>JARFJA010000067.1:0-5295000 GCA_036326145.1 Rhagophthalmus giganteus
AATTCTAATAAATTGTAGTCCTTCTTTGCCATGCAACATACGGCTTATTCAAACCTACAGCCTATACAAACCTATGTGCAACACGTCATCAACAAAAAGTTACTAGATTGTTTATTTGTAAGTTAGTAAGTTCACAAGAAGGCATTAAATTACAAACCGCAGGTTAACGTTAATAATCTTTTCAGAGTATGGACAACGTCAAATGGCATTCTCTACTCTGTCATTTATAATTGATTTTGCTATTTCATTTCGTCACAGTTCTATGCTTCAAATTAAACATAATATAGTTAAATAAGAGTATTACTATAACTCTTCGATGGTCAAGTTTGTAAAATAGACTAATATCAGTTTGTATAGACATAAGCCAAGTGCCTGTGCTTTTGCAAGTATCTCTATTAAATACTATTACATATGACAATTTGTATTTATTGTATATAAATAGTAATCCTATAACTTGATTCATTAAACAGTGAATTTAAATTCAATGAGTCACTTTACATAAGCTACTTAATGTGTTCTATAATAGATTTAAATATATTGTATCCAAGAGAGATTCTAATCACGTTATCAGATAAAATTTTCGTTTGTTAAATTGGCTAATAAATTGTAGTTTTCTTTATGCCTGCAATTCATACGTTATTCGAAACTACAGCCTATACAAACCACTGTGCAAACTCATCAAAAAGTTACTAGATTGTTTAATTGTAAGTTAGTATGACTCACAAGATAGGCATTAACATTACAAATCGAGGTATCGTAAAAACTCTTTTTTAATGATTGGACAATAGTAGCTCAAAATGTATTTCCCTATAGTACCAAGGTTCTAAATTTTCCGTTCAACTTCAAACAAATTGAATCATAATATGAAAAGTCGACTGGGGTGCTGTTTCAGTTAACGTTGAGACGTCTTCGGAAGAGTCCAATCAACGATCGCGCTGCACATATATATCGGTTTCAAATCAGGTTTTCAAAGAGCAATATATAGGCCTAAATAAGCCGATTTTATCAATCGCATTTTGCAAGAAGATAAGATTTATGGTAAATTGATTTATTAAACGTTAGTATTGGTTATGAAAAGTACTCCTGCAGTAAAACTTTCATGTATCACGTTAGAAATTTATCATTATAAAATTATAAACTATTTAAACGCGTCTAGTTCGTTATTTAATGCTGTTTAGCCTAAAAAGTTTTGAATCGCTTTTCGAAACTGATTCTGAACGTACGGCTCAGAAAGCTTGCGTCAAAATTTTCCAGTAAATTAGAAGCGTTGATTTTAAGCGATTTTATCGAGATTTGCAAGATTTTAGTCGCGGAAATCGCGCTGAATTGTCATTCTTGCACTTGTTAATCTTCGAAACACATGCTATTAAATTAATTGAAGCTGTTCTAAGTAGCACCGAATCGGGTTCTTAAATCTGATTATAAAAAGTTATAAACTATTTACACGTCGGCAGTTCGATATTTATTGCTTCGTAATACCTAAATTACGTATTTTCTAATTGTTTTCGAGCTTGCGGTCAAAATTTTGCCAGAAAAAAATCGCTGGACTATAATAAGGGATTTTTTCGAGATTTCACAAAAATTTTAAACTGATATAAATTTGTGTAATTCGTCATGTTGTTCGTTTTTATAATTGAAAAACGTCTTTTTTAGTAGTTAATGTTTTGTACCTTCAGTGATTTAATGGTCTATTATTTTCTAGTACTTTCGAGAACGACGTATCGATGGCTCGGATCTGCCGCTTCTTACTGAAGAGCATTTAACATCAACCATGAACGTGAAGCTCGGACCGGCCTTAAAGCTTCGTTCGGTATTGGCAAAGAAATTGGGCTCGTGCACGATTTGTTGGCACTGTCGCAGGAACTCTTCGGGTTCTCCAGATCCCGGCAACACCACAGGCAACACATCGGATTTAGGAGGAGCGTCGTGAAACGGTTCATTTTCACGTCGTTCGCCTTTCTTTATGATATCAAGTTTTGGACAATTTTTTAGAAGCATGTGATTGAATTTTGAACGTTTTCTGGTCAACCGATTTTATAGTTAATGATGATGTTTAGTTTTGAAGGCTTGTGTTGTTATTTTACATTTAATTTTAGTTGTTTATCGATACCAAAACTTATCGAAAGTGTATGTTACAATTAGGGCGTTCTTTGCAATTCGTTATTTAAGTATTTTAAGATTAATTAAACATTCGGGACTTTTTATTTTGAGATCGAAATTGAATTTCCGTACTTGCTCGACAAATCATCGAGTGATTTAATTTGTTGCAATAAATATTGTCTTTTGTTTAAATTAAATACATCCCGAGAGCGTTTTAGATAGATTTTTGGACAGCTCTGCAATTTTACTATAATTTCTAATTGTAATATATTTATCTAGTACAAAATAACGATTGTTGTTAAGTATGTTAGTTAATTGCATGTAATTTTATTTTACATTCCTTTTGCTCAGATTTAAGTGCCTCTAGCCTTAAAATGTAGCAAATTATAGTACTTAAAGTTTGTGACGTTCAACTAGAATTGTCAAGATTAGTTTGAACGACACAAAACAATTTAGGAATAATTTATATTGCGCGAGTGTAGGCCCTTCTGACTTACTTGTAAAAAAACTATTAAGTATTATATTTGTTTTTATTATTGTTAGCTAATCTCGCTCTGTTAGAGAAAAATATCAGATAGCGATATAGAATAATACAAACTATCTATCGGTAAGCAATTTTTAAAATGTGTATATTTGTGAAACACGTTACTGTTTACTAATTATTATTGTCAATTGCTCAAGTTGTTTGGTTGTGTTTTAACACACTTAAATAAAAAATATTTATGTACAAATTGTGTTTAGATTTTGCCTTATTTGAAAACCCCTATTGAATTTGTTAATTTTAAACGCGAGTGTTGTGTTGGTTGCCTATATAGGCACCTACTATCTAAATGTGGAAGTTTGAAATTTTCGGAGATATTTTAAGAAACTTTTGGAAGTACCCTGGTAAGCTTAAAAGAACGAACACAATTTTAACTAGGTACGGGGAAGGTTCGAAAAGTTTGCGTCGTCTTTCGTGGTTTTCGAACGGCCCCCGTAGACAATAATAAATGAACTTCCAAAACTTTTCGAATTCCCCGCATATTCGTTATCAGATCTTTAAAATAAATTAAATTAACTTACATTCAATTAGTTTTGAAATTAAATCAGATCCTCTAATTTAAGTCGATTTAAGTGAACACATTTATTAAAATATACGGGAGTCGTTCGAAAAATTTATTTACTAAAGATTGTCGGATAACTTTCCGAATGGTCCCCGTATACTGTAATAAATAAGCGTCCAAAACTTTTCGATTTTCCTCGTATCAAGCCTATCGTATTTTTTATCTTATCTTAGATCGGATATAAGATAAAGATCAAAAATTATGATAGACATTATATGGGGGAATTCAAAAAGTTTTGGACGCTCATTTATTACAGTATACGGAGGGTGGCGCAAAAAGTTCGGAAAAATCCATTCGGTTTTTTTTCAAGTCGAATACGATTAGAAAACTCGTATTTCAAGTATTACGAAGCATTAAATAGCGAACTGCCGGCATTTAAATAGTTTATAATTTTTTTAATCTAGATAAAATGTCGCCATCTTATACGTATAGAACAGGTCCGGAATTAGTTGAAAAGTAGTTTTTCGAGATTAAAAATGCAAGAAATAAGCGCAATTCCGGGGATTAAAATTTTTTGCCAAATGTCGAAAAAATCCCTTAGTATAACACGGCTTCTTTTTTCTGCAAAAATTTTGACGACAAGCTTTTGAGCCGTAACGTTCAGAACAAGTTGAAAACAATTAGAAAGTACGTAATTTAGGTATTAGGGAGCAATAAATAAGGAACTGCCGGCGTTTAAATAGTTTAAAATTTTTATAATTTAGCATAAATTTATTCGCCATCTTATACGTATAGAACAGTTCCGTTGAATCTAGTTGAAAATATTTTCAGATTAAAAATGCTAAGCTATAACACTAAGGGCATTTTCGAGATTTAAAAAATTTTTACGCCGAATCCTTAATTATATTCTCCTTATTACTAAATCACGATTTTCTAACTTTGCGACTTGTTCTGCAAGCTTCTGGCCATAAGCTTCAGAACAATTTTGCCAAGAACAATGCTGAGATAATAACGATTATTTCAGGTATTTCGGAGCAAAAATTAAAATTCTGCCGTAAATGCAGCTTATAGATTATCAGATTTTTCCAGATTTGGCAAAAATTTTAAATCGCCGGAAATGCGCTTAGATTGTCATTTCTTGCATTGTTAATCTTTAAAAACTACTTTTCAACTAACTCCGGACCTGCTCTATGCGTATTACCTGGCGTCATTTTATCGAGATTATAAAAAACTGTAATCTATTTTAACGCCGACAGTTCCTTATTTATTGCTCCGTAATACCTGAAATACCAGTTTTCTAATCGTTTTCGACTTGTTCTGAACGTTACGGCCCAAAAGCTTGCGGTCAAAATTTTGCCAAGAAAAAATCGCTGTGCTATAAAATAAGGGATTTTTTCGAGATTCAGCAAAAAATTTAAATCGCCGGAAATGCGCTTAAATTGTCATTTCTTGCATTGTTAAACTTGAAAAATAACTTTTCAACTAATTCCGGACCTGTTCAATTACCTGGCGTCATTTTATCGAGATTATAAAAAACTTTAATCTATTTTAACGCCGACAGTTCCTTATTTATTGCTCCGTAATACATGAAATGGGAGTTTTCTAATCGTTTTCGACTTGTTCTGAACGTTACGGTTCAAAAGCTTGTGGTCAAAATTTTGCCAGAAAAAAAACGTAAGATATAAATAAGGAATTTTTATCGAAAATTATGAAAAATTCGATATCGGCGAAAATGCGTTTAATCCATCATTTTAGGCGTGAATTACATGAAAGTCGATATTTCTCGACCTAGGGAGGCGAAATAAAACATTTTAGGTTGAACAAAATTTTGCCAAAACCGTGAATACGGCTTTTTTAACGAAAAATTTCAAAAACTTGATGTCGGCGAAAAGGCGTTTAGTCCATCATTTTATGCTTGTATTACGTGAAGATTGATATTTCTCGACGCACGGAGACGAAACAAGACATGCATGTCTGGTCAAAATTTTGCCAAAATCCCTTATAAGTAATTTTTATCGAAAATTATCAAAAATTTGATGTCGGCGAAAACGCGTTTAATCCATCATTTTATGCCTGTATTATGTGAAAATTGATATTTCTATACGTACGGAGACGAAATAAAAATTTTAGGTTAGGGCAAAATTTTTCCAAAACCATTAATGCATGGAAAGCCTGAAATTTACCTGCTTTATCTCCGAAGAAGGCCATTTTGATCTTTGTCGTCGAATGCTAAATTTAGTCTACATTTATGCACGCCGTTTGTGTCGTCCGTCGCAAAACCGCACGTCGTAATAAATATTCTAAATGCATGTTCTAAATGTTCTAAATGGGTCCATTTATGCACGGACGACGCAGCGGCAAACGTTGGTGTCGTCGGTGCATAAATGGACCCATTGCAATCTGTGCATTTAGAATTTTTATTACGACGTGCGGTTTTGCGACGGGCGACACAAACGGCGTGCATAAATGCAGCCTTAACCTTATTTGCTATTGCAAAAGATGAGCGAAGGTTAAGTGAAGGCGAGTGCATAAAAAACGCCGCAAAATATTCTCAAAAATCTGATAACGATTATACGGGGAATTCGAAATGTTTTTTAGGGTTAAATTTTTAAAATATACGGCGGGAAATCGAAAAGTTTTTGACATAAATTTTATCGAAAACCTTTTTGAGGACCACCCGTAAATTTTAAAAATATGACCGTCAGAAAACGTTTGGGTCGTCTCTCGTATATGTAAGAAATACATACAGGGTTCGTTTAAAAAGCATCTTTTTCTAGGAATTGGAGACTTGCCCTCTGAATATTTTTCGTCGGATCAAGGCACGACATTTTTAAAGGTACTACAAGATAATATTTTTGGAAATACCTGGTAAGAGACAGACCAACGGTGTTACCTACCTCTAGGATGCGATGTACTCCGATAGTGTTATAGTCTACAATGAACCGATTGTATAAAAACCAAGCTTAATTTAAATTTTATTTATTTGTAAATCAACTGAATTTTATAATACATATTACATAATTACAATAAATTGATAAATAGAGCACATGAAAAAATTATTAATTTAATTTTTATTGATATTTCTATAAACACTTGTATTTTACATTAATTATGTACCTATATTTATATTTGCATTCGTGGAAACGATAACAATAAGTTGCAGCTTCGAAAAAAAAATGGTTATTCCAAGACAGAATTTTGCGTTTTAGCGATTCCATTGATTTTACCCTCCATATTAAATGTAATCAAATGTAAGCTATATTTATATTAACGCATACCTATGTTGTACCTTATATAAATGAACTTTAAAAGAAATGCATAATTGCTTGAACGGCCATAAATATGGTAATAAAGTATCCGACACCAAAAGAAAGAGCTCTCGCGGGTTGTGGAATAACATACACAGCATACACAAACGTGTGGAGGAATCGAGACGCAGCAAACGCCCTAAATAGCATGGTTGCAGTTGCCAATGAAGGGTTCGTGAGGATATAGGCAAAACTAGCTACGAAGAATATTGGAATATTTTCCATGTCGTTTAGATGTGCCCTGCAAAAATCAAAGTTAATGACGCAATTATTTTTATTCTATTGCTTACTGTACCTTCTAATTCTTTCTACGTTGTCGTCGACCCTCGGTTTGACTTTTTGAGACGCGGCATCTTCGGGATTTGCGAAAGCCTGAAAACATTAAAGATTGCATATTTTATTCGTTAAAAAACGTTCGACATCTATTTAAAAATGTCAGTCAGTGATGCGCATTTAAATGCTTCGAACTATTATTTCTAAGAAAATGTCAAAATTTAGTTAGATTAGTTATTTTATTCATTTGTATATATTAGGTTGTCCCATAAGTTTCTTCCCTTTTTAATGCGAAATGAATACACGACATTTTTTGTTTAAGATGGATTTATTATGTTATATATGAACCGTTCTGTTCTATAACCTTCTTCCATCTTCTCAGGAAGCCTCATTATGCCCTCTTTCCAAAATTGTTTAAGTTTACTTGTAAAATATTCATCTAGGTGCGTTTTTATTTCGCTTATGGATTTGAAAGATTTACCACGGAGAGAATTTTTTAAGGAGAGGAACAAGTAGTAATCGGATGGAGCAAGGTCTGGGGAGTATGGAGGATGAGGTAGAACGTCCCAATCAAACTGTAATAATTTTTGCCTTACGGCTAACGCAACATGCGGTCTTGCGTTGTCGTGATGGAAAACGACGCCTCGTCGGTTCGCCAATTCTGGCCGTTTTTCTGCTATGGCGGCTTTCAGTTGATCCAGTTGATTGCAATATTTGTCAGCATTGATCGTATCACCTTGAGGAAGGAGCTCGTAGTACACTACACCTTTCCAGTCCCACCAAATGCACAGAAGAACCTTCTTCGGATGAAGTCCAGGCTTCACAACAGTTGAAGGTCTATTTTCCTTGGACCAAGTGCGTTTCCGACGCACATTTTGGTATAAAATCCAAGTCTTGTCTCCAGTGACAAGCCTCTTTAAGAAAGGATCCCTTTCATGTCGCTGGAGAAGCAAATCGCATGTAGAGACGCGGTTCATAAGGCCGGTCTCCGTCAATAGGTGTGGATCCCAAACTTCATATCGATTCGCATATCCCATCTTGATTAAATGCTTATGTACCGTTGTCTTGGGAATATCAGTGGCATCCACTATCTCATGCACACTATATCGTGGATTTTCAGTGAGCACAGTCTTGATAATGTCCGTATCAGTCGTTGCTGGGCGGCCGCTGCGGTCTTCATCTTTCAACTCGAAATTGCCAGCTCTAAATTTCTTAAACCAATTGCGGACGGTCCTAATAGTGGTAGTACCACTCCCGTAAACGGTGCAAATCTCGTCTGCAGTGTCCTTTGCACTATTACCTTTTTCAAAGCAATGAAGCATAACATGCCGCAAATGCATCTTTTGGCTCTCCATATTGAACGGTGCAGAAAAAATTTTAAAAGAGACTTTGTCACCAACGAAACGTACTTTGAAAGAGCTCTGGGACGACTGAAACCGATGCCATAAACGGCTAAGAGATAAGCCTGCATGTTTATATAAACACACCCACTTAGAGTCACTCATAGCGTGGCGCGGAAGAAACTTATGGGACAACCTAATACATTCATATTATATATTTTGAAATTAGATACTTTTAAAGACAAGCGTAATAAATCCAAAAAAACTTATCGACGAGAGAACATTTTTAAAAGAATTTTTCTCCCGCAAAACGAAAAAACCTCGTGACCACGACGAAAACGTGTTTATTTCGTGCATGTTTTACTTGGGAAACGATATTTCTCGACGTACGGAGACGAAACAAAATGTTTTAGGTAGAGCCGAAATTTTGCAAAAACCATGGATTTTTTTTTAAACGTGGAAATCGACATTTCCACGTCGTATACAGGGTCGAAATAAAAAGTTTTAGGCGGGATCTTGAAATCGTGAAAGTAGCGAAATATCGAATTCGACAAAACAGCGTGCTTTATCTATAAAGAATTTATCACGTTGCCATGCTAAAAAAAAAATAACTAATATTTTCGAAAGGATCCGGTTATTCAACCTGATAAGATGGATTAATCCTATATAATTAAAATGTTACGTAAACCACTTACGTGTTACAAAGATTAAATTAGTTAACGTATGTATTTGAAAGAAACTACAATATAGTATAGGTACAATATCTGATGCACAGATAAGTCGTAAATGTACAATATTATTTAGAAAAATTACATTTACAATTTATTCGTAATAAAATAGGTATCTATATCTTATCCAAGCAGCCTGGCAACACGTCATCAATAAAAAGTTACTAGATTAATATCTTTCGATTTAATTCGATTTAAAGTTTGAAAAGTCACAATTTCTGTAGATGACTTACCTGCGCACATATTAGATGGTATAAAAAAGATTACAATTTATTAGAACTGTCAAAATACGAGGACGAGGCGACGGCACTGTGTGAAACGTCATCGTCTAGTAACCTTTCATTGATGACGTGTGAACGCCAGACAGGTTGGATAGGCTAATATGTCAATATAAACAAGTAGATCACTCGATTATAACTTAAAATAATCACATATTTCAGTTTGCTGCGATTATCAGCATAAAGTATCGTACAAATTAGGTTTAAAGGTTAAAAGATTCAATTGTGAAATTTTAAAGTATTTTAGGAGCCACAGTAAATTATAGTTCTGTAATGAATAAAATATGTCTTATAGATAAATATTACAGGCAGTACAAATAGTTTTAGTTTAAACGATATTATTTGAAACTTTAAGCATCTTCAGAATACGATTACGTTTGCCACGTTTTTTTTTTTAGCCGATTACCCACATAAAATTAATGAATTATCTTTTAAACGTAAACAGTTTTGTGTTGCAAAGAAAATGATCAAAAAAATACAGTAAGAAAATGTAGTTTACACTTTGATAACGCAAATAATCGAATATGTCTAATACATATTCGATTATTTGCGTTATCAAAGTTCACTTCACTTTTGTAATACTTATCGTTTTACTAAATATGATCTACTTATAATAATTGTCTAAAATTGGACGCTGAATAGATAAATAAGTTGTACTTATTTCTTGTTCTTGGATGATTTAATTTGTTAGTTCAGATATTATGTAAAACGTGAAGAAAATAAGACCAAATGCCAAAAAAAAACAAGTACAAATTTCACACATCCAATTACTTATCGTTACTTTGTTTTATTAAAAAAAAGGAACTACGAAAAGTAGTTCCTTTCAATTCGTTTACTTAAAAATTATATTGCAATTGTTAATCATTTAAATCAATTTAACAACGATTGTATCCCTACTGATACAAAACTTCACAGTAACATTCGACAAAAGTAAGGCCCGAATTCGCTCATTTTAACTAGTACTTCAATAATTTCGATTTCGTTTTAATTGACATTAATTAAAACCGTGGAGACGAACTACAACAGTTCGATTTAAATACGAGGTGAGAATTAACGAATTCGAACCGTAAACTAATACGCATAAACAATATAAAAAAAATTACCTTGCGTTTAAAACGTTGCATAGCAGTTAACGTTGACATTAATAACATTTTTAGAACTAATATCGAACAGTAAAACATATACGTGCGAAAAATTGCGGTATTAAACACATCCGTAACTTGGGCCATTTTGATTTTTTTAAATTATCCGCGTCTTGGATACGTCTTAATACAACTACGGCTCGATTAATATTGTAAGCGTGATTTGCACTTTATTAATCCTACTCGTTAATGGAGGGGGACTAACTATTTACAATATTGTTATCAAGATAAGCCGTTGACCGAAGTGTGAACCGACATCGGCAGTTACGTATTTAGGATTTTCCTTAAATTCCTTTTTTTAGTAGCTATATAGATTAAAAAGTAGGTAAGTAATTTTAAAAATAATTGTTATATGTTGTATAATCTAGATAACTATGTATATACGTAATAAAAATAGAAAGAAGAATAATACGAATTTATGCATAAACTAAAGGGGGGGGGGATATTTTTTCTTATTAATGCACGCGTTACTTTTTATACAGATTACAAGATCGGTTAAATTTACAAAATATTCTGAAAAAGTTGAAATCGTTCTGAATATTATTCGTATTTTTTATTACACGGTTAAATGGATGTTTCACCCAGGTGCTTCGCCCCTTTTGGTTCTCCCGTACATGGCAACCATATTAAAATGCACGACGATCATTGCAAGTTACGTCTTTTAAATGGACGAGAACAAGATTTAAGTTCACACGACGATGACACGTTCCGCAACTAAAATTTCAAAAAAATTGTTTTTGGCACAAAGTTTTCCCGAGACGAAACTAGTAATTTTGAGACTAGGCATATATGTTTCGATCGTTATCTTCATTGATTATGTCATTTGTCAAATTAACTCAATAAGATTAATAGGGATAACAATTTTGACGTGTGCTTTGTTTCGAAATTAAGTGAAAAATTGAAAAAAAATCAGATTAAAAAGTCTCGATTTTTGGGAACCTATACACGTCAAGCGTAACTTTTTATGCTAATTAGGGCCGGTATTTCAGTATTTTAAATTTTAGTTCAAACTAAATACTGGCCATAAACTACTTTTTTGAAATAATTTGCGAAATTATGTTATCGAAACTTATCGTTAGCGTCGTCGTGACAACTCATAGTCAGTTTAAGGCCCAATTTCGCTCATTTTAACTCGTAGGTATCCAAATAATACTTATTTTTAGGTATTTTGTTTAAACAAACATTATAGCTCAATAAAAAAATAATACGGAAATGAACTGCGGCAATTGAATGAGTATGAGGTGAGAATTAATGAAATTGGTCCTAAATTATGCATAAGTAGATATTTTTATATAAATACAAAAAAAATTACCTTGCAATTATAACGCTGCATAGCAGTTAACGTTGACATTAATAACATTTTTAGAACTAACACGGAACCGTAAAACACATAATTACGAAAAAGCTCAGTGTTAAACACATCCACAATTACTTCTGTCATTTTGACTTTTTAATAAACTAACGATAAGTAATTGTTCGACGTCTTGGTTACATCTTTCTAGATCAACAACTGGATTATCGACTTCATATTTCATCCTGATAATATTTCATAATCGTAGTGCCCGTTATGGAGGGGACTTAACTATTTACAATATTGTTATAAAGGTTATAAAGCCATTGACCGATGCGTAAACTGGTTGCGTGCCCATTTAGGTTTTTTCTTAAATTTCTTTTTAGCGGCTGTAGATTAAGAAGTAATTTAAAAAATAATTATTACAAGTTGCAAGTATGATTTAGATATTTGTGAGTAGGTATAATGGAATTAGAACAAGAATCGTAGAAATTTATACGAAAATTATACAGGGCGATCATTTTCTCTCTCATTCGTATAAATTAATTTTTTTATTATAATCGATACAAGATCGATTAAATTAACACTATCGGGCAGAAGTTTAAGAGCAAATCAATGTCCTTTAAAAAATTCAGCTGTCTTGTCGGTTTCTTAAATTATTTTGAAATAACTAAAGTAGTTCCAAAATATACACTCCACAATCGTTTACGTTAGAAAAAAAAGTAAAAATTGGCGTTTGTACATATTTATGCATAAAATTGAATTAAATTATCAAATCAATACGACTAACTAATAGATTTCGGAGATATAACAATCCGCATTTTTTTTGAAATAGGAACTATATTTAGCCCATTAGAAAGTTTTTTTTTCTAAATTCATCGATATAAGATTCGACATGCCGAAGGTTACAAAAAAAGCAAAAGTAACAAATAAATAACAATTGTAAACAATTACCTACCTTATTTATATAGATAGATGCAATTCCCACGGGCCTTTTAGCTCCATCGCTTGACGATCTTCCATTTTTTCCTGTCTTCGGTCCTTTTCCTCCATTTGTCTTAAATCTTCTTGCTTAGTTTCTAACCATCTGTTTCGCGGTCTTCGTCTTCTTCCGTTTCCCTCCACGTTGTTGAACTCTTCTCTCCCATCCATCCTCCACTTTCTTAGCTTCAAAAACTCTTCAGAATGTTCTTCTTTTCGTACAGTTACCTAATTTAGTTTTAAAAAAATTAATGCAAAATTGGAAATAAACTTTATTAGTTCCATTTCGACATTCATATTTTAAAATTAGAACATTTATAAAATAACTTTGGTACTCATATAGAAAAAGTTAAACATTACTCAAAATAAAACCTTCTATTTTCAAACTTTAATCAGCAATAAATTTTTAAAAACAGTTATGATCAACATGAAATTTTGTGATTCCCTAAATTAATGTATTGCACTTGTAAAAATTCCAGCTAAAATCAAAATTTTAACGTTTTTCAAAAGTTATCCATTCATAAAATAATGCTTAATTTTTGTAGTTGCTGCCATCTATTGACAACAAACGCAGAGGTCGCCCCCTTAAGAAAAACTTTGAGTAACTTACACTCATACTCTAGTGAACGAATCAGTCTGTATAATATATAATTAAAAGAATATTAATTATCGTTGTATATATATAGATCAATTCTAAACTTTTTATATTATAATATTAAAGTCCATAAATTCTCGATATTATTTGAAACAAAACATTTAATTATACAAAATATTTATTAATAATTGGATAATTTCTGGTATCAGTTTTAAATTTTAAATAATTATTTTTTATCTCGAATCTGTTTTACAAATATTTGTACCATTTATTTCGAACGAGCTTATTTTTAAAAACAGAATTCAGCGTTCGGCGGCTCAATCGAGTTTTCTTAACACTAAAATTAGCGACGAAAACAAAATGCCAAGTTGGTAAGATCGCATTTTACATAACTTCACAAATATGGGTTTTAGGTGATTGTTTAATTTTTTCTACTTGTGTGTGTTTTTTTTTTATTCGCAGTGTTTCTGCGATATTACGAAATTGTTATGAAGACCGCACCCGTTTAGAACGATTACTTATGTGTATTCTATTAATAGCGGCAGTTATTAATATCGTTCTAGCAGTGCATTCGTCTAAAATGCAAAGTGGTAAGTTTTTACATTATAATACACATCCGTTTAAACGACGTATTGCCGTAGTCAGTTCATATCGTTTTTATTATCAATGCACATTTTCACTTTTCTAACTAAAATTCATATCGACGTTTTTTAAACGATGACTTTTAGGAGGGTTTTTTCTCACCAATTTACATTTGAATATCTACATTCGCTGTTCATTTGTTTTTGAGCACATTCCCATCGGAGAAAGAGTATTTTAAAATGAGGATTTACGATAATTAACTTTTGAAAAAATTAGATAAAACATTAAATAGATAGTATTTGACACGATGACAAATACAATAGGTATTCAGTTAAAATGATAAGGAGTTCCTTACCGAATTTTACAAAAAGTTTGCGTACAACACGTTTCTTTACGTGTTTTTTCCATTCACGGCGTGTTTTTGATATTAGCTAGAACCTCGAACAAGAATCTCACGTTTAGAATCGAAAAAATTCGCTTTCCTGTCAATCAAGGACCTCGATTCCTTTCCTCTTTTATTAAATTTTTGAGGCCGTGGTAAAATATTACATTGACCGGACATCATGCATAATGTTCTGTAGCTATTGGGCAGAGTAGTGAAAACATTTTTCTTTTTACGAAGTTCTTTTATTTTCACAATAATAAAATCAAATAGGTTTTACTGAATAATTAACTAAATTGACAATATAAAATAAGACAGTAAGAAACAAATACAAATTTAACTTAATGATTTTTGGTATTGTTAGTTGTTTGCATTTCGTTATTATTATTTAACATAAAAACAAATTACCTACTATTGCGGACAAAAAATTTCAACGTTTTTGTATCAAGGCAATACAAATCTCCGACTACGGAACTTTTTCGACAGAAATAAACTTTTCTTTATATATTGTAAATTGATTTGTTGAATAAAATTAATTCAATATACCTTGTTTCGTGCCTAATTTATAAAGGTTAATGTATTTACACTTTATAAATACATGGAGAGTTAGTCGACAAAGAAAGATCCTACCTTTCTTCGTCGTATTAATCCTTTTATAGAACACAACACTCGCGCACTCACACGCAAAAGGCATTATTAACCGAACAAGCACTCCTCGCACACACGAACAATACGACGCCGTAATTTAAGATTCGAACTGCTGAAACAAGCACTTCCGTTCTGTACCAATAACGCGAAAGATCTGAAACGGTTTTGCCAGAATTCTATATATAAACGTATTCGAGTTTATATGTGGCTAATAGGAAATCCCGTTTTTATTTTAAAAATCTTCAGTTCTTTGTGCGCACTTCGATAAGGTATGATAGTAGGCGGCGCACGTGTTTTATTAGTTGTTTTGTCGGTGTATCGGTCACATAAAAATGCGATTAAACTTTTATCTGGTTTATGGTTTTAATAGGGAAATTTTCAATGCTTAAAGTCACGGTATGCCTATTCATATTGACCAGACAATCTGATAAATATTTTTTTTGAAATTCCTATTTATTAAAATGTCCAATTTCAACTGTGATTATTCATATTGAAAGGGCATTATAAATAATGACCTAATATAATCATTTGGTTCATAACATAAGCACTACACTACATTTTTCCAGATTTTTCACAAGTTTCCGAATGTTTGTACTAGCAGAGAGTGTTTGCTGGAAACGTCAAACGTACTGAAACATATCGATACAGAAACTAATCCTTGCGACGACTTTTACCAGTTTGCATGCGGAGGATTTCTAAGAGATGCTCATAACGATGAAAGTTTGGACGTACCTCACGCGCTGCGTAAACAAGGTGATCGTGAACTTTACGAAATGTATACGAGTGGAATTGACGTAAACGATCATAAAATGGTAAACGTGGCCAAGGAATTATTCTCCGCCTGTATGAACGAGACACAAATTGCACGAGACGGTTTAGAAATGATTAAAACTGCCATAAACAAAGCAGGCGGTTGGCCTATTCTCGAGGGTTCCAGTTGGGACGAAACTAAGTTTGATTGGACGGAAACCGTGTATTTGTTAAGAAAATTTGGTTATTACTATTCGAGTTTGTTAAAACTATCAGTAGAAATGGATTTCAATGTAGATAAAAAACAACCCGAGTACATCTTTAAAGTTAGTAAATTAGTATTAGATTTAGTTAAGAAAAGGGGAAATTCTCCCTCAAGTTTAGTAATATGGAATTTGTAACGATCCAACATTCGTAAGGGCTCAAAATTTTTCCTCAATCGTGCCTGCTTACGTTGATATGTATATAATTCAAATTTATATTGGAGGTTACCATTTGCTTTTTCTTATTTGAAGGTGAATTTTGGAAACACAGAAGTGTTTGGAGATGAAGACATGCGAGATTTTAGTTATCACGAAAAGACATCGGATTATGATAATTACATTGAAGAAACAATAAGAACCGTTATTAAAGCGTTTGTGGGAAAAGATCACGATGTTTCTCAAATAAGTGGTGATATATACCAATTCTATGTTAAACTTAAGCATCTTGTAAGTATGTACATATTCGCTTTATGGTTAATAAGAAAAAATATTGTTTGACTATATTAAATTGATTAGTTATGTAAAAAATCTAATTAATATATATTTTTTAATTTCTAACAACTGACACGAATAAAACTTAGATCAAACCAAAGTCACATTTTAATTTACGTGCAGAAGATAATGTATTTTTTTAAATATAGAAAAGATGTTCTACTAATGCAGCATCGAACAAAATTACACTTCGAAACTTACAATACGAATTGAACGCTGTAAACTGGTTAAAGTTTATAAACAACATTGTGGGCCCTATGGTACAAATAAATACGACGAGCTCCATATTATTTCCACCTTTACATTGTATGAAAGAATGGTTAAATACCATTTCAAATACACCTAAACGGTAAGTAACTTAAAACTTTTATGATTATTATTTATGTATTAAGTAACGCTAAGTAGTCGAAAACAGATTGGATAAAACGCGACAAATTTGTACCTTATGGAATTAATTATTTAAATTCTACTTTTGCCAAAATGTTAGAAATTCAAGTTATGAAATCTCGCCAAGGTCCAAATAAGTAAAAATAGAAGAAAATTGCTAACTTGCTATTTATAAAAGCCGTGTATACAATCGATGGCAACCGAACCTTCCTAGACTCCGTATGAATCGGTGAATTCTAGAACAGCTTTCTAAATAACGATTTTGACTAATAACTTGTTAGATTTCCTGCATTACTTACATCACCGCTTGTAAAATTTATGTGGCGAACTTATCATTAAATACCGGCTACTATACGTAAAATAAGCAATCTCGACAACAAAGCTACGATATCTGCAATAATACAGCGGTAGACGTACCTATACGCTGATTCAGAATAATTTGTTGATGTATTTATTAACTTGTGCGAGCACTAGGTTCCTTAAAGTTATTAACGACAACTCGCCTGTGATCTTTGGCGCCTTTACTATTCTGGCTCCAGTGACCTAGGTATTACTATTCATGTACGGAATAGTGGTGAGAAGGCGTTTTGTTTTAAATAAATTTACCGCAGCATCCTATTTCAAAATCCAAACTGTCAGAACTTTACAACCGATTTAATGTCTCGTTATCGGATTATTCTTGCTTATAAAATTGTAGTAATATCAATAAAAACAAGTAATTAAGTCACCATATATTCAACTCTGTTTAGAGTTATCTTCAAGTGGTAAAATGTGATTATAATTACAGCATTAATAATCAAAATTTCCAGCAAGAAGGAAACTACCTGGTAGGTACTAATTGTATCCTTATTATATTAGCTTACCTTCATGGCTATTTATTAGAGTCATTGGCCCTAATTGATAAAATGTAAGTGTATTAAATTAACTACTTAAGTCAATCGGACCATTTCTAATACAGGTATGTTAAAAGTGTCTTACAAATGAAGTGCAGGTACGGACAAATTCGGTATTACCTATGTTTATAAATCAAGATTTAAGTAACCATTACATTATTTTAATAGGCATTCCGGGAAATTATTTAGACGATCAAATTTTTAACGACCTAGTCGTCGATTGGGTACGTGATTACCTACTATACATGTATCCTTACAGGTCCTACATATAAAATATTTTTAAAATACTAAATGAATTTCACTTAAAAATCGAAGGTTATATAGGTACATCATTTTTGATGATATTCCAGATATCAATAGATACCAACACATTCATGGGTTTAATTGCTCAAGCCAACCGCAACAGACAGACAATGGTATTTAATCAAATTATGAAGTCGGTTTCTGAAAACGAAATAGAAACGTTACATAAGGATATTTTAACATTTGATTTCGATAATATTCCAATGTATTTTGATAATGAAAATATTCTTTGTAAGTAGATTACTTATTACTACTTACTTATACTTACGTATAGCGGTTTAATCAATTTTCTATTTACCTACAATAATGATTGTTTTATGATTATTTTAGTTTTACCAACAGTATCTACTAAAGGTCTCTTGTATGACGAGAAAAAACCGCACTATTTCAATTATGCATCTTTGGGGGCAATATTCGAATTGTCGACGGGATTACAAAAGACTGATTATTTGCAAGCAACTAAAGATGCCTTAGAACAAGCTTCAAACTGCATACAAAAAGAGTTAAATTTTACAAATCATACGCAGGGCGTATACCAGGTAAACATTTAAGGTAGAGGATCGACGAACGAAACTGGTTTTATAAAACAAGCTTCGTTCGTGTATGCCCTGCTTAAAAGTATATCTGATATAATTTACAATGCAGCATCGATTAATTTAGAACTTTTTATGAGTTTCGACAATTGAAGGGGGGGTTAGAGCTGAAACCACCTAAATAACAAAAAGTTAATGTCGAGATATAAACCTTTAAATTTTTTTTCTTTTTTGTAGTTTATAAATTATTCTGCGCTTTCAACAGTTTCAACTTGAATTTGATAATGTATTTTATTTCGTTGAGCTATTAAAAATTAATACGAAAAGAAAAGAAATCGAAAATTTTTGTTTTTTCTCAAGTATCAATTATCATTTTTAAGTAAAAATTCACTTAAGCGTTTTCAGTCTCTAACTTCTTCAATTGTAACAATTCATTAAAATAATACAGTGTACTAAAAATTGTATAAGTACACGTTTTTATAGTCCTGCAGGGATTTGCTATATCACTCATTCGTGAGGAGTTTTGGACGAGGGGTTTTCTATTTCTAACGAGATACTCGCTATCTTTTTAAATACAAAAATGAAAAGACCAATCCTTAGTACCTACATGACTAAAAAATGTTAATAAAAAAAAACGTGTTAAGCAAAGAGATAATTTTTAGACCTCGATAGTGTCGATAGCAGCAATCGTGGATAAAATTTCCTACAACGCCTATCAAAAACTAATTCGGTCCAGGGGCGAAGAAACGAAAATAATAGGAATCGATTACACGCCCAATCAATTGTTTTGGATGTCGTCTTCATTTATTTACTGCAAGCCAATAAATCCATACGACGATGTGCTGAAAAACCCTAATCAGTTTTATAATCCGAAGCTTTATAGAGATTTCGTCGATGGGTCTAAATACATCAACGCAAATTTTATGGAAGACTTTCACTGTACCAATCCTAAAGTTGACAATAAGGATATTTTAAAAGCTTGCAAAATATTGTAATTTGTTTCAGTTATTTCAAGATCAATAAAGTGGTAGAATTAAATAATTTTAGAATTTCTGAAGATTTGCGTTGCATGCATTATCCGTGTTCATTTGTCTTGTTTTTATCATGCGTGAAAAAATCGTTTAATTTGTGGCGAACAAAAAAATATATATAATAGATTATTTCAAACACAAGTGGCTTTTTATTTGTACTAATCAATATCAATGTCGAATTATTATAGATAATACAAAATGTAAATAGTAATTTTATCGTTATTTGTTGGTTTCAAGGTTTAGATAATCATAAGAACTTGCAAATAGGCGTTGTAGTTTTTTTTTAAATATGTACATAGGTACTTACGTTACGATACTACAGCGTTTTTAAAATTATTTTGGAAATTGTTCCTTCATTATCTATTTTTCTAAAAAGTAAAAACTTAAAAAAAAGTTAACATCGATCTCTTTAAAATGTGCAAAAGTGATAAATCGCTCGAATGGCCATATATCCAGTTGTGAAGTAAGCAATTCCCCACGATATGCCTCGAGCGGGTTGAGGGATGACCACGACAGCGTACACGAAAGTATGAATACACCTCGAAATTGTATAAAGACGAAACAGATTCAGTGCTATTGTTGGATCAGGATCGGACAGAAGGTACGCGAAACTGGCCATAAAGTAGATGGGGATATTTTCGATATCGTTCAAATGTGCCCTTAAAAAGTTCAAATTTCAAAAATTCGAACCAAACGAAATTCGGTTACAAATAATACCTGCGCACACGTTCAACGTCGTCGTGTGTCTTCACAACTGGCTTATCTTTTAACATGGGGATGTCCTCTGAAGATGCTGGTACCTGAAAAAAACGCATCTTTTTAAATAATTAAATTTTAAGCCAATCTCTGCATACAATTCACAATAGAAGTCAAATATTTATATATTACGTATTTCTTTTCAAATTTGCAAATAATGATAAGCACGACTGAAGTCGATTCAATTATGTTTGTATTATTATTTATAACATTAATAGCTAAAACAAAAAACAATAAATTTAAACAAAATTCGTTCAGATAAAAGCTATTTTGATAGCTTTCTATTATTAGAATTAATTTATTATAAATCCAAAGTTCAATATTTCAGCAAACATGCGTTATAACAGCAAATTATTGTTTTTCTTCCCTTAATCATCATTAATACTTTCATTGTTATGCATTATCAAGCGGTTTTTTTTTACAAAATATTTATCTATGTATTAAATACCTACGTATTAATTATATTCTTATACGTTATAATTTAGATAATCAAAATTAACAAATCATTATTTTTTTATAATCATTTTGTTTCCACAATAATGTACCTATATATCAATCAAAGAAATAGCAATTAACTCGGCGTTCTTGTTTAAAGCGATATATTTTTAAAATGCAAATCAAAAAGTTTCAAATTTACCTTGAAATTACCTTGATTTTTTTTAATTTAAACAAATACTTACGCCATGTTTGTGTCGTTGTCTTCCGGTCAATATCGACATCATCATCATTTTTAAGACCAACACGGATCCATAAGTTAGAAATCCGCAAAACACCGGATTATCTAAACTCAAAACTTTTGAAAGCAAACTCATCGTTGAACACTAGCCGATCACAAACAGATTTGAATTATAATGCAATTGTTGGGAATTTGTTGTTAGTTTTAATTTCGGTGAGTATTTTCCCACCACAATCTATTTTTAGTTAACCTTGTACTTTAATTATCTTTACCAAGTTCATTTTCAATGCGTTGTTGATGTTACTGAACGCAGAGGGCGCCTGATGTAACAAAAGTGAAATCATCTAGAATCTATTAAATAAGAAAAATTATTACAGTGAAACATGCGTAAGACGGACATTTGAAAAGCCGGAATCTACATAATATAGATGCTTAGATACCTTTTAGATGTTGAAGCATCGCCTTCCGTTTTAGTTTCGGTTTCAATTTCAGGTATCGGTTGTGTGCTTACTCATCAGTTTAACTGACGTAATTGAAACTGATCGTACAAACTATTTTTTTCGGTCCCGAGCGCTTCCGGCTTGTATGGGTTTTACTGTACATGAAAAAACTACAGGGTGACATTCCAATTAAGTCAAAACTGGAGTCTAGAAATTTCACGCACGCGATCGATTGCTTATTTAAAAACGACACAGAAACAACAAATATGTAGGTACAGTGGAACTCCTCCAAATACCGGACATTTTTAAAAATCCCGACATTGTTTTATAGTGTATAATGCATATCCTATTAGCGGACATTTTTTTTGGTCCCGCGAGTGTTCGGTATCGAGAAGTTTCACTGTATTTCTAATAGTCATGTAACTAATTAGGCGGTATTCGATAAATAACCATTGAGCACATTCAGCCGGGCTCGTCGCTGGAACAGCGGAAAGTAATCGCTACGTTATAATAGTCTATTGTGACTGAAGAGTCTTAAGCTATTGTGATAAACACGTGATACAACTGATATCATTCGTCGACTATAAAAATAAAATAAAAAAGTGCAAATAAACGAATAAACCCCTTGATTTTCCTTGTGCTGAATGGCAGTACTACTCAAAAGTACGGAAAGATTATTAGACATACATAGTTGTATTTGGGTCGCATTTAACAGATCCAGTTACGTATAATATTGGGACACACTGTTTTTTTTTTAATTTAAACGTGATCACAGATTACTATACTTTAAAGTCAAAGTTAACTAAAAGCACAATGCAAACTGTTATAACAATAGATAGGTATCTAATAAGCAATTAAGTAATTCTCAAAAGGTTTTGTCAAATACCTACATGTGATATTATAGAACATACAACGCTCAAGAAGAAAATCGGGCCATTATTGTGGTGTTGCCGAAGCATTTTCAAATTCGAAAACCTTCAAAAATCGAATTTTTTTTATTATTATCACAAAAATATAGGGCTTATATTTTATAATCGAGGCAGGACGCAAATCGATTAAACAATCAGCGAAACTGGTTTCATAACACAAGTTTCAGCAAACGTAAAACTGTTCAACACAAAAAAATATTAAAACAAGCACATTCAATGTGAGTTTTACGCAATCACAGATTTGTTTTCCAAAATGGAAAATGATGTTTCAGAAAATGGATGTTTCTGTATATAAAAGTCTTTGATGTTTTATGATTTTGTTTTATCAAATTATTTGACGAAACCGTTCATGTTTCGTAATTATTAACATGTTTCTTTTGCGACTTCTTCGGATATACAAACACTAACGTAGTTTTTAATACCAATACCGAATTGTGAGTCAAATATTTACAAAATACCCGATTTTTTAAAGTAGTAAATTTAGCAAATTAACACATTTTCAAAACGTAACTAATAAAATTTCGATATAAACAATTAACGTGTAGATATTGTATATAATACCTACCTAGTTGTAATACGTACGAACATAGTGTTCTATTTTCGGCCGTTATGGATTTATCACTCTTAAATTTACATCTCATATTAGTCAAATCTATTTATTTTAGTTTTTCCTTCTAATGCCAGATAAAAATACAGTCATCCGAGATTACTTTGCTCCTGAAAATCGTTTGGTTAAAAGCATCGTAGAGAGAGTAAAAAATACGGCCTTACCTATTTCTTTCTACGAAAATAAACGCCGCAATGAAATTTAAAAAAAAAGAATGTTAAAAAAGCACGACTTTCTAACATTTACGAGTTCAAACTGAATTGTTACTTAATATTATTTATTAACCTAAATTTATACAAATGCGTCGTCGATATTATTATTGGGTTTGCTATTATTGTAATTATGCCCATTAGACGTGGTTTTCACTAAAAGAGGAATCGGATGAGAATTATTTGCAGTTGGAAGCGAACTCGTAAGCGTATACTGTTGAACGGCGTTTTTGCACACGCCGCATCTGAAACAAGAGGAAAATCAAACATTTACATAAATTTACAGACGCGATCGTTTCTTATCGACTTTTGTTATGTCAGCTTCAAAAATCGCCGTAGATAAAATAAATATTGAACTTTCTTTATAGTAAAAATGGAATGAAAACATTCATTCATATTCGATATTCGACAGTTTGGAAAATCTACGGGTAGTTGAAATATGAAAATTACTTACTTCGATAATAATATAAAGAAGTCTCTTCTGTACTGAGCAGTCATTATGACGTATAGATACGGATTGGCACACGAATTGAGCGGATAAAAGAACACCAGCAAAATTTTCGAACGTGTCACTCCAATCAACGGATAGCCCGCTAAAGCTGTAAGGGCGAAAAACGCTATGGGGGCCCAACAAGCGAAATCCGTGAACACCAGCAGCGCCATTTTCTTGGCAATTGTCATTTCACCATTGGTACTCGAATGTCTCGTTTCGTAACCAAGACTGAAGTATATTTGTGCGTAACAGAATACGATTAGTGCAAACGCAATGCTATTTACGACTATGATCGATATTAAGTACGCTTTATCGACTATTCGATTGACTTCCATTGGAAGACAAATACTGGAAAAACAAAATCTATTTACAAGTAATACCTACACAAAAAACTCAAATTTTCCAAAACGTGACACACAGTTTCTTGGTCGGAAGGTGGGGGGAGATGGGGGGGGGGGCTGGTAATAACAAAATGATAGTTGCAGCTACCAAAGATATTTTAAAGATAACTCACCTCGTGCTGCTGTAGTTGCTAACGCCAAAAAGCGGCAAAGCCGCCATTAAAATTGAATACATCCAACCTAATAACATTATTTTGGCAGAAGCTCCGAGCCGTATTCGCCTTGTTAGATGCATAGCGTGCGTTATTGCAAACCACCTTTCCATCGTAACCACTGTTAATGTGAAAACTGATAGTTGACTAGCAAACATGGTCAGAAAACCCGCCACTTGGCAGCCCATCCCTATTTAAAAATGGCAAGTTAGTGTCGAATTACCGTTACAGTTGTTGTAAATACGAAACGACGCGACGCGGCGTTTAGTTTGGAAAAAATAGTGATATGGGGTGATAGTGATCGTGAAAAAGCATTAAACTATATATAAAATATATTTAAAAAATATATTTTATCATAATATTCTAAGAGATTGAAAATAATCATTCCCATACGATCGTATTCTTAAAACTAAAATTGATAAACCTAAAGAACCCTCACATACACTAAAAGTGAGAAAAATTATACTAAAATAATATTCAAAACAATAACTAAGTATAACAAAGTAAATACCTAAATATAAAGATATAACAATAAATTCCAATCTCAATAATATTAAAAGTAAATGCTAACATTTCAAACAAAAACAATTAAACCAATTATATACATAAAACAAAAATAAACTATAAATTATCATTGTTTTAATAATTAAAAAAAATATATTGGTCTTGTAAACCGAAAATAAGAAATCTTTTAAAACTTCAGAGAAAGAGAATTCTCCACCATTAATCTCCAAAATTAAAATTCTAATTAAACTATTCTCCGAAATTACATTAATAATATTATTAATTATCACAATAACAATTGTATTCTCATTAATAAAGCATCCCTTATGAATAGGACTAACTTTAATAATCCAAACAATTTTAATTGCAATAATTACAGGTCTTATATCACCAAATTGTAAAAATGCAAAAATGAAACGACGCGACGCGGCGTTTAGTTGGGAAAAAATAGCGATATGGGGTGATAGCGATAGTGAAAAAGCGTTAAGCTACGCTGCACACACCATACTAATTGTTAGACCAGCGACCGAATACTGTCGAAACTTAGAAATTTACCACTTTTTAAATCGCCATGAATCAAAAACTAATCGAGTTATTTAAGCTTTGAAAATGCACTTACATAAGAATCTACTTTATAATAAAAGCATTATTTTATAATTATAGTTTCCGTGTGCAGAAAAACTATTTGTGACGTCACACAGAAAAACCCATATTTTTGCCCTAGCCGTTATGTCTATTAGATACGTGCGTATTATTCAACCAAGATAACGAATTACATATATTTTTCTACAAATATTTATCTCAAAAATCAGGCATTTGATCGAAAATTGAGAAATTTGCGAAAAACAACGACAGGCCTCGTTTATAATGTTTGATCGGCCTCCTCCATTGTGAAACGGGTCGATCAATGTTTATGAGCAACGAACTCAATCTTGTTATTTTTGGAGGACAATGCAGCGTCAAACTTTCAGCCTTCTACGATCAAGATTGCGACCGCAAACGTACACTTCGTCCAAACCTATATGCAATCCACGTCATCAATAAAAGGTTACTAGATGATGACGTTTCACACAATGCTATCACCTCGTATCTCGTATTTTGACAGTTCTAATAAATTGTAATCTTTCTTTATACCATCTAATATGTGCGCAAGTAAATCATCTATAAAATACGTCACGTTCCAAACTTTAAACCGAATTACAAAAAACCATCTAATAACTTTTTTTATTGATGACGTAAATTGCATATAGGTTTGGATAGGTCATAGACATTGCGACAAAAAATTGTTTTGTAATCTTATCGCGTTTAATAAAAATAATAATGAGTGTTTTAATCGAAAGATAAAGTAAGCAAAAAAACATGTTTATCAATTTGGTGCATTAAAAATATTGTTCATTTATGAACATGTACAGTTTTAACTTTAAGTTGCCGATTAATTTAATTTTAATTTTGAGTTTGTTTGCGGTAAGAAATTGCGAAAAATTTATTTAATGTATAATTAGTTTTTGTTCGTTTGTAAATATTGATGATTTTTCAGAACGAACTTAACGCACGTTACAAATACGACTTGTTCGTATTAGAACTCACGTGTTTAGAAGAATTACATTTTCAACGTTCGGATGTTCGTAATCTTCTATATCTGGTCAATTCCATTCCAAATAATGAAAAGTGCAAATCGATGCTCTGTTGTTTAGGGATGAAAACTGACGTATTTGATCAATCTAATCAAATAGACGATGAAGGTTTTGATTTTTTAATACAAGAATTTATCAACTCTATCGGAGGGTTAAACGAACAACAAATGGATAATATGCATCAAACATTGGAATTATGTAATTAATACTAGTCCGAGATCCCACTTCAACTTTTCATTGCCCATTGTTTTTCATTAAAATACGTATACTGTTAAATACAAATGCTTTGGGGGGAGGAGGGCTATTTTTGACCATTCGCTTATAAAACGTACACTCAACCAAAAAGTACGTAAATACAATAAAAAAATCATTATGTTAAGAACTGGCGTTCATTAATTTTCGTCCAAAGTACGATTTCATCATTACAATGTATGTCCAAAGATTACTTGATGTTCGAAATCATTACCCAATGAACGTTTATTGGTGTAATGACCTTATACATTGCTACATCGAATGCAGTTCATTACGTTAATGAACAATTTGACTGATCCAATAAACAAGCTTTCTTTGTTTTAATAAATTAGTACATAGATAATATGAATTTGATTTATAGTGATAATAACTGTGTTTATTAGTTTTATCAATATTCTTACATAAATTCAATAAATTATTCCACTGAAATGCAAAGTTTGTTTATTGTATCGATGAATGTGTTCATTAAATAAAGGAATATTCTTGCATTGATACAATGTACACTTCTATTCATATTAAAAGAGTACAGTTACCATTTCACATTGTAAATAGGGCAATGTCAAATTTATTTTTTGTAATGTTTCAATTAATTATCGCTCGAATATACCTACATAGAAAATTTGATTGTTAGTTCTTTATTGTTCAATGTTGTCGATTGTAGGAAATACAAATCGATTTTTCCGGTGAAAACAATCGATTTGTTCACTTTTCTCTGGAATTTGATATGTAATAACAAATACAAACAGTTTTTAGAAATATTTTTCTATAACAGTTCTAACATAATTATTAATGTAAATGTCGTGATAATTTTTTTTGCAATTATTTAGTTTGAGTTTTCAAACTGCACTGCACTGTCTCGAATTTATCCTGTTTTTGCGAAGCCGTTAATATTCCTAGATTATTCTATATATAGAATTAAAAAAATACATAATCAACTGTATTTATACTGTATATTAATGAACTTAGTCATAGATACCTTAAATGTATTTATTATTTCAAAACGACCTTACATTAATATGATGTTTTAAATCCATAAATTTTAAGTTATGATGTTAATGTAGAAATTCGTAGATACAATCAAGTAATGATTGAATTGACGAAAAAGAGTCGTCGAAGCAATCAAGATATCCATTAAATTATGAAATATGTTGAATATGTTGAATTATGAAACTTATGAATAATGAACTTTTCATTGTATCAATGATCAAAAAGTCAATAACTGGTGTTCATTGATATTATGTACAATAATTTTTGATGTGTACATGCGAAAATGACGTCTTAACAATGGGTTTCTATAGAAATCTATTTGTTGTTACGTTATGTAAGCGAATGGTTCGAGAATTGCATCCCAGCAACGGTCTAAGCAAATAAAAATAGTTTAAAAAAGTAAACTCACCGTACTGCCAGTCAAACGCGCTGTTAAAATACGTGCCGACAGAACGTAAATCCATACTGGCTATAAATAGTAGATAAATTCCCATACAAAAATCGGCGAAAGCCAGATTGCAGATGAGAAATCGTTGCACGGTCACTTCGCCGCCGCTAAAGAAAATAACGACGATCACCGCCAAATTTCCCATCACCGCCAAAATTACCACAAACCATACGGATATTCTTAACCAATAAGAACCCATGATGTCTTCGCAGGGATTTAACGCGTTCGGTTCCGGATAACATTTTATAAATCTGGTACTAAAACATAATAATATAAGAAATTAAATTGAATTTCAAATTGAAAATGTAATTAAACAACTAAATGTAAAAATAAACTGCAAGCTTTACGTAACTAAATTACACATCAAAAGCGACGACGCTTTATGATATTAAAAAAAAAAAAATAACCTCGAGCAAGCGCGACTCCAAAATTGCCTTTTGTATCATAAGGACTGTCGTCGTAAAAATTTAATACGCTTACTGTGTAGTTTATACCTGAATTAAATTCGTATTAAAATACGCAGTATTGTTATTCGCGATTTTTAATTGCATCGTCATCGATGTGTCGAGCCGAAATTTTCCAATTTAAAATAAATTTTTACGACAAATAAAATGCAAAGAGGTCGATTCCGAACACGTCTGAATTTATGGAATTTATTCGTCGGCGTTGAAAATTCTGGGCGTTTAATTTAAAAATTTGAGCTAGACGTACTCTTACTTGATCGTTAAGTTACCACAGAAAGCGTCGACGGGTTTGTTTTCCGTGATTTCCGCGGACGTCTGATGAAATGTGCCGAAATCTTCATCGTCCGGAACGTAAATCGCCTCCTGACGTTCGACAGTTTCGCCCCGAAGAGGATTTAAGTGTGAGTAATCGCTTGTTTTCGGACGTCCTTTCGTCCATTCGACGGACTTCCCGGTCAAACCGACGACGGGCCTCGTAACCGACATTCACGTAACCAAGGTGCCTAAAAAGCTCAATTGGCTTCGATTAAACAATAGGATAACATTTTAAAATGCCATACTCGAACGGATCAATCCAAGAATCGCCTTCGTGCGCGTTCCGCTTCTTTAGTATTTTAATATTTTGACCAGTGTCGAATGTCGCAATCGAACCATCGCAAGCTTTCCTTACGTTGTCTTGATATTGCGCGTATCCTTTTGGATCGTGCTGTTCCGGATATTTGAACGCGCAACAATGAAACGGATGCGTCAGATGAGCTTCCTTTAAGTTCTGCAGAAAAAAAGTTCTCCACGGTAACCGCTAATAAATGTTTATTAAAAAATCTATACCTATCCGGAGCTTTCTCGTTAAATTACACGAAATTGGCTGTAATCCGTTTTTTCGAACTTCGCGGATTAAGCTCGCACTTAAGTTATAAGTCACGTCGTCTGATTTCGAATAATCTGAAGATTTTAGTTCGGGCGAAGGCAGTTCGAAGCGAAACTTATAAATTTTTACGACGTTTTAGGAATTTTATGTTTCGCAACGATTTTATTTTGTCACTACGAAAAATGTAAGCGGCGTTTCTACTGCCTTATAAACAATTGATCTATTTAATTGAATGTAACTGTCGCTTACCGAGCCGTGAAAATTAGTAAAATTATCGAGGTTCCGAACTTGAATTTCCTATTTCGAGCAGACGGACGTTTAAACTAAAATTTATTCGATACGAACAACAAAATTTGTCGCCTACATTCTTGCTCGAACTAGAAAGAATTGAAGTTCGAGAACTTAAGTTTCCTAAACACTTGGAACTTGATCGGCGACAGTTTTTTTTTACTATAGTCCTGTGGGAGAAATCTCGATATAGGTACCTACTCAAGCAATTCATTTTTAATTAATTTTATGTGCACCTACAAATTAAAGTTATTTGTTAAATTAAATTACGGGGATAGAGTAAAATAAATGACAGTAATATTTAATTCATATTTTATGCTCGTTTACGAAACGCTTCAAATTAATTTTTTATACCTAGCCGTGACAGCTTACAAATTAGGTAGATTTTTTTCTTACAAGGCCGATGCCGAAAGCTTATCTTTTAAAAATTCAATCTATAAGCGAAATCCGTTATCTTAGAAAATGGAGGAGAGACGAGTCAACATCATTATAATTCAATTATTATTTTCTTAGAAAACAAAAGCGCGACGAATAACACTTTCAGTATTTATTGTAAATGTTAAGCTACCCCTACATTGTGCTAAGTTTGTTCACTCAACCAAAAAAGTACGTAAATACAATAACAAAAATATTATATTAAGAACTGGCGTTCATTAATTTTCGTCCAAAGTACGATTTCATCATTACAACGTATGTCCAAAGATTATTTGATGTTCAAAATCATTAGCCAATAAACGTTTATTGGTATCATTAAAATATATACGTTACTACAACGAATTCAGTTCATTACGCTAAAGAATAATTTGACTTCTTCAATGAACAATATTTCTTTATTTAATAAATTAATACATAGATAATATGAACTAATGATTATTGGTGTAATAACCTTATACATTGCTACATCGAAAGCAGTTCATTACGTTAATGAATAATTTGACTGCTCCAACGAACAATCTTTCTTTGTTTTAATAAATTTGTACATAAATAATATGAACTTGATTTATACTGATAATAACTGTCAATATTCAAGTTTTATCAATATTCTTACATAGATTCAATAAATTATTCCACTGAAATGCAAAGTTTGTTTATTGTATCAATGAATGTGTTCATTAAATAAGGGAATGTTCTTGCTTTGTTACAATGTACACTTCTATTCATATTAAAAGAGTACATTTACTATAGCTTATCCAAACTTATACGATGTTCACATCATCAATACAAGGTTACTAGATAATGACGTTTCACACGGTGCTGTCACCTCGTACCTCGTATTTTGACAGTTTTAATAAATTGTAGTCTTTCTTTATACCATCTAATATGTGCACAAGTAAATCATCTATAGAATATATCATTTTCCAAATTCTAAAACGAATTACAAATAAACAATCTAGTGACTTTTTGTAGATGACGTGCCCATCATGTAGGTTTGGATAAGCTATATTTCACATTGTAAATAGGACAATGTTTACGTATGTCCGATGCGGACTAGTAGACGCTTAGCTTAACAACGCAGCCGTTGCGACTGCAACTTGTCTGTAACAGACAATAAGAAAAAAATTAGAAACTTCTAAATTTTTCTTTATATTTTCTACCTTTTTCTAGTTATCGTTTTCCCTCTATGGTCAATTTCCAACGTAGATTCTTCCGATCACTGCGAACTTGTATTATTACATACCTATACGTACGTACGTAAGGTAAAATTTCTTTAGTGAAATTGGACCGTTGAATGTTTGAGGAGCTTTAACCAAGACCCTAACCGAGTCCCTATCCAAGAGCCTAACCAAGCTCGATTTTCAGAGAATTTGAGCTTAAACTTTATAAATACGTAGAAAGTTAGTCGACACGGAAAGACCCTACCTTTCCTCGTCGTATTAATCCTTTTTGTTTGTAATCCTCATAGAGTACACAACACACAACACTCGCGCACTCACACGCAAAAAGGCCTTATGAACCGAACGAGCACTCCTTGCACACACGAACAATACGACGCCGTAATTTAAAATTCGAACTACTGAAACAAGCACTCTCTCTTTGTACCACTAACGCGAAAGATCTGAAGCGGTTTTGCCAGAATTCTATATATAAATGCAATTGATACTAGGAAATCCCACTTTTATTTTAAAAACATTCAGTTCTTCGTTCGCACACCGATAAGCTATGAAAGTAGGCGGTGCACATGTTTTATTAGTTGCTTTGTATTTTATCGGTCACATAAAAATGCGATCTTTTATCTGGTTTCTGGTTTGTAATAGGGAAATTTCCAATTGCTTAAGGGCACACGAATAGTTTTTAAATTAAAAATAGAATAAATTTATAATTCTGCCGTATAAAGATAGTGATTATTCAAATAATTTTACTGATTAAAAAATACATAATTTTAGAATAAATTTCCTATAAAGTGCATATGTTCATCAGTTTCTAATGAACATAATAACATTGGGATTACGAATATGGAAATTAAAAAATGAACATCTATTAGTAGTATTAATGAATTTTTCATTGTATCAATGGTCAAAAAATCAATAGCTGGTGTACATTGATATCAGGCGCAATAATTTTTTGAGTGTTATTTAACACAAAAAATCTGTCAATTATTCTATAGAACTGTCCCTTGAAAACGCGAAATTTTGCTTACCTATAGCAAACTTAGAAAACAATATATTCGGGTACGTAATACGGGGAATATAATAGTACGTAATAAACTTTGCAGAAGTTATTATGTTGACATTTCTAAGGTCTCGTCAATAGTCTGGACAAAAGAATGCGATCGCAGGTGTCTACATTGACGTCTACTAATAACTGCGAGCATTTTTCTCGTTTTCCTGAAAATTGATTTATAGAAGCTTTTTTAAGTTTCGCGACATTGAAAAAAAAAAGAAACAACTTATCGACGACAAAAATGAAAGTGTTATTCGAAGCACTTTTGTGTGTTTTTTTTTAAATAATAACAATTAAATGTCGCCGTATAACGAAAAATTAAATGCTAATAAAGAACTGCCACTCGAAGTACATTTCAATAATTACTATGGAAACTTACGGGGTCCGACAAAGAGAATTAAACAGTTTATTTACTAAACAGCAATGTATTGATAAAAATTACAAATCAAACAAAAACTAATTTATTGTTAAAGTGCATGGGAAAGGAGTTTTATTTATGAAATATTGTGCGCTTCAAGTGATCAATTCCCAATATTCATTTAAACGCTTGATGAATTTGGAAATAACTTTGTTGGAATGGTTTGAACTAACGAATTAACTTTAATACTTACAGTTTAATCAATTTTAACAGAAAAAATTATTTGTAGACTGACCAATTTTTGCATTTTCACATTCGTTGTTTAGTAAACAATTCCCAAGCCTACTGTTTAATACAATACTAATTCTGTTTAATCCTTTTTGGCGGACAATGTATATTCTATAGTTTTTGGATGTACGGCCCATAGAAATCATCGTTATTTATACCAATTAAATTTTTTTAAGTTCATTTAATGCAGCTCAGACTAGTTGAACATTTAGTTTAACTAATCCATGATTTGCACGAAAAACTCAACATGGCAAAACGAGTCCAACGTAGCCGTAGCGAGGGTATATGAAGCGTCTGCGGCAAGTGTCTAATTTTGCGCTCCCTAATCCAAAATTGTCAAAAAAATTAAAAATGTAGTGTAAAATAACAAACTTTGATACCTACTAATTTATTTATTTTTAGCTTTTACGTTAGTTTTTCGCCTTCGTAACGGCGCCGGTGTTACGTTGTTTGAGTAGTTCATTCAGGTGGATACTTAAATAATAAACGAGTTTTTCCGGTGTAAATTAATAACTAATGTTGTTAACCGTCCACAAAATGTAATCGAATCGTTTTACATCGCGAGCACCTCAATCCTTAATTACCTATATTATTAGTTATCTTCAACTACAACCGATTTCTGTAAGGTTAACAAATTAATTGTTGGTTTTCAAAAAAAAACAAAAACAGTTCTCTAGCACATATTTCGTGGTAAGTAAAAGCCAATCACTAAAGTATTTTAACAGTAGGCAGGCATATGTTGTCGAAGATGCCGATATTTTACATAAATATATGACACGAAACAGTAAATTTTGAAATTATTATAGACTTAAATAATATAAATTGATTAATCAAATATTTATCACCTTATAGAAAAATAAGAAGAAGAATTTTAAAAATATGATGTTCTTGCATTTACTATCATGAAATATATACACCTATCACCATAACTTTTATTCGTATATTTTTCGGTTTCGTCGCTTACGCGATCGTTGAAATCTCCAACGATTATAGTTGTTCGAGTTGCCCATTTTGTCAACGGGAAAGTTTGGCAAACTATTTTAATAATTACAGTATTATAGATCTTGTAGATCTTAATATTTACGGTGTCAAAATACATCTTAACAAGGGCACGAAGCGCCTGCGGCAAGTGTTTAACTTGCGCCACAGTAACTTGTAAATCTATCTATTTATTTTTAGTTTTCACATTGAATACGTTTTTGCGCCCCAAATCATCTACTTTAATTCAGTATTTTTTTAATTTTTATACCTACATCAAGAATCAATCAATCAAGGATCAAGAAGGGTAATATTATCTATTTAATTAATCAATGTCCTTATGTATCCGAAGGCGTCGTTAAGAATAATTAAGGAAATAGATAACTTTCAGTTTACATTTCAATCTCGTATTGAAAACGTTCTAGTATCCCTCTCTTTTATAAATATTAACCTACACACGTACTTAATACGTTTATTTTACGCGTACAATTTTAAACTCATTTTTTTTATTAAAAAAAATTATTTAAATTTTTTGTCGAAGTGATAAAACAATCCGCTTAAATAATATTTTTAACATACCCAATCAAACTTTTCAAAAACCATATCCTCAAATCAGCCATGTTTTACGCAAAACAGATTCTAAAAATGATGTTTTAAAATAAAAAATTTGTAAAACAGACAACAACAAAGTCTCATTTCTAATTCAGCTCCCGAACAATAATTTTCAAACTTAAGGAATAAATGTAAATTAGATTTACTTATGTATCGTTATAAAATAAAGAGCGAGATGGTTTTGTTTTGAAATGCATATTTGGGAACACCCTATATACTGTTATTTTTATCGTTTAATTCTAAATATTAAAAGACGTCACCCAATAAAATTAGACCATAAAAGGGAAAATTATAAAAAAAATTATTGACAAGCTAGATTTTTGTGTGGTCCTTCATTTTTATATTTTGAACTAAACCTCGAGTTCCCTTCGATAGCGTGACCCAAAAAATTGTTGGTGAACGAAAGTAAAATTTTCGCAATTATCTCGAAAACTCGTTCAGTATCACTATAGACATGAAAAACGAAAACCCTCGAAACCCAGTTATATTTCCGCAAACTACCCTAACATATCCAGGCGGCACACTGACGTTATAATATCGTCAACTATTGTCCATTTGGGGACCAATGGGGACGTCGTAAATGACGTATATGTGACGTGAATATGACAGGTTAATGTCACAGCCCAACGACGTCAAATTATGACCAATCTAATACGTTACTTGAGACGTCTAATTTCCTTAAATGGGACGTCGATTTGACGTCCCATTGACGTAATCCCAAGACATTAATGACGCATCTAAAGATAAAAAAATACAAATGCATTATATTTAAGATAAGGTGTAAGCGATAAATATAATATAAGATATACAGTGTGTCCACGAGTTCTGAGATTCTTTGATAGAGCCTAAACTAAGTACAATAGAAAAAACTATTTTAGATAAAAGCTTGCTGGTTGTAAGAGTCGCACAATGTAAAATTTCACACCAACAAAAGACATTTAAATAAATTAATAAGGAAATGGAGTCACTCGCGCCACAAAGATAACCTAGTCACTTAAAGGTTAAAACCTATAGAAATAAGTAGAATTTGTCTGTTTCTTGTTAAGCCATGATTTGTAAAATTATTGTAAAAAATATTTCTATCAGTTGTTTAAATATTCAAAATTATTCGTTTTAACTTTAGGTGGCGATAAGCTGATTAATTCTTCACTTATCGTTAAGAAATTATATCAAAATTTACAATGTACAAATTTACAACGTAGAACTCACTGCAAAGTAAAACCACTAACCTAACAAAACCGCTGGTAATAATAGTATACATGAGTATACACAGTGGCGTGACACTTTAAAGGAACTAGTTCTACCCATTGACGTACACAATTAGAATAAATAACTGGATGTGATTTTACTTACCTGTTTAGTTGCATACTATTGTATTTATAACGTATAGAACTATTACTATTAATCGCATAGACGCGATAGTGCATAATTCCAAAATAAATTGATATATGTTTAAGTTAAAATTTTGAATTAAAACTTAAACATGTTAGAAAAAATTAAGAATATTTTACGCTTTCAATTAACGCTTCAAAACGTCTTTATCTTCACTTTTCCAGTAAGGATTCAGGACTTTGGAATGACCAAACAAAGACGTCTCAACGACGTTCTTTAATGATGTCGAATGTTCGTCGTGAAGGTGACGTCGTGCGTACGTCACTTATTGCGTCCACGACGTCACCGACGAATAATTCCCAATAATTGGCGACATTATGACGGGTAAGTATTTGTACAAAAATTTGGAGTCCGATGAATCCTTTCCTAAAAATCGTCCTTCCGAATTTTGAATTTTTGTAATCGCAAATCACAATTCGGTGTGAAATTTGATTGAGCATAAGGAGACCAAGATAAATCGATTTGTATTTCCGGAAAACGTGTCTGCTTATAGCTACGTGACAACACAAAGCGTGCCCTCCCGCAAAATTTACTTTTTATGGCTTACGTCCTTCTGCCAAAATGCAGATATACGACCGATCTTGGTTTGACCCGTATAATGCAACATTTCAATTTCAAGGGACCTTGTTGTAAATTAGTCGGAGATCGTTCTACGAATAAAGCTACAACAACATTTAATATTTAAATCGATATGGAAGTTAAAACTTTTTCAATTATGTTACGATACATATACCTACCATCTAACATAATTAAGAGTTCAACGCCGCGCCGCGCCGCGTCGCTAAAACATTTATAATTTAACGTTCTAATATATTTACGTTACCTACTCATAGTTCCATACGTAACAAACAGTTTCATTAATTTCGACAGAACCCACCCGACGCGACGCCGACGTTCTCTTTTTTTTTTAATACGTGCCGATGCTGTGTTGCTTAAATTTATTTAACGAGTTGCTAATTTTGAATTTTTTATATAGCTACCTACTGGGCATTTTGGATATTTCTACACTTCCTTTTCGACAACAATTAAATTTTAACTCGTTCGCGATCTTTGCAAGTAAACTGGCCACGGTTTTACTTTTAGTTAGCTACGCGCATCAACTATTTATTATTCATAACGTTTCGTAATTTAATGATAGTCTTAATAAATGAAAATTTAGGATTAATAAAAAATACGATATTTTATCGATTGACTTTTACGAAGGGAAGTTTTTTATAGATAGGTACTTGGATATCGACACTTTTATTACACATCTTTCCGAACTACTCAAATTCACTTCATCATCTATTTTCTCGAAAGAAATTTTCTCTAAAGTGGGGTGTGTTTTCATTTTTTACTGTTAATTTAGGTCTATTGCTTTAACTGCTCCCGCCTTTTTATTATCAACTATAGATACGATAGTTTACTAATCATTATATATTATTAACTTAAGTTAATATAAGTTTTCTCCCATACGCCGTTTAATTGTTTGTTTTACAATAATTAACGTGACAGACATTACATTCCGTATATATTACTGTACGCCAATAACGTAAAAACGTGAATTTTGGCGCATACATCCATTTGATAAAATTGATAAAAAAAACCTATATAAAAAACCATCGATACAAGTGTGTCCCCAGAGTGACTTTGCGATACGTGTAAATGACAAATAATTTTGGAGTTTTTAAATGATACTCATGAAACCAGCCCTGTTTGATCCGAAGCTAAAATGTACTATGAAAACAGGGTATTTTATTAAACAATACTCAGTAATTAACATCAGTAAAGCTCCATTAGTGTTGAAAATACGATAAAATGTAATTAAAAGAAGTTTGCGACAGTACTGGCCTACTGAAAATTGAAGAATTAGACAAAGTGTGCAAGAATGAGGCACTATTACGGCAATGAACGATTGCCTTCAAATGCAGTATTCGGTAAACCTATATGGATTGCTGAATGCTAACTTCGGCGCACAACAAAGAGAAGTAAATTTTAATAAATAGGCATATTTGGGTAATTGTAATAAACGAATTAATAAAAAAAACAACAAGCAAACCAAGAAAATCCACCCAGGTGGCACACTGCCGTCATAATGTCATCAATTATTGGTAATTATTCGTCGGCGACGTCGTGAACCCAATAAGTCACGTACGCACGACGAACATTTGACGTCATTAAAGAACGTCGCTGTTTGGTCATTCCAAAGTCCTGAATCCTTACTGGAAAAGTGAAGATAAAGACGTTTTGAAGCGTTAATTTAAAGCGTAAAATATTCTTAATTTTTTCGAACATGTTTATGTTTTAATCCAAAATTTTAACTAGAAAATATATCAATTTATTTTGGAATTATGCACTATCCCATCTATGCAATTAATAGTAATAGTTCTATACGTTATAAATACAGTAGTATACAACTAAACAAGTAAGTAAAATCACATCCAGTTATTTATTCTAATTGTGCACGTCAATGGCTAGAACTAGTTCCTTTAAAGTGTCACGCCACTATACATGTATATTATTATTACCAGCGGTTTTGTTAGGTTAGTGGTTTTACTTTGCAGTGAGTTCTACGTTGTAAATTTGTACATTGTAAATTTTGATATAATTTCTTAACGGTAAGTGAAGAATTAATCAGCCTATCGCCACCTAAAGTTAAAACGAATAATTTTAAATAATTAAAAAACTGGAAGAAATATTTTTTACGATAATTTTACAAATCATGTCTTAACAAGAAACAGACAAATTCTACTTATTTCTATAGGTTTTAACCTTTAAGTGACTAGGTTATCTTTGTGGCGTGAGTGACCCCCATTTCATTATTAATTTATTTAGATGTCTTTTGTTGGTGTGAAATTTTACATTGTGCGACTCTTACAACCAGCAAGTTTTTATCTAAAATAGTTTTTTCTATTGTGCTTAGTTTGGGCTCTATCAAATGATCCCAGAACTCGTGGACACTGTATATCTTATATATATATATATATATATATATATATATATATATAATATAAATATAAATATAAATATTTACCGCTTACATCTTATCTTAAATATATTATTGTATTGCTCGTGTATAATTTTAATATCGATATTTGGTTATTTAGTAGGTAAATCCAAATAATTTTGTGTTCATTCTTTGATATATTAACGTACTTTGTTTAATTTCTTAGATTTAGGTTCTTTGTTTGTACCTTCATTTTTGCAATAAAATAATAATTATATTGAATGCATTTGTATTTTTTACATCTTTAGATGCGTCATTAATGCCTTGGGAATTACGTCAATAGGACGTCCCATTTAAGGAAATTAGACGTCAATTAGACGTTTCAAGTAACGTACATTCTAGATTGGTCATAATTTAACGTCGTTGGGCTGTGACATTAACTCGTCATATCGACGTCATACATACGTCATTTACGACGTCCGCATTGGTCCTCAAATGGCCAATAGTTGACGACATTAAAACGTCAGTGTGTCGCCTGGGCAATTATTTGAAAGTAATAAAAAATAAAGGAGGCGATGTGAGTGTTCTCACAACAGAAAGGAGTTCCTCCAGTTGGCGGAACCCTGTGTCAAGTCCCAAACATGGAATTAAGGTTGGTCGGTTAAATAGACATAGTTAAAATAAATCCGAATGATTGTCTTACTAATTAAGAAACGAATTTGTATCTACATTAAAGCCGTTTAAGTTAGTTTTAACAATAAAGATGTGTTAATAGTGACTACGTAGAAGTATAATTATTTATGTATAAAACCCCCTTTAGAACGTGTAGATTACTACATCACCGCTAATTTAAAAAGAAGATTACGGGTGGTTGTTTCGCATTACGGTTTGTATCCATTTTTCAAGAAGCAATAACATATCACGTTCGAAAAAATCGGGATTTTATCAATCGCATTTACGAGGGGTGGTTCGCGTCCTTGTACTACTGCGAAATCGGCTTTTAGTGTCCTAGTATACATGTCGAACAGGCCTGTACGAAAAAATTCCCGAAAATTTCCCGTTTCGACGACAAAAAAAAATATTTAATCACCCCTAATTTATATAGTCGACTGCGGACGGCCGTTTCGCAGACTTGTAGATTCGTATCGTTTTCGTAGGGGAAGAACGACGCGGCCATCGAAGCTGCCAAATTTTCGGTTTAAATCGACTTTTCAAAAAGCAATAATATATCACGTTCGAAAAAATCGGGATTTTATCAATCGCATTTACGAGGGGTCGTTCACGTCCTGGTACTACGGATTCGACTTTTTGTGTCCCAGTAAGCCATGCCGAACAGTTTCGCACGAACGAATTTCCATAAATTTTCCGTTTCGTCAAAATTCTTAATTTTTGTCTTAATTTTAACTATGGAATACATATCCGAACGTTAGATAGTGAATTTTGAATCACTCTGAATGTATAGTCATCAATATTATTCATGTAATAATTTTGAAATTTCTAATTTAGAAAAGATTCATAAAATTTAACAAAAATGTCAAATCTAAATACTTTACTTGTAGTTAAGTTTTTCGCGGGTCTACATAGGTATAATCCATTCCCTTAGCTCCGCCTAATTCGCCTAACAAAAGAGTGTAAATGATTACAAGTATTTATCTGAATTAGTCAATATACACAACGATACCGGTTGTTGTTGAACGCTAAAAGTATCATAATAACAGTATTTAGAAAAATGTGCAGGGCCCGCGAATGGAAACCCCGACCGCTGCTGTTACTCGTCTCCAGTTATTGAAGAAGACATAATTATTATTGCACATTAGCTGTATACCAAAAATGTGAATGTATTTTAAATTGATAGTCGGAAGCGCCGAAACTAAACAAAAACAAACTTTTAATCGCAAAAACTAAGTCGTCCCTGGCAACAAATTCTACATCGTCTGTTTCTAATAATTCCAATATGTTAACCTTGTAATCAGTATTGTACTTCAAGACCTAATCAGTACCTTCGTACTTGGGAATTCGGCGGAGCTGAGGGAATGGACTATACTTAGGTAGATAGGAATAATAATTTTAGATAGATTTTGAGAATAGATAGAGAATCGATTTTAGAGAATAATAATAATAGATAGAATAATTTAGGTACATTGAACCCGTACGTTAACTTATAACAATAATGTTCCAATATAGAGGGTATGTTGCGTGTCATTTAAACTTGAGAATTTCGATTGATTCTGTAAATTTTCAATTTAACGTTTCGAGTAATTAGTGGACGCGTGTGCGGTGGACTTCGATCACTTAAAAATGTACCTAAATACCTACATAGACACATCGGAGTATCTTTTTCAATTCAATATACAATTCCATCAATTCTGTATTTTATTAAAAAGGCGAATTAAAACTACTTTTTTCGTTATACTACCTCTACTGCTGACTTGAGTTTATTCCGCTACTTTTCACATTTATTATTATTCATTTATCATTATTATTTAAATATTTCTAGATAGGTAATTTATTTTGTGTATAAAAAATAATAACATCTACTCCAACTCCAAAACGACGATAAAGCTGCGAAAAAGTTTTTCTTTGACGTCTTGAAAACATTACATAAATCGTAGGTTTATTAAATTTTCAAAGAATTAAATACCTATATATATATATAATATAGTGACAATAAAAAAGAAAAAGTATTAGAGTAAATTGTTCTTTAGATTTCTTATAAATGGCCATTCGCCGATGTAGCAATAAAGAACAAGTCATAAATTTTATCGTTAAATTTAGTGCCTCTAGGGTGGAAATTCTATTGGTAAAAATTAACTCTAAGTCTTTTGAAAATGTCTCGCTCGCTTTACAGAATTATTTATATCGAAAATTCAAGTAAATTAGAACAATTCAAAGAAATACAACTTAATTTAAAGAATAGGGGACGTTCTTCAATTACTAGTTAAATCGCTGACCATCAACTAAAAAAAAGTTTCTAATAATCACTTCTATAGTTAACTGACGGTTGAAAAACCGGCCCTAAATCCTGGAATAAAACGAAAGTCGTTAAAACACTCCCTAAAAATGATTTTCTATTTGTATTAGACCTATTTTAAAAATATTTTTTGGTTACGCAAGGCGTCCGTCCCAAAAAAGCTGACAATGAGCTGAAATATTTTTGTATTAAATAACCCAATATTTTCACATTTTCGGATTCCAATTTATCTATACATTAAAAAACAAAAGCTCCGATAATTCAAATTAATCAGTCTTATCGCACCGAAAATACTTAGCAATAGTCACAAGGAATTTACCAATCGCTTTATATGCTGTCTAATAACTAATGTAAAGGCATTTTGATCACTTGCTAAAACAATCTTAATTTCTAAATTAAAAATAAAATACATTTAATAATACGAAATTATATGTTTAGAATTTTACAAGGAATTCGAAATTGTCAAAAAAAATTGGAGGTACTGTTTGAATAATCAGAGTTGATGTTGTCCCAGGTGTTTTCGGACGCCCTGTATAACAAAATGTGTTTTTAAAGTGGGACCCGGAAAAAATAAAATTAACGGATTTCGAGCGATTACTTTAAAACACTTAAACCTCGCGTGGTTTAACAGCACGAGCGCGAAACATCATTTCAGCACGTGTTATACACTATACTTTTCCGACGACAACAAGAATTTTTATTAAAAATCGAAGGCTTATCGGAGGCATCATATTTTGACACTTCAAAAGCGACCTTTACTGACAATTAGTAATAAAACTGTTTCTGCGTAAAGTAATTGCACGACAGGCTAGATGGCCTTCGATTGGCTGAGTAGCGTATGCAATTATTGCACACGGCCACAACGTTTCCGATTGGCCAACGAGTTTCTTTACGCACGGTCGGCCTATTTGTTTGCAGTGGTCAACTTTCCGTAAAATTTATTGGTGTGAAATTACGCACTTTTCGTAGTGGTCGTAGGAAAACACATTTTCTGAAAACTAAATTGTGCTTTATAGGCGTCGAGGTATTCATAACGATGCATTAGTACACCTGTATCGTCAAAATTGCAAATAAACCACTTACAATTTATCTAATAAACGTAATTAGCATTTTGATCAATTCAATTCAAATGGAAAACGAAATTGATTTACATTTCAAAATACTGTTTGTTCTCTTCGTTATTTAGAATGTAAATCGCGTATATTTTATCAGGGCGTTAAAAAGTGGAACTGGCGACTGTTAATGAATAAAAGAGTGGATTTTTGTTTCGTCTTTCCTCGTCGATAAGTATTAGGGAAACTAACGGAATTTTTTATTTCATTTCGCTTAAGGGAGAGCGTCACTTGTGCGCTCACCCAGATTTCTAATTTAATTTTATATTGTTATGGCACAAGGTCAATGTAGTACAAATCTGAGAAGGGTTTCGGGTTCCAGCCAGCGGGACCGGAAATATAGACTAAGGAATATAAGACTTTTATTTAAATTTTATTTTTCGTAAAAATCCCTGCATAGTTCCAAATTTAAAATGAACATGTGAAAATTTGAATTTAACGTTTCGTATATGAGGTAGGAAAAAAGTGGGTCATAAAGCAAAAAAATATTTTTGAAAAAAAAACACGACTAGGTATGACCATGTTCTTGTAATTCTGAAAAAAATTTTAAATAACATTTTTTCGTATTTTCAAAACTATGGACACTTTTGAGCCGATTTCAAATTTTTGAAAGTCTCTCGAATACGAAAGGCTATATACGAATTTTGACATGCGAGTAGAAGGATGACACCTGCCCCCCCCCCCCCATATACGATGTTTGATATCAAAATGCGGGGATTAAGCCGAGAAATTACATAAAAAAACCTTGAAATAAATGGCGAATTCGCGAAATGTGGAAAAATTTATTAAATCCGACGCCGAATTACGCAAAAATCAATCAATCAAAACGCGAATCAATCTCATCTGCATTTTGATATCAAACATCGTATATGGGGGGGGGGCGAATTAATTAAATGGGGGGGGGGGCAGGTGTCATCCTTCTACTCATGCGCATTTTGAATTTGGAACTATGCAGGGATTTTAACGAAGAATAAAATTTTTTTCCCCGAGAAATTTCGAATATAAGGGTTTTCCAACTTTATGCCGATTATGTTTGCGTATATTTCAGTTGTATGAGCTTCATATTTCAGGTTCTACTGGCTCGAACCCAAATCCCTCTTCTCCTTAGATGGAATGGTTTACCTTTTGCATGGTGTTTTCATCGGCAAGAGTCAATTAACAATACTGTGCCAAGTTTTCACTTCCTATTAATTTCTTAAGGGGTTATATCAGTGTTGAAGGCTGAAAAATGAAGCATTTTTTGGGATTCTTTTTTGAAAAAACTACTCGATCAAATGATTTGAAATTTTGTGTATTAATTATTATTACAATGAATTATACAAAACAATTTTTATTTTTATTTTTAATGCATTTTTTTCGCCGTAAGAGTGGCCGCAACATGTCTAAAAAAAAACACTCCTTGCCGGTTGATAGCCTAACTGCCAGATGAAGCATCTGAATTCAAAAATTCAAAAAGATTATTAAATTATAATAGAATAGCTATCGCAGCATCGTAGGGAATTGAAAAATTTTGATTAGAATAAAAATGGCGGCCATTTAAAAAAAATCGAATTTTACACAAAAATTTTGCAGTAAATTGTTAATAAAAAAAAAGTAAACAATTTAAAAAAAAACTCTACGATGCGACGATAGCGATAAGTTTTCTGAAGAGAATTCTTTTTGAATCAAGTCGATTGGACAAGATTCGAGAGAGTTATGCTGTCAACCAGGTTAAAAAACATGGTTTCGAGAAAAACGCGTTTGAAATTTCAAGAGAATAAAATTGAATGATGTAATTTGATGTAACTCTCGTTGTTGTTTTGATTAAATGCTCCCAAACACCTTTCAAGCAACTCATCACGACTCAAATCTTCATAAATTGGCTTGATTGCCTCCGCAACATTTGCTGGTAGTGCTGCTGCGTGTCTGTATGTGTCAAGAACGCTCTGGGAGCGTTGACGCTTGGCGTCAGTTTAGAGTATTTCTAAGCCGAATATTGCTTTGAAAATTTGTAGGCATATTATTTAAGGCCAAAACTATATATTTAAGCAAAAAAAAAAATCGATTTTTTTTTTTCAACACTGATATAACCCCTTAAGTATAGAATTTCCACTCGCCGCGTTATAGAATCGCTAAAATTTACGGAATTTATTACGTAAATTGTAATTTTATTAATTTCTCTTATTTGGAAACAATAAGTTGACCTTACTCTTCAATATGTTACGAATATTAAGTAGCTATAAAATCTTGAATACGTATAGTGTAAATCCGAATTTGTTTGAAACCACCGCCCTTATAATTAATAAATTAACGAAATTCTGACCTTTTTGTCGTATATAACTGCATGTAGTCGATTCCCAGTACCAGAAGTAGCCTCCAACAAACCCCGATAATAGCACGAAACAGCACAATAAATTCAAAATCTATTAACAACACTACGTATAGGTAGTACCTTAAACTTATTATCACGTCCGAACTCTACAAAAGTCGACGTATAACTGAAGGGAATTTTTAAAACACTTAGGTATTCGAATCTAACTCAGTTTGTTACATAAATACCAAAATGCTTTGTTTAAATTTAGAAAGTTTATTGTATCAGAAACGATTCTCGCACTCGCGATAATAAAACGTATGTTTACCTATGCTTTTATCATCGCACATGTTAGAAATTCTACCTATTTATCCTGTTCATTTAAATTACGAGTTGGAATATAAAATTATCGAAGTAGGTTTAATATTGCAATGCTGTTGAGGCCGACGCCTATACAGGGTGATTAAATTTTAAAGGCGGGAATTTCGGAAATCATTCAGGTCAATCTTCATCAATCAGTCTTCATTCGCAAAATTAAACAGAATAGATATTTTTATATACCTATGCGGAGTGGCTCGCGAAAATAGTCACACGTGCACACACAATATTGACAGTTTTATGTTATATTTTTTTTATATTTGGTGGCTTCAGAAGATTGATAATTAGAGAATAGAAGATAATTATTTACGAACAATAAACTGTACCAGTAAAAATATTATTTAGTCACCCTGTGGTACAACGAAACATCCCACATGGTTACGCAAGGGTTTTAAACAAATTTTATTCGTTTTAGTTGACATACTTTCGGATTCGATTTAAAATTTTTCAAGTTAAACCATTTTTATTTTTTAGAATTACCACTTTGTCCGTCCCCTCCCTCTTATTGTTGGTAAATTTCTAAAATTTGGAACGGATAAATATAAAAAAAATACAACTAACCTCTAACTCGTAAATGCTAGGAATCGTCTTCATGGAGGGCGTATTCTCGATTTTTAACACGTCTATTTCGCTTAATCCTTCAACGGGAAGTATATCGATGGATGTTTCTGACAGATCTCTGCAATCAAAAACTGCTGCGGTTTAAAATGTTAACGTCGACCGTATACGGGCGCAGTACGACAAGCCCCATCAGAAGCATTTTCTTCCCCATAACATTTCTGATAGGACTTGAAATAAATAACATGACATATCATACTTACAATTGCTGTAAACTGTTTAGTCCCTTAAAGGCGTTAGGTTCCAGTTTAGTTAATTCTCGATTCCCTTTTATGCTTCTGTGAAATTATAAGGATTATAAAGGGTAAAATTGTGCATTTAATATAGTCGAACTAAAACGTAAGTACCTACATAAATAAAACGACGACGTTCTAATCTATGTATTTAATTAAAATTCGCTTTCGTTTCTAATTATCTTAAGATTATCCTCAGCGTGTGTTAGATTAACAAAATACCGCAACTGCAATACCATTTTTGTCTTTTGTCTCATTTTAGTTATTATAATCTACCCTATAATGAAATAGGCGAAGGTAAAATTCAATTTTCATTATACTCTTTGTCACTGTAATTGTTAGTTTAATAGATGTATACAGGATGTCCAGCGTATAAAAGTTCCCATAACTTGTTTTCCTACGGTGGTCCCCTGCTGAGATATTCATCCCCGACGTTAAAAAAAAAAAATATTTTTAAATAACATTTTCAGTTAATAATTTTTGGTTAACACGCAATATAAATTAACGTCTTCGAAATGGTGCAATACGGTTATTGATATCACGACAAGGGAGCCAGGGGTGCACTATCCCTAACCTTTCTAACCTCAAAAGTTTTCAAAGGTTTAAGTTTTTAAATTTTGTAGGACATTTTCGGATTTCCCAGACATTTTAATATAAAAAAGGTACTCTTCTTTAATCACGCTAAAATGAACCATATTCGAGAAAATCATACGGAAAGTATAATAGATGCAGAGTATCCTAGATATTATTTCCTAATTAGAAAGACAAAAATGCCCTTAAAAGTTTAAAAATTTAAGCCTATGAAAAATTTTGGGGTTAGAACGTTTAGGGGTAGTAAAACCTGGCTCTCTTAAGCTGATATCAAAAAACCTATTCAACCTTCAACTTCGGGGGTGAATATATTAACAGGGGAGCATCGTAGAAAAAAACATTTATAGGAACTTGTGACATTATTTTGATGTGGTTTATACGCTCCCGAGAAATTTGCCACCATTTCCTAGACACCCTGTATGATTACATTAATTAATAGTGATCGTTGTTTTTGGAAAATGTAATCAACCTTGTTTTGGTTGTTCTTGGGAAATAACTACTCGTGCTCTGAACGTCAAATACCTGTACCCGCTACTTATTAAAGAAAAATTCAGACCACGAGCAGTATTTGACAAAACAATACAACAGAAAAATGAAATAAATCAAACAAATTTATTAAAATCATTTAACATTACCATGACAAAAACGGTTTATTATCCCCACAACTAATAAAGCTTAAAGGATAATATTGATCGAGTTCCTTGTTTAGTATTATTGTTCGAGGTTTAAATACACATGAGCCCCATAATCGCAACGTAATTCGTATAATTCGGTCTTCTCGCAAATTAACATCTAGAAAATTCTTTAGAAAAGTTTAAATCGTCCGGTCCATAGCATTACCGGCTGCGTTTCTAATTGTTTTTTTTTAATCCCGTCCCGCTTTTCGACGATTTTTTTATCTACATTAATTTAAAAAACTCATTTAAATAAATCGTATAATTTAAATTATAAAATCTTGAACGTTCGCTAATATATATATATTTTTTTTTTTTGAAAAAGTTAAAGAAGTAGGTATAAAAAGAACTGAAAAAATTAAGGAATTTTAATTCAGTTTATTTAATTATATACTTACAGGGTAGCTATATGAGATCCGTTGAAAGCGAAGTTTTTCACAATTTTAATTTTATTGTAATTTAGGGTTCTGAAAATCGGAATGATTAAAAAAAAAACACGTATAAGAATTGCGGCTTCGTCAAAACTTACACTTGCTCGGCCCTAATTTTGACAGAATTCTGCGAAATCTTTTCGATGTTATTGCCATCCAGTTCACTGAAAGAATAATGCGATTATACGATACAGTAAAACCTCGATTTAAAGGACAAAATTTTCGGTTCATGTGTAGGTAGGTAAAATATTACGTAAAAATATTAGAAATATATATTTTGTTTTTAGGAACATTCATTTATTGATTTAATTTTACTCGCACTTATTTAGTGGTAAAAGTTTATATTAATGTTTATGTCTAAAATTATTACTAAACAATGACCAATGCTAAAATTGTGAAACCGGTTGGTAGCTTTAAAAGTATAATTAAAAAGGTTATTGATATTTTTCGACATGAACATTAACATTTGTTTGGTCATATTTTAGTTTACAAAATAAATAAAACTTATTTCACGGCGAGTTATTGGCGGTTTTCTTTCTTTTTGCAATGGTGTAGGTTTAATTACACTTTTTTGAAAACAATTCGTTTTATTTTTGGACCATCGCTATATATTGATTAAAAAAGTTATAAGTAAACATAGACTCGATGTCCTTTCGTCTAACTCTGCATTTTTATTATTTACATGCACGTTAAAAACGCAAATTATTTAGGAAAACAACTGTTTGAAATTATTACGTTTCTTCTTCGATTACGAAATTCGTGAAAGTTTTAACGAAATTAATTTTAAATATTAAATTCATATTTGATAATTGTTATGATAACATAAAAAAACTTACATTATATGCACAATGTTGTCGACGTGTAAATGCGATAAGTCCGGAATTTCTTGTAAACCGGTGTGCGAAATCCTCCTAAAATCGCAGAAAATTAATCTCGGAATTAGATCTACTTTCATTAGTAGTGAAAATAATTAAACTACGCGCAAAATTACTTGAACACGCTTAAAATAACACGTAATTATGCAAATATATTTTAGGGCATTTTCATCCCATATATAAGTTATGTAGAAGTTAGTTTCACTAAGATAATCTGACAGAGAAAGAGAGAGAGAGAGAGTATTTGTTTTATTGTACCTACTCATGAATTATTTATTCCTCGCTTGTTGATAAAGTGGAAAATATATTTACCTCTAACTATTTATTATAACTATATTATACACGTATTTAAATGTTAACACATACATATATTAATAGAATAATAAGTAACAGTAATACGTTTATATTTAAAGAAAATTGTCCACTGTCGTTATATAAAATAACATAGTTAACTAAAAATAATAATTTATGTTATCGTACAATGCGTAAGAATATATAGATAAACACCTAGTATTTTTTTTATTTTAAATAATTTTTACTACCTACTACCAATTATCTGATTAATTTTGCCATAAATTATTTCTTTCAATTGATTAATTTCTTCATTTTCTTTTCTAAAATTATTATTAATTTATTTTAGACATTGTTTCATTGTGACATAATGACACTACTAAATAGAGAAAAAAAGCTCTTTTCAAAGACGCAAAGAAAACATATGGGAGCGATTTAAAAAAAAACAAAACAAAGATGGTTATCATGGCAACGAAACAAAAAAGTATATAAACAAACTATATACATTATCATGTGTGTTGAAATAAACCAAAAAACTTTTGTATTTAACATTTTCTTGTATTCCTTCTAATTAAACAGTTAAAGTCAATATAAGTTACTTTTGTTACACTCGTATAAGAATTTCTGGATTCAATTTATTAGAAAACAATAAAAAACTTATAAAACACTTGTTTTCAAATAAAACTTAAATTATGAAATATCTCGAAATCGGTGCGTCTGGGCAATTTTCACAAAGTAGCTTTTTCATGTAAAATTGAATAACCTTCCAGTTTTTCCAATTGTCATGCCTACAAACCTGACCTCAAAAAAGTTATAAACAAAAGTTTGCCGTCGAAGTCGTATAACTAACGTCCTCTATAACATACGGGAACGTGAGTACCTCCGATCGCTTGTAATTTTGATGCAATCGAAAAAAAAATTACAAAATGTAATTTTCAACATGCTCTATCTCGAAAACGGACGAGCTTCAGGTAAATGTGTCTTAAGCAAACCCCCGCTTATTTTTCACTGTTTTTTTGAAACACCCCGTATGCAAAACCTGCATAGATCCAAAATTAAACATTTGAGAATTCTAAGGTAGCATTGTCGAAACGAAGATGAATTAATTCTACTTTATGGCACTCTTTCTGAATCTAAAGTCGCGATTTTATAGGTTTCCTAAAAGCCGCACAGACACGCATAGGTATTGATTTCGGAAAAATTTTATCACGACTATGTCTGCCATTTCCTCTCCGTTTGAAACGTTTTTGAATTAAGCACAGTGAAACCTGTGAAGTATATATAACTACCTCTATAACCTGGCCACCTAACGTTTTAATTGGCCGTATTTTTGTGAACTCGAATCCCCATTTAATTATATACTTGTACTATAAGTAATATTTTTTCTATACAAGTTGGACAAGTCTTAAATTGATTAGATTTGAACGAAAATAGCGGTGGTCAAAATAGTCAGGTTTTACTGTATTTTATTTCATTAGCAATTTTTATTCGAAAAAAGTACCAATAAACATAGGAGCTTGCGGCATTTTTGAAACACGAAGTAAAAATATAATATCTTAAGACTGTTAAATATGCACCTATCAATTTTCAGTTATATAAACCATAAACCTTTTCGGTAAAGAAATAGCTATTTTAACATCTATTTAATTCCCACCTTAACCTTATTTACTATTGCGTTTCGTCAATTCGGAGACGTTGAAATTTATAAGCCTAGGGGATTTTTAAAATTATGTAAATATGAATTTCTCTTTTGTTGAAATGTATATTAAGTACAATATTCAGTTGAAATTCTACCCAAAATACCTTTTACTGTACAATTTACATTGCTGTACGCATTAAATTACGCATCGTGTAGATTATAAAAGACAGACTTCTTAATTACCTCACATTTCTGTATTTAATGGCGTCGATTTCTTTGCTAACATTTTAAATATTAATCCGTAATTTAAAAACGATCAAAAAATGGTTAGAAAAGAGGAGCTAAAAGAAATTTGGAAGTAACTACCTACACCAAATTTGTAATTTCGTTGCGTGTACCGGTTCGTTACTTGATGAATAGTTACAAATGTAAATTTTGAACGAACGGCCGAGGGTCGTCTTCGCCTTTTAAAAGTTTAAAGAAAGTTAAAATAAGTAGAAATTTAAATTTTTAACGATCCATTTAAAAAGTCGCTTCCTAAAAAACATAAATGCGGTGTAAGCAACGTATGTTTGCGTGATAATATTTATTATACCTATCTGTTATATGTTATATTTTTTCCAAATTTTCAACACTGCCGCACTGTTTAAAATATAGGGGTAACAAGAAAAAAACTAGTTTAAAAAATGGCAGATCCAAACATCATACAGAGTGAACTATAAATCCTGTGATCCTAATTAAGGATTTTTCTAAAAAAATTATTATTTATAAAAGTTGGTGCTTCTCGCAAAACTAAAAATACATCGATAAAACACTAAAAATGTCTCATAATATACGAATAAGATAAAAAATATATAATTTTGGCTCAAGAGTAAAGTAGGTACGTTTATTTTGGAATATATCGAAAAATATTACTTAAAAAAGTTGTTCAGAATTAAAAGTTATATAGAAATATGAAGTCACAGCCAACTAAGTCTAATCTTTTATTTGTAATGAAGAACTTCGAGGAAATACACTTTATCCAAACCTATAGGCAACACGTCATCAATACAAGGTTACTAGATGATGACGTTTCACACAGTGCCGTCACCTCGTACCTCGTATTTTGACAGTTCTAATAAATTGTAGTCTTTCTTTATACGATCTAATATGTGCACAAATAAATCATCTACAAAATATGTCACAATCCAAATTTTAAACCGAATTACAAATAAACAATCTAGTAACTTTTTTTGATGACATAAATTGCATATAGGTTATAATGTAGAAGAATATACCATTATAGAATTGACTAAATTTACTTTTGCAGTTGTTATTTATGCTCATAAAGATAGAATATAATACCTTTTACTAAGGCATGCAATTCACCCATTAGGTGGAAACTACATTGTTCTACCTTATTGCAAGGTATTTTAAAAATCCTTAAGGTGGGATATAGATAGCACCTCTAAAGGTAGAATAATCAACTATTAGAAATTACAGTGTGCACAAAGACGGGCAATAACAACTGCTGGTTCCACGACTGGTTCAAAGTAAACATTTTCTTTGAGGTATCCCCATAAAAAAATCTACCGGATTGAAATCGGGTGATCTATAAGGGAGGCTTGCTGATTCGCTCCTCGATAGGACGGGCGTTACTTTTGTAGCACCCTGTATAGGTACATTTCCAATTGTAAGCTTTTCAAACAACAATTAATTGAGTATTCTGTAAACTGTAGGGGATCTAAAGACCCATTTTTAGGTTGAATATAAGTACATAAACGAGTCATTCGATTCTTCAATATCATTTTGATAAATCAACATGTTTAAAACTAGATTTCTTACTAGGTTTTTATGTAAAAATATAACTCACTTAATAATTAAAAAAAAAACAGTTTATGGTAGCTTTTTGCCATAAATATAAATTTGAACACTACATGCCCAACAACGATTGTAATTATTTATGTGTATTAAATTAATATTAATTATCGTTTAAAATGAGAAAATAAAATCGACTTTGCGATAGGTAGTTACTACTTACTTACAAAGATAGAAACTTCAGTGCCGTGACGCCCAAGAACAGTCCGTTTAGAAACTTCATTTGCGGAACTTGGGATATATACCTGCAATTGCAAAACAAATTACCTGTTTTATCGTTAAATTGTTACATTTTAATGCAGGCTTACAGTGTTCTCAAATTTGGTATATCACGAAAAGTCCCCGATTCCACAACTCTCATTAGAGGCAAATTTTCCAATATTCTGCAACAAAAACCGATCTGATAATCTTTGCAAAAACTTGTTATTGTTTTAGAATGCCAATTGAAGACGATGATCAACTTGATCACTTACATAAATTAAAATAAAACACTATTATGTAAGTAAATAGATTAAAACCAAAAAATGAACCTAATTGTTTCATGGATCATTTTTTTTAGAAAACGAATCAAATTTTTATTGATACATTCTCCCCTGCTATAGAATGAAGAATTTAAAGCAAATTATACTGTCACAAAAAACGATGATTCCGAAAGTCTTTTTTACTTATGGCGATTCAAACACAAACTTTTGGCGAAAATTCTTTTTGCAAATATGAATCCAATTTCGGCAGGAACGGGCCTTGGATTTGAAGAACAATATCGAGAACGACGATCATCGTCAAGTTTGAATAAGATTCATCATCATAAATGATCGTTTTTCCGAGAATTAGCAGAAAAAGCTTCGTTCGTCCAGGCGTTGTGGATGGCGCTTTCGTCTTCCGAAAGTAATTAATACCAAGGTTTTTGGTACAATTAAAAATTGTGAAATATGATATTTGTTTGCTAAACTTCTTGAACTACCATCGAAGATGTCAATCGAAATTTTGCCTATGTTTCGGCGATTCATTTATTCAGGCTTGCGACCATGTCCAAGTTTCCGAACCGTGGAATTTCCATTTGAAATTGGTTTAAATATTCGGTAAATAGATGCTCTTGATATACTGAGAGGTTTCACAATTTCAACAGTCGCATTTGGACAACGGTCAGCGCATTCGTGGAAATAACGCTCGGCGATTACTCGTTTGGACTTTTCGTTTATATCCACTCATCTCCAAAAACCCTAATCTACAAGATCTGCACATGCAAATGCTTGTTGGTTTCTGCTACTACACGATGTCATAGAGGCACCACGAGCTACTATAACTTCCTGTCTCAATTACTACAACTACATAAGTAGATACTAAGTTAAGTGTTAATTAAAAATCGGTATTTTATTAAATCAATTGAAGCTTTAATCATTATAAGTCCCAAGTTTCAAAATATTATTTTAAATATTATTACATTTTAAACTGTATTATCAAAAGAAAACGGTAAATAAAATATGAGAACCTACATTGAAATTTCTGATATAAAATGTTTAATTGAAAGACGAAAGAATTTCAATTTTAATAATTTGGATTATATTGAAATGTTTATGAATTTAATTTTAGAACGAATTTTAACAGACGTTCAGAAATTTTCTAAGAAAATTTTACTAAATATGTAGGTTCGTGCATATACCTAGGTAAATGGTGAATTATCCGTATAAATGATATACATTGAAACATAAATAATTATAATTTTAATACATAAAATTGTTCACGACGAAACACGAGTAAAATAAAAAAAATAAATAAAGTACATTCAGTGAAATAGGTAATTACCTATATCGAGCTTTTACTTATTAAGTTAATTATCTTGGTAAATACGTAATACGTTCATATTCCTCGCATTAAAATTCAGTTAAATTTATGTACCTACTAGGTAAATATCTTTGACGTTATCTTTAAATTAACAGTCGCGAAAGCGGCCTAGCAAAGAATTTTCCATACAAATTTTCTATCGAAACATCTAACGATTAGAAAACTTACCAAGTCGAAATTCGAAAACTTAACGTTTAAAGGTCACAAATTTTCAGTTGGAAAAGTCAAATAGTGTTAGCTGAATCATAATTTTTCATCGGCAATTTCGTCGACCGTCGACTTTTTTTACTGTGTTGATAACATAACAGAGTTCTCGAAATAAATGTGTTTTCACGTTCAAATTCGAATACACGTCCGTTTGAAGTCGATGATTTCGAAATGTTTTGCTTGAGAACATGACCGAGGGCACCTTGCTTTATATAAAATAAGATAAATCACATCGATAAAATACAGGGTGCTCGAAATATACGGGATTTTTAGCTAATTTCGTATTCGCGTCGCTTTCGAATCAACTCGTTCGAACTTACTTATGCGAAGCAGCCATATGATATTTTTGTTGCAAATGATTAAAGATATTATCTAGTTTCGTGTAAAATAACAACATAGACATCGATGACATAGCGCTGAAAATATACACGCGCCTAAAGATTAAAATTCGTATTTTGTCGCTAATTCCAAATCTAATCGAATAACTATATCACTTTTTTGTTGCAGATGACCGAGAACCACTTGCTTTATATAAAATAATAACAATCGCAAACATAAAAATATAGAGTACTTGTAATATACGAGTTTTTTTATTATAAATCCCTATTTTCGGAGCTTTGAAGTCGATTATTTTGAAATTTTACGAGTAAACAATACGGCTTTGTGCTTGAAGACGATCTAGAGAACATGGCTTTATATAAAACACTTACTTAAAAAACTGAAATACATGACGCTTGAAATTTATGGGGCTTTTCATCTTAATTTCGCATTAGCGTCCCTTGAAAATGAATTTTTCAAGGAAGACTTCCCCACGTATTTAATACATATATAATTTTTAATACATTTTATTTAAATGCACAGGCCTAGAGTTTTGATTTTCCTTTTAACAATCACGTTGATAAAATACAGAGTGTTCGGAATTGACGAGCATTTACGTTTAAATACGAAAGGTTTAATATCCCTATATTTCTTGTAATATGTAGCTGGTATGTACGTGAAGATATTTAATAAACATGTTAAAAATATTCGAAAAATCTGTATTTAAAAAAAAATCAACGAGTAAATAAAAAAACACTTTGATCGCACCCTTAACTGTATATAAGGATGCTCCTCGGTTAATGAATTATGGAAAGTTTCCCCTAATCGTGCTATTTCAATTGTTAAATTATTAAAATCAATACAAATGTAAACTTATGTTAAATAAATAGGCACAATACCCACATACCCACATCGAGTAAATTTAAACCGGAAAGGACAATTAATATTATTAGCAGGTTGCGCAAATTTTAGATAATATGCCGAAATTGAAATTTCTCACAAATTATTAATTAGTTGCTTATTTAAATGTTTCGGAGTAGCACGAAATTTTCCCAAGTTTCAATTAAACTTAATACGTAAATACTACTAGAAATTTTCAATTTCACGGAGAGTTGAAGGTGGATATAATTTTGGTAGTGTTATTGTTAACGAATGCGGAACTTGAACCTTTGGGCGAATTAATTAAAATTATTTTAATTAGTGTTTAACACAAAAAAAACCTAAACAACTTACTGTTGATGTAAGAGTGTGTAAAGTTAAAACGCATTTAAGAAATAAACTGTAGGTATCTACATTTAACCAAAAAAGTACGTAAATACAATAAAAAAATCATTATATTAAGAACTGGCGTTCATTAATTTTCGTCCGAAGTACGATTTCATCATTACAACGTATGTCCAAAGATTACTTGATGTTCGAAATTATTACCCAATGAACGTTTATTGGTGGAATGACCTTATACATTGCTACATCGAATGCAGTTCATTACGTCAATGAATAATTTGACTGATCCAATGAACAAGCTTTCTTTGTTTTAATAAATTAGTACATAGATAATATGAATTTGATTTATAGTGATAATAGCTGTGTTTATTAGTTTTATCAATATTCTTACATAAATTCAATAAATTATTCCACTGAAATGCAAAGTTTGTTTACTGTATCGATGAATGTGTTTATTAAATAAAAGAATATTCTTGTATTGTTACAATGTACACTTCCATTCCTATTAAAAGAGTACAGTTACTATTTCACATTGTAAATACAACAATGTTTATTTATTTTTTAATTTATTTTTTGTAATGTTTCAATTAATTATCGCTCGAATATACCTACATAGAAAATTTGATTATTAGTTCTTTATTGTTCAATGTTGTCGATTGTAGGAAATACAAATCGATTTTTCCGGTGAAAAAATCGATGTGTACACGTTTCTCTGGAATTTGATATATAATAACAAACACAAACCGTTTTTAGAAATATTTTTCTATAACAGTACTAACATAAATATTAATGTAAACGTCGTGATAATTTTTTTTTGCAATTATTTAGTTTGAGTTTTCAAACTGCACTGTCTTGAATTTATCCTGTTTCTGCGAAGCCGTTAATATTCCTAGATTATTCTATATATAGAATTTAAAAAATACATAATCAACTGTATTTATACTGTATATTAGTGAACTTAGTCATAGTTACGATAAAGTAGTTATTACGATACGATGTAGTAATTATTTCAAAACGACCTTACGTTAATATGATGTTTTAAATTCATAAATTTTAAGTTATGATGTTATTGTAGAAATTCATAGATACAATCAAGTAATGATTGGATTGATGAAAAAGAGTCGTCGAAGCAATCAAGATATCCATTAAACTATGAAATATGTTCATCAGTTTCTACTGAATATAATAACATTGGGACTACAAACATGGAAATTAAAAAATGAACACCTATTAGTAGTATTAATGAATTTTTCATTGTATCAATGATCAAAAAGTCAATAACTGGTGCTCATTGATATTATGTACAATAATTTTTTGAGTGTACAGTTGTAGAAATAATAAAGGGTGTCTCAATAAGAGCGCCGGATTTAATTTTTTAATTAAACACATTATTTATTCGAAAAACGATAATATTTTCGTTTGATTAATTTTAAATAAACAAGATTACCCGGGTACCTTAATTTTTCCGGTCATTTCGTTTATGTCCATCTTAAAAGTATAAATGCGAGCATCTATATTTTTTTAATCGATAAGGTGCGAAAACGTTAATTTTACTTACATATCACGCAACGTGTCCTTATACGGTTGAAACGAATTCCTTCTAATAAATTTAATATCGGAATCGACGATCGTTATCCTATATAAATTTTCGTCTAAATCTACAGGAACTTCTCTAAGTTCTTTTCCTTGACATCGACAGTCCATTTCCAGTTCGATGCCGTCCGTTGAATTATAACATTCGCAAGCCCACGAATTGTTCAGCATTTTCCTGCCGTCTATATGTGAGACGAAGACATGCTGATGTTCTATTTTCGATGGGATTTGATCCACATATTCCACGGTTAAGCTAAATTTCAAAATCGACGCCAACGACCACCATAAAATCGTATAACGAATCATCTGAAACAATATATATATAACGATTTAGTAATCGACGATATCGACGTGGTTTTTCCAAAAGGGCGTAACCAACAAAAAGTAAATTTTATAGGAGAGCACATTTTATTGCGTCGCGTAGCTATAAGAAGATACGTTTCGCGGAAATACAAATCGATTTTACCGCTGAAAAAAATCGAAATATTGTTACTAGATTTTAACAAATGATGCCTTTACTTTAGTTGCATAAGATAGTCGGAATAACTCATTTTCACAAAAAGTGCAAGTTACGCCCTTTTGACAAAACGACATTGATATTATGTATGTAACTAAATTGTTGAAAAACCTTGACTTGATTTGTGTACTCATTAATTTGAACTGGTTATCAAGTCGGAAATAGAAGGTCTTCTGAACTCATGGTTTGAAACTGACGTCAGCGTCACAAATAAAAAGGTGCCTTATTTTAAAATTCATATCAACATAGGTACCTGTCTATCGATTGAACATACCTACATATTAATTAAATACTCGACGCTATTAGTTCACTTTAATTATTGTCAGATAAATTTTTTTTTCGTTTACTTATCACTAGTCAAGAACTCCACCACATACTGCACTTGTTTTCGACAGAAAAAAATTGAATTTTGTCCCTTTTCGCCCCCTATAACAATTTTTGCGGACACACTATCGAAGGGGACTTCTGACGTTAAGATCAAAACAAAGATGAAGGTTCACATAAAAATCTAGGAGTAGCTTGTTAATAATTTTTTTTGTAATTAAGATCTAATTTTACTGCGCTAAATTCATAATGTAATAGATAATAAAACACGTGTAAATGTACCTAATCAACAATGAAAAAATTTAAAGAAATTCATTTTTAAAAGCTATATTATCTTTATACCGAATAAACACTTTAAACGTCACATTTCAAGCTGGAGGGATGTAACAAAGTCCGACATAAGACATGATTAACGGTTTCGAAGGTACTAATTTGGGGTAGACGTCAAAGACAAACCCTTTATTGAATAAGAGAATTAGACTCGTTAGAATAACAACTTCAATCAACAAATTGGGTTAAATGTTAGAAATTTCCGCATTGGGGTTGGTGCGGTTGGAAGCTGCGTTTACTGCGACGGATATTTAAAAAGTTTACGATTGTTTTCAACCAAATTAAACGCAAATGATAATAAATTTTAAGAAATGTTCGGTTATTATATAAATTAATAAATTTTCGATATTAAGTACTTCGCGTTAACGCTCCGTAAATAAAGTACATAATTAGCGACTGTTTATTTTATAAGAAAAAAATTACGGGAGGGTCTTAATGTGTTGATGACGTAAACTCTATTACGACGAAAAGTACACAATTTTCTTATTTTCACGGTATGTGCTGCATGGCGTTTAAAAGAAAATTATATTACCACACACTTTGGCAAATTAATCGCACATACAAAATAGTGTTGCGATGTTTAAATGAACTAAATTCGTTAAAAATAGTTATAAAAAATAGTACAATTTGCAGTAGGTATGTTAGTTATTGTTAAGTACATAATGTACATAAAAAGTAGACAGGGAATTATTTACCCGTGCCGAAAAGGACAAACGTTTTATTTTATTCCGCTATTTTCTTCATTTTATTTTATCAATATTACATTGCGTTTTCTTTCAGTAATTAAATTATTCAGATAAACGAGTTCCTAAGAAACAAATGCAATACTCACGCTAACTTTAACTTCATTAAACTTGTTAATCTAACTTTATTAAATTACAGGGAGTCGCAATTAAAATTTGACTTAAAAAATTGGGCATATCAAATGTATTAGATGCACATTGCCTATCTGGGATGTATTTGTCGATTTTTTAATTTGAATTACAAACATAAAGTCGTGAAAATAAAGAAATAAAAGAATATGTAAAGGCCTTGCGCGCGAACATCTCGATAGAACAATTGTACCGCAGTCGCATTCTTGTGTTTAAATATAAAATTAAAAATTTCGAACTTATTTTTGAGAACAATGAAAATTCGACAAGATAATCAGATAGGATTTCGTCCGTAGATTCCAAAAATAATAAAACATGCAGTGTTTTCCATTTCCAAATCAGAATTGGTGTTACTTCCGCCAAAACCGGAAGTCGGCCATTTTGACTTTATACCACAAGAAATTGTAAATTGTGTCTTATGTGTCCGTTTCAAATTTCAAAACAATCGGTTAATAAACATAGGAGTTATTAGCTTGGTCCAGGTCTTGTGACCACCCGGTATAACGTGCACGTTATTTAAAAACCTCTTCTTTTAAATTTTTTAATTTCCATTACGTCAAATTAAAATTAACTTGTTAGTATGTGTTTACATATGTATTTAAATGTACTTGACATATTTTGTTTCGTTAAAACTAATTTAGATTCTTAATTGAATTTTTAAATAATATGAATTTTCCTAAAAATTCTTCAACGTAGTCGAGCGAAAAAACAAGCAGGAAACCGTGTTAATTTTTTAATTCGCTTTTGTACGAAACAATCAGATTTCTATATTGAAATAACTCGCAATTAAAATCGGTAATTTTTTTATCATTTTCAAAGTTAATACCTGAAATGATGACATAATTTATTCGACTTAATTTTTGTGTAGGTATAAAGAACAGATATCAAAGGAAATCGCACACACACATACATACTTCAATCGTTTATAGAATAAAATATCAAAAAAACATCTTTTATAAATATACCTATAAATATATATTTTTATAGTCAATGCTATAACTATTTAAATTTATTGCATAGTAAATCTTAAACTGGCATTTCAATGTAAAAATTTATAATTTGTTTTCGGAAAGACGTTTATAAAAATTTTATATTTGAAACGCTATTGGTGCTAAATTAAATTTAGCTTAACAACTAAATAAACCAAATTAGATTAAACTCTTAAAGAATGTTAAATTTACTGTATAAAAGGGAGAGCGCGAATTGAACCTTTAAAAATAAAAAAAAAACAGAAAAAAAACGAAGGGGTAAATTAATTAACGACAAATATCTAAATATTCTTCTTTCAATTAACCTACCTTTTTTTCAGTAAATGATGTATAATAAAAATTCTCGCTAATATTTTTACCTCGACGATGTCAACCCATTCAATAAACACCTTTAATATGACGAAAAATTGGTCTCTTAAAGAAGGTGTGTGCCTACGTACCGTATTAAAGCAGAACGAACACACGCCAGCCTTACCTTTCGGTTACTTGATCTTTTGTTATTTCACTTAATCTCTACGTTTCCACAAAATATACTATGCACGAATTTTTATAGCTCATTAATCGTTTTTATCAAAATTTTGTAGGTACCTAAGTATAAATTTTTTATGAACGATGCACGTACTTTTATGTCGGAGCTTTTCTTTATCCTCTAAAAATAATTTGAATCCTTTGTGCGGTCTTATTTTATAAGATATGTACCACCTACGCTACGCCATCAAATTATAATACGACGTTTTGCATTCACCCCGAAACCACGATATGATAATTACTGAAACACATACACATGAATCATATACAATTTATATACCAACAATTTTTTTTGTCAACTTATACTACATACAATCCCATTATGAAAACGCTTACATCATGGATGAAAACGTGTAGAGACGATATTTGAAGAGACTTTAAAAGCTTATTGTTATTAGGTATTATTAAGAGCAATGGGTATGCAGTTGTAAACGAAAAGTCGTTTTCCTATGTTATTATTTGAGATATGGTACTCAAATTTTGAGAATTCCATCAAGTTTAGATCAAGGAATCAAATAATATTTAGAATATGATTTTTAAAATTCTTAATTACGCCAATTATCTCAAAAAAAATGATGATTCCTCAATTAAACATTATATTTAACAAGTATTAAATAAAGCCATAACTCGAATTTCCGTAATTTATAATGGGCAATGGGCTCTAACGGGCAATTTGTGAACTAGACGTTATAGGACATTAATATTTAGTAGGCGTTCTAGGATGCAACTAACGAAGTACTGCATAAGGAACCGCAATAGACTGTTCGGGTGACGATTACAAAGAAATTTATTAATTATTCTCGATCGCACCGGGTAGTTACAGCACTATTATTGTACTTAATATTTTTTATAATATTTAATTTAATTTAGTTTAGTGTAGTTTACTTATGTTCAATTTACAATGGGGTACTTGAGTGATATCAAATAATTGAAATCTAACAGTACATTTCTATAGTACTATCATAAATTATCATTCCTAATCTAAAAAAAAACCTATTTAATGGAAATCTACACTTTGTAATTAAACATTTTTACAAAAAAACTTCAAACATTTTTAAACAAAAAATTGCGCGCGTATCGCGATGACTCATTCCTTCCGCAACAGAGCTTTCTTATTTTTATGTTGGATTAAATTTAGTATTAGTAGATTACTTAGGCCCGGTTTTACAAACATGTTTTTTTTACTGCAAAATAAGCTATTCCTGGAATAACTGCTGTGAAAACCATTGTCTCAACAAACATTTCCATAGCAGTTATTCCAGGAATAGCTTATTCTGCAGTATAAATATGTTTGTAAAACCGGGCCTTAACCTGCTTAGGTCCGGTTTTACAAACATGATTTATACTGCAGAATAAGCTATTCCTGGAATAACTGCTACTGTTCATACAATAGTTTTCATGAAAGTTATTCCAGGAATAGCTTATCTAACGTATATCTCATGTTTGTAAAACCGGCCCTTAACCTTATTTTGTTGTGATTAATGGTCGTTATGTGCTTTTTGTTTTGATTTTTATCCGTTGCTTTATCTATCTACTACCGAATTTAATGTTAATCTATTATCTCCCTAGCTTTACGTTTCCTATTTATTACTTTTTTTTTAATATTATCGAACGATTACGTACAAAGGCTTCCCGTATGTGTTGCACACTATACTTTTTCTATAACCCTAAATAAAAATGAATATGGCCTATCCAAACCTATATGCAGTTTACGTCATCAAAAAAAAGTTACTAGATTGTTTATTTGTAATTCGGTTCAAAATTTGGAAAGTGACATATTATATAGATAATTTACCTGCGCACATATTAGATGGCATAAAGAAAGACTACAATTGATTAGAACTGTCAAAATATGAGGTACGAGGTGACAGCACTGTATGAAACGTCATCATCTAGTAACCTTCTATTGATGACGTGAATTGTATATAGGTTTGGACGAAGTGTACGAGGGGGTACCCAAAACTAACCGGAATAGCATTGCCGTGGGCGGAGTTTATGTAGTACGCATTTTTGCCACTAGGGAGTGTATAGCGCAACTCATTGTCTGTTCAGACCTGTCGGTGTTGCCGACGTAGCTTATTCTGTTCGTCTGCAGTGATTGTTTTTGCTAGCGCCGTTTTGTTTTTGTTTCGTTTTTTATAATGGCAAGTTTAAGTGAACAACGTGCGACTGTAAAATTTTGTTTTCTACTCAGTAAAAATGCTGCTGAAACTGTTTTAATGTTGAAAACAGCTTACAAAGATGACGCTCTGGGAAAAACTGGGAAGACGTCAGTGTCACCCCGTCCAAAAAAATGTCGTCAAGTCAAATCAAACATGAAAACAATGTTAATTTGCTTTTTTGATGGCAAGGGCGTAGTTCATTCGGAGTTTGTTCCCCCGGGTTAGTCCGTCAATCAAACCTTTTATTTGGAAGTTTTAAGAAGATTGCGCAACAGTGTCCGTCAAAAAAGACCCGATTTGTGGCAGACAGGAGACTGGTTCTTCCACCACGACAATGCACCTACACACACAGCCAGTTTTTAGCTAAAAATGGCATGGTTCCGCTGCCCCACGCACCTTACTCGCCTGACCTGGTTCCGTGCGACTTTTTCTTATTTCCACGCATGAAAAGAGGTATGCAATGACGCCTATTTGACAACGTTGAAGAGGTCAAGAAAAAAACGAGGGAGGAGCTGTCGGCCATTTCTAAAGATGACTACAAAAAACGTTTCGTACAGTGGAAACACCGGTGGGACAAATGTATTAGTTGTAATGGAGAGTATTTTGAAGGAGATAAAGTTGTTTTGTAAAAAATTTGAAAATATATAGCTTTTAAAAATAATTCCGGTTAGTTTTGGGTGCCCCTCGTATGTACGTTTACGACAGCTGTCGTGACACTCCAAAACAAATCAAGCACAGCTACCTGTTTACTTGTTGATTGTATGTGAAATTCTACTTCACATATAAATATTAATAGGTATATGAAACGTGTGTTTCACACACGGGAGCAAAAAAATAGTTTTTTTCATTGGCGCACGATTAAATAGGTATGAAATCGAATTTTATCGTGCAAGTGGCCCAATTTTTGTAAAACACGCTAAAAAATTGACAAACACCGTCAATTTTACAATAAACCGAGAGGCGTAGAAGTTTCGACTGAAAAACTGTAACGGTACGACGTATCTCGGAAACTAAGCCGCTCCCGGACGAATTTTCTAACTAGAAAATTAAGATTCGTCAAGTTTGCAAACGTCGACTGAAATTGTTTTCGGATACAAAGAGTTTAACCGAATCGCAAACTTTGACCAACTAATTTCAGCAGCACATTACACAAAACTAATACATCATTCTCATGAAGATCGATTCAACAAATGAAAATAACAAGGGAAACTCTATTGCGTGAACCATTTTTGATGCACGTGGCCTAAAAATGATACTCGAAAACGTCTTTGGAGGGAACGTACTAGGTAATAAGTACCCACTAGTTTGTTGGAATGCCTACTGTGGACGATATAACACTTCAGTTCCTTAAATTGACAATTAAAGTCGCTTTAATTTGTAGGTAAGGATCCAATCGCATTACACTCAAAAAATTATTGTACATAATATCAATGAACATCAGTTATAGACTTTTTGATCATTGATACAATGAAAAGTTCATTAACACTATTAATAGATGTTCATTTTTTAATTTCCATGTTCGTAGTCCCAATGTTATTATGTTCATTAAAAACTGATGAACATATTTCATAATTTAAGGGATATCTTGATTGCTTCAACGACTCTTATTTCCTTATTTCCAATCATTACTTGATTGTATCTACGAATTTCTACATTAACATCATAACTTAAAATTTATGAATTTAAAACATCACATTAATGTAAGGTTGTTTTGAAATAATAACTACATTTATCGTATCTATGACTAAGTTCACTAATATACACTATAAATACAGTTGATTATGTATTTTTTTAATTCTATATATAGAATAATCTAGGAATATTAACGGCTTCGCAGAAACAGAATAAATTCAAGACAGTGCAGTTTGAAAACTCCAACTAAATAATTGCAAAAAAAAAACTATCACGACGTTTACATTAACATTTATGTTAGAACTGTGATAGAAAAATATTTCTAAAAACGGTTTGTGTTTGTTATTACATATCAAATTCCAGAGAAACGTGTACAAATCGATTTTTTCGGTGAAAAAAATCGATTTGTATTTCCTACAATCGACAACATTTAACAATAAAGAACTAATAATCAAATTTTCTATGTAGGTATATTTGAGCGGTAATTAATTGAAACATTACAAAAAATAAATTTGCTATAGAAACAATATACATAAACATTGTTCTATTTACAATGTGAAATAGTAACTGTACTCTTTTTATATGAATAGAAGTGTATATTGTAACAATGCAAGAATATTCCTTTATTTAATGAACACATTCATCCATATAATAAACAAACTTTGCATTTCAGTGGAATAATTTATTGAATTTATGTAAGAATATCGGTAAAACTAATAAACACAGCTATTATCACTATAAATCAAATTCATATTATCTATGTATTAATTTATTAAAACAAAGAAAGCTTGTTCATTGGAGCAGTCAAATTATTCATTAACGTAACGAACTGCATTCGATGTAGCAATGTATAAGGTCATTGCACCAATAAATGTTGATTGGGTAATGATTTCGAACATCAAGTAATCTTTGGACATACGTTGTAATGATGAAATCGTACTTCGGACGAAAATTAATGAACGCCAGTTCTTAATATAATGTTTTTTTTTATTGTATTTACGTACTTTTTTGGTTGAGTGTACGTCTGAAGGTAGTTAATTTTCTTTAATTTCTATTTTTGCTATGTATAACTAGCGTTCATCAAAAATTTTAATGCAAAAATGTTAAACAAATATATACCTAAACTAATAAAATTCATAATACATAGTTACATCAAATTTGTATTTGTTATTTTTGAATTATATCTACAGCTAAAACGGGAATACGTAAACGAAACATAACACAATAACAAACGATAGAACAATCACTCCTGAATCGTAACCACATTAAAATGAATTCCGATTAATTAATAATCATAAAATTCTTTAAGGATAATTACGTTTAAAACATAAAAATAAATGAACTCAAATCATAAATTAAAAAAAAAATGTGTTTTTTTATTATAGCTATAATTAAATTTTTGAAATTAAAATAATAAAAAAACTGTAGTAACTTTTAAAAAAGCTTTTTTCTGACCTATTAAGAATAAGGGTATTATCAAATTAATGTCAATTAGGTAGGTACATTAGAGTAAACAAAATGAAATGCGTGGTTAATCAGATAAGAGCGAATCAGCCAGTCTCGGGGAAAACGGGATTCGTGAATTTTTCAGATATATATAATATTTTCGCTATGACAGTAAACCGCCGATTGCGACGTTTAAAAAAATATATATTATTACCGTTCTCTTTTATTTTGTTTTAGACGTAAAAATTAAAGATAGAAAGGTTTTTACACGTTTGCGTCTATCCTTTAAAGGGACGATAGGTATTTTGTGGGATATAAGGTGTATTAAAACGTCAGTATGACAATATTGGTCGGTGCCCCGCAATATCTTCCTTTCTGAAGTGGGTACGCGGTGGCGCTTGTAATCGATACGTTCGGGTAATTAACTTCTCTATTTACAAGCGCGACCAATTTCGTTCTAATATTAATTTAATACTTCAAAACTGTAATGACCATTATTTTATATTTTATGTAGCACTCAAATGCTTTTAAGATTTATCTTTGTGTTTATATTAAAATACATTTGAAAATGTTTAATAAGTATCGTTTTTATCTTTGTATTTTATGGCTGGTTGCACAAAATAAATGAATTATTTAATGTAGGATTAAACAAAGTGGTTTCGTTTTAGTGTTCACCGTTAAGGTCTAAATGTTTAGGTTGGTAATATAATACATCAAACTCTTTTTAAAATACCCATCCTAAACAAATTTAAAGGAGGCCCGTCTCTCGACTAGCATTCAAGCGCACTCGCGGCTGCGGGTTCGAATCCCTCTACTATCGTGGATGTTGCGAATGTAAAATTAGAAATAGGAAAAGTGACGGTTAGGTATGCTACGCTATCAGTACCGGTGTATAACACCTAGAAAACTAGTACTGGACACGATTTAGTACTCAGGAGAATACCTCCTGGGAAACACCGACGCCGTTGCTAAAAGCACATAGTTGCTGGGCGTATGGGTAACAGATCCCGAGCCCAATAAAAATACTTTTTTTAAATTCTGTATAAAATAGTTGTATCTATAGTCTATCCAAACGGTCTGACGCTTCACGTCATCAACAAATGATTACTAGATGATGACGTTGCACACTGCTGTCGCCTCATACCTCGTATTTTTACAGTTCTAATAAATTTATTTTTTTATACTATCTAATATATGTATCAAATCATTTATAGAATCAGTTGCTTTCCAAACTTTAAACAGTATTACAAATAAACAATATATGTATAGTAACATTTTACTAATGACGTGATCGCCAGGCCGCGACCGGTTGGATAAGGCATATGTATTTCGAAAATATATATTTACTTATAACGGCCGAACATTTTCGTATTTTCTCTTCGTTTCATAAATAGTCAGGGAGCCCACCAGCACATATCATTTATAATCATATATAATCATTTATAATTTATATATATCTATAACTTCTTGTACGGCTTAATTATGATGAGTTCACCACCGTTTTCCTATGTGAAAATTCTCGTGTCCGGGGCTTTCTCTTTCCCATTTTTCCGAAAAACGTGCAATTGGCGTTATACAGAAAATTTATATATATATATATTATATATATATATATCGTTTTTTTTAATTATAGTTGCAAAATAACGATTTTTGAAAATTTACTGATAACCGGCTGATTTTTTCAAAATTTTTTAATAAAAATATTTAAAATTCAATGATTACAAATGTCCGACAAAATTTATTTTCCAGATTTGCAGTCCGACGCTTTGAAACGACGATTTCATGATAAGCTTATAATTTATTAATAATAATTTAATTTTGTTTTTTTTTAATTTGAAATAAAGTATAGAACATGACGAGCTAGTTGTCCGACAGTGCGACTTATTTGTACAAAAATCAATAAAACTCATCTTACGTCTTGGAGAGGAGAATATATTATTATATAATATGTATGTAAGCGTATATACGAGGCGCGTTTTTTAAGTAAGTACCGTTTTGGAATTAAAAAAAGACGTGCAAAGATATCGCAATAATTTTATTTTTACATGAAAGCCTGTACCTTAATCTACTTTTCTACATAATTTCCGTGAATATTGAGGCACTTGTCATAACGTGGCACCAGTTTTTGAATACCCTCCTCATAAAATTCTGCCGCCTGACTTGTTAACCACTGTATCACAAATGTTTTGACTTCGTTATCGTCTTGAAGATGCTGACCACCCAGGTGTTTCTTCAAGTGCAGGAACAAATGGTAGTCGCTGGGCGCCAGATCAGGGCTGTATGGAGGATGATCTAGAGTTTCCCATTTAAAAGATTTGATGAGATCTTTGGTCCGATTAGCCACATGTGGACGGGCATTGTCATGCAGCAAAACGATACCCTTACTCAACTTGCCACGTCTTTTGTTCTGGATTGCACGACGCAGATTGTTCAATGTCTCACAATAAGACGCTGCATTGATTGTCTCATTACGAGGCAGAAACTCCACTAGCAATACTCCTTTCTGTCCCAAAAACTGTGCACATGATCGGACCAAAGATCTCATCAAATCTTTTAAATGGGAAACTCTAGATCATCCTCCATACAGCCCTGATCTGGCGCCCAGCGACTACCATTTGTTCCTGCACTTGAAAAACACCTGGGTGGTCAGCATCTTCAAGACGATAACGAAGTCAAAACATTTGTGATACAGTGGTTAACAAGTCAGGCGGCAGAATTTTATGAGGAGGGTATTCAAAAACTGGTGCCACGTTATGACAAGTGCCTCAATATTCACGGAAATTATGTAGAAAAGTAGATTAAGGTACAGGCTTTCATGTAAAAATAAAATTATTGCGATATCTTTGCACGTCTTTTTTTAATTCCAAAACGGTACTTACTTAAAAAACGCGCCTCGTATATCGACGCAGTTTTTCCAGAAGGACGTAACCCACGAAAAGTAAATTTTACAGGAGAGCAGGTTTCGTATCGTAGCGAAGCTATAAGAAGATACGTTTCGCGGAAATACAAATCAATTTTTCCGGTGGAAAAATTCGGAATATTGTTACTAAATTTTAACAGATGATGCTTTTGCTTTAGATGCATAAGATAGTCAGAATAATTCATTTTCACAAACTTTTTGTGAAAACGCCTTGTGTTACGCCTTCTGACAAAAATCATCGATATATATATATAGACACACACACACACACACACACATATATATACATATATTGATATATTTATATATTGATATGTGATAAGTGTTTGAATATGATTTTGAATATATATACAGGATGTCCCGCAAAGCGTGGATAAAACGAAAAAGGGAGATAAAAGAAACTATTTCCAACAAAAAAAGTCCTATAAGTCAATATCCAATTCCTATCGGTCACTGAGATACAGCCGTTAATGTTCAATTTTGGAAAATCGCAATTTTCATTCGTTTTTCGCAAGTTTACGTAAAAATTGACATGCGATCTTTAATGTTTTTACTTTTACTTAATCTCTAGACTCGTAACTAGTAAGGCCCATAGACAATTTGTGCTTATTACGTCAAAAAACAATTAAAATTATTACAGAAATTTTACATCTTTTTATTTTCGGACTGTCAGTATGCCCCGGTATTTTTGTCGGACATTAGCATCAAAGATCAGAAAATAAACTCAACGACGTGTGATTTTTGTCCGACAAATATTAATAAATTATAAGCTTATCATGAAATCGTCGTTTTAAAGCGTCGGACTACAAATTTGGAAAATAAATTTTGTCGGACAATGTAACCATTGAATTTTAAATATTTTTATTAAACAATTCTGAAAAAATCAGCCGGTTATCAATAAATTCTCCAAAATCGTTATTTTTACATGTTTAAGGTGGTAGACACCCTTAAGGACCCGACATTTCTGTCGGACAAATGTTTTCTCACGAGTTTTATTCAATTATTTTGCAACTACAATTAAAAAAAAACAAACGATATCTATAAATTTTCAGTATGACGCCAATTGCACGTTTTTCGGAAAAATGGGAAAGAGAAAGCCCCGGATACGAGAATTTTCACAGACGAAAACTGATACTCATACTCATCATAATTAAGCCGTACAAGAAGTTATAGATGGTTATTGATAAATGATATCATATGCTGGTGGGCTCCCTGATTAAAAAGCAGTGACAACATCAATTAATCTCGGTGTAGATCACGATCACGATGACTACGATTAAAGAGACAATAATAAAAGACCATAAAAAATACTTCTGCCTAAGAGGATTTTGTGCATGTAAAAGCTTGGTGTCAACGTTCATCATTCGATGTCCACACGAAAAAGCCGGTTACAAATTTTTTTAAACAAAATTATCGTGTTCTCTTTTAGCAAGAAATCGATTCACGACAAGACCGTTTTGCTTCCACCGTAAAGTTTGATTTGCAAATACTACTAATTATTGTAAGAGTACAATGCATAAAAGAATTTTCCTCGAGTTAATAACAATAGCACAAATTTAACATAGAAACATAGAACATTCGATGGGGCGACTTGCGTACGGACGGATCTTTTAATTAAAATTTACGTTACTTGAAAACAAAACAATCTACCACAACCAACTTCGCTCCACTTGTGGTAAACAAGAAGAAAATTATGAGGTCGAAAATTTTCCTTCTCTACTTTTAATATTTTTTATAGTTTCAAGGGATGTTTTCGGCAATAAAATTTTCGTTAAATGTTCCCAATTTTTATTTATTTATTTTTTAAATTTGTATTCGAAAAAAAAATTGTTAAATTAAAATTTTGAAAATAATTTATATAACATTTAATTTCTGAAAATAGTTCGTATATGAAAACCTATATCTGTACTGGAGTGCAGCGCGGATTTTAATAAATTTGAACTGATGATCAATCTAAACCCTGTTTTACGGCAGGGCCCTACTTATTTTTAGAAGATAGATAACTCGTTATAAAAACGGTTTTTAATAACTTCACTTTTTGTTTTACCTCCATTTATTTTACTGTCAGTCGTTGTAATTTATACTAACTCTGCGTATCTTTAAACCGCCTTCGCGCCGGACGTGTTTCGCAGTAGCACATTCTCTTGATTTACCTTTACAAGTTACATCAGCACCATCAAAAAATAATGCAATATATCTTCATGTTACAGGTACATAAACATGTAATAAGTGCCTAAGTACTCACATTTAATTTAATTTATGCAATTTTATTCCACACCTAGTGAGGTAAATTCCTATAAATAGTCTCTTATTGAATTATTAACAATTTGTCGGGTTATTTTAATATTTATTATGTAAAATTAGTCTTATATAACGAAACGAAAACAATATTTGACGTCAAAATGTCTACGTCGACGACACGGACGAAGGGAGACGTCGCGAGACGCAAGTGTAAAGACTTCAAGAAAAGTGTGGGGTCGCGTTCAAATTAGAAAAACAAATCCGCTGTTCAAAGAAGATCCAGAAAATGTCGGTGGATTCAAAAATCCACGAAACCCGGACTTCATTACTTAATTATAGAAAACGCCGTTGTTAGAAGAATTAACAGGTTTAAAAATGGACAATGTATTTACTAAACAAAAAAGTTGTGAAAAACTAGCAACGAAATAAAAACTAACTGTTCTTTTTAATAAGTTTCTATTCTAACTGTGACTGCAATAAGTCTCGTTGGCCAACAATTAAAGATTTTTTGCTGCCAATTATGATCCGACATTTGTTTTTAACTAATCTAATGTTACGCCGATTTCGAATATCACGTCAAGCTTTTCCTCTACGACATTTCCTTTTTGCTCATTTGCTTGGACTTCATTCACGATAGTTGCAAACAATTTTCTCGGAAAAATGGATGCACTACCTCCAGGTGCTTCGTACCTTTTTACGGGGTTGAAGGGTTGAGAGTGCATCTACTTCTCCATATAATAAAAGAATTGATTATTATAGTCGATGGAAAGAGGTAGAACAAAAATTTTCTTGGAAACAAAAAAGGGTGCAATTATAAAGATCTAGTGGAAACAATGCTTGGAAATTTTCACCGATTAAGTTTCAACAAGGGCATAAAGCTTCATTTCCTATATCTCGATAGATTTCTCGATAATTTAGGTGCTGTAAGCGATGAACAAGGCGTAAAATGTCATCGAGAACCAAGGAAGATGGGATCCTCGCACGATGGCCGACTACTGTTGGGAATATTCAAAGTGACTGCCAAAACAGAACGTGCCACAGCCGAAAATTTATTCCCCGAAATCCTTGTGTAAAATTGTTATATTTTTACAAATGCTCCTATAATTTTTAATAAAGAGTGCGTACACAATTATTACGCGAAAGAATAACGTCTCTCAAATTAATAAGCAGGAAAGAATGTGCGTCAGCAGATGATGTCACACATCGATATACAGTGTGTCCACGTATAACTGATAGTGTACGTGTAATAATTGAACAAAAATTTTCGAATTGAATTTTGATATTCTAGATTAAGCTCCTCCTGCTTGTTCTCAAACAGTTTTATAGTGAAAATGAGTTCAGTCTTTCATATACTTTGCGTTTTAAAGGCAAATTTCTTAAAAAAATACAAAAAAATAGAGGTCTTATTTGAAAAGATGCGCCCAAATTCAAATTTTTAAAAAGATGCGCATATTTTAACATTTTTTTTGGCAATTTTCCTATTTTATTTTATTTTTTTTTACGTAATAAACCTAATTAAGGTTTCTTCTCTTTAATATTTTCAAATAAATTTTTAATTAAAACAAACCTAACAGATTGTATTTTCAACATAATCGTTGTCCATCTCATTCTACTCCCGTGATAAAATGGTCGAATCAAAATTTTGGGAATCGTTGGATAGGTCGATTAAATAATTTTGAAACTGTACAAGATGGAAATGGTCCAATCGTTTAGTCGGCAAAGTCGCCGAACCTTCTAATCATGAATTTTTATTTTTAATGTCGGGTTGAATTGGAAGTTTATGAGGAGCCATCAACGAATAATGAAAATTTTATAAAAACTGGCATTTGCAGAATTATAAATTCGATAACTTTCGAATAAGTAAGAACAGTTTTAGATAATTTAGAAATATGTGGCCAAAGGAGTGTTATATGTTATGTATACTAGTATTATTATTATATCTAATTATTTTACTTACATACGTTTTCGTTTTTTAACATTATTGATTAAAATTGCATGTTACTTAGTGCGCATTGATTATGAATGCACAAAATTGTATAAAAATTTATTTAAAAAGAACTAAAGATAAGACACAGGCATATAAGTAAAAAAAATAATAATAAAATAGAAAAACTGACGTAAAAAAAGCAAAAATATCAAAATAAGCCAATTTGAATTTGGACCTTTATTTTAAACAACTTTAAAGGCCTAAACAACTTACTTCAAATACATTTTTTATTTCTTTTCAAATAAGGCTACTGTTCTTTTGTCTTTTTTTTTAGAAAGTTACTCTTAAAACGCCCTACTAATGATTAAACTCGTTTTCACTACATGACACTGTTTTGAGGGCAAGCAGAAGCTAAATCCAGAATATCAAAATTCAATTCGAAACTTTTCGGTTAATTGCACGTATACTTACTATCAGTTATCCGCAGACACACTGCATGTTGTGCCATGTATTAGTTTTTTCCACGCTCCCTTCTTTGGCGCGATTTTTTCGCGTAGGAAAGAACAGCCGTCTACGACCAACTAACGTAACGGAAATTGTTATTTTAAAAAAACTCATTGTCAGCTGGATAAAGTTGTAAACACAAAAAGTTATAACAGTTACACGAGAGTTGAAAACGGCCCCTTAAATGGGAAATTTGATTATTAATTATTTAAACGCAGTTATCTAATAACAAATCCAAATTTGATCTGTCATTTGTATTTGTGTATAAACTTGTTTACTTATAAGACGACTTAATTATAATTCTATTTAATATCATATAGGTACGTTAGTTTTTATCTCTGTTTAATAAATTATTAGCGCCAAGTTTCCAACAATTTTATTACGAGTTAATTTTTGATATTAAAAACAATTTAAAACGATTTTCTTATCTTTGAAGTAGTCATTCCTATATTTTACGTTTTATCCTGAATGTAAGTAAACTGAACGCAGGAAATAAATCTAATATCCGCTGAGAAAGATAAATCTTTTTTCGTTATTATTAACTTTTTCATGCTCATCAGTTAGTGTTATTTAGAATAGGAATATTTTAACAATAAAACTACCTATTCTCGAGTAAAAATGAAAAAAACTCGGTCAATTTAATAATCGCTTTCTTTTCTACTAATTTAAATTTTATCTTTATCAATATACTGACACGATATATGTATAAAATTTACGTTCGTGCCTCGATGAATAACCGGCGTAAAAGAAATAAAAAAAATAGATATTGCTTATGTGTGTAGAAAGGAATAACAGACAAAACCTTAAAAATAAGGAAAAACCGTAAATTATTCAAGCTTCGGTAAACAATTTATAGCCGGTTATCGCTACCTTTATTGTTAGCGTTGTTTGACATTTATTTACGTAAAAAGTGAGTTTGGGAATCTACAATAAAAAACAGATTTAAAAATGTTATTTCGCTACTACATTTTTACTAACTTATCATTTTTTTTTTGACAATTTACAAATGAGTTTATACACGCAAGTATATAGGTGCCAACCGTAAATATTAATGTTAAGCACTTATATCAGATTTGCACATTACATTAATTATTATTATTCGTCACATTAAAGTAGTGAATTTTAAATTTCAGAGTTCATTAGGCCGATACCATAATTTACAAATTTTTATTAAAATTTGTTTGGCCTTTATTAGTAAGTAGATGAATTGATTTTTATTCTGCAACTTTGAGAGTGAATTTAGGAAAAAAATTATAGAATCATGTGGCATTGTTTTGACGTGGTTTATACGCTCCCGATAGATTTGCCACCATTTTCTGGACACCCTGCGTATAAATAAAAAAATAAAAATAAATCATCGCTTATTTTTTATCAAAAGAATAGGTAGATACTTTTTAAAATTAGGCATTAATAAACTTTTTAATTTTTGTTACGTACCTATTAGATACTGATAACAATATTAAAAAGTTAATTTTAGTAATATACGATTTTGTCGAATTTAAATATTTTATACATAATAATCCATTCCAAATATGTTTTATACATATGTAGGTACCCTATACCTACCTAGAATCAAGTTGTTTTTGAGTTATTGACGCTTTACAAGCTCCGATAAATAATTTAACGAATAAATCCCAAAATAAAATAAAAATCGTTGAAATAACCCTTCCTAAAAATGATTTTCTTTTTATATTAGACCTATTTTAAAAATATTTTTTATTATACAAGGTAAAACCGATATCTCTACATTAAAAAACGAGAACTCGTAATATTTTAAAACAAAATAATTCACATTAAACGAGAGATCAGTCTTATCACACCGTAAATACTTAGCAATGATCAAAAGGAATTTATTAATCGCTTAGGTTATTTTCAAATAACTGATGAAATGCATTTTTGACGCTTTCTAAAAGTGTCTATAACTCAAAAATAATTTATTTTAGATAGGTAGGATAGGATAGGGTAGGTATAACACATAAAAAATGTTTCGAATTTTCAAGAAATTAGAAATTGCCAAAAAATTGGAAGTTACTATTTGAAGAATAGTTCATAGTCGACGGTTAAGTTTTTAGGACGCCCTATATAACAAAAAATGTTTTTAGAAAACAATAAAATCGATGGGTCCAAGCGATTTCTCTAAATATTCAGCTTCAAATATTGAATTTACTCATTACTTTTCGACCTCATCGTATATACTATATACATATGTATCTATTTGATAATAAATGTGAAAATATCAAGTAGGAATAAATTGATAAAAACTTTTTAGAAAGTATAAGAAACCGGTAGCTCTTTTGATGTTTCTTTTAGGAATACACATATCTACACCCTTAGAAATGGGTCTTCTAGGAAATGAATCAAATCCAATTTCAAGATCACAAAATTCTCGACAATTTATTCAGTTTTATAAAAATCGATTTTCAAAATTTCGACATTTTTACCACCGAGAACTTATTTAATATAAAAAAATTAAACACAGGCCTAGAAATTTAAGGTCACTGCGACCTTTTTTTTGGATTTGACAGCCGTTTAAGGGGTATTTGAAGATGCTAATTATGAATATGAACTAAAAAAATTTCTATCGCGTCTAAATTTTCGAGAAAATAGGGCTGAACAAAAAGTCGAAAATAGCGATTTTCGGAAATTATATTGATATAGTACAAAAAATACGTATATACATATTAATTAATAGGAATGCAGTTAATGGATTATTAATCGTTCAAAACGTATTTTCAGAGGACAAGAATAAAGGTCATCGAACGCATTTCTTATGGAATTTCTATGGCAAAATGAAAAATTGATATATCGGGAAAACGACGCGATAAAACAATTTTATAATTTTTCTCGTAATCAGCATCCAAAAATATATTAGAATGTATAATGGATTGTGTAATGGTTTTAATAACATTTTTGAAATAATAATAAGATGCTGTTTAAATTGTTATAATAATAGATCTTAATAGTTAATAGATCTTTTTAGTGTGGGTAAGTAAGTAAGTACTGTATTAAATATTCATCTATATTCTTACTTGAATAATTGTAACTTGAACTCAAAAATCCCAATTTTCGAAAAATCTTCAGGAATTGAAGAAAGAAAATTTAAAATTAGAATTTCGACGTTAAACGTTTAAATTCCAAGTATCAATTCTGCCTTGCGTTGCGTTTTAAGCTCATTGAATGGAGATAAATATAGGGTACCGTCAACTCGTTAAATTTTCATTTTCTGTTAAAATTGTTTAACATGTTCAATATTTAAAAACGTCTAAGTTGAATAAATTCTAAACGATTATTGACCTTGAGAAATATTTTGTATCATCGAGAGAATTTTCCATTGGTTTTTCAGTTATTTTCCATAAATGTTTCTAATCGATAAAACAAGATTAGGTATGTAGTACATTGTAAGTGTCTATAATTTATACGTTGAATTTTAAGTGAATATTGGGTAAATGAACTGATTTGCATAAGTACCTAGTTAAAAAACTTGAACTGCTTGAAATCGCTGTAGTATTAAAAGTTCAAATTATATAATTTTACGAATAGATTTTTATAATCAATAACTGCAAATTATTATCAATTTTCAATAAAAATATTGTCGTAAATATAGAGTAGCTTTAAAAATGTAAACGATTCTTATCAAGATTATAACCTTAACTTACCTAATATATTGGCACTTACGTAATTTTTAAAATCGGTGGCGCGTCCAGGAATTAGCAACGAAAAGGGAGGTTTAGAGAAGAATTTCGGGGAAAAGGGTTTTATAAAAGAAAAATTAACGTCCAAATAATTGGATTTTCTACGACTCATTTTCAGATTCCGGAGGGGATTACCCCCCCCCCCCACCAACTCGCTTAATTATATAATTGAACATTTATGTATTAGCTCTTAAAGTAATTATTATATTGTGTTTCGAAATGATACTTTCGCGAAACGATTTTTAAATTTAAAAATATGCACAATAAATTGCTAATTAAAAAGAGAATAAGAAAAGTATGTTTTCGTTATTAATAGATATCTAATTGTAAGTGTCTTTTAGAATATTGTACATAATATACATTCGCATATCTACATATAAGCTGTCTACTTTTAATGTATTAACAAATAATGATTTGCACGTGTACGCTTTTAATTTAAGTTGAACTTGAATAATCGTAGATAAAAATAACGTGTCTAATAAATAAAGCAAACACATTCAAAACCGATGTGATTTTCAATATGATGTGAGCAACTGACTTATTATCGGATGTTCTTTATACGTGGTAATATATTTCGAACAAAAAAAATAAAATCAAACAATACCTATATTGCGCGTCAAATTCGAATTTAAACTATTATGACCCAGAATACGATTTATAATCAGTAGGTAAACAAAAATTGAAGATTAAAGCGAAGCAGGCAATAATCTAATTTTTGCTTATATACATTTATTTATAAACCTCTTATCGAACTCTTATGTTATAAATAAATTTGTTTCTATTACTTACGTTCGATACGTTCAGTTTCGTAAATCACACGAAACAACGTGCGTGTTCAAATTTAAAATAAATACTCAAGCCGCAAATGTTTTACTCGAATTTCACGCGCGTACTAAAGCAATAAGAAGATGTACACCTGCTTTTATAACAAACTTGACTTGCGCTTGCTGTCCATCCTTGCAAAATCATTGTTAACGCCTTTTTAACTCGATTAATTTCTACTACGACATTTTAGAGAAAACATTAAATTAATATGTACCTTAAAAAAAAAATGTTCAGGTTCACGTAAAACGTCTGTGCCACCCTTTCCTATATAAATCTTTAAACTTCCATATCGATAACAGCATTTTATAACTGACAAAGTGCACCTATGTAGGTACATAAATTAGTTACCTACAGTTCTAGTAAGTTTATGGTAGGTGCTATAAAAAAATTCACTTACGGTAATTGAATTCTATTTTTATACAAGCGTGCCTTAGAACGAGAAACAAAACCAAATATCGATATATACATAATTAAAACTATTGTCTTTAATTACCAAACAGGAATTTTGAATGCGAATTGGATGCAAAATATCGCAATTCCAATCGTTTTTTCCAGGTTACCCTAAATTAATCTTTATTAATATAGAAATAATTTCCTTATTTCCTTCTACCTGAACAATAACACCCAATCAAAAACAAAATTATTCTTAATTAACGGCAATTATCTCGTTGTTAGTCGCGTTTATATTGTTTTACATACGAGACTGACTCCTTAAAATTGACCCAAACATTTAACTTTAAAACTAATCTATTTTTGGTAAAATGTAAAATAACTTGCTTCGCATAACTTTTTGAAACCGCCGGCATTTAAATACTGCGGTAGGTGTTAAAAAATCGGGGTACAAATTGTGGAACTAGTCGCTAAAATACGATTAGTACTCTGTTCATCGGTGAAGCTTTTATAACACCGTCATTTTTTTTAAATGTTCTGAAATTGCGCAATCATAACAGGGTCCCATAAAATACAAAAATCGAAATCAACGCAGATTTCTATTCGGACCATTTTTTTAATACATCGAACTAATTAAAGTTATCTATAATTGACTCATGGACTACAGATACCTATTCAGTTAATTATTATTGATCCATTTTTTGAGCGTTCGCGCGCCACGATTTTCACAAAACGCACTAAAGCTACAAAAATTATTTCATAGATGGCTACAACAAGCACTATATACACTTCGTCCAAACTTATATGCAATCTACGTCATCAATGAAAGGTTACTAGATGACGACGTTTCATACAGTGCTGTCACCTCGTACCTCGTATTTTGACAGTTCTAATAAATTGTAGTCTTTCTTTATGCCATCTAATATGTGCGCAGGTAAATCATCTATAAAATATATAATTTTCCAAACTTTAAACCGAATTACAAATAAACAATCTATTAACTTTTTTTTGATGACGTAATTGCATACAGATTTAGATAAGCCATAGCTGTATTTACATAAATAGTAAAACCTCGCGTTTCATCAAATTAAGTTTTCCTCGATTCTTAATTACATTTATACTTACATGCGTAAGTTATTAAAAAAAAGTTAAATTATAAAAGATAAGTAGTTTGTAAAATGAAAAATTGAGAGAAAATTCACTTTAAAATAAATGACATTAAGTAAAAACAAAAAGAAAGAAATTAAAAGGGTTACAATGCACACCACACCTGTAAAAGAAATGATTATTTATTAAACTCAGTTCACGAAGAAAGGAAAATCCTTATAAAACCTAATTCCTATAAAGTTTGATTGCATAAGGGATTTCCGATACTTATTTCTGTTTTTGCTATTAAATTAGTACAGCTCCTTCCCGTTTCGTCTTAATAAAAATTTCGATTAAAAAAGTATGTTATTTATCAGCTGTTCCTACTACATATTTAAACCACGCGAGCCTCATTTCATATCCATATGAAGCCGAATCCTTCGAGAACTATTTATAAATAATAATTAAAATAATCCGTACGACCATTTAATCACAGATTTTGAACAAAAATCTTTTTAAAAGCCTTATCTATTGAAATTAAAATAATATCGTCACATTTTGAATACAAAATATTCCCAGGAAAATTATGAGTCGTACGATTATAACAAGAATTAAAAACGGCAAGTTTTAAAGTATTATTTAAATGAATTTTCGAATCGTTTTAAACTCAAAATATGTTATGCACTCATATATTTATATTTTTATTAGACGTATGGCACGACTATGACTTATTGCCGAAATAAGTCGAATTATTTTGTAACTATACGTAATATCCAACATCCAAACTATGATATCCAACTTAGCGGCCAAATCCTTTCGGTTGAAAGATTCCGCAAAAAAAATACACCTAAATATTATAATTTCCAACATGTATTAGAAATTCATAATTACGCGAATTTCTATTTGGACATTTTCAACATTTATCGGTTTTAACAAAGAGATTACGTGCAACAAATATAAAATGTCGTTTCATTTTAATATAAATCGTAAAAATGTTTGATGGAATTGATTTTAACGACAAGACTCGATTATTCTTAAAAAAAAGTATTATATAATAGATACCTACAATAATATATTATTTTTTTTAACTATTTATTTAATACCTTATTAATGTTGAATTAAAATCAAATTTTAATTTATTTGGGACATCGTACGTATGAATTGTGCGTCGATAAGTGTTTAATGCCCAAGTTTCTCGATTAACTTTTTATTTTGCTAGCTCTTTACTTTAAAAAAATATTCTAATAATTCCAGTGTCTTCCTGGCGTTTTAAATTTGTTTTAAATTTCCCCCTTTTTTATTAAATTTATTACTTTCGTGCAATTGTTGTCGTTATTTTACAAACAAAGTGAAAATGAGACAACTGTGTGAGAGTAAAGATACGGCGCGATTAGTTTCCTAATTAATACCTAATACTCAAAAATCGGGATAATTTCGAATCTTACCGTCAAAACATCGCTTTCTATGTTAGTTTTTATGGGGTTTAGTTGATGTCAGTTGATCTTTAGTTTTACGATTTATTATTAAGCTAGGCTTAATTCAAGTTAAGTCAGATATAAGACCAATTTCTTTTGGAAGCCAACGACTGAGATGTTGCGGTGCAAGTTGATATAAATGAGACATTCCAGAAAAAATGAAGACATGGAAGGGGTTGGCGGAACGCCAGAAAACCTTAGTAGAATACAATAGTTGGATGAAGAAGAACAGGCTGTGTGCGTATTATGTACATAAAATAAAATAAGTTCGAGAGTTGTAAACAAGTTACCCTGAGTTGCGTTGTGAAGGTCAAGATTTTGAATTTAAAGGTGCGGTAGGGCTATATACGAAGTCTCGACCTTACAGAGACAACGCACCTGGGAGAGTACCTCGAAGGTGGTGTGAAAAACTCCCCTACAATTCGATGTTTGCTATAGGCACATTTAACGGATGATTTTCATAGAAAATATATTGCAACCTGTCTCCTGACGGGACCCAAAGGTGCCGTTTTGGATTTTTTTCTGATCTCGACCCCTAGATCACGAAAATATAAGACATGCATTTTGTTCAAATACCGAGTGATTCAGCCAACCTGTCCAACCAATTTTTGCATAGGTAAATTTGAGTTAAAAATCTATTTTTGCAGTTTTAAGAATCATTATATCACTTCCGGCTTCACCGGAAATGAAGTTAATTTTATTTTAAATAGAATGCTATACGTTTTTTTCTCTTTTCAATGATAGAGGTAAACATTGTCGTTTTTATGTCATTGCCTTCTTATTAAAACTAATAAAATCGTATAACTAACTCAATAATAATAAATATAGATACTACATACATAAACAAACATTCAGATATTTTTATAGTTGTTAACAGCAAACTGAATTTGTGAAAACTGTGAGTTGGCGCCGTAACAGGTTACCTAGATGCAAGCAACTGGACGTTATCGGCGTAGAAATAACACAAAGCAGACCATATAATAAAAATTTATGGTGAGTTGCTGAAATTGGTGAATCTTTCAACTTACTGAATAATCACGTTTAGGAGAAAATGTCATAAATTATAAAATATGTACTTTCAGAAACAAATTGACCACAATATTTACTTTTATGTAAAATAGTGACTCGAGTCCAACCGCTGAAAATACTATAATACTGTAAAGATCGAATATTCAAAATTTTACTTTTAAACTTTAACTAAAGTTCCGTAAAACGTGTGAATTTTACTTTCAAGATGCATACATTCACAATTAAAATAACAAATAACTTACTCAACAACTCTCAAAACTAACAGAAATATTGATAACTACGATACCACATAATTTGCTTTTTCGCAAACATATATTTTAGATATTTTAAACAAGTTCAAGTTTACAAATTTAAAAAATTTTGCATCGTATTAAAATTAAATTTTTACAAAATAACTACCAATTTTAGAAATCATAATTGTTTCATAGTCTTATGAAATAAACATGAAAACATATCGAACAACTATATGAGAATGTAGTAGAAATACATTTTCAGAATAGTAAAAGAAGTTTTAAATAAAAAACGTTGCAAACAGAATAAAAAAACTGTAGTCACAACAAAATTGTGACAATATCAACATCAACACAGTTTATCAATAATCGTAATATAAATAATTTTTTCATAAAGGTTGCACATTATTATTTCTCACTGACAATGAGTAAATGATGTTTACTCAATAGGATAGGAAAGAATATTAAATTTATCCCCATTGTATAAATTGAATATCTTTCTAAAAAAAATTTGTATTAGTTTTATTGAAATTTTGTATTATAAATACCATCAAAATAATTTTACCTAGGTATATTAGAAGTTATCACCAATTCGTATAATAATTTTAACTTAAAAAAGTACACACGGATATAAATTCTGTATTTATATACTTAACTATTTTTTTTTTTAATTTTAATATCAATTTTTAACAATACACATTAATCATCTGTTTTTTCATTTCCTTCTTCAACCTGTTTTCTATAAGGCCTGGCTTCGGGATATTTTTCAGTTAGAAAACTTCTTAACTCGCCATACTCCGCCTTTAAATGAATTCGGACTTTATCGTGATTCCTTATTTTTTCCTGTTTTTTCAAATAAATCTCCCAAGATTTATGTTTGGTATAAAACGGAGGAAACTTCTTTCGTTGCAATATCACTCTACCGTCTAAACAGTATTGTGTAAAATCAAGAACCTCGTCGTGCTTAAGATCTTCGGTTTTACGACAACTGGTAGGTGAAGCCAGTACAGTAGGAAAGTTATAATTTTCTTTACACATCTCTACCAAGTGCAACTTCTTCTCTTCGACAATTTGTTCGTGAGTTTTCTATCGATTTTTAAATTAAATCGTAAACAAATTATTATAAAAATAAACTGCACCTGCTTTATAAGTCCAAGTAAAAATGCTTTGGTGACATGTTGAACGTTAGTGGATCCTTCAACTTTTGCATAAATATTTTTAATGCCCAGAACTTCGCAGATTGTTTTGATCGCTCTGTGACATACTAAACCATGTCCCTCAGGTCTTTGACTAACAAATATTTTTGTCTTGCCAAATTGCGTAAAAAAATCGTGATAGACTAAAAATTCATCTTAAATATTTTTGTAACAATAAAATGTTGATTTTTACCTGTATGATTACGGAAAATTTTAATATGCATTAGCTTCTGACCCGATCTATTTTTGGCTTTACGTAAAGCTGTTTTCGATTCATTTCCTTTCCCATTTGCAAAACCAACTAAACCGTTACTATTTCCGGTTATTACAAATGCAGATATTCGCCGCTTACGACCGAAATTACCTTTCATATTAAAAACTGTTTTTAATTCTAAAACTTTTGTATCAAATCCTTCAAATTTATCTATAAAGAACCAACAAATATATGTGATAGTATGTAAATGTAAGATAAAATACCATCGTTTACAGGGTCAGGTGGTCCAATACTACGACCTGGCATTTTTGCACCCGACCAACCTCTATCTAATGGACTTAATTTTGGACGACGTAAACTACCCATTTTATCACGTAACTCAATCAACTTTTTTTCTCGTTCAAAATCCTCTGGAAGTCTTTGTTGTTCAACAAGTTCCCTTCCCCTTATAATAGGGGCGGACAATCCGGGCCATAATATATTCGCTTTTCCTGTACAATAACATTTTAATATGTATAATAATACGTTTCGATGTAAAGCTAACCAAATCCTATTACTTGACCACGATTCAAGTCCTTAATCATTTTCTTTGAAACCTTTTTACCACGACCTCTTTTCTTCCCCGCATTACTAACCGATGTTATTCCTTTCCAAAGATCTTGGGCTGGTACTAAATTCGATAGTTTAGATGACGAAAACGAATATTATAGGTTAGGTACTTACATTTATTGAAAAAGTTCGTACTAGTTCTAATAATGCTTCCAAACAGATTGGGATTTGAAATAACATCGTTAAAAGTTTGTTTTGATAATATCGGTGTCACTTGACATCTATTATTAGTTATTGATAATTTCCGAAATGTTTTAACAACGTTCAAAACATGTCCGGCCATATTTACAAGTTATGTAGGTATTCCTTCCATATCGATTAAGTGGTGGGAGCTGACGTCCACGTAGGACTATATTCATTTTAAATGTGCAGCCTTTACTTCAATGCAAAAAACTGATTCGTATTAAGTATGTTTATGTTAATTTAAGTTGTTTATCAGGTATAAAAGTTGTTGAATTTAATGGAATCTATTAATTACACCGTACAACGCAGGTGTTATATGTTAAATTGTAAAAAAATAGAAATAAAATTCTAAGTTTTCAAGTTTGAACCTACTTGAAATTATAGATTTAACATTTTTAAAGAACAGTTGCCAATTTATAACATTAATAACAATGTAAATTGTACTTTTACAAGATTTGTACCTACACTTCGTCCAAACCTATAAGCAATCCACGTCATCAATGAAAGGTTACTAGATGATGACGTTTCACATAGTACTGTCACCCCGTACCTCGTATTTTTACAGTTCTAATCAATTGTAGTCTTTCTTTATATCATCTAATATGTGCGCAAGTAAATCATCTATAGAATTTGTCACTTTCCAAACTTTAAACCGAATTACAAATAAACAATCTAGTAACTTTTTTTTTGATGATGTAAATTGCATATAGGTTTGGATAGGCTATACATCAAAATGTAATAGTTGAATATTTTTAATAACGTAGCCATTTAAAACATATTTTTATAACATCTTTTGTACGTGGGCATTTCAAGTCAAACCAGTGTTGGGCGAAGTTATGGGAAACTTGTTTATATTTAACTTTAGACTGATATAAATATGGCAGATACCTACATATATACGAGGGCGATTCAAAAATAAACGGAATTTTGTTTTCTTTCCTTCTGTAATAAATATGTGACGGCATATGGGCATGCCTGATGCGTTCAAATATGTTAAACTTACAAACAATCGAGACTCGCGTCTTTACCACTTCATATCAATCGCTATTACGATGTTTGAACAAAAAGTTCCAAACAGAATATTGCGGAACGAATAATTGTCAAATTTAAATTAGACCAATTTTCTGAAATTATAGTTTAATTAGAAATTCACATTTAGAAGCCAAATATCGATTTATTTATAACAATTCTCTGTCAACTCAAGTAGTCTCAGCCACTATAATAGGTAACGCAGAACTTTTTTACGATTTTTCATTTAGAACATTATTAGACCATCTTTTATTAAATCACCGAGAAAAGAAACTGAAAAACTTCTTTGAGATGGAATTAAAAATCTTTCACGATTACGAAATCGTGAAATCTCCTTTTAATAAAGGAGAACTACTTGTAGGTATACAGGGTATACACCAGGAGACAAAACCGGTTGCACAAAAAGAAAAGAAAATCTTACAATAAATATTCAAGTACCGTTGAATGTGAAAACCAGTGAATTACAAACTGCAGTAAGGTCTTGCTCGTTTGCAATTTAATTTGCAACAATCACATCCCGTCTCGTAATTCAGAAGTAGAAGTAAAACTCCAGTGGATTTACATCTGGTGATCTAGCAGGCCACTGAATTGGATCAACCGCATCTAACCATTATACAACATCTGTTGCAGCATGCAGCAGCGCACCATCGCATCACATTGCGTAATGTAAATTCAAACTCTGGATTGTCTAAAAAGTCCAACAATAAGTAGGACAATAAATTTGTATTAGTAGTAAACGACCGTTGAAAATTCCACACCACGCATGTTAATCGAAAATCTTTGCTGAAAACGACGTCTTCTAAATGACCACGCATGGTTCCACATCGTGACAGTTATTGATATCATCTCCTGTAAAAGTAACTTCGCCGGATCACAAAATTGAACAAATAAAGTTCAGTTCGAGAAGTCATCGCGAAAATGCTAATCTTTGTACTTCAACTCTTGGTTGTATAAATGCGATGAAACACTGATCGCCTTATCGTTAAAAGGATGCAACGTTTCTCCATGTAAAATCCTCCAAACGATGTTTTGAGAAACTTGCAGATGGATTGCAATTCTTTGGTGCGTCGGGCGCTGCATCACTTCCCTTGCAGCATTATATCGTGGATTGCTACAACCAGATGACGATTAGCAATTCCACATTATCGAAAATACACGGCTAGGTGGCTGAAGTCTAATCGGAAATATTCTTCCATATTTCCGACAACTTTCTAAAGCATTTCCGTCATAAAAGCCATAAACACAAATAGATAATGTCTGTATATTCTTCATTGCTGATCAGCATTCTTGGCAAAAGTTTTTATCTTTTTTACACTAATAATAATTAAGAGCATATACGCAAAATTATTCACATTGCCAAGCTTGCATCGCAGCTGACGGCGGAATTCTCCAACATTTATTGCAAGTTTTTCTGTTCTTTATGTGCAACCGTCACATTAACATATCAAATAAAGTTTTCATATATGACCTACAATGAAAGAAATTTTGATTTAAACGCTTTTAAATGAAAAATAGGGGAACCTGAACAGATTTGACCCTAAGGGAGTTTTAACACATGCGAAGTTTTACATCATTAAACCATGAAACAATACTACTATCTAATGGTATAAAGTCGATATAACTCTAAGATAAACCACGGCTAATAAGCCATGGCAATTTTATTAATCTAGATGGTTTGTTGGTTGTTCGTCTTTAGATTAATTAATTAATTAATTGCCCGAAAAAAAATTCCCTTTTGGTTATGTCATAATTTTGTTCGGGGATGGTTTGACCCACAATATTAAGGAAGGTTTGACCCAACAAATAATCGTATATTGAAAATTGAATTGATCGCATTGAAAATTGTATATTTTTAACGACTTTTGTGGTTGTCTCTTTCAGAGTGCTGTTTAAATGAAAACCTGAGAAAATACTGGACGAAGTTTCCCCAGGACGCATAAAAACTGCTGTAAAACAAGTCTAGAAGCAGAGTGAGCGTGTCAACAAAGGTAGTAAAAGACTACCCATGCGATCATTTGAATATTGTGTTGTAAATAAAATTGATAAAAACAACTTCTTATATTCGTTTCTATTACACCTGTATATAGCTTATCCAAACCTATATGATGTTTACGTCATCAATACAAGGTTACTAGTTGATGACGTTTCACACAGTGCTGTCAACTCGTACCTCGTATTTTGATAGTTCTAATAAATTTTAGTCTTTCTTTATACCGTCTAATATGTGCGCAAGTAAATCATCTATAGAATATGTCGCTTTAAACCAAACTTTACACCGAATTACAAATAAACAATCTAGTAACTTTTTACTGATGACGTGAACATCATATAGGTTTGGATAAGCTTTTGGATACATTTAAATTGTTTTGTTCCATATACAAATGAATAAGTTCTTATATACTTCCGATTGTTTTTTTATCGAAAGTTTGCTTACACACGCTTTAAGTAAAGATGGTGTACCTTTGTAGAAACTAAAACAGGAAGCTTATATTTCACGTAACCTATTATATAGATTCCCATATACATAGGCATAACAAAGACGTATTGTATTGACAAGCAGCAATTTACGATTAGTCACTGAACAATTATTTACCTGTAGATGAGAGATCTAACGTATACTTAATAGGTTAGGTAACTAGGAATTCCGTATTTCATTACGCCTATAATTTTTGGTTTATTAAACATATCTTTACAACTATTCATATACAGCACTAGTCCAATCAAATTAAACTTGAATGTCTTAAATATAATTTATGGTTAATACAAAGTATAGTGAAGGAAGATAACAGCGATAAGGATAGGAAATAAAGAAGAATAAAAAGTGGTTGGATTCAACGGAAAGCTATCCTTCATTCTAAGAACAAAATTATCAGCGTCTCAAAACAAAGGTATTTGAACAATGTGTTTTACCTGTCATGACGTAATTAGGAGTTTTTCTACAGTTGGGCAACAACAAAAGGTAACATAGAAACAATGAGAGTGGCACAAAGAGGAATGGAGAGAGCGATGTTACATAACAAGAAGGGATAAAGTTAGGAATGACAGAATTAGAGCAATTACAAAAGTGAAAGACATTGGCATTAAAATTGCCCAACTAAAATGGAGCTACACGGGACACGTGGCAAGAAGTGACATAAACAAATGGAATCGAAAAATAATTGAATGGAGACCGTACGAGCACAAACGAGGAAGAGGACGACCACCTATGCGTTGGTATGACGACTTTAAACGAACAGCTGGATTAAACTGGATTAAAATTGCACAAAATCGGGATAGATGGAAGGAGTTAGGGAAGGCCTATATCCAAAAATGGATTTAAAGGGCTTAAGAAGAAGAAGAAGAAGAATAAATTTTAGTCTTTCTTTATGCCGTCTAATATGTGCGCAAGTAAATCATCTATAGAATATGTCGCTTTAAACCAAACTTTACACCGAATTACAAATAAACAATCTAGTAACTTTTTACTGATGACGTGAACATCATATAGCTTTGGATAAGCTTTGTTCCATATACAAATGAATAAGTTCTTATATACTTTCGATTGTTTTTTTATCAAAAGTTTGCTTACACACGCTTTAAGCAAAGATGGTCCACCTTTGAAGAAACTAAAACAGGAAGCTTATATTTCACGTAACCTATTATATAGATTCCCATATACGGGAAAGACGTACATAACAAAGACGTATTGTATTGACAAGCAGCAATTTACGATTAGTCACTGAACAATATTTACCTGTAGAGAGAGATCTAACGATACTTAATAGGTTAGGTAAAAGGAATTCCGTATCATTACCCTATAATTTTTGGTTTATTAAACATATCTTTACAACTATTCATATACAGCATAGTCCATCAAATAACTTGAATGTCTTAATATAATTTATGGTTAATAAAAGTATAGTGAAGGAGATAAAATAAATAGAAATAAGAAAATTTTCAATGGTCATTCAAACGAAACGCGTTTTCGTCAATTTTTCAAAAATGGAAATATAACGAGATTTCGTTATTTACGTAAATTATATCAGATTTAAGTTTTTTTTTTCTACAGTTAGTAGGGAACGTCGCGTCGTTGCCAAAAGTCAATTTAATTAAAAATCGATTTAATGCCTGTTAGGTGGTGTTTACTTAAAATACAAGGGTGGAATAAACCAAACGATTTAGAAGGGGATTTCGCTTCAGTGTCGTACTTTATTAATATTGTAATAAGAGAGTTGGTATACGGGCACTTCGTCTTTTAATAATTCCACGACGTATTACTTATTTTCAAATGTGAGCGATAAATCAAAATACCCATATGGGTAAATTTGTTTGCCAATTCTTTAATTGGTATTATTTCTTTTAATTAAAAAAAAATAGTTGTAATGAAAAGGTCGGATTCAAAATTTTATATAATTTAGAGAATCGCGCGCTAATGGAATACGTGTTAGGAGGGAGTAATACTCAGTGTTGACTTTGAGATTCGCAATAAAGCAGCTAAAACAGAGACGAGTGGAAAGTAAATACTACGAGTTCAAGCTATACGGATCCCTCGTTTCTGCCTGGTTGCATTATATAGAGACAGGTTGGGATATATACTCTAATAGAATTTGATATTTAAATTAAATTGAACCGAACAGTATCTCCTTCTGGAATTGCTTTCAAAGGACGAATTTAATTTGACGTTTAGAAATTAAACAATTTTCAGCTCGAACGGTTTTATATCGAAAAACTGCGTAAGCGAAGGCTGAAAGTGATGGTTGCATAAATCCTAACACTTGCACAAAGGCAAGCTGCAGAAGAACATTATCTGGAACATTGAAAATCAACGTAAAGCAAGTCCTAAGTAGGTATGAAGAGGTCTCGTTCCGTATAAAGGGTTATAAGTTGTCGGTCAGCAGCAATCAGCAGAAAGCAAAGCAGGTTATGAAAGGTTTGTAGGAGAGCACTGAAGAGTGCTCCTGTCTAGAGGTGCTCCAAGTCCAGCACTACTGGCCGCCACCGCTGGCGCCCCATTATCATAATCAAAGGAGCTCGCGTTACTTCAAGAGCCCGACAAGTGTTGCTGTTGACAACAATGCTCTCTTTTATCTTAGTTTTCCAAGTATTGCTGAAAACTGAAGTTCTATAGTCATGAATAGTGAAAGGTGTTGAATTGTAATACGCTTGTTGAGAAAATCCTTTGCCACGGAGGAAAATAATACGAAAAAAATTTGCGAGTTAAGATTTAACTATTAGTTTTAAATTGAAGGGGCTAGTACACCAAGGGAATAGTACACTAACCCAAAAACATACTACAAAATCACGAAACAACAAGTAAACAATAACACAGAGCAACACTTACAACTAACAACAAACGAAATTGCCCTTCCCTTTAATAAAATCAAATAAACACTTTTTAAATATTTTGCTATTGTGATGCCCGATTGTTTTATGCCATCATTATATACAACTCATTATATAAACGAAAACCCTCGTAGAAAATGGATTTAAGTGTATAGCAGTTTTGCGTGATGCACAAATTCCTTCACACAAATGTTGTTACTTTGCCTTGTACGATGGCTATGTATCTCGTTAACAGATCAAACAGATATCACGGTATCATCTTTTCATCTATTTTATAAATAAATGAGGTGTTAACTATAATATAATAACAAACTTGCAATTTTTAGAAAATAGTGAATTTTGTGAAATTAGATACTATATAGTACCTATTATTTACTTCAAATTTTCGTTTTTCGGATTAAAATTTATTACCACCTCCTTAGGAAATGCATTTCGTTAATATCCGCCTATTTTTATTTACGCCAATGCGGCTTATTCCAAGTCTATTTAAATTTGACTTGTAATTATGGTGGTCTTTCTATCGTTTTCCGATTGGCATAAACAAAAATAGGCGGATATTAACGAAATTCATTTCCTAAGGAGGTGGTAACAGATTTTAATCCTAGACAAAAATTTTAAGTAACGGCGACTTATATTCGCGATCAGTAACTCAGCATACTTATATACGTATAAATACGTATAGGACGAATAGCAATTGTGAAATGCAAAAATATGTATTTTCAAATAATGACAGTTAACCCCTTTATCCATCAATTACCACTATTCATCCTTCAATTATTTCATTTTATAAACTAAAGGTAGATTTTTTTTCTTTAGTAAGCATCTTTGTAGTGACAATTCTATTTCAATTCGAAGTGTGCCTATTGCTGTTTCAAATAAAATAAAATATAGTTTTTATAGTTCCTTATTTTTAATTTTGATTTATATCCACCCTGTATTGTATAATTGAAATTTAGATAGAATTTTGGTAATTTTGCAGGAAGCAGTTGTTTTTATAAAGAATGACATTTTTCTTTAAAATTAAAAATAAAAATGTTTTTCCCCTTCAGGACCCGAGCCGTGGAAACATTGTGTTTCTGGAATCCTAAAACTTTTTAAAATAAAATAACCTTTTTTTTTATTCAGTTTTAATTGTTTTTTTTTTCAGTTACGTTTTGATTTACAGGTCATTTTCAACCTAAAAAAAATATTTTTTTCCTTAAAACACGTCGGTAAACATTTATTTATATTATTTAATATTTTTACTCATTTTTTTGAGATGTCACTTTAAATAAATACAATTAAAACTGAATAAAAAAAGGGTTATTTTATTTTAAAAAGAATATTGATAGTTTTATTCAGAGTTGGGCAAAATGTAATCGCAATTACAATTATCACGACCACACGATTACAATTACCTATACGTAATAGGTATAGTATTTATTTTTAATTTATTTTAATTCGCAGTAAATAAAATAATATATAAATGAAAATATAATATAATTAGAAAAAAAAACAACGCGATGTAGTTTTATACAGTAGGTGACATATTGAAAATTTATTCATTTGGAAGGCGGACTGCCAGGTTTGCGAGGCAGGATACTTCTCTAAAGTCTATAATAAATTTTATCAAGTATCAAGTTTATCAAAAATGATTAAAACAAAAATTCAATCATCTGCCACCGGATGGATATTTCCCACCATATTATCTCTTAAACACATTAAGAAAATTTTAGTAGTGTTGTGGCGTAGGTTTTTGTGTGATGGGAGCGTGGGCAAAAAAATGCAGTTAATGACCGAAAATTTTTAAATATGTACTTTTTAGGAAATTTATTCTAAAACTATGTATTTTTATGCAGTAAAATTATTTAAATAATCACTATCCTATGCCTTATAAATTTACTCTATTTTTGATTTAAAAACTATTCGTTTGGCCTTAAGTATTGAAAATTCCCCTATTACAAACCATAAACAGATAAAAGTTTAATCGCATTTTTATGTGGTCGATAAAATACAAAGCAACTAATAAAACACGCGCACCGCCTACTTTCGTAGCTCATCGCTGTCGGAATAAAGAACTGAAGGTTTTTAAAATAAAAGTGGGATTCAGATTTTTCGCGTCAGTGGTACTTGTTTCAGTAGTTCGAATTTTAAATTATGGCGTCGCATTATTCGTGTGTGCAAGGAGTGCTCATTCGGTTTATAAGGTCTTTTTGCGTGTGAGTGCGTGAGTGCTGTGTTTTGTGTTCTAGAAAAGGATTACAAATAAAAAGGATTTATAAAGTGTATTAAGTGTATTTATAAAGTGTAAATAAATACATGAATCTTTAAGCTCTAACACAAATTCTCTGAAAATCGAGCTTGGTTAGGCTTTTGGATAGGGACTCGGTTAGGGCTCCCCTCAAACATTCAACGGTCCATTTTCGCGAACGAAATTTTACCTTACGTAGGTATAGGTGTGTAATAATAAAAGTTCGCAGTCAACGCAAGAATTTACGCTGACAATTGACCATAGAGGGAAAACGATAACGAAAAAAAGATAGGAAATAGAAATAAAAAATTTAGAAGTTTCTAATTGTTTTCTTACAGTCTGTTACAGGACAAGTGGCAGTCGCAGCGGCAGCATTGTTAAGCTAAGCGTCCACTCGTCCGCATCGGACGCACAATACCATCCCTTAAAATTTTCATCCCTAATTTTTGTATCATAATGTAAATCTTGAACAGCTATTTACAAAAATATATAGTTTGTTGGCGATCGCTCTTATTGTTTCACACATAATAAGCAAAATCGAAAAAAGTTCTAAATTTTCAAGGGCGGATTTCACCTTCTTGAACCACGTAAGAACACGAACAGAATACGGCTCTGGATTAGGATTGACTAGTACTAATAATCCTGCAAAGTTTCAATTTTTTCTGAGATTTTCACCTGCCTAACCTTCCTAACCTAACCTAACCTAAATATCTGCGTATTATTATATATTTTAAAAAATTATTTTTAAATTAAAATTTATTATCAATATGTGTTTTTATTTTTGGATGCCTATTTATTATCAATACCTCTAATATGCTAAGCTTTTATCTATCTAAACAAAGTTAATATAGGTTTTACGATGCTTTGTTAAAAAAATAAATTACCTCTACACCGTGGACACCTCCCCAATGTGGACACTTTCTGTGGTCCAGATGATGTCCATATTATAGAGATTTCACTGTATGTATATCGAATGAATTTAAATGAAGAAATATAGAGCGCTATTATGCCAGCAAACAAAATTATCATACACCAAACTGTTATAGGTAACAAGTATAGTTTCTTGGGGATGTAGGTGCGTGTGTAGAGGTATTAAAATAATGTTTAAATTCGATAATTTTGATTCAGATTTAGGTATATGACCACCGAGATGTAAATGAGCTTCGTCGATAAGCAAATGTTTTTACAAGTTCATTTTTTTTATTAATCTTATAAAATAAGGTTATTTTATGTTTTGATTTTATTAAAAAATATTGAAAATGTAAATATCTATTTATCAAATATAAAGTGCCGCACATGTTTCAACTTTATTAGAAAAAATTAACAAACTAATTATATTAGATCATGTTCTTTCTTACAATTACTTACATAAACATTTTAACAAACTCCAAGATATTAGGTACACCTATAATTTTATTATATAAGTAGACAAATATTTTAGTATATATATATTTCATTATGTAGACACTTTATACTACGTATATTACTTTTATATACCTATACCCTATTAGTTATAAATCAGTAGCTACATCGCGACATTTTGGCATCGCATTCTTATTCGTTATTCTAGTGAAATAAATTTGTGAAAGATCATTCATACAAAAAAAAATGTGAAGTGTGGTAATCTGAGTTTGAAATCATTCCTGAAGTGTTTAGGATCAACTACCGACAAATCGTTACGTATATCTGTAAATCTAAACGCTATTCATTATGCTACATCTGATCTACTTGTCCATCTAATCTCCATTACCAACTATTTACACACCGCCTGTCGTTTGCGATTAGCTTTGTTACGGAAACACGCAACAATGGGCCCATTTCGGTACCTACAGTATATTGATGACTATTGAGTCGTGAACGTAGTGCGGTCCGGTTTGTTGCGGGCACTCGTTTATAACTAGTATTCCTTTCTTATCCGGTATTTACGTTAAAACAATATTTTTTTAATTAAAACTTGATCAAATAGCTACCTAATACATTCCGTCTAAGGGTAGATATTGTATTTTTTAGATGAGCAATCAAAGGATATTAATTAAACGAATTTTAAAACTCCCACTAAATAATTTAAATTAAATAACTCATCGTTTGAACTTATTTTAATAAGCGTTTATGGCGCAAATTGCCTACTTAAAATTTAATTTTAATTGTTCAATTTTGTTACATTTTAAAAACAATTCGTAGACGCACGCATTCGACGTACTGGCCACGATTCTATAACCAATGAATTTGTGTGCTTATTAAGTATTAAAAGCTGTTCGTACTAAGACGTTCAAGTAGATTTTACGTAGAATTTTCTAACAATTTAGAGCCTCTTCAAAAATATATCCACTTGCAATAAAAACTTGGATCAAAACGACATGAAAAAGCGTGCTCCAACCTCAGATCAATATGCCCAATAAAACGATATAAATATACAATATCATTGTTCACTCTTCCCCCACTTGTGTCGAAAGCACTTTTGCAATAGGTTAGTAATAAGGGTGGAGTTGCAATTGTGCTTTATAGTTTAGCAACTGTTTACTAACCTAACCTCAAAGCCGACTACAGTAGAGGCGAATTGCTTTACTAAAACCTACGAAAACTTCCCTAGAAGTATAGGTCTTAAAGGGGAAAATTCTCTACATAATAACGAAGGAATAGGACGAGCACACAACACACCTCCGAACCGAGCGCGATTTTCATTGGCGTGTTCTAGGAATTCCACACCCAGAAACGGAAATGAGTACCCAGAATGCAGCAGGTCTGCGAGAGAAGTGCCATGTACACTTTGAGGACACTCTAAGAGCACGCTTAGGCAAGTTAAGCGCACTTCGCAGCTAAAGAGTCTTACATCAAGAGTGCTCCAAGAGTGCTATAGCTCGATCACTGATTTATTTATATAGTTAGTCAGTTTGTTTATTGAATTCGGTTATCGAATCGACCGGAAGTGGAAGTCAAAAACGCGTCGGTCTCTTGCACTTCTTCCATTCGACAAATTAAGTAAACTAATGGAATTTCTTTAACTTTATACAATTTTACGTAGGACGTTATTCCGAAACGTTTGTTATCACTCTTCGGTAAACTTAATTGACTGTTTGTTTGTTTTTTTTTACAATTTACGTAAGTGCGGACGAAAATGCGTAGTGTATTTTTCGCGTATTAGTTTTAAAATAAAAAATAATAAATAAGTTTATAAAAGTAAATGGCCTCGGTCTTTAATTAAGTGCTCAGTGGTGGATTATCTAGAGAAGGTGCTGGAGTCGATGTCTGCAAGTGGTTACGGGGAAGGTCCCGTGGTGTCGGACCGGGGCGACCTGCATGGGTTGCTACCCGAACTCAATGGCGTCGAATTGGCTATGAGCCTGAGTCCTAAACATAATCACGGAGGTCCGCAAGTCTTAAGTCATCTTCAACAATTACATCATCATTCTACCCCGTTTAGTGTTACCGATATACTTAGCCCCATCGAAGAATCGTACAGGAAATTAGAAGTTGCCACTAACCCGCCTTCGCCATACAGGTAATTTATTAAAGTATGTAAACCGACTTGAGTTAATATGTACGTAACTATATAATTATTATAAAATACCTCCTATACCTATATATAATGTAAAGCGTGACCCGGAATCGGGGTGAAGAAGTAAAAAATTTTGAGTTGAAATTCCATCTTCCGGGACTCAACCATGCCCGAATTTTAGTTTTGAAAAATCAAGCAGGTAACATGTCCTGACACACAAATACACAAGAAAGTAATTTTTCCCAATAATAGTATAGGGCTTTTTTGTACTTATACAGGAAGATGCGACAAAATGTCGTTGTTCAGAAAAAACTGAGAATTTTGAACAGGCTTCCGAATGAGACAGAAGTGATAAAAAATCGCATTAGAGATGTCATAAATTCTATTTCCTTTTTTAATAAATTATTAGAGCAGTTTTCACAAAATTTCGGGAAGATATTGAGGAATATGGGCATAAAGGGGGCGGACTTACCGAATAAATTAATATTTTATACGATATGTAACTATGGTTTTTTTTTAGTTCAAAAATAAATTAAACTATATGAATATTAAATTTTTAAGTTTCACTTTAATTATTTTTAAATATTCATACGCGACGCGTTTCGCAACTTAACAGTTGCATTTTCAAGCGATCAATTATAACATTCGACAGTCGTCGAGATGTTCGTTTTAGCTTGAAATGCTTTCTTTGATTGAAAAATCCAAAAATGGTGGATTAAGAAGATCAGTTTGATCATTTAGAACAAGGTAATTTGACTTGTTTATGTTTTTCAATTTATAAAAAACGAACGTCTCGACGGGTGTGAAATGTCATAAATTGATCGCTTAAAAATGCAACTGTTAAGTTGGGAAATGCGTCCCGGAAGATGAAATTTCAACTCGAAAATTTTTAAACTTTTTCACCTATTTATGCGTCGATCTGGGGACACATTGTATATTATATTGAAATTTTTGTTTGCCTGTAGGTACTGGGTGATTATAAGTACCTATTTCCTTACCTATAGAGGTACCGTTTTATACGTATAATTTGTTATTTTCTTCTTAAATGAAACATTAACGTCAGATTGATTATTGCGAACTTTATAAGTTTCGTTCTAGTTTTAAATTTAAATATTTTGATGCGTTAACAATTAGTCGTGTTTCTTTTTATTTCCTTCAAATACTACTTGAGCGTCAATATTATCTTACTACGGTATATACCTACTTATACCACATTAATATATTATGTAGATATGAAAATTATCTAAAAACGCTACCTATATAAATAATAGATACCTAAGTACCTACCTAATTTATTTTAAAAGTACTATACAAAAATCAATGTGTTCACTTAATAAGCATATCTAGGTATGTACCTATATAATTTCCGTCTTATTCAAATGTGAGAAAAATACAAAGAGTAAATTACCTATAGTTTCAATGAGAAAACAAATGTATAATCAAAATTTATGAATTTAAATGAAAACTACTTAATATTTTTTAAACTGTTTAAATAAATATAGAACATATTAAATAGCATTAATATCTACCGTAAATAATAATCGATAGATAATAAAAACAATAAGTTAAAGCTAAAGATAATTAAAAATAGGTATGAATACCTATGACTTACCCTTAGCATATCGTTGGAAACGTGCAGAAATAATCGTCATCGTTGTATCTGAAAGAAAACAAAGTGAAGATTAGATTTATTAACAGTGGTATAGGTATAAGCGATTCGTATTTTAATTTATTTTTATTAGTTTCTAAACTCTTTTTAATACTCCTTTTATGTAAGTACCAATAACTAAACATTAACGATTACCATAAATAATTAATAAAAGTCGATGAAATTTTTTCGCAATTTAACAAATAAGTATAGATAAATAAAAATCGATTATGAATAAAGTGATTTAATCAGCAGGTAGGTTCGGCGAGGTATAAAGGGTTGAGTGGCCTAAAATGACATGCCAGAGTAAAATGACATACTATGTTAATTTTACAAAATAGGAAAACTGGGAACTGTAATTACGATAATTTAATGTTGCATGTACCTACTATATTGACCAGTTTGCTAGTTCTTTAATGTTAGCCTTCATACGGCCTTACCTGTTTAGTTGCGATTTTTTTTGTGTTCAGTTGCTATCGTGTCGCATGAAAGTATTTCTTAACTTCAACAAAAATAATAATTTCTTTATAAAAGACTTTGCAATATTTATAACAGTATTAACTGCGAAAACTCGTATATATTTATCCGTAATTTGTAAATGTGGTTTAACGTTTCTGAATAGCCTTACTTACATTTTTGCAATAGGACTTCCGGTTAAAATGATATACATCCAATAAAAAAAGGATATATACCGTTATGACTACTTTTTTAGTCATCTTATTTTTATAGATTCATTCTAAATGAATTATTTTCATAATTTTTAATATTTGTTTCTGTCACTATAGGGCATTGCTTATCTGAACCAATTATAATAGATTGTTTTAATTAAAACAAAGCAATATCAGTATATTTCACACTTTTTTCATAAAAATTTGCATGGGCACATCCATACCGATTGTATACCGGAATAATGTTTATTTGCGAGCTTTGTCGGTAAGACGAAATGTTATTTTCAATAAATATACATATATTAAATTTATACTAGTCTGTCAAAATGTAACTAGTCAGTGAAGTAATTTCGTACTACAAATTTTATATATTAAATATAACATATTTATAAGTTTTAAAATAACGTACCGTTTTTCATCACTTTCATGAACATCGAAATAATGATAACTGGAAATGGTATGTCGTTTTAGATCACTCTCCCCTATCTACCTACTAACTAATATTGTTATTAATAATACAAAGATCGTCAATTTTGAGTAAATAATTATTTAGAATAACTGCAACATTAGAAACATTAAGAAGGCACGTTCCCTGTTTTTAAAAAAGTTATTCCGTAGATATTACTTATTCAAAGACTTATTCAAATGAAAGTACTTACGAAGATGATGACGTTTTAATAATGTTCTAAACAATGGAGATTATTGAAAGCAAATAAAGTGATTTAACCGAGCTTTTAAAATTAGATTGTCGATATTATTGACATTTTGCTATTACCCAAAAAGGCAAACTACGGGTGAAAGGCTGTAAGAAAGAGTGATTTGTAGATTCATGTGGGTCAACACGCGTTAACGGTATTGACGTTGTTAAAATTGCTTCACATTTGATTTTCATACTGCACGTGAAAGAAATGTTAACGGTTACTCTTTATTTATCAACAAAGATAATAAAGAATGCACGACCTTTGCAAATGTTACTCGTCCAATCTTTAAAAAATAAAATATTCATGAAATCAGAGCGAGCTTATATTTTTTTCAAATCTACGGGATTTACAGCTTTATCTCTGGTTACCATTGTTTTTGTATAGCACAATATTTACTTCCACAGCAACAAATACAATTGTTACTGTTATAAAGTAATTTGAGATATATGTTTATATAAACATTTTTGTTTATTTTGTGCTAGAGAACACGTCCCTAAAATAGTGCCGTGCTTATAAAGAAGTCGGTAAATCCTAAAAAAAAATTCGTTAAAGGGAAGTTTCGTTACTTAGGTATAGGTATAAAACTAACACCTTCTAATAAATATTATTTTAAAGTGTTTTAATGTTAATCAGTAATTTTAATCCCTGTTAGAATAGTCATTTAAAAAAAAATTAAGACATCGTTTTGAAAGTTTTGCACACTTTTTAAATATAATACCTACATTAATCTTTGCACAACATTTATTCAATACACGAATTTTATTTTTATATGCGGTTTTTTCGAAGATGTGTAAAAATCTTGTACTGTTGCTAAAAAAGCACCCTTAGGTGCGTAATATCTACATATACCTACAAAAAAAAATTTATTTTAGTTTGGCTTAAAAATTCGTTTTTTTCTATATATCATTCTATTCACCCACAAAATAATGAGTTAATAAAATTTTAATTTAAAAAGCATCTATTCGCGTGAATAACCGTGTAAATTAAATAAAGAATAAAACTATATATTAAGTATAGATTTTCTTAGCAAACTACTCAACAAAAACGTTTGTATAATTCACATGAAAACGACTCACAATTCAAATCATTTGTTAGATACTTTATTTTTTTATTCCTAATCAATTTCTTCACGAATGTAGCAGGAAACAATTTTTTGCAGACAAACGCGGAAATTACCAAATATACTGCGACCGGCAGAAGCAATTGGCTCTAACAAAGCAATCAGAATAAATTTTATAGATTAGGCTATAAATTTTTATGCAAATATTTACTACTACAACAATTAATAGTGATTATTTCAACAACTTCTTTTGAATTGCAAAAATTAATCTAACAATAAGTTGAGACATATATGTAGGTATAGGAATTCTTATTAACTTGTATATATTATACGCCTTGAACTTGAATCGTAACAAGGTTTAATTTTATTTAACCAAACTCTAGGTTTAGGTATCTATATATTTATTTACGTGTAAAAATCTTTATTGAGTAACAAAATTGCATATATAAACATATCTAAATAAAAAGTTTAAAAACGTCTGTTCCATAAAAAAATAATAAATACCTAATAATATATACCTACTTTAATTTAAAAATAATGCAGTTATTCTATAAATATGTAATATTTCAAAAAAGTATTTCTCTGGTGGATTATACAATGAGAAATAGTAAAAATGGCTCTCGAGGCAATTATGGAATTGATTTAATATTTCATGCAGGAAAATAATAAAATTATCCACAAGAAAAACTATTTCACAAATGTTTTGTCCGTTTGTAATACATATTCAGGTTGTGGTGACAACAAATCATCAGTTTCCAAAAAAATACTTGTTTATTTTGTATTAGAGAATTTTCACAGAAAATAAAGCTATTGCAGCCTGTCTGATGACGGCACCCAGGCGTGTCCTTTTGGATTTTCTCCGATCTCGATCCCTAAATTACGAAAATATAGGTTGTTCATTTTGGATCGGTCACATAATATATATAATAAAATTTCTTGTGGACACGATTCCGATCGCAATTTTGATCGTAGGAGGCTGAAATTTGGACAGCGTATTGCCTTTACGAAAACGAAGGACGAATTCGTTAACCAGCCAAATCGATCGACTCGTTTCAAAATTTCATCAATTTTTACATAGACATCTGATTGGTACTTCTTGTAACGCTTAAATAACAATAATGCACCTATACATACAACAACATATCGAACTGCTTGAAATACTTAAATAGGCACTTACAATTTATTAGAATTATCAACCTTAATATTTGAATATTCTCAATTTTCTTAAGAGGTGTCCGTTTGACCCCACATCACCATATTCAATTTATTTATAGATACTGTTCAATAAAAATCTCAATAATAAAGCATAAATAATTCTATAAATAAATCAAAAATAAATATAATTAAACGGCCAAGCGCACAACAAAATATTTAACTAAATTCGCCGTTTATTTTTCAGATCAACTTCAAGCGGAAGCAGTATTAATTCTCCGGGCACCGGAGGATTAAACGGCGGCGGCATGAACGCCGGTTACCCCGTGATGGGGCAATTCGGAGGCGGCCAGTACTGTCCGGTTTCGGAAAATATCGGCCTCACTCCTCATTATTCGTCGGGATGGTATCAAAGTTCCGCAGCGGATCCAAGGTTCGCAAGTAAGTCCAAACCCTTCGTTGGTGGATTAAAAATGTTAAACTTTTCATAAATGTTTAAATATCTAAATGTGTAGGTACCTATAATACTTTATAATTTATAAGTAGGTGAAAATAATTTTAGTAGTAAGCATAGGTGTCTACCTACAGTGAGTTGCATATAAAAGTAAATAACTCTTGGGGTTAATTTAGACAATTTTTATACATACAACACCTCTATCATAATTACTTACTTATATAATAAATTGCAGTACTAGTAGGAACATATTACAGTAGAACCCCTCTTGACAGGTCCGTATGGGACCGAATTAAGGCTATAATAAATAAAAATAAGAACAATGCCTACCTAAAAGCAAAGCAAAGAAATTTCTGTTTTGAACGCAGTAGTTATTTGCGAGTATAACCTTAACAAGAAATACGAAACACGCACACGCATAAAAACATTACATCCTGTCACTTAGAATTTGGTCAGAAACAGACCCTTTTGAATATAAATAGCACTGTCTAGTTTTCTATGGAAAAACTGCAGTAGTGTTGCACCATTCTGAAATCTCCATTAAATAAGCAACTTTTTAGAATGGCGTGCCAACGCATCCAAGTACAATTTCTTTTCACCGCGAAAGGCCAAAGTTGAACGATAAAATTTGCGAAACGTAATCAACTAAAAATAATAATTTTTGTGGGACATCCCTATTATTTGTGGGAAAAAAAAGATTATGCGTTAGATAAGGTAACTAATCAAGAGTATTTTCCGTTAAAACAAAAAAACTTACAAAAAAGGTAATTTGTACAGACGGCAGCAATAAATTTGACACTGGGTATAGTGATTTTACGAAATTTTACAAAGGTCCAAATAACTCAAAAACGTTTTTACTGAGGTCAAGTTTTGATATTCTGGTAGGTCACGAACCGAGCTCCGTCACCACAAATACGACGTGCTATTTATGGGACACCCTGTATATAAAAAACGTGACTATGTAGAAAAACAATTAATGGATATTTGGTTATTGAAATTCAAAATTATTATTGTTGCTTGTTATTAGCAATTGTTTTTCTGGTTTTTCAATAACCTGGAAATGAAGAAAATGTCTCGTGTTATCCGTACCTACATATACGTTTGCTCTTTTTTATTTAAAATATATAAGCAAACTACGCTAATTGTAAGTATCGTCACCAAAAAAAACAAGATATTTTCACTCATATTAGTTATCTAACCTATACCAAACCTTATATTATCCCATAAACGTAAATCTTCAAAAGAACCCCTTACAGAAGCAATTTTCCGATAGAACTCAATTTCCTCAACAACTTTTCGAAAACATCAAACACTTTTATCGGTAAGTTTCCCCGCTAGCAGATAGCTTCTAAGTTTTGAAATCTAAAAATGGTCAGAATATATGCCGAAACTCGCGTTATACAGTAGTAATTTGATATCCCGAGTCCAAAAAAAAACCCATGCCAAAGTATGTTAAAAAGGGGATTTGGCCCATTTCGAGCACTTTTAGTTTTCAACTTTGAAGCCTTCTAAATGGGAAAACCTACCGATAAAAATGTTTGATGCCTTCACAAAAGTTGCAGAGGAAGACAAATTCTTATCACAAAAACCCATTTCAACTGAATCTATCTACAGAAAAATTTCGCCTAACACGCTTGTGTACGAGGAGCCTTTAAAAAAATAAAAATTAGAAAATGACCTCCCTGGCCTACGCAATTTAAATAAAAGGTATAACACTTCATTTATTATGGGTAAAATAAAAATATATACATAGTTGTTTGTATAAAAATTTAAATCGAAGATATTGGAAATTTAAGATTTCTATTTTTATAATCAAATTTAGCTATTTCTAACAATATTATTTCAATTTTTTTTACCAATATCGCGTATAATTTCTGTCATCCCAATAGTTATCGATAGGTAATAATAATCTAATATGTCCATGTTGCATGATATTTATTTATGTAACAAGGACATAATGATACTTTTATGGCCTCTGGCATAAAAATTATAGAACCTGAGGTTTGCCAAGGAACACAAACGTTGGTTATACCTGATTGCATATATAAAGTATTTTATGCACCACCAACGATCATATTTCATCAGAAACACTAAAATTTACAAAATGTTGAGATTCTCGTAACATTATGCATCAGATTTACAGAAAATCTTACTTAGAGATTACTTAGGGGTCTATTCTGTAACAAATTTGTTAATTTTACCGTGCTGCTAAACCATAGAAACGTATGATAATCTCAATTGTGATTGGTTGCTAGTTTAACTTTAAAAATAACAGATTTGTTACAGAATAGACCCCTTATATTTAATAAAAAATTAAAAATAAATAACTAACTGGTCTTCCAACCGGTATCTATATTATTCGTTAACTGAACCATATATTTTTTCCTCGATCCTATATTGAATATGTGGTACACCTACAAAATAGTACAGACAAAATAGTTTATGTAATAATTATACCTACTAAAATAAATGTAATTTGTTAACAGGACGAAATAGATTATTTTCATATAAGAATTTTTAGTGTTACTGGATTCGATGCATTTTTATTGTTATTCTTGTTAATTAAAAGTTTTCAAAATTATTGTAGCTGTACCTCATTTAGTAACTATGTCGATAATTGGTACGGATCTATGTCAATAGCTGATGTTATGATAATTTTGTCTATGTCGATAACTGGATACCTACAGATTTTTCAATTTAATGAAAATTTTCGCTTATTATCTAGTTGAATTTTTGAAAACGATAAGAAAAATTTTCAAATAACCCGTAACTAATGGCAATAGAAATGCTTTAAAGTCGCTTTCATTTAAATACAATAAGTTTTTATACACTAAAGAAATTCGTCATATAACCTTAATAGCCTTTTAAGTTGTCAATAACTGGTGTCACCGCCTATATACTAATACGCCGTAAACGGCGATTTTTATCGAAACGAAACCCTACACGAAGCTAAAGAAAATGGCCGCTACAAAAAAAAAACTGAGACTGGTGAAAAGTTGTTTTCTTTTTGCTATTTGTGAAGTGTAAAAGTGTCGAGCAATAATCATTGATGTTTGATCTCAGAAATTTTTCAGAAAATTTCGTTTCGGAGTTTGAGTAATGCAGGTAGGTAGGTACGCATTTTTATTTACAGTATAAAAATGACCATCCCTCTAACTTACTAAACTTTTATTAAATAAGCCCTCTGAAACATGATCACCCCAACTACATACCAGCAGAACCACCTTCGTCATTCCTAAACGTACAACAAATACCAGAAGTGGAGGTTGAGTTACGGTTTCACACATCACACAAGGGCCTAATACACTCTTCCGCATAGTTCGCACGCCGCCCGTATTATATTACTAAAGACCTTTAGGATATAGAAACAGTTCTGTTATCTAAAGCGTTTTATTTAAGTGCCCTATCGATTTCATTACTGTTTTACAGTGCTTAGTTACAAATTTACCAATACAAAAAAAAATAAATAAATCGCCCCCTTTTATAGGAAAACCAACGGTCGACGGTTTTTTAATCGCTAACGTGGCAGATTTTCGATCACCATAAATGCAATAATCATTTCTACGGCGATTGATTAATGATCAAATTTAACTATAGCGATTGAAAAACCATAGTCTATTCGCCTGACCTATGCAGTAGGTTTAAATAAACGCATGACACGATAACAACATGTTAGACAGGGTAGGATCTACCCTGAATGAATAAGGTATAAGTAAAATGTGATTATTTCGAATATATTTCAGTTCTGAAGTTTCATTCGTAGAAAGAAATTTTATCGTTCGGAACTAATTGTAAATAAAGTTTGAATACAATATCTATTGGAATTGCCGATAAAAATTTCTCTATTTTTGAATTCAATGTTTTCTAAAAATATTCGAGTTGAATATACTTACTTACATACATATTAATGTAAGCTCAGAAATCTTATAAAATATGTTTAACCAGATTGGAATTCGATGGATCAACAGCTATAAACGCCCCTCTAATATGCCGTAACACGTATAAATAATATTACATGGATATTGGTATGCAAACAGGAAGATGATTGATGCTACGAGATATAGCCGGGGAACGCGAAATAGGAACTCGAGAATACGTGCTAATACGGTTAGGATATTGAATTTTTGCATCCGGCCACGGATTGCGTGGAAATAAGAAAAACTTATCGAGGCGTATTTTTATAAATATTTAACTGGAAAATAGAAAGATCCAGATAAGTAGACTCAAAAAATTATTGTACATAATAACAATGAACACCAGTTATTGACTTTTGATCATTGATACAATGAAAAGTTCATTAATACTATTAATAGATGTTCATTTTTTAATTTACATGTTCGTAGTCCCAATGTTATTATGTTCATTAGAATCTGATGAACATATTTCATAATTTAATGGATATCTTGATTGCTTCGACGACTCTTTTTCATCAATCCAATCATTGTTTGATTGTATCTACGAATTTCTACATTAACATCATAACTTAAAATTTATGAATTTAAAACATCACATTAATGTAAGGTCATTTTGAAATAATAACTACATTTATCGTATCTATCACTAAGTTCATTAATATACAGTATAAATACAGTTGATTATGTATTTTTTTAATTCTATATATAGAATAATCCAGGAATATTAACGGCTTCGCAGAAACAGGATAAATTCAAGACAGTGCAGTTTGAAAACTCAAACTAAATAATTTCAAAAAAAATTATCACGACGTTTACATTAATATTTATGTTAGAACTGTTATAGAAAAATATTTCTACACTCAACCAAAAAAGTACGTAAATACAATAAAAAATCATTATATTAAGAACTGGCGTTCATTAATTTTCGTCCGAAGTACAATTTCATCATTACAACGTATGCCCAAAGATTACTTGATATTCGAAATCATTACCCAATGAACGTTTATTGGTGTAATGACATAACATTGCTACATCGAATGCAGTTCATTACGTTTATGAATAATTTGACTGCTCCAATAAACAAGGTTTCTTTGTTTTAATAAATTAGTGCATAAATAATATGAATTTGATTTATAGTGATAATAACTGTGTTTATTAGTTTTATCAATATTCTTACATAAATTCAATAAATTATTCAACTGAAATGCAAAGTTTGTTTATTGTATCGATGAATGTGTTGATTAAATAAAGGACTATTCTTGTATTGTTACAATGTACACTTTTATTCATATTAGAAGAGTACAGTTACTATTTCACATTGTAAGTAGAATGTTTCTACAGCAAATTTATTTTTTGTAATGTTTCAATTAATTATCGCTCAAATATACCTACATAGAAAATTTGATTATTAGTTTTTTATTGTTCAATGTTGTCGATTGTAGGAAATACAAATCGATTTTTCCGATGAAAAAAATCGATTTGTAGACGTTTCTCTGGAATTTGATATGTAATAACAAACACAAACTGTTTTTAGAAATATTTTTCTATAACAGTTCTAACATAAATATTAATGTAAAAGTCGTGATAATTTTTTTTGCAATTATTCAGTTTGAGTTTTCAAACTGCACTGTCTTGAATTTATCCTGTTTCTGCGAAGCCGTTAATATTCCTAGATTATTCTATATATAGAATTAAAAAAATACATAATCAACTGTATTTATACTGTATATTAATGAACTTAGTACGATAAATGTAGTTATTATTTCAAAATGACCTTACATTAATGTGATGTTTTAAATTCATAAATTTTAAGTTATGATGTTAATGTAGAAATTCGTAGATACAATCAAACAATGATTGGATTGATGAAAAAGAGTCGTCGAAGCAATCAAGATATCCATTAAATTATGAAATATGTTCATCAGATTCTAATGAACATAATAACATTGGGACTACGAACATGGAAATTAAAAAATGAACATCTATTAGTAGTAGAATTAATGAACTTTTCATTGTATCAATGATCAAAAAGTCAATAACTGGTGTTCATTGATATTATGTACAATATTTTTTTGAGTGTAACAATACAAGAATATTTCTTTATTTAATAAACACATTCATCGATACAATAAACAAACTTTGCATTTCAGTGGAGTAATTTATTGAATTTATGTAGGAATATTGATAAAACTAATAAACACAGTTATTATCACTATAAATCAAATTCATATTATCTATGTACTAATTTATTAAAACAAAAAAACCTTGTTTATTGGAGCAATCGAATTATTCATTAACGTAATGAACTGCATTCCATGTAGCAATGTATAAGGTCATTACACTAATAAACGTTCATTGGGTAATGATTTCGAACATCAAGTAATCTTTGGACATACGTTGTAATGATGAAATCGTACTTCGGACGAAAATTAATGAACGCCAGTTCTTAATATAATGATTTTTTTTATTGTATTGACGTACTTTTTTGGTTGAGTGTAGGTATGTGCGACTAACAATAAGTATATCTAGTTTATGAATTTTTAATTCACTAATCTTAAGTATTGTTAGATTTACAACGCGTGTTGTTTATACAAATGCATTTCAAATGAAATATCTATGTAGAAGTTTATATTTGTAGAACCTAACGGGCGGCCAAAAATCTTTCAGTCTTGATTGATTGTAGAAAAAAAGACGAAAGCATGTCTTGGTTTAAATAAGAAGAAAACCCTGTATATTCCAATAAAATGTTTTATGGTTAATAATATAAAATTATTTTATTTTATAAAGGCCATTCAAATTTTATTCCGATGACTCATCAATAAAAGGTTACTAGATAACAACGTTTCACACAATGATATCTCGTATTTTATGAGTAGGTACCTACACTAATAAATTGTAGTTTTTCTTTGCCATGTAATATGCGCAGGAAAATTTGCATTATGTACTAATATATTTTTGCAATCTAAGTAGACAAAATGTTTATAATAATGTATTACTTGGTTTTGAATACAAAATTGTGGCTTCGTATATTCCACCGTGATGCGGAAGGTAATACTTAAGGGAGTACTTAATTTTCGTAGTTTTTGGAAGTTCACGTACTAGCTATAGGTACCTTTAAGGTGCCAATCATCGGGATATTTGCACTATACATAAATTTATATGTAATTCGTATTAAAATCAATTGCATCGATCCTTATCATAAATTATAGAAAGAACACATTTTTATATGGGCTTTTTTAAATGTGTATCAAAATATACAAACATCGCACATTAATCGAGCAAGGTTGGCCTCAAGACGACTTCTAAATTTGTTTAATTAAGTAATTAAATTACACCGCTAAACAGAATTTTCTGGTTCTTAAACAAAACTAGGTAATCCTTATGTAACTTTTCGCCCTAAATTCAAATCTGCGTTTAATTTTTTTCTATCACGTGCAGTTTTCGAAATATATGAATTTGAAGTTCCCCTGGAAAGTGTAATTATAATGACATCAGGTAATTACGAATTAGCCATAAAAAGTTTTGGGAATATTTAATAAAAAAATATTTTACATGGAAGCCTTGTGGACAGAAACAATATCTATTTGCCCTCTTTGCATATAAAGTTACGGCCGATAAAGAATTTTATAAAAGGTATGGATCGTGGGGGAAGAAGTTTTCAATACATAAAAGAAAAATTTCCAAAAATCAGCGAAACTAAGATAAAGGAGGACATGTTTGTGGGTCCTAAAATTCAACAATTAATGAACGACAACAGCTTCGATGCGGTTCTATGTTGAAAAGAAAAGGTGGCATGGAATTGTTTCAAATCAGTCGTGAACGGCTTTCTAGGCAACAACAAAGCGGACAATTTCAAAACGCTTGTCGACGAAATGTTGACAGCTTACCATAAAATTGGCGTAATATGTCGCTAAAGATGTATTATTACATTCACAATTTGTCAAAAGACAATTTGGGAGCTGTAAGTGATGAGCACGGGGAGCGTTTCAATCGAGACCTTTCAACGTTGGAAAATGGTACCAGGGAATGGAATGGAATGGATGTGACCATGTTTGGTGATTACTGTTGGTTACTGATTAGAGGAGACCAGGATAGATCATTACACAAAAGAAAACTGTCAAATAAAACATTTTAAAGGGTTTTATGTACATTTTGTAACATTAAATGCATCTAATTACTTGACCGTTTTATTTCGAAACAAAATCAAGTTTTTCTCTGAAACTATATGTGCTAGAGAAAAACCAATAGCAGATTTAGGATTCAGTATAACAATATGAATCAAGATCATCTATTTGTAACTAGGAACCAGAAAAAAACTTTTAATTTGTTTATTGAAATATCGCTTATTAACGTAGGTATGTACGTAAAGGTAAAAAACTTTCACTACAAAACCTTAAAATTATTTAAAAAATAAAAAATATTACCGACCTTTTCCCTGCACGTCCGTAGAAACTTCTGGAACACCCATAGATATAGTCTTTCACCACGAAAATGCAAGTCACAAAAATGATCGAACACGACGCGACACGACCCGACACTAACTAGTCACTAAACACTATGTTAGACATGTTTACGTCCCACTTGCCCGAACAGAACATTTTTAAGATTTCGAATAGAACGAGCTCACTGCATATCCTCATCCATCATGTGTGGTATCTGAAATAAAAACGTTTCCGTTATTTAAAATTACGAATTTGTAAGTTTTTAAAAATTAAACAAATTATACAGATATATTACGTAATATCTAAATAACATTGAAATGGCCAAACGTTTTAATCTAGGTAGGTATGTTTCATAAGCAAATTTTTAATAAACGTTAACGTTACCAAATGTCAAAAACAAAATGGCAGGTATTCCATATTGATTTGTACCTCTTTCTCTATCTGCAGTGTCGATTTCTATATCTCCACATATACGGGGTATGTCAGAAAATATAAATTTAACTCAAGGGTACAGTACTCTTATTTGCGACACTATCGAAAATTGTTATTAAGAAAAGTTGTTTAGAGTTAATATAGTTACATTTAAATATGCAGTCATACATATCTATTTTGAAAAATCGTGTTTTGTTAATTTTTCCCAACCCATCCTGTTTAATTTAAATTAAATTGTCCGATAGTTTTTGACCGGTTTTCTTTAGTGGAATGCTGTTGTTTTATAATAAATTAATAATTTACTTGTGGATATTCCACTAATATGTTGGATATTAAAAAATGAAAAAAATTATAATTTAGGTATCAATTTATTAAAATTTTCTTTCTAACACATTATTAAATAAGTTTTCATTAATAAATTAGTCTAATATAGTTAATACGATTTTGTTATTTTTGATTACCACATGTATAGAATGAAATAATAACTTTGCACCAAGAAAATCAATAATTTTACAATAGTTTTGAATTAAAACAACAAAAACAAAAATAATTGGCTAAATTTAAATTAACTAGATTATAAAAAGTATACCAGATATCAATGTGCAGATATAAATTTTCAGTGCTACAGGGTAAGTTTGGAAAAACTAACAAAACCGAACATTTACATGTAGTTTTTAATTATAAACAACTCTTCCTAATAACAAGTTTCGATAATGTCAAAAATAAGGGTACTTTACCTCTATAGAGTTAAATTTACGTTTTCTGACATACCCCGTACATGACTGATAAATTTTGACTTTTGATGGTCTTAATTTTGGGTTTAGAGCGTGCACCAACTTTTATCAAGAATATATATTTTTTAAATCAATAATAAAAAAGTTTCCCATATGGTGCAGACTATTTAGCGGACACTGTATATTATCACCTATATATCATTCTTAAATTCTTATTACAAGAAGCGCAATAAATACAATCGATGAAATCTAAATTATGAACACTATTACTAATCCAATTTTAAAAAGTTTAAATGAGCAGTGTTCATAATAGTCTCCGATTACTACAACATTTGAGCACATTCACGGAAATATAACACGTTTTTGTTCTGTTAGAAATGCAAAAAAATTAACCATCGAAATGTAAATAAATACAAAATAAACAAGTATTTTTTTCAAACTGATGATTTGTTATCACCACAACCACATTTATGTATTATAAACGAACATTTGTAAAATTAGTTTTCTTGTGGTAATTTAATATTTGTTAACCTGCTCGAAAAACAAAAGTTCATTTATTTTTGAATTAAAAATATATAAGTTACAAAAATATACTAAATATATGTATACAAAAAAAAGTTAATAAAAGTCAAAAAATATTGTATGTATACAACGCGAATTAAATCAAAATAATGCTTCTATGCAATTTTAGAAACGAACAGTATTTTCGAAAACAGTTCATTTCCAACTGCGTTGCGCCCTTTTTTAATATTTATCGTTATTTCTCAATGGCGTTCTGTTCGTAAAGTGACGGAAACCCACAAAGAAATAATTCTAGAATATGTTGATACGTTTCTTTTTTAAATTTAATTCAATTTCGTCATAAGAAGAGTTGGCTGGCATACGTTTTCAATTATTAAGAGCGGTCGTTTAGGAACGGTTTTTAGTAGAAAATAACAACAAAAATAGTAATAGTCTTTTTTAGGTCCTAAATTTGGTTTACCTTTTTCTATTTTGGATTACATTTTCTCTTTTTGGATTTCGTTTTTCTGGTTTTGTTCAAAATTATATCTACTGTTTTTGGATTGGACTTGGATTTTTGTTACCGGAGGTTGACTTGGAAAATCGATTTTGGTTACTACGCGTAGAAAGCTAAGTCAATTGTTCGGAATAATTTATATTTTTGTTATTGTTTGTATTATCCTTTATAAACGAAGTGTTTCTCGAGAAGCATTAGCGTATTTACATATTTATATAAAATTGTTTATATTAAATTTCGACTTCATTTAGGCCAGATATCAAAATTGCCTCTTGTATTGTACGTTTCTTGATAATGTACCGGCATTTACCTATTGTAACTATTTAACATCGTATACTTTTAGTAATTTTCCTTTTTTAATAATAGTTATTACTGTAAGGAAAAATTACTTGGCGCCCCTTTGTTTTTTTATTATTAGAACCCGGCCGAACTCCACTGTTCAAAAGCTAGCCGACAGGCCTCTAAATTGTGTCAAGTGCTTGTTTCACTTATTATTAAATAATATTTTTCGATCAGATTTTATTTTATTTTTATCGTTTAATTTTTTTTGCACGTTACAATGTGTACATTAAATCGAAATGATTTTTTAATCTTGATGAATACCCTTGAAGTGATAGAACACGAGAACAATAAGCAAACTGGATAATATCGAATGCATTTCGAATTAAAAAAATTTAATACTTAACATGACATGAATAACAAGATCTAAAGTGCACTCTAATTCATGTAATTCCTAAGCATTGTTTATAACTGTTATAGGATGTTGAATTCATACATCCAGTATAGGTAATACCTTATATACTCTGGTCTTGTGAATAAGAATAGGTATCCGTGTTTTTTTCAATTTTTAAATTTTTGAAACTTGCAAGTTTCCTTTAAATACAAATAATTGGATAAGTATTCAAAAAATTAATAGAATAAACAATTTGCAAAAAGTACACAAACTAAATTGTTAGTGCGTTTCATACTATGACCTATCCAAACCTATATGCAATTTACGTCATCAACAAAAAGTTACTAGATTGTTTATTTAAACAGTTTAAAGTTAAAGTTTGAATAAAGTTAAAGTGGTTTAAAGTTTGGAAAATGACATATTCTATAGATTATTTACCTGCGCACATATTAGATGGCATAAAGAAATACTACAATTTATTAAAACTGACAAAACACAAGGTACGAGGTGACGACACTGTGTGAAACGTCATCATCTGGTAACCTTTTATTGATGACGTGGATTGCATATAGGTTTAGACGAAGCGTATATAGTAACATTTAAACGATTTGTATTTAAAGAAACACAAAAATGGCGGTCGCTGTGTCTCAATAAAAAAATATTCTCTCCCTTACGGTTTTTACGAAACGGTAAACGTGATTCTTTTTTCTGATGGATCTTTAAATAATGATCAAATATTTATTTACATTAAAGAAGGAATGCCTCGGTGTATTTTGAATGGCAAATAACAAGCGGTAACACAGTTTAATGTGGATAACAATGGAATTTAATATCTTCCAATAAATACCTGAATACCTCTTTTGTTCTTTCCCCCATCTCGAGCTTTATTCGAGGACTTTCAAAATAAAAAAGCGAACTTGTGTAACGGACGTGAATGTTCCTTACAAATAATTATTTTTAGTTGTCATCGGTATCATTTTATACCAAGAAGCTTAACAAAAATTTATTTATTGCAAATTTTTATGTCTGAAGTATCTAAGGATGACATTTGTCGTCGACTCTTGTCTTGAGTATTTCCTTAATATATGTACGTAGGTATCTCCCCGCATAAGTACTAATAATCGTTTCTAAGGAAAAATTGTGACTTGAGGAAGTGATTATAAATAGTACCGCTTAGCTATACAGGGTGTTAGGTTCCTAAGTAATATTTATAAAAACGTTTCTATTAAAATAGAACAATTATTTATACATACTAAGACATATACTTTAAGAAAGTAATGTAGACCGATTTAACTATTAGACATACAATGTTCAGCGATATGACACTTTTTAAAATGTTAATTAATTAATCGTGTTTTTCATAACAGTGCAAATATTAAAAGTCTTATAGTTGTAAGTTTGCGGGTTTATGACATTTCAAATTATGTTTAAATGATGTGAAACGGCCCTGAAAGTTATCCGGTAAATACATATTCGTCGTGGTATTTACCGAGAGTCGCCATATTGAGTGATGTATAGAACCGGCTACTGTATTGTCATTGGATTTCGAGTGCTCTGCAAACACACATAACTTAGTGTGTATTTGCTTACTGTCAGTTAGTTATTGCAACAGTGCGTATACGTATAGTCAGTCTATTAGCACATGCTGTACTTAAACCTACTTGCATACTTTATATTATTATTACTTTTCTGTTCGATGTTTACCGAGGAACTATACTTGCCCATGTACACCTATGTATTCAATCAGTTTAAACTAACCAAAGTGCGTGGGCATATTGAATTATTATGAACTGATTAGTTGGTGTATATTACCTTTTAACATTAACAATCGTTTTTTTCAAGAATGTATAACGTGACGCCGCGACAGATGTATGTCCAAATATATCGCCCTCTGTAAACTTATCGATTTACCTACTACAGTGAATTTTCATTGCACTTTACAAAATGATAAACATTTTTAACCAAAGAATATCACCTATTTTTTAACTATATTGCTCAACATAGAAAAAAATATGCCTTTCTATATATTTTTTGATTTTAACTAGTATTTTTGAAATCTCAGAAACAGTGGATTAGTAGATAGAGACACTTAAACTTTTATTTCGATCACGTTTCGATGATGACGTCACCTCGAAGGTAACACCGCGCTGGCGCGGTTTCTATTTTGTATCGCTACAGTATCTACTAATAAATAGTTATAGTTTTTCTTTGCAATAAAATATGTGTATAAATAAATTATCGGTAAAACACTGTATTAATTTCCAAGCTTTAAATGAATTACAAGTACATACACAATCTAGTCATCATCTGGAAACAATTTATTGATGACGCGCATCGGGATAAAATTTAAATGGCCTATAGAAATTCTGGTAAATGGAAATACATATTCGTACCTATATATAGATTTAAAAAATTATTGTATGTAATATATTAATAAATTTTATTTTTAGATAAGGTAAAAACTGAAATTCAGTCCTTTGATAATGTTTTAACGCTTATGTTTTAATGCTTTTATTTTTTGCTTCTAGAGCTATGATCTCCAATAATTGGCTTTTTAACTTTGATGGACTTTGATGGTGTTGAAAAAGAGTCTCTTATACTAATAAAATTACCAAAGATACCACTAGTGTTTGTAGAATGACGATTACCTATTTGTTTTAGTTTATTCATTTTAAGCTAGATATACAGTTTGAGTCATAACGAATAAAACAAACTTTGACATTTGACAGACATTTTTGAATAAAAAAGTTCATATAAACTTACGTCCCTAATCTGCATAGCAGCGGAACTACAAGCAGTCAAAGCTTTCGTAAGCCAACATTTTAATATAAAATAATCTGTGAAAACTGATACAAAAATGAGTCAAGAATACACAAAATCAAATTAAATAACTTCAAACAACCATAACACATTCTAAAAAAAAATTAAAATTTTAATCACATTGTGGATTAAATCGATAACATTAATTTCATTAGTATTTCTGTTATCATTTGCATAACAACCATATTGTTTTTTATAGCTGTTATGCGAGATTTCATTTTAGAAATTATGATGGATTCTATTCTGCAAAATCTGTTAATTTTACCGTCCTGTTAACATGTTATCACCATGAAAACGTGTGAAAATCTCGATTGCGATTGGATGTTAGTTTTTAACAGGCCTTCAAAAATAACATATTTGTTACAAAATACACGGAGAAAAAAGTGTATTTCAATTAACCATGAATTTTTAAACAAACGTGTTACGTTTAATTTAATGTAAGTAAAACTATACAGTTAATTTAAACATATAAATTTTAATATTTTGATGTTTGAATGTTGAATTTTCATTTTAATTGTTAATTTGTTGTACATTTTGCCACCGACGATCGATGGCTCTAACCGGGGCCGAAATATATATGACAATTTTTCATCGGCTATTATATCACAAATATAAAAAAATATTAAAACGAAGATCGTTAAGATCAATTAATTTTTATTTATTTTTTAGTACAATACGGTGCAAGGAGAAAGTTTTTTAATAAGTAATTTTTCTATTCGGGACTATATTTTAAGTGTTACTTTTTGTCTAGAAGGACATATCGGCAATAACTCTGAAATTAATACAATTTTGATCGGTTTCGATGACCTTAAAAATTTCACCGCGTATGTAAGCAGATTTGCTTATGTATACATACAAACAAATAAATGACAACCTTTTACAATTTTATAACTATTACAAAATCTGGTTCATTATCTACATTTTAAATTAAATTTGAATGTTTCTGGATATATTATCTAAGTAACTATATATAATTAATAATTATTATTAAATTAAAATCGTTTCACGCAAAAGGTTATCCATCATCGCCAAAGAAAATCGTACACCCTTTCTCAGACATTTTACAAATAGGTATTTATTTGAGGGATTTTATCATTTAACTTTAGGTAGATTATATTTATGATATGATTTATTCATCTTCGCAGTTACACAATAATAACTATTAATAAAAGATATAGCTCACCGATTCGAAACGCGTTCTTTATAATGGTATTCGAACACTAAATATTTAATTAGCCGAAAATTACGTATAAATTATAAAACACTGCCACTAAAAATCCAAAATTACCACTGCAATTCGACGTCTATTGTTTGCGCGAACACTCATAAAACTGCAGGAATAACAAGAAACCGTTTTTATCAAGCGCCTTATAAAATATGGCCTATCCAAACCTATGTGCAATTTACGTCATCAAAAAAAAGTTACTAGATTGTTTATTTGTAATTCGGCTTAAAGTTTGGAAAATGATATATTCTATAAATGATTTACTTGCGCACATATTAGATGGTATAAAGAAAAACTACAATTTATTAAAACTGTAAAAATACGAAGTACGAGGTGACAGCACTGTGTGAAACATCATCATCTAATAACCTTTTATTGATGACATGAATTGCGGATAGGTTTGGATGAAATGTACCTGTCTTCATCAATGGTCCGGTCAACGTTAAGGGGAGGCTTTAGCTGTAACATTCTCTAAAATGCGCTATTTTGTAAATAATTTTTTGTAAACAAATTTGAAATGAACAATGAAATACAACAAATTTAAAGCTAGGTTGCTCTTAAAGTGAAACAGTACCGAAAATAATGTCTTAATCTGAAAAAGGATACAATAAGTATACAATCAAACTGAAAGTGTACCGAAAAAATAAACAATTTCAGTTATTGTACTTGGACTGTTAAAACTTTTTGGACATCGCGATAATGTAATAATCCAGAGAACTCAAAAAAGAGTTTTTAATCAAAAGATATTAGGAACAATCCAAGATCTATGCAAAATTAGTTGATAGCATAGAAGAAGCACAAAAACAAGTCTCAAGAAAGTAATGAAAGCGTATAAGTACACCTATATTTATCGCATTTAAACATAGTGCATAAATTTTTAATAATACCTATTAAAAATACATAAATAAAAACACGCCACTTACGCCAGTTTCGAAAAGCTAAACTTGTTTAGCTGTTTCCATAATGTTATTCCGACCAACATTTTTAATCAAACGTCCCGTTAAAAACGTTTTCAACATGAAACTTATTATTTAAAACGAAAATGCAACCATCACGCACTGTTCGCCTAACTATTAAAAAATGTCCACGGTTATCCAAAAACGAAGGGCATAGTCACAAGCGAACGCCAAAATTTAAAACCTGATCGGAGACACGCACGTTTTGTAAACGACGGAAGGTAACAAACTGACTAAAACCTAGCGATAAAGAAATAGTTCCTTTAAAACTGGCAAGTTACGAGTAATTGATAAGCCCACGTTTAAAATACATATGGCTTGGCCGATAGAACGGTGCGGCATGTGTTATATCAATGTCTGATAACCATATCAGTATATGCGAGACGTACATACATATGCGGTCGACACGACACCACCCATTGATTTGTTTTTGGAATTTAACGTGCTATACTTACGTAACTTTTAAATTAATTCAGGTACGGTAATATAGATTTATTTTAACGATGGACCATGTATTTATACGACGTATCTTTTTGTAAGTAGGAATAATTATAAAAGATTGAACAAAAGTAAATCGTCGAGTAAATAAAGCCGAAAATTCGTCGAAACTCACAAGAACAAAACCGATTTTGATAACATTTTTTCTTTAATGTTTGTTATTAGATACTACATTATTCGAGATCAGAAACGTTCCAGATAGCGCACGCAAGCATTTGTATTGTTTAAACAATTATAACAACAAAATTCAGGATGTCCAGGAAATGGTAAAAAATTTCTCGCAAGTTTATAAACCACGTCAAAGTAATGCCGCACAAGTTCCTATAAATGTTTTTTCTTACGGCGCTCCCCTGTTGCGATATTCGCCCCCCAAAGTTGAAGAACACGTAGTAAAAATCAATTTTAAATAACATTTTTATTTTTAATTGATGTTTACTAATTTTTTTCGACGAACACTATGAAAATGAATGTCACAGAAAATTGTTCATTACAAACAAATAGGCCGACCGTGCGTAAAGAAACTCGTTAGCCAATCGGAAACCTTGTAGCCCGTGTGCAATCATTGATCCACACGCTAACTCGGCCAATCAAAAAGCCTGTCGTGCAAATAAGTTTACGCACAAACTGTTTTATTACTAATTGTTAATAGAGGTCGTTTTTTAAAATAGCAAAGTACCTACATCATGTCCTACACATACTTTAAATGTTAAAATCTAAATATCTGCCTATCGCCACTAGTTATACAATATACTATTATCACATATGCGTAACAAATTAATATCTTTTTAAATGGTGTAATAGGTCTTTTGATATAACCTTATGAGAACCACAGGGATGCGCCATCTCTAATCTTTCTAACCCCAAAACTTTTCAGAGGTTCAAGTTTTTAAATTTTTAAGGTCTTTTCGGTTTTCCCAGGCATTTTAGGATTAAAAATGTACTCTTTCTTAATTTTAATAAAATGAACTATATAGTCGAGAAAATCATAGCTATAGAATAAGAAATGCAAAGCATATATATTATCTTTTTAAAGACAACTGCTGAATTAGAAGAAGAGCCAACACGTTAATCGAAATTATACATGAAGCTGCCAAAAAAACAGAACACCAGAACCACACTCACAAGGAAATGATGATAATATACCGCTTGAAATTAAAAAACTCATCTCTATAAAAAGAAAAGCTAGAAAGGTATGGCATAGAACCCATGACCCAGCGGATAAAGCGAACTATAACCATCTAAGTAACCAACTCAAACTAAAACTAAAAAGAACTACGAGACAATAGCTTCTCAGATTACATTACTAACCTTAATAGATATGACAACAGCATCTGGAAACCGGTTAAAGCCTTAAGAAAATCAATAAGAATAATACCACCAATACGTGTTGAATCCCGTCGGTTGGACCATGGGCCAAATCTAACCAAGAAAAAGCTGATCTCTTTGCAGAACACTTGGAAGCAGTATTTACTCCACTTAACGATAAACCAGACTTCAGATTTCCTAAATGCTTATACATCGGATATATCTGCAAGTAGAATACACTACTTTACCCCTAAAGAAATAGCTCTCCTTAACAACAAGAAAGTCCCAGGAATTGCCCAAATATCTCCTAGACTACTCAAAGAACTTCCCAAGAAAGGAATAGTTATGTTAAATTATATATTAAATGCCATACTCAAGCTTCAATATTGGCCACAAGCCCTAAAATTATCAGAGATAATTTTAATACCAAAACCAGGAAAAGACCCAAACAATGTAACCTCGTACAGACTGATAAGCTTGCTCTCAACGATATCAAAATTACTAGAGCGATTACTACTTCATCACATCACACCATCAATTTGGGTTTCGAGCCGAGCACTCTACTACACAACAGTGTCATCAGATAATTAACACTATTCAAGAATCTCTGGTCAGCAAAAAGTACTGTACAACGGCATTCCTCGATGTCAGTCATCCCTTTGACAGAGTCTGGCATGCCGGTCTGTTATATAAAATCAAACGCATTCTACCGGAACCTTACTATATGTTGTTGAAATCGTATCTCGAAAATAGGAAATTCAGAACTAGAGTAAATGGAGAAATCTCTACCTTTCATGCAATTAAAGCAGGTGTTCCCCAAGGTAGCGTCCTTGGACCATATTTATATTTAATATATACATTCGACCTTCCCACAACTACCAGTACAACTACAGGAACATTCGCGGACGACACAGTCATTATGGCTGTAAACGAAAATCCTATAATAGCAACATTACGTCTGCAGGCCCACCTTAACTTACTCCAAGAATGGCTGGATAAATGGAAAGTTAAAATTAATGAAACAAAGTCTATACAAGTAACTTTCACCTTACGTAAGCAACAATGCCCACGAGTCTCCATCAACAATATAAAACTCCCGGTATCAACAAATGTAAAATATCTTGGAATCCATCTAGACTCAAAACTCACATGGAGAGAACATATACAGAAGAAAAGGAAGCAAATAGACATGCGCCTCAGAGAGTTACACTGGCTCATTGGAAGAAATCTAAACTGTCACTAAAGAATAAAATACTGTTATATAAAGTTATTATCAAGCCGATATGGACATATGGCATTGAGCTGTGGGGATGCGCTAGTAAATCCAATACTGCCATAATCCAAAGATCACAGTCGAAAATCCTTAGAACCATGGTTGATGCACCGTGGTATGTGAGTAACCAAACATTAGACCAAGATTTAGGAATACCATTCATCAAAGAAGTCACACAAGAGAGAAGCAACAAACACCAAGCCAGATTAGAAATCCATACAAATCCACTCATACAACTACTATTGCAAGACTGGAATAACAGAAGATTAAAACGACACTGGCCAATCGACCTGAAGTAAGGTGGAAGGGGTCTGATCGTTGGAGAAGACCTCATCATGACACTAGTGAATTCAGTATCTTTAAATGAATTCTAAGTTAGTCAAATAGCCTATAGAATATGTAATTCTGATTGCTGTTTTTCAATAAATAAAAAATTTAAAAATATATATATATATATATATATATATATATATATATATTATCTTTAATTAAATATTATTCAAGTGTGATTTTCTCGAATGTGGTTCACTTTATCGAAACAAGAGAACCTTTTTCGTCTTAAAATATCTGGGAAATCCGAAAATGAACTTAAAAATTTAAAAACTTGAACGTCCGAAATAAATTATTTTTAATTGTTAGGTAGATATCTGATTCTGATTAAAAAATATAAAAGCTGTTTACTTTAATTTTTAATATTTCGCTTCTTGCCTTCTAACCTTAAATTGAAAATATGCTTAATTGATTTAAATAGTGTTTTCTCGTAAAATTAAAAGACAGATTCATTCGACAACTGTTTTCGTTTCACCTATTTATTAAAGTTGAGCGTTTTTTTCTGTAACTTTGTATAATGACATAGCTCTTACTTTTGAACAACTTTTTTTAATGAAATTTTGTCGTATCTTTAATGTTAATGACCGTTTACTGATGTTAATTATTAAATATTTCTTAATAAAACACCCTGGTAGAGTTGCTTAGACTTTTTCTTCGTGGCACAACTTATTTTTGAAACAAGCACGACTGTTTCCCGGAGTATCATTTCAAATTCTAAAATTATTTGTCATTTACTCCTTACGCAAAGACGATCCGAGAACACACTGTATGTCTATCTATATTTAAGTGAATTATAAAAAACTTCATTACGATAAAGTGCTATATAATGTGCGCCATTAAAATATAAGATTATTCACACATTATAAAGACACCTACTTTAATACTGCCTAACGAAACCAATTTTCTTCGTCTCTTGCAATTGCAATGTATTTTACGATTTTAATTTCTCTCTCGCAGAGTGTCTCATTTAATTTAGATTAAAATCTGTTGCTATTGTTATCCTACGAGTGTGAATTTTTTGTTATTAATCTATTTATGAAGCTTTTACCATAACAGCATGTTTAACAACATGCCTTTTCGTCCATTTAAGAGTCGATTGCACCGATCTATCCGAAAATTTAACGTAAGCGTAACTTAACTACAAAATTTTCCTTGGATATCATTGTGTATCCACAGAAAATTTATAAGCACATATATTATATACTTGTGTTAAACTTAAATTTTAAAATGCGCTAACGAAATCGGTCCCTACAATTTTTTTAATAGGTACCTACTTATAAAAACAAATTAATTCATTTATGTTTTTTTTAGTTGTTTCATATTGATGTTTAACAACAAAAGTTTTCCGACATTTCACTGGTATAGAACGTATATCGTAAATTGCGGATACTTTGCTCCGATTTTAAGAGAAAGTTTGAAAATTTCTACTAGGGCGAAACCCTAATCTGATTATCTGATTATATTCATTAAAAACGAAAGCTTGTTGAGTATGCGTGTAATTGTAAGTAATATGTGCTTAATTTACAAGTAATCAATAACTGTATTTTCTTTCACGTGAAAAGTTGAGCAAAGTAGCCCCCGAAGATGCAAACTCATATCAGTTTACGGTAGGTAGGTACTTCTGTATTTAGAGAAAATTGGTAGAAACAAACGCGAGGCTGATCTGCTAATAACAAGAAATTTATTAACGTTATTTTTCCAGCTGATTAAGTTGACAACGCAAAAAATCATAAAGTGAATAATGATTATGGAAAAATCGAAATTTGTATAAAATCAACGCTAAAACAAGGAACAAATCGTTAATCATGCCTTAATTACAATGCACAAATCAAGTTCAGCATCTATTTTTTAATTAATAAAAAAACACTATAATTTATAGGTATGATAGATAATAAATAGAAGACGAATAGAAAATTATGGATCTTTATCCACTTATAATAAACTCCTGCCAATTTTACCAATTATAGGTAAAAATGGTCATCGAAATAGAATGTTTCGATTAGATGTTCGATTAACGTATCTGTATAAAACTAGTAAAAAAAAAGGTTAAAATTTTGTTGTAGATACATATTATATTAAAAAAACTGTGGGTCAGTAATCCGCTTTCCTAGGACGGGAAGTATAGTCTTTTCACAAAGTTTCCGTTCAGCGTCATATATCGATTCTGCACAGTATACCCTTCTAAACTAAATATTTATTTTGAAAATGTTCCCGTGTCCATTTCGTAAATAGAAGTATAAAAGTAGGGGTCGGTTTAAATAAATATCAGTACCTAAGCCTAGGCATTTCGATCCAATCCGCTAACATCTGCTATATCTAATAGATACATACATAATACTACTATATGCACACTCCTATACTATAATAACGCATTTTAAAAATAATAAAAATATTATTTTTAAGGATTTAATTTTAAGCGCTCGTTTTAAATATATTTTTAACGTTGCCTATAAATATTCCCGTCGATAATTAAGTTAGTTTTATCTCAAAAAGAACTATTATTAGTTCAAGATAGTTGTGTATAGTTCTGTAAAGGAGAATATCGCGCAACATATAGGTACCTAATTAATGTTAATAATTGATTTTTGTTTTATTTGATGACAGTATCTCGATTGATGGGAAGCACGGCGGCTTCGGCGAACATGGGGCACGGCCTCAACAGCGGTATGCCAGGTTTAGGAGCCTGCGCCATGCCCGATTCCAAACCCATGCAGTTTCCTCTGGCGCAACGCCGGAAAAGGCGGGTCCTCTTCACCCAGGCACAGGTATTCCATCTCGTATAATCTAATGCCCCCTCCCTTAGTCAATAAACGTCCGATTGTTGAATCCGTAATAAAAATTTACTGTAATCGAGAAACGTTTATGGTTTACATTTACCGTCGGGGAAGTCCCGTCGCGTGACGTGTGTTAAGTTCCTGGTTGCACAACGTATAGGTACGCGCGTTCATTGTAAAAAAAAAAGGTACAGTATAGTAGATATTTCATATTTATTAATTACTTAGGTAGGTGGGTGTACCTTAAATAGTTTTGGTAGGTATATTCGTCCACGTGCAATTCCGTAATATTGAAATTATCAGATACCTAACTAATATCTTCGACTACACAGCGAACCGCAAACCCTTTGTTAACTTGGAAGTGGCCAAATGTCGGCTCTCCTATTTATTTTATAGAAAACGTGTATTTAGCTTTTTTTGTAGAGGAAAAATTTCCGAATTCATCGGCGTCAACAATTATCACTTTACGTTTCTCCAAACCAAAAATAAATTAAGAAAAACTAGGTAAATCGTAAATTCAAATTATAGGTAAGTGTTCCAACACTCCCCCGTTAACGTCCATTGTCTCAGTCGCCTGTTACTTACAAACAATTTTTTTTTACTTACAAATATTTTCTAACGACCACGATCCAACGTGCCAACGATCGAGACCGTTTTCTTTCATTTTTGAAAAAAGTGCCCGCTGCCGAGAAGACAACGACTGATTTTTAATAAAACATAAATACCTCGTTCGGGCGAAACTTACAAACCTTTGTTTTTTTTTTGGTACTTATAAACAGTCAACTACCTATAACGACTTACTAACGATTCGCGTTCGGATTTTCGAAAATTCCAAAAAGAGGCTGCTAACTTCATGGACTATGAACTTCAAACGTTCACGTTTTAATGAGCTCTTAAATTCGTCCATCGAAAATTTCAAAGGTGCCGCATTAATTTTTTTTATTTTATTTTATTATCATAAGTACCTAATAATAGTGTTTAAAATCCCACTTATTGTTAATTTAATTAAGATTTATAATACTTAATAAAGGATTTATTTTCTGTGTTTCATAATCCTAAACTGACTTGTCCTTTAGTGTCATCGAATTAAGTAAGCAATCAATTAAAATTAAGTAAGATTAATCGAGAGTATTGGTATTGGCACTATGACCTCGATATCTCCAAAACGGTTAAGAATCGGACACATATCAATTGGAATATTTTTGCTTAAAATTGATCAAAGAATCGTTGTACGAAGTTACGCACATTCCTCGTTGAACACTCTGTATAATATGTCGGTATGAGGTAAGTAAACCTAAGTTCGCCATCTTAACAAATTATTATTTTTTATTTGCATTTAAAAAATTGTGTTGAACAATAAATTACTGATGTGAACAGTAATTAATGGATTAAGTTGGTGCCGTCGTTCGACCAGAAATAAAAAAATCCGATAGAATATCAAATTGAAGTTACTTACTTATCAGTTTTTTATTCAAATGGCTGATGTGCTTCGGTTATTTATTAGAACATTTTAAAATTAAATACTAAAAAGATGAGAAACACCATCTACTAATGTTTCAAATGGATTAAATGAAGGAACAAAATTAACTTATATTTTTAATTTCATTTAGGTATCCCAATATACGTACTACTTAGATAGGTAGTAATTGCAATAATTATTTACTTCGATTGTTGTAAAACAACGACACGGAATACTCGACGGATTTCTAAAGTTTGAAGAACGCATACAACGCAAGTGTTCAACTCTTTACTTTACTGTAATATTTGAAAGACACGTTAGCTGCAAACGGAACCAAGTTCGCTATGGACATGACGAACTTGAGCACGGTTCTCGATTTTAGCTATATCATGATGCAGAGGTTGGAGATGAGTGCAGAAATTAAAGAAACAAATTATGTCACTAAAACATAGGCCCCAATTTCATAATAAAACTAAAGTGACTTTAAATTACTGTGGAGACACATTGTTGTAACAATTATTTTTATTTTTATCCAACCCAGTACAAGGGGCTTTGGAGCACCGACTGCAGCTATTATTAGCTCCACGAACACTAACATCCACGCCTAGCGAAGGGATCGTTATTTAATTTTGATTATGAAACTGGCCCTTAATATTATAGGTTAGCTTAAATATGATATATCACTCACAACCAGCATATAAACAAATCTGTAACTATAGTGTTTATAAAATATATGTACATCAGTAAATGTACCTACTTACAGAGTAATATAATTATTACAACAGCAAGCCCCATTTGACACAACTAGCGGGGAATTCTGTAGCCAAAAGAAATAGTAGTAACATTATTGAAGTGTTAAATAAACTTACAATTAATTTTTCCACTATATACAGGTTATATTAAATTTCGCCTATAGCTTATCCAAACCTATATGCAATTTACGTCATCAACAAAAAGTTACTAGGTTGTTTATTTGTAATTCGGTTTAAAGTTTGAAAAGTGACATATTCTATAGATGATTTACTTGCGCACATATTAGATGGCATAAAGAAAGACTACAATTTATTACAACTGTCAAAATACGAGGTACGAGGTGACAGCACTGTGTGAAACGTCATCATCTAGTAGCCTAGCATTGATGACGTGAACATCATATAGGTATGGATAAGCTATAGTATTGACACCTTTTGTATAATAATAGGTGGCGAACTTAGGGACATCGCAGAATCCAAAGGTCGCTTACCTTACAATTAAATAATTGAAGGGCACTCGTGCAAAGGTCCCTAAGCGACACTTTTGCCAATTTCAACTAATTACGCTACACCTTGTGCACAATTGGCTATACTTTCATATGCTGCTGTCAGATTTTCTCTAAAACATACCTAACTAGTCCAATTAATGTATCCGTTACTACAGGGATGCTCATATTTTCGTGCAAGAAGTCCATAAGTTATAAAAAGTACCCAAGTTTTTCATGTATTATGGTATATGATTAACCACATTGCCTAATCTTGAATTTTGTGTAACACAACATACAAATTGTCCATACAAGTGCGAACAAAACAAAGATCACAAATCACAAAATTAATTATTAATTTTCAAACAACTTTTCTAAATAAATTATTGTAAAGCCTCTGCGGAGAAAAATGTAGGTAGGTACATTTGAAATAAACATAAATTTGTTCAAAATAATTGAAAAAAAAGCGATAAACAGAAAACATTTGCAAGCACCTACTAATTTAAATAAAATCTTTCATTTAAACATACCTAACAATGCATTATTTATATCACCTACGCATATTTACACTTACAACAAGAACTTGTTTGTTTAAATTAAATTTGTCTTTATTTAATTAAAATAAAAATCATTTCATCATTTTTTTCAACAAAATGTTTAATTTAAACACACATTTTTCACCGCGCGACTGCATCTTTTGATGTTAAAAAGATTGATAATGAAAGTAATTTATTAAGCAAAACTATTATTATTCAAAATAATTATTTTGAGTATCTCGCCGTTTTGGATGCTTTCCTGACATTTTTAAAACATTTTCAACAAACAAATAAATATCAAACGAAACGATAATAATACATTTATATTTCTTCGTTCACATTGTATATAATTTGCTCTAATTGCCTAATATTGTTCTAATCGTATTGGTGGATTTTCGCATCAACTGTACATCAAGACAGTTTATATCTAACATCTTTTATCTTAAATCGATAACCGAGACACTAGATATCCCTGATAATATCTGTATCTGTCTTTGCAAATAAAGCCTCTGCAGGAAATTGGAAAACAAAGCGCAAGACAGGAGACAATGGCAGAAATTAGAGAATATGTCAAACTTCGAATTGTATTCAACAATTGTATTTTTGTATTGTAGGCACAATCTATAGTCATTTTTTATTAATGTCGTGCATCGGAATAAAATTTAGCGGCAAATGATCGCTTATAAGTGAATTTAATTATTTTGTAAAGTTACTAATTTTTTAATGTGATGCTGTAACAATATAAATGAAAAAATATATACAGAATGGAATAAAAGTAAGGAAAACGACTATCCTGTTCAAACGGTTTGAGATATAAATTTGAAATTTCGTACTATCTATATGATGTAATGGGGAATTATTTCGCATATTTTTGGACTGAAAAATATTTTTATTTTACAGTCAGTTTTTGAATACGGTCGCTATATCTTAAATTTTGTTTAAATAATACAATACGTCATTAGAAAATTTATGTTTTTGTCCGTATAACCATTAGAAATTTTTATAGGTTACATAACAAAAAAATGCAATAAAAATTAATAAATGTTTGAATCGTGCTACGCCGACTTGCGCTTCAAATCTAACAACCACTCGCTGAAATTAACAACCGCTTTCTTAAATCTCGTCAACGCTGTATTAGAATTGAGAATGCAATCCAAGCAGTTGTTAATTTCAAGCAGAACCTATAGTGCTATTTAAAAACATTTTAGACGACGGCTGTACTCAAAAACTGACTAAAAAAAAATTTCAGTCCATAAATATGCGGAATCATTTTCCATTAGGTAGGTACGTCATATAATACAAAATTTCAAATTTATATCTCACCCTGTATTAGATTTTTATTGATTTTGATCGAGATTGTTGTTTTAGTTCATGTTTTAATTACAGAATAGCGAAAGGCCGTAAAAAATGTTGGATCGTTGTTCGTAGACGGATAATGAAAATAAATACACAATTTCGATTTTTTTTCTCATAAGTATTCGTTCACACTGCAGCGCCGGTGATGATAGGGGCACGTGCTTTACATATTTGTTTTATACAGTTTTCTTGATACAGAAGTTATATTTGTTATTTACATTTATATTTTTAATTTTATTAATATATCACAAACCAATGTTCCGAATAACAGTAACGATAAATTTAATATAAATGTGGGCATTTAAAAGTATTTAAAGAAAAATCTCTTAGAGTGTAGGTTTGCTCCACTGTTACCCTGCAATAATTTATTTGTTGCAAATTAGAAAAAATGGTTTAAGCTGTAAAGTTATAGTTTTGAATAAATTACTTATTTGTTATTGTGAAAAAATATTTATTTGCCATTATTTGAATAAAAAATTATTTATTAAATAAACACAAAGAAATCTTTTTCTCTGTGCAGGAACTCAAATATAACTATAAAAACATTCAAGGTAAATACAGAGCTTTCCAAGTTGAGGTTCCGAATTTAAAGCAGTACCTTACCACCTTAGGAATTAAACGGAAAACAAAGGTTTAGCATTTTTATTTAATACGTATTTTCAATTCAATTCAATTTGGAATGTCCACAAAGTTTAGTTAAACTGTTACACAAACTGTTTCATTTGACATCGTCGAGTTTAAATGTACAGCTGAAAAGCTATTGAATTTATGAAAATAATCATATTTTTTACCCAATAACTTCTCTTTTTATCGACGAAATTTTATTAAATGTCGGTAACGTATGTTTTAATAATTTACATTTAATGATTTCTAAATTTCTAAAATTTGAAATTTGTTAAATATAATGTTTAATTGAGGAATGAAACTTTTTTGAGATAATTGGCGTAATTAAGAATTTAACAAATAATATTTTAAAATTGATTAAAAATTATTTTATTTCTCAAATTCTTGATCTAAATTTGATGGTATTCTCAAAATTTGAGAACCGTATCTCAAATAATAACTTTGAAAAAGGACTTTACGTTTATAACTGCATAACTTCCCCAACTGAAAAAGTTGGGGAATTTTACACTTCACGGTCCTCAACATTCACAGCAAAAGTTTCACGACAGCTGGAAATAAATTAAATAAACGAAGACCACGTATTTCCAAATCCATCAATACCATTATTTCCCTTTTTTATAGGTATATATTTTTGTAATTTTTGTTTAATAAACATTTGAAAACTGAATGTCGCCAACTTGAAACGCCCTATATGTATTTAAATTAAAAACATGAAGAACGACGATATAAAATATTTGTCCAAAAGTTTTGTTTTCAAAAGGTACCGAACCGAACTTATAAGAGTAAACGAAGGTCGTTAACGTGTCAAACAGTCAAAAACACATTTAGTTAGACCTACAACTAAATGTTCTAAAAAAATTGAGCAAACCAAGGTTATACGAAGATTTCAAAAGTATCAAACATTCAGTTTTAGATCTAATTAAAAGTATTTTCGGCTGTTTGGCGCGCGTTCAAGTTTGTTATTTGTTACGTATGTACGCGGCTTTATGTTGTGTGCGAATGAAACGATACTCATTTAAAAAAATATTCGTGACTGCTCAATAAAAACTGTTTTATTGCCTATAGGTGCATAATAATGACGTATAAATATCTAAAAAAAAAAAATACGTAAAAATCTAGAACTCCCTCGCTTGATTAATTAATAATAAAAATTTGTTTATTACAGGTTTACGAATTAGAAAGGAGATTTAAACAGCAGAAATACTTATCGGCACCAGAAAGGGAACATCTAGCATCTTTAATTCATCTTACGCCCACACAGGTAAGTAAATAACCTACTCACCTACTTTAAATTAAAATTTGTTTACTTAAATCACCGAAATTCATGTCATAAGTGGGTATTAGACAAAAAAATTAAATCATCAATGTATCGCTTAAGTATTACCTAGATACATATCTACATGCCTTTTGGGAAATATTGCATTTACCATATAGAATAGAAAAATATTCTAAATGTATTCTAAAAACCATAAAACGTTTTCGCCATCTTTATTAAAATTTATTCGTTCCTAATAATTGAAAACTAATCTTTAAATGTATAATTTTTTTAGAGCACGTTACGAATTTTATTTTATTTTTTGTTAGACGTTTATTTATCCATCGCACTTATGGTTACACCCACGCCACCGCGTAAGTAATGTTTCTAATATATGGTTTTTCTTTTTACCGTTCGCAATTTTTTGTTGTAACGTGTATTGGTTGTTTATTATGTCCTTTCAATGCAGAAAATCAGACGAAATATCCGCCATTTTATTTTCGCGCGATTAACCAACAATAAAAACACCCCACCACAAATTAAAACACATCAATTTTGCCGAATAGATTTTGTATCGGTTAGGTATTGTATTAGCGGACGTATCCGACAAAATTTAGTCACGTAACGCATCTGCAAATAATCGTGTATATACGTGTATATAGAAAAAATATAGATGGAAGATATTGCGTGGCGTAGATTCAGCAGAACGGCCCTTATTTCATTGCGTAAATTGTACAAGCATCGCCCCTTGGCTATTCTAACACTCTAACAGCCAGTTATAGCAAACTAAATTGCGAGGGTTTTGTAGTTGGTAGTGCATTCGATCGACCAAGCTTTCAAGTACTTATTGTAAATTTCAGAGACCAGCTGTCGTGTAATAAAAAAAATCTATTTTAACACACCACACTATTTTTGTCGTACCTACACTTTTTATCGACAATTTATTAAAAAATATAAGTACGCAGTTGTATAAGAAATTTGTAGTTTAGGATGATTGGACGAAAAAAAAAGTGCATTATTTGGGAACCGGTTCAAATCAGGTCGGGTTTGAATTATTTTTCTTGTAAAGTGTGACGAATTAAAAATACTAAAATCTTTATAGGTTAAAAATTGACGCTTCGAATGGGAAACTTTCGGTAAAAATTCGGAAAAGTCAATTTACGAAAAAAAAATTTATATATATGTAGACATATTTTTTAATGTAATAACTTGCATTTTTCTAAAAGGTTTCAAGGTAGTTTATAAATAAAAAAATTACTTTTAAAAAAGTTAATAAATGAAATGCAAATAAATATTAAAAAATAAGTATATATTTAAATATTTTACTCCTATTATTTATTTGTATAATTTATCTTCAAATTTCAAAAAAATATTATTTACACCTTCTTCATTCTCAAGTTCAATTTCAATACTTTCCCTTAGGAGTGTAATTTTGAAAAAAAATAACATTCTTAGTAGGTGCCTAAAGCGCAAAAGAACGTATTCTCCAAATTTCATGTTTCTAGATCCGGTGGGCTAGGCTGGGCGGTTAGTCACCTTCATTTTTATATATATTTCGATGGAAATGAACTTGAAGATGAAGTGATTAATGAAAATATTTAAAATTTGAACACGCATTATGTAAATGAACAATAAAATATTGATAGGTGTAGGTACCTACTTATCACATTATTTTGTCTTTTATTTTCTTTTCTCGACGTTCTGTAATCGAAATTCTATTTCGAGTTTTCTAAATTTTTATCACGAAATCATAATTAACTATCCTAAAAACCCTATAGAAACAATTATTTTTAGTTTACAAGCAGAAAATTTCAAGTTACTTCATTAAAATATACAGGGTGTTAGGAGGGTCGATGTCAACATTGAAGAGGAACAAAAATAACCATACATGTTATAGTACGAAGTGTTACGGTTATCGAAATAGCGACCATTATTCATTTTTGCCAATGGAAGAGACGAAAAGTGGTTAACTGGTTGCACGTTTATTATTATTATTTTTTATACTTCTTGTTTACGTAATTAAAAAAAAAACAACACGATATCTTACTCGAACAACACAAAACAAAAGCATCAGAACGTCCCAACACACAATCAATCTGCGGCTTTAGAGGTTATTGTGGCAAAAATTGCGAACTTTAATAACGTTCAACTAATAGTTTTAAAAACATATGCATTTCATAGACTTTCCAGCGGTATATCAGTTGTGTTTGTTATAGGCGTATTTTGATACTTTTGTTTAATGTTTCTTTTTGTGTTATTCACATAAGATAACTATGCGAAAACGTGTGTTGTTTTTTTTTTAATTACGTAACCAAGTAAGAAGTATAAAAAATAATAATAATAAACGATGCAATGTTACATCTGTGTTTTATTACCGTTTAATCACTCCTCGCCTCTTCCATTGGCAAAAATGAATAATGACCGCAAATTTCGATAACCGTAAGACTTTGCACTATTACTATAGTGCATTGTGTGTATAGTTATTTTTGTTCATTTTGACTTCGCTTATAAGTCTCTTCGATATTGACATCGACCCTCCTAACACCCTGTGTATATATAATAATATACATTTTTTAATTGACTTTTCCGAATTTTTATCGAAAGTTTCCCATTTGCTGAAAAATAAAAATAAAAGGTTCCCAAATAAAAACCTAATTTTCTTCCACTATTTATAATAACTATAATCTAACTATATATTTATATAACTATAATCTATATAATAACTATAATGTTTCCACTATAATCGGTTTGCATTAAAACGAATTGAGATGACCCGATCTATCTCAACAAAGTTATAAATTGCTAATAACGAAATTACGAAAAGGAGCTAAATGATCGGAATTAGTGCTAAAATGAAGATCTAGTGTATAGTTATACTTGTAGAGAGAAAAAAAAGTAATTTCGCAAGTATCGCAAGTTGAATTAAAAAGATGGGTACTTTGCTGACTGGTATTACTGAAGAGGCGTTCTTAAGCACGTAGCTCTCGAAATAGTCGTGGTGGATGGTTTGTTCGTTGAATAATAACGATGTGGAGCGGGAAATTTTACATGACAAGGAAATAATTTTTTAAATTATTCTTTATAACGTGATTTGTTAAAGTAAGAATCGCGGAATTAATTTAATTTCGGAAATTTAGTAAATTAATGAAATATTTTCAATGTTTGACGTTATATTCAATTTTCGGTTTAATATTTTTTAATGTAAGTATAAGATAGGTATTTTTCTTTACGTGCCGATGCCGTGGAGGAAAATGTGGATCATTCAACCAGTTTTTAGTTTTTTGTATGTAAAATAAAATTAAGAAGTTTTTTAATCTAGTATAATACATAGTTGATAAACCTGTAATAATAAAATAATTTAAAGTGTAGTCAGTTTTATATGAACTTCAAAAATCTTATAAAATGGTTGAAAGTGCCCCAATAGTGCCATTTGCGGAATACCTTCAACCGTGATGGTTGAATGTACCCCGTATGCGCCATTTAAAAAAACATATTTTAATAACAAATGCAGTTATAATTTGATGTTAGAATTACTCCAACATTTAATTACTTAAAAATATTTTAATACAAAATATTCTTTTTAAATTGTGCTATAGATTTAGTTATGAAAATATGACAAAATCGTACCGTGAAATATATCAAAATTAATATTAATTTTATAACTTTTCTTTTATGCGTCACAAACAAATGTTCGGTGCCAACCTGGACTATCGCATGAAATTACTTACTCTAGTATAAAGCAAGCGATTTAATCAAATATTAAATAAATTAATAATACTGGTTGAATGATCCCCACTTAACAAATTTTGTATAGAAATGAAGAGCTACTAATTTCAAATGATTTCAACGAAAAGTAATTAAATATAATTGTACTTGTTGTCAGTATTAAAAGTATACCTTATACAGTTCGAGCATGTTTCAAATCAAATTCTTTCCCCCGTCCGAAGACCGGGGATCTGTCAGTTTAAGCGTTATAATCCAGGATTAATACAGTGAGTTTGGCTTAGCACCGCATTAAATCTCTATTAAACTTGGATTATGATAATTGGCCAACGTTAAAGCGGCACTAATACGTCAACAACCGGCAGATATGAGTCTTATACAATAATATTATGTTTGAAGATGGTTTTATTATTACGAACTACCTATTTAATATGCCGGGCGTATTGAAGATTATATGAAACGGCACACGTGTAATAATAATCTTCCACACGAATTCCCGAATTGAATAGGCGAATAATTATTTTTTTTTATATTAGATAAGTATTGTACCTATTGCATTTGTAGTGGGTTAAATAGGTACCTACTTCAATTTTTATAATTAGCGCCTTGTTATTTAATAATAATATTACGTTCGATTTTTTTCAATAACTACCTTTTAGGTAGGTAATTATTAAAAAAAAAATTGTTAAGTACCTAGGTAAAAATATATGACTTAAAAGTATAGCTCAAAATTCAGGAAAAAATAACTAAATAAATAATAAAATAAAAACAGATAATAAAAGAAATGCAACTATTCATCCGCACCTTAAGTGGCAATAACGAGCAAGAAATCGTAAAAAATAACAGGCAACCACCGAAATAAATAAAATAGGCGAAACACTAAAAAATCATCGAAGAAGAAACAGCATCTACTCAAACGTTTTGATTCTCTGCTTTTTTTACTAGCCACAGACAAAAATCTAAATGCATTGATCATTTTCGACTCCATAATTCGTGTATAAGATGTGGTTTATAAAAACAAAACAAAAAATATATCATTTTCGACAAAAGTCTTCGTAAATGTAATTTACTAACGATACCAAATATCGCAGATCTATACGTTGTATTGATAATTTTAACACTCTTGTATCAGAATACGTAAGTAATCAAACTTGCACAATAATCAAAGAAATTGCCCCCTAAACTTTCAAAATTATTACCTATAAGTATGGTTATCCACCATCAAACTCCCATTAATATACGAAATAAATATTATAAAATCATAGAAATATTTAGGTCACGATGAAAAACTAATGTCAATAATATAAAACCTCAAAATTATAAAAAAAGCAGATCACTGACCTTTTCTCGGCACATTAGTAGAAGCTTCTGGAAGACCCATAGATGATAGCCTTTCATTACCGAAAATTTCAGTTTTCACAAAAACGAAACGTTTACAATATTAACACGACACGACACACGAACTAATTACAAATCGTGGTGTATAATATCGAAGCAATCGAAGCGTGCTCGCTGTATTCCCACATGTGTTGTATGTACCTGAAAAGACGTTACATTTATTTAAAATTATGAATTTACGTTATGAAGTACGTAGTTTTAAAAAAATACATTGGAAAAAAGCGTTCATAATTCGAAACCGAAATAATAGCCCAAATATTTTGATATTAAATTGTTCGTTAATTTTTTTTGAATACGGGGCGTTAAGAAAGAGGGCGCTTAAAATTCTAAAATTAATCTCGGCATCAAAATTATATAGGTACTTAAAAACAATTTTCTACTTCGATAAATTAAATTAAGTAAAGACAAAGCAGCAAGTTTCCGTATCGTATACCTATGCTTTTTAGAAATGTTAGTTTTCTTAATATTCTCTGAGAGGTGTCCTAATCAAAATGTGCTCAAAATTTGATATGCTCAACGAAATCGACGACTTTTTAGCTGTAGGTAAACCGAGTGTTCATTTTAATTAACTTTATATTTGTTGACAATTTTTGTTGACAAGTTAATTGCTTAAATTGAAAAATGCATTTTTTTGACTTTATTACAAAAACATCGTGGAAAATATGCAAATTCGTAAAAAATCAGGCACGATATCTGTAAAGTTCATTTATTTTGTTTGAAAATTCCCCGATATATTAATTACTCAAACTTCGACCCCACAAAAAAAAAGTCGACCTTCTTGAGCGTTTTAGTGTCCGAAGACCAACGAATACACTAACTGGCCGGTTTGCCTAACTTTTATTGCGATTTGATTACGAATTCTCGCCATATTAAAATTTTTATAAACAGATTAATCGTTTAACAATTACAATGTTTATAGGTAGGTAGTGATACCGTTTATTAATAAAACACATAAATACGTCATTTTGAGTGGTTTTAACACTTCAGTTGACATTTGAATTTGACGTGCGGCACTTCATCACTACGCGCTTTACATTTTTGACTGTTTTTATAATACATAAAAACAATACTACTAAAATATGGCTGTTGTTAATAATTACACTACTCAACATTTTGCAATATTAATAATATTAAGATAATCTACTTATAAAAATAATCTTTTTCTTGCAACTTTTAACACTTTAACTGCCGCATACGTATAAAATATCCGACCACGCGCAAGCCTCGGTATCGAATTTTCATGTCCCATGTCAAACAACTCATTTTTTTTTAATTTTTCTCCAAAGAAATGCATTTTTTTTTAAATTATCACTTATCGATTATCTCAAAAACGGTGCATTCTATCGAAAATTATAAAGAGACATGATCGGTAGAGAATTTGATGCTGATTCCAAAACATATTTCACATTACCAATTTGATGATTAACAACGGAGATTAGATTTTTTTTTTAATATTTGAACGGCCCGCATGTTGAAACGGGTCGGTCGATTTGGTTGGCCACACAAAGCCACACGTATGTCTTTGAATAACATTTGCGAACACATTAATAACAAGTGGACACTTTCAAAACTAGAATACAATGTCAAATATAATATAAGTAAGTATAATACTAATATTTAATCACTGCATCATGATTACATCACAAATATAGTTTTATTTCAAAAATATAGTTTCTCAAAAACGGTGCATTTTATCGAAAATTGCGTATGGAGATGTGTTTGATAAAAACAATTATTGTAGAAATACCTATAGATTATTCCATGGATTTTTATAAGCAACGAACTCGTCTTTAATATTTTTCGTCATTTCAATCCTCTGCGACCACAGCGAGTAATTTTCGAAAATAAAACCTTTATTTGCCCTTTCAAATTATCAATTAGATAACTCATAACGATGTTTTGATTGTAATCACATACATATGGATACTTATAGGTATTTGATTTTAATATAATCGTCGTGTTCGAAGATAATTACGTGACAAGCACTTTCTACTATGTACCACTTGCCCACACATAAATCTAACATCGTTTACTTCGTATAGATAAGTTTGTTTAAATTTCCTACTTATTATCGCGTTCGGCTTGAATGGAATTCAAATAAGCAAGCGTACAAGTGGATCTAAATCAAATCTAAAACTTAAATAGAAACCCAACGTAGGTGCGATGTGCATTCGCTCGACTTGACCCATTCAGTAGTACGTCGGATAGGACAAGTTGTAGGGCCCGAGGCCAGCATGGGGGTGATTGTTGAATAACAGGGTGAATAACTGACGACGAATACTTCTCGAATTTGTGGGATCGCTTGCGGTCACGTTATGAACTTGTAATTGAAAAAGAATTTACTCTTTGGGACCATCCTTCGATCCTTCCAATTTGCGGGGTTGAACTTATCAATACATATTTTATATGGTAAGGATTTATGGATAGATGGTTTTTCTGAAAGGAATATAAATTTCTTTAGGTCGTTATGTTATACACGGTATTGTGAGTTATTACTCGTTATATCTGAAGAAACGTCGTTGGTTCAAATATAATATATATATGGGTAATTATGTATATGTACCTATAACGATATAAATAGCTACCGTAAAATTACATTGAACGGCGGGGTAACTTTGATATCGTCCTTGTATCGATACAAGTTGTCCTGTGTCGGAAATTAACCGAAAAAAATGCACGCTAAAACTTTTGTCTGCATAACGGCTTTTCTGTAAGGCGTAGAAGAACATATTATTATGTTGATCCAAATCATACCATTACCGTGTGTAACATTATTTTAATTAAAAAACGATTATTGTATCACTAAAAAAATTTAAATTAATATAAAAGAAACCAATTGATGGCGGTTACGTCATAAAGTTCTCGAGAAGAGAGGAGAATCCGTCTTCCATTGGCCAAAGATAAACTCGATGTAGTGCTTACGTTTGTACGATTGACAACTCTTTCTGTTTGATATTTTAAAAAGAAGACGTGGCACTTGTTAATTATGCAGATTTGAAAAGACTTCTACCATCCCCGGTTGAAGACCGGCGCGGAAAAGTAGTACATATTTTCAATCACTTTTACTGGCCACACCACCGGCGCGCAGTAACGTAGGTTAAAAATGTTAAAAAATATTTGAATGGCATATTTGTTTTATAATTACTAAAATGTTTATGTATAGTTATAATTAGATAGGTTTATAATTAGGATTTGTTACCGTTACAAAGCTTTAACTAAATAAAAGTGTTCGAGTATTTTTGACAGGTTCAGTTAACAAAAATGTTTTCAAGACTACCCTTTATTTTTAACCTTTTCACTTTTTTATTTATTTTTTTTTAGCCTATATTTTTCAATTCTTGTTTCAGTGGTGTAGCTATTTCGAACAAATATCCATTCTAAACTGAGTTTTAGAGCAATTATTGCAGTTGTTCAATATTTCCCCATCATCTTTTTTCCAACTGACTGTATTGTTGAATTCATAATCCGATATATTTACAGTAACCCTTTTATAGTCGATTTGTGCGGTCATTTTTTTATTTAGTTTGAGCAAAAGATGTAGTAGATGGTATTAAGAGGGCGACCGCTGCGTTTGTTGTCAATAGATGGCAGCAGCGACAAAAATTAAGCGTTATTTTATGAATGGATAACTTTCGAAAAACGTTATTTATATTTATAATAACTAGAGCTTGACAATAAACTTTAAAATTGGAAATAAACTTTATTAGTTCCATTTCGACATTCATATTTTAAAATTAGAACATTTATAAAATAACTTAGGTTCTCATATAGAAAAAGTTAAACATTGCTCAAAATAAAAACCTTCAATTTTCAAACTTTAATTAGTAATAAATTTTTAAAAACAATTATGAACAACATGAAATTTTTGATTCCCTAAATTAATGTATTGCATTTGTAAAAATTCAAGCTAAAATCAAAATTTTAACGTTTTTCAGAAGTTAACCATTCATAAAATAATGCTTAATTTTTGTAACTGCTGCTATCTATTGATAATAAACGCAGCGGTCGCCCCCTTAATATTGTGCAATGTATAGCTCATCCAAACCTATATGATGTTCACGTCATCAATACAAGGTTACTAGATGATGACGTTTCACACAGTGCTGTCACCTCGTACCTCATATTTTGACAGTTCTAATAAATTGTAGTCTTTCTTTATAGCATCTAATACGTGCGCAAGTAAATCATCTATAGAATTTATCACTTTCCAAACTTTGAATCGAATTAGAAATAAACAATCTAGTAACTTTTTTTAATGACGTGAACATCATATAGGTTTGAATAAGCTATTATCCTACCTACTTGGTTGCCGTTTACAAAATGTCATCAATATTAAGTATTAGTCAAAAAATGGGTAGAAATTCCCTACTAGCATCTAACACGTATAATATGGAAAGAAGTGCATGAAGTAGAGGTTCATATGTGGTTATTAACTGGCATCTTCTGAGTGGCCATTTTGTATTCACAAAGTGTAATTAAAATCCAAACACTTATAAACTACCTGCTGTGCTTCAACTAATCAAGAACTCTTAGATTGTTGACATAGTCCACTGAGTGCAATATTTTACTAGAGCTACTGAATGTTATTGTAACCGACGAATAAGATTTTTTCAGGCACCGTTTTTAATCTATATGTTTTTACAAAAACGTGTTTTGTTTTAAGCTTTTAGTGTTTCCCAAAATCAAAGAAATATAAGACGATCAGATTTTTAATTTTTAAAGTAGGTATGTAGTACCTACCCGCACAGATCTAATATTCATAGAATAACGTTTATGGAAATCACAGCTTCGGTAATTATAAATTATGTACGTTATTCTGAACAATAACGATTTTCAATTATTATAAAACTAGAACCTTATGTTACAAAGTTACCTTATGTTACCTTATGTTACCCTTTAGTTACAAAAATCGTAAAATGACATTAAATAAAAAAGAAAATCTCCAAATTTTTAGAATGCCACACTGTCACTGTGGTTCAGTCACAAATATGTACATATACGTAATCTTTTATAATAAATATATGGAGTTATATATTTTTAAAAAGCTTTAAAAACGCTCGTTATAAAAATACCAAGATCCATAACGGTTGCCATTTAAAAAAATACAAATTGGTATTACAACTCCAAAACAAAGCCCTACAGAAATTAAAAACTATCAGCACCACTGAATTCCACGGTATAAAATAAATTAAGATCATTGATAAAATGTTTCAAATTGTAAACACGGAATAAGATATAAGACTTTTTTTAAATATTCAAAAAGTCGATTTTCGGCTATAACTCGAAATTAAATAGCGACACGTAATTTTTGATTTGAGCATTTTTGAAATCGACATAAAAAAGTAGGACAAGAATGTGAAATCCGCAACTCTCCATCATTTTGTACAGCCGACATAGAGTTGGACAAAAATGAAAAACTTTCTGATTTGAAATTTCTTGGAAAATTCTATTTTTCGTAAAAAATCTCTGCATACTTCCAAATACAAAACGCACAGGTCAAAATTTAAATCTAACTTTTTGTATACGAGGGACGTTAAAAAATATCCAATCGGCTCTCAAGAGTAAAGCACCCTTATTTTTGAAAATACACGCAAAAACGTTATTTGGAAAAGTTTTTTAAGATCGCAAGTAAATGTGAAATACGAAGTGAATACACTATATAAAATAAATTTTAGGAATTCTCGTTATCGGTAATGAACAAAACGATGCGCAAGACGACATTAAACGTTAGAAGATCCAAAAGTCGTCACCGTTCTATTGTTTTTTTATTTACTATCCAAACAAGTTAATCCAACTTTGTTGTTACAGGTGAAAATATGGTTTCAAAATCACAGGTACAAGTGCAAGAGACAAGCTAAAGAAAAAGCCATGGCCGAACAAAACCAACACAACCAGGTAAGAAATTAAAATACCTTTTAAGCTAGTTCAAATCCGGTATAATCTTTAACCGCAGAGCTTTCGGTTCATTCTCGATTTTACAAAAGACTTAGCGCAATAGAAAACCGCACATAATACAAAACCTTTAATCTCATTTTGCGATTCTATAATTCCATTATTCAAAGAAACGGTAGCTGTATTTTTTTAAGAGAGTGAATATAAACGTGGCAATCGCAATGAAATTTTAATCATTAACATAATTGGAAAAATAATTAAGGTAAAATTTAATTATTTAAACGATTGCCTTCATAATTGCTTTGCTATTTAGGGTCCCAATAAAAAAAATTACGGTATCATTGAGCGTTGCATTTTTAAAAATTCATTTTAACGCCCCCACCAGTGTGACGAATTATTTACAACAAAAAAATTACGTAAATTGCACGGAATCGTGGTGAAAATTAAAAAAAGGTTTTGTATTACCATTGGTATTAAGTACCTGCACGTAATAGACAGAGTAAGTAGAAAAAAAATAAGAAACATTAACACTAAAACTATTACATTATTAAGTGATATTGGAAAAAGCTTAACAGATGTTTAATTTCTGCTTAATCATTAATTATTATATAGCGACAATTTTAAAATTGGAAATTTTTAAATGGCAACCTTTACATGGCAAAATTGAATAATAAAGCTCGTCTGCGGTAGGTTTGAAATGACCTTATACACATTTTATTAAATATTTTGATTTCGTCAAGGTTTGATTGATATTTGTTTCATTACGTTACCTCGTGCATTCGAAGGCATAAATATACATATTAAATAAAACAAAAATTGAGAAACCAAAAATATTTAATGTATATAAAAACCTACTATTAAAATGTATATAGTATTGCCTATTTGTCATTTTCGTCCTATCGTACATGATTCCTTTACAGCTGTGCAATACGATCATAGATTGTAAACTTATAAAATTTTGCCAAAAAAGGTACCTATAGATTGCGATTAAAAAAAATGTATCGACGACGTCATAGACTAAATGTATGATTTTAGAAAAAAAATGAAAATGACACAATTCTACGAAATTATACATAATTTAAACATTAAACTTTTGTTAATCTATTGAAAGCTCTAGTATCAAAGATCCTTACTATTTATGCACTCTTTATAAATAAATAAATATATATATATATATATATATATATATATATATATATACAGGGTGTTTCATTGAGGACGGACCAGCCGACGCAGGGTGATAGAGGACCTCAACACCCATCAATTGGACCCCCATATGTGTTATCTGAAATTTTTTAGTTTAAAAGTTATTTAGGTTTTATGTATTTTTAGCTAAACTCCGATTTTGTCCACAAATTTCGTTATTCTGACTAAACTATAGGTACTAGCGCCATGATTTTTTTTATAATCGTTGCCCAATAATTAGCCTATCATTTTAAATAATAATGTTTTTATTCGGTCTGAAGGTATTTCAACAAAAAAACAATCTTTTAAACATTTTATTAAAGCAAAAATTATTCCTTAGCTTTAGAACCCTATAGCTAAAAATAGATAGAACAAAAATTAGTACCCACCTTAAAAACTTCTCTACATTACTGACAATCATCCCTAGAAATTTCATCTGACTAGCCCTGTGACTTCACATCGAAAATTTTGCGCAAAGTGAAAAAAAACGAAAATGTCACTTTTTATTTTTAATCGAGAATATTTACTTTAGTTATTGAAGAAATACTTTTTTTTTAATTTTTGTATAATTATAAATTAAATCAAGTAAAACAACTGGAATAACGTTAATAAACATTTATTTCTTTCATTACAATAACTGATCGAAATGGCCACCACTAGCAGCAATGCACCACATATGGCAACTTTTTAAATAATGTCTCTTCAATTTTCGAAATTCTAATCTGTTTTTTCGAATTTTTTCATGCGCAAATTTAAAAAAAGTCCAAAATACTAGCCAAATGCACAAAAATACGAAAAAACACTTACGTAATGCAGACGATATTACCTAAGTAGAATTTACAAACAAAAAAACACAAAACACAATCCAAATTCACAAAAATACGAAAAAAAAACACTTAAAACAGGAGATATTTCAACTAACAAACAAATTGGTAGAGCAAAGGCAAAGGAAATCACTACGAGAAACAGCACGATGTCACTTCGACATTTTGTTTCTTATCAACGCTAACCGATCCTACTATAATGCATTGCAGGGTACTAATAACATCCACAACAACTTATCTCACATTTCGAATAATATTCTCGATTAAAATTAAAAAGTCAAATTTTCGTCTTTTTCACTTTGCACAAAATTTTCGATGTGAAGTCACGGGGCTAGCCAGATAAAATTTCTAGGGATGATTGTCAGTAATGTAGAGAAGTTTTTAAGATGGGCATTAATTTTTTTCTATTTTATTTATTTTTAGCTAGAGGGTTGTAAAGCTAAGGAATAATTTTTGCTTTAACAAGATGTTTAAAAGATTCTTGTTTTTTGTCGAAATGCCTTCAGTTCGAATAAAAAAAATATTGTTTAGGACGATAGGCCCATTGTTGGGCTACGATTATAAAAAAAAATCATGGCGCTAGTACCTATAGTTTAGCCAGAATTTGTGGACAAAACCGGAGTTTAGCTAAAAATACATAAAACCTAAATAACTTCTAAACTAACAAATTTCGGATGACACATATGGGGGTCCAATCGATGCGTGTTGAGGTCCTCTATCGCGCAACGCCGGCTGATCCGTCCTCAATGAAACACCCTGTATATAGGTACCTAGATATTAGATTTAAAAAAATGAACATTAACTTATTATTAAACGAACGACAAAACTATTCATTCACTATACAAATGAAGGTGAATAGGTAAGCATCGAACAACCTTTCATTTCATCATTATATTCCTAATCTTCCTAAAATCTTTCGCGATTTTCAATAAATTATTGAATTGAATCTGTTGGGATCGTTTACGAATCAATTTGGAGTTTCCCGAATTGCTTATTTCTTTGTATAGAGAGTTGACGAAAATTTACTGTTTCTCATCGTGGTTTTTTGCAAATCGCGTTCTGTAGATTAACTCGTAAGATGCAATAAGCGTGTGCGGCGTAGGTACGTCCATGTTTCTAATTTTCTTTATTATTCATTTCCTAATCCTAACCGAAGCTATAGTACAGAATTTGAATCGTTTCCTACAACGCACTCTGACCTACAAACTTGAAGAAATTCAAATAGGCCCGATTAACCAGCATTTAAGAAACGCAAAAGTAGTGGTTTGTGTAAAGAAAAGACAACCGTTGACAGCGTGACCTAATCGGAGTTAAAATGGCTGCTGCATCAATATTGATCCAACGCACCTGTTCACCAGCACTTACCTGATAACTGCTCTCGGCTACCGTCCGCACTACATTCCACGGTTGTTTAATATTTTTAGAAGGCCGTATATACAAATACACGTAGGTGAAGTTAAATAAAATTTTCCAATTCAATATTTATGAGCGAGCTCGTTAGTCCGTTTATTTAGCAAAGACGATAGACGAGCAGCTGATTCATCATTAGTTAGTAAATAGATACCTGTTCTAGAAAATTTCTATTTTAACAAGTGCTTCGAGGTACCCATCGACTTTTACTTGTCCACATTTAATTACCTAGTACTTAATTAAAAAAGAGTTTAAATCAAATCGGTAGGTTCACTAAACTTTCCCGACGTTCGCGTCTTAATCATTGATTTAAAATAAGTAGTTGGAAGTCGTTATTTACGTATGTAATTGTCGAGGACGTAATTCTGGTGGTAGATGATGGAAGATGACTTGTTACCCTTCTAAAGGATTAATCTTCCGACGGAAGTAATTGTTTGAAGAGATAGTAGCAGGCACTCCTGATTGAATTAAACCTGATTGAGTGATCATCTATTACGGATGTCGAGCTCGTCTTCATTATTAGCATCACGCCATCTCGGCTTTCGAATTCTTTCCTGTTTACTTCCATTTAAGAAAGCGTAGCAAAACTTGCACGATTCGTTCTTTGTTATAAAATATATCTACGTACTTGTAGGTACGCTCGCCACAGAAAAAATCGGGACAGTAGAAGGACAGAATTTTAAAAATATTTGGTCGTGAATTGGCTTTTAAATAAACTGTTTTCAAGTACATAAGAATTACTTAAAGTCATAAAAGCAATTATTGTTACCTACATAGATGAGCTTCTAAAGATACGTTTATTAAGCTGACTCAGCCACTACGCACAATCGAATGAAACCTATTTAGAAATTTAGTGCTAATTTGTTGCTCTATTCCTGCTTTTGTTGCTCCAGCCATTTCGCCAAAAACCATGGCTGTGCTACACTTAAGCTAGCACAGCCACTCGCAGAAAATAAAATAAAATTAAAAACGAGGAGATGTTTCTAAATTACTATTTTGTTGCTATATTTCCGATATTATTGCTACACCCTTAACATGAAAAAACCACCCCCACACCAACTGCAGTAAAACAACAACTTAAAAATTTCGATTTTCTTGATAAATTTACCCAATCCCAATTTTGTTGCTCCACCCCTAATACGAAAATAACTACCTCTAGTCCTTAAAAGCCAGCACAACACCTTAAAACTTAAAAATATCGATTTTTTCGATAGTTTAGGCCTTTATGATTTAGTTGCTTCTAGTATATCCCGATTTTTCTGCTCCACCCCTAATACGAACAAACCTACCCCTAGTCCTTAAAAGCCAGCACAACACCTAAAACTTAAAAATATCGATTTCTTCGATAGTTTAGACCTTTATGATTTAGTTGCTCCACGTTCTAGTATATCCCGATTTTTGTTCTCCAACCCGTAGTACGAAATATACGTCTTATAATTCACCGATATAACTCAAAATAACATACTCTTATAATACCTACCTTAGGTAATAATTCTTCAATATCCTATATAAACTAGTTGCACTTATACCTTCATGTATCATTTATTCACAAAAGAACAGTCTTGTTCTATAGCAGATACGTATAACACGCAATTTAATAAAATTTTAACTGCCTATTATATTAAACGATATTGTTCAGTATGAAATCTGGCGAAAATAGCATTAAAAACATTAATAATACATTTTTGTTCCTGATACTAAATAAAATACCTTAAGTAATACATATTTTTTCAACATCTACCTAACGTGGATCCCTATTACCAGAAATTGTTTTCGTACTAGAGGTGGAAATAACAAAATCAAGATATACTAGAACGTGGAACAACTAAATCATAAAGGCCTAAACTATCGATAAAATTGATATTTTTAAAGTTTTAAGGTGTTGTGCTGGCTTTTAAGGACTAGGGGTAGGTTTGTTCGTACTAGGGGTGGAGCAGAAAAATCGGGATATACTAGAAGCAACTAGATCATAAAGGCCTAAACTATCGAAAAATCGATATTTTTTAAGTTTTAAGGTGTTGTGCTGACTTTTAAGGACTAGGGCTAGGTTTTTTCGTATTAGGGGTAGAGCACAAAAACCGGGATATGCTATAACGTGGAACAACTAAATCATAAAGGCCTAAACTATCGAAGAAATCGATATTTTTTAAGTTTTAAGGTGTTGTGCTGGCTTTTAAGGACTAGGGGTAGTTATTTTCGTATTAGGGATGGAACAACAAAATTGGGATATAATATAATGTAAAGCAACTAATTCATTACAGTAAATTTATCAAGAAAACCGAAATTTTAAGTTGTTGTTTTACTGCAGTTGGTGTGACGGTGGTTTTTATATAGTTTTTAAATAGTAGTTTAGAAATATCTCCTCGTTTTTACTTTTATTTTATTTTCTGCGAGTGGCTGTGCTAGCTTAAGTGTTAAGTTAGCACAACCATGGTTTTTGACGAAATGGCTGGAGCAACAAAATCGGGAATAGAGCAACAAATTAGCACTAAATTTCTAAATAGGTTTCATTCGATTGTGCCGTAGTGGCTAATTGTGAGTCAGCTTAATAGACGTTCTAAATGTGTTACGTATCGGAAAGGTTGAAAAAGCTTTTTGCATTTTAAGACGAGCCCCACCTTCCAGTAAGCTAACAAACTTCAATGTAAATCAAACGAAAATCCGCATTTCGCTCTTTTTTATGTTTTAGAATAATTTTTTTATATGTTGTTTGGTACCAAAATCATCAGCTCAAAAAAGAAATCATCCCAAATCGACGAAATTATCGTAAGACGTTAAAATTATATCAAATATATCACATTTACTAATCCGTAATAAAAGAATAGAAAAAGGTTACAAAGAGAACAATGAATCGAATTTACGGGTTCTACTTCTTGTTAGACGAGAACGTAACGGGCAAACTTCACCCAACAAAGTTGCGAATTATGATTTTTGGCATTTCTTTACTTATTTCTCTAAAGTTAATTTAGAATGTGATCGTTATGAAAACAACTATGATTTCGATAATATTACTATTTATTATATCCTTGATATTTTGATGCTTTTTTTAATATTTTTCTACAATAATGTCAATGTATTGAATTATATACTGATTTTCTTCCTCTACAATTATAATTACTGATGAAGTCTAAAAATACCTTTCAAAATATTTGTTTCCGATGAAAGATGTACTCAGTATATCTGTCGATACTCCATTATACCGCTGCTCTCGTCTAGAACCTGTAGATTTGATCCATTGTTCTGTTTGTAACCCTGTTTTATTATTAAATGTAATATTTTTGATATAATTTTGACGTCTTATGATAATTTCGTCGCTGTAGGATAATTCCTTTTTTTGTACTGATAATTTCGATACCAAATATCATTAAAAAAATTTTTCTAAAACATAAAGTGCAAAATCTTGATTTCCATTGAAGTTTATGAACTTACCGAAAGGTAGGGGATCGCCTTAAAATTAAAACTAGTAACCGAATGCTTACTTTACTGTACTTCTTTTAAAAATTGTGGTAATAAGGCAATATAAAAACTTGGAACAACTAACACCATATATTTCGGCTCTGGTTGGAGCTATCTTTAGTGCTACAAATATATAAACGATGGAAACAATTAATGAATATATAATATATTAATTCGGCCAAAGAATTGTATCTTTATTACTTTACTATACACACAAAGAATGATTACATACCTACTTACATAATTATTTTATTTATCGTTTCTTGTTCTTGGATATAAGGTTCGTAGGTTAAATAACACATATAGTAATTAAGGATACATACAGGGTGTCCCGGGAGGAATCTGCCAAACGTTAGGGGCGCGTTACTTAAGTAATTTTAAGCAAAAAATTTGTATACGTCCGATTTGGAAAAGTTATAGCTTGTTAAAGAAAAGTCAAGGCAAAAAATCAAAAATGTGATTTATAACAAAACGAAATATTTTTCAAGCTATATCAATTTTGTCTATGTAAGTAACCATGTTTTTTATATAAATCTACATGTTATCGGTTATATCGACGCAGATTTTCCAAAAGGGCGTAACCCATAATAAGTAAATTTTATAGTAAGGTACATTTTATGTCGCCGCGTAGCTATAACAAGATACGTTTCGCGGAAATAGAAATCGATTTTTCCGGTGGAAAAAATCGAAAGTTTGTTACTAGATTTTATCAGACGATGTCTTTGCTTTAAATGCGTAAGATAGTCGGAATAACCCATTTTCACAAAAAATGTGAGTTACGACTTTTTGGCAAAACGCGATCGATATATTACGTCGATCAATAAATTTTTTAATTTACAGAAAGCATAAACTAAACCTGCCTACCAATTGCTTCTAAAATATTTTGTTCTATTATTATTATCATCGGAAATCACAAAGAGTTGTCCACTTTGTAGATAATAACAATGATGGTTTATGGCTTACAATACTCCCTTTTAAAAATACAAGCATTTCACCTAAAACCCAATTCACAACCAAACATTTTTAAAATTCTATCCTTCAACTGTCCCGATTTTTTCTGTGGCGAGTGTACATCCAGTTGTGCGGTTGGAAGATCGCAACATTCGGTAGCGCACAAAACGTCGGTTTACTTTCTAAACGATTAACCAATCGCCCACGTTTGATTAGTAAAACATTTTATTTTTAATTGCGCGGCTGCACGGGCACCTAAAAAAAATCGTCTGATAACTCGTTTCGAAAATAAAACCTGTCGTAAAATTAATGTGAAATATTTCAACACGTATAAGTAATGATAAAGGGGGCTAATTTAATTTCACGTTTGACGTTTGACGTTTTATTACAGTCGTAATCGACTCGAATAAAATCGACGATAAAGATTAATTGCGTTTGATTTTAAACTTAAAACAAGCACGTTTCACTCAATAATATGGATATACATATATATGTATGTAATATATATATATATATATATATATATATATATATATATATATATATATATATATATATATATATATATATATATATATATATAAACCGATATTAACCATAAAAGGAGATGGAAACGGTAACAGCAACACGGACCTCTTGAAAGCACGCTCTTTGAAGTGCTTACGTCATAACCCGCCATGGTTACCTCCTTTTTCCCTCGTTATTTCCCCTTTTCGTTCTTTTGCTTAGTTCGCAACGAGATAGGTTTATGCCACCTTAACTTCAAATTTATAATTTTTATTGGGCCTTGATTGTTTTTTTTCAACAATCGTTTCAATACTTACATCGTAATGTTTTCGAAAAGCATTTTACTTCGAATATTGGATATTCGGATATAAATAATCGTTCGGAATATTATTTACTTCTCGTCCCCCGATAGATTATTCTGACAAAAATTATTTCTCGTTAATTTCCAGTCGTCCAGTTCGCCGAGGAGGGTGGCAGTTCCAGTTCTCGTGAAAGACGGTAAGCCATGTGCTAGTGGTTCAGGAAATCAAACATCTTCAACATCTACTGCTTCAGATGCTTCTAGAACACAACAATCCCCGGCGACATGTCCACCCCAACAGCAATCTCACAATCAATGTATGGCCAACGGTAGTCTGGCAATGGCTTATCGACAGCAAGGAAATTATCAACAACAATGTGGGACTTATTTGCCGCTTCAAGCAAGAGCGTGGTAGTGCGATAGTGACATTGATTATGTCGATCAGTAATAAATAACGTTTGTGATGCCATTAGAATTACCTATATAATAGACGAGTTTAAAAAATTTAATTTTGTTATTAAAACGAATTCAAATTGTGCAATTTATAAAAGTAGTGCAACAAAATGAACGCTTTTAACGAGAAAAATTGAAGTGTTCGTCTCAAATTTGTTTGTTCGTGTACTTTAGCAACGATTAAGGGTGATTGCAAAATTAGAAATTTTCGGACTAATAAACTATCCCATTCTCGTTGGCGCATTGTAAAACGAATTATATTTGTTAAAAAATAATAATGTGTTCAAACGTTTTCTTTAAATTTTTTAGTGATCGTAAAATTAACTGCACGAAAGTGTGGGTATCACAAATGAAATTACACACCTCCATATCGTTTACTATTTATAATAGATATATACTGTGTACCGTAATTTTTGCTACCGAGCATTTAGGCATATAATTTTATCTCGTGCAAATACAATTTTGTGCAAACACCGAGAAGTGTAGATTAATTTTTACTTATGTAAATATTAGAAATAATTGTAAATGTAGAGTATTTAAACAAAATTTTTCTTAATTGTACAGTAGCTGCAACGTTCAGTATTCAAAGGAAAAAAATAGAAGTTATGCACTGGCATGTCATGTAAAATGTGTTTTTAAAATTATCTAATCAATAAATTAATGAGAACTATTGTCAGAATTTCTTTCCGGTGGCACTTTGTTAAAAACGAGCGGGACGGCCTCGTTTTTCCACTTTGTGACAGTAATCGAGAACGCCAATCAAAACGCATCGATACAAAACACCTACACTATCAAAACGATCCTCGTCCGAATGTTTTTTTAGTATATTAGAATTTATATATCTAACGCGTATTCCGAGGCACGTACTTATATCTATTCTCGAATCCAAAAAAACACACATTTCCCGAAACGCCCCGTCCGCTTCTCTTCATAAGATTGATGTTTAATGAAGACGTGAGCGAACAATTATAAAATTTTTAAATAATGACAACCAATAGCGCCACTGTCCATTTAAAACGGACACGTTAACCAAAGTTTCGTATATCAATACCACCCAGTGTCTGCATTTACAGTAACCACACACATAGAATGATGACTTGTAAAATAGTTGTAGGTGCGTCGGAATTATCCAACGCATTCGATCACAACTTCGCGCGAAGAACAAGTCGACGCAACGGCTCAAATTGGTGTTGGACGATTGTGCTACGGGAGATGTTCAACAATAGATGTCAACGGTGTTGACAGGTCTTAAGCGTATGTTTACACGACCCCGGACTATCGCACTGGACTTTAAACGGTCTATTGTTGGACGTGTCAGTTGGAATTAGAGAATTAATTGCTGGAGCCTGAATTTCTGTGCCAAGTTTTGACAGCTTTTGGACTGCGATTATCAATGGACACTTCGGCCGCTCGATGTCTCTGCGAGAGATTCGCGAGTCAGAAAAACGATTTTCGTTTACAACACCTGCACTGTGCGTACACCGTACGGGCACTTCGTTTATTCGTCGAGTGCGAGCTCCCATTTTCGTTCAAAATTTGATTTAAAAAGGTAGAATTAAATATGTCTGCACCTAATAAATGAGAAAATCTTTTGGTTCTCTTCAATTTAATTTGTATAAAAGCGCCGTCGCGCTCGAGGCCAAACGATTTGAAAATCGGGGGTGGGCATTTAAAGTTAAAAATCTCGAAAAGTAAAAGCTTATTTTAACAAACCGACGCGCGATCGAAATGCACGAACGAAAAGCAGCATTTAAAAGGACAAGATGCCCACATCCCGAACAAAGAAACGAAACGCAAACACGCCCTGCTGCCGGTGGCAACGTGCAGCGCGTGTTTTTGCGGACGGCCGACATTATCGTCATATAAAGTCGGATAAATCTCATCTGTCAGAAGCAGGGAAACCGGACAGCATTTTATGGAGCTATCAATATACATCCGACACAGTGTCGCTAACAGGCCGATACTTTCGGCCGACAGACACGCTTTATACGGGACGTACAACATAGAACAACGGGGCTGAAAATGAAAAGCCGAAAATCGTTTATTTGGCAATTTCTGAATACCTGACGCCGTATCCAATATCAAATGGAAAATGGAATGTAATAACGGGTCCAGAACGCGCCCTAGAGGGGTTCCTGGATTAGCAACTCCGTCAAGCACTTGACCCACGCTTCGAACGGTATCTTAGCAACAATTAATCACATTCTATCGTTAGCATCGGCTTACTAATATTAGTATACAGCCCTTTCACGTGTCGTACCCTACAGATTAATCTGTTTAGAGTAAAAAATGTAATCGTTCAATTTATTATTATCACGTTTAAATGCACTACCAATATTCCTTTGATTGTTTGTACATTCAAACGAAACAGTTCGTTAAATAATGATTTACAAATTACAAAAGTAAAGAGCATCATTAAGATTACGTAATATTCCCTTAATACCGATTTTACCTATTGTTTAGAGGAAAACAACGAACGAGGGTTGCCTTATTAAAACAATTCCCAATAAAACCTGACCTGTAGCCACTTCCCCAGGTATTAGGGTAATCATCCGTAAAACTCCCTCGTAATCCCACAGTCGACCTACCAAAACGACTGTAATTCCTGTATTTATCGCATAAAATGAGTAAATTTATGACGAAAACCGACGTGTGCGTTGATTTGCGAAAAATATCCCGGAAAAATAAATGTTCCCGTGCAATATAAACCGTCCGGATATAAGGTGGCACGTCTGTGACGGGAAGTAACGTCGAATGTTTGTGAGGGCGCATTCAAATGCACCCCTTTAGTTGATATCGCTTGCTTCGTCTTGAGATGCTGAGGGTGGATGCTATGAATATTATATTAACAAAACTCTACGGAACTACACGGGGAATGTAAATTAAATTTTACTTTGTTTTTGTACCAATCTGTTTCCTTTAACATTCATATACAATTTATGGATTTCTTTAAATAGACATTTATAAAAGTACAGAACTTAACGGGCGGTGGAATATTTTTATAAACATATTCTGTAGAAACATTAAGCTCGGCTCCGAATGATCGATCTCTTTTTTTTCTTACATGTTACCTACAAATTTCAAGTTTTTTACCGTCCATATACCGAAAGATGCAAAAATTTGATTAATAACGGATCTAAGGTCGAATACACTTATACCGCGCTTCAGCACAGGCACGAAAATTTAAAAAAAAATTCAACTTCAGAATTGATAGAGAGGTTCATTTATCAGTTTTCCGTTTCTCCCTTTAAAAGAGAAATAACCACAAAAACAAAATCCAGATTTTTATATTTACTCAAATATTTCATAAACTACAACAGAAACTATCAAAAACGTTTAAATAAATAAAAATTATATGGGCGTGGTATTAAAACTTCCGCAGTCGAAATTTTTTAAAAAAACTAGTCTCGAAAATTTTACCACCTAAATTTTAAAATTTCATCTTCTTGCACGACAATAAATTATATTGGAGACTTACAAAATCCCAGATAATAATGTATACATAATATACAGGATGATTTCAAAGGTATGACTGTATATAGAACTCATCAAAGTAAACAAATGATTCAAATAACTTTTCTTTAATAATTCAAAAATAAGAAAGATGGAATCTTTTAAAGTTTTTATACTATCCAAATTTTTTTCTACGGTCCCGTCTAAATGATTCGAATGGCCGATTGTGAGAAAAACATTGTCTAAATTCATTTGGTGACGCTTGTTTTTAATGTCATATCAGTTTCTTGCCATCGTTTTAAGTTATTTGAATAATTTGTTTACTTTGATGAGTTCTATATTAATACACAGTCAAAAAAAAGTATCACCTTTGGCATCGCCCTGTATAATTAAGTTTAATAGTTTCTTACGATTAGATAGAGAAAAATATATCTCATTTTTGAAGTTTGACATTTTAATTGATATTTTATTTCATGTTAAAATAGTTTTAAATGGTTTTAATAATTTATTAACTACTGTTACCCCACTGAAGATAATTCCAAACGGTATTTGAATATGTAAATGGTTTTGATTTGAAGTTTTATTGATTGTGATTATTGAAACGCATAAAGCGAACAATACTATATTGTATAACTAGTGCGTGAATATTTCACGCGAGTGTGATAATTTGAGTCACGAAAATTTGAATTACACGAGCGTGAAATATCATTTCAGCACGTGTTGTACACTATGCTTTTCCGACGACCACAAGTATTTTTATTTAAAAATTTTGATTTTTGACGTTAACGTAGGCACTAAGCGACCTCTATCGACAATTAGTAATAAAACTGTTTGTGCGTAAAGACATTGCATAACAGGCTAGAAGGCTTCTGATTGGATGAGCAGCGTGTGCAATGATTGCGCATGGACTGCAACGTTTTCGATTGCGGAAACATACGGTACATTAGCGTTAGCGGTCGTCGAAAAACATACTTTGTATACGGATGAACGAGAAAAACTGTTAATTACAATTAGATATGAATATAATTTTCGACTAACTGTAGAAAATTGTCGAGGACGAGAGAAAAACGACATCTTACGTCCCGCTATTTTTTTTTTAGAATAAATAAGGAATTAGTGGAGACATTTTCGCGATGCTTAGCCTTTCGTAATTCCTACATCCGATTACCGGTGAAAAATTGCAAAATTTCCAGCTTTTGAAGGTCTCAAAATGTTCTTAATCTATAACTGTCGGGAAGAGTTCAAAATTACAAAAAAAAATTGTAACACATTTTTTGTAGGTATAGGTAATGGACGGTTCCATACAACGCGACGACGTGAATATAATTGTGGCCGTTAGTTTCGTTTTAAAATACCTATAGTCGAATCAAATTGAAACAGAACACAAAATTGAACCACAAAAACAGAACCGATTTCGATGAAACTTTTTTAAAATGTTTGCAATTTTTCCTGCGGAACTCCAACGTTGAGATATTCATCACCAAAAATGAAGGGCATAAAAGTCAATTTTTTTAAATAAAATTTTTATTTTCCGTTGGAATTTAATAATTTCTGGTGCACGTACGTAATAAATTAATATCTTTACAACGGTCCAATAAGTTTTTTGATATCACCTTAGGGGAGTCAAGGACGCACTACCCTCGCCTTTCTAATCCCGAAATATTTCAAAAATGTAAGTTTTTAAATTTTCAAGATCATTTTCGAATTCCGCGGACATTTTAGGATAAAAAAATACTCTTGTTTATTTTCGTAAAAATGAAGCATATTCGAGAAAATTACAGTTAAATAATGTCTAGGGTATTCTCCGCATCTTTTATTTTTTATGTGTGATTTTACCCCTTGATGTGTGACCTTCTAAAATGTCGATATAATAATGTCTATATAAGTATGATAAAATGTATTATAAAATAGTACATATCTATTTCGGTTGTCACAAAAACAAGTAGTACTGTTACCTACCTACATTTTAATTTTAAACTTTTTTAATATCTTCCCTTCGATACTTTATTAAATATTTAGGTACCTAAACATAAAGATGAGTTTATATATGTAGGTATATTTTGCTTTTAGGCTTGATTTCTCTCTTAAAAGCGCTTACTAGAATGTTCTAATCAATCTGCAGTTGCAGTTGTTGTTGTTTTTTTAAATTTTCAAGTTGCCTGCGTTCCCTTGTTAGCAAGTCGTCGTAATAAAAAAATGTAACTTCAAAAACTGCAGAAAAAAACAACAATAAGTATTGAGTAACCTAAGTAATCGTTAAACCGCAATAAAATAAACATTGTTGCCTTGTAAGTCATTCCACAAAAACGTCATTTTTTTTCTGAAAATCGGCAATTCAATTTTTAGAGTTATAAAACCGAAATGAAATCGCGCATCAAATAAAAATTACAATATAAATAAGGTAATTAAACGTACAGTTATACAGGTTATAATAATTTTTATTTTTAATTAAATAAGAACAATCTATGCTATGAGTCGAGATTAATAGAAATTTTCACTTTTCAGTCACTGATTGCGTTACTTCGAAGTTCATCTATTTGTTTATAATTAGAAACTCACAAAACTTCAACAATTTTTCGAAAAACTAGCAAAAATCGGCAGTAATATTACAGATGTCTGCTCAGCAAGAAGGATATACACGTTTAGAACATTTATGTAGACTGGATCTACTTCGGGCCGAACTTGCCCCAAAACGACTTACAGGGATCATATGCACTATCGGTTCGCTCATAATAACTATTATAAAATGAAGTACAGTTTTTTAACACGCATTATTATGAAGGACCTGCATGCGAAGATTCAAAGACAATAGAAAAAATGCTCGAAGCTGGTATGAACATAGCTAGATTAAATTTTTCACACGGCACACACGAGTACCACGCGAAAATACTCAAAAACCTACAAATTGCCGTGGAAAATTATAGTGAGAAAATTGGAAGACAATATCCTCTGGGTATAGCAATGGACACTCAAGGGCCGGAAATACGCACTGGCGTTTTAGAAGGCGTAGGTTATTTATTCCCTTTTAAGGGCCGGTTTTACAATTATAAGATATACGTTAGATAAACTATTCTTGGAATAACTTTAATGGAAACCATTGTCTCAAGAAACGTTTCCGTAGCCGTAATTCCAGGAATAGCTGTTCCGCAATATAAATCGTGTTTGTAAAACCGCGTCTAAGGGCCGATCTTTTCATCTTCCATTTAATTTAATTGACACATATTTACCATAGAAACGTTTGTTCAGACAATTGTTTCCGTGGTAAAAATTTGTCAAGTAAATTTATTGAGAGGTGAAAAAACCGACCCTAAGTCAGAGTAATTACAACCCATATACCTACTAATCGAAGCGGCCTGGCGATTCAGCACGTCATCAGTTTACGTTACTACGAGATTGTTTATTTGTAATTCAGCTTAAAGTTTGGAAAGTGACATGTTTTATAGATTATTTATCTGTACGCATATTAGATGGTATAAAGAAAGACTACAATTTATTAGAACTGTAAAAATACGAGCTACGAGGTCATCATCTGGTAACCTTTTATTGATAACGTGAATCGCCAGACAGGTTGGATAGGCCATAGGTATGTACCTAAATATTAGGTTGGGGAAAAAGTTTCTTCGTATTTTAGTACGAAAATGAAACAAGTTTTTTTTATATTATAAATGAAGTTTATTAAACTAAATATGTGCCATTTTGTTCGACCACCTTTTGCCACTTTTGAGGTAAAATCATAATCCCATCACTATAAAATTTCTGTGATTTTTTAGCGAAAAATTGCGACAAGTGATTTTCACAGACCTCTTTTGAAATCAACTTTACACCATTAAGAGAGTTCTGAAGAGATCGAAATAAATGAAAATCTGATAGTGCAAGATCAGGACTATATGGCGGATGCATCAAAATTTCCCAGCCAAACTCTCTCAATTTTTGACGGGTCGCAAAAGATGTGTGGGATCTGGCGTTGTCGTGATGGAAGACAACGCCTTTCCTATTGATGAATTCTGGTCGCTTTCTCTCGATTGCTTGAGGTAATCTTTCCAGTTGTTGACAATAGAGATTAGAATCAATTATTTGACCGGGTGGGAGCAGCTCGTAATAAAGTATTCCTTTGTAATCCCACCACACACACAACATCACTTTTCTTGGCGTCAATCCTGGTTTTGCCACCTTTTGCGGAGCTTCATTTTGCTTCGACCACGATCTTTTTCGTACATTATTATCGTACGTGATCCATTTTTCATCGCTCGTAATGAGCCGTCTCAGAAATGGTTCGATTTCGTTCTGTTTGAGCAATGAATCGCAGATGGAAACTCGATCCATTAAATTTTTCACTGTCAAATCATGTGGCACCCAAACATCAAGTTTTTTTTATATCCGGCCTTTTGCAAATGGTTTAAAACTGTTTTGTGGTCGATTTTTAGTTCCTTGCTAACAAGATAACTACTAATATGCCGGTCTTGCTCATCTTTTCTCATGATTTCATCAACTTTTTCAGTGATTGGCCGACCACAGCGAGGTGCATCTTTGATATCAAAATTTCCAGCTTGAAAACGCTTGAACCAACTTTGTGCAACGCGTACTGATACTGCATCATGTCCATAAATATCAAAAAATTTTTAGCAGCCTGAGTCGCATTCTTCCCTTTTTTATAATAAAATTTCAAAATGTATCTAATTTCCTCTTTATTTTCACTCATTTTCAAAACGCAATAACTTTTGACTGAGTGAATAAATATCACAATTTTTTAGGTTAATTTGTTCTGTGAAATGTCAGCTTTCATTTGCATGTAAATATTACTAAATTCGATTAATAGTGCCAGAGTTATGCGATCTTAAAGCCATCTATCGCGAAAATACGAAGAAACTTTTTCCCCAACCTGATATTAAATGTTCTAAATTGTTTTGAGAAAAAAATATAAAATTTTGATCATAACACGAAAGTGCACGGTCTCATTAATTCAACCATATTTAAAAGTAGTTCGCTGTTCATATTTTTTATATATACAGGGTGGGTATGTCTATAAATAATTTTACTGATTAAGGGCCGGTTTTACAATTATGAGGTATACGTTAGATAAGCTATTCCCGGAATAAGTTTCATGATAACTATTGTCTCAAGAAACGTTTCCGTAGCCGTTATTCTAGGAATTGCTATTCTGCAGTATAAATCATGTATATATAAATCAATAAGCTATTCCTGGAACAACTACTATGGAAACCATTGTCTCAACAAACATTTCCTTAGCAGTTACTCCAGGAGTAGCTTATTCTGCAGTATAAACATGTTTATAAAACCGGGCCTAAGAATTTTAATATTTCGAGAAATATCTATCTGTAATATTTAAAATTATTTTGTGTAAAATTGAATATAAGTAGGTAATAATCCATCAAATTGTAATAATTTATTTCCTATCGACATTTTTAGGGATATACTTCGGAGATTCTCTTAAAACGAGGCGACAGGCTTAAAGTAACGGGCGAACATGTACACGCCCTAAAAACGAACGCTTCACTAATATACATAACTTACGACATCCATAAATGTGTATATCCCGGTTTACGAATTCACGTCGATCACGGCGAAATTACTTTAATATGCATAAAAGTAAAAGGTGGATTTATAAACTGTGTCGTGGAAAACGGCGGCTACTTGGGTAGCCGAAAAAGCGTTAACTTACTGGGGATAGATCTAGATCTAGTAGACGTCACAGAAGACGATAAATTGGACATGAAATTTGCTATCGATAACGATATCGACATTATATTCGCTTCTTATGTTAGAAGTGCGTTCGCAGTTTCAGAAATACGTAACGTACTCGGAGAAAAAGGAAAAGAAATAGTAATTATCTCCAAAATAGAAACGTTATCGGGCTTTGAACATTTGAAAGAAATACTCCAGGTGTCTGACGGCATTATAATTGTTCGCAACAGTTTAGGAGTCGAAATACCCACGGACAAGACCTTTTTAGCGCAAAAAAGCATAATATCTATTTGCAATTTGAACGGAAAACCGATAATTTGCGCGACCCAAATGTTAGATTCGATGATTAAAAACGCAGAACCTACTCGCGCGGACGTTTCCGACGTGGCCAACGCCGTTATCGACGGAGCTGATTGTGTTCTATTATCTAGCGAAACTGCCGTAGGAAAATATCCGGCGAAAAGTGTCCTCAAGATGTCAAATACGTGCAAGGAAGCCGAATCGGCTCTTTGGCACGAAGAAATTTTTCAAGATCTTTTGTCAAAAGTAAAATCGAACGTTGCCTATAATTTTAAATGGTTCTTTAAAACAAATTACAGGTATCTCCTCCGATCGAAGTCGCACATTCTATAGCTATAGCGGCCGTTCAGGCTTCTCTTCACAATTTAGCAAAAAGCATCATAGTGATAACAACGACTGGACTGATGTCGCGCTTAATATCCAAATATAAACCAAAATGTCCAATAATTTCAATAACTCGGGAAGCTAGAATAGCTCGTCAATCGCATCTTTTTAGAGGAATTTTGTCAATTTACTACGAAAGTACGTCCAAATACAACCATCGACGTTACTAAATTTAATTCGCGTTATTTTCTAGAAAAGATCGTTGAAAATTGGCTGGACGATGTGGATGTTTATTTCGAATTCGCAATTAATTATGGAAAAACCCAAGGATTTATTAAACCGGGCGATTACGTGATTGGCGTTACGAAATGGAAAAGGGAAATGGGTTTTTCTGACACTTTACGAATTTTGCGCGCAAGCGGAATGGAAACTTTACTGTATTAATTCGGTTGTCCTTGTCAAGTTCGGGGTTTGAACTAAATTTTCCCAATAAATGCAATAAAATTGGTTGTCTAGATCAGTTTTTTTTTTTTAAGCAACGCAACGGCGAGGGAACGTACCTATACGCACGCTTCAATAAATCCGTAAATTACATTGTACGTAAGTGAAGTTCTACGACGGAAAGTCACTTTAAGCTGTAGGAACTCACATGGAGAAAAGCAGTACGGATGAGCAAGTACAATATCAAACCGGGGAGTCCGCAAATGTCCCGCGGGGTGCTCCACTGTGGTCCGCGCTCCCACACGACGCAACCAACTGCAATCGTATTACAATCTACCTCTCGCATTCCCATAATATACCATAGTTCGGTATTATACGTTCAAATACGCTGAGATTTTTTGCAATTATTTGAGTTTGGTCGACTGTAAAGATACGATGCAAGAATTGACTCTTGTAAAATCGGAGATTGAAATTATTCGCGTTTCCGTGGGTCTCGTCGTCCGATTCAACAACAAATTGAAGTATCTTTTGAGATTGTCCGTTAAATTTTTAACGCAATAAACAATTCCACTGCAAAATTCGACGATCACAAAATCACACGTAAATTAAAATAATAATATTATCGCGTGCATTATTTCGCTCATTTGCTGACGACCAATCATATTTCAAATATCGACCAACGACAACTATACTCTACACTCAACCAAAAAAGTACGTGAATACAATAAAAAAATCATTACATTAAGAACTGGCGTTCATTAATTTTCGTCCGAAGTACGACTTCATGCCCAAAGATTACTTGATGTTCGAAATCATTACCCAATGAACGTTTATTGGTGTAATGACCTTATACATTGCTACATCGAATGCAGTTCATTACGTTAATGAATAATTTGACCGCTCCAATAAACAAGCTTTCTTTGTTTTAATAAATTAGTACATAGATAATATGAATTTGATTTATAGTGATAATAACTGTGTTTATTAGTTTTGTCGATATTTTTACATAAATTCAAAAAATTATTCCATTGAAATGCAAAGTTTATTTATTGTATCGATGAATGTGTATAATGTTTATGTTTATCAATTTTTAATACATAAACAATAAATAAATAAATAAATACATAAAAAATAAATTTATTTTTTTATAATGTTTCAATTAATTATCGCTCGAATATACCTACATAGAAAATTTGATTATTAGTTCTTTATTGTTCAATGTTGTCGATTGTAGGAAATACAAATCGATTTTTCCGGTGAAAAAAATCGATTTTCACACGTTTCTCTAGAATTTGATATGTAATATCAAACACAAACCGTTTTTAGAAATATTTTTCTATAACAGTTCTAACATAAATATTAATGTGAAAGTCGTGATATTTTTTTTGCAATTATTCAGTTTGAAAACTCAAACTGCACTGTCTTGAATTTATCCTGTTTCTGCGAAGCCGTTAATATTCCTAGATTATTCTATATATATAATTAAAAATATACATGATCAACTGTATTTATACTGTATATTAGTGAACTTAGTCATAGATACGATAAATGTAGTTATTATTTCAAAACGACCTTACATTAATATGATGTTTTAAATTCATAAATTTTAAGTTATGACGTTAATGTAGAAATTCGTAGATATAATCAAGTAATGATTGGATTGATGAAAAAGAGTCGTCGAAGCAATCAAGATATCCATTAAATTATGAAATATGTTCATCAGTTTCTAATGAACATAACATTGGGACTGTGAACATGTAAATTAAAAAATGAACATCTATTAGTAGTATTAATGAACTTTTCATTGTATCAATGATCAAAAAGTCAATAACTGGTGTTCATTGATATTATGTACAATAATTTTTTGAGTGTATCACACCGAATAAAATGATTGCAGCTTTTTAATAGCGATAAAACTGCGCCCACATATTATTCATTTAATTTGATCTCAAAATAGTTCAAAATTTTAAACAAACATATTTAATGAGGAGCGTTTGTGTAGTTTTGTAAATTAACAGCGTATAAATGTCCGTTTTTATAAAAATTATTTTTAATGCGTTAACCTGTCAAATTTGACAATCGCTGTAAACATTTATCTATAGGTATTCAACAGTGGCAAACTAAATTAAACAAAGAATTAACTAATCCAAATTAATGACCGTTTGCACCTCCACCGATTAAATATTTAAATCCTGTTTAAGTTACTGATTTTCTCTAGATACGATTATGTTTCCATAGCTATTTTATACTTAACCGAGGGTTAAATGATTTCCTATTGGTTAAAAACTGTGTCACCATGACAACTTAATCTCAGATTAGGGGCCAGTTTTATAAAAAGCGATCGTCGCGACGGTTGACCTTGAAATATTTTGAGATAAAGTACTGTCATGGCTCCAGTTTGCGAACTGGTGCACTATGGGTCGAACAGGCAAATATCGTTTGGCGTTTTGCCAAAATAGCGTAACCCACACTTTTTGTGAAAATGAGTTATTCTGACTATCTTATGCATCTAAAGCAAAGGCACCATCTGTTAAAATCTAATAACAACATTCCGATTTTTTACACCGGAAAAATTCGATTTGTATTTCCGTCAAACGTATCTTCTTATAGCTAAGCGACGACTCGAAATGTGCTCTCCTGTAAAATTTAGTTTTTGTGGGTTACCGCCTTTTGGAAAAACTGCGTCGATATCTCAAAATTCAATATTGTCAAGTATGTTGTAGAAGTAAAAGAAAAATTAATTATAAATCATTGAAATTTATATTCGATAATTATGAATCGGCAATAAAATCTTGCCCCAACTTGTACCTTTTTAAAATATTAGGTTTCTAACAGAGCGCTGCGCAATAAAAGTTCAATAAGAACAATTAACTTCGAAAAATATTATTTTATCTGTGATCGTGATGAGATTATGATTTGTATATTTTGCATATATTTTGCACCGGTTCCTTTTTATATTTATCGTATCAAAACATATACAGGGTTGACCAAAATGAGCGGAACACCCAATTTCTGGCTTTATTATGAGCTGGACTGAAAACTGACCTTAAAAAGTTTTTGTATATTTTATTTAATATTTAATGACATTTAGAAATTTTCGTTATCTATCATATTTTTCAAGCTATGATATCATCGGTTATTATTTTAAATGGAACATCCTAATTTTTATTATTGATTTGTATTCCCGAGACAATCGTACGACCTTTTGTTCCAATAAAAATTATCTCTAAATTTAGCTCGATTGGAATTATTTAATGTTCTGTAAAAAAAATTGACAGCTGCAGACTATTACAAATAACTATATTTCTAATACATTTATGCATGTACAAATTTAATATTTTAGATAAGTATTTTAGAAAGTATGCTGCATCGAATGATATATTATAAACTTAACAAAATAATACCGGATGTTCAGAAAAAAATGCCAAATGTTATTCGAAAAATATTAATATCTTAGTAATTTTAAATAACAACCTACATTTTTCTCAATTCTATTGCGTTCTACGTTCAAAATTAGGGTCAGGTTGTATTTTCTTCCCTATATCTAAATGTCATAGTTTTAGAGTTATTTTGGAAAATGTATTTATAAATGGAAATGTATTGGAAATTTCATTTCGTATTTCTTTTATTTATTGTGTTAAGTTAATAATACATCATTCGACGCAGCATATTTTATAAAATACTTACCTAAAATTTTTAACTTGTGCATGCATAAATGTCTTTAAAATGTGATTATTTGTAATACCCCGCAGCTGTTAATCTTTTTTTAAAAAACATGAAATAATTCCAAACGGGCTAATAATCAGAGGCAATGTTTATTGGAACAAAAAGTCGTACGATTATCTCGGAAATACAAATCAATAATAAAAATTAGAGTGTTCAATTTAAAATAATAGCCGATGATATTATAACTTGAAAAATGTGACAGATAACGAAAATCTCTAAACCTCATTAAATATTAAATAAAATATACAAAAACTTTTTTTAAGGTCAGTTTTCAGTCCAGCTCATAATAAAGTCACAAATTGAGTATTCCGCTCATTTTGCCCAACCTTGTGTAAAGAAAATCAAATTCAATTTAGGTAGGTACATAACAACACCACTAGTAGATATACCGTTAAGTACTACTGTCAAACAATTGTCTGTGCAATATAATTTCAAAGTGAAAAAAAATTTAAATAGCGCATATTAAAAACATTTTCCCTATGCTTATTGTTATATTTCCAATGTAATATTTAATAAACTCTGTATAAATTATAAAACTACATTTATTCAGTAGCATACATTCCAAATTTCACTTCGATATACGTTTTACTGTTGAAGTTATTAAATTTTAAGATGATATGTGCTTGTTCGCCCCATAGTGCGGTGGTCGACTAAAGTTTCCTAAAGCCGGCCCTTCTAATAATTTATTTATTTGGTAAGACCGGCCATAGGAATATATTACAAAATTATGCATTTAACATGACGGAAAAACTTATTCCGTGAAATACACTTAAAATATATCCCTCGAGCGAATGTTTTGCAAAATTTTGCAAAAAACAGCTGCACGCAGTTTACCCGATAAAATTAAAAGCTCTCGGGATTTAATAACCTAATACGTATTATAACCTATATGACCTTAAGTATTACCAGCTTAATTTTTTTTGTTTTAAAAGCGAAATCAAAAATGTCATCCAATCTTATAACGATTTACTCGTTTTCTTAAAATAATAAACAAAGTAAGCAATGCGTACATGGAAGCACGGCCCATTACACATGCTCTTCACCATATGCTAGAAGCAGGGCCACAGACAATGCAAGCAACCCTGTATATAGGGCTCAAGTACTCGCTCGCCTTAGGTAGCGACTCTCAAGTGCTATTGTAGTTGCTCTGCATCTCAGCCCTTGTGTTGTACGTTGAACGTCATTCTCAATTGTCTGCACACAGTGAATGGCTTGCATTAAAATTTATAAAATGAGTGCAAAGATACCTATTATGATTATGTATGTAGGCAGCTACTGAAATGTAATGATATTTATAAAGCAGAAATGTCTCTAAATAATTTACACCATAGATAGTTTCACCTATCGAGCTGCAAAATGTCACTGCTCAGTTTAAAAAAGTAAAACCTTAGAATATCGTTAAATATTTTTGTACTTTATTATATAGGTAGTAGATACAGGGTAGGTCTCCGAAAATAACTGCTCCTAATTTTTCCTAGTGCTGGACGCCATGTTATATTAGCTATCCGCACGTTCTTTCTACATTTTTTTAATTTTTACTCTGTCTTATGCGTCCCATTAGAAGTTTGACAAAAGTTATAAGACAATTTTCAACCAATTTTTTTAATACTGTATCCAAGAAAACATCAGTATCTAAATAGTTACAGTTTAGATGAGAAAACAGTTTAGAAAAAGATGAGCTTTCTAATGTTTTAAAACGTGTTACAGATCAATTATTGTAGAATTTGTAACTTTTCATAATGTCTGAAAAATTCAAATCGAGAATCGCAAGCCGTAAATTATACTAGCTAGGGTTACTATCAAAAAATCGTATCACCTTTCCTTTTATGAAATTTGACTCTAAAAACTGAAATTTTTTATTTTTTTGTGAAGTTTGGATTCAGAGTAACCTGGAAACGAGCTAAAAGTTAGATTTTATTTTTTCTTAACCGCTGTCGTCTTTCTAGTGTTAATAGTGACCGTGATTAAATAAACAAATAGAAAGTGACCCGAAATAAAATTCGTATAAAACATTGTAAACGTGACAACTTTTTATAACTTTACAAGTCAAAATCAATGAAAAGAACCTCTTTTTTTTCGAAAAAATAATGGTTTCCCAGATAATTTCGAAAAACCAAATTTTACCTATTTTCACCCCCTAAAAAAAAAGAAAAGATTACGGACACGCTATCGAATGGGACTTTTAAAATTTAGTACCAAACATAACAATTTAACTTGTTAATAATTTTGTTATAGTTAAAATCGAATTTTACTGGGTTAAAGTACATAGTAGACTCACTTGTGTGTTAATATTATGCTTGTTGTGTGCATTGAATGAAAAAATTTAGCGACCTATTTTACTTGATAGAGGATTAATTGTAGAGTACGAAACGTTGATTTTTCAATATTAATCGAAATGCTACGAAAAAAATGCACTTTAAAATCAACCCTCCCCATAAACATTGGTAATTCATTCTGAAACTAATAAGTTTGCCGTCAAAATGCTTCAAATAAAATGTATTCCCCACACTTTCAACTTTAATATGATATATATAAATATATATAGATTTATAAATATCAATATTATAAATATATAGAATTTGAATTATCTGAACCCTGTAAAAACAAACAAGAACGTGCGCGTGTAACGTATAAGTGAGCTGTTTACGCGCGCCGCGTAGACCGTCACCGATCTCACAAGTGCTACTGAGTGGTCAGCACAACTTAAAGGTAGTTGTAATAATTATTATCGGAATTACATGCTAATTAAGGATTTTTAATTTTGATATTACCTAATTATGTAGGTATTTTTATAAAGATACATACCTACTTAATTTTAGATATGTGTCAGATATAAAATAAACAATAATAACGAATTTTTAAATAAAACAAAATTCAAGAAAATCTAAAAATTAAATAGTTTTTGTTGTTGCCTTTTGGTATTATTTGATCTTACGTATAAATATTTACCCTGGTCATGATGACCGGCTTTAAAACTTTAGAAAACATCGTGTATTAGGTATTGTTTTTTGTCAGTAATTCGTTTTCGACAAGAATCTATTGAAGTGGCGCACAATTTTGTGGGTTATGCTTACCACCCAAAGAATATAAAAAAAATGTTCGTACCACCGCCCTTTATAAAAATTTCGGCATCATAAAAAAAAATACAAAAAGCCAAATACCTACCAGTTTAAAATTATTTGAATTATTTAATCACTATCTACTGCCTTTATACCGCAGAATAATAAACTTACTCTATTTTTAATTTAAAAACTATTCGTGTGCCCTTAAGCACTGAAAATTCCCCTATTACAAATCATAAACCAGATAAAAGTTAAATCGCATTATTATGTGGACGATAATATACAAAGCAAATAATGTAACATGTGGGCTGCCTACTTTCGTAGCTTATCGCAGTGCGAATAAAGAACTGAAGGTTTTTAAAATAAAAGCGAGATTTCCTAGTAACCACGTATAAACTCGAATGCATTTATATATAGAATACTGCAGAACCCGTTTCAAATCTTTCATGTTAGTGGTATAGAGCGGTAGTGCTTGTTTCTGTAGTTCGAATTTTTAATTACGGCGACGTATTGTTCGTGTGTGCGAGGAGTGCTCCTTCGGTTTACAAGGCCTTTTTGCGTGTGAGTGCGCGAGTGTTGTGTTGTGTTCTATAAAAGGATTACAAACAAAAAGAATTAATACGATGAGGAAATGTAGGATCTTTCTTTATCGACTAACTCTACATGTATTTATAAAGTGTAAATACGTGTGTCTAATTTTTTTTTATAGTCTGTTACAGACAAGAGACAATCGCCGCGGCAGCAGTGTTAGTCTACGTTTTACGTATGTATTAAAAAATATATATATTTCAGGATTTTAATTTTTTCGGCTTGTTTGCTGTGGGTTGCGCGTAGTGACCCACGTAGGAGAGTTTGAAGGTGTGGTAGGGCTATAGGCGAAGTCTCGACCTTACAAAGACAACGCAACCTGGGGGAGTATCTCGAAGGTGGTGTGGAAAACTCGTCAACAATTTAATGTTTGTTGTAGGCACATTTAGTGAATTTTCATAGAAAATATAGTTATTGAAGCCTGTCTGATGACGTCACCTAGACGTGCCGTTTTGGATTTATATATATATACATATTAAAGCTGAAAGCGTGGTGAACAAATTTTAAGAATTACTAATGTTTATAGAGGGTTGATTTTTAAAGTGCGTTATTTCGTACTATCTCGCTTAGTATTGAAAAATAAGTCATTATTGTCACAAATTTTTTTATTCCCCATAAAATGTTTCGTGTTTTGGTTGTAAAACGAGATCTCTATCTTTAAATATAAGTGAGATAACGACTTTTTAAATATTTACCTTTTAAGGGTTGTTGGGAAGTAAAGGACACGATTTTGAAGTGGCCAAAAAGTGGTTTCGTACTCTACAATTGATCCTCTATCAAGTAAAATAGGTCTACGAAAGCGGGTCTACTAACATGTTAAAAATTTGATTTGCTTATTACCTACATTCAAAATTAAATTTTAATTTATGCCAGTGCTTCTCGATATTTATTCGGCTAAAATCGTACCATTTTATACAAAAGTTTACCCACTAAAAAAACATTATATACCACCGCCTTTAGATACTTCCCAAATATTTGGGGGGGGTTGTTAAACTTTTAACTATACAAAATTCTTGTAGGTTCCCAAGTTTTCGCAATTTTCGGCTTTATTTATACAAAGCAAAACAACTGACAGTGCGAGCCTTATTTCATAAAATTTCCCATACAACTGTTGTTATCGCTATTGATGATTAAAACAACCATTTTATGTTCAATAAAATTATTTAAATGCCAGAACATTTATTTTCTAGTTACGATACGGTTCAAGGGGAAAGTTTTTCGTAATAAACTATTAAGCGAATTTTGATTTTAAAACCATGCCAAAATTAAAATAATTTTCCTATTCGGGGCTGTATTTCAAATGTTATTTTTTATCTAGACGAACCTTTCGGAGATACTTAACTCTCAAATTAATACAATTTTGATCGGTGTCAATGACCTTAAAAAATTTCGCCATGTATGTAAACAGATTTACCTATGTACATAAACAAATAAATGACAACCTTTTACAATTTTATAACTATTACAAAATCTGATTCATTACCTACATTTTAAATTAATATTCAATTTGAATGTTTCTCGATATACCATATAACCTATAACTATATAATTAATTATTATCATTTAATTAAAATCGTTTTATGCAAAAGGTTACCCATCATCTCCAAAGAAAACCCTACACCATTTCTCAAATATTTTAGATATTTGCCTAAGACAGGTATACTATTTAACTTTGTATAGACTACATTTATATGATTTACTCTAACCTCACAATTACAAAATAATAACTCTTAATAAAAGATATAGCTCACCGATTCGAAACTCGTTCTTTTTAACGGGATTCCAACACTAAATGTTTAATTGTCCGAAAATTTCGTATATAAATTACAAAACACTATCACAAAAAATCCAAAAACACCTCCGTAATTCGACGTCAATTGTTTACGCGAACACTCGTAAAACTGCAGGAATAGGTTAGAAACCGTTTTTATCATCCGTCTTATAACCCGTCTTTCTCAATGGACCGGTCAATTCTAAGGGGAATCTTTAACAAACACTTACACATTCTCTAAAATGCAATATTTTCTAAATAATTTTTTGAAAACAATTTTTTTCCGTGGAGGACTTTATATAGTTGATCCTCAGTAGTTAAATAATTGAGAATTACTACACTTCGTCCAAACCTATATGCAATCACGTCATCAATACAAGGTTACTAGATGATGACGTTTCGCACAGTGGTGTCACCTCGTACCTCGTATTTTGACAGTTCTAATAAATTATAGTCTTTCTTTATACCATCTAATATGTGCGAAGTAAATCATCTATAGAATATGTCACTTTCCAAACTTTAAATAGAATTACAAATGAAAAATCTAGTAACTTTTTGTTGATGACGTAAATTGCATATAGATTTGGATAGGCCATACAAGCTTTTAAATAAATCAGAATAATGAAAAAATTCGAAATGATTTTCGTATATTCACAATAGAGTCTCTTATTTTTTTTCGTTATTTAGCTTTATTTAAAGGCTTATAGTAATTTTCTTACTTAACTACCGTGGATAACCTATGTGAAGCCCCCACGGAGAATAATGTTGTTTATAAAAAAAAACCATTTACAATTAAAATATCGCGTTTTAGAAAATGTTTAGCTAAAAGTTACTATAAAAACTCTTCATTTGTTATAACTATTTATCTTTTATCGTATTAATGTTTAAAACGGCCGTTTTATGTTCAATAAAATTATTTTGAACATTTATTTTCTAGTATACGTGGCAAGGGAAAACATTTTGCACTAACAATAATGATTATGATTATGATTTAAATCCATGTGGTAATTAAAATAGATATTTTTTAATGTTGATATTGTTTGTTGTATTGTTGTAATAAATAATAGTTGGACATACTTTTTTAACGATGTCATCATGACATTTACTGGGCATTTTTGTCAGATATTGTAGAATAACCCCCAATACCAAAATAATAACAAAAATAATGTTTCATACTATGGCCTATCCAAACCTATATGCAATTTACGCCATCAACAAAAAGTTACTAGATTATTTGTTCGTAATTCGGTTTAAAGTTTGGAAAGTGACATATTCTATCGATGATTTACCTGCGCACATATTAAATGGTATAAAGAAAGATTACAATTTATTAGAACTGTCAAAATACGAGGTACGAGGTGATAGCACTGTGTGAAACGTCATCATCTAGTAACCTTTCATTGATGACGTGAATTGCATATAGGTTTGGATGAAGTGTACCTACCTATAAGTGTAAATGCAGTCGAATGTTCATATAATGAAGTGTCACGGTGATCCGAAAAAAATTGTTATACAGTAGAACTCCAATTATCCGGATAATTGGATAATCGACGAAAAAAAGATTATTTATTAGGGAAAAAAGGAATTTGCTTATAACGTATTAATTTAATGACTACAAAAACAATTTGTTTACATTTTGTATACTGTATTAAAATATCACTGCTTGAACATATCAAAGTCAGTTGTTTCGCACTTCTGAATATTCATTGTGGATTTCCTTTTTTTTTATCAAAGTGATACGGATAACTTGAGTTCGGATAATTGAAGTTCTACTGTAGTATAGAAAATTCGTTATATAGATAACGGAAATTTTGGCATCAAAAATTTCGTGTTTAACAAAACAATCTGTGAAAACAGCTATCTACGTAAATAAAAAGTAAAAAATTGATAATCAAAAGATTTAATTGATTTCTAATTCCATTTAAGCTTTCAAACAGAAATACATAATTATTATTTATTAATTAATTACATGTATTCATAGTTATACATGTTTCATTTTTATATTTATTTATTTACCTAATTTTATTTGATTTTTGTGTAAATTATAAATAAAATAGAAAAATAGGACTTGATCGACTGGAAAAAATACAAATATATTGTACTATAGTTTATAATAAATATTCGTTATACTTCAAAACATGTCCCAGTTTTTGTGGCGGTCATTGTACCAACAAAATTTTGAAAGATTCATGTAAAAAATTTGATATGTAGAATTTTTTGTTTGTATATACGAGGTGTAAAATGCACCATAAATGTGTTCAGGGTGAAGGTTCTCCAAAAAAAACGATATATAGAAAAATTCGTTTTACAGAAGTTCAACTGTAATAGTATGCGTATCAGAAAATAGTCATTTGTTCAGTTTTTGTAAAACTTTGTCTATGAAACTCGAAATTGAACTTAAATGATACAATTAAAATGTTTGTATTACCTCTACCTTTTAGGAAAAATTCTGAAAAATGATTAAATAGGTCTAGAGGTTTGAGGACGTAAAAGTTACCAAAGAACGACTACATGTATCTTATGGTAAAAATAACCACGACTGAATGATTTAACGTGAAATGGTTCAGCAAAAGAAATTTGCTGAAAATACCGCCTGTTTGTCAAAATTGTCTCTAAAAAAAAAAACAGTATTCAAACATTTTGAAGACTTACATTAACGCAATACTGTATTTAGATGGAAATCAAATATATTAGCAAAACAACAAGAGGTAATAATAGTAATTATATTAGAAAATTCAACGCGAGAACTTCGTTCTTGGAACATTCTTTCGTGAATAAAACGCAATTAAAACAAACACAATACATCGTTTTAGATAAGTATCCATAATCAGAATTTATTATGAAATGAATATTTATATATTATTGTATTATTCATGTCATGTTTTGAAATTTTAATATTTTGATGTTTAAATGTTGTATTTTAATTTTAATTGTTAATCTGTTGTACGATTCACCACTGACGATAGCTCTATATAACCGGGAACGAAATATATGGTAATTTATAAATGTAGGTATAAGTACATTTATTAATTGGCTATTATACCGCAAATATAAAGAAGAATATTAAAACGAAGTAACTAAATAAATCATTTAACGTTAAGATCAGTTAATTTATTTATTTTACATAATCGGTTCGTTGAAAAATTAATGGGATTTGTTAACACATACTAGGATATATCACTCCCCCCCCATGCAGAATTATAGTGTGAATAAAAACGTAATAAAATCCATCATATTTCAATACAAAGCACAAAAGAAGGATATGCAATATAAATAGGAGATTTCACAGTTGTCTGGGGCAGTTTGGCTGCTGCCTCTGACACTAAGCCTGACGTTGCTTTTAAAAGTGAATCCAAATATCAAATTTATGCAACTGGTGCGGTTCTAAGAATGTCTTTTGAATTATAAAGTATTGAATTTTTGATTTTTCCGATTTAGAGTTTTGAATTGCACTATGAAAATCGCTCGAACCGAACACGTTTCACACAACAAATGATTTGTATTTTAATTTCAAATAAAATTTATTTTATTCTAAGCAGGCGCGTGTAATAATAATTAATTTAAAAGTGTATCCATCATATATGCATTACTGATTATGAAAATGACGTTTTTTTAAAATGTTCATAATTAAGATGAAGTACGTATAGTTGCTTTTGATAAAAAAAGGTAACAGGTAAAATACAAAAATCTATACTTTCTACTTTTTTTACAAAATGTTCTTCTCTATTTCTATATTTTAGTTGTTTTTTTTCTCGTTTGTTTTTTAATATTAAAATAAGTATAAATCAGAATGCCGCCTTCTGATTTTTTTAAAAATATCTTAAACATCTTGTTCGGTGAAAGGATATTTTGTTTACTTCTGAACACATATTAGGCATCTAGCTGTACAAATATGTTACTATAAATATAGTATTTCTACCAGAAAATAATTTTGAAAGTTTTGCAACGTTCAATAAGCTCTTATTTCCGTTTTCGTGAAAAATAACGATTTTGTGCAAACTACCTATGTAGATATACAAAATAATGGACAGATCAAAGTCAAGTCTACCCATAAGACTAATTGATAAATAAGACAGATCCAGTTATAGGGTGCCTTGGGGTTGCCAATTCCCGTACTCGCTATAGGTACGACTCCCCGAGATTAAAGTGTTTCGCCTTCTAATATTTTGTAGAAAATAATTGTAAGTAAAACAACTTTACGTCGCGTCGTTCCTTCACATTTTTACATTAGGTAATTAGGGACTATAAAAATGTGTAATAACGTTTTTTATAAAGATATTAAAAAACTTTAGAAAATTAATATTTCCCAAAATATTATAATTATTAATATAATGTGGGTAAGTATGTGCGTCGAAAGAAAACACGAAAACAATTTATTGAAGGGGAGAGTAGAGGGCGGCAATTGGCAATTTGTCAGCAATTAAAACAAGACATCATTAAATCAGCAGCGGTCGTGAGTTGGCCTTTGTTAGGTCACGTAAAGCCCCCGTAGCGCGCCCCAATCAACACTGGCACCCTCGTTTTACCCCAGCGCGACTTTCTTTCGCAGTGATACGACATGTCTCGATGTGAGCGATTGTTGTTGCATTGTCCTATTAAAATTTTTACTAGAAAACTCGAACATCAACATTTTTAACAATAAAGTTGAAAAATATATATTCACATCTCTTCGTGCTTTCTTTGACGAACAAAACAGAATCGAGTCGGACGGATTGACGTGAACTGTTAAATCAACACGTAGGGTTCTTACAAAAATGCGTCGATTGTTGTTTGTTTAGGACCAACGCGGTTACCGCCGTCATTTTTTGAATTTCGCACGAAAATATCGATATAGGCATTACTTTTCGATAAAAATATTTACTTCTTTGTATGTATATTAAACATATTAGATAGAATATTGTACCTAGCATGCATCAAGGTACAATTTTTAAAATGCGCTCCATAGTATAGATTGTTAATTCGTTTTTATTCTGTACGTAAGAAGAACAAGATTTTTTATAATGTCGCAATAGAAGAAGTCCCGTGGTGCAATAATAAGTACGAATGAATACCTAACTACTAAATAACGTATTTTGTAAGTATTTAAAGGGACATACAAAAGCGTCAAAAGTCAAAGTAAAATAATTGCTGGCAAATGCAATATCTTGAATCGTTCAAAGCGTATTACCATAGCTGTACAATGAGCGGTTCGCTCTTGGCGAGTACTTCAAGTGGCAATAAGAGCTCTTGGTGCCCTACTAGGAGGTTCCACTACTCGGTCCAGTCGCATAGAAATAAATTTATTGTTCACACACTTTTCATTACCGATTGGATTTAATATGTGTTATTATTTGTTCCTATAAGTCGTTAAACTATCGTTAACTTATAGGTATTATAACGGCCGATAGTTAAAAAAAAAAGTATAAATTTTTTAATTCACCGTCGTCGCCATCTTAAGATCCACTTACTTACTTTTTTTTTAACTTATTACAATTGAAGTACCTAATACAAAATATTCTAAATAAATAACAAAAAATTTTGCAGTAAATTTAAAGTAATCTATTTCAATCAAAATGAAAATAATACGACACAAATAAATATAAATAATCTGAATCTTTGGATCTCAAAAATAATGCCTAACGTGTAATATTACGATTGAAAATGACACGTTTGCACTCTAATACAATTTTATAGCATACTCAAAAAATTAAATTAGGCCTTTCATTTTGTATAGAAATAGAATACAACTAAATTTCGAAATTCTAGTAAATTATGTGTGAAAAGTTACTAAATAATCACTCTCTCTCTCTAACCAAAAACCAAAAAAACATTCAGATACTATCCGAAATACGCCTAAACATTGGCAACCAAATAAACACGCAGTAAATATAAAGTAAATGTAAGTTACCCGTTGTGAAAAAACTACTATATAACTTCGCTGTAAAGCCAAAAAACTTTCCAATACTACCCGAAAATACGCTTAAATAATGGCAACCAAAGAAACGCGCTGGCAAGTAACTTCGTGATTACTACACTGAAACGTGATTAATTAATGTTTATATAAATCGGATCTTCTAATTCTAAAATCAGCAAAACTTAGGGTCGAATTCATAAAAGATAGGTAGTTACTTACATATTGCTATGATACCAGATACGAGAAACAATAAAATAGGAAAAAAAAGATCAGAGAGACAGTGAAAATTATGAAGTGTGTAAAAATTGAGAAATGTCAAAAATAATTAAAAATTTAGGGGAATAAATAAAATTTGTAAGGGAGAAATTAAGAGGAAAAAATAAATTGTGAAAGACCATAAATAAAAGTGGCAGAGGAGTGAAGGAAGTCGGAGGGAGTCTGGATGGAAAAATGAAGATTGGAAGTGTTGAATGGGAAGAACAATAAAAAGGGTGAGAACTAGCGAATAATTATAAACAAAGCAAGACTGTTATGTGTAGAAGGAATAGAAATAGTATAAAATTAAGAGTAGATAATATAATTAAAAATAATAATAATATTAAAATAACCAAAGTGGGGCTGTACCGTAGCAATATGTATAAGTTTTACTTACCGTAAGCTTAGAGCACCTACTTGCTTTTGTAGATTGATCTATTGCACATAAAACATTTAGCAAATTACCATTACCATGCAACAACAACATACCATTCATTATAATCCATCGGATCCTTTGTAACTGTTTAAATAATTTTGTTGAATAATAGATTCAACAAATCTCTGCCTTCCTTATTTGCATAATAAATAAAATATACTTACATATTATTTCTTATTAAATTAAATTAAATTTTAAGTAGATTCCACTGTAGATTCTGAAAAATTGCAATTTTAATTTTTTAACTGTTGCTAATAAACTGTGACTATATAGGTTACTTGTCTTTTTATCTTTCACGGTTCTATAAAATATCAAGTAGGTATACTTATGTGAAATATAAATTACAAATAATTAATTCTCTTTATTTTATTAAATGAAATTATCCATTTACACGTTCTTCACTACGTACCTATTAAAAATTAACATACATGTAGGTACTTGTAAAATGTAATATTTTGCAATTTTAATTGCAATACCTACAGCTAGAATTAATATTATTGTGCAACATACATAAACTACAGTCTATTTTATTTTTATATTTTATCATCGAAAGTTAATGAAATAATTGAAAAATGATAATATACTTTATGTAATGTCATTTTTACAATTATATAAGTTTAATAGTATAAAAAAAATAAATTGTGGAATTGACCTTTTATCGCTGATAACTATACCTATTCACGTTTGTCGGTATGTATCTATCTTTATATGGACCTGGCAATCTATCATTCATTTGCTGTTGATTGCGGTTTCCCGAATAATAATCATATCTATTAGAAGTTGGATCAAAAGGAGCATCTTGTCTATTATTATAGCCTCCACTATTCCTATAGTCACTCCTATTTCTGTTATTATAATTATTACCATGGTGCTGATAATTGTATGAACTATATCGTCCGTGGTTTTGATAATTACCATAATTTCCACGTTGGTTATAATCTGAAATAACATAAATTACGCTAGAGATATGTATAGAAGAAGAAAACACACCCATTTAATTTTCCCTAGGAAATACTTCATGTAGATATTGGACAGAAAAAAGGTATTGGACAAGGTCAACCAAAAACACAATGGAAAGATGAAATAAAAATACTTCCCTATGAATAGGAAAGACCATGCGGAAGATTCTTGGACAGATAGAAAGGAATGGCGTTAAGGAATAGGACGCGACAAACAGCGGCGTGTGCTATATTTAAGAAAATAGTCGCTATATTTTTTATTGTATATATTTTGCAAAAACCTATAAAAACTATAATTACCATAAATTTTAAATTCCGATTTACTTCGTCATGTATAGGTACATTAAACATAATATAAAATAGTGGTTTTAGATGTAAATGTCCTAGGTACTTAAGATAATTACACCCCTATTCAAAAAAGAACAATAAAATTAATGTGGAACTGTTGAAACTCACAATAGCACGTAACTCAAGTAGTTAAGTAAGATGTTAATTGCGAGGACTCCATAATCTACCATTTGTTCTTTTAAAGCCCTCGCATCCCTCCTAATGCCGATTTTTTAACGACGTTTAATATTTTCATTCCTTATTTTTATTAAGTCCAAACTGAGTTATTCAATTACAGATCATTCACAAACAGAAACCGAAAGTTAAAAGTAATTGGAAAGATTCTAATACGAAACGGTCAAGAGAATCAATCAACAAATCCGGTAGAGCGTATTATTAAATCAATAGTCTTTAAGCACTTGTGCGTTCTCGAAAGGGTCTTCAAGACGAAAGTTGTAGTATTTTAGTTAATTAAAGCTTCTACGGTAAGCTGAAAGGAAGCGTATTCGTAAATAGAAACTTCAATGAGATTATTATTTCAAAATTAATGTACAATGAAGACGCTCAAAATAGATTTTAACAAAAAAGCAGCGTACTGTAAAGGAATCGGAATATGTATAAATGTAACAATAAAAATATGAAAGTGTATAATAATCTTAACTTAAAAGTTAACATCGAGTAAATTCGAAATCGCGAAAAAACCCAAAAAAATAAGACAATCGTCTTCTTAAGCCTCGTGAAGATCGATGAAAATTTCTCTTAATCAGTGTCCAATGTTAAACGTGGTGCATGGGATTGTGCACATCTTTGAAGATCATCTTCACGTGCATGGATTTAAGTAAGGCAGACAAAACGAAAACCAAGCAAATCGTATACATATTTCGAGAGTTTTAAAACATAATTTACGTTTATTTTATTGATCGACGCCGCGCCGTAAAAAGTGATACTAAGTATGAAGAAGTGGTGAAAGCATCGAGCGTCATTTCGATGGTTGCATCATCGAAATCAGTAAATGCTTGATTAGCAATCAAAACTACCTTGTAACGGACGCTAAACGTATACAAAGTTTCTGCGTCGCTATTCCATAAGACCACTAAATTCCACAATTTTATATCCCATCTATTCATTAATAAAAAAGCATTTTATCCAAAAATTAATTTCTTATAGGTACAACAATTCCATAATCGACGAAAAACTGAACTGAAACACCTACCATAAAACCAAGGAACAAAAATGTTAAGTACCATCGACGAGCAGTAAACAAGTGTATGAATTAAGTGTATGGACTAAGGATGTGAGGTAAGACTATGTTATACCAAAAAAGAGGCGGTCGTGTCAAAAGAATTCGAAACAAAGTAGAGTATGAAATACACGATGATTAATCTACTGATATTATTAAAAACGGCAATATTCCAATCCATTTTGGATTCTGGTGTCAACTCAAGGCAATCATGGCATAATAAACAAAAACGAATCGTTCAAGTATAGGTACCTAATTGCCAAGATCGATAAGTCACATCTTATTCGCGTTCTTATCACCTAACAATCATGGAGTATAGGTAGGTGCTAAAGGAAGCACCTGAAGAATCGTGTTTTTTTTGTATTTCCACTGATTTTTGTGTTATCATCAAAATATTGCCTGCAGAATCACATCATTATAAACAGGATTTCATTAAGTACTATTTAATGGGCATTTCAACTATTGCCTAAATAATTCATATAAATAAATTCAGATAAATTCATATATCGGACATCTTCAAAAATGTCTTTCGAAAAGCTGCATTTTGCAGAACGCGGAAACTTGATAAACGGGGTCCTTGGGGATCATCATTTAACGCTACTTGAAATCGAACTTGCAAAAAATTTTCCTGTTTAAGTAAGTACATATATAGATATAAATACCGTCCAAAATTATTGTTTTATACAATTTCGTATATTTTAATTTCTTTGTTCGAACAGGCAATTCACTACGGTTTTTAATTTTATTTTCGACAATACCTTCGCTATACAACTGAAGGAATCGCCTCGACCCATCTTATCTTACCTGCGGATCAGTTGCAATAGAATAATAACATGAATGAAAAGGGGCCGCGACGCATAGGGGAAGATGTGATTGTGAAATTAGGCGTGTCAGTGGCGGTGACGGCTGTACAAAGACTGCAATTACGCGCTCTGCCGCCGGCACTGCTGTCATTGTTGCGTCACATCCGCAAACAAGCGTACAATGGTAAATAAATTGCTTGTTTTTACTAGGTGACTACTCATTATTTATGTGATTATTGGTAAAAATGATAATAAAACTTATGATGAATTGCAATATTAAAGATAGATAATTTTTTATACCTAGGTACCTGTATGTATAAAGTGTAATTATCATCGATAGATTATATAATTATTCGATTCTAAAGAAAATTTTATTGTGAAGTTGTTATTCAATCAAACGCCGACGTTTCGACACTGATCGATTGCCCTCTTCGGGAATACAAAAATATAACAAGTACAACACCTAAATAGCAAAAACCAATACAACAGTCACCTTCAATAAGCAGACTAAACTAAAACTATAAAAAGCCCAAAGTGAACATTATTTTTTTTATCTCTCTTGTAATGGAAAAAGAAATACTACAGGGTACGGACTAGATCAAGATCAAACAATTTATAGATTTACTATTACTATGACAAACTCTTTATGGTTATTAGTACAATACAAAATATACAATAAACTCCCTTGTGGGGTAGGTACTTATGGTGGTGGGGTACTTATGGGGTAGGTTATTGACACGGTAAAACATTTATTTCAAAGACCAAAGAAAAACAATACATTCAATTAATTGTAATGGAAATCCCAATGAAAATCGGTACATCACACGCAAATGTGACGCCGGTAGTGAACGTGTTAACGTATACAGAAAACGACAAAATTTACCAAACTATTCGTTCATTTTTATTTATAAGTATTACTTTGAGATTAAAATGAAAATCACGGTCGGACCCACAACTAAACTATTCGTTAAAGAATCCAAGAAATATGAGTATTTAAAAAACGAACACCTAGTAATTTAATTATCTCTATTTAATTTTTGCATAGAAACACGCGAGTTTCTGATAATTCGGAAAAATTAATTTTGTCGACTTTAAAATTTGCATTTCGCATTAAATAAATTCAATCCTGATAATAATATAAACGATTCCTGAAATTCAAAAGGTCAATCGAAGCGTAATGTATTTAATAACCATCCTGATGTCGTTATCCCTGCACTACAAGTAATTTTATTATTTTTTGCATGTGTTATCACTTGCTGTGTAACGACGTTCTATGATTGTTTCTTTTACGAATTAACGTATGATTATTAACAGATTTATAGAATAAAACAGTTTCCCTAAAGTTTTTTTCATATTCTGTTCAGTTACAAGTGCAGATCAAAAAGTTTATCTAATTTTTCAACTTAAAATTTGTTTTGTGTTAAAAAATTTTAAGCAAAAATATTAAACCCGATTTGAAAAACGAAAATACCTACTTAATAATATTATATTTTTATTAACATCTTGAAACTAAAAAAAATATGTAAAATTTGTGATTTGATTTGATTTCAGATTTTTTTAATTGTACTCATTTTAATTTCGCAACTTGTATCTCTCCTGTTTGGACTTTGTTAGGTTTTAAATAACTATAATATTAGTTTTCTACCCATAATCGTAAGTCACGCCCTTTTGACAGGGCAATAAATATTAGAATTTATGCCTTTGGGAATTCAAATTAGCTTAAAAGTTGCAGCTGGATTTTAAAACCAGAGTACCACTTTGACCGCGACATTTGAGCTATTCAGACTGCATCAAATGTAAAATAATAATAAATGGTAAAATAAAAATTAATAGATGGAACTTCTTTGTTTCCATTAAAACAAAAACCCATCCGTGAATGATAAATCGGTCCTTCGAAGCTAACATCTCCTTTTCGCGAAAATACAATCATTTCAATTCGTAATATATGCGTTGGGTATCGCGAATACAATCGAAGTCATCTGTTTTTCATTGCATTTCTGCGTTCATAGTAAATAGTAATTAACATGAAATTGCAAGTTAATAGTCAACAGAAGGGGCCTTCAAAATAGAATTAAAATTAAGGTCTCGTCATCTTCTTCCACTAGAAATTATTGTTACTATAAAATGGAATCGAAACTATGGTTTGGTGTGAAATGATTGCTATAAAATCACAAACGAAATATGCATTTCTGGTAATGAGACTGGAAAGAAGAGGTAAAAAATACATTAAAAAAAAAGTTAACTTTCTAATTTTTGTTTGAGGGTGTAGTTCAATTGAGCTTGACAAACTCTACCGCTAGTGGCGCTAGTATAACTTTCATACATTACAACGGTGCAACAGTATAGGCCAACCCGTATAAGCCTCCAATCGGAACGTTTCGTTTTAAACGCTTATGTTTAAAATCTGTTAACCGTATTTAGGGTTACATTTTTTTACTCGACATGTATTTTTATTTTTATTTAAGGCATTCTCTAATAATTTCACACGTACTTTAATACGACACTATTTGTTTTTCTTAAAATTAATGATAATTACAAATATTAACATTTAGATGTAACTTTGGACTATTAGAAAACCTGATGTAAAATTTGAGCCAAATGGGTTGTCGTTTTTCAAATGCAACCAAAAATACGAAATGAATGTTTTGATCTACAGCCTTAAAGTGTTTTACTGGCAACAAGATGTATGAATTACATAATTAATCGCGTTATAATCTATCGGGAATCGATCAAACAATTATAACAAACACAAATATAGGTACCTATACTCGACATTTCGGAGTTTTTATTGCATCTTCAAGGAGAACAATAAAATAACTTCTACAAATGACTATATTAGAATATTAAACTAAGTATTTACTTATAGAGTTACATACATTACATACACAAATTCTGGTCACATTACAGGAAAAACGAATTTTAAGATTTTTTCGAGAAGTGATTCATCACTTCATTTGAACTTCATTTTTAATTTTAAAAGCACACAATAACTTGTTAATAGGCTATAAGGGTATAAAGAGTAAGGAAGGTCAAAATTAGGAACGTTTCAAACTAGCTGGTTGTTTACCAGTCATTTTCAAACATTTTCGAAACATACTAATCAAAACCACATTAATCAAGAGATTATGAGATTAAGAGATTAATATGTTCACTTAATTCTTTTGATACTAATTAATACTAGTCTATACGCAAAAAATATATCTCGATATTTAATATATAAGACAACATAAATGTTTTTAATTTATAAAATATACAAGTTGTCCCATAAGGTATAGTCATAAATTTAAGAATTTGTTGTCTTTGCGAGTAAAAAATTTCAATAAGCTTATGTTCGATTGTCAACTATTACTGAATTATCTGAATTATTTTAAAATAGAACTCAAGAGATCTGCATATGACAAAAATAAAACTGAAAACTCTTGTGCCTAAGATTAGTAATTTCAAGTTTTATTAATGAATGTTATTAGAATTTCTAACTCATACATATTTGGTATTTAAGATAAAATAATTATTTTTCAAAATTAAGCAAGAATCTTTTATAAGTACCTATTATAATAATACAAATATATATGTAGGTTATACTTGTCAAATTCTCTTGCAGTATTTTTACAAAACTAACTTAATATTGCTTTTGAAAGGGTAACATATTTTTCACTTACCTTGTGGATAATCTCTGTAGGTTGGAGGAGGTACATTTGTATATTGCCCAGGTGTCTTTGGTGAATAATGATCGAGCATTCGATGTCCCGCATTAGCAAGTGAAGCTCTGTAACAAAATAATAAATTTAAAACTATTTGTGCCTAAAAACGATTTTATCTAGTACCTAGATTTTGATGGGACCATTCCAATTGTAGGTCGCCAATTTCTACTAGCCTCGGGATCTAAATCTTGTGGTTTTAAAACTCGAGGAGGCAATTTTGCACCGTTTAACTTAATTGCAGGGAAAACAAACCCCTTAGGATACTGTGGATCTCTAAATCTTACACAATATACATTGTTGTCAATAACTGTTGATAATCCAGCTACTGGAGATTCCAAAAGCCTTTAAAAGAAAAATTAATTATAAAACATCGGAACAGGTGAATCAGAAAAGCACACTTACCCATCAATCTTCACACAATCGTCGGCCAATAAAACAGTACCTTGCATTCCATCAATTACAATAACAGATTCAGCATCAGCATTAAGCTTGTCAGAATATAATCCTTTAATAAATGCGTATCCATTATTATGTATGCCAACATATAATCTATCATCTCCTCTAACATTACGTCTATTTTCTTCAAAAGTTAATTCGTCATACAGCAAATTTAATGCCTGAAACAATCTTGTTTCGTCTACAAACGGTAATAATGCCACACCTTGCCATGCAAATTTTTTTCCGTTTAAATCGATTTTAAAATCTTCTGGATAAAAGTCGATAATTGTAGAATCCTACAATGAAAATTACATAGCATTATAAAATTATTTTTTGTTGGATTATTAATCAAAATATTATTAACTGCTTAAAAGGGACAAATACAATTTTAAAAGTGTACGAAATAAACAAATATTCAAAGTCCTACTATTTTAATTCTCTATCCTTCTTCCGCCCATGCTTTAAGGTCATGATTGGAAAGAATCGACACGTGTGGCGTAAGCCACGCCTATTTTTCTTTCGCTTCCTGATCTATACAATAGGTATACATCTCAACAATAGTACCACGTTTAGAATATTTTATACAAGTAAGTAAACACCGTAATATACAGGTAAAATGATTGACAGCATTTATCAGCTGACTTATATCTTTTTAGCGATGTCGTCAACTTTATTTTCAATTTTTTTTTACCTTTCTTTGAAGTTATTTAAAAGCGTCTTTTAGATCTTTTTATAGACACGTACAAAACAGAACAATGTTTTATTCGTTTCAATCTGTAAATTTAATAAATACTTATCAAAAAAAATTGAAATGATTCTACAAGAATTACATGCATGCATGTAGAAGACATTTGCGTATCCGAAATAATCTTTTTTGTTAAATATTATCGCCTTGATAAAATAGAACTAATAGCTTCTCTTCAAACCTTTGCTGAAGGTCCAGGGAATGTAACTGCTATACCATTGCATGTAAAACATTTGTTGTTTGACAACTGTCAGTTTATAAAATAACAATGAAGTTAATTGCGCTGTAAAATATGGACTGTAGTTCACTAGCTGCTTTTAGAATAGACATTTTCCGTACTATGTAAGATAGAGCCCATAATTTTAACTCATTGTTGAATAAGCAAATTTTGTACCTGCTTTACAACTGCACATTGCAATCGCCAGTAAACTTTTTATTATTTTATATAACAAACAATAATTAATAAAACTTACTACATCTGTCATTAACTTTGCCCAAGGTTCCGGCACATGCTTACGACTTGCTGCTGGAAACACGCCCATCAATTGTTCTAACGGATTAAACTAAAAATTGATAAATTAAAAAACTAAACCGCTTTCTTTATGTTAAAAAAACGTACTGGTTTCGTTCCATATTCAAATTCTGTACTGAGACCTCCAATATTCACAAAATCAGAAGCAAAAGGTGCATAATGATATGGAAAATACCATTTCCAAGAAGCACAACCTTGATAATAATATCGTAGAACCCAACATAAACCCCGTACATACTGTAGTGCAACATTGTATCTGAAATTACAAACACTTATAGTTCAATATTCAAAAATTGACAAGAAAGTTTATAAAATGGATCCAGAAAAAGGAATAGAAAAAATAGACATAGACAAAATGTAAAAATGAAGTAGAACAAGACTTGAATAAACTAGGCATTACAAACTAAGAAACATTAGCCTTGAAAAGGAAAATGTGAAAAAAAAAGTAGCTAAAGTCCTTTAAACCTGTAATATTGCAAATGATAATATAATTCAGTATTATCAATGAATAATCCAAAATACCTAATTACCTACCTAAATTCCAAATTGTCAGGCAATACATCAAATTTTGATTCATAGTATCTGTCTTTAAATCCGTCTTCCCATAATCGCACCTCATCATGTACTTCCTCTTCATCATCTTCCAATGGTCTCTTCTGACTTCTCGAATTACTACAACTGCTTGAACTTTGATCTTGGGGCTTCAACAACGATTCCAAAGCGCTACGCCCTGATACTGTTTGCAAACGATGATCTGTTGCTGTATGCATCCCTGCTTTACGTATGTTATAAGCTTCATTACGAGCGTTTTCAACTGGTTTTGAATATCCTACAGGCTAAATATAAAATACATCGCATTGTTTTAAATAATAAAATACATATTTCAAATTGTTTTACCATAGGAGCAAATTGAGTGTTTTTTACGAGTGCCCAATTTGGTCTATGTTGTGCATACTCCTCTGTACGGCGCCGTTTTGCTTTTTCACGAGCTTTAAAAGCCAATTCGTTTTGTTGTCGTTTTTTAAATATTTCATCTTCGGCTTTACCCAACTCTGTCATTATTAATTGTACTCTTTCTAAATTCACGTCTCCACTATCAGTTAAAAATCCCTAAAATACTACTTTATAAAACATTGAAGAAACCTGTATCAGATACAGGTATTAAAAAAATATATATATATTCATATGAAATACATAAGTGTTAAAAACATAAATAAAAAAATGACTAACAGATTAATATAAATTTCACAAACTATATTGTAATACTTACTCCTGTCTTATATACAGCATCTTTATAAAGATTAACCAATCTATCGATGGCTCCCTCACGAATTTCAAGACTAGGTAAATGTGGCAGAAAATCATTTCCCACAAAAAAACACATAAAAACCCAATCGTCGATAACACGTTCAAAGTCATATTTAAAAGGTAAATTTGGCATTGCTAATTCTCTTTCTAAATATTCCCTCAATATATTGAGACGTACAAATATAAATTCTCCTTCTGAACTGAACGCTGGCGTATCTGAACCCGAAGTTCGTTCTGTTCCTGTGCAATCCTTTAACTCGTGCCCTAAATTATAAAGAAAATAAATAACTATAATATAAACATTTGTACCTACTGTTGCATACCTAGTTGGCCACATATATCGCACGGTCTTGGTTTATTTGGTTTGAATTCTTCTCGAATTATAGTAAAATTTGGTTCGTGAGTGGCAAGACCTAACATTATTAAATCTGCATCGGCTCCACATAAACAATGTTGTGTGTTAGGATCGTGGTCTGGTTGGGCTATAACATTTTCAGTTGTAATTATAAGAGTAACAAAAAAAACTGGACATTCACACGTACCTCTTTGTTTACGAATATAATCCATTATTTTATGCTCTCCTTCTCCGGGAACATTTGCATCTGACAATATTATCTTTACACCTTTCCAAGCAGGATCATTATTCATTCTATCATGAATATAATAATGAAGGCAAGTACTCAGTCTTGCCATAAACGGGGTTCCAGGTGTAATGCAATTAGAGTCAAAATGTTCTTCTTTTGGTTTCTCTGGAGGTAAGTGTACACCTTTCAATAATAATTCTGCACGCACACGCGAAATTTCGGAAATTTTTTCAACAACTTCTTTAGATGCACGAAAACGACGAGATCTTTGTTGATTCATTTTTGCTCGAGGAGCAACTCCATCAATCGCCATATACAACAACTTTCGTGGCCTTACTATTCTAAACAGCCTATCGATACATTCGAAGATTGCTATCATCATCTCGTCTTCATTTCGAGGTGCTGGTTTATCTTCAGGATGAGTGCATGGATGAATGATACCATTCATATCTAAATACAAATTATCAAATTCTACACCATTTGGATTAGGTTCAGTAGAATCTATAGGAACAGCTACTCCATTTACGTCAATAGCCTAAAATAAGTACGTTATACGAATCAAATGCGATAAATTAATAACCTTACTTTTTGCTCTACACAATATACGATAACTGATGGATACTTCCGGCTTAGCCATCGAAAAAATGCAGGTACTCCCATTATGAAAAACTAAAAAATTCACTGCGTATTTTTGAAGGTAATACGAACAATTTCTTAAAGACTTTTTCTATTTAACGAAAAATGGAGCACGACTCGGTGTAACGTAACGACAAAGAAGCCCAAACATAAAAACCACTAAATATAACAGTGGTAATTTCAAAAATCCCTATTTAAAATTTGAAAATAATAGCGGGTAAAATAAAAATTTCAATTATAACGTAAATTATCATAAAGATCACACTAAAATAAAATTTTATTATCGACAAACACATTGTCATATAAACCATAAAATGGCTAATATCATTTAAAATTACTTAAATCATCAAAATTCAGAATTTTAATTTATCTGAAAAATTACATCTACAGCCTATCCAAACCTATATGTAATTCACGTCATCAATAAAAAGTTACTAGATCGTTTATTTGTAATTCGGTTTAAAGTTTTAAAAGTGACATATTCTATAGATGATTTACCGGCACACATATTAGTTGGTATAAAGAAAGACTACAATTTATTAGAACTGTACAAATACAAGGTACGAGGTGACAGCACTGTGTAAAATGTCATCATCTAGTAACCTTTTATTGATGTCGTGAATTGCATATAGGTTTGGACGAAGTGTATTTAAATTAAAAATACATTTTCAACTAACACATTACTATTTTTTAAACATATTTTATACAGCAAAATGTATAAGCCCATTTAGGATTTTGGCACGTACGACATAACTAATGCCGATTCAGGAGAAAGTGGCACTTCATGTGCAACAGCCTTTTTTCTGTAACGTATACATTGTAATGGAGTTTATTTTTATATATCACACTTACTTGACTTCCACACTAGTTTCATTATAATTAGAACTATAAAATTGTATAGTAACTTCTTCTGGAACTGTTGATATTTCTGAAGGAAAATCAATAACAACTCTGTTATTTGTAGGATTGAAAGCAACTAAATATCCAGGATTTCCTGGTGTTAACCTGTCATACAAATCATTAGTAATAAAGTAATAATCATTAATCATTAGTAGCAATACTATTAGGTATTATAAAAAATTATTTATCAAAATAACTCACCGTAGCCTATCCAAAAATAGAATGTATGCACAAAAATTTAACTGCATTAAAATGTAAAATAAAATTAAAACAAACCTACCTTCCATAAACAAAAACGGTCTTGTTTGCGACTAAATACCTAGTTAGATTTCCATGCATAATTGAAGGTGATTTTCGAATATTGAGAAGTTCTTTTGGAATGGTCATGTTTTTATCGATATAAGTTGTGCCTGGCAGTAGTAGCGTAACAATATTTAAAACATCAGATGGCAATGCCGAATTGTTGGCCTTTAAATAATTCACAAAATTACTATTAACATAAAATTTTAAATATTTCGCAAAATTACCTGCCACAATGGCCAATACTTGTTTTCGAGGAATAAGAAGGTAGAATTAAGATCGCTGTTAATTTGTGAAGCAGATAATTGTTTATTGAATCCAAATACTCTCGGTCGGTACGGTAGATCTATCATTAGGGAATTGTTAACTTTAAAAGCATCTAGTTGTTTTAAATTTTCAGATAACATAAATGGCCCTCCATCAGTTTGATTTTTAACCAAAGATCGCCATATTTGTAAAAGTGATCCCAATTCGGAAAGATATTCAGTATTTGTGTGAGTATAAAAACCATAATCAGTTAAACCATATCCAGGTAATTGACTTATACGTTCATCTTTTAAATTTTTATCCACTAGTAAATAAGGAACGCCAGTTAATCGAATCCCTTTTGCTCCGGCATCCAGAAAACTACTCAGGACTGCAGAAAATTCTTCTACAACTCTGCTGTTAGTAAAATTCAACTGCGGAGCTTCTTCTGGAGCTAAATAAAATTTGTTTCGCTTGGATGAGTATATCCATGACGAAGAATTTCGTTTTGATTTCTAAACAAAAGGCATAAGATATAGATAAATGTTAAAAATACTGTAAATTCCCATAACTAACCCAATTATTTGGTTCCACTGCAGTGTCAAAGCTTTTCGACGATGCCCAAATATAGTAATCAACGTAATTGCCATTATCTTCCTCATTTTCGGATTTCGAAAACCATTTCAAAGACGTACCAGGTTTTAAATCAACAATAACATTTACATCAGTTTCCTTTGCTCTTTGTAAGAATGTTAAAAATTTATTGGATAGATTAAGTGGCGTGTAAGCATCTTCGGGCCAAATAACTACCACACCTTGCACTCCAGTATTCTTTAATTGATTTAATTCTTCAGCTGTCGTGTCGGGATCAACTTCTGTTAGAGGTCCTTGTTCCCACCTATTATTAACAAATTTGCCAATAAGTGCATTCAATTTTTAGCATAATTTTCTTTACTCTATATCAATCGGTGTTTACACACCAAACGATTGTCCAAACGTTATTCAAAAAATAACATAGAATTGCATTTTATAATTACAAAGTAACTATCTAAGACCTACCTATCTTTATTTATTACGTTTTTAAGTGAATTGACCAACTATAAATATTCATTTATTCCGAACCAATGCAAGTTCAAAAATGAAATTTTCTTTTATATAGAAAAAATTATATATTTTTATCGATGATGTGCAACTATCAAGTAACTACCTTCACTTGTGTGTTTAAACTAGTGAAAATTGTTGATAACTAACGTAAAGTTACAAAAGCTATGAACTTATTATGTTTTAAAATTAAAATATAAATATTCAAGTACAATAAAACAGCACTAACGTAAACACAGGTTACTTCTACCCTTAGGGTGTTCTTTGGAACAAGGAAAATTTCTTTAAAACCTGGTTTAAGGTTTTAAAGAAATCTTCATTGTAAGTCCAAGTAACCCATGTTTACAATACCTAAACTGTTTCTATTTTAAATAAATCAATTAAAACTTTACTAAAACATTAAAACTTATTAACACAGGTAAATGAATAGTCAAAATTTTAGATAACTAAGTAAATATAAATAATTTCTAAAAGTATTTATGTATTCTTTGAAAATGGCCTTAAACAATTTCTTTTTAAAGAACTGCTGAAATAATTTCAGCAATTTTAATGTATTTATGACTGATAATAATTTATATAACATTGTCACTTAATTCTTTACTACAGACCACTTTTTTTGTGGCAATTAACATTTTTTTATTGAATAAAAATTAATTGATTGGAATATACTAGTTCGATATTTACCTAGTTTTTAAAAATAATATATTTGCCATGACCTCGAATAATTTGTATTATAAACATATGGCAAACGTAAAAGTACCTAACCACCAAGTACCGAATACTCACCAAGTTCGTGGTTCGGGAGGTGAACATTTTGGAGCAGCAACAATTATCATTATAGCGCCAATTAACATTGCAGCCCAAAGTAACCAAAATAAGATAAACAGGAACCATCTTAAACGAACCCAAAATGGATCGTTTGCATATTTCATCAATTCTTCTTTGCCTAATCCCACAAATGTCGTCTTCAGATCACCTAATAAATGTGATGTTTCAGAATCAGACATTTTTATAGGTAACAAATTTTACATTAAACCTATACTACTAAATAAAAGTATAATCGTATCAAAATTCAATTATATATATATATATCCCAATATTAAGAGTCTTATCTATACAAACAAAACAAAAGATGCAATTTCTATAGAATTAGTAAATAAAAGCAGGGTTCACTTATAGATAGATTACCATACCAGAATTAGTATTTACAGTAGATCAAAACAGTTACATTTAGTCATTCTTCAACCAATTATCTACATATTTCTACTGCATTGTGGCGAGAAATTTTGGTTTTTAATGAAATCGATATAGGTAAATGAACATTAACTTTAGAAAAACGAGTTATTTTAATCTACCTGTAGGTAGTTAATTACTTAACGAAGCTGAACAAATTAAAATTCTGTAAAAGTGGCTGTATTACCTATATCCACCTTAGCGTCGCCGTTTTGTTTCTCATTAGATATAAATTTCACGTTGGCACTGTTAACATCAGAATTGTCACCTATCTTTAATTGTTCCTCAGGTAACATCTTTTCGTCGGCTCCGTCCTTTTCTAAACCACCACTATGAGGTTTAACGGAATGTTTTAAGTGGGCTGCAGCTTGATCTGAAAATTAAAAACTATAGTCTTTTTTTTATTATGTAGGTATAATATAAAACATCATGACACAACTTTTTACCTTCTTGGTCAGAATCAGGTATTTGCTTGTATGTTGCAGGAGAAACGTCTTTAGCAGGCTTGCCGGAAATATCTAGTTTAGTACCGTCCATTTCGTACCGTAATTGCTGATTGTTACGTAAATTACTCTTTTATGTTATATTTCGTGAAGGCTTAAATGTTGCACTTCAAGGCTAAATCGATACTTCTGCTGAACCGCATTTGTTAACCTACTTTTCCAACGTCAATACACTCTCTAATGCCAACCTATATTTTACTTACATAAAAAAACCTACAATTTTTTTGTTAATCTATTGTCCTGCCAACTCTCCCACACTTAATATAATCAACACCAAATTAAAATAATTTTAATTTTAATAATTTCTTAATTAAAGTTGAGTAAAATGTAATTGATTTAAAAATTAATTACATGTACTAAATTGTGGGTATATTTAGTAATAGTTAAATGGCTTTTCCCAAAAGGATGTGGTTTTAACTAAATTTAGATATTTATCTTATTGCTTTTTGTAATCGTATACAAAATTATTTATACTAGTATAGCACAAATAAATCTGTAACATTAGAAGTATAAGAATTAATAATGTGTACATGCATATAGGGTGTACCTATTATAAGTTTTTATTCCATTCGTTGGTCCGTTGATTGCCATAATTTTCAAAAACTAATATTGGAATCCAATATTAAATTTAGTATTTCCGTTACTAATCCCAACAGTCCTTTTACCAATGTAACCCTCAAAACTTTGCATAAATAATACTACAAATAATGCCCATAAATATAGATACGATTACCTATATGTCTATATAGTTATACAACATAATCATTTTCGTATTATCACATAAAAAAAGGTTGTCGAGATAATTTATATTATCATATTAATACAGCTATGCATACACACAAACACATAGGTATTTATAATAAGTGGTTACTATGGTAATTTACAATGTAAACACTAAAACAACTTGATTACAATTCTGATAATATATATAAAATTTCATATCAAAATGTTTAATTTAAATGTAGTTAAAGATGGGGAATATACAAAAACAATTTACAGTTTAGTAAGTTACCTATACCTATTCTCTATTATTTAGATAAAGCAATACCTAATGAATAATTACATCTTATAGATAAAAGATGCTCGATATTCGGAAGCTATTAAATTGCTGCATCACATACCAGAATCTAGTACTACAAGAGCTGGATTATCTTTATTGGCCTATTGTTATTTTTACTCTCAAGATTACACAAACGCTGCGAGTTATTATGAACAACTAGTTCAAATATTTCCCGACAATAACGACTATAAAATTTATCATGCCCAAGCACTATATCAAGCATGCATGTACGAGGATTCTTATAATGTAACAGAAAAAATTGAGGATACCGACTATCAGCCTCAAGTATGTTTTGAAATTTTAAATTATAATAAATTATAGAAACAGAAACAGTTCGATAACATTATTTAAGGTAACTAAATTACAAGCTGCAATAAAATATGGCGAAGAAAATTTAGTAGCTGCTAAAAGTTTAGTAGATATGTGTCCAGCTGATGATACCGATACTGACGTTAATTTAGGATGTTTATTATACAAGGCAAATTTTTTATCAAAACAACAACCATATAGACATATAAATACTTATTATTATAATATTTTAGGAGGGTAATTTCGAAGAAGCTTTGAATAAATTTACAGTTTGTTTACAAAATTTAGGATTTAAACCATATCTCGCATACAATGCTGCTTTATGCTATTATAGGCTCAAAGAGTATGGACCAGCCCTAAAACATTGTGGTATAACATCCTTATTTTATCAAGCAAATAATTTATTATACCTATATTCTGTATATTAAATAGGTGACATTGTTGAAAGAGGAATACGAGATCATCCTGAACTAAGTGTAGGAATGCAAACAGAAGGTATCGAAGTCCGTTCGGTTGGAAACACCCTTACTCTCCACGAAACTGCACTTACGGAAGCCTTTAATTTAAAAGCGGCCATCGAATATCAACTTAAAAACAGTAAATTAATAATGTACACTTTTTCTTATTTTTATAATTTATTCTGTAATTGTACTGTACTATAGTGAATGCGGCTAGAGAAGCTTTAACCGATATGCCACCAAGGACTGAATACGAATTAGATGCAGTTACACTACATAATCAAGCTCTAATGAATATGGAACAAAATCCATCAGAAGGTTTTGAAAAACTTCAATTTTTATTACAACAGAATCCGTTTCCTCCAGAAACTTTTGCTAATTTACTGCTGTTGTATTGTCAGTACGAATGTTACGATCTTGCAGCCGATATTTTAGCAGAAAATACACATCTTACTTATAAATATTTAACACCCGTAAGTATAAGCTTAACTCCAAAAACAGATATCTCTTTACTATAGAAATATTAATATAAAATCAACTTTCCAGTTGGAATTATCATTAAGCAAATATTTTTAATGTACATATGTATTTTATTTATTTATTTTTTTAAAGTTCGATTGTCTACTTATACACGCATTTAAATTTTCGAAAATCTGTTTAAATAATCTATAATGCTTTAAAATGATGGGAATATTTTTAGTATTTATACGATTTTTTGGATGCCATTATAACACAACAAACTTCTCCACCAGAAGCATATCAAAAACTAGACGATCTTGCAAACCGTCATACAGAACTTTTACGTAAACTTACTAAACAAGTTCAAGAGCACCGCAGTCATGGCGATACGGAACTAGTAAAAAAAACAGTTTTGGATTATGAAGAATGCCTGGAAAGGTACATTCCAGTTTTAATGGCACAAGCTAAAATATATTGGGAATTAGAAAATTATACTCAAGTAGAAAAAATATTTAGAAAAAGTGTAGAATTTTGTAACGATAATGACATTTGGAGACTTAATGTTGCTCACGTGCTTTTCATGCAAGAAAATAAATTTAAAGAAGCTACTGGTTTTTATGAACCTATTGTGAAGAAGAATTACGTGGAAGTAACGGCTTTTATGGTATAATTTGTTTTTTAATATTTGTAAATAAATTTTCTAGATTTTAAAAGTTAGTGCAGTTGTCCTGGCAAATTTATGCGTTTCCTACATAATGACGTCACAGAATGAAGAAGCTGAAGAGTTGATGCGTAAAGTTGAAAAAGAAGAAGATCAACTTGCCTTTGAGGAACCCGAAAAAAAATACTTCCATCTTTGCATAATAAATTTGGTAATCGGGTAAAAATTTAATAAACGTAATGTAATGGCCGAATTTGATACAGAGTTTTTAGTACCCTTTATTGTTCCAAAGGTAACTACGAGTTTGGAATTTCGAGTAATGAAATCTTTGGAACCTTTCAATAAAAAGTTAGGAATTGATACTTGGCATTATACCAAACGATGTTTTATAAGTTTAATAGAAAATCTGGCTAAACACATGATTGTTGTTCGAGATTCTGTTATTCAAGAATGCATTACATTTTTAGAGAATTGTGAATGTAAGTATTTATGTTGATAAAACGTCAATCATTTTAAATGGTAATAAATAAAAACTAATCTGAAGAATTTTTTTTTCAATTTATTTCAAATAATTAAAAATTGAATACAAAATAATTGCACTTCCAATATTCATAATGACATACTTAATATTTAGATAATGATTAGACGATTTGGTCATTATTAAATCTTGGTTTTTTCCTTAGAAATGATCATTACAGTAATTGCTTCTAAGTAATTAAATATGTTTTAGTAATAACTAAATTTAATCATAGCATTTTAAATAATTTGATCAACAGTTTAGCTTAAATGTGTTGCCATACTAGATATAAAAAGGTTTTTAATTAATTTTGATATTTGTTTAGTATATGGAAAGTCAATTTCAACACTAGCATATGCTCCACTTTCTGATGAAGTAGTTCAAAGCGATGGAACTCAGACTGTCGCCTATGAAGCACGGTTATTGAAGTCTTTATTATTAAAATTATATATTTATTAATAGTGGTAAAATTAGTTGGCACAATAGTTTCTACAAAAAGAATAAGTAAAAGTAAACTGTTACCTAACATTAAAGATGTTATCAACCAAAAATGTAGCAAATAACTACAATTTATTATAATTTCTTATAGGTATATTAAAATTTGCTTCTTTCATCTAAAATTATTAGCAATATAAAGTTGTTTAAGAACACATGAAATATGTTATTGATCAGTTTTCTAACCAACACCCAATTTTGAATATATAAAAATTGAATATATATATATAAATTATTTTAATAAGATTAATCTTGTTAGTTAATATAGTAAAGATTAATTTTTTTATTGCAGTGTATTTTTAATTCTTATATAGAAAATATTGTAGTATAATGAAAAAGATCAAAGTTCTTGAAAATACTTTTGAAAAACTTTATTTTTAGTTGCTTAAATTATTACAAGACATATTTCATTTTATAATTTATTGATATATAAGTAATCAATCGATCAATGGTACAATCAATTAAGGAAAAACCTAATGCAACTAATATTTTAATTTCATAAACTACCGATGTAAGAATGTACCTATACTTATTGTTAAAATTAAAACAAATAACTTTTTTTTAAAATTTATATTGCATAACAAATTACATTTATTATTTGCATTAGTAGTTGCAGAAAAACAAAATTAGTGTAACAATGCATGTCCAATTTTAAAATTATTGTAAAATAAAACGTTTTGAATAGAATCATCTGTATAAACATAACAACATATATCACAATAATTTTAAAATATTTGTTGGTAAAACAATGTTAAAGGCTGGTATTTCAATTTTCTGAATGAAACTACCAGTCCTAAAACTATTAATAAATGACATATACCTTTGTATTTATACATGTATGTAACTGGTTTTTATCGTCAATGTGGGACAAATAAAATAAAAATATAACTACCACAACCATAAATCAATTGTCACAACCAGAAAGTTAATATATCACTAATAAAGCAATAGTAATATAGGTAGTTTACATCTAAAAAATGTTACATTCTTTTCTAATGTAAAGCTGAAGCATTTTGAAATAGAAGTACTAATAATAATAAGTTCTTTAGTTTACTTAAAAACTTAATTTAGTAAGATTGCCACAAAAATGTTTCTTCTACTTATATTCATTTTGTAAATATTAAATAAAGCCTTCTACTTTTACGTGATTTAACATTACATTAATGGTTTTAAAACAAAATATCGCATAAAAAAAGGAACCACTATATTTATATGTGTACAAAACTGCAATACAAAATGATATAAAATACAAAAAGAAATTTCTCATACTTGTCTATCGTCGTTGTCCGTTTCCATTTAGACTTATTATTAAATAATAAATGAACAGTTTTGCTTAGCATCAAAACTTAAAAGAATTAAAAATATCTTTACTGCGTTGAATCAAATCAAAGTGTAAACTTTTAAAACCTTTTTTGTACAATTCAACCCGAACGTTAAAAAATAATTGTTTAAATTAACAAGTTATTCAGTAAAAAATTTGTTGATGTTATTCATTCACGAGTATGACAAGATATCACATTTAAAATAACTGTAAGGTTTAATTCACAATGAACGCAAGCATAAAAAATGTCTGTTTGTAATATTTAAATATTTTATGCCTATCTATAATTAGATAGTTTTTCACTACTTCCTGTTGGTAGGCCTTTGTTGTAAAATAAAATAAAATACATAAGAAATCATAGAATAAAAATTTAATTAGAAAGAATCAGATTATGCATTTCTTATGTTCATCTGTAAACAATATATCAACATAAGAAATGCATTTGTTATGGCTACTTTTACAAATTCCCTATAATTCAGTTTTTATTTTATCATTTCTTATGTATTATTATTATTATTTCTTACGCTTATGTTCATCGTGAATTAGGGGTAATATATTACATCATAATTTCATGTAGCGATAAATTAAAGGTAGATATTCATTAAATTGTTTATATATAGAAGTAGCTATATATAAATATATCACAATTTTTGTATCATTTAAAATTGTCAATAATTGAATTTTTGTAAATGAGTAAATTGTCATGCGCAAAACTGTAGTAAAAATTATAAGTTAATTAACAATGGCACTAGATGGTGTCTGATTAAGACCACAAGTACCATCTCCTCGATAAACTAAGTAATAACCTTGATGACCCCAACTTTTCCCCCACGAATTCTTTACAAGCCAGTATGGAAGAGTTTTATTAAGATATGGATATTCTAAAATTAAATTATCAATAATTATAAGTTTACTTCAAGTGAAAATAAGACTTACTATGTACACCATAACCTACGATAAGTACTCCATGATCTAAATCGTTAGGATTGCATAAAAATTTCCAAGGATGTGATACACCTCCGATGTAAAACTGCATAGCATTAGCATTAATAGCAATTGAAATTGGTCCATTTTTAACAAGCCATTTAGCCATATCAGTTTCATTATGACTAATATTTACAGCACCCGCAACTGTTACTTTAACTAAAGATTTATTAAAGTGACATTTTTCATTTTCTCCTTCATAAGGATAATCACCTTCAGTTTCTAAACCACCTAACTTTTCTATAGCCCTAAAATAGAACTCCAAAATTAACAACATACAGAAATTAGATACCGGCATGTTAAATATTTACCGATATGCATTATCCATTAAACCGCCACTGCAACCATCATCTGTGATGTCACAATCTACCAATTCCTGCTCAGATAGCTCCAGCAATTTTCCATGTTTGATTGCATATTGTCCTTCTATATTTCCAGTTACACTAAATGCCCAACAACTTCCACATAATCCTTGATTTTTTACTTCAGAAACCACTCCTTTAGTGCGCCAGTCAAACTCGATAGGAAGATCTATTTGAGGAACAGTTGCTTGTGGAAATTGAATATTATTTTCATTTCTTAAATCTGACCTTAAACCTAAACGCTTTTTAAATTCTTTCTTAGTTAAATCAGCAAACTGAGTTATTCCATAGAGAGCGGTACCCTGTTCGTATTCATTAAGAAAATTAATTCTTCTTAGATTTTGTTTAAATACATAATAACGATACTTTAATTCTACTTTAGAGTCATAAACTTTTTCATATTTTGACATGAATTTCTCAAATAAATCTGTGTGCACATTACGAACGACTCTTTTAAATGATTTTGTTTCTCTTTTATGTATAAATGGATGTGTGTCAACGTCATCTTCAAAAGTGACGGTGATCTCTAAACCATCAGGTAGCCATGATCGATTCCAAGCTTTTATATTTGCAATGCGAGATTTGGATCCCTCCAATATATTGCACTGATCTGATTTTTCCTCATCTTTCCTGCAATCCGAAAGCACTACTTCTGCCTTAATGCGATACATGACACCAGCTACAACTTGAGAAGAAGCTTCTAGAACACGAACAACCTTATATTTAGTCGCATGTATTGATTGAGAATCCAAATGTTTCAAGGCATGTTTTACATAATTTTGAACTTCTGGTTCATCTATGGAAATCGTCTGCAAACCTCCAGGAATTATTTCGCGCTTAGATTTGAATTCGTGCTTGCTACCATCATCTTCGAAAGTGACGCTGATCTCATAACTGCTAGGTACCTGAGGCTTTTCCCAACATTTTATATTACAAATACGAGATTTCGATCCTTCTAATAAATTGCACTCGTCTCCTGATTTTTCCTCATTCTTACCACAATCTGAAAGTGCTATTTCGGCTTTAATTTTGTACAAATGCCCAGCAACCACCTGTCTGGAAGCTTCCAACACTCGTATCACTTTATATTTGGTATTATGTTCTGATTCTGAATCCAAATGCTTCAAGGCATGTTTGACATGGTGTTGAACTACTGGTTCGTCTACAGAGATTGTTTCTATTCCTCCAGGAATTATTTCGCGCTTAGATTTGAATTCGTGCTTGCTACCATCATCTTCGAAAGTGATGGTGATCTCTAAACCATCAGGTAACCATGGTCGATCCCAAGCCTTTATATTGGCAATGCGAGATTTGGATCCCTCCAATGTATTGCACTGATCTGATTTTTCCTCATCTTTACTGCAATCGGAAAGCACTACTTCTGCCTTAATGCGATACATGACACCAGCTACAACTTGAGAAGAAGCTTCTAGAACACGAACAACCTTATATTTGGTCGCATGTTCCGATTCAGAATCCAAATGTTTCAAGGCATGTTTTACATAATTTTGAACTTCTGGTTCATCTATGGAAATCGTCTGCAAACCTCCAGGAATTATTTCGCGCTTAGATTTGAATTCGTGTTTGCTACCATCATCTTCGAAAGTGACGCTGATCTCATAACTGCTAGGTACCTGAGGCTTCTCCCAACATTTTATATTACAAATACGAGATTTAGATCCTTCTAATAAATTGCACTCGTCTCCTGATTTTTCCTCATTTTTACCACAATCTGAAAGTGCTATTTCGACTTTAATTTTGTACAAATGACCAGCAACCACCTGTCTGGAAGCTTCCATTACACGGACAACCTTATATTTGGTATTATGTTCTGATTCAGAATCCAAATGTTTCAAAGCATGTTTACATAATTTTGAACTACTGGTTCATCTACAGAAATCGTCTGCAAACCTCCAGGAATTATTTCGCGCTTAGATTTGAATTCGTGCTTGCTACCATCATCTTCGAAAGTGACGCTGATCTCATAACTGCTAGGTACCTGAGGCTTTTCCCAAGCTTTTATATTACAAATGCGAGATTTTATTCCTTCTAATAAATTGCACTCGTCTCCTGATTTTTCCTCATTCTTACCACAATCTGAAAGTGCTATTTCTGCCTTAATGCGATACATAAAACCAGCTACAACTTGAGAAGAAGCTTCTATTACACGGACAACCTTATATTTGGTCGTATGTTCCGATTCAGAATCCAAATGTTTCAAAGCATGTTTTACATAATTTTGAACTTCTGGTTCATCTATGGAAATCGTCTGCAAACCTCCAGGAATTATTTCGCGCTTAGATTTGAATTCGTGCTTGCTACCATCATCTTCGAAAGTGACGCTGATCTCATAACTGCTAGGTACCTGAGGCTTTTCCCAACATTTTATATTACAAATACGAGATTTCGATCCTTCTAATAAATTGCACTCGTCTCCTGATTTTTCCTCATTCTTACCACAATCTGAAAGTGCTATTTCGGCTTTAATTTTGTACAAATGCCCAGCAACCACCTGTCTGGAAGCTTCCAACACTCGTATCACTTTATATTTGGTATTATGTTCTGATTCTGAATCCAAATGCTTCAAGGCATGTTTGAGATGGTGTTGAACTACTGGTTCGTCTACAGAAATTGTTTCTATTCCTCCAGGAATTATTTCGCGCTTAGATTTGAATTTGTGCTTGCTACCATCATCTTCGAAAGTGATGGTGATCTCTAAACCATCAGGTAACCATGAGGCTTCTCCCAAGCCTTTTATATTGGCAATGCGAGATTTGGATCCTTCTAATAAATTGCACTGATTTGATTTTTCCTCATCTTTACCACAATCTGAAAGCACTATTTCTGCCTTAATGCATACATGACACCAGCTACAACTTGAGAAGAAGCTTCTAGTACACGAACAACCTTATATTTGGTCGCATGTTCCGATTCAGAATCCAAATGTTTCAAGGCATGTTTTACATAATTTTGAACTTCTGGTTCATCTATGGAAATCGTCTGCAAACCTCCAGGAATTATTTCGCGCTTAGATTTGAATTCGTGTTTGCTACCATCATCTTCGAAAGTGACGCTGATCTCATAACTGCTAGGTACCTGAGGCTTCTCCCAACATTTTATATTACAAATACGAGATTTAGATCCTTCTAATAAATTGCACTCGTCTCCTGATTTTTCCTCATTTTTACCACAATCTGAAAGTGCTATTTCGACTTTAATTTTGTACAAATGACCAGCAACCACCTGTCTGGAAGCTTCCAACACTCGTATCACTTTATATTTGGTATTATGTTCTGATTCTGAATCCAAATGCTTCAAGGCATGTTTGACATGGTGTTGAACTACTGGTTCATCTACAGAGATTGTTTCTATTCCTCCAGGAATTATTGCGCGCTTAGATTTGAATTCGTGCTTGCTACCATCATCTTCGAAAGTGACGCTGATCTCATAACTGCTAGGTACCTGAGGCTTTTCCCAAGCTTTTATATTACAAGTGCGAGACTTTGTTCCTTCTAATAAATTGCACTCATCTCCTGATTTTTCCTCGTTCTTACCACAATCCGAAAGGGCTATTTCTGCCTTAATGCGATACATAAAACCAGCTACAACTTGAGAAGAAGCTTCTATTACACGAACAACCTTATATTTGGTCGCATGTTCCGATTCAGAATCCAAATGCTTTAAGGCATGTTTTACATAATTTTGAACTTCTGGTTCATCTATGGAAATCGTCTGCAAACCTCCAGGAATTATTTCGCGCTTAGATTTGAATTCGTGCTTGCTACCATCATCTTCGAAAGTGATGGTGATCTCTAAACCATCAGGTAACCATGGTCGATCCCAAGCCTTTATATTGACAATGCGAGATTTGGATCCTTCTAATGTAAATTGCACTGATCTGATTTTTCCTCATCTTTACCACAATCTGAAAGGCACTACTTTCGCCTTAATGCGATACATGACACCAGCTACAACTGTGCAGAAGAAGCTTCTAGGACACGTACACTTTATATTTGGTATTATGTTCTGATTCAGAATCCAAATGTTTCAAGGCATGTTTTACATAATTTTGAACTTCTGGTTCATCTATGGAAATCGTTGCAAACCTCCAGGAATTATTTCGCGCTTAGATTTGAATTCGTGCTTGCTACCATCATCTTCGAAAGTGACGCTGATCTCATAACTGCTAGGTACCTGAGGCTTTTCCCAAGCATTTTATATTACAAATACGAGATTTGATCCTTCTAATAAATTGCACTCATCTCCTGATTTTTCCTCATTCTTACCACAATCTGAAAGTGCTATTTCGGCTTTAATTTTGTACAAATGACCCAGCAACCACCTGTCTGAGAAGCTTCTATACACTCGTATCACTTTATATTTGGTATTATGTTCTGATTCAGAATCCAAATGCTTCAAGGCATGTTTGAGATGGTTTGAACTACTGGTTCATCTACAGGAAATCGTTTCTAAATTCCTCCAGGAATTATTTCGCGCTTAGATTTGAATTCGTGCTTGCTACCATCATCTTCGAAAGTGATGGTGATCTCTAAACCATCAGGTAACCATGGTCGATCCCAAGCCTTTATATTGGCAATGCGAGATTTGGATCCCTCCAATGTATTGCACTGATCTGATTTTTCCTCATCTTTACTGCAATCGGAAAGCACTACTTCTGCCTTAATGCGATACATGACACCAGCTACAACTTGAGAAGAAGCTTCTAGTACACGAACAACCTTATATTTGGTCGTATGTTCCGATTCAGAATCCAAATGTTTCAAAGCATGTTTTACATAATTTTGAACTTCTGGTTCATCTATGGAAATCGTCTGCAAACCTCCAGGAATTATTGCACGCTTAGATTTGAATTCGTGCTTGCTACCATCATCTTCGAAAGTGACGCTGATCTCATAACTGCTAGGTACCTGAGGCTTTTCCCAAGCTTTTATATTACAAATGCGAGATTTTGTTCCTTCTAATAAATTGCACTCATCTCCTGATTTTTCTTCGTTCTTACCACAATCTGAAAGGGCTATTTCTGCCTTAATGCGATACATAAAACCAGCTACAACTTGAGAAGAAGCTTCTATTACACGGACAACCTTATATTTGGTCGTATGTTCCGATTCAGAATCCAAATGTTTCAAAGCATGTTTTACATAATTTTGAACTTCTGGTTCATCTATGGAAATCGTTTGCAAACCTCCAGGAATTATTGCACGCTTAGATTTGAATTCGTGCTTGCTACCATCATCTTCGAAAGTGATGGTGATCTCTAAACCATCAGGTAACCATGGTCGATCCCAAGCCTTTATATTGGCAATGCGAGATTTGATCCTCCAATGTATTGCACTTGATCTGATTTTCCTCATCTTTACTGCAATCGTAAGCACTACTTTCGCCTTAATCGATACATGACACCAGCTACAACTTGAAAGAAGCTTCTAGTACACTGGACAACCTTATATTTGGTCGTATGTTCCGATTCAGAATCCAAATGTTTCAAAGCATGTTTTACATAATTTTGAACTTCTGGTTCATCTATGGAAATCGTTTGCAAACCTCCAGGAATTATTGCTCGCTTAGATTTTGATATTCGTGCTTCACCATCATCTTCGAAAGTGACGCTGATTCATAACTGCTAGGTACCTGAGGCTTTCTCCAAGCTTTTACTATTTACAAATTTGCGAGATCTTTAGTTCCTTCTAATAAATTGCACTCATCTCCTGATTGTTTCCTCATGGTCTTACCAGGCATATCCGAAAGGGCTATTTTGCTTTAATGTTTGTACAAATTGACCATAGCAAACCACCTGTCTGGAAGCTTCCAACACTCGTATCACTTTATATTTGGTATTATGTTCTGATTCTGAATCTAAATGCTTCAAGGCATGTTGGACATGATTTTGAACTGCCGGTTCGTCTACAGAGATTGTTTCTATTCCTCCAGGAATTATTGCTCGTTTAGATCTTAATTCATATTTGCTTCCGTCGTCTTCAAAATGGATAGTAATTTGACGGCCATGTGGTAACCATGGCTGATCCCAAATTTCAATATTACAAATACGAGATTGATATGTTGATTGACAATTTTCTTGTAAAGAGCAATCTAAGATTATTTCGGCTTTAATTTTATATAGTACTCCAGCTACTATTTGTTTTGTCGCTTGTAAAACTTTGACCAATTTATAATAATCAGAATTTCCAGAATTTGACGGTAGAAATTCTAAAGCCTGTTTTGTAAATTCTTGTACAACTGAATCATCGACAGGAATATCTTCAATGCCACCTACACGTGGGATTGTTCTTCTACGAATACGTATTTTATATTCTTCACCATGGTTTTCACATCGTGACTTCACTACTTTAGGACTGTCTTCGTCTTCACTTATTAGTACCTGAATTTTACAAATTTTTCTGAAATCTTTAACATATTTTTATTACAAGGAGTTTCTTTTAATGGTTTATCATTGGGATCTGAAGGATTATGACAAGCTGTTTTAGCAATACTTAATGTAAGATAATAATTGATTCCATTAGCAAACATGACTTTTTCATAGCCTAATAGTTGCAAAAGTAACTGTTTTTCATTTTTGGTTACAGCTTCTACATATGATGCTGCTATTGTAGCTAACTGTGACACCAATAATTTTTCTTCCATGTCCACAGTTTTTACATAACCATCATTACTAATATCACGTTTACATCTTTTATGTTTCTTTTCATTATTCTCTTCTGAAGAGGATGATGAACTGCTGCTGCTGCTACTACTCTTACTACTACTACTGTCACTGCTACTACTCTTACTACTACTGTCACTGCTACTACTCTTACTACTACTACTGTCACTGCTACTACTCTTACTACTACTACTGTCACTGCTGCTATCACTACTGCTGCTGCTATCGCTGCTGCTGCTACTACTACTACTACTCGTCACTGCTGCTACTTTTACTACTACTGTCACTGCTGCTACTTTTACTACTACTGTCACTGCTACTACTTTTACTACTACTACTGTCACTGCTGCTGCTACTGCTATCGCTACTGCTGCTGCTGCTATCGCTACTGCTGCTGCTGCTATCGCTACTGCTGCTGCTGCTATCGCTACTACTGCTACTGCTGCTGCTATTACTATCTTTAAATTCTTGTTTTTTAAACTTTGAACATTTACAATCCTTTTCTTTATTTTGCGATTTATTAATATCATTATCTTCACTTTCTAAGTATTCCTTTTTATTCCTTGATTTCCTTGTATTTTCACTATCTTTTTTATATTTATCCTTTTCATAATCATCTTTTTGGTTTCTACTATCCAAAACATTTTTATTTTTTTTATTGCACTCTGAATCATCATCGTCGGTTGATTTGTTACTATCTGATACCGCGTTTCCTTTATTATTATTACAAAGAGATTCTTTTTTAGATCTAGTTTCACCGGAAACGCTACTTTTTGAACTTCTTAGATGTTTTGTTAAGCGTTTTTAGTTTCTACAGAATCACTATCATCTTTACCATGTTTAGCTTTTGGTTGATCAGCTTGGAAATACTGTACATTTTCAGGGACAGAATGCGTACTGTCTGAAACCTGTTTTTGAATAGATGTAATTGGTTGAGCAAATTCTATTTGAGATTCAAGATCGTGTAAACGTAAAGCGCTCATTTCTTCATCATGATGGTTTATTTCCATTTTACCACTAGGATCAATATGTTTTGCATGAGCTCCACTGACTTCATTATTTTGTTGTTGTTCAGCAAATTCTTGTGAGACAGTGCAATTATTACTTATTATATGTTTAGCTTTACTTATCCAAGGCCTCTGAAAATAAACTATTTCACAAATTTCTGATGGAGTTTGAGAATCAAGTGGACAATATTCGATAACATCAGTTTTGGGACAAATTGTTTTGGCAACTTCTAAAAGTAGTATATATTTAATTCCGGCAACCACCTATAAAAATATAAAAAATAAATGGACCCAGGCTCGATGTTAAACATGCCTGTTGTTGAAGTCGAAGAATTTTAACGGCTATATGTTTGTTACTTTGTTCTGATTCGATGTGTTGTAGTCCAGTTTGAGTAAGTGCCGAAACACCTTCTACATTTGTATTTAAGTCAATCGGGCATCCCACGCAGTAATTGGAACCAGGTTGTACAACTATAATTGGATCACTTGACAATTCATCATTCGCAACTTCTTTACTTAAGTGAATCTTTAATGAAGAATAATATGATATGTAATTTTAATTGATAAATACATTACTCACATCTCCTACATGTTGATTTATTAGCGGGATTGTAGTTGAATGTATTTTTGATTCAACCTTTGGTTTACAAGTTGTTCCAGATTGCGTTTCATAACTATCATTAACATGTTGTACAACTCCTTCACAAATAAATACATTTTTCACACATGGCTGATTTGAAACTTCAGGGACTTCAGGGAGGCATTCTCCCACTGTTTCAAGTACTATTTTAATTGTATTATCGTTCTAAAAATAATATACTTTAAACGGTGTTATTGTTTATCAATAACTATACGTTATTCACGATAGGTTCCAACGCACGTCATGCATAAAAAATTACTAAATTGTATATTTGTAATATTCAGTTTGAAGTTTTGAACATGGCATATTCTACTGATGATTTACCTGCACATGTATGACATGGCGAATAAGAAATACTACAGTAACTAACTGATATACTACTGTAAAATACAAGGATTTATCGATGACGTGAATAACGTTTAGGTACCTATATTATAAATTATTATAAATTTCCACGTTTTCTTAAAAATTAGGTGAAACACACAATTTTATAATTAAACTATTTTTATATTTCTGAAACATATTTAATAAAATTAAATAATACTAATTATACTTAATATGCTTTTTTATGAAAATTAATCATATTACAATTTTTTTAAGGTAATATACATGGCGAGGCAATTAATGACGATGATAAAGCAAATAAATAGATAATGTATAACTAATGGTGTGTTGTTAGATTGCATAAAATTAAAAGTGCAATTTTTTTTAATCATTCTAATAAAATGATTAGAAAATAAGAATAGGTATCGCCCAGTTGAAAATATATGTAGTTGAAAATTGAGGAAAAGAGATAATGCTATATGAAATAAAATAAATTGTAACTGGATTCTGAAATAGAAACAACCAAAATTCAGTTTTAAATTAAGAACAAAACATCAAATAATATCAAAGTTCAGATACATTTAACGGGACACATCCTGTTTTAAAGTATTTGCAAAAAATCTACTAATTGTGCAATGAAGACTATCAATAAACAGATAAACCTGATTTTGTAATAAGGCGTTAGATAACTTTCTATAAAAAAATATGCAAAATAAATTTCATATTCCCAATTAATAATAAGATTAGTGCTTTATCTTTGATTCTGACTATGAATGGATATAGGGTTTATCTTTGCTTTTGGGACAAGACTAACTGAAATTCTAAGTTTATTTAACTACACTACACTATATTATATTATTATTGCATGTATGTAATTATTTATTAATTGGTTTTTTTATTGATTTATAAGTATTTGTAATTTGTAGTGTTCAAAGACACAATTCTGAATAACATATATCATCTTTTTTTTATTTGTTATCTACTACAAAGTTAATGTTTTTCGAGGGCAATTTATAGGTGTTTGAAATATGTTTTCGGAATATAATATATTTTGAAATCAAACACAAAATATGATCTTTGTATTCATTTTATCAAATAATTTGTAAATACAGATAACAAATTTTACTTTAGCAGTGTAACGTAAATTAATTAATTAAAGTAATATTAGTAAACAAAACGCATATTAAAAAATTATCTATGCTTATGATTAGTAAAAATGAAATAGGATCAAAATAAGTGAACCCTGGAAACCCAGGCAGCGTTATTTGCTTTGAATTAAATTTAGAAAACTAAAATAATCAAGTTTCGTACCCTCAATTGTAGTATTACAAGGGCACTCTCGAAATAATACACAAAAATCTTTGTTACTTGGGTACCTATTACTTTCTTGCAAATTATAGCTATTGTGCATTAATTTATAATAATTTAGTACAAAATTTATTCATTTGCACATTTGTAACATTTTTATGAGGCAATTAAATTGAATTAAGCTTTTCCAGAATGTACATTGAAAAAGTAAAAATGGATCGGAAGTGTTAAAAATTTGACATTCTGCCAAGCACGATTAATAACTAGGGACCTCTAAATAATGTTAGCTAGTCCCAAAGCTGATTTTATGTAAACAATCAAAGTAAGGTATGGGAAGCCCTATTCATTAACAGCTGACAATGTTCAATTAAAATGCTTTTGTTTAAATCTATTTCTTACCTCTTTATACGCATTAATAAATTTTTCGTATTTATAATCATATTGACGGTGTGGAATGGAATTTAAATAATTTATAAAACTTGATATATATGAATAATATATAGCATGGGCGTCATTTTCGAAATTATCAACTTCACCATTAACAATCAAAACACTGGATAACCACAACACCGTCAATAACCTCCAGAATCCCATTTTTGACTGATGATATTTCAAACAGGTTGGATTTTTAAGTATTAAAAAAAAATGCGCTTGCGCACCTCTGCAACCAATTAATCAACCATAGGCGTAACTAACTGGTGTTATAAATAAATAAATTTATTTTATTTTTTGTGTTTATTTAAAATTTTTAATTGGAAGCAAACGTTTCACAGTTTTCTTATCACAGCCGTACAGAATTTATTTCTTCTTCTGTTACTTAAATTACTTTTTTGTTGTGTAAGGAATTTTATCAATACCTCTTATATTATGTTAAATTAAACGATACCAAAAGACTACCTGATTTATAATACAATGTTATTAGGTGCTATGTAGTTATTAAAACATTCCTTTTTTTTTTAAAGTCAATAACTGGTTCAGCAAATTAATGCTATTCACAGTTGAGTTAGCACGTTAATGTTTTCACTGTTTATCACTTGAGAGGATAGCTGCTGAGAGCTCCTCATGCACTAATCGTTTTTATGAAAACATTCCTATATGCAAGATATATAGATATAAATTTATTTGAATATTTTTGAGAGAAGTATACAACATATTTATCTTTTACTGTAGCTAGTATTTGATTTTATAGAATGTTAAATTTTTAACACTAACAATAAATTGATACTGAAAGTACTTAATAATATTTAAGGTTTTTAAGGAATCTTTGTAAGCACATATCCAGATACACCCTGTATATAAATAAAACTTATTTAAAGTTGGCAACGTAGCACGCAGTTCGGTTTCTAACGTGTGTTTGTGTTAACGGTTTTGTAAAGTTAAAACTTTTTTAAGTTACTTTGGTGTTAAATTGTGCAATAGATTTATTGATATACCTAATTATAATCATCGTACTAATCAAGTTTATCAAGGTAAGTGCCTATAGTTTGTGTTTATTTCTAAATATCATCTGGATCACTTCCAACCAACAAAAAGAAATGTATAGGGTACCTATACCTACAAGTTTTACTCGAGTTTGTTGTTATTTTGCAAATATCATTTTAAATTATATTTTGCTTGGTAAATATTAAACGAATAATTAAAAAAAAGAAGGTTTTGTGCGTACAAAAATAGGTAATCTTTCAGTTTGCAATTATATCATCGGATAACCACATGCCTACACGTAGGATATATTTAATTGAATTAGAAAAAATATTTGACTTAAATCATTTGAAGCCAGTTCTTTAAGATAATTATAAACTGTTCAGGTGTAGATATCCGAGTTTCTTTTTATTTTAATTATAAATTATTTAGAAAACTGGCAGTACGATGAACCTGTGCAATCATATTTAATATTTGTAAATATGTAGCAGGTATTAACGACAAATTAAAAGTTTTGTCTTTAGAGGCAGAAATTATAATGATAAATGGTACGTACCTATTTAATTTTTTTTTAGAATATGTAATTATTATTAATACCTATTTATGTACGTACACATTCTACTAATAAAGTACAATTTATATATCATTTTTTTATGTGTATTTGCAACTAAGATAAATGGTTAATGCTTTATCGTACTTGTACCTATCGTAATTTGATTATTAAATAGCATAAAACAACATGTTGCTAGGCAATCAGTCTTACAGGAGGGATGTTATCGTCTAGTTATTAGTACGACGGTCACTAGGTGGCATACGAAAGGTTTTAGGTGTCGATTAGTCAAATTTGACAGTACTATCTGCTGTTCTTATATACATATTTATAAATAGTTAAATTTCAGTAGTACAATACTTCAAAGAAATAATTATCTAGCACTTCAGTGTAGTGTATTACGAGGTACACTGCGCATCAAATATATATGGTGTAAGCCTTGTGAGCCAAAAATGGTGTTTTTTAGCTGTGTAAGTTCATCTTTCTTGACGTACCATATTAACAACCTTTGCTGTTTATGCATTTTAGGACCAACTATACGGAAATTCTCGTATTCTTTTGAATAAACAAATAAACTTGTTTATAGGAAACATTTTTAATTGAATCATTTTAAATAATTTGCAATTTTTCGATGTTAAGTGTCTTGTCCTCATCGCAAAGTTAACTAAGTTAAGTACGAAATTATGACAGATCTTTCATTCTGTCAATGTGACAAAGCAAGTCCGATTTACGTTGATAAAATCTAAGTGTACCACATTTCTATGACGCGCATTTCCTAACATACGCAATTTTCGAATAAATATAATATAACAAATACAAAATATTAACATAATACAATCACCAAAATTTGTTTTTGTGACAAGTAGTTACCAGGGATTACGTATAGGACTACTTGTCTCGAAATATGCAACGTTACCTTGATTATAATTAATTCGTGACTTGTAAGATACATAATGTATGATAAACTACAATTTACATATAGGTAAATAACGAGGTAGGTAACGAGTAAAACAAAGACAAGTAGGAATACAAGGTATTAGAACGAAAGAGATATAGGTTTATGTGGCATGTACGCCTGCGCTTGTGTTACTTCGTGGAGTGGAAGCGAACGACTACCAATGAAATGCCGAGAACGCAGGGTTTCTTGTTTCATTTCACTCGCACTCATTCAAATATAATATCTATAGCTTATCCAAACCTACATGATGTTCACGTCATCAACAAAAGTCACTACATTGTTTATTTGTAATTCTGTTTAAAGTTTGGAAAGTAGATGATTGACCTGCGCGCATATTAGATGGCATAAAGAAAGATTACAATTTATTATAACTGTCAAAATACGAGGTACGAGGTGACAGCACTGCGTGAAACGTCATCATCTAGTAACCTTGTATTGATGACGTGAACATCATATAAGTTTGGATAAGCTATAAATAATACTTTACTATATCTGTATACTACTGGGACAATTTACACAAACGGATATCTATATCGCAGCTTTTGATCAATCGAAAAAAAATATTCTCAAATTCGTCACAATTCCAGTTACACAGGAAGTAATTATTAATTTTATTTTTTAATTATAATAGACTATATTTTGTTTTAAGATTTAAAACTTGAAATTCTTTATCTATGACCCATCCCAGCGTATAAGCGATCGCGTCATTAATAAAAGGTTACTAGATGATGACGTTTCACACGCTGCTATCACCTGGTATCTCGTATTTTTACAGTTCTAATAAATTGTAGTCTTTCTTTATATCATCTAATATGTGCGCAGGTAAATCATCTATAAAATATGTCACTTTCCAAACTTTAAACCGAATTACAAATAACATCTAGTAACTTTTTACTGATCACGTGAATCGCTTCGCTTGAATAGGCCGAACTAATATCGTGTTTCCCTACACCTATTTCCAATCATTTTTGATATTTCTATTTGAGCTTTTTTATTATTAAGTACTTATATAATATACCTCGAAATACGAAAACGAAATTACTAGACAGCCTTTATTTGTAACGGTGAAACAGGTGTCAGTCTGATTCTTTTTGTGAGAAATTTGAGTACAACCTTTTGGAGACACACTGAAATGGCCGCAACTTTCGATTTTTAAATGGAACACCCTGTATATTTCGACTTGTTTAGAATCCTCTATTAATTTGCAATACACTTGCATCATTTTCAAAAGTTTTAAAGTTTTAAGTTTTTTAGGTCAGGTTAAAAGCAATCTAACCAAGCCAAGGACAGAAAAATGATAAAAGTGCATTTTAGTAATTTTTTTAGAGGTCGTCGAAGTTGAACAAATCAGTTTTTTTTTTTCGAAATTACTCAAAAATTTCAAATATCAACCGCTTTTAGATTTCTGAATGAGCATTTTTAATTCATATATTTTCATATCATTTCTATTATCATTTCGGTGGTCTCCAAAAGTTATACTATAACCATACCGTTGTGCTACATTCCCCACAAAAAGAATTAGGCTGACGTCTCTTTCACCGTCAAAAATAAAAACTGTCTAGTGCTTTCGTTGACATCCGGTATATATGTCATAAAATGCCTAGGGATTTTATAAAAAGCCTAATTTTGCATTATGACTACGACATATACATATAGTGTTTAGCAGTTGACGATTTTTTATTTTGTATAATTTTGAACTTCAAGTACTACTTTTTCTTAAATAGAAATGTATACATATTTTATATTGTTTAATACAAGAAACAATTCTGTCAACTTTATAAATATTTCCTATATATCTTTGATGGTTTTGTATTTTATTTATTTAAAAAAATAATCGCGTATTGGCGATTTATTATTTCTGATTTCCATAAATAGTGCCTTGAAAATAATCCATCTCCAGCAATTACTTAACAAATTTCTGTCTGGGTGGTTAATAATAAGTTTTCTTTATATTTGGGGAAATCTAACAGGGCAAGGAGCTCTCTATTTTTCCAGTTTATCTATCGTCTATCTATATGATCAAACTACAATCGTGTAAATACAAATATGCAATGTTTAATTATATGTACATTTAATTTCAATCATCATTATATTATTATTATTTGCTCTGCTTTATTAGTTCAACCTCATTCTATTAATTAAAGTTTGGCAATTCTGCCATCTATTGGACAACATTAATAATATTATGGTAAAAAATTTGTTATTGATGATAACAGTACGCAATTTATAATTCATCTGACATTATCGAATAGAATGACGCATAAATTTCAAAGTTCAAATGGATCTATCATTAAATAGCATCCAATAAAGAAACGTTTACAATATAATTAATTGTATTAAAAACGGCGTCCTACATAATAATAGAATATCAAAAACAATAAAGATTTATTGGGCTAGGACGTTTGCGGAGGTATTTTAAAGCGCCAAAAAAAAAATAGATAGATGCAAGACTGCATAACGCGACCTCATTTTTATTGTTAGTTCATTTGGTTCAGCATCGATACGAAGTGGAACGCGTAATTACGTTATCTTCACAAACACGTGCAGATAAGATAAGAGTTTTAAACTTTCACGAATTTGCCGTCAGTATTTATTTGACGATTTTTGACCTACAGCCATAATAAATTTAATCACTCGGAATGTTATTCGTCTTATTTTAATTATGTGCGCTTCAAATTATCATATTTACATTTAAATAATTACCTATATTTAAAATTACTCGCACATTAGAAAAGGAATTTCGCACACATCGTTATCGACAAATTATTAAATTAAATAAGCTCTATTACTCGTGATGGGCATTTTCCAAATAAGGCAGTAGGATTACAAAATATTTACTTCTTATCTCGTTCAGCGTAGATAACTTGCATCAAGTTATTGAGCTGCGATTATCAGTTGTTTTCTAACATTCAAATCCAGTGTCACGTTTTTTTCACGTCATTTTCACTTCGGATATAGAAAAATTACGGTAAAATGTTCATTTAATATCACAATTTTCGCCGAAATCGAAAACAGTTCATCTGGTATATAATCGCAAGTTTTGGCGTTCGAAAATTGTAAGAAAATTTTAAAAGAACTAAGAACAGGTTAGTTGTCAGTTTTTGAAACGTCAAAAGGACAAGTTATAGGTAGTTGTATAAGGGTATATAGTTTCTAATAGTTTAATAATTAAAATGGGATGGACGCGATTTCTTTTAAAATCGGCGTGTAAATTTTTGATAAAATCAATTTGATCAAATATTCACAGAAATAATACCTCCTATATGGGCGCACGCCATATCAGCATGTGTACGTACATACAATCGAAGTTTTTCGATTTTTTAAAAAGAGAAACGAAATCTGGCGGGCGCGGGAAGTTAAAAATATTTGTGTTTTTGTTATGTGACGACGATGCCTAATAACGAAGGTAAATATTTGCGGTAGCAAATGTGAAGGCCGCGGACCACGTGACGGACCTACATATTATATCCAGCTGTTTCTTATGTGATGTATTTTTTTTTCAGAAGCAGAAACGCCAAACTTGACGTAACAACGTTTAAATAACGTGCGCCGACAGATAAAAATTTTGTGAAACGACCAATAATACTCGCGAATATTGTGCTTTGGGGACATCGGTTGTCTTATAATATTATCAACCGATCAACTTAACAGATTGATAATAATTGTACTGATTTACTGGCCGTTTAAAATTGGATTTTAACGAAAGTGGGGACAATTTTAAACGCTAGCGAATAAGACATGTCTACGATGTGGATCAGTCGTTGCGAAGTGTGCGAGTAAGTTGTATCGCGCGTTAACGCTCTGTGCAAATGGACGTCTAAATTCAAAATGGCCGCTGACTCGGGAATGGATACGTGCCCGTCACCAGAGATCGCGGACTCCAGGAAAAGGCCACTCGACGGCGACAACGAAAACGGAGACACCAAGCGTTCGCACTTCAGTTCAGGTAATTTTAGTCGGCCTAGCGAATTTTTGAAATTTTCGATTGACGTGTAGCGTTCGTTTAGTAGTACGTTTTTTGAGGTAGATGAAAATTATAGAGGCGTTAGCGCGAGAATGCGTTTTATAAAATCGTGAACGAGTCGACATTTCTCCTCGATTAAATATTAATGCATTAATAGCGCGTCGTTTAACAGCAGCATAGTTTCGAATGACCCCCCATTCGAACGCGATGGACGTCGGCGTAATGCGCTCCGGAATCAATCGCTCGACGTGGCGGTAGTGTGCTCCGAGGTGACTCCGGACTCCTGGAGCGTAAGCCGAGGAGCTCCGGTCGGTGGAAGTGAAAGCTGTGTAAACCTGACCAACAAACCGAATAATATGTTGGCGGACCGATCAGCTGGCGTGTCCGTGGCCTCCTGCAATTTAAACGTGAACGCGAATCCGACGTCGCCAGCCCAGCATCGCGGATTTCGTGACGTGCCGTCCGGCATATGTTTTTAATACCTGTGCGTATGCATTCGAGTTGCCAGTCCGGGCCCGACAGCACGGTTTTTTTGAAAACTAAGCCCGCCCACTGTGGTTAAATGATAAACAACTCGGATACGTTCTTCCTTAACAATCTGTTGTACACGTTGCCAACGGGTGAGTTGTCATATGGGTGGAAGACACCTGCACGGCCTCCACGTCGCCATATACGGGGCGGCCCCCCCCAGCAGCTCGGTTTTGCACCGCTCTTCACCACGCTATCACCGCATTCTGTAAAGTGAATGTTTTATCCGTTTTGCAATTACATCACTGACGAATAACATCTTCGTCCGTGACCTTTCGTACATCTTTTTAAGTATCCCCGACGCGCATCAAGCATTTCCGTATTGCATCGGTAACATTCTATCATTTCATTGCACAAGTCTCGAAGAATGTTCGTCCAGTCATTACTGCCTATACATATTGCTCATCGAACATCGTAAAGGATAACATATCGAATTCTAACATAATCGTACGTTGAAACACTTTTAATCACCTCAACTGAAATTTAAATACAAAACATTTCGATGTTAAATTGCAGCCCATTGTGAAATTTTAAACTATAGTGTCATGTTGCTTTTAAGTCTGCAGAAGTCATCACGTTTAACGACCAAGCATTGAGAGATTATTCAAAAAAAATCTGTATATCGTGAAATTATGTTATGTAACAACATTTACCTATTACCTTACAAACGTTTTTCTGACAATTAAAAATGGAAATACCTATACTCGTTATTTAATTAACCATAATTTAAACGATCTATCGTGTAGAATTTCAAATTCAACATTTTATTGTTAAAAAACTACATCTGCACTAAACTATAACTATTGCTAAATAACTAACTATTGCATTGTTATCAGTTTCATACCTATGTATCTATTTAAATAATGTCATTTTTAATTACCTAGACCTATTTCAATAGGATAATATTCTCGATTTTTAAATTGTTAGTTTTAGTTTAAACGATATGGTTTAATATGATTGAACAATTGAAATAATGTAGTTGTATAGTTGTAGAAGAAGAAGATAAAAACATATTATGTACATATCTCTTATGTATTTTTTACAAAAAAAAAACAGTACTTTCTATTTATTCTTCTTTTTTTTTATTCGTCATTTTCTCTTTTAATTCGTTTTAAAAAAGAACTTCCGGAAAGACAAACGTAAAATAATGCAAACTAATTCAAAATTAAAAAAAAATAAACTAGAAAGATAAAAAAAATAACTTCTCGATATATGTACATATGTATGAATATGAAAATGGTTAACTTTCCGTTGTTTTAATTAAAAATTTAAGGGCGTCGACAAAATCGAACGTTTTAAAATATTACGTTTCGGGAGCTCCGTTTTGTTTTCAGTAGGTAATTAATAACATGGCGGGCGCATCATTTGAATCGTTCGGTATATGAGTTTCAATCTAGAGCAAGGTTTTATTGGACTTTCGATTTCAGCTTATCGTCCATGAACTTTGCGTTTTCTCTCTCTCTGTAGTATGCGTCTAGTCGTATTGATTTTTATCTACATCCACAATCTGGGAATTTTCGTGAAAACTTTTTCGTTTTCCCCAACAGATTCAAGACAAAAGAGAATTACATGCATTAGGATGTTGGTTTTTGGCTGAAATATTAAGCTTTCCTTTTTTCAATCCATAATTTACGCTTACACTGATCACTTTGTCTTCTACGAAAGAAATCTTTCTTTAACATCAAGTAGTTACACTTATTTTTTAATCAATTTTGATTTTGTTTTTACTTATTTGTTTGTTATAGTATTTTACTTTTACTGGTTTTTTTTGGACAATAAAAATGTTACGTCAAAGGTTCAGGATCATCATATCAAAAACGAACACCATTACAACTAACAACAAGTAATTCGATTAGGACCGGTTTTACATCGAGTTTTTCAATCATCAGTTAACTTCAATTTTCAATCAATTACTATAGTTTAAGGACGGTTTGTCAATCGTTATAGAAACAATTGTTGCTATGGTGATTGGCCGATGGTTAACTTAACTGACAATTAATCGCCGGTTAACTCTGGCCATCAGTTAATCGCTATCGAAACAAATTGAGTGATGAGCAGTGATTAACTGTTGGTCATAGTTAACTGACGATTGAAAACCATACCACAACATCCGATCACCGCTGATCGTCAGCTAATCACCATAGAAATGATTGTCTAAATGATCGTCATTGTTTATGTGGGGATTGACTGAGGTTCAACGGTGATTAGCTGGCCCTTTTGTGGATCAACTATTAAACTTTTATTGTCTTTGCGAAACCGAACGTCAGTAGATACCGTATTTTAAATGTATGTTGTGGTATAACAAATGGGAAAGCTTATATGTACGACAGAAACGTTATACGTGTAATAACAAAACCATCAATGACGAAGCATGTTAATACTTTTAAATGATCATTTATTGCTCAAGCTTTAAGCAACCACGATTCTATCGACAGCACTATTGTTTGTTAGCATTATTGTTTAAGTAGTTAATCATAAACAATTGCTATTTATTTAATTACAATAAAGTAACAAGTTAATGATCTTTTAAGCAATAGCTTACTCATCTACAACACCGCCGATTGTGACTCTTGGAATCCATAAATTGCCGTTTAAGGATTAAATCGACGCAGTTTTTCCAAAAGGGCGTAACCCACAAAAACTAAATTTCACGGGAGAACACATTTTATGTCGTCGCGTAGCTATAAGAAGATACATTTCGCGAAAATACAAATCGGTTTTTCCGATGGAAAAAATCGGAATATTGTTACTAGATTTTAACAGATGGTGCCTTTGCTTAAGATAGTCGGAATAACTCATTATCACAAAAAGTGTGGGTTACGCCCTTTTGGCAAAACGCCATCGAAATTATCAAAACTTTTTTGCAAATTTTAGTCTAGTTCAGTTCGTGTTCGCAAACGTTTTATGCCTTATCTATTTAAATATTAAATAGGTACTTATGTATTATTAAGTAGCTACAAAGTACTGTCTTTTTTTTTACTTGTTTTATATCAAACTGTTGATCACACTTTATAATTAGACAAATAGATATTCTAACCCGGTGGCTCATTGTCAGTATTCAAATTGGGTTTTCATCATTACGGATCCTATATAAATCATTATGTTGTAACTTCGGGATGTAAAATGGATAGTCCTCAATAATCTTAATCAATTTCATCTTGGTTCTTAAGATAAAATTGATAATTTTTATAAAACAAAAAGGAGCCGAGTGCCAATTTTTAACAAATTCCGCAACGAAGATGTTACTAATTGTCGTTTGGAGTGACTGTAATAATTTGTTGAAAGGTGCTCGATTTCTTTTTGATGAACGCTATACAAATTTTGAAATGTTTCGATGAAGAAAAAGGTGCGCAAAAGTAAATTCGTGCAAAATAATTGACGTCGACGGTGCGTTAATTAAGTTATTTTCTCGATGTCGTAATTTAAATTTAATGTAAATTAATCGCCCCCTGTTAGTTGTCGAAGAATTTGGGACAATTCCGGTGTCCAGAGTCGATCGTTTTAAGTTTCCTTGCGGAGTTATGTTTTGGAAAAAATTGCGAAACAAAACGCGTCTCCCAAGAAAATCTAATGAAACGGCGTCTTTTTTTATATAGAAAATTATGTGCCGAAATGTTTTCGTTTACGATTTGGCCATACATCGTTAATATAATGTCACTCTGATGTTTTAACAATAAAAAATGCAGTTCCCGACTGTGACGTTGCTAGTAGTCTAAGTAGCGGAGTTTTACTGTATGTATACCTATATATAGATTATGCACATACAATACATATATAATGAAATTTTATGCGTTCGATGTCCACCGTTAAACTATTTAAAATTTACAACACGTAGGACATAATATAATTTTTTTTTAAATAAATTGCATTGTAAAAATAATTTTGGAAACCAAGTTATATATAATGCCTAACAAATTATGCAATCCCTAAATTTATTGGATCATTGTCCTGGTATTAGATTAGATACCTACTAATCTTCTGCAATATTTTAAAACTATCGAACGTAATGTTACATCTGTTGTAAATATTATTGTTTTCTTTGTTCACTCATATTAATGAATAGTTAACGTAACGTTACATTTAAATATCGTTAATTCGAATTATTAAAGGTTTATTATTCTGGTGATGGTGTCGATTAAATATACATATAAATATTTACAATATTTGATCACAAATAAAAATAAAATAGGTTATTGTTTTCGAAATATCATGTCTCCGGAGATTACATTTTCAAGATTGAAATATTTTTCCTTTTAAAGACATTTATGTTTTGAGCGCCTTTGTTAAATATAAGTGTGGAACGTTGTCATCGTTAAAGATAAAAAAAAGCGTTCTTTATAATAATAGTATAAGTATGTATTCATTCGATGAGTGAAGATTTTAAATAGGTACAGTAGACTCTCTCATATCCGGCCTTCCCATATCCGGACTCTCTCTCTCTCATCCGGATTGATCTTTAGTAGGTTTGTTCCACGCGTAATCCGTGATTAGTTTTGTTTTACATAAATTAATTAATTAAACATTAAAGAAAACAAAAGCAAAGTTGTTAATAATAAATGAAAAAGTCGGTTAGTTGGTTACAATATAAAAATGAATGAATAAGATCTGTCTTTTTGTATTTATTAATAGAAATTATTCCGAGAAACGCGCCATTTATTATCAAGTTTAAGATTTTAAAATTGTTAATTTTAACGAGTACTAAAATTTAAATTTTAATTGGTCGAAATAATTGGAAAGTGTCTGTGAATCTTTGTTAGGGAAAACCTTTTACGTTATGATAGCACGTAGCGTACGTGAGTGTAAACTCGATATCACTAAAACTGTCAGTAAATGAGGCGCTATTTCTTTATTTTTCTGCCATAAAATACAATTTTATTTAAAAAAAAAATAACACTTCCGTATCCAGATTTTTCTCATATCCGGATTATTCCCGCTCGCATTCGTCCGTATATGGAAAGTCTACGCTATCATCGGTGATACTTTGATAAGAGTTTTCATACTCAAACTCGACTACCTCATGATTCATTAATGCATTCATGATCTTATTGCTTATTAGTATCAGTTGAAAATGAGTTTTGTTCGTGAATTAAATTTGAATCTAAGTACATGTTTCGTTTCGAGAACGTTAAATGTAGTGTAAAACATGTAAATACCTACTTACTTCGGCAAGGTATAAATCTATGTACAGTCAAGTTCATATGTTTTGTCCCGTCGCCTGTGTTAGTTTTTATCGTAAAAGGTTAAAAAAAATTACTGTCCGTTTTTATTTATTATCTGACGTGTCCCTTTTCACAATTCCAATACAATTGCTACCTTTCGTCCCTCTTGATCCTCTCTCGTCGTTTGTTCGCCTACGATCACATCTCGCGGGACATAACATATGAACTTGACTGTACCTATGTATATTTTATCAGAGATTAACAAAATAATATAATGTGTGATTGAATTGAATCAGATGAAAGAAAAATAACGTGTATCTAATCTTGATTATCACAGACATATCATGAATATTAGTAATTGGCGACAGCTTTTTCATTTTTTCATTTTTTGACTTCAGAATCTAACATTAACATCGTACTTTGTTATTACAGAAACTCATTCGACATAGGTACCTACCAATACTTTGAAATTACATAGAATAACGTTCCGGAAATCTAGCGCACGATAAATACAAGGTTGGTTGTGTAACCACTTTCTAAAGATGAGTTGACTTTTAGAGATTACCTTCAGCCTAATGCTATATTGTTGATAGTAATGAAAGCTATAAATGTTGCTTTACGTTAGAAATACTAGAACCACGTTCTCTTTCGCGTATATGTATACATATTCTTCCTACTTAGTCGATTAGATAATTATAAATATAGCTTTATCGTAATTATTTTTAATTTTAATTTTACGATTAGAACTTGAAGATTACTGCACAAAAACAATTATCAAATCCCCATAAAATGTGTGGCTTTTCGTTATTTACTGGTTGACTTTTTTCAAAAAAAAATGAGAACTATCATCAAATGTACTTTAATAAAAGACGCTATAATTCTATATGGATATGTACTTATTAATTTTTGAATTATGTACATAATGCTTACATGGTTGGCAGCTATCGTCTGTGATGAGAAAAAGAAACTTTAAAATATCGACAAACATTCGTAACCTCCTTTCCATTCAAAAGTTTTTTGTGGCATACCTATTTGTCAGGAAACTATTTAGTGTTTGTTTTTTTTCATTTTATCATTAGCCATTAAATGAAATAGGAAGTAAATCCGTTTAATACGTTGGATGCGTATTAATGATAATAATAGATACAGTAGAAACTCGGAAAATTAAAAAAAAAAACGTAACGAATCTAATTGAGCAGCGCTAAATATGGCTTTCGTGTTAGTTTGGGAGTGCAAAGTTTCCAGAAATGCCAATTGACATTTTTAATACCCAACTGCATCGCCGATAAATTATATTTAAGTTACACTTAAATTTTGAGCTTAAGCGGTGCAGTTGGACGTTAATCTGATAAGTTAGTCTGAATGAGTGGATAATAGATACGGTCGGTCCGTTTCAAGCAACTAAAATGGAGTAAGTTTTAGTCTCGTGACTCGTTACGTTTTGTTTTTTTTTTAATTCGTCGAATTTACACACCTAAATTAATTACAACCAACCGTTTTTGTCTTCAGAATCCGTTTATTAACTTCCGGAAAACTATACAGACCGTCCAAATTTTATTTAGACGCACGTCATCAATGAAAAGTATGGCAAAGAAAGTCTACAATTTATTAGTACCTACTGTAAAAACACGAGATAACATATTTCACATGAACATGTATTTAACATGATTAAATACTTGTGTTAAACTTTTAAAAAATATTAGCTTAACTTTTTGTCCTCGTTAGTAGATACCGTGCTATAGAATACTTTCTTTCGGCTTGTATGTATGAATTTACTAGATCAGTGTTAATAATAGTCTTGAAATAAATATCGATAACCGTTTGCTTTATAAAATTATAAGTATTAGTTCGTTCTAGTATACGTACGTGACAAAAAATATTTTAATTTTACCTATGAAAAACTTTTGGTTTTACCTAACAAGGAAGGTTATCCAAAGGTTGCACACCGATTTTGATGAAAATTTTATCATAGTAACTACTACCATCTTGAATTTTTTTAAATGAAAACATAAGGTATGTTATATATCATTGGAAAGCTTACTTTTTTCTCTGTTTAACCATCTAAAAATTGTATGGGGTTACATTAGGAAAAATTGAAATGAAATAAAACACTTTTTCCATATACCTATTCGCTCGGCTATTATAATATTGTCATTTAAATGTCAATATTATTGTCATATTAAATATTGTCATTTCTTGCATTGTTATTCTCATTGTTACTTTTCGAGTAATTCCGGACCTATGCGTGTCAGGTAGTGTCATTTTATCGAGATTACGCAAAAATTATAATCTATTTAAACGCCCGCAGTTCGTCATTTCTTGCTTTGTTCTACTAGAAATACGAGTTTTATAGTAGTTTCCGACTTGTTCTGAACGTTTCGTCCCAAAACGTTCGGGTCAAAATTTTTCAAAAAAAAACGTGAACTATACTAAGGGATTTTTTCGAGATTTCGCAAAAATTTTAAATCGATTTAAAACGTGTAGTTTGTCATTTCTTTGTTTGTTATATTTGAAAAACTACTTTTCAAGTAATTCCGGACCTGTTCTATACGTATCAGGTAGTGTCATTTAATCGAGATTATAGGAACATTTTAAATCTATTTAAACGCCCGCAGTTCGTCATTTCTTGGGTAACCTTCCTTGTAAGTATTTATTTTTCTTTGTGAAACAGTAAAAAAATAATACATAAATATATGTGGGTGGAGCATATTAAACAAATCGTACTTATAGAGTAATGCATAACTTCAATCGAAAATTTATAACAAAAATAGTTGCTTAAATAAAAATTGTAAGTAAAGTGATCCATTTAGTTTTCACTCGTAACTCGATAAGCTATATCGTATACGTGTATGTATGTATAGATTTCTGTAGCTAGATATACGTACGTACGCAGTTATTTGAGTTACGTGAACCAGTATTAGGTATTAAATGGATGAATGAATAAAATTTCTGAAATTTTATTACATCTACATAAGTACTTACTTATATCTAATAATTTTGTAATGAAAACGCCGGAAATACCACATTTTCGAAACAATATTTTTCTTAATTTCGTTAATAACAATGACATAATAAATTGACGTTAAATTAAATAAATACAGATATCTATGTAGTGTCTGTTTTTAACTAAATACAATGATTATGCTATCTGCAGTTTTTATCATACACGGATAATATGGAATTATTCTGTACTGCGTACAGACACGTTTTCGGTTTGTTTCCGAAATTTGACAAGTAATTCACATAGACTTTGGCCGAGCGGGCTCCTAAACTAACGAAACCCTGCTCGAATCGTTCAGCGTCACTTTATCGCAGTTACGTATATTTAAATTGTTTCGAAAGGGGTGTCAATATTAAAGGAGCCGACTGTACATAAATAATGCAGAAATGCATACCTAAATGTATGTAAATATTTATGTGTATATTTATTACAAATCGATCGTTTTACATATTTCTTTATATTTCAATGAAAACGAAAGCATTGCATTTCCTAACAAATTTAAAATATTAATACTAAACCAACGAGGTAACTATCGCAGGGCAGTTTGGGACTTTGCATGGGGGAATCCAATCTCCCCCAATTTTTTTTATTGTTTCTTAATCAGTTCCAAAATTGCACAATTTATGATAATGGGGCTCCATTCGAAATAGTTAAAAATTTGCTCGCCGGGGGAGGGGTCCTCTCGAAGGTTATTGTCGCGCCGCACCGTTTTACTATACCTACTAGAAAAATTACGTTGGGCATTTGTTTCAAATTTAATTTTGATTGCGTAACAGCTTCTGCAAATTTTGATACCCAAAAACATGATCGAAGTGAAAATACCTATCGGTGGAAATGCGTCGGTTCGTTTATTTAATAAGTTCCCATGTGAAATAAAAGAACGTATTGATATTCAAAAAACGCAAAATCGAATCGTTCTGTATTAATTTAATTTCCTGGAAAAATTTGCAATATCACTCGCATAGTCGGCGATTGATAATGATTAATGGCAGATTCGCGAATTATCTAGTGGACAAAAATAACCGAGAAATGTGTACAGTTATTCATTCATTCGATGTTTTAAAGACCAGTCCGTTTCAAAAATTAACTTTAGCATCTTCTTTGTATTATTACTTTTGCTAAATGGTTGGTTATATTTATCCTAAGTTATAAACGATTATAAAAGGACTATTGTAATCCTTTCAAAAAAAATATTTAACGTAAACAAATATTTATTTAGATTCAGTAATCTTTTGTTTGAAGTAATTATAGGTATTTTTTATTTAGAATAAACCTGTGATTTTCTAGGGCATATATACATATGTACTTTCATATAAAGTTCTAAATAAGTATAATGTTTGATTTAAAGATACCTATGGCTATTTTTGTGCGTATACATACATATATTGTACTTATAATATACACTTATTTATTTACACTGAATTGATTGAGTTGTTCTTAAATCGATACCTACGTGATTTAAAAAAAATGCACGTCATGCATACCTACGTTACAACTTATGTTGTGCCACGCTATCGCGCACTCGAAAATATTTAGCTATCATTACACTGCAATTGACAACCTGGAATTTTAATGTGAAATTAACCACAGAATTAATACCTAATTTTATTTACGTTAATTGGTAGATATACAAAGAAAAACAATTAAATTAATAACCTTGAGACACGAATATTTTTGATTTTTACTTGCGATTTACGTCCGGTTATTCTTGTCGATTTGTTCTCTTTTATACTTATCACATGTTTATTTCGTTCTTTGTTACAAATTCGAAATTCAAATTCGACAATCAACAATTTATTCTGTTAGTGCTTTTAATAACAATCGGGTACAATTTTCCGGCGATTCTCTGATGTTGATGCCTCAAAAATGATTTTCTCGAATAACTACTTTAACACAATTCGAAATTAGACTGCAATGGAATTTCTTATTTTTAATATTAGTAATATACGAAATTTAAAAAGACGATTCATTGCATATCGATTACGTACTTTTCTAGCATAGCACAGTATATTATAGTGTAGATGAAATTTATTCGCAGCGAAGGGTCGGTTTCTATCGTTAACTCAACAAATTGTTGATGAAGTTTTAAAATTCAATATTCAATATTGTTTTAAACTGTATTAATATTTTAACGAATAAACCAATTCAATGCACTATTAATTATATAAAAAAATTCGTGAACAATCAAATTGAGTCCTCGCGAATGTTAGTTTTTCCTCATTTATAGGGTGGCAAATGTTAGGATTACTGTATACGTATAAGAAAGACGTTGTGAATGTCGTAACGATTTAACACCATTTTATTCCTAATAGTTATGATACCTTTCAATCAATTGGATTGCGTTGAGGAACTGGGAATAAACCTAAATGAAATTAAAATAGGGAACACCTGCAATATACAGGACGAGTTAATACATCGTCAATGAATAAAATTTCAATAAAATGATACAATGTTAATGTCACTTTGTTTCAAATGATGATCAAATTTTCCTTCGACGCACTTTAATTAAATAACTTGGATAGCTATTGTGATGCGATATCGCGTAAAGAATTATACGCCCATCAATATGAAATATTTATTCTTTCGTTAAAAATTCTAAAAATAAACGTTTAAAGCGATAACTATTAATTAGTTTTTTGTACACTACTGAACTTTCAGTCCTTTAAGTTCTAATTTTTCCAGAAAATTTAATTAGTATATTTGGTATTAGTAATTATATAAACCTCATTGTAGATAGAGTGTCATTTTTAACACAGATATCCAACAATAAAACTAATTATAAAATAACAAATAATCTGAAAATGTAAATCGGTTTTTGACGATAGAACTAAAACGGTTAACGCGTAGAGTGTATTAGCTATATAACATGTTTTAAGAACAGATTTATAAAAATAAACGTTAGTATACAGTAACCGCCCCGTGTTACGCAAGTAATGTGTTGCGTAAACCTTTACGTAAGTCGAATTTGTGCATTAAATACTTAAGTGTAACTTCACAAGAAACTGCAATACGGACAGATATTTATTATTAATTTGTAAAACAGACATCAAGTGGCACTATTTACGAACTCCGATATAAACTATGTAAAAGTATTAAAAATATATAAACGAACATAAAAACAAACTGAAATATTCACTTTTCGAATAAAACACGCCGTTGCGAGGGTTGAATTGGCTCGTTACGTATAATTGAGAATTTACGCAAGTCGTGTAACTCGGATGGGTTACTGTAATCTAGAAATTTAAAGCTGGGGGGACACACTGCCGACACGTCACGTGCCGGCATGGAATTTTACATTAGTACACATAGGACGACACGTGACGCATCTGTTCAGACGCTCACGCAACACGTTACAAGTAAAGTTATATTACTTAGCCGCCGCTATTTATCGACTTGTGATTGATATATCAAATAAACTTAGATAGTAAATTCTTATATATTTACTTATTACTATATTTTTTTGCACGCCGGCGAGTAGAAATCAGTGTCATAATGTTGCGTGCCGTAACGTGACGTGTCGGCAGTGTGTTTCTTCTCGGCGCACAGTGGGGCGAGATACCGTAAAACGTGGCAGAAACTATTTTGATTTATATAACTGTTTTAATTATTTGGTATACATTTAGATTGAATAAATATAGATCATTTATAATATTTTACAAGTTTTATTTTAAAAATAAATGTAGATAAAGGACTTAAAAAAGTTAAAATAAAAATACCTGGCAATAATTGTATCTTATAGAAAATATGATCTCGTGACATTGATTGGTTGTCACGTATGTTGTAATTTAGGACCTGCTGAACAAAAAATGTAATACGGAAAAAGTTATCTAATGGTCAGTTTTTGAACTACAGTCAAACATGAGCTGTTATGAGCGAGTAGATATTGTTTGAGAACAATGATTTTCGAACATTTCATACTAAACCATTATTTTTATTGGTCACAAGAGAAATTTCATAAATATTTTTTATACATATAAATTCATGTATAGGGTGTCTCTGAAATTGGGTTTACAATAGGGGTAGGTACCTACCTATACCGAACTAAAAATTTCATCGCAGTAGGAAAAAATGTATTGCTTGTAGAATATTCGTCTTATTTTAAAAACACAGTTTATCAAGCAAAAAAATTACATTTATTATATAACGTACGTACTTAAAAAATAAAAAATATTACCGCTATTAAACTGTTAAAAAACTTTCACAAAACAAACTCTTATAAAACATTCGTAAATAATTTTAAAAATAAATTAATAATTGAATAAAAAATGGCCTAATAAAAGGAAACGGAGAAATCAGAAAATGTTTCTTCTTCTTCATTAGGTAAACTATTCAGGTATCTTTTTCTATTGTAATTAAAATATTCTAATCGTAAAATTAAAATAAAATTACAGTTACAATAGAAAAAAGTGTATTTTAGTCGTCTGTTGAAGAAGAAACACTTTCCGTTTCCTCTTCTTCGGGATACGATTCATCTGTATATCGAAAAATATTTGTTTCCCCGAGCATATATAAAACATCTGTATAAAATTGCTTCAACTTTTTTTGTGGGAAACTAAACAATTTACTAATTCGGCGATTTTAGAACATTGACAAAAAACATGTAAAATTTTTGAAGTTTTTCGACTTTCTGCTACTTCTACAATTGAAGATGAATAGGGAAGAATGGAAAGTTACTTTAAAATATTCGAAATATCGGTCGAAGTTTACTTAAATTATTTTGCAATAAACACAGAGTCGGCTGCAAGCTTTGTCTTATAGGCCATTATCTTCTAATGTCGCAAAATGTCGTAGTATTTTTTTTTATTATGCAGTAGCTGTATGTGTTAGCTATACTTCTACGCAAAAAAGTAACCTGATACAGCTTGATAGTAAACTAAAAGTCAACGACAAGTTGATTTAGTGACATGGAGGAAATGAAATTTAGTCATAGATTAATTATAATAAACAAAATTAGGCACGTTAATGAACAATAACTTATTAAATAAGTTTATGTACCTGTAGACTTTGCATCCATCTCGATTTCGACTCACTTTTGTATTAATTATCTATATAAAACTAAACGAAGAACAGAACAACTATTTTGACGTGTAATAAACAATTCATGCGAGTTTATCGGAATTGCCAGATCTGCCTGCATTACACGGAAATATGTGATGATGGCAGTAATTTCTTAATCGTATAACATCCATAGATAATTAAGCTATTATACTAGGTGGGGTGAAAAGTAACCTCCTTGGGAATGAAAAAAAATATTTTTTTTAAATGTTTTTTTATTTTATTCAATATAGTCCCCTTTTAGCTCGATACACTTATTCCAGCGATTTTCCAACTTCTTGATCCCGTCCGAAAAGTAATTTTCCGGAAGGTCTGCAAAATACTCCTCCGTGGCGTCGATGATTTCCTCGCATGAGCTGAATTTTTTATTGATGAGCCATCTTTTGAGGTTTGGGAAGAGATAATAGTCCGAGGGAGCCAAATCGGGCGAATACGGTGGATGCGACAGCAATTGGAGCCGTAAGTCATTGATTTTAGCCGTGGTTGCGATGCTCTTGTGTGCCGGCGCATTGTCTTGCAAAAACAAAATTTTTTTTCGCTTCATGTGAGGCCGTTTTGCAGCGATTTCGGCCTTCAATCGCTCCAATAAAGCACAGTAATACTCGCTGTTGATGGTTTTTCCTTTTTCGAGGTAGTCCTCGAAGAGTATGCCATGACAATCCCAGAAAACCGACGCCATAACCTTTCCGACTCATTGAGCCTCCCTCGGCCGCTTCGGAGCACTCGTACCGGCTTCAGTCTATTGCCGGGCACTCATTCTGTTCTCTGGTGTGTAATAGTGGATCCAGGTTTCATCAACAGTTACCAATCGACGCCAAAAGTCCGCCCGATTCCGCATCAGCAAGTCCAAACACTCTTTCGAAGTGCTCTCGCGTTCGTGTTTTTGGTCAGGAGTGAGCATACGCGGCACCCAACGGCAGGATAACTTTTTCATATGCAGAATATTGCCCAAAATATGGCGTGTGCGCTCAGTACTAATCTTTGTGGTATCTGCTACCTCGCGCACCTTCACTTTTCGGTCAGCCAACACCATTTCATGTATTTTTTTGACATTGTCCTCTGTAACCGCATCGGAGGGCCTGCCGCTGCGGACTTGATCGGTAGTGGAGTTGTGGCCACCACGAAACTCTCGAAACCAATATTTGACGGTGTAATCTGACGGAGTATTAGCCCCATAATATTTATCCAACTTTTCTTTTGTTTCCTTCGCCGTTTTGCCTCTCAAAAAATAATGTTTTATGAGAGAACGAAACTCGTTTTTGTCCATACTCAACGTGATGCCAAACACGTCAACAACAATCAGCTGTCAAAACAAAACTAAATACAGTATCGCACTGAAATTTCGCATGTCTGCCTAAATATGAACGGACTTCGAGGCACCATAACCTTTTTTGCAGTAGCAGCGCATTCTGGCGGTCAAGGAGGTTACTTTTCACCCCACCTAGTAAAATATGAGTTTAAATAAGTAAATGTGATATAACAATTTTTGACTTTCTGCCACGTTTTACGATATTCCGCCCCACTGTGCGGCGTGGTGCGAGTTTGTAAATTTTAAATCTTTTAAAAATTACTCGCAATTAAAAAATTTCTATTTTTGATTTTGGCGCGTGTGTGTGGTGTACTTATATAAGTTTATTAAATAACAATCGAGTGATACGAACGTTTTATATTCCTAACATAATCTAGTTGCGCACTCGTTGTATTTGTGGTGTGAAAAAAGTAACTAGCAAATTGCGAGCTGCTGAAATTTATTCTCGACAGTTATCTCGTGAGAAACCCATTTGCTCGACTTTCGGACTTCTATAATATGCGAAAATGAAATCGAACTCGACGTGTTAACGTGAAGGAAACTGCTGTCTGTCGGTTCATTGATATCGATGGGCGAGTCCGGCCGAGCGTCATTATTGCGTGCGATTAGAGGTTTTAAATAAATATATCAATCGCATGCAATTGCCTTGCGGCAGTACTCGATCGTTGATGCTGTAAATTCCAATCTTCAGTTGCACAAGCCTATCGCCTATCTTCAAGGCCTAATCGTTTCGTGCAAGTTTTCTAAACCGCATGTTTCCTCCATAAAGTACGCCAAAATAACTAATCGGCGTCCACGTTTCCGTCACTCTTTCCCAATTTCACCGATAGACTTTTGTGTTTATTACTAATGAACTAACGCAGTCTATCACCTACTTGCAATTGCGTTTAGTACTTTTTCTTGGAAGATAACATTGAAAAACCGCACGTTTTTCTACATTTTTTATTGGTTTTCGTGCGTTTTCATTAGAATTTCTATATTTATCGTATTCTAGGCGAAGATTAAATAAATTTTTACAGTAAAAATAAATAATAAATATAGTACTCGAATAACGTAATATTGTGAAATATAAGCACATATTTAAAAATTAAAATAGCGAAAAACTGTTCCTAATTTTTAGCGTAGGCTTTAATAAAAAGTGTATCCATCCGTCTCTGTTGCGAAGTGATATCATTGAACCGTGCTTAAATTGGTAATATTTATTGTATCCTCTTAATTTTTCATATTTCGTTATTTCCATTCGATCTCCGTTCTAGTTTATGAATGAATGTTAATCGGTATTAAATTGTAATTTGTTTTTTAAATCTGTAGATGTTGCAAACTTTTCATCGTGGTATTTTTGCGCCATAGCAAAGCTTCCGTCTGAAGATAACATGTATGTCCAATCAGGACAATCCGGTTATCAGCGACCAATTTTTATTTTGACCACCCACCTTTGTACGCGTCCGATGAATAATCAACCGGCAATTTCATCTGTCTCCTTACGACGTTTGTCACATTATTAAATGGTATTTGGGGATGCGTCCAACATAAAAATACTCTTGTGCCGGATGTAAGCAATGAACATTAAAATCCAAACAGTTTATTCTTATAAAAGGTTTGATTTTTTTCAAGCCATAAATGAAATTTTGCATTAAAACAGTCTAATATATTTTACAGGCAAATATTCAATTTTGGAAAATAAGTAGATGCGTCCATTAATCCGTTTCCAAAGAAACTATCTTCTAAAGAGTTATCAATATATTTATTTTAGTCGCCCACTCGTGCATTTATAAAAATTATCATTAAGGATAGGTATTTTTCAATTTTTATTTATTTATTCTTATATATCGTTATTGTTGTTCAAACAATTCTTTTTTAAAACTATGCAACGCTAAAGGAAGTTTACAGTAAACAAATTGTTTTTAATTAATTAAAAACATAATTTTAGGTATTGTTCTTGTAAATTGTAAATTATGTATATGTCGTAATCATAATGCAAAATTAGGCTTTTTATAAAATGCCTAGGGATTTTGTAAATAGCCGGCAAAACGCGAACGTACAATACAATTTTCGTTATGACTACACACCAATTCAGGCAAAACGTGAACGGAAGACTGTATATTTCGTTCTGACTAATTATTTTCAGGCATTTTACAATTTGCGAAGTAGTCAAAACGTGAGAATAAAAATAATAAAATTACTATTTAATAAAATAACACAATGATAATAAACGAAAACAAATCTCAAATAAATCTAACAAGGGGACACTACATCCAGTACATCGAAATTTGAAATGTCGATTTTTTTGATGTTTTTAGAGGTCAAAAACAAATATACGTGTCTTGGCGTTTTGTCGAATGCTTCGTAGTTTTCGAGATATAAATTAAAAAAGAAAACAAAAAGTGACGTTGCTATTTAATAACCGTCCCTGTTAGTACGTTTTTTTGACAATGTTGTGGCGTTTTGAGTAATGTTCTCGCTTCGTAATTAGTATGTCATTAGTTCGAACCCCGTGTCTTCAAACTTTTTTTTTGTTCCAACTTGCTAGTTTTGACAGAAGACAACTCTATAAATTTATTAATTTCCACATATAATGTGAGTTGTATAAAAATACGTAATTTTATTAACAATAAAATCTCCCAAAAAACCTTTTGTACTTTTTTCGTCTTTAATGAGAGAATTCAGCGCACATCGGCGCAATACTCGCTACTAGTTTGGTCGGTATTAATAATGAAGTCTCTATGAAATTAAAAAAAAATGGAAAACAAAAAAAGTTTGGAGACACTGCGATCGAACTAGCGACCTACTAATTACGAAGCGAAAACGTTACTCAAAGCGCCACAACGACATTGTCAAAAAACGTACTAACGGGGACGGTTATTAAACAGCAATTTCACTTTTTGATTTCTTTTTTAATTTATATTTCGAAAATTATGGAGCATTCGACAAAACGCGTCTTGGCGTTTTATACGTGTCTACGTATATTTGTTTTTGACCCCTAGAATCATCAAAAAAATCGACATCCCAAATTTCGATGTACTGGATTGTAAGTAAATCTAAATAAATACTTCATAATATAAAAATATATTAACTTTCAATTAGCTAATCTTAAAGTATTCAAATTCGGTACTCAGGTACCTATATTTATTTTCACATTATATATTATTATAATATATTACACATTTATTATATATATATATATATATATATATATATATATATATATATGCCTATGTTGAATTGTGAAAATAAATACAGGTACCTGAGTACCGAATTTGAATACTTTAAGATTAGCTAATTGAAAGTTAATATATTTTTATATTGTAAAGTATTTATTTAGATTTACTTAGATTTATTTAGAGAGATTTGTTTTTGTTTATTGTCATTGTGTTATTTTATTAAATAGTAATTTTATTATTTTTATTCTCACGTTTTGACTACTTCGCTGTTGGCAAATTGTAAAATGCCTGAAAATAATTAGTCGGAACGAAATATACATTCTTCTGTTCACGTTTTGCCGGCATTTTATCAATTTGCCTGAATTAGTGTAGTCATAACGAAAATTGCATTGTACGTTCGCGTTTTGCCGGCAATTTACAAAATCCCTAGGCATTTTATAAAAAGCCTAATTTTGCATTATGACTACGACATATACATAGGTACTCTTGAACACAATAAATATATTGTCGAATCGTAATATTTAGGAAATCGCCAAAGTAATTTAATTTTATTTAAATTTTAATTAAAATCTTAGTAAGTACTTAAATAACTTGTTATTTTTGCATTTTTCTTTCGTTTAAATTTACTACTCGTGCTATCACTAGAAATTGCTATAAACTCCCATTATAAGGACGATGTGGATGTGGATGTAAATATTGCTATAATCTCTGTAGAAAGTAGTTCTTTTTTTTTTGAAGAGTTATTAATGATCTCCCGGTATCAGGTTTTACGGTCGAGCTTTTTAATAATCACGTAATCCTTAGAAAATTATTTGATATGGATAAGCTAATTGTATGAAGCCAAGAATGAACGACCCAATTAAAGTACCTGTACCTGAGTTAAAAAGTAATTTAAGTAAACATAGCCGAAAAGTTATTTTAGAAAAACAAATAACCATTTTGCCCGGAAGTGTAAAATTGGTATCAAACGTAATCCATTTCACTTCGTTGTATGCCATAATTTAAGGTAAATTTCGCAAATTTTGTAAACATATGTTTTGTTGGTATAGGACAATAAACAATCGAATTGTGAGAAGCCTTTGTATGTATAATCCAAAGATTAAGAATTATATCCGGTAATAATTCATTATAGGTACACTAATAATAATACACGAGGCAGGTTTACTTATTATTCGCTAACGAATTTACTGTTAACTGATAAATTGGATTTATGTAAGTAGTTGAACAAGCAAATAATAAAAATCGATGTCTTTCCACCTTCGTTTTGAAGGGTCTTAAACTTCACAAAAAAAAGAACCTGAACGATAGACAATATACTTTAAGAATATAAACGAACGAACGTAGAAGATGCTATAATAAGCATCAATAAACAAGATAAAACGTCAGAAAAACAGTCTTAGGTACTAGTTGCTTTGTTATACCTACTTCTTTACATGCTTCTAACGATGGAAGCATTAGTTGTAGGTTTTAATCATTTATTTTCTTTTTTCCTTATTTGTTCGTATGTTTATGACTGTTTAATAACGTATGCATCAGTTTATTTATACACATAATAATAAATTCTTTAATGTTTACGTAATAGCTTTAGAACAAACTGAATTTATAAATAAACAATAAATCTCTACAGTGCATTTACGGTGAGAGTTCAGTCCTATTATTTTAATGAAAGATATAGTGTTGCCAAACGTATTGCTAAAAGTTGTTTAATACACGAAAAAAACAAACTCGATAACGAATAGCGCCTAAATCGCTTTATTCAAATATAACAGATGTTTTTATATCTTATCCAACCGGCCTGGCGATTTACGTCATCAGTAAAAAGTTACCCGATTGTTTATTTGTAAGTCGGTATCAAGTTTAGATAGATGATTTACTTGCGCGCATATTAGATGTTATAAAGAAATACTACAATTTATTAGAACTGCAAAAATACGAGGCACGAGGTGACGGCACCGTGTGAAACGTCATCATCTAGTAACCTTGTATTGATGACGTGAATCGCCAGGCCGCTTGGATGGACCATAAAAAGGTTACTTACGTCTGTTTACGTTGCTTTTACCTGACGGTACTCGAACAACTGAAAATTAACATGATTAATGTAAAATTTAATGTCTTATTATTTAAATAATCGATTTTTGCGATATTTCCATATTACTAAGTATTAACGTCAAATGAATTTTATTTACGGCTAACCCGTATGACGTAATACAGATGTTTTTTTTTTAATTTTCGATTAGTAGCTGTTTAAGAATGCCTACCCGAAAATTAATCTGTCGAAAGTTTCGTATATGCTGTAAGAATGTGCAGCCGCTGGTAAAAGTAAAGTGGCATCGCTGTCTAAATTTTTCCCATAAGAATTACATTGTTTTGTGCTATATGTCTTACTGAACTCTCACTGTGTAATGCATTATACATGTAGTAGAATAACCATGCCGTGTATAATAAAAAAAAACATCTCCGTAGGCTATGGTATAGTAAACACGGAAATCACCTTGTATTATAATACGGTATTTTATAGAAATTTAACATAGGTATTTTAATATAAAAGCTATAAATAACAATTACATTTCTAAATTGTTATACAAGGTGGTTCCCGCCAGTCGATATTTCGAAAACGCTTAGAATGACAAATATAAAACTAACAAGGAAGGTTACCCAAAGGGTACACACCGATTTTGATGAAAATTTTATCATAGTAATTACTACCCAATAAATGATGTTTGGTGAAAAAATTAGCTGCCATAAAGACTTCGCTTACGTTTTATTCAATAAAGTGGGTAAAATGGTGATTTTCAAATTCATAGGGCTGTTATTAGAACGGTTTTAGATATAGGTTTGAAATTCGTAATATTTTAATTTGAGGTTATTTTGTACATTTTAGAATAAAAAAAAATTTTCACGCATGGTTTTTGAGCACAGCCGCCATCTTAAATTTTTTTAAATGGAAACATGAGGTATGTTAAATATCATTGGAAAACTTATTTTTTCTCTATTTAACCATTTAAAAATTGTATGGATTTACATTAAGAAAATTTGAAATAAAATAGAAAAACGTTTTGCATATACCTATTTGTTCGGCTATTATAATAGGTATATTGTACTTACTTTAATTCTCTTTTAAACTTACTTTAAAATATAAGAATCATTACATTTATAAGATGTTATTAAAGGAAACCATACATAGCTAAACCACACACAGCGATTTTGTTACACATTTTATCATAATAACATTTAATCATAATATCATATAATTTTTGCATAATCTCGATAAAATGACACTACCTGACACTCATAGAACAGGTCCGGAATTACTTGAAAAGTAGTTTTTTTTAGAATAACAAACCAATAAATAACGAACTAAGCGCGTTTCCGGCGATTTAAAATTTTTGCGAAATCTCGGAAAAATCGCTTAGTAGTATAGTTCAGGTTTTTTTCTTTGGCAAAGTTTTGACCCGAACGGTTTGAGACGCAAAGATCAGAATAAGTCGGAAACGACTAGAAAACTCGTATTTCTGGCATAACAAAGCAAAAAATGACGATCTGCAGGCGTTTAAATAGATTATTAATTTTTCATAATCTCGATAAAATGACACTACCTGATACGCATAGAACAGGTCCAGAATTACACGAAAAGTAGTTTTTCGAGAATAACAGTGCAAGAAATGGCAATATTTAATATGACAATAATATTGACATTTAAATGACAATATTATAATAGCCAAACGAATAGTATATGAAAAACGTTTTTCTATTTTATCTCAATTTTTCCTAATGTAACCTCATACAATTTTTAGATGGTTAAATCAGAGAAAAAAATAAGCTTTCCAATGATATTTAACATACCTCTCGTTTCCATTTAGAAAAATCAAAATGGCGGCTGCGCTCAAAAACCATGCGTGAAAAAATTTTTTATTCTAAAATTTACAAAATAACCTCAAATTGAAATTTTATAACGAATTTCAAACCTACATCTAAAACCGTTCTGATAACAGCCCTATGAATTTGAAAATCACCATTTTACCAACTTTATTGAATAAAACGTAAACCAAGTCTTTATGGCAGCTATTTTTTTCACCAAACATCATCTATTGGGTAGTAGTTACTATGATAAAATTTTCATCAAAATCGGTGTGTACCCTTTGGGTAACCTTCCTTGTAAAAGTAGTTCTATGCAGCTCTGATAGTGTGATGCCTTTTTGTTTTAATTAGATTGTTTGCTGCTTTCCATTTTTGGTCACGCGACCGCAATTTCAAAATGTTAAATGGAGCATCCTATATAGATTAGGTGCCTATTATTAAATTTTTACAAAGCTCGTTCTAAAACGAATTCAACAATGCCATGGGGTTCTGTTGTAAAATAACGAACGTATTCCTTGTTGATAAACTATCTTCAGAAAAATTTTAGAATGTTGATCTGCGCGAATTTGTTACCCTAAAAAAAAGAGTTTTTGTTATTGAATTTTGTTAAAAAGTGCAATTTTTAACTTTTCTTGGTTGTTTTATTAGGGGGGAAAGTGAAGTAGAAATCTGAATAATTGAAATTGTTTTTATAAGGGCGACAAGATTTTTTGTTCCAATAACGCGATAGTTTCAAATCCGAAATTTGTTTGAAAATTTTCATCTACGTATTTGTGCCTATTGTTTTATTTTTTTCTAAATTTACCAATGTAAATTAATTTCGGCATTGCCACGAAAAAATAGGTTTAGGTACAAGAATTTTAGAAAAAATTAGGAATAGTTTTAAATATAGGTGCATTTAAATCGGCGACAAGTTTACATTACGTAATCATCATGAATCTACGACGGATTAACACGGTACTATGTGCTGTGCAATTCTAGAGCAGGTTTCTAACATTAAATATTGACGTGTTAGTAGGTCTAGGCTGTCTAGTCGTAACTACTTCATTAGGAAAGTTACACGTATATTTTCAAGGTGAAAATATGTTCTAATTTACGATTTAGTTATCTTGTAGGCTTTTACGTGTGAGTACCTGTTCATAATTGACTAATTCCGCACAAACGAAAGCACATTATGCAAACGAGAGCTGTTTCACTTTTATTCATCAATGCTGATTTTCATGAGAATCATCACCTATTGTTTTCTATCGGAGATGTAACTTGTTTCATTTAGTCGGTGTTTTCTCAAAATGCATTTGATTCAGTTATGTCATAATTACAATCAAAACGTCGTAAATTAAAAATTCGTTAGTTACCATTAGCAAATTTTTGATCAGTTGTTGAATAATTCGAAGATTGCAAAACGAGCTTTTAAAAAGTTGTTGCCATTCGAAACTGCTTATGCAAATTTAAATTTTTCGACACGTTTCAATTAATAAAAGATATTGGATACTAACTATATGGTAACCATCCATATAACATCTGATTACGTCATTCTTTCTGGCAGAATAATTGCCATTAAATTTGTAAAATCACGTCTATTTTTGTTTGGTGTTGATTTGAAATACGCCAGAAATAAACCAGATTTTGATGAACTCCCAAACATTTAACTATGCACTTCAATTATTGGATAAATTTTTAATTGTTCACGATTTCTTTAATTGTTTAGCAGAAAATTTTCATTTGCATAAAAATGTGAATAACCTGTCGCACGTTACGTTATCCGCCATTTCGGCAATTCAAATTGTAAACGCGAGTGGCGTTTGTTTAAAAAAAATCCCCCCCGAGAGTCGTCGTTACTTTAAATTTTCGTCTTTCGAATTAAAATTTGTTACCACCTCCTTACGAAATGTATTTCGTTAATATCAAACCTATTTTTGTTTACGCCAATCAGAAAACGATAGAAAGACCACCACAATTTGCATAAGCCAAATTGACGTAATCAAAAATAGACGTTTATTAACGAAATACATTGCCTAAGGAGGTGATGGCAAATTTTAATCCGAAAGACGAATTTAAAGTAAAAGATACTTTAGGTGAGTGTATAGTCTTTTACCGAAATTTTGCCTATAATATCCTAAAGTAGTCCCGGGCAGACCTCAGGGAGGAATTTTTTACGTGCCAAACATCGCATTGGCAATGGAGTCTACGGTTTTACTTCCTTATCTTGCATATCTTTCGCAACCACTAGCATATTAGTGGTAATGAGCTAATTAAGATATTAATATTCGGACATAAGAAACGACAAAGGATTGCAAATAATTACCTATATGTATAAACTTTGATTAAGTTTCCTTTCGATAGGTTACGTATTTAAAGATATCAATCATATTTTAAATTGTACAGACATTAATGATCACGTGCGCCTATCAATTTTTCTTAATACATCCGAATAACGGATACGTGCGAAATTATTTTAAATATTACAATAGATGAATTGCCGACGTGATATCATTGGTTAATTTACAATTTTCGTATCACGTATATTATGACGCAGCGATCATACAAGTTGATTTTTTTTATTTTAAATTAAGGTCAGTCCTCGTTTTATCAATGAGATTAACTGGTCGCTCTTCTCGTATAAGAAAAATTATATAAAAGGAATTTGTTTTCCTACTTAAAAAGAGTAAGTAATAAAAAGTTACTGAAGCATGTTATATTTACGTTGATGGCACGTAATAATAGTAGAACGAAAGAAACATTAATTACTGCAATTTGTTGTGTAACTATTGGTGATTACTTTCTTATCCTTGTATAATGTTGTTTTCTGTTATATTAATGTCATTATTTGTTCGAAATTAAGTATAAAAATGTTTAACGTAAAGTGGGTAAGTTATATGGCGTACAATTTTCGAGAAAAATCTGGGAAAAACTAAAGTAGTTCTTAATCCGGTCAACGGTATCGATTATACGGTGAAACAACTGCAACCTCCTGACACCGTGCCAAGAAAAATACGCTGCGTTCTCTCATTTTGTAATCAACTTTGTTAAACCATTGTTTTCTACGTGATTTTATTTAGAAAAGAAATCGATGGTCAGTGAGATTAAGAATTCATTAAATTCAACATTCAATAAAAGTATAGGTGTGCGATATTCTCTATTTGATGTATTAATCTTTTTAATTAATCTTCATGTCGATGTAGCAATCAGGTGCAAAATTAATGTCGCGAATCACGAGCATTTGGCGGATAATACATGGTACAATGAACAAATCTACGAAAAGTATTTAGATAAGCTAGACAAATTACAAATACAAACTCGAACTTTAAATATTCTGATCATGATTTGTTCGTTGTGTCCGCTTAATGCTCGTGATTAGCGACATTAATTCTGCACCCGACTGTACCTAATGATTATTCTATCGAGTGCGTCTTATCACTATATGGAAACTTTTCATTTTATTTGCTATATATATATTTATCTATAGCTTGTCCAAAGCTATATGATGTTCACGTCATCAAAAAAATGTTACTAAATTGTTTATTTGTAATTCGGTTTAAAGTTTGGAAAGTGACATATTCTGTAGATGATTTACTTGCGCACATATTAGATGGTATAAAGAAAGACTACAATTTATTAGAACTGTCAAAATACGAGATATGAGGTGACATAACTGTGTGAAACGTCATCATCTAGTAACCTCGTATTGATGACGTGAACATCATATAGATTTGGATAAGCTATAGGTTTAGGTACCTACTATACAAAGTTTTTGATTTAGAGGCGGTTTTTTCATAGCCCAATAAATTTACTTGACAAATTTTTACCATGGAAACAATTGTTTGAACAAACGTTTCTACGGTAAAAATGTGTCAATTACATTAAATGGAAGATGAAAAGATCGGCCCTTATAAATCTATTTTGAATAAAGTGCATTTGTTATAATATTTAAAAGATGTCGGAAACGTTTTAACACTGATCACTTGTATTTTGAGGGCCGGGATATGCAGCTCCTAATAAATTTATCCGACAGATTGGGAACAATTGTTGGAACAAATGGTTCCATGGTAAATATTTGCCAGATTTCATCGGGAGTTGGATAATGTTAACCAGCTATTGAAAATATCATTAGTATTAGTCTGCTTAAAATAAATATGCTATGGATTGATTGAGGAGCCGTGGAGGCGCAGAAAGTAAGTTACTCGACTGGCCTTCTAGCGCCACCACGGCTGCGGGTTCGAATCCCGCTGCAACTGCACGTTTGTGAATGTTAATTAATCGTAACCTGTACCTGTAACCTGTATATTATTATATACAAATTACACGGACAATAGTCAGCGATCCCAAGATCATAAAATAACACATAAAAAAAATTGATTGATTGATCTGTTAATTTAAGAAGATATAATTGCAATGAATACTTCTTATTATAAGCTATATATAAGTAATTTACTTTTATCACCAACCACATGGAAACCAATCAACCAAAAAAAAATAATAATAACTTAAACCATGTACATTATGTAGATAAATATAAAAATTATGCATAACATTGATTTGTTGATCTAGTTGAAATAAAGATTTAAAAAAATGTGATATTCTTTACGTGAACTCTCTGATAAAACACAGTTATGTATGAAAATATTGCTTTGATTATCTTTTTCCCGTTAATACATAATATTATAGAGTCGTTAAATGTTCATATCAAAATGGTCCAAATATAGTATTTTTTTTCATATTACTCGATCAATTGCCCTATTATTGAATTTATCTGTTTCAAGTCGATAACCTTATTAGCAAAACTTACGTTTTTTAACCTTTGTATCATTTATAAACGAAGAAAAATCAATAACAAAAAATAGGCGCCTACATAATATGTTGTTGTATTGAACCAATAAAATAATATTGTCATCTTATTTCAGTTAATATCTTTAAAAATTAAAATAAGTAAAAGTTGCGATGGAGACCTAGTCGATCCATGGATTGTAACGTTATAAATTAACCAATTCTGACAGTGAAATTAAAAAAATATATATTACATTTACGTAGATATTACGTACTACATTATTCGTTAATGTTTAAGCTCATTTTTTATCGTTAAAATGTAGCTACTTAATTGAAAATTTTATTCCAATATTCATTGTAAACTCCTTACAATGTTAAATTCTTATTTTTTTTGGCATTTGTCAGTCTTTTTTTCTTAATTTTTCGCATTGATCTTGAAAAAATGACACTTATTCGACTTATTTCCTTACAGGAGCGCTTACATCTAAATATACTTGGCCTAAATACATCTTCAGCGACCAAAAATCTACCCTGATAAATCGATAAAAATGCTGCAAATAACCCAAAACAGTAATACGTTTCGCATTCAGTTTTTAGTCCATTTTAAGCTGAATCTTTATTAATCTTCTTCGATATCTAAAGTTCTTATTATTAGTTATCATATTATGTAATTAAGACACGTATTTTACCAGATTAATATGGAAATCTTATGACTTACCAATTACAACTTTCTGAAATCAAATTACATCGACTAATCCCAATATGCACACAGGTTCTTCTTCGGTAATTTACAAAATTTAAGACAAACTCTTTCAGAAATAATTAACTGTAGACGACCCTAAACATTTTAGGCCGTATACAAACTCAAATTGCAAATGGCACCTCTGGGTCTGGGGCACCTTCAAACGCAACTTGTTTACAACTCTTGAATTTATTCTTTTTTATGTACATAATAGGCACACAGTCTGTTTTTCTTCATCCAACTATTGTATGACGCGAGTTTACTATGGTCTTCTAGCTCTTCACCATCCCCTTCTATGTCTTCGTTTTTTTCTGAATGCCTCATTTTTACATCAACTTACACTACAACATTCCAGTCGTTGACGTGCCTTCTTTAAAGATCAATTTCCAAAAGAAATCAATCTTATATCTGACTTAACTTGAATTAAGCCTAGCTTAATAATAAATCGTAAGACTAAAGATCAGCTTGCATCAACTAAACCCCATAAAAACTAATACCGAAAACAGTTTTGGCAGTAAGTTCCGAAATTTTCCTTATTTTTGAGTAGGTCTATAAACTATTAAATCAGGAAACTAACCGCACCATATCTTTACCCCTACACGGTTGTCTTATTTTCACTTTGTTAATAAAATTACTACAACAATTGCAGGAAAGTATTAAATTTAGTAAGAAAAAGGGGGGAAATTTAAAACACGGAGTATTAAAAGAATGCCACGAAAAAAACTGGAATTCGAATATTTTTTTTAAATAAAGAGGTGGCAAAATAAAAAGTTACTCGACAAACTTGGGCATTAAACATTTTTCGACGCACAATTCATACACATACGATGCCCCAAATAAAATAAATCACTCTTGTTAATAAAAACTAGAAGTAAACTAACCACAATAAATTTTAATAACTACTCGATTGCTATTTAAAAAAAAAAAAGTTAGGAATTAATTTTTGAAAATTTTAGTATTCAAATTTAGTCTCGTTGTCGGCCTAAATTGTTGCGCAAATCAGAAATTTAAATTCAGTTTTTATCCATAAACGAATTCGTTGAAAAGGTAAAATCTCTCAAAATAAAAAGAATAAAAAAAATCAAAAAACATTTAAAAAAAATTAAAATCCTGAAATAAATTTGTTTTTAATTCTTACGTAAAATGCAGACTAACACTGCTGCTGCTGCGACTGCCACTTATCTGTAACAGACTATAGGAAGAAATTAGAAACTTCTAAATTTTTCTTTGTATTTCCTACCATTTCTCGTCATTTTCCCTCTATCACCAATTTCCAGCGTAGATTCTTCCGTCAAACTTGCAGTGTTACGTATCTATACGCTTCATATTTCACTGTATTTCACCAACCATTGTGATCGCGAAAACGCACGTAAGATAAAATTGGACCGTCGAATGTTTGAGGGAACCCCAATCAAGACCCTAACCACCGAGTCCCTATCCAAAAGCTAACCAAGCTTGATTTTCAAAGAATTTGTGTTAGAACTTAAAGGCACATGTATTTACACTTTTTAAATACATGGAGAGTTATTCGACAAAGAAACATCCTACATTTCCTCGTCGTATGAATCCTTTTTATTTGTAATCCTTTTAGAGAACACAACACATCACTCGCGCACTCACACGCAAAAAGGCCTTAACCGAACGAGCACTCCTCGCACACACGAATAATACGACGCCGTAATTTAAAATTCGAACTACTGAAACAAGCACTACCGCTCTGTATCACAACCGCGAAAGATCTAAAGCGGTTTTGCCAGAATTCTATATATAAATTGCGCATTACATGGATACTAGGAAATCCCGTTTTTATTTTAAAAACTTTCAATTCTTTGTCCGCACTCGGATAAGTTATCTTATGAGTAGGTGGCGCACATGTTTTATTAGTTGTTTTGTATTTTATCAAGCGCATAAAAATACTATTAATCTTTTATCTGGTTTATGGTTTGTAATAGGGAAATTTTTAACGCTTAAGGTCAAACGAATAGTTTTTAAATTAAAAATAGAATAAACTTATAATTCTGCGGTATAAAGGTAGTAGTCAGCGATTATTTAAATAATTTTGAATTCGTTCATATTTGGTTTTTTGTTTTTCTTATTTGGATGCCGAAATTTTTATAAGGGGTGATGGTACGATTTTTTTTTTATACTCTTTAGGTGGTAAATTTTTTGAAAAATCACATTTACTAGAAAAATATTCTCAAAAGTATTATTTTTATAATAATTTTTAAAAAATTATCACTTTTTTCTCGAAAATTACAAAGAGACTTGGTCAGTAGAGAATTTTATGCCGATTTCAAAACATATTTCACATTGCCAATCCAATGATCAATAACGAAGATAACTCACAAACAGTTTAAAAATCTTTGATCGGCCACATTTTGAAACGTGTTGATCAATTTCGCTGGTTAACAAACTCGTCTTTTGTTTTCGTAAAGACAATACACTGTCCAAATTTCAACCTCCTATGATCAAAATTGCGACCGGAATCGTGTCTACAAGATTTGATTGTATACATACATATGAATGACCTATATTTTCGTGATCTAGTGGACGAGATGGGAGAAAATCCAAATCGGCACGTCTGAGATCATCATCAGATAGGCTAAAATAGCTATATTTTTTATAAAAATTCAGGGCAATGTGAAAGTAAAGGTAAATGAAAGCATGATCTAAAATTATTTAAAATTCGCCCCTTTTTTTGTAGTAACAATATGAATATTTAGTGATATTTTTGTCAGTTTGGTGCATTTTTAAGGTGGAAAATGGACGTTTCGATGTCGAGGAAAGTTTGATTAAATAGAAGCATTCAGTTCAGAAATTCACAAAATTCTACAGATTGTTTCCTTTCACCCCATATGGGTAATAAATTTTTGTAATGGTACGTTATGAGTATCTATAGGAACTTTGTTGTCTTTTTTAAATTATTAAATTTCACTCTACCTATTGAAATAAATGGAAATAAATTTAGTATGTACTTAAGTAGTGTATTTAAAAAATATTTCAGGTAAAATTTCACTTTAGTGTTTTCACACAAAAATTAATTTTCATCTACATTTCAACTTTAGTGTTTTCACACAAAAATTAATTTTCATCTACATTTCAACTTGTAAGGTTTCGTTGTTAGTCTTTTTGCAAGGTTTAAATGTAACAACCTAATAAGGATTTTACCGTGAAAACGGAAACAGTCACGTGGAGGTGAAGATTACAGCCCGCTTGTCATCTAGCACACGTATCTAATAATTATAAATTCATAGGGTACATAATTATTATATTTTCACTTATTTATTTATCGCGTATATTTTAATTCCAATCGCGCAAAAAAGAAAATACATACCTCTTCAAAACGATCGTCGAATTCGTAATCAAAACACTTGATTTACTAAAATTTTGTTATTTTAATGTTCGAAACGTCGATAAAGTATATAGGTACCTACGAAAAAATAGAAATTTTCCTCGGAATCATAAAAATTAGAAATTACGTTGGTCACGTAGACACATAAAGTACACGTTTACTATAACAAAGACGAATTTTTACAATAAACTGTTCCGGACATAGGGCCCAGGTGCCCGCTTTGCCCCGGTCTCTCCCGTAAAATATAATAATTTAATTTTTACTAATGACACTTGCGACAAATGGAATAAGGGGCTCAAAAAAAAGCCAAAAAATAAAATAAAATAATAAAATGTTTATTAAAAATTTACAGTGCACACTTTTCGACAATTTTTAAAAAATTTGGTGTCAAAATGCGCTATCGAAAGTTGTATAATTTTGTGTTTCAACTTACATCATGCTGTTTTTAAATGGGAACATTAATAATTATATACCAGTTTCAGTAATTAGTTTGTCGCATTAAAGTGAAATCGCATTCAATTATTAACACTTACAATTAGCTACGCATCTATATTCTAAGAAAAAATATGTACATAGGTATACCTAGCAATAAACAACTGTGCAACAAAAATAAATTGTATCGTTGTTGTATGGAATAATTTTAAATTTATTAATTAATAAACCTTTACATAACATGTATGTAAATACGTACAATTAAATATAGATAATCAAATTAACACATTTGCCGTTTGTTTGAAAAACTAATTTAGAAACACCATCAAGCTTATTGATTATAAATGTTATAATGTCGACATAATAAGAAACAAATGACAACGTATCTTTCCCGTAATCTTTAATAGCTACATTAATCGTATCTTTTATTTTCTCTTTTTAATGTAGGTAACGTAACGCTTTTTATAACGCGTTATCATGATAATTATTGTAAATCGACAGTTTATTTACACCACCACTTTAAAAGTAGCGCTACTGGTATTTGTTAATACCAACTTTAACATGTTTTTATACAATATCTCTACATTAAGTAATCAATATTTTTTATTAATTATCGTAATTTATAGTTAATTCTATGGCGTTTTGGCAAAACAGCGTAAGCGACAAAAAGCTAATTTTACAGGAGCGCACATTTTGTGTTGTAGCGTAACCATAAGCGAATACCCCTCCTACGGAAATACAAGTCAATTTTTCTGCCTTTGCTTTAAATACATAACATAGTCGGAATAACCCATTTTCGAAAAATGTGGCGCTTGCGACGTTCCGCGAAAACGCCGTCGATATGAAAAAAAAAAGTAATAGTAAGTATGTACTCTTTTATTCGAACAACACTATTTAACCCATGTTTATAAATGAAAATGATGTCATTGACTTTTTGCATAACTCAATTATCATTTAACCAACCATATGGTTATTGATATAAACAAAGACGGCACAACTACTTGGCTGTGTTGTTGCATGTTAAAAATTTAAACAGTTATCTAATATATAAGTTTAAAAAAAAAATGGGAGATTTTAAGGACCTTGAAATTGATGTAGTTTAGTAGGAGTCTTAACTAAAGCTCGTTTATATGGATGTATTCAGAAAAATAGAATACTTATATGCAAATAACAAAACTAAATGCATGCATGTGATGGTGACGGGAATTGTTAAATAAATAGCAGAATGAAAATTTAAATTCAACTTGTTTCGTAGTGATGTATTTTACTTCTAACTTCGCAATAGTCGATCATCGCCGAACGTCAGTTTATCGGTATGTGAAAAATTGTTTAGACAATAGTTTCTATGGTGATTGATTGACAATTCAGCGATAACTGATGATCGAGAAACACCCCCTAAACTGTGCAGAATTATGAATCCAAATACCAATTCGTTGATAAGTGGCTGAACGTCGTCGCTACGAAATATGCTGAGATTCAACAAAAGTATAAAAATATTTCTTTGTGAACTTTATGCTTAAAATTTTACTATACGGGCCATCAAAGTCTTATTCCGATGCACGTCATCAATAAATAATTAGTACAATTTAGGTATATTTGTAATAGGTTTTAAATTCGCGAACCTACAAATGAGGAAAAATTTAATATTCGCGAATTTTTTTTAATTAATTTATAATGCATCGAATCGGTTTATTCATTAAAATATTAATGCAGGTCATAACAACATGAACGTTTTAAAATTAAACGTTGAAATTTAAAAACTTCAACAACTCGTTAAAAAAAGCAATAGAAACCGACCCTTCGCCGGTGGGCAGTCTTAAATTCAAAAGAGGAATCGAATGGTTTTGTTAAACAATCACAAATCTTCAAATATCTTCAGCCATCTATTAGCAAATAAACTTCATCTATACTATATGTAATTATAATATCTACGTATGTAAGTATGTACACTGAACGAATTAAAAATCGGAACGTATTTAATTGAGCAGTCTAAATATGGCTTTCGTAAAGCAGAGATTACGAGTGCAGTTTCTGGAAATCCCAGTTGGCACATCTGAAACTGTTAAGTAAATTTATAAACTGGTAGATATTGATGTCCCGTCAAAGTCGATGTTCAAATCGAGTGTGTTGTGTTGTGGAAGGTTTTTTTTTCGATATAGGTGGATATTTAATCATTCTCAACTCCGCGCCGGCGTTGCGTCGCTTCGTTGTATTATTTAGTTTCCGTTTTTTAAATTTTTGTTTGTGCTTGATTAATAATAGATTATAATAGTGTTGCAATTTAAATATTAATGTAAATATACTTTACAATAATTACAATAAAATGACAGATGATGAGTTTTAAATCTATTTTTCTTGTATTAATGAAGGTGTGACGATCTACTCCCATATATGTATGTAATTATTGTATTACATATTCCATAAAACTCGCAAAATTCCGTTTTTTAATTCATCCACTGTACATATTAATGCTTTAGCACACTTTTTTTTCGTTCCAGTTGCTTTATCTACTATAATTACAATTTCATAGAACTTAAGCCCCTTTTTACACAGGATGATAATCTCAACATTCGCGAGGGTTTCCTAGAACGTAACTCCCGCGAATGTTAAGGGATTATTGTATTCGGTTCAGAATTTTCAACGTGACATATTTATTCTGCCGATGATTTACCTGCAGACATATGACGCGGTACCGAAATTCTACAATTTATTAGTAGATATTGCAAAAATACGAGGTATGAGTGATGACGTGCATCGAAATAAGATTTTGATGGCTCGTAGATATAAATTGTACTTATAATTATTTCGGGAATTTTTCAAAAGAGATTTTGTTTTTCAAACATTTTCTTTGTTCTTTGAGTTTAACGTTTGTTTCTCTACTAACTTTTGATTTTCCATTTTTAAAATTTTCTAGGTTTAAAAAATTAATATTCTGTTTATAAATTATTTATAACACAAATTTTTATTTATAGGTGCTATTCTTTCTTTATAAAATGAATATTTACGGCCATTCTATTATCTAAAAGACTATGTTCATATGTTCAGACTATTCCTAATAGGAGCTTTAAATTATGACAGATATTAATTAAATGCCACAACGAGCAAATAACACAATTTTTTTCTTACGGAATTTCTTTAAAAAGTTAAACTTACGTCACACGATCGCTTTCATCAAAGTTGTATGACAAATAGTAACGATAACGTCGATAATTTTTACTATTCCACGATTTTAATAATTAGGAAATAATTTTATCACAATTTTCGAAAGTACATTGTTATTGCCAACATATCGCACATGTAGGGCAGTAAAAAAATACTAAATTTCAAATGGTTTAAATAAACCGTTTCTGTAATAGCAAAAAAAAACATTGTTTTTTTTTCGAAATTTGAACACCTCGTATCTCGGAAACTAAGCGTTTTCGTAGGTACAGCTTGATCCAAACCTATATGATCACGTCATCAATACAAGGTTACTAGATGATGACGTTTCGCACAGTGTTGTCGCCTCGTACTACCTCGTATTTTGACAGTTCTAATAAATTGTAGTCTTTCTTTATACCATTTAATATGTACGCAAGTAAATTATCGATAGAATATGTCACTTTCCAAACTTTAAACCGAATTACAAATGAACAATCTAGTAACTTTTTGTTGATGACGTGAATATCATGTAGGTTTGGATATTCGTTTGGCTATTCGTCTTATATTAACGTGAAGAATGCGCTTTTAAAATATGTATAATCAATTTAGGGACACTCTGTACTTACACACCTACTTAGATCCCGTAAATCGCAATAATATGTGTAGTAAAATATTATTGATTGAACAATAAACATTGTTGGCAGCATATTGGGAAACACGAAATATGTAGTTCTATCTAAAAATAACTATTAGATATCTAATATGTAAGGGTGCCTTCCCACGTTACTAGAAAATGTTTTCTTAAAATTCTATCGTCGTTAAGTACACGGTACTATCTATCGTATGTACGTAAGTACCTACATAATAAACGATGGCGTTTAATTTAATATGGTCATAACGTTTATTAAACGCGGAGCTGTAATTAAACAAAAAAAAAAGTAAACATTAGGATTTATGTTGTCAGAACAAAAAGTCGCGATTAAACGAATTAATTACAGTAGGAGTGTCTGGTTTTTAATCCGCCGCGAGCACCTAAAAGTACTTACATACGTGATAAAAAAAGAATGAAAGATTATTAATTAGTATAGTAAAAATAGTTATTAGGTACGTGATTAATGTAGGTATCTAATTAAATTGGTTTAACCGTTTAGGGCGAGTTGTAGTACAATGCAAGTTTAACTATAACCCGTAATTTAAACCATACATTATTCTTATTGTTAGTTACTATTGTTGTTACTATGGAAATGAACAATTTAAACTTTAGTTTGAGTTTAAACTGGCATTGTACAATTACAATACTTGTACTTATGTACAATATCGGCCCTCGAGTACTTAAATATCGTTTATTTCGTGAATTCAGACATAAAAATAAATATGAGTTTTTAAGGGCCGTCGTTATAACTATTGGTCAATAATTGCTGTAGGTGTTGGAAATTATTGTTGGTCGAACAATCGTTCCTATGGCGATTGACTGGTAATTAAAACATAGGCTCAGTTTCTTAGTTTCTATTTTATTATTTATTGATAATGTTTACGAATTTACTTTATTTAATTGCAGGTGGAGATGGAACGTATCACTTCAAGGTATTGGTGCCCAGTGTGGCAGCGGGAGCTATCATTGGCAAAGGAGGGGAAACAATCGCACAATTGCAAAAAGATACGGGCGCACGAGTTAAAATGTCCAAATCACACGATTTCTATCCTGGTGAGTAAACATTTAAATATTTTATGGAAATTGGAAAGTTGGCCGTGGCAAGATAATGATGGCCGTGACCATCTTGGTTTAAACCAAGACATGCCTTTACTACCGAAACCGAAATACTTTTCGAACACCCGTCGTAATATGTTATTCAAATTGTTTATTTTGTCTGATGACTTCATTATTTTAAAGCTTACACGTTATTTATCAATTAACATGTTCGTTAAACAGTTTCCATATATATTTTTGTTATTTAACAATGACTTTCGACCTTATTTTGACCAAATGAAAACGTTGATACATTCACGACACAAATTAAGTCATCGAACAGAAAATTTAAAAACAATTAATCTTACTTTTGTATAGATTTATAACAAATTATGTTGTGTTTAGTTTTGATTATACACAAGTACTATGCATGCATATATATATATAGGTACGAGTTGGTTAAACAATATCCTTATTACCTATAAGAAATTTTTGATATGAAGGTCTAAGGTTTTGATATGTATGCTCTTTATAATCTTTAAAAGAAAATATTGACCTGTATTGGTATTGAAATTATAATTTTTCTTCAAAATATGACCATCGTTGATGCGTTATTTGTTCTTTTTATAGACATCATTATTGAACTTTAGTACTTACACCTACTTTTTATTTTATTTCCCATATTGATTACGTTCTATTTTTAATATACATATTATGTATATTCGTATTATTTATATTCTGTTTCTAATCGGTCTTATTTAATTTATTTTTGATGTGTTCTAATAATTGTTCAATTTTTTGTTTAATAAAATTAAGTGTGGTACAGAAACTGATATGAAGTCATTAAATTTTAGATTTTATCGCCAAAAAAGTTCATTTTGTATTGCTTACGCACGTCACGCGTCATGAACGTTTAAAAACAATTTTGAATCTGGTCCGGCAACTACATAATTTGACAAGATTATTTAATTACTTCATTGTCGTCGTATACGACATTTTTAATTAACTGGTTTAAATGTAATTAAATAAGTTTTTATTCATTTGGTAAATTTATAATTATTATTGTTTCAAAGATCAAAACAAAGTATTTTTAAAAATATTTAAACGTGCGTATATTTATGGTCAAAAATTACGGAAATATACCTATTTAAATATTATAATAATCAAAATAATACCAACGAGAAAATTCATGATGTTCAGAACTTGAAAGGAAACAATTCTTTAATACTAAATGAACGTAATCTGTATTATACCTAATTTGAAATTGCTCTAGAAAACAGAATTTATCGAAATTTAGTGATTTTAGTCGCGTTTTTAACCATTATTCAAATGAAAGTGCTGCAGATTCGAAAAGATCATCAAGTCAAATTTATCTCGAATTCGATATGAAAATACGATGCCGATAGCATAAGGAGAAATGATCTCCATAAGGAGAACTTTTAGGGCCGGTTTTTCAATCGTCAGTTAACAATTGTTTCTAATCATTATTTCTATAGTGATTTGATTAACTGAGGGATGGTCAGAATTAACTGGTGATTGAAAAACCGGCCCTTAGGGTCAAATTTTTAAAAATTTTAAATATTTTTTAACAAGGCAAGAGTATGTATTTGTTTATGAATTTTAAAACGAGCAAGTAAGCTGCAATAAGAATGAAATAAGTAGATATTACGTAAAGGTTATAGGTACTCAAATACCGACTCTTTTGACCCATAATCTCATTCTAAAGTAAAAACGCCCTTCTACCCTTAAGGTCGAATTCATAAATGAAACTTATTGTTAATTAACGTAATTTCTACTAATGTCGTTATAATATTTTCACTTGGGAATGAGAGTATTAATCAGCATTTGAGCATAACCTTTGCGTATCGTTTATGAATTTGACCTATAATCACAATTTCTAAATATGTATTAGAGTAGATATGTGAAAACTTGATGCAAAATTCAAATCAAATCGGATCGAATCAAACAGATTTCCATATAAATCCATTGTTACGACGTCATTTTCACATACGTTATGTAAGCGAATGGTTTCGAGAATTACGAAATTTTACTTTATTTAACATTTGGGTGATTCAGTGATTGGCACATAGATATTTATTGAAGAAACTATCGAGCAATGCATTGAAATAATCTAATAGAAAGTAACAGGTGGGTGGTTTTTTTTTACTTTTAGGGGTGAATAATCAATAAGTGAAAACTACACATACATATGTGTACCTAGTTACTGCAGGTTAATGGCCCGGTTTTAGTTAGAAATAATTCGATAATATCGTGGGTGGATATAATTTGATATGTATATGAATAAAAATGTTGTCTACTTAATTTTACATTATTGATATTGTAATAAACAACTCGCGTTTATTGGCAGATATTCATAAATCTCTTACCTAATTTATCTACACATTCAATTTTGAAATGTCAAAGATTGTAGGTTCGGTTAAATTATATAAGATACTGTAAAAATAAGAACGATTCTATAATTACCTTATTTTGGGATGTGGGAAATTTTTAACCTTTAATTTGACTAAAGCTCATATTAAATAATAGCAGTAATTATTGTATTTTAATTTCTAATACTGTAAAAGATCATTTTATATATTTAAAAATCAAGAGCTAATGAATATATTTTTTAATTAAAAATAGTTTATATAGGTGTAGTAGTAATTTTCTAACGAAAGTCTACTAAGTCGTGGTCGCCCGACCATCTCGATTTTTTTTGAAATTTTTACCATGTAGGTAATCCGATTAGTAGTCCAAAATAATCATTAAAAAAAATGTGTAAAAAATTGATGTGTTACGAAACGGGCAACCTTCAGCCCCAATTAGTCCGTTTGAATGAGGGTTTACTGTACTATAGTTCGTTCGAATGTTACTCCGATGCACGTCATCAATCGAAAGATAACTAAATTGTATAGGTACATAATTGTAATTCAATACAAAGTCTGGAAAATAACATATTCTACCGATGCACACCTATAATATGGCAAAGAAAGACTTGCAGTACCTACTGCAAAAATACAAGGTACTAGGTGACACCATCCATCCTTTTATTGATGACGTTCATCGGAATAAAACTTAAACGACCTTTACTTCTTAAACCTTTTCAACGATGTGCAATAATCACGTAAATAATAATAAAAATATTACTTGATCGATTCGGTAAATTAAGTACTGACTAAAAAATGTTTTCGAGTGCCACCACAAAAATCGCTTCAAAATTGGAATATTTTAGACAAATATTTATTATTATTATTTTAATATTGATACAACTTATAAAATTTATTTATTTTAAATGTAGGTAGAGATATACAAATATCTAGTAGCAAAATACATATTATTATTATAAAACGACTTTCAATACTATGCTCGTTGGTGCTGCTAACCTTGATGATTATGCAACCGTAGATTCATGTGCAAATTTAGAACTGAAACCTGTTTAGTGGTTACAAATATTCTGGTATAGATGTTCAGTAAAAATATAAACTTGTAAGTGAGTCATTGTAAATATTATTTTTAGACATCCGTTGGACATGCACTGTTGTTTATTATTGTAGTACGTATCTATTGTATGCCATATTGTATTTGAAAAAAATCTTTAGTACATTATTAATACATAGTAGTTTCGAGTACGTAGGTAGAGTTACGTTATGCATACCTACACGTAAAATATTATTTTGTTTACTTACACTTAAGACAAAAATTTGTAAGTTATTTCAGTAATTTTCATAGATAATAGGATACCTACTTGCATGTATTTGTAAATCTAACGAAATGTAGATAAGTAGACAAAGATTTTAATTTATTTTAACTGTGTGAAAACAGTCTTTAATAAAATTACTTATTTAACACGTTTTCGCAAATTAGAAGTTTGAATAAATTCAAATCAGTCTCACGTGAAGCCAGGACTCTCGTCTATTGGTCACGTCACATTTACGTCACTGAAATCAGCGAATGGGCTAATCGCCGTAGACCAGAGCCACGAGAGAATCCACATTCTACGCCGAACGAACTTTAGGCTCTCACTAGCTGTTATCCGCGCTATTACGTCGCAGGCCGTTTTCGCGCGCTCGAAAATAGTTTAAATTTCAAAACCGCATAACGCAAATTTTATAACGGTATAATTTAAAATATGTACCTATTCGATCGATTGGTTGAATCAATGTACACTCAGTATGCACTTATTATTTCTTATCTACATATTTTTAATAAGTTATCAAGCTTCAATTACAACCATTAAAATTTTTGCAATACGTATTACTTATTTATTGCATAAAATTTAGGTATATGTTCTATATTTTTTAGGAACAACGGAACGTGTCTGTTTGATAACTGGTAGCATAGATGCAATAATTTCTGTTTTGGAATTTATTATGGAAAAAATTAGAGAAAAGCCTGATCTTAGTAAACCATTAGTAGACGGAACAGATAATAAATTAATGCAGGATCGTGATAAACAAGTTAAGATACTTGTGCCCAATTCAACAGCTGGCATGATAATAGGCAAAGCCGGCAACTACATTAAACAAATAAAAGAGACTAGCGGATCCTACGTGCAAATCTCTCAGAAGGCCAAAGATATGACTCTCCAAGAGAGATGTATTACTGTGATAGGTAAGATAATAAATTGATGTTAATTAATTGTTTTGCATATAATGCTAATATTAATAATGTCACTGGAATGATTTACAATTTTATGATGTAATATAGCAATAAATTTATAATGCACATGGATTTTTAAAGGATAATAAAAAGTATACAATATAAAATTAATGAAATGAGGAACTGGTTGGTAATAACGATAATCAAAATATATAGGTGTAGGTAAATCATATATATCTGAAGAAAATCATTTTGCAATAATTTATTAAACATTTTATATAACAGTAAAATGAATACGTCTAAATTGTCAATGCACCGATGCAATATGAAAACCTTTTATTACTTATTTGAGCAATGTAAAAAAGCAAATATTAAAAATATAGTATATGGCCTATCCAAATCTATATGCAGTTCACGTCATCAACAAAAAGTTACTAGATTGTTTATTTGTAATTCAGTTTAAAGTTTGGAAAGTGACATATTCTATAGATGATATTGCGCACACATTAGACGGCATAAAGAAAGACTACAATTTATTACAACTGTAAAAATATGAGGTACGAGTTGACAGCACTGTTTGAAACATCATCTATAGCTTATCCAAACCTATATGATGTTCACGTCATCAGTACAAGGTTACTAGATGATGACGTTTCACATAGTGCTGTCACCTCGCACCTCGTATTTTGACAGTTCTAATAAATTGTAGTCTTTCTTTATACCATCTAATATATGCGCAGGTAAATTATCTATAGAATATGTCGCTTTCCAAACTTTAAACCGAATTACAAATAAACAATCTAGTAACTTTTTTTTGATGACGTGAACATCATATAGGTTTGGATAAGCTATAGTAACCTTTTAGATGACGTGGATTGCATATAGGTTTGAACGAAGTGTAGGTAGATACATCAGAATATGTATATTTCTTTAAATTAAGGGCCGATCTTTTCATCTTCCATTTAATTTAATTGACACATATTTACCATAGAAACGTTTGTTCAAACAATTGTTTCCGTGGTAAAAATTTGTCAAGTAAATTTATTGGGAGGTGAAAAAACCGACCCTAAGGGCCGATCTTATCATCTTCCATTTAATTTAATTGACACATATTTACTATAGAAACGTTTGTTTAAACAATTGTTTTTATGGTAAAAATTTGTCAAGTAAATTTATTGGTAGATGAAAAGATCGGCCCTAAAACTTATAAAGTCGAATTAAAAATAAATAGTAGGTCCCCAATTTTAAATTTGTTGAAATACATAAAATATTGTACCTATGATGTGAATGTATATCAAATTTTTAATTGTCAAAGCATTGGAGGACATTTTTATCTATAGGTACATTAGTTATCAGTAAAAATAGTGTTTGTTGTTTGACATAACTTTAATTATTACATAAAAATAATAAATGAAAGTCACTTGGTTTATAAAATATAGGTATAGCTTATCCAAACCTATATGATGTTCACGTCATCAATGAAAGGTTACTAGATGATGACGTTTCACACAGTGCTGTCACCTCGTATTTTGACAGTTCTAATAAATTTTAGTCTTTCCTTACACCATCTAATATGTGTGCAAATAAACCATATATAGAATATGTCACTTTCCAAACTTTAAACCAATTTACAAATAAACAATCTAGTAACTTTTTGTTGATGACGTGAACATCATATAGGTTTGGATAAGCTATAGATTCTAAATTATTTACAACAGAAAATTTTATATACTGGGCGTAACTGATGCATTATCACATTACTTATGGTAAAATTTACATTACACAAGAATACATTAGGTATCTATGTATGTATATAATATATAAAATTTGTATATGATATCAGGTAATAAATTCACTTATGTATTTTGTAATTAGACAAATTTCTGTATTACAACATTATATGGGTTCTAATAGTTTAATAAAAATGTCATTTTGTCAGGGTCAATTATATATTATGTAGGTACTTAGATACGCTTTATTAATTTTCTAGAAAAAATTTAAAAAAAGTACATTACTATACTATTAATCTTAATAAGATTTACTGTAAATTAATGAGCTCATAAACAGTTATTTTTATTTTATGCTTCTCGGTATTACAGAATAATGATGTAATTTATTTGTTTAATAATTGTTTAACGATAAATTTAATTATTATACCTATACTTTTAAAATGCCAGAGCTGTTACATTTATGGCCAAATTATTTTTCAAAGTTTTAACCTATCTCTGCAAATTATTTAAACTAACAATTCATAAAAACATTTTCTTTAAGTGATAACATTCATCTAATTTGACAAGCAGGTCAAATTTCTTTATTACTACTATATTTTATAGAATTAATTAAATCACATACACATATTGTTTAAATAACACTATTAATACATCATAAACCTTGTAATATTAATTTTTTAGATATTCATCAACCTTGGCACACTTTTACCATGTTTAAGTATTTCCTAGTTTGAAATTGTTTATTAAAATCACATTAAATGAATTAATGATAATGTTTAAATGTTATACAAGCACCTACGTGCATTTCAATAAAGAGAAAAATAATGAAGAATAAATAAGTTTAGCTATTAGCAGGTAATTTATGTAAGATGTAAATTAACAGGTACTAAGTTTAAGGTCAATCAAAGGTTGTTTTCTAAGTCTATTTATGGCACATAAGTAAAAGGAGTAGGAATTTCATTACTCACATTAATAATTAAAACCCGCTAATAAAAACTGGTACCTCCTAATGCCTATCGATATAATGTACGAAAAGAAATTTGATTTATTTATTTATTATTTATAATTTTTCGATTCACAATCAGCTAATTTATTGGAAATATTATATGTTTAAAAAATCTGAGATTGATTGAAAAATTGAGAAATAATTTAAAACGATAAACATTCCATAGGCTTAAATTTATTTGTTTAATTTTGTAGTGTTAGTCAACATTATTTCTTAATTGATTATGAATTTATTATTATATAACACTTGTTTCCGTTTAACAATGCCAATATCTAAAAAATTATTAATAAAATCGAAAATTGACAGAAAAGTGTTTTTTGTCGATACTGTCGATATTAGTTTTATGCAGTTCTCGATGATCCAAAATATTTTATTTTTAGGCGAAAAAGAAGCCAATAAGCAAGCATGTATGCTAATTTTGGCTAAAGTAGTAGAAGACCCTCAAAGTGGTACCTGTCTGAATGTATCTTATGCGGATGTTAGTGGACCGGTGGCCAACTATAACCCCACAGGTTCCCCCTATGCCCAAAACACAAGCAGTGCATTCAATGCATCTACAACTAGTCTTAATAGTGGTCTTAGTTCTGTATCGCAAAGCCTCATGCTCAACGGAGGATTAAATCTCAGCCTTAATCTTAATACTCCTGGTCAAAATATGGGGACAATTACGGCACAGTTTCTGGACAGTGTAAAGGTCAGATTTAAATATATATCTTAATACTTGAAATCGTTTATGCTTTTAAATAGTTGACTCTTCGAAATTCTGGATATACCGAATCACATATGGTAGAAATTTGTGCGGCACTCTCGGTTTTAGCTAAATATGGAATTTTAACGATGGGATTAGGCTTAGGAGGTGCTCATGCGGGCGCTCTTCCGGTATCAAATTATTTAAGTGTAATGGATCAAACTGGAGCCACTGCTAATTCGGGCGTGTTTGGACCAATTGGACAAGTTAGCCTTGGAGAATGTTTAGGTGAGTTTTATAACATGCTTTAAATCATATTTGTAATTAAATTATGAAAAGTACCTACATGTATAATACATATCATATCATTTGCTCTATAGTGGAACCTTATAAATCTGAAACTTTCGGCTAAGAAGTTCATAATAAAGATTCATAAATTAAACAGCCCATTGTCAACTGTGTGATTTAATTTTTTAGATTTTAATGTTGTATATATTTTTTAGCTATAGGGTGTGATGTGGTATAGTAAAAACTTCAATAATTTGGACTTCCCTAATTCGGAATTTACAATAATTCAGAATGAATTTGAAAATACCTTTAATTTTCAACAAATTTGAAGACATTGTTGTTTCCACGGAGGTGCCTTCAAGTTCAAGAAAGAAAATTTTATGTATTCAATAGTTACATGTATGTAATTTTCTCAGTTATTATTTTTAAATGAAATCATTCTTCATTTTTTTTTTTAAATTTCATAGTACATGGTTCGGTGCGTTTGTATACAAATTAATATTATTTTACATCACAACTCATAATATATGTACCCCTATAGTAATAACTTCGATAATTTTGAATTCCGATATTCGCTTAATTTCCTTGATTACATTTTCATAAACGTATTTGAGGAATAAGTATACGAAGTTCAACTAATTATAATCCAGCATTTAGAATATAAAAGTGTCAGATTTATGAAGTTCTGCTGTATTAAAAGAGCCTGTAAATATGTAATTTATCTGTGAATTAGGTGTATACAAAATATTTAGAAAAAATTTATGAATATCTTCGCAGTTAAAGATTTATTAGAAAATTGATATAGGGTGACTACCCACCTGTTTAATGAATATATTTTAGATTAAAAAATTGCTGACTATTTTTAATTAGTTATAATAATTAATAAAGTTGACTCACCAACTTACCTATTTAGTATTTGTTATAAAACAAATAAAATCTTATTATTTCATTTATAAAAGAGTCTAACTATAAGATATATATATTTTTATAACTTTCACGGTATATGTTTATAACACTTTTTATTGTAGTGTTATAAAATGTTAGAATTAATAATAATATTAGATTAGTTGTAATATGATATATTAACTAATACATCTAACATAAAATGAACATGTTTTCATATTATTGGTAGGTTTTACTTCTCTTTCAGGAGCCACATCACCAACTCCCAGGTCTAACCTGGAGAGGTATGACACTGCATTTGATCCATTTCGACATCAAAGTTCACCAGCTGCTGCGCCAATTTCCATAAATAATAACAGTTTTGGATTAGGTACTGGTCAACAAATGACTGTATTAAGTAAAAGTCCCACGCCGGCTGAATTACAAGGAAAAGACACTAAAAATGTAGAAATTGCGGAAGTTATTGTTGGTGCAATATTAGGTAAGTAACAAATATATCACTAATCGTTATATTACTTAACTATTAAAATTATAAATGTGAGTGCCTAAAAGAATTATAAAAATAAACGTGTCAAATAGTTTAAAAATCTCCACACTAGGTACTCTCTGTTATGGCACTAATTATTTTTTTTCGTTTTTAGGACCCGGAGGCCGTTCCCTAGTTGAAATTCAAAATATGAGCGGTGCTAACATACAAATTTCCAAAAAAGGTATTTTTGCACCAGGAACTCGGAATCGTATAGTTACTATTACAGGCAATCCCAATGCCATTAATACTGCACAGTACCTTATCGAGCAGCGCATCTCCGAAGAAGAATTAAAGCGTGCACGCAACAATACTTTAAGCACTTTGGGTATACAGTGATAGCATCAATTTACTTCAGCATCATTCATAATTATTGTAACAGGTATAGAAAGCAGAAGTTACTAATTGAACCAGCCAGTTTTCGGTATTCTTTTATTATTGATTAATCGACTACGTAATTGAATGTTTCTGAACTGTACCAAATATTTGTGCAATTCAAAATTGAAAAATTGCTTGGATTTGTATAGTTACCTCGACATTTTATTTTGTAATGTAAGTAAATTTTAAATCACTGTTTGAAACAGTATAAGTATAGTCATTTTCTGTAACTACCTATAAATTAATTTTTTTGTATATACTTTTGTTATATTAGACAAAGTTTATTTTTTATGTTGTTTATCAAAGATATTTTTAATGACCAACAGTGATTAAACAAAATTTAAATTAAGATACGCTTGTTATCTAAGAATTTTTTGATTATTGTAAGTTTTTTTTGTAAATAGTCGTTGGCAGGGAACAAAAATATTCAATTGTTTGTTTATTTATACAGTTGTTGGATATTTGAGTAGGTATATTGTTGAAGATTAAGAAAATAATTTATTGTAAATTATAATACATATATACTTTGTTGTTATTTTATCATCAAATCTATGAAGGTTAAAATTGTGATAATCCATTTAGATAACACTGACACATCTGTACCTATCACTGTTTATTCTCTTCAACAGCTGTTAAATTATGACAAAAAATTATATACACCTATTGAAACTACAATGGCCGAAAATATATTTATCTTATAAATTTCTTTATCCAGCTAAAGCTAAAGTTAAAAAAAAAACTATAATCAACATAATTCGGTTGTTAATATAAAATTTTACATTTGCGATATTTTACTATAATCCTGTTATTTTCTAAAATAATCTATTCTAATAAAAATTAAAATTACGTCCTAAAATATACAGTTTATATTTTTATGTAGATTTTTCAATAATAGAGCATCTATTACTTAGAAAAATATAGGTATACTAAATTATTTATATTATATTTTTATAGATAACTGAATAAAAATGAATAATAATGGTCTTAGATAAATTTTTAAAATGTTGAAGATCAATTTTTTGCAAAAATATTTGAAAAGAAATTATTTGCATTTTTAATAATAACAAGAAATTGAAGAGTTTTGTGTGCAAATTTTAAACTACGAATTACTTATTAGATAGATATTTATAATTGCCATTTTTTAATAGACATTTAATAGACATTTGTGGTTTAATGATTTTTTATATATTTTATTTATATTATGTTGTTTTACTCTAATGCCGTATGTTTTTTTAAATTATTTTAACAAATATTTATATTTCTGTAGAAATTTTCATCGATAAAAAATGTTGCTATTAGAATTCGCGATCGTGTCACAATAATAATCATTTAAACTAATATACTACTGGCATTACGTAAGTTTTTTATTGTTTTATTAAGCCTTAATTGAAATATTCTGTAACAAATTAAATGAAACATCATAATACACATTTGGTCAGTTCAATTTGTTCACCAATTATACTTTAATTCACTTTAACAATTGCTATGGATGTTTCACTAATTATAATCAGCGACACTAAATCACTAGGTAACTGTACGCAACTGGAATATTTAAATAAACAAGCCAACGGCGTGCATTTGCTTGTTTTTTGTGTAGTACTGTTTAGCCGACGAGTGCAACTGAACATGCCAATTGGTAATTTGAAGAGCTGAAAAGACATTTGTGAAACTTCCTTAGTGACTATAAATCGCATTCGAGAAAAAATATTAGTAACATTTTTTTTGATAACAATAATATTATCCATTTATGATCAATTTGAATTTTAAATTTTTGACAAAAAATATAATTTATTTTTCTAATAATTGTTGCTCTATATAAATATTTATTTTATCAATATATAGAAGAAATTTATTTAAGACAAATAATTATTTTTTTTAATGAAGACAACACTAAATAATTCAGTACAATTTTTATGATTGGTAATGGTTATGTGTTAGGGCAAAAATATTTAAAGAAGCAATTTACTAATAAATTATAAACGATGCAATTATCAATCGTCAAATTAAATACCTCGTCCCTAGAAATAATTGTCCTTGTACCTGTTACTCAATTAATTCATGTTAAACAAGATGTTGAACTTTGGCCGGCCAAAGAACTAGTGTTTGTTTTCATTGCATCGTTGAAACGACTGGTTACCAATCATGAGATTTAGATTTGAAAAATTGATATAACTGTTGATGTGGACTCGTGCATGACATTGTAAATAGTCATAGTGATAGTCATTCTATTTATCACCTGACTTTTGAGCTGTTATCCCATCTTATAGATCTATATAATATATAAATATATACAGAGATAAATGTAACTAAAATTATATATTGTTGTTATCGCATGTTGTTAATATTGTTAATGTTGGACTTGTGCAAAACAATGCTTAACTAGTCGTTAACTAATCGAAGCTTGTTACTATTAATGTGGGTTAACTGCGTCGTGGTTATTATTTTGAAACTGATAAATTATCGATTGTCCCCAACTTAAAAAAAAGCGATTTATCGGTTTCAAGATGTATCGATTATTATTTAGAATAATTTAGCTGTAAATCTATGCAGGTCGTAGACATATTAAAATATTAATACCACTGTGGCATTCCGTATTAATTATCGCTGTGCTTGATTCAGAGTTTATTTTTTGATTATAACGTTATAAAGAAGAGATGTATAAATTTGTTATAAATAACGTTTATTTTTGTATAAAATCGATTAGTTACGGCAAAGTTAAATGATTGTGAAGCTATAACAAAAGGCATAGTTTCATTGTCTAAATGTATGTGATCACTGTAGTTTGATATAAGTTTATGATGTGAAATCTTATATTCTACATTTATTCGCCATTTAAGGTACGCTTTAATCACAAACAGAATCAAATTTACAAAATATAGATTATACAAATAAAAGTAGATGATTCTAAAACCATTTTGTTAAAAACATCTAATCAATTCTGTTGCCTCAAACTTTGATATGAACACTCCTGTACAAGATTTTACTATTGCTGTGATATTCACAACTGATTTTGGTGGTGAAACGTCTTAGTTGCAAATTAACCGCAATTTGTTATGTATAATTGAAACGCTTTATTTGTCGATGCATTGCGGATAATTGGCAGCCTGGCGTGTTCGAGTGGCCATGAATTTTTAGCTAGATGTAGTCATATTTACAGATTTTAATGTGTTCAAATTTGCTTGCCATCTTTGGTTATCCTTTTAAACATTTTAGGCCGTCATTTTCTTTATTTTAAATTTCATTTATAATGTTTCACCATTTAATGTAAATATTTTGTTATCGAGTGCATTACTTATTTTTATATCGATTAGATTTCGTCATTTTGTTATCAATTTTGCTCATTAAAACTGTGACACTTTTTTATACATTTGTGAATTTGTATACTGTTGCGTATTGGCCTTAGCTTAGTTTCACTTTTTATCCCTATGTTAGTGTAAATAATGCGACTTCTCGATTATGGCGTAAACAAAACCTGATTCTTATTCGGATATAAACTTTTTCTTTAAAAATACATCTTATCTATTCCAATTAATTTTTTAAGTGTAGTAAACGCCGAGTTGTTTATGCAGGAGAGGTCGCATTATTATTAGTCTTTATTAATACTATTTAGTTAGTCATTAAACCATAGTAAACTATGGATTAAAAATCCTATAGATAGATAATACTTAAATTTTATTAGATTTGTAAGTAATTTATGGGGCTAAAGGTGCAGGTATATTGTATTAAGACACAAACGTGTGGATTTGACCATTAGTTGCTGAGGTCGTGTGGCCTTGCTGAGTTACCATTTACTATTAAATGTTTGTTGCACTTTTGTGATCTTATCAATAGATAGGATCGATCAAAACAATTTATATAAATATTATTTTTCACGGTTTTATTTGTATTTAAATGGACTATTTTGTGATGATTCGCATAAAAATTATTTTATCGCTACCTCGTCTTTCACATTCTGCGATGCTTACAATGTTGTAAAATTGTACGCTTTAATGTTTCGCCTAAGAATTTTTATCTCGAATCATTACAAATGTCTTAGGGCGTGCTTTTCATTTGGCAGTTATCCTTAATCGTTGCGACAATTGCTACAAAATTGCTACAGTCGAAACAATTGTTTCTATGACGGACGATTAATGTTAACTGATAATTGGAAAATTGGCCCTTAGCATATCCACCAAATTTGTTTGTACAGTATCTAATTTATTTAAATTTGGTAACACGGGTTGGAGTTTGTTTTACGTAATATTTTACAATTTTTTGAGATTTCTGAGGTTAAGGACGTGCACTGGCTACAAACTTTGGTACTTAAAAATTATATGTCATATACATAATATAAACATAATTTTCATATGAAAGTACCATCGTTTGTAGTTTACAACTTTAAATTAGTTAGTTCACAGCATTGTCAACCACATTATAACTCAATAAAATTCATAGTGCCATATATCGTATTATTCATAACTCCTCATTTACACAAACACTACACATTTTACCATACTCCATTACCTTCCTATTATCAATTCATGTTATTTTATTTATTTTAATTTAAATCGTACATAAATCATAAAACTATTCAAGTTTACTAATACCGTAATAAAAATATAAAGCGTAGAAGTGCTTGGTTTAGGGAAATTATATTATAATGCATTATACACATTGTATGTTATTATAAAAAACAAAAACTACTAATTTATATAGTATTGTAATTTTATATTGTACATTGAAAATTTCAAATTGTAAAACTAGGTTTCATTCACCATCACATTAATGAAATTTTACCCAAAAAAATTTAAAACTATAAAAACGTTATGTAAAATTTTTCATAAATTTAATAAATAGGTACCTTTGTATATAATGCTTTATATAATATACCTTTTGTAATGTAGAATTATCAACTTCTTTATTAATGTCATGAATGTCTCATAAAAGTATGACAATCAATTTCTGTTATAAACATACTTACCTTCAATTTTTGTCATAACAATAATCGATTTTAGAAGGATATCGAGGATTATTGGTATTAGTGGCTGTGATTGTAATCATTATGCATTAATATTTAGTGCCTTTTACATCTCGAAATCTACATTACATTACTCTTATGCTAAGCACGTCATACGCTTTATCATACGACCCGAAATGAACTTGTCTTTATTAATCTTTGCTTCGGTCAAAGTTGGTACAAATTTTTATATGTTGTCCGTCCATTTTAACTTTTATAAATTAATCTGCCTCGTTGTATTTCTAGTCAATTCGAAATTTGTAGTCAAATTATTTTATTGTAAACATTATTTATGTATTAAGGTTTAAAAAATAATAAAGGCTGAATAAAATAACTTATTTCATAAAAAACATATTTATTAAAAAGCTCTCTACGACATAATATATAAAAAATATTTTCCCACTCACCACAATTTTTATAATGATTAACAAATTTTATAAACTACGATTTTTATAATGCAACTAGAATAAAAAGCACAAGAAATATTGCTACAACCTTGAACTGTAACTAAACTTCAAATTAATAAAGATATCTTAAACTATTATGTACGAGTACAACCTTAATGTTCTTTTATTAAGTTATTATTAGTAGTTAATATATGCGTGAAATTATTGATTTACTATGAAATTCTAAAGAAACAATATATTTGAACAACACCAATCGATTGTTTAAACTTATGTATATTTGAAAGTTGCTAGAATTAAAAAAGTTACCTTTTTTAGTTCAGTTTTAGGTAGGTAATCCTAAATAATGTATTTTTTTAACCAAATACCTAACCAATTTTTTTTTTAAATACGTTTTAAATTTAATTAATTCCAAAAAAGTGAAATGCAATAATCTGCGATGTTTATTGTCATACATTATCAGACATCCATTCATTCTTAGGGTGTTAAAAAAATTGAAGTCGATATGTTACACAATATAGTGTAAAGTAATTATTGGTAATTGACAAATTAATTTTTATGAATGTAGGTATGAATACGTACATATAGTTTTTAAATAGTACACTTTTTAAATTAAAAAATAGAGAATGAACGACCAAAGCGTAATTCATACTTTAAATGGCACTTAATTATAAAAATAAACAGAATTAAAGTTTGAAGAATTTTCAAAACCTTTGAAAATATTGTCAAATCACATTTTGGCATCTTTAAAATAATAAAGTTTAAAAATTGTAGCTTTAAAAAATAATTATACACGCCAAAAAGTCCTCATATAAATGATATGGCTATAAAATTACTTATAGTTGACGTATCATTAAAATATTAAATCTTCATTTAATGGATTTCTATGCTACAAACTAATCCAATTTATTTTGCTCTACGATTGCCACATATTTAGTACTATAATGTATAGTACAAATGTTTTACATAATGTATCTGCCCAGTCTTTCTGGTAAGTTGTTTACTAGACAACCATATTGCATTTAAAGTACATTTCTAGCCTAATCATAAGGATGTTTTATAATCAAAAGGGACTTTGTGTTATAGATTGTGGTGTGGTAGTGATGCACAACATACTTTGCATGTATATTTACGAAAACTGAATTAAGATAATCTGTAATAATAATATTACATCTAGGTAAATCATATTTTTTCTTCTGGCAATCGATATTCATATTAGAGAGCAAAATGTTAATATATTTTAGATATCCATTAAATCTATTTACTGCAGTTAAAATTCAAATTATAATGAAGTATTCACTTAAAGCTTCAATTACATTGGACAAGTTTACTCATTACTTACTGTTACCAAACTTACCGGAGGCTGTATTACATCGAGCAAGTTTGGTGATGGCGAATAAATTCGCAAGCAAGTTAACTCGCACAGTGAAATTAAGGGAGGCTTAATGCAGACATACACAAACTGTATTTTAACCTTTTGTCAGATACGATACTAGAGGTGAATCTTTTATCATCATCAGTTAACCCCATAACGCGCTCTTTTTTTAAAAAATCACTTTTTGTTATTATTAAAAATGGTTATCTGAACATATTTTTCACAATTTATTTAAGTTTTCGCTTAAAATCAAATCAAATAATTAAAATAGTTTTACGAACAACACAAAACCAAAATGTTGCTTATTTGTATGATAAATTTTGAAATATGATGCGGCGCACGATGAGCCGCAATGAGAATTAACTTTAAAATTACTGTAAACTAACGTAAAAATAGTTATATTTAAGCTAACGTTTCCCTAACAAAAACTAAAAATGTAAAGATAAATAAATAATTCCGAATTGAAATCTGTAAATCGTTCGCACTAAAAAACAAATACCCTTCCATCATCTGACAAAAGGCTATAATGAAATCTTCAAATCTATAAGATCGTAACATTTGATGTTTGCAATTAAAAAAAATTAACTCTTAAAGCGGTAAGCAAAAAAGCATTTGTACTTATCGGGCGAAAGGAAACTAGAGCTCTTTTGATTTTGTACATTCCTTATTTAACATTTATATTAAGATAATAAGTAATATCCTTGAACCCAATCGAATTTCCATAAATTGTTAGGTACTAAAATTTCACAAAAGTATCAAAAGAGCCATTTCCCATTAAGGTACAACTTATCTGTGCTACGAGAGATACATTACTTGGTAGCCTCTGGCGGACAATCTGGCTGATTACTGGGATGTGCAGCTCTAAAGGCAGGATGATTCTCTAATTCCCTATCAATCCTTAAAATGATAGGAAAAGGTCTCAGATCGACGTGAAATCTTCTAGCATTGAACACTTGAGGAATTAGACAGCAGTCTGCTAATGTAATGTCATCTCCTACACAGTATTTTCCGGCACTTTGTGAAAGAAGTTTTTCGACAGCTCGAAAGCCTCTATTTATCCAATGCTGTGCCCATTCGTTCTTTTTTTCTTCACCGACGTGAATTAAAACTATTAAATTCTGAAGGGGTTGTATACCGGATGCTATCAGTTCACATATTTCCCGTACCTAATAAAAGAAACAACATGTATTTATATCTATAAGTCACAAACCTTTATTATTATGCATAAAATGCTATCGTGTTTTTTCGATCTATTAATAGTCTTTGATTGTTTGCCTGGTAACAAACACTCACTTTTGATCTTTTAATGACATCATGGGGCATGAGTGGCCGTTGAGGTCTAGTTTCTTCTAAATAATGTAAAATATTGAGGGATTCTATTAAGGTAATTCCGTCTATGTGCAAAGCGGGAACTTGTTCCATGGGATTTACTTCTCGAAATTCATTAGAATGTTGCTCACCGCCTGCTTTAATCAACGACACTGGCTTAATGTCGTAAGGTATTTCTTTTAAATTTAAAGCTAAAATTTAAATGTAATCTTCAATTATTCGAGTATAAACTTCAACAGTTACCTATCCGAGCTCTCCACGAACATGAACTTCTCCAATATGAGTATAAGATAGGCTAAAACATTATTTATAATAATAATTAATATTAAAATTTTTAATATCAAGGTAAGCAACAAATTTATGCTGATGTTCGCTATGAAAAGCGTAAAAATTAAATTATAAATATGTTAAAGATATTCTTACCTTTCCTATAACGGACATTTTTTAGAATTGATTTTTAATATTTTATAATAAAAGGAACAAAATGTTTAAAAAATAATCGATGCTTGAAACGCAACCGGTAAGTAACACTACCGTTGGTACCACAATCATAGAGAAAAGTGAGTTAGGGGGAAGTAGATATGAAACTTCATTGACGTAATTTGATTGTACCTATTAATATAGTTCGTGGAACACCGACGACGGGGCGCTGAGCGAAACTTGAAAATAAAGACCTCTCCCAGTAAGTTAATTTTGTACACTCGTTATGAATTACCCTGTATAATATAAATTGCAATTTGCGATTGATCAAAAATTACAAATTTATATGTTCAAATATTAGTAGGTACCCATAAAAAATGTAATTGCGTGCCGATTCAATTTTTAATTATGAAAAGGTTTAAGGAATTTTGTTTTTAAAGGACAACGTTGCAGTTTACTGACCTTCCCATTTCACTCATTTTGGTATTCATAAAAAAAAATAGAAATTGAGTTCTTCATGGAAAGTTCATCACTATACGATTATTATAAAGATTTGTTTAAAATACCATAAAAGTACTTAAGCAATGAATCATACTAAAGTGAATGAGAAAAGGTAGAAAAATTCTTACTTTATTATTTTAACAGTTAATTTTAATGTCTTTTTAGGAATTGGTGGCTCACTTTCGGTGTGATATTGTTACTTACACTTACAACAAGATTTTACAAAGTCACAGAACCTACTCACGTGTGGTAATATATTATGTATTAATCATAAGTAATTTAAAATTATATATTAAATACTTTAACTGTTAACTCCATATTTTAAATGTAACGATCTATCATCCAATTTTAATGTCGAATGATGGATTGTAAGATCTAAATGGGGCTCCTTTAAAAGTTGTTGGATTCATAATATTACCTTTAAAATTATTTTGAATTAGAGAAATATTTTTGTTGCAATAACATATTGTCATAGTAATAAATGACTATTTTTAAAGTCATTTTAGTTTTATTATGAAACCAACACTGAACCCATTAACGAACTTAGTAATTTGCAACACAGCATAAAAAACCTATTTGAATGAGTATTTTTATTTGTTTTGCAATATAATTTATTTGAAGTTGCATTCGAATTTAAGTGGTTAATATAATTACACCATACACATACGATTATAATATCTGCATTTTATAATTTTGTTTTAACACATGATATTTTAGTTGGGATGAAACCCATTTCGGTAAAATGGGAAGCTGGTATATAAATCGTACATTTTTCTTCGACGTACATCCACCACTAGGAAAGGTATAGTAATTAGATTTAAAATTAAACTATGAATTTAAATTTGAGTATTATAGATGTTAATTGGACTATCGGGATATTTAACTGGATATGATGGAAATTTTCCATTTGACAAACCTGGTGACAAATATGAAAATATTAACTATATCGGAATGAGAGTTGTAAGTACAGATTTTTTAATAATAAAGTCAATATACCAATACTTTACCTACTTTAATACTGTACTTTAATTATTAAACTGCAAAAATATGTAATAAGTAATTTATATTATGTTGTAGTTTTGCACTACTTTAGGAGCCAGTATTATTCCTATGTCTTTTCTAATAGTAGATGAAATGACCCATTCTTTAACAGCAGCCACCTTATCGTCGCTACTTATATTATTTGGTAAAATTAATGCTATAGAGATAAATTTGTATTTATTAATTTCTTTTTAGATGTAGGACTTATAACACTAACACAATACATTTTATTAGATCCGTTACTATTGTGTTTTTTAATGGGCTCAGTGTTGGGTGCCGTTAAAGTATCTTCAAATAAAATCGAAGCATTCACATTGAAATGGTGGATTTGGTTAATGTTTACGGGATTTATGTTGGCCTGCTGTATTTCAGTAAAATTCGTTGGACTGTTTGTTGTATTATTGGTAGGATTAATTACCGTCGGTGATCTCTGGAGAATATTAGGAGATTTAAATTGTTCTGTGGTAAGTATTCTATATTTATTATATTGAAGAACTAGTGGTTGTTTATTATAAAGAAATTGCATGTAATATATTGGTCGTTGTTAAAAAATAATTACAATATTATTCATAATAATACGAATGGTAAAAAATAAAGAATTTGTATAGGTCAATTTTTTCTGATAACTCATTACAATAAAAATATTAAAAATTAGCTTTTGTTGCATCCCTGTGATGTAAGTAAGTAACCTTGATTGCTAAAATTTCAAGAACATTCAAGATTAAGAAATAATACGTGATTAAAATACAATTGTGTTTAGAAGGATAGCATTATAATACATAATAAGATGTTAAATTTGCATCGAGTTTTATTTAACAGAACGTTAATGTTTTGCTCGTTAAAAAGTGAGGTTAGTTTTTTAAGACAATTATACATTTCAAATCGTTGCAAAACAGTATCCAAAAATATAGATGTGGATAATAGTCGAAAACAACGTTACAACAATCGAACGTTGCCTGTCAAATTGGTCGAATGTGCTCCGAAGGCTATTCAACCCTACCTCAAACTCTCTCGATTAGACAAACCGATCGGTTCTTGGCTTCTCTTTTGGCCTTGCGGGTGGTCCATAGCTTCGGCAGCTACTGCGGGCAGTTTTCCAGATTTATATATGCTCGCATTATTTGGAGCAGGAGCTGTAGTAATGCGAGGTGCAGGTTGTACGATAAACGATATGTGGGACCGTGATATTGACAAAAAAGTGATTCGAACACAAGAACGGCCCTTAGTTAATGGTGATCTAAATATGAAACAGGCTTGGTTATTTTTAGCGGGACAATTAAGTTTAGGTTTAATTATATTATTACAACTAAATTGGTATAGTGTGATTTTAGGAGCTAGTTCATTAAGTCTAGTCATCACTTATCCCTTAATGAAGCGGTTTACGTATTGGCCACAGTTTGTGTTAGGTTTAACTTTTAACTGGGGCGCATTATTAGGATATAGTGCCGTTCAAGGATATCTTAATGTTCCTGTCTGCCTACCTCTTTATTTAGCAGGGTTGTTTTGGACTTTAGTATACGATACTATTTATGCTCATCAAGATCGATATTACGATTTAAATGTTGGAATTAAGTCTACAGCAATTTTATTTGGTAACAATACGAAATTATGGTTAACGGGTTTTACTTCTGCAATGATAGGTAATTTAGTGTTATCAGGAATTATGAATGAACAATCTTGGCCTTATTATGTTTCTGTCGGTTTACTTTCAATGCATATTCTTAATCAGTTGCTTACTTTAGATATAAATAATGCTTCAGATTGTTCTACGAAATTTATATCAAATACGCAAGTTGGATTTATTTTGTTTTGTGGTATCGTTTTAGGGAATTTACTTAAAAAAAATAAAAACAAAGCAGAGGATAACATCATGATTAATAACTATAGCTTAATGTAGGTAAATAAATGATTTTAGTATCTTTCCAAAGAAATTCTATTAAGTAATGTACTAATTCTGTGTAAACAATCAACAAAACTTTGTAAACAGACAATTTACAATCTAGATCTAAATAAGACTGCTAAAATCGTTAGCTTATATATTTACTTTTGCCACATTTGTGATACCAGTTAACATGTGATTGTAAATTAATTTTTTATTTATAAAACTTATTTTACCATTATCAAAGTGCCATTGTAAAACCAATTTTATTCCTTGTATTTTGTTGTTATGCTTTTATGAAGCATATGTGTTGTTATATTCAATAAAATTTTATCGCATAATCGTTACTAATTTTTAAGTCTTGTATTTAAATAAAGGCCATTTTACAACATGAAATTTACTTTAGGTGATGCTCAAAACATTTAATATTATGCCACAGAATGGTCTTTAGAGCAAATTCAAATTTTTCTTTTAATTTAAATCTGTAAATACAAAAGAATGGGGATTAATGTTGATGTATGAAGATATTGTCAATACAAAACCGGTAGTCTTCTTTTTTTTTAATTAGATAAACTTAAATTTCCATATTTTGAACAGTTTTAAACATAAATAATTGATATCATTTTAAATAGTACTTATAAAATACCTACTGGAAATTTTTATGGCATATTTTTATTCGTAGGAAGTAATTTTGAAACATTTAATTTCTTGCAATATAATGTCGTAACGTGTTAGCAGTACCTTCGTCAGATCAGCTTGATGAGTTAACGACTTGAGTGCGGGTGGTACTTATTGTTAGATGGGCGACTGCTGGGAACACCGCATGCTGTTGTCGCATGCATTTTACAATTAATTAGTAGAACATCTTACGATGATTGTACCTGATTTACGGTCTCTTAAATAGTCTTTTGTAATAAGTTAAAACTAAAAAATTTGCAGTAAAACACTTTTTGCATGATTTTTCAGAAATTGATTTATCTCCTTTATTGAATCATGTATTTAACAAAACATTTTGAAGTAAATTTAATTTGAAATTTTAGAGAAAATTATGTTATTAGTCACTCTCGATCTTTGAATATAAGAATGTGATTTTAACTATATTTTACTATTTAATGTGGTTCACTAGACTCTATTAAGTGGTTTATTTTATTATAAATATAATAGTAGGTGCATTGTTGGTTTGTTAATTATTTAAATAAATTCTTGATGTTTTTATTTTTTAGATGGTGACTATCAAACATTTATTGGCAAGAACGCTCTGTTTGATTTTATGGCCAGTATTATTATACATGACTTTTTTCTACATTCATCTTTCAGTTTTAAACAGGAGGTAAATAAATGATTTCTTTATTGTTTATAGAACATACTATTTAAATATATCTGTAGTGGAAACGGCGATGGATTTTATAGTTCAGCCTTTCAGTCTCAATTAATTGGCAATAGTTTACATAATGCAAGTATGCCCCGTCTTGTTGCTTATGGTGCTGTTGTGACACTTAAAAATCATCGAACGGGAGGTGGATATTTACATTCTCATTATCATTTATATCCTGAAGGAATTGGAGCTAGACAACAACAGGTATTTAAATAATTGTTTATCGTATCGATGGCATTTTGGCAGTGACTTAACCCACACTTTTTGTAAAACAAGTTATTCTAACTATCTTATGCATCTAAGCCAAAGACATCATCTGTTAAAATCTAGTAACAATGTTCCGATTTTTTCCACTGGAAAAGCAATTTTAATTTCCGTAAAACGTATCCTGTAACAACATAAAATGTGCTCTCCTACAAAATTTATTTTTTGTTTGTTAAGTTACTATGCAAAAACTATAAATAAAACAAACATATTTTCTTTATAAAAGAAAAGTATGAAAAATGTTTTATTGGCATTAATGATAATACTCGATAGTATTTTAAATATCATACATTTTTATTTATATTTGCAAAATTAGCTGCATCTGCGTTTTCATAGACTTGTTTTAGTTAACTGATTAACACATATTTAATAATATAAGAAAATACTTATAGGAATATAATTAAAATTAAAAACATGTTAATATTATTAGATAACAACTTATACTCACAAAGATGATAATAATAAATGGATAATAAAAAAATATAACACAAATAAAATGAAAGGTGTTAATATAGTCCGAGGTGGAGACTTAATACGGTTAGAACATGTACCAACTAAGAGGAATCTACATTCGCATAAAGAACAAGCTCCAATTATGAAAAAGCATTTTCAAGTTACCGGTTATGGAGAGGTACGTTAACCAAAAAATAAATTATATCATTACGGTGCCTGCAAAATTTTAGAACGGCACTGGCGACGCCAATGATGTTTGGCGTATTTCTATAATCGGTGCTAAGGATGGCACAGAAGTAGCAACTGTAAGTAGCAAGCTGCGTTTAGTTCATTATTTACAATCCTGTGCATTAACTAGCACCGGTAAGCAGCTTCCTAAATGGGCTTACGAACAACAAGAAGTATCTTGTAATCCTAATCTTCGCGACGTGAATGCTATTTGGAATGTTGAAGAAAATATTTTTAAAAAACGTAATTAACTTTTATACACTTAGGTACATTTGAATAATTTTTTAACTGTTAGGATTTTAGTGCCAAATGTTAGTTTTAAAGTATATGCACCGAGTTTTTTGGAAAGATTTTTTGAATCACATGCTGTGATGTTTCAAGGAAATGCGGGATTAAAACCAAAGGAGGGAGAAGTAACTAGTAGACCTTGGCAGTGGCCTATTAATTACAGGGTAAATTTGAAGTAGTTTAAAGTATATTTTTCTGATGTTACTGTTTGATTACCGTTTCCTTTAATTTTTTCACCTTTAAAAAATATACATAGTTACATAATGTAGCAAAAATTAATATAAAACATTACATTCAAAATTAAATTTACGTTTTGTTAAGTTAGAATAAGTATTTTCAGTTAATCAATAAAATAATTAGTAGTATTATTATTTTAGAGAATTTAAAACTTTTCAAAAACTACATTTAAATTTGTCAAAGTTAATTCGGCGCATAAACGCAAATTATTTACGTAATGTTTCTTTATTTCAGTTTATGTTTAGTATTTTAAATTTTTAACACATAAATTTTTGCACCAGTTGTTTTGAAAGTTATGCCTTCCTGTTTATTTCTTTAGTTTTCTATTTTTTTTTTTTAAGAAATTGTAGAAACAATTTGTGATTATTATTTTTTTTAACTTTAGGGTCAGTTTTTTTCCGGATCAACATATAGAATATATTTATTAGGTAATCCGGTAATATGGTGGGGAAACCTTGTATTTTTATTAGTCTTCGTTGTGATATTTTCATTGAATGCAGTTAAGCAACAAAGAGGCTACATAAATTCATTTTCTGGTATGTATTTTTTATACACGTAGAATGCAATACTTTCTTTAAAAGAAAGCGTACAGTGCAATCTCGATAATCCCAACTCTTGGTAATACAAAAACGGTCCCAATAATTTTTCAATTACTCAATTATAAAAAATTAAAAGATGACCAATTTTAATATTTTCCATGTTATCTTACCTATTATTAATAATGCAACTTTCGGTATTCCAGACATTTCATTCGTTAGTTCGAATTAGCGAGATTGCACTGTATTAGTATTTAAAGGTAACCTTTGATTTTTTTTACAGAATCATCTAAAGAAGAACTTGTTTCCTGTGCATGGTTATTTTTAGCATGGATGTTACATTATGTTCCATTTTGGGCTATGGGCAGAGTGTTATATTTTCATCATTATTTTCCCGCTTTATTGTTTAATTCAATGCTAACAGGTGTGATGATTGTAATAATTATTTTTATTGCTTTCTAGTTTTATTATTTGCTTCAGGTACAATATTGAACTATTTACTTAAAGAAATTCCAAAATTTTTTTCAACAAGAATGGCAGCTACTGTATATCACACTTTACTAGTTACTGTATTATCGTGCATCGTTATAGTTTTCTTTATTTTCACCATTAGCATATGGCATGGATGGACCTACTTCGAACGAATTTAACTCTTCTATGTATGGATTGAAATGGTTAGACAGTTGGGAGTTTTAAAAATAAAAATGATATTTTTATATTTTATAATTTTGATAAAGAAAATTTATAATAAAAATTAATAATTTTTGTACTGAAAATAGTTTTTCTTTATAATATACCTAATTATACCAATTTAATTTCTTATACTTTTGTTAACACGAGGTATATTACATTAATTCTCGTCTGGAAATTTAAAAATAACATGTACTTTTCAAGCTACTTGGTAATTTCAATAAAAAAAAACAAACGATTACAAACTTGATTCATTAAACGGAGCTAGTGTTTGACTTCAAACTGGGCCAATTTAAAAAAAAAATAGGTCAAAAATTATTCATAAAATGTGTATCTTTCATTTTTTAGAGTTGGTTTTAATATTATAAACACATTTATATTTATCATGTTCAATACAAAGTTATTTTTATGATTGTATTTACACCAATTTTCCTGTTATGTATATCTAGCATCTTTAGGGTTGTGTTCATGGTCGAGTGATCTATTTGAAAACAATTGTTTCTATAGAGATGTGGCGGTTTAGTACAGACTTAATTTAGTCACTTGACTATCAATACATCCGGTATAGCATTTATCAGTTTAATTTCAATAGTATTTACACTTCTAAACATTTTTTACTTTTAAGATTATCTCATGTGCCTATTTATCATTACTAATTAATACTAAATTTTAACTGAATAATTAGTTTAACTAAATAATAGAATAAACCTAAATATTATGGTAAATATAGTAACAGTTTAAACTTCCCTCCTATGTCATGTAAGTTCATACACATGGAACGTAGCGTTGTTATTGGCGGCTTTTCATCCACCATTATCGTAGTTTCAGTGTTCAACGGTTTTCGACGGTTGCATAAAGTAAAATGTGCATTTTTATCACTAATGTGGAAAAAGAATATTTTTAGTGTATTGTTCTTAAACTACAAAAATTTAACGAAAACCGTGTCTTTATAATTAATTTTGGGGAAAACAGTTAAAAAAGTAAGTAACGTTGTTAATGTTAAGTGTGGTTAAGATGCAATTGAAAAAAAATTATTAATACAATAGCGTAAAAATGTTTTTAAAACATTGTATCAATAAATTATTTAACATATTTTTACTATTATTTACCATTTATGTAACATGAAGAAAGCACGCCAAATTATTTTTAATTAATGCTATTTGATTTTGGTTATGCTTTTTTTACTAGAAGTAAATGTTGACATGCTTTATAAATGTATATTCAAATGTTTCTGTGTTATGTGTTAACTTATAATTTGCTATATTTCTGTCGTGGCCAAGTTAAAGGCTAAAGCGATTATTTTTTTGCCCTTTTTTAACCAGTTAAGACCGATTTTACAATTATCAAATAAACATCAGATGGAAACGTTTTTTAAAGCAATGGTTTCCATAGAAATTAATCTGAAACTATCTTATCTGTAATTTATCTAATAATTGTAAAACCAGCCCCAAAATGCTTTATCATAATATTGTTGTCCGAGAATAATCTCAGTAGGTCAAATTCATAAACAAGCGATTAATTCATTTAGGACTGGTCTTTTAATCACCAATTTATTCTGACCATCACCATGGAAACAATTGTTTCAATAATCATTTATACGACTGACTGCAGGTGGTCAGAGTTAACTGACAATTGGAAACCAGTCCTTATCGTTAGTCGTTATTAAACTATGACTATCTTTGTGGAAGTAATTGTTACAACAGTTGTTTTCACAAAGATAAATCAATTTCGACGAATAAGGCCCTACAGCTTCGTTTTATTTATTCTGTTTGACAAACGTCAATGAATATTAACAGGTCGACTGCCAACTACGAGTTATCTCATAGTTAGAACATAATAATATATTATGGTTAAATTCAATTGGCTTTTTAGACCGGGATCCTGAAAAGTACCGTGGCAGTCAATGTGTTAATTAGGTATCAAAAATAATTTTGCTGAATATTAGGTATTATGAGAGTTAACTGAGAATAATTTTTCACTTTATTTCTGAATTTTATCGATACTTTGTGATAACCTGTAGCCTCTTGTGGCTGTTGCTTAACAATAAGTTTTAAATGGCATGTCGAATTATTTTCGATTTATTCAAACTCTCTTTTGATATTATTATTGACAATCTGCCCGATTCACTGAAATCTTGATGACGTTTAGCTAGGAGCTTTATAATGCTTATTTGATGGTTGTCTACAATACAGAGTGACTCGGAATTTATATTACAATGCAATTTAAATTTACCTATGTCGATATACATTACAAAGACTGTGCACTTTAATTTTTAATCTAGGTATTTATTAATGAAATAGAATATGAAAACATAAAATAATTGTAAATTTTCAGTTTGATTTCTGCTTTCGTTAATGTAACATATAACCTTCGAAGCAAATTACGTTGAGTCCAAATAATATATAAGTATTCATTTTAAATGCTAAGACTTTAAACGCTATTGACTTGTATATATAGAACTTGACAAAGTTTACTTTAGAGGTATACATAATATATAAACTGAACACCCCTCTCTTTCAAAAGCGAACGAAAATAAACATTTTAGTAAAATTTCAGAATAAGTACATGTGCATATTTGATTAAAACTCAATTTAAATATTATTTTGGTTAAAATAACTTGTATTTACAGATGCCATTGCAATGGATGATTTTTGTATCTCTTTATACACTAACCAAATGTGAAGATCAATATATAATGTTATCAAAAACGCATTCGACTCGTTTAGAAAAATATTACGGTTATGCAGATTCGACAATATTGCATTTTAAAGTTCCTGCCGATACGAATTTTGTTTCATTTGTATTCGAAGCAGAAGAAGTGGTATCGTCTTTATTTCGTAAGTAATCGTTTTTTGTGCATAACTAATTTTATAAGGTTTACTTTTGCAGGTTGCAAACCACAAGACGTAACTGTCTATTTGAAACAAGGTTCGCCGCCCGTAGTTAATCCCGATAGTTCAAAGTTTCCTAAAGGATTTTCGAATATTCGCCGTCCTGAAATATATAAATTAGAATTTCTGTCGAATAATGAAAAGAATTACATAAATATATCGTCTCCATTTAGTGGATCTTATTTTGCTGCAGCTTTTATATCCTATACTAATCCAAAACATGACGGTATTACGCAAGAAGGTGAGTAGAATAGTTAATAATACAAATATTTAGCACACATGCACATTATTTAAAATATATGTAAAGTGTGAATTTAGTAAAATGATTACCATGTTTTCTCATAAGTGGTTGAAAATTGAAGAATCTATTATCACAATTATTTGTGTGAAGGAGACTTTGAATGACCTTAAATGTCTTTAATTTTTGGGGTACAGTCTAATTTTTTTATTGACGAGAAACAATATTTTTTTGTATGTACACTACCTGCTCGTGGACGTATGGACACTTATTTAAAAACTCGCAAAATGATCATACAAATAGTCATTTTAAAAAAATTGATTAAAACAAGAATTTTATTATGTTTTAAATAATTTTATATTGTATCATGGTATAGAGAATATATCAATGCTGCAAAATTATCAATATTGTGTGTTAATTGACTAAAACTGTTATTTTCACTTTTATTTATAGGTTGTCTTGCCTTTATAATATAATATCTTGCCTCGGTCTTGTCGTTACAAAAACCCGGTTTTCTAGAAATGTATCTGCATTTTCAGTTCCACCAAAGAGTTTCTCAATAGACATCGTCAAGTACATTGCTAAAGCTTGATGCGTCAAGAACAATAATAAGGGTTTTTTTATTTATACAAGCCAATCAATATTTCAACACAATTGGCCAATAATTAAATGTAAAAAAAATCTACAATTCATTTAACAATTAGCATTTATTCTGTTAATTTTTATAAACTTTTGTGTTAAATTGTAAGTGTCCATCAGCAGTAGTGTAGATATTTATTTAAAACTAACAGTGTTCAATTTATCATTAGGTTTAACTATTATAGAGGTAATTACCAAAAATTCGCTAATATCATTTGAAATTAGTGAGTTTTTAAATAAATGCTTAAAAATATTCAATTTCTCAAGTATTATAAATATTGTAGATTATCTGAAATTAATGTTTGATCTTCATTGCAAAAATTAAAATCATTTCAAAAGCCCTTCTTTTACATTTAATCATTTTGATGTGTACCTAAGATGATTATTTTAGTTTTATTTGTGGATTTAAATACTGTATGTACCGAGCTTTATGACCATCAGTTTTTAAGGTTTATAAATAAAAATTAGAGAATTTGAAGTACCGTCAGAAAAATTAAGAAAACCACCCCCATCACAGAAATCAATAAAAATTAAAAAAAACGTACATATGATGCTTTCTGTTATATGTATAATCATTAGTACAAATTTTGATTAACTGTGTAGTAATGTGGAAATTTGTTTGCAGGGCTTACACCCGATTGCTTAACATTTCTAAATGCAGCTCTCTGGGTCAAACAAAAACCAACACCATATTTAGTAGTATCTGATAGAAATACACATCTTTTAGTGCAACCAAATATTCATAGACTTTATAAATTCTATGTTCCAGAAGTTGCAGATTCTGCAGTATTAAGTATACAAAAAATAGAATTTTGCTACAACTGCACGGAACTGGTTGTTAGAATACAACCGAATACCATTCCCGATCCAAATAGTACATTACACGAAATTACATTAAAAAGAGAAAATTACAATCTCAAAACATATTTCTTTCGTTTTGTAGTTCTAGAAAATTCTTGGTATTATATAGATTTTTTCTTCAAAGACACTAGTAATAATACTACATTGACTGACGACACTGCACAATTTATATTCAAGGTGAAATTCTTCTTATCCTTTATAAATATAACGCGTTATAATGTTTCTCAACCAAGTAGAATTGAAATTAGGAGCGAACCACTTACAGATAAGAGAATACCGACTTTGTATAAAATAAGAAATAATAATTCGATTCCTTTCAAACACGCAGTATTGAATGATTATTACAGTTCAGATTTATATCATAACATTCCTTATAAACAGTATGATTTAATAAGAGATGGGCGTACGGAAAGTTTCATGTATTCGTTTGATTTACAACCGTCGGTTAACGGAGTAACACCTTTAGCCATAAACGTGACAAATAATGATGTGTTTGTATTAAAATTTCACGTGAATCCTGGTTTAGATATTGGCGGTACTTTACAGTTGGATTTGACATTTAAACCGAGAATAAAAACTTTAGGAAAAAGGAAACTGTTAGTCGAAGAACCCAAAAATCATACAATAGTGGCTTGTATTAGAAATGGCGCCAAAGAAATTCCAACCTGGCCTAATAAATGTGTATATAATAGAAAACAAACTATTGCCCCGATAGTTTTAAATAAATCTGCAGATAGTAATATGATTTACTTACCTTATCCAGAACCTGGCGATTGGTATATATCGTTTAGATTATTTTGTGGAAATTGTGAAGAGTGCAACTGTTCAAACACTTGCAAGAATGAATATAGAATTTGTTTGCAACAATGCGAGAGTTACTGTGAAAATTTTGAACAGTGTAATTTGTGTTTCGACGAATGTGATCAATTACTAGTCAACGAAACCGAATGCACTAATTGTGATTGCGATGGACCATGTAAAAGAAGTGATAGTTACTGTAGTTCTAGTGTCATGTTTGCTGTTGCATCTTATCCTTGTGTTGGAGGAAAATGCGGCTCAAATGGTAAATGTATGTACATGGTTTCCGAAGGATTAGCTTATTCCTATGTGTTTGCACAAACAATTACAGAGGTAAGATTTACATTTTAAGTATCGATAAGTACCTATTTAAAATTGACAAACACAAGAAACACGTGAACATAAGGTAGTGTGTACCAGGATTCATATCAAACTGAAAAATCGGAGAAGTTCAAGATTTTCCTTTATATTTTTTTTTAAAGTGTAATATTTTATTTGTAGATTATTTTAAAATCAGATAAAGTGTGGTTGATATTTTTAGTAGTACAACGTTAAATTTGTCGCCTTTAAATATGTGTATGCCCATTTTAAATATTTCTGTGTAGTGGGTTTCGTGTTTGAATTGTCAGCAAAAATATACCTGGACATCCTCTAGTTTGCATGTTATAAGTATTATTGTCTCGTTGTGATATTAAACTTAGAATTTTTAATTAATAAATTGAGGAAATCCTTAATAAGTTGGGGAATTTAATTTCAAAAAATGTATTTTTTATCATTTATTAATTAATTAGATCGTGCGGCCAGTTTCACAGTAATAAAGTTTTATTTTTATTTATAATATTTTGTTTATAAAGAGTTTATTTATTTTTTTAGAAAATTGAGCATTCTATGTATTAGTAATGGTTGTTTAACAAAATCGATTAACAGTGAAAATTTTACGTAAATTCAGTTTAAATGAAATTCTCACTAACGTATATTTATGAAGTCTAAATGCAAATATTAGGAATACTAAAAAATAATATTGCTTTTGTTTTTGTAAATTGAAAAAATTCACCAATATTGTTTTATTCTTAATCGATAATATAATCGTCTTCCTTATCGATAACCTTTTGCCATTTAGTAGACTTTGCAATTCTGAATTTGTAGAATGATTGTGGCTTTCGATCGAAAACGTTTGAAAGCCCATTTTTGACTTCTTCTATGTTTTGGAATTTTGCTCCGTCTCAAAAAGTGTTGCAACATCCCGATTAAATGATAATCCGAAGGTGCAAGATCAGACGAATATTGTGGATGAGGTAACGCCTACCGTCCCAAGTGTTTTATTTTATACTGAGTCTTTTTGCAGAGTGCTGTCTCGCATTGTCATGCTGTAGAATCACGCCTTGTCTATTGTCCAGGGTCGGATGCTCATTAATCGAAACTTGCTTTACACATTGTAATTGTTCGCAATAGAGGTCTGCAGTTATGGTTTGGTCTGGTTCTAGCACTTCAAAATGGATTATGCCTTGAATATTCACCAAACACAAAGAACTTTTTAGCATGTAAACCTGCTTTTCGAATAGGTACTGGGGTTAGTGTCGGAGAGACCCATTGTCTTTTGCGTTTGGGATTATCATAGCCATTTCTCATATCCAGTCACCACACGATCAAAAAATAATTACGCTCGATGTCATCACAGCAACAGATTACAGGTGATTGAACGATTAGTCTTGTTTTCTTCCAATGGACGGCATGGAACCCATACGCCTCCTCTGTTAACTTTACCAATCTCCTGTAAATGTTCTTGAACTTTTGACCAAGGTGAATTAAGCTTATCCAATAGCTTTTCTATGGTCTGGCACGGATCAGCTTCAACGACTGTCCGTAAAACCTCATTATCTAGAATCACATGTCTTCTTGAATGAGATGCATTAGATAGGTCAAAACCATAAATAAAATAACATTTTTTAACCAAAGATTAATTTTTTTGGCAAGAAATCTTTCGATAATATTTTTGCTTTGGCAAGTTATTCTTACAACTCTGGACGCTTATTTTATCATATTTAATTTGGTATATTCGGGCTTAATGTGATGTTTAAATATTCGTTAATAACAAATTTGTTTTATTATTTGACCACATTTATTTTACAATTGCCATGACTGGCAAAAAGTAATCTTGAATAATGTTATAATGTGTGAATTATATTTTATATAACTTTTTCCATAGGCTGAGTTTATTTAGCTAAATTTAGAATAATAATCTGTTACAATTAAGTAAGTCATTCTTGAATAATAATAATATTTTTTCTTACTGTATCTATTTCCATTTCATGGTAATGTCTTTTAATGTATTGATGGATGCAGAGCAATGTCTCATATCATTCAATAATAATACGGAATGTTTATCACGGTTCTCTGATTTTAAGTGTTTTAAAACTATTTAGAATAGTAGAATTTGAATGTTTTGGTGCTGAAAGGATACACAGAAAATTTCATGTCTATATTTAATGGTTCTTTCTAGAAAAAAGGTACATTTATGACGAAAAACATTTTTCGAAAAAAACAGTTTTTAAAGTACAAAATTTTTCGGAAAAAACAGTTTTTAAAGTACAAAATTTTTCGAAAAATATGTTTAATATATAAAATATCTTCATTTGTTATATATTGTATACTACATATTATGATTTAATGAATTGATGCAATTATTTGTAAGATTCCGGATTGACATTCAGGAATTTAATTGGACATTTAATTGGCTTGTTAAAAATCTTTAGTATGAGATAAATCTCTTGTTATAAGCATAGTACGACCTCGAAATTTTACCTTTTACCTATTTTTATTATTTCTCAATTTTACCAATTCAAAATTTCGATTTTTATTTACGATTTTTCATGGACTTCTCCTCGTAATTAAGACTGTGCATTCAGTTCCCTTTACTAATTAATTTATTTTACAGGTTGGGATTGTTCGGACGATTCCGAGGCAAACAGTAATGGAATGATTATTCTGGAATTATTGCTTCTTGTATTAAGTAATTTATTGTTTCTTCCTGCCGTTTACATATCATATAAAAGAGGTTTTTATGTTGAAGCTATAGTTTATTTTTCAACTTGCTTTTTTTCAACATTTTATCATGCCTGTGATGCCGGTGAAAATATTTATAGTTTTTGTTTAGTCCGACTAGCTGTGTTACAGTTTTCAGATTTTTTTAGTGGTCTGCTTTCAATATGGGTAACTGTAATAGCAATGGCATATTTACCAAATTCGTGGCCTTCAATTTGTCATATAGGTGGTGCCATTGTATTGGCATTTGGAACAACTGTGAATAAAACCTCTCTATGGGTATTTGCATTACCTTTTTTAACTGGTATTTTAATTCTTATTATTAGTTGGTATATACGTTATAGAAAGATGGGAATGTTGTTCCCTAGTAAACGTTATTTGTTTATTATATTTCCATCTGGTTTAATAATTGTCGGTGTGGGCCTTTTAATGTATGCTCTTTTACAAACACAGTCAAATTATAAGTATTTACACAGTTTGTGGCATATGCTTATGGCATTTTCTATAATGCTACTTTTACCTGACAAAAAAACATTTTTACCTCCTGCCATACAGCCTATTGATTAAGTTTGTTTAAAAGTGAAGACCATGTATTAGGTAGATAATTGTTTGACAAAAATTATCAAAACGTTAAATACATTATTATTACTAATTTTTACGTTATTTTTAATCTAAATAATTATACTTTATATAATTTTATATACTAATTTATTTTATATAGGTACCTACACAAATGAACAATTAATTTTAATTAAGAAATCATCGGTATATTTTTGTGTAAAATATTTATTATTTGAAATTTTTTTTATTTAAATTACCTCATTTTCATGTAATCAGTCACTGCTTTAAGATTTGTTTTTTGAACTGTACTGCGTTGGGGTATAATTTGTTATTAGTTTCTGTGTATAGCTGATCATAATAGTTAACACTTCATTTTTTTTTTAATCTAAAACTATTGTTGAGATGTTGAGTTGGTTTATTTGATTTATATTTATAACAATAATTACTTGTTGGTTCTATCTATGTTATTTATAACACGAATGTATCTACATAAATCTGTAGAAAAAAAATTAAGGATGCCTACTATTATTGCAAATAAAATGGAATTTTATGTTCTCGCAAAAATTTGTTTGTGAACCACAAGCTGTAGCTGTAAAACTGTATTTGGTGGCCCATGTTTCTATACGAGTTTGACACCACTGTTCAAAACTTTAATGCTACTCACATATTTCCTTTTTTCTAATAAATTACCAATAAAGAATTGCTGTATGTATAATGTTTCGTCTTGACTTATTTAATAAGTTATTTCATTCAGTGTTCCCTAAAATTACATTAGTAGGTAATTAATTTAATAATTAGGCATTTTCTTGTCTATCACTTCTTTGAATTAATACTTTAAAATTAATCATGAATCGGACCTTTATAATAATTAATTATACAAGATTTAATAAAATGAATTTTTGTTAACACAATAGCCACATCATTCATTTGCTAGTGAATCCCTACTATGAGAAACACATATGCATAACAGTAAATGTCCTTTTGTAATAAATAGATAAAAACAATATAGTTGCATAATTCCATTTAATTATTTATTGTTATTTATAACCAATAAGAAACTGTTATATATTGTATATATTTGTATATTGCCATTTTATATTTTATACCTTACTGTAATAATTAGTGGCCTAATTCATAGATAAACAATTAAATTTAATCGTTCGTCTATGAATACGGCTATAAGTCTGGTATTTAGACAGTACAGGTGTACATATAATAGTGTTAATTTTACATTTAACCATGACAAAGTACATTTTACATTCGTGTAACATACAGCCAATTTTAAGTAAGTAGAAATATAAGAAACATCTTTGAACAAACGATCGGTTCCAATTAAAATTATAATGACATTGTGGGGACCACAAAAGTTGTCAAGATTTTATATGATTTACTAGCAGGGATTATAATAGAGAATAACTAATAAAAATATTTTTGAGGTAAATTCTGTAAAAACCCTTTTCGATGATTCGTCTTTTTTGTTGGTTCCTAATATTTGTCGTACCTTTGCCAATGTGATATCATTTATTTTTAAGTACATATATTCCTAGTGTTAATTTTTTAATGTGTGCCTTGCTAATTATAATAAAAGAATTTTAGATAATTAATGTATGCCGAATGATAAACTACATATTTCCTATTTATATACGTATATATGATAAAATCTAGTCTTTTTTTATAGAATTATTCATATTAGATGTTTATATTTATATTATATATGTATATCAGTTATATATAAACTTTTGAATAAAATCATATATTAGACTTGCAGAACTATTATTTTATGATTTGATGTTCCATTACATGGAACTGTTTCAATATAATACAATTAAAGACGAACGTTATTAAAATAACAAGTATCACCATATAGTTTCAATTTATTTAAAAATAAATATAATACATCTTTTTTATGTTTGTGTAATATATCTAAAACCAATATTTGCGTGTATATGATCTAAAACTATATTGTATAAATAACCAGAAACATTGTAGGTAGAAAATATCATTTTAAATGTTGCAATTTATAAAACTATTTATTAGAACATGAAAAAAAGAAGTTAACATGTTATCACCATATGGAAACGTATAAAAATCTCAATTGTGATTGATTGTTAGTTTTTTAACAAGCCTTTAAAAATAACATATTGTTACAAAATACAAAATAGGCCCCCTTTGTATAGTTGGTAATATGTTGCCAGGTTACGTTATTTGTTTCAGCCTGGTTTTCATAATAAAATTATGTAGTAACTGTACAAATTTAAGTCCGTCTTCTAGTCACTTTAATGTTGATTATGATACAGTCTTAATGATCCTACATATTTTCTACAAAGGGAAGCACGGATCAATGAGAAACTAAAGTTCCGTACCTAATTTCCTGTTCAAATTGTTCGGCCTTTAAAGATCCTTGAATACTTTCGCAGTTCTTATTAAATACCGAATAAGCACTAATTTCATTTTTTAATTTTGGTTTTGTGCGAGTATTAAAATATATAAATATCAATGCTGATAATATAAGATATACAGTTCCAAATTGTAATTTTATAAAAATTGAATATAAAATTGCCCAAAATATAAACAATAATGTACGATATATTACTGTTAAATACAAATTAAAATTATTTTCAACCTCAACTTCATTGCTATCGGAAGTAATTTCATCATCGTCCTTTATTAATGATTCGTCTCTTGTTTCATTAATTTCATAATCGTCCTTTATTAATAAATCATCTTCTCTCGCTTCATTTAACTAAAACATTACTGTAATGTGATTTACTAATTTAAATGTCTCTTAAATCTTACGTTTTGATTCGACATTTCGTTTTCTCTAGATTTAAATGTAAAAAATGATTTAAATGTTTGATTGACCTTATCCACGTATGCTTGTTTGCGTTTCCTTGTACGGTATTCTAACAACTTTTTTTCTACTTCCATTTATTGATAGTTTAATAATTTAATTGATTCCTTCTTTAAATTTAATATTACATAGTTTATTCTTATTTTTTTTTATAAAATAAAATTCAGAAAAATATATAGGTTATATTTATCAATGGCGTATTACCAACTGCTTTAAGTGAATGCGACATATCATTTTTTTATACCTCTCTATAAAATTATATATTACCGCAACTAAAAAACAATCAACGGAATACATAAATGATCTTACACTAAATAAACGTATATTTAAAATTATGTATTTTAAAATATACTAAATTTGGAAATCTACTTATATTTTAACTCTATAATTGAAACTATCAGTGATTTTTATGTCAATGAAACCAACCACATGCGATAAGCCCAAACCTAAAAAGTTGAATCAAACGCTATATATCTTTAACGTTTTTGTGTGAATGTGCTCGTGAAATTAGTATTCGTTTAATAGCAAACAATTATTTCATTGAAATATTTTTAGGAACAGCACTTATTAAACATAATGAAAGTTATATGCAATATTCATTCACCACCAATCGGTATGTATAGGTTAGTTTGTGCTTTTACACCTTAATATTATTGGAATTATTTATTTAGGTGGTGCTTTAGTCGCTGAATATGTTAAGTCTGTACACTCTAAACCGATAGAAGTTATTTGGAGTGATAAATCAGTAATTGAAATAAACAAAATTGTCATTCCATGTAGTAATAGTAATGATATCGCACGTTTTATAGCTAGAGAATTTCCTGACTGTCAGTTATACGGTTCTACTTTCATTGAAAAGACAGAAGTCGATCACTGGTTAACTTATTCTATAGGACTGCTCAATTCAAAATATGAATTTGACGATGCATTATGCTATTTAAGTAATGCATTGGCTCCTGTCACTTATTTTGTCGGTACAAGAATTACGATCGCCGATTTCGCAGTATTTGGTGGATTGTATGGTAAGAAATAGAAAATTTGTATTCAAAAAAATCATTTAAACTTTTAAAGCAAATAAGCAATGGCACACTTTATCATCTAACAGTTGTGCACCTTTCCATCTTTTGCGTTGGTATGATTTCATAAAAGTACAAGAAGGCGTTACAAAAGTTTTAGATGTTATACCAATACAAATAAAATCTAAACCGGCACCAAGGTCATCGATAAAAGGGCTTCCAAAACGATTAGAGCTCAAGAAGGGAAATTTATCGATCTTCCAGGTGCCGAAATGGGCAAAGTTGTTGTACGATTTCCTCCAGAAGCCTCCGGGTAGGTATACATTTTATTAGAAGGTTGTGTACTAATTATTTTGTTTTTAGTTATTTACACATCGGTCATGCAAAAGCTGCTTTACTAAATCAGTACTATCAGCAAGCTTTCCAAGGAAAACTTATAATGCGATTTGATGATACTAATCCGGCAAAAGAAAATGTTCATTTCGAAAAGGTAATTTTGGAAGATTTAGAAATGCTAGAAATTGAACCAGACTTTTTCACGCATACTTCTCAATATTTCCATATTATGTTAGAATATTGTGAGCAACTTCTTAAAGATGGAAAAGCTTATGTCGATGACACAGATCCAGAATTAATGAAGCAACAACGTGAACAAAGAATAGAATCAGAAAATAGGAATAACTGTAAGATACATTTTTAAGGTTTTCACAAGATCGATATTTTTAATTCAATTCAAGCTTATGAAAAGAATATACAGTTATGGAATGAGATGGTAAACGGAACAGAAATTGGGCAAAGATGTTGTGTTCGTGCTAAAATTAATATGCAGTCTCTTAATGGTTGCATGCGAGATCCAACAATTTATAGATTTAAGAACGAACCGCATCCTCGGACTGGAAATCAATATAAGTAAGTGCAATTCAAAATAAGATATTTATCATTATTCTGAAACGTTAATTTCTTCTTTATTGTATAAAAATTTGTGTTTGTATTGAAACTTGTTTATTTTTGGTCTATATTTTTTTATATACATTTATTTTTTTCTATAATTTAAATTATTATTCTTTTATTTTCTCATAAATGGGATTAAGAACCAGTTGTATGTCATTTTTCCACCTTTCAAGCAAGTCTTTTAAAATATATTGTGTAATCTCGTTAATAAATAAATAGTTATTAAATTAATTTGTAATGTGCAGGTTAATTGTGTAATATTACGATGAAATGAATGATAGGACATGTTTTTTTTTAGGGTCTATCCAACATATGATTTTGCTTGCCCTATTGTAGATGCAATAGAAAATGTAACGCACACTTTGCGAACAATGGAGTATCATGATCGAGATGATCAATTTTATTGGTTTATAGAAGCTTTAGGTTTAAGGAGACCTTATATTTGGGAATACAGTAGATTGTCGATGACAAACACCGTGTTAAGTAAAAGAAAATTAGCGTGGTTTGTCGAGAATAAATTGGTCGATGGATGGTAAATGAAAAAGTATTTTACAAACTTTTAATAATTCGTTAATTTTAAAGGGACGATCCTCGTTTTCCAACCGTACGAGGTGTTCTAAGGAGAGGAATGACCGTGGAAGGACTTAAACAGTTCATTATTGCTCAGGGCTCGAGTCGTTCTGTTGTATTTATGGAATGGGATAAAATTTGGGCATTTAACAAAAAGGTTTTAACATATCATAAATTCTTCTGTACGTCTGATTTTATTATTTTTTATAGGTCATAGATCCAATTGCTCCACGTTTTACTGCCATCGAATATTCGTCACACGTGCCTGTTTTCGTAAAAGGCGCTCAAGAAGAAAAATTAATAGTAGATAAACATCCAAAGAATCGTGATGTTGGCGAAAAAGAAGTTTGGGTTGGACCAAAAATTCTTATTGATTATGCAGATGCAGAACAATTGAAAGAAGATGAAAATACGACATTTATTAATTGGGGAAATTTGCTCATTAAAAATATTAATCGGTAATATTTTTGAAAAATAAATAAACGTGAAAATGTTTTCAAATTTATTTTTAGCGAGAACGGCGTAATTGTCTCTGTCGAAGCTGAACCAAATTTAGATAATAAAGATTACAAGAAAACCTTGAAATTAACTTGGCTAGGTGATACTGATTACGCTGAACTTACACCTACATGGTGCGTATATTTTGATCATATCATTAGCAAACCGTTATTAGGAAAGGACGAAGATTTTAAAAAGTATGTCGGACACGAAACTAAGGTTTGTTAAATCGAAATTAAGATTTAGCTGGTTTAATAATATTACTGTTGGCACAGAAACAAATACAAATGCTGGGCGAACCTGAAATGAAGAATCTGAAAAAGGGCGATATAATTCAATTGCAAAGAAGAGGTTTTTTCAAGGTCGATGTAGCTTATAAACCTCTGAGTTTGTATACATGTAAGGAAGGTGCAATCGTACTTTTTGCTATTCCGGATGGGCATACCAAAGAAAGCTCTGCTGCTGGTATTTCGAAAGTCTCGAATGAACAGGTGATTATTCATTCTTCGGATGTTATAATAATTTTTAAATACTGTATTAAAATATTATACCTTTCTATTTACCACTTTGTTCTGTCGGTATTACTAATGTTAAATTTTACATTCATATAAATGATCACTTATTATTAGATCAATTATCTCATTTATGTGGAGAAAATAACCAATAAATTCTTAGTTTAGTCAATTTTTGATATGGGAGAAATCTAAAGAACTTCAAGCTTAATTTTCCCAATAACAATACTTTCCACATACTTACAAAAAAGACTGCATTGAAGCAATTCTTGTGAATAGTTGGGAAATGCCATGTGTTAATAGACTGACAGAAATTTTGCTATAAAAAAATCATTGTCATCGATAGTTTTTACAATTTTCTTTTTAGTGTCATGCACTCCTTCACTTTAATATTTAAGTTAAATATATAAACTGATAGATTAGAAATTAGATAACCTACTTTTGTTTATTCAATTTAATATTTGTATGATATTTATGACTAGTACACTTATAACTACAATCTACTTAATCGATTAAAAAAAAATACCGATAACAATTTTAGAAAACCATATTGTATTATAAAATATTATAATTATGTTAGTGAATGTTCCTTTACAGTTTAAAATAACCATATCCCACCTTTAAACAAAGTAATTTTAGTGAAAGTTCTTACAGTTTAAATTGTGATGTGGCACACATTTTATTTGTTGTAAGTTGTAAAGTGTGGATTGTCTGTTAATTAATTTATATTGTAAGTAGTGCAAGTTTAGAAAAATTAATAAAATAAGTAATGTTTTAGTAACTTTTCAATGAATAAACTAACTTTTCAATTTGTTTCAGATAAATACCAGTGCAACAGCTATAGATATTTTAACAGAAATATCAGCTGCTTCTCTTAATCAATCGATAATCAAACAAGGAAATATAGTCAAAAATCTTAAAGCTCGGAAAACGGCCAAAAATGAAATAGATTCGGCCTTAAAAATTCTACTAGAATTAGAAACTCAATATAAAAAATTGAGAAATCCAGATCGGGTACCTGGTTGTGTTCCATCGGAGGATAGTAATGAGGGCACTAGTAATGATTTAAATTCGCAAATTATCGTCCAAGGAAATAAGGTAAGCGCTATCATTAATTTTTCAAAAATAATAAATTATTCACTTTATAATTATCAAATAGGTGCGACAACTAAAAATTGATAAAGCTTCAAAGGATGTGATTAATGCAGAAGTAAAATTACTCCTCGAACTTAAATCAGAATATAAAAAGTCAACTGGTCTCGATTGGAAACTCGACGAAACTCCTTCAAAAGCATCGCAAACTTCTTCGACAACGGATGAAAAATCAATTTTAGATAAGATTTCTGCTCAAGGAGATAAAGTTCGAGACTTAAAATTGAAAAAAGCTGATAAATCGTCTATAGATGTTGAAGTAAAAAATTTATTGAAACTTAAAGCAGAATACAAAGATTTAACGGGCACAGATTGGAAACCTGGCACCGTTCCAAGAGCTTGTAAATCCATGGAAGTGCCAGAAACTCCATCTAATTCTGACAGCGAAGTTGTTTTATTCAAACAAATAATCGACCAGGGCAACAAGGTGCGGCAATTAAAAGCAGGTAATAAAAAATGTAGCAACGAGTTTGAAATATTTAAATAAACTTTAATAGCAGATAAAGTGGATCGATCTGTAATGGATCGAGAAGTGCAGGATTTGTTAAAGCTGAAAACCGAATATAAAGTGTTAACGGGTAAAGACTGGAGTCCAGAAATGGCAGCTCAACCATCTGCAGAACATTCAGTTAAAATTATACATGACGATGAAGCAAAAAATTCGAAAGAAACTATTACTGTTCTTATAAACCAGCAAGGAGAAATTGTTAGAAATATGAAATCTTCTGCTGCTCCTAAGGTATTGCTATTAAAAAAAATAAGTAACAAACAAGTCAAATTTGTGATTTAGGAAGAACTTGAAAGTGCTATTAAGAAACTACTGGATTTAAAAGCGGAATATAAATGCATCACCGGCACCGATTTTCCTAGTGTTAAAGTATCTAGTAAAACATCCAAATCGAAAGGAGAAAAGGTTTCCAAACAGAAATCGGAAAAGGATAAAAAAACAGTAATCGTAAATATAATTAGATAACTAACTAACTTTTATTTTTGTTTATAAATTCTTTTTAAAAAGGTCGACGATAGTAGTAATGTAAAAAAACAAACACGATTAGGTTTAGAAGTGACCAAAGAGGAAAACCTACCAGAATGGTATTCTCAAGTCATTACCAAAGGCGAATTAATAGAATATTATGATGTGTCCGGCTGTTACATTTTGAGACCTTGGTCATATTCTATTTGGGAGGCGATTAAAGATTGGTTCGACGGTGAAATAAAGAAATTGGGAGTTCAAAATTGTTACTTCCCTTTATTTGTATCTCGAGCAGCTTTGGAAAAAGAAAAATCGCACATAGAAGATTTCTCACCAGAAGTCAGTATAACTGGTGTAATTGTGTTGAACCGTTAATATACTATTTATTGTTAGGTAGCGTGGGTGACAAAGTCTGGTAATTCTGATATGGCAGAACCGGTCGCTGTTCGACCAACTTCCGAAACTGCAATGTATCCTGCTTACGCAAAATGGATTCAGTCTTACAGAGATTTGCCTATTAAACTAAATCAGTGGAATAATGTAGTGGTAAGTTGAACAGAAAAAAATTTTAATCAATAACTATAACGAGTTATTTAAATGATTTTATTTATTAGAGGTGGGAATTTAAGCATCCCCAACCGTTTTTAAGAACTAGAGAATTCCTTTGGCAAGAAGGGCATACGGCTTATGCAAACAAAGATGAAGCAGAGGAAGAAGTAAAAATTATTTTAGGTAAAAAAAACTGCAAATTAATTTTATCGTTGAAAAACAAATTCGGTTTTTCTTTTTCCAGATCTTTATGCAAAAATTTATACAGATTTACTTGCAATACCTGTCATAAAAGGGCGCAAAACTGATAAAGAAAAGTTTGCAGGCGGCGACTACACGCTAACAATCGAAGGATATGTATCTGCTAGTGGTCGTGGTATTCAAGCTGCGACTTCACACTTTTTGGGACAAAACTTTTCTAAAATGTTTGAAATTATTTACGACGATCCTGAAACTCAAGAGAAGAAATTTGTTTATCAAAACTCTTGGGGTATAACTACACGTACGATTGGAGTTATGGTTATGGTGCATGCTGATAATCAAGGACTTATAATACCACCTCGAGTAGCTGCCGTACAAATAATTATCGTTCCTTGTGGTGTAACTGTAGGTTTGAGCGAGGAGGATAAAGCCGATTTACAATTAAATTGTAGCTTGTTAGAAAATGATTTAAATGAAGCTAACGTGCGTGTTAAAGGTGATTATAGAATTAATTATTCTCCCGGTTGGAAATTTAACCATTGGGAACTAAAGGTACCATTATTCTGAATATTTATATGAATCAATTGTTTAAACATTTTATATTTACTTAGGGCGTTCCGATACGTGTAGAATTAGGACCCAAAGATATAAAAAATAAACAAATTGTTGCTGTACGAAGAGATACCGGTCAAAAAATCATGTTTAAAAGAGACACTGCAGTTAAAGATCTCGTTACTCTTCTAGAAAATATACAACAACACCTATTTAACAAGTAATTCTTTTTAATGATTTATTCAATTAATTATATTTGAAATTGTAGAGCGTCAGAAGACTTTTCTAAACATACAGTGCAATTAACCGATTGGTCTCAATTTACTCCTACTTTAGACAATAAAAATGTAATATTAGCACCATTTTGTGGAGAGGGGAATTGCGAAGACAAAATTAAAGCTGATAGTGCCAGGTAAACTTATTAATTTATATAATCATTTTTAATTTATTACAACTAAAACTCGAAAATACATTAGGGATGCATCTGAAATTGTGGAAGCAGGGGCTCCGTCTATGGGTGCCAAATCATTATGCATCCCATTAGAACAACCTCCCATGAAATCTAATGCTAAATGTATTCATCCAGAATGCAAGAATAAACCTAAATTTTACACTCTATTTGGGCGCAGTTATTAATTACATTTTAATTGTCAGTTCAGGTTCTTTTACTTTTCAAAGTTTAAAGTGGAGTGTTTATGAAAATAAAAAAAATACCAATTCATTTTTTTTTTAATTGAAATGTCCCAAGTTATTGCATATAAATTTGAAAATTGGCTAATCCATATCAGCATCCTCTTTAAAATATATACCTTCTTTTTGTTGAAATAATTCTTTACTTGATTCAAACAAAACAATTTAAACAGTTAATTAAATATGAGCTTAACATTTTCAACAATATTATTAACAAATGTAAAACTCTATTTTTTAATTTACTGCTAATTAAATTAAAATATTAGTTATTCTAAATAATTACAGTAGAGTTGCACAAAAAATATAACATAAATTGCTATTCATTCCTACTTTAAATAATTCTTATATACTAATATATTTTTAAAAAATTCATAAACAAAAACAGCGAATTATCTAACTTATTAATCAACTTAAAGCTTATTATCAGTTTGCTTTTGTTTGGTATCGACCGTTTTCTTGATTTTATCAGTCTCTTTAGTCATATTTTCACTTTCTTCGATATGTTTATGTTCCTTTTCCACCAATTCTTTTAATTCATCCTACAATTTATTAATAAATTATATATCAACTACTTGTTATATGATTACTTACACCCCAACCCAACTTATCGGCCAACAACTGACATCCTTCATCACAATCACCTAACCAACACACATCTCGTGTGTTATCTTTGCAATCAAAATCAAATCCACTCCCCATACCAATCATAGTCATAATATTGCTTCGTTCGCCTGCTTTTTCTCGATTAATTAATAATCGAGGTACCGTGTTCGAAACTCTACAGAATACAAACAAAATGTACAGAAATAATGTAGATCAAATTGTTTTTGTATTTTACCTGTCAATTAATGAAGCAAAAGGTTGAACTACTAAGGAAGACCCTAATATAATTAATAAATCGCAAGTAGGAAAATCAGTTATCATCAACTTATGAAACTTTTCTGGTAAACTTTCACCAAAAAATACAATATCAGGCTTTACAACACCAGCACATACTCTGCATGTTGGAACTTGATCGTCGAAAATTTGTTCTAAAATCTTTCTTTATAATTACGTGTTTATATTTTTTTACCTCATTTAATATCTTTTAATTTTTACCATCATAATCTCACCTTTCATCCATTTTAACGAGTATTCTTCTTTACACTTTAAACAATGCCCTTGATGGAATGTCCCATGAGCTTCTACAAGTTTGTCACCTGGAATTCCAGCAATTCTCTCCAAAGTATCAATATTTTGCGTATAATGCCTTAACAAATATCCTTTTTTGTTTAATAAATTTACAAAATAATGACATATCGTTGGTTTAAAAGTTCCAGGATACAACTCTTTAGAAAGAACAAAGAATGGCTTAGGATTTTCATAAAAATAATCTAATTCAAAAATTGCTTGCGGATGCGGTAGTTTATACTTTTGCAAGTTATTATATAAACCTGAATGCGGAGATCGAAAATCTGGTATGCCTGCAGCTAAAAATCCTTTTATTATCCTATGTTGATTCTAACATTTACTTACAGGTAGATATACCAGCTCCGGCCAAAGTAATAATATTCTTGCATTTATTGCTTTTTATATACTCTACTATGCCATCTAATGAAACATCGTCTAATACCTATATTTAAAAAATTTGAATTTGAAAGTTTCTAAAAAGAATATCGAATACCTTAACTTTTTCTTCGTCCCCTGGTTCACTACGAATACCTAACTTTTCAGCTAAATAAAGTCTTAAGGCTTCAACTGAAGAATATGTTGAACTCGATGAACTGCAGGATGCGCCCGAGGTATCCTTGACTTTATCACCTTCAAAAATACAATTAAAATTAATTTAATGTTTCAATTAGAGGTTTACCTTTACTTTTATCAGACATTTAAATATATAATTATAATAAAATATTTAACAAACTTGAACTTTTATCAATTTGACGTATTTCCTACAAATTTGACAACACTTTTTAGGGAATTTTATGTCTCAATTAAATTATTTTCGTCAAATAAACTGTTCATAGATGACACTAAAATTTGATAATTAGTAAGTTGATAATCACTGTATTTACTGTTATAATATAAATAAAACAGCTTTATTGTTTCTATTAAAAGTAGATTTTTAAGAATGGAATTTGTGGTTTTACTTATTACAAATTAAAGTAAATTATCCTACATTTTGTAATAAAATTTATGACCATTCTGTACATAATATTGATTCTGTGAGTCACTTAAGCAGTTTTATAACGTGTTTTGAATTAAAATACAAAAATTGTCCTTTAGATAACAAAATAAGATGAAATAAATGTTTATTACAAGAAGACGCTGAAATTTTAACCATTTAAATAATGTTAGGGACATTTTATTTTAAAATTGGTGCAAATGGTTGAATAAATTACAGTCAGCTGCCAAAAATTTATATATGGTGGTTTTCGATGGCGTAAGATGTGTTTAGCAAAATGGCTGAGGAACCGTGCTTGTTAAGAGAAGACGGATATTTAAATGCGGCTACTGAAATTAAAAAAATAATTTATCACCCATCATTAAACGTAATTTTGATAAGTATCGATTCAGGCATCGTGCGTGTGTTAGATGTTAATTCGGGTGTTGTTCTACAGTCTAGTTATTTATCAGGTAAATTTATTGTTTCAAATACAAATTAATACAATTTTTAAGCGATTATCGATAGACTAGTATTGTTTGAGTTTTAACTGATTGTTAAAATATGAAATCTAGTTCAAGATCGAAGCGAAATAATCTGCAGATACATTCCCGGACAAGATCGAGTCCTGTTCTGTGATGGATATACGATTGGTGTAAGATCAGACTACAATGGCGTCCTATTATTAGACACAATTCTTCAGAAACCTGTCAATAGCTCTAAAGAAGATGTTAAATTGGAATTGTTGTTATCGGAGGTATATTGCTCAATACAAGGAAATTCTTTTATTACGAACGTGTGTTTTAGGCTATCATCCTAAAACAAAGTTTATTGAACGTAAACATCTTGGCCATCGATCATGTTATTAATGAACTTACTGAAAAGATATCGGAAGCACAAAAACAAGCAAAGAAAGGAATAAAAGCACAAAAAGTGAGTATTTAACTGTTTGCTTTCTATTCATTTCCATTGTGAGTTTTAAGACTAAAACATGAGATGTTCATATGACAATAATTTTGATATATTCGATTGCATTCCTTCTAAATATTAATTTAAAATTTTTATTTCTTTAACATATTGTTTTGTTTGAACTTGTATCACAAAACTCCAATTGACATAATATTAGATAAGAGAAATGATTGGTTTTCTATATTCGACTGTTACCTTGGGGGATGTGCAACAGATTTGCTTAATCATTGTGCAATATTACCTATATCAGTGATTTTGACAAATGCTTATTAATTTATAATTTTAACATTGTAAGTCATTCAAGCTGAGTTTATAAATTTCTAGCAATCACTTCTTGCTGTTTATTTGCTTTTAATATTATTATTTTTGTACAAAGAATGGATGGTTTAATATCGAAATAAGTGAGTTTTTAGTTATACACCAATATCCTAGTATAAAAAATGTACAAATTCATTACTTTTTTATTACGTCGTACTATAATAATAACAATTTTATTACAATATTATCATTATCAAGGTCAATATAGTTGTTAATTATGTTAGGTGTATACTTTGAGGACTTTGTAAGCTTGATGGCGTACTATACCTACTTTCAGTCTTCAGTCAAGCTAGTCAAATATAAGATTTTTTTCTGTTTAACAAAAACTGAATAGCAAAGAAATTTTAGAAAAGATTTAAAAGTTTAAAGGCCAATAGAATTTTGATAAAAACTACAACACAAATTAATCGTTGAGTTATGAATTTTTAACAATACATAGTGCAGTCCAAAAGGGGATTATCGCAAAGCGAAATTTTCGACAATGTTAAAATTCAATTTTGCCAAACGAATGACCCAAACGATTCCCCTGATGTGGAATGACCCAAATACTACTACAAATTCCTCGAAAGACTGCCCCAATAATTATTAATCGTTTACAATTTTATCTTCTTGTATGTTGTCTTGTGATTTATTTATTAGGAGTATTATCTTCTTATAATAATGAAATAATACTTTGAAACTATTGTGTTTTGTTTAATAATTAGTACCTATTATAAATTATTTTGAATATGTTTTTTTACAGTGGAATACAGTTTGTCTCGACCTCCCTTTAGATCTTTTAAGAAATTCAGTTAATAGTAGTGTGCAAGATTTAATTACAAAAAATCAACACACTCCCGAACTTGGAGTTGCGTCTGCAGTTTATGAACGCCTATCAGAACTAGTTGGAGAAGTTGCCAATGCATCCGATCGACGTGCTATGGCCAGTGAAGCTAAACGCAAGGAAACGTTTTCACACTGGCCGCACATGGACTACAAGTATGTTTTTATTTTTATTACTTATATTATTACTTGATTAATGTTTATTTTTAGGTGGGCTTTACCAGATCAAATGGCACAAGCAGGTTTCTACCATCAACCAAATGCAACGGGACACGATCGGGCGATGTGTTTTACATGTACAGTATGTTTAGTGTGTTGGGAACGAACCGATGAGCCCTGGAGCGAACATGAACGACATTCTCCCACATGTCCTTTTGTTATGGGAGAATATACACAAAATGTTCCGCTTTCTGTTACTTATGCGACAAATCCTGCTATTGATGCTACGTATAGAGGGGTTGCAGTTAAAATATTAGGGACCAGTTCAGTACCACATTTAATTGCAACAGCAAACAAAGAAGGACTTATTTCTGTATTTGACGTGTCTGGTAAACCTAAAAGGACACATTCATTTTTCGTGACGCAATTCGATTCTCATATATTGGACAAACTTACTCAGGATTTTGGCGTACCCGGTATGTGGAGTGATAGTGACGAAGGTTGGTAGTGATTTTGCTTAAAAATGCTGTTTTCGTTGCATAAAATTTGTTTATTAAAATTCACTTTTCATTAATTATTCTTTAATAATTGTAATGTGTACCTATCGCTTGCTAAAATAGAGTAATGATGCTTACAAATTGTATATATCATTGTGTATATTGTATGACAGTTTTAATTTTTTTTTTATTTGATGTCACTAAATAAAGATAATTGGTGTGAGTCTTGCCAGAGAACATGTTTGCAATTTCATCAATATTGATTGCACAATCAGAAAATATGTTGGAAGTCAAAGTAAATTTTAATAATCTCTTGTTAATAATGGAAAAATGAAATTATTAGTTAAAAAAACTATTTATTTTACTACCGTTTTCTTTGGAAAATTGTTTTTCAGGACATTTTAAATTATATTCTGGATAAATCGGTTGAAACTACAACCAAACGATAAATAATTTTATACAGCTAAATACTTAACATTTTCTCTGATTGTTTAATCTACAAAATAATTCAATTTGATATTAATAACTTATAGAATGTATTTTTACAGTTAAATACCCTTCAGAAAAGAAAGTCACAGCTTTAACTATAGTTGGTGAAAAAACACAAACAAGAACTTCAAGTACTAGTACAAATACTCAATCAAATATAATTCGACCTACCATCATTTGTGGTTTAACTATAAAGTGTTCCTCAGGCAAAAATCAACAGCAGTCCTCTTTTGTGGAAACTCTTAATGATCAAAATAAAAGTGAACAGCCTTATACAAATAAAATGGATATCGACGAGTCATCATTACCAGAATTATGTTGTTTATATTTAGTAGTCTACGATTTTCAATACACAAAAGAAACCACAGAAACCGACAAAGGAAACTCCCTCGACAGTACATACGTTTCGAATAAGAGAAACGACAACATATTAACTTGTGAAAATTATAAAGACTACATATCGATGCTAAATGAAACAGATAATTCATTGAACGATACAAATATGGACTTGGCTTCGAGTAACTGCGACGAAATCATGTTATTATCTGATGTTAAAAGTTACGACATCTTAAAAGAAGAAATGTCATTTTACCAAAATTTAATTCCTGGAGAAAGCGATGAAATATTTCTACCGCCACCTATTGCATCGACAAAACCGCATTCGGGTCCAAGAGCCGTTCATATGGATGCTACCGAAACTGATGCGGCACAAGCAACATCGTTAATTATGCCTCCAGTATATTCATTTATGAACGGTCAATTATCTAGTAGTCCAATAGACACTTTTGTGGTAAACGAAAAAAGTATTTCTGATCATATAAGCGAATTAAAAAATAATACCGTGATAAAGAAATTAAATTATTCGCGTGCAGAACAATGTGTGGCTCTGCCAGATCAATATAAAAAGCGAAAAGATTTAGAAGTATCAGATATTTTGTCGACACAAGATGGCAATCATATACTTGTTGTTCTTAAAAGTACAGTTTCTACTAGAAATAGTGTTCTTATTGTATATAGTTTAAATTTTCTATCAAAGATGGTTAAAGTTAATGAAGAACCGGTATTGATTCGCGAATTAAATAATAACGAAAAACCTGTAGAGGTTACTCTACTTCCTCAACTGGAACGTTTGAGCGGATCATCAGAATTTAATTTTCACAAGCATACCTGTGATGGATCGGCAGTTATGGTTTGTCAAGATGGCACAGTTCGAATTATCGAACTATCAACTTTAAGAACCATCAGCGTAGCTAGAATAGAAGGCACGAAATTTATTTCGGCTGTGTACTGCAACAGTAAGTGTTTTAATTTTTTTCAAAATTAAAGAGATAATGAACCCCTTTATGACAAGGACAATATATTTAATTTATATTTACGAGTTATACAATAAAAATATTTAAACTGTTTATTAATTAATATCAATGATAATTTTTGTATAACGGAAAATTAATATCAGACTTACATTGATTCAATATATATGAGTAACGACAAAAAACAACCATAAATTTTTTCATATGCATTCATTCAATCTCTTTTAGATTTCTCAATATTTTACATCATATTATTAAAAAATTTAAATAGTTTATTTATAATTTTTATATTTAATTTTGCTTGTTATTTGTTTTATAGTTTTAACGTTCAATATTGTCGATAATAAAACATTCTAAAAAATATGACAAAATCAATAAGTACAATAAATATATTAAACATTCAGCCGAGCAAACAATAAATATATCATAAAATACTATGAGTTTTTGAACACCCAACACAACATTTACTAGCAATACATTTTCAAATTAATCTAATTTTTGTTATTATTAATGCAATATTTTAAATTAAGTTTTGATTGCGTAAATTAACTAACATTTTATTTAAACTGCATGTACATTTTAGTCCTATTTAATGAAGAATGTAGCTTTTATTTGTAATATATTTGTTTTAGGTTTAGAACGTTTATGCGCTTCAACAGCATCCGGCTCCTTACACTTTTACGCTCTTAATGACACAGATACCGATTCAGTTGAGGATCAAGAGGAGGACGATTTATTCAATTCAACGTACGAGCTGCCCAATTCAGTAACACAAGTACCGGACGTTTGTGATATCAATGATGCCCAAAACTATTTTCAAGAGCCCGTAGAACCAATAAGTTTAACAGAATTAAAAAGGTTGCACGCTCTTTGTGGTTTTGAGCCTTTAAAAGCGGGCTATTGTGCGGTCGTTCCGCCTTGTTGGAGCGAAATGCAACAAGCCCAAAGGCAAAGAAGACATCCACATTTACAAATTGATAGTGAACAACATACAAAGACGTTTCGTCTCCAAACTGACACTACCACATGGGACGAACATGTCTTTGAACTGACCTTGCCCTCGCCAGCTTGCATCGGACACGTGGACGTGCATTTTTCTCTTCATTCTTCTTCTGCTTTACCTCATGTCGAAATTACACTGCTGAAACAAAATACAAACAGTATAGGGCATCGACGTGATTTCAAATTTGCAGTTGACGATTCTGTGACTTGTGACGCTTTACAGTGGGCCGATAATCCCGTAATATCTCATGAATATTTGCAAGCTCACAATGTCGATATTTTAGCAGGGCCCATAGATATAGTTTCGTGTTTAGACCTTACGGAACAAGCAGGTTGTGTGACTCTTACAAGTCCCAAGTTATTTAAAACTCGTATACGAACATTATTATTACACATAAAATCTGTGTGTTCTAAAGAAAATGGTAAATCGAAATTTTCCAGTAATTTTAAAAATAAACGTAGTGAAAATCGGGCTCCCAATATTGCAGATAAATTAACACAATCGGGATCCCATAAAACCGAATTTTATATGGGCTGTGATTGTTTACACGAAGTTAGTGTTACTGTACATAGTGCGAAACATACAAATATACCTCAAGAACGTAATCAACGAACGTCGATGTTGGAATCCAATGTATTTGTTCAATCTCTCTTATTCACTGCAACATCGCAGCAAGTCATAGAGCAAAGAAATATGGCACTCGATATTTTAAATTGGCTAACATCGATTCGATTAACTAGAAATAGGAGCTACAATGGGCAAGCTCCGAATCAACAAATAGAACTTCTGAAAATGATAGAAAGTAGTTTACCTGGATTATTACGACATTGTCTTTTACTTGCCAGTAGGAGTATGGCTCATAAATGTGTTAAATTCATGATAATATGCAGCAAGTAAGTGTTTTAAGTATTTCCCATTAATCACCGAATTACCAAGTGTAAATGGTGCTTGTACAAAATAATTTTACTTTAGAGGAGTAAAATATAAATAGCTTGTCGTTAGTCCAAATTTTATAATAAAACTAATAGGGCTACTCTGTAACAAATTTGTAATTTTTACTGGCCTGTTAACATGATATCGCCGTGGAAAAGTATGAAAATCTCGATTGTGATTGGTTGTTAATTTTCTTACGTAAGATATTTTTATACGTTTTCATGCTGGTAACATGTTAACAGAACATTAAAATTAACAAATTTTTGCAGAATAGACTCCTTAAACATCTATTTAAATAGTCATATTGTTAAGAATTCAATATTTTATTTTGATAATAAATTTACCATTTTAACGTTTTAAAAGTAGAATAATTACAAAATTTATTTTTGTATCTATTGAACTACAATTTGTAAACTATAATTATATTACTTTTACTACTATATAATTTTAACTTTTACAGCGGTGCCAAAAATATATCTGATCAAGTAGGCAAGCGATTTGATTCTTCAGTTCTAAATGTACTTATGGTAATTTTGGAATCTATAGAACAAGTAAATTCTGCGGCAAGTCTTCAATGGCTTGTTACTTTATTGTTGAAAGTAACTCAAGCGGATCAAGTTAGCGTCGCTACCAAGTGTATTTCTTTACTGGGAAACATTTCAAACGAATTGAATAAAAGAACCAATCCCTACCATTTATTACTTCGAAGTCGTTATGGTTTATTCGGCACACCTTTAGAACCGGAATTATTTGACATCGAACCTCCGCCCCATATTAAACCTACAAGTGTAGCTGTAAGCTATGCGGCCATCGTTTCTGGCGATGTACCTAGTCAGCAAACAGATTTTCATACAAACTATTCGTTTAATAAAGAAACGTTGGATCCTAAAGATGTTTTATCGGTATCGAAAGGCGACGGTAAAATTAAATTGAAAAATGTAGGGCCATCGAAATTAGTTCGTGGATTACTCGAAACGGAACCGCTTCATTTTACTTGTATATCGGCAAGCGAAGGCACAAGAATAGAACGTGCCGATGTAACCAGTAACAGTTACATTAATAATATAATACCGATTACCGTATCTGGTCCGCAAAACCAAAATAGCGGAACCAAAAAAGTGGACATGGAACAGTTTGTGAGCGATTTATCTGAAGTTGTTTACCACAATAATATTGGAAAAAATCCAAGCAACGGACCAGGAAGTAGTAATAATAGCTACACTTCTCTTATAGATGGTGCTTATCAAGTTATATTTCAAACGGATAATGTAAAAACGGACGATTTTTCAAAATTAAGTAAGTTTTACTTTAAGATGCGCCAAAGTTAATAAATTCTCTATGATTTTATTAGTTTCAGATACTTTGGAAATATCAATAGACTCCGATAGTAGCAGTATGAATTCTGAACCTCAAAATAAGGCGGCATTTACTGCCGATCAAATTTTATCGCCACATCAAACTTTACCCTGGCAACAATTATTAGTGTTACCGCCACAGCAAGTTATAGTAGTGGAACGTATGCATTCGGGTGCTCGTCGTTTTGTAACATTAGATTTTGGACAACCGGTATTACTTACTGACGTTTTAATTCCGGCATGTTACGATTTAGTATCGATTAGCCTCGATTTGTGGATTAAAAGCGAAGATGTTGACGCCACCAGGCTTGTTATTGCATCGGATATTGGTTCTCGAAATTTGGTACTAAATGATTTACAACCACCTCCACTTTGTAGATATTTAAAGGTAATGTCTTGGCGAATAAGTTTTGCCGTGTTATTCATTAAAATTTCCAGATAACTGCAGTGGGTCGTTACGGTATGTCGACCACTCGATGTCGCATACCTGTTGGATATTTTTATGGACATCTTATAGTATTACCCGAAGAAGTTTCTCCCGATCAAACTCAAAACAATTCGACGGCCACAACTAACGACATAGAAAATCAATTAAATGTATTGTCCATGCTGTTAGAAGATGTAAATTGTAGATATAGTTTGGCTTGCTCCAAACTCAAAGACCTGTTACATCCACTTTTAACTGCTGGCATTACAAATTCTTCGCATTTGTCCGCTTATATGAATATTATGAAGGAAAGTGCAAATAATTCTACAAACTCGGAAAATTCAAAAATTTTTGGTGCTTATCAAGTAATACGTGCATAATTAAATAGGTAATATCGTAAATGAGAACTAAAATGCGATTGTTTATAGGAAGCAGTAACGTACCAAAGGCAGCTAAATACCATAAGAAATGTTATGTGTAGGATTGAAAATGGATTAAATAGCACGGAACAACATGCGAATTTGCATAATTTGTCCGACGCTTGTACCGATAAGCTTCGTTGCATAGTAGAAGCTTTGCTAGATGCTTTATTATCGGTAGACACTGTGTCCATCATAAATCTTGAAACTTGTCAAAAATTATTCCAAGGTTTATGCATATCCCAAGGTTCGAGGATTCAATTTTAGCGGCAACGATGTTAATACGATCCTGTGGAAGACAATCGTATTGGGGTAGCTTTTTAGCAGAAACACTAAAAGAGATTTATTCATCTTCGTACACGTACAAGTTTCCTCAAGATCGAGTCTTTATTTTATTGGCATTTTTGGGAAGAAAAAGCTTAGAACGAAGTTCGGTTTTAGATGCAACATTAAAAGTTGTCGCCGAAGTGTTGTTGCCGTTATCTCAAAACAGACAGTCCCTTTTAGCGGTCTGTATTGATTTACCATTGTTAGGTTGGTTACTTCTTTTCCTATCGTTGTTGCTCGATATGAGTAAAGGTACCCTACAAAATGTCACTCGTTGGGATTGGGTAACGGGCGAAATGGCCGGTAAAGTGTCCGACAGTGCTGGAACCGTGTATAAAAAGAAAGTGCATAAGAGAATGCTTCAATATAAACAACAAATGGAAAATCTCGATTGGACTCAGAAAGTGGTGCAATCATCTGCACAGGTACAGGTTTGTATTTTTTTCCCTTAATGTAAGTGTTGTAGATAGTTGTATACGGAGCTTTTAGTGTTTTGTTTACAAAAATATTTATTTTATTACATTGTTCTACTACACTGTGCATTTATGTGGAGAAGACTTTGACTGATTTGTTTAATTTACCTTTATTGCACTTCAATCGTGGATTTTTCTATTTTACTATGTCGAGTTATTCAGGTTTAAATATAAAATAGCTTATTGTGCATATATTTTATTAATTATTCAAATAATATACCAATCAATGTAAGTGATTTTATTATTATTTATTGCTTAATTGTTAAAAAAATTACGGGCGATACGACCTTTTACCAAAATGTACAATGAACTAAAATTTAACCGATCATTAAATGTGAAAGCAGTTATTGCATTTTATTTTAAATTGAAAATATTTCAAAAATTAGAAAGAATTAATTTTAAATAAATTGTCGTTCCTTATTTATTATTATTAACAGATTTATAGTCTATTTTATGTTATGTTTTTATTTATTTCTTTAATTAGAGTCAACATTTTCAATAAGAATTTAAAAATATAATTCTAATGACTCGTCTTATTTTAAAAGTTTATTAATGAAAGATTTGTATTTATTATCGTATTTTATTTAATAGGAGTAATATTTTTTACACAATCCACTATTAACATAGAATAACACTCATAAATAAGACCAATGCTAAGTGAATTAAAATTTTTAGGCGCTTTCTGCACTTTCAACCCATGCAGCAAATTTGACAACAAAACTAGAAGCGGCCATTAAACAAAAAGAACACATTTTTAAGAAAATGAAACAATTTAAGTACTTTAATAAGGATATACAAAAAAATTCGTCCCTATTAGAGAGCAGTGATAGCTCGAAGCAAGGAAAAAGAAGACGAGAACCTGCAGAATCGTCAAGCGGTAACCAAAGTCCATCTGTGGTGCCTCAACATTTAAACAGTACACATTGTTTGACTGTCGCGAGGGGTCTTCTTGCACTGTTATTGGCCATGGATCATTCTTGCAGCGCGGACATGTTTTTACTGTCGTGCAAGGTTAATTTTATAAGTAATTATGTACCACCATAATTTTAATGAATATATTTTTAGGTGATAGCTCGTTTAGTTAGCATAGCAAAGTTACATTTAGGGCAACTGATGAACCAAGAACAACTGTTACGGCTGGTGCACATTTGCATTGGATCGGAATTACCGTGGGCTCCACATGCATTGGCTTGTCTATTGCAGGACATTGTCGAAGCTGGCAAATCGGGACATTCAGAAACTGAAATGGACACCGATTGTTCGGCATCGACCAGTTGGAGTTCTAACGGTAATTATTAAAACATATATGAATATCGTTAATGTTGCATTGCGAAATATATTTATATATTGATACTTTTAGTTTTCATGAAAGTATGTTACAATGTGTTGTACGATATATACAATGGCATATTAAGTTTTTTCTTTACTTGGCAATGGCATTAAGTTAAATTTAAAAAATATATTCTGGTTTATCAATATATAAATACATTATTTATATTTTATCAGCTTCACATTTTTAACATTCATAGTTCTAAAAATTAATCACAATCACAAGCACAAACATTTACATTTTATTTATTAACTTAAGGTTGTAGATCAGAACATACGTTTCGTATTTTCGGTTGAATTTGAAAATGACTCGAATTTTGTATCGGGTTTTCGAATAGTCCAAAATTACATCTAAAGGTTTTATAATCATAATTTTTTAATAAAGTAATTTTAAGAAAAATAAATAGTCTCACATTAAAGAGCACTTGAAGTTATTATAAAATAAAAATACATTCTGAGTAAAAAATGTAACCCTAGATGTGATCAACAGATTTTAAACAAAGGCGCTTAAAAATGAACGTTCTAATTGGAGCTCGTACGGTCAGGCTGCCGTTGCACCTATGACAGTTCTGCTAGCGCCACTAGCGGCACAATTTGTCAAGCCCAATTAAACCCTGTACCCTTAAAAATATACATTTTTCAGTTTATGCTTTGTCCTGTTTTAGTTTAAATATGATTTTTAAATATTAATTTGCATGAAAATATTTAACTAATGTCTAAATTAAGAAATTTACAAAACAGGACCATTTTTAAACTGTTGAAAATAGGAATTTGAAATTAAATTTTCAGATCTTCTTACAGACGTGGAGCTCCTTTGTGAATCGTTTGCCTTAGAAGACAGTATCCTGTCGGAACCAGCTACTAAACAAGGGAAAACCTCGAATAATAACAGTAGCACCAATAATAATAATAATAACAATCAGTTACCTTCTGTGTATGAATCGGACGATTCGGAATTGGATTTTCTCGACGATATCTTAGAAAGAGGAAGGACTGTTTTAAAGAAGACTTCAAAAAATTTTCACCCCACTTCTGCCAGTTCGTGTGCTATGGATTCTCGTTTAGAAATGGGCGTCGAAGCGTCTGCAGAAATGACTTTAAGAAGACTAATTACTTTAAATACGTATACGTTAATGCAAAATGTTAATGCGTCTATACCCTATACTGAAGGCGATCAGGATTTAACTCCGTGGCCATCAGATTTGATAGTTCCGTGGCAATCGGACGTGCAAACATTTATGACAAATCGAATGATGTTGATTTCGTGTTTTAATGCACTTTTCAAAGAAATGCAATTGCAATCTTCTAGTAATATCGAACATATCCTGCAGTTATGGCTTACTTTAAATTGCATTCATGGAGATGATAAGTTTGATCCGTCTGCGTTACCTTTCATTAGTTTAGATCATGACGCTGTCAGTTCTCTCATTTCTGCAATTGCATGGAGTACCGGTTTGTCTTTAAGGACATGGTGCAGCGCCTTGCAGACACTAACGTTAGTTTGTAATATGATTCAGCAGAATAACAACAATACAATTAGTACATCGCAGTGGGTTGACTCTTGTGGCATGTATTCCACAACATTAAGTATTATAAATCACTCTGATTTTGTCCAACTTTTACTGCGTTTATTATCAGGAACCGGATTGGTATTTTCAGAAAAAGGTTTGGTGAGTATTACTTTATAAATTAAAAAGTTTGATTTAAAAACAATACCGTCACAAACTGAAAGTGTAACAAAGAACGAAAATGTGTTTATTTATTTTTGAACAGAATTTTTTTTGAACGAGTGCGAGTTCCACATGATTATGATGTAGAAACTAAATAAATAAAGTTTAGCTGACGCATAAAGTTGATTTTGATGAAATTTTATAATGAATAAAATCAGTTGGTAACATAATTGTCAATTATGTAAATAGGTTAGCTTAGATAGTTATTCTTTTGACGAAATTTTATTAAAAATTTCTATATTAATAGGCTTAATTTAAAATTATTTTATAAAGTACAGTAATATATTAATATAATAAAAACTAAAATAAGTTTCTGTTATTAGGCTGGACCGTCATTATGCAAAGCACTACATGACCTGCTAGTTCGTCTGCAAATGAGATGTGATGTAGTTAGTTCTTCGAGTAAACCAGGAAGCCAGTTGAAAAGTCTACTTCTTAAAGTTGTTTACCAATTAGTACAACCGACCGGTCCGCTTGCTGCAAAACAGGGGCCTTTAGATGCTCAATGTAAATTATTACAATCAATGATATACTTAGATTTTTGCAATGCCGATGTTAGTATTGCAATGAGTATATTTGAAAGTACAGGTATTTTGCATTTAAATTAATTTAACATAAACCGCATTATTAATATAATTTAAGGTTTACTTGTGCATTCGTACATATCCCACGAAGATCGCATTAAATTTGTAAATATTGGAGAACGTCTAAATTCTACTTCTCATTTATTCAGCGGTATTTTTGCATCTGTATTAGGCTCAGAAACGAGTAAACTAGATCGACCAGTTTCGTGGGATGTTTTGTTTGTGTCTTTACTGAAACTTCTTGCAAAACTTGTACAAACGCCATTACCGGGTGTCGAGCAACAAGTAAAGTATTTTTTGTATTATACTGTAAAAATTACGATTTGTTATTTTTGATAGGAAGCCATGGACACAGAACCATCTGGAACTTCGCAGACAGACGAAAGTAAAGCGGAACAAATTCAACAAGAACGGAATATTCCGCCAGTGCCATGTTTAGCGGATACTGTATTACAACATCATCCGAGCATTATTCGTCTTTGTCAATCGCTTGCAGCTTGTAAAGCATCATCTCTTTCTATGCTCGCTAATATTTCGCAGCAGGTATATAATTTTAAAAATTATAAATGGGAATATTGTGCCAAATTATTCTTAGAGTACATTTGCCGATTTGGGAGAACCTGGAACTATCGGAGATGCCGTATTCCATATTCTAGCAGCTTTGGCACGTAAAACATCCAAGAAGGAACTTATTATGGAATCTCTATTGATGTTTCTTTCTCAAACGCCACAATTGAGCGAACCTTTGTTGTGGTTTATACTTCAAGTGCTGGATACCGAAGAAGCACTTCGAGGATTTTTAAATGCAGGTGTGTTTAAGCTTTAGTTGTAATTTCTACTTGAATGATAGGAACTATCAGTTTTCTCTATAAACAGTGATTGTTGCTCTGCAATATTCTAAATTAATGAAGTGATAGGTATAACAGTTGTATGCGAGTGTGTGTTTTTTTTTTCATTTTATTTACTTTCTAGAATTTTAGTACGCTGCTATAATTTCTTCACCTATTTGTTGTGTCAAAAAAAAAAACTGACACAACAGCTATAACAATGAATAATAGAAGTGTTTAATGAGATTATAAAATAATAATGCTCAGAATTTTTTTAATAGTCATTGGCTGTTATATCGAGATATTATAATTTTATTTCGAAGTATTAAATGGTCTAAATCAGTTTTCATAGATTTATATTAAAATATTGATTTAATAAATACTGTCGCTTGAAATAGTTCCATAATAATGCAGATTAGTGCATAGGTTCATATGAATTTTTTTTACTCGAATAGGTCACCCCGTATACTATCAATTTGTTCTGCTCATTATGAATCGCCATTATTATAATAGTGAAAAACAAAGTATTTAAATTATTGACTTTTAAATATGATTGTTCTGGTATTTCTGATTATTTGCTGTTCAAGGTTTAACTAAATTTGTATTAATTTAACATAAAAAGGCTGTAAATTATGGAACAATAAAATAATATTAACGCGTGTGTGTGTATATATATATATATATATATATATATATATATATATATATATATATATATATATAAATATATATATATATATATATATATATATATATAAATAAAATACAAGTACCACATAAAGCCACTTTTAAATGAAACACTTAAGAAGGGGGCTTAATTTTTTTAATTTTAATATGCAGAGTTTAATAAAATTTGTTTTTTAATTTATTAAATTGTAAGAAATAATATACAATTCATTTATGGCAGTTTACAATTTAACTTGAGAGTTAATTATTTATTTATATTTATTTACCATATTGATAAACAAATAATTAAATTCGTCTATCTCGAAAACAACTACGTGAGATTGGTCACAACGATAGTTTCTGTAGAGATAGTCATAGTTTATTTAAGGTCTGTTTCAACACACCATCAAATCGGTTTGCGAACGGTACAGTACATGCTTTCAACCAATCAAAATTTTAGATTTTGATAGTTGATGAGTAAATTTTTAAATATTGTACCATTTACAAACCGATTTGATGGTGCATTGGAACAGACCTTTGATATAATCTTAACTTGACCACTTGTCTATAAATATGGTCAAAGATGTTTTCTGATTTTATTTATAAGCACTTGCTTATTGCACTTTTAACTAAAGCCTATTTATTTAACATCAGTTTTATTCTAATAGACTTACATTTATTTTTATATTTTATTATGGCTTATATTAATTTATATGTGCGATATCGTTAATTTTTTTATAAAAGAATGTTTTAACAACACCACGACTGACATCATTAGTTTTTTTGACAATAATAATGGATGGCCCATTATACGTAATTAATAAATCATTTATTTGATAGGAGGCATAACTATCATAGGTCAGAGTTTGGTACAAAGTAGCAATGCCCCAAATACAGTTTCCCATGCTGGAACAGTATCCATGGTAATGCAACATTTTGGAGGTTCTACAATACGTTCAGATGCTAATACTGCCATTGCTTCTGCGTCAACTACAAAAAAGTTGCAACAAGCCTCATTAGAAAACACCATGGCTTTAGTTAACTTTGCTCCTTTTGGCACTATCAAGTATAAACTAAATTTAATAATTAAAGCGGCAAACCTATATTATGCGGTACTTATAGGTGCCAGTCTAGTACAGCACAGCCGGCCGATGTATTAATACAAGGAGGTGCTGCGACACATCGAAGAGCACGTACTGCCCAGTGGTCTTACCATTTTTACCCGGAAGAAGCTCATACAGAACTCACTCTTCAACTACCGAGTGCAATTTTATTACGGGAAGTGCATCTTCAACCGCATTTAAGTTCTTTGGCCACTTGTCCGTCTGCTGTTGCTTTGGAGGTATAGTTCATATTCTAATTTAGATCTCCATTTAACTTAAATATTTAGGTATCGTCTGATGGGCCATCGCGACTTGTACCTGCATGTCCGCCTTTACCAACGAGCGGAATGACTTTTATACGGTTGCATCTTCCCGTGCCAGAAGTAGTTAATTGCATTCAACTGCGTTTGTATAAACCGCGCGATGCCAGTAATATAGGATTGTCTCAAATCCGTCTCCTTGGAACTTCCGCATTTGGTGGAACTGTAAAACAACAAACGTTTGATATGTCCGAAGATGAATCACATTGCAAATTCAGTTTAGGATGGTTAAGACTTTTACATCACTGTTTTACATTGTCTGTTGATAATGAACTCAAAAAACAAGTTGTCGAAAGTGCTGCGCAAGTGCCAGATTTACTGTTAGTGTGTTGCGGTTTATTGTTAGTGCCTACACATATCCCTGGACTATATTTACCTAACTTGGAAAAGGTTTTATGTGAACTTAGTTTACACAATCGTCAGAATGGACTGAATGTTATCGAAATGCTCTTACAAAGTAGACCGAGCATTAGTGAACCGATGGACAACGGAGTCGGCATATCTAAAGGACCACTTTTTTTAAATTCTGCAGGAATTCAGTCTGCTTGTGAATTGCTCTATCAAATTTGTGGTCATCAAGTAAGTTGAATGCTTAACATATATTTAAACAAATTTGGATATTATAAAAAAATTATAATATAAATATTTTATTGTTAATTACATTCTTAGAGCTCGAGCGATATGTAAACTACATGTATGTTAATAAAGAATATGCGCTATGTCATGTTGATATGTAGTTTACAAATCGTGCGATCTCTACACGCCTAACAAAAAAATACCATCGAAAGTGTTGCTATGCTTTTTTTTTGTATAAGTTTGTTACAGATTAGTAATTATAAAATTTACCACTTTATTAAATAATACGTTTTTAAGAAATTAATATTAATTTATATTTACAGGATTCGGATACACTTCGTCGTATAATTATTCTACTTCAATGGTTAAAATCGACAGTGCACAATGCTATTATAATGCATAACGTGGATTTGTGTAACCCAGCATATATATCAAGTATTGCCTCGATATTGTGGACGGCAAATCAATCCCAAGTATCTCAAAATTTATCTTCTATAATTGACCCGGAACTTTTTCACTCCATTTTCATGTTAAGCAACTTGGCCAGAAATAATGTAGCTCTAAAACATTCATTAGACAGCTTGCTGTGTTCGTTGTGTTACATTAAAATCGAATTATTTTCATCGTTACTCAAATTGATGGGCGTGCTCGTACCCAATTTATCAACGGATCATGGGGCATCAATATCTGACGATCGTAAAGATTCAGGAAAGTATGACGGACGATTCAAAACAAACTTTCGAGTGCAACTCCGAATGGTATGGACATTTAGTTGTCGGTGAAGTTAGCAAGCTCGAATTATCCGAAGAAAATTTAGAAACGATAGCCCTAGTTAGTCGTTCTCCTAATGCCATTCAGCAGCTGTTAGATTCGGGCCTGCCCAAAAAGTTGACTAGCGCAATTTTGGAATTTTGCGCCACCAGAAGCGATAATACATATCCCATGGCGAAACTAGAAAATGTCACTGCTGTGCTTAAATTTTTTGCCGATCTTTGCGACGAGAAAATGATGCGAGATTGGCTGGGTTCTAAGGACGGCTCTCAATTTTGGCTGCCGCTTTTGCAATGGTTATGTAAACGACCGTCCACGAAAAGATCGAGCTTAAAATCTGAAGCCCATACTCAACTGGAAGAAGTTTGTGTTCGATTCTTTCAAAATGCTGTTTGTGCCATTCGAACAATCAAACCCTACTCGCTAAAATATTGTGCGACGTGATTTCTCAACAACGTAATGGAATATCGGGATTTATGCGTCGACTTATTTTACAACTTTTACTGGAGAACGAAAGAATTCCTGTTAGCATTAGAGCCGAAGAAACTATTTATAAAAATACGGTGATATCTCATTCTTATTTACCGCTACATCCGGCATTTAAACAAACCCACAATCAAGCTCTCTTATATTTAAGCACAAATACACAATTAGTGGACATCATAGAGCAACATATTTTATTTTCGACCACAGTCGAGATAGACACACCTAATGGTAACAAAAAAGAAATAAATTGTAAACACGATTCTTTAAAAAATTGGTGGGGCGGAATAACGATCGAATCGGACTTAAGTATGGCGGCGGGAGTTACGGCGAAAGATAAACGTGCCAAAGACGCCAAAAATCAAGCGACAGCAACGCCGCAACTTAAAAAGAAGAAATACACGTCCGTGGAAAATACGACGCTCGGCGATACAATCGAAGGACGAATAATTCGTTGTGAAAATGTTTCTGACCAACCGTTACCTTTACTGTTAAGTTTAGGACAAGTTCTTAGGTTAATCGAAAATAAAGGCATGAAATCGGACTGGCCATGCGTACATCTTGTGATTTCGCAAAGTAAAGGTAATTGTAAGTCGCCGATAATTTTTAGAATAAATTCTGTTTTGATTTCAAACTTTAAGAATTGAAAAATTGACTCTTAAACAACAAAAATGTTAATTTATATGTAAACAAAAGATCAGAAGTTAACTTTAAAACTAATATTTAATCTGGTCATTTCTTTAAAATTCTGATTTAACTACAATTTCTCTTTTTTTTAATTTCTACATTGATTACTACTATATTAATACTATATAACGGGTGTCCGCCGGGAAGGTATACTACTTTGTTTGTTTATAATTTTTGATTAAATGAAAGAGAATGGATCTTATATTGATAAATGTTTTATTTAATGTCGGCAATTATGTATGGAATACAATATCAGATAAATGTCCGCCTCTGTTAGCCTCACAAATGCGAGCCCTTTTGAGCACATTTTTCATTGCATTCTCACATTTCACGGGGTATTTCATTAATTTCATTACGAATATTTTGTTTGAGTTGCTCAAGCGTTTCTGGTTTGTTTGCATAAACCTTGCTTTTCAGATATCCCACGATAAATAGTGCGTTTTGTTGGCACGTTGTTTCTCCCAAAAATTTCACGTAACTTTCTCATCGTCACAGCAATCGATGATTGATTTTGATAAAATGTTTTAACGATTAAAACACGTTGGTTTATCGAATATTTTTCCATAATAAATTTGCCGCATGTCTACTTCACGACTGCCAAATATGAACTGTCAAGACTAATGTTTACCAAAATGGCGGCAAAACAAAGTAGTATACCTTCCCGGCGGACACCCGGTATATACTATACTACTATACTATAATATGTATTAGTAAGAATTTATTGAAAGTATTCAAATGTTGCCTTATTTAAAACTTTTATGTTTACTTTACAGTGGCAGAAGATAAAGGCACAAAAGGTGAAATTAATCCGCTTATCTATCAACGGCCATTCAGCAGCGCACTGCAGGTATTTAGTTCGGTAGGGGGTTTGGCACTTTTAGCCCAACATTTACCCGCCGTATATCCAGAAACGGTTAGATCGTCTCCAACAGAAAAGCCTTCCTCTGAACAATCGGAATCTGATTGGGTAAAAGTAGAAGGTACTGGTGTGTTATTTAAAAGAAATGACGAAAACAACTAATCGCCCAACGTTTTAGGTAGCGACGATATATACGAAGATATAGAAGAAGTTCCTGGTTCAAGTACACCTTCGAAAAGTTCAGGTGTAATACCTAATGTGCCAACTCATTCGTTGACGGCTTTCGGATTATTTTTAAGGTTGCCTGGTTATGCAGAAGTTTTACTGAAAGATATGAAAAAAGCGTCGTGCCTTCTACGTTTAGTTTTAGGCGTAACAGATGACGGTGAAGGTTGTTGTAGTTCTACTTTGTTCAATTATAGTTTTAAAAATATATCTTTATAGGTGGTGATATTTTTCAATCTCCAATAGCAGATTCGTTGCCGACTTTACCATTTGAAGTATTACGTAAATTATACGATTCTACACCACTAAGTACGGATGATGGGCGATTACTTAGAAGAATCAGTATCAATACTGGAGTTGTGCATCTTTTATTGGCCTGTTTGGGCATTTTCACCCATCAAACCCAAGTAGGAAGTAACGATAAGGATCCCAAAGATAAAGATGCAAAAACGCGGGACGAACGTACCCAACTGTATTGGGCCAAAGGTATTTTTTGTTTCGGTTTTTCTTTACAGTTTTACGATTTGTTTTTATATAGGTACAGGATTCGGTACAGGTTCTACACAGCAAAGTTGGAATGTAGAACAAGCACTCTTAAAACAACGTAGCGAAGAAGAACATGTCACAGTATTATTGCAAGTACTCGCTAGTTACATTAATCCAAAGGGCGAAGCGGCAGATGAATTATCGGATAACGTTTTACCACCTACATTTTATCAACTCTTGGCAAATAGTGCTTTACTACCTGCACTTAGTTCCTACTTGAGGAACGATTCGGGTTAGTGAAACGTTAAAATGTTTAATTCCGATATTCTGTTCTAACAGTAATATCAAAATTTCTGAAACTTTTATATTACTAAAAAGTACTTTTTTACTCAATAAACTTATTCAAGTAAAAGTTGCAAATGTGAGTTTTTTATGTGCTAGATGTGATTATTAAGATGCAAAAAACATTAATCTTAATATTATGTTAGTGAATTTTGTAACTTAATAAAATTATTTTAATTCCAGTGTTGGATATGGCAAGGCACATTCCATTATACAGGGCCGCATTGCAGCTACTTAGAGCGTTGGCTGTAAGTTCCCAATTAGTTTCACTTCTCCTTCCTCAAAAAGGTCATAGTAATGGACCGTCTGTTGGCTCCCTATTAAAAAATATGAAAACATGTGTAGATACATATGCCTCAAAACTAAGGTATATTTTTAGATCACGGTGGTGTATAAATTTTATTTGAAATTTATGTAGGTTTGGAAGTAAGCCGATAGCTACAAATATAAGCCTCAATTAGGGGAACAACTGGAAGAGCTTGAACGAGACGAAGGTTTAGCGCAATTAATGCCGGACATACAGGCGACGGCTAATTTAGTTAAAGTGGTAACTGATCGATTGGAAGATTCGGAACAAGATATGATGAGAGATGCAAAATTAGATTATCCCCTTTCGACTTCTGTGGAAGAACGGTATCTTACTTTTATGAAACTTTTACAATTTGGTAAGTTGGTTATAGTTTAAAATTTACATTGTCCTTATTGTGCGAACCTTGTTTACAAATACATTTTTATTTCTAATTTAATTAAATTTTGCGTTATTCTACAATTTTTGTATTTAGAGAAGTAATTTTATTAAGGAAAAATTGTAGAAAAATGTATTGTCCCAGGCTCAATGCTCATTGTATTTAATATCATGAAATCAATTTAAACGTTTATTTTTCAATAGTAAACTGTTTATAATGTATACTTAAATCCCGTTTTAGCAATTTTTTATAGGAAATAAAACTATTAGCTAGTAAAGCTTGTCTGATAATAGGACATAGAGGAGTCACTAGTCCTCAGATTCATCAGTTGCAGTTTCTTTAACCCTTTCAAAGCAATTAACCTTTAAGGGTTAACATATGCGATCATCCTAGAATTGACGCAGAATTTCTCTCTTCCATATTATTTTTATTTATTTGAAAGAATAAATTATACAATACCTACAAATTATTAAAATATGATAACAAATTCTGTTTGCAAATTTGTTAGCAATGTTTTACTCATTTTTATCTCATCATCTTTATCAATGTTTTTTATATTATATATTTCTTTACTTTATCTTTTTATTTACCATTTTTACTTTATACTTTTTTTTTATAAACTACTTTGACTTATGACATTATTGTATTTATTACTTCAAACATATTTTTATACTATCCCCGACATATTTAAGTATGGCATAAGATGTATAGATTGTTTTCAATGACATTCACATATCTCATCTGCATAATTTGATTTAGGATTCGCTTATCGATGCCATTAAATAACTGATAGTTAATTTTGTTCTTTTAGACACTCACGAAATGATACAAGAGTTACCAGAAGGTGGATATAAATTTGTAATATCTCATCATTTTGAAAACAATGCGCGATCGGCAGGCGATCAATCTCATCCCGCTCGAGTGAAACGTTTAGCGCAAGAAGCGGTCACGTTAGCAACTAGCTTACCATTAAGTTATAGTAGTTCAGTATTTGTACGTTGTGATACTGATAGATTAGATATAATGAAAGTCCTTATTACGGGTCCAGCCGATACACCTTACGCAAATGGTTGTTTCGAGCTAGACGTCTATTTTCCTCCAGATTATCCTTTAGCTCCGATGCTTATAAACTTAGAAACAACTGGTCGTCATAGTGTTAGATTTAATCCAAATTTATATAATGATGGTAAAGTTTGTCTTTCGGTATTAAACACGTGGCATGGTAGACCTGAAGAGAAATGGAATGCCCAAACTTCCAGTTTTTTACAAGTGTTAGTGTCGATACAGAGTTTGATTCTCGTACCTGAACCTTACTTTAACGAACCGGGTTATGAAAGATCGAGAGGTACGCCTCGGGCACACAAAGTTCTAGAGAATATAATCAAAATATTTGTCAAGCGACTGTTAGGTGGGCAATGTTAGAACAAATTATTAATCCATGTCCGTGTTTCAAAGATGTCATTTTTACACATTTTTATTTGAAGAGGGACGAAATCATAGTTCAAGTAGAAGATTGGATTAAAGATATTGAAAGTCACTTTTCCGAAAAACGTTTACCTAGGAACACTAATAAACGATCGACATTTACGAATGTGGAAAGTTTTAAGAAAATTTTTGATCAGTTGAAAGAAAAATTGATGCAACTTAAACCTCCAGAAGGCCTAGAAGGTATCGACGTACCCATATCTCCTAGCAGAAACGCAGATGTAGACGAATGCAGCAGCCCAATTGTTAGCAGTGTGCCTGTATGTAGCAAAAGTGATCAGAACGAAATAGATGTCGATGTCGATATGGAAAAAATGGTGGATGAAATGTGTGAGTGATATCTTATTATCTATTTAATTTATGTTGCATTTATATAATATGGAAGCTACTTGAAAATTAAAAAGTGTATTCCATTTATTCGTAAAAATATGTATTATCGACATAACTTTATTTATATTATTTTCTTGAGGTATCTTTTATTTAAATTACATTTATCTTGTTCTTGTTAAACGACTAGTTTAAATAAATGAAACCAATGGTTAGTGTTGTTTTTTGAATTGTTAAATACATAACCATTGTTGGCTGATAATAATGTGAACAAAAACCTTAATTTAATAGAATATACTCAAGTGGAAAATGTGTTTATTTAAATCTGTAATATATAACTTAGATAAATGGAAAGTGAGTTTGTATACAGTTTCCACCTATTAAATTTTTGTCTGTTAAATTGAGGCTGTATTATCTTTACAACTGTTTTAAACAAATGCTGAAAATATTGAATAGATTTTTACCGATAATATAAAATATATTTAATACCTAATTAAATTAATTTTCAGTTATTCGATCTATTTCGACAATTTATAAAAATCTATTTTTTATTTCAGTATGATTCTACTACATATAATGTCAGTATTTTATATGTGTTTCATCGGAAAATAAATAAATTAAAAATCAATCTTGGACTGACTGATTTTTTTTGTAATAAACATTAATTGTAATTGTTGGGGCCTTTTTCTGATTCCTTTGTCATTATAAGTACATTGATGGACATATATTAACACTAACATGTTTATATATTTAATTTTTGTTATTAATATTGTCAAAAGCATAAAAATTGAAAGTGAAAATATAAGAATACATAAAATATAACAGAATACATAGTATTATATTAAATATTTATATATAACTGAGTACTGAAATATGTATTTTAATCAGGGAAAAGTCTGGAAATTAACAATAAGAAAATTTAGGGAATAATAAATTGTTATTTCCAGATTTTATGTGGCCCAATGAAGAAAAACTGAAAGACGCTGTTACTTGTGCTCATTTTAAGATTTGCAGCACTTAATCTTTTTCCCTTTTTCAGCACTTATTATAGCAGTTTATCGCTGAGCCGAACGTGGAACAAGAACGGTTAATCGCATTCGGAATTGTTAATGATTCTATTACTGCAGTTGTAGAAATAATAATAAATATGAAAATCGATAAAACCAAAATATTTTCTGCACAGAATTCTGTGTCTCTTCAAAGAGAAGCTCTTAAAAACGAGCAAGAACAATTAATAAAGAAGAGTCTCCAGTAAACTACCACCGGAAAAACAATTGAGGAATAAAAAACGCAAAAGATAGAAATGTTGTGAAAATATATTTCTGTGAATGTGGAAGAAAGGAAATGTCTACAGAAACTGGCAGAAGTGTAAATAAATAGACATAAAGCTTATGTTGCTGTTTGGTATGTATTTTTTTCTGTTAATTTCATTTGACTGTACTTTTTTGTAACAAATTACTGATTATAACGGTGTTGTCGTTGTCATTTTAATCCAAGAGAAATGTACCCTTGAGAGTTTCTCACATTTTTGTTCACATTCTCACATTCTGCCTTATATGTACATATTTCTGTTTTTCTTAGTCTTACATTTCCTTTTGTCTAGTCAACTTTGAGATTTTTAACTCGCTTGAATAGAAACGTTTTTATCTGTTTGTTTACTTTTAGTTTTCGATAATTTCTAGTTCAGTTTTGTTTTGACCATCGGCGTGGATGTTTCTCTCACAGCAACACTTTAGCAACGGGGAGTCGTTTTTTATACCTGAATTGTTTCAAAAATTCAGTTTTATTAGGTATCATTGTTAGTTTGTAAGTGATTATGAACTGGGTCTATTATTTGCAATTAATAAATATATTCAGTTATTGAAAACCTTTAAAAAATTATTGGAAAATGGTATTATCTAATAAAAGATGAATTCCGAAATTGCGTACAATCTTCGACATTGCTTCACTTTACAACATACCTATGAAGTAAATTAATGAAATTGCGACAACTTAATACTTCTTTGCATTCTGACAAAATCTCTATAAATTAATATAAATATTTGTATTAAATTAATTTCACAATTGGTTTTTCAAGAATAATATAAAATGAAAATTCTATTTAGGAGCGTTGCAAAAATATTGGAAATAAAACAATTGTAATAGAAGGAATTTTTATCCAACGATAAAATTTCTTTTGAACAAACGGGATTCGAAATTAGGTAACACGATTTACGCTAGGTTGCAAAAGAATTCGAAGCCATATTTAAATCGGAGCTTCATAATACATCAGTGTTGACAATGAGTGGTGATGGTGTACTATTTGTGCTTTTATAAAAACAATTTTTTAATGGAAATTTATTTGTGTCAAGTTTTTGACAAACAAAACTACTAATTGCACTATCAAACAATAGAATTATCAAATCAGCAGGTAAATAATATAAGAAATAACAATAGTTATGGATCAAGAAATCGAATCCCAAGAAGATGAAATATTAGTGCAAATACCAGAAACTAATTTAATGGGAGTTAATATTATATGTCGATTATGTGCTAATCCCAATGAACGAATTATCGGCATATACAGCGATGAAGGTATTTCCAATGATTTGGCAACTAAAATGAATACATACTTACCAGTGAAAGTGGCCGAAACCGATTCTTTACCTCTACAATGCTGTTGGAATTGCGCCTCGACAGTTTTGGCATGGCACGAGCTTGTTGTAGCAAGTATAGAAGCCGATCGTAGATTACGAGATATTCAATTAAGTGATAAACAAGTTGCCAGCGAAGATGAATATAGTTGCATTGAGGAACCTACAACGCCCATTGACGACAGGTAAATTATTCATATTCCTAAAAGTTTTCTTTATGTAACCAGAACCTATAGGCCAAGTTTGCATTCAAGTTCACTATACGTTATTCAAGATAGATTCCAATGCACGTCATCGATAAACAGTTACAAAATTGTACTTTTGCAATAGGTATTCGGTTTAAAGTTTTGAACATATTCTATCGATGATTTATCTGCACACATGACACATGGCAAAGAAAGACTACAATTTATTAGTAAATACTGTAAAAATTCGAGGTTTATTGTTGATGTGTATTGGAATCTATCTTGAATAACGTATAGGATAAAAAGATAGTCTACCAAGTTCAATTCTTTGAAAGCGAAACCATTTTTTTAAACTGCTCTTCTGCAAAACAAGATTTTTGTACTTGGCCTGCTTTGGTTCTTAGACACGGATATGTCCCAATTGGTGTATGTATTATAATATTGACGGTTGTTTTTGAAAAATTTAAATATCGAGTTTAACTGTAAAAAAAATAAGTACTATCGTTTTTGTTTATTTTTTAAATGTAACTTCTACGACTCGAAATGTTTTTTTAAAAAAAATCTGTTCTTGTTCAAATTTATTACTTGGCGGAAAGCAACAGACTTGCGTGTTTGTGTTTCTCTTTATGAATAATAATTGGATGGTTTATTGTTCGCAGGTTAGAGCTGAAGTCGCCTGCCGCAAGTCTGAGTGTTTTCTGCCAAGAAACCCCAGACAGTTCGGTACAACAAAAGTGTTTACGATCGTCTAAGAAAAAAAAACATCTGCTGTCTGTCGGTTTCCAAGAACAGATGACTGAAGTTAAAAAAGAAGAATGGATTGAATGCGACATTATCACTGGCGAATCTATTCAAAAATACATTGATAACATGCAAAATCCTTACATTGAATCTAAGCTAACGGAGAGTGTTACAGAAAAAGAAAAAGTCAAACAGAATGAAAATATTTTAGAATCGAAGCAAGAGAGCATCGATCAAGAAAATAGTAATACTAAAAATATCGAATCAGACATATATGAAGATGATATAAACGTTGCGAAAAACGAGATGGCAGAAAATTATAATTTTTCTTGTCAATATTGTCCTTTAATGTTTATAAATGAAGAAGATATTGTAGATCACGTGAAACAAGAACATCCTGATAAAGAACACGACTTCACTGATGGTACGTCCTCCAACAAATCGAATAAAAAAGAACGCAGGAAAAACACAAAACTGGATCACGATGCTGTAAATGCCGTTAAGGTTGTCGTCGAAGGCCGTATCTACTACAACTGTAAAATATGTGGAAAAAGTTTGCATTCTCCATATACATACACTTGGCATATGCGTATTCATACCGGCGAAAGGCCCTACGTTTGTGACTTATGTGGTAAACAATTTAGGGTATCGCAAGGTTTAGTAAGGCACTTGAGGGAAACGCACGAAGGTATTAAAAATTTCGGTTGTGATATTTGTGGACGAATGTTTGCTACACGGCGTAACGTCGAAGAACATAGACGAATACATACAAACGAAAGACCGTATATATGTGATTTATGTGGGAAAAGTTTTAAACAGAAAGCGTCGCTCTTTGTTCACAATCGATCACACACTAATTCGTTTCCATTTCGATGTAGTTACTGTAATCAAGGTTTTCGAACTAGACCACCTTTGTTAATACACGTAACGAGACATACAGGAGAAAAACCATACCCTTGTGATGTTTGTGGTAGATGTTTTAGAATTAAGTACGAATTAAAGAGGCATAAACTTATTCATTCCGAAGAAAAACCCTTTTCGTGTAGTGAATGTGGACTTAGTTTTAGACAGAAACGGTATTTGCGAAATCACAATAAGATTCAATCACGATCGAATCACTCAATAATTCATTATTCATTGTGTAACATGATCCATCGTTTATATTTAGCGAATTAATAAGGTAGTTCTTTTATCATTGTTTTTTTTTTAATGGAGTGATGATATATGTCTGGTGTTCTAATTGTAATGTTACGATCGTTACAATTTTGAATGTTGATCACAAAGTCGTTTTTTAAAGGTAAAAAAATGGTCGATAAACTTTTCACACAACACAGAGGTACCTTTATATCCAAAATTATTTTGTTAATAAACTTATTAGTTTCTATTATTTTTAAACTTAATTTTTGTGTCATGATGTTTGATATTTACGAATTAAACGGAGATAACTTTAAAACTTGAAAAAAAAGTAAAAATCTTTATTATTGATAACAAAGCATATGCAAAATGATAACTATTATAGCTAATAACAAAAAATAATATTTTAATTTTTTGGGAAAAATATAAACGGCAACATTGAAGATTGTAATTTAATTTTTTAATAATACAATACTATTATCGTTGATGAACAGTCTCACTCAAATAAATTAGGGGTTATCGGTTTTTAATGTGTCTTATGTTAATTTATTGTAAAATGTGAGTAAAGTAAAACTAATTGTATAAGTAACGAATGTAGACATTATAACAAAGGCGTTTTGGCAGAAGGGCGTGACCACACTTTTATTCAGAATTATTCAGACTATCTCGTGCATCTAAAATCAGGTAACAATATTCAGATTATTTCCGCCAGAAAACTCGATTTGTATTTCCGCCAAACATATCTGCTTATAGCTACGTGACGACACAAAATGTGCGCTCCTGTAAAATTTACTTTTTGTAAGTTATGTCCTGCCAAAATGCCGTCGATATAAAGTTATACCTGCATAAAAAGTATGTATAAAGGGCAAAATAAATGTATTTTATAATAACACTATTTGTAAACAATACCTAATAATACCCGATAATATTGATTGTCTTGAATTGTGCAGTTATTACATATTAATAGGTACTTGAACTGTTATTCATTCTTATAATTAAACAATGATTGCGAATTGTATTTTAAATTAACTAAAAAGTTTCTGCTTGTTTGGATTGTCATGTAATTACTCGAAAACGTTTAAGGTCAGCGCCTACTGTATTTAATTAAATATTAAATTGATTCATCAAATTACTGAAAAATTTTATGTTTCACAAAATTCTTATTTTGAAGATGCAAAATATTTATTAATACAATTATTAAAACGCAAGTATATAAAAAAATTGCATGAATTGTCAACATGTCTACGACTACTAATTCATTTAACAAAAAAAATTAAAATTTCTTATTACTTTCAGATTGAACAAAGAAAAAGAAGTAGTGGAAACAACCGGATTTGTTAAAGAAGCAGATCAGAAACCAGACCACCACAGCCAAGTTGTATTAAACAAGAAAATTTTCATTGTTCGATATGCAATCTTACTTTATCGAACGAAAATTTATTAAATCTGCATCAATATAAGGAACATGCCATCGGTGAACTGCAGGTGGATAAAGATGGACGTGTTTGCAAAATTTGCAAAAGTACTTTTGGACGGAGATCTGACATGTTAAGGCACATAAAACGGCAACACACAGAGAAATCTATCAAGACAATTAAACCTACCAGAAGAAGATGTCGTTTAGATATCGAGTATGGGATATTTTGCGACATTTGCAACATGGGTTTTACTAGAGTTTTGGACATGAAGAAACACAAAGTTAAACAGCATCCCGATGTTGTCGATAAAATGTTACATATATGCGATATTTGTAATAAAAGATTTGATAGAAAAGTTCAGTTAAACAAACATTTGAAGGAAGATCATAATCAGAAAACCCCACGTTTTAGACGTCAAAAGAGCGATATTATCGCAGAACATTTTTGCGATATATGCAACAAAGGTTTTACGAGGAAATATGATATGCAAAAACACAGAAATAGTAAACATCCAAACGAACCTAAGCCTACGAAGGAACCAATAACACAACAGCAGAAAAATCTGCAACTTTTGGAGAAATGCAAAGTGCCCGGCGATGACAATAAAACGTATTATAAATGTGAAGTATGCGATCGTTTATTTCGACAGTCATATAATTTTGTGCGACACCAAACCGTCCATACCGGTGTTCGTGCATTTTTTTGTCACATATGCGGTAAGAACTTTCGCGTATCCGGAGGTCTTTACAGACATATTACCGAACATCACTACGGTGTTAAAAAGTACGAATGTGATGTGTGCGGCAAAAGTTTTGCAGCAAAGGCAACTAGAGATGATCATAAAAACATTCATACAAATAATAGACCTTTTATTTGCGATATGTGCGGTAAAGCGTTTAGGCAAAAAGCTTCCCTTCATATTCATAAACTCTTTCACGGCGATAATTACAGATTTTCGTGTAATATTTGTGACAAAAAATACAGGAGAGCGTCCGAATTAAAAATACATTCGTGGTTGCATACCGGACACAAACCCCACCAGTGTACTATATGCGAAGCAAGATTTAGACTACGACAAGACTTAAAAAGACATATAAAAATTCACGATAAATTAAATGAATGTGTGTGCAAGGAGTGTGGTTCTACATTTCGTCAGGAAAGATATTTAAAAAATCATATAAAAACTCATCGTGTTAAAATTTTTATTCAATCTTCAACGTAACTACTACAACATATTGTTTACTAGTCTTCGATACAGCTTGAAAATTCTTTATTTAAAATGCTTGGGATCGATAGAGTTTTCATTAAGTATTTTTTGGAATTTAGAAATATTTGCATTTAGGAAATAAGATAGATTGGGGGTGAAATTTGAGCCTACAGTATTGTTGTGCATTCTAGTACTTACCTAAATACCGTTTTTAATTTTCAAAAGTAAAAGGGCACTTGCAGCGTTTTTTAGTATCTCAAAACAATAATAACGCATAATCTTTTCAAGTGGTGTCCATTCAAAATTTCTATAATTACTTATTTATTCAGAATAAATTATGTTCCATTAGTATTAGCGTAATAATTTTTGTATAGGTACTTATCCCTATTTAACACATTTTACAAATAAAAAGGTTTTCCCCGTGGAAAGAAATTTTTGAAATATACTGTATAAAGGTTTTTTTTTGATACGTACTGTATTAACGTTAGTTGCAAATTATCTCAAGCGTAATCCAAACATACATTCCGATTAAAAAGTATGTCGGTAATAAATTTAAATGACTGGTGTTGGATCTCATTTTTATATGCTTTAATGACGTTTCTGGCTTTAGAACGAACAGTTTTCTTAGAGATTCCGGCCATATGTAATTATAAGTAAAACCTGAAAGGTTCATTTATTGAAAATTAATTTAAATTGATAAACGAAGTTATTCAAATTTATTGTAAAAATTATATTATTACTTTAAATATTCCATATAATATGCCGCTTTTCTCCAAAAATTAACAACAGAAGAGCCTTGAAAAATATTATTTTTGTAGATGAACGAAGAACAAATCCCAATACTTTTATCAGGGAATTTACTTGGTACAGTTCCTTAACTGTGATTGGATGAATGTTTCATCGCCACAAATGTTTAAATTTAGTTCACATATTTTCTGGGTCTTTTGTTTGCTTCGTTACGCTGTACTGGAAAAAACGAATTCTACATTTTGTTGTGTTCAAAATACTCCAAAGCATTAACGTAAGCACATTTGTTGAGATGTAGTAAATTACCAATAATGCTGGAATTGATTATTATAAATAACATTCTACCATTAGAAATAACGGCATTAGTTCAGGCTATTGCTAGCGGTGCGTGCCAGTCAATTTTTTCGTATGCATTCGGCACTCTTCGTTAATTAATGTTTGTGATAAATGTCAAAGAAACATAAAGGTTCATGTGAAAGAATTACTAAAATAATACAGTTTATTGTAGGTTTTTTCCTCTTAAAAGTGCAATTAGATTTTAAAAATGGCTTTAAGTAATATCGTTTTGCTTAGCCAAATTGCTGGATACGTAATAGCTTTAATTTTATCGTTATGTATTATTGTACCAATGAGTTTGCACCAAGATGAATTCAGGTTTGTTTTCTGCTTTCTTTTACTTTTCACCCATATTATGTAGTTATATTTTATATAGGGGACATTGTTTACTGTTTTCAACGGGAATGTGGCAAGAAACAGACGGCCAATTTAATGTTAGTTGGAGTTCTCAAGCTTATTGTAATTATACAATTTTTGTTGGTGTAACTTTATTCCTACTGTCGCTGATTCAAATTTATAGGTACCTACATCTGTAAAGAATTTGCTTTTGACCAAAATCGATTTACGTGTTTCTTTTTATAGATTATCGCTGTTTCTTTATAAAGGAACAGATAGCAGCTTTCTTTCCGCTTTTGTGGATGTTGTTTCTAGTATGATCGTTTGTATAATGACAGTTCTTGCGGCTCTTACAATTACCTTAGGATTTATGATATGGTGTCAGAATATGACGCAACGATTTCCTTCGTAAGTATTTTTTACTTTTAATCAGTAGTTATTAATAAAATATTTTAGATGTGAATTAGCAGCAGGCCAAGATATTGATGTACATGATGGAATCGATACTGCAGGATTCTACATCCAACTAGCTACGGCTCAGGTTTAAAATTACTTAAATATACCGGTTAATGCTTAATGACTGTAAATTTTTAGTTTGGCGTTTGGGCTTCTTTTGCAACGTGGGTCGGCCTCAGTGTATTTGCACTGTTAAAGTTATGTAGGTATCATCAACTTGAAAATATAAGAGTTTCTATGTATAGAGAAAGGCAACGTTTAATATACGAAAATGCAGAGTCTCCTGGCAATTCGTTGGGACGGGAATCGACTACAAGTACACAACCGTTGGCAAGTACAGAGTGATTAGTCATAACAATTTTACGATATCCATGTCTACTTGTTTATGCCATTATTCATATATCGTTATTAATTCATCATACTATTTATCAATTTTATAAATATTAAAATCTGATAAAAATTGAGAAACTAATATTTCTTTAATGTTAATTATACAGAAAGTACTCTAGTTAATCAAATGTAAACAGTATAATTTATATATAATAATCAATTATAATGATTTTAGTTTTTATAAATGTGAAATAACCATATTCTATAATTCTACAGAAAAACCGAAATATTTAGTTATGATTCTTAAAAATTTACTTCAAGTGAAATATAATTAATTATAGGCAATGCTAAAAAATTGTTTAAATAAATTTGTTTTTAAATTAAAAATTTAATCGCATTTTTAAATTGAATAATTCATTATGTATAATATGATGATGTCGAATTGTTTGTAATGCATTGAAATTGAAATGCATCATGTATTTTTCAACAAAGTTAAAAGAAATTGTTATTTTTATACTTTGCAATCGGTGTAATTGCATAAAAAAGAACCAGTTAGATCAGCTTCTAATTTAACTACAGGCTTATTCAAACATGTTACTATTTAACTATTATCCAAATTCTAATGATATTTTATAATTTTATTATATTCTTTAAAAAATTAAAAATGCAATGTTAGGAAATGAAACTGTTTTACCTTTATATGGTTATTGATCCAACTGAGTTTGTCAATATTACAACTTTTCATGGAGACATATATGGCAAAATTTTGGTCCGACCTAAAATTTTTTATTTCGTCTCCGTACGTCGAGAAATATCAATTTCCACTTAAAATAATTAATTAAACGCATTTTCGCAGACATCGAGTTTCTGAAAATGATGTACACCTCAAATTCACATATAATAATTTATTTTTTTTAATAAATATAAATACATTAACTTATTTTTCAAAATAATTTGTGGTTTTATTGGTGATAATGATATTATGTTCATATTATTTAGTACCGATTACTATACTTTAAGGTTGTCAGCTTAACAATATATTTATTAACATTATTTTTGCAAAAACTAAACTTTCTTAGTAACATTGTAAAAACATTAGCTACAGACTTATTTTTTAAATCGTTATAAAATTAATTTCAATATACTAACAATTAATTATTTTACATCAGTACTAAAAATATATCGATAGTTCATATTTAAGTATGTAACTGAATTTATTTTATTATTAATGACTGTCCATAAACTGCAATTCTGACAAAACTAACACATTATTTGGCAAAGGTTTTGGTTGTGGAGATAATAAAGTCAGCACCTGTCGTTCCATATCTACATTAGTTCTGAAAATAAGGAAATTTAATATTAATATTGTTCAATATTTTCTAAAAAGTTAGTAATTATCGATTTTGTTCTATTCAGGACATCAACCTTTTAGTGATAAAAACATATCGGATAATTTATTTAGAAGATATTTACTTATATTCCAACGACATATTTAAAATGAACAAACAATATATTTGAATATAATACAAATTTATTGCTGCTAACAAATAGTTACTTACATGCAGACGAATCCGGCAACATGTGAAATGACAATTTCTTCATCTTCATTGGTTGCATAACTCACTGCCAGTAAATGGTGCAACATGCCGGGATTTGGTGTTAAGGCAACAATTTTTGTCAAATGATCTTCGGCCTTCATTCCTAAGGGAAGACACGAATCTGGTAATACCGGTGCGCCAATTTTAAAAATTTTTATTTCTGACCACTTTACATCAAAGGAATGTGGATACATGGAATTTTTTGGCGTTCCATAAAAATATTCTCGAATTCGCAAATCTCTCGCTTCAGCTCTTACACTTTGAGAACGTTCTACAACCTATTTTAATTATAAATATTACTAAACAATTTCACTTTAATATACTTACTCCACCACTTTTTGGTAGGAAAACAACTTTTACAAAAATTGGCATATCTCTAACTAGTTCGTTATATAGACGTTCTTGATCTAAGACTAAAATCACATCTACTTCAAATACTTTTGCCGTGTGTATTAATTGTCTATAGCCTTCGCCTTTGATCCATCCGCATGTATTTATTACCACCCCCGATGTTTTAACTAGAATATTTGTAACAAAATAAATACAAATAATGTTAGTGTAATGTTACCTACCCTTTTTATTAGACTCAAGTTTCTCTTTAACAGATTGAGCTAATTGATTAAGGACCATACTAAATAATGTAGCATTTGCGCCCAAACTTTTATGTCCATAATTATAGACTAAAGGAGCTTCTTGGGAAAATCCTTCATCTAAATTTGCCGGTCTTTCAATTAATAATGCCCCTGTAAGGTACATGTTTTACTATATTATAAAAAGTGCATATTACCTATATGTAAACATTACCGATACTACCAGGAACCGATAATTGTCCTTGACCAACATCTAGATCGATAAATAAAGGTCTTCTACCCATTCGGACAGCGTAATTCAATAAAATACGACAAAGTGTCGATTTACCAACATCGCACGGTCCTACGATCATCGTAACAGGTCCTTTTGCATTATCTTTTTCGGCATCTGCTCTCATAACTTCGAGTGCAGCGTGGCAATTGCAGTACATAATCATAGGTGTTTCTCTAGCTACATAACTAACATCTGTTTTTCCTTTCATTTCGATTATGCAGCCTTGCCAAGAAAATATTGCAATTTTGGCTCCGGCTGTAAATTCGTACACCTTTCCTTTTACCAATTCTGTACCAAACACTTCTGCAAAACCGGATTTTAAGGTTACATATACTTTTTCTCCTTTAGATTCGATTTCAAAGCGCAATTCGCAATCGGATTCGAGTTTAAATTCCTGTACATGTTCTTTTTTATCCTCTGTCATTGTCTATATATTAATTTGGTTGTAAATATATCTTTGAAAATGAAATGAATCCGTTTGTATCAATCTAATATTTTCTGTGCGTAAAATGACTGCTCATAAAGTAGTTCTAATAATTTATTTCAACAATTTCTGTTTATTATTGAAATCGTCCATTATAATTTATGTGCAGTATAAAAAAAGATCTTGTAACGCTAACTTCGTAGTTGTTGAATTGTCAAATGGCAAAATTGATTTTCTAAAGTTCCATAAATTAACAAAATTAAACGTTAAAAATTAAAATTAAAACATGATAATAAGTCCGGAAGGCATTTTTAACGATAATTTGAAGGGTTTCGATAACTTCTACCAATATAAAATGTAAACTAAAAGTTTTCGGTAATTATTTGAGCAACGTGACGTTTACAGACACGTAAGTGATAAGGAAAAATGATGAACTCTTGAAAAACGTAAATTAAATACTCCAAAGATGAGGTATAAAATAATTGTATTTATTTTATTTGTTATTGTGTGCTGTGAATTTTCCGAGGAAAGTTTACAAGGGCCCCCTTCAGAAACAAAAAATAGACAATCGGATAGTGATGCCGAAGAGACTAACAAAAAAGAGTTTATATCGAACATTAAGGACGAAAATGGTAAAAGTGCTTTAAAGATTGTACCATCTTCTGATTTATCTAAAGAAAATGAATATAAAAAAGGTGTTATTCGTTAGTTTTAATTTCTCGCTGTACTTTTTCCAACTATTAAAATTGTAGGTGATACAAAATATGACGAAGAACAAATTGATGCTGCCGAATTACTTATACTTAAACAAGCAAAATGGTTACAGAAAATGGTAAAAGAAATTGACGGCCTAAAATATACTATCGTAACGGACAATCAAGAAATAGAAGGTAGATTTGAAGAAGAGGACGAAGAAATACCTCCGTTACCAGATGGCATTTTGAAACAAAGGGAATTGACTGCAGAAGAACTGGAAGGAAAAACAATTTACGAAAAAGCCATTACATTGTTAAATAAAACTAGACCAAACAAGAAAGAGGCATATTCTTTGTTGTTAGCAGCAGCACAAAAAGGAAATATTGATGCTAAAGCACTTGTTGCTTGGGCCACATTATTTGGAAATCCTTTATCGCAAGATTTGGAAAAAGCGAGAAATATGTTTGTCGAGCTTTCTGCAGAAGGCCATCCAGACGGTCACATGGGTTTAGGTATATATTTAATTCATCAACTTAAGAAAAATGTCTAAAACGTTTTTGTAGGCTTTTTATATGCAACAGGTTTAACTGTAAATGTAAGTCAAGCTAAAGCTTTAGTATATTATACGTTTGCTGCACTCGACGGAAATACTTGGGCACAAATGACATTAGGTTATCGATATTGGTCGGGAATTACAGTACCGCCCAGTTGTGAAAAAGCGCTCGATTATTATAGATTAGTAGCTGATAAAGGTTTGTCGCCAATAAGCATCATCCTATGAAAAAATAGTGTAGTTTTAATATTTATTTCAGTTTCGCAAGGAGTTTCGTTCGGAGGAGGTGCCGCGATACAAAGAATAAGATTATTGGATGAATTAGAAAATGGATATACGTCGGGGATATTAGATAACGATTTAATAGAGTATTATCAGCTTTTAGCAGAAAAGGGCGATATTCAAGCACAGGTGAGATTTATTTTATGTATGGAAATAAATCGATACAATTTAAATATAGGTAGGATTGGGGCAATTACATTATCAAGGAGGTCGAGGTGTCGAATTAGATTATCAGAAAGCGATGCATTATTTTACTCAAGCTGCCAATGCAGGAAATGCTGTGGCAATGGCTTACTTGGGAAAGGTGAGTCGCAACGTTCAATGTAGTTATTGCAAATTGTCTATCATTTATCACAAATTAAATTAATATTAATTTAGTTTTACTTGCACTTATTTGGCGATATTCATTTGTATGTTCATATTTAAAAATATTATTAGCCTTTTAAAAACTGTTTTCACTGTTTTAGCATCAACAGTAGATTATTTGTCATGATTCGTGATTTTTTAAAAGTTAAATATAATTAAAGGTTAGTGATATTTATAAACATGAACATTAAATTAATATTAGTTTAATTTTATATGAATAGGAACCAAAGAGAGATTTAATTAGAAGACGCTCGATTAATAATTTCCTCATTATATACACATTTTTGTTCTAGATATATTTAGATGGAAGCGATGAAATAAAACAAGACAACGATACTGCATTCAAGTACTTTAAGAAAGCTTCCGATTTAAACAATCCGGTCGGCCAAAGTGGTCTTGGATTGATGTATTTGTACGGACGCGGTGTTGATAAGGATTATGTTAAAGCGCATAAATACTTTTTGGCTGCTGCCGACCAAGGGTGGGTCGATGGTCAATTGCAACTAGGAAATATGTATTTTAGTTAGTATATAAACTCGCACGCACCTTTATAGACTTCATAAAGTCAGTGTTTTTCTTTTAAATAGGCGGTTTAGGCGTGAAAAAGGATTACAAGTTGGCCAATAAATACTTCTCGTTGGCTTCACAATCCGGGCACGTATTAGCTTATTATAATTTAGGCCAGATGCACTCTCAGGGCACAGGAATGATGCGTTCCTGCCCGACTGCGGTTGAACTGTTTAAAAATGTTGCAGAACGTGGTAAATGGGGCGAATTGCTCATGCAGGTAGTAAAAACGGATTTAAAATTGTTGAATTTCATTACATAACATATTTTAGGCTCACAACGATTATAGAGATGGTCAGTATGATGAATCATTTGTTCAGTATGCTTTGTTATCCGAACTAGGTTACGAAGTTGCCCAGAGCAATGCAGCTTTTATGTTGGACCGTGGAGAAGTACTGATGTTATCTATTAATGAAGCATTAGTTCGTGCTTTACTATATTGGGGAAGAGGTGCGTCCCAAGGATATTCCGCTGCACAAGTTAGTTTTTAAATTATAAAACGAGAACGTATTCATTACTATGTTTAATTTAGGTAAAACTGGGAGATTACTATTATTATGGTTTAGGAACAACTGTCGACTACGAAACTGCAGCTTCGCATTATCGTTTAGCATCTGAACAACAACATAATGCTCAAGCAATGTTTAATTTAGGTTATATGCACGAGCAAGGTTTGGGAATGGCAAAAGATATGCACTTGGCAAAACGTTGTTATGATTTAGCAGGTGAAACTAGTGTCGATGCCAAAGTTCCAGTTGCTCTTGCACTTTTTAAATTAAATTTCATGTTTAACATCGAAAGTTTACAAGAGGTTATTATTACTAAATTTTACTACATTATATAACTTATTGTTTGTTTTTTTTTTTAATAAGGGTTCATCATCTTGGTTGTTCAGTTTCAATGATGTTTTTGGTTCCAACTGGGACTTGTACCTTATTACAACATTAACGGCTATTTTAGGAGCAGTAGTTTATTTTCGAAGACCACAAGGTCCTTTGCAAGAACCAGCAGCTTAAGTGTCGTGCATCGTAAAATTACAACAGATTGATCTTACGAGTGCTGTGCGATTATTTAAAATGCGGAAAGGTTTATCATTTAGTTTTAAATTTATACGAATTTTGGTATACAACAAACAGGTAATGCAACTTACTAAATAGACATTGTGAAAGGTGAATAAGTTGAAACATTTGAATGAAAAGTTACTAGTACATAATTCAATGTAATTGTTATGTTTTATATTAACTAAATTAAAAATATTTGTTAACATTGTGTAGAATTTACTACAATGGAAAGAAACGTGTAATTCTCAACAATTTTAAACAAATTGAAATGGAATAATGGAGATAAACTTTTTTACATTTTTCTTTCAATAATAATAGTACTTGACTCAAGGTTAATTAACAAATAAGATGCAGTAAAATCGTATAATGGTGATATTACTGTTTCATTGCATATCGAGATGTAGTTGCCTCACTAATTTTAATTGTTTTTCTCTTTAAAATTCTATGATTTTGAAATTTAATAATCTGTATGTCTTGTAGCATAGTTTATGATGTAAGGTTTATCTTGATGTTGCTTTGAAAACGTATGATGGTTGTTAATGACGTTCTAGTCGATATTCTTAATGAGAATATGTCGTAATGGTGCTTCGATTATTATGGTGTAAATGTATTTTCTTGGAATTCAAGGAGGTTTTTAATTTTAAACTATATTTGAGTTATTAACGACAATAGTTTGAATAATTTATTGTTTAATTTATAAATAATTGAAGGTGTATTAAATACATTAAACGGTTTAGGGTTCAAAATATCTAAATTTTTCTTAATAATATTTTATGGAGTAATTTTCCAAATGTGAACGTCTTAATAAAATTTGTAAATAATTTTAAGAATTCATTCAAATTTCATACAAAGAATCATGGTATTCACAGAAGTTAATTTTCCAAAATAAATAATTAAAAGAATGGCCGTTTTCGCACACTACTCTATTTGGGTTGCCGACTTGTAGGCGACAACATACCTACACTTAAGTAATAAAAATTGGACTTTCAAAGATTTTGTGAAATGTAGAGCAGTAATGACCGTAATCTTAAATTTTCAATTAAGATCAAAATTTTGCAAATTCCATGAATAAGGGTTTTTTACCGAAAATTTCCGAAAACTCAATATCGGCGAAATCGCCTTTAATTCAATTCTTTAGGCGTGTTTAACGTTGAAATCGATATTACTCTACGTGCCGAGACGAAACAAGGACTTTCAGGTCAGGTCAAAATCGATGATAAGACTTTTTCAACGAAAATTTGCAAAAACTCGATGAAGGCGAAAACGCGATTAATTCATTATTTTCCGTTTATTTCACGTGAAATTTGATATTTCCCGTCGTACAGAGACGATGCAAGGACTTTCAGGAAGGATCAAAATTTTCCCAAATTCCCTGAACTATAATAAAGGATTTTTATCGATAATTGTCAAAATTTCGATGTCGGCGAAAACGCGTTTAATCCATCATTTATGCGTGTATTACGTGAAAATGATATTTCTTGACGTACGGAGACCAAAAAGGACTTTAAGGCAGGGTCAAAATTTTGGCAAAATAGATAAAAGATTTTTATATACTCCATAAAATGGAGCTACCTGAAACGTACAGAACAGGTCAGGAATTAGTTAAAAGGTAGTTTTGCGAGAATAACAATGCAAGAAATGATAATCTACGGGTGCTTGCGGCGTTTAAAATTTTTTCCAAATCTGGAAAAAATCCCTTACTATAACTCAGCGATTTTTTCTTGACAAAATTTTGACCGCGAGCTTTTGGGCCGTAACGTTCAGAACAAGTCGAAAACGATTAGAAAACTCGTATTTAAGGTATTACCGAGCAATAAATAAGGAACTGTGGGCGTTAAAATAGATTAAAGTTTTTTATGATCTCGATAAAATGACGCCTGGTAATACGCATGGAACAGGTCCGGAATTAGTTGAAAAGTAGTTTTTAGAGATTAACAATGCAAGAAATGACAATCTAAGCGCATTTCCGGCGATTTAAAATTTTTGCCAAATCTGGAAAAAATCCCTTACTATAACTCAGCGATTTTTTCTTGACAAAATTTTGACCGCGAGCTTTTGGGCCGTAACGTTCAGAACAAGTCGAAAACGATTAGAAAACTCGTATTTAAGGTATTACCGAGCAATAAATAAGGAACTGTGGGCGTTAAAATAGATTAAAGTTTTTTATGATCTCGATAAAATGACGCCTGGTAATACGCATGGAACAGGTCCGGAACTAATTGAAAAGTAGTTTTTAGAGATTAACAATGCAAGAAATGACAATTTAAGCGCATTTCTGGCGATTTAAAATTTTTGCCAAATCTGGAAAAAATCCCTTACTATAACTCAGCGATTTTTTCTTGACAAAATTTTGACCGCGAGCTTTTGGGCCGTAACGTTCAGAACAAGTCGAAAACGATTAGAAAACTCGTGTTTCAGGTATTACGAGCAATAAATAATGGAACTGTGGGCGTTAAAATAGATTAAATTTTTTATAATCTCGATAAAATGACGCCTGGTAATACGCATGGAACAGGTCCGGAACTAATTGAAAAGTAGTTTTTAGAGATTAACAATGCAAGAAATGACAATCTAAGCGCATTTCCGGCGATTTAAAATTTTTGCCAAATCTGGAAAAATCCCTTACTATAACTCAGCGATTTTTCTTGACAAAATTTTGACCGCGAGCATTTGGGCCGTAACGTTCAGAACAAGTCGAAAACGATTAGAAAACTCGTATTTAAGGTATTACCGAGCAATAAATAAGGAACTGTGGGCGTTAAAATAGATTAAAGTTTTTTATGATCTCGATAAAATGACGCCAGGTAATACGCATGGAACAGGTCCGGAATTAATTGAAAAGTAGTTTTTCGAGATTAACAATGCAAGAAATGACAATCTAAGCGCATTTCTGGCGATTTAAAATTTTGCCAAATCTGGAAAAATCCCTTACTATAACTCAGCGATTTTTTCTTGACAAAATTTTAACCGCGAGCTTTTGGGCCGTAACGTTCAGAACAAGTCGAAAACGATTAGAAAACTCGTATTTAAGGTATTACCGAGCAATAAATAAGGAACTGTGGGCGTTAAAATAGATTAAAGTTTTTTATGATCTCGATAAAATGACGCCTGGTAATACGCATGGAACAGGTCCGGAACTAATTGAAAAGTAGTTTTAGAGATTAACAATGCAAGAAATGACAATCTAAGCGCATTTCCGGCGATTTAAAATTTTGCCAAATCTGGAAAAAATCCCTTACTATAACTCAGCGATTTTTTCTTGACAAAATTTTGACCGCGAGCTTTTGGGCCGTAACGTTCAGAACAAGTCGAAAACGATTAGAAAACTCGTATTTAAGGTATTACCGAGCAATAAATAAGGAACTGTGGGCGTTAAAATAGATTAAAGTTTTTTATGATCTCGATAAAATGACGCCTGGTAATACGCATGGAACAGGTCCGGAACTAATTGAAAAGTAGTTTTTAGAGATTAACAATGCAAGAAATGACAATTTAAGCGCATTTCCGGCGATTTAAAATTTTTGCCAAATCTGGAAAAAATCCCTTACTATAACTCAGCGATTTTTTCTTGACAAAATTTTGACCGCGAGCTTTTGGGCCGTAACGTTCAGAACAAGTCGAAAACGATTAGAAAACTCGTGTTTCAGGTATTACGAAGCAATAAATAATGAACTGTCGGCGTTAAAATAGATTAAATTTTTTTATAATCTCGATAAAATGACGCCTGGTAATACGCATGGAACAGGTCCGGAACTAATTGAAAAGTAGTTTTTAGAGATTAACAATGCAAGAAATGACAATCTAAGCGCATTTCTGGCGATTTAAAATTTTTGCCAAATCTGGAAAAAATCCCTTACTATAACTCAGCGATTTTTTCTTGACAAAATTTTGACCGCGAGCTTTTGGGCCGTAACGTTCAGAACAAGTCGAAAACGATTAGAAAACTCGTATTTAAGGTATTACCGAGCAATAAATAAGGAACTGTGGGCGTTAAAATAGATTAAAGTTTTTTATGATCTCGATAAAATGACGCCAGGTAATACGCATGGAACAGGTCCGGAATTAATTGAAAAGTAGTTTTTCGAGATTAACAATGCAAGAAATGACAATCTAAGCGCATTTCCGGCGATTTAAAATTTTTGCCAAATCTGGAAAAAATCCCTTACTATAACTCAGCGATTTTTTCTTGACAAAATTTTAACCGCGAGCTTTTGGGCCGTAACGTTCAGAACAAGTCGAAAACGATTAGAAAACTCGTATTTAAGGTATTACCGAGCAATAAATAAGGAACTGTGGGCGTTAAAATAGATTAAAGTTTTTTATGATCTCGATAAAATGACGCCTGGTAATACGCATGGAACAGGTCCGGAACTAATTGAAAAGTAGTTTTTAGAGATTAACAATGCAAGAAATGACAATTTAAGCGCATTTCCGGCGATTTAAAATTTTTGCCAAATCTGGAAAAAATCCCTTACTATAACTCAGCGATTTTTTCTTGACAAAATTTTGACCGCGAGCTTTTGGGCCGTAACGTTCAGAACAAGTCGAAAACGATTAGAAAACTCGTGTTTCAGTTATTACCGAGCAAGAAATAAGGAACTGTGGGCGTTAAAATAGATTAAAGTTTTTTATGATCTCGATAAAATGACGCCTGGTAATACGCATGGAACAGGTCCGGAACTAATTGAAAAGTAGTTTTTAGAGATTAACAATGCAAGAAATGACAATCTAAGCGCATTTCCGGCGATTTAAAATTTTTGCCAAATCTGGAAAAAATCCCTTACTATAACTCAGCGATTTTTTCTTGACAAAATTTTGACCGCGAGCTTTTGGGCCGTAACGTTCAGAACAAGTCGAAAACGATTAGAAAACTCGTGTTTCAGCTATTACGAAGCAATAAATAAGGAACTGTGGGCGTTAAAATAGATTAAAATTTTTTATAATCTCGATAAAATGACGCCTGGTAATACGCATGGAACAGGTCCGGAACTAATTGAAAAGTAGTTTTTAGAGATTAACAATGCAAGAAATGACAATCTAAGCGCATTTCCGGCGATTTAAAATTTTTGCCAAATCTGGAAAAAATCCCTTACTATAACTCAGCGATTTTTTCTTGACAAAATTTTGACCGCGAGCTTTTGGGCCGTAACGTTCAGAACAAGTCGAAAACGATTAGAAAACTCGTATTTAAGGTATTACCGAGCAATAAATAAGGAACTGTGGGCGTTAAAATAGATTAAAGTTTTTTATGATCTCGATAAAATGACGCCTGGTAATACGCATGGAACAGGTCCGGAACTAATTGAAAAGTAGTTTTTAGAGATTAACAATGCAAGAAATGACAATCTAAGCGCATTTCCGGCGATTTAAAATTTTTGCCAAATCTGGAAAAAATCCCTTACTATAACTCAGCGATTTTTTCTTGACAAAATTTTGACCGCGAGCTTTTGGGCCGTAACGTTCAGAACAAGTCGAAAACGATTAGAAAACTCGTATTTAAGGTATTACCGAGCAATAAATAAGGAACTGTGGGCGTTAAAATAGATTAAAGTTTTTTATGAACTCGATAAAATGACGCCTGGTAATACGCATGGAACAGGTCCGGAACTAATTGAAAAGTAGTTTTTAGAGATTAACAATGCAAGAAATGACAATCTAAGCGCATTTCTGGCGATTTAAAATTTTGCCAAATCTGGAAAAATCCCTTACTATAACTCAGCGATTTTTTCTTGACAAAATTTTGACCGCGAGCTTTTGGGCCGTAACGTTCAGAACAAGTCGAAAACTATTAGAAAACTCGTGTTTCAGGTATTACCGAGCAAGAAATAAGGAACTGTGGGCGTTAAAATAGATTAAAGTTTTTTATGATCTCGATAAAATGACGCCAGGTAATACGCATGGAACAGGTCCGGAATTAATTGAAAAGTAGTTTTTCGAGATTAACAATGCAAGAAATGACAATCTAAGCGCATTTCTGGCGATTTAAAATTTTTGCCAAATCTGGAAAAAATCCCTTACTATAACTCAGCGATTTTTTCTTGACAAAATTTTGACCGCGAGCTTTTGGGCCGTAACGTTCAGAACAAGTCGAAAACTATTAGAAAACTCGTGTTTCAGGTATTACCGAGCAAGAAATAAGGAACTGTGGGCGTTAAAATAGATTAAAGTTTTTTATGATCTCGATAAAATGACGCCAGGTAATACGCATGGAACAGGTCCGGAATTAATTGAAAAGTAGTTTTTCGAGATTAACAATGCAAGAAATGACAATCTAAGCGCATTTCCGGCGATTTAAAATTTTTGCCAAATCTGGAAAAAATCCCTTACTATAACTCAGCGATTTTTTCTTGACAAAATTTTAACCGCGAGCTTTTGGGCCGTAACGTTCAGAACAAGTCGAAAACGATTAGAAAACTCGTATTTAAGGTATTACGAAGCAATAAATAAGGAACTGTGGGCGTTAAAATAGATTAAAGTTTTTTATGATCTCGTTAAAATGACGCCAGGTAATACGCATGGAACAGGTCCGGAATTAGTTGAAAAGTAGTTTTTAGAAATTAACAATGCAAGAAATGACAATTTAAGCGCATTTCCGGCGATTTAAAATTTTTGCCAAATCTGGAAAAAATCCCTTACTATAACTCAGCGACTTTTTCTTGACAAAATTTTGACCGCGAGCTTTTGGGCCGTAACGTTCAGAACAAGTCGAAAACGATTAGAAAACTCGTGTTTCAGCTATTACGAAGCAATAAATAAGGAACTGTGGGCGTTAAAATAGATTAAAATTTTTTATAATCTCGATAAAATGACGCCTGGTAATACGCATGGAACAGGTCCGGAACTAATTGAAAAGTAGTTTTTAGAGATTAACAATGCAAGAAATGACAATTTAAGCGCATTTCCGGCGATTTAAAATTTTTGCCAAATCTGGAAAAAATCCCTTACTATAACTCAGCGATTTTTTCTTGACAAAATTTTGACCGCGAGCTTTTGGGCCGTAACGTTCAGAACAAGTCGAAAACGATTAGAAAACTCGTGTTTAGGTATTACGAGCAATAAATAAGGAACTGTGGGCGTTAAAATAGATTAAAGTTTTTATAATCTCGATAAAATGACGCCTGGTAATACGCATGGAACAGGTCCGGAACTAATTGAAAAGTAGTTTTAGAGATTAACAATGCAAGAAATGACAATCTAAGCGCATTTCCGGCGATTTAAAATTTTTGCCAAATCTGGAAAAAATCCCTTACTATAACTCAGCGATTTTTTCTTGACAAAATTTTGACCGCGAGCTTTTGGGCCGTAACGTTCAGAACAAGTCGAAAACGATTAGAAAACTCGTATTTAAGGTATTACCGAGCAATAAATAAGGAACTGTGGGCGTTAAAATAGATTAAAGTTTTTTATGAACTCGATAAAATGACGCCTGGTAATACGCATGGAACAGGTCCGGAACTAATTGAAAAGTAGTTTTTAGAGATTAACAATGCAAGAAATGACAATCTAAGCGCATTTCTGGCGATTTAAAATTTTTGCCAAATTTGGAAAAAATCCCTTACTATAACTCAGCGATTTTTTCTTGACAAAATTTTGACCGCGAGCTTTTGGGCCGTAACGTTCAGAACAAGTCGAAAACGATTAGAAAACTCGTATTTAAGGTATTACGAGCAATAAATAAGGAACTGTGGGCGTTAAAATAGATTAAAGTTTTTTATGATCTCGTTAAAATGACGCCAGGTAATACGCATGGAACAGGTCCGGAATTAGTTGAAAAGTAGTTTTTAGAAATTAACAATGCAAGAAATGACAATTTAAGCGCATTTCTGGCGATTTAAAATTTTTGCCAAATTTGGAAAAAATCCCTTACTATAACTCAGCGACTTTTTCTTGACAAAATTTTGACCGCGAGCTTTTGGGCCGTAACGTTCAGAACAAGTCGAAAACGATTAGAAAACTCGTATTTAAGGTATTACCGAGCAATAAATAAGGAACTGTGGGCGTTAAAATAGATTAAAGTTTTTTATGATCTCGATAAAATGACGCCTGGTAATACGCATGGAACAGGTCCGGAACTAATTGAAAAGTAGTTTTTAGAGATTAACAATGCAAGAAATGACAATTTAAGCGCATTTCCGGCGATTTAAAATTTTTGCCAAATCTGGAAAAAATCCCTTACTATAACTCAGCGATTTTTTCTTGACAAAATTTTGACCGCGAGCTTTTGGGCCGTAACGTTCAGAACAAGTCGAAAACGATTAGAAAACTCGTGTTTCAGGTATTACGATGCAATAAATAATGAACTGTCGGCGTTAAAATAGATTAAATTTTTTTATAATCTCGATAATATGTTGCCAGGTAATACACATAGAACAGGTCCGGAATTAATTGAAAAGTAGTTTTTCGAGATTAACAATGCAAGAAATGACAATCTAAGCGCATTTCTGGCGATTTAAAATTTTTGCCAATTCTGGAAAAAATCCCTTACTATAACTCAGCGATTTTTTCTTGGCAAAATTTTGACCGCAAGCTTTTGGGCCGTAACGTTCAGAACATGTCGAAAACGATTAGAAAACTCGTATTTAAGGTATTACTGAGCAATAAATAAGGAACTGTGGGCGTTAAAATAGATTAAAGTTTTTTATGATCTCGATAAAATGACGCCTGGTAATACGCATGGAACAGGTCCGGAACTAATTGAAAAGTAGTTTTTAGAGATTAACAATGCAAGAAATGACAATTTAAGCGCATTTCCGGCGATTTAAAATTTTTGCCAAATCTGGAAAAAATCCCTTACTATAACTCAGCGATTTTTTCTTGGCAAAATTTTGACCGCAAGCTTTTGGGCCGTAACGTTCAGAACAAGTCGAAAACGATTAGAAAACTCGTATTTAAGGTATTACTGAGCAATAAATAAGGAACTGTGGGCGTTAAAATAGATTAAAGTTTTTTATGATCTCGATAAAATGACGCCTGGTAATACGCATGGAACAGGTCCGGAACTAATTGAAAAGTAGTTTTTAGAGATTAACAATGCAAGAAATGACAATTTAAGCGCATTTCCGGCGATTTAAAATTTTTGCCAAATCTGGAAAAAATCCCTTACTATAACTCAGCGATTTTTTCTTGACAAAATTTTAACCGCGAGCTTTTGGGCCGTAACGTTCAGAACAAGTCGAAAACGATTAAAAAACTCGTATTTAAGGTATTACTGAGCAATAAATAAGGAACTGTGGGCGTTAAAATAGATTAAAGTTTTTTATGATCTCGATAAAATGACGCCTGGTAATACGCATGGAACAGGTCCGGAACTAATTGAAAAGTAGTTTTTAGAGATTAACAATGCAAGAAATGACAATTTAAGCGCATTTCTGGCGATTTAAAATTTTTGCCAAATCTGGAAAAAATCCCTTACTATAACTCAGCGATTTTTTCTTGACAAAATTTTAACCGCGAGCTTTTGGGCCGTAACGTTCAGAACAAGTCGAAAACGATTAGAAAACTCGTATTTAAGGTATTACGAAGCAATAAATAAGGAACTGTGGGCGTTAAAATAGATTAAAGTTTTTTATGATCTCGTTAAAATGACGCCAGGTAATACGCATGGAACAGGTCCGGAACTAATTGAAAAGTAGTTTTCGAGATTAACAATGCAAGAAATGACAATTTAAGCGCATTTCCGGCGATTTAAAATTTTTGCCAAATCTGGAAAAATCCCTTACTATAACTCAGCGATTTTTCTTGACAAAATTTTGACCGCGAGCTTTTGGGCCGTAACGTTCAGAACAAGTCGAAAACGATTAAAAAACTCGTATTTAAGGTATTACGAGCAATAAATAAGGAACTGTGGGCGTTAAAATAGATTAAAGTTTTTTATGATCTCGATAAAATTACGCCTGGTAATACGCATGGAACAGGTCCGGAACTAATTGAAAAGTAGTTTTTCGAGATTAACAATGCAAGAAATGACAATTTAAGCGTATTTCCGGCGATTTAAAATTTTTGCCAAATCTGGAAAAAATCCCTTACTATAACTCAGCGATTTTTTCTTGACAAAATTTTGACCGCGAGCTTTTGGGCCGTAACGTTCAGAACAAGTCGAAAACGATTAGAAAACTCGTATTTAAGGTATTACGAAGCAATAAATAAGGAACTGTGGGCGTTAAAATAGATTAAAGTTTTTTATGATCTCGATAAAATGACGCCTGGTAATACGCATGGAACAGGTCCGGAACTAATTGAAAAGTAGTTTTTAGAGATTAACAATGCAAGAAATGACAATTTAAGCGCATTTCCGGCGATTTAAAATTTTTGCCAAATCTGGAAAAAATCCCTTACTATAACTCAGCGATTTTTTCTTGACAAAATTTTGACCGCGAGCTTTTGGGCCGTAACGTTCAGAACAAGTCGAAAACGATTAGAAAACTCGTATTTAAGGTATTACCGAGCAATAAATAAGGAACTGTGGGCGTTAAAATAGATTAAAGTTTTTTATGATCTCGATAAAATGACGCCAGGTAATACGCATGGAACAGGTCCGGAATTAGTTGAAAAGTAGTTTTTAGAGATTAACAATGCAAGAAAGGACAATCTAAGCGCATTTCCGGCGATTTAAAATTTTTGCCAAATCTGGAAAAAATCCCTTACTATAACTCAGCGATTTTTTCTTGACAAAATTTTGACCGCGAGCTTTTGGGCCGTAACGTTCAGAACATGTCGAAAACGATTAGAAAACTCGTGTTTCAGGTATTACGAAGCAATAAATAATGAACTGTCGGCGTTAAAATAGATTAAAGTTTTTTTATAATCTCGATAATATGTTGCCAGGTAATACGCATAGAACAGGTCCGGAATTAGTTGAAAAGTAGTTTTTCGAGATTAACAATGCAAGAAATGACAATCTAAGCGCATTTCTGGCGATTTAAAATTTTTGCCAAATCTGGAAAAAATCCCTTACTATAACTCAGCGATTTTTTCTTGACAAAATTTTGACCGCGAGCTTTTGGGCCGTAACGTTCAGAACATGTCGAAAACGATTAGAAAACTCGTGTTTCAGGTATTACGAAGCAATAAATAATGAACTGTCGGCGTTAAAATAGATTAAAGTTTTTTATAATCTTGATAAAATGACGCCAGGTAATACGCATAGAACAGGTCCGGAATTACTTGAAATGTTTCTAATGAATATGTGGATAATTAATTATTTTACGTGGAAATTGATATTACGGAAACGTAACAAGGACATTCATATCTCGACAAAGTTTTTCCAAAATCCATGGAGTACATAAGGGGTTTTTATTGAAAATTTACAAAAACTAGATGTCGGCGACTGTGGTTTCAAGAATTCGCATAATTTCATACGCATCGAAAAGGCGTGTAGTTCGTCATTTTACCGGTTAGGCGAAAATCGGATTTGTTTGCTATATAGTTCAAGATTCTTCTGTTCGCATCAAAAGTTTGCCAAAAAGCCATTGAGTACATGTCGCATTTGTTCGAAATTCTCCTTTCGCTGTTTGATTTTTGTAATTCATATTTATATGCATTATTTACAGGTTCTTACTAGAGAGTTCCAACATGAAAATCATGACCCGGGATCGTCTTGAAATTGACAACCTACCAACAAGCTCTTTAAACATTTTGCTGTCCATTGTCGCAGTCACAAACGAATTTTCCGGGCCTGAACCTAGCAGCACTAATACTTACATTTTTATGCAAATTATTGAGAATATAATTTTTATTTCTGTATATTATTAACATAGATATCAACACATCTTTTGTTTATTAATAATATTATAACTGTAATATACAATATCTGTTCTTTTATACAATAAATATATATTATATACATTTATATAGTTATATTTACAATTAAAATCACACCTATCAAATGTTTCCTGAAACAGTAATAATAATTTTACAATTCGCACAGCCCCCATGTACTTTAAATACTGATAGCGATTATAAGTAAATTTGAAAAAAAAATTTGATACTCATTTTAAAGTGTATGGGTGTCGTTCAGAATATTATCTATAATTTAATTTTTTGACAATTTTCAAACTTGTAGCTGGTTTATCGGAAAATTTACCATATTACAAGCATAAAATGTATTATTTCGGACAATCAAACATAGAAAGATAGCTTTTTAAGTTTATTAAATTAATAACCTATGTGATTCAGGAGTTTCAAGAAATATATAGTATAAAACATAAATAAGATAAATATATTGGGAGAATTAGTCTTTTTGATACTACTTATCTACATACATAGGTGAAAAACAATTTTAAAACTAATAATAAACGAGGTTTGAGCTTTACATCTTGCGTAATATTGCACGGAGAGTGTTATGTTGGTCCAAACAGGAACACATAAGTTGTTTTTTCGTTTCCTTTCCCACTGCGACAAAATAGGATGATGTTGCACCGAGAAAGCATAGCTCAGGTCATGCACTCCTCGATAAATGGTTTTCAAAATGTATCGCTGTAAAATTGTTTCAGGTGGCAAAATAATATGCAAATGTTTTTTTGTTTTGTATTTTCTGCACTCGTGACAGTTGAGCAAGAAGTAGTTCTGGAAAAAAGAAAGAAAAAAATAACCTTTATTAATCCCAAAATGTCTTTAGAATTTGTACCTACCTATCATAACAATATTTTCAAAATTCTGTAATATGAAGAAGGCTTCCACAATTTTATCTCTAGCAGCTGGTCTAAAACCATGAATGGCAGCAGGAAGTGTTCGGAACGCTGCAAATGCTATTTCTTCCATTCTCGCAATGGATCGACCTGCGCCGCATCACATAAAGGTAGCAAACAACCACAAGATTTGAATTTCCCCAAGGACTGCCAAAAACAAAAGTAATATTATTTCTATTTAATTCCGCTGCCGAAGATGTCTTACGTCATTTTCGACGTTTTCATCCACGGAAAATGACTACCAGTGTAACAAATGAACCGATTTAATCATTTCGAGATGGGCCAAAATTGCCCATTACTAAACCATAAGAGTTATTATCGAAAATTTTTGCACACTCGATATCGGCGAAAGCGCGATTAATCCATCATTTTATGTTTGTATTACGTAAAAATTGATATTTTTCAACGTACGGAGACGAAACAAGGACATCATGTCCGGTCGAAATTTTACCAAAATCCCTGGACTATAATAAGGAATTTTTATCGAAAATTAACAAAAACTCGATGTCGGCGAAAACGCGTGCAATATATTAGTTTATACGTGTTTTAGCTGGAAATCGACATTTCTCGACATACCGAGGCCAAACAAATTTTTTAAAAATTTTTGTAATATCGATGTCGGCGAATACGTTATTAATTCATTGTTTTCCTTTTATTTTCCGTTGAAATTGATATTATTCGACGTGCGGAGACGAAATAAAAAATTTCAGGTCGCGCCAAAATTTTGCAAAATCCATGAATATTGAATATTATCCTTCATATCCATGAAGGGATATTTATCGAAAATTAACAAAAACTCGATATCGATGAAAACATTACCTGAAAATCGACATTGCTCGACGTACGAAGGCCAAACAAATACATTAAGATTTCTCGCCGAACGGAAACGAAAGGTTCCAGGTAGGCTCAAAATTTTGCCGAAAATCATACGGTTTTTTTTGAAAATGTTCGATTTGTTACTTCGGAAAATATTAGAAAAGTATCAGTGAATACCTTAATATCTAACGCCTACAATCCAACAACGCACATTACTTCAGTTTGGGTTGCCGAGTTTTAGGCCAGATTACTGTTACACCAAGCAATAAAAATTTGACTTTCTTTCTAAGATTTTGTGTATTGTAGAACAGTAATGATCGTAATCTTAAATTTTCAATTATGGTAAAAATTTTGCAAGATCCATGAGTTATAATAAGAGTTTTTTATCGAGAATTTCTGAAAACTAGATGTCGGCGAAAACGCGTTTAATTCATTTCTTTAGACGATGAAATGATAAAACAAATATTTTCATGCGGATGAAATTTTTAAAGAAATTTACGCGACTCTTTTATCCACTAATCCCTGCAATTGTAAGTTATTTATTGTGTTTTTATCTACGCAAATAATGTTAGTGTCTACATTTTTTATTATGTTGGCGTAACTATGTGTGTTTTGTTGACTTTATAATTAGTTCAAATGAAACAAAAGAGTTAGGTTATAATATCGGTTACATACATTTTTGGTAAAATGAAAAATTTAGGTAGAGTTTATCGCGTAAATAAAATTAAATTTTTAATAAACAACCAACCGGTAATTGATCTAAGAAAAAATGTCAGCAGATATCTTAATAAGGATAAGTCCTCAAAAGCAATTCGAGAATGTTTTCTCGATTACTTTATTAATGAATGTAATCACAATTTCATACGGTCTAGCCCCGTTATTCCCTTTTGCGATCCTAGTGTTGCCTTCGTTAACGCAGGCATGAATCAAGTAAGGTCAACCGATGTACAATTTAATAAAATTAACGTTTACATTTTAGTTTAAAAGTATCTTTTTGGGCACGCAAATTCCTAAGTACAAGAAAGTAGCTAATTCTCAGAAATGTATTAGAGTAGGCGGTAAACACAACGATATAAACGTTGTCGGACAGGATGGGTACCATCACACATTTTTCGAAATGCTCGGTAACTGGTCTTTCGGAGATTATTTTAAGGTATCGATTTCGAGATATGTGTTAATTATTGAACGAATGTCTGATTGTATTTTTATGTAGAAAGAAGCTTGTCAAATGGCATGGAATCTTTTAACTCAAAGATACAAAATAAATAAAGACATTCTTTATGTAACGTATTTTGGCGGAGATGATTCTTTACAATTGGAAGCTGATTTAGAATGCAGAGATATATGGAAAACCATTGGGTAAATGTGTGGTTTATTCTGTTTACCTACAGTTCTAATTTATAGATAAATAATAGTGTTTCAGATGATAGAATTTTACCTTTCGGTATTAAGGATAATTTTTGGGAAATGGGATTTTCTGGTCCATGTGGTCCTTGTACCGAGATACATGTCGATCTCTTAGGATCTATAAATCGGTCTAAATTTATTAATAAAGGTCTGCCAGACCTTACGGAATTATGGAATATTGTTTTTATACAATATAATAGGTAATTATATTGAAATAAAAAGTTAAATATTCACTACATTATTTTAGGTACCCCGATGGAAGTATTCACGTTCTTCCCCAAAAACATGTAGATACTGGAATGGGATTAGAGCGATTAACAACATTATTACAAGGAAAGATTAGTAATTACGACACAGATATATTTACTAATTTATTCATTGCAATAAATAAAGTATGTGAAGTTCATTTTAAGAATAAACATTAAATGTGCTAATTGTTTCAGATATGTAAAGGTGTACCAATGTACGAGGGTAAATTTGGTGAAAAAGATTGGGACAATTTAGATGCAAATTATCGAATACTCGCAGACCATATTCGAACAGTTACCGTATGTTTAGCAGATGGTATAATCCCCGAAGAAAAGTAATGATGTAACATTATAAATTAATTTAAACTTATTCTGCTATTGTCGTAGTCAGAAGTTGAGAAGAATAATACGTAAAACGTTTTTAATTAGCGATATGATTTTTAAAAGGGAATCTGGTCTTATAGAACAATTATCAAATTATGTCGTGGAGAATTTGGGCCATGCTTATCCAGAACTGGAAAGAAATATTGCGCAAGTAAATAGTATAATGATTTAATTTTGTTTTGTTGGTAGTATTACGAATCTTTAAAATCTTGCATTGCAAAAGAGAAAGTGTAAATACGTTAATTTATTTTTATGCATTTTTTTACAGGTACATCAAATAATCCATTATGAAGAGCAAGTTTACAAATCGCTGAGAAATAATTCAGTATTGGAATGGGAAAAAATTATTAAAGAAGAGCCAAAGTTTGCAAGTTTAGATGTTATCGAAATGCCAGGACTTATAGCTGCATGTAAAGAAATTAGATTATTACCGAATAAATCAATTACGCCAGAGTTCGGATTTAAATTATACGATACGCACGGTTTAGACGAGGAAATGCTAACTAAATTATCTCGGATATTAAATATGTCCTTCGATGTTCGGGGATTTCGAAATGCATTAACGAAAGCAAAATTTAGAAGTAGAGTGCATAATGACACAAATAAAATCGTATACAATGATCTTATTAAAGAAAATGTTCAACCGACTCAAGACTTTTATAAGTATGATTATGAAAAAGAAACGAATCATTATATATTTAAGTCGTTACAAGTACAACTATTAAAAGTTATTAATAACAATATGCTAGTCACAAATATTGAGCCAAACAAAGAATGTAACATTATTTTAAATAAAACAAATTTTTATACGGAATCGGGAGGACAATGTAGCGATATAGGTAGTATTAAATTCCAAGATGGAATTTTTGAGATTTCTAATACGCATAATTTGAATGGATTTATTGCACATACGGGTATTTTGTTATCTAACAAATTGAAAAGTATTCCGATTAATAGCCTCGGCAATCTAAAAATTAATGAAGAATCTCGATTGAACAATATGAGAAACCATACTGCAACTCATTTGCTAAATGCTAAAATTAAGCAATTGAAAGGTGCAACATGTCAAAAATCAAGCAAAGTTACAGCGAAATATTTAAATTTTGACGTCGGAATATTTGGTAGTAAGCTTTCGACCGAGGATCTCGGAACAATCGAAGTGGAAATTAACGAAATCATCAAAAGTGGTCTTGATGTTGTTACCACAGAAATCGATAGTCAAAAATTGTTGGATATAAATAACATTACCCTTGTTCCTGGCGAAATTTATCCTCACAAAGGAATTCGTATAATTGAAATTAACGGTCCAGAGAATTTTCAATCTATGTAAGTTTCATATTTATTAAATTATTCTGTGTTTTACTGACGAATTAAAACAATTTAAATGTCGATATTTAAAAGAGAACCGTGTTGTGGAACACATGTGTTGAATACGGCAGACATAGAAGATTTTTGTATTATCGGATGTCAGTCTTTAGGAAGAAGTACAGCTTCACTGTATGCAGTGACTGGTTCCAGAGCAAGATTAGCCAGAAAAAATGGAACAAAATTATTAGAAAATGTTATGTCATTAGATAAAAATGTTAATGACAATATGGACAAGGTATTATGTGTTTTCTTTTTTTTTTGTGTAATAATAATCTGTAACAAGTTTTTGTTTACAGCCTGAAATTATTAGTAAGGCAGTTAAGAATCTGAAAAATAATTTAAAGTATGACATGGAGAACAACTTAATTATACCAGTAATCGTTAAAGATCAGTGTTTGGAAATTCTCAATAATATCAATAAACGAATTAAAGATATTGCGAAAAATTCACTAAAGTATTTCACATAAATATTTTTAAGATTTCTTATAATTTACCATTTCCACTTTTTAGAGAATTTATCAAAATGGAAATGCAAAATGTATTGAGTTTTATCAAAAATGACTTGAAAAATAGACAAAAATATATAGTTCATTATTTGGCGTGTTCGACAATGTTAGACTCGGTACCGCTACAAAATGCAACTAAATTATGCCAGGATTTACCAATACTGGTAATATCGTATTCAGATAATACAGTTAAAGCTAGATGTTGCGTACCTGAGGTAAAGTTAAATTATATTTGTAAATTAACTTAAATTACTAACTAAAAATATTTTTAGAAAATGGTAAATGAAAATTTCAATGCAGAAAAATGGCTCAAAAACACATTAATTCCTATTTTTAAAAGCGACCTCTCCAAGTCAAAAGGATACAGTTCGACATTAATTTGCAATATGAAAACTAAAAAGATCAACATTAAAGATTGGGATACGTTACTTCAGAAGAGTCTAGAATCGGCTAAGAGTTATGCCGAAAAACATTTAAAGTAATTGCTTACATCGAACAAATTAATTTAAATTATGATTGTAAATGCAAATGTAACTATTAATTTATTAATTAGTAATAAAATTAAATATTCACGACAAGTTTTTCTTTACATATTTTTCATTGACTATGAAAGGAAATGACTGATAGGAGGTATCTGTACAATAAGCGATTACCACCCCTGCATAATTTTAGAGTAGGCTTTTATTTCTTTCAGTTTCTGTAGAGATTTAATTTCTTCATCTATGCAAGCCACATTAACAGAAACATTCTTCAATATTTCCTGCCTATTATATTCTAATTTCTGAATTTGAGCACTACTAGTTTTTCTGATGGCAGCTTTTAGTCAGAATCCTATATTTGCTTTTGCTCGTTTTTAAGAGATTCTTTATAAAGAGAATGAATACCATACAGAAATTATCACGGCTTTTACCAATTTCACATTTAGTATTCTTACAATTGATGCGTACAATCTCCGCCTGGTTGACTGGCTAGCGACCAATGAGCACTGCGTGCGTATGGATCGAAACCATTCCAAAATCGAGTGGCACAGCACTGGACCACGTTTTTTCTACTCGGCATTTTATTACAAGAACATGCGCCCAGAATTAATAGGGGTTCGGACAGAATGATTAGCAGGACTAATTCTACCCGAACATGATTTAGTAAATAAAAATGTTTTTAGTAAAATTTATTTAAAAATCTTTCGTATAAGTTTTTACAAGTAAGTTATCAACATTTCAAAAAGGTCAACATTATTTATAAAAAGAAATTGATCATAATTACTATTGAATAGAAATTAACTAATAAATACATCTAAAATTCACTATTAATTCCTATAAGTACTTAATGTTTGTTCGCTTGTCTGCTTAAATTAAATCTGCTCAGAATTATATTTTTTTAAATAAGGCCAAGATCTTTCCGTTTTAAATCATATCCACCTTGCTAATGTTTTATGTAATTTTGAAATGTAAGTAGTGGCAGATTCATAAAGATTACTAAAATTTAATTACTTTGCTAGTGGAACGTTGAGTAATTGGAAAACTGCAGAAGTAGAAAACGAGCATAAAAAACCATCAGATTTCGAACTAGTTACGGTGACACATAAATCAAGGAAATATGTTCTTAAAACCTTATTACCATCATTACCATAAGATAATGATGGCAACAAGTTTTTAAGAACATATTGATTCGTGCGTCGCCGCAACTAGTTCGAAATCTGATGGTTTTTTATGCCCGTTTTCTACTTCTGCGAATCTCCCAATTGCCCAATGTTCCACAACGAACCATGAAATCCCTTCAAATTTTGAAGCCTGTATAAAGGCTTTGTGGAGTTGTCGAAGAGTGCTAATGACTTTGCTAGTACCAATTTGCCAATCTATTTTGTTACAATTTACTAAATTGGGTTAGTAACATTTACAAACGTTGATGGATGTAGGAGGATTCAAATCCCCGACTGCTAGTTGCCAGGCGAGCTTCAGACCTGCCCAACCATTGCAGCCCGTAGTTTCAATTTACAAGGGAGAACAATCAGAAGTGTAAACATGCTTTTGCAACACGGTTTGTTGCAAAAGTCGATGCCTTAATTAAGAATTTCAAACCTTATCCTCACACACGCTTTATTAATTAAAAAATCGGCTCTAAAGGTCAACAGTTTTAACTCTCAAAATCGGATGGATTAACCATTTTGCAAAATAATAGATCTTTTTGTTGTTAACTATAAATTAATTGGCCAGACTAAAAAATTTTGAGCTTTAGGACCCATTTCTGAAAAAATTAAGGTGTCCGAAGATAGGATTTGGGATTCTTAATATGGACATTTTTGCAAGAAACCGCATTCCAAAAGCACATTTCCACTCTCTTCAGTAAGTAATTTGAAATTGAATCAATCTGTTGAATGCATAATAAATAATAATAAACATCTATTTAAAAAAATATTTGGTAAACTATTTTTCTTATGCACATAATACTTGACAATCATTAAATAGAACAATTCGTCTCCACATATATGCGTAACTATAGATAATAAACTGTGAGCAATTAAATATATTAATATTAGCAATAATCTAAGAAGATAAATGAACAAATCCTGTAATCAAATTGTTACAACAAAAATCAATATCAGTCATTTCTTTAACAACACTTGGTGCTGGAATGTAAATCATCTTAATATCGGCTATTTTTTTTTAGCACCGCCAGGAACAGAATCGGGAATCTTTTTATGAGATTCTTTTGAAGATTGTTCATTTTCCTTACTTGATTCTGTTTTAATTTTTGAATTATCAGCAGATTGTGAGGTTTTGGATGCGGTATCTTTAGAAGTTGCGGTTTTAGACATTTCAGGATGGGGAAGTGTTCTGTCTTCTGGAACTTTTGTAGGAGTTGCAGTAGTTTTTGGAATGGTAGTAGTAGGTGGCGATGTTGCTGCTTTTGGGGCTGCAGTGGGTGGAGGTGTTGTGGCCTTTGGGGCAGCAGTGGGTGGTGTTGTAACTTTTGGAGCAGCCGTAGGTGGAGATGTTATAACTTTTGGAGCAACCGTAGGTGGAGGCGTTGTAACTTTTGGAACAGTTGTAGGTGGAGTAGTCGTAACTTTTGGAGCAACCGTAGGTGGAGGCGTTGTAACTTTTGGAACAGCCGTAGGTGGAGTAGTTGTAACTTTTGGAGCAGCCGTAGGTGGAGTAGTCGTAACTTTTGGAGCAGCCGTCGGTGGAGTAGTCGTAACTTTTGGAGCAGCCTTAGGTGAAGGTGTTGTAACTTTAGGGGCCGCTGTAGGCAGGGGCGTTGTTATTTTTGGAGCAGCGGTAGGCGGAGATGTGGCTTTTGGAGCAGCGGTAGTTGAAGGTTTTGTAGCTTTTGGGGCAGGAGTAGGTGGAGGTGTTGTAACTTTTGGAGTAACAGTAGGCTTGGGTGTTGTGATTTCTGGAGTAGTGGTAGGTGGGGGCGTTGTAACTTTTGGAGGTTGGGCAGTAGTCAATTTTGGTTTCAATCCAGCTTTGCTGAGAGGGAGACGTGCAATGTAATCATTGGCAGGCGATCCAAGATAAAGTTTATCTTTAAAAATGAAAGCTTCGCTAATACCAGAAATACGTTTATTCGTTGAATGCAAGCTATCAATTATTACGCCTTTTTCAGAAATTTGCAGTACAGTCTGACGAGGAGGCTTAATCAGAAAATCGATGGAAGATAAGTGACCAACCTAAGTTGTAAACACAATATGTATATTAATTGCTAATAAATAAATTTCGAAATACTTACTAAATGTACTCCACGCTCGCACCATTCATTTGGATATATTTGATCTACAAGTTTAAATCCAAGTTCTATCAATCCCAAGACTCTTGCGAAAAATTTACGAACTAATGGAAATGGAGAAAATATTTGAGGAATCGAAGGATGAGTACTATCTCTTGCGAAAAATAAACTGACTAAAAATCCATTTTGACCATCATCTTGAATATTGTCGGGTAATCCTGGCAGTCCGTCCAAAAAAATATCGTTCGTATCCTTTTTAGGTCCTTTTATGTAATAACGATGTATTCTGCTTTTGCCGCATTCCGAAACAATTACAAAACTTTCATCGCTGGATAGTTTAACGCCATTCGCAAAATGTAGTTTATCTATTAAAACGGTATTTTTCTTTGTTTTAACATCGTAACGTATTAACCTACAGTTAGGGAGTAAAATAATAAACGTAATGTTAAATATTGGAAAATTCACCTTCCACTTCCATCTGCCAACATGTCAAAAACTAAATCGTTCAAATGAAATTCGGTACTAGAATCTGACCAGTAGATATCTCCATTGCTTGCCACCGCTACAGAGTTCGGAAGTTTCGGTTTCTTCCCCGCTATTTCGTGATCTGTAGACACAAGTTGTAGTTTTTTTCCTGCAATAATAAGTTTGTTAATAATAATAATTAACAATGGTATGTATAGACATTTGATTACATTTTTAGTGGCCACTAACGATAAGTCGTGTTTATTTTCTTAGAAACAATTGTTGCATCAATCATTTTTATGGAGATAAACATGATTTAGTAGTGACTAAATTTCATCAAACATGTAAATAAGTTCAACACTTATCGGTTTATTTAAATTGCCTATATATGATAATTGATATTGAGAATTCTCATAATTTATATGTATTGTTTAAAAAAACTAAATTGTCTTTTGTTTAACTTGGTGAAACTCAATCATAATAAACTATATATCGATATATTTTTTAAAACTTTGCAATGTGTTTCGCAATTGCTTGATAATGCAATAGAATTGTGAAATGCATTCTAAAGTTAAAAAAAAAATATTTAAAAATACGTAAAACTATAAATTTAATATTTATACATAGTTTATTATTGTATTGTTTTAATCTTAAGTTAATTTAAATATTTTGTGTATCATTCTGCCAAGGATAACCAAGTTATCACCTATTGCACCAAGATAATCTATAACATATTTCACAAATAACAAGCAAACACCGTTTTCTTGTTCTAAGCAGGCGTGCAACGATCACGTGATTCAACTGTTCCAGCACATTGCCAGTGCAACTATTTTGGTAATAATGTTAGGTGTTTATAATACCTAATGACCCTGAAAAGAAATGGAAACACTACTAGCATGTTATGTATGAAATATAATTGAGCTTAGAAAATTTATGGCTCGAAAGACATAAGACGAGACACATAAAAATTAAATAGGTACCTGATCGATAATGTAAATAGCCAGAAATGAATATTTCAAACAATGTTTACATTGAATTGATTTTATTTCTTTAATTGATAAATTATCATAACTCGAGTAATTTTTTTAAATAAAAATTTCACTTAATTGTAATCCACTATTGTTGATAATGTAAGATAAATAGCATATAAGAATAAATTAAAGGCATTAGTGTTGCTATTTACATTATGAATAATAAAAAATGTGAACCTGATACCACGAGTCAATAGTACTAAATATAAGTACTAGATAAATCAAAAACAATGGGTGTATTCAATGTATGATAAGTAGTATAAAGTGATTAAATGCAAAATGTATTACATTATAAAAATCGTTAAAGAAAATAGTATTTAAATTATTATTTACGTGATGAACGGGTAAACGTATGAAAATTTCAATTGTGATTGATTGTTAATTTTCTTACAGGCCTATAAAAATTACAAATTTGTTACAAAAATTGGCCCCTAAACACTATTAGCCCTATGCATAGACATTCGATTAATACCTCTAGTGGCTACTAAATCATGTTTATTTCCTTAGAAACAATTGTTGCAACAAGTAGCCCACTAAGGTAATCAAATGTCTATGCATATATGTTTGTAAACATATTACTCACCAGTCTTAATATCAACTTTAAATATACCGTAATATGCGTCGGCTACATAAAGAGCACCGTCTTTATCAAAGGTTAAACCAAGAGGCCTTCCACAAATTTGTTCCTGGTAAATACCTTTGCACGGTTTACCAAATTTTGCAATTGGCGTAATGTGATCATTAGTTAGTTTCACGATATCTCCCCCATGTATAGTTGTATATAATTCACCGTTAAATTCTGCAAAAGCTTCAGGACCTACAAAATCTCCTTTGTGCCAAATTTCTACTTCATTTAATCTATCGTTTACTGCTAATTTGCCTTCTAATTCTAAAGATGGTGTTACACTAAAATAAACAATTATTTATAATTTACTGCTTAGTACCTTTTTTTATTTTACCTTTGTGACGTGGAGAACGAAGCATCAGGAGGTATGTTAGGGATAAATGTAATTAATAATATTATTATTAACCCTTCGAGAGCTCTTATGCTAAAAAATTTTATAATCCCTTTGAAGCTCATAATAACCTATAAATTAAAAATTTTCAAGTTACCAGTAAATAATTATTTAAGGCATATAATAATTACCGTTAAGTTATTTTATATCCACGAAGGTAAAGTAAATGCTAATTAGTTTCTGCACTTTGACTTAAAGCGAGAAGCCGATATTAAATATGTGACGTACATTTTTCTCCCCTCTTCAACACTGACACCAACCTGTAAAAAGATATGTATTCCTATTAAATAATTTTGAAAATAATACAGCTAAAATGGACGTACGTAACAATTTATACAAAATACAATTTAAATTTTGTTTAAAATTCCTTCTATAATCAATAATGTCATGTATATTAGATTAAAAAGTTATATTGTGCTAAATATGTATATTTATAATAATAACTGTAGATTTATGAGTAGGCAGTTTGTAGTTACACATCCAAAGAAAATTTTATCTCAAGATGTATTATTTTAAATCCTGCAAATTTATTTAATATGGTTTATTATTTATTTACGGTTTATTTTCACAAGTTTAAAAGAATAAATTCTGAAATGATTAAGCACTCTGTTTTACCAGCAATTAAGTCGATTATAACAAACAAGAAATTTGAAAATAAGTTTGTCAATGATGCACGACATAATATAAACTGCGGTTTGTTACAAGAAGTTTAAACCAAATTTAAATATATTTCAATTAACTATGAAAAAACTAATAACCAGACGGTATTACTTATTACCACGTCGAGGTGATTAAAGATAGAATTTATTACATTCTAGTATTTTGTGTTTATTTTTACATCAAATATAGAATTTGATTAATTTTTAAACACAAGAATTACAGGTATAAATAAACGATTGTAGTAACATTAAAGAACCTAAGTAAGTTAGATTTTGGATTCTACACGAAGTTCACACTAAAAATTATTACACATAATTAGAACAGAATGACTTAGTTTTTAATATTACAAAAGTTGCCACACCCAAGTTACATAAACTCGATTATCAGCACTACAAATTTTATTTGGTGCTAGACGTATACAGCATATAATGAGGTTTGTTAAAAATGACAACACATCACTCCATATGTAGATACAAACGTCTAATACATTCGTGTTACTCATGTGATGTAAGAGAAATTAAACCGGTTATAAACTATCAAACTATCACAATAAGAGCCGATTTTTCAATCGCAAGTTAACCCTGACCAGCAATCAATTACTATAGAATTAATTACTAGAAACAATCGTTTCTCTAGCGATGGTCAGTGTTAACTTGCGTTTGAAAAATCGGCTCTAAATGTATTATAATAATTAAGTTTCTATATATGAAAGTAAATGCCGATTTGTTAGCAAAAACAGAAACTTAATTATTTTTTACAACTAAAGAGTATTAAAAATAAGGGAATTAAATTCTACATTAAGCAAAATAAACACCAATTTCCTAAACAGACAAACCTAATTATGAATAAGGGTCACTCATTTATAATTTAAGATTAACTTAAACTAAAAACTTATTGCAAATACAATAATATTAAGGAATGTTTATAGAACTATCGTTTTCATAGAAAACTATAAAAACACACAAGATTATTAAAGAACAATTATAAAAAAGGGCACATTAACATTTCAAAGATTCTACCAAAAAATCAGTCAAAATTTAAATACTGTCAAAAAATTTTATACAAATACTGACCTTACTGTTAAACAACCAGTTTAACCAGCATACAGTCTCATAAGTACTCTACAAATTCAGTCTCAAGACTTTTTAGTTTTACCAATTTTGTGATCCAAATTTGGCACTTGCGATTATTTCAAAATTATCATGAGTGTTTACAATGCAAATTACAGGAACTACCAAACAAGACTACTAAAATTAAATGGTCACAACATAAGATTAAACAGAACTACAATAAATTAATACATAAAAATACAGTCACCTTTAGTGTACATTTGTAGGTTTCGACAGTCCATTACACAGAGTTTTGATACAAAATTAACGAAAAATTACATTACACTACAGTTTATCGAGTCCTTAAGATATTCTAAATTTGCCAAATGTGTCACATTAATTAACACTGATTCCATTTATACATTAAATCTTAAACCTAAACTTCCACACTTACGGCAGGAGAACCTTCATTCGTTTCTATTTTTTTAATTTTAATGTCTGTTTCTTCTTCAGGATCAGTCTCTAAATTTTTATCGTTATTACCATTTTCCTGACCATTTAGTTTATTATCGGCAATATCCTCGGTCGTGCTTGGTTCACTGATCTTATCGGTTCCGTTTTGTTCATTTGTCATTTTGTCAGATTTTATGGCTTCTATTTCGGTGGTCGTTATTACTTCATCGTTTTCTGCTGTTGTATCAGTTTTACATATTTCCGTTGGCTTTTCTGTACAAGAATCTACATCTGATTCTGTTTGAATGGGCTTTTCTTTGTCCTCGACTACTTCTAATTCTTTTTCTTTTATTTCCTCTGTCGTTTCTTTAACTGAACATTCTTCAGTTTGTGGCACTGCTTCGACCTTACTTTCTGTTTCTTCATTTACATCTGGAGCCGTGTCACATACAGTTTTAGTTTCTTCTACATTTTCCTTTATATCTGCAATTTCGGTTACACTCGCTTCGGGTTCTTTAATATTTTCAATTTTCGTGGTCTCGATAGACTCCTCTGATTTAGCATCATTATTGGTTTCGACAGCTTCTTGAGCAGTAACGGAAGATTCACAATTTTTTAGGGGTTCTTTTACAGTTTCTGCTATGATTTCAGAACTTTCATTTTCAACAGTGGTTTCTATTTGATTTTCAATAGTTTTTGCACACTCGTCGGATTGTGTAGATTTAATTATATCTACATCATCTTTTATTCCATTCTGATCTACGTCTACATCTTTTTTAGGTTCAATTTTCTCAGTCTCCATAGTTTCAACTTTGGGTGTACTTTCACTATTACTTTGTGATTCTTTAGTAGTTACTACTTCATCTGATTTCTCCACATCTTTATCTTTGAGAAGTGGTTCTGTGTTCTTTTTTATTGTGTCATCTTTTATGATATCGTTATTTGGGATTTCCGAAGGTACATCCTTTGAAGACACGTCTATAGGTTTTTCGGGTTCCTCGACGGTTTCAATTTGATCGATACTTTCCGATTCATCTTCAAATATAAAGAAGAGTTTAAAATGTTACAGTTATTTTATTAAAACTTTATTTCTTACCAACTATTTTAGTAACAGATTCTGTTAAATCAACATCCATGGATTCCACTTCCGATACTTCCATTTTGGTTGTGGTTGTAGGTTCACATTCTACTTTCTTCTCCACTTCTACCGCAGAAACATTTTCATTTTTATCGTCATCTGTTTTAGGAATTTTCGCAGGAGGTTCCTAAATTTGCACGACAAAAATTAGCATAGACAATTTTGAAGATATAAAAAGAAAAAATAAGTATGAGGTATAAGAAATAAAAAAGCGAAGTGTAAAGATAAGAAAAATATTTATTGCAGTAAAATTAATACGTTCAGTCAGAAAGAAATAAAGAAGTCTAGATAGATGATATAAGTAAAAATTTATAATTTCATGCTTTTCTTTTTTACACACACCTCTAACAAATCTGCATTATCTTCGTTTTTCCTTTTATTGGAAGAATCGAACAACACTTCAGAAAATGAATTGATTACTGTGTATTCTTTAGAAATTTCTTCCGATAATTCGGTGTTCTTTTCACGGATAATTAAAGCAGTTTTTAATCCAGCTTGTTTAGCAGATTTCAGCTCTGAAAATTTTTTTTTATGTAATATATCTCATTTGTTTGTAGATTTATTCAATTTGACCGCCTTTTATGCATAAACCTTAAATTTTGATAATACAGTGGATTTGAAGTCCAGTTTTTGGACAAATGACGTATAGCTAAAAAAAATTTAATTTGCCAAAATGGCAGCACGAGTTGTCATTCAACAATGTTGCCGTGACCCATCTCTGCTCTAAAGTCAATCAAATGGAGGGCTCATAAGACAAACAGTGTAAGTCGTTATGATCCTGCCATTGATTTATGTAGTGTCCCATTGCAATGATTATATTTTTGGTTAACAAAGTGTCGAGTGTCGACAAAGTCTCCAGTGACGTGAACGCTTTGTCAAACGAAAATATGAACATTATAATAGAAATTACACTACGTAAATGAATGGCAAGACAATGATTGACTTCTGAGCCCTCCAAAAGTCATAAAAAGTATGCTTGTAGGTATGTTTTGTGTTGTGAGCTATTATTGACCTTTTCTTTCAACACAATTTCAAGTTTTTACTTGAATAGAACCAACTATCCGAATTAAATAAAATCTATCATCTCTTGTATAAAACATTACATAATAATAACAAGAGTTTATGATATTTAACAACAACAAAATAATAATAATAATAATTACCGTCAACATCATCACTGATAAACAACATTTCTTCTCCTTCTACTTTGAAATGTTCTAATATTTTTGTGTAACTACCAGAAGAAGTTTTTGAGCCAATAGACTGGTCAAAATAATCGGAAATTTTTGCAGACATATCCCCTTCAGATGAATGTGCGAATAGTAATTTTTGAGCGTCAACGCTACCAGTTGAATATATCGCAACTTTATGCTCTTTTGACCAGTCCTCTAAAGCTTTAGGAACATCGTCAAATACGCTGAAAAACGATATTAAAATAATTTACAAGAAAATGTAGATTAAAAAAAATCTATACTTACTGTCCTTTTAAAGTGCCATTTTCGTAACCCCTTTTATAAATCAGGCCCTGCAGAGATTTCACACCTTTATTATCGCAATTTTCTTCTGTCAGCTTCTTAAAAGTTTCGACAGCCTGGTCAATTTCTAAATCGTTCTCTTGCAGAAGTTTTACGGCCGCCTTAACTTCCTCGTCGTCCCATTTTTCTTTTAAAAATATGGCAGCTTCCTCTTTGGCATATTTAAATAAAGTTTCCTATAATAAGTAGTACAAGTTATCACAAAACCCATTTTTTTGTCACAATCATAGTTAAATGTTCATATTATATTTTTTGAATAAAGTTATTTTATTAAAACTGACTTTTAAGTAAACAATTTTCTAAAAAATAAATTAGGATGAATTTATAGACAACCTGTGATTCAATGATTTGTTAATAATCGATCATTGCAAGTTTCTTGATGCACTTTTAAGATAAAAAAAGGGACCACACAATATCTATAGGAATGACAAAAATGAGCCTTTAAATTCAAAGAAATGCTAACAAAAAGGAAAGACTCCAGGACAAAAAAAATAATAAGTGGAATGGGTCCCGAAGAGGCAGTTTAACGTCCTACCCAGGACGATAACATTGGTAATTTTTAAAGACATCGGACTGCTGCAACTTCAAAATCATGGAATTTTACAGAACTTATTATAAAAAAAATAATAATCATATGTACCCATTTTTAAGAACTTTGGAGATCTAAAATTGATGTAAAAAATCAACTACCAAATACTTCTCGTGTTTATTTTTCAAAATTTACTTCAAAATAATTTTGTTAGAATAAAACAAAATGTATTAAATGAATACCTATATTAAAATATTTTTTTGTGGTATTTTGAAAAATTGCCGCAGACTGATCGCAGTGTCTCCACTATTGGGAAGGCTTTCGTGCAGGCAATAACCCACCAGGGGTTGTAAAGTAACCGAAACAAACATTTTGAAAAATGAAGCGTTAGGAACATTTTATCTGATAAGAGTCCATGGGAGTTTAAATACCTGCAGATACACATTAGAATTAATAAATTATACCATTAATACATATTAATACCATTACACATTAAATTTATCATCATTGTCTCTCATGTAATCTTATTGTACCTATCTGATAAGGTTTGTTTTTGTATAATAATGCATTTCTTAAACATGTCAATTATTATTTAACACCATTACTAAATTTTGTCGAGTATTAATTATAATAATCCTAACTGATTAAGTAATGTACGTAATAGCTTACTCCAATAAATAGTATGTTTTGATGATTTTTGTTAGCTACCAATAAACTTAATTAGCCCGTCAATTTACTACTTGTCAAATTTTTGTAAACAAAAATTATTAATTTGCTAAATTTAATGTTTTCATTAACCTGAAAGTGATTTTGAATTTTTCTTCAACTTATAACGACAAAAATTAACGATTAAATTTTAATTTGAATACGAAAATTTTTGATGGAGTAATAAATAATTAACAATAGATTTTACGTTTTCAATAAAGCACAAACGATAATAATTATTAAAAAAAAAACACATAATTAAATAGAAGAAAAAACAACTTAAACAAGGAGATACAACAGTTTTATATTTTAAATTTGTTGGTTATTTAATAATTACATATTCGATAAATGCAACTATTATATTATTCAAACACCAGCTTTACCAAAAAGAATTCATCAAAAGCACTTTGAAAGAATTAGCCAGCTGTAACATAACTGTGTAGAATGCTTTTGAGTAAACTGTACTGTGGGGATGTGAATGCACTGTCTGAACAAGGGCTGAATTTTTACCTGTCCAAGGACAACGACTATGTACAAACTCCAAACACACGTGTAAAGATTTCAAATAATATTGAAATAAATAATAATTCGATATATTTCGTAATTTATCTTACAAAAATGTAACTAAACGCCGGAAGTAAATATTGTGCATAAGACGTATCCCGGTCGTATCATGGCGATTATTTAAAATAATTATGAATAAAACTAGCTAAAATATTCACACAACAATCATATACGTACAATAAAATGTTAAAATAACAATATAAAACATGGCGTATTATTGACTAAAACATATTTTAAATTTCTTACCTTAACGAACGTATTCGAGGTGGTTGTACCGGCCACATCAAGCAAAATAATTGTGCAATTATCGAACTTTTTTAATACTGAATCATTTTCGGAAGTCATTACGACGGCTACTTTTTTTAATCGGTCAATAAAAGATACCAATTTAATATAGTTTACTAACGAGACACGACGCCGACATCGACAAAAGCAAAACGTAAATGAGCTCAAAATGGTGAACACGACCTAAAGCGCAAGCGTTATGACCGATCGCCCGCGTAACGATCGTTAGCGATTTTAGACGAACGCGCCGAACGTATGGCCAACCGTGCAAAATGACATTTTAAATTTTTTCAATATTTTTGGCGGTTTAAATTCTCTAATTAAAAACTAACAACCACTGTTGTTAAAATAAAATATGACCGATAAATACTAAAAAAGTATCCCGTGTAGTTTATGAAATGCCAATAAAATCACTTATGAAACCATCGATCACTTTAATAGAAGTAAAATGTATTTTAAAGTGGTATAAATTTTAATTAAATGGGCATTTTATGGTGTTCGTTTTAAATTGAAATATTACAATTTATTTTATCTACCAATTCTAAGACGAGTTTGTTTTCTTTTTAGAAGAGGCCTTTTATTTTATAAAATCTATACTTACTTTGAAATTCTGTATTATTTATTTGTATACTTAACGAATATTATTTTTAAAGTAGGATAATGCATTAGATACCTACTGCTCAGTCATCGTTATCCAAATTGTAAAAGATAGTCCCAACTCGCTCTCGTTAGTAAAACATAGATATCTTTTATCGAATTATAATTTTAAGTACCTAAATCTGATTTTTAGTGTATAAGGTATACAAGTACCTTCTTTTCAAATTTCAATCTGCAATGCCGGGCTTCCATCTCGTAAGTTTGCATTTTGGTTCTCTCGATATAGCAGCTTCAAAGTAGTAATAATAGTATCGTAAAACTTCCCCAATAACCTGTTCCACGATTAATGTTTATATTCTTTTAATAATTGTAAATTTAACAGCCAAGACATTAATGAAAATAGGCAAATAAACAACGCATTTAAAATGGCATGTATTTTTATTTATATAATATGTATATATAGAGTGCATTTTACATTTGCGATACATACAGTGTGTTCATTCCTTTACTAAAATATAACAGAGACACAATATTAGTAAGTAGTGGTAGATCAGTAAAAAATTCTAAGTTGAAGGTAATTAATTACTTTTAACAATGTTTTTAGGCACGTACACTATATTTTAATTTCCTAAATATTTTCGTAAGTTATTTAAATAAAGAAATTATTGTACGGAACAGTAAAGATCTATTTAAATGGATCTTCGAATTTAGCGATCTTTTTTTTTTTTAATGCAAAGTAAAAAACAAGGTAGTGTACAAAGTGAAATATTATATTTAAATTAAGTTCTCTGTTATAATTCCAATCTGTAATCGATTCCTTTGTTTATAATTGTACGAACGAAATATATAACTTGATTACAATGCCAAATTCTACACCACTACACACATATCGAACCAACTGTGTTTTTAGTAAAATTTTTAGTAGAAGTTCATTACTACCAGTTAAAAAGACTCGCTTTAGAAAAATATCGATTAAAATTTTCTTAAACTACATTTAAATTTAAAAAAAAAAACAGGTAATAACCCATTTAAATAAAAATGATCGACATTATTACAAAATAAATAATTTAAGCCATTTCAATTTTCTGATTTTTTCAAAATAAAACGCGCAGTAATAAACATCCACAGGAATTTACAAGTATCAGTTTGTAGTGTAATCTTCTGAAAATGGCAAATATGTCAAAATCGAAATATAAAAAATTAGATTCTTATAACATATACACGTCTTTTTTTTAATTTAAAAAAAAATAGTCATGCTTAGTAACTATTTCAACTAGAAAAAATATAGAGGACGTTTCGTATAAATAGTTCAATATGGCAAGTTGCTTAAGCAATTATAGGAATATTAATATTAATCAATAAATTAATTTTACGTCGCACTATAACCACAAAGTTTATTACTAAAATATACATAGCATTAATAGTAGGTGATTTTTTTACTATCAATTTATAATAGAATAGGCGAGTTAGTAATTTAAAATATGTACAAATAAGAAGAAAGGCGAAGATTCGTTAAAAATGTTGCAAACGACCTGAGAATAATATTCGATACCACATTTTAATAAAATCGGAGAATAAAATTTCCAATAATCGTATGGAATGTTTAAAATAAAAAAATAAATACAATAAAACATTACGTGAACAGTCGTAATAGTCTTTCGAGTATATTATGCTTCGTTTGAATTCAAATAGTACACAGCTAGCTTGTTTCAGAAGGGAACATAACAATTATAAAATAAATTAATAAATACAAATACGATTCTTTAATACTATAAAAGCGATTGCATATAAACATAAATACTGAATAAAACTGCTAGTTTAAGATGAAGCACGAAAATGACGATGTGACTAATTTTTATGTATTTTCAAATTTCTTTCTATTTTTAATAGTTTTTTCAAGTCTACCGCTTATATTTATTTGTTAAATTCCATAAAAATTTAACACTTGCGTATTTAAAGTTGATAACTATCAACTATTACACGAATATCGGTTCTTGTAAAATAGAAATTAAAACATACAAAAAATTGTCACAACAACAATAATACGATTAAATTATATAGCTTTTCAATGATAAATAATTTAAAATCGACGTCTATAAATTTTACGTTATTTTCTGTATGAAAATGGTGCCGTCATGCGAGTAAAATATATCACAACCGTTACGAATAAAAATGAAACTTAGTACGTTGTAGTTAAGTACATAATAAAATGCGAGTATAAAATGAGGCAACAGAATAGAAAAATCACAACTACAAACTGCCAAAGTCTAAAAACACCAGCCCTAATCTAATTATTAATACTTCGTATTATAACACGATAAAAACTAGTATCAGTCTTGACAATTATACAAATACGATGCAAATTTAATGTTCAACACTGTTTATAATCTACGAACAGTCAACTCACCAAAAATATAACATTTACACGTCAAGTTTTTATAATGGTCACCGTGCATTTTACTGCACACTAGTAAAAATCACTTCCACAAACATATGAAAATCTGTACACCACAAATTTATATGTTATATAAAAAAATTGCCGATAAAAATAATATACCTTCTTAATTAATAATTAATTTATCGTTTTATATATATATTTATATATAAAATTAGGATAAATTGGTTTAGGTCGTAAAATACGTCTATACAATTTAACATACAAAGGGCCAGGGACACACACAGAAGTTCGTTTGACCAAAATTTCATCGCATCGCAAATAATAACGATAAAATGGAAACAATAACTAGCGAACCGACTTTAGCTTTATGTGCCCTACCTCCTAACGTGAGCTCTTCACTTTTAACCACCTCGTTTGGATGCTTATTGAATGGTTTCACTTTTTTGGTGGTTCTTGTCGTGGGAGCTTCCGTACTTGTAGTAGTGGTGGTACTTTGCGTGGTAGGCGATGGCGTTACGGAGGACCACATGGGCTTCGAAAAGCTTGTCGTGGCCCTCGTGGTCGCGTCTTCTGGTGGAGCCCACACTTTAAATACAATTTTCATATTATGAGTGGTACAACGTCCTCCTATTCTTCTATGCAAGTCATCACTTGTCGAAGTGGATATAAAGTAGTAATCGTGTCCCGGCAAAAATTCTAAACCTCCAGGTTGAGGCGTGAAAGGACGAAAGGTAATCGTAAAATACATAAGTTTATAAGGTTTATCGCAAACTGCAATAATTCTGGGATTTGGATTGGTTATTCGACATGTTTCATACTCGTCTTTTGAAACATTGTATATAATATATTTTTCCATGTCCTCTTCATTTCGAGTCTCAGGTGTGTAAACTGGACATATTAAATTAACTTGATCGTATTCAAATTTTAAATTATTTCTGTTTACATCTATAACATTATCTGTATTGTCGATGCGAAATATAGGATTCGACGAATTCCAATGTATTGTGTAGAACTTGGCTCCTGTTGGCATTGTTGCTAATACAAAAGTGTGTAGACACAAAACCAGCATAATTAGCGCATTACGCGCTACACTATATGGTAACCAATTCATTGCACACTTCTTTCTAACTCTCAATCCTTCTTACATTCTGTTTTATCCATTAATTGCTGCCCTGTAAAAATTTGAAAGTTAGAAATACCATACCACCGTTCATGATTTAAAAGTAAATTAAAAGACCGTCCCTTAATTTTCAAAGGAAATTTAATTTTAAATAACCAGGTACTTTCAATATAATATTGGATATTGCACTTGGTAATCTTCGAAACTAGTAATTAAATGGTAAAATTAACCAGATAATTGATTTATTACCTATTAAAATTTGAAACGCCGTTAGGATCATAAACGAACCATGAAAATCGAGATTGCCATAACAAGCAATTTGGAATTTATCATCGTTTCTTCATTAATAAAAAAAACAAACAAACAAACTACATGTAAATTATTAATATTGAAATATTTACCTCTTATTGCTTTTATACTTTCAAATTATGGAACACAACGAAGCGGAGAACTAAATCCAAGGTGGCTATGAGACAACTGATTAGGTTTTGCAAATAGTTCAAGTTAAATGAAATTGACATAATCGAAGTAGAAAGTGTACTTAAAAATCATTACCTGCCCACTTAATTTCAATAAAATTTTATTATCGCTTTTACAAAAGGCCATTAAAAATCCATTCGAAAATACTAATTATGCGAGTATTTAAAAATTGCATTCCAGGTAAATGATAACGATAAATTCCGTGGTTAAAATTAGTATAATTGCCTTAAATACACTTACAAATGAGAATATAATATATAAGTGCATATGTATATTTTTACTTAATTTGAAATTTTATACTAGGTATTATACCCAGGTACTATTAAAAAAGGTATCCTTAAAAATACAAAATAATAATAATTGTACTATGGTCTTGATTTGAAATTTATTTAAAACACTTATTTCTGTATTACTAAGATTTCATAATTGTGATTTACTTATAATGGGGGTATACAAGTTATTCGATCTTGAATCATTTTTGCCATAATTATAAACAGACTTTAAGTGACACTCAATAGAAATACACAAAATTAAAATAAAACCTCTAATTTGAATACTATTTTTTAATTTATTAGATTAAAAAAAAATAAAAGTTTATTTTATTTCACAATCAATTATAAAAATGTTGATTTCAATTGAATTTCTAGGAAAAGTGATGAATTATTTAAACGATTCATTTCTAATCAATTATATGTACGAAAAACAATTTCAATAAACGAAAAATATCGTTCCCAACTTTTGTATTGGAAACGTCCACGGACTCAAAAAAAAATAATAATAATGGTAAAGAAAGTGGAAATAGTATGTATATTTTTACTTTAACATTTAAATTGTACAATGGGAAATGATTAAAAAATCTAATTCTACAGTTTGACGAATAGTAAGTACACAAACTGAATTTCTATAACTTTTTTGTTAACTACTATTTACTGTTAGGTAATAAATTAATATCAATCAAGCAAGGCTATAGGTGAGTTTTGAATTTTCACGCTATCCGTTAATGTTTTATTATCGCTAACATTATTGGTCCTTTGTAATCAATTAGAAGTGCAATTTCTATTACTACAGACACACCTCCACAAGGTAGGTGTAAAAAATACATATATACGTGAATAATTTTAAAGCTACCTGTGTCGCGACTCCATTTCAAATTCATCCTTATTAGGGTCTATTATTCTTTTGCGAGAAAAATTTAAAGGTATCGACTTTTTGATTACACTTCGTGTTAATTATTTTAGCGTGCTACCGATAAATCAAATTATCCTCCACGAAAAAAATACACAAAGGTAAAACGATAAAGAATAGACATGTTGAATTGGCTTACCTATTGTTAAAAGTATAAAATTCATAAACGAGAAGGAATCATAATGAATGTTTTTAATTTTCGTGAATATAACATTCGAAAACCGTTTACCACAAATTACACTTCATATTTCCACACAAAATGCACCCACAACGTAACGAATGTTCCAAAACATTCTATAAAATCGAGTGACCAGAGCAACATTCCTTTGCCATCTTGTCACTACTCTCTCGCACAACAGTAAGCGATTGACTGCCATCTATAAATAAAACACTTATTCACCACAAGCAAACTACTTTATCGATAATAAATTATAAAATATGTTTATGTGTTTACGATTGAAATTCTGTGGAAAGGAAGTCTAGTGCATTATTATTAAAATAAATTACTGTTCAAATATAAATTAAATCATGTTTTAATTTTTTTTAATGTTTAGAAAAAATATGTCGGTTTTACGGATTTTACGTTGTGTGGTGTTATATACAGGGTGTCCGCTAAATATGTGAGCTAAACTTACCAAATTGGTAATAATTAAATTTATTTTAAATTACCGATATTAACTAGAAGGGTAATATTTATATTACACATTTTTACGGAAATACTCTATAATCGATATTCTTTAGCCGCTGAGATGTAACCTCAATAAATATACGCGTACAATGTAATATTGATTAATTTAAATTGAAGGGAAAAATTATTAAGTATATTTTCTTACGTGAATTATGTTGTGATGGCATTTCTCTTGTGGCATAATAATAAGGTATATCATTAAATTATAAAAATTTAATATAATTAAAGATTGTTGAAATACATACTAAAACTCGATTATGTACTGTTCGTTTTCTTTTTTACGTAAACAAACGTAATAGCGTTAGATTAATAATGACTAACTATTAAAAAATTCTAATTTCAAATAATTTCTAAATATTTTAAATTTAAAACTTACGGCGCTAAATCGTAACAACCAATGAGTAACGTTAGTTCTATTAGTGTATATACAGGGCCGAAGAAAAATTGTACGCAAAATGCTTTTAGGTATATTTTTGCAGGCAAATCTTCCTTGATTTATATGTTTTTAATTTACAGTTGAATTGTAATGTAATTGTATTAATTAATGCATTAGTATCTAATTTAATTATGGGGTAATTACTTTAAAGTTTGTTATCCTAGTTTAGGACTTTGTGCACTAGATTTAATTATAAAAAAATCAAACCACCAAAATAAGGTATCTAATTTTTTCTCACAACTATCAACATAGCTGTTTGCTTTTACTATAAAAACAAAATAGTAAAACAAATTAAAAAATTAACAACCAATCGTTCCTGCTCTCTTATGAAGTTTTTATAAATGATGAATGATATAATCAGAGGAATAGGTATGTATTTTGTTCCTTAATTTCGTAAAAATAATAAACGTTTTACAAGAATGTGATAGAAATCAGACTAGCAGCAGCGCAGACGAAAATGAGTCGGGATCAGAGCAAGATGAGTCCATTCATACGCTTCAGATGGCTAATATGCAGACTCATAATATAGGGGCAGTACGAAAACGTCGTGGAAACCTTCCCAAGTACTCTGTAAAAATATTAAAACGATGGCTCTACGAGCATCGTTATAATGCTTATCCTAGCGACGCTGAAAAAATTACTCTCGCAGAAGAAGCAAATTTAACTGTATTACAAGTATGCAACTGGTTTATTAATGCTCGTCGACGAATATTACCAGAAATGATTCGACGTGAAGGTCACGATCCTTTACACTACACTATTTCACGTAGGGGTAAAAAGTTAAACGCGTCTAATATAATAAACGGTCAAACTCACATTAATTGGAGTGAAGATGTGTTTTCAGGAAGTAAAAGAATTCGCTTGGATTATGATTATGATGATAATCTGACTGTTATGTATCAACCGGAAGACGATAGTCCTAACGAATACGATAGTTCGTGCCCCAGCGAAGAAGAAAAATGTATGCCTTGGCAGAAATTTATTGGGTATGGTATATTACCAAATAGTGTGGAATCTGAAAATATAGAGTAAGTAGCTTTATTGTGTTTTATGTTTATTTAATGAAGAATTATTTCAAGGACTCGATCAGAAAAATCCGATGGTTATTGGAGTGCTCATCCGCAGTTGGCACATTTACCTCAACTACCGCATCCGTTATCGGCTCCCAATCCAAAAGTACAAGTTTTGCCAGTACATACCTTAGAACCATTATTGCCATCGTCGCCGGCACATACTTCAGAAGAAGAGTTAGATAAAGATAAATTTAAAGGTCTTCATGTTTTAGTAGAAACAGCAGTAGCGGTTCGATTGCGCGAAAAGGAGAAAGAATGTTTACAAGTACCTACTGTGCAGAATCAATTCTTTTAAAGTTTTACGGATTATTTATCTAGTTAATTATTTACTGTAATTAACGTTACCTATCAATAAATATTTTAAATGATATATCGAATGTCATTTAATTTTGTAAAATGTGCTATGTATTTTTCTAAATGAGTTCATTTGTATAAAACTTAGTCGATAGTACCACGGAAGACATATTATATATATATATGTGTATATATATAAGGCAGAAGCGTTATTCTCCTTGATCTTATAAGCTCGTTTTTCATGACCTTGTGCTACATTTTTGATAATAAATACAGGGACAAATTTAAATGTTTTTGAACAACTATATTAATAGGAGTTTTCAATAATTGTACCGGCTGCACTGAACTAACTTACCATCTTTAAAAATACAAATTTCGATTTATCCCATTTAAAAATCATACTAAACGATTACAAAAATTGTGTGACAATACAATTTTTAATGGTAATAAATACTGGACGAGTTGTTAATTTTGAAGGCCACGACAAGTCAATTTGGTGTAATTATCGAAAATTGTTGAAGCTCGTTCAGAGTAGAAATAAGATCAGGAAGGTGCCAGCTGTGTAAGAATTATGCGATACATAATTATATTGACCATAACTCTCATGTTGTAGAACAAGGTGTATATAATATTCACTTATCATTTACACTTGCTTGAATTTTTTTAAGTAATAAAATAGGGATCTATTCGGTAAAATCTGTTAATTTTAAAACCCTGTTAACATGTAGTTACTATAGGAACATAATAAAATTTGAATTGATTGGTTATTAGTTTTTTAACAGACCTTTAAAATTAAAATTCCTCATAGAATAGACTCCATAATAATTAGAAATTGATGTTTATTCTAACTATAGAATACGTGTTCACAATTCCATTAAAAGAAATCAAAGTAAATATTACAAAAACATGATTATTTTCAATACTTAAAAACATCTAATTTTATTAAACTACATTGGTTAAAATTGATGTTTTTTTTTTCTTTAAGATTATTTAATAATTAATACTTAAGTTTAAGTCATGTAAGCACAAGCTTTCACTGATTTTTGAACATTTTCAATATTGAAGGAAAGGTTATATAATGAACATAATCTTTCTTGCTTAAAACAGTTACTTCGCATATCTCTTGTTCTGTTATAAGTGAAGGTAATTTCGAGATCCATGGTTCTTGCAGCAACTCATCTAAAAATAATAAAACAAAAATAAATTTAGTGCAATAATAGCAAAATTTTGATTATCCATTATTAAATTTATGAACAAGTATTGAGCCGATTATAACCATTAGCAGTAATTTTGAAAAAAAATTAAACTCTTACATTGTAATAAATTAACTAAATAATACAGATGATATTTAAATCGATTAAGTACTTGTAATTTAGGAGAAATATTTCCAGTTTTACTTTAAAATGTATAAGTTTAGAATATTGTAGAAATATGATTGTTTAAAATAAATATGTATTTCAAATACATATCGAGCAGAGCAGGTGATATATAAAATAATTTATATGATCATTTGGACTATTGTATTCTGACCAATAAGTAAAACATATACAATTTGTAGAAAATTTACATAATATGTGTAACAATTTATTTCAAAAATATTATTTCTTTTCATATTCAATTTCATACCGTGTTATAAAACTGATACAAAATTAGAATAAGTAAGACAATAAATTAATACTTTGCATTAAAATAAAAATAGTATTCAATATCTGCATTAATATGAATATAAAATCTATTTAGGTTTGTTATGCAATAAAGCTTACCATCTATTAGACACAAAATTGCAAAAGATGGATATTTTGCAAATTCCACTGGCATTTTTCTTAAATGTTGGCAAGTTACAGATGAAAAGTTGCCATAATCAATGAAATACATAAAATATTGGTTTTTGTCTATTTTCATAACAAATGCTCGGAACCATTCGTCTAAAATAATAATTAAATTTGTGTTTTCCACATCGAATTCTAATCACAGAATATAAAATCGAAACATTTACCTTCAAATGTGTTAAACAAACTTCATGAAGTACGGGATTATAAGGATTATTATCTGTTGTTAAATAATCACGTATATCAGAATCCATCAACACCAAAAAATCCAATTTCTGATCCACAATGCAAAAGCTTACATTGCCATCACTAATGTCACCTGCATATAAACACAATAATTTTTGGGGTCCCAGACTAACATTAGGTCTCTTAATGTCTGTATGTTTAACAATCGATTTAGTTTGAATTTTTTGCAATGGCTGATCTAATTCAATTAATGTATCTGACAAACTATGATTATCTTCACCTACTAAGTTGTATATATTTTTTCCGAAGAATTTCTCCTAAAATAAAATAAAATAAATTCGTTTTCAATTCAAGTTTCTTTGATGTAATTATTTTATATACATGCTTAATGGTATTGGGAATAAGTACAAAAGCTAAATAAGAAATGAAAATCTTTAGCACAATATAACTATAGTTTATGAAAGAACGGTTTTATAAAGATGTTGAGATTTGCATGACATTAAAAATAATAAAATTTGATTGTTTGACGAGTGATAAAAATATATAAAAACATAAACAACCTCATTTTATATAAACGAAATAAATTAAATAATGTTCATTTTATCATTTTATAAAGTCCACGTACCACTTTGAATTTTTTTCTGCTTTTACTGATATTTTCCAAGTGATCGATAGTTTTATCGCTGAATTTCTTTTCTTGAAATTTTGTTAGAGATATTTTAATAAGAGTATTGTCGATCGTTGCCAATTTTTCATCGATATTCATTAAATCTTTCAAAGTAACAACATCTTCGTTTCCATAATCAATATATTCAATCTTTATATTATTATTATTAATTGAAGAAACGGCAACCCGGTAGAGATTTCCATCACTGAATTGACAAGTAGCTAGTTGATTAAGTTTTGGATAATCAGTAAAAGGTTCTCCTGTAAAATAAGAAAAAATTATGATAATTTAACAATAATATTAATGCGCATTCTTTCTTTTTATTTTTCTACATTAAGTAACATACTAAAGACCGATTTCACAAACGCCAGATAACTTTATTCTCCGGTTACTTCTGTTGTAACAGATTGTTGGAACAATCGTATTAAGCCATTTAGTGCCAAATTAAATATTTAGACCCGCTTTTTGAAATCGGGCATAAGTTAATTTTTACTTAAATAAATGTTAATAATAGGTCGGCGGTGTTTTAGTAAAGTTCAAAATCAAAAATGTATCGTAATGAGAAAAATAAGTACATTTTACCTTTGTAATTTATAAATTCTTGGCAAATTTCTTTTAACAGAGTACTGCAATGTCTAGTTCGAACTAGTAAGGAATTATTTCTTTCTGCAACAATTATGACTATATCATCAGTTTGTAATGCCTGTTCTGGTTGGTTTTTTATGAAAAATGCTTTATTTTCAACAGCTTTCTGAATATTTACTGTTGATGGATCCCAACATTTGGCATCGACTATATATTTATTTCCAGATCCAAATACTAAAGTTAGTTTACATGGCTCTTCAATCGTCAATAACACATCTGAAGTCTAAAAATACATAATTCATTAATAAATAATTTGACAAAGATGGTTTAAGCAACCTGTATCAAATATATAGGTAATCATCAAAACTATATTATAATAGATATAATAGTTGTGAATTGACTTTTTCCTTAATAATTAAGAAAAAATAATTATTTAGGGTATTATAGGGTACGTGCAGCTTATGTCTTACACAAATAAGAAGAAGAAAAAACAAAATTAAATACTATACAAATATGCTATACTATAATAAATAAATGATATTAAAAATATTAATTTAGATGTAGGTTGTTTTAAAATGCATCTCATTTAATTTTAAATTAAATTATATACTGTGTGTAACAGAATCATGGTACAGTCCCTTAATTTTGTTATTTATTAAGATAAAACTTTTCGCAAACTTATTACATATCTAATACACTCATCAATCGTCACTTTTTGACATGGAAATTGTGTTTTTCCCACTTCCCGTTTCGCTGAAATCAACATCAATTTTCGATTTTCAAATGGAACTCTCTGTATACTCTGCATAATTTTCTGAGTATAATGGCACCACATAAGTGGCAATTCAACTGTAAAAAAAAAATAGCTACCTGCCTAATTTATTTTTTTCAAATTTTTTCTTGTAAATTCGGTTGTATTGATCTCACAAAGTGGCCAGATGAGTAGATTCGTCATTGAACGTACTTCCTATTCGTACCATAGTACCACTAAGGTACTATTTTAAAAAATAAAGTTTTGATACATAAACCATTGTCGGTAACATTACCAGATGATACACTTCGTCCAAACCTATATGCAGTCCACGTCGTCGGTAAAAGTTTACTAGATGATGACGTTTCGTACAGTGCTGTCACCTCGCACCTCGCATTTTGACAGTTCTAATAAATTGTAGTCTTTCATTATACCATCTAATATGTGCGCAGGTAAATCATCTATAGAATATGTAATTTTCCAAACTTTAAACCGAATTACAAATAAACAATCTAGTAACTTTTTTTGATGACGTAAATTGCATATAGGTTTGGATAGGCCATAGGTCAAACAATTGCATGTTTTTGGGGAGATTTTATTTTTCGTTTTATTTAATTTTGTTCTTTGACAAATTGTTTAAAAGTATTCAAAAAAAACGAGGTGATGACCGCTCTCTAAAAATTTTACTTACCATGGACATTTCTGCGATGACATTTGGTGTAGTTGTGCATTCACATGTGAATGTGGGCACTGTTTTATAAACATTCAGGAAGTAGTCGTACTTCGTCAACTTGACTTTACTATTCCATAGTCTATTAATCCACAAATGTACTGACCATTAGATTTATTTGTTACAATGCCCCGAACATAATTATCACCATGTAATACGGCAACCATGTCGTTGATATTTGGATTATATGGTGGCAACGTTTTACATTCTTTTGTAATGCTTTCCAACTTATTAAGATCAGATTCAAATATATCAGGAAAAACGAATGCAATAAAACTGCTTTCATTAAGTACTCGCATACATTGGAATATTGCGCATTTGGAAATACTTTCAACTACACTCGTAAGTTTATTAGATGTCGTGGATGAAGTTAATTTAACAGTATCGTCGACTTTATTTTCTGTTTTGCAAGATTTATTTTCTAATTCTGGAAGGACATGCCTGTTCTGTATTTCAGCCTGTACTTGAGAAATTTGATTGTTCACATCAGTTACGCAATTCTTTATTTCAGTAAAGTCAATTATAGATTGATCGTTTTTAGATTTCCTCAAATGTGGTACCTGGGAAGGATCCTGTTTATTTTTGACAAAATTATCGCCAGTGTTCTCCTGCAATAAATTCCCGTCAATGCCGTTTTTGGATATAGGAGAATTATCGTTTGGCATAGCTGATGAGTTCGTTTCAAAATTATTTTTTGGACTTGGAAACAGTTTATTTGTATTTCTACGTTGTGCTGGTGTTTTAGTTTTATTGTAATGGTAGTTATTTAAAGGTGCTTTTGGTGAAGTTTTCTGCTTAGTCGCTACATCTTCGGTGAATTTATTTTCAAAAACTTTACCAGCGCTCCTTAAATTATAAATAACTCGTATTAAATACATTTATTGTAATTACATTAATCGTGACTTACTCTTCGATCGTATTAGGTTTCTTTTCAAAAAATCTACTGTCGTTCCTTAAATTATAAACAAGCTCATATTAAATAAATTACTATATTATTACGTCTACAGTGACTTACTCTTCAATAACGTTCTTGATTATGTCTTCGGAAATCAGTAGGCTAGTTTGTTTAATAAACTTTGCCGCTTTAACTCTCATTATGTATTGAAAATGTTTAATAACATCTCTAAAAAAATATACAAAATAAAGTGAGTCCTATCACCGTCTTTTTTATGCAGAAAGGTTTTAAGTCATATCCGATGGTAGATGTGTCAGGGTCAGTCGCACAAACATAGTCTAAAATTTAAGCATCACTTAATTACTAAATTTTCCTATGGATATTTTATAATTAAGTGACACTTAAATTTTAGAATATATTGGCGCAATCGGTCCTCACTCTTTTAAATAATATTATCAAATAATCAATTGTTTGTAAAGAGAAAAAAATTGAATAATTATGGAAAAAAGAATCTGGTCTGATTTGCTGCCCAATTCACTAAAATCATTCCGATATTTAGCAATAAGCTCTATTGCTTATTTGACAATTGCCCGGAACAGTACATACTTTTAACCAATCAGAATTTTAGGGTTTATTCAATTGTCGAAATCTAACATTCTGAATGGTCGACAGCATGTACTATACCATTTGCAAACCAGTTTGACGGTGCGTTGGAACAGACCTTAAATTTAGTTGTTACTAAACTATGTTTATTTTTATGGCAACAATCGTTTTGATGGAGATAGTCATAGTTTCGTAATGACTGAATTTAATCACTTGTCTATGAATTTGTTACATACTTTCCATCATATTTTGGTTCATTAAGTAGATCATCTTTGTTTTGTTTAATGAAATAAGTTTTTAAAGAACGATACCTTATAAGGGCAGTCTTATTACAAGTTTATCTATTATAAAGAAAAAAACAACAATCAAAAACTTACTCATCGTAAGGATGCTTCTCACTAGGTTTTGGTAGAGAGCCATTTTTGAACAAATTAAAACCAGATTTTTTCAACTCATCTAGCGACATATACAATGCACCATCGGCACCTTTTAATAGAGGCACTTCGCGGCCAAATACATCCACATAATCATAACAGAAATTTATATTCTTTCCACTTTTGATATTCATATTTGATATATGTAAAGTACTATTGTCGATGTCGTTTACCCTGCAACAACAAAGAAATTACATTAACTAATAAAGTAGGAATTATATTTATAACTTACTTTTTATCGAGCGTATCGTTACCAAAATTATCACTTAAATACGGTGAGGAAATTGTAAATAATAAACTATTTTTAAGTGATTCATATGCTTTATTAGCATCTCTAAAAAAAAATTAAACATTAGATTATACATATTAATATTTCCTTGATATTGATATTCTATTAAAATTTCCTAAATTCACATGTCTTTCTAATATACTATATATTTTTTTTAATTTCTAACAATCACATCTCGAATTGTATAAGTAATGTGTTTCTTAAGCTTTTATGTAACTTGAATTTGTAAATTAAATACATAAGTGTAATTTCATAATAAACTGCAATATGTATTGTAGTATAATATACAATATAACGTAACATTATGTTGTATATTATATTTATTATTATCACTTTATAAAACAGACATCATGCGACAGTATTTACTATGATATAAACGTGCGAAAAATATAAAAAACTGAAATATACTTTTTATACAAGGAGGGGGTAAGTTAAGAATTTATGTAAGTCGTGTGTTGTGTGGTTACAATAATTGTGTTTCTATGGATATTTTATATTTAAATTAGGTTTAAATTTGAAAATATGTTGGTGCAACTGGCCGAAATTGGTTAAAATATATAATTTTTAAATAAACGATTTCTTTTTTTTTTCTTAACAATTTAACTATTCTTACAATACAATGCTGGCTATTTAGGTGATAATATGGCTAATCGTTTTCATTTTTAGTAAATTTTTCATTTGAATCTATCATTATTATATAGTCAAATAAATATATATTTTATGGTTGGGTTCTCAATTGTAGTTAACTCTGACCTTCAGTCAATCACTGTAAAATTGATTAGTAATAATAATTGTTTCTAGGGCGAGTGATTGATGGTTAGAAGTAACCAACGATCGAAACACCGGCACTTAATAGTTATAAAAATATTCAGAAGTATCTATATTTCTATTATAAAATAACAAAAATAATAAAATTAGAAAAAGGCGTCAAATTCCAAATTAAAACTTTCAATATTTTACTTTAACTGCAAAAGTTTGCTTCAGTTCTCATTGAAATGGATATTTACAGTTGCAGCAATTTGTAACATCTAATAGAGATTTGTAAAGAGATTTATTTTAATAAACTAGGAAAATTAAATTAACTTTAAAACTAACTTAAACTTAACTTAAAATTAACTTAAACTAACTAAATTTAAAAATTAAATAATGTACGAAGTAATTATTATTTAAATAAATAGCTACTTACTCGATCAATTTAAAATATACTTTCCCAAATTGTCGCGTTGGTGAGATATATAACTTTATTATGGGACCAAATTTCGAAAACTTTCCATAAAAATCTTTCTACAGGAATAAAATATACCATTCACATATGTGTTTATATATATTTATATATATTACTTAAAACTTACATATTCAAAATTTGGAGGAAGGTTAGTAAATTGTATTATTCCTATTATTCCCATGCTGAAAAGAAAAATATATTTCAACAAATCAATTATTTTTGTTATTTTAATTAATTAAAGGTTTATTATATAATAGATCCTTAAGTATTGGGTTGTTCGGAAAGTTCATGCCGATTTTTGGTAAGTGGCACAAGGACAGGTCTGAATATATCAGAACGATTGAAAACAAATGGCATGCGTACATATCGTAAACGACGGTACTTCAGGCATATTTGGAAAAGAATTTGGTTACGATACGTTAATTGTTGTCAGTTTTATACGCCTTTGAATATGGAAGAAAACAAAGTGCATTTTAGACATTTAATGTTTTTCTTTTACTGGAAAGGCAAAAATGCCACACAAGCGGCAAACAAGATATGAAGAATTGACCGAAGGGTCAATTATGGCTTCGACCACGGAAAAAGCAATACTTGTAGCAGAAGTGTATAGATACTATCATGTGTAAAGCAAGCAACATGTTATATGTGTGTTGCATAGTAGCATTTGATTTTATCGACACCGATCGATGGCATTTAGTTTGATAACTAACAAAAAAATGTTATTCAACATCGCTTTTACCTAGTAAAAATGTTAAACAAATTTAGTGATTCTGTGACGTGTTTCATGTTTTGCTACATAACATAAATATAGCTTTATAATTCGATTCGAACATTATACCAAACATTTTCGAATTAAGTAGTAATTCGTTTCACCCGTTGACGACCAATTACCTACTCGTGACCCCAAGAAATATATAATGGAATCATAGTAAAATCGTAAGAAAACGGTCAAAATAAAGAACATACTTGTATGTTTTTCGTTTTAACGCTTTACTATTATTGCATATACAGGTAAGGGGCCAACAGGCGAATCAACCCTCATTTTTGATAGATCGATGCATCATATATAACAGAATAAAATTGAACAAACGTATCGAACATCTAGATATTAGTTGGGACCAAATCACTTTTTGTTATAAGCAAATGATGTACAACATATGTGCAATTTAAAGTAATTATTCAATATTTAATTTAATTAGTGCAATAATTCAAAATTGCTTATTTGTCGAAAAACGAATGACCTTGAATTTTATGAAAAATCAAAATTAATGGATGCTAATACAGGTACTGCACTAAAACTAAACTACCATATAAGCTAGTTATTTCCTTAGAATTGGGCAAAGCACATGAGAATATAAACGCTAACGAAAAATGTAAACACCCCCTCACTAAATAAACACATACGATTGATTATAGTTGATACATAAATGCACACCTATATCGCGAATACGATAAATTTAAAGAAAACAGTATTTACATCGCGAATTTCTGTTTGATAAAATAAAAGGTTGTTTGATATTCGAACCACACCAAGCTCAACAAAACAATTCATTAAAAAGGTAATACACTTTAAATGAATTTTGATTAAAATATTATTATACTTAAACTATGATATAACGACTAAATAATATCAAACAATTAAGATACTTACTTAAAATAGTAAGGAATTCTAGAAAAACGTAACACCAAATATCCAACACTTTGCTATGCCAACAGATACAAACATAAAAATGGAGTCTTTTCTACAGTCTGACCAACAACCTAATAATAATTTACTAATTTTATTTTATAATTATTATTAATGCAATTTATTAATTAATATTCATACTTTAAAAATCCTTATTTTTTTTCAATTTCTGTTTTTTGTTGAATGCGTCGTGCATCATTTTAAAATGCGGGCGAAAAAAAAGTTACTGATACAGACAGGAGTGAACTTAGCAGACTAAAGCTAGCAGCCTAAAACATATGTTGCAACGTCGCACTATATGTTCCCACGGACGGATTATAACACTTGTTATATTATTAACAACTAATTATGGACAAATAAAATCAACAAATACTTACCGTAACAACGAAACTAACAATAATAGATTACAAATTGTATAATATTGGCGAAATAATTGTTGTTAATATAAAGTTTGGAGAAAATTAATGTATGTAATGAACAACTATTAAATCCAGTTTATAAATTAAAAAAAGCACTTCTAATCGAGGTCCCCACATGAAACTTTGCTTAAATGTGCGCTCATGTGTTATAAACAATATACCAAAATTTAAACAAAATCGTATTTGCGGAAGGCCCTTAAATTCGCTAGCAGCCCAGAATTTTTGTATTTTTCAGATTTTTGCATTTCGGCGAAAGGGGCACTTGGCGTCGAGGTCCCCACATGACACTCGGCATAAATGTGTGTTCATGTGTTTTAACAATATACCAAAGTTTAAAAAAAATCGTATTTGCGGAAGGCACTCAAATTCGCTAGCAGCCCAAAATTTTTGTATTTTTCGAAATCCTGCATTTACGCGAAAGGGGAACTTAGCGTCGAGGTCCCCACATGAGACTCGACATAAATGTGCGCTCATGTGTTATAAACAATATACCAAAGTGTAAAGAAAATCGTATTTGCGGAGGGCCCTTAAATTTAACAGCAGCCTAAAATTTTTGTATTTTTCAAATTCCTGCATTTCTGCGAAAGGGGCACTTAGCGACGAGGTCCCCACATGAGACTTGACATAAATGTGCGCTAATGTATTGTAAACAATATACCAAAGTTTGAAAAAAATCGTATTTGCGGAAGGCCCTCAAATTCGCTAGCAGCCTAAAATTTTTGTATTATTTGAAATACTGCATTTCTACGAAAGGGGAACTTAGCGGCGAGGTCCCCACACGAGACTTGGCGTATTTTAAACATCAATAGTGATTCATTAAAGTATTATTTTATTTTTATAATTATTATTGAATTCAAATATTTAAGTAAAGTTTGTATTAAAATATTAATCATTAAGATATATAGTTAACTAAAAATATGTTCGCCAATATTGTTGAAGATTTTTACAAATTTTGACAGATAAAAATTAATTTGGCTACCAACGAACGGCAGTTTCGCCTGATAGACAAGCGCCCTATTGTTCTGGTGCCCTTAGGCAATCACTTAGGATCGCCTAATGGTAAAACCGTCGTTAATATAGGTATTCCAGGGGCATTCCATAATTCTAGTCTTTTTTCTTATTAAATATCCTTGGCGGTCGTTCACGATCACGATCTTCGTAATTTGAAAGGACAGTACCTCGGTTCCTTAGAGGCCCTACGATCGGCGCATTCTACTTGGCTTCCCGCAAAAATGTGCCGTGTGTGCCTTTTTGTGCTTCCCGTGCACATTTTATAAACTTGCTAGAATTATAAAGAAACTACTGAAGGTAACATATTATTAAGTAACATCTACGCAATAAAATGCACCGTATAGGGGCCTCTTAATTTTTAAATCGTTTCTCGAATTATGGTACATACAAGAAGGACGTATGTTGCCACAGCGATAACAGTCCAGGGTCATAGTTAGCCCTTGGTATTTCTGAATTAATTTTTTGTAGGCATATGCGTAAAGATAAGTGCCCCTTTCGCGGAAATGCAGGAATTTGAAAAATACAAAAATTTTGGGCTGCTAGCGAATTTGAGGGCCTTACGCAAATACGATTTTGTTTAAATTTTGGTATATTGTTTAAAACACATGAGCGCACATTTATGCCAAGTCTCATGTGGGGACCTCGTCGCTAAGTGCCCCTTTCGCAGAAATGCAAGATTTCGAAAAATACAAAAATTTTAAGCTGCTAGCGAATTTGAGGGCCTTCTGCAAATACGATTTTGTTTAAATTTTGGTATATTGTTTATAACACATGAGCGCACATTTAAGCCAAGTCTCATGTGGGGCCCTCGATTAGAAGTGCCTTTTTTAATTTATAAACTAGATTTAATAGTTGTTCATTACATACATTAGTTTTCTCCAAACTTTATATTAACAACTATTATTTCGCCAATATTATACAATTTGTAATCTATTATTGTTAGTTTCGTTGTTACTGTAAGTATTTATTGATTTTATTTGTCCATAATTAGTTGTTAATAGTATAACAAGTGTTATAATCCGTCCGTGGGAACGCTTAGTGCGACGTTGCCACACATGTTTTAGGCTGCTAGCTTTAGTCTGCTAAGTTCACTCCCGTCTGGTAAAGTACGTCATTTGTGATAGTTGAACGGTTATAACTGTTTGAATTTAAATACCCATTGTTTGTTTATATTCGAGAACTTTTGAGTTACAGGGATATGTACCAAACTTTAAAATAATTCTTTGCAAAATTGCTTTTTTACCATACACATGGAAAGAAAGAGCAGGAGATCCTCTGTAAGTTGTATTTTAACCTTTAAATTTAGTTTTATCGTTATTGTTCGTTATCGTAATCTTTCTAAATAAAATTAAGTATTTTATAAGAATTCATATTTTAGATACTGAAACCTCAAAAAGCCCGAAACCCATTATCAGATTTGGATTTTACTGATGTTACAGAAGAACTTCCGGTAGTAAGTATGGAAAGACATGCTTCAACAAACAGAAGAGTTAGTTTTGCTAACAGCAACTTCATAAAGTAAATATGTTTTTATTATACATTCATTTATAATATTGAAATATAATCTATTCGGGTAGTAATGAAATTACATTAAATTTACTAACTCCAACAATTAAAGTGAAAAAACTATTTAATGGCTAGGTATTGAAATCATATATACATTATCTCGTGAGGTTGTAGGTCAAATTTACAAAAATTGAATGCACATGTTTAACTTTTATCAAATTTATATCGGACGCTTCAAATGAAGTTAAATTTAAGGTTTGCATATTTTGCTAATATTATTTTCAAATCATGTAAAAGATTTTGGAGAAAAGCAAAAGAAGGTGTATATTTTTTTCGTACGTAATGTTTATTGCTTACTTAAATGTGCACCTTTATTCCGTGTAAATTGTTATTAATTTATATTGATTTGTATAAGTAATATAATTTTAACAGGGCCTTTGCAACAGACCCAGAAATGAATACAATATGGGATACTACGTATGAGGAAATGATCAATTCTGATTCTGCACATTCTGTAGAAAATGAACAACCAAAGTTGTACATTAGGAGCCCAACCTTCAGATAAAATACAAATTATAAAAAAAAACGTTTTAAGCGATATAGACGAAAAAGAAAATCTATATTTGAATAAAGGTAAAACAACACACACAAAAACTTTAGTTGTCGAAAAGAAAAACAAAAGACGATTAACAATGGCAACCGAAGTTTTGGATAACGAAGATCGTCTAAATCAAAGTTTCTTTCAAATGTCCAAATTTGAGGACGACGACGGCGACGATATAAATTATGTGCACCAAACAAGCAGTAACTCTGAGAATTTTAAAAATAAAATGAATCCTGAAAACATAGCAGATTTAGACGACGATAATGGCGATCGACCAATCGTTGTTAAGAAAAACATTTCCAGAACTGAATCGAGTTTTGATAAAAGTTTTTTTATTAGCGACACAAATGATTATAGCATCGAATTAACCCAGGAGGCGTGCAATTTAAGGAAGAGTGCCCATAACATTGCCGAACATAAAACTAAAATGTTCGATAATGACGTTTTAGAGATAACTAATTATTTAACCATCGATAACAAAACAAATGTAGACGACTCGATTAATTTAACTAGTGTAAGTAGCGATTCCATGGAATTGACTCAACTAGTTAGTAATTCGCAAACGGAAAATTACAATTTGGAAACTCAAACTTCCACAAGTAACGATCTTATAGAATGTACACAATTGGTTAGTTGTTTATCAAAAGAGAACGATCACAATTCAGCTGATGAAACGATTACAAATAAGGACATTGTCGAATTTACGCAAGTAATTAATAATTCTCCAATAGATAATTGCAATGATTTAAGTAACAAAACCAATTACATGTGATGATATTGTCGAATTTACACAACCAATTAGCCATTTACCGAAAGAGAGGGATTATAATTTAAACAATAAAATGTTTACAAATAACGATAACATCGAATTTACGCAAGTAATTAGTAATTCGCAAATAGACAATTCTACTGATTTGAGTAACAAAACTTCTACAACTGATGATATTGTTGAATTTACACAACTAGTCGATAATTTATCGGTGGAAAATTGTCACATTTTGGGAAATAAAACTTCTGCAAATAACGACCTTATTGATTTTACACAGTTAGTTGGTAATTTGAAAAATGACATTTCTGAAAGAAACGATAGCATCAAATCGACACAAACTGCTTTTAATTTAAAAAATAGTACAAAACGTGTAGATGGAATTAGCACCACGTGTCAAAAAAACATTTTAGATCAAACTAATATTGAAGATATAAATTTTAACGTATCGTTCATGGACATTGACGAAAATAATTGTTTGGACGAGACAAGTACGAAACCGATCGTTAATAGGCAACGCGATTTTTTTTTAAATAGTCACAGTCGAAAGCGTTCTCCGAATGAAATGTTTCAAAGGGGCAATTTTATTGATTTTTTACAAAGCGCCCCAGATCCAGAAAATATCGAGGAAGAATTAAATGGAAGTGCCGTTATAAATTGCAGAAAGCAAAAAGGGATTTTCGATGTTTACTCTGATAACGTGATTTCGGCTAAATCGGCAGTAAATATCGAGCTTAAAAGTAACATTGTAAACCGGTCGCGACAAAATATCGATGGCGTTATCGATCGTACCTTTAAAAATTCATTTCACGAAGACACTTCGAAAAGTTGCAACGAAAACAAACAAAGCTCGTTAAATCTAAATAAACCACAGTGTGATTTGGAAATTGTAGACGACAAGTATGTTACCAATAGATTGCCAAATAAAATGCAGTCGTTCGACCAAACAGACTTCAAAGAAAAATCTTTCATAGAGCACATGGGGATAAGTAACGTGTTAGCAACTGATAATGTTACCAATTCAGAAAACATAGAATTATTCTCAAAAATCGAATCGTCATTTAATGCATAATGTTTGATTTTAATTCGCCACAAAATAAGTTTCAAAATCAAATGAATAGCACAAAATCGAATACCGAAGCTTCACGTGCAAACAGTTTTGATTCGACTTCTAGAAAAGCTGAATTACAGAACGAAGATGAAATTAACAATAGTAAATATAATGAAGTAATGATCGATGCAAATTTTGACAATCATTCTTTATGCGAATCAGGATTATTACAGGCTAAAATGGGTATAAATGACCTCACCTGTACTCTAAAGATGCCAAATATTTCGGTCATTAAATTACCCAAGGAAGATCCTGACTTACTTATAGATAAAAATGCATTACTTGTCGATCCTATTTCTATTACACTTCAACATAACATATCTACTTCGTTCCAGTCAACAAGTATGGAAATGGAATTTCCAAAGGGTATTACTCGTTCGAAATAGATAATTCATTTTTCGTAAATAAACCACTTACAAAATCAATTCAATTAACAACGAGTAAAAAAGATTGCGCAGTTGGAATCAGCACTTATTGTAAAGATCAAGCGGATGTTTCCTGTTTAAAATTGTCTCTGACAAATAATCAAAATGCGAATTCTATGGATTTAAAGTGTTCTCCACATAAAAATTCTGCCAGCGATACACATGTTTCTATTGTTTCCAACATCAAAAGGTGCCGAGAGGCAGAATATTTTGAAAGAAGAACAAAACCAAAATGACACATTTAATATTGTGAAGGCAGATAAACCTCTAACAAAGGAAATGTACGGAAGCCCTCCCGATGAAAAAAAAGAAGCTTTTGAAAATTATAAATCTGCTACCAGTAATTGGTTAAATGACGGCGAGTACATTAGCGATCATGAAATTAATGCGAAGAAACCTTTTAATAATGCAAACTCTTTTATAAAATCGGACGTATTACCGGAAATTATAATAAGCGATTATGATAAAAACAAAGGCAATTTTATTTTAGGTACCTCCGAATGTGGGTTAATTCGAACATCGAACATTGAAAATGTAGATGAAATAAACAATACATCTACAGTCAATAATTCTTACAAAGAGTCGACTAATTTAATACGAAAATCTGAAATCGAAGAAAACATTCAAGCACGAAATAATTTAAAATTAAATCTCGAAGGAAATCTAAATAATTGCCATAATAATAGAACCGATTTCGAAATTAAACTATCGAAAGCCGATCGAAACGAAATAGAAATTATTCAAAATTGTGAATCGGAAACAACAAAATCATCATTTCATATGAATTTCTCTCCAAACAACTCGTTAATAGACGATACCAAGTATTTAATTAACTATAACCTCAGCATTAAACAACCGAAATCTGATTTTTCTAAAATTATAATGGGAGAAAATTGTTCTTTGTTAAGTTCAAAATTCATGGCTCTAAGTAATTTTAGTAACGAAGCCTTTCCCATTTCTCTCGATAATACCCATACTAATCAAGCAAGTAAACAAAATAAAAATGAAGATAAACAAACTACGGTCGAAGTAATTTCTAAATTAAAGCGTAGATCAACCGAAAATATAGAAAACGTTGTCGCAACTAAAAAAACATTATCAAACTCGAACGATGAAGATAAGAATAACACACATAATGAAAATTCAAGGAATCTAACGAAAGAGACAGTATTTTAAATATTTCTCAAGAAGACATTATTTTATTGGGTAATAAATCCGCGCGAATAATTTATCTCCGTTAATTATATCAAATTTAAAATAAATAATTTTAGATACCACGAATATACACCTTGAAAATTTTAAGGCATCGAACGAAGATGAGAGTATTTTAAATATTTCTCAAGAAGTAATTATTTTATCAGGTAACACACGTCTTAACAAATTAATTTCGTCAAATTTAAAAAACAAATAATTTCAGATAGTGCCATAAATAATTCTGAATCAAGCAACACACACCTTGAAGATTTTAAAGAATCGAATGAAAGTGAGAGTATTTTAAATATTTCTCCGCAAGACATTATTTTGTCAGGTAACACGTCTGCGAATAATTTATCTTCATTAGTTGCGTCAAATTTCAAAACGAATAATTTTAGACATCGCAAATAATTCTGAATCAAATCTTAACAAAGAACCAGATAATCCTTTTAGATTGAAAACTCTGCAACTTATGAAAGCTTTTAACGATAGACAAAAATTAACTGAACAAACATTTGCAATATCTAGAAACAATATTAACAGTAAAATAGTCGAGATAAGAGAAACTGTTTTAAAAATTAAAGACAAGTTTAATGAACAACTACAGGACCTATTAACGCCTTATAAAGAAATAAGTTTTGACGATATAAAAACTGACATCGATTATAGTAATGAATGTAGTGCAGATGATATGTCGGAAGAACAAAAATATTTTGAAACCGATTTCAATCTGGACATCGACGTAGAAAAAATTCCAACTTTGAAAGAGAAAATTGAAGAAAAACAAAAAAGGTTAGTTTTATTTTAATTAAATATGCCTGTTTGTTTGTAATTTTTTTCATTTTGATCATTAATTTTATAAGTCAAAATTGTAATACATATATGCCATTACAGCAACAAGGGATATTGGAAAATAGTTTCTTTGGAGGAAGACAAATGTGAGCTTTATACTTTATTTAATTCGATTAGAATAACATTAGAATATGTTCGAGATAATGGCATGATAATTAAAACAAATATTAGCAATTGTATATCGGGTGAGTAAATGATTTTGCTCCATATAAAATATCACGATTAATTTCTGTAATTTTAGATGCTGCAGAACCGTTCGCTTTATTTGCAAACAAAATATTAATGGAACGGCTTTCACGGCAGGCGATACAGTCTGCAGTTGGTGACAAATATGATATTCTTACATTGTTAGATTATGTACATATAAATATGCAGAAAATGATAGATATGTTAAATGAATTCCGTACCTTCGAAAAGCGTTTTTGTATGGAAATGGATTCATCTTTTAAGTAATTATTTGATTTTTGTTAAAATTTTAAATAAATTTCATTAATTTTTTTTTTAGAGTAACCTTTCAATTTATAAATATACATTTGAGGTCACAATGGCAAATTTGTGTGGATTTATTGGACATAAAAAACTTGGAAAAATCGGTCACGGTCACTGCTTTAATCGGTACCGTAAATGAAAGACAGATTAAACATATTGCATCCCTCTGTCCTTGTGGAATTTCGTTTTTAAAAAACTTTATCGATCGCATCTTAGATTATATATGTGAATTAAGAAAAAATCATGACATGAAAATAGAAACTGAAAAAACTAAGCAAATGTAAACTATTATTTTAATGTTAATATTTTATAATTTATATATATATAATTTTTTTAATGAAAAATTTGTATCTTAGTTAAATATAGAATTAAAACAACTTTGAGTTATTTTATATAGTTTTTTTTTTTAAATTGACAGTAAATGTGATGTAGAATATTTAATATTGAATAAACCTATAAAATATAAGGGAACAAAACCGTCTGTCGACCTACATTTTAATATTTTACATTATTACTGTAAATTTCATAATTGTTTAGCTTATTTATTTATGCCAGTGAGGACAATAAGCTTATGGCGATGACTGGATTAAATAAGTTAATAAGTAATATTTGAAGTTTGAATGTTTGTTTTTAACAATATGTGTGTAATATGAATAGAATTAGAAATAAAACCAGAACAAAATTTATAAATTTTTGCACTACTATTAATACAGAATCGCTCACACAAAGCGGAACCCCTTACAATTTTAGACAGCAACCCAATATACAAATATGATACCATATAGATGCACAGTACCTAATTATTCAAAATAAAATTCAACCAAAGAATGTTAAAACACATTCTGACATAATGTCAATTAATTTATTAATATAGAAACAAGAATCCAATTGAGAAAATTACATGTAGCGCCCACTAAGAAAGGATTTTTCAAAATTCCACTCCTTAGGGGACGAAAAGGTGAAAGTCTGTTTTTTAAAAAGATTAGTTTTTCCGTATTTATCCACTACCTTTTGAATTATAAAATTTGTAGGATACGTTTCTTCGAATATTTCTAATCCCACGCGGACGAAGTCGCGGATTAGAGCTGGTAATAAATATTTTGAAAATGTTTAGTGAATTATAATCTGTACTTAAGAGGATGATTACGCTCGCACAGAAAAGTTAAATACAATTTTACTAGTATGTTATCTACACGTTATTTCAGTATCCCAGTATACAAGTTTGCCCACGCCACACTTCATTTCAGTACAGAAAATATTTATGCTGATCTAGTAAACATTCTGATAAACATCTAGCTATTAAATTCCAAGACATTATATTAAATAGGTATAATTATTCAGTAACTTGTTTAAGATTTATATTCTACAGTATCTAGTTTGTCAATTGTTCAATTTTCACAACAAATCAGTCGAATAATTCTATAATTAGTGGAAAATGCTGTAATTACTGTTATAACAGTACCCTCGTAACCCTTCGTATTAGTGCGTTATACCTTGTCATGTTAACACCTTGTGTTTGTTTATAAAATGGAATTAATGCAATAAGAACCCAGAGTAACTTATACATATCAATATGATTAATTATAATAAGGGTCGATCTTTCCATCTGACAGATGGAAATTATAGACAGATACTGACAGATTCCATTATATCTGACAGATATTTCCTGTAAAAACTTTTGTTCGAACAATCGTTTTCATGGTAAATAAAAAAGATAAGTCAGATAAATTTATCAAAAGATGGAAAGATTTGCTCTAAACCTATATTCATTAAATACGTTTTGGAGAAGTAATTGTTGCAGTTACTTCTAACAATAAGTCTAATAAGTAAGATACGAATGTTTCACTCGAGTAACTACAATAAAACCCCGTGTATGCGAATCTCGAATTCGGATTACTATGGGTTTTATTCGAATAAACGCAGCATTACTATGCCTTCATCGATGAAAATAAAATAAAATTCAAAAATGACAAGTCAAAGCTTACCTGTAACGAATATAAAGGGTAGCCAGAGAGAAAAGTGTTCCAAACAGCGACAGTTCGCAATTCACATGATAATCAGGAAAATTGTTTTAAAATGTAACTGGGAGAATTTGTGCAAATTACACTAATTACACTACACTAAGCAAAGTATTATTTACAAATTGTGGTTTACCAATAAACCTGGGAGATAATAATCAAAATAAAACGCTTTCAATTTTGGTAATATTTTAGTTTCCCATACGTTGATATCCCTTTCAAGTTTCTCGTATACCATTCCTTTGAGAGTCCAAATGACGAAATAACAATATTGGCGGTCACTAACGAAGAGCTGCCCCTGTATTTGTAAGTAATACTTATCACTTCTTTTTAATTTTACCACATTATTGTTATCAATTGTAGCAAATTTTATGCGTTTGGTAACAATAGCTTCATGTGGCGTACTATTTTGGCCATTATAAGGGCATTTTATTTCTATAATGCCATCAGACCCTATTACGCCATCAGGGCTTGCTGCCAAAAATGGATATTGTTTTCTTACAAATAATCCGCACTCTTTAATTTCGTCAAAATACTATGTTCTTGTTCTTGACATATGATGTCTTTGTCCTAGATCCTTTGATGCATAAGACAGTCAGAATACCTCATTTTTGCAAAAAGTGGCGTTTACGATAATCTGCGTCGATATGTATTTACAATACATACAACCTCTTTTGCCATACATAAAATTTCCACGAACGCATTCTTTACTAATTAATTATATAAGGTAATATGCAAGCCGATATCTTGAAATAAACATTTCTCGAGTTTAGTTTACGCAGCGAGGAGATAGCGTGAGCAAGACGGCGATACAAGGATAGAGCATACGCGCGAGCACGAAGACCGCGATTCGCCGATTATTAAACGAAAATGTTTTGAGCCCTTATTTTATTTATAAGTATCTATTAAGAAATATTTTTTAGGTAATTAAAAGATGGGAGAAGGGGTACACGTTTTTATTTTTTTAATATATAGCTTCTAATTCAAGAAAGTGACATCGAAAAGTTCGTCTAATTATTTCCAACTTCAAATAGTTATTATATAAAAAGTATATATATTCTTAAGAAAATAAGAACGTCATCCCATACTTGATGATACATATTTTCAGATTCTTTAATAAAAAATTGAAAATTTCTATCAATATAGGTGTAATACCTGACCGAATTTACATTGAAATCCCTATACTAGTGCTTGGCGTAATCATCCTCTTAAGGGTGTTTGGTACAGATTTTCAAAATTATTTTTTTCTGTTTATTTTATCACATATAGATAATTTATAAAGTTTACATGGTAGTAAACGCGAAATTTTTCGAAAAAAACAAATGTATGTATCACTAATTGTCGTTCAAAGTTCAAATCTAATTTCGCAGCTATCTTGAAATCTAGCAAGAGAACTACAAAACTTTTGGTATTGCCAGTAGAATAGCCAATGTACTGTTTATTGAAATATTTTCATTGCAATAAACGCAATAACTTGTTTATTATAACTGTTATAAAAATCTACAAAAATGACGTTTACACAAACTCTTAATTTGTCGTCCTAGAAAATACTTAACTGCGATAAAATTATATTCATTGCATAGCTTAAAATATCTACGTTCAAGTTTAATTTAATAACTTCATCGACATTTTTTAGTTTTCCAATTAACAACGAAATTAGAGATCGAGTGCATTTTCGATTTTCCATCCCGTAATTTTGTCTCCGTCTAATTTCTCCCACTCACAAAATACTATTCTACCGCACGTGGATCAGTAGGGGAGGTAAACATTTGATAAACACCGAAAGCAATAAATCTTTATTGCTTACGATCAGTGGAAGTTACGGTTTTTAAGTTTGACTCGCAAATTTTGAAATAGTAGTTTTAGTCGTAATTATATTTTGATGGATTTATTTATATTTATAATTAGATACTTATTAGGTAATTAATATATTTATTTATAATATTTATACCTTCTAATTATCTGTAGGTACCTATAAGTTTAGTAGACAAATTGATTTTAATTAAGAGTAGCGGAACTCATGTCCTTAACTTAAATTAAAGACACGTAAATTACGTAATCGTAAATAGTAAATTACGAGCAGAATGCATATACATATATATAGTCAAAGGTTAAACGCAAACTTGGCTTTGTACCACTTTGCTGCTGGGCCGCCAATTTTTATTATTACAGGAAGTAACAAGTAAAATAAGACATTTTGCTACATAAATTCTGGCATATTTTGTCGACCAGTTACTGACACATCTGTGAACCAACCCCGACCAACTGAAACATTTCCAAATACGTTCAGATTCTATCTAATTTTAGTGAACGATAGTTTGAATTTTCAACATTTTCAAAATATTTTATAAATAATTGACCCTAGGCTCTCTAGAAATCTTAAAATTAGAGATCCAAAGGAAGATTTGTTAGCAACTCCATTACCAGAAAAATAAATATTTTCGATTTCAAATTGAATATATTTTTCTTCTCCTTTTTTCTATTTGTATATAGTATATAATTTGTAAGTATGTATATATTATTTGTATTGCTGCCGTACAGCTAAAAAACAGCAGCCTACCCTGCTAAACTAATGGGCTCTCGAGCCTACAACAAAATGAGACTTTTTTATAATTTTTGTTTGACAATTTTTTATGTGGTATATGTTTTTTATGGTCTAACATGAAAAAATAGTAGATATCTCATGTACAACTAATTACGATTATTTACGATATTTTGAGCTAACCAATACTGTCGAAAGACCTATGACGTCATCTATTTCTATAAACATATCACGTTTTTTATAAACTAATTTTTATAAGTCGTGGAATAACTTGAAGCTTGAGTTACACCTGTGACTAAGGGTCGGTTTTTTCACCTCCCAATAAATTTACTTGACAAATTTTTACCACGGAAACAATGGTCTGAACAAACGTTTCTATGGTAAATATGTGTCGATTAAATTAAATGGAAGATGAAAAGATCTGCCTTAAATGTATAATGAGCGTAAGCGTAAAAATATATTTAATTTTGAATTATCTTATGATGCATCGGTTTCTAATTTCTTTATATTTAATAAATAATCTTTTATTCAAAAAAATCTTTTTCTTTTTAATAGTAGCAAATAGGTAACTAATTTTTACATTATTCAGAAAATTCAGAACAGCAAGTCTGTTCGTAGACCGAAGGTTTATGATTCTAGAGCTAATGAATTATGTTAATCCGTAAACCAAGGCGTTTCTAAGATCGCTGTCGGTTCCGTATTGTCCTCAACTATTCGGGTAGTGATGGTAACATAAAAAAATAGGGGAATACACTAGTTCGCTTAGTATTAGTGGCGCCCCTATAGCGGAATAGTTTGGCTAAATTACCTACAAAACACCCTTAATATATTTTTTTAAATTAGTACTAAATTAACACTATGATTTACCGCATACGTACAGAAAATAATTGAAAAATTAAACTAAAATTTAAAAAATGCTTAAAATACACCGTGGATTTTATATACGAGTAATTGGAAAATTTGGACTTTTAGAAGAATATATTAAACAAATCTTTAAACTTGACTTTAGAAAAACATCATCATCGTTTTTCTCTAATTTTCGAGGCATTTGCTCTGCTCGGTATCGTCTGTGCAACTTTCTCCCATCAATTTATATACATGACAGCGTAGTTAGTATATCGAACGATATTGAGTCACTATTATAAGTAGATTCGTAAATTACTTTAACTTAATATAGTATCTCAACTATGGTATTCCCCCTATTGTTGGTGTAAGAAAATTTTACTCGAGATAAGTTTTTTAATTTTTTTCGATAAAATTTTTAACAAAAACGACTTGTTTTCATAAACTTTATAGGTCTGTATTACCTATGTATCTGTAAAATATAAATCGATCTTTGTTTTGAGTAAAATCGATAGGTAACATATAAAATTACCGTTGGACATTATCCAGACATTCTAAAGTAAGTCGAGCTTTATATCTGTCACATTGTTTCGAAACTTTTGTCACCTTTACGGTATGTTACATCAGAAATGTTAAGGGCATCTAACGTTTGATATGTCATACAATAATAGCTAGAGGTGATCTGGATCGTTCCTTTAAAAGTCTCAGGAAATCGATCCAAATTCTATGTTTATTGTTTAACATTCTAGTTCAATTAATTAAAGGAAAAGTTTATTTTTAAACTTTAATCAGGTGAAGGACTACACCAAGCTGACGAAAAAATACTCTCATTCAGTTTCAATTGGTTTCTAGATGTCGACGAAAGCTTTTGATATTTATTTTTGTTTTATTATTGGTTATAATAAAGTTAGTGTACCTACTTGTCATAGTTAAATGCAATTTATGATAAAATTAATTAAAAACAACGCGAATATTGTATAGGTATATATATATACACAAATGCTGGTTCTTGCTTATTGTGTTATTACCTACATAATTTGATTGTTACTTCATAATTACACCGAAGATCGATATAAATAAATATAAGTTAGCAAACGCAAAACCGAAGAAATTTAAACTATTTTTTTAAGAGCGATAAAACAAACAAAAATCACTTTTGAAATAAAGAAGAACGAAAAAGTGTTAACGATGAATTAGTAGCGAAATAAGTAGGATTTACTTTAGATTAAAGGATTGAATTTGACATTTATAAATCGCAATAATTAAATTGGTATATATCGAATTAACTTTGTGGTAGATGATATTTATGGACGACGAGCCCACTCTCCTGCCAGGTCTGGTAATGGGAGATGATCCAAATTAAACGATATTTTTATCTGGCGAATTTGCCATCATCGAGTCGAGAGAGTTACAGTTCGTTGAAATCGAAGACATCATCAAGAGGTAACTTATTCCTCGTAAACGGAAGAAAGTAAACGACGAAGGTTCCTAAGATAAAAGATATTATTGTTGTCGCGATCGTCACTATCGTCACAACCTAAAGTGAGTTTGCATACGAGCGACTACAGGCGCTTGTGTCCATACGTGTCCCAGATGCCGAAGAAGAAGGAAAAACGTTCCAAGAAATCTGGAAAAGAAGTTAAGGATCTAAAATCTGTGTCCGAAATTCCCGAAAACGATCTTAATAAACCGTCAAAAATTCGTTTCGATCCGAAGGATCCCGTGTTATTTGATTTAACGTTACCAACTTTCGAAAAGGCGCTGCTAGATCAAGAACGCGACAGAGTCGACAAATTAAACGAAAAGAAGTCGAAGGAAGAATTCGTGATCGATAGACGTAAACGTGAAATTAAAGCGAAAGTTAAAGAAGTTTTAAAGTTGCCAGTACCAATAAGATACGAACCATTGGAACCGGTAAGGAAGAGTGAAAAACTGAAAGAGTTCGAAAAGCAAATCAAAAAAGGTAAATTTTTCGACGTCGATCATAAAAAATATTTAAATAAGGATATTCAACCTTTCGGCGTTTACTGGCGCGAACCCTATGAGTATAGAAATACATTCGATTCGGTGGGGCTCGTACGACACCGAATTTGGAAATCCGTTTATTAGTTGGAGAACGCCCAGTACGTCTTCGATCGCAATCGGACGACGCACTTCGAACTACAACCTGTAACCGATCGAGCCACATCGTTATTAACCAATTAGTTTTTATTTGATTTGAAATTATTTGTGTTTATTTTGTTTTAAAAATATTTGATTACCTTCATCGATATCGTGTGGAAATATTTTATATCGACTTTATAATCTACTACATAAATTTATTTAGTGAAGAAAAATAAAACGCGAGTGGTAAACGAAAAGTAAATAAATACGACAAGAAGACGAACAAGAGGAAATCTGTAACCGAAGAAGTACAATTAAGTTATAGTTTTGTACCAAAGACATCTACATTTTCCGAACCATGACTATCAACGTTAAAATATCACTTTGTAAAATTACGAGAGCGAGCAAGCTTTTTCAAAGAAACTACTATCTTCCTCTTTTAAAGCCTCTTTCGCCAAAAGACGCGCTGAGACGAAAGATAATTACCGGTCAAAATGTGCTGGGAAACCGAATCGAACATTACATACCAACGTTGGAAGCTTATGAAGAAAGAATGGCAAGGAAAAAGAGAAGAGCTCGAGGGGTGCCGATAATTAAAAAACGAGTTAGGATGTATTCCCGTTATCGTTATGTGACGCCATTTTTCGACGAAGATATGGAAAATCACGTTACATTTAGAAACATGATTGCAAAAAAAGGAAGAGGAAAAGGCCAATTTTATTGCTACGAAGTTTTCGACAAAAATTGCATCATCGTAATACCTTATCAGATGGAGAGAGCTATACGAGATAAAGATATCATCGATATGATTATGGCGCAAAGAAGTGAAAAAATTGTAATAAAACTTAATAACGGAATTCGCGTAACGATGCCTTTAGCCAAATTTGAAGGAAATTGTCCCGTCTATAGGGGTTCCGGTTGGACTAGAGAACTAATCGAAGAAGAACACCACCACGGAAAAGAAACCTTCTCCCTAACTAAATTATTCGAAGCCAAAGAACAAGGCGTCGAAGAATGGGAACTAGAAATGATGCGGTTAGCAAATAAACGAAGGAGAAAGCTGAGAGGCGAAGAATCCAGCGACTGGAAGGAAATGTTGGCGGGCTGTTTGGAAAATATGGATTGGGATAAGTTCGAAGAGGATACGAAACAAATTATAGAGGAAAAAGACGAAGTCGTGGAAATGGAAGACATTCCTATGGCAATAGATGATATGGAGAAAACAAAGAACGTAAACGAGAAATTAAAGGAAAGGAGGAGAAGAGGTTTTAGCACAATTACCGACGATGAAGGAAGTGCCACAAGTAATTAAAGTATTAGATAAGGGCGAAATGTGCGAATTACAGGAAGTGTCTGGTATCAGAATATCTTTGCAAGACGGACAATCGCGGTTCGTTGCCGGTCAAATGGTTAAAGAAGAGGAGAACGACGTGTTCGTGCCCGGTCAAACAATAACCAACGACGAAGGGATCTGCGAATATACTCCAGGTATCACTATTTGCTTAGATAACGAACCTACCCTTATTCCAGGTTTAGTAATGGGCGAAGATACTACGGATGCCATGTTTCTTCCCGGCGATTCGACCATTACGGAAGACGGCCAGTTGCAGTTTGAAGCGACTGAAGAAGATTTGCCTCCGAAACCGGAGGAAAGTTTGGAATCGGAGACCGAGGACTCGTCATCTTCTAAGACGTCTACACCGTCGCGATCGCCATCGCCGATTCCGCAGCCTAAACCTAAGCCAAAAGCACCAGAAAAGCCGATCGTAATTAGACGGAGAGCAATCCCAGAACCGGAACCGGAAATTAAAGTGAAAGTCAAAAAACAACCGACAGTACAAATAAAAATTAAAGAGAAAACTCCGCCGCCGAAGCCAAAAGTAATTTTCCGACAGCCCAAATCGACCGAGGACGTTTTGAAGTTATGGGAGGAAAAACAAAGAAAATTGGAAGAGGAAGAAAAGAAAAGGATGAAGGAGCATCTGGAAGAAAGAAAAAGAAACGAGGAGAGGAAAGTAGATCAGCTTAGATTTCAGATTAGACAAAAATATAGAAACATGAAATTTGAAAAACCCGCACCTTACGAACCGCTCGAGCCGATAAAAAAGAGTAAACAGCTGGAAGAATTAGAACAGAGCATATCGAAAGGTACTTTCTTCGAGAACGATAATACCAGAAAAATTATGGAAAACATTCGCAATTCAACGCGATCATCGTTAAGGTACAAAAATAATCTTAACCGGTACGTCGGCTTCGGATTTGGAAAGTATACTTTTGTTGATTCTGGTTCGTTGTACCTCGGCGTTAGCCGGTCGTATCGAATAAAAGTACACTAAGCGACGCGTCGAGACGCCGGCTCGTCAGTACCGAAACAACGTCGGCGAGATTCTTTTCACGCACATACGAGCCGAAAATGCGCCGACCTTAATCGCTCGTGCTTCGAGATGTTTTAATTTTATTATTACCGTAAATTGTTAGTTAAATTTTAAATTTCAATAAAATTGTGAATATTCGATTAAAACTATACGAAAAAGTGTACTTAATTAGATAATATTTAAGAAAAATATAATGTGCTTGTAAATAAATCGGTTGCAAAGTCACCGTCAGTTCTAAAAAATTGTAAAGTGTACCTATATAAAGTAAATTGTTAAATAAAGTGTAAACTTAAAATGCATTTTAAACTCGCAATTTTATTAACGACGTGTCAACCACAATAGTAAGGATTCCGTTAAGGGAACATTTAACGAAAAATGTAGAAGTCGTTCGTGGTACGAAAAAGTTTTCTTTGAAACAAAAACGAAAAAAAGAAGAAAACAACTAGCGTAAGCAGCGTTCGTGTCAAAATTTTCAAAGTAAGAATTTTTCAAGAACAGCAAAAATGAATTACGTACTTTCGTTTTGTAAAATAACGGCCGCGAGTAAGTTGTTCTCCAGAAATTTTTATCTCCCACTTTTAAAACCCCTAACCCCCAAAGATGCACTGAGAACATTTAGAATAACCGGTAAATGGCTCTTGGGCTCCAAAATACAACATTATATTCCGACTTTATTAAATCACACGAAGAAAAGGTCCAAAAAAGAAAAAATTACGGAAAAATTAAGCACGAAATCATGGAAGATTACACGTACATGATGCCCATAATAGATCCTCGCAATATCGAAAGTCACAAAAATCTTTGTAATATTCTCGAGGACGTAGACGTAAAGCAGGCATTTATTTATACGGTAGACGATAAAAATTATAATTTGGTCGTAACTGCCTCGCTCGAATTTGCCATTAGAAACGGCGACATCATAGACGTATTGATGTCGCAAGGAACCGATAAAATTTTAATAAAATTAAAAGATTTCAAAAAAATCCCGGTGGAATTGCAGCAATACACCGGAAACGATAAATTATATAAAGGAGAAGGTACGACAACGAAAGAAGACGAAAAATTTCATCACCACGGCAAGCTCACGATGAGTATCGCAAAAATTTTTGAAGACAAAGAACGCAAAGAGGAAGAATGGGAAAAGGAACTAAAACGCCTGCTGCAGAAAAGAAAGAAAAATCAAGGCGAAGGCACGAAAGAATGGAACGAAATGATCAAAGCCGCCACGGCGAACATGGATTGGAAAAAATACGAGAAGCAAGCCAAAAGAATCGTGCAATACGTAGAAGAGCCGATTGTGGAATATCATATCGGAATGGAGGTGGAGGATTTCGACAAAACTAAAAATGCCAACGAGGCGCTCGCCGAAGCCGGAGAAAGCGTTCTTAATCAATTACCAACGTTGGACGAGATTCCAGAACTTATTAACAATATGTCCGAAGCTGTTCTGCACGAAATCGAAATCGAGGAAAACGACTCGAAGAAAAGGGTGATATCTGGAGCAAAATTAACGTTACCCTCCGGAAAGGAATGCTTTATCGTCGGTCAGATGGTGAAATGCGAAGAAGGAGACGTGTTTGTTCCCGGACAAACCATCGAAAACGAATTCGGAATAGAATACGCTCCCGGAATAACGATCGTCACGGATAATAAGCCCAGTTTAATAAACGGATTAATTGTCGGAGATTCCGAAAACAGGAATCCGATGTTCGCTCCGACAGAATCTACAATTACAGAAGCGGGCCATTTATCTTTTACGACCACGCACGAGGAGCGGGTTAAATATAAACCCAGAAAAGTGCCGGTTCGAAAGGTGATCAAGTCCGTTAGTCAAAATCCCGAAGATACTTACGAAGAATATTATTACGACGATCAGGAACTGGAAGATGGCTCGGCGAGGGCCAAAAAGAAATTACGGAGGGTCGTGAAAAAACGTAAAGTAGCTCCACCGGGTTGCGTGTACAATGTGGAAGACGAAAACAATTACGAGGAGGAAGAATACTCGGAATATGAAGAATTCGACGAGGACGAGGAGGAAAGAAGACGGTCAAACGAACTATTGCAAGAAGAGGAAAAGGCGAACGCGCTCAAGGAAATTGTGAGCGCCGAACAGCTTAAAGCGGAAACGAAACGCGAACCGACCTTGGAAGAAATAATCGAAAACTATAGGAATTCCGAAGACCCGCGGATCACGGCTTATCGCGAACAATTAGAAGAAGAACGTTTAAGATTCAAAGCCATCGACGCCAAAATTACCGAACTGATAGTGAATATTGAATCGAAAACGGAAGAAGTCAGAGAGAAATTAGAGGAACTTCGAAATTTAACTGTGGTCCAAGAAATAGATCCGGTTTCGACCGCGAGCATCGAAGACGCGGCAGAAATCGCTTCGAAAATTACGAACCGCCCGTCAGACGCGAACGTAATATCAGATATATTATTGACGATGGTTCGCCGCGTTATAACTTTTCCAGATAAAAATAACATTAGCATTGAAAATATAAATAACTACAACACGTTAAACAACGACCTGAAACTAGACGATCGAAATCGACGTTACGAAAAGTTAAAAATAACCCTAAAGACGGCAATGGTCGCGGCGAGCAATGTGTTTAAAAACAGACCACAAGACGAAGTTTCGGCATTGAAAGCTATCGGAACCGTATTGACGTTGGCCTTTGAAGATCAAGATCAAATGATTACCGACCTGTGTTACCTACTCGACGACCCGATGGAACGAAACGAAGTGTGCGCCTTGTTATTGAAGGAATTGTCCCAAAAACAAAAGAAAAACAAGATTAAAACGTTAAAATCCGTAATAAAAGACGCGGACAGGGGAATAAAAGACGACAACAAGATCGTAGAAAAGTTAAAAGATGTTTTAGAAAGACGAGGCAACATAATAGGCGGAGCCTTTAAAAAAATTGTCAAGAGTCATCCCGAAATTTTAAAGAAAATAATCGAATTCGTGAAACCGGAAGTTGACGAAGTCAAAAGCGAATGTTACGCTTCGCAGGTCCTTCAAAATGCAATAGTAAAAGCGGTAACGCAAATTACGGAAGACTCCCTAAAAAACTTCGTGGAAAATGCGAGCCAAAACGACATCGAGGAATTAGTAACGGAAGCGGTCGGATTTTCCAACGTTTTAGGCTTAAACGGCGTGGCCCAAGACTTGCTGAACCTTCCCTCGAACCTGAAACTCGTCCCCACGAGCGACAAAACCAGTTTGACGCTCCTGAAACGACTAATACTCATAAGAAAATTGGCGCAATACGATAACGGCCAAACGGCCGCACTTAAAGAAATCCGAAAAAATCCGGACTTCGGCAAGACGAATCCCCGTATTCGTCAACTTATTCGCGAAAGCGCCACCTTAGTTGCGAATCCGACCGTACTAACAACGTCCAAACAAATACCGGCCAAGTTATTGGAGTCGTCCAATCACGTGGCGCTAGAAGATTTTCTTATACAGAAGTCGCGGATAGATTTTCCGGTTCTCGTGAGCAAAAATGGTAGGCAGGCCATCTTTCCGCCGGAAGTTGCCAACGACGTTTTGGACGGACGTATTCCCTATGTTTTGTTAGACGAGGACGGTATTAGCAACATTAAAGCCGCAAGGAAATTTTCGAACGGTTCGCACGTTACGGAGAAAAGCGATTACGACAAAAAAGTCGAGGAATATTCGCCGTTTGGTGTTTCGAATGGGAAAAAGAGTGAAAAGTGGGCGGAAGTTCCCGATTTCGGAAAGATGGACGTAAGAAATCGTATTCGTAGACTGTCCAATTTTTCAAACGTTAATCCTAGAATTGTTGCATGATTCCCTATCGTTGTTCTGTGATTTGGTGGTTGTATATTTTTTAGTGAAATGGTTTGATTAATATTTTATGTATATATAGTACCTATGTACTTTGACTTTGTTTCCCATAACGTGTGATCAATTCAAAGTTTTATCCCAATATTTTTTACAAAAAAAAAGTGTGAACAATAAATTAGAACATTATAAACTATCCGCGATCATATCGAGACGACCAATTTTTTGAAATGTAGAAATTGGTGAGTTTGATAATTAGATGTAGTAGATAATAACAACTGAAAGCTCGCGCTTACACCTCACAATTAAAATTGCTTTGGGCGTTTTTTACTTTTTTGTTAACATATCGTAAAAAAAAGCTTTCGTTTTAATTCTTGAAATGCCGCCACGTCTTCCATTTTCGTTAGAATTTGCCCTGGTATTTTTTCTTAAAATAATACAAAATTAGGTTTTTCCTACCAGACATACATTTGTTTGCGCTTAAATTTAAACGCGCTGTTTATGTACAAAAAGTAAGTTAACTAAATTAGTTGGATGTTATCCAAATAATCTAGTGGCAAATCAGGAAATGACCTTGATTAAATATATGTGCTTTTTGACTTTACATCTGTTCCGTATTTATATTTGGCCGATATAAATGTCTGTATAGTTACAGCCGTATTTATGTAAGATTTAAGGGGGAACGTTCAACTCTACATAAAAATAAAATTTGTTTTTGAATTTAAAATACGAAAAACGGCAAATTAATATAATTATTTTTAAGTGTATTTTAATAAACGACACAATACGTGCAGGTCTATTAAAAGTATAAAATTATTATTAACATTTTTTGTAATAAACTGAATTGAACAATTTTTAAGCTTTTGGTTTTTCAATTAAACGTTTTTTCGCGTTAATTTTAATTTATTATTTGCTGTTCTATTTAATTTATATTCATACTTATTTTTATTTACGTTTTCATACGCGAGCAATTAAATCTTTAGGATATCAAAATATTTAATTAAATGTAGGTAGTACATACATGTCGTTAGTAACCAATCGCGAATTAGCTTTATCTTTAAAAACCGTCTAGTTACACTCCCCCCCCCTAAATCAAAATAAATACAACATTTACACCCCCTATACTAGCTATACTGCTATATATTTATATAAAACACCCTGTATAAAAATGAATACGTTGCATTATAATGCTTTAGAATGATAACTTAGATGTTCTAGAATTTTTTCCCGGAAAATTTTGGAAATGACACAATTTTCCTCTTAGAATTATCGAAAACAGATAAGAAATGTTGTTTATGTAGGTATTACCTACTTAAATTCGTTAAAGTTAAAAATATTTTTCCACTTTTTAGAGTTCTCGTATTTCAAACCACGTTTATTCGTCTTAATTTTAAATAATTACTATGCCCTTTGGACGAATGCAGATTTTATATATCTATTAATAATTATTTAATCGTTTATATAAATTAATTAAAACCAAAATTGAAAAGCCTCTTCAATATTAACAATAAAACATTTTTTTTATCCAACTAGAATTTTTACGAAGGTTAGAGCTTATTACTCTAAACAAATATACAGAGCGAGTCTCTGTAGCGTGACCCCTCTATCTTGCGAATGGAAATAGATAGAAACGTGAAATTTTGTAATTTGATATTATAGATCTATACAGTTGCATTATTTTATAACAAATAATTTAATTTGTAACTTTGCATATGACGTCACGAGCCCTACATACCCGAATTTGATGATTAAATCAATCGTTACGTGGATAAAATTGCGAATCATAAGGGTGTCAAATAGGGCGTATATGAAATTGTTGCTCCACATTTCGTTTTGAGCGAGAACCAAGCAGAAATTATCGAATTTTGCTAAAAAGCACGGGTTTCGTCCAATGTTTATACTGTCCAAAAATAAAGCAAGCTGTCCCTTTTGACATTGAAAAGGTCGAAAATGACGGGATAGTCTTCACAACAAGGACTCCACACAACCATTTGGCTCGAATAACATAACAAAAATACCAATCTCGTTCTAGATAACTCTATTTTCATTTTGCATCGGCGATCTGTTTCAGACTTAAGTTCGTTCAAGTTACACTGCAGTATAAACAATCGAGTGCTTCGTTTAAAAATCGCTCAAGTTAGGTTCATTGTTCTGTGCTTGCGACCTAAATATTTGTTCTGTCCTTTTGCATGACTTTTACAACACGACTAATTCGTAAGTTGTTTTTTAATTTACTTACAATAAAACGTTGGTTGGTGTTATTTTTTTTTTTAAATTAATGTAATAATCGGTTTTTCCGTTCACTTTATATTGTAACTTGTATTGATAATAAATGAGATCCTAGTTGGTTTAAGTAAGTATTTACATAAGTAAATAGAATTTATTTAAGGTAACAAATCGAAGGTCATCGAATCAATAGCGGTTACTTAGGATTATTAGTATATACCTAACTAAAAAATAACCTTCTGGTCAGTGCAATAAGACATTTATGACTATTATGAGGAAATTCATCCAATTCTAGTTAATTGCCTGTTAATCGCGTGATGTTAACATAATTTATTTGAATGTGACACTCCACACGCTATGTTTTTTACTACGTGTTAGCCTGTACAAACTAATTTTATATAGTTAACACGTAGAATGCGAACAGTTAAACAGAGATTTGTGCACAAAAAATCGCGCAAACGAAACGTAGCGTGTGGAGGGCCCTTTACATCTTTAGGTGCATTTCTAGTGTTCTAAACGTTTTGAGATTCTCTTGTTATTATTTTAAGTAGGAAAGCTAATTTCATTTGACTTTTGACATGTCTAATACTTTAATATCTATAATTAGGTAATTTATTATTTATTAATATTATTTATTGGGTAGTGACAACTATTGATTTTTGCAACCGTTTGCTTAAATGTTGAATAAAATTATTTTATACCTACCGTATAGGTTTTTTTAAATCATATTCATTCGAGTTACGGTAAATTTCGTTTTTAAAACAAAATACCAATGTTAAGTAAAATGTTATCAAAAACACATCTGTTCTTGAGAATCTCCGAACAAATAAATGACTGTAATGTAGAACTGTCTATTTAAAATACAACTTCCCCGAACATTTTTTAATTAACACTAGCCTAGTTACTAAATTTAAAGAAAGGCTTTAGATCAATAACTAATTTCTTGGCGACAATGTTTTGGCACATAAATAAATTTGATTTATAAATTATTTTTGTTCGAGACTGGAGGAAATGAAGCAAGTATGGACGATTCTAAAAAAAATCCTTGACGTAATATACCTCTTGAGCACGTCCGAACCGAAAATAAATCGTATTATTACTTAGTTAAATGCATCTTAAATAATTCCGGGATCTCGATTTATTTGTGCTTGCAAAATTGATTTTTTTTTATAAACAGTTAAGTAAGTAATGTTATTTAAACCGGTTTATCTGAAACCGAAGATGAGAGAGGCTCCGATTTTAATGGCCACGCCGCCTCCACCGCAACCTCTACCGCAACCTCCTCCGGAGCAATTTCAACCCTCCACGGCCGAAACGCCGCAACAACGCAACGAAGAGGAAGAAGAACAACATTTACCGATTCTTGTTTCAACCAGCAACGCGCACGTCGTCTACCCCACCGAAGCCAGAAGGGACGTGCTCGCCGGAAGAGTCGCTTATATTTACATCGACGAATCTGGAGCCTCGATATTCAAACCGAAACATATTTTTACGGCCCTGAAATTGAATAAACATCAACAAACTAAGTACATGGATTATTCTTGCATTGGCGCCCATCAAAGGCTATTGGAAACTAAACCGTCAACTTCTAGAAGACGTTGCGATTCCGAAGAATCGACTAATGTGAGTTTAATGTAAATTTGGCGAGTTGTCTATACAGTTGTTAATTCACTCGTTACTAACCGAATACGTACTTTATGCCTTTCGATTTTTTTTTAATTAAAAACTTAAATGGCGCGAAAAACTCGTAAATTATTTTACAATTGATTTATTTGCACAATAAATTAGTTCAGCGTATTTCACACGTATCGAGTATTCATCAAATTTCAAGTTTGACTGAACCCCGTCAAATGACGAAAGCGCGAAGCCTCATTCATCGTAGCTTTTTGACAACGAAAAAGATCGAAGCGAAATTTTTACACAAAAACCAAATTAGGTATAAGTGTTTACCATAATAATATAATTTAATTGAAGTTTGAAAGTGACGAAACGGTTTTACAACCGCATAATCGATCAAAAATGAATGAATGAATGTCGGATTGCAACGACCGAAATATGGATTGATGGATGGCTTGATTTGAACAACGATACGTGCGAATCGCACCTAAGAAAATATGACTTTATCTAACATTTCGATTTCTTTTTCCGATTAAATCATCTAATTTTTGTGGCGAATCCACATTCGTCGAAGTAAATTTTGTGGTGGATACTTAAATAATTGGGTAAATCGTTGATGACCTTTAATAGTGGTCTCGTCCTCATTACATAAAAACTTCAAAATAATTATGTTGTGCAACGACATTTGGCACTATCGTAAATGTAACTGTCAGCACTAATTCAATCACGTTACAGTTGTTTGTCACCTTGAATAATATAAAAAAAGTTTTGCAGTAATAGTTTTTATCTTATTATTATTAGCATCTATCAACTTACTTTTTTTTTTGAAGAAAATTATTGAAAAATATTTGTACAGCCTGGATTCCTGACCACTACAAAATTTTAAACAATTTAATTGTTAAAAATTCGTCGTTAAAATTTTCTCAACTTTTACTCACATTTTACTTTTTAACAGATTATATGTTATGGAGTTAAGGGAGCTGGGTCGCTACCAAGAAGGTGAAACGAATCCGCGAAACGTGTATTTCGCAAATTACGATTAGTACAATCAGAGTACAGGTTGCGCCGATTTACTTTTGCATTTTGGGCAGTGCGAAACTGTCATTTCGGTAGCGTCCTGGCTCCACATCATGGGATGATGCCATGTCGAAACTGATCGCTTCATTTTACCATCACTTATCACAAATCCATGCTTTAGTCTTCCATTAACTACAAGCGTTTCCCCCATTTTTTCTTCAATACTCTTTATCGTTTTCAATTTTTATATTGAATTTAAATGGTTTGTCAAAAAAATAAGCGTAACAATGGATTGAAGATTCGCGGCACGTTTTAAAATTGCGTAAATAAAACATCGAAATTGTGTGTGTGTGTGTGTACAATAATTATCTTCCTACGAAGAGTTTTGGGGCAAGAAGCGCTTGCGCCAAAAGCGAAAAAAAAATAAATAAACAATAAAATTTATTAGTTAATGTGGCACTGAAACTATCGATTGCAGTATTGTTTTCAATTTCCAAAAATTTTATAAAACCTATTCATTTGACGATGACTTATTATTTTTCTAAACAAATTACTTTTGATTTTCTCGATAATAGAAAAAAAAACAAGTTACTTTGTGCGTTGTTTTATGAAAGCGGTTTTAAATTATGGTACTAACCTATATATTCTTTGTTGTAAGTGAAAACGTTTTGAAAGGCATTGTCCATTTTTTTGATTAATTTACAACCCTCGTGTTCAACGTGTAGGATAGAGTTAACAATATTCCAGAGGAATCGCGTTGTATAATTAAAATATCGACGAAACAGTGGCGTATCGTATCGAATACATCTACATATAGGCATTTATTGTATTTAACTAAGGCACACCAATGAAAGAAGTTACGGCAGGTGGGCAATGCGGTGGACAGGTGAAACGTACGATTACGACCAGTGTCGGTTCAGCTTTGGTAGTTTGTCGACGTGTTCTGTTCTTTTGCAATTTATTAATTTCCGAATAAAACCGTTTAATATCTTCATTTTATCGCGTTCGCGTGTGAGCATTTTGTTATTTTGGGAATATGTGGATTAATTTCATATAGGCTTACATACAATCGCAGCCGAAAATTATGTTGTAAGTGAGTTTATTTCTTCGGGTTAAAGTTTCATTGTACTACACGTGTTAGAAGCTTCAAATTATCATTGTAAAAAGCAGATGTGATGTTTCCGGTAAAATGGGCACATAATTAACGCGGTTCACCTGTAAGTTATTTCGATAACGCGGCATATAAATGGAATTGGTTCGTGCTCACTTTTTTTTTGGTTTCTATTGGTACTTTCTCATTATTATTTTTTTTAAATATTTCAATCATTATTAGATACTTATTAAAATATTTTCTTGTATTATTTAATTTATAAAAATACTAAATTTTTTTAAGGTATCTTATCTATTTACCTAATAATTTTTTTAAATCACCCGACAAGCCACTCGTTCTAATACTTTTAACAGAACTTTACAATTTATTTTTTACTTATTACCGTTGTGCGCTTTATAAAAATGTTTCGTTCCACTTTTGTTCGATTCATTATATAGAAATATAATCGGAGGAGTAAAAAATTCAAATCCTTCAAAGTAAAATATATTTTGCATCATAAAGAATAAGAATTTACTCGGAGGTTTTTGACTCTACTAATTCTAATTTACATAATTATGTTGTCTGACTTGTCAATTTATTTTATGCGTTCTTTACGCTTATTGATGTAAACGGTATCCGCTATACAAGAAACCTCTCCATGTCGCCATTAATATTCGAAGAAACGCTTATATTTTCTCGATATTCGAAAAATTTCCAAAAATTCACGGTTAAATAATTATTTTAAACCGTGATTTATGCTTAGTCGTTTATAAAAAAAATTTGTTTACGTACATAATTAGATATCGAAATAATTGGTAAATAAGTGTTAAGTATTTAATAAGAACTTAAAAAATCAGTAAAACGAAGGTCAACAATTCGTCACATCCGCTCTTTAAATTCTTCTTTACAACATCAGAGGCAAACAATAACTGCCTACCATAAAGACAACACCTCTTCACATTTGTTTTTTTCAAATGTTTGTCAGTTTTTCAGATTGAGGCCCCCCTAGGTGTAACGAAAAAGCCATTAAAATAGCCGGCTAATGATAAAATATTTTTCATTTTTCTGGATTAGTACTTCAATATTTTCAAACCCTTGTACTAAATGCTACGTACGATTTTTCCTATTAGTTTAATGAAACAAAGCTTGATAAACTAAAGTAAAATAAGCTCGATCGCACTTTTTTATTCATAGACACTAGTCGTTACTATACCATGATGGAAACAATCATTTCCAAAGAGATAGACAATTGAACAATAACTAAATCTGACTTTTGGATAGATTTTTACTTTACGTTCGTAATTTTCTGAACGCGTCAAGTCGCTTGTTTTTTTTTGTCAGTTATTATATTGAAATCGGGCGAATTTAAACTCAAATAATCGCGATAAAACGTCGGTTACAATACGAAATGCAAAATAAATGAAAATGAACGCACGAACTAATTTTACTACATATCGGATTTTACGGCCATTCTGCCGGAAATAAAAACGGTTCTAAATGAACGAATCCTCGGACTTTCATTTCGCGCTGCCAGTTTCAAATTATTTACGACATTCATAAAAAATCCTTTGCTAAAATACGCAGAATTGATTAGAATATTTACGTAAATTAGAATTTCAATTGCTTGTGGGTAGGGGAGCAAGGGGGGCTCTCGTCGACCACAATTAATAATGCGTAATACCTATCTTCATATCGTTTATCATTCGTATGACTTTCGTATAAGAGAAATCGATCGATTACGGCCTGAAGATGCACACAAATAATCTGGAACATAACAGTCGTATCATATCTTCTTCGTAAACCGTTTGACCTCCTCACTGTATGACCTGGTTTTTGTAAAAAAATATTTTGAAAGTTCGTCGTCGAACTTTTCATGCCCGTTTCTAAAAATCGGCAACTCTATAACAGTTAACTTTCTGGATGGGTTTCGACTATAGATATTGTGTCAAATAGAAAAGGACCTGTCGATCATTCTTGGCACCGTCCATATTTATCGGTATTTTCGAAGCGGAACAAATTATTAAAGTACACTTTTCGACAGTCACTAAATAATATTTATGTGCCGCACGATTTAGTTCGGGTTTAAATCCCACTCAGTGTCAAATTCTACGAGTGGCACGATCTCTAATATTTTAACGATTACATTAACTCACATAACCATTTATTACGTACGATAATTTTTTTTTAAGTTGTATCGAAGTCGTTCAAACTGCCCAAAGTAATAATTAGGTACCTACAATATATTTTTTTAAATCTATTCAAAAAAAAAATCTATTTCGTGTTTACGTCATTTATTAATAGTGAAATCTCTAATATACTTAGCCTTATTTTTTTGATTGTATTGGTTTCCGGAATTTAACTATCACGTTAATCGCACGGTTTCCTTTTACAGTATTAATAGAATGTCATGGAAACGATTATTAACAGCTGTAGGTAGGTAATATAAAAATACACCGACTATTAGAAACTCGATTTTTTTATATAATTTGTTAAGTAAGACACAAAAAATCGGTTTTAATTAAGAACTCGTTTATTTAATAATTAACCATCCACATATAGGTATACGAAAACACTAACTGGTTAGGTATTTAAAAAAAAAATATTATGATCGGTATGTAATAACTATAAATGAATATCATATATAAAACAGAAAGAATAAATTTAGCTATTATACAAATTAAACTAGATTAAATGACGGTTAAGTTTAAAAACTTGACTTGTTCACTTTTCATCGGAAATAATGTGAAATAAATTTGGTATCTATTAGTAATATACAGTAATTTACTGTTACGTATATGTTTTAAATATCTAATCTACATAATATACACTTATTAAAATATTTTATAATCTTCGAAATGTAAAGCAAGCTACTTAAATAGATATAAATAGTTAAGATCCTAAAAAAGTGACACCTACCAAATTACAAGTCAATAAATCGGTAAGCAACAGACATGCCTTTTATTGGTCAAGTAACTGTAAAACCAGAAAAGATGTTGTGTAGTTTATATGTTAATTAAAAAAAAAACTTGTCGATTTTATGTCTTATTTATTTTCGTGGCGCGTAAACGTTTTTAAAAATAATTTGAAAAATCATCTTTCACGTCAATTAATTTTATCTTCACCGTTTTTTTTTGTCAAAACGCACATATCTAAATAGATTGCTTCCTTTTTTAAATAGTCTTTTTCCAAATAATTTTGCACATTACCTGGTATTCATATTATAAACTGTTTCTAATATAAGTAGCTGCTACCCACTTATTTATTAATGATTCTTCAGCAAAATGTTCAATTTTTAAAATGAACCTTCCCGATTAAATACAACCTACGTATAGTACTTAAACGCTTAACTTTGCCGATCTGCATTTAACGAAATTCGGATTTAATGGACAAAATTTTCGCCCCGTAGAAAAAAAAACAGGTGAACAAACTAATTAGCCAAAGCTACTTTATTATACAGGGTGTTGGGAGGGTCAATGTCCAAAATAGCCATATACAAGTTATAGTGCAAAGTATTACGGTTAACGAAATAGCGACCACGTTCGTTTTTACCAATGGAAGAGGTTAGGAGTGACTAAACGATAATAAAACATCCATATCACATTGCGTATGGTTGTTTTTGTTCCTTTCGACATAAACATAATCTTCGACATCGACATCGGCCTTCCTAACACTCTGTATAACGAACTTTCAGTTTTAACGGACAAACTTCGCATTAATTAGTTCGTTATAACGAGGTTTTACTTTATGTAGTAAGCGACAAAAGGTACATTATTCGACACAATAATAACTGCCATGGAACACTAATTATATGTACGTACTTATATTATTAATTGTGTTCTATCGTTCATTTATGAAATTGAATTAAATAATTTATTAGTTATGTATAGGTACGACGCAGTAACAAATTACTTAATTTAGGTACCTATTTAACAAAAAGACATCCAAAATTAATTAAGGTTTTTGTTAATTATTTCTTTTCATGTTAATGTGTTTGATCAACAGCGGTTTGTGAGGGAGTAAATAATCATTACAGTTCGATATAAAATACCAATAGTCACGTAATTCTACATTTAAGCGAACTGTATGTTTACTCGATAAATCTAAAACAATTACTAATGTTAAATCGTTAAGATAATTAGGTACCTACATAATTTCAAACGGAACATATGTCCCTATACTGTTTTTATTATTTTAATAATAACGGAAAAATTAAAAGCAAGTCTGGAACTAACGCGATATATATTAAATATTGTCTCAAATTTTATTAATTAATCTCAACGTGAAATTCAACGCTCAGAGGCTAACTTGTAGAGTATCCGATCGCCTTTATGATGAAATTTCGGGATATAACTTTTTTAGAAAACGAATAATCGCATTTTGATCCAAAGGATCGTTCTTGAAAGTCTATCGGTTTAATTTTCCGACATCCTGTATTGTGCCAAAAATTAAAGCATCGACGAGTAGATACATTTAAAACATATTTAGCGAAACGTTCTCCGATTTATTTTTGATCTTGGACTTTTCCAACACGTGAATTAATATTTTAAAAACACGCGACAGTTTTATTGGACTGACAAATGAACGTCTCTTTATTTATGTTTAATTTCGACGCTACGGCAGAAGGCGTCACGTTTAAAAAAATTTTTAAAGCTTTGTAAGAGAAGCTTTTGAGAAAATTGAGAGAAATGAATGTTATTTCAAAGCAACAGAAATATTATTTAGGTTTGTGGTACGTTTGCAAAATGAATACGTCCGGATGCCTAACGGACCTAAAAACAAACGAAACACCTATTCCAATTAGTTGGTGTAATATCTACTTGTATACAACGCGTCAGAGAGTTTTGAGCAGTTGTCGTCAAAGAGTGAATTCTGGCGTCAACAAATCGATCATTATTCAGAAAGTAGTAGATAATAAAGAACAATAACATTGTGCATTATTGTAACGGGTATTTCGCAGATTAATAATTCTTAAAGCATTCTCCAGGCATAGGCATGTAGAAGGTCGTAACCCACAAAAAGTAAATTTTACGGGAGAACACATTTTATGTCGTCGCATAGCTATAAAAAGATACGTTTTGCGGAAATACAAATCGATTTTTCCGGTGAAAAAAATCGAAATATTGTTATTAAATTTTAACAGATGACGCTTTTGCTTTAAATGCATAAGATAGTCAGAATAACTCATTTTAACAAAAAGTGTGGGTTAGGCCCTTTTGGAAAAACGCCATCGATTATATTGAACGACAGTAGCGCGTTTTATATCGTTCGTTCTCTTTTATGAAGATTTGATACGATTTCCGTGGGCGTATGTTTTTTAAGTGGTCGATAAAAATTTTTGATGACGAGGTTTCGACTTCGACGGATTCTATATTTTTGTAGCACTCACTATAATTATCGTGAACATATTATTTTCATTTTTTAGCCAAATTTCGATTTTTCAAAACATCAACTATGTTCCAGTAAATTACCTTTAGCCCACAAAAGACTTTGGAAGTGTTACACCTACTGGTTAGCGATAAAGGAAAAACAAATTCGGAGTTACGGGAATTCCTTCTTCGGCAGCAGATTGAAAAAGGCGACATAACAAGCCCTACATTATTTTGAAAATATTTCAAGTAAATTACACGAGTTGTTCATTATACAGGGTCTTTCAAGTTCGAGTTTCTTTTTCAGTATTGTTTTGTTCTGAGAACTGTCACAGTTCGATGTGTCTCTTTTGACAGATGTAAAGTAGACGGTTTACAATTTACTAAAATGAGTTCAATTTCACTTGAGAACCGTATAAAAATAATTAAAATCCACTACGAAAATGGTGGATCCGTGAAAACTACATTTCGCAAAATTATGGATATTTGTGGTCGTTATAATCGTCCAACAGAGGCCGGAATAAGAAAGTTAATCAAAAAATTTGAGTCGACTGGCTCGGTACAAGACATAAATGCACCAGTGCATGCTCGTCCCAGCCGTTCAACTGAAAATATCGCTGCTGTAAGGGAAAGCATTGAAGAAGATCAAAATTTGTCAATTAAACGGCGTTCACAGCAATTGGGCCTATCTGCAACCACCTCATGGCGAATTTTGTATAAGGATTTGGCTCTTAAGCCTTACAAAGTTCAGTTGGTGCAAGAATTGAAGCCAAATGACCATCGGCAACGTCGACAATTCATTAATTTCATCCAAGAACAACCGGATGGTTTTGCAGAAAAAATTATCTTCTCAGACGAAGCTCATTTCCATTTGAATGTGTATGTAAACAAACAAAATTGCCGTATTTGGGCATTGGAAAATCCACGGCAATATGTTGAGAAACCTTTGCATTCTTCTCGCATTACTGTTTGGTGCGCATTTTGGTCTGGTGGTGTCATTGGGCCATTTTTCTTCGAAAGCTGGAAAGCTGGAAATGCACTTACCGTCAACGGATTGCGATATCGTGACATGTTAACAACATTTTTTTGGCCTATTGTTGATGGTATCGATATTGATGATATATGGTTTCAACAAGGTGGTGCGACATGCCACACAGCCAAGGAAACAATGAATTTATTGCAAACAAAATTCCCAAGAAGAATAATCTCACGAAATTCTGAAGTAATTTGGCCGCCAAGATCGCCCGACTTAACACCTTTGGACTATTTTCTGTGGGGCCATCTCAAAGATAGAGTTTATGCAAATAAACCAGAAACAATTGAAGCCTTGAAAGACAACATTCGGCGAGAAATTGCTAAGATAGAGCCCCAATTATGCCGAAATGTCATCGAAAATTTCACCAAAAGAATCGACATCTGCAAATGTGCATGCGGGGGACATTTGGAAGATATTATTTATCATTCATAAATTGTAGACTCTCTACTACATATATATCAATAAACAGATGATGAATTTCCATTCAAAATGTGTTTAATTTGAAATTGAAAAAGAAACTCGAACTTGAAAGACCTTGTACAATCGATAGTAAAATTTATATGAAACAATAAAGCTCGTTATCAATCTCATGAAGCTTTCTGTAGAATTAATTATAACGTGTAGAATGAAAATAATACCTTTATACCTAAATCATTAAATATTCGAATACCCGCACGAAGATAAAAAAAATGGTAGAATTTAATCGAATCAAATTAAAATAAGTAAGACACAAAATGATGAACTTTAAATAATTAAAGATTGAATTTACAAAAAGCAGCAAAAAGATATTTCTTCATGGAGCCGAGTAAAGTAAATGGGAAAAAGTAGCAAAAGGCAAGTCGCGATCTTGAAAAAAAAATACCACGAAGCCGGCAGAAGAGGTTTGAGAACTTTTACTAAGTACCTATGTTAATCAGCACCTTCGATAGCATATTTATTGTTGGGTTTATTAGCTATTAAAACATTATTTTGATACAATCACATCTTCGTTATCTTGTAAATAATTTAATTTTAATTTAATGATTTCCACATTTTAATTTGTCGAACTAATTAACGGTCGCATTGTGAAAGTGAAACCGAAATTCTTTCGTGTTTTCCAAAAAAAAAGTCGAAAAAACGACGTTAAATTTTTATTACAACTTTCAAACGAATTTAGTTGAATAACCACTTTTAAAATTTAAGAAGAAACTGGATATTTAAAATAAAAATAATTGTAGAATGCGCTTTTTTATAGAAATCAACATTTAAATCTAACTACCAAGATTACCAATTTACCCAAAAAAAATGGTGGTCCCTTATATTTTGAATATTTTCATCATACTGTTAGAAAATCTCTGATGTGGTAGGTCTTAGTGAATTGGGGAGGGGGGGGGGGGGCATGTATGAGAAACATGTAACTATTTTTTTTTTATTTTTTCTAATTAATTTTTTTTTAAATACAACGTTTTGTACCTCGATTTGGCGTGTATTTAGGCATCGACAATAATCATTAAAGAATTATATGGTTTTTAAATTACTTAATATAAAAACTACCAATAAAAATACGATTACAGACTTCGTATTTGATTAATGTTTGAAATTTGTTTTAAATCAAATTACAGCTGTTCTATCAATACAATAATAAGTAGTCGTGGTACTAAATTGAAACAGTGCTTATACAGACGTATAATATGATTACAAGTCGTGCATTTATTTAAATAATATAGTATCTTTCGTGAACACGACAGGACGTTCGTGTCCAACTAAATTTAAGAATTATTTTAAATCTGTTAATACGAGAGTCTAATTTTTCGAAAATCGTTAAAAAGTGCGAAAATTGTATTTGGACATAATAAACCTACCTACTCAAAATTTTCAGAAATCAAATATTAACTTCGAATTGTTTTTTTTTTGAAAATCAAAAGGTGCACTTGATAGTTAACACGAATATATTTTTGTTGATGCAGTCTAGGTCAATAACCTTTAATACGCAAGGTCGCTTGCAAGACGTAATTATGTATTTTATTTCAAGTGCGATGGACCGCTATTCTTCGAAAACATCATACGCTCAATAAGAATTGCAGGATTTGTTCCACTTTTTTCCCGCAATGAAGGTTATTTAAAATATAAAAATTATTGTTAGGTACGGGTTTACGGAATTTTCATTTATTCTATAGATAGGTAGGTAACGCGAAATAATTTTTCCAATTAAATTCTTGGAAATAAAATAAATTCACGCAAGAGTAAATTAATTAAAAAGTAAAGTAACTAAAATATAGCGCTAATTAAAAATATGTATGTTGAAATTTTGAAGTATATTTCGGAAACCCTGTTCGTTTAAATTAATTCTGAAATTATAATTTATTTTGCTAATTAATTTACTTACAGCAAGTTTATTATTTTTAAAATAATAAATTGCTCGGTAGACCATAAATAGCGTTACATCTCCTACATACTGGGAACATTGTGCTTTTTATTAACAATAAATAATTTTTAAGGTGTTTAAGTTTCACTGACTATGTCACAATCCTTTCCCGTGTGGAAAAGTTAATAATACCGATAAAAGTTATTCACCGATAAGTATAAATCTTCAAATATACACAACTCGCACAGCTTATTCAATCGACTTATTCGTTTTTTACTGATATACATCAGAATTATTAAAGCATAAACAGGCTGCAATAGCTATGATTTCAATGAAAATTCGCTAAATGTGCCTACAACAAACATTAAAATGTTGGGGAGTTTTCAATACCACCTTCGAGATACACTTTCTCTACCCCTCTTCACTTTGTTAGTAAAATAACTACAACAATTGTATGAAGGTGTTTTAGCAAAAAAAGGGGGAAATTTAAATAAACGAGTTTTAAAAGAACGCCACGAAAAAACTGGAATTATTAAAATATTTTTTTAAGTAAAGAAATAGCAAAATAGAAAGTTAATCGAAAAACTTGGGCATTAAACATTTTTCGACGCACAATTCATACAGATACGATGCTTCAAATAAATTAAATTTGTTTTTAATTGAACATTAATAAGGTATTAAACACACAATTTAAAAAAAAATTTAATATATTTTTGATTAATATCTATAATACTCATTTAAAATAAAATAAATCACTCCTGTTAATATAAACTAGAAGTAAATTAACCACAATAAATTTTAATAACTGATTCGATTATTCTTTAAAAAAAAGTTAATAATTAATTTTTGCAAATTGTTTAAAAATTGTTGCGACAATCAAAAATTTGAATTCCGTTTTTTATCTATAAACGAATGTATTGAAAAGATAAAATCTCTCAAAATAAGAGAAATTAAAAAAAATCAAAAAACATTTAAAAGAATTAAAATCCTGAAATAAATTTTGTTTTAATATAAACTTATGTAAAATGCAGACTAACACTGCTTCTGCTGCGACTGCCACTTGTCTGTAACAGACCATAAGAAAAAATTGGAAACTTCTAAATGTTTCTTTGTATTTCCTACCATTTTCTCGTCATATTTTTCCCTCTGTCGCTAATTTCCAGCGTAGATTCATCCATTGACTGCGAATTTGCATTAAGAGGATGATTACGCTCGCACAGAAAAGTTAAATACAATTTTACTAGTATGTTATCTACACGTTATTTCAGTATCCCAGTATACAAGTTTGCCCACGCCACACTTCATTTCAGTACAGAAAATATTTATGCTGATCTAGTAAACATTCTGATAAACATCTAGCTATTAAATTCCAAGACATTATATTAAATAGGTATAATTATTCAGTAACTTGTTTAAGATTTATATTCTACAGTATCTAGTTTGTCAATTGTTGAATTTTCACAACAAATCAGTCGAATAATTCTATAATTAGTGGAAAATGCTGTAATTACTGTTATAATAGTACCCTCGTAACCCTTCGTATTAGTGCGTTATACCTTGTCATGTTAACACCTTGTGTTTGTTTATAAAATGGAATTAATGCAATAAGAACCCAGAGTAACTTATACATATCAATATGATTAATTATAATAAGGGTCGATCTTTCCATCTGACAGATGGAAATTATAGACAGATACTGACAGATTCCATTATATCTGACAGATATTTCCTGTAAAAACTTTTGTTCGAACAATCGTTTTCATGGTAAATAAAAAAGATAAGTCAGATAAATTTATCAAAAAATGGAAAGATTTGCTCTAAACCTATATTCGTTAAATACGTTTTGGAGAAGTAATTGTTGCAGTTACTCCTAACAATAAGTCTAATAAGTAAGATACGAATGTTTCACTCGAGTAACTACAATAAAACCCCGTGTATGCGAATCTCGAATTCGGATTACTATGGGTTTTATTCGAATAAACGCAGCATTACTATGCCTTCATCGATGAAAATAAAATAAAATTCAAAATGACAAGTCAAAGCTTACCTGTAACGAATATAAAGGGTAGCCAGAGAGAAAAGTGTTCCAAACGTCGACAGTTCTCAATTCACATAATAATCAGGAAAATTGTTTTAAAATGTAACTGGGAGAATTTGTGCAAATTACACTAATTACACTACACTAAGCAAAGTATTATTTACAAATTGTGGTTTACCAATAAAGCTGGGAGATAATAATCAAAATAAAACGCTTTAAATTTTGGTAATATTTTAGTTTCCCATACGTTGATATCCCTTTCAAGTTTCTCGTATACCATTCCTTTGGGAGTCCAAATGACGAAATAACAATATTGGCGGTCACTAACGAAGAGCTGCCCCTGTATTTGTAAGTAATACTTATCACTTCTTTTTAATTTTACCACATTATTGTTATCAATTGTAGCAAATTTTATGCGTTTGGTAACAATAGCTTCATGTGGCGTACTATTTTGGCCATTATAAGGGCATTTTATTTCTATAATGCCATCAGACCCTATTACGCCATCAGGGCTTGCTGCCAAAAATGGATATTGTTTACTTACAAATAATCCGCACTCTTTAATTTCGTCAAAATACTATGTTCTTGTTCTTGACATATGATGTCTTTGTCCTAGATCCTTTGATGCATAAGACAGTCAGAATACCTCATTTTGCAAAAGTGGCGTTTACGATAATCTGCGTCGATATGTATTTACAATACATACAACCTCTTTTGCCATACATAAAATTTCGACGAACGCATTCTTTACTAATTAATTATATGAGGTAATATGCAAGCCGATATCTTGAAATAAACATTTCTCGAGTTTAGTTTACGCAGCGAGGAGATAGCGTGAGCAAGACGGCGATACAAGGATAGAGCATACGCGCGAGCACGAAGACCGCGATTCGCCGATTATTAAACGAAAATGTTTTGAGCCCTTATTTTATTTATAAGTATCTATTAAGAAATATTTTTTAGGTAATTAAAAAATGGGAGAAGGGGTACACGTTTTTATTTTTTTAATATATAGCTTCTAATTCAAGAAAGTGACATCGAAAAGTTAGTCTAATTATTTCCAACTTCAAATAGTTATTATATAAAAAGTATATATATTCTTAAGAAAATAAGAACGACATCCCATACTTGATGATACATATTTTCAGATTCTTTAATAAAAAATTGAAAATTTCTATCAATATAGGTGTAATATCTGACCGAATTTACATTGAAATCCCTATACTAGTGCTTGGCGTAATCATCCTCTTAATACACATTTACATACGCTTCACATTTAACTGTATTTCACCAACCACTGGTCGCGAAAACGCGCGTAAGATAAAATTTCGTTCGCGAAATTGGCCCGTCGAATGTTTCAGGGGAACCCTAACCAAGACCCTAACCGAGTCCCTATTCAAGCTCGATTTTCAGACAATTTCTGTTAGAGCTTAAAGATCAATGTATTTACACTGTAGTCGATAAAGAAAGATCCTACCTTTCCTCGTCGTATTAATCCTTTTTATTTGTAATCCTTTTAGAGAACACAACACAACACTCGCGCACTCACACGCAAAAAGACCTTAACCGAACGAGCACTCCTCGCACACACGAATAATACGACGCCGTAATTTAAAATTCGCACTACTGAAACAAGCACTACCGTTTTGTATCACAACCGCGAAATATCTGAAGCGATTTTGCCAGAATTCTATATATATAAATGCATTCGAGTGCATTACATGGTTACTAGGAAATTTCGTTTTTATTTTAAAAACATTCAGTTCTTTGTTCGCACTCGATAAGATATGAAAGTGGGTAGCGCACATGTTTTATTAGGTGTTTTGTACTTTATCGGTCGCATAAAAATGCGATTAAGCTTTTATCTGGTTTATGGTTTGTAATAGGGAAATTTTCAATGTTTAAGGTCACACGAATAATTTTTAAATTAAAAATAGAGTAAATTTATAATTATGCGGTATAAAGGCAGTAGATAGTGATCATTCAAATAATTTTACTGCATAAAAGATACATAATTTTAGAATAAATTTTCTAAAAGTACATATTTTAAAAATTTCGGTCACTATTTGCATATTAGCGAATTTGCATCGAAAATAAAGCTATTGCAGCCTGTTTGATGACGGCACCTAGATGTGTCTTTTTTACATATATATATGTATGTATCAATTTCTTGTGGACACGATTCCAGTCGCAATTTTGATCGTAGGAGGTTGAAATTTGGACAGTGTATTATCTTTACGAAAACAAAGGACGAGTTTATTAATCAGCCAAATCGACCGACCCGTTTCAAAATGGAGGCCGTTCAAAAATTAAACAAATTCTTATCTCTGTTGTTAATCATCCGATTGGTAATCGGTAACTCAAGAGACTATTGCAAATAGGCGGGAAAAATTGTATTACATTGAAACATAATCTGTATTCGTAGTGTTATAAAAATATATTTTTTTTATAGCCCGGCATTTCCCAATTACTTTACGGTAATTTACAGGAATATTCGAAACAGACTAATTCCCATGTGCAACAAACGTTTTCAAAATGTCTATCTACACTAAATTAATTCTGGAGCGTTTTTGACATTTCCTAAAAATATCAGGCAGAAGAGTAATGATAATTTCGTAATTGAATTTTGGCGGTAAGTTCCGAAATTTTCCTTATTTTTGAGTAGGTAGATAATCAGGGGGTCAATTCTGAAACCATTCGCTGTCATAACGTATGCGAAAATGACGTCACAACAAACAAATTTCTATAGAAGCTTATTATTATGACGTCATTTTCATATACATTACGATAACGAATGGTTCGAGAATTGGGTCTCAGGAAATTAACCGCACCGTAACTTTATCCCCATACGGTTGCCTTAGTTTCACTTTGTTAGTAAAATAACTACAACAATTGCATGAAAGTAATAAATTTAGTAAAAAAAAGAGCAATTTCGTAATTTCGTGTGTTTCACATAAACATGTAAATTCCTGCTGATACGTTTTTCAAACAGTGCGGTAGCTCGATCATCTTTATTTATTTTCCTACTTTGCTATTGGTTTCTGATTGGTTTTGGGAGTCTAAAAATTACATTTATAGGTACACAAGAATGTATAGTTAAAAAGCAACGCAGTTTATTGTAACTATTAGACAAAAATCGAAATACAAATATTTTTACCGTTTTCTTTACTCAACGGAGACACTCGGACAATCTAACAAAGAAAACTATTACTCAACAAGATAATTTCATTTATTATGACATAGTATTAGAGACTTTTTGTGGATTTATTTACTACACATAAATGCGAAACAGTTCCCTGGGTTTCATCGTCAGACAAATTGTAATAAATATTACGTTGAGGAAAATTCGTTAAAATATTGGGAATATTGTAATAATAAAGGGAATCCATACAGGTTGGTCTTACAAATTCTTACGGAATTTCTACAGGTCAAATACATACCTACCTACCTATTTATAAAATAAAATATGTTTGCGTAACGTTTTCTTATTGTTTTGATCGTCCGGGAGTTAAAATGAAAAGAAAAGCTGAATAGAACATCCATATTATTCGTTTATTCTTCTTTGAACCGAAATGATGCATTCAATAAAGCTAATAGATCGCACCTGATCGCATAGATATATTCAAATAAAGTGAAATAAAAAAAGGTAATACTGCGCCACAATAATATATGTATTATTGTGCCTAATTCGCGATTTATAACTTTACAAAACAGCTGGTATTTAGTTAGAATAATGTTAGTGTTGAGTGTTACAGTAATTTGTTGTGGCGTCTCGATTGACTCTTAATAATAAAGACTGCTAGTAGACGATTGAAAAAAAAAACGTACCTATTTATTATAAATATTCAAAACTATAGGTACATTCCCATATATGTACCTATAACATAATCTTTCTATCTACTTGTCTTCACTTTAAATTATCGGCATATGGTTTCTGTTGCGCGTCTGATGTAAAAATTAAAAAAAAAATTATAGGTTCAATTAACATAAAATATCCGTTTACTATTCATTCAAACTAGTTTTAAATTATATGAATGATTAATTTGAGTGATGTATAACTTTTAAGTCACCGTTGCAACTTTTGTACCCAATTGGCAATGCACATTAAATTAGTCGAGTAATTGCCCGAAATTATAAAATATATAAGTATGTTTTTAAACCTCAAACCCTTTAAAAACTACAGACTGTCGATTGTACAGTAGCATTAAAAATTGGCATTATAGTGGCAAAAATTAAAAAAAAAATTGTAACGAAAAACCCGAACGATATTATTACCTATTATTAAATTATTCACTTTAATGGAAACGATGATCTTTTTCTTTTTGAACATTCCTTTCTCCGTTAAAATAGCTATGTATAACTTGGGTACTTGTTAGTTCTTACAGTTAAATTTAGAATAGTGCAATGCCATTGCACCTGTTTTGAAAACCAGTAACTCGATTCGTTCCCACTAATTTTAATAAATAACCTTATAAAATTAATGTTATTTTCGAAAATATTTTTAGGTGCAACGAACCGTACCACAGATCATTTTTTATTCAATACGGATTCAATGACCGTTAATAGAAAATGGTGCCAATGGCTTACTCGGACGTAACACAAACAAGCACATTAAATAAAAAAATGTTGATATTCCGTGTGATATGTAAAATTATATGTTTTTTTTGCAACTGTTATATTCTCATTCAGGAATCCGTAAGAAAATCGTTCGCCAAAATTCCGCACAACGGAACAGCTGGCGCAGGTAAATTAGCTAAATACATTTTCTTTTGCAACTTCATAACAACCACGTAAGTACAACAATATCGACATACATACCTTTCGATATCGGTATTATAAAAATTCATAGAAACTGGTTCGGGCAACAAGAAATAAAGGCGAGGTTATTTATTCTTTGAAACAGATTAACCGAATTGCTGTAAATCTCTCGAGGGCCCGTCTGCGTCGGCGTATAATTAAAAAAATATATATTAATTGTCCCATTTCGGGCACTTTAAAAATTTTAATCTACACTCAACAACCTAACATTTCGCTAATATTAACTTTCTGTTACTTATTTAACTTTTTATTCAGTATTACTATGTAAGTAACTACATTTTTAAAAGTTGCGAAAATTTGCAAAAAATCGAAGAAAGCTACCGGACAATTATTCATTATTTTTTTCGATTATTATTATTTTAATCCGATAATGAGTGACGATGTTAGTTTTTGTCGCTTCGTCAGACTTCTGAATTTACTGCGATATTTAAGTCGTGTAAATTCATTGCTGATATTTACAATTGTACCTATCGATGGATAATGAAATTAAGAAAACTATAGAAAACGTCTTTGTTTGCTAACATTGTTGCTATTAACGAATATGTGAGCGATTTTTTTAAGGTTTTCAATATTAAACTAGTTCATTACACTTTACGCTAAAACATATTTAAAAACTACACTAATTTTTTTGGGATATCCTTTTACCCTATCTTGTCTTGAATTAATTTCAGAATAAAAATCTAGGTTAATACGTAAGATAAGTTCGTTAACAACATAAATACGACAGTTCGAGCGTTTCTTTCACTTAAATCAATCAAATTTTCAAAATTAAAGGGATAATCGTTGTTTTATGCTACGCATCAAGAAACTTAATTATCTTTTATTCGCGAACCTCATTTTGAAGTGCCCCTACCTACATCAACTAAGCATCTCGAACTTTATTAAGCCAGATGTTGAATTATTAAATTGTGCCTGTTAAAAATAACGAAATCTGTTAGCAAGCTCAGAAATATTTAGAAGATATTCCTATAAAATTATATTATTCCGTACATTAAATGGAATTACCCCATTACCCAATATTTTTGTAGGTTAATTTTAACAAATATTTTATTTAATGACTATGTATGACTATTTTCTATGTATATAACTCCCATTCACCGTGTAAGAATAAAACTGATTTAATTTTCAAAAGATAGTCGAAAAAAATATTTTTCAAAAATTGTTAAGTACACTATTGTATGTAAAATAGGTGCAACCTTGAAAACAATGAACAATCGAAGGAAGTCTCTTTCAATCAAGAGTTGATAAAACCGTTCTATAACCACCCAGTACCTATTTATTCAGGCCTCATCTTTAAGATGTGTTTAAAACAACTATGACAGAGGAATTTAAAATAAACAGCGTTTTATATCCACTACAAAATTAACATTTTTTTTATGTTCAATGTTAAGAAACGAGCCCACGGATCTATTTCCAATGTTATTGGGTAATTTGTTTCTTTTCCGTTGACGTTTTACGATTCGAAATTATAAGAAGCCTTGCCAACCCGTATGAAAATTTGTACGTTCTTAAAAATGTTCATGGATATATAATAATTTTCTTTTTATTTTCAGAGCGATGAAGGAAGCAGGCGGTGGGCGATGAGCTCCTTTCCTGGGGGTTCTGGGGGGCCACGTGCTTAAAAACATGCGCGAGGAGGAACTCGAGGTGGCTCTCAAGGTAATAGTTGTTCATTTAAATATTTATAACATATTCTAAATATTAGGTACGTACCTACAACTTCACACGATACTGACGTTAAAAAACGCATCGACAAACGCATCGTAAACAAAATCGAATCGAAAGTAATTAGTTGCGATTTGAAATGTTGCAAGTGGGTAATGGTTTCGCGTTACGTTATTTCAAATGGAAAAAAAGAATCCCCTAATTTTTATTATTAATGTGTATTTCCGAGACAGTTGTTGGACCAGCTTGTCTACAATTAGTCCTTTTTGAATTACTACCTGGGTATTTCATGTTTTGTAAAAATAATTGATTACAAAATGATTACCTAAAATTTTAAATTTGTACATGCATAAATGTTTTGAAGCTGTCGATTTTTTACAAAACATTAAATAGGCAATTCAAAAAAAATCGATTTTAGAGCAAGGTTTATTAGTCGAACTGGTCCTACAATTGTCTCGGGAAAAATAATAAAAAATTAAGGGATTTTATTTGAAATGAGGAAGTTAATGGGTGCCCATTTTCGGTATAAACCGGAAGAAACAGAAATCTCAAATTATTTTAAATCGAAAGAACGTAACCCGAAACCATTTATCCACCTGCAAAATTTCAAATCGCAACACTTATTAATACTTTCCTAATACAGGGTGATTTATAAGTGGACGTAAAAAATTTGTATATATCGATGGCGTTTTGGCGCAACGTCGTAAGCGATAAAAAGCAAATCTTACAGGAGCACATTTTGTGTTGTAGCTTAACTATAAGCAAATACGCCCTGGAAACCGCGTATATAAGTAATCCGGGACACGTTTGGGTCAAATTCAAATTCGTATTTATTTTAGGATGCAGGTTAATGTTAAAAATGAAATTGTTCTAAGGTTAGATACTGTCGTTGAACGAGATATCATGACAATTGTCGTAAGTGATGTACGTTTGTTGTTTTACGTCACCACAAATTCAACTTCCGTACAGAGAATTAAACGTAATCACGTTTTGTAATTACACCTCCGGCACCGGTGATATGATTGTATTTTCATGATTTTCGCACATTACTGGTGGAAAAATCGAAATCATTTACCAAATTTTATCAAATTATGTCTTTGCCTTAGGAAATATAGTCGGAACGACTCATATGATATGTTGATATGTCATCGATATGTTTTCAGCGGGATATTTGGAACAAACAATAATTGCTCTAAATATTTTTTCAATTTGCCTTCCTTATAAAGTTATTCAGTCTCAAAGACATACATAATTGAATCTGTTCGGATGGGCACTTAAAATTGCATTTGTCATAACATCAAGGGACTCAATTTGACCATTTTTTTTAGGTTAAATTTGTTTACGTCGTTTTTCTTAGGTAGATACAGTTTTTTCCTCACATAATATATATGTCTTCAAGGTTGATTGTCTTTGTAACAAAGGCGTATAGAAAAAAATTTATAACAACGTCTGATTCCAAATTTCGTGCTGAATCACCTTGTATTTTAATTCTTCTAAAAATGCCGTCGTGATATACCGTCCTGTATATTTACCTACGTTTTAAAATTTTGTTAAGATATGCAAGGTTCTTTAATAAAGCGACCTGTCGCGTAAATTTCAAAATAATTTTATTTCATTGTCAGAAGAACAAATGTTAATAATGTTGTAAATAATATTTGTACGGCTAAACGTGCAGAAGATCTTTTTCGGAAGAAATGTGTTTATGCAAATGTTTTGGCTTCTTTATTATTTTGAGAACACCATCACGCAGGTTCACTAATAGATAATGGAATCTGGGTGGCAATGGATGTAACATTTAACAATAACTTACGGTCGTTGGTTTACAAAAGCGATATTAAACGTCCCTTTTATCAATAATCGCTGTTTTTGTATCTATAACATAAAAGAACGCGTACCACTATTCTACTTTTCTTCTCGTAAAGTTTTCTTTCGATTTCTGATTCCACACTGAAATCGTTACCTATAAATAACAATACATTTGATCAAAATCAAAATGATATCGTAAATTAAAAATACTCGAACAGTAAAAGTAAACAATCCTCGAATTTCCCGTCTAATTTTATCATCTCAAATACAAAATTAAACCAAAAATGCAGTGGATAAATATACAAATAAGATTATTTTAGACGACCCAATATTTCCTTTACGCGATGACCGAGAGTCGAGTCTAAATCGTTTAAAAATACCATCGCAACTTGTGCAAGACATCGTACAGCTTGAAAACAGATAAACGTTTCTTCTCGATCTCGCGATGGAAATTATGCCACACGTTCATTTATTAGTACGTGATAATAAATGACGTTACTTGTTATTTTCGGAATGCAGCATGTGGCGAATCCTAAACGTTCATTGTATAAACGTAACCCGATATTATTTTTTTTTTCAAATTTAAATATAGGTTCGCGATTTCGATTAACCAAAATTTACATTATGTCAAAATTAAATTCAATTTAAAAACCCGCTGACCTAAATAAAATCCTGGCAGTAACGAATTCGTAATTAACTGTTTGATTTAAATTGAACGAACGTCCACCTATAAAAAAAAAACAAATACAAAGAAAACGCCTTATTAACGACATTCGTTAAGTCGTTTAATTATAAAATGGAAAGCGTCAGAAATAATTTTTTTATTTACAGGTGGTTATCGTGGGCAATGGTGGTGTAGGAAAATCTAGCATGATTCAAAGATACTGTAAAGGCACTTTCACAAAAGATTATAAAAAAACCATAGGAGTCGATTTTCTCGAACGGCAAATAGAGTAAGTATTTAAATTTTGTTAATTTAAAATGTTACAAAACGACAAAGTGTACGTAAATTTTTTGGCCTCTTTTTCTTACAATAAGGTATTTTTTTAATTACAATTTTCGAATTTCCTTTTTTTTATTATTTGAAATATTTTTCGTAAAATTGGTGCCTCATTGTGGCATCTATTGCATAAAATAAAATATAAATATTCACTTAAATGTTTATAATACATAAGTACATAAAAAATAAGATAAAAACTTTTTACAAAAGCTTTACTTTTCACTTTGTGAGAGTAACACACAAAAATACACGGAACTTGTCTCTTAGATAATCTTTTAGGCAAGTTGCTTAATTTATATGATACGATGGGAATCGGTGCACCATTTATTTTAAAACGATTGCACTTGTACGAAATTAAATATTATTAAAACCTAACGGAAATTTTCTCGAAATGCATTTTTCTTGTTTCATTTTAAACGACAATAAGAAATATATTTTAGGTATTTCTTAATTTATTTTTTTTTAAATTCAATAAATTCGTCCATCCTAATATATACAATATAATATTCAACTAGTTAACATAAATTATTTATTGATTGTATTGCAAATGTTATTTAGCTGTTTGAACGTCAACTCTCGTTTTGAATAGTGCATTTATAACAGTTTTATGTTGGCAAGAATAATTTTACGAGTATTGCGTACGTACCTACGCAATAAGATTGCAACAAATAACTGTAACTATTTTGTATAACTCACTCATCGTCAGTTATAGATGCGTTTCTTGCCAAATCACAATTGTATTTTTTAATAAATTGAAGAATTATGTTTGTTATTATAGCATTAAACTGTTTACGCTATAATTTATTAACAAAATTTACCGAAACAAACAATTGCTTCAAATGGTTACGGAATGTATTAATAATTATTTGTTTATTTTAAACTATCTACGAAACGTATATTCTCGTTAAATATTAAAAAGATATAAAACAAAGGTGTTTACTATACATTTTTATTAAATTTTAAGACTGCAGATTATTTCCACGATCTGGATAAATTTAGAAAATAAAATAAACAAAATGTATAGGTACATAAATATGTAGGTATACAAAAACATTTCGAAAGTTTCAAGATATTAAGTAAATAAAAGTTTTAAACAAACTGATATTTTGCATATACAAGGTGGCCTAACGAAAATGAAACAAAAATGTTTAAGGTATATTTGCAAGATGTTCACGATCGTGATCGATTTTCATTTACCTAACATCAATCCAAAAGTGACCATTAACCCAGATATGCCTAAGCGATGTTTTGACATTAAAACAAAAATAATTTTTGGAAAATATTATTCATTAGCATATAAGAAAAACATAAAAATTTATAAACATAATTTTTTTTTCAAAAACTAAATAATTTATACCGTACTATATATAGGACATTAGGAAAATACACCTCTATTTAAGCGAAATTATTTATTTGAATGAAATGATAGAAAACGCTTGACATGAACACCAATGTCAGGTTTTTTGGTGACAGTAGCCACATCGGGTTTGCTTCTCTTGGGGAATTACGAAGTGATTAATACAATCAAAACGTAAATCAATCTGATTGACTTTATTTAGATAACCTTTTTGGTAAGTCGATTCTTTTTTATTTTGGATTAATAACCCTGTAGCAATTCGTCTTCTAAAGCTAATTTGGTCCAATTGTCCACCGTTTATTATTCGGTGCAATTGCCAAGTATTTTGAATTGCCATGTCAATACAGTGTGTTACCAAAGACATGTACCATTTTTTCCCTCTAATTGAAATGCAATGATATTTTGATCAACAATTTTTGCAAAATCGTAACTTCCTTGACGATTTTTCTTCATGCACTTTGAATCGATCAGAGAAATATTTGTTAACCGATTTTCTCTAACGGTACCGGTGGCGTAAAAATTCCATTCGGTAAGTTTTTCAATTAGGGGAATCGAAGTGAAAACATTGTCAAAAAATAGGTGAAATTTCCTGTCTGGTCATTTTTCACGTAATGCTTGGGCATATTCCAATATCACTCCTGCACCAACTCCAATATTGGCAAAATTCTTACTTATATTGGTTGCAGCGCCTTGATAAGGCTCAAACCAATTCAAATATCCTAATCTGGTACTTCCAACCCAAAGTTTATATCCATAGAACACGGGTTTGCCACGAATATATTGTTTACATCCATGATGTCCATAATATGGAACCGTAGCTTCATCAACTGAATGCATCTCTTTAACCGGTGAATTATTCAAAAATCTTTTATTTAGCAAATCAAAAATAGGTCTGATTTTGGTGAATTTATCATTTTGATCTAACTGATGATTATTGCAAACATGAAAATTTGAAAACAAATACTCAAATCTGTCCCTGGAAATTGCTTCAGTAACCATGGCATTGTGGAAATCCTTTACACGATGCCAAAACATTCTTCTTCGTGGTACACGCATGTGTATCCACTAAGGATCAAAACGCCTATAAAAGATTTAACCTTTTGCTTGTCTATGTTAGGCTTGCGATTTTTTTGTTGGGCGTAATTATTACTTTGGTTCGCAATATGGTTACTTCCTCATCGAAAAACATTGAAAACAGTTCTAATGGATTTTCGAAATTTGTTGCATTATCAGCATTAAAAAATCCTGATGACGAGGAAGGTAAATCTTCTTTGATCCAATTGTGAAATTTTTTTTAGGTGTTCTCTTTTGCTTTTTGTTTGGTATTCTTGCCGTTAATAATAATAACGGTATTTTATCATCCGAGGAAAAGTCACTGTCGTATTTTGTTTGGATTTCTGGAAGAGCTTCTAGTTGAGATGCAGACAGATTATTTATGGTCAAGTCATTTTCAGCGCCAGAATCTTCATCTGTGAGCTCAGTGGCTGCATTGAGGAGAGGAAGTAGTGTAATTTCTTCTACATTATCAATGGCTTCATCATCCTCTTCTAACAATGTTAGAACATTGTGAAGAGATAGTCCTCTGAAAGAGAATGGTGAATGATGTTGGTAGTCATATATTGTCCTAATGTACTAAATATAGTACACCTCTCTTTCCCCTTCATAAATTACTACTTATTTTATAAATAATGAAAATTCGGCAATAGTAGCCAGTAATATAAATGTTTATTGTTACGCTATTCACTAATTTAAAAATTTATTGTAATTTTTAGTATCTAAAATTTACTTACTTTTCAAATTGCACTTGGTAATTATTCATTTTTGAATTTTCACACTTTCGAAGTTAACACACAATCAAATTTAAACTCTGAAATCGCGAATAATCTTACTTCCCGCAAAGCTTTGGATATAATGAACGATTTTGTGGGATACAAACTTTCAAGTATATCTTAAACTTTGCAGGTATGAACATGTTTATTCCATCCTAAATATAGTACATTCGGCATATCTGGGTTAATGTCACCCTAAAAATAGCAAACAGTTAACGAGTGAAAATAATTTTTAATAAAATTACTTATTTAATCAATTCAAATAAATCTCACGTGGAACGGACCAATCGTCTCGCACGAGAGAATCGTTTAAATCAATCACAGAGTCAATTGAAAAATCAAAAAAAATATGAAAGTACCCTGAAGAATAATTTACTAAAATAACGTAACGTTCTAGAAGTTCTTCAAATTTAATTTAAAATATCTGTTCGTATGTTAAATTATTTTTACTTCGCTTAAATATTTAACGTCGCACGGGGCAATATTTAAATGACTCTTAACGTTAACTTAACGTTTTCGCACATCTTCCGTATTTTGATCTTGCCAATAAGTACGCTTACATAGATTGTTCCTTCAGAACATAAGGAAGTTCTGGAAAGTCCAGAACTTAATTTGTAAACCAGGCCATTGGCGAATCTTTTCTTCTCGAGAAATGTTTTAGATTATTCGAGTTAACAGATTAAGAATCTAGGAAAAGAAGAAAACATCACGTTGTTTTATGTACTCTCAAAATTCCCGTCAAAGTTATAATTTGATAATTAAACGAATAATTATTTTTGAAAAGAAGTATTTTTCGAAAACTTTAAAAGTATATTAATTTGCGTACATCTCGGTGTAGCGAGCAATTTTTAAAGTTTATCGAATAATTCCAGTCTGCTTTAAAATATAGGCCGTAAAAGTGCGTCAGCAACGTATGTTCTTGATCTAAAAACGAATTATATTTAACTCATTTAAACGAAAATAGATTCTGGATCTACAGTTTCCAGGTTTTTAATTTGGCAGTGGTTGCTGATGACGTCGCTGTTATAAAAGCATTAATTTTGTACGCGTTTTTAGATTCTTTCTAAAAAATGACTTCTGGGCACTGCCAAAATTTTTTCTTTTATGTTCTCGGAATAGTTATTAACGACTTATTATTTGAAAAATATATATATATTGGTGGACATTTAATCTTGAAATACCATTTGTCGTATTTTGAATTAATACAATCTCTACTATTAATTTTTGTTAGGAGTACTATTTTATTCGACATAAAAACCGTCAAAAGAAATAAAACTCGTTTGTAAAACTTTAACTTAACGATTTGGACGTAGTAAACAAAATGTAACAAAATTATTAACTGTTTATTTAAAATTTAATCAAACAAGTTCCAGGGTTATTAAAATATAGGTACCCAATAGAGATGGTCGTTTTTCACCAAGTTTTTTAATCAAACGAGAATGCGACTATGACGTTTTAAATTTAAATTACGTAATTAATTTGAGGATTAACTTCTATACTTTAATCTGACGTAAATACCTAGAAAGTAAAGGTAATACGATGATATGAAGAATGCGAAAAGTTTCGGAACTGACGTTCCAATTTAATTCGAAGCCATAAAAAAACTACATAATTCATTTTCGTAACTAATTGTTATAATCTCCCCATTTATTACAGAATAGACGGAGAAGAGGTAAGATTGATGCTATGGGACACGGCGGGTCAAGAAGAGTTTGACGCCATTACAAAAGCTTATTACAGAGGAGCGCAAGCTTGCGTCCTCGCATTTTCCACCACTGATCGGGATTCGTTTGAGGCCGCACACTCTTGGAAGTTGAAGGTAAATTTTCCACGTCCTCATCCACGATTCGAATTTTCGAAAATTCAGACTAAAAACGTAAACTTTCCGAAAACCCTTACTTTGCGGGAACGGCGAAAACCATGAATTAAAAAAAAAACATTTTTTGAACGTTTATTTTTAATTGAAATCAGAACGGCCACAAATAAAAGTCATAAAATGCAGCATTTTGATGAATGCAGAAAATTGAAACTTTACTTGATGTAAACGTGATTGTTACCATTTTGAAAATTTTCAAAATGATGCAAGTGTTGAAAAAAGTTGAAATACACAGGGTGTTTCATTTACAAATCGAAAGTTAAGGTCATTTCCGGCGTAACCGGAAGTGTTAACGGTACTTCTCCAACAGTCAAAATATAACAACGATGTACTATATCGCTCACAAAAAAATTCAAACCGATACCTTTTTCACCGTTGAAAATAAAGGCTGATTATTAAAATATTTAATTAAAAATTTGGTAACCTTGGGTGGTAAGTCATTTTGATGTGAATTTATTCAAAGTTGGATAATGCGATTGTCAGGCACGGTTTCACACAAAAAAATATTTGTTCGACAAGTTAGTCGTCCGTTAAATCCTCGAGTCGCGTGTCCTGTAGATTTAAATAAGATCAAACAATACAGTTAAATGTTAGTTCGAATTTCTTTGCACAAATAAAAGTGCGAAATTTGTGCTTCGATAAACAATGAGCCGTAAAAATATTTCATAATGTTATTAAGTAGTTAGCCAACACTTAAAGAATAGGTTTCATTCATTTTTAATTTTTATTTATATAATATACAATAGAGTTGCCAAGCTTTTATTTATTGATACTTGTAGTTCAAGAAACTACAAACTATGCGATGTCCCCCCGAGTAATTATGTTTTAAAATTTTACGAGATGTAAGGCGTCATTAATTGTTACAATTGCATCGCCGTTTCGTAATTACACTACTTTGTACATAAGTCTCGTGTAATTATACCTACTATAATTTTTGCGAAATTCAGTATTGAATATTTCAATATAAATAGTTCTTTAAACGATATTAATATCGTAAATAATTGTTTCGTACTTTGATAATTTGTTAATTTAATTTGATGGGCCGTTTATATTCATACTTTCTCATGCCGCTTTCTTAACTTTATAAATCACCTGGGATCGCACGTCATTATTTAAAATTATACACAGTTTCCGCATTTAATATTAATTATTATTTATTAGAGTATTATGTTTTTATCAAGCTATCGATAATGATACATTAAAAAAATAGGTAGGTATATTTACTTTTTCGTAGTTTCTAATTTTCATCACCAACAATTCGAATATACCGTGTGTTCCAACGAAAAGTTTTCCTCGGCCTGTTTTTGAAACCTAATGATTTTTCTAAAAAAAAAAATGCCGAGACACGTCGATGTTAGTTGTGATGGGGGACAACTTATTATTTTGGGTGAATTTCCTAAGAGGAGTTACAGCCACTCCCAAACTCCTAAATAATAATGAAGGTCGAGTGGCACGTTATTTTAAAGGTCTTTGAATTTTCTTTATAGCGGTGCTTTGTTTTATGAACTTGTGCCAAAAGTTTTCGAAAAAAAAAAAGAAAGTATTTTGCAATTCACAATAAAATGTAATAGGAGATCGTAAACAAAATCAACGTGCCCCGGTGTTTTTCAAAAAATTATTAGATTAAAAATAGCTATAGGCACCTATGGCTGAACAAAGAGTAGGTTATTTATTTTCTTATAAATTAAAAAAATTAATTATTCGTTTAATTTCCTCGCAACACCTCTTGAACTTACAAAATTTACTTAACAACTACATTAGAATTGTTTAAATTTTTTAAAGCTAATTGAGTTGTAGGATTCTCCACTTTTTTGAACGTTAATTCATTTTTAATGAACATCGACACACTTACGGTTTGAGATTTTTTTTGTCGTGCAAAAAAGTAGAAACTTATTGTTTTCTTCGTTGTAAGATTGAAAAACTTTCAGCGATGTCTGTTTAAGTGAATCCTCTTATAATTTAGAAAGTTTTTGCATAGAAAAGAAACTATTGTTCGATATCTTTTTAATTATTAGGTGCACGTACTACCTAGTTCCGATTTATGATTAATTATAATATTGTTTAAATATCTCTTTTGTTGCAGGTCGAAAACGAGTGTGGAGAAATTCCGACAGTAATAGTGCAAAATAAAATAGATCTTATAGATCAAACCGTTGTTAATCCGTAAGTATGCTTTTGATTAAACTATACTTAACAAATGGCGTACGTGTTAGTTTTAATCACGCATCGGTTTTGATAGTACGTTGAAATTATTTTAGGTATAATAATTGATCGTCAATTCTCTGTATTATTTATAATATTAATGTGTCATTCAAAAACGTGGTAACGTTTTTTTGCCAAAAAAACTATTTGAAAAATTTGTTTTTTGAATGATTTTTTGAATTTCTAACGTCAAGTGAGACAAGACAACCGATTAAGTATCCACTTAATTGATCACGAGGGGTATTTATTAACGTTTATTTTTGAATGGTTATTTAAGGTGACAGTAAAAAATAAACGTGGACACCTACAATTTGTTCTTAATTTATTTTCGACCTGTCTTTACTAACTGCCAAAAACATCACTAAATCAGAATATGCACAATCATATTAACGCAGCCGAAAGAAAATATTAAAAAAAAGTTCGCGCGTGATTAATACTATGCCTAATAAAAAAAAATGAATAAGTAACTTAGAATAGATACAGAAACCAATACGTATCTAATTTTATTCTAATTTATCTACACCAATTTTAGTGAAAATCACATGTGGTCCAAAGTGAGATTGATTTTTTTCTGAGTAAAAAAATTCTTGCAAACATGTGTCCAATTTTCAATGGAGTCGTGGAGATGCATCAGTTCTTCGAATGTTACACATAAAAACTTTACAAAATGTATGAAGGATATCAGAACTACTTGCAGCTCTTCCAAGGTCGTTTTATCATTTTCTTTTTATGAAGGTGACACTATTTATCATGCGAGCGGGCAATTCGCCTCTTTACGTTTTAACTTTTTCTTTGTAGTATTCTCTTTTCAACCTTTATGGACAATAAACGTGACCACCTCGGCTGGTCCATCGTTTAATTTAGATTATGTGTACTTTAAATGGCCAATAAGGATTCATTCGTGTCCTTTATGCGTAATATTCGAATAACTGTATCTCTGCGCTCATTAAAAATTGGAAACATGTTTCTGTCGATTTTCTCAATCAGAAAAATCCATAATATCGCCAACTAAAATATTTACTACTCCTCCCGAAACGCCTTGTATGCTATTTATATGGATGTAAAATCCCAGGGTTATCTGCTTTATAATTCAATGAAGTCGATTATGTAATTTAAGATTTAAAAAAAATTGTTTGTTTAGAAATTCCATTTCTTTATCTTAAATTGTGATGTAAATAAAACGGTACAATGTCCTCTGCGATCGACGTCATAAAAACCTTTAATCCAATAAATCTTTCACCGAACACCGATAGAGGTTAAAGTCATTAACTGATATTAATTAATGTATTATAAACTTTATTCGCTTTTTAAAATAGTTCGACGTAAATCATGCGAAGGAATAACGTGCAGGTTTTTTCGACAAACGTTATCCTCAAATAAACAACAAATCCAACTGCAATCGACGATTCCACAGGACAGCATCGTTCAACGTGAAAAAAAATTATGGCAAAAATAACCTTAGCAATTTATCATTAGGCGGATTAGGCGATTTATCACGGCGGATATCCAAACGTGATTGATTTTGTTTGATTTTCTTAAATCTTCTTTCAAAACACCAAGCCTTCGACAAGATTTACTATTTCTTTTTTTTTTCTTTATTTCTTTTTCGGCCTTAGTTTCTTCACCGAGGAGATAGGTTATAAATAAGATTTCAGTTAGGATGTGGTTCTCGCCTATACTGAGGTGGGGTGGGGGGTGGTGACGGTTTCCTGAAGCAGGTCTGTTTTATATTGGGATCGTAAAGAAATACCTACCCCCCCTAACCTTGCTAACTACACCTATATTAGCTTATTATTTAAAATTAAACGATTTTTTCTTCATTTTATATACGAGTCCTGCATCAAAAGTATTCGCCTACTTAGGCGAATGTACCTTACATCATTTAAAACGTTTAAACAAATAATTTCAAGTTAGAACTTGTTCGACACACCTTTTATTGATAAAAATAGGCATATAATTTTCGGTTGTTAATAGCAGTAAAACGCTCAAATCGAATATTGAAACTTATGTGTAGGTATAACTAGTTCTGTCTTCACCAAAAAGTGTTAGGCGAGTACTTTTGGCGTAGGGCTCGTATGGGTAGATCTATAATCACTGTCTATAATTCCAACGCATTATTGAGCGAAGACTTAAAGGTCATTCGTAATAGTAAAATTTATGAGACACTCTAGTCGTTCTAGTCAATACGAAACGCGATGGTAGAGAGACATTTTGAAAGCCACGAACAATGGGCGAGTGGCCAGAACATTCAAAGGTGAGCCTGAACGTATCAAAAATCCTCGCACGTTTCAAGTCGGGTTTACGAAACCTCGGTTTCGAAAGTTGCGGTTTGTATCATTTCCATTTGGAGTTGGATTATTTTGGATTGTACCTACAACCGTTGTGGTTGGCCCAAGCACAATTCGAAACAAACCACCATCATTTTCCGCACACAGTTAAGAAAAAACCATTGTAATACGTCCGTGTCGCTCACCTCGGTATTAAAGATAGAACAACTGAAGAGTCGTTGTTATGAGTTTTTGCTTAATTTAGCAAATTACACTCTCAGATCGATGACTATAAATTTATTTACAAATAAATACAAAAGACTTAAAGACATAAAAATAAATACTTATTAATTTATAACCTATACCTGCACAATCAAAAATCGTATTTTAAATTAAGCCCAACTTCGTGCCGAGACCTCGTTCCATGTCCAAAATTGGTTTGGCCAACCGCTTCTAATCTCGTATTACCACGATTTCCTGTAGCTAAAGGTGCGCTCCCACTAATAGATCCGGTGTTGGGTCGTCCGGGCACGTGATATCCATTAATAGATACACTAGCTCGGTCGATCGCATTGTTATACCTTAAACCAGCGCTATTTCTTTCTGGTACGGCGACTCTAAAGTTCTTGTCAAAATTTCTGTTACGTTGAGCCCGCGCGGTCACTTGATGGGCGGGTGTATTTAACACGTTAACTTGTCCGCGTGCAGACGTTCGACCACCTACCCTCGGAATTGCACTTATGCTACCAGATATTCCGTTACCAATTCTGGAACGAGCGTTAACTCCTCCACGATAAGACGTCGGACTTGTAAATCCTCGAGAGTTTGCCGTTTGGGACATCGATCCCCAAAATGGCCTTCCAAAATATCCTATTCTTCGCGTTTCTCCTCCGGGATATACCATGACGCCGCCGGAAACTTGACGGCGTGGTCTAATGTACGATTTTTTATTCTGCTCTTGGTCGATAGGATAACGTTCGTCAAAATATATTTCTCGCGAATGTAAATCCAAATTATCCACGTCTATTATCTCGTAGTGGTGAGTGCCGTTCACTACGAAAACGCAAAATACGGAAATTATTAGCAGCTTGACCATTATTGCAGCTTTGCTCTGGATTGTTGGCTTTGAACTGTTTTTATGTCGGTTGGAAATTTTATATATATATAAATCGCGTGGAATACCAGGGTTATCTGTTTTTTTGATTGTGTAAAAATTGTGTACGCGCCGAGAAAGGAAACTCACGATTTAATCTTGAATTACGCTGTAGAATATACGATTCGTAATGTATCATTATTTTTGGTGTTTTGATTTCGTCGATTGCCAATCGTTTTTAGCAACCGTTATCGGGAAATTCCTTGCTTTCAGATATTAAAATTTAACTTCGTTTTACGTTTATGTTAATTACGGTAAGTACAGTGTATAGACCGCTAATATACAAGTGCGTTCAACTAAAACTTCTAAGTAGGCAGAGCTACTCTCGATGCGGAACAAACAATCTGCAGAAATTCTATTTTTTATCTTTAACATGTACTTATTTATTTAAATACGTCTGAATTTATTCAGTTGTTTTACTTATTACGTTTCTATTTCGAGAATGTTGTAATTACGCTCGGGCACGCAAACGGTAGGTAAGTACTTACTACCCAAATGCCATTAATGATATTTTGCATAAAAAAAAGATTCTCGTTATTCTAACTGATCGTCTTTTTATATCTGCAAAAATTAGAATACTAACGGCAGAAGAACTTATATATTCGCACCGTAAATTTTCGATAAAAACGACGATCGAACGATTAAAACGAATGTGCCACTTCGTTTAGGATTATATTTATTAAAATGCGCATATTCATAAGTGACGGCAGATATCTGGGACAGTCTCGATAAAATTAATATTTTAATTAAGCACGACGCCATCTTAAATAAATTAAAACGTCCAAAAACAGTAAAAACATTTGAATAACAGTAATAACGAATTCTCAAGATAAGAACGTACGAATTCCGTTACCATTTTCTTTTTGCGTTGTAACTTTCAGGTACATTTATTTTAGTGGAACGTGCCGAAAATGGAAGTTTTATGGGCGTTTATAACGAGCAATGGAAAATAATTAGGTATATAAAAATAAAATACGTTTCTTGGCGTCGAAATGGCCGCGTCGAAGTGGCAAACATATACACGTGAAATTATCTATTTTGTTGATTCCAAGAAGCGTTTCATTTTTATGAGCACTTCTTAATATTCCGTTCTAGTGGTTTCGTACGGACCTACACGGTGAAAGACCACTATTTTTAACAGAACTTTCGACCGACGATAAGTGGGTGGCCGTTTAAAATTTTGTTTGGCGCGTGGGCAGATCGTCTTACAACAAATTAATAGGCACCCACTTCCTGGATCAATTTAATTTTATTCTCTCGTAATGTTGCCGACTTCGAGACATTTTTAAATGAGACAGGTTACGATTAAATATGATACGGCAATCTTGTTTAAGCGACATTTACGTCCATCTAAGAACGAGATAAGAAAAAAGTGAAAGTACATTCGCTCGGAATTTTCGCTAAATAAATGTATTGCGCTTATGGCATATTTTCGAAATACCAGCCGAAGACGTAGATAACGTCTTCGGTACCTAGTGAGATTTGATGTTTTTAATGCCGGATATACATATATCTGATGTTAATTAAAATACTACGACAAAAAATAAAAAACGAATACTTAATGGCGGTTGTGGTTATAGTGGAAAATGACAAATTACGTGAAGTAGTTTTACATGTATCTGTAAAGGTAAGCGTAAATTGTTTATCGTGGACTTAAGATAAATGTTTTCCGATTTTAGAACATTTACAACAAGACGCCTACGTGTTTAAAAACATAATTTTAGTTTAGTGATTCATAGTGCACTATTCAGTTTTATTATTTTTAAGTTGTGATACCTTCGTTTAATATATGAATGCAGACAGGTTTACATTTTATAAATATAATAAAATCAAAAATATATAGGTAGATATATTTTTAAAATTAGCGTCGTTCTATTTTCTGATATTAACATATTTTTTATATAATGGTATTGGAGCGCGCGTTATTTTTGAATAAAAAGTATTTTTCTTTAATTAAATCGTAGCATTAAAAAACGATTAAAAAAAGACTAAAAATTTGACCAGCTTTTTTGTTTTTCCAAATACTTTAGTTAAAAAAAAATTGAAGTTTTTAGTTTAGATTAGTTGGTCGTGAAACTGAATTGAAAGTAAATATGTATGTATGAATGAGACTAAGAAAAATTGCGTGCTGAAATGAAAAAAAGACGCTTTCCTAATTTAACCGAAATTTGCTGTCAATCATTGTTGGAAGTATTTAGATCTTCTGCACTTTAAATGTTAACGACAACATTATTACCTAAATATAACTGATATTTCAAGTTTTAATTAGTCTCAGGGTTTGTTATTATTACACCTGTTAAACATCAATGTCCACGTTTTCCACGTTTCAAAATACGATTTATAGTCGCCTTTAATTTAAATTTTCGTCTTTCGGATTAAAATTTGTCACCACCTCTTTAGGAAATGCATTTCGTTAATATATCCGCCTATTTTTGTTTACGCCAATCAGAAAACAATAGAAAGACCACCATAATCGCTTGTCAAGTTTTAAATAGACTTAGAATAAGCCGCATTGTCGTAAACAAAATAGATAGATATTAACGAAATGCATTTCCTAAAGAAGTGGTAACAAATTTTAATCCGAAAGACGAAAATTTAAATTAAAGGCGACTATAATTACAATATTAAAGAGAAGTCAATTGGTGAATGAAACGATGTACCTAATGTTTGGCATCGTGTGTTGTGCAAAAAAAAAGTACATTTAGTTTATTTTATATGGAATTTATTATATTGCGATATTGTGCATTTGGAATTCACAAATACAATCGTTCAATTTTCTAAATTCCCCAAAAACTTTGTGCACGGCAATATTAATCTGCTTGATCTTTATATAAACATTTCGCCAGCAAGTCGTAGTAAGTATCCACTCAAATAAAATTTCGAAATTGCAAAACGAGCACGGTGGGTAGTCTGAAATTTTTAAAAACAAATCACGTTACGGCCAATAAAAACGATTGACGCTCCATTAAATCTATCGTCATCTTTAACCAATTCTCCGCATATATTTATCCGCCCTCCTATTTTTGATCGTTAACTGATTTTATTATTTCCCGAATAAAACTGACCTTTGGGTTCTTGTTACATTTTAATTATATTTTTGCTTATTGTTATCGTCGACTTGACGAAAAAAAAACAACATCATTTAATCGTTGTGCGCGCTGTTATCTCAATCGTGAACTTTTTGACGTCAACGTAACGCAATATTTACCACGAAGATCTTCCTATGCTTACTTATTTTTTAAATGGGCGATTAGTCGGGGAAGTTACAAAATGCATAGTTTGGTGGTGCAATTTTCGACTAAACCCATATTTGTGCTCATTTAATATTTGTATTTCCCAGGTTTCGAAATACGCACGTATCATTTTTTTCTTAAAAATTAGCGAGCAAGTACTGCGTTTTAAAATAACTGCCAATATTATTTTGGTTTGTTTTTTATTTTAATTTTAAATGCGAGGTCCATGACACGCCGCCGCGCCGTAAACAGGTGGGCTAAGTTAAAGATCTTCAACGAAATTTGTATATTGCGAATTTCCGATATACTATCGGTTTCTCGTGCACAACAATATTATAAGGATGTCGAATAATCTAAAATTATAAGAGCGCGTTCTAAGTTTAACCCTCCTTATTAACTGACGCAAGGTGTTTTACAAAAAGTGAGTTGCAAAAGATGTTGGATGACATCCAACCTATCTAATTAAGAGATCTAAAAGCGACCTTGACGCCACAAATTTTGACTAGAGGAAGGTCGTTTTGTCTTTAATGAAAACGTATATATTTAGAAGCCGCATCGATGCGATGGCGTTTCCTACCGCAATTTAGAAAACTCCTCGCAGCTGACCGTCACGATTTCGATAAACTGAACGCCAACGAAAATAGCCGTGGGCTATTGTTATGACGTTTTTCAAAATTATTTCGAGGATTTAATTCGTCGGCTGTTTTTATTCGCAAAACGAAAATAAACACGCTCGATGTGGAACAACGATTAATCTATTAACGGGAATCGCGATTGATAAAAGACGTCAAATACAACGATAACATAATGCATTTGGAAATTTCTCTTCAATTAGATGATGACGCGACATTTATACGAAAAATAAATAAATTTTATAAGCAGGCATTTTTCGTCGTTTGAGCGATTCCGTGGGGTAAAGTTTCAAAAATCCTTGTCTACGTGCTATTCGTACTTTTTTCGTTATTTATATACAAAGTGTCTCGGACTTCACTACTATATCTTCAAATATCTATAAGTCCAAGTCACGTTCGACATGTAAATAACTGATTTTTAAATATTTACAAAAAAAATGTTCAAAATTAACTTCGTTATTATTTAAATAAATCTCTAGACGATGCGGAAAACGTCTATTTGTTCTGGTGTTTCTGGTAATGTGTGCACATTCCGCTCTGCTATTGTTTTATATATCGAGATAATAGACCTGCGGAGTGAAGTTTGAGACGCTCTGTATATATATTTTCCGACGCGATACCTATAGTTCAAATACATTAAGAAACATATTTTTTTTAGTCTAAAGTCGCCGACCGTTTTATGATAACATTTTTACAACGTGAACGCGCTGTGTTAAATTTACTTTTTATATCATTCAAACCATTTTGCAACAATAAGTATATAAATACAAATAGTCTACTTGACCTTTCAGTTTCCAAATTCTGTTTCGGGAAACACAAACAAAATTTTCAAAGATTTCAAAATTAATTTTAGAAAAATCAACGATTATACATCCCTAACCATCTTTAATTTGATCTCAGCTGTTTTCTTCGTATTAACGCCGTTAATACGTACATCTTAAGTATAATAAATGCAAATCATTACATTTTTAAAAGAAAATTATAGTGCTCACTTTTGTGGATCGAAGCCAAAATTTCATATAGATAAGCAATATTTTTTTGAAAATATATGCTCAAACAATAGTGTCTCAACTAAAAATATTTAAACATTACTTTCTCACTAATGAAAAATTTTAATTTGATTTCTGTTCAATATTTATTTAAATTTGTATCAATGTTAATCGACACATAACTTTGACCATCTCATCTAGTTTATATATTTTTTTTAATACCAAAAAAATGCCGAGTGGATATTAGTTATCTATTTGTACGGTTCTACAAGTATAAAATTTAATTTAAAATATCTTAAAATAAAATTACAAGTAATATTTAAATATAAATTTTCATCGCCGTATTTTGAAATTGAAAAATTTTGTATTAATTATTAAACGTTGTTTCATAAAAAATTATAATTTGCAATTGGTACTATCGCATAAATTAAAAAAAAAATTGTTACGAATCTAGTCAAACATTTGTGAAATTTCCATTCGAATACAACTTTTCAGACAATTGTTTTTTAAAGATAAAATCTATCACTTTAGTCAATCAATTTAAAATTGACTTTCCTTGTTAAACAATGAAAATAAGCCTAATTAATCATTCTGTAGACACAAATGTGACATCAAATAATTACTTAAGAAATGTGAGCCAAGAAACCAATCATTTTCCAAGTTTAAAATATGGCGATGCAAGTTTATATTTAAGTAATTACTTACAATTTTAAAGAATATTTGTGAATAAAATTTTTCAATATATTGCAAAATAATGGATACTTTATTCTTGAGCAAAATTTACTAATCCTCATTTCTTCGTTCATGCTTATATCCCTGATAACACCTGATGGGTTCATTATTAGTTTTAGAGGACGCCATCAACTTTTATCAAGAAAGAATTTTTTTAACAAACTAACAATAAAAAAGTTTTCCATATTAAAAAAGAACTTTTTGGAATTTTTATATTTCTTAATTAAATTTTTTTTACTATGCTCATCTCCAATGCACTGCGGACTTGTTTAATCCCAAAAATATAACACGTCATTATCTATTTGATTCCTAACAATGAATTAAATAAATCATACTGCGAAAATAAACTAAAATGCCATGTTCGAAATGTGTTTGCTTCATGTTTTTAAAGTCGGTCTATCTATTTTCAATTAGTTTTAATCGTGTATTGATCGTTGTAAAAACTGTCTACGGAATGAGAAATTTTTGACAGTTCAATTAAGTAATTTGCAATCCAATGAAAACGTATTTATCGAATGCGCAATAAGATTTTCAACACGAATACAATTTTAATTAATAACTTTCAAAAGACGTGGTACTATATTACAGTCTGAAAGATATGTCAGGTACGCAAAATTGATGTATTTGAGTACATGAATTTGGCTCGAGTAGGTACCTACTTGTTTATAATGACCTACGCTGGACCGTTTGGACATAATTCTATATAAATTTGTGTCATTACGTCTTGAAAAACTGTTTATTTTCCACTTATCGTAAAAATTGATGTTGGTATGTAATCAAAGAAAAAATAATGTAACTGCAATTATACGAAATTATTATAATTTACGATTCCCTTAAACTTTTGGTTTCAAAGATATCAATATTGACTGTGTCACATTTGGGGCATTGCCAAGGGCAAAATAAATGCATGCCTATTTACTGTCAGGTAAAAGTCGTAATTGTAATTGATGTTTGTGACATTAAAATAAGCGCAGCATATACATAGAAAATTATTCTTTTGTCATTTTAAATTATTGTAATTTTTCGGTGCACTGTTGAAAATAATATAAGACGTCGTACGTATATATGTATTTTATTTAAATAAAACTAATTTCTGTTATATACTTAATTTAATAAGTAATATAATGGATAATTAAATCAAGCTTTTTATACAGTCTGTTCCAGCAGAAGCTTTTCGAAAAATCAATTGTTGCTTTTATAACAATAATATCATATTATTATGCAATAACACCTATTTATTAAATCGTAATATAGGTATAACATATTCCTAAAACGATTCTTGATGAAGATGAAAAATTATTTTCTGATACACTTCGGGTGTTCGATATTTACGTCTTTATTTAAAACGCGATGTAAACATTAATAAACATCCACCTTCTCACCGTATATTTATTATTATTATTAATGGATACGATCACATTTACAAATAAATCTACCAAAAAAAAACCTATTTCGTACCAACAAAAATATAAATTAACGCGTTTTTGCATAAAATTTCTGGGAAAATCTGTAAAAATGTACTTACGTTGTTCCAAATACCTAATATTTTTATTTTCTAAATTCCTATTTACGCTTGGCTACATACCTACCTATTATTAGGTCTGTTCCAACACACCATCAAAGTGGTTTGCGAACGGTACAGTACGTGCTTTCAGCCAATGGGTTGAATGGGTACCGTTCGCAAATCGCAGGGCTTCCAGCGACACACCCCATTAAAAAAAGTAATTAAAGTAAATATTTCTCAAACTTAAAATAAATAAAAGCCAAAAAAAGTACATAAAAGTAAATCACTGGAAGTACTGAATATACCAAACAAAGAAATGACAAACTACATGTTTTTAAATCGATTTAAAATCTCGAAAAAATCCCTTCGCGTTTTTTTTTTTGGCAAAATTTTGACTCGAATGTTTAAAGATAGAACGTTCAGAACAAATCCGGAACGACTAAAAAACTCGCTTTTCTAGTATAACAAAATGAGAAATGACAACCGCGGACGTTTAAATAGGATAATCATTTTTGCATAATCTCGATAAAATGACACTACCTGATACGCATAAAACAGTTCCGGAATTACTCGAAAAGTAGTTTTTCAAATATAACAAACAAAGAAATGACAAACTACACGTTTTTATAATTTAATATGTGAAATACTAAGTGATTATAACAAGACACAACAGCAGTTAAACACATTCAGACATGTGATAATGTCCGCGTATCACTAAAAAATCAAACGCCCATTACAACTTCACCAAATCACCGAGAAAAGGACCTCCTGTACACAGTCTACTCTTTTCTCGGTTTCATGAATAAATAAAAAAAAAATAAAGTAAATATCTAGACTAAAAAGTAAATACAAGCAAATTCGTAAAAAAGTAAATCATTGGAAGCACTGCAAATCAGTTTGATGGTGTGTTGGAACAGGCCTATTATGTAGATAGGTGAGTACCTATCTATACTAATTACGTAACATAATTTAATATAAAATCACCAATTAATCCTACAAACCTTCCCACTAACATACCAATAATGTGTAAAAATCTAATAAGAAAGTAATTTCAAATTAAAGATGAATTTTGGGTCCCAAGATAATAGGAAAGTTAAATTAATATCATTCAAATTGCAGATTATACATCTCAGAATAGCATTTAATAATAACCTACAAAATATTTTTGGATATGCGGTGTTTCAGAATTGCACGGCACTAATAAAATAAACAGAAAAGTTTATACATAGAAATGCGTTCAAACTTCTTTGTATTGAATTTCAATTGCATATTATATTGTTTATAGCTGTATTAAAGTTACACTATTTTTTGTGGGATTGAACAAAGTCGTTAGTTTCTTTTAAACTCAATGACGTCCAAAAAGAATTTTAAATATTGCATAAATGGAAACTGCAGCAACCATCGCAAATAATCCTGATACTATAAAACGTGCCAAAGAAAAGCGGGATAGTGTTCGAAAACATGATTCTTAAACATTGGACATATGGCCTATCCAAACCTATGTGCAATTTACGTCATCAACAAAAAGTTACTAGATTGTTTATTTGTAATTCGGATTAAAGTTTGAAGAATGACAAATTCTATAGATGATTTACCTGCACACGTATTAGATGGCATAAAGAAAGACTACAATTTATTAGAACTGTTAAAATACGAGGTACGAGGTGACGGCACTGTGCGAAACGTCATCATCTAGTAACCTTGTATTGATGACGTGGATTGCATACAGGTTTGGACGAAGTGTACCTTCGTTTATATAATATATATAGGTTTGTACGCGTGAATTTTTTCGCTTATTTTGATCTAAAGAATACTGTCTGAAAATAGTGCCGCGCGATCTGAAACACCCCGTGTAAGTGTTAACTATCAACAATAACACTTGCGCGCAAAAAATTGAAGAGCGAATAATTACTCACGAAGTTCGATTTTGTTTTAGCGAGGAAGCGGAATTGTTAGCACGAGCATTAGGATGTCGTCTTTTGCGTACTTCTGTAAAAGAAGACATCAATGTAGCCGCCGTTTTTCGACATCTTGCCGCACGTTGTCTTGCAGAAATGCAAGATCCCCGTGACGATTTTTATCCTACTTATAATGGAAATAACCCTGTCACTATCAGTAAGTGCATAACCAATCTTTAAATAAAAAGTTTAATCTAATTAATATTCCTAATAGACAAGCAATAAAACAAAATTGAACTTGTTTCAGGTGCCTTTAGTCCTAGTCATTCGGCCAAAAATCAGCAGAATCAGCAGAATGGAACGATAGTCCTACGTCCCAACAAACACAAAAAGAAGAGAAACGTTATAAAAAATGCGTGTAGAATATTATGATGAAACCATCTTGCTAACGAAACACCTCGAAGTCATCTTGTAGTTATAAAGTCTACATTAATATTTTTTTTTAATTTTTATGTGAATATATATATTTAGTATTTTTAATGGACACGAAACTAACAGTAATTAAAGATGCAACAATGTAAAAATAACAATGGTTACACGTTCTATTTGATTACTATAATTTTTATTATCTAGTATTGTGTTCACTTTAACAATTTATACGGACTACTGTTTCGGTGAACAATATCGCATGCGTAGGTACCTAATTCAAAATTTAGCTACGCGTATTTTTATTTAAATGCCTATTACCTAAGTAAACAAAAATGATTTTAATTTATAGCAGGTACTTAATGTAAATTGGGCCAACGCTACGGCGAGGTGCTAATAATAAACGTAAATTAAAGTCATTTACTATGTACTTATTTAAACGTGTTTTCTAAATAATTTTCTGTTTTTAACCTATAAATTGCATGTACACCAATTATTATAGAAAATACTCAAATTCTAATTATTGTAAATTTTGAAATGTTCTGTTTAAAATTATAGATAGTCGTAGAAATAATAGAAGTTATCGTAATTTGTGATGTAAGTATACACATAAATAATTACCTACTAAATAATTTTGTTTTACAGTAACATTTATATACATAAATATACTACTATTGATCATTGTTGTCAAATTAATGAATGTATAACAGAATAAATTAAAGGTTTAAAAACATCCAAATCAATTTTATTCCCTTTTAATACGCGATTTGTTTTGTTTGTTTGTTTTTTTTAACACGATGTTTATTCAAGAATGTACAAATACACAAGACATGGAGGTAGAAAAGACCGTGAATTTAAAATTCCTGTCACGTGGAATCAACGCACCCACATAAGAAAATATTTCGACTATTTTGCTGGAGAGCGTTTAAACGAATTTTCATTATTTGAAAGTGAATTTTCCCACAGTAAGTTTATGCAGAGCGACGTTGAAATGGTTGGGAAAAATCAATGAGTCGATGAAATTTGTTTTAACAGCGAAAGATCACATTATTAAAATGTGGTCGAAAATCGTTCGCTTCGAAGTTCGCATAGATACGGGCAGTTATTCTATACATACAGGGTGGCCCCAGTAAACAACGTCGTACGAAAAAAATGTATTCTTCATAAAATCTTCTGCCGGTGTCAATTGACCTGTCAATTAATAAATTGCTACCGTCAGTTATTTGTTAGTTTTCAGAAATTGCAATTTTAACACGTTCGCCGCAGCAGGAATTTGTTTGTCGAAATTGCCGACGCAGTGTTGATATATTTTGAAACAAAAAATTTTTGCAGATAATTTTGGACAAATTCGAATATTCTGTTTGTGTATTCATAAATCGAATTCAAGCGAGATGCTTAAATTAGGACTTAAAACTTAATTTTAGACGTTAGACCGTTTGATCCTCTAAATAAAACAACGAAAATCATATTATTTTAAAATAAAACAAATCTTAATAAAAACGACACTAGTTAACTGTGAATATTATGAATATTGTTTTCTATACAGTGTGTTAGATTTTATGTGTCACAGCAAATATTTCGGCTATTGTATGAATTAGTAAAAAATGTTGTATATGAAAGTTAATAGATTATTTATTCTTAATAATGTGTCAAAATCAGAAAAACAATTGAACATCAAATAATTCAGATGAAGCAAATAAATTTAACATTTTAAATGGAACGTACCCAGTATTATTACATATTCTGAAACTACAAGAATTTATCTTTACAACGGTATATCACATGTTATACTTATTTCATTAATTAAAGGCGTAATAGAATAAATAACCGAACGCGTTGAACACGTACAGTGTAAACAATGTACCGACGACGCACACTTTTACCTTTGCATGTTCTATTAAGTAGAGCCGAGGAGGCCGTGATATGCGCTCACTTGTTATCGCTATCGTGTCAAAGTGGCTAAGTAAATTGTTAATTGTTAATTTTCATCTCGTGACACATAATGAGGGATAGTTATTATTCTAATAATGAAAAATGGATATGTTGAGAGTGTACATCAGATGCAATGATAATCCTAAAGAAGCTTCTGTATTGTATCGAACCTTGTATCCAGAAAGGGTACAGCCACATCCTCGCACGTTTGCAAGAATTGAACATAATTTACGAAGAAATTGATGTTTTAATGCTATAGTGCGAAGATCAAGAAATGAGTGTGCAGCACATGATGAAGATATTATGGTGTTGACATATTTTAGAGCACATCCAAGAAATTCAATCCGTGAAGCAGTAGCCGAGATAGGTATAAGTCATCACAAAGTATTTTCTATTCTAAAAAAACATAACATGACCCCCTATAAAATTAAATTGGTTCACGGTTTAACAGCTGGTGATTCTGATAGAAGGCTAATATTTTGTAACTGGCTTAACAATAATCAACATTTAGTGGATGTCATTCTTTGGAGCGATGAATCTAATTTTAACAATAACGGAATTTCTAACAGAAAAAATTATCATTTCTGGGATACAGAGAATCCACGTCGAATTCGGGAATGTAGGTTCCAACACAGATTTTTTATTAATGTCTGGCTTGGTGTATTAGGTGATACTATACTAGGTCCTTATTTTTATCGCGGAACGCTTAATGCTGAACGGTATGCCAATTTACTTACGACAGAATTCGAAGAATATTTGGATGATGTACCCTTACAAGTGCGTCGTGATATGTGGTTACAACAGGATGGCGCACCTCCTCACAATGCAAGGAACGTCAAGGATATTTTGGATAGGAATAAGGATAAATGGATAGGAAATGGTGGCCCTATAAACTGGCCGGCACGATTGCCAGACCTCTCTGTGTTGGACTTTTTTGTTTGGGGATATGTTAAGTCAAAAGTTTACGTTACATGTCCACAAAATTTAGAGGTTCTTACAAATCGCATTCATAGGGTATGTGCTCAAATAACACCAAACATGTTGCAAAAAGTGCGACGAAATTTAATAAACAGATCTCGGGAATGTATTACAAACAACGGGAAGCAGCACTTTGAACAAAGAATTTAGATGTTAGGTAGGCGTTACATACAATTTTATAATTAATTTACTTATTCACATATTGGTTTGTTCATAATGTTAAATTTATGTTGAATAATCTGTTATTGAGATTGTTTTAATCAACGCATTGTTTACACTATCTACGTTTTCAACACGATCAGTTATTTAGTGTATTGCGCCCAGTTAATTAATGAAAAACTATAACATGTGATATATTGTTGTAAAGATAAATTCTTGTAGTTTCAGAATATGTAATAATACCGGGTACGTTCCATTTAAAATGTTAAATTTATTTGCTTTATCTGAATTATTTGATGTTCAATTGTTTTTTTTTTTTATTTTGATACATTATTAAGAATAAATAATCTAATAACTTTAATATACAACATTTTTTACTAATTCATACAATAGCCGAAATATTTGCTGTGACATATAAAATCTAACACACTGTAGTCAATTATAGGGTCCCAATCTCCAGTGCTTTCATCTGCACACCGACCATATCTTCCCGCCCTCTCAGAAGCCAGAAACTCCATGCATTGAGGAAGAATCATGCACTTGCAGAGATAAATTTTTACATTAATAAAATAAGATATATAAACACTTTTTTTATTTTTTATTTTTTTAAAGTAGTTTTCCCTACAACAAATGAATATTCAATCTAGTTAAAACAAGTTGATCTAATTAAAATCAAATCGATTGTGTAATTACATGCGGAATTAAAATAATATGGCTTTCGTTGTTTTGATTTAGAGAATCGCTATTTTTTTGAACTCGCGTGTCACATATAGTAGAAATGAAGTAAAGTGTGTAAATGGTCTTGCTAGCCCAATTGGTTTTACCTTGTTATATGAAAAATGCTTTAGATAATGTATATAGTCAAATTTTTAGCTAGCCGGTTCGATTCCGATTCGGGGTGTAAAGCTTTTACGAAATCGCGGCGCAAGCACCGAAATCGAGACGATCGACAAGCGGGCTACTTAACTTGAGACGCAGGTCGTGTAGGTTTAAAAACTCACAAGGATAATTATGTTACTACATCACCAAAATAAACGAATCGTAAACTCAATCAAATTGATATGATTAAACGTCGATTTAAAATCAAAACCAAAAGAACGCGTAATTAAATAAAAGTATGTCAATTAAAATAAAATAACCGATTAAACGTCGAATTAAAATAAACCCCCAAGTTTTCGGGAATTAAATCGCTAATCGAAATTAAAAAATATACGTAATTGGTGCTCCAATTAAATTAATCAATCTAGTTGAAGCGTTAATTAAATTAAATTGCAAGGATTAATCCGCGAAATTACATAAAATCGCGAATTACGCGAACGGGGAAAAATCCGCTAAATCAGACGGCGAATTACGAAATAACCCCTCGATCAAAACGTGAATCGATCTCATCTGCAGTTTGATATCAAACATCGTATATAGAGAGGGGTGCGAATTAATTAAATGGGGGGGGGGCAGGTGGGTTCCTTCTACTATTGTGTTATTTTATTAAATTTTTTTAGTAATTTTACTAATTTTATTCTCACGTTTTGACTATTTCGCTGTTGGCAAATTGTAAAATGCCTGAAAATAATTAGTCAGAACGAGATATACATTCTTCTGTTCACGTTTTGCCGGCATTTTACCAATTTGCCTGAATTGGTGAAGTCATAACGAAAATTGCATTCGCGTTTTGCCGTTTTGCAAAAGCCTAATTTTGCATTATGACTACGACATATACACATTATTATTTTTTTTGTATATGACTTCTAATTCAAGAAAGTGACATCGAAAAGTTAATCTAATTATTTCCAAATTCAAATAGTTATTATATAAGAAGTAAATATATTCTTAAGAAAATAATATCTTCACATACTCGATGATACATATTTTCAGATTCTTTAATAAAAAATTGAAAATTTCTATCGATATAGGTGTAATACTTGACCGAATTTACATTGAAATCCCTATATTAGCGCTTGGCGTAATCATCCTCTTAATTTGAATCACCATGTTATGGTAATCGCTATTTACAAACATAAATAACTTGAAATTGTAATTATGTGTTTGTTGAGTATAAATTCCTACATTTATTCGAATATAACTGGAGTGGGAGAATGCAGTGCATAGACCTGCTGTGGGAGGTGACAAAAAAGGTCTTAGGGCGGTCTTTGCAATTTAAATCTAGGTATCTACACAATTGCCATCTAACGTTTGAGAATGAACTCGTCGTCCGCGTAGTAGGACCTTAACAAATAAATGTATTACTTAGGAATATTATATATAGAATTAGCATGTTATGACTCATTGTCAGACAAAGAACGATTCGTAATTTTATTATGCATAATGCATATATCATTAACAAAATTATTTAAATAAAATATATTTATTTACACTTCGTTTTTTTAAAACAACAATGTTTCCCTGGTATATATCACGAAAACATCGAAATTTTCAGTTACAATCAACTGAAAATTTCGAAAGAAAATGATTTTGAAAACCAATAGTTCTTTCGAATACTATTTTTGAAAAATTAAAAAGCATAAAATAAGTTTGGTACTCTACTGAAAAAATATTCCCATTTAAAAAAAAACAAACTCCGATAGAATAAACCAACAAATAAAAATGTTATGTTTAAATAAATAAAATATGCTGTTTGAAGATAAAGGTGAACTTCTGAAAATTTTGTTTAGTAGGTACATAAGTGTGATTGTTTTTTTTAATTACGTAAGGTATTAAATGCGACTTTTTTGTATTTCAAAGAAGTTATTAGTCTAATTTTCTTATATATATAAACTTTTGTTAGTTTTATATTATTCGTTGTTAAAAATGCGAAATAAATGAAAAATGAAAAGTTACTAGTTTGTATTTTATGTATCCTATAGTTCAATACCCATCAAGTATATACGCAAAATTTTTTTAGTAATTGCTCGTGGTGATTACTCTACAAAATTTCCAATTCTATCGATGCCGTAAATTTTTCGAATTAATCGTCATGTATGATCATAAGCATTAAAGTACTATTATAAGTTGCGCGTGATTCACAACAAAGAATAGTAATGAATTCAGTTTTATCAACTTCCTCAATAAATGGCAGCCTTGCCTTTATATAACTATTTGCTCGACAATAACTTTGAACTTTGTGTAAGTATTTTTCGATGATTTAGTTAGTTTAAGTGTCATATTGCAATGGAATACGTTCGTCGACTTTTCGTACTTTTAACGTTGGCGTGTGTTTGTGCTTGTTTTAACTTTGACTTAAATTTTGTTGACATTATCGGCAGCGGCAGTGGTGAAGATTATTTTGGATATTCTGTGTTGTTACAAAAGGGAACTCCTTCCAGGTAGTACACATTTAACATTTTTAATTCTGTCGTTTATATTTTAAGCGATTCGTGTTCTTTAATGTCGGTAATTTATTAGTCGTAAAACCGCAATTAGAAACTTTAATTTGAAAATTAAATTTTAGTTATTCGAATTGATTTATAATTTGAAGTTGATACATTTTTTACAACGACACATTACATTTTTTTCTATATTTTAAAATAAGTGATTTAGTATCTATCTATACTACAAAAATTATTTTTCCTAAATTTTGTTAGTAATTCAGCACTATTTAGTGTAAAATTACCATATAATCATGTCTTTTAGATTAATCTGTGTCCTGTTTCCGGCAAAGTCATATTATCTATACGCAATTTTCGATAATTTCAATAAGCGTTGTTTAGGATTTTCATTGTTTAACTTTAAACGAATTGAGTTTCGTTACAATCATCATAAATTTGAAAAACTATTTTTAGATTAACGGTCAAATAATTATTTATTAGCGACAGGGCATTAACGATGAAGAACCACCAAGAAAATTTAATAGTTTTTATGTTGTTTCAGTGTCTTAGTAGGAGCTCCAAAGGCTAATTCAAGTCTTCTAAGCCAGCTTAATATTAAGGAGCCTGGAGTTTTATATCGATGCAGGGCAGATATTCCCAATTCATGCAATCAATTTGAAATAGACAAGGAAGGTAAAAAAATTACGTTAAAAACTTATTAAGGTATTAACTTATTACTCCTTTAGTATTTAGAAATTGACAAGTAGTGGGTACTTGAAGTACTTAATGTTTTCATGGAAACATTACATACAGAAATCCCGCTTTCATAATTATGCAAGGTTTTTCCCACAGTGTCAAAATTTACTTATCTTTCAAGTAGATACTTATTCGCAATTAATTGTTGTTATATATAGGGTGTCCTATAACTTAATAGCATCATTTTATAAACGCAACGATTATTTAATCATACAAAATAGTTAATATATTTAAAAAGTGGCGTTATTTTTTTAAAAGAACGTATTTTCAAAATAATATCTCCAATAACCGTGTATTTATTAGATAATATTTTTTTTAAAAATGTGTGTTTTAATTTTAGGTAACACAGAACACAGACCTGGAGATAGCAGATACATTTACAAAAATAAAAAAGATGGAGGGCTGTTGGGAGCAACATTTGACAGTGGCGACAACGTAGGCGATCCGTTAGTTGTAAGTTTTCCTGTTGTGCATTTTTAAATGGTTTTCGTTTAATATGAAGTTACATTTTTCAACATGTTTCTATTAAATTTTGAATGGTTTGATTAGTTTTATGGGAGAAACTGTAGAATTTCTCTTACAGATAGTCTTTTAGTGTCTATTTAACGAAGTAAAAGTGAACTTTATTTTGTTTTTTTGAGTACGGGAGTCCCTTAAATAAATATTTACCTATGCAATTATAGTATGTTCCACAATAAATGCCATTTACTATATTATTATAGTATACTACAGTATCTGCATCATTTTTAATTTGCGTCAAAAATGACAAATAGATGCATTAATACCGTTACCTTATTTTTCACTAAAAAAATCAAAGAAAGAAAAATGAATGAATACATAATTTGATTTAATCAAGAAAAACTGAGATTAAATTGAATTACTTACTTACATTTTTATACTACATACTCCATAAATTATTATTTTACAAAATGACGCTTAAAAAGTATTAATTGCCTAAACAATATGATTAAGTACCTACTTCAATTTTATCGTGCTCCCTATTTTTCTAACAAAAGTTTTTTTATTATCATCACTAATTTTAACACGAAGGTTCCGTTTATAATTCGCACATTAATTTTATATTATGTAGCTATATGTAAACGTATGTACTTAAATAAATTCTTATTTCTTGAATTTATTTTTGATAAAGAAAACAAAATAGATTTTAGATAGATATCTATTACATTCTGCTGTTGTACTTATACAATACACTATATAGGGTGTTCGAAAGTTAGCCACTAGTTTTAATTTAAGTCAGATAAAAATGTGTCACACTGTTAGATAAGTAAAAGAATATGTAAAAACGTTCTTATTTCATTTATAAATAGCTCATAAAATAGAAAGTTTGCTTTTAATACATTTCAAATAAAAGTCACCTACATGTCGATAGGTTTGCAGTCCAAGATGGATAAACGACCGAAGAGATAGGAATGGACAACACTACCTGGCGAATGGAATTTGTTATTGGATAGAAGACTCAAGAAATGTAAACGCAACTACAAATAAACTTATGCCTCTATTAAACGCGGGTAGGTTTTTTTATTTTATTTTAACGAAACCTACGTAATAATCGCATTTTATGAAATCACAGCGTTTCCTATATTTTCCGCAATCTTATCGAAACAATATCTAAAGTAGATACTTAAGGTGGTACGGTCCAAATAAAAAGATTGATGTTTTTATGAAATAAATTACGTTTTCCATAGATTACAATGTTCTGATTCACAGAAAAATACTTAAAAAAATCTATCATTTCCATAACACCTTTAAAAACCTTAATGATTGTGTAAAAAGTACAATTTTACTGCAATCATAACTCAAAACTGGGGTAACCAAAGTTTGCAAATTAATAACTAGTGGGTAACGTGACATTCCCTTTACGGCACAACGTGCTCTTTTGCTTAATAAATACTTATTTTAATTAAATAATTGCTTCGCAATTTTTTTAAATTTCAATGTGTGTTTTCAACGATCATTTCAATAAATTGGAGAAATTTTAGCACGTCTTGCCGTTAAGAAATACTTCTGATGATCATTTTCGTTTTTACATCAATTTTTTATAAATAATCAAAAGCGGGTTGTTGGAAGTTTTAATTTTTGGTTTAAATGTTGACGCCCAATATCGGACAATGGTTGTGGGTCGTCCCACAACTATTGTTAAATACTGGGTAATATGACTAGACCTCCCTATTTTTATTGTAAAAGGTCATAAATTTTACAACCTAAAAATCTAACGCGAGCATTGGTCACTTAACAGTATAAATCAAGCGAAACGTTCTCCTTTTAAGTCCTTCAAGTCAATATTGTGAATTTAGACATAATTTATTGTAACATCAATAAACGGTTAGTATATGACATTTTACATACATTTTAGAAACGGAATCCTGATTAACAAAATATTAATCACGATTAGCTATCTCATTACATCGTATATTGCACCAATAAAATGTTTTAAATTTGAGAAAATTAACAATGAGGAATTCGCAAGATCACTGGAATACATCAATTTTGATCTTTTTTCTTGCTATTTTATAACTAAGTTTTTTGACGACTATTTTGCAATTGAAGTTCTTACGATATTGCCTTTTTTTGTATATGGCACCTTCTACTTTTGACGTCATTATTTAATAAATGGTCTTTATTTACATGTACATATTTATAAAACTTTGGTGGTGTAATACAAATAAAAATACTAGAAATAGGTATATTACCTACATTATTAGTACGGAAAGTTACATTTTCCGACGACCATTATGAAAAGTGTATAATTTCACACCAATAAATGTTATGGAAAGTTGACCATTACAAACAAATAGGCTGACCGTGCGTAAAGAAACTCGTTAGCCAATCGAAAACGTTGCAGCCCGTGTGCGATCATTGCACACGGTCAATCAAAGTCTTCTACACTGTCATGCAATTACTTTACGCATAAACTGTTTTATTATCAAATTTGACATTTTATTAAAATGTCAAACGAACTTTCGTAAACGTCAAAAATCAATTTTTTTTGAATAAAAATACTTGTGATCGTCGGAAAAGCATAGTATATAACACGTGCGGAAAGGTGGATATTTTAGCACTAGTTATTATATATATTACTATACTATTTGCATTCGAGAATAAAAATTTTTCTGCGAGCGCTAGCGAGCAAATAAATCATTCGAGAATGCAAAAGCATTTCGCAATCGTGTATCAAATATTTTTTTGATAACTGACCCAAAATTAGTAAAAATGTGATTAGAAAGTTTGACATTTACGATTAATTAATTTGAGGTTAATGATAATAACAATCCATAATATTTCGCGTCCCGAACTGTCATTTCGCATTCCGTTCGCAGAATATCTCATTTCGCGTAACAGAAACAATAAGAATAAACTTTTTATATGCAGTTATCGAAAAAGAAAATTTAATAAAGTTATTTAACTTTACATTATTAAATTAAATTAAACATTATTACAATTTATACGAGACATATTCTTTTAAAATACATCTACTTAAATTACAATTTTCCTAATGTAATACTTTTCACATGTGAAATCTACTATTTTTTTTTAAAAACAACATTTTTTGATAACAATACAATTACCGAGATCCGTTCGCATTCAATATCCTCGAGAACGCCCTATTTATATTGTTATAATAATAATAATATTAATTATTAATTAATTTTCTAATTTCAATTAAAATTAAAGTAGATTATTTATTAGCGAACTTTAAATAAATCAGTTTTTCAGATCAGTAATCTCAGATTTTTCCTGTACTTAACATTAAATCTTAACTTTTGTATTGCGAATTTTAAAATCGTCTTCGAATACGTTTTAATGTAAAACACCGTATCTAAACATTTACACCCTTAGCTTCAAAGCAGGTAGATTTTACGACGTTACAGAGGCAGGCTATTTCAACCAAGAAGGATGGTCTGTTTAAAATTTCTCTAAAATTCACTAACAGTGCCATCTACGGATTATCGTTTGGCGGCAATAGGGACCGTACGCCCTTAAGTTAAAGTTCGCAATCATGTTGTAATTTCATATGTAGATAAGTATGTTTTATTATGTGTGTGCGTAATGCATGTACCCAAAACGTAATCTATCCGTATCTATATGTTTTTGCCCGTGATTGTTCTTTTGATTTTGACAAGTTTATGATTTTATCACTTCTAGTAAATTTCGTTCACTTGATTAGGTATCGATGATGTTATTTATGTTTCCTCGAATCGGTCAATTTTAACGACTTTTAAAATTTAGAACAATAAAGATATTAGATTAAGATTATTTTCAGGAAAACAAGGTTACACCCTTCAATTTGTGGTAAAATATTATTACGCTATGGGACAAGTGGGTAGTGCTGTTCAATATTTAGAGGTAAATATATTTTCACTAATTAAGTGCAACTATTACGTAATAAATCGATAATATTGACAGAACGAACAAGAACTGCTGTTGGGGGCTCCTGGACTTTTAAGTTGGAGAGGTGACAAATTCTAAATAGCACCGCTTAACAATAAATAATTATTCGCAAACTTTTTCAGGCAGTGTTGTTCGATATAAAATATTGAATTCTAATAATCCCCTGCAACAAAGATCTATGCATCTTTTATCGAAACGACAAACATCTAGTCTTGATGTCGACGTTCCCAACCCCGTTTATATAAATAGTTTAAAAGACGACAATTACTATTTCGGTACGTTTTTAACACAAAAACAAACATAAGTAGGGTTCGCGTAATGCAAATAAATAATAATTACAGGATACGCGATATCTTCTGGAAGATTTAAGTCGAAATTTGACCTATGGTACGTGGCTGGCGCGCCGAGGGCAGATGATTTGTACGGATTCGTGAGTAAAACAAATAATCCGGGCGATCGTTGACAAAATGAAAAGGTTAAATTTTTAGGTCATGCTGTATGAATTCGCTACAAAAGACGACGCCAATTTGATAGTTCATAAAAAAATAATGGGAGAACAACTGGGTGCTTATTTCGGTGGATCCGTGTTAAGCGTGGACATCACTAACAACGAAGTGGACGATTTGTTAGTAGGCGCCCCGACGTATTTTATCGAAACCTGGGACGAAGGTTGTGTTTACTTTTACAAAAATGATGGCAAGGTAAATACAATTGTTTTATTAAAAAGTTTAAATTCGATAACGAGAAAGCGAAAGAGACCCCCCACGGATGTGACTATAGGTTTGGAGAACAAAAACTAATGAATACCTATAAAATTCCGCTATTTTATATTCTATTTTAAAATTTTTGTCATTATCGAATAAATTGTCATAAATTCGTTCGTTAAACATTTCTGTTGTCAAAATAGGCGATACAAACAACTATAATAGCTGGAGATTTCAACGATCGGTTAAGCGACAAACCCGAAAAATATACATAGGTAATTATGAAGGGGTTATAGCCAAAACCGCCTCATTGAAACTTAACTTTGTTTAGTAGTAAAACGACCCTTGTGATTATTCCGTTTTTTTTTAAATAATTGTTTATTCCGTTGCACAGTGGGGCGGAATATCGTAAAACGTGGCAGAAAGTCAAAAATTGAAATATCATATTTACTTATTTAAACTCATATTTTATAATAGCTTAATCATCTATGGATGTTATACGATTAAGAAATTACTGCCATCATCACATATTTCCGTGTAATACAGGCAGATCTGGCAATTCCGATAAACTCTCATGAATTGTTTATTACACGTCAAAATAGTTGTTCTGTTCTTCGTTTAGTTTTATATAGATAATTAATACAAAAGTGAGTCGAAATCGAGATGGATGCAAAGTCTACAGGCACATAAACTTATTTAATAAGTTATTGTTCATTAACGTGCCCAATTTTGTTTATTATAATTAATCTATTTTTGTAACTAAATTTCATTGCCTTCATGTCACTAAATCAACTAGTCATTGACTTTTAGTTTACTATCAAACTGTATCAGGTTACATTTTTTGCATAGAAGTATAGCTAATACATACAGTTACTGCATAATAAAAAAATACTGAAAGCTCGCTAAATAATATCGGGTGAATTAAACTAACGCCCAGATCGCCAATACTTTATTAAAATATCAAAATAAGCCGTTTCCCGATTAAGTGGTCCGCGCGACGTCCGCTTCGTCTCGGGATCAAGAATCGAATCCCCGCCTTTATTCTTCTTGTCCAGGGTCAGCCCGGATACGTGATTTTTCTAAAAACCAAACCCTACAACGCAACGTAGGTCACCGTTCCTCGCCCCAGACACCATTATTTATTTGTTAATGCCTACATTGACTCATTAAGTGTCGAGAAATCTGAGGTTGTAATTATTCTTGCGATCGGCTGAGGGTTGTTTCTCATTCTAGCCGGGTCGTCGCGGGTCACCTCCTTTTCAATCGCTTACAATACTGCGATTTTTTGCGACATTAGAAGATAATGACCTATAAGACAAAGCTTACAGCCGACTCTGTGTTTATTGCAAAATGATTTAAGTAAACTTCGACCGATATTTCGAATATTTTAAAGTAACTTTTCATTCTTCCCTATTCATCTTCAATTGTAGAAGTAGCAGAAAGACGAAAAACTTCAATTTTTTTTTAATTTGTCGGTGTTCTAAAATCGCTGAATTAGTAAACTGTTTAGTTTCCCACAAAAAAAGTTGAAGCAATTTTATACAGATGTTTTATATATGCTCGGGAAAACAAATATTTTTCGATATACAGATGAATCGTCTCCCGAAGAAGAGGAAACAGAAAGTGTTTCTTTTTCATCAGTCGACTAAACTACACTTTTTTCTATTGTAGCTGTAATTTTATTTTAATTTTACGATTAGAATAGTTTAATTACAATAGAAAAAAATACCTGAATAGTCTGCCTGATAAAGAAGAAGAAACATTTTCTGTTTTCTCTGTTTCCTTTTATTAGGCCATCTTTTATTCAATTATTAATTTATTTTGAAAATTATTTACTAAGATTTTGTAAGAGTTTGTTTTGTGAAAATTTTTGAACAGTTTAATAGCAGCAATATTTTTTATTTTTTTAGTAAGATAGTTTTTTGAGTACGTACGTTATATATAAAATGTAATTTTTTGGCTTGATAAACTTTGTTTTCAAAATAAGTCGAATATTCCACAAGCAATACATTTTTTCCTACTGCGATGAAATTTTTAGTTCGGTAAACCCAATTTCAGAGACACCCTATATATGAATTTATATGTATAAAAAATATTTATGAAATTTCTCGTGTGATCAATAAAAATAATGTTTACTATGAAATGTTCGAAAAACATTGTTCTCAAACAATATCTACTCGCCCATCACAGCTCATGTTTGACTGTAGTTCAAAAACTGACCATTACATAACTTTTTACGTATTACATTTTTTGTTCAACAGGTCCTAAATTACAACATATGTGACAACCAATCAATGTCACGAGATCATATTTTCTATAAGATACAATTATTGCGGGGTATTTTGATTTTAACTTTTTTAAGCCCTTTATCTACATTTATTTTTAAAATAAAACTTGTTAAATATTATAAATGATCTATATTTATTCAATCTAAATGTATACCAAACAGTTAAAACAGTTACATAAATCAAAATAGTTTCTGCCACGTTTTACGGTATCTCGCCCCACTGTGCGTTGCCATATGTCGTTACCGCTAATGTGGGACTTTTTCCGGAACTCTGTATACGTTTGCGAGCGTTATTTTAATTTTACCTCCGGGTAGGGAGTTACAAAAATGCTAGAAAAAATCGAAAGTTATGGGCTTTTTAGTCAGATCTGTGCAAAAACGTTTCATTATCATAAACGAGCTTTTAACTGAGTTACAGTTGAGAAAGATGTTATCATTCGCGTCTATAATTATTATTTAAACGTACTTTACAGTCGATTGATTATTTACCTGCAACAAATCATGTCGCACTTCATCGTCGTGTTGTTTTTAGGGAAATTTTGAAAATCCCGTTCGAATATTTGGAGAGAAAAAAATTGGTGGTAGATTTGGAACTTCGATTGCTAGCATCGGCGATATAAATCAGGATCTTTATAAAGGTACGTGGGGTAATTCGTTTCCTCTGGGAACCACGTTCTCTGGAAGTTTAGTTTCCAAAAAGTTCCAAGAACCGTTTTTATAAAAATAATATCTTTTGGTTACAGACGTAGCAATATCGGCACCGTATGAAGATGGACACGGAGCCGTGTATATATATTTAGGTAGTAAAAATGGCTTAAGCCCGAGGTTTAGTCAAAAAATTTCGCCGAAAATTCTAAATATGGAGCTGCGTGGGTTCGGCTTTGGAATTTCACGAGGTGTCGATATCGATCGAAATTTATACAACGGTGGGTTTCTTAAAGAGAAAATTCAATTTTTAAGATCACATCTACTTTTATTGCAGATATAGCAATTGGGGCATACAAATCTGGCCACGTAGTACTCGTTAAATCTCGGCCAGTAATAAAATATTTTGCATCCTTGTCTTCCAGTTTAAGAGTACTGCCGGTAAACGCGACAGATTTTACTATAAATTACTGCGTAGGTTACGAAACTACCACTAACGGTGTCGACTTTGTCGACACAAGTGTTCAGATAACATTGGATCCCCGAACATTAAATAATGTTAATATCGCCAAAACCATTAAAGTCGCAAAAAATATTCAATACTGCAGAGCTGTTCATGTAATGTTGAAGGTAAGAAGAATCCAGCGAGATTTTCTTTGAACTTTTATATTCTACACCTATACGTGGGCGTGATTTTTATCTAAAGATTGCATTTCGTTCACAAACAAAACATAATTCAAAAATATTATTTTTTAGGCAGGTGGTGGTGATTTTACAAATCCTTTTACCGCCACGTTGACGTATAAAGTCGAAAATACTTCGCAAACAGGTACGTGTTTGTATTATACCATGTAGATGAGTATTATTCTCTAATACCGTGCACGTCGTTTTTGTTGTTTCGATGTTGAATTGACAACACGAATCGGCAAACTTTCATTATGTACACCTATAACGCGCGAAACTATAAATTACAACATGCGCTTAATTTTAGAATTCTGTGCGAATTGCGCAGTGACCGATCCCACAGATAGCACGTCGACCATTTTAAATGTTCCATTTGCGAACGGTTGTGGAGAAGACAACGTATGTCAGCCCGATCTCAAAATATCGGTAAATGTCGAAAACAACACGTAAGTCCACCATTTAATTTTGTTTCATTTTTTACATACTGACATTTAAGAAACTCGCTAGTGGTCGGACTACTGACCACATTAAAATTAAACGTACGAGTGGAAAATATGGGCGAACCGGCATATTTGAGCCAAATTCATATGGCGTTACCAGCCGACGTCGAAATACTTCGAATATCCAGCAGATGCGAATTTAGCAACGATAGAACTTATCACTGTCTGATTAAAGACGTTTTTGAGCAAAACACTTATGTAAGTAAAACTAGGCCAAGTAAAATAATTAATTGGTGAACCGATTTTATTTTTTAAAGAAAGATTTAGTTTTCGATTTGGACGTGAAAAAACTAAATCCAAAAGACAAATACATTTTCTTTAACTTAACGGTTGACAGTAAAGGAAACGAAGTTAATTTAGACGATAACATTGCTACTGTCAATTTAAGTTTACGATTAGATAGTAACATTCAAATTATGGGGTAAGTGATATGAAATTTTTGTCAGTTTCTCAAATTTGAAATAGGAATTTTTATACTAGACTTACTACACATCTTTACTAGGGTAAAGATGAAAACTAAAGAAAACATTGTATTTTTAAACGTTCAAAGTGTATAATAAGTTTCCTATTTAAGTACCAACCCCTTTTAAAATAGTATATTATTATATTTTAATATACCGTGTGTCCCAGGATGGAGTTGACAAGAGGAAAAAATCTTTATTATTGATTTTACGACAAAAAGTCATTCTTTATAAAAAGTTCTGCTTGTTGAGTAGATAAATTAACCATCGGAAAATCTAAGATTAAATGTACAGAATGTCCACAAATTAAGATAACATGAAAATGCTTCAACAGAAAAGTATAATTTATTGCATGTTTTATAGTTTAAGTACAAAATTTCAATTAATTAAAGTCAACAAAAATTACTCTACAAGGCCACCTACAACTTCCACACATACATTTGCCCTTTTAATAAATTCACCATAGACTTTGCGTATGGTTTGTGGTCCATTTATTTCATTCACCGCATCCTGTATTCGTGCTTTTAGTATTTCCTGATCATGCGGCAGGTCATTTTCGTAAACTTTTTGCTTTAAAGTAAACTAATTGAAGGTTGTTAAAGAACTTTTCTGTTAACAATAAACTCTTTATAAATACTATTAATAAATACTTTTCTGTTGACGCATTTTCATGTTATCTTAATTTGTGGACATTCTGTACATTTAATCTTAGATTTTCCGATGGTTAATTTATCTACTCAACAAGCAGAACTTTTTATAAAGAATGACTTTTTGTCGTAAAATCAATAATAAAAATTTTTTTCCTCTTATCAACTCCATCCTGGGACACACGGTATATATTTATATATAATTAATGTATATAAAATAGATTATGGCTAATATAACTTGTACATATGTATTAATAACGTGAGAGGTAAATACCACCATAGGTACTAATAAAAGTGCGTTTTTTAATTAACGATCTGCAATTTTCAGTCAGTCGTATCCAGATCAACTAATGTACGTGGACAAAGAAAATAAAATTATTGCCGACATATTGGAATATAACCACGAGTTTTTTATTAAAAACTTCGGCCCAAGTCCGGTAATGAACACGACACTCAAATTTTACTTTCCAATCGAATTAGATGATATAACGTTGGAGAATAAAGTCGTTTTCGATGTTTACGAACCAGAGGTAAAACTACGTTTATTTCTGAACGTACCTACGCATAATCTATTATTATTTATTAGATGTATTTAAATAATCAACGAATAAAGTGCAAGACTGACTATCCTTCGGGATTTTACAACGACAAAGTGGAAGGAGAACTGTCGGAAATTGACGCATCAGATGTTGGAATTGCCACAAGACGATCAAAAAGAAACTCCGAATCTCAAGGATCGAGCATTCCGTCTATTATTTCAGATTTACCATTGAATCGAACATTATTTATTAATTGCACTAATGCCGGTGTTCGTTGTATGGAAATTATTTGTATAACCGAAGAAGTAATCGTTAAAAATCAGTTTATCAATGGAAAATTTCGGACAAGAGCGCACATCGACGTGTTGCGTATGTAATTTCAATTAAATTAACTAAAAAGACATGATCAAATATACAACCGCGACTTGATTTCCAATTTTCTTTTTGTATTTTCACTATATTTTCTTTGATTAGTTTAGGTACTTATATCATTTTAAATTAAAGATGCGACCGCGCGCAAGTCTCGGTGTCGAATTTTCATGTCACATGTCAAAAAATTCAATTTTTTTCTCGAAAAAATGCATTTTTTGAAAAATAATATGTATAAAAAAATTAAAAGAATTTAAAATATATATATTACACTTTTTCGATTATCTCTAAAACAGCGCATTCTATCGAAATTTACAAAGAAACATAGCTGATAGAGAATTTTATGCAGATTTTAAAACAAATTTCGCATTACCGATTTGATGATTAATAATGGAGATTAGATATTTTTTAATTTTTGAATGACCGCCATTTTAAAACGAGTCGATCGATTTGGCTGGTTAACGAACTCGTCCTTCGTTTTCGTAAAGACAATGCACTGTCCGAATTTCAACCTCCTACTATCAAAATTGCGACCGGAATCGTGTTCACAAGAAATTGATTATATATATATAGGACCGACCGAAAATGAACGACCTATATTTTCGTGATCTAGGGGTCGAGATCGGAGAAAATCCAAAAGGGCACATCCGGGTGCCGTCGTCAGACAGGCTGCAATAGCTTTATTTTCATGAAAATTCGCTAAAATTGTATTTTTTTAATTTGTTCAATCGCATCTTACACTACTCAAGCATATCTTCCTACTTTTAAATATGTTATCCCGTAATTTTTGTACCATAAAAAATATGTACGTACAAAGGTACTTAATTTTATATTCTGTATTTCAGAGAAAATTTTGGAAAACAAAGATTTAACGTTAGTGAGCTCGATTGCAGAAGCAACTGTAGAAAGAAAACGGTAAACTTTTTGTCGTTAATTTAATTTAATTTTTAAAATCGCATTTTTCAGAGTTCAAAATTATATTTCAACGCTATTGATCGGTTCACTAATTAAAGAAGAATTTTCGCACTGGATCATTATAGTTTCTGTTATTAGTGCGCTAATCATTCTTGGAATTGTAATTTTTATACTGTATAAGGTAAAGAAAATATTTTATTCTAAACTGCGTTTTTGAAAAATTGTATACGACGTTATAACAGCATTTTCATATAATTTTATTCGCGTGCATGCAATATTTTTCATATTTCTGTACTTACTCTTATAATAACACATTACCTAATATTATTTTAATTTTTAGTTAAATTTTTCAATCGTCCGGTTCGAGAGAAACTGCAAAATGCGATAGAGGTATAATTCCTTTTTCCTATATAAGGGGTGATTCAGAACTTCTTCGAAAAATTTTAAGGGAATGCACGTCATGTGTAACGGAAATACGTGCAATAAAATAAAAGTTAAAAGAAGGAACTTCATTTTGTTGTTTGTCAAGATGTGTGACGCCACTGGAATTTGGTCGACTGTACTAACCGCTAAGGCCTGCCATGCACACAGGATATTGCGACGCAGTAGAGAGCGTTTCGAAACTAATGAAGCCGGGCTGTCATTGATGACGTCGTGCGCAAATACCAATTTTAGAACTCCGTTAACATTGACGACTAAAATTCACATTGGCGTTTCGTGCATTTGAGCGTTGTTTTAATACGTTAGATACGCGTGTTTATATTCGAGTGTATCTTGTTTTGCTATATTAATCAAGTATTTCTTCTTCTTTCGGTGTCGTGGGCTTCGCAGCGCGTAGACGTTCATCTGCCATTGTAGTTTAACTTTTAAGTTTGCCCTTTCCGTAAAATATTTTGTCTACGCCAATGCCATGGTAAATATTCGCCGAGTCATCTGACTATTGCGCCATTACGTCATAACTTTGACACGCTCCCGGTTTCTTTAGTTCTGAAACGCTCTTTACTTGATTAATATAACGAAATAAGATACACTCGAATATAAACGCACATATCTAACGTATTAAAACAACGCTCAAATGCACGAAACGCCAATATGAATTTTAGTCGTCAATGTTAACGGAGTTCTAAAATTGGTATTTGCGCACGACGTCATCAATGACAGCCCGGCTTCTTTAGTTCTGAAACAGACTTTACGTTTGTGTTGAATATGACGACATTGAATGTTTTCTGATCGTTTGTGAGTGCAACAGACGGTTGCATTTAACATAATCGCGACACAAAGGCGAAAAAGATTGCGTTGTATTACATACCTGACAGTAAGCGATCGAAGTGTTGACCTCCAACCTGCACACACGGTCTAATCCAATTTTGACGCACTAACGCAAATAGGTCCACTCTTCGTTTCTTTTACAAACGTAGTATGTCAATAGCAGCTGTGATCCGGTCAGCCAGCTCCTCGACGGTAACCGCTTCAACACAGTACACTTGCTGTTTCAAGTGTCAACAAAGAAAAAAATCAAGTAGATTTAAATCCGGCGACCGCGTGTCCGTTTCGGGGCGAGCTATCTGTCTATGTGTCTGAAGACGAATAACGCACGTGAACTACCAAAACAGTACGTACATACACTACTAAGGTCGCGCTAAGACTGACCTGCGCACCTTTCAACATCATTCGATAGGTCGCGTGACGGCAAACGCGAAGTGGGGGTAGAGTCGGTCAGCTGAACCTTGTGCTCCAGCGATTGACCTTTTACGGCCAAACAATTAGGAATTTAAACATTTTCTTTAAACAAAATCGACTCATTTTTTCATAGTGCAAATACTGTTACAATTTTTCGAAGAAGTTCTGAATCACCCGTATATTAAAATTAAAATATTTACTTATTATTCAGGATTCAAATGAACCAAAGGATTTAGATGACGACGATCGTGATTGCGATGAACAACTGTAAAACCTAAGAAGTATACGAAACATTTTTGTTTAAGTATAATTATTTGAAGTAAGATCTGTTTGTTACGTACCTACATAATTGAAAAATAAATTATAAACGATAAAATGTTGAAAATAATTGTTTCGCTAATAAATTTTTTTTTAAACTTATTTTGATTTCTTTTCCCAAGACCGCAATTTAACAAAATATGGTAACCGATTTCGTTTTTTATTCTTTATCGATGAATACGTAAAATAATCTACAATCTAATAGTGTAAAAGTTGAAAATAGGTATATGAATGCTTTAAAAAATCAAATGCCTGAGTAGCACTATAATTAACCAGCTATACCCCAATGATAAGACGGTAAATCGAAATCCTTAGAACTTATTAGGCATAAAAAGCAAAAAGAGAACATTTTATCATCATAGCATATTAATCTGAAGAATTTATAATTATATCATTAATTTTAAAACACGCTGTATAGATATGAGGGATCTGAGACTAACAGCGACATCTTTAGATTTATTGTGAATTACGTCTGAAAAGTGTCCCAAAAACAAAGGAGAAAAAGGCGGTTAACCGGATAACATAATTTTTTTTAATTTTAATACGTTACAATATATTATTGCAAGTATTGGTATTCACAATTAAGAATGGTCAGAACTGCAGCTACTGCCATACGAAGTAATTTGCTTACTATAATAATTTGTCCTCTATAGTTTGGTTATTTTTCAGCTGGGGGCAAATCTAGCAAAAGTTGTGGTTCAACTCCGGCAATGAATTCAAGTAGCAGTTCTCCAAGTAATTCTTCAGAAAAAAGTAAACGAAGTAAATTTAATATATCGATAAAAATTATAGGTAACCTTTATTTTTAGCATTCAGCAGTCATAATTCGATATGCCATAGAGAAACACCAACATGGCAAAAACCAATTACTTCGTTTTTTACCAGTGCAGAAAAGTTGAAAAATAATGATAAACCGAGTAATTCGCAAACTACTATTATAGAAGATTGTCAAATAGAAAATAACGTAATTGTCGAAAATCAAATGCAAGACTGCGAAGCTAGTGATAACCAATTGCAAAAGAATACAAGTTTCGAAGAAACAATGGACGAAAGTGACCTTCTGCAGAAGGAAAATCAATCCCCCACCAACATTATCCATAAAGGCGTCAATATTTTCAAAGAGGTACCTAAGAATAGGAGATTTTATAAAAGAGACAATGACGATGATGACATTGTTCCAAAAAAGAAAATTAAATTAGATGCTCGTGATTATCATAATTTTGAAATGTTTGAGAAATAATAAAAATATTCAACTGATGAATTTAAATTGTATAAAGATGTTATTACATCATTTATAAAATTACATTTATCAATTGAGTATACTAGTTAGTACAAAAATCTATTAAGAATCAATCGTAGCATTCGTTTCTTAAAAGAAATCAAAGTAATGCTATTGACAATATTAAAACTCGAATTTCCTCAAACAATATTAATTTTATTTTCATTGTCATTTTCAAAATGATAAAATTATTTTCTAAATGTAATAATAGCTTTATTTTAGAATTGTGATAGTGAAATGTTCTTTTTTTTTAATAAAAATGCATAAATAAATTGTTTACAAACACTTTATTTAGAATCAACAAGCTTACACATAAGCAACATTAATATTTAAATACAGTATGCAACAATATAAATTCCCATAATGTAATACAAATGTGGTTATAAAAATAAATATGATAATCAAGAAACAACAAACAAAGAAGGGTCATTTATTTTGTTTCAAACTGTGCAGTGGCAACAAGTTCAAGGCAGGCATTTACTGGAATGATTACAATCGCATGTATTAATAATCTAATACTTAATATTAACTGTATTGCATTCACAAAAATACTTTGCAGTCTTATTTCGTTATATAACTAATTATGAAATGTGTTCTTAATTGTTAAATATATATCATGTTGCTGTAAAAGTTATCACTTTTAATGTAAAAAGAGGGGCAAAATAGCTAGGTACTCGTACATAAATTTGCTAATAAATCATTGTCGACCAATTCATTCATAAAAATAAATTAATATAAATGATAATTATCAATAGTCGTAAAAATTAATTGTTTAACGAGTCGATAGTTGACTAAAAATTGCGCAAATTTTCAATGTTGATATGTTGCAGGTGAAAAAATTCTTTTCTCATTTTGTTATCACCTTAAAATAATTTACAGCAACTTTTTGGTAGTCTTGAATATTTGATTGACAATGTATAAATTACGCAACTGTCATATTGCTTGTGTTTGCACGAATATTTTATATTAATTACTATTTGTGCGCTCATTAAACATCGATTGACATCATAAACAACAAAATAACTTTTCCAGCGCTTGGACGAAATTAACCTTCGGTAAGATACACCATAGAAACATTTAATATTCAAAAATATAATAAAACGAACATCTGTATATTTATTAGTAATTATATTTGCTAGTCTTTAGACCTTCATTATTTTCTGCTGATAGCAATGCATTCTTGAGAATTAGTAGTACATAGGCTTATAGCCACTGCTTTTATTCAATTTAATTTCTATTTGTTTTCAGAAGCACAATATCAACTACACTTTGTTATTGTATAATACAAATGATTTAGCCGATTGCTTCTAAATTTTAATTAACATTATTTTTCATATTTCGAGTACGGTCAAGTACTAAGTTAATTCTCAAAAAGGTTTGGAACACAGCATTATTGCTGTCATTTGACCTAATTAACTATCTACGATTGATACATTTTTGTTATTTTGAATCTTACAAATGTGGAATTTCATCAAATAGGTCGAGCGGCATGTAATAAATTCGACGGAATTCAGAAATTTCGAAAGTAACATTAACAGTTATTTAAAATACGATTTTAAAAAAAACCTATCGATTAATATGTTGTAATTATTTGACGACTGATCTATCGATCATTAAATAAAATTGAAATAAGCTATTTCTAAAATAAGTTATTCTACAAATAGCTTATTTGAAACTTTATTTAATGAATGAAAGATATAAAAGTAATTTTTCAAAAATTCACAAATGTAAAATAACAATCATACAAAAATGCTTTTACCCTTTACATCATATCGTTACATCAAGTGTTTATTCTATGTTTAAGCTGCAAACTATTGTGTAATTTAAATTCCTATAACTATTTTTTTTAATATAAAGCTAATTAGTAGTTAAGTTACATTATAGACTGAGCAAATCTACATATATCACTTGAATGCTACAAATTGTGTATTTGTAATTATTAACAATAGGTTTATCGTTTTCAAAACGAGAAATAAAATATTTCGACGCACATTTGTAGCATTTCACTTGTCAGGTACGTTTAGAAAAATTAAAATTACGTTTTTACATTAATTTATTAGCAAATTTTAATAAAATGTAAATTTAAACTTAATGTGTGCCTTTTGTATTCGTCTTATTTGTGTAATCGCAGTAGATTCGCCAGTCCAAACTAATTAGTTATTTGGTTATACATTATATGCTATAAACTGGATTACAACTTATATTAATAATAAATATAAAAGATATACAGTACTATTTAGGGGTTTTCTTATATGAGTTTTATAGGTGTGTGTACAATACGAAATAAATAACTTACCTAAGTTGCTACAATGTACCACTTTGATTCGGTCGTTGATTTCGTCTTAAGTCTTCAACTTGTATGAGCTGCAACATTCAAGGTTAGTAGTATACGCTTTCGATTGTTTTTAAATACCTTTTCGATAGGTATACACGATAGTTCTCCTCCAACACTTTGAGGGGGCGGCAATGGAGCCGTAGGTGTAACTGGAGGTTTATTAGCTTTTTCCTGTGCCTCTCTCGCACGTCGTTCTTTTAATTTAAGAGAAAATATTGCCACAGACCGAGCTCTTTTCATTAAGCTTTGTTTAACACGTGTTTTTTTTGCTGCCAATTCTTCAGCTGAAGCTAAATTAAATCGTAAAACACGTTTGATGTTATCTAAAAAGGGAATTTTTAAATAATTACATTTAACTTGATCTTCGGCTTCTTGGCTGGAAATGCTTCGTGTACTATCGCTGAGATTTGCATCTGCGGGCACGGGTCGAAAACGACTAGTTGCATTATTGTTGCTTCCGCCACCGCCACTAGGAGATCGTGGTCTAGGTGGCCACACCGGACTACTACGTAACAAATCGGAGTCGGAGCTGGATGCATCCTAAAATTAATAACGTTATTTTTACACGAATTAAAAGAAACATATAATGTACCACCTTCGATGTAATGCAATCGGTGCTTCGATGAATGTCGGATTCTTCTTTTAATTTGCGTGTCCACTCGGCACCTCCACTTGGGCCAATGGTTAAATGGTGACTAGCTTCGCCCTGTATTCGTTGCAAGAATTAAAATAACAAACGCTTAGGAAGTTAAAAAATTAAAACGGCATACCGAGGTAAGTATAGCAATTTATTTTTACAAAATGTAGGCATTCGATAATCTTGAAAATAATTGAAATAATTTTCTTTTCAACCATTTGTTTGTTTCCTTTTAATGTTTATTTTATATGTATACTATGTTAAAACGTTAAATCAAAATAATAAAATTCTCTAACCTCTATAGGAGCCCATTCCTTAGATTTTCTTGGTTTAAATGGAGGTATTTGTTGTATACTGTTTGGAGTTATCGATACATGACTTTGATGATGAGGATAATGTAATTTATTAGTAACAGATCCACCAGATGTAGTCAAAGTATGGTGAGAAAGTGGTATAACGTTTCTTGATTCTTGTATTTCTTGAAGTATTTCTGATTCCACCTCTTTAATTTGTCAGGATTTGAATCCTTAACTAAACTATGACTAGGCGAAACAGAAAACCTATAGGTGAAATAGATAAATACATAATACGCTTTACTGATAAAAATTAAAATAACCTTCCAATAAGTTTAGTCATGGCATCATCAGGCGAAGGAACGGGCGTTGTGGATACTCTACTGGCTTCACGTCGTGCCCATTCTAGTTTTGCCATTTCGGTGGCCAACCAAGAAGGTATATCTGGTATAGCGCATGTCATTATAAATCGTATACATAACATTATATGCTGTAACAAACAAAAGTATATCACCTATAAGACCGATAAAATTTTAAATAACTCACTTCTAATGCAACAATTAAAAGAATTGTTTGGGTGGCAGTCATGTCAGGAAACATTCGATGAACTTGACCCGAAAGGCCGATAAGAGCACAATTCACCAAAACAGCTATAATTCCTATATATTCCATGCAGTTCTACACATTAATCAATTTAAAATGTAAGCATCAAAAAAAGATATTAAATTTTTCTTACTTGCCATGTGCCAATATTTGGCACTCTCTGTCCGAAAGGTCTTTGACAAATATAACCGAGTTTAAAAGCATCACTACGAATCTCTACAAGATTGTTCAACATCGCACATACCGCTGCAGGTGGAAATGCAGAGGAGAACAATATCACATAACCCAACTGCATCATCATTTCCAAATGATCGGCAAACGTACCATCATACTAAATATAAATATCGATTATATCGCTATTAGATATTGTTACAAACAGCAGATCACCTTGAAAAAAGAACTTTCCAATTCAGCCTGACTTATACTACGTTTGAAAGTATCCGAAGCCTTTTGAGCATCAGACGCATTAACATCGACACCTTCGTTATTGTCTTCTTGTTCGTCGGTATCGCCAGGTGGAGAACGGATCGTTGTAGGTGTCAAAACTCCCCACAAATCAAAACTCATTTTTGCCAAACGCATATGTTCCAACATGTATGGCCAAGCGGATTCTTTTAAGTTTCCTATTACTTGTCGAGAAATTAAAAGTGCAGCTAATTGCTACAAAATAAATGACTAGGTCACTCACATTATTTGAAACAACTGTCGCGTTTCATTTACCTCTTTCAACCGAGCTTGATCTTGAAGATAGAAAGCGATGTAAAATAATGATAGAAAGGAATTTACAAATTGAAACTGTAAAAATAATAATAAATTAGACTACTGTAAATTACTAATAGATAAGTTAATACATGCAGTTTCGTTTTTATTTAGGAAAATAAACATAATAATGTCAATAGAATATTAAAAGCTCGACGCTAACTAAAAATACATAGCAATAAGCATTTTCATGCATTATTATGCACAAGTTAATTATGCCTAATTATAAATATGTAGTTGGAACACTCAAGTCAAGTGAAAAATTTCAAAACTAAATTTTAACTAAAACTTATGCTGAAATATAGATCTAATGAGCTATTTAAACATCGAGACAGTCTAATTTTGTGTAAAAAATGCAAAATATCGTAAACCAGATGATGTGTTACAAACGTCCATGGATTAAGAGTAATTAGTAAAAAATCATAAGTTAATTTGTTAATAAATAAAATAATTGTATACCTACTCGTTGTCAGTTTATTTAACTTACAATAGTCGAAAACATTTAAAAAGGAAACCCGACAATGCAACACAAAACTAAATAAATTACAAAGCAAGAATGCAAAATTAGAACGAATTAACGTTTATGTCGATGATAATGGTTTGTAGAGTGGAAAACCAATTCGGCCAGAATCAATATAGACAGCATAACTTTTAATTGCATAAAATATTTCATTTGCTCTCAAATATTATAATGAATAAATGAGTGTTCGATGTAAATTAGTAAATAATACACACCAAGGCCACTTTGCCGATGAGATGATTTTCATACTTGGTCTCAAGCCGGTAGTTCTCTGACAGCGTGACAAAAACACACGCCATAATTAAACAAAAACTACTCTAGCGTATGTCAACATGCCGAAGTTAATAAACTACAATATTATTCTACTGGATAATGACATATTGTTTATATAGTATCTATTGCACTATTTCTTTAGCAATTTTAAGATTGTTAAGGGTCAAATTCATAAACGAAACTCATTCTTAACTGATACTCGAACAATTCTATTTTGTTTTGATCAATATAAAAACTTCGTTTGTGAATTTGAGTTTTTAGATGCACCTTTTAGTAAATAAAACATGCCACCTTTGAGTTATTATAAGTTCTTTTGTTGTTTCTATTTTACTTGAAATACTATTGAATAATTAAAACTAATTTTTGTTTTTTTTTCTACAACAAACACACTTCGCACAAAAGGAATATTCTATATTTTATAATAAGGCATAATTTTGAAAAAACCAAATCAGTAGTATGAGAAAGACAAAAGGGGCGAGACTTCTAGAGTGGGTGCATCCAAGACACCATATAATAAAAGAACAATTAAGAGGAGATAGTATGAGTTTTGTAATTTTAAATTAAAAAAATATATATCTTACTTTTCATTTAAAAGATTTAAATAAGTAGTTAAAGTTCATAATAAAACCCAGCTGTTTGGGTGCAATGAATTAATAAAGACTACAATTGAAAAATTGTATAGATATTAAATATTTCTTTCAAGTTTAATATAGGAAATTAACAGAACTATAAATAATGTAATAAATCCAATTACATCACAACACATACGGTATAGCTTCCATTATCTGAACTTTTTTAAAGACATCAATGTCAATTATTTAAACATTAAATTAAATTAGGTAATAATTGTGATTAAGTCATCGCTTGATGAAATGTTAGAAACTAGTTCTATTATTTAACGTTACAGTAATATGAAGAAAACAATTAGTTCAGTTAATTAATACTTTACCATATAAAATGTTAGTCAAGCTCAATTTCGGAATGACGAGTTATAAAGTGAAATGTTTATGATCTAAACGCAATCCTTACCTTTATCGTTTAACCAAATTGCAATTCTAAAATAGGCTTCATCCATCAAAGATATTACTATGGCTAACATTACTTTCGGTACATAACCCAGCCATGACGGTAATCCTCTAGCATGCAATTGTCCATCCCACCAGTCCTTAAAATGGTAACACGGTATTTAGTTGTTTTGCTTTTTAATAAAGAATCTTTTTATTTATAATTAAATGTTTATCGAGATATTTTTCGATCGAATGTATATAAAAATCAAAATTCCTTCAAATATTTACCTGTATTTGAAGAGAAACGATCATAACAACAAAAACTGCACAAAGGCAAATTGCAATGATGGGCACCGACACAAAATAACGAAATACATGTCTACGCCATGTTGGTTGCCATGGTTCTAATCGTCCAGTTACAGGGCTAGGTTGCAATGGACCCTGAAAACATACAACATGTCGTGCAACCTAAGTAGAACGACATGTATGGTTGGCCGTAAGCAATGAAACAAGATGAGAATGCTTAAAGCGCATTTAAAATTAAATAGTAGAGTAATAAAAAAATATAAGTGGAATTGTCAAATATAAAAACTTAAATTTTCCTCGTTTATTATTTAAAGTATATAGAAATAAATAACGAATTGTAGCAATACACTGTGTGTACTTAACTGAAATTTGGAGGTAAATAGCAAAAATAGTATAGATAGACGAATTCAACTTAAATTATCATAATTAATAATGATTAAATAAATTAAATGTCATGTAAAGTCCCTAGGATTAATTCAGGTTTAATTTCAAAATCAACAGGCAACTAAATGTCATTATCCATAGTTATTAAGAAAAATCATGTCATTCAAAATTTCCACAAAGCTTAAATCATAACAATGAGGGTGTCCAAAACAAGAAATCTTACTATTATAAAAAATAGTACTGGAAACAAAACTATACCTTATTCATTTTTCTTATGCAGTAGACATAAACCAGAGTAACTGCATGTAACATTTTATATTTTTATGAGTCAGTAGTTTTACAATCACGAGGAGATTCGACCCTGTGTAACATGTGTAACGCTTGCATTTGTTTATGTCTACTACTGCATGGATTCGGCGAATAGTAATAAAAACAGCGAATAATAAAAACAAAATAAGTAGGTATTTTTTGAGTTATTGTTTTTAATAAAAAAGTTTAAATTGGATAATAATGCATCTTCATGAAGTCTGTAATTCAAGTAATACACTATCCCTTTTACCTTAAAACCATCGCAAAAATAAATGACTAAAGCATTCCAAATATATACATAAAAAAAAAACCATAAAATTTTATATACTATAAAAAAAGTAATATGGTAATGGTCATGATGCAATATCTAACTTGCATAAATCTAAAGCTAGTTTAATAATTACCCGAAACAAAGGTCGAGGTTCTGCTAACAAGTCATCGCGTTGATCGAGTGTTCCCCATCGAAAAGCCAACTCAGCTGAATACCGTTTCCAGGCTTGCAGATAAACAGTTGCCCAAACCACATTAAACAATGAAAACAATACATAGCCCACATCTTCTAAATTCTGATTCTTCCCATTACAGCATAACTACAAAGATACGTGATATTGTTTTAATTATAAAAAAAAAATTAAACAAAACGATTACCCAAAACAATAGCCCAACAAAACCTGGAATGCTCAATGCCATAGTATAATGTCCCAACCAAGCAAAGTACATTCCAATTTTAACTCCAAAGTATTCGCAAATTTCATCTGTAATCAATCGAAATACAAATCTGGTTGCAGACTGCTAAAAAATTTACCTAAAGGTTGCTTTGATCGTACATCTCTCACCCAAATGTTCTGTAAACGTTCTAATGCAGGCGGATCATGTAAAGGGAAAACTTGCGATATTATACCGGCCGACAAACATTTTGGTACTGAAAAATGTTTTATATTAAATTGGTTCAAAACGTTTGTTAACTAACTAACTAACCGATAGGCTGACCTTCCAATAAAGTAATTCCGGAAACAACTTCAGTATCTGATATTTTGGCACGGATGCTTTCCAATAAGCGTAATACAAGCCACTGTCTTTCTTGACTGGTAAAAAACAATTCGTCGTCGTCTGAATTTTCAAAACACTGTACATCGCGTATTGTAAACTCTTTCAAACCGCCACCTTTTGAATGTCTCACAAATTTTGGTAAATGGTATTCTTCTGCCGCTTTTAATAATCTAAAAATAACCAGTTTTAATTATATCGGAACGCAGAAATGTAAATTACATACATCGCATATGGAGCTGTTAAATAAAAAGCACTGCTCTGAGTGGAAGTATGGTGTCGCACGTGTACAGTAAGTCCTGGAGACTGACGAAGACGCGCCAATAACCACAATAAAATAGAATCTTGCGTTCCAGGTGGAAACACTACCACAACGTCGCAATTTGGTGTTGAAACTCTCTTTAGCCATAATCTCTTGGGCGATAAAAAATATCCGGCACAAGGAATTTTACGTTTTAACAGTTCAGAAGCTAAGAAGAAAAAAAAACCGTTCAGTGTAACATTACAATTTAAGCGGTTGCGTTAATTACCTTGTTCAATTGTTTCTTGGGCACGTTCTACGAATTTTCTTTGCTTTAGAGTACTGCCGCTTTCGTTTTCGGGGGTTAATTCTGTATCAACATTTTCTTCAGAAGCCATTTCGCCTACAATTGACATTTACGCATTTAGTTCTTTGATTCTTTCTTAAAACACGCAACACCAAAAAATAATCAATGGGAATGCTGATTCAAAACGATTGTTTTCTTTCGAGTTCGTTACGCCTACTTCGAACACACGCCATACTTTAACAAATAACACTTTTGTTCTGTACAAAAATAAATATGTTTTTCGGATGCTGGAAGCTTTTCCCACTCCTCTAAATAGAACCGATTTGTTTGAGAACCGCTGACTTTATGTATCGTTCGATAATAAATTAAAACAGTAGTCCCATAAAAATTAATGAGAAAATATGTAAAGGAACTTGCAAATTTATTATAATACTCCTAATAATTTGCAATTATATAAGAAATTATTAAAGTTACGTATGCTAAATTAAATTGGTCGCCAGTAAAAAAAATTGTAATGCTTATTTATTACTACCTAAGTATTATTATTTAATTTTACCCCAATTTAAATTTACATATTTCAAACATAAATTTTGTTCTTTGAATTTAATTTTAAAATTTGTGGAGTAATTGGAGTTAGTTGTCCTACTTTATTGATATAATTTACATATAAAAAGCAATGATAAAAAGTTCCTCCCGACTCATCTTAAAAGAAGTTATATATAGATCATTGGCAATCATTGGAAATAAATAAATACATATTACCAAGAATATATCTATTCATAGTTTTCATAAAATGCTTAAATGTATAACCAATTTTATAGTCATAAGATCTTGAACTGTCCTTATTTATTCATATACTAATGTAAATTAAAATATGAAGTTGAAATTTTTGTATTTCTCCTAAAGTTAAAAAATTAACCATACATCGAAATATAAGTCCTTGTTATTAATACTTTACTTTCATCAGTTTATCACAATTCTCTCAATTATTAATTAATATTCCTAAACTAATTGACGACATGAAAATACCTCGTCATCTTCGCCTCTCCAGTACAATATCAAAAATAAATAAAGGTAATATTAAACATTTAAAAAAGGATTTTAATCAATAAACGTTAAATATAAAAAAGCATTTTTTTTTAAACAAAAAATTAATATTTAATGAATTGCAAATCTAAAAAAATAGTTTATTAATATATTTTGAATTATAAAAAAATATTAATTAATGTTAATCCATATTGAAATTATTTTTCAATGTTAATGTACACTACATTTTAACAATATTTTATCGTAATAGAAAATAACGAGTACACATTTTTCAGTCTCATATGAAAACGTACATTAAAATGCAGTTTGTGTACTTAAATTAGAAGAATACAATTGTTTAAGTATCCATTCTAAAAATTATCTATTAATATTTTGATTATTAATTTCAAAAAGGGTATTATCGTCCTCGTCATCTTCCAACTCTAAAGGACGCAATTCCATATCACTTTTGCGAGCTGTAACGCCATATTTTCTTACCATCGTAAAAGGTTGACTGCCATGTCTCAACCTACAAAATTTATATCGTAAAGTACTCGCATTATTTAATTTATACACTAACCTGTAAGATCTAAATAAGAAATATAGAACGCAGAAAATACTAAGCCCCAAAAAAACATAAAATCCTCTAAGTAACGCTCCAGACTGCATAAGATCTTCTTTAAAATTTGAATGAATAACAATTGGTAACGTGTTATTGTTACCGACACTTTTGTTTTCGGCAGGAATATTTTTTCCCTGTTCCTTTTTGTTCGACTCTTCTTCTTTATCTTTAGCTACGGGTTTTTTCTCGTTTGTGGGAGGATTATTATCGTTCTCATTATTTTTATGTGTCAGTACTGAAGCAACGTCGTTGTTCCCTGTGTTTGTTCCAGATAATGAATTATCGTCTAAATTCTTCTGAACAGAATCGATTTTATCGTTTAATTGTTTCGTTTCGTCTATATTTTCTTCATTCGGCGACCTTCTAACGTTAAATCTACCAAACCTAGCTTCTTGGTCCAAAAATTGTGAACTCGAAAACGTGTAGGTTAGGTTACACATAAATACTAAAATGAGTAACTTCTGCATTATTTAAAACGAAAGAAAAATTGATCGACAACTTGCACATTTAAGAATGTTTAATAACTGTAGTTAAGTTAATATAAGAATAAAATTCAAAATTAAAATTTGACGTACACGTCATTTCAGCACACAAATACCAGCTGATAAATGCATAATTGCCAAATGTACGTATTTCTGTATTTGATTTTGTAATACATTTTTGTTCATTATCTACTTTACAATATAAATCAGAGCAACAAGAATAAGATTTTCGTTACAATATTAGAAAATAAGTCATACTACAGCATGACTAGAATAATACGAGTAGAAACTACAGTTTCTACTCGTATTATTATAAAGTCTAACATCTTTCTTTTTTTTTTTTAGTTTTTAATGTAAATTGTTACTTTCGATTATCGTTATTATCTATATAATTTATAAAATTCCCTTTTTATTCATTAATTTGTAATTACGACTATTTAGTTATTTAAAGAAATAACGACGATAGGACAACACTGTGGTAGCAATTAAACAGCTGACTAAACTAATCGATAGTGGTCTGTTTTGTCATCTTATCCATAAGTTAGACAACGCAATTTCTTCAAAAACAAGAGGTAATTATCATAAAAATATAATAATAATAAACCTATAAATTCGAGAAATTTTGCAGTCACCTACTAGCATTATGGCGTTAAACGCCTTTTCGAAAATCTTAAGAAACACTCACCAGCCCCAAAAAATTATTGCTGCTTCTTATCACCCGAACGTAATCGATCATTACGAAAATCCCCGTAATGTTGGGTCTTTGGATAAAGCCGATAAAAATGTTGGGACTGGATTGGTCGGTGCACCGGCGTGCGGTGACGTTATGAAATTGCAAATTAAAGTAGACGATGATGGAAAGATTGTCGATGCAAAATTTAAAACGTTCGGCTGCGGATCGGCAATTGCCAGCAGTTCTTTGGCTACCGAATGGGTTAAAGGCAAAACCGTAGATCAAGCTTTGCAGTTAAAGAACACCGATATTGCAAAAGAATTGTCGTTGCCTCCAGTTAAACTGCATTGCTCCATGTTAGCCGAAGATGCAATTAAGGCCGCTCTATCCGACTACAAGATTAAACAAAAGAAAAGTAACTAAACTGGTTAAATGGAAAAGAACATGATTAGTATAGGATTAAATTGTAGTTAACAATAGGAAATAGTAACTGATGTAGATTATATTCAGAGTATATTAAAAATAAATGCTTATAAATTACTTTTATATATCTATTTAAAAAATTTTATTTTTTAATTAATTAAACTTAACCATTTTATAACAATTCAATGTAATGGGAAAATGATTGTTAATTAACGCACTTGAATATTTACTAATAATTAAAAATACAACAAAATGGAAAAGAAGCTTTATTAATATAAAAATGTGCAGGTGGCAAAAGGGCCATTACTTTAATTATCTATATCGATTTATTTAAAAACTAAATTACTTAATATTTTTACAATGTGACAAATATACCTACCTATAAAATTCAAATTTCATGCATAATCTAATCACCTATCCTATATTACCTACTTATAAAAATATATATATTGAAATCATATTTTTTTTCGTGATAATTTTTTTCGATGTTGAGATTTTAAAGAATTGTTTGTTCTTACAGTTACACACTTTTTATCTAAGAACGTAAGCAGATCCTAAAAACAAATTGTTAATAATTTGTTATACAAGATTATGGTGGTCTTTTACTTGTATATGATATCTGTAACCAGATTCCTTTAAGTTCTGATATAGCACTTCTAGTTGTAACGGTTCATATAACAAAATGTTTTTATGTAGATCAGGTTGAGCCGAAACTAAGTTGTGCCATGCAATATGTAATGGAAGTCTACAGGAAGCTATTTTGTTGTTTTGCTTTCTTTCAAAAATAAAATCTTCAGAAATACTAAAAAACACTTTAGATAAAACACAAGTATTATATATAATGATTAACAACTTACCCTTCATTTACTACATCTCCAACAATCTTAATATCTTGAAATTGCTTTTTACTATTTTCACCAATTTTTCGATTCGATATTTGGAACGACCGATATCTCTTCGGTCTGCAAGCAAATTTTCTTTTTCTTAACTCTTCGACAAATTTCATCGTCGGATTCCTCAGCGACATCGTTTCTTTCATGTACTACAGGATGCGTCGACTCGTAAATATATTTCAACATTTGAATTCCTCTTCGGCGTTTCAAAGGTTTAATACCAAATTTATCCAATTCTTCTGTAACTTCCGGTGTTCGCATGTCATCATAATTGGTTGTTGGAGTAACGTTTGATGTTTTGACGATTATATCATTTTTGGGCGTTACTTCGGCATTTTGTAAAGCAATCGAATTTTTACTGTTATTATTTAAAATGCTTAGCTAGACCACCTTCGGGCAATTCTGTAACTGTCGAATGTGATAATGTTGTATCATGATTAGTTAAATTTTCTTGACTTTCATTTTTTCCAAGCTCATCATTAGTTGTGCTAACGTTGGTTTGCAAAGAATGATTTTTCTTGGATAATTTTTGATTTAACGGTGTGCTATAAATACTAGAATAATTTAATTCTTCATCGCTGATTATTATACTTTCTTGACTGGTTTGGCTTAAATTTACATCGTCTGATGTTGTCGAATTAAAAGAGGAATGTCTATCTATTTTAGAAACAAACTCTTTTTTATTTTCATCTGCAAACGATGTGCTACTATTAGTAGACAGTGTAGATTTGTTAACTGCCATCTCATTCTGGTCGACTAAATTTTCAAATTTAGAATCTGTCGGAAGAATAAAAGTAGAATTCTGCTTATTTTCATCGAGCATTTTGTAAATATAATCTGTAACATTCAAAGCAACATTAAAATCTTGTTCTTTTATTTTAACTTCAGCACTAAATAATTCAGTTTTATTCCCAAGTTTACTAAAATTCATTGCCTTATCTTTATTATCGAATTCGTTACTGTCTCTTTTAATCGAATGACTTGTATTTATAAAACTGTCAGACATGTGGTTATTTTCTTTAGCGAAACTTTCAAAAATGCAAATACCATTATCATTTTCGATTACTTCATCATCTGATAAATCAGGTAATTTGTACCAATTGACCGATTTGATTTTGTCGGACGAATTCGTCTTGAGTAGCACCTTCTTTTTTTTTGACGTTAAATTCAACAACGAATTTGAATCCGAACTTTCTTCGCTTACAGGTGTACATATAGGGGAAACTGAATTTGACATTAATTCTTGGGCACCAACAAAGATTTTTGCAATAAAATTTCATCGTCGGAATTAAATAACTCTGGTGATCTTGGAAGTTGTTCAAATTGATTTTTTTTAATATTTTCGGGTGATAATTCTCTTCCAGGTATACTACTCCAATCTTTTAATAAACTTCCACATTTTATTGTGCACCTATTAATATTTAAACATGGAACATAAAACATCTGGTTATTTTCCATTAAAGAGCGATCTATTGTAGCAATTTTGCTACTACAATCCCAGTTTTCTTGCAAATATTTACTCATAGGTTTATTTGATATTGTCGGAGATGTATGAAAATCCTTTTGTGAAACAACATTTTGACTAATCAAAGCAATTTTGTCAGCAACAATTTTTCTCGATCTGTTTGTGTACGTAAGAAAAGAATGGGCGTTATATATTTAAATTTTCTTTTATAGTTCTGAAATAAAATATTCGTTAAGTGTATTTATGAATATCGCACTAAACTAACAATTTAAAAATACCTATGTCAAAAATTTAGTGTAAATAAAAATAAAAAGACGTCACAGATATGTCCACATATTTTAGCTGTATCTTGCTTTAGCATTGTAATGCACAAAATACAAAATGTAAAGAATAATGTTTTTTTGAAATCCAATAATCAATATATTCTGTACAAGTAAATTTAATAGGTACTAAAGTATGTGGAAAAATAGATAATAGTTATAGATGATTCTGTTAGATATTCACCTATTTTATTTTATTTTAAACTATACTTACCTCTGAAGATATTTTTCGATTCTGTACTTTAAGTTTATTTGATTCACATTTAAATCCGAATTTCTGTAAATTTTCTTTTATTGTCCCTGTTTTCTGCTGCGTACTTGAACATTCACCAACTACTTTTTCATTATCTTGTAAAGATCTTGACAGTGCTATTGCTAGCTGTAAATGGTCCGGATTAACTTTCATAGTTTTAGACTGTTCTTTTAACGTTTTAGTTAAAATTGTTTGCTTATTTCTTTTTACGTGTTTCTTTGTTTGTTTACAAACATTAACTTGTATTTTATTTATGCGTTTTGGCATTGCAAAATCATCTTCATTAGACACATTCAAGTTAGTATCGGTAACCTCGGTTAATAAATCTTTATACGGGGATTCCGAACACACCATCGTTTTGTGTTTACTTTGTTGCGATAAATCTTTATGAGTTATTAAATATTTTGTAATATCTACAGAAGTTTTATCGCTATAAAAATAAAGAGTACATGTAAATATAATGAGAGTTTATTTAAATATCTAGTATATACTACAGCAGATTTAAACTAACCTAACTTTGTTGTCTTTTATTTTTAGTTTATAGGTCTGGCCCATCTGAGAAGAACTTGCTGAATCTTGATTGTTTTTTTGGGGTTTCATTTTCCTCGTTTTTAAACGAAGTTCTTGCAAAATTCCTGATAACTCGATATCCGTATTTTGTAATTTAGAGCGAATAATGTGCTCTTTTAATTCTGGAGAGTAATCAAATTTTCCTTTAGTCAAATTTTCCTTCAATTTTCTACTTTCGCTCCAAAATCTAAATAAATATTTAACGTAAGTAATGAAAATAATTATATAAGTTTGTATTACTCGTATGCAAGTCCTGTCAACGCACTTATTCCCAATAACCCCAAAGCGTAATAATTTCGTGTTCTGTAAAACGGCGTTCCTTTAGTACGTCTAGGTTTTCGAATGCTCACATCAATATTTCTATCTGCCATACTAATAATAAAAACGGTAGTATTAGTTAAACGAATTATTCATTTTATTTTTATAGATCCTATTGTACATAACCTTAATACTTATATGTATAGTTTTATTACTATAACTTAACAATTACGTAATTAATTGAATGTACAGTGATGCCAGTTAATATTTATAAACTATGGCCCGTCCAAAGCTATTTGAGGTTCACGCCATCAATCGTCTACCAAAACCGTAATATGAAATTTCCTAACAGTTCCGTGTAAAAATGATGCGATATTTTAAAAAGTAATTGGTAATACAAGGACCTCTATCCGACCGCTACCGATATCTGCGTAATCTGCATTCTTCGACATATCTGTATGTTGTTATCTTTATCTAACACGTTGATAACATGCTTCGCGTCCGTATGTCTATTTTGCGGCATATGCGTACGAGAAATATATCAGAAATGCGACGCTGCCAAATGTTTTGCTCCCATCCTAAAGCACGTGTTGCGCCTTAGTATGTGCAGGGAATTCACTGCGAAATATGCCAAAAAAATATTTAATTTAGTAGCCCATTCTGAGAAGGAACGGCAAGAAGATGGTCAATTACTACCATTAAATGCAGTTCAAAAGGTACGTAGTGCGTCCACAGTTACTACACGCAAGCCACGTGCTACAAGTGTAGTTACCATTGACTCTGTTACCAAATGCAGACTACGAAGTGTTATCAATTTATGAGATGTATTCCGCACGTAAGTTGATGTAATGATTTGTAAAAGTGATGTTATCGTACCTTATTGTGTATAGGGATGATTGTAACGTTGGACTCGTTATTGGCAAAATTGAGGGACAAAGCTTTTTACGATGTAGGTCGAAACAACTTAGCAAAAATCCTACATAACTGTACCGTATTATAATAGGAAGGAAACTATAATACCAACTAGGAGCAGATCAAGGTTATCCTTTGTGTGTGTAGAACTGAAAAATATAATAACCAATATAATTTTAGCAAGATATTTGTATTATTAATATAAATACATAACAATAACTTGGCATTTAAGTGGAAGAAAGACTGTAATCGTAGAACATTATTTCAATTGCATCATATCGCTGACACAAGTGAGACTTTTACAAGAATATGAGGCAAATCCATCTAGTGACATTCCATTACAATATGTGTATATTTAAACGAAACATGGATCGTTAAAATGGGTTCAACGATTAAGTCGTGGCAACATAATACTGTAAAGAGGTGGAAAGGATGAAAAAGGTAGTTTAGAAACATACTGTAGTGATTATTCTGTGTCAGTTATGTTGTATTTATATTATCGTAGTACATGCACGAACAGTAAATGGGTTTGTAGCTGAGGCAAAATTACTATTTCATTCCAAAACAACTAGCAATTACCACGGGGAAATGAATACTAGTAATTTTCTACAGTGGTTTGAAGAACAGCTATTAAAGCCCTTAGAGGAACCATCCTTGATCGTCATGGATAATGCGTCTTATCACAACGGTTTGCTCGACATGAAACCTACAACGGTTCTAGTTATGTACATTGTTTTGTGTGTGTAGTTTAAGTTTACAAGCTGTTGTCTATGTATATTTTCAAATTGGTTGTGTTTGTAGTATTTGTTGCTTTTCATTTCTGACATTGGTTTGATTTTGATATATTTTGGTACTGTACTTGTAATAAAACACATAAAAAATGGAAAAATAACACTTCATTCTGCTATTCCTAATCGTCATTAGTTTAGTTCTGTTTACAAATAATCTGTATGCATATGTTTGCACTAATACACATGTAAACAAGTTACACGGAGTTTTAGTATTACATGAATTATTATAAAAGACCATGCATGCATATTCAAAGATGTAATGCTTTATATTAGTTATACAACGTTCAGTGGTACACGCTTTTTCTTGCTTTTATACTATAAATGTGAGCTTCCTGTGTACATATGTTGGACAAATTGATCCTGGAAATGCACGGTACCACTTCGTCAGAAAAACATGCATATAATAAACGGTTAGTTCTCAAATCAAGTAATTAGTAACAACTAGTTAATTACTACCGAATGAGGTGTCTTAATTTTGTGGTAACATTGATTTACTATACGTTCACGAACTTTCTATGTGTTGCAAGATTTCAATTTTTAACAGGTGAAGACCCAGTGGCTTTAACCTCTACATGTGTTCGTCCTGAAACAAAATGCATTGCAGTGTACGTCGGTAGGAGAAGCAGACATTAGAGTTAGTCATAAAAGTGTCAATTATTATCAATAATATTGATATTTACATGTTCTGCTTTATCAAAGGTGACGATTGAGATTCCACTATAATTGCATGAATATAAGACGACCCCCAAAAAGTAACTCGTCTATCTAAACATCAATTCGATTATTATATAACTTTTTACAATGATTAGGACCTACGTACCTTGTTCTAATGAATTGTATTAATCTTTCTTTGGTATGTAAGCAACGTGTGCAAGTAACATATCGGGAAATCCACACTATGAACTTAATTAAAATCAAACTACAGTTAACCCAGCAACAGCTACAATTTGTAGTAACGCATTGCCTAATAATTTGTATCGAAACTTTAACATTGTTTACGAATGTGAAAATTCGAGGTTATATCTTTTGTTTACTAATATAGCGTTGAAATAATCTGACACCACTGTGCCTGACGTCAGCATCTAGTAACTTTTGATTGATGACGTGAACCTCAAATAGCTTTGGACAGAACATAAATATCAGGTTTTACATGTTTTTATTATTATTATTGCATATTTTGTTTTGTAAAGTATTCAATAACAATTAAAATAAAGGCTTGAAATTGCTTTATTTTGAAACAACTAATATAATTATTAATAAATAAAATGTAATAAAAAGTGAAGTTAATCAACTTTCAACCAAAGATCTGTAATTGATAACCTTCTTAAATTAACAACTCCTGCTGACTATTTTGATAAATTAGAAATTCTGAAACTTGTATCGGCATTAGATGTTGAAACTCGCAAAGTGCAGACAAAACTTAATAATTATTTATAACGTAATCGTTTTGTTACAGTGAATAAACTATATTTTATAGTTATTAAAAAGTGTATTCAATTACAAGCGATACATTATATTTTATACAATCATTGATAAACATATATTTGCAATTAAATAAAGAAAAACTTTATAAATTATAACATCGCTTATACTCTTAAAATAATAGAAATAAACAAATTATATTAAACTTGAGGCAAAATTACATTAAGCATACCAAGCTATTACAGAGTTAAGATATCTAATATATTAATATGATTATATTTTACATGCAATTAACAAATTTACTTCTCACAAATAGATTATTAAAATTATATGATACACCACTGGTGGGACAGTTATACAATATCACAATTTTATAAAGTACTTATAAACTTATAAAAGAGCACGTATTTGCACATTCCTATATATTTCTCTTTAACATATAAAGCATTTATATTCCTACAACTACATAATCATAGATTTAAGCATATATATATTTACATGATCATAACGAAAAAAAACACAAACAATTAATTGATAATAATTGCAAGACAAAAAAATACTAATTAACATATTAGTTTAAGATTGTAGATAATAATTATCAAAATTATAATTCCCACTTATTTCTAAATATCTAGATTTGCAATCTCTACAATTTGGCAGTTATGATGGATCATACAAATTTTAAAATTTAAATTATGAAATAAACATTAAATGGAAAGCAAAGCCATTTTTAAAGAATGAAATTTCGATAAAACTAAAATTCTGGAAATTTCCAATTGGAATGTCGGCCCTGCTAATCTTTACATATATCTTCTAGTCAGGCAATTGCCTTAGCTTCAGGCAAGAAAGCCTCCCAATATTTTACCAGCTAGAAATTAATAAATATTTTATGGGATTTTCTTTATTTATTTAATAATAATACCTGCGCTTGATGATCTAAATGGTTTTCCAAATACTTAATGAACATATTTTTAAAATCACTGATACGGCACTTATCAAAGCGCTCCATTTCCATCTTAATCATTTTTGATATTTTGTCAAAATTTTCTTGGCCTCTTTCAACTTTAGCTTCCCACTTTAGCAAGTAAAAGTTATTTTTAAATGTATCAAGTACGTAAATAATTTTACAAATTACCTCGATAACTTCGATTCCGACCTGATCCACTTTATCTGCACGACTGTTTAATTCGTGTTTCATTTTTGCTTCACGTTTTTTCGTCAACATTTGTTGAGAATGCTGCCAGTGTTGAAAAAGCTTTGTTCTTTCGTGGAAAGCATCTCGTACTGCACCTAACAATCCCAAGTAATCTTTCAACAATTCGCAAAGAATAGAAAAATCCGTGTTTGCTTGTTCGATATGTAGTGCTTCAACCTAAAATTTATTTTCTATTAAATTTACAAATTCGTCATTTTTTATGCCAGAAATTAATAACCTTTTCTTCGGTGTCGGCTAATTGAGAGAGAGCTCGAGATAATGAATTATGATCCTCGCAAGAGCTAAGCATCGCGGCAGATCTTGCAACACCATTAGTTAGATTTGCTAATTCTTTACGATACGACACTAGGGCTTCTACGTTGGTATGAAGTTTACGTAATTGAGTTTCTAAAGCTTCAACTTGTGTTAGCTTATCTTCAAACCACTAAAAAAACAACATATTTCATTAAACAATACATTTAACATGCGCATGTAGTAAAAATACTTACAGGATCGCTTTCATCCATCTTGTAAGTTATTTTATTTACGGTTTCTCCGACTTTGTTAAATAAACGCATTACCCCTGCACTAGAGAGTGCAGATGTACTGGTTGCTTTTGCATAACAAAAAATACAAACAATTAATTGATATAATTAAACAAAAAAATATAATTATTATTTAAATTTAGAAAAATATTAAAATTTAACTCCATAGTCTTTTTAGTCACGAGATACCTAGAAGTATTTAAATCAGTTTGAAATGTATATGTAAATGTAGATAATGCTTATTTGCAGTATGATCTTTAAGCGTTCTTCAACGTTGAATAGAGTTTTTATTGATTATTCGTTATTTTGTATTTTGTCATAATCTCATCTCAATTTAGGTAAATATTAAAGAAAACTAAAATTATCTTATACGTTCTTGTTCTGATGTGTATATATGAAGTATATAAAGTTCACTTGTATAAGTGAAGTATATCTGAATGTATATATTATATATGAACGTATAATTTTATGTATTTTAGCTTTCATATTATTTTCAAAGAATTGCGACACGGCCAAATTCATTTTTTATTTTTGGTCTAATATTTTAGATGCCCAGTATAATTTTCTTGACATTATTGCCTAAATACACGATATCAGTTACGTAACCACTTCCATATTTGATGGTTGTTTATTTATTTTGGTATTACATCGAATTCCCCAACTTTGGGCCACGATTACAAAATTTTGGGTAGCAAATCAGGTACTATTTCATTAGTGTTGTAATTAACGTAACAGCAGTTCAAAATGTTACAAAGATTACGGAGAACAACATTGAAATTATGTAGAAAACGAGAAATTCCCGTTCTACGCTGATAAACGAAGTTTCAAACTTTGTCGGAAGAATTTTAGAAATAATTGTGAAAGAACTATGTTCAAGTGTTCATACAAATTATTAGTTCTTTAATACAATCTTCCTGGCAAATTTAAGCACGTTCCTGTGTAACTGGAAATTTGATTGAAAGTAGCATCACTTTGCACTGCCGAGTTTTATACCGACACCTGTACCAACGGTTAACACATCAATTAGTCCGCCCATAACTTTACCGACAAATTTACGATGCCAATTCCTAATTAGCCACGCATTCAACTATTTCAATCCTCAAATTATGACACAATTACCTAGGAACCATATTACCACCCATTAGTAATTAATTACATTTTAATATCAATAATCTTGTAATATGTTATAGTCTCCTACCCAAAAAGGTAAATGGATTACCCCAAGATATTCCAAAACATGAGTTTGGAGGTCTTCTTGGGTGGGTAAAAGGAGCTTCTATGAGGAATTTTATGTGGTCAGAAAGCTAAAATTCTGTAATTCTATGATAAAACACGATACAATGAAGGGTAAATATACGTTACTTTATATTAATATATTTTTTACTATCTTTATTGGTAGATTCGGAGAGATTTAGAATTTATAGCTTCCGTAAAGACAAAATTAGTCCCATCAAAAGTTTTCAGGCATTATGGAAAAGCTATGTAGATGACCAATCGATCCTTTAATTAGGTTACACTAAGTTTTAGAACATGTATGAAATTATTATATTCAATAAGGTGGAAGACAATCAATATTAGCACAAGAGGATTTCAGCGGCGTAAACAGCGAGTAAAGATACAGGCAGTATTTAAGATTTTCTGGGAACCGGTGTTGCATCGAACACTTTAGAAGTGGAGGATAATAAAATTTTTGTTCACGTGAGTAAATGATCTATAATTAATATTTTCAGTGGTAGTTTAGGTATTACTTTTAAGCGATCCTTAGACAATTACCCTTAATTACCAAATGCACAATTCGCATCGTTTGACATTGTCAGAAATTGCCATTACCATGAAATGGTCTGGATATGTATCACATGGAAGTCTTATGGCCGAAATTTCAGTGGGTATACCAGTGCATCAAAATGCGAGTTTCAAGATAAGAATCGTTCTACGCCAAAACGCGTTTATTAATATAATTAATAATCTGTGGAAGGTCAATGAGCGAAATTGACAATTTTAATTTTCATTAATATTTACAGTAACAATACAGGAATTAACAAGTTGATTGTTACAAACACAATTTGCAGTACACATCTGATTCTGTTGAATTTTTTCTATTCTGATATTGACGTACTATCTAATTCTAAATAACTTGTTAATTTAAAGGAAAAAAGTTTGCCCATATCAACTTGTTAATAATGCAATAACGAAATATTTTTAAATTACATACGTTAGTTTATATAAACAGTAACTGATTAGTTTAAATTCTATGTCGTACGTTGAATTAATAAACCATTAACCGAGTTTATAATTTTTAACTTTGTGCAACTGAAATGATCACAAAGTATTTGAATTAATTTAAACAATGTTAAGGGTTGGTCTATCATTATTAAGAACTATTAACTTTATATTGTCACCTGGCCGAGTTAATTTTTAGTCAATTGCAAACATTTACAGCCATTGTCCAAAAGTTAATTATATTAGTTAAATTATAAAATGATTAAAAGATGCTAATTGTTTTAAGTGTAATTATCATTGTATTGTAACTATTATTTTTCAAATGTTATTTATATATTACCTATAGATTGTTCAGCAATTAAAATTGCAAATATCTCCAATCCGTTTTATTGATTTTGATCAGCTTTCATATGCATCAATGCGTATGACTAATTGTAAGATATTTTAAAATTTGCAACTTGTTAATGTTTTATAAAAAAAGTCTAAATTAAACTAAATAACTAGGCGATTCAAATATATTTATTAAATTTATTTCCTCATAATATAAAAATACCATCACAAAAATCAATATTAAACATCAAAATTTCAATTATACAAATATAAGTAGAAAAAACTCGACATTCCAATTGGTCAAAATTGAAAAATAACAAGCTTTAAGCCAATTATTAAAAGTAATATATGGTTATAAGTGTTTTAATTAAAAAAATAGAGTATTTATATAAAATTAGCAATTATAGATCTGCAACATTAAAAATTACAATAAAAAAAATAGTTCACTAATAAAAATTAATATAATTTTAGAACTTTCTGTTCTTAAACCATGTAATTATTAACCATACAATTTCATTTAACGACATCAGCACGAGATGTTTTCAGTGGCCACTCTTTCATGTGTTCATGGGCAGCATCGTTTTACCGTTGCGCAATTGCACTGGTGTCGCTAATGCGAAACATTTTTTTTTGCTTAGAAAGATGTAATGTTTAGCCCAAGTGTAATCAGACTCTAAGCAGTTTAACCTGCAGAATTTGATTGCACTTTGGAGATTGAAGTTTCTTATTCGAATTTTCATCTACACCAGTTGCTATAATAAAAAAAATATAATATACATAGAGAAAATAAATACCCAAATATAATTTTATGAAGCAATAACTCAGTTGGCCGTTCTATTGTCTTCAAAATGTTATTATTAACCCTCAGAACAGGTCTGTGAAGAACAATCATCATAAATAGTACTTTAATAACTACCTATATTGTAATGAATTATAAGTAATGATACATTTTTCACAATTGTAACAAATAGAGAAGTTTTACATACATTATTATGGCCAATCCACTGGGCATGGGATATGCTTTCATGAACAATCTCTTTTGCTTGTTGGGAGATTTTGAGAGGCACATTTGATTGGATTCTTCACTAACACTTTCACGATGCGATTCAACTGGATCTGATTTTTTGATCGGGATACATGCATGATCTTCTTCCAAGTCTTTTAGACAAATTTCTAAATGCAGTTCACTGGCACCAGCAATAATATGTTCCTCAGATTCTTCTATTATACATTGCACCATAGGATTGGATTTTGCCAAACGTTTCAAACCCGAAGAAAGCTTTTTTCATATAAAGAACAGATTATTTTCGTTAAATTTCGATTTAATTAATATTATTTATCAGACACTACCAATCAGTCACAGAAAACTCAGACTGGGGCGGTTCAAATTCATCACTACACTAGATACAATTTAACATTAAATACAGTATTAACATACCTTCCACCAATTTTGGTAAATCGATAGGATTTTTAGATTATACAGCAACAAGTACAATGGGCGATATACTGAACTTCATCATTTTCAAATTATAAACATCTTTGAACAGTCACACTTTCAGGGCATTCATGGGCAGCATTATTTTATTACTCAATATGGAATGACTTTTGCTTAGAAAGATTTATTTAGCAGAAATGTAATCATTGTAAACATAATACAATAATTGAATTGATGTTTAGGTAGACGAGTTACTTTCGGTTGTGACGGGCTGTCTTGTATTCATGCAATTATAGTAGAACCTCAATCGTCACCTTTGATAAACCAGAACATGTAAGTACAAATCAATATTATTGATAATAATTGACACTGTTATCACTAACTCGAGCGACTGCTTCTCCTACCGACAAACATTGCAATGCATTTTGTTTCAGGGTGATCGTATGTAGAGGTTAAAGCCATCGGATCTTCACTTGTTACAAACTGAAGTCTTGCAACATGCAGAAAGTTCATGAATGCATAGTGAATTAATGTAACACGAAAGCAAGACACCTCAGCGAGTAATAATTACACACGTTAATTAACCAGAGCATGGAAAAGAAATGAAATACATAATGGCGCGACAATCGAGAATCATCGATAATCGCTTGTTAGATTACATATTGCGTTCCTGAATAAGTGTACTGTGCTTTTGCAGCGACAATGTTAGACATGCACATGTTAGACGTATGTACACAGGAAGCTCACATTTCCAGTACAAAAGCAAGATAACGTGTACCACTGAACGTTATATAACTAATATAAAGCAATAAATCTTTGAATGGTCATGCATGGTCTTTTATAATAATTCATGTAATACTAAAACTCCATGTAACTTGTTTACATGTGTATTATTCAAACATATGCATGCAGGTTATTTGTAAACAGAACCAGACTAATGACAATTAGGAATAGCATAATAAAGTGTTATTGTACAATTTGTATCAGTTTTATTACAAGTACAGTACCAAAATATATCAAAATCAAACCAATGTCATAAATGAAAAGCAACAAATACTACAAACACAACCAATTTGAAAATATACATAGATAACAGCTTGTAAACTTAAACTACACACACAAAACAATGTACATAACTAGAACCGTTGTAGGTTTCATGTCCAGCAAACCGTTGTGATAAGACGCATTATCCATGACGATCAAGGATGGTTCCTCTAAGGGCTTTAATAGCTGTTCTTCAAACCACTGTAGAAAATTACTAGTATTCATTTCCCCGTGGTAATTGCTAGTTGTTTTGGACGAAATAGTAATTTTGCCTCAGGTACAAACCCATTTACTGTTCGTGCATGTACTACGATAATATACATACAACATAACTGACACAGAATAATCACTACAGTATGTTTCTAAACTACCTTTTTCATCCTTTCCACCTCTTTACAGTATTATGTTGCCACGACTTAATCGTTGAACCCATTTTAACGATCCATGTTTCGTTTAAATATACACATATTGTAATGGAATGTCACTAGTTGGATTTGCCTCATATTCTTGTAAAAATCTCACTGTGTCAGCGATATGATGCAATTGAAATCATGTCTAGATTACAGTCTTTCTTCCACTTAAATGCCAAGTTATTGTTATGTATTTATATTAATAATACAAATATCTTGCTAAAATTATATTTTTTAGTTCTACACACACAAAGGATAACCTTGATCTGCTCCTAGTTGGTATTATAGTTTCCTTCCTATTATAATACGGTACAGTTACGTAGGATTTTGCTAAGTTGCTTGATCTACATCGTAAAAGCTTTGTCCTCAGTTTTGCCAATAACGAGTCCAACGTTACACTCATCCCTATACACAATAAGATACGATAACATCACTTTTACAAGTCATTACATCAACTTACGTGCGTAATACATCTCATAAAATGATAACACTTCGTAGTCTGCATTTGGTAACAGAGTCAATGGTAACTACACTTGTTGCACGTGGCTTGCGTGTAGTAGCTGTGGACGCGCTACATACCTTTTGAACTGCATTTAATGGTAGTAATTGACCACCTTCTTGCCGTTCCTTTCTCAAAATAGCCTACTAAATTAAATATCTTTGTCATATTTGGATTCCCTCACATATAAGCCAACATTTAAATAATTTAATATAAATTAGAGAAAACTCGCATTCCAATTGGTCAAAATTGAAAAATAACAAGCTTTAAGCCAATTATTAAAAGTAATATATGGTTATAAGTGTTTTAATTAAAAAATAGAGTATTTATATAAAATTAGCAATTATAGATCTGCAACATTAAAAATTACAATAAAAAAAATAGTTCACTAATAAAAATTAATATAATTTTAGAACTTTCTGTTCTTAAACCATGTAATTATTAACCATACAATTTCATTTAACGACATCAGCACGAGATGTTTTCAGTGGCCACTCTTTCATGTGTTCATGGGCAGCATCGTTTTACCGTTGCGCAATTGCACTGGTGTCGCTAATGCGAAACATTTTTTTTTGCTTAGAAAGATGTAATGTTTAGCCCAAGTGTAATCAGACTCTAAGCAGTTTAACCTGCAGAATTTGATTGCACTTTGGAGATTGAAGTTTCTTATTCGAATTTTCATCTACACCAGTTGCTATAATAAAAAAAATATAATATACATAGAGAAAATAAATACCCAAATATAATTTTATGAAGCAATAACTCAGTTGGCCGTTCTATTGTCTTCAAAATGTTATTATTAACCCTCAGAACAGGTCTGTGAAGAACAATCATCATAAATAGTACTTTAATAACTACCTATATTGTAATGAATTATAAGTAATGATACATTTTTCACAATTGTAACAAATAGAGAAGTTTTACATACATTATTATGGCCAATCCACTGGGCATGGGATATGCTTTCATGAACAATCTCTTTTGCTTGTTGGGAGATTTTGAGAGGCACATTTGATTGGATTCTTCACTAACACTTTCACGATGCGATTCAACTGGATCTGATTTTTTGATCGGGATACATGCATGATCTTCTTCCAAGTCTTTTAGACAAATTTCTAAATGCAGTTCACTGGCACCAGCAATAATATGTTCCTCAGATTCTTCTATTATACATTGCACCATAGGATTGGATTTTGCCAAACGTTTCAAACCCGAAGAAAGCTTTTTTCATATAAAGAACAGATTATTTTCGTTAAATTTCGATTTAATTAATATTATTTATCAGACACTACCAATCAGTCACAGAAAACTCAGACTGGGGCGGTTCAAATTCATCACTACACTAGATACAATTTAACATTAAATACAGTATTAACATACCTTCCACCAATTTTGGTAAATCGATAGGATTTTTAGATTATACAGCAACAAGTACAATGGGCGATATACTGAACTTCATCATTTTCAAATTATAAACATCTTTGAACAGCCACACTTTCAGGGCATTCATGGGCAGCATTATTTTATTACGGCAATTGCACCGGTGCCACTAATATGGAATGACTTTTGCTTAGAAAGATTTATTTAGCAGAAGTGTAATCAGACTTGAGGCAATTTAACTGTAGAATTTTATTTCACTTTGAAGATTGAAGCTCGTTATTAGGATTTTCATCACACTAGTTGCTATAATAAAAAAATTAATATTAATATTTTGAGAAAATAAATACACATAATTTTATAAAGCCATAAGCAATCATTCAGTTGGCCGTTCTATTGTCTTCAAAATGTTATTATTAACTCTCAGAACAGGTCTGTGAAGAACAATCATCATTATAAATAGTATTTCAATCGATTTATATTTTAATGAATTATAAGTAAAGATAGAATTTTCAATTGTAACGAATAGAGAATTTGTATTTTCCAAGATAAGTGAATTTGGTATTTATTGGCGAATTACTTGAAACGTCTATTACGATAGTAATCGGCTAAAATTTATAAGAATAAATGAAGTTAATTTTAAAATTATAACAAATGAAAAGTTAACTTTCGAGAACCATTTATTGTAGAAAAATTGACAACTTAAAAATGTGAAATAATATAGGTAAAAAATTATATTAAAACATTTACCTTAAAATTTTATGGGAATGTAGGCACAAATTAAATTGATGCTCGAGCTGCAACAAGATAGAATATTTAAAATTATGTTAAATGTTTAGATAAATATGCATTATAGAAAAACCACACTTGTTGGTCCCCCTATTCATGTTGAAAAGACTTAATTACTTTAGAACAGAAACTTAAGAGATCTTTAATATACCACAAAACGCGAATATTAAATGTTATTTCAGAACATTTGATATTGTCTGAGTGTGGATAAGAATACAATATTTTTGAATTAAAAAAAATTTGACAAAGCAAAAAAATATATAAAATGCATACCTTTAATTTAAGAAAGCCAGTTATTGTTCCATCTGTGCCAAATTCCTCCAGTTTATTATTCTACAATAGTCAATAGTACAACAGCCCCATAAAACTAAAACAAATTTTTTTGATAAAGTATTTTTTTAATAATTTTTATTCTTAAAATATTTTGCGATGACTAAACCACGAATGTATCAGTTTTTCCCTTTGGTATCCTTGGATAAACCCAAGTTACCATACACATAACCGATATAATTTTCCCACCACGAGCGCACAAAGTTCTTAATGCAACAGAATATTGTCGGCTTATTGGGTGGGGTCGGAGCAAAAAGAAATCAAAATACTTACATATAAAATGTTAACATCCACTTTCAGCAAGAACACCTAAAATACAGACTAATTAGTATTTACAGTTTAAAAAAATATTCATCAAAACTTCACTTACCTTTAATCAACTTGTTATATTTCTAAAGAAATTAAAAGTTAATGATAGTAGTACAAATACAATTTATTAAAAAATAATCAGTAACAAACTGAATATAATTATAATAATTTAAACAAAAAAATGTACACTACTCAATTAGCTTAATAACCTTTACCAAAATAAAGGTATAACATATTAAATAATAAAACAAACTTCCATATTTATATTACTTTACTTCTGCCTTGGAATAACTGTACAAAGCACTTGTGAAACCAGAAATTTAACAAAATTGATTTATTTTAAAACAATATTCGGCATAGTTGGCTGTACAGTTGTTTACTGTAGCTCGATTGTAACTTAGTTTCAATCAACAAAATAAAATAGATAAATATTTGTACAGTTCCTAAATTTTCCTTTTTTACAATTTATCCAAGTACTGGGTAAGATCCGGGAGGCCGTCTTTAAGACCCTTTCGTTTCCTTATGTCCTGTAAAAAAAAAAATTAAAATTGTTAGTGCAATACGGAGTTTCTACATTGTTTGGAATATATATTCGAATAAAAGTTGTTAAGATTTTCTTTGATTATTAACATTTCTGTCATTATTGTATTGATGTTTCTAAACTAAAATTGTTTCATAAAATTTTGATAACATACCTGAACAATGGTGTAAGTTTTGGTAGAAGTATCAAGTGGATCGCCAGGGAATATTTGCCAGTGATCAAACACGCATTGTGGGAAAGCTTGACCTCCAGTGTTGGAACGAAGATCGGCAGTAAAGCCAAAAGATTCGTTTACAGGCAAATATGCTTTAACTACAAACATAGGAGTTCCGGTGACCTGCGCTTCTTCAAATACATGACCACGCCTTCTATTCAATACACCATAGATACCTCCAACAGCTACTTCAGGACACTGAAACATATCAATAAAATTGAGTTCTAATAATTATCTTAATTTGAAGAGCGCATACCTGAATTTCACACTGATATACTGGTTCCATAATCCTTGGCGATGCGGTGAGCAGACACGCATAAAGACATCTACGTGTCGTTGGAATGATTTGACCACCACCACGATGGATAGCATCGGCATGAAGAGTAACGTCGTAGATGTTGAAACGAACACCACGCAAATTTTCTTCGGCCAAGACTCCCTACAAGAAAACGCACGAACATTTCAAATGACAACTTCGATTATTCAAAATTTACTTCTTTAGCTGCCCATTGGAATCCCGCCACAACCGAATCTTTGATTTCGTTAAGATACTGTACACCCTTCGTGCAGTCGACCAAGATGTTAGGACCTGTGCCGTCGGGGCCAAAGCACCAGATTTTACGGGCTTCAGTTATGTCGTAATCATATTTTTCACTCAAATAACGTGCACGCACTTTGAAATCATCACGAGGATTCACGTCGCCCTATTAAATTGCATCAAGGAGTTATTTTAGTCTGGCGTAACAATATTTTTTAACATACATTGTCGATGTCTTCGGCCAATCCATCAGGCATGGGACACGCTTTCATGAACAATCTATTGTGCTTGTTGGGAGATTTTGAGAGGCACATTTGATTGGATTCTTCACTAACACTTTCACGATACGATACAACTGGATCTGATTTTTTGATCGGGATACATGCATGATCTTCTTCCAAGTCTTTTAGACAAATTTCTAAATGCAGTTCACCGGCACCAGCAATAATATGTTCCCCAGATTCTTCTATTATACATTGCACCATAGGATCGGATTTTGCCAAACGTTTCAAACCTGAAGGAAGTTTTTTTTCATATAAAGAACTGATTATTCTCGTTAAATTTCGATTTAATTAATATTATTTATCAGACACTACCAATCAGTCACAGAAAACTCAGACTGGGGCGGTTCAAATTCATCACTACACTAGATAGATACAATTTAACATTAAATACAGTATTAACATACCTTCCACTAATTTTGGTAAATCGGCAGGATTTTTAGGTTCTACAGCAACACGTACAACGGGCGATACGCTGAACTTCATCACTCTCATATTATGAGCATCTTTAAACGTAGTAATTGTGCCAGTTTTTACTAAGAATTGATCAACACCAACCAAACCACAGATGTTGCCAGAAGGAACATCTTCGATGGCTTCTACATAACGACCCATCATAAGAATTGTTCTTTGGATAGCCTTTTCATACAAATCTTCTTTTTTGCCTGGCGTATAATTGGGACCCATTATACGAGCTTTCATTCCCGTAGCCACTTTTCCAGAGAAAACACGACCAAAAGCATAAAATCGTCCTTTATCAGATGTCGGTACCATTTTTGACACGTACATCATAAGAGGACCATTAGGATCACAAGTCTTTAAAATAGTAAAAAATAAATAAACAACAGTTCAATTGTTCGTTTTTGTTTTATATAATCACACCTTAACGGCAATGGCAGCTTCATCATCATGGGGACCTTCATACAACATTTCCATTCTGTATTTCTGGGCTACTACAGGAGACGGCAAGTGGATGGCAATCATTTGAAGCAACGCTTCGCCAGCAGGCAGCCACGTTCGCATTACAACCTTCAATAAAGCTTTACCATCTTTATCTTTGTCTTCGTGTTTTAAAACTACACCCAGTTTTGTTAATAGTTGTTCGGTTTCCGCTTTCCTAGAATAACACTAACGTTTATAACAAATTTACGAAATACATTAAAATACCCACTTGTAGTTCATGATGCAGTCGAAAATTTTGTAAATTGGGTCCAGAACGTACATGCAGAACGATCGTTTGTTATCGGGTTCCTTTAGTTTAGCCCATTTCTTAGTTTTGGCATTGAAGAAATTCTCACCCCACAAACGGTTCATTAGCTTAACTACGTCGATCTTGAATTTTTCTGAATACATTTCAGCAAACTGTTTAAGAGTGTATGCCCAGCCGTGTAGACCAGAACCAAAACCCACAGAACCTTTACTAGGATCAACCTAAAATAACAATTGCTATTAAAGAAATTTATTTGGGCATTTTAAAAATACGTATAATTGTTTCACATTAGGAAACTGCAATGAACAATGCATTCTATGCAGGGCAAATTGCGAACTTAATATTTCGAGTCGCTTAAATTTTGCTGCAACAACTACATTACATTAGATTTAAGACTCGTCCGATTAGATTGCCTTTTTAAAAGTGTTACTTACACGAACTTCACCCATAGGTCCACTATCGTCGGAGTAGGTAGCAATAATTACGTTCACATTTTCTACAATACGTTGGAAAGTTTGATATAACTCTTCAGCTTCAAGTTGCAATTCCAGTAAAGCCCGGTCCATTTTGTTCATGAATAAAATTGGCTTAATACGTTCAGCAATAGCTTGTCGTAGTACAGTTTCAGTTTGTACACAAACACCTAAATTAAAAAAAAAACCAAAATTAAGACATTGAACTAGAAAATTGATAATAAAACTGTAGCAAAAACACCGTAGCATACTACAACTAGACATAAAGATAGAGGTCTTGTAGCAGCGTTTGAATGCATTTACACTACGTTGTCCTTCCATTGCACTATCGACATTATCATTGCCTAGTCAAAATACAAGATACTTTAACGTAAGCTACAAAACGGCACGTTTGTGCTGGAAGGGACCAGGTCAAGTGCGCATTTACAACTACATATTCACCTGAAACACAATCAACAACTACAAGAGCACCATCTGTAACACGGAGAGCAGCAGTTACTTCCGAAGAAAAATCTACGTGACCGGGCGAGTCGATTAAATTGATTAAGAAACCCTTCTCTTCTTTTTCACGTTGATCTGGATTAGTAATAAACACTAAATCTTTATCTTCCAACTCGAAGAACATAGAAATGGCGGTAGATTTGATAGTAATGCAACGTTCTTGTTCGTCTTTACGAGTATCCGTAAAACGAGTTTCTCCAGCTTTGGCGCCAGCAATAATACCGGCCTTTGAAACCAGGGAGTCTGTTAAGGTAGATTTTCCATGATCTACATGGGCAATGACAGACATATTTCTGATATTCCGCTTCTTATCCATCATGGTACGGATTTCGTCTACCGTAAAGTTCACCTAAAAGATATTAAAATTAACTACGATGAAAATTAAATTTAAGCATATGGTGAAATATGGTATAAAATGAATTAAAAAAAAAAAACGAAAAAATTCGAGCAAATTGATTTAGGCGTTATTTTTAATGCCATATTACAAATAAATCGTTAAAATTATTTCAGAAAAATTAACATGCTAACTCACCATTTTTAAAAAGGACGAAATCAATTTATTTTTTTATATATCAATATACACAACCTCGTTTTATAAATTTAATGTAAAGCAATAAAACAATTCAGGGGCACACGGCTTACTAAAAATAAACAGTATTAGTTGTTCATTTAAACAAAATTCATAATGTTGTGCAATAAGGAACGATTTATTGTAATAGTGTGTTAAGGCATTTATTTAGCTTTTATTCTTAAAATATTATCGTTAAAATACGTAAAATGACTCGATGATTTAAATTCAACTAAAATATTCGGATAATATCACTTACCATTTTTGATGTTTAAAGATTTTCTAACAAACGACACAAACCAAAACGCCAACGATGGCGTACTCCCCGCAAAGAGGAAGAAAAACGTCGAATGCCACGCAATTATTCTGTAATAGGGGGCAGCATATGTATTTTGTATTTATAAAAATTGCCGATAGAGTTTAAAGCGCTAAATTTAAATTTTCTATTATTTTTAAAACTAGGAGTACAATATTATTTTATAAACAGTATAAGTAAGTGTCATTTATGTTTGAATTTAGAGTACTTGTTTAAACAAATAAGAAAGTTTAAGTAAGAAATACGTTTTGTAAACGTAAAGCTTCTACAATAAATTTTATTAGATACAATTATTTACAGGTAGGCAAAAAAAGGAAATCAATTATTATTTAAAATAAATATAGAATTATATAGTAATTAATGATACATTATAAAGCTCATTATTAAAAAAAAAAACAAACAGTTATAGACAGGGTGATTCCTAAATACCTAAATATAAAACAACGAAGAAAATATATTTCTCCTATATATTTCTTGACTTTATTTTAGGTAAAAATGGTTCTATAAAAAACGTATGTCTTGCACTTTTTCGTTTTCAAAATGTAGAGGTTAAAATTTAGAAAAAAATTACTCTAATCATTTTTCGAAAATCTGAAAAATCGTCGTATATTATATGTCGCTAACAAAATAAGTTTAGTTTTACACTTATGTACAAAATTGTTTATTAATTGTACTTATACCTACATGGTTTTGTTCGTTCTATTCTTTCTACAACAATAGAGATCACTTAAAATAACTATTCTTTATAGCAAAATGTTTAATACGGTGTTTCGTTAGATTGTTAGTCTAAGGAAAAAGGGATAGCTGCAGCATATTTTAAAAAGTTGCGTAAAACGAGATATTTATTGTTAAAATATTAAAAAAATATATACATATATTTTTTCCAGTGCTTGACTGATAAACTAACGGTTTCAGGGAGTCCGTGTTTGTCATTGGGTTTATCATGGTTTCGTACTTGTACTGTGACCCCTAGATGATCAATACCTAATATTGCACAATATTATTTATTGTACGTCTTTGTATATTGTACGGCTATTCAATAAATACATGCATAACTAAAAAATTTGCGTTCTAACATTTTCTTGAACTCTGAAATATTAAATAACGACAAGGAATAAATTTTAAAAAGTACAAAAAAATTAAAAGTTGTACGATGCCCTAAAATTTAAGATTTTGATTTAAGGCGCTCGTCTTCCAATTAGTAAGTATCAAGTACAATGTTGTTTTCTAAATATTGTGGTACGTACTTAGAATGCCTTAGCTGTATGTAAACTCGAGAAAAATAAAATTTTAATTTGTCCTAAGTGCAAAATGTTTGTGCTAACCTACTACGCATCTGAACATTACGGAAATTTCGTCTTTATAGGTACTTACAATAATTTATTCAGGTACGATATTTTTATTAAATAAAAACTTACTGATGTCTCATCAAATTTATTCAATACTCAGTACTTTTACTCGCAATTAATCAAAATGCCCTAATTTCCAAATTTCACTTTTAGAGAAATTAACTTTAATTTATAGAGACCTGTTCGGAAAATAAAAAACGCGCTTTTCAAATTTCATGGTTTATCTGTAAACATGCGAGTGTCATTGAGAAATATACGAGGAAATTCTAAAAAAGTTTCCCAAATAACATTTTTGTGTATGTTTAAAAATAAGGGTATATTTACTTTACTCTTGAGAAGATTTCATATTTTTTAACGTCCCTCGTACACAAAGGTGTTATTCAAATTTTGATATGTGTATTTTGAATTTGGAACTACGCAAGAATAAAATTTTCTGAAAAATTTCAAATAAAAAAGTTTTCCATTTGTTTACTGTATATCTGTAGCTAAAGTGATTTTTACACATTAATAAATACATAACATACATATTAACATATAATTATTAAAAATATATTGGTTTAAATTTAATACAGTATCTATGCATACAGCAAAATCTATAATACAACAATGAAAATAATTGTAAATTTCTAACAACAGGAGGAAAAAATTCTTTACTATAGGTATCTCACATATTATCAACAAATTAAAATATTTTAACAGGAAATAAATTTAAAAAAAAGATTCTAAATACAAAATAGTACCTATGTACTTGATGGAATTAAGATTACCTATTTATTTCGAATAAACTAGTTATAATTTCTGATTTAACACGGTGAAGAGAATAAGATTTATCAATTAAGCACAAGCTTTGATGTAGTGCAACACTTGTTATTTATCCTATAATAAGTTTTACAATAAGTTTAAATTATAAATGTAGTACACGAGTACCTACTTTAAAACAGTACCTATAGGTAATAACATAATATTCACAGCCCATTAACATTATCAATTAACCCTTACAACTACGTTCGTGAACATCGACTCTATCAGGATTAAAGGTCCTTCCGCACATCTTACAAGGCACCAGTTGATTCAGGTGGGTCTTCCAGTTCAAGTCGTTCATGGCGTCGAAGTCAATTTTACCATCAGCTGAAAAATATTATTTCGTAATATACTTTTAAATTTAAAACATGGAATCCCCAATACTCGTTGTTAGTTAATTTTTCAAATTGATAGAAATAAGATAGCGTTATCAAACACGCATTGTGGGAAAGCTTGACCTCCAGTGTTGGAGCGAAGATCGGCAGTAAAGCCAAAAGATTCGTTTACAGGCAAATATGCTTTAACTACAAACATAGGAGTTCCGGTGACCTGCGCTTCTTCAAATACATGACCACGCCTTCTATTCAATACACCATAGATACCTCCAACAGCTACTTCAGGACACTGAAACATATCAATAAAATTGAGTTCTAATAATTATCTTAATTTGAAGAGCGCATACCTGAATTTCACACTGATATACTGGTTCCATAATCCTTGGCGATGCGGTGAGCAGACACGCATAAAGACATCTACGTGTCGTTGGAATGATTTGACCACCACCACGATGGATAGCATCGGCATGAAGAGTAACGTCGTAGATGTTGAAACGAACACCACGCAAATTTTCTTCGGCCAAGACTCCCTACAAGAAAACGCACGAACATTTCAAATGACAACTTCGATTATTCAAAATTTACTTCTTTAGCTGCCCATTGGAATCCCGCCACAACCGAATCTTTGATTTCGTTAAGATACTGTACACCCTTCGTGCAGTCGACCAAGATGTTAGGACCTGTGCCGTCGGGGCCAAAGCACCAGATTTTACGGGCTTCAGTTATGTCGTAATCATATTTTTCGCTCAAATAACGTGCACGCACTTTGAAATCATCACGAGGATTCACGTCGCCCTATTAAATTGCATCAAGGAGTTATTTTAGTCTGGCGTAACAATATTTTTTAACATACATTATCGATGTCTTCGGCCAATCCATCAGGCATGGGACACGCTTTCATGAACAATCTATTGTGCTTGTTGGGAGATTTTGAGAGGCACATTTGATTGGATTCTTCACTAACACTTTCACGATACGATACAACTGGATCTGATTTTTTGATCGGGATACATGCATGATCTTCTTCCAAGTCTTTTAGACAAATTTCTAAATGCAGTTCACCCGCACCAGCAATAATATGTTCCCCAGATTCTTCTATTATACATTGCACCATAGGATCGGATTTTGCCAAACGTTTCAAACCTGAAGGAAGTTTTTTTCATATAAAGAACTGATTATTCTCGTTAAATTTCGATTTAATTAATATTATTTATCAGACACTACCAATCAGTCACAGAAAACTCAGACTGGGGCGGTTCAAATTCATCACTATACTAGATAGATACAATTTAACATTAAATACAGTATTAACATACCTTCCACCAATTTTGGTAAATCGGCAGGATTTTTAGGTTCTACAGCAACACGCATAACGGGCGATACGCTGAACTTCATCACTCTCATATTATGAGCATCTTTAAACGTAGTAATTGTGCCAGTTTTTACTAAGAATTGATCAACACCAACCAAACCACAGATGTTGCCAGAAGGAACATCTTCGATGGCTTCTACATAACGACCCATCATAAGAATTGTTCTTTGGATAGCCTTTTCATACAAATCTTCTTTTTTGCCTGGCGTATAATTGGGACCCATTATACGAGCTTTCATTCCCGTAGCCACTTTTCCAGAGAAAACACGACCAAAAGCATAAAATCGTCCTTTATCAGATGTCGGTACCATTTTTGACACGTACATCATAAGAGGACCATTAGGATCACAAGTCTTTAAAATAGTAAAAAATAAATAAACAACAGTTCAATTGTTCGTTTTTGTTTTATATAATCACACCTTAACGGCAATGGCAGCTTCATCATCATGGGGACCTTCATACAACATTTCCATTCTGTATTTCTGGGCTACTACAGGAGACGGCAAGTGGATGGCAATCATTTGAAGCAACGCTTCGCCAGCAGGCAGCCACGTTCGCATTACAACCTTCAATAAAGCTTTACCATCTTTATCTTTGTCTTCGTGTTTTAAAACTACACCCAGTTTTGTTAATAGTTGTTCGGTTTCCGCCTTCCTAGAATAACACTATCGTCTATAACAAATTTACGAAATACATTAAAATACCCACTTGTAGTTCATGATGCAGTCGAAAATTTTGTAAATTGGGTCCAGAACGTACATGCAGAACGATCGTTTGTTATCGGGTTCCTTTAGTTTAGCCCATTTCTTAGTTTTGGCATTGAAGAAATTCTCACCCCACAAACGGTTCATTAGCTTAACTACGTCGATCTTGAATTTTTCTGAATACATTTCAGCAAACTGTTTAAGAGTGTATGCCCAGCCGTGTAGACCAGAACCAAAACCCACAGAACCTTTACTAGGATCAACCTAAAATAACAATTGCTATTAAAGAAATTTATTTGGGCATTTTAAAAATACGTATAATTGTTTCACATTAGGAAACTGCAATGAACAATGCATTCTATGCAGGGCAAATTGCGAACTTAATATTTCGAGTCGCTTAAATTTTGCTGCAACAACTACATTACATTAGATTTAAGACTCGTCCGATTAGATTGCCTTTTTAAAAGTGTTACTTACACGAACTTCACCCATAGGTCCACTATCGTCGGAGTAGGTAGCAATAATTACGTTCACATTTTCTACAATACGTTGGAAAGTTTGATATAACTCTTCAGCTTCAAGTTGCAATTCCAGTAAAGCCCGGTCCATTTTGTTCATGAATAAAATTGGCTTAATCGTTCAGCAATAGCTTGTCGTAGTACAGTTTCAGTTTGTACACAAACACCTAAATTAAAAAACCAAAATTAAGACATTGAACTAGAAAATTGATAATAAAACTGTAGCAAAAACACCGTAGCATACTACAACTAGACATAAAGATAGAGGTCTTGTAGCAGCGTTTGAATGCATTTAACACGTTGTCCTTCCATTGCACTATCGACATTATCATTGCCTAGTCAAAATACAAGATACTTTAACGTAAGCTACAAAACGGCACGTTTGTGCTGGAAGGGACCAGGTCAAGTGCGCATTTACAACTACATATTCACCTGAAACACAATCAACAACTACAAGAGCACCATCTGTAACACGGAGAGCAGCAGTTACTTCCGAAGAAAAATCTACGTGACCGGGCGAGTCGATTAAATTGATTAAGAAACCCTTCTCTTCTTTTTCACGTTGATCTGGATTAGTAATAAACACTAAATCTTTATCTTCCAACTCGAAGAACATAGAAATGGCGGTAGATTTGATAGTAATGCAACGTTCTTGTTCGTCTTACGGTATCCGTAAAACGAGTTTCTCCAGCTTTGGCGCCAGCAATAATACCGGCCTTTGAAACCAGGGAGTCTGTTAAGGTAGATTTTCCATGATCTACATGGGCAATGACAGACATATTTCTGATATTCCGCTTCTTATCCATCATGGTACGGATTTCGTCTACCGTAAAGTTCACCTAAAAGATATTAAAATTAACTACGATGAAAATTAAATTTAAGCATATGGTGAAATATGGTATAAAATGAATTAAAAAAAAAAAACGAAAAAATTCGAGCAAATTGATTTAGGCGTTATTTTTAATGCCATATTACAAATAAATCGTTAAAATTATTTCAGAAAAATTAACATGCTAACTCACCATTTTTAAAAAGGACGAAATCAATTTATTTTTTTATATATCAATATACACAACCTCGTTTTATAAATTTAATGTAAAGCAATAAAACAATTCAGGGGCACACGGCTTACTAAAAATAAACAGTATTAGTTGTTCATTTAAACAAAATTCATAATGTTGTGCAATAAGGAACGATTTATTGTAATAGTGTGTTAAGGCATTTATTTAGCTTTTATTCTTAAAATATTATCGTTAAAATACGTAAAATGACTCGATGATTTAAATTCAACTAAAATATTCGGATAATATCACTTACCATTTTTGATGTTTAAAGATTTTCTAACAAACGACACAAACCAAAACGCCAACGATGGCGTACTCCCCGCAAAGAGGAAGAAAAACGTCGAATGCCACGCAATTATTCTGTAATAGGGGGCAGCATATGTATTTTGTATTTATAAAAATTGCCGATAGAGTTTAAAGCGCTAAATTTAAATTTTCTATTATTTTTAAAACTAGGAGTACAATATTATTTTATAAACAGTATAAGTAAATGTCATTTATGTTTGAATTTAGAGTACTTGTTTAAACAAATAAGAAAGTTTAAGTAAGAAATACGTTTTGTAAACGTAAAGCTTCTACAATAAATTTTATTAGATACAATTATTTACAGGTAGGCAAAAAAAGGAAATCAATTATTATTTAAAATAAATATAGAATTATGTAGTAATTAGTGATACATTATAAAGCTCATTATTAAAAAAAAAACAAACAGTTATAGACAGGGTGATTCCTAAATACCTAAATATAAAACAACGAAGAAAATATATTACTCCTATATATTTCTTGACTTTATTTTAGGTAAAAATGGTTCTGTAAAAAACGTATGTCTTTCGTTTTCAAAATGTAGAGGTTGAAATTTAGAAAAAAATATTACTCTAATCATTTTTCGAAAATCTGAAAAATCGTCGTATATTATATGTCGCTAACAAAATAAGTTTAGTTTTACACTTATGTACAAAATTGTTTATTAATTGTACTTATACCTAAATGGTTTTGTTCGTTCTATTCTTTCTACAACAATAGAGATCACTTAAAATAACTATTCTTTATAGCAAAATGTTTAATACGGTGTTTCGTTAGATTGTTAGTCTAAGGAAAAAGGGATAGCTGCAGCATATTTTAAAAAGTTGCGTAAAACGAGATATTTATTGTTAAAATAATAAAAAAATATATACATATATTTTTTCCAGTGCTTGACTGATAAACTAACGGTTTCAGGGAGTCCGTGTTTGTCATTGGGTTTATCATGGTTTCGTATTTGTACTGTGACCCCTAGATGATCAATACCTAATATTGCACAATATTATTTATTGTACGTCTTTGTATATTGTACGGCTATTCAATAAATACATACATAACTAAAAAATTTGCGTTCCAACATTTTCTTGAACTCTGAAATATTAAATAACGACAAGGAATAAATTTTAAAAAGTACAAAAAAATTAAAAGTTGTACGATGCCCTAAAATTTATGATTTTGATTTAAGGCGCTCGTCTTCTAATTAGTAAGTATCAAGTACAATGTTCAAGTATCAAGTACAATGTTGTTTTCTAAATATTGTGGTACTTACTTAGAATGCCTTAGCTGTATGTAAACTCGAGAAAAATAAAATTTTTTATTTGTCCTAAGTGCAAAATGTTTGTGCTAACCTACTACGCATCTGAACATTACGGAAATTTCGTCTTTATAGGTACTTACAATAATTTATTCAGGTACGATATTTTTATTAAATAAAAACTTACTGATGTCTCATCAAATTTATTCAATACTCAGTACTTTTACTCGCAATTAATCAAAATGCCCTAATTTCTAAATTTCACTTTTAGAGAAATTAACTTTAATTTATAGAGACCTGTTCGGAAAATAAAAAACGCGCTTTTCAAATTTCATGGTTTATCTGTAAACATGCGAGTGTCATTGACAAATATACGAGGAAATTCTAAAAAAGTTTCCCAAATAACATTTTTGTGTATGTTTAAAAATAAGGGTATATTTACTTTACTCTTGAGAAGATTTCATATTTTTGAACGTCCCTCGTACACAAAGGTGTTATTCAAATTTTGATATGTGTATTTTGAATATGGAACTACGCAAGAATAAAATTTTCTGAAAAATTTCAAATAAAAAAGTTTTCCATTTGTTTACTGTATATCTGTAGCTAAAGTGATTTTTACACATTAATAAATACATAACATACATATTAACATATAATTATTAAAAATATATTGGTTTAAATTTAATACAGTATCTATGCATACAGCAAAATCTATAATACAACAATGAAAATAATTGTAAATTTCTAACAACAGGAGGAAAAAAATCTTTACTATAGGTATCTCACATATTATCAACAAATTAAAATATTTTAACAGGAAATAAATTTAAAAAAAAGATTCTAAATACAAAATAGTACCTATGTACTTGATGGAATTAAGATGACCTATTTATTTCGAATAAACTAGTTATAATTTCTGATTTAACACGGTGAAGAGAATAAGATTTATCAATTAAGCACAAGCTTTGATGTAGTGCAACACTTGTTATTTATCCTATAATAAGTTTTACAATAAGTTTAAACTTATAAATGAGTACACGATTACCTACTTTAAAACAGTACCTATAGGTAATAACATAATATTCACAGCCCATTAACATTATCAATTAACCCTTACAACTACGTTCGTGAACATCGACTCTATCAGGATTAAAGGTCCTTCCGCACATCTTACAAGGCACCAGTTGATTCAGGTGGGTCTTCCAGTTCAAGTCGTTCATGGCGTCGAAGTCAATTTTACCATCAGCTGAAAAATATTATTTCGTAATATACTTTTAAATTTAAAACATGGAATCCCCAATACTCGTTGTTAGTTAATTTTTTCAAATTGATAGAAATAAGAAAGCATTATCCGAACGTGTGACGCAGTACTTACACAATATTTTTATAAACTAAAACTTATTAGCCCAGTAAAATTAGATTTTGACTATAAAAAAAATTATTAACAGGCTAGATTTTTGCGTGGACCTTTATTTTTATGTTTCGAACTAAACCTCAAGTCCCCTTCGATAGCGCGTGTCCCCAAAAATTGTTATGGGGGGGGGGGTGTGTGGAACGAAACTAAAATTCAGTTTTTCGCAATTACCTTGGAAGCTATCAATTTTTAGCAAACAAAAAGTTATTATCACTGATTTTTTTCTAAGAATCGACAGTTTCAAAGATTTACAAAATACCTATACGGTATTCAAGATAGGTTCCGATGCACGTCATCAATAAAAAGTTACTGAATTGCAGGTACATTTGTAATTCGTACATGCATACATTTAAACATTATGTTATTACCTATAGGTACGCTCGCCACAGAAAAAATCGGGACAGTAGGACAGAATTTTAAAAATATTTTGTTGTGAATCGGGTTTTAAATAAACTATTTGCAAGTACATAAGGATTAAGCCATAAAAGCATTGTTACCTATATAGATGAGGTTCTAAAGATGTTAGGTATCGGAAAGGTCGAAATAGCTTTTTGCATTTTAAGACGACCCCTACCTTCCTTCCAGTAAGTTAACAAACTTCAATGTAAATCAAATGAAAATTCACATTTCGCTCTTTTTTATGTTTTAGAATAATTTTTTTATATGATGTTTGGTATCAAAATCATCAGCACAAAAAAAGAAATAATCCCAAATCGACGAAATTATCGTAAGATGTCAAAATTATATCAAATATATGACATTTACTAATCCGTAGTAAAAGAATAGAAAAAGATTATAAAGAGAACAATGTATTGAATTTACGGATTCTACTTATTGTTAGACGAGAACGAAACAGGCAAACTTTACCCAACAAAGTTGCGAATTATGATTTTTGGCATTTCTTTACTTATTTCTCTAAAGTTAATTTAGAATGTGATCGTTATGAAAACAACTATGATTTCTATAATATTACTATTTATTATATCCTTGATATTTTGATGCCTTTTTAAATATTTTTCTACAATAATGTCAATGTATTGAATTATATATTGATTTTCTTCCTCTACAATTATAATTACTGATGAAGTCTAAAAATACATTTCAAAATATTTGTTTCCAGTGAAAGATGTGTCCAGTATATCTGTCGTTACTCAATATACCGCTCTCGTCTAGAACCTGTAGATTTAATCCATTGTTCTGTTTGTAACCCTGTTTTATTATTAAATGTAATTTTTTTGATATAATTTTGACGTCTTACGATAATTTCGTCGCTGTGGGATAATTTCCTTTTTGGTACTGATGATTTCGATACCAAATATCATTAAAAAAAATTTTTTCTAAAACATAAAAAGTGCGAAATCTTGATTTCCATTGAAGTTTATGAACTTACTGAAAGGTAGGGGATCGCCTTAAAATTAAAACTAGTGACTGAATGCTTACTTTACTATACTTCTTTTAAAAATTGCGGTAATAAGCCAAAACTTAAAAATATAAAATAAAAAAACTATATAAAAACTTGGAACAACTAACACCATATATTTCAGCTCTGGTTGCTATCTTTAGTGCTACAAATATATAAACGATGGAAACAATTAATGAATATATAATATATTAATTCGGCCAAATAATTGTATCTTTATTATTTTACTATACACACAAAGAATGATTACATACCTACTTACATAATTATTTTATTTATCGTTTTTTGTTCTTGGATATGAGGTTCGTAGGTTAAATAACACATATAGTAATTAAGGATACATACAGGGTGTCCCGGGAGGAATCTGCCAAACATTAGGGGCGTGTTTCTTAAGTAATTTTAAGCAAAAAAGCTGTAGCAATGTATAGTTCCGATTTGGAAAAGTTATGGCTTGTTAAAGAAGTCAAGGAAAAAAATCAAAAATGTGATTTATTAAGTTTAATTGAGGAAGCACTATTAACAAGACGAAATATTTTTCAAGCTATATCAATTTTGTGTGTGTAAGTAACCATTTTTAAATATAAATCTACATGTTATCGGTCATGTCGACGCAGATTTTCCAAAAGGGTGTAACCCACAAAAAGTAAATTTTACAGTAGAGCACATGTTATGTCGCCGCGTAGCTTTAACAAGATACGTTTCGCGGAAATATAAATCGATTTTTCCGATGAAAAAAATCGAAATATTGTTATTAGATTTTATCAGACGATGTCTTTACTTTAAATGCGTAAGATAGTCAGAATAACTCATTTTCACAAAAAGTGTAGGTTACGTCCTTTTGGCAAAACGCGATCGATATATTACGTCAATCAATAATTTTTTTAATTTATAGAAAGCACAAACTAAACCTGCCTATCACTTGCTTCTAAAGTATTTTGTTGACAAAGATTTGTCCACTTTGTAGGTAACAATGATGATTTATGGCTTACAATAATCCCTTTTAAAAATACAAGCATTTTACTTAAAACCCAATTCACAACCAAACATTTTTAGAAATTCTATCCTTCAACTGTCCCGATTTTTTCTGTGGCAAGTGTACTAACGCGCCTAGTACTCAACTGCACTTTTTCTACAAAATAGAGATACGATCACTTTTTTACACGGTTTACTCGAAAACGATTATTTATACGAAAACAGTCGGAGGACCTTTTTTGTAGTAAATTTTACGAGCTACAATTTTGATAATACCCTTTTTCTCGAAAAATTGACAGTTTCCAAAATCATTGCAGAAAACTGAATTTTATCTCCTTTCGCCCTCTGTAACAATGTTGGCGGATATGCTATTGTAGGGGGCTTTTGAGGTTTATTGTTAGTTCAAAACATAAAAATAAAGTTCCGCACGAAAATCTAGCTTGTTAATAATTTTCCACTTTTATGGATACCTACTTAAAAAACTGATTATTATATATAGTAAAAAATGTTTACGTGCACGGTAAATAAGTAATTGCAAGTGTTTGGTTGAAGTTTTAAGGTTGAATAACCTACTATTGAATGCGACATCTTTTTACTTCGCATTAATATCAGATAACAATAGTTTTTTTTTGTAGTTACGGCACGAAACATTTTATACTTTGCGAGTTGTTATAATTCGAAACTGAAAAAGTTTTAAGTAGGTATGTATATCTAGCATTTGATTACAATCTTTGAGAAAATTAAGTTTAAAGTATACCTAATTATTTTAATTATAGCTAAACATTTTGGGCTAATTTTCTTAATTGTAAGCGGACCCCGATTTGAACAAAATATTCTTTCAAAAAAATTTTAATAGGTAATTATTCTATCTCGAACTCCATCGCTCACGCGAGCTAAAACGCCAAAAATTTAAACGTTCGGCATTTGGACCAGGACGACTCGAACAAAAAATTTAACAAAAGTCCACATAACGTACGAGGTCTGACCAATAAGTAATGAGACTGATTTTTTAGCCGCGCTTGTGGTAACACTGCGAACCTGAAACTTCGGTCGGTTAATCTCCCATCCCTCCTCTATCGAATACATGTGCTCGCGACTTTCGTACGTTCGTTAGTTTTCCAGCTGTGTTGTGTTTTCGACAACGTGTTTGTAAGGCGTGTCACGAATATGGAACGACGTAATATCGAACAGCGGTACGCGATTAAATTTTGCGTTAAACTCGGCGATTCTGTTACGGAAACGTACGGTAAATTGGTCAAAGTGTTCGGTGGTGAAGCCCCGAGTCGTGCTCAGGTGTTTCGATGGCATAAAGATTTTAAAATGGTCGTGAGAGCGTCGGGGATGAACCGCGAAGTGGGAGGCCGGTTACGAGCTCGAACTGACAACAATGTTCAGCGTGTGCGCACTCTCGTGCATCAAGATCGGCGACTAACCATTCGAATGTTGGCTGATGAACTTAATTTGAAACGAGAAACCGTCAGAAAAATTTTAACTGATGATTTGACCATGAAAACGCTGTGTGCAAAGATGATACCGAAGAACCTTTCGGCGGAGCAAAAACATGAGCAAATGTCCATTTCACAGGAGTGTCCGCAACAGGTTGAAGCTGATCCAACTCTTCTCGATCGTGTAATTACTGGTGATGAAAGTTGGTATTTTCAGTATGATCCCGAAACAAAACGGCAAAGTCAACAGTGGGCTGTCTCCTGGTGCAGCCAGACCGAAGAAAGCGAGAATGAGCAAATCAAAAGTGAAAACGATGATGATTTGCTTCTTTGACAGCAAAGGAATCGTGCACAAAGAGTTTGTACCACCTGGGCAGACCGTCAACCAACATTTCTACCTGAAAGTACTCGATCGGCTGCGAAAACGAGTCATTAGAGTCCGTCCAGAGATTGCCAAAACGTGTATCCTTCATCATGACAATGCTCCATGCCATCGTGCCTTCAGTGTGTCGCAGTTTTTGACCTCTAAAAACATCGCAGTGTTGCCGCAAGCGCCCTATTCGCCGGATATGTCACCCTGTGACTTCTTTTTGTTCCCCCAAACAAAATTGGCCGTGAAAGGAACGCATTTTGAGTCCATAGCTGACATCCAGACCGGCGTGACGAGGGTACTCCAGGACATTCCAGTCGAAGCCTTCCAGAAATGTTACGAAAGCTGGAAGAAACGTTGGAACCAGTGTGTAGTTGTGGGAGGGGAGTACTTTGAAGAGGATCACATCAATGTACCTTAATTTTTAAATATACATATTTTATGGACTTAGTTCTCATTACTTATTGGTCAGACCTCGTATTACGAACGCAATTCATTTATAGGTACTTATCATACGTACGAGTCAGTTTAATTTCTGGTTTTTGCGGTTCCGGCCGACGTTTGTTGATGGGAAGCTTTTCATTTTCCAACTTCCACTTTTTCAAACATTGCGGTTCATGAATGTTTATCGAACTAACACTGAATAATCTTCCACATAAATAGCAAGGAATCATGGCGGGTCGTTTTGGAGAAGTTGGTTTTTCCCGTCTTGATTGATTTTGTGCATCCGATGTAACTACGCATACAAATGTAAATTAGATTAAATTTGCGTAACCAAAAAATATACTATGATAACTACCATTTTTAAAGCAAGACGCACTTTTTTATTATAAGAATCGTTCACGTTATTTTACCTAAAGTCGAAGGCGGAACTTGTTGCCGTTTTCCCGGAGGAAGAAGTTCGTTTTGCCGTTGCCATTTCTTCATACATTGTGGTTCGTGTATTTTGATGGATTTTTGACCAAACATACGTTTACAAATTGAACATTCAACACTGTTCATCGGAGCTGATGGAGATAAAGGTGCCGGTCTACGATTCTCTGAAGATCTTAACTGTACGACACGCAATAAATGTAACTATTAAATGAAGAATTATTATAAGATTGGAGATTATTGAAAACTTAAAGCAAGTAAATCTAACACCAAGAATTACCTACCTAATTAAAATTTGTGGATTTTATTTTTTTGTACTCGAAATGAATAAGTAGATATAAATTGTCATGTAAGTTGTAAGTAATAAGTATTTTATAAACATTTATTTATCTACTAACGTAGTAGTTACATACCATACGTTTCAATTATTATATTAAGCGCCAAAATAGCTAGGTAACAATTTTTTGTTTCCCCACCTATATATAAGACATTAGGACATTTAGAATGTGCAGAACAAATATTTCAACGAAGGCGAAGTCTCTGCAGGATCTTCTCTACTAACTAATTAATTATAGGTAAACTGTTTATTATCTCGGGACCCTAATTTTTTATAATTCACATCATACAAATTGTTTTTGACCTTTCGTCGAAAAGGACATTTCCGCATTTTCCGAATTAAGAAAAAAAAACAGAATTTGTGTTTTACTCGTCAAAATTTGAATCCGACCATCCGAACGAGGGTATTATAGGTAATACAAAATGACTGTTTTATAAAAATTTGTTTTATATTACTGTATTTTTAGTATTTTTATCCACGTTTAGATAACAATTTGTTATAAAATACGATACCTAAATAAAAAAATTACACGAATTCCGTCACTTCAATTAATAAATACCTACACTCAAAAAAAAATCCGATGTAACGCGTCCAATGTACGTATTTACATTAACATACATTAGATAAAAGTACATTACAAACGTACATTAGATAATTCTTAAAAAGTAACGAAAAATTCGTTATTTCGATAAAAATTTTCATTGTAGGTAAAAAATTATAAATGATTCGTAAATACAACGATCGTTTTAATTGCATAATTAGGCACTTATTTTCTTCAGTGTATTAGTGAACTTTTCATTGTATCAATGATCAAAAAGTCAATAACTGGTGTTCATTAATATTATATACAATATTTTTTTGAGTGTAGGTCTACAAAAAAAAAGACAACCCAATCATCCGTATTTTTCGAATATCTGGATGTGCTGTGGTTTAATTGTAAGTTCATTCGGATAATTGGAGTTCCACTGTACATATAATGTTACAATAATTTACCTAGTAGATACATATTTACTTAATAAATCAATCAGTTGACTATTAAATAATCGTTAAACAACACGATAAACGTTTTATGTGTTTGTCGAATTTTAACAATTTTGGTTGAAATTTATATCAAATAATATGAATAAATACGGACCTGCTTTTTGTTTAAACAATCCGATTATTCTGTATTGGAAAACGTCGCGAACACATTTACTAGTAGCACAAAATTAAACGCATATGATAGAACTTTACGCTACCGTGAGCGATAACAGAATGATAACTATCAGCTGGTCCTTTACAAAAAAAAATTAAAGTTGCACTAACCTACCCCACAATAAAATAAATAAGACGTCGGCACTACAATTATAACAGTTAATACCAGATTTCTGTCTCGTATGTAGGTTTTGTTTATTTATAAATTATATCGACGTTCGTTTTACCTTAAAAATTAGTCATTTATACACTTAATCTGCGTCTTCGCATTATAAATCTACGTAAAATTGAACAAGGACAGGGCCGTACTTAAAATTTGAAATGTAATTTTCTCGAAAACTATTAATAAACGACCATATGTCGATAAGGAAAATGTGTTTTGAATTATTACAGCTACTCTCCATTAAAAGGTTTAGACTTATTTTAGTTACACCCTGTATTTCTACCTATTTTAGAAGGAACAAAATGTCAAAGAATTTTCGATATTTACATCAATTTTATACATATAAGATTATAAATATAGATATGTATTTATAATCTTTACACTAAATCGTTCTAAAATAGAGTAAAAATTTTAATTAAGTATAATAAATGGTTATTATTAATATTTGGGTCAGATTTACGTTAAATCATGACTATTTTTAATCATTAATTATATAATTTATTCCACGAATAATCCTCTTATTACTCATTTCATGAAGTTAATAATTGCCGTCAAGGTTGGTTTCAAGGCGTCTTTATACGTTGTATATTAAAACGTATTTTACGAGTACCTACCTATATAGTAGGTAGTTGCATTATTGTTCCACATTCTAAATTACCATATTTTATTTAATGATATATATTCGTACTCGAATATTTTTCTTTTGTAATAATGTACACGTAGAGAGAATTAACATTTATTATCTACTATACGACATTAGATTAGATTATTAAATTTCGAATCGGAATTTAAAATAATTTTCATTGTTGTATGGCCTATCCAAACCTATATACAATTTACGTCATCAACAAAAAGTTACTAGATTGTTTATTTGTAATTCGGTTTAAAATTTGAAAAGTGACATATTCTATAGATGATTTACTTGCGCACATATTAGATGGTATAAAGAAAGACTACAATTTATTAGAACTGTCAAAACACAAGGTACGAGGTGACAGCACTGTGTGAAACGTCATCATCTAGTAACTTTGTGTTGATGACGTAGATTGCATATAAGTTTGGACGAAGTATACTATACAACAACTATTGTAATGTACTTCTATGTACAAGCGTAGAAATATTTAATTTAAAATATTTGTTTAATCAATAAGAGCCGTTTAAGTGAAAATGCCAAAACATCTTAATCGGCCTACCTTTCTTTCTAATAGGTATTTATTGTAAAATTTGTTATAAAATACATATTTAATAATAAAGATGATATAATAAATGTATTATACGATGAATTAATATCAACTATATTGTTATTGTCGTATTACTAGGTACTACTGCGTTTTCTCGTCTCGTTAACAATTGGTCTCTGTGAGGTTGATCTTTAGCAGCCTCTTTGATATCTTGTTTATGTTGAATATATAACCATCTAAAAAATCATTAAAAGTATATATGAGTAATGCGTGTGTACGTAATTATTACAAAAACATTATAATGACCGGGATTGTAAGAACTGCTCCCACTATATAAAAAGCTCCTGGTAAAACGTCGATTGTAGATCTGTATATTAAATTATACATTAGGACCAAACATTAGTGGCATAAAAGCCTCGCATACTCCAAATAATGCATTTACTTTACCTATTAAGAATATACATTATTTAAAAAAAAAATAATTATGTCCGCGAACAATTTTATATAACATTTTAATTTACCTAATTCGTTTGCTGGTACAAGTTTAGATATAATTGATCGAAGAGCGATAAAAGAGGTGCCGTTAAGTATTTCTACTACAACACCTAAAAACGATTGTGATTTAAAAATAATCTCGTCTAATAAGGAAGGTTAGGCAGGTGGAAATCTCAGAAAAATTTGAATCTTTGCAGGATTGTAGTACTAGTCAATCCTAATCAAGAGCCGTATTCCGTTCGTGCTATTACGCGATTTAAGAGGACGTAATCCACTCTCGAAAATTGGAACATCTTTCGATTTTGCTTATTATCTGTGAAACAACAAGAGCTATCGCCAACAAACTATATATTTTTGTAAATGGCTGTTCAAGGACCTATATTATGATACAAATTAGGGGTGAAAATCCTAAGGGGTATCATCCATTCGAATTTTCACCCTTAATTTTGCCATACTTGGGTACATTTTTTCATTGGCAGACATATTCATGTAAAGGAACAATTAAAAATATAATTTGAAAAAAAAAACATCGCGATGTAGTTTTATACAGTGTTATACAGTTTGCGAAGCAGACCACAATAATTTTAAATAATTAATATAACTTTAAAGTCTGTAATAAATTTTATCAAGTATCAAGTTTATCAAAAATGATTAAAATAAAAATTCAATTGTCTGCCACCGGTTGAATATTTCCCACCATATTATCTCTTAAAGACACTAAGAAAATTTTAGTAGTGTTGTGACGTAGGTTTTTGTGCGATGGGAGCTTGGGCTATTTACAGAGGTCGTAATGGAATTTGATAAAAAAAAATTGGCAGATAATGAGCAAAAATTTTTAAAATATTTACTTTTTAGGAAATTTATTCTAAAATTATGTATTTTTTTATGCAGTAAAACTATTTGAATAATCACTATCTACTGCCTTTATATCGCAGAATTATAAATTTACTCTATTTTTAATTTAAAAACTATTCGTGTGTCCTTAAGCATTGAAATTTTCCCTATTACAAAACATAAACCAGATAAAAATTTAATCGCATTTTTATGTGGCCGATAAAATACAAAGCAACTAATAAAATATGTGCACCGCCTACTTTCATAGCTTATCAGAGTGCAAACAATCAACAGAATGTTTTTAAAATAAAAGCGCGATTTCCTAGTATCCCCGTATAAATTCGAATGCATTTATATATAGAATTCTGGCAAAACCGTTTCATATCTTTAGCGTTAGTGGTAGTGCTTGTTACGGTAATTCGAATTTTAAATTACGGCGTCGTATTGTTCGTGTGTGCGAGGAGTGCTCGTTCGGTTTATAAGGCCTTTTTGCGTGTGAGTGCGCGAGTGTTATCTTGTGTACTCTAAAAGGATTATAAACAAAAAGGATTAATACAACGAGGAAAGGTAGGATCTTTCTTTGTCGACTAACTCTCCATGTATTTATAAAGTGTAATTACATGGACCTTTAAGCTCTAACACAAATTCTCTGAAAATCGAGCTCGGTTAGACTTTTGGATAGGGACTTGGTTAGGGCTCCCCTGAAACATTCAACGGTCCAATTTCGCGAACGAAATTTTACCTTACGTAGGTATAGGTATGTAATAATACAAGTTCGTAGTCAACGGAAGAATCTACGCTGGAAATTGACGATATAGGGAAAACGATGACGAGAAAATGGTAGGAAATACAAAGAAAAATTTAGAAGTTTTCAATTTTTTTCTTATAGTCTGTTACAGACAAGTGGCAGCCGCAGCGGCAGCAATGTTAAGCTAAGCGTTCACTAGTCCGCATCGGACGCATAGTACCATCCCTTAAAATTTTCACTCCTAATTTTTGTATCATAATGTAGGTCTTGGACAGTCATTTACAAAAATATGTAGTTTGTTGACGATAGCTCTTGTTGTTTCACAGATAATCAAGATGTTTCACAAGCAAAATCGGAAAATGATTCAATTTTCAAGGGTGTATTTTACCCTCTTAAACCGCGTAAGAGCACGAACGGAATACGGCTCTGGATTAGGGTTGACTAGTACTACAATCCTGCAAATTTTCAAATATTCCCGAGAACCTTCCTTGTAAGTAATACGCTAATAACGTATTTTCATACCTATATAAAACATTAGTGCGTTAGGAGCAAAGGCATAAACGATGCAAGCTAATCCTTTACTAACAGCAGAAATAATTCCTAGTAATGCATCGTCTAATTGTAGATACTTCGAAAACAAAGATAACGAAATTATTGTTCCTAAAAAAAGTACATTATTAAGCGCTAAAGCTGGTTATATTTGTGGCGATAAAAATTTACAGCAGAACAATTAGATCGGACCAGATTTTTTAATAGTCAACAATTAAAAAAAAAACTTTTTACCCGTTATATGTAATATGAGGTTATAAGTGTAAAACATGCTAAACTCCAATTCGCCCCATTGAAACTTTTTTCGAGCAAATAAATATACCACGCTCATTTCACCTGAAATTAAAACAATTATTTTTTTATCCTGACATCGTTGCTCGTAGTAAAATATTCTAGAATTATGTTTGCGAAATAATTATTACAAAAAAGTGAGTAGTAAATTATCAGAATTACAACGAAATTTGTAAGATACCCCTTCATTTTATGACAGGTACGTTGCTTTTTATAATGTGAAATTGCGAGGGAGAAAACTTGATTTATAAAATTAGTTATCGCAAATTATAGATTGTATAAATTCAAAGTTTCTTTATCAATTTTAAGACACGAACCAAAATTTAAAAAAATAAATAGACAAGAGAAATTAAAAATGAATTTGCCGGTTCAATATTCGAAATATACCTATTGGAGAGAAAAGGGAACGAAACGCCAAATTAAAAAATAAAAATGTATGGAAAGGCCCTTATTACAAAATGCATAATGTTTATCAAAAACGAACCAATCGACAAATTTTAACGAGCGATGAAAATCGTCTCCAAAATAAGGGTTTGATTTTACTCTTTGGAATGATTTGGCTCTTGGTCACTTTCATAAACGTTATCCAATTAAAACCGAAAGAAAATTAGTAGAAGAAGTGGAGGTCGCTTTTCGACTCGTTCGACAGCTTTTGGACTTACCGTGCAGCGGACCCATAATCAACATTACGAGAGTCATAATGACGCAAATTCTTGTTCTCCAATTTTTTTGTCTCGGTTTGAAGGCTACTTTCAACGTGTTAGCTATGAGTTTGAAGTTAAAGAAGTCTCTCATAAAACTGATTTGTCCTGTTGGCGATTTATCTAAATTATCGGCGTTAACATCGTTGTCGTCGTCGTCGTCGTCGTTGTCGTCTTTTTTTGGATGATATTCTTTAATACTGAAGATGGTGTAAATTAAAACGATGAAATACATCGACAATGCCAACGTGAAAACTCCGTATAAACCTATGGTTTTATACAAAATTCCACTCAACGCAATCCCCACCATAATACTACCACTATTACATACGTTAACGAGTCCAATTCTAAAAGTTCTCGATTCTTCGTTCGAAATGGCACTAATATAGCTAAAAGTAGCCATGAACATGGCAAACCAACCGCCAGTTAGCGCCGTGGGAAGTGATTCCACTATCCCAGTAACTTCCATAGGTAATTCATAAAAAAAGAAAGTACAAAGTATAAGTCCCGTTACCGTCACGATTTCTCCGCAAATTGGTAAGATCATGAAAGGCTTTCTACGATTATGTCTGTCGCTCCAAGAACCGAAAAATAAAAGTAAGCACGCGGGCAGCGTGCTTTGAATTATATTTTTCCAAGCGTTCATTGCCGCGACTTTCTTTTGCACCAAGCTTTCGTCCTCCGGTTCGTAAAGGGAAGAATTTCTTTCGAGTAAACCGTCACAAATGGTTTCGTTCAATTGTAAATTGACGCGACAGGCTTTTTCTAAATTTAAGTTTGCTATAGATAACATTAACATCACGCTCGGCATAAGATGTAATATCAATACAGGCTCGACTGTAATGCTACTAAATGCCATCCTAAGTTTTTCTTTGAAACTTAACGATGGGGGTTCTGATCGATTTCTTCCATTTTCATCTGGTTTTGAGTTCAAGGCCATTTCTAATGTTTGCTAAAATCAGTATCTACAAATAATAATAATTTTTTTAAAAGTAAAATTTCAATATCGATCACTTACTTTTCAAAAAAATATTTTACTTTACCATAGGTAATTCTGATTATTTAATAAATAAAAATAACGCGTGAAATGCGAACAAAATTACAAAAGTTATCATGGCGATTAATAAAACAAAATCGTAGAATGCTTTTATCTATAAATGAGAGAATGTTATCTTGTAAAAATTAAGATAATGCCATTTGAATATCTGATTGAGTAGCGAGTTGTTATCGATAGAAGGGATTTTGAAATATGCATATTATATAATGTATATGTACATTTTATGTAATATGTATAATACATACATTAAGATGTATAATAATAGTTGTAAAATGAATAAACTACTTAATAGGTATTCATTGTTCAGTATTCGTTTAAAAGTTAATGTTTAGTAAATGATAGAAACTCCCATGTAAAAAAATATGTAAGTAATTAAGAAGAAAAAAAACACAAAATAATATAAAAATACAATTGAAGTTTCCTTTATGTCAAGTTCATTCCCAAGAAAATTGGAGTTCTAATAATTTACGGATTTACAGCAATATACATTTGTAGTTTGCGTTCGAAAGAAAACAATATTAATTTCTTTTGGTGCCGCAAGTGCTTCTTAAAAGGAGTAATTTAAGAAAATGACAATTTTAATTTGCATTTGGCGCCGGTACGTCAAAAATTGCTTTCGCGTTTTAAAAACATTCGCAAAGTACAGATAAATTTTTCACAAAAACTACGTACTTACTTAAAATAAAACTTTACTTTAAGTAAATAAAATTAGGGGTTGAAATATTACAAAAATATCTTTAGAAATTAGAAAATCAAAATAAGTCGCCCCTTCGCGTTGGAAAGAATATTTTCATATAATATTATGTTGCGCTTTTAATTGTCGTTTTTGCAAATGAACTGGAAATGTGATTTAATGCAAAATCACTATGCAAGTACAGGCATTTTCGTATGTTTTGTCTAGTCGTCTGTGTTAGTTTTTATCGTAAAATTAAAAAAAAAAAATTATTACCCGTCTTTATTTATTATCTGACATATCCCTTTTTGTACAATTCAAAAACAACTGCTACCCTTCGTCCTCTTGATCCTCTCTTGTAGCTCGTTGCTCCTTGGCCAGCGATCACTCCCGCGGGACAAAACATATGAACCTGACTGTACTTATGTCTTGTTTTTTTTTCTTTTTGGTCTATTTTTACTGTTTATCTAAAAGAAGTGCAAAGGAAAACTTCCACTATTTAGCGTTTGTAGATACTTCTTTAAAATTTGTTTAATACGTTCATTAAATTATAGTTAAATATTCAGTTTTTTTACTTGTTTTCAATATAATATTTTTATATATTATATTTTCAAGCTTAATATACAGGGTAGACTTCGAACAAAAATATAAAAATAATATAATAAAAATATAAAAATAATTATATAATAAAAATAGCCGAGGTAGGTAAATTTTAACTAACATTACAATCTATCTTAAATACTGTTAGAGGTAGAAAAGTAAAATTTTCCACATCTTCCTAATATGGTATCTACAAGAAGTAAGTAGGTACCTATATAAAATTTGATGAAAATCTGAGATGGGCGTTATTTAAAACAAAAAAAAATTATAAAAAGTTATAAAAAAATTATAAGTCAGTGTTACGTTGTACGTCGAACGCTCGAAAATGGGGTTAATCCAAAAAACTGAAGTTATACAGTTTGAGTACAACGGTGTAGAGTGCAAGTTCGGCAGTGGGAATAGAGTCTGTGTGTAGAGTTTATGTCATAATAATTGGCGAAAAAACGGTCAGGAGAGGTGGTTACTTTTACTAACAACTCCGCTTCAGTAGTGTAAGCATAATCGATACAATTTGAATTGCTACTATTATTATCAGAAAACGTAGTGGTACGCCACTGTACTTAAGGTACAACGTGATTTTGTGACGATTATGGTTCTCTTAAACATCTTAAGATCGCCCACTTGCTCTACTGCACAACCAGGGCTTTCGCCAATTACAATGACATAAGCTCTACAAGTGTGACAGTACAAGAGTGTGCCATCATCAAGAGCCTCATTAGTGTACCATCTTTATCTAATCATTGTCAATATAAATAAAGTGCGAATATCCACGACACGGATCTTATTATTCCCAACAACCAGTGAATGCACGAAAATGAAAAATCACAATAATTATGTAAATAATGTTTTTTTTTAAATTAATTTATTATTTATATTAATAACTGGCATTAATAAAAATATAATTTAATATAAGTAAGTAGATAACAAATTCTGTAATTTTGACTAGAACTGTAATAAATATTTATTAAACATTTTATTTTAAATGTCAAATCAATTTATAAACAATACGAAATTATTATTATTTTTTTAATATGTGGGTATGCATAGGTATTACGGCGCAACGGTATTAGTTCCATTGTTTAGTAAATCTTCCGTTTGTGCTTCATTTTTCAGTGCTTCTTTTGCATCTTTTTTATGCTCAAAATATAGCCATCTAGAATAAATGTTTTAATAAACGAAACTTGTTTTAAATATAGGTAATAAATTATCGTTCTTACAAGAAAATGAAAATCGCCGGTAGTGTTAGTAATGCTCCAAATAGATAAAACGCACCCGGCACCACGTGAATCGTCCAATTGTATACTAAACTATATAAAGGGCCGTACGCTAAAGGCATCAGGGCCTCAGCTATACCAAATAAGGAGTTTATTTTACCTGATAAATAAGAAATAAATTTTTAATTATATTTTCTAATACTAGTTCCCATACGATTTTGTCACGAAATATGTACATTTTCAATTTGTTTTATTGAAGTTTAATCAAATACCTATCTACCTACAAATTTATGATAATCAAAAATGTTTAGAATAAAGGTTAAAACCGTTAAAATGTCTTGTGTGTGTATATACATACATAGGTAGAGAGTAAGATTTACCAGTACATTTTTCCAAAGAATAAATTAAATAATGAATGTTAGGTTTTGGGCACTCATATGGGTATGGTATCGAACTGTACCTAAATCGTCTGGTGGAACTAATTTAGATATTATAGATCTCATGGCTACATGGGACGTTCCATTTAACATTTCCACGATAGCACCTAAAATAAAAATTTTTTTGAACTAAATAAAATTGAAAAATAAATTAACATTTCATTTTGACATAAAGGCGCTTAATTTATATTTTGTTATTTTTAACACAAAATGGAAAAATATATTTAAGTATACGTAATGTCTCTTTTATCTACCAGATTTTGAACTTACAATTAAATTAGCTACTTGTGTTTGCTTATTGTTTTAATATTATTTTGGAGAAGTAAATTACGCTAGAATAGTAACGCCAAGTTGTACAAAGAAAGCAAACAACGAAGTCTGTCGAGCAAAATGTCTAATTTTTAGGAACTCGAAATTAAGAAATGAAAATTAAAAAGAAAATATAAATCAATAAAATTACCTATAAATACATTGGTAAATGTATTATTTGTCCACGAAGTAACGTCACCGGTACCGACGACGTTACTTAATGGACATACAGTATAGTTATGTTTCGATAAATTACATTTTACGAGTTACCCTTTTTTTATATATCTACCTATCTATAATAATCTTACCTAGATAATATATTGTTGAATTTGGAGCAAAGGCGTAAATTATTGCCGAGAGAACTTTGCTCAAACTCGATATCACTCCTAATAAAGCATCGTCCATTTTCAGATATTTTGAGAATAGAGATATTGAGAATATCGTTCCTGTAACGTTAGTATTAATCGACGTTCGCGCTTTTTTATTTAGTCATGGGTGATTTATGATAAATAATCATGTACGATAAAGTTGGCATAGGTACCTAATGTAAATACGAAGGCATTGTATGTTTCATAAATACTAAAATCTACTTCATTCCATTGGAATCGGTAACGAACGAAAAAATATAGCACGGTATATTCACCTGAAAGAAACAAATTTTATAAAAATCGACCAACGAATTTTGTTATTGGCAATAATTGTTATAGCAATTGTAGTTACCTACATATATATGTATAGAAAATAAGTTAATTTGCCTACGCCGATTTATAATAAATAAAAAAAAAATGAAAAGGTTAATAAAATAACGAATAGCAGATAATTCGTCGATAATTAATTTTTTTTTAAATAATTGCAATTCCTGGCGTATATTTCATTACTTATATAGTAAACGCCAAAACTAAATTTATTAATTAATATATCGTAGAAATAATGTCGTTAATGATATTGATGAAAAAGTTAAAACGAACTAATCTTTGGAAAAATTACAACGAATAAAAATACCTAGTTTAATTTTTTGGCTCACCGTGTATAGGACCACTAACGACCATAACAAGGATCATAATAAGACATATTCGTTTCCTTTTCTTTTTATCACTATCTTTAAATGCAAACCGTAAGGTTTCCTTTATGTATCGCGTATCGAAAAAATCTTTAATAAAATTTAAAGTCCCTTTCAACTCGACCTTGTCCTCTTTTACGGATACGTCTTTAATAACGATAAATCCGTAAATAATTCCAACTGTATACATGCACAAAGATAACGTAAACACGCCGTAAAATCCAATTGCAACTAATACTATTCCACTTGCTGCAATTCCTACCGTATAACTGACGTTACTAAAAGTATTAATAGCACCGATTCGAACAGTTCTCGTTTCGACACTAGAAATTGTACTAACATAGCTATAAACACCCATAAACATGGAAAACCAACCGCCGGTAATAGCTGGCGGTACGGCCTCCGCTAAAATACTATAAACCATGGGCAATTCGTTAAAGTAGTAGGTACATATTAAAAATCCTGTGGTCGCCATGACTTCTCCAAAAATTGGCATAATTATACAAGGCTTTCTCCGTTGATGCCTATCGCTCCACGCTCCCATAAACATCAACATAATAGCAGGAATCAAACTTTGAACGACGGTTTTCCAAGCGTACATTGACGCCACCAACGTCTGTACAGCGATTTCGTGTGATTCGTTATACATGGAACTGTTGCGTTCTGTGAGTCCATCGCAAATTTCTTGTCCTAACTTTAAATTCACTCGGCACGCCTTTTCTAAATTCAAATTTTGAGTAGCCAAGCCCGCCATGGTGCACGGCAAGAGATACAAAATGAACACAGGTTCCACGGTTATATTCGTAAATACTATCTTGATTTTTTCCACGACGGTTTTCGATTTTTCATCGTTCGTTTCGTCTTCTTCGTCAGTTTTGACGTGCATTCCTGCATCGATACTTCTCGCTTTAACCAAAGCCATAGTTAAAGATTAAATTATAAAAACGAAGTCTGAAAATATGATCTTTAAAGAATTAACTAAAGTTACCGAGCGTTAAATACTTACTTAGTAATTTTAATAACTACATTTAATAAAAATAAAGAGAGCCTTAAAATTAATTTAAAATAGAACACATTTTTGGACGATTAAATACCACAACTGCCTATACTACATGTATAGAATCTAAAACGTAATAACATAATGAAGTCAGTTTTAATCTTTTATCTTTAAAACAGCCACTCGAGATAGGTACCTGGAATTATTTCCAGTCACTTCAAAAAAATCACTTCTAAATAGAATCAAAACAAAATTATTGCAAAACCGCATAATATTTTAATGGGTCGTGGTTGTTTATGCGAAAACAAGCTTGTGTTTGGCGCAACAACGCTTTTAATCGGTCTTTATTTTTTTCTTGTTTTAGAACGGCATTTAGAGATAGAAGATCTTTTTCCATTAATTTTGTAAAGCAAGTACCTACATTAATTGTTTTACGTACTTACTTAGATAGATGTATTGTCAAACGACAAGCATTTGCTTAATTATTTAAAAATATCTTGTAAGTTTGATATTATTTATTTATTTTTACATAATGAATACAGTTTGATAATACGTATAAAAATCTATGGTAGTGACGGTCTGGTGTAGGTGACAATTGTCGATATTTTCTAATACCTATATATTTTTCAAGTCGATTACCTAGAAGCTGAGAAAAGTCAAATAAATCCTTTCGTTGTTTGCAAACTGAATTTCTTAGTGTTCATAACCCTAGTTGAAAAGTACTTATACGTTTTTCAAGATAAGTTCCAATACGCGTCATCAATAAAATCTCGTATTTTTGCAGTACCTAACTACTAATAAATTGTAGACTTTTTTGCCATATCATATGTGCGCAGGTAAATCATAGGTAGAATATGCCATGCTCAAAACTTTAAACTGAATGTTACAAATAAGTAGTAATGGGGCGCCACGGCGGCCATCTTGGATTTTAGCCGCGGATCCGCAAATTATTTCGCGCTTTTGCGGATTTAATCCCGCAGATTACTTCGCGCCTTCACGTTTTTTTTTGTACGAACCTGTTCGGCATTGATAAAAACCCCTTTTTTCGAATGCGATTTTATTGCTTTTCGAAAATTCGATTTCGGCGAATACGCGTTTAATTAATTAACATATGCTTGTTTTGCGATGGCATTTAGAAAGTTCAATTTTCAAATTTATTACTACAGCAGTTAAAACTTTCAACCCCCGATTGTAGGATTTAGGGGAGGTAGCAAAACTTTTTAAAAGCGTGTACATTACGATGGCATTTTAAAAGTTCAATTTTATTGGAAATTAATATTTCTCCACTTTCGGAATGCGAACCAAAATTTTAGGTCGGATTAATATTTTACAAGAACTATGGACCATATAATGCGTCTTTTTTGGAGATTCCTCAAAAATTTTAAATCGATTGAAACGCGTACAGATTGTCATTTCTTGCTTTTTTTGTTTTTAGTATTTACATATTATTAGTGGAATACCCACAAGTAAATTGCTAATTTATTATAAAACAACAGCATTCTACTAATGAAAACCGAACAAAAATTAATTGTTTGTTAAGAGAAAACCTCAAATTTAATTTAAATTAAACAGGGCGAGTTTGGAAAAACTAACAAAACACGATTTTTCAAGATATACATATAGCCGTAACTGCGTATTTAAATGTAGCTTTTAATTTTAAACAATTTTTATTTAATAACAATTTTCGACAATGTCAACAATAATGGTAGGTAGTTTAGTTTTAAGCCAAAATATTTTCTGACATACCACGCATATAACTGATGCATTTTGACTTTTGATTATTGTATTCTGGGTTTTAGACCATGCACCAACTTTTATTAAGAATAAATTGTTTTGAGAAACCAATAAATAATAAAAAATTCCATATGGTGCAGACTATTTGGCGAACTGTATATTATGTATAGGTACTTATTAATACATGAACGTAATTTTATTCTATCTCGGACATTATTGTAACATTATTTTAATTGCCTATTTCAAGTTGGTAACTGTAAGGCTGGTTTCAGACGGACGATACGCGTATGCGATTCTCGTATGCTCGATACAGAATTAAAATTATAGCAAATGTAAGCTTTCAGACGCTTGATGCAGCCTTCATACAGTATCGCATACAGACTTCTAAAATCTCGACAATTCGGACCTCGTCGACTGTAGGATCGGTGTCAGTCGGAAAATACGAAAACTCTTTGTGTGTGATGGATACAGAACTAACATTACGATATATTAGTCTAAGAGCTGGTGAACATTTTCACATCCGAGTTTATACTCTTGAAATTTTGTAGGAAGGCAGTTTTTTTAAGTCTGGCTAGGGAATGGACCACCCTTTTAAGCAACTCCGGTTTTGAACTACCCCACAATCGTTTAAAATTGCAAAAAAAGGGGTGGGACATTGTCGTTTATACCTCTTGAAATTTTGAAGGAAGGTAGTTTTTTTAAGTCTGGCCAAGGAATTGACAGTCTGGCTAAGCAACCCCGGTTTCGATTTACCCCATAATCGTTTAAAATTGCAAAAAAAAGGGTGGGACATTGTCGTTTATACCTCTTGAAATTTTGAAGGAAGGTAGTTTTTTTAAGTCTGGCTAAGGAATTGACAGTCTGGCTAAACAACCCCGGTTTCGAACTACCCCACAATCGTTTAAAATTGCAAAAAAGGGATGTGAAATTGTAAGGAGAATTGTAGTGGGATTTCTATCTCATGAAATTTTATAGAAAAGTAGTCTTTTTTAAGCCTGCTTGATAAATAAACCACCTGATTAGGTAAATACGTCCGCGAACAACCCCTAATCGTTTAAAATTAAAATATATTCGAAGTTTTCATTTGTACCTCTTGAAATTTTGTAGGAAGGTTGCTCTTGTACGTCTGGCTAAGGAATGCATAGTCTAGTTAAGGAACTCCGGTCGCGAACTACCCCTTAGTCGTTTAAAATTGCAAAAAATAGGTATGAAATTATAATTTCTATCTCTTGAAATTTTGTAGAAAGGTAAGTATTTTTTTAGTCTCGAAGAGAAATAAACCACCTGATTAGGTAACTACGTCCGCGAACTACCCCTAATCATTTAAAATTAAAATATATTCGAAGTTTTTATTGGTACCTCTTGAAATTTATATCATCTCATACCTATTGAAGTATGAAAAAATAATTGCCAAACGGCCAGGCCGGTTTTTAGCTAGTTACGGACAGTGTTAAAGTTGCATTTTGAAATAATGTATTAATTGCATTCTACCTTTTGTCGTTATTACAGCAGCTTGTTAATAATATTTAACAGAAAAAAGTGTCGTAAACCAGACAAATCTGGCGGCCTTAGTGCCCAAAAAGAAAAACGGAAAAAAGTGTTTTTACATTAGTGCGGCGGAGAGAGCATTACGTAGACGCGCGAGTGCGAGAGAGGCCTTATATCGGAAAGCATATGGGCCCGTCATAGATATCGCCATGCTTCCTGTAAAAATTTTCAAAATAGGTGTAAAATAGAGACGATTTTTTGCTACTTTTTTCACATTTTGCTACTGCAATGTAAAAAATATAATGAAACGAAATTTATGAATCAACAAAAAGAGACATTAAATGTTAAAGTCGCTGTAGTTTTTGTATGAAATAGGAGCTTCTCGTAAATTTATTTAATACAAAACGCTTCTTGTATTATGTACTTAATTATTAAAATAACGAATAAGGTGTATTTACAATAATAATAATAATAATAATAGTATGTTGGCTTATTTTAGAATTTCGTATAGAATGAGAGGGAGCTACGGAAAAAGTGTGATAGGAGATCAATGCACCCAGTTGTGAGCGCGACTCCCGAAAATGTAATTTGCACATTTTTTTTACTTTTAATTATCTATCGTAATTATAAAGCCCTACAAAAATATATTTCTTGTACATTCCGGAAGAGGACATCGTGTGACCACGCCGAAGAAGAGAGAAGAGGACCCCGGATACGACCAGGAGAGCAAGAACGGAGTCACACACCATGAGATTCCGCTCCGAAAAGGACGTCTGCTTCGGGGACCGCCTACATAGTGTGATGAACTCTTCGGACTCCTCGGAGGGAGAATCTTCGGAGCGACGAACCAGCCGTCGCGAGTGCAGTCCAAACGAGGCTGCATCCAAAACTTACTTGCGGTAGTACCACAAGAAGATGAAGTGGGAAAAGGTCTTAGGCCTACGTAAGCGCTCAAGAAGTTGGCGAAGTTGGCAAATATTCATTTCACAATTTATTTTGATCGGTTGTCGATCAGGGCTATTCGCCTCTTATTCAGTGATCTTCTTGAAGCGGAGCACGTTATGTCAAGACATCGTTGCGGAGAACTGGTATCGCCATTATTAATCACAACATATTGTGATTTTAGGGAGGTTGTGGTGCACCTCTCTGCAGTAGAACAGATTTATGTGAGTACATATTATTGCACCCCTGTAATATTCACAGTTAAGCAGTTTCCTTTTTTATTAAGATTTGTTTTATCAATAATTGTTTTATTACGATTATTGATTTCTACATACAGAGTGTTAATTACAGGCACCCGCTCTCCTGTGCCTTCACGCTCACCAGGACGACGCATACCATAATTTATAATTTTATACTTTATAATTTAAATAAATACATTATTTGTGAGTAAAGCGGTTTTTCTCTACAGTAAGTGAGCGAACGATCTAGTTAGAACACCTCATTCGCGAATTAATCCGCGAAATTAAATTATTAATCCACGAATAAAAACAAGATGGCCGCCGTGGTATCCCAATACTACTCAAATATACAATTTAGTAAACATTTTATTGATGACGTGAATTTGAACTTATCTTGAGTAACGTACGGGTATTTGTATTAAAACAATTTTTTTGATGATGATAGAAATCGCACGTCTTTCGCAAACGTGTATAACATCCGACATTAATAGCGATCATATGATAATTAAAAAAGGACACTTAAAAATGAAAAAAAAAGAGTTTTGGTAAAAATTGTGCCTTTTCCGAATTAGAAGATCCTCGGATACCAAGAGAATAACCGACTATTCTACAAGCACAGCAATATATTCAGCAAAAAAGACAAAAATCCATTACTTCTCAATTAAGAAAGTGTTTTGAAGTTCAAAATAATAATTTGCCTGTTACTACGTTGTAGCGTTAGGTAGTCTATTGTAATACGTAGTTAAAAATTGTTGCTTATTCATAAAATTTTAAATAGCTAGATTGGACGAAATAGCAGGTAGATATACTTTTATATTTCGGTTTCATTTTAACCACGTCAATAAATGTAATAAACATTGAACTGTGATGTTGATTGCTCGCAATTTTGTTACGAAATTCTTAAAGGGTTCTACCGCCTTAAATATCAAATTTCTATAGAGTGAAAATCAGAGAAACACTGTATTATATCTTTATTATTTAAGGCGACTACCTCTACGAAAGACTAGAGGGCCTAATTAAAGAGGTTTCACTGTATATACATATTAATTACGAATAATCGTAAGTTAAACTAATTTAAACGATTTACTATATGATCTTTAAATGATTTGAAAACGAGTTTCATTATCTAACCAAACATAATCAATATTACTTTCTTAGAGATTTTCGTAATCAATTTTTAATAAGTATATATCTATCGACAATTTTCGCAAGTACCTATTATCCATTTGCTATTTTATTGTAGTCAATCTATTTATATAAAGTAGAACATCATTTTTCGTGTTTTAATCATCTCAATGACTACATTTAATTAGGATCCGATAAAATTAAAGTGTAATTAATGATTATGCGACATTTTAACATTATCGGAAAGTACAGGAAAATTAAAACTTATATGTCAATAAGATTCATTTTTTGCCCGCTATATAAACGAACGTCTTTGTTACACAATTTGAGGCGTTTAGTGGCAATCGATTCTTTTTTTTTATTACACAATATAAGTTTTAGAAATTGAAGTCATTCATTTTTGCGAAGAATGCCATCGAAGAGAACATCTGCCATAATTAAATTCTGTTTAATTTTTTTTTAACAATTTATGGAAAAGTTTCTTATGAAATTTGTCGTCAGATGTAGTTTATGCAGAATAAAACATCGGTACATTTTTATTTTTATTTCATCTTTGAAATAAATGATTTTAGCCATATTTTTATTCAGATTTTTTTCTTACTTTTCGTCGCAGAATACCGTTTTTATATTTATTTTGTTTCGTTCGATTTAAATACATTCTGTATATTGCCATCGTGTATCAGTAAGCATTTCTGATTTTGTTTTTACATTAAACGAAGTCCATAATGCTATAAATAGGTAAAACAAATTAAAATAAGATCGCGATTGAAATCGTGCACGTTATCGAAAATTTATGACGTCTTCTGTACTTATCTGTAAACGTTTATCATCTGTACAGGGTATTTCGGTGAAAGTGGGGCGTGTAGATTACATGAAAGTAATTTCATAAGTTGCTCTGTTACGTATCTGTTCTGAAATATTCGCCTTTAAAGTGGATTTTTTTTAAATTTTTGCGCGTGTTCACGTCTTGATGAATTTTGGTAATTTTCGCGTAGTGTATTTAAATCACGAGTGAATGTGATTAAGAAAATGCGATACACTTTTCGGTAACACATTGGAAAAACTAAAGGGAAATTACCGTCAATTATTTTAAATTCGAAACTTGTTTGGGGTGCGCTTTTTCAGTTTCAAAATGGATCAATTTATTACGAAATAAAATAAATCGCTTATTTTGAACAAACACAAAAATAAGTAAAGCGTATCCAAATCTTTTGTTTGTACTTTTTCAGACATTATTGGAAAAGATGGGCAACAAAGACAAATGAAAATTTAAAGTCGCTACTATGAAGGTGACATTAGTAAAACAATTTTTTTTATCTTATTTTATTTAATGGAAGTCGAACAAAATTATATTATTTTCAAAATTGTTTGGAGAAGTTCCCTGTTGGATACATCGTAAAGTTTATCCCTCGATGAGTCATTTAAAAGTATATTTTTCTATAAATAACTTACATTTATTATTTGACCGAATCAATTTTAAGAGCAATACGAGTTTCACGCTTTTGCCGATTTTCTATTATCCGTGAACTCTTATGGTATACCTATTATGTTTTCAGCGACTTTTCTACACGTTATCTAAGGGAATTATCTTACTTAAAGTACTCAACTTTAGATAGCAGTAATATACTTATTAATTTTTATTAAAAACATGTGTGTAATTATTTATAACGATAAATCGAGCATTAACTTTTATTTATTTATTTACTTGAAAAATGATGTACAGTCATGAACATTTAAAAGGCAACCAAGAGGGAATAAAAATTATTTTCATTTTAACACTTACGTCTGCTTATAATAATTAGTTATTTTTCTTTTATTTATTTCGAAGCGCGTATCCTTATTTAAAAAAAGGCTAATACTGTAATTCATCACCGAAAACATTTTGTTTGAAATTGAATCTTTTAAGCACGGGATTATTATTTCAATTATGTAGAAACCTAATAACATTTTATAACGTAATGTTTTGTGAACAACAACAGGCTCAAGTCGGATTATCAAAATTTCGTCAAACCAATAATTCCATTAAATAAATTTGCTTTAAAAATTAATTAATGATAGGTAGTTTGATCAAATTGATTTGCTGAAAATTCGATAACATGACGAAAATTTGATTTTAAAACTAATTGGTCGAGCTTTAAATGATAAGAATGTATAGGTACACATTAAGAATAGAGTATATTTCCTATATTTACTCGGTACATGATAACAGCTTATCGATAAAGAAATATAAACAGGTTTTAGAGTCGATAAAAATTTTGAGTATCATCCACATATTTAAAGATATGTATATTTTTTCATATTGTACTTATTTATAGGTATTTTAAGTAGTTGTACTTGCTTTTTAACTAAATTTTAATATTTTTTTAAAAGCCCTTTGTATAAACATGCAGATATCACAGTTGCAAAATATATAACTTTATTTATACAGTAGAACTCCAATTATTTATTAATTTGGATTTGAATTAATTTGAACGACATCCCATCCGGACATTCATTAGGTCCGAATAGCTGGGCTGTCTTTTTGCTGTAGTTCAAATATGTATTTAATAATTGAAGTGAATACCTTTAATTTGTTCGTTTATCGTATTTTATAATAACAAATATTGCACAGTCAGAAAAGTAAATAGGTACAGGGTTTTATTTGCGAAAAAATACAGTAGATAGGTAGGTAATACATAACAATAATTTATTTAAATGAACAAAAAAACTAAAAACACCCAAATAAATGATTAAAAATCGTAATTTCATTTGAAGGCAGAACAAGCGATTCAGATAATTGAAGTTTTGGATATCTAGAGCCCAAATAATTGGAGTTCTACTGTACCGTGTAAAAATTTTACTCTAATTTTTAAAAATAACATTCTTCGACTATGGCCATCTTTTTGTTAACGCGTATAAGACAATTTCTAAAAAAAAATGGAATTTTGTCTTCAGACACCTAAAAAATCAATAAAAAAAATTGAACTTAATGCTTTTTGCGTGCATTATTTGCAATGCAGGGCTTATGACAACAATCACGAATTTGAACATTTAATTATGTAGATATTGAGTATTTCGAGCTATTTTAAAATATACTCTATAAAATTTAAATAACCTACGCCACTTTTAACATCTAGGGATCGACGCAGCTTTCATTAATTTTATAAAATTTTATATCGATTAGCTAATTACATTTTCTTGTTCCGTACATTATGCAGGTGTACCTATGTAAAACTATAAACGTTATTTAAACAATTTAACTTTATTTTAATCAACACTTTTAAAAATATAAAATAGAGAATTAATTAAAAATTTAAGCTATAAATCAGCGCATCTGTAATCAAAGTGATAATTTTCAGTAGAGCCAATATTGTTTAATACAACTAAATCAAAATTTATCACAAAAATTATCATTTTTTACAATCGTTTTCGATCGTCACAACGTTATTTTTTAATAACTTTTCTTTTTTGTCATCGTCTCGTACTTCGTCGGTGATAATTTTTATTCTATGTAAATACAACCATCTGAAATTAGAATCGATCGTGCGATATAATTTTTATTCGTAAATTTGAAGACTCACATAAAAATTCCTACGGCCGGTATTGTTAAAAATGCGCCCAAAATGTAGAACGATCCAGGAAATGACTCAATTGTCGCCTTATATAGGGCACTATAAATTGGGCCGTATGCTAAGGGCATTAAAGCCTCGCACATGGCGAACATAGAATTCATTTTTCCTACAAAAATTTATAAGAGCCGACGTGGAAAATATCGGATATTAAACCTAATTTACCTAATTCATCTGCCGACACCAGTTTGGATATTATCGATCTCGAGGCAATAAATGCGGTACCATTAAAAACTTCAATTAACGTACCTGTAAAAGATGTTATCTAGCATGTTTTGTACTAGATATGTCTACTGTAATTACCAACATAAAACACTAACGTATTTGGAGCGAACGCGTAAATTATACAGCCGCATATTTTACTTATGCTCGATATAACGCCGATCATGGCATCGTCCATTTTTAAATATTTCGAGAAAAACGCCAAGGCGAAGGAACAACCTAAAAACGTTAATAATTTATTTTTATGGTCGTCGTATGTTCTCCTCGTTATTACCGAGTAGATGGGCCACGCAGGAGTACGTAAAAAATATACTGAAGTCGATTTCGTTCCACTGAAATTTATATCTAGTGTATAAATACACAACGTTCATTTCACCTAAAAGTTAAATATTTTTGAATGCGAATAAATCGTAAGAGTCAATTAAAACTAACAATTCGATCGCGAATTTTTATAGTGAAGCTTTGTTTTAATAACCCTCCCCGCCCCCAGTAAAGAAGATTAACGGGGTGGGGGGGGGGGGGGGGTTAGGCCTGTTCAAATTTGATGAACAACTTACTGTTTTTATGAAAATTCGGGAACAATAAAATAGCGAGTGATTGATTTTGTTGTCAATTAAATATGGCATTAATTACCGTGCACCGGTCCCACAACGATCATTGCCAAAATCATTATAAGACAAACTTTCAGTCTTCGTTTATTTTCTCCTCGTTTGAAAGCCACCTCGAAAGTGTTTGCGACGTATTTAACGTTAAAAAAGTCCCTTATAAAGTTCGTTCCCGGATCTCTCACGTGTTTCCCAGTTCGATCTTCCTTTACGAGGAAGATCCCGTATAATAAACCGATAGAATAAATTATTGCGGCCAACGAAAAAACCCCATAAAAACCAATCAGTCGATATAAGACGCCGCTCAAAGCATTTCCGATTGTTATGCTAATACTGAAAAGAACGTGAAGCACGCCAATCCTGACGGTCCTCGATTCGACGTCGGTGATGGCGCATACGAACGTAAAAGCCCCTAAAAACATCACGTTCCAACCTCCAGTTATGGCCAACGGTATAGCTTCGGTGGCAACGCTAACTTCCATCGACAACTGATAAAAATAATAAGTACACAACAAGAATCCGATATTTGTGAAAATTTCTCCAGTCAAAGGAACTAATATGCATGTTTTTCTTCGTCTGTATCGGTCACACCAGGCGCCCACAAACGGCAGAAGAAATACCGGCAACACGCTCAATAAAACGTTTTTCCAAATATAAGCCGATGCGACCAATCTTTGCACGATAACGTCGTCCGTTTGATTGTATCCTGAACTATTTCTTATGGAAAGCGCGTCGCATATTTCTTTGTCAAATTTAATATTTACGCGGCAGGCTTTTTCCAAATTAAGATTTTGAGTTGTGATGCTCGCCATAACGTTTGGCAACACGAAACAAACTAGCAAAGGTTCGACGGTTATGTTAGAACATACGTTACGTAGTTTTTGTCCAAAATTCGTATTTTGTTTACATCGTTTAGATTCGTTCACGTCCTTCGGCAGTTGGTCCATTTTAAATCTAAAAATTAACGTTTTTAAATCACCTTTACGTAATCTACGCATAAATCAACTTGGAAGATGATATTAAATGTTAACTAACATTTTGGGGGGGTTTGATTTAGAAAATTACAAATATAAGTTAATGTAAATATAAGCATTTTTTTGATTTCCACCTTACGAGCTATTATCAGTTATGGACAAGTAGATGAGTAATCCAATAGCGTTTATTTTATTTACGTTTTAAAGTCTAGAAAGGTATAGATATATCGTGAAAATAACAAAACGAAAACGGGGTGTTTTTAAAATGTTCGACGTAGCGTCTTGAGGTCAAAATAACACAACCGAAATCAATTCGCTCGTTTCGATTTACGAGGACTTAAAAGGTAAGTAGGTAGCTACTCAAAATAATGCAAAATGATCTAGTAACCGTTGTTAAAAATCGTCGAAAAATTGATCAACGTTGATATTGTTCATCTATTATTATTTAAAAGGTCGAAATTGTTTAAAACAAACTCGGCATATTGCAACGACTATTGTGTATTTATCTGCTTATCAAATGGTCAGTCGTCATTAAAAGATTTGTTTCTTTGTTGTTGGTTAAATCTTATATTTATGGGTATTATAAATAGTGCCCTATAAAAAAAAAACTTACGTGTTTCGTCCTTATTTTTAGTTTAAACTAACCACACGTATACCACAGGCACCAGTGAAATGCGAACAATCTATGAATGATACTACAAATATATAATACATATGATAATAGATTTAAGCATTTTATCTCTCAATTGGTGTACAGTCGTTTAAAATTTGAGTCGATTTATTTTCTTGTTGTGCCGTTTATTTTATTAACGATATATCGACGAAGTAATCTATATCGCTTGACCGCTTTCTAAACGATAATGAAGATTATAAAGATTACCTGATCGCTCGCGTTTAGCACTTACTAACCGTTTCATCTTTTATTGTGATAATGCAACACGTACAGTTTATTGCGATAATAGTTATTTAAGTGACCAATTAGGAAATGCTCTGTTTTGTGTAACGAGTGGGATGTTTGCGAGACGAGCGAAGCGAAGTTCGAAATTACACAAAAAATCCCACAAAGAACATAAAACATTTCCCGTTTTTCATAAAAAAAAGTTAGTTAAAATTTAATGATTGAATTGTCGACGCCGTGACGAAGGCGTGGCGAAAAAGGCGCCCGCCGTTATTTTTGGGTTATGGGGGGGGCAAGTCAGACACTTGCCACAGGCGCTTCGTACCCTCATTACGGCGTCGTGAATTGTACCGAAAATAAAATAGATAGATTTATTTCAGTTGTTGTCAGATTAAAGTTTCGCGTTCGTTTTGTGCGTATTAATAAAACGTCTTTTTAACACTAATAAAAAACAAGTTTCACCTGCGACGACGAATTAATTTGTTTCATTTCCTAATCAATCACGAAAAGTGGTAGGTTTCGAACTTCAATCGATTTTAAAAAATAACAGGTACTTTACATGTGAAAATTATAAAGCTTATTATAGCTTCATTAAGCTTTATTAGCTAATATTATAATTAACTATCGATTTTTAGTTCGTTTTGGGTACCTCCAAAATTTTAATAAAAACTTATTAGGTACGATATTTTCGTTGTAAATATTCTCGACACGGAAATCTCGGATATAGAGAAGACACGTTCACATTTGAATAATATCAAAATCGCATATCCAAATGCCTAATTATTAAATTTATCATAGGTAAATATTATAGTTACAAATGATTATTTAATCATTTGTTAATGGTCGCATTCGGGGAATTGTAGCGTCGAAACGCTGCAGCGCTGTAACGCTTTATCTTGCCTGAATAAACATTTTTGGTACTAGTTATTTTTCAGCTTTTAATTCTTAGGTTGGCAATTTTGTTTGTAAAACACTCAAATTTTTATGTAAAACTTACCTTGTAATATCTTCAACTTTCTTCTTACGTTACTGCAAGGGAAATGACTTCGTCTCCGAATTATAACGTTACAAACGTTATAACGTTATCTTTATTTTTTGCATAAACCAAAACATACACAAGCAACATAATTTGTTAGATTAGAACGCATGGATGCGTCATTGCTTTATTTAGTTATAAAGCGGAATATTTATATGCTTTAATGCTTTACTAAAGCGCTGCAGCACTGCAAGTAAAGGAGACACCATTCAGAGCATCGCTTCGATAAAGCGCTATCATTTCCTGAATGCGACCAATGAGAATTGGGATGAAATTACTTTTAGTGCCCATGTATAATTTTATCGCCGATCTAGTTCTCTTGTTATCATAAAATCCACAAATTGTATAATTAGATAAATTTTTCGTAATAAGTTTTGTAATTTATTTACGCTTTATATTTACATTTTATATGCGTTTATAGTACTTAATTTTTTTCTCACTCACCACTTCATACGGCCGTTTGCAGCTTCTGTGATGAATTTCTAATCTGTCCGGCAAAAATGTTCGTCCACAATTTTCGCAAGTAATTAACTGAGCCTAAAATAAAATGACCAGGTTATAATTTGTTTTTATAGAAATGACCTATATTTTTTGGAAAGTGTATCAATATTTTTGAAATTAATTATTGAAAAAGTAGATTTCGATTTAAAGAGTGATATAAAATTAATACATATAGGTAGGTATTTTGGAAATATTGCCGATAAACGCTATACGTACCTACTTTTATTTGGTTTTATTTTATAATTAAAAATTGACTAATAAATATTATTCTAAATTATCAATTTATAATAATTTATTAACATAACGAACAAAAAATAAACAGAACACTATTTAGTTTAAAAGGTATACTATACCTACATAAACGTGCCTATATCGTTATAAAAATGTTTTTGTTGTTTTTAAAAAAATAATTCAAAATGTTTTATTAATAGCGATAAATAAGACGATCAACTTTTTTGCAGTCTATTTTGACAAATACCCTGTACACCCAAATAGTGCTTGTAAGAAACAGTTGATGTCACGAATAGGTAAATTAGGCAGCTCATCAGTTTCGAATTTAAGACTAATAATTGAACGTGTTTTGTAAGTTTATTTGAAACATTTAAATAAGGGCATTTTTAATAAAGGCGAACTCCATTACCGAAGATGTTTATAAAGTATTTTAGTACAGTTACAAAAAATGTGAAAAGCAAAAATTTCCATAAAAATGACATTTTTCCGAAAATTAAAAATACACGTTTTTCCTTTAGTTCGGTCTATCTGCGGGGGGGTGCACTGCATAAACGTAAATGCATTAATTCGACTTGTCCATGACATAATGATTAAGCAATGCAGTTTATCAATCTTAATTTGAAAAAATACCTATACGTAAATAGGTATCTACTTATCGGTATTAATGAAATGTGCCCATTTACGTTGTGGGAGTTGCATGCGAATGAAAAGATACTTATCTGAAAGTTAGGTAAGCGTAGTATGTAAATGTTACATTTGTAACCACGAAATAGCCGTAAACAGACCGTATACAAACATAATAATATAATCGTTTATCTTCCTAAATAATTTAAAAGTAAACGAAAGTATACATTTTACATATTTTGAACAACACTAATTAAAAGAAAAAGAACAAAACGATTAAATTCAATTATTGTACGATGTATGTAAAAAAAATTGTTGCAACAGGAACACCTAAAATAGCACGAGTTGTGAAAAACTTATACAGGCAGTCCTCGTTTTACGTCGAACAACATTTTGATACCATTCCTCATATACCCACAATTTTTGTTTACGCCAATGCGGTTCAATGTGGTCTTTCTATCGTTGTTCTGATTGGCGTAAACAAAACTAGACGGATATTAACAAAACGCATCTCCTAAAGAGGTGGTAACAAATTTTAATCAAAAAGACGAAAATTTAAATTAAAGATCACTATAACAGATGATTTTCAAGAGAAAACAATTTATTCAATTGTTTACGATAGCGAATAGTATCGCTGTTCACACTATTCGGAGGTCAATGTAAAATATTTCATGTTTATATTAGCGAGTTGTTTGTATAAACGTAAGTTTACGTGTCGCGCTTGTACTGTATGTATAAAAGAAAACTAACAATAAGACATAAATAAAAATTATAAGAGTACTTTTAATGACTCAATGGTAATGACATTAATTTATTTTTTGCTTAACAATCTTTGATGAAATATGTAGAAAGTATCAAAATATTTGATATTTTAAACATCAAATATTTGAGTCGTTAAATAATTCTTATTTTGAACGAAGCTTTTAAGTCGACAATAACATTTTCTTCGCCTATAAATGTTATAGAAAAATTAACGAGAGTAAAAAAAGCGAAACAAAATCGTTTAAAAAACGTTTTTTTACCAAACAGATGTAATTTTCATTATTATTCATGTTATTTTATTACTATGTGAAGTATTTTGTTTAAAGATGCGTCAATTCCACGAAGAAAACTAGTTCAACCCTTTAAAAATGCTGTTTTTTTTCCGAACAGCTGAGAACCTAACTACATGATTTTGCACAGAAATACCGGGAGAGTTTTTTAACTTAGAGACTGCAAAATATCTGGAGAAATAAGAATCGTACGAAAAAATTGTTCGACAACAAGATTTGATATTTTCGAGGGGGCCATTCTCGTTTGCTTGCGCTCGCCCCTCGCTGGAGCCGGGACACGAACCGAATAATTTTTTTAGACGAACGTAATTTATTTGCGACGTACTATTCGAATTTGCAATGTTAAGTAGGGGTTTCCATCGATGATTTTAATGTTTCCCTCGTCCCAGCCCCAAGGAGAGGCAGGGGGCGGGCAAATTTTAACGTGCACGAATCGCCTTCTCTAAAACATTAACTTTTGATGTCGAACATTTTTTCCTACGATGCTTATTGCTCCAGATATTTTGCAGTGTCGAGTAAAAAAAAAAACTCATCCAGTAGGTATGTGAAAAAATGTGTCCGTTTTACGTCGCTCGTTGCTAGTACCAAAGTAAACTGACGTGAAAGCGAGGACTATCTGTACTTACGTAGTTTAAAAATCTGAGAACGGAATCATAAAGGTGTAATTATATAAAGGGTAAAATTTTAAGACCGTCAGATCAGGAAGTCTGAAAAGCTAGCCGTATTTCGTTGTGATTTTAATTCATATAATACATTAGACATCGGCCTCTCTCATAAACTAAAAGATACGTGGTATCACAACTAAGTGACAATGATAAACTGAACCATTTTTCCATTTTTGTGGAACGTTTTCTCCATTTAATATGCTTACGTATTAACGAATAATTTTATATTATTAACGAATTAATAGTTAAAGGGGTAGGTGAAAAATAAGGCATTTAAAAGGCCATTTAATAAAAGAGATATAAATATGGGAATTATCAAAATTGATTTTTGCTGGGTAACCTTGAACTTAGATGCCTTCTATACGTGACATGCGACCTGCATATTTGATTACCTATAATATTGAGTATATATATATATATATATATATTTTTTTGATATTATCATTAACTACTACAATAATACATTAACTACATTCGTGTATCAGTAATGATATTATCGATTTTCCAAATAAATAGTACATATAACCAGTAGATAGATCGGCAATAGTTCTAATTACAATTCTTTCAATTAGGTACACAAACATATGATGACTTTTACGAATGAACATATTAAAATGATCTAAATTTCACTTAAAATATCAAAAAAATGTCATTGATTATTATTTTGTCAAATCTCATATTAATTATCTAATAAAACATAATGGTAGTTGATAGCTTAAAACGTTTATAAAGAAAAAGTTATAATTTGAAAATATCTATTAGGAATAATTTAAATAACGATCTAAACATAAATGCACCCACTTAAACAATAATAATTCGTAATAGTAGCGGGGTAACTACCACATATAAATAACTGCGCGCCATACCTTTTGTTTCGTTATCGATTAACGTTTAATAACATGCAAACACTAATATAAGTCATAAATTTTAGTCAAATGTGCAATAATTAAAATAATTTTACAGTCTTAACAATAGTAATAAATCGAATTAAGCATAGGTATGTAAAAAAAATGTATTTAGCTATAAAAAATTTATTGTAAAAACCGAATTGTCTCACAATTTACTTGGTGAAATTTTTCCATAATAAACACTATAATAAAATATCAATATTTAATGCTTCATCGACTTTTAAATTTTAAATATTTAACTTTGCAACGCGTTTCGCAATTCGCCAGTTTGGTACTGACGTTTCATAGCCGTTGGGATGCTTTCTTCCATTAGAAAATCAAAAAATGGCGCGTTCAGAAGATCAGCTCGATCATTTAGAACAAACAAAAACCAAATTCAAATTCCCTCGTCCTAAACGACCAAACTGATCTCCTGAACTCGCCATTTTTGGTAATTTCTAATGGAAGAAAGCATCCGAAACATCCCAACGACTACGAAGCGTCGGTACCCTAGTGCCTGAAATTTTGAAATTGACGAATTGCGAAACGCGTTGCAGTTAAGTATCTAAAATTTAAAAGTACATAAGTAAAACGTTTATATATTAATATTTTTATATAGTACATATACCTTTAGTAGTGTTATTTTTTATTAAAAAATTATTAATTTGTTTAGTGTTACACCGCTGTGCTTTTATATTATAGTGCATTTTATACAATTCGATAAAAATTGTAAATTCAAGCAACAGTCGCTTTTATGGTAAAAAAAATGATAAATTTCAAGAGATGAAATCAGATTTTCATCTCTGCCTATTTAACACTATTTCTGTGGTAGCCAATATCATTTAATTGTAATATGTGACAAGGGTAGGCGTTAAAAATAACCAATAATAGGTAAATTTAGATATAAATCGATCTTCAAAATAAGCGTAAGTTAAGTAAGATACCTGACACGTTTCCCATGCGATCTGATTCCACTTTTCGCCCGTCATTGGATAATCTGGTTTTTTTGGAACATCTCTTCGTCGATTTAACGGTAAATTTTCATTTTCCCTTTCCCATTTCTAAAACAATTTAACGTCTCTATAGAAATCGATATGTTGTGTAGGCGACGTCGGCGATGACGTCGGTGTCCTTTGGTCAATTGACTGATCATTAGAACCGATGCGCCACCAAATTATTATAAAATAATAAATTTTACGGTAATATATTATTATTATTTATTTTTGTGTATGTATAAAGTACTATAACTTTGGTTGGTTTTAACTTGGTTTAATCTTGAAATGTTTATGTCTTACATCATCCCTCTCTACGTGATTATTGTAGGTATTGAGCGTTACGCCAACCATCAGATCTACTGCATGAATATGGCGTGCATCGAATTAATATTCTAGTTATCAAGATTTTAATTATGAAGGACATAAACGTATCCAGAACATGAAGTTCCATTAAAAAACATTACGAGTTTTAAAGGCATTGTATATCACGTTTATGTTAATTTAACTGACCTTTAACCCCAAACGACCTACTTGTGGAATTGAATACAAGATGAGATTCGGCATTTATTTATAGAATTTGAATGTAGGGGTAGTTTTATATTTGGGAAAACTATTTATTTACAAATTACAAATGTCGATTAAATAAAAATACAATTATTGCTTTCCGTATTGGATACCGTGGAGTGAGCTACAAATAATTTTTCGACCAATGTTTCTAAAGGTTCGGTATTTATCTACTCCTATTTAGCGATTATACATACACGTTACTGCTGTATATAAAGACGTTAAATTAAAAAAAAAACTTTGAAAATTAATTTGTTTTCATCTTGAATCTACGTAAGTAAAAGTTTGTAGTGGTATTTTTGAAACAATGTGGCCATTCATCGATGGTTCCAAAAAAAATAATGAAAGATACGCTAATTTTAATTTCAAAAAATAAACGAAATAAATGCAAAATATTTAGATGTTTGTCAAAATGTTTTCATTATTTCAAAATATGCGGTCTTTTTATATCAATACTAATATAGATGCCTACGTAAAAGATAGGTAACTATCGTTACCCACTAATTTTAGCTCCCTATCGATTTCACATTCAATAGTGTAAATTTCATCAAACCGATCGGTGACGCATCGTTAAAAAAACAGTTTATTTTAAAAACGAAATCAAATAGAAAACCTTTAAAATGTTCTAATAATCGTATACTCACTTCTAAACATCGGGGTTCGTGCAAAGGCAAAGACGCGGTGCCGAAATCTCTTCCGCACAAGTAGCACATGAGAGTTTTAGGTTTCTTTCCCGTTTTAGGACGATTGCCGTTTGAATTTTCGCTTTCGTTTCCAGGTCCAGGACTGTGCACGATGTTTTGGGCTGGCAACGACGATTTTCTTAAAGGTTCCGGTTTATCGTTTTGCCTCGATTTGTATTTAATCGCGATCGGTTTTTGAACTGTACTTTTTACCGGAATTTTCATATTTTCGTCCATCTTCTTGATCGGTTTCAGCGGAGTGACGGGATGACTATGAAAACGTTCTGGTTGATCGTCGCGACCACAAGTTTTGCACGGTTCGGGAAGTTTGGTCGATGGTAATGATGTAACGTTACTACTTTCCACGTTCGATTTGATGTTGTTGCCCCTTTTTCTTACGATCTTCGCCAATTTTGGATTATTATTTGAATCGGTAAAGGTTTTCGCGTCCAGTCGTTTCATAGTTTGTCGTTTTACTGTCAAAGTCTTGGCCGTCGTGACTTTTTTGCGATTTAGTTCGGATTTTTTTAAACTTCTAGCACTTTGAACTTGCGAAGCGATACTTTCGTCGTCTTCCCAACTACTTTGACTAGTTTCTGGGCGTCGTAGTTGTCTACTATATACGTTCAGTCCTGAATCCGAACTGGGCAAACTCAAAGGACGATTTATTACGCTTATAACTGAATTATTTACCGCGAGATTTTTCGATCGATTCGTCATACCGAGAGGTAATCGACATAAATTTGTGATGCATAAGAATTCTTTACGAATTTTAGACATATCGATTTCGGTTATAAATTTTATATTTAACACCCTGGGTTTTTCTAAAGTTGCCGTTAAAGGTCTATCCTCGTTTTTTTCTTCGTTTTCTTTGTGTCTCGTGGGCCAAGTTTTTGTAAATAGTTTTAAATTCGACTTTTTTTTCGTCATTTTATTTTAACTAAAAACACGTAAACAATATTTTAAAATCACTATTTGATAATAAATATTACTTCAGGTTAATGTTATTTCGATTATTTTAAGAAATAAAAATAGTATCATTATTATTACGAACGACGAAATTTCGATAATACACCATCGCGTGTAAGTACAGACTAACCGGTCTCCTGTGCAATGTGCGAACCCGATTATTTACCTACGCGCACGAACCAACCCACCCGTTTTACTAAATAAGTTCGTATGTTACGAATTTAATCATATATGTCCATATGACGTCTTAATAAAGAGTCATAACAACTTTAAAGGAAAAGCAACTTATCCTTCAAAAACTAAATTGCGAAATAATAATTTATGACAAACTCGATAACTACTAATTACAAATTACGTACGTACCTATGTATATTTTAATTTTTATTTCTAACGACAATTTTTTATTTGACCACAACAATAATTTAAAATAATAAACGTTAAAATAGGTAATCATAAAAATATATCTTAAATAAATATACCTAATAGATCCTTGCATTAAAAATGATCAAGTTACTTATTGAACAAGTAAAGGGGTGGGTAGGAGAATTACCTACCTATTATATCTAAAAATACAACTTAATTCTGCGTGCTCCGTGAAATTATCATGCCTAAAAGGTTTTTTCATTTTCTCTAACACAAAATTAATTAATTTTTTTATATTATTCAATTCTGCATAAACAAAGAAATAACAGCACATATCGTGACAAGGTATCTATAATTTATTGTAAAAACCCCCAATGGTTTTTTAAATTAAAATCGTGATGTTACAATATAAGTTTCTTAAACAACGGCATTTTTTGTATTAATTTTGAATTTTTGGAAAACATGTAGGTACTTACAGTAAAATTCTCATATATGTACCTAATTTAACTATAGGGACAACCCAGATAAGTATGGTGCCATCTCTTAATTTGTTGAAAACTTATTTTAGTCTATCCTGTCTATTTACTAACAAAAAATTATTAAAATCTATACTATTTTTTATTTGTATGTAGATAACACGATAACATTTTTGGCAACAATATAAGTACCTATTTCTTTAAAACAATTTAATTTTTTTTTAATTTAACTAATACAACTAACAATAAGTAGTCAATAACTACTCAACAAGTAACAATAACTAATCTTATGTACATACATTCATATATTTATAAATTTTATTTAAAAACTGCATACTATCGTCGAGTAAATAAAGCCGAAAAATCGTCAAAATTTCGGAACTCACAAGAATAAAACCGATTTTGATGAAATTGTTGTTTAAAATGTTTATTATACTACATCATTTGAAATCAGAAACATTCCGGTTGGCGCACTCTAGTATTTGTATCGTTTAAACAATAGTATTTTGTATAACTAGTGCTGAAAGGGGAATATGTCACGCTAGTGTGATAATTTAAACGTGTTAAAGCACGTGTTATATGCTATGCTTTTCTGACGATCACAAGTGTTTATTAAGTAATTCGCGAACGAATTAAGGATTAAAAGATGCACGAATTTTGACTTTATCGTTTGACACGTTAAAAACGACCTCTATTTAGTAATCAAACTGCTTGTGCACAAGTACATTACACAACATGTTAGAAGGCTTCTGATTGGCCGAGTAGCGTGTGCAATGATTGCACACGGGCTACGACGTTTTTGATTAGCTAACGAGTTTATTTGTTTGTAATGTTCAACTTTCCGTAACATAGAGGGCTAGTTGTACCACAGCTGATCTTGTTAAACGTTAATCAATTGTATAGATAATTGTTTCTACAGTGATTGACTGACGTTTAGCGTGATCGGCTGTGGTACAACTGGCCCTTAATGGTGTGAATTTATGCACTTTTCATAGTGGTCATCGGAAAAATTATTATAACAACTAAATACAGGGTGTCCAGGAAATGGTACCTACATAAAGAATAAGAGATGCGGAGTATGCCAGAATTTTTACATAATTTCTTACATAATACGACTTATTTGACCGATTGCACCAACGCCAGATAACTTTATTATCCGATTACTTCTACCAGAAATAACCGGAAAATAAAGTTATCTGGCGTTGGTGCAATCGGCCATTATTGACTATTTATCTTACTACATTACAACATTATTTAAGTGTGATTTTCTCAAATATAATATGGTTCATATTATCGAAATTAAATAGCACTTCTTTTATCCTAAAATATATGGGAAATCCAAAAAATGTTGTTAAACATTTAAGAACATAAACCTCTGAAATATTTTGGGATTAGAAAGGTCGTGACTCCCCTGTAGTGTTATCAAAGGATCCATTACATCATTTTACAGATTTTAATTTATTACGTATGTATATCAAAAATTATTAAATTCCAACGAAAATACAACAGTCATTTAAAAAAATTGAATTTTATACTCTTCAACTTTAGGGGTGAATACCTCGACAGGGGAGCGCAGGAAAAAAATGTATATATGAACTTGTGGCATTATTTTGAGGTGGTTTATGCACTCCCAAGAGATTTTCCACCATTTCCTGGACACCCCGTATTTTATTGTAATAATTGTTTAAACAATGCCAATTATTTGAGTGCGCCAACCGGAAAATTACTAATTTCAAATAATGTAGTAAGCTTACCTAAATGTGTCTTCCCTATTCATATTTTTGAAACGAAACTTTAGAAATAATTAGCGTTAATAAATTCAATCTAATTTGACTAAAACATAATTTTACAATAGCTCAAAGTGAAACTATAACATTTTTGTCCACACTTATCCTGATTATCCCTATGATAAAATATAAATGTGTAAATAAAATTCGATACATGATTAAAATCATATTGTATACTTTGTAACTTTGTAACAGAAAACTAAATTTTTTTGTTAAACTATCGTAAGTCGAAATTTAATCTTTATAAATGAGTTCAAAAATAAATCCGAATTGGGCAGATATTTTGTAGAATATAAAGATATCTAACCATTTGATGTGCTATGTATGTATGTATTTAAAATTTAATTTAAATACAATATATAAAATGCAATTTTTATACAATTAAAACTAGCATTATTGGTTGCATGCCGTCCGCAAGGCAAGAGAACGAAATACATAATTTAATTTTAATTATGTAGGGAGAGTGGGGTTTTTTTCAAACAGGGGTTTGTTCGGGCAAATGATATTTTGTTAAGTAGTACAAAATGCTTTAAAATAATTTAAAATATTCTCAACAAATGGCAGTAATAGGTTGGTTGTAGAAAATAAAATTGATGTAAAGTACAGCTGTTATTGAGTAACGGCGCGGAGAGGATGCACATCGTTGATTTAAAAGAAAAATTTATTGACAATTTTAAACTTTTTATTTTTTGTAGTTCAACTTTAATAAAAACTTTGTGCATATATACTACAACGTGTTTCCGAATAATGTGTTGTGAGGTTGTTTCGGACATAGTCCTTTTCTGATTTTTATTGAAAAAGCCAAACGGTAGAAAATAAATTTATAAAACCATGTGTTGGGGATATTTCAACAATTGATAAAACTCAAATTAAAGCACTTTTACTTGTTCCTTTAAATAACAGAACCACACATATCCAACGAAAGTGCAACTTTTAATGTGGATTTGTACTCTCTCAATCTGTGTTAATCTTACTATTTTTTTGTGTTACCTTTCTTATTTTATTTAAAAATTTTTTCAAAATTTTTATTTTCAACGACAAATTTTAAATAATGTTTATATACAAAAGTTTCTGAAGATTTTCAGCTTTCTTTTTTTAATATTATAATATTTCTACGTAAAGAATAAACTTATTTTCAGTTTCGTGACAAAGTGTTGTTTCTTCTTTCATCGACCGTCCGAGTTAACCGTTAACATCGTTTGGGACTATTTCGAATAATAATTTTATATATTTTTTTGAGGTTTATTACACGTATTAAAGGACACGATTGCTCATAATTTAACAAAGACTTATAGTAGCTTCAACATTAGCAAATATCTTTCGAAAATCAACTTTTTGTCCGAGATACCCCCCTAATTATTAAGGGGTTCTCAGGCACTTAATATTATTGTGCAATATTTGAGATTGTGCAATAATATTGAACGTCTGTAGGTGATTGTGCAGTGATTATACAATATATGGTCAAGATTGTGTCGCATTTAAATACTGTCTCATTTTTATAAGAAATCAATATAGAGAATTTGTTAAAAAATAAAGTTAAATAGTAAGAATAATTTTAAAGGGTAAAATTACGTGAGAATTCACTTGAAATCATCATTATTGTGCAAAATATTTTGTTGTCTAGGGACAACTTCAATATTATTGCGCAATATTATTTACGGTTACCTGGCAGTTTGGGTTTTTATGTGGCCTGTAAAATTTACATTTTCTCTACAAAGTAATTGATTCACGTAAGTTTGAAAAAAGTGCAACGCTCGATGCCCAGCTCGATCGTTAAAGCTACTTAAAATCAAAATAAAGAAGGCGTGGGAATTCTCACAGGGTAATAGATACATCGAAATACAAAAGTTAATTTCCTCGTTTCGTAAAATAAGATCAAAAAAGCATTAGGGCAAAACATGGACACTTTGACGTCGATTTGCACAAACTATCGCATCATATGTCTTAATGCAGAGACTGGATTACATTTTTTTTGTATGTAAAAGTCATCCAGTACATAAAGACACTTAATGGAATAAACTTGAAAAGGTAAATATTATTTAAAGAGGTAAAATTGTAATGCAACAGCAAACGCTTTACCAATTTTTTTATAGCTAAATAAAATTTCTTCCATTTCATTTATTAGTTTAATTAAGTGTGTAACTTCCATAAGAAAACTAAAAATTAAAACATTTAAAACATTATTTAAAAAAAATAACAAATTTAACAAAAAATAGAGGGTTTTCCACACCACCCATGAGGTACACTCTTAGGCGCGTTGTCTCTGTAGGACGAGATCTCGCTTACAGCCCTACTACCCATCTCGTAACTTCCTACTATCAAAAGTACATCGTTTTTTCTCGATTAAACGATTACTCTGTTATTAAACAATAAACCAAAGCAAGGATACATTCTCAACTTTTATGGTGTATTAAAAAAAACTTGTTTAAACTCTTGAACGTCGACAATAGATTTCTTCTCAGTCGAAGTCGAAGAATTTCATCGCAGAAGACTGTTGATATCCAAAACTGTTAGTGTATTTTTTTTAAATCAAATCTTCTATTAAACACCTTCAAATGATTGTAAAACTTTTCTTCTTGTTTACCTACTTTACCATATTTAGTAAATTATTAAATTAATATAAGTATTAAAATAGATAATAAGAAAAAAATTAGATAATTCTAAACTTTTCTTTATACGTAATTGTACTTACTTACGCACCTTTACCTTTTTTTAACACATACACTCCCGATGCCAATAAATGTTGCGAATATTTACAAATGTCGCGATTCAACGGTAACAACGCTCAAAGGGGGCAAAAACCTAATATCTATTCCTACCTTTCCGTTGATCTTCTGTTGACTGTGAGCTTACAACATTGCATGCACCACTATTCCCACTTCCACTTGGAATGCTGGAACACAATCCCTAATGTGCAAGTGCACACACATTAAGGATATATATACTAGGTGCAATTTCTTAAAAGTGGATGTGGTATACGTTGGTCGCATTGCGGTCGATCCAATTATTACTTCTAAAGTTAAGTAGTCGTCACATTTAGTCGGGGTCGCATTTAGAAACTGTGATTATTCAGTCATATAGGTTAAACCATATTTATTTCTATGGAGACGATTAGTTTATAATCGCTTTTAAGAAAATATATTATAGTTTAATATAAGACTTACTTTTAAGTCACTATTTTTGAATACAATCTTAATCCTGAAACAAGTACGTCTCTAGAAGCTATTTCCATTTTAGTTGGGCACAATCCGTCGTATGAATCCTTCGGCGATTTTTCAAGAATTACACTTGTATACCTACACTTTTTATTCAACGCTAATGAAAAAAACCGCAAGAGTTCGAAAAGGCAAAAAATGCGCAGATGTGCTTCTAAAAGCCCTAACCAAATTAATGTTTTAAAAAGACCGCATAATTGGTATCAAATTTAAAATTTAAAGAGAAGAATTTGTCATATAAGTATATAGAATTGGTATTAGTGAGATGGCTGTATATTGTAAACAGTATACAGATACACGTTAAAGTTAGTAAAACATGTTTCGATTCCTACCTTTGATTGTAGGCTGAAAGCTCACAGTCACACATCCCTCGCTGTATGTCACAAAACATTTTAGGAAAATGGGGACAATATATAGGTTGTTACCGTTGCAAAATTACAATTTAAAAACATCAATATAATAACCACTGACATTTCACCGATCATCAGCACGTGATTTATGTAGTACCCGTTTTATAGGTATATGATAGTTATATGATATACGAAATTTGTTTTATTTGTGTCTAGTTAAAGACTATTAATAATTAAAAACATTCTAAAGAAACTACTGATGATTGTGAGGGAAATGTCAGTGAGCGGGGCTTTATAGTGGTGTTCATACTAATACTGAATTGCTTTACAATTAATTGTATTAATTTTATGCATTATCTATTAAATAAAATATATTGTTACTACTTATTACTTATATTCAACTGAATTTAAAATTCAAATTTAACGTAGCTGTTACCTATACCAATAATCACCTAAATTTAATTAAATCGAATTTGAATAGTTTAATTTAAAAAATATTAGATAAATATTGACAAAATTGAAAGTTAAATAAGTATATCTAAATTATTGCCTTAGAAAATGTGAACTTTAATAATTTTGAGCAAAGTATGCATTTATTGACAGTTATTATCGAAGTTAAATTATTATTAAATTATTAATACATTCAATAATGTTTAACGTAATTATTTAATTGTTTTAATACCTTTTGCCAATATGAAAATATCTTGTTTTTTACTTTAAACATATTATATTTCAACCTTTTTCTGCGCTCTTCTTCAGTATATAAAGTGATAACAGTAATGATAGTTAATTTTTTTTATTTTGAACAATTTTCAAAAATTAATTATATAAAAGGTATTAAAAATAATTAAATAATTATATAAAAACGCCAAAAAAGTCCCAAAATTTCTAATTTTTAATATATATATAGTATTTCCTAAAATAATTATTAAAAACTCACCATTTGTAGCCCCGCATTAAAATATAATAGAAAGATCCTACCTGTAACAAATAAAAAAAATTAGTTTACATATTTTGCGTTATACAGTGCTCTCCCTCTATAGTTCCTTCCTCAACAGTTCCGCTTCCCCAGTTTTCGACTCGACTAGTACCCCCACTCTTAAGACATCAGCGCGTACCTCGAGATTCAAATGGCTCTCTCCATACAGTTCCGCGCGCTGTAAGGCTTGAAAAATCGAGTGTATCCAATATATATAGCACAAATTAAGTAATTTATATTGTATTTATTATTTTATTATTATTATTTATTTATATTTATTAAAAGAAGTATAAAAACAAAATATATTACGTTGATTTGTGACATTTTATATTATAAAGATATAGATTAGCACGAGCGTACGAACAACAACTAACTGTCGAACAGAGGAAAACCATCAGTAGGAAATCAAAACAAAAGAAAAACATTTTATTAGGACGAGTGTAAGATGGAACTATTAAGAAAGACGCAAGTGAATTCGTTCGAGCGCTACGAAAGGCGCTTGGTAGGGGAACTCTGTTCGACTTAATTTCTAAGAAAAGTTATTCCCCTCATGCCCAACTGCGGAACTGTAGAGGAAGAGCACTGTAATTTGTTTAAATGCGTACCTTAATTCCTCGACGTTTTCTAGTAAAATATCAGGAACCGTCAACCATTAACTGCTACGGAACAGGCACTTCACAACTGCAACAATAAATTTAAAAATTAAATTAATTAAAACCTATACATTAAAATATGTTAAAAATATGCAGCCTTTTTAATCAAAAATCGAAATAAAACGATATAAAACCATCAACAAAAAGTTCAAGTTCTTATGAATAGTTGCAAAAAATAAAATTAACGTGTTCAACCGCTTTATCAAGAACGAGCAACTGAAATTTTCCTTTACGTGCTTTACGTGTGGGGTACCTATATTAAAGGTTTTTTTAACTGACCAACCCAAAAATTTTATATCATAACTTATTAAACACGAAATAAATAAATAGATAAATAAATATATATATATATATATATATATATATATATATATATCTCGATGCAGTTTTTCTAGAAGGACGTAATCCACAAAAAGTAAATTTTACAGCAGAGCACAAATACAAATCGATTTTTCCGGTGGAAAAAATCGAAATATTATTACTAGATTGTAAGAGATTATGCATTTGCTTTTAACGTACAAGATAGTCAGAATAACTCATTTTTACAAAAAGTATGGGTTACGTCCTTTGGCAAAACGCCATCGATATATACGGGATGCTCGTTTTTCGTGTGAATGCATGAGGATCTTGGTTATCTTAAGAGATACGAAGTCGGTTAAATCGAGACAAAGTTGCGCATTTTCGTGCTGATTAAAAATGTGGAAAAAAATTTGACCTGCTAAACATTTTAATTTTGAAAATATCGCGATAAAACTGAAAATTAGGATTTCCGTTTTTATTTTTTTATACGAAAACCAGTCAAGTTTGCTATTACTAATCAAAACATTATTGAGACACTTTTTAACGAGGAATTTAATTCGATAGGTTTTCATGTACGAATAATGCCCATCTCAAGGTGCTCCTGAAATAGGTAGAAAATCTTCATGTGGTTTTTTTCTAAAACGTCCCCTAAGGGAGATAGAGCCCCTTCAAATGTGCGTTTTAGAAACGTTTTTATTTAATTCTCCCGAAAGACGATTAATTTGATTTTACTCGTAAACGGTGTGTCCTATCGAAATTTGATAAGAGTACATTTTGTTAGTAGAAAACCTTGAAGTTTCTTTATTTCTTGTCAAAAGTTGAAAAAATTACCAATATTTACCCACTCCGTGTGCAGTTTGACACACTTCCGAATTGAATATTGAGCATTTGATAATTTAATTTAATAAGCATTAAAATAATAGTAAATGTATCAATTTTCGTCATTTTATCTTAAAAGGTTCAAGAAATATTAAATAAAAACTATTCTAAAACCCACACTTGAAGGGGCTCTATCTCCCTTAGGGGGAGTTTTAGAAAAAAAAAACATATGGAAGGTTTCGTCATGTGCCTTCAAGCTTTGACCACCTATTTTAGGAACACCTTGTACATACGTATACTTACAATTAGGTAATATTTTCCTTGAAGCAATATAAATTGATTTGGCGATAGCAATTGTTTCGAAAATGAACGAAAGTATATTATTATCAACAACAAAATTCTATAAATCGGAAAGTAATTATCGTTTTTAAGAGAATTAATTTATTTGCCAAATAGTATTGTGAGATATGGCGATCCTTATTATTAAAATCGCGTTCATATATTATGTACCTATTCTTATGTTAAGTAATATAAATTATTTCAGGTCCCACAAACAACTCAAACGTAATGAGTCTCGGAAACTGCATTCACACAAAGACAACGCCTGCGCAGCGTTACAAACATATTACTTATATAACCTATAATAACTTTACATACTTAACAATCAATTTAATTTTTTGTAATCAAGATTATTTGTTATATTTGATATTCTGCTTTAACAACGTCGACTGATGTATTATTACAATAAAATTTAAAAAAATACTTGGTGTCTACTTACATTTTTATTTGAAGAGCAACAGGTCTATGCGTTTGCAAGCACAAATAACTTTAAACGACGATAACGAACGAAATGTAATTATTTTAGAAAATAAAACGCGGTGATTCTATTATTCAGTCTTAACACAACACATTCACATATTTAAACGTAATTAAATAAATCAATTTTTATCACTTTCATTGAAAAATTCAAGACCGTAGCCGAATGTTACTCGCGTCCGCATCACACACTCTCGTAATACCAACTGCCTAAACTGATAAAATAACGATCATATTCAAACTCGCCAATTAGAAAACAGATTCAGACAAATTGACCAACCAGAACAATTTGAAAGCTTCTCACTTACTTGTTTTAGAACAAGTAATTACCTATCCAACAATTTAAGCGATTAAACACATTACAATCTATAAAATGAGATAAAATTTTTAAGGAATATGCAGATGTTCTAACACATGTGCGCTAAACGACTAGTACATATTGAATTCAACTTATACATATTTACCTTAAAATATACCTACCTAAATAAATCTGAATAAAATTCCATACCTACATTTAAATTTATTATTTCTGCATTGTTTAAGAGATTCAAAATTTGTTTTATTAATAATATAATCGGCTTAACGGGATATTATTAATTGGTCACTGTCATATTTTTTAAAATTTGTTGATAATTTGTATCGAACGATTTTTAAAGGTTTCTTTCTGAAAATAAGTCGACCATGTTACTAGGAACTTATAAAGAACAATTTCATTGTTCAATTCAATACTTAATAACTTGATTTTACATGGAAAAAGGGCTATATCTACCTCATAAATATAATGACTATATAGACTATAGATGACCTGTTGCAGGTTCCAGTAATTAACTATTTCTTATAAATTTCTAACAGTAACGGTTCGGGATGCCTCATTACTAAGGTGATATTGCGCCTCTAAACAATTAACAAAGACACTGTGATGTTCCTGTACAAATTGTAAATTCTTGCATTTTTCATGCGGTTGTTTCGTCCTCCATCATTTATCGTTAATTTTCTAACATAGAACAGACATGAGATTTGTTACTAAAGGTCACCCTATCCCGTTATCGATTCCACATTGCTTACTAATTAGAAAACAAACACAATGCATAATTTATTTTCCAATAACCATATACCTACAGACATTATGGTAGTGCATGTTCCTTGACAATGCAATGTCCCCTTTTTGAGACCATTTAGACTAACATATCGTAATATCATTCAAACACTATGATTTGGATAGGCCAAAGTTAGAGTATTCTAGCAACGAGCGTGGAGAAAGTAGTATATGTGCTTACACGATAATGAACAGTTTGTAATCTTTATTCAGAAAATAAGAATTGGTTGTAAATAAGACTATCATTATACAGCGAAACCTCTATTAACGGTCATCTCACTTTAAAGAATAGTTTCTTATTCCCCAAACTTAACGTTTGCCCTAGTTAACCCTCCCTTTACCGAACACCTCCCAATAACGACCAATATTTTCCACTCCACACTGTCCCTTATTGGAAGGTTTCACTGTATATATGTTGGAAAATAAAATATCTATTAATTGTTATTTAACAATCATAGTATATTCGTTTAAACTTATCTTATCTACAGAACTCAAACTTAAAAAAAATACACAAATTATGCTTACTAAATAATCTCGTGACTTTAAAACTGCGCAAAATCTTACAAAGATAACAATAAACAATTGATTTTCGTTAAATTTTATTTAGGTAAATTTTTTGTAGTTACCTACTACATCAGTAGTCAATTTTGAAATAGGTAAGCAGTAATATGATTATTTATCTATTAAGGTAAATGTACTTTATGCCAGGGCGCAGCAGGCCGAATCGCAGCGCAAAACTCCACAACCAATCGTTGTCACGCAACAAAGATCCCAGCATTGGCTCATTTAAAATGTACCCCAGCAATTGGTTGCGGAGTTTTGCACTGCGATGCGACGCGACCCGAGATAATGTACATTTACCTTTAAAATCTAGTATGTAGATTAGATATGACTACGTATGTAGTATGTAAACTATTTTTGAAATTTTATTTTAAAACTGGTTACGGTAGGTATATTCATAATAAACCTCAACAAATAAATGCGATCCAAATTTTAACTGCAATATATTGTAATAAATGCCTAAAGTGTAACAAGATTAATATTCTTTATTAAAAATAAAAAAATGTAATATATTTTAATTATATGTAGACGCATTCATAATAAAAAATTTCTGATACAGTAAAAAATGAATTCAACTACTAATTTAGTAGAACGACAAAATCTTAAGGAATGTCTTGCAACATGTAAAAACTACATTAGAAAAATGATTCCAAATTGGTCGACTATTTCGGGCATTCTTGCATTAGTTTTAACAATGCTCGTGATATGGGCCATTATTTATTCTCTATTTGGCAATAAAAACGTTGGAATTAAGAGCCAACTGTTTACTTTAGTGGTAAGTAATATTTATATTTAATATTCTAAAAACATATAAATTGAATTCATTTTATTTTTTAGATACTTTTTATATTAGCAAAAATAGCTGGTTGTTTGGTAGCCATTATAAAAATTCCTCCGATGGTAGGAATGCTTCTGATGGGAGTTTTATTAAGAAATGTCGGATTTATTCATATAACAGAAGAATATCAACAATTCACTGCTGTTTTAAGGTAAAAATTATAGTTCTAATAATAAAATCATTTTGTAACGACTCTGTAAAACGGTTTCTTAAGTATAGATCTGTTTGTTTTAAAATAACTCTAAATATTGGAAATTATACTAGATACTCTTCCCTTATCATTAGTATAATTAAAAACAATAACTAATAAAAAATCGCAACTTTCTAATTCATAAATATCTAGTCAAAATGTTGCATTGCATATTATACTTCACATTATGTTTAGATTATTTTATATTCACATTCATGCCGTATAAAAAATATATCTCTAGCACTTAAGGCTACTTAGTTTTCCTAATCTTTGTGATTTGGGGCGAATTAGATACTCTGGCTTTTTTTGCAATTTTGTTAATTTTTTCTTATTACTGCGTTTTTCTTTCGTTGTTTAATTCCTGCATTCTCTAAATGATCTTCTACTTCATTATTGTACCTACTAAAAATAATGGTTAGTAATAAAATAATCCTTAATACCTAGAGAATCAGTTACCTGACTGGCCTTATAATGCCACTTCGGTTGCGGGTTCGAATCTCACTGCACCTATGGACGTTTGTGAATGTTAATTAATACTAACCCGTGTACTAACCAAATAATAAAAGTCTGTGGTCAATGGGCAGTGATCCCGAAATCATAAAAAAAAATTAATACTAATATTGATGTTTAAAATAAATTAAAAACAATTTTTCTTTAAACCAGACAAATAGCTTTAGTCAACATATTATTACCAGCTGGTTTGGGATTAGATGCTGTGGCACTAAAACAAATGGGATGGATGATTATAAACTTAGCAATTGTACCGGTAGCGGTTGAAGTTTTGGGAATTACCTTGATGTCGCATTTTTTAATGGACCTTCCTTGGTTATGGGCCGTTCTTCTTGGGTAGGAGGTATCATGATTAATAGAACTACTATGGTTTTGAAAAGTTTTGTGCAATTTCATTTAGGTTTCTCTTGGCTGCAGTATCACCGGCCGTGATTATCCCGTGCTTGTTTGAATTACAAAGTCTAGGATATGGTGTTAATAAAGGTATCCATACCCTCGTCATTGCTGCCTCCACATTAAATGATATCGTCTGTATTGCTTTGTTTGGAATTGTTCTTGGGGTCATTTTTAGTACCGGTAAGGGAATCACATAACATGAAACAATTGCCTTAATTATTTCTTATTTTAATAGAAAGTTTAGTTATGCAAATTTTACAAGGCCCTATCGTTCTGGTATTGGGTTTTGCATATGGAATAAGTTGGGGTATTGTATGTCAAGTTGTACCACATAGAAATGAAGTGAGTAAATTATCGATAAAAAATATCAATTAAAATAATCAAGAAAATTTTAGTTTTATTTGGTTACACTTCGAACTCTTTTGCTTGGATTAGGAAGTGTTTTGTCGTCGGTTGGAAGTGATGCTATTGGCTATGGAGGTGCAGGTACTTTAGGTTGCATTACGGCAGCATTCGTAGCTAATTGGGGATGGAAAAAACAAGGATGGGATAATAACGTGATTATTTTATAAATGCGATAGCTTTATAATTTATATATTAGTTTTTAGAGTCCAGTAAAAGCGAACTTTGTTCTACTTTGGAAATTTTTCGAACCAATTTCTTTCAGTTTAATTGGAATAGAAGTTAATTTTGCAATTTTAGAATTACGTAAGGTTTTATGGGGCACCATTTGCATGATCATACCCTTATTAGTAAGTATTGCTAAACGTGTTAGGTGATTGTGGTTGTTTTTTCATTTCTATTTTAAAATCTAGATGAGAGTAGTAACATCATTTGGTTCTACACAATATAGTAATTTAAATTTAAAAGAAAACTTGTTCGTTGCATTGTCGTGGATTCCTAAAGCTACTGTTCAGGTAAATTATAATTTTGTTGTCAAAATAATAATGAAAAGTAGCTATTTAAGTGGTTAATTCCTTATACGAATACTTTCGATTTCTAGGCAACGTTAGGACCTGCAGCATTAGATATAGCACGACAAAATGATAATCCTATAGCAGAAGGTTATGCAATTACTGTCTTAATTGTGGCTGTTATTTCAATTCTTATAACTTCCCCTATCGGAGCAATTATCATTATGTATCTTGGACCAAAGTTCCTGCATCGGACTCTTCCCGATTCAGAAACTAATAGAGTGTAATTTATTTCTTCTCTAAATAATAATTTACTTACAACTATTTTTAGCAAATATAAATATGGGACTTTCACTTCTAAATGTTATTCAATGCAAGAATAGAATCATATTTCGATACTTATATTGATAAAATATAATATTCTTACATTCATAAATTAATAAAATCTTATACCATTTTTTAAAGTGCTTACTTAATTACCTTAATTAATGTGATTTATCTTCTGTACCTGTACCTCTTGAAATGGAACCATAATTGAAATACATTATTGTGAAATTGACATCTGAATCCTCTTTTGTAAGAGTACTCCCATTCTCTGTTAACAATTTTAAAAGCTATATCTTCGTAGGGTGGTCCAGCGTGAAATCTTAAAATCGCAAATTCTCTGTTCTCTGCGCATGGAGTCTGTACAATAAAAAATAATAATAAATAAAAATTATCACAAATAGCATGTATAACGCTTACAAGAAAATATTCCGGGGTGCTATTTTTGTCAATAAGATCGGGGTAAAAAATGTTAAACTTATAACCCTGAACAATTTTGGTGGAGGATTATCCATATCATAATGAGTTTGGTTGTATTTGTTCCATTCAAATCCTGTATGAACTCTATTGAAATATCTCGGTTTACGAGGGCGATATTTATCAGACCAAAGATAAACTTGATTATCTAAGGCGGCTTCCACCGAAAATTGAGCCTCATCTTCGCCCATACCCTTCCTCGCTTCTCGTTGCAGCATGAGTTCTTCTTTAGTCATCACATTCTACAAATATCAATAGTAATTATTATAATTTTAAAACAAAATTGTAAAGTATATTTACTTCAACTTTCTTTCCCGAATTTATCACCTGAGTTCTTGCGAATTCCAATCGTTTCAAATCGTCTTCCTCGTTAACAACGATAGTTCCCGGTTCTAACTGATCAGCAGCTAAAAATTTTGGACTGTATCCTCCATTTTGATAAGAAGAAAAGCATTCATTTAACAAAGTCATTTCTGGATCTTCCTCAGGTTCACTAAAACAGGAAAATATTCTATAATTGCTATAACTTTTAAAAGAATTAACAATGTTATGTTTTACCCTTCTTTATCACTGCTCGGTTCTTCATCGGACATCTTGCTTCCGCACGGTTCAGGTTCGGCTTCTGTTTTGATTATAGCTGAAGAACTAGAAACTGAAGCATCTGCATTGTCTGTGTTAGAGGCAGCCACAGCTTGTTCGGCTTTTAAGACTTGTAGTTTACGTCGCAAATTTTCCTGATGCCGATCTCGCAATCGTGCTCTTGCCATATGCGCTTTAATTAAATAATACATTTAATATCGTGCAAACTTAAAGTATAGAAAGGTGACTATTTAATTAATTACCCTTTAATTGTGAAGAAAGAGACTCCCAATACCCAATATCAATTCCATCCGCTTTACCTTGGATCTTTTTATCAATTTGCGTTTGTAAATTTTTTAACTGTACTGTAGTTTTACCCTTAAACACTTGAGTCACATTTGTGGCAACAGACTGATGAATGCCCTCTCTTCTATTAATACCCAAATCAAAGTCATTTTGTTGTTGTAACTTTCTTAATTTTTGTAACTCATCTTCTACGATCACTGTGATGTCGTTCCAATAATCCAAATTCTTTCCTCGTTCCAGTTCTTGATAGACTTTAATATCTTCAATTAAGTCTTCAAGGTCCTTAATTTGAAGTCCATTTAGATAAGTGTAGGGTTCGTGCATTTCGACAGCGTCAACTTCTTCTTCGGCACTGATGTATTTTGCAAGAAGATCGATAGGTTTAGCTGTATAAACATTAAATTAAGTTTTTGACACCATAATACAGCTATTTCACATAATAACTTACCTCTCCATCTTGTATTCTAATGTGAGACCTTAATCGTGCTTGTTCCAAGTGAAACTTATCTTCCTGTCTTTCCCACTCTTCAAATTGAGCCGCTTCTTTACTCCTCTGTAACATTTGCATTTCTTCTTCTCTGTTTTGTCGTTCTTGTTCTCTTTCTACACGCCGCTTTTTAACCTAATAAAAGCATGCGTAAATAAACAATGTATAAGTACACACAAAGTAAACACAAGTAATTTAGTATTTAATTTTTGTTACCTTTTCTAATTCTCTTTTATTTTCTTCTTGTTTATATTTATTTCTTGTTTCTATTTCTTCATGACTAACGTCGGTAAGACCCTCTTTCGCTAGTTTTTTAGACCATACAAATGTAGAAAGCAAATTAGCATCTCCAAAGGGATTATCGGCATTTGTATAATGCAGATATTCGTTGTCCCATCCCATTCGCTCTTTTCTTTTTCTTTCTTTGGCCTCTTTTTTAATTAATCTTCTTAATCTAAAGTTTTCTGTATTACAAAGAAAATCGTATAAATTATTTTTAATACTGACCTTTTTTCTTCTGGTGTTTCATTAGCTTTAAAAATTTCTTTCTGATGTTTACGTTGTTCCAAAGCTCTAAGCCTTTCTGTTTTGAGCTTTTCGAGAAGTTTTAATGACTTATCTGAATCTGAACTATCTGTCGATGATGCAGATGAACTGGAGGAATCTCTTCGATTATGTTTTGTACTCATTTTATCATGTCTACTGCTCTTATCGTCAGAAACAGATTTATTCTTTTGAGAACTCTTTGACGTACCGATGTAGCTTTTTGAATATCTATCAGACGAGTCTTTAGACGAACTTTTTTTTGATTTTTGCGGACTACGAGATCGAGACCTAAAACATGTTTTTCAAAATTTTGTTATTGTAATAGTATTTTGTCAACCTTTTGTAACTTCTAGGCATTACTGTAAAGTTTTTATACCCAATTTATTAATAAAAATATATTGCAAAAAAACTATAGGTTATGTTAAAAAAAATTATTTGGTATAAGTAAAATTTTATTTTGTTACGTTGGTGGCGTTATGTTTTTTGACAATATCATATCGCATGCGCTGTCATTTAAAACTTCTAACAAAGCATCTGTTGCTCTGTATATTTGTAATTTACCGGCTTAACTTTTATAACAGATTCTTATTATAATGAACATGGAAAAGTTGGAAGAGATATGTAAAAATATCTATTATTCTGACAAATATTACGATGATTTATACGAATACAGGTAAAGAATGGTAGCTTGTAGTTTTGAAAAGGTCTAACACTAATTTTTTTCCACAGACATGTGGTGCTTCCAAAGGAACTTGTCAAATTGGTTCCAAAAACTCATTTAATGTCCGAACACGAATGGCGAGGTATAGGTGTACAACAAAGTAAAGGTTGGGTACATTACATGACCCATGCTCCTGGTAAGTCTTTTTATTTGACGATTATAGAAAAACTAACAGAGTGTTTTTGTTAACAGAACCCCACATATTACTTTTTAAAAGGCCCATTACTACTCCTCCTCCTCCAAACGTTCGTGAATAAAAGTAGATTTTTACCTGTTCTGTTTTAACTAATCTCCGATAAAACTGTAAATATGTCGATAATAATGTTTTTGTGATTCATAATTAAAATGCTGGTTTTTTTTTATTTATACGTAAGTTTTTTTTAGAATGTAATGATTTAATCGATAATGAAATGAAGCTTAACTTCGACAGTATCTAAGTATGGTATTATTAAATTAAAGGTGCCTTAAGAATTTGTAATATTAATAATGTAACTTGTAAGCATTTTTCATAATAAAGTTTTGTAGTTTGTTATAATTTTATTGTATTAATTTCATCATCGTATGCCTATATATGTATATCTATCCTTTTTCGGATGTAAACCTCTTCAAATATTCTCTATTAATCACTGTCTTGTTCTTTCTATATCCAGTTGTAATTAGCTATTCTTTTAATATCATCAGTCCACCTTCGAAGGGTCTTTCTCTCTTTTTTCCTGCTCCCGGTAAGTAATATTTACTGTTTTTACAACAATTTCTTGTTTATACAATTATATATTCTTATATTTCATATATATAATGTTTTTGTTCATATAAGTATTTTATTTAAATTTATACAATATCTCGCATGGGATCTGAGCACTTATACTATGTGGTGCGTCCATCTGCTTGTTGTTAGTGCCGTGTTTCTCATGTGTAGGAATTATGTGCACTTTAAAATATAGTACAGTATGTTATTGAACAATTTAAGTAGCTTATGCAGTTCATAAATCAATAAATATTAGTCTGTAGAACGATGACCTGAAATACTTAATTATAATGATTTATGGGCAGCATTTTAATTGAATTTAAATTGTTTAGAACTTGTAGATTCAGATTACTTTAAATTATAATCAAAATAATTATATAAATGTGATTCATCTGTATCGTGATTATTTTACTTTCTGATTTCGTAGGTTGTGGTTTTAAATAGTTAATTAGAAATCTTAATTAATTCATTTCTTAGTTTTTGTATTAAAGATTATCATTTAAACCTGCATTTTAATAATACCATATTATTTCTTCTACTTTGTTCAAAGAAACTAAAAAAAATATTTTAGTTGGTATATTGTTACTTATTTTGTTAGTAATTGTAATGTAACGAGCGTATCTATAAGTAATTATTATAGATACATTAAAGACACTAATTAAAAGATTCTTATTTTTTATATTGAAAACATTTTAATAGGCAAATAAATAAACATTTTAAATTAATTTATCAGTAATTGTCAATATAACTATCAATCACAGCCAATAACAACCCACACAAAACTTAAAACGTACATGGATTTGTTAGTTTTTAAGACAGTAAAATATTTACATTCTTATAGATTACAATACGCTTTGTATAAAAGTAATTATTCTTGACTACTATTTATTTCTACAAATTGTAGAACATTAAAAAACAAACTAAATAGGTAATTGTTATAAATTGTGCATATAACAATTATTAAATAAAATATACCATTCCCTTGGGGCAGAACTAGCGTAAGTCGTATTACCCAAATTTTACAGAAGACTTTTTTTTTGAACTTTTGAAAGCATTAGTTAAGTTGTATTCTGTTGTGTTAATATCTTAACCGTCGATTTGGGGCTTACAATAGTTCTGCACCTATTGCAGGCTTACTTGATACAACTATCTAAAATTAAAAATCAGAATCGAATTCTGCTTTGTACATTAACTGCTGTATTTCTATTTTTAATTTTGCTTGTCTTCTTGCATCTAATTTCTTAATACTATGAGCTAAAGAAATACAATAATGATCGACATGATCTAATGAACTACAAAATGAACAACAGTTATTACTACGAATAGAATCGCCTTGTTCTGTACGACTTCGTTTAGGACTAGATGATGAAATCTTAAGGGTTTCATCGTTTTCTAAGGGATCTATGGGTAGTTCAGGTATCTGAAAACGTTTACTAGATGAAACATTAGGAACGGTAATAAAGTTATCGCTAGAATTTGAATTGTTCAAATTATTCGCGTTTTCTTTTTTAAAATTACAAACTGACTGTCCATGGCTGGTCTGCTTGAAATTAAGACTAGGTAATTCAGAAATAGATTCTATCTGGTAAAAATTAGTATCGTCTTCATTGCTTTCTATTTCAAAATGCTTCGGGTCATAGAAGCAATCTTTGGGGTTTAAAATAGAATGTAACTGATAAAAGAAACTACATTCCTTTTCGGGAGATTTTGCTTTTTTCCGGTACGTTGCCCAATATAAGGCTTTAGCATTTTTCCAACGAATTAATATTTGTGTAGGAGTACGATAATATCCATGAGATGCTAGGTGATCTACGGCCTTGTTACAAATTTTTCGCAATTGTTTACCCGTGACAATTCCATTAGCTTCTATGAATTTTAAAAGAACAGAAATTTCTTTATTAGTCCATATTTGTCTGGTTTTTTTGTAGCACATATCGCTTTCATCATTGACAACTTCACCAAAATCTGTTTCGGTTCCATCTTCCGTGTCCGATTTTGATTGTTCATCTAAAGAAATATAATTTTGGGTTTCTTCATTTTCTTTTATTTTAGTTTCTTGATGATGCACTTGCATTAATTCTTGGATTCTCTTAAAAAAGAGAAATTCTTCTTCCTTAATGGTTTTGCGTAAAACTCGATTGTATAAAGCGCGTAAATGTTTTATTTTGATTTGTGCTTGTTCTTCGCTCCTCATAAACCCATGTTGTTTAAGATAGTCCACTATAACGAAGCAGAATTTTCTCAAATTGGTACGGTTCGGCATCCCATACTTTTCTAATACTTCCACAACGCATTCGGTTTCTTTATGGGTCCAGTTATTTCTTTTGACTACTTTACCGTTTTTTAATTGATAATCGTGGCAATTAAAGACGCTTTGAAAAGAATAAGGAGAATCTAAAACGTTACTTTCTAATTCTTCACCTTTAATTACTATTATATCGGATTCAGAATGAGAACTCGAATTTAAATGGAATAACCCACTCACTTGATCCAAATATTCGAACCGTTCTAATTTTCCCTCTTCGTAATCTTCATATTTTTGTTGAAGCTCTTTCCAATAATTTTTTATTTCCTTATTCACCCTTTTGTATCCACTGATAGTCATTAATTTTGATAATTTCGTGTATAGCTGGTCGTTGTCAAATTTAATTTGTGGAAAATAATTATATTCCTTTATTAATCTAAGAAGGCAATTTGTTTCTTCTGTTGTCCATTCGGAATAAATAGAATCTGGATTTTTATTAGTTTCGGATTCAGATTTATTACTTGACTGCAATAAACGGATTAACTCGGGATTTCTTATGCTATCTTGTTCGACAACCTCCGCCATTTATACGTTTCCTTTTAATTTATGGCGATATCTATTAGTATTTGTTAGATTCAAAAATAGGAAAGCCCCTCCAATACACATTATACGAACACCTGTATAAATTGGATCATATAATCGAGTTATCTAAAATTAGACTATCTCCTTGATTTATCGACCGGTGTATAAACGGTACGGTTCATTGTAATTTTAAACGCTAGGTGTGGTTTGGTGGTTCAGTGATAATCGGATTCGTTTTTAATAATAATAATATTATTCATATAATTAACGAAATATACAAATGTAATTAGTACAAATTAATATATTGTGGTCGACTCGAGTTTTATCGTGGTAAGTTTTAAAAACATACTTCTATTATCGTAATTGTAGAAAGTAAGGTTATGTTTGATTTTAATAATTTTAAAATTAATACATTTAGTCGAGGTATCTACGTAGAATCACTATTCAGCATTGTTTTGCCATGTCGTATTGTATCATTATAACTAAATAAGACGTTATTGCTGCTACTATCTAAAATTAAAAGTAAAGAAATATATTTTTTTGTAAAGTTCATTACCGTTAACAGTAGGGTATAATCTAATTGAAACAATCCAAATGCCGTAAGTTTTATACTCCTGTGAATTTTATGCATGGAAAACAACTTTATCTGAAAAAAACAAAAAATTCGACTTTCTCGCTTAAAGGTATTTACGAGGATACTTACTGCTTCCTTTAACTGTTCGTCATCGGTCTTGTATTGCAACGTATGCATCCATTGTGGTGTTTCTTCAGCCTATAATTATATAATTTTGAATTGTACTTATTGTTAGTACATAATACGTTTCAGTTTTATTAGTAATGTACTGCAATACTCCAATCGACATTGATTTCTAATGAATTTTAGTTGCCATATATGTAGATAAATGATGAAATTTAATCATTATTAAACTGTGATTGATTATGAATTTAATTACTTGTCACGGTGCCCCATACATGATATGGTTCATCTTTTTGATAAGTCTTAAGATAAATCGATCGGTTTGATATATTGTTCTATCATCAATGGAACTGTTTGTGATATTTATATACAAATTCAATCTATCGTCCATTGTTCAAATTGGACGATGGATTGTGGATATATTAAAAGATTAAAATTAGTACGTTAATAGTATCACCTCTACGGATGTCTTTCTCGAAAACCATAACATTATAACGATTTCCATTTGTTGCAAGAAAATCCATTGAATGCTGAAATATATATCCAACAATTTTATAATATTTAATGGTGTTCCATTTACGTTGTAACAATAGTACAATTCGTTAATGCTAATGTTGAGAGCAGAACCTACTATGATAACTATTTGAATTCCAAATATCCAGTTAATGTGATGACATACTTTGCTTAATATATTATAAACATGATGAATTGCCTTTATCTTTTCACAGTTTGCATTTTCTATAAAAATGAAAAATAATAAGTATGAAACAAATTCATTTTTGTGATTCATCGGTTTAAAAAATAATGTTTGTTTACACTGTTTATATTGATTCAATCTGAACCTCATGTTACTCAAATGCATGCGGCTTGTACATTCTTCAGTTGCTTAGTTCTCTCCTCGAATAAATTGGTTTCATTAAAGTCTTGTCGTTTGCTAACCTTGTTGCCATTAGTTCAGTCAGTTCTTCCATGTCTGTAACAAATCTGTTATTTTTAAAAACGTGTTAAAAACTTTCCTTGCCAGTAACATGTTAACAGGGCGTTAAAATTAACAGATTTTATCAGAATTTATCCATTGATATTGTCGTTCCACGTTTTGACTGGCCGTCCTTTTGATCTTCTCTCTAGACTTTTTGCCTCAAAAACTTTTTTGACGTTTGCTCATTCTTATAAGGTAACCCATACCATCTTAGCTGACTCTTTTCTACTCTCGTACTCTCGCATCTTATTTTTCATTTCGACTCTTCTGGTTATTCGTCAAGTCTTTTTTGTATCTTTACAGTGTTGCAAGACATTGGCTACCTTGAGCGTTGTCGTCTTTAGTATTTGTCAAGATTGTTCGTAATTTAATTTTTTTTGCGCATGTTTTACTTAATTCATCTTCAATTTTTGTTTGAAATTTCAGTGCAATATCTTTATCGGATAATCTATGCGAATTAGGGTCGATCTTTTCATCTTTTGGTAAATTTATCTGACAGATATTTACAATAGAAACAATTGTTCGAACAAGCATCTGTGAGATAAATTCATCAAGAGATGGATTGATCGGCCCTAATTCATGTAGATTATCCGATAAATAATAAGTACTATATAAATAATATAATGCTTACTTTTATATTTTTTATTGAAATTTGGAGACACATCCAGCACACATACGGGCAATTCTATGGTGGTGGTTTTATACATTCTGCGAATCAACATATTAATATATCGAAACCTTTTGCTTATTAGCTGTAAAATAACAATAAATTGAATTTTGATAACGCCATTAGTTAAAATAGTGCTATCGAACAAAACGATGAAATACGGGGACGAACTGTTTTTCGAAAACAATATAAAATCAGGTAATACGGTAATAACGTATTCAATTAAGATAGCGATAAAAGCTGCATAGCTCAGTATAAATTCGTCTGTGTAGGAGACCGATACTCCTAACATATCGATTAAATGATCGACGTAAATGATTCTGTTCATTATTTTTGATATTTTCTTTGCGTGTATACAGCTTAAAACAATTCCGGTAGTTTGGATGAAAATTCCAGCATACGTATCGAACCAGAGAGTCGCTTGTGAAATTGAATTGTTTTCAACTTCATATTTAATTATTTTTGCCTTTCGTATCAGAAGTAACATTAAAATAAATGATGTAAAACCCACTATTAAACTATATGCAATACTTTTATTACAAACTTCATACTTGCGACTATTCGTGTTAAATTTTAATTGATTTAACCCTAATAACTTTGTCGCAATTTGTAATGGTAACAAAGATTTTTGTAGGTCGTTAGGTTTCTGCATTTTAACGAAAATTTTATTTTAAAAGTAACCATTAAAAATAATAAATAATAAATGAACGAACCGGAGCATTTTCGTTTCGGACGATTGAATGAATGTCAACGTTAATATACCGTAACTAATGTGATGAAAATGAATTTTCACCCACTAGGTACATTATTATATTAAGAAAAAAATATTTGTAATTTTTTCATGCTTAGTTTTTTTTATCTCTCCATAAGAAGTTATTATTTTTATACCTATTTTGTCGATCTACATTAAATTTATATTTAAAATGACGAAAAATTACGTTTTTATCATTTTTGGTATTTTATTTTAATCAATTAAAATGTAGCATTTTTAATTTTTATAATATCGGTAGGCATTCTATGCGTTGGTTCCAATTATACAAAAAAGAACAAAAACGAAACACTTATCTTGGTGCGGTAACCCTTTTTTCCCCGAAGGGGGGTTTTGGAAGGAGAGGAATATTACACAATTAATATGATGAATACAATTTCTATGTACGTGGTGCGAATGAATATATTAGGTATTACTAACTACAATAAATAGTAGTGACGAGTAGTCGCTATTTCCATCTTCTAATTTTTTAGCCCGGCGCATCCAGGTATTACAATTGTATTAATATAATGAAGTATGTTACTTGCATGGTTAGAATCTGCAAAATTAAATTCATGTACGTAGGTACAAGATTTTCTAACGGTCGAAATATTTTTATTAAATAACTTACGTCTACCAAAAGAGCCCTTTCCAGAATAAAATATCCAGCTGCCGTGAGAACCAATTTCTGTTGCATAATCTGTAGAGAATAAATGCTACCCTGTTAATAAATTTAAATAGTACTTATGTTAGTAGGTACATTTTTTAATTAATTTATTTTAACTACGACAACTGTAGCTAGGTAATTATTAACAAGAAGCGTTCTGAATTTTACCTAAACATTTTCATTTTTATTATAATTTATGTTGGTTAACAACTTAAAAAATATTTATAAAAATTTTTAAAATCGGATTTTATTAATTTGATGTGGGAAATCACCATAGAAAATCTTGAACAGTTATCTAGATATCAAATAAAATGCCATTAATACGATCACAACACAATTAGGTACTCTATTGGGAAAGTCTAAATGGTATTTTTTAATTTATTGCACTTTTCTAAGTAAATTAGTTCATTTTATTTTGTTATATCAAATGAGCAATTTAAAATCCATAATGAACATAAATGAAGACTTGAAGTAAATAATAGGCATAGTGCCGAAAATACAGGGTGATTTCAAAATCATGCACTAACTCTGCACGTACGTTGTAGGGAACCGTTAATGGAGTCTAGGAAAATAATAAAAAAATTATATTCGCTGTATTTTCATAGAGTTAGGTATGTATTTTCATAAATTAAATGATGAATTTGGCAACGGGTCTGGTAAATGGTTGGATATTAAGAAGTTTCCATGGAAATCAATTAAAAAATAAATTAAAACATCAAATAACTATTTGTCATTAATTTGTCATAAAAAAAATGACAAATTAATTTTATTGTCTTTCGTAGTACTAGAACATCATCGACAAATTCATTTTTATAACACATTCGTAAAGAAATTACAATTATCAGAATTAGAAACTACGCGTGAAACGGGCGTTATAAATCAATTTTCTTATTGGATAATAATAAACGGTAGGTACGTAGTAAATCATGTATTTAACAATAAATGTTATAAAAATTATAAAAATAATCAATGGTACATAACAGAAAATGGTGCCATGATTCAAGATTGCTCGTTAACAATAAAGTCAAGTTAAATTCTTTATTTTTCCTTTTAATTTCTCAGCAAATTGTTGACCAATATTTTTTTATTATTTCTTCGGGGCTTTTCATTAACGGTCCCCAAGAGTTGGTGGGGCGCCATTTTGAAATCATCCCGTATAAAGACTTTAAATTATTTTTTTATATACCGGGCGAGTTTTTTAACTTGGGACTGCAAAATATCTGGTGAAATAAAATCGAAAAATCGATAGTTTTTGAGAAACGAGCGTTTTTTTTCATCACCTGATGGCAAGTTCATATTCTTAATGTTATCTGCTGCGACATTCGTTTTAAACATTTTGATGAACTTTCAAGGTTCTAAGTACGTACTTGAAAATTTGGCGTGTTTTAATAACGCTCAAGTTATCTTTTCGTGCACTAATCCACTTCGGCTTTGGGAATGCGTAAGTTTGGTGCGGCGAGAGTGATTTCTGCAGCACATTTAAAATTAAAAAAAAAATTATCTGACTGCGTAATGGTCGTCGTGAATGGATTTGTTGTTTTTACTGTCATCAGTACGCTTACCAAGTCTCTTTGCAGTTGGAACGCGTTTTGTTTTTTCAATTTGAGCGAAATCTATCGCAATTTACTTTAAACAAATTAAACAAATACTTTTCGTCGATTTCATCAAAATATCTTTTGCTTATTAAATATGTAGATGCAATGGAACGACGCCGATTTATTTTTGTTTTGTTTTTGCAATGCAATTATCATTCCTAATGGCAGTTTACATAGGCACCACGTTATTTACATATGATACGTGCTTCAATTATTTTATTTATCACGTAGGTAATAATTAAAGTGTTAAAATTACTTCATATCGCCAGTTAGTTACGTTGAAAGCGATGACGTACCTATACTCGGATTCGATCTAATTTTGCGGGTGACCTTCGCAGTCTGCTTGTTTTAGAGATGATCGGCCACGTGCTCACGAAACAAGTGACCAATATGTTAATGTAATATTCGTAACAAACAACAAAAACATCCCAAATGGTGACCTGCTAATTTAGATCGAATTCGAGTATACCTCACTTTACATCTAAAAACCGCAGTTTTCGTGTTTTTGGCACTTTGCACGTAATTTATTACTTCGAGTCATCAAATATTTTGGTTGTAATTTTGTTTCTTATACACGAAAGAATACTTAAGAAAACAAAAAAATATTGCTTTCCAAAAACAAAATTTCGTTTGTTGTCGTTTTGTTTAAGTACACATTCTCTTGCATCTTACCACTTCCTGTAGTGACGGATAAAGGTTTTGGAGTTTATGAAAAATAATTCCCGTGTGACCGCTGACTTCAGTGAGATCTCCGCAAGTTTCCAAAAATGCAATTACAACAATAGTGTAGGCCCATGCCCAAAAATCGCATGCGTACACTGTTCTTGCTATCGTGGGTTTTTCTCGAATAACCATGATGGCGTCCAAGACAACATTATAAAACGTTGATAACCAAATAGCGAATCCGATTCCTAATAAAATCATAAAGGGATATCCGCACATATCGTTCATATTTTCTGCAGTTTCGCAGACCTGTGAATATTGTTTCATTATCTTATCGAAAATTGTATGCTGTTTATTTAAAACGTTGATTAATTCTGGCGACCTTTCACTATGTTCATTTAATGTAAATTTTTCTAAATATTTGTTAATTGTTTCAAACTGTAATCTACAATTTTCTAAAAACACGTATACTTTGAGGAAGTAAAAAAAAATTATTATTCCTGGTAAATAGGCGGATAACCAAAATATAAACGAAAAATTATTTTTGTTCCAGTATAAATCTACAACAAAACATGCGATACCTATTGGTAATTCTAAACTAAGCATTATCGTGACTCTCATTAGTCGATAATCCGTGTCGATGCCTATTTTTTCAAGTTGTTCCATTATCTCTTTCTTTTTCACGTAGCAATTCGCGATTACGGATTTGTTTTTTATAATGATCATGTTGATAGTGATTGCCAGCAAGGGTGCAACGTATGTATTGCAACAAAAGCTTATTCGAGACACAAAACTGTAACTATAACACGTTTCCTATTAGATATTAGTTAAAAAAAATACTTTTCAAAAGCTTACCCCTCGTATCCCAATTTATTTTCCAATGTACAAATATTTATTACGTAACAAATAGGAAATATAATTAGATAAACCACATTATATATCAAAATACCGCGTTCTGTTGATTTTCTTTTACCGTTAACATACGCTTGGCCCGTAAGTATAGAAATAACTATATTAAAAAAATTGGAAAGGAACATATTTCTGTATAGTTGTTTCCTTATAGGTATGTCAGGTATTTAATGCGAGTCGATACTTATTGATTCTTAATTTTATAAATTCGAATCATTTTTCACCAACGAAACGTATATGATATGATACGTACGATACGAACGTATCATTAATTTGATAAATTACTTATACTTACATAGATAATGCAAGTAACATTGCCGTGAAATTGTACGTACTGCAATTTTTATAAATATTTCTTTTGAAAGTTTGCAAAATTAAATTATGTTCTTTATGTAAGTTCACAGTTAATTTAAAACGATAGTTTACATAATAATTTACTTTTTTTTTAATTGACAAATATAAGTGCTTTATTTTATATTAATTCGAAGTGATATTACAGGGGGGGGGGGCGTCACTTTTAATCAGATCTAAATAAATGTAGTAATTTCATTTGTCTAAGAATTTATGTTTAAAATCTAAATAGGTCATCATATAATAATTTTTTATAAAAAAATCAATACGAAAGCCACTACAGTTACACATTATTGTAATTGCCAAATAATGTTACTACTGTCGTACATTACGGTATAGGTACTTACCTACGATACATAATTTTTGTTTAGTTTAATTTTATTAAATAGGTACCTATATGAATATTAAAAGAGTGTCCTAATGAATATATTTTTATCAAAGGTTGGTTTTTGCAAAAAAAACAATTCTAATTTTTTGTTATTTTTAGTAGTTTGTTGGTATAACTATGGTATATTTGTTAAAGTAATTGACAAGGTTCTAGAAGATAATTTTGAATTTTTATAATTTTTGAATTATATTGGATAAGATATCCAATATTAGGGAAACGCATTTTTCATGAAAAAAGCTACTGAATATTTTAAAATTTTATTGAACAATAACTAACAATAAATACTTCAATGTTGTTTATACTGATCCAGTTATGATTCAGGTCATCTAAGAATTCAACATATGGGATTTGTTACTCCGAGTCTGATGAATCCGAAGAAACGACAACGTTTTTCTTTTTAGATGTGCCCTCTTGCTAATTTTTTTTGATTGAATTAGAACTCTAAACTCGATATTCTTCTTACCCCTTGTTCGTAGTTTTAGAACTACTAACTCGAGGGCAATTTTGTGAGGAGATTCACCAACTAAACTGACTGCGCCGTTATTGACAGCAGTTGTATATTATTCTAATAAAAATAATTAATGTTGGAATAATTTAACTGTTTTTAAGTATAAGCACTTTAAAACGTGTTTCTAACATTGGATATATTCAATATTAGGCAATCATTAAAATTAGAATAGAATTCTAGATGATTTTTTTTTGTAGATTATAATTTTTCAGACACAAAAACAAAAATTTCATTACGAAAACTTAGTAAATTTGTCATCTATAAGATACACTACACCATCGATAAAAAAAAATATTTAAATATCTAACTTTATTTGTAATATATCAGCACTCAAATTAGGCAATAAAAAAACTTTTAACATGTAAAACTACTACTATCTACTTCTTTCTCGTTTTTAAAGTTTGACTTGCGCGGAAGCGATAGTTAAGCACAAATAAAAATTTTAAAAACCACGAAAAGCTCGGATAATTTAAGTTCGTTTTTTTTTCTGTAAGATTTACAAAAACATTAGAAAAACATTTATAAGAACTTCCGGCATTATTTTGACATGGTTTATATGGTCCAGAGAGGTTTTCTACCATTTCCTTGACACGGCGTTGCCATGTGGATATATTCACCCCCAAAGCTGAAGAGTAAAATCAATTTTTTTTAAATAACATTCAACTCACAGCAAACAAGTCAAGGTCAATTCAAAATCTTGTCCTCAACACGCAACTCATTGTCTGTGTAACTAGTTTACAACTCTCGAACTTATTCTATTTTATGTGCATTACTAGGCACATAAGCCTAGTTTTTTTTTTCATCCAACTATTGTATGGTGCGAGTTTACTATGGTCTTCTAGCTCTCCACTGCCCCCTTCTATGACTTTGTTTCTTCCTGAATGCCTCAATTACATCAACTTGCACCGCAACTTTCCAGTCCAAATTTCCAAAAGAAATCCGTCTTACGATTGACTTAACTTGAATTAAACCTAGCTTAACAATAAATCGCAAGACCAACTTACATAAAACAAACCCCATAAAAACTAACATCGAAAGCGCTTACTGCAGTTTTGGCGGTAAGTTCCGAAATTTTCCTTATTTTTAAGCATTAATCAGGAAACTAACCGCACCTCCACACAGTTGCCTTATTTTCACTTTGTTAGTAAAATAACAACAATTACATTATACAACAATTGTATGAAAGTATTAAATTTAGTAAAAAAAGGGGGAAATTTAGAACAAGGAGTATTAAAAGAATGCCATGAAAATACTGGAATTATTAGAATATATTTTTTTTAAGTAAAGAGGTAGCAAAATAAAAAGTTAATCAAGAAACTTGGACATTAAACATTTTGCGACGCACAATTCATACATATACGATTCTCCAAATAAATTAAATTTATTTTTAATTCAACATTAATGAGGCATTAAATACATAATTAAAAAAAAATATATATATATATATATATATATATATATATATATATAATGTCTATACATTATACCTATGTATCTACTTATTTAAAATAAAATAAATCACTCCTGTTAATATAAACTAGAAGTAAACTAACCACAATAAATTTTAATAACAGACTCGATTATTCTCAAAAAAAAAACGTTAAGAATTAATTTTTGCAAACTTTAGTATTCAAATTTTGTTTCGTTGTCAATGTAAATTGTTTAAAAGTTGTTGCGACAATTAAACATTATTATTCCGTTTTTTATTCGTAAACGAATGCATTTTAAAAGGTAAAAATCTCTTATAGTATGGGTTTAAAAAAAAAAAAAACATTAAAAAAAATAAAATCCTGAAATAATTGTATTTTAAATACTTACGTAAATGCAGGCCAACACTGTTGCCGCTACGACTGCCACTTATCCGTAACAGACTGTACGAAAAAATTAAAAACTTTAAATTTTTTTTGTATTTCCTATTTTTTATTCAAATAACTTTAGTGCGTAAAAAATGCTTAATTTTAGAATAAATTTCCTAAAAAGTACATATTTAAAAAAAATTGGTCGCTATTTGCATATGTGTTTTTTATAGATCTCAACTGTTAATGTTATCTACCAAGCACGTCTCTAATCACTGACAACGTCGACTCATTGTCAGATCAAATTTATCGTTTTACAGGCAGTCATTTGTCTAGGGTCTGCTGTTTATTCGAATATACGTACCTTATTACGTACTTTATTATTATTTAGAAGAAGAAGAGCGTGATTCCCGTTCATTTTATCTTACGTTAACTGGTTCGAAAAAATAATTAATTTTCTTTTATGATTGTTATTTATTTTTTTGACCGATAACTGACGGAGGAAAGCAGTCAGGTTAGTTGCTTATCTTTTTTTGCACTGTCGCTGTTATAAGCGATGTCCGGTTTAACGGGGTCTGTTACAATGGGGTTTACTGTACTAAAATTTAATGTTATTTAAATGATTTCGTTAGTTATTTAAATCATTTTTGATTAACTTTTTTTAATAATTTTGATATATTTTCTCATTTGTTTCATTTTGATTTTTTTTAAGTACCTAGGTCCATTTTAAATTAAATTTACATTGAACTCGAAACTATTTACGTTAAAAGTTGATTTTGATTTTATTTTATTTAGGCGTTTTTCGTTTTTAATCGAAATACATTTATTTTTGTATGAACGTATAAATTAAATACCTAATGTTAAGAGGATTAAGATCATGAACGGTACTTTTAAAAAGGAAAATCAAATTTTAATTGTTTTATAATATTATGTAATTCAAAATCAGCTACTTACGTATAGGCACCCTAAATAAAAATGTTTTACGAAATATGTACATGTTAATTTCTAATTCCACTAGTTTTTTTATATTTATTACATGACTTGACAAACTTGTCGAGAAGAATAATTAGTTTTCTATAATATTATAAAATTGTAGAATCACAAATAAATTAGTTAGTACTGTCGCTAATAGCTAGAACATAGATATATTTACACACTTATTCATCTAGGTATTTATATGAAATAAACTGCTTACTTTTAAAATGAACGGATATTCCAACTTGAAGAATCCACATATCGTCAAATCTAATTTGTTATGTAGCATTTGCAAGGAATATAACTGTAACTGTGCAATTTTATGGTAAACATTGTGGTTCTATGTAGAATTGTTACATTCACCTGTTTTTGTATTTTAGTATTTCTACTTTTAATACCCTGCAAAATTTGGACAGTCGAATTTGCCTGAAAATATATCTAATAATATACATACCTATTTACCTATAATTATTTAAAAATATTTTTGATTTTAGTTTAATGTTTAATTATACTTATGAGTAGTTTACCTGTTCTTGAGTAGAATCGGTGGCTATAACGAATACGATAAGCTCGAGTAAATTCCATAACATATACGGCATTGTAATAATTATTATTGAATAATTGATTTTGTCATAAATTATATTTTTAAAAATATAAAATACTACATAATACAAGACGATAAATAATGATATTAATTTTAATAATATTTGAAGTTGTAGAGCTGCATTAAAGGTACACGTAAGGTCTGTGAGATTTGTATGGATGCTATTAATACTTTTTATGTTTTTCAAAATAATTTTCTCTTCTTGTACAGTTATATTATGATTATTTGTTAAAACCTTAATTTGGTTGTTTAGTACTTTGAATCTGTGCCGTATTAATAACACGTGAATGACGTATTGGATATGAACGATTTCACCAATAATATGATAAACAAAAGCGGGAACGGCTATTGTATATATATTACAACTTTTAATCTGCGTAATTGTTAATGTCCAAGTGAAAATATGTTTAAGATTCAAAAGTAACACTGTCGCTATTACAACAGCTTGGTGTTTTCGATAATTTATAAAGATCTGTTGTTTTTCTAATCGTTTGTCGATGTTTAAAAGTCCATTTAACAATATTTTTATTTTGCCGGAATGGAAATAGGATGATGTAAGATACACATTGACAAATACAAAATTAGAATTTTGTATCAGGTCGTTAATTCGATTTAAAATAATATCATTTATTATTAAACATTCCGGTAGTCCATAATATAATATATGCAACATTCTGATAGTAAAAATTGTGTTAATAATCAAAATACGAAATATAAACAGTAATCTCTCTCTTACGATTTTAATCTTTGAATTTATTCGATGAACAGAATACGGTGCTAAACCAAAAAATTTCAAGTACATGTTCATAAATGAAAGTACTTGTACGATATTTGTCGATGTTAGTAACATTTTGTTGATTTTAATAACGTTAAACTTCTACAGTTTCACCTTTTTACTTTCAATGTTTCTGTAGATGTAATAAAATGGGTTTATTGTTGATTAAACTGTGAATAGTGCTTACTATGTATTTTATATAGCATAGGTAAATGTAGATTATCATCATAATAAGTACCTATGTGCATACAAAATATTATATTTTTTATGACCTACTTAAAAATATATATAGAAATTACTCTTATTCAAATTAAATGTAATGATAAAGTAAAACCCCTCGATTGTGAACATCCATGGAGCAGTAAAAAAGTCTTTAATGGAAGGATGTCCGCTGTACACCATGATTTCGTCGCTACCGTAGCACCAGTTCTTTGTGTTCTTTGATTTGACAGTGTTGAGAGCAAAAGAGAAGTTTCGCTAGTTTTGGTCAAGACTAATGTGCACGAGTGTACTATTTAACGAGAAGACGACAGGTAATTTCAATAAACTAAAAGGGGTTCTGGACAAATATCTTTATATCTAGGTATTCATGGAATTGTTTTTAGGGCGTTTTAAGGGCGTTAATCTCCTCGGCACAATAGGAGGTTGGTTTTTCTAATCTGTTTATTTTCGACAGTTGTTCTTTTGCGACTAAATATCTATCTGTAGGTGTCCGCATTATGTCCCCGTCCGCAATAAAGGGTTTTCGAATACATGTTTTTTCTACATCTACGTAATGCGGGATGTTTTTATTAGGGGGGCGCAAAGAGGGTTTTTACTGTAATATTTTCTGTGGTAACTGTGATTTATAATTATTGTAGTTTACATTTACTTTTATCTATTATTAATCCGTAAGTAATATGTACATAGTTTATAGGTATTGTATATACCTATATATAATCTGTATTCTTCTTTATTTATTATTATTAATATTATGATTATTACTATTATCTTTACTTATTTTAATTTTTAATGCTTAACTATTGTATTTTATTTTCTTATTTTTCATTTTTACTTCATTTAGTTCACTTTGTTAATTTTTCGTTGTTTCTCTTAGTTTAGTTTAGTTAATTGACATTTGATATGTTGCCAATTCTTTTTTTTTAATATTTGGGGGAAGGGGGGGGGAGGGGGTTATTCCAAAACTTGTTTTATTCATCTTGTTAGAATTTGTACCACACACGAAAAACGATTTGCGAAGTTATTAAAAATCTTATTATGAATCGATTTGAACGTAATTGTAAACTTTAATGATTAGTTAACAACTTACGAGTTATTTCAAATCAAGGTATTTATAGTTTATTATATACGAATCTTTAAAAAAATTTAATTTGGATATAACAAATTTTGGCACAACATTTTGTTTCTTTTTTTGGATAAAACTGTAAATTAGAGGTAATTTTACTTTTAAAAAAGAAAAGTGACATAGGTAATAAATAATAATAATAATAATTAACTGATGTTGCTTTATCAAAACTTTTGCCAATGTATCATAAGCAACATTCACATAATTGTGCAGGAGACGTGTTTTTTTATTTTATTTTAATGTGTAGATAGTAGGCACCTATATGTAGATATGAAAACTTTATAAAATTATTCATTTATTACTTTTTAGTACTTATTTTCAGGTCTTGAATTATACAGATCGTGCTTACAAAACTTATTTAGGTGATTTATAATTGGTATGTACTCTGAAAATGTCATTTATGATAGTTTGGCAAAATGGTATTGATATGTTAGGTACCTATATATATATCTACATATCTTTATACAGCATCTATATTGTAAATTTCGATTTTAGAATCATGGGGGATATAGACATAGAAATGAATATTGACTTGGACACCGATCCTATCAAACGATTTTTATTACATAAATTGGAAGAAGTAAAATTAAGTAATGAAGAGCTTCAACGTCAAGTTCGTTGTCGTCAGCAGCTGTTGAACGATTGTGTGGAAAAGATAAATTCAAAAACAAACGAAAATAATCTCGAAATAATGAATACGTGGCATAGGACTTTTAATAATAAATGGATTACTGGAATTGAAGTGCAAAATCGAAATGCTATTAGGTATAAATTTTAAAATTTCTTATTACCTATTTATTAAATCATTTTTGAGTTACTTTTGACGTACTAGGTTGTTGTTTCAGAATAATTCGTGATATTAATGTTGCTTTAAAATGGAACTTATCAACATTATTTACTTACGTTACAAATAGTTTTTCTCGGTACAAACATTTAGATCAGAAATATCCAAAAACAATAAATCTAGAAATGGATAATGATAATCCGCAATTATGTCCACTAGAAAATGAATGGATAAAAACAAATCAAGTTAAAGACGATGCTTGTATAATTGTTGCATTCGATATGCCTCCGTTATTAGATAATATTAAATGTGAAATAACTGGAGTTTTAACTTATAAAGATGGACAGAAATATCGTCAGTTAAATATTAAAAAATTTGAAATTAAAGCGACCGATTTAATAAATTACTCGAACGAGATAAGGAATATAGATATTATAAATGGAGATGAGAAAGCTTATTTAGTAACTTTAACTATAAATGAACGAACTGATTTAGTTGCTCAAATATTATTAGACACTTATACGTGTTTAGATAATATTTTGGAATTTGAATGTAAATTTCGAAAAATCAAACAAATTTCGAAGACAAAAACTTTTTTTTATGTTACATCTATTGCTACTTCTATCGATGGATCATTTATTGAAATAGAAATGCAACATGGAAAAAACGGGAGAACTTTATATAATCTGTTCGTATATACACGGTAAGAACCGATATATTATACAGTAGTTGGAATTGTACATAACGTGTAATTTTAGGGATCGTATCGCTTTACAATTTCTCCTTCATCACTTGCAGGAAACTGTACCTAGTCTTTTAATATTGCCCGAAAAGTATAAAGAAAGCCTGCTGGAAATACAAAATGAAGACTATTTAAGTCAGAATCGATCTATTTCGCACGACCTCGTCCAATCTAAATTAAGCCAATTTGGAGAAGTGCTGGAAGCCGAAATAAGTTTATTGGAAAAATTTTGTAATAAAAGTCTTAATGAGATTTCAGAAGATATTCGATCTAATAATGATGTTGTGCAATTAGATGTCCGTATTAAAGATTACCAAAACTTTAGGAAACAGTTGTCAGAATTGGAATTAAAACAAGATTTACTTTATGCTAAATGTAGTGATTTTAATTCATTATGTGACAGTGAAATAGAAAGTTCCCTTTATTTTTTGTTTTATTTATTTTACGAAACGGTTGCTTCCAGGAATGGTAGGTTTAAGTTTCGTCTTTTGTTAGTTGTCCTAAAGCCCCATGATACGTATACTTAACAGTTGACTTTTATGGAATATTAGCGATGATGTCTTATTTCCTTTCTACTTTATTATTAGAACAAAAAATATAGATAAATCGCCTTTCTAGGTAGACGAATAAAAACTTACGTGTACATTCTTGTACATTGTTTGTTCCGAGATATAGAGGTCGTGTGGTGTAGAGAGTCGGTCTCTCGACTGGTCTTCTAGCGCACATGCGGCTGTGGGTTCGAATCCCGCTGTAATCATGGATGTTAACCATAAACAAAAATTCGACTGTCTAATTGATTAGACCAAAGCCAATTAATTAATTTAAAAAAATAATTCTGAGCTATAACATTTATAGGGATAATTACAAGAACTCGCAGCGATCGCGACTAATGCAAGATTTAATTAACAACGATTTAAATAAATATTTTGTGTAAGGTTGGGTGGGTCAGCTGGGTCACAATTTTTCACTGATAGTTGGAGCGATATTTAAATAGGAGGCATCGTAACTGAAACTAATCATCGTAATCATTAGAAATATTACTGGAGAAATACTGTATTAATGTAGTTAAAACTAATTATCTTACAATTGATGGTATCAATAAAAACGTCGAAACAGTGTCTGTAGTTACCGTATTTTTCGCCATCTTGTAGTTTTTGCATTTTTCTTTTGGTAGTATATTTATGTTTTGGGACAAAATAATATATCGATAGTTGTCGCATAAAAGATATCTTCTTCTTCTTAAACGTGCCATATCCTCAGCGGACGTAGGCGATCATTGTGGCCCATTTTCTCGGTCCATTGGCGTATGTTCTTCGGCCAAGATATGCGGCGCGTCCTGGGACCTCCTTTTCTTTCTATCTTACCCTCGATGATAAGTTGTAGCGATCTATATTTACTGTTTCTCATGATGTGCCCGAAATATGCCATTTTCCTTTCCTTGACTGTTTTAAGAATTTCTTTTCCCTTTTGAATCTGTTGTAACACTTTTTAATTGGTTACATGAAAGGTCCATCAGATTCTTAACATTCGGCGATAGCACCAAAGTTCAAAAGCTTCAAGACGTCTGGAAGCATCGTCAAGGTCCAAGCTTCGACTCCATATAGCAGAAACGTGAATATATAACATTTGCGGGTTCGAATTCGAGTTTTTGGATAAAAGATATACCGTTTTATTTATATCAATATCTGCTTTATGTAATTATGTTTCTCTTGTTAAAGTACTCTCTAAAAATTCTATCTTCGAAATAATTTACGTATCTATTTGTTGCACTTAGATTTTATATTAGGTAGGTACATGCGTTGGCGAAAACGCGTTTAATTCATTATTTTCCGACAAGCAGTACTGTAGTCCCGACGATCTCGAGTAGGTACCTCGTTTCGAATTTCCCGAATTTATTATAAAACAACAGCATTCTACTAATGAACATCGAACAAAAATTAATTGTAAAGAAAAAACCTCAATTTAATTTAAATTAAACAGGGCGAGTTTGGAAAAACTAACAAAACACGATTTTTAAAAATATACATATAGCCGTAACTGCGTATTTAAATGTAGTTTTTAATTCTAAACAACTTTTTTTAATAACAATTTTCGATAATGCCAAAATTAAGGGTAGGTAGTTTTTCATAAAAAAAAATTATAAAAATAAATTATTATAAATTTATATTTTCTGACATACCCCGCATATGACTGATATATTTTGACTTTTGATTATTGTATTCTGGGTTTTAGACCATTCACCAACTTTTATTAAAAATAAATTGTTTTGAGAAACCAATAAGTAATAAAAAAAATTACCATATGGTGCAGACCACTTGGCGGACATATAAATAGCCGCATCCCATAGACAAAGTTTCCATTGCCGATTTGCCCTGGGTTTTCAAACTTGGGCAAAAACTACGACAACTAGCAAATGTAGAATTTATCGGGGAACAAGATGATAATGTTCACTTTCCGTCCAGGACCCATAGTGCCGACTACAAATGTAATACGTTCGGCCGACTCAGATTCGGCGCGGACATATAAATAGCCGCACCCGGAACTCTCCTATTTTATGAACGAAAATTTTTACTCAATGAACGGAAAACAACAGTTTACATGCAACAATAACCTAATACTTAGTAGGAAACCCTTTGCTGGCAATAACAGATTGACAACGACGTTGCATGGAGTCGACCAGCTTCATGCAGCGGGTAACGGGATGTTGCGCCAGGCTTCCTCGATCGTGGCCGCTAGTTCGTTCAAGTTCTTCGGTTTCTTGGCCTGCACCACTTTTTCTACATCATTCCACAGGTTCTCGATCGGGTTTAAATCCGGGCTCTGGCGCCACTTGTTCTTCTGGAACCAGGCCTTCGCGATCTTGCAAGTGTGCTTCGGGTCATTATCCTGTTGAAGGATCCAGTTCCGTCCAAGATTTTGACGCGCATACGGCTTCAGCACATTCTCCATGACGCCCACAAACTTCTGACCGTCGAGGATGCCTTCAATTCGATGAATCGGACCGACTCCGGACCTCCGAAAGCCACCCCACACCATAACAGAGCCGCCGCCATGCTTCACTGTGACTTTGGTGCAGCGTAGATCGAATTCTTCACCCACGCGCCGCCGTTTTTCCGTCTGATCCTAGTCGGTTGAACTTGAATTCATCCGTAAACAGCACTTTGACCCAGTCTTCGGCTTGCCAGTCGACGTGCTTCTTGGCGAAAGCCACGCGGGCTTCTCGGTTTTTCTTGGACACAAGTGGCTTCTTGCGGGCAATGCGTCCCATCAGTCCAGCTTGGTTTAGACGTCGTCTAACAGTCCGCACGGTGATGTTGAAGCCAGGAGCACCGCTTAACTCCTCGTGGATGTCCACAGTGGTATTCTTTCTGTCGGCTTCAGAGATCCTAACGATCTTCGTGTCGACGCGGACGGTGGTTTTACGTGGCCTGGGCTTCCGCACAGGATCGATCGGATTTCCGCCATTCTTCTGTAACGTTTTCACAGCGTTTCGCACGGCCTTTTCAGAAATTCCCAGTTTATTTCCAATTTTTCTCATGGAAATATCTTCATTATTCAGGGCGTCATGCTTACCTCTTCCCATGTTCTAGATGAATTGAATACCAGATTAATAACAGAACTACCAGAACATAAGAAATAACACGGTATCACGCAAACAATTCAGTCAACAACGCGCAGAAAACAGGAGAGTTCCGGGTGCGGCTATTTATATGTCCTCGCCGAATCTGAGTCGGCCGAACGTATTACATTTGTAGTCGGCACTATGGGTCCTGGATGGAAAGTGAACATTATCATCTTGTTCCCTGATAAATTCTACATTTGCTAGTTGTCGTAGTTTTTGCCCAAGTTTGAAAACCCAGAGCTAATCGGCAATGGAAACTGTGTCTATGGGGTGCGGCTATTTATATGTCCGCCACTGTATATTATGTATAGGTACTTATTAATACATAAACGTAATTTTATTCTATCTCGGACATTATTGTAACATTATTTTAATTGCCTATTTCAAGTTGGTAACTGTAAGTACTTACCTACCTAATAATATTTATTTCACTCGCATTACAATTTTAAATTTTTAATTTGTGATAATTAAAAGTAGGGACTTCACTTTAAAATATTTACAATAGTACCTTCGTAATTTCTTTAAATTTTCCAATGACAACTTTTAATTTAAATAAATGCAATAAATAAAAGACATTATACGTTATTGCCACATGTGGTCGAAAAAAAATATAATGCACACTTGGCCGTTTTGCGTCAAGCCCCACATGTGTAATTACGCGACTAAAAAACATAACAGGTATGAGTGTACGAAAAGGTGGTACGACGTTACGAAAATTGTTATTGAAATTTAGTTGTGCTCTATTTTTCGAAGTGTTTGGACGCGCACAAGTGTCGTTTAAATTATAGGTGGAACATTTGTGTGTATGTTGGCGATTAACGAAAGACTTTTTGGATCGTCTACCGCGAAATTTGATACAACAAAAGGTCAGAATTTTATTAATTTAAATAATAATTATTTTATTGATTTTTAAATCGTACGTGCGTCGCACCGTACAGGTAATTATCAGAAATTACCTACATTGAGTTTTAAAAACACTAAAAGTGTAAAATTTTTTAGACACTTCACGTTAGTTTTGTAGTTACCGTTTGTATTAATGACCTCTAAAAGTATCATGAGGTGTAATTTTATATTAATTCGGGTATTTTAACTTTATTTGTAATGGTAATTATGAGTATTTCGCTTAAATGTTATAATTTTAAATTGTTTCACTCGAGAATAATGGGAATAATACATTACATTTTTGAATTACAAAATAATATGCAATTTTTCTTGAATTTTCGAATGACAATTTGTAATTTAAATAAACGTAATAAACATGTGTAACATTATGAACACATGTGGGGCCCGATAAGAGTACAAGCGTTGAGTGAAGGATTTCAAGCTAATTCGTTATAAAATTGTATGATTTATTTACATGGGCGTAATTTCAAATTTGACTGCACGTTATTATTCCGTTTTCACCTTTTAATTTAAATAAACGCGATAAAAGGCTTCAGCTATGCGCCCACACACGTATTTATCAATACATTTGGCCGATAAGAATATCTACAATGCACACCTCGTCGTCGTCTGGCGGAGATATTCGCTTTTATAACAATAGTCACATGTACCGATTGTCGATAAAGTGGCCTTTCTAAGATTTACAAAACAGACGTTTAGTATTTATGCAATTAACGATAACATGTTATACGACTAAAAGTTTTCGAAATTATACTTTAATAGTACTCTTTTTGTTTCAGTGTTTTGGAAGTGCGCGCGATGTGTGACGTTCGGACTTTGTGCGGAACTTTTACGTGAACATTTTTGCGTTTAACGGAGGACTTTTTGGAATGAAACCGTCGATAATCTACCTACGGCAGAATTTGATGTCTACGACAAAAAGGTTAGAATATTTTTAATTTAAATTGTTTTATTATTTCATTGACTTTCCTATACACATGTTACACAGCATAAAACGTGTTAATAGCGCAATGTTGCCAAGTTTTTTGATGTCTTTTAAACGTAATTAAAATTAACTAAAATAGTCTACTTGCGGATTTATCACGGATTCTCGTACACCTACTCTATTTTTTTAAATTATTTTATCTGTCGAATGTTCTGTATTGTTCTGCCGTTGTTAGATATGAACTAAAAAAAAATCTGGTTTAGAAATTAAAAAACGTTTTATAACACGTTTGAAAGTAAAATACATAATGAACTGTATTTATACTGTATATTAGTGAACTTAGTTATAGATACGATAAATGTAGTTATTATTTTAAAACGACCTTAGATTAATATGATGTTTTACATTCATAAATTTTAACTTAAGATGTTAATGTAGAAATTCATAGATACAATCAAGTAATGATTGGATTGATGAAAAAGAGTCGTCGAAGCAATCAAGATATCCATTAAATTATGAAATATGTTCATCAGTTTCTAATGAACATAATAACATTGGGACTACGAACATGGAAATTAAAAAATGAACATCTATTAGTAGTATTAATGAACTTTTCATTGTATCAATGATCAAAAGTCAATAACTGGTGTTCGTTGATATTATGTACAATAATTTTTTGAGTGTAGATTATAAATTAAATAAGCGTAAATTAAATACGAAATAGGAGTAATACATATTGCGACAGATTCAACACTGTTCGATAAAACTTCTCAAATTTGAAACTTTAGCGTATACACCTGGATAACCAGGTACGCCACATCCGTTTCCCCAAGATACGACTCCAACTTGTTTACCATTGACGACGATAGGACCGCCGGAATCGCCCTAGCGAGTTGAAATTTTCAAATCGAGTACATTTAATTTCCGTTTATTTGTCCTCCTACCTGGCAAGAGTCGCGATTTCCATCGCGATAACCAAAACAAATCATATTCGGAGTGATTTTACGAAACCAGTAGGCCACTTGGCATTCAACGTCCGCAACTCTAGGAACATTTACTTTTTGCAAATAAAAAGATGGTAATGAACTTCCTTCGCGCGTGGTCCCCCATCCCGTTATCGTACCCATGGCGCCTATAGGAACCTCTTCGTTTCCTACGAGATTAATTGGCCGAGCCGCATTACTCAATTGTATATTAGATAAAAGCATAAGGACCGATACGTCGTTGTCGTTAGTCTCAGAATTGTAATATGGATGTTGGCATACGCTTTTAATTTGAATTAATTGACCACCAAAAGTATATGTACTGCTACCAGCTCTAATTCTCATGAATTGCGGATATCGTCTGAAAGTAACTTTTGTAGCAAATAAAGACGCGTGCAATTTTTTTTTATAAAATCTTAAGGCATAAAACATCGTTGCGTACTTATCGGTGCAATGAGCAGCTGTAAGAGCTTTATTTTCAGAAAGAATCGATGCGCCACAGATGTGGTTTTGCAAATATTGAAGCGACAACTGATACGGGTATTGTTGTATAGAAACTAACGTTCCACCCACAATCTTTCCACCTAATTTAGTTTTTTGCGGATGTGATGTAGAACGGTTGCCTTTTATAAAAGAAAAAAACCTAATTATAAAACAGAATCAAAATTCGTATCTATCCACTTACCGAGTCCTGCATTTATTAAAGCAAATAGAACAATAATCGACTTAAACATTTTACTTAACTTGTCTACTGTTACCTACTCCACTAATTGTAAGACTACTTTTATATTATTAAATTATATCGTGTTAATCGCACTTTATTTAATTTAGAATGGTAAATATACTTTAAAAAGAACGTAAACACCTGATTCATTTCATTCAATAAAAACCGATAAGGACAAAAAAAATGGTTCACTACTTTGTTCGTAATCTGATCGCGTGGAATTTGTATCGTTTTTAAAGTGGATAGTTTTTAGACGAAAATCATTTTGTTCATATTGAGCTCATATTGTTTTGGCATTATAAATTTCATACATTAAGTTTTTTTAAGAAACACAAAATTTTTAAGTAGCACACGATTCTGAAAATAAGTGTTCACAAGGCCGAACAGATAAGGGGAGCTTATTAAATTTTTTATGTAAATAGCGCTCCAGATAAAAAGCACAGAAATAATTTTATTTATTCTGTAATTCGTTTTATTCTATATACTTCCGAAGGCACGCATTTTCACTGTGCACCTTGTTTTTAAAAGTACCTACTTAATATAATGTAGGTATGGCAAAAGATCGTTTACTTATCAGTACTAGTGAAGAAAGTGAAGGAACGATATTAATTTTTTTTTAATTAACTTTACCTCGTCCGATTGCAAAACGGCAGACGTCCATTATTCGATGTGATATCGTATTGTTTTCATGGCAAGTAATATTTTTATACGTCTCGGTTATAATTTATGAAAAAAAAGGTGCAACTATTTTTCGATAAAAGCATTTACAATAAAAATTTCCATTTGAAAAAAAAAGTTACGACATAGGTGTGAAAAAATGACAAGACGATATGCACAATTGTTGCCGTTTAATAATATGTACTTAGGTACCTATTTAAAAAATTGAAACCGTTGGTCTTCTAACATTTATTATTATACTTTGTGACGCTTGTGCAGTTTGTTTTGGGAATAATTGGCCACCCATTTATTATTATGCAGGGTGTTTCGGAATAACTATTTCTATACTAGTTTCAGATGTGACGGAAGGCATATAATTATAAACACTTTTTTTTGTAACAATGTAATGTTCGGAAACGCTCAGTTTCCGAGATACGGGTTGTTAAAAATTTGAAAAACAATCGTATTTTTATTATCACCATAGACACGATTTATTCAAGTCCAGAGGCGGAGATCTAGGTATATCGTTACAGTTTTTCAGTTAAAATTTCTACGTCGCCGGGTTTATTGCGACGTTGGTGGCATTTTTAAAATTTTCATCGTGTTTTGCAATAATAAGACCACTTGCGACGCATCGTTTTCGAGATAAACGACAAAATCCTATTTCGTACCCATTCGAGCGCGCGTCAATGGAAAAATGTATTTCCTAATACAGTGCTTCCAGTGATTTACTTTTATTTACTTTATTTACTTTTTTTTACGGATTTACTTTTTAGTCTAGATGTTTACTTTATTTACTTTTTTTTGTATTTATTCGCGAATCTGAGAAAAGAGTAGACTGTGTACATGAGGTCATTTTCTAGGTGATTTGGATACTGGTGAAGTTGTAATGAGTGTTTCATTTTTTAGTGATACGCAGGCATTACCACATGTATAAATGTGTTTAACTGCTGTTGTATCTTGTTATAATTACTTAGTATTTCACACATTAAATTATAAAAACGTGTAGTTTGTCATTTCTTTGTTTGTTATATTTGAAAAACTACTTTTCAAGTAATTCCGGACCTGTATTATACGTATCAGGTAGTGTCATTTTATCGAGATTATGCAAAAATTATAATCTATTTAAACGCCCGCAGTTCGTCATTTTTTGCTTTGTTATATCAGAAATACGAGTTTTCTAGTCGTTTGCGACTTGTTCTGAACGTTCTGTCTCTAAACGTTCGAGTCAAAATTTCGCCAAAAAAACCTGAATAATAACTAAGGGGTTTTTTCGAGATTTCCCAAAATTTTAAATCGCCGGAAACGCGTTTAGTTCGTTATTTATTGGTTTGTTATTCTAGAAAAACTACTTTTCAAGTAATTCCGGACCTGTTCTATGCGTTTCAGGTAGTGTCATTTTATCGAGATTATGCAAAATAGATTATCTAATTAAACGCTCGCAATTGTTATTTCTCGTTTTATTATACTAGAAAAGCGAGTTTTTTAGTCGTTCCGGACTTGTTCTGAACGTTCTGTCTGTAAACGTTAGAGACAAAATTTTGCAAAAAAAAACGTGAAACTAAGGGATTTTTTTACATTTCTCAAAAATTTTAAATCGATTTAAAAACGTGTATTGCCATTTCTATGTTTAGTATATTCAGTGCTTCCAATGATTTACTTTTTAATTACTTTTTTTGGTTTTATTTGCTTTTATTTACTTTAAGTTTGAAAAATATTTACTTTATTTATTTTTTTAATGAGGTGTGTCGCTGGAAGCCCTGCTAATACCGTTTCCCAACTTTAGGAAGGAATAGTATCGTATCAAGATGAGAAAAAAACCCAATGTGAACTCAAGTTCGAAAATGCTTCGTTTTCGAGATACAGAGTGTTAAAGGTTTTCGTAAATTTTAACACCTTGTATCTCGAAATAGAACTTCCAGTTTCGAACTTTTAAGAATTTTTTTGTTGTCTTGTTGCTTACTATTACTTCCCAAAGTTTAGAAATAGTATTATGAAATCGAATTTTGTCGTTTATCTCAAAACCGATGCGTCTCCGCCACTTGGACGAAATGATTTATCATTGTTATTGCCAGCATATCACACATGTGGTGTGTAAATCATTTAAATAAACCATTTCTGAGATAATAAAAGAAACGTTGTTTTTCCCGTATCTTGGAAACTAAGCGTTTCCGGGCATTATAAAAAAAAGAGTTTAATTATATGTCCTCCGTCACATCTGAAAAGTAGAAATAGTTATTCCAAAACACCCTGTATGTGCATGTGAATTTATGCTACAAGTTGTTTACTTTTGATACTTCCAACATTTCTGAACGATATCGGTAGATAAAAACGTTCCATTATGAAAATTAGAATTTAATTATTTTAAAAACTACAAATTTTTAAAATATTGTAACCGCGCCCGCACTTTCGTTTTTCTTTACAGTACTTATATAATTGGGTACAAATTTTACTGTTATAATTATACCTATTAATAACATAGTAAATTAACTATAAATATAGAATAAATTAATACAAGATAGTAAATTAACTATAAATATAGAATAAATTAATACAAGATAGTAAATTAACTATAAATATAGAATAAATTAATACAAGATGTAAATCATCAACAATTAGGTGCCTATTTATTAATAGGCTTTACATGTAGCATGTAGCACAAATTTAACACCGATCAATAAAGCTCTTGAAATTCGAAACTTTAGTATATACACCCGGATTACCAGGTTGAGCGCATCCAACTCCCCAAGATACGACTCCGACTTGCTTGCCATTGATAACAATAGGTCCGCCAGAATCGCCCTAAGTGAAATAATTTTTGAAAATCATTTTATATGTTTCCTTTTCGTTTAATGGACATACCTGGCATGAGTCCCGATTTCCGTCGCGATAGCCAAAACAAATCATATTAGAACTGATATACAAGGACCAATATGCTCTTTGACAATCTACGTCTTTAATTCTAGGAACGTTCACCTTTTGTAAATAATTTGATGTTATTTTACTTTTTTCGTGTGTAGTTCCCCATCCAGTTACAGTGCCCATTGCACCCACAGGAACCTCATCTTTCATGAGATTAATCGGCTGAGCTCCAGCACCAAATTGTATATTAGACGATAGCGTGAGAACAGATATGTCGTTATCGCTACTAACCAAATTATAACGGGGGTGCTGACATATGCTTTTAATATTAATTAATTGACCGCCATAATTATATCTGGTACTACCGGCTCTAATTGTCATGAATTGTGGATAACGTCTGAAAATATATTTTTATTAGATAGATAAGTAGCTATTTTATTTTTATATTATTGCTCAGTAATGTCTATGATTATAATTTTTTTTATTACCCGTAGTAAAATATGTAATTAGCAAAATTCTCTTTAATTCTTTGAAATTCCGGCCAAAAACTGTTAGTGCATTCGATAGATCATTGTTTATCTGGCAAAAACTGAAAAAGGCCGTAATATTTTGAGGTTCAGAAATATCTGCGATTTCATATTTTATTTTGGAAATTGTTTTGAAGTATTTCGCAACGGAAGCTACATAATTGCATTCCTGCAATTGTGGGGTATTTGGATTGAGTGTTTAGCATATTTATCAAAAATGCACAAATACATACCTCCGAAACGCCAAGTTATAGGGTTTTCTGCTATATACTTAATTAACAATCTATTAATTGTAAATAGATATATAGGTTGGTTTTGTTATCGCCGTAGAGTGATTTCGTGTATTTTTGAAAAAGATTAGGTAGTTTACAATTTAAAAAAATGTATAGCGAATGTGTTCAATTTTATTTAGATTTTATTGAACACATAATTTTCCTATTGTTTAAACAAGAAAAAGTGGGGTTAGATTGAATTATATGTTTATATTATAATTTATAAAATTGGTGTTATTTTACAAATTTAAATGCATTAATTGTCAAAACAATGTAGCTATTTTTCAAAAAAATGTTGTTTTTTTTGTTATTATCAACAAAATTTAGTTAATTCATATTTATTCGTATTTTAAACATTTTTTTGTATACACTTATAAGTAGTAAGGTACGTGCTCTTAACCACTTATTGCTTAAATTTATTCTCAGTCAAAAAAAAATAATGAAAGAAAATTGATCTTATTAGAAAAATGTTGATTAATTTTTTTTATTTACTTATATAAATAGGGCATTTGAAAATTAGGTTTGTTCTAATTATGGCACAATTGACCGCTAGATTTAAATTTTGACCAGAAAACAAAAATAAAATATTAAGAATCGATCTTTCCATCTCCTGATAAATTTATCCGACAAATATTTACCATAGAAGCGGCGTTTGTTCGAACAATTGTTTCCATGGCAAATATCTATCAGATAAATTTATTAGAGGAGATGGAAAGATCGGCCCTAAGTTGTATCACACTGTTAGGTAGCTAATGGAATATCTAAAAACGTTTATTTTTTCTTAATAATAAGAGTTTCAAGAATGCATTTCAATCAAATTATTGGAGAATTCTATTATGATATTTTTTTCGTAAAGGCATAGAATATTTTTACATACTTGTCAGTGCAGTGAGCAGCTGTAAGAGCTTTATTTGCAGAAATTATCGAAGCTCCACATATATGGGATCCAAAATATTGAAGTGAGAGTTGATACGGGTACTGTTCTATGGTAGCGTACGTTCCACCCACAATTTTTTCATCGAGTTTAGATTCTTGCGAATGCAAGGTCGAGCCGCTGCCTTTTATAAGAAACGTAGTTTTGAAAAAAAAATTAAAAATAGTCAGCTATTTACTTACCGAATCCAATGTTGACTAAAGTAGCGAAAACAATAATCGACCGAAACATTTTCACGTCTGAATGAATTGCTTCGATAGAGGCCACTTTTATATTGTTTTCTATATTTCGATGTCAGTGAGTAATAGGAAACACTCAAACGTATTAAACATAATAAACACTTAATTCGGTGCGATCAACAGTAAACTGATAAGATAGTAATAACTAGATCGACATTTTGTTTTGAGTAGACATTGCCGCTGAGTTTCAAGAAAATTCTGGAATACTGAAAAATTCATTTGATATTTTCGAGCAAAAATCCTCCTGTTATAAAATGTTAGTGTTTCGTTAAAATATGATTAAGTAGACAATATTCTTTTTGAATTTGTTTTATTAGATTCAGTACAATACATTCCTACATCTTTGCGTTTCATTATTATGATTACCTCATAGTTAGGGAGAAAATTTCGTAGATAAAATTTAAGAAGAATCTACTTATAATAACTTTTTAATCGGACGATTAAGCCACAAGTTGAAAATTTGTAAGCAAAACAACCATAAATAACAAAACCAAGATATGTACAATTTTAAAAATACAGGGCATTTGACTTTTGTTAACTTGTTATTCTAAACAAATAATAATTTTTTAATCTATTTTCGTAGGAAAAAATTAAGTACCTATGCGGATTTCATAATCAGCGAAATAAAACAAATACGATAGCAATATGTAGTTTGAATATCGCATTTTACTAACCGCTGGAATCTAGATGTAGGTACTAAAATATTTTAACCTCTTTATAGAAGTAGTTGTAGGAACAAAAAGATACCTTCGTTGATTTCAACAAGACGATGCTAAAATTCATAATATAATCCTTGTACGATAAGAAATTTATTATTTCTAATATTATTTCTTTAATGTGGGCAGATCCATATAAAACACAATAAATTCAGAAGGTACATAATTGAACCAAAATAAATTGTTTAGAAAACGAAAATTACTTTGGAAAAAATCCGACGAAACGTTTTTGGTCAAAATTTTCGAAAATGATTTTTTTCGCGAAATTATCATTATCATTATATTTATATATATATATACACCGTGTCCAAGATAAGAATGCACAGCATGGGGATCTTGAAAACGGTAGAAGATACAGGGTGGCTTAAATTAGAAAAAAGTTGCGCTATTTAGAGTATGTTCACATGCTGGTCGCAAAAGTTCATTATTGTTTATCGTTTTCAAAATTCTCAAAAAAATGTGATTTTGTGGATTTTCGTTTCTTTTCATTTTTTTATTTATTTTAAATGATATTAAAAAACTACCGGCACTTTCTCATTGCCACTTTTTAAGCTCTACAAAATGGCGTGATCAAATTTTTAATCCGACGTTTCGTATCCGAGAACCCATCATCAACTTTATTTTTTTATATGGCCACAAACAAAGAGACACCCTGTATTCGGTAGCATTATTCATTACAAATTCAACGATATATCACACATTATGGTTTTGAAGCCAAAAAAAGGGGAAAAACGTGAGTTATAAGGTTTTTTATTTTTTAAATTAGTAGGCGCTGGTACAATAACAGAAACAAAATGTCAAAAAATTATAATAATTGCTCAAATAGGTTGCCATTATTTTCTAGACACAAGTATGCTCTGTCTACAGAAGAATTCAAAACATGGTCTAACATTTCTGGTGTGATTGTATTAACTGCTGCTAAAACCAATGCCAATAACTGTTCTTCAGTTTCAAAAGTGGCGTCATACACTTGGTTTTTTAAATAACCCCACAGGAAAAAATCCAACGGAGTTAAGTCAGGTGATCGGGCTGGCCAGGCTACTTCACTGTGAGTTCCAATGCTTTTTTCGGGAAACCTCTGGGAAAAATATTCCCGCACAGTTCTTGAATTATGCGCTGGGGCACCATCTTGCTGAAACCAGCAGTTGTTAACTATAAGTAATGGTAATTCATCCAAGGCATTCTCCAAATCAGTCTGCAGTAGGTCGAGATATCGTTCGGAATTTAAATTGTTGTGATAAATAAAAGGTCCTATTATTCTGCCACCCAAAATGCCTACCCACAGATTAAATCCAAATCGATGTTGATGCCTTGTTTCTTTTATTAAATGAAGATTGTCTGTTGCCCAATAATGTTTGTTACGCCGGTTGAAAATGCCATTGTTGGTTATTGTTTTTCCCCTTTTTTGGCTTCAAAACCATAATGTGTGATACATCGTTGAATTTGTAATGAATAATGCTACCGAATACAGGGTGTCTCTTTGTTTGTGGCCATATAAAAAAATAAAGTTGATGATGGGTTCTCGGATACGAAACGTCGGATTAAAAATTTGAACACGTCATTTTGTAGAGCTTAAAAAGTGGCAATGAGAAAGTGGCGGTAGTTTTTTAATATCATTTAAAATAAATAAAAAAATGAAAAGAAACGAAAATCCACAAAATCACATTTTTTTGAGAATTTTGAAAACGATAAACAATAATGAACTTTTGCGACCAGCATGTGAACATACTCTAAATAGCGCAACTTTTTTCTAATTTAAGCCACCCTGTATCTTCTACCGTTTTCAAGATCCCCATGCTGTGCATTCTTATCTTGGACACGGTGTATATATTTACTTATTATTCGTATTTATTTATTTAATTTTTATCGGCAATATCTATATCTGAAAATACGGACGTCATAATTTTATCTTATTAATTAAATAAAATACCTACGATAAGTGTCGTCTTCATATACATAGGTAGTTCAATAGATGCTATCTACTTACTTCGTATAATTAAATGTTAACTAATTCTAGGAATTTTACGTATATTATTTTTATCAGTCGGGGAATAATCATACCTTACATGGTCTAATGAAGAAAAACCGATGGTAACATTTGTTATTTGTTTGGGTTCAATTTAAGATTTGTAGGACTTATAAATTACGAAAAACAGCACAGCGTAATGCAACGAATTTCATATATAGTGTTGTATCTTTTCTCGTTTTTATACATTTTATTAAGACTGTACACAATTATAATTAACGAATTTTGTACTGTCACATACAAAACATTTTCCATAATAATTGCACTTAGAACAAAAACAACGCGGCATAGCCGCCTCTACATAACACCCTCCCCTCAGAGAGTTATCATATTTCGATGGGGTGAACCTATCTGGAGGTTTTTTCGGACGTGAGCTCCGCTCTTCAGCTTGTTTTGGCGAATTATTTTTTTCTGTTGGTGTTTCGGAATCTAAATTTTGTGTTTCGGGCACTATTGCAAGGTCTTCCGACTCGAGGTCTTTTGTGCTTGGAATAGGTATTAGATTACCTATGGTCAATAATTGGTTTTCGTGACGCCTATAAGTTTTTCCCTCACTCGCAATGTTATACATTGCGGAACCTAATTTTCCTACAATTGTCCCAAATTTCCATTTGCAATCTTTGTTACTATAATCCCTAAAAGATACTTTGAAATTTTTTTCAAGTACCATGTTATTTTTTATATTTTTTATCATGTTTTCCTGCCCCTTTTTTACCTTTGTATTTATGTTCGGTATTATTAGATAGTTCTAAACGTGTTCGCAAATTTCTTTTGAACATTAACATTGCTGGACTCTCACCTGTTGTACATGTGGAGCCTTTCGATAATGCAAGAGAAAATTATTTAGTTTTGTTTTCAAACTATGGCCTACTTCATTTTGGATTGTACGTAATGCGGTTTTTACTATTTGAACGTAACGTTCAGCCTGTCCATTTGAAGATGGAAAATATGGAACAGTAAGTATGTGCTTTATATCATTTGACTGTAAGAAGTTTTTAAACTCTTCAGAAACCAGTTGACTTCCGTTATCTGATACTAAAATAACTGGCAGATCAAACCTAGCAAAACAATCTCTCAGGTTTTCAGTGGTAGCATTTGAGGTAATATTACGCATGATATAAACCTCTAACCACTTTGTATGTGCATCTACAGTGATTAGAAAATAGTGACCCTGAAAAGGACCGGCAAAATCAATATGAATCCTTTCCCACAGTTTATTTGGAAACTCCCACGGATGTATTGCAATATTAGTTTTTTGCTTAGCTTGCCGAGCACATGATTCACAATGTTTTACAAGACTTTCTATGTCCGTATCAATACCTTTCCAATATACATATGATCGGGCAAGCCCCTTCATTTTTACTATCCCTAAATGACCTTGATGTAATTCATTTAGGACGTAAGAACATAATGATTATGGAATTACTACTCGAATTCCTTTCAAATACAACCTTGTACTACAGAATACTCCCCAGTATTTACAAAATTAGATTCGGAAGTTCCTAGGATTGAACGAAGTAGATCTTTTGTTTCAGTATCCTTCTGTGTTTCTTTTGCAACTATTTTTGGATTTAACACAGTTCGGACATGACAGATTTGTAAAATTTCTGATTCGTCTACTATATTTTCAGATGAATTTCAATTGGAAATCGAGAACAGAAATCGGCATTGGAATGACTTCCGGTTTTCCTATATTTAATTATAGCTTATCCAAACCTATATGATGTTCACGTCATCAACAAAAAGTTACTAGATTGTTTATTTATAATTCGGTTTAAAGTTTGGAAAGCGACATATTCTGTAGATGATTTATTTGCGCACATATTAGATGGTATAAAGAAAGACTACAATTTATTAGAACTGTCAAAATACGAGGTACGAGGTGACAGCACTGTGTGAAACGTCATCAACTAGTAACCTTGTATTGATGACGTGAACATCATATAGGTTTGGATAAGCTATAGTAGGTACAATAATTGAAAGTTTATTTTATAAGAAAGGCCAAAGCATTTAATCATTCTTATGTGGATGCAACATGTTTAAATTCGTGGATTGGTTGAACTGAATTATACCTATTATACCTAATTATATCTATTGAAAACACACTCCTCATATTGAAATTCGCTCGAGACTAGATTACTGTCAGAATTCGTGACGTTGTATTTGAACATTTTTAACAATTGCTATAACTTAAAAATAAAGTTTTCTACTTCCAGCCGCGTTTTCACGATAAAACAAATTGAAACTTGAAAAAACTCTATATTTCGGTGTTTTTTAAACATGTTTTACCGTGCGTGTGGGTGCTCGAACGGTAGATAAGACTTGTCATGAAAACTTTTAAAAATTTGTTTTATTTACATTGCGGGGGAATTTTGTGACAATAGTCACATAGTAAAACTTGTTTGTCAAACTTTCATCAATCAACCAATGAGAGAACCAATCAACCAATAAGAATTGCCCGCGAAGCGTCATTAAGTTAGTCCGTTTTGATTAATCAAATTACATTTACAAAAAAATCAATAATAAACGTGTATATGTAATGGTACGCAGAAAACTCAGCAATCTTAACTGACAATAGGGGCCCGTGCGGCTTAAATGGTCAACCTTTCGACTGGCCTTCTAGTGCACTCACGGCCGCGGGTTCGAATCCCGCTGCAACCATGGACGTTAATGAACGCGATTAAACAAATACAAACAAACGATACAAACAAAATCTAGAAAAACACACTAAAAATTAGACTAGCTAATTGGGTAGACCGAAGCCAATAAAAAAAACTGACTATAGTTTATCCAAACCTATATGATATTCACGTCATCGACAAAAAGTTACTAGATTGTTTATTTGTAATTCGGTTTAAAGTTTGGAAAGTGATATATTCTATAGATGATTTACTTGCGTACATATTAAACGATATAAAGACTACAATTTATTAGAACTGTCAAAACACGAGGTACGAGGTGACAGCACTGTGTGAAACGTCATCATCTAGTAACCTTGTAGTGATGACGTAAACATCATATCGGTTTGGATAAGCTATATAAAAGAGCATTCCTGTTTAGTATGAACCTCTTACGTGAAAACTGCAAGTTGTCAATTATCAATTTTTTTTTTTTATACAACAGGTTCCTGTGTGTGAAGTACAAACTTAAATTTCAAACGATGACGGCACTTTCGCGTCAAACAAATTTTACGTTTTATAAAACATGTTTTACTATCGTCCACGCGGCAGAACAAAATTTTTTGATAAGTTTGTTAAAGGAGTTTAACAAATGTGTTTTACTGCGAAAACGCGGCTTCACAGTGTGGTAAAAATAAAGCAGTCCATTCGTTAGGCGATACTGAAACAACGGTGTGATTGCTCTGAACAAGAAATTCTGAATCTAATATAATAAACGTTATAAGGTAGTAGTAAATTATAATAGATTAAAAATAGCTTATAATAAGCATGTAAAAATAAGAAGTTTTAATAAGATAAGTGTACTTTTATTCAGTATTTATTTAAAAATGCAATCTAAACTTAAAGTTAATAATTATAAAAATGCCCACACTAAACATTAAAAAAAATTAATATTAAGTAAACACAATACCGACAAATAGTTTCCTGATTAAACGTTAACGCCACAATAAACATAAAACTAAAAATATAGTTGTAAAAAATATGCAAAGTATTTATAGTAATATACAGTATATAGTATAAAAAATTATAACATAATATTTTGTAGGTAATTAATGTTATCAATGTTAGTTTTACAAATGTTTCATAAATTTGTATGATCGTTTCACTTATTTAGTTTTACACTTACAATCTATTTACTTACCTAACTAAAAATTACCAAAATATTTTATATTTAATGGATATGTTTATTTTATTATTAACCGTAAGGTCATTACAAACAACTTACAATATCGATATTGTGAAATCAATTAGGTAGTAAACCTATTAAAAAAAGTAAAGTCTTACTTGTAGATTCAGAATTTCTCGTTTTCTGAAAAAATAAATTTTTAAGAATTCCATCAAGCTAGTTAGCTTGTAATCGTAAGTAAGTGAATTTTTTACCCTTATAAGTTTCTTCTATTCATTAACAGTTTGGCGTAATGATGTAAAATGCTTATTTTTTTAAGACGAATCGTTTGATATCAAAAAATTCACATTTGAGTGGTCTTCCATTTTACATAAGGTTGCAATTACATTTCCCGAAATTTCCCTTTATACCTGGGCTTTTTACCGGCAACAGCATCGAGCCGTGACCGGTTTGGCATTCATAAGGTAGTTAGTTATGCGTAGAACAAGAAGCATATTTAGTTTTTACTTAATAATAGTAAAATAAATTCTTACGAAATTGCGTGAATGATATAAAGATGAGAAAAATATTATAACGGTAGCTAGGTATATTAAAAATTATACATAATTAATTAAGTATAAATATCTACCGGCATCTAAATATATAAATAAAAAAATGTTCGATTTCATTCAAAATGTATTTTTACATCGGGTGTAATATAGAAAGAAATTTCAAGGATAATATGCATATTTTTAACAACACTTAACTAGCTAACGATAACAATGACTAACCTTCGTTTCATACCTGCAAACAGGAAAGCTTAAACAAGAAGGGTAAAAGTTTACCGATCGTTTTCCTTGAAAGTTTTGACCAAAATAAAATGAATAAAACTACGCGATTTATTTAATTTAACTAAGTTATATTTTTATCGAATACTAATATTCTATACTCATAAATATCTATATTTACCAATTTAATTAAATTCTAACATTACATAATTATGTATAATTGATGTAAACAATAAATTTACCGATAATTACTTATCTTATCTTCCCCCTAGTTTAGCAAATAATATCTAGTTATAAAAAAGAGAAGAAATTAATTTGTAATGTAAGTACTATCTGGTAAAATAGTGGTGTCGCGTACCGAGTCGTATGGGATAGGCAACTTAAAAACCACTAAGAATTCAATCCCTTATTTTATGAAGGCGGAGTTAAACGACCTTAACACTGGTACTTATATTACAAATTAATTTCGACTCGCTTTTATAACTAGATATTATTTGCTAAACTAGGGGGAAGATAAGATAATTATCTTATCTTCCCCCTAGTTTAGCAAATAATATCTAGTATATACCGATAATTATCGGTAAATTTATTGTTTACATCAATTATACATAATTATGTAATGTTAGAATTTAATTAAATTGGTAAATATAGATATTTATGAGTAGAGAATATTAGTATTCGATAAAAATATAAGTTAGTTAAATTAAATTAAATCACGTAGTTTTATTCATTTTATTTTGGTCAAAACTTTCAAGGAAGACGATCGGTAAACTTTTACCCTTTTTGTTTAAGCTTTCCTGTTTGCAGATATGAAACGAAGGTTATTCATTGTTATCGTTACCTAGTTAAGTGTTGTTAAAATATGCATATTATCGTTGAAATTTCTTTCTATATTACACCCGATGCAAAATACATTTTGAATGAAATCGAACATTTTTATTTATATATTTACATGTCGGTAGATATTTATACCTAATTAATTATGTATAATTTTAATATACCTAGCTACCGTTATAATATTTTTCCCATCTTTATATCATTCACGCAATTTCGTAGGAATTTATTTTACTATTATTAAGTAAAACAAATATGCTTCTTGTTCTACGCATAACTACCTTAAGAGGATGATCACGCCAAGCACTTTTAATTACCTAAAAAATATTTCTTAATAGATACTTATAAATAAAATAAGGGCTCAAAACATTTTCGTTTAATAATCGGCGAATCGCGGTCTTCGTGCTCGCGTGTATGCTCTATCCTTGTATCGCCGTCTTGCTCGTGCTATCTCCTCGCTGCGTAAACTAAACTCGAGAAATGTTTATTTCAAGATATCGGCTTGCACATTACCTCATATAATTAGTAAAGAATGCGTTCGTCGAAATTTTATGTATGGTAAAAGTGGTTGTTCTAACAATACTTTTAATTGTCTACACTTGTATGTATTTTAAATACATATCGACGCAGATTATCGTAAACGCCATTTTTGCGAAAATGAGTTATTTTATCTTATGCATCAATGGATCTAGGGCAAAAAACATCATATGTCAAGAACAAGAATCTGATATCAATATTCCAATTTTTTTCACCAGAAAAATCGATTTGTATTTAACGTATGTATGTAACGTATCTTCTTATATGTAGCTACGCTACAATACAAAATGTGCGCTTCTGTAAAATCTACTTTTTGTCGTTTACGATAATCTTCCACAACTACCGTCGATATAGTTACTGTTACTTTGAGGCGATGCCGACGATTATCTACATAATTTTCTACTTCAACAGGTGGTAAAAAATTAGAGATTCCCATACGAGATTTTATTGTAGTTGGTCAAATGAAACATTCGTATCTTACTTATTAGACTTATTGTTAGAAGTAACTGCAACAATTACTTCTCCAAAACGTATTTATGTTTTAGCGAATGATTCAAAATACAACTGTCTGAATACGATCTAAACTTACTACAAAACGATTTTTAATTTATTTAAAATTTAACAGAATGCAGGTTTAGGGCAAATCTTTCCATCTTCTGATAAATTTATCTGACAGATATGTTTCTAAAGGAAATATCTGTCAGATATAATCAGAAGATGGAAAGATCGGCCCTTATTATAATTAATCACATCGATACGTATAAGTTACTTTAGGTTTTTATTCCATAAATTCCATTTTGTCAACAACCACAAGTTGTTAACATGACAAGGTATAACACACTAACACGAGTGGTTACGAGGGTACTGTTATAACAGTAGTTATAACATTTGCCACTAATTTTAAAATTATTCGGCTGATTTGTTGTAATAATTGAACAATTGACAAACCAGATACTGTAGAATATAAATTTCGAACAAGTTACCAAATAATTATACCTATTTAATATAATGTCTTGGAATTTAATAGCTAGATGTTTATCAGAATGTTTACTAGATAAGCATAAATATTTTCTGTACTGAAATGAAGTGTGGCGTGGGCAACTTGTATAATACTGGGATACTGAAATAACGTGTAGATAACATACTTGTAAAATTGTATTTAGCTTTTCTGTGCGAGCGTAATCATCCTCTTAAGAATGCCAAACCGGTCACCGCTCGATGCTGTTGCGGGTAAAAAGCCCAGGTATAAAGGGAAATTTCGGCAAATGTAATTGCAACCTTATGTAAAATGGAAGACCACTCAAATGTGAATTTTTTGATATCAAACGATTCGTCTTAAAAAAAATAAGCATTTTTCATCATTACGCCAAACTGTTAATGAATAGAAGAAACTTATAAGGGTAAAAAATTCACTTACTTACGATTACAAGCTAACTAGCTTGATGGAATTATTACAAATTTATTTTTTCAGTAAACGAGAAATTGTGAATCTAATATAATAAACGTTATGTAGGTAGTAGGTAGTAAAAATGCAACATTTTAGTAATGACGTGCATTGTAACCTATCTTGAATAAGCTATAATTAAGCACATTACTTCCATCCGTACTAAAAGGAATATAATATATAGTTTATAAAGTATCAAGTATCAGTAAATGTATTAACATATTCTGAATCAGCTAAACATAATCTCACGCTGTAAATGCAGATATCTTAGTTTGTTGTCGATTGTTTATTTCATGTGTAGTAGCCGATATTTATAAAGTTTTAATAAATTTTACTGTCAATTAAATTTGCAGGAAATCTAAAGGTTTTATAAAAAAATGTTATTTAGAAAAAGTTTTTAGTTCATCATTGTATACGATCTCGCAAGGTTAATAGATTTTTTACACTTATAAAAGAGATTTTCAATTTTTTCTTCTATTTTTTTTAGTTATTTGGACCTTGCCAGATTTTTAACATAATTTCTAACATTTTGGCAAAAGCAGAATTTAAATAATTAATTCCATAAGGTCACAAATTTTAATCACGTTTTTCCAATATGGACACCACTCCTTAGCGCTCTTAAAAGTGACAATAAATGCAAATAAGAGAGGGTAACTATTTGTTTCTGGAAATAGTAGGTGGTTGTTGCTTCTGTAAATCATCAATTTTATTTTAGTTGGTGAAGTTTTACTAAAGGTTCTACGTTCATTTTGATTTTTGTAGTGTTTATTTTGCTTTTCTTGAATTTACTCGTTTTATAGTGTTATTTTTATTTTTTCGTACTATTGTTATTATTGTTGACTTTATTTGCTACTGTTAACTTTATTGTTATTGTTATTGTTGCCTTTGTTGTTATTAATTAATATTATGAACATGAACCCACCAGAAAGGGGAATTATAATTGGCCTACACCAATCTGGTATTTCCAATAGTGAAATTGCCCAACGGATGGGGATTTCTGTAAGTGTATACACTTTATATACGGTTTACGGTTACGGTTTTTTCATTTCCCAATAAATTTATTTGATAAATTTTTATTATTGAAACGTTTGTTATAACAATTGTTTCTATGGTAAATATCTGTCAAATAAATTAAATCGAAGATGAAAAGATTGGCCCTAAATAATTCAAGAAGGGAAAACAAGAAGGGTAAAGTTTACCGATCGTCTTCCTTGAAAGTTTTGACCAAAATAAAATGAATAAAACTACGTGATTTAATTTAATTTAACTAACTTATATTTTTATCGAATACTAATATTCTATACTCATAAATATCTATATTTACCAATTTAATTAAATTCTAACATTACATAATTATGTATAATTGATGTAAACAATAAATTTACCGATAATTATATTATCTTATCTTCCCTCTAGTTTAGCAAATAATATCTAGTTATAAAAACGAGTCGAAATTAATTTGTAATGTAAGTACCAGTGTTAAGGTCGTTTAACTCCGCTTTCATAAAATAAGGGATTGCATTCTTAGTGGTTTTTGAGTTGCCTATCCCATACGACTCGGTACGCAACACCACTTTTTTACCAGATAGTACATAGGTACCTATTTAAAACAAATTGAAACCGTTGGTCTTCTAACATTTATTATTATACTTTGTGACGCTTGTGCACTTTATTTTGGGAATAATTGGCCTCCCATTTATTATTATGCAGGGTGTTTCAGAATAACTATTTCTTATACTAGTTTCAGATGGCATATAATTATAAACACTTTTTGTAACAATGTAATGTTTGGAAACGCTCAGTTTTCGAGATACGGGTTGTTAAAAATTTGAAAAAATCGTGTTTTTTTATTATCATCATAGAAACGATTTATTCAATTCATTTGATGTTTGGTATGTTATTTACACACTAGGTACACGTGTGATTTGCTGACGATAACAATGATAAATCATATTGTCCAGTGGCGGAGATCTAGGTATACCGTTACAGTTTTTCAGTTAAAATTTCTACGTCGCCGGGTTTATTGCGACGTTGGCGGCATTTTTAAAATTTTCATCGTGTTTTGCAATAATAAGACCACTTGCGACGCATCGTTTTCGAGATAAACGACAAAATCCTATTTCGTACCCATTCGAGCGCGCGTCAATGGAAAAATGTATTTCCTAATACAGTGCTTCCAGTGATTTACTTTTATTTACTTTTTTTTACGGATTTACTTTTTAGTCTAGATGTTTACTTTATTTACTTTTTTTTTGTATTTATTCACGAATCTGAGAAAAGAGTAGACTGTGTACATGAGGTCATCTTCTAGGTGATTTGGATCCTGGTGAAGTTGTAATGGGTGTTTGATTTTTTAGCGATACGCAGGCATTACCACATGTATAAATGTGTTTAACTGCTGTCGTATCTTGTTATAATTACTTAGTATTTCACATATTAAATTATAAAAACGTGTAGTTTGTCATTTCTTTGTTTGTTATATTTGAAAAACTACTTTTCAAGTAATTCTGGACCTGTTCTATGCGTTTCAGGTAGTGTCATTTTATCGAGATTATGCAAAATAGATTATCTATTTAAACGCCTGCAATTGTCATTTTTCGCTTTATTGTACTAGAAAAACGAGTTTTTTAGTCGTTCCGGACTTGTTCAAGAACGTTCTGTCCCTAAACGTTAGTCAAAATTTTTCCAAAAAGAAACGTGAAACTAAGGGATTTTTTTACATTTCTTAAAAATTTTAAATCGATTTAAAAACGTGTATTGCCATTTCTATGTTTAGTATATTCAGTGCTTCCAATGATTTACTTTTTAATTACTTTTTTTTGGTTTTATTTGCTTTTATTTACTTTAAGTTTGAAAAATATTTACTTTATTTTTATAATGAGGCGTGTCGCTGGAAGCCCTGCTAATACCGTTTCCAAACTTTGGGAAGGAATAGTATCGTATCAAGATGAGAAAAAAACCCAATGTGAACTTAAGTTCGAAAATGCTTCGTTTTCGAGATACAGAGTGTTAAAGGTTTTTGTAAATTTTAACACCTTGTATCTCGAAATAGAACCAGTTTCGAACTTATAAGAATTTTTTTGTTGTCTTGTTGCTTACTATTACTTCCCAAAGTTTAGAAATAGTATTATGAAATCGAATTTTGTCGTTTATCTCGACACCGATGCGTCTCCGCCCTTGGACGAAATGATTTATCATTGTTATTGCCAGCATATCACACATGTGGTGTGTAAATCATTTAAATAAACCATTTTGAGATAATAAAAGAAACGTTGTTTTTCAAATTTTTAACACCCCGTATCTTGGAAACTAACCGTTTCCGGGCATTATAAAAAAAGTGTTTAATTACATGTCCTCCGTCACAACTGAAAAGTATAAATAGCTATTCCGAAACACTCTGTATGTGCATGTGAATTTATGCTACAAGTTGTTTACTTTTGATACTTGTAACATTTCTGAACGATATCGGTAGATAAAAACGTTCCATTATGAAAATTAGAATTTAATTATTTTAAAAACTAGAAATTTTTAAAATATTGTAACCGCACTTGCACTTTCGTTTTTGTTTACAGTACTTATATAATTGGGTACAAATTTTACCGTTATAATTATACCTGTTATTAGTAAATTAACTATAAATATGGAATAAATCAATACAAGATGTAAATCATCAACAATTAGGTGCCTATTTATTAATAGGCTTTACATGTAGCATGTAACACAAATTTAACACCGATCAATAAAGCTCTTGAAATTCGAAACTTTAGTATATACACCCGGATTACCAGGTTGAGCGCATCCAACTCCCCAAGATACGACTCCGACTTGCTTGTCATTGATAACAATAGGTCCGCCAGAATCGCCCTAAGTGAAATAATTTTTGAAAATCATTTTTATATGTTTCCTTTTCGTTCAATGGACATACCTGGCAGGAGTCCCGATTTCCGTCGCGATAGCCAAAACAAATCATATTAGAACTGATATACAAGGACCAATATGCTCTTTGACAATCTACGTCTTTAATTCTAGGAACGTTCACCTTTCGTAAATAATTTGATGTTATATTACTTTTTTCGTTTGTAGTTCCCCATCCAGTTACAGTGCCCATTGCACCCACAGGAACCTCATCTTTCATGAGATTAATCGGCTGAGCTCCAGGACCAAATTTTATATTAGACGATAGCGTGAGAACAGATATGTCGTTATCGTTACTAACCGAATTATAACGGGGGTGCTGACATATGCTTTTAATATTAATTAATTGACCGCCATAATTATATCTGGTACTACCGGCTCTAATTGTCATGAATTGCGGATAACGTCTGAAAATATATTTTTATTAGATAGATAAGTACCTATTTTATTTTGATATTATTGCTCAGTAGACATTACATGTCAATGATTATAATTTTTTTTATTACTCGTAGTAAATTAAAATACGTAATTAGCAAAATTCTCTTTAATTCTTTGAAATTCCGGCCAACAACGCTTAGTGCATTCGATAGATCATTGTTTATCTGGCAAAAACTGAAAAAGTCCGTAACATTTTGAGGTTCAGAAATATCTGCGATTTCGTATTTTATTTTGGAAATTGTTTTGAAGTATTTCGCAACGGAAGCTACATAATTGCATTCCTGCAATCGTGGGGTATTTGGATTGAGTGTTTAGCATATTTATCAAAAATGTACAAAACATATCTCCGAAACGCCAAGTTATATGGTTTTCTGCTATACAGGGTGTTTTCAAACATAGGATCTTATTTGTAAGGGGTGGTTTTACAGGTCAAAAGATACGTTAGACGTTAACATACCTTAATAAAAGTTGCATAATAACAAAGTTATGAATGTTCCAAATTCCGGCACAAAACAGTTTTATAGTCACTGGTATCTAACTATTTATAATAAATGTTCAAAGTTAACATCGCGTACTTGAAGACATAGTTGAGCTCGGCGTATCCAGAATCAGCATACGTCGTTAAATCCACGCCTTGTCAAATTATTGCTGAAGCTGCTTCTACACGGTTATGAAGATCACGTATATTAACGACTTCTGTTGCGTATTCTAGTGTCTTCATATAAATAAAAATTTACCGGATTTAAATCTGGTGATCGAGGATGCCATGCGATAGGAGCTCTTCGACCAAGACATCTATTTTGGAACCTTCTGTCCAAATATCGACAAACTAGGTGACTACTATGCGGGGGCACCATCGTTCATAAACCACATTCGCATACGCACATCCAATGGAATATCCTCTAAAAGTTCAGGGAGATTATTGCGCAAAAATAATAAATAGTCAGCACTGAGGTGGCAACACATAGGGACCAATAAGATGACCATTGACAAGACCGGTCCAGACGTTCACGGAAAATCTTTGCTGGAAGTGCGTCCGACGTACAGCATGTGGATTATTGATACTCCAGATATGAGTATTGTGGGTGTTGTGTATTCCGTTGTTTGTAAACGTTGCTTTGTCGGTCACTAAGACAATTAAGGAGAAGTCAGAAATTATATGATGGTATCTTACAAACCATGAACAAAACTCAACGCGTCGAAGATGATCACCAAGTTGTAACACGTACACACGTTGCACGTGGTATGGATAGAGGTGCTCTTCACGCAATGTTCCCCATACAGTGGAATGTGAAACGTCTACTTGCCGAGTGTTGGTGGACGGGTTGTCATGTACCAGGTCTAATATTAACTCCTCGGCCTCTAACATTCGCCGGGCTCGACTAGGTTCTCCATCACGTCCTCGATGTGGATGCAAGTCATCAGTCTCTCGACCACGTTGCGCGAGAACAATGAATTGTCGACATGTAGGTGTCCGTCTATGCGGAAATGTTTCCGCGTAAAGCCGGCGTGCAGCAGCCACATTTTGCAATGCTTCTCCATAAATTAACAATATATCTACTAATTCATTATTTGAATAGTGATAGGCCATCGCGCTTTTGGGTTGCATACACTCACAAGCACCTCATAATATCTACTGTGTTGCAATAGGCGAGGTCAAGTATTGTAACTTGTCAACAGTATGAAAAGTGCTGACAAATATGAAAAATAATGCCCAGCGTCAGTTGGTCATTAACGCTAGACGTGATGCAAAATAAACAAATACAGATTTCCGTTATGCAGGTACCCAGCTGATGTACCAGAGTGCCCAAACATGTTCGGAATTATAACAGTTCATAACTTCTTTATTATTCAACTTTTAGTAGGTGTTTTACTATCTATCGTCATATTTTGACCTGTAAAACCACCCCTTAAAAATAAGATCATAAGTTTGGAAACACCCTGTATACTTAATTAACAATCTAACAATTCTAAATAGATATATAGGTTGGTTTTGTTATCGCCGTAGAGTGATTTCATGTGTTTTTGAAAAAGATTAGGTAGTTTAAAATTAAAAAAAAATGTATAGCGAATGTGTTCAATTTTATTTAGATTTTATTGAACACATAATTTTCCTATTGTTTAAACAAGAAAAAGTGGGGTTAGATTGAATTACATATTTAAATTATAATTTATAAAATTGGTGTTATTTTACAAATTTAAATGCATTAATTGTCAAAACAATGTAGCTATTTTTCAAAAAAATGTTTTTTTTGTTATTATCAACAAAATTTAGTTAATTCATATTTATTCGCATTTTAAACATTTTTTTGTATACATTTATAAGTAGTAAGGTACGTGCTCTTAACCACTTATTGCTTAAATTTATTCTCAGTCAAAAAAAAATAATGAAAGAAAATTGATCTTATTAGAAAAGATGTTGATTAATTTTTTTTATTTACTTATATGAATAGGGCATTTGAAAATTAGGTTTGTTCTAATTATGGCACAATTGACCGCTAGATTTAAATTTTGACCAGAAAACAAAAATAAAATATTAAGAATCGATCTTTCCATCTCCTGATAAATTTATCCGACAAATATTTACCATAGAAGCGGCGTTTGTTCGAACAATTGTTTCCATGGCAAATATCTATCAGATAAATTTATTAGAGGAGTTGGAAAGATCGGCCCTAAGTTGTATCACACTGTTAGGTAGCTAATGGAATATCAAAAACGTTTATTTTTTCTTAATAATAAGATTTTCAAGAATGCATTTCAATCAAATTATTGGAGAATTCTATTATGATATTTTTTTCGTAAAGGCATAAAATATTTTTACATACTTGTCAGTGCAGTGAGCAGCTGTAAGAGCTTTATTTGCAGAAATTATCGAAGCTCCACAGATATGGGATCCCAAATATTGAAGCGAGAGTTGATAGGGGTACTGTTCTATGGTAGCGTACGTTCCACCCACAATTTTTTCATCGAGTTTAGATTCTTGCGAACGCAAGGTCGGGCCGCTGCCTTTTATAAGAAACGTAGTTGTGAAAAAAAATTTAAAAATTAATCAGCTATTTATTTACCGAATCCAATGTTGACTAAAGTAGCGAAAACAATAATCGACCGAAACATTTTCACGTCTGAATGCATTGCTTCGATAGAGGCCACTTTTATAATGTTTTCTATATTTCGATGTCAGTGAGTAATAAGAAACACTCAAACACATTAAACATAATAAACACTTAATTCGGTGCGATCAACAGATCTGAAGATAACTGATAACTCAGAACTGATAAGATAATAATAACTAGATCGACATTTTTTTTTGAGTAGACATTGCCGCTGAGTCTCAAGAAAATTCTGGAATACTGGAAAATTCATTTGATATTTTCGAGCAAGAATCCTCCTGTTATAAAATGTTAATGTTTCGTTAAAATATGATTAAGTAGACAATATTCTTTTTGAATTTGTTTTTATTAAATTAAGTACAATACATTCCTACATTTTTGCGTTTCATTATTATGATTACCTCATAGGGAGAAAATTTCGTAGATAAAATTTAAGAAGAATCTACTTATAATAACTTTTTAATCGGACGATTAAGCCACAAGTTGAAAATTTGTAAGCAAAACAACCATAAATAACAAAACCATGATATGTACAATTTCAAAAATAGAAGGCATTTGACTTTTGTAAGTAGTTGTAGGAACAAAAAGATACCTTCGTTGATTTCAACAAGACGATTCTAAAATTCAGAATATAATCCTTGTACGATAAGAAATTTATTATCTCTAATATTATTTCTTTAATGTGGGCAGATCCATATGAAACACAATAAATTCAGAAGGTTCATAATTGAACCAAAATGAATTGTTTAGAAAACGAAAATTACTTTGGAAAAAATCCGACGAATCGTTTTTGGTCAAAATTTTGAAAATTATTTTTTTCGCGAAATTATCATGCTTTTTAAAGTTCCTGGAATAATTATTGTGTTGTTATACAACATATTGCATATGTTGTGTTGTTATTGTTGTTTTTGTTGTGTTATATTGTTGTATACTTATTTATTGTGTATTTACTTATTATTCGTGTTTATTTATTTATTTTTATCGGCGATATCTATATCTGAAAATACGAACGTTATAATTTTATCTTATTAATTAATTAAATACCTACGATAAGTGTCGTCTTCATATACATAGATAGTTCAATACATGCTATCTACTTACTTGTATAATTAAAAAAATATATTAAATTTTAACTAATTCTAGGAATTTTACGTCTATTATTTTTATCAATCGGAGAATAATACTTAAGACTATATCTTAGATGGTCTAATGAAGAAAAACCGTTGGCTAACATTTATTTGTTTGTGTTCAATTTAAGATTCGTAAGATTTATAAATTACGAAAAACAGCACAGCGTAATGCAACGAATTTCATATACAGTAAGACTTCGATAGTACGATACGTCCCGGCTTGGGATAGTGCCGGATTATCGAGGCAGTTCTGCAACGATGTAGTTAACAGGTACAAAGTAGTACATACACATGTTCATTAAAATTCATTATAAAATGCAACAATTCAACAGTTTGGAAGCGTTTTAAATAATTAAATATCTCTATAACGCATTTTTTCTTTAACGACAACGCGGTTTATGGTTTTATTTAAAATTCTCGTGAAATTTGAATTTTATTTTTAAAAATATTTTATTACAAAAAGTGTAGATAGTTTATTGAATGTATAGATACTACCTATCAAATTAATTTTTTTCTTAAAATTAATTTACGAATTAAATAATTTTCTATGTAAAAGAATTATTTTGATTTACTTGCTAAAGTAGGCAATAGAAACTAAACGATTTAATTAAATAAATTATTTAATAATATTTGTTTTGAATAGATGGTTAAAAAATTAAATTTGATATTGATAAACGTGTTAATCACAATAGGCGGAACGAAGCACATGTGTCCCTTACTAAACAATACAAGTGTAGATAAAGGACCGATTTGCTGGGGAAATAAGATATTTTGATTCAGTATAATTTAGAAATTTAATGTGGACGGTTGATTTTCGGTAATTCTTATTAAATTGTGAATTAATTTTTCGTGTTCATCGTGTATTATGAATGTGCCTGTGTGTTTCGGTTCGCGCGTAATAAACCTTTTGAGCAAATCGACGTTAAATTGCGAACTTTTGTGTTACTCGCGAGGGATTCTTAATCAACGAAAATTTGGAAAAGGTAACTTAATATTTTATCTAGCCAATAGCGTAGTTTTTACATATTTTTTTAAATACTTAGTTTAAAAAATGATTTTTAAATTTAATTTCTAGTTAATAACAGCTTATAGCGAGGATGATATTAGTGTTTTACGTAATTTTTTAAGTAACTATAATTCACTAAATTTATTAAGCTCGTTTATTTAGTTATTCTATTGAAATTTTGGATACCCACTTTTATTGTTCCGCATTTAACGAGTTAAGAACTCTACACATGCAGACGAAATGTCATGTAACTCGTCTTTATCTTAATTTTATCAGTTTGTTTTGCATGACTAATTTTTAACCGGGCATCGTTTTTATTATAAGACGATTTTAAATAGTTTGCTCATTTAATCATAATTATTTATCGAATACCTATTTCAGTTTGTGCGCCGCCGGTTTCATAATTAATTCTAAAAATACGTTAAATTAATAGAAATTTCAAATAATTGTTATAACATTGCAATAATTTTGAAACTCACTTCAGTTTTATTACGAAAACGGCCCCTATAATAAAATTAGTTAGGTATTCAACATTCGTGTTTTATTTCGAATTTTCGTTTCTCTGTCCATGACAAATATAGACGTTATTACGCGTTGTTATAGTTGAAAAAGTACTAAAATTGATATACATAATTATGTATGTTTTTAATTTTGCTTTTACATTTTTCTAATTTAATGAAACATTTAATGACTAACAACAAGATGTTTTATGACATCCAGTAAAAGGTGCGTTGTAAAAAATGTTCAGACAATCATCAGACTCCATCCAGGCTGAACTCAACTTTTTAATATGCAGCATTAGTCCGGCAATAAATTGATTTACAATTTTTTATTTTTATTTTTTTTGTACGCTTTTTGAAATCGTCATACTCTTGGGTTAAATGTTGATGGATATGTTGCACCCGAGAAGTTGTGTTCAGCTTGGATGGAAATTGGATGGAAACTGGCCGATCACTATGAAATTGCATGAAAATACATAGTTAATTTTCGTCCCGATCGATCGGTTGATTCAAATCGAACTCTCAGATCCAGCGGAATGTCCGACTAAACAGAATCGGGCGAGCATGCCGAATCATCGAGGATTCCGGACTGACGAGTTCCGAACTATCGAGGTCTTATTGTACATTCGATTTTCGTGAATCTTGTAGTGGATTTTGTTAATTTGCCTGAAACCCGTTGTGGGTATTTCTGTCCTGTCAAGTCGAAAGGACCTAACTGACTAGTGCAGGTACGCTTTTTCGAATTAACAGGGCAAAATATATAGGTGGCGGTGGGAAAATAAAATTATAAATCGTAGGTAAATTGTAAGGTAAATGAATACTGTAAAATCATTCGCTCTTGTAGTCGGGAGAAAAACATGTAAAGTATACACTTGGAAAACCAGGAAAGTCGGGGGGGAATTTAATTTTCAAGGGTCCGCAGTCGCCCTGTGCAGGTTTTTGTGCACCTATTTATCTAATCGGAAGAAAAACTTGAAAGTGTTTATTAAACGGCGCATTTGCTTTTATTTCATAATAGTTTATTATAACAAAATATTTATAGATAGTACCTACGTTTTGGTATATAATTTATAAATTTCACAGCGAGAATTCAGTATTGCTCTTATGGAAGATGGTGTTGCCAAACATATTGCTATTGCGTAGGTTTAACTATAATCCGTAGATTAAATTCTTCTTATGATAGTTACCATTGTTTTCACTATAGAAACGAACTTAAAGGACTCTTAGAAGCATATGAATGAAACATAACTTTAAGTTGACATTTTACGATCAGCCCTAAATTACGTTTTAGGGAATTTTCATAGAAAATATAACTATTGCAGTCTGTTTGATGACAGGATCCAGAGGTGCCGTTTTGGATTTTCTCCGACTTCGACCCTAGATCTTGAAAATATAGGTCTTTCATTTTGGGTCGGTCATGAAATCTTGTAGAGACGATTACGGTCGCAATTTTGTTCGTAGGAGGCTGAAATTTGTACAATATATTGTCTTTGCGAATACGAAAGACGAGTTCGTTAACCAGCCAAATCGACGTACCCGTTTCGAAATGACGGCCGATCAAAAATTTTAAATTAATTGTGAGTTATCTCGTTATGAATTATCGGATCGATAATGTGAAATATGTTTTGGAATTGGCATAAAATTCTCCACCGACCTTCTCTCTTTGTAATTTTCTATAGAATGCACCGTTTTCGAGATAATCGGGAAAGTGATAATTTTTTTTTTAAATCTTATAAAAATACTCTCGAGAATGTAACTCTAGTAAATGTAATTTTTTAAAAGATATATTTTTTTCGAGAAAAATTAAGAAAAGTGGTTTTGAGATATATTACATGGAAATTCGATACCGAGGCTTGGGCGCGGTCGGATCTTTAAACTTTATTAATGATTTTTTTCTTATTATTAAGTGATTTATTGTTTCTAGAATATTCACATAATTGCAGGATGGTCATGAACATTTTTTATTTCTTTAAAATTATTATCATCCGTTATTGTCGATGATATTAGTAATGTGTTAGTAAAAACCCAATTTTTTTATTTATGTTAGGTAATAACCGAGTAATCCGTGATTTCGTTTGACATGGGACACAGTGGACTCCTAATACTGTAACAGATGTTTTTAAAAGGGTTCATACTCATACTCAAACAAGGTACTCAAACAACTGAAAATGTACTTGACTATAATGTATTTATTGTGCTCATTATTTGAATAATCAATTTTTGTGATATGTCGAAACATTCTAATTTTTGACGTTGACATTTCGAAGTGAACGCTTATTTGAGGAATTGAAGTTCGAATGCCTAAAAAGTCGCCCACTTTTCACGACTTTACCAGCGACAAATTTCTTGAACGTATAATTAATTAATTGACAAAAATGTCGGGCGATGGATGGGGGAAGTCCCGAAAACAGGATTGCTGAGAATAATCACAATAAGCAGCCCAGGGCCAATGGTTAATTATCTCGGGATAATGGGGCCCTCGTCGTTGGATTAATCGCCAACACGAGGAATATTTTGGTTCTGCGATAGAGATATGTTGCGCGTGTATGTGTCGAGCTGTAATTTAGTGTTAAAAACTGCAACCAATTTTATAAAAATTAAAGAATCAAATAGAAAGGTATTTTATTTCGAATTTTAATAGAATGAATACAAAATAAAAGAAATAAGTACATAGTATAATTTGAACAAAAACCACCATTAAAAAAATATTACATATCTATACATTTTTTTTTTAATAGAAAGCACGTAGACTTTTATATCTATACATAACACGAATATATTAGAACGATTTGGACATAAAACATTTAGTATTAATTATAAGAAAACAACAAATAAAACAAACGTGGAATATCTACAACATGTCTCGGGGCGCGTTTTATTGCAAATTCTATAGAGAACAGTGGTTTTAAATCTAGATAGTTGAAACTATTCGGCATTTTTCTACATTATTTAATATTCCCTTATACCACCACCACTCGACCCTAGCGATAGCTTTACCCCGATACCCGTTACTTTATACACGGCAGGTACGTGGAAGCTCGCGTTTAACACAAGTATTCCATTAATGTCGATAATTATTGCAGGACTTTACATTTGTTTTTTGATTGAAATTTTAATTGAAAATTTTTAATGAACGCAACAAATCGTTTTAAAATTATGATAATGAAGTTGTTTAAATTAACGTTATCAACATAATAGAAACTTTATGCAATCCATGGCGTTGCCTACAAATCGATAGGTTACCTTGAATATAATTAATTTTTATTGCGGTTTATTTACCTACTATTTACAATTACGAAATTTTATATGTGAGCTTATTCAAGATAATCTACCTTTAGATATTCTAAACTTATCTATATTTACCGCTAGCAAAAATACAAAATTAATAAGTAAATATTGTACAACTTTCGAGCTTTAATTGTTTACTGGCAAAATAGGATTAGTAACAATAATTGAATCGTCACATTCATTTATATGCCTATTTAAAAATTGCACAACTATCACATTTTGAAATTTAGCACTAATTATTATTTGGGACGTTATTAACGTTGGAAATTTAGTCCGTTGCGAAATTAGACTAAATTCCTGGACAATTAAAAACGAGGTTATCTATCTATACTTATTGCACTTTGTATTAATTAAATTATGGAACTTTATTGATAATGAACAGGTTTATTAAAAATATGCCCGTATATATAAATCATCAACGCTATATATGTACGCGATTTTATTATATCGATACAGGAAACTATTTGGGAAAATAGCCGTACGTATATTAAATGTAATACAGATTTTGAGTTTACATTTACATCAATTGCCGTTTGTAATTCGGTTTTATTAACCAATTTTGATAAATACAAAAGTTATTTGCAATCGATAACGTTTCCTGTTTGCTTACAAAATAAATACGATGGCATTTTGGGTTCGATTTCACATTTTTATTTAGACAATTAAATATAAACTCAAATGTTTAATGTAAACCTAAAAAATATTGCACATCTTATACTAACTAATATTGCAACTGTATCCCTTAAAAATGAGATTGCACTTCCGGCCCGTAAAAATATCACAACAATGCGTATCCAAAATAGATTTAGGATTATCTGCACTAACGTTAATTTCGTTGTAAGTACACAACAAGTACCTACATTCGATTTGAAGAAATTTACGTTAAAATAAATTCGTAAATAAATTGAGAAAACTCCAATGTCGGTTCTTACAAGAGGCCTCCAAAGTGGAATCTGTTCTGGAAATTATTCGAGCCATTCGGAATTTGAATGAAATGTTATTTAGGCCATAATACGTTTATAGGCACGATATGTTCAATAGGTTTTTTTGAGACGTGTTTAATTTTTATGGTAGCAGTGTGTTGTCTAATACCACTTTCGGAGGCCTCTTTAAATTATTTTTGTATACAGGGTGTTGGCGAATTAATATTGCGGAAAAAACTACGGGCAGGTAAGATTAAAACGAACAAAAAACCTAAATAAAAATTTTTCCTAAAATCAATAATTTTCGAGTTATTGCTATTATTAATTTGATAATCGTCTTACTCGGGTATATACCCTTTAAAGATTTTTAAAAACTCGGAAAGTGAAACTGACTGTTGGGTCAGCAGTTAAAACATCTGTACTCTTTAATTTATGGCTCCCGTTGTAGGAGAGTGCAGATTGTGATGTGGATATTTTCATTTATGAATGCAATTCCTATTTTCGGTTTACACGTAAAAGTTAGATTACTTTATTTAACATAATTAATAACGTGCCTGTTTTTGGAACAGTTACGTTTACTGTTGAGAGGCTTGAACTAAAATGGGTGCCGGTACTAGTTTTATGATTTTGAGAAATTGAGAAATTTCGACGGGCTTTTAAAGTATAATTAAATGCAAATAGGCAAGTGGGTACTTCATTTTTTGGTTTTTTAGCAAACATAAGGACACAACGAGTGTTAGTAACTTTCAGTGTTATTTCGAGTTTTTTCCCGTACATTTATCGAAGTGCCGTTATCGAAATTGATTTTTATTTAATGAAAATTAATTAGAAATTTTATTAGAACAACACATGCAAATGTAAAAGATAATACAAAATAAAATGAATACCTATTTAGATATCTACTGAAATTAGGAAACATTTTAAGTATTTGTTACAATACAACTTGTCAATGACCGCAAAAGATATTTAGGACTTCAACCTCTACAATCGTTTCTGTTTACTATCGTAGCAATGGAATGCCAGCTGAGATAACGGTACTTTTCAAAATCCACCAATGTCACTTGTTGAAGTTTAAAGAGGAACTATTGGTTTAATTTCTCGGACAAAAACACCCTCCCCCCCCTCAAAAGTAAATTTGCTCAAATCAAAAAATGTTACTAAGATTTTTTGTTTGTATTAGTCTCAGGTACATGTACCTTTCTTCCGCGACATTAATTCACTAACACCCTGTATGTTCAAAAAACGAGCTCAATCAATCAATTCATCAGTCAATCGTCATTATGTATTTTCCGTTTTGAATAGACCGCTACTTAAACTGTTCGAATTATAAAGTCATAGAAATAATCGTTTGTGCAGATTTCCGTTGTTATCTAAAGAGGACAGCTGATATTGCACGATATTGGAAATAATGTATGTACAACAGGTTGATTTTTTTTCATGGAGAACTAATATTTATAGGATTTATACGACGCTGAATTTAAATTTGGTATTATCGAAACGTCAACATTTGAACTCGATTCACCATCTATAAGGCAGGTAATTTGGTTCGATTTATACAAACTATTTTTAAATATATAGCTTATCCAAATTTATGTGATGTTTACGTCATCAATACAAGGTTACTAGATGATGACTTTTCACACAGTGTTGTCATCTCGCACCTTGTGTTTTGACAGTTCTAATAAATTGTAGTCTTTCTTTATGTCATCTAATATGTGCGCAAGTAAATCATCTATAGAATATATAGAATTTCAAACTTTAAACCGAATTATAAATAAACAATCTAGTAATTTTTTATTGATGACCTGAACATCATATAGGTTTGGATAAGCTATAAGTGTATCTAACAATATTCTCACTGCTGGACGATTATAGAACTCCTAGTACTCGATCTAACTGATTTTTCGCCACCCACAGGTACCACGGTAGTGTAACTCATCGTTTCCGAATCGGTACTAGCACAATCCTCCGTTGGCGTTATTACAGAATCGTTCACTTTTAACTCCGCGGTCGAACCGCTATCTCGCGAATCCGTTAAACAATGTTTCCGATAACTTCCGAAAAACACAGAGTGCGTTTCCACACTTTCAGCTCCCGATTCGCTATGTCCATCGCACAGACTTTCGTCGGTTTCGCTTCCTCCTCCGCTGGTTTCCCTTTCAGAATCGTTCTGTTTTCTGTTGGACTCGTTCGAATCCGTACTGAGATAACCGGAATCGATAAGCTTTCGTTTCGTATTCGTCTGCGGCCGATTTATAAGTTTATGCCATTCTTTCTTTATGTTATCGCCTTTTCTGTTAGGGAAAAAGTAATTGTTGTTGTTGTTGTTGACGTCCCCTTTCTTATCCATTAACGAACGTAAAGATTTCACTGGCATAAAAGAAGGACTAGAGGTTATCGTGGTCGCTTGCAATATAAACTGATCGTTAATAGAGTTTTTGAAATTCACGTTATCCGAATTTATCAATCTATTCAACATCGCCGTGTTGGAAACCTCTAAATTATTTTTAAGGGCATCCCCCAAGGTGCACGTTTCGTAATCCGAGGAATTTGGACTGACAGAAGCACCAGACATACTTAAACTAGGTGTGTTGCAAAATAAGTCGGAATTCGCGGACGCGTAAACGTTCTCTTCTTTTTCCATCATCTGACTAGTACTCCTGCCGTTCCCGTTTTTTGGAGGTATGGGTGGTTTCGAAGTTTCTTGCGGGCCGATTAAAATCTTTCTCGGCGGTTTCGGTCGTTCGTATATTGGCGAATTGTTGTGCGGCGGCGGCGGTATCACGTCCGGAGGAATGCTGCTCAAATTTTGCGATATTAATCGTTGACGTTTTGCGTGCCTCTCTTCTAGAGTTAACGTTATTCCGTCGCGTTCGTCGTTCTCCTTGTCGTTTCCCCATTTAATCAATTCGTTTTGGTCCCTCGCTTGTATTCCGTCGAACGAAGCGAGATTTTCCATACTTCTTCGTAGGCCGTTTCTGGTTTTGTATTCGTAAATTTCTCGAAGACTTCCGAAATTCCTTTGAAAATAACTCGTCGTAGATCCGTTATTGTTGTTGTAAGACGGAACGAAGGACGTGGTGCTTTTAAACGAACCCGTGGTGCGCAACAGAATTTGACTGGGCCGTTCCAACGAATCGACGTAATTATTATCTTTAGCGATGGTCAAGCTACTGATACTTCTTTTGCTCGGCTTCCTGTCCAAAGTGTCCGGCTCGAAATTATCCGAATCCTCGACGCGAATGTAATTATCGGGACAATCTTCCACTTCGATCGTAAGACGTCCCGGTTTATCGATGGGCTGATCGTATTTTATCTTGGCTTTTCTTTTATCTAATGTAGAACAATTCGAGGAGTCGGCGCTGCCGTTGTTGTAATTGTTGTTTACGTACACCTCGCTGACCAAACTGTAGCCGTTATTTTTCTGAAACATTTCCGGTAACTTGTACAAATTAGAAATGCGATTGTTTCGATTTTCGCCTTTTCGTAACACGATCAATTCGTATTCGTGATTATCTTCCGTTCGTAAACTTTCCATACTTATTCTGGAAACGGTCATGTTACCAGTTTTCGTGTTAAGAATCGCATTTCTAATGGTCATTTCTTCGGCCATCGGTAAAGCCGAACTTAAGCTAGGACTTGGTTGGGAGGACGATAAATCTCCGTATTCCGTCGGGGTATTGTATCCTTTATTTGTCCCGGTTCGTTCTAAACTGTCCGTTTCGTAATCTGAAATGTGTTTAGAAAGAAACGAAGAATTGGCGGACATCATTTTGTTTTTGTTCAGTTGTTGAATGGTAAATTCGTTTATTACGGCTTTCATGTTCTTTTTGATCGTGGGCATTTCCGGTTCGTCTAATTTGTTTTCGATGACGATAGCTTCGTTTATCATATCTGGCGGGGGAAGATTTTGGGCAACTTTTTGCGCGCACTTGTTCTCGATTCGTTCCATCGGTAAAGGCGGCGGAGGTGCTTTGGGTTTAACTGGGGGTTTTCTATAAGACGATGGCGTGTTCGTTTTCGTCAGTCGTTTTCGTGGTTTCAAAGACGGCTGGGAACGCATAGATAAAGCGGTTACGTTATAGTCGATCGAGTTTCGTGGGTGACCACTTTCCGATGCAGGCCGAGGAGACATCGCTCTGATTGGCGCGGAAATGTGTTCTGGAGAGAGGGATCTGGTGGGCGATCGTAATCGCCTAGGCGATCTTATGCTGTCTTCTAGTGCTTGCAAAGATTTTGTTATGGCGTTGGAAGACGATTCGTTGTTGTTAGCGATAGGTTTGAGCATGGGAACATCTTCCAACCACTTTTGTATGCTTCGTTGTTTACTTTCGCTCGTAGACGACGTGCAACTTTTACACGCCACTAACGAAGGAAACTCTGGCAGTTTTCCGCAAAGTGCTTTCAAGTCTTGCGGTTCGCACGCCGGGCAACCGGTGCACGTACGTCGTCGACTGTTTTCCCGTTTCAAACTGATCATACTACTTCGACGGCTGCTCAACGCCTTCAGTTGGTCGTTTGTGGTTTCCACAAAATTAGATTCTTCTTCTGGTATACCAAGAAGACTGGGACTGAAACGTTTGCAGGCCATTTTTTGTTTAGCTATCGATATGACTTCTCGGATTTTAGTTAAAAATTCCAATGCCGCCGGCGGAGGAGCCTGAAGCAAAACTTGTTTTTATCAAACTTTGAGTTAATTTGTAACTTACCAACAACAGTTCTGGTTCGAAATAAGCCGGGTTGAAGTAGAGTTTTCTTCTCGTCGAACTTGTGATCGCTTTTATCGAGTCCGGTCTTTCTTCTCGCCCCTCCAACGTTTCTACGATCGACACGTTTTCTTCCGGGAGTTTTTCTATGGAAGAGGAGTCCTGGGAAATGGATTCTAGCACCGTTTTAGAAGAATATGGAAAGGAGTTGTAAGAATGCTGAGGATGCATGAGTGCAGTTGTTATTTGTATCTACAAAATAAAACGTCATTTCCTTTGATTAACAAGATTAACGCGTTTCAACTAACGTTCTTTTTTCTATCGTCTTGCCTTTGAATTAAATCCGATGGCAAATCGGTGTCCGAACTACCGGAATCGCTGTAACTGTTATCGACCGCAGAAAAATGTCTACTCAATCCGAGCAAGGGGTTGTTCTTCACGATCCCTTCTTCGATTGTCGATAAATCTTGATTGTCGCGTTTATTTGTTTCTTTGGCGGAGTCCTTTTTTCGTTTTCGAATGTGCAAATAGAGAAAGACTGACGCTACGTAAATAAGTCCGAGTAAAATTGAAGAAATACCGATGGCCACGTATTCGGAAATGCTTAGACCGTTACTGCTCATTTCGTCCGCTGCGTGTGCATCGGCTGAAAAAGTAACCTCGCTCACATCTAAAATATAGAGAGAGAAAAAAAACGGGAACATTTAATATTCGATGATAATTTTTGACGGTTTTAAACTTACTATAAAGATATTTTGATGGAGTGCCGACGACTCTGAACGCGACACAAGGAGTGAAAATCGATTGGATATCGGACGCGATTTGCAAAGTCGTCAGTTCACGACACAATAAATGTACAAGAATTAAACGTCCAGACATGCGTTTTCTTAGTTCTACTTCTCCGATCCACTGTCAAAACAACATTTAATTAACATCGTAAGAAACGGCGCAAATTAATTCCTTACTTGCAGGAAGGTCCTTCCTTCGTCTCGGTATAATCGAAAAGGTACGTCCGCATCGAGAGAATTTCTCAAGTCTATCCATCCGCTCTCGGTCAAAAATTTCGATCCGGAGACGGCGCATATTGGCATTTTTACTCCTAAAATCGACGCTTTTGAAATATAAATCTCAATAATTTTTGTAATATTATAATAAAAGTTATTTATACTTATTACGCGAATTCCTGGGGCACGTGAAGAAAGAAAAAATGCAATTATATTCAAATTACCATTAAGCGAATTTAAGTAATGCCCTTGCTGGGATTTTTAATTACTAATCATCAATTAATACAGCGATAGGTTCAAAGTTACGGTAAAATAAATTTGACGTATATTACCCATGAATAGTGTATGATTAACTTACAAATGTTACCTCGTTGTCTCAGCGATATTGGATAGGTGGGTATGTACCTATATTTTTAATTAGGTACCGTTCAAAATTTAATTACCGTTTAAAATTATGGTAGATAGGTACCTATATTATTATCGAATAGTATTTAAATGTCGATTTTGTTAGATTTTGTCGGTTTTTGTAGTGGGCAATACATTTTTTAAACAATCAACAAAATAAAATACTTATTGACAAATAACAATTAATAAATAAACGAAAACTATGCATGAAATTTAACGGTACACGTGTAAAATATATAGGGTTATGCAAAATAGACGGAATACCCATTTTTGGCTTTATTATCGGCTGGATTGAAAACTGACCATAAGAACATTTTTTGTATATTTTATTTACTATTTAATGACATCTAGTGATTTTCGTTATTTGTCATATTTTTATTATTTTTTATTTTAAATGGAAGACCATAATTTTTATTATCGATTTGCATTTCCGAGACAATTGTACGACTTTTTGTTCCAATAAACGTTGTCTCTAAAATTAGCCCCTTTCGTATTATTTCACGTTTTGTAAAAAAAATTGATAGCAGACTTTACCTAAAGTTTTAAATCTGTACATGCATAAATGTCTTAGAAATGTAATTATTTGTAATAGCCCGCAGTTGTTAATTTTTTTACAAAACACGAAATAATTCCAAAAGAACTAATTTTTGGAGGCAATGTTTATTGGAACGATAAACGATTGTCGTACGTTGTACGATTCGTACGATTATCTCGGGAATAAAAATCAATAATAAAAATTAGAGTGTTCGGATTAAAATAATAGCCGATGATGTCATAACTTAAAAATATGACAAATAACGAAAATCTCTAAACGTTATTAAATAGGGAATAAAATATACAAAAAAAATTTTTAAAGTCAGTTTTCATAATAAAGGCAGATATTTTGGGTGTTCCGCCCATTTTTCCCAATTCTGTATAGAAAAATAAGCAACAAAACCAGGCATTTTTTAACTTGTAATAATTACAAGCTACTGCTATTTCTAAATGCTGAAAAATATGTAGGGTTTCCGTTTCCGATATTTTCCATTTTTTAAAAAAACTACAGGTAATCGTTTTATAGGAGTTTTACTGTATTATATTAAATATGTAATTTTCAAACGTAAGTTTTTTTATAAATTTCTTTGATTTATAATTCAATTGAAGATTCCCGTGGGAATAATAAAACAAGTGTAAATCTGATAAATGTTTATTCATAAACTTGTTTAATTATATTATACCGTGGTTAACTCCATAATCACATGTAATAATTACATTACATAACATCAATAACGTGTATAGATACTTTATAATTTTATTGTTAAATCTAGTTAAATTGTTTTCTCTAATTAAGTATTTATACATTTTCTTTTATATAGACAAAGATGACGAACGAACGATCTTTTCGTATTTAAATAGATACGCTTTTTTCTTGAAACTTTACTAAATGCATAAAAAATGTAATTTTCGCTTTTTTAAATATGTAAATAGCCAAAAATTAAGGCCAATTTTTATTCATGTTTTAAATAAACGATCTTGAAAAATAAATATTTAAACGTTGATATATTTATAAGAAACAAATTTTTTTAATATCAATAAAATTCTGTTTAAATTATGCCGTTTAAAAAAAAACTGTGTGAGAGTTTGTGTTTTTCAGTTACCTAATTACATTTATTTGTTCACCGTTGTACGTATGTACCTACATTATTTATTTTATCTATAAGTGCTGAATATCTGTTTTATTTGTTTTTATTTGATCTAAGCGTCTCTGTTTAGATATTTCATAATCATTAAACGATTAATGTTAGTTTCAGTGTCAGTATTATTCATATTTATTTTATTAATTTTATTGTTTACTGATATCTAATTAATAACTTAATAAGTACCTAAGTCAAAGTATAAAATAGATATTTTTTATTCCATTTAAGAACTGGGTATGTTTTATCAGTCAAGAAAATACCTACAGGTATTTATACTACAGTGCACGCTGCTTAACGCGATCACATCGGGACTCTGGGTTTTTGATAACAATAACCGATTGATAATAATATGCGATAAAAAGATTCACAGATTTATACACAGTTAAAAATAAATATAATAATAATAAATAATAAATAAATTAATAATAAATAAATATGTATGTAATTATTATAATTATATGTATAATTTATGAACAAAAATAAATGGGGCGTTTGTTACTCAAAGTGAAAAACCCTGAAAATAAAAAAACCCATAAAAATTAACGATACAAAAGTAATCAATTTCACTGTTCTTAATCGACAATGATTTGTTATTGAAGTTTAAAGTGGAATAGAACTGTTTTTATTTTTTAAGAGAATTTATCGATGGATAAAAATAAATCCTCATGGGACAAACGACAAACCCGGAATTGTGGGGTAGCCCCGGAATACAATCATCTCCGAAGAATATTCAATTAAAAGAATTCATTCAGCATTGTTCGTCTCTGTTGTTCGGTCTGTAGGCAGGTAACGTACGGGAGAGAGAAGTTCAGTGTCATTGTAATTTGAAAATACAAACAAAAAATGCACGCAAACAAGGTTATTGCTCGTATATGATACCGAACTTTAAAAAATTGATATTATAATTCATAAACGACGTTTTTCCCATATAATTGTATACGTTCAGCCCCTACTTTGCGAAAGTGAGAACAATGCCCGAATGATAACATTATCCGTTATTCCAATAGACGACATGCACTGTAGTGTATATCAATCGTGTAAAACAGGTTTTGCTTTAAATACAAATACATATCTTTTAATTAAAAAAATCCGACCGCGCGCAAGCCTCGGAATTAAATTTTCATGTCGCATGTCAAAAAACACTTTTTAAAATTTTCTCTAAAGAAATACATTTTTTGAAAAATAATATTTACAAGAGAAATTTATAAGAATTTAAAAACAATTATTACTTTTTTTCGATTATTTGAAAAAGTGCATTCTATGAAAATTATAAAGAGATATGATTGGTACAGAATTTTATGCTGATTCCAAAAAATATTTCACATTATCGATCCGATGAGTAATAACGGAGATTAGATTTTTTTATTTTTTTTGAGCGCCCGCCATTTTGAAACGGGTTGGTCGATTTGGCTGGTTAACGAACGCGTCCTTCCTTTACATAAAGTCGATACGTTGTCCAAATTTCCGCCTCCTACGATCAAAATTGCGACCGGAATCGTGTCCACAAGAAATTGATTATATATATATATATATATACGACCGACCCAAAATGAATGATCTATATTTTCGTGATCTAGGGGTCGAGATCGGAGAAAAGCCAAAAGGACACGTCTGGGTCCCGTCATCAGACAGGTTGCAATAGCTTGATTTTCTATGAAAATTCGCTACAACTTACCAGTTTAAAATTATCAGGATAATCACTATCTATTGCCTTTATACCGCAGAATTATAATTTTACTCTATTTTTAATTTAAGAACTATTAGTGTGCCTTTAAACATTGAAAATTTCCCTGTTACAAACCAGAAACCAGATAAAAGTTTAATCGCAATTTTATGCGACCGATAAATACAAAGCAACTAATAAAACATGTGCACCACCTACTTTCATACCTTATCGGAGGGCGAACAAAGAAATGAATGTTTTTAAAATAAAAACGGGATTTCCTACTATTCAGGTCATAATTGAATGCATTTATATTAGAATTCTGGCTAGACCGTTTCAGATTTTTGCGTTAATGGTACAGAGCGGTAGTGCTTGTTTCAGAAGTTCGAATTTTAAATTACGGCGTCGTATTGTTCGTGTGTACGAGAAGTGCTGCTCGTTCGGTTAATAAGGCCTTTTTACGTGTGAGTGCGCGACTGTTATGTTTTGTGCCGTGTTCTCTAAAAGGATTATAAACAAAAAAGATTAAAACGACAAGGAAAGGTAGGATCTTTCTTTGTCGATTAACTCTCCATGCATTTATAAAGCGTAAATACATGGACTTTTAAGCTCTAACATAAATTCTTTGAAAATCGAACTTAGTTAGGCTCTTGGATAGAGACTTGGTTAGAGTTCCCCTCAAACATTCGACGGCCCAATTTCAGGAATGAAATTTTATCTTACGGGCGCTTTCGCAATTACAGTGGTTGGTGAAATACATTGAAATATGAAGAATTTCGGAAGAATCTACGCTCGAAATTGGCGATAGAGGGAAAAAATTATTTCAGGATTTTAATTTTTTTAAATGTTTTTTGACTTCTTTTAATATCTTTTATTTTAAGAGATTTTACCTTTTCAATGCGTTCGTTTACGGATAAAAAACGAATTTCAAAGGTTTGATTGTCGCAACAATTTTTATACAATTTAGGCTGACAAGGAGACAGAATTTGATCGATTAACTTTTTATTTTGCCACCACTTTATTTAAAAAGAATATGTTCTAATAATTCCAGTTTTTTCGTGGCATTCTTTTAATTCTCCTTGTTCTAAATTTCTTCCTTTTTTTACTGACTATTATAATACTTGAATGCAATCGTTGTAGTTATATTACTAACAAAGTGAAAATAAGGCAACTTGTGGGGGTAAAGATGCGGTAATTTTGTAGCGGAAGGAAGTCAGTTACTTTGTTTTGAACCTGGTTTTTAATGGTTTTCTGATTTTTTTTTCAGTTTTGTAACATTGATTTAAGATAAACTTTTAATTTTAACCTTATTTTTAAAAATTGCAGAAATGCTACTCTTTGGTAATTAATATTTTTTGCAAACTTTCGGGTTAGAAATTCCCATTTCTAGATAATTAACTATCTATATTTAGTTTTTGTTGAATTGTTAGCGTATTCCGTTTTTTTTGCCTCCATAATTTTACTAAACAAGCACTCTTTTAATTACAATACCGATATTTGTTAGATGAAACAAACTTGTCTCTTCTGTTTAACACAGTACGGCCAGGCGCGCATGGAGAAGTTTGTGGTTGGCCGATCGCAGAGTGCTGGTGTGCGCGGACCTGTTTAATTACATTGGCTAAAAGCAGTCGGCCGATCGCGATCGGTCGGGGTTACAATTTTTTTTATGCGCGCGCTCCCATATAAAAGCGTTGCAGTTGCTCACCGATCACGAATCCGGTCGGCCAAAAATGTTCCATGCGCGCCTAGCCTAAGACATACTACTTAGTGTTCGCTACAAACGGTCCCGCCGTAGGCGGCACGATGATACTGTAAAATGATTGGTCAGTTCGTTATAACCGATCGATCCTTATAATTTCCCGGTTAAAAGCGTTCGCTATAAATGTGTGTGTTATATCCGACCATGAAAAGCACGTTTGTAAACGAAAAGCGTCGTGTATTTCAAATTTTGTTCATTAAAACCAATCGTTCGTTATAACCGAGTTCGACTGTAAATTTTATTATTATTTTTTCAAAAAGCAAGTACATAAAAAGGTGTTGTCCGTATTGTCATTCGAGAGTAACGTAATTAGATCTAATTCTCTTTGTTTTGTTTTTTATTTGACATAGAATTATATCTTACCACACGAAGGACTCGATAAAAATTTCCGTTTCAGAGTTTTTTGATGCCACAATTCTCGTGGACGGTAACGTAAACGTTCGAGGCGATTATCCGATTTCACTGACAATTTTTTTCGTAAGCACGCACCTACACCAATTTTGTCCTTGTTCGAATGGTTAAAAATTAAAACAAATTTTAGAAAATCAAAGTGATGTTGTCTTCTTGAAACAGTTGAATTCCAACTTTTTGTTTACAATTATATGTAATTAGTATTAACGTACAGGTGTAACATCTGTATCTGCTTTAAAAATTACGAAATTTGTACTTCGTTATGCCGCATTTACATTAGTCAAGTAACTTGACTAATGTGAACTGATTATTTACTTGACTTGAACGATTCTTTCAAGGTACGTTCAAGTTTCAAGTAAAATATAAACATTTTTAACTTTTTGTCTACTTGAAAGACAATAAAATTCGATACGTTTACAAGTTAATTAAAATAGGTCAGTAGTCGTTAAAATGGCATCAAAGGAGTTAATTCGTGCTGGAATTTCTGTAATAAGTAGTGAACTTGTGAACATATTAAAAATTCTGAAAAACATAAATCGGAAACGATCTACGTGGGTAAAAAAGTGGGTTAACAGAAGGAATTGGTTGGGTGCATCTGGGACCCTATTAAAAGAATTGGCTGTAGAAGATAGAGATGCATTTCAAAATCTTCAAAAAAAATAAAAGGATATTTAACTTGTTCTGTATGGAAAACAAAGAAAAATCACGTACCTAACTTTATTTTTTATAATTTCGAAACATTGAATTTTATAAAAAAATTCCGAATACAAGCCGATAATACAAATCATAAATATAGGTACACACGTGTATTTTTACATGTGTTTATCGAACAATGGGGCTTGTAGCATATCTTATCTCATTCATGTTTAATTGTAATTCTTTAATTAATAACAATGTAATAATAATAATAAAAGACGTAAATAATAAAATTAAATTATTGAGAAAATTTGTTAATTGTCTACAAACAACGAAATTTTTATAAATATAAACGTATATTATTGACATATCTTTAAATTTTTTCCCGTGTGTAATATATACAAAAATAATTGAATACGTGCAATACAATTTACATCGTAGTGAAAATAAACTCACTATAAATATGTAAATACCTTCTAAGGAAAACATCAGTTTTTATTATATAAGTATAGGTATTATACTTTTAATATCATTATACTATTATATACTACATATACTACTATACTTATATTTTGAGTTTGAACTTATCTCTTAATTCAAAACAACTTATTTTTAATAAATTTTTTCGTATCTTGTCAAATAGAGCCAGTTTTCTCTTATTTTATTTCGAAACTTTGCCCTCAAAACGCCCTGTATATGTATGATTAAACTCATTTTCATTTTAACACTGTTTAAGGACAAACGGAGCTAAATCCAAAATATCAAAATTAAATTCGAAAATTTTTGCTCGATTATATGTATCTAATCAGTTATTCGTGGACACATTGTACATGTTTATTGATGTATAAAATACATATTTTGATATTTAGTAATGTTTAATATATCATTTAAAATAAGTATATGACTTTTGAAAATTGTGTCCTAAATATCGCTTTCCGATCACCGTGTGTCGTTTCGAGGATGATCACAATAGAGCTACCCTTCGCGTTTTCACCATTTGAACATGGCGCCAATTTTACGAACGCGCTCTTTATGAAAAACATATGGTTGTCAACAAATTGTCAAATTGTTTATTCAAGTAAAAAGGCAAAAGTTGAACAAGGTTCTACTTTACTTGAAACTTGCACGCAACTTGAAAGAATCTTTCAAGTCAAGTGAATAGCAGGTTGCATTAGTCAAGTACAGAGATTACTTGAATTCGAGCGACTTGAAGTCAGTAACTTGCCTAATCAGAACGGGGATTTTACGTTAATTTCAAGTTACTTGAATTCAAGCTACTTGAATTCAAGTAACTTGACTAATGTAAATGGGGCATTACATATTTGTAAATAATTTCAATCTCGTATCGCAACATAATTAAATAACAAAACATTTTAAAAGTAATCGAGCCCATTTTAGACATAAGCAAGTTAATGCACTCCTTAATTAATCCGTGCGCGTAATTAGTAAAATACCAGTTTTTATATACAAAGTGCTTATATGTGCAGTTTTTAATCTAAAATTTAATTTGAATATTTAACCGGAAGTTATGCTTTGTGAGAATTATGAATTGTGAAATTTATGCATTTTTTGTTTATGCTTTTCACCGATTAACATCGTAATGAGCGTTATACGAAACGCGCGCGTTTCTTACATGTTTAGATAATCACGCGCAGGGGTTAATATTTATGTAATTATGTGTGGCAAAAAGACGAACAGTAATTAAGTTACACTATCTATTGATGCTAATGAATATTCAGCGAATCGGCCTCCAGGTGTGTCGAGTAATTTTTCGTTTTCAATCTTGCAATAATTAGAAGAGAGTCGAGTTTTAATTAGGACGACGCGACGTTTAGAGAAAATAACTTTTGCCGCATTTCTCGTTGGTGCTCCTCCGTGTAAATGTCCTTTTTCGGAATGATCTACTTTTTGTTAGTTTGTTTATCTATAAATAATTAGTTCCGATTTAGCACAACTCTCGGAGATTTTCTCCGTAACGTTACTGAAATACCACGTTTCTTAGCAATTAGGTGTACAATACACATAGAAGCTCGCACAATCGTTCCGTATAAGTTGTTACTATTTAATATGAAATTGCCATGAAGCGCTCACGGTGTATGAGTTCACTTTTCTTTAATGAAAACCATTATTACTGTTATAACATAACACATGCGCGATTATTTTTGAATTACTTATCGGGAGTCTAGAGGCAACGTCCTAACAAAAACGTAGGCAAGCGTTCGAGTATTGTTCATTTTGTATGAGAATTACTTACCCGCGAAACTAATTTCCTTACTGGGATGGATTATTTGTCCTTTTAATGGCAGAAAGACGAAGGGAATTTTCTGCGACGTCGAGCCGCTGACGAACGGTGCCAAAACGCATTCTGAAATAAAATTTAACGTTAACACTTGACAAAAAATAATTGATGCCGAAGAGACGAACGTAACGATTTAATAATGCGAGTGAAAAGAGGCATAAATCCTTTAAGACGAGACCATTAATAATTTTTTTTTAAATATCGAGAACCTGTCGTATGACGTATAAGTATACCTCTACGTCTTACTCCGGCCACAATTAATGGTTGTTACTGGAATTATTCATTTTGATCTCCTGGGCATCAAATCATCGAAGCTATTTGTTCTTGGACGATTCCATTATATTTTTATAAATCTAACGTCTTTAATAGGGACTTGATGGGATTTTTAAATTAGGAAACAGTTTTCCATCTGTCTATTTTTTTGTCGCTTCCATCCTATTATGGTCGTACAATTTTATTATTACGTCAACTTCGATTAATTTTAATATATCTAGAAAGTAAAAAAATATAGTTCGAATAGAGAAATAAATATCGATGACGACCAGCGATCTTTTTAACAAAATTAAAAAATGATTAGCGGGTTTCTCAGAGTAACACTCTACGATTTGACTGTTTTGAGTTTTTTGACGCGCGAAAATTTAATTTTACACTCAGCCGTATAGACTACACGCGTTGGCTTGTTAATAGTATTAATTAAGACTTCATGAACTTGTTATCACAAAGATGTTTATACCTGCAAACCAAGTAAATAGTATAAACGAATTACAACACTTAACTTTTGCACGATCGTTTAATACGATTAAAATTAAAGTAAGTTAGTTTTTACATTTAAAATTTTGTAGTAAATGATCGACCTAAATTAAAAATATATATATATTTTTCAAATTTTATGATGGGTCGATGCCCATTTATAAACAGTTCTTTTTTGCGCAACATTATTTGTGCGATCGAACAATTCTTAGAGTTTTCTTAAATTATACGGGGAGCGTTTCTGAAGCGGACCTAAAAACAAAAATGGAGAGGGATAGAAATTTGATATTTTGCAATGGGGAATTAGACTACTTTTTTATGCTATCGTAATTACAAGGTCGAATAACAAGAATAGGCAGACTATTTGAATTGTTTTTGTAGTTTAAATATGAAGCTCGTAATTAATGTTTAAAAATCGTTGTGACGTCATTCGTTCTAAACCTACACTTGGCAATGTTGTATACTAAAATGAATAAGATACCGGGTGGGGCACTTAAAGCAGGTCACCCGAATAACACGGCCGTTGTTGATGATAGAAAAAAAAATTCGAGTCGTAAGTTGCTTGGTTAGAAGGGGGACATAATGCGATATTGTTAGTTTTGTCATAAGTGGAGGGATAGAGGAGATATGGAGGTCAACTTCGTTATTTTAAATGGATTGATGAATGTTTTCTTATTTACCGTTTAATAGTGCGTTTGAAGACGCATACAATGACTGTATGTTGAAGGTCATTGAATCATAGTTAAATGTCATTAACTTTCAGTTACTTTGACTGACTCTTAAACATAATGTATTGTACGCGTCTTCAAATGCACTATTAAACGGTAAATAAGAAAACATCAATCCATTTAAAATAACGAAGTTGACTTTCATATCTCTCTTCCCATCCACTTACGACAAAACTAACAATATCGCTTTATGTCCGCCTTTCTAGCCAAGCAACTTATGTCTGAAATTTTTTCTATCGCCAACAACGGCCGAGTTATTCGGGTCACCTGTTTTAAGTGCCTCGCCCGGTATATGGATTGGTACTGGTGTAAAGCAGGTTTTACATTGTGCGAGATCTCGTACGAGTTCACAATCCGAACACTCTTAACTACTACTCGTTACTATGATATCGTAAACGAGATATGATCCTGTTTACATTAGAAAGTGATACAAATACCAGCGAAGACTGAATTTTATAATACTGCATCATCATCATTTTGTTAGGTTAGACAAAATAAAGTTTAAGTAATCAATATAAATTTTGATCACTTTCTAATATCACTAATATTAATGCGCAATATCAGCTGATTAATATACTATGTCAAGTGCATATGCGCAATACTAAAATCGCACGAGATCTCGCATGAAAATAGATGCAGTTCTAATCGTAAGAGTCCCTCGAAACCAATAGGTTACGTGAGACATCTTTTAATGTAAATCTCAAATGTAAATTACTCGTTTGAAACTGTCTTGGTTTATGTTTCAAATGTCGTGATTCACCAAACACAAACGTCAAATGTATATTAAATATAAGCTATGTTGTGGTATTTCAGAAACTTTAGTCGTTTTACACGTCCAGTTTTATATCTGGAATCAAACATTTGTTTTCTCATTTGTAATGTTATAACTTGTAACTCTTACTCGCTCCTACATGCAACGTTGCCAAATGTGCAGTTAGGAACTACTGACGTCATCGCATTTTTTAAAACATTAATTTGTTAATATACGGGATGATTTATTAGAAACACACAAAACAGGAATGACGAGAGGAGATTTTACCCAAATGTTTGTTTGCGATAAAGTATCTAAGTACTTACGTGATTAGTTGTAAAATAGTGTAAATAGTCTTAAATCGGTATCGTTATTTCTTCAAATGCAACCGAATAATCTTTGATCAAACATGATTCCAAAAAAATCCTCTGTTTCTGTACATTTTATTTAAATTTGCAACTTCAAGAATTCTCGACGACAAGAATTGTCATTTTATAAACAATGATTTTAAAACTTATTAATAAATTTAAATTATTTATAAAAATTTCTTGGTTATCGATCAAATAATGGAACACCCCAATTTGTGCCCCCCCCCCCTTCAAGGACGTCCCATTTTTATAATTAATTAGTTAATTTACATATCTATTATTGTTGTTTATAAAAAATTAATGTAGTACATAAATATCGTAACTATATAAAAGTGGTTTTCATTTATAAATTCTATTGATATCCAAAATGATAAAATACTTACCTACGTCGTGATTTATATATAGCGTATAACTAATCGGATTAGTTTGCATTATTTTTTTATGATCATGTTCTTAAAGAGTAGTTCTACTTAAGTATTTAGTTATAAATGAGAAGCCTGTATTGCTTATAAATAAAACATACCATTATTTTAAATTTTATATTTGGTAAACGTGTATTTCAAATTCGTATACTGTTATTCGGCACAGGCACTTCGTTTAGAAGAATTCATCAAGAGAATAACAATATTGTTTGTATAACTTGAATATCAACTTATCGAATACGTTATAGAGTAAGTTTTTACCATTTTGAGTGTTTTTGTGAACGTTTTGCTAAATTTATCGAATAGAGGCACCACTTTTGTCTCTATGGTAAATCAGCAACATCGACAATATTGCACTAATAACTTTCATACGTTGAAAGTTTAAAACTTTTAGAACAGATCGGGTAAACTTTTAAATATTTTTACTTTTAAAAGCATTTGTGGAAAATTTATGTTTATTAAATTTAATTGTAATTGTGGTATTTTAAAAGTTATGAAAGTATTGGTTAGGTATTTATTTTCAATTGTTTACTAATAAAATGGCAATATATTGGGCAATTAAATACGCAAAACGTAAAATGTCGCGTTTAATAAAATATCAAACATCGAAGAGGCGACAATTTATGCAGAGAAAAAGAAAAAAAAGGAATAAAGACACAAACTTTGCAGGATAGTATAGAATTATCAAAACTGGAAAATGTTATAATAAACATAGGTCCTAAAATCAAAATCGAAACAACTATATATCGACAAAGTCCCTTTTCCTATTTACAGTAAATCGTGGATGTATAGTATCCATTTATTTCAACAGCAAGAAGCACGCATTTTTTCGAAAATTCCAGTTTGCGCTCGAATTTGCTCGAGTATGCGTGTTCAGTTTGTTATTGTAGTATGTATTTCAACTTTTTTTTTATTGGGCTTAATTATAATTATGGTCGCTTCAGAGCAGAATTAGCCTGTCTTCAAAAAATGCCGTTTTCAAAAGAGGCATGCATTAGGTCCGCGGTGACTTGAACTATCGAAAAAGTTGGAAAAACACGAAAAGTCGAATTTTTCGTGTTTTACCACTTTTTGGATAAGTTCAGGCCATCGCGAATCTAGTGCGGTCCTCTTTTAAAAACGGCACTTTTTGAAGATATGCTAGTTTTGCGCTGAAGCGACGAATTATGTACATATACACTATTGTTTTCAGATGCCCTAAAACCAAAAATCTAAGAGAGTCAAGTATACGTCGACGTATCATAGTCTTTCTAAATACGGTTTGTAATTTCTTCTAAGCATTGGTTTATTAAAACTTATTTTCTTGTCTTTGATCTATTATATTTTTCCTAAAAAGTTTGTGGCTCTTTTTCAGAAATCACGTCGTTTTTCTATCATTTATATTTATCACCTTGTCAAGTCAAGTTTATGTGCATTGTCCCGCGAGATGTGATCGCAGGCCAACGAGCGACGAGAGAGAGGATCAAAAGGGACACGTAGGATAATAAATAAAAACGGACAGTAATTATTTTTTTTAGTCTTTTACGATAAAAACTAACACAGGCACTGTGCGACAGGACAAAACATATGAATTTGACTTCACACTATTAAAATACAATTTTTCCACCTTATAATCGGAAAAACCTGCGAAAAACCTGCAATAGTTATTTTTCGTTGTTGCATCATAAAAGTGTTGGTATTTTCCAATGTTGTGTAAGTATAATTTAATAGATATACCAATCTTAAAATATTTTCGCGATCATCACTTGGTTTAGTTAATCTTATTTACACTAACATAAGTACAGTGACTTCAAGAATGATTGAAACACGTCACCTTAGTACATAGGCAACTAAATATGCTCAGTTGGTAATAACCTAATAATTAACAAATAACTAAAGATCAATCTTTTAAAATAATTTTTGTGGAACTTTTGCTATATAACTAATGCAGTGCTTCCAGTGATTTACTTTTTTTATTTATTCACGAATCTGAGAAAAGAGTAGACTGTCTACAGGAGGTCCTTTTCTCGATGATTTGGTTACTGGTGAAGTTGTAATGGGTGTTTGATTTTTTAGTGATACGCGGGCATTATGTGGGAATGTGTTTAATTGCTGTTGTATCTTGTTATAATCACTTAATATTTCACATATTAAATTATAAAAATGTGTAGTTTGTCATTTCTTTGTTTGTTATATTTGAAAAGCTACTTTTCGAGTAATTCCGGACCTGTTCTATGCGTATCAGGTAGTGTCATTTTATCGAGATTATGCAAAACTTGTAATCTATTTAAACGCCCGCAGTTAGTCATTTTTTTGCTTTGTTATACCAGAAATACGAGTTTTCTAGTTGTTTGCGACTTGTTCTGAACGTTGCGTCGCAAAACGTTCTGATAAAAATTTTGCCAAAACAAAACCTGAATACTAAGAGATTTTTTTGAGATTTCGCAAAAATTTTAAATCGATTTAAAAAGGAGTAGTTTTTCGTTTATTTGTTTGGTATATAATATACCAAATTTACTGATTGTGATTTACTTTTATTTACCTTATTTACTTTTTTTTATGGATTTACTTTTATTTATTAATTTTTTGGCTTTTATTTGCTTTTATTTACTTTAAGTTTGAGAAATATTTTCTTTATTTACTTTTTTAATGTGTAAAAATAATTGATAAAATAAAAAAATAGAAGAAACTCCAATAGACGGTGGTTTAAATTTATATAACGTATACTAGTAAAATCTGAAGCTGTCCATCGTCGTTTGACGTTAAGTTACAACACAAAAATATTAAATTCCCTACTCTGTTAAAAAAAATGCTGGTCACGTAGGTTACAATTATTAACGAAGGCACTGTATCTATATTGCGTGTGTATTTATAAGTTTTTTAACATCATCTATCATTTAAAATTATCTACTCTATCCGCAGTGTCCGAATTATTTACCAGAATTGAAATTGACGACGTAAACGATTCAAGTGTTCAAATTAAAAATAGGACGAAAATAGTTTTAAAACCGAAACGTTTGCGCGATGACGGGCACAATCGGTGACGTTAACAACGAACATTATTTATTATTTTTATTATCTACGTAGATATATTTTATATACCTAATTACGACGTTACTTTTGGTAGTGTTTTTAACTCAAATCATATTAATTTTCGGATATCTAACGTCAACCATCGAGATAATTGCAGTATTTACCTAGTATTTTAACATTTGTCGTTAATAAATATTTCGGGTAACTAAACGAGAAAATCTAAACTTTTCATTTTTTATATCGTTGCGTTATGTATTAAGGTTACCTACCTCTTTTCGAACGAGCCGCAATTTTAAAGAGAATCAACATTTATCACTTTTCGTAAAATTAAATTTCGTTTAATAACTTGATAGTTCGTTGATTATTGAAGAATATATATGTTTACAGTTAAATGGGACGTTGCTGTAGGTATAAACAAATAAAAATTTCAACGCAGGTATTTTTAAACCAATTTTTTAATTTCATTTATGATAATTTATAATACTAAACATGTTTTTCTTTTACGCGAACGATATCTGTGGTTTCCGCGAAAACAAAATTTGTAATTGTAAAACTTAGTTTGCGGGAAACACGTTTTATCGAGATGATTGCGAAGTCACGGAATTGAATGATTGTCCAATATATCAAGAATAGCTGTAATTTTCGTTTACAATCAAAAGACAGGCACGTCCTTGCGACTTGACCTACGACAAGCTCACTTGCGCGGAAATTCTAACGACAAACGTAGGGGTCAGTTTTCTATTTATCGGGAGACGGATCGTCGCTGCTATGTTTGTACCTTATTATCCGTTTTAAGATTACAGTTATCCGCAAATATTTATATCATGGCTTCTCGAAGATTCTGCGAGACACGATTTGCCTTTAAAATGCTATTTAACTGTGACGGAAATTACGTTTTGCGATTGTGTACCTGATTTTCGAATTTACCTGCTTTCGGATTTAACAAATTTATTTAAAAAAGCCGTTTTATAAGGCCGACTACAAAGGGCATTGATCTTTTTAAAATCGACGATAAAAAGTTACCGCAATTGAATGAATTTGTTTTTCATTAGAAACGTCCGAGTCACATCTGTTTGAAGTCGTTGCGAGTAACGCAACTTCAATTCTTCGATAGGTATAAAGTTTTGTTTTTGTTCTCTTCGTTTGAGCGACCGCCACGATAATTGCTTTTCAATTAATTGCCGCTTTTAAGTTAACAAGACATTTAAATTGCTCGATTAAATACAGTTTCTAGATATGAATTAAATAAGATTTACTGTTTTTCAAGTATACCGTGCGTAACAGAATCGTGGTACACCCCCTTTAATTTTATGATTTATTAAAATAAAATTTTCAAACTTGTTACAGAACTGAATTGAACTAAAAACGAACATGTTTCAAAGTGATTTCCGTTCGTATACTTTCACAATATCAAAATCGAAAAATAAATGATTATCTAGATATTACGACGTTTATTCTTGTAAATTTTACACGATTCGTAAAGCCTTTCGTCATTAAAATGAGAAATATATTTCTCGATTAAGGTCGCGCTACTTCAAATTTTTGAGTTACCGCTCCACTAGGGACCCCGCAAAAATAAAAAACTCAAAATTTCCAAAACGCGCGTCAATCGATCCTATAAACGCCCTGCAATTTTCAAATTGTTTTTCTATGCGTTAAAAAGTTAATAAGGCAGTCCCAGGATTTTTATTTATACAATACGTTTCGAATGCAACATATTACGTGTCTGAAACAAATCAAATAAAATTAATAACGAAAGTTTTTGATGAAAATGCTTGAACACGGGTGATGTTTTAAAGAAAATTTGGGTCAGTCATTTTTTTTTTTTGGACTATTTTGGTCGGTGTTCTTGCGACGTCATGACCAAGAGAAATAAATCTCCTCTAAAATCAATGGTTTATATGTATGGTAAGTTTAAAAATTCAAATGATAGAAATATCCACGATGAGAATAGGAAACGTGCAGAGACGTTGCATACCTTTTAAAGTTACCAGCGCAAGATAGAATCAATTGTTTATAATCGTTTGATTGTGAGCATATGTCCGTTTATTACACCTGTATGTCATTATCGAGTTACGTACCATAAAACGTCGGAAGAGAAAATTCGATGTAATCGATGCCTTACAATATGCAGGTTGCTGATGTATGTTATATTTCGTGAAATTATTGTCTATAATATAATATCAGGCAGATTGCGTTTTCGCGTATGCATAAAACAGATGCCGCTTATTGATATGTAATGCAGTGCCAGCAGCGACGCGCGTAGGTATTTGGATGTAATATTTCACTCAATCTAAGCAATTTTATTGCACAGTCGTTTGAAAACCAAACGAATCGATTTACGTATGTATATACATTTTTCACTGTTGTACAGAGTCACTGTTATTTATGGAACCAAAACGCTGCCGCCAAAATGGTTCGAATAAAAAAAAATTCATGTATAGTTTTTGAGTACGATTGTCATCGTGAATTTTTTAGTTGGCACACGTGCCAATAATGTGCATCTAATAGCGTTTGTGCGGGGTTATAAAGAAAAAATACGGAAAAACGAAGAAAAACGTTTTCCATGTAAGACACCTACTCATATGACTAATTTATCGTACGTACCTACCAGAAATTTAAGAACCATCACGTTTTTTATTGTTTTCAAATGTAAATTAATACCGTAATAAACTTCATAATACATGGAGAGGCGCACCGTCCTGTTGAAACCAGATATCTTCTTTGGCTACATTTTGATTAGTTAACAAGATTTAGAAAAGTTTCATAATTTGAGAAATAACATTTTTCTGGAGTTGTTTAAAAATACCATGCGGTAGTAAAGTTTCCTTCAATAAAAAAGGGACCCAACGATACCTTAATTATTTAAGGTTTTCTGTAGATATTTTTCATATTAATTTACTAATAGTTTCTTGTTATTTTTAGACCATTTGTAAATGTAATGGAACCTATTTTTAGATTTAAAGCACCTGGACGCGACACATTGGTCGTATGAGTTTGAAAAACTTGTTTCTATATTGTTTTCATTTTTCTCTCATGCAACCCTACATTAGTTTAAGACGGTGAGATAGAGTAAGTCAAACTGTTGATACGTTTTTTTTTTAATTTAATTTCATTATAGGAGTAGTTGACAATCACAGGTTGTATAATTATTAAGGGCGGCGGTGATAGGCGGTCGTTTAGGAACGCGTTTTTGCGGAAAAAAAATAACAAAAGAAAAGTCGCATTTTTTAATTTTCGATATATATGGCTTATCCAAACCTATATGCAATAGGTATATGCAATATACCTATATTTGATGACGTGTCATCAAAAAAAAGTTACTAGATTGTTTATTTGTAATTCGATTTAAAGTTTGGAAAGTGGCGTATTCTATAGATGATTTACTTGCGCACATATTAGATGGCATAAAGAAATACTACAATTTATTAGAACTGTCGAAATACGAGGTGATAATACTGTGTGAAAAGTCATCATCTAGTAACCTTATATTGATGACGTGGATTGCATATAGGTTTGGACGAAGTGTACATTCCGTTTAATCTTAGTTTATTTAATTAGTTTGGGTTTCATGTATCGCTTTAAAACGGAAGAATAAGAATAACGGCCAGAGTGTATAGTACCCACTGACGTCGTCGGATCACAGAAAAATATTAGGGGGACCGGAAAGTAATGTCGTTTCTGCGCACGTCAATATTTGTTTACCATTTATCAGCTCATTGTGTGCTTCAAAATCATGCCAAAGATATTTTAAGGTTAAAATGACTTGTTTACTTGTAAATAATTAAATCTTCAATTTTGTTGCAATTTTGGGTGAAATGGCCAGCCAAATACCATAAGAGGTACATATCCGGAATTCTATGCTTTTTAAGTTTCACAAGGGTAGTAACGCAACAGTTGTTACCAAAAACATTTACGATGTTTATCCAAGTGCATTAGGCTTTCGTAAATGCCAAAGGTGATTTTCTAAGTTCAGATCCGGTAATTTTGATCTTTCCGACTTGTATCGATCAGGAAGACGAACAACTTTAGACAATGACGTGTGAAGGGCGGAAGTGGAAGCAAATCCGTGTCAGACAATCGAGGAACTGTCAAACACTCTTAACCAACCTTGGTCGATTATCTAAGAACATTTGCAGCAGATTGGTAAAGTAAACAGAGCAGGTGTTTGGGTCCCACATAATCTGTCCGAAGAACACAAAGGAAACCGATCCATCACATGCAACTTATTGCTTCAACGGTATAATACAGAAGCGTTTTTTGATCGCTTGATCACTGGAGATGAAAAATGGGCCTTCTATGATAATTCACAACGTAAAAGGCAGTGGCTACAGTCAGGTTTACATCCCAAAAAGACGTTTTCGTCTGTTTGGTGGAGTATTCGCGGAATCGTTCATTTTGAAGTGCTGAAACCTGGATAAACTGTGAATGCAGACCTTTACTGTGAACAATTGGATCGAGTAAATCAATCTTTAATTGAAAAGTGTTCAGCGATTGTCAACAGAAAAGGCGTTATTTTGCAACACGATAATACAAGACCGCATTGCGCAAAACGAACCCTGTAAAAAAATTAATGAATTGGGGTGGGAGGTACTGCCTCGCCCACCATACTCGCCTGACATTGCACCATCAGATTTCCATTTATTCCGATCGCTACAACACTTGCTATGTGACAAATAATTTGAAAATTTGGATGATATCCAAAATGCCATTTCTAGATATTTTGCTCAAAAACGAATTGATTTTTATCGATCCGACATAGAAAATTTGCACACTAGATGGCAAAAGATTGTTAATAATGAGCGTGATTACATCATTGATCAAAAATAAAAATTTATTTGTTTGAATTTAATGTAAAAAACGATATTACTTTCCGGTCCCCCTAATATATATATCGTAAAATCTCTGACATAATAGAACCTCCACGCCACCGTAGGAGGTGAGTAGGGCTATGCCTAAATACTTTTAGGTAATGGTAACCTCTCTTTTTAGGTTCTAGCTTTGAATTAAATATTCTAGTTTCGGTTTAAATTTCATAGTTTTGGGTTAAATCTCCTAGTTGTGATTTAAGCTTATCTGTTGTTATTGGATTGGTTGGACTTACATTTGTTTATCCCGAAGATTGACCTGGAGGATCGAGTAGAAACTATGGAATTTTATACCGTGGAGAAAGCTAAGTCTAATCATTTGTCATTCGGGACAACTTATATTTAATTGTTATTGTTGGAATTAAATATTGTAAACGAACTGTTTCACGAGAGGCATTAACGTACTTATGACCTATCCAAACCTATACGCAATTTACGTCATCAAAAAAAGTCACTAGATTGTTTATTTGTAATTCGTTTTAAAGTTTGGAAAGTGATATATTCTATAGATGATTTAACTGCGCACATATTAGATGGCATAAAGAAAGACTAAAATTTATTAGAATTGTTAAAATACGAGGTGGGAGGTGACGGCACTGAGTGAAACGTCATCATCTAGTAACCTTTCATCGATGACGTGGATTGCATATAGGTTTGGACGAGGCGTATATACATATATAAATTTGTTAGTATTAGATTTTGAATTCATTTAGGTCCGTTCGAAAATTAAATATTGTATTTTACGTTCCTTAATAACTTACCTACATATCCATAATGTAAATATCTAACATCTTATAATTTTAGTAATTTTCCCCTTTGATAGATGTTAGTGAAAGGAAAATTACTTGGCGCCCTTTATCTTTTATTTTATTTGAACCCGGTCGCACTCCACTGCCTAAAGGCTAACGGACAGGCCAATAAATTTTGTTAAGTGTTTGTTTAAATATTATTAAATAATATCTTTAGATTATATTCCATTTTTTTGCACGTAACACAGTGCCACAGTGTTATCATTGTCCTGCCATCGATTGGCTTCTTCGGAGTCCTCCAATTATTAACTATTTAAAAAATTCGAGATAGCGGCCATGCTCGAAGACCATGCACGAAAAAAAATCCAATTATTCGAAAATATGGGGAATAACTAAAAATTCAAATGTTAAAAAATTTCAAACCTAGGTATATTTATAACTGTTTTGGTTTCAAACATAACAGCCATCCTGTACAGTAGATACATACCTATGCGTTTTTTTTTTGTGTGAACTTGTCTGAATTATCAGTCGTATTACTATAAATTCGATTTTACGCCTCAACATTAAAATTGCTTTTCGATGAACCCGTTACGACAATGCCCAAAATATTAAAGTTATTTTCGAAAAATATGTGTACGAAATCGACGAATATTTTCCTTAAAATTTTGAGTACAATTACATTTAAACTGTAAATGAAATCTTGAATTTATTAAAAAGTTTTATAAAGCGTATGTTTTGTGCGATATGGAATTTATGTGTACGTAAAAACCACACGTGTTTACGTAAAACTTCTTTAACGTAGGTTTATCTACGTGATTTGTATGCATATGCATATTGTGGAATTATACGATGATTGGTTTAGTTTTATGTAAACCTTTTATCGGAAAGAAATTTTAACGATTCATTTCTGTACCTGCTATTAGTATAGTTTAGTTAGTCTTTGAATAGTACTCGCGCGAGTTAGTGTCGGTTTTGCTCATTTTTCTGATGTTTTCGGATGAAATTGTGTTAGACCAGCGGCTCGACAATTAAAGATAACGTGCGTATTTCTTCTTATATAAAGTGTGGAGTTTCGGTGGCGATCCAGCACTTTTTAAAAACCAAAGTAAGTCGCAAACATTTGCCATTTTAATTGTTAAAAAATTACACTGTTTTGTTTGACGACGGTTTTCGATTTACGATATTGATCTAGAACTTAGTCCGTCATGTAATCAAAGTAAATACGTTTGACCCCCGTCTTTGAAAGCTCATATCTCTAGAAAAAAAGGGTTAAATTTGAAAAATTTCTTACAACTTAACAATTTTTGTGGTTACAAGTGTAACTTTTAGTTGTCTTTAGTTGCAAACATCTTTTTTAAATATCTTAATTATTTTTCGCAATTTTTCTATTGAGTAAGTAATATATCAAATTAGATTACGTAAACTACAATAAATAAGGCTCTGTTACTGATATAGGTACACATCTAATTGCAAGCAGTTTTTCTTCCCCTTTAATATATTTTTTAAATTTTTTAACGCAGCTGTTTTTAAAGCGGATGCGCGAATTCTTGAAAAGTTACGAAATTATATACCTACAGGGTGTCCCTGGATCGAGTTTATCAAGTTGAAAATAGGTATTATTATGGAGGGCGTTAAAAAAATTAACTTTGTTATGTTGTCCGGAACTTAAAATTAAATACCTACATAATATGTAGAGTACTACCTACTGTCTTTATAATGACTTGTTAATTAATTCTCAATGTCAGTTATTTGTTAATTTTCTGAAATTACAATGTTAATATTATAGAACAATCTAAATTTTTATCGGAAAATTTTACGGATGATGGGATGTATCTTATCGATATGTACAGTATGTGACTTTTTTAATGTTGCGTCGTAACGTTTTGAACAAAATGGAAATAAAACGAAAGGTTCATTCCTGTGGCCGCCATGAGCGTCGGACCTTACACCGTCTAATTTTTATTTTCGCGATCTATTACAAAAAGATATGTATTCAAAAGTAATTCTATCTGGGATACTGCAAATGAAATTCAAATGAAAGAGTTGCATCAAATAATTTTAAGTTTTTGTAGAAAAAAAAACATTTAAATTTTGTCTCTACACTGTGTTAGATCGTAAACATTTGAACAGTTAATTTTGGTTAGTTAATTTTAATTGGTTTTTGGTTTGGTCGTTTCTTCCACTTCTAAGTTAAATTTTGACATCTCGGAGCTTAATTAATTATCGTACACTTGACAGCCAGCGAAGAAACGTCATGTTTTCTATTGTCGGGCATGGTATGGTCAAACATTAATCTAGGGCAGACAAGTAGTGTCTTCGACTAAGTACCTATATGATTTTATTATTCCGAACCGTTTCATTGTTTACATACACATTGGTGAAGGTTGAAATAATTAAATATTTATAACTATATCTATTGAAATCCGCCTATAAGGAAACGTACTTTATACGCGAACCGAATCTTTTATCGATAATTTTGAATTTCAAATTTCATCCGATTTAAAAAATAAGCGTTTTCTCTTGCAAAAATTTATTATTTTAATTAGGTAGGTATTGTTGTTTTTCATTTCAAAATGAAATACGGTAATTGTTTCGCTGGACGAGATTCCTCTTTAACGCAAGTATTTCAGTTACTTTTCATTAAAATACCTTTCACGTCAACCGGTCTTGTTTTGGGAAACGAAGAATCTTAATTAGATAATTTGGAAATTGCCGTCCTGCGAAACTTGCGTTCTTTATTGTATATTACCATTTTCGAAGGTAGCGATATTTGAAACGGACGATAATAAGTGATATCATTAAAAAGACATTTTTAACATGAGAACAGTTTCGATATATCTACTATAAGCCGTTATTAACGAATATTATTGGGATTTGATTAAAAAAAATGTACGACTAGATAAATCGGGTTGTTGTAAATATAATTTATTTGCACAAAAGTTTATTCATATACAGAGGAGTTTTAAATTTTTTAGGTAATTTTTTAATGTTATTTTTGGATAATTTTTGGAAATTTAAGAAAAAACTTTTGTACTTTACGATACCAAGTGACGTTAACAGACTATGTTGATATTATTTTTAAATTAAATTACGCCACTTACATGAGATTAAAACGGTTTCGGACAGTAAAACATTATCGTCTGCGAACGAAACACGAAAAGTTCTTTTAAGTAGAGATAACTGATTTATGAAAAGTACAAAGAAATGTACCTAACCTGCAACAATTCACCTTTAATTACTGTTGCGCACAATTCTTTTCGATTAAATAAGCACGCGGGCACATATTTGTCCGGATCGGCTCTTTTTTTTTTGAATCTGCAAAAGTTTCCGAAAATGGAACTTCGACTTAAGTAAATCGATAATTTTTTCACTATTAATTCATTCCATCGAATAATTTGATGCTTTAATGAAATACATCGTTAATTATTCTTAGTAGCAGGAACAATTTTCTGTAACTTAGAGTTAAGAAAATTTTGAAAGTAAACACGAAATAAAAGGTTTCAACTTTTAAGTACCTACTGTCGTTTATTGTGGAATGTTCGCAATAAATATGTGTAGGTACCGAACGATCCAATTTTAAATAAGTAGCTGTTTATGTAAGTATAATACCTACCCCTATATTAACGATCCAGATTTTTTAGATCATTTCTCCCATCAGTATAATTTAAATATAGTTTTTAACGTTGGTGTATGTAAGCAAGTAAATTAAAATAAATTATGTAAATTAATTGACACCATATTTTGCTGTAATACGACTTATGTTAGTTGATTCGCATTTTGTCGTCATCCGTAAATAACTAATTGCACTTCGAAATATCCGGAATACGTAACTAATTATTTAACCATCACCTCGACTGCAGTTATTTATCGCTTGCCGATAGATAAATTCGTTTATTTATAACAGTTTCATTTTACGCATTAGTTTGAACGTTATCTAGTTTGTGGCGGATCGTCATTTTTTAAGTAATAAATGTAAAGTATTCTTGTTTGAATTCAATACAAACACCTTACACGGTTGTTTGGTTGTCAATAAAACTAACAAATAAATTCTCGGTAGTTCGTTACAGCGGTCTCGTGACAGGGAAACAAACTGCAAAACTGTCTTAAAAGCGACTCCCGTGAATAACGATGATTTCTTAAGGAATAACAATGTGTAAGGTCGTGTAAGTAAAGACGAACTGAACTGTTTTAATTTTCTACTCTCGCTTCTTCTTTTTTTTTAATGTATTAAAACCAATTTAGTGAAATGTAATAAAAAGGCGATAGGCGCCTGGACCGAAAAAATCGTTTCACTTAAAAAAATTCGATACGCAATGATTACCTACCTACATATATACATATTTAATTGCAATACGTTCAGATATAACAAAAGAAAGTCGCCGTTGTTTACTAAACTAGGTTACTATGCAGGACTACACGTAAATAGAAACAGCTTTGCTTCAAAAGGAGATTCGTACATTATCTTGTCGTGTTCATCTTCTGTTCTGTATAACATATAAATGCTATTAACGTTTAGTTTTTAAATTTTCTTATAGTCTTTATAAATTTTTCGATAGAATTTGTGTACAGTCGCATGCAATGAAAATGTCCCTCGTTCAACTTGTAGTACTAGAACACGGGACTTACGAAGTTTGTTAGTTTATGTCTGCCTAGTTGCTATCCCTCCATCAAAAATACGCCGTGTATGAAGAAAAAAAAACGCTTTTCCTACGTGTTGTACACATAATAATTTTATTACTGGTCGAAAACGAGCCACAAAAACATATTTTTGAACTTATACAGGGTGTTTCTTAGGATTAACTATTCTTAATTTTCAGATGTGATGGGGGGGGGGGCATGTAGTTAAACACTTTTGTAATAAAATAATGTCCGGAAACGTTCAGTTTCCGATATACAGAGTGCTAAAATTTACGAAGAAAATCCTGGAAACGAAGCATTTTCGAACTTGAGTTTATATGGGCCTTTTTTATCATCTTGATGCTTACTGTAACTTTCCAAAGTAACGGTATTGCGTGAAATAAATTTTTCCATTGACGCACGTTTAAATGGACATGAAATCGGATTTTGTCGTTTACCTCGAAAACGATACGTCGCACGATAAGAGTGCAAGCGGTCTTATTTATGCAAAACACACTGAAAATTTTAAAAATACCGCCATTGTGTAATAAACCCAATGACGTCGTAGAAGTTTAACCGAAAAACTGTGATGGTATTGCTACGTGTTTTGGAAACTAAGCGTTTCCGGACATTACTTTATTACAAAAAAGTGTTTAATCACATCTGAAAAGTAAGAATAGTTATTCTGAAACATCCTGTTTAACAGACCTTCGGAAACTATTGGTATTTATCTACAGGGCGGGTGGTTCGCAAAGTTTTAGACAAACTTTAGGGGTAGGATAGACATACAAAAACAAGCCAGGGGGCCACCACGGTTCCCCGACTTGTCTTCCATTAATTTCAAAAGTCTCGTTTGTAAAACCCACGTAAATCTGTTGCTGACCTCGTCGCAAGATAAGTTGGGGCGGCGGTACGTGTCCGCGAGAGTCCTGGCATTTTTGAACGAATTCGTCGGTCAGTGCGTCGACGTCAACAATTGGAACTGATAGGCAAGGTAAACACGGGTTACTTTGGGTGTGTTTCTTGGACACACAAGGACTCTACGATTTGACAAATCTAGATTGCAATAACTCATCCCATAACATTTGTCAGTGGTTTTAAATAAGAAAATATGGTTCGGGTTCAAGTAACTTAAACGTGAGGGCTACTTGGACCCACTTTTTGAAAAACATTTGCAGGGGTATTATTCAAAACATAAAACCAAATTCGTTCTAGAACCTGAGAATAAAAGCTATATTTATAGAAAATATAACTTATCACTGCAAACAGATGCTTTTTATGTGAAAAAAATTACGAAATTTAGGTCCACATCTGTGTTCTACATCGTATCCGTTCCTTTCTTTTTGTTTCTTCCTGTATCTGTGTTTTTGCGGCCACATGTTCTTATGCAAATCGGGCTTGTTTTTGTACGCCCGACTTATTCGTAAAGGCTGTCTAAGAACTTTCGGAACACCCTATATATACCGGGCGTAACTAATAAAACCTGTATGTTTTTTATTAATCAAAATAAGAAATCATGTGGGCGCGTGTCAAAATTTTCTCGGTTTTTAAGAAACAGCGTGTTAGAATTTATCGATTTTGTTTTAATTTTTTATATCTTCTGAACTGTTTATTCGAGTAGTTAAATTGAAATTTTTAATGAATATTTAATAAATTTTGCTCTATATCTCGAGGTGTCGGACAAAATTTGCGTAAACAGTGGCAAAAATATGGCGATTTTTATGAGTATTATTAATATGGGGGCATTTTTATTAAAATTATTCAATCATTTTGCTTTTCCACTACTTAACGTAAGTAGTTGAATTTCGCAATGGAACTATAACGAAGTTAAAAATGTTAGAAGTTTTTATGCGATTAAGGCCTAGCTTTACAAATATGTTTAAATTGCAGAATAAGTTATTCGTGGAATAATTGCTATGGAAATGTTTGTTGAGACAATAGTTTCCATAACAGTTGTTCCAGAATTAATTTATTCTGCAGTATAAACATGTTTGTAAAACCGGCCCTTAGGTCCGGTTAGGTCCATGATTTATACTTCAGAATAGCTATTCTTGAAATAACTGCTATGGAAACGTTTCTTGATACAATGGTTTCCACGAAATTTATTCTAGGAATAGCTTGTCTAATGTATAGCTCATAATTGTAAAACCGGCCCTAAACAGAATATTCATGTCACTTTGAACGTAACCAGTATATACCTAAAAACAGACGACCTATGTCCAAATTTAAGGGTTCTTTAGTTACCGGCGCGTCTTTCCTGTTAATTTTAAGAGCTTTATAAAGGATAACACGTGATACCTATTCTTCTTTTTACACTTCAAAAGATAGCTATCAGGAATTTTAAGTTTATGTACGTGATACGATCGCACAAACATTAACTTATGTTAATATAGATTTGTAGAAGGCGTTAAAATTCCTGGCGCTAAGCAATTTTCCAAAATACTTTGATTTGCTTTGAATTGAATAATTTAATTACGGACATGTTATAGTGTTGTACCTACTTAATCTTTTTGTCTTTAATTTTTTATCTGATAATGTGGTACTTATTTGGACGTCAATCTCAGACGTGTCCGTAATTATGAATAAAAATGGAATCGTTATACAATTGGTGACGTAATTCGATACACGACGTAACAGCAACGAGCATATAATTTTCGTTTTGAATATTATTATTTACTTTGAAAACCCGAATGCCAGTGTGTGGTCGTTAATCGTTAGTATGTCATATGCCTTATTTAGTAAAAATGCGTTTATAATAATTAATTATGCGAAAGCTTCTAGGTATAAATTGAAAATAAACATTTATGTTCATTTCCTAAAATTAATTACTTCAGCAAATACAAATTTGAAAGGAGACTCGTCGAAATTGTTAAAAAAATATGGTCTGCCAGACCTATTAATATTAAAATAAAAAATAGTGGTATCAAAAGTACAGCGAGGCGGAAAAGTATGGAACAAATTCAACGTCGATAGTTTAGCTACAGGAAAACTAACGACTGTGAAAATTTGAATTAAATACTAAAATGTGTGTTTTTGAAAAATAAAATTATTTGTTAATAACATTTTGTTTGTGGATTTTTATCGAAGTTTATTCGTTAGTTTTAAATGAATTCCACCATATTTTAGCATCTCATTGTATACATGCGTATATATTTTTAAATAGGTTAATTAAATAATAGAGGTTCGATATACACGTTCTCAAATTACCTACTTAGCTTTAGATTTTTCTTGTCCACGACAAGACAATGGGTTGTTAATTTTTGTTTGATTGTATTTACGATCGTATTTAATTGGAAGACTCCGAGAAACTAGTTTGTTACAAGTGCAAGCTTGTGTACGCGTTTAGAGCTATTTCTATGCGGACGTTTATGATCGAACGAAGGGAGAATTTTAAAACGGAAACTTCTATTTCTCGATGTAAATAGGAATGTTCTTTAAATTTCAGGAATAGCTGTGAGAAATTAAAAAAAAACGTTTCGCGAACCAAAGAATTTTTACTATACCTACATGTAAGTAATTGTTTTTCGGAAACTATCGGTATTGCGCGGTTAAAGAAAGCACATCGATTTATTTGCAATAAATTACAAACCTTTGTTTAAACATCTCCAGAAGGCCGCTGATTTTAAAAATAGTATTTTTGTTCAACAATTTTTATAACAACTCCTTTGTATTTAATATAATGGCGCGAAACAATTAAGATTTTTGATAATTTGCATGGTTATATCTGTTAAATATTTGTTTTATCTTCGTGTTATAAATAAATAAAATTTTCCACTAATTTATTATTCGTACTACTTGGTAAAAAAATTGTCAAATATAAATAGATGACACGCACGTACGTTAAACAGTTATGAATATTGAATTTGTAATTTCTATTTGCATAGTAACTAAAACATTTCTAAGAACTCTTGTACCTATACATACTTAAAAAGTTAATATTGGTAATTTTACTTAACAAACAAATTAAACTCTGCTACATTCCTATTTGTTTGTATTGAAGTAGATTTAGACGTTTTTAAAATCGTTTTCAATTTTTACAAAGATCGCTTGTTGTTTTTATATGTTTTGCTAAATTCGAATAATCATTGTGAAATTTTAAATATTTTTCAATACGATGCAAATAAAATGTGACTTACCGTGTATATCGTCAACGCAAATATGCAGATCTTCTCGAAAAGCTGGAAGATGTCGATGACATTGACAGTTACAAGGTCCTTTGGAGGCGGTACCATCTTCTGTGGTTGCAGCGATTGCAGTTCCGCTACTCAACCCCACGCAGCTGTCTGAATTGCATTCTCCACCTACATAAATTATAGTAATTTAGGTTGGGTATCTTTCGTTTTATACAGATTTATGTTTAATTCAAATATGTATTCAATTTTCGAGACTGCTGTGTACGCATTTTCCTGTACAAGTATGGATTCGTTCACTCCAACAACTACAATGATAAGTGTTGATATTTTCATTTAACAACATATGCATTCATCAGAAAATAAAAGTCGTTACTATTAAGGTTCTCGAGCAGTTCCAGTTGTTCACGAACAATATGAATTTCTTTTTTTTTAATTTGACGAACATTTTGGGATATTTTGTGATTCTGGTTTGGAGGTGTCCTAAAACTACCATCTGGACTGTTTCATTTTTTATCTGTGGTTTCGTGTTATTCTAACTTAAGTACAATTCAAGTTCCTTCGAATTATATCTACATGAACTGCATGAACACGATGTGAACTATGGATTTTTTTCAGAGCAGGCAGTTTTATTTAGTACGCACTGTATATTTATACAAGTTAAATTATATCATACGATGCGAACCATGTAATTTTATCGATAAAATAAATGTTTATCGTTAGGCAATAAAACTACTACGTAAAACGGGCCAAAAGAAATTAAAAAATTTATTTGTCGCACGACGCTCTATGGTTCGAATGCCGCGTATTAGCTGTTACGGAGCGAAATGGTCATCTAATGGATTAGCATGTGTTGAATGCCCGAAGACTGACGTTTTTATTACGTAAAATACCATTAGATGGTAAAGAGCGGCAATAATGGGCTGTTGCTGTCCATAAATTTTAATTTAAAACGCTTAAAAGGCTTAATGATTAATAAATAACTACGCTCCACGGTTCGCAAATTAGAATTGCCGCGGTCGACTCAAAAATTAAAATTATTTGCAATAATTAATAATTTAGATAGGTATCAATTTTACGAAAACGTCTTATTTATTAATTATTTCCTAAAATTGTAAGACGGATTCGATATTTTATAATTTTATTATACAGCTGTGGTCCCTTTCCATTAGTGAAAATGCACGCGTAATAAATACGATGACTGGTTATAAAAATCGGTATGTCGACGGTGCTGTACCGAAATAAAATTAACTTTGGTCACGATTAGATTTAACACCTGTAGGTATATTGAATGAAAAATTAATTTTAGAGTATGAACAGTTAATTAAAACGTTTAAATTTGGATAGATCGGAATGGTTATTCATTAAAGTTATGTTTATGTGACTTGCCACTATTGTTTTTAACTTTAAGTGCGGTCTGGTTTATAATGCGAGTAAAAATCTGCGAATTTTCACATCCGGGTGTGCGATGTTTACTTCTTGATCACATTAAATTACATCTATACTCCAATTTTTTTTACTACTAAGGGCCGGTTTATCAATCGTCTGTTAACGCTAAAAGATACTCACAGGAACTATTGTCAAAACAGGAAACTAACTGATGGTTAAGCGTTAACAGTCGATTGAAAAAACCGACCCTAAGACGACTTGTAATTCGTTTGTTGTTCACTAATAAATGTTATTGTAGGTGGTACAGCCATTATTTGAAATTGTCAAAATTTATAATCTGGTTATTTTTAAAAACAATCAAGGCCATTTACCTGCTTACCTCAATTTTTAATTTCTCGAAAATATCAGGAAATTAGACCACGCCGTATCCATATTTTACTTATAGTTTTTTTTATAATTACTTTCGGTTTTTATTACATAAAAACAAAGTTTTAATTGTTGTCTTTTCCTTCGAATGACGCGATCTTTGATATTAAAAATTTATAGACACACGACATCCGTGTAATATTTCGCAGGTGTATCATTCGCACGCCTATAATTGTAGATAAAATAAATAATAAACGTTTAATGTGTATTTTAAAATTTACCTATCGAAATAATCTCTAATCTGAATAGCATTTCCCTTTATTAGAGCATAATTTTTTCGAGAAAAAATTTCGCTTCTTCTGCCTTCTTCAGAAGTTTCTCGACGAATAACAGTTGGAATAAGTTATATTAATTTATGTTAAATTATATTAATTTACAGTTGTTTTACGTTCAGTATTATTGTTACAAGGTCATTTGACTTTCAAAGATTTTAAATTATTTCAAAGATTTAATTATAACTATAATCAATATTTTTACTTAGGAGGTATATTTAAAGAAAAACTTTGAGGCAGTTAATAAATAGACGAATGTGTAAATAAATATCATTTAAAATTAATAATTAACATGAACAATTCAATAAGTATACAGCATGTCCCCGGATTAAATATATAGATGGAAACACTTTTATTTTTGATTTTATTTTGATTATAGACTCTCAATTATTTTCAACATAACTGTTGTTTAGTGCATTATTCTCATAATTATTGTTAACTGGTTAAGGGCCGATTTTTCGATCCTCTGATAAATTTATCTGATAGATATTTACCATGAAAAGAATTGTTCAAACAAACGTTTTTATGGTAAATACCCGTCAGAAAAAATTAGAAGATCGACAGATCGGCCCTAAATCGTACATTTAATGACGAATGCATCAGTTTTGTGGTGTATCTACATTACGTCAGAAGAAGTTCTAATTTAATAATCGCCGGTTTTTGCTTATGTAGTCGAATAAATAAAGCCGAAAAATCGTGAAAACTTCCGAACCCACAAGAACAGAACCGATTTTGATGAAACTTTTTTTAAAATGCATGTATTTAAAATCAGAAATTGAAATACAGGGTGTGGGAAAACGTTAAGCATGTTAAGTTACGGAAAATTTTTAAAATTCTGTCGGGAACCACGTCAAAATAATGTCGCAAGTTCCTATAAATGTTTTTCGTACGGCGTTCCCCTGTTGAGATATTCACCCTCAAAGTTGAAGAGTAAAAATCAATTTTTTTAAATAACATATTCATTTTTCATTGAAATTTGATAATTTTCGGTGTACATACGTGATAAATTAAGATCTTTAAAATGGCGAAATAAGTTTTTTGATATCACATTAGGGGGACCAGGGATGTACAACCCCGAACTTTTCTAATCCCAAAATATTTCAAAATTTTAAGTTGTTAAATTTGTAACTACATTTTCGGATTCCCCAGACATTTCAGGATAAAAAAGGTACTCTTGTTTAATTTCGATAAACTGAACCATATTCGAGAAAAACGTTACCTAGATATTATTTATAATTGGATATTATTTAAGTCCTAAAATGTCTGGGGAATCTGAAATGTAGTTAAAAGTATAACAACTTAAACCACTGAAATATTTTGAGGTTAGAAAGATTAGGGGTTGTGCATCCCTGACTCTCCTGAGGTGATATCAAAAACTGTATTACACTATTTTAATGATCTTAATTTATTACGTATGTAGACTAAAAAATATGAAATTCCAACGAAAAATAAACTTCAACTTTGACGTTGTTTATCCGCACCCGAGAGATTTTTACCATTTCATGGACACCCCGTATTTTATTGTAATAAACAATACAACACTTGAGTGCGCCAACCGAAATGTTTTTGGTTTCTGAAAATCGGTTCTGTTCTTGTGAGTTCCGAAGCAAAACCCTAATTTGACTCGACTCGACGTTTAATACAAATAATAATTAATTATAAGAACAAGTTTTCAATAAATTAGTTTAATTTTGAAATATTTAATATAAAATTGTGTAAGAGATAGCGCCGTTAACTATTTTCGTGTCTATTTTAGACACAACTACGCCTTGAAATGAATTATAATCCGAAAAAAAGTGGAAAATTAATTGAATAATTTTGTGTTATTTATTTTGATGTTTATCTATTGTTTATTTAATCGAATAAAAACGTTTTCGTCATTTTAAGGCCACCTATAAACAATATTGTAATAGACACTAATTACAAAATTATTTGTCGTGAGGCAAACGAAAAGGTTGTGTGCGATTCGGGGACATACTGTATTATAGTAGGTATAAAAAAAGGCACGTAAAAACTAATTTTCAAAGATTTACATAAAACGGATCATTTAAGCGGAAGTCACGTAGATTAGTAAGAGTAAATTTAAATATCGTGTTTGTTAAAAAAGTTAACAAACTAATATTAACCGAAAGAAACGAACGAGAAAAAAATAAACGTGCTATTGTAGATGTGTTTATTAACAAGTGAATTTCGAACGGTACTTAGGTATTAGTGTGTGACAATTTTAAGTATTCGCGATAATTCAATTAATTTATAATACGCTAATGTAGATAGTGTGTGAAACACCTACACGGAACAAATTCGGTATTTCGAGCATAACTTTTTATTGCCGATATTTTGGGCTAACCGATACTTTCGTGACGCCGTCGACGAAGGACCAGTCATATTACCTACTTATGTAGTTTTTAAGGATTACTAATTATGACTGATTGATTGTACCCATGTTTGTGTTTTTTTTTTGTAAGCCTGCTTAAGTGGGCACACTATTTCCATTAAAAGATGTTTTCCGGAGAAGAAAGTTCATTTTATAAAAATAAGTCAAATTTTTGTTCTCGGACTATTTGGTCACCCTAGTTTATGGGGTACTGTCAATAAGTAAGCGCCTGTTACGATAACAATTGATACGTTTCAATAAATTATTATCCTTTTTTAAACAACGTTACATTTGCTGTGCTAAATGTTCACACTGTATCTTACAATCTGTATAAACTAAATTTATATTCATTGCAACGCACTTCGGTATCAATCGATTTGCCATAATTTAACAGTAAAATCCAATTATCTATAGTAAAAATAGGATACATAATCTCGAGTGCAATTAAGAGTATTTACATATGTATTAAAAGCTCGAACGCAATATTTGCATAAATACTTTCTACACCAAACATTATTTGTTATTATTTACGAAGAAGATGGTTTTATGTCATTAACCTTTATCAAAGACGTATCGTTAAGACGTATTAAATAAGTAGCAATTTGTTTTAAACACGCTCCCTGCCGAGATTGTTTCATTTGTCTTACATAACTATCTCAAGTTACTGTTAAAAATGACCTATAGAATTTGTTATTAACAAAACCATATTTGTTGGTAATTTGTGCACGATATCATTTGGAGTTTACAACGTTAACATATGTCGCCCACTATCGAAAGTCTAGATTTAAGACTTATGACTAACCGTCTGCTGAAAATACGTCTCCATTGTTCAGCCTGGTAATCGTTGTAACGGTAGCATCTTGAAGACCGAGGGCAGCTCCGGTTGTGACACAAGAACCAACGACCAGCAACACTAAGCACACTGCAACCTCCATTTGTTCCAAATCATCCTTTTCTGAAATTGAAATTTCACGTGTTAACATATATTTATTAGAAGCTGAAATAGTACAATGCAACTCTTTTTCTTAAGGGGACATTTTTGGTGAACGTGTCCGTTTTTGAGGAGGGCAATGTGTAAAAATTGTTTCTATTACCAAGAGTTCACGTATGGAGTATCCATTAAGAGAGAGAGAGAGAGAGAGAGAGAGAGAGAGTAGCTATATTTAATCCAGATATGCCTAATGTACTGTATTTAGGTCGGAATAAACATGTCCATCCCTGCAAAGCTGAAGGTGTGCTCGAAAGTTTGTGTCCCCCAAAATTCAGTCCTAAATATAGTACATTATGCATATATGGGTTAAATATAGGTAGCTTCATATAGAATTTTCTAGTATAACACATTGCTACTGGAATTTCCGCAATTTAGAAAAAAATACGTTTTATTATAATGTTGCGTTATTTCGCACGTTTTGGTTCGATTCGGAACTTTTAGTTTCGGCCCTACGTAGTTTTTCTCAAAAAGAACGCATCTAAAATGATGTATTACCCGCCGTTTCTTCGAACTCGATAATTAACCAAATCTCGAAGACACGACTTATTTATATTAAGTATAACCTCGTGCTTTTTTGCAAAAAATTTTGGCCCGGTGCAAAACTTTTAGTTTTGACCCTGTATTATTCGAAAATTAAATTTGTATCTAAAAAAAAACCATCTGAAATTGACGAAAATATTTAACTAAAATTAGACAGAATTTTAGAGAGAGCGTTTTACAATAAACAATAATGTAACTTATTTCAGAACCACCCTGTGTATGGACAAGTCGAACTGAGTGTATTGATAAAAATACAACATTTGCATCTAATATTACTGGTTACATTATGCGTAGATAATATTTACTAGATGTAATTGTAATTCGGGTAAAATGATTTATTAATTGCTTTCAAATATGAACAATGCATTAATTATGCAAGTCATAAGAATTTTAAACAACTAATGGCTTCGTATTGTTTAAATCTATTTTTTAGTAATAGATCGTTGACGAAGTCGAAGAAAGATGCCGATTAGATGAGCGGTGCGCTACACCTAAACGTAAAAATTAATCACAGCGGTATGACAATACGTTATAATGGAATTGAAGTGCTCGGGGGAAGATAATGACAAGCCACATTATGTTAATTTCGAGAAAAAACGGTTTAAAACTTAAAATCAAATCCTGAAATCATGTTATAAAAGTTATCCATTTTATATTTTCAGATATTATCAACACTGTTATTAGTTTTATGTTTCCATTTACAATTCAAAGAATATCACTTTGGTTGTCAGTAAAAATTAAATAAAATTGAAAAAATTCAATAATAAACAATAATAATCAATTCAATTTGTTTAAATAACACTTTAATTTTTTATTAAAATTTAATCATGTTTAATTTACATAACTAATAAATGAAGTATTTCATAGATTTTTGATAGGGGCAGCAAGAATATACTACCCCTAATCTTTTTAATCCTATTTTCCTTCAGGGGAATTTAAAAAAAATTAATAAACTTTAATAAATTAATAAAAATTAATAAATAAATTATTGTTTTTGTTTTGAATGGACTTTTATTTTTGCGTAAAGCGTTTCTGTTACAGTTCTTGAGACTCTTAAATAAATAAACATAAATAGTAAAAGCAACATCAGCCAAAAATGATAGTATCAAATTTTTGTTAAAACAGTAATAAGCCACATAAAACTTTACTAATATTTATTTCAAAAGAACTGCCGATTTCACTGCCACTATTTGTATTAACATTTTCGTTGACCTTATCACTATCGTCAAATTCACTCTATTTATCACTATCACTATTGTTTTCCTCAGTACGATACAACTTTCTCTTGACTGGGTGATACCTGGCGCTTGTCATGTTGAATATTGTGTGGCTTGTTACGTTCTTTATCCAAAAAATTCTGCATTTGAGATTTATTAAAGAAGAAAATTACGTGATCATATCGTCATCTATTAATAAATCGCCTCAAAATTTTTACAGTAGGTTTTTATCTTCATCATTTAACACCGATTTATATTGAAAATTGAATTTTGATCAATATGTGGCTTGTCACTATCTTCCGCTGAGCTCTCCAATTGTACTGTGCTGAATGTACTTCTGTGTTGTTTCCGTAAGATTTTCAACCACATAGGTATATTTATATTCGAAATACGGTCGTTCAGATTAAAAACAATTTGCAAATTACCACACAGTTATGTGCCTATATGTATTTTCTACATTCATCGTTTTCATCTATATTTTTAAAAGTTGCCGATTTTTTTTTATATGTATAGAATCTTAAAAGTGATTTAATTTGGTAAACCAATAATGCAAGGTTCTCGCAAAAATAAGTGGCAGTTTCGGGAGTTACAAATTGAGATAATGAGAAAAATTATAGGTTTCATTTTGCTTACGTTAAAAATAAATTGGCTCCGTTCGGTTAAATGCCCTATATACTACATACAATCGCTTGGTTGTACCTAGTTATTTGCGAACAAAAATTTGTTTCTTCCATTTATCGTAGAACACTTAAATAATATATTTTTGTTGTTAATTAATGTTAATCGAATATATTTTCAAAATACGGGCCGTCTTTAACCAATTTCGGCGTTCACCAATCCATCGCGAATTTATTCGATTAAAATACGTGACAGTCGATTTGTTATTGCGCGAGTAATTTATCTGCATTTACAGATAACTCGGTGGAAGGATTATCGATCAAAAATCATGAGGTATTTGTTTTTCCATCACTTAAATTTAATTCTAAATGTAGACGGGCCTTATATTTTTAGAGGTCTATACTACGACGACTACTGCGAATTATTAATTATTTTGAAAATTGTAGGACAAACCGATATGCTCGTTGACCTCTATTTACACAATTTCGTAATAAGTACGTCATTTAAGAAAATTAGCCTAATATTAACTTAACTGTATATGACGGCAAGTAACTCGCAAAGACCTCCCTTAGATGTAGCGCCATCAATAATTTTGTGATGGTACGATTTTTTTTTGTGGTAGTCTTGAATGGAAATGATAAATTGCCTTGCGTTTACTGTTGTTTTTTTGCGCAACGAAGCTAACCTGATTTTTTTAAAGATGACGCTTACTTGTTTCAAACTGACGATTAGTAAAAAAGAGCAAAACGAACTCGTGGGAATTTTAATTAGAATGTACGTTTTGTAGGTAATAGTTTAAAGAAAATTTAATATTATATTTATGTTGGTATATTATATAGAGTAAAATAAGTAAATTAGTAAACGAATCAATTACGTAAACAACAGTTAAGTTCTTCCAAATGACAAAATTTTATTTAAGTTTTAGTAATATAGGAACGTTTATTATTTACTTAACATTTTTTGCCATACAGGATGACTCTTATGAAACAATGTCCGAAAATGGACCGTTTATCCACTACAGTCGTGACTAAATTGTATCAGTTTTGTGTTAGTTTTACACCTGCAACTTTGCAATATAAATTCTAAGCCACAGCGACAACTATCAAGTGTTTGAAATCAAAATGGAATTCGCCTCTTCAACAATTTTTTCTGTAGACTTTAGTTTTAATGTAAATCTACCAGAAAATGTCCAATTTGTTTAAATCCGGTGAAATAAAACATTAACACTTAGCCAAACGACTGGGGAGATCTCCCTGCTTTTGAAGTAAGTCGTTCAGTAAAAAATTAAAAATATCTCATAATATACGAGGGAAATCAAAAAATATAATTGTGGATCGAGAGTAAAGTACTTTTATTTTTGAAAATAAAGGTACTTTACTCTTGAGTCACAATTATATTTTTTGATCTCCCTCGCGTATTATGAGATATTTTTAATTTTTTTTATTGGTGCATCGTTAGTTTTTGGATAAGCGCCAACTTTTATTTCGAAAAATCTATAATAAAAAAGTTTCCCAAATGGTGCGTACTTTATGGAACACACTGTATAAACTATGATCATTACCATCAAATATAGTTCTTCTTCTTCTTCATTATAGACAATTTCTGTCTGTTCTTTAACCCCCACCCAAGCTATCACTCCAGCGCTTCTTGGGTCAACCTAAGCTTCTTCTTCCGGTTGGAGATCGGTCTCTCGCTACTTTTGTTATCTGCATGTCGTTCATTCTATCGATGTGTTCGTTCCATCCTTGCCTTCTATTGTTGACCCAGTTCACTACCGGTTTGATTTTACACATTTCCCTTATTTCCGTGCTTCGGACTCTGTCCAATCTGGGTTTATTAACTATTTTTCGGAGGACCGCCATCTTAGTCGTTTCTAGCATTTGTTTTGTTTTTGCTGTTTCGGATCTTGCTTCGGCAACAATTCGTCATTATGGGTCTTACAGCGCTTTTATATATTCTGGCTTTTGTGTCCGTAGTGAGGTATTTGTTTTTCCATATACTGTTATTGAGGCATCCCGAAATTCTGCTGGCTTTTTGGATTTTTTCTCTGACTACCGCTTGTACATTACCGTATCTGCTTATTGTGGTGCCTAAGTAATTTATATGTATGACTTGTTTTATTATTTTGTTGTCCACCATCAACTTGCACTTTACAGGATCTTTTGCAATCACTATTGATTTTGTCTTATCTGCGGCAATTTTCATACTGAATCTCTCCCCTACCACTTTGAACTGCATCGAAAGCCTTTGGAGATCGTCTTCGTTGTCCTTTAGCATCGTCTGCATACAATCTTTATACTATCTCTGTCCATCTGAGATTTTTGATGCCGTCAATTATTTTGTCCATTATTCAGTCCAAATTATTGTCCAAAAATCGGTTAAAATCAATTTTATGTGTTCTTTGTGTGTTTTGTGAGCGTTACTTGCAAAAAATGCGCGGTGGAAAGCGTACAGTTAACTGTCGCGCGCGCGGTTGACTAACAATAAGTGTTTTAAGTTTCAATAAACTTGTTTCTCAGTCAATATTCACCTTCAATAAGTTGAAAGGGAAAAATCAATTTGTTTAAGTAATACTTTTACTTTTTATTACAATTTAATCATGTTTGGTTTACATTTCTAATAAATGAAGTATTTCAAAACAATTTCATAGAGGTTTTGGTACCACTTCAGGAGGAGCAAGGATACACTACCCCTAATCTTTCTAATCACAGTTTCTTTCAGGGGATTAATTTAAAAAAAAATTGGATTTCCCTAATATTTTAGAACAAATAAGGTACCCGACTATTTTCTATAAAATGAACCATAACTTAGAACTCTAAGTTCTAATGTTCCAAGTGCATAAACGTTGTATTTTGTGATACAAACATGAAATTTTAGAGGTATATACTATTATACCCTGCACTAATTATAATCAGACCCCTTTGGAAATCGTCCCCTAATTCAAAATAAGTCGCTCTACACTGAAAAAAAAATGTTGATCGTAGTATTAATAAACGCTGATTATAGACTGTTATTTCGTTGGCACAATAAACTATTGTTTGTTTTAACGAAACATTATGTACACAGTTTTAATTGCTTTATCACGGGATTCATTAATGTTAAGAATCAGTATTCATTGGTATATTGAAAATTTTTACATTGTAAGAATGAATATTTTTATTACATATACGAATTGGCATAATAATTCCCATTAACAATCGGTCCAATATTCATACGTTGTATTAAAGTTTTATATTATTAACTAAGCAACTACACGTTTTATCAATCATTGATTAGAATCACAATCTCGATGTATGGTTGATAAGTTAATTAAACGTTGGTTAAGATTGTGGCATAGCGGTAGCTAGGAGACAGAATAATAATAGGAACTGTCGAAAACCAAAAAGAATTAATAAAGCTGTTTAAAAGTAATTACGTTGATTTCATATAAAAGTAACCCACAAGATAACGAATTTGTTCCACGAGCCAAACATTTTTTGACAATATTAATAACTCGCGTGTGCTTTTCGAAGTGTGTTGATATTTCTGTAAGGTATGTATAAAATAAATTTATATAAATAAAGATACATATGACTTACACTTAAACTTTCATATTGGTTTTGTTGTAGCACAAAATGTTTTGAAAGTTATTAAACGACATCACGTTGAGAGATTTTTAAAAAATTTTGATATGGGAACACAAATTTTGTTTGAACATAATCTCAAAGAATGGCGACAGTCAATTGGAATACCATTGATGGATTATTGGAATGCCTTTCTCAATGAGACTGCAATGAGTTTGAGTAACCCTCCATCTTCGAGATACTCATGTTCATCTATCAGGACACCCACATCACCTGCAGACTAACTGCGGTTCGCACCTTATACGTTAAGATCTTCAAGTCCAAATGAATTTCATTAAATGAATACATTTCAATCAAATTAGCAAATATTTTGAATGAAATTGTAAAAGGAACCGCGTTGGTAGACTATTATAATAAATTTTCAAAATTTCGTGACGATCAACGAAATTTAATTATCACCACAATTGCGCAGTTTTTTGAAGAAAAAGGTTTACAAATGACTTTAGCTACAAGCCACCGACTAGAGCAAGAACTTTTAGAAAGATTCTCCAACGAAAAATTGGTAAGATTCTTAGCGTTTCAACACCGGAATTTTTTAAAAAGTTTTTATTCCAAGAGTATTACAGAACAAGCAAACGAGGAAAAATATATAGCAAATTCTGTAATTTAAAAACAACATTTAAAGCTGCGGTTTTCAACCATGTACTGCCGCAAACACAAAAAAAGGTCGCACAAGATAGAAAGTCTAGATATGAAAAATATTTTGGTAAGTAATTGTACTGTTTGTATTCGTACAATATAATTTAATGTAATTTGTTTGCAGTACCGGAAGTCGACGTAGAAAGTTGCATAAAGGCTTTAAAATATGATAATTTAAGCATAGAAGAATGTGATAACTGTTGGAAGGCATGCATGTACTCAATACCGCTTACAGCAAATTAAAACGCTTGGCAATACTGCTGCTATAATGGACGATTGGCCGTTTTATAAAATCCCATCAGGTTTTAGATTGGTAAATATTTTTAATTCGCAATTACTTCGAACATAATTAATTTTTATCGAGTTACAGATTGATATGTATTTTAAAATTGCCTTTGAAGATGCTGAAGATGGCCTTCTTAACAAATGGCAACATTATTATTGTTATTGTTATTCACCTGTATAGTTATAATTCTCTACATCAATAATTTTGTGTATTAAATATAATAATTTGATATACGTTAAGTCAATAAATTCCGTTATTAATAATAATAAGTGTTCATTAATACAATAAAATGTCATAACTGAATAAATGAAACAAAATCATTCAGGCTATGAATGCGCGTGTATTCACACAATGAACATTTGATTGGTTAATAAATCCAGTTATAAGTCGATGAAACATTTTAATAAATGTTCATTAATACAATAAAATATTTTAATTGAATAAATGAAACGAAATCATATAGTCTACGAACGCGCGTTTATTCACACAATGAATATTTTATTGGTTAATAAATCCAGTTATAAGTAAATCAAACATGTTTCGTTGGTTTAATGAAAGCGATCTTTGGACGAGTTTTAATGCTGTTTTTCATTAATTCAACGTACGTTTTCATTGTATATACGTAACTTTTGGTTCAATGTACGACGTGCGTAGCAGTATGATTACCGGTATATACGTCTGTCACTGTTTAAGCATGATTTTCTCGAATATCGCTTATTTTATAGAAAGTGGACAAGAGTACCGTTTGTATTCTAAAATGTTTGGGGAATCCGACAGTGAAGTTAAATTGTTTTTAAATTAATTATCTGAAAGGAAATGTGATTAGAAACGTTAGGGGTAGTGCTTGTTTCCCCTGAAGTGGTATCAAAAAATTTTGAAATTGTTTTAAACTAGTTCATTTATTAGGAACGTTATCAAATATGATTAAATTTTAATAAAAAAATAAAGGCATTATTTAAACAAATTGATTTTTCCCTTTCAACTTTGAGAACGAAAACCTCGACGGGGGAGAGTTGTCGTAAGGAAAAATGTTTGTAGAAACTTAGTTTTATTTTGACGTGTTTTATACGTCCTAAGGAGATTTCTCATCATTTACTAGACGGCTTGTTGTTCAGAGTATTAAAAGGAGGCTATTTTGAATTGAGGGATGGCTCCGGAAGGGCTCTGACGGTTATTGTGGTTAGTGAGGCGAATAGCATATATATACACCTATAGCTTATCCAAACCTATATAATGTTCACGTCATCAACAAAAAGTTACTAGATGATGACGTTTCACACAGTGCTGTTGCCTCGTGCCTCGTATTTTTACAGTTCTAATAAATTGTAGTCTTTCTTTATACCATTTAATATGTACGCAAGTAAATTATCGATAGAATATGTCACTTTCCAAACTTCAAATCGAATTACAAATAAACAATCTAATAACTTTTTGTTGATGACGTGGACATCATATAGGTTTGGATAAGCTATACTCCTAAAATTTCATGTTTGTATCGCAAAGAGCAGTGTTTATAAAGATCACGTTTCTACGACCACGTACACAACGATCAATTATTATTTAGCACATTTCGAGAATATTCGGGAATAGTGAAAAAGTTAAAATCAGTTTGAACATTGAACGTTACGTTACTGTATTTTTATTGGTTTTATTTAGTTCCTAGGTAGGTAATAAATTACAAATTTTAGTGCTCTATCCTCCATTTAGTGATCGCGTATACGTAGCGAAGTAGTTTTTTTTTTTAATTAAAACTTGGCATTCCGTAAATCCATTTGATGTTTTTGCTGGAGAAAAATAAATGATCGTACATATAGTTAACGTAGCAAAGCAACCGTGCTCGAGTTGTGAGGCGATGGACCACGACTATCTTTGTTTACAAAACTGTCTATGCCGCGTCAATGCAGGTACGGCACGTTATTCTCGAGACTGATACAAGACAGTAAAGCCTGGCAACATAAATGCTACGATAAAGTATGTAAAATGTGTTATAATCGAATGAGTTTTTCGCATTAGTAACGCTCTGATGGAGACGTACTCGGTACTATAACTTAGGTACTTTAATAGACATCATAAATATTAAATTTAGTTTCAACTATAAACGGCTTTTATTTCCAGAAAAATTGGTAATTTTTAAAATGAGACTACGAAAACGCTTTTTATTGGAATATTTCCTATATATTTATTCTAACTTTTGGGCGAATTATGTAGCAAATTATTTACGTTGAATTGCGGGGTATATCGTTTTAAAAGTTGACGCCTTCATTGGAATAATGTCCAAATTTTAAATTGGTCATCAATAATAGTCACTGTTTGTACGAAATTACGCAGAAAGATGAAGAGCTTAACGTGACGTTCGTTAGATATTTATCGATTATCTCTGCTTAAATCAAACATATAAAAAATGTCATCGTAAGTAGTTTCGAAGACAGAATTAATGATGTAACTGTATTTACAATGTCGGTATAAATTGTAGCCGACAAAAAAATGAATACCTTCAAGAATATATATGCATGTTTTATCAAACACTAGATGATAAAAGTCGAAATTAAAAATTTTAGTAAATAAATTTACTTTACATGTATTGCGGTACCTAATCTAAAGAATAAACAGATAGCGATAAATAATAACTGCTTTTACGTATTTTTAAAATTTGAATACACGGTTATCTAATTACCACATTTATCTTTTTACCTATATCACGACTTTTCTGAGCGATCTTTTAATCTTTAATTATGTAATTAAATACTTAACGAATCGGTATATGTACACACACTTCCTAAACTTACCCAATTCCTAATTGGGCCAATTGTAAGCTACAATAACTTTTTCGATTTTTTGTGATTACCTACTAGAAAAGTCATTTATAAATAAATAAAATGCTTTTATCTTTTAAATATTATTATTCGGGGCTTTCAAGAAAGGGCTGATTAGCTTATTGTTTGAAAAAAAAACTGAACTTATAATAAACAAGGTGGAAAAGTAAATTGATAATTATACGCTATACATATTAACATAGGACATTTTCTACATGTCCTCCATGTGCTTGAATAACTTGATGTAATCGTGTAAGTAAATGGTAAATAAAACAAATTGTCATGAAACTGTTTGGCCAAGTTCAACTTCTAAAAATTTGTTTTATTTACATTGTGGGGGGAATATTGTGACAAGTTTTATAGTGAAGACGCTTAGTAAAACTTGTTTGTCGAACTTTCATCAATCAACCAATGAGAATGAGCCGCTTAACGTCATTAAGTTAGACCACGTCTCACGGACTACCTATATGTCATACTTGACAGCGTGAAGGTATCGAAAAATCCGACCGCGCACAAACTTCGATATCGCATTTTCATGCCACATGTGAAAAAACTCTTTTTTTTTAAATTTTTCTCGAAAAAAATACATTTTTTGAAAATAATATTTACGAGAGAAATTTATAAGAATTAAAAAAGAATTAATTAATTTTTTTTCCGATTATTTCGAAAACGGTGCAACGTGTGGAAAATTATAAAGAGAAATGATCGGTAAAGAATTGTATGCCCATTCCAAAACATATTTCACATTATCGATCCGATGAGTAATAACGGAGATTGGAATTTTTTTAATTTTTATTTGAATGGCCGCCATTAGGAACGGGTCGGTCGATGTGGCTAGTTAACGAACTCGTCCTTCGTTTTCGTAAAGACAATACGTTGTCCAAATTTCAGCCTCCTACGATCAAAATTACAACCGGAATCGTGTCTACAAGAAATTTATTATATATATAACCAACCCATAATGAATGACCTATATTTTCGTGTGCTAGGGGTCGAGATCGGAGAAAATCCAAAAGGATACGTCTGGGTCCCATCATCAGAAAAGCTGCAATAGTTTCATTTTCTATGAAGATTCGCTAATACTTACCAGTTTAAAATTATCTGGACAATCACTATCTACTACCTTTATACCGCAGAATTATAATTTTACTATATTTTTAATTCATGTGACCTTAAGCATTGAAAATTTCCCTATTACAAACCATAAACCAGATAAAAGATTAATCGCGTTTTTATGCGACCGATAACATACAAAATAATTAATAAAACGTTAATTAATAATTTTACGCGATAGGGAATTAGCGAATGGGGGGGTCCAGCGATTTTTTTCAGGAACCGTGGGCGTTAAAGTAGATTAAAGTTTTTTATAATCTCGATAAAATGACGCCAGGTGATTCGCGTAGAACAGGTCCGGAATTAGTTGGAAAGTAGTTTTTCGAGATTAACAATGCAAGAAATGACAATCTAAGCGCGTTTCCGGCGATTAAAAATTTTTGCCAAATCTCGAAAAAATCCCTTACTATAACACGGCTTCTTTTTTCTGGTGAAATTTTGACCGCGAGCTTTTGAGCCGTAACGTTCAGAACAAGTCGAAAACGATTAGAAAACTCATATTTTAGGTATTACGGAGCAATAAATAAGGAATCGTGGGCGTTAAAGTAGATTAAAGTTTTTATAATCTCGATAAAATGACGCCAAGTGATACGCGTAGAACAGGTCCGGAATTAGTTGGAAAGTAGTTTTTCGAGATTAACAATGCAAGAAATGACAATCTAAGCGCGTTTCCAGCGATTAAAAATTTTTGCCAAATTTCGAAAAAATCCCTTACTATAACACGGCTTCTTTTTTTCTGGCGAAATTTTGTCCACGAGCTTTTGAGCCGTAACGTTCAGAACAAGTCGAAAACGATTAGAAAACTCGTATTTTAGGTATTGCGTAGCAATAAATAAGGAATCGTGGGCGTTAAAGTAGATTAAAGTTTTTTATAATCTCGATAAAATGACGCCAGGTGATCCGCGTAGAACAGGTCCGGAATTAGTTGGAAAGTAGTTTTTCGAGATTAACAATGCAAGAAATGACAATCTAAGCGCGTTTCCGGCGATTAAAAATTTTTGCCAAATCTCGAAAAAAGTATAGTTTTGGCAGAATTTTGATCCAACCTGAAATGTTTAGAACAGGTCCGAAGCTACTAGAAAGGTCGTTTTTCAAGTATATCAAAGCATAAAATAACGAATTACACGCGTTTTTTGTAGATTTAAATTTTTTTCACATTTTCGAAAAAAGACGTTCGAAGTTTATGCAAAATTTTTATCCTACCTAAAATTATTTATTTCAAAATCAATTTCTAAGATCAATTTCCACGTAAAATACATATAAAATAATGAATTAAAGACGTTTTTACCGATATTGAATTTTCGAAAATTTTCGATAAATTACCTTACTTTCATGGTTATTACAAAATTATTGATTTTGGTTATTCTTACTCCGTTTACCCTGATATGTATTAGAAAAGTCGTGTTTCATGGTTAACTAATCGTAAACAGAAAGGTAATAATAAGAGATAATTTGTTTACAGTACCTAATTATAATTGATATATAGTAATATCTAGTAATATTAGTTAATTTATCGTACCATAATTACATTAACACCTTATAGTACTTACAATTAGTGTTATTTTATGACTTCATATTTTCTATATTAGTAGCAATAGGACTATATGTGTAATTATATAAAAATTATTTTAATTATTTATTACCTATGATTTATTTAATGTATTACTAATAAATTATTTTTAATTCAGAATTGCTCGTGACCATTTCAAATCGATGCTGTCCAATTGAAGCCATATCAGCTGTGCTCCGACCAAGAAATATGAAATTTAGACGCTAGACAATCCATCATCGTCCGCGAAGAAGCTGTGAAGGAATTTCATATATTAATATAATTGTTATTAGTGCACAAATATTGTTTTTGGTACTGTCATCCGAAAGTGACATTTTCTGTCACTGGTCATACGATTTTATATCGCCGAAAGTAGACGTTTTGCGGAAGGCTCCTGTTTGTTATTGGAGGCGGGAGGCAATATTATGTATTACCGTCGTTTGCGTTGATTCTTGTCAGAGACACTTATATCAGGTCTGTGCAAACGCATACATCTGCATGAACTGATAACCTTATAGAAATAACAAATGTTGCTCGCGTCAGAAGCTAATGGTAACTGTAATTTGCAACTAGGATTTTCATTTAAGGTGTGGAATTTATATAGCAATTAAATAATATGGAGCTAAAAACGTTGTCGTGTTTTTAATTACACACAAATAAATAGAAATAAAATAAGAATGCACTAATTTCCTTTTGATATATTCGTCTGATTTAATCTGATGATGATTACATATTTTCAGAATAATTTCTTGTTTACTTTACTAAAAATACCATTAATTGTAGTTTTAACAGATGTAAAGCGAAAACGCAACTTTATTTTTCAATTTTAAAAAAGTTAGAAACTTTTCGAACAGACGATTTTTGAATGCTTATTAATAAGAAAATGCTGTATATTATATGAAGGTATTTATGACCATTTTGTTTATTTTAAACTGAACCTACGATATTTGCATTATTTATATGTATAGTATGTATTATTCAATTTAACAATATTACAGGGTGTACTGAGCCTGAGACCTGACGGTCGTAGTTTAAAGAAGTATTGTTAAGATTATTTTCAACTGAAAAATGTTTTATGAACGCATATCCAAAACCCTGTTGTAATGGATATGCCTTCAAACATTTTTAATTTAGAATTTTGTAGGTACAATTATACTTACTGATTGTTATAAATCAAAATAAAATCATGTCGATTATGAACGGTTGTTTTTTTTTATCGCGTATTAAGGGGAGGGTATACTCCATTCTCGGCGACCATTAGAAGTGAATTATATTCTTTATTTTTAAATTCTACAAAATTCTCTCATTTGGAGATTTTTCGCCATCAAATTATCTATCGTTTAAGTTGTTAAAATTTAATATAAAATTATTAATAACGAAATTAGAACTTTTGTACACAATTCAAAATCAAATTTAAATTGCGACTTCAATTTTACAGTGTATAATGTTCAATGCAATATCTAGGAGATAACAAGTTTCGATGAAGATAGCTGAAATAGAAATAGATTTTTTATTGAAAAAATGTTGCGTATAAGATTACTTTTATGAATAAAATTCAAAATTTCATATATGCGTCAACATATCAAGCTCATGTTTTGTCATTGCCTAGAGAACGTTTTTTTACATCATTTAAGATGTCGATCAAGTTTTCATCTTTAATAGAACATGATAATCGTACAAATGTTTTTATAAAATTTCACAATTAAACAAAGAGGGCTCACAGAAAGAGAAAGAATGTGCAGACCTCTACAGCTCGGCACGTGGTCTTGTTAGAAATATTTATTACCCAAATAATCCTGACAGATATATAAAGGTACCTATATACATTCGAAACTGCAGGCAAGTTTTAAATAGTTAGAAAACGTCAGAAATTGCTTTTTAAAAATAAAAACGTTATAGGTACCTACCTATGATACTACATAATTTTTAATAATAATAATAAGATGTGTAATAAAAAATAATGTAGTTTGTAATAAACAATATGAATTATAAATCAGATATTCAAAATTTAAGTGTTATTATTATAAACAGAATGAAATGGTTGCAAATGTTATTAGATTTAAACATAATGTTAAAAATTCCATTTTGTTTTGTTTTAAGTGGCATAGATATACCAAATGTCCACAAAGCCTGGCCCCGCACCATTTTTTTCGGAAATTGTTGGGTACCTATATGGAAAAATCGGCGAACACGCACTTACCTACCTATTCCATTATTTTTAGGGCACAATTTTTGATGGAAAATGTTTAGCTGTGTAACCTCCGGGAGTGGGAGGTGGAGGTTAACTAAAAAATTTCAAATGGAAACGCATTTCAAGTCGTATGTCATTTAAAAGCTTTTAATAAACAACCATTTTTAACGTTGGTCCAAGATCGATACACCAAACAAGTCATGAATGGCGAACACTAGTAGCAAATAAAATTTACAAATAAGTTTAACAATAAAGAAGAAAGGAACGAGGGAAACATGCAATATACTTTGCGCGTACCTGCGCCACCCCAAAAGGACCAGTTTCGATAATCCGCTTACTTGGGTGCGATAATAATTAGTAATTAGATATGAATCGTTCTCAAAGTACGACGTTCAAAATAAAAATGATGTGGTTTTTCGTTTCCCGTTTATTTAGAATATTTTGCGAAAATTTGCTCTCGATCTTAGAGCCGATTTTTCCATCTCTTGGTAAATTTATCGGCAACCGTACAGGTATTTACCGTGGAAACAGTTGGTCGTGCAAAGTACGGTTAAAGTAAGATTAGATTCTATGGGAAATACCTATCAGATAAATTCACCAAGAGGTGAAAAAATCGGCAATAAGTTTATAAGTTTTCGCAAAATATTTTAAATGAATGGGAAATGAAAAACCACATCATTCTTATTCTGTAATAACAGGGTCGTTAGCGAATTCAAGAAAGCGAATTATCGAAACTGACAGTTTCGGGGTGGCGCAGGTACGCGCAAAGTAAAATGCCTGTTATATTATTTTCAGTACGGATAGAAGTAGTGTGTTTAATTATACGTTATCCAAGATAGGTTCTAATATACGTCATCAATAAAACCTCGTACCTATTTTTACATTAGGTACTAATAAGTTGCAGTCTTTCTTTGTCATGTTATATGTGTGCAGGTAAATCATCGAATAGAATATGCCACGTTCAAAACTTTAAACTGAATATTACAAATATACAATTTATTCACTTCTTATTGATGCCGTGCATTGAAACCTATCTTGAATGTATAGATTGAGAATTCGAACTATATTAGGCAAATCCGTTCTCAGAAAGAACTTCTACCTGCTAACCAAACGTTCGAGAAGTCGTAAATCAGTAGGTCATAAATAAACCGGAACCGATAATAAGCTTTTAAATTGTCTCTTCAAGGAACTAGTGTTAATATGGTTGTCTATGTATAAGAAATTTGCTATAGTACCATCTATTCAAACGTTTCGCTAAGTTCTAGACACCCTCCTGCCCTTAATGAAAGTACCTAGATTACATGCTTAGTTTTAGTTTTGCATACCTTCGTCAAAACCAGCTTAAAATTGAAATGTTTAAATATTTCTGACTTCAGCAACATGTCCTTGAATCTCGGACGTCACGTCGCGGGACACTCTGTACAAACAAACCAGAATAACAAATAATATACCTAATCTTTTATTGAGCGTTTATTTTATTATATTTTTTTGTTTTTATCTACCTTCTTTATTTTTTCTTCATAGATAGATTTTACATATTGTAACCTTAGGTTAGACACGTAAAAAAATGAAGTTTTATTATTTTTCGTCGTAGGTATGAGCCTACCTATATTTTGAATTTCTTGAATTAATTGTAAGGCCGGGTTTACATTATGCAAGTTTTGCACGCACAAGTATTTCGGTCAGCAAAACTTGCAGAACGTAAACGCGGCTTAACAAACGCCTACCGTTGAGTTAGAAAACATTTTCATTTACACTATAATTTTATGCCAATTCTCATCTTTTAAAATTTAACAGTAGCAATTTATGTAATAATTATCAACTTACATGTGTGTAATATTCATTCTAATTTTATTAAGGTGACACTGGTTAAATGTTTTTGCTTAATTGCATTTATTTGCGTATTTGCACATTTAAAAGTAGGTAAATAAAATTTTTCACTTTCAGAAAATAACGTAATAAGTGAGAAGAAGTACATGTAGGTATAATTAAAACGTAATAGATTTAGTTTTTGTTTAATATCTAACAATAAATGCCAGAAAATGAAAAATAAATTTTAACCGTGATAAATATGAAAATTCGCAATTTAATTTCAATTATCTGAATATAATTTTCATATCAAACACGCATGTTCAGTGCACAATTTTCAATCAGTTAACGTCACGTTTCATTTGCAACTTATGCATGAACAACAATTTAACTATCGTCGTCCAGTAATTTAATTGTATTGTACTACACCACCTTTGGAACATAAAAAAGACCGTTTACGTTTATTGCAGTTTGTCGCAGTTCAAATACTACCAGATGAATCGGACGTGAGAAAATGCAGCAGTAATTGTTTACCACCGCAGATCAAGACCATTATTCAATGGTGCTATTTTATAGCAATAACTGTTATCGATACTTACGCTTGATTTAATTTGATATAAGATTCTCCCGAGAAGTAGGTAGGTAGCTATGTATATACCGGGTGTAACAAAAAAGGTGGGCTGACTATAGACAGGCGGCTTCTACGACTAAAAATAAGGAAAAAAGTTAGGAAAAGGATAAGACTACTTCATGCGCTCAAAAATCGAATTTTCTGGCATCCGCCTTCTACTGTCTGCCGAAAATCCTCAATGTCTTGAACCGGAGTAGAATACACCATAGATTTTAGATGTAAAATCGTAAAAATCGAGAGGATTTCCTATGAATCTTCAAGGATGTACTGCGCTTAAAAAGTCGCGCGCTGTGGCATTGAAATGGGCCGGTGCACCGTCATGCATGAACCACGTGCGTCCACTAATATCTAGTGGAACAGCTTCCAGCAAACCTGATAAATCATTTTCTAAAAAATACCGATAATTCTGGCCACAAAGTCGCCCGGGTAGTACAAGTTTTGTAGTAGTAGTAGTATAGCCTATCCAAACCTGTATGATGTTCACGTCATCAACAAAAAGTTTCTAGATTATTTATTTGTAATCGATTTAAAGTTTGGAAAATGATATATTCTATAGATGATTTGCCTGTGCACATATTAGATGCTATAAAGAAAGACTAGAATTTATTAGAATTGTCAAAATACGAGGTACGAGGTGATAGCACTGTGTGAAACGTCATCTAGTAACCTTGTATTGATGACGTGAACATCATATAGGTTTGGATAAGCTATAGTGATTTTTTTTTTAATTCACTGCTGTAACTTCGGTAACGAACCATTTTAAGACATTTGTTTAAATAAACTTTTTTTCCTTATTTTTAGTCGTAGAAGCCGCTTGTCAGTTCAGAAGAAAGATAAGTTGTCAGAAGTTGTTTTGTAAAAGTCAGTCCACCTATTTTGTTACATTCTACAGTCCATGATTTTGGCAAAATTTTGACCCATCCTCGAGTACAACAAAACAACAAATGACAAACTACACGTGTTTTCGTCGATTAAAAATTTTCGGGAAATCTCGAAAAAAAAACGTCCACGGATTTGGCAAAATTTTGACCCGACCTGAAACGTCGAGAACAGGTCCGGAGCTACTTGAAAACTCGTTTTTCGAGTATAACAAAACAAAAAATGACAAACTACCTGCGTTTCCGTCGATTTAAAATTTTTCGACATTTAATCGTTATCCTAGTAAATCTTTACTTTTATATTTGAAGACCTCTACCTGAAAATTTAACACTTGAATGTTAACACTCGTCAAATTTTGCGTTATATCTTCCCCGTTTCGCTTTAAGAAATTTGATTATCCCAGAGAAGGAAAAACACAATAGACAAAAACTAGGCCGGACGAATACAACTAGCACTAGGTTAACTCTAAACCAGGTTAGATATTTTAATAATAACGAAAACAACAGCGAAATTAAACTACAATACATTTAATTAATAAAACTAAACATAAATATATTTTAGAAAGTATAATACCTAAGCGCACGTTAAATATTAATCTGCATGTTCGTTGACTAATTGAGGAGCTTATTTTCAAAACGCAGCAAGTTCGCAAAATGAAATTTTCGAAACGTCCCAGATAACACGAGGGTATCCATTAGACATTCTATGGATGTCCTGCTTGGACGTTGAGTATGTTCATGCGTTATATATTTATCACAATCTGGAGATCTTCTTAATGAACAACCATAATATATCTTATTGGAATTTACGTAGGTATTACATACGTTCCCAGATTAAATATAAACTAAAAACTTTATCGTACGAAAAAACGCATATACTTTATTAAGTCTTTTGTTTGTCTCAAAAACAAATTGTTATTTACAAACAAATTTTTAATATAATAATATTTATTTTTTAAAGTTATATCTAATAAAATAAAAGTTATAAAGTGATTAAAGCGATAAAGTTATGCTAAACTAATAATAAGTTATTAATGCCATTATAGATTTTTTACAAGTAACTATGTATTAATTATTAACGATCAAACGATGTCTAAAATTAAGTCTGAACCGATCCATTTATTTGCCCGATGCAGCTCTCTTCCACTTGAATTTCATTTGTGACGTCCTGGATAGCATTTTGGAGAATTTTCATAGAAAATAAAGCTATTGCAGCCTGCCTAATGACGGGCTAATGGCCTAATGCCTAATGGCTTCTCTCCGATCTCGACCCCTAGATCACGAAAATATAGGTTATTCATTTTGGGTCAGTCATATATATAATCAATTTTTTGTGGACACGATTCCGATCGCAATTTTGATCGTAGGAGGCTAAAATTTGGATAGCGTGTTGCCTTCACGAAAACGAAGGACGCGTTCGTTAACCAGCCAAATCGACTAACCCGTTTCAAAATGGCGGCCGTTCAAAAAAAATATTTTTTTAAATTCTAATCTCCGTTATTACTAATCGGATTGATAATATGAAATATGTTTTGGAATCGGCATAAAATTCTCTACCGATCATGAATCTTTATAATTTTTGATAAAATGCACTATTTTCGAAATAATCGAAGAAAAGTGATAATTTTTTTTTAAATTCTTATAAATTTCTTTCGTAAATATTATTTTTCACAAAAAATGTATTTCTTACGAGAAAAATTAAAAAAAAAGGAGTTTTTTTTGACATGCGACATGAAAATTTGATACCGAGACTTTTTGAGTAAGTAGGTAACCAGGAAACTAACCGAACCGTATCTTTACCCCCACAAATTTCCTTTTTTTCACTTTGTTAGTAAAATAACTACAACAATTGCATTAAAGTATTATAATAGTCAGTAAAAAAAGGAAGAAATTTAGAACAAGAAGAATTAAAAGAATGCCACGAAAAAACTAGAATTATTAGAATTTTTTAGTAGTAAAGAGGTAGCAAAATAAAAAGTTAATCGATCAAATTTTTCTCCTGGTCAGCCTAATTGTTTAAAAATTGTTGCGACAATCAAAACTTTGAATTTCGTTTTTCATCCGTAAACGAGTACATTGAAAAGGTAAAATCTGTCAAAATACGATAAATTTAAAAAAACAAAAAGCATTAAAAAAATTAAAATCCTGAAATAATTTTCTTATAATACTTACACCGCTGCTGTCGCTGGGACTGCCAATTGTCTGTAAAATACTATAAGAAAAAATTATAAACTTCTTAATTTTTCTTTGTATTTCCTATCTTTTTCTCGTTACCGTTTTCCCCTCTATCGCCAATTTCGAGGGTAGTTTCTTCCGTTAACTGCGTACTTGCATTATTACGTACGATTCATATTTTACTGTATTTCACCAACCACTGTAATTGCGAAAACGCGCATAAGATAAAATTTCGTTTGCAAAATTGGACCGTCGAATATTTGAGGGGAACCCTAACCAAGACCCTAACCTAGTCCCTAACCAAGCTCGATTTTCAGAAAATTTGTGTTAGAGTTTAAAGGTATATGTATTTACACTTTATGAATAATTAATTATTAATACTTTTTATTTGTATATTTTTAAAGAACACAACACTCGCGCACTCACACCCAAAAAGGCCTTAACCGAACGAGCACTCCTCGCACACACGAACAATACGACGCCGTAATTTAAAATTCGAACTACTACCGAAACAAGCATTTCAGTTCTGTACCACTAACACCTAAGATCTGAAACGGCCTAGCCAGAAATATATAAATATATAAATGCATTCGGGTTATTAAAACTCCCACTAGGAAATCCCACTTTTATTTTAAAAACATCCAGTTGTTTGTTCGCACTCTGATAAATTATAGCGTAAAAAGCGGGTGGCGCACACGTTTTATTAGTTGTTTTGTATTTTAATAGTCACATAAAAATGCGATTAAACTTTTATCTGGTTTATGGTTTGTATGTCTGGTATGATTATCCAGATAATTTTAAACTGGTATTAGTAAATTAACAAAAGCGAGGTTTAGCGATCATGGCCACCGCAGTTAATTGGTTTTCAATTTTATCCAAAATTTTATGCAGTACCTACATCACTTGATTTTTGTAGATGGACTTGTCAAAACTATCTCACCAGCATCCATTCGGTTGTATTAAATTCGAAAATTAATTTAGAAACACTTATGATCAACACGTAGACCTTATTTAAAAAAAAAAACAAAATGTTTTTGTACGATATGATAGATCGCTTTTCTAAGTATGTATTCGAATGGCACTTCATCGATAGCTACTTTAACTTTTAAAGTCAGTTTTACATTGTACAAAGTTTGGTGTCCTATTTTATGTGGCGCTCATCGTAAGTTGGTATTTTTCATTCATTATATTTATCGTAAGTTCGAACCTGTTCGTGAAGTACGTAAGCTTTTGAAATAACGCGTCTGCGAATACTTAAATAAAATATTGATAAAGCTGTTCTTTTATTTGTGATACTTACAATAGCTATCTAAAGTAATGAAATAATTAAAACAACATTAATTAATTTGCATTAAATGGTATTGTTTATCAATTGTATAAATCATTTAACTCAAAATCTCTTCATTAATATGGGCAATTGACCGCATCTTTAAAAAGACTTATTTACTTATTTAAAAAAATATATAAATCGAGATGTCGAACGTTTTAAATAAATTTTTTCAAATCGTAATCTCGACTGCCCGCATAAACAACTATCAATTACTTGTGTTCATATATGTAGATAACTAAAGCTATTGAGATCTCATAAAAGTTTATGTTTCCTTTCCGAGTTTAACACGTAGTACACAACACGCGTGGAATTTTCTAATTGAAAAAGTTTGTTAGATGCATTTTACAGTTATACTTATTATGCAGTTTTATCGATTGTGATTTCTTTTTGTAGCGAACGGTAGCTAAGTGTTTATTAAGTTAAATATTTAAAAGGCTTAATTGAGATTTCATGCAGATTATCCGTTAAACTTTTAAGCCGTTTAGTTTCATCGGGCGTGACGATTCTATAATCTAACCGCGTCTACTTTAATATTGTTTGTGATTACTTAAGATATCTTTTAATCATATACCTCGTTGATAATCATTTTTTTTTTAGTTTAGCGAACTTACTGAAATTTTGAAAAGCGACAATTTCCATCAGTACACGAGATAGATTAATATTTTGTTATCAGGCTGTGTCGTATTTTTTTGTAAAATAAAGTATTCGCAAAGTAAAAATTCGATACGCGTCTACTTAACTTCGTCGAGAATCTGGTCGTCGCTAATCAAAAGTGACATACAACTGATAAAACGGTGGTGCACATTATAGCATGGCTACCGGTTTAAGATTTATTTATGGTCAAGTTTCTCTCGTGCTCAAGGAAATTCTTTTCCGGATTAGATTATGATAAGTAGCGAATTTCAAGAGGAATCACGATTCTTTATCCTATTCCTCTGTGGCAGTGTTAATTAAACTTATTTTAGAGTTGCATTATTTATAACAAAGCTAACGATAAGAGTTGTGCATATAGGTAAATACACCTAATGTATTATCGATCCTAAAATATTACAGTTCCAAAAAGAAGTATTTTTCTGATTTCTGGATTCGGTTAAATATCTACGAGAGCGTGGCGTGTATCTGTCAAGGTCAAACAATAAAAACGTACTAACAGTAAGCGACGCGATCGCGCTCCTAAAACAATCTGCACGATTAATTAGGTACTCACGTAACTGCTCAGAGACGAAAGTTTCGGGTTTTTAATAAAGCTCGTGATTAGGAACTAAATTTGAATCTCGTTTTAAAATTAACCTGGGGCAAGAAGAGCACGTCCCTGTTTGAATCACACGAATAATGAATCTGGCTAATGCCCGAAGCCAAATTTGCACAAATTTGTCTAGTTGCACAACAGTCGATCACCGCCCGAACCTCAGTCAATCGCCATGTAAACAATTGTTTTGATAATCGTTTCTATTGTGATTGACCGTCGATCAGTGGTGATCGGCTGTTGGGCAACTGGCCCAACATCGAAACGATGTTTATAACGATCGATTGAAGGTCAGAATTAACGAGGGATTGAAAAACCGGCCCTTATTCCCGATTTAATAATAAAACTTAAATGACTTTAAAATTTAAAGTCTCTTATTATATAACACATCGTTGTAACAATGACTTAAAGTCGCTTTAAATTTAAAGAAAAAACTTTAGTGTTGGTTATGGAACCGGCCCTGATTTGTGTACTACCTATTCCTAATTAAATATTATAAATTTAAAATTTAATTCTAGAAACAATTTTTTTTATATGTCTTTTACATGTTTACTATATGTAGCGTTTTTCAAATACATATTCAATTTGATGTCATCGCTGACATAATAATATTCGTGTTATGGTAATTATCCATTATAGATATTATTTATCTTTTTTACCGTACTGTACATATCTTCATCGAAGGGTCAAAGAAATCACGGGAAAACTAAGAAAGAAAAACCAGGGAAAGATAGTGGATGTGGACGGAAAAATTATTATAAATCTAGAAGATACGAAGGAAGTCTGGAAGGAATACTTAAATAAATTGTTTGAAGACAAAGATCGAAGTGAATCACAAACATCACAAACAATACAGGGGAATAATGGTTCGCTGGAAGAAGAAGTTGAAGCAGCAGTGAAGCAGATGAAAGAACGAAAAGCGGTGGGCCCAGATGACATACAAGCTGAGTTGATAAAGCTACTTGATAGAAAACGCATTAAAATGTTCACTAAAATCTTTAATAAGATATACACTACGGGCAGGGTACCGAACGAATGGTTAAAATCAGAGTTCGTAGCAATACCCAAGCAAGTGGGATCGAACAAAAGCGAGGAATATAGAACCATTAGCCTTATGAGTCACCTTCTGAAAATATTCCTCAAAATAATTCACAAAAGAATCTATAAACTCTGCGACGAACATATCTCGACAAATCAATTCGGCTTTGTGAATGCAGTGGGCACCGGGGAAGCTCTATTCGCAGTCCAGGTGCTATTCCAAAGGTGCAGGGATGTTAACTGCGACGTATATGTGTGCCTGATTGATTATCAAAAAGCGTTTGTCAGTGTTCAACGTCATAAAATGGTCGAAATACTGAAACAAACAGGCATCGACGACAGGGACCTAAAAATCATCGTCAACCTATACTGGAACCAGGTAGCAACACTCAGGATGGATCAGGGGCAACCAGACGAGATAAAAATAACAAGAGGAGTGAGGCAGGGCTGTGTACTCTCCCCAATATTGTTAATATATTGTTATATTGTTAATATATTGTTCAATATATACTCGGAGCAAATTTTCAGAGAAGCCTTAGAAGAAATAGAAGAGGGTATCGTGATAAACGGGGCAAGATTGAGTAATATAAGGTACGCCGATGATACGATGGTGATGGTCGATTCGCTAGAAGGACTCCAGACACTTATGAATAAAATCGTAACATCTAGTGAAAAATACGGGTTGAATATAAATAGCAGCAAAACTAAGTTGATGGTCATCAGCAAAAACGATATTACCAACGTTAATCTATATGTACATGACCAGCAGATAGAAAGAGTAAGACATACAAATGAGGAATGGGATAATATGCAAGAAATCAAATGTAGAATCGGTAAAGCAAGAGCAGCGTTCAATAGCATGAGTAATATATTTAAAAGCCACGACCTACGCTTAGACACCAAAATCCGTATGCTGAAATGTTACGTTTTCCCCATTCTGCTTTATGGGATGGAGTCCTGGACACTAAACGTAACAAGCACTAGAAAAATTGAAGCCCTCGAGATGTGGTTATATCGGAGAATATTGCGGATATCATGGAGGGAACGAGTGACAAATATTGAAGTTCTCCAGAGAATGAACAAAAACAAAGAGACCATGGACACAATTAAAGTACGCAAACTCCAATATCTAGGGCATATAATGAGGAATGAAAATAGGTATGCTCTACTACAAGCAATTATGCAAGGCAAGATATACGGCAAACGTGGACCAAAAACGTGGAGAAGGATATCTTGGTTACAGAACCTAAGGTTGTGGTATGGGAAGACATCTAATGAACTATTCAGAATTGCGGTAAATAAAGTGAAGATGGCCGGGCTGATCGCAAACATCCGAAACGGATGAGCACCTGAAGAAGAAGAAGAAGTACATATCTTTTTTTTTTAATTTCCGAAGTACGATTATGTCTCGGTAAGCTTATATCGACACTGATGAAACTACATATACCGGGTGTTTTATTGAAGACGGATCAGCCGGCGCAGGGCGATAAAAGACCTCAATACGCATACGTTTAACTCCCATCGTGTGTGTTACGCGAAATTTGTTACTTTAGAAGTTATTTAGGTTTTAATGTATTTTTATTTAGCTAAACTCCGGTTTTGTCCACAAATTTCTTCATTTTGACTAAACTATTGGTACTAATACCGTGATTTTTTTACGATCGTATTAACCCCGAATAATATTTTTTTATTGGAACCTAAAGTATTGCGACAAAAAATAACTTTTAAAAAATTTTATTAAAGCAAAAATTCCTCGGTAATTTTATAAACACTTTAGCGAAAAATAAAAAAATATTGAAAAAATTAGTAGGTATTTGTCTTAAAAATATCTCTATTGTACTAGCAATCAACTCTATAAATTTCATCGAGCTAGCCTCATGGTTTCGCATAGAAAATCGGGGGCGAAGTGAAAAGGCAAAAAGCCCACTTTTTCTGTTTAATCAACAACGTTATTTGAAAAGTGAGATAAATTGTTGCGGATGCCATTAGGATTTGCAGTACCTACGAAATTTCCTGAAATAAAACTAAAATTTGCGGATAAATCCGGAGTTTAATTAAAAATACATCAATCCTAAATAACTTTCTAAACTTCTAATATTGGAGGGGGGGTCGAATTGATGCGTACCGAGGTCTTCTATCACCTTGCGCAGGCTGTTCCATCCTCAATGAAACGCCTTGTATAATAAACCGAAGTGTTGATTAATGTTTCTTTTAAACAAACAGAAAACAGAGAATAATAAATAAAGGCGTCAATCATATGGCGTTGATTTAATTTAATACGAAATTCGTAATACAAATTATTTCATTTGTGGGTAAAAAAATGTTAATTGATATTTCAATGGTCGTCCAATTAAAAGAATATCAAGACGGAGGCCATTAAAGTAACGTCTAATTGCACTTTCTATTAAGATTTGTTTGTTAAATTTTCACAATTCTTTAAATATAGTCATTATTTCTAAAGGTCTTTAATCAAATATACACAAGTACGAAACGGAATTAAGCTATGCAACATCTGGCAAAAGTGAGAATAGAAATAATAAAGCTAATTTCAGCAGAGTCTTTGAATTCACGACTACTAATGATACGAAACAAATTATTATTACATTTTTATAAGCGTCGCTTGTTTTTAATACCTATTTATTTTACGTATTCAGGTGGTTTATAAATCAAGATGTATACGTATGTAAGTACGTTACGTACTTACACTTCCTGCATCGCAAATTAATTTCTGCTCCGGACTTACTATCGCGATAGATTTGATTTTTATTCATCATACAATTTACTCGTTCGTCGAGTAAAAAACAAACGATACTAATAATTTTGGGAAAGACCTCGATTAAATTCTAATCGGGCAATTACGCAATAAACTCCGTTATTTTAAATAGTGTAGGATGTTTGGTGGATATACGGTGACATGCAAAAGAATTACTTACCTAAGAAAATAATTTTAAAATTCGAGGAATCGATCAATCAATTTTATTTTCAAGTGTCAAATCAAAATTTTGCTGGATTATTAATTTTCAAATTTTTAATCGATAAACCCCCAATTCGATATTAGCTACTTAAAAAAAATCGACGATGCAGCGTTTCGTCCACAGCGTCCAGATCCGTAACTTTTACAGGTGACAATTCGACAAGTTGTCAAATTGTCATCGACAGTTCCCAAAAAGTTGGGCATGGACCTAAATACCTAAAAAAATTGACGTTGCTTGTAAGATGTGGGAAAAATATTTTATGAAAAAAACTCCCTACCCCCATATGCCCCATTACAAGTATCTTTACCGATCAATAAGATGTTTATCGGCTAGATTTTACCTGTCTCTCGTTACGCCTCGTACCTATACCATAGCGAAACCAATCTTATTATTTTTACAATAAGTTAATTGTATATTATGAATACTTACGTGCATTCACTAAGGAGACACAACATTATACTGTAACAATGTATTCAAATCACGTAGTACAGAATCAAGGACCGGTATTGGAAACTCATTTCGCACGTAAGCGTTTATTACCGGAATAAATGTAAAAGCGCATTTACGTAAATATTTTTAACCATTGTAATTGTACATTGAAAATTATTCATCGTTATCATTTTCTTGTTCGCGTTTTTATTAATCGGCAATAACGCGTGCCCGGAATTGCCTAGAAAATATTTAATAGATAATTATTTCCCGTTTGATGATAATAAATCATTTTCGGTTTAACTATAGGATTGTATTGCACGGAAAGTGCGGCCCTCCGTCTATTTATCGGTTTCGAGATGAATACACTTTGTCATTACGTTTTGTATTTCTTTTGTCTCGCCACGTTTGTCGCAGTTCGACTCGGTTAACTCAAAATGAAAACGCACAATTATATTTTTGCTAAACAATTTGAAAATAAACGCGCTATACGGGGTGGGGCAAAAGTAATGTCATAATGTGAATGCGCCATAATTTTTGCAAATGGCGTCAAATGTCATTGTGCTGTGACATTTGTGTTGTAGACAGATAGAGAATTAGTTGACAACAAGCAATGGAGCGATACACACCTGAAGAACGCGGAATTATTGTTACTGCTTATTTGACCAATTTCCGGTCTGTTGTTTTAACGCAGCGTGAATTTCGTCGTCGTTTTCCTCATCGTCCTGCACCATGTGCGCGAACAATGAAGCGTATGGCTGAACGTCTCGTGCAAAGTGGGTCCACTAGAGATGTCGCAAGAAGTGGCCGGCCTCGTATTGCTCGTTCGATCGAAAATATCGCTGCTGTGGCCGAGGACGTCCGAGAGAGTCCACAAACATCGACGAGACAACGATGCACACAATTTGGCATCAGCAGACGTTCGTTGCATCGAATTTTGGTGAAAGACCCGAGGATCTTCCCTTACAAAGAGCAAACCATTCACCAATTGCTGCCTGCTGACCGTCAAGTGAGGTTAACTTACTCACATGCTCTGTTAAACCTGGTGCAAGAAGAGGATGATTTCGTATCCAAAATCATAATGAGCGACGAAGCCCATTTCCACTTAAGTGGTTATGCGAATAAACAAAATTCGCGTTTCTGGGGCACGGAGAATCCACATGAAATGCACGAAGAGCCATTGCATCCCCTCAAAGTGACTGTTTGGCGCGGCATTTGCAGTGAAAAAGTGATTGGCCCTTATTTTTTTGAGGACGCCGATGGCACCACCGTAACCGTAACTGGCGAGCGCTACAGACAGATGTTAAACCAGTTTTGTTTCCCCCCAAGTTGCTGAATTGGGTCTCCAGCATTGTTGGTTCCAGCAGGACGGAGCAACCGCTCACACAGCTCGGGCAACGATACAGATTTTGAACCACCAATTTCCGGGCCGCGCGATCTCCCGTTTTGGCGATTTGAACTGGCCGGCCAGGTCGCCAGATCTCACGGCGCCAGACTTCTTCCTTTGGGGCTTTTTGAAATCTCGCGTTTATCACAACAAACCACGAACCTTGCAAGTCTTGAAAGCCAACATTGAAGAAGAAATCACCAATTTGGAGCCGGATGTTTTGCGAACAACAATTCAAAATGCCGTAAAACGAGCACAAATGTGCATCAACTCAGGAGGTGGTCATTTGACCGATATCATTTTTTCAACTTAACGTCATCAATTTTACACCTTCAAATAAACTTTCCGTGAAAACAGAGCTCAATTTTTTTCATTTCTAACAAAATGGCAGCCAATTCACATTATGACATTACTTATGCCCCACCCTGTTTAATTTGAATTATACGATGCAACAATAATAATTATGATTGTTAATAGTTGAGCTTAACGCTTCAAAATCGGATTTAGTAGGTATTCGTCCGATGCTCAGCTTACGACGTGTCGTTAATTTACATTTTTTGCTAGTGGCGAAGCTCTTCTAAAGTCCGTCCGTTTCCCAGTAAACTAACTCGAACTAATAAAATAAACATTCGCGAGCGCTTTCGATTTCTTAAAAATTCAAACCGTACGTTCACTATTCATGTATGCGCGAACTCGAGTAGTCATATATGTATGCTCGGTACATCATTATCATCGGCAATTACTTGATGAATAGACAACAAGTTCGTCTAGACGCGACGGTTTATGTATTTACTTTGGGGCGATACGCTGTTGAAGCATTATAGAGGCATTCAATTTTCGCGTTTTCCTTATCCGAGGGAAAAATTAATGTTTGGATAACGAACCAAAAATTGCAGTTGGAACACGGAAAAACCATTTCTTCGTCCGGTTGTACTCGATTAAATTGCATCTTGTTTTTGATATCGCCATTCGTAATCTCATTGTTGATTAAATTTATTTATCAAACTGGCCACGAAAATTGCCCTGTTTTACCTGTACACGAGAATGCAGTTTTAACGGGAAAACTAACGAGAACGCAATCTGCTGATACTTATTTGATCTTTATTGTTGTATCTGTCACGTGGGCGTTGACTTGTTTCGAAACGATTTTGACGAATTCACGAAACCGAAATTTTATTCCTATAAATATAGCGTTCGCCCTTTGATAAAATTGTACGGGCAAAACTGTTGCTAAAACCAAAAATGTACGATCGCCTACTAAATATTACGGTTGAAGTTTTCTGAGAGTTGTTTCGTTTTTAATCTATCCACAGAAAGAAAACGTGTAGGTTGCGTTACAAAAAAATATATATAAAACCAAAACTATGTCGTATAAAAATTACGAACAACACAATTGCCTTCTAGCGCCTCTTCGGTTGCGGGTTCGAATCCCGCTGCAACCGTGGACGTTTGTGAACGTTAATTAATACTAACCCGTTCTGCTAAGCAAAATAATAAAAGTCTGTGGTCAATGGGCAACGATCCCGAGATCATTATAACAATTACAAAAAAAAACAACACAGAAGAGTATAAAAAAAAAGAAGAGAAACAAATGGTTTTTCAGGCACGTACTTATTTTGCCGGTGAATCATAAAAGAAACAATTAATACGTAAATAGTCTAACATAATTATAACCGTGTCAGTAATAAATTGCAGGCCATAGTTAACCAACGAACTTTACTTTTTTGTACGATTTTAATTATTTGATCAATTTTTTTTTAACTAGGTAAATTTAGTTATTATCTAGACTAGACTGATTAAATTACGAAATTACAGATGTAGAATTTGTTAAACAGGTCCAGTTTTGCTTTTTTGTAATTTAAAAAAATTCTCACGTTGCATTCAACTAACCAGAAATACAACTTTATCTAGTTTTAAGATAATTTATAATATAAAAGATGTTTCTGGGATAGTATAATTTAGAGATTTCTGGTCTTCAGACTATTAGAACGTTGCATAATATATTACGACGAATAATCAATTAACGACAACTGTAAATTGTTTTATTTTGGCTCGTGCTATACTTAAACTAGCAATTCCGGTATATTTAATTTATCTTTCAATGTGATCGGCCGTTAACCGTAAACTGTAAAACGCATCTGAGGAATATTATGTAAATAGAAATTCACGTAATGTTCTTACATGTAAAAATAAGATTATAACAGATTTATAAAGCGGTTTTGACTTAAAATTGTATAAATAAAGAAAACACGTCCATTCCAACTTTTGATTTAAAACAGTACGACTAAATTCTTACATTGTCCTTTATTTATATGTAAGTGTCGTTTACCTACGGGGCCGAAACAACACAAACTTGTCCCTCTTCACGTTAGTCTGGTTTAACAATTTACAAAAAGAAGTAACAAGATAACAATTTTAGCATACGTCAACCTTGACGTACGAGATATTTTTAGTTCGTCAATAGAAATAAATTACCGAAGAATTTAACGGTTACAATTATAATAATCGATGCACGGATATAAACCTATAAAAGTGATTTATTTTAATGTAAAAATCTGCCTCGGAACTCAACGTGTGGAATGTCGCAAGGTGCCAAAAAAGTATCCATTAATGCGGATTAAATAAAAAACAAGATAATCATTTAAAATTGTTTGGCGCGTACAGGCGAATGCGATATGCTGCAGGACAACTCATAAATGTCGTTTATGATTTCATGAATAATTTCATTAGCGTCATTTGTCAAGGTAACGCGTTTAAAGACGTAACGTCCACGTAATATTAGTTCTTCCAAAACAGAAGGACAGAACGTCTTAACCCTCACTTTTTGCGAAAATTAGTTCTTGGCAAAGACATCATCTTTCAAAATCTGGTAAGAATATTTCGATTTTTCACACCAGAAAAATCGATTTGTATTTCCGTAAAAGGTATCTGCTTATAATTATGCTATAGTTTATATCTGCTAACTACGAAATTACTGCCGTAACCGTATAGGCATATCTTATCCAAGCGGTCTGACAATTCACATCATCAGTAAAAAGTTACTAGATTGTTTAAAGATTGGAAAGTGACGTATTTTATAGATGATTTACCTGCACACATGGTGGTGCTATAAAAAAAGAGTACAATTTATTAGAAATGTAAAAATACGAGGTCGTCATCTAGTAACCTTTTATTGATGACGCAAACCGCTAGACAGGTTGGATAGGCCATATATTTAAGGCGGCCTTAAGCACTTCTTTCTAAGACCACGTTTAGAACACTTTTCCGAACAATTTCGGGAAAATTACGGAAATTTGGAGAACAAGAAACCCGTTCACTAAAAGATGGAAACGTTTAACTAAACACTCTGTACAGGGTATTTTGGGAAGAACGCGAAACATTTTAGGAGGCGACGGTATGGACTATTCCGACTGAAAAATTATAAACGTTGAACCATCCGCGGTGGTCACGTTTATTGGCCACCAAGGTACCCACGATCTTACTCCGTTAGATCGTTTTGATGAACATGGAATGAAAAGCGAAATCTACAAAGAAAAAGTGAACACAAGATACAAATTGTTCGCTTGCATTTTAAATAGTCATAAAAATACGACAAGACGACTTCAAAATTGTTATACCTACTATTGTGAAGAGAGCTGAAAGGTTAAATGGACTTATTTTGTATTCATACTTTTTGTAAAACTTTTTATGGGTAACATTCAAACAGGTAACTTCACACCCATTAAAAATTGAACACATGTTTATATGTACTATTTTTTATTCGGATTAGCCCATAGACATCCCAAAATATTCCTCCTGAAGCACACTGAATAATTAGAATAAAGAAATAATAAAGAAACCATCAAAATAAGTTCATCAGAAGCAGTAAACGCAAGGTACGTTAACTTGGCCCCCGACTTACAATTTTAAGAAAAGGCGTTTTGAGCTAGCGCTGGCTAGCGCCCAAAAATTAGAGCTAGAGCCATAACGGTTACGCCGTAAAACGGTATTACAGTGTGGGGGGGGGGCAAGTAAACGATAGCCCCCCATTGCGAATTTGAAACGTTTAAAGGGCGCATTAGATAGCATAGACCTAGTGCTTTTTAGCGCCACTTTGCAAAAAGCTAGCGCTATTTTGGTTCTGAAGTTATTGTAGGTCAAAGGTGGGGGGGGGGCAAGTTAACGGTTTTAAGTACTTTGAGTTTCTAATTCTTTTTTGTCATTTATTGTCGACCATACCTAGCGCCAGCTAGCGCCACTCTCAGTTTAGCTAGCGCCACTACCGAAACTGAAATATTTCGAAAAACTTTTGGGGGCGTTCAAGTTAAAGCTAGTCCCCCCCCCATTGCGAATTGTAAATGTTTAAAGGGCGCATTAAGTAGCATAGACTTAGCGCTCTTTAGCGCCATTTCGCAAAAAGCTAGCAGCAAATTGGTTTAGTAACTATTCGCATTTCAATTGGGGGGGGGGGGGCAAGTTAACGAAAAATTTCATGTTCGATTTTCTTGATTTTTTTTACGGATTATTATTGTTGACACCTAGCGCCAATTTCTATTTTGCTAACGCCGTTACAGAAACCGAAATAATCAAATATTTGCAATAAGAGCTATTTTTACTTTAAGAATTAGCTTTTTTTAGTTCTCTGTGCCTATTTTATTGACATTCAATCTTAAATAAATATACGTCTATGTATATGTAGTAAGTTAATTGTAAAATCAGCTTTTTTTACAAAACGCCGCCTTATTGTCGAAAAAACGTGTGTATCTGAAATTGACTGATAATTCATAACCTTTTCGCAATACGACTACGCTCCTCTAGCCTTTCTATAATGGAAGCATTTATAACAAAGATGCTACTTTTTGCTTTTCCACCATAAAATAATAAACTAATAATTTATTGTCCAAAAATATTTTCTTGTGAAGTAATAAAAATAAAATGTGAATTAATATCGCGGAAAAAAACTACGGATAAGTAAGTTTAAAACGAACAAAAAACCTAAATAAAAATTTTTCCTAAAATCAGTAATTTTCGGGTTATTGCTATTATTAATTTGATAATCGTCTTACTTCCTTTAAAGATTCCCTTTAAAGATTTTTAAGAACTCGGAAAGTGAAACTGACTGTTGGGTCAGCAGCTAAAACATCTGTACTCTTTAATTTATGGCCCCCGTTGTAGGAGAGTGCAGATTGTGATAGAGTGGATATTTTCATTTATGAATGCAATTCCTATTTTCGGTTTAAACGTAAAAGTTAGATTACTTTATTTAACATAATTAATAACGTGCCTGTTTTGGAACAGTTACGTTTAATATTGAGAGGCTTGAACTAAAAGGAGTGCCAGTACTAGTTTTATGATTTTGAGAAATTGAGAAATTTCGACGGGCTTTTAAAGTATAATTAAATGCAAATAGGTAAGTGGGTACTTTATTTTTTGGTTTTTTAGCAAATATAAGGACGCAATGAGTGTTAGTAACTTTCAGTGTTATTTCGAGTTTTTTCCCGTACATTTATCGAAGTGCCGTTATCGAAATTGATTTTTATTTTACAAAAATTGATTAGAAATTTTTTTAGAACAACACATGCAGATGTAAAAGATTAAAATAAAATGAATAACAAATAGCTACCTAGATATCTACTTAAATGAGGAAACATTTTAAGTATTTGTTACAATACAACTTGCCCCCCCTACCTTTGACCTACAATAACTTCAGATCCAAAATAGCGCTAGCTTTTTGCAAAGTGGCACTAAGGAACGCTAGGTCTATGCTATCTAATGCGCCCTTTAAACGTTTCAAATTCGCAATGGTGGGGGGCTATCGTTTACTTGCGTCCCCCCCCCAACTGTAATACCGTTTTACGGCGTAACCGTTATGGCGCCAGCTCTAATTTTTGGGCGCTAGCTATTGTGCGTTTAGCGCCTTTTCTTAAAATTGTAAGTGGGGGGGGGCAAGTTAATGTACCTGTAAATGCATTCAATGACGTTATTCTTTAGAATGGAAAAAGTATTTTTTTTAATATTGATGACTTACCGATACGGTAAAACCCCATTTATCCGAATCAAACTAGATCGAAAGTAATCCGAACAAATAAATACCCGAATTTATGTAGTATATACAATAGTACCTACGAAATAAGTTAATATAATTTAGAGACTTTTTATAAGTTTTTAAAATTGTGCATCGCGAATAATAATAAAAAAAGTTAAGTACAAGAGGTCAGTTTCAAGCATTACACTCTGTACTTATATGTAATAAATATAATTACTGATATTTTCATTTTATTTTTCATTTATTTTCATTATTTTTAACTACTTTATAATGGAGGAGGGAGGGGGCGACGATTTAAAAGTTTGTATAAAAGCGTCTTATATCCACGTGACGTTAAGTTCAGACTACATTAATAATATTTTCGTAGATTATTTTTTAAATTCGTTGTATTGTTTATGAAAATATCTTTAGTTCGAATCGAGTTTCCATTTCACGAGCGACTAGGTAAAAAATGAATTGAATCAAAAAACCTAAAAAAAAACAATTTAAAAAATAGGCATCTACTTAATTGTAACTATTCGACGTAAACTGTCGTAAACCAATTATTAAATAGTATAGGTATTTAAAGAAATTTATATTAATGCCTTCTAACTGTGTAAATTACCATTAATGGTTATTTTCCAAAGATTTAACGATTATATTCACAATTTAAGGTCGTTTCTGTATTACTTACAATTAGCAAATATCTGTTTATTATAATGAAATTTAACAAAGAACTAGCGATAATGATTAATATTATACATTAAAAACACGTGAAGTTCAAACCCGACAATAAAGACGCGCCCAATACAATTTTACGAAACCTATTAATCTTACTGATCTAACTACCATATGACTTTCATTTGTACCTACTCTAAAATGTGCGATATGATACGATTACTTCACCATGAGACGCATTTGTAGTCACAAACTGTTACAAAATCGAAAGGTTTTGTCTCATTAAACACAGATTATATTCTAATAGTTTATTTATAGATATTTCGACGTAACTGGTCATCAATTTCGATTCTTCTGCTTTATACAGTTGGCTTTTTTTGGTCATTATGAATCGTGAATTGCTTGTTTATCGAATTTGTAATTTCTAGTTTATCGTGCGGTAGGTACTACATTCATAATGTTAAATTGTACGTGGGTTATTTTGAATTTTCAAATTTTCGATCGTACACGTTTATCAAAAACCGAGCTTTCAGCATGGCGAACGTTCAATTTTCGTAGACACCTCAAACGAAAGGGTAGGTTAATCGCTCTTAAATATAAATTGAACTACAATTAAATCTGCAATTGTATTCGCGAACTAAAGGTTGAAATTATAATAATTTTGCTCGTTACGCGACGCACCTGTTGAGGCTTAAACATGAAACTTAGAACGGTACTACCTACCTATATAGTATTGGTAATTTACTATTCTTGGTACTGTTAACAAATATTTATCTAATAGACTTTACCTTTCATTAGTTGTATTTTTCGTTAATTTATTAGTGGTACTTAAATACGATGTTATTACCAAAACTGCATTGTGCTGCTTGTTATTTTGTGTGGTCCCGAGAATAGTTCCATAATGAATTCTAATGAATGTTTTAACAGTCCGAAAAAGCGAACAATAGATTCAGTTTTAATTGAATGGATATCCTCGTGAACTGTACTTGATTGGTAATTAATTGCGTGACAAATTTTTTACTAATCACCACTTCGTTCATACTGTGAGATGGATATTTGCAACATATTAGTATGGGAGTTGGCAGCTTGTATCGGTAAGACGATTAAGAATGACGAAGCCCACCCAATTTACTTTTAGAATTTGCATCGTCACGTGCAACGGTTGAGAATATGACGAATACGTTTAGACCACAAAAATTCTCGATTATACGAATTGAACATAATGATGGAAATTTGTGGCCAATATAGAAACGATTCAGATGTGGATTAAACTCTGACGAAAAGCAAAGGTGAAAGAAAAAGGATGTTTTACATCGACGCGTTTTGTTATTGCACTGCAAACGCTTCGTTTTGAAAAACCTAAATCATCCACCTTAAGTACTACGTTAACCATATTTTCTCTTCAATCTCTTCAAGTTCAAAATACAGGTAACCCTAACGTGATATCTATACAACGCGGTTTCGATATCACGCGGTTTATAATATTTGTAGCTATCCTTGTATGGGCGCGGTCGTGGTTATTGTATCACTTTTTTTACATACAAATACCACGCGACTTAAAAATCTGTTCGTATCACGTAATTTATATATGCAAGTGGAACACGCGAGCATTTTTTAATTATTATATTGATACGTTTTTTTTTAAATTCAAATTCAATTTCGGCATAAGAGGAGGCGTAGATTTTCAATTATTTAGGGCGGTCGTTTAGAAACGAGTTACACTTCGTCCAAACCTATATGCAATCCACGTCATCAATAAAAGGTTACTAGATGATGACGTTTCACACAGTACTGTCCCTCGTACCTCGTATTTTGACAGTTCTAATAAATTGTAGTCCTTTATACCATCTAATATGTGCACAGGTAAATCATCAATAGAATATGTCACTTTCCAAACTTTAAATCGAATTACAAATAAACAATCTAGTAACTTTTTTTTAATGACTTAAATTGCATATAGGTTTTAATAAGCCATAGTAGAAAAATATCAACATAAATAAAATTAAATAAAATATATATATTGCAACATCTTTGAAATACTAGGACCTCCGTCCCCTCGGTGAGTAGGGCTATGCCTAAATACTTCTAGGTATTAGTAATAGTCTTTTTAGGTCCTAGATTTGGCTCATATTTTTCTACTTTGGATTACCTTTTCTCTTTTTGGATTTCGTTTTTCTGGTTTTGTTCAAAATTATATCTGCTGTTTTTGGATTGGACTTGTTATTGGGTTGGACTTGGATTTTTGTTACCGGAGGTTGACTTGGAAGATCGATTTTGATTTATATTTTTGGTTATTGTTTATATTAATTATTGTTAACGAAGTGTTTCTCGAGAAACATTAACGTATTTATTTAACGTATTTAAATTGTTCATATTAAATTTAGGACTTCATTTAGGCCAGATATCAAAATTACTTCTTGTATTGTACGTTTCTTGATAATTTACCGGCATTTACCTATTGTAACTATTTAACATCGTATACTTTTAGTAATTTTCCATTTTTTTTAAATAATAGTTATTACTGTAAGGAAAAATTACTTGGCGCCCCTTTGTTTTTTTTTATTAGACCCGGCCGAACTCCACTGTTCAAAAGCTAGCCGACAGGCCTCTAAATTTTGTTAAGTGCTATTTTAAGTTTTCTTATTATTAAATAATTATTTTTTTTCTCGATCAAAATTTATTTTATTTTTATCGTTCAATTTTTTTTGCACGTAACAATATTTACGCATTACTATGTGCAATAAAATGTATATGTAAAATGTGTAAAATGTACAATTCCTAACTTTTTATAATTTTATCCTATAATTATGCATTTTGTTAAATATGTTAAAACGTTGTTTTAATTACATGAATCCTTGAATGAATAAAATATGTTTTTCGTTGAATGTTATTGTTATTTTTATATCATTAAAGGGCCAGTTGCACAACAGCCGCTCAACGCTGAACCACAGTCAATTGCAATGCAAACAATTGTTTAGTCAGACAATCATTTCTATGGTTATTGATTGATGATCGGCGGTGATCGTCTGTTGTGCAACTGCATCTTGTATGAACCTCACGTAAGGCAATTTCTATAACGCTATTTCTGGAACCTAACCTACGAAGTTTACCTGCATATAAAAGCGAAAGAAATAATTTAAAAATATTATTCTCCAATGTTAAACATGTTATAGTCTAAGAGTCGGCAACACTTTTTTGTTATGTCATCGAGTAATGAATAAAGACGTATTTCCCACGAAGCACGTGTAAAATACCTACTCGAAACGCGAAAGATTGTTCCCCTTTAATCCTGTAACGATGGGAATAAAAGCGTTAATTCAGATTAATTTTTCTTTGCGCATTTTTACGTCACACGAAAATAAGATTTACCCATTTTGTACAGGGGGGCTCAAACTCGTTCGGTTGCCGTCCCCGTCGTCTTCGAAGCCGCGACGACCCGATTTTAATCGAAATATTATGTTATTGGTAATGGCATTTTTTTACCATCGAACAATGAACTTTACATCAAATGATAGCTTAAGGTTTCTCATTTACGAATATGTGACGGTTGCCAGAGGCAGCCCGATTTTAACAGCGGTAATTAAACTATCCTTTGCGCGGTGTCGCGAACCCAAGTTTCTAGTGTAAAGATAGCTTCACGGTTTAATTAAAAGGTTTCAGGTTTTTCAATGTAGTTGAAAATTCAAAAACCTAAACTTCTAAAAAATTTTAGGGTTAGGGATTGTGCACCGCTGGCTCGCCTGAGGTGATATCAAAAATACCTGCATTACGCCATTTCAAAGACCTTTATTTACTACGTATGTACACCGAAAATTATTAAATTCAAACGGAACATAAAAATGTTACATATTTAAAAAAAAAGAAGATTTTAATGTTTCAACTTTGGGGGTGTTCAACGTGTTCTAAACGTTCCTTCGAACAATTATTTCGAAGGTAGAAAGATTTGTCCTTAATATGACAAATTTGTTTATATAGAAATCATAAATTCTACGTTATACTATCAAAACTTGTTCAGACATAAAATCGTGGAAAAAACAAAAGAACGTTATTATAAAAACGAACGGTTTAATTAAACGAAAGTTAAATTTAAAAGGTATTCCTGAAATTTAAATACGTTCTTAAAGTTACTCTGTTGCAGCGTGAAATTACGTAATTACAAATACGACGGCCTATAATCATTATAATGTCTGGCACCTTGTTAAACTAATAAATATCTAACGAGTGGTTATAAATTGGAAATTATCCCCAATTCATCCAACTGTCGTTAACGTAAATAATGATTTATGATTTAAAGGCAATCCAAGAATATATTATTATCGATATTATTTGCCGATAGATTGATTCACAAATTGCAAATAATCGATCGAATTTTTATAAAATAACATTGTATCGGACGCTTTTAAATTTTCAAAATTTGCGAATAAAATTACCTAGGTACTTACTGTTAGGTACCTACCTGCGAAATGTAATTTATTACTTTTTTTAAAGCGAGCTAATGATTTTCTACAACGTTGTTTTTTAAATTGCCTACCGTATAAGTAAAATTTTATAACATAAAATTAGAGAAAACATAATCGAACAAAAAAAAACTTACGTTAGATGTAAAGAATGAAATACGTATATAATTGGTAGGTAGTAATCGTTACAAAGGGTATTCTTCGCGAAAGATGGATAAACGTTCACCAGACACATAATCGTAAAGTTTGATAGCGTTAAACACTACTAATTGCAAATTGCAAGCGAACTATCGCAAAGCTATAAAAATTTGTTGCGAGGAATTCAAGTGACAATTGTGAAGTTTTTATTAAGCTCGGCTAAACTATAATTAGCGTATATTGATGTGAAATTCTTCTTTAATTGAATTGTTGTTGGGTGAATATAACTTAATTATATATACGACTGGAATTAATCGTAAAAATATCAGCTTCGTAGTATAACTACCCAATTGGAAAGCTCGCCACAAATCGGTGTTATTTAACTACATTTAATTAATCTTCGCACGCGGAAACATTCCTGAAATTGAAGTTTTGCAGAAAAAGTGTTCTCAGGTAGAATATATCAAACAATGGAATTTAATTGTGAATAGTGTGCGGATAAATCTCTAAATACACCTAAAAAAATGTTGGAAACTAATGCTTTAAGTTTAATTTACATCAATATAAATTACCAACTATTTTTTTACCAAATCGAAATAAAATAAAACGAGTACTAGTTTCTTTTAACTGTTATAAGTATGTACAGGATGGCGCAAAAGTCACGAGGGCATTGAAAAAACTTCTTTAAATCGAATTGTTATTTTGTCTTCGTTTTGGGGCTCGCGAAGTACCTACATCTGGTAGATTAGATATGACGAAATACGCCGTTGTGGAGCGCACGACAATCGTCGAATTTTATTTTGAACATCATCGTTTAATACTATAGACCCAACGAGCCTATCATCATGTGCGAAAGCCGCCCTTCAAGAGCAAGATTAAGCAGCGCGTTCAAGAAAGTGCTCGTGAGAATCCGACATCGACCCGAAGACGTTCTTCTGACAATGAGTTAGGAATCTCTCGAAGGGTCTTGATTTTCGACTATTCCGTACAAAGTTCAGTTAGTGCAGAAGTTAAAGTCAGGGAAAAACCAACAACGTCCCATTCGTGTTGTTCGCCCGCAACAATTGGCCAACGAACAAAATGATTTTATTCGTCGTTTAATGATTAGTGACGAAGTCCATTTCCAATTGAATGAATTTATCTACAGAATATGTAATCACATTCCCTATTAAGGAAGTAATAAGGGTAATTTTTTAATCGTGATTGGTTTATGGCATTACGATTCAAAACTTTTTAAGATATGCTACTTCAACAAGATGGGGCCACTGCACACATTTCTCGGGCCACCATAGTAGTTTTTGACGACCGTCAAATTTCCATAAATCCTCTACGTTCGCCGAATTTGGCAGCCTCCGATTATTTTCTTCTTGGGATTATCTCTTAAGATATTCCCTATCCTTAAATAGGATGTATATGTAGGCGGCATAGAAAAGATAAACAGAAAAACAAAAAGAATGTATTATTCTCAAATAACGAGAATACGTCATATTGTGTAATTGCGAAATAAAAACATCTTTATAATAATACAACTAAGTTCTTGTCTACATATATTACTAATCCACGAACCGTTCTTCCAACTAAACGAAAATATTACGGCCGTAATAAGAGCCTTAAGGTAACGGGTAATGCAAAGTATGAGAAATTCTTTTAAGAGAGAGAGAACAAAAAGTTCAAAGCGAGATGGTCAAATATAAATGTAATGTATAGTGTCTAATTAAATAAAACTGACGTGTTACACTATAATTCTTGCTTATCGCCGTGTGGGGTGAAGTTATTATTGAAATATAACCGGAGATTATTAAACATTGATAAAATCATCTGTATTGCTTTGAATAGGCATTACTTTGCGAAATAAAGAAAGGAGCCCCCCCGGCAAACAATTTTTAAATTTCGCGGCGGATTTCTGTCGGCATCGCTTCGCAACATTTGTAGTCAGTAGCGGCGATAAATTAGGCGAGAGGAATTTTGAACTGTTTGAGTAACGAAATACATGCTGTTGTAAATAATTACGTCTAGTTTCGTGTATTTTACTACTTACATTATTTTCGAACACGTTTACATTAAAACATTTTTAGTTTAATTTAGTAATTTTGCTACATTATGTCACTGCCTTTGTTATTTAACCTGACATTGACATTTATATGCGAGTAGTACCATCAGAAATCCGCCGCGAAATTTAAAAATTGTTTGCTGGAAGTGCATATTCAGATTCAGATTTTTGTTTACTTGATAATCACTGCCCATTGATCAGACTTTTTTCTGACGAAAAATAATTTTTTTAAATAAATTCATATAAGAAATTGACTGTCCTGTATAGAGAGTTTTACACATTTTACAAAATCACATATAGCTCTATCCACGACATTATGCATAAATTTATACTGTAAAAAATAACTTAAAAAAAACGCTCTGTAGCGGAGTAATATAGATCGTCTTTCAGATAAGTGTAAGTTTATGAATATATGTCTTTTATAACTTTAGGAGATTATTTAAGCTAAGATACTGCAAATCGGATCGTGCATTACCCCCTTAACGCCCGAGAATACCGACAAAACTAGGCTCAGATTTGTGATAGAGAAAATGATGGGCATTTACGTGATATAGGGTGATTAAATGATACATTCAAATGTAAGGGCATTATGTATTTTTTAAACCCCCTCGTGTCTTTTGCGCCACCTTGTAGAAACATACTCACCTCATAATAAATGTTAATTTAATCCGTGTATAAGTACAATAATTTTGTTCTTTAAACATAATTATCCATAATAATGTGTGTAAGTATAGGTACCTATGTAAAAGATTATCAAAGTAGACGGCTAAACCGTTAGAAATGTACATACAAAGTCCTAAGAGATTGTAGATGTCCATGTTTGGGACACGTGCGCTATACAACAACAACAAAATTCTATCTACAAATCATATATCAAACTTAATCTTAATCAAAGTGGAAGTGCTTTATTTGTATATGAATAAAGGTCCATAATAATGCTTCATTAAAACTTCCCGAAGTTCTCGAACCTACACCTATGTAATAAATTACATTACCTTGTACCTGCGATTTCGGTGGTAATATTAAAAGCAAAGCTAAGTAGGTAAATTGTAATTTTTTTACGTAACAAAAACATCAGTGATCAGGTATCATACAAAAACTGGTAGCAATAATTTATAACAGATTAAAACGAAACGTGCCCACTGAACAAACTAGAGGCGCGATCCTGTTCTAAATCGAAACTAATTCTCCCGCGGCATCATAAATTTTAATAAAAAATAATCGCGGCAGTAAATTTGTTATAAACACACCAACCAAAAAGTTTACTAATCCACACTTAGAAATTTACAAGATGTACCGCTAACTCCTGTCGATGTGTATATTATCAATTAGCACTGCGAAATTGGACCAATCGTCTTCTAACAACGCGGTGTCGTATTAAAATGGAGTTTCATTAATACCGTACGTCGTCGTCGATAAACTATTTAATTTAACTAGCTAGAAAAATGCCGGGAATGTATAGAAACGAACGATGCTCAGTTTTTACATTATCCAAACATTTTTTAATTTATGTGATTATGCGTAACTAATTATAAAATAAAGTTATTTAGTGTAAGTTGTAAGCCCCAAATTATTAAACAGGAAAGATACAAAGGAAAACAAATTCGATTGGGAAATTCGCATTTACTTTTCGTTTGTTTGTTTTTTTTTTGGTTATTACCTTTTATCCTTTATTTTAAACCTTAAACTAAGCCACTATCAGCTCTATTTAAATTTTCGTCTTTCGGATTAAAATTTGTTATCACCTCCTTAGGAAATGCATTTCGTTAATATCCGCCTATTTTGTTTACGCCAATCAGAACATGATAGAAACACCATCATAATTGCATGTCAAGTTCTAAATAGATTTAGAATAAGCCACATTGGCATGAACAAAAATAGCCAGATATTAACGGAATAAATTTCCTAAGGAGACGGTAACAAATTTTAATCTGAAAAACGAAAATTTAAAGCAAAGGCGACTATATCAACTATTTCAGACATTATACGAGTCTCTGTAATTGGCATAACATCGAAAGCACACACGAAAATGTTTATGTTTCATTTTCGAGCACTTTTGAGATCCATAACAAACAAAACCTCATTCAATTCAACGCGTTTGAGAAGTTGGTGCCACACCAAAAGCACAAAATGATCATCGTATTTACAAAAATGTTTATCGATATTATCAATTTGAAAATTAGGGTTTTTCCGATGTTTTGGTGATATCGATTTCGTTTAAAGATGATTTTTTACTGGTAAATGCAGGTTTTTGGGCACAAGCCATCGCAAAAACTTTCGGCCGTCAACAACGAAACGATTTTTGAAGAACCGATGACCTAGACAAGTAATGGATAACTTGTCGCAACAAAAACTTTTATTTGTGCTTTCGGTGCGGCGACAAGTTCTCGTTTGCGTGAAAATTAAGCGGAACAGTACCGATAGATTCTATAACACTTGAGGCAAATTTCAAAATTGCTCTTCCAGTTTTTTTTTGCTATAGACTATTTTCCTAAACTATCAAGCTCTGCCTTTCTCGAAATTTTACGTCGAGTTAAAAAAAAACCGTACGATTTAAGATAAATTTAATACTTACTGCTTTTTTCTCAGCAATATTTCCTGCAGTAGTTTCGATTCCAAATTTTCTGAAAACAAATTTAGTATTTAAAAAAAAATGTAGAAGGATATTACTTAGTAAACAAAATAATTATTCCATAAATGTTGACAAATAAATACACAAATTAGTTGTTATTCGAGTTTAATAAGTCATAAAATCAGATAAATGTTGTAACAGATCATATTACGATGACAGCTCGAAAACTTTACGTCTAAATGCATCACGATAAGAAATAGTGTAAAGAACATATAAGATAACGTCAAGTTGTTTAGATACAAGAAACACATTCCATACTGACAAGTTACGCACATGAGTTTATGAACGTGCTCTCGGTAGGATATTCAGTGCCTTTTATATACGTACACACCGGTTCCGACTCGGATTTACTATAATTCGCATGAGAAAATAATCACCTTACTGGGGAAAAGTATAAGAATAGTAACATATTGCAGTGCACGCCGCTTAATGTGATCACATCGGGACTTTAAAATATCTTCATATTTTATCAGAGATTGTTGAACAAAAAATAAATTAAGGTCATTACCATCGAGTTATTAAAAGTAATTTTTAAGCAATATCTTATTGTTAGTTTTGTTTTGTACATACTACTATAACATTCTTGCAAAAACGTAAAACGAGTCATAGACGTAAATATGAGGAATGGTATCAAAAGTGTTGTCTGACGTAAAACGAAACGCCGTAAAACGAGGACTGCCTGTTGTCTAGTTTTCTCAACGTCGACAGCCCGTTGTCGAGGAAACAAAAAAATAGATAAATTAATTAAGAATTTTGTACAACGTCGAACGAATAATTTTTTTTTTCTTTCGAGTTCAGCGGGAAGTTTTCCGTATTTAAATGAGCAACCCTTCGTTGCACGAGCGCACGCAACACCTGTATACACATATGTATGAAAAAAAAAAGAAGTGGAGTGATTGTTACTCAAAATCATAAACCCTAAAATTTAACGATTCAAATTAAAAAAAAAACAATTTCACTGTTCCTTGGGGGACCGTTCATTTATTACGTAAGAGGTTTTAGGGGGAGATGGATGGGGTCGGCTAACATCTTATTTTTTCTCACTCGGGGGCAGGTTAGGGGGGGGGGGAATCATGTTTTTCCAAATATAAAATAGTCATTAACATTACTCACTACTCATTACTTACTAACATTAAGATACCGAAAATATGGGGTCAATACTTTACTTACTTAATATCTAATACCTGAATTACTTTTATTAAATAATTAATATCCTGTTTAATCATAAAGTTTATTCAAACGTCAAAAATCGAAGAAGAGAAACAATGCTATCGAGTAGGGTAAAAAAAATGGGAGTCGTTTCCATTTGAAAAAGGAAATAATGTTTGCCATTTTTTTGTGAACACCCCGTACCACTAAATCGTAATAAATCCTTATCGAAATGTTGCTCCTTAACCGGACTAACGTTATTGCTAAAACTTCTTCTTGCTGGACTTCAAAAAAAAAACGACGCAACGATTTTTTAAAGTAAAGCTTGTTTGCGGAAGATTTTTAGAAAAAAAATTGATATGTTGGCAACACTAACGCAAAATTAAAACGCGAATAGATTTTCGTGTAGAGGTTAAAAAAATTACATTGGAATATCTATAGGGTGTTCCGTTTAAAAATATAAATATTTAAGTTACACAGCGAAAACGGGACGTCTTGTATCGCCGAAAATAATTTTACAAAATAGATCTTTTTAAACCATCGAATTTTTGTCAGGAAAGTCTTTTTTCCCATCACCAACGGCCTAGTCGCTAGGAAAGACCGACGCACCGTTGCGGGACCAAAACTTTTGAAATAACGGTAGATCGCAAGAGATAAGGTGTCGAATTTAAAGTGTTACAAGATAATTAAAAGAATAAAAATAGAATTACCGACTGAGAAACATTAATTTATTTTTGTTAACCTATTACACGCCAATATATTTAAATAACTATTTGTTGGGCACCTTTTATAAATACCTATTTATTGCGTGTTTATTTCTTTATTCAAACGATATTGTTCTCGAAGTAGGTAAATAGTTAAAGTGGCGTGTCTAACGTTTGCGTACGAGCAATAGGATTATGTTTATAATTATCGATTCACGAGGTTAAATTAAAAGTGTGCCTCGTTATACCTGTACTTAACAATTATCGATTGGCACGATAACATCGCCAGACCACAATTTTTGGAAGGGCCATAAATTTCGGAAGAAAACGAATACCGTTTCAAACATTTGCATTAAAAACAAAAATGATAATTGTAAGATGATATAACAATATTAAAATCTAACAGGATTTTTAAAATAAAATTTAATACCCAACAGGTTACTTACCTATGAATAAATTATTAGGATGACGTGTTTTAAATAAAATACATTTAAAAAAATTCATCTTTATAACATTTTGATTGGGCGTCCTATACATTATAAAAATGCAAAACATTTATAGAAACGATTATTATTAAAAAAAAAAAAATAAATTCGCTCACGAGTTTCATTCGTAATTTTTCATCGAACGCAACGGAACACCGACATACTACCTAAAACGTTTTATTTATCCTTACATAACAACTTTCAGGATAACCAGTGTTTCAAGTTTGCGTGGTACTTGCTTCTGTTTTAAAATATACTACTACTAACGTTTAATAAAATTTTTAATTTACGAGCAGACGGTTCCGGTAGCCATAATTTAATTTAATAAATATTTAAACGCCACATTCATCGATTGATTTTATTAACTGATGTTTATAAAAATTATGATAGGTAGGTAAATAACATTTGTTTTCGAGGATTTTAATGTGCCTACTACTTAAAAAAAAAACAACTTAGATTATTCCGGAAAATTCGCGTGAACAAGTGAAGTTTAAAAAAAAAACATCAAACAGGCATTCGTTTTATTAACTTGTTACTATAGAAGACTGTTATCTTCTGGATCTTGAAGAAGCAGTAGCTATAATAGTAAAATCTAATTGGGATAATTCGAAGAGCAAACTCGCTGTCGCTTATGGTTTAATTATGCTTTTCATATCTCGACTAAGCTTCGGAGCTTTATTAAAGAAGATGACTTTATAGTAATGATTTTAACTAAAAAAACATATGCGTGACTTATTTGATTAAAATTAAAATTGGATAATTGTGCATAGAATTTATGGTTAAGACTTCTTCGCTTAGGTATTAGAAATCTTTGTTTGTGCTGAATGAGCCAGGATTTACTACGTTGCTTAATCGGGAAAGGCTGCATTCCGATTATGACAGTTTAAACTATAAATACTGTTATACATACATTGATGAAGTACATGAAAAAAAAATTGACGTTAAGTGGTATCCACTGATTTTTTGTCAGCCGGCCATACGGGATGTCGTACTAAAGATTTTACACAAACACAACAATATATTTCGCAGCAAAGTAATAGGTATATAATTGATACCGTTTAGAATGTGAGCATTTCATTTATTTTAATTTAGAACTATTTAGTAATTTTGTAAATTTTCCGAGCGAAACGTAATAATTACCGTTTCCGGTCAAACAAAAAATTAGATTAGCGAGTAAGGTTAATCTCGCAATATAAACGAAATGGAAGACATTATAGCAGTCTTAATAATTCCTATTTAATCCGATTTAATAATTTATTTAAATTAAAGAAAGCAAGGTGCCAAAACAAGCCTATACGCTATACGGTTTATCTTACAATTAGCGCTGAGATAATTAATTACGAACTTCTTCGATTAAATTAGAAGGAAGAATTAAGACTATAATCGTGTTCCGTTGTACCTATTTAAAATTGACCGTCTATACGAATGCACTTTTTAATTTGCTAAAATGTTAGTTTTACGTGTAGGTAGTTTAAATTTTTTATACGTAACACGAATCGAAAATTTCATAATTTTCGAAAAAGAAATAGCCGTTCAATATCTTGTTATTTTTTAATTTATTGAATGTTTTCTCGTAGGTAGGCATGTTCTATTTAAATGAGCCATAAAACGACTATGTAGGCACCTACACTTATAATCTTGATAAGTTAAACATAAGGCAATCATATATTTTTCGTTAATCGTAACAAAAATCGGTAAAGAATTATTTAATCTTCAAGGAAATACGCCACACGAAATAAGTTTGGATCAAATAATTTGAATATAATTATTAGGTAAATGTATTAGTAAACCCATAAAGATATTATTAGTTGGACATTATAATAGTTGTTTAACTAAAGAAATAAAGAACACAAAAATCGTTTACACGATTTCGAAAATAAAACTGATTATTTTAGACAAAAAAAAAGTTCGAGACGCACTAGAAAAAAATTTTTTTTTCGTGGCGAAAATTAATTCGAAAATGTTACTCGAAATATAATTATCTACTTAAGATTTTGAATCTCGTTCGATCGATTCGACTCGAAATGTTACGCTTACGAGGGTTCTTTTGGATTTTCCTTCTGTGACGACAAATGTCCGATCGCGTGCTCGCCTTTCCTATAAATTTCCCGAAATGGCAATTTTCAATGATGAAAGCCTGAATTTTTCGGGAGTCGATAAGTTTTCTCTTTTTTCCCCTACCAACTAAATCGTTGAAAATTAAAAATTCCAATTTACCTATTTAGTTTAATCTATAATTGATATAAATTTTAATAATTTGCTTTTAAATTTGATCCGATCCGTCAAAATTAGTCAACGATCGACGTGCGTCTAAAGTTTTTCGCGAACAAAATTAAATATTTTTCATTTGAAACTTTTCATATAAGTAAGTCTAATTTTCTTTCGTGGACTATATTTTTCTAAATTATTCATTAATTGCGAATTAGAGACGTGTTTAACTTGTACATAAAGCTTTCGGCGCATTGCGTTTTGCTTATCAAACTGAAAACGTTGTAACTGTAAAGTCGTGTCAGCTTACAACTAAATTAAGAAATTATCATAGATATGTAGGTATTTCGTAAAAAATTATCCGTCAACTTCTAATACACGCGCACCTAATCACGATATCAGTAAAATTTTAACATAGGCACTAATACATTTATATGCAAATTAAAATTCCACGAGACGCCGAGGAAAGAAATTCGCCGTTTTTTCTAATCCCAGCTAACAATTTTTAAATTTCGCGGCGGATTTCTATTGGTATCACGTGAAAACATTTGCAGTCAGTAGCGGTGATAAATTAGGCGAGAGGAATTTTGAATTGTTTGAGTAACGAAATATTATACCTGCTGTTACATATATATATAAATAATTACGTCCAGTTTCACATATTTTACCACTTATGTTATTTTTGAACATGTTTACATTAAAATATTATTAGTTTAATTTAATCATTTACTGCAGTACGTCGCTGCCTTTGTTATTTAACCTGACATTGACGTTTATATACGAGTAGTACCAACAGAAATCCGCCGCGAAATTTAAAAATTGTTAGCTGGGATTCTACCACTACGAAATTTTATATCTAACGAAAAATAATCAATTAACTAATTACAAACTGTTACCACGAATAAAACATTAACATGTTGCACGTTTTATTGGAAAAGACGGAACGCTTCGAACAGCTTTCCATTGTGAGCTTTTATTACATAATAAACATTGCTACAAAGTGACTGCGGCTTCAGTTATTAAAGATCGTATCGATTCTATTAAATACACATTTGTATTTTACGAGTGTTTGTAAACGAAAGCTTTAAATAGAAGAGCAGCTGTAAAATAAATATAGGTATATATTGGGACTAGTCGATAAACGGGCTTTGCGCATTAAAAGAGAATCTTCTTCATTTTTCCCAGTACGGATATTTTTATGGGTAATTAACCTGATCGAATAGAAATGCATAAAAAATCTCTTAGAGGACTATTAGAAAAGCGGTTTAAAGAGTACTGACCTAACAAGTATCTGCGACATATGGCAATCGGCCGTGCCTTTGCCAAGTCTTACGGTTTTGCCCCTATTGGACACCGAAGCCTGGCGTTTACTTAGAAATACTTTCAATCTTTCACGATCACGGCCTTATGACACTTTTCCCGCAGGTTACCAGTTCGATATCAAACGGCGATTTTGAGCATTTAAAAATTTACATAGAAAGCGAGAGCCGAACATCGAACGAATCGAAATGTGCCACTTTTCGTGCACCTATAAACATCTTATGTTAGATCATTTCCAATAAAATACTGCTCCGAAAGTACTCGATAAGTACTATATCATGTAATTTCCATCAGATCGTGTTATTAAATTAATGAAAAAAAAAATTTTCCGCTTTATTTTTTTTCTTATACTTTTAAAAATAATTTATTTGATTTATTTGCGCACATATTAGATGGTATAAAGATAGTCTACAATTTATTAGAACTGTAAAATTCGAGGTACGAGGTGACTGCACCGTGTGAAGCGTCATCATCCAGTAACCTTTTTATTGATGACGTGAATCGTCATAAAAGTTGAATAGGCCATATGAAATTTGTTGTTACGCAATACGATTAACGAAAAAATTAAATTCCCTCGCTTCAATTAATAAATAGTCAATTTGACCTAGAGAAAAAGACAACCCAATTATCCGGATTTTCCGAATGATTATCCGCTATATGGTACTTACGAGTTAATCCGTATCATTGAAGTTCTACTGTATCTAATTCATGAAAGTCGAGTAAAAAACTTCGAATCTACAATAAATGCGTTCGGCCAATCAAGCTCGATTCTTAATTTTAAACAGCACCGATACGTACTTTAATAGAAATACACAATTAATCGCGAAGGAACGTTGTTTCATAATATAATACGCCGGCACATAAAAGTGAGGATTATTGTTAAAATAAACGAACGATCTAAAGTTGGACGTGATTATATTTTATACCTGTTTAAAAAATGCTGGGGCGTTCTACGCATCTAATGATTATTAAATATTTATAGGGTATATAATTATGTCGGGTTTTTTAATTTCACACGTTTTTTTTCAAACGCCATATTGTTTAATGAACTGTTGTACAATTACCGTGAACACTCTTGATTGCCTAGATGGAATTTTGAAAAACTACGGACTCATCTTTTATCCTTATCTTTGTTACACATTATAATTACAATGTATATTATGGAAAATGATAGAAGTTACTCTAGAGAAGTAGAGATAACAAACTTTTTTGTCGACTATGTATTCACAACCCTTATCGCCAAATCACGTGGTGCTAACAATAAGTTTCGAGCTTGTTTGATTCAAACAAACAAGTTTTATTGGAAACAAAAATTCGTTCGAAGTCGTGTAAAGCAGTACACGCACTGAATCGACTCGACTCGAAACGACGACGTTCGGCAATCGACGTTCTCTCTCGAACACCCAGATTCGCCGATATCGATCGATGCCGAACGAACCGCTCCAAACGGATTCAGTGCGCCGCACTTCGTTGCTTAACATGTGAAGCAACTTTGCCGATTGTGCCGAACGGCGTCGTTCAATAACAGAACAATTATTAATTATCAAAATTTACAAACTGTATTTATAAATATACCTTATTGATTTTCGCTATGCAATAGACATAAATAATCGTTATGTAGTACATACTATGTATAAACCCGATGTGTACACACATTCGTGAATAGATCCGACCCTGTCTGGGTAAAATGTTATCGTAGAGCGATAACCTGATCATGCGCTCTCCGCACGTATTTGTTTATATCTACTGCATAGGTTGAGTGAATAGACTACAGTTTGTTTACACAGTGACTGCTAAAATTTTTTTTTTAAATCCATTAACGCCCAGCCTCGATTACTGGACCTATAAACGTGATATTTGGAGAATATGCTCCTTTTGTGATGTGGGCACACAGTAAGAAAGTATTTTTCGAAATTCCACTCATAAGGGTATGAAGAGGGATACGTTTTTTTTTTAAATTTGATCTGCTTGTCCGTACCTTTGAATTATAAAATTCGTAGGTTTCGTTTCTTCGAATATTTCCAATCCCTCGCAGACGTATTCACGAGTTAAGGCTAGTATGTATGTAGATATATGATAAAAATGGAACATTAAATAAAACAAAAATGAATACAAATAACAATAAGTCCCTCGACTAAACAGAGGTCGATTTTTTTCTGCGAGTTCGATCGGAAAAGTGCATTGAACACAAAAATAAAAATGAATATAATTTGTACATAGATATGTAGTATTTAACAAATAAATTAATTTAATTTATTTAATAAATTTTGAAATTGTAAAGCGAATTATATCGATCACAACGTGCTCTAATTCATATTATATTATGTATGTAGGTATTGTGAGTTTTGAAATTCTATATAGCTACACATTAATTTATTAGTTTCTATTTGCAGCAAACATTTCTGCATTCTTTAAATTTCAACTTGACAGTTTCTTTAAACGTTTAGAATTAAGTCACGTTTAAAGATTTCTTGTAATTTCTCGATCCGGGAATCTGGTAATAATTCTCTTTTTCTGTATGAAAGTTTAATTAGAAATTGAACGCGTGCCCGTGCTTACGCAAATATTTAATTGTTTTTGCTTTTATTTGTAAAAATAGTGCTTCTGAACGTTGTGCTATGGTAAAATTTATCAAAAGCAACGGTTTAAAGACTAATATATTCTTCAAAAGTGCTTTTTTTATAATTTAACACGTAAAATATTGGGGGTACAGGAGGTAAGCTTGTCCTTAAGTTTATAAACGCCCTCAGATAACGCGCCATTTTATGATTTATAACGCCCTATAAAATGAATTGTCCTATGTCGAATTATTTTTAATTAAATACGTGATGTTTTTGAATGAATGTTAAATAATTTAAAAAAAATATGAACATAACAGGTTACAGTGTTGTAATTTGAAAACATTGAGTATTTTGGAAATAGTAACGGTGAGCGATAAAATCGAGTTATACATGCATAGGTAGGCGTTAGTTTAAAAAGTAAAATTAATATAAGTAAAGGATTTAAAGCAAAAATTAACGTTATAAGGATTAAGGATAAAATTAGCGAAAAAACGAAAATGAAAATGTATGTAGAAATAACAAAATACCTATAATGAAAATCGTGATGTAGGGAAAAGAATAGAGGAAGTACAACTGCGTTGGTCGTCTAAGAAAACTAACTAAAAATGGAGCCAAAAATTTAAAAAAAAAAAGGAAAATTAAATTGGAAATGATGCCACCCGATATTTTCAAATGCCACAATTTTTGATATTAAACGATAATCTGTAATTGTCTCCTTACAGAGCGATTTGAAACTTATAAAATTTTAAAACGGCAACTCACTGACGAGATTTTATTGACCTATTTCCGTCCATTATTACTGAAATTATCAATATAAACACGGTGTGCCTGGAAAATATAATAAAATAATTTCATATTTATTTGTTTCGTTGCGTGAGTTGAATTCTAAAATGAATCGACTAACAACATAATATTGACTTTCCCGTAAGTACGTAAAACCGTGAACTCCGCACAGTTGAATTTGTCAACATCGATAAATAAATTAATAATTCTAGGCCAACATCGGCAACGTAATAATTTACAATACGTCTTTCATAATTCAATAGCTATCACATCGTGTTCATATGTGCCGTAAATTTCTAGAGATTTACAAAAACTAACAACTTGCCTTTATGAGCGAGCAAAAAGGAAATTATCGTAGTTTTATTGCAAGTGCGTTTCACTGACCGAAATAAATTTAATAAAATTTATCATTAAAATGAATGCAACTGTTCAATTTATTTTTATAAAAAAAAACAAACGATTTAATAAAATATTTGTCCAATCTCGACTAATTCGAAGTTACCTAGTGAAAGACGATTATTTACCTAATCATTTTATAAAACATGTACTAGGTAGGTACCTAAAAAAAAAACGATGCGGAAATTGCAACTGAACAAATGAAAACAAAGTCTTATTTATGAAGGACGCGATATTGTTCACATATTGCATTCTAATACGTCGTTTTGTTAATGTGGGACAATAGTAATGTTTTTGGTTACGTGAATAAACGTGCAGTACATTTGCATAGAATTGCAATGGTTTGCTCGTATCGTGGCGCTTTTTATTGATTTAAATTTAAAATACTAGGTATCTATTTTAGGAAAACAATTCGAATAAAACATTTCAATTTTATCTTTAACCACAAATACCTATAAATAACTGCCGCAATAGGATTTTTAAGTAACGTTACCTATGTATGTATATCCAGATTGAAACTACTTTTATTGTCGAATAAAATACAGTTTGTTAGAATTATGCAATTAAGTAAAATAAAAACGACATGTATGTATTTTGTGCCTATTTCGTAATAAGTACCGTGAAAATGTACTTTTTAATGCAAAATAAAATATAGATTGATGTTTATAATAATTTCTATAGAAATTAAAATAGTTACGAAAAAGTTAAGAAATAATCAACCATCATCTTCTAACATATTTTAAAATAAAAATACCCACAAGTAAATACGCATTTAAACCTGAAAAAATAATATCTCTCTGTGTACGAATTGCTGATACACCGATAGTAAAAAGCTTTGTTTCTCATTAAAAAAAAAAAACAATCTTTGTAAAAGCAATCCTCGTCGAAACAAATGACATTGAACAAGTCTAAAGTCGCATTTTTCATTTAAACAGGCCAATAGAAAATTAGGAAAATCTTACATTACATTTACATTAACACCGACCAAAATCAAATTAGCAATTGCAGTATTTTCAAAAATAAACATTATAGTTTAACGTGGCGTGAGGGATTGTAGGTACTTATTTTAACACCGCAAACACGTATAACACGTTATAATACTGTAGGTAGGTAATTATTAAATTAGTTCGTTAAACTTTCCTGTTGTCAAAATAGGCAACGCAAACAACTAATCGCCGGAGATTTTAACGATCGCGTAAGCGACGAACCCGAAAAATACAGTTACGGGTAAAATTTTTGTACCTACGTATGTATATTTATTTAATTAATGTAAGTACAGAAACGTCATAATTCGACGGCATCTTGGCAGAAGGACGTAACCCACGCCTTTTGCGAAAATGAGTTATTCCGATTATCTTATACATCTAAGGATTCTAAAAGGTAAAGACATCAATTGTTTTTCACTCTCGATTGCAATTGGTTGTTGGTTTTCTTAACGTGGTCGTTAAAAATAACAAATGATACAACATAGGACTGATTCATAGATTGTAATCATGTAAAACAAGTTGTAAGGTTCTTAAGTCGATTGCAAACAGTTAAAATCGGTCAGGTAGGTAATTAGTGAAAATTTAACTATTGTTTGTAAATCGTAGACGCAAGAAATTATAAATTTAATAATATAAACATTCATAATTCAAGATTTATTTGTATTAAAGATTATTTTGGAAAAACGTCGATTCCAACCAGTAGCTACATAAATATGACTTGTGGATTGGGCTAAACGTTATGGAAAAATCGAAATTTTAATACGTGTCGTGTTGATCGCCCTAATCGAAAAGTACGGTAACCAAAAAATTCTGACGTTTGTCATGGACTTTTTTTGGGGCCGATTTGAAACAGAACTTCGTGATGTTAACGTCTCAATTAATTTGAACAGTTTAAAAGACAAAATTTGTATAAAATTGGTAAAAATTTAAAAAATAATAATAATTAGGTACCTATTTTTTAATAAAAGTAAGTTGTTTTTTTTAAGTAAAATAATAAAACAATGAATAACTAAAGAAAAAAATGTTCGAAATTTAATTAATCAATATAATTATGTTGTGGTGTTGATAATTAATTTATTAAAGAATGAAAGTGTGACATGGCATTTAATAAAGATAAAGACTAGCCATTAACTAATTAGTGGTTAAGAGAAGACAACTCTGGGTGGGACTTTTTATATGTTTTGTATAAGTCATCGTAACTTGTTAGTCTTGTAAGCTAGTTGTAAATGTGCAGTTATAATAAAAAACGTTAATTGTTAATTATTATGTATATCGTAGAATCGAGGTTTTTTTTTTACTTTTATTATTTATGAGTATGCAATTATTTTGTAAAAGTTTTTAATTTCGATATAATACGATTAATAGCGCGAAATTAGAATTGATGAGAGTTGTTTGTTTATTGTTGTGCAATTTTATAAAAATAAGATTGTTACGGAATTACGATTGTTAGGGCATAATTAAATTTATATATATAAATTATATATATACATAAAACATATATACATAAAACCGATCTACAAAAACTGAATATCTGTCACCAAGTATCCCAATTATAGTAATATAATAAATGAAACCGATTACGCGAAATGCTTGTTTAAAGATCTCGCCCTCGTAATTAAAGGCTTGTAGAGCAGTAAGCACTGTTATCACGTACCTATTTACAAATCACTGTTATTATGTTCGGTCGTTACTTTTCGAGGCTCCTTTTATTGCATTCAATTAATTGATAGAAGATAGCGATTGAAATTTAATAATCGACCATAGCTATAGATTGGCGTAATTATAATTAGATTATTCAATATTTTTTTAATATGTACCTACCTAAATCATAAGCGATAAGTTACAGCGTAAGAAATAATTCACAATCAGAAAGTTATTTTTATATGCCTAGTATTTTATCAGCCACGCAAATAGAACGCTTTTCACGTACGTGTATCGAGAGAGAATGCCAAAAGCCATAATTAAAGATACACCCAGTAAATATTAAAAAGAATTTATCGTATTTATTTACGAAATGATAACATCGTACATGTTTAATTTTCGAAGATTCGCCAACACGTTCCTCTGTTTGTTAAATAAAAATCTAGACTTAGGTACCTACCTATTTGTTTATTTAAAATGGACATGATGTATTGAGCGTTTAGATTTTTAACTTTCAAGTTAACAGTTCCTTTTAATCTCGGAGCTTATGGTTATTTAATTGTAGCTTAGCTATCTAGGAATATTCATTTATCGTGACAAGAAAAATACTAGTAAAATACAAGACAAATTACAGTTTAAGGCTTTAATTACCTTACACGGAACGTTCAAGTATTAACTTATTTTAAGATAACGCTTTAAGTCAGCTCATATCCAAAGACTTTATAAATGATTACCAAAGTGAAAAAGGAAAAAATAATAACCGAACTTCTTCGTGTTTTCGTGTTGACGTTTAACAGTTTGTTTAAATTATTTACTTAGGTTTCAACATAAAATATGTACAGAAGTCGTATACAAACAAATATAAAACTAGTCGCGCTCACAAATTACAAAACAAAAGTTTGCGCGTGCCACGTCCATCTTGAACCCAGACATGAGAAAAACAACATTAAACAGGAAATAGTTATAAAAACGACAGGTAAGTAGTTAGCTTATAACGCTTTAACCTCTGCACTGACAACCGGCGGTTTCAAGTTCCTAATGGGAAACTTTTTTTAGCGAATGCTGTTTAGACTTTAAATGTCGTTAATTTTAATGTATTTGCAATGATCTCGCGCAACGTTTTAGTATACAAAGTTGCAGTTTTACAAATAGTTTACAACAGTAATGCAGATTGAAATATTTATACTTTTTGCTCATCAATTTTGGCGAACGATCGGTTACGATCGCGGACGTCGTCCGCCCTCTGAGAATAAAGCCGCAACGAGGGCGTAGCAAGAGAAGCACCCGCCACGAGCGCAACTATATAAGTGTGGGACGCAAAAACGCAAGACATATAAAATACTAAGAATAAAAATACATAAATTGATATAATCATAAAATAAATTGATTTTATAATGTACTTTTAAATGTTTATTTGCCGCTACGTTACAAGACACTTGCCGTAAGCGCTTCATACCCTCTGTTATACGGCGCGTGTTGTACTTGTTTTAACACCGTAAATATTAAGATCTATAACACGTTATAATACTGTAACGATTAAATTAGTTCGTTAAACTTTCCCGTTGTCATAACAAACAATTCAAACAACTATAATCGCTGGAGATTTCAACGATCGCGTAAGCGACGAACCCGGAAATATACTAGACACGAGTAAAACTTATGTAGGTAGGTATGTATTTAATTGTTGTGAGTACAATAACATCACATTTTTAAATATTTATTTTAAAGTCTATAACAAAAATTTGAAAATTCACTGTTCGCGTCGTATACAAATAATAATCGCGTCGCTCATTTTTGGACCTTTTATACGTGAAATTCGTGAAACGACTTTCACAAGTATCACTCAATAACGCATTTAGCAGGGTTCTGTGTCACTATTGCAAACTTACTTTAAGATACTGGCAACGAATAACGTCATTAGTCTTACTAGATTTTTACTGGTAACCCATATTACATGCAAGGCTCATATTCGAATCGCTTCCTTTATTTTTAAATGTTTGTTATTTTTGGGTTGGGGGACTCAAGTTAAACGCTCGCCACAGGCGTTTTATATCCTCGTTACGGCGCGTTATCCGAGAACTAGACTATCATATCATCATAACATAAGTCACAATATTATTAGTGAAATGTTTAAAAAAAAATTGAAGATTTCGCAAATCGACTTCATTCCGGTTTTGGTTTTACGTTTAAATTCGGTCAATTATTAGGTCGATGAGATTTCCAAGCAAAGAAAATGTGAAAGTAGATATATTGTCTTCTTTGCGGATAAAAAGAAAAACTGCAAGTCCATTATTAATATGATGTTTGACACGTAAACGATCTCCACCCGAAGCGGAGCTACTTCAGATTAGGTAAAATAACAGTAAAGCGATCCAGCTTTCGATAGATACCTACGTAAAATAATATTTTTAAACGAAGCGCTACATTTTACAAAAGCGATGGAATACACCAACTCACAAAATCCTACTCGAATAAATTTCTGGACGGCCTTTCTTCAAAGAATTCGCCGAGCAGTCGTGTCCTAATAAAAAAAATCGAATAATGCAATTTCGATATACAGGACACCTCGAGACATTTTCTTAAAATAGTTATTAATGTAGGTGAGGTTACTGTAAAATATACGCTGACACGTTAATGACAGTAAAAAATAATAGCTTTCCAATGACCCTTATGTCAAATCGTACTTAAATTTACAAGATTTACTTGCTAACGTCATTTACTCCTACATCATAAATAATTCAACGCGTTCGTTACTTGGTGGTTTTTGAAGTTTCTCTGAATAAATTCAATTAATTATTTTTAAACTATGACACGAAAATTTATGAAACCGATACCGATCGCGAACGAAAGGATCGAAGATTTACATACTAATTATAGAAACAAAAATCGCTTCTTTAAACGATAGAGGTACAATTTGGCCACGAGAAGTGGGTTGACCGTGTGATATATTAGAAATTTCTCGATTAAAAAACGTAACCGGAAAATAATTTAAAAGGCAATGTTACTTTAGAGGTTAAATATCGTAACGGTTTGTTAGTTAAAATTACTAGTTGGGAAAAATCTAGGTAGGTATACCTACAGAAGGCGTATCTACATATATTCGTAGTTGGTTGCACATGCAAAATTTAAAAAAAATAATAATCGTAAATCATCGACGAACTATTCACCTACTTTTTTTTCGGTCGAATTGAAATATTATAAAAATTCCAACTCGCCAGAAATTATTAGGCAAATATCTATCAAATTAAGCGACGTTAATTTTTAATTAAGCAATTTCATTTTCACTTTTTACCTATTAAAAATAAAGATTGTAAAAAACTTTGGTTTGCATAAAAAAAAACGATTGGTTAATTGTAAATCAGAAGTGATTTTAAAGAATATTTCACATTTCCATCGAATTTTGTACATCTTTCTGCGTTAATTCAAAACTTTTCAAGAAAACGCGACGTCATAAAAATATTTTAAAACCGTTAGATATCCGAGCTCCATCCTCCTGTTCATCAGGGTCGTACAAAACTCGAATCGAGTTTTTCCTGCGGAACTATTTATTTTTTCGAAAAAGTAAAATTAATAATGTCGACGTATTTCCAGCTGTTTGTTGATTTTTGGATTTTTCAATTTTCGAGCGTCAAGTTGCAGCTTTATTTTTCAAATAAAAACTATCAATTTTAATAAGCTCGTACACGAAATTTCTCATAAACATAAAATTGTGATAAGTAATTAAACAAACATAGTGTAAAATTAATTTTAACCAAATTCGACGTTTAGTTATTTTTAAGCGTTTCCGATAACATGATATCGCGACTACTACTGTAAATAATTAAACGAATAAGCGAATTAAAATATTGGCAGTTCGTTCCTGGGTGATTCTATGTCAAATCAACCGATAAAAAAATATTTTTAGAACTTAAAATTTCAGATTTGTAAGATTTCTTATTTATTCATTGTCGATTCATACATCAAGAGGATAAAAAAACTCAAAATTTCAGATTTTTTGGGCACATAGTTTTTAAGCTATTGATTTTAAAAGAAGCAAAAATCGCGCAAATTTAATAACGTCTTTAACTCTTTAAAAGTTATAACTTAAACACTATATGACTTAGAGAGCTAAATTTGATGTCATTCTCGTCTGTTTTTAATGGGCTTTAATTTGATATGCAACATGGCTATGATATTTAAATTTTGTCATTTTTGAAGACCTTAGAAGAACGTTTATTTTAAAAATCTCAAAAGCGCCCCTTTAAATTTCTTAGAAAAACGGTATATGTTTTAAAGACATTTATTGACTATCTGTGTGCCAATTATCATAATGGGACACCAATGGATTCTCATGGCAATTAATTTTTTTATGTTATAGTGTACCCACGTGAAATTCGTTATAATTTGTTGAATTCCATAATTATAATCTGCGTAATTCTGATTTGAAAGTTGCTGGTAATCTATTATACCATTTTTTCCACTACAAATAATGTAAAAATACCTAATATTACAACATAAAACATTGCACTCTTTCATTATATAGATATTATAAGTGTATTCAGATAAACATCAAACATCAAGGTTTGAAGCCTTTTAAATTCCCTAAAAAAGCTAATTTCAATCCTAAAAGAAACCATTCAACCTTGAAAAAATCATATAGTTACCTACTTTTCTGATTCTGAAATTAAAAGGGGATGTTCTTGAGATTTAAAAAAAATCGTTTTTTTAAGATCTTCAATAATTACAAAATTTAAATATCATAGTTAAGTTACATATCAAATTAAAGCCCATTAAAAACAGAAGATAATGACAATTAAATTGAGCTCTCTAGCTCAAATCGTTTTCGAGTTACAGCTTTTTAAAGAGTTAATGGTGCTTTTTAAATTCAATAACTCAAAAACTGTGAACCCAAAATATTTGGAATTTTACAGTTTTTGTTAACTTCGATAAAGTTCCGATAGTACCGATCTACCTATCATTCTGCCAAATATGATGAATTTCCGGGATGTCAAGGTTTAGACCATTGGTTGATTTGACATGGATTACTCTCTTTTATTAAATAGGAAAAGTTCCATATTTTAGACAACATTGTACAAATATTAAGTGGCAACGAATATCATCGCTAATTAAATATTTAAGTTTCATTTAAATTATTGATTTTCTCTAGATACGATTGTATTTCTAAAAATATTTCACATTTAACCAAGGATTAAATTATTAAGTTTTGTTTCGGTGCAAACGATCATTAGAGAATTAATTAAGAATTCCATGCAATTTGTTGTTGTTTAATAATTGATAGGTGCCTATCTTTAGTACGTACGTATGCTAGTGTATACAAGACGCGAAATGTCGTAAAAATTCGTATCGTATCAAAAGAACTAATTTTATAATACCTATACATAATTAAAATAAAATGTAGGAAATCAACTTAATTTTTAATTCCAGTCCATCCGTTATAATTAATGAGTCAGCAAAATGTTTCTAGAATCTCATTAATAAGCCTCTTCGTCATATTTTTCATAGAAAATTTAAATCAAAATTATATAGGTAGTAAAGGTACTTTAGAAGTTCAAAAAATTTCTGAGGTTATCAAAAGCGATTATTATTTAAATTAACGGATAAATATATCATATTATGTAAGTAATAAATTGTATTCCAATAAAGGATCTATTGCTAAAAATTGTTTAGTATAAGATGTGCGGCCTATAATTTAAAAAAATTCCCGTAACTAATGAAATTACTATTATTTCGATTACTTTAAATATGGAAAGTTTTTTTTTTATTAATAAGTGTATGGGTAATTTGCATATTTAATCGTTACCTTAGGTCTTAAATTTCTGTCGAAGTAGTATGATGCATCTACTGTTCTAAAAACACACATAATAATATATTCAGAACGATCATAATTGTAGGTATGCAATAAAATTTATATTTATGTCGAGGTTTAATGCCCAATACGAAAACGTAGTTATATTTGCATCAAAGTTATGGTTATATGTACATCATTTATATACGACACTCGCCACTTTAATAAGTCGTAATCGATACGGACTAATTTAATCTTTCAAATTAGTTTATTAATCATTTAAATTAATTGATCGAATTATATACAATTCTGTAAATATTTTAATAAATGATCGTATCTAAGATTTCTTATTTAGTGAGTGTTAATAAGATTTGATGTAAAACTGACAAGGCTAAGGTCTTAAGGTCAAGGCTAACGAATCCATCGTTTTTTCCCCCAAAGATTAATTAATGCTCGTGCAATTACACGCCTTCCTGTAATACCACAAACGTTATAAACTTTCTGTGGTTACCTATATTTTTTTATGTTCCACTCGTTTTAAATGCCGATGAAGACGCTACTAAAACGTGAGTATTATCACGGAATTGGGGGGGTTACAGGTATTTCTGATTTTAACATCTGCAATACTGTGTTTAAAAAAATAAAATAAAGAGGGACTATTTCTTTGTCAAGCCCATTATTTAATTATATTAAACCGATTTTCAGTTTAAAATATTTTTTACTCGGTTTTACTTTGTCTACTTTTATTTCAAATAACATTGAAAATGTAACCACAAACGCCCTTATTTTAAATATTATTTATTTAAATAAACGAACGAAAGAATTTAGTTCACTTTCCTTGCTATCGACGCCGACAATTTAAATAATTATATTTTAGTAGTGTTAATTTGCTAAACTTTTAAACTAAAACAACGTGACAAGTAAAGGGTAATTTCCAAAATTTTAATTAAACTGAATATAAATTTACCTAAAATTTGGATTAATCAAAATCATAAGTTTTATTGTCCGATTAATAAATGGTATCAAAGTTCTCAATAAAGAAAATATATATAGCATGAAAAAGATTTGCGATTACTGTGTTCTTACAATCAATTACTTATACGAGGTACTAATCAAGAAATAATTAAATGGGCTTTGAATTGCTGAAAAACCCTCGTTATTCGTCAGATTTTGCATCTTCCATTTACTTTTTATTCTCCAAATTAATAAAATGTATAGGTACCCGAAAGGAGGTAAATTGTGTATCCAATATAAACGCTATTCTGATTCATCATTTATCAAACGTACTGCCTCGTAAATTAATCAAAGATCGTCAGATATCGCTGACGCGCAACTTATGTATTTCGGTGCAGAATATAGTGGCGTCTAATTAACTTCGAACTTAATTATGTAACATCATAAATTATTCATTCAAAGCTGCGCAATAATTAAACGATAAGGCGATAAAAATGTTTAATCAGGTGTTTAATGCGACAAAACCCTAAAAGTTACACCGAAACGGTTACTTTGATTATTCCAATACCGCAAACGTTTTATTATATGTATTTTTTAGCAATTAAATTAAGAAGTCGTCTTAAATTCGCCGTATTATTATAAAAATAAATGATTGTTAATCCTCAACCCGAACGTATTCAGTTATGTACTAAAATCGTAGACATAATACACCATATGTGTATTAATCCAACTAAATTTAATTTTTGGATATTGGACGTAATTAAAAATAGTTCACGTGCATATAATTGCACAAACGTAAACAACTTAAAACATATTTATGAAGGCGTTTCGGTATTTTAATCAATCGTCGAGCTTCTCGTCAAAGAACTTTTTACATTGTTTCATTAATACGACGTTAATTTCAAAATCTTGCATTATAAGAACGATAAATTTGGTACTTATACGGTTTGTGGTAGCATATGTTATTCGTAAAATGTTCTTTTAAATATTTTAATTACCGTATGCAAGGCAAAGGCGAACCACCGTTGCAAATTCACCGTCCATTTGGTATCCACTAACTGCATCTTGGATACCTATCTATTGATGATTTTGATTGATGTACAGAGACAACCCATAAGTAAATAGATACCTATTGTCTTATAGAATCATTGTCTCATTGTAATCACTGTATTAATTTATCTCTCCTTTGAGAGTTGGGTGCAGTGATATAATCTCGAAAATAAGAAGGAAGTCTCGAGCCTCTGGCGCCGCAGGGTTCTATTTTTGAACCATTCGATTACATAACGTACGCGAAAATGACGTCATAACAATGGGTTTCTATAGAAATCTATTTACTTGATGTTATTTTTGCATTCGTAAAGAGGGAAAACTAGAAACAAATGTCCCTAAAACCTAACCTAACCTAACAACTTCTAACCTCAGTCAATAACTTGAAAAGAAAATTAAAAACTGCGATTTAACCCCGTTAAACTTCATCGTGTCATTTTTTTTATGAATCAGTCGAGAATTTGACATGGATCGCCTGCAATGAACCGCAAAGCATGGCAGATTTTTTATTATGATGTGGAGTGCTATTTGGAGCATATGAAGATCAGAACTGTATTCTCAGAACGTGTGGAATGTGAGGATTAATGCTGAAAAAATAATATGTTGCCATATTGGAGACGGGCCTTCTTCCAATATTCTCCGATGGGCTTCTGAACAAACCTTCTACTGTGTTTATCGTAAATAAAGCTTCTGGTCATATCGCTAGAAGAACTTAAAATTGGCAGAGACAAAATGGCATCCAAAAACTTTCAAGGGTCATAGGACTTGTCTAATTCACAAAAGCTCGATTTCCCCGGAAAGCTGTTAGAATATTTTCGTGCCGAGTGGACTAAAATTCCAAAGGTCAAAGTAGCAGAACTAATCGATTCCGTGCCCGACCGGGTTAAGGCTTTGAAGACAGCAAGGTGCATATTTAACATTTGTATCAAGCAAATACTATGGAATAGACATCGTTGTTCGAAAGTCCACAGTAAGTCCAAGTTCGAATGTACCTATATAGATGTCGATGTTTAACCATTAGATATTTAAACATTTTTGAATAATTACAATAAATTAAATCGGCAAAGGCTTTGTAACTAGAACTTTAGAACTTGACTTGAATTAGAAAAGGGACATTATAAAATGGTGGTGTAACTCAATAGGCAATAAATTATGTGACGGCTACTACTACGTCGGAATCTTATCAACTTAAAAAAAAATCAATTCCGTTCATTTTATTCAAGTAGATTATAATACCTATATTTTATAGTATATTTTATCAAAAAAGTGTGATTATTTGTAGATTTATTATAAAAATATGGTTTATTAATATAAAATACATTAGAACGAAATTCCGGTAGCACACGTACTCTGTGTAAATTAACTTTTTTTTATTACTTCACCTGTGTAAATGTCTCCATGCACGTGTCCACATTATTTACTTTCAACTAATTAGTACTTCGATATTTGCTTCAGCTACAATAATGTATGCGCTGTTAAGATAATATTTATTTAAAATATTTTTTGAAATTAAACAAATAAAGTAAGAATCTAATCACGATTTGTTGACTTATTATTTTAGAAAATGACAAAAATTAAATTAATTTGAGTTGATAGTTACGAGTTGCATTTTTAGAAACCACGTAGTTGAGTTGCCGTCGAGGTATTTCAAATTAAATTTATTTTTACGGCATTCTTTCCCCCCGCCCCCCGCCCCCTAAAAAAAAGTTTTTCGCCAACGCCAACGTTTTTCCCAATTGTTAAAAATAAAACCGCGATAATCATCTAAACTACTTAAACAGATACGCACGTCTACTATAATGAAAGGTAGATAAGAACTATCAATTTTTAATGGAGGACGTTCGCACATTTATTAATCACTCATCCCCCTCTTTCAAAACCATTGATGATCTGTCTTTAGGTTTCGGGGTCATATTTATTAACATAGTTACGATTAATCTCCAGTAAACTGTCAGTTCGCTAAATATTTCGATCGATCATTTTCATGACACGAGGTAAAAAGGTGTTGTTAGTATTCGAAATGTTATAAGAAAACCTGTCACACAAGATATTCAGTTGAAATTGCACACACGTTAACTGAAAACATATACATACATGTTAGAAGACGTGACGGTGTCGCCAGATTAGCATTGAAAAAAATCCCGACGTTCAATTTCCATACCTCGAAATTTGAACGAAAACCGTTTAGATGTGATAGTTTGAGAAATTACTATATTTCACTTATTGTTCAAGTAATAATTTATCTACGTATTTACCTACTAGTTAAGTGTAAGTTAAGCCAACGCGAACGCGAACGCGAAAGTCTTATGAACATCTGTTTTAGTTTTATTTAACAGTAATATTTGGTTTGACCATTATCAACATTCTCCGTTTTCTCAGATACATAGATGCACATTGGACATATGGAAAACGTTTTAGATTCTATTACCTGCCGATTATATTATCTTTAAAAAAAGGTTTTATTTTATTTTGATAGAAACTGGCCTTTGAATTATCGATAAAGTTCTAAATAAGCCAGTTTCGAATAAGAGTTTGCAAAAACAATTGTTTGTATCGAAATTATTCCGAGTATGGCTTACCTATTTGAAACTGTATTTATTTTAATAATTGAAAGACCAGCCCTAAGTCACTTTTGAGAAGTTAAAAATTATTATTAACGACGTCGTTCCAATATTTCTTATGAATGTTTTTACCCAAATATTTGTAGATCGTTAGTGTTCTAATGATTTGCGACACGCGTTTTGGAACACTCTTAATTATAATAAGGATATCGTGTTCACCTACTTTTTGTAAATATCAGTTCCTTAAACATTAGGAGCGATTTATAAACGCCTACCTACGTAAAAATCTAAAATTCTGGGGCTTGTTTAATGTGTTCTAACGAAAATTAAAATAATTTCAATAGTTCAAATACGTGTCAATTTTTCCATTTTTCCCAATAATGAGACATTTAGGTGCAAAAATATTGAACGCAAGTTATTAAAAATTTATTTAATATTTCTCGTTTTTAAAATTAAGTAAATAAATGATACGCATATAAATTTGGTTTAATGATAAAATTGAATAAAGATTTAAAAAAACAAATTAGATATTTATTTATTATCATAAATCAATCCCGCTTGTTGTATGCTTTTATGTATATTTCAATGATCGAAAAAAATATGAACGAAAGACACGCTCTTATTATTTACTTAATGAATATCAATTTGCAACGTAAACTTGTGTATCTTGAAAAGTTTAGATAAATTAAATTAAAAGGTTTCATCTGCTTAATTATAGATATTAAATTATGTTCCGTTAATTAATATAATGGTCCTAAAATTATTCGCCGAATTAATGTTTAACTTGTTTTTAATCACGTCACAACACACAAATAGAAACAAATTACAACAATTGAGTCGTTCATAAATGAAAATTGTCTACGAAACAAATGCGATTTTCTCGTTCAAGGTCGAATTAGCATCGGACTAGATTTTAACCATAAATAATTTCTTTATTAAAGATGATAGGTTATTATTAATTCAAAACTTGCGATCTCTTAATATCGATAATATTATTCCAAATTACTACGTAACTGTAATTGGCGCTGTAAAATACCTGCGCGGGTATTTTAAATTTTAATAATCCTAAATAGGTAGAGGTATTCTTTTAAAAATTAAGTCACGAGTCAAATTCTTGCTAATATTGTTAACGTGTCTCGGCGATTTCTTGAGAAAACCTCGATGTGCAATTAACTTGTTAAATGTATACACTCTGGTTATATCAAAAACAAATAAATCACATTGCGTTATGCCGACATATAGAAATGTTGTGCCAAAATTGTTTACATAATTTAACGACGTAGACGCAACTTATTTTAAGTAATATAATATAAACATATATCCTACAAAAACTTTAAAACGTGTATTAGAACGAAAACTTTTATATTATGTACCTACATATATTTAGTTGTGAAATTCGTGGTTGTTTATAAACGAGATGTATTATTGCCTTAAATTAATAACCATTTAACAAAATATCAACGTACATATAATAAGTGTGTGTACTATAAAAATGTAATTGAAAATTTTAAAAGATACACTTTTAAATAAATTATGTAAGCGTATGTTGTAAACGGAATTAATAAAAAACCTCGACGTCCTCAATTTATGTAGTTTTAGATGCTGCTCTAATAAAAAATTTGCGGTTACTCAATTACACTCTAATTTTATATAATCCGTTTAATTTATTGGCATTTTTAAGACTTTCTCTACTTATCAAAGCAATCGTAAACGATCTTAGTTCGAATTGAAAATGTATAAAATAATAGTACCTATATGTACTTGAAATAAACTCAATAGGTTGTTATAACTTCTTATCATTCTCATATTTTACCAATACTTTTTTTAACACCCTTCCCCAATAGAAAAAGATCTTATTTTTTTACTTTAACAACTAAATTATATCTCGACCTTTTTTTTTGAGGTCTTCTTCTGCGTTGTTTCACAACATAAACTATTAACGACAAGTATTTTTGTTAATTAAAAAAATTTAACTCTCGTTCATATCTATCGACATTTCCATCTCGGACCATACATTCGGATAATCGTTGACCATGACGAACTCGAAATGCAGCAATTAATTTATTAGCGGGTAAAACAAAATTAGTGCCGAAACGAAAATTCTCCGAGTGCATTTTCTTAATGGGTTAAACGTAAACCTTCCGCGAATAATTTTGAACCGAGCTGCAACCGTTTCAAAACAAACGATAAATTACTTGTATTTTGAAAATTATCGACTAAAAACAACGTGTTTACAAACAACCACGCTGCGTCGAAAGCACCGGTTTCCGCCTAATTACCGAAACGACATTTTAAAATATCATTTTTATTACAAACTCAAGATACCTATCGGTAATAAACTGTCAACGGAATTAATTTCAGAGCACCCAGATGCGACAGAAAATCGAAATTCCAGAAAAACTTCGAGAAAGTAGTTTCGACAATTTTCTAATCCATAATATTTATAGATGTTTATAAAAAGACGTCATAATTGAGACAAAGTGAAAATCGTGTAATGGCATCTTGTCGGCTTACCATTTAATATTAATTTTTCAAATGATCGATTTTAATTAATTACGTATAACGTAAATACTGTTAGCTAACGAAATATTTCAGGTTCTATCGTTATCGTACGAACCCTTAATTATCTACCTTTAACGTTGAAAAGCTCGCGCGAGTTAATTATTAAACATCAATTTTCTCCGCAACTACCTCGGACATCGTGTGTTTGAATGTAGAAAATTTTTAGATATTAATTACGTTCAAAATCACTTTCGTAAAGCGATTAAATTTTTTTTACATTTTTTTTTTTTAGTTTTGTAAATGGAAGCATTACCTCAGCGTGTAAAAGAATATCTAACGCGAACTATACAGTTATATACCTACTTTCAAGATTTTCAGCTCTATAAATAATCTTGTCAAATAAGATTTCCGTTAAAGTTAATTTTATAGTATGTACTTATTATATAGTACATTTTTGACTTTCCATACCTGAACTTACTTAATAATTTGTAAATTTACTATTTACGATTGGAGGCGTTCGTTTTAATTATGGATTTTATCTATCGCGACAGCTGCTTATTTTATAGAAATTAAATTTAACTAGAAAGTGCCGCATGTATATACTTACATACTTTTGTATATATCGGGTATTGATCACACTCGTCGGCATAATTTATTATAAAATTTATTAGCGCTGACCTTATTCTTAAATACTTTTATTTGATATTAATAGATAAATATTTTATTTATTCATTAATTCTCTTAAATCCATTTCTTTTTATAAATATTCACAACGGAAAGACGAAGAAACACGAAAGTACACGGCACACATGTGACTTTCTCATCTTCATCGTGCGTTGGTCATCTTATTAGATAGTATATTTTTCGGTCTTCGTAGCACCACATTTATTACCTACATAAATTATTGAAAACTAACATTTACGAGCGTCCGTTTATATAATTTATTTGTATAAACATTGTAAGTAGGTACCTACCTAATTTATTTAGCTATGCTCGGTGTTTTAATTAACTTCAATAATTAAGGTTATTCTTCAACAACGCCCGCATTTTTGTTAGTTTAGAGATTAAATACAATTTGGGTGTTTTTAGATCGTTTCTTTTCGATCAAACATTAAACATTAAGTACGTATCTACATATTTTGAATTCTTGCCGACAGGTTAATTTTTAAGGTTGATTAGTAATTATCTTTTAAAATAATCGAAAGCTGTAAAACACTAGAAATACCTAAATTTAGAGTTTATTCACTACAACGTCGTATTCTAATAATTGTATTTACTCTTTGATTTATGGCAAGCAATTAACCCGCTTAATTGCGACGTTCAGTCGTAAAACATGGTAACTAGCATTATATCAGCTTTAGCGTTATTTGTATGAAAAGCTCGTTAAAGTTTCTAAAAGATATTATACGTATTTTGAATGCCCAAGTATCTGTTATTTGTTTGTAATTAAATTGGCGTTACGTGTACAAAATTAAAACGTTTCAATTATGTCCCCGTTAAAGTCTATGTGGGCAAAAGCCAACGATTTTCTTGATTAGAAAAGACATTCCGAAATTTAGATGTAAATATAGATTTAAATTTTTTTTTAAACTCGCGCTAATTTCCACCCCATTGTTGCAGACCGACGATAAAAATGGAAAGAAACAGAAGAAAATCAAATCGAATAAAATTAAACGGAAATGTTGAGATATTTAAAGAAGAATATACAAAAATAAATAAAAACGGGATGCCTAACTATAGAAAAATGAAATATTCATTTGAAATACACACATTTTAAATTATTTTAGATACCGTATAAAAAACTCTAAAAAATGTTTATATACTTAATAGTTTCTATTTATTTGTTTTGCCGACAATTCCACATTTTGTTTTTATTTTCTTCCACTCTAGCTAAGAGGCTTTGTAGCATCAATTGCTGTGGTTATCTCCACTATCAAGTACGCCCATGCCTACTGGGGTGTTATTTCACCACCCTTACCGGGGGACTCGAATCCAGGACCCATCGGGTGAAAAACAAGTTATAATACATTATATTTTATGCCATGTTTCCTAAATCGTACCGGTACGATTTAGGCAATAACAACAATTTTGATTAAATAATTTCTGATAAGCTTCTTAATTTGACTTACAAGGAAGGTTAGGCAGGTGGAAATCTCAGAAAAATTTGAAACTTTGCAAGATTGTAGTACGTACTAGTCAATACTAATCAAGAACTCTTACGCAGTTTAAGAGGGTGAAATCTACCCTTGAAAATTGGAACTTTTTTCGATCTTGCTTATTATCTGTGAAACAACAAGAGCTTATCGCCCACAAACTATATATTTTTGTAAATGGCTGTTCAAGACCTACATTATGATACAAAAATTAGCGGTACAAATTTTAAGGGACGGTACCGTGCGTCCGATGCGGATTAGTGGACGCTTAGCTTAACAATGCTGCTGCTACGACTGTAACAGACTATAAGATAAAAATTAGAAACTTCTAAAGTTTTTTTTGTATTTTCTACCTTTTTTGCCATCGTTTTCCCTCTATCGTCAATTTCCAGCGTAGATTCTTTCGTTGACTGCGAACTTGTATTATTACATACCTATACCTACGTAAGGTAAAATGTCGTTCGCGAAATTGGACCGTTGAATGTTTCAGGGGAGCCCTAACCAAGACCCTAACCGAGTCCCTATCCAAGAGCCTAACCAAGCTCGCTTTTCAAAGAATTTGTGTTAAAGCTTAAAGGTCCATGTATTTACACTTTATAAATACGTGGAGAGTTAGTCGACAAAGAAAGATCCTACCTTTCCTTGTCGTATTAATCCTTTTTTTTTGTAATCCTTTTAGAGAACACAACACACAACATTCGCGCACTCACACGCAAAAAGGCCTTATTAACCGAACGAGCACTCCTTGCACACACGAACAATACGACGCCATAATTTAAAATTCGAACTACTGAGCAAGCACTACCGCTCTGTAGCAATAACACGAAAGATCTGAAGCGGTTTTGCCAGAATTCTATATATAAATGCATTCGAGTAATTTTCAATATGTCACCTACTGTAAAAAACTACATCGCATTGTTTTTTAAATTATAGTTTTAATTGTCCTTTACGTGAATATATATGTCTGCCGATATAAAAATGTACCCAAGTATGACAAAAATTAGGTATGAAAATTCGAAGGGATTTTCATCTCTAATTTTTGTATAATATCATAATGTAGGTCTTGAACGGCCATTTAAATCGCCATCGAATTATCATGTACAATATACAGTTACTGTTTTATTTAAAGAAAACTATCTTAAAGAGCATTTTACTGCTACATTATTAAAGGCACTTATAAAACTTAAAGGCTTATGTCGACAATTTTGTTTATAAACTATAAAGCATAAAATAATCAGTAATTTATGTTCACATAGCAGATACGAGGAGGCATAATTTCAAGTCAATATTTTAAATAAATGAATAATAAATAAATAAGAGCTGCAAAAATGTTTAAAGGTAGTACAAAACTACATAATACGAAATGGGATAGTCAGAAATCAGGAAAAAGTTGTTTAAAATTTGATAATCCTTACACTCCAACATTTCTGTACAGTGTTGGGCGATCATTTTCTCTCATTCCCGGGTGGTTGTACAAAACTCTAGTTAATACAAAATTTCGGTAAACATGTTTTTTATTTTGAAAAAATTCTATATACCTAAAGAAATTTGACTTATGAACATGTTTTCATACGACCTTGCTATTAAGGTCAAAATATATTACTTATAATTTATAAAAATAGTTGATATTCTAGTTTCAGATAAATAAAAAAAAAAAACGTATTCGAGAAATGATCTAAGTGGGTAAATAATTCTAAAACTATTAGTGTGCGAGTCAAGGGGTCAAAGCAACAGATGTTTGCGATATGTCATTTAAAAGATGACCCCGAGTATGCATATAAATATATATCTACGGTAGTCAATCTAACTTTTATACATTCATCTATCTATTTAATTGACTAATTTATAATATTAAATGGTTTTTCTATCGTTATCCTACAATTACTTTTTCATTTAAATATAAAATTTAGAGAACCTAATCTTATAATTTAAATTTGCATTTTTATGTACGTATTCCGATTTTTTCGTAGTTTGTTTATTTAATCGGAGCCAAAATTTAACTGTTGTACATGAATAAATTTCACTAACAATACATAAGTACATTATAGAAATAAAATACATCGATGTGGTATTAACCTAAATAACTTAGATTTATAGAATCGTGCAGAAACTAAAGGTCGTTGCCTATTTCAGAAAAAAAGTTAAAACCAAAAATGCTAGGTACAAAGGTTACAAGCTAAACGTATAATAAATAAGCACAAAACCATAATAAAATACCCACAACAGTATTTTTTTATATAGTTCATTTTCACTTTTACGGATAATTATGCGAAAGTTCTACTTTTTCTTTTTTTAAAAAAAAACGTGCAAGTTTACATAAAATTTCCCTTTTGAATCGTCTAGCTTTTCGTTAATAATAATTAATTAGACAATTTTCACTTTTTTTTATCCCTAAAACAAAACTCTTTTTTTTCGTATTGTATGTAAAGTGCGAGAACGCATTTTTGAATTGTTCACTTTTAAAAGAATAATTAGATAAATTAGGATGCTTAGCTTAAACTGAGAAGTTTAATTCACAATTAGGTAATTAATTAACTCTCAGGCGATTAAATTTCGACAAGGCATCGTTTATTAAAACAAAGAATACACGCTTTCGTTGTGTATTTTAAAGACAATACATTTAAAACAAATAAATCCAAATCTTAAATCTACAAAATGTAGATCAATAGTGCAACTGAATAAATGGAACGTGTCGGTAGCGATTGACTGTTGAAATGTAATGCAATTAGCACCATAGGAAGTCTCTTCGAAACTTCACTTTCACATAACATAATTTGTTATAATTATGTAGAAACTGGATTGATCAGTAGGTAAATAGAGTAGTTGATATAAATGCTACGACTAACCTTATACCGACGATTTTAAAGGTTTAATTTTTCACCTTCGATTTTAAATTGGCGTTGTGCGGGTTAAAAGAAAATAATAATTTTTATTTAATTTAATCTGTAGCGCTTTTCACGACGAGACTTTGAGACGGTAAAGCCTATAGCGTAGGTGGCAAGGTAATTCTTATGGGAAAAATTTTAACGGCGATGCCCGCTTTACTTTTACCAACGGCTGCATATTTTTACAATAAGTAACTTTCGACGGCTGAATTTTCAGAGGTTCTTAAACAGTTACTAATTTAAATTTGAAAAAAAAATTTAATTTAAATAAAATGAGCCGTTACGAACAAGCACGATAAATTTTACATTAGTCCGGTTAATTTTCGATTGTTTGAGTATCATCAGATAAAAGCGTCGTAAACTATGTAAATAACCCTTTTAAAAACATCTGTTACACTTGAATAAAAATATTTCGGTGCTATTCATTCGTTAAGTTTCTTTTGCGTATAAAATCACTTTTAGCAATACGTTTGGCAACACCGTCTTCCCGTAAGAGCGATACTGGAATTCTCGCTGTGAAATTCGCTATTTTAACATTAAAAATTATTCGCATCGAACCCCATAAAATTCTATAATAAAATTAATGCCGTTTCATCTTGCATATGTTACGTATTAACCAAATTCGAATTAAGCAATAAATTGCAACTTATTGTTGGTCCTTTATGGCTTCTGGTTTTGTCGAAAATAAAAGCGCCAAAAGCGCCGTTGAATTTTATGTTCGATTCTAATACATTATAGTGCAATAATAATAATTTGCGAATCTTGCCGCGATCACTTAATAAATAATCGAGAAAAATGGTTCGTTGAAATAATTTAGGCCGTTTTCGTTAAGCGATTTTATTGCTTCCGCACATACGCGTCTCGGATATCATACGAAATTAAAATAGTTTAGAAACACGTATTGAATATGTAGTAGTCCTTGATGAACATTCTACACATTTCGACGAAATTCGTCACGGTTTACGTTTAAAATTTATTTTTTCAAAATACAGGCAAGAATAAATTATAGGCGTATTTTCCACGTTGTTCGAATCGTCCTTCGACATATGTATACGTAACGTAACTGTATTCCTCTCTAAGAACTTGAATCTGCGATATATCATTCTATTAACTGTAAAAGCTCGTATTTCATCGGTGGTTCCTTAGAATACAAATATAACTTTTTTTTGTCCATAATCGAAACATTAAAATTTGAAATTCATACACTTATTAGAATAAGATATAAATAAAACGTCGCGGTAACGCATTTACAATAGTAATAGGCATTTGTTTTATTTTTATTTCGTTTTTAAACTTTAAAAGTAGATATTACCTTTAATTTGTTAAAAATAAAATAGTTAATTTTCTTTTTATATTTTACCGACATTTTTAAATAGGTATAGATATAAACTGCCATGTTTTAACACTATTGTAGACATCAAGATTGATTCTTTCGTTTTATTTTATATCCTTGTAATCTTTATACTTAACAGTTAGGAACCGCTATTTTACTTGGCTAATAATTTTATATTCAAGTCGACATACAAAAATCCATACATTTCGAATCACCTTCGACGTAATATTTTATTATTTAAATTAATAACATAGTAAGTGTCTTTGCGGTAGTCAAAAGGCATAAATCTCTAATATAATTACATAGTCGCTTGGGCGTAAGGTGAAGAAAGCAGTTATATTTTTGGAAGTGTGTATTAATAATTCGCATACCACATGGCAATTTTGTACGGTAATCGTTAGCAATCATCCAGGATGTAAATTACATGTATTTAACGTATTTAAAATTAGTTAAACTGTTTCGGGAGTGTTTGTTTACTTTTAATATTTGAATTAACTCGTTCGATTAACTTCGAATTAACTTCGCTAATTAAATTGCACGGAAGGAGTTAATCTACCCCGACAAGCGTATCGAATTGTTTTTTCGCGAGAACAAGGGTGCAACGCCGTAACGAGGGTATGCAGCGCCGACGGAAAGTTTCTATGTAACTTTCGTCCCCTTAACACAAGAATGACAAAAATTTTAAAATACAATATGTATATATACATGTAATGCTTAAAATACCGCACTTTTTCGACGACGCCGACGTAGCAGCCCTCCGATTTCATAGTTTTGGATTTGAAAAATAACTTGACTAATTATATTATGTATCAATTACCTACCTAATGGCGAATGTATAGTGCCTGATATTGGATTAATTATGAAACTTCCCGTTCCAGATGTCGATCGTGGGCGAGGGGACTCGCGGTTAGTTTTAGGGCTAGTGCTAGAAGCTCCAGAAGATGGATTTTACCGTTTAGGTACGAAACAAGGAGTCATTATATGGTAGATACCTATGTTGTCGTAAAAAATCGATATTTTGTATAGATACGACACGCGAGAGTAAATTTTTTAATTTTTAAAGACTTTAAAATAAATAATCAAATAAATAAAAAAACTAGCTTCTACTCGTAATTTCGTCTGCAAGGAATTAGAAATACTTAGTCGAAGAAATGTCCCCTACAAATTTTATAATTCAAAGGTAGTAAGTATCTACAGATAAACTGATGAAAATTTTAAAAAACATATTTTCTCCGTCTTATCTCCTTACGATTAGGAGTGGAATTTCGAAAAATTATTTCTTAGTGGGCGTCTACTTCATAACAGGGATATACAGGGTGCTTGATACTTCAATATGAATACTGTGATGGGCGATAGAAGAAGTCATTTGGAACATATCTGACAATATATACTATGTAAGTGTTGCAAATTTCGAAATATATCCGCATCGATTGCTATTTTTCCTAATCCTATTCTTCAGAAAATCCCCTTATTATGAAAAATCTAGAAATGCGTAACACTTTGTATAATAGTGTATATGGTCGGATATATTCCAAATGACTTCTTCCTCTATCGCTCATTTCAGTATTGACATCGATGTATCAAATACCCTGTATGATGTACCCTAACGTGTACCTAAAATTTTTAAAATAATACGATGTTCTTGTACTTGCAATAATTAAATACATACATTTTACTTGTATCTATCAATTTGTTGATCGTTGTTCGCGTTGCCTATTTTGACGACAGAAAAGTTTAACAAACTAATTTAATAATTACCCGATTAATTAAATAATTAACCTACCCGACTTTAGATAGCTTTGCACAAAATTTTACCTATCATTATCAATAAAAAAATAATAGTTTTAACTAAAAGTACAAAGTAGGTCATATTGCGAGAACTGCCATTTTTAAATAAAACATTTCATACATGAACCCAGATCTCGATCTGTGGCAGTTGTGCAACTACAAGATGTCAAGTTCAGTTTAAAAAGAAAATTAAATTCAAAATTTAAATATCGAGCCGTTTAAAATGACGATGACAGCCGATGTTAAGTCATCACTACACTTAATACCTCCTAAAATAGTAACTGGCAAAACAGCTATAAACAATTAATAATAGTGAGGTGAAAATGAAAACAGTGTTGTTAATGAAATTGTTATTGATTCATCAAAATGATGTTAATGAAAATTTCAATTTCATTTCGACTGCGTTATAGCCCGATGAAAATAATAAAATTAATGAATTTGATTTTGTATAACCTTGATCTAATTTTGTATCAGTTGATGTAGATAACTTTACTATTTATATTAAAATGTTGATTTCAAGCAACAGCTGATTTAGGCCAAAGATCTCTCCAAAGCTCGTTTCGCTCGTTATGACTCATAGATGCTGTGTAAAGCACAGAAATTATCGAGAAACAATGTACTTATAGCAACATTTTACTGTTGAGCTGTAATTCGATCGTGATGTCATAATATTTCTAACAAATTTTTCATTTTAATTGTGAGCAAATCTACTTTCGACTTAATAGTCATTAATTGACGTATACGTACAACGTGCTTAACCAGTACAACTTGTGTTAGTCAGGTAAAAATCTTTAAATAACTGTTTTTAATACTCTTATACAAATTGACAAGCATAAAAACCATATATTCAAGATTTTATAAGGTGTAGCACTCAGATTATAGGTACCTACTGAACGACAAACTTGGAAATATAAAAATTAATTAAAATTCCGTTTTAAAATATAACCTATAAATATAATTTGAACGATATGAACATTTTCATTAAAATTCGGTTTTTTTACAATTTTAAACGGTTTTGTTTTGGAGCTTGTTCCAACTTATAAATGTTTGTGTTGTTTTTTCTCTACGACAATAGCTAATCTTGGTTTGTGTTAAATGATTGGAAATGGTTTAAATGATTATTTTGCGTTAATTTATTAAAGTAGGTTCTATTCGGAAAATTCATAAACAAGAGTAGTAGAAAGAAAACTGTAAGTTCATAGAAATCTTTTAAACAGTGTATTTACATAAATTGCAGGTAAACGCTAGAATACTTTAAAAAAAAAATTAAATTCAGTTTTATGGTATTAAGTATGACTTGTTTTATTTTATTTGTACATATTTTATTAAATGTTTTTGATTACTTAACGTTTGTTTTATTTAATTTATATATATTTTTATTTACGCCTGCAAAGTATGGATAATTTTTGAAAAAATAAATGCGCATCTGGTTTTTCAATTACATTTCCTGGAAATTCAATGCTAAATTTAAAACATATTAATTTTTTTATCTGGAATATTTTATTTCTTATTTTTCCTGTAGGTACATCGAGAACGAGGCATTTCAAGGGATATGCATATTTATACCTACTTTTTGTTTTGAAAATCTTTCAACGCCATACGTAACAAACGAATCATATTTGAAAAAAATGTTAATTAAAAAATAGAAATTTTTATAAAATACAACACCAAACGCGCAAGAAATGAAATGCAATTAAAAAAAAATAAATCACTACCTACTAAAATTGGGCATTTGTAATGATTATTATTTCGTCAATAAACAGTCAATGGAATTCGAACTCGTTTCTTAAATTATTCCTTTAAACTAAATACCGCCAAAATAAAATAAAAAATAACGGAAATTTTAGATTTAAAATTTACATAGTTCCTTTAAAACCAGGAACGCGATTAAATTAAAATCATTAAAACCAATTTAAATGCGACAACTTCGAGAGGCGATAATTATTTTACTAGTCGTAACAAAAATAGATGACAACGCGTTAATCACGTCGAGACTTTTTAAAATTTAATATAAACCAATTAATCGCTCACCTAATTAGTTTATTAGAAAAGTTGTTTAGTTTTTTAATTTTAGTTATCTACAGCTAACTGAAAATATCGAAATAGGTAGATAGCTATAACTAAATTACTGAAATTTAAAAAATTATTCCCATAAATTTTTTTAATGGGCTTTAAAAGTTTGGAAGTTTATAATTTAATGACTTTTACGACGACGTTATATTAATAGGCAAACAAATAGGAGCAAAATCATAACTTCGAAAAATATCGTAAATTAAACGAAAATGGTTGTTTATAATCGTGAACGTATACGAACCGAAAACAGGCAGGCATTTCAATTTAAAACTAATCTTAACGTAAAATAAACTAGGTGCCTATTTAAATTTAAAATTTCATTTGAATTATACACAAATAGATACGTTGGTGTTTATTCTCGAACATACATATGTATGTACATCGCCGATTGTTAATTTATGCCTGTTTAGTATACAGCAGAGTCACTAATTACGAGGTATAAGGTAAAGAAATATTAATAACCGCATTTCTGTTTCATAAAGATCGGTTGCCGATTAAAAAAAATGACGTTTAATATGGCATTCGTGTGTTACATTAACAATAATTTTACTTAAAACGAGTAATAGCGCATATGGTAACTAAATGGAAAGATATGTTCGTATGGAAAATGGCATGTAGGTAATGTAAAACTGTCAATATGTAAGCGTATTTTACCATGTTTCGTATATATATTGAAAGTTTAATAATAATAATTACGTACAAGTGTACGGTTATAACGTTCTCCATGTACACGATTGATATTTATTGTTTGTCATGCGAATAACAGGTGGGCGAAGATTATGAAAAATAAATATTTTCCTGTACATCGTTTCCTATTTTATTAAATTGTAATTTTGTTATTACTATATGGGTAGTAGATATGGTACGTATGTACCAAGTTGGAGGATTACTGCAACTTATTATACGCATAGGTTATCAAAGAAATTTTGCTTTAAGCGCACATTTAATTGAAAATTAGAAAATATAGAAAATGATCTATCAATCGTGCATCAAAATAATTCACCAATAATTTTTAAGTGAAATAAATTACAATAAATATGCTTTTCGACGATTTAGGCACCTATACCCACAAAATATTTGTGTACTGTTCGATTTACGATTAGTTAAATTTAGATTTCGCTCATTGCCGATCAAACGAGTTTTCTTGAACTCGAGAATGATTGACAGGTCATTTCTATATGGCACGAACTGTAATAGTTTAACGCAAATAATAATTTAAAACATAATACGTCTTTCTTGTATACATAGTTATTACTTCTGCTATTCGACGTAATTCATTGAGACGTTGCTGACATTTAACAAGGAGCTTATTGCTTATTTGACAGTTGTTTAATTATTAAGGGCGATTCGGAGTCCATATTGCATAATTATATATTTTTAGAAACTAATAAAAACTCACGCCGACCCTCCACGACTCTAGCGCATAAACAGGTTCCTTACTGGACTTGGTTTTATAAAATCTGGTCAGCCAAAATAATTTGAAACTATTAAACAAAGACACTTAGGCGCACAAAATTTTAAAACAAAACACCTCAAACGCACAAATTGTCGGTGATGAATCCATTGACAGTTGAAATGGTAATGCTACAGTTTTTGTTTACAATTTAAATTCAAAGCATGGCCGTTTTTATTTTACCTACAATTTTCATTGACCAGTCTTTTGTCGTGCACAACCTTTATTTATCTAATTGCTACATTTTCTCTGTATACACACATCCTAGAACGTTGTCGGTAATATGAATTCCGAGTCACTCTGTATAGCAGACAACTATCAAATAAACAATAAAATTCCTTGCTGAACGTCAGCAAGATTTTAATGCGAATTTACGATTTTAAAATATTTACCGTGTAAAATAGTTATAGTTTACTCCTATTATATATTATATTATAGTATATTATATTATAGTATATTATATTATGTTATTATAATATTAATATTATTAATTAATTTATTAATTTATTTATTAATTATTATTATTATATATTATATTTTATTATATATTTTAAGGGAGTAAAAAGGCGTTTATGGCCCGTCATGTGAAAATTCATAAGGGTTTTAAACGTTAATTAAGTATGTAAGTAATTAAATACATAAATAATACATAATTAAATAAATTAATATTACATATTACGTATTAAATACATAACGACGTTTCTGTTGAATTTACTAGTTCAATTTACTGCGTTTGTATAAGTGCAAGTTGGACAACAAGGTCGAGGTATTTAAAATACCTATTAGAACAATTGAAATTAAATAATTTAATAAAAAAAAACTTCGTTCGTGCAAAAAAATTTATATACACCTCGAGAATAATTAACGTTTATGACTCGTGGCGTGAAGATACATGACGAAATTTTATTATTATTACATTTTATCGCTCACGGGCAATAAAGTAGTATTTCACGCCCAAAAATCTTGTTCGACACAAAGTAACTACACTTCAATTTCCAGTCGTAGGTCCTAGACATCTTAGGTACCTAGACATATTATTTTAAAATTAATTCTCGATTTGGACGAATTTTTCCCGTGACGATTTAAATTAACCCATTATCTTGATTATTTTTGGAAGAATAAAGAAACGAGGAAATTTGAGAATTGGAGTTTTTCAAGAATTAATTTGTTACTTTGTTATAAAAAAAGTATTAAAATTGGCTAAACGTTTGGAAGACGTTTCTATCTGGTTTATATTTCTTCTAGATTATTAATTATCGATTCACATTGAAAAAATTGGAGATTAAATTTGGAATTGTAAAATCATCTGCCAAGTATCAATAAAAATGATAAATTTGAGGGTAATTATTAATAATTTTATTTGATTTTCCCTTTAAACATAAAGTTGTCACATCGAACGATTTATATGAGGGAAAAATGGAAGATCTCGAAAAAGTTCTTATCAAAATTCGATATTTTGAATTTTTATTTAAATTCATACTTATTCGCGCGACAAAGGTGACCACGATCAACGAAATAATCTCGTTTTATTTGAATTGGTACTGGAGAAAATTAACGTTGAACGAAAATCGTTTGGAACAGTTTCATCCCGGCCCTTGCAAACTAAGCAATTATCTTAAGATTTTCTTAGAAAATATTCTTCTTCTGTTACAAAATAGAAAACGAATCATTTAAAAGTAACACGCACTGTTTTGGAACGTTGTTGGCCATTTGATGTTTGGAAATAGATTTTGCCCCTTTTTCTGATTTTAGTAGCTAATTGTAAGTATTATTCTAGATTTAAAAGTTCTTAATGTACGTACCTAATGACTTAGTAATTAATAAATATCTATAAGCAATCTTGATTTATAATAAAAACTCGTAAAGAATTGTGCAATACTAGTAACGGTCGCGCCGCGCTTGTTTCACTATCTTCTTATACTTCTTATTTTATTCTAACAGAAACCGATGTTAGCAGAAAGAAGACTTAAAATAATCTCCATTTAAATAAAACCGTTAAAGATGTGTCTGGTAGATATCAACCAACAACTGGGTAACGCGGTAACTGAACGACGAATTCACGGCCTATTAAAGATGTCTGCAATCTAATTGTAAGATAATTCGTTTTTTCCTACTTATTTATTTTTTTTTGGATTTAGATAATTATAACTAAAATGATCGAAAATTATTCATTTAGTAACACCGCACCGCAATAAATTAGTTCTAAAATTGACAACGAAAACCTTAATTCCATAAAGTTATAGTTAAAAATTGATAAATTACTTAATTATCTAACAAACTACAGGTACACAACCAATAGTAAAATAAATGTTTGTCGAACTAATCGTCGTGTTACGCTTTCGGTTTCTTCAAATTAGTTTAAAAATTGATAGTCCGACGCGAACCGAAAAGTTTTGTTATTACTACCTATTTAATAGTAATTAACTGTTATTGAAACAATGCAATTGTTTTAAAACAAACAAAATAGACTTATCAAATTATGGATAGTTTCGAGTTTCGATAATATTAAAAGAATAATGTTTTCGGAATTATGTAGATATTTAAATTTATAACGGTGATTTTTTATAAAACCAACTAATAAATTTAACGTCCTGGATTTCTAATAGGTTTGTATCTTTTTCGATAAATTCTTTCGAAACACCTACGGCTTCCGTGACGTAAGATTACAATTTTTATTTACTAAACCTCGGGATTCGGTAACTGGACATTTTATTTATCTCCGTATTTCGAAAAAGCTCGATAAAACAAGAATCGTGCGTTTAAAAAAAAAACCGACTTACGTTTAAACTTTAGTATCCTTTTTAATTAGTTTTAAAACCAAACCGCCGCGGCGTCGCGCCGTTACTAATTAGTGATATAGTATGGAGTGCGGAAAGTTTTCACAAATTAAATCGATCATTTGGTTATCGCTTCTATCAAATACAAAGCTAATAAGGAAATTGACAGATTTCACACTACCAAATGTTCTTCGAGTTTCCTGTACTTATAAAACCTAAAACTTCGCCGTTTAACAAATAATCCTATCGTTTTCTATTTTTTTTTTTAATCGATTTTCTAGATTGATCGAGGAAGTCAGTCGAGTCTTGCAGATCGTTAATTAATTTATTGGCTCATTTAATTCGTTTACCTTATTTTTTCGGGCATCATTTCATAATACAATTAGTCGAAATTTCGATTTAATTTATTCTAAACTTTCTCCAGTTTCAATTTTCGAACAGACGCGCGGAATACCTATGTAACGTTCAACGTGATGTCTTTAACTGCGTTATTTTAAATTATTATAGGTTGGCGTAAAAATCATTGCGATTTATCAATTGTCGTTATCTTTTGTTATAGTCGTGTGATTGTAAATAACGAAATTGACACTACCGATATCAGTTTACGTCTATTGTTTTCATTATTTATCATTGTTGGATATAAACTTATTTTAAATTAATCGTAGAAAAAAGCAAATTCGCGCGATTTTGTTGTAGGTACGAATTTAAATTGGCGAATTGGCATTTTTTGGCGAAGAGACAGTTAGTGAACGTACAAGTTCTACACTACATATTTACAAAAAGTTCGTGATGGAAACGAACACTTTGGAGATGAGGGAGGGACGACAACGCGAGAGGTGGCAGAAGAACTCGATGTTGATCATTTAACAGAAAAATAAAAATTGCCGTTTTTCTACTATCAAAGTAAAAACCGCAATTGTTTTTGCACAAACCCAACAACAATCGATTACGATTAAATAATAATTTGCTCTAGATCTTCCTTCGTTACTTGCCTAAAAATTTAATGTTTCTTTCAACAAAAGAAAGCGATAATTACACTTAAAAATATTTTATATAACAACGAAAAGATATAAAATCGGAAATAAAACTCGAGGGATCCCCATAATAGGTAATATACTTGTATTTCGGATATATTTATGATAAGGCGGTAACAAGTTTGTCCCTAATTAGAGTTATACTTTCACTGGCTAATTACTACATTAATTAAAATTTGAAATGTTGGGATTCCATTGTCTTTTTTCGCTTTAAGACACGTGAAGGTACCATTTGACAAGTGCTAATTTTTTTTATACGGCGTGCGTGATGTCTACTTAATAACAGCCTTCGTATAAAAACTGCTATTAAAAAAAAATCGTGTTGCAGCGTTTTTGATATTTAACTAAAACGACGTAACTATAATTTATAAATTAATCTAGTTATTTTAAATTATTTAATAAAAGATTATTTTCGACCTGTTACGGCAATTAAAGTACCCTACGCATATAAAGTTTTTTGTATAAACCGAGATATCGAAGTGCGCCAATATAATTAACCGTTACCATAGCGTTATGGAAATGAGAAACGTAAATTTTTATCTACGCTACAAGATCATAAAGAACACATAACAGTTCGGTTTGGTATACCTATAGTACCTGCGCATAATCAATGATAGTACCTCGGTTAGATAACGTACTTACAGGGACAAGTTCGGACATTCGTATTTGAGGATTTACTTATTTATGAATCATAACGAAAATAACGCAACTTTGCGCGAAACATTATGAAATCAATTAATTAATTGATCTACGAATAAGCACGTAATATAGGAACTTCAACTATAGGTTAGAAAGGAAACCCGCCTATAGGTTATCTTCAATTGCTTGAACGTCCGTAAATTATAAATTTAAATTATGACGTAAAGCGAGGAAACGCATTATATAATATAGTTCTGGGCCGTAACGAACTGTATAAAAAAATATAATTTTTAACCGATGGTGTTAAGCAGTAAAACAAGCGGATGTAATTTTTGCACTACCGTGCGCGCCCTGTGGAAATGTATTGTTGCTGTTATGCGCATTATGTTTGTGTGTGAATCAAACGTTTCACTTTATTACATGAGAAATGGGACTTTTACTGTGGAAATCTATTTATAAACATTAAATTTACCATCTATAAATATATATACCTATATTGTTAATATTTCCATATTTCGTTGTAAATTTTTATAAAATTTCGAACACATTTCGAACCGAAAATATATGAATTTCGTTTTAATTTAGTTTTGTATTATACTACGAATGGAAATCTAATGGGAATAAGGTAATCTAGAGCGCATTAATAAGGATTTTATAATTATTACGCTCTTCCGTTTACCTATCCTAAGAACAAAATTTAGTTCAAGATTGAATAAAATACAAAACTTTCTCGATTTCTTACCAATTCCTTACGTTATTTAAATGATTTTTTTTTCAACATCTATCTACAATTAAAAAAAATCCTGCATAAGCTTTACTAAATTTTAACTACCGATCTCCCGCTGTGAAAGTAAATTCAAACACTTAAAAATATTCATTACGGATTAATAGTTCTACTGTATAATTTAAGTGATTTGTGTCTTTTGAAGAGGCTACGGTTTTATGACCGGCGGAATCTGAAGTCTACGTCTACCGTTAAAAGCTTGACGTTATTAAATACACGTCGGCGTATTAAAAAATTATTTTATATTTTAGACGTTACTGACACAGTGTCGAAATACCTTTCGAAAAATATTGAGCGTGACAATGACAGCAAACAAAATTAATCCTATTAAAGCGTTGTTAGTTTTTTTTTTATGCTGGACGGCACTTCTGTAATGATTTGTTCCGTCACAATTAAATCAAAGTAAAGTTTTACTCGTTAACGAAAGACGTATGTATTGTACGTACAAAAGTACATCTCACCTATGTTTCGGACGAGAATTTAAATTTACTTACAATTATATTTAATTGTCGTTGTTAATTGCCTAACAAATTCGTTCATTTCAAACTAGAACACGTTATTATAATTATCCCTTATGTCGTATTATTTTATTGTCTTCGTAGAATCTGGATTCGTTTGAACGAAAAAGAAAATGTACAAAAGTCGTAAATTTAAAGAATGGCTAAAACGATTTTCCGAATTAATCTTTTACGATTCCTTATTTTTAAGGATCAAGGATAGCGCGATTTCGTAATTAAATTCATATAATAAAAAAAAATCGTTTAAACTTCAGGAAACTACAAGAACAATAAGACATACAAAATAGGGCAAAAAAAAAGGAGACGACTGGCTTACCTTGCAAGGACGCGAGTAGGAGTAGGACGTAGTGCATCTGTTTAAACACCTTCTTAATCTTCTAGAATATCAAGTTCAAAACACGGAGGAAATTGAGACACTCGCGACCGCGTTTTAATTTCACTTGAACTTAATAAGTTAATTATACGGGTGGTTTAATGGCGCGAACGATACGATACGATAACTTCTTCGTAACTGTAAAGAAAAGAAATACATTTTCAAAATTGAACGTCGACTATTATTAAAAAAAAATATTTATATAAAAATTTTCGTCCACACGAATCACACCGTTTTATTATTGTTAAGCGCCCTTAGAAGTGTCGAAAAATGACTTAAACGTTTTGGATACTGTCGTAAATAATTTTCGGCGAACGCGTCCGTCGTTAATTTTTTTTTAATGTCAATTAAAGATTTTAGGACGCCACTTTGTTTTTCGCGGTAGCCTTGAAAGTCCGGAACCGAAGTCCGAGAGTAACTGCACCTTCTTGAAGACGCTCGCGAGGTGCCAGAGCCGCGCCAGCCCCGGCAAGTGGTGTGAGGTGCCCCAGGTACGGCTACCGGTCGGGCAGCGAGAAGAAAAGTATCAGTATACACTGAACGTTATGACTTCCAAGCACGCTCCCCGCCCTTTTACAAGAAAAACGTTTACAGTTCGTCGATGACAATGTTAAGAACTGAAAATTACAAGACAAATTTTCATACCGATGACTGGATAAGATGTTGGTGTCGTCAGTTAAAATATATTTAAAAGAAATCAAAGTAAATCAAAAGCTTTTAATTGAATATAATAACGATATTGTTATCGGGGAGAAACGCTTGTGGTTTAAATTAATAATTGAGCGCAACTTGGATTTCTGATGTACCTACAAAACGTGCACGTGTTGGAACGTAAATTTAAATTGGACAAAGATGAAGTGCCTAAGCACTTTAAATATAATTGTATCGCTGTTTTCTCTATTAAAGTGAATTCGCTCGAAAATAAGATTAAATTGAAATACCTACGTACGATTTTTTTTTTTGTTGTATAGAAGCTCAGCCACGCCTATTTAATGATCTTCTGGGCATATTTATTTCACCGTGGACAAATCGCGAACCTTCCACTTTTTTTATCCGGGCTTGGGACCGACAACGGTGGAATTAATATTAATAATTAACAAATCGGTGCGCAGTTTTTCATTTTTTTTTCCAAACCATTTCTTTACTTTTACGTTCTCGAGTCTTTAAATTCGTTGTACAAACTTATTGTTAGACGAATTAGGTTGCTTCACTTTCTGAGCCGACCATAGAAACAGTTATTTCGACAATAATTTCCATTGCGAATAATTGATAGTTAGGTTAATTAGTGATTGTAAAAAAAAATGATCTCTTGCCGTTATATATATATATTATAAACATTATAAATTGAATAAAACAAACATCGCGAAAAAAATACGATCAGGTTCAAAACAAAAATGAAAAAATAGGTAGATGATTATGCAGCGTGAAAACTAATGGTTGATTAAGTTGTTGTTGTCGTGACAACCAAAATTCTTGATCAATAAAGATTATTATTAAATGTATTTAAGTAGAAGGAACCCATCTTGCCCCTCCCCGCCTTTTAATTCACCCCCTCGCCCATATACTGTTTGATATCAAACAGTAGATTAAATTGATTGATTATTGCGTAATTCGGCGTCGGATTTAATAAATTTTTCCACGTTTCGCGTAATTGGTCGTTTAATTCACGGTTTTTTATGTAATTTCTCGGGTTAATACCCGCAATTTATTTCAATTAACGCTTCATTTAAATTAATCGATCTAAATGAAGCGTTAATTAAAATAATTGCGGGTATTAACCCGAGAAATTACAAAAACCGTGAATTAAACGACGAATTACGCAAAACGTGGAAAAATTTATTAAATCCGACGCTGAATTACGCAATAATCAATCAATTAATGCGCGAATCAATTTAATCTACTGTTTGATATCAGACAGTATATGGGCGATGGGGTGAATTAAAAGGCTGGGGAGGGAGCAAGGTGGATCCTTCTACTTATTTAATCGTCGAGGGTTGTGCAAATGGACGTAATAAAAAAATATTAACATTACCTATTCTATACCATAATTATTATGTCAACATGGCAAAGGATAATGAGTTGAAACGTCCCCAAAACCTGTGCCCTGTGTTATATATCTCCACTGAAAGATCTCGACGTTCCCTTTAATTCATTGTATGACAGCAAGGCCGAAATATACGAGAAAAAAAAGAGATATTTCTAATTGAAAATCTTACCATACATGGACCGTATCTTATCTTCGATATAATCAAATAATGGTCGCATATATGGTTCATTTCATCCTGAATTAATTCCATAAAACACTTAGCATTACAAGTACAGCTCAAAAGGTCTATTCAATACTGATCAACCCGACATCAACATCAGTTTATTGACACTTAAAACTCCGTTAGACAATTTGAAGAATAAATCTTGGAATAAAATAAATATCGTTAAAACCCTTCGTAATAACCCTCCAGAAGTCCAGAAAAAAAATAAAATCGACAGGTCGGGATCGACCTTTTGAGCTGTAGGCACTTACTTATAATCCTAAGGGTTTTATGGAATTAATTCAGGATGAAATAAACCGTATATACGACCATTATTTGATTATATTAAAGAAAAAATATGGTCCGTGTATGGTAAGATATTTAAGATTTTCAATTGGATATATCTTTTTTTATCCCGTATATTTCAACCTTGTCGTAATACAATGGACCGAAGGGCACGTTAAGGCCTTTCATAACAGAGATATAACTCAGGGTGTTGTAATTTAAAAAATTCTGGGGACGCAGCTCATACGAAAACGTCCCATTATCCTTTTGGTTTAAAACTTTGAACCAAAAGGCAAATAATTCAAAAACGTAAAATTTTAAATGCAGCTCATTTAGTAAGAAAAGGATTTAGTAAAACATAAGTTTTATATATAGGGTGTCCCAACAAGAGCGCCGGATTTAAATTTGTCGCTATTTTGTTAATGTGATTTTTTTTTGACAGTTGTCACTTACAGACCACGCGATTTAAGAATATGAAGAAGTATTCAAACGAACAACGTTTAATTATTGTAAAAACACATTACAAAAATGGTGAAAGTTTTGCGAAAACAGTTCGCCAATTACGTCAAGTTTTCGGTCGCAATAATGCGCCAAATGAATCGACAGTGAGGCGTTTAATTAAAAAATTTGAGACCAAATTTACGCTGATGGATCAGAAGACCATTGTTCGTAGTGATCCTTGTCGGGCACTCGAAAATATAGCCACAGTAAGGGAATCTGTGACCGAGAATCCAGGAACTTCCATTCGGCATCGTGGTCAATAATTAAACATTTCTAAAAGCACTATGCAACGAATTTCGGTAAAAGATCTGCATTTGCACGCGTACAAGGTTCAATTGGTGCAAGAAATCAAGCCAAGGGACCATGATTTGCTGATTGGGTGTTGGAACATCATCAAATTAATGCGGATTTTTCGAAGAAAATCATTTTTTCAGATGAGGCACATTTTCAACTCGATGGATACGTAAATAAGCAAAACTGTCGGATTTGGAGTGCTGAAAATCCTCGTGTGATACTCGAAAAACCAATGCATCCACCGCGAGTAACTGTTTGGTGCGCATTTTGGACTGGCGAAGTGATTGGGCCGTATTTCTTTGACAATGCGACTGGAAATGTACCAACTGTTAATAGTGTGCGATATCGCGAAATGTTAACAGAGTTTTTATGGCCCGAATTGGATGTAATTGATGTGGAGGACATGTTTTTCCAACAAGACGGTGCGATCTGACGCACTGCACAATGGTGAAACAATGGTGTTACTGCAGACCAAGTTTCCAGGCCGAGTCATTTCTCGATTTGGCGATCAACATTGGCCACCAAGATCGTGCGATCTAACGCCGATGGACTTTTTTCTTTGGAGCTATGTGAACGAAAAGGTGTATGCGAATAAGCTTGAAACAGTTGAACATCTTAAAGAGGAAATACGGCGCGTTATTGGTGAAATACAGCCACATTTATGCGAAAACGTTATTCAAAATTTCAACAAAAGAATAACCCCGTGCCAGAGGTTTCGCGGCGGCCATTTGTCCGTTGCTGTATTTCACGTTTGATCGGAACTATTTTTCTTTATGTTGAAATAAAAATGTTTGCTTAATTAAAAAAATAAATGTGTTTTTCTTTAAAATTAAATCCGGCGCTCTTGTTGGGACACCCTTTACGGATATAACTTACAATTAGGTAGAAAAGTGTATTACGTTACTTTTGTCGATAGGTATTTTTATTCAGATATATCTATATTTTGATGTAATGGTATTAATAGCAGATAATTTGTCTATATTTTTGACGTAGGTGCCTATACGTTTTGTACAGAAATCCAAGTTGCGCTCCAAGTTATAATTTAAAGTGCAAGCATTTATTCCAGTTGCGATAAACATCCCTTTATTATTCCCTATTATAAATACTTTTAATCGACGTCACCAAGGTCAGTTATCGTTATGAAATTTTGTCTTGTAATTTTTAGTTGTCAATACTGTGGTGAATGTTCTTATTGTAAAAAAGGCGAAAATCATAGAGTGGCTCTTTCGAATCGCATGACGTCACTTGCTTGTTATTTGGTACTTTGGCGTGAGTGCCTACTTTGCGATTAATTTTGTATCCCTACCCACAATGCATCTATTATCAACTTTTAATAAACATTTCCAAATGCTATTCTATTGTATGACGTCATGCGATTACATTGCAATGTTTGACTTTGTTTTAATTGCCCGACCAGTATCCACCAACCTGGGGCTCACACCACTTACCGGGGCTGACATGGATTAAATTTATAAACTACACGTATTGAAATTAGGCGTGACCCGTATTTACGAAGGATTACGTCACACACAGTGCGTAATCTAATTTGTAGTAATCAAAATTTTTGAACAGTTAAAATAAAAAATGTTCGCGACTTACTTGGCTTTCAAGAAGCGCCGGATCACCTCCATAACTTCACACTTTCATGTTAGAAGGAATAAACTTATTTGTCTTTAAAATAAATCTGAAAACACTTATTTGTTTGTCGCGACGTAACTTATTAAAACGGAAACACGATCGTTTATTTAAGTAAGTCATTCTAAAATAATCGCCGAATTATTAGAAACCTAACATCAGAAAATACAACGAACAAAATCGACCACGTGCCCGCGCGTACGTTCGTCAAAGACTAACTAAATCATACTAACGACGAATAAAGAAATGAATCGTTAAACTTACTTACCGATAAAAGGGTTTATGTAAAACTAAACGAATCGCGGTATAATTCCATAGCACGCGCGTTCCTACAAATCATACAGATGTAAAATACCAATCTATACGTTAAAGCAGTTTGGCGATAAGCACACGTGCGCTCTTAGATAATTGCACATGTACTGCCTAAAACTTACGATTAAATATAAAATTATATTCACAATTTAAATGTAAATGATACGGAAATTTTAAGCAAAAGTACTCCTCAATCAATTTTATGCACAGTTTTCAAAATAACTTATTAATATTAATTTGGTCATTATCGTTATAATGAATTTCGCAAAATGTACAACTTTAATATCGTACCTAAATTTAAAAATTTATGTTGTTTTAGATATAAATATGATGTCACTTTTAATATCTCCCTAATTGTTTATTTTCAAAATGCGTATGAATTAAAATTGTTAAATTAATAAATTTATTTATTTTCAAAACCAACATTATTCAAGTTTTTAATAATTCAAAACTTACTTATATGTGTATAAGAATAAAATAAATAAAATTTGGGACGAGTGTAATTTTTTTTTTCAACTGCGCAGTTGACCGAAATTTGGTTATTTAGTAATTTATTATAAATATTCTACAAAGTCGAATTTCTAAAACACTTGGCCGGTGGCATTTGATTTTTGAAAAATAAGTCAATTTTTAAAAAATTATTTAACACTGCCATTTCTTGGTAAAACAAAATCATGGAAAAATTTCCCATACTTTTCAGAGTGTACATAGCGTAATAATAATTATTGTATAAACAAAATACATGAACGACCAATATCGACACTTTATAAAATTGTTAAATTAATAAAAATGTATATTGTAGCGAATTTAAGCGTGGTTGGAATGGATAAAAACGCACACGAACACGTTTAATCTAATAAAAGTAATAGCAATTATTCGTTTTTTTAAATCGTATTTAGTTAAATTAATGTTTTTAAAATGCGATTAGCTTTAAAATTTTAATTAATTTTTAATTGCCGCTTTCAAATAAATGTCGTGACTTATGTATTTACTTAATAAATATCTGTTAAATGGATGTAAACAGCAGGTGTAAGGCAGAGGTGCATTATTTCATCTTTGCTCTTTAATATCTGCGGGTAATGCATTATGAGAACAGTATTTAGAAAACCGTTTTACTTGCAAACAATTCAGAAGAATTACAGAAGCTAATAAGGAAGTTGTAGAGGCGGAAAGCCACGATAAAACAAAGTCGAGTGGTGCAGCAGTTTATCTATTTAGGTGCATTAATAACAAATGAAGGAGATTGCACTCGAAAGATTAAAGGAAGGTGCAAAACGACGCAAAGGACGATTAGAAGCAACGAAAAAAAAACATGAATGGACAATGCCATTGCATTAAACACAAAAAAGAAAATAGTCGTATTCCCGGTAATGCTATGTGGTACAGGATCGTGGACCATGGAGGCTCAAGACTAAAGAAAAATTGATGGTCTGGAGATGTACTGCTGTACTGATATACGAGGCGCGTTTTTTAAGTAAGTACCGTTTTGGAATTAAAAAAAGACGTGCAAAGATATCGCAATAATTTTATTTTTACATGAAAGCCTGTACCTTAATCTACTTTTCTACATAATTTCCGTGAATATTGAGGCACTTGTCATAACGTGGCACCAGTTTTTGAATACCCTCCTCATAAAATTCTGCCGCCTGACTTGTTTAACCACTGTATCACAAATGTTTTGACTTCGTTATCGTCTTGAAAGATGCTGACCACCCATGGTGTTCTTCAAGTGCTAGGAACAAATGGTATGACTGGGGCCAGATCAGCTGTAATGGAGGATGATCTAGATTTCCCAATTTAAAATTTATAAATTGTTAAATTAATAAAAGTATTTGCTACATTTTAACGGATTGGAATGGAAAAACGAAACACCTTTAATCTAATAAAAGTATGCCACTTTTCGTTTTGACATTTGAGTTAAGTATTTTTAAAATGTTACTTTAAACTTTTATTAATTTTTATTCGCTTTCAGAAAAATTCACTCGTATTCTTAAAATATCTGTTAATGCATGTAAAAACGTAAGGAGGTGCATTATTTCACTAGTCTCATATTCGGAATGCATTATGAACAGTTTAGAAAACCTTTATGACAATTCCGAAAATTACAGAACTGATCGGGCCACGAGCGAAAGTCCTCACTGAGAAACAACAGGGTGGTCAGCATCTTCAAGACGATAACGAAGTCAAAACATTTGTGATACAGTGGTTAACAAGTCAGGCGGCAGAATTTTATGAGGAGGGTATTAAAAAGGTGACCACGTTATGACAAGTGCCTCAATATTCACGAAATAGAAAAAGTCGATTCGGTAAGCTTTATGTAAAGAAAATTTTGCGATATCTTTGCACGTCTTTTTAATTCCAAAACGGATTACTAGCGCTGATGTATATTCAAATATTTTTCAAATTTAGAAAAATATAAAGTTAAATAATAGAGTAAAACAAAGTATTTTCTAAACATGGCACCACTCGACAAACGGAACACCAAGGGGTGAAGAATTTAGCATAAGATCACTCGTTACTCTCTTTGACTAGTACGTCGTAGTTGCAAGTAGTGTATATTAAAGATAATTTAAAAAAAAAAATGACCACTTCCTGTTTTCTTCTCGTTGACTCATGCAAAAACACCATATACAGGTATGTAAATACCTATCTATACAGTATTTTATGTTGTTGTTGAGTTAAGTTAGAGGTCAAAATAAATTCAATAAATCCAATAAATTACAACGTTAATTTTCGGAATATTTCCATTATTTCAAAGTATTTAATCAAACTATGTCATCTTTTATATATTGTAGGTACATATCTTAAAATTAACACGAAGGAGAGCAATTCGAATGAAAATGTTTCGATTTAGGTTAAAACGCCTTACCATTTCGCGACGATCGTTTTTAAATCGATTTAACAGGTTTAAATGTACTTCGATTTGTGCAATGTGTAATGATTAAAACGAATTACAAGAAATACTCAACGTGTTGTATACCTATAATGCTGTTTATTACTAATAAACCGGCAGTAAAAGAAAATTGAACATCGTGGATATCAATATAACGACACCTGACGATATTACAAATTAGGCGAATTATTGCGCAATTCAAATTTATTTACTTCGATCGATCAGAGGAAATCTATGCAACGAAACCATGTCGAATTTATGTAACTTTCATTTTGTAATTACGCATCCTTTTACCGAAAATGTAAACTTTCAAAATGTTAAGACGCATTTGGGACCGAAATTACAATCGGCGTGGGCAACGCCGCCAATAGTTCATAACAAATTCTTTTTAATATATAACTATTAAATTTTATTTATTTAGTTTTTAAATAAATCCGCTATTGTATATCTAATTAATTAATATTAAACAGCCATTACTTGTTATTTGTTTTTTTTTAATAACCAAGTGTATAAATAGTTAATAAGTAGGTATATATATAGAAATAATTCGTGAATCGTTAGACTTTTGGTGTTGCAACGCCGCGCCGTAACGAGGGCGTGGCAAACTAGATTTGGGGTTATGTTTGGAATTATTTTTGGGTTAGGGGGGCGCGAGTTAGACACTTGCCACAGGCGCTTCATACCCCCGTTACGGCGATGTGGCGTTGCTCCGAAATTTTATGTGAATTTAATATGTAGGTAATTATTATTTATATTCAATATTATTAACTACATATAAATGCTTTTATTAATCTGATCGTCGTAATTAATTTTTTAATCTCTTGTTACTGCACAATTCATTCCACGCCGCTCCGCAACTGTAGCAATACGAGTAACTAATTAATTAGTAATCATTTCTTAGAGTCTATCTAATTACATTACATCTGCGTGCACGTATAAACAAACTCTTATTTGCATGCATATCTACAACTATATGTATAATGTTGATGTGCAAAAGAAAATTCTATGGCTACCCTTCCTTGTGTTTTCATAAGATAAATGATCTAATGATGTCTAAAGAATGTATTTAAATAAATTCCTTTATATTGTATGTATAGAGATCCCTAGAACGATATATCACCTTTCACATGGAGATAAAAAGATTAAATATACCATAACATATTTGTTCAATTCTGAGAAGTCATTTTTATAACGCACCGTACGAGAATTTTGGTGCTACGTAATCTTGAACTACCGTCACGGAAATTATTTTATCAACTGGAATAGATCGATAGATATTTTAACATTTATACACGCTTTTTTACGAAGTAAAATTTTTAAATGCTTATAAATATGAAGCGTGAAAAAAAATTTAATTAGAACATTTTGAAAAATGCGACGTAATGTACTGTGCGGTTCAGCTAAGTTGATCGGTGCGAAAAAGGGAATGAAATCGGCATTATCAGCACGATTACGTCAAATCCGTAAATTAAAATTAAAATTAAAATATGTTATTGGGGTTTATTCATAAAAGTTGCTTGTCTTGCGCTTCTCGATCGCAATCAACGCGCAATTATTTCGCGGACACCGCTGTGAGCAACTTTGCGATTTTTGGAGTTTGGACGTCGCATTGCAATTACACGATAATTCATTTGGATTATTATAAATATGGTTTACTTGCCAATATAACACTTTCGGACATAAGCGGAATCACAATTCTGTTTTTGCAAACGGGAAGTCATTAACAACTATTTACATATTATGAACGATGTTATATTCCTTCAACCGATCAATTTAGCTGAACCGAACAGTACCTAGATAACTGTTTTTTTCTGATAAGTAGTACTAAGCCCACATTTAATAAAGAAGCTTTCACCTTCTTGTCGTTCTATGTTTTCTGACTTTTATGTACTATTGCAGCGACATTTAAATAAATTGACGACGACGTATCAATTTAAATTCAAACTAAAGTTTAAACTGTCGATTTTCATAGTAACAACAATGATAACTAAGAAAAAAGTATGATTTAAACTCCAAATTCCAGGATGTTCAAAAATGTAAAATCGATAATTGTGAAAGTTCTCGTTAATTTTATGAGTTTTTAATGGTTCTTCGAACGATTTTCAAATACTTGGAATTGTAGAACGAACTTGGTTTAATTAGAGAATGACACAAATATTTCATGCAAGACGGAGCTCCTTCGCATTACGCAATTTAAATGCATCGTTAACTCAGTGACAGGTTTAACGTTTAACGTACAGAAAAGTAACGCCTTATTTTCATGCCGTTAGGTCAAATCTTTATCGTTAGTTCGATACTTACATAATATAAAAGTTCCCCAGTTTTTAGAATAATTTGTTAATTTGTACATATGTAATTGTAAGATTATTGTAATAGAAACTAAAGTCGATCATGCGGATGTATCGTAACCTTAGATAAAGCAGTGATCCAATATTCAAGAAGTTGATAGAACGAAACGAAACATTATGTTTTCATTTCATCACTTCAACTTACATCACTTTCCACAGAAACAGAGTTTTACCAAAAATATATTTTATACATCCGGCACCTGTTGTATATTAATTTATAACCTAAATATCTTGTAACGAATTAATGAAGAAAAAATAAAGTTAGATAATTATAAAAAAAAAAACAAAATTCCGATATTAGTAGATCATAAATTTTAATTTATTCGGTTTCCCTTTCTCCCTCGAATATCTTTAGTTGAACAGACCTAAACAACTTTCCACGAGGTGTAGGCTTATTAAATGAAATATTATTCGATTAAAAGTAAAATGTTATGAAATATGACGTGTACTATATAATATTCTAATTATATAAAATAAATAATGAAGCATCATAAAAATTGTTTAATTAAATAAAAAATAAATAATTGCAGACATTTAATTACATAATAATCGTTATAATTGTGCAAAAAATATTTCTTACGCATTATTTATTAATTCTATTATAAATACAAAACTATTATTTCGAAAACCATTGATTATGTAGGTAAACTCTGCTTCGTAAAATTTTTTTGTTAATAAACAAATTTTTGCATAATTGACTATAAATCATATTGCCACATTATATAAGATACCTAAATACTTATAAAATGAATTAAATTTTTTATTTGTAGCGTATAATAAATAATTTTGTTACGTTTTAGTGTTTTATTACCTATTAAGAAACGCAAGTGCAACCGTTTGAGGGTTCTATGCATTCGTTGCGAGATGCACTGAAAGCACTACCTTTACCGCATTCGACCATTTTTAATTCATAATGGAACCAAACGGCAACGCACTGATAATATGCGACACAAGTTGGACCGAGAATTTTTTGATTATGACGTCTACATTTGGCCGAATTTCCCGGTGGCGCTGAAATGCGAATGTAATGTTTCACACAATATTTTGTATGTTTATTATTGAAAATTACTTACGATCGGGACAGCTCCGCAACGTGACAGCTATAATAATAAATATTTAATGGTCTTAATTAAATTCGTAGCATAGGCAATTAATTAAATAAGCTGAACTGGTAAATTCTCAACGATAGTTTGTAATATTTTGTTTTAAAATGAACGGAAAAGTATTTGTATAAAAATAAAAACACGACAATATAAACTCGAATTAAACAATTTTTCATAAAAACTTTAAAACACATCGATGGTGTTTCGGCAAAGCGTCGTAAGCGACAAAAAGTAATTTTTACAGGAGCGCACATTTTGTGTTGTAGCTTAACTATAAGCGAATACCTCCCGGAAATCGTGACATATAGGTAATTCTAGGGAGGTTAGATACTATCCTTGTACGAGATACCACGACAAGTATCGTAAGTTTGTTGTTTTACGTCGTCACAAACGCAACTTGCGTACAGAGAATTAAACGTATTGTAACCGCGTTTCGTAATTACACCTCGGGTACTGGTTAAATAGTTGTTTTTCCATGATTTTCGTACTTTGCTTTTAGTGATGATGGCGATTGGACGTATCGCAAGGTGTCACAGTTCATCGTTATGTGTAAACTGCGCGGTGGCAGCCCGTGCTATCAGCTAGTGGGATTTGTCGAATGCACGGCAAAGTACTTACGATGATGGTCACGGTTTTCAAGTGCTTATGAAAATACAAATCGACTTTTCTGGTGGAAAAAATCGAAATGTTGCCTTAGAAGTATAAGATAGTCAAATCAACTCATTTTCGAAAAAAGTGACGGTTACGATGTTTTGTCAAAACGCCATCGATGTTATTTATTTTATAAGTGAAAAATACAAACTCACGACTAATGGCAATCGATGTTACAATTTATTTCAAACTTGTGTATTAATTTTGCCCTATCGTGTACTATGTATGTAAGTAAATTAATAAAATAATTTATTTATATGGTCATTACTTGAACCTACTGAGACTTTAATTTATTTCTTCGACCCTAATTACGAGATTCTAATTATTGTTAAATTTAAGATCGAATTTCTGGGATTTTATGTAATAAAATAATTTTATTTAATATCTATAACAAAGATGACGACGAGATTATTGTTGGAAAATTTAGATTTTTCTATTTTAAACATAATTCAATCACTGAGAATGAGACAATGAGACAAGGATGCCGTTTCGTATTTTTTAGAAATTCGTATACCGTACAAATTAAAACTAATAAATAAAAATTTAACTTAAAAGTGACATAACCTATTACTGAACGTTACAATGTTACGTTTCGTTAACAGTTGATCGAAAGTTTTAAACTCAAAAAAGTCTTATTGTATCAAGTTCTTCGCCAGATAGGTACTTTATTATTAATAATTTTTAAATGTTTTGAAAATGTTTGATTTTTTAACTTTAATTAATTCGGTTTTTTAAACAAGCGTGCCACAAAATGTCGACATTAATTAATCTTTATTTAGGTAGGTACTCACACAAAAAATTTAAAAATTGATTTCTGAAGAAGAACGGAATATTTTCGATTACAACTATATCAGGATATGATTCAGAATTTACTTTTAAAATAAAAATATTATAATCGACGTTGCATTGAAATGCGATAGTTTATGAATTTACGTACCTATATATGTTTTAATAATTTTATCGAAACGTGGTGTACGCACTTAAACACATAACGGCTTTACGAAATTTTTAAATCGCCAAATTAAGTTACCGAAGTTTACCAAATCAGCATTATTTTCTTAGTATCTTGAATACACGGAGGTAAAAGTATATTCAATTTAAGGATACTTTTATCTCTGTGTAGATGTGAACTTTGTTGAAAATGAATTTTGAAAGGTGAATGGTGGAAATGGTTGGAGTTTCAGTAGGAGTTATAGATGTGGATAAAAGTGTATAGTGTACGAAAATGTATTGGAAATATCTATTATACATGAATCTATTGCGACGTCCGATGTAGTGGTCATTATTGGAGGGTCCTTAATCGCCACCGTTCCATCAACAATTTCTTCGTTCATATTAGGAGTTGATCGCTCCGTTGATATTACGTATGTTATTGCTGTCAAAAATATTTGCATTATTAAGATAACACAAATATGGTTCTGCATATCAGTATTCAAGAGCCAAACTATACCAAGCCCTAAATTTAGAAAAATAAGATAAAAATGTTACCTAATGAAAAATAGGTTTATGTCTAAAATAAATCGCCCTTTACTACATGTCATTGGGGAATTTATACTTAAAAATATAGCTCGTTATAAATTCTGCCATGTCCAATTCTTTGAAAGAGAAAAATCTTTCAAACTGCTCTATTGCAAAATAAGTCGTTTGAACTTCGCATAAATTTTGTTCCTGGGGGTACAGATATGCATATTTATACCTATTAGATATGTAACATAAATATTATTATTTTAAGGAATGAATGATAAAAATGTATCTACGCGAATTGATGAATTAAAACAATATCAAAACTTACGTGTCTCAAATATTGGTACCTCGTATTCAGCAATGCATCTACCATAAAAATGAAAAAATAAGAATGTTAAATTTCCAGTATGTTCCTAAATTAAATTAGGGAAGCGTACTATATTTAATAAGTAGAGCGCTGATGTCGTTCTAAATGGCGAAAGAACGATCAGGAAATGTGGTCGCTATCACTAATAAGTCTGCCCTTCACTATTACTCAAAAGAATTTGAATTGCTACTATAAAGAATTATTATCACAAAACGTAGTAGTACGCCACTGTACTTCGGAACAACGTGATTTTGTGCCGATTGTGGCTCTCATAAACATCTTAAGACCACCCGCATGTTCTACTGCACAACCGGGGCTTTCGCCATTTAGAATGACGTAAGCTCTACCTACTTGCCTACACTTAAATTTAAAAATATATTTGATGCCCACGAATCCAATAAATTTTGTGAAAATTAGGCATTAAATAAATTTGCCTGTACTTACGAATAGCTTAATTCTAATAGTTCAGTTCATTTGTTAATTAAGTTAAATTAATTTTTAAAACTCCTACTTATTAAGCGATACGGCAATAATTTTTTATTTGTTTCAAATAATATCTAATAACCAACGATAAGTAGGTATGTATCTGATATAAATGTAAAAAATAAATATTTCGTAATAAGCTAAATTCAAAAATTAATTTAGTGAAAACTATTGTGACAATGGCCTACATACATAAATAAATAACAAATAAAACTTACGGAAAATAAGAATCTTCGCTACAAACTAAACCATCTTCACACGAAAAAGTAAGAAAATTAAGTAAAACTATACTGTCACCAGTATTAAATGTATATGCATAGGTAGTCCTTGTTATGCACTTTACATTCGATGACGGTAGGCAGAACTTATTTCCAAAATTAATATGTAGACACAGAAAAAATAAGAGCATCTAAAAACGATTTTTTAAATAAAAATTAATGTTTATTTAAAAAAATAAAAACTTACGTTAATTAAACTTCTCATTTTGTAAAACCGAAAGCAGATGCGTATTGTATTAACTGCTTAGTTGTACTACTGCGAATTAATTTATCTTAATTTACATAGGGATATTTTAATCTTTTTATAGCTTAATGATAATCAATATTGTTTCGATAAATAATAAGTTTTATTCCTCTTTGATGTTCTTATTTATTCAATGAATCTTATGTACACGCAGTGTGTTAAAAGGCAATGAATATAATTTTTCTCTTATCCGGGAACGGGTAATATTGGAAAATCAGATTGTAAAACGTAAAAAGTTCCAATTTCAAGCAAGTTTCAATTCGGCATATACTTTCTATACAGGTTTCTTTATTTTCGTATTTTTTGTATCGAAGTTATTCAATAGAGAGAGAGAATCTCTCATGAGAAAAGTATGTGGAAAAACTGTACCCAAGTAAACTGTAAATTTGAATGCTGACCGAAAATATTAACTGTGAAGACTATTTTCCTACAATCATCTATAAATATACTATAACAGAAGTAATATAGGTAATCATATTTATATCAGTTCGCCAAAAAGATTCTTTTTTGATAAGTCCCATATCCCTGTTTGCACGTATACTTTATTACCTGTTTCATATATTGTTATCCTATTAAAATTAAACCTAGTGGTCTGTTGTTATATAAATTATAATTAATCTAATTTTTAAACACCACTGTATTATACACTTACATACACAAAAAATTAATTAAAATATTTTCTAAGATCAATTTTCTTTCAATATTTCTTATTTTTTCTCGATCAAAAATAAATTCAGGCAAAAAGTTAAGTTATATACTTATAAGTACATAAATATAAAGTTATTTATATATAAAGAAAGATGTTTGAGATGTGAGAAAATAAAAAGATATTAAATATGGATCGTACGCGAAATTTTTGTTAGTGATAATAACAAAGAAACATCTGAAAATAACAATTACAACTAAATTAAAATAATTAATATTGTTTTAGACATGTAAAATTACTAATTATAAAATAAACATATATAATTCAATTTAAGCTCACGTTTACTTGCTATAATAAATAGCAAAATTGTGTGTTCGATAAAAATTAAACACATATTCCATACATTTCTACTTTAAATTGCTCAATATTTATTCAAAAAATTCATTAAACCGTCCTACACATTAATAATAATCAATCCATTACGCATGAATGAGAATCGTAGTACGGACATTCCGAACCTAGTATTGTTATGGTAACGACCTTGCCGCTAAGATGGCCGTCTTAGCAAGTTCAACGTAATTTCTTTATAAACCACGCCTACGTAAAATTCGAATTAAAACTATTCTTTCAAAATTAACAATAAAATACACGTTGTTAAGTACAATACCGAATAACAATTATGATTGATGTTTAGAAAATTGATAATTTTAAGTATTTATTGTAAAATAACAATAATCTATCAAGTAACAATAAAATATATTTAATCTAACCTCACTTTTCCTTATTAAATTTGAATTATATAAATATACTCTTATTTTTAGATTATAAATGCCCCATAAGGTTTATATACCCCCTAATTGATTATTAATTCAATTAAGGTTAAAAGGTAAGGTTAAGGATAATTAAGGTAAAAGAACAATACTTAGGGAATTTTTCAGTATTTTAATCGTATACATCAATGAATCGGATAAAGAGAAGTGACAACATTCTACAGAGGACTCCTGACCTGAAAACTTTTTTTAGCATCAGTCGACACTATGTGCAATTAATAGATTATCAAATAAATGGCAAAAAATCTATACAAATTCAAGAGAGAGATAGGTTTACCTATTTACAATTTTCTAAATCCTAATTGTAAGATTGATAAAAATGCTAACACTCAATAATTACAGGAATGTAATTATCTAAGTACCACCGCCATTCCCTTTGTAGCCCTCTAGATATACCTAACATACTTTGTTTCCAAAACGCCATCATTTAGACACCATAGACAACATTCAAAAAACCGTAACCAAAATATTCCGAGGGCTTTAGTGAATCAGCCTTATGAAGAAAGGCAATAACAACATTGTATATTTAAGAATTTTATTTTAAAGGGCAACGATATTTTTGTTAATTTTTCTATGCCTTTCTGACAAACATCATACTTTAGATATATTAAATTTATAGGAAAAAAATTACTAATCATTAAGTAATATAACAGAAATAACGTTCAAATTCAAAGTGCAAGTAGTATTTACATTGTTTAATTTAATAAGCCTCATTACCAAAAATCTAAGAATTGAAATGACGCATTTCTTATAATTAAATATTTATTCGCTTCTGATAAAAAAAGATAATTATACAATTGACGTGCCGCACATGTTTGTTATTGTAATTTATTGTGTTAGTTCAATATAAATACAAAATAACGAGGGCGCTTCAAAATATTTTTAGTGCAGATGTAGTTATCTACTGTACATACGTATACGTATGCACTAACTTACTGTTTTCATTTATATTTTATTTAGTAAATATAAATGTTTAACATTTGAAATAATCTGAATAATCATTTAAATTATATCATTAATAAACATTTGAATAATCTTATGCTTTAAATACAGTGTGTAGTAGTTGCTATTATGTAAAACTGAATGCCTTTGATAAGTTAAAATTGTATTGTTAAATTTAGGATAGAAGGTTGTCTTAATTATACATTTGTAAAATGATTCTATGATAATCATAAATTTTCCTTAACACTTTCACTGCAGTTAATTAAATAAAACTATGTTGATCTGTAACTGGCATCGTAGTGAACATATTAAATAACATATTTTGTAAAAATTTCATACTTAAATATCATTTTGCTTGGTGCAAATATAGCTTGGTTAATTTTTATTGTCGTGATCATACATACAGTAGGTACGTTTCTAATTTGGTAATTCCTAAGAGTTTTTATCCTGAAAATCATCATGTAGTACAAATCCGTTATGAATGTCTATTTTAAAAACATAAAATGAGTATTATCTGAATTTTCTATTTCAAAATTTACAGAATTCAAATATTTAAAAAAAAAATTGTAAAACTATTTCTCCATTATACATATAACATACATACGTACATATATATATACATAAGTTCAGAAACATTACAAGTAAAAATGTTTACAATTAATTTTCTCTATATGGGAGTTGCTTGTAGCACTTTTCTAGACAGTCTCATTAGTCCTGACACAGGATCCCTTCCAAAATATTTAACTTGCATTTGTTGTCCCATTTCTATACCTAAAGCTGATGGATGTGCTATCTACAATATTAATATAATAGATATTAGTGATACAAGTTTGATATAAATATTATAATGAAATGAAAGTTAACGATTCATGTATCACAAGAGATTAACAAAAAAAATGATGTAGATATATAACTAAATTAATAATTATATTTAATAATAACCTTTCTTTGATCTAATTGTGAGTTATGTAACAGAGCAGGTGCCATATTAGGATACAATGTAACCATAACACCAGTATCACGGAGTTCCACAACAGTAGCAGTATAAATTCCACCAAATTCCAATTCAGGAGCACGTTCTGTGTTAATTAATTTTGTTATAATTTCTTGAGCTTCGTCCATCGCTTGTCGACTTGGAGCAAATATAGAAAAATGATTATCCTCTACTTGAGATACCTGAAAATTTTTTAGTAAATATATTATTTACGATAACACCAATGAACTTACTTGAACACCTGTTTCATACAATAATTTCTTTAAATTGATTCCACCTACACCAAACAATCTTGATCTTTTATGCGGTTCTACTTCAAACTTTTCAACAATAGGCCAATTGTCTTTCTTGCCATCTCTAAAGCAGAATTATCAATAACAAAACATTATCTACATTACTAAAATATTAAAAGTTTTACAAGCTTCCTCAAGATTTCAAGTATTTATCAACAAGTATTCAAAACCACAACAGCAAACAAATAAACAAAATTCAATTCACATTACCTAGGCTTACTAATGCATTCATTCATAATATCCAGAACCTTGGATTTAGCATCTGTAGCTTTAACAACGGCTTCCATTACAATTTTTAGAGGTAATCCGGCAATTTTAATGTCAGCTTGTAATGCCGTAATACCTTTCTTTGTTCCCGCCAATTTAAAATCCATATCACCCAGATAATCCTCTATACCCTAAAATAAAGAACATTGGAATATATCAAAATTACAATGAAACAATTTACCAATATATCTGTTAATAATCTATAATCTTCAATGTGTTTTGTATCATCTTTATCATATTTTGCAATTAGGCCAATTGCAACACCTGCCGTTGAATTTAAAATAGGAACACCAGCATCCATTAATGCTAAACTACCCCCGCAAATGCTCGCCATCGAACTTGAACCTGATCAATATATCACAAATGTAGATTAAATTAAATTTAGTACAAGTATTTCACCATTAGATTCTAACACTTCTGAAGTTAAACGAATTGTAAATGGAAAATCATTAGGAATAATTGGATACAATCCTTTTTCGGCCAAAGCTCCGTGACCAATTTCTCTTCGTCCAAGAGGACCTATTCGACCAGTTTCTTTTGTGGCAAATGGTGGAAACTCGTAATGTAAAAAGAAATTCTTTTCCTTTATACCACTGTAATATAATACATTTAAGAATTTATTTTTAAAATCGTATTATGTCAATTTCAATACCTTGTTAACATCGCCATTGGATCAAGTTTAAGTGCACTTTCATGAGAATCTAAAGTGACCGTACAAAAGACCTGCGTTTGGCCCCTTTGAAACAACGCACTACCATGTAACGGTTTATATAAATCGACTTGACAAGTGATATCACGTAGCTCGTCGAAATCACGACCGTCACAACGTCTATCTTCTAGAAAAACTAAATCACGAAAAATTTTCTTGGTTACTTTACTAAAATAATCTGTAATGAGATTTAGATCGACGTTCGGAAAGTCTATACGAATTTTTTCTGCAACGTCTATTCTAACAGCATTTATAGCATTATCACGACTCAATTTGTCATGATCGTAATTTTTGAAAATCTCTTTCATGCGCATATTTGTTAAAAATTGTATGGCTTCCTTTGCTTCTTCTGATAATTCGGGTTGCTTTTCTAGTTCACGTTTTTGTTTTCCAATTTTTTTTTGTAATTTTTCGATATTAACTATAATATTCTGTGTTTCTTTCACGCCCATTTTTATGGCTTTTAAAAAATCTTGTTGTAAAAAATTATTGGCACTAGCTTCTAACATTACCACCAAATTCTGTTTTGTGGCAACGACAATTAAATTTAAATTGGATATTTGTAATTCGCGCCTTGTAGGATTAATTACAAATTCGTTATTTACATAACCTACACGAACAGCTCCTACTGGTCCATTCCACGGTATATCGCTTAAAACCAATGCTGCCGATGCTGCATTTATAGCAATTACATCAGGATTGTTGATACTATCTACAGCTAACATGTTACAGATAATTTGGGTTTCGTAATTGAAATTTTCATAAAATAAAGGTCTTAAACTACGATCTATTAACCTGGCTGTTAATATTTCTTTTTCGGTGGCGGCTAACTCTCGCCGTAAAAAATTTGTAGGAATTCTTCCAGCCGCTGCAGATTTTTGTCGATAATCAACAAGTAAGGGAGCAAAATTACTAACGGACGATGGCTTGGTTTTAGCAACAGCAGTGACCATAACAGAGGTGTCTCCGAGTGTCCCTACTACACATCCATCGGCTAATTTTGCATATTTGCCAGTCGATAACTTTAAATTCCGACTAAAACAAAATATGAATAATACATATAACCTAACATTAATGTCGTTCACATACCTACCCATTAGAAAATGAAACGTCTACATCTGCTATTTTTGTATCAAAGCAGTAACACCTGCGAAATACATCATACGATGTTTTATTTTTAATTCTAATAAATATACGACTACAATACATATTTAACAACATTTTTGGTTGATTTAAATAAACCTCGACACATTTTCGAGAATTTAAAATACGGTAGAACATTTTTCCTACTACGATCATGGTTAATTTCTATACACAACATTTAAAAGTTATTTCTACAGAGTGTTTTTAATTATAAACCTAACCGGATTGATTTTTATAATCGTCGTTTTTTTAAACAATCCATAAAACGATAATAATATTGCCTCACAATCAGTTAATAAGTAAAACTGATTAAAAAACTTTTTTACATTATAAATTTCATTTTTAATGATTATGTCAACTACAATGTCGTTAATTCCGATGTAAAATGTATATAATTATGTACCTACAAAGAAATTACCGACATCACGTTGTATAATATACATATCTCTCTAAGGTATTTAGTAATATCACGATATATTAAATATTTTTCATTAATAATACAAATTAGGTAAAAAAGTTTAGTATACATGTTTAATAGGCTTAATAGGTAATGTCAATTTGTTTATTTATAAACAAATTGATTTTGATAATATTATTATTTGTTTAACGTGTCAAATAAAAATTTAAATAAGATATTTAACACACACATTCTTTCTATTCTTATCTATAAATAGATATCTTTATTACTATTGGCACTATTGCTTGTGATTTTGTATATTGAACTGTATTGTATTGTATTGCTTGTTTTGTTTTTATATTTATAAATTTTTTGTGACTATTGATGTAAAAGTTTTGTTTTAATTGTTTATTAAAAAAAAACTAGTGCTCGCACAAGTTAATAAATGTATCGACAAATTATTCTGAATCGGCGAAACATAATCTCCCGCCGTAAATGCGGATATCGTGACTTTGTTGTCAGATTGCTTATTTTACGTATAGCGGCCGATATTTATAAAGTTGGAATAAATTTTACTGCGGATTAAAATTGCAGAAAATCTAAAGGTTTGCCGCGTTATTTTTGTTTAAAGTTGCCATGGAGATAGACAGTGAGTGACATATTAAAATGTGCGACATAAATGTGAGTAGACATTTTATAATTTTATCATATTATGTATCTGTATTATGTATTTTATGTATTATGTATCATATTTTATATTTATTTTATCATATTGAATTTAATAACTATGACGGGAGCATTAAAAAAGTCAATTTTTGATTGCCATTTACTGCGTCATTAATGTCAACTAGAATTATAATTGTAAAGATGACGTTTGCAGTGTAACCGATGTAATCGAAGTACTTTAAATGTAATTCTTGGAACGGGTTAAATTCAAATAATTTAACTAATTTAAGCAATATCACAATATTACATATATTACAATTTATTAATTAATAATTTAACAATGTATTATTCACAATTTATCCTTCACTCTTTAACTCAAATGGAAAACAAGACTGTCGTGTTGACTTCCTGTCACCGTATAATAACAGATATGGCCTATCCAAACCTATATGCAATTCACGTCATCAAAAAAATGTAAAAATTTTATTCATTTATTTTTTATTTCAATATGGACTAATAAATTTTTATATAAATGCAGGATCCGACAATGTTAAGAAGTCCCAATTCCCCAGAAGTCCCAATCCAAGTCGCGGCGGCTGCGAGGAGAGAGGCGGCGGCGACCGCCAGGAGAGAGGCAGCTGCCGCCAGAAGAGAGGCGGCTACCGCCAGGAGGGTCGCGGCGGTAGCTGCGAGGAGGGTCGCGGCTGCCGCGAAGAGGGAGGCGGCTGCCGCAAAGAGGGAGGCGGCTGCCGCAAAGAGGGAGGCCGCGGCCGCTAGGAGGGAGGCAGCCGCGGCCTCGAGGAGAGAGGCGGCGGCGACCGCCAGGAGAGAGGGGGCTGCGACCGCCAGGAGAGAGGCAGCTGCCGCCAGGAGGGTCGCGGCGGTAGCTGCGAGGAGGGTCGCGGCTGCCGCGAAGAGGGAGGCGGCTGCCGCAAAGAGGGAGGCGGCTGCCGCAAAGAGGGAGGCCGCGGCCGCTAGGAGGGAGGCAGCCGCGGCCTCGAGGAGAGGCGGCGGCGACCGCCAGGAGAGGAGGCTGCGACCGCCAGGAGAGAGGCAACTGCCGCCAGAAGAGGCGGCTACCGCCAGAAGAGGCGGCTACCGCCAGGAGGGTCGCGGCGGTAGCTGCGAGGAGGGTCGCGGCTGCCGCGAAGAGGCGGCTGCCGCAAGAGGAGGCGGCTGCCGCAGAGGGAGGCCGCGGCCGCTGGGAGGAGGCAGCCGCGGCCTCGAGGAGAGGCGGCGGCGACCGCCAGGAGAGGGGCTGCGACCGCCGGGAGAGGCAGCTGCCGCCAGAAGAGGCGGCTACCGCCAGAAGAGGCGGCTACCGCCAGGAGGGTCGCGGCGGTAGCTGCGAGGAGGTCGCGGCTGCCGCGAAGAGGCGGCTGCCGCAAGAGGGAGGCGGCTGCCGCAAGAGGAGGCCGCGGCCGCTGGGAGGAGGCAGCCGCGGCATCGAGGAGAGGCGGCGGCGACCGCCAGGAGAGGGGCTGCGACCGCCGGAGGAGAGGCAGCTGCCGCCAGAAGAGGCGGCTACCGCCAGAAAGAGGCGGCTACCGCCAGGAGGTCGCGGCGGTAGCTGCGAGGAGGTCGCGGCTGCCGCGAAGAGGAGGCGGCTGCCGCAGAGGAGGCCGCGGCCGCTGGGAGGAGGCAGCCGCGGCCTCGAGGAGAGGCGGCGGCGACCGCCAGAGAGAGGAGGCTGCGACCGCCAGGAGAGAGGCAGCTGCCGCCAGAAGAGAGGCGGCTACCGCCAGAAGAGAGGCGGCTACCGCCAGGAGGGTCGCGGCGGTAGCTGCGAGGAGGGTCGCGGCTGCCGCGAAGAGGCGGCTGCCGCAAGAGGAGGCGGCTGCCGCAAGAGGAGGCGGCTGCCGCAAAGAGGAGGCCGCGGCCGCTGGGAGGAGGCAGCCGCGGCCTCGAGGAGAGAGGCGGCGGCGACCGCCAGGAGAGAGGAGGCTGCGACCGCCAGGAGAGAGGCAGCTGCCGCCAGAAGAAGGCGGCTACCGCCAGAAGAGAGGCGGCTACCGCCAGGAGGGTCGCGGCGGTAGCTGCGAGGAGGGTCGCGGCTGCCGCAAAGAGGGAGGCCGCGGCCGCTAGGAGGGAGGCAGCCGCGGCCTCGAGGAGAGAGGCGGCGGCGACCGCCAGGAGAGAGGCGGCTGCGACCGCCAGGAGAGAGGCAGCTGCCGCCAGAAGAGAGGCGGCTACCGCCTACTCTATACGGCGGATATACCCTTAACTAGTCTGACCACTATCGCTACATATGCGGACGATACAGCCATTCTGTCATCCCATCACGACCCGGTCGTAGCATCTCAACATCTGCAAACCCATCTTAACAACTTGCACTTTTGGTTAAGGAAATGGCGTATTAAAGTCAATGAAACGAAATCCGCTCATGTTACATTTACCCTGAGACGAGAAACCTGTCCACCCATACTTCTCAATGATCAGCAACTTCCTCAACAAGACACTGTCAAGTACCTAGGGATGCATCTGGATAGACGCCTCACTTGGAAACATCACGTTTGGACCAAACGTAAGCAGTTAGGACTAAAATTTCGTAAAATGTACTGGTTGTTAGGACGACCATCACAATTGTCAGCAGCCAACAAACTGCTCCTGTACAAAACAATTCTACGACCCATCTGGACTTACGGCCTGCAGTTGTGGGGCTCAGCGGCAAACTCCACCATAGATATCATCAGACGCTTCCAATCCAAAGTTCTACGTCACATTGTGAATGCCCCTTGGTATGTCCCAAATATTGTTATCAGTCGCGATCTCGGGATTAGCTCGGTTAGCGAAGAGATTACTCAAATAAGTGGCAATTACAGTGCCCGCCTTGCCGTGCATCCAAACAACCTAGCTAGTGACTTATTACGCATTCGTGTAGGGCGCCGACTAAAGCGAATCACCCCTTTAGAACTACCAAACAGATTCGCCCTGGTTTTTAGTTTTAAGCTCAATATCTCACCTATCTACTTAGGTTATTTTAGGGTAATTGTCTGTACGACAATAGCCCCCAAGACATTTACAAGTTCAATACAATTTACTGAATGCTGTATAGGGTATGGCAGATTGTAAATAAACCGGTAATCAAAAAAAAAAAAAATTGTTTATTGAACTATTTTATATATATATATATATATATATATATATATATATATATTATATATATATATATATATATATATATATATATATATATATATATATATATATATATATGTACATTATGTTTTACTTGGTATTTGCGTAATAAACAAATAAACAATTCTATACATATATTTTTAAAGCTGTTGTTAGATGTCATCTTCATTTAATGCTATGTAAATTTCACATTTATTATTGAAAACTAATTTCTATAAGTTAAAAAAATTGTATGAAAATTACAGCAACATATAAGTACTATTTTTTTGTAAAATAAAATTAATGACGTTTCGTTAGTATTTCTCATAAGTATTTGATCAAACCTAGTGACTGTCTGATATACGGGCATAAAAAAAGAATATAAAACAATATATTTCACAAGTTGCTATTGCAGGCTGCAGGTTGAAGACCACTGGTAAAAAGAGTATTTCTCACTGATAGAGTAAGTTGTGGTAAAAAGATACGTTGTATAACAAATATCCTCACTTTTTATCAATTTGATTTTGTGAATGTGGTGAGTAGCAAAGGGAGTAGTGTGAAAGTCGTCAGTGTTCGAATGAAAATTTAGATTATTGGCAGGTTTACTGTAAAAAAACGTTGAAGTGTAATTAAAATTTTAGGCTAGTTAGAACTTCGAAGGAAAAAAATTATTTATTTATTTTAATTATTTAATATAATTGCAGACTCGTCAGCCCTATAATCTGCATTATGGCTCAAAGTGCTCCCTTAGTTTTAAGATTGGTCGCATCGTCAGTAACAGCAGCCACACGTGCTGGAAAAATTATCAGAGATGTCATGAGTAGAGGAGAGTTAGAAATTGTCGAGAAGGTATTTATTTTCTTTAATCGAACCGATCAAGATATTAAATTTCTTATTGTAGGGAAAAAATGATTTACAAACTGAAGCGGATAGATCGGCACAAAGGTGTATTATGGCATCTTTAAGTCAACAGTATCCTAGTCTAACTATTATCGGTGAAGAGGGATCTAGCAACTGTGAGGTAATTTATAGTTTAATTTACGTTCATTGTACCTACATTATTTTATTTAAGTTATTCATAAACAAAAATTACGGAACGTTGTATTTAGCCCGTATAATATTACTTATTAAATTTTGGTTAGGAAGAAAATAAAATTGCATACCACCTACTTAAATATTTTCTTTTTGTCAGTTAAGGGAACATATTGGTAAGAACTTTTCTGCTTGCATCATAAAATATGTTTCTCATTCTATTTACTTAATTTTTATATATGTAATTGTAAGCGAATTGCAATGATTAGATTAAGTAAAATTTTATATCACCTTCCACGTTGTTAGGTATTATAAAATTGATAAAATTAATAGGATTGTCAAGGGTATTATCTTACACAATTCATGCTATTTAAATATATATCACCTATACCAACATTAAATACACGTGTAAAATATAAGTAATCTAATTTGTATGTATATTATGCAATAATTAGAAATGCAAAATTAACTGGATGGCTTAAATGTGACGTAATTTTTGATGTTATCATAGTAACTATATATTTTTTGTGAAAAATTATACCAATAGGTCGTAAAGTTCACAAATAAGTTTTGAATAACATCGAGTTTATGTTTTTAGAAATAACTTGTTTTTTTCTGTAACCGAGCAACATTGATCAATAAACCAATTTGTTAATTATTATATAAAACATTTTTCAACAAGTGATGCACGAATGCCCCTTGTGCTTGCACATGAATCGCGCAGAAGGGACATTCATGATACCACCTGAAAAATAATAAAGAAACAGAAATGTGCAAAGTTTGGGGAAAAGTTAAAGAGTTAAATCTTTTTAGGTACCGAGTGATTGGGTAGTCACAGACTGTGATCAGTCCATTTTATTAATGAACTGTCCAACAGAATATGTTGAAGTAGAAGATAAAGATATCGTAGTTTGGGTCGATCCTTTAGATGGAACTGCAGAATATACTCAGGTAATATGCAGATTTTTACAATGTTGCTGAAATACTAAAGACATTTTTTAGGGCTTATTAGATCATGTTACTGTATTAGTGGGCATTGCAGTAAACGGTAAAGCTGTCGGAGGAGTAATTCATCAACCATATTATAATTATAATTCGGGAACTGATGAACCTATAGGTCGCACATTATGGGGATTAATCGGTCTTGGTGTTGGTGGATTTACTGCTCAAGATCCTCCTCACGGTAGATTAATTGTTACGACAACACGTTCGCATTCCAATCAAATTGTAAATAAAGCCCTCGAAGCATTAAAACCTGATGAAGTTCTAAGAGTTGGCGGTGCGGGGCATAAGGTAATGAAGCTTTTTACAAAATGGAATTCAATATCTGTAATTGTAATTTTATATGTTATCATTTTATGCAGGTATTATTGTTGATGGAGGGGAAAGCTCATGCATATGTTTTTGCAAGTCACGGATGTAAAAAATGGGACACTTGTGCACCCGAAGCAGTTTTAACTGCACTCGGTGGTAAATTAACAGATATTCATGGGAATTTTTACCAATACCATAAAGATGTAGAATTTCCAAACAAACGAGGCGTTCTTGCAACTGCTAGGGGCATTAGTCATGCTTTGTTTGTGTCCAAGATGCCTCAAGAAGTGCTCGACGTATTATCTTAAGGTAATTTAATAAATATGCATGACCTCGTTATTTGATAGAAATTTAAACTAAAACTCTTTTAAAACCTGTGTTAAATTGTTATATTATTTTAATTTATTACACGAATGAATTTAAAATTCAAATATTTATATAAATTGTACCTATGTAGGTTAATGATAAGAATTAAATGAGTACAAATATATGTGACGAAAAATAACTTGTACGTTAAATTTGTTTTTCAAAAGAGTATTGAAATTAGAATTGTTGATTTTATTGATGTATAGTTTAACTTGCCATTTTCCACAATCTTATTATCATTTAATTAACATAAGGTACATTTTATAACTACCTACATCTTTAAATAATAATTACGTAATTATATCCACCTTTTTCTTTATAATTAATCTATTGGAAATTTTGTATTAATCATAAGCCACAGATTAATACCTGCTGTATTTTAATTATTAATGTAACGCACGATGATTATTTTTACTTAAATGAGTAATTTAGTGAATTTTCTAACATTTTAATTTTAAGTGTGATAAATTTGGAAATAAAATTTATAAGTTACAAGTATACCGCTGTTAATAAAAATTAATCAATAATACTTTATTATTAAAAATTGCTAACGTACGTTATCTTATAATCTAATTCGAATTTCATTAATTTACTTACGAAACTTGTTATCTATGTTTATTTAATTTAAATGTAAAAAGATGTAACTTAACATACTTTATAACCAAATTTATTACTTATTCTTAGCATATTTTATTTTGTAATTAGCTATGTCATAATTTTAAGTTGGAAGCAGACACATAATTTACAAAAAGTCTTTATTTAAATGTTGAAAAGCATAATTTCTATTTGAAAAAGTACTTTTAATTTTTTAACACTTTAACTGCCAGCTGTACTATCATCTCTGGATTTCTACCAGGCCACATGATACGTGGATAATCCACGGTCCATTATTCATCTTTTAATGGTCCAATGCGAATACTTTTTTTCAAGTACTGTTGACTTGATGGTAATAAGACCTTTAAAATAAAACAAAGCTGATCTTGTCATGATGCAAGTGCCATAGTAAGAATCCTTAGGCGTGGGTCACCGGCATATCATGTGACAGCTGAAGTGTTTAATATAAAAAAATATAAGTCTGCTTCAATAGTAATTTTAAATCAATATAAAAATTAGGTAATAATATTATTTGATTTAAATTTTTGTTAGTATTGGAGAGATACATAAATTAATGGCGAATCAATAACGTACGAATGCATATTTTAAAAACGATCAGCCTACAATGTTGTAACGTGGTTCTAGTAGATAAATAATTCAAAATTATTTTATGAAACAGGAATCCATGTAATTAGAAAAAAAAGTGATGTTAATAATGTAACAATGATTAAATATAGTATATTTGTATATATACCTAAAAACAGAAGTTACATTTTTATTTTTAATATCCTGAAAAATTACTGCTGGTCGGTAACTAATTTATCATAGAATTTGTATAAGTGTTGTTGTAGTAATGAATTGTTTTATTTTTGTGCCATTATAAAAATGAATATTTGAAGTAGGATCACAATAATATAGTAGCCGATATACGTGGAATTCCATATTTGTATAGAATCCATTTCAAAGGGTTGGTTATCCGAATATCGATGCGTTTTTCTCCATTAGAAATAACGTTAATTTGAATAATCCATTGTAGGTGCTTAAAGGCTTCCACTTATGGAATATTTTAAAATAAAAATATTGGTTAATTAAATCTTTAAAATAATGATTATGATTTAGTTGGTTTTTTTATTAGTTTTTATAAAGTTACGCAAAATACATCGACTACTATATTTATAGCTATAATGTAGTAATGTTATTGCATTTAATATTTTACTTAATGTTAGATAGTCTGATCTCGGTAACTATATGACTTTTGCATTGAATCGTTGAGTAAAAGAACAGTAAGTATGTATTACTTTCACTCGCCGATTCAATTTCACATCTAAACTAGATTCTAAATGTGAAATGTTAGAACTGAGCTTTATGGGCTTATTCTATAATGAATCTGTAATTTTATCCCTGTTAACATGTTATCACCATGGAAATGTATGAAAATCTCATTGTGATTGGTAGTTAATTTTCTTACAACCCTATAAAAATTACAAATTTGTTACAGAATAGGCCGCTTAGACAGCCTGTTATAAACATATGGTATCAATTCTAAAACATGCCATTTATTATAGCAATTATCTAATATTAAAATAATTACTATAGAATAATTACTTGAAACACGCACAATCGGATAATCTATTAAATATGAAATTATTTTAAATACATGTGAAATGTTATACTGTGTAAGAAAATAATTGAATCAAATAAATGATTATTATAATTTTATTTGCTTTACTTTATAATGTGTAAAGTATTTATGTGCTTATTTTACAATATGGGGGATTTTTAACGATTAATTTTCAGAAGAAACGTCTTCTTTCTTGTAATGTGTAAGTAACATGACAACTATTTAATATACGAGATGCCCTAACATCATTACCACTTCCGATAGAATCAAAGTTTCTCATATTATGTTGTAAGTTCAAAAACCTGAACTTTATCATTGTTTTTAAACTAGTTTTTGCATTTATAATTTAAAATTGCTTTTTGTTTAAAATGGAAATCATAGTTGATTCTGACATTTTTAAAAATAATTTACTGTTCTGCATACAGTTAGTCCATATAAATGTTGCCATCAGTTATAGTAAACTGTTCTTATAGATATATATATATAATCAGAAAAAAACCTTTTTACCCGTAGGGTGTAAGGTAGTTCTTATAGAACAATTTAGTATAGTGTATGTTTAGTAGTGTGTATGGAATGTATCTATGTTTTGTTTGCATTTGAGGATTTCATATTCAATTCATTTGTATAGTTTTTATATAATATTATTGTTTCAAATGAAATAAACTTAATACTCAGACATTCATTTCAAGTGACTCATTTTAATAGATGATATCATTGAAAACATCATTAATCACGTAATAGTAAATTGGAATTAAAATTTACAGTAGGTAGTATTATCAAATGATAGAGAATTTCATATTAGAACATTTAATTTTTATATCAAAACAGTTCATTAAAAATACAATGGGAGAATATAATTACCTACTTATAAAATGGTAGATATATTTTGTACAATCAATATGTGAATAAAGGTCAATGCTACGTATTCCATGGTTGAATTATTGTTATTTTACAATAAATATTTCAAATTGTCAATTTTCTAAACTTTCATCATAATTGTTATTCGGTATTGCACTTAACAACGTGTATTTTACATGAAAGAATAGTTTTAATTCGCATTGTATGTAGGCGTGGTTTACAATGAAATTATCAATGAAGCTGTAATGGGGCCATTGAATGGCAAGGTCGTTACCATAACATGGAGGATTGGAATGTGCGTACTACAAATTTCTAGAACTTCAGTTTTATTTCATTCTTGTAATGAATCAGTATTATTAAATGGTTTAGAACGGTTTAACATGTTTTTGAATTTACTATTAGGCAAATTTATTAATATTTATATTAGGCAAATTATTTTTATATTATTACACTTTATAAATTGATGTTATTTCACAAAGTGTGTTTCAATGTGTTATAAATTTTAATTTTTAAAATATTTGATTGATTTTTGTTTATTATAGAATGTGTCTGCGGCTTAGGTGCCAAAGAGGTAGGTAATTGTTTTTGGAAATTCACATTAAGATGAAATTTTTTGCTGCATAATTATAATTTGTAGGTTTTTACTAATTTTGTATTTTCGAAAGGTATAAAAAATTGAGATAATTATATGTAAATTTTAACGACTCCGTTTCAGTTAGGGCTCTTTTTTGGAAAAAATAACGAGTTTTGTCTGTCGTAAGACTATATATTATTACACATTTTAGTAGTAATGATAAACATATCATAGACAAATTGTAGACAGCTTATACAATTTGTCTACAACGATTATTCGAATCAAAAGTTTCAAGTTTTAAAAATATCAAAGACAATTTTGATTTCAATGAATACATATTTGATATTATGAATATGAATGTTTGGATGTATAAAGTAGAAAAGGTGGTTGACGTTAACATGTGTTGTTAAATAATATGTATGTACTGATGCACATCTGTAATAATCACACTTGAACAAGGTTCTTTAAATACAAAATTATGCTTTAATGTTTCTAAAATGTATTTGTTTTTTTTTGTATTATTTATTTGGATGCCGAAATTTTTATAAGGCGTGGTGGTACAAAAATGTATTGATGTTCTTTGGGTGTATTGATGGTTTTTATAGGGTTCAGATAATTCAAATTATATTAACATATATATCATATTAAAGCTGAAAGTGTGGGGAATACATTCTTTTTGAAGCATTTTGAGGGTAAACTTATTATACTTTATCCAAACCTATATGTAATTCACGTCATCAATAAAAGGTTAATAGATGATGACGTTTCACACAGTACTGTCACCTCGTACCTCGTATTTTTACAGTTCTAATAAACTGTTAGTCTTTCTTTATACCATCTAATATGTGCGCAAGTAAATCATCTATAGAATATGTCACTTTCCAAACATTAAACCGAATTACAAATAAACAATCTAGTAACTTTTTATTGATGACCTGAATTGTATATAGGTTTTGATAGGCCGTAGTTTCAGAAATAATTAGCAACGTTTATGGAGGGTTGATTTTCAAAGTGAATGTTTTCGTAGTATCTCGCTTAATATTGAAAAATCGATCATTATTGTTATAAACTTTCTTATTCCACACGTTTTTCATGTTTCGGTTTTAAAATGCAAGCTCTATCTTTAAAGATAAGTGAGATAGAGCCTTTTGATATATTTACCTTTTAAAGGATGGTGGGGGTAAAGGACGCGATTTTGAAGTGACCAAGAAGTGACTTCTTACTCTACAATTGACCCTTATCAACTGAAATAGGTCACTAAATTTCTTCATTCAATGCATTAGACAAGCATAATATTAACACAAGCGGGTCACAATAACGTTTCTACATCTAAATTACACACAAACTAACATTTTAAAATTAGAGTTTTGACCGTAAATTGTTGGATAGTTGCTTTAAAATTCCCCTCAAAATTTTTCCACTCGTATTTCTTGGCATTTCCGAAATAAAAACAACTTCTACAAGAAGTTGTGAGAGACGCGTAGGATTATCTAAAAGGTTTTAATGGGTAGTAAGTATACCTATATAATTATGTATAACACGAATTATATTTAAACAGCAAATATACCTGAAATATATTCTTGAATTTCTTGCTTTGTAATTCTTCGACCGGGACTTTTAACGACAAAAGCCAGCGGCAATTCTCCTGTCACGTCGTCAGGAATACCGATAACGCATGCATCGGCAATTTTTGGATTTTTTAAAAATACCGTTTCTAATTCAACTGGCGATATCTGTAACTATATAAATTACCTATCGTATCTTTCGATTTTGTATTTATTTTTATGGCACTCTAGGCACCTGAAAATCCTTATATTTTATACATTCGTTTAAACGGTCGATTACATAAAAGCATCCGTAATTGTCATATTTCACATTTCCAGTAATTAACCAACCATTTTTATTGATAATGGCGTTAGGCCGATTCGTCTTATAATCAGTTGTATAAATTTTCGTCGCTGTTGGACTTTTAAAAATTAACCGTCTTTCTCGGAATGGTTTTAACATTTTACCCGAATTAAAATTTACAACCTCCATTATTAGTTTGTATATTAATCAGCTTATACGGATTATCGTAAATCTGTATTTAAGCTTTAAAATGTATATATAAATTATAACGTTCTGATTGTGATCAACAATTTTATAATTTCTTAAACTTTCTACTAAACCATCACTTGTTTGTCATAATAATTGTTGTCCGATTGATTATTTTTAAATTCGAACTGTCGCTTCTTTTATTATCACTAATGGTATTAAGTATAGTAAATATCACAATCTTATCATCAAATTGTAATTTTTTTATTTTTAATTTGTATCGAAGATGTTTAGATTTAATATCTATAATTTATTGTTAATATAATTATTAGGATCGCGATGAGGTATCAAGTACGAATGTCAAGTTTAAGAGATAAAAAAATATAGATAATATCGCGTAAACAGAGTGATTCGATTTTAATCGTAATAACATTGGAAAATGATACATTATAAATAATTGTACTGTATTAAGAAAATTTAATACCTAGGTATATGTCGTATACCTACATCGCCTAAGATATAGGTACTACATAAAAAAATATTCAAAGTTGATACCAAAAGAAAAAAATAATAAATTGATCTTTAGAGAAAATCGTTCAATACTTACATACAAATAAAAAGTATGAGTTCGTTAACCAGAAAAATCGGCTGACCCGTTTCAAAATGGAGGCCAATCAAAAATTTTAAACCTATATATAGTTATCTCCGTTATTAATTATCGAATCGGAAATGTGAAGTAGGCATGTGAATTCTCTATCAAATATCTTTACAAATTTCGATAAAATGCACCGATTTCGAGATAATCGGGGAAAAAGCGATACAATTGTTTCTTAATTTTTATAAAATACTCTTAAGAATATTTCTCTAGTAGGTATATGTAATTTTTTAAAAGATGTATCCATTTCTTTCGAGAAAATTGAAAAGAAATTTGTGAAATAGGAGCTATGGGACATAAAGCAGATGGAAATTTGCTGTCGCGGTCTGCGCGCGGACGTATTTTTTTTTCTAAGAAATGCGTTTCTTTGTTTATTATTAGAATTTATTGGTAAATAGACGTTTTTAAGATTTTAATACGTGTAATCTATTATTTGCAAATTTTAAAAAGATATCAATTAGGTATTACTTATCTAAATAAATACCTAATCATTTTAATCTACTTACACAATAAGATTAATAGTAACGTATCACCACTATATATATTTTATATCCTTAGTTATTATAATTAGTTTTATTTTTAACTATGTGATACGTTATTGTGCTTTCTTACGACACTCCGGAAAAATATTATCCTTCAATCGCAAAAATTTGCAATACCTACATGTCGTTTTGCATTTCGCTAATAAATAAGTCGATGTTTGAATTAATAACTTTGTTTACACTCTTGATAATCGCTCAGGGTAAGTGAGAACAACATTTTGTTCTTCTATTCGATAAATGACGATCGTTTGTAGGTGGCTTGGCGAAGGTTTTGTCTCTGGATGGAAAAATTGTCGGTGGAGTTGATGCAAACATTGAAGATTATCCTTATCAAGTATCTCTTGAATATTTAGGAAGTCATGTTTGCGGCGGATCTATTATAGCTCCCAAAAAAATTCTAACTGCGGCTCATTGTACGCATAGGTAGGGGAAGGTGTTGTACCTTTGATCAATTTTCGAAATTTTATTTTCTCGAGCCTGAAGCTTTAGTTTAATTAATCTGAATTTAAGACAGATGTAATCTTTGATATGTTAGTTACGACATACATTAAAAAAAAATTAATTCAAGTGGAAGTAATGTTTTCAATCGTTAAAATAAAAGCTGCACGTGGTGGTGAACATTGGAACCATTAGGTATCCAAAATAAAATACTGTTCTCGCTTACCATGCGTTTTAAAAAACATTTCGCTTAAGAAAGTGACAGGCACTTTTTGCTTGCAAAAATACGTATACTTTGTGAACGGCAGAGAATTCAAAATTAATTATCAGCAGCACAACAATTTTCACCATGGCTGTTTTATGAATACAGAACTTTTCTGGAGGAAAGCCTGTAAAATAAGAATGTTTAATTCCACAAAGTTCCATTCGATTACGCTACAATACAAGGTGGTCAAAGGTAAAACTGGTCGAAGGAAAAACACTTTTCCTTATACTATATTTACCTAACATTTAGAAATTAACATAATCGATAGGTGTACTTGATACGTTTTTTTTTTAATTCAAATTCAATTTCGGCATAAGAGGAGTTGGCTGGCGTAGATTTTCGATTATTAAGGGCGGTTGTTTGGAAACGAGTTAGTAAGAGAATAACAAGAAAAATAGAAAATTTTCGATATAGATATTCCGTTAATCTTCGTTCAAATTTTATAGTTTGAGTTATATTTATCGCTTTAAAGCGGACAATACGAAGAATAACGGCCAGGGTGTTTAATACCCACCGACGTAGTCGGATCATCTAAAATATATATATATATATATATATATATATATATATATATATATATAACTAAAATTTGAATATTGAAAAATACCGTTTTTTAATAAAGATTCAATTTTAATTATAAATATAAGTGCTAACATACAAAGCTTACTTAAGACTAACAAGATTTCATATTTATACTAATTATATATCTAAAACGAGAGGTCACTGAGTTTATTTCCTTTATGTTATCTTAAAGGAAATATGTCAGCATTCTGATAGAAAAGCTTTCATGAAGTATTCTCAGTTCGCTCTATGTCTAATCTAAAAGGAAATGAGTCATTAAGTTTGCAGATATAAGTCCTCCATGGCTAGAAATGACTCTATTTTCTTTTTACACGAATCCTTAGTTTATAATGTGATTGGTTTCATTTCTAAATCCTCGTTTACATTTTCATCATTGTTTTTCCTAAGTTTCCTATATTTCTTTACTATAATTATTACAATTATTACACTAACTATTAATATTATAATTATTGAATTTGATATATTATGTCCGCTATAAACGGGTACATCTTTAATTTTCTCCAACTGAGGAATTACAATATTTTGTCGATTTACATTTTTAATATTTAAAGTTTGATTAGTTATTTTGTTTTCGTTAATTCTAAAGTCAAAATTCTCAAATAATATTTCCTTATATTTGTTTAGTTTTCTTTCTAAAACATAATTATCTATGGTACAATCTCCTTTTATATTGAATTTATAGATTCCTTTAATTTTTTGTTTTACATTGATATCTTTACATTTTATTTCAATATTTCTGTTTTCTGAACTAGCGATATATAAAATATTTGAATTTTCTATTTTAAATAGTCCGAAAATTTCATTTAATTTATGGTATTCACACTTTTCATTGCTTTGATTTATTATTAATGATTTCACACACTCCCGCACTTCAATGAAATTAGTTTTGCAATAATAATTGTTGTTGACATTGTTACATTCGTGCGAATGATAGATTTTCTTTGTACTTTTAATAACCAATTCTTTTTCTTCGTTTAGAAGATAAATTTCGTTGTTAACGATGGTGGGTATCGGTGTGATTTGAATTAAATGTTCATCGTTATTTTTATAAATAGGGATCTCTAATAGATACTCAATCTGTCCTTCCGTTATTTTACAATGACTTGTGATTTGGGCTGCTATTTCCCAAAAATTTAATTTTGAATCAATTTTATTTGTTAATTCTTTTAATTCGTTTACGTTAATTATTGAGCTATGTAATTTATTTAGATTGCAAAAGTTAAGCTAGTTTCTAATTCGTCTATTATATTTAGAAGATTTATAAGCATAAAGTTAATTTGATTAATGACATCTTTTGTTTTAAATAAGTTTTCGTATGTCATTTGATTATTCAGAATATCGGTAATTTGTATTATTCTAGATTTTAAAATAAGTTCGTTATGGGTTAATGTTTCAATTTGGTTATTGAATTTATCAATCATCTCTTTATTTAAGTTTATATTATCTAAATTTTGTTTTTCCAAAATTCTTTGATTATCGTTAATTTTCTTAAACATTACTTGGTATTTTTCAGCATCAGTTGCGTCCAAATTTCCTGTTATAGACTTGATTATAGAACCCAAACCGTTTATTAATCCGCGTTTAGTTCGTTTTGAAATAAATTCTTAATTTTGTTATTGACTTTATCAAAATTGAAGTTAAGTATGTTTAAATTTGTTTTAATTCTCTTTTATAATTGAAATCGTGATTCGCGTTATTAATGACCTCTGTTATAACTATAACATATTCCGATATTTTATTAAATTCTAAATCTATACTAGTAGCGTTATAATAATAATATGAATAATAGGAGTTAATATGAATATTTACGATCCCTAAGTCTAAAATGCTTAGTCCTACATTATTATCGACCTTTTCGATTATGTTCAGTCCTTGACCGAAGCATCTGAAACAAACAGGCGTTTTCGCTTTAATTTGGTAATTTTAAATTTACGTCCGTCTTTAAGTTTTACTGTATCTTTTAATTTATTAAATTTAGAAATTTCTTGCTTTTTATATAATGGTTTCTTAAACTTCGTTAGTAGTCTAGGATTTTCTTTAACAAGAACGTTTTTAGTGTCAATTACTACATTTTCATCTTTCTTTACATTTTGCTTTAAATATCGTTTGTTTTTGTTTGCTTCAGCCCGTTTCTTTACTTTGGTTCTTATTTCTTGTAATTTTTCGTGCCACACATTTAAATAATCCTGTGTTTGGTTATTATAATTTAATATTTTATTTTCACATTGATTTCCAAATAAAGTTTCAATAGGCGTAAATTTAGTATTGTTTAGTGAATTATTATAAGCAATTATTGCTAAGTCAAGTTTAGATTTTGTACTTAAATTTCGAAATTCTTCTCGTTGTTCTAAAATTCTTAAGTGTTCAATTAATGAAGAGTGTAACCTTTCTATTAATCCGTTACTTTTAGGATTGGCAGTAGCTGTAATGTGTAATTTAATTTTGTATCCGTTCAATAAATTTTTTACTAATTCGTTATTAAATTCTACTCCGTTATCAGTTACAATTTTATTTGGGACTTGATATTGGGAGAAATATTCTATTAGCTTTTCTGTCGTTTGAATTGAAGTAGTGTTTTCTAGAAATTTACATGTTGCGAATTTTGTGAAACTATCAATAATCGTTAAATATTTTTCTTTGCTTAGCGTTAAAATATCTAAGTGTATTGTATCAAATGAGTATTCAGGGTTAGGAGTGAGTTTGTCTGGGATTTGATAAGGGTTTCGTTCATATTTCGTTGTTTGACAAATATTACAATTATTTATATATTTTTGAATATCGTTGACCATATTTGGCCAATAAAATCTCCTTTTAATTTTCGATACGTTTCCAAAATTCCTCTGTGATTCGTTTTACCTTCATGATAATTTTGGATTGTTTGATTTTGATCCTCTTCTATTAATATATCTTCTAAGATTTCACTGCATTGTATTAATCGAAATGAGTCTTTTACGAAAGTTTCTTGTAATATTTTAGTAATGGGATTTATTAATTGTTGATCTATTAAGCAATAGTAGTTTACATTGGGGACTAAATATTCTTTAATAAATTTATGGATTTCTTGAACTACATTATTTTCATTGATTTGTACTTCGAACCTTTGTTTATTACCGAATAATTTTGAAATGTTTACTTTAAATTCGTTTCTTGTTTTCGTTATTATTAATTGATTTTTTCCCACGTTTACTGGAATCTCTTTGTATGCAATTCCATTCGTTTCGTTTTCATCACCGGAATGGATTGTTAAATTGTCGCTTTCGTCGATTTGATTCTGTATACTTTCTAGTGTATCGTTTACATTTACTTCAGGTAATTCGTGAACATACCATATTATATGGGTTTCCCTAAATATTTTTTCAATTAGCAATTTTATTTTTATGAAATCAATTTTATCTAGACCTGAGCAAATCTTGGGCGAATGTAATTCGAATATATCGTTTTGAATACAATAGTCTTTTAATTTAATTAAGCATCGTTCTATTTGTTCTAATTCAGGTTTATCATAATAATTTAACTTTGTTTTTAAGTGAAATACTTTAGTTTTTTCAAGGTTTTGAATTTCTATTAATTCATTTCTTATTTTCTTTAAAAGTAAAAACTGTTTGCTTTGAAATTTCTCATCAATAGTTTTCGCAAATCCTTTGCCTAATTTAAAGTCTTCCGAAATACAATGTACGATATTATTAGGTTTTGAGAATATATCTTCATTTGTTAATTTTAATTCAAAATTTTGTCTTATTCTAGACAGAGCGTCTGCGTTGACATTTGTGTCGGTTTATAATTAGTTGAGCGCGTTTGTATTGACATAGGCGTTGACGACATTTTTTGTGCGTTTATGACATTTTGTCTTGGAGCGAAATTTCTTTTCGGGGTATTGTTATTGAATTGTATGGGTCCATAAGGGAATCTTGGCTTTTGAAATTGAGGGATATTTTGTGGTGGTTTTTGTTTTGCTGTTTCCTGATATGAATATTGCATATATTGAAAATCATTTCTTAACAGGTTTTCAATCTCTTTTAGAGTGGTTGGACCGCGTGTTGCAAGGTTATTTCTAAGAGGGTCTCTTAAATTGCTAACAAGGTTAGTTGTAACTAATAACTCATAGGATTTAATAATTTCCGTGGAAATTGCTGCCGTATAAGCAGTTAACGTTTTGGTTCTGAATAGTTCAAATTTATCTTGAACTTCTTCCAAAATTTTCATAACATTTCTTTGATTTGTGCAAATTTTTAAAATTTCTAATATAATTGTAGTTGGTTTTTGATCATCAGCAAAACTATTTATTAAATGATTTTTTAATTCTACCCAATTTTCAAATTTAAAATTTCTTAACTCCTCAGCGGCTTTGTCTGTGATTCTGGTTTTAATTGAAAACAAAGCTGCTTTCTTTTGCAAATCGGTAACGCCCTGAGTTCTGTTAATTAAGTCTACAATATCGTCACAGGATAAGACGAATTGGGCCAATAATTTAGGGTTACCGTCAAAACGTGGAACTCCGTCCAATAAAAATTTAATGTCTGACGTACTAGCCATTTTATTTGAATAATTATCGTTTTCTATTTCGTCAAGTACTTCTATTAACGTACCTAAATTATTTAACGCCAGATTGAGTATTTATTAAACTCGCGCTATTAAATTGGTTATTAAAGAACAATTAAATCTACTTACAATAATATTTGAAGCGTGACTATGATAGTCTTCATGAAGCTTGATGTCTCCTGGTTGGAACGACTCTCGGATCTCGATTTTGCGGATGCTGTGAGGGTGCTGGGGTTGCAATAGTTGAAGGACTCTCGGATCTCGACTTGCGGATGCTGTGAGGATGTCTTCTAATTGCAGCGGTTGAATGACTTCCGAATCTCGACTTGCGGATTTATGAGGATGTCTTCAGGTTGTTCCCAGGGCTGACGGATCTCTACTCGCTTTGCGGACTTCTGATTTCCGTCGCACTATTCTGTTTTGAATTGATCTTTTAGGTTACTTCGATGTTAAATCGTTGAAACGAACCGCGTCGAAATTTACGAAAAAATAATTAAAAATTATATTATTATTATTTATTATATATTTTTTTCGTTGTGCGCGTACACCAAAATCCTACCGACTGCGCCACTAAAATTTGAATATTGAAAAATACCGTTTTTTAATAAAGATTCAATTTTAATTATAAATATAAGTGCTAACATACAAAGCTTACTTAAGACTAACAAGATTTCATATTTATACTAATTATATATCTAAAACGAGAGGTCACTGAGTTTATTTCCTTTATGTTATCTTAAAGGAAATATGTCAGCATTCTGATAGAAAAGCTTTCATGAAGTATTCTCAGTTCGCTCTATGTCTAATCTAAAAGGAAATGAGTCATTAAGTTTGCAGATATAAGTTATATATATATATATATATATCGTAACATCGTGGAAAGAATAGGACCTCCGTACCCACAGTCCTAGATTTGGATTACCTTTTTCTATTTTGGATTTTCTCTTTGTTTTTGGATTTATTGTTTGTTACTGTTTTTGAATTTACTTGTTATTGGTTGGACTTGGATTTTGTTGCCACGCGGAGACAGCTAAGTTTAATCAATTGTCGTTTAGAATAATTTATATTTTTGGTTATTGTTTATATTAATTATTGTTAACGAAGTGGTTCTCGAGAAGCATTTGCGTATTTACATATTTATATAAAATTGTTTGTATTAAATTTCGACTACATTTAGGCCCGTTATCCAAATTACCTCTTGTATATATTTACCATCGTATACTTTTAGTAATTTTCCATTTTTACAATAATTAATACTGTAAGGAAAAATTACTTGGCGCCCCTTTGTTTTTGTTGAACCCGGCCAAACTCCACTGTCCCAAAAGCTAGCCGACAGGCCTTTAAATTTTGTTACTATTAAATAATTTTCTTTTCCCGATCAAAGTTTATTATTTTTTTTCATTTGTTTTTTTTGCATGTAACAAAAAAAATAAATAAAAAAATTGATTTTAGTCATACTGCATCTAACGCCAGAGTTCGAATAAGTACATCATTAATCCACTACGGTGGTGAACAAATTCAAGTCCGGAGTTTCTGTGAGCATCCCAGTTACAATACCTGGAATCACGATAACGATGTAGCCGTTATTCTGTTGTCGTCAGCTATTAAATATGGAATACGTTCGCAACCTATTAAATTAATCGCCGGAGGGATAAGTATCCCCATTGGTGCCGACGGGGTTGCTACAGGATGGGGATATACTACGGAAGGGGGCTCCTTATCTACCCATCTCAAGAAAGTTACCGTTAGCAGATTAAACGATAACGTGTGCATCGAAAAGTACACTTCCGCTAAATTTACGTCTAATATGTTATGCTATGGTTATTTAAATGGAGAAAAGGATACTTGCCAAGTAAGTTGATAAAATTATAATTACGAACGCGGACAATACCGATGACGTTTGTTTTAGGGCGATTCTGGTGGCCCGCTCGTAGCCGATAATGTGCAAATTGGCATCGTTTCTTGGGGATACGGATGTGGAAGACCGCAGAAACCGGGTGTATATACTAAATTGTCGTTGTACCAAAATTTTATTCGAACTTGTTAACGCAGTAGATTTCAGAATTAAAATTATTTGTAAGCGGCGAGATTTATTACAATTTTCCCAAAATGTTAAATTGAGTTGGTTGGGCCGGTGTTTAATAAATACTAAAATAATGAGGTAACGTATGTACGTACCTACATTACATGCTTTTATTCCACGTGATTCAACTATAGTATAAATAAAAAGTTGACCACTAATCTATCACGGTTAACCATACAGAATTCGTACTTAATAGGACGAAATCCTGTTTGTCCAATGTGATATCAATTTGTTATACAACGAAAATACCAGCGACACATATGGAAAAATTTGTAAAATTCGGTAGGGAATTCTTTTACTTTTCAATACTCGTTTGAGCTAGGAAAAGTACAATTTTTCCTAACTAGGTGGAAAATTAAAACAAAAGAGAAACAATTGTTTACTTTTGTTTTAGATGGCAATAAAATATTTCACTACGTCAAAAAGAACTTGATGATATATATTGTATTTGACATGACGACAAATTTCACGAATATAATACCTATAATATTATCAGGTAAAATGATAAGGAACTCCTTATGGAATTTTACAAAATTTGCATACAACTTGTCAGTTAAAGCGTTATTTCTATTCACGTCGTGAAAATACTCACGTAATATTTTAGCAAATACGAACCTATATTTTAAAAATCCCGATTGTAGCAGTTATTTTTCAAAATTTTATAGTGATTTCAGTATTTTACCTGTTTATTTAAACAAATTTTATCGTGGAGTATATAAATTTAATATACATATCTATAAGTACCTATCTAATATAAAAAAACGCAATAAAAAACGAAGTTTAAAATCCATATACATAATAATAATCCATATATAAAACAAATATAAATTTTTTTTCCATAATTTGCGAAGCAATCGCATTAAATCATAGTTTAAATTTTTGCTTTTGAAATAATTCCACCAACGATGGTCGCAGAAATTTTTCAGTTGAACTTTTAGGTATTTCATTTAGAAATCGAACCCCACCACGCAAACGTTTCGCTGACGACACTTGTCCTGCAATTATTTGATATTAATTTTAATATAATATTATATTATATATTATAATATTATATTATATTATAATATTAAATATTAATTTGATATTATCATTTAAAATTCTAGGTATCTTTGTATAAAAAAATCATTTTTTGCACATTAATCAGGTACGTATTTTATTATGAAATTTTATGGTTTTATTTAGGATACGACTATTAAATCCGCATCTTTTTTTATATTTTAATTAAGTAATAGATAAGCATGCAGAGTACGTCACGGCGAGTTTTGGTTAGTAAAATATAAGAAAGTAATAAAAGTTACAATTTGAAATTTTGGAACTAATAGAACTGATTACGTCCTTTCTATTAAAAATAATTTTGGATTTCCGCTTCTTCCGGTTACACTAAAAATTGATACTAACATCCTTATTTTAAATAGAACACCCAAATTTTTATTATTGATCTGTATTCCCGAGATAATCGTACGAGTTTTTGTTCCAATAAATATTCTATGTATCTAAGACACTTACGTATGTACAGATTTTAAATATTAGGTAAGTATTTTAGAAAGTATGCTGCATCAAACGATGTATTATAAACTTAACAAAATAATGTTCAGAAAAAATGCCTAACTTGTTATCCGAAAAATCTTAGTAATTTTAAATAGCAACCTACACTTTTTTTAATTCTATTATTTTGTACGTTCAAAATTAGGACCAATATGTATTTGTTGAAAGTAGTTGTTGAAGTTACAGAATTGAAAACAAAAGAAATAATTGAATATACAAGTGGATAAAGGATCTATGTAAAAGAGAATATTTGGACAAAACAAAGATTAAGTTTTGAATTATTACAAAGGTGGACTATACATAGATCCGTTATCGTCTGGTAAACCAGCTATTTATCTACAAAAATTATTGTAAGGCATCGAAGCACTTCGAAGCTTTAGCCACTAAAAATCTCATTTTCTAAAAAAATGTTATATGGATCCTTATCCACTTGTCTTCAATTTTATTGTTTCTTATTAATCTAAAACGTTGAAATCAATAACTACTGCCTTACAAGGCTAGATAACAGTATCAACAATAAAGAATGATGAGATCCTAAAACAAATTTTGAAGCACTTCACCATCTTCATCCAAACTCAATGTTTATTGAAATAAAAAGTCGTACGATTGTCTCGGGAATACAAATCAATAATAAAAATTAGGGTGTTCCTTATAAAATATGAAAGTTGGTATCCATTTCCGGTGCAACTGGAAGAAGTGGAAATCTAAAATTATTTTAAATCGAAAGGGCACAACCAATTACCATAATTTCCAAAATGTAAAATCGCAACTCTTATTACTTTCCTATATTCTTCTAACCAAAATTAGTCGTGACACACCCTGTATACAGAAAAACTCCAATATAGGTCGTTAAAAAGTAAAAGAAATAAATTTTATCATTCTTTACCTGGTAAAATCGCGTTAACAAAATTAAACAATTAATTTACTAAGGGTCATTTTTTCGATCCCCCGTTAACGCTTAACCATCAATTTGTTTCCAGTTTTGACAATAGTTTCTATGACAACTAATTAATAGTTAGCGTTAACAGGCGATTAATAAATCGACCCTAAAGCTACTACAGTATTTAATTATTACCAGCAACATAATCTTGAATTTCTTTTTCGGTGAGATGTTTCCCAGATTGTAAAACGATTAATGCCGCCGGTAGTTCGCCCGCAACTTCGTCTGGTATACCGACAACGGCGGCTTCTTTAATACTAGGATGTTCCAAAAGTAGAGCCTCCAATTCTGCAGGCGGCACCTTGGTTTAATTATAAAATAATTTAAAATATAAAAATAATTTGATCTCAACACATAAGTTTAATATACTTATGTAAAATTTCAAAGATAGGCTCGTTTAAAAACAAAACTATGTGTATACGAGTATTTTTAATTAACAATTTTATTTGTTGGCGCCGTGCCCGCATAGGCTGCGAGAAACTGTAAAAGCTCAGAATTTTCCTTTTATTGGGTTAAACAGTCTTTACTCACGTTGGTGTAGATTATGACGACTCAATTTTTCCATTTGAAACCTCTCGTCGAGTACTATAGCATTTCCCCTAAACATAATTGTAATTGTTTATGTCTGTGTCCACTTGTAATTGGGAGGTAGTTTTTTGCTACTTCCTGTTGGTGGGCCTTGTAGAATAAATAAGTAAATAAATCACGAAAACGACGTACAACATTTTTACGAGTATTCAAATGTTTTATATAGACTTTCTCATTACGGGCTTTTATCGATAGAATACATGAACAAATCGTGCTTGGAGATTTACATGATGGTACCAAATTGCAACGACGTATTCATGCCCTAGACGGTTTACAAATGTCCGAGTTCAAATACAAATACTTTTAAAGCAATAAAAATGTAGTACTAGTGCCAGCAGCTAGGTCATTAAATTTGACACGATCATGTAGATCTCGAAGCGCGCTTTCCGATGGTATATGACCCACGAGGATTTCTTCATGTATTCTAATCGATAAATGCCCTTAATGACGATGCGTATTGACATTTGAATGCCCGTAAAAATGTCGTATGTCGTTTTCGTGATTTATGCTTAGGGGAAATGCTGTGGTGCTCGATAAGAGCTTTCAAACGATATATGGTTCACTGATGGAATTCTCAGTTAAGCCCATCTCGATATACGAACCCGCAAGATTCGTAATAATTTATTTTGACACGTTCCCGTAATATTTTCTCGAGGCCTCTTCATATTAATTCGGCTTCCGAGGACCAAAATATTTAGAAAATATTAATGGCGAGGCGTGAACACTCGAAGCACTATGCTATAAGAGCCGATCTTCAGTCGGAATGCGTTTACCTCGGGACTTATCGGATTCTCAAAATATATGTACATACGAACATATTTAAAGAAGAAATTTTTAATACTGTACGCTCAAAAATATTCTCGTGTGAATTAATTGGATCGCTCAGGCCTCCAAGACTTTATTCGGAAAAATACAATCTACGTTTTTCAATCAAGTCGACCGCGCGACGTCCGCTTCGTCCCAACATCCAGAATCGAATCCCCGCCTTTATCCTTTTTGTCCAGGGTCAGCCCGGATACGTGATTTTTCTCAAAACCAAACCCTCCAACGCGTCGTAGGTCACCGTTCCTCGCCCCAGACACCATAATTTAGTTGTTAATGCCTACATTGACTCATTAAGTGTCGAGAAATCTGAGGTTGTTATTATTCTTGCGATCGGCTGAGGGTTGTTTCTCATTCGAACGGGGTCGTCGCGGGTCACTTTTCTTTTAACGCTTACAATACCCCAATTATTTCCTTATATTAGTCGATTTTTGACTATAATTCCATTGAACTAATAATGTAAGCGACTGAAATAAACTTCGGAGAATCCCAAAACGTTGAGCCTAAAAAAATATGCGGAGTAGAAGGTTCGCGCGCATACTACGCAAATAATTACAAATTTAAAATCGCAGTATTCCATGCAATAAATTTTTTAAGTAAATCTTCCAAAGCCTAAATTTTTACACTGCCTTCACAAATGAACAATGTAATACCATATAAAGTATACCTAATATTACGTAAAATGTTGCTAATTATACATTTGTAAGAAAATGCTTAAATTGAATCGATATAATTATTATTATTTTAATTTCATTAAAAGCCATTCATTAAATTTCATTTAAAAGAGGACTTAAATTTTGCTAATTGTTTTGTTTTATAGTAAATCGTCTAAAACACTTGGACTATGAACGATAAGCGTGCAACAACAACAATATTAAATAATAGTAGAGTAATTAAATAACGGTAGATAACCAAAGACTTATAAATTACCATGTCCAGATTTTCTTGAAAAATGAATATAATTAAGTCTACTTAGGTATAAACAATAAGGCTAGGATCGGATTGCATCTTTAAAATAAGTAAAAAAAAGTTACTTTTATTTCTTAAAACTTCTATTTCTTCACAAACGTAAAAATTACAATAGTATATTATTAACTAATGCAAGTATAAGTATTACCAATAAAGGAATAATAGTCAGATAAGACAATCATTTTCTATCTCAAATATGTTATATAATTGATTTTAAATAATTATTATACTTATAATTAAGTATATAAATTAGAAAGAACAGTAACAAGTATAGGATAACCTCGATCATTCTCTTATTACATATCTACTTAAGCACCTTACTCAAGCATAAGAGATAAGCATCGCCAACGTTTTTAAGAATGTACCTACCTTTAAGAAAGAAATTGTAAATTATGATTAATTACCTATATAGATATTACAAAAAATAAAATTTTACTTTTTAGATTATTTACGTTTATCATAATCAATAATTTGTTTGTGTTTTCATCAATGTTGCTTTGAATATTGTCTAGTTTCTTCTTTTAGGATCATATCTCTACACTCCTTGCTTTTTGTGCAGATTCCAATAAATCCTGTGCTCTTCGAATTATTTTTTCTCTATATAGCTTTGCGAGTGTTTTATTTGCTTCTTTAAATAATTTATCTTATTTAGACTTATAAAAAGTAACAATAAGTGACTAAATGATTAGAGTATGTTAAACATAAAAGTAACTTTTAGAAAAAAAGTAATACGACCCTAGCCCTGTATAAAGTTATTTTAAGATGAATTTATAGTTTTATATTATCATTACATTTTTACATTTTATTTATTAATAATTACATTCAAGTGACAAAATAATTATGTTGATATGGAAGCATCACCTATTCACCTAACAAAGATCACCTATTGGCTACTCGAGCCGTGGATACGCTGTATATATAATATATACTATAATATGTACAATAAGAAACATACATTAAAAGACTAACGTATATACATAATATAATATGTATGTATGTGTGTGTTGTGAAGTGAAAATAACAATAAAAAAAATTATTAAGAGAGATGGCTAACAATAAAATTGCGTGCATTTGTTTATATAATAACAACAATGTTTTGCTAAAAGAATATCAAGAAATGTGCTTAATTAAATAAAACTCATTTAAAAGTAAAAAGGTAAATAAAAAGTAAAGTAAAAGTAAAAGTAAAAGATTTTTATTTATTTATTATTTTTAACAGAATTTTTACCACGAACAAATTAATTTTAGAAACAACCCAAAAAATTAGTAGTATATCAAATTAAAGTTTAAATTTTTGATTTTGGAATAATTCCACCAATGATGGCCGTAAATATTTTCCAGTAGAACTTTTAGGTATTTCATTTAGAAATCTAACTCCACCACGCAGACGTTTCGCTGATGACACTTGCCCTAAAATTAAAATCAGTTATTTTTGAAATTTAGAATAATATTGAATACGATAATATAATAATACAATGAAAGACCCAGTATACAGCAACATATTTTATAAAAAAACAGGTTATGCTTAAGACGTTGTTATAAATTAATCCCATAACATTTTTGAGTGCTGTTTCTTTCAAAATAATTTAGAAAAATGCGGTATGTTTCCACGAAACTTGACAAAATAATGAGAATTAATGTTTAATATGTGATATAAGCAACCTGAAAATAACCAATAATATTCTTAGCGTTCAATAAACAATCGTTGAAAATGAATTAATAGACCGTATCAAAATTTACAAAAATAAATCATTATTATTTTAAAATTTTATATGTAATAGACTAATAACCTACGATGCCATCAAATACAAAATATTCCATTTAAAACAATTTGAAAAAGTTGCACTTAGCTTTTCAAACTATTCCTATATAATAATTAGAATTAAACATGGAATGTTAGCGGAATATTACATGTTAGTAGAAATAAATCATATTTAAATTGTTTTGGAAGAAACGGTGCTCAAAAATTCTAAACAATGTCTTAAACCTGACCTGTTTTACATAAAAAGTGCATCTCGTAATAATATCACAGACCCATGAAATTTGGTATCAATTAAATCGTGTTTTTAAGAGAAATCTCAATATATATATATATATTGTAATTATGTTCCGTTCCATTTATAATATATAACTTTAAGTTGTCACGGTCTGTTGGGACACACTGCATTTAAATGAAAACACTTTTAAAATGTTCACCATTAAGTTAAGCATAAATCTGTACAATGATACGGGATACAGACAAAAATAAAGTAGAATAATAAAGATCCAGAGAGACGGTTGAAAAATAAGATAGATGGGAATTTTAACCGAGAAAATGTCGGAATAAATAAAAATTAGTGGAGATAATTAATAATTGTAATTGAAAAAAAAACGTGATAAAGGGAGATTCGTGGGCAATAAAGTGATATATAGTGCAAGAAGAATATGCAGCAGCAGAAGTGTGAAAGAAGTCGGATGGTGAGCAGAATAAAATTGGAATTGGAATGAAGATTAAGAATGGTAGATGAAACGGACAATAACAGGAGATAAATAATTTAAATAGTTAAAAATAAATAAATAAATATCCCGTAACATAGCAATATGTAATATAATAATTTTAATTTTAATACAGGATCTTCCGCCGATTACAAGGTTATTTAAGACAGCCTGTTTTATTTTAGTATTTCAATAAATTTCACATAATTATACATAGAATAAGTATAAGTATGTATATGTATATATTTACATAGAATTAGATATTATGTTGTAATAAATAAAAAGTCGGAGTTGAACTTTCCTACTTATAGATAAAAATAAGCGTTTAATTTTAAGATCAAAAGGGCAGTGAAAAAATATAATGTTATTGTTATCCAATGTTTCACGAATAAAAGCGCCTGTCATTTATACTCTACAAAACAAATATTCCATTTTTTCGCAATAAATCAAGTAGATTACCACCTGTCATAGGTACCTACGACTTTCTATTTACATTCAACCACACTAATATAGTTTCATAAATTTATTTACAACGGTTTTAAAAAATTACTAAAATATTCGGATTTTCTTATCATACTTTAAATAAAGTTTTATTTCGTTACACGCAAACGTTTCAACAGTAATTATCTACACTATACCTACCGTTGCGTTTATGGTCGAATTACCTACGTAAGTGTGTTATAAAACCGGCCCTTATACCGCAGAATGAGCTATTCCTGGAATAACTGCTATGGAAACCATTGCCTCAAAAAACGTTTCCATAGCAGTTATTCCAAGAATAGCTTATTCTGCAGTAGAAATCATGTTTGTAAAACCGGACCTTAAAAGGACAGTACAGATATGTGGCTTTTTTTTGGAGAGGGAGAGAGTATACTCATAACTGATATACCTAATCAAGGGGTACGTGGGACACAAATGGTTGGTGACCGCTGATTTACAATATAAATTTGACCTCATCAATTTCCATACGTGTACTTACTGTCCTGAATGTATATGTTGTGTATCTATCTAGTAGGGAGCATAATATCTAGCTACTACTACTACTACTAATATTTTTAGATAATTATTACCAGCAACATAGTCTTGAATTTCTTTTTCGGTGAGATGTTTCCCAGGTTGTAAAACGACTAATGCCGCCGGTAGTTCGCCCGCAACTTCGTCTGGTATACCGACAACGGCGGCTTCTTTAACACTAGGATGTTCCAAAAGTAGAGCCTCCAATTCTGCAGGCGGCACCTTGGTTTAATTTAATCGAACTTTGTTAGTGATAAGAATTAACGAGTGTTTCTAATTTACCTGAAAAGCTTTATATTTTATAAGTTCTTTAAGTCGACCCACTATGTAAATAAATCCGTCCGAATCGAAATATCCGATGTCTCCAGTCTTGAGCCAACCGTTTTCGTCGAAAGCACCTTTAGTTGCCTCTGGATTTCTCATGTATCCTTTCATTATAAGCTCGCCTTTAAAACAAAGCTCTCCTGTTTTATTTGGCCCTAAGTTTTTTCCGGTTTTAATATCCACTACTTTTCCCGATGAAAAGGATATTAATTTTCCAGAGGAACCCAGTCTAAATTGATTAACGGGCATAAGTGTTAAAGCCAAAGTCGATTCAGTTAAACCGTATCCCTGTCTAATCGCTTGTAGATTTAACCTGAACGTATGCAAATTAATAAAATATCTAATAGAGTGCGGCGCAAGTACGTTAACTTGGCCCCCCCAATTACAATTTTAAGAAAAGGTGTTTTGCGCTAAACGCACAATAGCTAGCGCCCAAAAATTATAGCTAGCGCCATAACGGTTACACCGTAAAACGGTATTACAGTTGGGGGGGGGGGGGCAAGTTAACGTACCCCCCCAATTGCGAATTTGAAACGTTTAAAGGACGCATTAGATAGCATAGACTTAGCGCTCTTTAGCGCCACTTTGCAAAAAGCTAGCACTATTTTGGTTCTGAAGTTATTGTAAGTCAAAGGCGGGGGCAAGTTAACGGTTTTAAGTACTTTTGAGTTTCTAATTTTTTTTGTCGTTTATTGTCGACCATACCTAGCGCCACTACCGAAACTGAAATATTTCGAAAAACATTTGGGGGCGGCCAAGTTAACGCTAGCCTCCCCCCTCCCCCATTGCGAATTTTAATTGTTTAAAGGGCGCATTAAGTAGAATAGACCTAGCGCTCTTTAGCGCGACTTCGCAAAAAGCTAGCGCCAAATTGGTTTAGTAACTATTCGCATTTCAATTGAGGGGGGGAGGGTCAAGTTAACGAAAAATTTCGTGTTCGATTTTCTTGATTTTTTACGGATTATTATTGTTGACACCTAGCGCCAGCAAGTGCCAATTTCTATTTTGCTAGCGCCGTTACAGAAACCGAAATAATCAAATATTTGCAATAAGAGCTATTTTTACTGTAAGAATTAGCTTTTTTTAGTTCTCTGTGCCGATTTTATTGACATTCGATCTTAAATAAATATATGTCTATGTATATGTAGTAAGTTAATTGTAAAATCAGCTTTTTTACAAAACGCCGCCTTATTGTCGAAAAAACGTGTGTATCTGAAATTGGCTGATAATTCATAGCCTTTCCGTAATACGATTGCGCTCCTCTAGTCTTTTTGTAATGGAAGCATTTAAAAACAAAAAGGCTACTTAGTAACATTTTTTTGATTTGAGCAAATTTACTTTCGAGGGAGAGTGGGTGTTTTTGTCCGATAAATTAAACCAGTAGTTCCCCTTTAAACTTGAACAAGTGACATTGGTGGGTTTTGAAAAGTACCGTTATCTCAGCTGGCATTCCATTAGGTTAATACGATAGTAAACAGAAACGATTGTAGGGGTTGAAGTCCTAAATATCTTTTGCGGTCATTGACAAGTTGTATTGTAACAAATACCTAAAATGTTTCCTCATTTAAGTAGATATCTACTAGTAGATAACTACTTAGTAGTTATTTGTTATTTATTTTATTTTTTATTATCTTTTACATTTGCATGTGTTGTTCTAATAAAATTTCTAATTAATTTTTGTTAAATAAAAATCAATTTCGATAAATGTACGGGAAAAAACTAGAAATAACACTGAAAGTTACTAACACTCATTACGTCATTATGGAATGTTTAGTTTTTAAATTTTGCTTTTGGTCCTTATGTTTGGTAAAAAACCAAAATTAAAGTACCTACTTACCTATTTGCATTTAATTATACTTTAAAAGCCCGTCGAAATTTCTCAATTTCTCAAAATCATAAAACTAGTACCGGCACCCCTTTTAATTCAAGCTTCTCAATATTAAACGTAACTGTTCCAAAAACAGGTACGTTATTAATTATGTTAAATAAAGTAATCTAACTTTTACGTGTAAACCGAAAATAGGAATTGCATTCATAAATGAAAATATTCACAACAATATGCACTCTCCTACAACGGGGACCATAAATTAAAGAGTACAGATGTTTTAGCTTCTGACCCAACAGTCAGTTTCACTTTCCATGTTCTTAAAAATTTTTAAAGGAAATATACCCGAGTAAGACGATTATTAAATGAATAATAGCAATAACTCGAAAATTACTGATTTTAGGAAAAATTTTTATTTAGGTTTTTGTTCGTTTTAATCTTTTTCCGCGATATTAATTCCGCGATGTTTATGTTATTTTTATTATTTCGGCTACATTTTATTTTTATTACTTCACAAGAAAATATTTTTGGACAATAAATTATTAGTTTATTATTTTATGGTGGAAAAGCAAAAAGTAGCCTTTTTGTTATAAATGCTTCCATTATAAAAAGGATAGAGAAGCGTAGTCGTATTACGGAAAATCTATGAATTATCAGCCAATTTCAGATACACACGTTTTTTCGACAATAAGGCGGCGTTTTGTAAAAAAGCTGATTTTACAATTAACTTACTACATATACATAGACATATATTTATTTAAGATCGAATGTCAATAAAATAGGCACAGAGAACTAAAAAAAGCTAATTCTTAAAGTAAAAATAGCTCTTATTGCAAATATTTGATTATTTCGGTTTCTGCAGTGGCGCTAGCAAAACAGAAATTGGCGCTTGCTGGCGCTAGGTGTCAACAATAATAATCCGTAAAAAATCAAGAAAATCGAACACGAAATTTTTCGTTAACTTGACCCTCCCCAATTGAAATGCGAATAGTTACTAAACCAATTTGGCGCCAGCTTTTTGCGAAGTGGCGCTAAAGAGCGCTAGGTCTTTTCTACTTAATGCGCCCTTTAAACATTTAAAATTCGCAATGGGGGGGGGGGTAGCGTTAACTTGGGCACCCCCAAATGTTTTTCGAAATATTTCGGTTTCGGTAGTGGCGCTAGGTATGGTCGACAATAAACGACAAAAAATATTAGAAACTCAAAAGTACTTAAAACCGTTAACTTGCCCCTCCCCTCACCTTTGACCTACAATAACTTCAGAACCAAAATAGCGCTAGCATTTTGCAAAGTGGCGCTAAAGAGCGCTAAGTCTATGCTATCTAATGCCCCCTTTAAACGTTTCAAATTCGCAATGAGGAGGGGGGTCTATAGATAACTTGCCCCCCACCAACTGTAATACCGTTTTACGGCGTAACCGTTATGGCGCTAGCTCTAATTTTTGGGCGCTAGCTATTGTGCGTTTAGCGCAAAACGCCTTTTCTTAAAATTTTAAGTGGGGGGCAAGTTAACGTACCTGTGCGGCCCGATATTCCTATTTGTTGAAACATACCTTTTAATTACCGTGTTTTGAACATCCTTCGATAAAGAAGCAGAGCCACATCCGATTTCCTTTAAAGTCGACAAATCGTATTTGTCGACCAAGGGACTTTTAGCTAAAAATACGATAAGTGTGGGAACAACAAATATCGTTTCGACTTTATAATCTTGAATCGATTTCAAAAGAAGTCTTGGATTAAATTGGTACATCAATATTATTCTAAAGCCTTTGTATAAATATCCCAACGTCGTTAGAAGTCCAAAGGCGTGGAATAATGGCATAAAAGTTAAAACTGAACTTCCTGGTGAGATATCGATACCAACTCCTGCATTCGGATCACTACAATGTATTGCAATTAATTAATAATTCATTAAAATCTAAAATTTCAACCTAAAGCGCTACTTACGCTGATCGATATTCATCAAATTTTAAGTTTTGTACGTTGATAGAATAATAATGTTAAACATCTACCTATACGGTATTGATATGCTCACCTGCATTGAGCAAACCGAAATGCTATATTTTTATGAGTTATTATTACACATTTCGGTAATCCTGTCGTTCCCGAAGAACATAGAATGAACGCAGCTTGTTCGTCACGATTAAAGTTGGCGGGTTTAAAATTTGTCGCGTCGAAGTATTTATCGCAATTATTCAAAATAAAATTATGAAGAGATTGCTCGTTATTGACATTTTCAATTGAATCCAAGATTATAATTTTCTTAATGAAGGAATGCCGTTTCTTTAATTCCATAATTTTCCCTAGAGATTTTTTAGAACAAAATACAATTTCTGGTCTCGATATATTCACAGCATTCTGAAGTTCGCCTGAAATGAATTGGGTAAACAATTACTTAAGACAGTTTATTTTATTTCATATGTCACAACAGATCGCCCAGATCAGTTATAGTTATTGTTCCACATTCCATATTGGTTCATGTTTTAAATGCATAAACCTTCCATTTTGTGATATGCACAAGCATGAAATTTTAGGGGTATGTTCCATACACCATATTTACCACAATAATATGGAACCCTCCTTTTGGAACCACTCCCTAATTTAAAATAATCCTCTTTTAATATTCGGGACACGTTATAATACAAGGTGTCTAGGAAGTAATGAGAAGCCATTCGGGGCGTATAGAACACGTCAAAATAAAACTTTAAGTTTCTATAAACTTTTTTCCTACAACGCTTACAAGACGCTTCCCTACGCCGAGATATTCGCCCTCAAAGTTGAAAAGAAAAAATCAATTTGTTTAAATTATAATTTTATATTTTATTAAAATTCAATCATGTTCATAGATTTTTTGATGCCACTTCAGGATGAACAAAGATAAACTACCCCGAACATTTCTAATCGCATTGGCCTTAGGAGATTAGTTTAAAAATAATTTACTTCGCTGTCGGATTCTCTAAACATTTTAAAATAAAAACGGCATTCTTGTCCTCTTTCCTTAAAATGAGACATATTCGAGAAAATCGTGCTTAAAGAGTAACAGGCGTATTACTGATAATTATATACTGCTACGCACGCCGTGTACATAAAGAAAGGCTTATTTCGAATTAGTAAGTAATTTCCAAAGGGCTCTGACGTTTATTATGGTTAATACAGGATATAGAATATACCTCTAAAATTTTATGTTTGTATCACAAAGTGCAAAGTTTATGCGCTTACGCCCAACTGCATCGCTTAAGTTTAAAATATAAGAGTAACTTGTATATAAATTATCTGTGGAAACACAAAAGCCGAAAAAGCAAAATTAAGAGGGTTAAGTTACAGTTCGATTTTAAGCTTAAGCGGTGCAGTTGGGCGTTAGAATTTAGAATTAGCCCTAAACTAACGTTGCACCTCCCAGGCGGCACACTGTCGTTATAATGTCGTCAATTATTGTCCGTTTGGGGCCCAATAGGGACGTTGTAAATGACGTATATATGACGGGTTAATGTCACAGCCCAACGACGTCAAATTATGACCAATCTAGTACGTTACTTCAGACGCCTAATTTCTTTAAATGGGACGTCGATTTGACGTCCTATTGACGTAATCCTAAGGCATTAATAACGCATCTAAAGGTGAAAAAAATACAAATACATTCAATATAATTATTACTTTATTACATAAATGAAGGTACAAACAAAGAACCTAAATCTAAGAAATTAAACAAAGTATGTTAATATATCAAAGAAGGAACACAAAATTATTTGGATTTACCTACTTAATAACCAAATATCGTTATTATTATTATATACGAGTATTACAATAATATGTTTAAGATAAGATGTAAGCGGTAAATATAATATAAGATATACAGTGTGACCACGAGTTCTGGGATCATTTGATAGAGCCTAAAAAAGCTTTCTGGTTGTATGAGTCGCACAATGTAAAATTTACACAAACAAAAGACATTTAAATAAATTAATAATAAAATGCGGGTCACTCACGCCACAAAGATAACCTAGTCACCTAAAGGTTAAAACCTATAGAAATAAGTACAGTTTGTCTGTTTCTTGTTAAGCCATGATTTGTAAAATTATTGTAAAAAATATTTTTTCCAGTTGTTTAAATATTTAAAATTATTCGTTTTAACTTTAGGTGGCGATAGGCTGATTAATTTTTCACTTACTGTTAAGAAATTATATCAAAATTTACAATTTACAAATTTATAACGTAGAACTCACTGCAAAGTAAAACCACTAACCTAACAAAACTGCTGACGGTAAACCAAAGCGTGATCAGTATGCACAGTGGCGTGACACTTTAAAAGAACTAGTTCTACCCATTGACGTAAACAATTAGAATAAATAACCGAATGCGAGTTTCCTTTCTAGTTTAGTTGTATACTAGCGTATTTATAACGTATACAACTATTACTATTAGCATAATTCCAAAATAGATTTATATATTTTTTAGTTAAAATTTTGGTTTAAAACATAAACATGTTAGAAAAAATTACGAGTAATTTACGCTTTAAATTAACGCTTCAAAACGTCTTTATTTTCTCAAATTCAATTAACGTAACATGAAAACCTCAGTTTTTCCAGTAAGGATTCAGGACTTTGGAATGACCAAACAAAGACGTCTCAACGATGTTCTTTAATGACGTCAAATGTTCGTCGTGCGTACGTCGCTTATTGGATCCACGACGTCGTCGACGAATAATTACCAATAATTGACGACATTATGACGTCAGTGTGCCGCCTGGGCTGTTACCCATGCTGTTAAGTGAGATTTTCTCGAAAATGGCTTATTTTATAAAAAGTGGAAAAAGTGCTTTTTTTATTCTAAAATATTGAAGGAATCCGTCAATAAAGCCAATTTTTTTTTAATTAATCCCCTGATTATCCAACGCGATAAGAAAGGTTACGGGCAGTATATCCTTGCCTCTCCTGAAGTGGTATCAACAGATCTATGAAATTGTTTTGAAATACTTTATTTATTAAGAATGTAAACCAAACATGATTAAGTTTTAATAAAAAAATAACAGTGTTAAGCATTCAAACAATATCTCGACAGAGGAGCGTTGCAGGAAAACAATTAATAGAGAGTTCCGGAAGATTTCTCGTCATTCCCTAAACATCCTGTATTATAACACGCCCCCGAGTGTTAAAAAGGGGGTTATTTTGAATTAGGGAGTGGCTCTGAAATGGCTCTGACGTTTATTGTGATCAGTGCGCCTAAAATTTCGTGTTTGTATTATAAAGTGCAGAAGTCTACGTTATTTTTACACTAACGATAAAAACCTCGTTTAAGCTGTACGTTTGCGATATCACCCGACGTACCGATGCGTGACAGGCGATAAATAGTTTAAATGATATAAAAATAATTATTATTGATGGGAATATACGCTGATAAAATTGATGTTGTAAGAGCGTACACATAATGAAAACATTCGGCCACATTCCTGATACCTACATAATTATTTATAACAATTTTAAATTAGTTTTTGGCTTGTCGGCTGATAATAACATCGCTTGTTTAAATTTATTAAAATCTTAACAATTTAACATAAACAAAAAATCAATCGAATATCAGGTATCTAGAAATAATCAGGTACCTCAGGTTTTAAAACTAAAACAAAATTTCTTCACAATGCTTTAATTATGGCACTAAATAAAAAGAAAACTAAATATTTCCTTAATTCTTTAATATTTTAAGGGCCAATCTTTCTAGCTTCTAGATAAACAAGTTCCGAATGGTTATTTACAGAATAACGTCCATAAAATACAGATGGACACTATTTTACAAATAGCTTATTTGGAATTTACTAAAAGACCCCAAAAACTATGTATTTAAACTAAGTACTTATTTTAGAAAAAGAATTAAATCAAGAAACGGACTTATAACAAAGTTACCTTCTATAGATTCCTAAAACAACTTAAAATGAGATATCTGCTGTGACATAAAAATCAAACTAATTTCAAGTGTGTATTCGTGTTATTTAATTAAATCGTTAAAACTTACGTTGTGAGTAGTTTTCGTTTAACGGCGCGACGATAATTCCATTATATAACGCAGCAATTACTGGATAAAAAAAATTTAAATTATTCTCGCTACAAATTGATATTACACTATTTATTGTCAATCCACAGTTTTCGAAACATTTTGCCAAATAACATGATGTTGTTAATAAGTTTGTATAGGAAATCGATTCACCAGTTAAGGGGTTTACCTGAAAATATTCGTAAATTGTTGGTATTTGACGTATAAATTGATTATAACCAAATAGTTTAATGTTTATTAAAAATATATTCATCTACTTTAACGTTGAAATGGTAGGAGCTAATAGTGACGAACACAGTTGCGAATCTTTGGAACCAATTTATTAAAAACCTGAAAACTTTCAAAACAATTTATTTTCTAATAAATCTTCGAAGAATCAAAAAAATACTAATGTTTTCTTAAGAATGTGCGGACGTAAAAGTTGTTGACTAAACAAGCGGTTTATATATCTGCTACCTACACCGTCGAGGAACATCGCTAACGATTTTTTTTAACATTTCATCTATTCTAACTTAAAATAACCAATACTTAAATATTTAATGAAAGAACACGTAAGTTAAGACGCAAAAACGAATTTTCGAAGAAAAGAACGTCAACACTGTATTTCGGATACTAATGTAAGGATTTTAAAAAAGGTGCTACAAAATAAATTGCGTTTGTTTTTCACTGCTCCATCGATTTCTGAAGTTTTTGTAATATCATAAATATCTGTCAAATAGAGAACCCAATAGAAAATAGAAACCGTTCTTAAATTAGTAAACTTTCAGTCATAGGTTGATATTTGCTGAATCATGATTATGGTGCAGAAAATGTTATTTATTAAACTTGAATGAACATTGAATTTCTTATCATGTTTTAATAAATATGATATTGTTTTATATGTTTTAGCACAAGCTGTCTAATATAAATATAATATATAAGTTGTGTCCTATTTATTTCTTTATTTCCTATTATTTTTTTCTAATAAGATTTGCGTTGTAGTTTTGTTGAATGACGAATACAGTGAAACCTCTCTAAGACGACCACGCTCGGTGTGACTTAAAACTGGTCTTCTTTAGAGGTGGTCGCCTAAGGAAGAATGAGAAAATAAAAAATTAAAATATATATGTATAGAGGACCTAATAAAACAAGGAAAACACATCAAAAATTTCTTGTTTTATTAAACGAACGGCATTAAAACACATTAAAATGTATGTTTTATAAAATACGTGTTTTATATACAGTGACCGGCGTAAAGTTGGACCCACATGGGAAACAGTTTTATTTGAAATTTCTCAAAAAAATGTATTCTTTGTAAAAATCTCTACAAAATAAACATGTCAAAATTTGTATACGGCCTTTCGTATACCAGGAACGTTCAAAAATATGAAATCGGCTCAAGAGTATAAAGTACCCTTATTTCTGAAAATACACAAAAATGTAATTCAAAACTTCGTCATCTTCATTAGATTCAATATCAATATCGAGGTTTGTTGGTCCCAATTAAAATTCGCAAAAACACAGATTCTAAAAACTTAATTTTCGGAATATAAGTGATCGCTTATACAAAAAATTTGACGGTCGCGGTCGGGTTAGAGAATAATCGTCTTAGAGAATAACAAACTCTAATAACAAACTGTTTGAAAACTGAAAGGTGGTCGCTTTAAAGAGATAGTCGCGCCGAGAGGCTTCACTGTATATTATCTACAGTGGCATCTAAACGTATTGTCTGGGATACTTTTGAGTGGGGGGGGGGCATGGTTTATTGAATTTCATAATATTTATAAAACTACTTAAAGCCAGCGACTGCTGAATTTACGTACTTCTAGGGAGCTTGAATTAAATAATAAAATTGTGATCCATAAAAAAAGAATTTCTACTCAAGAAACAAGGACACAAAAATAATTCAAAATTTTTTCATTTTATTTTTATAATTGGCGTAGGTATGACATCAGTTTTGCAACGCATTTATCACAGTAGCTTAAGGTGCTTCAGTCGTAATCAGCTACTAGTATTAAACGTAGCGCTTACTTTCCGCTGTTTCAGCGATAAGCCCGGCTGAATGCTCCCAACGCTTCGCTTGTTGGTTTTAAAATTCTCGTATTAAATTAAATTAAACCGATTAAATTAACTCAGTTTTAATTCAAATGCTTTTCCCTATGCTTTTTTATTTTTGATTTGTCCTTGTGAACATAATCTAGTGCTACCTATATTGTATCTATCAATACAGGTAACTACAGTTTGCTTTGTATCAAGAAATAATTATCCTTCTATTACGAAATTACTGTAATTTTAATATTTATGTAGGTTGAATTTTGTTATATTAATAAAATATTATTTAATGTTTACCTAATAGAACATTTAAATCGTTTACATGTTATTTAAAATGTATTATTATTTATTCGTAAAATTTATCTCTAAATACTTAATATCGCAGAATTTGCCGAGTCACCCCATAAACTTTGTCGATTTGCGTAATCTTTAGAACATATAGTATCTAATACGAAGTTCATGGACAGCTTCATTATTTTAGATGATTTTAATAATAAATATAATCAATACTCTCATTTTTTACATATCAGATAGTGTAAAGACGGTGTTTATGTGATACTATTTTGTTTTGTGTGAATAATCTCATAAATTTTCATATAAAAAATGCAGTTTAAAAATGAAGACATTTATAATAATATAAGTATAACTCTCAAATCATACAATAGATTCTTAAAATTATAAACAAAGATAAAATGAGGGGGGATTATGGAATAGGGATGGGTATATGGAACACTAAAGTTAATTATTACAAAAACAAACTTATTCACAAAAATCACATACATACTGGTCCGTATCACACCCAACATATTCCTCCTAAGCTCCCAACTCATACTCAAGACATTGAACCCAAGTTTCGCCCTAAGTTTCACGCTAATACCCTACCCTCACGTTATGACGTCAAAACAGATTTAAAACAAGTAATTATGACGATCGCCAACGGAATTCCGCACCTACCAAAAAAAATTTTATGATATTCCATATCACCCGCCTATTCCATAACCACCACTTTTCATCTACCATTAGATAATATCTACGTAAATGTTTTTGTGGATTTTTAATTTTTGTAAGTAATATTTAATCAATAAAAATATTTATTCAATATAAACTAATTACTTATACACTTACTTACTTCAGACTTACTTACTTCAATTTAACGAAAAATCGGTAAAAACCATGAAAAAATTCGCTACAAAAAATGTCGTTATATAGAAATAACACCTTTTTATTTGAAGACCTTTTAATGTCAATTAAGTGTATAATTTTAATCCTTCTTAGAACTCCTATTTTAACAAATTTAAGAAATATTTTTTAAAAGGTTAAAATGTGTACAGCAAAAATTTAATAAAATTATTTTATTTTTAAATGAGTCTTCTTTGTAGATGTGCGAATTTAACTTTGTACTGTTGCTAAGAAAGCACTTTTAGATGCATAATACATTTACAGGTACATTTATCGAGAAAATTTTATTTTAATTTGGCTTAAAAAAAATCATTATGTAGGAATTTTACTTCGTTGTTTAAAAACAGTTTTATTTATATATTTTCTTTTCTTAAAGAGAAGTGTACAGTAAAAAACTTCGTTATATAAAGAAATTCGCTGTATAAATATGTAGAAATTCGTTATTATGGAAGTTTAACTATATGTATACATATTTAAAAATTTACCTATCTAAATATGTAGGTGTCTGTGTCGCACTTGTAAATTGCATTAAAGTTCTGGATATCCATTAGAAAAATAAATTTTTATATTTTATGGTCAATCTATTAGCTCCAAAATGCTCTACAAGTACAAAATTTATCAAAATTACGTGTAATGATAAATTGATTACTTATTAAAGAGGTAATAAAATCAATAATAGGTAATAGGTAAAATAAATAATTATCTGGCATAAGTAAAAAATCGATTAATTTTAGATCGAGGAAAAGCTACTTACCATAGCCAAAGAAATATTGGCATGTTTCAGTAAAGCGTTATGAAGTTGTTCGCCCGCTGTTCCATCCTCTACTGGAATAAAAGGTTTCGGACCGTGCAAAACGAATTTTTCTTTCAACATCTTACAGATGCCAATGCGTACTGCACCAAATACGTACTAAACTTCGTGCTGTCTTTGTCCTTGTTGCCCAAGTAGATTTTATTTGTTTATAATATCACTGCAATGATATTGCATTATTTCAACGAATACGTAAATACATTCTTTATTTAATACGCACCCGCATAAATGATTTTTTTATATTATGTATTATCATATTTAAATTTATATTCCACATTCTATAATAATTACAGTCACCACAAAAGTCTGTGATCAATGGGCAATCTTCTCGAGGTCATAAGAAACTTTAATAATAATAATATAAATTAATAGAGTCAAAAAGCTCCTTAACCGGGGGTTCACTATTCACAGTTTCAATCACTTTTTTCACAAAATTCCATTATTTTAATATGTACACCTTAGGTTTCTAAAATATTTTTGAAAAATAGGTATTGACTTATTTCATAAATCGGTTAGATTCGCCTGTTTATGGTCTTTTATCTAGGTATTTGCGTTCCCATTTCATAAAATAACAGTAAAAATGAAAAACATAGCAAACACACCACCGTGTAAAGTACGCTCAAAAAAAAATCCGATGTAACGCGTCCAATGTACGTACATTAACGTACATTAGATAAAAGTACATTACAAATGTGCATTAGATATCTATTAAAAAGTAACGAAAAATTCGTTATTTCGATAAAAATTTTCACTGTAGGTATGAAGAAAGTTATTAAGTAAAAAATTATAAATGATTCGTAAATACAACGATCGTTTTAATTGCATAATTAAGCACTTATTTTCTTCAGTGCATTAGTAGTATTAATGAACTTTTCATTGTATCAATGATCAAAAACGTCAATAACTGGTGTTCATTGATATTATGTACTCATTTTTTGAGTGTACACGGGTAGGGGGGTGCGGGGCAAAGTGTGACATTAAAAATTGTTGATATCTAAATGAAAATGAATTGAAACTTGCTTATTTCACGATAGGGTAATACAATCTTTGTTATTTTATCTCCACAGAGTTTGTAAGGTTTTGTCTACGATGACGTCATGTATTTCATAAAATACTTGCGAGTGACAAACGTTCCACTTACACGTTAGCCTCCATATTAGGAGCAAATTGAATAATAACAGAAACGTCGTATTATTTGTTTTAAACAACGTATATTTTAAAAATAATTTGATCTCAACACATAGGTTTAATATACTTATGTAAAATTTCAAAGATAGGCTCGTTTAAAAACAAAACTATGCGTATTCGAGAATTTTTAATTAACAATTTTATTTGTTGGCGCCGTGCCCGCATAGGCTGCGAGAAACTGCAAAAGCTCAGAATTTTCCTTTTATTGGGTTAAACAGCCTTTTCTCACGTTGGTGTAGATTACGACGACTCAATTTTTCCATTTGAAACCTCTCGTCGAGTACTATAGCATTTCCCCTAAACATAATTGTAATTGTTTATGTTTGTGCCCACTTGTAATTGGGAGGTAGTTTTTTGCTACTTCCTGTTGGTGGGCCTTGAAGAATAAATAAGTAAATAAATCACGAAAACGACGTACAACATTTTTACGAGTATTCAAATGTTTTATATAGACTTTATCATTACGGGCTTTTATCGATAGAATACATGAACAAATCGTGCTTGGAGATTTACATGATGGTACCAAATTGCAACGACGTATTCATGCCCTAGACGGTTTACAAATGTCCGAGTTCAAATACAAATACTTTTAAAGCAATAAAAATGTAGTACTAGTGCCAGCAGCTAGGTCATTAAATTTGACACGATCATGTAGATCTCGAAGCGCGCTTTCCGATGGTATATGACCCACGAGGATTTCTTCATGTATTCTAATCGATAAATGCCCTTATTGACGATGCGTATTGACATTTGAATGCCCGTAAAAATGTCGTATGTCTTTTCCGTAACTTATGCTTAGGGGAAATTCTGTAGTGCTCGATAAGAGCTTTCAAACGATATATGGTTCACTGATGGAATTCTCAGTTGAGCCCATCTCGATATACGAACCCGTAAGATTTGTAATAATTTATTTTGACACGTACCCGTAATATTTTCTCGAGGCCTCTTCATATTAATTCGGCTTCCAAGGACCAAAATATTAATGGCGAGGCGTGAACGCTCGAAGCACTATGCTATAAGAGCCGATCTTCAGCCGGAATGCGTTTACCTCGGAACATCAGATTCTCAAAATATATGTACATACGAACATATTTAAAGAAAAAATTTTTAATACCCCAATTATTTTCTTATATTAGTCGATTTTTGACTATAATTCCATTGAACTAATAGTGTAAGCGACTGAAATAAACTTCGGCGAATCCCAAAACGTTGAGCTTAAAAAAAATATGCGGAGTAGAACGTTCGCGCGCATACTACGCAAATAATTACAAACTTAAAATCGCAGTATTCCATGTAATAAATTTTTTAAGTAAATGTTCCAAAACCTAAATTTTTACACTGCCTTCAAAAATGAACAATGTAATACCATATTAAGTATACCTAATATTACGTAAAATGTTGCTAATTTGTAAGAAAATGCTTAAATTGAATTGATATAATTATTATTATTTTAATTTTATTAAAAGCCCATTTAAAAGAGGACTTAAATTTTGCTAATTGTTTTGTTTTATAGTAAATCGTCTTAAAACACTTGGACTATGAACGATAAGCGTGCAACAACAACAATATTAAATAATAATAGAGTAATTAAATAACGGTAGATAACCAAAGACTTATAAATTACCATGTCCAGATTTTCTTGAAAAATGAATATAATTGAGTCTACTTAGGTATAAACAATAAGGCTAGGATCGGATTGCATCTTTAAAATAAGTAAAAAAAAGTTACTTTTATTTCTTAAAACTTCTATTTCTTCACAAACGTAAAAATTACAATAGTATATTATTAACTAATGCAAGTATAAGTATTACCAATAAAGGAATAATAGTCAGATAAGACAATCATTTTCTATCTCAAATATGTTATATAATTGATTTTAAATAATTATTATACTTATAATTAAATATATAAATTAGAAAGAACAGTAACAAGTATAGGAAAACCTCGATCATTCTCTTATTACTTACCTACTTAAGCACCTTACTCAAGCATAAGAGATAAGCATCGCCGACGTTTTTAAGAATGTACCTTTAAGAAAGAAATTGTAAATTATGATTAATTACCTATCTAGATAATACAAAAAATAAAATTTTACTTTTTAGATTATTTACGTTTATCATAATCAATAATTTGTTTGTGTTTTCATCAATGTTGCTTTGAATATTGTCTAGTTTCTTCTTTTAGGATCATATCTCTACACTCCTTGCTTTTTGTGCAGATTCCAATAAATCCTGTGCTCTTCGAATTATTTTTTCTCTATATAGCTTTGTAAATGTTTTATTTGCTTCTTTAAATAATTTATCTTATTTAGACTTATAAAAAGTAACAATAAGTGACTAAATGATTAGAGTATGTTAAACATAAAAGTAACTTTTAGAAAAAAAGTAATACGGCCCTAGTCCTGTATAAAGTTATTTTAAGATGAATTTATAGTTTTATATTATCATTACATTTTTACATTTTATTTATTAATAATTACAATCAAGTGACAAAATAATTATGTTGATATGGAAGCATCACCTATTCACCTAACAAAGATCACCTATTGGCTACTCGAGCCGTGGATACGCTGTATATATAATATATACTATAAAATGTACAATAAGAAACATACATTAAAAGACTAACGTATATACATAATATAATATGTATGTATGTGTGTGTTGTGAAGTGAAAATAACAATAAAAAAAATTATTTAGAGAGATGGCTAACAATAAAATTGCGTGCATTTGTTTATATAATAACAACAATGTTTTGCTAAAAAATATCAAGAAATGTGCTTAATTAAATAAAACTCATTTAAAAGTAAAAAGGTAAATACAATGTAACAATATGTAAAAGATTTTTATTTATTTATTATTTTTAACAGAATTTTTACCACGAACAAATTAATTTTAGAAACAACCCAAAAAATTAGTAGTATATCAAATTAAAGTTTAAATTTTTGATTTTGGAATAATTCCACCAATGATGGCCGTAAATATTTTCCAGTAGAACTTTTAGGTATTTCATTTAGAAATCTAACTCCACCACGCAGACGTTTCGCTGATGACACTTGCCCTAAAATTAAAATCAGTTATTTTTGAAATTTAAAATAATATTGAATACGATAATATAATAATAGGATGAACGACCCAGTATACAGCAACATATTTTATAAAAAAACAGGTTATGCTTAAGACGTTGTTATAAATTAATCCCATAACATTTTTGAGCGCTGTTTCTTTCAAAATAATTTAGAAAAATGCGATATGTTTCCACGAAACTTGACAAAATAATGAGAATTAATATTTAATATGTGATATAAGCAACCTTAAAATAACCAATAATATTCTTAGCGTTCAATAAACAATCTTTGAAAATGAATTAATAGACCGTATCAAAATTTACAACAATAAATCATTATTATTTTTAAATTTTCTATGTAATAGACTAATAACCTACGATGCCATCAAATATAAAATGTTCCATTTAAAACAATTTGAAAAAGTTACACTTAGCTTTTCAAACTATTCCTATATAATAATTAGAATTAAACATGGAATGTTAGCGGAATATTACATGTTAGTAGAAATAAATCATATTTAAATTGTTTTGGAAGAAACGGTGCTCAAAAATTCTAAACAATGTCTTAAACCTGACCTGTTTTACATAAAAAGTGCATCTCGTAATAATATCACAGACCCATGAAATTTGGTATCAATTAAATCGTGTTTTTAAGAGATATCTCATATATGAGATATATATCTCATATATATATATATATATATATATATATATATATATATATATATATATATGTAATTATGTTCCGTTCCATTTAAAATATATAACTTTGAGTTGTCACGGTCTGTTGGGACACACTGCATTTAAATGAAAACACTTTTAAAATGTTCACCATTAAGTTAAGCATAAATCTGTACAATGATACGGGATACAGACAAAAATAAAGTAGAATAATAAAGATCCAGAGAGACGGTTGAAAAATAAGATAGATGGGAATTTTAACCGAGAAAATGTCAGAATAAATAAAAATTAGTGGAGATAATTAATAATTGTAATTGAAAAAAAACGTGATAAAGGGAGATTCGTGGGCAATAAAGTGATATATAGTGCAAGAAGAATATGCAGCAGCAGAAGTGTGAAAGAAGTCGGATGGTGAGCAGAATAAAATTGGAATTGGAATGAAGATTAGGAATGGTAGATGAAACGGACAATAACAGGAGATAAATAATTTAAATAGTTAAAAAATAAATAAATAAATATCCCGCAACATAGCAATATGTAATATAATAATTTAAATTTAAATTTAAATGCAGGATCTTCCGCCGATTACAAGGTTATTTAAGCCTTTAAGCCTGTTTTATTTTAGTATTTCAATAATTTTCACATAATTATACATAGAATAACTATAAGTATGTATATGTATATATTTACATAGAATTAGATATTATGTTGTAATAAATAAAAAGTCGGAGTTGAACTTTCCTACTTATAGATAAAAACCAGCGTTTAATTTTAAGATCAAAAGGGCAGTGAAAAAATATAATGTTATTGTTATCCAATGTTTCACGAATAAAAGCGCCTGTCATTTATACTCTACAAAACAAATATTCCATTTTTTCACAATAAATCAAGTAGATTACCACCTGTCATAGGTACCTACGACTTTCTATTTACATTCAACCACACTAATATAGTTTCATAAATTTATTTACAACGGTTTTAAAAAATTACTAAAATATTCGGATTTTCTTATCATACTTTAAATAAAGTTTTATTTCGTTACACGCAAACGTTTCAACAGTAATTATCTACACTATACCTACCGTTACGTTTATGGTCGAATTACCTACGTAAGTGTGTTATGCGAAAAATAAGAACCAATAAAAATGTTCGAATAAAATTTTATGTGTACTTATTTGAACTGTGTGCAAGTTGCAATAATTTACAACGGCGATTCTTAATGTGGGATACGCGAGAGGTTGTTGAGGGGTACGCAAAAAGAAAATTAGTAGGGGGGTGGGGGGAAACTAATATATGGACGTTGAGCAAATATACATCACCTGGCGCCTTAGGCCCGGTTTTACAAACATGATTTATACTGCAGAATAGCTATTCCTGGAATAACGGCTATGGAAACGTTTTTTGAGACAATGGTTTCCATGAAAGTTATTCCAGGAATAGCTTATTCTGCAGTATAAATCATGTTTGTAAAACCGGGCCTTAAAAGGACAGTGCAGATATGTGTTTTTTTTTTGGAGAGGGAGAGAGTATACTCATAACTGATATACCTAATCAAGGGGTACGTGGGACACAAATGGTTGGTGACCGCTGATTTACAATATAAATTCGACCTCATCAATTTCCATACGTGTACTTACTGTCCTGAATGTATATGTTGTGTATCTATCTAGTAGGGAGCATAATATCTAGCTACTACTACTACTACTACTAATATTTTTAGATAATTATTACCAGCAACATAGTCTTGAATTTCTTTTTCGGTGAGATGTTTCCCAGGTTGTAAAACGACTAATGCCGCCGGTAGTTCGCCCGCAACTTCGTCTGGTATACCGACAACGGCGGCTTCTTTAACACTAGGATGTTCCAAAAGTAGAGCCTCCAATTCTGCAGGCGGCACCTTGGTTTAATTTAATCGAACTTTGTTAGTGATAAAAATTAACGAGTGTTTCTAATTTACCTGAAAAGCTTTATATTTTATAAGTTCTTTAAGTCGACCCACTATGTAAATGAATCCGTCCGAATCGAAATATCCGATGTCTCCAGTCTTGAGCCAACCGTTTTCGTCGAAAGCACCTTTAGTTGCCTCTGGATTTCTCATGTATCCTTTCATTATAAGCTCGCCTTTAAAACAAAGCTCTCCTGTTTTATTTGGCCCTAAGTTTTTTCCGGTTTTAATATCCACTACTTTTCCCGATGAAAAGGATAATAATTTTCCAGAGGAACCCAATCTAAATTGATTTTCTGGCATGATCGTTATACCTAAAGTCGATTCAGTTAAACCGTATCCCTGTCTAATTCCTTTCAAGTTTAACCTAAACCATATATAAATAGAAAAATATAAATGGAATGTGATGTAAGGTACCTATCGAAAGTACCTACCTATTTATAAAGCTCACCTTTTAATTACCGTGTCTTGAATATCCTTCGATAAAGTAGCAGCAGCGCAACCGAGTTCTTTTAAAGTTGACAAATCGTATTTGTCGATTAAGGGACTTTTAGCTAAAAATACCATAACAGTCGGAACAGTGAGGCTTGTTTCAACTTTGTGATCTTGAATTGATTTTAAATAAAGGTCTGGATCAAATTGGTTCAACAATATCACTTTAAAGCCGTTCAATAAAAATTCCAACGTTGTTAGAAGTCCATACGCGTGGAAAAACGGCATCATATTTAAAACTGAACTACCTGGCGAGATATTGATACCAAATCCTGCATTCGGATCTCTAAAATTTATTGCAATTAATTAATAAACTATTAAAATCTAAAATTTTTAATTTAACTTATCCCTACCCTATAGTAATAGAATATTATTTTAAGTAAATATCTAGTTATGAATATGGAAGTGGAAAATATGAAGAAAAAAGGCGACGACAACTGAGAAATGTTATTTTTCATAAAAATGTGGAAGATATATGCATGTACAGTGGCGGGCATATAAATAGTCGCACCCCATAGACACAGTTTCTATTGCCGATTTGCCCTGGGTTTTCAAACTTGGGCAAAAACTACGACAACTAGCAAATGTAGAATTTATCGGGGAACAAGATGATAATGTTCACTTTCCATCCAGGACCCATAGTGCCGACTACAAATGTAATACGTTCGGCCGACTCAGATTCGGCGCGGACATATAAATAGCCGCACCCGGAATTCTCCTATTTTCTGCGCGTTGTTGACTGAATTGTTTGCGCGATACCGTGTTATTTTGTATGTTCTGGTAGTTCTGTTATTAATCTGGTATTCAATTCATCTAGAACATGGGAAGAGGTAAGCATATCACGCCGCAACTGCGTGCTCGTATCGACGCCCTGAATAACGAAGGTATTTCCATGAGAAAAATTGGAAATAAACTGGGAATTTCTGAAAAGGCCGTGCGAAACGCTGTGAAAACGTTGCAGAAGAATGGTGGAAATCCGATCGATCCTGTGCGGAAGCCCAGGCCACGTAAAACCACCGTCCGCGTCGACAGGAAGATCGTTAGGATCTCTGAAGCCGACAGAAAGAAGACCGCCGTGGACATCCACAAGGAGTTAAGCGGTTCTCCTGGCTTCAACATCACCGTGCGGACTGTTAGACGACGTCTAAACCAAGCTGGACTGATGGGACGCATTGCCCACAAGAAGCCACTTGTGTCCAAGAAAAACCGAGAAGCCCGCATGGCTTTCGCCAAGAAGCACGTCGACTGGCAAGCCGAAAACTGGGCCAAAGTGCTGTTTACGGATGAATCCAAGTTCAACCGACTAGGATCAAACGAAAAACGTATGTACGGCGGCGCGTGGGTGAAGAATTCACTCTACGCTGCACCAAAGTCACAGTGAAACATGGCGGCGACTCTGTTATGGTGTGGGGTGGCTTTCGGAGGTCCGGAGTCGGTCCGATTCATCGAATTGAAGGCATCCTCGACGGTCAGAAGTTTGTGGGCGTCATGGAGAATGTGCTGAAGCCGTATGCGCGTCAAAATCTTGGACGGAACTGGATCCTTCAACAGGATAATGACCCGAAGCACACTTGCAAGATCGCGAAGGCCTGGTTCCAGAAGAACAAGTGGCGCCAGAGCCCGGATTTAAACCCGATCGAGAACCTGTGGAATGTGAAGAAAAAGTGATGTAGGCCAAGAAACCGAAGAACTTGAACGAACTAGCGGCCACGATCGAGGAAGCCTGGCGCAACATCCCCGTTACCCGCTGCATGAAGCTGGTCGACTCCATGCAACGTCGTTGTCAATCTGTTATTTCCAGAAAAGGGTTTCCTACTAAGTATTAGGTTATTGCTGCATGTAAACTGTTGTTTTCCGTTCATTGAGTAAAAATTTTCGTTCATAAAACAGCAGAGTTCCGGGTGCGGCTATTTATATATCCGCGCCGAATCTGAGTCGGCCGAACGTATTACATTTGTAGTCGGCACTATTGGTCCTGGATGGAAAGTGAACATTATCATCTTGTTCCCCGATAAATTCTACATTTGCTAGTTGTCGTAGTTTTTGTCCAAGTTTGAAAACCCAGGGCAAATCGGCAATGGAAACCTTGTCTATGGGGTGCGGCTATTTATATGTCCGCCACTGTATGAATATCCGAAAAATCATTAGGTCATCACAGGTGTATTTCATTAAAGTTGAAAGCTGAATCTGTCGCGAAAATATCGGAAGGTACTATCAAATGTAACGGAGATCACAAAAAAAATGAATTTTATCGCATATGAACTTATGTATAAGTACGTAATACATATATGTATATCCAAAAACAAACGACTTGAATTGATCACAAACTAAATGGAAAAGAAACGATATCCGATAACTTTTACGTACAACTGATGTGAACGTTACTTGAACCCCCGATATAGGGGGTTCTAAAATAAAGTGAGCTCGGTGTGTAATCGATCACCTCTCCCATTTAAATCATCCCAAAGAGTACTTAATCAGTCGAAACCAGTGCGAAGAAAATTAATTCGGCGACACTAAAAAGTCAGGTTTTCTGACCACGAAAAATGTATAATTAAATTAATCGCAAAACCGCAAAACTTTTTTTCGTGCACCTCCGAACAGAGGTAAAAATGTTTTATTAAAAACCGTAGTAACGTGGTCACCAGAGTTAAATTGCAAATAAATGTTTACCATACACCACCATGATGTAATATACAGTGTGTCTGTCTACGGGTGGTCCTTACTGTACTTGTAAACTTTTTTATTTCTAATTTTTAGAGAAAAAGTCATTGTCTATAAAGAGTTTCGCTTACAAGGGGAGGTCGCAGTTGACGTGTTACAGATTGTGGTTGCTTTCAAATGGTAAATTTACATAAGGTGCACCTCTAAATATTTTTTATATGACAATGACTTTTTCTCTAAAAACTGGAAATCAAAGTAACTTTTTATTGGTGACGTGCATCGGAATAAAATTTTAATGGTCTTTAGATGTGCAGTTCGCAACCTACTTATCCTTAACCTACTTAGTTTTTCCCAAAACCGTCTTAAAATGGTCTGTTTAATAAGTTGTTAATTTTTTTTAGAGTTATTATAAATCATATCCTATACAAATAAGTACCTAATAAAATATTGTAAGTGTTTAAGGACCGATTGCATCAGTGCGTCTTGAAATTTAAATGCAACTTAAATATAAATTATCTATGGAAACACAATGGTATCCAAGGAAAATTAAGTAGTTAAGTTGCACTTAAATTATAAGATAGATTGGTGCAATTGGCTCTGACATACCTTTACAAACACCTTTATAAGTCAACTTATGAAAATATCTATCAAAGTCGCATAAAATAATAATCATTTAATCTTAATATTAATATCAGTCATATACTTATGGCAATTTACACCGTATTATCTGCTCAGTTCGCATAAATTAAATATTGTTAACAATGCCCGCTTAAAACCTTAAAAATTTCAGTTAATTAACCTAATAGCGATGGGCAATATTGACATTGTCATTGCCATTGACATTGTCGACACCACTACAGACTTTACCCGTAAACATATCCATGTAGTATTAAAATACTCACCTGCTTTGGGCAAATCGAAATACTATATTTTTATGAGTTATTATTACACCTTTCGGCAGTCCTGTTGTTCCCGAAGAATTAAAAATAAACGCAGTTTGTTCGTCCCGATTAAAATTGGCTGGTTTAAATTTTTTTGCGTCAAAATGTATGTCGCAATTATTCAAAATAAAATTATGCAACGATTCTTCGTTATTAATATTTTGAATTGAGTCCAAGATTACAATTTTTTTAATAGGGTAACGTTTCTTTAATTCTATAATTTTCAACAGAGATTTTTTTGAACAGAATATCATATCTGGTCTTGATGTGTTTAGAGCATTATGAAGTTCACCTGAAATAAATTAAACAATTATCTATTGTATAAGTAATTATATGGAGAAAAAGAATAAATGAAGTTTAACCCTTTCGCTACAATGGACGTATGCTACGAGCATTCATATACGGTCCTTATGAAGCGCTTTCACGTATCGAGACATAATGTACTCATTTAAAAGTGCATTAGTAATAAAGGCCTTTAAAATGATGTAATAGATTTTTTTATTTTTGATTTTTAACTCAGGAGAGACAAGTAACACTACCCTTAACCATTCTTACTTCGACCTTTTTCAGAGGTTTAAGTTTTTAAAATTTTAAGGTCACTTCCGGATTTACCAGACAATTTATAGGATAAAAAACTCTCCTGTTTAACTGCGATAAAATCGCATTCGAACAAATGATACATAAAGAATAAGAGATGCAAAGTATCCTAGATATTATTTAATTGTAATTTTCTGGAATATGGTTTATTTTATCGTAATTAAACAAGAGTACTTTTTTAACCTAAAATGTCTGGAAAATTCTAAAATGTAGTTAAAAATATAACTAATTAAACGTCTGAAATATTTTGGGGTTAGAAAGATTAAGGGTAGTGCATCACTGGTTTCTCTGAGGCGATATCAAAAGACCTACCAGTTCATTTTAAAGATCTTAATTTATTACGTATTTAAATCAAAAATGATTAATTTCCAACGAAAAATAAAACTGTTATTTAAAAAAATTGATTTTTATTCTTCAACTTTGAAGGTGAATATCTCAACAGGAGAGCGCCGTAAGAAAAAAAAAATATGGGAACTTGTCGCGTTATTTTGACATTGTCTATATGCACCGGATAGATTTAATAAAACTTACTTTCTACAAAATTTCAAGAGGTAGAAATGGTACAATTTCAAACATATATATTTTTTGCAATTGCATATTTTTTGCCGGTGATCCATTCCATGGACATACTTAAAAAGCTACATTCTTACAAAATTTCAAGTAGTAGAAATTAATGTATGAAAATGTTCACCAGGTTCTTAGTCTATTAAATTAGTTCAACAACAGTCATAGATTATTAGTATTTTTATGATCTTGGGATCGCTGACCATCGAGCACAGAGACTTTTATTATTTGATTAGTAGAATGGGTTGTAGTATTAATTAACATTCTCAAACGTCCATGGTTGCAGCGGGATTCGAACCCGCAGCCTAAATGGCGCTAGAAAGCCAGTCCAGTAACTAACTCTCTGCGCCACCACGGCTCCAATTATTATTATAATTTATAAAACTGGGCTTAAGTTTGTTTACAAGAACAAAATTTTTAAAATGCCGTTTGCGATCATTCACATTTTGAACTTAAGATTAGCGACTTTTAACTCGACGGTGATTATACATAATATTATTATCTACCTAGTTCTTGATTAGTTTATAGGTACTTTACTACTTACGTTCTGAGTAGTTCTCGTTTAACGGTGCAACGATAATTCCATTGTACAACGCAGCAATTACTGGATAGAAAAAGTTTAAACTATTATCGCTACAAATCGATATTACACTATTTATTGTCAATCCATAGTTTTCGAAACATTTTGCCAGATGGCATGTTGTTGTTAATAAACTTATGTACGAAACCGATTCATTATTTAATGAGTTTACCTAAAAAAATGTGTATGTTGTAGATAAGTATTTGAAATAGTTTATTGTTCATTAAAAAGACGTTCATCTACTTTATCGTTAAAATGTAAGAAGTAATAATAATTAATTAAAACTGTATCGCCGCCAATACAAGTGTTTGTTTAAATTTTTGTAATCAAGCAGAATTCAAATTTAAACATTTAGATACGCCCACTAAAAATGTTCTTAAGTGGTTAATATATTTTATAAACTTTTTGTTATTGTTATTATTTGTATAAATAGTATTTTTTTGTTAGACAAAATAATTTTTCCCCGATCTCTGTTTTTTATTGTAAAAAAAACCGAAAAAACACATTTTCGGATAAATTCTTACGTATTTTGGTATTATTACGTACTTTAAACAAATACATATAATAAACCCAACAAATTATATGCGTTATTTACGATAGGTTTCAATGCACGTCATCAATAAAAAGTTACTAAATTATATATTTCTAATATTATTCGGTTTAAAGTTTTGAACGTGCCATATTCTATACCGATGATTTACCTGCACACATATGACACGTCAAAGCAAGACTACAATTTACGAAGGTCACTTACGTACCTACAGTAAAAATACGAAGTTTTATTGATGACGTGTACTGGAACCTATTTTAAATAACGTATATTATTTTTATATTTAGTTATTATAGCTCTTGTGAAGTTAAAAGTTTGTAAAGAAGATAGAGTTAAATTATTTGTTAAATTGATATATGCTAAATCCTGGTACAGAAAAGGTCATCTATTTAATTTGAATTAACATTGATATCTCTTATCGTATTATATTTATCGTCATATTTGTTTATTTGCGTTTATTAATTTAAAATGGTCGAGTCGTAAGGCAGTTTTACGTACCATAAGTAATTTATACCTGCTTTATTATTGTAGTAATTATGAATAATTTGTCGAATTTATTAGGTAAACTTCAATACACGTATCCCTACGTGTTTACGAAATTTTTAGACACTGTATCTTATTATTTCAGTTATAATTATCTTTACTATCTTTTTTTTACATATCATTACATATTTTACATGTTAACATGTACTTTTCAATTATTAATAAGTATTTAATGAACAACAATTCCTTTCAATTTAAACAAAATTTCTAAAATATATAATATGTAGATATACTGGTAGGTATGTGTATTGCACACTTGTGCTACATCGAAACTAGGAATATTCGGTAGATACATTTTCATAATATTTTATAGTCAACTTAATAAAATACAAAGACAAATTTTTAATTGAATTATTGAATTTGTTTTGCGAATCTCATCATTAAATTAAGGCTAGGAAGAATGTAATATCGGAAGTAATTTATTTTAGATTAAGAAAGAGCCTACTCACCATAGCTACAGGAATATTGGCATTTTTAATGAAAGCCTTATAAATTTGTTCTCCTGCCGTTCCATCCTTTACCTCAATAAGCGATTTTGGACCGTGAAAAACGTTCTTTTCTTCGAGCATCTTACTAGCGTCGATACTTACTGTGCAAAATAACTATGAACTAAATTTCATATCAGCCTCTGTACTCGTTATCCGGATAAATTTAACTTGTTTATAAAATTATTTTAATTACATCATATTATTGTAACAAATATATATTAATTTCTGGTTACTTAATCGTACATGTCTACAAATTATTTATAAAACAATATTTTAAAGAAGCCCCTTTTTGTTTATAAATATTTCGATAGAAAATTTAATTTCGAATAACAAAGATCCGATACGACATTGACATAAAATCATAGATAGGGTACATACTTAAATATTTTCTAGGCACATTAACTTCAAACTATTTTTTAGATCAAGTATAGCCAATAAAAAAATTACCAAGTAAATTATAGCACATTAGATCAATAAATGCAACATTTACACATTGAGAAAAAGGTGTTACCTTTGGTATAAACGTGTAACTTTGTCTAAAAACAAAATAAAATGCTACACGCGTTCAAAGTGAAATCTCACAGAAGAAAAAAATATTTTCAAGAAAATTAAAAAAAAAGATATTTGTATTAGATGTTGCATAGGTACTATAATAATATAAATAGTCCAACAGAATTAGTCAAAAATCGACTAAAATAAAAGCAAATAATTGCGTTGTTAAACATTTTTCTTTAAATACGTTCGTCTGTACACATATATATATATATATTATATATATTATATTATACTATATTATATTATATATTATACATATTGAGAATTCCATAAGTCCCGAGGTAAATGCATTCCGGAACGATCTAAAAAGAGGGCGCACGTGAAAATCGGCTCTTATAGCGTAGTGCTTCAAGCGTTCGCGTTGTATATTTTATAAATATTTTGGTCCTTGGAAGCCGAATTAACATGAAGACGCCTCATGAAAATATTATGAGAGCATGTTAAAAAAAATTACTATAAACCTTACGGGTTCGTATGCAGAGTGTATCGTTGAGGACGGACCAGCCGGCCCAGGGCGATAGAGCACCTTAATACACATCGATTGGACCCCCATACGTGTTATCCAAAATTTGTTAGTTTAGAAGTTATTTAAGTTTTATGTATTTTTAGCTAAACTCCGGTTTTGTCCACAAATTTCGTAGTTCTGGCTGAACTATTGGTACTAACGCCATAATTAATGGGCCCGTCTAATCTAAACGATATATTTTTATCCGAACTAAAAGTATTTCGACAAAAAAGAATCTTTTAAACAATTTATTAAAGCAAAAATTATTCCTTAGCTTTATAACACTCTAGATAAAAATAAACAGATAGAAAAAAATAGTACCCATCTTAAAAACTTCTCTACTTTATTGGCAATCAACCCTAGAAATTTCATTTCCCTAGCCCCTTGACTTCACATAGAAAATTTTATGCAAAGTGAAAAAGACGAAAAATATATGTGTGATTTATAGAAGTATAATACACTTCGTCTAAACCTATATGCAATCCACGTCATAAATAAAAGGTTACTAGATTATGACGTTTCGCACAGTGCTGTCACCTCGTACCTCATATTTTGACAGTTCTAATTAATTGTAGTCTTTCTTTATGCAATCTAATATGCGCGCAGGTAAATCATCGATAGAATATGTCACTTTCCAAACTTTAAACCGAATTACAAATAAACAATCTAGTAACTTTTTTTTTGATGACGTAAATTGCATATAGGTTTGTATAGGCTATATGTAGCTAGTAGGGTATAACTGCAAAGTTACGCTCAACTTCCGCTTTACTTCAAATTAGTTTAATATCGAATGTTTGTTATAGTTTATAAAACTAACCCTACAGGGTTTTTCTATCATTTGTTTTACACGTCTTGGGCGAAGATAGAACGTAATAGACATATATACGTTTCTTAAGACTGCACCGAAGCAATCTAATAGCTTGAACCTAGCCTACGTCAGTGTAAAATATAGATGTCCTTAAAAACAATTACCGTATCCAAGGAAAATCAATAAGTTAAACAATAAACTTAAATATTAGATAAATGACGACGCAAACGCCAGTCGTTAATTTATTACTTCAACTAATATTTAAGATATGATTAATTAACTTCCATTTGCTTTAATTTATATATTTAAAACTAGCTACGACAAGTGTTTTAAAATATATAGCATATAATACCGCAATAAAATGTAATCCCTCTTTTCATTTTAATAGAATTCCAGTTCGTCAATAACTAACAACAAACGTCTAACGTGTTTAAAGTTTCGATTTCTTCTGAGACAGCATTCTTCTTAATTCACTTCTAATCAATTTTCCGGTCGCCCCTTTAGGTATATCGTCAACAAAAACTACTCCACCACGTATACGCTTAGTTGGAGAAACACGTTCTACGAAAGAAATGCACAGTTAATTAAGACATCACACAGAAAACCAACCTAAGAAAATTATTATATAATAGATTTTATTTATTTATTTTTTAATTTGTATTATTTTATGTTCTTGGGAACGCTACCCATCGAACACAGATTTTTATTATTTTGTTAGTAGTATGGGTTAGTACGAGGGGTCGGTAACTTATGTATTAGTGTGTATTTGTTTCTAGAATGTAATACAGAATTACGTTGAATCACTTTGTATTATTTTGAATTACCTTGAATTACTTTTGAATTACTTTTGAAATACCTTGAATTACTTATGAATTACTTTTCAATTACTTGAATTACTTTGAATTACAATATTAATTTAAGTTTAAAAATTTTAATAAAAAAATATAAATATGGAGTAAATATAAATTATTATTACTTAATTATTAGGGGGAACGGAAAATAATGTCGTTTTTTTTACAGTAAATTCAAACAAGTTTTTATTTTTAATCGATAATGTAATCACCCTCGTTATCAGCAATCTTTTGCCATCTAGTGTGCAAATTTTCAATGCCGGATCGATAAAAATCAATTCGTTTTCGAGCAAAATATCTGGAGATGGCATTTTGGATATCATCCAAATTTTTAAATTTTTTACTGGATCTGGACTTAGAAGACCACCTTTGGTATTTACAAACATCTAATGCACTTGGATAAACATCGTAAATGTTTTTGGTAGCAACTATTACGTTACTACCCTTGTGAAACTTAAAAAGCGTACAATTCCAGATATGTTCCTCTTATAGTATTTGGTTGACCATTTCATTCAAAATTGTAAAAAAATTGAAGATTTAATTATTTATAAGTAAACAAGTCACATTAACCTTAAAATATCTTTGGTGCGACTTTGAAGTACACAATGAGCTGATAAATGGTAAATAAATATGGATGTGCGCAGAAACGACATTACTTTCCGATCCCCCTAATAATTATCGAAAAATGTACCGGAACACAAGGGTTAATATAAAGTAGTCAAAATCTTCAAGCAATGTGAGGTCAGATTAGAAATTGTAAAATATGATGAAAATTCGGAGACTGATCGAGAAAAATTGTAGTACCTATGTTATCTATTAAAAAATAAGCGAAATCAGAAACGAGTAAATTTTCCGTTAAAGAAATCCGTTACGATTCGTTACCGAAATCCGAGAAATGGCGACCATTAACGATCGCAGTCATGCATTTACGTCTTTCTTTGCCATGCCATGTGTCCAGGTAAATCAGTGGTATAATATGCCACGTTCAAAACTTTAAACTGAATATTACAAATATACAATTCAATATTTTTTTATGCACGACGTATATTGGAATCTTTCATGAATAACATATCTAGACTAAATATTTGATAAAATATATTAGCGTTCTCCAGAACGTCCGATTTGGTTGGTAATGCGTCTGTACAACTCGGTGTAATCTAGGCCATTCCAATTTTATTCCGATGCATATTATCACTACAAAGTTAGTAAATGTGTGATGCTGTTTCACATAGTGGTGTCGTACCACCTTGTAGTTTTACAGTATGAATAAATGGTAGTCTATCTTTGCCATGTGTGCAGGTAAATCATCGATAAAATGTTATTTTTGTGTAATTTTACATCGTACGTCATTTACATCATTTTACGTCGTACATCGGAATAAAATTTGAATGGCCTATAGCTCTTTGTACATTATTTTTTTTAAATCTTTAATAAGGAATCTGCTGAAAAATGTAACAAACGTAGACGAGCTCCTACGAAATCGGAACATGTATAGATAACGCTAAAAATATGTTTCATTTGTTTATGTTTAGTCGCGTCTCGATAACCGTTTAGAAATACGATCTCGTTGCATGTTTCTATAAATGTATATTTTTGATCTATGAACAAAAAATGTGCCCTTTATTTTATTCAATGGAATCGTCACCCTAATTTATAATATAGATTAGGGTGATGATTCCGGGTATTATATTATAATACTGTTAATTTCAAAATAATCGAGTATATCTTAAAAATTAAGAGTTCAATCTTTTATTTTTTATATTTTAAAATATCTTTTTAAAATCAACTGTACCTTAATGCAAAGAACACATAAGTATTTATATGTATACATACGTTTGCATTTACATATACATATCTATGCACATGTATATTTCTATATATTACTTATTTTATATGAAACATTCATATTAGGTATTAGTTTGAATTGAACTGAATTAGTTTGTATTACATGTATTATTATGGTATTAGTTTGAATTAGGTTTGAATTCCTTCGAATTAGGTCTGAATACTTTGAATTACTTTTAAATTACTTTGAATTAGTATTACTGTGTATAAAATTTACTATAATTACCGACCCCTCGGGTTATTATTAACATTCACAAACGTCCACCATGGTTGCAGCGGGATTCGAACCCGCAGCCATAGGCGAGCCAGAAGGCTAGTCAAGTAACTAGCTCTCTGCACCACCACGGCTCCTATGTACTAAATACTGCAATAAAATTAGTAAAATTTTAATTTTTATCAAGAACCACCAAGATTTATCTAAAATGAAACATGGAAAACATTAACTAACTATGATACAAAATCGTGCATTATTTAGTTAATTTACGTCACTTAAGTTTACTAAAACTCACCGGCTATATAATCAATAACTTCTAGTTCGCTAAGACTATGTCCTTCTTCAAGAACTATGCAAGCAGCTGGAAGTTCTCCGGCAGCTTCGTCGGGAATTCCGGTAACACCGGCATCTTTAATAGATGGATGTTGCAAAAGCAACCATTCCAGTTCGGCCGGCGCGACCTAAAATATATAAAACATCTTATCGTGCGGGAAAAACAGTAAAAATCATGTACTTGATATCCCTTGTACTTGATAAGTTCTTTTAAACGATCGACAACGTAGAAATGACCACCATCGTCGTAATACCCGATATCTCCAGAATGTAACCATCCATCTTTATCGATGGCTTCGTCGGTAGCCTTTTGATTGTTGAAATAGCCTTTCATAATTATCTCACTTTTAAAGCAAAGCTCTCCTCTTTTATTTGGTCCTAGAGATTTTCCGGTGGTAAGATCAACAATTTTCGCTTGCACGTACGGGGCGACTTTCCCGGTAGAACCTGTTTTAACGTCGTCATGTGGGGTAATTAATACAGCGCAACATGTTTCCGTTAATCCGTAACCCTGAAGAATTCCGTTAATTTTCAACCTGCACAATGATTGTTAGAAAACGGCGCGCAAGCAACGTCAGAAACCGATTACCGTTTTGCAACGGCTACTGCCACTTCAGTTCCAACGGGCGCACCGCCGGTAGCGACTTCTCTGATACTGGACACGTCGTACTGATCGACCAACGGACTCTTAGCTAGGAATACCATTACTGGCGGTGCAAGTACAATAGTTGGAATTCTGTATTTTTCGATAGTGCTTAAGAAAAACTCCTCTTCGAATCTTTTCAGCAATATAACTCTGAGTCCTACTATAAAATAAGACAACGTCGTGAACATTCCAAACGCATGATGGAAAGGAACGATAGATAAAATCGAAGTCGATGGGACAGTTCTCGTGCCGAATAACGGATCCCTACGAAATTAACGGACGAATTTCAAAATTAAACTTTTTCTTTTGGTAGGCAGGTACTTACTTGCAGTGTACAAAACGAACGCTCAAATTTCTATGGGTTAACACGACTCCTTTTGGCAGTCCGGTTGTTCCCGATGAGGACATGATCAAAGCAACTTGCTCTTTAGCATCAAAATCGTGAGGTTTAAAATTTCTCACGTCGATATTAGGTTGCGAATAGTGTTTCATGAAGTTGGTAAGAGATTCGGCCTCGCCCATGTCTTCCCTACTATCTAAAACTACGACTTTTTTGATAAAATTGACGTTTTTTTTCAATGCCATCATATTTTTAATAGCCTTCTTCGAACAAAACACCAATTCGGGTTTTGATATGTTTAAGGTATCTAATAATTCCCCTGAAATGTGTGCGTTAAATTAGTTGCGAAGTTAACTGTAAATTTCCGCTTACGCTCGGTGTAATTATCGTTTACGGTTGCCGTAATAATTCCCATATACAAAGCGGCGATGACGGGGTAGAAAAATATAGCATTGTTTTCGCTGCATACCGATATCACGCTGTTTTGGCGTAATCCATATTTCTCAAAACATACGGCTAACCGACAACTGTTTTCTAAGATGTCCGCGTAAGATACGACTTCTTCGGTATGAGCGTCGATCTGTAATGTTTTTTAATGTTGATGTTTTTCCAAATACAGTAGAGCATCGATTATTCGAACTAATTAGGGGGGGGGGCATGGGTGTTCGGAAAACCGATTTATTCGGATAATCGAACTGTATACTTTTATTTACTAATTTATCAATAAATAATTATATTTATAATAATATGAATCTCTTTTATTACAATGACAATTAGGAATTTATTTATTTAGATTCCTAATTGTCAAACGACAAAATAGAATATCCTCGATACAACATAAGCAGTTTAGACCACCCTAGCGTAATCTATCTGTATCAAAAACGACTTGATGAAAAACTAAACGATACGTCCTACAATACAGTAGAAGAACTATATGAACATATAACGGAAAATATACATCAGGCCGCCAAAGAATCGCTAGGTGAGAGTGAAAAAAGAACAACAAATAAAAGCTATATAAGGTCTGGAAAAATAGAAGAACAGACGAAAAATAAGAAAACAGCATACTTACGATGGTTAAACACAAAAAGTGACAAGCATAGACAAGAATATAAAAAGTTTCAAAAAGAAACGCGAAGAATAGTAGGGGAAGAAAGAGAAAAAATGTGGGAACAGAAATGCTCTGAGATAGACACGTATATAGGAGGCAAGCGAAGTACAGAGATTTGGAAATTTATTAAGAATATAAAAGCACCAGTAAGAGAAAAAGTAAAAATGAACACAATTAGCTTAGAGTCTTCGAATCAATACTTCGCAAATCTTTTTAAAGAAGAACGTCAAGCCTTTATCTCAGATATAAAAACTAATATTATGCCTATCAATATAGAAGGGGAACATATAACAATAACACCAGAGCAAATATCAACCACGGTAAAACTACTAAAAAATAGAAAATCACCAGGTCCAGGAGGAACTCCAGCAGAGCTGATCAAACATGGAACAGATAATTTATATCACATGATAGCCAAGTTATTCACAATGTGCATTAATGGTCAGAAGGTCCCAGATGAATGGAGATTAGCATATATAACACCACTGTTTAAAAAGGGCGACCGAACGAAATGCAACAACTATCGAGGTTTATCAGTCACTAGTACTTTCAGTCGATTTTATGGAAGAGTTGTTAGAGACCTAATAGAAAAGGAATATAGCGATAAAGAATCAGAACATCAAAGCGGATTCAGAGCCGGAAGATCATGCATTGACAATACATTCTGCATGAAACAAATAATAGAGAAAGAACTAGCCTATGGAAAAGAAGTACATCTATTATTCGTCGATTTATCAAAAGCATACGACACAGTACCGATTACAAAATTATGGGAAGCATTAACAAACGCACAAATCAACCATACACTCATAATGGCAGTTCAAGACCTATACAACAACTGCATATCGAAAGTAAAAATGGACAATAAACTATCACAAGGGTTTGCAATAGATAAGGGACTAAGACAAGGTTGTTGTATATCGCCTACACTCTTTAAAATATATATAAAACACGCATTGAAAGCCTGGAAAAGAAAATGCGGAATGATGGGTTATGAAATCAAGAACGATACAACATTATTTACATTACAATTTGCAGACGACCAGGTAGTAATCAGACAATCTAAGGATGACTTAGAATATATGGCCAGGAAACTAATGGAAGAATAACAACAATGGGGACTGGAGATGAATGTTACCAAGACAAAGTATATGAGTATAGGAGCAAAATTAGGAGATTTAACACTTGAGAATAATATAACGATTGAAGAAGTAGAACAGTACAAATACCTAGGGGTAACATTTACAAATGAAGGTAAAGATACGACAGAAATTCAAAACCGTGTCGCACAAAGTCGGAAAGTCATAGGGGCTCTCAATGGTGTATTATGGTCAAAAAACGTTAAAAAAAGGAGCAAACTTAGAATATACAACTCTATAATAAAAAGCGTACTATCCTATGGCAGTGAAATATGGACAATGACCGAAAACGATAAAAGGAAAATATTAGCTACGGAAATGGACGCCATAAGAAGATCGGCGAGGATTTCAAGACTAGAACATAAAACAAATGAATATGTCAGACAAATAATGGAAGTAGAAAAGACCATTATAGAGGAGATAGAAGAAAACAATTAAGATGGTACGGACATATCCAGAGGATGGGCAAAAGTAGGCTGCCGAAACAAATACTCGAGTGGACACCACAAGAAAGAAGAAAAAGAGGAAGGCCAAGGAAAGACTGGAGTCAAGGGATCCAAAAATCCATGAGTGAAAGACACCTAAATGACGGAGAATGGAATGAGAGAGGACAATAGAAATTGGGAATCGCAAGGCGTAAAACGCTATAACGCGAAAATATATATATACAATTAGGAATCAAAGTTACACAGACAGCCTAGTAAACAAAATATGCATTCTGCAAGTACGAAAAGTACTGTCAGTAGTTCCAGAATAAGCGTCGGCAACTCGACACAGGTGCGGGGGGGGGGGAGGCCGTAGCGAGTGGGGAAAGCGGCACGAGCGAGTAAGGACTAGCAGGTCCGGTTAAGCGGTCGTTCGGATAATCGACGCTCTACTGTATTATAAAAATCAGGAATCAAAGTCATAATTCAAGAAGTTATCTGCGCAATACTTCTTTTTATCAACCTATATTTAATTTTGTTTCTAAATGACTATAAGGTAATTTAAAATGTATATTGTTTCAGGTTAAACAATTTCGCCTATGGCAATTTTAAAAAATACAAGTAGATACCTATGTCAAATCGTAAAAGATGAGTCCATAAGAAACAGACACATACGATGCAGAATCACATATCACATATTATCATACACGTAAGTAGTAGTTAAACGACCGACAAAAAAAAGTACTTTTTTATGTGTTCTCCGTAATTCATAAACTGATGACACTGTGACCACCTTTGGTGGTTTTGAGTACACTTTTAAAGAAATGTAGACTTGCCTTTTAAAACAGCAAGTTGTTAAGACATCAAAAGAACAGAACAGTAGTTATGTAAGTACTTTTGAAAAATGTATCTACATATTTGACTGGTATATTTTGAATCAAAAATGGCAATGTTTAAAGCAATAGTATCTACTTAATGTTAAATGGCGCGTTATTGATACCTGTACTTTCGAAGTAGCGATTCGTTTTTAATTAAACAACTATTTTTTAATTAATATGATTTTAGTTGAACTATTGTAAAAAAGGAAAATTCTCAGAATTGACAGCAATAATTTTTACGATGATTTATTGGTATTTACACATTAATTGACACAGTTGATTGATGAATGAAAACATAAATTCTTTGAACTTCATCATAGGCATTTGCAATTTAAGTGACGCAGTTTACTGAAAAGTTTGAAAATACTTAATTCAAAAGTATCGACTGTAAGTAAACAAAAATATTTTTAAATCCAACGCAATTATATCGACGCAGTTTTTCCAGAAGGGCGTAACCAACAAAAAGTAAATTTTACAGGAGAGCACATTTTATGTCGTCGCGTAGCTATAAGAAGATACGTTCGCGTAAATACAAATCGATTTTTCCGGTGGGAAAAAATCGAAATATTGTTACCAGATTTTTACAGATGACGCCTTTCGTTTAAATGCATAAGATAGTCAGGATAACTCATTTTCACAAAAAGTGTGGGTTACGCCCTTTTGGTAAAACGCCATCGACATTAGCAGTCAACGGTAACATTCTTTTCAATCAGCAATTTTATTTGTTGGCGCCTTTTCAGGAGTATAAAGCATTTGTTGTATTTACCTACAATTCTAGTGGTTCTACGGCGTTTATTCGAAATAAGAAAAATGTAATAAGTAGCGATAAAGCTAAAAATATTTTTAAAAATGTAATATGGGAACTGAGTTTTTTTAAATAGTGGAAAAATTTTAATCACCTTTTAATTGCCCTACATGGGTAGCTAATCAAATACAGAAGTTTATGTAGAAAATAAAATTGCTCGATTTTTTTAATAGGTCTACATCTGCAAATAGTACCAACAATAAATAGCGTTGTATCAAGCAGAAATTCAACCTTAAATTGCTCTCATCTCCAAAATCATTCATATGGACTTAAAGTGTTTTTGCAGTAAGCCCATGATACATAGTCTAGCTACAATACCATAATGATTATGGCAACGTAACGTAAATGCTAATGAAATGCGTCTTGTTTTTTAAATACTTACAATATAATATCTTAAAATTGATTTCAAACAATTTTGCTACCATATCACTATTACAAGAATGCCTAGCACAATATTTCAAAATAATATTTATAGGCATGAAACTGTAAAACGTTAATTTTATTTATTCTAAATAGGTAAATATCAAATTTTATTTAGGTATTCAGAAACGTGGAAATTAAACGTGTTGATATATTGTGCTTGACTTAACAGTATACCTATGTATATTAAAAATGATCGTTTAAAAGTACCTACATTTTCAACTAACACTTACCAAAGCTTCCTTTAAATAGGAAAATTGTGTTAAAGCCCTAAATAGCTGATTTCCTGCAGTTCCCAGATCTAACGGGTCCCGAGGTTTAGCTCCATGTAAAACAATTTCATTCGGCATTTTAAACTAAAAACACTATCGTTAGTATGACCATTAAAAATTTATACAAATACATTTTCTTGTTGAATAATAAAAAATATTAGCCTGGACGTACTTATGCAGACGTTATAGTTATTACATTAAAATAGTTATATCTATGCATACTATATTACTGTCTTTTTCTTCTTTATTATGTATTATAATAAATAATATATATATATATATATATATATATATATATATATATATAATAAAAAAATATATAAAGTATGTGGGTACTCACTCTTAGATTATGATACCAATTTAATTCGTTGAAAAATCGTTAGAGACTGACTTGAAAGAATCACGATTACCACCTTTATACCAAATGAGCCTAAACAAATTGTTTAACAATTATATCGTTGTAACCGAAGGTCAATCCCGTTTACGATTAAGGAATCGTATTTTATTTCACAATTTGATTTTCTCTTAAAAGTAATTTATAAATCGGTATCTTCAATAACATTGTTCGTTAGAAGTAACCGACAATAATTTGCTATTAAATTTATCTAAATTATGGAGTATTATATTAGTTTACCGCTGTATTGTTATTTTTGATTAGGTTAGGATATAGTTGAAAAGGTTAAAATCCGCCAGGAAATTTTATAAACAAAAAAAAACGAAAAAATAAATTATTTAATAGGTAAATATTTACTTACTTAATGGGAAAAGGCCCGAATCGCATTAATCTGAGTTATATAGTAATGATTCTATTATAAAATTTTAATTTGAATTTTTAATTAATATTTACTGTTAGAAGAGTAAAAAAGAAGACCTCGCAAAATACCCAAAATTTTTCAAGTTCAGAATATGGCGATGAAAATTCTAAATTTTCCGATATATTGCAAAGTAATGGTACCTACTTTATTCTTGAGCAAAATTTACTAATCCTCATTTCTTCGCTTATGCTTATATCCCTGATAACACCCGATGGGTTCATTATTAGTTTTAGAGGATACACCAACTTTTATCAAGAATGAAATTTTTTGACAAATTAATAATAAAAAAGTTTTCCATATGGAAAGAACTTTTTGAAACTCACTGTAGGTACCTATCGAAATTTTTACATGATCGTATCTATCAAAATCGAACTAAAAGTGGAGGATCGTTATTACAAAAACCGGAGATGAACATGACAATGAAAATTATGCTCGTCACTAAAATATGTATTATTGAAAAATAGAATTGATACGTGTCGTAGGATTTCTACCAAAAATTATTCGTTGACTTTTATATGAATTACTTTAACGTCGCACTGTATATTGTTAAAAATTATATAGTTGTAGGCAGATCACAATTTAGTAAATATAGGTAGGTACATAGGTATCTACTTGATGTAAACAATTAATTTAGCAAAATAAAGAGGCGTTGTAAAATTGATTTTATGATAGACGTCTTAACCTGTACCTATATACCCATGTAATCTTCAAATGACATTTTCAGTTTTCGATGAGTATATTCTTTAAAATAAATTAGGAACTAGTCATTTGAGAATATCTTAACTGATACAAGTGGTATATTTTAAATGCCAATTGGCGCATGTTGTAAATAGAATTTTAAAAATTTTGCATAAGCCGTTTTAATTTAGTTTAACTAATATTATAAAGTACACAGTCTAATAAACAACTTTATCTGTTATTGCTAAATAAACAATGTATTTATGATTAGGTTTATAGTTATTATCGTCATGGCATACATGAATATACATAGTATAGCTGTCACTGCTGTCATCTCGTACCTCGTATTTTGACAGTTCTAATAAATTGTAGCCTTTCTTTATACCATTTAATATGTACGCAAGTAAATTATCGATAGAATATGTCACTTTCCAAACTATAAACCGAATTACAAATAAACAATCTAGTAACTTTTTGTTATGTGACGTGAACATCATATAGGTTTGGATAAGCGATATCTACGTACCTATTCATATTGAAATAAATAATGTATGTATTCGATATGTGTATATCGACAGAATATTTCAAAGATGTCGAACTATATAATAACATACAATACAATACAATACATATAACATACACTACAATACAATACAAAACATTAGATAGAAACGTTAGAATTGTCCAATAACTCAGAAGTAATTAAACATTTTAATATCAACGGGACGACAAACAGCTTCGTTATTCGCTAATGATCGATAAATTTAAGAAATGTTTCGTTTTTAATTTTCCAACAATACCCACAATTTTTAAAGAAGTAATTATAGCAGAAATTTTCAACATTATCCCATAGACATGACAGCACGAAACAATTTGTATTTACATACCTACCACCTACATAATATCGTTTAAAGTTACTTCTCCGGACAGATTAAACGGAGCGTATTTACGTCATACTCGAACAACAATAGTTCGTTTATAAGTCAGAATCGGTTTGGCTCAAATTTTGCATTAAATTTAAATAAAAATACACGAAAAGTAAAAATTTAACTGGAAATGCGATTCACATATTTTAAGCATCGGCGCTTCATAATAAACGTTCTGATTAGAATTCCTACGGACGACCAACCGAATATGTTGCGCGAATGAAATATATGACCAGTTATGCTAGCGCCACTAGTGGTAGAGTTGAAAAATTCCGATTGTACTACCGTCCTCAAGGCGACAATTTCGAAAATTGTACAATGATTGTCTTCGAATACATAAACTTTCACTCATTTAAGTATCACGATTGAAAATTCGATCATGTTATTTATAAAATTTTTGTGAACGTTCCATGTGGTTGTTGAACGTGACAAATAATTGAAAGTTTGTATTTTCCCAAAGGATAAGCAGATTATCCATATCGATGGAATTTTCGAAAACGTTTTTATAGTTGCATAGCTATAAAACACGATGACATTCAATGGAAATTTACAGTAAAATTACCTTGTATTTCTTTTAACAAAAAATTTTCTTTACGCGATTTCTAGGTTTCGTTGTCTTTGTCGAACACTGCACCGCCAACTTATAAAATGACGTGTACCGGTTGAATCGTTTAAACATTAAGTAGTTTTTCTGAAGAATTAATGAAGATGTGGAAATTCCACCGTTTTATACTATCTAATAATTGTTTAAGTTGTATAGAAGTGTTATTTAAAACTTCTTGAAACTATCTTCTTTGCGGTGGATCCACAAGTAACTACATATGTATTATTTGATACAGGTAAGCCATACGCGAAATAATATCTTTAGAAAGTACTACGCTTTGTTTGTTGAATTTTTTATTTAATCGCGAGTTTTTTAATTAAAATGTTTTAATATAGGCAATTATTAATATTAGCGTTTAGTTTTTGTTATCGTTTGATAATTAAAACTGTTTTCAATTATTTATAGTAGATATTTAGATAATTTACCTAATCCTGTAAATGACAGCAGTTTGGCTTGTTTTTCCGATAACTTCCCTTATTTTTTACCAATAAGTTTTACGTTAAATTGGTTAGTACCTACTTTTAGTTAGGTATCTATTTGTAAATATATAAATATATATATATAAAATTAAATTTAATTATAAAATTATTTAAATGTATTTTAGCAATGTGCGAAAATAATTCCTTCGTTATATCCGGGCTACTAGAAGAGATTACTCATGATAATGAAACGCTGGGAGAATATATTTTTAAGCGGTTAAAAAAAAGGAAAGCCGAGGATATTGTTCAGGTAAGCTTGGGTATTAAAAGGAGTTAATGTTAATTATAAGTATAATAATGAGAAGTGCTTTGTGACGATATTCTTGTTTTTCAAAAAAATTTAAAATTGCATTTTTCTTTTCTTTTATTTTCACAAGTAACAAGTTTATAATAAATTTAAGTTTGAAAAAAAGTTGTATTTTTATTGAGTTTTAACCCAGATATGCCTAATGTACTATATTTAGGACGGAATAAACATGTACATCCTGCAAAGCTGAAGGTATGCTCGAAAGTTTGTGTCCCCCAAAATTCCGTCTTAAATATAGTACATTAGGCATATCTGGGTTAATAGATTAGAATATAAATCGTAAAAGTCAAGGCTAAATCTAAAGTTAAGTGTTAACGTATAACAGGTTCGATTATTTCTAGATCGCATTCCATATATTTTGATATTGAAAATTATTGCTATAAATTATAATAATTATAAGTTTACTACTAAAATTTGGAATATACATATTTGTTTAATTTTAAAGTGTATTAGAAACGTTTTGCAAAATTATGGTAAAAGATGCTTTTATTTAAATTCGTTTCCTGATTGCTCTAAGGATCAAATTCATAAACGAAACTCATTATCATCTCATACTCAAATATACCTATGGTTTCTGACAACCGATAAAAATAATAATAGATTCGAACTGGTAGTAGTTTGGACAATCAATAAAAATCCCTATTTCAGTTTGATTATGAAATGAGACTGAGACATAAGTTTCATTTATGAATTTGTGCCTAACACTTTAATTTTTAGGTGGATCCTGTTACAGGAGATAATTTAACATGCGCCCAATTATTGGAAAACAGCATTAAACTATGTTTGACCTTTAAACGTTTAAATCTCAAACGTGGTGATATAATTTCGATTATCAGCGAAAATTCAATTAATACATTTCCCATAACGCTCGCCTCGCTATACATGGGAATAGCCGTAAATCCTTTAAATCCAGCGTATTTACGAAGTAAAAATAAAATACTTTGTGTTGTAACGATAAGTAATAAATCATTTTTAGGAGAACTAGAGCACGCTTTAAATATTTGTAAACCAAAAATGATAGTTTGTTCGACGACGGTTTTAGAATCGATTCTTGAATTAAAAGTAAAATTGAATTTTATAAAAGATGTCGTACTAATAGAAACCAAATTTAAACAACAGAATATAACAACAGTTCAAGACTTGTTAGCCGCAGTCGCAGCAGATATCGATCATTTTGTACCTGATCATTTCCCTATTGATGAAACGGCATTTATTTGTTTGTCATCTGGAACAACCAGTTTACCAAAGGGGGCAATAGTGACGCATTTAAATACGAGAATAACGGCAAATAATTGGCTGTAAGTACCCGTGTAAAACAATAATTAATTAATTCTTTTAGTTTCTTGTACAATATTATAAGTTGGAAGATACGCAACATCAGTAATTATACAGGGTGTTTCAAAATTGCAAGGTACTATTTAAACAGATAAAAGATAATATTGGAGTATTAGAGGCCATTCAAATTTTATTCCGACACGTCATCAGTAAAACACTACTAGATGATTATGACGTACGTTTCGCACAGCGCTGTCACCTCGTATCTCGTATTTTTATACAGTACTAATAAATTGTAGTCTTTCTTGTCGTGTAACGTGTGCGCAGGTACCTATACACCTGTATTTACCGATGATTTATTATTTATTTTTACCGATTATTTACCGATTTGTCACTTTACAAATTTTGAACAGGATTACAAATATACAATCTACGGACCATCCAAAACTTATTCCGATGCACGTCATCAATAAAAGTTACTAAAAGATATATTTGTGATATTCAATTTAAAGTTTTGAAAGTGACATATTCTACGGATAAGTTTCCTGCTTACATATTATGACATGGCAACGAAAGACTACAATTTATTAGTACTGTAAAAATACGAGGCATGAGTGATGATGTGCATCCGAATAAGATTTGAATCAACTATAGTTTTACGATATTTCATGAGCCAATTAAAAATTCCCGATTTTGTTTCTTTGTTTTATTTTGATGTCCGTAATTTATTACGTGGATACCTATACCAAAAATTATTAAATTCCAATGAAAAATAAAAATATCATTAAAAAAAATGATTTCTGTTTCTCCACTTTTGGGGGTGAATATCTCAACAGGGAAAAGTAAATAGTAGAAAACAAATTTATAAAAACTTGTGGCAATTTTCCACCGATTCCTGGACACTTTATAGGTCTGAAATTTGTCGAAAAGGGGTTTTTGTTTTACATTCTTTTTACCCATCATAATCCCACTTTTAAACCTTGTAAATTTTTCTATTTCACAGAATTTTTTGAAAAGTTTTAAAGGCGCACTTTTTTAAAATTTCAAAATTAAAATTTTCACTTTAAAATTTGGAAAATAAAACTCCTCTCCCTCCCCAGCCCCTGCTGTGTTGCATATCATAAGAAAAATGCTACAAAACGGTACTTATCCCACCAATCTAACTTAATTAGGAGAGTTGCTACGATAATTTAACTATATGTCGGTGTTGCAATTTTTAGGTTTATTTTAGAAATTTTACATAGTCGTATTTTCAAAATGGGTTGATATATTTTGTATTTTTCTTAGTCTGTATGACGGCTACTTTTGCATCTTTGATCAAAATCTAAGATAGTGAGATAAAATGTTTATTAAAAGTGTATTGATTTGATGTGGAATTATTAATTATTAATTAATTAATTATTTAAAAACAATCGTTTTCATGAAAAAAATAGATATAGGTACCTACTTATTAGTGACTAAATTAAGTGACTAAATTTAAATCACTGTTTAAAAAACGCTAATTAATAGCTAATTCAAAACACGTGAAGGTAGGTAGATATTGTATGAGAAACTTGTACATGTCCCGCTCAAAGCATATACTTATTTTAATTTTAATGTTAAGTGATGAACGATATGGAGGTTTTAAATCGAATGAAGCCACAGTCATTGTTCTACCTTTATTTCATCAATTCGGACTTCTGGTTCAAGTGATGGGAATTATGTTTACAACGAAATTGGTAATTATGAATAAATTTAAGCCCGAAGTATTTCTAAAAGCAATACAAGATTACAAAGTTAAGCAGCTATTCGTCGTTCCACCGTTACTGCTTTTCCTCACAAATACCCCTCTTCTAGATGACTACGATATTTCTCACCTGAAAGATTTAGTTTGCGCAGCCGCCCCTGTAGGCAAAGAATTACACGAAAAGTCACTTAAAAGGTTAGAAGTATAAAACATTTTTCTCACATTTACTTTTAGGTTTTAATAATAATAATAATCTGTGCAAAGGACGTCTTTCGCATTTGAATAATGTTGTAATTGATAAAAATATCGACGTTGATATTTTAAGGTTTTTCCGAATATGACGGTCATAATCTTAAAAAACTTTTAATAATAGGAGGCGATACATGAGATTAATTTGGTGCAGCATCCCCAGACAATAAAAAAAAAAAAAAATAATAGGGAACAAAATATTGCTTATATCCAAATTCACAAGACGTCCTTTAAAATGTTAACTTGAACCATAAAAGTTTATAAATTTATTCTTAATAACATCGTTGCAGATTGAAACATGTAAATGTTCGACAAGTTTATGCTTCAACTGAACTATGTGGATCGTGTACGTTTCAAAAACCTGGAACTAATGAACCAGGAAATGTAGGAAAATTGGCACCTAACTTGTTAGCCAAAGTTTGAATTGGGAAACAAACGAATGCGTGGGTCCTTTAGTATATGGAGAATTATGTTTTAAAGGGCCTACCGTTATGAAAGGTTATATAAATGGCAAAACTGTTACTAATGTATTCGATGAAGATGGATTTTACCATACTGGTGACGTTGGTTATTACGATAACGATGGTGTATTTTACATTGTAGATCGCATTAAAGATGTCATTAAATACAAAGGTTTCAAGTAATAGCATTAGTAATAACAAGTGTCCAAACAGTCTTTCGGTCTTGATTGGTCGTGGAAAGATAAAGACGTGCTTAACGTTAGCTTAAATCATGTCATTTCATAGTAATAAAATTACTTAAATCAAGTTATACACTTATCATTCCACAGTCAATCAAGACTGAAAGACTTTTAAACACCCTGTTACGTTTATGTATTTCAACCATTACTTCAGTGAACCTTGTAGGTACCTCCGGCAGAATTGGAAGATGTAATTTTGACACATTCAAACGTGCACGATTGCGGTGTAATTGGTGTTTCTGATGAACAGGCCGGCGAGGTTCCACAAGCTTATGTCGTTTTAAAAAAAGATGCCCAAGTTACAGAACAGGAGATAATAGATTATGTAGCAGGTTAAAAGACGCGCAACGTTAAATTCAGCATTGTTTTATTAGTTTGTTCCTTTTTTTAGAAAGATTATCGATTCAAAAACGTCTTTACGGGGGCGTTAGGTTTATAGAAAATATTCCTAGAAACCCTTCTGGAAAAATATTACGCAAAGAATTAAAGAAACAATCGCTTTGAACTTATTAACATTACAACAAGATGGAGTATAAATATTGATTCCCTTTTATTAATTACAAATAAACGGTACTTAAATGACAGCCTAAAACTATTACAGCACTCTGCAAATGTGAAAAATTAAAATTTTTATCTATAGCTTATCCAAACCTATATGATGTTGACGTCATCAATACAAGTTACTAGGATGATGACGTTTCACACAGTGCTGTCACCTCGTACCTCTTATTTTGACAGTTCTAATAAATAGTAGTCTCTCTGTATACCATCTAATATGTGCGCAGGTAAATCATCTATGGAATATGTCACTTTCCAAACATTAAACCGAATTACAAATAAACAATCTAGTAACTTTTTTTGATGACGCAAATTGCATATAGGTTTGGATAAGCTATAGATAGACATTCTGGATATGTAGTCGAAAAATAGCGACCAAATAACTATGTAGTTACGGTGGGCGTCATAAAATGGGACACCAAACGGTGTACTTGTCGCTAAAAGTTAAAGTAGCTATCGATGAAGTGATATTCTTATATTTAGAAAAACGAAAGAACAGGTGAATAATAACAACTTCTGGAAATTATAGGGGTAAAAATTGTAGTAAACAGTTTTTAAACTATAAACTAAGTATTAAAATTTGTTTTTAAAGTCCTTCTAAAATACACCCGTATTTTCGTAAAATTGCATTACGAAGCTCTTCAGAAATCTTTCAAATTTTACATTTCTGCTATAATACGTGAAATTTCTTATAGCTTTGTGTTCGTGATTTCTATTTAGAACCTATAGAAATTCCATCACACATGTTTGATGATAGCTATAGTCTAGATTTGTTTATGTTTAATTATTATTTTTCGTTAAATCAAATGGAAAAATCAATCTATTAAATATTTCAAACAACTATTTTTTAATGAACAATTTTCCATCTTACTCGTAATCTTTAAACGTAATTATTGTTTATTAATAAATTTCATTTAATTCGTTATGGGCAGATATTTCATTAAATTTAAAATTATTTTCAAGTTTGATGATAATAGAAAATTGAACTCTTTGAACGCTGCTACCGCCGATAAAACGACGATGAAAAAATGGCAGCATAAACTTTTTCGAATTTAAAAATTGTTCTGTATTATCATACCAGTTATTACAAAACAAAAGCAGACATTTAATTTTTTTATTCAAAGAAACAACGATTTATCGATAGCAGCATTGGAGTTTTGTAAAGGTTTATACGCGCGGTTTAACGAGCTATTTTTTTTGCTCAAGTTTTACCATAACACAAATCTTAGACTATTATTCTCGTTTATTTTCGAAATATACAGTGGAAATCGTAGGAGAAGACAAGAACGTTTAATAGGAAAAGTTATATGGGTACATACATTGGATCAGAATTTTGTACCCTGTATTTTAATGCAAAATAATTATTGTATTAAGAAATTAATAAGTCGAAAATTCGCTTATGACGTTTATGAGTTTTGTTGCGTAGAGGATAATTAGTGGACTGCATTACTATTTTCGTACTTATCCTCTTACTTTTTTTTGTTATATAGTACTTGCGATAAAGGAAGTTTTCGAATGCAAATATTAATTTATTTTTGACAGTTCTAAATTTTATTGATCTTGATATAGTTCTTACCTTATTATCTAAAAGTTATTTTTATATTTCTGTAGTTACTGAGCACGTGCGACGTAACAAGTTTCGTAAATTATTACACAGTTTAGTTAAATTTTATTATCTTAAATTCATGTACCTATCATAAATTCAAAGATTAATCTCCGATTTGAATGGCATTTTTTAAAATGGCATTTTTAGGCATTAACTAAGTAATATAAGTCGTAAATTTTCCTCATATTAGTTATATCAACATAATTCCTAATCATTAAATACTTAACGTCGCCGAAATCTGTCATTAAATGTAAGGATTAAATTAATATCGACAATTTACAAAATTTACTTTACAAATTTTAAGTAGTTAAGCGGGTAATGCACGATCCGATTTACAGTGCCTTAGCTTAAATAATCTCCTAAAGTTGTTAAAAGACATACATTCCATAAACTTACACTTATCTGAAAGACGAAGCTCTATATTACTCTGCTATAGAGCGTTTTTTTAAAAGTTATTTTTTATAGTATAAATTGATGTATAATATTGGCAATATTTGTCATTAAATAACTTCATGGTAAATAACAATTTCTAATAAAACGCACCGTAGCGGAGATAATTAATATCTTATAAAGCTAACTGCCAAATTATATTGTTTTTGAACGTACAGTGAAAGTACAGTATTGGTTTTACGAAAGCATGTTTCTCAAAATATCTGCATACAATTGCTTAAAATCAGGCGTTAGCTGTAACAAGTTTTATTATGCTTCGTCTGGAGTGACTCGAGAATTATCAACATGATTACGTTATCGCAAAGCGTAAGTAGGTATTAAATTACAAACAACGATTAAATGTTTACAGAATATTTAAGTCTCAGTAAATAGCTATTATAATAACTCACTAAATATGTAGGTATAGGTACCTACATTTATATTGGAGTTGCATATTAAAATAAAAGATATTTTTTATAATAAATTAGTGTTATTGACATATTTCGTTGAAACAAAATATGGGAAAATAACAATACCAGTTTTGTTTATCAATTTACATCTTTTTTACTCGTACAGCAACACTTTTCCTTGTTTTAGTAATATGTTTGTTTTTATTGTCATATTTCGGACTCGTTTTAAAGTGTCCTAAATATTAAATTGAAAGACAGAAATTTTATAAAAATGTTCAACCTATTGTTTTAATAATTTAAATTTTAATAATAATGTTGTGGATAGAGCTATATGTGATTTTGTAAAATGTGTAAAACTCTCTATACAGGACAGTCCAATTTCTTATATCAATTTATTAAAAAATATATTTTTTGTCAAGAAAGTCTGATCAATCGGCAGTGATTATCAAGTAAACAAAAAAAAATTCGGACCCATACCGAACAGCACTTGTACGTTACTACACTCAAACAAATGCATTCCTTTCTTTATTTCGCAAAGTAATACCCTTGTAATACCTATTCAAAGCAATACAGATTATTTTATCAATGTTTAATAAACACCGGTTATATTTCAATAATAACTCCATCCCACACGGCGATAAGCAAGAATTATAGTGTAGCACGCTATACATCGCATTTATATTTGACCATCTCGCTTTGAACTTTTGTTCTCTCTCTTAAAAAAATGTCTCATTCTATGTATTACCCCATTAACCATTATTCTGCAATATTTCTTATTTACAGTTCTATTCTTGAATATTTGAGAAAGTGTTTAAAATAATTACTAAGTAAACGAAGATATGACGCTGTTTAATGTAATGTAAATAAAATTATTTGGGCGAATTTTAATATTATTCTTTTATAAATTATGGTAATAATTTTCTTGTTTAATATTTGATAACTTTTTAAAAACAAACTAGATTTCTTAAAATTTATTAAAGAAGTAGGTATGCCGTGTCTACTTTCTCTGCCGTCATATTCGAAAACTAAACAAACAATAATTAAACATACGTAATAACAATAATCCCGTTTACTTAAATTCAGTTTCAACATAATGTACAACTGATTTATCATTACCTGCTAATAGGTTAAAGGTTAAGAATATCTAGTAAAGGGTGTGCTCGGATCGAGTTTGCATTGAACCAAATGGACCGAAAACTTCATTGTATGAAAAAAAATTATTTATAAATTTTTTTGCTTGTCTCAAAACCAAAATTTTTGTAAAAAAATAAACAACTATACCTTCTTATTTAAAAAATGTAAATACATATGTAGGTATTTTATTTGTCAATAGATTATCAAAAAGTACATTTGAAGCCTAGGAATTGGGAGAGAAAAAGAAAGAACAACCAAGGAAACAATGGCAAGAAGAAGAAAAAACCTAGCGGAAATAAGAGATGTATGTATTTACAAGAGCCAGAACTGAAACGGCTAACAGAAGATAAATAGAAAAAATAGGTTGGAGAAAAATATAGAAATCAGAACCGAGTACTTCAACTCCACAATAACCATACACCGAAAGGTAGAAAGCTTTTGAATTAGTTAAGTACTGTTCGATTCACCTTTGTTGAGCGGTTGTAAGAAGGTAAAATTGTTCACAGTATTTAGGTAGTTGTTAAAAACTTCCCGATAATATGCACAAGTTTGCAAAAATTATGATCCCGCTATGTCTGAAAGTGTTGAATGAATTATCGTAATTGCAATACGACGTTATCATAGACGAATTTCGCAGGGAAACTGTGTATGTACTTAAGGGCATCCGATTCCTATTGCCGCCAAACAATAATCCGTAGATGGCACTGTTAGTGAGTTCTAGAGAAATTTTAAACAGACCATCCTTCTTGGTTGAAATAGCCTGCCGCTGTAAAGTCGTATAATCTACTTGCTTTGAAGCTAAGGGTATAAATGTTTAGATACAAGGTCCATGTATTTACACTTTATAAATACACGGTAGACAAAGAAATATCCTACCTTTTTTCGTCGTATTAATCCTTTTTGTTTGTAATCCTTTTAGAGTACACAACACTCACGCACTCACACGCAAAAAGGCCTTATTAACTGAACGAGCACTCCTCGCACACACGAACAATACGACGCCATAATTTAAAATTCGAACTACTTAAACAAGCACTACCGCTCTATACCACTGACGCGAAAGACCTGAAGCGGTTTTTCCAGAATTCTATATATAAATGCATTGGATACTAGGAAATCCAATTTTTATTTTAAAAACATTGAGCTGTTTGTTCGCACACCAATAAGCTATAAAAGTAGGCGGTGCACATGTTTTATTAGTTGCTTTGTATTTTATCGGCCACATAAAAATGCGATTAAACTTTTATCTGGCTTATAGGTTGTAATAGGAAACTTTTCAATGCTTAAGGGCACACGAATTTGTTTTTAAATTAAAAATAGAGTGAATTTATAATTCTGCGGTATAAAGGTGGTAGATAGTGATTATTCAAATAATTTTACTGCATAAAAAAATACATCATTTTAGAATAAATTTCCTAAAAAGTACATATTTTAAAAATTTTCGGTCATTATCTGCCAATTTTTTTTATCAAACTCCACTACGACCTCTGTAATAGCCAAAGCTCCTATCGCACAAAAACCTACGTCACAATTCTACTAAAATTTTCTTAATGTGTTTAAGAGTTAAAATGATGGGAAATATCCAATCGGTGGCAAACAATTGAATTTTTGTTTTAATCATTTTTGATAAACTTGATACTTCATAAAATTTATTATAGACTTTAGAGAAATATTAATTATTTAAAATTATTGTGGTCTACCTTGCAAACCCGGCAGTCCTTCCTCCAAATAAATAAATTTTCAATATGTCACCTACTGTATAAAACTACATCGCGTTGTGTTCTTTTCAAATTATAGTTTTAATTGTCCTTTTCATGAATATATATGTCTGCCGATGTAAAAATGTACCCAAGTATGGCAGAAATAGGGATGAAAATTCTAATTGATGACACCCCTTAGGATTTTCATCCTAATTTTTGTATCACAATGTAGGTCTTGAAAGGCCAAAAATTGTAAAAAGGGGTGTGAAATTCTAATTTCTATCTCTTGAAATTTTGTAGAAAGGTAAATTTTCTTTTAAGTCTCGAAGAGACTTAAAAAGTCTCGAACCACCTGATTAGGTAAATACGTCCGCGAACTACCGAATAAAATATTAAAATTTTTTATTAATATAAAATATATTCGAAATTTTCATTCGTACTTCTTGAAATTTATATCATCTCATACTTATTGAAGTATGAAAAAATAATTGCCAAACGGCTGGGCCGGTTTTAACCTAATTACAGACAGTGTTAAAGTTGCATTTTGAAATAATGCATTAATTACATTCTACCTTTTGTCGTTTTTACAGCAGCTTGTTAATAATATTTAAAGAAAAAGTGTCGTAAGCCAGACAAATCTGGCGGCTTAGCGTCAAAAATCGGAAAATAGTATTTTTACATTAGTGCGGCGGAGTAGAGCATTACGAGACCACGATGCAGAGAGCCTTATATCGTGAAGGCATATCGGCCCGTCATAGCATCCCCATGCTTCCTGTAAATTTTCATAGAATACTACCTTTCTTCAAAATTTCAAGAGGTACATAACTACAATGTCTCACCCCTTTTTTGCAATTTTAAACGATTGTGGGGTAGTTCGAAACTGGAGTTGCTTAAAAGGGTGGTCCATTCCTTAGCCTAGCCAGACTTAAAAAAACTACCTTCCTACAAAATTTCAAGAGGTACAAACTCGGATGTGAAAATGTTCACCAGCTCTTAGACTACTAGTATATAGGGATTTCAATGTAAATTCGGTCAGGTATTACACCTATATTGATAGAAATTTTCAATTTTTGATTAAAGAATCTGAAAATATGTATCATCAAGTATGTGAAGATGTTCTTATTTTCTTAAGAATATATTCACTTCTTATATAATAACTATTTGAATTTGGAAATAATTAGACAAACTTTTCGACGTCACTTTCTTGAATTAGAAGCTATATATTAAAAAAATAAAAACGTGTACACCTTCTCCCATCTTTTAATTACCTAAAAAATATTTTTTAATAGATACTTATAAATAAAATAAGGGTCCAAAACATTTTCGTTTAATAATCGGCGAATCGCGGTCTTCGTACTCGCGTGTATGCTCTATCCTTGTATTGCCGTCTTGCTCACGCTATCTCCTCGCTGTGTAACCTAAACTCGAGAAATGTTTATTTCAAGATATAGTGTAGTAAAAGTAGTTGTTCTAACAATACTTTTAATTGTCTACACTTATATGTATTTTAAATACATATCGACGCAGATTATTGTAAACGCCATTTTTTGCGAAAATGAGTTATGCTGACTATCTTATGCATCAAAGGATCTAGGGCAAAGACATCATATGTCAAGAACAAGAATCTGGTATCAATATTCCGATTTTTTCACCAGAAAAAATGGATTTGTATTTTGGTAAAACGTATCTTCTTTTATGTAGCTACGCTACAATACAAAAGTGTGCTTCTGTAAAATCTACTTTTTGTCGTTTACGATAATCTGCCACAACTACCGTCGATACAGTTACTGTTACTTTGAGGCGATGCCGACGATTATCTACATAATTTTCTACTTCAACAGGTAGTAAAACATTCGAGATTCACATACACGGGGTTTTATTGTAGTTACTCAAGTGAAACATTCGTATCTTACTTATTAGACTTATTGTTAGAAGTAACTGCAACAATTACTTCTCCAAAACGTATTTGTTTTAGTGAATTATTCAATATATATATACATACATACATACATACATACATACATACATACATACATACATACATACATACATACATACATACATACAACTGTCTGAATACGATCTAAACTTACTACAGAACGATTTTTAATTTATTTAAAATTTAACAGAAAGCAGGTTTAGGGTAAATCTTTCCATCTTCTGATAAATTTATCCTGCAGATATTTACCATGAAAACGATTGTTCGAACAAAAGTTCCTACAGGAAATATCTGTCAGATATAATCAGAAGATCGGAAAGATCGGTCCTTATTATAATTAATCACATCGATATGTATAAGTTACTCTGGGTTTTTATTCCATGAATTCCATTTTGTCAACAACCACAAGTTGTTAACATGACAAAGAATAATGCACTAACACGGGATATTATGAGGGTACTGTTATAACATTTGCCACTAATTATAGAATTATTCGGCTGATTTGTTGTAATAATTGAACAATTGACAAACTATAGATACTGCAGAATATAAATTTCGAACAAGCTACCTATCCTATTATACCTAGCTATACCTATTTATATAATGTCTTGGAATTTAATAGCTAGATGTTTATCAGAATGTTTAATAGATAAGCATAAATATTTTCTGTACTGAAATGAAGTAGACAAACTTGTATACTGGGATTCTAACATACTTGTAAAATTAGATTTAGCTTTTCTGTGCGAGCGTAATCATCTTCTTAACGTACACCTCCAAATAACGGAAGCTTCCAAAATACCAGACACTTTAAAAAGTCCTGGCATCGTTTTATAGTTTATAATGTATTTCCCTTTGACTGACACTTCTCAATAAAGGACTTTTTTTTTGGATCCCGCTAGTGCCCGGCATTGAGAAGTTTTACTATATTTGCTCTACGTGCTAATGCTACATTATATTTGTAATATTTATTCATTTTTAGAATTTAACGTTATGTTTTTCTAGAATTTATTCTAAATATAACTTCAATCTGCCAAAATATAGGTGAGTTATAGCGAAATTTATCGCAAATTAAGTATTTTGATAATTTATTTAGATTACAATCATTGGCGTAGTAGTTATTATATAGCTTATCCAAACATATATGATGTTCACGTTATCAACAAAAAGTTACTAAGATTGTTTATTTGTAATTCGGTTTAAAGTTTGGAAAATGATATATTCTATAGATGATTTACTTGCGCACTTATTAAATGATATAAAGAAAGACTACAATTGATTAGAACTGTCAAAATAAGAGGTACGAGGTGACAGCACTGTGTGAAACGTCATCATCTAGTAAACTTGTGTTGATGACGTGACGTCATATAGGTTTGGATAAGCTATACCCAGCTATATAGGCAATAAAAAATTTTTTTCGTCATATGGGTAGGCATTACTTGAACGTTTCTCTTCAGCAAAAGTGATATTAGTTGCCTTTACCATAATATTATTTTAATTTAGTGCAATTACTTTATATATTTGATATAATTACAAATAGTTCAATTTTGCAACAAAATCTTATCTTGGTTGTGTACTGAAATGTTTTCTTAAAAACATATCTAGTGCATGTAAACTAATCCGATAAAAGATTATTTAAAAGGTCGAGTTTATATTTAAGTACACATATATTAATAAACATAGTAATCCTATTAATAATAAAAAGTTATTTAAATTAAGATAAAAATTCGTTAAATTAAGAGTTAAACATCTTTTCACATATAGGTTACATTGTTGCAGTGATAAAGGTACAAATGATTATTTATTATTAATGAAACTGTTAATTTTGATAGATCTGGTATTCTCTTAGTATTAACTACTCTTTCATAAAATTGACATCGAGGACGATTAAATGATTTTAAATGATTAAAAGAAAACACCTGCGATTTAATTGACATTAATCTCACATGTTTATTTTAAATTATAAGGGCATTAAAGAAAAACTGAAAGGTGGAAATATGTGAATTATGTATATTAGGTACCTACGCAAGGTACCTAAGCAAACAAAAAAAAACAAAATTATATTAAAATATTATACAAAACATCATGTTTCAGTCCATATGAAATATAGGTGTAGGTAAGTACTGCGTAATTTTCTTATTTTATTCTAAATAGTTTTAATGGACTAACAGTCAAGAGTAAAAACTTTATATTGAAAAAAATTAACCTATTTATTGCTAAATAATATATTCCAAATAAAAAAAAAAATCTTATAACGACCCGTAATGACATGATAGGATTAACGGAAATATTAAAAACAATTTTCAATACAGACGCTATAAATTGCAACGGAAATCCAAAGTATCGACGAAGGATATTAATTCAGCAAAGTTGCAATTGAAAACGTACCTAACGTACCTATCATGTCATCACTCCAGAAATGACCGCAAGGGAATGCGTAAAATCATCAGAACGATTCCATATAAAAAGTGAGGGAAGCTGTTGGACCAGCAGAGAGAGTGAGTGAGTGCCGAGAAGAGGTCCAAATCAGTTGAGGATCAAGGCGTTCAGAAGAAGACCAGTTCTACCACGCTTATCCAAGTAATCGACACCTTCCCTTGCGGTTCAAAAAGGTCAGTTGTTAAAACCTACACTTGCATACTTCCAGCATACTTTCCAAAATACTTACCTAAAATTTTTAATCTACTTGTAAGATATCCTAGAAACGTAATTATTTGTAATATCCTGCAGCTTTCAAATTTTTTACAAAATCTAAAATAATTTGAAAATGGTTAATTTTAAAAGCAATACGTATTAGAATAAAAACTAGGGTGTTCCATTTGAAATAAAAAAGTTGGTGTCCGCTTCTGGTATAATCGGAAGAAAGAGAAATTTAAAATTATTTTAAATCGAAAAGGCACAACCAATTACCATAATTTCCAAAATTTCAAATCGCTACTCTTATTACTTTCTTATATTCTTCTAACCAAAACTCGTAGTGACATACCCAGTACAGGTATACACGAGCAGCTGACGCATCCCCCCTCCCAACGCAGTATAGTTGACTTTTTTTTTATTATCACGATGTCGGTAATTCACGAAACAATTTTCAGGTGAAGTAAAATTATTTGAAGGAAATATTTTTTTTGCACGTTTCATACCCTCTCGCAACCATCCCCGTCACGGAAGCGTCAGTTGACGCTCGTTTCCTTTATTTAGTGATATCAAATCTATTAATAAAAATACAAATCAACCGGCGTAGAAACACTACCAAAAATGCAACGCCACCTCCCGGACTAATACTTTCAAAGCAATAAAAATTATAATAGTTTTGTGCGCTATTTCTAATTCTTCATTTTTATTTTATTTTATTTGTATACCTATCTACATATTATATTCCTGTTTTAATACATATGTATTTAATTTTTAATAAATTCTAGATTAATATGATTTATTGACAAATAAATAAAATGTATTTATTAGGTAATATAAAAATTGATGTCTATTTTTATACGTGTAGGTACTTCTAGATATATTCTTATTATCTAGTATAAGTTACCTGAAAAGTCGTGACTCGTTATTTTATCATAATGAATTTATCATTTCCACACTAACAATTTTCCTGTTTTATTTAATTGATCAAATAATTAAATAAAAATTTAAACTAAAACAGGAACTGTATTTTGTCGGGACTATTTTAAGATACTGTTTTGACGGGCCATCGTCAAATTGAACCAGAGTGTTGGAATATTAAGGCAATAACTTTCACTCAAGTAACCCTGCCTTAACAAATCGATTGATCAGAATTTTATGCATAATTGCCTATGTAAAAACTGAAGAGCAGTTTTTGGCGTATTTCTCACATGTACGTATTGAAAGTATACAGTTTTAACATTCAAGTTTCAAGGAAAATCCATTTCAGTGACCCAAAATGTATCAGACCATTTGTTTTAAATTAGCAAAAAGGGAAATTCATAGCGACCCGCAAATGAATGTACCAAGAACGTACCAAAGAAAACCCCCAAATAGATAAGTATCTTAGATACAAATTATAAAATTAATTTAATTAAGCTAGTCAAATTATTATTAAATAATTATCTGGTTTAATACAAATTATTTTTAATATTTAAATACATATGTATATTTATGTAGATATCCAATGCAATATAATTTTTGATAAGATAATTAATTTTTACTATTTATTTATTCAAGTAAATTCGTATTTACTCATGTTCAAATTAAAATTGCTTAATCATGACCGTCAAATTAAAAGGAAAAAAATAGAAAAAATAAATAATAGATATAAATTACGGACCATAATTATATTGCCCCATGATTTTTCGTAAAAATCTATTTCATGGCCATTTTACGGTTTTCAATAAGGTTTGTTAGCACATTTTTAAAATTAATAATATGCTTTATTTATACTAGACTTAAACACCTACTTATGTATTTACATATAAGTATTGTATCGACGCAGTTTTTGCAGAATAGCTTAACCCACAAAAAATAAATTTTATAGGAGCGCACATTTCGTGTTGTCGCGTAGCTATAAGCAGAATTTACTAGATTTTAGCAAATGATGTCTACCCTAAATGCATAAGTTAGTCAAAATAACTCATTTTGGCAAAAAAAGTGTGGGTTAAGTTACTCTGCCAAAACGTCGTCGATATGACGGAGATTTAAGAATCAACTTATCTGTTTGAATATTAAAGTATTAAAAAGTTACATATGGTTGATAAAACGACTGTAGATGTATATATATATATAAGAAACAGTTGTCAGCGGAACTATATCGTTACAAGTAATCAAGATGATTGGTAAACTATTATAAGAATCTGATATTTAATTACAATATTACACGTGTATTAAGTGTTTTGTATTGGTACCTATAGTTAGAATTTACGAAATCCTATAGCCATAATTATAGGTATGTACTGCATATTTTACCGTTTAAAATACATAGTTTAAATATCTGTATATACAAGGGAAGATCCCGAACCCAAAAAATCAAATCAAAAATCCCCGAAATAAAAAAAAAATGATGATGAAACTTGGGAAATATGTAGAGCATATTACGCACTTGTTTTGCTCCCGAATATTCTATTATTATAAGATTTTATTTGATAACTCGCTAATTGTAAAAAATAGAGATAAAAAAAAGATAGAGATTTTCAGACAAAAATTGCTTCTTTTAATCAAGTTTATTTGTTTGTTTGTTCTTTTTTTTAAATTGAATTATAATGTTTTACATTATGGAAATTGACGACTTCAACTAACAATACCACAAACGTCTGTGGAAACATTTCGAGTTACCTGGTAGGGTAAACTTTGTGAAGCTGGCACGTCAAAACTATTGACTTTACAGTAAAACGATAACAACGTACATTCTAGAAAATTTTCCCTAGTTTATTTTGTGTTATAAATATTTTTGTCGTAAAATGAACCGAAATAAAGATTCTGGTAAAAATGTCGAATGGTAGTCAAATCCGGGCTCAACGGGTAGTGCAAAATTAGTGTCCTTCAAGAAATTAAAACAAATAGAATAAAATTTATTGCAGCTTGCCACCATTTATTTTCACAAAGGCATTTTAAAAACGTCTTACCGATTGGTCTAAAAGTAATATTTTCTTGAAGTATTAATTTAGAAAAAATAAATAGTTTGCGAAACGGTAAGTTTTATACCTAAAAATTCGTTTACTGCTTTTGCTATATAATATTAAAATGTTAAGATCTAAAGTACAAATAAATATTATTATCCGAAATACTTATTCATAATGCGTTATCATAAAAATAAAATTATAAGATAAGTAGTATTTATAAATAAGTATTCAATTTTGTGTGTGTTTTAATAAACTTTGTGTTCATTTATTACTTTTTAACTTAAATATGTCTCGTCTATTATAGAGGGTGTACACCAAGAGAGATTTTGTTGTACTATATACATATTATCGTTGATGAATTATCAATCACCTTTTACACGGCTACGTCGAATTATGAATAACTATTAATAGTCTATTGAATTGTAATTTGGTTCACCTGCTTCATTTACATTCCTAAATTCTTGATGCGTTTATTCTTACTTTACGATATAATTTTAATTAAAAATTGTTTTAACTGTAAAAGTGTGCGAAATTTTTTAAGCAATAAAAAAAAATGCAAACAATAAATAAAATTGTTAAATGTACCTAACCTATATTTTATTGTTTAGAGAAAATTAAAACGACCATTAACTGTATCTACTCACATTTCAGCGAAAATTTCAATATTCGCAATTTATTTTTTTTTCTATTTGTATCATTAAACTAGTACTTTTTAATTTCTCTCTACAACGAAATATTTACCGTAAAACGGGGTTACATTGAATAATTTTATACCTTACATCTTTTGCTACGAGTATTTCTTTTATCAAATACATTATATACAATTGGAAACGCCGCTATATTAGAATTTTTTTGTTATTTTGAATTGTTCCAGTGACAATTATTGATATTTTAGTTGTCTTAACTGGTTATTAAAAAAATTTTAAACCTGTGTCTGAAATTAAGCGAAAACAATACACGCCAAAACTTTTGACTGTAGCAGCTTTTCTGTAAAGCGTAACATTATTTTAATTTAAAAAAAACGAATATTGTATTATCCAAAAAATTTATATTAATTATTGACATAAATATTGCCAATAATTTAACGTCGCGGGGCAACACTCAACAACAAGGTTTCCTTTTATAAAAAAAATTTTTAAATTTTTTTGTGGGCCCGACTCAAGAAAAACGATGGCGACTATATCATAAAGTTTATGAGGGAAGAAAGAGATTCTGTATTCCATTGGTCAGAAGTAAACTTGTTAGTGCCGTGTGAAAAATATTACCTACCTATAATACGCAAAGTTTGAACATTCACTCCTTTCATAATCGTTATTATTCAATATTTGTTTGTTGAGGAGGCTGTATAATTTAGAATGAAGAGGAATTGTGAAATAAGAAAGCATTACAAGAAGCATTTTTGTACTAAGATTTTTTAAAGTTTTTTTAAGTTAGATTTTAAAGTTGCTCGTCAATTTATACACACTCGGTATATAATAAGAGAATTAAAAAAAAAAACAGACGAATAAAATATATAATTGATCCTTAATAAAATAATAAAAACGTAAAAATTGTTAAAAGAACAATTCTTTTTCACAAAATGATGTTTAATGTAAGGTTACAACGAAAGTAAATATTGACTTAAATAATTTTCATTCGCATTCGCACACACAGACAGATAAATTTAATCCAGGGAAATAAAATAAAAAAATACTACTTAATAAAAGAAATATAATTATAATACTGTAAAACGAATTTGAAATTTGGTTACCTACATATCAGGTTTTTTTTACCGGTTCATACTTATATATCGACGCAGTTTTGGCAGATTATCGTAACCACCAATTTTTGCGAAAATGAGTTTTTCTGACTATCTTATGCGTCTAAAGCAAAGACATCGTCTGTTAAAATCTGGTAACAATATTCCGATTTTTTCCACCAGAAAAATCATCGTCTATTTTGTTCTTATGTTAAGTCATTATCATTTTAAAATAAAAAAGAGTAAGTTAATCATAATTGATCGAGAAATCGACCTTTTCACTCTTCTATTGATGTATTATATAACACAATTAACGATAACTGTCCGAGTGAATTGTAAAGTTTAATATTCATTGTCAGATTCAAACGTGAACCATGTCTCAAAGTGAAGCGAATTATATATTTGGACCACGCGAAGAATTCCGAATTAATTGTGAATCTATTGGAAAGTACGTCTTCGATTTACTTAGGAAGAGGGACCCCCAGAGTATCATTAACGTAAGTCTACAAGTTAATTTAATAATTACTTTAAAATACGGATTTTAGTTTTCTAATAGTAAGAGTTATAATATAAAGCGAGTCTGTTAAATTATTGAATAGTCATAATTATAATAATCATCTTATAAGTAGTACATTTACAAACCTATCTCGATTAACAGAATACATTTTAGCGAATTTTCGTAGAAAATAAAGCTATTACAGCCTGTCTAATTACGGCAACCAGACATGTCCTTTTGGATTTTCTCCGATCTCGACCCTTAAATCATAAAAATATAGGTCATTCATTTTGGGTCGGTCATATATATATAATAAATTTTTTGTAGACACGCTTCCGATCGCAATTTTGATCGTAGGAGGCTGAAATTTGGACAGCGTATTATCTTTACGAAAACAAAGGACGAGTTCGTTAACCAGCCAAATCGACCGACCCATTTCAAAATGGTGGCCGTCCAAACATTAAAAAAATTCGAATATCCGTTATTACTCATCATATCAGTAAAGTGAAATATGTTTTGGAATTGGCATAAAATTCTCTACCGATCATGTTTCTTTATAATTTTTGATGGAATGCACTGTTTTCGAGATAATGGGAAAAAAAGTGATAATTTTTTTTTAATTCTTATAAATTTTTCTCGTAAATATTATTTTTCAAAAAATGTATTTCTTTCGAGAAAAATTTTTAAAAAGGAGTTTTTGACATGCGACAAATTCATGAAAATTCGATACCGAGGCTTGCGCGCGGTCGGACATTTAAAATTATAATTAAAGATAACGTTTAAGATAATTAAAAATAATATTATTTAAAAATAAATTCTGTATTTTTAGTTAGCATAATACATAAGGTTTCAAAAATATCATTGTGTACTATCTCTTATTTGGTGAAAGTGTTTCATTATATCTATATAGATATATATTTTATAAGAGTATTATTTATATATTTTTTGGAAACCGCATTCCAAACAATAAAACGTTTATTGTGCAATGTTAAAGAAAAAAAACAAATTATTTAAGCTGTTCTGGCATTTATAAATAAATTACAATGCAGTCAACGCGGAACGTCTCACAACTTTAAACAGCAACCCAAAATACAAATATCTTGGCAACAAAAATACGTAATAACTAAGCAAAATAAATTTTGAACACAACATGTTAAAACACAATCTGACATAATGTTAATTAATTGTGTAATATCGGAATAAAAAACCAATTGAGCGCATGAGAGTATTGACCAAGTGTGTAATTCAAAAATTAATTAACTACAAAATTTCTAAAATCGATTTTTTCACTATTTGTAAACATCAGAATGATTTATCAACTTTTCATAGAAATTTGTTTGTTGGGTTGTAGTCTCTGAATGTAAGGGGCTCCACGTTCCGTGGCCCACCCTGTACATTGCCAAACTTAAAGAAACTTTGAAACTCGTTACGAAAAACATTATTGGCTGCAATTAAAAATAAACATCCGGAAAAATCAAATTTTGCTAAACATTTTTTTTAAGTGCAATTATTTTCTATTCCAGTGATACATTTTTATCTTCAAACTTAATAATATACATAGGTGTCACGCCCGGTGCCACGTAAAAAAATATTCAGTCAAGTTGTATACGGTTTATTTCTGTTAAAAACAACGGTTAAAAAAATAAGTGAGAGGCACTATTCAGACTCGCTTTTTATAATTAATAATCAATTATTATATAATTTGTTTAAAAATGTAACTAGCAACAGGTCGGTAGGACAACTGTTAAAAAATTGTACATCTTAAATGTTTTTAGATTGACTCGGTTACAAAAGAAGTCTTAACATGTGGTCAATTATTAGAAGACAGTATAAAAATAGCATGTTCATTTAAACATAATTCAATCAAAAAGGGCGATATCGTTTCGATTATCAGTGAAAACACGATCCACTACGTATCTATAATTTTAGCTGGATTTTATGTGGGAGTGACAATAAATCCTCTAAATCCGCAGTATTCCACAAGTAATACATAGTACCTACTCAAATATTTAAAATAACACTAGCTGCTTTTAGGAGAACTACAACATGCGTTTCTTGCAATTAAACCAAAGATGGTATTTTGTTCGAGAAATTGTTTGAAAGAAATACTTAATGTAAAAGACGAATTTCAATTCATAAAAACAATAATATTAATGGAACGAGAATCGTTCGGAGATGACGAGTAAAAACGTTAAAACAATTTATAGAAAATGTTATGATAGACGTAAACTGTTTCGAACCTGAAAACTCGAAGTTTTCCAATCATAATGCGCTTATCTGTCTTTCATCTGGAACTACCGGTTTACCAAAAGGTGTCATAAACACTCACGAAAATTTCAAAGTGGCGATAGACCATTGGACGTAAGCACTTACATTTAAAATGTAAAATAACCAATTACAATCTAATTTTTTTCATCCAGTCACCCGAACCATGGAAATTGTTTTAGAAATGAAACCACAATCGTCGTTGTTCCCCTTTTCCATATATTCGGTCTGATTTTACAATTCATCGGAATAGTCTCCAATACCAAACTGATAATAACGAACAAGTTCGACCCGCATTCGTATTTGGAATTAATCCAAAATTACAAAATCAAACAATTATACATTGTGCCGCCGTTGTTGCTTTTCTTAAGCGAAACCCCTCTACTGAACACGTACGATCTTTCTAGCATCAAAGATATACTATGCGGAGCCGCTCCTGTCGGGAAGAGTTGCACGACAAAACGTTAAAAAGGTACGTACCGATTTACCTACTATTACTTTAGCGAATTTTAATTTTTTAATCGAATGCTTTTAGATTCGGAAATGTTACGATACGACAACTTTACGGTTTAACTGAAGTGTGCGGAACCTGCACGTTTCAAAAGCCTGGTTCTAATTTGCCGGGTAACGTAGGAACTCTTTTGCCTAATTATTCGGCAAAGGTGGTAATTCCATATACAAATCAAGCCGTTGGCCCTTTTAAAGTTGGCGAATTGTGCTTTAAAGGACCTACCGCATTCAAAGGCTATTTAGGAAACGTAGTTGCCACCCAGGATATGTTTGACGAAGAAGGGTTTTGTCATACTGGCGATACTGGGTTCTATGATAAAAACGGCGCATTTTACGTAATAGATAGAATAAAGGATCTTATTAAGTACAAAGGGTTCCAAGTACGTGCCCATTACTGTATTTTTTGGAATGGAATCGTTAATTTTATATTACAGGTACCGCCCGCAGAATTAGAAGATTTAATTTTAACTCATCCGGACGTAAACGACTGTGGCGTTATCGGTATTGTAAACGAAAGAACAGGACAAGTTCCCCTTGCATATGTGGTACTTAAAAACGGTTCTGTCGTCTCGGAACAGGATATTGTTGATTTTGTGGCAGGTTGTACTATTTATTGAAATGTTTATAATTTGTTGTAATAAATTCGAATGTGTTACAGAAAGAATATCAGTCCAAAAACATCTTCACGGCGGAGTTAGATTTATTAATAAAATTCCTAAGAATCCTTCGGGAAAAATATTACGGAGACAACTAAAAGAATTATATAAATCCACCTGACCTGCATATTATCATTAATTATAAATTCGATATAAGTACAGTACTTATTTTATTATATTTTCTAGAAAAAATGTATTATTCGAAAATGTTTCTTATTAATAATAAGCATAAGTAGGAATATATTCAATTATTAATACTTTCATCATTAACTATAGATTAGTTAATTTGTGTTGAAAAACATTTTGAATAAAAGTTTCTTATAAAATATCACCTATTGAAAATAGTCAATTATTATAGTTACAGCTGTAGTTAATTATAAATTTCTAAAAAAAAAGTAGACATCTACTACACGAGGTATTTAATTATAAGATCAAAACCGGCTGTCGCATTTTTTTGAGAAACAGAGTTATTTATTTATCGCATATATAAACTAGAATATAAATACTTTATTACGTCTGTCTAAAATTTAGCCAAAATTTCATAATAAAACCAAAAACTAAAGTAAGTTTAAAATTTATAAAGTATGTTATTATTACCGTGTCCGCTGTGACATGGGCACTATACAGTGCGTTAGATTTTATGTGTCACGGCAAATATTTCAGCTATTGAATAAATTAGTAAAAAATGTTGTATGTGAAAGTTATTAGATTATTTATTCTTAATAATGAGTCAAAATCAGAAAAAAAATTGAAAATCAAATAATTCAGATAAAGCAAATAAATTTGACATTTTAAATGGAACGTACCTAGTATTGTTACATATTCTGAAACTATAAGAATTTATCTTTGCAACGGTATATCACATGTTATACTTATTTCATTAATTAAAGGAGTAATAGAATAAATAACCGAACGCAATGAGAAATAGTTATTATTCTAATAATGAAAAAGTAGATATGTTGAGAGTGTACATCAGATGCAATGATAATCCTAAAGAAAATTCTGCATTGTATCGAACCTTGTATTCAGAAAGCGTACAGCCACATCCTCGCACGTTTGCAAGTATTGAACATAATTTACAAAGAAATGGATGTTTTAATGCTATAGTGCGCAGACCAAGAAATGAGCGAGTAGCACATGATGAAGATATTACGGTGTTGGCATATTTTAGAGCACATCCAAGAAATTCAATCCGTGAAGCAGTAGCCGACAAAGGTATATATCATCACAAAGTATTTTCTATTCTAAAAAAACATAACATGCCCCCTATAAAATTAAATTGGTTCACGGTTTAACAGCTGGTGATTCTGATAGAAGACTAATATTTTGTAACTGGCTTAACAATAATCAAAATTTAGTGGATGTCATTCTTTGGAGCGATGAATCTAATTTTCACAATAACGGAATTTCTAACAGAAAAAATGATTATTTCTGGGATGCAGAGAATCCACGTCGAATTCGGGAATGCAAGTTCCAACACAGATTTTCTATTAATGTCTGACTTGGTGTATTGGGTGATACTATACTAGGTCCTTATTTTTATCGCGGAACGCTTAATGTTGAACGGTATGCTAATTTCCTTACGACAAAATTCGAAGAATATTTGGATGATATACCCCAACAAGTGCGTTGTGATATGTGGTTACAACAGGATGGCGCACCTCCTCACAATGCAAGGAACGTCAAGGATATTTTAAACGAAAAGTTTGGTGCGAAATGGATAGGAAATGGTGGCCCTATAAACTGGTTGGCACTTTCGCCAGACCTCTCTGTGTTTGACTTTTTGTTTGGGGATATATTAAATCAAAAGTTTATGTTACATGTCCACAAAATTTAGAGGATCTTACAAATCGCATTCATAGGGCATGTGCTCAAATAACACCAAACATGTTGCACAAAGTGCGACGCAATTTAATAAGCAGATGTCGGGAATGTATTACAAAAAACGGGGAGCACTTTGAACAAAGAATTTAGATGTTAGGGTAGGCGTTACATACAATTTTATAATTAACTTACTTATTCACATATTGGTTTATTCATAATGTTGTATTTATGTTGAATATCTGTTATTGATTTAACAACTGTAATGTCTACTTTAACACGAAGTTATTTAGATGTTAGATGTTTTATGAGTTACATTGACAATTTTAAATAAATAATCTATACTTTCACTATATATACAGTTTTATAATGTTACTATATTCATAAGTTGAATTATTTGCTTATGAATTATTTAAATCTAACACATTGTTTATACTATCTACGTTTCAACACGATCAAATAAGGTCTTAAGTGTAAAATTGCAATTTTGAATTTCTAACATATATAGTTTTCTATAGTTCTATTAAATCAGAAATACGTATCTGTATCGGTTGAGTCTTCTCTGTAATTTAAATCATTCGTCCTATTCATAAAAAATTATCAAAAATTCATTATATCCCAAGTGTAAAAGTGGAAAATGGAATATACCAAAAAAATATGTTATTTAACAAACAAAATCAAAATATCAGACGAAAAACAACATTAGAATTGTTATTATTATAGGTAAAACCCCAGAAAACATTTTTTTTTCACAAAATTTCATAAAAATGTAAAACCGTAATGCGGAACATTTTTCTAAATTTTATCAAATCAAAATGAGATATCCTTGTAACAAGTGCATCTGCCAGTTCGTAAATTGACTAGTTCAACTACAAAGCAACAGTAATGTTAAAATATCTTTAATTGCAGATTTTTGCTAAGAAAACAGGCCAGAGTTCAAAGTGACTAGGCAATTTGCGAAATACTGAACTTTGAGATTTGGCTATAACAATAAGTACATCTAACTAAATTTATTCTGAAAATAACGATGATAAAATTCAATACAACTTGTATCGTTACACTACAGCAGATCCGATTATTATTTTCTTATTAATTTATTATTAGAGGAAGGGAGACAAATATGGCATATCAGTTTCATTTATTGAATTCTTAAGGCAGTCATCTGACAATGATGGACAAAACGTAGGTTTTTAGAGCATTTAATGTTGTATTATTTACATGCGAAATTACAATTTCCCTTCAAATTCAAACAATACAAACGGCGCATATTCTCAGAGCTGATAACACGGATCACTAATATGGCATACTGACAAAAGATTAGAATAGTAAAAAGGTTAAGAGTAGTACACCCCTAGCTCGTCTGAGATGATATAAAAAACCTATTACACAATTTTAAAGATCTTAATTTATTACGCGTGTAAACCAAAAATTATTAAATTCCAACGAAAAATAAGTGTTATTTAAAAAAAATTGATTTTTATTTTTCAACTTTGAGGGTGAATATCCCAACAGGGAAATGCCGTAGGAAAAAATCTATAAGAATTTTCGATATTATTTTGAGATTGCTTACACGCTCCCGACAGATTCGCCATCATTGTCAAAAAATTTAAAATCTTCAAATAATCACTTGTGCTCTTCTGCACAACACGTGTTTCGGTTACTATGTCAATATTACGTTAACGTTACTACGTTAATAAATTTAAAAAAAATACGTTATTATTTAACAATAATAAAAAGTTATAATTTTTGAAAGCCTCTTATTGTTAAAAGCGAAAAACGTTTAAAAAGTAAAAAAATTTCAGAGGTTTGAAATCGAGCAGGGAAAATTATGTAGAATAGAAATTTTTGAAAAATCAAAAATATGCTTTTTCCTCTTTGTAAGCCCATTCCGGGGTCCTACTGTATAATAACAGTGCGCAAAGAAAAAGTGTATCGAAAAAGGCCAGCGTCGCAATCGGCCATGGCCATGCATGTGTTTAGTCATCAACTTTCGATTTAAGTCTAGTCTATGCGTTTTATTTGAATAAACATACGTTTGACTAAAAACTTCAGAGCAATCGCTTGGGTTTTCCTAGTGTTCTCTTCTTAGACAAAGTGAAATTTTATTCACATATCTGTAAGATAACGCTACTGTTACAGAAGACAAATTACTACTAACAAATACTCGTGTTAGTTCTTGACGCTAAAAGAAAAAGTTACATTTTTGTTGAAATGATCAGACGTCTGTACAATGCAAAAGTCTATGTCCTGTGGACCCACCGGATTGAATATTATTACAATATTTATCTGAAATTTTACGTCATTTCAGACATGCGATTTTGAGTACAGTCAAATGCGGCAACTGTTCGAATCACTGCAAGTTACAGTTTTTGACGTAAAATTTCAGTTAAATATTGTAATATTCAATCCATTACGGTATAAATGTCGACTTTTCAGAAAATGACTAGACTCTTCCTAAAATAACATATTACGCCACAAGACTGCGGCATTTAACACAAGGCATCTAATGATTATATATGGATGAAATCCCAACGCCAAATGTTTCTTAAGAGTAATTAATTTATACAAATTCACGTAAGCATGCAGTTGTAATTTAGTAATCATTATGAATCTAAGACTTTAATCAATTAAATAACTATGACATGTTACGTAACGTTGTGAAGGATTATTTAGTTTTATGTAGAATACACTTCGTCCAAACCTATATGCAATCTACGTCATCAACGAAAGGTTACTAGATGAATGACGTTTCATACAGTGTTGTCCATCTGTCTATTGTCCAGTGTTGTATACCATCTAATATATGCGCAAGTAAATCATCTACAGAATATGTCACTTTCCAAACTTTAAACCGAATTACAAATAAACCATCTAGTAACGTTTTTTTATGACGTGAATTGCATATAGGTTTGGATAGGCCATAGATAGGTAATTAATAATAATGGGTATGTACCGCCTAAAATTTTGAATGTAACACCAACGTCAACGGCGACGAAGCCCTCTTGAACGCCCTGTTGAGTCGAGCTACTCTAAAGGCACCCCCACCCCACAATATTCCATGTTCCCTCAGACGCCCTCGGGTCTTGCTTAGTTGACCGCCGCCGTTGTGTTGGTAAGTACATATACGCCATCTCTAAAATATTTGATGGTCAGTTGTTTTTCTGATTTTAAAAAAATATTGGAAATAAATAGTTTAACAATTTTTCTAAATAACATTTTACGTATAATCTATTTCCTTGCGTCAAATAATAAATTAATAGTGATAGTATCCTAAAGATATATGACTTATCCAAACCTATATGCAATTCACGTCATCAAAAAATGTTACTAGATTGTTTATTTGTAACTCGGTTTAAAGTTTGGAAAGTGACATATTCTATAGATGATTTACTTGCGCGCACATTAGATGGCATAAAGAAAGACTACAATTTATTAGAACTGTTAAAATACGAGGTACAAGGTGACAGCACTGTGTGAAACGTCATCATCTAGTAACCTTTTATTGATGACGTGGATTGCATATAGGTTTCGACGAAGTGTATGTATGTAATTTATTTTGTAGCAAGATCAGGGTGAACTTTAAATCTTGTTTTTCGATTAAACTTCATTAGGTTAACTTTATCGTGCATTTATTTTGTAGATTTATTACATTTTACTTATAATGACGTGAGTACATGACTTTCACTTTTGTAATTAATGATGTATTGAAATAAATAAAACTGAAGATTATTTAAAAAAAAAACCTCTTAAAAGAGAGATTTAGTGTAAATAAACCGAGCATAAGGATATACAATTTTTGTAATGGAATTGACCCAAAGCGACATAAATATTATCACGAAAATTCATTGATTAAGAACGAAATACAGTTTGCCCTCTGTTCACTCATGCTTCAAGTCATTTGCTTTAAGTTACTGTTAGTTGCCTAATTAATAAAACTTGATGATTTTATAAATGAGTGATAACGATTAATTATTAATTCTAAACAGTTTTTATAACTCCAGATAATATTTTCAATTAAAAAAAAAAAATAGTCTTATCTACGCTATATCCAAACCTATAAGCAATTCACGTCATCAATACGAGGTTACTAGATGATGACGTTTCTCACAGTGCTGTCCACCTCGTACCTCGTATTTTTACGGTTCTAATAAATTGTAGTCTTTCTTTATACCATCTAATATGTGCGCAAGTAAATCATCTATAGAATATGTCACTTTCCAAACTTTAAACTGAATTACAAATAAACAATCTAGTAACTTTTTATTGATGACGTGAATTGCATATAGGTTTGTATAGGTCGTATTAATGTATAAATACAGTACAGCCTATCCAAACCTATATGCAATTCACGTCATCGAAAAAAAGTTACTAGATTGTTTATTTGTAATTCGGTTTAAAGTTTGAAAAGTGACATATTCTATAGATGATTTACTTGAGCACATATAAGATGGTATGAAGAAACACTACATACAATTTATTGAAACTGTAAAAATTCGAGGTACAAGGTGACAACACTGTGTGAAACGTAATCGTCTAGTAACCTTTTATTGATGACGTGATCGCCAGGACGCTTCGATAGGCCACAATACATTAGTTATGTATGGGGGCCTCCAAATTTTATTCCGATAAACGTCATCACTCATATCTCGTATTTTTACAGTAAGTACCTACCTACTAATAAATTGTAGTCATTATTTACCATGTGTTATGTGTGTAGGTAAATCATAGGTGGAACATGACACTTTCAAAACTTTAAACTGAATATTACAAATATATAATCTAGTAATTTTTTTATTGATGACGTACATCGGAATAAAATTTGTATGATATATACTTTACTATATATTTACATTCATTTGAAGTGTTATTTTTTGTATTTAACATGTTTTGTACAATTAAACACAATGAGTTTTAATACTAAACAACGTATTATTTCACTTTGTAATTACTAACAAAAACAAGAAAAGCCTACAAGTCTATGATGCAAAATGATCCTTTGGTAAGATTTCAGAATTTAATCAATTTTTCAGGTGTAAGTTATTTGAACATTTTGAAAAAATTACATAAAGTAAATCTATAGTTTGGGTGAATCTGTACGCGAAATTCTGGACTTCTATTTTTAACTAGTTAAGTATATCGACAGCAAACACGCGTCGTTACCATTTTTGTTAATTAACTAGGTACTGATCGACATATCGAAAATTTTTGTTACCGCTTGAAAGATACTCTAAAGGTCCCTCACTTGAAGAAGAAAAACGAAAATCGAACTAGCGGTTCCTGAGATATACCGGTAAAAAAATTTAAATGGTGGCGGCCAAATTTATGACTTCATAACTTCCTACCGCGGAGGATTTTTTTTACGTTCGTTACCCGAAAGCGTACATCTTAAGTAGGTCTAACAATGTTCAAATTTCATGTTCGTATCAAAATGTGCAGGGTAATTTTTCTATGCTATAAAAGTTTCGTCAATTTACGTTGCAGTGTAAACTTTGCAAAGCTAGTAGTACGCCGAAACCATCGAGTATACAGAAAAATGGTAACAACATAAATTATAAGAAGTATCCTCTAGTTTATTTTCTCATATAGGTATTTTGGTCGTAAAATAAAGCGGAAGGAATATTCTGCAGAAAAGCTCTTTTTTGACACCATTTCCCTACGATGGCGACTGGAGTTCAACAGATTGAGTTCAAAACTTTTAGTATATTAAACAGTATGTCTGCCAAGTTTCAAAACTGTACCAATTTTTCCCGTGAAACGTCGAAATTTGTTCCTATTCGACTGGACAGTAAGGGACTTGTACAGGTATGTGTATGCATTTGTATGATTATCCAGCGAATTTATCGGTAATCGATTCGTAATACAGTACATTCCTATGTATTCACATATATAAGTATATACTTCCATTTTAGACTGACATTGATTTGTACGCAGTTACAGTATCTCAAATTATCACTAAAGTCCAAACACATTCATAATCGTTAAACAGATAATAAGGTCAAGCATATTGCATTCATATCTTCGAATTTTCCATTAGTTAATTCAAGCTCAACATGAATAAAGATCTTAGCATTTTAAGCGGCCCTAAAGATGAAAGTAACATCCCAAAGGAATCTTTAGGAAAATATTTTATGCAATGCTTGCAACAAAGAAAAGATCCAAATGATATTATGATCGTAAGTATTAACAATTTCGTCATTACCTATATTTTGTTAAATATTCGATCAAATGTAACTCTTCAGATAGATGCAGTCACTAAAGCTACGATAACATGCGGAAAGTTCCTGGAGGATAGTATAAATTTAAGTAAGGCTTTCGAAAAACTCTTGTTAACTCAGGGTGATGTTGTTAGTATTATCAGTGAAAACGTTATAAATTATTCGGTGCCCGTATTGGCCGCTTTTTATCTGGGCGTGACTGTTAATCTTCTTAATCCTGATTATTTAGACGGTAAGTGACTTTTTTCTATCTATTACAAGACATAATTTTAAAATTTTAGGAGAACTTCGACATGCCATAACTATTACGAAACCGAAATTACTGATATGTTCCGAAAAATGTGCGCAAAAGGCGATAAAATTACAAAAAGAATTTGATTTCATCGAAAATATTTTACTTTTTTCATATTCGACAACTGAATTTCAAAATTTAAATACCATCGAACAATTAATAAAATTAAACCCAACGCCTATATCGGCTTTTAAACCACGTGAATTCGATTATTCTACTCAGGAGGCTATGATTTTAATGTCGTCAGGTACAACGGGCAAACCTAAAGGTGTTCCATTAACACATGAGAATTTGAGACCTATGCTCGTGTATTTAAGGTAGGTACATACATTTTCCTTAAATTCATCCACGTTATTTGAGTATTCTGAACATTTTTCCAATTTATTAATGTTTTTAACTCAACAGAAAACGTTACAGATTAGTACCTATCTACCTACCTATTCTTATTTTTTTATTTATATAAAAATAGGTGTTTATTAATTTTATCTATTACACATTTATTAAAATTATTGCGATATAAAAAGTTGTAAACAATTGAAAATTAAATATGTATGAGTGTTCGAAAAGTCTAATTTTAGTATACAGTTCAACTGCAACTTAAAAGAAAAAAATACGTATGCGTAACTTTCAGTTTTAATAATCAGTCACTTATTATATTTTCAGTTGTCCTAATTATATAAATATAAAACAAGACGAATGTACTGTCCAAATTGTTCCCAATTTCCACATATACGGAGTAAGCATGCAAATGGCTGCAATTACTCGCTCAATTAAACTTGTAATAATGAGTAAATTTAATCCAGAAGTGTTTTTAAAAAGTATCGAAGACTACAAGGTCGATAGATTGTTTCTAGTACCAACAACTATGAATTTCCTAGTGCACTCTCATTTAACTGAAAAGTACAATATATCGAGCATTCGTGAAATTATGTATGGAGCATCGCCACTGAGTAAATCGCTTTTGATCGAGGCTTTAAAAAAGTAAGTCGAACTTTTTATTAATTTTTGAGATATACACAATTGCACGCAATCAAAAACCGAACACTTCGAGATATTATAACTGCAGTTCTTTTTCGACGATTTTTGATACATATTCATATTACATCACACCTTATATCAAATATCATGTCGGCCTTCTCCAGCCCTAAGTTTTGGCAAAACTTTTCTTTAAAATAAATAATAATTATTTCGAAAAATGAATAAAATACGCAACAATACGCGGACACACTACATCGCTAACAAGAAAATCAGCTGTGTTCCTTATTGTAATCTGACTATATATCTTTCATATCTACAGATTTAATCCTGTTTCTATAAGACAAGGATACGGATTAACCGAAACAGGTGGAATTGTTACTTATCAAACGGCACCCACGGAATGTACGGAATGTATAGGCAATTTGGTACATGAAACACTAGGAATGGTTTGGTGTCCAGAAACCAAACAAATGTTAGGTCCTTTAAAAACAGGAGAATTATGTTTTAAAGGACCATCGATAATGAAAACATATGTTGGAGATAAAAAGCAGATGGAAGAATGTGTTGATAACAATGGCTTTTTCCACTCTGGAGATCTCGGTTATTATGATGAAGACCGTGTTTTTTATATCGTGGGTAGAATCAAGGAATTAATTAAATATAAAGGATTTCAAGCAAGTATTAAACATTATGTTATTTGTTATAAATTTAATAAAACATGTTTAGGTTTCACCAACAGAATTAGAAGCTTTAATAATAACACATCCCGCAGTTAACGATTGCGGTGTAATTGGAATTCCAGATGAAAGAGCAGGAGAAATTCCTTTAGCTTATGTCGTTCCTAAACTGAATAAAAAGTAACCGAAGAAGAGATTGTACAATTTGTAGCAGGTAAGTGTTATTTAGACAATATAAATTCAGTTGTATGTAATAAGGTTTTGTTTTACTGAAAATGGTTTTAGACTGATGCGAAAACTATTAATTACACTAAAGGCGGTATATTGGATAATTATCTATATCAAACGCTAAAATACGCTATACATAATATATTTTAAAAGGTAATTTATTTAACGCCAAAAAAACATATTAATTGTTAACATATTAAACTTAATTTATTTAAAATGATTGAAAAGTACCCATTCAATGACAGTATGCCGGCAGGTTCTTAGTCTTCCTTCTCAACATAGTTAAACTTCAGTAGATATCATTATTTATCAAACGCTTACGTAGGTATAGGTAGATACCGATTAACACTTATAAGACATTTCCGTTCCTGAAGATATCCTGAAGATATGTTTATTAGCATTTATATGAACAGTTGTTTTACGTACCGGTTAAAATAAATCAGTGCCTGTAATAAGATATAATAATCGACTATGGATTAATAAACAAACAAATAATTAATAGATAATGTCCACCCTGTAATTATAAAAATATGTTTATTAGCGTATACAAAAACAATTGTTTTACGTACTGATTAGAATAAATCCGAGCCTGTAATGAATTAAACGAATTAATACATTAACTAATAATCAAACAAATAATTAATAAACAATTTCGATCCTGTAATTATGAAAATATGTGTATTAGTATATATAAAAACAGTTGTTTTACGTACCGGTTAAAGTAAATCCGTGCCTGTAATAAAAAATAATAACTGACTATGAATTAATAAACAAACAAATAATTAATAGATAATGTATATACTGTAATTATGAAGATATGTTTATTAGCATATATAAAAACAGTTGTTTTACGTACCGGTTAAAATAAATCCGTGCCTGTAATAAAAAATAATAATTGACTATGAATTAATAAACAAACAAATAATTAATAGATAATGTATATCTTGTAATTATGAAGATATGTTTATTAGCATATATAAAAACAGTTGTTTTACGTACTGATTAAAATAAATCCGAGCCTGTAATGAATTAGACGAATTAATTATAATTACAGAAGCAGATTTTGATAATTGGAACGTAAAGCAACTCTTTGGATAAATACTAATGTATTTACAAAACTTTTAATAGATAATGTTGATGTTGTAATTATAAAAATATGTTTATTAGCTAATATTAAACCAGTTGTTAAACAATTTTTTACGTTAAACAATTGTTTATGTACCGATTAAAATAAATCCGTACCTGTAATAAAATATAATAATTGACTATGGATTAATGAACAAACAAATAATTAATAGATAATGTCGATCCTGTAATTATGAAAATATGTTTAATAGCATATATAAAAACAGCTTTTTTACGCATTGATTAAAATAAATCGAGCCTGTAATGAATTAAATAAATTAATACATTAATAATCAATCAAAACTTTTAATAGATAATGTTGATGCTATAATTATAAAGAAATGTTTATTAGAATTTATATAAACAGTTGTTTTACGTACCGGTTAAAATAAATTCGTGCCTGTAATAAAATGTAATAATTGACTATGGATTAATAAACAAACAAATAATTAATAGATAAAATGTCGACCCTGTAATTATAAAAATAAGTTTATTAGCTAATATTAAACCATTTGTTTTACGTACCGGTTAAAATAAATCCGTACCTGTAAAAAATATAATAATTTACTATGGATTAATAAACAAACAAATAATTAATAGATAATGTCGATCCTGTAATTATAAAAATATGTTTGTTGGCATTTATAGAAACAGCTGTTTTACGTATCGGTTAATATATATCCGTACCTGTAACACATTATAAGAATAAATTATTAAATTATAAATAAACAAAGTAGATATTTAATAGAGATTGTCGTTTAGTTGAAGTTAGGCAAATACATTAGTATTTATCCAAAGAGTTGCTTTACGTTCCAATTATCAAAATCTGCTTCTGTAATTATAAAAATTTTCCTTTAAATTATAAGTAAACAAAACATTTATACAAAAATGTTCATAAAAATAAACGTTGCCCTTAAATCTGAGAAAAATAACAATTTAGTTTGTCCTAACTGTCAAATATTTGTGCTATATGTACTTAGAAAAAACAATCCACTTACATTTTCTTAATCAAGACGTCCTATCTAAACATTCCCACAACGCTGTATCTGCAATAATTTATTGAGTTAGAACATTTTTACTCAATAAAAACTTATTGATATCTCATGTTTATGACATAGGCACCCTGTATTTTTTCATACAATAAAATTAGTAACAATGCCCCATCATATTTTTCAAATTTTACTTTCAGAGAAATTAATCTTAATTTATATGTTCAAAATACAACAAATTATGCTTTTTATTATATTTCTTTAAAATTCAAAAGTTGCATCTGTAAAAATGTAAGTGGTATTAACAAATAAACTAAAACGCAATTATCTAAAAACTATAATTTTGCAGATAGGACGTTTTAACTAAAGAGGGCAGCGTATTAATTAACTTTTCTCTCGCTATCCTGACAGTAAAAACAAATGAGCACTTTTCGTGCAGCTCTTCTAAGTACAAATTATTTTTTTCCGGGCCCGGAATTTGAAGAATATAAATATCTAGCAGGCTGGTTTAATTCGTTGTTGCAATTCGGCAAGTTTATTTACAGATCCCTTGCAGGCCAAACATAAGTACCTACACTTAAGTATTAGTTTATTTCAAATATATTATAGACTTCTGAAATTATCTAGATATGTCGAAAAATCTCTAACGTCCGGTTCCGCCACTGCATCTTGAGCTAGAACTTATCCAAGTCGCACTCAAATGTAAGCTCGACTCAAGACAGAAATGCGTTCCACCACGCTTTTCAAAGCACGCCTTGGCTAAGTTGTACGTAAATATGACAACACTGCAGAACTTGCGCGTGATTGGTTCTTTCCTTCAGTTTCTAAATATCCCGTACTGCGAAAGTAAAACAGGTCGTCAAAAAAAAATGAAATTCCCTAATCTAACCTAACAAATTGCTCGTTACTGTTGCGACGTTTTGTTCTCGTTTTCATGTTATCCATATTATTATGGACAAAATGAAGCGGTGCAATTACACCAGAGAGGAGAAGCACCTTCTCACCTCACTGGTTGCAAATTATAAAAATGTAATAGAATGTAAAACCACAAACGGTACAACAAATAAAGAAAAAGATGCGGCGTGGAGAAAAATAACGTCATTATTCAAAGCTCAGAGGAAAAATGTGACTAGGAGTAATGATTCATTGAGGAAACAATGGAGTAATATGAAACAAGAGGCGAAGAAAGGCAAAGCCAAATATCGCGCAGAGTTGTACAGAACTGGCGGAGGACCATCGACAGTCAAATCAACCGATGATTCGCAATATTTGATTCTCTCAGTAATACATGATACGACAGTAACGGGAATTATATTAATAATATCCACTTCCATAATAACTTTAGTAATCAAAGTAACAAATTCTAGTCACTGCGACAGACTTGAACAATGTGAGGTTATAAACATGATCTCAAGCTCTCATTATTCACGTCTCAGATGTAAGCTCGACTTAGCGAAGTTAAGGTCTGGTTTTACGTGGTGGAACTGAATTTTTCTGTCAAGTTCAGCTTAAGCTCTAAGCAGAGCTCAAGGCGAGGTGGTGGAACCGGGCGATATTCACCTATAGCTTATCCAAACCTATACAATGCTCACGTCATCAACAAAATGTTACTAGATTGTTTATTTGTAATTCAGTTTAAAGTTTGGAAAGTGACATATTCTATAGATGATTTACTTGCGCACATATTAAATGGTATAAAGAAAAACTACAATTTATTAGAACTAAATGATGACGTTTTACATAGTGATGTCACCTCGTAACTCGTATTTTGACAGTTCTAATAAATTGTAGTCTTTCTTTATACCAACTAATATGTGCGCGAGTAAATCATCTATAGAATATGTCGCTTTCCAAACTTTAAACCGAATTACAAATAAACAATCTAGTAACTTTTTGTCGATGACGTGAACATCATATAGATTTGGATAAGCTATGTACCTACATGAAAATTATGTCTATACCATTTATAGCAATAATTCAAGTATATGTCAAACTCTTAACCTTAAATTTATATATACATATAAGTTTTTTAATCATCGTATATTACAAGAAAGACTACCTACCTACTTTTTGTTAAACATGTTATTTAATTTTCAGAAAGAATATCAGCTCAAAAACATCTTTATGGTGGAGTTAAATTCATAAACGAAATACCAAGAAATCCGTCGGGAAAAATTATGAGACAACAATTATTAAAAGTTTTCAAAGATTCCAATTAATCATATATATATATGATTACCTATAAAATACAAATAAAAACCTATATATGAAATATACCTATATATTATATATTCACGATAGACTCCAATGCGTGTCATGCATAAAAAGTTACGGAATTGTATGATATTCAGTCCGATGAGTTACATACGACCTACGGCAAGAAAAGACTACAATCTATTAGTACTGTAACATATCATTAATAACGTATAAATACTTATATTGCAGTGACTCCATAGTAGTTAATAAAGTTTTTGAAATGAAGAATATCGTCGTGGTAACTGCAATAAGTCGGATCTCAAACTTTACAGGAGAGACAGAAAACATTCCCATCTTCTCGGCTGCTTTTATAAATTAAATATCATGATTGATTGTATTCCATTTCTCATTGGTCCATTGATATACGGCATATTACAGTTGGTGTAGTTTACTAGATTGGCCACGATGGTGAAATAAACCAAAATGTGATTTTTTTTAATGTACGACCTATTGCAGTTATCACGATATGAAAGATATCATCGATGGCATTTTCCTAAAAGGGCGTAACCCACACGTTTTGCGAAAATGAGTTATTCTGACTATCTTATGCATTTAAAGCAAAAACATCATTTGTTAAAACCCAGTAACAAAATTCCGATTTTTTCCACCGGAAATCGATTTGTATTTCTGCGAAATGTATCTTCTTCTAGCTACGCGGAGACACAAAATGTGTTTTCCTGTAAAATTTACTTTTTGCGTGTCCTTCTGAACAGCAAGATGTACATTTGACTGTAAATAAGTGAATTTTGTTAATAACGCGTGTTGAACTACCTTCTCTCAGTTACCCGACATACCTAACAAAAAATACGACTAATAGACCAGAAAATAAAAATAAAAATATGATTAGATAGGTAACTAAATTAAATATTAGGCGACTCAGTGGCTGAGCGGTCAGAAGAATGGCCTCTCACGTCATGGGTTCTGGATTCGAGTCCTGGTACGGATGGTGAAATAACCCCCTGGTAGACATGAATATTGGTGATCGTGGATCTAATAATCACAGCAGTTGATACTCCAAGGCCCACTAGTTAAGGTGGAACAAGAACAAAATATTAAATATTTCTACCGAGTTCAAAAAAACTGTTAACAAGCTTAACTTTGGAGTATGCTTTACCTATACTTACAAATAAAACCTGGCAACAATAATGTAATAATTTAAATAAAGTATACTTAATTGCCGACACAACGGTACAATGGATTGCCAACAAAATTATTGCCATCTTCTACTTGTCCTAAGAAATTTAAAATCAATTAAGTAGATGCCTACAAAATATATAAAATACTCATTAAGTGAATTAAGAAAAAATTAAATGATTATAAATTTTTCTTTCCAACCTCACGTACCTCTATTATTTTGTTTTAACACTTACACTCCCGATAAAACGAACGTTTTGACGCAGTATTAACGTAACAGCAATTGTACGTGGGGGGAGGGAGGATGAGAAAGCTAAGCATACCTTGTAGTTGTCTTCTGTGGACTGTGAGCGCATGCAACGTAATACAAATCTCTCGTTTTTCTTTTTCTTCAATTTTACGGTGGTGCTCCTCTGATGAAGACTACCAGTTCTAGGCGTTCTGGTTCTTCCGTGACTTTCCTCTACTTCTCTTCTTCTTCTCGGAATCTAATTTTTTTTATTTTTAATAGGTCATTTATTATCCTGCAACCATTTTATATGTTCATTTCATTGGTTTCTTCCATCTTTAATGATCTTGATGATTTCTTGTACTCCATATTGGTTTTCTCCTTATTGGTTTCTCGGTTGGGAACTCTATCTTTTAAAGAATGGTCATCAGGCATCTCTCGTGATTTTTGATAAATGGTGTGTGATAAATGATAAATGTTCATTCCATTGCTTTTTTCTAACTTTAATGAACTTGATGATGTCTTGTACTTCATATTGTTTTCTCAGTTCTTGGTTAGGAACTTCATCTTTTAAAGTATGATCATCAGATGTCCAACGATCTTAAAGTAGACATTTTTGCTGTTCCTGCATGTTGTTTATTTTTGAATATTCGAGTCCTAGTTTCGGCTGCATAATTAAAAGTTACAACTGATCGTATCAGACTATTATAATATTGTTCCATTGTTTTCCACTTTCACGTTCGTTGTTTTGATGTAATCACCATCACTTGATCAAGGGAAATAAATAATCCATTCTATACAAATGCATGTTATGGATCGGATTTACCTAACGTAAGGTGTAATTCCTTACAAGAGGCTTCTGTGCGTATTAGCAGAACAAGTATACGACACAAGAACCGCTCTGTGACGAAACCGTTATTAATGTCTAAGTAGCTGATACATATGTGACGTCGAAAGCGAGCGGATTTTGGGTCTTACAAAGAATAAGCAACTTTACTGTACCTACTTATGTTTGTGCAAATATTAAAACTACATCGCAGCGCAGGCGTATCGAACCCGAAGTGGCGTTAAAGCGATAATATTCTGGTTTTCTTAGAGAAAGCATATTTATCTCCATCAAAATGTATCAGAAAGTTTCAACTGCAGAGATAGAATTGATTTTAGTACTCAAGGTTATCCATACATTTATATGATATATGACATACACGTAAAGTGTATGTAAATATTATACAAACAGATGAATAGAGAAGTTAGTAGAACAACAATGGTTCTTTCCTACCTTTGATCGGTGGTTGCAAGTACACAGTCCCGCATCCCTCGCAGAGTTTACCTATATTACCCTATTTAGAAACGCGGTAACGATGGAACAGGGGTATAGTTTTTGCTGTTACGTTTTTTGCCGTTACATCTTAACATACTAACCACCGTCGTTTCTCCAACCACCGACGATGTAGATACAAATTTCTGCAGAAAAGTTTTCTCAAAATAATTAAATGTTAAAACAAGCTCGTAATTGCTCGTCATCGCTAACGTTATGTTGATTACAATCGTGTTCATAGTTTAATTTTTGTCTATGAGAAATTGCGATTAAAATAATTGAAATTATGCATCATGAATGGAAAAACGGCAGTGGGCGGGACATATTTTTGTTTCGTTCGTACCCTATAATATATTTTGTACCCTGTGGCGCAAGGCGGCGAGAAGTAGTAATAAGTACATTAGTAATAAGTACATAAGTATTTTGACGTATTTTCAATTTCGGTACGCACAAACCTATCATTTAAGTTTTAAATTCAATTAAAAAAAATTGGTACATACGCGATTTCCGAATTTATTTTAAAGCGCAAGCAAATGAAATATTTTGTTTACGTTTTGATATACGTTCTCGAATTACATGAAGGGTACAAGAATAAAACAAGGAATGTCAATTATTTAAAATTTGAGATCACTAGCTTGTTCTATTGTTTTATGTGTGTTGCTTTGTACGGTACAAACAAAATGAGATAAAGCGAACAGGGTCCACTGTTATTCAATGATAAATATTTGTTCTACATGTTAAAAACTTCGGGGAATATCCATGTGTAGCCGGCATAAAACTAGAATTGCCCAATTTTCGCAAGTTGAGAAACATAGATAGGTATACACACCTACTATTACAAAGTAGATAAACTTTTCCAAAACGTTGTTGCAAAGTTCTGTTGAGAGCATAAATGAAATTTGTTGCTCTTAGGGAATATTCACGTGTTGTGGTACGAATAGAAAGATAAAACAAAATACCTATATTAACCGTACTAAAACAACATTACCGTAACAAAATCAACAGACTAATAAAAAACAACGGAATAAACTAATTAATTAAACTTAAAATTAAAAAATCAATTGTCTCGAATAAATAGTTTTGTGACATTCCTTGTTTTATTCCTGTACCCTTCAAAAAGACAATAAAATTCAATATTAAAACTCACCGTAAAAATAGTCCCGCTTGATAAAATACATAGAAAAGTCCTACCTGTAACAAACAAAAGAAAATTAGTTTATAATGCCAGCAACTTTTTGGTTAGTTTATAAATACCTTAATTCTCCGATGTCTACCTGATGTCCGTCAACCCCTCAACCTCAAGGACTGCAAAAACTCTTGATGTAAAGAAACACACTTCACATCTGTAAAGAACAATAATTTATAATAAATTAGTTTATGTTATGTAATGTAATTAGTTATTTAAATTAGTTGTGGATAATCACGATCGTGATTTCATTGGATAGGTAGATCTTGGTAAGTAAGTAAATTAGGATTCGGTCTAACTTTGCAGATGACCTAGCGCAGTCTTGAAATGTTTTTATAATATTAATATAGATAGGTACCGATAGGTAAGTATTAATAATATAAATGATATTAACATTAAACATGTAGACTATTGGTAACTACATGTCATATCTTGAAAATTGTTATGTTTAAGTATAGAAAATGTAATATTCACTTGAAAGAGGATATAATTCTATATCAGCACATCTAAAAGAAAATGTGAGGTTCCATTTAAAATAAATAAGTTATTGCCGTTTTCATTTTGAAAAGTTGAATAATTTTTTGCGAACACCCTGTATGAGTTAAACAATAAATAAGCAATGCGTTCGATACATCGGTGTATTCGTAATTTACGTCTAAAGTTTGCTTTACTTAAACGAATTCATTAAGGAAATATGATTTTTTTAGTACAGTATCTCGCAAAAGAACATTTTTTTCCTCAAAAACGATAAACATTAAGTGGATATCGTCTGAATAATTTTTGACTTAAATTTACATGCTTAAGTAGAATACGCAAAAAAAGTAGGGCGTTCTATTTAAAATAATAAAGTTGGATGCTCTACCGGGATATTGGATACCCTGTATAAGTGAAAATAATTTCATCTTGTGCGACTCTTACAACCGGCAAACTTTTATTTAAAATATTTTTTTCTATTGTGCTTAGTATAGGCTCTATCAAAGGATCCCAGAACTAGTGGACACACTGTATATTATATACTATTTTAAAGATTTTAATTTATCACGTATGCACACCAAAAATTATTAAATTCCAACGAAAATGAATATGCTATTTAAAAAAATTGATTTTTACTCTTCAACTTATTGGGGACGAATATCAGAATAGGGGAGCGCTGTAGGAAAAATATTTGTAGGAAATTGTTAAATTATTTTGACGTGGTTATAGGTTCTCGCGAGATTTTTCACCATTTTCTGAACACCCCCGTAGTTTGTTGTAATGGTTATTTAAACAATATCTACAAATAATTAAGTCCGCCAACCGGAACGTTTCTAATTTCAAATAATGCAGTGTGACAAACAATAAAAAAAAAGTTTCATTAAAATCGGTTGTATTTCTGTGGGTTTGGAAGTAAAAACCTAATTTTACTCAACTAAGCCTGAACAATAGAAAAATATTTTAACTTAGGTAAGTACTACGAATCAACAATTTACTAATTTGTTACAAAAAATAACTAAAACTAATAAAAATTTAAGCGAACTAACAGTGATTTAATAAGCGAACTCACAATAGACAAGACAGGGAAGGCCGCAACAATGTGGTCAGTGCCTTCTTATACCTATCTCAAAAAATTATTGTACATAATATCAATGAACACCAGTTATTGACTTTTTGATCATTGATTCAATGAAAAGTTCATTAATACTATTAATAGATGTTCATTTTTTAATTTCCATGTTCGTAGTCCCAATGTTATTATGTTCATTAGAAACTGATGAACATATTTCATAATTTAATGGATGTCTTGATTGCTTCGACGACTCTTTTTCATCAATCCAATCATTACTTGATTGTATCTACGAATTTCTACATTAACATCATAACTTAAAATTTATGAATTTAAAACATCACATTAATGTAAGGTCGGTTTGAAATAATAACTACATATATCGTATCTATGACTAAGTTCACTAATATACAGTATAAATACAGTTGATTATGTATTTTTTTTATTCTATATATAGAATAATCTAGGAATATTAACGGCTTCGCAGAAACAGGATAAATTCAAGACAGTGCAGTTTGAAAACTCAAACTAAATAATTGAAAAAAAAATTATCACGACGTTTACATTAATATTTATGTTAGAACTGTGATAGAAAAATATTTCTAAAAACGGTTTGTGTTTGTTAGTACATATCAAATTCCAGAGAAACGTGTACAAATCGATTTTTTTCAGCGGAAAAATCGATTTGTATTTCCTACAATCGACAACATTGAACAATAAAGAACTAATAATCAAATTTTCTATGTAGGTATATTTGAGCGATAATTAATTGAAACATTACAAAAAATAAATTTGCTATAGAAACAATATACATAAACATTATCCTATTTACAATGTGGAATAGTAACTGTACTCTTTTAATAGGAATAGAAGTGTACATTGCAACAATACAAGAATATTCCTTTATTTAATAAACACATTCATCGATACAATAAACAAACTTTGCATTTCAGTGGAAATAATGTATTGCATTTATGTAAGAATATTGATAAAACTAATAAACACAGTTATTATCACTATAAAGCAAATTCATATTATTTATGTATTAATTTATTAAAGCAAAGAAAGCTTGTTCATTGGAACGGTCAAATTATTCATTAACGTAATGAACTGCATTCGATGTAGCAATGTATAAGGTCATTACACCAATAAACGTTCACTGGGTAATGGTTTCAAATATCAAGTAATCTTTGGACATACGTTATAATGATGAAATCATACTTTGGATGAAAATTAATGAACGCCAGTTCTTAATATAATGATTTTTTTATTGTATTTACGTACTTTTTTGGTTGAGTGTACATCATTAATTTTTAAATCGTGTCGTTATAAATGCAAATCAATATAGATATAGGTAATAATCCCGAAGAATGACTTCGAAATTTTAACCGATAACGCATTTCCATAATTTGACAAATAACGATAAGGTGAGGAGGTCGACTTTTATACAACACTAATTTCGGGCACGTAGGTTTAATTTCAAGAAATACGCAGGTATAAGATTATTTATCTCAGTCGACGACGAGCCAAGCCGATAACGAAACAAGTCAGGGGAGGCCGCAACCATGTGGCCAGCGCCTACTTACACCTACATCATTAATTTTTAAGTGGTGTCGTTATAAATGCAAATCAAATTATAAAACGCTCGCAAATAACTGACTCGAAAAGTAATTAAAACCGTATTCGCAATACAAACGCACAGCACAAATTTTAAGTAGAAGTAGATAATATTTGTGTACTTAAGCCGTCCATCTCTTACACTTACAGGTGAAGTTATATTAATGAAAAGTGAATGTTCAGAATCAAATGCAACCTTCCGTAAAAGCCAAATGGTTAATTTGTTTCTACTTATAATGATCGAAAACTTTTAAAAGGAGTACGGCTTAATAAACGCAACGATAGACGTGCAACTTACTTTTTTATACGAAACGATTAGGTGTAGGTAACTAGAAGCCTCCATGTTGTTCCAGACGAAAACAAATTTTTAATCGACGAAGCCGTAAAACTAATTTTTAAGATAACACTTGTATTTAAAACGAGTTATAAATGAATACGCGAAAGTTTTGTACTATATTTAATATAGTATTACCACTAACAATCACCGTAAAATGGAACCGTTCCGATTTGCATCACGCACCACCTACTTGTTTATTAGGCGGACGGCAGGGAACTGATGGCGACGCCCGAGCACTTCCGGTTGCTAGCCAATAAGGCAACAGGTTACGTAATGTCTGACCAATCGCGAAGATCGATCGGTTCCTTCTTAAACTTACCTACTTTAACCACCAGGTATCTACAAAGGTATGCGACTGGACGATTTTATTTTAATTTCTTGGAATTTACGTCTTTATAGTACGCAGATGTTTCACAGCTCGGCGATTTTATCTGTTTCTGGAATTGAAATATTTGTCTAACTTTTACTGCCCAACTTAACTATTATTAATTCAAGGACAAGGACGAATTGAATGTTTATAGTAGTTCTGATTTTAAATAAAATTTTTATTTATTAACACTTAAACCTAATTGAATTTAGAATTAAAGCGGGCCCTGGCAATAAGGCCCGTCGGAATTTTGAGGTGGACGAATTTTCACATAAAAAACGAATAAAATCGTGGATAGACATCTGGACATAAGTTTCTTTGTCGTATACATATAGGTAGAACTTATAGGTGTATTGGAACTATTCTACAACCATTAAAAAACAGAATTTCACAACATATAAATTTAATACAAAATTATTTCCTTTTAGCATCTATCGTGCTTGTACTACTTATATTATAACTTTCTTTCGAAACAAAACACCTTTTTAATTTTAATCGTGATAATATTAAGATTTTGTACATTGAAAAAATTACCTATAACAAAAGATTTTTATCGGAAATGCTTCATATCGATTGTTTTAAAGTTTAATGTTTACAATTGTGCTGTGTTTTAATGTTTTAAATGTTTTATTTTCATTGTAATTGTTACTACTTGTTCAACCTTTTACATGTTTTACCACTTAAAGATATCTCCAAGCAGAGTTGAAATATATATATGGTGATTGTTAGATAATTGTTCGAAGTTTTATACAGGGTCTGTCAATAAGAACTGTCATATTTGAAAATGTAATATTACCTAACTCTTTATTTTACAAATTGATGCTAATGTTAGATACATGAGATTATCTCAGTTATATGATTTAAAAATTGTATGCAACAAATGTAGTCCTTCCATCTCGATGTAATTTTGGAGACGGTGCACAAAATTGTCCAGAACTTTTTGAAGAACATCAAGCATGAGGTTGTTAATTTCCTGACCAATTCTCTTCTTCAGTTTATCTACATACCGTGTGTAACAGAATCATGGTACACCTTAATTTTGTTATTTATTAAGATAAAATTTGTAAACTTGTTATATATCTAATGTACTGTTATTAAACGTTAAGCTATACCAAATTCTTTTTTTTTGTTAGATATTATTCGTCGAACCGTAGCTCCCTAATCGTTTCAGCTATCTTTTCATAAAATTATTATTTATACAAACTTATACAATATTCTTTTTTCAAGATTGTGACAAGATTACATAAAAATTCTATATCTATCTTTATCTATTTGTTTTCACATCATAACTTTTTTTTCAGGACAGTTATATTACCCCTACCATGACCGTAATCAAACATTTCATCGGTAGGGGCTCTGACTTATATAACTTATATACCCTACATCATAACTGTACTTATCAAACGTCACTTTTTGACATAAAAATAGTCCCCAATTCCCCAATTTTTCCCAATTCCAGTTTCACCAAAATCGACATTAATTTTCGATTTTCAAACGGAACTTCTTGTATATTTTACATTTTTGCCTACTTTATTTTCTTCAAATTTTCTCCTGTAAATTCGATTGTATTAATCTCGCAGACAAAGTGGGCACGTGCGTAGATTCGTCATTAAATGTATGTCCTATTGTTACCATAGTACCATTGTAGTACTATTTAAAAAATAAAGTTTTGAGACGAAACCATTGTTGGTTACTTTACCAGATGATACCTCAAACAATTACATGTTTTTGGGGTGATTTTATTTTTCATTGTGTTGATTAGGTCGATTAACATTAATCCGGGGTGTTGAAAAATAAAATGGGGGCTAAATTTTGTTTAACAGTTAAAATGTCACTTATTTGGTGCAATTATATTCAGAAAATTATACAGATTCCAAAAATGTAATAATATACATCCATTTAAAATGATCCATTTAAAAATCAAAAAGTGGTGTCAGTTTCGGCGTAACCGGAAGTGGGAAAAACACAACTTTTATGTCAAAAAGTGGCGATTGATAAGTACATGTAACGAATTTGAACATTTTATCTTAATAAATAACAAAACTAGGGAGATGTATTATGATTCTGTTACACATATATGGTGTGAGGTCTGGTGAAAAAAGCCGACCCGGTGGTCGAGTGGTTAGGAGACTAACCTCTCGCCTGATGGGTCCTGGGTTCGAATCCCGGTACGGGAGGTGAAATATCCCCCTGGTAGGCATGGATGTCCTGGGGGGCACTAGAAGTAATGCCTAACGGCGGTTCCTGGTGTCCTTTGGGGTGTGCTACTAACAAAAAAAAAAAAAAAGGTCTGGTGAAAAAAACTCGACTCTTAAGATATTCCCATAGAAAAAAGTCATTGAGAGTCAAAGTCAAAGAGTCAAAAGTCAGATAAAAATCTTGTGTTATACCCATGTAATTTTTTTCAATGTATTTTTTTTCAATGTAAAAAATTATATTGTACGAGTAGATACCTACATTATTATCATAATTAAAATTAAAAAAGGGTTTTGTTAATGAAAGAATGTTATGATAGTAGGTACATACGCATACTTTTGTGTTAGATAATTAAAGGTATGTTGTGAAATTCTGTTTTTTAATGGTTGTAGAGTTGTTCCAATACAAATTTGCCAAAACAAGCCAAAAGTTTATTTATTTTGTGTATTTCTGTGCTTGTAATAAATTTTAAGAATAAACTAAATTATAAATACAAACAATTTAATAAACAATGTCGCACCTGTACTTAATTAGAAAAATAAGTAGGTACCTACAGAGTGATTCAGTTTTATTTGGGGAAACTTAAATAGCGTATTCTATCAACCAAACTGGTGAAAAATTTTATATTAACATATATCCAAAAATGTTTCGTTTTTGAGCTACAGCTTGTTGAAAATTTTTATAATGAAAAATTCCAGTATATGCTAATGTTAAACCATGATAATGGTTAAATACTAATTATCCACAAAGTTGGATTGGGCGTTTAGGACCACTGCTATGGCCTAGAAGATCGCCAGATCTGAACCCGTTAGACTTTTATGTGTGGGGTGCGTTAAAAGATAAAGTGTATGCCACACCTGTCAATTCTCGAGAACAGTTAATTTTAAGAATCGAAGAAGCTTGCAATGAAATGCGGCAAAATCCATTACAAATAACCCACGCGATTGATTCACTAGTTCGCCGTTATAGAAAATGTATGGACGTTAATGGATTTCGTTTTGAACAACTTCTTCGATAAAACTATTTTGATGTTAAAAATTAATGATACTTTAATGTAATTTTACATGTTATTAAACGATTAATTTGACTTTAATGTAATTTTTCATTATAAAAACTTTCAATAAGCTGTAGCTCGAAAACGAAACATTTTTGGATATATGTTTATATAGAGTTTTTTCGTCAGTCTGGTTGGTAGAGTGCGCTATTTAAGTATTCCCAAATAAAACTGAATCACCTTGTATATTAATTGGCATTTGTTAAAACAGCTGACTTACGTGCCGGTTAAAATCAAGAAATCCGTGCCTGTAATAAATTTTAAGAATAAACTATCGAATTATGAATAAACAAAACCTTTCATAGAAATTGTCGATCCAGGAATTATAAAAATAAATATAAGTAAGTATTAACATTTATCGAAATAGCTGTTTTACGTGTACCAGTTAAAAAATCCGTACCGGTAATAAATTATAAGTTGTTAAAAAGTAAAATGTAAAACGTGGCAACAGCTCAAGTAGGTTTATTATAATAATAGAGGGGCAATAGGATGAATATACCAACATGTCAGAATATATAGAATAACAAATGTATTAAGGTGTAGTGGGGTAACATCGTAAACGGGGCAAGATCGTAATCGGCTTATATTTATTCATACATAAATGCGAATATAATAGCTATTAGTTAGAAACCTATATTAAATTAATATGAGGCGATCCCTAGAAATGTCTACCATTCATGCGGGGAATAACCTTATTATATATTCATTATACAGTACAACTCCTCGTGCAGTGTACATCTAAAATAGAGTCGTCCAACAAAGTGTCGTGATTTTTAAGGAAATTTTGTGTTTTTTGAGTTCATTTTTGGTAAGTATGAAGAACATTCTTTAAAGATTACGTTAAAAAAATAAATTACATCGATTTTCTAAAATTTACTGAGAAAACCGCTACTTCGGTCTTGCCCCGAAAATATTAGTGCACGCTGTTCACATATTTTGGTTTTTTCTTCTGATATTTTCTTCCAATACTTATATTTATAAAAAATTTTAGATCTAAAATGGTTCGAAATTACGTTAGGAAAACAAATTGAAGATCGTATACCACAGAAACATTTGCAGAAGCCATATCAGAAATTAGGGCTGAACGTATAAATGCATTTAACGCTAGCAAAAAATATAAAATACCGATCAACACCATAATGGATCGTTTAAGAGGAAAACATGATACCATAAGTAAATCACTTGGTAGATCAACTGTTATTTCAAAAGAACACGAAAAATAGCTTGCTGATTGTCTCTTGACGATGGAAAAATACGGGTTCGGGTTGCCCAGAAAAGAGGTGTTTGAGCTAGTTAGGCAGTTTGTTAAAGAAAACAAACTCAAAATCCCGTTCATAGACGATCTCCCTGGAGAAGATTAGTTTCTAGGGTTTAAAAAGAGGCAGAATTTATCTATTAAAAAACCGCAAGCGGTAGAAGTAGCCCGTAAACGAGGTTGCAATCCCTTTATGATCCAACAATATTTTACGTTATTAGAAAATACTGTAAAAGAACTAGGATTAGAAAACACTTCTTTCAGTATTTGGAATTTAGATGAGTCTAGTTTTTGCACTGACCCTTCTAAGACTAAAGAGGTTGGTGGTAAAAACCTGCCTTGTACACGAGTAATAAGTGTTCCTGGAAGAAACAACCTAACAGTTCTACTAGCAGCGTCGGCTTCGGATGAAAAAGTCCCCCCACTTATTATTTTTAAAGGAAAAAATATCTGGGACTAATGATTTGCCCCAGAGAATACTGGCTTTCTTGGAACCGCATATGCTGCGACTGCCAACGGTTGGATGGAATCAACTGTATTTGAAAATTATTTTGAAAAACAATTTTTGAAATCTATTGATCCAAACCGCCCAACCTTATTAATATATGATGGGCATTCTACCCATATTAGTATCAAACTAATAGAAAAAGCTCGTGAATCAAATGTTACCATTCTAAAACTTCCACCACATACAAGTCACGTACTCCAACCTTTAGACCTAAGTGTCTTTAAACCATTAAAGTCAGCCTGGGATCAAAAATTAGTCACATGGCAAAGGCAAAATATTGGAACGAAGTTTCCAAAAAAATAGTTTTCTGTTATGATTGGGGATATTTGGCGCCATTTAAACCCGGGAATAATTATAAATGGTTTTAAGAAAGCTAGCGAATCCATTTTCAAGGAATGTCATTCCAGACTCCATGTTCTCTGCCATTGCCTTTAAAGAATGGCAAAAAGCAAACGCCAAAGATCCTCCTAAAATGAACGAGGAACTATCCATTATTGAAAAAGCCGTTTGTCGTCCACCTATAACAATTGATTTCCCTTTCAACTACGTGGATAGTCCAGTCGAGGAAACTATTAGCTTCATCGAAAAAAGAAGTGCTGAAATGTTACCACAATCCTCAAGAAACAGTTCTCCTTTTTTCTGTGATAGTCCTCAACCAACAACATCAGTCACATTTGAAAATCTATTATTGGAAACTGTAAAGACAAACGTTAAATTAAACATTCAAAAGAAAAAAAGAGTTGGGAAAGGAGCCGAAGTGATTACCTCAGAAGAAGTAATGAATAAATTAATAAGAATAATTACTGACAAGCGCCCCACAAAAAAACCCGTAAGTGTATCAAACAAAGATGACAGCTCTGACAACTTATGTACAATCTGCAAATGTGATTACCAATATTACACTGATAGAAGATAATGGATTCAATGCATAACTTGCATGGAATGTGTAATAAGGGATCAAAGAAAGTGCAATATGAATATGAAAGATGCGTTGATGAAAATTAAATTTGAAAACTTTTACTGATATAAAACCTTACTAAAATTAACAGTTTAAAATGTGTTTTGAGTTGAATTTACAAATTTTAGTGTTTGCTAAAAATATTATGATGATTTTTATGGTTTTTCTATTTAAATAAACCTCTTTTTCTATGGAAGTAAAAAAAGGATTTTCTTTAAAAATAAGTAATTTTTAAACAAATCAACTTATTTTAATGAGGTAAATGGAATTCTGTAAATGTTTTATGAATAATTCCGACTTTGCCCCAGAACACAGTAAGATACATTTCAATGGGTTTTAAATAGCCGTTTACGAACTTGCCCCGAATGCGGGACAAGTTCGTAGTGGGTGCAGTTTGTTACAATTTTCTGTGTAAACGACAATTTCCAAGGAAAAATGGTGTTTTTTTTCCAATACAAATTATAGAGTATTAACCCTACTTTGCGTTGATACCAATATATGTTAAATATTTAAAAAAGAGCATAAAAATAAATGTGTTAAAAGTGAAACTTTGCAAAAACCGGTCCGATCTTACCCCACTTCCCCTTAATGAATAGAAACATCCACAGTTAATTTTTATTTATTTCTAACATAAGTATAAACTATTAGGTACCTAAATTATAAATAAACAAAACCTAACCGATCGATCTTCGCGATTGGTCAGACATTACGTAACCTGTTGCCTTATTGGCTAGCAACCGGAAGTGCTCGGGCGTCGCCATCAGTTCCCTGCCGTCCGCCTAATAAACAAGTAGGTGGTGCGTGATGCAAATTGGAACGGTTCCATTTTACGGTGATTGTTAGTGGTAATACTATATTAAATATAGTAGAAAACTTTCGCGTACTCATTTATAACTCGTTTTAAATACAAGTGTTATCTTAAAAATTAGTTTTACGGCTTCGTCGATTAAAAATTTGTGTTCGTCTGGAACAACATGGAGGCTTCTAGTTAGTTACCTACACCTAATCGTTTCGTATAAAAAAGTAAGTTGCACGTCTATCGTTGCGTTTATTAAGCCGTACTCCTTTTAAAAGTTTTCGGTCATTATAAGTAGAAATAAATTAAAGATTTGGCTTTAACGGAAGGTTGCATTTGATTCTGAACATTCACTTTTCATTAACATAACTTCACCTGTAAGTGTAAGAGATGAACGGCTTAAGTACACAAATATTATCTACTTCTACTTAAAATTTGTGCTGTGCGTTTGTATTGCGAATACGGTTTTAATTACTTTTCGAGTCAGTTGTTTGCGAGCGTTTTATAATTTGATTTGCATTTATAACGACACCACTTAAAAATTAATGATGTAGGTGTAAGTAGGCGCTGGCCACATGGTTGCGGCCTCCCCTGTCTTGTTTCGTTATCGGCTTGGCTCGTCGTCGACTGAGATAAATAATCTCATACCTGCGTATTTCTTGAAATTAAACGTACGTGCCTGAAATTAGTGTTGTATAAAAGTCGACCTCCTCACCTTATCGTTATTTGTCAAATTATGGAAATGCGTTTATCGGTTAAAATTTCGAAGTGATTCTTCGGGATTATTACCTACTTATATTAGGGGGACCGGAAAGTAATGTCGCTTTCTTACATTAAATTCAAACGAATAAATTTTTAATAAGTCTTTATTTTTAATCAACAACATAATCACCCTCGTTATCAAAAACCTTTTGTCATCTAGTGTGCAAATTTTCAATCCCGGACCGATAAAAATCAATTGGTTTTTGAGTAAAATATCTCGAGATGGCATTTTGGACATCATCCAAATTTTCAAATTTTTTGCAACTAAGAAAATGTTGTAGGGATCGGAATAAATGAAAATCCGAGGGTGCGATATCGGGCGAGTATGGTGGGTGAGGCAGTACCTCCCTCCCCAATTCATTAATTTTTTCCAGGGTTCGCCTTGCACGGTGCGGTCTTCATTGTCGTGTTGCAGAATGACGCCCTTTCTGTTGACAATCGCCGGATACTTTTCGATTAAAGATTGGTTCACTCGATCCAATTGTTCACAATAAAGGTCTGCATTAACAGTTTGTCCAGGTTTCCGCACTTCAAAGTGAACAATTCAGCAAATATTCCACCAAACGCCCGGAAGTGCCTTTTTGGGATGTAAACCCGGCTTCGCAGTACTTCGTGGTGATTCATTTGGAGAGAACCACTGCCTTTTACGTTTTGGATTATCATATAGGACCCATTTTTCGTCTCCAGTGATCAAACGATCAAAAAACGGTTCTGTGTGGTGCCGTTCTCTTCGGACAGATTATAGGGGACCCAAACACCTGCTCTGCTAATTTTTCCAATCTGCTGTAAATGTTCCTGGATAGTCGACCAAGGTTGGTTAAGGGTGTTTGACAGTTCCTGGATTGTTTGACATGGATTTGCTTCCACTTCTGCCCTTAGCATGTCGTTGTCTAATGTTGTTGGTCTTCCTGATCGATAGGAGTCAGAGAGATCAAAATTACCGGATCTGAACTTGGAAAACCATCTTTGGCATTTACGAACGTCTAATGCACTTGGATAAACATCGCAAATGTTTTTGGCCGCAACTGTTGCGTTACTACCCTTGCGAAACTCAAAAAGCGTACAATTCCGAATATGCTCTTCTAGTATTTGACTGGCCATTTCACCCCAAATTGAAAAAAAAAAGTTTAATATTGAATTATTTAGAAGTGAACAAGTCACAATAACCTTAAAATGGCTTTGACACACCTTCGAGATAAACAATGAGCTGACAAATGACAATCAAATATCGACATGCGCAGAAACGACATTACTTTCCGTCCCCCTAATAGTTTGTTGCATTTGAGATGAATTGGCTATATTGAATTAAACGCCCATAACGAGTAAAAAGGACAAAATAGAAATATTTGTTTTGTTACTTACTAGACATATATAAAATTAGACAGCCCACTAGAAATATTAACCCCCATCTACGACGAAACACGAGAGTACCTTTGTTCTATGTTAAAGACAAAGATAAAGCTATAATTCGATTAACAATGAGAAGTCACCTTGAAGGTTCTGATAAGTTAACTATCACTTTCAATTAATGAATTCGATTAATTGCATTCGCGGGATAATTTTTGTATTCCTTTAATAAATAGGTATAGGTATGTTGGTACATATTTAAATACCTATATATGTACAGAAGAACCTATAAAGAATGTCAATATAAAAATACAATTAATGTAAAGCATTTTTGATCAGATCTGACAAAAACTGAAATTTTTTATAGCCCTGTCAATTTTTGTTTTAGCAGGTTTTACTATGCATACCTAGGTATTAAATGGGACTGGCCCAAAATCTATTCGTAATGCAAATCTGACAATAAGACGTAAAGCGGTGTTAAGATGCGCTTATTATTATTTGCAAAATATCCTTAGCTCAATACTTTAACACCTAAATAGATATTACACCACTCCCGTCATTTTGTTAATCTCAAAATTTCCAATATTATTTGGTTTTAATTTACAAACGTGCTGTGACGGTTTTATTTAACAAAACATTGAATGTCTAATAATCACATTATTTTAATGAAAAAATATTGTTCCTTTGTTATTTTTAAATAATAAAAAATAAACTTGTAAATTCAATATTTAAGTTACGGCAGTTTTAAACGTTCGTCTTTTTAAAAATATCGCCGAAACACTTCAAAACCTTGTATGTATTTATTGTTAAAATAAATCAGAACTGGACGTGGAAACTGGTTATTTCAACTATTCGTACAAGAGTCTTGTTAACGATCAAAGGATATAAGAGATCTCACGCTGGCAGCTCTCCCATCGTCTCGGATGCGCGCATTACTTGTTTGGTCGACTGTACCTACAACTACTAATAAATATACAACAATAACAATATTTTCCACAAATCGGCAGCAGTTTAACAAATTACATTATCATATCTTGACATTACTTATGTTATAGTAGGCACCTACATAATATCCTAATCTATAAGTATATTGTTCTTTACAGATGTGACGTGTGCTTCTTTACGAGGGATCTTGCAGTCCTTAGGATTGATGGAATGGCAGTGCTGGAAGACGTCTAAGAATTAAGGTATTTATAAATCATTCAAAAAGTCGAATTTAAAATAATTTTGTCTTTTGTTTGTCACAGGTAGGATTTTTCTATTTTATCAAGCGGGGCTATTTTTACCGGTGAGTTTATTATTGAATTTTATTTTTTTTCGATATGCATCTACAGGTTACTTAATTTGGACCGTGCGCAATTCGCTAACACAAAATGTGAGGGCTAATGTTATTAGATATAATAACATAGGTACCTACTACCTATGATACCTATGGTACCTATGGTACCTATTAGATACTCATACCTAACTTTGTAGCAAATAAGTAAAAAACGTGACGTTACATTAGCTTAAAAAAATTACATTTATGTATATCATTAAAATGAACAATCATCATTGAACAACTTGATTGCGCTTTAAAATAAATGCAGAAATCGTAGGTATAATACCTATATACCTAATTTTGAATGACCATATTTTTTTTTAAATCGATTATGAACAATAACTAATTCATATAATTATACGATAATTAACTATTTGTATGTGTCTAAAAACTATAAAACAAAACGTAAAGAACGTACGAAACTAAATAGGTATAGATACCTATATATTTAAAATTGCAGATATATGATTGTAGGTATCATACTTATGTAGGTACTTATGTACAAATATATACATATCCTTATAGTAATTATTAAAGGAAACGACATATTTGTGCGTACGAAAATGGACAAGTCAAAATATATTATTTATTAAATTAAATAAAGGATAGGAACAAAACAAAAATATGTCCCGCCCCTGCCGTTTTTCCTACCACGACGTGCGGCACAATTTCCCACAAGCAAAATTTAAACTATGAACACGATTGTAATCAACATAACGTTAGCGATGACGAGCAATTACGAGCTTGTTTTAAAATTTAATTATTTTGAGAAAACTTTTCTGCAGAAATTTGTATCTACATCGTCGGTGGTTGGAGAAACGACGGTGGTTAGTATGTTAAGATGTAACGGAAAAAACGTAACAGCAAAAACTATACCGCTGTCCCATCGTTACCGCGTTTCTAAATAGGGTAATATAGGTAAACTCTGCGAGGGATGCGGGACTGTGTACTTGCAACCACCGATCAAAGGTAGGAAAGAACCATTGTTGTTCTACTAACTTCTCTATTCATCTGTTTGTATAATATTTACATACACTTTACGTGTATGTCATATATCATATAAATGTATGGATAACCTTGAGTACTAAAATCAATTCTATCTCTGCAGTTGAAACTTTCTGATACATTTTGATGGAGATAAATATGCTTTCTCTAAGAAAACCAGAATATTATCGCTTTAACGCCACTTCGGGTTCGATACGCCTGCGCTGCGATGTAGTTTTAATATTTGCACAAACATAAGTAGGTACAGTAAAGTTGCTTATTCTTTGTAAGACCCAAAATCCGCTCGCTTTCGACGTCACATATGTATCAGCTACTTAGACATTAATAACGGTTTCGTCACAGAGCGGTTCTTGTGTCGTATACTTGTTCTGCTAATACGCACAGAAGCCTCTTGTAAGGAATTACACCTTACGTTAGGTAAATCCGATCCATAACATGCATTTGTATAGAATGGATTATTTATTTCCCTTGATCAAGTGATGGTGATTACATCAAAACATCGAACGTGAAAGTGGAAAACAATGGAAAAATATTATAATAGTCTGATACGATCAGTTGTAACTTTTAATTATGCAGCCGAAACTAGGACTCGAATATTCAAAAATAAACAACATGCAGGAACAGCAAAAATGTCTACTTTAAGATCGCTGGACATCTGATGGTCATACTTTAAAAGATGGAGTTCCTAACCAAGACCTAAAAAACAATATGAAATACAAGACATCATCAAGTTCATTAAAGTTAGAAAAAAGCAATGGAATGAATATGTAGAAAACAGACCATTTATCAAAAATCACGAGAGATGCCTGATGACCATTCTTTAAAAGATAGAGTTCCCAACCGAGAAACCAATAAGGAGAAAACCAATGTGGAGTACAAGATATCATCAAGATTATTAAAGATGGAAGAAACCAATGAAATGAACATATAAAATGGTTGCAGGATAATAAATAACTTATTAAAAATTAAAAAAATTAGTTACCGAGAAGAAGAAGAGAAGTAGAGGAAAGTCACGGAAGAACCAGAACGCCTAGAACTGGTAGTCTTCATCAGAGGAGCACCACCGTAAAGTTGAAGAAAAAGAAAAACGAGAGATTTGTATTACGTTGCATGCGCTCACAGTCCACAGAAGACAACTACAAGGTATGCTTAGCTTTCTCATCCTCCCTCCCCCCACGTAAAATTGCTGTTACGTTAATACTGCGTCAAAACGTTCGTTTCATCGGGAGTGTAAGTGTTAAAACAAAATAATATAGGTACGTAAGGTTGGAAAGAAAAATTTAGAATCATTTAATTTTTTCTTAATTCACTTAATGAGTATCTTATATATTTTGTAGGCATCTACTTAATTGATTTTAAATTTCTTAGGACAAGTAGAAGATGGCAATAATTCTATTGGCAATTAAGTTTACATAATTTAAATTATAATATTCTTGCCAGGTTTTATTTGTAAAGTATACTCCAAAGTTAAGGGGGCAACCGCTGCGTTTGTTGACAATAGATGGCGGCAGCTACAAAAATTAAACATTATTTTATGAATGGACAACTTTTGAAAAATGTTAAAATTTTGATTTTAGCTTCAATTTTTACAAATGCAATACATTAATTTAGGGAATCACAAAATTTCACGTTGATCATAACTGTTTTTAAAAATTTATTGCTAATTAAAGTTTGAAAATAGAAGGTTTTTATTTTGAGTAATGTTTAACTTTTTCTATATGAGTACCAAAGTTATTTTATAAATGTTCTAATTTTTAAATATGAATGTCGAAATGAAACTAATAAAGTTTATTTCCAATTTTAAAGTTTATTGTCAAGCTCTAGTTATTATACATATAAATAACGTTTTTCAAAAGTTATGCATTCATAAAATAATGCTTAATTTTTGTAGCTGCTGCTATCTATTGACAACAAACGCAGTGGTCGCCCCCTTAAGCTTGTTAATAGTTCTATTGAACTTCAACTTTGAATATTTCATTTGTCTCGTTCATTAGTCATATTTTTTGGTCGGGTAAGTGATATAAACAAGTTAGATCCACGCATTATTAAGTATGTAGGTATCGAAATTCAATTTATATAGGTACAATAATTTTGTATAATGTTGTTGTTTTACTTTTATTTATAGAATCATAAACTTGATTCCATTCAGAAGCACACATCACGATTGACAAAATTGATCAAAGATGAGCACTATCTATAGTCTAATAGGTATAGGTGGGACCTACACTTAATCTTCAAATAATTTTTAAACTATATTATGTAAGTAAAACAATTCTTATAGAGGAAAATCATTTTGTCTTTTCGAATCCAAACCCATTGCAAATATACAAATAAATGCTATAAAAATACAAATAAATAAAGCTCTTAATTGTTTTTGTAAAATTCCGAAGTATTTTTAGAAAAATATGAAAACCTGATTTTACCTATTTATTTTTCTCTGAGTAAATCTGCAAATCAACAGTTTTCAAGATAAGAACGATTTTCTTTCGATAACTAAAATCAATTATAAGTAAGATGGGATCGAACAGACATCTAATTTGGAGAATATTAAGATTGATGTTTGGAGAAATGTCAATCAGATATATTAATTAAATAATTAAAATTGTTTATTCGAACGTTTCTCGGTGTTTCAAAAAAAAATCATCACCTATGTTCCAAAAAAAAATCGGTGGTCCTTTTCATCGAGACACACTATATTTATCTAATAGCAAAGTATATCGATGACGTTTTGACACGGTGACTGAATCCACGCTTTTTGCGAAAACGAATTATTCTGATTATTTTATGCGTCTAAAGCAGGGGTCGGCAACCTGCGGCTCGCGAGCCACATGTGGCTCTTTGGATGTGAAGCTGCGACTCTAGTTATTTATGCGAGTACTATTTATTGTTGGCAAGAAAAAATTTTATGGCTGTTTAAAAACTTTGAAATTTTGTAAATTGTAATTTTTGGCTCTTCCGACTCAAAAGGTTGCTGACCCCTTGTCTAAAGCAAAAACATCATCTGTTAAAATCTGGTAACAATATTTCGATTTTTTCCGCCGGAAAAGTCGATTTGTATTTCCGTGAAACGTATCTGTTTGTGCTCTCCTGTAAAATTCACTTTTTGTGGGTTAAGTTATTCTGCAAAAACTGCGTCGATATAAACTTCAACTACGATTTAAAACTTCTTTTTAACTAATGTGAAATATTGTTTTCTTACGTTGAAATTTAAAATTGTTTCTCCTCAAAAACATTTTGAAAATAATGTTTCGATATCTATCTACATTATTAGATTTATAGAATAAAAATTAGGAATTAAACGTCAAAGGTCAGACGGTTGGTTCTTAGTGCGGTACCTCTTCCGGGTACCACTTCACCAAGACTACCGTATGAGTGACGTACGCAAGTAAGTATATGTCGTCTCTCGGAAATACTCGAGCGGCGGGGTAGCGCCGAATTAAAATTTGTCGTGTAAGATTTAACACGGATCTAACAACATAATATACTGCGTATTTAAATTTTATCTCTATAGAACAAAATCAAAATAGTTTCGTGAAAGTTCACTTCTAGATAAGAAGATCACTAAAAATATTAGTTACTTATAGTTTTAATTTTCCTATTTACACTATTCAACCTAAAGTATAATAATGGATGATCAACCGTTTATATTAACTGGTCCTAAAGATGAAAGTAATATCCCAAAGGAATCTTTAGGAAAATACTTTTTCGAATGCTTACAAAGAAGAGAAGCAAATGATATTATTGCAGTAAATATTTTTGATAACCTCATCAAAATATTCGATTAAATTTAACTTTTTAGATAGATGCCATTACTAAAGCTACACTGACATGCGGAAAACTCCTGCAAGATAGTATAAACTTAAGTAAGGCTTTCGAAAAACTTCCGTTAATTCAAGGAGATGTTATCAGTATTCTGAGTGAAAACGTGGTAAATTATTATGTACCTATATTGGCATCCTTTTATCTTGGAATGATTGTTAATCCTCTTAATCCGGATTATGTAAAAGGTAATTGACATTATTGTTCTATTACAACATCACAATCACAATCATTCACTTGTGTTCATCACAATTGTATGATGTGTATCGAGTTCGTATATATATATAATATAAGCCTAGCCATTAAAAATACATTAAATACAGTTTTAAAGACTGCGGACAAAGGCCTCTAACAAAAATGTATTTTACCTATATATATATATTTTTCATAATTATTATATTCGATTCGCGAGCCGCATTTTGGGCTTTTGCGGATTGCGTGCTTGACGCCACTATACTACAAAACATTTAAAAATTTTAGGAGAACTGCAACATGCCATAACGATTGCGAAACCAAAGTTGGTGATATGTTCCGAAAAATGTGCGCAGAAGGCGTTAAAATTACAAAAGCAATTTGCTTTCATCGAATATATAATACTTTTTTCATCCTCGACAACTGAATCGTATAATTTAAAAACCATCGAACAATTAATAAAATTAAACTCCGATCCTATATTAACTTTCAAGCCACGCGAATTTGATTTTTCTAAACAGGAAGCAATGATTTTAATGTCATCCGGAACAACGGGCTTGCCTAAAGGCGTTCTGTTAACCCATGAGAATTTAAGACCTATGTTGGTGTATTTAAGGTAAAAATTTTAATTTTGATTGTATTTGCTTATTAATACAAAAGTACATATAAAGTTTAAAGAGAAATACAGGAATATAAAATACAAATTTTAATATTAAAAAAACGTTAAATGTACGTTAAATGACAAGGTTAAAAGCCAAGGGGTTCAAGTCATTTTTTCGTTAAAACTAACATAAGTGCAGAAATGGGACCTTAATACATATTAGGTCATTACATACCTACACTCAACCAAAAAAGTACGTAAATAGAATAACAAAATCATCATTAACTGGCGTTCATTAATTTTCGTCCGAAGTACGATTTCATCATTACAACGTATGTCCAAAGATTACTTGATGTTCAAAATCATTAGCCAATGAACGTTTATTGGTATCACGAAAATATATACGTTACTACAACGAATTCAGTTCATTACGCTAAAGAATAATTTGACTATTTCATTGAACAATCTTTCTTTGTTTTAATAAATTAGTACATAAATAATATGAACTTGATTTATAGTGATAATAATTGTGTTTATCAGTTTTATTAATATTCTTACTTATTCTTATTCGACAAATTATTCCAATGAAATGCAAAGTTTGTTTATTGTATCAATGAATGTGTTCATTAAGTAAAGGAATATTCTTGCATTGTTACAATGTACACTTCTATTCATATTAAAAGAGTACAGTTACTATTTCACATTGTAAATAGGACAATGTTTCGGTATATTACTTCTATAGCAAATTTATTTTTTGTAATGTTTCAATGAATTGTCGCTCAAATATAACTTTGCAGGATTGTAGTACTAGTCAACCCCAATCCAGAACTGTATTCCGTTCGTGCGCTTTAAGAGGATGAAATTTTTGTAATATATTTTTGAAAATGGCTGTTCAAGACCTATATTATAATACAAAAGTTAGGAGTGAAAATTTTAAGGAATGATACTGTGCGTCCGATGCGGACTAGTAGACGCTTAGCTTAACAATGCAGCCGTTGCGACTGCCACTTGTCTGTAACAGACTATAAGAAAAAAATTAGAAATTTAGATTAGTTATCGTTTTCCCTCTATGGTCAATTTCCAGCGTAGAATCTTCCGATCACTGCGAACTTGTATTATTACATACCTATACCTACGTAACGTAAAATTTCGTTCGCGAAATTAGACCGTTGAATGTTTGAGGGGAGTCCTAACCGAGTCTCTATCCAAGAGTCTAACCAAGTTTGATTTTCAGAAGATTTGTGTTAGAACTTAAAGGTCCATGTATTTACAGTTTATAAATACATAGAGAATTAGTCGATAAAGAAAGATCCTACCCTTCCTCGTCGTATTAATCCTTTTTGTCTGTAATCCTTTTAGAGTACACAACACAACACACAGCACTCACGCACTCATACGCAAAAAGACTTTATATAGCGAACGAGCACTCCTCGCACACACGAATAATACGACGCCATAAATTAAAATTCGAACTACTGAAACAAGCACTACCACTCTGTACCACTGACGCGAAAGATCTGAAGCGGTTTTTCCAGAATTCTATACATAAATGCAATGGATACTAGGAAATCCCACTTTTATTTTGAAAACATTCAGTTCTGTGTTCGCACTTCGATAAGCTACGAAAGTAGGCGGTGCACATTAGTTGCTTTGTATTTTATCGGCCACATAAAAATGCAATTAAACTTTTATCTGGTTTATGGTTTGTAATAAGGAAATTTTCAATGCTTAAGAGCACACGAATATTTTTTAAATTAAAAATAGAGTCAATTTATAATTCTGCGGTATAAAGGTAGTAGATAGTGATTCTTCGAATAATTTTACTGATTAATATATACACCATTTTAGAATAAATTTCTTATAAAGTACATATTTGAAAAATTTTCGGTCATTATCTGTCAATTTTTTTTATCAAACTTCACTACGACCCCTGTAATAGCCCAAGCTCCCATCGCACAAAAACCTACGTCACAACACTACTAATATTTTTTTAGTTTGTTTAAGAGTTAATATGATGGAAAATATCCAACCGGTGGCAGACAATTGAATTTTTGTTTTAATCATTTTTGATAAACTTGATACTTAATAGAATTTATTATAGACTTGAGAAAAATTTCAATTATTTATAATGATTGTGGTCTGCCTCGCAAACCTAGCAGTCCTTCCTCCAAATGAATAAATTTTCAATATGTTACCTACTGTATGAAACTACATCGCGTTGTTTTTTTTCAAATGATAATTTTAATTGTCCTTTACATGAATATATATATCTGCCGATGTAAAAATGTACACAAGTATGGCAAAATTAGTGGTAAAAATTCGAAGGGATGACACCCCTTAAGATTTTAGGTCTTGAACAGTCATTTACAAAAATATATAGTTTGTTGGCGATAGCTCTTGTTGCTTCACAGATAATAAGCAAAATCGAAAAAAGTTCCAATTTTCAAGAGTGGGTTTCACCCTCTTAAACCGCGTAAGAGTACGAACGGAATTGATTAGGGTTGACTAGTACTACAATTCTGCAAGTTTCCATTTTTTCTGAGATTTCCACCTGCCTAACCTTCCTTGTTAGATCTCGGCAATGAAATTAAAAAACGTGGACGTAAAAAATTAAAGAAAACCGAAGACTCCGCATAAACAAACGCAAAAAGTATTCGTACACTTAAAATAAAAGCTAAAATTAAAACAAATTACAAGTTTACTAGTATTGCCTAGCATTAATATTAACTTGTAATCCAAGATGTTTATTGTAAATTCGTCAAATAACGGCGGTAACTCCCTTGTACGAATAATTTTTGCGCAACGTTTACACACATTTCTCTGGAATTTGATGTGTAATAGCAAATGCAAACCGTTTTTAGAAAAAAATTTCTATAGCAGTTCTAATATAAAAATTAATGTAAACATCGTGATAATTTTTTTTGTAATTATTTAGTTTAAAACGGAGTAATAAAAATTTTCCTTACAAATTTCAAGTGTACGAATACTTATTATACTCACTGTATTTAAAATAAAATAAATTGATGCATAGGTACTTTTTATTTGAACAACACCCAGTTGACACAAGAAACACACTTTGACTGCTCGAGTTTCCAAACTGCACTGTCTTAAATTTATCCTATTTCTGCGAAGCCGTTAATAGTCCTATATTATTCAAATATATAGAATTTAAAAAAATATAATCAATTGTACTTATACTGTATATTAGTGAACTTAGTCACAGTTACAATAAATGTTGTTATTATTTCAAAACGACCTTACATTAATATGATGTTTTAAATTCATAAATTTTAAGTTATGATGTTAATGTAGAAATTCGTAGATACAATCAGGTAATGACTGAATCGATGAAAAAGAATCGTCGAAGCAATCAAGATATCCATTAAATTATTAAATATGTTATTAAATATATTATTCATCAGTTTCTATTGAACATAATAACATTGAGACTACGAACATGGAAATTAAAAAATGAACATCTATTAGTAGTATTAATGAATTTTTCATTGTATCAATGATCAAAAAGTCAATAACTAGGGTTCGTTGATATCAGGTACAATAATTTTTTGAGTGTACTAATTAACTGTATAAAAATTGTTATAGTTGTGATTTACAGTGTAGACTAACAAAAAAAATTATATTGCTACAGAATTTCTGTCGATTAACTATAAAAAATGTTAAAATAACTATTTAACTTGCTTAGATGCTTAGCAGTTTTATACGGGGCATTTTTTTGAGAAATATATTCCAATATGTCCGCATCAATGGCTAACAATTTGTATGGTTGATAATTCATCAAATTACTTTTCTAAGAACTTGAATGTGACAATAAATATCGGGAGCACTATTTTAAGTAACAACGTTAAGTAATCAGAAACAACGTTTTTTAATCTTCACCTCAAACCAATTTTTTTAACAGTCGTAATTGATACGTTCTTATCTCGATAAAAATGTTAAATTACAACGAGCCGTGGTTAAAATAACAATTGAATCATTAGCTTCCAATTTATATCGTATAAACTACTATAGGTAGTTTTTCGGGTTTATTATATTTATTTAATTTTAACAATTTTCTCTTGATTAGATATAATAACAGTTGTAAGTTATTTAATTTAAGCTACATTTCGTTTAAATATAGGTACCAAATTTGAGTAAAATATTAATTGGCGATTTTTTACGGTTAACTCGACCAATTTCTTTTTTCCAAGTCTGTATAGTAAAATGAACTATTTACATTGTAAAAATTAACATAAGTTATGGTTACGAAACAATTTCTACCTAATTGAAATAACTATTCTAAAATGTTTGTTACAAACATAACATAGTTTAATTTAACTATATTTGCTATTTTGTTGCCCAACAATATGTTTTGCTTGAATCTACCTGCGATGTTTCTTTCAGTGTAAGAATAAGTTGTAACGTAGATACCTGACCGGCCCTAGGGCAATTAGCACAATATTGAAAACTAATCAAAAAATAATCTTACCCAAATTACTTCAAATACCGAATTTATTTTAACTCGAGACGCAAAACATCAACATGATACGTCGTCTCAATTTCAAAATTTAGCTATATTGAAATCACACAAAATTTTTCGTTCCAAAACTCAAGCACACGAACACAATATTAAAAAAAAAACAAAACCAAATTAAGCGCACGGTCAAAACTTTTTTGTGTTTTTCCCTCCGTTCTCTTTCCGCTTACTTTTTCTTAAACTGTTTTTTGTTCAGGCAGAGGTTGCCTGTACCTTGGTACAAAGTACCTACCTAATATAAAAAATATGTCTCGAATGTAATGTGTGTAGAATTATGGTTATGGAAGTTGGTTTAGAATTTCAACATTAAATAACTCAAAATAACCCATAACATAATTTTATTGCTAGACTACTTGAACCCCTTGACTTCTGACCACCTCAATTTGCATTAAAAGCCATTGCCCTGCATTTAAGAGTTTTACTTTATAAAAATAAAATTATCATATTTTTAATTTTTACTATGTTTATTAATCTGCACGGATCTCTACATAAACTTGTAGTTGTCCAAATTATGGGAACATAACCGAAAACGATTGGACAATTCAATTTGTTCCAAACTTTCACGTATATGGAATAATATTACAATCAACGGCGATTTGTTTTTCACTAAAAATTGTGATGATGGATAAATTTAATCCCGAACTGTACCTGAAAAGCATCGAAGAATACAAAGTCAATAAAATATTTCTTGTGCCGGCAATTTTAAGTTTTTTCGTAAATTCTCCTTTAATAGACAAATACGATTTATCGAATATTCGTGACATTATTTCTGGAGCATCGCCATTAAGCGAAAATATTTTAAAGAAAGCTTTGAAGAAGTAAGTAATAACCTTTATTAATTTTTAAAATGCAAATTTTCTGTTCTCATCTGGTAAATTACCTAGTTAATTGGCGATTATTATGACAATAAATATGATGCAAATTTTTATCACAACTGAGGCCATATTATCAAAATTGCGATGTATACCTATATAGATTAAAACAAATCGAACAAACTCAAAAGATACACGAAATATTAGGTGTACAACTTTGCTTCCGCCGTTTTTTTCCGAAATTCGAGGCTTTATTGTAATAAACTGGTTATACATTTATGATTCAAAGTATTGTCCATCGCTGGCCACTACTTTCTCCCATTTTTCGGGCAGCGTACGAATCCCGCGTTGAAAAAACTGGTCATCTTTTGAAGCGATCCACGAATCGATCCAATTTTTTACTTCTTCATAAGACCGGAAGTGCTGGTCATCCAGGCCGTTTGCCATTGATCGAAACAAGTGATAGTCCGAGGGAGCAACGTCTGGAGAATACGGCGGGTGGGGTAGGACTTCCCATTTCAACGTTTCCAAGTATGTCTTGACCACTTTCGCAACATGGGGTCGAGCATTGTCATGCTGTAAGATTACTTTATCATGTCTCTCGTTGTATTGCTCAAGTAATGCCTCCAATTCTGCATCTTCGAAAACCTTCTCTCTTCCACCGCCATGCCGGTCTTCGACGTCAAAATCACCGTTCTTGAAGCGTTGAAACCACTCTCGGCACGTTCTTTCACTAATAGCGGCCTCACCGTAGGTATTTGAGAGCATTCGATGAGCCTCAGCCGCAGATTTCTTCATATTAAAACAGAAAATTAAAACCTCCCGCAAATGACGAGAATTTGGCTCGTAAGCTGACATGTTTAATCGAGAATAACTTTATGATGCAGACACAAATCGACTAATATTTCGATGGCGTTATATTTACAAATACCTAATCTTATTGTATGACAGCTACGATCTATTTATTTCGACTACCACTTACCGCTACAGCCATTTATTGCAAAACGGCGGAAGCAAAGTTGTACACCTAATAGTATAAGTACTTCTACCTCAAAGCTATATGCAAAAGTTAATCCAAGAATAATAAAAGCTATTAATCGTTTACATTTTTATTATTCTTTGTATTTGATTTGCTTTTTCTCTGTCATAAATACAGATGGTATAAAAAAATGTAAATAATTTATTCGATTCTGTTTTTAATTTTTCGTTTCCACAAGTAATCATCACAACAGCTTATATGTGTATTTTTAGGTAGCTATATTTATATTAAAAAAAATACCGATCATTTGTTTTATTTTTAATATTTTATTGAAAAGGATCTTACAATTAAATTCAATAAAAAATGCATTATTTCAACATTATTTTACAATATAGGTATAAATTTGCAAATGTTTAAAACCAATTTCTTATCAAATAGATATCCTTAATGCAGCAAAATCTTGAAAATAATATAGAATAAAAAATAGGTAGTACATAATTATATCGTATAATAGTTGTAGTTTCCAGATGAGTAATAAAAAAATATAGAAATGGTACTTATTAGGTATAAATTAAGTAATTAATCTACAGGTTTAGCCCTGTCACCATACGACAAGTATACGGATTAACTGAAGTTGGTGGAATATCTAATTTTCAAACAGTATCCACTACTAATAAAATAGGATGTGTGGGTAATTTAGCACATGAAATAATTGCAATGGTTTGGTGTTCAGAAACTAATCAAACGCTTGGTCCTCTGAAAACAGGCGAAATTTGTATTAAAGGACCATCATTAATGAAATCGTATGTTGGAAATCCACTAGAGATGAGTGAATTTATTGATGACGATGGTTTTTTCCACACTGGTGATCTTGGTTATTACGATGAAGATCACGTTTTTTATATTGTAGATAGAATTAAAGAGTTAATTAAATACAAAGGATTTCAAGCAAGTATTATTTATAACTAAATAATAAATATAATAAATGACGATTTTCAATATTAATAATAAATAATGTTTAGGTTCCACCGGCAGAATTAGAAGCTTTAATAATAATGCATCCCGCAGTTAACGATTGTGGTGTGATTGGAATTCCAGACGAACGAGCCGGAGAAGTTCCGTTAGCTTATATCGTTCCCAAACCAAATTTCGAAATAACCGAAAAAGAAATTATGCAATTTGTTGCCGGTGAGTCTTGCTTTATTAATTGAGCAATTATCTATCTATTATACAGACGGCAGTATGAATGGAGATGAAATAATATAAAAACAAAACAAAATAGTACTAGTCAAAATAATTTGATAAGCCTAATTAGTTTCTGCAGTGCCCACATAATATTTATGAAACAGCTGTGTGTAACCGGATAATATTTTAATTAAATTAAAATATCAACATTTCATTCCAGAAAGAATATCTGTCCAAAAACATCTATATGGTGGAGTTAGATTTATAGATAAAATACCAAGAACTTTATCTGGTAAAATAATGAGAAAAGATTTAAGGAATATTTTTAAAAATTCCGAATAATGTTATAATTTGGAGCAATTAAGTACCTATATGGTAAAAGATATGTAATTACATTTTGATAGAATATAGAATATCTATATACATTATTATAATCTAACAATAAATAATCAATAAATTAAATATTATTTTTATTTGACAATCACGCCTATTTTACTTATTTTATTACAAATAATGTGGTATTAGGTAGGTATGGTTGATGGCACTTCGAGAAGAAGGTTACTTATCGTTAGTCGTCCTGTTCGTCCGAGTTAAAACATGTTTTACTGCACGAAATTTGTCAGGAAACCTTGCAGTTCTCTGAAAACAGACAATACAGTAGAAAGTCAATATGGACTCTTTCTCTAACTCACGCGTTGTTTAGTTTTTATAAGCGACTTCTTGATCTTCCAAACTGTCTTCCCGGAGTGCCGTCAACTATATTTATGCTTTAAAAATTAAGCTCACACAACCGTAATGAGCAATCAAACATACACTACTACTATTATTAGCTGGGATTCCAAAAATTGCTTAAATTATTATGACAGCACACCTATTATTGTAACAATTGTTTAAAGTAACTTTTAATGTGGTGCTTATTACTGGCCCTTATTATATTCGATAACAAGCAAATTGTGACATTTATACAGTTTATTAAATGCCGTGTAAAATATTTTACTTAACTTTGTGCATTTGAATCAATTTATATATTTAATTATTGGTTAATATTTACACTATATATTTAAGTGAATTTGTACATATATCACCCATATACCATCAGTAATTTTATAACTTACTATATACTTATTATTAGATAAAAAAAAAAAAAGATAACAGGATTATAGTTTAAATAATTGTTGGTAAATTGTAACTATTTATTAGGTATCAATTTTAGGACATGATTTCGAAAACTAACTGAAATCATTTTGCACACAAAGTATATTAACAGGCAAATTTATAATATAAACGTAATATACAGATAAGGCTTACATACAATAGAGTATTCATGTGAAATTTTAATATAAGTATTTAAATCTCCAGAATTAATAATTTAAAAATATCGTGTATGTCTGTCCAAACAATGAAATTAACAAAATTCAATATTTTAAATATATTACAGTAACAAGCTGGTTTATTTAAAATTTGAATGTCATTTAACTCGCACATACATGTATAGAAAACTATTATGTATCTATAGGTAACAAAGTAGAGATATATCAGATATTAGAATCAAAGAGATATAGGTATAATGTTATAATGGTATATGGATTATTAATCCAATTAATTTATACTTACTTCACATACAATTCTCTATCGACATATTATGATATTATAATAAAATAAATGGAAGATAATCATAAACTAATTTAAATTATAAATTCATTATACTTATGGAATGTATTATTATTTATAAAACATCAATTATTTCATTCAAATTTATTTATCTACTAAATGGCAGCATTAATACACTTAACAAGTTTAATTTTATTAATTTGATATTTTTCACAATAATTAGTGAGTATTTATATTATGATTTTATAATCACCATTTTCTCAAATACTATACAGCAATAGGTATAGTAAACACACAAGGGATTCATTACTGTTTTATGTAAACTATTCATAACTATCATGTCACACATACGTTACATCAACATATAAATTTTATTCGAGAGAATTCAACATTAATAGTTGTTTTAAAACTTTCGTTTGTGAAGTTTCTCTGATTTCGCCTGCTAAAAACATTTCATCTACAACCGTATATACTTTATAAAAGTTGAAGACCAGATCTAATTCACAGACGTTATGGAAGTACTCGTTTAATACTTCTACAAAATTATGTATTGCTTCTAAGTAAGACAAGTTATTGTCATTTACATCAACACATATACAGAAATATAAACCGGCGTAGCGACGATACACAATCTTGAAGTTTCTGAACTAAAAGAAAACTCTTAATACTCGCGCCAATTTAAAATATAGCGACTTACTTCGACAAAATTTGTATGTTTAGCATCTCGAACAGTAACTACAGCATGTACCTCTTCGATAAGCTTTTGCTTTTCGTCATCGTCAAAATTCATGTACCACTTTGCTAATCTAGTTTTTCCAGCCCTGTTTTGTATTAGGATAAAGCGAATCTATGGAAAATTAAAAATTTATTAGTGTTTCAACTACATAACCTACAAATAACTAATTTCATTCATATCTATTTCTTTAGCTTAATATCACATTACGTGATATTTGTCATTAGAAACTTTTATGAATTCATGTAATTTTAACAAATACTAATATAATTTCGTACCATTTTTTCGTAATTATTAATGCAACAGCAGCAAATATTATCTATTCAGCAAATACAACTTACGCCCCCAATTTTTGTTCAAAATATTACCTAACCTTAAATTTTAGTTTACAGTGCTAAAATCGATAATATATAATTTTAATCTCATCTATCAAATTTCAAACATAAATATGTCTGCAAATAAAGGTAAAAAGATTTAATTTAATTTTAACAATATATCTTAAACGAGAGTTATTTATTAGGTCATCATCGAAAGCATTACAACAAAAACAGAAATGATAAATCAAAAGGATTAATCGAGGATAAAACTGAAGATGCTTTAGAACATGACGATAATAATCTGGTATTAAAAATGTTTCGACAATATGCTGCTGAACTTGATGATAAACATGATAGACACGAGCGAATTGTTAAATTAAGTCGGGATGTTACGATTGAAAGTAAACGAATTATATTTTTATTACACAATTCCCTTACAGACGTGTAAGTATATAATTGTGTTATTTAATATTATACACAATTTTTTCTCTGTTATTGTTTGTATACTTTTAAAGGTTTTAATTAGTACGACTAGTTGGTTAGGACAAAATTTTCAATTTATATAATAATTGTTGAATTATATTATTTCATAGTAACATAAAGAAATTTTACATTGAAATATAGGTACAGTAGACACCCCAAAATCCAACTAATTAGACTAAAGAATGGTAGGGTCATTAAAACCATAATTTTAGTCTACATGTCTGTAAATGTTAAAAAATCATGCAAATATGACACTAAATAAATTAAAATATGGTTGAATTATAAAAGAACAGCTGCAAATTTAACTGGATTTGCGTGTTATGCGGTTCCTGTCGTGACTTAGGATTACAGTTCAAAATAGTTAAACTTGGAAGCGGTTGGATTCTGTGGGGGTCTATTGTAATTTTGAAATGTGTAAGTCAAGTTTTAATTAATTTATTATTAATTTAAGTAATGAAGAGAAAAGAGAACAAATATACAACGAAGCTGATCTTCGACTGAATCAGTTGGTTGTGAAAAATTTCAAAACTATTACCATAGAATTAGATGGTCAAGATTTATATCTATATTTACGTGCTTATACAGCCGGTTTACAAGAATTTATAGAAGCTCTATTATATTATCAGTATTTGAGATTTGGTTTGATAGAACCCATACAGAATTTAAACAACAAATTCAAATATAATACTTCAAGTTCTGAAAGCGATATAAAAGTTGATGAAACAGAATTAATTTTACCCATTCCGTTGCCTGAAGTTTTCTTAGGCTTAGCAGATTTTACTGGAGAATTAATGAGAAGATGTATTAATAATTTAGGTACAGGAAATATAGAAGATTGTTTTCGTATATGCAATTACGTTAAAGATATTTATTGTGGATTTTTGTGTAAGTTTTCTAAATATAATTAGCCTGTATATTACATTTTGTGCTATTTTAGCTGTGAATACTGCAGGTTATAAAGAAATTGGTAGAAAAATGTATGTTCTCAAGCAAAGCCTAATGAAGATGGAATATGTTTGTTATACAATCCGTGTACGTGGTAGTGAAATACCAAGACATATATTGGCTTCTGTAATTAATTCAAATACTGCCGATATTAATAACGAAGATGATAAAATGTTTAACTTATTTTAATTGCTACAATATTATTTTGTACCAGTAAATGTTCGGAATAAGAAAGTGTGTAACTGAATTATAATAGTCAGTTTATACCAAGAAAGAATATAATTCACACAAAATTATCTTGTTTTTTATCCATCTTTGTATGATTTAAAATAACTTAAAACGTTAAAATTATTATACCGTATATCTCTCCAAATCCGAGATGAGGTCTTTTGCTTGAAATTTTGTGTGAAAAATTGGGGTTCGCCTTGCAATTGCACAACTCCACCAATGAAAGATGTTGACAGTTAATATAAATTTTTAAAAGGAAAAAGTAGGCATCGTTTTGGATTCAGAGATACGGTAGATATAGGTAGCTGGTAGATGGTGATTATTCTAATATGTGTGACATGTGTGTTATTTAATCTACATATATTAAAATAGTGCAATTTAACTTAGCATTTCTAATCGAGAAGTGACCTACAGAAGTAAAGGTCTCCCATTACTTTGACATTTTCTATAATCTTAATTTTGACGCAGATTTTCCAGAAGGGCGTACCCATAGAAAGTAAATTTTAGAGGAGGACACATTTTCTGTTGTTGCATAGCTATAAACCGATACGTTTTGTGGAAATGCAAATCGATTTTTCTGGTGGAAAAAATCGGAATATTATTACCAGATTTTAACAGATGATGCCTGCCCTTGATGCTTAAGAACAACTTATCAGAATAACTTATTTTCGCAAAAAGTGTGGGTTATGGCCTTTTGGCAAAATATCGGTTCGTTGAAGCAATTTAACTTTTTTGTTAGTATAAGTATAAATTCTTCTCACTTCATCTTACTTTATTAGATTCAAGATTATGAGTTCGAATCTAATTGTGATTATAATTGCCGCGTATAAGCCATGGCCTTGTATATAAGTTGTTCTAACAAATGTTAACGTGATATCACTTGAAAAAATGATATCTAATTAAATTCCCAACATATTTATCTTATGTATAGGCCACATCTTAATTTCATCAAGTACTTTTTGAAAAAAATGCAACCAATATATACAGACAAATATGGTACCTACATCTTTCAAACAAACAAAATTTAAAATATGCTTTTTTTAATACAGGAATAATATGGTATCGCCATATAAATTCAATATTAATTTGATACATTAATGACCTGTATCTAAGTTGGACATTTTTTAATTTAGACAAAATTATGAAAAAAAATTAAATTAAAAGTAGTAGACAGCTATCGAGGGTTTTAAACAAGTGAATGTAAAATAAAGAAAAATATTGTATATTAAAACAGGCATTAAAAAAAAAAACTAACAATAATTTTTATTATTTTTCTGTAGAAAACATACATATCTGAATTGCAGATAACTTAAATTAGTTGCAGAAACTTTATAGGCGTTCGTAAATAAAAATTTAATAAATAAAATTAAAGATAGATTAAACTATATTTTACTATTACTTCACGATATATTTAAAATTATCAATTTTTTAAACATTAATCATTAATTACGATATATATTGTTAATTATGGTATTGCACTTAACACGTATTTACTTGTTAACCATTTAGAAGAATAATTTTAATTCATTATTCGTGTAGGCGTGGTTTATAATAAAGTATCAATTAATGTACTATGACTGCCATTGAAACGGCAAGGTCGTCACCATAACAATGCGAGGTTTGGAATGTGCGTACTACAAATTCTAGGAATTTTAGTTTTAATTCATTGATGGTTTTATTAACGATATATGGCGATTTAACGTATTTTTTTAATAAATATTAGACAATTCAAAATAAAAATGTATGGAATATGTTCAGTTTTATTAAAACATAATTTTACTCTTTAAAGTGAAGTTAGATTGAATTATATTTTTATTAAGTACTTTATAAATTACTGTTATTTTACAAAATAATCTTTAAATAGGTATTAATTGTCTAAACAGTGTAGGTGATTACTTTAATTACATTGTAATTATTATTTTTCAAATAAATATTTTTTTGTTATTAATAACAAAAAGATTGCAATATCCATTTATAATTCGCATATCAGTTTTTTCGTTTTCTCAACATCTAACATCTTTAGGTATAACTTTTTATAAGGTATAACTCTTAGAAAGGGCGGACAAAATGATATATATGTATTTATGTGGATGGGCAAAGGAAAATAATATAAAAATAATTAATCAATAAAAATAAAACAAAATGTAGACCTTTTAAATGCATTCCATATAGGTACTTGTTATAGATATCAACAAACCGACAATAAAGTTCAGGGACGTGAAAGAAAACTCTCTTCGTAATTTGTTTGATTCCTTGATAGTCGTGCATTATATTCTCATTTTTAGATAGGCTTTTATTAATTGTGAAAGTGCGATATACTACAACCTGGGATAAATCAAAATACACACAAGTTTGAAAAGGTTACCACAAGACCTGTTGCAAAACACGGTCGGTGAGATAGAAGACAAAAAAATAAACAAACAGCTATGCATATCATTTATTTGTTGATCTGGTTTAAATAAATATTAAAAAAAAGATAGGCTATTAAAAATATTTCTACGTTCTTTCCATGCATATATTCCACTCTGTCCGACGCGACGTGACATGATAGTGAACAAAAAAGGAATAACTATTTCCAACACAACGAAAACGCGTTCTTTATCAGTAAATATATTCTTAAGACCATATTCTGTCGAAACGCAAAACGATAAGTCACGAAAAAATTAAAGTAATTGTAGGACTTTCAAAAACTAAGATTTTCTATGACCTATCCAACCTGTCCGCTAATGCGTCATCAATAAAAGGTTACTAGATGATGACGTATCACACAGTGTTGTCACCTCGTATTTTTACAGTTTTGATAAATTGTAATCGTTCTTTATACCATCTAATGTGTGTGCAGGTAAATCATCGATGGAAAATATCACTTTCCAAACTTTAAACTAAATTACAAATAAAGAATCTAGTAACTTTTTACCGATGACGTGCATTGCCAGGCCGTTTGGATAAGGTATATACAAGCAATTTTTCTGCTGAAAACAATTGAACACCAAAATTCCCCATTGGTTTAACGTTGCGCCTTTTGCTTTAATTTACTAACAAACAGAGTAATCAATACTTGAATAAATATTTATTACTTTTACACACCACTCAAGTGTGGTAGTAGCACCGTTATACGCAACTGCAGGCCACTAATTTTAATTTTAATCAAATAATAAAGATATGAAATATTCAGGGAACGAACGCAATTGAACCAGGAGTTTACAAAGGTTATAAGTATGCCATACAGTCAAAAATACATTTGATCAGACATAAAATTGAATGTATAATATTGTTACAACCTTTGTACAACTTTGGTTTATTCAATTTTTTTAGAAAGTTCAGCTGTAGGTCTAACTATGACCTATCCAAAACTATATGCAATTTACGTCATCAAAAAAAAGTTACTAGATTGTTTATTCGTAATTCGGTTTAAAATTTGGAAAATGACATATTCTATAGATGATTTACCTGCGCACATATTAGATGGCATAAAGAAAGACTACAATTTATTAGATCTGTCAAAATACGAGGTACGAGGTGATAACGCTGTGCGAAACGTCATAATCTAGTAACCTTTCATTGATGACGTGAATTGCATGCATATAGGTTTGGACGAAGTGTATAAACGTTTTTTTTGACTGTCTGTCATGTTTACAACCTTTATACGCCCTTAGTTCAGTTGTGTTCGTTATGTGTGTACGTGTATTTACGCAAGCTTAAGCAAAAGAATTCGTTCGTTCGCTTCTGTCCGGTCTAGTTTAAATACACCTTTAAAATGCAAAAGTGGATTGATCTGACGTCCATATATAATCTATATAAAATATAACATAAGCAGTAAATGTATTTTTAAACTCCATCCAGTAGATGGACTTTCTGAATTAAAATTCCTTCCGACTATTGACGTTTACTGTTAAATCGAAAATTATATTCTGTCCAGACGATATTTCCTATGCACTTAAAACGCTCGCCAGACAGATGATAGAAGTAGATATACCTGAAGAGATGTTACTGGAACTGCTCTTTAACGTCTAAAACTATTTGCTGTCCAATTGCTTTAGATCTATTTCGTCTATTTGTATTTTTATTTTAAAGTAACTCTAGCATCAGCTGTTCTATAGCTAACATTTTTACAGACGATAATAGTAAGCTCTCTACGTCCAAATTACACTATATCTTTTTCCACAAATTGTACTTACAATTAGTCCCTTTTTCTCAGAACCTTAATGCTGATGCCTTCCTCCACATTTACCTATAGTAAGCACATTCGCATTAAACTGAGACAACATTTACTCGCTTCTTAAAAGCGAATAGGTTTATTTTTAAATATTGTAACGTCCATAATTTTTTATCAAGCTGTGAATTATCAAGTTGAAAAAAGGCAAATTTTATAGGAGCGAGTATTTTGTGATGTAGGTGGTCGAAACTATAAACAATAGATACATATTAGAAAATGTGTACCTACATATTGTATGTATGTACACTTTATAAGCAATTCACGTCATCAATAAAAGGGGGCGAGAAATGGGGTGTGAACCCCGCTTTATACATCTTATATAAGTTTGGTTTTACAGATTAATTACTAATATTAATTAAAATGATAGCTTTTGTATATTTAATTTCGTTTTGAAATAACGAAAAGACGTAAATTTTTAAAATATCTTAGGAATTTAAACGGCGCGCAAATAACATAGTTATTAAAACGCTTTTTATTCAATAAATTTAGGAAGCGTTGTCGGATATTAAATTTATAGCTCGAAATATAGTGTGATATAGTTGTTCGTAATACAAAAAGCAGCAACCGAGCGTATAACATCAAAATCTTTTAAATAATGATAAATGTATCCTTTATCTTTGAAACTCAGTAAAGCACACGTGGTTATCAATTCCAGAAGGATAAACGTAGCAATCCATAAATCACATCAAAACTTGAACAAAAAGGGGAAATATTCAAAAGACCGCGTTCAATGTTTTAGAATAATAATGTCGTTCTATAAAATATAGGTATTAACGGTACAGTTTATTGTTAATAGTTCAATTAAAACAGCTATACGTTGTGTTTTGTTCTCGAAAATTCTAAAAATAAACTGGGAGAAGGTTTCTATTTTAAAAAATGAAAATTTCTAAAAAATAAATAACGAATTTACTTTTACTTATTAAACGTCATATAAAACAATGATTTTTAATTGGCGGATTGATATTTATACGTAAAATCGCACAAAATGAAAAGCTAAAAATAGCCTAGGTCCGTTTGAAACGAAAATTCTATATTCCGACAGCCGTGTATTCTTTTTAAAAGATTTCCTTCGTTAGATATTGTAAATGCAAATGCGTACAAGTAGGTGTCCCAGAAAGGAAGTGGTATTTTAAAAGTATTATGAATAATTACAATACGAATGAAACTAAAATTGAATAATAAATATAAATAGTGCGAAACGTTAAGAACGAAAATATTGAAAAACGAACGAAAGTAGGTACACCTTTAATTTTGTAATTTTTTTTAATTAGGTAGATATCTATATCTACAGTGAAAAAAAATTACGTTAGATGAATACAATAATAACGAATTTCTTTTTGATAAGTTATATGCATGTACTATGTAATGTTACAGCAATTTATGAAATATACATAGATTTCAACTTTAAATATCAGACACTTTGTAGACGGGCGCTAAGAGCGTCGAGGGCTCTCGATAAGCGACGACGCCGACGCTCGAGTATTTCAAGTTGCATTTACCTTTCAGTTCGCTTCAGTTTGAATTCAGTACTTGTGGGGGTTGTATATCTATCTCTTGCAGGAAATTTGCGCACATACGAAAGTTTGTTAAGTAACTTATAACAGAATAAATTCAATCTGATGTTATAAAAAGCGTAATAAATAACATTTTTTTTTGAAATGGAAGGCTCAAGTCCCGGTATATTATTTTTAATTATCGGTGTTAAACTCGTTAGTGGAATTTTTGAAAATAGCTGGATTATGTACAAAGAACAACCGTGCTGCGCAAACGATCATCACGTTCGGCATCATAAAGGTAATTTAAGTTGCAATTACTTTTTTAGTTATTAATCCTGGGTTCGGCGTACATAACAATTAAAGGCCGCATATTGGGATTAATAGGTAAACAAAAAAAAATGCGATTAATTTTTCTTTTATCTTTTAATACATGACAAACGAAAAGTTTTTCTAATAAATTGCCTCAGTAATTATACTTACAATAATTAGAATATTTAATCCAAATAGCAAGTTAAATAATACTAAGGATGTATGTACATAATTATATAGGTACCTATAAGAAATTAGAATTTTTTTATTAAAAAGAAATAATAATAATTACTACCTACTATTTTATAAATAGGTATTAGAGTTAGTCAAAGAAAAATGCAATCAAACTTACATACCTACCTATAAACTTCTATATAGCGAAATTCGCCATAAAACGAAATTTTGTGTTGTTGCAAACTACAAGAAAATACGTATGTACATATAAAATTGTTTCTAACAACATTTCCAGTGACATTTATGTAATAACGAATTTTTTAAGTCAAATTAAAATAAAATATTCCAAGAAAATGTATACATCTGTACAATGTATCTACTTATTGCGCATCTAAAGGTGCTTTCTTAGCAGAAGTACAAGATTAAATTTACCCGTCTTCAAAGAGGATTCGTTTAAAAATTAATTTCTTTTATTGAATAGATGCTGTACGAAAATTAACACATTTTTATAAAGTAGCAGTAAAGCAAAAAAAAGCAGTAAAGATACACTAATTTGACGTTAAGGGCCAGTTCCTTAATCAAAACGATAAAGTTACCTAACCCCCCTCCATTAAAAGGATTAGCGTCGAATTCATAAACAATACTTAAGTGTAAGTTCTACTTATGTCATTTTCTTTTCACTTTAAAATTTGATTATGGACCAAATTTATACTCGTTATTTCAAATGGTATAACCTTTAGTTATCTCATTCTTATTGCAGCTTACTTGCTCGTTTTGAAACTCATAAACAATTAATACCTTGTCAAAAAATATTTTTAAAGTTTACGGTAAGCAAAAGTTCTACTAAAGTATCGTTTATAAATTAGACCCTTAAAATCGTTGCTACAACAATGTGTCGTTATAGTAACAACAGACTTTAAGTTTCACTTAAGTCATTTTAATTTTATTACTATGAAATCGGGACTAAAGACATTAAAATAATGTTTACGAAAAGGTGTTCAAAGTTCGCTATGCGTAAATTTAACCGCGTATGTAGATATATATACATATATCTACATACGCGGTTAAATTTACGCATAGCGAACTTTGCGAACACAATATATACATATTGTGAAATTGAAATTTATCAATTTTATTAAATAAGTACTTAAATAATTACATGTAAGTATTATAAAACGATTTTGTGCAGTGTTGAATTTTGCAAGCTAAAATTATAAATTTGATTCGCAGTTATACCTATTTAATACACAGACATTCGTAAAATTAAATTTTTACTGCCGACATTACCATTCCTTGCAGGCTTTTAATAGAATATCGTTTTGAAAAACAGAATGCAGGCTAAGTTACTAAAATAGCTTTAACGCGCGTATCTGTAATGGATGTTAAATGAACGTCTGTTTCGCTTGTAAATAATTATGCAAGTGCAGCGCTATTAGGAAAAGCCATTAATACGTTTCTAGATAAACATTTAAGTTCACTTCAGGTGTTTAATTAAAATACGATTTCAGAAAAAATCATAAATAGGTTGAAGCAAATAAAGTTTCCCTTATACCCTATTCCTCCCCTACCACGTCATTCACGTTCATTCATTATAGGCAAGTATTTCCTTACCCACGAAAATATTCTACGATAAACATTTCCATAAATAATTGATTTTATTTTTATAACGATATTTTTATGTTTTGTGTGGTAATTTTCCCCGTAATCATGCAACGTATCGTGTATGTTTTGTTAAAAAAAAAGTTAACGAACAATATGTCGTTGAATGATTTCTAACAATATAGGCAGGTAATACATAATAATCAGTATAATTTACTAAAGTTCATGCGGTTAATTACACAAGTATATTCACTAATCAGTAAGTATTTTCAACTCTATATTAATTAAATTTCAATTGTAAGTATTTATACTACCGATATTTCAATTTCGTATTAACAAAATCTTATTTAATGAAGTCCTTACATTAAATCTCGCTTTCAAGTTGCTTTGAGAAGTTTTAATTAGAGCTTTCAACTAATTTTGTATAAAACGGATTAAACAATTTATCGATAAATATTCGATATTCCAATAATTTTAAGTGTCCCTTGAGGTATTCAATTTATTCGAGTAGGTAGGTAAAACTTATACCTACATAATTAAAGGAGTGCGCGCTACATTAAGCTTCAAATGATAAATTAACGGTTTATTTAAAAATTTTACTTAAAATGCATATTAATACTATTCATACTAACAAGGAAGGTTACCCAAAGGGTACACACCGATTTTGATGAAAATTTTATCGTAGTAACTACTACCCAATAGATGATATTTGGTGAAAAAATTAGCTACCATAAAGACTTTATTTACGTTTTATTCAATAAAGTTTTAAAAATTGTGATTTTCAAATTCAAAGGACTGTTATCAGAACGGTTTTAGATATGGATTTGAAATTCTTAACACTTCAATTTGAGGTCATTTTGTACATTTTCGAATAAAAAATTTTGAGCACGCCCGCCATCTTGATTTTTTAATGAAATTATGAGTTATGTGACATATCATTAGAAAGCTTATTTTTTTCTCTATTTAACCATATAAAAGTTGTATGGGATTACATAAGGAAAATTTGGGATAAAATAGAAAAACGTTTTTCATATATCTACCTATAGCTTATCCAAACCTATATGCAAACACGTCATCAATACAAGGTTACTAGATGATGATGTTTTACACAGTGCTGTCATCTCGTACCTCGTATTTTGACAGTTCTAATAAATTGTAGCTTTTCTTTATGCCATCTAATATGCGCGCAGGTAAATCATCTATAGAATATGCCACTTTGCAAACTTTAAACCAATTAAAAATAAACAATCTAGTGACTTTTTATTGATGACGTGAATTACATATAGGTTTGGATAGGCTGTATTCGTTCGGCTATTATAATACACGCTGATTTTGTTACACATTTTATCATAATAACCACGACTTATTGTTGAAAGATTATGTTTCCAGAACGAAACATCCTTGAGTAGGTTAGTAAAATTGCTTTTGCCATTATTTATAAGTAGTTTTACGTGAAAGTGGAAGTTGTTTTGGACCAAAAGTAACACATTTGTTCCAAGCTCCAAACATTTATGTTACAATATCAGCATCGAAGAAACTGACAAAACGTCATTTAAAAACTTGGTCTGAAGAAATCTTTTGGCTTTGCTCGAAAATTTCTGACAGAGTCCTAATAGACAGACCTGGCATCGTTTTGCAACACTGAAATAATATCCTCAAACTACAATCGTTGGTTCATAATCAATTCCCACACTACGTTACAAGGATTTTATTAAATATGCATGGTTGAAAACAAGATATCTACATAATATATCTAATCTCCTCATAAAACTCGGAATTTGTTTTTTAGTTACAGAACGGGGACTGTTTAGGTGATAATATTCACAATCAGTATTTAATATCTGCTCATGGTGCAAACGCCCTTTATATTTTATTTATTTTTATATTAATAATCATTATTGTACCAATTTTGTCGTATAAAAAAATAAATGGAAATTATTAGCAGCTAATTTTTCACCAAACATGATCGTTTTGGTAGTGGTTATTATGATAAAATGTGTAACAAAATTGGTGTGTGTAATGCTTCCAGTATTTTAAAGTAAGTACAATATACGTATATAGTAGAGATACGAAAAAACGTTTATTTATTTTATCCCAATTTTTCTTTATGTAATCCCATACAACTTTTATATGGTTAAATAGAGAAAAAAATAAGCTTTCTAATGATATGTCACATAACTCATAATTCCATTAAAAAAAAATCAAGATGGCGGGCGTGCTCAAATTTTTTTATTCGAAAATGTACAAAATGACCTCAAATTGAAGTGTTACGAATTTCAAACCCATATCTAAAATCGTTCTGATAACATTCCTTTGAATTTGAAAATCACAATTTTTAAAACTTTATTGAATGAAATGTAAATAAAGTCTTTATGGCAGCTAATTTTTTCACCAAATATCATCTATTGGGTAGTAGTTACTACGATGAAATTTTCATCAAAATCGATGTGTACCCTTCGGGTAAACCTTCCTTGTAAGAGGTATTTACCTAACGCCACTCTAGCGCCCGGAACGATAGCCCAATTTTGACAATTTTTTATGGGAATGTAGTGAATGGTATATTTAAAATATATTTAAAGGCTTTATTGTACATGTGTACAAGTGTTTTAAGTGTATTTACAAATGATGTTTAAATTTTATTGTTACGAAATGACGGTAAATGAAACCTATCTTCTCGGGAATAGTGTTTCGCGGCCGGAAAGATTTCTCCTCTAATTTATCACTTGGAACGAAAGATCAAAAATTTTCGAATTTGATACAAAATGATCTCGGGAAAGTACGGAAGGATATTACAAAATACCGTTTTTTTTTTTAAAACGCTGCATGTTTGAACAAAAAGTGTCAAATTTTTAGGTCACAAATTATGCAAAAAATTGTTTACCTATAACGAAAAAAGTTTACAACGAAACGTATTATCCGTGCGCAGTTCCCTAGATAATGTAATTTTGAAGCTGCAGTTAAAATTTCAAATAAATTGATGAAGATCTGTCGACGCTATGTTTCCGGCCAGTTAGAAAAATGCAGTTTTGAGAAAAACGCGTTGAAAGTTTTGCGTGGCATTTATCGACAGACATTTTGTATTAACCCTTAGTCAAAATTGATCTTTTAATTTTAAGTTCTCTTCTTCCTTTCTTTATTATTCTAGGAGATATTGTTATAAAAGCAGTGCATCACGCACATCCGTTCACGGAATAAGTATAGGTACCTTATTTCCAAGACCATAAGACGTCATTTAAGAAATCAATTTTTTTTTTAGATTTTTCAAAATTCTAGAGATGGCATTACCCCATAATTCAATATAAATACGTGTGCTAATGGCTTAAAAGAAACTAACGCGAAAACAACAAAAGAAAATTTGTCTCGTGCGAATCCGCTTAAGTTTACAAGAAATTGTTGGTTTCCGAAGAAAAATCTGGTTTTCTTTCGTGTAGTAATTGAACTATACTAATCTGACGAATAAATTATTAAGTTGTTAGATAACTTAATCCGAAACGGATCGAGCACCATTAATTATGTGGAAAAATAAGATAAAGGTGACACTTAACAACCATGTTGGAATCTTGCCAATTAACGAAAATGATAAAAAATTACACCAATATAAAATAATGTCTTTTAATCGGTTAATCGGTTTAACTATCTATCTTAACTAAAAGTGGTGCTCTTTTATAAAACAACACGGCTACATTTGCATATCCTTTGATATTAATATGTACACAGTATCCGAAATAACTTATGCACACAATATATTCGGGATAACCACACGTTCCCGAGCTTAATACATAAGCGGTATTACTTATATATTTTTAATAACATATTAATAATAACAAAGTTGTCCGTCTTTGCTTCATAGAACAAATCTTCTTTTTAGAACAAATTATTCAAAAACGTGGATTTTTCTAATTTTTGATCCACTTATCCACAACGTCGAACGAATATTTTAACGATTAGAAATTCTTGTTACTTGGTGGACTTGTCCGAAACCCAAATCGAGTTTCTCACAATGAACATAATTTTACACGATCGTTTCTTACTTATTTAGGTAGTTCTTTTCAATTTAAAATTTTCAAAATAGATTATTGACTCGAGCAATTTTTTACCTCGCCCTAAACCTTCGGCTCGTTTAAATTTACGGAAGGTAACAGTTTCTGTACGAGGGTGATACTTCTTTCTTATATAACAATCGAAATAAAAATGTCGTGTAGGTTTCTCTTGGCGCAAACATCAATTTTTGTAAATTTACTTTTATTGTTCTTTCTCTACCTTCGAAATAGAATATCTTTTCGTATTTCTTAATAAATAAAGGAACAGTCGCATCTATTTCTATATAATAACAACATGTTGCGTTACGCTTTATCTCTTTTTCGAAGATGCCATACCCGTTTAAGAATAATGATATTTACACTCGCCTTACGTTTGTTTAGACTAATTACGATCAGAACTGTTGGTGGCAATTTTGAGCTTTTTTAATTTGGAAAATTATTTAAGTAGGTGGATTAGGTGGAAGTTTTTTTCGGTTAATAAACAAAAACAATTTATTGTTGATATTTACCTCGTTTCCTACGAGTTCTTATTTTTAAATTAGGTACAGTGATGGAAGGTTTATCATTGTGTTGTGATGAGAATTGAATTCATAGACAATATCAAAATCTATCTTGTTATCTAAACTAATTGAACGTATGCATACATCTCACAAGGAAGGTTAGGCAGGTGGAAATCTCAGAAAAATTTGAAACTTTCCAAGATTAAGTACTAGTTAACCCTAATCAAGAGTCGTATTCCGTTCGTGCCCTTGTGCGGTTTGAGAGGGCAAAACCCACCCTTAAAAATTGAAACTTTTTTCGATTTTGCTTATTATCTCTGGAACAACAAGAGCAATCGCCAACAAACTATATATTTTTGTAAATTACTATTCAAGACCTACATTATGATATAAAAATTAGGGGTAAAAATTCTAAGGGGTGCAATCCCTGCCCCCAACCATCAATTATTTTCAGTATTTTTTTTGTACGCTTTTGTACGAGTTATTCATTAAAGTGCATCACCTTGCATTAGTAACAAGTAACATTTCACCGCTTTGCACGCATTGCAAAACTACACGCATTTATATCGATTTAAAATTTTTGTTAAATCTCGAAAAAAAGATGTGTTATAGTCCGTGGGTTTGGCAAAATTTTGGCCGAACCTAAAACGTTCAGAACAGGTCCGCAATTACTTGAAAAGTCGTTTTTATAGTATAACAAAGCAAGAAATGATGATCTGCAGGCGTTTAAATAGATTATAATTTTTGCATAATCTCGATAAAAGGACACTACCTGATACGCATAGAACAGGTCCGGTATTACTTGAAAAGTATTTTTTCTAAAATAACAAACCAATAAATGACGAACTAAGCGCGTTAAAATTTTCAGGAAATCTCGAAAGGAACACGTGTTCATGATTTTGGCCGAACCAAGATAGCTTCAAATGTTACTTTGGATATTAGATATTAACAAAGGGTGGCTTTGCACAAATACAAATCAACTAATTTAAGGTGATACATTTTAATGAGTAATTATTGAAAAACCCCTTAGGCGTTTTATTCCTAATATTTGTATTATAATATAGGACTTGGACGATTATTTACAAAAATATATAATTTGTTGGTGATATTTCTTATTATTTAGGAGATACGCGGTTTCGGATATTATTACCAAAGGGTGCAATTGCACAAATACAAATAAATTAATGTAAGGTGATACACTTTAATGAATAAGTCTTTTAATAAGTTATCAATTCGTTGCAGCGTACAATAACAATATTAAAAATAACGGAGGGTTGGGGGCAGGGATGGCACCCCTTAGAATTGTTATATCATAATGTAGGTCTTGAATAGCCATTTACAAAAATATATAGTTTGTTGGCGATAGCTCTTGTTGTTCCAGAGATAATAAGCAAAATCGAAAAAAGTTTCAATTTTTAAGGGTGAATTTTACCGTCTCAAACCGCATAAGGGCACGAACGGAATACGGCTCTGGATTAGGATTGACTAGTGCTACAATCCTGCAAAGTTTCAAATTTTTCTGAGATTTCCAACTGCCTAACCTGCCTTCCTTGTCAGTTGACTCATCAATCCCATAATCCGACCTAATACCGTTGGATTTTTTATGGGGTCTTCTGATATACGCACGGTACGGTAAACGCCACCGAAATACTTGACCTCCAGCATCTTTGTAACCGTGTTGAAAAAACTGCTAGGACAATATTCAACAAGCAGGACCTAGACCTCGCAAGTTATGTCGATTCATTCATGCCATTCAACCAGCATTTTGTTATACGTTTAATGTTTGCAAATTTATTAAAAATCATATCTCTCTTATTATCCGACTTTTGTGTTAAGGTGTTTTGGAGTTAAATCGCCTGCTGCGTAAGGTGTTTATTCGTCCTTTAAAAATAAAAACGCAAGACCGTAAACGCCCTGTATATCCTACGATTGAAATAAAACGAAGTTAGGTATATTTTGTGAGGCGCTTAACACGTAAATACATTTTTGATATAATCCCGTAATAGCATGTAATTCCCACTAATTCCCAATGAATCTCTCTAATTCTTGGTAATGCACATATAATGCCAATTAATTCCAACAAAATACTAAAATTGTTCTGCGGTTTCATATTACGTATTCTTATAGAAATACATTTCGTTATTATTTTTTTTAATTACAATACCTACCAAAAAATTCGTACTAGTGATGACTATTATAGCTTACAATTAGCCAAATCTATATGATGTTCACGTCATCAATATAAGGTTACTAGATTATGACGTTTCACACAGTGCTGTCACTTCGTACCTCGTATTTTGACAGTTCTAATAAATTGTAGTCTTTCTTTATACCATTTAATACGTGCGCAAGTAAATCATCTATAGAATACGTCACTTTCCAAACTTTAAACCGAATTACAAATAAACAATCTAGTAACTTTTTGTTGATGACGTGAACATCATATAGGTTTGGATAAGCTATAGTTTCGTAGTTTAATGTAAGAATATTTTACTTTCCGAAAAATCAACACAGCCCGTAAGTTGAACCACACTGTATATAACAAGAAAGTAATAAATCTCGATAGTTAACGATAGCAAATTGACTCAATCCATAATCTGATTGAACAAACAAAAATTTTACCCCAAGAGCTAGAGTTTTACCAATTTCGAGAAACGTAATAAGTATACCTATACGTCGCTACTTACTTATATAAAAAGTAGTTTTAAGTAGAGATATAAATATTTCACCCCAAGCTGAACTTTACAGAACATTCGTTCTCGTTATAGAAACTTTTCTTTTTAACTACCAAGATATCCTGTAAGAATGTGGCTAATCATAAATATAAACTTTAGTCACAAAAGGGAACGCCGGTTTTAAATTTTACTTAAAACGACCCCTAACGTTTTGATGTAGGTAACTTATATGCCTATTTTATAGAAGGGTACTTTAATTAACGGCCACAAAACTTTAATCGCCCTAAAAAATTACACTTCCTTTTATTAATTGATAATGTTTGCCCGGCATTACATTTATTTAAACGCACATAACATCAAAACATGCTTATAGATGTTTCCTCCGCAAAAACCGCTTTTAGACTTTTTTTTTGTAGCGTACCCTAATACTATTAATGCAGCTTTCAATTTAAGCATCCCCTAATTTCCTAAAACTGTAATCTGAAAATCAGCTACATAAGTCAGATTTTTAATTAAACTCTTACTGGAACCTGAACAGTAATCAAGATTATAGGTCTTTTGGATAGCATCGGTAACAATTCTTTAAGGGAAAAAAAGGAAATAGAGATTAAAAAGGGAAGAAAAACTTTACAGATAATTACTTCTAAGAAATTAAATTATAAGTATGGATAAGATATTAATTTTAATGTTAAGTTATAACCAGGTTTAGTTTATAAGAGTACCTACTAAAGCTTCGTGTAACGAGAGTTTGCAATGGCGTACTTATAATTTAAATAATAACCATGTCGTTGTGTACCCGGTATTATTCGGTTCGAAAACTTCTCGATTGCAACTCGTACACCCTTAAGAATTTTATCTTTTCAATTTTACTTGATAACAATGGTAGTGTCGTAAAGTGCGTTATTTACTTTGACTAAAACATGTTTTCGGAATAAAACTTATCTTGGAAACAGTATTTTTACACGCAATTTAATTCTGTATTTAAGGGCAGGAAAGGCAGTACAAGTGCCCGCTCCAAAAGGTTATATTAAAACATATTTCAAATGATACTAGAAAAGCAGCTGTTGGCAATTTATAAAGATGTCTACATTCTCCGGGAACTGTAAAACAATCCTTTTAAATTTATTGCGGAAGTTGCTGATAATATACATAATATACCTACATGACGTTCTCCCGCTCTTAATATGTAGTTAGTGGATATTTTCGCGAGCCTATATAGGTTTTTTAAAAAATCTCCAACGCTGTTTTCTTTTTACGAATGGTTCGTTGATAACGTACTGTTTGATTATACATGCAAATGATGAGGCATTTATGAACAAACTTACCCCATACGTGATAATGTAAACTTTTAAATTATTGGACAGCGAAACGTGACTCGAATTGCATATTACGTATCGTAATTGGTGTAGTAATTTCTAATTTTTGAAACGTTTATATTAAAAAAATAATAAAACCCCCGATGCGTAAGTTTATTATATCTTAATAAATTGCAGTTTTTGTTGCAACAAGTATATAATACGAATTATGCGATTTATTAAATTAAATTAAAAAGCATCTATCGTAACTTTCAAATTTCAAGAAAGTTATAACACTTTGATGTTTAGAAACCCCGTAAATTTCAATTAGTAAATAATTAATAATGAATTTTAAGTTGTATGCGGCATTATAATAACGAATGGCACCCCTGGGAGTCATTTATGACGAATATTATTCAGGGAGCGTTCGCTCAATTAAAAATTTTGATAATGACCGAATTAGAAAAGTTAATTCTAAAACGCGATGTATTCACACTGTTAACATGCATTTGTATCTATGTATGTATATTGCCGACAATTTAATAGATATTAAAGTGTTAAAACTTAAACATGTTTTAATGAAACTAAATTTGAAGTGCTTTTTATTATATGACATCCATTGCGCCAATTGAATCAATTCAGTAAATTAATTGCTTATATTTGAAATATTTTCGTTAGCTTAAAAACTGTACATGAGCAGTTAATACACTTATACGTACGTACGTACGTGCATCGAATAATGCAATGAAAACGAAATTGCAAAAGAATAAATAAAATCTCTATACCTATGTATCATTTCATTAGGTAACAACATAACGTATAGGTTACTTCGAAACTGGGTTTCGCGTGACGTGTAAAGTTCTATGTGGTACTTTTTATTTCGAAGTATATAGTTGGTGACCCAACTACAACAATCTCACAAATCCTCCGAAATGGAGACGAATGGGTCACAGTAAATCGTAGTAAAGCAGTGGGCATCTGCGTTATGTAGATAAAAGTATACTAGGTCGAGTTTCTTATTTCGGCAAAGTTTATGGTTGATATATGATTCCTTGGCTTTTAAGAATCACTTCCGGATTTATTTTTGAAAATTTATGATCAATGAAAGAAAATTCGAAGTTTTTACAGACAGGTTAGATAGTAAAGGTTTGATGATGCACTTACTTCGTTAGCTGTGAGAAATTTTGAGGAAAATAAAAAAAAAACATCGAGGTTACCGATAAAGTATCTAATATATGAAAATCCTCTTTTTAGTATAATCACATTTATGACAATATTAAGGATGTTTTATACTTGAATGCCATTACGTATCTACTAAGCACAGCATAAAAGTGAATGTTAATATTCCGATGGTATTCTATATCTATATTAAAAGTCGTAAACAATTTTTTATGATTAATAAATAACAATATAAAAAATATATAACTGCAGTTTCGGGTCATTTTCTCTCGTTGTGTGCTCGTTGCACCTACGTATTTACAAACAGTACTTACGTTATACTTTTAATAGAAATAGGCACCTATGCACTAAATACCTAAATACAATTAGTTTTAGAAAAAAACGAAGGCAAATATTTTAATTCAACTGGATTAATGCGGCGTCGAGAAATTTATGACTGATTATTATTTTAACAGCGTCAATTATTATTTTATGGACGCTCGTTGAGGCATATTTACATTAATAAATTTCGTATCAAAATTCGACTAATAACATGCGATAGTAACTCGTTTTAATTTTGATTAAAACATTTGTTAGGTTTACGTTTTAACAATAAAACTATAAGTGGACTGATTAATTGATCATTCATATAATTAGGAACTTACATTGTCAAACTTGAAATATAAATATAAATATGTAATGTATTTACGGAGAAGTAAAATATTTTGCATAATTACGTATATGTATCTACCTACTTATCTAATTTAAAGTGTATTTTTAATATTTCGTAACACACCAAACATTTTATTTCTACACATTTCAGAAAAAATGTCTGTCATGTATGTTTACATGGTTGTAAACGCAAAATTTTTCGAAAAAAACAAATGTATGTACTAGTAATTGTCGTTCAAAGTTTAAATCTAATTTCGCGTCTATCTTGAAATCTAGTAAGAGAATTACAAAACTTTTGGTTTTGCAAGTAGAATAGCCAAATGTACTGTTTATTGAAATATTTTCATTGCAATAAACGCAATAACTTGTTTATTATAACTGTTATAAAAATCTACAAAAATGACGTTTACACAAACTCTTAATTTGTCGTCCTAGAAAATACTTAACTGCGATAAAATTATATTCATTGCATAGCTTAAAATATCTACGTTCATGTTTAATTTAATAACTTCATAGACATTTTTTAGTTTTCAAATTAACGCGAAATTAGAGATCGAGTGCGTTTTCGATTTTCCATCCCGTAATTTTGTCTCCGTCTAATTTCTCCCACTCGTAAAATACTATTCTGCCGCACGTGGGCCAGCAGGGAGGTAAACATTTGATAAATACCGAAAACAATAAATCCTTATTGCTTACGATTAGTGGAAGTTATGGTTTTTAAGTTTGACTCGCAAATTTTGAAATGATAGTTTTAGTCGTAATTATATTTTGATGGATTTATTTATATTTATAATTAGATACTTATTAGGTAATTAATATATTTATTTATACCTTCTAATTATCTGCAGGTACCTATAAGTTTAGTAGACAAACTGATATAATTAAGAGTAGCGGAACCCATGTCCTTAACTTGAATTAAAGACACGTAAATTACGTAATCGTAAATAGTAAATTACGAGCAGAATGCATATACATATATATAGTCAAAGGTTAAACGCAAACTTGGCTTTATATCACTTTTCTGCCGGGCCGCCAATTTTTATTGTTACAGGAAGTAACAAGTAAAATAAGACATTTTGCTACATAAATTCTGGCATATTTTGTCAACCAGTTACTGACACATCTGGGATCCAACCCCAACCAACTAAAACATTTCAAAATACGTTCAGATTCTATCTAATTTTAGTGCTCGATCAGTTTGAATTTTCAACATTTTCAAAATATTTTATAAATAATTAACCTTAGGCTCTCTAGAAATCTTAAAATTAGAGATCCAAAGGAAGATTTGTTGGCAACTCCATTACCAGAAAAATAAATATTTTCGATTTCAAATTGTATATATTTTTCTTCTCATTTTTTCTATTTGTATATAGTATATAATTTGTAAGTATGTATTTATTATTTGTATTGCTGCCGTACAGCTAAAAAACAGCAGCCTATCCTGCTAAACTAATGGGCTCTCGAGCCTACAACAAAATGAGACTTTTTTTTTCTATTTTTTGTTTGACAATTTTTTATGTGGTATATGGTTTTTTATGGTCTAACATGAAAAAAAATTAGTAGATATCTCATGTACAACTAATTACGATTATTTACGATATTTTGAGCTAACCAATACTGTCGAAAGACCTATGACGTCATCTATTTCTATAAACTTTCCACGTTTTTTATAAACCAATTTTTATAAGTCGTGGAATAACTTGAAACTTGAGTTACACCTGTGACTAAGGGTCGGTTTTTTCACCTCCCAATAAATTTACTTGACTAATTTTTACCACGGAAACAATTGTCTGAACAAACGTTTCTATGGTAAATGTGTGTCAATTAAATTAAATGGAAGATGAAAAGATCGGCCCTAAATGTATAATGAGCGTAAGCGTAAAAATACATTTAATTTTGAATTATCTTATGATACATCGGTTTCTAATTTCTTTGTATTTAATAAATAATCTTTTATTCGAAAATTTTTTTTTCTTTTTAATAGTAGCAAATAGGTAACTAATTTTTACATTATTCAGAAAATTCAGAACAGCAAGTCTGTTCATAGACCGAAGGTTTATGATTCTAGAGCTAATAAATTATGTTAATCCGTAAACCAAGGCGTTTCCAGGATCGCTGTCGGTTCCGTATTGTCCTCAACTATTCGGGTAGTGATGGTAACATAAAAAAATAGGGAATACACTAGTTCGCTTAGTATTAGTGGCGCCCCTATAGCGGAATAGTTTGGCTAAATTACCTACAAAACAACCTTAAATCGAAATAAAATGATTTAATCTAACCTGTCGCGGAAATGGTTCTGCTTTCGCCAAGTTTCGACGTTACATCTAACTGAAAACAAAAACTAAACAAAATTACTACAAAGAAAATTTTTCAATCGATTTTCAGTGCCAAATCAAGCACTCGGGGGTTCACATTTGACGAGTGCGGGAACTGGTAATCCCGAGTTACCCGAGTTGGATCTGCCCTATTGCTTCAACTTGTCTTGAGGCAGATCTCTTCGGATTTACCTCATCTATGTATAGCGAAAGTGAGCTAAAATCGAACCCCTTCTCCTAAATCGGACCCCGGATTATGTCGTAAAAGCGGAAGTGTATAGTATCTATGAATATATGGTCCAAAATCATGTCACCGACTTGTTGTGTATCGTTAACGGCCAGTTAATTTTAATTAATTAAGTATTGTCTTTTGGGAATGTAACTTTGCGACCGAGTTCGTACGTATTTGTCAGAAATTACCAACTGGTAGATACACAACTGAAGTAACATTAAATGTGGTTATTGACTTATTTATTGAAGGATATTCCGATAACATTACCCCTTATATGACAAATAACCGTTCATGACCAATTACTCCAATTTCGTCTCTAATTTTCTCAATTATGTCTTCAAAATGTCCAGGATCGAACATGATGATTAGTGAAAAACCCCTAAACTCGTGATGTCACATCATGACGAATTAATTTAGGTATGTACCTCAGTTGGGTGGGGTTGTTTATTTAGAATCTTTTCACCGCACGAATGATTTACGTTAATAGATTCTGGGAATGGAAAGAAAATATGTATCTACATATAATTCAGTTTTTATGTAGTTTATTAAAATATAAAAGTAATAACTTAATACGTATTTATTTTATATTCCGAAAGATCTATGCAAAGAAACCTCTCCAATGTGGACACTTTCGGGATCACAGCACTGTAAGTACGTCACAGCAAGTATCCATATTAGGGAGGTATCCACAGGAAGGGGGGTAGTGGTGTTTTTCGATTGATTTAATGAATCGGAATGTTCAGTGGTCACCGTGACAATATCTACTATTGTATAAATTTCGATAAATTTACTGTTTGAAAAATATTAGGTAGGTATAGCTTATCCAAACCTATATGATGTTCACGTCATCAACGATTGATTGATCAACGTCATAGATTGTTTATTTGTAATTCGGTTTAAAGTTTGAAAAGTAACATATTCTATAGATGATTTACCTGCGCGCATATTAGATGGTATAAAGAAAGACTACAATTTATTAGAACTGTCAAAATACGAGGTACGAGGTGACAGCACCGTGTGAAACGTCATCATCTAGTAACCTTGTATTGATGACGTGAACATCACATAGGTTTGGATAAGCTATACCTACACAATTAAAGACTTTTAAACTTTATTAGGAAATCAAAGTATTAAACAAGAAATAAATTTATTAAAAATGTGTATTTGTCCACATCCTGTGGTTTTTTATCGGTTATAGAGTTGTGGTGAAATTTCGACGAAGTAAAAGCTTTAAAAGTCGTCGACTTTTTTATATTTCATAGGTACTATATATATTTTATCATTTACACTGATTGTGAGTGCGGTAGACCGACACCCACAATAATAACAATAGAGGTTTACGCTTAAAATACTAACTGCTTCGGTGATTGAGCGGTAAGACAAAGCAACCGTGAAACCTAGAATATAGGGAGCGAAACCAAAGAGAGGGAATGAATATCACTTGAATTTATCAACGATTAGGATTTCAAGAAAACGAATTCGTACTTATTTATTATTTATAAGAACTTTTAATAATAACTAGTTGATTGTGCATAAATAAACAGCAAATTGCATTAAGTATTAGGTAGTCAATATAATATTCAATACCGTTATTCATATTTAAGTTAGTTTATTTATTTGATTTCAAATAGTATTGTATAATGTTTCCATAAAATAGGTACCTAACTAATAGCTAATATTACTGCATAACATTGAAAAAATAAAAAAAGTTATTTGCGCAATTTGCGATAATCGAAAATAAAAAAATTTATCATAAATATTATTTACAGGAAAAACAAACAAAAACAAAAACTGTGATTGCCATTTTTAATCAATTCTTTAATTAAAAATCTGGCTTTATTTTGTCAATAAAAGCTCGGGTGTATATTACAAAGTTGAATTTAGTTTTCATAACTCTTGCCATCGATTTTCAGTCGGTATCTACAAATATATTATGTCGATGTATATAATTGCGTTAAAACAATATAATTTTGTTTTTAATTTAAAAGTTGAAATATTCCCATCTACTTAATAAAATTCGTTAATAAAACTCCTTCGGCTATCTTACAAATGCAATTAACTAATTAATCCTATTTTCACTTATTTGCTTTGGAAGTATTTCACTAAAATAATCGGAATCGTCGTTTTGTAACTACAAACTTGCGGGAAAGCGAAGGTACTTTCAATAACGATAATGGCTTCCGGTCTTAATTAAAGTCTGTTTAGGCATGCACTGTACACAAACCTTTGTCGTTTCAAACCGCACTAACGGCTTTTGGCTGTCATTACCACTATGGAATTTGGTGTGGAGTTCAATTCTGAGGTTTGGGTCGACTTGCAACAACGGTTAGGTATGTGGAGTATCTAGTAAGAGTGGATTAATGGCCAGATATTTGTAGTAAGACAAAGCGAAGACGCTTTTTATTAAACTCGGTTAGTGTTGTAAACTACAGGTTTCCTCGGATATTGAATCAAGTTTCTCCCATTAAATTTGTCCGATAAAGGAGATCCCTCCATAAAACCTGATTATAAAATAAATTTATTCGGAAATTATAGGTACCTTATACAAAATTAATTTACTTTTTAAATAATAAAAGTACGAGATCAATGTTTTAATCTCTATAGATAACATTATGACGTAATGCTCGATTAATGTGTGTCATTATTTTAATAATGCGGAAAAGGTAATTTTAAGCAATAACATATTAATTTCGTATTCGTGATCAGCTACAGTTACACATCACGTCTTATTATATTAAAGGGTAACGCGCTCTCTCTCTCATATTTAGTTAACTAGGGTTTGGTATAAATTCAAATTACCTATTTAGAATATTACATCTTATCACTACACACTCACCCGAGCATAGGCATCAAGTTTAGTTTAGAAATAACACTCTGTACGACTATTATAAATGTTTTAACTTAATATTTTCAGCTGTTTATTCAAAACGAATTATGTATTTAGATAAAATGGTTTAGACAGTTGTTTTGACATTTCGTTCTTCTCGTTCTTAATTTTTAAATCGTTTTTTTAACAAATTATTCATCATTAAATATACAGGGTGTCCACGAGTTCTGGGAGCCTTTGATAGAAACTAAACTAAGCACAATAGAAAATAGATATAATAAATAAAAGTTTTCCGGTTGGAAGAGTCGTACAAGGTGAAATTATTTTAGCTTATACAAGTTGATCCAATGTTGCGGTAGAGTATCCAACTTTACTATTTTAAATAGAACGCCCTACTTTTTTTTTTCATGTTAAAAAGTATTCAGGTGTTATCCACTTAAAGTTTATAGTTTTTGAGAAAGAACATATTTTTGTGAGATTTTGTCAAATGCAACCCTGTGCTAAAAAAAGATCGTATCTTAATGAATTCGTTTAAGTAAAGAAAGCTTTAAACGTAAATTACGAATACACTGATGTATCGAACACATTTATTGTTTAACTCATACGGGACAGTCGCAAAAAATTCTTCGACTTTCCAAAATTAAAACGACAATAACTTATTTATTTGAAATAGAACGTCATGTTTTTTTTATACGTGCTGATGTAGAATTACATCTTCTTTCAAGTGGATATTCCAAGATATTTTTAGTTGTCCGGTATTTTATGAGAAATGTTGTTATTTACCAAAAACCGAAAAATGACAGTGATCGATGAAACAAATTACCAAACACAACTTCAACTTACAAAGCTTAAACAAGAACAAAACTAACTTATTTACAACTAATCCGTTAAAAACTCAAAATGATGTCATTTCTCTCGCAAGCACAAAAACCGCAATATTGGATCACCCTGTATAGGTGAAAATAATTTCACCTTGCGCGACTCTTACAACTAGTAAGCAAAGTTTTATCTAAAATATTTTTTTCTACTGTGCTTAGTTTAGGCCCTATAAAAGGATCCAAGAACTCGTGGACACACCGTATAGATACGCGTATATATTTCATATTTGATTATGGAAAGTTTTCGAAATAACATTAAAAACGCGACTTGGTGTAACGCCGCTATTTTATCAAATTAGTCTTGCTGTTTTAAGAATGGAAAAACTTTCAAGTGCTTCTGTGTTGAACAAGTTCGGCTACACAATAATTACGACGTTTTCCGGGACACGTTCCGTTCGTTTTCCTTTCTTCTCACTAACGATCGATTCGTGAATGTTTGCAGTAATTATCAATAATGGATTTAAGTACGATTCATTTCTTGATTAATTTTGCTTACGTTGAGTTGGAATTATTTTTTAACTACAGATAAACACTTATCTCTATTTATCGTATTACCTATAATAAATGAGCTACATTTCAATTTTTTTAACTTATTTCTGCAAAAAATATTGTTAATTTTCTAACAATTTCATTGAAAATGAAATTTTTTTTTTCACTTCATATTATTAAATAGGCAGGTATAAATACTACGTTTCGTTTAAAGTTGAAAATTATCTACTTATATTTTATACAAAATTGCGGGCGATTCATTTGCGACTAATTTTAAGTTAAAAATAAATGAAATCCCTTTAATCGAACATTTTAGTTAACAACTTCCGTAGCTTATGCGTGTGATAACTACCTAAACAGAACTAAACTCGCTTTCTAATTTTGAATCATAAATATTAAATTAATAAAAACTCGCTAGAGTAATGTCGAACTTAATCTACATACGATCATCATTATTACAAACATATGGAAATTGAGTATATAGGGTGTTGTAAAAAGGGTTAAAGATTTTAAGGGCACATAGTATCTATGATCAAAAATACATTAAAATACACATGAGTTTGAAAATCAACCGTTTTCGAGATAAAAACGATTTTTGATTAAATAAATAATTATTTTTTAAAGACTTTCCTGAACTAGTCAATTTTGCACTCGTTTACTATGGCAACAAGTGGTAGAATATTTTGTCACTAAAAGTATAAATATGTTAATTTAATAATTTTGCCAACTTATAACATCGGTTTGAACAAAATCGTCAGGTAATTCGAGTAGGTAATTCGTTTAGTGGCGCTAAATTATTTAAAAAATAAACAAAATATTACTTTATTTAAGCTATCGAAAGAAAAAATTGCTCTTATCGCAGAAACGGCTGATTTATAGACTTATATATATTAAGCCTTTTTAACGTGTTTTTGATCGTAATATTGTATTAGGGGGACCGGAAAGTAATGTCGTTTTCTTACATTAAATTCAAACGAATAAATTTTTAATAAGTCTTTATTTTTAATCAATAATATAATCACCCTCGTTATCAACAACCTTTTGCCATCTAGTGTGCAAATTTTCAATCCCGGACCGATAAAAATCAATTGGTTTTTGAGTAAAATATCTCGAGATGGCATTTTGGACGTCATCCAAATTTTCAAATTTTTTGCCACTAAGAAAATGTTGTAGGGATCGGAATAAATGAAAATCCGAGGGTGCGATATCGGGCGAGTATGGTGGGTGAGGCAGTACCTCCCACCCCAATTCATTAATTTTTTCCAGTGTTCGCCTTGCACGGTGCGGTCTTGCATTGTCGAATTGCAGAATGACGCCCTTTCTGTTGACAATCGCCGGATACTTTTCGATTAAAGATTGGTTCACTCGATCCAATTGTTCACAATAAAGGTCTGCATTAACAGTTTGTCCCAGGTTTCAGCACTTCAAAGTGAACAATTCCGCGAATACTCCACCAAACGCACAGAAGCGCCTTTTGGGATGTAAACCCGGCTTCGCAGTACTTCGTGGTGATTTATTTGGAGAGCGGCACTGCCTTTTGCGTTTTGGATTATCATATAGGACCCATTTTTCGTCTACAGTGATCAAACGATCAAAAAACGGTTCTGTGTGGTGCCGTTGAAGCAATACGTTGCATGTGATGGATCGGTTGGCTTTGTTCTCTTCGGACAGATTATGGGGGACCCAAACACCTGCTCTGCTTATTTTTCCAATCTGCTGTAAATGTTCCTGGATGCTCGACGAAGGTTGGTTAAGGGTGTTTGACAGTTCCTCGATTGTTTGACATGGATTTGCTTCCACTTCTGCCCTTAGCATGTCGTTGTCTAATGTTGTTGGTCTTCCTGATCGATAGGAGTCAGAGAGATCAAAATTACCGGATCTGAACTTGGAAAACCATCTTTGGCATTTACGAACGTCTAATGCACTTGGATAAACATCGCAAATGTTTTTGGCCGCAACTGTTGCGTTACCACCCTTGCGAAACTCAAAAAGCATACAATGCCGGATATGCTCTTCTGGTATTTGGCTGGCCATTTCACCCCAAATTGCAAAAAAAAAGTTTAATATTGAATTATTTAGAAGTGAACGAGTCACAATAATCTTAAAATGACTTTGGCACGCCTTCGAGATACACAATGAGCTGACAAATGGCAATCAAATATCGACATGCGCAAAAACGACATTACTTTCCGGTCCCCCTCATATATATGCATTTAAAATCTTTAACTGGTTCTTCAACACTTTATATTTATATTTATCAAAGAATTGATTACACTTTTAATAATAATGAAGTAGGTACATGCTTAGTACTATAGAAAATAGTTAAAGTCGATGACATGAAAACATCCTCATGATAATTTTAATCTAACAATCTACAATTTTATACAGATAATACTGGAAACGTGCAAAGGGAATTATCTATATTATAGGTATTAGGCACCTATAACAACTTTACTATTTTCATTTAGTTAAATTCAATACATACCTACTAAAACAATTTAGCTAAATAACCTTCACGTTTTCCATCATTCTTTAAATATTAAAGTTTTCTGGTTCCGTGATATTTAAATAATAAACGGACCACCTCGTGTGTCGCGATAAAAAAAAACATGCAAACGTGTAACTAAGCAGAAGTCAATTTAAAGTTAAAAGGCAAACGATCTAAATTATACAAAAACAATACTTATGCACGCAATGTCAATTTCAACTGTACCGTAAATTCCGTATGAAAATTAAATTGGCTTATCAAAAACAAGCAACGCCACTACTAGGAACATTATGCACAGATATCGAAGTTGAGAATGGATCCAGTCATGCAATGAACAAAAAAGGCCGTGTATCTCTAAATGTTTCATGTTACATGCAATAAAGGCACATAGGGTAGTTGCAATGCCACTTTTCGTGATAACGATGTAAAAAAAAAATATTGCCATCGAATCTTTTAGACATTTAGGCAAAAAAAAACAATTTTTGTTAAAATAAATCGAATACACATACACGCTAAAAGCGCTGTTGTTATTCTGTAGCACCTACCTACCTACTTAAATTTTGAAATCTCTATAGGTATAATGATATAAAAATTCAATCGTTAAACAATTTACCTCGATACCTTCAAACGTTATAAATGGGAATATCGTTTCAATTTACAGAGAACATGAAGTTGTTCCGACCAAGAATACGATAATTTAACTTGTTATGGGTCGTTCTAAGATAAAGCACTACCCTAATATTTCAAATTTGTCTTACTGTTTATTTAATTGGTACTCCTCCCTTACGCAATACATTTAAACGTAATTTCACTTTCTAATATCGCATAATTAATTATCTACTGTTTGCGTTATGTTAAACAATAAATTTCTAAAGTTGTTTAATTAAGTTCCATCTACAACATATACCTGCATCAGGTCTAAATCCTTATATAGGTACTCATAATTCAATATGCAATCAACTAGTACGTACCTAGTTGATTTACGCTTGATGAACGCTTAGAGAGTATAGTGGATAACTATGTAATTAATTATTAAGTTTTTAAAAGTTTTTTGCCCTATATTTATCTGCCTAAATTGGAATTAATATATAGGTAGCTATTAATTTGTGAACCTGATATTATGGTACTATAAACTGTTATTTGAAATATTGAACGCCGTGGAAATTAATGCTCCCAAGGAAATAGCCCATTAATTCTTAAATAACTATACTCAAAAATTAGTAGTTGGAAAATTTCTGTCAGATAACGAAAAAAAGTTTTCTAATGGCGTGATAAAAACCTAACATTATTTTAGTGCGGTCGTGAATTATATTGCCAGTATAAAAAATATACATGTATATGAAAGTATCATTTGCTTTAAGATATCAGATAATAAACGGAAGGTCTCCGTGGGACACATGCATAAATGTATGTACAATCGCAAACTGTAAAAATGTCCCCGTCTTCTATTGCATTTTGCAAAACGTTTCCCCTAATTAGATTGGTATCATTTCAAAATGTCGCGAATAAAAATATTGTCAAGTCAAAGTACTGTCGATAATAATGCTGTCAGTTTCAAAAGTGAAATTAATACATAACGTACATGGAAACCATTGTCGCGAGATACGTTTCCATAGCAGTTATTCCAACAACAGCTTACCTGACATGAATCTAGTAAATTATTGTAAGATCGGCCCTTAAGGACGTTAATACATTTGGTTTGTTCAACCCTACCGCTAGTGGCGCTAGTATAACTTGTCGTACATTTCATTGGTGTTATGGTAGTCCGATCGTAAGAGTTCCAATCAAAGGGTTTGTTGTAAAGCGCCTACGTTTAAAATCTGTTAATCGTATTTCCAGTTGCATTTTTTACTCAGCATATATTTTTAACTATTTTAAACTATTTAATAATAATTAGAAAAATTAAACTATAGATGTAATTTTGATCTATTAAAAAACTTGACGCGAAATTCGAGTCAAATCGATTCAGTCGCTTTCAAATGTAACCGAAAATACGAAACGATCTACGCCCTTAATGTAAAAAAATTGAATTTACAAAAGCATCAGATAACAAATGTCAATAAAATAAGTTCTAAATTGTGCGGAAAAATATCAATTTAATCGAATATGTACTTGTAAAAAAGACTAACTTAGCGATCTCGTGCTATGACTCGAACCTGGGACATTTTCATCGACTGTGGCTGTACCTGACAATAAGTGAACTGCATACATTCGTATTACACCTAACAATAAGCCAAATTATTTCGGAAGAGTGAAATTGATACACAAATTGTAAATAACTGTTATCCGCATATTATGATTCAAAAAAAAAATTATATCTGTGCCTCCTCTCGAAAGCCGCCTCTCCCGCCAAAATAATTTTACCTTCTTAAAGCGGCAATGACGTTTTCTGCACCTGAATTTTTTGAGATACCTAATTTATTTACGACCATATCAGTTTAGTCGCAAAAACAAAATTTGTCCGGAGGGCGATTTTAAATAAATTCGCTTTGAACTTTAAACCGATATTATTATATTTAATTTGATTGTTTTGCGTATATTTTTGACATTATTTAATTTAATTCTAACTCGAAGCTTAAATATTTTATGTACCCTTAACGCACAGTGCCCTACCTATAATCACATCTCGCAATATCTCCCTCGCATTTTTAATTCAAAATTCGAACAAAAAATTCGTAGGTATCTATTTCTTTAATTGTTTCTTTTTTAATGTAGACTTTAAAGCTGTATCAATATCTACGAAATAACCTAACCTACCGAATGCGAACATTTCGTATTCGAAATTAACGTGAAAACTACTAGGCACTAGAAACGATTGCTTATTTTGATTTTGATTATCGCAGTGCTGCGATACCGTTACCGAGTTATCGCGATGTTGGCATCGTCCTTTGATAAAATAATTTTAAAATAACTTAATCGCATAAACCTTGCACGCCTTAATAGAACTCATTTCCTTCGTGTTCATTTAATCGATTTATTTATACCTATATCGTTAAATATTTTTCGTTTAGATTCTGAAGATATTTCTAAAGTAAATACTGGATACCGTTACTTCATTTTTATTGAAAAAATCTACATACTTTAATTTAATTTAAAACACGTACCTATAGGTACGAATCATACGAATCATTTCGAATTAAAAATAATTGTTTCACATTAAAAATTGTTATGTTAACGTTTATTAATTGTATTTTAGATTGTAACTATGCTACAACGAGCTGTTTAGTGAAAAAATCTTTTACATTATTATAAAAAGTATATTTAAGTAAAAACGTTTAAAGTTATATTAGCTTACCTTGACATTAGTTGATTATTAAAAAAAACTTTTGAAAAATTTTTAATGAAACGTATCTTAAGGTGCGTACACATTGTCGAGTCGAGCACGAGCCGAGCCGCTCGTTGCTAGTTGCGTTTACTAGGCAGCGAGTACATTGCAAATACCACCCGATCCGTGGGAAACGGCGAGCGCGTCGCGAGCACGAAACGAGGACGTTGTTTCAGTTCTGTTTGGACTTTCTTCGAGTTCATATCTTGTCTGTGAGTACAGTTAGGGTCATGTCTGACGAGGAAACTGCTGCATTATTAACATTGTACAGTGGTGCTATGCTAATATCGACCACTCGACTTAAAAAAAAAAAACGTTCCACGCGTCCGCCTTTCTCTGCTTTTTAAAATAAATTATGATCTTTTGGATCCCACAAAATACTATTTCCTTTGTACAATTCTCCGAGCTCGCGAGCAAGTGGATTATCACGATCCTGTCACAACCACGTCTCAATTGGAACCGCGAGTCCGTTTGTGTTCGTCGAAATTAACCGACAGGAAATGGATCGCGACGATCGTCAACCGAACGGCTCGCGAGCCGCTTGTCGGCGCCGTAGCAATTTCACGAATCGTGATCGCGAGTTGCTCGGCTCGTGTTCGACTCGTCGTATGCGTACGCACCTTTATACCATAGATGACCTTTACCACATAAACAAACATTACACGATCAACTATAAATCTCAGAAGTTTGTTTAATCGATGTGGAGATATTTTTGCTAACATTGAAATAAGATATAAAAAATATACATACCTAAATGCAAAAAAATAAAAAAGTTAACGCTAGAAAATATACAAAGCTTATGCACGACAACGGATTTGATTAAATTGGAATTAAATCATAAATAATGCCAAACGTTTAGAGTGAAACAATATTAGTTCCTACAAACATAATCAATAAACAACGTAGGGAATACTGGCTCATTAAGTTAGGATGTGTCGTCGGAGATGGTAAAATAATAACTTATTAAATTTCTAATTTTGCCTGGCTTTTTGTTCAAATAACATTTACCGAGTAATCTAGAAACATGCATAGGTTTATAAAAAGCATTCTTACTTTGGTTGTTCAACTATGTATCTGTAAGTAAACATGAATTTATTCTTTAAGTAATTGAAAGGTAGCAAGTACACTGCTAATTATTCTTTATATTTTTTTCTACACAGATACATAATTTTATTAGAATTGTATACATACATAACTTTAAAAGATATCTGTGATTTATAATAATACTTCGAGAAACAAGAGCAAGATCTACTACCTATTACAAATAACACACACATTTAATAATCGACGTTTAATTCAATTAATTTAATTTTTAATTGATTTACTGCATGCAGTTCCACAAATATTGCAATATTATTTTTGCGAGTAAATAAGTAATAACAACTTTTACGGAATACTGTTGAGGTCAGAAATAAGGATTTCGCACTAGATAAAAAAAATTACCATTTGATAAATGTGTAATTTTATCATTTCAATAACAGTTTGGTACTACTTATATTAAACGTGGATATATTTAGAATAACTCATAATTTTATAAACGTTAAAGCACCCGAAATAATTTACTTCAGAATGGTTCGTGGTCATTTATAGTATTCATCTATTATTTGGAACACTCAATAGGACATTTACATTAATCGACTAGAGTTCAAAAGAAATTTTATCTACTGTATAAATCATAAAAATTCCACGAGGTAAATTATTTTCATTCTAATTACGTATAATTACTATACAATTGATATGATTAAAATCATAATATAATTTTAAAATCTAAAAAATGCAGCTGTCTAAAATTAACTACTTTTTTGTGGGGGGCTGTTGTTTTTCAACGCCAACTAGTTTTTTTATAAGAATAATGACAAACCAATAAGTTGTCGTTGCACAAATGTCGAGACAAAAAGTCCAGAATAAAGTTAGGCATAAAACGACAATCAATTGTTATCTAATATGAAATAATAAGTTTTAGGTAAATATACACGGGATCTCCTGCGTCCCTATAGTCATATAATTTTATTCATTTTAAGCCACAAATATTTGATAATAATTATGCGTCCAAAACTCAACAGTAAGAAAATTACGGACGTTTTTTTTTTCCTTTTCTCCCTCTACTACATAAAGAAATGATAAACTGTTTAGCTATGGAATTTATTAAATATTTTTAACTTTTTCAAATAAATTGTTTAAATATCAAATTTAAAGGAAATTATGCCTGCAATTACAATTTAACTGTTATAATTGAGTGTACAACATATTCGTTTTCGTTTAATTACGAATTACGATCGATTTTCAATTAAATATCAATCAAATAAAAATTCTGGCATTTATTTGTTACGCGATATTATCATACAGTTTTGTATTATCATTTATAATCATTATTAATACAATTATTACAGTTCGATACAACAAAATTACAGTAAAAATTTAATTGTCTAAAGTGCAGATCTATTCCAACAAGTAGTAGTAGTATCCGTATATACTATTTTATTTATTTTACATATTTATTTAATACGATTACAAGGGTACCTATGCATATTATTTGAGATTTACTGGCTTACTTTTCTCGAATTTTTGCGAAGTTGGAAATAATTTCTTAGTCCTATGAATGTATAATAACTGAGGCTTGCTGAGAATAAATGTGTTGTCGAATTTTTAGAAAACTTTTATTAAGAAACCTCCATAACTGTCTCGTAAAAGTAAATAAAGCAACACAGTAGTTCCCAAGAATATAAATAGTATAAAATCTTATTTTGTGTAAAAAAAAATATAAAAATTATACTAGATATGTAGCTGCCTACCTACTTACATAAAATTCAAAATATTAAATTATTTAAGTTTCTCTATTAATTTAAACAAAAAACAAATTTTTGCCCTATAGGTACCTAGAATAATTATTATACATATATATTATGTAATTATGTACATACATCTAATTGTAAGTAAGAAACGTGAAATTGTTTGAAAACAATTTTAAATTTTCAAAATTCTAATATTCGACAATATTTAGATTTAGGTGATAGAAGTTCTATTGAAACAGTAGAAAGAGGGAAGAAGTACCTATTATTATTATCTCAAAATGTACTTTTGATTAATTTTTATATATAGGTACCTACCTAACTTAATACTATCGTAATGCTCATATAAAATACAAATGTAAGTATGCATCCCTTATAGTATCTCTTAATTATAGTAGGTGCATAGAAAAATATTTTCACATAATGTTATTTGTGTTTGTTTTTAGATCACATTCGTGAATTCACATGTGGAAAATTGTACTACCGAACTTTATTTTTAGACAGCAAAAAGGATGCCCTATACGTAGGAGCTATGTAAGTTTTATAAGTTTATACATAGTTTATAACGTTTGAATTTAATTGTGTTAAAATAATTTATCATTTTCCATTCTTATTTTATTAAACTTTTTATCGAACGAAGTAAAAAAGTCAACTGACTTTTTTATATTTGATTACCTACAATATACAAATTGATCGATTGCTTTTACGTAAGTATCCGTAATGTGCCTTTGCTCAGATTTGGCTAATTTTTTTCTCAAAGATCTATTTTGATGTAACTTTAACTTTAACAAAATTCATACTTTCCGAAAAAAATTATTTTCAAAATTTTTAAAATCTTTTTTTTCGGAAACTATTATCGCGAATCTGCGGTAATTGTATGATATTATAGAAGTATTAAAGGCTCATTAGTGATATTATTTCGGAGACTCTCCATGTACAGCAAACGAGGAAAATAGAAAATATTAAATTTAAATAATTTAAAAATATATCTTATATTCGGGGGACAGTCACAGATTTTTCGTCAAATACTCCTCGTACCTACTCCTACTATATATGTAACTATCAAAATTTTCCAAACGGTATAACAGGTAAATATTTGAGCAAGTTCGTCACTTGAATTCTACAGCAGTCTGCTACATACAGGATGTCCAGAAAACGATGTAGAATATCTCTGGAGTGTATAAACCAGGTCAAAGTAAAGTCACAAGCTCTTATAAATTTTCCCTACGGCGCTACCCTGTTAAGATATTCGCCCTTAAAGATGAAAATTTTTTTTAAATAACATTTTTATTTTTCGTCGGATTTTAATATTTTTTGATGTCTACGTAATAAAAGAAGGCATTTAAAATAGGTTTTCTTTTATATCACTTCAGACGAGCGAGAGGTGTACTACCCCTAACCTTTCTAACCCGAAAATATAATGGTTTAAGTTTTTAAATTTTTAAGGTAATTTTTGAATTTCCCAGACATTTTAGGATAAAAAATGTACTTACAGGGAAGGTTAGACAGGTGGAAATCTCAGAAAAATTTAAAACTTTGCAGGAACTAGTCAACACTAATCAAGAGCTGTATTCCATTCGTGCTCTTACGCGGTTTAAGTGGTTGAAATCCACCCTTGAAAATTGGAACTTTTTTCGATTTTGCTTATTATCTGTGAAACAAGAGCTATCGCCAACAAACTAAATATTTTTGTAAATGGCTAATCTAGACTTATATTATGATACAAAAATTAGAAATGAAAATTTTAAGGGACGGCGCTGTGGGTCCGATGCGGACTAGTGGACGCTTAGCTTGACACTGTTGCCGCTGCGACTACCACTTGTCTGTAACAGACAATAAGAGCAAATTAAACACTTCTAAATTTTTCTTTATATTTCCTACCTTTTTCTCGTCGTCGTTTTACCTCTGTGCTCAATTTCCAGCGTAGATTCTTCTGTTGACTGCGAACTTGTATTATTACATACCTATACCTACGTAAGTTAAAATTTCGTTCGCGAAATTGGACAGTTGAATGTTTGAGGGGAGCCCTAACCAAGAACCTAACCGAATCCCTATCCAAGAGCCTAACCAAGCTCGATTTTCAGAGAATTTGTGTTAGTTAGTCGACGAAGAAAGATCCTACCTTTCCTCGTCGTATTAATCCTTTTGGTTTGTAATTCTTTTAGAGTACACAACACACAATTTTCGCGCACTCACATGCAAAAAAGGCCTTATTAACCGAACGAGCACTCCTTGCACACACGAACAATACGACGCCATAATTTAAAATTCGAATTACTGAAGCAAGCACTACCGCTCTGTAACACTGACGCGAAAGATCTGAAGCGGTTTTGCCAGAATTATATATATAAATGCATAGGAGTTAATACGGGGATACTAGGAAATTCCGCTTTTATTTTAAAAACACGCAGTTTTTTATTCGTACTCTGATAAGCTATGAAAGTAGGCGATGCACATGTTTTATTAGTTGCTTTGTATTTTATCGGCCACATAAAAATGCGATTAAATTTTTATCTGGTTTATGGTTTATAATAGGGAAATTTTCAATGCTTAAGGGCACGCGAATTTTTTTTTAATTAAAAATAGAATAAATTTATAATTCTGCGGTATAAAAGCAGTAGATAGTGATTATTCAAATAATTGTACTGCATAAAAAATATATAATTTCAGAATAAATTTCCTAAAAGTACATATTTTAAAAATTTTCGGTCATTATCTGCCAATTTTTTTTTATCAAACTCCACTACGATCTCTGTAATGGCTCAAGCTCCCATCGCACAAAAACCTTAGTTTTAATTGTCTTTTACATGAATATATATGTTTGCCGATGTAAAAATGTACCCAAGTGTAGCAAAAATTAGGGGTGAAAATTCGAAGGCATAACACCCCTTAGGTTTTTCTGGTTTATATGCTCCCGAGAGATTCTCCACCATTTCCTGGACATCCAGTACGTAGCAGAGTACTATAAAATTCAAATGACGAACTTGCTCAAATATTTGCGTGTTATACTTTTTAGAAAATGTTGATACTTACATATATAATAGAGATAAGTACGACGAATAGTTGACAAAAAATTGGTGACTGCCCCTTAAGTATAAGATGCTCTTATATTTTTAAATTATTTTAATTTAATATTCTCTATTTTCCTCATTTGCTGTACATAAAAAGTCTACAAAGAAGTACTATTGATGAGCCTTTTACCTTTACAATATCATAGAAGTACCGCAGAATCGCGAAAATAGCATCTGAGAAAAAAAAGATTTTAATTTTGAAAATAATTTTGGAATTTTTTGTCTGAATTTTTGAAAGCTGATATTTTGCTACAGTTAAAATTACGTCAAAACGGACTCTTGAGAAGAACATTAACCAAATCCAAGCAAAGACACATTTCCAATGCTTATGGCCTTACAGCGGGACTTTTCAAAACTAACAGGTATATGAAATTTTTTAACTACATTTAACATTATTTATTTATAACGTTTAACAGTCATATTAATTACTTTTAAAAAATTAATTTTACAAGTGGAATTTTTTTCGCTTTTAGAACAATTTGATAATCGCCATTATAATGAACACACATATATCTATTTACTTACTTTGAAAGCGCAAAATAATTTGGTTTAAAAACGACCAAAAATTATCTATATCTAAGGTATCCATATACCTACCTATTTATAAAAATAAATAAGTTTTACCCGAGCATTGTCTTTTGCGTCTTATATCGTAAAATAACAATATCATAAAAACGCTAAGTTGCCATATTAAATATTAAACGTGTAAACAGGAACTTAATATTTTTATATCTTCGAGCTCGCTATTTAATTTATAATCCAAGTATTTACTCAAAGAGGAAAAAGAATGCCGAAAAAGATAAATATCCACGCTGAATAACATAATTAACTTTAATGAACTTTTCTAAAAAAAAAAAACACATTATTTCTGAACGGTAGTTATTCTCTTTCGTTCTATTGCTAGCGGTTGAAATTTTTATATCTCACGAAAATGCGTGTAGTCTATGCAACGGCGAATTTAAATAAAGATTAATTAATATGCAGTACATGTTAGCACACATTGGTTCCGTACCCCCGGTTTTCGTGCTTTTGTTTTTAGTAACTGGGTTTATGTAGTGGAAAGTCAAATGCACAGAATGTAAAATTTAAGTGAAAATCAATTTTTCGTTCAAGTAAATCGGCATCTCAACTTATACTTTGTACAACATAAAACTTAAATTAGAAGCAATCCATTTTAAAATCTTCCCGTGTAATTTACTACAATTTTTTTGCAGGGATCGGGTCTACCGCCTAAATTTGAGTAACATCAATCAATCAAATTGTGACGTAAGTTATCTTATAAACAATTTTATTTTTATTGCTTAGGGTGTATTATGTAGGACGATAAAAATTAAAAGAAAGACGTTAAAATACGGTTTTATTCTTTAAAATAATTTTTCAAGTATAAGCCCAAAATCGCATTACTTACTGGTATCTATTATATAATTAAATTGATGAGTCTGAAAGCAATAATTCTAAAATATTCTCTTGTGTATTTTGTTGGGTTATTTTTTAAAAACCGATTCGATAAAAATAATTTGACTAAATTTGCGTGAACGTCTCATATCGAAAAGTTAATTTATGTAGACTTTGTTAGGGTAGGGCCGTATCTACTGAACAAAATTTTTGAATTTCTCACGCAGAAAGTGTTACTATCCTTTCTATATATTTATTACCCTTCGAGTCCAGTTTGAGACAAATGGTTTGTTACTAGCATATATAGGGTATACAGTTGAATTAAATCGTTCAGAAAAAGGCGAGATTTTACTGAAATTGTTTTCGAGTGTTATTCACTTGAATGACAGCGTGATTCGCTCAAAACGAAAAGGAAACAGATTTTCTATTCTAGGCTCCACGCTTAATACCATCGATCATTGCGATCATCTCGTTAAAATGCCGAAAAAGCTTTTGACGGTGTGAGGTTCCAAAACATTGGTGAAGCGAAGTAATACGTAATATAAGTTTCATTTTCAGTTTTAAATTCTAACACAAAGAAGATTGAATACTTTTTCGATCGAAAACTCTTTGCCTACTTGAATACTTGAAGCTTTCGAAAAACATTTCAGATTTTAAATGAAACCGTAGAACTGGCCGTAGAAAAATGTTATGTAGGTAGATACCGTTTCCGCATAAAAACAAAAAAAAAACAAGTGATGGTGATATTTTCGAATGCGTATGTTTACTTTTTTTCTGAACCTCGCAATGTTGCAAATAAGCTCTTTCTATAACTTTCCGAAACAAAGTACGACCGACAAACAATTATTTTACCCTTTTCCTAAACAATTTTATACCAAAAATGAAATTTTTAGTTACGCATCCTGTCGTAAATCGTCCTGTAATATAAACACACCTACAATCGATAAAAATTACCTAAGTAATTAAAATTTCGACAGCGAGAGTGACCTTTCGTTCCAACTGATGAATTTGAAAACAATTTAGGTTAGTGAAAATTTTGAAATACAGTAGTCGCCGCCGTTTATTAGAAACACCTTGGTGCACAACGTAAATACGTTTATGTCAATTACGTGGAGGAAATTATGTTGAATAGATAAATGGTTTTGGTTAGCATACTTCGGTGTCATATAAGCGGCCGATTCAATTAAACGGAACCCCAATGTATTTCGGTACCAAAAGAAATCGTTTCCATTCGCTCGTTGTGCAATTGTTAAAAAAGAATCTCCGAATTAAATAGAAGGCAAGCAAAATACGCACGATCGTTCAATTTTATTAGGTATCTATGACACTTTTTGATATATTATATAGTCAATTAATAATTATATAGCTTTTCAGATTTCTGGAATGTAAATTTTTGAAAATCGTACTTTGATGTAATCTCTTACATTTTTCGAACTTCTTTACTCAAAGAAGTCAATTAATTAGGTATTCTGTTTTATTTTTGATTTATCTATATATTTATTCACTCTCGCCAATACATTTTATTTATTTTTTACATTCTACTATTCGTAATTATATCGTAATATCGAAAACGTTTTGTTTTAATTACGAATTTTAATGAAAATCGTCAATTTTATTAGAAAAAACTATGTTCTTTTATTTCGATAGTTTTCCAATTAGTTAATGTCATTATATTTTTCTCTCTCGAACTGTAATTTAAATACAATATTTACTGTATAATACAGTCATTGTTCAAAGATTACAAATCGAATAGGTAAACACAATACGCAACCCAGCAGTGATTAGTAAACTGTTTACTTTCCCATTAGGATTTATTAGATTATTTATTAATTATTTTCAGTTACGTAACATTCGGTGGCGATAACTTTATAATTATTTGTTAGTACTGACATATTATACATACCTGTATATAAACAATTGAATAGTTACTGTATAACAACAAAAAGGCCTGTCCGACACAAACAAATCGAGCGTTAGATATACCGTATAGGTATTTGAATTGCCCTGTGGGCTATTAACGAGGACGTATGGGAATTATAACAGCCAAAAAAATAATTTGATAAGGGAATAAATAAAATAAAGACGGACATGAACGTTGCATTTTTATTCTAAAAATTTATCTCGGGTCCGTTTTGCTTTCAGATACCTACGTTACAGTCATGGCCCATGTCTAATTTAATAACAAACCGATTTATGCGAAATTAAAATATTGTAATTCGTGAAACAATTTGGACATAAAGGTCAAGATAAAATTAATAATAATAATAACAATAAATAAGATGCAACCACAAGTATGGGAAACCTCGTGGTACAGTTCAAACTGAGCCCGATATTCTTCCACTGCGACATGAAATTAAAAATATCAATTTCAAATTTACAAATATTAACTTTTGGTATCCCCGTTTACTAGCTTATTGTTAACAAGTGCAAGGGCCAGGAATATAATGATAAATATCTTAATATATGCTTTTTTGTCAAATAAATTGTGTAATAGAAATGTGGTAGAAATGCAGGGGGACCTTCAACGTGATAAATGATTTTTTATGATTTAAATCATATCGTAATGACGTTCGTTTTAAATTTATTCTCCCCTTGAGCATTTTAGTAACAAAACTACATTTTATAGAAACTGTTAGGAACATTTAAAGTTTACACGTACCTATGAAAAGTTTAATATACCTATAGAAAAATTGCGTGCGCCCTAAATAATACGAAATAATAAAACGCTTTAGATACTATACATTATCAAACAACGAATTTTGATTAAATTTGGCAACAATATTACTCCGGCTCCATAACCAAATTATATTGCTTAGGTTAGTGGTCACAGAACTGTTAAAATTGCCAAAGGAAGCAGAAACTAAAATAATGTCACGCTTGAATATTCCTTTTACTATTCTAGAGTAAGTTAGAGGGTGAAAATTAATGAAGCGGATAAAATCTCTCCGAATTCTAACTAAGAGAGGTAAATATTTGATGGTGTATTACGGAGCGATTTGGAAAATTACCTAAAGCAAAATTCTAAAACTATTCTAATTTCGATAAAACACGACCTAATTTAATTCAACTGAAAATTCGAAATAATTTAGCTTTATTAATTGCAAGACGCAACGAAAATTGTCGTTATACCATATCGCCCATATATGTATAAGAAATTCAATATTAATTTGTATTGAGTAAAATCAGAAAACGCAATGTTTATTGTTGCAGGTCGATTCGTTAATTCTTGAACCCAGTCATGTTGCAAATTGCGTTTCCAAAGGGAAATCAGAAGTAAGTAAGAATCAGAAATAAACGCTTTATGTTGCTAATGAAAAACAATATATAGATATAATGAATTAAGACGAAATTAAACAATTTGATAATTTGTTAAATATTTTGTCTACTTATATTATACATGTATACCTAACTTAACATTTTTGCTCGTTTTTATCGTGTATCTGTCGGAAGCAATCGTTCTATCGCGATTGCAGTCCTCCCGTTTTGGCCTAAACAACGTAAATTAAATGATTTTCCGTCTAAAATTGACTCGCACCGAGAAAATCCTTAGCTGCTGCTTCTTTTTTCACGGTGTGCGTTCGATTTCCGTACAATAATGTCAATTCCTCGAACGCCTTTTGAAAACAGTTATCTTGTTTTTATTTTATTCGTGAAAGATCCGATTCGAGCTAATGTACATACCTAAGTGCCTAAATTTTAAATTAAGCCACTTTTCTTTTTTGTTATTTTAGGTATATAGCAAGATTACTTTAAATGTGACCTATTTTGTGCTCTTCATAAACATTTTACGAAATATTAAGTTTCATTATCTTTCAAGAGCTGTTTCTTATCGATTGTTTTATTTTCGCGAAAAATATGCCAAATTTTCTAAATTTTTAAGATAAACATAACACACTTTTCGATAATAAATAATTATTATTATTGAAATTATTGTGTACCTAAGTAGTTTACTTATGAAATATGTTTTCACGAATAAATCTGCCTATTTACAGGTAACTAATTTACAACTACATAGATAGTAAATAATATTAAAACAATCGAATGTTTACTTATAGTATTTTTGCTCGACAAACAAATTTGAAATTTAGCATTTTTTAATGAAAGCAAATCAAAATTTGCAAAGTAAATTTACCTAACGTAAGTACAAATTGAATTTTGAAGCTGTATGCATATTCCGTATTTTGATTCCATTGTTTTCAAATACCTACACAAAGAAAAACTCCATTAAAATTTGATTGTTATATTTTTACCGACTTCTAAATTTTGCAGTCAATTCTTCGATGGACAAATTAAAAATCCAATTATTTGACTTTTCCTTGTAGCCGTTAATAAAATTTACAAGATTAACGTTATTATCTATCGTATATCTATTACTCCGTCTTGCTTCTTTCTATTCCATTACCGTTAACGACAATTACTTTCGCTTGCTTTCAGCTGGTGTAATCTGTAGAATTCAAATATACATATTTTTTTAGCATTTCGATTGCCGAAATCATATCCGAGTTATTCAACCAATTGGAGACGGAAATAGGCTTTATTTATGCGGAACAAATGCTCACAATCCCAAGGACTGGATAATTTATGTAAGTATATATATATCAAGCTACAACTTTTAGAAACGTATGACTTGAGAAAAATAAGATATACCTAGTCGCCAAGTAACAAATGGAAAATTCCGACGATCACGAGTATTTTTATTAATAAATTTTGATTTTTGATGTTTAACGCGGGCACTTTGACACTTTAAAAACGATCTCTATTGACAATTAGTAATAAAACAGTTTGTGCGCAAAGACATTGCGTGACAGGCTAGAAAGCTTTTGATTGGCCGAGTAGCGTGCGCAATGATTTCACACGGGCCACAACGTTTTCGATTGGCTAACGAGTTACGCACGATCGGCCTAGATTTGTTTGTAATTGTCAACGTTTCGTAAGATTTATTGGCGCGAATTTATGAACAGTGTATTACCTTCACCGACATTTTCGATAATTTTTTTTGGTCATATTATAGGCAAACTTAACTCATCTAAATCGCAATACGTTCGTTCCGGGGATAGGAAGTGGCATTGCGAAATGCCCGTACGATCCAGCGGACAATTCCACCGCTGTCTGGGTGGAACAAGGAAATCCAGGAGAACTTCCGGGCTTGTATTCCGGTACAAACGCCGAATTTAGCAAAGCCGACACCGTCATTTTTCGAACAGACCTGTATAATTTTACAACGGGAAGGAAAGAGTACAGTTTTAAAAGAACTTTGAAATACGATTCTAAATGGCTCGATAGTGAGTATTATCCTATTTAAAAAAAAAAAGAAAGATCAGTTTACCTCGTTACCTAAATTGCGATTTCTTGTCATTTTTGTTTAGAACCAAATTTTGTTGGATGCTTCGACATCGGCGATTACATCCTCGTCTTCTTCAGAGAAACGGCAGTCGAATATATTAATTGCGGAAAAAGCGTGTATTCTCGGGTGGCACGCGTTTGCAAAAAAGATACGGGAGGGAAAAATATCCTTTCCCAAAATTGGGCGACCTACACAAAATCCAGATTAAATTGTTCGATTCCAGGAGAATTTCCGTTTTATTTTAACGAGATCCGTACGTCATACGATTAGAATTTATTAGACAATTTATTATGTCTCCAATCTTTTTTTCTTTTAAGAAAGCATTTACAAAATACCCAATGATAATTCAAAATTTTATGGTATTTTTACTACTTCGGCTAATGGTTTAATGGGATCCGCTATTTGTTCCTTTAAACTGTCGGATATTCAAACCGCATTTAATGGAAGATTTAAAGAGCAAGCTTCTTCTCTTTCGGCATGGTTGCCTGTTTTATCTGGTCGTGTGCCCGAACCACGCCCAGGTATCTGCGTTAACGATACCGAAACACTACCAGACAGTGTATTAAACTTTATTAGATCGCATCCTCTCATGGATTCGGCCGTTATGCACGATGGAAACCGCCCCGTTTTCTTTAAACGAGATTTAATATACACGAAACTTGTTGTAGACAAGATTAAAGTCGATATTGGAGGAGCCGTGATGGAGTACACGATATACTATGCAGGAACGAGTATGTAAATTCGATTCGAATTCTGCGCTCGAAAATCGAATTGCAATTTATTTTTAAGGCGATGGTAGAATTTACAAAATCATGCAATGGTATAAACAGAAAAACGATTTTTCTTCCATTCTGTTGGACATATTCGATGCGACACCCGGCGAGTCGATCCAAGCGATGGATATTAGTCGTAATTCGAAGACCCTGTACGTCGCCTCCGATTATCGTGTGAAACAAATAGATCTTGTGATGTGTAACCAAAGGTATCGCAACTGCTTACGATGTGTACACGATCCATACTGTGGTTGGGATAAGGATGCCCATCTTTGTAAACTTTATTCTCCAGGGTGGGTCGTCGTTATTTTCTACTCGAATAATTACAACTTCGGTTGCAGTTTACTTCAGGATGCGACCAACAGTACAATTAATATATGCGACAGCAGCACAATAAGGAAAAAACTAACAGTAACGTGGGGCCAAAGTTTACATTTGGGTTGTTTCCTAACGGTTCCGCCGGTATTAACTTTACAACAAATTAGTTGGTATCATTTTTCAAAGGAAAAAGGCAGGAATAAAATTATTTTTAGGTAATTCTCATTAATTCGCTATTTAAATGTAGTACATAAAATTACTTTTTAAGACAAAATAAATATATAGAAACGGCCCAGAATGGTCTTTTAATACTTTCGATGAAAGTGTCGGACGCGGGACCGTACGACTGTTTGATGGGACCTTCGCTGCTATGCTCCTACAACATAACTATTCATAATAATCGATGTACTCCTCCGGATAAAATCAAAAACTACAAAGAAGTTTATTCGGAATGGTGCCATGAATTTGAAAGGTATAAGTATTCGATGAAACTGTGGCAACAGAAACAAACTGTAAGTATAATAATTACACTTCCTTCTCTAAATTTTAGCTTTATTAGTTATTAAAACTTTTATTTCGTCTCTACGTTGCATTTTTTTTACGTAGTAGATATGCATTTAAAATGTAAGTGTAATAAAACAAGATAAATATAAGTACAATTGTATTAATCGGCTCTATTTTTTTTCAGAAGTGTCTTGGTCCTCACAATCAAACAGATTATAATAGTTTTCCAAATGAAATACATCAAATTTTATAAATTAAAAGTGTGATATAAGTCCTGCGTGCAGCTAAGAATAAGGCAAAGTTAACAAGATAATTCTAAATACTTATTACTTACTTTTTTTATCCATAATTCGCCCATATTACGATGAGTATTCCTGCTGACTTTTAGCTTAATCTCTAGTAAGCTATTTATTTTCTATCATTAAATATTAACATAAGTATCTATTGAATAAAATTGCGAACAGTCGTTTTATATTAACGTTGCAAGTGTAGTCATAAGTTTAAAAACAAAATTTTAAATGTAGACGTGAGATGAAATACCATATCCGTTTAGATTATCTTAGATTTAGATTATCCGAAAGATTATCTGCGAATGTACAAACGTAGACATTCTAAAGCTAACAAATTTGAATTTGACATTTTACAACGTTTTCCATCTCAATTGAGAAATATTTTGAAGAATTAAATTTTATTTAGGTTTGTCTACAAATGAAAAACAGCAATAATAAATTACATAATTTATTAAATGAATATTATTAAAAATGTTATTTAAAATTTTAAATATACCTAGTACTTACAATTATCTAGTAGTTATTGTACAAAGGTGCTTAACACGTTAGATAAGTTTTATATTAAGAGTAGTGTTACCGTAAGGCATTTATAGACAGTAGAGATGAATCCTATTTTTTTGTAAAAATTCATTAACGATGCGTTTCTTTATTATATTGAAAATTGTTAAAAATTTTGGCTGTGATGTAGAAATTATGAAATAAAAATATAGAGACATGTTATATTTGTTGATTTATTTATTACTTTTTCTTATTGTTCGGGTGAATATAATAAAAATTGACAAATATTAAAGTATAATCTTAAAGTTTAAGTAAATGAACAAGTTTACATAAACAGGTGTTTGTAAAGCTCGAGACTTACTCAAGTAGACTTTATTGGAAACTTACATCTGCAAATAAAATATTATCTTTATTATTTATTTCTCTTTAAACGAGAAAGTTACAAAGTTGTGTAGTCGATGTCAACGTCGACGTCTCGACGTTATGGAGATAACGCACCTTAGAGGGTACCTCAAATTTGTTGTGGAAAACTCTCTCGGCCATATATTCATAAACGAATCGTTATAGATTGTAAACAATTTAATAACAACAATTTGGTCGACTATTTTTTGATTCCTACTTTAAAAATGCGTGTTATTGTGTTCATCTATATCGACAACCTGTACTTACGGTTTATTACCAAAATTGTTAATTTTCAGTGTTAGAAAAAATTAAAATTCTGAAAAAACTATTATTAGGAGAAGTAGCCATATGGTCATCTATCCTTTTTTTTGGAAGATATAGTAGATAGCTATAACAGGTGCAACCAGAAATATGTACATACATAGTTTTGAACTAAATTAGATTAAGATACTCTAAACAGTATAATATTATTAATGAGTATGATGAATTTATGAAATAAACAACTTTCGAATACGACACGTGAAAATTAGCCATGTAACCCCGATTTCCCCTTATGTAGTGCAACCACAGATGTCCCTCGTATACGAATCGTGGCACGAAAACAAAGGACTCAAGTTAATTTATTTGACAGTGCGGTTAAGTAAATATTTTACCTATCACTACTACTTTATGTATTATCCAACATCATTTTTCAATTTTTTATCGATACTTGCACTACGAGCTTTCGCTCTCTGTTTCAAAAAAATATTTGCATATAACAATGCTTTCTTTATGTTCTATCTTTATAATTTGCACATATTACGTTTGATATGAATTTTTTTCTAATTTTTCAAGCACGGTACTTGATATTTTTATTAATTATATCCGAAATTAGGAAGCAACTAATACATCAGGGGGCGTAGCTCAGATGGTAGAGCGCTCGCTTAGCATGCGAGAGGTACCGGGATCGATGCCCGGCGCCTCCATTGTTTTAAAATTTCTTTGTTGTAATATTATTATTATAGTGTGTACAGCATGTTTCAAAAGTTCCAACTTTCATTTTTTTTTAACAGATCTCTCCCTACTTTTGTTCAAGTGACTAACTCTCCGTGTGTCTCCATAAAGTATAAATACATGGACCTTTTATTCGTTAACCATTTACTTCATGGACCATTCATCGTTATTTAACTAAAACATTTTAGGCCGTAACAATAATTTATAAAGGAATAAATTAGTTTGAAATCGAGAAAATAATCGCAGAATAGAAAACGTACAGAAACAATTAGGTAAATACTGCTATGGCCTATCGAAACCTATATGCAATTCACGTCATCAAAAAAAAGTTACTAGATCGTTTATTTGTAATTCGGATTAAAGTTTGGATAGTGACATATTTTATAAATGATTTACCTGCGCACATATTAGATGGTGTAAAGAAAGACTGCAATTTATTAGAACTGTCAAAATACGAGGTACGAAGTGACAGCACTGTGTGAAACGTCATCATCTAACCTTTCATTGATGACGTGGATTGCATATAGGTTTGGACGAAGTGTATCAAAGGTGCGTTTTCTAAAACATGACTTTCAAATGTACTTATAATTCTTACGTTTGAGTAAAATTAAATGTTATCTTATTATATAATAATAAACCTTTACTCGGTTGCTTTTACATTTTATACAAACATTTATCTACCTATTGAAAAATTGGAAATCTATTTATACCTACACGTAGAATTATAAACCACAAAAACACTACTTTATTCATTTTTGCCGTGCAGTAGACATAAACAATCGTTATGTATATTCATAATCCTGTAGCACACACATTCGTGAGTAAATCCGACCCTGTCTAACATGTTGTAATAGTAAGGCGACATCCTGATCGTGCATCGTCCATATGTATGTATTTGTTTTTATCTATGTTATTACATAGGTTGGGTGAATAGATTATAGGTGTATTTATTTAAATATGTTTATTAAAAAATATTTAGTTACAGTGGTGTTATTTAATATAAAAAAAAAATAATTCTATACTTATTTACTGCTACCTACATAAAAATTAAGTTATTTAATTTTCTTTTGCGTACTCGTAATAAGCACCCACGACAACAATTAATTCGCCAGTAACTAAAGTCAACCATACCAGGAAATTACCATAATTTGCACCATATCTTTCGGCAATAGAACGAGTTATGTAACTCAGGGGAATTTGTGAAATCATTGCTAACATTGTTAATCCATATCCAGTTCTGCATGGGACGGACACCTATATTAGAATGTATATAATACGTGAAACATCATTACCTATATGCCTATATGAGTTTTAAATTTACCAAATATTCGTGAAGAAATCCAGTAACGAAAGCGACCAAAAAAGCAGCTTGCATTTTAGAATAGCCCATCTTGAGTGCTGGCAAAAAAAAAAGTTGCTTAAACAAAATGTGCGTCTGATAATTCCATTTATTCCAAAACATCGTTATGTGCTCTGAATTCCACCAATTTTTTGCCACGACAATTTCTTCAGTGCCCCCAATCCATCCAAAAGATGGAAGGGCTATTTCAAAGAGGAGATAGTAATAATATAAAAACCAAACGATGTTAGTCGGGAGCTAAAACATTAATTGTCACATAACCGATATTTTAAATTTTATTATTATCTACCTATACATAATTTATGTATTTAGGTAAATAATAATAAAATTAAATTGACGACACAGTTCAGACATACAAAAAATAATCGAAAAACTAAAACGAAGCTCACAATCGGTTAAAAATAAAAATAAATAATACTTAAATTGAACTGATAAATAAAAATACATCAATTAAAAACACTAACTGCTAATTTCATAACTGTTCCAAACATTTTTAAATACTGTCCTGCATTGTAACAAAATATCGTCACACCAACTTCTGGTAATATGTACTGATATATTATAAATGCCATAATGTAATGAATAATAATAAGCTTTATGAGTGCGTAAAATAGTTTTCTATAATTCCTGGGTCGATTTTGCTGTAAATTTGTGTCGTAGTTGCCATTACCTGTACATGTCACATAAATAAGAATGTTTTTTAAACTAACACTTTGTCGATATCCAATTGTTGTTTTGGTGTTGTCTTCTTGATTTCTTTTTTCTGAAACGTTAAGTGAATTAACGTAGGTACAGCTTAATAAAACCAATCACTAACCGATTTCTAACGTTTGTTCGAAATATATTTTTCTGCGTTTAGTATTTATCATTACATATGATATCAACTTTATGGTCGGAATAAAACAACATAGAGCAACAGCCGCGGCAGCAACTATATAAAGAAGAAAATATTTTGTTTGAGAGTTAATTGAAGAAACAATTTATATAACAAATTATAGGTATGTACTTACTTCTGTTAAACTTATAATAATTAAATAAATACGCGCTGCAATTGACTAACAATAAAACATTAAATATATGTAGAACTATTCCAACTTTTTCCGGTAAAATTTTCTAAAAGATAAACCTAGTTTAAATAAATCGAGTTATATTCGTCATGACTTACCAACGCTAAACACTTTTCGGTGATATAACAAATCAACACTTGCATTAAGTAACCTAAGAATGATTAAAATAACTTCAACATAAACAACGAACGTGACTTAATATACATACAAATAAAAAGCAAAATATACAACAAATAATTTTCTTGAACGAAATCGCTAAAACAATAGGTGATATCCAAAGGAGTTTTGACAATACCATACCTGCAACGTTTAAGTGAAATTACTTATCTATGTGATTTAAGAATGATACCTTACCGTAAATAGTTTTCAATCACGAAATTAATTAAAAAGGCCCAGAAAAAGAGAAATATCCAGTTATTTATTCCGTGCTCGAATTCTTTTCTATAACAAGAAAAATAATAACACGCTCTTGAATTACTTAATTGCTCACTTCTTAAAGGAGCGTCGTTGGTCTTCTGATTCTTTGCAATTTTCCATATTAGATATGTCCACTTATAGGATTTTTATAAATAGGTAACGTGACCTAACTATTTCTTGTTAATCCGTGGCTTTATTAATTTTCTAAATAAGTGAACTATATTAATTATTTTAATGCGTATTATTTAAGATATTTATTGTACGAATAAGGAATTTTACTAAACACGCCAAACTCGGAGAGTAAAAGTATTGATAATTCAATATTTTGTTGCTTGAAATAAATATCAATTGTGTTATTGGTTTTTTTTAAACATTTATAAGTTTAGCCATAATAATAAAGCTCTAGAGAAATACCTATATCTTTTAGGTTTTCTAATTTACAATTCAAAATGTATTTCAGGAATTTTATTCTAATACAGTAATAAATTCGTAAAACAAATACATAATAAGATCATATTTTTAAAGACGTAAAGCTAATATAAAAATATAGATTAAAAATAAACACATTTATTAATAATACATACGGAATTACATATTCTAGTTATTTAGAAGAAAAAAAACGTTAATATTTTACGATGAGTAAATTTGCTTCCGTGACAAATTATTTATTTAGGTACCTACTATTTTAAATTTTTTATTATTTCTGCTTCGATTTACGTTTCTTTAAATTAAATAATTTCATAATTTGTTCGCGTGTGATTTTTAATTGTTATTTGATCAAAGCAGTCCTTGCGTGTAAACGTGTAAAACGAGCTTTCGATCGTAGAAATGTCGTTAAGTTTACAGAGATGGCATCTGTTTGTGAAACATTCAAGTAGAATTAGATATCTAACGTTGAAAACTTCTAACTACATTGAATAATGATTGTTACGTTAGATGACGCATTAAATAAGTATATCTGCGTGCATTTGAATGTTCGTTTATTTATCGTTATTCAAAATAATTTAAAATAATTCTTATGATTCTGACAATAAATTCACAACTAATATAAAATTACAAACATAATTTAAACTTAAAAATTTTTGCAAAATTATTTTTTAATTAAGTACCTACTGTTTGTCTTTTATATGATGTACTACCTATAGCTTATCCAAATCTATATGATGTTCACGTCATCAATACAAGGTTTCAAGGTTTCACACAGTGCTGCCACCTCGTACCTCGTATTTTGACAGTCCTAATAAATTGTAGTCTTTCTTTATACCATCTAATATGTGCGCAAGTAAATCATCTATAGAATATGTCACTTTCCAAACTTTAAACCAAATTACAAATAAACAATCTAGTACCTTTTTGTAGATGACGTGAACATCATATAGGTTTGGATAAACTATACGTACGGTTTACAGTGATTTTAAAATATATATTTATTTAATGCATCTCCATTTAAACAAAATGTAGGTAATTTAGTTTAATTGTTCAATGGCAGGTTTTGACGATTTAATTTTTTAATAAACATGTTCTCAAAACTACATTGTAATTATCATATATAGCTTATCCAAACCTATATGACATCACGTCATCAAGAAAAAGTTACTAGATTGTTTACTTGTAATTCGGTTTAAAGTTTGGAAAGTGACATATTCTATAGATGATTTACTTGCGCACATATTAGATGATATAAAGAAAGATAGCAATTTATTAGGACTGTCAAAATACGAGGTACGAGGTGACAGCACTGTGTGAAATGTCGTCATCTAGTAACCTTATATTGATGACGTGAACATCATATAGGTTTGGATGAGCTATAGGAAGTGGTGCAAATGTGGAAACCCAGTTGGTTTTTTTTTAAATAACCATTTATTTTACATCATTAATGAGTTTAGTATTTGTAAAACTATTAGATCATTTACAAAAATCACAAATGTAATGTTCATTTTCACATTCTGCGCCCTCAACATGATACCATATCTTACAAAGTAAGTAAGTACTGGGTCCACATGCACATGATGGAAACTCTTCCACAATACCATCAATTGAACGTTTTCACATTACCAGCATATATAGCCAATTTGGTATCTAATCGTTTGTATGCCAATTTTATAAAGTATAATTTTAATTTCAATAATAAATTAGACTTAAAATAGTCCTTAACTGAAATGGTCTATAATGGTTGGTTGAAACACAGGCAATAACTATTTTCAATTACGCCAAACTTACAAAAGTTTAAAAACTAAAATAAAATTTAACATAATATTTCACTTAGAAAACTGTGACAATAAGAAGTACAAAAGTAAATTCTAGTAGTTTTTGTTTGGTTACAGCACCTATCAAGCCAAGGAGACCATGCTTGCACATTACCCTCAGATTTCCACAATTGCACCTCTTCCTCTACTATGTATATATATAAACAAACGATTACATTGTAATCTCGTTGTGAAATTTGAACTTTTCATAATAATTGTATAATTATTATTGAAATATTCTTCCGCCTTTTATTACAAAATAAACAAATAAAATTTTAAAACTACATAGAAGTTACTTAAAAAGCCATGCAGATGGGTACTTACCTACCTAATAGGTATATCGATATATTAAATTAAATGTAAAACAACAAATTACTCTATCGAAAAAGGAAATGTTTTTGTAATACCGTGATTCAACAAAATTAAATAAATAATATCATAAATATTATCGTTATTTATGTTCATAGATCATATCGTGACATTTCGTGTATATTTAAAATTTTATTCATTATTATTGGTATATCCGAATCGAAGTCGAACCCAAATAATCTAACGATAAGTTTGAAAATTTCTAAAAATAGATGAATGCGCCTGTATCACTGACAATAAATAAGTAGATATATAATTCGTAAAATTGTACAGATGTATATTTAAACAGTGAGTTAAAGAATATAACTAAAATCAAATTAGAATACATTCATTTTAGTACCTAGATACTCAAAAATCAATATTTAGTGCCTAGTTATTTTTATAAGTAATGAATAAATGTCAATAATAAAAATAAAATTTATATACGCAGATTTACCCTTGATTTTATACTACTTACCTACGTCTGTTTCGAAAGAGCGATAAAGCACTGTCGACCGCAAACTAAAACTATTGAGAAAATGTCTAAATAGTAGTTCTTGTCATTCGATCTTTACCTACTTACACTTTACACTTTAACCTGATTTATCTTAAGTGTTACAGTATCTTAAGTGATAAGTGTTACATAGGTACTTACTTTATCGCATTTAACGTCTTTCCGGTTTACGTTTTATATACATCAGTTGTGCAGAATTTTTACGCCGACTTCTATCGAAAGCTCACTTTACAAAAAGATTGCCGACACGATAATTATTAACCGGCATATGCGAACGTTTCGGCTACCGTTCGGCCGAAGCAGTTGTAGCTAACTTAAGCTATATAATAATCAAGAACTATAAACCGTTTATTAGTTCGAACTCACTTACGTATATGGGCCATCAAAAGCACAAGTTTAAAAATTTATGTTTTCCACTTTTTACAAAGTTAAAACGTTTCAATAGGTACACAATTACTTATAATTACTGTTTACATCTCTCTTTCGTAATACAGGTAATACTAAGGTAACAACGAGCGAGATGAAGTTTTTAAGATTTAATGTGATTGTTAACATATTCTGTATGAATCATGGATCAAGTTATTGTCGTTGGAGTTTCAAATGCATTAAAACCTCCTAGAAACGACCACATTTTCTAGCTGGTGGTCATCTTTAAATGTGACCGGTAATACTAAGATCACAAAAGTAGTATCTAGTATTTATTATTTACAATTAGTAACTCTTATTCCCGAAAACAGTCACCTCTACAAAAGCGTAAAAACTCCTTGAACCAAGGCATTTGGAGTTATCTTACAAAAATGGTGCTATAGGTATGTATTTTCGTAGCCCAGTAGGTAAGCTATCGCCTATAAAAAACTCGTTGTTAGTTTTGTTATTGAATTTAGCATTACACCAGCTATAATTGCATACTTACATTGTCATTATTATTTAAAAATGCTAATCTGCCTTAAAATGAGATTTAATAAATCAAAAAAAATTATAATTTACTTTTTATAGTTTATTTTAAATTTTAAAATACGTTTATCCTAGTAATAAATGGTTCCGTGAAAATTTCTCGAAACACAGTCGAAAAACAATTGCTCGAATGCAGAATTTCTCGAATTATGTAAATATAGTATTGAACGTTTTATTCGCACTTCTGTTTAAATAAAATTTATTAACAAATAAAATCAATTTCAGTTCATAGATAATATTGTATAAAAATTATTTAATTATTTATTCGTCTAAGGATCAAAATTTAAAATGTATTGCTCCGTAAATAACCTGTCGCATAAATTATTAGGATGATAACATTTTAATTGTCAGATGCCAGCAGTGGCGTATCATTTTGCGAAACAACTTGTCTGACGATGACTGATTTGGTTATAAAGTGTTAAATGTTCAACAAACACACGTGCCACTGCGGTAAAGTGAAATGTAAAACATTGAAAGCTTATAAAATGTAAATATCAGACAAATAAAAACATTAATAGAATTTTGACATAATTTAAATTTCAAAAATGAAGCGAACAGTTTTTTTTTGACTATTCGCGCAATATGTTCCGCACTTTCATTGTACATATTTACGGGGTATTATGCCCTGCTGTAAACGAGAGAGTTAGAAATTTTACGTTTCTTTCCTGCTTTTTTGTGCTCGTTTCGATGGTTAAATAAAAAAATTACGCGTCACTATTTGATTTCACGTTACAGCAGAAAATCGATCTTTTTGACTTTTTCAAAAAGTTTTAACATCTCATTTCGTGTTTGCAATCTATGTTTTATCGTAGAATTCAGTCTCGTGTATTAGTTGTTTTTTACCACAAATTTATATTTTATATTTTTTATATAATGAGAATTTCTTAAGCCGTAAAACGATACAATCCGTAAATTAAACTTATCCATACTTATTAACAAGAATTTAAATAAGTTAGAACCTTTCCTTCCGCTGTCACAAAGGAGGCAAAGGAAAAACTTCAAGGGGCGCCGGTCTATTCATCATGCTTGCTGACACTCTGACATATGGAGAGGTCTGCCACGGGAGCGTGTCAAATATCACCAGAATATTACCCCACATTTCATTTGAGGTAGTTTTTTATTATTTCTCCTTTGTCGTTGCCGTTATTTGACATTTTATTCGTGTCGGCAACGCAAACATTAATTTATTTAATTGCTTTGCAGATACTAATTAACTTAAAAGAACTTGCATAAAAATTTGCAGTAAATAAATATACAATTTTTATTTTCGTAATAGGTAAGTATATATTAATCAGTCTCATTTAACATTGCGTGGGGCCGACAAATAAATTTTAAAATATCTAAATAGTATATAAAAACAAAATTATATAGGTAGGCATTGAAGGTCAGTTTTAAAAGAATCATAATATAGACATATTACATGTATGTACCTATAGGTACATAACAACAAATACATATTTTACGTTTAATAAAATGTTTTATTAAAAAAAAAACATCATTAAGCGTCTTGATTTTATTTCGTATACAGCTGACAATGAGAAAAGTTATCATAAAATGCACCCGTTCTAACAACACTCATTTCACGGTAATTTACATTCTATTATTAAAATGTCTTTATTTGGTACGAACATAAACAAATCGTTCCTGCTAAAATTTTACAATTTGTTTAAACTCATTATTCATTTTTTTTAAGGTAGTATAGATACGATATTTTTATATTCATGAATTGTCGTCGTAGGTAATTCACAAATTTTAGATATCTATTTAAATTTTTAAATATTTCACTTTTTTAATGACCCTGGTCGTAGACCATTAGCCAATCATTGTGTATACGTTTTGAGTACCTAATTTGTCATGTTAGGAAGAACGATCGATGGCATCCATGGTTGCAGGAGAATTCAAACTCCAGGCCGTTGGTTTACTAGGAGAGTGTTTAGCTCTCAAGCCCACCACGGCCTCCAATATTCTTATTCGTGTCCGTGTTACATTTTTGTATAAAAATGACTGATATTTCGAATAGTACAAAAGATATTGCCCCCTCTATTTCTCGACGTGATTGTACTATCAGTGGGCTGCATCGTTTCATCGAGCTCACAACCCTTACACCTCGAAGTCCACGTGGAAAAACGCATGAGCTGATCTACCGAAAAAATTAATCGCGATTGATCGAATGTCGTGGTGTCTGATAAAGCGACATTTTGGACGTGTGTTCGTATAAAGTGTGCTTACAGTCTGTGCACGTGCACATTTCGTCCAGTGCACTGTCAAACACCCTGTAAAAATCAATGTTCGAGAATGCTTCTCGGAGCGCGGTGTTGACTGCTTCGAGCTCTTCGACAAGAATTGGAAATTTGACTCGCGAGAAAGCCTGTCGTAGCATTTTTGATGTACTTTTATGCCAAACAAATTACAAAAAATATCTTAAGTACTTTTCAAAAAATCGTCCTTCTTTTCTTGTTGAACAGACTGTAAGTCCAATGCCTGGAGATATTTAAGGAGATGCATAACGTAATCTAAGGGAAGTGGTTCTCAAATGACTTCCTCTGGCTTCTACATTCCATCATTTGCTCGAGGTAAATCTTGTTAAGTCGAACAACCTCGGTACGAACTGCATGCAGTTTTGATCGCAGAGGAAACGTAAGTTCAGCAATCAAACAAGTGACAAAGGGAACCAAAGAAAACTGCTTTATACATAAATATGCAAAGCTAAGTTCTTTCTAATTTGTCAAGGAACCAGGGATCGATTACTGTTACCTCATAATTTTTTTTATCAAATTGTGAAAGTTGCTTTTTATTTTTTATTATAAGGAAACATTTGCAAGTGATTTCGTTAAAAATATCGTGTTGTATGAAACGGCGAAATCGCCATTTGATGTTTCCATTTTCAAGGGGTAGGTATGTATATAATTTCATCCGTTCGCGTTCACGTCTAAAGATTAAAGAAAAAACGCGTGTCGCTTAGTTTTCCGCCTGCTATAACGTTCTTGAAAAAAGAAAATTATAGGGGGACACTCGAGATGCCTTTCTTTCTGCGAAACTTTCTTCTTTTAAAATTAATACACTTATCGTTAGTTAACGTAATGAACATCAAAATAATTTTTGAAAGAAATCTATTAAGTATAATTCAGTTGAATTTAATAAAATAAAATAGTTATGGATTACTTAACTGCATGTCGAAAAATATGATCTAATGGAGTATTAGTTTGATTGCCCCTTTGTATTCCACAGATACGTATTATTCTATAATAAAATTGTTTAATCTACCAATGTATATGACTGCACTGGCAATCGCCTATTTTTTTTTTAGAATCGGTTACGTATTTATTTTATTCAGTTATTTAGAAAACCATGCAGATCATTTTTTCAGAAGTTTAATACCTAACAGCAATTCAGGTACCTATACTTTTTTTCTTCATGCACCACGTTATGTGTATTATTTTTAGAGAAAAATAGTTCAAGTTGGGCTTACCTTTTTAAAAACACTAGGGTGACCAAAATGTTTACTATCTTAAAAGGCCACACAAAATAGGCATTTAAAACTCTAAGAAACATTTATTTTATTGCATATAAAATGTTGATTAATTGAAGAATGTTGAAGGTAAATTTGAAATGACCAATAAATATATCGTTAACATTAATCGAATTATAATAAACCTGTAGTTGTAGATGATCGTGTTAACAACGACAGTGGCAATTTAAGATTAAGACGAAATCGTCTATAATACCTCGATATTAACTAGGGCACAAAATATAAATGTACCTTTACTAAAATTAATTATGAATGGAAGCAATGCCTTTTACACGGACATTCTGGTCCCTAACTAGCCATGTCTAGTCGTTCCGCGAAACGCCCATTTCCGTCGACCCATCACGTGTTGTTGGCAACTGAATGTAATTTCTGCATTTGCCTCGTTAACTGCTCATTACATGATAATGCACAAATGTAACTGTAGGAATTATTCTATTTATTTTAGCTTGTAAGTGTTCGTCTTTATTATTAAAATTAAGTTATTTAGTGTGTTTGGCTTGGCATGGTCAAGTAAATTGTCTTGATACAGTAGGTACCTAATATAGTAAATATACCTACCTAATAAGGTGAATGTAATTAGAAAAAGAATTAAACATGAATATCTTTAGCTGATGAAATAAAAACTATCACATCAAATATCTTTATAATAGTTTAAATATGTATTTAGAACCTACATACAATACCACCTATAGGACTTGTGATGGATTTCTCAACATTTTGGTTGTTGAAAAGGGAGAATACATCGTTGCATTTATAAGAAATATGTTATTATTGAAGCTGATTTGTAATAGGCATGAATATCATCATTTAAATTTCTCTGAAAAATAACAAAACTGTAGGCCATTGAAATTTAGGGGTAGGTTAATATACGTCTATATAATTGGAAACGGTTATTACAATATTTTTTTCCATATAGAAATAGATATAATTTAACCTATGATTAAAGTTAATAACTCTCGCTGAATACGGTCGATATAGTCTAACAATAAGGAGAGCTCAAAAGTCAATCAGTGTAAGTCATTATTGTCCTGCCATTGATTTTTCACTGATTGATTCATACTAGCGGGTGACGAAGCGTCCACGTCACGACACTTTGCCATCGCTGGACACTTTATCAATCGAAAGCGAAAACATTGCAATGGGACTTACACTACATAAATCAATGGCAAGACAATAATGACTTACAGTGTTTAACTTCTGAGCCCTCCATATTTTCTTACAATTAGTCGTAGTGCACCTACATGCTTCTTTGTAAACAACAAAACAAAAATAATTGCACTCCTTACAAGATCCGCGAGTTAACCGAGTAGAAAATTGTTAGAAATATAATTAAGTGGATAATAATCATTATTATTATTAATTTTTCTGATTTTTTTTTTAATTGCGCCATACTTCGACTCAAATTATATTTCTTCTTCCGTTTTTTTTTCTATTTACAACTGCAATCCGCGAGTGTGATGGCCTGTGGCGACAGCAGCGTCTACCGCATGTATTGTGTGCAACCATGCATCAAGATGCAGTCAACCACGGAACTTTAGGACGCGTGGTCGACTGTTAATCTAATTGTTTAGGTGAAATTTTTAGTACTTCGGTCGCCTCTAATGAGGTCTTTTACAAGTACTTTTACATTTTAATGCGTCTGCTACAAGAAAATTAGTACAATATAACTACTTTAGATACAAACGCTTTGGTATTTTAAGATGTTAGTTCTTTTCATTAATCAGTCCGAAAGCTCCTTCGAGCTTTATTGCTTATGCGATAGTTGTCTGCTGTACAGGGTGATTGATGTAGGTACTAGATAATGTTTTGAGATGTACAGAGAATATTTAGTCGATAAATATCCGCTTTAATGAAACCATGTCCGGTATAAAGAACTGTTTATGCGTTACAGTCGTGGAGGATTGTCGTAAGTTTTTATTAGCATACCTATCTTGTTTTAGGTTATACGTGTAATTTTGTAATATGAATTTTGAATCACCCTTTATAACAAACAATTGTCAAATAAGCAACAACGTTCCTCTATCCAAATTGCGAATATATATATTTTTTAAATCTATTATCTGTTTACTTATAGGTATTAAAAATACCTGTTATGGATTATATTAAATAATTAATTAAAACGGTCTTATTATGAAATTATTTTATTCTACATATTTCTTGAAAATCTTTAATAGTTAGGTAGGTGCACAAAAATGTGAATAAAATTACTGAACTTTTACGAACCGTTGCAAAAATTAAAAGTGAATATAATATTGATAGGTAAAAAATCGAATTGTTTATTTTTATTTAAAAATGTGCTATTTATATAGCTGCACGTGGATTCTTTAAAATAAATAATGAAATGCAACTAAATTCGCAGACAGGAAATTACAAGATAAATATGTGTCTGATGGGTTCTAAATTTGTCATGACGATGTATGTAGTGCATATACTTACTCCAATTCACATGAAATATAGTTCTCAAATATGTATCTAATCGGATTTCGCGGATTATTCGCGAATTTATTGCTGCCATACCTATACATATATTCATTGCAATTAATAGGCCATTCGTTTGTTTACAGCAACGTCAAAATATATATTTTTTAAATAACATACATACTATAAAATAAAATAAAAAATTCTTACAAAATATGATTTATATTTTGTTTTTCGAAAATTTACAGCGAAATTGAGACCCTTTTAACAGTGGTTTTTAAAGATTAATTAGATGCCGTTTCATAAATTATTTTACCACAAATGCTATATTATAATATGTTTTCTCTTAGATCATATTAACAAAATAAATATTATATTTCTAAGGCACTAACGTTAACTAGCACCAAATTATTTACAAATAGATATTTATAGCGTAAATTGCACTTTAAAGCTTTTGAAGCGAAACCGGAACTTCATTTTGGAACACTTACTTACTACGATAAAAATACTACAACCCACTTTGATTTATACCACCTATACATATTTACACTGTAAGTACATAATTTATAGGTAAATATTCGTATACGTCCTTTATTTTTTTTATTGTTTTTAGAATTTCCAAATACTAAAAACTCCGTTGTTGCGGGAATATATGGATTTCCTGTTAATTTAAGTACTTAATTTTAATACGTTCAGAATGTTACAACTTACTTATAATTTGAGTTTCTAATTTAGTAATACCTGAGAAATACGTTTCGAAAAACCTTTTAGAAATAAAAAATACTTCTTTAATTTTTTTGTAGGCAGGTACAGGTTGACAAAAAAGTAATGCGCGCGTCCGAAGCGATGGGCGAGCGGCAAACCACGAGATCTTTTGTAATCCTTTCGTTGTTAACAAGACCCTTGTAGAAACAGTTGAAGTAACCGGTTTCCTCGTCGAGTTCGGATTTCTTTTAAAGATACATTTTACACGCAATATTAGTATGTTTAGCGAACAGGTGGTTCTAAATGTTACGCGTTTAAAAAATATCGAAACGATTCAAAGCGTATTGCCTGTAATTATCGTTAAAAGAAATCCGAACTCGACGAGGAAACCGGTTACTTCGATTATTTTTACGCGGGACTCGTTAACAATCGAAGAATTGCAAGGGATCACGTGCCGCGCCGCTCGCCCCAACGCCATTACTTTTTTTGGCCGACCGTACCAAAGTGCCAGACTTTAAAATAAATACTATAGTTAGAACGTGCCTATAGTTTTTAAATTTAATTTTAAGAACTTTTTAAACATTTACTGCACCGAAAACGATTATCGTTATTATTTAATTAAAAATACTTAGCGATATACCTAGATATATAATGTAGATGAGAAAGTCCATATATTCCTACAACAATTTTCTAGATATACCTACCAATTTCTTATACTTATTCATAGGTTTTCTCACTTAAATGTCCTTATATAAAATTAAATTAAGTTAACGGGAACGATTCTTCAAATGTGTCCCTGTGCCGACGTTAAAGTTGGATGCGCCATTCCACTATTCACCATATGCATGGCGGCAGCTGTATTTCCCGACTGCAAATACATATAATAATTGTAGTTTTGGGAAGCGTGGTCGACTCCCGGCGGCGAAGGTCCTGGTGGCAAAGAAGCTGCGGCTGGCGAATGTGGCGATCTAAAAGCGGCAGAATGTACTCCGGCCAAAATATCCGAAACCGTATGAGAACTGGGCCAATGTGATCCGGCGTGCCTTTGAGGTGGAGGTGATTGTAACTTTTGTTGGGTATAAGGATAACCGGGATAAATCGCATTATAAAGCGAATGCGAATGCGCGGATGGATGAACCAAAGAACCTATTTTATTTCTTAATATCCTACTTATGGAACTAACTGAAGGAACGTTGTACTTATCGCATACTCCATCGGATAGGAGCCTATCCCTAATTTCCCAAGCAAATATTCCAGGGTCTTTTTGTTTTAATTCTTTTATATAGGCTACCACCTTTGGCGTCGTTACCCGAGGTTTCGATCCTCCTATCGCTCCTGGCAAAATAGAGCCCGTCTCGTGATATCTTGCCAAGATTTTAGATACGCATCCGTGCGAAACTCGTAGTTGTCTCGAAATATCACATGGTCTGATGCCCACTTGCGAAAGCTCCACTATACGAAGACGGACGGCATTTGGAAGAGGACGTCCATTAACAAAGACACCGCCTAGTTGATTTACCTCGCCGTATTGTTGTACTTGACCTTCTGAAAACAAAATTTCAGTGATTAATATTGATTTTTGACAATAAGGGTTCTTAAAATAAAATGTTTGTTAATACCTAAAGACGGTTAGGTAGGCACTTCTAGATATACCTATAGGTAGATGTGACAATTTCAAATATCTATAGATATTGTTAAGCGATAGATGAAATAATTTCGCATTTTTTCGTTTATTCTAAATTTAAACTTTAACTTTAGCTTCCGCTTTTAGGAATGTTACAAAAAAAATCAATTTTAAAATAGGTACTTAGTTCACAAATTTGAGGACATCGAAAAGCGCATGTGACACTAATTAACTAATGAAAACTCGAAACATCGGGACGATTTGTAGAAACATCAAGACCAGAAACAAAAAATACTTAAATTAGAAGAGTCGGTTTCAAAGAAACAACCGGTGTTTGTAACTAACACATTTCCGACAGAAGTGCAACTGGAGGTCGCGAAGCTTCTCGGGTTACATTGCCGTTCGACGTACCGAAGCTGCATTAAGCTTGTTTTTCGAAGATATGCGACGTCGGCGTCATGTTCTTTAATAGGTAATTGGTAGGCGATTCGTGTTCTAACGTTATAAATTACTTGAAGCTTAGGTAACACAAACATTTAATCCATGTCCGAACTAAATATAAGATTAGGTGTCCGTTGTGATATTAATAGAACGTTAAAAAAATGGCATGAAAAATATGTAGGTATACATACACTTCGTCCAAACCTACATGCAATCCACGTCATCAATGAAAGGTTACTAGATGATGACGTTTCACACAGTGTCGTCACCTCGTACCTCGTATTTTTACAGTTCTAATAAATTGCAGTCTTCCTTTATACCATTTAATATGTGCGCAGGTAAATCATCTATAGAATATGTCATTTTCCAAACTTTAAACCGAATTACAATTAAACAATCTAGTAACTTTTTTCTGATGACGTGAATTGCATATAGGTTTGGATAGGCCATACATATAGGTAACGATTTGTCGAACTGCCAAACACCGGATTATATCGTCAGAAGTGCTGTTCCTACTGTAGGAAAATATAATACTTCAAATCTTCTCTACTAAACTTAATTTGTAGATACATCTTTAAGAAATTATAAAATAAACGTCGATTTTTTAATTAATTATTAGGTAATTAGGTATTTTTAAAAAATAATTTCTCAGGTCGGGGAAACCCGAAAAAGTCTGAAAATAGACAAGGATTTCATGAAATTTTAAGGAAAGTCGGAGAATAATTTTAATTTGTGGATTTAACGTGGCTCAATAAAGAAAAACTGAGGACTAACATTCGGAATTTCTTCTTCTTCACGTGCCTATCCATTACTGGATGTTGGCGATCATATACTGGCTATTTTTACTTTATTGGCAGCCGCTCGGAATAGTCCTGTTGTTGATGCAGAAAACCACGTCCTTAGATTTTTGAGCCACGAGATTCTTCTACGTCCGGTTCCTCTCCTTTCGTCGACCTTTCCCTGCGGTATAAGTTGGAGCAATCCATAACGATCCTCGTTCCTCATTATGTGTCCAAGATATTCGAGTTTCCTCCTTTTCGCTGTGTTAACAATTTCCAATTCTTCGCCTATTTGTTCTAGTACACTTTTATTCGTGATATGGTCGGTCCACGATATTCGTAATATGCGGCGGTATAACCACATTTCAAAAGCTCGTAGTCTCCGTATCGAAGCTTCAGTTAGCGTCCATGATTCCACACCATACAGAAGCGCATTGAATACGTAACATCTCAGAAGTCGGATTCTAATTTTTTTATTCAATTCGCGACATTTAAATAATTTTGACATTTTGATGAAACTTGTCCTCGCCTTTTCAATTCTGCATCTTATCTCGAGCGAGTGGTCCCATTGGTCGTTTACTGTACTTCCTAGGTAGTTGTTAGTTGTGACTTTTTCATGAATTTTTTGTCCTATCCTAAGTTGGCCTTGTGTTGGAGGACCCTTAGTGATTACCATGTATTTGGTTTTTTTCATGTTGATATCGATTCCGAATTGTTGGCTAGTTTGTGATATTGCCTTGATCAGTGTTTGTAGACCTTGTTTCTAGACCTGTAAGTTGGCCTTGTGTTGGAGGACCCCTAGTGATTACCATGTATTTGGTTTTTTTCATGTTGATATCGATTCTGAATTGTTGGCTAGTTTGTGATATTGCCTTGATCAGTGTTTGTAGACCTTTTAGACTTTCTGCGAATATTACCGTATCGTCGACGAATCTAATATTATTGAGTCGCTCTCCATTTAACAATATCCCCTCTGTCAGTCCTTCTACAGCTGTGGCAAAAATTTCTTCAGAATATATATTGAACCCCTGTCTGACCCCACGTTGTATTTCCATGGCTTCAGAAAATTCGTCTTTGTGTTTTATGTGTACCTTCTGGTGCCAGTATAGGTTTTGTATTATTCGAAGGTCTTTGTCGTCGATTCCTATCCGTTTCAGTGTATTGACAAGCTTATACGTCACAATTCACGTCTCTACAACGTTGGAAAAGTACCTGCACGCTAAATAATGCTTCGCGCGTGCCAAGTCGCTTTCCGAAAACCGATTTGGTCTTCACAAAGTGGATACAGTCGTTGATCTTTAGAAATGTTTTCAAGAGATAGGCTCATTAAGCTGATTGTGTGATAGTCACTGCATTGCGTTGAAGTTGTTTTTTTAGGTAACACTATAAAATTGGATTTTAGCCAATCATTTGTATTTGTCCGATATCATAAATCATGTTGTAAACTCTTGTGCGCCTTTTAATCCCGTTATTGTCTAATAATTTGAGTAGATCTCCCGGTATTTAATCGGGTCCAGTAGCTTTTCTATCTTTTGACAATGAAATTGCTTTTCGGACCTCGTCGTAAGTTATAGGTGGGCCCGTAGTAACGTCTGTTGCTGGTGGAATGTCTGGTCTGTTGTCTCTAAATAGCTCCTCAATGTATGTTTTCCATGTCTTTATAATGTCTTTTGTTTCTGTTATTATTTTAACTTGGTCGTTGACTAAATTACCAATTATTCTAGGTTTGTAAATTCCTGCAGCCTCCTTCCTGGCATTCGGCATTTGCCGTGACTAATTACCAAATGTTGATAAGGAGAGCCGGTTGTTTTTACCGACCGTTATTGGTGATGAAAATTAGCAGTCTTTATAGAGAAACTCTTAAAAACAAGCGAAACAAATAAAGGTTTTAAAAAAAATGATAAATTTTTCTAGCATATGTTAGGAGTACGTATAGGTACTACAAATAAAGTGGCTCTCTAAAAAACGTCCTTGTAAAGTGGCCTTTAAATAAATTACTTTGTGGTAGGTACTTGATTGATAACTGTAGGTAAATAAATAGGTTTACCCTTAATGATTGAAAATACCCAATTTTGTAACAAGGTGGAAGTAAAATTATTAAAAAACAACTTATTGTTAGATATAGGTACTTATGCACTTTTTATTTTATCTATTGTTAACTACAGTGGAACCTCGGTATATGGCCTTAATCCGTTCCTAATGTTTGGACTTATACCGAATAGGACGTATACCAAACCAACGTTTCCTATAAGAAGTAATGTAAAGATGATTAATCCGTTCTCATGTAAATAAAAAAACTCTTGATATGGTATATGGGGTTGTAAAATAATTTAAACACTGTTTGAGCACATTAATAAAAAAATTAATTTTATTATAGATTTTTAAAGTTATTATATTGTATTATATTATTTAAATCATTAAATCAAAATCAAATCAAACTCTCCTTAATATTAAAATATAAAAACAAAAACAAAACAAATTCTATTCCATGAAAGAAGAGTCCCATTCTGGATTTTTTACTTTTTCACCTTCTGTCGCTTTTCACTAGGATCAACAACTTTTATTAAAAATCTGTCCAAAAAACTCCTCGGGATGTTTCTAAAATGTGACATTGTCTGATCTTCCCAAGCGATGCTATTGCGATTTGTTTCATCTTTGTTAAGGTGGTATTTTTCTGCAAAAATGTTCACGTCCATTCATTTTGCAAGGATTTCTTTAATTAATAGGAAGGAGCTTCTTCTATCTCTTCCTCCTCTGAGTCAGAAGAGAGTCTATCCATTCTAGTTTGATGCTTATCGTTCTCCAGTTCCTGTGACTCGTCAGTGGTCAGTTCTTGATTGTGTTCTTCCACATCATCATCACATACATCTTGTTCCAGATGAACAAAGTTAACAAAGTTATAGACCGTGGCACCACGAAGATCTAGCCTGGTCTAGTACACCGATAGAGCAGCACATACACCAACCAACGACTCTCCCCACCAGAAATTACAGTTTCAAACCAAATGAAGTCAATATAAATTCATGAATAATGTAGATATTATAGTGCTAGTTATTCATAGATGGCGCGTTTAATTGAATTAAGTAGTATACCGAACAAAAGTCGTATACCAAGCAAAATTTGTTTCGTCCAAACAGGACGTATTCTAAAGCAGACGTATACCGAGGTTCCACTGTATATAGTTTTGTACAAGATGCTTATTTGAAGTTTTAGCTTTGCTATTTTCATAAAACGATTTTTACCTAATATTTCCAGAAACGCGATTACATTATCTACCATTCGTTTAATTTTCAGGACGAACCAATAATTAGCATCTATTGATTTCTAATATTATTCAGATCTTATTTTAATACTGTTTTGTTAGCTGTTACCGAACATGGCGCAAGAAGAAAAAAGCAATTTTTAACTACTTATACATCAGCTATCGGCTTAGAATTCGTTTTTCAATCATTGTTAAGTCCAAAACCTTTTATATTTGAAATACAGTGGAACCTCGGTTCACGACCAAATCGGTTTACGACCAGCTTTGGTGACCAAATTTTGACACGGTTGGCGCACAATAAATCGGTTCACGACCAAAGTCAATTGCCGATAGGGCAATTGATTTTTTCAATGGCAATGCTATTTCGCACCAAGGTACCAATTGAATTAACATAAATTACAACGGGAAAAATTGTTTCGGTTCGCGACCAGGATCCACGAACGGATTAAGTTCGTGAACCGAGGTTCTACTGTATAAGGGTTAAATTAAAAACAAAAGCAAAACGAAGAAAGTTAGAAACAGGCATCATTTGCACACATAAAAAAAAACGTTACGATACAGCTAATTCCTGAAGAAACTGGAAGTAAAATCTCCGTCGTATATAAGGTTTATCAATTTACGTTCGCATTCACATTAGATCGAAAAAGTGTTGGACAGATTAACAGGTAGCGCGCCTATACCTTACACTTCAAATATACACACGCATATTTAACATGCCATCTTTGTTGAACTTCACTTGCGTTCAAGTATCTGGTAGCGTACGTACCTAACATATAATTATAAGTAAACATCTTTAGACCGATACGAGGACGAAATTAAAGCGGCGTTAACACGAAACGCTCATTTAAATATAACTTGCCATTAATAATAAATCAAAACCGTCAGGTTCAAAGAAGTTCGTGTTTGTTAAAATTTTCTAAACCACAAAGCCTGAAATTGTAGACTGTAAATTAACCATGGTTCCTGCTTCGAAACAAACACCCTAGTCTACTACTCCGTTTATAGTTAAACGCTTTAATTAAATTATGAGTTGTCAGCACCGACAAGAACGAAATTTCGATTACCTATACACACTTGCGCATTTTATCGTTTTTATGGAAAATGCAATACAAATCTCAAAATTAAAAAAACGGAAAACATAAAAACGATATTAACGGTTTGCCGCTTAATTATTATACTTTTACTTGTAATAAATCTAATGCCGATGCAATTAGTACCTAGTACCTATTTATAAGCCTCTAAGTACCTACACTAACAATAAGTAAAACGTTCTGTTTTTTTTTTAAATGCAAACACAAACGTCGCGTATCGATTTAATAAATTATTCAATTTTTTTTGTCCATCGACAAATAAATGGGACCGTAATTTTTAAACTTCTCCTTTCCCTGACTTTTATTTCCGCTGTAAATTTCAAAATGTTCCAACATTTAAAAATCTATAAATACTCATAAAGCTGTACTTAACACGCCCCGAAACTCCCATATGTTCAAACATTAGCCACACGTGATCGAACTACTCGGTCAAAATGTCAATTAATTTAACTGGAATGAACATTGTAAGGGCACTTCCTTTCAGAAGAAACGCTTAGGGAGTCAAAGGTATCTCCGCAAACATTCTTTGGTGTGTAACCTCGTGCCAAACTCGCAAATTGTCGTAGATAACATTCCTCGACTTTCGACTAGACCGGGGGTCGTGTCCTACGTTTTTAGGGCTTGTGGAAACGTTATAAATTATTACCGATACGTTAAATTTCAATAGCACGTTGCGATATTTCAACTGCAATCGGCAGTTTTGATGGGATTAAAATGAAATCCATCATCGACGCATGTCTACATCAAATGACAAACAAAAAGGTGCCTATAGAATCAAATCTGTACGGTTTGTTAACGTTTCTGGAACAGCGCCAACTAATTTTTAGAAACTTTCGTGGTCTGTCGTAAACAATTAATCAAATTTTTCTAGGGCAAAATAATACGCAAATAATTAGGTAAATATTCGCCGATATCAACTCAAGACGATGCTTTAGACCGTATCCGTGAACGGTAAATGACGAGGTAACGTCTTATTGTTAGTTATATTTAAGCGATATTATTTAACTGAAACGTGCGTATAGAACACATTGGAACTGTTCGACAAATGGCTTTACTTATAATAGAATTCGCGTTCCGTTTACTAATTTGTCACAGATATAGGTAGGTAACTCGTACAACAACTTTTCCGAGATTTTTTCGTCTCTATTTACACATTCGAATCGAGCCTTGCCATCACAACGCGACCATGTAATTGCTCATTAATTTCGACGAACTCTTTTCCGTTTCCCATCTTATAAATAAACATTTTATACTATGTAGAAAGGCGTTAAAATAACTTAAACTTTAAAAACGATTAAGAAAGCCGGCATTTAAATAAACGAATAAACTCTAAATATAATTAAAATATAATCAAAAATTTAATATAGATAGTCTTTGGCCCGAGAAATTAGTTCTATAATTAGGTATCAAAAATAATCCGGATGCTCAAAAATGTGAAATAAGTCACGTATATGTTATATAGGTGTACTTCGTTCGTTTTTTGAATGACATCTGTTTTTAAATATTTTGAAAGTTGTGCCAAATTAGCGATGTAGAATTTAATAGTTTGTACTACACAATCCTTGTGTCAATTAAATTAAGCACTACGTTAAACAAAATTAGTGCGGCAATCTGTTTTCTCGGTGGCACGCCTGTACGGAAATAAAATTATTCATTAGTTACGTGGAGTAATATTTTTGGACCTTTCGGTTTCTTTTATCTCCAGACAAGACAAACTGACTAATTGTCTACCACAATTTTCTTTAAAAGTTCCAAGTTAAATTTATTTTCACTCCTTTCGTCGCTTTTTTCGGTATTTAAATACACGAGGAGATGTATGTCTATACTTCACACGATATTTTTTAATATAGACAATCATAAAATAAATCACGTTTTTGTCCCCCCCCCTTTTAAAACTGAAAAAAATATATAATGTTAAATGCCGGGCAATTTTTTTTCTTCACGAATCCCGACCGTAATTATATCTTTATAGGTACATTTGGCTAAGTGACAAATTTTAAATTATCAAATTTATATGTCCAAAGACAATGATAAATGTCGTCGAAGTGTGCGTCAAAAGATGCCGTGATATTGACAAAAGAGCGAACCAACTGATATAATAGAGAAAACTAATTAGAATAGCTATAAGAGATTTTACTGGATCATAAATTTTCATAACAAATCTATTTCGCTAATAAAGTTGGCTCAAAGAGGGACCGTGATGCATGATCTAACATGTGTTGACATTGCGGCAAGCAGCTAATATTGAACGACCGGCCTAAAACAAAAAGCTCGAAGCTGGCCTGGCTTTGATGTGGCTGTAATAATTTATGTCGCTGCATTTGCCGCTGCTCCAGACTGCGTGTAAAACTGTAAACGTACACTTCTCGTACACAATTTTAATAACTTGAGGAAAGCTATGAACAAAGCCGAACTTTGTTCTCGTAAAAACCGCCGAGAACCTTTTAAATTAAATGGACGCGTTTATTTTCCCGTACGGAATTATTTTCTCGCCGGCACGACAGTTATAATAAAAGCTCATATCGTTTTCGAGGGTAGCTATTAAACAACATAAATATAGTGTACAGCGGTTTTAAAAGAAATAAATCGTCCATATGTAGGTAATAATAACAACGTCTAAAAAATTATTAAATGTATTTTTACACATCAACTTAATTGAAAATTATATTGACTTTCGTTTTATTTTGAATCGTCTACACTTTAAAGCTTCTTTTTCGAATTGGAAGTTTTTTTATTCAATTGTTTTAGTCGATAGTATTTACAAAAAAATTTACAAGTTACAAGATAAGGTAAAACAGAAAAGAACATAGTCAAAAAGGAGGTTTGAGTTACCTAATATACAGTGTGTTAGATTTTATGTCTCACAGCAAATATCTCGGCTATTGTATGAATTAGTAAAAAACGTTATATATGAAAGTTATTAGATTATTTATTCTTAATAATGTGTCAAAATCAAAAAAACAATTGAACATCAAATAATTCAGGTAAAGCAAATAAATTTAACATTTTAAATGGAACGTACCCAGCATTATTACATATTCTGAAAGTACAAGAATTTATCTTTACAACGATATATCACACGTTATACTTTTTCATTAATTAACTGGGCGTAATACACTAAATAACTGATCGTGTTGAAAACGTAGACAGTATAAACAATGTGTTGATTAAAACAATCTCAATAACAGATAATTCAACATAAATACAACATTATGAACAAACCAATATGTGAATAAGTAAGTTAATTATAAAATTGTATGTAACGCCTACCTAACATCTAAATTCTTTGTTCAAAGTGCTGCTCCCCGTTGTTTGTAATACTTTCCCCGAGATCTGCTTATTAAATTTCGTCGCACTTTATGCAACATGTTTGGTGTTATTTGAGCACATGCCCTATGAATGCGATTTGTGAGGTCCTCTAAATTTTGTGGACATGTAACGTAAACTTTTGATTTAACATATCCCCAAACAAAAAAGTTCAACACAGAGAGGTCTGGCGATCATGCCATTTCCTATCAATTTCGCACCAAACTTTTCGTTTAAAATATCCTTGACGTTCCTTGCATTGTGAGGAGGTGCGCCGTCCTGTTGTAACCACATATCACGACGCACTTGTTGGGGTATATCATCCAAATATTCTTCGAATTCTGTCGTAAGGAAATTAGCATACCGTTCAACATTAAGCGTTCCGCGATAAAAATAAGGACTTAGTATAGTATAGTAATACACCAAGCCAGACATTAACAGAAAATCTGTGTTGGAACCTGCATTCCAGAATTCGACGTGGATTCTCTGCATCCCAGAAATAATCATTTTTTCTGTTAGAAATTCCGTTATTGTTAAAATTACATTCATCGCTCCAAAGAATGACATCCACTAAATATTGATTATTGTTAAAGCCAGTTACAAAATATTAGCCTTCTATCAGAATCACCAGCTGTTAAACCGTGAACCAATTTAATTTTATAGGGGGTCATGTTATGTTTTTTTAGAATGGAAAATACTTTGTGATGACTTATACCTATATACTGCTGCTGTCGGCTACTGCTTCACGGATTGAATTTCTTGGATGTGCTCTAAAATATGCCAACACCATAATATCTTCATCATGTGCTGCACGCCCATTTCTTGGTCTTCGCACTGTAGCATTAAAACATCCATTTCTTCGTAAATTATGTTCAATTCTTGCAAACGTGCGAGGATGTGGCTGTACCCTTTCTGGATACAAGGTTCGATACAATACAAAAGCTTCTTTAGGATTATCATTGCAGCTAATGTACACTCTCAACATACATTTTTTCATTATTAGAATAATAACTATCCCTCATTATGTGTCACGAGATGAAAATTAACAATTAACAATTTACTTAGCCACTTCGACACGATGCGATAACAAGTGAGCGCATATCACAGCCTCCTCGGCTCTACTTAATAGAACATGCAAAGGTAAAGTGTGCATCGTCGGTACATTGTTTACACTGTACGTGTTCAACGCGTTCGGTTATTTATTCTATTACGCCTTTAATTAATGAAATAAGTATAACATGTGATATACCGTTGTAAAGATAAATTCTTGTAGTTTCAGAATATGTAGTAATACTAGATACGTTCCATTTAAAATGTCAAATTTATTTGCTTTATCTGAATTATTTGATTTTCAATTGTTTTTCTGATTTTGACACATTATTAAAAATAAACAATCTAATAACTTTCACATACAACATTTTTTACTAATTCATACAATAGCCGAAATATTTGCCGTAACACATAAAATCTAACACACTGTATAGGAAAAAAATAAGGAGGAACAAGATCCAAATAACCCATCTATACTAAAAGTACGACACACTTCAGTTTTCTTTTTTAAAACTGTTTTTTAAATCTTTTATATAAAAATATTAATTTGAAATTTTTATTATCAGATATCTTAACAGATTTTGAAAAATGTGAACTTTTTTAAGTAAGTACTTGGAGAGAAAGAGAGGTTACAATGATGGCGTTCACTTTCGAGGATGCCTTATACCTATAACTAAATTATTTTCAAAATAATTTTATTTTTATTATACCTACCAAATACTTAGTTAGCTCTAAAGATCGAGCAAAGATCACTATCTTTAACAATTACACACTAAAAACTAAATAGACTAGAAGGCTTCCTTTTCAATATTTAAAAATCATAAAAATAAATATTTATCACTTAGTTCATCAACATTGATAATTATAATCCAAGAAATTTTATTTATCTAATATGCACGGGGATAAAATTTTCTGGAAGTTATTCTTGTTTGGTTATCAACTTTATTATAATAAAATAGCATAAGATTGAAATGTACATTACCAAATTTTAATTGTCGTTAAAAAATCAATTTCAAACTAAAATGTAAGATATAACACAATCTAAAAACGTACTCTACGTAATCTGTACAGCGAACAGCTTGTATTAAATTTTTGTTCAGTTCCACGAAATTACACTGACGACGTAATAATATATTTTCGAGCAAAATTTCATTAAAAAAAAACAAAACATATTACGTTACGTTAACAATTATTTGTTTAAAATATACCGAATTTTATTTCCTCGCAAAATTGCTATTATGATAATTATGTGATACAGGGCGAGTTAAGTAGTAGCACCCCACCATTACTTCGTTGAATATTCATATTAGAAAAATATTTTCTTAACTAAACATGTTCAGAATGATATGTTGTACATTATTGTACCTGTATTTATTTTATTTCGAACCCTAATGAGATTTGAACAGTAATATCTGACTTTCTATTTTTAAATGTCACTCTGTGTATTTTTTACATTTTTTTGGAAATATAATATTTTCGCTATAGGGTGTTATAAAAATATTGTGACGTTAGATGACAAAATTACACTGTCAAACACGATTAAAGTTGAAAAATGTCCTATTTCGTAATAAATATCATCTATAGTTGCCACGAAACAAAATATATATTCAAATAATTTAATACTCCTATGTTTTTATACATAATTTTCACAATTTGTTTATGCGTGGAAACTGATATAATAATGCATTTACAATGACTAACAACGTTCATTTATCGAAAGCATTCTAAACATCTTTTGTTAAAAAAATATTTTTCTAATTTGAATATTCAACGAATTAATGCTATCTTAACTCACGCTGTATAATGATTATCATTCATTTACCTTTGCATTTTACAGTGTTATACTTATTCGTAAATAGAAAGAATTGTTTTATTAAGTAATTTGTTTTACTTAATTATAATAGAAATGTTTTCATATACGGGTTGTCACACAAATATTGTTAAATGCCTATTACTTAAAGAAATAAACTTAAAAAAAACTTTTAGAACAGACATAATGATTTGAAAACTTCTTTGTAAAAATATTTTCACTGTGGCGAAACATCCTGTTATATTTTAAATAGAACCAGGTATTTACCTATACCTAGAGGTATTTTATTGCATTTTTAAATTCATCATACAATTTTGAACATATTAATTTCTTATAGGTTTACACTTTTAAAATCAGCAGTTTTTAAATGAAAAAGTTTATTTTCTTTATAACAAAGTGCCCTGCACCTATTTGTATAACAATAAAATTAACGCCGCCTTAAATCGGATAAAAAAATTAGAAATTATTCACAAATACAATGCCGGTTTAATTAGAATTATGTACTTAATAATTCTTATTTTTACAGTATATTCATTCCACTAGACTTTTAGTAATAAATAAAACGTGAGCAAAGTACCTCTATTATCTTTTGTGAAAAGATAAAAAAGTTTTTTGTAGTAAAAACTAGATGTTTTTATTCTTCTATTAAGAAATATGAAAAAATGAAAATCGTAACTAACACGATATAATTGATTGATTGACGCGACGCTTCTCTACGTCGTCAAAATTCACCCCCAAAATTGAAACATTAAAATCGATTTTTCTAAATAACATTTTTATTTTCTGTTTTAATTCAATAATTTTCGATATAAACACGTAATAAATAAAGGTCTATAAAATGGTGTAATAGGTAACCCCTAACCTTTCCAACCACAAAATTTTTTAGAAGTGTAAGTTTTTAAATTTTTAACTACAATAAAAAACCTGAATCTACCCTTACGCTATAAACTAGGTTGCGCCGGAGCGCGTAAAGAAAAGTTCATATTTTACCACCGTTACAATCGGGCTGCCTCTGGCAACCGTCACATATCCGTAAACGGGAGTTGCCGCCACTTCGGACACGACAGGGGTGGCAATGTCCAGAACGAGTTTCTAGCACAAAATAGGTAAACTCGCCTCTCGTTGCCATAAATGTCGTATAAATGCGCAAAGAAAAATTAACTTAAATCAACCCTTTTATTCCCATCGGTACAGGATTAAAGAAGCGATCTTTCGCGTTTCGAGTACCTATAGGTATTTCACACATGTTTCATGGAAAATACATGTCTTTATTCATTATCCGATGACATACCAAAAAAGTTTACCGGTTTCGACTATACAGTGTGTTAGATTTTATGTTTCACAGCAAATATCTCGGCTATTGTATGAATTAGTAAAAAATGTTATATATGAAAGTTATTAGATTATTTATTCTTAATAATGTGTCAAAATCAGAAAAACAATTCAACATCAAATAATTCAGATAAAGCAAATAAATTTAACATTTTAAATGGAACGTACCCAGTATTATTACATATTCTGAAACTACAAGAATTTATCTTTACAACGGTATATCACATGTTATACTTTTTCATTAATTAACTGGGTGTAATACACTAAATAACTGATCGTGTTGAAAACGTAGACAGTATAAACAATGTGTTGATTAAAACAAACTCAATAACAGATTATTCAACATAAATACAACATTAGGAACAAACCAATATGTGAATAATTAAGTTAATTATAAAATTGTATGTAATGTCTACTTAACATCTAAATTCTTTGTTCAAAGTGCTCCCCGTTGTTTGTAATACTTTCCCGGAAATCTGCTTATTAAATTTCGTCGCACTTTTTGCAACATGTTTGGTGTTATTTGAGCACATGCCCTATGAATGCGATTTGTAAGATCTCTAAATTTTGTGGACATGTAACATAAACTTTTGATTTAACACATCCCCAAACAAAAAAGTCCAACACAGAGAGGTCTGGCGAAAGTGCCAACCAGTTTATAGGGCCACCATTTCCTATCCATTTCGCACCAAACTTTTCGTTTAAAATATCCTTGACGTTCCTTGCATTGTGATGAGGTGATGTTGTAACCACATATCACGACGCACTTGTAAGGGTATATCATCCAAATATTCTTCGAATTCTGTCGTAAGGAAATTAGCATACCGTTCAACATTAAGCGTTCCGCAATAAAAATAAGGACCTAGTATAGTATCACCTAATACACCAATATTTAAAATATCTAAAAACATTAATAGAAAATCTGTGTTGGAACCTGCATTCCCGAATTCGACATGGATTCACTGTATCCCAGAAATGATAATTTTTTCTGTTAGAAATTCCGTTGTTGTTAAAATTAGATTTATCGCTCAAAAGAATGATATCCACTAAATGTTGATTATTGTTAAGCCAGTTACAAAATATTAGCCTTCTATCAGAATCACCAGCTGTTAAACCCTGAACCAATTTAATTTTATAGGGGGTCATGTTATGTTTTTTTAGAATAAAAAATACTTTGTGATGACTTATACCTATGTCGGCTACTGCTTCGCGGATTGAATTTCTTGGATGTGCTCTAAAATATGCCAACACCATAATATCTTCATCATGTTCTGCTCGCTCATTTCTTGGTCTTCGCACTGTAGCATTAAAACATCCATTTCTTCGTAAACTATGTTCAATTTTTGCAAACGTGCGAGGATGTGGCCGTACCCTTTCTGGATACAAGGTTCGATACAATAGGAAGCTTCTTTAGGATTATCATTGCATCTAATGTACACTCTCAACATATACATTTTTTCATTATTAGAATAATAACTATCCCTCGTTATGTGTCACGAGATGAAAATTAACAATTTACTTAGCCACTTTGACACGATAGCGATTACAAGTAAGCGCATATCACGGCCTCCTCGGCTCTACTTAATAGAACATGCAAAGGTAAAAGTGTGCGTCGTCGGTACATTGTTTACACTGTACGTGTTCAACGCGTTCGGTTATTTATTCTATTACGCCTTTAATTAATGAAATAACTATAACGTGTGATATACCGTTATAAAAATAAATTCGTATAGTTTCAGAATATGTAATAATACTGGGTACGTTCCATTTAAAATGTTAAATTTATTTGCTTTATCTGAATTATTTGATGTTCAATTGTTTTTCTGATTTTGACACATTATTAAGAATAAATAATCTAATAACTTTACATACAACATTTTTTACTAATTCATACAATAGCCGAAATATTTGCCGTGACACATAAAATCTAACACACTGTATATATTAGTTTGAAAAACTATAAATCTTAATTGTATTATTCGTATCTATTATTAAATTAAATGTCGCATATGCTTCAATGTTCTCTTAAAACGTTTTTGGATTATTAAATTCGAGAAATTTAGCATAAATAAAAAATATTTCTTAATGGCTATAAATAATATTGATACAACATAGCCAGCAGTGCATAGCTTATTGGTATTAAGTGAGGCTTGAAGATTCCACTCGTCGGCAGCAGAGCACAACTCGTATCAGTCACCCAGATAACCTTTGACAACGACTAGAGACACTACGTGATATATTTAGTGATCTTGGACCTGGTCTTTATTACGATCATTTCGAGTTACTTAGTTTGTTATAAATTTCTTTATCGCCGATATTTATAGTGCATTAGTTCATGTCTTTCTTGGGAATTATTGCATTCGTATTTGAAATTGTCAAGAAATCCCGCCGTTCCTTAAAAATTGCTTTTCGCGATAAATCAAATCCTAAAATTGTAACTTTTTCATTAAACTATTACGGCCTATTCGCCAATGTTGTCGATACGTTAAATATTTGCCAATTTGATTTGCTGCAATTTTTTGAAATTTTCCGAATTCCACCTGCTTCAATTGTATTGTTTCAAGTTGTAAATTCAAAACGTAATTCAAGTTATCCACAATTGCGGCGTACATTTTTTAATCTCGTATTGGAAGCAAAGTTTGCGTTCTTTTAATAAATAACAAGAAATTTGTAAAAAGCAATTTGATGTCGCAACGCAAAGTGATTCGCGTCCGATACTAAGTTTACTTAATCAACAAATTTAGATCAGAATAAATTCAATGAATATTTTAAAAGTGATAGGAAATAAAAAAAAACCGATAAAAGATAATGGGACGTGGGTTATATGAAGGTCACCTCGACTGAGTAAATTTACATCTTACGTTGTTTATAAACTTGTATGTAGTAAAAGCGTCATAAGTGCATAATGTTAATTTAAAAATTTGTCGATTATCTAATATTGCTAGTTTCGCTTTTTTTATTACAATAAATATGTACCTACGTAATTACCGGCATATTAATTTATTATTTTATGTATCGCACGGTTTAATAATGACGGCCTCTTTCGAAATATTGTTTTGTAAAACAACGTATAAGTACTATATACACAAATAAAAAAAAAGTTTAATTAATACATCATTAATTTGTGTATTTATTATGTTCGCAGTATAAATGTTTGTTTAATAGATATATGTAGGTATGTATATAACGAAGTTTTCTTTAAAATACTTATATTAATCGATCAATCTAATAATAACTTATTAGTAACTTATTAGTAAAATAATAAATTGCGAAGTAGCTATATATCTATAACTACTTATAATTTTGGAATCCGAGTTCATTTACTGTTACAATTTATTGATAATGCAAAATGCCCACGAATCGCAATAAAAATGCTTAATTTATAGACAATTAAAAAGTCAACGTAGATTTTTCAATTATAGGTATTAAATAGTTGAATTACAATATTTCACGATATATTTGAGCCATACGCATACGTACATTCACACACACACACACTCATGAAAATGGCTATTAACATTTCTGCAATTATTGGAACGTGGTTTATTTCGAATAAACAACGTTTAACGCGTGACTGACGTGCACTTTACTAAACTCGAGTAACGTTTGCCAGGTTAATTACGTGTCATACCTGCACCTTATCGATTTCTCACTCGAAAAATGACTAAAAATTATAACGAGGCATTCGATATTTAAAATATATTTTATTATAAAAATACAAAACGAATAATCAAGAGTATAATTAGGTTATTATAACTACAGCTGCTATTAACTGTAATTGCCTAACTAAGAATTACGTATAGTAGATAAGGCAATTAATAATTAGAAAACTCGCAGCAAACGTGCCTATTAGGTAAGTCGTAGTAAAAATAGTGAGATGTAAATATGCACCTATATAGGTATAAATATACCATCAGAACAACAAACATCAATCTCACAATTTCTAATTTAAATTTACATTAAATCAAAACCGGTAGCTGAGTTAATGTATAATTTAAATTATTGATTTAACACGTTATTTTAATCATTAAACAGAATCCAATTTGGCACTCACGAAAATAATTTGAATATTAGTTTCATCAGAAGCCAATGGAGAAGCATTTATGTCTTTCTAATTTAAGTCACAATCTATACGCCTGTCTTGGCAAACACAATAAATAATGTTTATTTAAGAATTTAGGACAGTTTGTTTAACTTAAAGTGGTATTTAGTGAGGGTAAAAAGATTCTAGGTAGGTAACACCGGTAGGCAAACGAACAAACTGATAGATTTTTAAAACAACTGCGTACAGTTCAACGTAGAAATAACACGCGTTCATTTTTATTCGATGTACACTCGCAAATGTAGTAATAATTATTAATAAGGTGTTCGTTCTCGGCGAATGGTGGAAAATTAAAATTCGTCACGATCGCGTAAAATCCGTATTGTATTAAACGGTAGCAGCACTTTTGATTTTATTGTAATTCAATCTCAAAAATAATCTCTTAAATCCAATATTTACCTTAAGCAAATTTGTTCACTAAATGGATTGCGACTGCAGAGGTGTCTGCCGTTTTGTTTCTGGTGGAGCTGTCTGCTTTAAGTTAATGTACAAATAGCTTCTTATTTGTATAGCTGAATGTTTTAAAATGTTGTTTTAGACACCGAACAAATGGAAAAAATCAAAAATTTGTTACATTTTACCGATGGCCTAATAATTTCATTTACTAATGAATTAAATAGGTGTTGACGATTATTATTTTTTTTAATAATAAATATGCAAATTACATTTCGACTATTAAATGTAAAATCTTTAAACGATTTTAATCGAAAAGCTTTTTATTGTCAATTATACTTAAACCAAACGCAAGCTTTAAAAGCGTCCTTATATTTTATTTGTTGTCAAATACAGCAATACATCTGACTCATAAAAAATGGTAGTAGGTATAATATTATTAGTTATAGATTTATGTAGTAAAGTCGTACGATATTTAAACGATCAATTAAAACAAAAGCAAATATGGAGCAAAGCAGGAAATAATCTGCCCGCACATAAAAAAGTAAGTCTGTAGAGACGATTTTGATAAACTATAAAAATTAATAAGTTGTGAAGATGTTTTATTTATTTAATACAGAATTAGATAAGTGCATACATATAGGTAGGTATTTAATTGAGAACCAACAACGGCACATTTTAAAGCTAGTTTTTATTAGATTGTGTACCTACTAACTTGTAGAAGTCGCTCAAAAAAGCATGTTAAACAAACCTCGTTTTTAAAAAATAGACCTATCGATATTCGTGTCAAGATATTAATCTTCCAATATAAACTTGTTAACATATTCTTCTTGAGTAATAATATATGTAATAGATAAATAAATAAAATTCTGCAATTCAAAAGTTAGACCGCATTTTTAAAAAAGTAAAACTTACTAATATCGCAGCAAATAACAATTGGAAAAGAGAAAAGGTTGCTAAAAACATTTAACTGGCGTGTAGCACTTTGTATGCGACCGTGAATCCTGGACGATAGTCATCAGAAGTTTAAGAAGACGACTATAGAAGCGTTGTGATGTGGTGCTATGGTGAATGTTGAAAGTTAGATTGACAGATAAGGTGTTAAACACCGAAACACGACACGACGGGCTATTACAAATAATTATCGAAGAAACGGTGGAGAAAAACAATTCACCAAGTCCAAGACCAAGATTGCAGGCGTATAGGCATACACCCCAAATAATAAGGAATTTCAACGGATAGGTACGTATAGAAATGAAAAACTTGGCCGGTGATGGAAGAAAATGGAAGGATCGGGTGTCGAGTCAAACCAATCGTTGTGAGATCAAAAACAAAGGGATAATTTAGATACCTATAACTTAGCAACAGTATTCAACCTAACTTTTGATCTAACTTTTTAATATAGGTACCTACAGTAAAACTTCTCTTAGCGAACTTTTCTAAATACCGAACACTTAAAAAAATTTAATTCGAACTATCAAACAGTTATCTCGATGAGAATGAGTTTCGTTTAATATCAATTCGACCCTTATATCCTTGTACTATTTAATATTATCAAATACCTGTACTTAGAAATCGCAAATTTTTCTCGTTTTTTTCCTAATATGATTATATGACAATCATTCGTGAATTTCCACTTGACGTTTATTGCATACCTGCTAAGGTTGTTGACGCGATCAGTATAGATTTCTACCAATCGAAATACATAAGAAAACACATTTGGCGTCTTCTACACCTTTAATAACCTCAAATAAAATTATTATTATTACGTACAAACAAATACATAAAGAGAGATCTTCAGTCAAAACGTTAAGAATGGAATGTACATATTTCAACTAAATTATATGTTTTCTAAAATTTCTATATAAATGAAAGAAAAATAGATTTGCATTTATTTTGGTCGAGATTATTGTTCTATTGTTCCTATTGTTGTAATAAATTACAAAATAATCTAGCAATACCGTATACCCCCTATACCGTCGCGTCGGTTGCGTCGGGACAAACGGACACACGTGCTTCACATGTTTGTTTTATGCTGTTTTTCTTGATAGATACAGTTATACGTTTTAAATAATTTTATTAATATACTTATCACAAAATAATGTTCCGAGTAACAGTAATAATATTTACAATAAAATATACCTATAAGTGTGGACATTTAAAAGTAATAGGTACCTATTTGGAGAAACATCTTTTAGTGTCCATTTGCCTCGCTCTTACCCTATTAAATAATAAATTAGGTAATGCTTGTATGCTATGATGTAATAATTTCACAAAGGAAAATCTTAAGTGACTCATATTAGTGATAATTTCTGATATTTTACGTGACCTTAGGATGGGATTTTATTTAGATATCTAAGACACGTGAACAAAAATATAAATACGACTTTGAATGATTTTCTATTTAAAAATATGAAAAGTATGGTAACGCTTTTCGCTGTTGCCTATTTTATTGATGTACAAACTGTTGCGTTCTAACTAAAATTTAAAGTTCACGAAATGATAACGAAATTGTCATTTTTGGTATTCAGATACAGACTAGAACAACGATACTTATTATTTTTGTAAGTAGGTTATTATTTATAAGTACATATATACGGAGTTAATAAAAAGCAAGGAATAACGATGCTAGAGACTCTATTACGGATTTTAGAAGAAAAAAGTTTTAACAAAAGTTTGATATCTAGTTCACTGCGACGAGTTGACGGTGTTCGTTTATTATTTTTTTAAGTTAAATATCTTCAAACTGTCACATCATTTTTTAACGATAACTATATTTTTACGACAGAATTGGATAGCTTTTATTTTTCTCTATACGTCCCTTTAAAAATATCGTAAGGTTGTATAAGAAATATATTTAGAAAAATCAAATTTAAAGTCGGAATAAAATTTTTAAATGTTCATTATTAGATAGCTATCTGTTATCGATAAAATTGGTACTTGCACTGAAAATTTTTAGTTTTAGAAATATTTTATAAGTAGCTAGGTTTATTTTTTTGTAGTGAAAGCCGCAGATTCTTAAACAATCAACTATACCTATATACATTTATAAAAATATTTAGTCGGTATACCAATAATTGTCTACGTACCTACGGGGTTAAAGTTTTAGGTACCTATATCTAATAATTTGAAACCTATTGCCGTATTAAATGCGTAATTACAACTATAAATGAATACGAAATTGTTTAGATAAAATGCGAAACTTTCGATTCGGAAAATACAAATATCTATTTAGTTATTTTTAAATATGCATGTATTCTTTTTTCACTTTCATTGTATTATTGTATGTACAAAATTAGGGGTAGTATCTATATGTATCTTTACTGCCCTACAATTATTAGGTTACTAGATGATGTTACGGTTTCAAAGTTATTATTTTGAACAATGTAAGTAGATAAGTACCTATTAATTAAATTCATTAAAATTTAATTTTATTTAATCGATTGGGTTAAGGACAAGAGTCTCACAAACCTACCTAATTCACAAATGAAAATATAATTATTTAATAAGCATTAATAAAAATAACCATAGGTATACCTAACGCAGGAACGCAAAACAAGAGAAAATCGAAATTCTCCTTGGTTTTCCATATTCTTCTAAGCAAAGCTCGTCGTGACACACCCTATAGCTAACCTATAGCTAAGTAAGTATATAGGTACTTAGGAATTTTTAGAATTCTAGTTAAATATGTAGGTACCTACCTATATAATATACTTTGCTAGGTAGGTTATTTTGAAATATTAGGGGAGACCGCGGTAACATTACCACCTTAAATGGGAAAATGCTGTATTGCATCCAAAGTAAGTCGCCTACAATAACCATCTTTGACCTGAAAATAGCACAATAAGTGCACTAAAAGTATGTGCCATTAAATTCGACACTAGTTAACGGTACTCAAAAATAAACGCCCCTCGCCGAAAGTCTACGATTGGCCCCTTTACCCCGCGAACAAATAAAATCGAGGGAAAATGTATATATTTTGTATCCAGGAAAATTATAATAAGTAAGAATTTCATTTTTAAGAATTGTCAATGCAACGAAAACATTAAAAGATTTAAAAAAAGAACGAAATGATTCCACATCGTGGCGATGAAAAAAACTTAAAACGTGAAATGAAACAAGCAGATAGTTGATAAAATACATCGATGAACACTTCTAAGACGATCAGTACACTCATAAATACTAATCAGTTCACTAACAAAATAAAATAAACAAAATTTTAGGTAACGGCCACCATGGCCCCGTAACCCCAGAAAAACCTACATGATAAAATTAATAATGCTGACTAAATTTTCAATATAAATGCCACCAAACAGTGCAACAATGTCAATAAGATTTACTTTAATCAATTTATGCGAACAAAAAGTCAGTTGCATCAGAAACGAATTTTATATTCAATATATGCAATGTGTGATAAACACCTGTAATGACTGAAATAACTTCACAATAAAACTTACGACGCTAAATGACAAAAAACGACGACCGTTTTTAAGAATAAATTATAAATTATTTTTATGCGAATATTATCATAAGTATAGGTACAGATTGGGAGAAATGCTAATAATACAAAATATATGTGCGGTATACCTATAATAGGTGTCTACCTGTATAATTTCCATTTTTAAAAATTTACAAATCTACGTGCCTACTTAACTTTTTACTTATTATACCTGTAGGTATAGATACCTCCAGTTTTTAATAGCGTTATATGCAAAAATTGATGATTCTTTAACATTTTCAGTGTTTAATCGTTTGCTCACCTATAGATATCTATTAAGTATTATCCGGTTGGCTAACATAATCATAACGTAGGTTAATAAACGAAATAATATCTCCGTAGTTTACCTACTACATGTTTACACGATACTAACGGATTTAAGATACCGAAAGCGAACATTGTTTTTACTTACCGGTATCCATGTTCTTCGAAAAAGGTTCCGGTTTTTGAAAGCACAACAAAACCCAACTTTTACGATACGCCCGGGGGCCTTACAAACACAAATCCCAACGTGAATTTTATCACTTAAACGAATCTGCAATGAACCACCGTATCATTGTATCTGATAACACAAAAACTTCGACGCAATATACCACAAAAAAGTTTAACGGGTAATAGGTAGGGTACCTATTTAACCAACTGCTTTTGACAAATCTCGGTAACCATTTAAGTGGAAAGGACATGATGTTAACATATATCGATAGGGACTAGAAGACTCCACCTTTAACCACCTCCGAATTATAAAATGGCTGAACCATTTTCTGAACCAATAGAGAGACTAAATTGTGAAACGGCGGAACTGTTGGCAGAAACACAATTGGTCGTTTCCAGCATGCATGAGCATGAACTAAACCGAGCTTGATAAAAATTATACTCCTCATTTATCTCTGATTGAGCGTTATTTTATTTATTTACAGATATCTTTTTCTCTTGTTTTATGAACGAGTATAATCGGAAAATAGACCCCTTTATTACATTTATTTGTCAAATTAAGGCTCAATCGCCCCAAAAAGTTTAAACCATTAAGTTAATTTCTACAAATAAATACCTATCCATTTTTAAAGAATAAAATTTAATATTGTTTTGCGATAGGTAATTGATGATTTATCACAAATTACGTATAGATAGTAGTTGACATTTCAATAAATGATACAGAATTTCAATATCTATAGATACTTATTTGTAAAATTTTTGATTTAAAAGTAAATAACAGGGTGTTAAAAATATTGTATTTCGACCACAAGTATTTAATTGTTGATTACACGGAACACGTTTTTTTAATCATTATTTTACTAGCAATAGATAGGTACAGTAATTATTTTGAAGAACTGAATTTATTTCGTATTTAAATGCAAATAAAATCATAATAAACAAATAGTCCAAGCTCCCACCGCACAAAAACTTATATACGTCACAACACTACTAGAATTTTCTTAGTGAATTTAAGAGATAATATAGTGGGAAATATCCAACCAATGGCAGACGACTGAATTTTTTGTTTTAATATCACTTTATTAAATTAATTATTAGGGCAAGGTCAGTATGTTGTATACTGCTCAACACTATACTCGATAAAATTTAAAGAAATATCAATTATTAAAAAATTATCGTGGCCTGCCTCGCTAATTTTGTTCGCACACCTGGCAGACCTCCCCCCAAATGAAGAAATTTTCAGTATGTCACCTATAGTTCTGTATAAAACTACGTTGCGTTGTTTTTACAACATACATGAATATGTCTGTCGGTGCAAAAATTTATTCCCAAATATGGTAGACTTAATTTTTTTGAAGGCGCAGCAACAAAAATTCAATTGTCTGCCACCGGTTGGATATATTTCCCACCATATTATCTATTAAATTCACTAGTTCCAAGTAAATTTTAGTAGTGTTGCGGTGTAGGTTTTTGTGCGGTGCGAGAGCTTGGACTAAAAAATTACAAATACAAAGAAAAAAGGAAATAGAGGAAACACAAAATACTTATATAATATATTTTATAGGTAGGTACTTATCTATAGGATATTTTTACTCTTTTTACCTTTGTTGTGTAAAATATATCTATGTATACCTACTATAAATATATACACACATAAAAATAAAATTTTCAATCAAAACAATATGCTCTAATACAAGTACCTACTTATTTTGTTTGTTTATATATGCCCCTAGTAAACATTAACTTCAAAGAAGAATTTCATTTATTTGGTAACATTGTTTCCAAACAAATAAATATATTTTCTTGCTTGATACAATTGAAACAATATTACGATACATTATTATGAAACAAGAATATCATTGTTTTAGATAAAATTATGATGTACTTGAGTGGAATGAATTATTTTCTTGTATTTATGAAATCGTTTACCACACTTAGGGCCGATCGAAATTTATATGATAGGTACTTATCATGCGGAAATCATTGTTCGAACAAACGTTTCTATTTTTCACACTTTCTCATTATATTCTGTATAATTAATACGAATCGTAAAACGAGGTTACATTGAACAATATTTTACATTTTGTTTAATAACATCTAAATCGTTTGTTCAAACTAAATTAAAAATATTACCACATATAAAAGGACTACTGTATATTGGATTATGAATTCAACGATACAGTCAGCTGGAGAAAAAAAGATAATAGAGTATTCCATAGTTGGGGCAACATTGAATAACTTCAATTATTCAAACTCTAAAACTCAGTTTATAAGTTTATAGATATTTACTTGAAGTAGTTACGCCACTGAAATAATAAGCGTTAAAAAATATATAGGTATACGTAAGGGCGGTAGTTTTAAAATTGTTTTTGTTAACTGAACCTATCAAAGCTTAGTTAAAGCTTTACAACGGTAACAAATCCTAATATAAACAAATATTTTAATAATTATGAAACAAATGTAAGATACTATACATTTTAAACATTTTAGCTTTGCGTGCGCCAGTAGCCAGTGGTGTAGTCAGTAAAAGCGATTGAAAATACTATTTTTCCGCGCCGATCTTCAACTGGGGCTGATAGAAGTCTTTTCAAATCTGAATAATTAACGAGCGCTTCATCTTATTTTCAAAATATTAAACAGAAACCGTTGTCAATCGTACAAACGTAATATAGGCACAACAACCTCTGAGCAATGAAAGACAGATTCTCTTTCTCCTCTCAAGAACTTTATGACATGGTCGCCGTCAATTGGGTTTTCTCGAATCGGGCCCACAAAAAAACTATAAATTCTTTTTATAAAATAAAACATATTGTTGTTCAATGTTGCTCTGAGACGTTAAATTATTGGAAATATTTTTGTCAACAATTAATATAAAATTTTTGGGTAATAAAATATTCGTATTTTTTTAATTAAAATAACGTTGCACGTGACAATATAGTACAGTTTGAATCGATATAGGTAATATTATGTTTTACACTTTACAGAAAAACTGCTACGGACAAAATTTTTGGCGTGTATTTTTTTCAGTTAATTTCAGAACTATGTTTAACATTTTTGTAATACAAGTTAAAACAACTTAAATATCAATATTATCACTAACAACAAAATAAAGAGGTACTTCAAATATTGTATAAACAAAAACAAATACTCGTGGCAAAAGTTATACCTAAAAATTAATATCAAAGTATGCATGTACCGCGTCTGTACTGTCAGTTTGAATCCATTGTTTTTATTGATTGTAAATGGGGAAATATAGGATGAAATGACAAAGAGTTTTGTTTACGAATTTGACCCTGTTGCTTATTTGTTTATGGCTTTGGACTAACCAATTAGTCAATCTATCTGGTGCTGTTTTGCTAAATAGTGTTACTAATTATACAATCACAAAGTCAGTGGTTGCAGCGGGATTCGAACCCGCAGCTGTGAGTGTATACTATAGAGTATAGAAAGTGATAACTCTTTAAACCGTCACTGCTGCCCCTGATTTTATATATGTTGCTGTTTATAAAAAAACTATTCCAGGGATACTAGACATATTTTAAATTCGACTTTTAAGAAATCGCGATGATCATTTTTCCCATTTATATTGTATAGGTAAATATACCTACACCTATATATATATATATTATTAAAATATGTCAATGGAATCTTTTTAAAATTTAATTTAACAAGATAGTACAACAAATGAAAACTTACCATAATTAGGTAGTACATATGTGTAGATAATTGGTACCTATTAAAACAGTTGAATTATATACTTATACTTACTGCTAGTGCGTGTATAATCGGATAATATATTTCTTATAAGACATATGTATAATTATTTAAAGGCAACTTCAGTTAATTGATTTAATTTTCCAACCATTCCTAGACTGTTGATAGCATTACAGCTCCCATAAGTCACAAGAGCGGTTATATGACATAGAACGACGTGCGTTGGCGGCGTCCTTAAGAGATGCACTCCTGGTTTTGGACGCTCCATTTCATTCGCTAATGATGTAGACTGTACGTCTCGCCATTACAAACATGCGTTATAACACATTGCAACCACGTTAACATAACATATACATAGATAGTATTGCTAGAACGATTTAAGGAAAATTTATTAAGTTGATAAAGAAACGATGACCAGCGATGTGTGTTTTCCACATGAAAATGTCATAAAAATGTACCTATACTTGTATTAGTTAATAAAAATAAATTCTTAATTATTTTATTGTATGGACAAATGAATGTACTGTATCCAGGTGCTTCGCCCCTTTACGTACGGGAGAGCCAAAAGGGGCGAAGCACCTGATAGCAGTATAGGTATGTACATCCATTTGTACATTCAATAAAAGAATTAATAATTATGGTGGATGGAAAAAAGTAAGACAAAAATAAATCCTATTTTTTATGTTGTGTCTTTTTGAGTCATTTAAAAAAAAAGAAAATGTGTACAGTAAAATAAATAAAATATACCTACCTAACTACTACGTATTTGGTGAAGGAAAATCACTCGTGCCTGTACAACTATTTTTTTCACTAAAAAGAATACTTACACTTTCTTTCCTAATAAGATATTGGAATATTAATAACTATATGCAGGTAATAAATTACTAATCAAATAAACCGTGTTAGTGACGTAAAAAAAGTGTAAAAAATTATAACTAGCTACGCCATGCATCCGTGCTCCGTCTGAAATATCTCTTCCGTCGCCTTGGGCGCACTCCTATCATCAGTGCAATTATAATAATAATTATGTATAAGAATATAATATAGTGTAAGAAAAACTTATAAATACAAAGATGACACATTTAGAGTTAATGTGTTTCTTATAAGTAAATGTAATTTCATTCGAATAGGATTGTATATACCTGTACGAATGTTGATTTTGAATCAGCCAAGCACACCTGGGGCCCATTTCACAATGTGATTTTACAAAGTGTACAGGTTACAATAATTTTTCATACTAATAAGTATAGGTAAATAATTCTTACTTTCAGATACATATTATACTCGGATGTACAATGCACAAAATAAATGATTTAGGTATAGGTATATTTACCTACTAATTACCGTATACTAATGAAATCCAAGAGTTGTTATAGTCGTGATGACCAAAGTTTTTGATCAATAGCAAATCATTATTAATGGATTTAATCTTAAATTAGTTAATCTTATGACCGATTTCATCAACGCCAGATAACTTTATCGGTCACGATTAACTTTCATCAATTACTTATACAAGGTGATCAGTAAATAATGGGCCATACGCCAACAGAGGCTCGTTTGGGTAAAAATAAAACGATTTGGGTCAACTTACCTTACTGCAATTTTGCTTTTTGAATTAAAGAATTAATTTTTTTAATTTCATCTTCTCACGATTACTCATTACTCATTACTTATTTCATTTAAATTTGATATACAAGAGTTTTAAATGTGACAAGATAGACAAGATATTTCTTGTCTGAATTATAGAGAGCGTTCGCAACACCGTATTGTTTCACGATTCGATTGTTTCACGCGATATGTTTTTTGGGAGCCGAGATTTGCTTTGGTCCGTTTTCTCCGAAAAGGGTATACTTTGTTTATGTCGCTAATGTAAAAAACTGTTTCGGAAAAAATGCGTTTAAGTAGTCGAATTTTACCATCTATTTTTTATGACCCATTAAATTGTTATATAATAGCCCAAAATTAACTAAACTTTTTTAATACACATCGATTAATGCATCCATTTATTCACAAATAAAAACAATTAATCATATAAAAAAATATGCAATGTTCTTATCTAGGGGAACTCCGTACAAACCCGTCAAGTTTTTGAATTTTCCAGTTGCCTGTGTTCCCTTAGTCTCTTATAAGGTTAGGGTTGCACTTTGGTGGTTTTAGAATTAAAATAATCTCAATTGTTGCTCGCGATGGTTTTTTATCTCGGTCATGAATGGCACAAAAATCGGAATAATCATGTGGGTTGTTTTATTGCTAAACAAAGTTAAGTTTCATTTATTCAATAAGATGCCTACGTTATTTTGAACTAAAAATGCACTTGGGCTGTTTCAGCTCTAACCTTTTCATATTTGTATAGATATCTATTCTATACTTATAACTAACGCTTAAATTAAAAAAAAATAATTAATCGTAGTTAATATCAAATTATTGACAAAAGGTCCTTACTTCTGATGGTTTTATAGCTCGTAACAAAGCATTACCAGCGATACATACTTACGTATAATGTTTATAAATAGAAACTTCATTCTTATTTTATAACACATAATTAACCCTTAAGCTTTTTAACAACTGCATATATGTAAAATTTTTATTTAGGTATATTATTGCTGTAGCGAGTAAAAATTGAGCAATTAAAATAGGGTTTTCCATTTAAATAATAACAATATTTTTCCTCATTTATAAAATTTTCTGTTCACTTTAACTCTCATAAATATCTAACTCCCTCTATATCCCTCCTATAACATGATTAATTTGTTCCATGTTGTATTGAAACCTTCTTGAGCGAAACTTACGATTAGAACAGTACCTACTGAAGTATATGTACTATATAAATGCTATATGAAAATTGCCCAAGTCATGTTATATCGAAATCATGTTCTTATGATACGTACAGATCAAAGGAACACGCTGTTCACGATCATCTAGCCGACCAATAGCTCTTCAAAAACCGGTCAGCGTCGCTGGTTTGGCGAGAGCTCATTGGTTATTTGGTGTTTGCGAACAGCGTGTTCGTTTAGTCTGTACATACCTTTAAAGTGTGCCATGCCATTTTACAAGAAGGTTAAATATATAAACCAAGACTACAGTTTGGGTATAATTGATTTTGCCTTATTGACTTTATAAATTATTATCATGTAGTATTAGCAAATTTTCGGAACGGAAATAACGGAACCCAGACGTGTCCTTTTAACTTTTCTCCGATCTCGAGCCCTAGATCACGAAAATATACGTCATTCATTTTGGGTCGGTCATATATATAATCAATTTGTTGTGGACGCGATTCCGGTCGCAATTTTGATCGTAGGAGGCTGAAATTTGGACAACGTATTATCTTTACGAAAACGAAGGACGAGTTCGTTAACCAGCCGAATCGACCGACCCGTTTCAAAATGGCGGCCGTTCGAAAATTAAAAAAATTCTAATCTCCGGTATTAATCATCGGATCGGTAATGTGAAATATGTTTTGGAATCGGTATAAAATTCTCTACCGATCATATCTCTTTATAATTTTCGATAGAATGCGCCGTTTTCGAAATAATCGAAAAAAAGTAATCATTTTTTTTCAATTCTTATAAATTTCTCTCGTAAATATTATTTTTCAAAAAATGTATTTCTTTCGAGAAAAATTTAAAAAAAAAGGAATTTTTTGACATGCGATCTGAAAATTCGATAGAGGCTTGCGCGCGGTCGTATTTTTTAAATTACAATACCTGAGCGATGGGTTGCATATACAAGCATTTTACCATTATTTTAATGTTGCATTTTTATTTAAAAAAAAACTAGTTTTATCATTTACAAATTTTTGATAACGATTTTTATTTACATTACATAAGTTTACGCAGGCAGCATTTTTTTTCAATAGTTTGATTACCTGATAATTATGATACTCAAGATTTTTCTTATTAACCCTCTAAGGACAAAATTTTCGAATGTAATGAATTCAACAAATTCAATCCATAAGCTGCCATAAAAAAATTTAAATTGAAATCTAATCAAAATATCTGTTGCCTTTAGACAGTTAATTATAATTTGATTTTTCACAATTTTGTTACTAGATTAATGACCAGTTTCTGTAAAATGTATTTATTTGCTTAATCATTGATTCAATAAATATCAGTATATAATTGGTGGCTAAAATTACATATGAATGGTTAATTTAAAAACTTTTATCGATTGATAAATTTATATATTGCTTCAGAAACTGGCCATAAGACGATTTATTGATAAATATAAAACAAAATTAAACTGAAACAAGTAGTCAAAAAAAAAAAACAACCTTGCAATAAAAATAGTAATCTTGGCCTATTTTAAAAATTATTAAATACTTAAATATAGAATAATTTGTAAGAAAAAAATTCATTGTATTTCTTTAATCATATAAGATTTGTAAGATTAAATATATACAATCTTCTTACAAATAGTTAAAAAAAGTATTAGAATAAACTTAGTTATGAAATGAAGCTGAAACCACAATATATAATTTAAATTTAATCTAGATGAATATAAGCGTAACTATTACGCAAAATAATTAAAGTAAATTTTGTTCCTTAAGCTATTTTTCAATATCTACAGAAGATTGTATTTCGTTATTTTCATTTAACAACGGTGAATGATTTGTACTTGCTTCGTTATTACTCAAATGTTGCTCTATGCCATTTTCTGCATTAACATCAGTAACTTCCATTTCTTCTTGATATGATGTCTCGGTTCTAATATCGTTAGTTTCTATTTCAACTTCATTATGTGCATTATCCAAAGACTGAACAATCGCTTCCGACAATTCTATCCCACCTTCGGATATATTTGAATTTTCATTTACTGTAACATTAATCTGCGATTCGTGATTGTCGATTTCTTCATCTTTTTGTTCTACACTAACATCGTGCAATTCTCCTTCCTGTATAACATCCTTCGTTCTCTTAGATTCGAAGTTCTTTTTCATTCTTTCTTCTATATGTTGCAATTCTGTAAAAACTTCCTTTCGCCGTTTATCAATCATTTCTACAATGTTAATGATAAATTATAATATACTAAAATACTTTAAGACATGCACTTACTTTCTACTTCCAGTTTGGAATTTTCCAAAAGCACTTTACAAGCATCATTTAATCTTCGCGGTAAATAACAAATTTGTGGTTTTGCTTTGGTAAGAATAAAATTTGAACGCGGTTTCTGACGTTCTTCCCATACAGCATATTCTTTCATACGAGTCATTTTTAATTCTATCATTTTTATTTCGGCTTGTTTTTTTTTCCTATTAAAAAATAATTCTTGTCTTTCTTTCTTAATTTCGGCCTTTTCTCGTATTTCATATTCTTCGATTTTCTTCTCTACTTGTGCACGTTTTTGTTCCTATTAAAGTCAATAAAATTGATTAGCTATTATAACAGAATTAAACACAAAATGTTACCTTTGATTTTAATTTAGTTTCTTCCTGTTGAAATTTTTGTAAGGTTCCTAACAGAGCTCCAAACATTCGTCTATTTCTAGCCTTCGACTTTTCGTCTGTACTTTGTGCAGCTAACGCTTCTTGCCTACTGGGAACTTCTCTGGGTGTAACTATTACCTTACTAATCATCTGTTTCTGTGATTGCTGTATTAATTCTTCTTCATAATGAACTGGTCTTTCAGATAACCTTTTAAAAACTGATGTGTTCCGTCTTTTGTTGGTCGGTTCGTCGTTTTCGTGATTAAAATTTCTATTACGATTTAACGAAGAAACTCGTTGCCTACCTCTGTTATTTTCTTCATTAGGCGGGCCCCTTTTAACGCCAGGACGAGGTACAATTTCTGAAGGATCTCGTCCTATTAAACGTTTGATATTTTCGTCAACACCCTTTAAAGTATTTTTAGCTTGTTCTAATTCAGATTGTAAAATACCGAACGATTTAAGAATTTCAGTGCCCATTATCTTTTCGTTTTTAAAATATTAATACTAATATAATATATGATGAAACAAACCAAAATTGCAAACACACATCGTTAACCAAATCAGTTAATTTTAGAAAGTTACGTTGGCAACATAAACTCAATATCACTAAAATTGGTTCCTAATTATTTGAATTTAAATTTTAAGAAATTTTAACATTTATTTACGTATGTATTGAATACCGCACAAGAGAAAAAATGCACTATAAACAAACATTTATGTAATTATACATAATATCGATAGTTAAAAAATACTAAAATGTTTATAGTCATAGTTACGATTAATTGACAAGTGTCGGATGATTCTCATTTTAATATATATACTGTAAAATTTATTCAATGTATAGATGTCCGATTTAAATTTAATTACTACATACACTTTTCAAGATCGACAGTATTTAGTAAAAATGAATGCGAATTCTTTTTTGGAACTCTTTCTTACCGATAAACGAACAGGAGAAGAGTGGCAGTGTTCTTATGACGCCCCATGTAAACATTTTATATAAAACATTTCAACTTATAATAATACAGTAGATGTTTTAGATATAGAAAATTTAACTCGCAAGACAGGTAATTTTAAACATTTTGAAATATTTACGACAATGTTAAAGTCTGGACTTTTAAAGGTAATTAACAGAAACAGTTGTATAATTTATGTAATGCAAATCCTAATTCACTCATCACAAAAGCTTTAATAATTTTTCCAGACGAGTGATTGTATAACACTTGATCTCCTTACATATGAAGATTTGGATTCGATGCGAATAAGAAAAATGAGAAATTCTTCAACTCGTTTAAACAACAATAATAATAGACGGTATTTGATAATTAATTATACCGTTGAATTTGATAAGTAAATTTAATATTTTATTCTTACGTTAAATGCACAAACATTGTTTTGTAGAATTAATTATCCTCTTCCTCTTGATTATTGTGGTCCACCGGACCCTACAATTTTACAATCAACTATTAGAAAATTAGAATCCAAGCTTAATGAAGCCAAAGAAAAGCTTGAAAATGTTTGCGAGTCAAAACTTGTGAAAGCACTTCAAAAGCGGTAGGTATGTTATCAATTTTCTAGTACATTTTAAATATATAATATTATAGTTAACAGGTCAACTAACACACATTACAATAATATAAATAAATCTGTAATAAAATAATCATTAGAATAGATGATTTAATGTCAGAAAATATTATCCTCAATGAAGAAATAATTCGCTTAAAACGACTAATTAGAAGACCGGATAATCAAGTGCAAGTATTACAAAAAGCAATAATACAACTTGAACATAATGTTAAATCTGAACGAAATTTACACAATAAATTGGTTGAAAAATTACAAAATGACAAAACGAATTTAACAAATGAACTTGAAAAGGTAAAAAGTTCAGAAAAAATTTTAAAATCTAAATTACAAACATTATCAAAAAGTAATGTGAGGTAAGACTTATTCTGTAAATTAATAACGCATATCGTAATAAAGTCGTATTTCTTTAGAACAGCAAAATTTGATCTCGGAAATAATGAAAGGTTGCAGACTTTTCGTCAGAGAGCAAAATCGCCTTTAAATTTAAAAAAGAATGAGACGCTAAATCAAACATCTAAACTAACATCACCACAAATGCGTCGCAAAAAACAACCCCAGTACTGTACAGATAATAATAACAGGTAGTTCTTTCCTTTTTAACATACGATATAGAAAAATTCACATCCTTTATATTATAATTTCTACGAATTCAATATATTAACCAAATTAAATTGTGTATAATAATAACTCAATTTTACACATTCAGCAAGAATATGCATTATTTTAAATTTGCAGGTTCTATAAAGTCAAACAAAAACCCAGAAGCCGTAGCAGTTCAATATCTAGTACAAAGCAATCGACAACAAAAATTCAGTATAACTTACCAGTTAATTCAAGTTCAACAGAGTCTAGTAGACAAAGCCAAAGAATGACACCATATTCTGGCAGTGGCTCGGCTAGTTCGCTCAGTCATAATTCGTCGATTTATATTGATAGACATCAAAAACGTTCTGGATCTACTTTAAAAACAAGAAACAGGAATCGTTCTAATGATAGAGCACGAAAATTATTACAGAATCGATATTTTTAAACCAAAACGTAGAATAATTTTGTAATTTTTTGTATTGTAATTAAGTACATAATTTTTAAAGAGAACAAATTCAAATTCGTTATTTACCCTAGACAACTATACAGTTGAAATAGTAAAATAAAATACAATCCCTACGTGAAATATATTTACATTTATAATTGTATATTGATTTTGTGAAATTACTAGTTAAAACTGATTATTTATTACATACTTATAGGTACTCTATAGACATCTTTGTAGAAATAATTTAAGGCTACAACTAAAATTCCTAATTCATTTTGTTTATTTACACTAGTAAAATAATCATCTTCAACTCTTTGAATGGCATTCATTAAAAGATTTGTCGATTTATTCGTTCTAATCAATTCGGAATCATTCGTTTTTTGATTGAAAGACGATGAAGGTTTAATTGGTAACGAAGGTTCCGAAGGAGGTACGTCTTTTGGATCATCTTGCGAACCGTCACTTTTATTACTTCCTGCCCAATATGGTTTCTTCACGACTTGAGACTCTATTAAAATTTTAGAATACATTACATAATTTATTAAAACATTTAGATGTAAAAATATTATGTTATAAAGAGCAATAGTTGAAGAACTAACATAATCAAACTAGCGATATAACATTTAATATAAATTTACTTCAAGGATGGCCTTATTAATATATTTATTATACATACTTATTAACTTTTTATACATCGATTAATTTATTAAATCAAATCGATGTGAAAAGCACAAAACCTACCTAAATTGTAAACTATCCGTAACAATTCTTTAATTTGAGTTCCTTGTTCCTCTACTTGAAAAAAGAGCTCTCTTAATTCAGAATTTAACGCGTCCATCTCTTGTTCCTTAACTTTTTCCTTGGCAGCTTCTTTCCTCGAAGACCTAAATTATGATTTATCTTAACAATTCTACAAATTAAGAAAGAAAAGATACCGATTATATTCTAAGAGTAAAACGCTGGCTGCTATCGTAAAAATGATTGCTTCGCCTAATAAATTTGCACCCAATTCGATTGCCATCGATTCATTTAAAACTGGTATATTAATTGGCTTCCCCATGTTAAGTATCCACATTTTTGTTTTTAGTTCGCACCAATTATAAACTGAAATTAATAAATATAAATTATTTTTCAAATATAGAACTCTACTTTCTTAAACCTTACTTACACTGAGCTGGTGGCATACATATATACTTCCTAAATATGGGCGAACTCTTCGCTCGAGTAATAATATAATTTACTATCGGTTTACTAATTTGCCTTAATAATAAGGTGCCGAGTTTTGCTGCAGGAAATGCACCTATTACCATTTTTTTTAAATATAATTTGAATTTTTATTTATAGGTATATAACGACATTGACACACTGACAATATTACGTAATGTACGAGTTTAGAGGTTAAAGAAAAACTTTATTTTTGTAAACAAAAATACCCAAGCGCTATTTATTTAGCACACTTCAAAAATATTTATCTAACTTCCAATAATTTATTAACATAAGACAATTTTAATAATTACTTTTCGCATAAAGATATTATGCAGAAGATTCCAAACGGGGTCGAAATATATGGTTTATTTAAAATAATCTTTGTATTATCGAATATTGGCAATCATACAAGAGACATTTAAGAATTATTATTATCGACATCCCAAATCAATTTTTTTAAGTAAAGATGTTCTACTAAATTAAAACAAAATAAGATTTTTTTTCTTTTCTTATTTTTAAATTATACTAGAAATACAACGAAAATATAGGTATTCATTTTACATGTTGAAATTACCTAAAGTAATCTTAATTACAGATTTTGTCTAAATATAAGTCAGTTTTTTTTATTATTAATCTGGAATATCATTATTTTGAATTCACTTATACAATACCTTTTGACTCTCTCGGTATATTATATTGCTAACTTTCTGTTGGTTTGTATAGTTTATAGAATGGACGCCGATTATAACGGTTACATTTTGAATTTATTCGCTTTGATTGGATACAAAAAAGTGATGGCCTAGTGTATATGTATCAATAAGATTCATGTATGCTTTCTTTTAATAATATAAAATTATAAACCGAAAATCAATTCTCTTAAAATGAACAATAATTTAACCAGCAATTTGTACGATGACATATCAGACTTATCTGAAGAAGATAGCTTCATGTGTTATAAAAATGTGCAAAGACTTCCCAATGTAAGTATATTTCGTAATTTATAATGTATCGTTTTCTTTATGTATTAAATTTTGAATTATTTTCATATAAAAAAAAATACTAAACTACTTTATAAGCATAACTTGACCACACACTTATGTATGTTTAAATTTTGGAATACGTTCGTGCAACTGGCCATGTTTATATTTATTTTTATTATAGGGTCATATGCCTGTCTTCAAAAAACCAAAACAAAAGTTATTCCCAAGGAACCCATCCAATATTAAACGCGTAAGGAAATCGGAGATTTTGAGATGCTTAGATACACCTAAAAAAAATACGTTGGTATGTAGTACACCTATGAATCCATTAATTGCTTCACGTGCCAGTAATAAACAACTACCATTATCTCCAATTTCCTTATCTGAAAACATACTATCTCATAAATCACAGGATCTAAAAACATTACAAAAAAAACCTCTAAATACTCCGGTCAAAAGTATGATTGCTCATTTGAGTAATTTGGCGCAAAATAGTAAATACACATCAAATAGTACTATAAATAAGAACGATATAATCAAACTAACTACAGAAACAACCGAAAAGAACATTAACGTTCAATCAGATGAAATTGATAAAAATTGTTCAACAAATGCATCATCTAATGTGCAAGAAACTCTGTTCAAGTCAACTCGTAATACCCAGTTTCGTAGGCTTATGCTAGAAAGACAAACTCAAACCACAGATTCATTACAAAGAATATCTGATCATATTCTTGAATCTAATAAAGATGAAATTGTAAAAGAAAATATTAACAAACCTGTACAACCATCTGACCAAGCACCTTTAGACATCGTCCAAACGTCAAGCAATCAATGCTTAACAAACCATTCAAATAACGATGTTGTGATTAACCAATTTTTGAAAAATTTCGATTCCTCTATTGCTCATGAAAATCCTAGCATTATTTCAATTTCATCTGAATCTTCAGTATCAAATACTATAACAAATATGTCCCTGGCTAAAAACGATAATAAGAAATCATTTAGTAATGTAAATGGTAAAGGCGAAGATAATTCGGATGTATTTAACAAACAAATCTCGTACCAATGTAAAGAAACAGAAATGAACGAAATTGAAATAAACACCAAGCAAGCATCCAAAGAATCTGATAAGAATGAAAATAAACTTAGAAAAACTACTTTAAACAGCTCTAAAGATAAAAAAGATGCAGATCGATCGTCAGAAATAACTGATTTAAATGTGGCTACCCTAAATCCACAAAACATTTTAATAGATTCTCTTGATGATCTTGATAATATAGAACAGAACGAAATAGAAAATGTAAATCAAACTAATGTGAAACTTGAACAAAAACGAAATACAAAAAAGACGTCTACTACAAAACATATTAAAGAGGAAAATATCAAGAAATCTAAAAGTTCAGATGTTACATTTGTAACAAAGCAAACATCGAGAAGCAAATCCACATCTAACGAAAAATCTACCAATAGGAAAAGTACAAAAAGAGCAAGTTCCATTAGAAAAACTATCAATTTACAGCAATATTTGGTGTGTAGAAAATCGGGTTTTGTTGAAGTTTGTGAGAACGATACAAGCAGTGGTACCGATGACAGTTTTATAGGTATAGTTATAGGTATTTTGTCACCTCGTACAATACGAAAACTTTAATTTTTTAGGAGAGAGATCACGGCGAAAACGTAAACCACCCAAGGCTTTTATTCAGGCCACCCTTTTTAGCGCCGGTATGCCGTGATTTTATTTTCAACTTCATATAGGTATATTTTACAAATTATTTTACAATTTCAGCATCGTTGAGGAAAAAAACGGCAAAAGAAAAACGTAGTAATTCCATTGAAAATAAACCTAATAAAAATACCAAGTGCACCGCCGTTTCTCAAAATAAATCTAATAAAGAAATAGTACAAACCTCGAATAATCATGATGAAAATGCATTCACAATATCAAGCATGCAAGGTATAATTCGATTATTCAAAATAATAAATAGCTTAAATGTATGTTATTTATAGTAACCGATTCTACTGAAAAAAATATAATCGTGTCAGAAGTTTCGAGCGATCATATTTTTAAAAAACCTCGTTCGAAGTCAAGAATTACTAAAAATGATACACAAATTTTAGAATCTATAGTAGAAGTCGAGGATAAATCTATGGAACAAGGAAGCTCTATTAATAATTGTGAATCTGTCGATTCGAGATTTTCTATAATTTCTAAAGATGCAGATTGTCACATTCACGATCTAGCCATTTTACCTGAAATTCAAGAATTGCACACTTCGGACCCTAGTGTTGAAAACAAGGAAACTACCGATAATGGTGGTTCTAAACAGATAATTGAAATTTTGGATGAAAATGATATCCAAACGAATAACGTACCAAATATTAATGTAACTCATTCGGAAGTTTTGCCTGTACAAAATACCGAAGTTGAAACAATAGCAACTACCACTATCATTAATTCTGAAGAGCATTCGAAATCGCTGACACGTTCAAGCAATAGATGTATAATAATCAATAATGTATATTCAAAACAAACTGACTTCGATAATGATGCTCATTCAAATGTAAGAAAACCTACAAGAAAGTCTGTTACATTTGTCGATTATCCCGAAGAATGCCTTGAACATAATCAGAAATCTATAGTATTATATAATGAAAATGAAAATACAAAACAAAATGTTGTAGCAAATGTAAATATTTTCAATAAGAATGTCATTCATACAGTCATCGATAATAAAGTAGTACCTTTAGGTATGTAATTCTTTTTTAATATTTTATATATTTATGGTATTTTTATTTGATAATAGAATGGTGTTCAAAAGCACCTCCATTGAATTTAACAACTGATAAAGAGCTAAACGTCGATTATTGCTTGAAGAATTTGAAGACACATTTTGGCACAGCATCCTATGGTTTTTTGACGTTTGGCCCTGGAGTGAGTAAAACTCAAACATCGATGCATTATTCGTTAGTAAGTAAATATTCAAAGGGTTTAAAAAAGGTGAAAATTAAACAATTTTTTCTAGACTTATAAAGTAGAAAAAGGTCGAGCGGCTATCTGTATTCAGGTTCAGGAACAAGTGATGGACGTTAATTGTTGTTTTCATATTCCGTTGGGTAAGTTATCGATTAAACACAGATGTTTAATAAACATCGTTAAATTATAACATGATTTTTTAGGTTCCACCTACTCTATTAGAAATTTAAGTAAGAACGAACCTCTTGTTTTATTTTTTCATAAGAATAGTGTAACATAAAATTAGTGCGAAGAACAACAGTACATGATAAATCTTTAGGATTTGTCTTCCCATATCTTGAAGGTAAATAATATTCGATTTTAAATTAGTTTAATGAAAAAATACATAATATAGCACTTATTACAGTTAGTATAGCTTATCCAAATCTATATGATATTCACGTCATCAACAACAAGTTACTAGATTGTGTATTTGTAATTCGGTTTAAAGTTTGGAAAGTGACATATTCTATAGATGATTTACTTGAGCACATATTAGATGATATAAAAAAAGACTACAATTTATTAGAACTGTCAAAATACGAGGCACGAGGCGACATCACTGTGTGAAACGTCATTATCTAGTAACCTTGTATTGATGACGTGAACATCATATAGGTTTGGATAAGCTATACCTATTAAAACTTTATACAATTTTTTCTCTGTACTTTAAATGTGTGTATCAAGTCTGGTGTTTTGGACAGAATAATAAATATTTTAGGTGGCAGTAGTTACTTGGTCTAATCCGAATAAATGGAAAAGAAAGTTAATTTATAAGAAAGTTACTGCAATAAATTCCTTTCTTAATGAACCACAACCTTTATAAGACTGAAACTTGGAATTTTATGCTATTATAACTATGTTAACAAAATTTTTAAAAATTCAATCGACATTAAAAAATGACTACTTTTGAATCTGTTATGTGAATTATCAGACTAGAGTAGTACAATAACAGCAGTCTGACCATTTGTTTAATCCACCCTAAGTTTAGCTTTATTATAGTTAGATTAATTAATTATTCAACTTTGATCCCAGAACTACTTTCAACTCAACTAACTGTGTTACAAGCAAATTAAGTCTACATGTCAATATGGAAGTTAAAAAATTTTCTTAATGAGTATTTCATTTTAAGAATAAATTTGAAGTATTTTTTTTTAAATATATTTTTACTTACAAACTCTAAAACTTTGTTATAATGCTCTTGTTTATAGCATTTTTATAAACAAAAGTGTTGAAAAAGTAAGAGAACAAAATTCGAATTTTGAAGAGTCTTTTTTTTCTAAATGATGATATGGTTAGAAGTTAAAAACAAACTCTCCATGATGAACGACATGGGCGCATCTAACTGTAAAATACAAAAAGATAATGACAATGAAAGCGTCAGCCATTTCTAATCCCATCCCAACGAGAAGACAGTTATCAAATGCCTTCGGAACTCTTTCAAAATTTCTAGCAAACAAGACCTGACTTATAGCACTTTTTTTACCAGGGATCTAAAATAGCATTATAACAAGGTTTTTACAGTATTTTAAATATAATTTGCATGTAGAAACGTACTATATAATTAATTTTAAATTATTAAAGTAATTTTTCTGTTTTGATTAATATTAGAAATAAGAAATTTATTTATGTATGTAATTCCTAAGATTCATGTTTATTAATTACTGGCTATTGTTATAGACAGAAAAATAAATGAGATTTTTATATAGTTTAATTTTCTAATATACGTTAAATTTTTAATTCTAAGTATGATTTTTTTATAAATTTGACATATTCTCTACTTTTGTATGGGCATAAACTTCATGGGCTTGAAAGCAGTAGAGTTGCTAAAGGTTCGGGAAGATCTTAAAAGAAAATCTACTTTTGAGACCTCTTCAAACTATGAAGTTTGCACTCGGCAAAAAGTTGTAGAACAAGTTGGATTTTATAAGAAAAATCACAGTTTAAAATATTCAGACTATCAGCTCCAGATACTTGTTTATCATATTTTTTTGGAAAACTGGAAATTGGAAGCGTGTGTGCTTTTGGTAATCCAAAATATGTGGGAGGTGAAAATGTTGGCCACATACTGGGCCTTGGTGGAAGGAATGAAATGATAGTAGTGATGTATAAAACGTGAGAGTATTAAAGATAGGCCATTGTCCAGGAAAACTTAAAGTAGGGGAACATCTGGAGCAGCAGAATTTAATGTTATTAAAAATTTTAATTTTCTTATTGAATATAAATTCGGTTAAATACTTAAGGTAACTGTGAAACAATCATTTTTAACATGCTTAAATACAGTGCATTCTCTCTTAACGGACAGCTTCTTTAAGCGGAGATTTTGTTGGGAACAGAACTAATTCATATGTTAAAACAATCTCTTGAGCGGACTCCCTATTAATCGGATATGGACACATAATATTGGCAGTTTATTTTAATATATACTCTTGGATTGCAGACAGTGCAATCCATTAGTAAACGATTAATTAATGTGTGAAAGTAGCCGGTGGTCAGAATTATAAATTCCAAAATAGATATTCAGGTGGTGTTTTGAAATTTGCGCATACGAAAATTTTGATAATATACAATCCTGTATGAATTTTCGATTCGACCAATACTTTCTAGTTATACAATGATTTAAAAAAATTCAAGAACTGGCGAGACCAATCTTTATTTTCAATTGTTAAATATATGAATCGAGAATTGACTTACATATCATCTTCGGTGTTACTTCCTGCACAGCCTACTAGATTTATACATTTAAAATTAAAAATAAACACTATAGGTCATTCATAATGGCCTTATTTTTACCTACTTTTCAAATTTTGGTCCAATTTAAAAATTGTAAGAAACTTTATTGTGTATCAACCTACTTTTTCACACCCTGTATGTTATTTGAAATAATACTCAAATTATTTTTGCTAAAACCAAATGCAATGAAAAATTTGAAAATCAATTTTTGCACATGTGTATAGAACATACATCTTACAACATGTTTAATATAAAAGCAATAATAAAACTGTAATTAATAGTTTATTCAGCACAATACATATTTAATGTACCAATTACTAAATAACAATGTGCAGACTACTCATGTTACAATAATATAAATTTATATTGTACAAAATAACTATTTCTAAATTATCTGTTAAAAGTAAGCAATTAATACTGTACATAACTGAAAATAACTTAACATTCAAATAAATACACATTTTACAATAACAAATGCACAATAAATGTTTTTAAAATGCAACGAATAATTTGTAAAAAACTACCTATCAAATATAAGTCGCATGTCTTCGATTTCTAATATAAAACTAGATATATATATATATACTTCAAATAATGCAACATTAATGTCTAAATAAAAAAATTAGGCCGTACAGAAAAAATATTTTCATGTAAACCATATAAATTAATCTTTAAAAATATATTCAAAATTAAAGCATTCATTCAAAGGATTTTATTAGAGATTGATAACATGTCAGGTTAAGAGTCCGCTGTACCAAACAAAATTATGAATTACTCGGTTATAATCATAAATAGAGAAATAGAATTTTTACTAATATCATTAAGAATGCAGCATGATAATTAAAAAAAAATAAAATAATATTTCATTTTAATTCATAAAAATAATGAACCTAAGCAAATTTTCACGAGTATCCTGCAATTATGTGAATATTTCACAAACAATAAATTACTTGATAACAAAAAAAAAATTATTAATAAAGCTTAAAAACGTGATAGTCAATCGTAAAATGTTAGTTTAAACTGTTCATTTTCATAGTAATTTAAGATATAGTTAACCTTAAATCGGTACAGCTAGCTCTTAAAATTGATATAAAATTAATATTGTTGTAATTAAACTATATATAAGTATATAGTGCATAAATTAATCAAAAACAATAAAATGCTTAATTATATATATTATTTATCAATATGCGCTTAAGTGTGTAAGTCCATTTAAAAATGAAAATAACATCTTGTTTCAACATTAAAATTATCTAATACTTTGTAAATCGGAATTGAAGGTCCTTAATCAAGTAATTTAATCCCTAAACATTAAAATGTTCACTGTTTTTGTTAGAAAAATGAATATTTATATCTTTAATTAAGTAAGCTCTTTTTTACTGTAAAATACAAAATTTGTTTTATTTAAAAAAAAATGTATGATCTACAATTATGTAAGTTTGTATAGAATTTCCTTTAACTTGAAGTAACCTTTAAAAATAATCTTGCTAGAGAGTCGATTTAAAAATGTTTCAATCATTAGTTTAACAACTATTTTTGATGTCACAGAAATTCCTTGAAATTGATTGACTAAAAACAAATATATTGAAATAATAACACACGATTGGTTAATTTAAAAATTTCAATCGATAAATTTATAAACTGTTTCAGAAACTGACTATAAGACAAATTTCCCTTGCAATTAGATAGTAGGTTTGTTATTTCATACAAGATTTCTATTTAATTGGAAATATTTTATAAAGTTTATGCAACCAAGGCTAAATCGGTCGTTAGTTAATTACAAATTATAATTTAAGAACTTGTGTATTTTGTTTTAAAAAGCCCTGGATTAATTTTTAATATTCATTCTTGTAAAATTAAAGATATTACTGGATTGGTCTCACTTCAATAGAATATTTTTTAAAATAATTATGATGATATTAATTTCTTCTAACAAAAGCATCAAAAATTTAACTATAATTAAAATTAAATGCTAACTTTACTAATACCTCCAATTCTGTTTCAAAACTATAATATTAATATATATTTTTAAATTAACAATTACATATAAATACTTAAACATAAAATTGAACACTTATAATATATATATATAAAATAAATAATATTTGTCATTGAGAATAAATATAAAAGACACAAGTAATTATAAGTAAATGCCAAAAGCTTAGTTAATATAAATTTTCATTTAACTTCTAAAACGGCACTTGCAAAAACAATAAAAATATATTACAAAAATATTAAATTGAAATCGTCAGGAATGTCATGTATCGGTATAATTGGTATATTAAAAAGTACCTTCATTATTAAAAACTAATAAGTTTTTATAACAAAAACAAAGATGAAAAGCTAGTATTAGTATGAGTTTAATTAACACTGTTAAAATTTAACATGTAAAAATGTAAAATACTAGCATTGTAGTTTTCGAATGGAATATTGCTAAATATGAATCTGTATTGCAAACTGAATTTGAATTTCGATCTCAAGGTTTATATATCTACATCATAGTAAAAATCTACTCTAAACAACTGTAGTGATACTATATAAATACATAATGATAATATTACTTATTTACATTAGTATCATGCATAATTCTCATAAGATTTTCCTAAAATATACTGCAGATGTAGTTATAAATATTGTACACTTTATTACTAGTTTGATATTATCATGCCATAATTTTAAAACATAAAAGTTCAGCTATTATACAATATAAGATTTACAAAATGATTTTATTTGTTATTTCTTACGTACGGTCTGTGTTGGACTATCAGGTGGAGAATCGATCGATACTTCTTGTCTTAGAGATCTTCGAGGCACATTCTTTAAATTATTTGAAAGTTTTTTTAGTGGCCGGGGAGATATGCTAGTGGATTCCACATTTTGAGAAACATCTGAATTATTAAACCACACTCCTTTCGTGGAATCGGATACTGAATTTAAAAGGAAATTAATTAGCAATTTAAAATTGTAGATCAAATCGTTGATATGAAATCATAGTTTTAAAACCCCAAATTTAATCCATAAAATATCTATTATTTTATAAATAATATTTACCATTACCTATATAAAATGTATAATTTTCTATACAAATATTTCTATTTACCTCTGAATTTTTGATCTGATTTTTGTCCCGCTTTATGCGAATGACCGTGAGAATCTAATAAAGCAGCAGCCAACATAGATGTATTAGAACTACATGTGGGTCCTTCGCCGCTACCACTTGCACTCGAATTTACATTACAAAATGGACTAGGCAGCGCGATAGGGCTGTAGACGCGTGATATGAAGTCTTCATATGTTGTACTATCTTTATGTTTTGTCATAACAGTTTCTAACGATCGCGCTCTTTCTTCGTAACTAATAAAAATTCGTTCTTATAATGAGCACTACAATATTTTCAAAACACTTACTACTGCTGATAGAAGGATAATGTGGTTCTTTTTGCACGGCTAGCACAAATAACTGTCGCCCTCACTAATCCTGCCAAAACATTACTTTCTACAATTGCTTCGTTAAATAAAATGCCAAAGTGTGGAACCTGTACATAACTCAATAAATATATGGTAAAATTCGATTTTACATATACATACTCCTGATTTACAGTTGATCGTTACACGATTAAGCTGATTTCCAAGTGGATAAATAGTTAAAAGTATATCACAGAATTCTGTAGGAATTATGTCGCGTCGATATTCTCGATTGTGTTCTGACCACACGATGTGAACTTCATCATTTCCTAAATGTCTCGTCTACAAATACAAATGTTAAACTTTTCCGAAGTTATTATTTGAAAATGATACTTTATTTAAGACAGCTTCAGAAGTATCCCCTGGCATTCGTGTGGCAACGTGAAAAATAGTTTCTAAAAAACTAGTTGCCACATACGGAGCTGTTAGACCGGTCGATCCTTGCCTATGTAATCCACCCAAAAATCCCGTATGTCCTTCTAATTCTATTTCCCACGCTAACGCGGCTAAAAACTGTTCATACTCGACACTTCCGCCTTGATTCGATAAAATCGAATTTTTATCTTCTTGGCCTGGAGCTACATAAATAACTGCTACCTAAATATTAAAAAATAAAGTCGAATAGAAATTTCTAATCTTATATTCATACTTTATGGGTTTCCCGGCATCTTTGGGTATCAAGATTTCTTAGTTCTCTTAATAAACGTTCGGTCTTGCTAAGTAGGTGCAATTGGCGTCTTCTTTCCCAACTTGCAAGGCCAAGTTGAGAAAATAATAAACGGCACTGTTGAAATGCTGTTTGTTCGACTATTCCAGCAGGGGCTTAAATAAAATAATTATTTTTACTTAAAATAATTAATTTTATAATATTTACCTTGCTGAATAGATGTGATTTCGTACAAAGGACTATCTCCGCCACCTAAGCGACTATTAGGCCTGCTAACTGGTTGTCCTAATATTGATTGTGTGTATTGTGTAAGTCTACTTTGTTCCAATTCAATATTTCTTTGATTAATAACGCCCGCTATCGCTTCCTGTTCCAATTCAATGGATATGGGAGATGTAGATGATTCGTTAAGTTTATGATCAAAATTTTCTAAGCATTCTGGGCTAGTGTGGCCCAAATATTGCAATAACTAAACCAAAAACTATTTTAAAAGTGTTGGAGAACAAAGTAAAACTTACATCGTCTAACTGATCGAGATCGGGCGCAGCATTTGTAGTATCCGGCAATACGTTTGGTGGTCGGTGACGCATGGCTCGCTGTGGAAGGTGAGGTTGCATGTTACTACTGATTAAAAGACTTTCTGGTTGAATATAACTTGTTGGACCGAATCTTGTAGCAGATGAATTAGTTTTAATGGAATCCTCAAATTCTTCGTCTACAACTTCAGGAGTGTCAGGACTACGATACAATATAGAAGCATCCCAACAAGCTTTGCCAGATAAATCGCGTAAAAGCACTCTAACTTGTTTATCTGCCGTAGAAAGGCCTGCCGTTACACCTCCACCAGGAAGATCCAATGCGGGAAGTTCGATTAAACTGGATATTACATTAGGAGTTAATACAAACAACTGAAAAACACATTATCGTTTGATCTCGCAAATATAAAACTATAATATCTTACTTGTATATTAGGCGCAGTAAAAATATTAGCCGATAATTCGTCCGAAATTAAATTGGGTACATCGTCGTGTTCGGCCACCAACGAACTCAACCTTGCCGCACCAATTGCCATGGGAAAATGACCTAAATGCGTAACCAAATGACTTAAAATTGATTTTGCGCATAGAACGATGGCTTGTTGACACTGATGGTTTTTTGACGGCGACGATGCAGAAAAGGATTTATCGAGATTATCCAACAAAATGTTCGGATCAAAATCATCGTTTATACTTGGTTGTGTTAAGCCACTTTTATTTTCTGTAGACATCTGCCCAATTACAATTTTATGCAAAACCTGCAATATACAATATGTACGACTGCGAGTAAATTGAACTTTTGGCAGGTACACTTACAGTAAAAACAAGAAGTAATAAACAATCGCCACCTTTAACGTCTCCATATTCAGAAATTTCCAGTAATCTAGACGGGCCCAGTCTCATACACCATTCCCCTAAACATAGCAGTAAAGCAGTTCCCAATGCTTTGTCGCTTTCTCCAGCCGTAGAACCCAAGGGAGCGTGTAAGAAGAGAGCCGCACATAGCGTTCTAATTACGGAATCTCCTAACCGTGGATAATGAGTCCACAGAGTGGCAGCATAATCGCATAATAAAAATAAAATGTTGCTAGCTAGTTGGGCTATTATTTTATTGTTAAACTGTAAATAAGTGTTATTTTATTAATAACATCGAATCATAGGATATTGTATATAATTTTTCAAAAATAAATTCGTATTTAATCAAAGAATTGAAAAAGAAAAGACTATGAACAACATAGAGCTTTTAATTGAAAAAAAAAACTTCCACGATACTAGAAAGACAAATAATTAACAATCTCCAACCTGTGTTAAATGCACTTGGAGATATTGATTGAAAATTGTTAATTTCTTTCTTAATTGTAGCTTTCTTTTTCAATTCAAAACCTCGTGAAAAAGTTCTATTGGGTGCAGGTATTTGTCGTCGAGTTTCATTTTACCTTTAATGCAAGAAGTAGAACGTTAATGGCGTCTGCTACTTTTGGATGAAATTTAGAATTAACGAATTCTTTATAAATAAACATCCCTAGAGCCGATAGTGCGGTGCAGCGAGCCATTCCGGTAGGTTCCCTTCGACCAGCCCTCAACAAAATTGTTACGACATGTTCCTAAAAAATACAAAACAATATATACTTTTGAAACGTATTAAATTCGACATTCTATTATTTACTTTAATATCGGGACAAGCCATTACTTGTATATGTGATTCTGGTTGCAGCACCGATATTTGACTGAGATCGTCGGGAAAGCTTAATAAATTAGCTAGTATAGAAATGGCTTCGGTTCGAGGAGTAGAAGTTGACATGTCGGTTGAATTTAAAACAGTATTGCAAGCCTGTATCAGATCTAATAACAATAAAAAAGAACCAGGCAACTGTAAAGATAAAAAACGGGCTCCTAAATGTCTCAGTACGGTATTTAAAGCTGGTTTCGAGACGCCGCACAAGGCTAAAAATACAAAACTGCAATTAAACATTTCTGATCAAATACCACCATTACCCAAATGAATGTTTCTATAGAAGTGTGGCAAGTAAGTTCGATGCTGAGGATCGCAATTCAAAGTTATTGTACATAATAATTGAAGAGCACTTCAATTTTCCAGCTTCGTACATATTCGGGAGAGCAAGCGCTTCGAAACACCACGGTAATATGAGAGTCATGGGCGGTATCAATTCTGGAGGGTGAGGAGTACTTTGGTTATCGGGAGAGACTCCCTGGTTGCTTTTGATTTTAATAAGCGTGTCGATTAATTTAACAAAATAATCGAACACTTGTGCATGCAGTTTTGGATCCGCTATTTGATTTATATCGCCAAGAGCGCCCAACATTCTTTTCCAGAGAACTACTGCAACATCCGGCAGCCAACCTCGTACAGAACCACCGCATACAACTCCTCGATGTTCGCCGGAAACCTCTTGCATACTATTTTCGGACGCTAAAACGTCCAACTGAATTGGCGAATCTTTTATCGATGTACTTTCTAATCCACTCGAAGGAGCCGGACTTGGTGATCTTGTACGATCTGTCGATTCGTTGTCATGTTGACGAAGATTATCTAGAGAATGTGACCGTCTTTGACGACTCTAAAAGAATCGAAATACGAAAAATGAATTATTAAATGCGAACCAATAGGTTTTCGTAGCATATACCTGTGGTCTTTGCGAAGATTTTCGTTTGATACTTAAACTGGTTTCACTCAAACTTCTTGGTAATCCAGGCTGAACACGTTTGGTAAGATTATGGCCATCTGGAACAATAGAAGTCTTGCCTACAAACCGTAAGATTCCCGGAATCATTTGTGCTGCAGGGCATATTACTTTCGGGTCTTCCATTTCCCCCTCTCCGGGTTCTTCGAGATTTTTGATCGGACAATCGGTCCAGAGGTAAATCTGATAGGTCTAAATTATATACGTGTCTGGCTAAAACTCGTGTTAAAGTATCTAGTGTTTTCTAATAAAAATTAATATTAGCATTTTTAAAGTTTCATAATACCTTCAACTTACAGCCCACTCTTTAATTAATTCTTCCCAATTAGTTAGGGAGGTTAACACGTGCAAAAATCTATCCCATAATTCTCGAGAAATCATCACATTAAGATTTGCCTTAATCCAAGTTACGATAAGTGTTTGAAAAATGGCCGGCGCTAATTTACCACCCAAAGTTTGCGACTTTTTCTTTGGAGGGTTTTCTGTTAATACAAGAGATGTAATTTGCAAAAGAACCAATAATAGTTGTTCCCTAAAAAATGTTACGATTTTAACTGTCAAAATTTTTTATAACAATTTATACCAAGTAATACTATCCATTCGAGTGTGCATAACCATATAACGATAAATATTGAGAACTCTCTTGCATGCGTCAGTTTGTTCTTCTAATAATGTGGGGAAATTTGGATTAACTTCTAATAAAAAAACATTAGCAGCATGAGTCATAAATACTTGCAGGACATTCTGAAATCATCAACCACTAATAAACGTGCGTTACTTAAATAAATTAATTACCTGTAAACCTGCACGAACCACTAAATTTTCTTTATGTATAGCACCTATGTAGGAATCGTTGCGCAATCTTCCAGATCTATATCCGTCGGGAGCTAATTCGTCCGCAACTCGAGGCGAATCGTCTAACGGTTCCAACATATACGGCGGCAATTCCGGAAAATTTAACTGTATGAGGTCCTTATACACCGCTATAGTTTTTCGAACAGCTATGGCATGTCCAAAATTTAATAAAAACGCTTGCCGATAAATTTCATGAATGAAATTTACGTTATCCCGCGAGCTGCACAGCACATCCTTCACAATTTGTGCCGACAAATCTTCATCATTCGGAATTTTGCCGGAATTAATCGAAATTGCTATGGCAAAAGAGAATCGATAAACACATACAAAATGACAAAGTAGAATTTAAAAACAACTCACAACATTCTAAACTGGGATGTGTAGATTCGGATTGTGTCTCCTCTTCGTGTGTTGAATTAGGATGAGAAGTTGCCGACTGAACACTAATGACAGACGACGAACCTGCATCTGAATTCCTTTTAGTTTGCTGCATATACGTAGCTACCCATTTAATTAAAGAAACGCGACAAGTAAGGAATTCATTTTCAGCTTCCGGTTTTCTCGTCAATGGTAAATCTGGATAACGAATTCGTACAAAAAAAAGAAATTAAATAAATTTACAATCTCACCTAAGTTTAAATGATACAAAGACGTTTCAGAACAAAAATTTGGACACAATTTTGGCAAATAATGAATTTTAAACCTTTCTAATAAAAAATTAAAGCATCTATGATACCGAGATGGTTTGTCGTGCCATTCTAAACGAACAACAGTGTAAACCATGTACTCGAGCAACGTGTCCAAAAATAATTTGCAAGTATTATCGGAAAATTTTTCACCGCTCGACGGAAGAAGTATAGGTAGAATTTCAGCTTGAGTTACGGGACACTGCACTGTGTCGTGAAATATGCTCCCACTAGCTTGTGTAAATGTATTTTGTTGGTTTGTAAATCCCGGTACAAGTGTCGCATACATTTCGTGAACATAATTTGGTGCATTTTCTTCTAGCGCTTGATACCACATAAGAAAATATCTGATCGCTTGCCGCCTCAATCGTATAGAATTTCCAGTGTGCAATAATTTCGCTAAAATACGCCCCAACGAATACATTTGCCATCTTTTGTGCAAAAGTTCCGGTAGTAAAGAAAGAACTTGTTCTAGTATCCACAATGCACATTCGAGTTCTTCTTTATGAGCTTTATGTACTGAAACAGCAGAGCCGATATTAAAAATGTACTTAAGAAAGTGTGAAAAATAACTTACCTAAATGAAATGATAACTCTGATCGATACCAATAAAGAGAACATTATTAGTAATTAGTATAGAAAATTAATATAGAGTAAAGTTCATATTAATTTATTAATATAATAGAGCTTTTTTACCATTGTAATTCGATACATAGATTAAATTAGTAGCTATTTTAATTTATTTATATCATGAAAGTTATTAAATTTACAAAATTAAATAATACACCATCTGCACATTTACATGTCGCAATTTGAAATCAGTTATAATGGTGATGCTTAACGTCAAATATTATTTACACGTGACGAGAGACATAAAATCATAAATGCACTTACCACGTTGTCGAAGATGAGTTTCTGCTTCGATGAAGCTTTCGTAAAGTATATGATATACATGACTAAAGTTAGTTTCGAATATTCCTTTTGCTTCTGCAGTGTCAACATTATCTGTAACATTAAAAAGCGCTTTTATTCACCGATTAAATTAAACACTATATAACCGAACAAATTTATTTTATAAAAAAGTGAGATGCTTCATTCAGATCTTTACCTAATATTATTTTTAAATGTTTTAATCGAGTGGCTAAATCTTTTTTGGCGTCCTGAATTTTTGTAGTTGATTTTTTGACATCTAAATGAGATTTCTTGCTGAACATCTTGATGAGCAGTTACGGCCATTCAAATAAAAATAAATATTTGTACTTATAGATATTAGAATAAAACATTTTCGAATTAAAACTATAAAATACAATTTATACTGTCACATTTTTTATGGATTTTTGTTGACGTACACTGACAACAAACATTTAGCCAATTTTTCATAATCAAGCAACCATCAAATAACAACCAATGTACGACCATGGTATGAATTAAAAAAACATTTTCTTAAACATGATAAAAAAAGTCTTTATATTCAAATAAAGCAGATATTTATTGAAATATTTATTAGATAATATTAATAAAAACAACATATAGGATGTTTAAAAATAAAATTCATATTTCATTACCTACTACTGATGGAGTAATATTATGAAGCGTTCACAAAAAAACAATTTTCCAGTTATTCTAGAGTTTATTTGTTGTCAATTAAATCAGTTTCTACAGATTCACTTTTCAATATTTCTGATTCTACCATGGCATAAAATGGACTTGTTTGGTATTCGGAATGATTCAACAGTTCCCTGAAATTCAGAATAAAAAAAAAATTGATCTAAAAAAAATGTTATACTTGCTTAAAAATATCTAAAATCTGTGATGGAGAAAGTTCACCAAATTCTGTATAAACGTTCATGTTAGCAAAACATTTTTCACCGACTCCTTTGGAAGGACTAATTAAATTTATACCTATTCCTGGTAACCATTTCCTACAACTAATAGTTTAAAATATTCGAATACATAAGATATAACAAAAACTTACTCTACAGTTGGAATAATTCTGTTTTTACCCCTGTGAAATCCTTGTTTAACAAAATAGAACAAATGCGTTAAATGCTGATTTTGAACTGGAAGTATCGGTTTAAAATTTATTCTAACTAAATAAATGTAATCTACATCAGTTAGGGAATACTATAATATATATCATTGCATCATCAACAGTTCCAAATATATTTTGTAATTTACTAACCGAACGTGTACGTGAAGTTATCTTCATTGTAGTTTCCCAAGGAAGAAATGATTTTCTCGGATATTTGTCTAACAAAGTGTATTCAAAAAACAGTTGAAAAAGTACACTTAAAACTTGATAAGTGTGTAAATTCATGCTGGGATTTGCCGTTAATTTCTGGAAAAAAGTACAAATATAAAATTTTAACTATATTAAAAATACAAACAATAAAATCTGCCGGTTTCATCAAAGCAAAGATTTGTGGACGTCCATATGTAATAATTTCTTGTGTAAAACTAATTTTTTAAGTAAATAATTGATAAAATTCAGATTTGGCATCGGTCCAACAATTGTTGTAACAGTTTCTATACAGAACAAATAAGAAATTTAATTAATAGATGTTATAATTATAATTGTATAATTGTATGTACCTTCATTCCAATTTCTTTTCGGAATTCCTTTTAATAATTGCTCTACTCTGTTGCCTTGATCATATTTATCTACAGTGGATAATTGGTTTAATTGAAAAATATCTTTGATAAATAACTCAACTCTTCCTGGATATATATTTTTATAATCCTAAAAAAGTCATTTCTAAATTACTAGAGTACAGGTACGATTTAAATACTTTTAGAATTGCTCTAAATTCACCGCAACTCTCATACAGTCGGACTACTTCAATTCCACTATTTAGAAGCTCCGAAGCAATAAGACCTAATCCAGCATTTGTTTCGCATATTACTTGTATGTGATTCGATTTTAAAAATGGTAATATGTGCATTACGACGCTATTAGCTATTTTGTGATCCACCAAATATAAGTTGTGAACACTTAAACGTCTTTTTGGATAAAAGTATTTTAAAGGGACCTTATCCTTTAGTTCTTTTAGGTGTGGGATATTCTGAAAATATTTGAAAACTTTAACACACCGCGCTTTATTTTCTTTCTTTTGTTTATCGATAACATGTTCAATGTCCTTGGTTGATAACTCGTTAAAGATTTGTGTGCAAAATAAACGTAAAGATTTTCGCAATAATTCACGTTTAATACCCAACATTTCGTTCAAATGTTGTAAATAAACATAACCAAAAAATCGTATCAAAACAAAAATAACCGTTAGTACGGACAAGAACCTATTTACAAAATTTGAAGCACGCCATTGATAAGCAAAAAAATTAATTTGACTATATATTTGGCAAAACTATGCATTTTCCAAACGTTCTACGTAAACAAAAACGTATACTTTCTAAAGACAAATTTTATAGCAGTCTTTATAATTTATTATAAACTTAAATATTTCAAATTTATTAAGAAAGCTCAATTGCATACAAAGACAATGAAAATAACTTAATTCTAATCTACTAAATCGAGTTTATTATGTTAAGCGTAGTAATTTAAATTTGCTTTCTTTTTAGCTTGAACTTCCATTATTGCATCCATATAATCCTCGTGCATGACAACGGTAGCATTACGTCGTAAAGCGATCATACCAGCTTCTACACAAACAGCTTTACATTGCGCACCATTAAAATCATCCGTTGTTCTTGCTAATTCTTCAAAGTTTACATCAGGACTGACGGTCATTTTACGAGAATGTATCTGCATAATTCTTGCTCTGGCCTCTTCATTAGGATGGGGAAATTCAATTTTACGATCTAATCGACCTGTAACAAGATGTTTTTTAAGAAGTTAAATATGAACTATAAAAACAAACTGTGTAATATACATAAAAATACATCTTACAAAAATGAAAAATTAATTATTAACACGAATGATTAAAAAAAAAGATTGAAAATGATTTATGTTTCACTACTGTTACTAAATATTTTTTAATTAGACATAAACGGTAATGTACATAATACACAGTAATACATTATGTACAATAATACATTTAATGTAGTTTAAACTTAAGTAAATTAGCTAAATTAATTGTATATTACTGATAGACTTACCCGAACGTAATAAGGCAGGATCCAAAATATCAACACGATTAGTGGCAGCAATAACTTTAATGTGAGACGTGGAACTAAATCCATCCAGTTGATTAAGGAGTTCCAACATTGTTCTTTGCACCTCTCGATCTCCAGCTTTTTCTGAATCGAACCTTTTTGTACCGATAGCATCCAATTCGTCGATAAAAATGATTGCCGGCGATTTTTCTTTTGCCAGAGCGAAGGCGTCACGTACCAATTTAGCACCGTCGCCAATAAACATCTGAACCAATTGCGGACCGGCCAATTTTAAAAAGGTCGACTTTGTTTGTGCGGCACATGCCCTAGCAAGTAAAGTTTTCCCAGTTCCCGGAGGTCCATACAGTAAAACTCCTAAAAGAAACATTACAAACGTGCGACATTTATTTTAATCGTTCGTCATTACCTTTAGGAGGATGTATTCCTAAATTTTCAAATTTCTCCTTGTGAGTCATTGGTAATACGACTGCTTCGATAAGCTCTTGAATTTGCTTATCTAGACCTCCGATATCTGAATATTGTTCGGTCGGTCGCTCGTCTACTTCCATAGCTTTAACTCTGGCATCATATTCGGCAGGAAGTGTTTCTAATATCAAATAAGAATCTTTATTTACTCCTACTAAATCTCCGGGTTTTAATTTTTCTTCATCGACTAAACCAATTACGGGTAGAAAGTACGTTTGGCGAGTTGACGTTTTCACTACTGCACATTTTCCTTTACGCTGAGCATCCAGATCGACAACTGCGCCGTCTTCTTCTTCTTCTTGAGGGTCTACGTCCAACAATTCTATAACATTAGAAACTAAATAAGGTAGAGTCTTATTTACTTTGATCTTCTCTGTGTTTTCTTTTATCTTTTCGTTTTGTGCTTGCAGTTCGTGGTTTATCCTCATAAGTTCGCTTTTCATTATCTTAATTTCGTTATCCAGTAAACGTGTACGGCTTATAATTTCGTCTGTAGACATGCGAAGGACTTCTTCTCCTAAAGATTCTTTGCCGTCCTCCCAAATTGATTTATCTTCTAGAGTCGACATTGTATTCACTAATTTAGAAATTATTTGATCAAACTTAACTGCTCGTCTGTCAAATTCTAAACAAGCTAGTCATTCAACAATGCAGCCACATTTTCAAAATAATTAACCACGTCAAAAACGAAAGTGTTGGTAACACGTACATATTAATTTATATTTTTTCTGAGATCTGTTAAATTTTTATCTAAAAAAAGATTTAATCGTGATTGCTCATTTTTAGACTTTAATAATACGATAGTATGGCTGTTTCGTTAATACTTCGAAATTCTGTCAGAATACAGAGTAAGTGTCGACGGTGTAATTGACAATTATTTATTGTTACATAATGGTTCGATTTCTAGCTCTTCTCTAATCTCATTCCATTTCTCTAATTGTAAAATATTTCCCAAGTAATCCACGACTGAGAGCAATGGAAAGAGATATGGAGGAGGGACCCCTGCAACTACTCAACTCACCACTCCCCCTTGCACCCGAAAGGGTAGATAGGCAAAAAGATTAGGACCTATATGATAGTTATTAATTTTAGATTATCCAAACTGTTTTCGCTATACTTCTGCCGCACTAAAAACTACATGTAGTTTTAATGAAAATAAGGAACGATTACCATTGAATGATGCTCAGAAAATGACGATTACAAAATTCAGCAATGGAACTTTGCTGACACCAGCCGTAAGACGTATGTCGAGTGATCATCGAATGATTTGGAAAGCAGAAAAATTGGTTTCGTTGGCTTTAGTTGGTTTTATCCCTGCTACAATTATAACTGCAACAAATCCTATATTAGATAATATAACGTCGGTGTTGATGGTCATGCATATACATTGGTAAGTAACAATTTTAATTTGGAAATGTGCACTGAAAGTAATTTGTATTAGGGGTTTAGAAGCAATGGCTCAGGATTATGTTAGACCAATTCTATTCGGGAACGTCATATCAAAGACTGCAGTAATTATTGTTTATGCCCTTACCGCTTCAACGCTGGGAGGATTGCTGTTCTTTAACTATTCAGATATTGGACTTGGTTGTGCCATCCGTAGTCTTTGGTCAATTAGAGGTTGAATGCACCGTTCATATTGTTAATTTATTTTTACTAAATTATAATTGCACGTTTGTTCTTTTCCAGTTCTTATATTAAACAGTATTTTATCTGTTACAAATTCTAAATTATATTAGTAAATAAATATGGGTAAATAATTAAGTAACTAATTTATTAGAAGATTTTTAATTTATTCAAAGTTCTATAACAAAAATTTGTTTTAAAGTTTTATAACACTTTCTGATGAATTACATATTACAATTATAAAACAATAAGATAATTGAAAATGGAAATACTCATTTTTTAATCATTTAAATTGACAATTTGTAGCTCAAGTAAACCTTAAGGTTTAAAACCGTCCAGTTTTCACAATGTAAAATTTTTTAGACACCTACAAATTACTAGCAGCCACATGCATAGACATTTGATTAACTTTTGTGGCTACTAAATCGTGTTTATTTCCTTAGAATTAATTGTTGCAATAATCATTTCTATGAAGATAAATCATGATTTAGTAGTCACTAAATTTAATCTAATGTCCATGCGTACAGTAGTGGAAATTTTGGGGTACAGTCAAATATATAATGATATTAACTAAGTAACTTTTTCTAACAAAGTATCTAAATATATATATATATATATAGTATGTTTCGCTTATTGTCGTATTAGTTGAGGTAGTTCCTCATAAAAAATTTGCAATGCCTCCCACTGCTTTGTGTGTAATAATATGTGTGGTCTCTTCAGACGCATGAGCTGTACAGCTTCTTCTGGACTATAGCCGTACCTCTGTAAATAATATAATTTTGAATAAAAACAATGCTCGTTTGTCATAAACCAAACAAATAGGTATTCGAGAACACTGAACTTATTTTCATTTAACAAATAGACATTTTTACAATAATTATCATAAGCTAGTTTAAAATAATAATAATAATAATTCAAGGACTTGAATATATTTTCTTTATCGTAATAGGTGAATTATCATTAAAAAAAAATATTAACAATATTTTTATCTTTTGACCCTTTAGCGCTTAAGATAATTTTTGTAAAAGAATTTTTTTTAATCTATTATTATTTACATTATAAAAGAATTAATGAGTTTTCTTGGTTATCCAAGATCTGGACAAAACAATAACTAGAATAATACATTATTATCTATGTGCCAAAGGTCATACGTTTTTGTTTCATTTTTGCATGAATAAAAATTAATTTATATTAATGTTGTAAAAGATATCTGTAGTTGTCTTGTCAAAAACTTTATTTTACCATCATGAGGTAACATCCAACTAATGTTGCACTCCTAGTTCTTCCAGCTTTACAATGAACGTAGACTGTGGCATCTGGTTTTTTTGATGACATGTTGTTAGTTGGAACATATTTATTGATAAATGCTACTCCCTGCTTCAATTTTCTCTGACACGGAGTTTGAAAAATATCTGTCGTGGCTAACTGAAGAAATTCTACACTTACTTGTTTCCATTTCTAAAAAATTAAATATGCATCAACAAGAATAATAAAATACCTAAGAATATATAAGTTAATCAAATTAAGCAAGTTATTATTATATTATGCTAATATTAAATACACAGTAGACTCCCGCTTTCGATGATAATTAACCAGTCAGCGGTTACCGATAACTGAGATTGCCGATGATTGCAAAAAACACATATTCCACATATTATCCTGTTTAACTCTAATAGATAACTAACCATTCTAAAAAATGAGGAAGCAAATATAAAAATTATGTAATATAGCGACTGAACTGCTTACGCATTCTCCAGTCCTTTTTTTTTTAAACTGTTAAAACAATACACTGTGCAGTGTCATATCGATAAAAAGTGATTAGGTTTTACTAGATGTCATTCAAAACGTTTGAAACTTAATAACAATGTAACGTGTTTTCTAAACGAAACTACAAATTACTATTGTTATAATTAAGTGTTGAATTGAATTCACGCAAGACATGTTTGTAATATCATGCTGCTTTGGGTTAAAAATGACAAATTCCGTATTCTAAACATGCAAGAGTTTTTAATGTAAAATGATACATTTACCTGGAAGCAAGTAACCTATGTTTCTGCTGCTAATTTTAATAAAAATTATGAAGATTCGATAAACAAACTTGATAATTGGGGTATTTATTGTTATTTAGTTTTTAATTTAATCTAAATAACTTTTCATAAACAAAAAAATGTTAAATTAATGTTAATGTTCCACATAAATTAACTTTTCTGTTACTTCTTAGCATAATGAAAACGAATCTAATAAAACACGGTTTATTTAATTTTTAACGATTGTAATAAAAATCACAATTTTTAAACTTACTTTTGCGTCATTTGCCAACCAGAGTTCATAATCTTCATTCATAGAAACTACGGCTTTTACATTTTCATCTCGTAATAACTAAAACAACAAATTTCATATATATTTGGTCGTATTGAAACTTTCTATTTGAGAAATTTATTTATGTTTTCTTATACTATTTTGTAACATACCTTTGTTGTAAGACTTGGAAATGGTAGAGCACCTAAAATAACTGTATCATCTATTCTATCATACCACCTTCTCGATGTAACTTTTTCCATAAATACATTATATAATAAAGTAGGATAAAACGTTAATCTTGCTATCATGTTTATAAAATGGTTGAACGCAGTAGTAACTAGAGTTGGTACATTTTTATATACAAATTAATTTAATATATCTTTCAAACAAACGTTGACACACTTCTGAATCTGTTTTAAACGTGTGCTTCTGCATGTATTTCTGTTTAGAAAGTTAGGCTTGAGCGGTAAACGCTTTATATACGTCTAACCCATGATTCACCGAGCACTATACGTATTCACCGGGTGTAAATAATTTGATATAGAAATTATTATTATTAAAACATTGCTTATAAAACAAATTAATGGTTGAAATAAAGAAACTTAAAAGTTAGGTTAAGAGATATGCTATTTGACTTTCATATACACCTCTAATCAAAACTTATTTGAAAATGCAGTAGAGTCTATTTTACCTCGTTTGTTTCTTTAAACGATTTTGTTTATAAAAATCTCAATAATTGTATATATATATATATATATATATCATATATAATATATTATCATGAAATAAAAATACAAAATAAGATAGATTTAAGTTTTTACAGAGTTTCTTCTAATTTAACATGTATTTCGGGAACTGAATTTGTCTCACCGTGTATATAATTAGTTTAAATGTTATTTACGAAATTTATTTGAACTTTCATTGCAAAGCATGCTCACATAGCTCAGATTTACAGTAAGGTTATGTAAAAACGATTATTGAACTCGAAGAGCGTAAAAATGGAAATGTTAGTAAAAAGATCAGCACCAAATATATTGGTAACTGGTACGCCAGGTGTGGGCAAGTCAACTTTGTGTGAAAAATTATCAGATATCGCCGGTTTGAAATGGTTAGAAATTTCAAAGATTGCGATTGAAAATAAGTGTCTCGAGGAATACGACGAAGAATTCCAATGTGCGATACTCGATGAAAATAAACTTTTGGATGGCCTAGAAGAAGTTATGTGTGCGGGCGGTAATATTGTAGATTACCACTGTTGTGAATTGTTTCCTGAACGTTGGTTCGACATTGTTTTTGTTTTACGTACAGACAATACCGTTTTATATGATAGACTAAGTTCTAGAGGATACGCTGGTAAAAAGCTAGAGAACAATATGGATTGTGAGATATTCCAAACAGTATTAGAGGAAGCTCGTGCTTCGTATGCCCCAGAAATTGTACAAGAATTAACTAGCGCAACTGTACAAGAATTGGAAAGCAACATAGAGAGGATTTGCATTTGGCTTCAGCAGTGGTTTAAGGATAATTCTCAATGAAAAGTTACGTTTTTATTTTGTATATATTTAAAAGTAAAACTATATACTCTTATACGCTAATCAATAAATATTTTTATTGGTTAACGAGTATATGTCAATAAATATATAATGTTAAGTGTGCATTTTATCTTCATCCAGTAAAATTTTTCCTAAACTTCCATTACGAAAACTTTTAAGGATTATTTTTGCTGCACAATCAAAATCAGGTTTAATTACATATTGGTTATTTGTATCTCTAATTTTTAAAAATTTCTTTTCCTTAAAAGCAACTTTTGTTAATACTTCTAAAATATCATCCGTTGGTTTTTCTAATTCAAATAGTTCGCAATAATCGTAACGTTTTTGTTTATTTAACCAATATAATAAGTAATCGACTATTATAGTTTCACCAACTAAGTGATCTTGAATTGTAGCGCATAATGCCAATTTCAAACCAGTTTCTGTATTGGAGACATTCGGTGTTAAAATACCTGGCGTATCGAGCATATATATTAAAGGTTTTTCGCACATTTTAATTTTGTGCATCACACTCCTTGTGATACCTGGTACAGCACCTACAGGAGCTGCATTACCTTTATGCAGAAATCGATTTCGTAATGCATTAATTAACGACGACTTCCAACGTTAGGTATTCCTATAACCATTACGGAAAGGTCTTCTTCTTGTGATCTATTAAATCGATCAGAGTTTTTGATTAAATCTTGAACTAATGGAAAAATTGAGGAAACGCCTTTACAAAACTGACTCTTGCTATTGGTAAAAATTATGTTAGAGCAATCCTTTTCGAGACAGTCTTTTATTCTTGGAATAGCTTTCCTATCAATTAGATCAACTTTATTCATAACTAGTACGTGTGGTTTAATTCCACTTATTTTATATTTAAACTCGGAATTCCTGCCAGACATTGGTATTCTAGCATCATGAACTTCTATTATGCAGTCCACTGATCTTAATTTGTGTTGCATTTTTATTAAGCCCTTTCCCATGTGGCCTGGAAACCAATGTAATAAATCTTTATCTATAATTTTAAATGTGCTTCTAAACGTATCTGTTATCAATTTTTGAGCCATATCGTCATATAACCATCAACTCAGGTCTATGGCAGATTATATTATGGAAAATAAATATTACAACACATGTAATAGTTCAATAATTTAAAATGTTAAATTGATTCAAATCTGTATACTAACGAACTGTAATAAATCCTGGTATAATAAATTACTTAAATATAGTTATTGTACCATGGTAATAAACTGTATACTAAATAATAATTGTGGTAGAATTGTAAATTATTGTAGTTCATTTGAACTACGAATATACACGCTTTCCGTTGACGCCATATTGTAGCGTCTTTAGTAGTGATAAGTCACAGTGTTTCTTGGTTTTTGTTACTTAAGTTAGAAAAATGGTAAGAAAAATTGTTAATATATTAAAAGATAAGGTATTTAAAAATCCGGTTATCGTATTTCAGAGTCGACGCGACGGAAATACTACAAAAGTGTTTGTCGGCAGTTTACCTGCTGCCGTAACCACCGATGATTTAAAACGCTTATTCGCCCCATATGGAAAAATCGTGGAATGCGATATTGCCAATAGATGTGGGTTTCTTCATCTAGAAGATAAGGAGCTTGCTTTTAAAGCTATCGATGAGTTGAATAATACCACCTTTATGGGCGGCAGAATATCGGTCGAAAAAGGCAGAGTCAAGCCTCCCAGACGAAGCCGCGATGGTGGACCCATGAGGGGCGCCAGAGACAGAAGTGCACCCTATACACGTGACGATTCTTATGCAAGGGGACTTCTGAGAAATGGGATGGGTGCGTATGAACCTGAAAGGGATTATCCTTACGGAGATAGGTATCCAGAATATGATCGTGGTGCTCCAGTAAGAAGCTACGCTTCTGACTATGGTAGCATGGCCGATAGACGACCTATGTACGATGACCGTAGAGGTTATATGGATGATCGTAGAGGTTATGCACCTCCAAATGGATATGGTAAGTAAAATTGTCAATAAAAACGAAAAGTTAAATTATTTTTTTTAGAACGACGTCTCTATGATGATCGGGGATCATACTCTGAAGCCAGAGGTGGTTATGATGACAGACGTTTACCTCCTAGTGGTACACCAAATATGAGCAGTTATGACGATCGAAGACCATTGTTAAACGATCGTAGACCTTTACTTGACCAAGCAGATTCCCGAGGTGGAATGGGAGGGTACGATCGTGGGACATCTAGCAATGATATATTTAGTAGGCGTGGTGATTCTACCCAAAAGCCTGGGTGAGATTTAAAATTTTACATTGCATTCATACATTATAATGTAATTTAATTTAGCATGCCGTCTTCGACCAGCGGTGCTTATGGAGACCGTGATACTTCTATCAGCGGTGGCTATACTAGCGGTGTAGTGTCTGGAACCGGTTATAGTTCAATGAACGAGAGCAGTTATGGAAATTCCACACCAGGGATGGGAAATGCATATACTACTGGTGGAAATGACAACAGTTACAGTACTATGGGAGCTTATGGAAGCGGTGGCTATACTGACACTCGGGGTACTGCTGGAGCATATGGAGCAACTTCGGGAGGTCAAACGCCTGCAGTTTATGGAAATACTGGAACTACCGGATACAGTTCAACTTCTGCTGTTGATGGATATGGAGAGTCATATAATAGTGGTCGTTTAGGTACAACTTATGATACTGCATATCCCCTTCAACAACAGCGTAGGTAAGTTACTCATAATTGATAATAAAAAGTGTTTCACTTATTTTACCTATAAATGTGGAAGAGCTATATCAAACAAAATGTTGTTTGAATAAGCGGTATTCGAATTAACTTAGTTTCTATGTATTAAATTATAAATTGCGGCATTCAGTGTATTTTAACTTGCGTAGAAGGGTATCAACAATATACAACGGCTATATTGTTATTTATCGATTTAAATAACTAATTATTTTTGTTTTAAATATAAATGTTAAGAAAATGAATTACTTGAATAATGTAATGTTTAATATTAATTGGAAACGTATCGTTGATAAAACAATTCCAGTCTTAAAACCAAAACAATTAAATTTTTGCTGTCACATATTCCATCGATAAATTACTTTTTAGCACATTTTATTATTATATAATTTCTTTCGGTACAAATTATTAATTTGAAATTAGTTGTTATTAATAACTTTTTTTTTTATTCATTTGATGTTTATTTGCTGCTGAAATTATTTTTATACATTGTTATTCATATTGTATTTTATATATCTGACAAGTTTTCACTTTTTATATGCTAGTGAAAACTTTCAGGCTGCAATATCTTTAAAAATAAAAGGAAACAAAACTTTGTAAATGACGTTCTATTTTTCACAGTTTATGGTTGATATTGTTTTCTTGTAGTTTATACACTTGAATAATATTTAGTACCATTATCTACTATATGTTTGATAGAAATAAACTTTTATGGTTTTATAAATTAATAGTTTCTCATGTTTTTTTCTTACGAGACAGAATACTTGTCATAAGCGTTAATTAATGCAGTTTGAAATTTAAAAAAAAAAAATTGTATATTCTTAAATTTACAATAAATTGTTATCATCTTTATAATAACTTATAGAACAAGTCTACACAACTTGATTGTCTTTGAGGGTCAAACCCAACTTGAACCACCTGACCAAAGGCCAAATCACTTCGAACCTTTACCATAGACTAGTTCGCTGCAATTAAACTTAAGTAAATTTGGCAGGTAGACGTGCCAAAATAAATAGCATAAGTAAATTTAGCGGATGGGCCGGTCAAAATAAATAAATAACATGTGGCCAGCGGGCCATATGTTGTACAAGCTTATTATAAAGGAAAATTGTTAACCAAATGCCATACATGTTTATAATTTGACTTACTGCAATGGTTGCCAAGAACAGTAAAGTCTGACAGCATATTTATACAAAAGTAATTTCTGTTAAAAATTAGACCACTTGTTTACACTTTGTATATTGTACCGATTGAAATGCCGTTAATAATAAAAATTTATTCCTATACATGTTAAAATATGTTGTTAAATAATATTATTAAAATTTGTGACCATTTCCATTTTGTTAGGTCAAATTATGAACGTAATGATAATAACATAATGTCTCTTGCGACTCGTTTAGCGGCTCGCCGGGCTGGTTAAGTAGGTTAGGTGAGGGTAATGCGGCTAGAGTTATTTGAATGTCTGTGTTCAAAACATATTTTATGGGTTGTTTGACAACTTAGTACCTATTATTTTTTAGGTAATCAACCTGCAGTGCGACCTTGGGTTTAAGGGTAAAAATTAAAAATTGTAAATAGGTTTCTTTGACAAACAGTTTGCAAATTGTAGATAGTGCGCATTTCTGGCTGGAAACTACTCAAAACAAGTTTGAGATTTTATGCTGCAAGAACACCTTTCTAACCAGGAACTGGCAAATTGTAAACAATGAAATTCTTTTAAAGTTTCCTTTAAATAACTTAACCTGAGATTGATATTTGTAAAGTTAATTTGTTTAGTGACGTATGTACATTTAATCCAATGGATAAATAATTGAAATAATAGTTTGGAAACAAATCTCGCAACTAGTCTGATCATTAGCAAGCTGTTGATGATTTGAAAAATTGCAAGAACACAATACTGGCACTAAGAGTTTGAGATTTGTACTGTAGAAATGCTATAGTCATTGTGTGCAAAATTTTGAGGATTGAACCAACTACTGCTGACTGCTGTCAAAACAATCCTAATATTTGAACATTTCTAGATGTATTATTTTAAGGAATATTATGCGATATTTTACGATAAATGGTAAACTACTTAATAGTATAGGTATTATTTTCTTTCGCACATGAGGCACTGCTGCCTAAAAGACTTATTGTAGTATTATATAACAAGAAAATTTGAAAGTAATAGTTTTTAAGCCAATTAATTTATAAACATTTTAATTGCATGATAATTAATGGTTTTTTTTGTGCAGGCATATGGATATGAAAGACAGGTTTCAATTCGTTTATTTTTAGTACTGTAAATACAGTAGTGTCGGCTTATAACGAATCTAAATATTGCGCAATGTACGGTTCGTTATAAGTGAAGTTCACTATAAAAGAAAACTCAAAAATTTTCCCGCACAGAACATGTCGGTTTTTAAATCGTTCAACCCAGCTTCTGCTGCAGTTAAATTCATCCTGTTGTACAGTTTTTCTTCTCAACTCGTTCGCCGTTTCTTGCAACATGAGTCTACTTATAGTAAAATTTTCAAATTTTTTTCGTGAAAACCATTTTGGCAATCCGTGATTACTACATCATATGTTGACTTTGGCACTTTTTTGTGTATTTTTTTATTTTTGCTTCCATATGATCGCTATTGTCGACTTGCTGGTTCCCATTTCACAATGGTTTTCACTTTATGTATATATTTTTTAATAATTTCGTACTTAGTTTCTAAAGTGAAAACTATACACTTTTGTTTTGACGTGTTATCCGCATTTAAAATTATGTATTCTTTATATTTTGGACGAAGTCGTCAAGTGTCCATATCGACTCGCATCTACGTAAATACATGGTGTTTAAGATGAATTGAGGAAAATACCGACTGACCTTAACTTCACTATAAGCGGAAAGAATAACATAATCTAACAGCATTGCAGTATGTTTTAAACGAAAGTGTTGTACGCGGGTTTGTTATGCCTGGTAAAAAAAATGTGTTTGTCCTATGATGTGCCATTTTGTGTTTTAAGAATGGTTCATTTTATTCGGGAATCGCTAAAAGCGGGTTTGTAATAAGTGGACACTACCGTAATTAAAATTAAATACATGGAACGCCATGGGCAGTATTTGTTCATAGATAAGTTATTCAATTTAGTCATTATTAACAATAAACCATATTTATTTCTATTTAGATTAAATTTAATCATTTGTTTATATGAATTCCAGCATTTTAAATTTACTTTTTACTTTTTTTTTATTTGTGTACCTAGTAAAAATCAAACCTATTTTCGCACTTAATCATATATTACACCTATGTATAATACATCATAATGTATTTTATAAAATTGCACAATAAAAATTCAAACATTATTATTGAAATCATTGTTTGTTTGTTTTGTGCATCTTATTAATGTAATTGCTTCATATTATACATAATTAATTATTCTGTTATAAAATTAACAATCAATTTTGATCTATGTGATATTTGACCATGTCGCATGTTCAAATTTGTCTGAACCACTGATTATGACATTAGTAAAATGCTCGATCGTGAGAAATAAATAAGGGGCGCTTTAAGTTTTATCCAACTTAACGGATGCAAGTTTGCAAACTAAATGGTTGATTGGCGAGAACGGATTCTTATAAAGAACAACATACAAATTTATAATTTGTTAAAAATCGTCTTTGTTATATCATCATCAATGGCTGTCCAACAAATTGAATCTAATTATTTGATCGTGCGGCGCATAGGCTTAAGATATAACTTTCGAATCTTAAGTATATACAATCATTTTCAATAAATATTTGTTCATACTTGTGTCAAAGACAAAAATGAATTTCATTTATTATATCATCATCAATGATGAATTCATATTACACATTTTAATTTTAAAATTTTAAATGCCTGGTTTGCATAGGTAAGACATTACATCAAGACAGAAGAAATTTAGACCTATACAAACCAAAAAAGCAATCTGTGTTGATTCAGATTACGATTAAAAAGGGGGTATATAATATGTGTGTACACACTTGCGAATCGCATCGGTTTGTGCAAAAAGACTGTGCATGTAAAACACTGTAAAAACATAGTATGCGAACGGCCCTTAACACAAAAATCCTTGATATATTCACCCACCATTATAGGTAACAGCTTAGCGTAGATGGCTATATTTTATTTCACGAATAAAGCACGCTTTCTTCGGCAGCCACATTATGAATAGGTTATATGTAATGTTTCTCATGCATTCGTTTTACACGCTCCACATTTAATGAAGAAAGTTTTAATCTTTAGTTAATATCTATTTGTTTAATTAAAGTACAAACGTACATCATTCTGTAGTACCGTAATAATTTTTTTAAATATCGCCAACGCAGTAAATGTGTTAGCAAATTTTTCCAAAATTGGCATGTTTAGTGTTCTACAATTTCTATATATTGATTTAAATGTTAATAATGTGCATGTGTATAATAAAAATTTGGCTATTTTTATAGCTTGTAATAATAATTGTTCAACTGTAAAGTTTAGAATATATTTTTTAAATGTTATTCAAAATAGTGATGTGTTTGCACTAATACGCACTAACATGTATGCATATATAAAAATACAACAATATACCGTATATCTTCCAATGGTCTTCAATTGCAGTCGGTCTCTAATAGATGCCGGATTACAAGAAGAAAATTTTCGGATAAACGCCAGTCGCTAATACGCGCTTGTTTCGCCTGAAGTCGTGTGTTGGCTTGGCAACGTTTGTAGTTTTGTATCGTAGGCCGGAAATTTCCCGTACGACGTTCTCACTTTCGATTCACTTTCACTTTGGTAGCCCGTTTGTAAAGGACACACTTACCATAAGCAACTGTGTTATATCGATGCCTACTGTTTTATTGTGAATAACCGGTACGTTATTTAGAAAATTTCTCCAATAAACGATCATACGATGTGATTTTTAAAATAAGTGTCGTGTGAAAGGAACATTCAGGCGAACAAACTAATAAACGCCGGTCTCTAAATACACACCAAGTCGGGACATCGAATTCAGCAAGTTAACGACGGGGGCGCTTCTTTTGGAAGATATGCGGTACATATAAAACTTTTACAATCAATATTTCTAATCTTGATGACAGATACCTGCACTTGATGGAACTTTTTCATAATTATCAATTGAAGAAGAGCGTTTACTTAAACAACGTTGCAATCACTAATCATCACCAAACAGCACTACAGTTAAAAATAATCGTATTCCTTAAATTTTAGTCCCCAAGTATACATATTGAATTTCAAATTATCAGTAAAACACGAAAAGAATGAGTAAGCCAGTTTTGTTTAAGATTGTTACATTTCCATAAAAAGAAGTAATAGTAATTAACTTCCACATTTTTAAGGGTGTTACATTGCGTCTGCTACATAAGTAGCTAAACGTTACGTGTATAAATGTAACAGGATTAGTTTTTATTTATACATCAATTTTTATTTGTAGTTTTGCAAGCAGTGCTGGCGGCCCTGGTCTACGTAGAGATATGCCGCCAGGTCCGGGACACAGATATTAAGTCATGCGTATTTGTAAGCGGCGTACTTTGAAGTTATTTATATGCGCACAGCTAGGCTCAACTATGATTCTTTAGTCGACTATGCGTCCAACTAATCACCAAAGCGCTGCAACTTTAATCAACTTGCGTATGACCATTTCGTTGCGTTCTACACTTATATTAAACACGAGGGCGTTTTTAATTTTTCTAACTATCCATGCATAGTTTATATTAAAATAATTAGTATACTTATATACAGTAAATTTGATGTGTTGAGTTAAATTTTCCATAATTTTTATCATAGAGTAGAATAGCTTAATGTTTAGTTTTATTGGCTTTTTAGTTCAACGTATTAGTGGAATATGTAGTACGTCTTATGTATATGCCACAGAATGAATACCTAATAAAGGTTTTAGTAATGTGCGGTTATTCGTATTTAATTTTAATTTTTTGCAACTTCAGTGTAGAAAAAATCAAATGTGAACATGAGATTTACTTTTGCACTTTGATATTTTTAATGAAATCGACTGCAGGCCACAATTAATTTGCGTTTGGTCCAATTGCGCTTGACCTTATCTACGGTGCGTCTTCTTGCGGCAGATGATATACACTTATGCGTATCTCCGGTGACGATTATCAAGATTTTACAAACATCAGGTGAGAATATTATTTTTAATGTATACTAAATTAATTTTGAATGTTAAGACACTCACAAACTATTATGAACAATTAATGGCGATTTTATTGATATTGCGCTACCTTAATATCGTAATAGCTCTCGAAACGAAGATCTTATTGCGTCACTAGTTAAATGGATGTCGGTCTGTTTCTTACAGACATAAACAAACACCAAAATAAAAACTCATTTACTTTCATTTTGGTATAATATATTTAATGTTGTTTGGTCATATAAGCTTGTACACTATTTCTATTTTAATATTGTTTAAATGGGTTTCTGAAGCTTGTTGAAATTTTAGTCACCGTAGTCGATCAAATTTTTTCATTTAAATTTTCTTTCAGCAACCCACTAAAACATTCTTTTGATTTTTAATTGTCGTAATACCGTATATTCCCTGAATGCGAGATGACTCTTGTAATTTTTGTGTACACTAACTATAGACATCTTTTATAAGTGGAGTTACACGATCTTACGGCTCCCGATTTTTCATACGAAACTTCAAGCAAAAAAACGTAAGTCTTGAATTCAGGGATGTAGGGTAAATATTACTGAGAGATACGTTTTTCAATATTGTTTACATGTTTAGGTCCGAGTGGCAATGGTAGAAGTTACAGTTACCACTTTACATATTGATTTTACGCCAATACAAGTTTCGAGAGGTAATTTTTAAGGTAATGCGGTTTTTCAAGTGATTTCTGTAACTGCATCAATGTTGTTTTTTATTTTAGGAAGAACTCGGAGATTCTACGTTGAAACATCAATTTATACCAATTATAGCTCATAGGAGAAGGATAAAATACCCCAAAGAAACTAATTTATAAAGTCTTTTGGTAAGTTCATAGTAATTTTAATTTTAAATGTTAATTTGGCCAAAGAATTATATCCTTATTATAATTTTAATTTTAAAGTCACCATTTTTTTTAAAAAAAAAGTAGTTTTCAGTAACAAGTTTTAGAAATGATCACAGTCATTTTTTTCTTTTCTAAATTGTGAAGTTATAATCGATATGCTAATTTTGTACATCACAGGTAAGAAAGTTCGATTGATTTATTTGTATTCTTCGGCGTAGGGATGTGGCGATCCCATCGTCCACTGCAAGTGGCTATTTAAATTCCTCTTCTTAACTCGTTTTTGCCTAAATTTTTACAAAACTATATGATACGATGCTGAGTTTTACACAAAATTTAGTAAATAATGGTATTATTACATCGACGCAGTTTTGACAGACCATCTTAATCCTCACTTTTTGCGAAAATGAGTTATTTTGACTATCGTATTAGTTTTTTAAGACAAAGACATAAAAAAAGAATTTTACTAAATTTTATTAAAAAATATATATTTATATATAAATTAATTCTTCAAGGTATTATATATTTTTTTACTTTCAGATAAAATTAGTTATTAAGTAGAGATGCGTTGCCCAGCAGTTGGTCCATCATAAACTCCTAATACATCTCTGGCTTCTGCTTCTAATAATTCCTCATCTTCGGTTTCGAGCACAACAACCTCTTGTGCTATGCGTTCAAGTTCATTACGTATTGCCTCTTCTTCGACTCGTATTACCATATTCAAAACAGCTGCTCGGGCTTCTTCTTCAATCATCATTTGCTAAATAATATTGAATTTTAAAGCGGTGGAATTGAAACTTGCAAGTTTTAGGACCAGTTTTTCAATTGTCAATTAATTTGAATCAATCGTTAATCGTTTAATCGTTAGTCAATTGCCACAGAAACAGTTGTTTCAACAATCATTTCTATGACAATTGTCAAAGGTTAATGACAAACGATGATTGAAAAATTGCTCCTTGGGGTTGGCGTTTTCGACTTTGAATAAATTTATCTGACAGATATTTACCATAGAAACATTTGTTCATACACATACATCATACATTCGTGACAAATATGTGTTGAATAAGTTTATTCAAAGAGAAGAGACTTAATTGTTCTTAATTAGTAAAGTATGTGTGTGATGTATGTATGTATGCATTTAAGGCCAGTTTTTTAATCAACGGTTAACTCTGATCATCAGTCAATCGCCATAGCAACAATTGTTTTTAACAATTATTTCTGTTGGAATGTTATGCTAAGCGATATGCACTCTAGTGTCAAAAAAAGAACTTCTCTAAACCTGTTGTTGCATTTTTGTAATACTTGATCACTTTATATGTAATTGTTTTATAATTTATATTATAATCAGGTTTTGAGTACATAGTTATAGTTCGGAACACGAAAGAAAAATGGACGAGGCTTACGCCACACCTGTAGGTTCATTTCAATCATGATCTTAAAGCACGAGAAGAAGAAGATAGAGAACTAAACCGGCAAGACTGCCTATTTTTCTTTCGTGTTTCGCTGTACTACATGCGCCACAATGGCGCTTTGTTGGTAGAAAAATCCCCGACTAGTTTCCAATTATTTAAACCAATCACAATTTGAAAATCGTAATTAAATTTCATTAACAGTCAAAATCTAAACTTCTGAATGGTTGAAATAATTGGAAACAGTCGGAGGTTGTTCTACGAACAAAGCTAATATTACTTCCCAATAATAATTGCCCAATGGCCAGAGTTAACTAGTGATCGAAAAACCAGCCCTTAGCGATGTAAATTTTATAGTGGTGTTTTTAAAGTATTTTTTACTTCCAGATTTTGTATGTATTGTAAATAAAAACATTAAATAATCCTTTAGTTGAATGCAGTGTTATTACAGCTTCAACCTTATTTTTCGTAAAATTAGAAAGGCAGAGCTCGCCAGTTTAAATTTGGGAGTGTCGATGATAATAGTTATTATAATCTTCATTTAAATGCAATATTGTCTGATTTCTTTTTAATTTCGTAAGAGAAAAAAGGTTAGAAATCTTTACGACTCGCACTAGACGTAAATACCTTCTTGGTGGCAATTTTTGAATTTCTCCTACAGTACTCGATAAAAGAAGAACCGCTTTAAAAGATTTCAAAAGTACTATTATGATAGACAGTCAGTCTTAAACCGGACAAGTTCTAAAACTTATGTTGCCGTTTGTTAAGATTCATTTAAGACCAAACAAATTAAAAAAAAAAATGAATAGTTGAATATCAATTTTGTAATATATAAGTTATTCTTACTGAACTTTTATTAAGGGTATCTGTTGATTGGACTTTTATTGTTAATGTAAGTCAGATTTTACCTATTTAATTTAGATGTAAGGGGAATTTTTGAAAGTTCAAATTTAGAAAATGGCTTTAAACATTGACATACACTATAAAACTTGAAGAAATATCCATAAACATTTCACTTCCGATTTTTAGTTGTATGTTATATAAAAGTTAGTTTTCAAAAATGATCACAATTTAAACATTCAAATTATAATAATTTACTTGCAACAAAATTATTTTGTATAATTTCAATTGCCAAAATTTAAAACTAAAAAATAAACGTATTTATAAACAGTGATTGAATTTAGTCCTTACTAAACAGTGTTTATTTTTAAAAAACGGTTATTGCAGTGATCATTTTTAAATAGATAAACATAGTTTAGTAATGTTTAAATTATATGATTACCTACCTATCTCTAAATACTTGATGAATCTGATTGATTATTCAAATGAATTTTAACAAATTATAAATGTACTATATTTGTAAAAGAACTAAACTTTGAATTTTCCTAAAGGAACTACCTTTTTTATAATTGATTTTGACTTCAAATAGAGTTTGTGTACGAAATTGGGTTGTCGAACATATAGCCGTGATTTATAAATATTTACCACACAACAGAACAATTTCTTTTGACGATGTTGACTTACCAATTTCTCTTTTTCAAGACGTTTTCGTTCTTCCATCAGTTCTTGAATTTGCTGTTTTTGTATTACTGTAATTTCTTGATTATAACGATATTTGAACAACCAATGACCCAAATAATGAATAGGATCTCTTGGTTGTTTGGCTGTTAGTTCTTTTAAGGCTAAAGTAAGAGGTTTGCCTAATGCCATTTTTAAATAGTGAATGTCTTCCGTTTCCATCTTACTTTCCGTGGATGCTGCAAATTCATTTTATAATATTTAGTAAATTGTTTCAATGTAAAATGTTGCCCAATAATTGGTCTATTTAATATGAAAAATGACACCCTGTTGAATGTCTTATTTTAATAGTTGACTGTTGAGTATTAGTATATTTAGAGTATAAAATTTTAGTATAGAAATAGGTCTATATTTATTTAAGATGAATTTTGTAATTTTTTAAACAAGATCGAAGAATGAGAAGGTGAACGATACTTACTTGTACTAGTCGTTTCCGAGAGTGAACTTTCTGATTGAACATTTCTTGCAATTTGTTGATTTTTTAAAAATTTGTCCCAAGCATTGGTATTAACTCCTTCAAAATATCCAAGGTTAGTAGCTTCTGATGGAGTTATGTGTACGCCAGTTGCCGTAAGAAAACTACCTGAAGCTGTAGCTTTAATACCACGTTCTTCAAGAACAGCTAAAAGATATCTATGTAATGAATAATTCATAAATACTTAGCACACATGACATTTGTTGTTTAAACTTTTTCTACTACTGTAAAATAATTAACTTATCATTTCACATTTAGAGGCAGTTTTTTCATCTCCCAATAAATTTACTTGACAAATTTTCACCATGGAAACAATTGTTTGAACAAACGTTTCTATGGTAAATATGTGTCAATTAAATTAAATGGAAGATGAAAAGATCGGCCCTTAATGGTATAATTATTTTACGTTTTTAACAATAATAAACTTAAGTACCAAATTATACTTTATAAATAACTACAATTGTTTGAAAATAGAATTTTCCATACTTGAAAGTACTTCTTGAGAGTTATGGTGCTTCCAACCTCTGCTTTGTACATCTTTTAAATTTTGAATATCTTTAGTGTACATTTTTTCTAATTCTTTAATTCTTCTATCAATTTCTTCAACTTCAATTGGTGAAGCTCCTACTTTTAAATTTTGCAAATCTTCAAGCATTATAGCATGTTGTCTGTTGAGAACTTGCAATATGTTATTCATATCATCAGTTTTCCGTGATGTTTCTCTTTGCAGTTCCTTTTTAAAAGATCATAATTATTTTTTTATAATTTAAGGCCGATTACACAGATGCATCTTAAAATTTAAATGTGACAAGTAAAAATTGTCCACAGATACAATAGTATCCAAGGAAAATTTGGAAATTTTGTGTAAAAAAAATCGGTTAGTTTTAACTCCCTATTAACTCGTTTGTGATTGGTCGTTAGCTTGGAAAATGACCATTCTAACAGGCCGGACCTGTTCAAACGTTTCAGGTAGGGACAAAATTTTGCAAAAAACCGTGACCTTTTTTGGAGATTTTCAGAAATTTGAAATCGGCGGAAACTCGTGTATTTCGTCATTTCTTGCTTTGTTATATTTGAAAAACGACTTTTCCAGTAGTTTCAGACCTGTTCTAAACAATTCAGGTTGGGTCAAAATTTTACCGAAACCATGAACTACAAGCCACTACCGTGGCTTTTTTGGAGATTTCTTTAAAATTTTCAATCGACGGAAACGCGCCTAGTTTGTCATTTTCTGCCTTGTTAAGCTTGAAAAACGACTTTTCAGGTAGTTCCGGACCTGAACTAAACACTTTATATATGGTCAAAATTTTGCCAAAACCAAGGCTTTTTTTTGGAGATTACGCAAAAATTTTAAATCTGCAAAAGCGAGCTTAGTTTATCATTTCTCGTTTTGTTGTAATTTATTTTTTTTTAATCGAGATAATAAAACAGACAAAGAAAACTGTTTATCAGAACAAGACTAATTTGCTTTTTGATTATTATTATTATTTAATCTTTTAGCAATTAAATAATAATTGCTTACATGTCGTTGTGTTTCCAAACTGATCATTTCGGCTTTGTGCACATTTTTAAAATCGTTAATTTTTTTATCAAGTTCTGCCACTGCCGTAGCAATTGAATTTTTTGTTAATTGTGAATTCTGTCGTACGACCTCTTTTTGAGACAAAAGATCGTCCATCTCCCTTCGATATTCATATTGCATTTGAAACGTTCTATAGGTAACTGCATTGATTAACAAATCTAATTTTCCGATCGAAGATAATCTTTTAAGGAGAGCTTGGTTTTTTGCCTCTAATTCTAAAAAGATTTTATCCTGTTCATTTTGTAGTCTACCGATTTCCCTGTAATAAAATATTTTATGATATTTATGTGATTAAAAAATACCTAATAGTTAGTACTTAATATCCATAATGAATTTCTAACATTTAAAATTTTTAAATATTCTCATAAAACGAATCTTACACCACGAAAACCGCATTTGATTTGATTATATACCCTTTGTTTTGACAGTTTAATGTAACATACTACCTACTAGATATTTTTGAAATAAGATACCTAATTCTATTTTTTTTAGTTTGGTTTTAGCAAAAAACTAATGATGCAGAATTAGTATTTAAAGTAGGCGCAAGTAAATGTTGAATGTTAAAGCCCCATCACTGTGTTAGATATTGCATTTGATTTATTCTAAGTGTAAACATTATCACATTGCAAAATATAATTAGATCTCTTTTAAAATTATAATTTAAGGGCATGCTTACTTATCTACACTTGTAAGAACTCTTTCCAAGTTGTTGGTAGATAATTTTTCATATTTATCATCTATTTCAATTACATTATAACGTTTTTGATATGCACCACCATGAAGATCACAGCTTAAAATTATTTCATCTACAATTGTATCATGTTCTTTTATAATATCTAAAATTGTTTTACGTATTTCTTCTATTTCTTGTTTTTCATATGTAAAACTTCGATTAACTTCTTTTCTTAATTCATATTTCATTACTTCTAATGCTTCGATACTTTTACATGTTATTTCATTTATTTTATTAACATTATAGTGTATTTTTTCGGTTTGCTTCGTAAAATATTCTAGTCGTAATTCCTCTTTGATTGAAAACATACTTATAAAACTTCTATAAATTAACTATTTTATATAGTATACGGCTTAAAAGAAATAAAAATAAAGGTATAATAATTGACAATCTCAAATAAATGACAATATTTGACAACTTTGAATTATATTTATTTTACAATGGTTACTTTCTGAAATTCTTATTTTATAATATTAAGCACTACAAATACAACATATTTTAACTAAGTTTTTTTATGTAATGTCTACATTTACGTTAGTTGAAAAAAAACAAGTGAAAGTTTATAATATATGTGAAGTAAAAAATATGGAAATGGAACTTATTAGCGAATTTTTGTTAGTACACTTTGCCGATTCCCAGTTAGCAATAACCTTTACTCCTAGATTAATAATAATTATGCATTATTTAATTCTGGAATAATTTATACAAATAATTGAAATATTTTTATATAAAGCCGAATAGAAATTTATCATATCCTAAAAGCTTTTACATTTTTAAAAATAATGTTTCAACTTCATTTAGTACACAAAACAAAATTCAATTTTTTTATGAAACAATAACTAAATTTGTAGGATCTACTGTTTAAAAAAATATAAGTCATAAAAATATATTAATTTTTTTATTTGATTTATGCTACTTGTTTAAAATTGTTGAATTATCACATTAGTGTTATTATTATAAATATAAAAATATTTGAAAACTACCCTTTCAAAATAATAAACCTCAATTTAAATATTTGTATAGAAATACTCGATTATCAAATAAATTATGCGTTTGAAAATTTTTTAAATCAACAGATAGCATTAGTAATTCTAATTATTAATCTAATTTTGCATAATTTACATTCGTAATTACAATATATAATTATGTATTATCCTATTTTAATTCTTTCTATATTCAATAACTCTATGATCTGCATCCCAAGTTTTATGAACTTCTTTGTTACAACTTGTGCAATATAGGTCGTCGCAATCTAAACAACGATACTTAGCATCGGCATTACACAACACACACCAAGGTAATTCTGGTGATGAATTTTCATTGCCTTCTACACTGTCCAATGAATCTGTCGAAGTTTTAGTTTTAGGCATCGTATTTGAAATTTTCTTTTCCAAAGCAACTTCATCCATTATCTTATTAAAAAAATAATAATAATTACTTTTAATCACCATACTTTCGTGTTTAATTTGAACCACCTTTTTTGATATCCGATCAATCTCTTCATCTGAATCTAAATCGCATAAATTGCTTATGTATGCACTTTCGTTCGGTCGAACACCTTGGCCTCTCAAAGTGGCTAGTCGTGCTTCAATTCCTTCTTCTGGATTGTGCGCTAATTCAATTTCTTTTTCTGTAGTAAACATTTCTAAAAGGGAATCTACTTTATCTTGATCTGACCTTGTATCGGCTATAAAAACCTATAAAATCACACGTAAGTCTATGGACATTTAAATGCTTTAATATTTATACAGATTTGCTAGGTCCCTGAACGTATTCGTTGATACCCTTAAGGCTATTCAATCTTGTTCTGAGTTCATCGTCTGTTGGTGGGGGTACTTTATTTTTGTCGTCCTTTAATTTTTCAAGACGATCTAATAATTGTTGATCGGCCGGTGATAAGCCAGAACGTAGACGTTCTAATTTTACATTGTGTTTATACATTGTGATTGGAGGTGCGGCTGGATTTTCCAAGGCTTCCAATCGTCTAAAAAATAAGTTTAACTTTTACGATCGATACAAAAGCATTTATTTACAAAAATGTACAATTATTTGCGTAGCCTAATATTTACCTAAATAGGATTTCATTGCAAATAGTGGAATGATAAAAGGACATCTGTTTGGTATATCTAGAAAAGGGATAGGATGGTTGGGTAATAATAAATTTGCGAAATTAATGTACGTTAAAACCATATACATACTTTAAATATGCATCGGGTGGTGGAATATTGACTGGCAATACTATGTGACCATCGCTTGACAAATTAATGTAGCACGTCTTGCAAACTGGTAATTCACTGTTTCCTTTATTTGGAATTTTAGATTTGTGCTTTAAGCATTTATTACAAAACGATAGTCCGCAAGACGAACATCCCATCTAGAAAAACTTCTCGATACAAGTGTATATTTTATTTTCTCGAACTTACCTCTTTATGAAAGAAATTAAATTTATTTCCACAATGATTGCAAGACATTTTTGTAAATGTTTGTAAGATATAGTTTGACCCACTGTATAATTGTTGACTTATTTCTTTTTACAACAACTGTTAAATTAAATAATTAATAGATTGAAAAATTCTAGAATGCAGTGTTGCCAAATTAAGTGTAAGATTTTCTTAGTAATTAAAAAAAAAACTTTTACAGCTTTTCTAGTTGTTTACGACATGTTTTTATGAAAACTTATTTTAATAATACAAACAAAGAGAGCGAATTCATATTTTTTAAACGTTAAAACATAATTTAAATAATATAAACTTTTTTTTGTGTCAATTATTACGTCAAATTTTTACTATTTCCATTGGTCCAAATAATACAGACATGAACCAACGATTGGTTAATTTATTTGCTTCTAAAATTTGTTTTAAAACTTAAAAAATATATAAAAATCGTAGATTCCCAACTAACAATTTTTAAATTTCGCGGCGGATTTCTATTGGTATCACATGAAAACATTTGCAGGTCAGTAGCGGTGATAAATTAGGCGAAAGGAATTTTGAATTGTTTGAGTAACGAAATATTATACCTGCCGTTACATATATAAATAATTACGTCCAGTTTCACGTATTTTACCACTTATGTTATTTTTGAACATATTTACATTAAAATATTATTAGTTTAATTTAATCATTTACTGCAGTACGTCGCTGCCTTTGTTATTTAACCTGATATTGACGTTTATATACGAGTAGTACCAACAGAAATTCGCCGCGAAATTTAAAAATTGTTAGCTGGGATTAGTTTCTAGAAGTTCTAAAAAATATATTTCGTGCGCGCTCCTTATACATTTTTATCGGCTAATATTTATTACTTATATTAATAAATTTAACGTTTTTAAATTATGTAGTGCCGATGTTAAAAATAATCCTATATTTAAATTCTACGTTATGAAAATATCTTACACTTATTCATTTATCTTTAATTTATTAAAACAAAAATATATGTAATGTAAAAATTGTATTTGAAAAATTATAATAAATGTACAACATAATCTTAGTAATAATACTTAAGAAAAGTTTCTTCAACATGAATTAGTTATATATTACAATAAAAAGTGAATTTCGTAAACCTACATAGATCTATGTACTAGGATAATGTTAGATTTGGTCTAGAGATTTAAAAAAAATATATATCACTCTCGAGGCCAAATTCATGCTACAATTACTGGTAAATTTAACAAGATTGTTCCTTTTATATAATTGATATATTCAAATTTCAATATCAGTAAAAAACTATTAATAGTTAGCAAGAACAACCAACCGTTAACTGTTGTTACCAATAAAATGAATTTTTGATAGCTTTGTCTTAATAAATCATTTTTTAAATTATTATTATAGATAGCAAATGACATCTACTTTAATCTAAATAACATCAACACTTATTCGTCAATACCAAAATAAAATAAGGACATAATTTTAAAAATACACACATAGCACCTATTTTAACAACTATTGTTTTGTAAATTTGAGGCATCTCTTTTAAGAAATATATTTATACACCTCGGCAATCAATTTTCTTACACATTAATAAAATTGCTTTTTAAACTAAACATTTTAAAACTGTACATAAATCGTAGACAAAATAATATTCAAAACCTTTACACGAAATACGTTTTATAAAAAAGCTTTCCAATTACGTATTTTTTTAATAAAAAGAATATGTAGTATTTTTCATATATCCTTATTTGGGTGTAACGGGATGACAAATTTAGAACCGAAAGGAGAATTATATTTGATTCCAACTTCATAAAATATTTCGATGGGGAAACCTAAATTGCATAAATAAATTTTCCCATTATTGGGCGAATGTGCAAGTGGCAGTACAGGTACTAATGTGTATTTTGTTAAAATACCGGGAGTTCCGATGGAAGGCGGATCTAAGGCTAAAACTGGAGCTTTGTTATTATTGGTCCAAATAGCTAAATCACTATAGGATATTGGATTATCATTATCTTCGCATAAGGAAACGATAATCAAATCTACTAGTTGTGGCAATCTCGTAACTGTCGTTACAACTTTGTTTTTGGTAAGCTTGTATAAGCCGAGTTCTCGATTTACTTCTGGAGAATCGGCACAAGTTACGTATAGTACAGTGTTTACGCCATGACTTGCTAAATGACGGGCCGCGTTCATTCCCATGGCACCTTGCCTGTGATAAATAAATAATCAATCAAAACACAAATCTACATATTATTATGTATTATAAATTGTTTAATTTATTAATAAGAAATAAAAGTTAAGAGCTTAAATTGCCTGAAAACTTACCTATACGGACCACATAAAATTACGATAGTCGGACACTGATGAGTATTATGAGGATTAAGTCTATGACCACCACCAATCAGATGAAGAGACATTTCTGCAGCAGCACGACCCATGAGTTCGATTTGTCTTTCCCAACGAAGGCCTAATCGATCGGCTGCTGCCCATAGCTTATTACGAAGAGACCTAGATATACTAGGAATGATCAAACCTTCATCTGTAACATATTCGCAGAATTCTTGTTTGGGTACGGTTATTTGCCGGAATGTTGCAGGTAAAGTTGCCAAGCACATTCTCGTCGTGTCTGTTAAAACAACATTTAAGTACCTGCTCTCTTATAAACAAAATACATACCTGTACTTGTTTTGTTTCTTGCTTTGATCAGTTTGTCTTACTAAATCGGGTTTTCGAGAATTGATTTCGTCCCATATTGCTTGTTTATCAAATAAAGCTAGGTTTTTTTCGAAGTCAAACTCTTTGTTGATAATTTGATCCAACGGCGACCCAAAACATAGTTCATCTTTCCATCCCTTGCTCCATTTTCCTTTTGATTTGTTTTTAACCGGTGTTCCACTTTTAAACGATGACGAGTCATTAAATACATTTTTAATTTCTATATCGATTGGTTTTGACCTACTAAAATTATGAGATCCATTATGACTACTGTTTTTATTTGGCGTTGTAAACTCGGAACAACTAGAAGTACGACTTGCACGTTTCGGTATTGGTTTCGCAACAGTCACGGTGCTTTGTCCTAAAGGGCTTTGTTGCTTTTCTATTAATTGCAAATTTGAAATATCTTCGGCCCTAAGAAAATGTACCGTAACACACATTTAATATACAATCATTTAGTAAATTACCTTATCGTAACTATTGGAGTTACACAAGGAATTCCGCTGCAAAATGCTTTTATTAACGATATTTCTGAACCAGTAGTTGTGGAAATTTCACCTTGATATGTTTCATCGTTTACGGTTTCGATTGATACCATATATCCTACCCACTGAGCCATTGTAAAAATATAATTCGTATACAGTCAATCAATATAATAAAAATATTTTAAATTGTTAAAATGTTTCAATATTACTTTGTAATTTGAACAGCTGTTTCACATAATTTAAGGTTAAAAAAAATGTATTATTTTTTTTTAGAAAGTGATTCTTGTGCGGTTGTGACTCATTGGTTCGATGGATATTTTAGTATCTACATTTATTACAAATTTGTAATGATTACGATAAAAGCATTTAGGAGAAGATTGTACTTAGCGACAGTATAATAAAAAATAACAACAAAACTATTTGTGAAGATAAAAAGGTCACTCCTATGGCAAATATTTGGAGTACGCCTATGATTTTGATTGAACATGAAAATATTTTGTCATGATATTAATATTTAATATTAATAATAATATATTAATATATATTAATATAATATATTAATATTAATATTAATATTCTACCATTATAACCATAGTGAACTTAGCAGCCTAAAACATATGTGGCAACGGCGCATTATGCGTTCAGATCGACAAACTAAAACACATGTAAAGTAAATTATGGACAGTTTAAAATGATCTACAAAATCACTACTACTGCCTTTATACCGCAGAATTATAAGTTTACTCTATTTTTAATTTAAAAACTGTTCTCGTGCCCCTCAACATTGAAAACGTTCCTATTACAAACCATAAATCGCATATTTAGGCGACTGATAAAATACAAAGCAACGAAAAAATATGTGCACTACGCGCCTACTTTCATGACTTATCGAAGTGCGAACAAAGAACTGAATTTTTTTAATAAAAACGGGATTTCCTAGTATCCATGTAATGCACTCGAATGCATTTATATATAGAATTCTGGCAAAACCGCTTCAGATCTTACGCGTTATTGATTTAGAGCGGTAGTGCTTGATTCAGGAGTTCGAATTTTAAATTACGGCGTCGTATTGTTCGTGTGTGCGAGGAGTGCTCATTTGGTTTATAAGGCCTTTTTGCGTGTGAGTGCGCGAGTGTAGCGTATTGTGTTGTGTTCTCTAAAACATTACAAACAAAAAGGATTAATACGACCAGGAAAGGTAGGATCTTTCTTTCTCGACTAACTCTCCATGTATTTATAAAGTGTAAATATATGGAACTTTAAGCTCTAATACAAATTCTCTGAAAATCGAGCTTGGTTAGGCTCTTGGATAGGGAGATTTAATCAAATGTCGAATAGTAAAATACGTAACCTGACGAATTTAGGTCGGGTCAAAATTATGCAAAAATCATGAACCATAAAGCTTTCTTTTCGAGATTTCTTGAAAATTTTAAATCGATTTAAAAACGTGTAGTTTGTCATTTCTTGCATTGTTTTATTTGAAAAACCACTTTTTAAGTAGTTTCCGGCATGTTTTAAAAACTTAAGGTTGTGTCAAAATTTTGTCCAAAACCATGGACTACAATACGTCTTTTTTTCGAGATTTCTTGAAAGTTTTAAAGCTATTTAAAAACATGTAGTTTGTTATTTTTCGTATTATTATACTTGAAAAATGAGTATTCTAGTAGTTCCGGACCTTTTCTAAACTTTCAAGGCTTGGCCAAAATTTTTCCCAAACATCTTCTTTTCGAGATTTTCCAAAAATTTTAAATCGATTTAAATGCGCGCAGTTTGTCATTTCTCGAATATACTACTACTATTTATATACTTTACTATACTTACTATTCGACATTTGATAAAATCTCCCTATCCAAGAGCTTAACCAAGCTCGATTTTCAGAGAATTCTGGTAGAGCTTAAAGGTTCATGTATTTACACTTTATAAATACATGGAGAGTTAGTCGACAAAGAAAGATCCTACCTTTTCTTGTCGTATTAATCCTTTTTGTTTGTAATGTTTTAGAGAACTTAACACAATACGCAACACTCGCGCACTCACACGAAAAAAGACCTTATAAATCTAACGAGCACTCCTCGTACACACGAACAATACGACGGTGTAATTTAAAATTCGAACTACTGAATCAAGCACTACCGCTCTGAATCAATAACGCGAAAGATCTAAAGCGGTTTTGCCAGCATTCTATATATAAATGCATTCGAGTGCATTACATTGATACTAGGAAATCCTGTTTTTATTTAAAAAAATGCAGTTCTTTGTTCGCACTTCGATAAGTCACTAAAGTAGGCGCGTGGAGCACATGTTTTATTAGTTGCTTTGTATTTTATCGGTCGCGTAAAAATACGATTAAACATTTACCTGATTTATGGTTTGTAATAGGGAAATTTTCAATGTTGAGGGACACGCGAATAGTTTTTAAATTAAAAATAGAGTAAACTTATAATTCTGCGGTATAAAGGTAGTAGTTAGTGATTTTGCAGATAATTTTAAACTGTTAAGTATTAGCGAATTTTCATAGAAAATAAAGCTATTGCAGCCTATCTGATGACGGGACCCAGACGTGTCCTTTTGGCTTTTCTCCGATCTCTACCCCTAGATCACGAAAATATAGGTCATTCATTTTGGGTTGGTCATATATAATCAATTTCTTGTGGACACGATTCCGGTCGCAATTTTGATCGTACGAGGCTGAAATTTGGACAGCATATTGTTTTTATGAAAACGAAAGACGAGTTCGTTAACCAACCAAATCGACCGACCCGTTTGAAAATGGCGGCCGTTCAAAAAATAAATTAAAAAAATTCTGATCTCTGTTATTACTCATCGGATCGGTAATGTGAAATATGTTTTGGAATCGGCATAATATTCTCTGCCGATCATATCTCTTTATAATTTTCGATAGAATGCACCATTTTCTAAATAATCGAATACAAATGATATATTTTTTAATTCTTATAAATTTCTCTCGTAAATATTATTTTTCAAAAAATGTGTTTCTTTCGAGAAACACTTTTAAAAAAGGAGTTTTTTGACATGCGACATGAAAATTTGATAACGAGGCTTCCGCGCGGTCGTGTTTTTACTGGTAGTAATGCGAAGTACCGATATAGACTTTATTATATATTTATCATAAAAATTAATTATATCGTGTTGTGCTTTCTTTTTGAATTCTATTTTCTTAAAAAGTATTTCATTTTTGCTCTTTGACCTGATATGAAATTTTTTCAATAATTTAACATTTAGACAATGATTGTTATTTAGAATAGGAATAAATGTTATTATATTTTATTTCTGGTTTTCGGATTTCAAAGACATTTTAGGATAGGTGAAAAAGGTACAATTTAATCTAAAAAGATGCCGAGTATTCCAGATAATTATTATTTTAATTATTTTCTCGAATAAAGGAAGTAAAACTATATGATCCGTGTCAATATGATATTTAACATGTAACATATTAGGTATATATATATATATATATATATATATATATATATATATATATATACACATACAAACCCCCTTTATGAAGCCCAAAACGGTGTATTGTGCGGATGATACGAAGCCCTTTTTGTTTTTACGAAGCCCAAAACGGGCTTCCTAAAAACAAACGTGTATAAAAGCACAGTTTGATAAGTGCTGTTACCTATTGCAATATAAAAAAAATTAACATGGACTCGTAAATCGGTATAATATATCAATTTATACACCTTTAGTTTATCATATCTTACACCAGAGGGCAAACGAGTTTTACTGTATATACTTTGAATATGTTTAACGGATTTTAAGAGCCAAACATGTTTCGCGGTTTATAGGAAACCCGTAAATTTGGCAACAATGTTCGCTCAGATTTTATCACACTTCAAGTAAAACTCGAACATTCTTATTAGTCCAGTAACTTTAGCCAAAAAATGATGTTTGTTCGAAATAATTTTAAGCCAAGGTTTTTTCACCTGATGCTTTGTTACGTCATTCTAAATAATATCTCAAAAGTTCCCGACATCCTGCTGTACGTTTCTCCCTTTTTGTGGGGTAGAAAATCGTAACCTGGGCAAGTGGGGTCTCGATTTCTATGTATTTTGCATGTTGAATACTTACTTCTGAATTCTTTCTTCTTTTACTCTTATCTAATATTCTAATGAAATTGTTGAAATAATTATAAAAATCGGTCGTTTTAAAGATTATAATTATGTATGTAGAAAAATATTATAAACTTCAATTCAAAAATATTGAACAAAACAAATAAACAACTTATGTACCTACGTTTAAAAAATAAAAAGTTATTTATGTAAATACAGTATAGAAAGAAGGAAATGATTGTAATTTTTAATTTAAAAAACAAGTGAGTTACACTTTCTAAAAAAATTTAAAATTATTTCGCGATTTCGCGGGCTTGATTGCCGTGTTACGCGCGATTCCGCGGATTAATTAGATCAATCAATTCGCGGAACCGCGAATTAACCCGCGGAATCGCGCGTAACACGGCAATCAATTCCGCGAAATCGCGAAATAATTGCGTAACACGGTAATCAAACCGCGAAATAATTAGGCCGATCCGCGATCAAACCGCGAATCATTTTTAATTGAGCACTTTAATTAAACCGCGAATCAATTTAATTCGCGGTTTGATATAAAAAGTGGAGGGGCGAGCTGGATCCCTTCTACTGATATGTTACGAGATTGAGAGTTTCCCCACAAACATTCGTTTGATGTGTTTGAAAAAGTAATCACATCTATCTGCCCAGAAACTATTCCAGATGCAGTTGATTTCACAATAGGTGGTTGTGTCAGCATTGATACATGTAAACCAGTCGGCTCTGATTCAGGTAAAGTAGACGATTCCGATATACTAACATTCATACAATTAGATTGAGGGATCACTGACTTGGACTTACAAGCACAGCATGTCAGACTTATTGTTGAAAAGTTGAGTAACTTGCATTTTCTCAGAAACAACCGCTAACTTATTCTCAATAGCCAATCTTAGCAAAAATTTACTTCGATTCATTTTATAACACAGAATTATTATTATTATGTATTTACGGTATTTAGTATTCGCGAGGCAATGATCGCAGTATGTGCTAAAAAACGAATAAATTGAAGAGTTTAGAATAGAGGAATAGAGAGTTTAGGGTATAAGTGTGTCTTTTTTGTGATAATGCATTTGCTGCAAGTTCATACACATATTTTTGGTTTAATAAAGAGATGTTGAGGATAAAGGTAAAAAGGATTATTGAGATCATTAATGGTATATCTAGTTTCTTGTAAAAAGAACGAAAAAGAGCAGCTCAACAAAAAATAAGGGGAGGAAAACACACCGTAGTTTTAATGCGGCTGCTACCACGTCGAATGATATTCGTGGTTATTCCCTAACTTCAAATCAAATCGAAATGACAAAAATCAATTTCGAATCAAAATCATTTTTACACAATTCAAAATTGTTTAATTCATGTTCGAATTCGTCTTCGATCATCAGCTAAAACATTTGAAATGATATCGACGATGAGAGAATTCTTTTAATCATTTTGAAAAATAGTATGATAGGTACCAATGGCCTATCCAAGCGTATAAGCGATTTACGTCATCAATAAAAGGTCACTAGATGATAACGTTTTACGCAGTGCTGTCACCTCGTACCTCGTATTTTTACAGTTCTAATCTACAGTTTTATAGTTGTAGTCTTTCTTTATACCATTCAATATGTGTGCAGGTAAATCATCTATACTTGTCACTCTATCTATGTCACTTTCCAAACTTTAAACCGAATTAAAAATAAATAATCTAGTAACTTTTTACTGAGACGTGAATCGCTTATACGCTTGGATAGGCCGTAGTACGATTATTACGATCACATTAAATTTTGATTTGATCAATATATTTCGACCGGAGTTATAGAATAAGAGTGAATGATACTCAAATGATACTCAGATTCTGGATTTGATATAAATGTAGTGCAATAACAAACTCTGTGAAATTATCGAATAATACTTGCATGTTTTTAAATTGCTATTTTTTTGTAATTCAGAGGGTTTATATATTCCTTGGCCAAACGCTTTTATTATCGATTTGGTTTTTATGGAATTCAAAAGATAATATAAAATTATTAAAATAAGGTTCTTTTCTTTTAAGTTGATAAAATCTACCGTTTGATCAGAAATTGGTTACAAAAATGTTAAGATTCACTGGCTTATACTCATTGTCAGTTGTTAATAATCAAAGTGCATTTTTCTTAGATATGAAAAATCAAGACAAAACAAATAGGATAAAACTAAGAAATAAAATCTTAAAGCAAGCGATTTGTAATCAAACTGTAAATTTTAACAACTTAAAAAGATAATCTTATTTTAATACATACATAATTGTATTATCTTTTAAATTCCATAAAAACAAATCGATTATAAAACAAAAATAACTTATGGTGAAAATAAAATTTTGGATTTGAGTTAAGTGACAAGATATCTCAATTATTTTTGCTTCGAAATGTGAGGTTACTTATAATACTTATTGTTAGTAGTATATTTATCCAATATCCATAAACGTCGTTAACATTAAAAAATTGACAAAAGTAAGAAATTTTAAAATGCAACTTTGATGGTACATAACTTGGGAACTTGTAGTAGTATTATTTTGATCTGAAAAATCAAGTGTCTGCGTTTGGTCTAGGCATATTGTCCGCTAATGTACATACGTCAACATTACTCATTAGGTTAGATTAGGTGGGGTTAAGGCAGGTTAGTGTAGAGGGTAGGTTAGGATCGATTAGAGACCCGATTGCAATAGCAAAAGCAATGAAAAATATCGGCTAATAACGACATTAACCGACGATTAATGTTATTTCCCGGTTTTACAACATTTGCCTTAAAATAATATATACAATATGACTCACGATCAGACTTCTTTATAATCATTTAACTTTCAACTCAATTATCACAATTGTCTAAAATGTTGTATTATTTCTATTCTACCATTTCAATATTATATTAAAACCCAATATCTAGTTTATTGGCAACACCGCTGGGCTTCCTAAAATTCGCGTGCTATATGATGTATATACACTCGGGCTTCGATAAGTCACGAAAGTAGGCGCGTGGAGCACATGTTTTATTAGTTGCTTTGTATTTTATCGGTCGCGTAAAATTCGATTAAACTTTACCTGATTTATGGTTTGTAATAGGGTCTTTTTTAAAATTTTTAAAGGTTTTTTTTTTGAAATAATTCTTGTTAGAATTTATGGATTTAATAAAAAATATGAAGTTTTATTTAATATATTTAAAAATCGGCCCTTTGTTTCCCCAAAGTTTTGGTGATGTGTGTGTCGATTTGAATTGTTTTAAAAATTACACAACCCTTAAAGGCTAAAAAATAAAAATTTGGAAATTTAGATCTTATTTACTTTAAAAAATTTTATTAATTAATTTTTAAAATTTTAATTTAAAGTTTTAAATTAGTCGTTTTGAACTTTTTAAATATTTTTTTATTTTTAAAATTTTTTTTCAATTTTAATTATTATTTTTAGAAATTTTTTTTTTGTTTGTTAATTTGGAAAGATTAAAACTCATTTTTATTTTAAAGAAAACATTAATGAACCTTACCAAAGTGACCTTTTTTTTACCAAAGGTCAAAAAAAATTATCTAAAAAATAGAAGAATTCTTTTTCGGAATTTTTATTAGTTTACAATTGTTGAACCAATTGAATTTTTAAAAATTTCATTCAAAAATTTAAATTTACAGTTTTTCTTTTAAAAAATCCCTTCTTTTGGGAAAACGGAGGGTTTTTTATTATTTTTTTTATAAATTAAATAAAAGTTTAATATAAAAATAATATAAAATAAAAAAAAATCTTAAAAAAAAATTTAAAAAGAATATTTTATTAAAAATTTAAAATTAAATTTTTGGTTCTTCGTATAAGACATACCGAAGAATCAAAAATAGAAACAAATGCCAACATTTTATTTATAACAATTATGTTAAAAGGGGGCCTTTTTCCCAATTTTTAAAAACCAATCTTTAGGTTAACGTGAATCATATTGGTGTATTTAAATATTTTAAACATTACATAAAATTTTTTTAATTTTTTGTTTGAAAAAAAATATTAGATTGGATTTTATTATTTTGTTAAATGAAGAAAGTTTAGTTTAAAAAAAAAAAAAGGGAAACTTTAGCATGTTCATAAAAAAAAAATTAAAATTTATAAATTTATTATTAAATTAAATTTTATTTAAAAGCAGCCAATTAAAAGATTTCCTTTTTATTTTTTTTCTAGAATTTCAATTAACATAAAAAAAAAATTTTTCAATGTTGAGTGGACACGCCGAATAGTTTTAAATTAAAAATAGATTGTAAACTTATAATTCTGACCGGAGTTATAGAATAAGAGTGAATGATACTCAAATGATACTCAGATTCTGGATTTTGCAGATAAATGTAGTGCAATAACAAACTCTGTGAAGTATTAGCGAATAATACTTGCATAGAAAATAAATTGCTATTTTGTAATTCAGAGGGCCTTATATGATTCCTTGGACCCAAACGCTTTTATTATCCTTTTGGCTTTTATCCGAATCTCAAAAGATACACATAAAATCATTAAAATATAGGTTCTTTTCATTTTAAGGTTGGTCATATATAATCATTATCCGTTGTGGATCACGAAATTCCGGTTACACAATGTTAAGATTCGTACGAGGCTGATACTCATTGTCAGTTGTTAATAATCAAAGTGCATTTTTCTTAGATATGAAAAATCAAGACAAAACAAATAGGATAAAACTAACCAACCAAATCTTAAAGCAACCGATTTGTAATCAAACTGTAAATTTTACAACGTTACAAAAGATAATCTTATTTTAATACATAATTCTGTATTATCTGTTTAAATTACCATAAAAACAAATCGATTATAAAACAAAAAGTAACTTATGGTGAAAATAAAATTTTGGATTTTGAGTTAAGTGACAAGATATCTCAATTATTCTCTGCTTCGAAATCATGAGGTCTACTTATAATACTTATTGTTAGTAGTAGATTTATCCAATATCCATAAACGTCGTTAACATTAAAATAATCGACATACAAGTAAGATATATTTTAAAATGCAACTTTGATGGTACATAAATTGGGAACTCTCGTAGTAGTATTATTTTGATCTGAAAAATCAAGTGTCTGCGTTTCGAGAAACACTTCTTAAAAAGGAGTATTGTCCGCTACATGCGACATACGTCAACATTACTCATTAGGATTAGATTAGGCTTCCGCGCGGTTAAGGCAGTGTTAGTGTAGGGGTAGGTTAGGATGCGATTAGAGACCCGATTGCAATAGACTTTATTATATATTTAGCAATGAAAAATATCGGCTAATAACGACATTAACCGACGATTAATGTTATTTCCCGGTTTTGACATTCTATTTGCCTTAAAATAATATATACATTTATTGACTCACGATCAGACTTCTGATATGAATCATTTAACTTTCAACTCAATTATAACAATTGTCTAGACAATGTTGTATTATGTTCTATTCTACCATTTCAATAGGATATTAAAACCCAATATCTAGTTTATTGGCAACACCGCTGGGCTTCCTAAAATTCGCGTGCTATATGATGTATATACACTCGGCTTCGTATAGAGCATCTCACTTAGGAGAGGACTCGCATAAACTGGTACAAGTATAATCTAAAACTGTATGTTAAGTTAGCTTACCTTCTCATCGATCTCACTATTATTGTTCAATTATAATGCGTAGAAATGTCAAATATACAGCCTTATTTGTGATTTAAACCCGGGCTTCTTATGATCCTTTAGTGTTTACTGGGCTTCGTATCCTTCATGAGGCATGTATATATATATATATATATATATATATAATAATAGGTAGGTACGCAATTTTTGGGTAGTTAGTAAATTTGAATACCTTCTGTACATGATACATTTTTTAAATGTTCACAGATTGTTTATAACATATTAAGACACCTCTGTGCAAAAGGAGACGTGGGGGTCTCTAACTACCCCTACTGTACGATTGATCGAATTTTATAATATGGTAGGAAGCTTAATTCTAAATTTTATTTATCAATTTTATATACTTTGATGTTTAATTGTATTGTTTAAATATAAAGTTAGTGTAAGTATTTATTGATTTTATTTGTCCATAATTTACTTTACATGTGTTTTAGTCTGTCGATCTGAACGCATAATGCGACGTTGCCACATATGTTTTAGGCTGCTAAGTTCACCACGGTTTAATCATTCAATACAACACATGTCACTTAATTTTTGAATAAAAATTGATATATATTTCTGAATATTCAACAATTTTTGGTGCAGTGTTGATTAAAAATACAGAGTATTTTCACTAATTCATAAGCAGTACCAGGAAAAGTTGCCTTATCAATTTACTGAAAAGTTTTTAGTATCCTTTTAATACTTTACTGTAAAATGGCATTTGTGATAAGTCAAGAAACTTTCGACGATGCTGTAAAAGAAAATATTACCGAGTTTGGAATGACAACAGAAGAAGCAATAGAAGATGCAACTAAGCAATTTGAAACTCAAGTAACGAATCATTTTTTAAATTGCGTATAAGTTTGTGTAATAAACTAAGACGAATACTTTTAGGGTGTGGATTTGAGTAACATAATGAAAAATTTAATGATTGAAAATACTGCCGATGGCACCAGTGTTCTGGGCAATGCTATAACTTATCTCGATAATTTGGTGAAGTCTAAAAATTTAGAGTCTAATGAAAACTACGTAGAAAAATTGTCGATAATTAAAACTGAATGCGATAAGGGACTGCCATATCAGGTATTTGCTGGTAGGTAAAATAAACAACAAAACAATCTTTTGTTACTTTAGTATCACATGTATGTTTGATTCAGACATACTAGGGCTGGACCATTTATTTTTTTAAATTTTGTCAATAAAGTGGTTGCATCATGTATATAAAAAATCTCAAACGTTTGTTTATGAATAAAGTACTATTCGGTGCACATTTGTCAACAGAATGCTTCATTTTGATACATTAGAATGGAGGATTTCTTGCAGCATAAGCTGAAGCAGCGTGACCTGTTTTTGACTGAATATGTTATGACTACTGCTGCAATCATAAAATGTACCCTATTTGTTCTTTAAAATATGGAACACACAGTTAATAACAGCACGGTATTAATTTTAGGAAAACAAGGGGCCTACAAAATAATTTTAGAAGCAATGTTAAAGGAAAAGCAAGATACGGAAGTGGTAAAATCTTGTTTAAAGACCCTAACTTCGCTTATGACTAGATACCCTGACTTATTAGACGATTTAGGAATAAAGACCATGATTAGTTTTTTTGATCAATCGGATGACCTCGAAATACTTAAGTTAGTTTTAACGTGGATGAAAGAGTGCTGCACGGCACACGAAATGAACAGGTCATTTAAAGTAATATTTTTGTATAACAATTTCAATTACTTATATGTATTTTAGGCAATGCATATTTGATGCGGGCATTGTTGCTTACATAAAACTGTTGTTACTGAAAGATGACCCCTTATTAATTCAGGATTCGTTGGCAGTTTTAAGAGCTTTAGTTTTAGATGACGATGTGCGTGTAGAATTTGGTCGTGCACACGATCATGCACGAGCTATTGCCAATAATACCCTCTTCGCCATTACCGGTTTAATTTCGAGTAAGTTTAAAAACGATATTGTGATAGATTTCATTAAATTTATTGTAGAATTTAAAACAAATGAACTTCTGATTAGGTGATGTCTTATTAACTTTATCTTCGCTGCTGGTGAGAACTGAATTTTGCAAGAACGTGGAAGATGCCGGCGGTTTGGATGCCATCAAAGAAGCAATGGTGACTTTTCAAATTAGCGATGTAATGCAAGTCTCATATAGATGTATTATCGACTTTTCCATTTTGTTTTTAAAAATTTCAGAAACTCGTAAAACAGTGTTTCAAGGTATTGAAGGCATTATCTGGAAATGATGAAGTTAAAGTTCATATTATTCAAAAAGGATTAGCACCTTTAATCGTTTTATCGTTAAGTAATTATAAGGTATGTTATTTTGAAAATTTGACACATTTACTGCGGCAGCAATTTGTTTTTATGCGAACCTTGATGCATTACCGGGCTAAATATTACCATCGGTACCACGGTGAATGTGTTAGTATCATATTTTAAATTAATTTATAGAAATTTATGGGAATTTATTACGTTTTGTTTCATAATTGAGGAGTAGTAGAAACATAAAGGCATGCATTTCCTTGAACATTTTATTCTGAACGAGCAGATCGTGCACGTACGAATTTGCCAAATCGCTTTAAGCAATCGCGATTTACCTACAAGTGATGGAACATGTTCGACTCGTTCTCTTCTACTCGGAGATACGGACTGACTTGTCGAATTCGTTTGTGTACGATCTGCTTGTTTGGTTGGTTCGGAGTAAAATGTTAGGTAAATAGGTATCTTAAAACACAGTACTGTACTAGAATAATCTTCAATCTTTTTATTTTATTGGTTTTATTGGTGGTGAAACTGCAGATTACTTGTTCAACTTACTTGTTATTGGATTTGAATTCATTAAAAATGTTCAGTTAACCTTACTGTAGTTTAATTCTGCAGTGAATACAGCAAATTACTTAACGTAAACTTGTCTTACAAGTAAACAATCGACGAGCGAATTTTTTAGGTGATAATTTAAGCTCCTAATTAAGAAACAGAGGATAGTGTAGTTGTATATCATTGATATTATTAAAATTAAAAGTTTTTCTTATCAACAATATTAATTATTGTCATTGTGCCTAGCAATCTGCAACAACATCTTCATTAGGCTTGGCTTGCATAGCAGCTTTAGCTTTACGATGTCCTGGCAATAGTAAAGTAATGTTCGAAGCTAATATTCCAAATGCAATTGTAGATTGCATGAAATATCATCCAGAAGATGACAACGTCCAGGTTAGTAAAATGATCAGAAACTAAATTTTAAGTCTGTCCCAGTTTTACAAAATTTTATTTGAATAAATTGGTCAGTAACTTAATAGATGATTACAGTTTTGTGAAACTGGGCGCTTTGAATTTTTCCATAATTACCTTTTAAATGTTACCCAAAATTTAAATAGAAAAATGGCAGTTGGGCTATAAGAAATATGGTGTCAAGGAGCCGTTACCAAAATGAGAAATTTTTGGCACTCGGCGTAGAAGATATCCTTAAGCAAAATTTGAAAAAATTTATCGGACACGAGTATGATACAAAATCTGCTTTACGCGATCTTGGCTGTGATGTAAATTTGAAAGAAGAATGGACAGGAAAGGGCGGTTTACTTACATCTCAAGAGAAGAAAAATTAAATTTCGCTGTACCGGTCTTTTTAATACTTTTTTTACTCTTAACCTTATTGGTAATCTATAATTAATTAAGGAGAGAAAGTGAAAATGTCTCACTTACTGTTCTTACCAAAATACAGTAGTTGTCTGTGCACGTTAGATAAATTTAATATTTTGGGTGGCAGAACGTAACAAGATCGTTAAATATTTAATATCACATTATTGCTAAATTTGTGGTTTAACATTACTTTTTGTTAAATAACTTATTTTAAAAGATACTACAAAAGAACTAACTGAATTGTTGCATTTGTAGTTGTAATGTACAAAACATAAATTGCTGTATAATTACAAAAATTTAGAGTTAATTAAACAATTAGGTACCTATAAATTTATGATGATTTAATATTTTACTATCTAAATAAAAAAAAATTAATAGGTAACTCTTACTTATAAAATAAAAATTCAACCATGCACAAGCCTCGGTATCCCAATTTTCATGTCACATGTCAAAAAATTCCTTTTTTTGAAAAATAATATTAAATAATAAGAATTAAAAAAAAATTATCACTTTTTTTCAATTGTTTCGAAAATAGTGCATTCTATCGAAAATTATAGAGAGACATGTTCGGTAGATAATTTTATGCCGATTCCAAAACATATTTCATATTAGCGATCCGATGATTAATAATGCAGATTCGAATTTTTTTAATTTTTAATTTAAAAACGGCCGTCATTTTGAAATGGGTTGGTCGATTTGGCTGGTTAACAAAATCGTCCTTTGTTTTCGTAAAGACAATACACTATCCAAATTTCAGCCTCCTACGATCAAAATTGCAACCAGAATTGTGTCCACAAGAAATTGATTATATATATATGACCAACCAAAAATGAACGACCTATATTTTTGTGATCTAGGGATCGAGATCAAAGAAAATCTAAAAGGACACGTCTGGATGCCGTCATCAGACAGGCTGCAATAGCTTTATTTTCTATGAAAATTCGCTAAAAAACAAGTAATTGTATTTCTAAATTTAATTATTTGTTTTCAGTTGTTTTTCTGAATATCTGAAAATAATAAAAGCCAATTATTTGAAATTATTTGATTTTTGGGTTATGAAAAGGAAATTTTATGTGTTGAATTAGGGTGTTACTCAATTTTATTTTATAAGGGTTTCGTTCATTAAGACAAGTTCTGTAGAACACAATATTTTTATAAATTTATATGGCCTATCCAAGCGTATAAGCGATTCACATCATCAATAAAAGGTTACTAGACGATGTTTCACACAGTGCTGTCACCTCGTACCTCGTATTTTTACAGTTCTAATAAATTGTAGTCTTTCTTTATATCAACTAATATGTGCGTAAGTAAATCAACTATAGAATATGTCACTTTCCAAACTTTAAATCAACTTACTAATAATAATCTAGTATCTTTTTATTGATGACGTGAATTGCATATAAGTTTGGATAAAGTGTATGCAGAAGAAAAGCCACACCAATATTTTGTACAAAAAAGTACAAGACATGTAACTCCACGTGTTCCTTATATTTTATTAATCAAATTTTATCGTTATGAGCATGTGATTTTTAAAAAGTTGTAGTTTATAGATAATTAATTCTTCTATCTCGATTCAGAAATATTTATTTGTAAAAGTAACGTTTATCAAGAAGTATATTTTATTTTAATGTATGTTATTAAAAGCGTAGAAAGTGCAAATGCAACATAATAAATGTAGTAAATCGTATATAATTTTTACCATGCTTATTGATTTTATTAATATACTCATATCAGTATTGTACGAAACCATTTTCAATTTTTTATAAAAATAAAGTATTTAAATTCTTTCCAAAATAGTAATTTTCTATCTGTAAATAACCTTTTACCTACTGTTTTTATGTTAGTAGGTATAATTTAGTTGCATTATATTTTCCATTTAAATTAAATAATCATTGTGTGATTAATTTCAGTTTCCAGATTGTTTCAAAACAATTCGTATAATAATTTAATGATTAAATAATTAAATGTTTTAATACATCAGCAAGGAAAACTTTAATGCAAGAATATGGTTTGTAATTAAATAAATTAACAAGCACTATTAAATCTTATCATTTTTGATAGATTGCGCGAAACGGCTTAGAAATGCACCAATTTATAACAACACAGAAGGCAATAAAAAAAATTGATAATTCAGAAGCCGAATCGTTGTGAATTTTGATATGACATATAATGCAGTTATGAGGTAAGTGGTGTCTATTTTAAGTTTTGTTTTATTCTCCTTTATTGTTTGTAAAGTTGATTTCAACAAATATCTTTAAAACTAAAGCTTGTCGTGGGAGATTCCAATTTCTCAACTTTTATTGACAAAATAGATATCAACATTCCTTTGCTATACACAGATTTTTAGTTTTTGTTTGACACTTTTGGTTTTTTGATCAGCAAAATTTTACAATTGTCTATATGTTTTTTTTTTAACTAAATTTTTATTCTAAATTGTTAAAAATTCTAGTGAAAAATGACTAAACAAATTGGTATGACATAACAATAAAATAATATATTACAAATTTAATCGATATTTTTGTAGGACCTGGTCCCGGTGCTTATATGTTGCCACCTACTGTTGGCTACGATAAGCATGATATTTCTAATAGAAGCCCTCAGTATTCTATGCGAATAAAATTCCCCATTGGCGGAAAACCATTTGGACCTGGACCACAATACAATGTTGATAAAGTCACAAGATACGGAAGAGTTTCACCACCAGCATATTCCCTTGCTCCCAAAATAAAGCACATAGGTTTATCCATTTTCATTTATATATTAACCATTTTAAAGTAGTAATTACTTGATTGTTTATTTCATGTTGTGATGCAATTAGATCAATATATAGATTATTTATATTTTCTAGTGATAAATGACATTTGTTCAATTTTTGTTTTGAATCTCATATTAATATACACATTTTTTTTAGAACCAATATATGCTTATTTGCTTTGTTATTTCAGTATTGTATTTGAAAATTATCGTTTAATCGGAAAATTATCGAACTTTCATATTTCTCATTGTTATTTGAAATATCTACTCATCTAGATGCTTATGCAAAATATGAAAACAAAATTGCGAGGGATATATCAGTATAGCGTGTAAATTAATTTGGCATATGTCTTTGTCGAAGAAATCGATATAAATTTATGTTTTATTCTTGGTAGCGCCATTTAAAACTCCAGGACCCGGTACTTATTCCCCAGAAAAAGCACCAAGAATGAAGGATCCTAGACCACCAGCTTATTCAATTGCACCAAGAATACCTCCATTGATGATATTTAATACTCCAGGACCTAATCAGTATGCCGTGCCATCAACTATAGGACCTAAAGTCCCTAATAAACCTGCCGCTGCTGCATACAGCATGTAAGTATTTAAGAAAGTCCAGTTAAAAAATTGTAATAGAAACTTAATTTGAAGGTCGGCAAAACACGATCCTCCGGGCAAAGAGAAATCACCAGGACCGGCAAAGTATGGTGGCATTCGAGCCGAGATTTATAAAGATAAAAGTCCTCAATTTACTATGTCTGGTCGTCATGGACTGCCAGGTAAAGCTCAGTCACCTGGACCAGCAGCTTACCTTCCTGCCATTGGCGGAAAGGTGCCGGGCGGTATTTCTTTTGGAAGACGCGTTGAAAGGCTACCATATATCACTGCAGACGATAATCTTCCTTGTATAGAATAACTAACAAATAAATAACAAAAAAAGTGTTTGTGCATTTTTACGATTTTATTTAAGGGTATCTGCGCTCACGAGAATACGTAGTTTATTTTACCACGTTTTGCTCAATGAACTACTAGAAAAATACTATCGAATACTTCACTTATTCGAACTGGCCAAGTGAATTACAAGCAAAATTCTCAAGTATTTATCTCGAATTCGATAGCTCGAAGTTTTCTTCTCTTCCTTTCAGATTCGAATTATCAAGGATCAACTGTATATCAACATCCTTCGAATTTTGTTATTGTGCTTGTTTAATTTTCTTGTAAAACATAATAATAAAATAGTGTTTAGATAATAGTGTCTGTACAGTTGTTCAGTAATTTTACAATCTCGATGCAAGAGATATATTTAATTCGTACACAGTATTCAATCTTTTTCGTTTCATAGTATCCGATTTTAACTAACCTTAAAATTTCAAACGCCAAATTTTCTAATGTGCATTCAAAATCTAAACGATAGAAATTTAGATCATGGAACTAGATCAAGAAAACAACAATACAAAAAAATCATCTTCTTGCGTACGAAAACAATGTTATCGAGATATACTGAATCGAATCGAAACACTTCGTAAGTATCGAATGCGACACAACACTGTCTCTGTCACTTGATCACGCTTTATTGCAGAAGAGAATGAAGATATCGGTATCAATACCGTAAAAGAATTAGGTGATATCTTTAAGGAAGTAAACGTAATTGATGACCAATGCCCATTTACGGAAAGAGTTGAATATGCCGATGAGACTTTATTAGAGTCCGTAGTTTTATCTTCTGCAAGTGGTTTCTTAGTGAAATGCATAGAAAATTTAGATTTATTTACTTACACCTATGATCCAGCCGAATTTTGTTCTAAAACTGTAAGTTAACATTTTACATTTAGTATTATATATTTTATTCTGATAATTATTATTTTATTAGTTAAACACTCTTAAAAATGGGAACGAAGAATTTAAAACAATAGATTGGTTAAATATTATAGAAGACGCTCGTGCCATCGTTCCCGAAATTCCCAACTTTTCATTTTTGTATGGTTCATTCGATCCTACAAAAATTCCAGATCCAAAACAGAGGAAACAACGTAATAAACGCGACGCTCAGGAAAAGGTCGAAAAGAAGCAGCTGGAAAGAGTATGTAATATAGAAAAAGATGGGGAAGGAGTAGATGATACCGTTTCATTTATAAGGGATATTTTAAATAACGAATATGAAGAAAATGACTGTCAACCAATTGATTACTTTAGATTTATAATTGACACTAACGATTTCGTTACAGCTATAGAGAATGTATTTTACACGTCCTTTTTAATTAGAGATGGGAAGGCAAAATTAGAAGTTGGTGAGTAATTTCATTATTAATTAGGTTGAAGTATTAATTATGTTGGTGATGTAGGATCAGATGGGGCTTGCAAACTTATGCCAATGAAAAAAAGAGACCTCAAGAGTTTCAGAAACGATGGAGGCCTAAATAACCAAATGATTGTTACTTTAACCATGGAAGATTGGGAGGTACGTAATTGATCTTTTTTTTTTTGAAGAAAGTAATAACGTTTGATAATTATTAATTATAGGTGCTTCGTGTAAAAGAAGGATGTATACAAAAACATAGAAGACTTATAAAAGATAAGAAATAAATTTTATATAGATTTTTGAAGTACAAATTGTATTATAAACTTAACAAAACATATTCAATTCTATTTGTAACAATTTTTCATTTTCACATTAAAACAAATTTTTGAATAATTCGCATAGGGGTTTCAAGATGAGAGTGGATTTATGGACGAATGAGTAAATTATAGACCAACATTATTGTATTTATTTCGACTTTATTTTAATGTAATACTCGTGTTCATTATTGAGAAAGTTTTCATACCAAAAGTAGTCAATCTACAGTAGATATATATAGTAAGATATCAGTTTGTAAAATAACCATTTGAAATTTTAGGTAAAAACACCCACAAAACTGTATAGTACTGTAGAAATGTTTGTGTTAAGAAATGAAAATAATGTTTAGGCACATTAGGGGTTCAAAGTATTTCCAAGTGTGAAAATGATAGTAAGAGGGAGTTTCTTGAATGTTTTGTCTAAATATATATGCTTACTATTTTTAAACATGCACATTATACAATAATACCATAGATGAATATCTCTTATCATACGATATGTCAAATTAGTTTCATCAGTTTCCGTCGAAATTAAGTAAAACATTAAGAACATTTTTGTTACAGCTACATAAAACTACTAATTGTAAATAAATTGCTAATTTTTTTTATCGTGGCAAGTTCCAAAACACGATATTTTTAGTAAATTTACTTGTGTAAGTAATATTAATCCATTTGCATCGTATCTATATATTATGTATATATAAATATTTTAATTTTAAGTATAATTAAAAAGAATCGTAATTATAAATTGATAATATAACAAACTTTTTTCTGTTATCAAAATCTACATCATATATAATGTGTTATCAACTAATATAAATGGACTAAATATATTACAAACACTATCATTTACCATTTTTTAAGCACATGTGGAATTCAAATTAGTAGGTATATCACTTTCTTTTGATAGTGATCAGTCTTGAACTTTAATTAACATAACCATTGGTACCTGTACAAAATAATACATTTGTGCTTAATTGGTACTTGCCTTACATATATAATTATTTAAAGAAATTAAATCATTTACGCTTTATACAAATATGAATATTGCTGTAAGAATCTTAGGAAAAATCGCAAAAACCATAATTCTTGCATCAAAATGATATGCACAATGAAATCTACAATCAGTTCAAGTTCTAATAGGTAATGCTCAACATTGTTTATTAAAATTAAAGCCAAAAAACCGCAGTGCAACTTCATAAACAATGGGTTTTTTGTGAATTAATTTTATGGAATCATTGTTTTTTTTTGTGTATTATATACTATTATATGCAGGTTATTGAGCACTAACAGTAATCAAATTCTTTCATATAAAATATTTACAATTTTCTAAAGATTTAATAAATATAAGGCTGTTCTTTTTTAAAGGTAACTACTAAAATAAGTTAAATTTGTTCTCTAATTAAAAACAGCCTTAAATTTAATATGACTAGTTACTAAAAATATTGTCAATTTATTTTAAATACATTTTATAAGAGTAAAATTCTTTTGATATATATTTTTTTAATTAAATCAATGTTTAGTACAGATTTTAAACAATCTTCCAAAATAATACGTTCAACGATAAAATTACTAAGAAAATAAAATTATGAGCTATAACGATATTTGTCTGTAATTAATTCATACAGCTATACGCTTTGGGACAGATTTAAAAATGTACGTAATTGAATGATATGCAAACAGTAATTCACATACAAATTTTAAATAACGAACAAGTTATTCGCTCTAGATTCAGCATTAGATCAATAATAATTTAAAATAAAAAGAAGAAAACGTTTCTATAAAGCTAAGGTTATTATTTTTGAGATACAACATCACATATTAATAATTATAGTACCAAGTATTTGAAATTATCGACTAGTTTGTTCACGATAAACAAAATTTTAGCTACCGCTTTTCACATAAACTGAAATAGTTTTATTACCTACGATATCAATAAATAAAAATTTAACTACACATTTAAATACCTACTTATGTTAAAGATATACCAAAGGCCAGTCTTTTTTTAATTAAACATCGTTAATTGCGATTGAAACATTGATGTAATAATTTTCTTTCTAAATGAGGTGAAAGTGTAGGGTGTAGTTTATTATTATTTGCAAGCATCCTCAAATATAGACATACTTTCTCTCAAATCTGATATGTTTATTTTGATTGAATTGTTGTGATTTTTTGTTTCCCGTTATTATTTAAAACCAAAGATATGTGATTTAATCACACGATTACATTCTGAATATTGTTGCACAATTAAAAATCCTGACCATATTTGGAACTAAACTTTTATAACTAACAATAAGTTAATTTAATTTTAAGCGTGATTTGTGTTTTTTTTGTTATTTTTTATAAATCAAGATTCTATTTCCTACAATCTAGTATACTTAACACATAGTTTCTGATTGCATATGAAGACTATCTTTACTGTCAGCCTTTTTGATAACTTCTCTTTGAATAGGTAACTGAGAGGAGTCGATAATTATAGAAAGTCGTTGTGGTAACTGTTGATCGATGAGAGGAACTATGTCGCTCATTGTATTAGATTCGCACGAGTCTTGGTGTTCGGCTTGACCTTGACTAGGTCCTTGTCCAGATGTAGACGGATAAATACTGAGAGGTTTATTATCTTCACCTTGTATAATGATGCCCATTTGACCTATGACAATATCATCTTCGATAGCGCTAGAACGTCTTAGGGGTCGATTAGGTAATGGATTACGACAGTATTCGTGTGTTTCATGTACAACGGTTAAGAGAGATAGATTGGAAGGTCCTTGATTTTGTTCTTCCTCATATCTTCTTTGAATAAGATTCTCCATCAACATATAATCGCTTTCTTCTGCATCTCGTAAATGTTCTTTTTCTATGTACAAAGCGATTTCCGGATTAGACATTTCTGATGCGTGTCTTCTTCTTACCGCTGTTAAAAACACAACGTTATATTAACATTATTATTATAACTAAATAAAAGTAAGACATAATCCCCAGTATATAATATCTTACAACTATTAATGAAAAATTGCAATAGAAGAAAAACGACACGAAGCAAAACAGGAAACTTAAATAAACAGTATTAAGGAAGGAAGTGTAGTTGTTTTTAGAAATGAAACAAAAAAAACGATGGCGAAACAAGAAAATATTCTGGGCGAGAAAATGTAGAGCGATTATAAGACAAGTAAGAAAACGAACAATTAAATAAAATAAATGTCTTACTTTGAGGTGGCATAGTATTTTGCCCAGGTCTTGGCGGCGATAGTAAGTTAGGAGTTCTGGGTGGACTTAGTAAACCACACACAGTTTCAAGTTCATCTGTAATGCTAGTGTATTCGGTGTGCATTGCCATTAACATAGCACGAGGACTGTTTTGAGCTGCCGAGGATGTGGGCGGTATGACTTTTATTTTTGGTTCGGCAAATGTTACACTGCGTTCTACAGTTCCGGCTCGAACAGGTAAATTTGTTAAAACTGTGTGCTCGCTATTGTCTGGTTCGGAATGAGTTTGAGAAAACTGTCTAGTCGTAAGCATCGGACGACTTCCATGTATAGAGTCTTCACCTGTGCAATAACACGTTTAAGATTAATAGGGAGGTTCTTGTAGATTTGTTTAAACATAATTACCAACCAAAGTACATGTAAATTTTTGATAAGATGAATTGAATGCATACATGTATGACACGAAAATTAACCATTAAATTCCAATCTAATATTGAGAATTCAAGTTATTCTGTAATATCATAAAGTGAAAGAAACAGAGCAACTACTCTGGAAGTAAACAAAACAAATAAGTATATACTAATTGATTTTGTCTATAATTAGTTATATAATGATTGTGGCAATCGCTTCAATATTAACACATTATAAGCGGGGCGGGTAAAAATACCTGTCTCGAGAACTGCTGTCTATTAGTGGGTATTTTTACCTATTTGAATGTATTTACTTTAAAAGCGGGGCAAGGTACTTTTACTCTATCGGTTTACATACAAAACTGAAAGAGTTAACTCGTACTTTTCGTTTAGATTCAACAATTTTACTTTTTCAACGTTTGTTTACATAATACAGATAAGGAGCCATAAATTTGTTTCGCTTGAATATGTTTTCGTGCAGACCACTCATAATTTAAATGTATATACAAAGTAAACTCGAATCTTTCACACCTTTTTTAGATAAACATTCAGAATTTACTAGAAAGGGGTGTTGGAACATATATTTTTAAAAATAATTCCGTTTTTAGTTGGCTTTAGACAGTTGAACATTTTTTTTTTTTAATTATTTTTTTATTATAATAATAGTGGCTTCTGATAGTGATAGTGAAGTTTATGGAGATAATTTATCGCAAATTTCAAGTGATTTCGATATTGCCGAATTTGATAGCGAGTGTGAAAGTGATGAAGATTTCTTTCATCCTAGAAGACGTAGAGTTTTATCAATACTGTCTAGTGATTTTGAACAAAGTGACAATGAAGAAGTGGAGTGGTCAGAATATGATAATCCTCCAATTATTGAACAATTTTTAGGACAAAGTGGCGTTGTTGTGATGCCAAATAATCGGGAAAGTGTGGTTGAAGTGGTTCAACTTTTCATAGGGAACGATTTGTTTGATTACATGGCAGAAGAAACTAATCGTTATCACTCACAAAATGTTGATAGGTTTAAAGACAGAGCAAAATTTGTAAAATGGAAAGACGTGTCTACGGTAGAATTGAAAAAAAAATTTGGGATTACTTCTACTTATGGGCAAAGTTTGTAAAGATAGTAGGGATGAATATTGGTTTACAGACAGTACAATTGAAACCCCAATTTTTGCGCAAGTGATGAGTATAGATCGTTTCTGCCAAATATGGTATTCATGGCATTTTTTTAATAATGAAAATGACATTAATGAAAGAGATTGCCTTAAAAAAATTCGCCCAATCGAATCTTATTTTATAACAAAATTTGAACACATATATAAGCCACAACGAGAGTTGTCATTAGATGAAAGTATCATGCCATGGAGAGGCCGCCTATCATTCAAGGTGTATAATGCTTCAAAAATCACCAAATATGGGGTTCTTATTCGAATGGTTTGTGAAGCAAAAACAGGATATACATATATGCAATTTCCGAATATATCATGGTGAAGGAAGTTGACTTCAGGAGACAATTCTACACCTCCTACAGCTGTATGAAAACTTGTAGCACCACGTCTATATATGGACAACTACTATAATAGTGTTGATACGAGTCAAGGCTTGTTACAAAATGGATTCCGAAGTTGTGGTACTATACGTAAAAATAGAGGCCTTCCTGCATCTTTACAAAATGCAAATTTAAAAAAAAGGTGAATCTATGTTTTGTCGCCGAAAAGATATTCTTTTACAATGCTGGCAATCAAAAAGACCCGTTCGAATGATATCAACAATTCATTCAGCCAGTATCATAGAAAGTACAAATATTGATTGGAAGACAAAAGAAAAAATTTGGAAGCCGATATGTGTTATAGATTATAATAAATTCATGAAAGGTGTCGATCGTGCTGATCAGTATTTGTCATATTATTCTATTGTACGACACACAAAAAAATGGACGAAAAGGACAGTGATGTTCTTGCTAAATGGAGCTCTTTTCAACGCTTTTAGAGTTTTTAAGACTTTAAATTCCAATTCCAAAAACAGTTATAAAAGCTTTTTGCATGATGTGGCCAAATAATGGATAAGTGGTAATGTTCTAGATAATCCTGATGATCCAGGAACCAGTACATCTGGTACATGTAGAAGAAATGATTTTTCAAATAGATTATTGGATGCCAAAAAACATAAAATTGTAAAAATATTTACGGGTAACAAAAAAAAGAACCCCCAGAAACAATGCCGTGTTTGTGCTACTCACAAGAAAAAGAGTTTAACCTGTTTTATGTGTCAGTTTTGCAATGTGCCCCTTCATAAGGGAGATTGTTTTTTTAAATACCACACATTTCAAAAATATTAGTGTTAGTAAATATTTTTAAAATACAATAAGATAATTTATACATTATAATAAATTTAAATAGTTTGTGTAAAAAGTTTAAAAGACATTATATTATTATAGTACATTATAAACTATAAATTATCGCGATTTTATCAAATTTTATTGAAATATGTCAATGTATAGATTATATTTCAAGCGCGCAATGTTTCGCGAATTTCGCCCACTACGCATATAAGTTTGGTCTGTTTGGCTACCCGCCCAAAATGTGTTAATGTATCATAAATTAATATTTCAACAATAATTATCAGTATAAATGGATTTTGTTTTTTCTCCAGAGCAATTGAATTAGATTATAAAGATCTTTTACCGTTTCCACCATCCGAACTTCTTCTGCCGGTTCCTAAAGAGTCCTTTCTTCGTTTAGCGGCCCTCCATCTCAACGTATCTAAACTAAGTGCGGCTAAGTCGTCTGTCGATATTTGAATATCTTCTTCTTTGTCCTCGTTGCTTTCTATCGACGTTTTCGACTCGCTGCTCCTTTGGCGTTCTACCAAGATATTTAATTGTTTCCGACTCTCTATATGAAAACAAAAAAACCCGTCATAAAACCGAGGTTATCCCGCAACGTCGATCGTTATTACCAGTTGCAGAAAAAGCGTCCAGGTGTTCGCTTGTTTCGTCTTCTTCTTCTACAGGCCGCACTTCAAAATGTAAGCCGTCGTCGAAGATGTAGGCGTCGGGTCTAACTTCGGTGAGGGATCGCAGAGGCTTCCTTCGAATTGGCTGAAGCGACAAATGAGAATCCTCGGATGGTGCTTCAGATCGATCGCTAAATTTTCTGGTTCGATCGGTCACTATGTTTATTGGAGGTAGTTCTTCATTTGTACGAGTTGCCATAAAACGATGTATAACGGCCAGATGGGAGAGAATCTCTTGCGACGCTTCTTCCACTTTACGTAGTCGAAATTCGACACTTTGCATCGATGAAGTTTGATTATTTTCTTTAGTATTTATGTCTTCTACTTTCTGCAATTAAAAATTAGTGGAGTATATTTTTGCGGATATCATTTTTAAAGTACCTGTACGATATTTTCGACTTTTTCCGTCGTTAATTTGATTCGTTCTTCGGTAGATTGTTGCAATTTATATTCTTGCTCGGCGAAGTAGCCTTCGACGCATTCCTCTTCGAAATCATATAATCGTTCTAGATCGTCCTTTTCCAAAAATAGTTTTAGACCATTGTCGTAAGTTTCCCGTATACCTTTCATTTTACGTGTGAGATATTTAAATAACAAAAATAAATGGCATATTAATATAAAAGGGGGTGGCAAAATGGGTTTTTGTTCGTATTCCATGACCACCGTAAATCTTTGAAACATCCAAACTTGATGTGCGATAGCATTTACTTCCATAAATATATTATTAAACACAGCTATGAGGAGATTTATAAGCAAAATATTAGCAACGAGTAAGTACATGGACATTACAGCAGGCGTTATCCAACGACCTGTTAAGCATGGCGTTTCGTCCGGACCATCTCCGCAGGGAGGATCTATACCATCGGCAAATACTTCTCCATATAACATGAAGTACGGCTCGTAAAACACCTTAAATTTAACGTTAATAATGCTTATTTATATAAACGCATAAATAAATGCTTACGTCTCTTGCAAGTTTCCAACTTGCCTCTTTGTCTGGATATAAAATGGCTTGTCGACAAACGCCAAAGCTCATAAGTACAACCAACAAAAGAACAACAAAATAAATCATGTTTTTAACCATTTTACCCATCATAGTGACCAATGGTCCTAAAAATTTCAATTACGACACGAAGATCTCGATTATTCATTAATTCAATTTACCCAAGTACTTATTGACGCCTAAAATATTTAAGATGCGAAGGTACCAATAGATGCTATCAACGCAGAACATAACCCTTCCTACAGCTAAAGTTTCCGGTTGCAGTCTTAAAGAGAGGCCGACAAGAAAGAATATGATAGCGACCGCATCGCAAGGGTTCCACATATTCCAACTCCATACTGCTAATTTATGACTAAGTGCCACAGGTTCGGTCGAAAGTATTTCTCTTACTTTCTCGAAACCCATGGCAGTTATAAACGATATCGCTAAGTACTCCTGCCATGTAGGCGTTGGCTCCATTTTCACTAATACCACGTAGCTGAACAACATTAGGAACAGGACGTAAGCGATCTTAAAAAAAAAATTCAAATAAACCTTCGTGGGCTCAAAATTGAAATTTTTAAAACGTACCGAGTTAGACCAGAATTTAGTTATTGGGGCGGTGAAAAATTCGTAGAGCTTCTTTTTAACTTTAAGCGGTCTTGTTCTGGTCTTCTCTGTGTACTTCTCGTCCATGGAGAAGTGGAATCGAGATTCGTCTAATTCCGGCATGACTTTACCATTTTCTTGAACTACAGTATCGCGAGGTATAAAGTTTTCTGTAAGCAATGCCTGTAATTTAAATGTAGTGTGTCAGTTAAAATATTTAGCAAATTCGGTAACGATACTTATATGTAGTTTAACTACTTCTATATTTTCTATAGAAAATAATTAATATAACAAAATATGGAATTGATTAATGAATAAGTAATTGTTTGCCAGATTGGGTTAAGTAAAACTTTGAAAGGGCCTATGGAGTTTTAAAAATCATCTATAGAACTTTAGGCACCGATATTTAAAAGAAAATGGCATTAACACTTAGTTAAATATAGCGTAACTGGTTCGGGGTTAAGCTGAGGTTTCACTTTTGCATTCATACGGTATAATCAAAATAATTGCAAATTAAAATTTTGGACTTATGAATTAATATTTCTGTATAAATGAATTTATAAAACGTATCTATTCATAAAATTATGAAACCACGATTAATGAATTATTTTAATATTACGCAATCCTGTATTGTAAAGTAGATATTTGTGGTTTTCCAATTACTCTTTTAAGCTTATATTAAACTTCTAAATAAAGTATGTTATTTAAACTATTTTTTATCCTAACGATGTCATTGAAATGTGTAATTTCAATACGTAATTGATGGTAGCTATATAGTTTCTCCAGTCTTAAGGCCAGGCTACGTGCCCACCCAATTGTAAGCTGTTTTAAATACAAGTACATTTGATGTTTCTAGTTGAAGTTTAGCCATTTAGCAGTTAAGTATTTTATATGTTCGGTACAGTTTATAATTACAACCTGTAATACATTTTTTTAAAGTTACACATTTTGCTGTGCATTTTAAACGAATCTTCTAAAACGACCATTACTTTTAGAAGAACCATAGGTGGTCGTTTTATGGGAGTTTTACTCTATTAAGTTTAAAAAAAAACCTGTAACGAAATTCATTTGTGTTTCATTTAACACACTATTTGGGGAGTAACAGGACAGTGGAAACAGAATAACAATAGAAGCGAAGAAACACGTTTTACAAGTAAGTAGTATAGAATAAATGATAACTTTTATTTTTTGAGAACGTAGACATGTTTTAATATATTATTATTCTGTATTTAATTAAATAAGTGGTTAAACAATGTTCAGAATTAAATTGGCTAATAACACTGCACAACAATATGGCCACTTTTGTCTGATGATTGACTTTTATCACGTGGTGTTTACTAATTTGACGTCGCTGATTTCAAATATACCCTCAGTTTTTTTGTAACAGCTTTTGTTTATGAGATATAGTTTTCACGAAAAAATCGCTGTGCTAGTGTGTTAATTTGCTTGTAATTAAGAAAATATTAAGTTTTCTTAATATAATTTGATATGGCATCGTCAAGAAGAGTCTGTGTCAATGATCCAAATCATTTTTGTTTCATTTGCATTGTAATAGATTTAATATCTCAAAAATTTTAGAATGATACAAATATTATTTTTATGATGAACTTTAACATAGTTTCCACAGACATCGAGGGGTAAGGAGAGTTAGATATTTTCGTTGTGAGTCAGGGAATATTTATAAATTTAGCATCAAGTTTTTTAAAGTATTTAATTTTCGTTTATGATTATTGCCCCAAGCTGTGGTTTATTCAATATTTCTGATCGAAGAAAATGAGAAGTTATTGTCAATTCTTAGTTTATGCGTAAACCTGAATTTTATTAAATGATTACTTATTAGTTACTTTATAGAAGTAGTAAAGCTTCACATTTAAATAATATCGGCAGCCACTGGCTTAGCTACAATAATGCAAGTGATACGATCACATCGAGGTCGGTCCAAAAAAGTTCTTTGCAAAAGTTAAAAACCATCGTTTTAGTGTCGATATTGCATCATAGCCTGCACTTCTCTAGCTATGCCACTGTAATTAATTACACAAATATGAACATAAACCAAAATAAAAAGTATCGTGCATTTTAGATCAGGAATTTATACTTTTAGAATTATTATTTTAAAAAAAGTAAGTAGAATTTCTACATTTAAAATGCTGTGTTACAAAAGTAATATTTTAGCTTTTAATAAAGTAATAAATGAGTAATCAGTGATAAAAATGTCGAAAATTGAAAGCAAAAAATCATAAAGATATTTTTAGGCAAGCACTTTAAAAATTTAAAATTTTAAATACCCACTTAATAAATTCATAATCTATCGATTATTGATTTAGAAAGTAAAAACAGAAGAAATGGCGTTCTTTTTTGAAAAGTGCAATTAAATTAAATTAACAAATGCTTAATATCCAAAAAAAAAATAAGTGCTACCTTTACACCTTGTCGACTTGGAGTTTTGTTGCGCATACTCAAACTTCTAGAACGCTTCTAAAAAAAGATAAGGAAAATACCACCAATTATTGTACAAATTTACATTCCCATATTGTTTTACATTTATTGCTATTATAACATATACGAACCTCATCATCTACAGTTTTTTCAGACTCCGATTTGTCATCGTCTTCGTTTTCTAATTCTAAATGCTCCTCTTCTGTCTGCGGCATCAACTGTAATTCCTCTTTAGATTTAAATTCTAACCGCAAGATGTAAGGAGGACATAACAGACCCAAAATCACCTGTTTGCAATTATTATAATACCTATGCCATTAAAAGCTTCACTAAAATTTACCTTCAGATTAGTATTTTTACGAGTTCTCAACCCGCCCATCCACAGATCAGCAAGAATGATTTGAGAGCAAGGATGAGCAAGCAATGCTCGATGGTTTGCCGCAACCGCTAAACTAAGGCAGGTCTGTCCGGACCAATTTTGTAATTCGCACGTAAGTAGTTGTTGTGTTTGATCGTCGTCTTGTCGATAACAGAAATCTAATAGTTCGAGCGCTACAAAAAGTGCATAAAGCAAACGCACTCGTATTTTTAATGTTTATCTTTTTACCGATGTTTTCAAATTCTTTTCCATAACTTCTAAGTTCTTCGTATACTTCTGTTTCCATGTCGTCTTCGGCCGCTTCGTGCGCCATGGCTTTGTATAATTTGCATCCCACTAAAGCCTTAGCTAAAGCTTCTTCTCCGTGCTGCCACATTAAAAGGGCCATCTTTGGACGTTTCATCAATACAGCCCAGATCTAAAACGTTTCGTTGTAAAAATAACGACGAAACAAAAACGAAAATTTACCAGTAGTTCGTTAAATGGATAATCGAATAAACACAACCCTTGATTACTCGGAAGAGCTTCGGCTAATAGACTCATGGCGTTTCCGTAGTATCTAACGAAAGATGAGGAATTTCTATGAATATGAGGCGTTTTATTCATAACTTTTGCATAAATGGGGCGGAACTTTCTCCTTGTATAAAAAGCTCTGAAAATATTAATTTCACTAAACGCCCAGTATTCACGAATAAATAATTACCTATAAGCTCCACCCATTAACTTATTAATAACTAATCCGATATCATGTAAAGTATATACATAGCCTCTAGGAATATGTGGCCGTACGTCTCTTAAAATATAACCTAAAGTATTGCTAGGACCTTGTTTGGTGTTATAAAGTTCTTCTAGTCTAGGTATCGTTAAAAATTTTTTCATGCTTACGCCGTTTTCTAAAAGAAGTTTAACAAAATCAGTACGATCGTGTTCCAGAGCCTGCATCATGGCTTCGTTCAACGCCCCAGGCGGCCATTCTTGACCGTACACAAATATCTCCGAGCGAGCAATATCCACACGGTTCCACGTTAATGATAAACTAAGCTGTTCCGAAGGGCTTAAATGTTGAGATTTAAATAGTGCAGTTAATATTGTCTGATCTAATTCTTGAACTTGTCCCTCGAATTTTTCGGATATCCTAAAAATCGTTATCTGCAAATCGAGAATGTTTAAAAAACGAAACATCCAGCAGCGGCGACCGTAAAACGTACTAAATTTTTTTTTCGCGTGCACTGCAGCAGTTCTCCGTACAGGCATTCTGCTTGTTCAATGCCCACTTCGAATGTCCTCTGAATTGTACCGATAAGGTAATCTTTCATCGACTCCAATACGGTTTGCTCGCTCGATTCCGAATCACAAGCGTATCTAGGAAAAATAAGGTAAACGTTTTATTAACGTGTTAAACTAATGTAAGATAAAATTATAGTCGAAGTAGGTTTCCATTAAAGTTATATGTCTTTCAGCGTGACCGATGATATTGAAATTAAAATTATTCTCATTTAGATTACAAATAATTTATTAAGGATTTTCGCTTAAAATTTTATACAGGTAATTCTCCTACAACATTGCTTTCCCTTGCATAATATTGTGTTTCTCCAATAATAGATAAACATGATTTGTATTTGACACATTTAAAAAATTACATTGCACACTACTATCCCAATCAGTTCATAAGGGCCTTGTATAAAACGGCTTTACACAACACGGTATTTTGTAGAAACCTATATTTATTGTGTTATAGGAGGGGTTACCTGTATTTTTAGATATATAAATTAATTAGCTGCAACATAATTCTTCTAAAAAAAAATTGTTTTGAATTCTTATTCGACTTCTGTATATCGAATTCATAAAATATAATTTTTTTTCGAGATTATCCATTATAACAATTAAGGATTTTATACTAAGGTCTTAATGAGTTGATGAATGACTATTAAATGTTACAAATTTTTAAAATGGGCATAATTGCGTACGACAATATTGCTTAAGCAACCGGTATATTAATATTTTTAAACAATTACTTATGCGTAAAGGCAATGAGATCGGCCGCTCTACCAGATCCATCGCAAACAACTACTGGCACAGGTGGATTGTCGGTAACATATTCTAACACAGCTCTAATAGTATTGGTACCGCCTTCGATTACAAGGCATACGACAGGAGTGCTACTATGAGTGTCTGTAAATTAATGAATGCAATTAATATATTTGACGAGTAATAAAAATACCCAATACATGGATGTAATCGTTGAATAGATATGAATTTCTCTAGTTTCCTACGAAGTACTATTTCGGCTCCATACCTCCCCTGCGTTCCATTATCGACAAGAAGGAAGTACGCATGTCTATTATTTAATGCAGCAAATTTTGATCTGAAATGCGCACAACAAAATAAATGTAACCGGGCAATAATTATACCAACTTAATAATAATAATTATAGTAGACTTAGTACTTCACAAAATGTAATTATTTGACATGCATCAAAATTTTCAGTAAAATTTAATTTTATAATGATATATTTTATATTCGGTTTAAAATTATGCAAAGTGATAGTGACACCTAAAAACGTTTCTCAACAATTTAACATAAATAATTATTTTAAACATAACACAGTTCAATATTTGAACATTTGCAGTAATATTTGTGTACGTAACATACACACTAGTCAAGATTATCCGCGAAAAACGCCCGATTTAATTTACGTTCCGAATTTTCTTCGATGGTTAAAAACGAAATTGAAATTTAAGTATTTAAAAAAAATGTGGGACCCCGAGTTTTCAGAAGGGGCCTTCATTTATGGATCAACACATGCGATTTGTAAAATAACAGAAATAATTCATAACGATAGACCCGAACAATTGCTAGAATTACTAACCGAGTCTGCGAGAGTCAAGCTTACCAACGATATGATGTCGAAGATGACCAGGTTGCAGAAAAAAATTATACAAATAATGCCCAGCGACATAAAAATTTTAGTGCCCATATCCGTAAATTTTAGAACTAAACATCAAGAAAAAAAATGTGAAGTCATTTTGAGGACATTAGCTTTAAAATGGTACGACGACGATAGAGATGTTAAATTAGTTTTAGTAGCGCTACAAACGGATTTTATACGAGATTATTTAAATAGTGGAAGTTCAGAATGGATAATCAATAAATATAAAATATTGGAATGTGCTATGATAAGTGAATCTCAAAACGTATAATATACTTATTTACTACATATTTAGTATAATAATTATAGTTGTGTTTTATTGCTTTTGAAAGTTGTCCTTAGATGTGCCTTAAGGTAATGTAATTTTGCTACCAAACAATAATAATAAAAAAAACATACCTAGGTGAAGATATGGAATGAAATGGCACATCGCGGTTAGAACCGATTAATTCGTAATTATTTTCTACAATTCCCCATGGCGCTAACCCAATAGAAACTACACGACCACTGGATCTTTCTGATAACAATGCATCGCCAACTTGTCTCGTTACTCCTATAAAAAAAATCATTATCTGGTAACTTATTACAGAAAAATGTCACCTTTTAGAGTCAGTTACGTATTTTAATATAAATTATTCATCTGTTAACGAAAAAAAAGAATAAATTAAAATAATTAATAGGTGGGTTTTAGGTTCAATTTAGAATTTATGTAAAATACTTATGTCTTTAAAACTTAAATAACTTACATGTCTTATATGTTATATGGTGCGTTGCTTATTTGTCGTGTTTTGTTTGCTAGGTAGGTACTTGACTTTATAAAGTCGATATCGATCAAGAAAAATACAGTTATTAGCAGATTAAATTCTTAATTCGGGTATTTTATCACGAGGATGTTATTAAATAGGCAATACACCAAATTGAACGTACTCCCCAAAAGAATAAAAGGAATTAACCGTGATTTCCGTGATGTTAAGAGTTACGAGACTCTACAGTTTACAATTTATACTTCAAAATTTTATCAATATTTTAGTGGCAATTGTATAACACCACTAACCTGTATTAGTGCCACCGGTAAATATCCAGGCTCCCGTAGTTTTGGCGGCCTTTAGAAGGCCTTTACGAAGTACCTTTTTAAGTTTAGGCTGCAGTTCGAAATTCGCCTTTCCGCCCTGAACGGTTATTAATAGTTTCGGCGTTTCTAAATTCCATTCCCTCGTGAATAGATGCAGAAGAAGTTCCGGCCTTGTATCGTAAGAGACGCGAACGTACTGTAATTAAAATATAAATTAAAATATGAACATCTCTAATTATTTAGGCAGTCTAAGTTCGCGAAATAATCACAATTAAATCCCGACTTCCCCCCATAATTTTCATGCCTTACGACGCGGAAAAGAAAATTGAATTCCGATAGGTAATTTGAATAATCGACATGAATTGAAAATTAAGCAATAATGTATGTTCAAACGCATATTATTATTATGTATAAGTAAATAGGCGATATCGATTTTATATCCTAAACGATCAGTTTGTTAATTAGGTTAATTAGGCTTTTGAATTTGTAATGTAATAATTTAGGCGAAAATCTTTTTAAAGTTAAGTAGATTGATTGCTCGTAAGTTGGTTAGCTTTAATTTTGTCATGAATAATAATTAAAGAAGTTTGTACGCGGTCCGATTAACGCAAATGTTTCCGAGTTCTTTTATCTGGGAGTTTTGTCCGTACAATTTAAATTAATAATGTCATTAAGGTTTAGTTTTGAGTGGAATCGTTTCGACGTCGTCTTTCAACAAAGTATAAAACTGATACTATCAAAGGGACATTTTGGTGAATAAATCTTACTTTATTATTTAAGTTTAATTTATTTTTTACATTTTTAACAAAAAAACGTGATTCGGCTTCTATTAGCTTCTATTAACTTGTGGGTTTTTAGGCTGAAACAAAATACGTCATTCACTATTTGCTAGAGTATTTTCCGGTGATCGTTTCGAGATAAGACACTGTGGATTTATCTTTTGATTTGTAACGGGCGCGAGTCAAAAATATAAACTGGTATCATTTTTTAACACCAGAAAAATATTGTCGCCGTTGGCTATGGTCGTGATTTCATCTCAAAAAAAAGCTTAACCAAACCCCGAAAATTTTCAGGTCGTGGGTTGAAAATGTTGACTCGTTAACTCACTTATTAAGGACATTCGATGAAACTTACACGATTGTAAGTTTTTTGATCGTTTCCGTCATGCATAATTAAGTGCATATACAGTGTGTCCGCTGATGGACCTAACTATACTACTTGTAAACTTTTTTATTTCTCATTTCTAGAGAAAAAGTCATTCTTTATAAAGGATTTGTTTAGTTTGAAAAGTCTTTAGCCATAGTCAGAATGTCGATATAACATACGGGGTTGTTTAAAAATAATGAAACATTAAAGTATTCACGAGTAAAGTACCAATTATTTGAGTAAAAATGAGAAATGTTAGAGACAAGGTTCGACTATGGCTAAGGACTTTTCAAACTAAGCAAAACTACCTCTAAAGAATGACTTTTCCTCTAAAAACGAGAAATAAAAAAGTTTAAAAGTATAGTTAGGTCCATCTGTGGACACACTGTATATACATATTATATACCTATGAAAATGATCACCATTAAGTAGTATCTATTCTATTGAAAAGTGTAACACGACGAAATGGCTTAATATCTTGCACTTATATGAAAAAATATATAATTAATTCGAATCCGATCACACTTTTAAAAATTATACGTACCTACTTATCAAACTTTATATCGATGAATGTAGAAAAATATTTTTTTTAAATAAATTCAGTCACCATTGTTCCCATTAAAAAAAAGCAAATTTGTGTTAACTCAAAAATTAAATTAATCGTAACTTTATAAATCACTCAAAATAAACGACAGACTTAAGTTTTTTTACAATATTTTAAAAGACTAAAACAAACTATAAATTTATAAAGGGATAAGTACCTAAAGTTTTCAACTTAATTCAACATTGCCATGTTACGCTGTTTCATTTTAGCCAAACAAATACTGATGTTTATTGAACCGATAGTTTATGGAACAAATAAATGTTCTAGAAATTCCGGGGGTAAATTAAACAATTATGACCTACATACCTACCTATCTAGAACGTCAATAAAATCGACGAATTAATATTCTACCCCCCTATTTATATTTTAGCGAATTTTCATAGAAAATAAAGCTGTTGAAGTATGTCTGATGACGGGACCCATACGTGTCCTTTTGGCTTTTCTCCGATCTCGACCCTTACATCACGAAAATATAGGTCATTCATTTTGGGTAGGTCATATATAAATATAAAATCAATTTCTTGTGGACACAATTCCGGTCGCAATTTTGATCGCAGGAGACTGCAATTTGGACAGCGCATTGTCTTTATAAAAACAAAGGACTAGTTCGTTAACCAACCAAATCGACCGACCCGTTTCAAAATAGTGGCCATTCAAAAAAGAAATTAAAAAAATTCTGATCTTCGTTATTACTCATCGGATCGATAATGTGAAATATGTTTTGGAATCGGCATAATAATTTCTACCGATCATGGCTCTTTATTACTTTCGATAGAATGTACCATTTTCGAAATAATCGAATACAAGCGATATATTTTTTTAATTCTTATAAATTTCTCTCGTAAATATTATTATTCAAAAAATTTTTATTTTTCGAGAAAAATTAAAAAAAGGAGTTTTTTGACACGCGACATGAAAATTTGATACCGAGGCTTGCGCGTGGTCGACTTTTTGAGTAACTAGGTAATCAGGAAACTAACCGAACCGTATCTTTACCCCCACACGTTGCCTTATTTTCACTTCGTTAGTAAAATAACTACAACAATTGCATTAAAGTGCATTGCATAAGAATCAGTAAAAAAAGAAAGAAATTTAGAACAAGGCGAATTGAAAGAATGCCACGAAAAAATTGGAATTATTAGAATATTTTTTTTAAGTAAAGAGATCGCAAAAGAAAAAGTTAATCGATCAAATGTTGTCTCCTTATCAGCCTAAATTGTTGCGACTTTGAATTTCGTTTTTTATCCGTAAACGAATGCATTGAAAAGGTAAAATCTCTCAAAATAAGATAAATTAAAAAAAAATCAAAAAACATTAAAAAAATTAAAATTCCGAAATAATTTTTTTTAACAATTACATAAAATGCAAAGTAATACTGCTGCCGCTGGGACCGCCATTTGTCTGTAACATACTATAAGAAAAAATTATAAACTTCTAAAGTTTTCTTTATATTTCCTATCTTTTTCTCGTCAACGTTTTCCCTCTATCGCCAATTTCTAGCGTAGACTGTGACTTTCGTGTAGACTTCTTCCGTTGACTGTGAACTTGCATTATTACGTACTTATACATACGCTTCATATTTCACAATATTTCACCAACCACTGTGATCGCAAAAACGCACCTAAGATAAAATTTCGTTCGCGAAATTGGGCCGTCGAATGTTTGAGGGAGTCCCTAACTTATCTCGATTTTCAGAGAATTTGTATTAGAGCTTAAAGGTCCATTTATTTACACTTTATAAATACATGGAGAGTTAGTTGACAATGAAAGATCCCACCTTTCCTCGTCGAATTAATCCTTTTAGAGAACACAACACAACACTCGCGTACTCACACGCAAAAAGGCCTTATAAACCGAACGAGCACTCCTCGCACACGCGATTAATTCGTCGTCGTAATTTAAAATTCGAACTACTGAAACAAGCACTACCGCTCTGTACCACTTACTCAAAAATTAGACACGGTTTCCCAGAATTCTATATATAAATGCATTCGAGTGGAAGTGGAAGTTCTAGGAAATCCCGTATTTATTTTAAAAATATTCAATTCTTTGTTCGCATTTCGATAAGCTATCTTACGAGTAGGTGGCGCACATGTTTTATTAGTTGCTTTGTATTTTATCGGCCATATAAAAATGCGATTAAACTTTTATCTGGTTTATTAAAAATACAGTAAATTTATAATTCTGCGGTATAAAGGCAGTAGATAGTTATTATCCAGATAATTTTAATCTGGTATTAGCGAATTTTCATTGAAAATAAAGCTATTGCAGCTTGTCTGAAGACGGGACCCAGACGTGTCCTTTTGGTTTTTCTGCCATCTCGACCCCTAAATCGCGAAAATAGGATCGTAGGAGGTTGAAATTTGGACAGCGTATTGTCTTTACGAAAACGAAAGACGAGTTCGTTAACCAGCCAAATCGACCGACCCGTTTCAAAAAGGCGGTAGTTAAAAAAAATATTCTAATCTTCGTTATTATCATCGGATCGGTAATGTGAAATATATTTTAGAATCGGCATAAAATTCTCTACCGATCATGTCTCTTTATAATTTTCGATAGGATGCACTGTTTTCAAAATAATCGAAAAAAAGTGCTAATTTTTTTAATTCTTAAAAATTTCTCTCGTAAATATAATATTATTTTAAAAAATGTATTTCTTTCGAGAAAAATTAAAAAAACAGTTTTTTGACATGCGCCATGAAAATTCGATACCGAGGCTTGCGCGCGGAAACGATAAAATATTTCAGCAATACCGTCAAGTCTAAAGTGTGCTAATCCCAGGGGAACGTAAAGATTGTATTTCACAGATATCGATGAGTCTATTATTCCGATCCGATAGTAACTTACTGCCTATTTCTCCGAGCTTTTCCGTTCTTTTTGTTCTTCAAACTACGTAACGTTTACTGATTGTTCGCGAGAAAATAGAATTTTATGATTGGATATTGTAGTACAAATTTGAACCTTTACTGAAATTGTCTTGTTCGCGAAAGATTTACATTTTCAAAATATTCTAAATTTCCGAATATTTTATGAATATCCTTTGTCTTTATTAAAATTTTATTTTACACAAACATTATAAGTATGTAGGCCCCTAATTGGAATGGAGACAATGTATTTATAACGACATAATATAGAAAATAAAATTTCGTTCTTTCGTTACCGTACGGAATAAAAGTAAACTTCAATCATTTCTCATCGTTAATGCGTTACATTTTAGGTTACATAGCTTACCTACTTAACATTGATTTAAATATTTCTTTGAGTAAAACGGTAGTTTTTATACATATTTATGACAGATTAAAGAGAAACTACGGATAACTCTCTAATATGTACAGGGTGATTTCTAACGTACGGAGGAAATTGAAAGAGCAGCTAGATGGGACCAAAATCGAGTTTTTTTTCTTAACAAATTTTTAATCAAAGATTAATAAAAATTTAACAACACGAATTTAAATTGTTTCTTTAAAATACTCGATTGATTGAACACTTTCTCTCATTTAATCGTATCTCTATCTCTTACCGTTTGCAAGATCTCCAAGCTTGACGCGATCTTTTGGACACACCGTATATTTTTATTACATTAAACCTTTCGGAAAACTTGCTAGACTTTTCATATTTTTAGATTTACGTTTCTTAAGCGCTTTTTAAGATTAAGCTTAATTTTAAAACGTTAAGCTCGTGCTTTGGGTTATAAATATGATATTAATAACGATTTTTTTAGTATGTCGTTTGAGCGCTAATCGACTTTTCATATATACCTACGTATGACCTATCCAAACGATCTAACGATTTACGTCATCAATAAAAGATTACTAGATGATGTTTCACACAGTGCTGTCACCTCGTACCTCAGTTCTAATAAATTGTAGTCTTTCTTTATATCATCTAATATGTGCGCAAGTAAATCATCTATAGAATATATCACTTTCCAAACTTTAAACCGAATTACAAATAAACAATGTTAGTAACTTTTTGTTGATGCGATCGCCAGGCCGCTTGGGTAATGTATGGATGTGCAAAAATCGATAAAATTTTATATGAAAACACACGACAGAGAAAAATTTGTAGCTGAATCGATTTTACAAAATATAATCTAATAGCATATTGAATTTGTGTTGATATAATAAAATTAAATAAAAAATAAAAATATTTTTTCGTAATGATACCATAAGAATTTTCATGAACATTATAAGTTCCTATCTACTAAAATGGAGAAAATGTATTTGTAACGACATAATATAGAATTAGTGAGTGTATTAGTGAAGTATGAATAAGTATCCAGTATGTATTTTATTATTGTTTAAGTAAGTAGGTAGTTGAAAGTCGTAATTTACGATACGCATTTTTTCTTGCTTTTCTAAAAAAAGAAAACTGGATGTTTCGATCGATTTTCAGATATCCAATAATTTTGCAATAAATCCATTCTTTATGTAATGTAGTACCTATAATTATCTACACATAAGTACCTAAATAATGCAGTCCATTTATTTATATCGATTTTATATTTCCAAATTGTACAACAAAGAAGACAATCTCAAACTAGCAATGTTGATTATTTGGAGACCACAAAGACTAGAGATTTACGTTAAAAATCCAGGGCGATTTGTAAGGGTCGTCGCCGTTGTTATCCTAACGCAAAAGTCTAGAAAATCTAATGAAATTCGAGAAGAAAAGTATCTTGAAAAGCTAGAACCAACGGACGTTCGCTAATATAACATGGGGAAAGTTAGTTTGTTACAACGCGACCTCATTTGTAAGTTAAATGATTTGCAGCTGATAAATCGTACGTTTTGTACTATTTGTATATTAATTCGTGTTTTATATTTTATAAAACGGAAGATGTTTTTATTACGTTCAATTACGTATATACGTACAGGTAATTCAATTATTTGTCATTTTCAGTACCCATAAAATCCTTCAAAATAATTGTAGACAATAAATATCGTGGCACAATGCACGTTCATTTCATTGACATTAATGAACGACGAATCTACCTGGATTATTTCCATTACTATGTAGACGATTTAGTTTACAAATGAGGAACCAATTATTCTCATATACCTATTATGTTCTGCAATTATATACAATGTCAACAATGTTAAGAATAACACCTAGTGTTCAGTTGGCAGTAAATGTTATGATAAAAAATATGGATGCAAACCAACAACAAATTAAAGTAGGGTCGCATTGAAAACCTACGAAATAACGAATTTTAATATTTAAACATTTAATCATTTCTTCGTGTCACTTTCAAATAGATTAAAGTACTTTCCTCGAGCGAGCGTTCAGAAAATAATGGTTCCGTAGACTTGTCGAAACTAAGAATAAATTACACAAATTGATTCTCGAAGAAGCAACAGGGAGACACATAAAAAATAAAACTACCCAGCCAATAAGCTCTAACGGTAAGGGCAAAATGAGCTCGTCAATCTTAAATGCCGTCACAGAAGAAGGTCAAGCGACTGGCTAAGAAATGTTAAAAGAGAAATAAATCTCTCAAAATGATATTCCGGCAAATTGTTCAAGTTAATCTCGATAGGGGGAAACCTACATATTTGTAGATCGACGCGCGAGAATCTGAAAAACCTTTAGGCGCGACTTTCTAAATCTAATGAAATCTTAAAGTATCGCTTTCATACGAAATATTCAGGAGATGCATTCGAGATTACGGCTTAACGTCTGAAAAATTTGATTTCTGCAACGTGGATATCGATTCCTTATTGTGGAGCACTTATATCTAGTAAAAAATGTGCCCAATTTACATTAGCTATACTATACATATTTTGCTATATCTTATCCAAACCTATATGCAATCCACGTCATCAATACAAGGTTACTAGATGATGACGTTTCACACAGTACTGTCACCTCAAACCTCGTATTTTTACAATTCTAATAAATTGTAGTCTTTCTTTATGTCATCTAATATGTGCGCAGGTAAATCATTTATAGAATATGTCACTTTCCGAACTTTAAACCGAATTACAAATAAACAATCTAGTAAGTTTTTGTTGATGACGTGAATTGCATATAGGTTTGGATAAGCTATATTAAAGCGAATGATTAACTATAGCTTATCCAAACCTATATGATGTTCACGTCATCAACAAAAAGTTACTAGATTGTTTATTTGTAATTCAGTTTAAAGTTTGGAAGGTGACATACTCTATAGATAATTTACTTGCGCACATATTAGATGGCATAAAGAAAGACTACAATTTATTAGAACTGTCAAAATACGAGGTACGAGGTGACAGCACTGTGTGAAACGTCATCATCTAGTAACCTTGTATTGATGACGTGAATATCATATAGGTTTGGATAAGCTATACTTACTCTTATTTTACATTGTTTTAAACAGGAACTACTTTTACTACTTGATCAAATAAAATTGATTACATCAAAACGTCAGAATGGTGTACATATTATAATCTTCTAACTATTTAATTCGTTAAGTATTTTTAATACGTATCGTCAAAGAAAAATTCTCGTTTTTAACTTAAAAACATGTGTATATTATTGCAACCTTTTTTTAAAAAAGGTTAAATTGTCCATAAATAACATTTATATTTTAAAGTAATAACACGGAGTCACGTGGCTTAGAGAGTCGGTCTGACGACTGGCCTTCTAGCACACTCGCGACTACGCGTTCGAATCCCGCCGCAACCACGGACGTTTGTGAAAGGCAATACTAACCAGATTTACGAACAAGATTTAAAAATCAATCCCAAAAATAGACTGGCCAATTGGTGTTTTCACAACGTAACTTACTATATTAAAAAACGTTCAAAGGAATTTTAAACATATATTTTAATTTTCTACAGTCACGCTAACATAAGAAATTTCCATTAAATTTAATCACTTATTAAACTTGTATTTTTAGTTCAACTGATTCCGTTCAACAAATGACTTAATTTAATCACCGTTTCTGAATACGGCCCGTAGAATTACCGAAATACCTACAATGACAATGCTATATATTTTTCGGTAGATAACAAAACAATGAATTCGTCTTCTTTATACTTACTCTTCTTTAGAGAGTAGATTTTCAAAGTTATTTTTTGAATAAGATACTGTTTAATTTTGTAAGGAATATTCTTTTCTGTTGCTTAGGAATTTTAAAATGCGGGCCCGAGTTTTTAATTTGCAAAAGTTTGGACATTCTATAAAGAAAAATCCCTTTATCGATTGAGAACGTTTTTTTTTTCTATAGCTTATTCAAACCTATATGATATTCACGTCATCAATACAAGGCTACTAGATGATGACGTTTCACGCGGTGCTGTCGCCTCGTACCTCGTATTTTGACAGTTCTAATAAATTCTAGTCTTTCTTTCTAAAGGGCGATTGTTTAGAACTGACCGACCAAATGGCAACGTGGTTAGTAACTTTAGTAATTTTAACGTTTTAAAGATTTTAAGTTTTACAAACCATCATTGCCGTTGCTTGTGGTTTTTGCTTAACTTATTTGTTTTACGTTTGTTCTATTTTATTACGTTTTCGTGTGCTTTTAAACAATCAGTTCTTTTGAGAACTTTTCATTATGGTTGGTTATCAATTTAAGTCGTTGAAATCTGATGACAAATTGTTTCTGCTGGTCGTACATTCTTTTAGGATTTACAGGTGAAATAAGATCTAAAAAATGACAAATAATTGAAGATTTAAATAATAAAATCTTACCATTTTTGTGAGGTTATAATAAATGTGATGTTTACAACCAATGTACGTTGGTTATTAGTATGCAGAATAATTATAGAAGTTTGTAAAAATTCGTTATTTATTATTTTGCGCTCCAAATGTAACAACAATTTATAATTTCGTTTATTATCGATGTAAAATTTATTTCCGACACCAATGAAATGTCAACATATGATGAAACAACGTCGTTGCCAAATTTCTTGCAAGCGGTATTGTCATTTGGTCGGTCAGTTCTAAACAATCACCCTTTATTATCTTATATGTGCGCAAGTAAATCATCTACAGAATACGTCACTTTCCAAACTTTAAACCGAATTACAAAAAAACAATCTAGTAACTTTTTTTTGATGACGTGATAGGTTTGGATAAGCTATATAAAATTGATACTAAAACGTTTTCATTAAGAAAATCACAGGTTTGGGTATCCAGTAAATGGCGTTTAGCATGTCAAAATAAAAAAAAATACGTATTTTCCGACAATCGCCATTTAAAACATTTACAAATTCGCACCTTCAATTGTTACTGAAAGTTCGCTATTGCAAAAAGAATGACTGACAAGGGAACATCGCCAAGTGTCCGACGCCGATCGAGCTGATTTTTGGCCCAGAGGTAGACCTATATGAGACTAGTAAAACCCCCAAATATTAGCTGCCCTAACCGGGAGAGTGAAAAATTACGGCCATTTTTTTGTTTCCCACTCGCCGATTATCCACCTCATAGCCAGTTTTGAACACTATAGAAATACGAGGCGCGTTTTTTAAGTAAGTACCGTTTTGGAATTAAAAAAAGACGTGCAAAGATATCGCAATAATTTTATTTTTACATGAAAGCCTGTACCTTAATCTACTTTTCTACATAATTTCCGTGAATATTGAGGCACTTGTCATAACGTGGCACCAGTTTTTGAATACCCTCCTCATAAAATTCTGCCGCCTGACTTGTTAACCACTGTATCACAAATGTTTTGACTTCGTTATCGTCTTGAAGATGCTGACCACCCAGGTGTTTCTTCAAGTGCAGGAACAAATGGTAGTCGCTGGGCGCCAGATCAGGGCTGTATGGAGGATGATCTAGAGTTTCCCATTTAAAAGATTTGATGAGATCTTTGGTCCGATCATGTGCACAGTTTTTTGGGACAGAAAAGGAGTATTGCTAGTGGAGTTTCTGCCTCGTAATGAGACAATCAATGCAGCGTCTTATTGTGAGACATTGAACAATCTGCGTCGTGCAATCCAGAACAAAAGACGTGGCAAGTTGAGTAAGGGTATCGTTTTGCTGCATGACAATGCCCGTCCACATGTGGCTAATCGGACCAAAGATCTCATCAAATCTTTTAAATGGGAAACTCTAGATCATCCTCCATACAGCCCTGATCTGGCGCCCAGCGACTACCATTTGTTCCTGCACTTGAAGAAACACCTGGGTGGTCAGCATCTTCAAGACGATAACGAAGTCAAAACATTTGTGATACAGTGGTTAACAAGTCAGGCGGCAGAATTTTATGAGGAGGGTATTCAAAAACTGGTGCCACGTTATGACAAGTGCCTCAATATTCACGGAAATTATGTAGAAAAGTAGATTAAGGTACAGGCTTTCATGTAAAAATAAAATTATTGCGATATCTTTGCACGTCTTTTTTTAATTCCAAAACGGTACTTACTTAAAAAACGCGCCTCGTATGTCTGTTTGGCGCAGTCGGTAGTGAGCTCGACTGCCAGTCGGGAGGTCGGGGGTTTTCATGTTTTTTTGTTTTGCAACAAAACCTTCGAAAAAAAATTCGACCGCAAAAGCCGACAAACGAAAAAAAATTCGAAATTCGAGGACTACATTTACTAAAAAAAATCAACTACCTCTAAAAAGCAAATACCCCCTTCGGACATCGAACCCCCGACCTCCCGACTGGTAGTCGAGCTCACTACCGACTGCGCCAAACAGACATATTTCTATAGTGTTCAAAACTGGCTATGAGGTGGATAATCGGCGAGTGGGAAACAAAAAATGGCCGTAATTTTTCACTCTCCGGGTTAGGGCAGCTAATATTTGGGGGTTTTACTGGTCTCATATAGGTCTACCTCTGGGCCACAAATCAGCTCGATCGGCGTCGGACACTTGGCGATGTTCCCTTGTGAGCCGTGGCTATGAAGTTCGGTTAGACGGTCAAAAGTTTTCCAACACATGCGAAATGATTTCACACGTTTTCGTTAACAATCTGTCAACGAAACCGTTTTTAAGTCATGACATTTGTCGACTTGTAGGTTAACCGAATGTAGCAAACATAAGCAAAATTGAAACTAAAGACGTCACCGTCTCTTTGAAGACGTCATCTGCTGCTGTCGTATAACCTATGGCCTTAAATAACATTTGGAAGAATCGTTTTTTGAATCTTTACTAGAGGTTATTATTGAGCCCGAAGAAGCAGACAACGACGCGAACTTGTGTTCGAGTGCTCTAAAGTTCAGCTAAATGACGTGTCAGAGTGTCGAGAGCCTTGGGTACAAGATTTTATCTGAAGTTGACATTGTGGGAAAATTACATATATCTACTAAAATTATTCGGATTATCCGACTTACCCCCGGTCCCGGTTAAAGTTCGGTTTTAAACGAGACTCTAGTGTAACTACACGAACAAAACATCCTATATAACAAACATAAAATAAATATAGGTACTTTCGTTTTGACGTAACTTTGGCGAATTGAACATTTCTAAAACTATCTCGAATAACGTTTTACGTAAACGAAATTTATAAATAAGATGGTCGCCAAAGTAATACGAGCCTCAAACGGTATCTAACCTGTGCTTTTGTCGGATGAGGACCGCCTTGAAATTCTATTGTGCCAAAAGCGTCCGTCTGCGAAGCTTTTGTATGTTTAGATGGAAGCCACACTTCGCACGGTGCAGTTTCTGATGGTGGTGACGGCTCATGTAATGAACTTAATCGCCCACAGCAACATCTGAAAGAAAAAAACAACAAACGGCGCTTAATTTATTTTTTTTTCTTGTACGACGATGACGGTTTAAGGATTATTTTCTGCGTGGGGGGGTTACTCCGAAAATACTTTAAAAATTAATTTTTTGCTTGTTAGTTTAGTACTTTATTCGCTCTTTTATTAATTTTGCGATGGAAAAACTTATTGGGCAGGAAAGTTTTGAAAAATGAAAATGAATTTTATTATGATATGGCCTATCCAAAGCTATATGCAATTTACGTCATCAAAAAAAAGTTACTAGATTGTTTATTTGTAATTCGGTTTAAAGTTTGGAAAGTGACGTATTCTATAGATGATTTACTTGCGCACATATTAGACGGCATAAAGAAAGACTACAATTTATTAGAACTTTAAAAATAGGAGGTACGCGGTGACAGCACTGTGTGAAACGTCATCATCTAGTAACCTTTTATTGATGACGTGTATTGCATATAGGTTTGGACGAAGTATACATATTTATCAAAATTTGAGCGTAAATTACTTTTTCCTCTATTGAACAAAGAGTTCCTTTGATTTTTCGACGATTATGATGTCGAGATAAAAAGGTTTCGAGCACACATGGGCGGCAACGGCGCTTCGAAATATTTTATTTGAATATAAATAATCCTATTTAATTTTAATTAATACCGCATAAAATCAAAATGGTATGGTTAATAACTGCTAAATTACGTGGGTAGGATTATTACAAATAAGATACATAAATAGGCATTGGGAAATTGATCCTCCAAATTACATCCGGTTACCTACAACTGGTTTCCTGCGATATGCAATCGTATATTTTATTCCAGAGGGACAATATTATATGACATGACGATATAAGTAGTTAATAAACACGCGAATTTTTATAGGTACATATTTCAAAATTAAATTTTAATGCCGAAACTAGGTACATATCTAACTCATATCTGAACAGAGGCATCTGAAGATAAGTAAAAGATTTAAAGGGACGAGTCGTCAAATTTAAGTTTACCCAACAACAAACAAAGTTATGCAAATGAAATGTTCAGATAAAATGTTAAATCTAGTTAAAACACAAAGGGTTGAAAATTGAAGTAAGCACCTGTGTTTGGTTATATTTTTTAAAGCCACCGATTGATATCTTTTTTTTTATTTTAATGCCGATTAATTACAAACAATTGTTTATTAAAATTGCAAGTATGCAAAACGAGGTTTGTACATACCTACATGACTGCATTACTTTTTACAGTAGTCGTTAAAAACATTCTGATAAAATATCATTTTAATTAAAGTCTTGTTTCTGTTTTGTTCTTTAATTTATATTTAATGGTTATAGTCGCAGTTATAGTAATTTATTAAGTTCATAAACGCGTTTATGGTTACCTACACTAAAAAAAAAAGATTCGTTAACATAAGTTATTAAATTTTGGTAGATATCGATTTTCTTTTAATATACTATTTAATCTGCGTTGTATTTCTTCCAGGACCTGCGGCGTTTTCGGGATGCGTTTCCGAACTTCAATTAATCAAATTTCAAAAGACTGAAAATTTTATCAAAATTAATTGAAAATAACTCCGAATTATCGGTTAAATACATAAAACACGTAAAAATGAGGTTTGAGTAAATGTAATTTTGAAATATTCTGTATATTAAAAATACCTATAGGTACTCGTTTATAATTAATATTAAATGGGAAATTATGCAGAAATTACAACAACGTGTGAAGTAAATTTTCAATTTATTAGATACTTTTTATACACAATAAAGTTCAAAAGTAATTTTTCGGGAGAGTGAGTTTATATTATAGGATTTAGTAGATATCACTAACGAAAAAAAATGCGATAGACGACGAAATTTCAAGAGTTGGCGATTTCCACGTTTCTTTTAAAATAACAAACAATAATAAACACAAAAAAATAGTAACGAATATATTGTACCTAACATAAGATTATTGAAAGTAACGCACGGGCACTATTTCCTTAAATACCAGGAGTGTATAAATTAACATACTTTAGAGGCTCGGAATTATTTAATAGCATATTTTCTTCTACATATACTTATTACTAATATATAAGTACAGTGTGACGGGCATAATGGAAAACTTTTTTATTTGAAATTTCCCAGAACATTTTATCCCACATAAAAATCTCTGCATAGCTCCAAATTGAAAATACGCAAATCAAAATTTGAATATAACATTTCGTATATGGGGGACATTCAAAAACACCCACCTAACCATTAATACACAAAAAAGTTATCTGGAAAAGTTTTCTAGAATTGCAAGAAGAAGAAGAAATACGAAGTCATAGTCGACTTGTCTAAATTTTTTTTTACTTTTTGGTCTACTTTTTCCTTTCCCTGTATGTATTACGTAAAACGAATTTATTTAAAATTGATTTATTATTGGGTAACATAAAAGTGTAATATCGATCACCCGATGACTAGAAAACTATCGTATACGAAACTAACGTTAAAACAATCAGCTTGACAATTTCATTCGACATGGTTTGGAATAATTGCGATGAAGGACGATGAAACCCTAAACAAAATGAAGATTTCGATAGCAGTGAAGATAAAACTATAAAAGAAAGTAAATTTGGTTAGTAAAATTCTAAGAAAAAAAAACGTAGATATAGAAAATAGGAGAAGAAATTATAGCAACTGCAGTGAAAGATGCGAGTAGAGAAGCATAAAGACGACGACATAAAGAAACTAAAAAATTTGAGCCGCGTAGAAATTTTTAATAGGATTTGTAGATATTTTTGTAATTGATTTAATAGTATCTATGGGCACATTGTGTATTGAGTGTCAGTGTTTTGAAATACATATATGATAAATCGTAAAATCATTACAATGTTTCATTGTTAAAAATAATAAAAAAATAAAAAATCAGTAAATTGTTTAAACGTTTTGATTAATATCATTTGTGCCCATCGTACACATTTGAGTACACCTCTTTTTTTTTGATTCACCAAACAGAAAACAAAAAATGTCTTTATTAATTGTGTTAAACGAACTAAAAGTCTTTGTAAATCATCAAAAAATCCTACATTTTCTTTGCCATATTGATTTGGACCCGTTAACGGGTACATTGCTGTCAATCATTTTTTTTTAAACAACAGCACCTAATAGTCCATTGAACAAATCCTTTCAGTGACACTAAATTTTTAAACTTTTGAACGTAAAAGTGTAAATAGAAGAAACCAGGTATACCACCTACCTTACGTTTAAAAGTTTTAGTGTCACTGAAAGGATTAGTTTAATGAGCTATTTAGGTGAGAAGAAACGATCGACAATAATGTATTTTAAATGAGAAATACGAATGCATCTATCGAATGGTAGGTATCTATATAAAAATCAAACAAATCGACTGGTCTTTCGATTTCCATTTAAGTGGTACGTGGCCCGTTCAAATAAAAAAGGTTTCCATTTGTGTCAAACTTTATGCCGGTCACTGTACATATTATTATTATTATTAATATTTATGGCATTTAGGTCTTTTTATTCGAGCTAAAATATTGCTCGATTTCAAAAACGCTTAGGAAAGAGAAAAGAGAGACGCCGATTGTTTAGCACTCTATTAAACAAAAATGTTGCAATACGTTCATTGATACATAAGCGAACTTAAAAAAAAATTGTAAACATTAAATTATTTACTATAACGAACCATTTATTTCTATAATACTAGATTTTACATCAACAGCAAGTCATTCAATTTGCGTCGCCAATATTTGTTTAGGCCTAGTGTTTAACACGGGACGATCCGATTTCGAACAAATTTGGCGTATTTCGGCATTTGTTGGTTAACACAAAATGTGGTTGATGTTATGTAAGTGCATACATTGTATAGGCGACTATAGGGCTAAAAGGGATGTTAGAATAAACACTCGTTTATATTGCCGTGTCCTGAATTCATAAATAATCCTCTTTATTCGAGTGCGCCACGTATAGGAAGCTTTAGAAGTATCTTATTTAGAAACTTCTATATGCGTAAATTAAAATGAGTTTGATGTTAAACGCGAGGTAGAACGATCAAAACTTCGTTTGGAATGTAAAAAAATCGAAAATTCGAAATAATTGAAAGTTCCATACTTATTCAACATCCGATGGTAACTCACGCTTGGGAATATTCTAGTATTGAGTCATCGTTGCGGTTGACTATAGGCCATAAATGGCTCGTGACGTGTTTAGTTAGGCAGTTTATGGTCAAAACCATCAGATCAAATCCGTCACGTCAGGGCGGTCGCCGTTAGTATACAGGGTGTTTAGTACATCGATGTCAATAATGAAATGGGCAATCGAGGTCATTTGGAACATATCTGATCATATGAACTATAATACTAAGTGTTACATACAGATTTCGAATTATCCGCACTAATCGCTATTTTTCCTAATAACAAGGTTTTTTAGAGTTGAAGGAATAACAATACACTATCTGTTTGAATTATTTTGCTCCTGAAGCTCAAATGTATACTTCTTCGATACAATACACTATAGAAGTTCTACATGTGAATTAAAAAACATTAAACACAAATTAATGCCAGAATTTGTTGCTGTACTATCAAGTTACGACTTTAAAAGGTGTTTCAAAAGCATTAAAATAGGTACCTTATAAAAATTTCTCTATTCGATACCGTTTCAAATGATCTAATCACATAATAATACAATACTACTACATTCATTAAAAAAGAGCATTTGTGTGAGAGGTACATTAAACAAAGATATGGATTAACATATAAAAAGACGTTCAAACAACGTAAAATAATGACACATTTTGAAATTAAAACGATACATACTTACAAAGTAAACGTTTCCAAAATACAAAAAATGGAACATGTTTGTAGTGTTCAAAGGACGAGCCACCGTTTCTAATGAGCACGTGCTTTTTGTCGCACTTCGATATTGTATTTAATAAGTACCTATACAATTAAGATCCAGGAAAAAAAATAATTCAAATAGATATACTTCGTCCAAACCTATATGCAATCACGTCATCAATAAAAAGGTTACTAGATGATGACGTTTCACACAGTGCTGTCACCTCGTACCTCGTATTTTGACAGTTCTAATAAATTGTAGTCTTTCTTTATGCCATCTAATTTGTGCGCAGATAAATCATCTATAGAATACGTCACTTTCCAAACTTTAAATCGAATTACAAATAAACAATCTAGTAACTTTTTTTTGATGACGTGAATTGCATATAGGTTTGGATAGGCCATTACACCTGTTAATAGTGTATTATGATCCTTCAACTCCATTAGAAAAACCCGTTATTAGGAAAAATAGCAATCACTGCGGTTATCTCGAAATCCGTAACACGTATACATTGTCAGATACGTTCCAAATCGCCCATTTCAGTATTGACATCGAGGTACCAAACACCTTGTATATCACTTTATCGTGAGTGGATTAAATCGTCTTTCCATTACATAGCGAAATTTTGTAGGTAAACAACTTATTTTTATGAAAATTTAACGGTTTAGTATAAGAGCAATTATATAAAAAAAAAATGAACATCGAGGCACTTTGTCGCTATATACAAATACTAAAAGCACTTTCAAATAGTTTCTTTAAAAATACATCGTTTTATTGAATTTAATTCGTCTTGTGTATTTTATGCGCCGCGAAAAATTTTAACAATTTTCCATTTCCATAATAAGTAAAATAAATTTTAATATCAATGCCTAATAATACTAATTCAATTCGTCATTTTTAGTGAAAAGATAAAAATATAGATTAGTACAGTCAAGTTCGTATGTTTTGTCTCGACGCCTGCGTTAGTTCTTATCGTAAAATGGTCGAAAAAAAATATTAACGTCCGTTTTTATTTATTATCTGATGTATCCCTTTTTATAATTCAAAAACAACTGCTACTCTTCATCCCTTTTGATCCTCTCTCGACGCTCGTTGGCGTCAGATCACATCTCGTGGGATAAAACATATGAACTTGACTGTACATACATACATAATATAATATTAACGAGCGAGCTTAGTTATGAAAGTAGAAGTTGGTTGAGGTTTGACATCTAAATAATTAGGTCATCTGATAATGAATTTTTTTTATTTGTGATTCTATCGGTTTGCATAAACTGTTTTTAATGAATAATGGATTGTTGATGTGTACTCACGTTCAATTTGCAATTCGAAGGAACGAAGTGTTCGTAAGTGCACTTAGCAAGTTCTGTTTAATCTAATTATTGTAAGGTGGGTACCTATCTATTTAGAACGAACAGTTTTTATATAATAAACATCTTTTATGAGAGCAATATTAAATTAAATTTAAAAGACTTAATTTTACTTATTAATTTAACTACCCATATTATTTATTTAATTTTAAATCCGCATATAAATTTTTTATTAAGGTGTAAGTATAAAAATTCAAAAACTTCAACACAAACAATTGTAATCGCAGGGGTCGTAGTGGAATTTGATAAAACAATATGCAAAAAGTGATCAAAAATGTACTTTTTAGGAAATGTATTCTAAAATTATGTATTTTTTATGCAGTATTTATATGTATTATTAATGGAAATACGTAATAAAAAACTACTTTGAAGACTCACACATTGAAAATTTGAAAAATTATATTATTAGAAATAATTGTAATAAGAAACCAAAGCAATAATATAAAACAATTCAACAAAACACTATATGTAACTAAAACTTTTGAATATTAAATGTAGCGATATTATGAAATGAAACAAAGAGATTATAATAAGAAACAAAAATAGAATAATATAATATATTATACAGGGTGAGCCAAATTTCAGTTCCCAGCAGCGCTAGAATATGTATTTTGTAATTAAAAATAAAATAAAAGTTTTCGGGGAATTTTGAAAAAAAATCACATTATGTAATTTTTCGTTTAATTATAACAAACTTACGCCACACACCATTACGTGGCACATGTGGCTTATTCATTATATATAATCAAATCTTGTCAACACAATTCCAGTCGCAATTTTGATCGTAGGAGGTTGAAATTTGGACGGGGTATTGTCTTTACGAAAACACAGGACGAGTTCGTTAACCAGCGCAATCAACTGACCCGTTTCAAAATAGTCAGATTTTTATTTCTTAATTTAACTATCATTTTCTTGAAGTTGGAAAATATTCTGAACGTAATTTGAATTTCAGAGTCCGGTGAGCGGTGCGGTTACGATACCATCAGTAGAGCAATAACTAACCAACAATAGTATCAAACGTATAGTCCTACGTACAAAAATTTATCCTGGTTATGATGACCGACTTTGAAACTATTAGAAAATCCCGTTTATTGTTTTTTGTCAGTGACTCGTTTTCGACAAGAATCTATTGCAGTAGCTCTCAATCTTGTGGGTTACACGTACCACCCAAAGAATATCAAAAAAATTTCGTACCATCATTCCTTATAAAAATGTCGGCATCCAAATAAAAAATACAAAAAACCAAATACCAATTAAAAATTATTTGACTATTTTTAATTTAAAAACTATTCGTGTGGCCTTAAGCATCGAAAATTTCCCTATTACAAATGATAAAACGGGTAAAAGTTTAATCGCATTCCTACCCCATCGATAAAATACAAAACAACTAATAAAACGTGTGCGCCACCCATTTTCACGCGATAACTCATTAGAGTGCGAACAGTACTGAATGTTTTTAAATAAAAGCGGGATTTCCTAGTATCTCCGTATAAACTCGAATGCATTTATATATGGAATTCTGGCAAGATCGCTTCAGATCATACGTGTTAGTGGTACAGAGCGGTAGCGCTTGTTTCAGTAGTTCAATTTTAAATTACGGTGTCGTATTATTCGGGTGTGCGAGGAGTGCTCGTTCGGTTAAGGTCTTTTTGCGTGTTATTGCGCGAGTGATGTTTTGTGTTCTCTAAAAGGATTACAGATAAAAAGGATTAATACGACGAGGAAAGGTAGGATCTTTCTTTGTCGACTAACTCCCCATGTATTTATAAAGTGTAAATACATGGACCTTTAAGCTCTAACAGAAATTCTCTGAAAATCGAGATAAGTTAGGTCTTTGGATAGGGGCTCGGTTAGGGTTTTGGTTAGGGCTTCCCTCAAACATTCGATGGTCCAATTTCGTGAACGAAATTTTATATTACGCTCGTTTTTGCGATCACAGTGGTTGGTAAAATATAGTGAAATATGAAGCGTATGTATAAGTACGTAGTAATGCAGGTTCACAGGCAACGGAAGAATATATGCTGGAAATTGGCGATAGAGGGAAAACGATGACGAGAAAAAGGTAGGGAATATAAATAAAAATTTAAAAGTTTATAATTTTTTCTTATAGTATGTTACAGACAAGTGGCAGTCGCAGTGGCAACAGTGTTAGTCTGCATTTTACGTAAGTATTAAAAAAATATTAGTTCAGGATTTTAATTTTTTTAAATGTTTTTCTGATGTTTTCAAATTTTTCTTATTTTGAGAGATTTTACGGATAAAAAATGGAATTCAAATTTTTGATTGTTGCAACAATTTTCAAACAATTTAAACTAACAACGAGGCAAAATTTGAATATAGCTTATCCAAACCTATATGCAACACGTCAACAGAAAAAAGTTACTAGATTGTTTATTTGTAATTCGGTTTAAAGTTTTGAAAGTGACATAATCTATAGATGATTTACTTGCGCACATATTAGATGATATAAAGAAAGACTACAATTTATTAAAACTGTCAAAATACGAGGTGCGAGGTGACAGCACTGTGTGAAACGTCATCATCTAGTAACCTTGCATCGATGACGTGAATATCATACAGGTTTGGATAAGCTATACTAAAGTTTATAAAAATCAATTCTTAACGTTTTTTTTTTTAGAATAATCCAGTCAGTTATTAAAATTTATTGTGATTAGTTTACTTTTAGTTTATATTAACAGGAGTGATTTATTTTATTTTAAATAATTATTGTAAATACAGTAATGCATTATTTTTTTTAACTATGTATTTAATACCTTAAAACACAACCTTAACATAATTGTAAATACATATACACAGTTCCGATATTAATCTCTATTTCTTGTGGGGATATCTTAAGGAAAAAGTGGACACAAACGTAAGGGTTTGTTTTGAAGGGGTTACACACCAACAAGGTGAGACATAAAATTTTGTAAACCATTTGCAATACTATAATATGGCATTTCGTGCGCCATCCTGTATAGTTCAAATATCTAGAACGATACATAGAGTTCTTAAGTTTAAATTTCTCGACACTTAATTATGATAGGTCACTTTTGTAAGTAACCTAGTATTAAACAACCAATGATTATTATTAAATGACATGTTAGGTACTCGTCAGTGATCAGGTGTATACGAGCTTTTATAAAAATTATAATCGTTACATTTTCGTGAATATTTTAGTCGCCCATTCTGGTGGATACAAATAAAGTTTTACGTTCTTAAAAAAGTCGTCAAACTTTCTTTATTATTTACGGTGGGTTTGGAAATTCTTTGTAAGTATGCGAACTATATAGATTCAACTTTTATCATTAAAAGAATAAAATTAAAAATATGTAGGATACGTCCAAATAATCATAAGACGCACCTTTTTACGTAGAAACACCGACTTAAAAATTGGAGTGCGTCTTATGGTCCGAAAAATACGATAATTTCTAAATGATGAATTTCGGAGACTAGTATACGTAGAGTTTGGTTTTCGAATTTAAATTTATGACAATTACCGGTAGCTAAAAATTTAAAGTAGGTATCTAATTTAAATATTTACATTTTAAAGATAGTGCGCCCCAGGGATGATTTAGTCATATGGTAAAACAATAAGTTTACATTATTAGAAAATAACTAGTGATATTTATTAGATATACTTTATAATTTATTATCGAACAAATGAGACGCGAAGACAAAAATGTTCGCATTTATCTATTAATAAGTTATTATTTAATTCTTATAAAATGCGTTCTTGAAGATTCAATTAATAATTAATTAATCAACCATCAGTGATTGATTTTAAAGTTTATCCATACGTACGTCGTTTACATGTGGACACGTCCACACGATGTTAATTACATTTAACTAGTGTATAATTAAGAATCGATCAACTCTTCTCTTTCAGTTAACGAAGTAGTGACACGTCTAAACTTTTCAATTAGTAATTATAGGCATTTCAATGAAATAGGAATGGAAGTTAGGTACCTAATTATTATCAGGACTGGCATTCATCTTTCCAACGACGTAAGTGCAACATTCGCAAGTTTCCGCTGAAGCAACAATGGTCAAATATTTAGTCCGACATGAAAATGGGCACTGCATGCTAAAGATACTTTATTTCTACATAAGTGTGCGTAATTACATAATTTTTCAAAAAGGCGTCATGTTTTAAAAAAACGTGATTTTTACTCGTATTTTGAAAACGACTGGATCGATTATACAAAAACTATTAAACGGAAAGCAACGATATTTATATATATTAGGTGTACAAAAAAAGTTCTGAGCTTTAGATTTCATACAACCGAAACCACAATTTAAATTTCATGAAGTTTCCCGCCCTTTTGCGGGTTTACAACGTTGACATTTGGTCTTTGAAAATACCATGCGGTTTGACGTTTGATGCACATAACCTAAAAAATCAGTAGTGTTTACGATGGCAATAACTAAAGAGCATATTCGATTTTCCATCCACTTCGCGTTTCATCTCAAGAAAAATGCTGCTGAAGCCACTTAAATGATTTGTGCCGCATATGGAGAGAACGCTGTAAGTCACGCTACGTGTAAAAGGTGGTATACAAAATTTCGCCAAGGAGATTTCAGTCTTGAAGATGAACCGCGTGCTGGACGCCCTCAAAAGATTATAATTATCCTGTATAATCCTCAAAAGGCTGGGAACTTCTCCCGCATGCGGCGTATAGTCCAGACATGGCACCGTCTGATTACTACCTATTCCGGTCGCTGCAGCATCACTTGGCTGATACACACTTCGTGGCACTTGAAGACCTACGCAAATGCATTGATGAGTTTATCGCCTCGAAGCCAGGGAGCTTCTATCATCAGGGAATTCGCAAGCTGCCCGAAAGATGGCAAAAGGTTATCGATGCAAACGGGGACTATTTCGTTGATTAATATCTTTTTGTTTGTTTTTAAATAAATATTGAATTTTACAAAAAAAAGCTCAGAACTTTTTTGTACACCTAATATATATATATATATGAGATGGAGAACCACATGTGATAGTTTAGTGCAATTTTCGAAAATTTTGTTAATAAAAAATCTTCCGCTACTCCAATTCGCTCATTTGACGAGATATTTAAAAAATTCTTGCGTACACGTGGGTGAACAAAGAAGCTAAATTATTGAGTAAAAACAGTTAGTAAAAATATTAATGTTTAAAGGTTCCAGAAATTATAGCATATTCATAAATAATGTGCGATGCTTGCGTATTAGGTCGTGGCGGAGTGAGCTAAGTGCTATATCGCGCTTACCATTACTACAAAGCGGCATTATGAATAATGAGAATTATGTAATTACTTCTTTACTTTTCATCATATATGTTTAAAAGACGTATTTGCAAAACCTATGAAAGATAAACGACTTAAGTTTTGATGTAACACTGCTTATTCATTAGAAATATACTTATAGTTGTATTTAGAAATATACATATTATTCGTTTAAAATGTGGAATAATGAAGGTCGTCGGCTGATCTAATATCGCGTGTCGTTTTAAAAACAACAAATTATATTATTTGATATATTTAAAAGCGTAACGAATTATTATTTACACAATTGTTCCAAAATATAACTTTATTATATGCACAAATAATTTTGTCATTTGGTGCCAGACATTTTGTATATTTCCTTACAACCGATTTGAGGTACATTTGTTTTCCAAGTTTCATATAATTTAGTGCAGAAATTCTTTAGTTATAACGTCTTAAAGTTGTCAATACAGAAACAAGCGGCAAAATTCCATAGTTTTCGCGAAATGTCGAAAATCTCCAAAACGTCTTTACGTACAAAACTAAAAATTTATACAATTCGGCTCCAACGTTTCTAAGATATAAGATTCCAAATTCAGCCGTCATAACGTTTTACTAGACTGTAATTCATTAAAATTATAAACTAGATTCGAAGGAATTAACACACCATGAACAAACAATAAATTCAATAATGCGCACATTGTACAACTAATTATTGTAAAACGACATTGTTTTTCGGATAAGAAAATTCATTATATGCATAGGCAGAAGTGAAAACGTGCGCAAAATATCGTTCTCGCCGACCGACTGATCGTCTGAATTTTTATGTTTGGTAATGAAATTTTAGGAATGAAAATCAACTTCAATTTCATGTTTTTATTTGTTGCCCAGACGTGACGTTGCGCCGAAATTGGAAACCTTTATAAATTCCTGGTATGCTGAAGAATGTAGCCAATTTTGTTCATAAAAGTTGAAATTGAAGGTAAAGTAAATGATATATCCTGGTAATATGATTTATATAAAGTAAAAATCTGGAGGAATTTGCAAGAGAAAAATATCCATTTAACATGTTGATATACATTAATGAATTAATGAAAATATGAAAGATGACGAAGCAAATGCAAAAATATTATTAAAACGGGCCATAAATTATAGTAAATAACACTGTTTTCAGTTTAATACTCTATCGTGGTCTACATTTTAGGATAATCAAAATAATTTATCATAATAATTATTGTTAGGTACATTAATATCCAAATAGTAGGTATTTCGTACAAAATTTATGGAAGTATGCATAAGTAAGAAGTTATAGCTTATCCAAATCTATATGCAACACGTCATCAATACAAGGTTACTAGATGATGACGTTTCAATCAGTGCTGTCACCTCGTATCTCATATTTTGACAGTTCCAATAAATTGTAATCTTTCTTTATACCATCTATTATGTGCGCAAGTAAATCATCTGTAGAATATGTCACTTTCCCAACTTTAAATCGAACTACATATAAACAATCTAGTAACTTCTTTTTTGATGACGTAAATTGCATATAGGTGTGAATAGGCCACAGGTTTAGATAAGCTATAGTCGCATATTAATGAATTTGGAAGAGTGCGTATAGAAATTTTTATCAATTTCGTTAGACTCGAGATTCAGAATTTGTTTAAAAAAAATATGTTTATTAATAAAAAAAATTTCATTTCTCGTTTACGAATCCTGCTCTGCCAACATAAATTAAAGCGGAGACTACAGTATTTTATTACCACGTTTTTGTTCTTTTTACCGGGATATTAAGATAATAAACTCACACCGAGAGAAATTCAGCACCTAATAAGATTACGAAACTTATCAAATAAAATGATATTAAAACAACACGACCTTTTATTTATTGTTAATAACGTTAATTAAAACACCCCTCGGCCTTAACAAATTCATACAATAAGAGTATCTACCTAAGCAATAAAGTTTACCCTACATTCACGATATTCATATATTACTCAAACGTAGGTGGTAACTTAAACATAAATCGCTCAATTCAATTTTAAATTAATCATTTTATTTTACATCAGGCACCGAAGTAGTATTAAATCGACGTACGATTCTGTATACGAAAATCTGAAAAATATGGTTTCGATACCTACACGCAAATCGAAATCGTAGTTGATAAGTAACTTATATTTTATTTATCTTATTTACTTACAATGACTTTTTTCTGCATTTTACAGTATCAACTAATCCGATAAAGCGCTGTATATTATCGTCATTTTAGAGGCTCGTTTCGGTGGAAAATTACATTCACAGTAGGACACGACCAAAACTAAACTTTTCGGGTCGAGTCAAAATTTTGCGAAAAAACGCAAGGGCACAAAACGTATAATAATAATAGTGAGTCGTTTTGTTTCGAGATTTCGAACTCGACAAAACGCGTGTGTTTCATTAATTTCCTATTAGTTTTAGGTGGAAAAGCTCTTTGTATACAGCTTAAACAAGAAATTTCGGGTTGGGTCGGAATAAAAAACAAACAAACAACGTACAAAACCGTGTGTATTTCGTTATTTTCTGCGCTGTTTTATAGATAGAAACTAACGTGTCTTATAGGGCAGGGCCGTAATCAAACGTTTTGCTTTGTGCAAAATTTTGCGAAAAAAACGACGAATTTGACCTAACCATTTATAGGGAAATTTTACATTTTGGCATTTCACAGGCAAGTGCCGTTATATTTACATACTTGTAAAAAACGCAGAACGATTCGTCCCCCCTCGTTTTTAGTGTAATTGACTCATAAACAAAGCGATGCGTTTTCAGTTGATTTTTGGGATATCTTTAGCCCTGGGCCAAAGTTATTCCATCAGCAGCAGACGTGTGACATGTAGGTAACAAAAATTGGAGTTCCAGTAGGCCAAGACGTGTTAAAGCCTTGATTATTATGTTAAATGTTAAAGACGTTAAAGTTATCTCATTTTAGGGCAACATTGGCCCAACCAATTAAATAAACGACATTTACGATGTCGTAACATGGCTATATGACTGCATTATCGTACTGTTCGACTGCGAAGAACCCCAGGAGCGAAATTCGGCAATTTAAAGTTATAACTTCATAAAAAATACAGCACTTTTAACTTCAAATGTAAAGTACTTCCTAAAAATAGACTTCAGTTGCCCCATTTGACGTTTCTCGTAGTTCAGGTACGAAGCAAATCTTAGGTCAGGTCAATTTTTTTCTAACAAACAATGAGTCATTGGTTGTTCCCCAACTGTATGATTGTCGTATAACCTATATAAAACCGGTTCCAAACATATTTTTACAAAAATACCGTAAGTAATTGACTATTGAAATAAAATTTTCAATGTACTTAATTGAAGGAATTTATTCTTTAAGTTAAAAAAGAATGAAACACAAATACCCCCGTATAATATTCTATTTTCATGTCTTGGTGGGTGTTATAGACATTCTTTTGTCGATCCTTCTCCTTTTTCCTAGTTGGTACTAATTGAATTCCTATTGCGCCTCGTAAAAAGCAACTTCCAATATTTACTCGAGAAACCATTAAAAGCAGGAGAGAGAAAAGTTTTCAATCCAAACAACAACAATCAGTTGATCTTACGATGAATTAAGAGGATAACGAAATTTGCGACTTGGCCGTATTTCCTGAGACAAATAAATTTGAAAAACCAATTAAAATTCTAAAATGGTTAGATACTAATTGTAATTAAATTCAAATTTCATTATATCTAATAATAAAACATTGCTAATGTTAACAATAAAATAGACACTTGGAGCAATTGTAGGTAACCGGAGTAGTTTTCCACCGCTCCTTTATAAATTTTAAGGTCTCAAATCAATTTCGCTTAACGTTCTCACAAAATTAATACCTACAGAAAGTTATAAAGAAAAAACTTATACACTTGAGTGAGTCTAATAATTTCTCAGCAGCCGGAGTAAGTAAGTACCTGTAGGTGCGCAATAAATTTTTGTAACTTTTGAATTTCCGAAGATAGCTAATAGAATCTTTGAAATTTCAAAAGGAGCGAACGTGAATTAATTGTTATTATAAATCAATCAACGTAGCTAATTATTGAGTAATGTTAATCGGGTCACACTTTTGTTACAAACTTAAAAATGTTGAAGTTTCGTTTTTAAAGCAAACAAGAGGTCTGTTCCAACGCACCATCAAACCCGTTTGCGAACGTTAAATTTTGACTTGTTGAGTACATTTTAAAATTCTGATTGGTTGAAAGCACGCGATGTATTGTTCGCAAACCGGTGTGACGGTGTGTCGGAACAAACCTTATGTTCAGTCATTTATGGAATTTGGTTTGGCCGAATTTCGTTGAGCACCTTTAAAGGTTTGAGCTTTCAAAGTTATGGGCATCGTAAAGGTGCACTTGCGCGGGACAGTGCAGCACAAATTGTTCGCGCACTCTTCAATCTGGTGTATACAGTACAGTACTTTCTATTACTACGAGGAGACAATCGATGTTCATAAAAGTGCGGCTTGAATCCGTGGCGGCGCAAAGAGTTAATTACCTGACTGACCTTCTAGCGCAGCTCGGCTGCGGGTTCGAAACCCGCTGCAACCATGGACGTTTGTGAATGTTAATTAATCATCACCTGTACTAACCATATATAAGCATATAAATAAAAGTCTGTGATTAATGGGCAGCGATCCCGAGATCATAAGATAACACCGAAAAAGTGCGGTACAGAATTGCGGTGGATCGGCACCTTAACGAGAGCTTTGCTGTGCGAAAACGTGGTATTGCAGATACAGTGAAACCTCTTTAATCTGGACACCTCCGGGACCAAATAAAGTGTCCACATTTGGGAGGGGTCTTCAAATTTTGTTATATAAAAAATATACACACATCATGCAAATATAGCAGAAAATTTATTATAAATAAACATAAAAAAAATTATTATACAAATAAAAAAATTATTGAAAAAAGTCATTTATCTTTGTCTGTTTTGATTGCACTTGACAAACGAAATGCAGCCTTCTACTTCTATTTGTAAAGAACTTACTATATTTACTAATTTTGGATTATTTTTATTTAAAAAGAATGATTTTAAAAATTTTGTAATCGATAGTGCTTCAGAAAAATTGGAAATTCTATGTAAATCTTGATATTCGCCGATTTCACTCATATTTTCATCGATCTGATCTGCATCTTCGTTATCTGATGAATCACTAACTTAAAAGAATTTATAATGTCGATTATTTCACACGTTGTATCTTCTGTATGCACTTTACTGTTGATTTCTGCGTATTCTTCTGGAGTCTCTATTTTATTTCTGTCTACTTTTAATAATTTGACTAAAGTAGCCAAATCTAAGTTCTCTACTGTATCTTCAATGTCCACTAACTCGCCTGCAAAATCAGCTTAATTGAAGAACATTCACGCTTTTTAAAAACAAACTGCTGCTTTCGCAAGATTCCGATGACGCTACCAAATGTTTCAACGGTAAACTTTTAATAATGCCTTGGTCAAGCGACTGTATAACGGAAGTACAATTAGCAGGGAAAAATATCAACATCCGGATGAGTCGTTGCATTATCAAGAAATAACAGAACATTTTTATTCTGCCTTTTCATTTTGCGATCGAATTGATGAAGCCATTATTTCTCTGGTCATCCACGATTTTTTACTTGCCTTCCAGATTGCGTCAAAACTGTTAGATTTTAATTCCTTGAAACAACGGGGTTTGACGGATTTCCCAATTACAAGCGGCTTATCACCGATCGCCCACCATATTTACACAAAACATAACCGTTAAACGTTCCTTCGATATTTTTCCGCCTTTACAAGAATCACCTTTTAAACACATTGTTTTATTGGGAAGAGCACGAAAATATAGTCCAGTTTCATCAAGGATCCAAATGTCTTCAAGAGAATAACTTTTAATAATTTCAGGTAACTTCTGGATCCATGGTAGAAACAGTTTCTTGATTAACTTCGGCCGACTCACCGCAAATAGCTTTAAACGAAATTGAATGACGATTACGAAACTTTTCAAGTCATCCGTCTGAAGCACGAAAACCATCCAAACCTAATTCTTTTGCAACTTCTTTAGCTTTTTCCTGCAGGAGTGGTCCAGATACGGGCAGATTATTTGTACGGACTCGGGAAAAACCATTCATATACAATTTGATCAATATTTGCACCATTTGTTTTTGAAAACTATCTCGTTAACTTTGGATTTTTATTTTCTTGCCATATTTTCCGCAAATCGATTTCTTGTTTTAAAATGTCGAGTACAGTACTTTTCGATATCTAAAAATATTCCGCTACTTTTCTAATGCCCAACTTTTTACTTTTATTAAAGTCAATCACTTCGGTTTTTTTTGGCCGATTATCAGATCTTTTCGCGGAGCCATCTTAACAACGCGAGAAAAATTGAGCAACTAAACAAAAATACGCTTTACCTGTATTTGTTGTAACAGTTTAAATTTGTATTTATTTTTAACAATGACATGCCAATCAAGATTACTCAAAAGGAAACTTTTCTATTGTGAGTAATAAAGCTTTTTCAGGAAAAAATATTTTAACATAAATTCTTAAAAGTCTAAAATATGCAAATGGTTTTTATTTTTATTTTCTGTTTAATTGTCCAAAAATAAACATTGACATGCCAATCAAGATTACTCCAAAGGAAACTTTTCTATTGTGAGTAATAAAGCTTTTTCAGGAAAAAATATTTTAACATAAATTCTTAAAAGTCTAAAATGTGCAAATGGTTTTTATTTTTATTTTCTGTTTAATTGTCCTAAAATAAAGAGGTTTAATAAGGGGTCGCGTGTAACTGTCCACGTCCGAATTAGGGAGTGTCGACAATCTAGAGGTATATTTTCTATATAATCTTATGCAAATGATTTGGGATAACTAAAATTGTTCATAATATGGGAGTGTCCACATACGAGAGGTGTCCACAGGTAGAGGTTTCACTGTACTACATTTAACAAGGTGAATTGTTAATATAAATATTTGAAGCTAATCTGTGTGTAAATTCTACAGCGATTAAATGCGTCCGATTGTGAACATTAGTGAAATATTATAGAAGTAATACAGGTACAATTCATAAGTAAATAGACATCTATAATTTTACAGAAACTCTCGTGTTGTGTTGTAACGAGTGCGTTAAATTATTTTTCCCTTGCGAGTTGTGTGCAGCGATATTTGTATTATCAACGACGTCCAGATACTTCTATGGGTCAGTCATTAATGACACCCTGAACATACACACTAATCCCATATAGGACATCTCGACGACATTCGCAAAAACCTGCTTTATGCGGAAGTCTGTTAAAACATTTGTGCGCCGATTGTGAGTGGGCCAACATTCCACAGGTCAAAATGGCAGAACTATTTATTCCATGCCCGACCGGGTTAATAGTTTGAAAACAAAAAAAAAGTGCAACAACTAAGTTTTAATGGGCATATTTAACGTTTGTGTATCGAGCTTCGAAAGTCAAGGTGTCTGTCTATTTACTTATGGGTTATTTCCGTATATGAACACGTTATGCTACACCTGACCCGGCTGACCATGGCTGACCCGGAACGCCCTGTACATTAACTTTAAAATAATTTTAAAAGATCTATTCATATTTATATTTTTTCTTTTTGTGAATTGTTTTCTCAGGTGCCTTCGTAATTACTCGTGCTTGAATCTACAGCATTAGCGGTTTCATATCCTGCCAAAACAGCCACTTTTGTCTTTAATTCTCTAAATTGAAATGCAAATTCAGGAATGCGTTGTTTAAATCTATACGTTTGGGATATTTTCTTATATTAAACGGTTGTTTTAATTTTTTCCTTCAAAACGTCTAGTTGGATTTTAATTAATTTTGAATGATTCAGGTATAAATAAACATTAAGCAGTGCGTGGATCGTTATATTATAAATATTAAATGCTATTACCCATTATCTTTTAATTACTTATCTAAAATAAATATTTGGCAGATATAGATTTAGAGAGCGTTTTTGCAAAGTAGGTCAGTTACCTATAACTTATTAGTTTGAATTAAAGTAAGAAGTCATATAAAAACTTTTAAACGTTACTTTTGCATTTATGACGTTATATTATCTGCATTTCTTTATTTTCAACTCAACGTAGGTACATATTTCAGGAATAATTTGAACGACTACAAAAATACTATTAATATATTAATGATAAATCTCAAATCGGCAATGTAAATTTGAAAGCGCAATGATTGTTTACAAAACTACAGTCCTACTCCTGTGCAAAACACATCAATTTCACAACATGTTATACGTTTCTATACATAAAGCAGTCATTGTCAGAAGATATTTCATAAAACTTAAAACAGATGATTGTGGTGGGTTAAAAGCTCGCAGTCAACAAGTAACAAGCAGTTTGTTGTTTTACTAGACCCTAAATTTGGGGATCTTTGATAAATGTCAGTTGGGGACGGCTTTCTGTATGTTCGTTAGATTAGTCCTCTGTCGTTAATAACTCCGTTAGTTACCTATGTACTTAAATTTCGTTAAGTATATAGCAGTACACTCAGAATATAATCCACTTTCTTGAATAAACTCGTTAACTCTTTCGTTTCAGCAAATTGTAATACACTCACCGGCACAAAATTCGATCCATGCGGTTAATTGATGTAATTGTTTTAGTTTATAAATTGGTTATATTTACACATAGTTTAATGGGTGTGTAAAACAGATGTTGAAATGTAATTAAACCGACGGGAACATTTTTATTGCTCTAACAACAAAAATACGGCAAAAAAAACGAAAAAGCAAAAAATCAGTAGCGTGTAGCAGCCCCCCGTGCTCGAATTACAGCTTCTATTCGCCTTGGCATACCCTCAATAAGGCAACGAATGTAATCTTGGCTAATTTCGTCTCATTCTTGGACTACTGCTACACTTAACTCTCGCAAGTTAGAAGGAGCAGGAACTCGGCAACGAACTCGTCTCCCCACCATGTCCCAAACATGTTCGATCGGATTTAAATCGGGACTTCTTGCAGGCCACATCATAGGGTGGATTGTTACTTCTCTCAAGTACTCACAAACAATTCGGGCAACATGCGGACGGGCATTATCGTGCATTTGCATAAAGTTGTCACCAATAAATGGGGCGAAAGGTATGACATGTGGTTCTATAATGTCCCTAATGTACCTGTCAGCAGTCATCGCCCCTTCATTTACTACTACTAATTCGGTGCGAGCTTCCATGCTAATACCTCCCCATACTATGATTGAACCACCACCAAAACTAAGTTTTGGCACAATATTACATTTGGGCGAATCTTTCTCCAGTCCTGCGCCATACTCTTTGATGATCATCCGCAGATCTTAAACAAAATCTCGACTCGTCGGTAAAAAGAATGACCCCAGTCATCATTATCCCAATTTTGGTGTTGACGTGCAAAGTGAAGCCGCTCCACTCGATGTTCTCTGGTCAATTGTGGGCCGTTTGCGGGTCTTCTTGCTAGCAATCCGTGTTCCTGCAACCTTCTTCTTACAGTTCTTTCACTAACACTTACTTCTTGCAACTCATTACGTGCATTAACTGCAGTAGTATCTCTGTTTCTCAGAACTTTTAATGTAAGGAAGTGGCCATCCCTAGCAGTTGTACACCTTTTCCTGTCTGATCCCACTCTCCTGGTGTAGCCCTCAGTTTTTTGAAACCTTTCTATAGCTCTCTGAATACTACACCTTGAAACACCAAGGCACCACACTCGAGCGGCGTAGTACTGCGAGCGCCCATCTTGAATCAAAGCAATTGCTCTGGCAGTATCGGTTGGATTCAACGCCATATTTAATTTTTACAGACAGTAAATTCAATTGTATTTCCAACAATTAAGACTAATACGCGTAATAAACTTAATAATAAAGTACGCTCAGAATTTGACTATTATAATTTGACACCATCCAAATAAACAAACTAACTAAATTCCCCAAACGAATAAAATTTTATCGCACTAAACATGTCATTGGAATATGAATTTTCCCCATTATTAGATAAAACAAACGTTTATCGTAATTTTTTTACTAAAAATTGTAGATGGATCGAATTTTGTGTCGGTGAGTGTATTTAAATTTTCGTCGGGAGTCGCGCGCGCACTCCAATTTCCTATACAAATTTAGTTAAAATTTCATTCCTTCACATTTGTTAATTTATCCTAGTCGTAAATTGATGGTACAATGCACTCGGGTGCTTTCAGACTAACGCAAGAAGATTGAGATTCTCAAAAGGTTCACCGTCCTAAGAATTAGGGATTGTGTCAACTACTTACGTGATAAACGTTTCGGGGCGCATTCCCTTTGGAACTTTGCCAGCTTCACTTTTAGAGTCTCAGTCTGTTAATAATGATTACGATGACGCACTTATTAATATTATAAAAAATTAGCGTAATTTGCCTTAAAGTTAATTGATTACCCTCATCGTTAACTACGCGAAAATTTATGAGTGGTACATTCGTAACTGATTGCTTTGGGGAATTATTCGAGATTAAATTTCTAAAAAGTATGGTAACTATAAAGTTTGGTTAACTTACCTAACAAAAATTAAAGTATCATTTGTATTTCATCAAAGAATAAACAGTCAACGTTTACATCCCCCAGAGGATGCGTAACATATACATATTTAATTAGTATTAAAATAAACATTTGTAAATATGCACGAGAATTTTTAATAATTAAAGCAGAAACGATAAGTAATCCTGTATATGAATGTAGGATGGAGAGGGTAGCATGCTGCAGAGAATCGATGAAGCAACCCGAGTGTGCGGAATTTCCGGTAAATATTATGGTGTCGTTGCTCTTCTATTCGACTTAATTATCAATTAAATAATTAAACAAATACAATGGGCGTTGCTAGAGAAAATAATCATTTTGGCGGAATTGGAATTTTTAAAGCCTTAAAAACCGACGTACGCGTTTTTGGAATTTATATATGGGCGCAGCTGTCGGAGAAAGATAAGGAAAAGGATTTTTCGAGTCTTTGAAGTCAACGGTAAACTGTAGGTGCCTTTAAAATTCCTTTACAAGGTGGAAAAACAAAGTATAAAGTAACTAACGATTAACTAAATATATTCCGTAATTCATAGTAACGTTAAATAGCTCAAGTAAAAAAAAGACTGAAATACACGTTAGAAACCGTTTTGATACGTATTATTAAGGAAAGGAAAAACAATTTAATTTGCAAATATGTCGACTAAAAATATTCGTTTCTACTTCGTTTTTACTTACTCCTAAAATTAATACAGAAAGTTATAAACGAATAAACTTATTATATAAGTCTAATCATTCCTTGGCAGCCCGAGTAAGTATAAAATAAACTCTTCAAACTTTTGGATTTCTGAAGATAATAGGATCTTTAAAATTCCGGAAGGAAAGAACGCAAGTTTAATTTCAAATCAATTAACGTGGTTAATTGACGAATATTTGCTTTTTATTCTCGTCACACTTGTGGTAAAATTGACAAAATTTAATGAATACAAAGTTGGAAACGTTGACGTTACGTTTTTTTTAAAGCGTATTATACGCGCTGCAGTCAAAATAAAAAATTCTGCCACCGACCGACTTTGGTTTGACCGAAATTCGTTGGGAACGTGCGAGAGATGCGAGCTTTCGAAGTTGGGGGGGGGGTCAAAATCGTTTGCTTCGACTATCGATATAACAGAGACATTGCTGTGAGAAAACGTGACATCACAAATATATTTAACAAGACGAATTGTTAAAATTGTCAAGAATTGTTAAGAAGCCTTTAAAAACCGGCGAACACCTTTTTAGAATTTATATAGCTGTCGGAGAATGATAAGGAAAAGAATTCCAGTGTTTGGAGTCAATTGGAGTCGACGTTAAACCGTAGCTATCTTTTAAATTTTTTTAACGAGGTGGAGAAACATATTATTTTCTACCTATAAAGTAAACGGTGGTTACTTTATGTATACGCACAATAACAAACGTAAATATATTTTGTAACTCGTGGTACGTTAAATATCCATCAAGTAAAAAAAAAACCGATAATAATGTGGGAAAAGAACTCAAACACACGTTAGAAACCGTTTTGGAAAAAAAGATTTTATTTGAAGAGATGTCGGCTAAAAAAATTTCGTTTCTGTTCTGTCTAAAACCAATTTAGTTGTCAAGCAGAGTTAACGGAATTCACTGATGTATAGCGAACAATTTCACTTTCGAACCTGAAAAATTCGAAATAAACATGTGCCTATCGTTACTAACGACGTATTTGATAAACGCGCATTCAATTAAATTTAAACAAGTAAAAATACTTCTAACAATCAGTTTACTCTTTTAAATACGAACATTAACAGCTAATCTTTCGACGTTTTTAAAAGATAAAAAGCGACAAAAATTAGAAATAAATATATGCACAGCTTATCCAAACCTATATGCAATCCACGTCAGCAACGAAAGGTTACTAGATGATGACGTTTCACACAGTGCTGTCACCTCGTACCTCGTATTTTGACAGTTTTAATAAATTGTAGTCTTTCTTTATGCCATCTAATATGTGCGCAAGTAAATCATCTATAGATTATGTCACTTTCCAAACTTTAAACCGATTTACAAATAAACAATCTAGTAGCTTTTTAATGATGACGTGAATTGCATATAGGTTTGGATAGGCCATAAGTAGTTAACATCGTGTTGATATGACCAAAAATGATCCTAAAATATATGCAGGTATTTAAAACAAATTTACAAATGGAGACGCGACGTATAGTATCTAAACAATGTGGATTTAACACCTAGAAAATAAAAGCTATTTGTTATGGCTACAATTATTTAGAAACTACCGAACTAAACCAATCTTAATAATATGGGGTTGTTATATAAATGATTTATCGATGTATATGTATGTATGTATTTGGTTGTTAAGATAGCTGGGAACGTGATGTTTCGCACGCGGTCGGTCAATTCCCTATGGGGTTTTGCAGATTTATGTATAACTTGGAAGCACAAAACCGCAGCTTAAATAATCTACATTTTATGCGAATATATGCACGTTATCAAAAATTATTTTGTTACATTATTATCTTCATACAATCATCTGGCCAACAATATAATAAACGAACAAAAGAAATCAACAAGTACCCAACATTTTTTTCTACTTTGGAATTTCTATACTCGTGGTGTGTTTTGATGTTATCTTAAACAACAGTAATCTTTCTGACAGATGGACAGTGTCAACAGCTGCGCTCCAGTTTTCCCCAGTTATAAATTCTTGAAAACGCTCGACTGCCCGTGAAATTTATTTCCGTCGGATTTTTTCCATTTACGTGCGTGCCCGCCACCTTTGTGTCGCAACCCTTTTAATTTCCAGCTTTAAAAATCATCAGTTTCGAAATTACAAGTTTCGCGAAAATGACCAATTTGCATTTGTACATTACAAATGTTTTTAACGAGAATAATAAAATTTCTAGACGTAGTTATCTATAGATTCTTTTAAATAATTATCGATAAAAGCGAATTTTTTTTTGTAATACTTCTCAAAGTGACAGTTTTTAAAATTATCTACCTTATTGTGCCGTGTGCTGTTATATTTATTAGATACTAAGTACAAACGGATGCAGAATTAATGTTCCTAATCGCGAGGACACACGCGACGACACAACCAACAAATGACGATCAGAATATTTAAAGTTCAACTTTGTATTTGTAATTTGTCTCACTTGTCGCAAATACTTTTCGTAGATTTGTTAATTGCGAGGTGTATTGCCCGCCCAATGTTCGTGATTAGCGACATTAATTCTGCACTCGACTGTACTTACGTACTTCAATAAACGTAATAAGTATAGTAATTGTTAAATATAAATAATCTTACGTAGTGTAGTACATATACTTACTATTACAGGTTAGGTACCTAATTATAAAATTTAGTGTTTTACATAATAAAATCGGGTATAATAAACAAATAACTGGAGTAAATAATGTAAAGTGTAAGAGATTATAAATGATTCTTTTCGAAACAAAAATTTTGCTCGTCTCAAAAAAATACCAATTCAAAATAATTATGTAGGTATAATGATAATAATTGATCTTTTATCATTTTTAAATTAATATCAACTTCAAAGCGCCAGATGTGGTCGTTGTGGAAATAACTGCCCATACACACACGTCCAGTTCATGTGCGAAAGAACGTGCGTTGGAACGACACGATGTGACGTCCCATACCAAAAGAAATACGATATTTGTGAGTGACATTACCTATACTAATACACATTCTTTCATGAACGATTCAAGAAATACCAAATTCATTTTTTTTTTTAATTTTGCACAAAAAGAAACGTGTTCGTCGATTACAAAGCACACTAAAAACAACACACAGATACTATAACTATACGAACTTAATAGTTTCGAAAACTACAAATAACAATTAAAATTTGTTCATATCAAAAAATGGTAAGTAGATACACCTAAGTAATAAAGTATTTTGTAAAGAAAAAAACGAACAAGGCGCAACAATTTATCTACGAGCAAAAACACGGAGTTTCGAATTTAGTAAAGTTGCGTAATTTCATATTGTTGAATACGTAATGTGAAATCGGATTTTACTTGGTAGGTATATTAATGACAAAAGACGATCGCTATCTTTAAACGGTTAGTCGTAGTTTTTCTTATTTATTAAGCACATCTTTCGATTAGGGATGTGAAAAAATCCTATGTCGCATTTAATTTTTACGACATTCTGCCGCCTTTCCGTTTTCGTATTTTGTAAAATTTAGGTACAACTTCAAGTTCGGTATACTGTTTAATGCAGTGGTTTTATGTATTAAAGTAAATCGATCTTTTTAATCGATTGTAAGCATGTTCGACAATTTCTTTATTGGATTACATGAAAGACGTCTCTCGACGATAATGTAATTCACATTAGGATAACAATAATTAAATAGATTACACAGACAGAATGAATAATTATCTTAGTAGATAAGTTAACGATTTAATACTATAACACCTACATAATTTAAGCATTTTTAAAATTAATTTTATAAAAGTAAATTGACAGAAATTCATTTACCTTTGTAAAGGTACATCAATTTAAAAAGTCTCACATTTTCAATGTAAACGATGAAGAAAAAATTTAATTAAAAAAGTATAAATTTGGGAATTAATTTATAAACTTTAATCTGAATAAAAGTTACGGGAAAGTAAACGTTTTCGTTAGGAGTTGTTTTGAATTTTAGACTAAAAAAATCGAAATGTGCCTGTTATTTCTCTGGTATAACCACTTAATTATTTAAAAAAATACAATGTAGGTACTTAATACCTAATCATAATGTTAAAAATGTAAATGTTTTATTACAAATTAATAAAGAAATCGTAGCTGAACAATTAACATTCTTTAATCATCACTCAGTTTTAATTAAAAATGAAAATTAAATAACTGTTAATATTAATTTTATTATTGTACGAGTCGATCGCTCCATTTACAAGGGCAAAAACAACGTTATTGCTTTACTTATGTTAGTTTCGAATTTTATCCGTTTTGCATTTAAAATTATCGAATACTTGGCTTTAACTGGAATTTTATAAAATACTTATTTGGATTTATATTTCATGTACAATTGTTTGAACCACTTCATCACCAAAGACGCACTTTAATGGTAATACACAATAATTTATTTGGATATAGATTACTATGCTATATCGGTCAAAATCAATTAACGGATTGAGTTTTTCGTAAAGAAGGATAACCTGTTGGTTCAAAAACGCAACTCTCAAAAAATAGATTTATTTAATAATATCGACTTAGTTTTGGCAGATTATCATAAACGACAAAAAGTAAATTTTACGAGAACGCACATTTTGTGCTGTCGCGCAACTATAAGCAGATACGTTTTAAGGAAATACAAATCGATTTTTCTGTTGAAAAAAATCGGAATATTGTTGCCAGATTTTAACAGATGATGTCTTTGGTTTAGATGCATAAGATAGTTGGAACAACTCGCTTTCGCAAAAAAAACTGGCGTTTACGATAATCTGCCAAAACTGAGTCGATATTGATTAAACAGAAAAAGGGAAAACCATGAGAGCAACGATAAAAATTGAACATTGAAAATTCCCCATCAGAGGTTTACCTACCTGATTAAAACTAATGCTCAATAAAACTGTTCTTTATGCCGATTACAAGTATGAAATCGAAATTTAAGTTGTTTGATCGGAAGTTATTGAAGTATATGGGCAATTCCCTGTGTCAGGGTTGCCTTCGTAGGCAGAAGGTTATGAACCTGAAACCGAGCAAACGCGAAATGCCTTAAATTAGATTATAATCTCTTTATACTAATTATTATTAGGATAATTGATCGTTTTCAAACAAATAAATCGTTTTCGAGTGTTTTCGGAATTTTTCAATTTCAATTTTAGTAATGTTATTCGCATCAGTAGAAGCGCATTGCTTTGAAATATGCAGCACCGTTAATTATTTGTTGTCCCGGCTGTCCTTTTGGAATAATTAGCGAAAAACACGTTTCCCCCATATACGTACTTCGATGTTAATTTAAGACCGAAAAACAATTATTTCCGGTTGAACCACTTAAATTTCGATTCCATATTTGTAATCAGTGCATCAAAAACAGTTTTAATGAGCTTTAGTTTTAATCGGGTAAACTGTTTATGTAAACTATGCTCTTTATTTTTATTTACAGAAAAGCACTTAAAAATGCACACCGTTAAAATTAAAATTAAAGAGAACGTTTCACATAATAATTAATAAATAATATAATATAGAATTTCAATTTGTGACAACAGACCTCTCCGTTAAGCTACTTATTAAACGCCAATTAAAAAGGCACAAAGCACAATAAACAATTAAAACTTTAAAATTGCGTTTTTTTTTCGAAAGTGATTAATTCGTGATTAATACGTATTTGGACTAACATTTATCCAAATCTTTCTTACCATGATTTTGACCAATTTTGTAGGTAACCTATTTCAGCAGCACCTTGCATAAAATTTATGCATCTTGTCGGTTCGACTTTGTTCGATATAAGGGCTGTAAAGAGACGAGCTAAAGATTTCTGCGTTGTCGGTTTATTTGTTTCATTTATTAGTATTTGAACAACCGTATTGCACGAGTCGCCATTATTTACATACAAGACCTTCCGAAGATTTGAAACGAGACGACTCCCAACTGAAACGACTCTAAATGAATTGTTAAAACAAACATAAAAGTCAAATAAATATATAGATACCAATTTGGTATCTATTTGGTATTTTTTTTTTTTTTTTTACCAAATTGTTGTGATGTTTATTTCGGCACATTTTAAAAGTCTTTTCCAAGTTTGTAATCGTAAATTGACTGAAATAGTTTCGAATTGTACTGTAATATAAATACAGCGGAGTCGCGGTAATAGTGAACAACGGAGATGAGAGAGCAATTGTAACTATATGCAAATTAATCAATTAACCTCGCCGAGAAATGGAAGGTGGCCCCCAATGATAGTTTTAAATCACTATTTAAATAAACTACTTGTTACCTACCTATTGAAAAATATTTAAACACGAACCTATTACCTATTAGAGCCGATTTTAACATTACCAGATAAACGTTAGATAAGTTATTCCAGGAATAACTGCCATGGAAACGTTTCTCGAGACAATTGTTTCTATGGAAATTATTTCAGGGATAGTCTATCCGATACTTGCAAAATCGGTCCGACAACTGTGTAATGACGGGGCCTCGGGGAGTCGCTTTGGATTTTCGTAGAGCTCGACCCCTAGATCACATGAATTTTTTTTAATGGATTTGGGCTACCCAATTAGCCAGTCTAATTCGGTGCGATGATTTTACTAAATTTGGTTAGTACGGGTTAGTATTAACATTTACAAACGTCCATGGTTGGATGTAACAGTTTTCATAGTTGTACACTCAACCAAAAAAGTACGTAAATACAATAAAAAAATCATTATATGTAAGAACTATATAAGAACTGGCGTTCATTTATTTTCGTCCGAAGTACAATTTCATCATTACAACGTATGTCCAAAGATTACTTGATATTCGAAACCATTACCCGATGAACGTTTATTGGTATAATGACCTTATACATTGCTTCATCGAATGCAGTTCATTACGTTAATGAATAATTTGACTGCTTCAATGAACAAGCTTTCTTTGTTTTAATAAATTAATACATAGATAATATGAATTTGATTTATAGTGATAATAGCTGTGTTTATTAGTTTTATCAATATTCTTACATAAATTCAATAAATTATTCCACTGAGATGCAAAGTTTGTTTACTGTATCGATGAATGTGTTTATTAAATAAAGGAATATTCTTGTATTGTTACAATGTACATTTCTATTCCTATTAAAAGAGTACAGTTACTAGTTCACATTGTAAATAGGACAATGTTTATGTATATTGTTTCTATAGCAAATTTATTTTTTGTAATGTTTCAATGATATGTAATAACAAACACAAACCGTTTTTATAAATATTTTTCTATAACAGTTCTAACATAAATATTAATGTAAACGTCGTGATAATTTTTTTTTTGCAATTATTTAGTTTGAGTTTTCAAACTGCACTGTCTTGAATTTATCCCGTTTCTGCGAAGCCGTTAATATTTCTAGATTATTCTATATATAGAACTAAAAAAATACATAATCAACTGTATTTATACTGTATATTAGTGAACATAGATACGGTAAATGTAGTTATTATTTCAAAACGACCTTACGTAATATGATGTTTTAAATTCATAAATTTTAAGTTATGATGTTAATGTAGAAATTCGTAGATACAATCAAGTGATGATTGAATTGATGAAAAAGAGTCGTCGAAGTAATCAAGATATCCATTAAATTATGAAATATGTTCATCAGTTTCTAATGAACATAATAACATTGGGACTACGAACATGAAAATTAAAAAATGAACATCTATTAGTAGTATTAATGAATTTTTCATTGTATCAATGATCAAAAAGTCAATAACTGGTGTTCATTGATATTATGTACAATAATTTTTTGAGTGTACTGTAGATAGTCGTGTGGCCTAGATATTTTGAACAAAAATCAGCAGAAAAATGAAGGGTTGGGCTTATGCATGGGTCAAATATTTTTTAAATTTTTAAATGCTGTAAATGTGACGCAATATTGAATAAATGATAAAAATAAAGTATAAGACACGGAAAATCAATTTAACGCAGGTAATTAATTCACCATGTGCCTGGATCGCTCGCATTTTTGATTCGATTAAAATCAGAATATAAGGGGATGAGCGAGTCAGTCATTTTTGACAAATTTTCCGCTACAAATTAGGGGAGTGAGCTTATACACGAGTATATTGTACGGTAATACTTTTGAGATTATCTCTTTAGTACTTACTTGTAATTTTCCAAAAAGATGTATTTTTTCAAGTAGAAAAATTGAGAAAAAGAGGTTTTGGAACATACAACCCACAGAAATTCGCTACCGTGACCTGATCTTATAAATATATTCTACTATTTATACTTTCATTCTAAGTGTTGATAAGCTGGTTATTTATCAATAACATCCTATATCCTATTGTTTTTATGTTTGTTTTTATTGTTTTATGTTTTTATGCATGTACTACATATAATTAATTAAATAATTAATATAGAATCTCACTCCAACGAATTACGTTAGCTTGCTTTATAAATTAACACTGCTAAACAAATTGAAAGTTTTTTTTTTGGTTCTTAATTACAAATAGATGATCTTGATTCATATTGTTATACTGAATTCAAATCTGCTATTGGTTTTTCTCTAGCACGTATAGTTTCAGAGAAGAAACTTGAGTTTGTTTCGAAATAAAACGGTCAAGTAATTAGATGCATTAAGGGCCGATCTTTTCATCTTCCATTTAATTTAATTGACACATATTTACCATAGAAACGTTTGTTCAGACAATTGTTTCCGTGGTAAAAATTTGTCAAGTAAATTTATTGGGAGGTGAAAAAACCGACCCTTAATGTTACAAAATGTACGTAAAACCCTTTAAAATGTTCTATTTGACAGTATTCTTTTTTGCAATGGTCTATCCTGGTCTTTTCTAACCAGTAACCAACAGTAATCACCAAACATGGTCACATCCCATCTTCCCTGGTACCGTTTTTCCAACGTTGAAAGATCTCGATTGAAACGCGCCCTATGCTTCATCACTTACAGCTCCCAAATTGTCTTTTGACAAATTGTGAATGTAATAATACATCTTTAGCGACATATCACGCCAATTTTATGGTAAGCCGTCAACATTTCGTCGACGAGGGTTTTAAAATTGTCCGCTTTGTTGTTGCCTAGAAAGCCGTTCACGAATGATTCGAAAGAATTCCACGCCACCTTTTCTTTTCAACGTAGAACCGCATCGAAGCTTCTGTCATTCGTTAATTGTTGAATTTGGGAACCCACAAATATGCCCTCATTTATCTTAACTTCGCTGATTTTCGGAAATTTTCCTTTTACGTATTGAAAACTTCGTCCACACGGTCTTTATACCTTTTATAAAATTCTTTATCGGCCCTAACTTTATATGCAAAGGGGTCAAATAGATATTGTTTCTATCCACAAGGTTTTCACGTAAAATATTTTATTTATTAAATATTCCCAAAACTTTTTATAGCTAATTCGTAATTACCTGATGTCATTATAATTACACTCTCCAGTGGAACTTCAAATTTATGTATTTCAAAAACTACACGTGATAGAAAAAATCTAAAAGCAGATTTGAATTCAGGGTGAAAAGTTACATAAGGATTACCTATCGGGTGTTTTTTATAGAGTGACACAAGTTTAAATCATAATAAAACAAGGAAATATATTTTTAATATCAATGAAACGGGCTTTATTGGAAAGAAAATTTTATGAAATTAATGTTTAAATATGATTTCTGCCATGTGGCCGCCACGGCTGGCGCGTAGAAGGCGCAATCTGGAACATCAATTTTCAACAACTTTTCGCAGCATTTGCGGCCGTATTTCGCCGATAACTCTTCGAATGTTGATTTCCAGGTGTTCAATTGTTTGTGGTTTATCGACGTAGACAAGTGACTTAACATAACCCCAAAGAAAATAATCCAATGGGGTTAAATCACACGATCTTGGTGGCCAATTAATTGGGCCATTTCGTGAAATTATTTTTTCATCAAAAGTTTCTTTGAGTAAATCAATTGTAGCGTGCGCTGTGTGGCATGTGGCTCCGTCCTGTTGGAACCACATATCAGCAAGATTAATGCCACGTAATTGAGGTACGAAAAAATTTCGAATCATGTTCCTATACCGTTCACCATTGACAGTAACATTCTGACCATCATCGTTTTTGAAGACATATAGGCCAATGACTCCGCCAGCCCATAAACGATCTATTGTTCTTCGAATTAGCCGCTCTGAAGGACGATTATGTACGCCATAAAATGGAAGAAGTGCACGATGAGTTTGACGAATAGAACAATTATTTTGATTAAAAATTTCAACAATTTGCACGCGTTGCTCTGGTGTAATGTGTCATTTCACCAAATTCATGTGTAAATTCATAATGAAATTTCAAAGCAACTATCAGCTGTTAAATGGGTGCTCAAATAAAGCAGTGATGCCAACTCAAAGTTGTGACACTCTAAAAAAACACGCTTTAGTTTTGTTTAAGAACAAAAAATTCTGTTTAGCAGTGTTATCGAGTTAATTTAAATTAATTGTTTTCAATCTACTTCGCATACAATTAGAACAGACGAATAAAATTTGAAATTATGAATAAATAGATATAATTATCATTGGTTCGAATATATTAGGACGACGTTATTTAAAAACAAATTTTTATTATTACGGAGTGCGTAGTAGAAAAATTTACCCGAGAATAACGATCTTCTATGCTTTTAAAAGTCGTAATAAATTGCTCTGTTTAAGATTTACTTATGGAAAATAGTGCATTAAAACTTTGCGACGATTTCACAAGTATTATCTCAAACTAGAACAAACGCGCGAGTAAATTACAGGAAAAAAAACGAGGTCTGCCTTTTAAAAAGATGACGTTAAAAGGAAATTATGCAAAACGAAAATTAAGCATTCAAAGAAGTTTTTCCCCGAGTTTTTTTTTATATATATATATATATATATATAAAAAACTCGGGGAAAAACTTATATATATATATATATATATATATATATATATTTTTTTTAATTCGTTTCTTCAAGAAATTCAAATATAATTTTTACGCTCGATGATCATAAAAATATAAATTGTTTGTCGCCGACATTGAAACAAATTTAAATTAAACCCTAAGGTTGCTTTAAGTTTTACTACACGCTTAATGCACCGCTAACGTATTTAATTGCCACGATTTATTTTTTCATTTAATACAACAAACGGCGAAGATGAGCTTTAAGATTGTTTAATATTTTATAGTATAGATATTTAACAGATTAATGTAAGTTTTTCGCAGTTTGTTTTTTAAGAATTTATTTCCAATCCTGAAAAATTGCCGTTAAAAAGACTTAAATATATATGTGTACTATATTGTTATAGTTGAATTTATACGAAATGCAATTATTTGTGTTATGAAGGCTGGAATGATAGGTAAACGACACCTCCCGATATATCGCGCCATATATCACGATTGAAAAATGGCTAATTTAATTTACCATATGTACGTAAAAGATTAAGAGAACGTGGTTGATTGATCGATTCATTGGTCATTCGTGTCATTAATCATTTGCCCAGCAATTTATTACATTTCGCTTCCGTTTAGAAAATCCAACATGGACATTTCCGAAGAAGGGTTGTTTAATTAACAATTTGGTCAATTAATTTAAAATGCTATTTAAATTTATCGATAACTTTTGTACCTACGACGAACATTATCGCATTAATATAATATTATGAAAATGAAATTCATTAGAAGTTTATTAGCAGCTACAGGATTCCTTTATGTGCCACCATCAACGTAATAGTGCCTGGTACAGTGGAATTAATTATTTTGTGCTATTTTTTGTATACGTTACGTCAAACAATAGCAGTTTCTTTTTTAATTAAACTATTTAAATATATTTAATAATTTAATTAAGTTTACAATTCGCAAATAGCTTTGAGAAAATAGAATCTAGTTGGAAAATTGTCCCCTAACAGCGATGAGAAATATACATAGATACACGTTATTCACTATGGGTTCCAATCCTTGTAATCAATAACACCTCGTATTTTTACAGCACCTACTAATAGATTATAGTCTTACTTTGTCATGTCATACGTGTGCATTAAGTAAATAATCGGTAGAATATGCCACGTTCGAAACTTTAAACTGAATATTACAAATATACACAATTTAGTAACTTTTTATACATGACGTGCATTGGAACCTATCGTGAATAACGTATACGTAAAAACGCTAAATTTCAAACATTTACACTGTTTCGAAACCAAAAAATTGTAATTAATATTTTTTAGCACAAAGTCCATTACAATTCGTCTTCCTTTTCCGATAAATTTACATAAAAACGAGTAGATATTAAAAAGTACACGGTCTCGGTATAACTACCTAATTGTAAGTCAGAATTTCAGTCAGCACGTGATTTAACATTTGCATAATGGTAAAATTGAATTTCAAAAAAGATACCTATCCCTACATCAAAGTAAATTATTTTGAGTGCTCTTATTAGAAAACGAAATTCCAACGTTAAAATTCTTAGGTGATCTTACTACACATTTCTTTGTCAGCTCGTCCTATCATTAAATTAATTAAAATTAAACGAGAAATATTTTGAGAAAGTAAGTAACTACTTTTAAAAAAGTTTACGGGAATGAAAAAGGAACCTAAAAAATAAGAAAAAATCATTTAAGAGGGGGGCTGGAAAAATTTAATAGTAGTAACGCGTAGTATTTTTCTAATTATTTTAATTAATATCAAACGGTTTAATCGTAAGATGACGCGATTTTGGCATCAGCTACGTAAATGTTAATTCCTGTTTCCTCGTACTTAATAGTTTCTACAGAGTGCACTTTTTCATTGATGCATTGGCATCTAATTTAATTATGTTTACGTTGTAAACTTTGCTAGCATTTATAATTATTTATTCTAGGCTATAAAGTTTACAGAATATAAAGAATTGACGTTTTGATGAGAGACACAAAAATAATGAAATGCAAGTTAACAAGCTTAAAAAAAATTATTTAACTTGCAACCAGAAAAGTTACCAAGTTATAGGAGCGAAAAATTCAAAATATTTCTCTTCGAGAAAGTCACAATGATAATGATTATTGATTTTAAAATTTATTTTTTGTGTAATATGTGAGAGAAGTGCTATTATTAATACAAAATAACAATTGTAACAATAGAAAATCCAATATTACTGATATATGCACATATGTAATTACTTATGTATATATTTCAGAATAATAATAATTATTATAGCATGTCATTAATTGCATTAAAAGTTAAATAGTTACAGTTTCGTTCTCAAATAAATGTAGCTTACGTTATTCACGATAGGTTCCAATGAGCAGCAAATGCACAAATAGTTATCTTAAATTGTACATTTGATAATATTCATTGATTAAAGTTTATTGAATATGGCACATGCCGATTATCTACCGATGACACAACATAAATGTAACAATGGCAAAAATATTACTAAATATGCACATATTAGTTACTTATGTAAAAAATACGAGGTATTTATTTAGATGCGAATAACTGATTAAAGTATACATATCTACTTATTTAAATGGGAAATGTCCGCCGTTATTCTCAAGTCAATTGCACAGAAATCATAAACATTACAACACTGTTACTTTGTAATATTCAAGAATAATTAATGCATTACTATCGAATGAAACATAACAGAAATGAGATTCTATCTTTTATAGAATGAAATACGTTTTAAATAAATATGACTGTAGATATATAGGTATGCGTAAATGTATACATCTTTAATTTTAACTGTAATTTTGAAATTAGATCTTTTTATACAATATTATAAATGGTTGGAATTTCACTATTTAGAGTATGAGAAAATACAAGAGTTCAATTTTGATTATAGTTTAAGATTTTGTAATAAGAATTTAGTTCATTTCAAGTTCATTTTCGGTATAGATACGTTAACTATAAATATTTCCACAACGAAATATGCCACCTATGCAGTTTGATGTTTGTTTGTCATACGGGAGATTAATGTCCACGAATAAGCCGACAAATAAAAAAAAAATACCACTAGTATTTTTCAATAATATTGAAATATATATTTATTCAATAATAGTTGGACAATAGTTGTTAGACAAATTCTTCGAAATCAAGTAGCTCCTGTAAGATAGTTTTATACTTGAAAATGACGATTTTTCAAGAAACGGTTTACGAATTTTAGCAATAATTACACCCTTTACTTTCGTACACTGTGTTCACTGAACCTTCTTCTAGATGCTCCTTATAATATTTTAGTCATATAGGTAGCCAAATATCTTATAATTTGAAGTATTCGGAAGCATGTGTACAACTTAGCAAAACTGTTCCTTTAACTTTTTTAGGATAAAAATATAGGGAGCAACTAGGTAATTTGAATTAGTGTTTATTATCAATTAAATTTTTTTAATAAACTTTAATAGTTTTTTAGTATCGTTTCCTGAAGTGAATCTACCATAGCGACATCTGTAGATTCTCGCTTATCGAACCTTCCTCTTAAGTATTTAGGTGGACGTGACGAGAAGCCGACGTGTGGTAAAATAAAATATGAAGGCATTGTTTTAGTTTATCATCAGTCTAATATAGTGTCTTTTATCTGAGGTCGAGGGGCGATTTCAAGTTAACTTTGCTCATAAGTGCTACATTCAGAATTGGAAAAATTTAACAGGCAAAGTTTAAAAAAAAAACTTTTTTTTATTAGTTTTATCGGGCACCTACAATTCATCCGCCACATTCCACAATTACGTTATTTACAACATTTAAACTAAAAGCAAAACTTTTAGACGAGGTCATTGTTAATTTCGGCTTATTTTTATTTAAGTTTTAGGAGTATTATTTAAGATTATACACGTAATCAAACGTATAAGTCAAACGTGGACGTTGTTCTGAATTTATGAAATTATTTCCTTTATTTATTTATTTACTTTTATTATTTTTTTTCCTTTGGCAATATTTTTACGATACAGTAGAATCTTCATAATCCGAACCGATTGGGACGAAGGATGTTTCAGATTAGCAAACATATGTAGACCTAATATTGAATTCTGTCGATAGTTAAAAAAAAAGTGTTTATATTGTACGGTAACGTACATTTGTATTAATCCAACGAACTGGTATACGAACAAATATTAATTATTACAAATAGCTATGGGTTTGCCCGTTTTGCTCGCTAAAATATCCACTTTAAATAGCATTACTTCTTTTTTACTTTTCAAACATCTGTATGTTGACCTACTTTACTTAATATGATCAGATATGATTTAATGATTAGTTTGCCAAACGCTTTGATTTTGGAAGTGTAAAGTTTAAAATACCAATCTGTTAGGTACACAAGATGTCGATAAGGTGATATATTTGTCGATGAGATTTTCTTTGTTTTGTTTATGATTACCCTCTGTTGGAGAAAAGTTGTACTACTACAATCGCAATCAAGAACAGTAACGTACCTACAACATATTTATGCAAATACGAACCATGAAAATCCTAAAAATTAAACCATGCGTGTGCACTTTGTATAATATGTTACTTATGTATTACTACGTGTATGTAAATTTTAAATTGAACATTGCTCGATATCGCCGCCACTGTTTAACCTTAGAATCATAAACTTATCACGAACACTATTCGTATACCTACTTTACTTTGTCAAACTGTAGGTTAGAAGAAAATCAAACAAATAATAAAACTTTGTGTGCAGATTATGTACCTAATAAAAACTACGTTTTTTTGTATTTACCTCGAATGACCTATTGGTTTCTAATGTTACATTAATAAAAAGTTTAATCAAAAGATGCAATACAAACAAGTCTGTTCGTCTATCAAACGTTTATGATTCTAGGGTTAACCGGTTGTAGCACCACCATCGATAAGAATGTATCCGGATAATACTTCCCTCTGTTGTATCTACAAAATTTGTGATTTCGACTTAAGAAGCTTGCCTTACCAAGCTCAATATTTTCTAAATATTGTACATACTTGCTAAATCTGAGAAAAATAACAATTGAGTTTGTTCTAAACGTAAAATATACGTGCTATACTCAGCTATATATATGTGCTCAAAAAATTATTTGCTTAAAAAAATTAAAAGTATGCTTTTGAATTAAAAACTTGTAAAATTAATGTTTACTTTAAATTGAAAATCGTTACCTTTAGTATTAAAAGTTTTTAGAAAATATTGCCTTTGAAAGTAGCTTTTAATTTTATAATTATCTTGAAATTTTAGAAAAGAAAGTTTTTAGAAAATACTGCTTTTGAAAGTAGCTTTTAATTTTATAATTATCTTGACATTTAATTATAAGATTTTACTATTAAACCAAACTAAAGCTATTTAAATCTTAAAATAATGTATTTAATGGCATGATCATTTAACATTTATGTACTTTAAGTATAAATGTCATTAAAAAAAAGTTACTTCTTTTAAATCGAAATTATGTGCGTATTCAAACAAAAGGATTTACTTTTATATAAATAATAGATATACTTTGAAACTAGTCTAAAAATAAGTAGTACCTGAACTCAAAATCACTTTTGAGAACGTAAATATCTTGTGGATGTTATAGTGTCGTATATCTACTTCGATGAAGATAATTTCTAGCTGTAAATTTGCAAGTAATGGTAGTTTGTCGTTTTTCACGAAAAATTAGGTGCGCGTACTAAAATATTTGCTGCGACAACAAATTTCACAACAAAACAATTTTGTAACTAGAACAAAAAAAATTGTCTATTAAAGTAAGTAATTTGCATTGTGCACAACTTGTTTTGTATATTCAGCTAATTTTCATGTATTAATCATTATTGATGATACCTACATCATGACTGAAACAAGTAATAATTTTGCTTGGATCGCATGGTCCCGCGAATCTCCTACAGTCACCTATCAGAATTATTTGCGGATTATTCCTTTAGATTTATTCGTTGGTTCTGAGTTACCATTAAATCCGTGTACCCATTTGTGATTTTATATACCGACGCAGTTTTTTCAGAAGGGTGCAACCCGCAAAAAGTAAATTTTACGGGAGAGCACGTTCTCTGTCGTCGCGTAGCTATAAAAAGATGCGTTTCGCGGAAATGCAAATCGATTTTTCCGGTGGGAAAAAATCGGAACATTGTTACTAGATTTTAACAGATGATGCTTTTGTTTTAGATGCATAAGATAGTCAGAATAACTCATTTTCACAAAAAGTGTGGGTTACGCCTTTTTGGCAAAACGCCATCGATATGCAGGTACGTATGCGACGTATTATATTGTATTAGGATTTTTGTATAACCGGAATACAAATTGTTTATAAAATTTTATTGAAAATAAATGTACCATGTTGTTTTATTTTGGAACATTAACGCTAACTTTCAAATGAAAAGTTTGTTTTTACAAATTAATTGCAAGAGGCATTGAAGTGAATGTTTAATACTTTTCTAATAAAAGTATTTGGTTTATAAATGAATGTCAACACTAGGTTAAAAGTATTTCTGTATTTTCGACGAAAGCAATACTTTTGAAAATAATCATAACTAGTTTAAAAGATATATGTCTTTTAATTTAAAAACTTAAAACGTTGGAGCATTTTCAAAAGCACATTTTCAAGCACAAAAGCAAAACTTTTTTGATTGTAGAAAAAACGTCCTATTTGAACATTACTATACAACGTCGTATCTACAATAATTTATTGATGTAGAACATTTTTACTCAATAAAAACTTATCGATATCCCATGTTTATGACATGGTAATCTGCATTTTTTCTTGCAAAAAAATTTGTCGTATTTTTCATATTTTACTTGCAGAGAAATTTATTTACAGAATATAACAAATTATGCTTTATAAATTATGTTTTGGTTTTATCTGTAAAAAAATGTAAGCGGCATTAACAACTAAACTAATTCGCATTTATCTCGAAACTATAATTTTGCAGATATGTCGTTTTAACTAAGGTGGGCAAAATAGTGGCAAGAAGTTCCATTTATAGAATTAAAAATAAAATATTATTGCGGGAATACTTGCTATAGTGCAAGTATGTATTTAGAGGTATTTTAAATAAAACGAAGAATAAAGAATTATCTCTCATATATAGTTATAAATTTAAATCATAAGTTTAACTCGATTGATATTTATGTCCACGTACCTCCTAACAGTAAGAATTTTTGGGAAATTGTTTAAGGGCAGGAGGGTGTCTAGAACTTAGCGAAACGTCTGAATAGATGGTACTATAGCAAATTCCTTATACATAGACAACCATATTAACACTACTTCCTTGAAGAGACAATTTAAAAGCTTATTATCGATCCCGGTTTATTTATGATCTACTGATTCACGACTTCTCGAACTTTGGTTTGGCAGGTAGAAGTTCTTTCTAAGAACGGATTTGCCTAATATAGTTCGAATTCTCAATCTATACATTCAAGATAGGTTTCGATGCACGTCATCAATAAGAAGTGAATAAATTGTATATTTGTAATATTCAGTTTAAAGTTTTGAACGTGGCATATTCTATAAACGATTTACCTGCACACATATAACATGAGAAAGAAAGACTGCAATTTATTAGTATCTAATGGAAAAATAGGCACGAGGTTTTTATTGATGACGTATATTGGAACCTATCTTTCATAACGTATAATTAAACACACTCTTTTATCCGTGCTGAAAATAATATAACATGCATTTTACTTTGCGCGTACCTGCGCCACCCCGAAACTGTCAGTTTCGATAATTCGCTTTCTTGAATTCGCTAATGACCCTGTTATTACAGAATAAGAATAATGTGGTTTTTCATTTCCCATTTATTTAAAATATTTTGCGAAAACTTATAAACTTATTGCCGATTTTTTCACCTCTTGATGAATTTATCTGATAGTATTTCCCATAGAATCTAATCTTACTTTAACCGTACTTTGCACGACCAACTGTTTCCACGGTAAATACCTATACGGTTATCGATAAATTTACCAAAAGATGGAAAAATCAGCTCTAAGATCGAGAGTAAGTTTTCGCGAAATATTATAAATAGATGGAAAACGAAAAACCACATCATTCTTATTTTGAACGTCGTACTTTGAGAACGATTCATATCTAATTACTAGTTATTATCGCACCCAAGTAAGCGGATTACCGAAACTGGTCCTTTCGGGGTAACGCAGGTACGCGCAAAGTATAAACGTTTCCCTCGTTCCTTTCTTCTTTATTGTTCAACATATTTGTAAATTTTATTTGGTACTCGTATTCGCCATTCATGACTTGTTTGGTGTATCGATCTTGGATCAACGTTAAAAATTGTTGTTTTTTAAAAGCTTTTAAATGACATACGACTTGAAATGCGTTTCCATTTGAAATTTTTAAGTTGACCTCCACCTCCCACTCCCGGAGGTTACACACCCAAACATTTTCCATCAAAAATTGTGCCCTAAAAATAATGGAATAGGTAGGTAAGTGCGTGTTTGCCGATTTTTCCATATATCCAACAATTTCCGAAAAAATGGTGCGAGGCCAGGCTTTGTGGACATTCGATATATCTATACCATTTAAAACAAAACAAAACGAAATTTTTAACATCATGTTTAAATCTAATAACATTTGCAACCATTTCATTCTGTTTATAATAATAACACTTAAATTTTGAATAGCCGATTTATAATTCATATTGTTTATTACAAACGACATTATTTTTTATTACACATATTATTATTATTAAAAATTATGTAGTAGCAGAGGTGCCTGTAACGTTTTTATTTTTAAAAAGCAATTTCTGACGCTTTCTACACTTCGTCCAAACCTATATGCAATCTACGTCATCTATACAAGGTTACTAGATAATGACGTTTCACACAGTGCTGTCATCTCGTACCTCGTATTTTGACAGTTCTAATAAATTCTAGTCTTTCTTTATGCCATCTAATATGTGCGCAGGTAAATCGTCTATAGAATATGTCGCTTTCCAAACTTTAAACCGAATTACAAATAAACAATCTAGTAACATTTTTTTGATGACGTGAATTGCATATAGGTTTGGATAGGCCATAACTATTTAAAACTTGCCTGCAGTTTCGAATGTATATAGGTACCTTTACATATCTGTCAGGATTATTTGGGTAATAAATATTTCTAACAAGACCACGTGCCGAGCTGTAGAGGTCTGCATATTCTTTCTCTTTTTGTGAGCCCTCTTTGTTTAATTGTGAAATTTTATAAAAACATTTGTACGATTATCATGTTCTATTAAAGATGAAAACTTGATAGACATTTTAAATAATATAAAAAAACGTTCTCTAGGCAATGACAAAACATGAGCTTGATATGTTGACGCATATATGAAATTTTGAATTTTATTCATAAAAGTAAACTTATACGCAACATTTTTTCAATAAAAAATCTATTTCTACTTCAGCTATCTTCATCAAAACTTGTTATCTCCTAGATATTGTATTGAACATTATACATTGTAAAATTGAAGCCGCAATTTAAATTGGATTTTGAATTGTGTACAAAAGTTCTAATTTCGTTATTAATAATTTTATATTAAATTTTAAAAACTCAAATGATAGATAATTTGATGGCGAAAAATCTCCAAATGAGAGAATTTTGTAGAATTTAAAAATAAAGAATTATAATTCACTTCTAATGGTCGCCGGGAATAGAGTATACACTCCCCTTAAATCGACAATAATCCACTCCCGCAATATAAACAACATTTAAATCAAATTTAAACGGCGTAACGCGACATCGTTAAGATAATGATTACGGACAACTCAATATTTAAGGTCATAGAAATTATTTGCATTGCATTCTTTTTTTAAATTACCTTTTCATATAAAATTGGTATCGTGTTAAAAACCCGGTTAGATCGAAGCATCGTCGGTAAGAACGTCATTAAAACGACGTTTAAATTAAACGTTTGTGTTAAATTAACACAATAACAACGTTTGATGTAAGTAACGTAAAGAATTTGAATTTACGAAGACGTCAAAGTGAAAGATAACAAACGTCGATAAAGTTCAAAAATATTCTTTGGCGATTCTTTTTCAAACGCTAGCAAAACAAAATTGTGTGTAGGTAGGTAAAACGCATCTACGGAATAATGTTTTTCCCGCGTATACGGCGAAAAGTGGAATCTTTAAAAAAAAAAACACGTAACTAATCACAATTTTTGTTAAACGAACTCGCGACTTGAGCTAACAATAAGCCTTTTTCGTGTTACTACTCGCACGAGGGACGTGTTCATTATTTGTTAACTTTAATTATTAAAATTGAGCTTTTGGCTCAATTAAAAAATTAGAGCTTTCTTACGAGTATTAAAAACAATAAGTTATTTTTAATCGAAATCAAATAGTGACACGACATTATTTATATGACCATTGAAATAGGCACAAAAAGGTAGTAAAACAAGAATGTAAAATTCGCATCTCTCTATCATTTATAATAACGGAACGTACCCCGCAAATACAACGAAAATGAAACGCACCGTGCATACTGACTGATTCGGTAGAATGTGTTAAAACATATTTAATATTCGAAATTAAAGATTTCTGGAAATTTTTTCGATAGATAGGTACTAAAGGTACCTAAGGGCAAGCCCCTGTAAATAACTTTTCGACACTAACGCCCAACTCCAAGCGCAGATAAAAGAGCACGCGTCCAGATTGTTCTAGGCGACCATTGTGCGATATGATCAATTTTGATTTTCAGCGTCATTTTTCAATTTTTGTTAAAATATCTATTACATAATTATGTAAATAAACACAGTCGATTTCATTTAACACGGTACACAATAAACTGAATGCTTTCCTACATATTTAAAAGTCTAATTAAATGGAAAACCCGCAATTTGCATAATATTAAACACTTGACTGATAACGATAAGAAATACTTCGCTCGATTACCTACATCATCTATGTTCATCAAATGTTATCTATTTTAACGACGAAGTTGTTACTCATATCAGAAAGAGAACGGTTTGGAAAGTGTGCGCTGTTACCGAAACACCTTTACGCGATGTCTTATCAATTTTTGTAAAAATCGTCGATTCGTTTAAAACACATTCCCATTTTATTTCCTTTGGAATAATATTATTGTTTTTTTGGTACATAAGTTTTGATTTGTGATAAATAATCACAAAATAATTTAACGTCGGTAAGACCGTCGATTAAAACGACGTGAGTTTCAAAAGTGAAATTAACACAATAACAACTTTTGATGTAACGCAAAGAATTTGAATTTACGAAGACGTCAAAGTGAAAGATAACAAATGTCGACAAAGTTTAAAAATATTCTTTGGCGATTCTTTTTCAAACGGTAGCAAAACAAAATTATGTGTAGGTAAAACGCATCCACGGAATAATGTTTTTAATTCGCACTTTTTGTAAAAATGAGTTATTCTGACTATCTTATACATCTATTCCGATTTTTTCCACCGGAAAAATAATACCTATTAACGTTTTTATAGCCAAAATACGAGGTAACGAGTGAACAATTTGGATATCGTAGAGCGATTAGCGTTGAGCAAATGATAATTAAGGTTTATAGTCGTAATAACCTTCTTGTGATTTTATTAGATGCTCGTTATAAACATGTCCTTCATTTGTAACAAAATCAGCAAACTATACTGCACAATAAAATCGACCCGAATCACTAAAAGTTCAACTTTAAGTATGTCCCGATGTCTTTTTTCATTGAAATATACCAAAAATTGTTGAAATTATGAGACATTCTGGAGAAGACGATGTTATCTAGTTAAGCTGAGGTGATAGTGCTCTTAAAATTAACGATACATACAGACCGTATCCGTCCAAGTACTGCAATTCTCATTACCATTACCATTACTGTCATGTTTTTGAAATTCAACTTGTTTGTTATCTGCTATTCATCGATGTAATCAATACACGAACGCAAATTTTTATTTTTATATTATTTAATGTTATGAATATATCGAGATACACTTGTCTTCGCCCTATTTACTATAAAAATACCTAAAATACTTTGTTCCCGATTTTTTTTATCATTACCGTCCGGCAATACGTTACAATTCATCATTACGACCCGAGCACTTCGTGGTTGTGTGACGACAGTGCAAAATAATTGTACCCGTAAATGCTTTCGATAGAACACGCACTTTAATTAATTTCATTATCGTCCATTAATGTTAAATAATACTGTTATATTTATTGTCAATAATTAGTTATATATTTTATTACCGTTAACGTGTAGATTCTGCTTTCTTCTTCAGCTTTCTGCTGGTCACAAACCAGCAAAAGTTGACAAGATATCGAAAATTGGTTTAGACATTAACAAAACTAAAACAAACTTCCAACCAGCTCACGGTAGCCAAACAGAAGGTAAAAAAAATCGAAAAATATTTCATCAATTAATAACGCTGCTGACTAAATGATGAATTATACCTAAAATTTGCTCACAAAATACAACGAATGCCCCAAAAACGTTCTTTAGCATTACCATCCATTACTATCTCAGACGCCCCTGGCTAAAATTTCAAAATATTTTCCTTATAAACTTTCCACCCTACATTTCATGTAAAAAAAAATATTCTGTAACAGGTAGCATGCTTTTTTACAGTTCTATTTTGTATTGAAGGAATGAGTTTGGAAATTGTTCTGAATTCTCTCACATAAACTGTCCGAAATAGTTCATTAAAGCTATAAACTAGTAGCATATTCTTAATACTAATGCGTATCACCTGTTTCGATAGAAAACACTTCATTTGAAGTATATTTTCAAGTAATTTTGATTGCTAGTAAAGTAATTTTTACATGGACGTTAACTAAAAGTTAAGGGGATAGTAGACGCTCGAAAATGAATACTTATATATCATTTTTTTATCGTTGATAACAACTTTGAAAAGTATCGTGACGTTTTAAATGACGTATTTTTTATAATTATTTGATATTCTGTAATAAAAATTTATCAAAGATAAGTTTTTAGATATTTTCTCAAAATCTATGGGGAATTTATAACATATTTTTACATTTATAGAATCAGCATTGGTTTATCTAGGTGATATCAATAAAAATTGAAACTTCCCTTTAGTAATCTCACAATTTCAATTTTTATAGACGTTTTATAGTTACTTATGACATATGATCATAAAACGTCTATAAAAATTAAAATTGTGAGATTACTAAAGAGAAGTTTTAATTTTTATCGATATTATCACCTAGATAAACCAATACAGATTCTATAAATGTAAAAATATGTTATAAATTCCCCATAGATTTTGAGAAAATATCTAAAAACTTATCTTTGATAAATTTTTATTACAGAATATCAAATAATTATAAAAAATACATCATTTACAACGTCAAAATACTTTTCAAAGTCGTTATCAACTATAAAAAAACGATATATAAGTATTCATTTTCGTGCGACTACATCCCTTAATTTGTTAGTATTTTTCGTGGCCAACTTACATTTACATTCTATAATGTTATACATTATAGGAAAATCCAAAATTGATCGAAAGTTACAATTTTTACATTTTGTGTATTTTCTATCGTAAGTGATTTTCTTAATTGAAAATAACCCGTTTACATTATATAAAAATATTGATTTTAAAGGTTTTAATCAATATACAAATAGGAATATTATGGAGATTACAATGCTTAAAACAAAGTTAACAAATCGGACTAATGACCAAACAGTAATTTATTGACGAATTGGAAATGAAACTGTTAAATATTAATAAGCACTCATAATTAGTATTTTAATCTATCATGAAATTTGATTGTTTGTGAAAACGAAAGGTACAAAAGATGGATTTGGGGTTAGCGCCCAATCAAAAATTAAATTAAATTGTTATAATTATTACGAAATTTATTTTGACTATTATTTTTCATTGACGATAAGATTATTTTCTATCAATTTTATTAAACCGTGTAAATAAAATTGGATCTACGAAATTTTAGAAATAGGTGAATATACCTATTCAAACTTGATTAATTTACAACAAAGATAATCCGATGGTACTGACATTTAAAGATTGAATTACTATCAACGCGAAACCAATGTAACATCCTCCGGTGTTGTGTTTAGAGCACAAAACGATTTATAATGTACCTACGCAATTTATGTTCGAAACGGTGAAATTTACTTATGTCAGTTTGGGTTTTAGATTAAAATTGGATAATTTATAACAACTTACGTTTAGTGTTCATAAATTCTATTCGACCTAATCCCTATAATTTATTGTAACTATGTGGCTGTAAGGAAAATTTAAATAAAAACGATCGTTATTAAACCAATTGAAATATAAGTTGTCTTTGAAATAAAACAAATTGATTGTCAATTGCAAAACTTTCCTCGATTTGTAGGTATCATTATATGTTTTTGATTTTCAATTGTTATATATATAAAGGAATGAACTTGTACATATTTTCGCGCTTTATGAATTTTAGAAATGTGGTTATGTACCTTCGAACTGACGTTGTAAAATGAGAACCGTTTTTAGTTTACAACGTTAAGTACCTACATCGGATCGATATCAACAATGCTACGTCCTGATGCGATTAAACTCAACTACACCCTCGATAGTAATGTAGGTACATTACTAGTGAATAATTTATTTAAAATAACAGGAGTCCGTAGTTTATAGCTGACAAAATACTTAAATGCAATCGATGTAAACACTAATTAATTGTTCACCATGTACGAGAACGGATCATATTTTAAGGGTATAATTCGCATCTATCCAATTTAATTATGCAAATTTAGAAGAAATATCGTATTTTAAATTGATGAATGACGAATAGTATCTAATATTTAGTTCATTTCATAACTTGTTGCATATTTTTTATAAACCACACAAAAATTTCCATTTAATCCGCATACCTATGGCCTATCCAAACCTATATGCAATTCACGTCATCAAAAAAAAGTTACTAGATTGTTTATTTGTAATACGGTTTAAAGTTTGGAAAATGACATATTCTATAGATGATTTACTTGCGCACATATTAAATGGTATAAAGAAAGACTACAATTTATTAGAACTGTCAAAATACGAGGTGCGAGGTGACAGCACTGCGTGAAACGTCATCATCTAGTAAGCATTTATTGATGACGTGGATTGCATATAGGTTTGGACGAAGTGTACATAAGTAGACTTTAACTTCATTCGACATTAACCCCATAATCGCAACGAAAACGGATTTTAGTTCTCAACGTTGTATAGGTGAGTAAAATAGTAAGCGATCATTAAAAAGTGAATAATTAAATGGGTAACGTGGAATATTTTTGAAAGCACGCGATAAATTAAAGGTCGGCCTTTTCCTAAATGACTTTAAGGCATTTTGCCGCATTTCATCTTAAAGCGATCGTTTTACTCCCTTAACTTTTTTAGCACGACATAGTGCCTTATTGGTGGCGGAATATTTCGACTTCGATAACTTTGAAACTTAATAGCAAATAAATATGCTACGGTAGTCACAGAGTTTCATGATTCGATAAAAGTAAATCGTTTTTAAGAGCTTTGACGGAAGTTTTGCATAATAAAACGGATTTTTCAAAATACACTAAGTACTTCCTAATAAATAAAGAATTTTGTTACCGCCTTAACGTCAAATGCATTTGGTAGAACCTTTTGAGAATTTAAGGGTTATAGGTGTATATATCTGCACCCTGTAATATTTGATATTTTCATCTTATTTCGTTATATGTTATGAATTAAAAAAAGAAGACTATGTTTTATTTTTTAATAAAAATATAATTTAAATATAGATGTAGAGGGTGTCTAGGAAGCTGTAAAAATATCTCGGGAGCGCATAAAACCACGTCAAAATAATGTCACAAGTTCCTATAAATGTTTTTCCTACGGCGCTCCCCTGTTGAGATATTCGCCCTCAAAGTCGAAAAATAAAAATCAATTTTGGTAAACCTACGTAATAAATGAAAGTTTTTTGATATCACCTCAGACGAGTCACGGGTGCACTACCCCTACCCTTTTCTAACTTTAATTGTTTTAAAGACATTTTTCAGATTTCCATTAATTTTATTTACAACCACCACGCATGCAATGACGTTATTTCTGACATTTTTGAAAGTTGAAAATAGACATATTTTATTAATTGTTAATTCGTACTCGAGTGGAAAGTAAAAGTCATGTCGAATTTTTCCATATCAATTCTGATGTATGTTTACAGGGCGAGTTAAGATAGTAACACCGCCCCTTCACCATTAGTTCGTCAAATATTCATATTGAAAAAATATTTTCTCAATAATAGATGTTTAGAATATGTTGTATATTATTGTACGTTTATTTTACTGTACGGCCTAATGATATTTGAGCAGTAATATGCAACTTTTTATTTTTAAATGACTAACTTTTCTCTATGCAGCGTTATAAAAATATTTTGGGGGGGGGCATATGATCTAATTACACCGTTAAAGACGATTAAAGTTGAAAACTGTTCTATATTTAGCAATATCGTCGAAAAATGATATAATTATGTTATGTACAAAATTTTTTTTACAAAATCTTAAAGTATTCCGAATAGCTTCTCTACTTGGTGTTTCAACTTTAATCGTGTTTAACAGTAATTTTGTCATTTATCTGGCCCCCCACAATATTTTTATAACGCCGTATAGAAAAAAGATAGTTTTTCGAAAAAACGTAAAAAATATACAGGTGTCATTTAAAAATGAAAAGTTGCATATACACATTTGAATCTCATTAGGCCCTGAAATAAAATAAATGTACAGTAATATACATTTCCATTTTAACATTTCTTTTTCAAAATATTTGGATTTCAAATTTCTATTTCACTGTAGTTCCGCGTATATTCGCGTGCAATACACTTAAACGTCCCTCACAAAATTTAGCAAGATTGTTTTGTTAAGCGTGCCAAAGTTCCTAATTTTTTTTTATGCTGGGCGCACCCTTGCAGCACAAACGTTCGGTACAAACGTTTTTGCTTAAATGTGCTTAATGTTTTTCAATTATAAAGATAGAAATACCGCACACTCATTTAGAATGATTAAGCAAGAGGTTAAACGTAATTCAGCGAAAAGTAAAAATACAGTAAGTTTGTTCAAAGCTGGGCTGGTTCGTGGCACCAAGCACTAACCATTGTTCTAAGGCAATTTTAACATATACAAAACACATTTTGGTTATGCGCGGCTTCTGATTGGATATGAACAACGCCGTAACGTCATAAAAAATTACAAAAATTTAAAAATACAATATAAAATATCGTATTTTTACGTGAATTTATTTATTTTTAGTTTTTATATTTTTTACGTTTTCGTGCCCCAAACCTTGTTGCGCCCGTGACGGGTTCTCCTTTCGTCACGCTTTCGTAACGGCGTTGGTTTTGGAAGTCTATTTTAATTCAGATTTTGACTAGTTGAAATTAATTTCAACTGTTTGAAACTGGTCGTAATTATAACATGATGTGAGTGGAAAGGTTATGTTAATAGAGGTGTACAGAGATTGAAATAAGTGGGCGAGTTATTTACAGACAGTATTATCGTTGTGTTGTATATTATATTGAGTTGGGGAATAAGTTCGTAGCGTTTTTATATTTTCTTTTGTTTTACAACGATTTTTTTGCTTTTGACAAAGTGTATAATATTCATTCGATAGAGATCTTTCTGCTCTACAAAACTGTGCTAATCGGCTTTTTGAGTAATTTAATTTTTTATTACTTTTCAGGCTTAGAAATGGAATATCCAGGAGGTAAAAATCAACATTTTCGACACCTGCTCTTCTTCGCTTTTCATTGAGGCCAAAAAGCTGCTGAAGCAGTCCGGGACATTTGCAACGTATGCGGAGAAGGTGTCATAGGCGAGTCTACAGCACGGAAATGGTTTGCAAAGTTCAAAAATGGCGATTTTGACATCGACGACACGCCCCGCAGCGGAAGACATTCTGAATTCGACGAAGAGCGTCCCAAAGCACTTTTGAAGGAGGACGGTCACCAAACAAGTCGTGAATTGGCCGAAAAAATTAACTGCGATCATAAAACGATTCTCAATCATCTTCATTCAATGGGATTTGTCGAAAAATTGGGAGCCTGGGTGCTTCACGAGCTTAACGAAAACAATAAAGAAAATCGCCTTCAAATTGCTTCTCAACATCTCGCTCGCCATCGAGCAACACGCGGTCATAAACAGCGCTTTTTGTACCGAATCGTCACGGGAGATGAGAAATGGTGCCTATGCATAAATATAAAGCAAATAAAGGAGTGGGTGGCTCCAGGAGATACGCCAAAGCCGAGAGTCAAGCCTGACCTCCATCCAAAGAAGACCATGATCTGCGTTTGGTGAGACTGGGAGGGCATGGTGCACTGGGAAATGCTCGAAAGGAATGCCACTGTCAACAAGGAGCTCTACATAGCCCAGCTACACCGCGTAAAAGAGGCTATTCGACTGAAAAGACCCCATCAACAAGACCAAACCATACTCCTTCACGACAACGCCAGGCCCCATGTTGCACAAGTCGTCAAAGCCGCACTCCAAGAGCTCGAATGGGAGGTCCTTCTGCATCCGCCGTATTCTCCGGACCTTGTACCGACGGATTATCATCTTTTCCGCTCCCTGTCGAACAATATGAGGGGCGTTAGCTTCGACAATGAAGAGGACCTTAAAAACTGGCTCAACAACTTCTTCGATACCAGACCGGGCGATTTTTGGTCGAGAGGTGGGAGGAGGTCGTAAACAGCAACGACGAATACATAATTGATTAATTTATTGTTATAACTATTGATTTTTGTTTAAATAAAAGTCTTTGATAAAAACGCTACGAACTTATTCCCCAACCCAATAGTTGTGTAGAGTGGACTTACGTACATTTGTACTCTAGAAAATAAAATAATGTTAGTTTATGTTAGTGTGTTTTTGTTATTTAGTTTTAGTCGTTATAACTTGCAATTAGTTGTTGGAAAGTTTAATTAAAATTAATGAAAGTGTAATAATTATTCAGAAAACCGTAGTCTCCGGCGTTATTACCAACAAAACGTCTTTCTGCTACGTCTTTCCAATCTTACTAAAACGTTGCTGTATCCACCATTAGTCGAAATCTTTGGAATCGTTGTTGTCGAGTCGCTTTTACGTCATCCAATTTCGATCCAAATCGGTAGAAATGAATTAGAATAGACCTCCTAATGCACGTTATGTAGTGCGTGTTAGGTTATCTTTGAAGGAATTTGTGTTAAAATTTTTCTAGTTCACGATTTATTTAGGTACATATCTGATATTATTAATAATCGAAGTAAATACTATAACAATGAAGTTTTGCAAAGTATTTTCCTCGCATCGTTTTTGATTTATTGGGTGCACCCACAGGCGCTTGGTTTGATCTTTTGCACAAAGCAATTTGCATCGAATGCCATAAGAACGCTACCGCACCACATCCATCTTCCACAGACGTTGCGAAGCCTAATTTGTAGTTTTCTGAAACACACCGACTATGGCAATGGCAATGGTTTTCCGATAAAACGAAAACGCCTTTGCTTAGCCCTGCCCAGCCTTAATGCTCGGGTAATTTTTCGTAAGTAGATTAATTGCTTTCCTCAGAAACGTCCCGACACACGTTTTAACGGAACTTGTTGCTCCAAAAATAATCTGTTTTTTTTTCTTTTTAATCTTTTGCATTTTAATCGTAATTAAGCTCTAAAAATGAACATCCTTTATAGGTTAATTGCGAGGTTCGTGTTCTTTATTTAGTTCTGAATTATAAAGTAATTTATGCCGTTCTATATTTTCGACCCGAGAACAAGTATTTTAAGTAAGGACTATATGTATATACCTACACAACTTTTGCGTGCATAGGAAGGGTTAAATTGGGAGTTTTAAATAATTCAAGCACGAATGAATTCGCCTTGAGCTCGAATGTTAGCAGATGTTGTTATACTGTCGATCGCATCGGCGTCGTTATTTTTTTTTTAAGAAATATAGAATATTTCGAATATTCCCGAATATCCGGGTTTTATTCGTCCCTTTAATGCGGCTAAACGTTATGGAGTTTTTATTAAGTACGAGCGTTCTCGATCGTTTTCCATTCGATTGGGTCGAGTAGGTATTTTACATTTTATACATTTAGTACCTATAGGATAAGGAATTTAATTCCTTAAATTTATATTTTATAAGTTATCGTTTGTTGATCGTTGAGCATTTCTATGTACCTAATACAAGATTTTAGATAAAACAACGACAAAAAAGAGATTATTTTGTTGTGCAGTAAAGCTACTATAGATTTAATAAAAATGAAATAATATGTACGGACCTTCTTGAAAAAAATACTACGTTCAGGTTTCACTTTAACCATTTATCATCAAATAATAATTTTACTGTATTTTTAGTCATACTCGTCTTTGAAATATTCAAAGTAACTCGTGAACACTTCTAGTTAGGCCTGTCGCGGGTGTACTTAAAAGTTATTTTATTACTCTTGTTTAGTCTCTTGTCTGTATTAGATATTTTATGATTACACATAAATTAATCAAGAAACGCGAGCGATCGAGACGCTCGAATTCTATAATTATTTATATACCGATAAAACAGGGATTATTAAATCTAAAAATATAAACGTAAAATTTAATTTAAAGATAAAATTTTATTTAAAACTTCTACGTACTTGTAGCTATTATTGATATTTTCTAAAAATTACTAAACTTCATTACGAAGTCGCATATTGTAGGATAAAATTTTCATCGGCCGCCATGACCGCAATAATGTTTAGGTTTGATTGTACGTAGGTAGTATTATTTTAAATTAAAATTCCGAGTTAAAAATATTTGAAACGCGAACGCTACGATCTTGGTATATTATTCTAACAAAACTATTTATTCGAGTTTTACTGTTCCAGAAAATTAACAGTGGAATATCGGGATTTACTTATTCAAATGATGTCGAATATCTATTGCAAATGAATTACAAAAATAAATCGTTTTATATTATAAACCTCCACCTACTTATTCTTTTAGTTGCACTATTTTAGTAAAAGATTTAGAAATAAGTTTTTAATAGCTATAAAATAAAATATACCCAACGGCGCTTTGAAATATTCATATCGAAATAGCTTTTGTAATAAATATATTTCTCGTTCGAAATCAATATTAGATAGTAGGTATATAGCGGAATATAATGATTAAAGCAATAGCAATTTATTACGGTTCTGTTAGCGATTCAATATTATTTTTTTATAATAATGATTTAGCGACCATAAGGAGAAGCGGTTAATCCTTAAAAATGTGTCCGCTAAGGTTAATGTGATGTGAAATTTGTCATCGATAAAATGAAGTTTAAAAATTACATTGTGGGTCATTTATTTGTACAATCGTGAAGAACATAGGGGAGACCGGGGCTAGTTGGCATACTTTTTATAAAAGTGCCTGTACTTCTTACCCAATCAATGCAATATGAATTTATCTTATATGCATTAAAAGCCCTCCTAACACAGATTTTTTTAATATATGTTTTGATTTTGAACTATTAATATTTAAAAAGATGTAGTACATTTTCCATCGTTCGTTGATCTGGTCAACTTGCCCCGGACACGGGGTAAGTTGTCAAACACGTCGGGGTATAAGTTGGCAATCAATAATTTATGTAGAATTTCTGCTCATAGATCGAAAATAATTTCTCACAAAAAATGGTAAATAACATTATAAAAAATAATGTTATTTACCATTTTTTGTGATTTACCATTTGACTTCTCTTATTGCTTGTAACATAACATTTTTTGGTATGTTGCCTCTATTGGTTTTCCTTTTATATGTCCGAACCATTGTGCTATGATACATACATTAAAAAATGAGTTTTAGTGGTAAATAAGTTAAAAAATTAGAAAATTAAAAAGATTTTTTAGATTGACACCAAAAAGTGAGAATGCCAAAATGCCCCGGAAAAAATGTGCCAACTTTCCCCGGAGGCTCATAAAAATTTAACAAAATTTTTTTTACTATTAAATGTATGTATTAAAAAAATTTTGAAGTGATGATTTTCAATCGATGCTCCTCTACAGTATACTACCTTAATTAATATGAATATTTATTTATAGAACTCACAAACTAAATTTTGAAAAGGCTGAAATTTTTTTTTCTCGAATGTGAATTATTGAATACTTACTTGCTGTCCAGGCAAATTCAACTGTGAGACTAAAACTTATAGCATTTGTACACAATGAATAGTAGATGATAATCACATAAGCAGATTAGCTATATATAGTTTAGAACGTGAAATATCGAAATTTTGCCAACTTGCCCCGCATGCCAACTAGCCCCGGTCTCCCCTACTAGGTATTTTATAATATTTGTAGTAGGTACTGATAAACTAAATTAAACTGAAGTATTTATAAATAAATAGCACTTTTCTATTCATTGAAATAAATAAATACGTATAAAGAAAAACTTTTAGTTTCTTTGTAAATAGGTAGGTACCTATTTATACGTTATTTATGATAGGTTCCAATGCACGTCATCGATAAAAAGTTACTAAATCGTATATTTGTAATATTCAGTTTTAAAGTTTTGAACGTAGTTTATTCTACCGACGATTTACCTAAACACATACGACATGGAAAATAAAGACTAAAATTTATTAGTAGGTACTGTAAAAATACGAGGTTTTATTCATGAGTGTATAGGAACTTATCTTGAATAACATTTAACATGATGATATAAGATTTAAATTACAAATTTGAACTTATAATGGTCGAAAACGGCGTGAATATGCGTCAGAAGTGTCTTTGAAAAAAACAAGATAGTATCTCTAATACACTGCAGTTCGTTTAGGGCAGTGGTCGGCAAACTAATTAGCCAAAGAGCCAAATATGAACATTACAACAATTTTTAAAAAAATTGGGAGCCAAATCTGCTTGTTTAGTAAACTTTTATTACACTAAATAAGTAGTACACTAAATAAAACTAAATAAAATAAAGAGCCACATGCGGCTCTGGAGCCGCACTTTGCCGACCACTGGTTTAGGGTAATATCCACTTTCTCGGCAGCCCGAAAATATGTGTACAGATGTATTTTTTTGGTATGTCGTGCATATTTAGCAAATCGTATGGCATATATCAATCCATTTTGATTCATGTATCACGATTATGTCTTTATTGTCTCTACTTTTTTCTCACTGATGGCGTTATTAGATGTCTATCTAAAACTTTACCGGCACTCTTCGTTTTTTTTTTTGGTGCTAGTTTCTGTTTATTTTTTTTTAAAGCAGCATCGGTCTTCTTTTTTCCGTATTGAGGATCGGTAACGTTTGCGGTATTCTGCTTTCTTTTTGCCCTTGAAGGTTTTTATCGTTTTGTAAAGCATTCTAATCATTCCTTTTATTGAAACGAATAGAAAACCTGCGCAAACTCTCCTAATTAGGTAGGAAATATTGCGCATCCACGTGGTTGGCATGGACATTTCCACATTGACTCGAAACTGAGTAAAAACGGTAGTCAATATACCGAAATGACTAAGCAACCACCTGACTTGGCGATTATTTAGAAGAGAAACACTTTTGAAAATGCAAGCACTTAAATTACTCCAAACGAGCAGTATAATATACCTTATATAAAATTTATTATAATCCAAGAAGACGATGTGCTTGCTAACTTAGTTTTTACTAAATATAGAAATAGAGTTTTGTTTTAGCGTATTTTTAATAGCGCAAACCTACGCCATAAAATAACTTCGTAACATTTTTGAACGATCTTTTATTTTTAAAAATCAATATGATTCCAAGATTTATTGCGAATTTACTTAAAAGCAAAAAACAACTACCGCGCGAGAGCGTAATATTTATAAAGTTTAAACTAAGTACTTAACGTACCATGCACGGCTATAAATAGTGAAATTAACTTGCACAAAGTGAAGAATCGAAAAGATTTCTAGCACAACATAATACGTATAATATACCTATATATTTACTAAAACTTTAATTTTACTAAAAAAATATTAATACTAGTCTTTGTGAAAATCGTTTAAAACGTAAAGAAATGAAGATATAATTATTTATACATTATACATATAAGATATAACATATCAATAAATATATAAGATATAACATATAGATATAAGATATCTACATTATAGATATAATCATGGGGCATACCTAATACTCGAGAAACAGGCACATATTTATTGTTAATTAAACTAATTTCCTAATAATCAATCGTGCAGAAAGTTTTAAAGCTGTATGTAATGAAATATACTGAAACTTTTCAATATAGGATGCTTCGGGACCACAAATTGTTCGTTACGAAGAAATGTCCGCTAATGGGAAATACATCACACTTTAAAACAATGTCGAGGTTTTTAAGTGTTCGATATTTGAAAATGTGTATTAAGAGAATAAGTTTTGCTGTAGATATATCTATAAATGAGTATTAAACTCGATGATAAAATTAGGTACTCTCAATTAAATTTTCTATTTTCGTTTATTAGATATTAATTATTATCAACCGTTTTATTTTACTTATCAAATTTGTAATTAAATATGTATTTAGATATCCCCGTAAATCGTTATAAAATTATAAAACAACTAAAAGTATTAAAAATATTTTAACCAATAAAAAATTAGATAAAACAAAAACAAAACGAAACAAAATAAAACAAAACGAAATTCAAATAGCTTTTATATGATATCTACATTCAAATAAAAAAGTTATTATGGAAATCAATTTTGCAATTTTAGCAATATTGTTTAACCCAGCAGTAAAAACGTTATTTACTGGGTAGTACAACATTGGAAACTCGGGCACTGTATTTTAAATAAATTAACAAGATTGATTCAAATTTAACATATTGTGAAATTTAGAATGGCATTCATATTAAAAACATATTAAAAAAAAGCAAACTAAGAAGGTTTAAAAAGATTAAACAGTTATCATCGTAATGCATTTTATCCCTTTTTTTTGTCTTAAAGTGTGTGTAAAAATGGTCAAGTTAATTTCAATGATTGCTTGAAGTTTACAGCCTCGCCTGCTCGCGTAAAAACATTTTCTCGTCACTTTTCACAGATTTACTAGATGCATAAATTTTTCATCGTCGTTATTTTTGTTCGCATTAAATACGTATCGTAGAAAAATTTTCGAAAAATAAACAGACGTACCCACTTTAAATTATAAGTATCTACAGCGACGCAGATGCGCGCGACAAGATCCTCCGCACTGTTCGCGGGTGCATATCGTACACTTGATCTTTAATGCGACCCCGGAAAACAAAATCCAAGGATACGTTTTACCTGTTCTTCAACAACGCCCTGTATCGCGTTAAGATTGCGTTTCCTAGCCTGCATTGCTATGTGATCCCGATTCGTCTTTGAGCAAGCTACCCCTCCCCAAAGTTTGTACACGCGGTAGCGAATCGCCCTCTACTCGCTGTAACAAGACGAGTGGAACGTAATTAACTAATAACTATTAAAACAGGCTTAAACTGTTTTATTTTATACAAATACCTACTTACGTACTAATAATTGCAAATTTACATCGTTTGTAATTATAGTATAGATGGGTATCTATTTGTTCCAAATAAAACAGTTTTAATCTTGTTTTAATAGTTATTAGTTAATTACGTACATATTTTTTAAGCAAGAGGATCACTATTAAAAATGCAACTGTCACGGCACGATCTTGGAATTAAGTATAATTAAAATCTTTTTATCAAAAAGAATCCATATCAAAAAATCGAATTACATATTTGAATTTTGCACTGTCTAGAAACTGGGAGCGATTCCAGAAAACGTTTTGTCATCACAACATAATATTAGGGACAGTAATATTATTAGCAAACAATTTTTACCAGATTTTAGCAAATTGCGTCGTTGCATTAGATGCATGAAATAGATACAACGATTCATTTTCGATAACATTACGGTTTACGATAGTTTGGCAAAAAATATATGTATATACCTATACATATTATATTAATCAACGAGTAAATTGCAATACACCTATAAAACACGTCGCCGACGACATTAGTTATGACTACGACTGTACCTACCTATACATGCACACATGCATCTACTGCAGCACGTACCTAATTATTTTCTCATCGGGTACCGTTTTATTTCTTTATACGTAGATATCCTAGCCGTTATTTTTTTTTTGGTATAAAACTAGACCATTAAATTCTACGTAAGAGGCCATTTATTCTTATCAACGGTTAGGGAGATATAGTCGACGTCCTGACAAAACCCAACGTAAGGATTAAAGATCGACAGGTAGTTAGGTAAAAATTTAACAATAGGCGTTAAAGAAATTCTAATAAGCGTTGCTCTATCTGTAAATTTGAGAGGCCGACTTTAAATCCATCTCAAAAATACAATGATCTTAGTTAATTCTCAACTGCAGTCTTGTGACGTTCTTGTAAATGTGTAATGTGACGTCTTGTAAATAAATAAGTGTTTATTAAGAATCGAATTTGTAATAAACCTGTTTTCCTAACGTTTATGTTTTTAAAATTAATTGTCTTATATTTAAACGACCCTAAGTACGGTCCATCGCGTTTGTTGTGCTTACGAGCTGAAGCGAGTCAAAGTTAAATAATAATCTGCAAACACCTATCGTTCAATAATCGGCTGCCTCCCTGTTTTTCAGTCGAATGTCGGGTTTTGTCAGGACGTCGACTATAAAATCAAACGTGAATCGTGACGGTTGCTTCAGTAAGAACAATTTCGTATGTTTCATACTATTATAACGTCCGTCAAACGCCGAAACGTATTTATCGTGTAAACAGTGACAGCAGATAAAATTAAAGAACCTATTAAAATATTGGGCATAAATAATTAATTAGCCGCGTAATTTAAACAATCGCTGATCAAATTGTAAATAATCGGAAATTGACCGGAATTATGTATTACGACAAGGGATAAAGTGGCCGTAACGAGATCGAATTAACATTCAAATATACTTAAGTTATTTTTTTCGTCAAATTAATTGTTAACGATCAGAAACAAATATTTCGGGCATGTTTAAAATAATTTTATTAAACGTTTTACTTGTAACACATCTCTTAAGCGATGGAGTTACACGATAATAAATACACAATTTAACCACATCAATCCGCACATTATTCCGCAGAGATTTAAGCGCATGAATATTTGGTTACGAATTCAGTTTTAAAATTCAATCACGCCTCTCCAATGTAACACCCTAATTTAGGAAGTGACCGTATAGACGTACAAACACATTTTTACCGAGTTTCATCAATTTCTCATCCTATTACGTATACCGTTGCGTACAACGAACGTTTTAAAATGCATATATATTTACCAATCTTTCACTTTATTTTTGAAGTTTCGCCATTTCATCCCTTACATTACGACGCAGTTTCAGATGCCGACGTGAATTATTAAAAAGTATACCACATCGGTTACGATCGACAGAAGAAAACACGCACGCATTTTTTTTTAGTTATAAAAATTTAAAGCTTTCGCTACACAAAATTTTACTTACCTAAACTCATCTTTTGGATTTTGGACAAACTTGATGCACTCTCGTTTGTGAAATGACGCTTCGATCCAACTGCGAACTGGCGGCTTTAATTAATAAAAATGTATAAGAATAATTAATATTCATTAGTTGTTAGGTAAAACAACATGCGTAAAAAGAAAAACGGCTAGCTACTAAAAATAGAGATTTCCATAATACATGTCTCAATAAAATGTTTTGTCGTAAATCAAATTGTTGGTGAATAAAAAATGTTCGGGGATTACTTGATTTTCATTCTCTAAACTCCCTTCAGCCGTTTTAAGTAAAAACGAAATAATATAAGTAAGTATAAGTATAACAAAAAAAAAGTGAAAAAGCATATACTAATTAGCTTGTTAACCGACGAATCATTAAAAATAAAATGCCGCCATTAAGAAAAATCGTTAGCTGCAAGGGTCCTCTGAAATTGGAAATCCTTTTACACTTGAAATTTCAATATGTATTTAGGCCGCACCACCGATTTTTCCGGAGTTTTCATCTAATTCTTTAATGTTATATATATATCTAAGGACAGCCCGGTTCTATATAAGAAATCCTGAAATATTTTCGTTTGCACGAACTTCAAAAGTGACATAAAATAAGGGTAGTGTGACACACATAATAAGTACCTACTTAAGAATATATTTTATCTGTGTTAAGATTGTGAAAATGCAATTACCGTTCCGAGAGATATTTAAACGTGCAAAACGAATCGTTGGCGGTTTTGCAACGAGGCAAATATGACGATAACATCAATAAATATCAATATAAAACGATATAAAAGTATCACATATGGGACGTGTCGGTGTAAGATAATATATTGTGCTATGTATTACCGATTGATATTTTTTAAAATTATTTCCTACACCATCGACTTTGAAATATTGTTCAACTTGACGAACTTTTGTTTGCTTTCCATTTGGTCTTCAAACAATATTACAATATTTATACAATATTACAATATTTAGTTATAGGTATTGATTAAACCGGTAAAAAACAACTTTATCTTACGGTAAATGTCAAGTAAATTAACCGAGTTGATGTAATCGCGCAGATGTAATAATTAATGGAAGACACTTTGAAAAATATAAATTCAATTTAAGCAACCCTTGAACAGGGTTTATTAAAATGAACATAATTTTCTTTTGTTTTCATTGATTAAAACTGACATTTATAATGTAATTAAGGTATTAAATTACGAAAGTTTTAAGAAGCACGGCATAATTTTATTCTATTGTCGTGTAGAATTATATTGTACGAATTTTAAAAGAAAATTGTTAGTTTCGTTCCAATTCGATTCATAATAAGTTATTGTGTATTAACAATACGCCTAAACTACATGTTGAATCGATTTTAAATCCTAATAACCCCATTTTATAAGTGCACGCAACGTTTTGTCGTTTTATACACAATATAGTAAAAGCTCATTAAATCTTAGAAATTAATGTAAAATACTTAAACCTATAAATAGGTAGTTAAAAGCTCTTATTTTGACTTATAATATTTAAGCTTTATAGTATTGTTCGAGCTTTAGACGATAAGGACTAAAGTACATATATCCATGTGGCGATACAAAAAATGAAAACGATTTCTATTTTACTTAGTTGATTGTAAGAATTTAATTAACAATACCTAAGTAATTATTTAAATTTTTAATTAAAATAGAGACCGTTTAATCCACTAATAATTGTCAGTAAATATCTAATATTACAACCAAAATATTTAAAATCGTATATAAGCACAAACAAATCGTCGATAAACGCATATAGTTGTTCGAAAAATGTTCCTATCTATTAAATAAAATAAAATACGAGCACTAACTCATAACGTATTAGAGAAAATGTAAAAGAGAAAACGGAAATTAATTATCAACTATTTCAAAAGAGCATCTCCGTCGGCAATTATAAGTTTGATTAAATTTTACGTTCTGCTATAGAAAATACGTGCTCGGTAATTATTTTTAAAATAGCGATAAAGTTACAGGTACTTATTAGAAGAAAACTTCACGATAACTAGAAAAAAACTTACACGACATAACCTACTTCAACAGAAAACCGTTGTTCTTATACAAATAAATATTAGACGACTGAAGCCTGCAAGTATCCTGTACACCTTACATATGTACAGTTCGAAATTCTAGTAATTTTGTCATTGATAGCAGATCAAAGTAAATATGAGATAGATAACAGTTTGATATAGCAATACCTAAATTTGTAGAATCTTTTTCTAAAACGCATTTAAGGCATTTACTTATTAATTTAACCGGTTTTTCTATGTTTTCGTAAAGCAATAAACTTTATAAAAATGCAAGTTTAGAAGTTATTCAAAAATTTTAAAATTGATCTTTTAAAAAATTAGGTAGTGAAAATTTTTTAAAAATTTTACTTTGATATATGCTTTAATTTTCCATTCGTCTCGTCTGTTTCACAATTTTGTTATTAAATATAGACAAATATTTTTTGTTAAAAATTAGATAAATTAAGAATTTTACTATAATATACCTAACCATCATTATAAAGTTACTGGAAATATGAATTAAATGTTATAAGAAATATAATTTTATGGTCAACGCCATTTGAAATAGATAAAATAGGTAGGTAGGTAATAAAATTACCTATATTACAGTTACATAATTTATAGTTAAAGTTCAGTGAACTTTAAACGATTATATTTCAAAATTAACTATACACATACGTTACTCACGATCAATACGACACCTCATCAGTAAAACTTCATATTTTTACAGTATGCACTAATAAATTGTAGTCTTTCTTTGCCGTGTCATATATGTGCAGGTACACATCGGTAGAATGTGTCTCGTTAAAAACTTTAAACTGAATATTACAAATACACGACGTGTATTGGAACCCATCGTGAATAACGTATACTTACAATCGCAATCTTTTAAATTCACCTTATAAGTTGATATGGCTTATCCAAACCTATATGCAATTTACGTCATCAAAAAAAAAGTTACTAGATTGTTTATTTATAATTCGGTTTAAAGTTTGAAAAATGACATATTTTATAAATGATTTACCTGCGCACATATTAAATGGCATAAAGAAAGACTACAATTTATTAGAACTGTCAAAATATGAGGTACGAGGTGACAGTATTGTGTGAAACGTCATCATCTAGTAACTTTTTATTGATGACGTGATTGCATATAGGTTTGGACGAAGTGTAATCAACAACAAAAAATTAATGGCAAAAATTGTTGGTGATTGTTCTTTAATATTCGAAACAAAATTTTCTTTATTTTTACATAAGTAAATATCAAAATCGTTTACAGTCAAAATCGTTTATAACGACCTCTACCGCGAACTTTAAGCAAACTTATGAATTTGAAAATTGTTTATAGAACCTGAAAAATTTCGATACAAACGTTTTATTAAAAAAGTATCTGAATGATTAGGTACATCTACATCAATTAGAATGCAAGCAAACGTTTTCGTAGAAAATAAATTTTTCAGTTATTATGTATGATGAAGTATAAATACAGATAATCCTCGTATAACGCGGTACCTATACAACTCGGTTTACGTACACGTGTTCGTTAAATTTATGTCTGTTCGTATAAAGAAAAATATGCAAATACGTACATAAATACATATTTTTTTGTGTAGTGCCAAGACTATTTGAATTTGAATTTTTAATGTCACTAATACGTTAATTAAATACAGAAGGTTGCACAGTATTTTTCTTTTGGTTGACACAGTTTGACGAATCCCTTTCGGAGCTCTTTTAATTAAATTGTCAATACTTTTAGACTGAAAGATTTATTTGCTACTAAAACCATAAAATATTTTATTTACCTTACTTTACCACCATAAATTCCAGGGTTTCGTACGAATATCTCACAATCAGTATTTTAATTAAGAGTTAAATATTCGATTGCAACAGAAAGTGAATGCCATTACTCAACAATTATTTAATATACCTATGTATATCTATCATATTTATTATTAAAAATAATCGAATATTTACTTTATATTTGGAATAAAATCAAATTGACGCTTTTTATGTTAATGTAAAAAAAATAATTTCGTGGAACACTTTTTTTCTTTTATAATTCACCCCTCTTTATACTATTGATTTATTTGTATGTTTGACAAACTAGTGGACTGATATCTACACCTTCGAGAAAGGAGTACCTAATCCGATGTAAAATTTTATTTTCTTGTTATCCGCTAGATTTCGATTTCTCGTTTACACGAGAAAATCTACTTTCTATTTCTACTAATATGTGTACGTTACCTGCTACATAATATTACGTACGTATATCAACATTGATATATTGTTGTCGTTGGATAACAGTTTGTAAACTCAAGTTTATTATTGAATAATACGAAGTAGGCAAACACATACAACAAACCAAATGCATTGAGAAAAAAAAATTGTAGATAAATGAAATTTAAATTACAAGCAATTAAATTACGTCATACAATTTAACACTAGAGACGGAGCCCTAAATTTATTTCCGAACAAGATGATCTTAATCTAATTGTAAGTCAATTCAAAAGGTAGAAATGATGTCATTTATACTACAAGGCCATCTAAAAACAAACAAGAAATAAATATGCCAAATTAAATAAATGTACTATAATATCATAGTATCAAGGACCGATTATTTTACAGCAAATAGTTTATTTTAAAACTGCACACGCCTGCGTGTAAAATTTTTAAAAATTATTGATACTTATAAAATTAAAAAACAATTGTCACGTACGACGGGATCGCGCGCAAATTACGTAACGAATTTTTAACTCTTTTTTTTTAACACCCACCGCAACGTTTCGTAATGCTATTCTGCCCACCTCTTACGTAACACTATTTGTTTTTAAACTCCCCTTAAAACAAACTAATTTGTTCATTTTTTTTTTAAGAAAAGACAACCGTTGGTAATATTCTTCATTCATTTTACGGTATAAGAATGTTACGTAACGCAGTTGAAAACACCAAAACACCCCAACTCGCGTAACACTCTGTCACAAATCGTCACATACCCCCCCTCTAGCGTTACGTAATTTGTGCATGATCCCTAATGTAACGACGATAATTCATAATAGTATTAAATAAACCGTACTTCTACACTTTCTTACATCAATGGAATCGCATTTCATCAACGTTAAAAGTTATTTATTAATATTTTCAGGTAGGTTTTTATCAATCTATCGATTTTCTGTTTAAATGAATAATTTGACAATTAACCTTTTCAACGTGCCATTTCTGCGCATCTAAGGTATTACGTTGGGATTGCGAATCGTTTTTATTTATTGTTATTTTTACGGTTTCCGTTTCTGTCATTTTTAAGTATTTATGTCGTCTTCGAGGTTTCAAGTTATCTTCGGCATATTGTCTATTTCGTACAAGTACCTAATCAACCTTAAGCGCGCGCTATCTATATATCATCAGGTAACTACTGAAAACAATTTGTGGGGTTCTCTTTTTTTTAACGACATTCCCCACAACCTTTTACAGTTTTGTTGGACAACCACGGTGACGTCAGAAATGTCTTCCTTCCGCAGTTATAAAAATAAGAAAAAATGCAAAGAACGAAGTTACGATGCGCAGAAGGTATTTTTGGTTAAAAATTATGGGAGCGTCTACTTATTGTGTCAGCTCCCGTAATTTTTCAAAAATTTACGAGCTTCTGAAGGAGTTTTATAACTCGAAAGATTAAAATTGCCTTCTTTTGAGAATTTAGTTTTTATTTAGGTCAAACATCAGCTGAATAAAATACAAGTGAGATACCAACTATCATGCCGTGCCGCAAGCGTTTTGAGAACATTTATCATATCTCTTATTGCGTTTATAAATACTTAATACTTAGTTCTTCGTTATTCATTTTCAGTTTTAACAACGGATTTGTATGTCTGATTTCTGAATAAAATGCAGCGTGCGAGTAATCAAATTACGACACGGCTGTTATTATGTTATTACAAAAAAATTACGCCACTTAACAATAAATTACTGAGAAAGCAAAAGTACAACACATACAACAAATTAATAAACTTGTTAAAAAAATAAAAACACAATACAAGTATTATGATTACGTTGAATCCATCTACAATTACGACAATAAAGATCCATCCGCGCGCAAGTCTCGGTATCGAATTTCCATGTCAATGTTAAAAGCTCTTTTTTTTAATGTTTCTCGAAAGAAATACATTTTTTTGAAAAATAACATTTTGATGAGTTTAAAAAAAATTATCACTTTTTTTCGATTATCTCGAAAACGGCGTATTCTATCGAAAATTACAAAGAGATATAATCGATAGAGAATTTTATGTCGATTATAAAACATATTTCACATTGTCGATTCGATAATCAATAACGGAGATAATGCTGTTTAAAATTTTGAAACGGCCGTCATTTTGAAGCAGGTCCAAATGTCGAAATTTCAGCCTCCTACGATCAAAATTGCGACCGGAATCGTGTCCACAAAAAATTAATTATATATATATGACCGACCGAAAATGAATGACCTATATTTTCGTGATTTAGGGGTCGAGATCGGAGAAAATTCAAAAGGATAAGTCTGGGTCCCGTCATCAGACAGGCTACAATAACTTTATTTTCTATGGAAATTCGCCAAAACAATATAAAGATATACAGTGGTGGTAAAAAGTCCTGTATCAACCTGGTCGAAATAGCAAAATTTGCTCTTAAGTGTAGTTTTATCACAGACAATGAATATAAGTGTAACCAGAACCTTATTTTACAACTGTAGCGTTAAATATTGAACAATATAGGATAACTTGCGAAATAATAAAAAAGAATATTTAATATTAATTTATTAAACATATTGCTATGATACGGGATACCATAAAAAAATTAAAAATTAAGAGCGATCAAGGAAACAGTTGAAATGAAGGAGTTGAATTGGAAATTTAATAAGAAATGTCAAAAAATTAAAAATATTAAGAAAAGTTAAAAAAATGTTATGTAAAAGGGGTAATAAGGAAGAAAATAGTGTATGAATAAAGCATAAAGGATAAATAAAATATAAATAGTGTAATAATAAAAAGTTAAAAGATGAAGGGCGTGGAAAATGAGAAATGTCAAAATAATAAAAAGTTAAAGGAGAATTGTAAGTGAGAAATTAAGAGGGAATAAAAGTGTAAAAGACTGTAAATAAAAGTGGCAGAGGCGTGAAGGAAGTTGGAGGGAGCGTGGATGGAAATGAAGATTGGAAGTGGTGAAACAAAAGAACAATAAAAAGGGTGAGAACTATTGAATAATTATAAATAAAGCAAGACTGTTAATGTGTAAGAGGAACTGGAATTAGAATTAGTTTAAAATTTAAGTGTTGATAATGTAATATAATTAAAATAATAATAATAAAATAACCCAACATGGGGCTATAGCAGTATGAAAGAGTAGATAATAATAGAATATAATTAAAAATAATAATAATAATAGCAAATAGAAATATAATAATAATATAGCAATAAAATAACCAAAGTGGGCTGTACCGTAGCAATATGTATGTACAACTCAGAATTAAAATATTTTAAGTTGTAATATTTGCAAAACTCAACAGAATTTTATCACTATATTTAATATTTAATTGGTCATTCCTTGTTTGTAATCATCAAGTCGCACCTTCTCGACATTGAATTAACCAATTTTTCCAATTCCTCCTTTGAAACAAACCGAAACCAAGCAGCAATTAAGGATTCGATTAATTCGGTCTTTTCGGTGGGTTTTCGTTTGGAGATTATGTTGGATATCCTCAATTGGGTTGAGGTCTGGCGATTGTGGAGGCCAATCTTAATTTTATTAGCAACTAGCCAGGGTGATTATAGGTTGATGCAGGACTTTTTACCACCACTGTAGGTACTATATTTTTACAATTCGTCGATTGTGGATTAGTAAACTTTTAACTCTGTTTGTTTTCCCCTCCGTTTCAATATTATATTCCGAGATATTTCAACGTTCAAACATAATTGCCTTTTTAACAATCAACACATCTTTAATTGGCCGACATCAACAGTCAAGTGTTTAAGTTGGTCGCGTAGATAAGTAAACATAACCCAACGAAACAACATATTTTGAACATTCGATTTTTCCGACGAAATAAACGATGTCACTCGAACCTAGCCCAAACACCACCGGTTGTGGGCCGTTTTCTATTCAGGCGAACGAATCGCCTATACATAAGAGTATTATAATAATTACTAAAATTAATTTTTAGAGGGGCATAAAACAGTTTGTACACCATCCAGTTTTTATTCGTTGGCGAGGTTACCCGCTGAGGGGGGGTTACTTCGTAATTACCGTTTACGTAGTACAATTGGAGTAGTTTGTTTACAAACTTTTAATTATTATTGTCTTGTTGGCTGTATTTCACAAAAATAATAAAGTTTGAAATTTATTTTTGGAACAATATACTGAGTCGATTTTACATTGGTAGTTTATAGTTAGTTTTCCGATTGCACAGGTGTTTCAAATTTATAGCTCGTTCGATAAATCACAAATGTGTTGGTTTTAATTTCGATTCATAGGCATTATGTATTAGGGGGACCGGAAAGTAATGTCTTTTCTGCGCACATCAATATTTGTTTACCATTTATCAGCTCATTGTGTACTTCAAATTCGCACCAAAGATATTTTAAGGTTATTGTGACTTGTTTACTTATAAATAATTAAATCTTCAATTTTTTTTACAATTTTGGGTGAAATGGCCAGCAAAATACTATAAGAGGAACATATCTGGAATTGTATGCTTTTTAAGTTTCACAAGGGTAGTAACGTAACAGTTGCTACCAAAAACATTTACGATGTTTATCCAAGTGCATTAGATGTTTGTAAATGCCAAAGGTGGTTTTCTAAGTCCAGATCCAGTAAAAAATTTTAAAATTTGGATGATATCCAAAATGCAATCTCCAGATATTTTGCTCAAAAACGAATTGATTTTTATCGATCAGGCATTGAAAATTTGCACACTAGATGGCATAAGATTGTTGATAACGAGGGTGATTACATCGTCGATTAAAAATAAAAAATTGTTTGAATTTAATGTAAAAAAAACGACATTATTTTCCGGTCCCCCCCTAATATATTAATTCCAGTTATTACGTTGCGCTGTTCTGGTGCGGTTTCGTACGTGTAAATTTGACCTTATTCTGACAACGATACTCAAATATTTACCCTTCAAATACTTATATAAATACCTAAATAAACTCATATATAAAAGTGATGTAAAAAGGAGTTACGTTAAAATAATTATATACAGCTTGCTTACTTACGATTAGTCGTTGGTTATCACTATACTATTTCAATTTTATCTAACATTTCTAATTTTACGTGTACTAACTGTCGTTAAACCACGTTAGAAATGTACAAGGTTATTCGTGTTATCCATGTAATTATCCAAGTACATGCATACCTATCTATCTACCAACCCATAATTGCTTAATTTAGATCTGAAACTAACAAAATGTGTGATAATGATTAGTTGATATTCAGAATTACGTTAAATATTTGTTTCGTACAAAATTTTAGTCAAAATTAATGTCGGTTAATTATGCAGGTGTTCAAACGTTGGGTAAAACTAATTTCATGTCCCTCATTTAAATTTTAATTAGTTGTTTTCAATCTTGCTTTCGTATTAATTATTAGACGACGCATTTTTATTCGTACGACCGTTTTTAAATGTGGAATATGTATCCGGTGAAGATATTACGTTATCTGTGGCCCGTTTTTAATTATCATTAACAATATTATCTGTTTAAGATCACGCTGTATATCGTATTATAGTACGTTCGTGTTAATTGCGCATTATATGTATTATATTAAATTAGTGTGTTCAATGTGAACTTGTTAACAAAAGAAAAATAACTTTATTTCAAGGACGAATAAAACGTTTTACATAAAATAAGGTGAGAATAAAAAGAACAATAGTACGGCACGTTTTTCTAGCCGACTAACCTTGTAAAGTGCTGATAATTGCCGCAGTATCTCGACAAATTCACGTTATTAATTGTTTAAATAACAAAATGACGTAAAACTACGTTTAGATCGAGATTAAATTGTAGAATAATTAATATTAAAAGAAAAAAAAAATAATACACACCGTTTTCGAATGACGATGTAAGAGTTTTCGGGCGTCTAGTTCTTGTAGGCTACTGTTTAAAGATTCGGAGATTTTCCTCAAATGTTTATTAGTTAACATATCAGAAGAACAAATGGGTTTATGATTGAAATAACGACACAGACGTTAAAACGCGTGTTTCGTTGTGCACTCATAGTTCACTACTGCAGCTGTTCCGATAACAGTAAAAACCCTACTGGGCTTAAAATTGTTTATGGAAAGATAAAGAAATACTTGAAATTTTGATATGAGAACGAAGGCAAATAACGGTTTCTGTTACATATCTATATAAATTTAGATAATTTACTTTGTAATGTTCGTTAAAAAAATATTTCAGGTATTTCCGAAATTAGCTGTTAAAATTGCAGTAGAATTTATATAATTAAACTATTGAAACGAAATCAAATATTAAAAAATACCTACAACAAGAAGACAACTTCCTATTACATATACATAAGGTATTACACGTTTCAAAGCCAAATTTTATTACGAAAACTGCACTTTAAAAGCCTGAATATTATCAGTAAGTAGGTATTGAGTTAAAATTAAAATATAAATAAAAGCCAATACAAATAAATAACCATTATCTTGTCTTAATGTAGAAAGATTGTGATAGTAGTATTAATCACTTATCGTTAGTCATTTAAAAGCAATTTTCGATAATTCGGAATCAATCAAGTAAACATTTTCAAACGGTGAAATATCAAAAAGATTTCAATAAACTACGAGAGGAGGAAATCGATAAAATTACTTATTTAACTGGTCTAATGAAAATTGATAAATTCGCAAAAAGACGCAATTTTCGTTTAAGGTTTACACAAAAAAAACAACCGTACGTTAGGTATGTATTTAACGGCCTTGTGCCACCCAATTAACCAGCATAATTTGGTGCGATTTTTTGTGAATGTGGTTAGTATTAATAGTCGCAAACGGCCATGGTTGCAGCGGGTTCGAACTCGCGGCCTCGAGTGCGTTAGAAGGCCAGTCGAGAGGCCGACTCTCTGGAGGGGGCACACGGCTGCCTAGAGATAGTAAAACATAATCGTTAAAAGAATACTCCTGTAAAAATATTTCAGTGCCTATCGATATGTGCAGAACACGAGTGCAACTAAAATGGAAAAATAAACTTCACGAAAATATTAAACAATTTAGATTTTGTATATTTTTAATTAAAAAATTAATCGAGCAAGCAAAATATATTAAATATGATATTAGGATCTATATATTTCAAGCAAATAACTTATAGGTCAAATTAAAAATGTTCAATACTTATTAGGATCTGATGATCAAGTAGAAATCATAAACGACAATTAAATGATACTACAAATAACATAGGTAAGTACTTTATAAATTTAATACAATCTGGTGTCCCGCAGGACACTATCCTCGGCCCTATTCTATATTTAGAACAACAGAATTATTTATACTCTAAGCGAAGATTTGCTAGACTTCTTTTGGCAGAAATTGATAATATTACAATACTTAAAAAGCTCATTGTTGATATAATTCCTTTAGAATCTTCAATTTCAGATCTTAAATTAGGTAATTTAATCAATATTCTGTACGTGATCATATGAAGATGAAGATTTCAGGATAAATATAGATAAGTTTATTGCAAGACAAGAGTATATGTATACTATTATTAGGAGTATATTTTATTTATGACGGTTATAGAAATATCACCTTAAGAAAAGTTTACAATTACGACGCTAATTTTGTTAAGGCTTCTTTAAACGAACGTCCTTAGTTACACGAAATTTAATTTACTGCACAAGCTCGATTAGTGAGCGGCCTGTGAACGAAAAAGGAACGGCGAGAGATGAAAAAGTGTTTAAGTATGAGACCGTGAAACTCTCGCTAACAATATAAGTAATCAGTAGGTAATGAATCAAATTAATTTAGTTATTTATTCCGTCCCCGTTATCGGCACGAATAAAAATTTGATTGATATAATAATAATTAAGGATATCGATTATCTACAAAAAAAAATAACCCGAAAAACCCTCATAACGATTCTCACGAAAATCGGACTTCATATTTTTCGTAAAAAATCGAAAATTGTCGTGTCGAATAAAATTATATCTACCTCAAATTAAAATGCTAAAGCTATTTAAGTTTCTCTTGCATTTAAAATTATTTAATTTTAAAACAACGCCAACGTCGCGTTTAATTTTTATTATAATTATCTATAATTTTTTTTCCGACGTCGTCAAAAAAAACCGTAAAAATAAATTAATTGATAATTGAAAAACGATGTGTGGATTCAAAATTTTCTTTCGATATCAGTTCGTATTATGTACCTTAGTAATAGTTTAAGAGCGAATGAACTTTAAAAATGTCCACAAGTTACGATTAATCAACGTTGATCTTCTAAATTCAGTCGTTTTACATTTTGCATGTGGAGATCGCGTGATCGCATAAACAACAGAATTTTAAAAAGACCTCCAAGGAATAACGCTCTATTATATGAATTGTTACAAATTGCTAAAGGTCGAGAATCAGGGTTCCCACTGATTTGCGAGAATGAAATGACTTTTCCAAGTTTTCAGAGATTCTTATAAGAATTTTCATAACCAAATTTTCAGTACATATGTAATATTACCTATTATAAGTAAGAGCAATGTTTATATTTCGAAAAAAAAAACTATGCAGAGTCCAGTAATAAGTCCACTTTTATGTTGAACTTATTTGCGCAACACGAAATTCGAAATTAATTGCTTTTAATACATACATAAATTAGTAGGTGCCTATTAAAACAGATTTTTTATTTATTTTTTAATGAATTAAAAAACAAATTAAAAAATGCAATTTTTAATAACAAAAACGGAAACTACAGTTTTAATCCTAATACTGACCAGAGCAGATCAAAAATATTTTTGTATTTCCTAAACAATGCCATTTAGCGGAGTTACAAAATTTAAAATTGATTATTGAATATCCTATCAAAGCTGCGTGAGCCGTATAAACTATTACCTAATAACAAAACCAATTTTTTAAAGTACCTACGTAGGTACGTTGTATATAGATTTATAAAAAAAATTATGTACTTTTTAATGGGAGCATTTATAATAGGGGGTTTCGTTTAAAACAAGAAAATTATGACGTCATACGCAAAAATGAAAAGGTTAATTATTCAATTGATAACTCCCAAAGATGCGCCTTTTTTCCCATTTAATGTACATTTCTCGTTGTTTTCAAAAAGCAAATATCTAGTTTAGACGATAGAGGCTTGGTTCCGTACTTTTGTTCCACCCTGTATTTATACTAAACTAAACACTCCTAAATACATAGCTACTAATAAATTTACAAATCTGTATTTACTTTCGTACCTACACAGATTAATAAATTTCCTAAATGGTTATTACGGGACGGTAATTACGTCAACATCAGTTCATTTTAGAATAGCAGTGCAAATATGAAACTGTTTCAACTATTAATCGTATTTACTGATGAACTTATCAATGTTATCGCAATACAAACGCACATCAAGTGCGTTACATAATCTCATCCACTTTGTTTTGTAATGATACACGTTAATATAGTCATTACATTATCAGTATAACACACGACTCTGTTGGATTACGTTTACATTCGTAGGTAAAATAAAATAAAATTGACATTGATAAACCGAATTTGTTTTTCTTATACTTACCGATTGCAAATCACAAAACTTGCACCATCGAAACCAGTATGTTACGTGTAAAAAAAATTCAATGATAAAAATAAAATAAAATTTGATCGAAAAAAAAAATTATTTAATAATGAGAAAACTTAAAATAGCACTTAACAAAATTTAGAGGCCTGTCGGCTAGCCTTTAGGCAGTGGAGTGCGGCCGGGTTCAAATAAAATAAAGAAATAAAGGGCGCCAAGTAATTTTCCTTTCACCTTAACTATTAAAGGGGAAAATTACTAAAATTATAAGATGTTAGATATTTACAATATGGATATGTAGGTAAGTTATTAAGGAACTGTTGTGTAGAGGAGTAGGCGGGTTGCGGATGGTAACGGGCAACGTTTTGTTTTTTGTTTAGTTTGGTTTGAGTGCACGGAAAACGACATACACAACAGGAACGTAAAATACAATATTTAATTCGTATGAGGCTTAAATGAATTCAAAATTTAATACTAACAAATTTATATAGGTATGTAAATACGTTAATGCTTCTCGAGAAACACTTCGTTAACATTAATTAATATAAACAATAACCAAAAATATAAATTATTCCGAACGACAATTGATTAAACTTAGCTGTCTCCGCGTGGTAACTAAAATCGATCTTTCAAGTCAACCTCCGGCAACAGAATCCAAGTCCAACCAATAACAAGTAAATCCAAACAGTAAATCCAATTCAAAAAAAAACAGGAACAAAAATAAATCCAAAAAGAGAAAATGCAATCCAAAATAGAAAAAGGTAAACCAAATCTAGGACTGTGGGTACGGAGGTCCTATTATTTCCACGATGTTATGATATATACATATTTTAGATGATCCGACTACGTCGGTGGGTCTTAAACACCCTGGCCGTTATTCTTCGTATTGTCCACTCTAAAGCGATAAATATAACTCAAACTATAAAAAAATGAACGAAGATTAGCGGAATATCTATATCGGAAATTAAAGATGTGACTTTTCTATTTTTCTTGATATTCTCTTACTAACTCGTTTCTAAACGACCGCCCTTAATAATCGAAAATCTACGCCAGCCAACTCCTCTTATGCCGAAATTGAATTTGAATTTAAAAAAAAACGTATCAAGTATTCAGACAAATAACAATAAAAAAAAAACATATTGTTTGTTTTTGGATCAATATATACGCAACTGACAAAATCCAAAAATCCGTCCGCGCGCAAACCTCGGTATTGAATTTTCATGTCGCATGTCAAATAACTCCGTTTTTAAAATTTTGAATTTTCATTTTTGAAAAGTAACATTTACAAGAGAAATTTCTAAGAATTAAAAAAATATATTATCACTTTTTTACGATTATCTCGAAAACGGTGCATTTTATTGAAAATTACAAAGAGACATAGTCGATAGAGAATTTTATGTCTATTACAAAACGCATTTCACATTGTTGATCCGATAATCAATAGCGCAGATAACGCTGTTTAAAATTTCGAAACGGCCGCTATTTTAGCGGTCGGTCGATTTGGCTGGTTAACGAACTCGTCCTTCGTTTTCGTAAAGACAATACACTGTCCAAATTTCAGTATCCTACGATAAAAATTGCGGCCGGAATCGTGTCTACAAGAAATTGATTATATATATAATATATGACCGACCCAAAATGAATGACCTATATTTTCGTGATCTAGTTTTCAATAGTTTTATTTTCTATGAAAATTCGCTAATACTTACCAGTTTAAAGTTATCTGAATCATCACTATCTACTGCGTTTATACCGCAGAATTATGAATTTACTATATTTTTAATTTAAAAACTATTCGTGTGCCCCTCAACATTGAAAATTTCCCTATTACAAACCATAACATTCTTATTCGGCCGATGAAATACAAAGCAACTAATAAAACATGCGCGCCACTTACCCGTAAGATAACTTATCAGAGTACGAACACCGAATGAATGTTTTTAAAATAAAAGCGGGTTTCCTAGTAGCCATGTATAAACTCGAATGCATTTATATATAGAATCTCGGCAAAACCGCTTCAGATCATTCGCGTTAGTGGTATAGAGCGATAGTGCTTGTTTCAGTAGTTCGAATTTTAAATTACGGCGTCGTATTAATCGTGTGTGCGAGGAGTGTTCGTTCGGTTTTTAAGGTCTTTTTGCGTGTGAGTGCACGAGTGCAGTGTTTTGTGTTGTGTTCTATAAAAGGATTAGAAACGAAAAGGATTAATACGACGAGGAAAGGTAGGATTTTTCTTTGTCGACTAACTCTTCCTGTATTTATAAAGGGTAAATACACGGACCATTAAGCTATAACATAAATTATCTGAAAATCGAACTTGGTTAGGCTCTTGGATAGGGACTCAGTTAGGGTTTTGGTCCAATTTCGCGAATGAAATTCGCGAACGATCACAGTGGGTGGTGAACGATAGTGAAATATGAAGCGTACGTAATAATGCAAGTTCGCAGTCAACGGAAGAATATACGTTGGAAGCTGACGATAGAGGGAAAACAAACGATGACGAGAAAAAGGTAGGAAGTACAAAGAAAAATGTAGAAGTTTATAATTTTTTCTTATAGTATGTTACAGACAAGGACGTTTAACGTTTAGGATTTAAAATTTCTCTATAATTACCTTTTTAGAAACACGCGATTTGATTATAACTTATTGTAGATCTAATCTCTTTAAGTACTTACCTACCTATTTGCGTTTCAACGTCTAAATAAGAATATTTATTTATTATATATTTGCATTAATTTTACCTAATTATGTTACTTATGTTAGAATGTTGCACAGTTGTAACAGCTGTAACAGTTGACTACAATTTGAAGAGATACTACATTTGATCTCCTTCCGTTTTTCATTATTAAAGTCGATCGACTATATATATACCTACCAGGTTAGAAAAAAAGTAATTGCGTTTAAGTTTTCACGTGGAATGCAATAATAGGAGGAAATTTTCGAATATTAGTAACGGCAAGGAATTTGCTGATGTCGATATTCGAGTTGCCTACATTAGTCTTAAACTTATTGGTTTAGGCAGGTGTACGATTCGGAGTATTCATACAACAAACAATTGCGCTCGTTCGATTATTACATAATTATAAGAGTCGCCTTTATCAATATTTAATTGTTTTACATGTGCATACATAAGTGCAACACGCTAAGCAAAGAACCATTTTAGTGTCATTCAAAATTAACTACAAACAGACATTTAACAATATTTCTACCGATTAATTCTTCTAGCAATAAGTAGAAAGCTTAAAAAAAACAAACGAAAAAGTCGCTCTAAAAAATTCTAATTACTAACTGTAAGAAGCTCTACTGCATGCTTTTAATTTAGTAACTCACTTGTTTTGGAGGCTGAATATACTTCTGTAACAAAGAAATTAATCGTAAAATATCATTATGAAACCACCTCTCAAATTGTTTCGTAAATTCGTCGATTCGCCGCGCATTAAATGCATACTTGTCTGTAAACGTTGAAACTGAAAATGCAGGACATGAGAAGAATCGATTAGTTTTGAAATTGTTCATAACGATAAACGTAAAAGTAATTTTTCAACGCACATGTGTATTTTGTACGTAATGTACGTATGTATTATCATCACGTTTAATATTCAATTGCTATCTGGTTTTCTCGAAGAAACGTGTTCTCCTTGTTTGGAATCAAACCAATTCGTCGAGTCTTTGATCGTCATCCACTATGTAGTCACGTGTTTTAATTGTTGACAGATTAAGCAATCGCAAATTAGTTGGCTTCGACATCATGTTGTCTACCGTGTTCAAATAAAAGAAATATAATTTTTCGTACTAGGTTGCATTCCTTACAATTGCCCACCTTACAAGAAAATACTTTGAACAAGAAGGTCCGAACTTAAAAAAAAGGCAACTTTGCAAATTGATAAAGTAGTTCAATATATGTACAGTGTGTTGCAATGGATGGAGTTGACATGAGAAAAAAATCTTTATTGTTAAACTTCAAAGTTTGCATTCTGGTTTTTTTAATGATTTTAAACAACTTTTTCTAAAATAAAAAATAACGGTACTTCTCTCTTGAAATATTGTCATGTTCACTTAATTTATGAACTGGTCATGTACGTCTGGTCTCGGATTTTTTATGGTAAAATAATTTTTTCGACAAACAGATTTTTTTTATAAATAATGACTTCGTCGTAAAATCAATAATAAAAATGTTTCACCTTGTCAACTGCGTCTGGAGACGCAATTTTTCGTTTCCGGTAAAAAAACGCTTTTAAAGGAGAAATCGCCCTTAAAAGCACAATCTACGTTTTTACACTTTCGCAGATAAAGTATTGAAAGTACATAACATGTATCTAACAAGTATAAAAAAAGTATCTATAGCTTATCCAAACCTATATGATGTTCACACGTCATCAATAAAAAGTTACTAGATTGTTTATTTGTAATTCGGTTTAAAGTTTGGAAAGTGACATATTCTATAGATGATTTACTTACGCACATATTAGATGGCATAAAGAAAGACTACTAGTAAACCTTTTATTGATGACGTGAACATCATATAGGTTTGGATAAGCTATATAATATCACATGACCTTTAAAATTTCGTGGTAAGATTTTTCAAAAAATAATATTTTTAGAAAAATGTTATAAAATTGAATTTGGTGTTTTCAAAACCTGTTGGCATAATACATTTTATTTTGACATTTTCAATAGTTTATAAATTATTCGAATAAACAGAATTTGCCCTTTCAGGTTAACAGAAAATATAATATGAAACCAGATGCGAATTATGTAGGTATATTTACTTTTACTTTTACCTTTGTAATAATTAAATGACGAACAAACCTCTTAAACATAAAAGAACAAATGCGATATAAAATAAATAAGTATAAGTACAGCGGCGTCCTTCATAGCAATTTATCAAGATTTTACCAATTTTTTATATAATAATGCCCGTTTCGTGTAATTATGGTATTTTGTGGTTGCTTGATTTTCGTTTCATACGAATTAAGGGTAAGTAAGTACTTACTTTTACCGCTTTTTTGATCTTTCTTAATGTAATTTTTCTCGCGAGTTCATTTAAAATTATTACTTTTTCCGATAGCTATATCGCAACTAAAGACGAACTGGAAAATTTCATCCTGGAAGCTTAAGGATAATCCTGAAAAGCTACTATAAGGTGTGCAAGGGGGATCGTTGATCTGTCGTGGTGGCGTAAAATTTACTCGAAAGCGCTAGTTTGAATAAAACTTTTAATTTATTCACGTCTTATAAACCTATCAATAAATTAAAGGTGTAAATATACGAACGTTTATTTTATACATTCTTGTAAATCTGATACCAATAACGACCAATAACTATGAATAATAATTTAGCAAGTAATTACTATTTAATAGTATATCTAAATTTAATTAAAATAGAAGGCGAAATATCATCAAAACTTCTATATCGTCATCTTGCAAAGTTGTTTTATTTACACATTACACAAAGACATTTTTTGGAAGCAATTCAAATTTATGTAGGTTTTATTTAATATACATTAAAATAATATATTATTTTTTAAGTATAACTATTCTGAATAACGTGCATATTGATATTTTCCATGGTATTATATCTTGATTTGATTGCAATTGAAATAACCATATTTTCATTTGAAATTTTAACATTAATATACGCAAAAGTCGATTTACGAATATAGGAACATTTTATTTTAATCATTTTAAAGCTCGAAAGAAAGCACAATGTATGTAGGTATTCTTTTACAATAAAATTAAATCCCTCAAATAAAATGAGGTTTTATTTTCATTGGAATCCCAACAATATAAAAGAACTTATATATTCACTTTATAACCGTATACATAATGTACTATTATGTTGAAATAATGTGCCTACGTTGATTTCCACACTTATAGCTTACCAAACCTAATGCAATTTAAGTACATCAAAAAAAAAGTTACTAAATTGTTTATTTATAATTCGGTTTAAAGTTTGTAAAGTGACATATTCTATAGATGATTTACCTGCGCACATATTAGATGATAAAGGGCGATTGTTTAGAACTGACCGACCAAATGACAACACCGCTTGCAAGAAATTTGGCAACGACGTTGTTTCATCATATGTTGACATTTCATTGGTGTCGGAAATAAATTTTACATCGATAATAAACGAAATTATAAATTGTTGTTACATTTGGAGCGCAAAATAATAAAAAACGAATTTTTACAAACTTCTATAATTATTCTGCATACTAATAACCTACGTACATTGGTTGTAAACATCACATTTATTATAACCTCACAAAGATGGTAAGATGTTATTATATAAATCTTCAATTATTTGTCATTTTTTAGATCTTATTTCACCTGTAAATCCTAAAAGAATGTACGACCAGCAGAAACAATTTGTCATCAGATTTCAACGACTTAAATTGATAACCAACCATAATGAAAAGTTCTCAAAAGAACTGATTGTTTGAAAGTACACGAAAACGTAATAAAATAGAACAAACGGAAAACAAATAAGCTAAGCAAAAACTGTTTGTAAAACTTAAAATCTTTAAAACGTTAAAATTACTAAAGTTACTAACCACGTTGCCATTTGGTAGGTTGGTTCTAAACAATTATCCTTTATAAAGAAAGACTACAATTTATTAGAACTGTAAAAATACGAGGTACGAGGTGACAGCACTGTGTGAAACGTCATCATCTAGTAACCTTGTATTGATGACGTGAACATCATATAGGTTTGGATAAGCTATATGTATTCAATATGTGAAATATCGCTACTAACAGAAATAATCCTAGATTATTAGATTCATTTTAAACGTTTTATCTTATTTTTGAATATCCGAAACACTGTTCAAATATAAGAGATAACTAAATTAATTCGTTGAATTCATTTTTGCATTGTTCACTTTAAAAAGTATAACTTATATTAAGTAATTTGAGACAATACTGAAAGATGTCTAGATATATTTTAAAAATGACCATAAACTTACGACAAGACAATTTTGTAGATGACTTTATTAAAAAATAAATAACAATTTTATTACCTACTTGTAAATCTGCAACGTTCAAAATAACTGCTGTTTGATGAAAGACAAATATTTGCCGGTTTAAAAGTTATTAGAACAGTCTCGCAAATTAAATGCAAAAATATTCAACTTTCCAGGAACACGAATTTGAGTTTATTGTTCTGGCAAACTTACAAATGAAGCGTTAAGCGCTTTAATTCGGTAAATGGTCTGCTTAAACGGATTGTGTACTAATCGCGTTTAAACTATTCCAAACAGGGATCGTTAAAGAAAATATACTTCGATGCATTTACAAATAACTATATTTACGTAACATATTAAAGGAAAATTCCCCGCAATATTGACGCGCGAAAAATAATCAGGTAAAAGAATCGGCGACTCTTAAGTACATAATTGCACCTTAAAAAGTTTTTTAAAAATGACTTTAGGTTATATCGCTCGGGCGAACCTTTAATTTTAACTTTAATTAATTCACGAGAATTTCTTAGTTAACTTCAAAATTGCATATCTACCTAAAACTTGCCGCGAACAATTACGAACGTAAGCGAATTAAATAGGAGTGAGTATAAGGTAAATATCATACGATTCAATTAATGGAGCAATAGGTTCGTATCGTAAAATAAAAATTTCCACTTACGTTCTTGCCATGAGACCTCGACTTCATGCTGGTTGCGCGTAATTTCACTGGACACCACTTCTCTCATTGTCTTACGGACCACCATGTAGGTAGTTTTAGTCCTGAAATTAAATAATAACATATCTAATAGATTTCAACAAGCTTTTAAATCTAACGTAAGTAGAACTAATAATCGTAATTGTAAGGTTTTACAGACGATTAACTATTCTCGTGCAAAGTTTCAGAATTAAATTAACGTTTTCGCTCCCCGCCGAATATACCCAGAAACATAATAAGTATCACAATGGTAATTTCACAAATCGTAACTCGCGAGCTTTTGCGTAAACTTCCATATTTTTTAACATCAACACGTGTCAGTTAATAAAATTTTTGTTCGGTCGAATTATAACGTGAAATACGGAAACGTCTTTCTTTTCAATTCCTGACGAAGATTAAAAAACCCCACGCTTTTAAATATCTGTTTAACGAAATACGTTTTTTAGAAATACGAAATTCGCGTCTTTCGTCGATTTTTCTTTCTGTTGAATCTGTTTTTTTAAATTCTTAAAAATTTCCAACTCACAGATATCTTTGATGTTATGTACTTATTCTACACTCAATTATGTATTTACATAAGCTGTTTTACGCAATTTCGAAATAACGCGGGTTATAAAATAAAAGTAATCGCTTATATTTTGTTTTAACGCGGATTAAACAATATAGTGATTTTTACAATAGGCACCTGTTTGGATGCAGTTCTGGTAACTACATTTATTTATAAGGTAGCACAGGTCTTTCTTCGTTTTTACACGATTTTTATCTAGCAGCAATCGTGTAAAAAGAGAAATAGGTGGATATCGATAAAAAAGGTGTTATTTATGGAAAACATTTTTATACTTATTCACAAAAGTGGTAGTCCTAGGCCCAAGTTCATAAAACAAATTTATTTTTAACTTTACTCACAATCAGATTTTATCTGGTCAACAAACAGACATTATTAACAATAAAAGTTCTTGTGAACCGTGGAGCTGTCGTGTTGGAAACATTCGTTGACATTTACATCCATATAAGCTTGAGCTTTATTGTTTTTATTAAACTTCGTAGTAAAACGCATCGTAAAATATGCGAAGCAAAAAAAAATGACGAGGGCCCATTCTATGACCTCATTTAGATGTGTACAAGATTATAATGTTAAAAAATAAAATAAAAAAGCGATAAGGTATAACAATACACGTTTTACTAGTTGATATATGGTGTTTATATACGAAGAACGTATTGTAGCGTCAAAAAAACTTTTTAATGTTCCTTCTTGATGTAGACACACTTAAAGGGCGCTGAAACTGATATTTTACTCCAAGAACGCAAAAGTCTAGCAACCGAAAAATGAGGTCTATTATATTTTTATCACGTAGCTATCTACCATGAGCGTTTGAAATAAAATGTGGATAATACGAACTTCCAAATACTCATAATATTTTTTTAAAATTTATCTATTTACATGCTGAAGAGTTTACAGTATAACAAATAAGCATCGCGCAGGATTTATGCGACTTAAAATATATATATTTAGTACAAGTACTGGAAATTTTATAGAATTTATACCTAATTTCGTGCCTTTAAAATAATTTTCAAATAGGCAAATAAATTGTAAATAAGGTAAATAAATATTTATATCTACCCTCAGTTTATTAAATCCGTAACGTCGAAGGTGTTTGTTACTAGACAACTACCTATAGGTAATATGGAATCGCAAAGTGGTAGTGAGTTTCCCTTTATTTTATTGTTGAGTGTTTTTCAAGAACAGTCACCAAAGAACAATTTTAAAAGGGTAAAAAGCGTCGAGAGGGGGTACTTGGGACAAATTTTTTTTTGTTTTTCAGGTTTTTTTCAGATTCTCTGTGGAAGTTATAAAAACAAAATTAATTGCGGCTTGGCATATGAGAAGTGCTCTATTTGATGGTGCCATTTATTATTACACAAATTTATTATTTTAGGAGTCATGACTGTTTCTGTGCATGATATTCATTTTTTTTTTAATTTTTAAGGGTGCTAAACTTTGCTTTTTTTCAGACAAGCGGTATGGTTTGATGAAAATCCAGTAATGTCATATTGTAGAGTACTAATTAGCGGTTACTGTTCACGTTTTTTTGTCGCGAAAATCTTCAACTTCGTAAACAAAATTTTTTGTGTCCCAAATAGCCCCCTTATCCGCGTAAAAATAGGGGCTACTTGGGACATCCATACTGATTTACTAAATCATTGTTTTTTAAACTTTTTGCATTATTATGCGTACATACAAGTGTAAAGCTGGTGCTAGAAAGTACAGGGATTTTTCCAGCCAATCATTGGCTGATGCTATACAAGCATGCAGAGATGGAATGCCGGTAAGAGAAGCAGAAGTTGCATATGATATTCCTAAAAGTACATTGCAGAAAAAATTGCACAATTTGTGTATGGGTAAACCTGGTCATCAGACAGCTTTATCAGTTGAAGAAGAAACAAAAATCTGTGAATGTATTACCTGTATTGTCAACTGGGGCTTTCCTATGACTAAACGAGATTTGTGTGTTTTCGTAAAAGATTATTTGGATAGAAAAGGAGTTGCTTTGCCTGATTTCACAGACAATTATCCCGGTCGAGACTAGGCTGAAGGATTTATGAAAAGAAATGCTAATAAATGTTGGTCCAGAGAAAATCCAAGAATATTTCACTAATCTACAAGAAAGTTTGGCTGGTATCCCACCAAAGAATATTTTCAATTATGAGGAGACAAACTTAGTTGATGATCCAGGCAGGAAATATTACCTAGGTAATATTACATCACATAAACATAATTTTTTTTAAGTAATGGTTGATAGTGGGGATTTTTTCAAAAAACTTTTTTTCTATTATAGTTGTGTTGCTGTGATTTTGTTCACATAAACTACAACCTTTTCTTTATATTTAAGGAAAGTTTCAAGCTGATTGGTCAGAAATTCATCAAATGGCAGCCAAGGAACAAGCAAAATTAGTAAAATTGTCCCAAGTACCCCCCCGATGGTATTTATTTTGCACATGTCGATATTAGAATAGCACTTTGCATAGAAATTTTTAAACAATTTCTTTGTAATTATGTATTAATAAAGTCCCTAGATACAACCAAAACTTATCTTTCGAATTTTCTCAGAAAAAATTCTATAAATAAGTATAATAAGTATAATAAGTCTTTAAAAATAATTAAAAGCAAAATAAAATAATAATTTATTTTAAATTGAATGCAAAGTAAGCGATCATTTTGGTTATTTTAAATGTCTGTCTATACAACAATTTACCATCGAACGTATAAAAAAATTACAAAATATTTAAATTCTTTTCTTAAGATCCGTTTAATTGTAAGTAAATGTGTCTATTAACATAAAAATAGATTTGCGGTATTGACAGTTGCTACTAATATCTGGTAAAAAAATCAAAAAATACTGTTTAAATGTTAAATGTTGTTAAAAATACTGTTTTAAATAAAACATGGAACATTATAACTTAACGTAATTAATTTGTTTAGTTCAATTATTTTCATAAAACCAGAAAAAACGTAAAATAAGCTCTTGTCTGTTAAAGGTAATATATCTTACAAAGTGTCTGCAAATATTTCAATGTCTTTAGTATAACAATGATAAATGATATTATATTCTTAGTGTAGCAGATTCCAATTTATTATGAATAAGGGCCATAAAGTACAACTTAAACGGTATGCTTCAAGAATATTCTTAAACTCAAATCAAGTTAAAATAAAACAAAATACACACGTAAGTATGTTACCTATTTTTATAAAATGAAAAATTTCTAAAAATCAAAGATTTATTATACCAAATATTTCCACTTTCTGTAGATACTCAGGGCCGGATTGCACCAATATATCTTAAAATTTAAGTGACGTAACTTATCTACCTAATTTTCCTTGGATATTATTGCGTTTCCATAGATAATTTATAGATTTAAGTTACGTTCACATTTTAAGATGCATTGGCGATGGATGTACCTAGTCTTGCCATAAGTCCCACCATTATATAAATGTAGCTACAAAAAGAAAACCAAGAAAACAATTTGTGATGTGCCGTTTTATTCTATATACAATACGGCACAATATTAAAAAAAATCATTCAAAATGATCACCTTTTGCACGTACACAAGCCTTTAAACGCTCCGGCCAATCGTCAATAGCGGCAGGCACTAATTCCATGGGAAAATTCTCCACAGCTTCTGTTAAAAATTGTTTTTAATGTTCGATATTTCTGTGGGGATTTCTACAAGCCATATTCTCCAATTCTGTCCATAACCGATAATCGAGATAATTAAGGTCTGGACTTCCCGAAGGCCATTGTTCCGTTGAAATAAACTCCGCTACGTTTGCTTGTAACCATCGTTGTGCGGTTTTTGCTTTACGCGCCGGTGCAGAATCTTGCCGAAAAATCCAACGGGTACCAGCAAATAGAGTATTACTCAAGGGTTGTACAGCACCCTTTAAAATATTGGTTTGGTAATTTCGTGCTGACGTTTTCGCCCTTTGCTCACAAAAATGCAGCTTCGTTACACCGTAATGCGAGACACCCCACCAGACCATTATTGAAGCGGGACGATGGCCGTGTTGAACTCGCGGAATTAATAAAGAGGCTTCTCGTGAGCTATGTGCATACACACCATCATTTTGTTTATTACAACTTTCCTCAATGGTGAAAATTTTCTCATCGGTAAACAGAACGTCGCGGTGTTTGTTGTTAGCGTGCCGACGAAGCAGTGCTTTCGACCTTGTGAGTCTATTCTGTTTTAGGGTGGTAATCAAACGCGGCCCCGTATGTCTTCGAAAAGCTCCTAGTTTAAGGTCACTTTTGATAAGTCGAGACATAGATCTAGGAGAAATATTCATTTCCCGTGACAAAATCTTCTGCTTCCGTAACGGATTTCGGCGAATTCGTTCTCTAACAGCTTTAATCGCTCGAGATGTCCGAACAACACGTGGACGCCCAAGGCGTGGTCGATCTTCGATACTGTGATCTTCGGTGTACCTTTTAATCGTTCTATAAACGAATTTACGATTTAACCCAAGCGGTCATAATATTTGTATAATGTCATTTTGTGACTTGTTTCATTTATGTAATGCTATTACAGCAAAATACGGTTTTCCTTTAAGCCCCATTCCATGTTACCCTATTGCACTTTCACAAAGAACTAACTATTTCTGTTTAGTTACAAGTATAAACATTCATTCACGTGAGCATTTAAATATTCCAGGTAAATTACAAGAATTGTATAAATCCCCGAAGTTATGGGACAGAACTTATGGCAGGACTCGGCTCTTATAGAGACAAAGTACTGAAATGTTAGTTAGTTAGTTAGGTACCTACACCTTGAAAACATAAAAATATCTACATACTATTATTTTTTCATTGTAGGTTATCAAAATTTTGAAATTACTCGAGATATGTATGTTACAGCGATCATATGTAGTCATACGTTGTAAATTTTTTAAAAAGTAATAAATATCAATTTACTTCTATTATTACACTCCCGTAGTTTTTACAAATAATGAATTGAAACAAATTTGAAAATATAGGTAAGACTGGTTTCAGACGGACGATACGCGTATGAGATTCTCGTATGCTCGATACAGAATTAACATTATAACAAATGTAAGCTTTCAGACGCTTGATACAGCCTTCATACAGCATCGCAAACAGACTTCAAAAATCTCGAAAATTCAGACGTCGTCGACTGTAGGATCGGTGTCAGTCGGAAAATACGAAAACTCTTTGTGTGTGATGGATACAGAACTAACATTACAATATATGGGATCTTTCAGACGGCGATACTCGCTTCATACAGCGTCGCTTACTAAATTTGAGTATCTCGTGAACGTCGGCCGCCAAGCGACAGCAAAATACTATACTCTGTTTCTTTAGAAACATACAACATGCTATACTCTGTTTCTTAATTAGGAGTAAATTAAAATTTCCACCTAAAAACGCGCTCACCGATTGGCTACTTGCGTGATTAGTTTACGCTGGGTAATTTGCCGTTCGCACTATTAATCTCCGGTAATTTATGTTTACCTACATGTGTGACAGTTGATGGGTATCGACTTTAAAGTGTTTTAAAGTCATTTCTTGTATATTACCAATATGAAAAATAGTTCTTTTCAGAATTAAACTGATCATTTTGTAATAAATTCAAATCCAAGAACAAGTATTGCATCTGCAGTGTCACCGCAAACAAAAACACCCCATTTGGGGCATTACTTTTCTTATTTTCTGAAAAGCAAACTATTTTGAATATGTAGAAGAAACTAAAATTAGATGATGCAAATTCGGTATTACCTACGTTAAAAATTGTACTTTTAGCAGTTTAAATTAACAGCCCTAACATTACACACCCTTAATACTTTAACACTCATCTTATTCATCATACATTGACACATTTCGAATTGTCACTGCATTGGCACATTTTTGTCTCATACATCTACAGGAACCAATGCAACTCATTGCTACTTTTTTCACATTTTGCTACTGCAATGCAAAAAATATGATGAAACGAAATTTATGAATCAACAAAAAGAGACATTAAATGTTAAAGTCGCTGTAGTTTTCGTATGAAATAGGAACTTCTCGTAAATTTATTTAATACAAAACGCTTCTTGTATTATGTACTTAATTATTAAAATAATGGATAAAGTGTATTTACAATAATAATAATAGTATGTCGGCTTATTTTAGAATTACGTATAGAATGAGAGGGAGCTACGGGAAAAAGTGAGATGGGAGATCAATGCACCCAGTTGAGAGCGCGACTCCCGAAAATGCAATTTGCACATTTTTTTACTTTTAATTATCTATCTATTATTATATACTTTTATAAAGCCCTGCAAAAATATATTTCTTGTACCGTCGGATACTAGATGGACGAACCAAACTTTTCTAAAGAATAAAAGTTTTCGATATGTCGTACTGTTTTGTAGTTATGACAGTATAAACGGTAATAACGCGAAATTGAAGTGAACTTCGAATCGAGATATCGGCCCCGAAAGTTATTTTTCTTCATAAGAGCCCGTGTATTTTGCGTTTTTTCAAAATATTTTAAACGATTAATTCCACAAAACCAATTACGAATTTTACGGCAAAAGAAAATTCACGTTTCCTTCTATACGTACACTGAATAACTCTTTCGGTGAAGATAGTGCCCTTTTTAACTAGACGATTTTTGACGGCTTTTGGTTTTTTAAATAAACAAATTCGATTTGTCGAGGTTTCATCTTGTAACCCCGACAATCCCTCGAAAGTCATTTTGCGGAGTTTCGAGCACTCTACTATAAACAACGAACCGTTATATACTACTGATTCTGTCTAACTACAAGAACTGGCGAGAAAAAGCCTAATCGGAAAAGTATCGCAAGAGAATTTTGTACGTGATACGTGAATCGCATACGCCGTATCCTCGTCTGAAACAGGTCTAAGCCTACTATATATTTTTCTAATGAAATAATATAAACATCTTATACGTAAAGTTACTCTTTGTACATACTATCCATAAGCATTTGCTTACAGTATCCTGTAACTTAAATTGTTATGTCTATGTCTGCATCTGATAATTTTATGATGATATAGTATTATTAAAAAAATCAAACAGTTTAATAATTCATTGCTCTTTAGTATAAATAATTCATATATTTATTGTACCGGTTGTTTTGAATTTCGGATTGAAGTATAGTTGATAGATAGTTGTTAATCTTAGTCGAGATTTCAAGTTAATTTATGCAGTTTAAGTTGTAGGTAATGATGATTTATTTTTTCTTTAAACTAACGCACCTTCGCCGTAGAGAAATTTGAAACCAAAAGCATCGTAGAGACGCAAAGACAATTTAGACGCGAATTTCAAGTTTCTCAGACATGGAAGAATATCAAAACGGGACAAAATTTTGAATTGGCTCAATTACTTTCGTGTTCGTGGTAGTGTGACTTCAAGATTTTCAGTATATGTGTTCGTACAATACGGACACCGGAGAACACATTGAACGAGTGCGAATACAATGGAACATTTCATCTAAACGTGTCGAGAATGTTTGAATTGCAATTGCGACCGTTTAAGAGGCATAATTTTCAAAATACAATTTAAATAAATAAATAAATTGCATTTAGAAATCTTCAATTCCTTTCTTATTAGAACTTTCGCGAATCACTCATAACCATAAAATAACTTTTATATAAAACCAGCGATATTAATTGGTGGATCCTGTATATGTATAGGTAAAAATGACTTACATATTTTTTATCATATTAAATTGTTATCTGTAGATTTAACTAGAGTACGAACGCTCATTTAAGTATTATTTAACGGTGTATTATATAATTCGTACGAAAAGAAGATAAAGATCGCTCGTCTATCAATGTATTTTGATACGTCACGGCTAAAGGAATTAACGTCAAACTCGAAAGACATTTCTAGGATGTGGTAATCGGAAAAGTGGTCTTGCCATAGAGGCCGTCAATTAATTTTTAACGACCGCGACCTCCAAATATGAGAAATATAATAAAATAATACTTAGGATATTTAACGGTAGATAATATTACTAAATTAATTAAAAAATCATTAAGTATGTACTTAAAATAATTAGTAGAGGTAACATTTGTATCTATATTTTTATAAAAACGTTATGAGGGTAGGCGTTTAGCTGCAAGAAATTCGTAACATTAAATGTTATAGGGAAGACTATACCTGTTATAAATAAATACAACTGTAACAGCTATATACGTACTTTTTTAATGTTACCAGGAGGCACGTCAAACAGATATTTATCTAACATTTTCCCGTCCTGTGTTCAGCGTAACGTTGCGTAACATATAAAATACCCCCCCGGCAATTGTTACCAATATAATGCTTTGCCTATATTTATTACGTTAATTTAGCTGTGCGAAATTTAATTACGACCGATAATTATCAAAATTGTCGATAAACTGTAACTGAATACGTATAAACTGTAATCAGATTACATTAGCGTACTCGTACATTAGCGTATACATATTGTGATGATATGCTATTATATTATAGTTTTTTAATATTATTTAAAATAAGGGCACATAAACTTTGGCTCAATTGCATCGACCATTTCATTATTACTTGTCCGAAGAAGCATTTCGCAGGTATTGTTTTATTTAAACCGCACAAACGCCCCCTCTTTAAAACTTACGTCGATATCTTACAAACAAGCCCAAACTTCGAAGCGAATCTTTATCTTGCCAAACTGAATTTCCGCCGCAATAAAATAACACGTGATCCATCAGTTTTTAATATCCTTAACGTATACAAATAGAACAAAATCGGGATTTTCGTTTTGTCCGTTTCCATTCAAAAAAAAATAAGTTTTTTTCGAAGACGTTTGCGCGTGAGCGCAAACAGAGCTTTTACATCGGCGCACCCGGTTTTCAATTGCCCAGAATTTCAGGATGTGGACAAGGGAGAGTTTCGTACGGTATTCAGAACATCAAATTGAACAACAATGCCAATGTTTATTAGCATTTTACCATTTCTCGCAAGGTTAAAACCTAAAGTGACTGGACTAATTATTTATTTATAAGCGACGTTAATGTAGGTAAATTTAATTTATCTTCAAAGTAATTTTTAGTTTTGTTTAAAAATTAATGTAATATGAATTGTATTAATTTTATATCTAGTTATGCATTAAAGGAAATCAAATTGTTTAAAACGGGAAAAAGCGCGTATAATAATCAAACGATTTAAGGAGAAAACTAATAAAAGTTGAACTTTTTTCGAGTTCAAGTTCAACGACGTACAAAATTATACTTATGGTATAGTTACATTAGATGCTCTTTAAACGTTCTTTTATTTTTTCGATTTTTAAACATTTCGCGTTTTAACTGTACGGTACACAGCTTTACAAGAATTTTGTTCAACATTTAAAAATGTCCTTAAACAATTTTTTTTTGTTTAAATTCGTTGCATCGCCCCACTATATATTTTCAAATATTCACGATAGCGTGCGAAATTGCGTCAATGAAAAATATTTTTTAATGTGTTTCTTTTACAGTCTATCATCAATTATATAAACGTACTAGTAAATTAAAAACAAATACGTTATAGTGCCATTTACCTACCTATCAATATTTAACTAATTTTTAAAAATTATTTTCTCGCATTTCAAGATTTCAGTTTAAGTATTTAAATTACATAAAAATTGAAGACGCCGACCTGCACCTGCCTATCTGAATTAAGACGGAATTGGTCATATAGTCCATTCAAATTTCCAAAAAGTCTTTACGCTAACAACCAAGCCACCTACTTACACACATAAAGGCACAATCCAAGTAAAAAAAACAACGCATCGCGCACACGTCCGAACACTATAAAGATGTAACGCGCAACTGAAAGAAATTTTTACAACACTCGTTCAAGTTTATCGACATTTGTTACACACAAACACCGAATAGCTTTGTTTAAATTTTAGAAAGTATCTTTTATCGGCAATGGTTCTTGCACGATATGGTAAACAAAAGTATGGGGTTCAAGTTCGAATATCTTATGCAAGGAAATCAGACGTACTGCACATATTGTGCCGTATTAATTTAAATTACGAGTTTATCTAATAATATTTGTCAGAGCTCTACATTTATTTTGTAAAAATAAACTTTAGTTGATTACCTTAATAGATTTTTCTTTTAAAGATAAGATTAGAATGATATAACGCACGTTATATACTTTCCAACATGATCTTTTTCACTTCGTATATTCTTAAATGACAAAAATGAATACTAAATGGAGACGTGAAACGAATTCGCAACATCTGAATAACAACTGCGAAATGAGCTTTTGCACCTGTGCCGCCGGGCTTCGATTGAATCGCTCGATTAATAGGAATAAAAACTTCACGAAAAATATTAATTTTGTACTATACCGATATAATCGATCAAATTATTCATTTATGCCGGCATTTAATATTACGCCAGATTCAAACGATCGAATCAAACAAACGAGCGCCGATATATTAAAATAAAATCGCAAATTATAGTGAACGTGATTAAAACATAATGTAATATGTATAGGTGCTTCTTAAATTCCGGGGTTCGATTGGTAATAACGAACAAATGAAAATTACACGTTAAATAATTCTTTCGGTTTTAATTAAATGTATTTACCTACGGATGTAGGTGTATATTTGACCGGATTAATTAAGTTTTATGAAACTCGCTTGTAAAATAACGTAACAAACTTCAATGGGCGAATAAAAAATTTCTGTTAACTCAATTTCTCTCGATAACTCGTAAATTTCGTGTTAGATCCGAGTGCCGCGTTTAGAAAAAATTCGAGCTTTTCAATTAATTTTAGTAAGTTCCCATTTGAAAAAACAATGCGAAACAATGGTCGAGTGGTTTTTATGCTAAAAGGGGAGGATTTAAATTACGAAATTGTACCTATCTATACTTGAAAAATTAAAGAGCGATTTAATTGTGCGATATATACGTGAAAATTTATACGTAATATATTCGACTCGTAGAAATCGGTCTTTATCGTATTCAATCTAATTCTTATACACATACTTATTTATTGCGTTGAAAATTATTAGAGAATCGAAACCGACAATAAATTTTACAACCCCCCGACATTTCCGCACGTTCACCGTTTCCTACGCCTGCACAATTTTAATAGACAGGTGTTGAAATGCACCGTATATGAACATATCACCGACATACATTTCGGTTAAAAGCTATTCATTGTGTTATAGCTTTCTATTTTAGTTAGATATATTAAATTATAACAACACGTCCGACATTTTGTAATGCACTTTTACTTAAGGGCAGGGGCGGAATATTCAATGCTTAGCTGAAAGTTGTTTTCTGAGTTATTTGATAAGATATTTACATAAAACTTTTTATTTAATAAAATTTAACTAATTATCTGTGTTTGTGCCTTGACAAATTTTAGAAATATCTATTATTATTTACAAAAAACGTATATTAAAATCGTAAAAAGAAGGCGCTTGTTTAGACCCGAATAACTACATTATACATCGAATAATTTAAAATGTTCTTACGGAGAAACACAGATCCATCCTTCTTTAAGAAATTCTTAATTTGAACTGCATAAATTTGTTAATAGAATGGAAAATAGCGTAACAGCCGAAGTACTACAATTCAGTATAAAATCGACATGGCTACTGCTGCCACAACGGAGAAGTAAGAAATTACAGTAGAAATATTAATTACTATAATCGAGCAGTACATTAGTTAATAAGATAGGTTCTTGAACGTAATGCGATAGGTATGTTTATAAGATAAACTTATTTTTAAAACATAGATAATATAATTTGAAATTATTAACGAATTTATTATACTGCAACTGTACCCTAGAGGTAAACAGTCGTAACTCCATTTTTGTCAATTCTATAATCTATTCAATCTAATAATCTAATAATAATAATCTAATCAATTTTATAATTCTATCCTATCGCCTCTATAGGCGATAGGAAAGAATAGAAGTTATCTAATATTTAAATACTGATTGTTAATATCTGTAAATTTAAATTATTACACTAAACTGTTTTTAAGAAAACTAGCCATATGGAGGGTCTTACTTGGTCGGTAATAAGTAGTAAAATATATTTAAACCAGCTTATGTTAAAATGAGATAGATTTCGATGCACGTTATCACTCGTACCTCGTATTTTTATAGTACTAATAAATGGTAATCTTTCTCTGCCATGTTTTGTGTGCAGGTAAATCATCAGGTCAATATGCAACTTTCAACATTTTAAACTGTATTAACTTTTCAGTAATGACGTGCATCGAAATAAATTTGAATGACATATAGTTTATTATATTGAATAGTTTATTATTATATTAGTATATTATTTTATTCATTATTTCATTTCCGGCGTTTACTTTTTTATTACTCACAATCAAACAGGTAGGTATACTTTGTAATTTGAAAAACGTCGTTTTATTACATTCAATGCGAATAGTGGCTATTGTTGCGCGCAAAACTATCAACTTTTTCGCACTCAAATGTTTATTGTTTACACTCGTTTTTTGACTGACATTTCTTAAACATTAAAATGTAACCACTCCCAAATCACCCGTGCTATTATTTAAAATGATAAGGAATAAGTGTTTGCAACCCAGGCGGCACACTGTCGTTATAATGTCGTCAAATATTAGCCGTTTGGGGCCCAATGGGGACGTCGTAAATGACGTATTTATGACGTCAATATGACGGGTTAATGTCACAGCCCAACAACGTCAAATTATGACCAATCTAGTAGGTTACTTGAGACGTCTAATTGACGCCTAATTTCTTTAAATGGGACGTCGATTTGACGTCCTATTGACGTAATCCTAAGACATTAATGACGCATCTAAAGGTGAAAAAAATACAAATACACTCAATATAATTATTACTTTATCACAAAAATGAAGGTACAAACAAAGAACCTAAATCTAAGAAATTAAACAAAGTATGTTAATATATCAAAGAAGGAATACAAAATTATTTGGATTTATCTACTTAATAACCAAATATCGTTATTATTATACTAGTAATACAATAATATATTTAAGATAAGATGTAAGCGGTAAATATAATATAAGATATTCAGCGTGTCCACGAGTTCTGGGATCCTTTGATAGACCCTAAACTAAGCACAATAGAAAAAATTATTTTAGATAAAAGCTTTATGGTTGTATGAGTCGCACAATGTAAAATTTAACACCAACAAAAGACATCTAAATAAATTAATAATAAAATGGGGGCCACAAAGATAACTTAGTCACCTAAAGGTTAAAACCTATAGAAATAAGTACAGTTTGTCTGTTTCTTGTTAAGCCATGATTTGTAAAATTATAGTAAAAAATATTTCTTCCAGTTGTTTAAATATTTAAAATTATTAGTTTTAACTTTAGGTGGCGATAGGCTGATTAATTTTTCACTTATCGTTAAGAAATTATATCAAAATTTACAATTTACAAATTTATAACGTAGAACTCACTGCAAAGTAAAACCACTAACCTAACAAAACTGCTGACGGTAAACCAAAGCGCGATCAGTATGCACAGTGGCGTGACACTTTAAAGGAACTAGTTTTACCCATTGACGTACACAATTAGAATAAATAACCGAATGCGAGTTTCCTTACTAGTTTAGTTGTATACTAGCGTATTTATAACGTGTACAACTATTACTATTAATCGCATAGACGCGATATAGCATAATTCCAAAATAGATTTATATATTTTTTAGTTAAAATTTTGGTTTAAAACATAAACATGTTAGAAAAAATTACGAGTAATTTACACTTTAAATTAACGCTTCAAAACGTCTTTATTTTCTCAAATTCAATTAACGTAACATGAAAACCTCAGTTTTTCCAGTAAGGATTCAGGACTTTGGAATGACCAAACAAAGACGTCTCAACGACGTTCTTTAATGACGTCAAATGTTCGTCGTGAAAGTGTCGTCGTGCGCACGTCACTTATTGGATCCACGACGTCGCCGACGAATAATTACCAATAATTGACGACATTATGACGTCAGTGTACTGCCTGGGAAACTTGCAAAAATATCGATAAATAAATAATTCAGGTACCTTATATCGAATACTAATATATTTAACATCCTTTGATGACCGGGAACGGGTCCTATCGGACTACTTCCGGCTGAAAATCTAATTTTTTCAAAAGAACATAATACTTTTTAATTTAAATTCGTATATAGAGGAGTAAAAAATACAAATATCGTGTTTCATACATGTCTATGTGAAATATCTATCAAGGATAAAATAATTATTTTAAAAACTCGTAGTACGTCATAGATAGTAGGCATGTCTTTTTTTTGTAAAACACCAGAGGGTTCTAAACCGTAATTCAACAAAATGGGTGTCTAGCGCATACGTCGAGAGTTGACTGTGAAACCGTGAATACCTACATTTTTTCTAACAAATGGATTAGTAATTACGACTCGATTAATTTTCCACTACAATCACATGATTTGACCATTAGGGGTTATTTTTTGTGGGGAAGAATAAAGAACATGGTGTACCGAAAACCATCGACCACAAGGGACGCTATGATTCAAAGGATAGGTAAATGAAGCAAGTCGATCTTTAGATAAGAATACATATTAGTACAAGGATTATATATCACCTATTGTATTATGTATTAACCGTTTTAGTGCCACCCAGCGCGATCGCGCTGTTCGCGTACTATGGTGAACCGTGTCGCTATTTTTGATTACGATCGTCAATTCGCAACGCGCTCGATTCAGCATGTATCTAACAAAAAGACCAGCGCGATCGCGTCGATCGGTATTATTCGCAAATAAATGAAGGAAGCGCTACCGCGCTTCATGGCACAATTCGACATGGATTTTTAAAAACCCCTGGCACTAAAACGGTTAACGAAATTAAAGAATCCAAACTGGATACCAATAAATGGTTTGAAATCAAAATTTTGTTTAGTGATTTGGAATGGGACAATTAAATGAATAAATTTCATTATTAGAACGCTTAAAATTTAAAACATTTTATTTTGCTTATCAAGATCGTCGCGAATGCCTTGTATGATATAAACATGCTATCAGTTTTAATAAGTATTTACGTAGTAATTTTATTATATGCGAGTAACGATAATTCACAAACTTCGCAAGAAATAGTTGAGCATCTTGCAAGTGTTGTTTGATATTCTCTACTAGTCATAACCAACGATAAATACTACACAGTTGGTGGAAGTAGGATGGAAGATATACGGCAGTTTTCCTTGTTGTATCGGTGGTGTTTTACATATGTCTATTGCGCTAATAGTGCCGTGGATTTTATTATCAAAGGAGTAGTACCGACGTACCTCACCTTGCTGCTGGACCCCGCAAGTTTTCAATTGAAGCGATACTTGCTGCCCTTAATTTAAGAAAAACGTATCGTCAAACTTTTAATTAGGTCCAAGTCTACCTTTATAGGATATTCAACAAAGTTCAACAAGCCATTAATAAAGATTGCTCTAACAGTAAGCATTTCAAAAAATTTAAAATGTTTAGTAGGTAAATTAGTTGTCAAAAAAGTGTCAAGTTAATTTACGTACTAAAAATTGAAAGCTAGAAATTTTTAGTTATGCATTTATCCGTTTATTCATTTGTCGATTTGACCCTCAATAAAATTTAAAAAACAATAGAAAGTACAGTTTATGGGGATATGTCATTTAAGCGATACCATTAAATTTCACAAAATAAAATATACTTTATGGAACTTTAATAAAGGGACATGGAAGCACTAAATTAATATAATAACAAGCAAAGTACGGCTACAAAACAACTCAGTTTTAGTAGTCGAATGCCAGTTTCATGTTCTATTATAACACACAAAACCCGATAATCCCTAAATGGTTGGATTATACCGTTGACTATACTGGATAATAATTTTCTGAACAAATAAATGTAGGTAGTTTTGTAGTTATAGTATATTCCCTGAGCTCCGCCTGAATCGCCTAACAAAAGAATGTGAAAGATTACAAGTATTTTGCGTGGATTAGTCATTATACCACAACGATACCGGTTGTTGTTGAACGCTTAAAGTAATAACAGTATTCAGAAAGTTTCTAGCGCCCCCGAGTCGACCGCCGCTCTAACTCGTTTTCAAGTATTGAAGAAGACATAATTGATATTGCACCTTAGCTGTATACCAAAAACACGAATAAATTTTAAAATGATAGATAATCGGGAAATGCCGAAGTTAAATAAAAACAAACTTTTAATCGCAAAAAATAAACCGTCCCTGGCAACAATTCTAAAACCTTTTTAACGCAACACCATCAAAACGTTCTTTCGAAACGAAACATCTTTTTAATTTTAATTTAGATAATATTAAGATTAAAATTAAACTTAATTATATTTCATTTGCAATTATTCGTATTTAACGAGACACATTCTTGGCCGTGTTAAAATGTAATTACAACCCGATTATAACATAATGAAAAATTAGGATTATCATTTCTAAATTCACCGTAGGTCGGTCACATTTCCCATTGTGCGTCGCCCGAGCTAGTATTTATCGTAAAAGGCTCTAAAAATAAAGATTACTATCCGTTTTTATTTATTGTCTGACGTGTCTCTTTTTAGAACTTCGCGCGAACTCCTGCTCTAATCTCGCGAGACAAAATGTATGAACTTGACTGTACGTCATTCAAAAAACATATTACCATTAAAGGTATTTTACGAGCATGTTACTTTATTTTGTATCGACGAATTAAAATTATATTTTATATTTAATGGTAGATACCTATAGATATTTAATAAAAATTAGTAGCTTTTCGTACGTACTAAAGACGCAGCAACAAAATCGTTGTATAAACCCTGAAGAAACAAAATCATAAAGGTCTGATTTATTATAAATTTCGATGTTTTCATACTTTTTAGGTGTTGTGCTGGTGTGATAGGTTTGGGGGGAAGTTTTTCTTGTACTAGAGATGCGGTAACAAAATCGGAATATATATCGGACGTTGTGCTGGTCTGACGGTGATGGGGCTGGTTTTTCGTACTAAGGGTGCAGCAACAAATTTGGAAATTCATAAAGCACTAATTTATCGAAAATATTGAAAATTATATATATTTTTTTAGGTGTTGTGCTGGTTTGGGGGTTATGGAGATAGTTTTTCACGTATTACGGCTGAAGCAACGAATTCGGGATATAAGAAAACGAAAACCGCGAATTCATAAAAAAATTAATTTATCATAAATTTCGAAATATTTGTATTTTTAAAGGTGTTATGTTGGTGCGACGATTATTGGCGTGATTTTTTGTGCTAAAGCGACTGCGTCAGCATAATGCCTAATATTTTGATACGAAACTGTAGCAATTTTCTAAAGATCTGAAGCCAATAGCACTGTTGCGATGATACAAAGAAAATTTTACATGCAAAAAACTTCCAGAATTACATTACCTACATCTTGTACTACTGTAAGAAATAGGATTGTATATCAATCAGAACAAACTCGAATATGGATGCTTGAAGAAGTATCGTTATCTGGAAAGGAGAACACATTTTACGACAGAGGACGACTAACAGAGCTTTATTAACATTATCGATTCTTAGTGAGAAGTTTACTTTTGAAGCTTCGAAGAAAGCTTGAAAATTTCAACAATAACAATAAAAACAACTTATGGAAAGCATACTTCGACCTTTTAAAATAATTAAGTTATTATTGTACTTAGTTATTTTAAAAGATCGAAGTATGCTTTTGTAAGTTATTATTGTACTTTAATTTTCCGGAGGAATTAGTGGGACGCGACGTCCTACAAGTTCCAATTCGTGTTCCATCGATTTATAGTTCAAATTACGCGGTATACAAATTTTACAAAATTGTGTGTTTATAATAATTATGCATAATTTATTTTTCTATAGTATTAGGTAGTTTTATTAAGCTTTTTCGTATGTATACAGGGGCGTATTAATAAAATTGTTGATCTTAAAGAAGACGTGGAAAAATAAAACGTCGTTTATTGTAGTAATTACCTACTGGTCAAATACGTTTATAAAATTTTTGAAAAAAAAGCATAAGTATAAACAAATATTTAATTATAGATTACCATGGTTTAATTATAATTATACTATTTTTCAGTCTATACGCGTGTTATTATGACGAATTTTTTTCCAATATTACCGGAAGATTTGCGATTCTTTAACGAACGTTGAAATATGTTCTCTTAATTCTTTTTTTTTTAACGATCATTAGCCCTCTTTTATATATCACCCGAAATATAGAAATAAAGAAGAATTTTATTCTTGATAAGTTTCTGAATCTTTTGAAGTTTTAATATATTTGCAAAAATTTTAATATCTTTCGTCATATATGGGGGTGGATCTAAGATACGCTTTGTGTTATCTGTGTTATCTTTGTGTTAAATCATGTTTATCTGCACATAGAAACGATTGTTGCAACAATTGTTTCTAAGGAAATAAACGCGGCTTATCGTTAATAGTGATTAAAAATTTAATCAAATTGATGTCTATATGCATACGGTTGTTAATATTTAAAAATATACAAAAAGAATAAAAAAAAATTGTACTAGTTGCGACTTCAGTTGTTGCTAGTTGTCACTTAAGCTATGACTTCATATTTTAAACTTTATGGCAGACGTTGTATAAAAGCTGTAAATCGATTAATTTTTAGAATAAAAGAAAATGCAGAAGTTTAACATTAATTATTCATTAGGAAATAAATATGTCGTTAGTATTATTACGTATAACAACGTTAAACTTACACATTATGTCGTATACCTATATAAATGTGTTGTTCTATTTGCATAATCTCGTGAAAATTTAATGAAACTAGTAGGTAATCAGTACAAATAAGTGAAATAAATAAATCATTAAGCTACCACAAAAAAAATGAAAATACGGTATCTAGGGCTATTTCGGTTACCTACACATATTTTGATTGCCTATATTTATTAAGTTTCGCATACTTAACAAATTTTAAGATTAATTAATCTTTATTTAAACTCAATGTTAATTATTTAAATAAGCAAATATACGTCTACTGTTCCTTTTGAATTACCTCTTCTAATTAATTTGTAATAATGTAATATGTGAACGTAATTCGTGTTGATGTTATATTTGTAATATAATATGGAGTTAATATACGTATTGCGTGATAAATGAATGAACCTATATTCAGTAGGTAATATTCGAAATCTCAAAAGGATATGCGGTTTAATTGGTTAGGAAATGAGCCTTCTTATGTATAACATGTTATACAATTGGTAATCATGGACTAAAACGCATCGAAAAAGAATAATCTTATTTTTAACGTACGTAGGTACAGCCTAGAAATTTTTCAAAAAATATCAATTCCTGTTTACTGTGCATAATAAATAATATAAAAATTATTTTATTATAAAATATCATTTAAGTATATAGGTATAGGTTATTTAATTAATTTATTACCTTTATTTTTCCTTAAACGAAAAATGCGGACTAAAAATAATAGGTAGATGCATATGTAAAGTTTGTTTCATTTTAAATGAGCTATAAGTATCGGATTAAATGCCTATAACGAGCAAAAAAATGACAAACAGTACGATACATATTCTTGTCTTGTCTTACTCACTAAGTAAGTACCTACCTACGTTAAGTTGGACAGTCCACCTCCAATTGGGGTCTATTCTGTAACAAATCTGTTATTTTTAAAGGCTTGTTAAAATACTAACAACCAATCACAATCGAGATTTTCATATACATTTTCATGGTGATAGCATGTTGACAGTATGTTAAAATTAATAGAATTTTACAGAACAGGCCCCAATGGGAGTTACGTTTCTAATGGGCTGTCAAACTTGACCATGTCTAATAAGTAAGACAAGACAAGAATGTGTATTTTGTCTTTTTTGCTTGTTACGGACTTTAATCCGATATAGGTGTAGTTCATTTAGAATGAAACAAAATTCTTTAATAAAATTTTATTTTATCTATAAAGGCTCCTATTTGATTTTATATACATTTTGGCTACTGCGATATCTTTTGATTGCATTATGCGATTTAACTCAAAAGATATCATGAGATATAGAGGAGATATCATGATTCAAAGTTCCTCTTAATTAACATAGAAACAAATAGGGAAAAATTGGAACTTTGAATTGCACTAGTCGATTTTGTTAATTTTTGATTGAGTGACGTAGGAAACTATCCTTTACAATATATATAAAAATGAAACGAACGAGTTACTCGATATCAGAGATATGACTGAATTAGTGGTAGCTATTTATAACGTTACTTCGTTCTGAATCAAAATACGGATACATTGTAATCATGCCTGAATTTCTTGATGGAAAAACTCAATTTACAACTACTGAGGCCAACCATTCAAGACGCTGCACAATGAAAATATTTGTAGTCGAACTTGTCTTTGGTCGTCTGAAGAATGTATTTTCATTCTTCAAAAATGTTATTCGTCGACCATACTTAGATATGTTGCATATATATTTCAGAATCGCATGCGCAATTTTAAATACTTTCTTTGGTCCATTATTCTCCGAATCTGACTTCCATCAACGAATTGCCGAAATTGCTGTTTCTAGACTTGAAATATCCAATCAATTACAGCAAAGATCGGAAGAGACTGGATTGTTAAATCTCAATCAATTACAGCAAAGATCGGAAGAGACTGGATTGTTAAATCTCAAAGAGGAGCAAATTGGAGGAAAGTAACTCCTCAAGAAATAGTCAATTTCCGAACACTTTCAATCGAAGACTTGAAAAAGATCACTATTGGTGTGTATCAAACATACTTGGCTCCGTTTTATGTTGCAGAATTTATTAATCAAAAGGACATGTATGAATTATACGTTGCTGTAGCTCAAGATACTTTGCTGAAAGTTCACTTGAAGTCTCGTCATGTTTCTGGGGTTAGTTATAAAGTGTTCATTGAGTTTGACTCTATGGAAGAAGGTTATGCTTCAATAACTGGGTGGGCTTGCGAATGCAAAAATGGACAAAGAACCGTTGGTTGTTGCGGACATATTGCGTCTGTGATTTGGTTTTTTGATCACTTTTCCAAGTTTCCAGATGTTAAATGTCATTTACGACCCAAATGTCTTGACATCATTCAAGATGCAAAGATTATGATTAATTCATTATCATAAACATTAGTTTATTATTTTTAAGTTTTAATACATTAGCAGTAAGTGAAATGGCCGGCCAACTCAATGGCCAGAGAATCGAACATGTAGCCATCGACAAACACCAATAAATATCCAATCAATTACAGCAAAGATTGAAAGAGATCGAATTGTTAAAATCTCGTCATATTTCTAGAGTTAGTTATAAAGTGTTCATTGAATTTGACTCTATGCAAGAAGTTTATACTTTTTCCATGTTATTTCCAACACAATGGTACTCCGCTACATTACGAGCAACTATTCGTTAGCAGCTAATATGATTAATATGTTCTGCAACATAAAACGGAGCCTAGTCTGTTTGATGCACACCAAGAGTGATCTTTTTCAAGTCTTTGATTGACAATCCAGTCTCTTCCAATCTTTGCTGTAATTGTTTGGATATTTTAAGTCTAGAAACAGCAATTTCGGCAATTTCTTGATGGAAGTCAGATTCGGTGAATAATGGACCAAAGAAAGCATTTGAAATTGCGCATGCGATTCTGAAATATATATGCAACATATCTAAAGACGGTCGACCGAATAGCACCATTGTGTTGAATTCAATCAATGTATTCGTATTCCTACAGCTTTGAAACAGCATCACTAAAGCCACTATCTACAGTAACTAAATCTCCTGGACGCAGTTTGGAATAAAATCCATTATGATTCTTTTGTATGCTAAGAAGAATTTGCTTCAATTTCTGCTTCAAGGATTTCTCCATTGTCTAGAATTACAACCATAAACTTAACAAGGTGTCGATTTTTCTGGGATGACCGTAACTTCTTTTGTATAGTCGGAGGGTTTCTCAACGTACAGATATGTACCAACCAGAAGTACAAAAATTACTTCTGGGTTTTTTTCCAATCGTGTAATTTATAAAAATAAAAAAATAATTCGTGTAACTCATATATGTCATTTTGATGAATATGTTTTGCAACATAAAACGGAGCCAAGTAAGAAATAAAGGAAACACTTCCTCGGAGCATCTTCAGGTAGTGCTGAGCATTTAAGATATACAGTCGTATGTCAAATCTGATCACGACAATATATTTCTGAAAAAATTATGGTCTTGTTTAATATGAAACACGACACACTTACTATTTGACAGTATTGACCTTAATCCAATATGGCAAATTTTAAGATGGTCGCTATGTTCTAATAATAGCCTTAAAAATAGACCATCTGACCGATTTTTTTATTGAAGTATTTAGTCATTTCTTCCCGTTTCTGAAACTCAGAAAAGGTGTCCCAGAACTTTTGACACATCATGTATATTCAAATAACATCGCAAAAATTGTCATATGAACATTTTCCACATTCTATAAACACTTGTATTACCCTAACTGTTTTGGCCAGAATTGACATGAAATCAGATAGGGTCCTTTCGCACGTGTATCTTGAAAATTAATAACATAAAAATCGAGAAAAGCATTGGAAAAGCGCAATCTTATGTTATACTTAATGTTGGCGTAAATAAAATGGTATTTGCAATTATTAATAGGCACGTAAAGGTATTAAGAGTAAATTATAACGGGGTTTTCATTTACGGATTATTATTTTTCTTAGATTGTCAGTATCAATATCGTACAATAATCTACCAATAAGCGTTTATTTTAAAGATTATTGAATCATATACCTACATAATTATGGAATTTATTACCTGTATAAATTGAAATTATATTAGGTTTTCTTATTTGGCCAAACATAATGAGATAATAAGTTGATCTTATTCTTCATTACCTTCGTTACTATATTAATCTTGGAAAATATAATTAAGAACCGAACCTGTTTGCAAACACTTAATTCTAACGCCTTTATAATTAATAAACAAAACCCTGACCTTTTTATCGTATAAAACTGCATCGAATTGATTTCCGGTTCCAAAACGTATTCCAGCATCATCAAAATGCACGTAGAAACGCAATAAATTTAATGTCCAAAAATCACTAAAAACACCAACGATTAATTTTTATTACCTATCCGAACTTTACCCTGTAAAAGTCGACGCGTGACTAAAGGATGTTTTTAAAACGCATTCAAATATGACTCCGTTTGTTACGTGTATATTAAAAATGCTTTGTTTAAATTTTAGAAAGTTTGTTTTATCTGGAACGATTCTCGCCTGCACTCGCGATAATAAAACGTGCGGTCTGGAATTCGAACGTAAGGTCAAATACCTGCTCATGTTTATCATCCTCTTATCGCTACACATGCCGAAAATCGTAACTAAAATTTTCTATGGCGTTATCGTCTGTGGAGGGCGATTGTTTAAATAAAACAAAATAAACAAAACATAAAATAGCGCGCACCATAACAACTTTTAAGGGCAGTACAACTCAAACTAGCCGTCCTGGATGATAAATTAAAATAGCAGCATTATTTTCAATAGAAATTCGCTAAAATTCGTGCGTATTCGACAAGTTCAACATTATCTATAGAATTGATTACCTAATTATGCACAATTATGAAACTTAAATATTATTATGAATCTTAAAATTTTAAAGAGACGTTTTCAAAATGTTTTGGTATCACACTCTCGAAACGGCAGTATTGAAGTTTGATAACGGAAACGTTTTTGTTACCTATACCCGCAATTTTTAAAATACCTATAGTATTTTATAGTAAATACGCGAATGTTGAATCATTAAAGATTTTAATTGCAACGATTTTGATCAGTTAGACGAGAATGATTTTGTAGTGTTCTGCAAAAGAAAATTAAATAAAACGGAAAAAGCTCAAGAACAACGCAAAATCAGATTATTGAATGAAAATGAAAATTCTTTGAATAATAATGAATAATAATAATAATAATGCTGTTATAATAAATTAATAATTTACCTGTGGGTATTCCACTAACAAATACGTAAATACCTATACTTATTAAAAATTCTTTAAAATGAAATAAGAATTTTGAATTTAGAATTTTATTACTAATACATTATTAAATAAGTTTCGCTAATAAATGAATGCTCATATGATTTCGCTCTTTTTGATTATGTACAACAGGATAAAATATCAACTTTGCACCAAGAAAATTAATAATTTCGCAACAGTTTTAAATTAACTTCAGAAACGTCATAAAAATCGTAATCGAATTTGGAAAGACTAACAAAAGACAATTTTTTAATATAATTAACTGTGACTGCGTATTGAAAAGTAGTTTTCAATTTTAAACAACTTTTCTTAATAACAATTTTCAATAGTGTCAGAAAATAAAGGAATTTTACTCTTGAGTTAAATTTATATTTTCTGACATATCCCGTACGAGTTATAAATTTAAACTTTGGACGGTTGTGTTTTGGGTTCTAGACCATGCACCAACTTTTATCAAGAATAACGTTTTCCGAGAAATCGACAATAAAAAGTTTTCCATATGGTCGCAGGTTTTTTGGCGTACACTTTTCATTCATTTTTTTTTCTTTAAACGTTTTAATTATTTTTCATTTCATATCAAAGATAATAAATGTAATAATCTTACTACTAAATGTAGTAAAGTAAAAAAATTATTTTTATTAAAAACAGGAAAATTTTCACAAATTTTATTTTCATTCCAAGTCTGAATTGTAGAGCTTGTAACTTAATAATCCGTGTGAAACTCAAAACAAAAATTACAAACCCTATAGTGTAAAAGTAGGGCTATCGAATGGTGAAAACAGAAATGTCGTATCACCTCACTTTGTATGATATTCAACCCTAAAAATAGAAAGTCGTTTTTTCAATGTTTGAATTCAAAAAAAAAGTAACGAGGGGCTGTATTTTTTCTTATATGGAAACTATAATAGACGTGGTTGTTGTTTTTTTTAAATAAGCAGTTTCAGTCTTCAATCATTCGATACTTTAAGCGGCCTTTAGATGGCTTAAATTAAGTCCGTTTTAATCATATAAAGTGTAATATTTTATAACTGTTTTTTTGCATATTCTGAAAGCTCTGTGGGTCTTCTAAAACACCAGCGAAGCAAAAATGTTATAGATTTAATTTATATTGAAATATTAACATATGATCGGTTAATTTAAAAACTTTATCGATTGATAAATTTATATATTGTTTCGTTATATTTCATATGTCATTTTCTTTAGTGTTTTATAAGCTACAATTTGATGTGCCGATTTTACTAAAACTGATACGAAAACTAAATTTAACAAATTGTTTATTAATCTGATGCTCGAGATTTTCCAATTATGATTTACAATATTACTGTTACACACTAAATATAGGTATATATAATAGTTTAAAAAAATTAATTGCTAAACCAACCATATAGCACCAAATTATTATTTATTCAAATGAATTTAACTAAACGAAGTGCGCCATCTAAAATTAAGTACATACTTCAACAAAATAATTATTATAATATTTTGGCTACTGCGGTTTTGTTTTTAAACGATAATAGTCGAAATCTTGCCGAAATATGTTTTCAACAGGATGGCGTCCTCTCCTCAACAGAACGTTCGTTACCGATTGCATTTAAAACAAGAAAATAAAATAGTAACGAGAAATAAGCTAATATTTTTTATTATAAAACCTTGCGGAGTGTTTTATAAAAGCGTTATAGTTGACAAACACGCAGTTCTGTTAAATACAAAGAAAGTTAAATGCGTTAAATTTAAACGCGTCCCTTTATTAAGTGGTATTATGCAATTAAAACTGGATCTTCGTATCACGTTAGGCCAGTTGAAAAGACGGCGTAATCGGCGTAATTTGTTTTTTTTTTTTAGAAATACCCCCTATTTTTATCTGACAGATAAATTTCCTTCTGTGGGGATGTTTTCATGACTAAAATGTGTTTATTCAAAACCGTCAAGAGTACAGATAAAATCAAACCATTAGCGTCTACTAAATCCGCAAGGGAAACTAATGGCGTGAGGGTGTATTGGCTGCTAGCTCAACTTCTACACTTCGGCCCACTTGACCGTGACACCCTTGGTATTCGCACTAGTGCCCTCCGTCCAACGGCACACGGCCAGGGTATCCCAAGGATTGTTACTCTACTGATTTCTTTTTAAAAATATAGCACAATGGACCATATTAACAATAAGTTGAAAATAAAGATAATATTTTTGTATGTGCAGTACACATTACTATAATATTTATACATATCTATACATACATACAAAAACACGTATAAATAATTCGGGGGAAGACGCCAGTTTGTTGCTAGTACTTTGTTGTTCCAACAGATCACAGTACTGACCCTCTTGTATGAGGCGTCTTGTCCCAGTGTGCACGTGGATTGTGAATTTAACTTAATTTATCGAGAGCTCGTGAGTAAAGCCCTTATAATATTCCGTTGCTCATATGTAAAGTTCATAAACGAATGTTTTATTTTAAATAAAATATTAGCAATATAAGTGAGTTCCGCATTCTGTTACACACAAGGCAAGCAGAAGCGGCCATAATCTTGCAGCAATACGAAAATAAGCGTGTGTGGCATCTTCACCCTATACTTGGGGAAGACGCAACATGGTTCAGAAATAAATGAAATGAACTGTAAATGTTATTATTTATTTTATATACTGTATATTATAGTGTAAAATATAAATGCAATTAATAATTATAATTCTAATATTATAATAATTATCATTTTTTATATTATTTTAATTGACATAATATTTAATAGTTTTATATAATATTTTACATTGCCTATAATATCATATATGGAGTATTATAGTTTTACATAATCTTCTTATGCTTTGTTTAAAGATATTAATAATTGTAAACAAATATAATTCACATTTTATTATCATAGAGATAATGCCTCAAAACTACAAAAGAAAAATCTTCCCCGTATATGTGGGGGAACATGTCGCAATTACACGAGTTTATTTAACATTAAATTTGTCAATCATGTACATACTGGGAAAGGATTTAATAAGTATAAATAACCAATTAAATATTGAAGAATATGGTGTATTTTTTGCATTATCTTATCATTTCAATTTTGGTTCTACTAAGCAAAACCTCCTATTTTATGGCGTCTTCTCCCGACTTACCTTATGTTAAATTAACAATCTGTAAATTGTCAACGCAAAACTACTTAATTTGAATAACTTTCAACTTGATTTAAAATGTTTACACGGTTAATTTAATATTTTCAAATTCTTACGCCCATAATTTGTTAAAATTGACATTTTTCGGGTTGTTAAATGTTTATTTTAAGAAAAGTATTGTTTTGTTTAACATCTTTCTTGTCGTAATTTTGAACTAAATACTTTAAATACTTAAATCAACAAACTTTTCAATTCGAAACAATTAAATCAAACGAGTTAACATTTTTAATTATGTATCAGTACCTACTTGAATTAATTAAAAAATATATATTTGAATGCATCGAAGCAACAAGAATTGTTAAATCAATTAAAATTTCGTTAATTTAACTTTTCCCTCCCCCCCACCACAGGTGATGAATTAAGGGAAGATGAATTAACGAGATTCTCTACTGTATTTATTTAGTATCGATATTATCTATTACCAACTAAATTTTCCACGACGTAAGGTTACGTTTTTTTTTAAAATCTTGCTAAAGATATAATAAATAAACGTATGGATTTTCTCTCTAAAATGTGCAAGCACGATGTTTTCGTTTAAAAATTCTCCAGAGACAGTCCCACAAGTTTGTAACTTAATTTCAAATTTGGCAAACGCTCGGAGATGACACCGTCTTTAGATTCTTAAAATATCATTCTGTTCACATACATATAGTTTTTGGGATATCGCATTATCATTCGATGTGAAACCAGCAATTTTTCACGTTCTATCGTTTGTTAATTTTGTATCGTAGCCGCACAAGATATTTATAATAATTATACTAAATTGCCATCGATAAATAAATTTACATACAACGATTTCGTTTATCAAAAAGTTTTGGCTTACAATAATGATCTATGTTCAATATATCCTGTTCCGCTTAAACTTAAAATACTTCTCTGTCATAATTGTAAAACTTTTTATTTATAGCACCTATTGTGTTAAAAGTGCAATCGAGAACGCAAGCCAAAGTAGTTAAAATCGACTTTTTCAAAGAAACGCAAAATTAAAATAAGAAATGAGCCGAGCAAATTTTCCCTTCGGGATGACGCTTACATTACTGTGATCGAAATCAATTTACGAAATTAAATTCCTAAACAACATTTTATGCATTAAATTAATTGTAACTAAACTAGACTGAACGTAAGAAAGTATCTATTTTATTAATGCAGACATTTTAAAAAAAAATTACCTATATTTTTTTGGTAGTAACGTATTCGTAAAAGTTTTCAATTTTTATAGACGTACCTATTAGAAAACTTTCAAAAAAAAACACGAGAAATTTTTGCACGTTGTAGTACTTAATAATAACTTGACGCACGTGATGGTGCTATGGCAAAATTAAAAGTTAACAAAACAAGTGGCAGCGCTCTCGATGAACTCGTCTTTAATTCATAAAGAAAACCACTTCGGTATCCGTAAAAGCCAACGGCGAGAATCTCGATTAAGTTCGAAAAAAATAGTAGCCTTATCTAAAACGGTAAATTGCGCAATAAAACTAAGCAATATTTAAAAGTCGGAAGACGTTTTCGTTATTTTCCTTTTGCTTTAAATGAAGCTTTAAAGTGCGTGTTGAAATGAAGAATAAATATTTGTGTAGATTTTGATATCCTTTTACTTTTTAAGTAGGTACACTTGCCACAGAAAAAATCGAGACAGTTGAAGGATAGAATTTAAAAAATGTTTGGTTGTGAATTGGTTTTACGTAAAATGCTTGTATTTTTAGAAGGGATTATTGTAAGCCATAAACCATCATTGTTATTATCTACAAAGTGGACAACTCTTTGTGATTTCCGATAATAATCAACAAAATATTTTAGAAGCAATTGGTAGGCAGGTTTAGTTTATGCTTTCTGTAAATTTAAAAATTTATCGATCGACGTAATATATCGATCGCGTTTTGCCAAAAGGACGTAACTCGCACTTTTTGTGAAAACAAGTTATTCCGACTATCTTACGCATTTAAAGCAAAGACATAGTCTGATAAAATCTATCATTAAATATTGGAAAAATCGATTTACATTTCCATTTATTTCGATTTATTTTTTATAAACGTATCTTGTTATAGCTAGCTACGCGACGACATAAAATGTGCTCTACTGTAAAATTTACTTTTTGTGGGTTACGCCCTTTTGGAAAATCTGCGTCGATATGATCGATAACATGTAGATTTATATAAAAAAAAATGGTTACTTACATAAACAAAATTCATATAGCTTGGAAAATATTTCGTCTTCTTAATAGTGCTTCCTCGATTAAACTTAATAAATCACATTTTTGATTTTTGCCTTGACTTTTCTTTAACAAGCCATAATTTTTCCAAATCGGACCTATACATTGCTACAATTTTTTTGCTTAAAATTTCTTAAGAAACGCGTCCCAACGTTTGGCAGATTCCTTCCGGAACACCCTGTATGTATCCTTAATTACTATATGTTATTTAACCTACGAACCTTATATCCAAGAACAAGAAACGATAAATAAAATAATTATGTAAGTAGGTATGTAATCATTCTTTGTGTGTATAGTAAAGTAATAAAGATACAATAATTAATATATTATATATTCATTAATTGTTTCCATCATTTATATATTTGTAGCACTAAAGATAGCTCCAACTAGAGCCGAAATATATGATGTTAGTTGTTCCAAGTTTTTATATTGACTTATTACCACAATTTTAAAAGAAGTATAGTAAAGTAAGCATTCAGTCACTAGTTTTAATTTTAAGGCGATCCCCTACCTTTCAGTAAGTTCATAAACTTCAATGGAAATCAAGATTTCGCACTTTTTATGTTTTAGAAAAAAAAATTTTAATGATATTTGGTATCGAAATCATCAGTACAAAAAAGGAAATTATCCCACAGCGACGAAATTATCGTAAGACGTCAAAATTATATCAAAAATATTACATTTAATAATAAAACAGGGTTACAAACAGAACAATGAATTAAATCTACAGGTTCTAGACCAGAGCGGTATAATGGGTATCGACAGATATACTGGACACATCTTTCACTGGAAACAAATATTTTGAAATGTATTTTTAGACTTCATCAGTAATTATAATTGTAGAGGAAGGAAATCTGTACAGTGGTGCCTCACACAACGAACTTAATTCGTTCCAGGAGCAAGTTCGTAATGCGAAAAGTTCGTTATGTGAAACGCGTTTTCCTATATAAATACATGTTAAAAAAAATAATTCGTTCTGTAGCATAAAATATGCTAAGATGACATAAAAAAAGATAAATTTTTTGTTATTATTTTTATTTAGATACATACATCTAAAGACATAATTTTTTTAATTTTAAGACAGACTAAGTAGAGTCTACCGAATCTTGCACATCTTCATCCATTTTCTGCTTTTTGGCCGATGGTTTCATGAAAAACCTGTCCAAAGTCGTTTGTTTTCTCTTTTCTTCAACATCTGCCGGAAATAACGGACAAGAGTATCGGAGTAAAGATCGTTAATCCTGTTTGCTTCAGCTGAATCCGGATAGTGGGCATTGGTGAACTCCTGAACTGCTTTCCATTTGACCAGGATGTTCTTGATGTCAGCAGTTGGGATTGGTTGATTGTTTGATTGTTGATCCTCGTTATCAGATGACGCTTCCCTTTGAGCATTGTCCTGTTGCAGGACCAGAAGTGCTTGGAGCTCTTCAGTTGTCAGCTCTTCTTCGTGTTCCTCAATAAGCTCCTCTACATCCTCTTCCTCTACCTCTAATTCCAGCCTTTGGGCCACTGTGATGATGTCCTTCACCACTTCTGTGTCATCAACAACTGCTTCTTCCTGGGTCCACGAAGGCACAAGCATCTTCCAAGCAGAAATGAGGGTCCTTTGTGACACTTCTTCCCAGGCCTTCTGTATAAATCGTATTGCCATAAGGATATCAAATTTCTTCTTCCAAAACTTTCGGACAGTCATATTGTCTCCACCAAACTCGCATTCTTCAAACACCTTATTAAAGAGGGCTCTAGTGTAGAGTTTTTTAAAGTTCGCAATAACTTGCTGATCCATTGGCTGAAGAATGGATGTGGTGTTTGGTGGCAAATACTGCACCCTGATAAATGGATAATTTTCCTGCAATATTTCCTGTAGATCTTTTGGATGAGAAGGGGCATTGTCAAGTATCAGAAGGGCTTTGAGCGGCAGTTCTTTTTCCAGCAAGAATTTCTTCACGGCAGGAGCAAAGGTTTCCAGAATCCATTCGTTGAAGATAACTTGGGTCACCCAGGCTTTTGATTGGACTTCCAATGGACGGGCAGTTTGGACTTAATAACGTTATTTTGCTTAAAATTCTTGGATTTTCAGAGTGATAAACCAATAGAGGTTTGATCTTGAGGTCTCCGCTGGCATTAGACGAAAACATAAGGGTAAGTCTGTCCTTCATGGCTTTGTGTCCTGGCAATTGCTTCTCCTCTTTTGTAATGAAGGTTCTGCTCGGCATTCTTTTCCAGAAAAGACCCGTTTCATCGGCATTGAACACTTGTTGTGGGCAGTATCCTTCATCCTTAATACATTTTGAAAGTTAATAGAGAACTTTTCTGCTTCTTTTTTGTCAGCACTGCCAGCCTCACCATGCATAGTAACGCTGTGGATTCCACACCTTTTCTTAAATCTAAAAAACCACCCCCTGCTGGCTTTAAATTCTTCTTCATTATCTTGATTGCTGCTACTTCCAGAGACGTTTTTCTTTAGATCGTCATAAATTATCTTGGCTTTGTGACAGATAATATCTTGGGTTGTTACGTCACCTTTCACCTGCCTGTCCTTAATCCAAATCGCTAATAGCTTCTCCAACACCTCGTGGAGTGAAGACCTATGTTTTCATTAAATAGTTTTGATACTCCTTTGGCTACTGTGGCTGCTTTGATTGCATCCTTATTTGTCAAAATGGTGAAAATGGTGGTCTTGCTTAGGCCAAACTCTTTGACGAGGTCACACTGTTTTACTCCACATTCACTCTTTCTAATTATTTCCTGTTTCATTTCAACAGAAATCACCTTCCTGCTTTTTTTAGAACCCATGATATAAAAAAAATATTGAGTTTAACTTAAAAGGACGACTGCTGTGATACGTGCGTAAGTTAAGCGCAGTGACTAACGACTGCAGTGCCTGCGCGGGAGGATGCAATACATCGGCAGCGATCGTGGAAGCGCGGGCGAGTTCGTTGTGTAAAGCGAAGTTCGTTGTATGAATCATGAAATGAACGAATAGGAAGTTCGCTGTGTGCAGCGTTCGCTGTGCGAGGCGTTCTTTATGCGAGGCACCACTGTATATAATTCAATACATTGACATTATTGTAGAAAAATATTAAAAAAAGCATCAAAATATCGAGGATATAATAAATAGTAATATTATCGAAATCATAGTTGTTTTCATAACGATCACATTATAAATTAACTTTAGAAAAATAAGTAAAGAAATGCCAAAAATCATAATTCGCAACTTTGTTGGGTGAAGTTTGCCCGTTACGTTCTCGTCTAACAATAAGTAGAACCCGTAAATTCGATACATTGTTCTCTTTGTAACCTTTTTCTATTCTTTTACTACGGATTAGTAAATGTCATATATTTGATATAATTTTGACGTCTTACGATAATTTCATCGATTTGGGACGATTTCTTTTTTTGTGCTGATGATTTTGGTACCAAACATCATATACAAAAATTATTCTAAAACACAAAAAAGAGCGAAATGTGGATTTTGTTTGATTTACATTGAAGTTTGTTAGCTTACTGGAAGGTGCGGCTCGTCTTAAAATGTAAAAAGCTTTTTCAACCTTTCCGATACCTAACATCTTTAGAACCTCATCTATGTAGGTAACAATAATGCTTTTATGGCTTACAGTAATCCTTATGTACTTGCAAACAGTTTATTTAAAACCCGATTCACAACCAAACATTTTTAAAATTCTGTCCTTCAACTGTCCCGATTTTTTCTGTGGTGAGCGTACCTATCTAAATAAATTTAATATCAGAATTTATTGATGTACTAATATTTGGTTTTGAAGGAAGTTAACGATTCGAAATTACAAGTTATAATAAGTAAGAAAGGTTAATTTTATATTACAATTTATTACTCACGGTTTATTTTGAAATAATTAATTACCTTTACAAACCGATATATTTTAGATAGAAATCAATGACGGAAAAAAACGAGAAAACGTATTGTATCGAAAGGGGTTTCATTTATTTGTTCGTATTTTATTATAGGGAATTTCCAATAAATTGATAATGAAGTTCCGTTAATGCGTACAGTTTCGATTTGTTCAGTTTCCATAAACTATTGCCGCTTGATGCGTTTACGTATCTGTTACGCAGGTTCGTAATTAACAGATTCTACGAAAGCTAAAATAGTTAACTCTTCATTTAAATTGAGCTATGCAAGGACAATTAAATTGATTGAAATATCAGACGATCGCAATGTCATTGTAAATTAACAATTCCATAAATCTATTTGTTATCGTATCCCAAATTAATGATCTGAACAAAGTTCTAATTTATGAAAGGCGGTAAGTTAAAATATTGCGGGTAGTACTTAACCGAAATAGTCATGAAACTACAACATTTAATTAAGTACCCACCTGCTATGAGAATATAAATACAGTAAGACCTCGTTTAGCGCTTAGGATGCGTTCCTAAACGACAAAGCGTTAAACCAAACAGCGTTAAACGAGGTTATTTTAACACACACTAAATAGAGAAAGGAGAACACGCGACCAAAAAAAAAACAAATTTTACTTTAATTTTAAATTATTTTTATATTAATTTGCATAGTAATGATGTCACATAACACATAAACATTTGCACACAGAAATATAAAGTTCATTTTTGCGATGAAGTTTTTCGCGTTTTAGTCGTCTAGTGTCATTCGTCGCTTTTTTTCTCTCGTTAAGCAAATATGGGTTTGAGAAGATAGCATCCAAAACGCTTCGTCTTGCTTTTGCGCTCCTTTCAAAATCTGGATCATTCGCTACAATTTGATCGACGATTTCGGTTATCGTTAGCAAACTTTTACCGAGGAAATCTTTGGGTTCTTTGGGTTCTTCGTTTTCAAGTTCTACACGAATTTCTTGATCTGCCAGTTCTCGAAGGTCGTCGTTGATAAGGCTTTCATCAGAACCCGGCAGTGACTCCTCAATATCCTGCTCATCTACATCTCCTAGTCCTGCTATATCGATTAGGGTGACTTTTCTTGTTGAGAATCCTTGGATACCTCCAATCGTACCTTCTCCCACACTTCGTGCATTTATCAGTTAATTCTCGCCAATAGAGGTCGCTATTGCCTATGGTATCCATGATATTATTATTATGATATTATTTTCCAAAATTGCACAATTGACTTTTTATTTTCGTCGTTCGTTTTATCAATAAGTTGTTGAAATGTGCGACGAAGATAATTAGCTTGAAAATTCAATATGACTCCCTAATGATGTTTGATACATTTACTAAATTAACGACGTAGTCTTGGTTGATAGGAGAACTACTTGAACCGGAATGTCCGACTTAAACAGTCGGACAAGTCGGTGGGATGGCTTTGAACGTTATGAATCAATAATAGAGTCTTTGGTTTAATTTTTTGAAATTCACAGCGATGTTTTCGCAACACTCCAAATCGTATTGATAGCGTGAACACGATGCACGAAAACAAACATACATTTAGGGGAAATGCACCGCTACCCCGAACTGTCACATTTTGCTGATTGGTTTGTGTTCGGGAATAATAGAAGTCTAATTTTGAACGTAAAATACAATACGAATAAAAAAATATTTTGAACACTCTATACTAATATTAAATTCTTTGGAAAGAAATCATCTTAACTTTTAAATACCGTAGAATGGGACGAATAGGATTACTTTCGAACTTTCGAATGTTGTAGCCTCCCTAAGTAATAGACGTAGAAAATTTGTAAATTGTCAGTTGTTTGTAACAATTTATCTACATTTTAGGTCGGGGGGGGGATAACGAGGGGTATTTTACTGACAAAATTGTGTACACTAAACTGCCGCGCCGACCCATATTTCCTCGCACTGTCCCATCACTTGTAGACAAACTCAATTGCCCCAGTGAAAAACCCCTCGGTTTATAATCTTTAGACATTGTCACGCAAACTTATCTTACCTCTGCTGAAGTCACTAGTATTAATTAATTTCACTGTAAGCCCTTTAACTTCGGGGTTTCATACAAAGTTTTTGCACTTACTACAACAGCTGATTAACAAGTAGGCACTTTAAATTATATATATATTTTTTGTTTTGTTTAATACCACCAGTAGCTGGTGACGACATCCTATAAATTTCTATGTCACAATGGTTTAGAAAGTCAATCAAGGCGAAATAGTTTAGCAAAGTAATAGTTGGAATAGCAAGGTGTTAAGTTTTGGTGACCTTTTTGAGTTTTGTGATCACCCCATTCAACTTAACGAAACTTCACGATTTTTTTTATTAATTAATAAGTGTTTATTGAACTGGTTTATTCATTAAACTATTAACACAGATCATAACAACATGAACATTTTAAAATCAATCGTTGAAATTTTAAAACTTCAACAACACTTGTTGAAAAAGCAATAGAAACCGACCTTTCACTGGTGAGGATAATTAAATAGGCGAGGACATAAAAAAAAATTACTTAAGAAATGAGAGTTAAAAAACTCAAAATTTTTCAAGTTTTTTTTTGATTTATTGAATTTATTGAATTATTGAATTATTTTTTTGAATTTAAGTATTGCGATTCCAAAAAATATATTGTTAATAAAATTTTCCGATATATTGCAAAATAATGGTACTTTATTCTTGAGCAAAATTTACTAATCCTCATTTTCTCGCTTATGTTTATATTCCTGATATAACCCCATGGGTTCATTATTAGTTTTAGAGGATGCACCAACTTTTATCAAGAATGAAATTTTTTGACAATTTAATAATAAAAAAGTTTTCCATATGAACAGAACATTTTGGATCTCACTGCAGATTTGGGGTAAATCGATTATTAAAAGCGAAAACGGGTAAGTATTACAAAATATTTATGTTATCTCGCGGGGCTCGTATAATGACTCTCTCATAATAAATTCATATTATAACTAGTAGATAAATTACCTGAAGGACTACAAAATTTGTTGTTTTTTTTTTGATTTGATATTTTAGTTTTCACTGGAAAAATTTGATTTTAATTTACAATTAAACAAAATATGCCCACCAGAAATTTTTATTATATAGAAAATTACGCATCTTTCTATTTTAATAATAAATAAAATTTATTGATTTTCTCGAGTTGTTTAAAAAAAAAAATATTTTAGAAAATTTGGCACAAGATACCTAGGTATTAAACTAATATTTAAGTAGATATAACTATGTAAATAAGTACATACGTAACTGCGTGGAAGTAAAAAAAAATACATCGTTTTCCGATTAGCGGAAATTATTTTAACTTGGCGCGTGACTAAACATTTTAATACCACGTTTAAATATTAATCATAATTATGTAATCTGGTACAACTCAACAAAAAAATAAAATATCCTCCTGCGTTGTAAAAATTGTTCATAACATATCGGGTCATAAATTACCACGTAAAATATATAAAAACATCAATTTAAACAAAAAAAAATTAAAATAACCGGACGAACGTAATTCAACGATCAAAAAAATTAAAACGAACCAAAACCAGATTTTGTTCTAGGACTTTTGTTTAGAATTTTTACCATTCATTTTGTCTGTTGTAACTAAAAAAACATCAACAGGTTTTCTTTTTTTTTTAACTAATGGGAAAATTACACCCTTCTAATTGTAAAGACACGATTAAAACGAAATTATTACGTAATATTTTTCAGATTGTAATTCGTTCGAAATAAAAAAGTATAGATGCTACATAAATAAAATTAAAACAAAAATCCATTAAACGACTACAAATGGTGAACGTTGTTAAGTTTACTTTTCAAAACGAATAACATAACCTAACAATACTTTCGTTAACTTTGTTTAAAATCGTTCAAGTATTTCTAATATAAATGCGACGATAACGAGATTTATATCGAACAATAACATAAACAAAAAATAAAATTATAAAAGACGAATTAGTTTAACGAAAAAGTTTAGAAACGCATGCTTCGCCGAAAATTTCAATTTGGAAAACGACGACCGTGAAGTATTTTCACTAAATAACGTTAAGCCCTAATTGTTTAACGTAATTATTCTAAATTTACCTGTGTTTTAGATGATAGAAAAGATTAGTGGTAATTCGTTGAAAAGCACCACACCGACACCCCTGAGTTACTACATCGCATCCACGCGAGAACTGAAGTTCCGTAGATTTTCGCAATAGTACCTGTGACGTACCGAGACACGAGTTTGTGTATATGCGCAACGTGCTGCTTGTATCGGTCATTTTAATTTTAATTTTACCGAGTAACAATCGTTGGTATAAATGAAATTTCGTGTACGTTCAGACAAAAGCGGTCTCCAAACGATAAACTGAAAATCGACACTATTTGATTTTTAATAATCTCTCTTTTCATCGGCTAATTCTCCATCTATCGACGAACAACTACAATCAATAATTTCTGAGACTTTTCGGTAGATGTCGGTAAGCTTTTAAATTCGTACACAAATTTTAAATTCAAACATTATGAGGATGATTACGCTCGCACAGAAAAGTTAAATACAATTTTACTAGTATGTTATCTACACGTTATTTCAGTATCCCAGTATACAAGTTTGCCCACGCCACACTTCATTTCAGTACAGAAAATATTTATGCTGATCTAGTAAACATTCTGATAAACATCTAGCTATTAAATTCCAAGACATTATATTAAATAGGTATAATTATTCAGTAACTTGTTTAAGATTTATATTCTACAGTATCTAGTTTGTCAATTGTTCAATTTTCACAACAAATCAGTCGAATAATTCTATAATTAGTGAAAAATGCTGTAATTACTGTTATAACAGTACCCTCGTAACCCTTCGTATTAGTGCGTTATACCTTGTCATGTTAACACCTTGTGTTTGTTTATAAAATGGAATTAATGCAATAAGAACCCAGAGTAACTTATACATATCAATATGATTAATTATAATAAGGGTCGATCTTTCCATCTGACAGATGGAAATTATAGACAGATACTGACAGATTCCATTATATCTGACAGATATTTCCTGTAAAAACTTTTGTTCGAACAATCGTTTTCATGGTAAATACAAAAGATAAGTCAGATAAATTTATCAAAAAATGGAAAGATTTGCTCTAAACCTATATTCGTTAAATACGTTTTGGAGAAGTAATTGTTGCAGTTACTCCTAACAATAAGTCTAATAAGTAAGATACGTATGTTTCACTCGAGTAACTACAATAAAACCCCGTGTATGCGAATCTCGAATTCGGATTACTATGGGTTTTATTCGAATAAACGCAGCATTACTATGCCTCCATCGATGAAAATAAAATAAAATTCAAAAATGACAAGTCAAAGCTTACCTGTAACGAATATAAAGGGTAGCCAGAGAGAAAAGTGTTCCAAACGTCGACAGTTCTCAATTCACATGATAATCAGGAAAATTGTTTTAAAATGTAACTGGGAGAATTTGTGCAAATTACACTAATTACACTACACTAAGCAAAGTATTATTTACAAATTGTGATTTACCAATAAAGCTGGGAGATAATAATCAAAATAAAACGCTTTAAATTTTGGTAATATTTTAGTTTCCCATACGTTGATATCCCTTTCAAGTTTCTCGTATACCATTCCTTTGGGAGTCCAAATGATGAAATAACAATATTGGCGGTCACTAACGAAGAGCTGCCCCTGTATTTGTAAGTAATACTTATCACTTCTTTTAATTTTACCACATTATTGTTATCAATTGTAGCAAATTTTATGCGTTTGGTAACAATAGCTTCATGTGGCGTACTATTTTGGCCATTATAAGGGCATTTTATTTCTATAATGCCATCAGACCCTATTACGCCATCAGGGCTTGCTGCCAAAAATGGATATTGTTTACTTACAAATAATCCGCACTCTTTAATTTCGTCAAAATACTATGTTCTTGTTCTTGACATATGATGTCTTTGTCCTAGATCCTTTGATGCATAAGACAGTCAGAATACCTCATTTTGCAAAAAGTGGCGTTTACGATAATCTGCGTCGATATGTATTTACAATACATACAACCTCTTTTGCCATACATAAAATTTCGACGAACGCATTCTTTACTAATTAATTATATGAGGTAATATGCAAGCCGATATCTTGAAATAAACATTTCTCGAGTTTAGTTTACGCAGCGAGGAGATAGCGTGAGCAAGACGGCGATACAAGGATAGAGCATACGCGCGAGCACGAAGACCGCGATTCGCCGATTATTAAACGAAAATGTTTTGAGCCCTTATTTTATTTATAAGTATCTATTAAGAAATATTTTTTAGGTAATTAAAAGATGGGAGAAGGGTACACGTTTTTATTTTTTTAATATATAGCTTCTAATTCAAGAAAGTGACATCGAAAAGTTAGTCTAATTATTTCCAACTTCAAATAGTTATTATATAAAAAGTATATATATTCTTAAGAAAATAAGAACGACATCCCATACTTGATGATACATATTTTCAGATTCTTTAATAAAAATTGAAAATTTCTATCAATATAGGTGTAATATCTGACCGAATTTACATTGAAATATACTTAAACGTAATGAAGAATCTAAAATTAACGAACCAAAACCAGATTTTGTTCTAGGACTTTTTTTGGAATTTTTACCATTCATTTTGTCTGTTGTAACTAAAAAACCATCAACAGGTTTTCTTTTTTTTTTAATTAATGGGAAAATTACACCCTTCTAATTGTAAAGACACAATTAAAACGAAATTATTATGTAATATTTTTCAGATTGTAATTCGTTCGAAATAAAAAAGTATAGACGCTACATAAATAAAATTAAAACAAAAATCCATTAAACGACTACAAATGGTGAACGTTGTTAAGTTTACTTTTCAAAACGAATAACATAACCTAACAATACTTTCGTTAATTTGTTTAAAATCGTTCAAGTATTTCCTAATATAAATGGCGAGATAACGAGATTTATATTAACAATAACATAAACAAAAATAAATTATAAAAGTATCTGAATTAGTTTAACGAAAACGTTTAGAAACGCATGCTATCCCTTGAAAATTTCAATTTAGGAAAACGACGACCGTGAAGTATTTTACACTACAAAATAATTTAAAGCCCTAATTGTTTAACGTAATTAGTTCTAAATTTACCTTGTTTTGAATGAATTAGAAAATAGTGGTAATTCGTTGAAAAGCACCACACCGACACCCCTGAGTTACTACATCGCACCCGCGAGAACGAAAGTTTGCCGTAGATTTTCGCAATATTAGTATCGTACCGAGACACGAGTTTGTGTATATGCGCAACGTGCTGCTTGTATCGGTCATTTTAATTTTAATTTTTCCGAGTAACAATCGTTAGTATAAATGAAATTTCGTGTACGTTCAGACAAAAGCGGTCTCCAAACGATAAACTGAAAATCGACACTATTTGATTTTTAATAATCTCTCTTTTCATCGGCTAATTCTCCATCTATTGACGAACAACTACAATCAATAATTTCTGAGATTTTTCGGTAGATGTCGGTAAGCTTTTAAATTCGTACACAAATTTTAAATTCAAACATTATGACGCGAAATAGATAATTTTAATTTTTGAATTGATATCAAAACGAACATTTCAACTACAAAATATTCATGTATGTATAGGAAAAATCGAATTTAAAAATTCTTATTACGATAGGCCTCTAGTTTTCTCGTCCTAGAAATTATTTCGGTAACTTTCCAGATTATAGAATATTTTATCATTTGACCTGCGTGACCTTAAAATAAATTACGGCAATTTATTTTACGTAAATCCGCGATGGTTACCGTGCAAGTAGCTAAAGCAACTTTAAGGAAAGATATCCATAAAAAGATATCGGCCCTATCGGCAGACGAAAAAAGAATTCAGGCTGAAAGCGTTGCAAAAAAAGTAAGTACTTATTTTACCCAACCGAAACGATACGAAACTTTTCGTGTATTTTGTTTAAAAGTAAGTAAGGTCAACCTGGGCAAGTGTGAAGGCATTTTTGAATAGTGCAATTTTACATCGATATAATATTTTGCGAGGAAATTATCTCGAGTACTTCATATTTTAAATATAACAAGTACACACATAGGGTTAAGAAACTGGAATCTTTTGAAAATAAAGATATTCGAACTTAAAATCTTAAACTGTAATATGAAAAATTGACAGAAAAAAATGTACCTATCGTCTCTCGATTAATTTTAACGAGATTTTCGTTACTAACAATGTCTGTGCCTTAAATCTGGGGCCAAACTAAGCTCTAGTTGTTGCATGAAAAAGTACGTTCACATTTTCCCCAATGAAATGTTCACACTAACCCCCAATTTAAAAATATTAGGGGCAGGTGTGAACGTAGTATTTTCAAACAAAGAAAAGATTTCGTGGAAAATGCATCAATAAACATCGCTTCCCTTAATACTTGTTATTATGCATTTCAATTTTGAAAGAAAACACACTGTGAACTCGCTGGAAATGATAAAAGTTTTCAGGTTTTTTTGAATAGCCCTCGATTCAAAAATGGTCATGTTTGTGTGTTTTTTTTACAAATTTGAAATCTTCAATAAATTGTTTTAATTTATAGACCTTGCCGAAAATATATTTACTGTTTATGTACAACAAAAAAAGCACCTGAAAATGGTCATAATATACGTATACCTATCGGTCAAATTTTCTATGTTAGTATACTATACAAACCACAAAAATGACGTTACTGTTAAGTTTCTGGTGGTCATTGTAAATATGTTCACACTTACCCAAGTTTACCCTACATAATTTATTATGGGAGTAAAATCGTCTAACTATTTGCATTTCTGTAAACATAAACAGTAAATACATTTTTGACGAGGTCTATAAATTAAAACAATTTATTGAAAATTTCAAATTTGTAAAAAAAACACACAAACATGGGCATTTTTGAATCGAGGGCTATTCAAAAAAAAAACCTGAAAAACTTTTTATCATTTCAACCGTTTAATCGACGCATCAAAATTTAGGTAATTGTGGTATTGCGTTGCTTAATTAACGCAGTCATTTCACAAATCAAGTGTTTTATAAATTACAGCTATTTGAACTGTCGGCATTCCAAAAGAGCAAAAGAATCAGCGTATTTCTCAGTACGGAGGACGAGATTTCTACCCAATCGATTGTTAAGAAAATATTCGAGAATGGAAAATTATGTTTTATACCGAGGTGAAACTTGAGGCACTCTCGTTTTAAGAATTACTATTTTTAAATGTTTCGTTTAAGATACGATGGGTCAATAATGGACATGGTTAAATTGCATTCGATGGAAGATTGGAAACAATTGCCAGTCACAAAATGGAACATCAAACAACCACACGTGTCGGAGTCGAGGGAAATTGCATTGGACGGAGGTGTTAAATGTTAATGTTAATATCAATTAAATATTTTGTAATCGCTATTTTAGACGGGTTAGATTTGATAATCGTTCCGGGGGTAGCATTTACAGCAACGGGCAACCGAATGGGCCACGGAAAAGGTTACTACGATATATTTTTGAATCGACTACGAGAAATTCAGTCACAACCTGTCACCGTGGCACTTGCTTTTAAAGAACAAATCCTCAACGAAATTCCGACAGATGCTCATGATGTAAAAATAGATTATGTATTATATTGCAACTAATTATTATTATTTAAAGACAATATAATCGTATTTCTTTTGTTTCCGTTTTTTAAACGAAAGGTTTATTTAAAATAATTAACTGATGAATTACGTTGTGGTATTTAATATTATATAAAAGACCCTCCCAAAGGGGGTTGCAAATTAAACTAGAGCATCTACCTGTTTTAAATTGTGTCGAAACAATACGGGAAGTACGCGGTGCCCTGTTCGTCCCCCATATGGGGTAGCGCTGCTACTTCATATGCCACACGTTCTTTTATTTCTAAAAAATAAAACGGTAACTAAATTAAAAAAACATCGAAAGGGAAAATTATAACGAAATTAACATCAGTACTGCCGTTTCTTCTTATGGCTCGTTTAGATTAGGCAAACATTTTGTTCACGATCACCAATGAGTTTTGCGTTGTTGATTGGTTTATTGTGGTTTATTGATTATCTGGTCTGGACAAGTGATTAGAAAGCAACAGCAACTTTCTACGATACATAAAATATATATTATTCCATCATTGTTCATTTCTGATTACGATTTTATCGAATTCAAATCCGAATTTATAAGTATCCTCCAAATTAAGGGTTGAATTGGCGTTTAGAATTGTATAAATAACATATAGTTCCCTTATATTCATTTAATCAATTTCTAACAAGCGAGTAGTATGATACAAATTACTTCAGCAACAAAATAAACAACGTTTTCTCTTGAGAATATGTTTTTATGGAATAGGGTTGCTAGCGCTATAATCAACCCTTCTCCTTTATCCGGGCCTGGGATCGGCAGCAGCTGTTATGGTGCTACTTAAATCTACCCAACAACAAACCGCAGGCGAAGTTACTACCAAGACGTGGATAAGAAAAAACTCTGTGTAGGTACCTAACTGTGCAAGAGATCAAATAAAATCTAAGACGTCGGATAAAACAAAATGTCACCTCGAATAACTGGATTCTACAGTACGTAACATAAAATACGTAGGTGCACTCAAATTAGTGTAGGTTCAGTTCTATTTTTATCAAATTAAAATCAATACCTTCGAGTGCACAAACAGACAAACAAATAACGTTTAACGAACAAATACATATCAGCAACAATTAAAACGATCAAAATTATCATATTTTTCTTTTATTTTTTTATACTTATTTACTCTTTATAATTTTGTTTTTTCTGTTTAATTTATGTTTTTAATTTCGTTGGATATTATTATTTTTTTATATGTTCCCGAAATTATTGTTGCAGTGTGTTGCCTAATGATTTTTATATATCCAATTATTTTAGCCTTTGAAGAAACAATAGTTTATTATTGTTAAAACGTCAGGTTTGACCGATAGCTTGTTTTTCATTATCATAAAACAATATTTATTATTGCATAACTACGTATTATTTATCAGTCATTTATTATGAGATCGCTTTTGTTAAAATATTACGTCAAAGTCGAATTTTATTTGTTTAAATGATAAAATCACTAAAGATAATAAAAATTGTATAGTTAGTTTCTAAATAATTTGTATTGCCGTAAAATAAATAAATAAGATATGATATTAAAAATAAATCACTTAAAATATCGAAAATAGTACGTTAAATTTAGTAGTTAGGTACCTACCTAGTTATTAAATATTTTATAAAAGGATTGAGCATTCAAACAGTACACTATAAATAATTAAATAAAAAATTACCTACTACATATCAACGTGTTGTAACCGATACAATTATTATTTTTAATTTTCAGTGTTTCTTACGACATTTATTTAAATATTATTTTGATTGGTTATTGCAAAGTTACAAACTTTTAATTTTTTTTTATAAGAATTCGCGGAAAGGATTTAACATTATATACAGAAAAAATACAGGTGCTGTTATTTTTTTTTAATCTTTAGTAAGTTACATATAAGTAATCTACTTTGCGGGGCTGTATTTTATCACTAAAGAATTAAATCAATTATTTAAAAGCAGTTGTGCCGTTTTTTCTGTTTAGAAAAACTATTTTTTAAATAACTTACAACTTTTAAATTCACACATCCACGATAAAGAATTAGAAAATTAATAAAAAAAAATAAAAGTTAAATTTTATGTTGATAGTTTATCTTGAAATTTTTAAAAATATTTATTTAGATACCTGTGTAGTACTACGAAAACATTGTATTGATTATATAAAAATACAGATATCTACAACAAATAAATCGGTTCAAAATTACATCGATAAAACTTTTAAGTGTTTATATTTATGGTAAAACCTGCTGCGATAAAATTTTTGGTATTTTAGAAGGTGCGTTTAAATGTAACAACGAAGGTTTCCTATTGTTTTTGCCCGGCGAAAGTCACAACATTGTGGCCAAGTGGCCTCAATTGTTGCTTTTAATTTCAAAATCGCAATAAAAATAATTTAAAAATTTACAAAAACGCTAATATTCAATTGTTAAGTTTGTTCTCGAACGTCCGCGCTCGATAAAACTTTTCTATAAGTCCGTAAATGTCTTAAGGCTGTTCCACAATGTAAATTTTAAATTATTATATTTAAATAAAACTTAAATAAGTATCTGTTGTTTTTTTATCTTACAGTCATCAACGCCTGATTTGTTTTTTTTTCACATTTTAGTGGATCCTTGGCGAGATCTTCGATTTTAAAATTATAAATATTACGGCATAAGGGATATGTAAACCCACATTTACTTATTTGTTTTATTTCAAGTGTTTATTTGATTGTTACATCTTTAAATTGCTATCAAGTATCTCTATCTACTACTTACTGATTACGAATTATTCGTTGATATATAAAAGGTAAATAAGTTGTATCATTCGGCAAAATAAAAATGTTGAAGTTAGCATTAATTTTTACTATCTGCGGCACGTTGTCGGGTAAGTGATGTGGCATATTAAGAAATTAATCAAAAACCGTCGACTAAAGCTACATATTAACAGCCTTAAGTGCCTTCGGTCAAGAAATACCATTACACCATGAAAAAATTGTGGGAGGTGTAGAAGTCGATATCGAAGATCACCCATATCAGTTGTCTCTACAGTACTTTGGTGGACACATCTGTGGTGGATCTATAATAGCACCAACGAAGGGTTTAACAGCCGCTCACTGCACTTACAAATAGTAATTTCAGTCGACTATTTTAATAATTTACCACATAACATCTACATATTTACTTTTAGTTTAAACATGAACGCATTCTCTGTTCGTGTAGGTACGCCTACGCGGGGTTTTGGAGGTGAAGTGATTAAAGTCACAAGCGTTTGTCAACATCCGCTTTTTCAAAATTACAGTGATCATAACGACGTTTCTGTGCTCATACTAGAATCTCCTATTATATTTAGTCTTCGTGCTCAGCCGATTAAATTGATGTTCACCGGAGATTACGTTCCAATAGGAACCTCTGCTACTGTTACAGGATGGGGAGCAGTCGGGTATGGAGGTTCGTCATCGATTCATTTAAGAAAGGTGGATGTTCGTAGAATTGAAGATTCGGTCTGTCAAGTTGCTTACTATCGTTATAAAATGACCCCTACCATGACGTGTTACGGTTATCTCGAAGGAGGAAAGGATTCTTGTACTGTTAGTGAAATAAAAACTTTTCAGATGGTAAAGCCGACTAAATATTTTATTGTAGGGCGATTCTGGAGGTCCGTTAGTTCTAAACGGAATGCAGGTCGGTATTGTATCGTGGGGAATGAATTGTGCCGCCTCTGGATATCCTGGTGTATATACAAATGTAGGAACTGTAAGGAATCATATAAATCAATGTTGATATTACCTTTATTTTATTTTATTCAATTATTTACAAATAAATATTTACAATTTTCCAATCGTAATTCCATCAATTTGTTTTCGTTCAGTACAGTTCTGTAAAGATGCGCCATGTTTGCCTATATAAGTAGTAATCTGCAACAAATCGACTAACAGAAAAAGCTGAAATTTAATACAAATCTAATCTCGCAGTAAAAACCGCGAGATGTCAAGACGGCACGAAAAAAAGCGAAACTCGATGAAATTAATTTAACAATTTACTATTTGATAAGAAAACAAACAATTAGTGGGAAAACATTCGAGGAAAAGGGCCAAAAAAAAGTGCAAATTAATCTGTTTTTATTTACATAGAGGCAACATATTCACATTTTCTCATTAATTTACACTCAGACTTCGATAACGTTTTAAATTAAATCTAAGGCCGGACCCGGACGGCTCGAGCTTGCGTGGTTTCGTGCGCGCACCGCGCCGCGCGAGCCCGGCCTAACTGCTAATATATTTAGGATCACTTTTTCAATCATCAGTTATCGGTAATCGTTGGGTAATTGTTTATAGAAACGATTGTTGAAACAATACGTTCTGTAGATTGAAAAATTGGTCCTTATACTTGAACAACGCAGACTGATAAATAGGTAGGTATTTAAAAATACTTATATTGAAATTAAATATTAATTAAACAGTCTGAATTGTTCAATTTTTTTTATTTTGGTCGATCTAAAATGAATATTACACAATACGTAGATTACAATGACACTATTATTTTATCACAACTATTAGAGCCGTTTTAGGCCAATACTGCTATAAATGGTAACTATTTGGCACCACTCTTTTAACCCACAATGAGCAATTATAAATGGCGTATAAAATTGACTATTTTGACCATAATTATAATAAATAAACACGACCCTTTATGTTGAAAATAAATTAGGTAGGTACCTACGATCTTCATACATATTTCTCGATAAATTAAATATAACGAAACCTAAAACAGATTTTTTTCATTAAAAAATTTAAGTCTTCATTAACGCTCACTGAGATTTTTATCACTGAAATCAACACAATAAATAATATTATTATAGCTACACTTCGTCCAAATCTATATGCAATCCACGTCATCAATAAAAGGTTACTAGATGATGACGTTTCACACAGTGCTGTCACTTCGTACCTCGTATTTTGACAGTTCTAATAAATTTTAGTCTTTCTTTATACCATTTAATATGTGCGCAGGTAAATCATCTATATAATACATCACTTTCCAATCTTTAAACCGAATTAGAAATAAACAATCTAGTGACTTTTTTTTTGATGACGTGTATTGCATATAGGTTTGGATAGGCTATAGTTCGCGATATGTTGGAAATGACGTCATACACATTCGATTGATATTTTAAGGCGCAAATAAAAACATACGAATTAAATAAAACAAACATCAAGAAATCAATGAAAAAATTTAATAAAATGCGTATAACGTCATTTTCAATTTATTGCGAACAAGTCGCGTGTGATAACATTGATATTATAGAATTGCATCGAAAATAAATATTTAAAGACGATCTTAGCAAATTTTGCCAACAAAATACGTAAAATATTATTGTTAAGCTCTGAAATTGAAAAGTTAATGCGGTAAATCGTTTTTATGTATGTATCAAACCATCGATCCGAACATATGTTTTCCACGCGTTAACAGGAGGCTTACGGCCATCACGGATAAAAGGAAAAATATTAGTCCCAGAAAAGATGTGAGTAAACGACAACGACATCTCCATTTTTTATCTTCTTTCATTTTTTTCGCCAGTAGTTCCGATCGCGGGACGTCCAAAGTAAAATCTGCTTCGGGCCTTCCGCCGGGCTGAAAATTTAAAAATAAAATTAACAGTTATAGAGTCATAAGTGACGATGAGTCATATTTAAGAATAACAAAATTTAACGTCGGTATAATATGATTTGATGTATCTACTTACGTAATTATATATATATATATTTTTAATTCAGTTGAAAGCTAACGTAGAAAATTTTGCAACTTCATTTACTAAATTATCGGCTTCGTTTTAATTCTACCTCTAATAAAAGTGATATAAAAATTGACAATTAGAAGCGACCTTCTCGTGTATCCCGTAATGCTATACCGTGCAACTCATTATTAAAAAACAAAACAAAAAAACGAACGTATTAAGAAATTAAAGGAACTTTAATAGTTGACAATTAAGCCATCCAAAGCCTTTAAAAGATGTTACGGCTTTTATGACGGCGACGTTACAGTTAAGCAGCAAAAAGAAGAGTAGCGCAAAAGTGTCTAGAATTTTCGCGAAAATTATGCATAAGTATATCGTAATAACCGTTACGTTCTTGTGTTTCTGCAGTAGCGCTTGGAGTGCAAATATTCTTTGTGTGTTTTTCGTTCCGTCCATTAGTCATCAAGTTGTTTTTCAACCGATATGGAAGGAGCTTTCCTTAAGAGGTCACAAGGTCACCGTTTTAACTCCTAACCCTTTAAACGATCCCAAGCTAACCAATCTAACCGAAATAGATTTGGGATTCGCTTACGACACTATAAGAAAAATGAACATTCAATCGTCCCTTCGGAAAGACCTTCCGATGTCGGTGATCGTAAAATCGATTTATAAAATGTTGGGAAGCATCGTGATCGAAGAACTTCAACATCCGTCAGTTCAAAATTTCATACAAGACGATAAGTCTCAGTTTCGATCTGATGATGGTGGAATTCATGCATCCAACCATGTATTCCTTAAGCGCAAAATTTAAATGTCCGATGATAGGAGTCACTTCACTCGGCACGCTTATAAGCGGACACGACGCCGTGGGAAATCCTTCTCATCCGGTTTTAAATCCCGATATTTTATTACCTTTTGAGGGACGCTTGGGATTCTTTGAACGTCTTTGCAGCACGTATTACTCGATATGGTTCAGATATTACTATCACTATCACGTTTTACCCGAACAAGATAATGTTGCGAGGAAATACGTCAGCAAAGACATCCCTTATTTGGGAGACATAGAAAGAAACGTCAGCATGATATTTCTGAATGTTAACCCGATCATTCATCCGATCAGGCCGAACGTTCCGACAGTGATCGAATTGGGAAAAATGCACATACAGAAGAAGAATCCACTGCCGCAGGTAAGATTTTTAATGTTGGTGCGCTTGAAATTCAAAGTAAGAGTGTGGAGCTTTTATTTACTGAAGCTACGCCTATATAAAATTAATTGTAATATGTACACGATGTATTTACGACCTACAAGAAATGAATATAAAATAAGTCGTACGTGCAATAAACGTATGTTTCTTTGTATTTAAGGCATGTTAGTGCACGTCTTAAGAAGTAGGTTCAGTACCTAGTAAATGTTAAAGTTAATTTTATATGGTAAATGAACAAAAACTAGTCTTTCGCCGCCTACGGTCATATTAAAGAAAAGGGAGACGCGTACAAAGGCTATTTTATTAACATTTAATTTTGTTCTGGTTGTGACCGTAACGATGTACCTATTTGCTTACTATTTTTTTTATTTAAAAAATCGAATTTACGTCTTATTAATGGTAGATAATATTCACTATCGTTCAAAAGTATGATTTGGCAAATTAAAATTAACCGATTAACCGAATATGAAAATGTCGGGAGCAAGCTTATACTAGAACGTACTATAAACACAACTATAGAAGAAAGTTACAAGTTTCCAATTATTTATGAACATTTCTTTGGAGCTAGAAAATAAACTGCTCATTCGTTCGCTGCATTACTTCATTAAAAATGATTTATTATGTGATCGATCAAAAAACGAACGTACAAAAAATGATTTTAGATAATTAAGTGAAAAGTTGTGCAGTTATCTATTCACATATATTATCTAACGTTATTATATAATAATGGTTAATTAACGTTAGAGTACTATTCGTCGTATAGTTAAAGAATCTATAGGTATACACATGTAATCTTGTCATGTTTTATTATATTAGAACACGAGATGTTCAGATTTTCAAGCAATTAATCGCGACGTAATTATATGTTTTCGGCTAATAATTTATTTGTAACGTTTTTATAATTTTAATAGCTACTTGAAAATGCCATGCTTTTCAAAACATTGTTTTCGTTATTGAGCGCCTAAAAAATCTTGAAGCACGTTGAATATACATAAAAAACGCAACAAAACGCATTTCGAGATGAGTTCATTTACTTAAATTATTAGAAAAAAAAATTAAGTATTGAAAAAAATATTACGAATAAAAGTTAAAAAATATAAGTAACTACCGTTATCTCATGTTAATATATATATATGCCTTTTAACTACTTGCCTTTTTAAAGGAAGAACCCAAACCCGTTAATTCAAAATATGATGAAACTGAGGGGATAAATAACTCTGCGATTTTATTAATCGATAACTCGCTGATTATAAAACATAGGTAATGCAAACATTTTGAGACAAAAGCTGTTTCTTTTAATCAGCAGTTTATTAAGCGGTAACAAATTTATCGATTGTTTTTTTATCAGTTGAATTATTATGTTTTACATTATGAAAATTGTCGACTTCAATTAACAATACCACCGATGTCTGTTAAAATATCAATATTTTCGTTTATCATTGTTTTTCAAATGTTTTAAACGATTATTGATAAATTTGTTATCATTTCATAGATCGGATTAAAAGAAATAACTTTCGCGAAAATCTTGTAATAACCGAATGTTCGGGAGTTAATTTTACCCATTTAGAGTGAATTTCGTAACGTGCTCTACATATTTCCAAAGTTTCGTCATTGTTTTTTGAATTTGCCGGTTCGGAATTCATCCCTTGTCACATGTATCATGTCACATCAACTCGTATCTATTTAAAAAATTTCCATTCGTTGTTTAACCCGATTACTAATGTACCTATAGATAATAATAATGCCTAAATTTAGAAAAAAGCCCAACTATTAAAATGCAAAAATAATTGTAAATATGATGGTAGATTAAAATAAAAATGCAAATGCAAATAAATAATATTCGACGAGATCGATGGATTAATTTAGGATTATTTAATTTCGTATTAATTGTAAAATCGGTTTACGATTATTTATGATTAGCATTTTAGCGATATTTTCGAGCATTCGATTTTTAAATACAGTTTAAAATTTTATCACAACTTGTACCGGTACGAGAATTTTAAGAAATTAAAAATCAATATCAGATAGCGTCTGCTGTTTTCAACAAATTATATTGGTTTCAAAAACTTACAAAAATTCAGTTTTAAATATTTACCGGATTTACCGTCCCAAACGTGGACGATCAAAGACGGGGACGTGAGACGACGGGGGAGGTCATTTGCGACCAAAATAACCACATACGTGGTTATCCAATTGTTGATGATTCAAAAGTTATTGCAAAATTCATATGTTTCTGCGAAATCGCCTATTGGAAGCATTATAACGTGATTTTAAATAAAATATAAGTTATTTGGTTAATATTTTATTGTTGATTTGTAAGTGTGATCCTGTAATTTATAATTTTTAAATAAAAGCATTTGTCTCAACTCTGTTGTTGTTAATCAAACAATAACAATGGTTTCGCGAACACGGTTCGTTGCATAACAATTTAATTTTTAAAAGGCTGTAAAAATGTAGGTACAGTAGAACATCTTTAATTCGTCATGCTCGATATCGGAAGGCCGACTAATTAGCGAAAATGACGAATTAACGCGAGGATGTACTATGGAGTATAGACTGCAAAAAATATAAATAAACACATTGAAATTTAACACAGGTTTTTTCATTGAGTATGTGCAGTACATATTATAATGTACATACATATAACACACGTATATGTACACAAACGCGAGAAACGGTTAAATTAACAATCTGCAAATAAATTGTCAACGCAAAAGTACTTAATTTGAATACTAGATTTAAAATGTTCACATAGTTAATTCAACGTTTTCAAATTCATACGCTTAATTTGTTAAACTGACATTCGCAATGTTTATTTTAAGAAAACTGTTGTTTCGTTTAACAATTTTCTTGTCTCAATTTTGAACTAAACACTTTAAATACAAAATTTTTAATTCAAAACAGTTAAAGTAAAATTTTAATTAAATCAAATGCCTTAACATTTTTCATTATCTAGCACTTGAATTAATTTAAAAAAAAAAGATTTGAATGTATCGAAGCAACAGAAATTGTTAAATCGATTAAAATTTCGTTAATTTAACAGTTTTCTCTCCGTGTAGGTATTTTTTCCTTCCCTCCGGAGGTGACGAGTTAACGAGGTTCTACTGTACTACAGAAATGTAATCAAGTATCAAGAAAACTTGTTCATTTAATGCAGATTTTGACGGCGTGTAACACAAAGGTTAATTAGAACAGGTAGTCGTGAGATAACAATGCAATCGGTTGCGCCAGTCTTTTTATGTTCTTTGCAGTTTCTCGCTATTTTCTTGTAGTTTTAACGTTTTCACTATATGATTTCGCAGAAAAGTACAAATTTGCAATAACTTTTGAACCATCAACAATTAATGGTTATGTATGGTTATTTTGGTCGCAAATGACCTCCCCCGTCTCCCCACTTCATTTGATCGTCCACTTTTGGGACGCCCTGTATATTATAGTAAAAAATAAAGTTAAAATTCAGTTTTAAAAACAATTTTTATTCAATTTCGATTTTTAATTTGTTTTGTTAATATTCAAACCGTGTTTCGTCGACCTACATGCAGTAATAAGTAACGTAATCTTTGTTCATTGTTATGACGAACATTCTTTTAATTCTGCAAAACATTTCTGCCTAATTACTATTAGATAATATTAAATTTATTAACGTGAGTATGGTTGTATCTTATAAATTTAAAACGTAAGATGATAACAAATAGCAAGTGCAAAAACGGATAAAATAAATTGTTTATAAATTGATTTACATTAATCGGAATCAAAGGCTCGATCGTTTTTCCTTCAATTCAATTTAACTGAACGTAATCTAAGCGTTTTAATATTTCAGATCAAAGGTTCCGATACGAAACGGTACGGTATCTATACGAATAGGTATGTAGGTATATTAAATTGCAAACTTTTTCAAGTTCCTTACTGACGTATACAGAAAATTGGATTTAAACCGATACAGTGACGCCTCAGGCGTAAAAAACCGTTTAGGACTTTTAAATTTCATTTTCTGTGAGAAAAATCGCGTATAGTACGTTGTGTTAAATGCCCATTTATAAGATGCTTCGTTTATTTATTATAGTTCATGCCGTATAGAAATGACCTGTCAATCGTTCTCAATTTCAAGAGAACTCGTTCGATTGAACAATGAGCAAGAGCTAAATTTAATTAAATTTAGTAAGTAACTGTCGAAAAGATTTTCTACATGGTACGAAGTTTAATACTATTACGGGTGATATACAAATCGAGGTAAACACAAATTTAATTAGCAGAAAAAAAAACGATTCGTGTGTAAACAATAGATGCCTAAGTATTTTTCATATAATTCTCATCCAAACTATTATGTGTACAAAAAAACCATCAGTGAAATGAATAATAATAAATGAATAAATAAACTTCGCATAGGGTAAGCGGTACAGTTATTGACACATTAAGGAGATTATTGGATATTAAATCGTGTTTATTCTATTTTAAAGGCAACGACGATTTTGTTTACCTGAAAAAACGTTTCCTTAGTTTTTACATTTTCTTTATTAATCACTTCCACCGGTTAAATTTATTAAAATGTATGTTTATTTTATAAAAATATTAAAATACACCTTAAGGATAGTTATTGACATACACCTGCTAGTTATTAACATATGTGGGTACAGTTATTGACATACTTCTGTCATTTTTTTTCCAAATTAATAAAACAGAGATGGATAACTGAAATTGTTTATTCTTTTTTAGTTGAAAATAGTCGCAAAAATATAATTCAAATCATAAACTAAACTAAACTTCAAATAATACACTAAACTAAAATAATTTTATTTGCTATTATTTTATGGCTAATTTTATACGTAGAAATAGTTAACAAAAATATTACTCCTATTTTTTATTGTTTTTTATACAGGTACTGCATTTAAACGTTTCTTTTGTAGAGATGTATATCAATAATAAACAGCTCTTATGATATTGTCTTAAACAAGTTATACATCGGATACCCTTGTTTTTAGCTGTTATGTTTTTGGCACAGTTAAAACATAATCCGATACATATTACTGCACTCCCGTTAAACAAAGTAGGTACCATTAATGATTTCCTCAATAGGTTTTGAAGTTGCTTGAAAATTTGCATTCGTAAGTACAGTTGATGTTACGTTAGGAATTGTCACTGAAGATAAAATTTTAATCTTTTTGTTAGGGTTCTTAATTTCGTTAGTAACCACTTGTGGTACATCCTCTGTTTTTAAAATCTTTTTGATAATTTTGTTAATCTTTGTTTTATTATTCTTCTTGAGTTCTGCCTTCTCAATTTTTTTTCGTTTTCGTTCTTGGGCAGCCACTTCTAGCTCCTTTTTTCAATTAATCTTTCGATTTTGTATTCCTTTCCATGTTGCTGATGTAACCACATAAGGCATTCGTTCTACGTTTCTTTTTCCCTTTCGTTCGTGTGTAATAGGCCAATGCAAAATATTTCCTATTGTTGATTTGTTTGGCGGGGTTTTTGTTTTTACAGAAGCAGTTCTTTGTTAATTGTTTTAAAGTTTTCAGTAGTTGGAAGTTTTTCCATTGTGTGTGAAGTAGAAGGCAGATTTACTAATATTAGCACTAGCAGATGTTATAGCTTCCGCAGTTCTTTGTACTATTATGGGATGGCGGCGAAGAAGAGCCTTAAACCATCCATCTCCAGGTTTATTGTCCTCGAAGGGATTCTTTCTTGGATTTTTATCTCAAAACTGCTTAACGCTGTCTTGAATGTCCTCTTTACGGCGTGGGAAACCTTTGCAATGATTGCTAATTATCCACTTCACTAAGATATTTTCTTCATCTTTTGTAAGGATTGTATTTCGTCCTAGTTCTTTTTTAGTAAATTTATCACTTAAACGAAAAATTAGAGTGGGCCGAGGAACATCATGATGATTAGATGCTTGCTTTTTGCTTTAACCTTTACCATTTTTGACATCTTCTATTGCGTTTTGCATACCTTCTTCAGTGTAGCACTTCTTATAACCACCCGACTTTATCGTTACTTTCGGCATTCTGAAAGAGCAAAGCAATCCTATCAAAATTACAAAGCATAATCATTGACACCCCTCATAATCAGTTATTGACATGGGTGTCAACAACTGTTTCTAGCACGTAAATATGATTTCAAATCTATAAAAGTGAAAGCTAAGAATATAATACCTTAGGTAAAACCCAAAAAAGTCCAAAATTGTTTTCTCTCTTTTAGTAGAGTGATTGACATCCCATGTCAATAACTATGTATTATAATATTTCAACATTATAGTGATTAACACGCATTAAAATAAAGAAAAATAACTTCAAAAGGACCGTTTTAAGTATATTACAGCATTATATATAATGTAAATTACAGGAAAAATACATTAGACCCAATAAAAATTATAAAGAGAATCTATAAGGTCATTTTATTGATAACCTGTCGTCTAAAGCAATTTGTAATAAGTTACCTTGTTTATTATACACATACACCTTCACATCAACGAAAACATGACATGACTGTTAGTACCAATATAATAATTCAAAAATTCTATAGAACGTTCTGGAAACATTAAAATAGCTAGTAATAGTGTAAAAAAGTATTTAGAGTGAGGAGTGGTGTTAATAACCCGGTTTAAATCGAAGTAGTGTCAATCATTGTCACAGTGTCAGTAACTGTACCGCTTACCCTAGGTATTTTAATAGTATTTTATTACTATGAAATGCAATTTGATGATAGTCCTTGAAAATTCCATTAACAATTAAATTGATTGTGCTACGAAAACTATTGTTTTAAATCAGTAGGCTAACAGTAAAAATTTTCGGGAGCTTGACAGGGATATTACGGCGTAAACTATATCATATAAATGCGCATAATATAAAAAGTGGCCCAAGGAAAAAAATTCTCGAAGAAACATCCGCCAAGATGGAAAAAATCCAGTGGCCCCAGTGGCTCGCGCCCTAGTGTCCCGCACCCAAACGGTCGAGGCATAACGGCCACGTCTAAATGTCCCGGACCCAAAACTTTCAATCGTCAAACACGAACTATTTTTTAGGAATAACTAGTTTAATTTTTTTATAGGTTCACCAACATGTCAGTTACGTGTGTACTTATTAAAGAGATGGTTCTTCTTTTTTTTTTAGGAAATAAAAACGGAACTGGACGCCGCCAAAGAAGGCGTGATATATTTCAGTTTGGGCTCGAACGTGAGAAGTGCAAATTTATCGATAGAATTGCGGGAAAAAATAATAAAGGCCCTCGCGCAACTTCCCTATAAGGTTCTGTGGAAATGGGAGGACGATCACTTACCGGGGCAGCCCGAAAACGTGGTGATTAAGAAATGGCTCCCCCAGCAGGACGTCTTGGGACACCCTCGCGTGAAGGCGTTCGTCACGCAAGGAGGACTGCAATCTATGGAAGAGGCAATTTCCAACGGAGTTCCGTTGGTGGGAATGCCGTTTTTCGGCGATCAGCCGCTCAACGTGCGGAAAATGATTAATTTGGGATTCGCCCGGGGAGTCGACCCGGCCACTTTGACGGCGGAAGAATTAAAGTCGACGATAGAAGAAGTGGCCGAGAATCCCAAGTAAATATTAAGGCGGGCCGAATTAGTGGCGGTTTGCAAAAATTTCACGTTGCAGGTATCGAAATAAGATAAAAGAAATTGGGAAATTAATTTCGGACGTTCCTATGACGGGATTGCAGAAAGCGATTTGGTGGACGGAATACGTAATCAGACATAAGGGTGCTCGTCATTTAAGAAGTCCCGTCATGGATGTGCCTTGGTATCAATATTTGTTACTCGACGTGGTCGCCTTTCTACTCGGGTGCGCAATTTTAAGTTGTATAGTGTTGTATAAAATTGTTGTTGTAATTTTCGCTATAAAAAAATCATATTCTACCAAACAAAAATCGAAATCTAGTTGAACTAGGCATTGTATAAATTTACTTTTATTAGAATAATATTCTCGTTTTTGATGTGTTTTATTTTATGTTGCGACATATTTCATTTCAGTAATATGTCCTTCAAAATTTAATTGTGCATTCCGACTTGTAATGTTCGTTCGAGTTACCAAACGACAGCCGTTAAGTTATATACACGTTTGTAATATAGAACTAGAAAGTTGTAAGAAATGTTCACATCATCTAATTTACATTATCTTGCCGGCGTTGAGCAATAATTACGTGGTACAATAATCGTCACGAAAGATTACGGTACGTACTTGACGTCTTATTTTTATTTGAAGATGAAACGCCGAATTCTCTTTGATTTTCTAATTTTTCATTGAAATTTCGATTAAAAATTCAGCTTCGGGAGGTAGGCGTCTATACTTATTCGTGAAAGGCAACATTAGGAAATTCCTATATCTTAATAGGCAGTTTGAAAAACAATTATAAGTTACAGCAACGACATATTTACCTAATTATTTTTATTATCTTTTAATATAATAATGCAATTGACTATAAACATGACCTAAAAATCAATAGTGTTTACCGAAATATAAACTAACAAAATAAGTAGATAAGAATCAAATAAAATAAAAATAAAGGTAGATACTGATGTATAACAACATTCCAAAACGTCACATACCTATTTACCTAGACGTTGCCTATTTACATTACTGCATAAGTGAGAGTAGAATTTGTTTCTTAAGGCAAATAACTTAAAAAAAAAGATTTAGGAAGCGAATCTTTGAGCATATACGTACATACGAACGCTTTCTCCGGATCTTAAGTTCGATTAAATTATTTCCGGTGACGACGTCTCGTGCTAACAGGCTGTCGTTCTCGGATGGGTCGCCTATTTGGGACATCGTGACATAAAAATATAATCGGCGCCCACCTCTAGTCGTAACACCAATTAGCATCTAAACGATTATAAAATAGACGTTTCCAGTTTCCAACTCGAGACTCCTTTTTGTCGAATCAAAGCATAAATCTTTATACAGAATTGTATTTTTGAAAAGGCCACCGTAAGAATTGCGGCATGGAAAAATTATGGGTAAGATATCGATATCGGGTAAATTGCAAAATTTCGCATTAAAATAGATTTCATTTAGGTATATCAATAAAATATCTTCGACAGGTAATAAAAACGAAATTATTGTTAATTTATTTTTTTTATATCGCCAAGTGATCTCGTGTTAATTTAACTACGAGCTCGTATAAATATAGCTCGATGACCGTTACGTATTTGAACCCATCGGGTTTGTAACAGATGCCATAAATTAACTTTAATTTAAAAGTCGTTTCATGCAAAAATTAGGTACAATTCGGATAATGTGAAGGAAAAAGATGATCTACTTTATTTTATTACTTAATTTTTCATTAATTTACCTATTCATATTTTATTTTAAATTCATTTACTTTTATTTTTGTTGAGATCAAAATCAGTTATATTACCTATGTATTTTCTAAATGTAAGCCTTAGATTTACCGTTCTGTATATAAATTAGGTATCTATACATTTACATATGTAATGTATTTAATTAATTATATTTAATATCATATCAATTAAGTAGGTATTAGATTCTTTATTTTAATAATATCAACCTTAATTATTTATTATAACAATGGGATTTAAGCAGTTGTTACAGTTTTTGATAAAGAACCGTCTTCTTCTTCTATCAACTGGTTGATGGAAGACTTGACTGGTTTTCGTAAAAAAAAAAACGAAAATCGCAATTTTCAGTTTTTTTGCGATGTTTTTAAAATTGAAAATGGCAGGTCAAATTTGTTTTCATATTATTAATCAGCACAAAATGCGCAACTTTGCCCCATGATAAGATCCCCCATGCATTTACCCGAAAAAAACGGACACCCTGTATATCGCTAATAATTTTCAAAACGCTAAAACTTTGTATATGTACTATAATTTTCCTTTTTTGTTTTTGGTAGGTCTATATTAGGTATGTATTTTTTTTTCGGCTACGTAAAATTAACTTACTGAACTTACGTAATTAATATCAGACAAATGAAATTTATTAACTTTTGCAAATGATAATTAACATCGGCCACTAGACATTTTGTGGTAGTTCAATTAATTATTGCGTTTATAAGATAAAGCCTCTGTATCGAATTTTCATGTCGCATGTTAAAAACTCATTTTTTAATTTTTCTCGAAAGAAATACATTTTTGAAAAATAATATTTAGGAGAGAAATTTATAAGAATTTTAAAAAAATTATCACTTTTTTGCGATTATTTCGAAAACGGTGCATCCTATCGAAAATTATAAAAAAACATGATCGGTAGAGAATTTTATGTCGATTGCAAAACATATTCGCATTACCGATCTGATGAGTAGTAACGGAGATTAGAATTAAAAAAAAATTGAACAGCCGCCGTTTTAAAACGGGTCGGTCGATTTGACTGGTAAACGAACTCGCCCTTTGTTTTCGTAAAGACATTACGCTTTCCAAATTTCTGTCTCCGAAATCGAAGAAATTGTCCGACCCAAAATGAATGACCTATATTTTCGTGATCTAGGGGTCGAGATCGGAGAAAAACCAAAAGGACACGTCTGGGTCCCGTCATCGGACAGGCTGCGATAGTTTTATTTTCTGTGAAAATTCGCTAATACAAACCAGAGATTTTTTAGAATTTAAATACCTTAACAAGAACAGTAAAGTTTAAAAACTCATCTCGTTACATAACTAAAACAATAGAATTTATGTCATTGTCTCTAACTTTAATTATTATTACCTACACGTTCCGATCTGTGAGAACGTCTTACAATTAGTATAAAACGTAATAAAAAAGGAGAGAAAATAAACGGTTACGTGAGCGTTAAAACGAAAGATAAGGTTTTTCCGTACTACACACTAAAACATGTCGATATTTTTCTATGATTAATTTAATTTGTTCTTCGTGATTTTGTTCTTTTTGCATTTCAATTGTTTTTTTGTATTTGTATTGTGCGGTACGTTATTTGGGTGTTGGTCATGTACGATAAATTTATAACTAATAGAATCTGTTTTAAACATCAGTATTTAATTAATTATTATTTAATTGGCAAAATAAAATTAACTATTTTACACTTTTTTCTTCGACGTAAAACAATTGATTTCACTTTACTCCTGTCGGTTAAGATATCGTTCCACGATTATATAACATGGTAATATAAATACAGCATAAAAAGGTTTAATTATTATACTATGACAAACGACTTTCTCTAAATGTTTAATCTTCGGTATTGACATTGGTTTTCCCTTTTATCCGTTAAACATATTTCTTTTTAGTATTTTTATGAAATACCGAAGTAAGCTGCAGGTTGCACGTGCGAAGCCGTGATTTGTATAAATACAACCTACTAACATTCCGGATAATTCGCCTCTTTAAATACTTATCTACTATTAAATATCTAATTGAAATTTCTATCAAACAAACGAATACGGGTATATAATTAAGAAAAAAACGTTTACAATTAGTTATATGTATAAGTAATTGTTATAGAAATTACGTGTTTATACGCACACATTTTAATTCAATCAGAAGGATAAATATAGGAGAAGAAGGGCACATTTGAAAGGTGACAATTTTGAACAATATGAATTTTCGTCCATTGAAAACGAACGATTGAACATTTTTTTTACATTGCATAATACATTAATGATGTTTAACAAGTGAGCATCAGAATAGTTTAATCAATAGTTTACGCAAATTATTGCAATTCTAATTAAAATTAAATCAATTTGGCATCTTCAAGTGCATTTTCACAACCTATAGTCTCACCGAAGGAACCAGCAGAAGAACAACAAAAATCCTATTATTTTTGTTGACTTTAAGAACTTTCAAATAGGATAGATAGACTTAGATAAGTACTTAAGACGGATACGTTTTTTTTAAATTAATTTTTTATATTGCTATTAGCATCTTCTTTCAGAGCAATTGTACATAAATAAAAAATCGTACACTTTAGAATCGTATCTTTAAAAAAATTAGTCTTTATTTCGTTTAACACTTCAAATATATTAAAATCATATATATTTTAAACACCCTAAAATTTTCAATTTGTTTGCAATTGTTTTAGTAGGTATTCAAAAATGCCCCCTTGCCCCTACATATTGTTGAAAGTTTTAGTTCAGTTCTGTAGTACGTTTCGATACGGGTATATAATTAAGAAAAAACGTTTACAATTAGTTATATGTATATAAGATACGCAATAAATCAGTTGAGCAAGCGATAAGATTCGTCTAAAAATAAGAGTTTATTATTATTATTAATTATAACTATGTACAATATTCAAGTAAGCACATTTTTGACTAACCTAAAAATAAGAGAATCAACAATCAAGACTATTGCTTAACGGATTTCTCTACAATCACAAAGTCTAATAATATTTCACAAACTCAGAATTGATTATAACAATTCTGACTAACTTTTACCAATCTTACTTATCTTAAATAAAGACTATGTTTTATAAAGTTCTATCTCTATACTCGCGAAGCTTACATCTCCCCAGGGCGTCAATTCTTCCTTTGTGGAATTGACGTTGGGTCACATCCCTATAGGGATGAGCTTCGTGATGTGGTATAAACCTCTTGTAGTTTTCTTGTTGTTTGTGTTGATCTTGTATATCGAGTCTGATATTTTCTTCTCTATTTTGAAGGGGCCGGTTCTAATTTCTTCCAATTTTTTCTGTTCAGTCTATTCTTGTTCATTACGTAGACCATGTCCCCCTCTTCAAGCTTGTAGTCTATTCTGTTTTTGTCGTATAATGATTTATTGTAGTTATGAGACTTTCGTGTTCGAAGTAGCACTAGTTTTCTGTCCTCTTCCAAGTTTCTTTTGTATGTTTCGTTGTTTTTTAGCTCTGGTGGCAGCACATCGGTTGATTCTCCATTCAGTAAATACTCGGGTGAGAAACCTGTGACTGAATGGTTTGTTTCATTGTATTTTTTTCTGCACTCCTCCGCTACCGTCGACCAGGCTATTTTCTTTGTTTTTCATTTACGGTGCACCGTATCTTGTTCACCAATGTTTGGTTTAGTCTTTCGTTTAGCCCGTTTGAAAACGGGGCGTCCACCTGTGTAGATCATTTCAGCCCCCGTTCTTTCACATAATTTTCAAGTTCTTTCGAACTTATACCAGGGTATTGGTCCCTAGTATAATTTCTATTTTCTCTTCGGATGGGACTTTATTTAGCAGGTTTATGAAGTCTTTTGCTGTTTGATTTTTTGAGCATAAAATGTATGCATATCTAGTGAAATGGTCTTCCAGTAAGTGTAGGTATTTTTTTGTTGTTCTTTGTCCACCGAATCCACCAATGGTGTCCAGCGACATTATTTGGAATGGTCTTTCTGCTGGACCCAGGTGTGACATAAGGCCATAATTCCTGTTTAGTCTTGTTTTATTTCAACAATTTACCGTGTTTGTTCGATGTTTTCTGTTAAATTTGGAGCTGTGTAGAATAAGTTTATTTTGCGTGCAATTTGATTTGTACCTGCGTGGCCGTAGTCTTTGTGTATACGTTGTATTAAGGTCTTGCTGTATTTTTCACTTAATATTATTTTTTCTCTTCCTTTTATCTTTTTGTAGTAGATTCCATTTTTTAGTACAAGTTTGTGTATGTTTTGCATTATTCTTTCATTTTGTTTTTGGTCGTCTATTATTTCCTGTAGGGTTATGGAATTTATTGTCACATTGTTTGCTGTTTTTAACACATCTTCTACATTTTCTTCTGGTTCTAAGACCGGGTTTCGACTTAAAAGGCCCGCCTCTCCATTATCTTTTCCAGGGTTATATTTAATGTCGCAGTCGTATTGGGATATGTAGTGTATCATATCCCCTAATTCTTCATCTGTTCTATTTTTGACATTCAAATTTTCCAAGGGTTTATGGTCGCTGTAAACTGTGAAAAATCTTCCAATCAGCCAGTGTTGCCAGAACTTTATACTTTCTTTGATGGCGAGGCATTCCAGGAAAATTGCTTTTTTCTTTTTGCGTTTCGTTCAGTTTTTAGAAAATATGCCACTGGTTTCATATCACCGTTTTCTTGTGGTTGTTTTAATATAGCCCCAAGGCCCTTAATGCTAGCATCCGTGAATATATAAATTTTTGATTTTGGGTTAAAATTGTTAACATAGGTTCGAACTTAAAATATTTTTATTTCCTCGAAAGCGGTTTGGCATTCGGTTGGCCAGGCAAATTTTTTTACTGTTTTTCTTAGTTGCGCATGTATAGGTTCGAGTATCTCTGTAATTTTCGGCACATATTTTCTTTCAAAGTTGATTTTTCCCAGGAATTGTCTAATGTTTTCTTGTTTTCTGGTGTTTTAAATTCTTTTATGGATTTTATATTATCTTTGAGAGGTGTGACTGTGTCGTTTTTTATTAAGTGGCCCAAATATTTTACCTCATTCTTGGCGAATTTGCATTTTGTAAATTTTAATTTTAGACCTTCTTTTTTTATTGCATCTAGGAGTAGTTCTATATGTTTCAAATGTTCTTCAAATGTTTTTGAGAAGATAATTATGTCATCTATATAGTTTGTGCAAAATCCTTGCAAGTTATACTTTTTTATTATATTAACTAAAATTCTTTGAAAGATGGCTGGCGATGTCTTTAGTCCATAAGGAAGGCATCTCCACTGGTAGTGCCCTTCTTGAGTAACAAAGCCAGTCTTTTCCTGTTCCGATTCTTAGAGGAATGGACCAAAAAGCCGAATTTATGTCTAGTGTTGTAAAATATTTACAACCTACTGTCTTTATTAATAAGTCTTCTATCAGTGGAAAAGGTTGAGCTTGTGGGACAATAATTTTATTCAGTTCTCTGAAGTCCACGCACAGTCTATTTTTCTTATTTTCTTCTTTTTTGAATGCTAGTGTTACTGGTGCTGCAAAGGGACTGTATGAGTCTTCGATCAAGCCATGTTTCAAAAGTTGTGAGATTTGATCTTCTATCTCTTTTCTATCTTCGATTGTACATCTGTAAGGTCTTTTGTAACAATATTTATCTATCTGTAGGTCTATGAAAGCCTCATAATTTTTACTTCCCCGACATCATACTTATCTTTGGCAAAAATGCCTTTATAATTTTCATTATATCATATATTTTCGTTTTCTTTCCATCATTCAAGTGATTAGTGTCTATTTCAAATTTTTCTGTGTCAATAGATTCATTAAAATTTATCTCATATTTATCATTAATTTGTATATAATCTTTTTCTTTTGTGTATTTAAATTGAATATTTAAATTCTCATCATGAGTCAACCCAAATTTTTTTACACTATCTAAACCTAAAATCAGGTCATATTTAAAGTTTTCATCTTCATACACAAAGGCATGTATATTTTTCTTTATTCCATTAATTTCTGTATTTAATTTTACCAGACCATAACTTTGGCCTTGCCCACTAATTGTTTTTATATTAAATATTCTTTTTTCTTTTTTAAATTCATTTTTTATCAACTTGGAGTTTATTATTGTTATTCTTGATCCGGGGTCATAAAGTCCTTTAACTTCTAAAGAATCTTCTAACAATACTTTTATTTCAATTAGTGGGGGCAGATCTAGTTTATTGGATTTTCATCGGATAACTGTACATTTAAAAGTGTATTTGTTAATGAGTCTTCATCTTTTTTTTCTTTGTTGTACCAGCATAAATTTTCTGGATGAAATCTATCTTTTTTCCCTTTTGATACACATATTTTGCATGGATTTTTTTCTTTCTTTTCAGTTTGTTTTTTTAAATATTGTTTAGTTCGATGTGAGTTTTTCTCATTATTATCATCTTTTATTAAATGTTCCAAGCCTCTTAAATTATTAAAAAGATCATCAATTTCCTTAAGTTTTTGTCTATCTATTTTATCTGTTATAGAATTTGGTAAGCCGGAGGCAATTATATCTATCATTATAGATTTATCAATAGAGCTATTTACTTCTAGTAATAATCTTTCTTTTTTCAATGCATAGTCCAGTAGCGAGCCTCTTAGATATTTAAAATTCATCGCATACTTTACCGGTGACCAACCTTTATCAGCATATGTTTCTGTTAGGCTTAGTTCCCATGATGACCAATCTGACTCCACTGTGTGCTTTATCAGCATTGAGCTGTACCAATCTTTGCAGGAGTCATCCAGCATTAATCTTAACATTTCAATTTTTTCTGTGTCTGCATTTAATTCCAAGCGAAGACACTCTTTATTAAAACCATTTATCCACTGTGACACATTTGTTGTCATTTTTGAGAACTTTTCAATTGAGAATTTATCAACTAATTTTAATTTATTTTGTGTTTTGGACACACATTGAGTGTTTTCTGTGTATTTTTCGAGTTCTACTTTTTCTAGCAAATAACCACTGAATTGCATGTTTTCATTTTCAAAGTAAATTTTTTAATTCAGGTGTAAGAGTTATCCACACCGCTCTTGTTTCATATCTTCTTTTTATAGAATTTTTTACCATCTTGAACGTCTCAGTTTTTATCAATTCTTCGTGCAAACCTGCTGGTTGAAATTCTTTTGGTATCGTATATCGACTTTGTTGCGTGTCTTCAATTGACATCAAACCATACATATTCGTTTTGGTATCGTCTGGTTTTGGAATAACTGTGAACTCAAATTTTAGTTTCTCCATTTTTCCAATAAATGATTGTTGATTTATAAGATACGCAATAAATCAGTTGAGCAAGCGATAAGATTCGTCTAAAAATAAGAGTTTATTATTATTATTAATTATAACTATGTACAATATTACAAGTAAGCACATTTTTTGACTAACCTAAAAATAAGAGAATCAACAATCAAGACTATTGCTTAACGGATTTCTCTACAATCACAAAGTCTAATAATATTTCACAAACTCAGAATTGATTATAACAATTCTGACTAACTTTTACCAATCTTACTTATCTTAAATAAAGACTATGTTTTATAAAGTTCTATCTCTATACTCGCGAAGCTTACATGTATAAGTAATTGTTATAGAAATTACGTGTTTATACGCACACATTTTAATTCAATCAGAAGGAGAAGTATAGGAGAAGAAGGGCACATTTGAAAGGTGACAATTTTGAACAATATGAATTTTCGTCCATTGAAAACGAACGATTGAACATTTTTTACATTGCATAATACATTAATGATGTTTAACAAGTGATCATCAGAATAGTTTAATCAATAGTTTACGCAAATTATTGCAATTCTAATTAAAATTAAATCAATTTGGCATCTTCAAGTGCATTTTCACAACCTATAGTCGCACCGAAGGAACCAGCAGAAGAACAACAAAAATCCTATTATTTTTTGTTGACTTTAAGAACTTTCAAATAGGATAGATAGACTTAGATAAGTACTTAAGACGGATACGTTTTTTTTAAATTAATTTTTTATATTGCTATTAGCATCTTCTTTCAGAGCAATTGTACATAAATAAAAAATCGTTCACTTTAGAATCGTATCTTTAAAAAAATTAGTCTTTATTTCGTTTAACACTTCAAATATATTAAAATCATATATATTTTAAACACCCTAAAATTTTCAATTTGTTTGCAATTGTTTTAGTAGGTATTCAAAAATGCCCCCTTGCCCCTACATATTGTTGAAAGTTTTAGTTCAGTTCTGTAGTACGTTTCGATAGAATTTATTATGATGTAAATACTCGTTAACAAAATATTAGAAAATGAGTATACCTATACGTATTGCTATGATACGAGAGACCAACAATAAAAATACGAGAAATAAAATAAAAATTGAAAAAAAGGAGATCGAGGAGACAGTTGAAATGAGAGTTTTTTTGATGGTAATTTAATGAAAAATATCAAAAATATAAATAAAAATTTAGGGGATAAATAAATATTGTACGGGAAAAATTAAGAAGGAATAAAAGTGGCAGAGGAGTGAAGGAAGTTGAATAACTTACTGAATAATTATAAACAAGACTGTTAAGACTGTTATGTGTAGGAGGAATTGAAATAGAAATAGTATAAATAGAATAATAGAATAATATAATATAATAATAGAATAATAATAGAATAGAATAGAATAATAAAATAATATAATAGAATAGTAATAGAAATAGTAGCTAAGATAATTAGTTTAATGTAAATAATTAATAACTTAGAATTAGTTTAAAATTAAGTTTTGGTAATATAATATAATTAAAATAATAATAATATAAAATAACCAAAGTGGGACTGTACCGTAGCAGTATGTACGTAGTTTGTTTTAAATCACTTTTTTAAAGCGCACAGTTTTCAAGTACAACGTGTTAAGATTATTTAAAAACAAATTTTTTGTTACATTATTCGCTCATAAGGGTGGAGCAACGCTATCACCCCCACGATAACTTACGTTTAGCCTTGAAGTTAGTTATGCTTGAAGTTTTTCAAAAAAAAAACAAAGTAATTATTGTTTCCAATTACCCCTAGATTTCGGGGCAAATTAAAACAAAGCGATGCTTTATACTGACGATGAGTTTGTATATATACGCATCTGGAGTAAAAGAAACAATCTGTAAAATTTTGTGAATACAATGCTTCTATTTAATCGAAATTACCTTAACATCAAACGTACATTTCCACCTCATAAATGCACCAAACTGACAAAAATATCACTAAATATTCATTCTGCTACTACAAAGAAAAGGGAGTGCATTTTTAAATAATTTTGATCACGTTTTAATTTACCCCTACGAAAAAAAAATTGTTTCCCATTACCCCGATTGACTTCACCTACTTATAACGAAATCTTTTCAAATAAATTTATTTTATAAGCAGACACCTGCATAGTCAAAAATTGTCTTCGGCGACGCAGACGCAAATTTAAGGACTCTGCAGGCGTTAGTTAAGTAAAACTTAAAGAAAGTTCGATTGTAATACGTCTCTTAATTATTACAACAAAGATGATATTGTAACAGCCATAATAAACCGTACCCATACTTTCACCGTCTGTCAATAACTATTATATAATCGAGAAACAAAACAATCGATCAGAAGCAGGTCCTAAAATATGTGCCACGCTAGTATTGACATTGATGTTCGTAAGATAGGATATTAGACCCGACTTTTCCACTTTCTCTCAATACAAAGTCTAAAAGTCCTTGGAGCGGGTCTTTATAATGTAAGTATAGTAATGTAATGTAGCCACAATATACCTACTAAATAATATATTCTTTTAATTTTTATTACGACTTACACAACAGGAAATTTTACAGAAAAATTATACTAAACCATAAATAATTTGTTTTTTTTTCTCTTAATATTTAGGAAACGGTTAAAAATAATATAAGGAGCCGATATTTTCGTAAAAAAAATATGCAATACTTTAACATTTCTTTATTTATAAACCATTACTGACCTTTAAAATCAACTTTAGAAAGTATTAAATAATTGAATTTGCCTAATTTTATATTTTGTATCTGTGCTGAAAACAAAATACCTACCAATTGTAAAATGTCTTTATCAGCAACTGTTTTTCTTTTACATTTAAATTTTGGCGCCTATATTAAATGTATATTATTTATTTGATAATAGTGTTACTTTTAGGTGCATAATTCGACCTCATTCCAATTTATTGTTAAAATATGTAAGTGGAAGTCGTAAAATATGAGTTCAATAGATCTTTTCATATAGAAGTGAAATGGTTCGCAAAGCAGAATTTTTATACTAACTCTAAAATTTTGCAACAACGACGCTTGTTTAGTACACATTGCTTAATTTTATGTGTAATAATAGATTGTAATACTTGTAAGACTTTGTGCAAAATATTTTGACATGCCTATCGGCGATGCATTTAACTTATTTTCAACAATGGAATTATGAAATTACTTTAATATTATTGAAAATTAAGTCTTTCAAATGCCAACCCAATTAACTATATTTCTTGGTAATTATTATCCGTTGATGTTAAGAAATAAAATTGATTTAAAATTTCTAATAACATAAAAAAGTAAGTCTTTGAAAGTACAAAGAAATAAATCATGTTTAATGCTTATGTTACCAATATTTAATAAAGAATTAATAAAAAAATAAACGTCGATTATCTACGTTAAATAAGTATGTATGCAGTTAAAAAACAATAAGAAAATATTTTAATCGTGATTATGCATCGAAAGTGATTTATGTTTAATTTAATAATTAACTACTAAAAACAACGATTGCGACATTTTGCATTAAATAAAATTACAAAACGAAATGGAAATTTTTAATTTATTTATAAGAACCAAAAATGTATAACAGAAGCGTAGGTACCTATTTAAAAAAAAATTGAAACTGAATAAAATGCACGACACCCGCTACTGCCGGTCGTTCCACGTCGTTTTTATTTTAAATGTTTCTTCGTCTTTTAAAAATCATTACAAGTAGAAATGATAAAAACAAAGGGTAATTTTTGATCTATTTATTTGATGTAGATCACGAAGGTGATAATAAATTTTCATTATCTACTGCATTCACTTTTCGGTGAAGGATACCTGCTGGTAACAATAACGTCGTGCGAAAAACTTCTTTAAAAAAAAAACAAAAATTAAGACATGATCGATATTTGAATGAAATACATTAATTTATTTAATTCAAAAAATACCTGTACTTATATATTTTTGAAACATCGCCATGAAAACGTTGTTTAAAATTTATTAAACGAAGCAATTAATTAAAAAAACAGTAAACAACTAAATCTATTTTGTTTTTTATGGTAGTAGATAAATGATTTTGAATGTTAGATCTTCGGAAAGCCAAATACATATAATATAAGTAAATGACCTTTTTAGAATGTGAATATTAGATAAAAGATGAACATAAATATGTACCTTGACATTTTTCAAAAGGTATGTAAATACCTAATTACCTAAAGAAAATTTCGATTATTGATACGCCTACCGATGCGACGGTCTGTCTCCAAAAAATAAATAGTTCAAGTGTGTATTTATGAAAAAAGTAAAAGCGATGAAGTTGATCAATAGAGTTATAATCATATTTTTGTTATAAAATCAAACAATCACTTTGGATTTTATTTAAACTGGTTTCCTTTAAGGAAACTGTGATTTTCACGATTTTGGAGATCCTCGTTTAAATAATTAAATTGTTATCTAAGATACCGAAGTAATTAACAGGAATTAATAGAACATTTCGATACCTACGATTAATGGAACTGTTTAGAATATATAGCTTATCCAAACCTATATGATGTTCACGTCATCAATGCAAGGTTACTAGATGACGTTTCACACAGTGCTGTCACCTCGTACCTTGTATTTTGACTGTTCTAATAAATTGTAGTCTTTCTTTACACCATCTAACATGTGCGCAAGTAAATCATCTATAGAATATGTCACTTTCCAAACTTTAAACTGAATTACAAATAAACAATCTAGTAACTTTTTGTTGATGACGTGACCATCATATAGGTTTGGTATCATTAGGTCATTACCTAATTATGTGCTTTTCTTGTTTTGAAGACAAAGAATTGTTCTTGGAAACATTATAAAATAATATTTGTTAACAATTAAATATAAATTATACATAGGTAGGTAGATATCGTAATATAAATTTTTTAATATGAACGTTAGAGGTAAGACATCAAATGTAATTAAAACTGTTATTTCCTAATTGGTTGCACACAGTTTTTATCATTTTTCGTATTACGTAATTCCACTATCTAATTAACTAACAATAAGTTGAAGATTGTTCTGCTTAAACATTAAGCACCGTACAAAATGTAACTTATGATAGTTACTAATTTAAACAATAGCTGTTATCAAAAAGGAGATTATACAGGTATTTACTTGCTAACTTTCCTAGCAATAACGAAAACGATGTAAGTGAAATTCATCATTCGTCATCTGTTGAATGTAAGTTACCAAATCCTACGAAAGTCACTGTAGGAAGCAGAATAAAATACATTTTTGAAAACCCGATTGACGTTCTGGAGAAATAATAATCTTTTAAGGGTCGGTTTTACAATTATGAGATATACGTTAGATAAGCTACCCCTGGAATAACATTCATGGAAACCATCGTCTCAACGAACGTTTCCATAGCAGTTATCCAGGGGGTCTATTCTAATTCAGATTTCGACTCGAAATAATTTCGACTTGTTGAAATTATTCACGTAGCCATCTATCGGTAGTGGCGGAAACAGTGATCTCACGTCATTACATTGCGACTTGTTGAAATTAATTTCGATTTTGAAATCGTGTTGAAATCTTAATTTCGACTCAAAATTGTGACAGTTTGTTGGTGAAATAGAGGTTATGTTACATCAGATTATTTGAGAGATACGTTAACCTCTGTGTCTAACGTAGAATAGTTATTATTATAGCCTTATTATTAGTCTTCTTTAGTTTATTATTAGTCTTCTTGATTTTAGGTATTGTCGTCTTGAGATTCTGTTTAAGTTTCCGTTAGTGTATTTTAGTCGTTTTAGTTACTAATTGTAGGTATATACACTTCGTCCAAACCTATATGCAATCACGTCATCAATGCAAGGTTACTAGATGACGTTTCACACAGTGCTGTCGCCTCGTACCTCGTATTTTGACAGTTCTAATAAATTGTAATCTTTCTTTATATCATCTAATATGCGCGCAGGTAAATCATCTATAGAATATGTCACTTACCACACTTTCAACCGAATTACAAATAAGCAATCTAGTATCTTTTTGTTGATGACGTAAATTGCATATAGGTTTGGATAAGCCATAGTAAGTATCAATAATAAACATAGACATATTTACACGAGGAAGAACTTACTAACAATAAACGAATAAAGAGTAATAAATAATACAACGAAGTACTAACAATATAAAGTAATAATAAACTGAAACCAGAGTGGAAAAATCAAGAACTAAACCACAACACAAAACAAGATGTAGCGAAGCACGGTAACACCTACGGGAATAACATAGGTTTTATAACTTACACGTATGCGATACTTTACAAATGGTAGAATGAGTGCCGTCATTAAATGTCGTTCATATTCCGATTTTATCTATCTAAATTATCCGCAAATATTTTAAGGACTTATATTAAACTTGCCGCTTCCGTTTAGTTATGAAAACCGTATAAAACATTATCGCCAACGTCAGTTCTTTTATAATACCAACCGAACGTTCCGACATGTTGCTGTTTCCGCTATTATAGTTAAACCAACTTTATATGTCACCTTAGGCAGCATCATCGCTTTATTATGTACACTCCGAGAAACAAGTTTAGCGCGCCAAATTCAAATCAATCGGAAATCCCAAAAAGTAAATTTTGAACTTGGATTAGTTTAACCTACGATAAAGTTATATTCTGAAAGAGTATATCTGTTTAAATATTCAAATGCTGAAAACAAATCGAAAATATCGGATCGGACAAACAACAAACACAAGAACGAGACTGTACACAACTGTCAAACTTGCGAAGTGTGGGCCGACGGGGGTGCGAGGCAAGACGTTTGGGAAATTAGTTCGCATATTTTCCGTGGGCCAAATTCATTTGGTTGCGCTATAGTCGAAATCTTTAGAATCGCTCGCCTGCTGTCGAGTCGCTTTGACGTCATCAAATTTCGACCAAAATCAGTCGAAATGAATTGGAATAGACCCCCAGGAATAACTATTTTGCAGTATAAGGCCCGGTTCTACAAACATGATTATACTGCAGATTAAGCTATTAAGCAGATTAAGCCTGAAAAAAACATGCTTGTAAAACCGGGTCTAAGTTGATTTTCTATTGCTTTTGTTGTTATGAAAATGTAGTAGTTATTTTAGTCTACCATTTATTATTGTTTAATTATTAGATTTCATGTTGAAACAACCACCAAGTTTAAAACAATAATTAATTTAGGGGCTTAAGGGTTGTTGCATATACTTAATTATTAATATCTATTTTTACTTTTTTTATCTAATCAAATATTATATAAGTGATGTCTATTTAATTTGATGCCTACATATCAAACTTTTAACCTTCGCCAAATGTCACGGAAATAACAAAATTTTTAAATTATACTGTTTCTGGTCAAATAGGATCGCTGTTCGTGAATAAAATATCGTGTGCTCTTTAAGTATAACTATGTATCTTATGTCTTAGGCAATACCTATTATTAAAAAAAAAATTAACCTACTGAATTAGATTCGATTGTTGATGTAATCAATAAAAATCGAATATTTGAACTTTAAAGCGTCAAAAAATGTTCCCCAATTAAATACATCGAACTTGACCTACTTTTGAAACTACCTACATTTAAAAAAAAATCAATTTCGACGGTTTATCCACCTACTTTTAATAATTAAGTCAGATGCCAAAACTCTCTTTTTAAGAATTTATAATAAAAAATAAGCCTGATGTTCAAGCGGAAGAATAGAATCCATTTAAAAAACATAACTCCAGAACGGAAAAGAAAGTTACATTGAACGCGTCCAAGGAGAAGTGTCATATTTTTCAATTATTATAGATTCTAATTTCACCATTACATAATAAAATATTCAAATGTTACAATACCGAGGTAATACTTTCTTCTAGCGTACTTAATACTTAAAGCTCGTAGGTAATCTAATATGTATCTATTGCAAAACGAACAAGTTAATTATACTATAGAACAAGTTTAAAAGTTTATTGCGTACGTCCTTCAAAGGCCGTTTTCTAACTATAATAAAGCAACTAAATAAGAGTGCGGTAAGTGTGATGCAATACGATATCCATAAATATGTTAATCGCCTTATTTGACAGAAACTCTCCTTATTGGGCAGACAGTCATTGTTTGCAAGCTCGAAGATCGTCATTTAAAATAGGTATATAAACAAATTGAACGAAATTATTACATTTTCGTTTCGTTAATTGACTTAATTCATAATTGATTAGTAAAATTAATAGATACACACGATACAGATACACACGATATATTTTCATACAGTAAAACTCCGTTTTTGAAAGGGGTATTAAAAAAATACACATATGCACAGGTGGGAATAATGTTAAGTTGAAACTTTTGAATTTTTAACTTTTAAACGACGAAAAAGTGCACATCAACAAACAGTAATTTAAAACAAATAAGTAGGTATATCAAACTAGAAAAATCTAGAGTTATTTAAAGAAATGATCGATTGTTATTTGTTTTTTGGGTGCAAGGCTGCATTTATACAATTTTTGATCTGATGATGTATCGACTAAACACTCGTTAAATGTAAACTAATACGTAAGTCACATAAATATTAGAATATGAAAATAAATGAAAAATTTTCGATAGCAAACGCTTCTGTTTCGAAGGATTTACACGAAAATATGAATCCGAATAACGTAAAGTGCATTTTTCAAAATGCACAAAGAAAACTTTTCATTTTATGACGAACGTTTGTTAACACTGTACTTTCAGGTTTTTTATAATAATGTAAAAAAGTCCATAAAAATTATTACCTACAGTATAAAGAAAATTAGATGTAAATTAATTTTTAATTAAATTTACGTATTAGGCTGTAATTAATTTATTACAAAATAATTACAAACAAGTATATAAATAATTAAAAATCTCACTGCCTACTACAAAACGTGTTTATAAAAGCCCTTATTGCACATTATAATAATATGTAGGTAAATAAATAGTTGTATCTACATTTAAAATTGATTTTAAAGACTCGTTTTTAAGAAATAAAAGTCCAACGCAATGGTTGTAACGTATGGATATCTGGCTGGCCGTTGTAATTTATCTCTGTATTTTTAATTAAAAGTATTCGCTAAAGCTAGCTTTTCATTGGACTATTATTTTTGATACCTACATACGTTCAAGTTTTCTCTGCGATTCTAATTTAATGGAATGGGACTTGATAATTCGGTGTCTGAATAACAAATATTACCTCTCATTGGCAAATAGGCATTTGCAACCGATTTCTTAAAACTGCATTATATAACGCAATAACCTAGTACCAAGGATTAAATCTTCAACATCATTAACAATCTGTAATTACAATTTTAAGATTTACACATTTGAAGCTTTTCGAAGTGGTCCTATTTATTGGCGATTTTTCATAGAAAATAAAGCTATTGCAGGCTGTCTGATGATGGAATGCAGACGTGCCCTTTCGGATTTTCTCCGATCTCGACACTTAGATCAATTAATAGTAATCAATTTCTTGTGGACACGATTCCGGTCACAATTTTGATCGTAGGAGGCTGAAATTCGAACAGTGTATTGTCTTTACGAAAACAAAAGACGACTTCGTTAACCAACCAAATAAACCGAACCGTTTCGAAATAGGGGCCGTTCAAAAATTAAAAAAAATTGTAATCTCCGTTATTAATAATCAGATAGGTAATATGAAATATGTCTTGGAATCAGCATAAAATTCTTTACCGATCATGTCTCTTTATAATTTTCGATAGAACGCACCGTTTTCGAGATAATCGACAAAAAGTGATATATATTTTTTTAATTTTTATAAATTTATATAAATATATATTTATAAATATATTTCTTTCCAGAAAAATTCGATATGTAAAATACATACCGAGGTTTGCGCACGGTCGCATCTTTTTATTATATATTTCTTCGGAAAAATAAAAACTTGATGACAATAGGCAAGTTATAATAATAAAAGTACGATTTGCAAAATTGCTTTATTCTATTCAAATAACCTTCACTTGAAAATTTCCCTAATAAACGTGAACCTCGACCTCGAGAAGAGATTACATTACAGCTTCTTAACACTAGATTCGGAATGTCATACATGCGACCCACTTTATCTTTACCTACTTGTGTAATTAACAATAATTTCAATCGTGAAATTTGTTTAAAATTCGTCACATTTCAGAAAAATCCAGAACAACTATTGGAATATTCTGTATTTGTTCGAATTAAATTGAAGCTTTCAGACAAAAATGTGCCATTTTAAATATTTTCATCAAATCATAAAGTTTTATTAATGCGAAGGTCGATCACCTACCGATAAGTCCGTAATATTGCCTAATACGAAGACATTAGCATTTTATTATTTTAATAAATACTGAAACCAATAGGTAGGGCGACTCCATGCTGATATTATAACAGCGATTACCTAAAGAAAGGGAGTTAATTTAATTTTAAATTACCTACGTATTAAAATCTATATTTAAGTCCGTTATAAATAACCTTCGGATTTTTTAAGAATTAAAATACTGCTACAAAATACATCGACTTACATATACGTATGTATGTAACTAAGTGATTTTTAAAAATCTTTAACCAAATCTCTACGTTATAACTTTAAACGATAAGCGAATTAGTTATTTTACAACATTCATTGATATAAGAAAAATGAAAATAATCAACCGACAGCTCGTCAAAGAAATTTCGAAAAGAACTAATCAAAAATTAATAAATCGTCAAACTAATCGTCAAAAAGGATTTACGTAGAATCACATCAATCGTTACAATTCTATAAACCTTTTAACTACAGATACCTAACAATAAGTGTTTTATGCACTAATAATTTCAATAATAACAATAATAGGGGGTGATTTTTAAGTAAGTATAATGTACAAAACGATTAAAGATGGTGCTCTATAAATTATTTTATATAGAAAAGATAATATAAACGTACGTCCTGAACCGCACCTTTTCCGAAACGCGAGGTGTTAAACTTAAGATAAAAATTTAACTTTTTAAAAATTAAACATAAATAGTTCAATATAAAATTAGCTATTCAAATAATTAAAAAAATTTCCTTTAATACCTACTTTTCCACCTTTACAGACTAAAAATATTTTTAAGTGCAATCAATAGAAATTTCCTGCGAAATTGCAATAAAAACGCTAGTATAGCTGCTTTAAACTATAAAACACATTTTAAAAAAGAAAAGGAAATTTTTAAGTTTTTTTGTCAATAAGTATGTATTTATGGTACTTATATACATATAATATATAACATTATTATTAAAAAAAATGTATGTTTACAAACACTTATGTATACACTTATGTATATGCTTATACTTAACACAAATACTAATGAAAGTTAACGTAGTGAAACTTGTTTGCTTTAGTTTCATAAAAAATAAAACACAACGAATAAATAAATAAATTTTAAGTAAGTAGGTATATATATATATATATATATATATAGTCTTAACAGATATGCGTATTACAACGATTTAAATTGATTTTCTAGTTTTGTTTTATACAAAATGGAGAAAAATTATTACGAGTCAAATAATTTAGGTACTCACTATCGTAATACCTTACCTACAGCGGATTCATAAAGTACGCATCATATGGGAAAAGTTTGTATTATGGATTTTTCGAAAAAAAAAGTTATTCTTTATAAAAGTTGGAGCTTCTTTCAAAACTAAAAATTCACCAATAAAAAATTAAACATATTTCCGAGGAAGATCAATAAATATAATTTTGGTTCAAGAGTAAAGTACCTTTGCGTATAGACGCACTTTTTTCCCGAAAAATACTATACCTATACCAATTATAAGAAAAAGGCAGTCACGTAATTATATTTTTTACCACAAACACTGGATCTTATGACAAAAATATTTATAAAAACCGATAGTGTCTAATTTAACAGGTATTTACTTTCTATATATTCTATGTTCTATGTATTCTATACCTTCTATGTAGGTATAAAAGTATCATAATGATATCTTTAACCTGATTTTATGATTATTAATGATTTTGTGAAATAGGTAAGTACTTCAGTATGTCTGCATCGATAAATTAAAATTGTCTATTTTAAAGTGTGACCTATATCTAAATGCGGACCATTACATCATTTTAAAATAAAAAAGATACTTCTTTTATAAGTACAAAGTTAAAAAGTCAGCGGCCAGACAACAAATACATAGTCAAGTTTACACAAAACAATATTGCGAAAGAGATTACATTTCTAAATGCCGTTGTCGTTTTAAATATTTAAATGTGAATTGTATAGCTGTATATTTAATGAGATACAAGTAGCAAAACTTTAATTAACAGAGAATTTATTATTGCACTTTTACTAATTGCTAACTGATGAGTTTTTTTAATTTTATTAATTTGTAAAATATCGATAGGGTAATCAATTTATTGCTGCAAAACTGTTGAAATCTATTACATAGGTGTCACGAAGTTAAAATATTTGAAAAAAATTAGTTATAAATTACTTTAAAACGTCGAATTAAAATAAATCAATAAAAATATAATGAGACAGTTATAATATTATACCAGTCGATTATTCTACACATTGATTATTCATGGTTTACATCAATATTTGCACAAGTGACTTTAAATAGAGATTAATAAAATTGATCTTGCTTTAACCATAATCCCTAACAAGCGTCTTTGATTCCTTTCGCAAAAGGATTTTTAATAATTAAATAGTAGGTACCAAAAATAGTTAACCAATTTATTTACCAAATAACCTATAGGTACCTTAATTATACTCGCATCGTATTTAAAAATTAAAAAAATTAATTTATTAGGTACCTCGTTAATTAAAAAAGTGACAAAAGTATTTAAACGAATTTGCACTCACAAATATGAATTTTACTAGTGACTTAAAAACCTTTTTAGTGAATTTTATTCATAAATGTAAGTGACAGCCTAAATATTTCAAATTAATAATATCGAAACTCTTTCTAAATTTAATATTAACAGATTACTCGAACACAATTTTGTTGTCAATCTCCTCTTAAAATGTCTTCCACTTTAAACTGCAAATTGGAGGAGAAGAAATCTTAATAATGCGATTAATTGAATCGCCCATCCCTACCTATATTTTGCGTGTTTAAACTCTCGATACTTATAGACGTCAAACAAAGCAAGAAATATGAAATTTAGTTTGCAAATACAACTTCCAAGCACCTACCTACAGGAGAAGTTGTTGAACTTAATTGAATTTCAAATTTCACATTTAACTATGGTTTGTGAAACTATTTCATCTTGAATAGTTAGGTACTGCAAATACTGTTCAAGTTTATAATGTTTGTAATTTTCGTTGATTTGATCTTGAGCTGGTTCATTTTCCACTCGAACGAATTATGCAGTTTTTAACGCTAATTTGAGCCCAAACCAATATTAATAGCGCTTAAGATTAGTAGATAATAATTTAAATTACGACCGAGAATAGGTACCAATAGTATCTTAATCGATTTTATCATTTAATTCCTAGTATAGACTAAATATTATTGCGTTTGCAACAAAATTATATAATAACTTAATCTAGATATACCATAAAAACTTGAATTAACTATAACAATATTTATATAACAATATTATTATAGGTAACAGTAACAATCATAATTATTAAATTTGTTAAATAACCAATCTCTTCCTCTTCTTCTGCGGCTATTTTCTGAATAAAAGAATTATTTTTAGCTATAAATTATGTACTAATCTAAAACTTGCAATGTCCGAATTTCATAATAAAACTAAAATGATTTTAAAAATTAGTCTGTTATTATTAAATATAATATGACTATTATTTAACAGTCTCTTTTAATTTACAGTACCTAGGTAACTTCAGTGTCGATTATTATTCACTTGTTTCAAAGATAAAAGAGTGATCACTTTCAGATGAAATCTGAAAACTTCAGAAATTGGCAATGTCAACAACTAATCGCTGGAGATTTCAACGATCGCGTACGCGACGAACCCGAAAAATATAGATAAATACGAGTAAAACCTGTGAATGCATCTACGTACCTATAGGTATTTAATAAATTATTTTTAATACAAGAATATCACGATTTAAAATTTCTACACCTTATTTTTGTGTAAGATGATAAAGACTCGATTATTTATTTTAAAGTCTATAAACGTTTCAAAATTCACTTATTCGTGCCATACCTATACAAAATATCATTATCTCCGACAACATGGCATATTTTACCGATGATTTACTTGTACACATATGACATGGGAAAGAAAGATTACAATTCATTAGTAGATACACTGTAAAAATACAAGGTTCATAATCATTGAACCTATTGAACGTGTTACGGAACATATCGAATAACGTATAGGTAGTATATTTCAATACAAAAAGGTTTTTAATTTTTGGAGAAACCAGGAATCGGTTGTAGTTGAAGATAATCAAGGATTGCGGTCAACAAACGTTTAAAAAGCAATCGTGCCGATACCTATCAATTAATAAGAATTATTCTCGCGATGTAAAACGGTTTGATCATATTTTGTGGACGATTAACAACATTAGCTATAAATTTGCTCCCGGTGAAAACCCGTTTCTTTGATATTGCATTCTTTATTATTTATCTCCGCCTGAATGAACTACATATTTTAACACCGTAAATATTAAGATCTATAACACGTTATAATACTGTAATTGTTAAATTAGTTCGTTAAACTTTCCTTTCGTCAAAATAGACAACGCAAACAAGTAATCGCTGGAGATACCTGCGATCGCGTAAGCAACAAACACGAAAAAATATAGGTACGAGTAAAACTTTTGTAAGTCAATACGTATAGGTTCCTATGTATTTAATTATTGTACTAAGCACTTACAAGAACATCACATTTGTTAAATTCTACATCATAACAAGATTTAATTATCTATTTATTTTAAAGTCTATAAACATTTGAAAATTCACTTGTTTCGTGTCGTACTTACACAAAATATCATTATCTCCGATAACATAAATCCCTAATGATTCCGTGTTTCGTATACAAGCGGTAAAATACATCTTCTGTGGCTTGTAGTACCTACTACCGTTAAAACTGACCACGTTTAACATCTGGAACGGGAATTCTCATAGTTGCTCCAATATTATTAGGTAGTACAATCGTGTGCGAGTCAATTTGTCAGTGACCAGTGAACCTCCTTTTCTAATTTCTATTTTTAGTTTGAGGGTATTACTGAAAGCTAAATATCGATCCGTTTCGGGTCGGTCATAGGGTCGATAGGTAGGTAGGTTGCAGAGAGATGAATAAAATATGTTTGCTTTACTTAAAAATCGTTTTCTTTCAACGCGCAAAATGCGACGGTCAAACGCGTTTAGGGGCGTGCAAGTTAGACACTTGCCACAGGCGCTTCAAGACATGTCCCGGTTTTCGTGGCGGCCACTGTACTTAATTCTTGTCTTTAAATGGAATAATGATTTTTATGTGACTTGGTTAACACGCGTTTCAGTTTGATTATTAAAAATAACGCAGGCAGGTAGGTACCTACTTAATTTAAATAATTAGTTTCCAATATATTAAATTCGTTTCTCCGCATCACTGCCGACCTGTGCGTTAACATAAAACCATAATAGTGAAAGTACTGCTTGAAATTTACGTATCCGATGTCTAAACGATAATGTAGGTATTAAAATTCTCCTAAACCATAAATAACTTTCTTTTACAATAATGTGCCTTTTTCAATGTCTATTGCATCTATTTTCGAAAAAGTGCGATATCTAAGTTAGGCTTTATATTTAAATTAAATGCGTTACAAGAGGAAATGTTATTTTATGGAAAATGCTTATATGAATATGCTATCCAACTTAATCGCTACTCATATAATTGATGTTAACAAATTCGAATTAAAAAGTGCCTAATAAAAATTAATAAATGAACATTGGCGGTATTTAGGTAAGGTTTCAATTATTTTTCACATATTTTTATGCAAAACAAACATAACTGCATTATTCAGTGAACACTATACAGGTTTATAAAACAGGTAGGTAAATATGTAGAATAAATTTCCGAGTGAAGACCATCGTAAAGTTATTGATAGATAAATATCTATAAATATATATTTGGCGAAAGATGTGATCTTAAGCATTTCATAAACTACATAAGTGACAGATTGGCGACATATCGGGCATAATAAATTTTTCATGCGGTCAACAGGTAAGTAAAGTACGTACGAGTAGTTTTCGGTGTTTTGTTAATACTTGAACGTTAAAATATGCATCGAACGAAATTGCATCAACCGAAATAAAAATTAAAAATAAAATCGACCTTTCGCAAGATCCAGATTCTTACGGCAACACATATCGGGCACTACCTCACATTTCACATTATGATATATATATATTGGAATTTTTAAAGAACAACTATTTTCACTTTCAATGGTTGCTTGCACGGCCTACTACCCTACATCGTTGCTCGCATCTGAACAAAACAAATTCGAAAGCGGCTCGATTTTACAACATTGCACTTAGCAATTAATTCTTTTAGTCTTCCCAACAGGTAACGAAATATGTACTACGTGTGTTGCGCAACCAAAATAGAGTTCATTAGTTATTTAAATTAGTTGTTCGCCGGTAAATAATTAGACTGAAATTTATGGAAAATAAATTGGCCATTTAGAGTTTTGCACAACGAACATAAACTTTATACTTTTAATTATCAAATTTGTAATTTGACAGGTAGCAAGAGCGATAAGCCGACATTAAATGTATAAAATGATGTAATTATAACATTAATGGATATTTTAATGTAACATTAATTAGCCAGTACCCTCACGTACTAAATCGGCGTACGCATTCCGGTGCCTCACATTTTAATCTAACGTAAGTGGAACCGTCACTGTAACGGATGATTTTAATAAACACTGTACCGTTTAAAATGTGCAATTTAAAAATGGTTAGTCGCGTGCGTACGACAATAAACGTCAGATTCGATTACAAAAACAATAAAGAAATATTAATTTGTCGCTTTTGCCCGTGTAGGACGATGTGTTGACCTCAATTTAAAATTTTGCCATTTAATAAACAAGATTTTATTAATCAATTACACATACACACATATGCATATATGACCACATCTTTTTATCAAGTTAAATTTTCGATTTAAATGTTTTTCTAATTTAATCAGCGGGAGTGATTCATTCATCCTAATACTAAAAAACGATTTATCGTTTTACTGTTTAGGAATCTTGTAACTTGAGTCTTGCCAAAATTTAACTTTTAATAGCAGATATAAGTTATTGCGGCTTTTGAAAACTGTCGCATCGATATCCCAACGGTAGTTCCAATAAATTTAACAAAAACTGTAAAATTTCAGATTGTTTGGGCTCATAGTTTTTGAGTTACTGTTAATTTTAAAAGAAGCAAAAGTCGCAGAAAAATGACATCTTTAACTCTTTAAAAAGCTGCAACTCAAAAACAATTTGACTTACAGAGCTCAATTTGGTAATTCTCTTCTGTTTTTAATGGACTTTAATTTGATATGCGACATGGACTAAGATGTCTAAATTTTGTAATTTTTAAAGACCTTAAAAGAATTTCTTTTAATTTTAAAAACGTCCCTTTAATTTATTTGAAAAAAATATATATGTTTTAAAGACGTTCATTGACTATTTATGTGCCAAATTTGATAACGGGACGCCAATGGGTTCCTATAAAAATTATTTTTACGTGAAATCCCCTAAATTTATTGACTTCCACAGTTATAAACTGACAATGAGTAATTGTAGTTAATATTACTTAATATTTATCAATTTCAATAATAAAGTAATCTTCACAAAAATTAAGGGTCTTATACGAGCCCTCTTAGGGCAAGGCCTTACCACATTTCCATAGTGTGGAATATAATTTTTAATATTTTAAATAAAAATCGTGTTGTCTAATTTTGCAGAAGTACCGTGTTACACGAGGGTTTTCGCAATTTTCTTATAGTATTAGAGCGAAACCGTGTTGTAAAAATAATTTCCATAGAAACCCATTGGCGTTCCGATTATGAAATTTGGCACTTAAATAGTCGATAAGTCTTTAAAACATATAAAATTTTATTTATTGTTTATTTTCGGGCGTTTTCGAGATTTTCAAAAATAAAGTTCTGTTAAGGTCTTTCAAAATTACAAAATTGAAATAATCGTCGAATAGTCGTGTCGCATATCAAATTAAAGCCCATTAAAAGCAGAAGAAAATGACGTTAAATTGAGATCTCTTGCTTAAATACTTCTCGAATTACACCTTTTAACGAGTTAAAGATGTTGTCATTTTTGTGCGATTGTTGCTTTTTTTTAAATCAATACCTAAATCGAAAACTATGAGCCCGAAATCTTAAAATTTTGGGTTAATAGGTACAATGAATGTGTAAAAAGTTTTATAAATCTGAAAACTTAATGTCCAAAATATTTTTTTATTGGTTGATTCGACATAGAACGCCCCCAAAGTCAAGTTACAATACCTAATTGTTTGTAAAACTATTGAGAAAATGATTTAACTAAATAATTTAAGTTGGGATTAAATACGTATAACAACACGTGACGATTTTAAAGGGTGATAAAATAAAGAAACCCCGAAAAAATGAATCGCGACACATTGACAAAAATTCAATTGCAACGTAAATTGAATATTAATCCTATTATCGTCGAAATTTTCGGAAGTAGTAATTTTAATTATACCTACTTAATTATATAAAATATTAAGTTTAATAAATGATTTAATATGTATTTGTTACAAATCGAGCTGCGCTCGGACATATTTACTTCCCACATACGAACGGAAATAGTCCAGATTATATTGTTATTTCCGATTATACGCTAGGAAAACGAACGGAAGTTATTTTGATCATTAGAACGGGCACAAAAAGCGACTTTAGAAGAAAAAATATCGTAGAAAATCATTATAATCGTTCCGTTCAAAAACAAATTGCATTATTATCGCAACGCATTATATATTATCTAATAAGTCTCTAGTTGTCAACGAAATTAATTAAAAATTAATTCTTACTACATGCGAAAAATACTTAAATACCGCCGTACGACACATTATTCCAAAAAACACAGTAATTTATGTTCTATGTTCTAATTTCGAAAAAATATATAATATTATTATTAACATTGATTTGATCGATAAATAACCTATTGCGGTTATTATTTTGTGACCAATTAATTCTATCAGTTCGCCCAGTTGTTTGATAGTTTTTGTTGTGTGTGTGTGTGTGTGTGTGTGTAAGTGTTCTAATGAGACTTTCATTATTAGCGTCTGAACGCGCACAAGCCGCGGTAACAAATTTTATGATGATGACGATAAAACACTCGAGATTTTGCAATTTTCTCTTATTTTCTCGAAACTTCAATCCAATCCAATAGCGCCGAACTTTTTTCTTGCCCCTAAATAAGAGAGGGCGATTCAGATTAAACGGCATGCCGCAATTTCGAATCTGTGATCCAAAATGTTGTATCGCCTACCAATTTTTTTGGGACTTCAAAGTTAAACTTTTGAAGAAATATTTAAAAATTATTCTCGCATTCTTTACCACAAAATGTCACCATATCATTATTGTAAATTCGCCAAAAAGCACCGTAATTTTCAATTGATAATAAATACCATGCGGGAACTATCGCAAAAATGGTTTCAATTTAGGTTTTAATTTTCCTTTAAATATTTTATTTTCGCTTGTAGCTGGATTTTCTCCTAACAAACAAAACTGATAAATTATCCGCATGTATCAGGTACCTAAGTGCCCTCTTGTAGGTAAGCTACGGACAATATCACCACCAGCTGGGCTATTAACTTAATTGTATAAAAGACACGTTGTTTATTACGTTGGCACTTAAATGAATGAGAGTTTCCCTTTTTCTTTCGTATATGAAACCACAAACTGTTCAATATTATGTCACGTAGAATTACTGGGGCAAAACCGATAAATTAAAAATATTTAACTTGAGTTGTTTAACGTAAAATAAACAACAATAACGGCGACCACTTCTAATCATAATATTAACGTTTAACTAGTTTTTACCAGTGTTTAAATTAATCATCTATTACTCAACCACCTTTGAAGTTCAACAAAACATAGTGGCAGCACTTTCACTATCTATCCTTAATAGCTCGGTTCACTATTAACTAGAACACAGAAATGTGAAGCGTATCAATTATTTTGTGCTTGTTTCCACTATTACATAAATATTGTAAAAAAAAACAAACTAATCTACTCTACCGATACATTTAATGGGTAATAAATACATAATAAATCGCACATTTTTTAACGCCGCAGCTTTATTGATCTTATAGTAATTTTGCACGTAATCTGTTTTGGAAAGAAAACAAAAACTACGTCCTCGAAATGTTCTACCTGTCGTAGAAATTTTCATTGCACAATCGTTAATCGCAAATCATATTTGATTATCAGTCGTTTTATTATATAAGTGAACGGTTTGTTATTTAATTGGTGTATCGTCGAGGCGCTCCATAAAATCAAATTAAGTAACTTCGCGGTAATAGAATAGTTAACTGATCGATAGTAGGCGATACGTATATTTAAGTGAATCAAATGAGAAATGTGATGCTACTAATGTTTTCAATGTCATTTTACTATAAATACCTACCAAGGTAATACCTGCAGTATACTACTAATAAGTAATAATTGTTATCAAATACATTGTACCTATACTTTCACTACCGTTCGCGTTAAACTAATGATTTTTATGTACGACGCACTATGGGGCGAACGAGCAAATATCATCTCAAAATTCAATATTGTCAAGTATGTTGTAAAAGTAAAAGAAAAATTTGTTGTAGGTCTTTCCGTTAATTTGTTATAAGGCCTCAAAGTTCAACATTTACAAACAACAGATCTATTGCTGCATTTTACGCGAAACTTTGAACTCCTATCATAATGTGTTATGGGTTGAATCTAGATATTGTTTTTGTTTTATTTAGCTTAAAAGAACATCTATCTGCTACGTAAAGGCCTAATTTGGGTTCTTTATATTTAATAACTGTTTCAAATGAAATTGAGAACCACAACGATTTAATTGACTACAATTATAAACTTGCATTAGACATTTGGTAACTAGCGCTTTTTGCCGATGTCTAGAAATTGCGATTTTTATATTCGTCGAAGTGTCTACTTTAAGAATCGGCAATAAAATCTTGCACCAACTTGCACCTTTTTTAAAATGTTAGGTTTCTAACAGAGCACCGCGTAATAAAATTTCAATAAGAACAATTAATTTCGAAAAATATGATTTTATCTGTGGTCGCGATGAGATTATGATTTGTATATTTGTCAATATTTTTCATATATTTTGCACCGGTTCCTTTTTATATTTATCGTATCAAAACATATACAGGGTTGGGCAAAATGAGCGGAAAACCCAATTTCTGGCTTTATTATGAGCTGGACCGAAAACTGACCTTAAGAAAAGTTTTTGTATATTTTATTTAATATTTAATGACGTTTAGAGATTTTCGTTATCTGTCATATTTTTCAAGCTACGACATCATTGGTTATTATTTTCAATGGAACATCCTAATTTTTATTATTGATTTGTATTCCCGAGACAATCGTACGACCTTTCGTTCCAATAAACAATATCTCTAAATTTAGCTCGTTTGGAATTATTTAATGATCTGTAAAAAAATTGACAGCTGCAGACTATTACAAATAACTACATTTCTTAGGCCCATATTAATAGACTTGTCTTAAAACGATCTCATCTTAAAACGAATTTTAAGATACGTTGCGCATTAATAGTGCAATTTTAGGATGCGATTTGAAATAGTTCTCAAGACGAGTTTTAAGTAAGGTGTCACGCGTAAAAGTGGCTGTCAAACGGCGTCTCACCGAATGAGATCTTCAATCGTGAATGTTTTTGCATTTATCTATGCGTTTTAATAGTTGCGTTTCGAATGCTGAAATCAGTTTTAAGTGCTCGACTTGAGATGAGATTTGTCGTTTCAAGTAAGAGTGGTTGAAGATTGTCTTGAAAATACGTTTTCATAGTTATTAGGTATTTTATTAAGGATTGGATATTCCAAATATGATCGATGCTGCCGATGCCTACAATATTTATGATTGGGTACAAGAGTATAGTAGTGACGAAGAAGAAGGTGGTCGACTACAAAAAAGATATGTCAGAGATGCTAAAAACCCAATGGAGTGGTTCAGTGAAGTAGAATTCCTTAAAAGGTTTATATTACTTCGCATTCCCCTTCTCAAACAAATAGTAATATTTGATGTAATTTATTGTTTATTAACAGGTATAGATTCTCTAAGGACACGTTAAGAACTGTTTTGTTGCCTATTGTGGAGCAACCCTTGCAGACATATACTAATCGAGGGCTCCCAATACATCCAATTCTGCAGTTATTACTTACTTTAAGATTTTATGCTACAGCATCATTCCAAGTAAGTTGTCTTTAAAATTGCAAATAGGTAGTTAATATGTCTTTAATATAATAAATTAATAATCAGATCGTGTGTGGAGATATATTTCAAATATCCCAAGCAAGTGCTTCAAATATTATAAAACGAGTTACCACAATAATTGCACGGACAAGCCAGCAACATATAAAATTTCCTGCAAGTCAAGAGGGAATAGAACGAAACTGGGAATTGTTTCGTGCACTAGGGAGGAACAATAACATTAATGGTTTGCCCCAAATTGATGGTGCGATTGATTGCACTCACGTACGCATCACTAATACCATAGGCCAACAGCATATGGAAATTTATCGAAATAGAAAAACATATTTTTCCATTAATGTTCAGGTTGATAGATCAAATCTGCATAAAAGACAAATGAAACAATTTATTATTTTTAGGCAGTTGTTGGTCCAACTGGTAAATTTTTAAATGTGGTATCTCGTTGGTCAGGAAGCATGCATGATAGCAGGATATTTACAATGTCACAATTGTACACAAAGTATTTACAACGGCAGTTACCTGGATGTTTAGTAGATGACAGTGGATAACACTGTGATAACGCTTTGTGTTAACACCTTTTCTTAACCCGAGAGGTGATGCACAGTTTTGTTACAATACGGCCCAAATAAAAACTCGAAACATTGTTGAAAGGACATTTGGAATTTGGAAGCGACGATTTCCATGCCTTAGACGGGGAATGGGTAATGCTCTTACAACTGTATGCAATGTCATTGTTGCTTGTGCCGTATTGCATAACTTGGCCCTACGAGCCAATGACGTACTGTTGAAGGACGAAGATCAAAATGAAAATTTAGAAGCAGTGCCCGTGGATATTGCAGAATCAGTACCCGGCGAAGGATTTGCCTTTAGGCACAATATAGTAATGACACATTTTACATGAAAACTTAACAAAAAATAAAACTTAAAAATATTTGAATAGATAGGTATAAAGAATAATAAGTTATTAATACATAACATTTATTTATCTGATTATTTATCTGCATTTATCTGATACGTGCATTTTGCTTTGTGTATTTGGACAGTTATTTAATACTACTTATATAATATATGTAGGTATACACAATATGCATCTCATAAATGTTATGAAATGGATACTTATTCTGTTACAAGTAATTAGGCAGAGAAATATATAAATTCGTCATTAATATTGCTGAAAAAATTGCTGATTTAGAACACAATAGATTATTACAGTTAGAAAAATAAAGATACAGTTCGTCATTAACATTATCTTTATTTTGATACTTGTCTTTTCTGGATCATCGATTGTAATTGCAGAAACATTTATTTCTGTTCTCTGTTATTTCTATGTACTCTGTTCTAAATTATTGGTTATGCTTTCGGAAGCATCAATAAAATACTGCTTACTTAACCTAACAATTTCCTGGAAATTCCCTAGATACGGTTTTAAAACTCGTTTTACTTGAGATGCGAACCGGTATCTCAAATTTCCGGCGTCTCACCTGAGATATGTTTGAAATCGGACTATTAATACGTGTTCATCTCGAGATACGACATGGGCATTGAGAAGCTCTCATGTAAACCGGGTTTGAAATGGGGTCTATTAATACATTCAATTATGCATGTACAAATAATAATATTATATTAATTTAATATTTTAGGTAAGTATTTTAGAAAGTATGCTGCATCGAATGATGTATTATAAAACTTAACAAAATAATACCGGATGTTCAAAAAAAATGCCAAATTTGTTATCCGAAAAATATTAATATCTTAGTAATTTTAAATAGCAACCTACAATTTTCTCAATTCTATTGCATTGTACGTTCAAAATCGGGGCCAGGTTGTATTTACTTCCCTATATCTAAATGTCATAGTTTTAGAGTTATTTTGGAAAATATATTAACTCCCTCGAAATTTTATTTCATATTTATTTTATTTATTTTGTTAAGTTAATAATACATCGTTCGATGCAGCATACTTTCTAAAATAATTACCTAAAATTTTTAATTTGTACATGCATAAATGTCTTTAAAATGTGGTTATTTGTAATACCCTGCAGCTGTCAATTTTTTTTTTACAAAACATGAAATAATTCCAAACGGGCTAATTTCAGAGGCAATGTTTATTGGAACAAACAGTCGTACGATTATCTTGGAAATACAAATCAATAATAAAAATTAGGGTGTTCCATTTAAAATAATAGCCGATGATGTCAATAACTTGAAAAATATGACAGATAACGAAAATCTCTAAACGTCATTATGACAGATAACGAAAATCTCTAAACGTCATTAAATATTAAATAAAATATACAAAAATTTTTTTAGGGTCAGTTTTCAGTCCAGCTCATAATAACGTCAGAAATTGGGTGTTCCGCTCATTTTGCCCAACCCTATATAAAGAAATTCAAATGCAATTTAAATAGGTACATAATAATACCACTAGTAGATATACCGTTAAGTACTACTATCTAATAATTGTCTGTACAATATAATTTCAAAGTGAAAGTAAATTTAAATAGTGCTATTAGAGGGCATTTTCCCCATGCTTATTATTATATTTCTAATGTAATATTTAATAAACTCTGTATAAATTATAAAACTACAGTTATTCAGTAGCATACATTCCAAATTTCATTTCGATATGCGTTTTATTGTTAAAGTTATTAAATTTTGAGGTGATATGTACCTGTTCGCCCCATAGTGCGCCTCCGTATCTAGATTCTTATAAGCAAGTGAGTTGTTGATCTTCTAATTAACACATGAATATCGTCAATACAAAAATTAATGTAAAATTATAACTTACATATACAGGTATGTCCGAAAGCTTCGGCGCGCGTTTCACTTCGCCTTCGCGCGCGAAATTCACGCCGTAGTATTGTTGCCACACGCTCGGTTTACTATCGGCGGTGGCTTGCAGAAGACTTTTCTTTGGTGCAGTTTCTTGAAGGCACTTATTTTCTTGAACTAAGAGTTTATCGTTTGCACTACACAATTTACCGTTAGTTCGACACAACGTTCCGTATATAATGGCGTTTCGCGTATTGTTCGTATTTAAAATCGCGTCGTCGTCTTGCTTGGAAATGCCACACTGTTTTATGGAATCGCTGAAACCGCTGCTAGAAGATCCCGAGGGCGCCCGATAAATTTCCTCCGTGTCGGCAGAAATCGTTCTTACTCTGGCACTGTTAAATTCGGGCGAACTTTGGCTCGAATTACCGCTGGACGATGAATTGCTAAACGCTCTAACGACCGAATTAACCTTTTTACGGTTACTTAAGTTAACGCACAGTTTGCGCATTTCTTCTTCCGTGGAATTTCGAAGCGCGTCCAAACTTTCGGCTATTTTATCTTTAATGGATTTTAGCATCTGTTCGGGCGATATGCCGTTTTTTCCTTCAATTGTGACGTTTATGGAATTAGAAAGGTCGGTCAGGACGTCCTTTACGGACAATTCTTTATCGCCCTTCGGACACGGTTCGATAGTAGGAACATAATTAACACTAGTGTACAATAATAAAGCTTCGTCTACGAGCGAATCGTACGAATTAGTCTGTCTCTTTAAAGGTCCCGAATTTTCGTGGAACTTTGGCCAAATTGGTTTAGGAATTCCCGAATCTACCTTTCCTTCGGGAATCGTACTTAAGGTGCCGGCACGAGACGAACCAGAACCGAACGATGGCACAGAAATACTTTTTCCCTCGGCAGTTACGACTTGTATCGACTTGACGTAATTATAATTTTGTTCCAACACCGAAACCGCATCGTCTCGTAGTCGTGTTCTGTCTGCGTACGTAGGTTCGTGGCTGCTTCCTTCCCGTGACTACCCCCATAACCGGAAGAATTTGTTTTTTCACCGGAGGGAGGATAACTTCGTCTCGATATCCTCGATTTCATTAAATTGTTCTTTTCGTGATTGCTCGGCGATGCACCCAGGGTGTCGTCGAATAAAGGATTTACCCTGTCGAATAATATAGGATTAGTAATTATGATAAATATACGCGTAAATAATTTGAATGAAACGCAACGTGAAAATTCCCCAACGATTGTCACGATTGAAACAATATAATTTGAATGCCGCAAATAGCGTAAATGTTTAACATTTAAGATTATCGAATAAAGTACAGTGCTCTTCCTCTACAGTTCCGCAGTTGGGCATGAGGGGAATAACTTTTCTTAGAAATTAAGTCGAACAGAGTTCCCCTACCAAGCGCCTTTCGTAGCGCTCGAACGAATTCACTTGCGTCTTTCTTAATAGTTCCATCTTACACTCGTCCTAATAAAATGTTTTTCTTTTGTTTCGATTTCCTACTGATGGTTTTCCTCTGTTTGACAGTTAGTTGTTGCTCGTACGCTCGTGCTAATCTATATCTTTATAATATAAAATGTCACAAATCAACGTAATATATTTTGTTTTTATACTTCTTTTAATAAATATAAATAAATAATAATAATAATAAAATAATAAATACAATATAAATTACTTAATTTGTGCTATATATATTGGATACACTCGATTTTTCAAGCCTTACAGCGCGCGGAACTGTATGGAGAGAGCCATTTGAATCTCGAGGTACGCGCTGATGTCTTAAGAGTGGGGGTACTAGTCGAGTCGAAAACTGGGGAAGCGGAACTGTTGAGGAAGGAACTATAGAGGGAGAGCACTGTACCTAAAGGTGACCGATGTATAACACGGTTTTGTCCTAATATTCCTAAAATTCTCGTACAAGAGAGGGCATTTTTGAAGCACGATTTCGCTTCAACACTAATTCGAAAATTGTGGAAATTTTGAGTAGATATTATAAGTGTAGGTGTCGTTTTTAAAGAACTGTTGATTACATATTTAATTTTTGCGGATTAAATTGTAGCCTTGTACGTCTGACGGAAGTGTGAAGGACATTTCGTCATTTCTAGAATTAAAAATAAAGACTCTGGAATCGTTTTAAAGGGGCAAAAATGTTGCAACGTTACATATTAAGTATGTTGTTTTTCAAATTTCAATCAAATTTATTACGTAATTGTTAGGTAAAATTACCCACAAGAAGAAAATAGTAGGTATTTATAATTTTGTTATGTTTTTGGAACCTGGCCCTATTTTATTATACTTACCAAGTATTTTTTTGTTTCGCGTATAACGCGACATTTTTAGGAACCTAACGACTGCGTTATACGAGGATTGCTCGTATTAGATTTTTCTTTAAAATTTTCTTAGCTAACCGTATAAACAAGGCGAATAAAAAATTAAAAATATCACAAGATTGCCATTTAAAAAAATATATATACACTTCGTCCAAACCTAGATGCAATCCACGTCATCAATAAAAGGTTACTAGATGATGACGTTTTGCGCAGTGCTGTCACCTCGTACCTCGTATTTTGACAGTTTTAATAAATTCTAGACTTTCTTTACGCCATTTAATATGTGCGCAGGTAAATCATCTATAGAATATGTCATTTTCCAAATTTTAAACCGAATTACAAATAAACAATCTAGTAACTTTTTGTTGATGACGTGAATTGCATATAAGTTTGGATAGGCCATATCTGAGTTATATCTGACAAGGGAACATCGCCAAGTGTCCGACGCCGATCGAGCTGATTTTTGGCCCAAAGGTAGACATATATGAGGCTAGTAAAATCCCCAAATATTAGCTGCCCTAACCCAGAGAGTGAAAAATTACGGCCATTTTTTGTTTCCCACTCGCCGATTGTCCACCAGTTTTGAACACTATAGAAATATGTCTGTTTGGCGCAGTCGGTAGTGAGCTCGACTGCCAGTCGGGTGGTCGGGGGTTCGATGCCCCCCGGAGGGGGTATTTGCTTTTTTAGAGGTGGTTGATTTTTTCTCGGATTTTTTTTAGTAAATGTAGTCCTCGAATTTCGAATTTTTTTTCGTTTGTCGGCTTTTGCGGTCGAATTTATTTTTCGAAGGTTTTGTTGCAAAACAAAAACATGAAAACACAAACACCTCCTCTCTCCGGGCATCGAACCACCCGACTGGCAGTCGAGCTCACTACCGACTGCGCCAAACAGACATATTTCTATAGTGTTCAAAACTGGTGGACAATCGGCGAGTGGGAAACAAAAAATGGCCGTAATTTTTCACTCTCCGGGTTAGGGCAGCTAATATTTGGGGGTTTTACTAGTCTCATATAGGTCTACTTCTGGGCCAAAAATCAGCTCGATCGGCGTCGGACACTTGGCGATGTTCCCTTGTGAGTCATATTTCTGAGTTATGGTGGAAATGCATAGAAGGAAAAAGACGACTAGATATAAAACAAGAGAGAATTTTGTTAATCTTTAATTAAAGACAGAATTTGTTCTAAAACTTATTTTTAACTATACCTGTAATAAAATTCGAGAATATCGCGCAGAGTGACGAACTTTCGCTAGTTTTCCAAAGTCCTACGAGACTATCTCAACAAACTCGTCGGCATAAATGCCTAACTACAAACAAAAACCATCAAATTACTTCGGAACGTACATATTAACAATACGTTGTGGAATAATTTCTTAATGGCACGACACCGTATCGATTTTGTATTAGTGGATTATTTCTTGGTCACAAACTGATTAGATACTATTGCAAAAATTATTTTGAAAAATCCATGATCTTAAATTTTTGTAGTCATATTGTGCCAATTACTATTTCAACCCCCTCGATACAGATATTATAGAACCTAAACTAATCTAAATAGTGCCCGATTTACAAAAAAAAACTTTTTCGACGAATTTAATGAAAATCATGATCGAACGACTCTCATCTAGGAAATTTCACTCACCCTCTACTACCAATATCCATACTCTTGAGAGCTACTCTAGGAAGAAGTAGAATGACTGACCTGCTGACTGAGTAGATCTTTTGATTTTTTCTGGTCGGGTCTAGAACGGCCAATGGATCATCTGTAATTTCTCCAGAAGCAGCTGGCAAGCCCGCCGGATGGCCGGGCAAAGAATTTTGGACCTTTCGCGGGCCTAACCATCTTAACATTTTAATTTATCGCAGATTCAGATTCGCTAGCGTTCGGGCATCGCTCGAGGTTTTTGCACCTAAATCGAAATAAGTATTAGTTCGACAGTTTAAGAGGAAAACGGTCGTGGGGGTTTATTTTAAATTTAATTTGAAGAGAAGTACTTCCGCATACCGATCTAACGGCAATTATCTATCTTGGAATCTCTGACAGGAATTATTTATGGATAACATTGCGCATAAACGAATTAAGCAAATCTTGTAATAACTGGCTATAAAGTTGTTAAGCGATTTGAAATTGTAGTTAAGTTTAAAGCAAATGTCACGTCCCAATAAAATGATCGAATTACAATTGACGCTGAATTTAATTTCTTATAGGTAGTTAACTTTGCGCACGGTTTTTAAAATAATAATACCGCCCCTCGGGTCTTGCGGGTGTTCATCAAAATCGGCTCATTTGGCCGTTTTATGGTTTCAAATGGTTTATATTATTCAGTTTTGCACTTTCTCTTGGCCTTCGATCTACATATTAACGATTCGGATACATTTCGATCAGGTGCAACAGCATTTATTTATACCTATAATGTTACTGTTGAAAAGAAAAATAGTAGGGAGTGTCATTCGAAAACACAAAATATCAACGTAAATCACGGCTAATTAATTGTGTATTATATTTGTGTGTGTGATATTTATAAAAAAACGTTACTCGAGGCGGTACGTTGTTCTAAATTACAACATTTAAATAGTTGCGCCTGTATTTTGTGTCCATATTGCAATTTCGCTTATGCAGTTTTTAATATTGTTCAATCATTGGCGAAAGGGAGCCGAACAATATACCTATTTGAATATCTGATTAGTCAGAATTTATGAGAATAAATGACCGTGTCTTCCGTCTCGTTTTACAAAGATAGATTGATAGACATCATGTCAAAACAACGTTGTCAGATCAAAGTACCAACAATAATAAGGTCGTCAACAAAACACCGCGAAAAATGTTCTTTTATGGCTCTTTTTCCAACGGTAGAATAGTAGAAAAAATGTACGTAAAATTATAGGAAAAGTGTTTTTCCGTACATGTCTCGATCTAAATAACTACGTTCTCGCGCTTTGACTCGAACGAGGGACATTTTCATTGCACGTGATTGTTACCTGTCCATGTAGGTACATTAGGTGTTAAAACAAGAAATAGATACTTAACTGCATACTTTTATATTTAAGCGCCAATAAACGACAAGTTCGCAAAAAGACGTAACGAAATCTTAGCGAGATTACTTCATATAGGTTATTATATATTACGGCAAGTTACTGTGCAGTTTTGTAATAAAATGCAATCAATTTTCGTCAAACGGAATTGAAAACATTTAAAATAATTTAGTTTTTTTTTTAAGTTAATTAGTTCTTCTAGTTTGATTACTGTAACATTTAATTATTTATCAACAATTAATAATCTAATTTTTGCCTGTACGAGTTAATATTTTGAATTATAAATAATTTTCGTTTGAACAATTTATTAATTGGATCCGGAGTGAAGATTATTTGTTCTAAAATAATATAACATAGATCACATCGATAAGTTTAGTAAAAAATATTTTAAACAAGTACCTACATAATGGATTATTTAAACCATCTTCTGTTACTATGCATATTATTATTAGAGCGAAAAATAATCGTGATCGAGAATATTTTAATCTAGAAATTGTACCGACTACTTGCAACATTTTACAATCTAATATCCTTTGTTATAATTTATATTTTATAGGTGAATTATAGAGTGACTACTTTCAATTATGTAAATATACTAAAATCGAACACAAGCCAAAAATGTAAATAAAGACGTTAAATTTTAACAAATCGATTATTATTGCGACAAAGCCCGATCTGTATAAATTGATTTAATCTCGGAGTCCTTGAATAAAGCAAAAATTTTCTAGCAAGTAATATAGGTTTATTGCGAAAAAGACTTCACGTGTTTTCATATTTTGTCCTACTTATAGAAAGTTGCGAATTACACTTAAGTAAATATCTCCATATGCCCATATATCGATGGCGTTTTGTCAGAAGGGCGTAATCCACAAAAAGAACAGGAGAGCACATTTTGTGTCGTCGCTTAGCTATAAGAAGATTACGTTTTGCGGAAGTACAAATCGGTTTTTCCGGTGGAACAAATCGGAATGTTGTTGTCAGGTTTTAACAGATGATGTATTTGCCATAGATGCATAAGATAATCAGAATAACTGATTTTTGAAAAAAGTGTGGGTTAGGCTCTTTTGGCAAAACGCCATCGATTATGTATAATAGATATACAATTATTGTGTAGGTATGTTGAAAATACATTTAAAGTATAAACGGCACGTATGTATTGCTATGATACGAGAGACCAACGATAAAAATACAAGAAAATAAAAAATAAAAAGAGTTGAAATGAGGTTTTTTTTTCTGAATGGTAATTTTAATGAGAAATGTCAAAAATAAAAAAAAAATTAGGGGAATAAATAAAAATTGTAAGGGAGAAAGTAAGAGGGAATAAAAGTGTAAAAGACTGTAAATAAAAGTGACAGAGGAGTGAAGGAAGTTGGAGGGAGCGTAGATTGGAAGTGTTGAAAGGAAAGAACAATAAAAAGGGTGAGAACTAGTGAATAATTATAAACAAAGCAAGACTGTTATGTGTAGGAGGAACAGAAATAGAAATAGTATAAAATTAAGAGTAGATAAGATAGTTTAAAATAAATAATTAATAACTTAGAATTAGTTTAAAAATAAGTGTAGATAATATAATATAATTTAAAAAATAATAATAATATTAAAATAACCAAAGTGGGGCTGTACCGTAGCAATATGTATGTATAATGATAAATTAAAAAAATAGTTGCTCATTGTTAAACTAAAACAAAATAAGAAAATAATTCTTTGTAAGACTAAACATTAAATATAGCGCAGTAGTAGAGGGATGTCACCTTGACTCCCGGTTTTTTAATTCACCCCTTCGGCGATACTGTGTTTGATATCAAACACAGTTTGGGCGAGGGGGTAAATTAAAAGGCGGGGGAGGGAGCAAGGTGACATCCCTCTACTCGCAGTTACCAATTCTTCGGTTTCTCTTAAAACTATTTACTATCTATGACGTTAATTTTGATAACCGATAATACCCATGCTTCGGCGCAAATCCCAAATCCCGAGGAACCCCTGGGCGAGAAGAGTACGTCCCTGTCGTTCCCAACAAAATAACAATACATCTGGTTGTATGACCGACGTCAAAGTTCCAACAAAAAAATAATTCGAACTAGAAGGAATATTTATAACGTGTCGTTTAATTGTTGCACTGACGTTGTGCAACAAACACAAACGAACAATCTTCAAGCATTTCAAAAACAATCTGATCGTCGTTTCGACTTATTTATTATAATATATTCGATTCACGTCACTAACCGTCACACAACAAAATTTAACGGAGTTTTGTATAATTTCTTACCAAATTTAATTACAAATAAATAAATATTACGACAATTTAAAAAATTCAAAAATAATTTCAAACGGTATCAACAAAATATATAACAAAATTATATAACGAAATTTATTAATCAAGTATTTCGTTAAAGAGAAAATGTAAAAGTATATTTTATTGTATTATGCATTATTTTTTTAATATTACAGAATAAATATTTAGGAAGTATTTATTGCTACAATTTTTTTGTAATGTTATACATTTCTCAATTTTAAATAGTAAAGACACACATGTATCACGAGAGGTGTTAATTCAATGCAAAATTTACACATACAAAAAAATGTAGATATTTGTGTCAGTAAATAAAAGGAGAAATGTATCACGAATATAGCGATTATTATTATTATCTACCTGATATAAATCTTCAAATAAAAATTAGCACCTACAAAACAGTAAAAACCGTATCAACCAATTCCCTTTTTTCAATTAACACGTAAATTGTCGGTGAAAAAATAAAATAAATGAGTGCATCCACAAACTGTATGTTAACTTATAGGCCAGAAATTCGATTTTTTAAGGAATGGTGTTAATGAAAAGTACCTACATATACATATGTATATCACATGCAGGTATATTTGTTTAGTTTGTTTACATATTTGCTTTTTAGAATTGTGCCACATGGTAAATATTCGGTATTCGACGAAGTTTTTGTTATAAGGCAAATATAAACTTACACATAGGGTGTCCCAGGGAGCGCGAGTCCAGCTTATAAATTGATAAAAATTCGTTAAACAAAGCAATAAGCAAACTATAGAAAAAATTTCAACTAAATGTTAAAAAAATATTACTAAATTAATATATTGCTTCACTACAAAACTAAAAATAGCACCTCTTCCCTCCTATTTTTAGATGGTAGTGTAAAAACTCTTATCCTAATTGTTAATGAATTTCTTTCCTTTTACGATTAGGGTCGGTTTTATAAAGCTTAATCGACGGTTCACGTTACAGTTCACACATAAACCCTGCACTTTGAATAAAATAAAATAGGCACTCGCGCCCACTTTCCACCCCCAAAGTTAAAAAAAAACTCAATTCGTTCAAATAATATTTCTATATTTTATTAAAATTTAATCATGTTTGGTTTAGATTCTTAATAAATAAAGTATTTTAAAACCACTTCGGAACCTATTAGAACCTAGAGTTTTTAAACTAATGCTTGTCCTGTTTCCATTTAAGTGCGAAAGTCGGCAAGAGCACCTATTTTATTCTAAAATGTTGGGAAAATCCGACAATGAAGTTAAAATTTTCTTTAAATTCATCTTCCGAAGAAAATGTGACTGGAAGTGTCAGGGGTAGTGTATCGTATCAGTCAAAGATACGCAACGAGGACACGATACGCAGAAATGCAACACGTGGATACTCAGCTTTACAGCTTATTTTATACAGAAGGTAAAAGAGATGCGAAAAAGAGGTCCATTCTTAATTTCTTATCATAGAAGAAATTGCGAACTATACAATTAAATTGAAAAATGATATTTTGGTTTAAAACGGTGTTTGCGATATTTTGAAAGAAGTTCTCAAAAATGCGAAATTAATGTCGAACTTAAATAGGCACGAATTTTATATTAAAAAAAAAGAAGACAAACATTCAGAAATCAGGTTAAATATGCAACATTACAATTGTAAAGTATTAGTTAAAGTAAAAGTATTATTATTACGCATTTACCTATTAATAGGAAAAATACGCAATATATTACGTATTCGGGATTTTATAAGAATCACTAAATAAATCACACGCAATCGAAATGCAAATTGTGCACCAAAATGTAGAAAAAGGTTATCGAAACTTGGTCTGTGGCTCAAATCACTATCCCTATCTATAATGCATGCACGAGTGATTTATATCTGATTCCGTATTGTTAATGTTTTAGTTATTTTTAGAACTTCGAACGTCGAGCGTTGGATGCTAATAAATGCAATTGCGTAAAATTTAACTTTTTTTTTTAACTAAAAGTAGGAACTTTGTGCGAATTATTTATTATACGAAATCTCAAGGTCTGTTATATACATCAAGAATGCCAGTAGATTTGAAAGTATAATCTTAATTTATTTAAATTTTTTCTACTCTTATTTTCAGTGTCAGTGTGTTGTTATTTGGAATTTTTATTGCACGTTATTTGCAAGTAGCAGGTTCTTTTGTTGAAATGTCCGCAAAGTAACATTTGTAGTTAAATTTTAATTGTATTTATTTGTTTAATTTGTTTATATAGACTTCTTATTGTTAGGTGTAGGCACTTTTAAAAAAGCAATCGAATTTCAGTTTGAAATCAATTTATAAAATCAAATTGACTTGGGGGTAGTTGACATTTTACATCTTTACAGTTCAATTAACCGAGTTAAGTACTACAAGAGGGAAAGTTTTAATTTTCCAGTTGAAATACCGTTATAATTAACGACTGAATAATTTTCTCGTTGATTAACTTACTCATTTTCTTTTTATTGTAATTTCGAGACTGTTTGAACGAAAATAAAATAGATCTCATCGTTCATTACTTTCGATTCGATTTAACCACAAGTCGTGCATTTATTTAAATTGCACGATCGTTTACCTCTTGTTCAAATCGACATTTCGCATCAATTCAGTGGTATCTGTAACAATTTTAATTGTTTATCCAAACATGCGGCTAATGACGAATTTTGTTTACTCGCTCGACTTGGAACGCTTGTAATTACATAAGGTGACATTACAACTCGGTGGTAAACAGCTGTGTTAAACGTTACGTAGGTAGACTATTATCGCATGCATTAGTCCAAGCGGTTTTCATGTGAAAATGACGATTTTCAGGTAGGAATCTGACTCCCGCAACAACTGTTTCGAACGATATCGGGCACAAAAATAATTTTCTTTTTCTTTTTGCTTACAAAATCGAAAGTGCCGGAAATGAATTGCACAATTTTAACATGTGCACTCAATAAAGAAATTTATTAGCTATAACGCACGCAGCGTCGTAGTTTTATTAATATTTAATAAGTTCAACCCTAACTGTGCACGATCTAACTTACCCACAATTTATACCAAATAGCCCATCTGAAAATCTAAAAGAAATCAAGAAAAAGGAAAATGATTCTGTGAAATAAAACTAAAATCGAAATGTTGATATCTGTATAAAAACATATCTACATTCCTAATTGTATTGGAGGGAACGTCCATGATTTCCCCTAATCGATGTTTTTAGTGGCGATTTAATATTATGATTTAAATGTAAGATCATGGGCGACTGTAGTTGAAGTTATTAAAAAGTAATAAAGCTTATTAAGCGATTTATTTCCGGAACTTTCGATTTTTTAGGCGATCCCATAAACAATCGAACGATTAAAATATGGCTGCTTAAATTATTTCATGTTCTATTGCTTAAACTTCATTTTTTTTTAATTATTAAATAACTTAATAACCCGCATCGTTCTGCATAATAAACTTTAATAGAAAAGTATCAACATGCTACGGATAAATTACCCACTGGTACTACTGGACTATTTAGGCTCAATTTGTCGACACTGTAAACTTAATAAAGGGCACAAGGCTAATCAAAAGTTGGACATGGAGAAAGAGAGCTTTCGTTCAAAAATTGTAAACACCAAACATCAATAAAAATATAGGGAAATACTACATTTCTACTCTAGATAAATATAATGCATTTTTAAATGCCATCTATTCTCGAAAATAAAACTAAAACCGAATTATTTCGCTCCTTTAATTTGGAGAAAGTTATGGTAGGTATGTTTGAAAAGATGTATATAATATTGCGTAGGCATTTAAATTTTAAATTCTATTACATAAACTTTATTGCATAAAAAGTATTGTGTTAAATCTATTATGTATATAGTTCCACAAACTGCTTGTTCGTAATTAATCTCGGAAGGTTGCAGTTTAATTTTAACATTAAACGCGATAAATTTCCAGAATTACTTTTTTTTCGTTGAGAATTTACGCATTAGGTGTCTATTTTCGCTTTTTATTTCGTCTAGTACAGTCGGCCAAAAAGGTAAGGCGTGCGTCCGAGGCGATGGGCGAGCGGCACAGCACGAGAACCCTTGTAATCCTTTCATCGTTAACAAGGCTTTTGTAGGAATAGTTGAAGTAACCGGTTTCGAAGTCGAGTTCGGATTTATTTTAATGATAAATATATGAAAACGCGTGGCTTTAAAGTGTTTCGATATTTAAAAAATTTTTCTATTTAAACTTAAATATTCGAACGTGGTAATTTTTGATTTTTTGTTGATTTTGGCTTGTTAACAGCGAAGGGATTACGAGGAATCGCATGTTGCGTCGCTCGCGTGGCGCACGCGATATTTTTTTGGCCGACTGTACCAATTACCTACAGGAAAAAATAATATCGATAAAAACGAATATCTGTTTTTTGTTATAAAAATTAAAATTTAACCTTGATTTCCTTTTTTTTTTCAAGGGCAATAAAATAGCTGTTAGGTATTTTACGATAATTTCTGTTAAACTAGTGGAAAAAATTTGGGCAATAAGCCATTTATTCTTAGATGTTACGTATTAGTTACCTACGTGATTTATTTAGATGGTGTTTATTGAAAATTATACAAGTTCTCAAAAATCCTAATATCCAAAAAATAGTTCAGATTTTCGTTGATTCGTTAAATTATTTAAAATGCGATCGTGGTATCTTAAAATTTTGCAGATATTGTTTTTAACCATGTATAATATTCACAAATAAATTGATATGTGTATCGCTCTTCGGAGAAATATGAATAAATGAGTTATACAAAGCCTATTTTTAAATAACTTTTTGCCTCTTTGTTTATTTGGCCTACACAGTCCATATTATATTTATTATATTGGTTTAGAACGTGATTGTTTGTAGTGTCAAGAGACTGCATTCCATCATTTGATGACTAATCAGGTCCTCGCTCTCTATTCTCATCAATAGCTATGTTTCTTTTGAGAATTTTTCAAAGAACAAGTGATTGTTACATATCTACCTCTAATAATGTCTTATAATCATAAATACATTATCCGTGAAAAATGTAAATAAACTAATGAGCGATTGTTATTTATAAATAATATAAAATTCCTTCAAATAGGTAGGTACGTCTACAAATAAATATTATTGACCTCATTTTTCGTTTCATTGTTTGTATTTATTAGATAAAAAAATCCTTCATAACATCCTATGTGTTACGTAAAAATTGATCTACTATTATAAGAGTCAAAAGCGATCCGCACGTACGATACATTTAATTAAATTAATTATTTATGTAAAATTAATTGTTTCGAATCAGCATAAAATGTAGTTATTAATATTAAGTATCCAATTTTAGTAAGAAAAGTGGAAGTTGCTCACATTATAAAAACGAGATTTATAAAAAAAATATTAAGTAGGTACATATATATCTGTTTGAAGTTCCGAAAGACGGATACGTTTTAACGGGACGAACGAAAACGATAAAGTTAATTACTAACGATGCAATTAAGTAATAGAATTTTAATTATCTGAACTCTATTAAATTATTGTTTATTCACATATTAACAAATATGCCGTTATCGTATCTATTTAAAAATATGGACTTATATTCACTTATAAATGCATATCCGCTACTGATATCACGAATTCAAATAAAACAGACGTGCATTACAAAATTTTTAAGAAAACGTTTGTTGTCATTATAAAAAGAAGCCGTTTCAGACCTAATAACGAATGTTAACCATATGTTAACCACAATTTCCCTATTTCGGTTTCAAGCAGACCGACTTCCTTTGTCTTTGGGGTTTATGTATCATTTATAAAATAGATTAAGAAATACCACATTTATATAAATGCAATAAAGCTGCTGTTGATTATATCCGTTATCGTACACATCTTTAAGTCATCTTTTTAAATATCAGTAGGCAAAACAACATTTACTTTATCTTAACCATTAATAGACAATAAATTCTTGCTTAACTTACGATAGATAAGTTAACGTAATTTACGTGTAATTTGAAAATAGTGGAAACTCATCGTTCGTCGAGATCATCTATAATCTATCGGCCGATAAGTCTGCCGTTTAATTACAAAGACAAATTCGACCACGTCGATTGATTTTTAAATATCCGTAATTAATAAAGTTCAAATAGCGCTCAGTAAAAACACCAATTATTATCAGCTAATAAATCTATTTTTGACTTTCGGTTTAGCTTGCCGTCGTACATTACAACAAAAAGTTCGATTTTTGAATTGTAAAAAGTTTGTACCGCAATTAACAAATAACCTAAAACTGTTACTTTTTAATGACCGTTACCTTAATGACCGGATAAGCGAGTAATTTCAAATTCCTCGCAATTAAATTTTTGTCGGCAGACACCACGAAATTTACTTTTTTTAACGGAACTCCCCTATATTATAGATCGCCATCGTCGTTTTTAATTCGATCAACAATTAAGTTAATAATTGATCGTTTTAATTGCGCGAAACAATTCAAGCAGATTAAATTACCTTGATACGGTCTTCCTGGTGTTACGGAAAAGGTGTTCGATAAAATAATCATATAACTGAAAACAAAAGTGGCGTATTTTCCAAGACATCCAAGACTGGTTCTCATTTATACGTAATATTTTTTCTTTTAATACTATCACCGAAACACGAGGTAGATTATCGCGAAGCGTACAGCGACCTGCTGAAGCGCACCCGCCAACGAAACTGAAAGTGGTACCCGGAGTGGTCACTGGCCCGAGTAACTCCACGATTCTTGCCAAAGAAGGGGCTACGTGCATTTACTATATGTATGTGCATACATACGTGCGACTGATGCAGTATTATTTTATGCACTTACAAAGGTCCCGCCGCGCGCAAGCCTCATTTCCATGTAAAATGTCTCAAAACTCCTTTTTTTTTTGAAAAATTACATTTACCGGTGAAATTTTTCAAGAGTGTTTTTATAAGAATTTAAATTTTTTATCACTTTGTCCCGATTATCTCGAAAACGGTGTATTCTGTCGAAAATTATAGAGACACGATCGGTAGACAATTTTATGCTTATTTCAAAACATATTTCGCATTACCGATCCGACAATTAATAACGGCGATGACTCGCAATCAATTTAAAATCTTTGTCGGTCGGGTCGATTTGGCTGGTTAACGAACGCGTCCTTTGTTTTCGTAAATATAGTACACTGTCCAAATTTTAGCCTCCTACGATCAAAATTGCTAAAATTACCCAAAATGAACGACCTATATTTTCGTGATCTAACGATCGAGATCTCCGGGTCCCGTCTTCAGACAGGCTGCAATTTTCTATGAAAATTCCCTAATAACCTACTTATTCTTAGATAAAGTCTTATCCGTTTCCGAAAACTTTTAACAGATCATTAACCACAAAATAAAACAATTGACGAGGAGAAGATTTTAGAAGGGGTTCGTCAAATTTCCGTAGGTTAATCAAGGCGATCCTTTTTCGAATTTTTCTTTTCAAGGTCCATAGGACATCCCTAATACATAATTAAAATAAATATTACTAGTATTTGTTTTTATTTCCCATTACTCAAGGCCCATATAGAGCCTTATATGCTTAATTACACATGAAAATCGTATGTATTAAGATTGCAATTTAATGTAATTGTAATTTATATATTACGAAGACCATTAATTCGTTTAAGTGATGTTTTGGGTCAAGTACAATAAAATGAATGCGGTCCCTATATATTTCAAATATTTAACGTTAATAATTTTTCCTTTTGATTTTTTATAAAAAGATTTAAATAATATTCGCAAGGCTGGATGGATTAAAATAGTCATCTACTTGAAAATTAAGTATGTAAAAAATCAAATTTATGGTTGTTTTTTTTTAAAGAAAGAACACAAACAAATACAAACAAAACGAAGAGCGAACCATGTTGCAAATTAGTGTACATTACTTCTTTTTTCTTCATAAATTTAGAAATAACTATAAAATATAATCTAAAAAAAAATAATTAATCATAGTTTTATAATTCATAGGAATTGCATAAAATAATTATGATATAGATGTATAGTAGTGGGTCACGGTTATGAGGTAAGTAGTTCGTAAAAACTAAGTATAGTAGTTAATAGTTGAATTCGACTAGACGCACTGTTCTTTATTTACTTTACCGCACTGCTCTATCTTTATTAATAATTGTAATACCCACGAACCCATAAGCACAAGCACTTAAGTGTTTTAAATCATCCTTACTTGTCAACCTTATTTTAATATATGGTATACAAACACTGAATTAAAAATAAAATAACACTTTTCAAGTACCTACATATATGTAACAAAAATAGACATATTTTATAACCTTATTCAAACTTGCCGTATCAAAATAAAGCGACCCCATGATCTGCATAATTCAATTATAAATTCATTTCGTCAACGCCGCACATAACAAAGGCGTAACAAAAGAAACGCCCGCCACTTGGACGCAACCTGGTTTGGGACGCAAAAAAGTAAAAATCAAAAATAAATACATAAATTGATATAAAAGTCCGCTAGTTTATGTTGTAATTTTAAATTTGTCATTATTTGGTTAGGAGAGCGGAAGTTAGACACTTATCATAACCGCCTCGTACCCTCATTACACGACGCGGGTTGTACCTATTTTAACACCGTAAATATTTAAGATCTACAACACGTTATAATACTGTAATTATTGAATTCGTTCGTTAAACTTTTCTGTCGTCAAAATAGGCTATTTAAACAACTACGATCGTTGGAGATTTCAACGATCGTGTAAGCGACGAACCCGAAAAATATACGAGTAAAACTTATTTATGTATGTATGTACAAGAAGAACGTCAAATTTTTATAATTTTACTAATTGTAATTGTATACTGTAAAAATTTTAAAATTCACTGTTTCGAGCCGTATACAAAATATCATATCAAGTAATCGGAGGGCTGCTACGTCGCGTTGTCGAAAAAGTCCACTATTTTAGGTAACTATTAGTTGTGAATAGTTGTGAAACCAAAAAAATACTTAAAAAAACATTTTAACAATGTAGGCATTGTTAAATTGGAACCAACTTGTCGAATGACTACTTGGATGCCGATTCACTATAAAAGCTTTAATCACTTTACGGTAATTGTTCTAGCGAACTCAATAAATAATAATATATATAGATACATAGGTAATTAACATATGAACTTATTTTTAATAGTGACTCTTTAGATCGTGTTGTAAAATGAAATCGATAAATCTCGATAATAAGAAAAACTTTTCACATTCTCACATTATAATAAGTATGCATAATTCATCCCAATGTTACAATACCGTTTGTTGGTCAAGCTTTTATGACTACTACTATGATAGATACAACTTTTTACGCAATAAATTGTACGTTAGGCAATGAACCCTCACCTCAATATCCTTCTTAGTATTGCAAACGTGCCTTCTTTGAAATTTTTCTGAAAATTTCGAGCACACACCAAGCAAGCAAAGAATCGAAATAAAAATATTCGAAGGTAAAATATTCAAGCTATAATTACAAAATACGGTATTTAAACTAATATAGGCAGTTAAACAATTACGTTGATAAAATACAAAGTGGTCGACTTTTAGTGCACGTGCTTTTGTGTTAAAGTTCAAATACGGGCCTCATTTTGAAGAAAAATTATTTAAAAAATTTACGGGTCGACAATATGATTTTTACTTGCACATGGTTAAAAGCACCTTTCTTTGTATAAAACGGCAACAACTACGTCGACGAAATACAGAGTGTTCAAAATAAATGATCTTGTACGTTCGAATTCAAAAACGTCTCACTTCGAAGTCGGTTATTTCAAAAATTTACGGGTCAATAATCTTATTTGTTACTTAGGTACGATAGATACGCATGACTGAAGGCACCTTCGGTTTTCGATTATATACATAATTACCTATTTGTTAAGCTGATAAAAATATTTATAAAAATTTATCAGTTCTAACCTAAAATAATCAATTTCAAAGTATGAAATAATTATATTCATCTATTAGAAGATGTATTTTCTGAGTTATGATGTGAAAACATTTTTGCAAAGACTTTTCAATACTTTGTATCTTGAAAATTAAGCACGTTTCGTCAATTGTTTTAAAACAAACTACCCACATATGCTTCGTAATTCCTGAAGTTTCTGCATTTAAAGTTGCAAATTTTGTCGAACAATCTAATTATGATTCGTTGTAATGACTTTAATTTTCTTAATATACCTATTTATTTTTTTGCTCAATAAGCAAAATCATAAGCATATCGTCCCATATAGGTCGATTTTCTATAATTTAAAAAAGGGCATTTAAACGTTTGTTGTTGTTTTTTTTTAATCTATAATTTTTTAACGTTTACTTATCACGACGTCAATACCTGTCAAATTATTTATAGAAAGCGCGGAAAACTATTGTTACAAACGGCAGGAATATTTCAATTTACCTACTTCCTCACTACATGAAAAACTATCAGAGCAAATCTAGGGAAATACAGCATCACAGTAATTATTCGGTGATGAAATTATTTTAAAGTAATGTAAAATACGTGATACAGCATAGCGTTAAAATAATTTATGTAAAACATCGTAACTTTCTCATCATCCATATCCGCCGCACTCGCCCCATATAATATGTAAAATGTTTTAGATGTGCTATATATAGAAACCTCTCGAATACGTTTTTTATAGTAATCTTAAGAAATATTATTTTCTCGCAATTACTTTGAAAAGGCTGCTTTGTCATTACGAATAAAATCGTTATCGCGACGTATAATAAAAACTTGACATTTTATCAGACATACCTATAGTAATCGACAGGTGGTCGGTGAGTTTATGTTAAGCAAGGCTTCTATGCATGTTTTATCCGCAGCATTAAATTGGCTTACACATATAGTTTTAATTTTGAAAGTTGTTTTTAAATGAATCTACATAAAAATACCTAGTAGACGCTGGACGATTAAAATAGAAAGTATATAGAGCAAATCCGATAGTTTGATATAATTTATTTGTAATAAAATGTACTTGCAATCCTTATCGATAAAGGCGCTAAAATAAGTCGATATCTATAATTAAATTTGTTAGAAGTATTCCGGAAAATTAAGGCCACCGTTTTGTAGGGTGACGTTCGCTACAAGACACGTTTATATGCGTAATTTTACAACCCCTTTGCCATTTGTAAAGGACCACGTTTTGCATTCATTCATCAACTTAATTTTATAAAATTCGCTTTACCTACTTTTAAATACGTAAACTCTTTTACATCACTTGTTTATATACGGAAAAACTACTATATCTACGTAATCTTATACAGGTATCTATGTATGCATATTATTATTTAATTAAAAATAAGATCATATACACATCTTCCCATTTTACCGGAAATAGTATCAACTTTCTTATTTTTAACGATAATTTTCATTTTTTAAGTATCACTTGAAATTGTATGGTAATGGTAATGAGAATAGTTTCGTCGCGCTGATCAGAAGGTGGACGGCATGAATAGGTGGAAGTAATGAGGGGCCACAGACATACAGCCAGACCAGAAGTCAGTACCAGGCCAGTCGTTTGGCAATTTTTCGGCACCACGTGAGAACCGAGCACAACTTGTTGCGGCGAGCGATAACCGGGGATGAGCTTGGGCGTCGAGTACGATCCGAAAGCCAAAAGGCAAAGTTCAAAGTGGCGCGCACCCCAATTGTCTTTTTGTTTTGACACGAAAGGAATCGTCCACACAGTGGACAGACAGCGAATGCAACATTTCACTCGACCGCTTATGGAAGAAGAGAAGAGTTCGGCGTGACCGTCCTGGGCATTGCACAGACATGGATCCTGCAACGCGCCGAGTCACACACAGCATTAGCATCAGCGAGGGAATTCGAGGAAAACTTCTTTTTATTTCCTAAGGTCAAGAAAAACCTGAAAGGATAGTAAAGAACGGTTGAAAACGTTCAAATAGCCGCGACAAGGTGTTTGAATATGATCGCACAATCAGCTCGAGACTCGACAATCCTTTGTTCACTCGCAAGAAGCCTATTTTGAGTTTATTTACCTAAATGTATTTTCAGTAGAACGTTTTTTCGAGAATCGTTCTCGTTGCTTTTGGGACAAATCTTGTATTTCAAATAACTCAAAATCGCAGTACTGCAACTTAATTTGCTACTAAAAAATATCGGAAGCTTTTTTTAATTAATTGAAAAGACGTGCTTGAAGAATTAATAAAGCCCTATTGCGTCCACGCGATATCGAATAGTGTTGGGGGTCTATGCTGTTTTTACGGGAAAAGTCGAAAATACACTGCGGATCAAACATGGTATAAGAACCCCCCCCCCCCCCCCGTGTGTACGTGGACCATAACGTCAACTGTTTTTTGCTTCGTGCTTTAGTTTGACACAACCATAGTCATTTTCATTAAATGAACGTAATTTTTCATAATGATCAACTTTTAATCCGCTTTTCGCAATTTCATTACTGAAACATATTGTTTAAAATCCAATTCTCCAATTTTTTGTCTTTTTAATAAATTTTTTAATTATTCAAATGGATATTGTCTATGTTATATAATACAAGAAATTTTAAATGAACATTCTTTACATAATGAGGATTAGGATTAACTCGAAAATACTATGTAGCTTATTAATTTATTTTTATTAAACAAAACAAATGCCGAGGTGTTAAAAAGAAATAAAAACTATAGGAACAATATCTAATGCCTACTTATTGTTGGAAAAAATTGCAGACGAACGTGTCCCTAAAAAAGAATTTTTTAGGGAACCAAAATTTCGAAACCCTCAGAATATGTAAGAAGAACAGAAAATGATCTGTAGAACCAACTCTTAAGCAGGTGACACTTGGGAAACGCGTAAAACGGTAACAAAAATCGGTTATTATCGGTATCTAATCGGTTATCCTATTGACAGTATAAGTACCAATGACATTAATATAAAAATGAAAAGTGTTCTTACGTAAAATAAAGAAAATCGTATAAGGAATTGAAATATTTACTTAAGTACTAACAATAAGTAGGTAAGCACCTAGTGCTTTAATTTTAAATGAACTGTTTGCATTGCGTAAGTCAAAAATGTCAATATTATTTTAATTATGTGAAAAATTAGATCTTACAACAACATTATGATACTCCAAAAGCGAATCTAGGTTATTCTACCAAAGTCAATTAGTTTTTATGCGATGACAACTTCAATCTCGAAACCCTCAAAATCATCGTACACGAACAAGTTAATGTTTTGATTTGTGACGACAGGTGACCATAAATACAAAAATTACACGCCACGATTCTTTTAATGGAACAACACTTCATTAAGAAATTGTTTTTAATTTATGAAACAACAGAAACGAGAGTGCCAATGTATTGTGGTGGGCGTAATTGGGAATGAGATGGCCTTGTTTGCTATTCGGGCGCCAGAAGCAGGTTGGGGTCGGTTACATCACACAGGAATCCGAAGTTTGTAAAAATGTTTAATTTATTGCATATCGCAAGTATGTCATTATAATGCCAGGTAGCCAGGTATAGTACCATTAGCGTTGTATTATTACACCTTTTTTAAAACCTTGTATTATTCTAAAGGCATTTATCATATCTTTCTGCTTATTTTTATTCAGTAGCCGGTAATTACTAACATTAGATGTTTATTAAGGAGTATTATTTAAATGCGTTTTAAGTAGTTTGCAATAATTTACTGATGCTCGTTACCTACGTATTATATGAATATTTTTTCCGTCGAAAGGTAAGTCTACTGTTTACTAGTTCGCGCAGTACTTAACTTTACATCCTGAAAGCCTTTATTAAGTTGTTTAAAACGTGTAGGTGACTATTTTTAGCTGCATATTATACAAATGCATAATAATAAATCGCAAAGATAGTAAAATGATGAAATTTTGGGTTTCTAAACGACCTTGCCATAAATTTATTAAACGTCTTGTTATTGTGGGTTCGATAAATTACCAAATAATAATGCACTGCCTGTCGGTGTATAATTATTTCATCAACATTCTATCATAGTTTTACTACTTATTGTAAAGAAAATTTATATTATAATAAACTTAATGATAGCTGGAGTAAAGCAATTTGGACGATTATTTGTAGCAACGCATTACGTATTATATAATATTTATTTTTATCCTTGACGGATTTCAAAATAGCAATATTACTATCGAATAAGCGACTTGAAAAAGGATTTATTGCATAAAAGTTAGTTCAATCAATTTGTGATATTGAACATGTAGTACGAAATACCAGTCAGACAAGAGACAAATTGTCATCAGTCTAAATTTTAACAGAATACTTAATTTTTTATAGAAATGCGACGGTGAAAACTTTTACCTACAACAATATTAAAAAGTTGCCCGTATCGAATAAAATTAATCCCACGAAACACTTGGTTAGGTTATCTGGGCGACACAAATATCAAATTAACGAAACCATTTCAAAATAATATTGTAAGTATGTATTCGCAATAACCCTGGCACAAATCTATACTGAAGAAGATTATAAAATATACGATTTGGAAATAAATAACTACCTACGGGAATTAACGTTAATAATATTATAACAATTTACTTATAAACAAAGCGTTATTCTCGGGCTATCGGCAAATAGCGTTCGCCAAAAATCGGACCTTTGATTTCGATCAAATTCGAAATTGAACAAAATTATATCCGTACTTGGAGAAATCCAATTAAAAGTTAAATTAATATTGAGATTTGTGCTCGATTGTTATATCTCATATCGACGGCGTTTTGGCAGAAGGACGTAACCCACACTTTTTTGCGAAAATGATTTATTCAGACTATCTTATGCATCTAGGACAAAGACATCGCCTGTTAAAATCGATTTGTATTTCGGTAAAACGTATCTGCTTAAACCTACCCGACGACACAAAATGTGCGCTCCTGTAAAATTTACTTTTTGTGCGCTACGTCCTTCTGCTAAAACGTCGTCGATATTATTAGTTAACCTACTAACTGTACAGAAAAAGGCGAAGTCCATAAATATGCATATATAGATACACAGGATTATGCATATGATTTTCCGTTTATGACAATATCTATACTATATATATATATTGTACCTTGCTATGACTTACAAAGTTTTCAGACCATGACGATTATATGGTATTTTGCATAATATCTACATATAAACTACGTTTAGAAAAGATTTATGTGGTCGTTTTTCAAATAAAGTACCTAGATAATAATATAATTTCTATCATTCTTTTATTGTCGATTTTTAACGTTTCATTACCAAAACTCCAAATAAGTGCAAAGCAGTTTGTTAAAACTAATAATTAATCGAATTAGTTTATAAAAAGCTATTTCTAGAAATTTATAATCGAAAAAACAGCAAAGTGCATCTTCGTATGCCGATATTATTGTAAAATATTATCACTTAACACCAATTCAGATTATATACAGGGTGTGCCAATTCGTTCAGATGGGTTTCAATTGAAATGTTATATGTATCAGAAGTACCAAGTGGCACTTCTACGTCGATAAACATCGATGTTTAACTAATTTTTAAAAATTAGATTATTTAAATAGATACGTTCTTGCGTACGCATGTAAAACTTACTCACAACACCCTGTAAAGTTATTATTTTTGGTGTGACATTCCCGTATTTAGAATTATCGGACCTTAATTCTTTGAAGAGAATCGTACAGCAATTGTGATTTATCGAAACGTTACGTTAATTTGCTCCAAAATTTCTTACATCCCGGATTAAAACGGATAGAAAATAATAAATCATTATGGTTTCGACAAAATAACGCAATAAGTCATAGTAAACGAATATAATATTACAGATATTCTCAGGCAACCTAATTTCTCTCGACGACGAATCAACTGGCGTTTCAATCATTTCAACGTCAAAATTAAAAACACTGACCTGCACCCGCTTGTCTGAGCTTGTGAGGCGGAAAAGCTACAGCTATTATCATTCCAGAAAGTTTTCGGCTAACAACCAAGATGTACGCATACGGGCACAACTATGTCATAGTCAAAATAACACATCACACACGTCCGGACACTATAAAAGTAAGGCGTAACTGAAAGGAATTTTTAGAACACTTTTATTTGAGTTTATCAGTGCGTTTATGTTACACAAATACTAAACTTCTTTGTGTGGATTTTAGAAAGTTCATTTTATCAGTAATGACTTTTGCAAATTGTTTTATGCAAGGAAATGAAATATGATTTGTGCACTTATCAATTCAACTGCACGTGTGTGTCATATTCATATAATAAAATAAGTAATATAATATAATAAATAAATAGTAAAAATAAATTTTAGTTAGGTAGATACTTGAACGATAAATTTTAATTTGTGTTTATCATACTCGACAATCACATTTTACAATATGTATTTATACGATGTGTTTAGCTCGAAAATGATTTTTAAATAGCGATGTAATTGATACCGAAATCGTAACTGACCGTCATTGTTTTTTACACTATGATAATTATTTTTACAAAATCGAATTGGACCACTCCGTTGAATTCAGCAAAAAAAAATCTAAAAACATGAATAGAAAAAAATATGTATTGTTATTTAAAAAAAAAATACTGTCAGCTGTCAAAACAATCACTCCTACAAAAATTTAATCTTCATCTTTTTTGTAGTATTTAGAGACCCATCTTATTGGGTTTTTGAATGATCGAAATCGGATCATCAATAACAGAGCTATCGAGTGGTACGTTTTTCGTAAGACAAACGGTATAAATACTGTACAAGTATAAATTTTGCTATGATACGGGATACGAGAAATAAAATAAAAATTGAAAAAAGAGATCAAGGAGACAGTTGAAATGAGAGGAGTTTGGATGGTAATTTAATGAGAAATGTCAAAAATAAAAAAAAGTTTAGGGAAATAAATAAAAATTGTAAGGGAGAAATTAAGAGGGAATAAAAGTGTAAAACACTGTAAATAAAAGTGGCAAAGGAGTGAAGGAAGTTGGAGGGAGAGTGCATGGAAATGAAGCTTGGAAGTGTCGAAAGAAAAGAACAATAAAAAAGGTGAGAACTATTGAATAGTTATAAACAAGACTGTTATGTGTAGGAGGAACTGAAATAGAAATAGTATAAAATTAAGAGTAGATAAGATAGTTTAAAATAAATAATTAATAACTTACAATTAGTTTAAAAATAAGTGTAGGTAATATATAATTAAAAATAATAATAATATTAAAATAACCAAATTGGGGCTGGGCCATAGCAATACGTGGGCATTGCAAATTCGATTATTTCGCCACCACCACGTAGATACGATATCATAAATCTCCCATAACAACACACGGTCAAAAACTAATATAGTGAGCCCTTAGGCTAATTTCTACTCGTAATTCTTTCAACAATACTTGCAACAAATTTGTATAAGAAATAAATTAGCAAATATCTTTTTCTTCATCTACGCAGACCAAATGGTACTTTTTAAAAGGCACCATCAAACTGTATATTAACTTCATCACTTTCATCGCGTTAATCTCTTAATTTTATTTAAAAAAAACAATTCGCTTATTAACAAAATCCACAAATACTTAGACGAACACACTTCACGGACGCACTTCTAAATTGTGAGCTTTGAATACTCCTAGAACGAGTATTAAAAAAATTTTTAAAAAAACTTTCGTCACTTGTAAGTACCTATTTAACAACATTAAATAGAACAATGATTTAGAGTTACAAATCGGATTATGTTCTGAAATTACTGCACACTAAGGTTGAAACGATCTATAGGTATTCATATACTATCTAATCTAACGCTGAATTTCAAAAAAATAAATAAATTGAATATAAACATTTCGTCTGCAATTCATAACCTATTATTTATTTCAACTATTTTTTTAAATTAATGTTATTGTCTCGAATGTTTGGATTTCGCTAGCCGATCTAATAATATATTTTTTAAGTACTCCAATTACATATAATGTTTTTATAATATTATAATCCTAGATTGTTATATATTATTTGAATTTGATTGTGATTTCACAAAAATAACGTTGTATATTAAATAAGTCAATGAACGTAATTATATTCATCAAGCGAGATAAAAAAAAACAAACAAACGAACAGTAGTTTCATTATAAAAACAAACGTGGGGCAAAAATCAACAACCGTAATTTATTTGTGAACTCCCACCTGTTGATAATTTAAATATTACTTGTCAAATATGTCATATTCAAAGAACAGCTATTTCTACAGTTACAAATGCAACCAATCGTGTTACGCACCTTAAAAAATGCGGATCGAATTAACAGAGGTATTTACGAGAGCTTTTTTAAAGTTTCCATAGAAAATAAGAAATATTTGGATAATATTATACATATAAAATTGTGAAATACGCGGCACAAAGATGTACAAATATTACATTTAATAACTGGGTGACCATGGGCTATTCATAAATTACAATAAAACGCGCATTGACAAGTGTTGAAATGTTAATTCCTTTTTCGTTTTATACGGATAAGTAAACCAGTAGTTATGCTTAATAAATCAAATTTTGAAATTTTAATTTTATCGTTCAATATTGGTTTTGCTACATACATAATCTTAATCAAAGGCGTGAACTTACGTGCTGTTTATTGGTAGGTATTGTTTGCATTCTAATTTCGCGATACTCTGGACCAAATATTTTATTGGTCACAACAATCTATTTATTTAATGTTTGCGTCGTTGTTCAAAATAAATTCTTTAAGAATTTTTTTGGGACATTTTAAAATTAATTTGCATACCTAAATAATTAATTTTTCTACATTTTATTACCCTTTTGTTATTATAGGTACTGTAAAATATCATACATAGTATATGGAATAAATTCATTTAAAATTCGGTGAATAATCTTTGGTAAAAATTTTACCTGTAAAAAATATCTGCATATTTTAGTATCAAATCGAAATTTTTACTGTCGTTAACTTTTAACTTAACTTTAACGTTAACTTAAAAAAAATGGCGATAACTTTATTATTAAAGTTATCGCCATTTTTTTTTTAATTATAATTGCATTGTACTCTATTATTTTTTATTGGATTTTATTATTATAAATATGACCGTGCAAAATTTTTAATAAAGTTTGTTTCATTTTCAAGGAGCTATATTGGATTAAACGTCCATAACGAGCAAAAACTACAAAACACACATTCTTGTCTTGTCTTATTTATTAGACATATGTACGTCACACGTCGAGTTTGACAGTTCATTAGAAATGTAACTATTCAACTTGATGTATGTCTAATAGGTAAAACAAGCCGAAATTTTAATATAGATATGAATTTACAAAAATAAGGGCCGGTTTCATAATCAACACTACAGTTACGGAGGCAATTTAAATTAAAAGGGACTTTAAAACAACGTATTACCACAGTAATAACATACTTTAACTTTTAAAGCCACTTTTATTATGAAATCGGGGCTAAAAAAGAAATAATGATTTTTGCAGGATATGTTTTCATACTTATAATATTGCAGAATTTTAATAGCGTTCCCCAACTTGTTTTATTTCCTGTGATTTTTTTAAATGTACCACATATATGTTTTTGAAAGGAGGCCAGTTTTTGTTCTATATTTCAATCTTGTTGGTGCAACATTTCACATCTTAAATAATTATGTATTTTGTTTTATATGTATTTTTAAATTTGTATTTATGCATTACCAATTTTTTATAATGTCAAAGCATCAACAAGTAAGATTACAAGATTGTTATTTGCATTTAAAATTTTACAGTCATAAATTTTTGTATAACACATTATTTGGTTTACTTAGGTATGTATTTACATATTTACTATCGTATTAAGTTTTATTTTTGTGTCTACTTCATTGTTAAATCATATTATAAAAAAAGATGTTTATTGACTTGCTCACATTTCTGTTTACATTATTCAATTAATAAAGTTTTACATCTGTTTGGTAACTGTGTTTGATTACGTTTGTTTGAATTGATGTTTTTACTAGTTTTCTATTTTTTTGCATAAATATTAGGACATTGTTATAGTACATTTGGCTGGCTAACGTCGACAATCATAAGTGATCTATATGTAAATACATACATAGATATATATTTTTCAATGATTCATAAAAAATAATTTAAAAATAACGAGTATATAATGTTTAGTTGAAATGGGCACTGTAAAAGAAATGTTTAACTTCAGTTTAACCCTTAAAAATAGTTCTGATTTAAAAGAATTTAGTAAACTGTTCAGTTTGTAACTTTACTACTTTTCGTAAGAATATTAGTTAATCTACTGCTTCAACCAAAAAATTATAAATATTTAAATAGTAAATATTTATCTACCAGCAAATGGATATCATTTGTAGTACAACAAACTGCCGTAAATAACCCAAATTTAAAAAATGTTTGATAATATACGCTTATTACAGTATTTTGTATTTACGTAAAGTAGACAATTTGATAGATAATGATTATTAAAAAAGCGATTAAATAAATGTACGTGCAATATCCTTAAAAACCCGCTATTAAAAAATAATCGTAATTTCTAATATAGTAAACTAAACTAGAACAAAATTGTATGTACAGTTTCACAGAAAACGACTACGGGCTGTCATAAATAAAACTGCATATTTTTACAGTTCTAATAAATTTTAATTTTTCTTTGCCATGCGTACAGATAAATCATCGCTAGGATATGCCAGTTCAAAACATTAAACTGAATATTACAAATATAGTTTTTAAAACATGTACATACTTTTTAGGAAACATATTCTAAAATTATGTATTTTTTATGTAGCAAAATTATTTGAATAATCACTACCTACTGCCTTAATACCGCTTTAATTTAAAAACTATTCGTCTGGCCTTAAGCATTAAAAATTTCCCTATTACAAACCATAAATCAGATAAAAGTTTAATCGCATTTTTACGCGACCGATAAAATACAAAACAACTAATAAAATGTGTGCACCGCCCACTTTCACGCGATAACTTATCGGAGAGCGAACAAGGAACAGGATGTTTTTAAACTAAAAGTGGGATTTCCTAGTGGGAATTGTAATAACTCGAACGCATTTACATATAAAATTCTGGCAAAACCGCTTCAGACTTTTCGCGTTAGTGGTACAGAGCGGTAGTGCTTGTTTTAGTAGTTCGAATTTCAAATTACGGCGTCGTATTAATCGCGTGTGCGAGGAGTGCTCGTTCGATTTATAAGGCCTTTTTGCGTGTGAGTCCTTCTTTGTCGACTAACCCTTCTTGTATTTATAAAGGGTAAATACATTGACCATTAAGTTCTAACACGAATTATCTGAAAATCGAACTTGGTTAGGCTCTTGGATAGGGATTCAGTTAGGGCTCCCCTCAAACATGCGACGGTCCAATTTCGCGAACGAAATTTTATCTTACGCGCGTTTTTGCAATCACAGTGGTTGGTGAACTATAGTGAAATATGAAGCGTAGGTATGGGTACGTAATAATGCAAGTTCGCAGTCAACGGAAGAATCTACGTTGAAAATTGATGATAGAGGGAAAACAAACGATAACGAGAAAAAGGTAGGAAATACAAAGAAAAATTTAGAAGTTCCTAATTTTTTCTTATAGTCTGTTACAAACAAGCAGCAGTCGCAGTAGCAACAGTGTCAGTCTGCATTTTACGCAAGTATTAAAAAATATCCGTATATATTTCAGGATTTTAATTTTTTTAATGCTTTTTGATTTTTTAAGTTTTTCTTATTTTGAGAGATTTTACCTTTTTAATGCATACGTTTCACATGGAGGTGAAAAATGCAACTCCTGTTGGTTTTTTCAAAGATAATTTGAAGAGTTAAAACTTTGCAATTTAGAAAATCCCCTTTGAAAGCTCGCTTTATTTAGAGCTTTATTTTTGATTGTTTCATTTTTCCCGAAAAATCTACAATTGTTTTTAGTAAAAAATAAAATAAGTGATCGTAGACTACAGTGAAACTTGGAACATATTTGTTGAATAGCATTGTTCGTTGTCAGAACTTATCAATAACTTGTTATAACTTTATTCAACTAAACATCGGTCTACATCGTACCACTTGTCATCAATTAATTCCCCTTTTCTCCTTTCGAGGAATTACGAAAGGAACCATTTTAGGAAAAAATCCTTATATAAAAGGCCTCCCTTAATTATCGATAAGAAATCGTCCCTTCAAGTTTTTCGTTTTATTTGTGAATCGCCTTGTATATTATGTAGGTACTTATATATGCACATAAATAAACATTCAGATATTTTTTTAGCTATTAACAGCAATCTGAATTTGTGAAATTTGTGAAATTAGAACCCTGTGCGGGTTGCGTCGTAACTGGTTACCTAAATGTAAGTAACTGGACGTTAACAGCGTAGAAATAATACAGAGCGAACCGTAAAATAAAAATCTATAATCAGTTTTTGAAACTGGTTAATCTTTTAGCATAGGTACCGAATAATCACGTTTAAGAAAAAATGTCATAAATTATAAAATATGTACTTTTAGGAACAAATTACTAGGATCAAAAATATGTACTGTCGTGTAAAATATTGGCCGAATCCGAACGGTGCATTATTTACTGGACACCCTGTATTTAAAGTGGCTACATGGAAATAGTAATACAAGATCATAACAATAAATGCGAGTAATATAAACCGGCATGAATGCAGTAAACGTTGCGAAGCTTGACCGGTCTCCATTTCGCAAGTTGACCTAAATGAATAACAGTACAAGGTTGTCAGCCGTGCGGTGACCACAGGTCAACAGGTCACCATAAGAATACCTCTCGCTGCACACGCAAAGAACAATATACGCCAAAAGTTTCTAAATATAGAACTCTCACTTAAATCTTTTTAGTTAATGAACCTCCACGCTCTGGTAAAAATGTATAGAAAAGCAACTTCTTCGATGTTGCTTTTTCTTTCGCGTAAAAAGGAACGAATTTCCACATCATAAAATTTTAACAAGTTCAGTATTTAAGAAAAAGAATTGTTAAAGAATTAAGCTATTTAAACGTTGAATGTTGTTTACGTCAATTTAGGTGCACAAGTACTAAAGTGAATAGACTGATAAAAGTAGGTACTATTAAACTAATGTTAGGGGTAAAATGCAAAATTTATTAATATTCGTAATAAATTTACCGTAAAATTATGTAAATGACCACTAACGGTGTCTAGTAGACGAGATTTTTAATATTAATGAATATATTAACAGTGACATATGAATACATATCTTACTTAATTTACTCCAAATGTACATTTTAATGATCACTGGCATTAAATTCGTCCGTAATAAAATTATTCTTAATTAATACAAATTTGTGGTACGTTTAATGTCAAAATTTGAAATATTCAATTAATTCTTTTTATTTATGATGTAATGCGCTGTGCAATCACGTAAAGCTTTAACTAACGATATTTTTTAATCGTGGTAATCAACGAACGTATTTTAAATATACATATGTGCCTACGTATAATTAAAATTCAATAATTAATCATCATTATACAAAAATAGAAATTTACGATTTAGTTGTAGTTTTGTTGAACCACAAATTCAGTGGGACTACCTCAAGACCTGTTGCAAAACACGGACGATCAAATAGACTGACAAAAAAAATAAAATAAAAAAAAACATAACAACTATAAATAACATTTATTTGTGGAGCTGGTTAAATAAAGAATTAAAAAAAAATTAAAAAAAATAAGAAAAAAAAATTCAGTGGGTAATCGTTTATTGGGTTTATTTTGAAACTGCGAGACTACCTATAACTCTATGTAAAATGGTCTCGACGAAAAAAATTGTCAAATCTGTTTCTGTTAAACTCTTTGCGAGAGTAAAATAAAATATAGTTTAAATCGACGTGTATCCAAAAACAGTTTACTGCAGAACTACAGTTAAAACAATACGAACATTCCTGTAATTCCTGCAAGTTAAATTCTGAGGGCCTTATGTCCCTATAAGAAAAAATGCAGTAGATTGTAATCTATAGTTGCTCTTCGACAGTTAAATTCGTAATTGAATGTTCTATACCTTATGGTGCAGTTGTTTTTACGATTTACTAGAATAAATTGAATAAATTTTTATGTTTAAATAGAAAATTTAAAAAATAATAAATACATGTACAGGATGTTTTCGGCGAAAATGGAAGTCAGTCGTATCGAATTAGGCTGTCGGTACATTGCAAATTGTCCCTAATATCTCTGTACCAAATTCGAAATAAGTCTGTTCATAATATTAAAAGAGATATCCTATTCTATTATCTTTTTCTCTATTTTCTATGTTTATACCGGGTGTGTATAAATTGACAAAAAACCTACTCGAGGTAATGTTCTTTGTAAAATACCGAGTCAAAAAACTTAATATGAAAATGCTGTGCCATGCATGACTTTCCGCGTTGACTGGAACCGTTTGAAAGAAACATACATTCGGCAACTCTAATCGCACGGATTCACCAATCACGTCAAATTAACAATACGTCGATTAATTATCGTAAATTGTAGGTGTCAAAATTTAACAGAAGTGTCATTAAACTTATTGATGTGATAGCGGTGCCATATGTGTATTTGGCATGAAAATAAATTGATAAATAGATGTTAAAAACAAGCTTTTGCAACACAAAGACAATATCTACAGCAAAATAACTTTTACAATTCTTCTTCATTCTAAATTACAGCCCCCTCTACCAACAAATATCGAATAATAACGCTTATGAAAGAAGTGAATGTTTTCAAACTTTGCGGAGCTCGTGTAGATAAATATACAAGAAGCACGGTATAGCATTTTTATTCGGGTTTTTACGAAGAACATCGCCGCGCCTAGCTTTTTCGTAAATTTATGCACACCCGGTATAAATACAGAATCATCGCACCCTAGTCGCTCAAAAATTAGCAACTACGTCTGAAATAATTATTTTCGCAGATATATTTTGAACATTTTAAAATTTAATACATTACCACGTAAATAAAAATATATAAATTAAATAAAACAAACGTATTAATGACGTATTTAAATAACAAAAGTGTACGACGTCTTTGAACAGACTATAGGTGCGGATCGATTTTTGATTTAATCTAAATATTATATTTCTCCTCATTAAAAATGCAAAACATGCTAATAACGAGATTTGCCGATTTTAGTCGCCAAACATCGCCAAGTTTTCCAAGAAATGTAAGTTTTTACAACGTTCATGAGACGATTTGTACTTTTTCCGAAAAAAGACCCGACAATTTTACTATCACGCACGCACTACGTACCGTCCACTATAATTTATCGACTGATTGTGAGGAATTAAATATATTATTTATATATATTTCGCAACTTTCGCAATAAAATTTGTAGACATTCACCGATAGCGGAACACGTGTATGATAACAGTCGTGCAGATGTGAGATTGCGTTAATTTTCTAATATGCAGTTAACAGTCTTTATAAAATATTTGCTCGACTATTATAGTTACATAACTGAAATTATTGTTAAAAAATCGCTAAAGATGTTGCATTTTTCTTACTTGTAAAAATTTAATCGTAAAATAGACTAAAAAATACATCAATTGAAGGATTAATTTTTTAGTATAAAATGATCCGTTAATATATATTATTATTTTTACAATTATAATAGTCTTTTGTTTCTTTAATTTTTCATTAAATAATAAAAATGTATAGATAATAGTCAATTAACAAATATTTTTAGTAACTTACAATTATATTTAGTAAACGATAAATTGTTTCGTCGCATTGAGATTAATTATTTTTGAGAAAATTTTGTAATATTGAAATCTCATAAAACACAAAAACGCATTTTAAAGAACAAACACTTCCACGAATCCGATTTTCAATAAATAATTAGACGTGAATTAATTCGATAGCGCCGAGTTACTTAAGCAATTTCGTGTTTCTACAGGTAAACGCGTTGTCTAATCGCAGCGCGCCAGGCCACGCCGAGGGTAATAAGAAAACATCCTAATCGACTATTTAGAGATAACAGCAAGCGCATCTGTTCATTATATAAAATATTTTTTTCCGACGACCACTATGAAAAGTGCATAATTTCACACCACTAAAGTTGATCGTTATATAAACAAATAAGTCGACCGTGCGTAAAAAAACTCGTTAGCCAATCGAAAACGTCGTAGCCCGGATGCAATGATTTCACACGCTACTCGGCCAATCAATATCATATCTCATATTTCGTCTTATTTTTTTTTTAATGAAGAGGACGATAAGAACATTAACCTAACCTCTCGTGCACTATTTATTTTTAAAAATGAAATGGTTAGCTACTTGCTATATTACACTATTAAATGAATAGGTAATGAAAAAAATGATTCAATTAATCGGAATTACCAACGTGCAAATGGTATTGAAACCCTTGCTATTGACTTATGATTAAAAAATATAGATATCGAGGAAATTTTAGACTAGTGAATGCTGACGAATCGTGGAAAAAAATCGAGGAAATATTGGTCGAATATATTTTACAAATTTAATTAATTTCCGAAAGAGATTCTTATTGAATTTTTTATACAGGGTGTCCAGGAAATGATGTAGAATCTCCTGGGATAAACCACATCGAAATAATGCCACAAGATCCTATAATTCTTTTTTCCCACGGCGCTCCCCTGTTGAGATTTTCACCTTCAAAATTGAAGAATAAAAATCAATTCTTTTGTACGGTATTTTTATTTTTCGTTGAAATTTAATAATTTTTGGTATACGTAATAAATCAATGTAAGGGCCGGTCTTTTCATCTCCCAGTAAATTTACTTGACAAATTTTTACCATAGAAACAATTGTTTGAACAAACGTTTCTATAGTAAATATGTGTCAATTAAATTAAACGGAAGATGAAAAGATCGGCCGTAAGTCATTATTTTGACTTGGTTTATACGCTCCCGAGAGATTCGTCACCATTTTCTGGACGTTCAGTATACGTATAGGTAAGAAATTTTACGCTCGTCTTGTCTTTAATTTCCAAACCCCTAATTTATCCAAGGCGTAAGTATACCTAACGCGCAAAATTTTTTAAGGTTAAAAGGTAGTCGAAGCGAAAATTATTTTAGTTGCAAACGTAATCGAATGTTACGTAAAACGTACAAATTTCACCCTTAACGTGATTATAAAATAATAAATATTTAAAAATCAATATAGGAATAAAAATGATCTATTATAGCCATTACAGTAGCGAGTTTCTCCAAGCAACAAGTGGGTCAATTGAGGATCAAAAAGGACCCCTCAACCTTTCGGCGGCGTATTTCCCCCCTAAACATGCTGTTAAAGAAGAACAATTTACAAACTATTTCAAAACCCTTGGACAACGATTCATTGCGGGCGCAGATTACAATGCCAAGCACACTGACTGGGGTTCCAAAATTACAACAACAAAGGGACGCGAACTAATCAAAATTCTTGAACACAATAACTTGCGGCACCTATCCACAGGAGAACCCACATATTGGCCCACGGACCCAAACAAACTACCAGATTTGGTGGACTCCTGCATAACAAAAGGAATTCATCAAAGTCATGCCAATATAAAATCCTGCTTCGAACTTTCTTCTGACCATTCCCCAATCCTGTACAGTACAAACTGGAACACCTTTCGGTATGTCGTAAATGATGAACTAACCTTAAATATTCCACTGAAATCTCCCGAAAACATAGAGGCTGCTGTCAAATTATTCAACGATGTCATTCAGCGGGCATGTTGGAAGGCCACGCCAATAATAGTGTTAGTAATAGACACAATTCCTCATTGTCCCTCAATTATCGAACAAAAAATCCTAGATAAAAGAAGACTTCGAAGAAGCTGGCAAAGGCTGCGTACACCTGAAAGCAAACCACTATTCAACAGAGCAACTCGCAAGCTACAAGATCTCTTTAATAAAAACAAAAGTGATTGCATCGAAACATTCCTTAAAGACTTATCACCCACGGTAGCGATGGATTATTCCCTGTGGAAGACTACAAAAAAACTGAAACAACTAAAAAGATTCTCTCCGCCCACCCGTAACCTCCAGGGCAGCTGGGCAAGAAGCGATAATGAGAAGGCAAACGTATTTGCTGAACACTTAACATCCGTGTTCCAGCCACATCCTTCAGAAAATCTCCCCCAAGAAGAAGACAACCTAACTCGAGCTCTGTTTCAACCGTACCAACTTGAACCGCCTATTAAAAAATTCAAAGCTGCTGAAGTTCAAGAAGTCATTAGTACACTCAACCCTAAAAAGGCTCAGGGGAATGATTTAATAAATGGTAAAATACTCAAAGAGCTACCTGCCATCGGCACACAGTACTTAACTCAGTTATATAATGCAGTCATTCGGAATGGTTATTTTCCATCCCAATGGAAAGTGGCACAGATTATACTCATCGCAAAGCCTAATAAACCCCCCCAACGACCCAAAGTCCTATCGACCGATAAGCCTTCTGCCTATAGTAGCGAAAGTTTTCGAAAAGCTCTTAGCACAAAGACTAATCCCAATTATTGACGACAAAGAGCTACTACCATCCCACCAGTTTGGTTTCCAATTTCCAATTTGGTTTTACAATTTTAGTTCTTGAAATATAGTCGTTAAGATTTTTATTTCTCGAATAGGTATTACATATAGTTTTAGAAAAACGTTAAAAATTAATTAAGTTAAACGCAGAGGGGCCCATATGAATTTCCTCGCATATAATCTCGTAAAGTTTTTTAGCCGTGCATTCTAGGGTTAATATACATACCTAGATAAATAGTAGGTCCTTGAAAATGTTTATCGTCGATAAATCAACGTTCGCGTTTTTGACGATGCAGAGCAATAAATGCGAAGAATCCAATAAGGGCATCTGCCGCGTATAACAAAAGAAATATGGTCCTATGAGAATTCGCCCGCATTAAGAATTTAAAGGGCAGTTTTTTTTTGAAGATATCGGAGACAAACAAAACTAAACTATAACAATGATTTATTTCGTTTTCGTAAGTTAACAACATGGCGATAACCTTTAGGAACAATTTCAAATTGATACCTAATTAAAATTCGTATGGTCGGTAGTTTCGAAAATTCTCCACATAGGAACTGTTTTTATTTATTTAGAACGGCGCGTATTATTATATTATTAAGCAATTCGTGCCATTTATTACGCGAGTGCCGTAGAAATTTTACAACCTTCTACTTATTAAATGTACCACATATTCAGTAAAAATGCGGTGTGCAACACAAGATTGCAAATATAAATATAATTAATTAGTAATAAGACCGAGTTTAAATAAATACTTATATCGGTTGGTAGAAAATTAGATACGGTCTGATTGTCAACGTTTGATGAGGACGAGCATCTGTGTTGAAGGCAACAATCAAAATTTCGCAATACCGTGTCTTCAAGGACGTCGATGTTATAATAGTAAAAATAAAACATCCACGATTTTTACAACTTATTGCAAAAGAAATAGTTTCAAAGGTCATGCGCTAACAAAACGGCTGAAATATTAACCGTAAAAATCTTGTTCATTTTCATGTACCTAGTTGGTATTATGTTTATTTTATTGCATTTTGTAGCAACGTAGCTGTCGCGTTCCGCTTCAAAATTTCGGTATAAATCACTAAATTAAGAATTTATATTAAATTCGTTGAAAAATATTGTTACAATCTCTTCTTTTTTGTCATTTTGCCGAAATATTTCCATCTGAGTAGACATTTTTTAAAAGTACAAAGTATATAAAAGTGGTGAGCATTAATAAAATTACAAAATTTACAGTTTAAATAATTTTAAATCGGAGATTTATTTATTGCTCGCTTACGTATTGTATGTAGGGCGTTTCGAAATTCGCGCATACGGAAAGTGGGATGTTATTATACAATGAAAACTGAATAAAAAGTCCCTTTAGTCCCTAAGTTCCCTAAAAGTCTCGATCAGACCAATACTTTCCTAATTATAATGATTTTAAAATATTCGAGAAACAGGCGAGAACAGTCTTTATTTTCAATTTTAAATCTACGACTCGAATAGTTAAAACCGATCAATAACAAGTTTTTAAAACCAAAAAAAAATAGAGTTGAATTTATGAAAAATTATTAAGTGCAACATTTATTCAAAATGTTCGTCGTCTCCTGCTAAACGTACTTCAGAACGTTGTTGCATTGCTCGAACCGAGTTACATATTATCATCTCACTTATTCATTTAAAATTGAAAATAAACACTACAGGTTATATTCATAATGGCCCTAAAAAGTATTGGACTAATCGAAAAATCGTAAAGGAACTATTTATCCAGTTTTTATTGTATAATATCATCGTAATTTCCGTATGCGCGAATTTTAAAACACCCTGTATACATATGTATGTGGTACAGTGGAACAAAGACAATATGAATTTTAAAAATATACCAATAATAACAATAATCCTATCTTTGTCAGACATCGAACCGAATATAAAGAAGATATGTATTTGAATAACTATAAATTTACATTGTTGCAAAGCATATTTACATAACGTCCATATACGTATGTGTTTTTATTCATCGAGTAACTTGATACGGATTTTATGACTGTCTACTATATAATATCAATAAAAGATTAATCGTCAATTCAAAAACTCTACATATAATATAAAATATGTAAATAAACATTTAAAAATTCTCATTCACAATTCACTCACAACTTCCAAGATAACGTTTTCCTATAACTGATGGTCATTCATAACCAAATTAAACCCAAGAAATGGAAGATATCTCGGAGAAAAAGGCCCGATTAACATTTGTGATAGTAATATTGTAAAAGTCAATAGGATACTAGCGTGAATATTTAAATATAACGAAATAAGTTTTAGTTTATTTATTTAAATTGGGCGAAAACGATTTTTGCTAAAATTATTTATTTGTCGCGATTTCGCTAATTAAAGTTTGAATAAATCCAAATAAACATCACGCGAAGCGGAACGCTCGCCTATTATTGGGGCGCTTTCGAAATTAGCGAAGAAGAAAAGTTCAGAAGTCGTCGCTTTTGCACTAATAACTGTAATATTTCGGTTCATTAGACTCGATTAGTGTTTAATTATTATTAAATTGATGGCGCCATAAACAGCACCAAGATGATCGTAACTTCTGTTTTATAATGTCATATCAAAAAAAAAAAAACCTGTAAACAAAAATCTCCACGCAATTATCGAATCGAGATATCAACATCGACGTTCCTTAAAATATCTGATGATTTGAAAGAACCGACGCGCAATGGGGCCAATTGTTTTAATTTAGTTTGATACGTGACGGAGCTCCGCCGAATGTTCAGATCATTATCAGAAAGAGAAATGGGACAGTGAATGGCTTGGCGCTTCTAAAAATTTTTATTCGGAAATATTTAAAATTGAAAATCAAAAATGTAACGTGTTTGGCGTCTAAACGAATTGGAATATGAGCAAGAAAATAATGGCTCAGTTCAATTGTTTATGTTGACGAGGCTGCGATACAAATCAATCATTCAAATACAATCAAATTTATGTGAATAAGATAAATTATTCTTGTACTTCCTCTTTTTAGTCTTTTTATATTAAATGAGATTATTATGATAATCATGTAAATTAAATTATTGATCTCTGATCTTCGATTATTACAAAATGAAGTTATAGTGATATGTTATTCAAATTTTATAGTTATGTTTGACTAATATTTATCAATTTACATCATGATTAACATAAATTATTTATTTTTTACAAAAAGTTTAATATTCTTTAAAATCATGTATCACTTATTGTTAGTTACTCTCACAATATTACAGATCTCGTTTTTAACGTGGGCAATGAAATAGATTAATAAAATAATAATTTTAAAAACGTTTTATTATTTTATTTAAAAATAAGGGGGCACTCATTGGAGTGTTACTCTGCATGTCATGTTTTTATACTAGATTAAAGTCTCTAGATTAAGGCCTAAGATACGTTACGTCTATACGTTGTACTTATAATACCCCCTAGACTGATTGTATAATCGCAGTGGAGTCAATTAAAAAAAAAAAAATTAATGATTACTGAAACTAAACATTATTGAAATAATATATATATATATATATATATATATATATATATATATATATTGTTATCTAGCTTTATTTACATTAATAATTTTTAAAAACCTTCAATTAAAATTGTTTGACAACTCGAATATTGAATTTAAATTTTGTATTAACAAATACTTTTGTTGAGTATCAATAATATGGAACATAATAATAATGGTATTTATGATTTCAAAATAGAGTTTCACAATTTTTCTTAAAACGTATAAATTAAACCATAATGATCCGTGGCAGTTCGTTGCAATATATCGTTTATCGACGGCAACCGAATATAATGACTTTAAGGTTAATATATAAATAAATAGACATTTCGTGCAAAAGGTTGGCTATTGAGTCTGTCCAACGTTTTGTTACTCAACAATCGACGTTTCCACCTGCATTAACCTCTGTCAAGCAATGAGTACAAGGGCGAGTGCCGTTTGTTGTTATTTCATTATCAGTATTCGCATTTCTGTAATTTATACTATTTTTACGTAATTGTAAGTAATATTCTATAAATGAATGATTTTGAATTAAAATTTATTTAACAATGCCATTTGTGCAAATCAAAATAATTGAAAGGTCGTTAACATTTTAAAAACTTAAATCGAAGATCTCTCGTTGAAACAAAGCACGAGTGGGTGTCTCGTAATTTAATTACACTCATTACTCCTGTCAGTTTTATTAATTATAGCAATAATGTAATTATCCATTATTTCGCTTGATTAAGTTCAAATTAAGTGATTTATTTCCCTCTGTTGAACATATCTAATTATGTACCTACTACACGAACATGAACATGTTTCGTAAACATAAAACGTGTGCTTGGGTTGTTTTTTTTTTTTTTTAGATATTATAGTCGACTAAATAAAGCCGAAAATCGTGAAATTTTAAAATATATGTTGTACTACATTGGCGGTTAGCGCACTCAAGTACCTATTTGTATTATTTAAACAATTATTAAAACAAAATACGGGGTGTCAGAAAACGTTATGTTAGATTACAGAAAATGATAAAAAATCTCTTTGGAACGTATAAAGCTCGTCAAAATAATCCCGCAAGTTCCTATAAATGTATTTCCTGTGGCGCTCCCTCGTTGATATTCGCCCCCAAAATCGAAGAGTAAAAATCATTTTTTTTTAAATGACATTTTTATTTTTTGTTGGAATTTAATAATGTTTGATGTATGTACGTAATAAATTAAAATCTTTGAAATGGTGTAACAGGTTTTTTGATATCACCTCAGGAGAGCCAGGGCTGCACGATCCCTAACATTTCTAACCCTAAAATATTCCAGAGTAAACCTATGTTAAACTTTTAACTAGAGTTTCGGATTCCGCAGACGTTTTAGGATAAAAAAGGTGCTCTTGTTTAATTTTAATGAAATCAACTGTATTCGATAAAATCACTCTTAAATAATATCTAATTATAAATAACATTTAGGATATTCTGCATCTTTTATTTTTTATGTATGATTTTCTAGAATATGGTTCATTTTATCGAAATTAAAGAAGAGTACTTGTTTATGTTAAAATGTCTGGGAAATCCGAAAATTACTATAAACATTAAAAAACTTAAATCGCTAAAAAAATGTTGAGGTTATAGGGTTAGTGCACCCTGGCTCCCCTGAACTGATATCAAAAAAACCTATTACGTTATTTTAAAAACCTTTATTTATTACACATGTGTACCAAAAATTATTAAATCTCAACATAAACTAAAAGTGTTATTTAAAAAAATTGATTTTACTCTTCAATTTTGGGGGTGAATATCTCAGCAGCAGGAGATCGCCGGCGCCGTAGGAAATCATTTATGGGAACTTGTGGCATTATTTTGACATGTTTCGAGAGCCAGGGTGCGCGAACCCTAATTTTTCTAACTTTAACATTTTTCAGAGGTTTAAGATTTAAAATTTTTGAAGTCATTTTCGGATTCACCGGACGTTTTAGGATAAAAAAGATACTCTTGTTTAATTTCGATAAATTAAACCGAGAAAAGAATATCATATACGTAAAGAATAAGAGATACAGAGTATCCTATCCTAAAGATCATATTATTTAAGTGCGATATTTTCGAATATGATTCATTTTATCGAAATTAAACACTAGCGCCTTTTTTATCCTAAAATGACCTTAAACGTTTAAAAACTTAAACCTCTGAAATATTTTGGGGTTGCGTACTACGTATAATTATTGCGATTCTTAATTTCGTCTAACAATGTTTTGTTATTGTTGTCTTGTTAATTTTACAAATTGTTGTAAGTATAACAAATAATTTCTAAGCGAATCTGCAAGTGCAACGTATTCTTTGAAAGATATTATAAATCTAAGACTTACATAAATTTTGTAATAAACTAGATTAATAACGTGTAGGTGATACATCCTTGTCACAGAAAAATTCGCATGTATGTTAAAAGTAATAAAATCATACTAGCCGGAGTTGCCATATTCAAATAAGAGAAAGTAAATCAATAAAATAAGTATTTATGAGCTTGTTTTACTTCTTAATAGCTTTTATTATTTAATTAATATGAAAATGGCATAAAATTACTCGATGCGAACACTGTTTTGTGGAACATCCTGAAAAGACGATGATATCATTTTAGAAATTATAGGTGTAAAAGAATGCAGAAAGGAAATTTGCGAAAATCGATCGTCGTCAATGTTTAATCAATCCATTACGTAAAGTAAGTACGTACGTTATTGTGAACACTAGCGTTTAAATTGAAATTAATAGATCATAGATAATTTTATTATTTACTTTCTATAAATACTCTTAGGCAATATATTTTGCCTCATTGTTTATTGTTCAGTAACAACAAACAATTATTTGTATTCAATATGTCTATAAATTGCAAACATAAGCTTTCCAATACCGATCGAATAGAATTATTAAGAAATGCCTTTGTATTTGCAACGCGTAATTAAACTAAAAATTTGTTAAAAGTACTAAATGATATCATTAGTTATTTAACTTTTATAATAAAGTGTCCTTTATATGAAACATTTCAAATCAATAAAAACACTATCCGATCATTCTTAGATACGTGTTAACAATAAACACATTGCGTTAAAAACGTTGATATTCTCAATACTTACGCAGGTGGTAATCGGATATTACACGAAACGACAGTATAGATAGGTATGCTAATTAATTTCATTTATTTATGGTTACAGTTTTATGATTAATTTTCTTGAACGTTTGGCATTTTTATTCGCCAGTAATATCAAATAGCAACCGTGATTTTTAAAACTAATCTAAACAGATAAACATCAAAATCACGAATAAGAACGAGAACAATATAATTTTTATAATTTTCATGTTGAAATAATTCATTAAGTATACCTACTTACAAGTTGACCTATTAACAGACAGATAGCCTACTTAAATTTAAAAATCAAGAAACATTAATCTAGCGTTGTTCAATTGTAAACTTGAGAAACGCAGTCCTTTTATGAATTAGTAACTATTTTTAAAGTAGATATATGATTTTTATTCATACACATAGAAATTTAAATTGTCGGTAATATTTTGTTTAATTGCTCCTGGTCGGAAACGATTTGTTTTCGGAAAAAAATTTAACAGATGTTAAAATTACAAATCACAACTTATTAAGATTATCATCTACTGGACGTAACTAACAAAACATTTTAAAATGTTAAAATAGTAATCAATAAAAGTGTGCATTTAGTAATATTTCTAATTTCAATAAATTGAGATAAATCGATTTTTTCATTAGTTCCGAGCCAAAATAGATTATGCAATTTATGACTTTTACAACTGACCCTAAATAAACTTATTTAAGTGCTATTTTGGTTCTTAGTCACTTTTTAACTCGAAATTTTGTTTATAATATATTAACAATAATATAGGCTCTAGCGCCTAAAAAATTTTTTTGCATTTTATAAATTCGGACGAAACAAATTTCATGGGATACCTTTCGAGAATACTGATATTATTTCGCCTTGGAAAACAGTTAATTTAATAAAGCGATTGCGAGACTTTCCCAATAATATCTTTTTTTTTATAATTTGCCTTGATATTTATCTAATTTTTTAATATTGGCTTAAACGACCATTTTTAAATTGTTCCATTGATTAATAATAATAGAGTATTTAAATGTAATACCTATTACATTCTCTTTGGTATTATTTACACTTTTATAATTTTACACGTCAACAAGGGTCGTTTCTTAATTCCGCGTATTCGAACGCAAGTCACGCTTTACATAAAAGATGCACAAAATGATTTCAATTTCGATTTCGTAACCTAAAGTGATTTATCTATCAATCGGCAAACTAATAACCATTTACTTTTATAGAAAATTATGTTCTATTTCATACTAGGTATCCACTAAATTTTTTCGAACGAAATGTGTATTAATTCACACATATAGTAAGTAAATAAATGGAAATTTTCAAAATTACAGCTAAACTTTTAAGGTATTTTTATACAGTGTGACCATGCTCACGCGAACGTTGCATTATCGATTAGAATTAGAAAGTTGCTTAATTTTAATAAATAATAATTTACATTGTATGCCTAATAATAACTAATTATTTTAACAAAATTCAATAGCACGAACTTTACAAAAATTGAAATTTAAAAAAATTTAAATTTAAATAAAAAAATTTAAATAAGAATATAAATTTATCTTTAGTGCATTTTGTTTAATACCTATAGATATCTGCCATAAAAAGAATTAAATCCGCATTTAAAAACCGACTCTAAGGACCATTTTTATATTAACAACAATGATTTAACTAATCGTAAGTAAGAAAAATCTGAGATTTAAACCTTTGTCAATGTTGTAAATAGTTGTTATAGGCAGTCCATTTTTAAACTGCAGTCACAGTTATTTAAACAAAAGTATTTAGAGATGAAAATGCCGAAAATAATAATTCAAAAGTGGCAAAAATGGTAAAAATTGTTGCCGGCCACTTATTTTGAATAATTTTCATTTTCTTATAAGTTTTATTTAAATTATAATAATTAATTGAGATCTTACGATGATATCATGGTATATCCATTAAAAACTTTTACCATTAATGCAAATATAATTAATCATGGTATTTAAATGCTACAGCTGTCCAACAGTGGTAATTCATGAAAACGCGTTACTGTGTCTCTCTCGAACAACGCAACAAAAGCTAAAGAAAATGTTTAAATTATTATCAAATACAATAAATTGATTTCTGTTTGAATAGCATTACCAATCGCTTACTAGTATATTACGTAAATTCTAAACGTAATTTTAATCGACCCCTCTCTACTAATTGTAAGTTTTCCTTTTAAATCACCTAAATAACAAATTTAAATTATTATAAAAATAGCATAACTTGCGTAGGTACTTCTAAAATAGATTAAATTTTCCATTACAGTCCGATGGAGTAAATTTACAAAATGTTCGAAAAATATGTCTTTAATTATGTGTACCGAAATAATGTAATTTTTTAAACAAATTCTTTATTTTAAATTACTTAAAAATTCGCATAAGCGACACCGTAGCCCGCATAAAGATAAAGTTTTATCCGAATCGACGTGACGTCACTGATTACAGCTCACACATGTGCTTGATAAACAACTATTGTCCAGGTGCGATGCGATTAAACCGATTCATTCTTACATTTTCAATAATCATACTAAACTTGTATGTTGTATTTCTTAAAATTAAGTTACTTTTTTAGTCCCATATTGCAATGCGCTCCTCATAAACCGAAGAGGAAATTCACCCCTACGTTTTTTTTTTTGAAATTTGAACCGTAGAACAAAAAATATACAGAAGAAAACGTTAACCGACAAGACAACATTTTGTGGAATAATCGCAAAATATTACTACAATTGAAATAAACAATAACGCATTTATAAACAAAATCCTAGACCTCTGTATTATATATGTGGTGTTTTATTAATAATACGACATAGAGTGGCCCAAAATATAACGATTTAACCGAAAACACTTACATAAAATGTGCCTTCTTACTAGATACAGAGGGTATTTTGTTTCAAAATTTAAAAAAGCTTTTTGCTAATTATTTTAAGACTGTTTAATATTTCTATCCCCGCCCTAAATTGTTCTCTAATGTTTTCTACGTAAATACGTGCTCTTGTCTCATTACCATAAAGTCACTATTTTTCAAAATATTTATATAAATACTTCTTAAAGATAAAAAAAAATAAAATTGTACTCACACGTATCCAGTAGATACCAAACAATGAAGATGAATTAAATTGTAACATCCGCCTGCAATGATCTGTTGTCGATTTTCCTCGCATTATTGACTTCGTTTCTTCATTCCGACATCGACAGAAGAAAACTTCATGTGCCTACAAGTATATAAGATACGAATAACTTTTATGGCAACGTTTAGGTACTATCTTACTTGTAGTAGCAACAAATTTAATTAGTGCGCACATTCCACAACAGAACTCCAAAACTCTTATTAGCTGGATAGAAATCGCACACGAGTGTTTCATACTGCAACAAAAAAGTGGCGTTCCTTATTCAAATTCCTTCTGCATGCAAATCATGACTAACAAAAATAAATGCAGACTCTTACCTATACTTGTCTGCAGTGAATGCCCTCTTCAATTGTTAAGATGAGTCAGTGTCAATATCACGGCAAATACCAGGGATTGCATTAGGTATAGGTATATGTACCAATCAAACTAATTCGATTAAGACGAGACAAACGTAAAAAAAAAACGATTAAACGTCCAACAGATGTAATAAATAAATTTAAAGTTATTTATCGCTTGGTTTAATTTTAATTTTGAGAAACTGACAAAAATTATAAATATTTCGAAAATATATTTCCTATAAATGGGACTTTTGAAAATTACAACTTAGAATTATTGCGATTTGTTTACGATATCTTGTTCACTTTCACGTCACGATCGTAAATTATCATATGCGGATTTTGTCAAGTTCGACCTACACAAATTACGTTAAACCATGTGCACTCGTTAACGGTATAGGTAAATAAATTTTGACGCCAACACCGGTAAAACTGGCCAACCATGATCGAAACAATTCTTTTTTCTTGAGAAACTTTCTAATTTATACTTATACGGAACTCGTCTTAATCAAATTAATATTATATTTCCAAAAAGAGCGCTTATTACAAAATACTTTAACGTTTTTGTTCATCATATAGCCGATTTTGAAAAATCTGTTTTTTTATATTTTGAAATCCGGCTGTTTTATTATGTTCTTATACGGTACGTCGATGACCCTTCTTAACATCAAGTAATTTACCAGTTTTTCGTGGGCCGTTTATCTTTCTTTCTAGTTTCGCCGAGTTCCACACTACCTATCTAACTTTCTTCTTTTTACTTCCTTAAATACGTTTTTTCTATTTTAAGACCTCATATGTTTCATAACTCGTTTTCTTAGTTTTAGTCATTTATTGATTCGTTACAACGATTTTTCAGATTTTGGTCTGATATTTTTTTACGATTACTGGGCCGTTAACCCTTCGTAACCAACCCTCCTCCTTTATCCGGGCTTGGGACCGGCAATGGTAACTCTTGAGCTGCTCAATATGCTCATTGGCATGCTCATATGCTTGTTACCACAGGCGGAGTTAAATTATTATTAATTTAAATGATAGTAATATTAAAACGTTAACGTTAAGTTAAAATAATCAAATTATATACATCGTTGCAAAATATTATGTTTTGAATTTCCGATTTATAATTCCCAATTATCTTCAATTTCCCTGTCGTTTTTAACACAAAGCGTCTAATGTAAATAGCTATGCGGTTCGTGACGGTAAATACGTCTCAAAGATTAAACAGTTCGGCACTTCCGCCCTGAGGACATTTACATTTAAATATAACATAAAATAGGTATAAATGCGTATATTAGATTATAATTGCCAATTACAAACGCAATTGAATACTCTGAAATTAATTTACGCAAGTTAAAACATTATATTAAAGAAGATTTTAAAAATCCAATTATAAATTGAACATGACGCAGGAGATGGTTGTTAAAAAAGAACAATTATTTTTTTAGTAAATTGAAACAGAAAAATTATTTTAAAATGCTTTTATTTTCCCTGACTTCCGAAATAATAAAAACATCGCATAAACTTTAATTTCTTAATTATACTAACAATAAGAAGATAAATAAATTATGCAAATGAGCATATTAAAAAAGACGCGCGTTCGAAATTTATCAACTTTCCTAACCAGCAAGTACCGAAATTCTCCGATTTTCTACGAAAATTCATTAAATTCCCAAACATCCCCAATCAACATAAAAATGTATCGATTTTCCTGAGCTTTCCCGGTTATTTGCTTTCTAGAACAGTAGATCTACCTATAAACTTTTAAAAAATCTGTTTATTTAAATTACTTATTTAAATTGAGGTTCCAGCAAATTTCTTCATTTGGAAATTTGTTTTCTTTTTTCAGAAAATTTTATTCGCCCATTATTTTCCATGGAAATATTGGTCTATTAAACAACAATTTTCGTAATAATTAACCACGATGCAACAGTTTAAATAGAAGTCCAATATGCTATATACGAAAAATTAATTAATTAATAGCAATAATAGTCAATATAGCAACATTGGTCGCATTAAAAAATTTTACGAACAGAAATTAAAAAAATTCTATGGATAGAAGGATACCTATAGTTATACCTATTTGGTTAAAATAGGTAGGTACTTATTGAAATCAAACATTACTCAGTGAAACAGTTTATTAATAATTTATTAGATTAGCAACTGTAACACACACTCATTGTAACTATTTGTTTCCAGGTATGCACGCTTTTATAGTTCGTGCTATACCTTATTATAAGTAGCACCAAAGCATTGGTACTATTTTTGAGCATATGCAACCTACCAGCACGTATATACTAAGTTGCTCAAAAAAACAAGCAATTAATCACACGAGTTGATTTTACCATACTAGAAGTGTGGGTAGAAGGGAGTGCTCAAGAGCTTGACTAATACAAAACAAAAAACATACTAGAGGCTTATATATAACATAACGTATATACTCGTATATACGCCTATAAAGCACATTGCTGACGACATTAATTATGTCCACGAACTGTACAATTGTTTAATGAGTTAAAAATAAGATTTTTAAAAAATGGATCGTTTTTACTAAAATAATAGAACCAAAAACGGCTTCACAGAAGTTTTATCTGTATAGGTACAGGTAATAGATTTTAGTAACCTGAAATATAATTATCTGCAAATTATTATTCACTGCGATCGCAGTGAAGCGGTATTATCATCTTCTTCACAAAATCTACATAGATTCTATTTAGGTTTAGGTATTCTATAGGTTCTATTTTATGTAGGTGCTTGTCCGTGCAAGAATAATCACTAAAGAAAACTTATTGTACACGTTCGTTTTTTCTCTCTCGTAATAGTTTTTTGAATAGCACTCCAATTATGATAGCTGAAAAAGAAAACCGATCGTTTCTTAAAATTATCCAATTAATCTATGAAGTCCATTTGTATAAAATAAAAATAATCATTTTTATTTAAATACAAATAAAAACATTCTTGCTATTTACATATTATTAAATGGTATTCCATAAATAACTACAATACAACAGGAATAGCTCGACACTTGAATAACGGATACACAGTGGACAAAAGTCCCGCCCCGCCCCGCCGAGTGCATTATGTGTATCTGCATACAAACCAGTTGCTATATCCTTGTTGCATAGAGACTCTCGTTTCCTCGATGGCACATCTCATGTGCCAAGCTATTCCTGTTGTACTGTACCGACTTCTCAATGATCACTCCGATAGCTGTATACTATAGTAGGTGTTCTAAAAAAGGTTGTTTTATTAAAACAATTTCATAAATAAAAATAATAAATTTGGATGTTATATTAAAATAAATACACTGTCTTTACAAAGTCGATATATTAATATAAAACTTGTTAGCACCAATATTGATTCAAAACTAGACTATTTTGAGATAAAAGATATATCAGGCAATATAGTAGTACGTAAATTAAATTAACTAGCCTTGTTTAATAGACCCTGGTCCATGTAATTCTATAAAAGTTTCTAAAGCGTGAGGTACATTTCCTTGATAAGTTAAATTAAAACTTTTCACAGCCTTTGCAGCGATACACTTTAAACTTAATTTAGCTTGTGTTTTCAGTATAATTTCAGCTACTCCTATAAATGAAGTGACATTATATTGTTATTAACTTGTAAAACATTTTACCTGAAGATGATGTATCTAGAGGTGTTTCACCGCGAATATTAACACAATCAGTATGTGCACCAGCTTCAGCTAGATCAACAATAATTGAATGTAGGGTGGAAAAATCTGTAATCGATTTATGATAGTGTGCGATTATATGTAAAGGTGTATTACGTTCTGAATCCATTGCATTGACGTCTGCACCGCACTGAATTAAAATTTTTGCAGTTTCAGCACAAGGAAACCTAAAATTTGTTTTTAATATTATCTTTATCCATGTTATAAGAATTTAACAAACTCTCATTCAAACTTACTTGCATACATCATTTGTGTGAAAATCATCAACAGGTGTCTCGGCATTACATGATAAGTGTAACAATGTTTGTCCATCTCTTAATGCTATATTTAATTGGTTTAATGTAAATATCATTCTATTTACATCGAATTTTTCTTCTTCTGAACAATATTTAAATAATTTTGTCAAAATTGTTATTAAATATAAGGTTGTTGTGAGATTTCCTTCCATTTCTTCCTGCAATTAGTAATAAATTAATGTATCTAAATAAGGTTTGTTAAAAGTTTATTGCTCGTGCCATCATACACATTTTTATTACTCCTATATATTTTGATTTCTTGAAGATTATTTGATTGATATTTGTTTAAAATATTGTCTCACGCATTTGAAGGCATAAATAAAAATACGTACATAGGTAAATTAAATAAAACAAACGTAAAAAATCAAAAATATGTACCTAAAAAAAATGTATAGACGTCATGAGCTTGAACAAACATGAGTAACTATACATATTTTTATTTATTTATTAAGACCAAGATAAATAAAATTTTTAATATTAATAAAAATCGTGTAAACCAAATAAATGACAAAGTAATATAATCTCCTTACAATAGTACTTACCAAAACAGTCTCAGGATCGTCTTTTGGTCCAGGATTATATATTTTACTTTTATTTCTTTCTAATTCCACTATAGCTGCTCTTAATACCGTAAATACATGTCCGTAATATAATTCAACTCCTACATGTAACATCTGGGAAAAAACTTGAGCAAATCGCAACAAATCTTTCACAACAGATACATTATTTAATTGTCGCAATTCGAGGGCATGCAACCATAATTCAATACATCGATCGAACCTAGCGTTATCTGCAAACACGGCCCCTCTAAATATCACAGGATGAGGTACTTCGGGATTATGTCTGCCTAATATTCGTTCACGAATAGTGAGCGCCTCCATATGTATAGCATTCGGATTTCTCGCTATCGCTTCTAACTCCCTTATATTTTGACATTCTACCCAATTTTCGTATGCAGGTACAGGAACTATTAATTTTTTATGTATTATATTATTTGGATCGCTATGCCTGTAATAGTAAAATAATTGATTATTACAAATCCTCAACTTTATTATTATTAATAGATTTAAGTTTGACAATATTGAAGAAGATAATTTCTTCTTATTTCTTTCTATATTGGCTTAGCTTATTATATTTGTCTTAAAAATAAAACAATTTGTTTCGGATCGATGTTCATATCATCTAAAATTTTACAAAGAAAAATGTAGTTGATAACAAATGAAAACTCCCTTAGATTTTCGATTAAAAACAATAGTGTATGCAAGGTCGTTAAAAAATGATAGAAAACGATATACTTCAACATCAAATTGTGCACACATTTCGGTAATTTCGAGTGCAACTTAGAATTTTCGAAACAACGTTTCTTTGCTGCAAATAGCTCGGTGTTTCATTGAAATTAACAGACATTACATCAAACATTTATTGTAATACGTATCTTGAACTGTAAATGAAGTAAAAATGACAATTTTATAATGAAAAACTTCTGCTTTGCCTACTTTGATTGTCCATAACTTCTTGTGCATTAAGACCTTATACTGAATCATTTTTAATGCTCTCTAAAGATTTTTCAAAGCCTAAATTATTGATTGTTATCCTGAGCCCATCTTCATATAATTGATATAAAAACCAATAACACAATCACCTTAAAATCGATTATCGTTCGTGTGCGGTAGTTATTAATAAAACAACTTAGACTTTATCCATTAATTACCATAATATCATAACAATTAATATCTACAAGTCAATTAAGTAATTAAAGAAGAAAAAAGTATACAGAGCCATGACAAAAATAAATTATTTAGATGTTTTTATAGCTTCATAATTTATTTTTGTTAATTAAAAATAGATCAATTTTTCACACATACTTACCTACCTATTTGTAGGTAGGTTTCATAAATACAACTGAACAACAAAATGTTAAAAAACGTAGCACCTTTAAGCACAAACAAAGACAAACACGACAAAACACCTTTATAAAGTTGTAAAAGTCACAAACTTATATTTTAGGCGATCTTTTTGATGACACTGGTCAAAATACAGCAGATACAAGTTTTTATTTGTAATATATTATTGGAATAGTTCCCCCCCATGATGTTATGGTAGCCCAAAGAACAAAAAATCCTAAAAACGTAATTACTATGTTTATACTTAACAGGTCATTCTATAGATAATATTACATGGATATTTATTCAGAGTAGGTATTTCGATATAATAATTTTAATTAAAAAAAATAATAATGTTGATCCATTGTGTATGATAAATATAAACTTCAGAGTAAACCTCAGATAAACATAGTGTAGAACAATAGAATTTATCGAGATAGAATAAAGACAAGTTTATATTTAGAAATAAAAATTGAATTTTTATATGATTAGGACGTTTAAAACGCAATTTCACAACATAAATAAAATTTTTGGGCAAGTTTTACGAAAGGAAAATTTTCCACAAAATTCTTTGTTTAAGAGTTTAAATTAAGCTATCTAAAAATAAACTGTAGTTGTACACCCACAAATACTTGGACGAAAATTTTTAATGGTAAAATAATTAAACTACCTATGCATAATAAATATGACAATACAAGAAGAATTCCTTGAAATTATATTAATACACATGTTTATCAAGAAAAAACCACTAAGTTGTGCAATATCAAGGTTGTAAATCATTCGGCATTCTAAAAATACCTAAACTAAAATACACTTTTAATACATTTTCGATAAACTTATAATTTTTTTCGCTAAACTAAATTAAAAAACTAAATAAGCAAGTAAATATTTCCCCCATAAAAAAATAGTAAGGTAGGTACGTACACGTGCCATTGTTAGGCCATTCTATTTATAACTTTATAAAGTTCTTTATAGACATCATCATCAAAAATAAATAGCTAATCGATATTATAATAACAAACAGAGTTATAAAATGCTAAAGAATAAGCAAGAACAATATTTGCAAAATAGAAAGGTAAAGTTTAAACATTACTCACCTCATTTTCATACTTCGGTGCAGATATTTGTAGGCTAATTCCAAGCAATAATTGTCTTTGTCATTTGCGTAAGAAGCACCTAACAGCTCCATAGCTTCGATCTGTTCGTCCTTACTGATTTGAGGTCGTTCCGAAAGGTATTCCACAATATCGTATCGAGTTCTTTCTGCTGCAGCTTTTAAGGCAGTCATTCCTACTTCATTTACCGTAAATTGAGCAAAATATTTTAACAACTCTTTCACTATCGCTATGTGTCCACTTTCTGCAGCAAAATAAAGTGCAGTTGCACCACAATGTGCTTTTTCATTAGGGTTTGCTCCGTTTTCTAATAAAAAGCTAACCTAAAGCAATAGGTTTTTGTAACTGAAATGAATTCTATCGTACAATTAAATTAAATGCATACTATTAAAATAGCTAATGAAATTTAATTATTTAACACTAATTTACCTACCACATCGAGATGTCCTTTATAAGCAGCAATCATGAGACAAGTGTTATTGAATTTGTTTGCAATGTGAATGTTTGCGCAATGATCCGTTAAATATTTCACTATGTCCAGTCTACCATCAAAGCAGGCGGCTCTTAAAGGTGTGGAATTCGTTTTAGTTGGGTGATTTACGTTTGCTCCGGCTTTTACTAAAATTTTCACTACACTTAAGTGGCCTAAAATAAAAATTGAAAAGTTATTTAAGATTACGACGGGCAGATAAAATATATTATTTGTTTATGTTTTTAATTTACAGTAACATTTCAATTATAATTATAACATTAATAATTTATTATAAATATATTATCGAACATGTTACTGCATAGTTAGATAATGAAGTCAAAATAATATAATGTTATTATTAAAAATCAAAACAGTAATAAATAACAATTTACAGATAAAGTGTCTGCTGCTATAGGTATTATTTGATATTCTAGTGAGAATTTCATTCTTAAATGTAATCGATTTTTGAAATAACAATAGGCACCTGTAAGGAATGCCTATATGTATGTACATGAGTTTGTTTTGTTTATTAAACAGATACATAATTCTTCAGTCTTAAAATTTGGTAATAATTGCTAATAGGTGTATTAGGTACCTTATTCTTCAAAACTAAAATACTGGCTTTGGTTTCGCTCTTTTCAAAATCATAAAATCTACAATATCTGGAATAGTCGAAAGTGTATAGAACAGTATCCTTCCACCAAAACATTTGAAACGTAGTTAGGTATGTTAATTATCATTTTTATTGCTAACAATAATAAGTTTCCTTTGAATTAATACCTACTGTATCAATTCTAAAATGTAGGTAAAACAACTAAAATCTAAAAATACGTGTTTGATTTATAATATTACTTAGTAAATATGTGTAAAATTAAAATTGAAGATTGAATTACCTGCACCAGCTGCACACCATAGAGCACTAGCACCCTCAATAACATAACCATCAAATTTAACAGTTCCTTCTTGTTCAAGATTAGGACTGAATTTCGATAATAACATTTTTACTACCTTTTCGTGACCATATCTGGCAGCAATAATAAGGGGAGTACAATGTTGTCCTTCATCTTCAACCACGGACTAAAAATGTAACGAAAATGTCACTAACAGCTGTTGACATTTACCTTTATGTTTTACATCTAATTACGTTTAAATTAGCGCGTGAATCCTGCCAGCAAAAGGCACTGACCATCAATAGTGGCATTGCCCTTTGTTCACAAAGACGTAAATGTAACATTTTAACAGATAAATTAATAACTTACATCATTCAGTAACTGATTTACTTCTGTCCTATTTTTGTCACTCAATAGAGTATACAAAGTAATTGCCATACCATCCCTTGCAGCATAGTACACGCGATTTTTAAACGATTCGTTCATATTTATAAACGTTGCAACTAGAATAACATATCCACTACTAAAACCTATTTTGAACTAATCGGGCTGTCAAAAGGAATTTTCGCTCACGCTTTTAATGACGTAAAAAAATGAAAGAAAGCCAGCTGATTTTTTGCGATGCGCAAGTGTTTTCGGTACATGTGACCGAAATGCGCCTTATTCGAAATTGCGTTTTTTTAAACTATTGTTGGAGTTTGGAACGGTCATATGCTGAAAAGTTCAAATAAAAATATCTATTGTTTCTGATAGCAGGGTTAACTGTTATTTTTACGACCTTTTAATTAGAATTAGAATTTATTTATTAAATGGAAATCTCAATTTGATATACCTCGGTACGCGTTAAAAAAAGTCGTTTTCTTTTCTATTAGGTACAATAGAAAGTTTTTATACTACATCACAATCAAAAGTTGATATTCTTTGCTAATATTTCTTCTCGAGATAAGGGAGGCGACATCCATCGGAAATAGTTATAAACACAAATTTAAAATCGTAAGGTTATGCTTGATTTTTAACTGTTTTTTTCGAACTTCATTTAGTGTACACGTGTTTATAATAACGTCGTTGTTTAATTATTATTTTAAATGGATCAAGTAATTACATACAACAAAACTTATCAAGAACGTCTTTTGGAGTACTCGGATGTTTTATTTGGTTTCGAAAATTTATCTGCATCTCAAATTGAAGAAGAATGGTCTTATTACTTGGAATTGACTGTCGACAAGAACGGTTGGCAGGCTATATGGAAAATTCCTCGTCTTAAATGCGAGAAATTGAAAATCGCCTTCCCAACTATTGTTTTAGTGTACGTACAAAATGTAGAATTTAAAGAATCAACAGCTTTAATCAAAATATTAGCAGTACAGGACGATGTCAATCTACCTGACAATCATTATGTCCCTTTAATTCAATTATGGCCTACTAAAGAACAAGATAAAAGTTTAATTTTAAATTTAGAATCCACAGCTAATGGTTTAGATATGTTACGATTCTTCTATCAAAACATATTTATGCCATGGGATAATGACGACGATACAACTAATTGGTTAAACAAACATTTGAAATCACGATTACGACTATTCTATGATATAATAAACGGTACCATTCCTACACATGTAGCAGAACATTTGAAGTGTTTACTAACCGAAGCTCGTCGCTTACAAGCATTGCAAGAAGGTGCAACAGAAGAATTGGATGAAAATGAAGAAATAACCGTCGAAACATCAAAACAATCTCCTACCGTTCAAAAACTTTTAAATATTCATGTTCGATTATTACAAATTCGTAACGAAGTCGAACTTTTAGAGAATCCCATGTATCGCAACGTATTAATTGCAAACAAAAATTCGCCTAAAACTACAAACAACAATGTAAAAAATTGGATTGTATTTGATCAGGGAAAAATTGACGATTACATAGCATTTCTTCAGCAAGTGAAAGTACATGCTGATGAGGAAAATGTAAAATTTGTATCAACTTTACCCTTAGCTTTGGAAAATGTCAACGTAAATGATACAGTTTTTTTAAGTCAACATAAACATGTGTTTTCATCCTTGGGAAATTTACAAGACGGTGGAATATTGAAAGGATTCAATTCTAAAAATACTACTATAACATCCACAACTGAAAATATTATGTTAGATTGTTGTGGAAATATAATATTCGAGAATATAACTATAAATGTCGATTCTGCTCAGTGTGGAATTTTGGCACGATGCGGTATAGTTACTTTAAACAACTGTAAAATAATAAGCAGTACAAAATCATCTATACGTCAGGGTATAATTGTCCTTTCTGGTAGTACATTAAATTTATTAGATTGCGACATTTCTGGATTTTATACCTCAATAGTTGGAAATTCTGGAGCCACTATATCTATAAAAAATTGTAAAATACACTCTTCAAATTTTGGGCTTAAAGTTTATGATAAATGTGATGTAAATATAGAAGCAACTATATTCCAGAACTGCGAGGATTGCGGAATTTGCATTGAAACCGATACTAATTTGGAGAATGGCAAATTCTTAGCAGGAGATTTTTCAATATTGGAAATGTAAGTGTAATTTCCTATAAGGAATTTTAAAACAGTATGCTTGTTTTAGGTTTTCAAATATCAAAGTTTGCAATTCTACTGTGGGCACTAATCACACAAGAAATGTAATTATTAATACTAAAACTAAACTTGAACCGGTGCAAGATTTATTTTCGAATTCAGAAGTTGATCCGACCATTGTTCACGATAATGATTCCAACGAAGAAGAAATGGAGACGAACGAGAGTACATTCGAAAATACAATAATTGAATTTAATTCTTAAATATATGATTTAATTTGCTCATAAAATGTTTAATATTTTTTCTATATTGATGTAAAAATGTTTTTGCTTTATTATATTAACCGAAGTTTAGTTGAAATATACATTTGCAGAATTCTAACTTTGGTTTATTAATTATAAAGATCTGAACATTTACACCAAGTTTCTGCGATGCTGATAATTTTGATAAAGATCTCAATTATTATAAAAATTTTTTTATGTAATTTTAAATTTGTTGAAGTTCATTATCAAAAAATTCATACCTGCCGTATTTTATCTAACAACTTTAAAAAATAATACTCTACAAAATTTACTTAACAAACTCAAATCTATTATTCATTTAAAGGTCATTTTTCGATAAAATATTTTTGTAGAAACTACTTTAAAATTCAGTCGTCTTCTTTTATGCAATTTTCTACCATTTCTTTCAAATTTGGATTTTCCATTGCAGCAGCTATTCGTTCCTTGTCGTTTATCTGTTTGTTTACTAGAAAATATGGAGGATAAATAATTTCAACATAGAATAAATTTACGTACGCTTACTTTCATTTTCAGTTGAATGTGCACCTTTTTTAATAAATATGTCTAACTTCATTTGTTGTGGAATACATCTTTCGAGCTTTATTCGAATACATAAACCTATCAAAGTAGCTAAGGAGCAATGAGGAACAGTTGGATTGAACTCGATACGTACAACACTTACATTTCCGGCAGTAGGAGATTTGATCTGAAATTATTAATAATTAATACGAACGATTGTGATAACTACTGCGTATTGATGCATTTACTAAAACACCATCTTCGTAAACTACGTTTAATTCTTCCAAAGTATTGGGCTTTTCTGGATCTTTTATAGTCCGAATAAAATCTGGAGTGATAAAAATACAATTAAATAATTAACGTATATATTTTTTTCATTACCATATATTGTGTCGTGCAATTCTGTATTATCAATCAGTTTATGTGTAGAATTATGATTTAGTTGCTGATCTTTAACTTGATCTGATTTTTTTCGAAAAAAAGAAAGAAACATATTTAATTATGATTTTTTACTAAACAACAGCTGATCTAACCTTCAAACATTTTGCGCAGATTATCTGTCATATTGTCCGCAACGCAGAAAATAAATAAATTATAATTAGCTATTAAATTTTAATATTAATAAGACATTACATAGTTTGCTTTAATTTTATACAATTTGACTAATTTATTCTTTTGTTAATCTTTAAGTAGTATGAAGATAAAAAATACAGTATCTTATTAGATTAGTTTTAACCTCCAATTGGTGAACTTTTTAAATAATAGTACACAATCGTTTCTTTAGTAGGTATATTTATAATAAACAAATTGATTAATCTATCGATGCATGATTGAAATGTTTTTAGGGTATTTGTTCTATCAAATGATTGTTACGTATTAATAAAATGTGTCAGACTGAATTGTAAGGTCACATTCGTAGGCATGTGATTAAATTTACTTAGAATAAGACAATATGTTTTTCGTAAAAGTCCAATTTTGGGTTTCGTTATACTTATAATTAATTTGAGAGCAACTTTATGCATGTGGGGCACTTAGCAAGCAGATTGTTATCACTAGGTATATATTTCCATTTTGGGAAAATTCTTATACTTACTACCATTTTAAAACTTAATAAGATAATTAACAGGCTCCATAAAATTCCTTACTGCAAGGAAATCATGATAAGCATATTCCTGCCTATCGTTTTATAATAATACAAGTATCAACATGCCTATTTAAAACAATATACTATATTATGAATGTCTTTACAAAAATATGATTGATATACGTATTAAAGAAGCAAAAAAAATACAATAATTAGCAAATTATAATAAACTGCTGCTTAGAAATAAAATTAAGTTAATACACAATAATTATACAGAACAGTACAACTTAGTTTATATTAACTGTAACTTTTTAATAGTTAGATTCCCATCACTTTATTCTCCTTTGTTTACAATAATTTATGCACTATCATAGAAAAGCAAAGCTTGTTTCATAATCTTAAAAATATTTCAATTTTCAACTATCCAAGTAAATTTATTTTATAGTATAGTAGCATGCAAAGTGCAAAGAACAAACTATTTGCTTTAGAACTGTTTCAACAGTTGACAGTTAAAACTTACGATGCCCATGCTTCTAATTCTTTCATATCGTCATCATCTTCAACTTTTCCTAAAAAATAAAAAATAAGTAAGCACATTTTGACTTTGAAAAAATGTGAATAAGTAACGTTATTAAGTAAGTTAAATGTAGAACGACACTTACTAGCAGGTTTAGGTTTAACGAGTTCTGCTTGAGGCACGTCTGGAAGATTTTCTGGCCCAACCTTAAGAAGTTCGCTTTCAAGTGATTCCTGTTCTAATTCTTCCAATTCCTTTTCTAATTCATCTTCGTCCATATCGACTCCGAAGGCTACAGGATTACTGATGGCATCGGATATTTCCTTAGCCACATCTTGTTGTTCGGCGATATCGTCCATCATGTCATGTACTTGATCGACATCCCTAAACGATATTATTTTTTACTTAAATATAGAATACCTAAAATGATAAACTTACATATGTTTGTGGGCTTCTTTAAGTGCTTTAGCAGCTTCGCCCATGGCAGTTAAAACTGAGGTATTTGTGTTGGCTCCTTCCAATGCTTCTCTTTGCATTTCAATCGTACTGAGAGTACCATCGATTTGTTCGAGTTGCTTGGCATAACGCTTCTTTCGTTTGAGTGCTTGGAGGGCGGCCCGTTTATTTTTTGAAGCATTCTTTTTGGCAGTATCTATTTCTAATTCTATTTTCTTCTCTAGAAACTCTTGTTTTTTAATCAACATTTCTTCAGTTTCTCTTAATTTTTGAATAGCTTCGCCAGTCGTGGGCGCCTTCTCGTCCTTTTTGCCCCCGAACAATTTCCCAAAAAAACTCATTTCTAATGTTGATTTTTACACGTATAAATTAAAAACTTGATAAAAGTCGAACCAAAAGTACGTAATTGACGTATGAGTAATACTTTGGTCTTTCGAAAAGGTAATGGTTTTGACAGCAATGTCACCCATTTAACATTGTTGCCAAATTGAATTAAAAAACAACTATTACAGTTATTTTTATGCAACTTTGTATATAATTATCATTACAGAATTATTTTAATGCAACTTTGTTGGTATATAATTATCATAATATTTCAACATATTTTGCAAATCCTTATATTTTCCGTAATAGCAAGCGTCTTCTAACTTCAACCACTTATAATCTTGATGTTCGTCAGATAGTTTTATTACTGCATTTGAATTTATCAATTCTGCTAACCAATAAATTACCGTTTTTGGTTTACCTCTTACTTCATAATTTAAAACATATTTAGAATCTTTAAAAATTTGCAAATCTGACTCCACTAATCCCGATTCTTCTTCTGTTTCACGAAACGCGGTTACCATTACGTCATCTTCTCCTGGATCGACATGACCTAAAATTGCAAAAACACAAGATAATGTAGAATACGCACGTAGGAAATAATAATAAATATTTATAACCTCACCTTTCGGTGGAGTCCAATGATGTTCGCCGTAAGATGTTTGTAAAAGTAAGTATTCAATTAAATTTGTGGACTTACGAAAAATTACAAATCCGGCGGCGGTTTTCATTCCGATTAAACATTAATCATTATTAAATCATAAATACTATTAGGACTTACACTAATTTTGAAGCACGTCAGCTAATGCGACGTTGCCGTTAATAAAACTTTCATTTGTTCAGAAATTGAATATTTACAATCATGTGCAAAATAATTTACATATTCATATTTCAAATTAAAAGAATTGCATTATATGCATGATCTTTATTAACATAAAAAGAAAATTACATAGATAGTGCGATGTTGTTTTAATTTAGAATAAATAACTAACACTAAGCATTTATCTAAATCAGCAGGAATGAAATCTTCAATAATCTTAAAAAACGTTTTCCCCAATGGCACGGCTTTCTTTCAGATCATTAAGCTTTGTTATTAAATCACTAATAGATAATTCACCATGTACCACATTATCTCTAGTGCGAACATTAACCGTTTTACTACTGCGTTCTTTTTCGCCAACAACTAAAATAAATAAATTGTATATTAATTAGAAAACTTTTAAGATGTAGGTATCTGTTATTTACCCAAAATGAAATTGAACTGTGAAACTTGGGCATTTCTAATTTTTTTGTTCATGGTGTCACCAGGATCTGTATCGACCTCGCACATAAAACCAGCATTGTAAAGCAGTTGTTGCACTTCTTGAGCGTATTCATCAAAAGCTATTCCAACAGGAATCACCATTACTTGTCTAGGTGATAACCAAAAAGGCCATTTTCCTGAATAGTTTTCTGCTAAAATGGCTATCATTCTTTCAACAGAACCAAGAATGGCTCGGTGAATTATTACCGGTCTTTTCTTTTCTCCACTTTCACTGAAACACACATCACATCAATTAACTTAAAGAATTAATATGCAACAACATTTACCTAACATATGATAAATTAAATCTTATAGGCAATTGAAAGTCTAATTGAATTGTGCCACATTGATGTTTTCTGCATAAAGCATCCCGTAGTGTAATATCAATCTTTGGACCATAAAATGCTCCATCTTCAGGATTCAAGCACCATTTATTACCAAATTCGTTAAGACTGTCTTCCAATGCCTATGTATCAAATAATTAAAATACCCATTTTAAAAAAATTGACAAGTTACTAACCTTTTCCGCCTGATTCCAAACTTCGACATCTCCCAAAAATTGTTGTGGTCTTGTGGATAATTCCAAATCAAATTCAAATTCAAATGTTTTATACACATGACTGAGGAAGTTTAAACAACTGGTAATTTCATTTTTAATTTGATCTACTGTACAAAAAATGTGTGCATCGTCCTGTTGAAATCTTCGAACTCTGGTCAAACCAGTTAGAGCACCTGATAATTCATTTCGATGTAACACACCAAAATCTGCAAATCGAATAGGCAACTCTCTCCAAGAACGAATTCGATTATCAAACATTAAACTAAAAGAAAACATATAATTAGCCCGGTTTACACTTAAAAAAATATATGCTCGCAAAGGAAAATTTATTGATTCTTTTCAAATTAAAAAGGCCCTAGTATTACTAATTGTAAAACATTTTTATAAAATAAACTAGGTATGTATAATGGAAATTGTTTAAAATTATAGACAAACGTTCGACGAGAGGAATCTTTAGGAGATACATAAAATGTCCTACTTACCAATGTCCTGGACAATTCATAGGTTTAAGGGCAAAAGTGTCTTTTTCCACATCAAAACTGAACATGTTATCCTTGAATATTTTTAATGTCATTTTCTTTATTTGAATTAAAATGTAGTTTGATACTTACCGCATAATGTGCCCAGTGACCAGAAAGTTGCCACAGCTTCGCATTATACATGTTTGGACTAACAACTTCTTGGAAGCCCCTTTGCCTGTATTCTTTCTTAATAAAATCAGTCAAAATATTATAAATATGGGCACCTCGAGGTTGAAAAAAGCACGAGCCTGGCGATAATTCATGAAAGAAGAACAATTCTTGTTCCTAAAATAAAAAAATATATATTTACTTATATAATGAAAACTAAGAAAATGATAACCTTTCCAATTCTTCTATGATCTCTTTTGGCAGCTTCCTCTTGAAAATGAATCCATTCTTTCAATAATTTTGAATCTGGAAAACTTATTCCATATACTCTTTGTAAAACCTCTGCATCTGCCTTTCCTTCCCAATATGTAGATGAATTCTATATCAAAATTTGAAAAATTAACTTGTACGAAATGAAACAATCAATACTTTTACCTTCGTCACTTTAAAAGCTTTAATTTTACCAGTGTGTCGAACATGTGGACCTCTGCATAAATCAATTAAAGGTCCACAACGGTATACGGTTGTGGTAGGAGTAGTCACCTTTTCATTTAAAATCCGAATTTTGAAAGGATTATACTTAAACATTTTCAAGAGGTCTTCCTTTTTCATTTCCAAACGTTCAAAAGGTTGTTTCTCTTTAATGATTCCCTTCATTATATTTTCTATAGACGAAAATTCAGTCGTAGATATCTAAATATAATTGGAAACTTATAAAAGTTGAATATCAATAAACTGTTAATACCTACTCCTTTATCATCCAAGTGCATATCATAATAAAACCCCGATTCGATTGGGGGACCATAACACAAACAACCACCATAAATTCTTTCTAGTGCTTCGCCCAGTATATGTGCAGATGAATGCCAAAAAACCGATTGAGCTTCCGAATCTTCAAACTTTAATAACTGCAATTCGCAGTCGTTCTCCAAAGGCCTATCCAAATCCCATAGAACACCATTTACTTTTGAAATCACAGCATTATCGGCTAAACCTTGACTGCACAAAATCGAGTTACTGACTGTTTAAAACTACTTTCGACTAACTCACCTAATAGTTTTTGCAATATCGTAAGCTGTGGTTTTCCAAGCAACAGCTTCTATTTCTTTACCATCTGGCAAAACAACTTTAATGCCAGTTTCCGGTTTATTTTTTAAATCTTCATTATATTGTTCTTTCAGTTTTTCCCATAATACGATGCGTTCTTGAATGAATGCGGGCCATGGTTTTAATTCGTTCAATCCAATTTTTTCATTGGAACCGCCGCTCCTTTTTTCCTTAATTTTAGACGCCTAAATTAAATACGGTGTTATAAAGATTTAAAAAAATAATCTGATATAAATTAATACACGTGCATTAAATTACATCATCTCTATAAAACAATACAGTATAACCTAAAAGCAAAGTGGTTATTACAAACCAAGGTTGAATATGTTTGTCGAAGTATAGGCACTATGAGTTTTTTTGAATAATAAGACTTTAACATTGCGAATACTATTAATATGAATATTAATCAATCATGCCTTTTTATCGTCCGATATTTTTATATTTTCTACACTTTCGGCCACGTTGACGCTCATTTTGTTGTCGGACAGCACAAATATACACTAAACACCACAACAAAGTGTATGATGAATCAATATTATATTTATTTAAAATACAAGCGAAAAATAAAATAGTTTTGATAGAAGATACGTGGATGATATTGTAGGCATGAGTTAAATGGCGGACATATTTTAATACACAGGTGTAGTCAGAAATCGCGTATTTACGCCATCTTTAGTTTCAAATTAGTAGGTAACAGGTAAAATAGGTAAGTAATAAAATTTCATTTAACGAAAGAATTCGGATAAACGAAAATTCGTATTATCCGAATTCACAAAATGTAGCATAATATAATGGTAAAGAGAAATTAAAAGATAGGTAGCAAAGAAATATGTTTAAAAATCATTTAAAAACACAGAAAAAAAGTGGCTACGGCTATTAAGAATTTTAATATCAATTTTATTCAATAAATTTTAAATATTTACCTATATAATTTTGAAATTACACAAATTCATTTATTGTAAATATATTACAAAGGTATTACAATGATGTAAAATGTTAAATAGGTAATAATTTAATATTTAAAAATCGAAGTCATGAAAGGTTTATTCTTACTATTAGTTTATGTTTTGAATTTATTAAACATGCCATCTATAAAATGCAATAATTTAAATTTTCTGTAATTTATGGCTAAATTTTAATGCACCAATAAGTATAAGTAAACGTCACATCATGTGACCTCAAACTAACCACTGTGTAGGCGCCTAGGTGGCGCGTTTGTTGGCATTGAAGTAATTTCTCGTCCTGTTATTCACTTAATTTTGTATTTTTAACGGAAATAAAAACGTTATTTTGGTTAAATTGATGATATTTGTGCGCGTACTTTTGATTGTGTCCAACTGATATTAAAAATTCGTCACGAGTTAAGCAAGTAGGTAGGTTAAAATATTTTACTGGAATTTACTCTTTACAAATGTATCATGGCGTTTCCATTTGAGATTTACGTAGGTATTACCATCAAAACTCATTTGTTTAAGTCTATGTTTTATAATTGAATTTTTTTTTAATTTAATTTATTAATATGCCATACCATCTATTGAGTTTAGGCATACGTTATATTTAAATCTGGTGAATCAGTCCTATCGACCTAAGAAAATCCATAATTGAATGTTGAAATACAGAACTGATAAAATTACATATAAAATAATCTTGATTTTAATATTGTGTAGGGGTTAAACATAATTTATTATGTAAAGCCGGTGCATTTATAAAATGGGAGATTAAGATCGAACAACTACTTACAGAAATTATTTTAAACTAAAGGTTCTGAAAGACATTAATTGTTATTTATAGGTATTTACCTATTAGTAAATTTTTGCACATGTGTATCACATTTATTAACTAAATCGTTACATCCCAGGCATTAAAATTTGTACTGTTTATTAGGAAATTACTTAAAATTGCCCATATCATGTTGTTTGTGTTCGTTGCAAAAAAGTTTATATGTACTGTAAAATCATTTTGATTTATTTTTTTAGTGATGCTGGCACAAACGTACGAAGTGTAATTATCGTATCCGTTCGAATTCACTATCGATAACTGGAGTTTCTGAATATCAGTAGTATGATGTAAGTACTGCTTTTCTTATTTCCTAAAGATAAAATTGTTAGTTATTAAAATCGTAAATTAATCATAGATTATTGATAATGATCTGAATGCATATCAATTTTGTGACGAATAGAACCTCACCAGCTTACACGAACCTTAATTGCTTTTTATTTTTTATCGATATTGAGCTGTTTGTTTTAAACCTGCAACACCTTCATGTAAACTTGAAAGCTTGCACTTCGTTAGTGTAGTTTATGCACTGTAAATGTTTATAAATCGCTTTATGATTGGAATTGCATTGGTATTTAAAATATTAGAAATAAGCAAACAAAACTGATAACATTTACTTACATGAACACGGCACGTGCAGAATCTAAATTATATATGGAAAAACTCCTATGCAACATCCCAAATTTAGGGTAAAAAAGTACAATAACAATTAATAAACGAAACAAATCAGCAGAACTATTTTGGCGAATAAAAATCCACTGAGAGGATCATAAAAATCAAGCGCATTTTAAACAAGTTCTTATTAACATTATTAACAACTTACCGGCAATGGCAAATTATTCCACATTTTTCGATTTTGGTTTTGGCAATTTATTTTATTGAACTTCCTGGGTTAGTTCGATATACTTTCGGTTCTTCGATTAGGAATGACTACATCTGTTATCTACAGATTGTTAACACAAAACTAAGTGCACTTTTTGCTTATGCATGTGTGTATGCGTGTAATAGGTATATGTTTATTTTAATGCATAGCAATTATAATGACTGTAACTAATAGAACCTCACCAGCTTGAACAAGTTCAAACCTACCGTTTTTATCTTTTGTCGATTTTCCATCGTTCCTCTTTTAAACCTGTAACTCCACACTTCATGTTCGCTGCACCCGCTTATCCGTAATATTTTTCTAACTGCTTTATGATTGAAATTATGGCATCCAAAATAGATTTAGTTTGGGTAATTCATTTTAATAGATCTTTCAGGTTAGATCGACATATTCTGGGTTCATCAATTAGGAAGGACAATACACGTCCATTACCAACCACATCGACAATAAACTCGATATAATATAATCATTAAATTATCGTTTTTCTTGTATTATTTTATTAATTAAAATATTCATTCTTTGTGATTCTCGCTAAACATTAATTTTGAAAACTTTCATCATTTTTGTCTTATTTCTTTAATAAATTGGAATCGTAGATGTCATTCCTCTAGGTCTCACACCTCTTTTGGTTTTCCTGGACTTTGGTCCATCCCCTTAATTATCACTCCACCTTTTCTGCGACTAGAGTCGGATGTATGGCCCACACTCTCACCATTTTGGAATACCAATAATGGAGATCCACCCAGTTTTCTTACCAACACCAGTATTCAGCGTTCATTTCATTATTTTTAAATTTAAATACATTCTACAGATTGGTACTCTACAAAGTACTTTTTTATATATGTAACAGGTACATAAAGTTTATTTTAATAAAGGAATTGATATGGTTTATTTATTAATATAACACCTTATGTGATGATTGAGCTGATTTTTTAGTCACTCACTTTCAGAATTGATTTACGATAAATTTTTTGTATGTCACTTAGATAATTTGTTTTTGAATAAATGGTTTAAATTTATTATATGATATTAAGAAATATGTTTCTGTTATATGTATTTTAAGTTATAAAGTTAAAAATGAAAATGAGTGTCTAATAATGATAGTATTGGTTTTGTCGTGGTAAACAGGATATAAGTTGTGTGATCAATTTAAAATGGACAAAATTAAGATTCTTTATAAACTTATATTGTGAAGTTTACTTTTGAGACAACCCTAGATGGTCCTTTCAGTATCTTCGAAATGGGTTGATGACATCTCCATTAATTGTGAGTGGTTCTTTGAGACGAATGGAAAAAAAAGTCTAATCAGGTTAATATTATGGGAAAGAGTTAGTTGCTATGATGTAGGTAATAAAGTCATGAATAGTTGGTACTTAGGTATTTGTTTACTACTTTGTTTCAATATAGGCAACATTTTGTAGCTTAACCGACTACAACTCTATTATTAAATACGCCCGAGATTTTGAAACCAGAAATTTGAAAAGGTCAAAGTATTTGTTATTTACAGATAAAATACCTGACTTGCCCAATTACTTACCTACCTCGGGAAAAGGCCCCTGCGTTTAAAAATTGATGCACTGTTTACTCCCAAGTAGGATAAAGGTTGGATTCTTAGATAAATAAAACGCCCAAATCATATTTAATTTGATTATTAATGTCATTGCCCATCAAAGCCAAAAGAGCCCATGTTCAACCTAAAGGTGTGAACTGAAGAAAGAATATGGAAGAAAACTCCAGCTCGTAATTGTTATCAATCGATGGCTTCAATAATGTTTTCAATAACAAATGGATGGCTGCCTTTCCACTTCCAATTACAAAGTGGTTATGTAATCATCAATAAATCGTATGACGTCCCGCAAATGGGTTTAAACTATCAACTTCAATACTTCGTCGACATTTTAGTATATATATATTTTTATTATCATAGTGGGGTCCTGATATGGCAATTACCCAGCTATTCTTATCATGCTCAATTATTCTTTTATAATATTGACTTATTGGGGTCCTAATTCGGATACTACCCAGCCATTTAGCTGATCTTTTGAACTCGCGCCTCTTCTCTCTTACTTACAATCTTAATTACATCAACAAATAACCAACTTGCAATCAAAATACAAAAGGAATCAACACACACAAATGCAATAAATAAAATTAAATATAGTCAGATAAACGAAGTTCAATTTGAACCCAAGCTACAATAATAATTTATTAGTAAATAATATTTAAATATGCCGATAAAATGCATGACGTTAAAATCTCCCTTTTTTAAGTAACATTTCAAGTGATTGAGACAGATGCACCTTTGACCCTAAATATCAAAAATCAACTAAAGAGACTAAACAAAAGGGGTATTACCTCATCCGACTTCAGAATAGGCAGAAACGTTCAAATTGTAAATGCATTGTTAATTAACGATTTTATGTAAATAATTGGAAAGCAATAATTAACCAAACCTGGAAACCAAAAAGGATGCACTTTTTTTAACATACTTATGTATGCATTTCATACGAATATACAACGATATCCTGATAATGCGGCGTCCGTATGCATTTGTTTATATCTACTGCAAAGGTTAGGTGAATAGACTATAGTATTGTATTCTATAAAAGAACATTTTTTTCTTATATTAAGGTTTTCTCTATAATAAAACCTCTATATTGTAAAACAAATTGGACCTTCCCTTGAATTTTCTCTTACGGAGAGTCGACTGTACGTTGCTATATTAACGAAAAAACTGCAGCAGCATGAATGTTCTGAAACAGAGGTTAACATTTTTGCGTTGTGCAGATGCCTCATGTATTTATAAATTAATACCTCTTATTATTGAAAAGTTAAGAATTATTAAAAATTAAATAACTTTTTGGAGAAATTTAAAAATAAAAATTGGTAGTTATGTGTATTTGGGATATTCTTTTCACTTGTTTAACACAAATTATCTTACTCAAAGTCAGTGCGCAGCAACTTTTCGATATTTACCCAACGTTATGTTGGGTGCTGTATAAAAATGAAACAGGTGCCTATAATAAAACTCTTTAATTGTACATATTATATTGTCGGCAAAAAGTAACATACCATGAAATGGCTTTATAATAGTAGGTATATTCCTATAATATTTCTAGCAATAACAATTTACTAGTTACACAATTAACAATGTTAATTTGTGATATGAATTTTATACAAACAATAACTATTATTTTTAAAGTTGGTGAAAATATTCAAGTAATAAAATAGATAAACGAAATACTTGGTAGAAAAAATAGGTACTAATACGCGAAGTCTCACCAACAGTAAAAATAATAAATTCTATTGTTTATACGATCATAATAATTAAAAAACTACAAAAAGTATTTTTCTGTATAATACAATCAATATATGTATCAATGACAATGGCCTTGTTTTAAGAGATCATGAAGTATTTACTATATAAAGGTAAAAATTTAATACAATCACTCTTGAAATTCTTTTCACATTTTTTTTAACATAAATGCATAATTAATAATGGAATCGTAGAAATCGATTTATTAAATGTAGGTAAGTAAAATGTAGAAGTATATTTTTTGAATTGGTTTTTGATAAATTTAACATCTACCTACATTCCTTAATAAATGAATTTAAATAGTCTACAACTGTAGATTTGAAGAATAAATCTATATTGTTATTCGATCAGTCACTTTCGAATTTGTCCGTTTTTTTTCATCAAATAAGTAGTAAAATATCTTAAATATTAATTTAATACGTCCGATTTAACATTTTAAATATATATATATATATATGTATATAAATAATTTATTTCTGTAATGGGTTTTTCATTTGAAAAAAGAATTAAGAGTGACCCATATTCTTTTTCTATTTTGTCACTGTTACAAGTTTACATAGGTACGTCTTCGAAAACGGAATGGAAACTAAATTATTTTCAAGCCCTCGTATTAAGTTGGAATTAAATAATAACGTATCACAATATAAATTTTGTGCAACAATATTCTTATTCGACTAGTAACGAATTTTAAGAATTATTTAATATGGTACAGGAATAAATTACTTATGATTCCGTTCATTTCATGTTATAGTTAAGTTTTTAAAACTATTAAATATCAACAATGCGTAAATTATAAGAGCAGTAACAATAGATTAAGTACAGAATATCTAAATGTATATGACTCTAAAATCTAAGAAGTATAATATATAATAGTATCTGAAGGATAACAATATTAAGCAGTAAACTTGAAATAGTTTTATGCCTATATGCTACTGGACTATATTGGTATGATGCAAGTTATCATTTCCTCAACAACTTTACTTATATATTTATCTAAAATTTATTAACAATTCTAGAAGTTATTAAATAACGGAGGAATGTCGTCGAAAACGATTCATCTTTTTCCTTTTTAGAAAACAAAACGACACTCTATTTTTTTTGTTATTTTATAAATTACATAAATATACCTAAGATACAAAATCTCTAATAAACGAAACGGTACATAGGTAACTGAAGTTTATTATCGATGTAATTAACTATTTATATTATATCCCACTATCTAAACAAACTAAGTTTACTATTTGGTGTATGAAATTTTATCTTAAAAAAAGAACTATTTAGTTTACAAAATTACACAAAATGTTCTACGTTAAGTCTTATTTACTTCGATTTTTGCTTCGACATTGCTTTTGTGTGTTCTTTCGTACACTATATATATATAGACTAAATCTTCGATTAAATTGTTAATGATTATTTTATTGGCATGTCCTGGTCAGATAAAATCAGAAATAATTTATACGTGGTTGTGGCCTGATTGTCATTTGCAGCGTAGAGACATTCAAACGAATTAATAACAATGAATCGTCATCGTCTTCCAAAGAAATAAATTTTCACGGTCATGCGGGGCCGAAACTGAACCGCCTCGTTTTTCTTTTCTTTTTTTTTTGATGGCGTGTTTTGTCGTTGCGTTTCGTAATCATAATTCTATGCGCACAATAACAATTTCAGTAGAGGTGTAGGGGAACATGGCAAGAACAAAATAATTGTGGTCCCATATATTTAAAATGCAAATTTTCTTCGATGACTGGTAACTATTGAACGATGCGAGATTAAATTTGTGGTAAAATGTTTCGCGACGTTTATTCGTACTTTAGTTCTTTATTTGTTGTAGTTTCTGTTTTTAACGTACATCAATTTTACTATCTGACAAGGCATACGAACACAAATAACGATTAAACAATCTTTACGAAGTACCTACCTATAGGTAAGACTAGGTACACCATAAATATGTGTATTTAAGTAACTTTGGCGTTATTCACAAAAAAACCATATAAATGCTTTTGAAATAATATTTACATGTTCTTCTTTATTAAGATTTACTTTATCGCATAGGTTTTCTATTTAATATATTAAATGGTATCTAATAAACTTTATCCTCTTATACAAAATAGGTATCACATTAAAGCAAGAAATTAAATATAACAGTAGGTAGTGTTTTATTTATTGTAAGTACACTTTTTGTATACATTTTTTTGGCATATTATTTGACTATCTACCTAAAGGTCTCATTTTTTTCAATATAGGTAGTTTGAGAACAAGGTTTTTATTTTGATAAATTTAGCGTGTAGAATTTTCTCCAGACTTGGAGAACTTATTTAAGTTTCCTCCAAGTAGGTACGATTGGAAATTTGAAATTTTCTTTTGATTTTTTCAATGCTGCACGAATTAATCCACTTGTCATTGTCGGCATTTATTATTATTTTACAGTTTCGATGTTTTATCAAAAATACTTAATTTATTAGTTTCAGTTTGTATTAAAAAAAAAAGTTACAAATTAATATCGGGTTGCAAAGAAATATCGGTAGTTTTTAAACGAGCGCAAGCACTACACGAGCAACAAGTTTTTATGAACAATTAAGTGCTCTAATCGCAATTGAAAAATGGTTAATCTAACAGTGCATGAAATTTCGGTAATATTCTACCACCATCGTCAACGTGTATCAAAGAAATGTCTAATTAAAACTATTTAAAAATCTGTAATAAATTGTTATTTCCAGATTAACTTGTTCAAGATCTCGTAATTAGCAGTATTTATCGATACCACTTAGCTATTTAACGTACAACTATACCCAATATTATCACGTCATTATCATGTTGTACATAACTTGACTTGCTTAGCATTATTTATAAAACAAATTTACTAATTTGATCCAATAACAAAATATACATACATACATACATATCTATAATATACAGGGCGTACGAAAACGACGGGCAAAAAACTCGCGGGGCGATTCCACTCGAAAAATTAATGTTACAAGTTTCTATAACGTTTTTCCGAAAACTCGAAAATAACGAAATTACAGGGCCTCAAACTTTGTTTTTTTTTAAAAATCAATTTTAACGAATAACTTTTTTTGCCAGAGTACCGATTCTCTTCAAATTCGGCTCATTTATCGCTAATGTGCTTTAGTGTTCTTGTTCTAAATTTGACGTAAATCCCCCCCTAATGCAAACTGCCTTCGACCTTCGGATAAAGACCCAGAATCATTTTCTTTGAAATTTGATTTCTAAAGTTTGATAGCACACAATTTAAGGAGCATAAAAAAATCTTAAAATGTCCTTTTGTGTTGTATCGCGATAAAATAAGACGTTTTCGCGGAAATAAAAATGCCTTTAAAAATTCGATTGCATCGAATTTCCCGAGAATAATTAATTTATAATAGGCACTTTGAAAATTTTTTATGAAGATGTTAAATTGTCAGTTCTAGTAAATTAAAATTTGAAGAGGACCGGTGCACTAGCAAAAAAATGATTTGAACAAATAAACTTACGAGGCCCTGTAAGTTCGATATTTTTGAGTTTTCGGAAAAATGTTATAGGAACTTGTGGTGTTAATTTTTCGAGAGGAATCGGTCCCCGAGGTTTTTGCTCATCAATTTCCGGACACACTATATATATATACACAATGTAGCAATAATGAATGCATTAACCGCATCCTTTCGTTTTTGATTAATTTTTAGTTAGCAGGTACCTAGGTAATATGCCGTTTTTTTATTGTTTTTCGAGCAAAACGTGTACTCACATCTTGGTTTCTCATGTAAAAAGAAGCCAATAATAATACTATAAATAACGAGAAAATACATTTACGTTTAGCTCGACATATACGATCCGCATTTTCGTCCCCGCGGAAGTTAATACGGACGTATTAATTCATAAAAATATTTGACCATTGGTGATAATATTTTCGGAATACGACGGAAATACGGATCGTGTATGTCAAGCTTTTAAATATCTGATTTCTGAAATTGAATGCAATACATTTAAAATTCTGTTATATCACAACAGGTAAAACAAAATAATAACACTAGGCACTTTCAGTAAAGACCTAAGTCTCAGTGCCTTAAACAATTATATATATATATGTACATGACACTACGTAGGTATTAGTTTGAATATCTACATCTATTTGTCCTTTAAATCACTAGGTATTATGGCAATACTACTGTGCTGTTTACTTTAGGAAGATAAATATATATATACATATATATTGTTTTCTTATTAATTTGCGTAGCAATATGATATGTTAAAAATAGTTCTATTTCTACTAATGTAAAAGGTGCCTCTGTATACATAGTGTTTTAAATCGTTGTATAACAAAAAAATTGCGCGCTTATCGCTTTGAAAAAAAAATATTAAACTACATTTTGCGCAAAAATGTCCGAAATTTATAGGGTCGTTTCTTCTAAATAAAATTCGGCCTTGGCGCGATTAAAAAATAATTTTTAGTCAAATATACCCGTTTATGTGCACGGAGATCGCCGCCAGCGAAAAATAAAATTGTTATAATATATTGAAGCACCTTGTACAAAACACTAAAATTTATTATTAAATTTTAACTTATTATTTGTCAGTTATGATAATCTGCTAAATTAACTAATAAATTTTCTAAACGTTTATAAAAATGCTTAATAAATAGCATGTATATTAAGTACACGCTCAAAAATTGTGCACGCAATAACACGACCTTTTTATAAAAACAGCTACTTTTTAAAATCTATTGCCTAAACTACGAATGTATTATTGCTATCGTGGCATGGGACACACTATTCGAAATTAAAAAATTTTGTAAATAATATATTTACTTTTTACAAACAGAGTGATGGAAGTTGATGTTATTTTGTGCATTAGTTTGCTGAACACCAATAGCCCTTAGCATTGTTTCTTCGGGTTCTTTTCAAATAATATTTATTATAATTCGTACTTAAATAACGAGTGTTATAAAATTCATATTTATATTAAATATGTAATTATATAAATAAATAAATAATAGGTGTAATAATTCGATAATATAATTGACAATATAAATAAATCGAATGTGCGAATAATCATCACATAAACAATATGATTTTTGTGATAATTGACTTCTAAATCTATTAAGTTACTACAACAAGCAACTAAATGGTAAAGATTTTACTGAGCGTAGGTATTTACATACCTATTGGTACACAATAAATTAATAACTCCGTTGAATAAAAACCCGAAGCAATTTGTTAAAACGAAGATGATGCCTGTACAAACGCATTAACCTAAATTGGCTACATTATAGCTAACTTTACTAGGTCTAAAAGTGCTATGTCCATACGTATTAAAAGGGGCACACTAATTCTCCGTACTCAAACATTAGAGACACCGCTACAAAGACAAAATATAGAAGAAACATAGTAAAACCAAGACCCCTGTTCATTTTCCAATGAAAACAGGCAATGGACATTATTACAAATATCAACATCATAAACAGAATTGTGATTGAACACACCATGCCGACAGAATTCACTTGAACTGCCTCCCCATATATAATGCCGTATAATAACCAAGGCACTGGTAACCTGCAACAATTAAATTTACTCGTTATATTACGTTGCGCATTTAAAAGAAATATCTATAAAGGTAGGGGCGCAGAGGGCCGCATCGCAGCACAAAACTCCGCAACCGATAATTTTCACGCAACAGAGATTCCGGCACTGACTCATTTAAAATGCACCCCCAGCAATTGGTTGCGCTGAAATGCGACCCGCTGCGGCCCGGCATAATGTACGCTTACCTCGATAGTTAAAAAAAATGTTTCGATATTTCCGTTATTAATTTTATTATAAGTAGATATTTATTTGTGAACGTTTAACGAAGCTTCCCAATTTAGCGGTAGGTAATCTAATGCGGAACTTTTTTGGTAATAGTTATCTACTAATTTTCTTTGTATCGTCTACGTCTGTTTCCAAACGATATTAGGTATTTATGTAGTTTCATTTAAGTGAGTAGGTATATGTATACAAAAGTTAAAGAAACTTTCTATTAATGGCAGATTAATAGCGACCAAGTTCAAATCAAATAATAAACAACAGTCGAGTACTAATTGGATTTGGTCAAATTAGTTTAGTTAACATCCTTTATATTTATTATTTTTAGTATAGATCTTATATAGTATAGTATAGTATATATAGTATAGTATAGTATCATTTATATAGTATAGTATAATTTCATATAGACTTATGGTGTAGCACCTATTCTATTTTTAAGACGGCATCGCTGAAATAAACTAAATGAAGTATCAAAAACGCGCCATTTGTTGCAATAAAAGCGAAAAAAGCTTTCGAAGAATCGGCGACTAAATTAATTTAGCGACTGCGGTATTTAAAAGATCTATAACTATTCTCAAATTATGGATCAATCGCGATAGGTATGAAAGTAAATTGTAGGTACAAATTTTATAAATAAAAAGTGGACCACTGAAAACGAAACGAGCATCTACGTGTGCGTCTTGGGGCGCGTGAATTAATTTCGCAGAGGAATCTTTCTGCGCCCCCTAGCTGACAATTGTACGCCATAAATGGATCTAACCATGCACAAATTTTCATGTTCGTATCGAAAGGTAAAATGTAATTTCTCTATGCTAATTAATTAACGTCGAATTACTTGGTAGAGTAAATTTTGTGAAGCTGGCACGCCGAAACTATCGACTTCACAGGAAAATGACTTACAACATAAATTATAGCAAATTTTCCCTAGTTTATTTTGTCATATAGATATTTTTGTCGTGATATAAACCGCAAATGCGATTCTAGTGTATAATTCATTTTTGGAGTCTTTTCCTGATGACGGCGCACTATTGGACGAACAGGAAAATATCATCTCAAAATTCAAAATTGTCAAATATGTTGTAGAAGTAAAAGAAAAATTAATTATAAATTATTGAAATCTATATTTTTTTGATCAGTGATTATATTTGTTGTAGGTCTTTCCGTTGTTATAAGACCTCAAAGTTCAACATTTACAAACAACAGATCTATTGCTACATTTTACGCGAAACTTTGAACTCCTATCATAATGTGTTATGGGTTAAATCTAGATATTATTTTTGTTTTATTTAGCTTAAAAGAACATCTATTTGCTATGTAAAGGCCTAATTTGGATTCTTTATATTTAATAACTGTTTCAAATGAAATTGAGAACCTCAACGATTTAATTGACTACAATTACAAACTTGCATTAGACACTTTGGTAACTTAGCGCTTTTTGCCGATGTCTAGAAATTGCGATTTTTATATTCGTCGAAGTGTCTACTTTAAGAATCGGCAATAAAATCTTGCACCAACTTGCACCTTTTTAAAATATTAGGTTTCTAACAGAGCGCTGCGTAATAAAATTTCAATAAGAACAATTAACTTCGAAAAATATTATTTTATCTGTGATCGTGATGAGATTATGATTTGTATATTTGTCAATATTTTGCATATATTTTGCACCGGTTCCTTTTTATATTTATCGTATGCAAATATATACAGGGTTAGGCAAAATGAGCAGAACACCCAATTTCTTGCTTTATTATGAGCTGGACTGAAAACTGACCTTAAGAAAAGTTTTTGTATATTTTATTTAATATTTAATGACGTTTAAAAATTTTCGTTAGCTGTTATATTTTTCAAGCTATATGATATCATCAGTTATTATTTTAAATGGAACACCTTAATTTTTATTATTGATTTGTATTCCCGAGACAATCGTACGACCTTTTGTTCCAATACAAATTATTTCTAAATTTAGCTCGTTTGGAATTATTTAATGTTCTGTAAAAAAAATGACAGCTGCAGACTATTACAAATAACTACATTTCTAAGACAATTATGCATGTACAAATTTAATATTTTAGGTAAGTATTTTAGAAAGTATGCTGCATCGAATGATGTATTATAAACTTAACAAAATAATACCGGATGTTCAGAGAAAAATGCCAAATTTGTTATCCGAAAAATATTAATACCTTAGTAATTTTAAATACCAACCTACATTTTTCTCAATTCTATTGCATTGTAAGTTCAAAATTAGGGCCAAGTTGTATTTACTTCCCTATATCTAAATGTCATAGTTTTAGAGTTATTTTGGAAAATGTATTAACTCCCTCGAAATTTTATTTCATATTTATTTTGTTAAGTTAATAATACATCATTCGATGCAGCATACTTTCTAAAATAATTACCTAAAATTTTTAATTTGTACATGTATAAATGTCTTTAAAATGTGGTTATTTGTAATACCCTGCAGCTGTCAATTTTTTTGATAAAACATGAAATAATTCCAAACGGGCTAATTTCAGAGGCAATGTTTATTGGAACAAACAGTCGTACGATTATCTTGGAAATACAAATCAATAATAAAAATTAGGGTGTTCTCTCTAAAAATATCTCCAAACGTCATTAAATATTAAATAAAATATACAAAAACTTTTTTTAAGGTCAGTTTTCAATCCAGCTGTTATTAAAGTCAGAAATTGAGTATTCCGCTCATTTTGCCCAATCCTGTATAAAGAAATTCAAATGCAATTTAGTTAGGTACATAATAATACCACTAGTAGATATACCGTTAAGTACTACTGCCAAACAATTGTCTGAGCAATATAATTTCAAAGTGAAAGTAAATTTAAATAGTGCATATTAGAGAACATTTTCCCATGCTTATTGTTATATTTCTAATCTAATATTTAATAAACTCTGTATAAATTATAAAACTACATTTATTCAGTAGCATACATTCCAAATTTCACTTCGATATACGTTTTACTGTTAAAGTTATTAAATTTTGAGAAGATATGTACCTGTTCGCCCCATAGTGCGGCGGCCAAATCCGGCATCGGCGGACCGTGCGAAATTAATATGTCTTTCAAGAAATTAAAATAAATAGAATAAAATTTATGGGCAGCTTGCCGCAATTTATTTCCACAATGGCCTCTTAAAAACGACTTACCGGCTGGTCTATAAAGCAAATTTTCCGGACGTTTAAAACGATACCCGTTCGCATCTTTTATTATTTGAAATTTTTGTGGAAACGTTAGCTTTCGCTTTGAGTTGAAATGAAAAAAAAAGAACAGTTCAAAAGTATTGTAATTTCTGACACAAAATTGACATAAATTCGTAAATCTAACATTTTTAAATACCTAAGTAAATGAAACAAGAGAAATTTGAGTTTATACCTTAAATTCTAACTTAGAAATTTTTTATTAATTCCTAAATAGGTTGGAAGACGCGAGAAATGTCGCTAGTAGAGCTAGTAGGCCCTCTTCTGAAGAATGAATTGCTGAAGTTAATAGCTAGTTTTATGTTCATCATAAATCAGCAAAAATTCTTATTTTCGGGAAACATTTTAACGTTCTTTATGATTGAATTTTTTTGGCGTGCAACCTTTAGGCACTTATTGATTTATTCTACTTGGCCTGAACTGACCCCTATTAATTCGAACGTTACAAATTCGTCTTTTACACTGCATCGGGGTAGAAAGCGTCTACCTAAGCAATCTGATATCACATTAACCTTTTGCCAATGAACAATTACACGAACGTTATATCTACTTATCGTTACATTACGAATTCCCTTAAATTTTGGTATGTGAAAACTATGTAGTTAGACAGTTTGCAAATTTATTCGAAAGTCTCTCCCGATAAGTAATTATTTTACTAAATTACCTAATGCAATTGTACAGGTAATCTCGCATGAAATTTATAGTATGTAGATATATGTGAGAGTATGAGGGATTTCTCGTTCGTGTAAGGGTGTACGTTTAAAATAATTAAACTGCATTACCCGACAGTAACATCGAATATGTTGCTGCCGACGGAGGATGAGACGGCCATGTCGCCGAAGCCTTTGCGAGCCACGATGACAGAGGTGATAAGATCGGGAATGGAAGTGCCAGCCGCGAGGAATGTCAATCCCATTACCTCAGGAGGGATACGCACCGTTCTACCCACCACATTAGCCCACCATACCATGAGGTAGGAATAGGCAGCTATCCATAATATACTGCCCAAAAACGTGATGGGGAAGAATTTCTTACCTAAAAGAAAGAGATATCATTAAAATTTTTAAACAATATTGCTAAAAAATAGATACAATATATATATATTTTAACTTCCATAGGGGTCATTCTTGCAAATAGGCTATTAATATACATATTTTAAACTTATTGTGTCCGATTATTACTGGTGTTCTATCTTATTTTCGGTTTTCAATACTTTAGACTACGTCTTCTATAGGTACGTTCATTTTTTCGATTCAGGGCCTGTTTTACAAGCATGATTTAAACTGCAGAATAGCTATTTCTGGAATAACGGCTATGGAAACGTTTCTTGAAACAATGGTTTCCACGAAAGTTATTCCAGGAATAGCTTATCTAACGTATATCTCATAATTGTAAAACCGGCCCTCAGGGGTATTTAACTGATATACTGGTTTTTATTTGAGACTTCTGTTTTGGTTGCTTTGGTTATCGTAGTCGACTTTTTGTTTTCAGCTTACTTGCAGACGAGGTTGGGGTTTTCGTAATGCTCGGTTATTTTCGGATTTAGTTTGCTCCAATTACAATTTGCTTGTCGTGGAGACTTAAAAGGGTGCTGTTTTCCACTAATTTGATGGTACTTGGAAGGGTAGTTGTTTCCGCAAGCCTGTTATGTCGCGCGTGCGCCTCGTGGCCCTGTAATTTGCCGAACGTTGTCGGAAGTTATATTCAAACTTCAGCTCGATTTTCGTCCTGTGGTGGAGATAATTTGTGGTGATTCTGATTGTGAAATGATTTGGATATGTTTTAAATTGCTAATCTTCGTTGCGTCTGATGTGTGCTTTAATTGTACTTATCAGGGCGATTTCTTGTCCTGTTCTGTTCGATTTGATCTTTGTACAATTTTTAATTTATCGAATGAACAGTTTTTCTAGTTCTTTTGTCTACGATTTGAATCAAGTATAAGGTGGCCCACGAAGAAAGGCGTCTTTGGGTGTTTCTAAAAAACGCTCAAACATGTCGATTTTATTAGCAAGGGGACGTATTAATATCATATTTCCATTTGTCCCAAGGTGATGACGGTTGATGTCAGTCCAAAATTTCAAAGAGCAAGGGGAGCCAAAAGTGGCGTCATTTAAAAGTCTAATAAAGTTGATTTATAATGGTATTTATGTACATTTTTAAATTCCATTTACGTATTTTTTATAAATTTTGTAAAATTATTTGAAAGGTGAATGACTAAAATTATTTAGTGTTGGTCGAAGATACCTATTTATTAGTAATTAAAGACTGACAAAAATGCTAAATACTCAATCCAAATATCACACTCGCAGCTACATAATTATGCAGTTTTTACAATTAATTTCTTAATCGAACATTATCCTTACCCAGTGTTACCCAGTCATATGATAAAGTCTTTTTCAAGCCATTTCAGATAAATAAAAAGAGGGAAACGCTGACCCCATTTCTGCATATCTCGATCTTGCATGTTACAGTCGAAGTAAGCGTGACTTGATTTTCTACTATCAATAATAATCACTATTAATCACAATGAAATTAGGCAAAATCGAATTAGAAGGTACGTTTTTTTTTTATTTGAAATTATTATTAAGTAATTGTTTTAGTTAATGTAGAAATATTGGAAAATTACTGTTATTATATTTATTCAGTGAAAGTTGATATTCATTTGCGGAAAGGCAAGTTCCAGAAATAATATAAAAGAAAGTAGTCACAAAAAAGGGGATTATGATAAATTATGAACAGTATAGGTCCGGTACTGGGAAATTTTACTGTATATCGGTTGATGGTGGTTTTTACGTTTTTGTTTAGTCAATAAATTGTATTTATTCTATTTTAATGTTGTATTTGGCTTTAAAATATTTTTGCGTATAATTCATCTTCACAACTTTATAGTATAGTTACGTATTAAGATTAGGTGATGTAGAAAGGAGTGCATTAGTAAGTAATCATCGCATAGTTAACTGCGATACATAGAAACTGTTGCTCCTACATAAAAAACATATAAACTCATTTTTCTAGACAATTTTCTGATCCACAAATTTCAAAATAACTATTTTTGTCGCACGACCGATAGGATAGCGAGATATCCGCGAAAGACTGTCGTTTTTTTTTTTAATATTTCACGCAACGTAAAAATGTTAGCAGATGTCGGGTCGATGGGGACTTTTGACGTATTATTTATAATGGATAATGAAATGACTAAATAAATCATTTCAGCATACAAACGTTCGGCTTGTTCAGAATTGTTCCGAAGAAAAATCTGAACTAATATTCTTATAAAAATGATTTCTAAATTGTTTCGCCAATTTTGCAGTTAAATTAATTGAATCTTATTGAATAAAATTTTTTGCATTGCTAAAACATTTACAAGCATTCGCATGGAAAATATCTATTTTTAGGAGGTAGGTAACAGTGCTAACACGCAACGGGCATTATGAGTTATTAACTTCTAACGACTAAGTAACGATTAGTAAAGCTTACCTAATTTGTTTTCGTATTGATTCTCAAACGCTCGATTATAAGTTACGTTATCGCGGTATAATCTCTTAGAAATACCAAAATGCGCTTTGAACAGTATTCGTCGCCCACGTTATTGTATAGGTGCAGTCGGGCGCAGAATTAATGTCGCTGATTCCGAACGCTATGCGGGCACACACGACACAACGAACTGATTATGATCAGAATATTTAAAATTCAACTTTGCATTTGTAATTTGTCTCACTTGTCGTAAATACCATTGGTAGATTTGTTAATTGTGCCGTGTATTGCCCGCCCAACGCTCGTGATTCGCGACATTAATTCTGCACCAGACTGTACACAACAAACGTATTGAATCAAGATATTCGAAGGAAGAGGAAATTATATAAAATTTTTGCCGTTCGGTTTTATTATACCCGATAAATGTAAACTGAAACGAATAAATTACTGTTAGTTAACAGCTAATCACGAAAAACTTTTACAACTTATATTTAGCGTTAGGGTAGTAACGCCACGTTCTCGATTAAAATTAAATTAAGAATTTGAGAATAATTTCTTTTTCGTAATTAATTGAAAAAAAGTAACGCGTAAAATGTTTATTTGCAAAATATATAGGTAGGTACTTATTATTATTTTTTTTACCTAAACATAATTCGTGTATATTAGGTACTACAAAAATGCCCTATCGAAACCATGATCTGTAAAAATATTGTTAGAAAGGTCAACGTTGGCGTAGGTCATTAATTTAAGGCGAAATTACTTTCTTTCATGTCCCAAAACGGAATGCGTTTTTAGCAAAGTTGCTGTTTCGTTTAGTGCAGTAAATAAGTACCGGACCCCACAAAATTTTGCGTTACGTTTTTGGAAAAATGACACTCACCTCTAGGTGAACGCGTATCTGGCAAAGTGAGCCAAAGTGGGAAGACAATGGGCGCAAGTAAAACATACGTAATTCTTTTTCGAGCCTCAGAAGGCCAACTCATATCCATGGCTTCTGGGGCTTCTTCTTCTGAATCCCCCCCCACCTGTAGACAGACGACCGCTTGTGAGGTTAGAGATTTACGTGCTCGCACGGACGACATACGCCGCTAAAAATAGAAAATATAATGTTAGAATTGAGATACCTATGGTTTTTCTGGCAATAAATTATTATTATTATAGCAGTACATCGATATAGATCGAAAATAATTGACCAATTACTAGCATACGTTTCTTTTTTTTTTAAACCACGTTTGATTTATTGTGCGATGCAACGTTGTAATAATCTGTATTATTATAAAAATATTAGAAAAATTTAGGGAGTGGTTGTATCAAATCAAATCAAATCAACATTTATTGGACGGAAATTACATAATTTTAGTAGTAGTAGTAAATAAATGTGGACATTTAAAAAATCGTGTATTTTTGAAATATTTTAAAATTTATTTTTTATACATATCAAGTTATCGAAATGTAAATATATGTATGCTAGCACTTGTGCACAATTACTTTTCGATTAGGAAAGCTTAATCCCAATACAAACGTACCACAGTTGTAAGAACAAATACAATCGTACGTACATTATGTGCTAATGCTTTAAACGGTACATTATTGCTAAAGCTTAAAATAAACGAGATGTTTTATGATTCACAACTACTATGAACTTAAGTGTATCAAAACGGAACGTGAAAATTGCGTTTCCATTTTCTCAAGTTTTGACGGATGAAGTGATAAAGCAAAAGTCAACACTATAAATTTACATCGTGTATTTACAAATGGCATTAATCGTGAATGTTTTATATGTATTTGCAAAACGATAGTATAAAGCATGTAGCAATTGTCTGTATCACACTACACTTAAAAACGGCACAATTTTTTTGTGTGCGCTGCACTGCTTAAGCGGTTAAGCTTAATTAACTAGATAAACTACGAATCCAACAACTATTTTAAATTACCTTAATCGTACGATTTTGTTGTCAGGATTAAGCCCGAACGAGTGATTAAATAATTAATACAAGAAGTTCATTAGGATAGTAACATAAATACATGTTAGAAACACGAACTGTTACAATTACATCTCGAAATTGTAAGCGAGTTCGCGTTTCTCAAAATTGTCTACGGCACTCAAACGGGAAATGTTAACAGTAATACATATAAGTATAGGTATACATTTTAAAATACATAAATACGTGAGCAAGCAGGAAACTTGCATTATGCATACACAGTACGACATACATTATTTGGGATAGTTTTTTATTATGTAATAAGTGACAAACTGAAATTAATAAATCAATACACAAAAACGCATTCCGATATAAAGATTGCAAGAAATTAAGCGTTTACAAGAACAAGGTGGTTGGTGTTTATTGGTTGATTTTAAAGCGGCCCGCGCGCGTTACGATCCATCGTTCGATTTTAATATCGAACGTATAGGTGCGCGAATATCGCGAGTGGTTTCTTTGAAAGAATCGAAACATCAAACCGATCGTGACGTCTGTGGGCCCCTTAACTGTATTCGAATTCCTGTGTTGTCTTTGGTGTTAATAAAATACAAGAACTGTTTGTGACGGACACTTGCTAAATCTTTAATTGAGTGTTGTGCAATACGTTTTCAGAAAAACGTTTACTTTCGAAACAATTATGATTACAACATTTTAATTATCAGATTAACGTCGAATTGAAAACGAATAATTTAAAATTTAGATCGGCGATAAAGACGTCTCTAAAAAAAGTCGCAAACAATCTTATATAGGTAACTGCAAAGTGTTAAATCTTGCGTTTTCATTTGCGATTGTTTTGCCTTTTTAATTGAACACACGATTTTTATCATTGTTTTATTCTTAATAAATTAATAAAGCTTATTGCAGTTTAATAGACGCAATAGGAACTCGAGTTTGTCTTGTTACCAACAGTGTATATTTGATTGTCTATTTTATACAATTTCAAACATTTTGAACACGTTGCAGCTATGTACGTATGTTGGTGTGTATAAACATGGATCGTTTAACCTTTTGTCTCGCATCCTCGAAGTAGAAGATTTTATTAGTAGGTATATCTAATGTTTATGTGTTGATGTCAATAAAGAAACAGGATCGAATTATATTTAGGGATGCGTTGCAATAGTTGAAGGCTATAAAAGATGAGATAGTATCAAAGATAACGTTATTAAAATGTTGAACTTAATTTTGAATGGCATACCATCGTTGCCTAAGGGATTACTTACGCTTTTCAGTACCTACGTGATTGGTAATGAAAATAAGATTCCTCCTTTTGTCCATTTACAGAACGTTACAGACCGATCGCTACCTATTTAGAAAAGATCTCGTATTTTACCAAATACTACAATATTGACATATTCGCTTAAAGAAATTAGTGAAAAGCTTAGATATAAATTTTTTTTTCTACATATAAACCGCTTACAAAGTTAATAATGTACTTTATTATGTGTGAAAATATTACACAAAAATCAATTAATCTACTTCGGTTTTCTTGTATATCGATTTATAAAGGAAAATGTACGTACTTACTTTTTTTTTAATAAGAGCATTTACGAAGTTATAATGTGGATTTTCGATTGAAAAAAAGTCGGACGTCAAAAGCAAAATGATAAGATTAATTGTTCAACTGATGCCTCTCAAATATACGTTTTTTTCTGTCATTTAAGGGGACGATTAATACTTATAAATAGTTTTTTTTATCGTTGGTGACAACTTTGAAAATTTCTTGACATTGTAAATGATGTACTTTTTTATAATTTTTTATATTTATTGGTCTAGTACGACAATATAAATAAGGTTTCACTTATTTTCTTAAAATCTGCAAGGAATTTGTAACATATTTTCACATTTATATAAGAGTTCTCAGAGTTCAGAATATTTTCAAAAATTCAGTTCAAAAGTTCAAATTTGTTTTATAGACGTTTCACATACCTAGTCATGATTAATTATTTTATTATATGGATATGTGGATAAACTATCTCCAGATGCTTTCGCCCTTTTGGTTCTACCGTACTCTGGACCGTCCAAAACTACAACAACGCCATCCAACGTTACGCTAACCAAAGGGTTAAATGGACTATAGTTCAGGAGTCTCAGCCTTTTGGTTCGGCAATTTTCCCCCGTTTCCTCTTCCCCTCTGGTGTATTATCTTATACAGAGAGGCGCATTATTGTTAGTAGCCTACGGGAGCCAAATATCTTAGGATGACGTTGACTCCATCCACATCTTTCAAGCCACCTGAATCCGATATGTGGTCAGCACTCACTCCCTCCACATATCTTGAACAGTCAAAAGCGGGGACTCGCCTGGCTCTTCTACCTGACCCTGCTTTTGGCTGTCCAAGATATGTGGAGGGAGCGAGGGCTGGCCACATATCGGACTCAGGTGGCTGAAAAGATCTGGATGGAATTGTTGTAGTTTTGGATGGTCCAGAGTGCGGGAGAGTCGAAGCATATCCACGTAATAAAATAATTAATAATTATGGTGGATGGAAAGAGGTAAGACAAAAATTTCGTCATTATGTCATAGATAGATGACCGTACAACGTCTATAAAAATTAAAATTGCGAAATTACTAAAGAGAAGTTGCATTTTTTTTCATATTATGAACTCGTACATAAATCAATACAGCTTCTATAATAATGTAAAAATATGTTACAAATTCCTCACAGATTTTAAGAAAATAGATGAAAACTTATCTTTGTTATCGTGCTAGACAAATAAATTATTATTATAAAATATTAAATGATTATAAAAACTAAATATTGCGGTCAAAAAACTTTCAACGCTTTTCTGGTTTTCTAAAAATTACCTCATTGCTACTCTAAAGCGAGATTTTCTTGTCAATAGCGACCGCTAAAATAAAATTGACTTTTTAAGTTTTATTATAATTATTAATTAAGTTTTAAGGACCATCTCGCATCTAATTTGGCTATTACAAAACCGTTCTCAGCTTCCGTTAAAACGCTATTAAGCATTTTCAAGGAAAGAAAATACAGCGTTGAAATTTTTTTGTCCGCAATAGTACATCGTTTATAATGTCAAGAAACTTTTCAAAGTCGTTACCAACGATAAAAAATGATTAAGTATTAGTATTCGAACGGTATACCGTTCCCTTAACACGCTTATATATATATATATATATATATATATATATATATATATATATATTATAATAAACAATATTTACAGTTTAGACATGAGAGGCTCGGTGCCACACTTTTACCCCAGCTGGTAACCTAGCTTTTACCTCAATTTTAAATACGTTTTAAACTATTAATTTATAAGTTGAAGCTCGTAGTAAATTAAATTGCAGTAAATTTACGGTATCTAAATTTTTTCTCATTGCGGTGTACAGTGAAAAATAGGTTCTTTCATGATGTTTGATTTATATATAAATGCACGGTGTTGAAGTTTATCTTTCATTTTTGCATTATTTGTTTTTGCAGATATTCCGCATGGTTGACGAAATATTTAAACAATATCCTTGCGCAAAGGGAGCTTTAAAAATTAAACAATTTCACACTAGGTACTTATCTTTCGTTTTTGAAAAATTTTGTGTAATGAACTTGAATCACCAGCGAAGCTGGAATCATAGTCACAAAATACGAAACTGTAGAAAATAGACAAGATTTTTGAATAGAAAACTTGCGACAGCTCCTGCTTTCAATGGTAAAAATAAAATTAGCAACTAAACGTCAGTTTTAAGTTTCGCGTCAACACATCAAGGATACTAGAAACTTTATTGACATAGAATTATATATTATTCCCCGCTTAAAGGATAAGGTCTTTATAAATCGTTAAAAGGGCATGCCAGATAAAAATCTATTAATTTAGAGAAAATATTTATAAACAGAGGAATGAAACCCTAAAAAGGCGCATTTTCCAGTCGAAGCAAAAGGAAATAACATTCTATCTAAGAAAAAACGTCCTGAAAAGGCGAAAAATAAGGAAACTGGAAAAGCCTTACATATCGATCTTTCTACTGAAAACCGGGTTCATTCTACACAATATACATTTAAAGTGCCAAATTAGCTATTTCATGCTATTAGTTGGTAGTCGGTAATTGTAAAATTTAATAATAATCTTCAATTACACTACAAGCCTACAATGTGTTTTATAGCACGAACAGATGCTGTTGCTGTTTTTAACTAATTTTTGTTAACGAATTTCAGAACTGATCATAAAACGTGATCGTCACGTCACGTTCTTTTGTTATGGGGCATTAAATATACTATTATATAGTATTGTAGTATTGTACTGTTCCACATTAGTGTTTGTAGACGTTAGATTTTTTATTATCATATTTTATCAATGGGCATATTATAAAGTGGACATATAAAAACAAAAAATGAACTACTCACACCGGTATACGAGTACGGGCAGTCTTCGTTTTACGTTAGACAACATATATTTTGATATTATTCCTCATACTTACGTCATACATACGTAAAAATGTTATATATGTATATATGAAAGAAACTAACAATAAGATATTAGATACTTAAAAATTACTTTTAATGATTCACGTCAAATAATCAAAAATATTTGATACTATTTTAACTATCAAATATTTTAATCAAATGAGCCTAAGTTTGAACTAAGTCTTGAAGTTTTGAATAACGCTTCTCTCGCCTATTATAAATGCTATAAAAAAATTCATGAGAATAAAAGAAGGCGAAACAGAAGCGTTTAGAGGATTTTTTTACCAAACAGATATAATTCTCTTAATTATTCATGTTATTTTATTACTGTGTGCATTATTTTGTTTAAAGATACGTCAATTTAATAAATAAAACTAGTTCGTTGCTTTAAAAAATGTTGTTTTTTCCATATCTGAGCACCTAACTGTATGATTCTACATAGAAATGTATGAAAAAAAAAGTGTCTCGTTTTAGGGCGGTTCGTTTTACGTCGCTAATTGTTAGTGCGTAACCTGACGTAAAAGCGAGGACTGTCTGTACATGCGTATTTAACTACATTTGTGTCTATTAAACAATCAACTTTTTAAAAATTTTGTTTATACACCGTTCGGTACGAAACCGTTTTTTCGAAAGTTTGTCAAAAACTTTATACAAAAAATATCAAAAATGCAAATACGTATAGCAAATATTCATACACAAAAATTGTGCGTGATAAAGAGTTTTTACGGTAATTAGTTAAAAACACCTCATTTCACCTATGTTATAAAAAAAAGTTTGATATTGTTGACTAGTGTCGTTATTAATTTTTTTTTTTTGGATACCTCATTTGACTTATTAATTACAATAAGTTTCAGTTTAATACTGAATTGAAAACTTGTGCGATAATCTCGCAGAATAATATCGTTAATGTTTTTAATTAAAACAAAGTGTTTTTATATAAAAAAACAATTCCTCAGAATTAGTAAAGCGGTTATTCGCGTAACAGATTCGTCAAGTGTCCGTAGTAATTCGTGCTGCTACATAAAATATAAAAGATAATGGCATGTTAACGTCAATATTAATCAAACATCAATATTTGTTTTTCTTTAATTTACCCCACGTACCTGCTACGAAAACAATTTGTTTATCAAACGCATTCAATTTTAGTAGGTTTATGGGTGTCGTTAAAATATATCATAATAATAATTTAAAATTCAACGTTAAACACGCCCACAGAATGAATTATTTTCATAAACAAAGCTTAAAATAATACAGCGTTAAAATAATAAAAGACCCCGCAAAATATTTCATCAGAGATTTGGTTTCGACCCCGACCATAAATTCAACGACGTCGATCGCTCTTTTCCAAAAAATAATTCCGTCAACTAGTCCACAACAGCTGTAGCTGGTGCGGTCAGATTACGTTTAAATGCGTTTGTACGGGTCCATTTATGGTTTTCCCTCAACTGAAAAGCAGTTCCATTGTTTTTAATGCCGTTTTAAGATACTTTTCTTAAAATATAATGTGTAAAAAACGCACATTAATAATGTTTAATGCATTTAAATATATCTCGTACTCTAGAGCTAACGTTCATTTACCCCTAATGTACCTAATGCGAAAATTTACGGATCACGTTAGTTTTTTGTTAAATTCAATTAATACGATTGTTTTTACAAAATAATTAAGTTCGTTAAAGGGCAACTTTTAAACGAAATAATTACTATAACGTTGCCATTGTCTTTTATTTTCATTATGCTTTATGACATACACATTTAATGTGCACACAAAAGGATCAAGTTCACATTGAAAGGTTATCACAGGAACGAGCAACAGAAATTATGACAATTAACACCAATGACAAATAACTCACAATTGTATCGGGTTTCCATGGAAATCCCTGTTTTGTTGAAATAAATCACGACGAAGTATTTTTGTACAACATGACACTATAGTTTATTAATTAATTGATTAATTAATAATTAATAAATTAATTATATTTTGTGTAAAGTAATTATTAGATAATTGTAAGTTTAAAAGCAGTTAGTAACTATAGTTTATTAATTAATTGATTAATTAATAATTAATAAATTAATTATATTTTGTGTAAAGTAATTATTAGATAATTGTAAGTTTAAAAGCAATAATCTAAGTATACACTTTATACATAATATACAAAGTTAGATATAGATGGAAGTTTTATTACGTACAACGTTTCCGTATATAGACTTCTGTTTTAAATATTAGTGGCTGGTTGTGAGCTACATTTTCTATTAGGTTTTTTTTTTAAAAAATAATCTCATTTTTAATTTACGTTAAATTTATTATTGTTATTTTTCTGACGATTTTTATTTTAATATATAAATTAATTATAAATATATGTAGGTACTTAAATATACAAAAGTCTATGTCAGAAAATATTATGTACAGTAGAACCTCTATAGTTCAAACTCCGTTAATTCGAACGTACTTGAAATAAAATAGGTCAACATACAGATGTAGGTGTTCGACATTATGACGCAGTATCTACCTATAATTGTTAAGAAGAGTAGTTTATGTCCTCTGATTGCAATTGTAGGCACCTACAAACTCATCTGTAGGTTGATGGGATTTTTCCCAAGACAAAAAAAAAGAGTTTTCTTTAATTAACAGTACGTTTATGTATTAACTGTGCTTACGTATTATTTGTACCTAAAGTATACGTAAGTGCACGTTTTTAACTACAGAATTCAATTAGGCCTACATAATCTGTGTTAATTTGAACGAATCGATGATTTGAGATATTCCCGGTCCCAATAAGATCAAATTATGGAGGTTCTACTGTACATAAATATATGTACACTTCGTCCAAACCTATACGCAATCCACGTCATCAATAAAAGGTTACTAGATGATGACTTTTCACGCAGTGCTGTCACCTTGTACCTCGTATTTTGACAGTTCTAATAAATTGTAGTCTTTCTTTATGTCATCTAATACGTGCGCAGGTAAATCATCTATACAATATGATTCATTTTTCAAACTCTAAACTGAATAACAAATTAACAATCTAGTAACTTTTTTTTGATGACGTGAATTGCATATAGGTTTGCATAGGCCATAGGTAACTGTAACAAATCTTAACAATGTAGTTAATAATTATTAATATTATCGGATAAAAATTTTTGTTTAAATACATCTGGTAACTTTTATTGAAATAATCTTAAAATATTTACTTTTAATTATTAATATAAAATAATATACTGATTCAATATAATCTAATATGCATAATGAAAATTAAATGTTTAAAATTTGATAATAAATCTAATAGGAGTACCTACATAATTTTTTGTAGTTTATTTACATAAGTACGCGAGCACGTTTAATACTTTTACGCTCGCGTGAAATATCCGCATTTCGTCACTAGTTACGCAATATACTAATCTTAACTTAACAGAATCGCACGAGTTAACAAAATATGTCAGATCTAGTAAAACGTAAGGTGTACTCGATTATTTGTTTTAAAAGGGTCAACTTTACTCTTTCTCTACTTAATAATTTTGTTTTTGAATTTATGTAGGTATTTTTGTTTTGTAGAAAAGCGCGAGTCGGGCATGGCTAACTTTGATTTAGGGCCGATCTTTTCATCTTCCATTTAATTTAATTGACACATATTTACCACAAAAACGTTTGTTCAAACAATTGTTTCCATGGTAAAAATGTGTCAAGTAAATTTATTTGGGAGATGAAAAAATCGGCCCTTAAACATATAAACGTAATATTTTTATTTAAAAATGTTCCTCTCTCGATGTAATTCGTTTATTCATAAAAACTTTTATGCAGCACCTACCTAATTAAAACAAAAGTAAATTATTTTAAATTAATTGTCTTATACGGGGTGCTTAAAAAATAAGTCAGACAATTTAAGTGCGTATAGTACTGACCAAAAGGAACAAAAAAGTCTAATTAATATGGGTCCGATTATTGCGTTTACTTTACCGCACTATTAATGAAAAAAAAACAGAAAAACCTTATGGACTTTTTTTGCTTGGGAATAATTAAAATCCTAAGTTTATGCTACTTCAATTAAATTGTTTAGAGCACTTACAACAACGTGTAAAACATGCCTGTCAAAGTATTAGATTGTAATCTGGAATTTCAAAAGGTTCGCAATTCATTTACTTACAAGAAGGGTTGAAGCTTGTCTAGAAATAGGGGACATGTAGAACACCTCTTGTAATTATTCGGTATTTTAAGACACTAAATACTTCATTGAAACGGGTTTGTTGCTTTCATTGATCGTGCTGTAAATTACAAGGCAAAAATCGTTATATTTGCAAAACGTTTGGTTTTCGGACACATGTTAATTAAGACTTTTTGTTCCTTTTGGTCAGTATTATATGTCCTTAGATTTTTCGATCTTTTTTTTTAAGCACCTTTGTAAGATAAACTGGACGAAGGGTTGGTAATATGTAATTTTTTCGTAATATTAAAGATACTGAATGATATGATGTCAAGAATGAAACTATGTCCAAAACGTTTTGTACTCTGCATCGAGGATACTACACTCGTGGTCACCAACTTAATTAGAAAAAAGTTCGCTATTAATTCAATAAAAATTACCAGTATTATTTTTAAATTTTTGAGAATTTTATTTTCGTAATTTTTATGTTTTCGACGTAGGTGTATACGTGCCTATATTATTATTTTAGTTACTCACCGTCTCTAAATTGATGTCTGTAAGAGCATTAACAACTCCATTAGGCATATCAGCCATATTTGAAGGAGTAAGCATCGTCTCTTGTTTAACGGCACTAACATGGTTTGCTGCAGAACTCGTCGCTGCTCCATTATGGGGCTTCGTTGCGTCCAAGAGCACTTTTAACGACGCTATTGCGTGCAGTTGCGTTGCTTTTTCATCCACCCGTCCTGTAAAATATTATCATCAACATTTCGATATAGCAATCATATTTACAGCAATTTTTAAAATAAATTAGGTTATTGTAACGAAGAAAAAATTGAAAACAGAACGATATTCAAATAGATTTGTACAATACAATAATACCGCGTGCCCCGAGTTATAAGTACCCCGTAGTGAATAAGAAAAATTCGACCGCGCGCAAGCCTCGGTATCGAATTTTCATGTCGCATGTCGAAAAACTCCTTTTTTTTAAATTTTTTTCGAATGAAATACATTTTTTGAAAAATAATATTTACGAGAGAAATTTATAAGAATTAAAAAATGTATATCACTTTTTTTCGATTATTTCGAAAACGGCGCATTGTATCGAAAATTATAAGCAGACATGATCAGTAGAGAATTTTATGCCGATTCCACAAGAAATTGATTATATACATATATATGACGGACCGAAAATGAACCACCTATATTTTCTAGATCTAGGGGTCGGGATCGGAGAAAATCTAAAAGGACTCGTCTGGGTCCCGGCATCAGACAGGCTGAAATAGCTTTATTTTCTATGAAAATTCGCTAATACTTACCAGTTTAAAATTATCTGGATAATCAGTATCTACCGCCTTTATACCGCAGAATAATGAATTTACTCTATTTTTAATTTAAAAACTATTCGTGTGACCCTCAACATTGAAAATTTCCCCATTACAAACCATAAACTAGATAAAAGTTTAATCGCATTTTTATGCGATCGATAATATACAAAACAACGTATAAAACATGTGCGTCACGTACTTTCGCATGATAACTTATCAAAGTGTGAACAAAGAACTACATGTTTTTAAAATAAAAGCGGGATTTCCTAGTATCTACGTATAAACTCGAACGCATTTATATATAGAATTCCGGCAAAACCGTTTCAGATCTTTCGCGTCAGTGACACAGAGCGGTAGTGCTTGTTTAAGTGTTTCGAATTTTAAGTTATGGCGTCGTATTGTTCGTGTGTGCGAGGAGTGCTCGTCCGGTTTATAAGGTCTTTTTGCGTGTGAGTGCGCGAGTGCTTTGTGTTGTATTCTCTAATAGGATTAGAAACAAAAAGGATTAATACGACGAGGAAAGGTAGGATCTTTTTTTGTCGACTAGCTCACCATAAGCTCTAACACAAATTCTCTGAAAATCGAGCTCGGTTAGGCTTTTGGGTAGGGACTAGATTAGCTACTTATTATTTGGGAACGCTTTGGAGTAGACAATCGGATCTCGAAAATCTCGTAATAAAATCATTATTTTATTGATCATAAGAGAAATTTCATATAACTGTATTCTCCATATTTATGTATATTTATGATCATATATTCTATATGATAATACAGAGTGTTAAATTTCTTCGACTCGTTTTTTTTTTCATTAGCTTCGCTTAGAAACTGACTCAGCCAATAAAGTCAATCCTTAATCTTAAGGATTATGACAAAATATTAAGATAATCATAATTATACTGGACTTTTAGCAAAAATAGTCGATTACGTGACCATGTACATATGGTATAAATTAAACAATTCGTTCATCTCAAAAAGTTCCTAATATATTTTTCCAGCGAATTGTTCTAATGTTACAAGAAATTATCGTGTATTTATCAACATTAATTTATAATAATTACAGTTAAATCTGGTGTAAGCGGATCAGACGGGACCGAAACTAATTCGGATAGATGGGGTTTTATTATATTAATAATTGTTCGAAGGACAGTTTCGTGGGAATATAAAATTTAAAAAAAGCGACAAGTGCGCTTGTACACCTATGTTAAAATATAGATTCGTTTTGTTTACACCAACAATTATTTGCAGTTTCCTCAATGGAGATTAAACAAAATTTTAATACCTTACTGGAAAAAAAAGTAACACACGTTAAAAAAAACACGTGGTCGATAGTTTTTATTGCAAACTCGATAAGATAGTATTAGGTACTCGATGATTTAGCAGAAACTCATGCGGCAGTCATACTCTAGGCAAAAACGTCTCTCTTATTCTTACTCATAAATATAATGTTTACTAAATCGTAATTTATTTACTTACCTACGTTAAAACCGTAAATTATTTAACTAATCAAAATATTAAAAATAATTGATCGTAACAATACCGAACAATTAATCGTGTAGGTACCTATATAAAAGTTTATTGTTTTTATATTATTATTATTATTATTTAACATTTATATTATTATCAAAATGTTAGTATATCCACTTTTAAATGCCACAATAAAATTACGGATTTATTAACTTTATTGAACTTTAATAAAAGTTATAAAACAATATTTTAGTGGCCATTCTTATCTTAATAATGGGCTATAAATGATCTCTTATTTTTGAAGCAATTTAAAACTTGATCTTTAATAAAGGGATTATAAATGTAGTAACGATAGGTCAGATGCCCCTACCAAAATGTTACCTATGTGCCGAAGTTTTTAGAAGTTACAATTGTGCCGCAAAAACAATAACTGTTCTTATGTATGTGTGTGTGTGTGTCTGTGTGTGTATCAAAACAACTAATTAAAATACATTACGCAATTAAAATAAACCGTAAATACGTTATGAACAACTTCAATATACACATGTCAAAGGAAGATAAACAGGTGACAACAATTTAAAATTCTATTTTTCGATTATCTAAAATTCTAATGTCTATTAATTTATTATAAATATCGTAATAACTAGGAGTTTAAGTTCAGACACATTAATTAGGTACACAGTTGTTAATTTACGTACTATTTTTAAATTAAAATATTAAGCACTTATTTGCTGGATTCATTGGGGAATTTGGGGCGCATTTAAAATCATTAGAAAAACTTGGATTATTTCGTAAAATATCGTTATCTCGGTGAAAATTGTATTTGTAACCTAAATCTTCGTTATTGTATGCATCATAACATTCACTTGTTATAGTTGATATCCAAAATAATTGATATGGCGTGTAATCAACTCCATATAGTTGTCTATCATTTCCATTTGCTTCTAACCAATTTTTATAAGCATTATATGCTAGTTCTATTCCTGCCACTTGGGAAATTTTCATAATTTTAAGCTGACTCTCCAAAATCTACGAAATAATATGAAAATTTAATAAATTATCATTATTGTTGTGCAAGAATTAAACGAAAATTATCGAAAATAAAAACTTATTTTACATGTGACACTAACGGATGTTTAAAAAGTCTTACAGTCTCGGTTGGCTGTGGAAAGATAAAGGCATGTCCTATCTTAAATCATGTCATGTCATAGTGTAATAAAATTCTAACTTAAATATACTTAAATCAAGTAAGACGTGCCTTTTTCTATTCCCAGCCAACCGAGATTGAAAGACTTTTCGGATTCCCGTTATTATGTAATATACGAAACGTAATATGAGTATTTAAATAAGACGAAATATCTATATCTATCTTCAAAATTGAGATTAAAAACGACACATGATAAACATATTTAACGTATAATACATACAGAAATATTAGGAGTAATACAGTTTGTTCGGTTTTCGAATGCCATTTTAGTTTTCTCGGACCACAACTGTTCATTTGCGAAAAGCCGATTAATGTGAATAAAACCGGATATTAATTCTGATCCAATCACAACTCCAAGAGAGCCATAATTAAAATACGTCGGTCCATCGGGGTTGTAATATGTACTCTGAAGTAATGCAACAGGCATTGCTAAATAACCACACAAATCACAACTACGTTAGTACGAGATACTATAATTATACTATTCCTTTATTATAATAAATAAATAGAATTACCAATTGTATTATCATCATGTATATAAAATGCGTCCACTTCTGGAGTTAAGTAATAATAAAACATAGTTTCTAATGACCCACTGTTTGTGAATAATTGGTAAAATTCAAGTATATTAGACTGCCTTTTTTGGTATAAATACATATTAAGAAAGATATTTAGATTGTCCTAAAATACATAAGAAATACTTGTTCATAAATTTCTTTCTTTTATACCTACAATAAATTAACACCTTTTTGTCGATTTTATCCAACATTTGGTAAACTATATCGTCGAGCGTTTTTCCTGAACTACCTATTATCGGTACAAGTTCGTCTATTTTTTTTAAAACTGCATTTTTGTTATCTGTCGGCAACCACGTACTTCTTGATAATTGATTTTTAAATTCCGTTCGTAGATTTTCAAAAATTTCATGTACTTGTTTAACATTTCTTTGTGGTAAATATTGCTTAATGTATTCGATATACAAAACTGGACTAAAAATGGTTTATTTGTGCTTTTTAAATTATTCACTTATTGTTAGATAGGTATTATATACAGTGTCCACGAGTTCTAGGATCCTTTGATAGAGCCTAAACTAAGCACAATAGAAAAAAAATATTTTGTATAAAAGTTTACTGGTTCTAAGAGTGATCGAATATTACGGTAGAACCACCCAACTTTCTTATTTTAAATAAAACGCCCTACTTTTTTTAGGCTAGGTTAGGTTTTTTTTGTACTAAAAAAATTATATCTTCTTAATGTATTAGTTGAAGTAAAAAAAAACTTTAGACGTAAATTACGAATACACTGATGTATCGAAGACATTGCTTATTTATTGTCTAACGCATACAGGACAGTCGCAAAAATTATTCAACTTTTCAAAATTAAAACGACAATAACTTATTTATTTTAAATGGTACGTCACATTTTGTTTACATGTGCCGATATAGAATTACATCCTCTTTCTTGCGAATATTACATTTTCTATACCTAAACATAACCGTTTTCGAGATATTTTCAGTTTTCCGGTATTTTATGAGAAATGTTGCTTTTTCATAAAATAACAAACAATTTGGGCGGCTTTGAAATTTGCTATTCAATCAACCGTAACGTAAAACATTATTGTTTTGACGTTTGTCAATGTGTTTGCGTTTTGTTATCTGTTAATATTTCTCATAAAATACCAGAAAACTAAAAATATCTTTTAAACAGTTATGTTTAGGTATAAAAAATGTAATATTCACATGAAAGAGGTTGTAATTCTACACGGCACATATAAAAAAAATGTGACGTCCCATTTAAATAAATAAGTTATTGTCGTATGTAATAAACGTGTGTCGTATGTAAACGTCGCACGTCTATGTTTATGTCGTATTTAATATGTTACTGTCGTGATTTTGAATAGTTGAATATTTTTTTGCGACTACTCTGTATGAGTTATACAATAAATAAGCAATGAGTTCGATATATCAGTGTATTCGTAATTTACGTCTAAGTTAATTTTACTTAAACTAATTCAATAAGAAGATATGATTATTTTAGTACTGGGTTGCATTTGACAAAATTTTAAAGAAAACATTTTTTTTCTCAAAAACTATACACTTTAAGTGGATATCACCTTAATACATTTTAAGTCAAATTTATATGCTTAAGTAGAACATCAAAAAAAAATAGGGCGTTCTATTCTAAACAATAAAGTTGGGTGCTCTACCGCATAATTAGATCACCCTGTATAGGCGAAAATAATTTTAGCTATGCGACTCTTAGAACCAGAAAATTTTTATCTAAAGTAATTTTTTTTCTATTGTTAAATTTCAATCAAATTTTTATAGATAAAACTATTTTTGAAAGGCATAATGTAAAAATCACACTTTTTTTTATGCTCTGATTGTAAATATAAATTAAGATTAAATTCTCTGAAAATGAAATTTGAAAAATAGGACTTCTAGAGCTTATTGACGAGATTTTACTATTTAAAACTAGTTAATTACCTTTCATTCGCTAAAGAGTAGCATAATTCTGAGCGGTCGTTTTCTATACTTTGCAGACAATTGTAATTCTCTTTGAGCTCGTTAAATTTATATGATATAAATTGCATGATATCCTCTATGACTTTCCAAATAATGTAATTGGATATAACTCTGACGGTTCAAATATTAAACAAGAAATGTTTAGAAAATTGTCATTCCGGTCATAAAATATTTTACTTACCTAGGAGGTGTCTTATTTAAAAAAGAGAAAATTTCGTTCCAAAGGTCTTCGTTATAATCGATAATTGGGGTGATTTTTGTTATATTTAGTAGATTGTATGAATAAGCGTTTATGAATCTCAACCAATCAATGTTACTATATTTTTTCTGAAACTCTTCTATAGTTGTTATTGTATTGGATTTTTCCCTTTTTCCCAATCCTATCTGAAAATTTTAAAAAATACATTTTACATAAAAACGGCAGTTCGAGTTTAACTTTATTCAATTTCTGGGTGAAATTATAAACATCTCTCATTTCTATATCCGCAAAATTTTTATCTGCGCCAAGTAATTCTGCAGCTTTTACCATGAGCTCCAGGTAAGCTTTGCTGTCGGTTTGTCGATAATCATATAGTCGTTTAATCTAAAAATATTAATTTAAATCGTTCGTATAAAATCAGCGAAACGAATATTCACATACAAATATCGCATTTTCATGAATATTAGTGGGATGTTCTTTTAGTCGAATCCTTATAAAAATTTCATTAAAATATCCTTCATTTCGTAGCATTGAAATAGTTTCTGACCAATTAAATTGTTCGTCTTTCCATGCGACTCCAACGACCACTGGCCAACCGTTTAATTTTGCTAACATTTCTTTAAGTATTTTTAAAGACTGTTCCTGAGCTGTTGCTTCATCCATACATGATTGAAAATATAATTTCAGATTTTTTAATAATTGATCGTCTCGGTCGGTAGTCGAGTTACTATTCAGTATATGCAATAACTGCCGTTTTGTTTTTTTGTGTAATAGGTTTGACGGTTTCGTATACCAGCTTTTACCGGTTTCGTTAATTATCTTTCCGCAAACGAATTTGAAAAAGTTTTCACACGGATCTACTGACTTGTCTACATGTTTCTCTACACGAGATGCTACCGTTAAACATCCCGAAGTACTACATAAGTGTGTATTGGCTAAAAAGAAAAGTATTTTAAGATTTACGTAGTTGGCTTTTACGTCACAAAAACAGACGAAACCTACGGGATGAAAGAAAAGTGAGGAATAACAATGCCAGAGACTTTATTAAGGATTTTAGAAAGAAAAGGTTTGAAAAAAAGTTTGATATCTAGTATTCTGCCGCAATTTAACGATGTTCAATTATCGATTCGGAAACAAAACAGCTAATGCAAGGAACAAGTTTAAATCGCGAATAACATATTCAGATGTTAAACTTGATTTTTCTAAAAATATTTAATGTACAACCTTATAATATTTTTAGAGGGACGTATAGAGAAAAATAAATGTTATCCAATTCAGTCATCAAAAATATTAAAAAAATTTAAAAAATATCGATAATGTCACAACTTGAAGGTACGACTTAAAAAAAATAAAATAACATCGTCAAATTATAGCATAGAACTAGATATTAAACTATTGTTAAAACCTTTTTGTCTAAAACCCTTAACAAAATCACCCTGTTTTATTCGTCCTGTATAACATATTTTTAAAAATAGCTGACTTTTATCGTTTTTTAACAATTTTACGGCATTACTAATGTACAAATATTGTGCTTTTTTTAGGTGATGTTTTTACATTAAAATATGTTGATATAGTTGTTATTTAATACCACTGCACAGTGGGGCGGGATACCGTAAAATGTGGCAAAAAACTATTTTGATTTATGTAACTGTTTTAACTATTTGGTATATCATTTAGATTGAATAAATATAGATCATTTATAATATTTTACATGTTTTATTTTAAAAATAAATGTAGATAAAGGGCTTAAAAAAGTTAAGATAAAAATACCCCGCAATAATTGTATCTTATAGAAAATATGATCTCGTGACATTGATTGGTTGTCACATATGTTGTAATTTAGGACGTGCTGAACAAAAAATGAAATACGTAAAAAGTTATATAATGGTCAGTTTTTGAACTACAGTCAAACGTGAGCTGTGATGGGCGAGTAGATATTGTTTGAGAACAATGTTTTTCGAACATTTCATAGTAAACTATTATTTTTATTGATCACAAGAGAAATTTCATAAATATTTTTTATACATATAAATTCATGTATAGGGTGTCTCTGAAATTGGGTTTACCAAACTAAAAATTTCATCGCAGTAGGAAAAAATGTATTGCTTGTAGAATATTCGACTTATTTTGAAAACAAAGTTTATCAAGCAAAAAAAATTACATTTATTATATAACGAACGTACTCGAAAAAACTATCTTACTAAAAAAATAAAAAAATATTACTCATATTAAATTGTTCAAAAACTTTTACAAAACAAACTCTTACAAAATCTTCGTAAATAATTTTAAAAATAAATTAATAATTGAATAAAAGATGGCCTAATAAAATTAAACAGAAAATGTTTTTTCTTCTTCATCGGGTAGACCATTCAGGTATCTTTTTCTATTGTAATTAAACTATTTTAATCGTAAAATTAAAATAAAATTACAGTTACAATAAAAAAAATTGTAGTTTATTCGTCTGATGAGAAAGAAACACTTTCTGTTTCCTTTTCTTCGGGAGACGATTCATCTGTATATCGAAAAATATTTGTTTCCCCGAGCATATATAAAACATCTGTATAAAATTGCTTCACCTTTTTTTTGTGGGAAACTAAACAGTTTACTAATTCAGCGATTTTACAACACCGATAAAAAACATCCAAAATTTTTGAAATATTTCGGCTTTCTGCTTCTTCTACAATTGAAGATGAATAGGAAAGAATGAAAAGTTACTTTAAAATATTCGAAATATCGGTTGAAGTTTACTTAAATTATTTTGCAATAATCACAGAGTCGGCTGTAAGCTTTGTCTTATAGGCCATTATCTTCTAATGTCGCAAAAAGTCGCAGTATTTTTTTTTATTACGCAGTAACTGTATGTATTAGCTATATTTCTATGCAAAAAAAGTAACCTGATACAGCTTGATAGAAAACTAAAAGTCAACGACAAGTTGATTTAGTGACATGAAGGAAATGAAATTTAGTTACAAAAATAGATTAATTATAATAAACAAAATTAGGCACGTTAACGAACAATAACTTGTTAAATAAGTTTATGTACCTGTAGACTTTGCATCCATCTCGATTTCGACTCACTTTTGTATTAAGGGGATAATAGTCGCTCGAAAATGAATACTTACAGTACCGGCCAAAAGTCTAGACTCACCTTCGTAATTTAGGGATATTAATAAATAAGACGAGTTTAATGACATGAATTCCCATTAAGCAATTATATTTCCAGAATAAAATAGTTCAAGAACAAAATACAATGTAAAATTTCATATACAGACTATGATTTCTTCCCAATTTTTGACTCTTCACAATATCCCCCTTTTGCTTTTACTACAGCCGCGCATATTTTCGGCATTCTCGCAATCAATTTTTGCAGAGTTGTAGCTGGGATATTATTCCAACAAACTTGTAAGGAGTACCAAAGTACCTTATGATTGGTTGGTTACATTCTTCGCACATTCCGGTCTAATTCGTCTCATAACAGTTCAATAGGATTGAGATCAGGGGATTGAGACGGCCACTCCATGTATTTTAGCATTTTTCCCTTCTCTTTGTTCCCTATGTAGTTCCTGCACAATTTTGACGAATGTTTAGGATCATTATCTTGCTGGAAAATGAATCCTTTACCCATGATTCTCTGCCCACATGGAAAAGCATGATATTGCAAAATGGCGTGATATTTCTTCTGATCCATAGTGGCGTCAATTTTTACGAGATCTCCGATTTTACTTCCGGCAAAACAGCCCCAAACCATGACGGATCCCCCACCATGCTTCACTGTTGGCATTATACATTGACTCGTCATACGTTCGCCAACCAAACGACGAACATATTGCCTGCGTTTTCCTCCGAAAATCTCAAACTTTGACTCATCCGTAAACAATACTTTGGACCATTGTTATACTGACCAATCTTTATGTTTTTTTGCCCATTGCAATCTCTTCACTTTATTTTGTTTTCGTAGAAGTGGTTTCTTAGCAGCTACACAGCTTTTCAAGCCGTAATTACGAAGCCGGCGTTTAACAGTAGTTACAGATATAGGCGTCTGCCGGGTAGAATTTAATTCCTCACGAATTTCTGGTGCGGTTCGAGTTCGTAGACGCTTACTTTGAACACAGATGAACTTGTCTTCCCTCTGTGAAGTTACACGAGGTCTCCCAGATCGTCGCTGACTCACGTTTTTCCCAGTTTCTTTCTTTCTCTTCAAGGTTCTTACGACACCTACCTAACTAACCTTAGTCTTAGATGCAATTTGTCTAGTAGAATAGCCTTCCTCGTGCAATGCAACAATGACTGCTCGCGTTTCAACACTCAATTCCGGATTTCGACCCATATTTTATGGAGAAGTCAGCATGTACTGTATAACGAAATGATTACAAACTGCACTGTACAATGTTGTAGGTTATGTTTCGTTCGTGACATCGCCCTGGGGTAATTTATTATTGTAATGTAGTTGACAGTTGCCTATAGCTATACAGAATACTCGGTAGTCACTATTACTATAAGTAATAACAAAATATTTAATAAATGAGCCTAAAATATGCGCGGCTGTAGTAAAAGCAAAAGGGGGATATTTTGAAGAATCAAAAATTGGGAAGAAATCATAGTCTGTATATGAAATTTTACATTGTATTTTGTCCCTGAACTATTTTTTTCTGGAAATATAATTGCTTAATGGGAATTCATGTCATTAAACTCGTCTTATTTATTAATATCCCTACATTACGAAGGTGAGTCTAAACTTTTGGCCGGTACTGTATATATCGTTTTTTTATCATTGGTAACTACTTCGAAAAGTTTCTTGACGTTGTAAATGATGTATTTTTTATAATTATTTGATATTCTGTAATAAAAATTTATTGATCTTACACGATAATAAAGATAAGTTTTTACATATTTTCGCAAAATCTATGAGAAATTTGTAACATATTTTTACATTTATAGAATCTGTATTGGTTTATCTAGGTGATAATATCGATAAAAATTGAAACTTCCCTTTAGTAATCTCGCAATTTTAATTTTTATAGACGTTTTATGATCACAAGTCATAAATAACTATAAAACGTCTATAAAAATTGAAATTGTGAGATTACTAAAGGGAAGTTTCAATTTTTATCGATATTATCACCTAGATAAACCAATGCAGATTCTATAAATGTAAAAATATGTTACAAATTCCTCATAGATTTTGCGAAAATATGTAAAAACTTATCTTTGTTATCGTGCAAGATCAATAAATTTTTATTACAGAATATTAAATAATTATAAAAAAATACATCATTTACAACGTCAAGAAACTTTTCGCAGTCGTTACCAACGATAAAAAAACCATATATAACTATTCATTTTCGAGCGTCTACTATCCCCTTAATTATCTATATAAAACTAAAAGAACAGAACAACTATTTTGACGTGTAATAAACAATTCACACGAGTTTATCGGAATTGCCAGTTCTGCCTGTATTACACGGAAATATGTGATGATAGCCGCAATTGCTTAATCGTATAACATCCATAGATGATTAAGCTATTATAAAATATGAGTTTAAATAAGTAAATGTGATATTTCAATTTTTGACTTTCTGCCACGTTTTACGATATTCCGCCCCACTGTGCACTGTATTAAAAGCGTAGGTATCTTAAAATTATAAGCTTACATGTTGGTTTAATAACGATGTAAAGGACACATCCAAATAATATTATCCCGACGCCCGCTAATATTATAATTAATCGTTTTTCTAGAACAGATTTTTCTTTCCACCATGATTTATAATTTGTGTCGTTTATGTCGTTTCCGTTTGAACTACAAAAAATGATTTGATATTTCTTGTAAGAAAAATGTTAAGTACCTGTAGGTTTACATTAGATTCATCTCCATTTTCACTAAATACTTGTAAACTTTTTAGCGCACAAATATTTTTCGCTGCGTCGTTGAGCACTATTTGTAAGTTAATTAAATAGAAATTTTGGTCTGTCTTGCTGAAATCAAATAATTTATTTAGAACGACCTTTACTGACCCATAAGTGAAAATAAATTCAAATATGGTATGTATTCGCTGATTACACAAACTCTATAAATATGATAAATATTTATCTACTATTTAAAATTAGCAGAATACCGAAGTTGGTTTTGGTTTAGTTTATTTTTAATAAGTAGATTTCGATATTAGCTTTTGTGGCGTAAAAAACGTTTAAAGACGTAATCTCGAAATAAACTGCGATTGCCCCACTTCGTTATACCTAATCTTGAAATTATTGGTCAACTCATTCATATAAAAATAACTGGATAATATAATAAACTGGAATATTGTAAATATTGTTATTAATTGTTTAATCAAATAATAACAAGTTGAAGAGGATTTCGTTAAGGGGTCCTTACGTAAATGCACCGATATTGCATTACATTGCAATCTGGAACCTATTTTATATTTTCCAAGAAATTAAAGAATTTAAAAATATAGGTACCTACAGTTAGCCCCAAAATTAATGACACCCCATTCGAGGCGGTATATGTACGTAACCGAGTTAAGGTGACTCTCGCAGTATGTGCTCTCTATTCATTGTAACCTGGATTCCTGTGCGCGTGGCTTAAATTTTAAATTTTCTGTCCAAAATTAGGGTATTTTTAGTTTAAACTATATACGTTATCATTGGCAGTTTTTAATTGTTTCGTGTGTTTTCGTGTTAATCATTCACCAAAACTATCACAACAAAATAGTGCAATTAACAATTGGCTCTAACACGGCCAACAAAAAAAATTGTACGTTTTAAAGACACATAAGTCCTAACAAAATGTCAAAAATGTTGTGAAACTTAATAGGATAAACATTTTAAAACAAAAAATCGTAATTACGTTAGCAGGACCTATTTAAATTTTTATCAATTTTTAGGACCGAAAGCTCGCCCTATGGGCTCGCATCCTAACATTAAATAACATTAAGATCACAAGTAAAAAAATCGGAAAATTAGTGGTCGGGTGTATAAGCCGATCCCCTATTTTAAAATCGATTTTTTTTTATTTTTAAGGGTCGACTTTTACGCCGCTAAAGCGGTTTTATACGATAGATTAACAAATTTAAATTGAAAGCCCAGAATAATTTATAAACTAAAAAATAAACTTTTACGGCTTATATCTATCTCAACATTAATTTTGTGCTACTTAGTTGGTTTCAACTCTATAACCGCTTCAACAGATAATTATCAAATTTTCAATTATCATCGATTATCAAAAAATATTTTTGAATGGCTGCTCAATAAAAATTATTTTTCAACATAGGAAAACTATTTTATTAATTATTATTACTTAATCAAAAAATAATTAATAGATTGTTTTTGAATATAATAGGTGCCTGAATTTTTGGGTTAGTTAAAAAAACGGCAGGTTAGGATAATTTAGTGAATGTGCTGGTAATTTGGAAATCGAAATCGCGTTTTCGAGATAATCGAAAAAAAGTGATACATTTTTTTAATTCTTATTAATTTCTTGTGTAAATGTTATTTTTCAAAAAATGTACTTTTTTCGAGAAAAATTTAAAAAGGAGTTTTTTGATATATGGCATGGAAATTTGATACCGAGGCCTGCGCGCGGTCGGATCTTTCTTATTTATAATCAAAAATCTTAATCACCGATTAGGTGTTAAGGAAATTAAATAACGATACTAATTTTGTTTAATCTGGGGGTATTCCAAATTACCAGCAGTACCTATTCAAAATTTGCTTCCTTTTCCTAATAATATTCCATGTAAATCACCTGAAACATTTTCATCCTCAAGTGTAATGAGAGTTTTCCAAAATTGCATTGCAACGTCTAAAATGTAATTATGCAACACGTTTAGATATAACGCATTTTACAAATATTATCGTGGTAAACTAGAAAATAAATTACTATTATTATAATTATGACGTTCGAATTGCTAGAGTGAAACAGAAGAATAATATTAATAAGAATATTAGTACTAGTTTGCAGAAACGTAATAGAAAAAAATCTTTTTTTTTATAAAAACAGAATCATATCATTAATAATAGGAATTTCTAAATAATCTTCCGTAGGTAATTGAATGCAGGAAGCACGCATTCGTATTTGTTAAAGTTCGTGATTTTCTAAGTCACGCAAACTAGCTTTAAATTATCTGCACCTGAGTATTGAAACGATTAAAAGTTACATAAAGCTTGAACTTTCGGAGTGTCAGCCTTGGATTTTAGCTTGTGAAATATTAAGGTTTCAAACATGTAACCGAAGAACTGTTGGGTTTTAAAGTTTTCCGGTTTAACGTAACTTATAGACGAACTTAAGCTTCTTATTTATGACATCTAGACGAGATAGAAATGTATATGAACTGTAATTTTTGTAAACGAAAATTTTCGCCAAAAATTATTCAAAGTTTTAAATTGCCATGAAATGTGGTAGAATTTGGAAATTTTAGAGACAAAAGAGTCATAACGAATCTTTCACGTCGATTTAACATGTTTTCGAGAGCCTTACATACGTCGAGGTCGTTCGTATTTTATTCCGACGCATGTCATCAATAAAAATATATAGCTAGACGATGACTAGATTGTATATTATTTATAATTCAATGCAACGTTTTTGAAAATAAGATATTTTACCAATGATTTGCCTACACGCATATTGCAATGAAAAGAAAGAACACAATTTATTAGTAGGTATAGGTACTGTAAAGGTAAGAAGTACTAGATGACCACTGTGCGAAATGTCATAATCTAGTAACCTTTTATCGATGACGTGCATCGGAATAAAATTTGAATGTTCTTTAAGTGTATTTTAATAAATAAGTGCATAATTAATAGCTTGTAAATTAATTAAATTTAATAAATAGATATTTAATAGATACCTATACAAATATTTCACTTTCAATTTTATTTGTGAAGACCCTCAGGAAAAAAATAATCAGTATATTTAAGGGGGCGACCGTTGCGTTTGTTGTCAATAGGTGGCAGCAGCTTCAAAAATTAATCATTATTTTATGAAAGGATAACTTCTGAAAAACGTTAAAATTTTGATTTTAGCTTGAATTTTTACAAATGCAATACATTAATTTAGGGAATCACAAAATTTCATGTTGATCATAACTGTTTTTAAAAATTTATTGCTAATTAAAGTTTGAAAATAGAAGGTTTTTATTTTGAGTAATGTTTAACTTTTTCTATATGAGTACCAAAGTTATTTTATAAATGTTCTAATTTTTAAATATCAATGTCGAAATGGAACTAATAAAGTTTATTTCCAATTTTAGCTCTAATTATTATAATTATAAATAACGTTTTTCAAAAGTTATCTATTCATAAAATAATATTTAATTTTTGTAGCTGCTGCCATCTATTGACAACAAACGCAGCGGTCGCCCTCTTAATAAATAAAAATAGTTAAAAACATTTTTAATAGTATTACCTAGGAAACCGACTTCGCAAAGTTACAGCTGTCAATGAATACTCGTTGAGTGAAAAAACTTGCAAAAAAAATTGAAATGATAAAGAAATTTACAAGATTTGTGTCTTATGACAACGTTTTAGAGTACAATATTTTTGTGTGGCCCATTAAAGAAATATCGAAGAAAGATAATTAATCTAATGATCATTATTGATTGTTTTTAATTTAAATTTTATGCATGTTTGATGCACACGTATTATACATGATTTTTTCTTTATGAACATTTTTCAAACATTATAAAGTTGAGTAAACGAGTGTAAAAAAATTGATAGTGTAGTTTTCGCATCGAGTGTAATTAAAAGGGCATTTCTTAAACTGTAGTGACAATTGAAAAGCATAGGTAACTTTTCGATTGCGAGTAAATAAAATAAATTTTTAAAATTCGATCGAGTTCCTTGATCGATAAACAACGTACACTTACGCGAATAATTGTAGAAATAATTGAAGTTGTACAATAACTGAAGAAAAAAAAAGACTGTAGTAGTATTAGTAGTTTTTTTTTAAATTAAATTGTGGTAGTACAGTCTATTGCAATTTAAATGCCACTCCAATGCCTTTCCAATTCTTTACGAATTAATAGTAAATGCAATATTAATTTTTTTACATCTTTAAATTACACAACAGTTGTTGCTACTTGTAAGAAATAGAATATGCCGTCTTTACGGCCTTTTAGCGCAGCTAATCGAGTTGCTAGAAAGCGGCACTAGTGTCATTTAAATTGCGATAGACTGCATAACATATTTACGTTACGTGTTTATTTTAATTGTAAATCTATTTTGACGGTCAGCGTAAAAGGTTTATTTTTATTCTATATTATATTTGTGTGTATGGAAGATTATCTATAAAAGCGCACTTATAATATTACATTACAGAACAAACACTTTTTTTAAGATTTGACAGGGCAATGGAACCAGTTCGACAAATTCGCTGTAGTGTTTTATCGACTATATTCTCGATTCCCTATCGCTATTATTACGATACAAGTCACGTTTTAGTTAAGACGTGAGGAGTTTTACTAAATATTGAATTTTACAATTCAGTAAAATTTACCTTTGATTCTTCTAGCAGATTATATACGCTTAAGGGATTTTGTGTGTAGCGAGTTGTTAGATACCTACATAGATTGTATTTATATTTTATGAATGCATATACTCGTTTTTACTGATTATTCCTTTTTATACCTAGTTAGATAGGTAGGGGAGACCGGGGCACAGTGGTCATATTTGGAAACAATTTGTTCTATTTTGAAACAAACAACATATAATAATATGACATATGTTGCTCAATACTTAATAGACATTTGTCTACTAAATGACTCTACTAGTTTTACAAAAAAACATATTTATTAATTGTTTACAGATATTTAAAAAATATATGCATAAGTGACCACTGTGCCCCATATACGGGGTACACTGGTCACGATAAAGGGGTACAGTGGTCACTATTTTTTATAAAGAGCAGTTTGATTACATAAACTAAACTTAAACAGCAAACTTGAAATTAAAATATAAAGTCTAAATTAATTAATAATACCTACTTAATATAGTTATATATGTACTTATACCAATAAAAATGAACTTAAAACTTAACATACATTATAAGATTCAAAATCATAAGAAAATTTCAAAGAACTATTTATTCTTGCGATTCCTCCAGTATTTAGTGGGTCAAGCAAAATTAACTCAACATATTTTTTGTCAACACTAGCAATATCTTCCACAGGTGGAAAAACAAATTTATCCATGTGTTTTCTTAAAAATAAAACTACAAGTTTATTTCGAAGTATTTCTTTTACTTGACCAATGTAAAATCTTAATTTTTTTTGTCGTAAAACGCACTAATACAAAATCGTCAATCTTGATTTCTTCACAAGTACCTACTTCGTCACTTTCAAACGACATATCACTGACTATTGAATTTGAAAGTTTCAAAATTGACTCACAGACAAAATTGATCGTTGACTAATTGACCGTTCAAATAAAAACATGTAAAATACCTTACATGTAAAACCCTTTTGAAGCATAAAAGCAGTGACCATAGAACCCCGTAAACCTTGTGACCACTGTGTCCCATAACTAACCTTAAAATTTTTTTGTAAAAATTAATTAAATATAATAAGAATTTTCTAACTTTTTTATCAACATTCTATTCATCATGGGTTAATAATTCATATAAAAACATTGGATTTGCATATTTAGATCAAAATATTAGTTGAAATAAAAAATTGAAACTTACCAATATTTTACAACATGTGCACTCTAATAACAAACAAGAATTAAACCAAAAAGTATAAAGTTTTCAGTTTTCAAACTTTACAAATCTGTTGATAATAAGTTTGTTCATTTACTCACAGATGGAGAAACTTATTTACGAAGTTGTTTAAAAGTTATTGGAAAGTGACCACTGCACCCCTATGATCAGTGTGCCCCGGCCTTCCCTACACTACAGTTTTGTGAGGAAATGCGAGAATTTAATTGTTAGATAGGTGTACAGTCGATAAATTGAAACATTCACAACCGAAATCGAAGTTGAAATTAGAGAATAATTTATTGTTTTGGCATTAAACGACACGCATATATACAGGATGTTCAGAAACTCACCTGCCAAATGAAAATTTCGAATTCTAGAAATAATTTTAATAATTTAAATCGCCCGTATACAAAAATGTTTCTTACGGTAGTTAAAACCCTTTGAAGATGTCGCCTTGTCATCTACTAAAATAGTCATCGTTCTTGTTTTGTTGATTTGTCAACGCAAGTTCTTATTATTGGTACTGAAATTAGTAATATTCGGGTGTAACAAGGAAACACGAAAAGTCCGAATTGATTTTTCTCGAAAACGGCGAATAAAGAACAGCACCTTAACGTTAGAACAAACGTTAAGTTTTTAAATTTTACGTCAGAATTGTAAAAAATTCAAAGATAAAAAATTATGATTCAGAAATGTCTGTTAACTCCCTTCCCCCCAAATGAGGTGCTTATAATCTGAATAAAAAATTCACATTTACATGAACAGATTGAACGTTTAAAAATTAATTAACGCGTAAAGTTTCATCTTTTTTATTAACGATGTTTTGAATATACTTGAAAAAAAAATGAAGGGCAGACGTGATCTTCAAAGGGCAGAAATTCCCTTAGAAAGTGTTTTTGTATATAGGGGTAATTTAACTTAAATTGACATGAAATCATCTTTAGAATTCGACGTTTTCAGTTGGCAGAAGAGGTTTTGGCCACCCTGTATATTACGAACTACTCACTACATTTACTACCGTACTGCTTTGCAGTATGACGAAATATTCTTTGTCATATCGTGCAAACGAAATAGATCATAATATGAACTACTCTATAACCTTACGGTATTCACAGTGACGCGTCGCGACGCCGACGCAAAGGTTGCAACAACGAGCAATTGCATCGGCAAGCTGTAACATCTAAATTAACCCCTTCACTTTCATTTTGCCGACGGTGACAACGGAGTTGTAAATAAAACTGAGAACAAAGCTTTCGATTTTTTAAGTAATTGTGGATTAATACGACGAACTCCGTTTTGAGCCTACGCTCAAATGGGTTTTAGAAATTAAACTAATAATAAGTAACTATCCACAGGGTTCAATTCAATGAAAAGGTGCACGTTTTTGTTGTTTGGTTTAAAATAGATATTTCTTTAAATTTCCGAGATCGTTCACATACTTTTACATAAATTCACTTTTTATTTATTGCGATAAGTTTAATTGTTTATATTGTTCATGATATCGTTGTAATATTTAACCCGGAAATGACATTTGCCTTCAATGCAAATATGTAGGTATCTATATAGTTATTTATTCAATCTTTAGTCGTCGAAGAACTTTAATTATTAAAAAAAGACACTACAGAGTAAAAACTGTACACGGCGGCAGATTTATTTCCATATATACGGCAGAAGTTAAGTGGCGCAGAAGAGGATTGACAAAATATTTCAGTCATTTAAGAGGCGTTCGCGTTGCAACGTCGAATTCGTTTGATTTTCATAAAATTTCTGCTTCGTGGATTTTTCACGATTGCTTACCGACGAACGGAAAAATTTCAAGTCTATATTTAATGCGGCTATTAACAACAACCAATTTTTAATCAGAAACGACAAAAGATAGGACGATAGAAGTTTTAACAAAAAATTATAACAAATATGTCATAGATTCATACATACGGGTTGGAGGTCACACGAAAGTAACTTGTGTAAAAGGGTTTAGGTCACTACGTCTAGGTCACTGCTCAAACTATTATGCAACTGCAACTTCGATACTCTGTAGCTCGCAAACTATTTACATTAGACCTTAATTATTATGTATTTTTGTAATTTGCTGATCGAGGAGAATCCAGAAATGTAAAAAATATGGGGTCTCATTTAAAAAAAAAATGAGTTGGTGACCATTTTTAAATTTTTAATTAATATTTAAACTACAATTTACAATTTACGTGTGTTTGAATAGAAAAGTTTTGGAATTATTATAAATGTATTATAGAGTATAAAGATTATAAGGGTTTAAGGCATTATTCTAATAAGATCAATGCTTTTTATAGTATTTTGCATCCACGTAAAGGGGAAAATTTGATAATTAAAACAAGTATCTAATTTATAAAAAAAAACTGTACATTCGATGACCTTGAAAAAAAACACCATTAAATATTTATAATTTCCATTGATAACCAAAATTAGAACAAAATTGTATATATAGTTTCCAAGAAACTATAGCTAATAATTTTTTTTTTCTGTTTTTTTTTTAATAAATTACACAAGTCTATCAAACGATTTTTTTTTAAAACTTGCCTTAATATTATACTCACATTAGTTACTGTGAATTTTTTAAGAATTGTTGAATTCACAGTTTTTTTTCCGGTCCGTTCAGTTTTACCTTAAGGCGCTTGCTCGCGGAACCGAACGTTGCGAAACTATTAATTTGCGGATTGTTTATATATCAATAAAATTTGTTTGTTTATTGTTTAGCTATTTATCGATACCCCTAGGCCTGGTCTTGACCCCTAGGTCTTGACCTTTAACCTCGATTTCTTCAAAAACGAAGGCGTAGCGACCTAATTTTTTTTTAGACAAGTTGCTTTCTGGCGGCCCCCGAATCGAAATTGGTGGAACGAAGGTCGAGGCCTTCCCTTATTTTACTCCCTTTAGATTCTCTAAATGATTTTCCCATCCGTTTTCCAAGCTACTTACTATACATTTTGATTTTGTATACCTACTATAAATAAAAAAATTTACTAATATGTGCCTAGATGGCGCTTATCAAAATTGAAAACAGTATACCTTAATCATCATTAATCTGCGGAAAACATTTAGAAATTCCAAATTGCATACTTTTTCCGATTATTTAATGTGAATATGGGTTATTCTAAAATGTATGTATCTCGGTATAAATTTAATTTTGTTAATAACTCACGCAACAGAATAACTATCGTGGGTCACTGATTTTATACGTAATACAATACTTGGATACCACAATGTCTAACCTAATTTGGCGAGTCGCACTGAACGATTTCGCATTCCTCTGGGATTACATGCTTATTACCTAATCTGTATTTCATATCAGAATATATCACGGTTACGTTGAATGCTTACAGTAGTTATAAATTATAGTCAGTTCTCACATAGAAGCAGTATAATTAGTGTGACCAGTGGGGATCGTTAGGTACTTCTCTTTATTTAAATATAGAATATCCATATCTACTTTATAGTATTTAAGCGTTTAAATGTTATAGTATTGTCATTTTTATTGTCGAACTTTTTTATTTGAAATTTATCAGAAAATTCTGTTCTTTATAAAAATCTTTGCATAATTCCTAATTCGAAAATATATTTATCAAAATTTGAATATAACCTTATATCTATCTGATTTTGATTTTGTATTTGAGTTTGCAATTCTAAGAAACTTTTACAAATTACATTTTTCAGTATTTTCAAAAATAAAGATACTTTACTCTTGAGTCAATTTCGTATTTTTGAACGTTCCTCGTATACGAAGAGTTATATTAAAATTTTGAATTTGGAATTAGGCGGAGATTTTTACAAAAAATAAAATTTTCTGAGAAATTTCAAATAAAAAGTTTTTCATTTGTGTCCGCAACTTTACGCCGGTCACTGTATACGTTAGCAATAGATAGTTTTATCTGTTTTTGGCTATAGACAAAATTATAAAGTCAAACAAAACAAAGACAATATCATTTGTTATACAGATGAATTATTGGTAGCAGAAAGGAAAGATTTTAAGGCTATTCTTCCAATTTAATTGGATATGCACGGGCGGTAATATGGAAATTTTAAACGAAAAAATAAAAGCGGCGACGACTACGTCTAAAGAACGCCCTTCATTTAAGTTAATTCTTAATGAAAAAGCGATCGCGCAAGTTATGAATTTTAAATATTTGAACGCCTCCAGAGAAGGCAATATATTTAATATTTTGATTGACAGAATGGTATATACGTAGCTGTCACATTAAAGTAGCTAAATTTTAAAATGCGGATGGTAGGTTTTCATGTTTTAAATATTTTATGGAAATATACTGTAAATAGCTGCGTAACTAAAAATCAAAATAAACAATTTCAAATATGTCTAAATAAAAAAAGGTAATATTATTCAATATTAATTGATTTAATATTATGTGAATGATTTGTTTGAATTAAAATAATAGTGTGCAGTTAACTAGCTGGCCATACTTTATTCTTTATTGACTTTATTCTAATTTTCTTTACCACAATTTAATAGATGTAATCGTTCACATAAAGATCAACAATTAATTTCTGTTACTATTTGTCTTATTCACTATAACAATAAGTTTTACAATTTTGATGATTTTGTTTGATGTTTTTTGCGTGATTTTGTTTTGTCTTTAATTTACGATCTCTTTTTAAATAAAAAAATGTAGTTTTATTTAAGATTAAATTAATTTAATTTATCTTCTTAAAATACATGCCTAATACATTTTTATAGTTAAAAGAATTAAAATTACGCGGTATTTTTTAATATATAGCACGATGTTTTATCATCTTTTTTACACCACTAATTCTATATCTAATAAATTGAGAGCCAGTAATCGGTATACTGTAATTAAACTGTTTTTATTTGAAAGCGACGTTTAGAGAAGTTCAGAAAATCTATCATTATTGCGTTTTTATTTAAGTACTTATAAGACGCAGAATATATTATGCAAAAAAGGGGTCGATAATATAAATCGGATTATCCGCCGTCAACAAAAACTAATCAAAAATTCGAGATTATATCGATGCATTTTTGCCAAAGTATTTTTGACTCTTAAGAGGTAAACTGCATATTTTACATTTTCGATAAAATTGCGTCTTACAATACTTTGACAAAAAGGTATCAATATAAAGAAACGTTAGGTAAATACATTATGTATCGTGTAATACCTACTTACAATATTCAGTTGCATAGTTTGGGTAGGTCGATCTATTTTTGTCCACCGCATTCATATAATTATTAAGGTTAAGGTTAATTTCTGTTATGATAAGCTCTAATAACATCGAAGTTTTGTACTAAACTGTTAACATTTATAGACTGGGTATTAGAATTCAATCCCTACAGTTGTACGGATGAATGTAAGAGAATCGTTCCGTTTGGAAGTGGTGAAAAGGATAAAAAAGAAATGCCATAATCAAAACATCCATATCAATAAAATAACATTGAATGGAGATGTAAAGAGCTTGTTGAGAATACATACATATGTAGTGCCGTGTATAAGATTTGAAAATAAAAAGAATTCGAAAACAAATTGAATAAAAGAACTTAATATTTACTTAAATAGTAAATTTTTAACGCAGACATCTACATACGTTATTTTTATTGTTATAAAGAATGCCAAATTACCTACTACTTTTGAATATTTAGTTATGTTTTATCACAATGTAAGATAATTGATTTTTTTTTAAATTTCTCAATCAGATTAGAAATATCGAAAAATCGAGATTACGAGATTTTACCAAATTATGTCTTTGTCTTGGATGCATAAGACAGTCGGAACAACTCATTTTCGAAAAAAGTGACATTTTGCTAAAACGCCATCGCCATGTAAACATCGCCACATTAAGATATTATTCATAAACGCGTAGGTACCTACTTATAATATTTAATAGAAGCGTTAAAATAAAAATATCAATAACACATCAGTAATTTATGTATAAACGTAATAACGATTAAATATTTATTGTAAGGTAACGAATATAAAATCAATAGGTAATAATAACTATTTTCAGATTTAAATAGATGAAGGTATAAAACACCTATCGCGCCGCAATATAAAAATCCTCTAGGAGTTATGAACCCTTTAAGATTGCTTTTTTAGATATTGTTTAGATTTTATGGATTTTTTTTATGCTGTCGTTCTTGATTATACATGATCGTAATATATTATTAGTTTTTCAAATATTTATGTGTAGAAAATTATAGATATCTGTATATGTACCTATATGTATGTCGCAGGATAATATTATAAAATCGGCCTTTTTAAAAATGGCTAGCCTTATTGTTGAAAAATCACGTTTCTCACAAATTGGTTGATAAATCATAGTTTTTGTAAGCAATACGACTTGACACCTCGAGCTTTCTTGTAATGGAAGCATTTGAAAACAAAAAGGCTTTTGTCCTTCGGCTGTTTTATGTAAAGGCGTCATATTTATCATAAAAGTCATATTATTTTAGCCTTTTCAGTATTATTAGAGTGTAAGTAAGGAGAAAATAATTTTAAAAATGTTTTAAAAATACACAAGTATTTATAATCTTTTTATTTTAAAAACAATAAGTTGAAATATCTATAAATACAATAAAATTTCAATTATTCGGATTAATTAACGCAGGCCCCAATCGAAAATAAACGAAAATCCCTATAAGTAACCCGAACAAGTTGTACCATACGCGTCTATTTGATACTCTTCCGTCTACAGTTTTTATTTCGCAACAAAACAAACACAAAAAATTATGAAAAATAATAATGAATAAGTCGCTCGTGATTTCAGCTTTTATGTAAAAAGGCTAAACTTCTTGTTTGCCTTTTTGCAGAACGCGCATCGTTAACTAACAAGGCCGGTGCTATAGTTGGATTTTTTGCAAAAAGTCTGAAGTGCGTTAGATTAATTATTGAGAATTTTTTTCGCAAAAGACTAGTGTTATTGCAAAAAGGGAGATTTTGCAATATGGCTGCGACATAATTATATAGCTGTATTATCTGCAGTTTTACCATAAAGCGAAACAACACTACATCAACACAATAACATTCTTATAACAACTCTACACACCAATATCGATTAATAAAATGTATGATACCTTCATACTGACCATCATGAAGAGGGTCGATGGTGTGAATCATAAGTTGAAGGAGGCCATGTCGAAACTTGGCACCCGTATGATGTCCACTAGATGTGGGTACTTGCGGCGTTTCTGATGCCGTTCTAGATGTCACACTTCCACCAGGTTGAGTTCCTACGCTGGTTTCGCTCGACGTGGCGACGGTTCCGTGCTGGAAATTTATTTGCAGACGTTAATCTTTTGCGGAAAAACATTTTCAAAATAAATTAACGGGGACGCGTTTAAAAATGTAGTCTATAATTTGTTATTTATTTATTATGTTTTCTATTTACTCTTCGAACATTTAAAACATCGAGCTATACGACAACAAATTATGAGAATAGAAAGATTAAAATATTGCGGATAGCTAGGCAATAAAAGATAAACATATTATTTCTAAACGCACTGACGTAAAACATTGCCAGTATACACTTGGAACGGCATCCTTAAAAACGTTAAATAAATTATATCTTTACGTATTAATAATAGGAATTATATTTTCAAATCGGTCGGTTAGATAGGTGCCTATACATAAATGCAAACTAAAATATCTAGATTTAAGAAGAAAATAAGGGTCGTATATATATACATAAAATAACCATTAATAATAGACTTGTGTTTTTGAAACATATAGGTACTATACCAAGTTTTTTGGTTTTCAATGTAGTCATTTACATTTCTAATGCGATAGAACTTTTGCAACTACTTAGTTTTAAATAACTTGAGTACAGTTAAACTTCTATACGTATAACGAAGTCGGTAAACCCTGAAAAAAAAATTCGCCATGGAGAAATTTTGTTACGTAGATATCGTAGGCGTATTGAATACTCCGACTTTTTGCAAAAAGATTTAGTAAAATGTCGGCAGTCTTAATGATAAATTGGAATTATGCTATAGGTACCTAAGACTAGAAGTTTTCAGTCAATTTGCAAAATGCCCGACTGTTGTTAGCCATATTGAATAATTCCCGTGTTCTTATTTTGAATGACTTAGGCTGGTTTCAGACGGACGATACGCGTATGCGATTCTCGTATGCTCGATACAGAATTAACATTATAGCAAATATAAGCTTTCAGACGCTTGATACTACAGCCTTCATACAGTATCGCATACAGACTACAAAAATCTCGAAAATTCGGACCTCGTCGACTGTAGGATCGGTGTCAGTCGGAAAATACGAAAACTTTTGTGTGTGATGGATACAGAACTAACATTACAATATATGGGATCTTTCAGACGGCGATACTCGCTTCATACAGCGGCGCATACTAAATTTGAGTATCTCGCGAAGGTCGGCCGCCAAGCGACAGCAAAATGCTATACTCTGTTTCTTTAGAAACATACAACATGCTATACTCTGTTTCTTAATTAGGAGGAGTAAATTAAAATTTTCACCTAAAAAACTTGCTCACCGATTGTCTACTTGCGAGATTAGTTTACGCTGGGTAATTTGCCGTACGCGCTATTAAATCTTCGGTAATTTATGTTTACCTACATGTGTGACAGTTGATGGGTATCGACTTTAAAGTGTTTTAAAGTCATTTCTTGTATATTATCAATATTAAAAATTAGTTCCTTTCAGAATTAAACTGATCATTTTGTAATAAATTCAAATCCAAGAGCAAGTATTGCATCTGCAGTGTCACCGCAAACAAAAACACCCCATTTGGGGCATTACTTTTCTTATTTTCTGAAAAGCAAACTATTTTGAATATGTAGAAGAAACTAAAATTAGACGATGCAAATTCGGTATTACCTACGTTAAAAATTGTACTTTTAGCAGTTTAAATTAATAGCCCTAATATTACACACCCTTAATACTTTAACACTCATCTTATTCATCATACATTGACACATTTCGAATTGCCACTGCATTGGTACATTTTTGTCCTATACATCTACAGGAACCAATGCAACTCATTAGATTTTTGCTACTTTTTTCACATTTTGCTACTGCAATGTAAAAAATATGATGAAACGAAATTTATGAATCAACAAAAAGAGACATTAAATGTTAAAGTCGCTGTAGTTTTAGTATGAAATAGGAGCTTCTCGTAAATTTATTTAATACAAAACGCTTCTTGTATTATGTACTTAATTATTAAAATAATGAATAAAGTGTATTTACAATAATAATAATAGTATGTTGGCTTATTTTAGAATTACGTATAGAATGAGAGGGAGCTACGGGAAAAAGTGAGATGGGAGATGCAATGCACCCAGTTGTGAGCGCGACTCCCGAAAATGCAATTTGCACATTTTTTACTTTTAATCATCTATCTTAATTATAAAGCCCTGCAAAATATATTTCTTGTACCGTCGGATACTACAAGGACGAACCAAACTTTTTTAAAGAATTAAATTTTTCGATATGTCGCACTGTTTTGTAGTTATGACAGTATAAACGGTAAAAAACACGAAATTGAAGTGAACTTTTTAGCTGTTCGAACTGAGATATCGGCCCCGAAAGTTACTTTTCAAGGTTACATTTTAAAGGTACATAATAATAATAAATAAGCTTATATACGAACAATTTCTCAAAATGTTGCTTTTTGTATGCCTACTTTAGGTGTGCAGTCTGTATCTAAAACATGTAGCCAAAATTTACATGCGTCTTATAGACGTCAAAATAAGACTTTTTTATATAAACATGTGTCCGAAAATGCATCCCCAAAGAGCTAGAGGACTTCAAATAGTTACTGCTTTTTATTTTTAGTTTTAATTACAAAAGATGTTCAACATTTAAACCATTTGAGGTAGTTAGTGCGTGCTTTCATTTTTCGCCGCATTGACTGTCTCGTGACATATTTTATCTTTTAGTTCGGAGGGGATGCATTTTCGGACACATGTTAAAAAAAAGTCTTATTTTGATGTCTATAAGCGTCTGTAAAGTTTGGCTACATGTTTTAGATACAGGTTGTATATTAGTAATTAGATAATAATACAATAAGTAATAAATAAATGAACTTTCGAATCCAAAACTCTTGCGTTTGTTCCATCTTAAAATAACGAGGATCAATAATAATATTTAATTTTATTTGTTGATTTAATTAATATTACGTTATCTATTGTTGACGAACATCTATTTCTGTTTTATTAATTTTTTTAAGTAGATACTTACCTACCTATTTTTATTTTATTCATAGCCATATTGAACAATAACTATTTTTTTTAAATAATTTACATAGTATCAAGAATTTTTATGTTGTTAAATTTTTAAAATACGGGACGAGGGCCAATTCATATAAAAACGCACAAAAAAAATGGTTGCTTGACATTTGAATTTTTTAAAATATTTTCTATACGATAAGTCCAATACATTGACGCTTCGAAAATAGCAAAAAAAATTTTTCACAGTTTTCTTCCGCTCGCCACGCCGTTTTTTTAACCAAAATTTGGACGAAACCATTAGACATTTTAAAAGGGCGACGCAATGTATTTACACAAGAGATAGTTAAAAAGTTAATTAGAAAAAATATAGATTTTTTTTGAATTGGGCACCCGCCGTACAGCCAATAGAAAATAAATTTTGAATTAAACACGATAGATCCAAATAATAAATAAGTTATTAATTTTTTGCGTAAATCGCGACTTTGGTTAAAACGCTGTACCGAGCAGAAAAGAAATGGTCGCCCCAAAAGAACTAAGGATAAAATTAAATATCGAGCAACAGTCGCTGGACAATTTGAAACTGGTTGGTCCAAGGGTATTTTTATTACTCTTTATATCTTTTTACCAACGAGTTTTATGGAAAACTTCGAAATGCCTATTCAATATTTAAAATATATTGTCCAGTCATTTAGCATAAGAACATTAGAATTATTTAATCTGCCTAACAACAGTCGGGAATTTTCCAAAAATTCCAGTCTTATAGCATAAATTCAATTTATTATTGAAATTTTCGGAATTTTGCGGTCTTTTGAAAAAAGCCAGACTATTTAATATGTCTGCAACGTAGACACATTTTGCTAAATATTATTTTAATGCCTATTAATGTCGGTTTAGTGTAATTTTAACCATTCTTTGTTAGAACTCCCATTTAGGTTTGCACTTTTCAAAAATGTGTTAGCCTTTGTACGGCATTAATTCGATAAAAAAAATATTAATAACGAAGCCTCTTTAAAGATGGGTAAATTTAATCTTGTACTGCTGCTAAAAAAATGATCTTTAGATACACAGATACATCCGTTTACTTAGAGAATTTTCGAAATGATTAGCCCAAAATGAACCACTTCTGTTTTTGTGGTTTAATTGTATGGATCAAGTACGGGGAGAAATACAAAAGGTCGCGCCTCTGGTTCACCTTATCACATAGGTTACAATAGCTTTATTTTCTATAGAAATTCCTTAATACACAGACAAAATAACGCCATATTAGTAATTAAATGTTAATACCTACGCATCTACTAATTATTTAATTTTGGAAAGCTCATTAATTCATTATGCAAAACGTTACCTATTTATTCTTTCAGAAAATATAAGCAATTCAACAGTTTGGGCGTGTTTTAAATAATTACTTACTTAATTACAATTAAATCTTTCTAATGTATTTTTTCATTAACTACAACAGCTTGTACTTTTATTTAAACTTCTCGTGAAATTTGAAATTTACATTTAAAATTATTTTATTACAAAAAGTGTACCTGATTTATTGAATACGTCTTAGGTACCCATTTTTTCTTTAACGATTTAAATAAATTATTTAAAATTATTGTTTTGAATAGATGAATAAAAATTAAAAATTAATTCGATATTGATAAACGTGTGTTAATCACAATAGCCAGATAACGCCGTCGCGAGTGTAGCACACGTGTACTTTTATCTATACAATACAATACATACGTAGATAATGGGTAGACTTGTGCCGATAAGAAAATCCCGCATTCAGTATAATTCATAGTTTCTCTCAACGTGGACGGTTGATTTTCGGAAATTCTTTATAAACTAATTTTTCGTGTTTATCGCGCATTATGTGCGTCCCTGTGTGTTTCAGTTCGCGTGTAATAACTTTTTGTGCAAATAAACGTTTAAAACGTGAACTTTCGTGTTGCTTGTCAGAGATTCTTATTCAACAAAAATTTGGAAAAGGTATTTAATATTTTATCTGTAGCTATTAGCGTAGTTTATACATAATTTCATATATTTCAAATATTATATTTAAAAAAAAAATGGACCATCGAAATAAATTTTACCTAGTAATAAACTAATGATTTAGGTACCGAATTATATCTTTTATAAAAGAAATATTTCCATTTCGTTTCTAGTAAATAACAGCTTATGGTAAATATGAAATTATTTTACGTATTTTTTTTAAGCAATTATTATTTTATTAAATTAGAAATTCCAATCGTTCTCTTGAAAGATTACTTAGGTATTTTTGTTATTGTGTCGCATTCGACGAGATAAGAATTATCTACACGTGCAAACGGATTGTCGTGTAACTCGGCTTTACTTTCGTTTTATCAAATTGTTCTGCATGACTAATTTTGAACCAGGAATCGATTTCTTACAGGAAGTTTTTAAATAATTTGTTTGTTTAATCATGTTTATTGAATACTTTATACATTTTAGATAGTTTGTGATTTTCAGTTTGTGCGCCGTCGCGCCGGTTTCATAATTAATATCTAATTATTTACTAAAGATATGTACTCCTACTTATTAAATTAAATTGATAGATATTTCAAATAATTGTTACAATAATGCATTGCCATAGCACCTATCTAACAACTGATTTTAATTTGGAACTCTGTGAAAATGGCCCTTTACATTACAATTATTAGTTATTGAAAATTCGTGTTTTATTTCGTTTTTTTTTTCGAGTGAATATTCGTTTCTCTGTCCATTGCAAATACCTATAGACGGTTATTACGCGTTGTTATAGTTGAAAAAGCACTAATATTGACACATACTATTATATGTTTTAAATTTTGATTTTACATTTCTCTAATTTACGTTATTTAATATGGAACATTTAATAACTCATTTAAATAAATAAAATTCGGTATGGGCACGTAAATTTCGATGCGTAGTAAAAATTTTTCAGTTTAGGTTCGGTGTTATAATATACAGTGAGTTCCGAAAAGTTCATTTCATATGGAAAGCTGTTTTTATTATTAGTTTGTCAAAAAATGTTATTCTTGATAAAAGTTGGTGCATCTTTCGAAACTAAAAATGAACCCATCTGGTGTTATCGGGAATGAAAATTTATATTTAAGTATTACTTGCAATTCTAAAGAATATTTGTCAATAAAATTTTCCGATATAAGTATTGCAAAATAATGATAGTTTATTCTTGAGCAAAATGTACTAATCCTCATTCCTTCCCATACGCTTATATCCCTATTAACACACGATGGGTTCATTATTAGTTTTAGAGGCTGCACCAACTTTGATCAAGAATGAAATTTTTTGACAAATTAATAATAAAAAAAGTTTTCCATGTGAAAAAAACTTTTTGGAACTCACTATATATATTTTTTTTCTATTCAAAGTTAGTTTTATATCGAGGGTGTATCGAAAGGATATTTGTATTTATAAAATTATACCTATTTAAAAAATTGTATAGATAAATGATATCTACATCATTGCAGGGCTAATTTTTAATCATTACAAGGTATTTCACGGTATTTTACTATAATTACCTATTAATATTTTGAATGAGAATAAATATCGATTTCAAAATTTGGATTTCCTATTTTAAAATAGAAAAATGGAACGAAGGAAAATCATTTTTGTATATCATTACAAGTAAGTATATCATGACGAAAATTGTCCATTTATGGAGAAACCGTGCAAGATATTAAATTTGTCTAAGAGTAATAAAAGTTTCTGAATTAATCTGTCTTTAGAAGAAAAAAAATATCCAAAAAAGCCAGTGGCATACGTATAAAAAGTTGTTGGCAAAAAACGGAGACTATGACAAATAAAAATGAACACCCTGTGTGTTATTTTGAGTAAGGCGCCGTGTTTTTGTTAGCCTCAACAACAGAAACGCGTGTTCAAAATTTAAAGTTTTCAAGTTAAGTCATTAATAATTAATTTTACAAAAAGTATATGACAATGTCTAACGAAAAGATGCAATTTGGAATATAGGTTAAGTATAGCGACATATTTTCAGCTCACACTCAGGAATATGCGGTAAAGCGTTGTTCGGACCTTTTAGAGACACTCTGTATATAGATAACACCTTTTGGTGAATGTTATTTTAATGTCTGTTAATGACAATTTAGTGTAATTTTAATTTTAATTGTTACGCGTGTATTTTTAGGTTATCGTTATTAAATAATTGATCGTTATAACAATAAGAGGGGGCATTTTATTTTCGTCACTTTAGTGGTTGTACCGCGTACACATGAGGAACGACTTCTTTGTCGCGAAAGGCGATCGTTGCAACTCGATGGTCGGGCTTGCACTGCCGTTTTTCTTTAATCTTCTTTAGGGTCTATTTTATAATTACCAGATAAACGTCAGATAAGCTATTCCTGGAATAACTGCTATGGAAACGTTTCTTGAGACAATGGCTTCCATGAAAATTATTTCAGGAATAGTTTATTTAACGTTTATTTCAACATTGTAAAACCGGCCTTTAATCGAATTAATGCTATACAAATGATTTTTGAAATGTGCAAACCTTTCCAAAAAAATTCTTTTTGTCTAAATGGGAGTTCTAAGAATGTAAAAGTTCATTATATGGATGTTTGACTGCATTGAGCATAGAAAATCATGAATAAATCTAAAAAAAAACAACGAACTTTAAGTAAATCACAATTATACGATAGGTAATCAAATTAGGGAATTAGCACAAGTCTATAAATTAAATAGCGTTTGGATCAATTAGTTGTGACTAATGAACATTTTTCGGCAGCCCCATATTAGAGACGACCATCGCGTGATCAATAATGGAAATAAAGATGTATAGTATCCAAATATAACACGCTTTTATCGGACGCTAGTCTGCGTTTTGTTTTTCCGTCTTTACAATTACTATAAAATGTAAATAAACGTGGCATTGAATTGTTTCATTGTTGCCGAAACGATCAAAGGACGACTACGCGCGTTCGTTCCGATTGAACGGGCTTGTTCAATCAGTGCGAACAGAACGTTTTGTCATTGTTATCAGTGTGTGGTGTATGAACATATGAATTTATTTAACTTCAGACGTAGCACACACAAAGCTCCTTCATATTAAATAGCCTGCAAAATAAGTTCTGAAAAAAAAACGAGTTTGAAATATTTAAATTGCTATCAAAAATGAGCCAAAACTAAACCTTTGGATGTCGTTAATTAATTCTTTCTGTTGTCAAATATCTGTTATAGAACAATAATTTTCGGACTGCCGAGAATATTTTCTTCTGGAAATAAAGAGAAAAACGATAATTTGCAGTTCGATAATATCGAACGTCTGTAGGTGTGATTGAGAGATTGTGCAATATTATTGAGCGATCGTAGGAAGCCAATATAATAGCAGTGCTTCCGGTGATTTACTTTTTAAATAATTCCGGTCCTGTTTTATGTGTATCAGATAGTGTCATTTTATCGAGATTATGCAAAAACAATAATCTATTTAAACACCCGCGGTTCGTCATTTTTTACTTTGTTATGCCACAATTGCGAGTTTTCTAGTCGTTTGCGACTTGTTCTGAACGTTGCGTCGCAAAGCGTTCGGGTAAAACTTTTGCAAAAAAAATTCGCGAATTATACTATGGGGTTTTTTCGAGATTTCGCAAAAATTTTAAATCGATTTAAAAACGTGTAGTTTGTCATTTCTTTGTTTGGTATATTCAGTGCTTCCGGTGATTTATTTTTATTTACTTTTTTTTTGGCTTTTATTTACTTTAATTTTAAGAAATATTTGCTTTATTTACTTTTTTTAAATGGGGCGTGTCGCTGGAAGCCCTGTAATAAAGTAACTACTTAAGACTGTTAAAACAAAATAATTTGTTAAAAAATACAGTTTAATTATATGTATAAAGCATAATTTTAAAGTGAAATTTTCACTTGAAGTCATGATTATTGTGCAATAATATTGAGCTATCTAGGGAGAACGTCAATATTATTGTTGCACCGCGAGGGATCGCTTAAGAGCGTACGTATCGGTTATATTACAATGATTAGAGCTTGTCTTGTTCGTTTTATAAAATATGTTATTGAGAGAGAGAGAGAGAGAGAGAGAGAGAGAGAGACTGATTTTTGATTCAAAAAACGACAACGCTTTTAGTGTGGATAATATTGTAACGTTTATAAATGTATTTACAATTAATTATTTCTAATTATGACGCAGTTTGTTATTAAACGTTATTCAGTCAATATCAATAGGTATTTACGCTACCGAGCGTATAAAATGTTATTAGGCGTATCGTAAAGACGAATGTTGAACATTTGTATGGTGATTGACTACATCTGTATGATTCAAGATGAAGATAGCAAACTATTTAGGTGATAGCTTTTAAATAAAGACCGACTTACATTTGTTATGGTGGTTTGTTTGGAGATTCGACTTGCCTATATTTAATTCACATCCAAAAACTCGATATAAACTAGATTAACTAGACTCCGATTAGTTTAGTTTAGTAAACTTCTTAGTTATCGTAAACTTTTCGATATTCAAAAAATTATCTTTCCGAATGAAACATTTCGGAGAACAAAAATTTATTTCATTAAATATTTGAGTAGTTATAACAAAAAACAGGTAAAATAGAAAGAAAAAAGTACATAGAAATCAATGCAACGTTATCTACATAAATTAGAACATAAATTCTGCATTTTCTAGGAATATCATGAAAATTTCTATGACCCACTAGTAACATTTTATAAATAAGTAGGTAGGTAGTTAATTTACGAACGAGAAATGAAAAAGCTATATCTATTCAATGCTCTGTAAAACGCAATTCTGCGGGAATACCGTCTACGTAGGAGAGCTTTTTAGATGCATATTTAGTTATTCAGTTCATATAGCGGGAGCAAATCGTTTTGTAAAGCATTTTAAAGTCGAGATTTCCGTCTATAAAGTTTGAATTTCTAGAGTAATTTTCATTAGACAGGTATTTTAAAGCTGTTGCGAAAATTATTTGTACGTCGACTGTATTACTTGTAACGGTTGAAATTATATTAAAAAAAAAACATATCGAATAAAATAAATCCTGCAAGTAGAATTCACTTTCATAGCTACTGCGAATAAGTCGTACTTTGTTTATTTTTTGACCCGAAATTCGAATTTTTACCATCAAATTTATTGTAGGTATACTTAAATGAAGTGGGATTTAAATGCAAGGATGAAGTGATACTCCAGTATGTTTTTTTAATTTCACGGCACTGAGCGATACGTTACGTAAATTTCCTAACAGATATTTGCCACGTAGAAACAATTTTTTCAATAAGCTTCTATGATTAATATACAAAGGCGGAAAGATCGGTTTCGTGTAGATAATTAAAAAGAAAAATTTAATTAAATAATTTAAAATAATTTGAAAATAATTGTGTAATAATTAAAAATTTATTGTTAGCTGTTTTAGATGAAATTCTAACTTAACATTGTTTTTAATGAGTTCTTAAAATTGGTGATTTGGGACTGATAAATTTTATCTATTTATCAATTTGTATGAAATATGTCACTTTCGCCGGGCGCGTAAAGTTCCCTTATAAATATGTACGTATACGAGCTTTTAACATTTGAAGGCAGGAAATTATTCTCGATTTTCAATTGCCTTTCGGTTTAAGTTTCGCCGAACACGGATCGATATTTAATCTAAATGACATGGAAACTCGAAAATGGTTAAATTAAATTTCAGTTATCGAGCAGTTTCTTTTATAGATCCAAGTAAGTACTTATTACCTAATAAAAACGATCGCGCAGGGAAAGAGCAGCTTTTTGGAAATACTCGACACAACAATGTACGATTTTACTGTTAGGGCGTTAAAAAAGTTTAGATTAAGATAAACGCAAGAAAATTTTAAATAAACAAGTTGAACACGTTAAGACATTGATTTATTGTTTACGTGTTTACATTTTTTTCGTTTTTAGTTCGTTTCATTAATCTTTCCTTGTTCTTGCTATCGAATATTAATTTTCTTAGACTTTCGCATTTTGTTTTACTTGTAACTGCAATGTATTTAATTTTCGCGAGTTTCGCCGAACTGGTTATAAGTGAAATCTAACGTAATTTTAGTCTTAAAATGAACTATTCAAGCAATCAATGTCATTATTGCAGATAAGTAGCTTAACGTAATGTTAAAATTTAATTTTTTTACATAATATAAAAAAAATAGTGCCTAAATAGATAAATAAATTGACGAAGACGTAAATATCGTGTTTTATAGACAACAAAGGATTTCAAGAGTAAAGCACTTTACATGTTTTTCTCCACGCCAGCCCATTTTCGACCATCGATTTGATTGAGCTATAAAGTGGGGTATAGGGTTTAAATTCTGCCTTTAGTTTTATATATCTTGTTTCGCTTACTGGGCGTTAAAAAAAAAGCGGTTAAAAATATTAAGGGAATATAATACGGTCAAAAACAAGATACTAGTCTTAATAATACACGCATATAATATGGGTCCGCAAATCAACCGTTTTTGAAATAATACCCATTTTCTCCTTCGATTAAATAATAAATTGCTTTTTTTGAAATTGTATTACATTTGTTTACTATGACCACGAGCGGAAAGTACCTACATATTTTGTTGTAAGTACTTATGCATGTATTTTTATAGCTTAAAAATGCTGATTTTTTTGTGAAACAGTTCGAGCAAAGTCTGACTATCTTAAAAGGGTACAGAATTTCTTCTTGAGAAGGAAGGAGGGCACTTTGAACGTCTTCTTTGATAATTAAGTAATGCGTTTTTAATTGCTTAAAAACAAAACAAAAGTTAAAGTTACAAAACAAAGTTATCGAAAGAGAAAATCGCTGTTATCTCGAAAACGATTTATTTGCGAATCTACGTATATAAAAGTATATTAAAGTCGTTTTAACTTGTTTGTGATCGTGCACTTAAAAATATTTAAAAATTTTTTGAATTTCCTGTACCTACATTACGGAAAATCTTTTTTTTTACCGTACCTAATAATTTTGACATTTACGAACCCGAGATCCACATTTTTAATTTAATATTAACTTAAGTTGTTTACAGTTTTTAAAATTTATTATTTTCTGTAACACATTAAAATGTTATTTAGGCCAAGAGAAAAGTTCATCTGAATTACTGACGCCATCGAGCGACTAGGTTTATGTTTAAACAAGGATCATTCTCGGTTTAGTAGAGTCTCGATTTTAAGCTGTTGCATTAATATACATAATTCTATATAAACGTATAGATTAAAATGACTGGTAAAAAGAACTTGAAGTGCTTTTTTAAAGAAAAATAACGACGATCGTAACCAGGTTTTTGTACAGTAATATTCCTACACTGAAATCGGTGTCTCTATTAAATTTTCATAAATAATTTAATAATAGATACCTACCTAACCTTATAAATTTTCTCTGAAAATCGAATAACCAGTTTTTTATTCAAACAGCAATAAAGAGCCCTGTGGATGAGTTTGCTGGAATATATTGCGTTGAACAACTTTTTGTTGTTTTTAAATATGCCGGAATTACTTTAATTTAAATCGACGCAGTTTTTGCAGATTTATGTAAACGACAAAACGTAAACTTTACAGGAGAGCACATTTTGTGTTATCGCGTAGCTAGAAGCAGATACTTACGTTGTATGAAAATTCAAATGAATTTTTCCGGCGGAAAAAATCGGAATATTGTTACCAGATTTTAACAGATGACGTCTTTACCTTAAATGCAAAAGATAGTCGGAACAACTCATTTTTAGAAAAAGTGGCGTTTACGATAATCTGCTAAAACTTCGTCGATATAATACATACCTACGCATAGTCCAGGTATTTTAGGAATAAAAAAGGTCAATCTACCTAAGTAATTAGTAGACAGTAGAACCTGGCAGAGTTGTTAATTTGGCCTTGTTGACTAACGTGACAAAAGTCCTCATAAATTCAGGCCGCATGTCAGCCGCCGTCGTGAGGAAAATACGCCAAAAATGGGTTTTTCATCAGAATAACCTTTGCCGAATATCATTTTACGACAAAACTACTTATGTAATAAAATAAACTAGGGAATATTTCCTACGATTTATGCTCTTATAATCTTTTCTGTAAAGTCAATAGTTTCGACGTGACAGCTTCACGCTTCAAACTTTACCCTGTATTTTGTATGACCTATTAAATTTTTATAATAACCAAAAATTAATTAAACTTTACTAATACACAATTAATGCATCCGTTTATTCATAAATAACAATAGGTGATTAATCATAAAAAAATATGCTCTAATCGTAAGCGTTTAATTATTGTTTAGTAAATGTTCGAGGTGTCCCCTATTTGAGGCGACGCATTTTTGGAACCCTTTAATAAAAAATTCTGACCGCAAATAGTGAAGTTTGAGGGCCGATCTTTTCATCTTCCATTTAATTTATTTTTGATACACATTTACCATAGAAATAATTGTTATAACAAACATTGTCATGGTAAAAATTTGTCAAGTAAATTTATTGGGAGATGAAAAAACCGGCCCCGAATGAAATTAAATAGAAAAAAAAATGAAAGATTTTCTGATGTACATACTTAGATAAACATTTTTCTTTCAAACAGTTAGCTTTAGCGACATAAATGAAGTAGGTATACCTTTTTTGGACATAATTAAGCACTATTTGAAAAATATTGGTCATATAAGGAAAATCTCGAGTTGCAAAAAAGTTCTTGTAGAAACAATACACTGTGTGGGTTGTTGCGAGCGCCCTTTATAATTTAGGTACGAAACGATTGTCTCGTCTTACTTAGGCACATTTAAAATTACGTATGAAATCAAAAATAGACGAGTAATCGTGAAAAGATGAAATTAAAAAAAAAACACCTTTAAGGCGCATAAAGATGGATAAGCAAAATTGCGCGGGGCAAGTTGGCTCAAATTGGTTTATTTTTGTCCAAAGAGGTTACCGTTAGCGTACGGGCCCATTCTTTGCTGAACACCCTGTACGTATTCAAGCGTTTTATAATTCACCTTTAAATGACGCAAACGAAATGTTTCTTAATAAAATGTTTTACCGATAGACGCTCCCTAAGTACTTTTTAAAAATTGCATTGATCTGTCTTCTGAATTATTCCCGGGATTTCAGCATAAAAGTGGTTGAAACAGTAAATTGGGTACATCTGAATTTATGCGAATAAAAGAAGCGAGATGATCACGTTTAACATCTTAAGGTTTATAAATTTTTAAATCCCACTTTTCAGATTGAATACGTAATTTCCATTATGTGGCACGTAGAACGTAACATTTTAATAAATAAATAAAGGCACTTACTTGAAGGTGCGATTATTTTGAATATGTAGGTATTATTCCGTAGGTAGGTGCTCTAATTTGTTATAAAACTTAGCGCCTAAAAAGCAAGAAAGTAAACTTTTAATGTAGGTAGTACGTACTAAACGTCTAAATATACAAAAGTATGTTTCCATTAATTTTACACTAAAATTTACGTGACAAATTTAAATTTACTAAACAATTTACGTGGAAATAAAAGTTACGTGTAGTAAAAATTTAAAAAAGTTGTTAAGAAAGCAAGATATGTGTACCTATATGTGCAACATTCGGAAACGTAACTTTGAACGTCCCTGGTACACGTACAGAGGCGGTAAAAAGTCCTGCATCGCCCTGGCTAGCTGCTAATAAAATTAAAAGACTAGATTGGCCTCCACAATCGCCAGACCACAACCCAATTGAGAACCTATGGCAGAGGATATCCGACATAATCTCCAAACGAAAACCCACCAAAAAGATCGAATTAATCGCATCCCCGATTGCTGCTTGGTTTCGGTGCGTTTCAAAGGAGGAATTGGAAAAATTGGTTAATTCGATGCCGAAAAGGTGCGACTTGGTGATTAAAAATAAGGGATGGCCAATTAAATATTAATATAGTGATAAAATACCGTTGAGTTTTGCAAATATTACAAATTAAAATATTTTAATTCTGAGCAATTTTAATTTAAGAGCAAATTTTGCTATTTCGACCAGGTGCAGATGCAGAACTTTTTACCACCATTGTACTTACACACATTTAATTTCATTTTATCTTTTACATAAGATGTAGAAATCGTCGAAGGTCGAATTTGGATAGGTAAATACGTGTGGCATTAACGATTTACGTTTGTCGAGTGCGGTTGTGAATTGTTATACATAATATATAGTGTCGAAATTGAAGTTTTAAAAAAATTCTCCTTTGGATTATATTATAATTACCGATTATTGACGAAGAAGAAAGTTAGAGGACAATTTGTTATTGCGGTTTTGTTTTGTTTTAACGCCTCGGCTGCTTCGAAGAATAAAAACTGCTATTGTAAGTGATTCCAAATTACGGGTAAGATGCGCCCTTTTGCGATTTTTTTATTTTGTTCCTTTTTCCGTCGTTGTAATTTTTTTTTTAACTTAACAACCTTGTAAGTTTTGGAGGCCCTTTTTATGTGTTATATTCCTGTCGCGACCGCAGGCCTATTTGTCACGTAGTCAGGCCGCTGTCGGATCCATTGTCGAGGTAGACTCATGATGCAACATTAATTTGAGTTTATTGCCGTTTTCGTATGTTATTTATCGTTACATTTCAAACATTTAAATTTTTTAATTATGCATAAATTTAATTTATATATTTTTTAATTAGCTCCATTTTATATAGATATCTAATTATATAGTTACGTATTTTTAAAAATTAGTACTACGTATTATTACGAAATGCCTATATGATAAAATCGGAAATACCGAGTTTATTTCTTCTACCTTATCTGCAGACACACATATGTATGGAAAAGTAGTCTGCAGATTATAAGTCATGCAGATAACACGTACCTACCTATAATTTATTCGACTGCGTATTTATGTACTTATATTTAAATTTTATACCTAGATAAAAATGTAATTCTATTCGTTATTTGTTCTAAATGTTGTAAATAATTATTATTTTTAAACTCGATCTTTATTTATTAACAATTTATTCTACATTCGATTTTTACCTTTTGTTCGAAATGTTTTTTTGGGATTTTTCGAGTTTGATTTCAAATTTTCATTTATATCGTTACACTATAAAAATTCGTAATTATCTAGTCGCTAGTTGCAATTTATTTAATGCCCCCACCTTCTCGCTCGGTACCGAGATCACCTCCTAAGGGCTGGAGATTTTTTTGTGAAAATAAAATAAGTCATAAATGATAAATAAATTAACTCTTAGTCATGACAACGTGTCTTGTTCACTTCGTTCATACGTTCACCACTTTCACTTGTTTTATTCTCGTAGTTTATTGTAAACAAACGGACTTAAACGGAATCTCGCTTGTTTTTAGGATTAGGAAATGAATATAAATAAATCAAGTTGACGATTCATTTATCTGCAGTTAATCATATTGTTCTTTCGGGGATGTTCAGCTCTTGTAAGCAAAGTTGCGTTCGGTTTCAAAGAGGCTCACGAGCGCAATTGAAAAGGCCTTGCTAATAACATTTACAATTCTTCGTCAACGTTCATCTTCTGTCTAACTACTACCACGTAAACAACTAAATCCAAGGGTGTAAAGTCGGGAAATTTCGGTGGCCATGTAAGTTTGAATACAGTATTCATTTGAATTAAATTGAAGCTTTACATATTGAGATCTGAATCCACGTTTAATAAACATTTCTTCATACTTATTATCTAAAGTTCGTAGACAATCGTATTAGGAAAAATACAAATAAAATCTCCAATTAACTCTCCAATATGAAATTTAACTTAAGTCAACTGCAGTTATAAAAATGTTTTTCGTTTTCAATATTAAAACTTTGTGCAATACAAATATCAAATAGAAATCATAATTTTTACCGAGGAACTTTTTGAACAATCCAGTTTAACAATAAGTAACTATCTTATTTATGATCGCTTCGTTAAAAATAAACAATACTTCAAGTTTCAAGGAAACTATGCAATTATTAATTTCTTACCTACTAGAAAATTTAATGAAGGTTACCTTTTAATGTTTGGTTTGAATAATCGTTGTACAGATTAATATTAAATTAGAGGAGAACAAGTAAACTGACAGAATCTGAATAGAAACTGTTTTAAATATGAATACGAAGACGTTTGTTCTGTTTTCAACAGATGCTACGAGCCACTCGATTTTTCATTATGCTTTTTAAAAACGCACGTTTTTCGAGCCGAAAAGCCTTTATATTTATGTAGATTCGTATTAAAGAATACATTAAATAAATATTTTATTTATTTGTAAAGGGATGTAGAAATACCGAGGGGGAAATAATTTACGTAGGGAACGTACGCAGTGGGCATGGATAGATGGACACTTGTAATTTTTCAAAATCAATTAAGAAACGTTTTTTTTGGGCATTGAAAGATACAAATATTCTTGAATATTTAATGGTTTATAAAAATCGAGATTGGGTCTTCGCGGTACAAATTTTTGAAATAAATTATTATAGAAAGCGAAAAACGTAAGAGAATTATAAAGACGCTTGAATTATCATTAACATGTGGCACAGACGTGATTAAAAATAAGTGTTGTACCTATTTACAAGTAAAATTTATTATTTAAAATGTCATTTAACTAAATATATGTAAGTAAATTAATTCAAAAAGAATACGAGAAATAAAGGAACAGGTAGAATTACTTTGCAACGTTTAAATAAGTAGCCAAGCAAAAAATATGTAGATATACATGGTATAAGTGCTAAAGACAAGATCTGGGGGCGGATCTGCGCATATTGTTTGACGTCACTGGAGGGCGAATAAGACCGTCAGACATTTTCCCTATTACCGATGGTACGGGTACGTTGTTAACAAGTATAATAAAACGCAGTTTCGACGTTAAAATTGTCTTTATGTCTTATCTTAAATATGAGGTGTGCGGTGTTTGATTGCAATTCTGACAAATAACTGCGCTTTTCTCGCAACGAACCTGAATTGGAGTTAAAGTGGACTCGTTCGTGTTACCAGTTGTTAACACTTCAAGGATTCGTTCGAAACATTTTAAAAATGACGATTTTTTGCCTTTTAGGAAAGTAGCCTTTTAAATTTCTACACGTACCGCCACGTGTTACTAGTCGTCACTCGTGCGACCATTGACGTCACTGCGCGGAGTTGAACGCGTTTAGAACACGTAGATCCTACCTCGTATAGTTATTATACCGGGGTAGATATGCATACCTAGTTAAATCAGCTAAATTCTCTAAGAAAACTTTGTACTTATTAATATTTCACTAAAACAACTTCGACAATTCTCGAATAATCAAATCTCGGCGAACAGAGTTTAAACTATCGCTCCTATTATATTTCGGCGACAATAGAACTTAATCCAGTCGATTTCTTTTTATAATTAACTACACCGCTACACAATGAGCTTGAATAAACTAATTTTATTATTAAAATGACGTCTTAACGCAAAATTCATTCGTTTAAATTGATCCCGAGTTGAGCGTACCTAATTTTAATTAGATTGCGCAGAAAGCGGCGAGAAATTAAAACGTATTTTTCAGGTAGTTTCGAGTTAAAATAATATTCTGAAGTTAGTCTAGTGTACGTAAGGCCGATTAAGCGCGGACAATACGATCGTTTTTGAAAACATCTTAACGTTTTTCAATTCAACGTGGAAGACCATTTGTCTATGGCAATGATCTGAAGAGCCTTGCTTATCTACTTGATGACATTGTGATACATACAAGTGCTATCGCTTAGAAATTCCTCGTAAATTACGAACCAACGGTACTGATATTATTTTTAATTCGCAAGATATTACAGTATATAAATGGGAAAATTAAGTAAATGTTTTTATTAACGTAACGTGTAAAAGTGAAACGTTCTCTGATATGGGACTAAAAGGTAGATTTCAGTTACACATATATCTGACTGCCGAATTTACTGAATCAAATTCGCTGTAGCTGATAGATTTTCTGATACCCTTGTCTGCTAAACACAATGCAAACCCAAATGTCAACTTAGGACGTTGACATAGTTATACTCGAAATGCCTTGCAAGCTGTTTAATTAAATTAAAATATTATATAGGAGTAAAAAAACGACGCAGATGAGTATAAACTTTACTACGCCTTAATTAAAATGCAGAAAATGGGGAAAGCGTAGGTACAAAAACGGAGAAATTAACTGTAAATCGCTGTTTTTAAAGTTGGTGTAAAATTTTACGATCAGAACAATTTGAATAGGTATACCACACTCAACCAAAAAAGTACGTAAATACAATAAAAAAATCATTATATTAAGAACTAGCGTTCATTAACTTTCGTCCGAAGTACGATTTCATCATTACAACGTATGTCCAAAGATTACTTGATGTTCGAAATCATTACCCAATGAACGTTTATTGGTGTAATGACCTTATACATTGCTACTTCGAATGCAGTTTAATACGTTAATGAATAATTTGACTACTCCAATGAACAAGCTTTCTTTTTTTTAATAAATTAATACATAGATAATATGAATTTGATTTATAATAACTGATAATAATAATGTAATAATGTGATGTGATAATAACTGTGTTTATTAGTTTTATCAATATTCTTACATAAATTCAATAAATTATTTCCACTAAAATGCAAAGTTTGTTTATTGTATCGATGAATGTGTTCATTAAGTAAAGGAATATTCTTGCATTGTTACAATGTACACTTCTATTCCTATTAAAATAGTACAGTTACTATTTCACATTGTAAATAGGACAATGTTTATGTATATTGTTTCTATAGCAAGTTTATTTTTTGTAATGTTTCAATTAATTATTGCTCGAATATAGATACATAGAAAATTTGATTATTAGTTCTTTATTGTTCAATGTTGTCGATTGTAGGAAATAATAACAATATGTGTTTGTAATAACAAACACAAACCGTTTTTAGAAATATTTTTCTATAACAGTTCTAACATAAATATTAATGTAAACGTCGTGATAATTTTTTTTGCAATTATTTAGTTTTAGTTTTCAAACTGCACTGTCTTGAATTTATCCTGTTTCTGCGAAGCCGTTAATATTCCTAGATTATTTTATATATATAATTAAAAAAATACATAATCAACTGTATTTATAGTGTATATTAGTGAACTTAGTTATACATACGATAAATGTAGTTATTATTTCAAAAAAGACCTTACATTAATATGATGTTTTAAATTCATAAATTTTAAGTTATGACGTTAATGTAGAAATTCGTAGATACAATCAAGTAATGATTGGTTTGATGAAAAGAGTCGTCGAAGCAATCAAGATATCCATTAAATTATGAAATATGTTCATCAGTTTCTAATGAACATAATAACATTGGGACTACGAACATGGAAATTAAAAAATGAATATCTATTAGTAGTATTAATGAACTTTTTATTGTATCAATGATCAAAAAGTCAATAACTGGTATTTATTGATATTATGTACAATAATTTTTTGAGTGCATTCATGGAACACTTTCATGTCATTTTTTGACAAGAAAATTATAATTGCTGCAACATCAAAATTGTTAAAGTAGCAATAATTTAAATGTCGCATTACGTACGAATTATTATAGATATCGTTTTTAGTTTAGTTAAATGGTAATGCGATAAAAACCCGAAAAAAATCGAGGACTTTTGAAACACGAATTGCGAAAGAAAGTGTGTAGTATCGAATAAATAACTTATTGACGTTATATTACATAATAGAAAATTGTGCGAATAATGTAGGTTATAATTAGCACGTCGTAAGTTAATATAATATGTATAGAGACTGCCTGGAGAAAGTAAAACGGCAAAGGAACTTCAATAACTTCTCGTATTTAGTATATTATTATATTTACATTTCGATTTAAACGAGTTTAATTGAACAAAAAACTTTCACGCCACCAGGAAACCTATTAAAAAAATATAGACATTAACAATAATCACTTACTAACAGAGTTTTTCGAATGGGTGTAACGACGATGGAAACGTTTCTGAAATAAATAAATTACGGTGAAAGAAAATCGAAGAGCGCGATTTAAATATTTATATCCACATACTGGACGCGGTAACCGATTTCCCATAATAAATAATACATCCCAAAAAATACTTTTTCTCGTTTCTCAAAAAACTGCGCATTTATTTGAAAACCGAATTTTTTTAGAACTTGATCCGATAACAATTAATATTGGAGATAATCGCATTTGAATTTTTAGACTGGATAGGTACTATTTTGAAACGTATTACTTAAATTACTTATATTTTCTTATAACTTATCGTTGGATAAAAATATAAAAAGGTAATAATAAACAACACATACGTCGTCACGTACTAATTCGTAACCGATTATAGATAGGATAGGTAAGGGCGTGGATGCGGCAAACGGACACTATGACATTTTTATATTATTATAGGTAGTTATCGTAAATACTGCTATTGTTAAAAGTATAATGTTTGTTTTTGATATATTACCGTATAAAGCCGAATATAAGACGAGGTTTTTTCCACTGAAAATCATTAAAAAACAAGAATCGTTTTATATTCGGACCTTCGATTTTCGGGTAGGTGGTCTACTGTAAGCGAAAGTACTAATTAAGATGGGGGGAAGGGGGCTATCGGTAAAGCATCTGGCGATTAAAAATTATTATCATTGTGAATTTTGACGAATGTTTTTGTATTTTTTCGTTATTCATATTTTTTATTAAAATTTAAAACAATTTTTAAAGGTTTTTTTTTCAAAAAATGTCACTTTGTCTTATGATCGGGGGCTTAAAAATGTGTTTTTTCTGATTCTTTTAGTAAAAAATAAGACTCGTCTTATAATCGGACTAATGCATTTATTAGAAAAATATAACTGTACCAAGAAAAATAGCATAAAACAAACATGTAACACACGTGCACGTGTGTCCGTTTGCCCCGATGGAATTTAATTATTATACATACGTATGTATACAGAGTGTAACAAAAAAGGTGGGTTGACTGTATACAGGCGGCTTCTACGACTAAAAATAAGGAAAAAAAATTATATAAACATATGTCCTAAAATGGTTCGTTACTGAGTCACTGGAAGTTGTTTCACTAGATATTAAAGGACGCACGTGATTCCTGCATGACGGTGCACCGGTCCATTTCAGTTATACAGTACGCAACTTTTTAGATTCTTTCGCAATTACCAGATAAACGTCAGATAAGCTATTCTTGGAATAATTTACGGAAACGTTTCTTGAGACAATGGTTTCCATGAAAATTATTCCAAGAATCTAACGTTTATCTGATCATTGTAAAACCGGTCGTTAACGACGGACAATTTTAGTATCCGCGAATGACCGGTATCGGAGGAGAAACTGCAATTTGTATTTTCGTGTATTTTATAAGATGTTACTTTAGTTCTGCATGTACCGATATTTATTTGTTTTATAAATAATTTTATATTGAAATAATATAGAAAGATTAATTTAAAACTTTATGGTAGTACATACATACGCCATTGTCTATTCTATTTTACATGTCATTGGGCGCATTCGGACGAAAAAGCGCTGCCTTAGCGCCGAAATAGCGGTTCAGTTAAACCGCTGGCGCTGTTTATTTGATTTGGTTGTTTGTTTATTTGGTTATTATAGTTGACGTATGATATCAGTTGTGTCACAAATTTAACACAATAACATAAGGTCTTTCGGCCGTAGGCAGCTACTATAACGTAGCGTTTATTTTCCGCTGTTTCAGCTAAAAGCACGACTGAACGTACCCGTTGACACGCGTAATACCAACAGAAATTCGCTAGAAAATTTGAAAAATCCTAATAGGGATGGGAAATATATTACACTCTATAAAAAAATGCAGGGGATATAAAAAGTGCCCGGTATTTGAAAGAATCTATTATTTGAATGTGTCCGTTAAGAGAAGTTTTACTTTATTAACTTTGTTAAGGTCGAAAATGTAAGTAGGTACCTACTCTACCATCGGATAAGTAAAAAATCATTGCAAACCGATTTAAACCAAAACAAGGCAGCCATAACCTTAAAAAAATAATTAAAATATCTAATAAATAGATGTTTTGTGCATGCTATAATTATAATTACTTCATCATTATTTTTTATTTTAAATTAATTCCCAATTTTTAAATTAACTAATTAAATTGTTGGATTAAATATCAGGTGACAGCATTATTTGAAAGAAAATAGGAAATAGAGTACCTATAGATTGATAAATAGTTCTTGATTAATAATTCGAGTGATTATATTTGTTATACGTATAGATTTATTTGAAATTCTATTAAGAGGTGCGCAAACCATCACGAAAATGATTGCATTAAGCAGCCTTGACGTAGGTAACATCTTGTAAATCTGGAAACAATACTTCGATCCAGCATTAATTTTTATTTAAAAATAAAACAAATAAAAAATTCCCGAATCGTATAGAAAAATTTATGTGCACAAGGAATTGGTTAGGAAAAATTACACGAACTGTGTGTTTATGTTTATTATAAAGAAACGATGTATTATACTAATTGTTAGTTTTATAAATTGGCAAATTTTTCAAACACTATGTTGGTTATTTAACCCAATAATATTGCATCATTAGCGCATATATGCTCGAAATTTTCCTGGTCATTATAAACAGAGCCCATATATAATGTGTAAAATTTTCTTGGTCATTATAATCAGAGGACATGTAGACGTTAAAAGTATAATTAACGTAGATTATGTATTTATTTATCGCTCTACTAATTAGGGTTTCAAATTACAAATTGCAACAACTGAGGAGCGTTTTTCAAAAATTGTCATGTCCAAAAATTATAAACAGCGAATTATGACCGATTTTCGAATCTTGGTCAACTTTTAAACACATATCCATCTTGTCGATGGATAGATCGGCAAGATCTTGCTTTAAATGATGGATAAGAAAAAATAAGAAAACCGGGTCTTAATTTATTTTTCATAATTTTTGGAAATGACCATTTTTGAAAAAACGCCCCTCAACTATCGTTGTACGCGATCCGAAGTCCTCGTCTTCAACCTTCATGTCTTCAAACAAAAATTAAGAGAAGAAATGATCGAAAACAATATAAACAAAATAAAAACGTCACAGAACACTGACTAACGTCGGTATAGATTCGAGTTCTACATTTCCAAATTATGATTGAAACTACTACCATCTAGAAAATTCACATAGGCGTTGTGTATAGTTACTATGTCATACAAAAAGGAAGTGTAACAGTATAATCAGTGCGACAACTGTTAAGTAGCTTTATGCATTGATCACTTTAAATACAATGATACTGTACAGACCAATTAGTATACATTACATTAGTATACATTTATTATCAACATACTCAATATTCTATAGATATACCTAAGTCATTTTATTGAAGCAAACAAAATTATAAAGTTTATGTAAGTAATTTACATAACAATTTCTTTGAGATTTCTTTTACTTTATTGAATATATTATTCAATTGAAGAGCTTCTTATTTTATTATGATGCAATCCTTTAATCCATTTTAATTTTTCATGCCTTTTAATTATTTTGATATCATTAAAAAACGTCAGTGATAAGGGTCCTTTTTCATTGTTTCGTAGGATTACCAATAAATTATGGTGTCATTAACGACTTAAGTAGACTATTTGTAAAATTTTTACAAAACTTCCTTTTTCCCCGCCAGAATTGTGCGCTACTAGAAAATCTCGCAACGCTTTGTCCGCACCAACAAAGTTTAGGCCGTTGTCCGAGTAAATTTTGCTAGGTTTTCCCTTCTTGCTGCAAACCTACGCAGTGCTGCTATAAAAGTCTCGGATGTTAAGTCCGATACCAATTCTAAATGTATCGCTTTTGTTACAAAGCAGACGAATATTGCAACGTACGCCTTTGTAATTTTGCAGCCTCGACCCTTTCTGTCTTTTACCATTAAAGGCCCACAATAGTCGACGCCACAAACATTAAAGGACTTGAAGGCGTCACCCTGTCTTTGGGCAGAGCACCCATGACGTACTCACAGGCCCTTGGTTTAGCACGAAAACAAGGAACACACTCGAATTATCTTTTAATTGTATTTCTTCCTGAAATGGGCCAGTATTTCTCTCTAAGCGAGGCTAACACTGCTTGTGGCCCGGAATGTAAGGTTATCCTATGCTCGTTTTGAATGATTAACAAAGTTAATTTATGTTTGGGCGGTAATATAATGGGATGCTGCTTATTTATATTAAATAAAGAATTTCCTAATCTTCCCCCTACCCGAAGCACCCCTTCACTATCTAAAAATGGATTTAAAGGCAGCAATTTTCCTTTCGATATTGTTTCTTTCGCCCTTAATTTCGTTATTTCTATCTCGAATACTTCACTTTGCGCGATTTTTATTAAAACAATCAGTGCCCGATTTAATTCTCCGACCGTTAAATGTTGCGTGTTACGTTCGTGGTTTGGTTTTAACGCGTTGTTTTTGAACCTTAAACAATACGCGACGCAGCGTCGTAATTTTGATATCGTTGAATATCTGGAGAACAAGAACATTTCACTTTTTTTGCTTATGCTTATCAATACCTTTCTCTCAATTGTATCGTCCAAGCTGCGTATCTCGTTTAGGCAACCTATTGGCCATTCATTATTGGCTAAATATAACCAATTTGGTCCCTCCCACCACAATTTAGATTTTATTAACGCTTTTGGAGTAGTACCGCGGGATATCAAATCAGCAGGGTTATCGCGAGACCTTACGTGGCGCCATGCGCTTACATCTGTTTCCTCTCTAATTTTGTCTACGCGATTCGCCACAAACTGCTTTAATGAGTTTGGCTCGGTGCGTATCCACGATATCGCTACGGTGGAGTCGCACCAGTAAATTGTTTTTTCAATGTTACAATTTAGGGACTCTTTAACCTTTCCTATTAATTTTGTCAACAACATCGCCCCGCACAACTCCAGTCTTGGTATAGAAATTTTCTTAACAGGTGCCACTCTAGATTTGGCACAAAGTAATCGCACCGATGCGCTGCCTTGCGGGTTTGTGATCCGAAGATAAACGCACGCACCGTATGCTACCTCCGATGCATCGCAAAATCCATGCAATTCGATGAAGTTTGCTTCGTCACAAAGTATATTGCGCGGAATTTCAATCGTACCTATTAGATGCAATTCGTTCTGAAATTTCAACCACTCCGTGTGTATTTCCATGGGAACCGACTCGTCCCATGAAAGCTTAACCTTCCATAATTTTTGCAATAGCGTTTTAGGCACTGTAATTACTGGTGCTACGATTCCCAAGGGATCAAATATTTTAGCTATTACCGACAGCATTTTACGTTTGGTTACTATTGTGCTGTTTTCTACCTTACTTATATTGTAACCTAAAAGATCTAAGTTAGGATCCCACAAGAGGCCGAGAGTTTTTGTACTATTGTCTAAGGATAACTGTAAAGTTTGTTTCATGTCCGTTTCTGGTAATCCCTGTAAAACTCTACGTTCGTTTGAAATCCACTTACGAAGTGGAAAACACCCCTTTTGTAATATTGCGGTTATTTCGTCTCTAACCTTTATTAATTCTTTAATCGAATCCCCACCTGTAAGCAAATCGTCTACAAAGAAATCGCGCAATATGATTTGTGCCGCCCTGGGATAATCGGTTGCACTTTCTTTCCCTACTTGATGCAAACATCTTATCGCTAGAAATGAAGCCGATGCCGTACCATAAGTTACAGTGTTTAATTTATAATGTTGCAATGGCTTTCCAGGATCATCCCTCCAAACTATTCGTTGAAGATTCCTTTGCTTTGGATCCACTAGAACTTGCCGATACATTTTTTCTATATCGGCCGATAAAACATAGCGATGTTTTCTGAATCGAATCAGTATAGCGAACAAGTCATCCTGCATAACTGGGCCGACCCTCTGCGCGTCGTTTATTGAAATCCCGGTAGAAGTCTTCGCCGAACCATCAAATACAGTTCTTAGCTTCGTTGTTGTGCTAGACTCGTTTATTACCCCATGATGAGGCAAGTAAAAATTAGGTTCGGATGCGTCAACTTCTGAAATTCTAGTCATGTGCTTTAATTTGTGATATTCTTCCATGAACGCAATGTATTTTCCCTTTAATGATGGATTCTTTTGTAACTTTCGCTCCAACGATTCAAATCTCTTTATTGCCGTTTGCAACGAGTCACCCAATTTGTTTACACAATCATTTAAGGGAATAGATACTACAAATCTACCATCCGCTTCTCGTCGGGTTGTCTTTTTAAAATGCTCTTCGCAATAGGTTTCTTCTTCCGATAAATGATTGGCCGTGGGGCACTCTTCTATTTGCCAAAACTTAGCTAATTGATCTTGAACACTATCCCTACATTTGGCTAATACGCTTAAATTACAATGCGAATATTGGGCATTGTTTCGACTCGTTAATGGACCAGCTAATACCCACCCCAATTTTGTTTTTTGCATTACGATGTCGGTGCCCTTTATTTTTGCTTGTCCGACGCATAATAACGACCAAAATATTTGCGATCCTAACAACATGTCAATTTTATCTGCCACGTTAAATTTCTTATCGGCTAATTTTAGATTTGCCGGTGTCGCTACAACTTTCGGGTCGAATGAAACATTCGGAATTTTACCGGTTATTCTTGGAAGTACGATGCAGGAAATTTTTGTCTCATACGAATTGTTAATTGATTTAATCACTAACTCTACATTTTGCTTCATATTCGTTTCTATTTCACCTATTCCCGTTATCGTCAAGTTCATTTTATTTCTTTTTAACCCTAACTGCTCGCATAATGCGTTCGTTATAAAATTTGACTGACTCCCGCTATCCAAAAGCACCCTGCATTCTTTTACGTTGCCGATTGGACCTATCGCCTTTACCGTGGCGGTTGAGAGCAATATCTCACTGTGATCGTTTAATGCATGGTTTACAATTGTTGCCGCTGGATTTTCTAAATTTTGATCAACTTCTAAATTCGAATGCGAGAACCGATTTACATCATTATCGTTGTTATTTAAATGCAGCAGTTCGTGATGCTTTCTATTACAGATTTTACAACGAGGCGACTTGCAATATTTCCCCGAATGACCACCCTTCAAGCAATTAAAACATAAATTTTTAGCTTTTACGATGCTTACCTTCTCGTTTACATCTGCCGCCTTAAACTTGCTGCATTGTGTCAATGCGTGGGAATCTTTGCAAAGTGCACAAACTACCTGCTTAGGGACACTTGCAAATTTGTCGTTTATGGCTACTAATGTATTCGTTCTCTTGTACAACCCGCTATTGACTTTGGGTTTTTCGCTAATCCTAATTGCATTTCCAGGCGGCGCGTTTAACGTTTCTAAAAGTTCGCATTTATGCTTTAAAAATACCGACAAGTTATTTACGGTGGGCAATTCGGCGTTGGTATGTTGACCTTCCCATTCGCGTTTTGTGATCTGATCAAATTTTTGTACGATAATGTAAACAATTAACGTATCCCAATAGTCTACTGGTTGACCTAGAGCCTTGAGCCCCCTCAAATGCTTGGTCATGCCATCCAATAATTTGCGCAATTGAACCTTACATTCCTTTACCACTGTTGGCAAATTAAACAATGCATTCAAGTGACTATTGACAATTAGACGCTTGTTTTCGTACCTTTCTACCAACGTGTCCCATGCAACTAAATAATTGTCATTGCTGATTTGCAATGACGCTATAATCTGGCTAGCTTCGCCTTTGAGTGCCGCCTTCAAGTAATGAAATTTTTGGACATTACTAATCACTCCGTTCTCGTGTACCAGCGAATTAAATGTATGCCTGAATTCTGCCCACGTATCATAGTCTCCGTAATAAATCGGTAAATGGATTAATGGCAAGCGTACGTTGTTAACTAGTGTACCGTTTGGATCGACACCGCTTTGCGTGGCATTATTCGCTTGCTTCGTATCATCTGCGCTAATAAGGTTTTTTGCTCGAGCAATGCAGGCAAAGTATAATTCCTCAAAATTTACTCGTTCCCTTTCATGCAATTCCTCCTGCTCAGGCTCATTTTGAATCGTTTCGACCTCGAACTGTAACGCGTTAAATCGGTCCAATAACGGTTCAATACTCATAATTCTGCTAGTTACCTGCGCTTTATCTACGTTTAGCTGCCCGGATACACCGTCCAAATACGTTTGAAACCGCGTGACTTGCCCCTTTACTATTCCCCGTCTTTTAATTAATAGTTCTAACTCGGCCATTATTATTAACTCAGATCGAAGCTATTACCAATACAATAATAATGGGATTAAATTGAAAAAGGAGGCGCACTTACCCTATTCGGTTGTTTGGTTCGGTTGCTCGGTTCCTGGACAATTTTTGCGGCCGATGCACTCACTTTTATTCACGTTTTTATTTTATTTTTTATTTTTATGCTTTTTCGCCAATGAATCCGGCTCGAAGGACCATTTTATGTTTGAACTTTTCTGGAAGGACCTGTTACGCCGGTCGTCACTTGCCAAGCGTTGGTCTCTTACTCCCCGGTTCAGGATAGCCGGCCCTCCGTGAGGCCCAGCTACCTGCTGGCCATAAAGATACTTAACAGTCAAGTCCAAAAATTATAAAAAGCGAATTAAGACCGATTTTCGTATCTTGGTCAACTTTTAAACACATATCCATCTTGTCGATGGATAGATCGGCAAGATCTTGCTTTAAATGATGGATAAGAAAAAATAAGAAAACCGGGTCTTAATTTATTTTTCATAATTTTTGGAAATGACCATTTTTGAAAAAACGCCCCTCAACTATCGTTGTACGCGATCCGAAGTCCTCGTCTTCAACCTTCATGTCTTCAAACAAAAATTAAGAGAAGAAATGATCGAAAACAATATAAACAAAATAAAAACGTCACAGAACACTGACTAACGTCGGTATAGATTCGAGTTCTACATTTCCAAATTATGATTGAAACTACTACATCTAGAAAAACTCACATAGGCGTTGTGTATAGTTACTATGTCATACAAAAAAGGAAGTGTAACAGTATAATCAGTGCGACAACTGTTAAGTAGCTTTATGCATTGATCACTTTAAATACAATGATACTGTACAGACCAATTAGTATACATTACATTAGTATACATTTATTATCAACATACTCAATATTCTATAGATATACCTAAGTCATTTTATTGAAGCAAACAAAATTATAAAGTTTATGTAAGTAATTTACATAACAATTTCTTTGAGATTTCTTTTACTTTATTGAATATATTATTCAATTGAAGAGCTTCTTATTTTTATTATGATGCAATCCTTTAATCCATTTTAATTTTTCATGCCTTTTAATTATTTTGATATCATAAAAAAAACGTCAGTGATAAGGGTCTTTTTTTCATTGTTTCGTAGGATTACCAATAAATTATGGTGTCATTAACGACTTAAGTAGGTATTTAATATTAGATAAAATGTATCTGCAATACGGTGTTCCATAAAATCAGGAAGGCATCTCTTCTAACACATCGATATTGGAAAGGGTGAGTTATTGTATACTTACTACTAACATCAGCTGAATACAAAGATTCCAGACACAAGTCGTTATCGAGGTGTCTTTTTCTTTATTTTTAAAATACATTACATTTTAAAATTGTCCTTTCAATAACTGTCACATAAGATTGATGAAATAGTCTTAATAAAAATAAATTTTAAATTTGTTTTAAATGAACAAAAATTCCTTGATGTTTTTAGCTTTTATATAGACAGCTGCATACCTATTGATTCCATCTTTAGAGCACTTTGAACTTTACAGTGTATGCGGTTTGAAGTCTGCAGTTAACTAAATAGGTGTAAAATGGTAAAATGTAGATATATTTGGTTATCAAGTTAGATAGAAACTTCGTTTTTTTTTGTGTTTAGTTGTCCAAAACTTTTATACACACATATTTCCTTGATACCCATGTTTTGTCTAAGCTCCTTATTAGTGCGTCGTAAAACACAAAATTTTCTAACGAATAATTTGATACCGAAATATTCGAAAAATTGTTTTGGCGCCGAATTGTAAAGTTTGATTGGTTTGCAGTTTTATGTGTATTGAATTTTTTAAACTAATTTTAGTCAGAATTGCCAAACCATTTTAGGGTCCCGTATGACATTATTCAATTCATGTTCGTTATCAAAAGTTTAGATTTTTTTTATTCCTAATTGTCAAGTTTCTTTTAGAAATTTATTTTTCTAAAACTACTATTTTGTAATTTTAAATAAAGGATTTTTTCCAGATACGGTACATGTGAAAATGCAGCGATCTCGCTTCGATTGCTGATATTATTCACCTGCGTGGCACGGACCTGTTCGAAGTTTTCTCAAACATTTGGGAACCTGGGACGATCAGTTTTAATGCGTTCGGTGATTAGTTAGTGCGTCGCGTCGCATCGCGTGTTTGTGTGCGTTTCGGTTTTGTAAAAACTCGCGTTTTCAGAGTTGAAAGACTATCTATGGCTGTTCCAGAAGCATCTACAGATGTACTGAGTAAAGGTCAGTTGTTATTTGTCTTTAATTTTAACAAATTTTGATTAAAAGCAAACTAGAACTACACTTTAATACGAAATAGAATAATCGATGGCGATTTTATTAAGTTTTTGAAGTAAATTTATATTGGTCCTCCTAAGTTAAGCCTATTTAAATATTACAGGTCCTGGAGTGCGACTTTTGCAAAACAAAACAAAAATTATGCCATCATTTTGTACAACCTTTAGTTTTTTTTGTACCCTTCCAAATAGTCAGCTATCGCTGATTGAAATTTCGCACTTCAGGGAAATGCTGGAGTGCAAAAGTTGAAAATGTCGTATTTTTTTATTGTAATAGTAAGAACTCATTTTGTACAGTTTTGTACAACCTTTAAAAAATTTTATACCCTCCCGAAAATGCGTGAAAATGGCCGCCACAGTTCGTAATCTCAGTGTATTTTAGAATGCTCAAAATGTACAGCCTTAAAAAACATTTTAAGAAGATAAATGTACTTGTTTTTATATAAAAAGTGACTTATGTTTTGCTTTTCTTAAAATAATGTTAAACTAATATTATTCCTTCCAGATTTGTGGTTTCTTGAATTATTGATAAAATTAACAGATGAAATTTATATGTAATAAATAAATTGAAATTCAAATAACATATATTTATTAGAATTTCAAAAACTGGTATAAAAATACATTTTTTAAATATGATATATAAAAATATTGCGTAGTGTACTAATTCACAATTTTATAACAGCACTCAACCAAAAAAGTACTTAAATACAATAAAAAATCATTATATTAAGAACTGGCGTTCATTAATTTTCGTCCGAAGTACGATTTCATCATTACAACGAATGTCCAAAGATTACTTAATGTTCGAAATTATTACCCAATGAACGTTTATTGGTGTAATGACCTTATACATTGCTACATCGAATGCAGTTTATTACGTTAATGAATAATTTGATTGCTCCAATGAACAAGCTTTCTTTGTTTTAATAAATTAATACATAGATAATATGAATTTGATTTATAGTGATAATAGCTGTGTTTATTAGTTTTATCAATATTCTTACATAAATTCAATAAATTATTTTCACTGAAATGCAAAGTTTGTTTATTGTATCGATGAATGTGTTCATTAAGTAAAGGAATATTCTTGCATTGTTACAATGTATTAAATATTCATATTAAAAGAGTACAGTTACTATTTCACATTGTAAATAGGACAATATTTATGTATATTGTTTCTATAGCAAATTTATTTTTTGTAATGTTTCAATTAATTATCGCTCGAATATACCTACATAGAAAATTTGATTATTAGTTCTTTATTGTGCAATGTTATCGATTGTAGGAAATACAAATCGATTTTTCCGGTGAAAAAATCGATTTGTACACGTTTCTCTGAAATTTGATATGTAATAACACACATAAACTATTTTTAGAAATATTTTTCTATAACAGTTCTAATATAAATAATTATGTAAACGTAGTGATAATTTTTTTGCAATTATTTAGTTTGAGTTTTCAAACTGCACTGTCTTAAATTTATCCTGTTTTTGCGAAGCCGTTAATATTCCTAGATTTTTTTATATATAGAATTAAAAAAATACATAATTAACTGTATTTATACTGTATATTAGTGAACTTAGTCATAGATACGATAAATGTAGTTATTATTTCAAAACGACCTTACATTAATAGGATGTTTTAAATTCATAAATTGTAAGTTATGATGTTAATGTAGAAATTCGTAGATACAATCAAGTAATGATTGGATTGATCAAAAAGAGTCGTCGAAGCAATCAAGATATCCATTAAATTATGAAATATGTTCATCAGTTTCTAATGAACATAATAACATTGGGACTACGAACATGGAAATTAAAAAATGAACATCTATTAGTAGTATTAATGAACTTTTCATTGTATCAATGATCAAAAAGTCAATAATTGGTGTTCATTGATATTATGAACAATAATTTTTTGAGTGACTATATACACCTAAGTAATGTGGAATCACGTCAAAAGGCCGTCGACAAAAACGCCGTGAACAAAAATACCGTCAGTTTCAAAAGTCAAATTAAATTGAACCTATAAACATTAGTATATACCAGTAATAGATATCTATTTAACTATATTTGTATATAAATCGAAATCAGTCAATTCCAGAATTTCATCAAACAGTGAGTTTCGAAAATTTATTCTTAACAAATACCTGCTTACTTTTGAAGTAAGCCTAGTATAAATTCAGATTAATTATTGTTATATTTAGCACATGCTACATAATTATAAATATACAATGTGTGTTATGAATAATATTTTAATCGTTTAAATCGTTGTATAAAAGCAGACAACTTCTTTCTATGCTCGTTATTTTCAAATCTTCATTTTCTGTTATCATAAGAACGTTTATCATTAAGAAAGTTTGTGTAAAGACAAAAAGTAGTTTTAACATTATTTTATCCTAACCATGTATGTATCACGTAAATGTAGCATATACATATTGCATTATATCTAGCATGTGCCAAATATAATAATAAGTAATCTGAATTTATACTAGGCTTATTCTTATGTACTTTAGAAGTAAGCAGGTATCTGTTAAGAATAAATTTTCGCATCTCACTGTTTGTTGAAATTCTGGAATTTACTGATTTCGATTTATATACAAATACAGGTAAGTAGATGCCTATTACTGCTATATAGTAATGCTTATAATAATAGGTTCAATTTAATTTGACTTTTGAATCTGACGGCGTTTTTGTTCACGGCATTTTAGCTACGGCCTTTTTATATATACTGTTATAAAATTGTGAATTAGTACACTGCGCAATATTTTTATATATCATATTTAAAAAATGTATTTTTATACCTGTTTTTGAAATGAAATTTAAATTTATTTATTACATATAAATATCATCTGTTAATTTTATCAACAATTCAAGAAACCACAAATCTGGAAGGAATAATATTTGTTCAACATTATTTAAACAAATACAAAAATAAGTCACTTTTTATATAAAAACAAGCACATTTATCTTCTTAAAATGTTTTTTAAGGCTGTACATTTTGAGCATTCTACAATACATCGAGAGTACGAACTTTGGCGGTCATTTTCACGCATTTCCGGGAGGTTACAAAATTTTTTAAAGGTTGTACAAAACTGAACAAAATGAGTTCTTACTATTGCAATAAAAAAAACACGACATTTTTAACTTTTGCACTTCAGCAGTAGTGCGAAATTTCAATCTGCGATAGCTGACTATTTGGAAGGGTACAAAAAAAACGAAAGGTTGTACAAAACTGTAAAAAACTTGTACAAAATGATGGCATAATTTTTGTTTTGTTTTGCAAAAGTCGCACTCCAGGGAAATGGACCCATTACAGGTCCATTTCTCTGGAGTAATATTACTCAAATATTACTCTAGATAAAGTGGCTATAATATTGGACTTGATCAGTCCTCAATCTCAAAGGTCAAATCCATTTTTCATCCAATCTCAGTATAAAGTGCACAATGGGTCGCATATGACCGTTTAAACCGCTACACTAGAGGTTTTGTAGTGAAATTACATTTTTTTGTTATTAGGTAACGTAAATAAATAAGTGAAACTTCTATGTGTATAATATTTCGATGGTTAAAGTGGAAAACTTCGTTACTTATGTTAGATTTAGAACATTTGTTACAATAGTAAAAAGAAACATTTCAATGAATAAATAATTGGTTCTAGAAGAGCTCCAATAAGGGTAACATTCATTAAGTTTTACGGTTAGTTTACTTACAATTGTAATCTACTTTTAAAGAGATTTGAAAAAACCTAGACCATAAAACTCAAAGCGCGAAAATCATGGAAAAACAAATTACGAAACGTGCTTACGGTACGTTAAATTATCTGTAAGGAAGTTGTGTGTCTAACCACCCAAAACAACAAACACGTAGGACTTACGATACTTGTTATCGTATCTCGTTCGAGGATAGTATCTAACCTGCGTACAACTCCGATTTTCACTCAAACTAATGACTTTTTTTTAATAATCTCTCAGGATCGCTGCCCATCGACCACAGACTTTTATTATTTGGTTAGTATTAATTAACATTCACAAACGTCCATGTGGGATTCGAACTCGCAGCCTAAATGGCGCTAGAAGGCCATTCGAGTAACTAATTCCGTGCGCCACCACGGCTCCCAAACTAGTGATAGCAGCGTTGAATAAACACGTTAACAAAAACGTTAATAAAAACGTGCCCCGAATTATCCATATACGCGATTTCCAAGAGGTATTAGCTTGTAGTTAAGCTACAACACAAAATGTGCGCTCCCGTAAAAATTGGTTTTTGCCGCTTACGACGTTTTACCTAAACGCCGTCGATATGCACTTACGTTTAAACCGAAAAAAAAAACGAAACATCAATCATTTTCACCCACGATTACAATCTCGTATAACTTGCGGCATGGGCGAGAGTGCAAAAAAGGCGTTATTCCGTGCGATAAAGTTTGTATGATGTTCTTATGAAACTTCAACTCGTTTTTTTTTTTTTATAGTTCTGTGTCAGGGACTCCATACATATGTGGTGCGAAATATCACTAGATGTCAAGGATAGCCAAGCATAGCCCACTTTTGTATAATATTGATTTCAGAAAGTGAGCCCTCTTTGCGTCAAATGCCGGGATATCGATTGCTCTCGCAGTAGGTCGTGAGATCCGTTGATATAGCCAGGCTGTTTGTGTGAGGATCATCAAGGATTTAAAGCTCGGTATGGAGCTCACTTGGATCTAATGGAAACCAACTCTAATTCGGCTTTTAAAAACGCATCGTAATTTGACGTGCAATGCCTATTTAATGTATTTTAAGTGTAGGTAGTCTAATTACCAGTTTATAACGTTGTTACGCGTATAATTTCGAACGAGGTTTTTAGGATAATGGAAACTTTCCGTATTTTTAATACGAGCGTACAGAATCGTATTAAGTAATTTTTTCACTAGGTTACTCGAAAACACCTCTGTTGATCTACGTTTTAAATATGCTAATACTTTCGAAAGTTACCCTTGTTAACTTAACAATCTTAATTGTGACGTTCAAGATTCATACTTTGTTACACAAAGGTTATCTCGGTAGCAATTAATTTATCAAGATAAGTTGGTTATTACGTGGTTCATTAACTATGTAGGTACTTTTTATTTGTTCGAATAAGTTGTAATTTATTGAACGGACAAAGTTTTTATTAGCGATGTCGATATAAACAATATAATTTCTAAATTACACGATTTCAACTATAAAATTTGTCGTTTATATGGAGTTAAATCGGAAATAAATTTCTTGATTAAGTATTCTTCGAATTTAAATAAAAAGATGAAATTTATGTTGAATATATGAATCTCATTTATTATTGACAAAGTCTCTTATTACTTATTCCGTTCAGGAACTTCTAACGGATAGAAATTGGTTTAATTAGGCCTGCTTTGTGAGCTTTTAGTTTATAAGGAATTACGTTTTACGGCCTTCGAGTTATTTGAGGTTTTGCAAAATACGTAGGTATACACTTTGTTTTGTTGGTTATAGTTTAATAGGTCGACGGTTTAGTTTAACGTCCTTAATAATTTAATTGTGTTTTCGAATCGGCGCGAAAGAACAAATAAAGAAAGAATAAGGGATTCGCGCAGATCGCTAGTAGTCCTTGTCCTAGATTTTGATAAAAAAAATGTTTACTTATAAAATATTACAACGAAAATTTAAACGTTTCCTTGTATCAAATCGTCAAGGTATTTTAGTATTTGTGTTCGTGTTCGACGGACTCGATATTAATACACCAATTACAAATAAACCGCAAGGGGAATATAAAAATTTGATGCGTGGGCAGTGCGAACGAGAGAAAAACTTGAAATGTGTGAAATATAGCACAAATTTCGAATTGCAGATGAAATCGAAATCAAACGTTTTTAAATTAATGGTTTCCTAAGTAAAAATAACGTGAGTACGCTTTATCCAAACCCATAAGCAATTCGCGTCATCAATAAAAAATTACTAGATGATGACGTTTCACGCAGTGCTGTCACCTTGTACCTCGTATTTTGACAGTTATAATAAATTGTAATCTTTCTTTATATCATCTAAAATGTGTGCGCAGGTGAATCATCTATAGAAAATGTCGCTTTCCAAACTTTAAGTCGAATTAAAAATAAACAATCTATAAGGGACTTGAATAAGTTCTCCCTGTTTCCGGGCAGATGGTGTTGTCTTAGTCTTTTTGCATTGGACAATACTACAGTCAACTTCATCGTGAAGCTCCACCATTAAGCTCGAAATGGCAGTATATGCTATTCCGTCGAAGCGTAAACAACATATTTTTTCATAGCATTAAACATGTCGAATTTCGTGCCACAAAAAGTATTTGCGGGGAACACTACTGCATTACTTTTTTAAAATCTGCAGCTGAAGCACATAGAATTCTTGTGGAGACTTACGGCGACCATGCTCTGTCGGCAACAACATGCAAAGATTGGTTTAGACGCTTTTAACATAATAATTTTGATGTTGAAGATAAATCACGCTCTGGCGCACCGAAAAAGTTTGAAAACGAAGAATTGGAAGCATTACTCGATGAAGACCCATGTCAGACGCAAATTGAACTTGCAGAAACATAGTAGTTGATCACACAACAGTTGCCAAACGTTTAAAAGCAAAGAAATTGGGTGCCGAACGAATTGAAACCGAGAGACGTCGAACGGCGTTTTTTCATGTGTGAACAGCTGCTCCAACGGCAGAAAAGGAAAGGTTTTTTGCATCGTATCGTGACTGGCGATGAAAAGTGGATGCACTACATTACCCGAAGCGTAGAAAATCGTGAGGGTAAGCCCGGCCATACACCAACATCGACGGCAAAGCCGAATATCCATGGTTCCAAGCGCATGCTCTGTATTTGGTGGGATCAGCTGGGTGTAGTATATTATGAGCTCCTCAAACCCAACCCATCACGGGAGATCGCTATCGACCACAATTGATGCGTTTGAGCCGAGCGTTGAAGGAAAAACGGCCGCAATAATGCTGCAAAATTATTTTGCAGCATGACAACGCTCGGCCACATGTTGCAAAACCGGTCAAAACCTACTTGGAAACGCTCAAATGGGAAGTTCCACCCGCTGTATTCACCGGACATTGCTCCTTCCGATTACCACTTGTTCCGATCGATGACTCATGGCCTGGCTGAGCAGCACTTCCATTCTTATGAAGATGCCAAAAAATGGGTCGATTCGTGGATAACCTCAAAAGATGAGTCGTTCTTTCGACATGGTATTCGTATGCTGCCAGAAAGATGGGAGAAAGTAGTGACTAGCGATGGACAATACTTTTAATTTTTTTAAATAAAGCACTTATTTTTACGAAAAAACAGCGAGAACTTATTCAAGTCCCCCATTAGTAATTTCCTACTGATGACGTGAATTACGTGTAGGTGTGGATAGGCCGTAGGTAGGTAGAAAGCGTAGGTTTACCTATATATATTTTTTAACTGAATAAAAATCGAAGAAAATTTAATATTATAACGGATGATAAGCCACTTTGAGATCTATCCAATTTCAAATATTGCAAAAATGAGATTATAGGTAAAAGAATTTCAACCTAATATATTATGTATGATAATCAAAATTACATTTGTATGTATACATAAGTAATTGATTTTGACGATATAAAAAATTTACAAGGGGCGAAAGATTAAATCTGTTAGCTGTAGGTAATTGTGATTAATGAATGTAATTAACGTAAGATTATTAACACCGTAATGCGCAATCTCGCCTAAATAAATTATAGGTGCGAAAAGATTGCCTCAAAAATTTCCCAAGAGGAAACTTAAAACGTAAATTTTTAAACCATTTACTTAAGTATAGGTAATAATTTGAAAATGAGCACCTATAGCACTGAGTAAACGATTGATTTATATCGACGCAGTTTTTCCAAAAGGGCGTAACCCTCAAAAACTAAATTTTACAGGAGAGCACCTTTTTATGTCGTCGCATAGCTATAAGAAGATACGTTTCGCGGAAATACAAATCGATTTTTCCGGTGGAAAAAATCGAAATATTGTTACTAGATTTTACCAGATGGTGTCTTTGCTTTAGATGCATAAAATAGTCAGAATAACTCATTTTCACAAAAAGTGCGGGTTTCGCCCTCTTGGTAAAACGCCATCGATATCAATAAAATTGGAAAAACAACTGATTTGTAGCATTTGTAGCATTCATAGCATTTGTATTAAAATAACAACAACGAAATAACTATTGAACTCACGGAGAGGAAAGTTCGCAGCGATTATGCATAATACGCTTACTTTATACGAAAATTATAAATATATACCCAAAAATAAATTTACTATTAGATTAGGACTCATAAATTATTGCTTTTAGTCATAATACCACAGCAGGGGTATTTCCACAATTGTAAGACGTTGTGCAGTACGTATGAATAATGCATTTAAATTATGACTATTCTGCATACTTTTTAGCAATTATACAAATTCTTTAATTATGAAGACGTTACTCGTAATTTATGCGAACGCAATTTGCTACCTGATGGACGAAAAAGTCGTGCTAGTTAACGTAACGGTTCAGTAATAACCTTTCCTTTAACGTCGTATTTAGGAACCTGGACGTCAATCGATCTTACAAATCTCCAAATTTCCTAAATCGAGTAGGAAGTTGTTAGAAAAAATAAAAAAATGATCGCTATTTAAATGTAGGTAAAAAAAACGGAAACGTTCTATATATCGAGGTAAAGAACAAAACTATTTTTCTTGCATTTGCACGCTTCACTGCGCGTTTTATAAGTTCCGCCCCGCGTTCAATAACACACAACAAGGCAAAAATTGTTTCTCGAAATACAGTAATGGGTAATTCAAAACGATCACTTCTATTTTTGTTTAGAAAAATACTAGGTACACTTCGTCCAAACCTATATGAATACAAGGTTACTAGATGATGACGTTTCACACAGAGCTGTCTCACCTCGTACTCGTATTTTTAAAGTTCTAATAAATTGTAGTCTTTCTTTATATCATCTAATATGTGCGCAAGTAAATCATCTATAGAATATGTCACTTTCCAAACTTTAAACCGAATTACAAATAAACAATCTAGTAACTTTTTGTTGATGACGTAAATTGCATATAGGTTTGGATAGACCATACGAAATATTAAAATTGTTTGATAATAATCAAAAGGGGAGGCTCTTTATGTAGCTGGCGTTCGTTTTCAATGTAGTAATTTTGTTAAATTCGTAGTTTATGTGGATGAACGTGAATCTTTAGTAGGTTTTGGCTAGTAGGTTTGGTCGATAGTTATCAACTTAATATTAATAATTAACCTGTTAAATAAATAATAATGTCACACTTGCAAATAAAAAGGTAAGCTAAAGCTATAAGTAAATGAAGTAAATGAATTACAACTTTGTAAATAATTACAATCGCCAGAATTTACTGGAATGTGTTTTCAATTTGTTCACTTTCTATTAGTGTCTTAATATACAGGGTGTGTCACGATAAGTTTTGATTAGAAGAATATAGGAAAGTAATAAGAGTTGCGATTTGAAATTTTTGAAGTCATGGTAATTGGTTCCGCCCTTTCGATTTAAAATAATTTTAGATTTACACTTCTTCCGGTTACACCGGAAATGGTTACCAATTTACTTATTTCAAACAGAACAACCTAATTTTTATTACTGATTAGTATTTCCGAGATAATTATACGACTTTTTGTCCTAATAAACATTGTCTCTAAAATTAGTCCTTTTCGAATTATTTCATAGTTTGTAAAAACAATTGACAGCTGCAGGCTACTACAGATATCTACGTTTCTAAGACATCTAAGCGTGTACAGATTTAAAATTTTAGGTAAGCATTTTAGAAAGTATGCTGCATCGAATGTTGTTTTATAAACGTACCAAAATAATACCAGAAGTTCAAAAAAAAATGCCAAACTTGTTATCCGAACAATTAGTAATTTGAAATAGCAACCTATATTGTTTTTCAATTCTATTATTGAACGTACAAACGTTCAAAATTAGTGCAGTATGGACAGTATTATTTTGAAAATGTATTAACTCCCTCTCAAAATTTTATTTTGTAGAATCGATTAGGCTACCAAAGGTGGCACAAATAAATAAAAACCAAAGAAATAATTGTTTCTTTATAATGTAGTTTGTTAATTTGTTTCCACTTTTTATAATTTTATCGCTTTGAAGATATCTCTAAGCAGGGTTGAAATATATGGTGTTTATTAATTGTTCCAAGTTTATTATTGACTTATTAACACAATTTTAAAAGAAGAAATATTAATTCGGCCAAATAATTGTATCCTTAACATGTTATTTGTAATAGCTTGCAGCTGTAAATTATTTTTTTTTAGAAAACATGAAATAATTACAAAAGGGCTAATTTTAGAGGCGAAGTTTGTTGAAACAAAAAGTCGTATAATTGTCTCCGGGATGCAAATCAATAAGGAAAATAGGATTTTCCAATTAAAATAAGGAAGTTGAAATCCATTTACGGTGTAACCGGAAGGAGTGGAAATCTAAAATTATTTAAAATTTAAAGGACGTAACCGGTAACCATTACTTTAAAAATTTCAAATCGCAACTCTTATTATTTTTCGATATTTTTCTAACCAAATCTCGTCGTGCCATACCACGCATACACGAATTCCTGCATTATTATTTTTAAATGTCTTCATAATCAAAAACTTAAGGAAATTAATAGTAATAAGTACATATTTTATCTAGCTATTTAATTACATTTCAGAAATTTTGTTTTCGATCATAAATTTATTAAAAGATTTTTCTTATCTCGATCGACTGTGATACCTATCTTCAAAGTTTGTGAGACCTTTTCAGGAGACCCTTGTATAATATATTAAATACATATTTTTCAAACTTGTATATGTAGGTACAATCTTTTATCAAGAATATCTACGAAAAAGCGATCTTTATCAGGACGAACAAGGGGTTATTGTAAACTCGAAAAATAAGTTTTGATGAGGAATGCAATTTGTTAGTTTAAGGGTCGATTTTTCAATCGCCTGTTAATACTTAACCATCAGTTAATTTCCTATTTTGACAATAGTTTTCCTATTATATATTATTAAATTTTTATAAAATCACCTACTCAAAAACTTACAATACATGTCATACAAAACATATAACTGTTTAGTTGTAAATATGTAATATAATAGTTATAATTAAAAACAATGTTTATTAGATAGAACCGGTCTTTGAATTATCAAATAAGCTATTGGTATAGAATAACTTCTTTGAAAACGATGTCCAAGGTGGTTATTTTACGAATAGCTTATTTGGAACTTTATTTGATAACCGAAAGACCGGCCCTTAAAACAAGATAAACGGTTTGGTCTAACATAAATTATAGACAGGGAAATTAAAGTACTAAACGAGTTAACAAATTTTCATCTCCGTGTCATGTCTACATACAAATGACGAAATGTGTCACAGAAGAAACTGTATTTATTTATGATATCTATTATTAGTATTAAATAAATACTAATTTTTCCGTGCCTATTAAATTTGAATTTTTTACAAATTACGCAAAATAGAAATAACGATCAAACACCACGGCTTGTAGTTGAAAAAGCCACGGCCACCCTTCAGTTCGTACGTTGCTATTTAAATGGTTAACTACTTAATGAATTATTTATAAAGTAACGTTGTGACAAATTGCCTCGAATTATCCTTACGTTCGAAAGTAGATACATTCAATTTGTAAAATATTATTCTTTGGCAAATATATTTAGTAGCCACGTGGTATTTATTCTTAAAACTAAAATGTTTCGGAAACCGTTGAATTAGGTTAATAGTTAGGTAAGTATAATGGCGCTTGCAATTATTTATTAATGGAACGGCGTTCTTTCAGAAAAAGCAAATAAAAATAAAAAAGTAATTTATAAGTATGAATGTAAAACCTTAACTGACAGTTTTAGTGAATTGTACTATAACAATAGAAAATATAGGGTCGTAATTTCTCTACATAACCCACTCCCTTACGTTACTGTTGGAATAATTTTCGAATATTCTTTTGGAAGTATGTTTTTGTTATGAATTTAAGCTATTGTTTTATTTTATATTGATTATTTTGCATTCAAGGGTAAAGTAATCTATTCGGGCTCACGACACCGTGCGATTTAAGAGGCCATCCTTCTCTGTTTCACGATAACCGCGAGTAACTGCGAATAACGTAACAAAAACACCTAAAAATGTATAATCAGAAAACAATTTTGTATTTCAATATTTCTAAAAATCACGCACAATCTTGTTAGGGATTGAGAATTGTAAAAAATAGGCACTCTTATTGTTAGAAATAAAATGAAAAAATATACTTAAGTGGCAATTACCTATACGTTATCATGTATTATTATTAAATTTAATAATTTCGTAATGATTAAGGTACCATTTCGATTAATAATATTAATTATTTAGTTAATTAAAAACGTCTAATCGAATTTAACCAATATAATCAATTAAAATCTAAAGAAAAACGAATTAGTTAATTCATTAATTTTCAAACGATGATTAGATTAAGTTTTGATAGTGACCGACAATGAGAATTTGTTCTTTTAAAAATTTCCGGTTATAAACTAACAATTGATTTCGACAAATTTTCAGGACCGTTAAATTTAAGATTCTAATTATCTAATATTTTATTCGGTGAAAAAAAATTTCCTAACCTACGAAAAGAGCGACGAGAGTGGTTTGTGCGCAAGTTAAATCGATCTAATAAGTAAGTAATTAAAAAATAATCAAGCTATTTTTGAAAACAAACGCAAATATTTGGGAAAATCAACACCGCCCGCCCCTGTAAATCGTAAGCGAATAATTTTAGGAATTCCTCGAGTATTTTAAACACGTTGGATGCTATTCAGAAACAATTTTAGTCGCTATTTAAGGAACGACTAACCGTTGACCATCGAATGATTTGCAAAAAAGCGTATTTTAGGTAACAAAAACTCGCACACCCGCACCCCCCACATATTTTGGACGGCCAAAAAAAGTGCGAAGCATCTGGAGATGCGCATCCACGTCTACTAACAATAAAATAATAATTATTAATAAGTATTGTTGCAAGACTTTTCTAGTCTTCTTTAGTCTAATATAAGAATTATCGATATTGCCGGTTGATATTTTTTAGTTGAATAGTTTTTTGGTTGAATATTGATTAGGCAAGAGTTTTAATAGATTTCCTGTTGTTTCTTAAGTCCCTAAGGACCTGAAAATTCTTCAGAAAAATCCTGAAAAAACATTCGGGAATTTTGTAACATTTTCCTTCGATATTTCTTCCTTTACCACGTAAGGTTAAAGTCCGTCATCTATCCCCATGCGATGAATTGGAATCGCGAATGAAATCGCCTAAACTAATTTCGGCTTACCAACAGCCGACTAAATTTTTGAATACCGCCCATTATGTTCTTAGGTCCTATTTTTACATTATTAAATTACTTAACTGAACTTGGAGCCTCTACTTTAACGATGAACTTTATAAGTGACTTTTTTTATTTAACTATATCTAAGCATTTCACAAAAATAGGAAAGAGACTAACTTTTTTTGCAATTCGAAGTCAGTCTTCATAACATTTTTATAGCGCAATCGATAATATTGTTTTGAAGTTGTATAAACAAACAAATTTAATACATTTTTTACGACCCAATTCATGAAATTACAATACTAAAGCGCAGAGCTTTCACCGAAACCGCACGCTGAAAAATCAAAATATAGTCTAAACGTAATATGAATTTTATTGTGCGTGATAATGAATGTATTCCCAGGGGTGGTAAATCTGTTAATTAGTAGTTTTACAGTTAACCACCGAAAACGGATTTATTCGTTGTAATAATATTTGTGGCAATTCGTTTAAAAAAATCTATTATCCATAACTGATTTCAATGTATTAATATCTGCTGGTTGTTTCTTAACTAAGATTTTAAATGGGTTTTCTGATAAGCTTTAATTTAAATCTCTGCTTTGCTTGTATTGTCACGCTAGTTCAAATATGTTTTTTACTCACAAATTACACGATACAAATTATTGAAGATTTGCTTTTTCGCTTACTCCGATGTTAGAAAAGTAAGCTGTAGTTAGAACCGTAGCCAATTTCCGATTCACAACTAAATTATGCGCATCATTTTATCGGTTATCGTTTTTTTCTTTTCATTTTATTAATTAGCTTAATTTTTTTATTACGCGATTTTCGTAATTGAAGAGTTTAAAATGGGAAATATACCATTGCCGTTTTAATTTGTCACATTTTAATTTTTTAATCTTCTAAATTATTAGGTAACCAAAAATGCTATATTTTCCGAAAGTATCTGATTTTTTTATTTGAAAACTAATCACAATTCAAAATTTGAAAAGATAATGGCAGTTTAAATTGTTTAAATATCCCTTTATAGATTTTTTAAATCGTTATATAATACTTTCTAATTGAAATAATCGCAAATGCAAAGAAAATGTTTTCTATAAGCCGGGTTTCGCTTTCAGTGAATCTTCATTCTATGGAAACCTTTTCATGGTAATTTAATGAATTAATTGCTATTGTAATTATCTAATTCATTGAAAAGAATTATATCCGTTCGATAAAAATTATCTAAAGGTGAAAATGCCGCCCTTAAACGGAATAATTTGTTCTATAAGAAGATAAATGACTTCCGTAAATACATATAACGTTTCGAAAAGAATTGAAACCGAAATAGAATTAAAATTAAAAAAAAAAACAAACTGTAAGAGCAATGTTTACAATAATTTGCTTTTTAATAGAGGAACGAAAAAATAAATGATTTATTCAAAAGAAACGTTTAAAATTGTTCAAACATACTGTAAGAGGTTTGTACAACGGGGAAATCTAATATGAGCAGGACATTAATATTAGGTATAAGGAAAATGGGAAAAAAAGACTAAGGCAGGTTCCTACCGTTTCAACTCATACACTTTACCATTCAAAAATAATAGAAAATTAACGATAAATAAAATTTTAATTTATTTTAATACAAGAAAACAATTGCAATGCAGCTTTAGTTGAAATCTCGGCATCTCGTTTACTTGAAACGATGCTGCTGCAATATTTTGATCGTATCAGCATTAAAGCGTTTCAAACTTATAAATATTGCGATCTAATATAATTTTATTTTTGTGATTTTTGCAGCAAACAATTTTTGATTTTTTAAATTATTAAGCTCTGCTTTCTTCCACCAAAACTCAATTCGTGCTACTTTAATCGTTTTATTATTAAATTTCACTGTTTTACAATAATTTGTGATTTTTCTACAATTTGCTTTAGGTATTTTTTTGTTTAAAAAGAACTTAAAAAAAGTCTCGCAATAAATAAATGAAAATTTGGACACTTTGTATATTTCAGAAACCAAGACATTACGATAGAAATTTATGTACGTGTGAATTTCCTTTCATAAAATAATTTAAAGAATTATATTTTTAAATTTAAGATCGTACTTAAAAATCGCCCTTGCGTAATATTAGTTTTGTGACAAAAAAAGTGCTCGCAGTATTTATATGTTTTCAAAATTAATTACGAAACTTTTTACTCTAAAATGTTTAATGAAAAAATTAAAACGGCCACCATAAAAACATCGAAATATAAATGAGAATGAAAGCTTAGTAATTTTTTAAGTTATTTTTTAAAGCGATCGCATTACATGTTACTTTTGAAATGAAAACGCTAGGCGAGGTAAAATAAGCAGGTTTCTAAACAATACGTACGAGGGGAAAGTGTCTGTATTTTATTAACGGAATTGGTTGGTGAAAATTCGAGGTCAAATTAAAGGTCATATCAAAAATGTGAAATAACGTGCTTACGATTAGTCTAAATATTTATTCCCTCATTTTATCGATTGTGCCATTGAACTATTTAAACTTATTTATGTACAATTTGTATAAAATGGTTAAGAAAAATATTATGCCTAATAGAAGAAAATTGCCAATAAAAAATGTCTTCGTTAAAAAATAATAATGTCATGTCGCCCTAATCTTATAATGAAAACTCTCAAAATTGCTTAGCTCATAACGATGCGTTAATTACCATATAATTTCCTACTTATCGCTACTCAAAATCTTTTTAATACATTATTTTTACAACAGTTGATACAATATTGTTCACATAAAGTGAAACGATTTATATAATTATAAACATACACTTTTGCCCACGTTTTGTGCGAATTAGATTCAAATATTTATAAGAATATATTCAAGCATTTTCCATTAATAATAAACTCTAACGAGCTTCGTTAAAACAAAGCATTTTAATATTACGCCCTAGAAATTATAATATTAATCATGTAAACGTTTCCAGCCTTCCCTCGTACTTTACATCTGGCACTTCAAAATGTTTGTATCAATATCGAAATTTATAATTAATCGTTTGATGAATGACGCTTTAATGACGATTAATTCGCTATTTTTGAAAAACATGGAATCGCCTAGGTATCATTAAACAATAATGTCAATTTGAACTTCATACACTAATTTATTAATCGCTTACTAGTTTTGTTTCATTTGTTACTTAAATATGACTTATTGTTCACTTAACGTTTTACGAATTTTTGGATGAAAAACATTAATAAACATACAGTTAGGTTCGAATTCATAAACGATACTTCTTTACTTATGTCGTTTTATTTTTATTTGTAAATAATATGGGTCAAATTTAGAGTTGATATTTGAGTAGATATATAACCTTTACGTATCTCGCATTCTATTGCAATTTGCTCGCTTGTTTTAAAATTCATAAACAAATGCCTTGTCAAAAAATATTTCAAATTTACGATAAGTAAAAGTTGTGATTTTTTTTTTAATTTTAATTTTGCGTTGAATTTAGTTCTTTAACCACAAACTGTTGGTAACGATATCACTTCTCTTTATGGTTATAATTAGTAAGACAATCACAAACATTCATGATTTATGGGGATTCGAACCCATAACCGTTCGTTTGGTAGATGTAAAAGTTATACTTAAGTATCGTTTATGAATTGAACCCTTTTAATTTTCAATGTTAGTTGAATATTTTTTGTAACAAAAGCCCGTGACAAGAAAAACCGCCCAAAAGCTCCACCAACTCATTTTTGTGGTGAGTCACTCCACGTTTTATTCTCACTCGTCCTCGCAGTTTGTCGCTTGTCCTAGCCCCGTCTTCTCTGCATTTCCATTTATCGTGTATCAATTTATGTACTTTTTATATCCTTGTTTTAACTACTTGGTCCTCCCGTCTGCTTCTAGATCTCCTATCGTGTGGTTTTCACTGCGTAATCCTCTTCAGTTTTTTATTATTTTTCATTCTTTGTATGTGCCCCACATCATCGCAGTCTTTGGGCTTTTATTATACTTGCTATGTTTTCTTTTAAAAATTTTCTTATTTCAAAATTTACGAGTCTTCAAATTTCCCCACCTTCTGTTTTTTCGGTCCATGTATTCGTCTATCTTCATTTCAAATATTCTTAGTTTCTCTTCGTTCATACTGCTTATAGGCTCATTGCTTCTGTAACGTACCATTTTTATACAAATACTTTTGTATTTTATAATTTTTTTAAGTTATTATTTTTATAATGTTTTGTTTGTCAAAAATAAAGAAAACTGATAAAATTTAAAATTCGATATATTGGATGATATTTTGGAAAAAATAGAAGATCGAAAAATGCAAAAAGAAAGTCATTGGATAATATTTTTGAGTTTTAAGATATCACAAGAAGGCCTTCGATTGGCACAATTGTTTATATCGTTAGTGAGAAGTGCGTTATGATTATCAAGAAACTTATGTAAATGAAGTCTCGTAGATACTTCTCGTTTTTAACAATACATGGTGTTGTAATCGAACGGTTTCATTAAACTTGTTAGCAACTTACTATAAGGATGATCAACTAAGCGCCAACTTTTTTCGAATGAAGAAAGTATTCTCAAACTCGCCGCAATCTCTGATATACCGGAAGTGGTCGTTAACGTTGTCATTTTAAATAAAATTATTGTCTACATATTTTTTGTTACATAATTGAAATATAGGTACTTACCTAAAGTTTTCTAATATCTATATTTTCAACTATTTGGGATGTTTATTTATTCTTTTAAAAACGTTTGGTTTTGCGCGCAGTTATTGGAAATTCTGTAATTATGTAGTAAGACCCTTAAATCAAGGATAACTTTTTCGGAAATAATAAATATAGTCTTTAAGCATTATTCTAGTATTACCATAATTTTTGTTCAATTATTTACAGGGCGGTCAGTAAGTAATAGCTTATTGTCATAGTTTCGAACCCTGAAAACTCCTTTAAACAGCCTCAAAAACATCGGCAACGCAAAAGTACAATTTAAAATAAATAAATTAGTAAAGGTGGTTAGTGTCATTTTATTTAAGACGGCTTGGTACCTAGATAATAATCGTTTGATCGCAATTAATAATAATTCACAAATAATAATTTTTACGTTATACGTTTAAAAAAAAACTACTTTTTCGCTTGCTTGTTTTAATAATTTTTTTTTTATTTTAGACACGACGGGTGCTTCAAGTTGGTCCAAGAGTCTTGGAAGAAATTTCGCAGTTTTACTTGATACTGGTAAGTTAGTCATTTGTTTTTTTTATTCGTCACCATTTAAGTCGTCGTTTGTTATATTTTATTGGTTGTTTTTAAATAACCGAGACATTGGCTGTTTTTTTACAGTTCTTGTACATTTCACACGTTCGAATTTTTCCGCGAGTTTTCCTCTGCGAGAAAGTTCCGCGTCTCTATGGCATATATTTAAAAATTTTAATTTATAAATTTCACACAGTTTATTTAGATGTTACATTATTTCTTTAGGATTAAGGTATTGCAAGTATCATTAATTGTTAAATTTAAATAAAATTGACTGCAAAAGGTCGAAACTATCATACTCGTTAATTAAATTAGTAGTGCCGAGGGGCATTACTTTTCAGTAGAAGCCCTTCATCCTGATATTTCTCTAATGCGTTGAGGTATTCCAGTTAGGAAACGTATTTATGTTAAATACAGAAATTGTTTATAAGCACACACGGCACACAAGGGTAAATTATTACGGCGATAATTAATCATATACGAGAATGATGGCGTCCAGCTTTAAGTTTCTTATTTGTCTATAATTTATTTATAGCGGTAGATTAAAATGTTGCATCGATACAAAATTATTAGCATTCAATTTAAAATTCCTGTTTAACTATATCTATTAAAAATGCGAAAACAATTTCGACAACACTCAGATCAGATACCGTAACCGAAGGGTACGTACCGCAGTTTTTTTTTAGATAATAAACTTGTTTAGATAATCGGCGACTGAAGCTCGATCATGTAATGCCAACTTAGCAATAGCTTCAAAACTATACTATTTTAATCATATTTGTTTGTCATCTTTCGCTATAACAAAACAGATATTTTTATATAAAAATTATTAAGCGAATTAAACGAAAAAGCCGCATCAGAAAAAAATAAATCAATAATCCAGTTAAACCTTTAGATCCTAACGTTTAGATTTATGGACTATTTAATCGTGCTCCCTATAAATCAACTAAAAAACACCCAAATGCAACTTAAATACAATTAAACTAACTTCACTAAACTGCTTTAAATTTTACAATTTTATTTGTATTCTACAGTTTGTTATATGTAATATTAGGTATTATTTTGTTTTTTTTTAATTTTAAAATCGTTCGTACAATTTGATTTCTTGTTAACTACCACACTGTTGTATTGATAAAATTGGGACTCTAAACCAACATTGTAGAGCTCCTTGTAGGTCAGTTCTGAATTTCGCAAAACCTAAACCAACTTTAGTCTACGTAAATTTAGAAGTAAACAAGCTGAGATTTCGAACTTTCGTTCCCACAATTTGAGTTTAAAGTTTCTGAGTTTACAAATTTAGTAATATTCGTGCAATTAACCACCAGGCGATTTTCTCATTTGCAATAATTATCAAATTGGAGAAGAACAGTGCCCTCGCAATAAATGACGTTATAAGGGTTAAACGTTTAATAAAAATATATATCAACGTAATATTACTTTAATAGAATGGAATTTCTGGATTTATATTGAAGTTTACACGTATTAATTATGAAAATTGTAAAATATTTAATGAAAATTTTTAAGTAGACAATAGCAAAATTACATTCCATAAATAAAATCAATAGATTAAATTAGCTAAACGACAAAATATGTACCGAAATTAATTAAAATGTGGAGAAACAACAGTTATTCGTAAATAGGTAGTAAAAATAAGTTATTACTTTTTTTTGTAATGTAGGTACACTAAATTATTAATTTATTAATATTTTATGTTATATTATGATTAATAAAACTACAATTTACGATTAATAACAAAATAATGTATCTAATCAACTAATTTGCGTGAAACGTTATGCATTGTTATTATTAAAATTTCTCGAGAAATTAAGATTGTCCCTAAGTACTATATAAAACAACCGTATAAATGATTAATGGCTTTTAAAATAATCGCTTTTCATTTTCAACACCGAACAAAATTTATTTTAAAAGAAAATGTGGGCGTCTAAGTAAAAAATGAAAACATATTTCAAAAACAAAATGAAGAAATAATGGCGGTTTCCAAAAGTTTCCCTAAAAGAATTTAATTAATTCTAAATGTAGAAAATATTCAATTTAACGTGAGTTCCACGGCAATCGTAAAAATTCGGCTGGTTGAATAATCGATTTTAATAATAAATGCTGCAACGCTACCTCTCTCCTACAGCGTCGTTATCGAATTCTACTAAAAAAAAATCCGCATCTTTTCGAATTAAAAAGAAAGTTATAAAAATTATGATATAAAAATCTCTAGCGACTGTAATTAGACGAAATTTAATTAAATCATGGATTCTAAATGCAATTAATAAAATTAAGAGTAGAATTAATGGCGCAATTTGAAAGAAACCTTTTAACATTCTTTAGACTGACTAATCTTTCGTGCAATAAAGTAAACCTCGCAGTTTTTATTTAATTTATTCGTAAATTAAATTTAAATGCACACTTTAGGTTTAATAATAATTATCAGTTAAAAGTTACTAACGATAAATAGAATTGAATTATAATAATTCGAAAATATTAATGGAATACTTATACTTCAAACATTCTAGGTATTACTTACATAAATTATCATGTCAGTTGATTTTTTGTGGGAAGTTAGGTACATATAATAGGTACGTTTTCACATTATATTTTTATAAAATATACGATAAAGAAAATTATAGTCGAGAGAGACAACTAATTTATTATATTACATAGGGTGTCCAGGAAATTGTGGAGAATCGGGAGCGTATAAACCACTTCAAAATATTGCACAAGTTCCTATAATTTTTGTCAAAAAAAAAATGATTCACATTTAAGCTTCGAATTAACTAACCGAACTGCGTTGCACAAGACCGAGAGCTATTTATTTGCAATAGCCAACGTTCAGTAATAATTCGCGACGTGTGAATTTATGTGGTCGTTCGTTTTATCGAAATTAAACGGGGGTACATTTTTTATAGTAAAATTTTTAATTTAATTTAATTTTAAAATTTACCTTAAAAATTTACACTTTTGAGGGGCAAGCACCTCGCAATTTGAGATGTCATCAAAAGACCCACTACACAGTTTTAAAAACCTTAATTTATCACGTAAGTACGCTAAAAATGTTATTTAAAAAATTATAATTTTTATTCTTCAACTTTGAGGGTGAATATTTTGACGTGGTTTATGCGCTCCCGAGTGATTCAGTACCATTTCTTGGACATCTTGTACTTTATTAATAATAGTAGACAAATGAGTGTTAGAATGTAATATTGAAGAAACTACACCAAAATTTTTATCATCTTTGATATTAGCGGATGTGTAGACGAATTACTTATATCGAGATATCTAAAACTACTAATAAAGCATTTTTCTACTTCGGGGTAGTAGATATTAATTTCTAGGTATAACTTTAAAATTGTGACAGATGTAAATCGTTTCAACTCTACTTATTATTGTTAGTGAAATGTAAATTTGCTACGCGAACGAAAAAAAAACTCGTTAAGAACAAGTTATGCAAATACTATAATTACAGGGGTACAAATGCAATTTTAAAAAATTTATACTGTATGATACTAAATAATTTTTCGTAGAGAGCAAATTCGTGAAACGAACAAATATAAGATACACTACTTATACTGATTGACGTGATGGCAATTTGCAAACGATGTATCGTCATTAAAAACACTGTGAATAGCACCTGTGTGCGTAACCTACTTTAAAAAAATAATAATAAATATTTTTTTCATATTTTCACATTATCTACTGGATAGACTTTCGAAAAGGAAATATATCCGACCGCGCGCAAGCGTCGGTGCCGAAATTTCATGTCGCATGTGAAAAACCTCCCTTTTTTATTTTTCTCGAAAGAAATACATTTTTGAAAAATAATATTTACGAGAGTAATTTATAAGAATTAAAAAAAAAAATTATCACTTTTTCTCGATTATTTCGAAAACGGTGCATTCTATCGAAAATTATAAAGAGACATGATCGGTAGAGAATTTTATGTCGATTCCAAAACATATTCACATTACCGATCCGATGAGTAATAACAGATTAGAATTTATTTAATTTTTTTTTGAACGGTTGCCATTTTGAAACAGGTCGGTCGATTTCGCTGGTTAACGAACTCGTCCTTCGTTTAAACATAAATAGATAAATAAATGAATGGCCTATATTTTCGTGATCTAGGGGTCGAGATCGGGCACACCATAATACATAATTAGAAAAAAATACACTTTTCCTAACTCAAATGAGTATATATGCATTGAAAAGTTAAAGAATTCCTTGTCGAATTTTCCAAAAATAATTTAATAAGCTGTAAATAAAGTCGATAAAATAAGTACCTATAAAGTGAAACGTTTCTAATCGCTAAGTAGGCCATTACACGTAAATATGGAGATTGATGCGAAAGAATCAGATCGTCTTCTCAAATTGAAAATTCGATTTCCACGAAACACAATCAAATAACTTTTTAAATAGATTTTGATTTCTTATTTACGTTTAGAGTTGGCAACGCCGTCAGTACAAATTAGGTACAAAATACCAATGCTGGGAAACATAAATGCTGCAAAAATGCCACTTAGGTTAGTATATCAAAGAATCTTGTTCCATTTGGACCATATGGCGAACAACAATGAGTCATATATCAGCGTGTAGGATGGCTTGAGTACATTCGCAATTTTTTTTAAACTCAATTCACTGTGTGCGCTATGGTATGCAGCGTACGAGCGAAGGAATTTAAATCTCGTTTGATTCGTCAGAGCTATCGAATATTACAAAAATGTTTTCCGACGACCACTATAAAATGTGCATAAATTCACACCATTAATAGTTGTCCGTTACAAACAAATAGGCCGATTGTGCGTAAAGATACTCGTTAGCCAATCGAAAACGTTGAAGTCCGTGAGCAATCATTTCACACGCTACTCAGCCAATCAAAAGTCTTCTAGCCTGTCATGCAATGACTTTGCGCACAAACAGTTTTATTACTAATTTATTGTCAATTGATGTCGCTTTTAAAGTGTCAAAGTGCCTACGTTAAGCATCAAAAATCATTTTTTTTAAATAAAAACACTTGTGGTCGTCGGAAAAGCATAGTGTATAATACGTGCTGAAAGGATATTTCAGCACTAGTTATACAGTATACTATTTTTTTATGCTCAGACGGCGTTTTTATTTATTATATTATATATTATTTAGTATACACAATGAGGTCAAAAAATACGAAATAAATTCAATATTTTAAAAACGCTTAATATTTAAAGAATTCGCTCGGACCCGTTGATTTTATCTCTTTTCTGAGTTCACTTTAAAAACAACTTTTTTTGATACAGGGCGTCGCAAAAAACCTGAACCAACATCATCTCAAATTCTTCAAATATAGTAACCCCCGATTTTTTAACAATTTCAGATTCCTTGTAAAATTCTAAATATTTTTTATATATTACACCCTATACCTAAAATCAATTGTTTTGTAAAATCAATATCGTTAAAACCTTTCCTAAATATGTTTTTTTTTGTATTAGGCTTATATTAAGAATATTTTTTGTTATACAAGGTGTTAAAAAGTTGGGCTGAGATTTTCTTATTAGGTAATAACCTGATATCTCGAGTCATTATAATACCTTTGACCCACTATTTCACCAACGCGCAGCAATTTGGGACCTTGATATTATTATTTCACTTATCTTACCCCATACAAGCTACATAATTGAAAGTGTTCGCTAATGGTCCAAAACCCCCTTGTAACCGGGACGATGTTCTTTGAACAGTTAATTCATTTATTTAATGAAACTCTTGGCTGTTCGTGTTAAATACATTTTAAAAACATATTACATTGAGGAATTAACAGCGTGAATAATAATTGTTAAAGTTCAAATTGTGCCGTAATGGTGTTTAAAGATATGCGAAAGCCAGCCACGTACGGTTGTGTAAAGCAATTTCGGTTTATAACGAGCATTAACTCAAAAACAGGCACAAGAAGATTGAACGCATTACATACTAAACCTTTTTATCTTGTATTTTTAAAATACAGTAAAACCTCGCTATAATGGTATTTAAGAGCCCTAGTAAAAAAGCGCGCTATAACCGAAATAACATACCTAATACGTAAAATAAAAAAATACAAATTTCATTTATTCGCCATTCATCAAATACAGTCCTCGTCATTTTCAAAAAAATTACTGATTTAACATTCTTTTTTCGAACGCTATAAACGGTATTTAAAGCATTTAAACCGGGTTGTTTTATATGATAAATTACAATTTGAGATTAGGACCACGAAAAATAGCGTTATGTACGAGATAATACTATAAACGAAAGCATTACCACGAAATTTAGTAAACATAACTAAAATAAATCCATGTAATACCCAACGTGCTAATTTTGAAAATGAGATTTTAGGTAGGTAATACATATTTCTATTTGTGCGAATCATAATTTCACAAATAATATTTCTTTAAAATTATTCTTAAATGAAATACTTACATAGGAGAATAATGTATATAACAAATAATATAATTAGCAATTTAAATTAACTAATGAAATACGAACATAATATTGTTTTAGTACCCAGTTATTTGGATCCCCCACACTTACCGTATCAAAAAAAAATTCTGTAAGTAATTAAACTCGTTTCCTGTTTGATTTAACAAGTAATAGAACTTATTCGAATACCGTGTATCCTGTTAGTTTAATTTATATAAATTTTGCAAAGCGAACTGGAGCGGATTGACGGTGCGGTTCGTTCTTGCGTAATTATTACCCCCCCATTGTTCATATTCATTTGCAGTTACTCAATACTAATTACTATAAATATTTATATAAAAGCGTAATTTAATTAAATACCTACTTACATTAAAGTCTGTTTCTCCTCTTTGATTCCCAAACATCAGCTATTTTGAAACTAATCTATTTTGAAACTATATTATATAACAGGTATGTACGTATACCAGGTATGTAAGTATATCTGATGATGAACACGTCGAAAGGTTATAAATAGACATTTAACAAATCGAAATTTTTGGCCGAACATGCCTCACATTTCGTCTAATACGAATTTAATAATTAAAGTTTCTTAATAGGGTCGAAATTAATTGACGAGTATGTACTTTATGAAGTAGGTATGCAAACAAAACTAAACAGAGTTATGAATCTAACAATCTACCTTATAAATCCTTTATGTTTCGACGTAGCTTTATCCGTTAAATTAATTTTTGAACCGCGATGCTTTATTACGGCAATTAATATAACGCGGATCGTGGTTGGAACGTATAAAGCGGCGTTTGCATTAGCGCGGAGTCACGGCCGAAGTCGGGCGTGAGCGTGTCGCAAGGTAGTCGCACGCATATTTATTTAACGACTTTAAATGCAAGGAGTAATGTACATACGTCTGACTATTTACGACACAGCCAGCCGTGGCCCCGCGCTAATGTAAACACCGTTTAAGTTAACATATAAACATAATTAGGCGTTCGCACAAGTACAATATCTATAATGAGATAAACGTGCGAGTAACACGGAACTCAAATAAGTATTTACTTAAATGTGGATAATATCGATATTAACGTATTGATATTGTTCTAAATATAACGATTTCGAGGGCTATCAATTGTACTTGACCCATTTATCTAATTTTATCCCAAGGCAGAAGATAAAAGATACGAAGCAGCTTCTTAATAACTGAAAACTGCTTGCGGAAAACATTGTAACACTTTATACATATAACCGAGCTTTACTAGGGAATGTAACGGATCAACACGTTAACGGTTATGTAAACAATAAATTTAGGAAATCCCCTTTACAACATGTATACTTGTTTAACTTAAGACCGTCGTGAATCGCGGTTGTTTTTAAGAAAGGAACAAGTTTAAGGGCCGGTTTTTCAATCGCCAGTCAACTCTGACCATAGAAACAATTGTTTCGATGGCGATTGACTGATGGTTAGAGTTAATTAGCGATTGTAAAACCGGCCATAAAAAAGTATAACCTTATCGTTAGATTTGTTTTGCAAGTAATTTCTGTTATTGTATGCGCTATTTTTGCTGAAGTACTGATTATAATTACCTATTTGTTTCATTATAACTATTTACTTATAAAAAAAACTTGTTAGAGTAGGTGATACTAAATTTATGCACCTTATATATGCACGAAAAATAGTTACCTAATTAACTCTTCAAAATAATTAAGTAACCGATAATTAACTGAAAACTATTATTAGTTAGTTCTATATACCTATAATCAAAAATAGGTATTCGCGTTTTATTTCATTATGTCCTTAAAAGTTCGAGTATGATAATAGTAATAAAGACATTAGCAGTTAATTACTTTGTCGGTCACGAACTCATTCCGATAACAAATCCATATAAGATTCTAGCCACTACCTACATACATACAGGGCAGGTGTTTACTGTGACGACGGAGGATTGCTCCATAACTATTAGTCATTAAAACCAGTTTTGGTATGGTAATACGCGATTAATGGAACTACATTTTAAAAATATTTAGGTACATACAAGGTGTTACACAAAAATATGCCAACCTAAACTTGTGTTTTTTAAATAGAACACTTTGTATATTTTTGCATTTTTGGATTTCCTGTCACATCCTCTATCACTAATCGTTCTGAAGATATTGTCACTTTATTGCCGATATAGAGTCAACTTTGGAATCAATAGAGTTTGGAATAGAGTCAACTGACTATTGATAATAGTCGACTTACAAAATACATGGCAAATTTTTCGAAAAAGCGTAAAACTACACGGAATAATTCATTTACGAGAAATGTAATTTTTCTGTTTTTTTTTAAATGTAACACCGTGTATATTTTTTCATATTTGAATTCCACGTAAAATATAGATACTAAATGATAATAGGTTTCATAGCCATAAGACGAACCTTTAAAGAGATATTGACGCTTTTACGTGAAAATATTGAAATACAGAAGAACAAATACAACAAAAACCAGAGCAACTATGACAAAATGCGAATGGCAATAAATTCATAAACTGATAGGAATAATTTATTCATAACTAAACGACAAAACAATTCTCTAAACCTAAAAAATAAATTGAACAAGTAAACATAAACGAAGAAAACCAGAAATTCAAATTAAATGTTCAAAATGCTGTCCATGCCTAGCTAAACAATTTTCAATTCGTTCCGAAAACGAAAGTTTCACCCGTAACAACATTTGAGACGAAATGGATTGAAACGCAGCCCTAATTCTATTTTTCATGCTTCGCTTGTAGTGGGCGGATGTTGGTGAACTTTATCTTTAACGTGGCTCTAAAGGAGGAAATCGAGGGGCGTAAGATCCGGTGATCTGGCTGGCCAGTTTTGTACGTCACCTCGTCCTGTCCACCTCATCTGATAATTTCTATCGAGATATTGCCTAACGTTGATTACATAGTGTGGAGGGGCGCCACCTTGTCGGCCGACGCCGAGCAGATGCCTGGCACGGCTAGTGAGAATAGCGCCTTAATTAAATAAACGTCAAAACAATAGATGCAATTGTTTCCCTTTATTAGGCACGACTAGCTCACCTGATTATTTGTTGTTTTTTAAGTTTTTTATAATAATGATTTTTATCTCGAAATATTTTCACGTAAAAGCGTCAACATCTCAAGAAGGGTTCGTTTTAAGGCTATGAAACCTGTTATCATTTAGCATCTACGTTTTACGTGGAATTCAAATATGAAAAAAATATACACGGTGTTAGATTTGAAAAAAAATTGAGAAAAATTATATTTCGCTTAAATGAATCATTCTGTGTAGTTTTACGCTTTTTCGAAAAATTCTCCACGTATTTTGTAAGATGGTACAAACAGATTTAAAAAATCTTTATGACAGTTAAGTTAATATATAGTTATATATAATAATATATATTAGGTGTACAACTTTGCTTCCGCCGTTTTGCAATAAATGGCTGTAGCGGTAAGTGGTAGTCGAAATAAATAGATCGTAGCTGTCATACAATAAGATTAGGTATTTGTAAATATAACGCCATCGAAATATTAGTCGATTTGTGTCTGCATCATAAAGTTATTCTCGATTAAACATGTCAGCTTATGAGCCAAATTCTCGTCATTTGCGGGAGGTTTTAATTTTCTGTTTTAATATGAAGAAATCTGCGGCTGAGGCTCATCGAATGCTCTCAAATACCTACGGTGAGGCCACTATTAGTGAAAGAACGTGCCGAGAGTGGTTTCAACGCTTCAAGAACGGTGATTTTGACGTCGAAGACCGGCATGGCGGTGGAAGAGAGAAGGTTTTCGAAGATGCAGAATTGGAGGCATTACTTGAGCAAGACTCGTGTCAAACGCAACAAGAAGTGGCAGGATTTGTGGGAGTGACGCAACAAGCCATTTCAAAACGCCTGAAAGACATGGGAATGATTCAGAAACAAGGACATTGGGTGCCGTACGAGTTGAAGCCCAGAGATGTTGAACGGCGTTTGTTTGCTTGTGAACAGCTGCTTGCAAGGCAAAGACGGAAGGGATTTCTGCATCGCATTGTGACTGGGGACGAAAAATGGGTTCATTACGATAATCCCAAGCGCAGAAAATCATGGGGATATCCCGGCCATGCTTCCACGTCGACGGCCAAACCGAATATTCACGGTTCCAAAGTCATGCTCTGTATTTGGTGGGACCAGCTCGGCGTAGTGTATTATGAGTTGTTAAACCCGACTGAAACAATCACAGGCGATCGTTATCGAACGCAATTAATGCGTTTGAGCCGAGCATTGAAAGACAAACGGCCGCAATACAACGAGAGACATGATAAAGTAATCTTACAGCATGACAATGCTCGACCCCATGTTGCGAAAGTGGTCAAGACATACTTGGAAACGTTGAAATGGGAAGTCCTACCCCACCCGCCGTATTCTCCAGACGTTGCTCCCTCGGACTATCACTTGTTTCGATCAATGGCACACGGCCTGGATGACCAGCACTTCCGGTCTTATGAAGAAGTAAAAATTGGATCGATTCGTGGATCGCTTCAAAAGATGACCAGTTTTTTCAACGCGGGATTCGTACGCTGCCCGAAAGATGGGAGAAAGTAGTGGCCAGCGATGGACAATACTTTGAATCATAAATGTATAACCAGTTTATTACAATAAAGCCTCGAATTTCGGAAAAAAACGGCGGAAGCAAAGTTGTACACCTAATATATTAATATAAGTTAATAAGTTATAAATAATAGTTAAGGAGCAATCCTCCGTCCACACAGTAAACACCCACCCTGTATGTATGTAAATACGTTGAGTTTTCGTATCATTTACTTTGTCAAACTAACATTTACCGAATAAAGAAGCTACTTTCTAAACTATTTTCAATTGTAATTCAGGAAATAAGTCTCGTAAATGTACGTTCGGGTTTTTTCGGGGAAATGACGTTTTTCTTTAGAAACTAGTTTGTTCCATTAAATTATTCAGCGAGTTGGATTTAATCAATTTTACACGAAAACATTGTAGGTACCGCGTCCTGTTGCTTATTTGCCTAATTAGATAATGGCAGTTGTATTTTAATAAGATATTACCCACATCGTCATCATCTTTAATGAAAACAAAAAGGATCAATAATTAAAGGAGAAGATAATAACTTTATAGTTTTTCTGTTGTAGACGGCACGTGTTCACCTAATATTCACAAAAATATAGATATATCAATATTTAATTAAAATAGGTAGGGGAAGGAGCAGTACCTGTACCTAGGAACTCTTATTGAATTTTATTTTCGAACCCACAACTGCGTTTCCAAATTGCTGGTCTTTTTCCATATTTGGACGTAACATGTAACTTTGGTTCATTGCATTGCACCACTCTGCAGTCAATTATAATTTTCGATTTTTCTAGTTTACATGTTTTGTTCCCAGGTACGTACGTAACCACGATGTATCTGGGGACAGAAAAATCCAAAAATGGGTTTACTCATAAACAACACTAAACGATAAATACAAATTAAAGTGAGAAAGATTCTCCGGATTTAATTTATTTTGTTATAAGTAATTCATTAATTAAAGTTCAAACTTTAAATTTACTTTAAAAATTAAAACGTCACGCGTCAAAATTTTGAACATCCGAAACATGTTATCATACCTAAGTGATAATGCATCTAATTTTCGTCCCTTAAATTCCCATATATTTTCCTGTATATGAAAGACCAATTACGTAGTTTTCATCTTTCAAATCCCAACAGAATCGCCAATGCCGGATTTAACGTAGTGGAATCCATATCGTAAATCAACAGACACAAGTTCCTGACATTACAGATACGTTTATAAAAAAGAAAGATGGCCGAGATTTACTTCAATTTTTTCACTTTTCTTGTCTAGTAATTATTGATTTTGACAAAATATAATAATTTAATATTCAATTTTATGTAATATCGAAATTAACAAAATTGATAATGCTCGAAAAGAATAAAACCTTTCATACACCATGGGCTGTTATGCAACATCAAGGGCGGGCGTGGGCAAAATTCCAAAAGCTACCATTTGTAAGTAACAATTTTGTTAAATGAGCGTAAAATATTAATTAGTCAAGACCATCGTTTATAGATTTTAATTTACTTGCGTAAACATATATTTGTCAGGTTGTTACTTATTTATTTAATGATAACATGCTTAACATATCTACCATTAAATTTTACCACGTAATTTGCTTATTCTGATAATTCCTGAACCTAAATCTACTTTTGTAGGAAAGTCGATGTGCCTTCATTTTCGTTTATAAATAACATTTCCATATTTTATTTATTCGCGTGGTGTTGTACTGAAAAGGATTTTTATTTTAAATTATATCGAACAGGTAGCTGTAATTTAATAAATAAGATTTTGTAAATATTGATCATCATATGTTGCGCAATCGAAATTCATTTCAACAATAACGTTTCATTATCTTTAACTCAGATAGTCCCATATATATAAAAATTACATAAATGCGAATAAATAGAGAATAACGCTTCGCTTCTCCAAAATGCCAAAGATGTCCCGAGTTCAATGTGGCTTTGAATCGGTTGAATATAAATGAATAAAAAATTCCGGATCGTGTCAATCCGAAATCAACATTTCAGCAAATTGGTTCAGTGCAGTAAGGTTTTTATTTCGGAACCCAGTTATACTGATTTGATTTTCGTAAAACTTGTTTAATTAATTTCTAATAGTAGAAGAAGCGATCCGAATACGGGCCCCTGTTTTGTTTTTTCTTTATATATTAATCATAATTTTTGATAAATTAATGTAAAAATTGGCCAAACGTCATCTTTAATATTCACGTATCACATTTGTCACTCTGTCGCTTTCGGAAAAACGGGCGTTACAAATATGCAGGCAGCATCGTTATCATCAGGACCGAGCTTATATTTGGACTTTTTTATAAGTTGCCTATCTATATTATCAACATTTTATCTTACACAAAAAACTAAAAAAATTATTGCTGATGTAAGCATGTAAATGACAAAGTTAAGTGAACATAAAAACGGTCGGCCCTATACAACAGCTACGTGCAAATAACACGAGCGAATTCAATTCCAATCTAGCTTAATTTCATAATAACAACTTACCTACCTAACCTAAAAAATTATGGAAATTTGGGAAACACTTTTACTAGTAGATATCACTCAATAACGTATTTAGCAGGAATGTGCGTCACTAGTGGTATTGGTATTGAAACTGTTTGCTTATAATTGTTTTATATACCTTATCGACGCAGTTTTGGCAGAATGACTTAACCCACAGAAAGTAAATTTTACAGAAATGCACATTTGCGACGTCGCGTAAGCTATAGGTAAAATACGCGTTTCACGGAAATACAAATCGATTTTTTCGGTAGAAAAAATCAGAATATTGTTACCACTTTTTAACAAATAATTGCCTTAAATGCATAAGACAGTCGGAACAACTCGTTTTAGGCTATTTCAAACAATAAGGCTCTATTATCACAATAGATAAAATCGTAGGTGCACTAAATTATATGCAACCAAGATATTTATCGATGGTATTTCATTGCTAAGGCAATGGTGTGGCTAAGGTGTGTGTGTTAATTCAACGTCAAAAGTGCATTATTTGATTTCCGGCAGATAAAAATTTAAAGTTTTAGCGTACCCTACATACCACTACCATTTCATTTTATTTGCTTAATTAATTTTAGCAATAATTCACAATTGAAGTTAACAACTCATAAGTAAGTTTATTAATGAAATTTATTTGCTGCAGCCTGCCGAAGATTTAACGAAATTAAAGACCATAACCTACTTCAATAATCCCCCAGTTTTCCACGATCGGAAGGCGTATGACCTGTTTTTCACGTACACTAAACCGTTTCCTTTATACGATAAACGAAAAATAAGAGATAACAGACAATATCTTCCTGACGTTCGTGAGAATATTTTTCAACAGGTACCTATATTAATATTTAATCTTCGAATGCTTGTGTAGAAAAAATGTTTTTAAAAAGTGTTTCAAGAATTAACGTTTTATCGAAAAATGAATTAAATGACGTCCTATGCGATACCTATGAATAAATATTTACATAAAATATACTTTTAGGCCTCGCATACATGCACAAATAATTTATACTTATGTATTTAGCTTTAGATTCTACTTATTTTTAGATAATGTTTAAACATTTTTATATATTTCTACTAATCTACTTTTTTAAGTAATAATGTCGAGATATTTTGAAATACGTACTTCTGTGCCTAGTTTAATTTAAAAATGATCGTTACTTAATTTAATGATAAAAAGAAGAAACATTCAACACTTAATAAATCAAAATTTTGAAAACATTTGGTTAATAATTATAAACTATATTTTGCATTTGTTTCAAATCAATAAAGAACCGGTAGGACCCACAGCTTAGGAACACGCAAAGTGTTGTAAAACAAAGTCTAAATCTGCGACCTACTTAATAACCAACCCTTTTACAGTCACTCAACTACATAAAAGCATGCCATTTCTAGGTACCTGCGCACTTTTGTATATAATATAATGATTTGTATATCGGTATATCGCGATCGTATGATTTTAGATATTGCAAGACTAATAAACACAGTCAGCGCACTCTTACCACAATTACCAAAGTAATTTATTTCTCACCAATAAACGGATAAAAATCAACTGTTTTACTTTCGGCATTTAAAATAGTACTTATTGTTAGTTAATCTCGATTTTCAATTATGCCATAATAAATTATTCGGAAATACTTTAATATTTAACTGACGAGGAACGTCGTGGAGTTGTTCTGCACCGATCACGATGAAATTTGGTGTACAAGTTAGACGTCATCAGTGCATGTTATGACTTTTTGCCGCGCGACCCAAGATATACGAGATATAAAGTAACAGAGTGTGTCGTCACTTAACAGTAATGCATATGTAATATCATTAATATTAACTGTAAAAAAAGTGTTCTGCCTAGACAGAAATCTGATGAAGAACAATGCATTGCATTGCTCGGTTTTAACAATTTTTAGAGGTTACTGGGAAATAAACATTGGTAAAAGTTACAAATCGGTGAGGTCTCTCTAGAATGTATCTCGCCTTAAAGAAAGTAAGTATCTGCAAAACATTCTGTTCGAAATTGATGCATTGTCGACGAGTATTAGAGAAGAAATAGTGATATCGACAATATATTGTACACAATGTACGGGTGATGTCGCGTCGTTACACTTGTTTGACACTTCATATCTCATATGTCTTCGGTCACACAGCAACAAGCCACGACAGGTATTCATCACTCACTGACATCTAACTGTTTACCAAATTTCATCGTGATCGGTGCAGAACAAGTAAGTGGGTAAGCCCCTAATAAACAAGAAAGTTACTCGGTTAAATTGCTATTAACGATTTTCGTAAAAATAATTTAGTGTACTTATTTGCAAATTTCAAGGATTAATTGAAATAAGTCGAATGTAATTAATTTCAACAAAGTTTTTGCAAATACGTCGCTACTACGAAACGATTAAATTAAATTGATCAATTCAATGGGCACTTGTCGGCAAATATTAAAGTTTGATTGCCATATTCTTAATTGCAGAAGATGTTATTATTTACAACCATTCTTCGAGATCATTTAGATTAATTGAAACCGAGGTAATAGATACTATAAACATAATCGTGTTCTAAAATTGACTACTCTCGTAAATAGAAACCGTCGCGTCGTCGATGGAAATTAACAAATTGGCGATTATCCAAATTTAATTAGATCACCCAATACCAACTTTTATGACTTTTCAAGGTTGCAATTTAAACAATTTATAGATAAACTATCGTTGGTAAATTAAAACGATTCTTGGCAACGTTTCACTCTTATACAATTTCTTAAAATCGTTCAGCTATTAATCAAGTATTTATTTTAATGGGACGATTTTCAATATAGATATTAACAACGTATAAGCAAACGTTATGTATTTATATATGGTATTACTGCTGGTATTGGTAACATATCGTATTAAATTGGTATAACTAGTCTTAAAGTAATCGTTACATAATTTACACATTAATTTAGGAAAACCAATATATTTTTACCTTCATTTCTATTTATATCTTTCATTGGCCTACACAATACAATAAATTCGATTCTTGTTCCAATTCTAATTAGGTCAAATACTGATTATTATGAGTTTTAGATTTAATAAACTTTACGTTATTCACGATAAGTACCAATCTACGTCATTAATAAAACTTCATATTTTTACAGTACCTACTAATAGATTGTAGTCTTTCTTTTCCATGTCATATGTGTGCATGAGGTAAATCATCGGTATAATATGACACGTTCAAAACTTTAAACAGGATATTACAAATATACAATTTAGTAGCTTTTTATGGATGACGTGTATTGAAACCTTTCGTGAATAACGTATAGGTACAGTCTAAACATAAATGAAACGTTTGTTGGGTAATATTTATGCCTATACCTTATGCCAAAAATAATACAATTATTATCTTATCTTACATAGGCATTAACTTTTTTATAGTACACATTTTGCAGATCCTAAATGATTCAATGTCTTAGATAAATTTTCATAAGATATAAATTAATCTAGATGCTTTTCACGCTAACGAAATTGATCAAATAAATTTAATTTTTTCGTTATTCAATTATACTTACCTAATACCTACATCCAAAAATCATTTAATTACTAGTTGATGCTCGCTTTAACGTCAAATCACAACATTTTTGTAATCTTCTGTTTAATTGTTTATCAAATAGGTAAAATTAAAAATTCAGTATATTATATGATTGCAAGTATTTAATGAATTAAGGAGCGAGATGTCCATTTCTCGACAAAAATTACCTAGGTACGTTAACTTGCCCCCCCCCCCACATACAATTTTAAGAAAAGGCGTTTTGCGCTAAACGTACAATAGCTAGCGCCCAAAAATTAGAGCTAGCGCCATAACGGTTACGCCGTAAAATGGTATTAGTTGGGGGGGGGGCAAGTTAACGTTAGCCCCCCATTGCGTATTTGAAACGTTTAAAGGACGCATTAGATAGCATAGACCTAGCGCTCTTTAGCACCATTTTGCAAAAAGCTAGCGCTATTTTGGTTCCGAAATTATTGTAGGTCAAAGGTGGGGGGGGGGCAAGTTAACGGTTTTAAGTACTTTTGAGTTTCTAATTTTTTTTTGTCGTTTATTGTCGACCATACCTAGCGCCAGCTAGCACCACTTTCAGTTTAGCTAGCGCCACCACCGAAACCGAAATATTTCGAAAAACATTTGGGGCGGCCAAGTTAACGCTAGCCCCGCCCCCCCATTGCGAATCTTAAATGTTTAAAGGGCGCATTAAGTAGAATAGACCTAGCGCTCTTTTGCGCCACTTTGCAAAAAGCTAGCGCCAAATTGGTTTAGTAACTATTCGTATTTAAATTGGGGGGGGGGCAAGTTAACGAAAAATTTCATGTTCGATTTTCTTGATTTTTTTACGGATTATTATTGTTGACACCTAGCGCCAGCAAGCGTCAATTTCTATTTTGCTAGCGCCATTACAGAAACCGAAATAATCAAATATTTGCAATAAGAGCTATTTTTACTTTAAGAAGTAACTTTTTTAGTTCTCTGTGCCTATTTTATTGACATTCAATCTTAAATAAATATACGTCTATGTATATGTAGTAAAATCAAATTAAATATGTAGTAATTGTAAAATCAGCTTTTTTACAAAACGCCGCCTTATTGTCGAAAACAACGTGTGTATCTGAAATTGGCTGATAATTCATAGCTTTTCCGTAATACGACTACGCTCCTCTAGCCTTTTTATAATGGAAGCATTTATAATAAAAGGCTACTTTTTGCTTTTCCACCATAAAATAATAAACTAATAATTTATTGTCCAAAAATAAAATGTGACCGAAATAATACAAATAACATAAACATCGCGGAATTAATATCGCGGAAAAAAACTACGGATAGGTAAGATTAAAACGAAAAAGAAACCTAAATAAAAATTTTCCTAAAATCCATAATTTTCGAGTTATTGCTATTATTAATTTGATAATCGTCTTACTCGAGTATATTCCCTTTAAAGATTTTTAAGAACTCGGAAAGTGAAACTGACTGTTGGGTCAGCAATTAAAACATCTGTACTCTTTAATTTATGGCCCCCATTGTAGGAGAGTGCAGATTGTTGTGAGTATGTTCATTTATGAATGCAATTCCTATTTTCGGTTTACACGTAAGTTAGATTGCTGTATTTTTATTTAACAAAAATTAATTAGAAATTTTATTAGAACAACACATGCAAATGTAATAGATAATAAAAAATAAAATGAATAACAAATAGCTACTAAATGAGGAAACATTTTAAGTATTTGTTACAATACAACTTGTCAATGACCGCAAAAGATATTTACGACTTCAACCCCTACAATCGTTTCTGTTTACTATCGTAGTAACCCAATGGAATGCCAGCTGAGATAACGGTACTTTTCAAAACCCACCAATGTCACTTGTTCAAGTTTAAAAACTACTGGTTTAATTTCTCGGACAATAACACCCTCTCTCCCTCAAAAGTAAATTTGCTCAAATCAAAAATGTTACTAAGTAGCCTTTTTGTTTTTAAATGCTTCCATTACAAAAAGGCTAGAGGAGCGTAGTCGTATTACGGAAAGGCTATGAATTATCAGCCAATTTCAGATACACGCCTTTTCTTAAAATTGTAAGTGCCCCCCCCCCCCCAAGTTAACGTACCTTCGACGTTTTAACCTTTAAAATTCCCATTTCGGTTCAGAAATTCATTTTTAACAAAATCTTGGAAATTAAATCCAACAATGGATAGGTAACTGTCGTAAATTCAATGATATTGACAAGTAGTGACTTTAAACCGTGGGAAACGTACAGCTGATGTTTGTTCTCGATCAAAAGAAAGCTGTAGGCGTTATTTTTACACCATAATATCTATACATATAATATATATGTTACGTACCAAGTTAGAAATTGTACATTTCGCACACTGCACAGTGATTTTTGTACCAAGCGCGAAGTGCACAAGACGTTTTGTACGAAGTTCAAATTATTGCACTCGGTACAGCGAATCTTGTACTGTTCGCACTCTGTACAGTTTTATTGTACCAAGTTGTTAATTTTAAACGCATATTCAACTTGGTACAATAGTTCTTGTACAAAGTCGAAAATAAAAATTTTCGAAGCGCCTGTAGAGTTTTATACTAATAGGTTGGCTATCCTGAAGTCTCTACTTCGCCAAATTACAATAAATATTTATATCTACCCTCAGTTTATTAAATCCGTAACGTCGTAGGTGTTTCTTACGGAATCGTAGAAGGGCCACAAGGGGGCGAGAATTCGTTTGTGGTGTTTAGAAATAGGTAAATACTTCTATTTTGTTAAAATATGTTTTTCCTTTGATTATTACAAAATATTTTCCTAGAAATTATAAAGTAAATGTTTCACATTTACTATAGTAAAAGTTCAAAATTAAAGTTCAACTGAACTCCATGAAAGAACAATGAAAATATGATACCCGTTATTGTTTTTCAACGAAAAAGAGCGAAGAAAGATTTTTTCATGTTCGTTTTTACACAAAAACTAAATTATATTTACTAAACTTGGCATAATTCAAATTTCAAAAACATGAAATGGATTTACATCCCTAAAATGGATCAAAAATAAATATCAAATTATAATGACTGAAATAAGAATGACGATAAGTTTGGCATAGTTATGAATTACACTTTACAACTCTGTAGGTATAGCCTGCCAATATTTACTTCGACTTTGTACAAAACTGCCGTACCGAGTTGAATGTGCGTTTGAAATTTACAATTGGTACAATAAAACTGTGCAGAGTGCGAACAGTACAAAATTCGTTATACCAAGTACAATAATTTGAACATCGTACAAAACGACTTGTGCACTTCGCGCTTGGTACAAAAATCGCTGTATAGTGTGAGAAATGTACAATTTCTAGCTTGGTACGTAATATATACATATTATTATGTACAAAGAATTTTAGTAGTCTTTTTTTATAGATTAGATATTTCAAAAATATGTTTTTGTTAAGAAGTTTCTCGTCTACTTCAGAAAAATACTCAAAGAATTTCAGCCCACATACCTACGTAACTATAAAAAAAAGAGATTATTACTTGAGAATTACCGGATTTGACGGTTGCGTCGTAACGTGGGATAACAGATGTCGAAATTCTAAATCTTGTTTTTCATACTGTAATATCGAAAATGAACGAAATGTTTGTTTGAGAGATTATGATTTTGTCAGTTAATATATATATGGAATGGAATGGAAATACCTAATTGTAATCGAATCTTGTTCTAATTTTTTTTTTATTAGACTTTGATTAAGGAGTAAATCACTTTGCATACAGTAAGAGTCGGTTTTTCAATGTTCGGTTAACTCTAACCATCGGCCAATTACCATAGAAACAATTAATTTCTAATAATCATTTCTATAGTGATTGAGTTATGGCCAGAAATAACTGGCGAATTAAAAACGGCCCCAAATGAATTAAGTTTTTTTTTTGTCAAAACACCCTCGATAAATTTATCTGACAGATATTTACCATAGAAACGTTTGTTTGAAACTGATTTATTCTAGAATAACCTAAATAACCGAAACAACCTAAATAGCATCCGAATTTATTCGTTTTGATTAAACGAACGAGCGAACTACTTAAACAGTTTCGTAGTAAATGTGTAGTTTCAACTAGTGAAACCCGTTACGCCTAGGCGCTACATAGATTTCTTTCTCGGTCACGTGATATATTTGAAAAGTTCTCTTTGCATCAGGAGTTTATCGATGTACTGAACATTTTTGCTTCAACAACTTTATTAAACTTCTCAACTGTTCAAAAGTTAGTTTCAAGTCATATTACTTATACAGTTCAGAATATTAACCATGTGGCACTTCTCTGAATCCTGTTCAATTTGCGTTATTACGTTGCTTTATAATATTTTGTTTATAAAATATATACGGTTAAGCAGTTGGTAGTGGTCCTATCAATTTCAAACGCATTTGTGCTCCCTACGCTTGACCTGAGTCCATTAATGGAGTTATTTGTTCTTTTATCTTATACCATTACGAAGCTAGAGGGATATTATAAACCATTTATATAGGTTGTCCAGAAAGTGCTGCCAAATGAAAATGTCCAATTTTAGAGATGATTTTCTGCCGATTTGAGCTAAATCGCCTTATACAGAAATGTTTCCTAAGAGAGTTAGAGCTCTTTGAAGATGGCGCCTTATCATCATAATGGTTTTAATATGAATATTAAAAATTAACTGTTTTCTTACTTTGTTGATTTGTTTTTTTTTTTAATTTAGGGGAACCTATGGCAAGGAAACACGAAAAGTTCGAATTGAATTTTCTCGAAAACAGACTCTATCCATCATAGCGATAATAAGGAAGAGTACCCAAATGTTAGAAAAAACATTAAAATTTTCAAATAAAAATGTTATGATTTATAATGTCAGTTAGCCCTCCCCCCTCCCGAATTGAGACGTTTATAACGCAATTCATATTTTATAACAATTCATGTTTATACTAACAGATTGAACATTTAAAAATTAATCAATGTGTAAAGTTTGACCTTTTTTATTAGACGTTATGAAAATAATATTTGAAAAAAATTGATGGCAAGGCGCCGTCAAAGGCTCTAACTCTTTTAGAAATCAGTCAGAAAATCAGAAAATGCAGAAAATTTAGAAAATGCCAAATCGGCATAAAATCATCTCTAGAATTCGACATTTTCATTTGGCAGGAGAGTTCTGGACATCCTGTATATGAAGATTAACCGCACCAAAGTTCAGGGAAGTTCACAGAAGTCTTCAGGGAATTGTAGTACGGTCGCGAAACATGTTTAGTCTATTACGTTTATATAGAAAAAATTGCTTTCTTTTCGTAGAAAACATTGTTAAAGTTTTTTAGACTAATTTCGCTATACCCTATATTTATGTCTGCTCGATGGCGTCCGCAGAGTGGGCAAACATGATACTTGCACGCACACCCTGGAATCGAGTAAAATATTCCACAAATTATAATCGTAAAAGTGATTAAAATAATAATTCGTAAACTTACATTTTCAACCAATTGAACCACTCTCGAACTATATGTCTAAAATTTTTATCTCGCTTTGGTTCGAAAAAAACCGAAATATGTACCTATAAAAAAAATAAAATAAAAAAAAAATATTGTTTATTTTATTATTTGACGCCAGACATTCCCTCCTGGGAAATTTTTTGCGGACGTCGTTGCGTGTTCTCGTTTCGAGATTAAAAGCAACGTCTAAAATTAAAATCGAATTTAAAAAAAATCTATCAAAAAATATCTACAAAAACTACGAACCATAACAACCGATTAAAAAAAAATAGCCGCAATAATAACTTATCTACGTTCTTTATTTTATTGTTAGACAATTCGAAACGCCAGTAAATAAATATTAGGGGTTGGGCTTGTTCGAAAATTTCGCCGATTTATAAGTTTGCGTAACAAAGATAAAACAAAACTTTATCGAGTTTTTGTGCCACGCTACAAAACTTGGCCCTACCGTAAGATTTATTTTCACTTTCAAGAAAAGATAATGTGGGGACTAAGCTTTTCTACATTCGGTAATTAAGTACCTTTACCGTTCGTTGCGTATTTTGTAGCGACTTTTTTTAAACCGATTTTCCTCGGTAAGCGGTTTGTTTATGCATATAAAAGTTTTCAGAATCGAAGCTTTCACTTTTATCTTTTTAATCCCCACCCTTTACGTTGGTAAACTTGCAACGGGGCGACATGGAAAATATTCACTCAAAATTTACATACAATAGTTGCTTACTCCCACAAATTGTATTAATTAAAATGAATTCATTAGGTAAATTAATTGTGGGTAATAGTTTTAATTCGATAACGTCCTATCTATTAATCGTGTAAACATGTAATGTAATATTTACTTATCGATTTTTTTCTTTGATTTATTTTGCTTTAAAATTAATGCTTAATTTATCCTTCCAAATGTAATTAAGTAAATTTTTTGTCAAATCATAAGAAATGAGAAATCATCTTCAGATAGATATTCATTTGTTTTTAAGTTATGACGTCCCAGAATTTATTTAAATGGCAATCCCTGATTTTTTTGCGCGATTTGCATACATCCTTTTATTGTCTAAATGACAGTATATTAATATTAATACAATATTAATACCTTATGAAAGAAAATTTTGGAGAAATCAGTTATTAAAATATTTTTATTAGAATGCAAAAAAGAGGCTGAAAATCAAAATAAACAATAACAAATAAATGGCAATAATCGAAAATGACGTCAGTTAGAGCTTAGTAATCGAGCTACTGAGAGGTCACCTTATGTTTCACCCCTGGATTATTAAAATCAAAAGTTTATGCGTACCCGCCACTGTTCGACCATGATAAAAAGGTTTTTATTTAGTTTCATAAATATGTGCTTATTTTGCTTGTGTTAAGAATTTCAGTGAAGAAATTCTTTTTAAGGTTAGTTTAGGTGCCCTCCGCCTTACCGGTGTTTTAGAATGAGCTCTAGGGCATAAAAAGGTTGGAAATCCCTGAACTAGATCATAAAAGAAAAGACGTATTAAACAGGAAATTCAAAGAATTGCCGAATAATTCGATTTTGCCCCTTTTTTTGCATTTCAATAAAAATATTTTAATAATTTATTTTTCGAAAATTTTCTCATGTAAAGTAGATATTAACATTTTTACACTATCGTTTAGACAATCGAAAGATTTATCCAAATCGCGCAAAAAATCAGGAGTTGTCATTTAAAACAGTATAATGACGTCATAACTTAAAAACAAATAAATATCTGAAAATGATTTTGACGTATAGCTTATCCAAACCTATACGATGTTCACGTCATCAATACAAGGTTACTAGATGATGACGTTTCACACGGTGCTGTCATCTCGTACTTCGTATTTTGACAGTTCTAATAAATTGTAGTCTTTCTTTATATCATCTAATATGTGCGCAAGTAAATTATCTATAGAATATGTCACTTTCCAAACTTTAAACCGAATTACAAATAAACAATCTAGTAACTTTTTGTTGATGACGTGAACATCATATAGGTTTGGATAAGCTATACAAGTGTGCATTTTTAAAAAAAATTAAATCTATGTGTTTCTGGATTTTTTCAAAAATTTACGTATTTCAATTTTATTTGACATATTCCATACTTTTGACTCGCTTTGTATAATCGTTACCTATATGTACAAACGTTTAACGTGCGCCTTTACTAAATTCATAAATTGATGACGCAAGTATCTTATTTGGCTACAACTATTTACATTCATAATCAGAATATCTATATAAATACATAGATTAATTAATTGTTAATAGTAATAAACAAAAGCATAGCTAGATAAAAAGGCGCAACCTCTTAATTCTTGTTACATTTTTTTTAAAACGAAATACACATGTATAAATAAACCTATGTGATATAATTGTGCATTCTAATTTATAATTTTAATGTTTTGTTCCCTTACAATTAGTTAGTTACGTACAGTGACCGGCATAAAGCTGGACACAAATGGAGAACTTTTTTATTTGAAATTTTTCAGAAAATTTTGTTTTTCGTAAAAATCTTTGCGTAGTTCTAAATTCAAAATAGACATAACAAAATTTGAATATAACTTTTCGTATACGAGGGACGTTCAAAAATACGAAATCGACTCAAGAGTAAAGTGCCTTTAATTTTGAAAATACACAAAAATAATTTTTGTTACTTTCTAGCCTACTTTTCTAAAATAAAATTGTCAATCTTCGTTTTTTAGTTGTATAATTTGAATGAATATATGTAATTATTTTGTTTTTGCTTTTATTAATAAATTTTGTTAGAGACGACGTGTTCGCAGATATTTTCTTTTTATAGTTAGGACACAAAAAATTCGATTGTTTTAGCGCTAGTATCAATTAAGATCATTTTCTAGTCATTAGATTTTCAAAAGTTAAATTTAATATTAGGGTAAAATCGCCTAATATGGGATACCATTTGATTTTTCCTTATACAGCTAACACGAGTAAGAATTAAAAAATAATTTTAAACGTAAAAGAAAATATGGGATTCTAGGATTAGTTTCTAGGTCTCAAATGTAACAAAACTTGGGCATCGATGTATTTTTTTCATAAATCTGAAATAATTATTCAATCATATTCGTCTACTTTACCTTACACCTTTCTGTTATCTAAGAAATCAATTTTAAATCAATTCGATTTACGTAATATAACATTTTAAAGAAAGAAAGTAGGCCAAAATGTATTTTCTCAAAACAAATATTTTTCGAACTTCGTATTTGACCAGCTTTTTGCAGTTTTAAAAAACTTTTCCAAATAATATTTTTGTGCATTGACAAAAATCATGGCACTTTACTCTTGAGCCGATTTCATATTTCTTGTACGTCTCTCGTATACAAAAAGTTACATTCAAATTTTGACGTGTGTATTTCGAATTTGGAACGATGCGGATGTTTTTACGAAGTATAAAAAATTCTGAGAAATTTCAAATACAATATTTCAACTTTGTGCCGGTCGCTACACATGCAAACATTCGCTTTTCATATTTTCTTCGGAAAACGCTAACAATAAGGGTCGGTTTTTCAATCGTCGCTTATCTCTAACCGTTGAGCAATTGCCGTAGAAACAATTGTTCCTTTGGTGATTGACTGATGGCTAGAGTTGATGGGTGATTGAAAAACCGATCCTTTAAATTGTTAATCAGCTCTAATCGTAAGTCAATCACTATAGGAATAATTATCGATGGCGAATTAATAATTATTGATGGCGAAAGTTAACTAGCAAATGAAAAACTGGTCCCGAAAACGAAACCGATTAAAAATTATTTGTATTAAACATTTATATTTTGAGGTTTGTGTTCTGTGGTATTTTCAAGTTATCTTATCTACTTAATAATTTTAAAATAACTCACTAATTATTGTAAGACATTATGCTATGACAAAGTGATGGTTTAGTTATACATATCATTGCCTTTATCTCGCATCTTAAAATTCTTGGAAAAAGATGTATTTCGTATAAAATAAAATTGTCGAAAACTTTTCATGTCCTAAAATTTGATATCCTTCCAACTTATCTTTATATAGTACGTTAGCCTAGTTTAAGTTGGAACGTGCTAAATCCGGGGTCTGTGAAAAATCGCTTTCGATATCTGATCCTTCCGGTTACAGTTTAAATTGTAAGCGATTGGTTGTTTATTTTAGTTTTCAGTATAAAGAATAAAATTAAGCGAATGAAAATAAATATATAGAGAATGTAAAAAAACGTTTTTTTTATGAAATAAAATAATACGTATTTCGTTGCGTCAATTATATCTTCATTTATACCTGATATCCACAATTAAAGCGGTTTAAATTTTGTTAATCGATAACGTTTGGCGTGACGCAATTTTATCAGTACCTGCACCGCTTACCTACGCCCAAAACAAAATCTACTACGAATCTACTTTGATTATTTTCTAAAATACGCTCATCACTTATTGTTTTTCGGCAATTTAGGAATCTGAAAGTTGAAATTGGAGGACCGAAATGGAAATAAATTTCATCTTCGCGAACTTCTATTTCGTTCGACTTCGGTCGGGATAAGCCTTCATATTGATTTTATTAAACAAAGGCTTTCTAAATTTCTATTACTTAATATCGGGATAGTCGATAATTTTTTTTTTATGGCCGCAGGTGTGCAAATTTTCCAATAAGGTCATCATAATTCATTCGATGATAATAATCTAAAATAGTTAGGGTACTGTAAAATTGTCGAAATTACATTATAAACGGTGTTATCCTAATTATACTGCACGAAAGAATTCGGACGTAAAATTTAAAACGTCGAATTTTTTAATTATCCAGTTACCTACAAATATTTAATTATCTCGACGAGTAACAAATGAGAGGCGGTTGAATTATAGATCTCCCTATCCTGTAAGCCGCTTCTTCGCTTTCCTTCGCGATTTTCCGAACGATGCAAATTTTTATCGAACGGATAATATGGCTGCTTTATCTGCGAAGTTTGGATAATTTAATAGTTATTGTTGTTGGTCGTTGTTTACGGCGTCAGCGACGGTAAATGTAATTTTTTAAAACGATCAAGTTGGCTTCGTGACACTTTTTAAAACAAAAACGTCATTACGAATTTAACAATTTTACACATCTTCCCACTTTAAATTCGTGTGCATGCGAGCGTCTACGTCGGATTCGAGAAAGGGCCCGAAAATATCGACAAGTATAAATATCTTGATGTGGGTAATGGAAGATGATAATCTAATACGTAACAACGTGCTCTTATAAGCTTAATCCAACCGCATCCCTTGTGCTTGTCGTAATGTCTATTTTTGAACAAACGTCAAACTTTGTTTTAAGCTAGGAAAAGTTTCCACGGCCGATTGTAAGACGATGGCGATTGTGCGTAATAAGCTCAGATACATTAGACTACTCTGACATGATAACGATCCTTTTTATCACCCTTTTTTCCCCATACGAATGTTATCTATTACCGACAACATTTCGTAAGATAAAAAGGGCGTTTTTAAAGTGAAAACAACAAAATAAAACGTGATAACGGGTAGTTATTCAACCGAAGATTTTAAAATGTAAATATTTATTCAATAGGTAGTTCATCGGTGAATAACATTACCATAGGTAATAATAAATAAGTAATTGGAGATTCCCAGAAATATCAAAAAGGCTAATTAATTATCAATTTTTAAATTTTACAAGCGTTCGGGCTGTTTTGACGAAGCTTAATCGAGCATTATATATTAATTTTCAAACTAAAAATAGTTAAGTAAATGCCCACTTTTGTCAAAATAAAGCTATACGGCTAGGTATATTTCACATAACTGGCCATTTGCAGTTCTGACGTTTACAATCTTTCTTTGCGTTAACTTTAAATTGTAACAATTATTTTTATCTTTATTTTATTAGACAAACTTTTTTTACGTCGCTTCAACATCTAAAAGTTATTGGCGGCAAAAACTTTAAATTAACATTTTCTAAGCATATTTTTATTACTGCTATAAATTATGGAAATGTTTGTATTCAGTTGAATTCGAAAGTTTTTGTCTGGTTCCGTGACGGTACCCCCAAGAGAGAGTTAGTCAAGTTCCAAGCTATATCTGAATAAAAACCTTCATTTCTCTACCACTTATCTTAATATATTTTTACTAAACGATAATGATGTTATCATCATCGAAATAAACATCACTGAGTTTTTGTACTAAAATGTAGATCTTCTTCTGAGGTCGTCTTGGCGTTCTTCTACGAGAACGGCACTGTTTATAATGCGAGCGAAGAATAAATTTCGTCTCGTGTTTACTTTTGTTTTGTAGATCGCGCTTTTCATTCATCTCCAGAAAAATAATTCAACATAGTAAGGTTTTAGAACATTGACGGTCAATAAACGTGATCGCCGCAGCCGATTAATCGTTTCAGGGAATGTTAGATTTTTAGATTAATAGGTTAATTAATTGAAATAAAATCGGACCTGAACGCGTCAACTTCAGTCAATTGTATTCTCCTTGAAACGTCGTATATAAGAAACTGATGAACTAAAATAGCGATGTGTACATTAAGGGCCTGGGGCCCAATTCTCAAACCATTCGTTATCATAACATATGCGAAAATGACATCACAACAAACAAATTTCTATAGAAACACATTGTTATGATGTCATTTTCGCATACATTATGATAGCGAACGGTTCAAGAATTGCATCCCAGTTGCACAGCAGCCGATCACCGCTAAACCTCTGTCAATTGCCATGTAAACAATTGTTTAGACAATCATTACTATGGTGATTGACTGTCGATCAGCGATGACCGACTTTTGTGCAACTGGGGTCCGATTCTCTAACCATTCGCTATCATAACGTATGCGAAGGTGACGTCATAACAATAGGTTTCTATAGAAATTTGTTTCTTGTGACGTCATTTTCGCATACGTAATAATAGCCAATAATTTGAGTATTGGACCCCTGGCCCTTAGTGTCTTTTCGGTGACGTTTATTGTAGTTTTATCATACTTGATTATGTATTTATATAAACGAGATCCTTAAAATAAATGGCGTCTAAATGATCTACATAATATATATTTGTTATTTAATAACTAGGAGGAGCGATTAGAAAAATTTGACTGACACAGGTAAAAGTCACCAAATAAAACAATCAAACTATTTGAGACGGTAAATTTTAAAGTATTCAGATTATAATTACTAATTGTGTGAGTTTAGAGCAAAACAAAAAGAATGTATAGATTTACGACAGTTTAAAAACAGCCCTAAACAATATATTGCATTTTAATTAAGGATTAAGGATTTTAATTAATTGTGTTTTCGAAAAAACGAAAACAACACAGGCGTACAAAAGTAAAATGGCGCAGTTGTTAAGCAACAGTTTTTGCGATTGTATAAATCGAGCTGTAATTCAGCCTATGGGATGGTATCAATTTATCGCGATAAATTTAAATCGCTCCTCCTAGTTTTTTTAATAACATATAATCCCCTTTACTTTAAATTTTTGTCTTAAATGTTAAACTTGGCATGCACGCTTGTCGTGTTGGTCTTTATATCGTTTTCTGATTGGCGTAAACAAAGATAAACGGATATTAACTAAATTAATTTCCTAAGGTGGTGGTAACAAATTTTAATCGGTAAGATGAAAATTTAATGTAAAGGGGACTATAGGTATAAACTGTAAAATCAGACATGCGTTTATAAAGGTGTTGGCTACACACTACGGTAGCATTCTTAGATATAGCCCAAGCTTTCGATAGGGTATGGCTGAAAGGTGTAATATACAAGATGAGAACTCTGGGCTTTCCCGAATACTTAACTAATCTAATACACTCATTCCTCACAAACCGAACTTTTCGTGTTAAAATCAACACCACACTGTCACTGAGCGCCACAAGGATCGGTCTTGGGACCAGTATTATTCAATATATTCGTGTACGACATACCTAATGCAGGAAACAACACCATTTCAATGTATGCAGATGATACTGCTGTCCTTACCCAACATCAAGATATTAACGTAGCCGTTGCAATGCTCCAGGACTCACTAGATCATCTCTTAACATGGTTCAGACGTTGGAATATCCAAATTAACTCTACTAAATGCCAAATTAAAATCTTTACCTTACGGAGACCACCAGACACCGAACCTATAATTATAAATAATCAACCAATAACATGGAACCCATCACACAACGCCGTCAAATATCTTGGGGTACACTTAGACAGACGACTCACATGGAGCTTACATGTTAATAAAAAGCTATAAGAAGGCTATGAGAGAATTGCAATGTTTTATCCCATATTAAATAAAAGAACATGTTTAAAAATAGAATGCTCTAAAATGTTGTATCAAGGCATCATAAGACCCGACATAATGTATGCCTGTGTAGTATAGGGAACTACAAGTAAAACAAACATTAAACGCTACAGACGCTTCAAAATAAGGTCTTAAGACTTGCTACGAATGCCGATTGGTACATCCGAAATTCCCAACTTCATCGCGAGCTAAACATGCCGAGCATAGAAGACTTTATAAAAAACTCAGCTAAGAAGTTCTTCAGTAACCTTCATAATTGTCCAGCGTCAGCTTATTATAACCTAGGACTCAAATCAACAACAACGAGGCTGAAACCACGGCTGCCACGAGATATCCTACTCTCCGATAGTGATTAAAAGTGTTTGATAGTGAACTGCTTAGAATAACCGATGCGCTTAGTGAAGTGCTAATGTATATGTCTAAAAGTTAATGTAACCTTATTTATCAATGCTGTGAATAGCTCTAGTGTGCTTAACCAGTACCTCTAAAAAAATTAATTAAAAATTAAAAAAGGTGTTGGATATAAAAATTTAAAAAAAAGTTTCATTATACGGACCCAAACACACGACAATTCCAGGTATTCTTTATACTAGTTTCTAGTCATTTATGTGAAATATACCTACACGTAGTTAAGCACATTAATATAAATTAAAGATATTTAAGTTGTATTAAATGAATTTCTTTTAAGACTGACGCTAATAAATAAATGGTATTGTCATGAATAAGTATAGTACTTATATATCTGACGTCATTTACACATAAACATTGGGTATTAACATACAATTTGCGATTTCCCAAATATGAATCAAAAACCTTCTGCTTTAATGCGAATTAAATCATCAAAAGATTTAACGGTTATTGCACTTTGTAAATAAACGGTTTTTATAAAATCAATATATAAGCTTTATTTTTATCACATCGGTATTTTCCGAAAGCTTTAATTTTACTTTCGAAAGGGTCGTTGAATTTAGTAATGCAAAAACGGATTAATACAACGAAATTTTCTATTTTTACTTAGGAAAAAATGAAGCCCGTGGCAGTTTTAACTTCACTAACATACGGAAGACCGTGCCGCGTCCAGTACGATTTTCCAGCCGCAGAATATTACAGACAAGCTGAAATTGCTACTTTATATAGAAGGCAAGGTGTAATGCCACCCGTAGAAAGAAATGTCCAGTAAAACGGAAATTCAAGAATAATAAAGAGATTCGATATTTAATATCGAATAATTTGTCTAAGAATGTGTATAATTTTGTCTAAGTCAATCGATACTTATTAAAAATATATAGGTGGGGTACCTATTACAAAAATAGAGAGTTGTTAGGGCCGATCTTTACATCTTTTGGCCCGGTTTTACAAACACGTTTATACTGCAGAATAAGCTATTTCTGGAATAACTGCTATGGAAACCATAGTCTCGATAAACATTTCCATAGCAGTTATTCAAGGAATAGCTTATTCTGTAGTATAAACATGTTTGTAAAACCGGGCCTTAGTAAGAGTCTATCTAATAGATAGATTTACCATAGAAACGTTTGTTCCTATCAGATAAATTTAGCCCTTAGACCTACCTATGTACTTTTTAAGTTCTTTCTCTTCTAAGTTCTTTTTTAAATAGACTTGTATGAAAAACCATTATTTACCTATATGCCATTTGGATGAGTGCGGCGAAATGAAACGAAAAACAGACAGAGAAAAAAATAAAACGTAAATGACAAAGATAGAGAAATTCCGCGGTAGTTACTTTTTCGGTGACCTCACTCTTGTTAAAATTTCAATAATCGACGAGCATGTAATCGAAGTAAAACTACATATTACTGTTACACGTACAGCATATATTAGGCAACTCGACCTTAATTTTATCGTGCAATTAAAGAAAAAATTGCATATTTTTAATTAGTAAGATCGATAATGAAAAAGGAGGCACTTTAATATTTATTTTGACTGTTATCTGGAACAACTTTATGTCATAATTTAAAAGCTACACTGACAATCGACCCAATTCGCTAAAGTCTTGCTGACATTTAGAAAGGAGCTTTATCGCTTATTTCATAAGTTGCTTCCTATAAAAGGTAATTCGGAATTCATATTACAAAATCACATGGATAAACTAACGCAAGACGCCAGGAATAAAAACTCACGACGACCCTCCACGACTTTAGCGCATAAACAGTTCCTTACTGGACATGGTTTTATAAAACGAATGTTTTAATTTATCTATACTACATTTTCTCTGTACATCCTAGAACAATACGATACGAATTCAAAATCTTTCTCTATAGCAGACAACTGTCGAATAAGCAATAAAGCTCTTTGCTGAATGTCAGCAAGATTTTAGCGAATCGGCCAGATTAAGTCGAAAAAATATTTCATCATTAGAATCTACGTCGGAATTGTCGCAATTCATCTTTATCATTTTTCTCCTTCGTTTGAAACAAAGAAATTATTTAATCTTTTAAAATTTGACAAAAATTAATTTAATACTATAAATGTATTACCTATTTCGTGAAATAAAAGAGTTTGGCCTTTTTAAATCACCCATATATATAAAATGGTCGTAAAAACTGAAAACGTTATTATACTCAAATAGCGGATTTTACTTACGTAAACCCTTTCAGGCCGATTAAACGTTAAAATTTCGGACGCATGACAGACAAAATTTTACGTCTTATTATTTTTTACAAAACAGTTTTATGTCGTATCTTAGGTTTTGCACTATAAGATTTATTGTGTTAAATACAATTGTTTGCAGTTTCTGATAAAGTACTAACTAAACATAATACAGTTATAATAAAATAATTTTTATCAAAATTAATCGTCGTTGGCGATAAACAATATAGAAAAACATATTTTCCTTCTGGTGTTAGAGAAATATTTTTGTTTAATTCCATATTTGTTATTGAAAATTATTGATTTAAACGTAAAGACAAATAAATGTAGCAAATCGGGAATTTTCTTATCTAATACTTGCAAATGTTTATTACGTGAAATGTAATAAAATATCGCTCAAAAAATAGGTACGTGTCACAGAAACGCGCGATATCAATTGATTAAAATCTGACAACGAGCAAATGGCAAATATAGATTCAATGTTCTCTTCAAGTTAAACGTGATACACAAGTTTTATTGTATTAAGTAGATATTATTTAATATAAAAATATTAGAGAATCAAAATTAATTTAGAATAAAAAGTAAATCGAACATTATAGTCCCACTTGTGTTTTGTCAAAGAAAGAAAATTATTTTTAAAACATACAATTTTCTCTATTTTTAATTATCTATTTTAAAAATAATTAATGGTAACTAACGTATTTAACTACTTGAAACTTTAGTTAATTACGATGCAATTTAAATTTATCTAACGAATTATAGGGGTATAAATTTAGATTATAAAACTATCATATAAGGTTAATTTAATTAACCTTTACTGTCGTGTGCATCTGCTTTAACGGAAATTAAACTTAGTTAAACTAATATTGAAAAACTGACTTTTGATATCAAATTATATAGAGTTAATTAACGTACGTTACGCGTTTGCCCTTGTGAATAACGTTTGCTGTAGGTACCCCATGTATCAAGTTTCTCCGATTTAAACGGTTACTTTCCTGCGCTGTCACAAAGTGATGCTCGGCTCGTCTGTATGTATATTAAATTTGATTCCAAATTACATATTATTACAATAATATGTATCTAATAATCACCTACGTAATACTATTTTAGAAATCCTCTATTTAAAAAGTATAAATTACTCTCAGCCCATGCTCTATACCTATATTTTTTTAAACAAAAATCGTGCACAGGGTAAATTAATTTTCAATAATGAATGCGCCATCGCTATTTAGAAATTGATATTGCGAGTAGAAACTTTTAATTGATACTTGGAGAATTGAATTTTTTGTTAATTAACCAGGTGCAGAATACCGATAGATTTTTTTATTACCTATATATGTAATACCTTACCTTATAATATGTAAAAATTATGTATATGCCTATATGAGGACCATCGAAGATGTATAATTGTACATAATATATATATTTTTTAATAATTTTATATTTTTTACCAAGATTTAAAGTAATTATTACTACGTATGTACCTACTACCGCGGACAAAAAATTGTCAACGCTGTATTTTCCTATTTTAAATGTGATTTTAGCAAGTGACGAATTATGATAAATCGTCGGGGCCCGTTAAGTCCGTGTTAGTGATTTTGGAGAACAACGCATTATAGTTGCTGTATTCTTAACAGTTTCTCTTGTATTATTTGACTTTTTTTGATATTTGTTTTGCTGATCGTAATCAACACTACACAGGCATACATATCAGAGTTCATAACAAAACATTTTAGAACACTCAACTTTTAAATGAGATCTTTTTTTAGTATGGAATACAAAACGGCAATTTCGATATAGTATTTTTGCAGTTTTAAGTTGATATTCAGACTTCAGATCGAACGTTTGTCTTAAGTACACACAAATCAAAATATTTAACCAACGCCGCAACGAGGGGGGTAGCGAAAGAAACTCCCGCCACGAGCGCAACTAGGTTTGCGGTACAAAAACATAAAAAATGTAAAAACTAAAAATAAATAAATAAGTCCGCTATTTTAATTAAGTACTTAGTATTTGTAAATGTGTGTCGTTTTTGAGTTAGGGGGACGCAGGTTAGACACTTACTATATACGTTTTATACCCTCGTTACGGCCGCGACGCGGATTGTACCTATTATATAATAACACCATAAATATTAAAATCTCTAACACATTATAATACTGTAATTATTAAATTAAGATTCGTTAAACTTTTTTGTAATCAAAATAGGCAACGCAAACAACTAATCCCTGGAGATGTCAACGATTGCGTAGCCGACGAACCCGAAAATTATGCGTAGGTACGAGTAAAACTGTATTTGTATTCCCGAGACAACTGTACGATTTTTTGTTCCAAACATCACGCCTTCGGTAGCCTAATCGATACTGCAAAATAAAATTTCGAAGGAGTTAATACATTTTCCTAAATAACTCTAAAAAACCATGACATTTAGATATAGGGAAGTAAATACGTACTGACCCTAATTTTGAATGTACAGTGCGATGGAATTGAGAAAAATGTAGGTTGTTATTTAAAATTACTAAGACATTGATATTTTTCGGATAACAAGTTTGGAATTTTTTCTGAACATCCGGTATTATTTTGTTAAGTTTATAATACATCAAACGATGCAGCATGCTTTCTAAGATACTTGTCCAAAAATGTAAATCTGTACATGCATAAATGTCTCAGAAGTTTTAGATATTTGTAATAGCCTGCAACTGTCAATTTTTTTACAAAACATTAAATAATTCTAAAAGAGCTAATTTTAGAGGCAATGTTTATTGGGATAAAAACTCGTACGGATTATCTCGGGAATACAAATTAATAATAAAAATTATAAGGAAGTTGATATCCATTTCCGGTGTAACCGAAAGAAGTGAAAATCTAAAATTACCTAAAAACCAGTACTTCAAAAATTTCAAATTGCGACTTTTATTACTTTCCATATTCTTCTCTTCAAAACTCGTCGTGACATACCCTGTATAATTAAAATTGCTATTTACAACATTTATGTATAATAAAAATATACGTAGATACACTTATCTATTAAATTCTGTTTTATACATATATACATAATTATTACTTTCTAAAATTCCGTGATAATCATGTATTTTCCATTACTGCTTTATAATAGTGATAATGATGGAATTTATAACAGCTACGAGTCTTATCAAATATTTACGTTGTAGTCTTGGTTTTAACCAGTGCATTTGGTACCTTCGTACCGTTCGTATGGGTGTGTCAAAATAATCATAGTATTTTATATTTTTCTTTTAAATCAAAATAAAACGGGCCTTTATGATTTTTTGCTAAATAAAAATGTGTTAGTGATTGATCCAAGAACAATTTATTTAGGTAAATAATTATACCGTACGTGATCGTGCTTTCAAAAAAAACAAACCAGAGACCAAGATTTAACTAAATCGAGTAAGTTTTAATTAGTAGATATTGAAGCTGCATGTAAAATTTTTCCATTGTTATAAATTATACGCAGTGGCGCTCAAAAAGATTTCACGCTCTCTGGTATTTTTGCAATCTTTTTTACAAATAAGTCAAATCATCTCGAAATTTTCAATAAATATGTAGGTACCTGCCATTTAGGTAGGTTGTAATATAGGCACAATACGTCATTTAATAAATATTTGATAAACTATGCGACAATTTTTTTTCCAAAATGCAAAGATGTACCGCAATCGGTAATTGATAAATTGCTTGAGAGTATGCCTCGCGGCTGTCGAGCAGCAGACAATTACCGCCAAGAGTTTTCCTTGTCTGCAGTAATTAAAAACACTTATGTTCTTTAAGGTTTTTAAGAAATAACTTAGTTTTGTTCTTGAACGGTATCTGCATTTTATTCATAACGGCATAACGAATATGTTGTGGTAAAGGTAAACAGACAAATGTCACTTTATCGTGTTTTTTATTGTTAGTTGTTTTATCCCTAAAACTGTTACACATAAAAATTGAGTTTTGATTGATCACATAGTAAAGGAGATATCGTTAAAATATCTTTTCATGCAAGGGTTTGAAATCTTCTTGAACGCTACCTTTTCACGTAAATGTATTTTTTACTTAAATATTTGTATATGAATTGAGAATGAGTTACTTTTATGAATGTCGGTCTAAGGCTTATATTTACTAAAAAGTTTATTTTTATTTACATCTTACAATTAAATGCCTTTCTATCGTTCTATTCTTCCCTAGGTCAAACATATTTAAACACATAGGCCAGGTGAAATGACGCCCATGTTATATTTGACCTCCTTTCGGACCTCGGATATTAAATCTGACTTTTCCTACACATCTAATTATACGGGGTTTGTCACGACGAGTTTTGGTTAGAAGAATATAGGAAAATAATAAGAGTTGCGATTTGAAATTTTTCAAGTATTGGTTACTTGGTTACGCCCTTTCAATTTAAAATAATTTTAGACTTCCACTTCTTCCGGTTTTTTAGGACCGACTTTAATCTGTACTTTAGTTAACTTACGATTACTTTTCGCACGGTGACGAGTAAACGTGTAAATTTGTCAAATATTCAAAATGCCAACAACCCATGGGATTCGAGGGTTTTGATTGACAAATTTACTACACAATTTAAATTGCTATACGGGGGACTAGCCGTAAGAGCGATTATCAACAAAAATTCTGAACTCGCGTGGTATTTAAACAGATTATTTTACATAAAAAATACTGAAATTAGTTTGAACTGAATTTACCAACTAATTAATTAATACACGTGGCTTCGCAAATTAATCGTTTTCGAGATAAGAACGGTTAACTTTTTCTCGATAAGTAGTTTAAATAATTTTGTTTAGTTTTTAAGTAATTTAACGCCACAAAATACAATTAAGCGTCAAAAATGTTTGAAATGCCCCCCTTCCGCGTTGCGCGCCCCATTTTTTCTGTTCAACGTTATGAACGTCGGTGTGAATCGGTATTTATTTCTAAAGGAAAAAGCACCTAAATTAATTTTGTGTTAGTTGATAATTATGCGATAATGCCTAATAAAAGTGAAAAGTAAATTAATTTGGTGTAATTAAAAATAAACACCGTTTGTATTTATTTATAATTAATGTCTGCGGGCTATAATGCAGCAGGTAGCGTGCACGCTTCATTAAACATTAATAAATGATAATAGATTCAAAATTCACATTCGATGCTGTTTGTTTGAATATTTCTAGAACATTCAGTATGGAAAGTAAACCTAAGAAGTAATTAATTCAAAAAAGCAAATTGTACGAGGACTGTCCGAAAAGTTCGAGAATAAGTCTATTGCGCTCCTTAAAATTCAAAATCTAACTACAAATATTTTACAGCTATGCCTACTCCAATTTTCGACATGTTCAATTAATTTATCTAGCAGAACTATCTATCTGTTATAATGTACGTAATCAGCTTTTCAGAACCATGTAATTATTTCCACCACGTTTTCATTTCTAACATTAGTTCCACATTAATACTCGAAATTTAATCTACTTGGATATTTTTAATCAGTGCAATAAATAAAATGTCAGTTTCGAAATTTATATAGGACCAAAAGATCCTGCATAATCATAATATACTTATATGTATTATGTTCTTTTTTTCCAATCGAGATTATTCAATCTCTTGATTTTGTACTTTGTTGTGGAACAAATTTGAAATAGACGCAAATCTAATTAATACCAAAGTTCATATAAACAGTAAAGCTTTATTGCGCGCATTTAAACAGAATTTACAACATCTACACTAATTCCTCCTTCTTGTGACAATTTAAGGGCAGTTAGTCGTCGATTATCCCGAAGAAGCTCATCAAATTTCGAAACATTAGCAGGGATGAAGATGTTGTTAATTGTCGAGTGTTAGATTCATTTTCTACACAACTCGTGATACCGTCGAATATTTCGATTGTAAGTTTAACACGTTTAAACGCGCGAGTTTAATTTGCTGGTGAATATAGGCACATATAATATAGGTACGTTAATTGACACAAATTATACATGTGCTTAGAAAGGAATAAATTCTCATATATTTAACATCCTGCGTGGCTAATTGTAAGTGATTTTTTTTATCGAGTGGTTTCAACCGTCTCCTATCTTCACGGGGGGGGGGATGAAAATTGCAACCCCCGTTTGTTTTTTTAAGATTTTTTTGGACGGCCGAAATTTTGCAATTTATAAAATCCCTTTGAAAGCTCGTTTTATTTAGAACCTTTTTGGCTCTTTCATTTTTCCCGTGAAACATACAATTTTTGATTAAACAATTAAATTACGTAGGTAAGTGATCGTACGTACACTACAACGAAACGTGGAATATAATTGGACGCGCAGTTTTGGCAGAGCGACTTAACCCACAGAAAGTAAATTTTAAAGGAATGCAAAATCAGGAGAAAAATTCGGAATGTTATTACCAGATTACCCTTGAAGTTTTTCGAATTATTTATGAATCACCCTATATAATAGTAGATATAATAGATATAGTAATATCGATAGGTATACGGAATTCCATAAACAAAAAAAAAGTAGACTTGGTTTATTAACACATCATTGCACATACATAACATTATTAATTTTTAGGTAGGCAACTTATTATTTATTTAAATTCATTAATTTATAAATAGAAGTCTATCAGTTTCCATCAATCACTATCACATACATTAATTTACCATTTAATTTTACATTGTTTACCACGACGACAGTAATATACCATGTAAAAAATTAATGATAATTTAATAATATATCTAATCAACTGTTATAATAAATCGTTTCAATTTGGTTTTTATTAACGCAACGCCGGTTTTATTAAAAGCAATAAAATACCTTTAATGTATCCACTACCGAAAAAAAGGGGTCGTTTTGCTACGCAAAATATTGTAAGTAGGTAATTCAAAATTAAAGTCGATATTTTACTTGACCTTCCGTGCTTGATTCGTATTTTATGTTAGGCATATGGAATGACATTTCTCCCCCCCGAATAATACAAAGGTTGTATAAATACCTACAAATAGGTAATACCGAGATTCCAAAGCAATTTAAAATATATGCTTTTTTAGTTTTTATTACAACGTTAAGGAACGAAAAATTAATTTACACGCGTGTTTGCACATAATTATGTATGTAGATACATATAAGCTCTGCAACAGGCGTTCTGTAAATTGTCCCTCGAGGTCGGCTCAGTTACGTTATAAATTTATAAGTATTTAGTTTCTGGTTTATTTAGTTTCTACTAATAGGAATTCTCTCCAGAGGCATGTAATAAATTGCAAGCTTACTTATGCCTACGTAGTAAGCAACCCTAAGGAAAATGAAACGTTTCTTAGTAATGCTAGTTGTGAATAAGATATTTGATTAATGGGGAATTTTTGATATGTAATGACGTAATCCGCAATAAATACAAACACGAACATCATATCGATCTATTCATTTTAGATTAACGATAAGTTTAAAGTAGGATAATTTTATTATAACTACCTAGATAATATGATTCTAGTTCGGCCAATAACATTTTAATAGTTTAATCGATGGTTCAAATATTTACATACACCTATGTAGTTTTATTTTGTAACACTGAAATTAAAATTTTTTATATTGGCTATGCTGAGGCACAAAATTCGAAGAAGAGTATAAATTTTAAACTTTTACACTTATAGTCGCCGTTACTTTAAATTTTCGTCTCGGGTTAAAATCTGTTACCACCTCCTTACGAAATGTATTTCGATAATATCCACCTATTTTTGTTTTCGTCAATCAGATAACGATAGAAAGACCACAATAATTGCATGTCAAATTTAAATAGACTTGCAAGGAAGGTTAGGCAGGTGGAAATCTGCCTAACCTTCCTTGTTAATGAGTTTAAGGGATGATATGATGGGAAAAATCCAACCGGTGGCAGACATTTGAATTTTTGTTGCTGCCTTCGAAAAAATTAAGTCTGTCATACTCGGGTGCATTTTTACATCGGCAGACATATATATTTATTTAAAGGACAATTAAAACTATAATTTGAAAAAAAAACAACGCGATGAAGTTTTATGCAGTAGGTGACATATGGAAAATTTATTCATTTTGAGGGAGGTCTGCCAGGTTTGCGGGGCAGACCACAATAATTCTAAATAATTGATATTGCTCTAAAGTCTATAATAAATTTGATCAATTATCAAGTTTATCAAAAATGATTAAAACAAAAATTCAATTGTCTGCCACCGATTGGGTATTTCCTATCATATTATCTCTCAAACACACTAAGAAAATGTTTGTAGTGTTGTAACGTAGGTTTTGTGCGATGGGAGCTTGGGCTATTACAGCGGTCATAGTGGAGTTTGATAAAAAAAATTGACAGATAATGACCGAAAATTTTTAAAATATGTACTTTTTAAGAAATTTATTCTAAAATGATGTCATCTGAATAATCACTATCTACTGCTTTTATACCGCAGAATTATAAATTTACACTATTTTTAATTTAAAAACTATTCGTGTGCCCTTAAGCATTGAAAATTTCTCTATGACAAACCATAAACCAGATGAAAGTTTAATCGCATTTTTATGTGACCGATAAAATACAAAGCAACTAATAAAACATGTGCGCCACCTACTCGTAAGATAACTTATCGAAATGCGAACAAAGAATTGAATATGCTTAAAATAAAAAACGGAATTTCCTTATTCGTTTATAAACGCCCGGTGTTAATATTTAAAGCTTACAATAACGCATTTAAAGATCTCTAGGTAAAATTGCATTTTTTTTAAATTGGAATATACATAAGTACCTTTGTACATATAAAATCTAGACATTTTCTGTACGTGTAATACGAAGTAAAACCTTATTTTATGAATAATTGCAATAATTAAACTTAGGCCGATTTTTTTGAAATAAAAAAGCAGACATTAACTTTCGGCTTAACCGGAAGTAGCGGAAAAAACGTATTTCAAAAGTGTTGTTTACAAACTAATGTTGCAACATTAGTTTCTCATACTTAAATATTTTTCTAATCAAATCTCGTCGTGAAGAGACGATATCGATTTCATCAAACATTATATTGCTTCTTTGTCGGTTTAAACACGCGAGCGTGAAATATCCTATCGGCGCGTGTTATACGCTATACATTTTTGATTGGCTAAGCAGCGTGCGAAATCGTTGCGCACGAACTGCGACGTTATCGATTCACAGTTTCATTGCTCGTGGCCGATGTATTTGTTTGCAATGACCAATTTTCAGTAACATCTAAAGTTGCGAACTTTTAATTATGGAATTTTCCATGAATAGCGGTCGTCGAGAAACAAATTTTTAAAATAAGTAGATAAGCATCGTCAAAGCGTAAAATAATATAAATGAGAAGGAGGAGCAAACCGGCACAAAGAGTAGTTCGTTTCCAAATTGTAATGCCTGGTGTTTGTTTCAGTAGTTTGAATTTTTAATTATGGCGTCGTATTGTTCGTGTGTGCGAGGAGTGCTCGTTCGGTTAATAAGGCCTTTTTGCGTGTGAGTGCGCGAGTGTTGCGAGTTGTGTTTTATAAAAGGATTACAAATAACAAAGGATTAATACGACGAGGAAAGGTAGGATCTTTCTTTGTCGACTAACTCTCCATGTATTTGTAAAGTGTAAATACATGGACCTTTGAGCTCTAACTAAAATTCTCTGAAAATCGAACTTGGTTAGGCTCTTGGACAGGGACTCAGTTAGGGCTCCCCTCAAACATTCGACGGTCCAATTTCGCGAACGAAATTTTATCTTACGTAGATGTAGGTATGTAATAATACAAGTTCGCACTCAACGGAAGAATCTACGCTAGAAATCTTGACGATAGAGGGAAAACGATGACGAGAAAAAGGTAGGAAATACTAAGAAAAATTTAGAAGTTTCTAATTTTTTCTTATAGTCTGTTACAAACAAGTCGCAGTCGCAGCGGCAACAGTGTTAAGCTAAGCTAAGCGTACTAGTCCGCATCGGACGCACAGTATGTATCGGACGAAACGGGTGGATTTTAAGTACTGCGTGCATTGCATCCGCAGTATTCGGATTTCCGAAAGATCCTTATTTCGTTTTTGATATTTTTAATTTTAAGTTCTAAGTACATAAATCCTGCACTTTGTGATGCAAGCATGAAATTTTAGGGATAAGTATATTCTATATATCCCACAATAAGTAAAGGTGTTTAGGAAATGACAAAAAATCTTCTGAGGACGTATAGAACACGTCAAAATAAAACTTTAATTTTCTATAAATATTTTTCCTACTATATTATCCTGTTGAAATGTTCACCCCCATAGCTGAAAAGGAAAAATCAATTTGTTTAAATAGGTAACTAATTTATTTATTATTAAAATTTAATCGTGTTTGGTTTGCATTCCTAATAAATGAAGTAGACAAGTACCTATCTATTTCAAAACAATTTCATAGGTTTTTTATACCACTTCAGGGAGAGCAAGCTACTCCTAACCTTTCTAATCACTGCCTTTTCAGGAGATTAAGTTAAAAACATTTAACTTTATTGCCGATTCCTCAAACATTTTAAGATAAAAAGGTACTTTTGCCCACTTTCTATAAAATGAGTCGTATTGAAGAAAATCGCGCGATTCATGCTAATTGTGTAACTTTACTGATAGATATTAATGCTGGGAATACCGATAGAAATTGCAGAGGCGTGCGTTCACTACTAGCATCGGCATCGTACTGGGCACGCACCGAACGGATCGCATTATAATCAGTTTTTAGAATTCCCATCGGCATTGCCGACATCCGATACGTGCGGTGCGGATAGGTAAAGGCAGTCTCGTTCAAAATAATGTAAAGCATTCGAAATCCGATTCGTCCGATGCGGACCAGTGGACGCTTACCTTTAGTCTGCATTTTACAGGAGTAGTAAAAAAAATTCATTTCGGGACTTTAATTTTTTTAAATCTTTTTGATTTTTTTTTTAATTTTGAGAGATTTTACCTTTTCAATGCATTCGTTTACGGATAAAAAACGGAATTCAAATTTTTGATTGTTGCAACAATTTAGACTGACAACGAGACAAAATTTGCAAAAAATAATTCTTAACGTTTTTTTTTTAAGAATAATCTAGTCAGTTATTAAAATTTATTTTGGTTAGTTAGGCCATAAGTATATTGCAGTTTTAATGTATCTTTATGTTAATATTATAGTTTATTCTAATTACGAAATATTAAAACACTTTAGAACTTACCGTGTGATGTTTATAGTTTTAAAGTGTAAATATAATAAAAAATATAATTTAATATTTGTATAAAAACGGGCATGGAAATCTTTTTTTTTCTGTTGTCAAAAACAATTATAACTGTTTCAGACTTTCATAATTGTTATTTAACGAAATTCAGTCAAACTTAAAATTTGACGAATACTAATTAATAAGTGTGAATCGCATTTTATACGTACTATCGACACCTTTTAAAACGAACTACATTTCCTTTAAATTTTTACGATACTGACTGTAAGCAAGATATATGGTTCCCAAATAAATGTGACTTTAAAAAAAGTTTGAAGTTTACTCTGTTCACAATTTCACAATCGGATGGCCTTTTTCCTTTATTCTCAATCCATGACGAAATGTAATCTTTTTGAGTTATGCATACGCAACAACTTTCAACATTGCAGATTTATCCAATGCCAGTTAACTACTAAAAACGAATATTGCAGCATCTGTTGTTTTTCGCATAATAAATAATTATAGGAGCGCTATTAATTTTTTTAAAAGCGTTTAATGAAAATTTCAGTTTCGTTATACTCGAAAATTCAAAAAAGATGGTGGAAAATACATATCAAGTTTTATTAAAGAAAACATCGATCGAATTATCAAACTGCCAACACGAATACGGTTTCTTAATTTCTCGTAAATAAATACGAAACTCTATAGCCCGTTATTATTAGATTTTTGAAACTATATATTTTTGTAAGTGGCCGTTCAAGATCTACATTATGATACAAAAATTAGGGGTGAAAATCCTAAAGGGTGCCGCCCCGTAAAATTTTATAATAATATTTTAATAAAAACTATATAATAGTTGGAAAACAATAGAAACATTTTCAGGATGACTATTTAACAACGTTGCTCGTGCAAAAATCAAAGTCTATTTTTCCGGAAGGGTTTTTAAAGCCTGAAAAGAAAAGAGGACTCATCGAAGCTAACCAAATCCTAATTTTTACAACCGCTCTTTGCGCAGTAACGATGTGTGTGGGATTTATCTCGAAAAACTAGGTCAACACTAGCGTTTCCCTTGAAAGATTACGGAGATATAATACGAAAACTAATATGGGGAGTATATTTTGTTTCTTTATCGACGTCGTTTACTTATTATTATTATTGAGATTAAGTAGAGCTTGTTTTAATTCTTATTACGTCGTTTATAGATCTTGATAAAATTGAGAAAGCTGTTCCTTTTAAGATTTAATAAGGCAAGCTCACATTTCAGATTAGAATTTCAACGAATATTTAACGATGAATTTACTTAATACGCAACTCGGTTTAGAGGTTAACACATAGAAATCTATATAGAGCATAAATGTAGTTGGCAACAAATAACCAGTTCGTATATTTCATTAAGTTTTTTATAATACTTAAATGTTTCTTTGTTATTTTGTTCGTTACGTTTTTCCATTTTTATTCATATTATTATCCGAAAACCCTTTAAATTTTAAAAGCGATTCAGTTAAATACAATAGCAAAATATGTCTAAATCTGCAAGCGACTTATAAAAGATAAATAGAAAGGTTTTAAAGTTTCGAGAATACCGCGAAATTGAAAGAAAAGTAATTTTAAAACAACAATAAGCGATTCAAGAATATGTTTTTAAGGATTTTTAGAATACAAAATATCTACGTTTAAATAAGAAGCGGACTTTCTCCGTAACTTTATTGTGCGGTAATTCACGTCGAGAAACTTTTTTAAATCGGCTTAAAAGTTTAAGCTTTTTATTTATTTATTTATTTTTTGAAAAAGTTTCAACAATCAACAATTAACCGTTCTTAATGTTAGGTTCTTTGGTGGCAAATAACCTCAAACAGTAATATAATGTGTCGGTTTGCGAATGATGTAATTTATTTGTTGAGGAGTCCTTTATAATTATTTTATAAGCTGTAATTTTTCTACCTACATTGTTAATTTTGTTCCTTACACTGCACATAATATATTTACTACGTTTACTACATTCGTTTTATTAACGCCCGATTTCATAAAGGGACGTTTATTTTAATCGTCTGTTTAAGATTTAACTAACCAATCACTTACTGTCACATCGATTCTAATAAATTAACGACCAATCGATGGCTAAGTAATTAACAATTGGTTAATTTTACAAGGCTGTTAGATTTTTATGAAATTAAGCATTGGTACAATATAAAATACACACCCACGTTAATGATATGATTTTTTCAACTTCATTTTTGAAAAACGTTTGGTGTCTCTGAAAGGTCTGTAAAACGCTTGGTCACAGATTCCTGAGCTGAAAATATGCCGATTTGCCGCAACTTTCCCATATTTCACATTTCATCCTTTTGGAGAGCGGAGGAGACTAATAATTTATTATTGACGACTTAACTTGAAAACTTTAAATTCGATGTGTTGCTACAGTTAAGGCTAACAAATACAGGGCGCTTTACTTAATTTAACCTGCAAGGTGTTTATTTTTAGGAGTCATAGACTCAGTTTTTTTTACCAACAACTTTTTTTCATACGTACGCCACTGACTCTTTCGGGTTCTTTTTTTTCCGAAAGACGGGTTATTTTAGAAGCTTTTATTACTCTTAGAAAAATTTAATATTTTGCACGGTTTATCCATAAATGGCTGCAAAATTTCAATGACTGCGGTAAAAGTAATTCTTAAAGCAAATGTTTAAACTGGCTACCGCATTAAACACGTTCACATTGAGCAATTTTGAAAGCTGCAACGCTGAAATGTTGCAAAGTTAAAAATGTTGTTGAAATATAGTCATTTTGAGTATTTGCTTTAATAAATTGCCTGCTTTTGCCACGGTCGTCTAGATTTTGCAGCCATTTTGTTTTTATGTCATTACAAGTTTATAATTTGAGTAAAGCGCCGTGGGTTTTCTAGCCTTGTTTTTAAGTTACGTTGTTAATAAGTTTTTTTGAAAAAGTATGTGATAATGTCTTAATGTCAATTCAGGGGATTATATAGGGATAAGTTGTGGTCAATCGACATATTTGACTGATATAACAAACTTCGTCAGTGTACAGAAGAGACCTTTTTGAGTAAAGAAGTTCATACGAATAACCTATACCCGAATTTGCAAAGATGCGGAATTACAAGACATCAAAGTTTTTTTGAACAAAATTTAGTACCAACGAAGCGGTTTAAGATTTTGATGACAGTTTATGTTAATTTAAATCGTCGTCGTTATTCCTGAAATAAAAATTGACACAACAGCTATAAAAAGCGATAGGTGGCGGTGTTTTTGGAAATACGAAAACAGTATTGCTAATGAAATGAACGTTATCGGTTCACTCATTGATGTTATTGAAATTCTCAATTTCGAATGTGCTGTGATCCGATGAAGTTAAAATTAATTTGTGTTAAAAATGTTGTTTTACAAAACTTTTGACTCTTGTATCGGTTTTCATGGCATGGATTCATATGAAATTTTTTATTCAAAGTTTGTTGCACACGTCAGTACTGGGTCAGTCCACGTCAAGTGATCAAAGGCCGACCATCTCCGATTTTGATTAAATTTTGGGAGGTTGTAGGTACATCATCCAAAGTAACTTTGGTAAAGTATTAACTTCTACAAAGCAATAGTCGTTGCACTACATGTGCTTATATGACCCCATGTCGCACTCGATTGCAGTATGTCTAAAAAATTAAGCAAAGTTTAAGTGGTAATTTTTCAGCCAATATTCGATCGAAAATGTCGAAACTAAGGGTGTTTGTACAGTTTTTTGTGCTCTTTCCAATGGTGCCTGTTGTATTTGTAGCTTCTCAATATTCGATGAGCTAGACCAGCTTAAAGTAAGCTTAAAATATTAGCAGTGCGAAAAAAGTTGTACGTTTAGCCTACTGTAGTTTGTGACGTACTATTGATATCCCTTCCAAATTTTAACCATATGTTAACCCGACTATAAGGTCTTTAATCCCCAAATATCACGAGCCTAGCTTGCTTATTTCTTTCACGGTGAAGCTTACTATTTCTTATTTTTGTGAAAAATGACAAAAGTAAGGTAAATTCAATCGCATTTTCCGGAAAAGAGCCCTCCGGGATCGTCTTCAAACCACTTCCATTAGAAAGAGAATATCATGAAGTACTATAAAACGTGTGTTTAATTATCTACCTCGAACGGCTAATTTATTAAAAATCGAATCCAAGATAGGCGGGTTATGACGAACTATATTTAAGATAGTATAATCTATCAAGTAAATTGTGTGTAAAATAATGCTCGTATATACTTAGATGTTTTACGTTGGTCCATGATGGAATATCCACTGCCAGTTCAATATCAGATACTGATCTGACAACCTCATCGCCATATAGGTCACGCCTGATTGCCGCGCAATAAACAGCACGGATGGGTTTCTTTGTTCAGGATCCCAAGCCTGTCGTTGGTTTCTTCGTCAAGGGTCCAAAGCCTTTAAAGTGGGTTTCTATCTGGTTCCCAAGCCAGGTTTTGGGTTGCTTTTATAGTTCCCAAGTCGTCATGACGTCCGAATAACAGTCAAATATTCATTGCCGCGAACACACGTCTTGCCGTTCTGGCCAATGAAACGAATTCGCTGGTCCACGAGGATGCACGAAGTTGGTTTGTGCATCATTTTCAATCAACGAAACCTCGATGACACTTCCGATCCACCATTTGTTGTCATAAACACACACAAAGTAATTACCAGGCTACAATCGAGTTCGACTATGTTCGCAACTTTGATGGTGAAGAAAACTGTGTCGTCTGAAACTTTACTCACGCGAATGTTGCCCGAATCGAGTGGAACGAATTGGTGATGATCTCTCGTTCCCGCAATCGTGCTACTATTTTGCCATCGTTTCTCTTGAATGTCTTTGCTTTCGATAACATTTTCTTTCAGTTCGAATATATATTTGATACAATGAATGTTATTGTCACAGAATTCGAAAAGGTCTTCTGGTGTCAGGATTTGGTCGTTAGACGATCGTTAAAGGCTAGCTCTCGCAGCTAAACGTTTGCTGGTTCCCCCAACTCCATCACACGGTGACTTTCCATGACTAATGCCGAAAAAATTCCACTTCGCTTCGATACCAAAGTCTTCGTTGTGATGGGCCAAATTTACAAAATTTTTGAAATTTCTGAATCTGTCACTAAAATAGTGGATTTTGGTAACGTTCGTTCTTGATTTCAAAAACTTGCTAGTGCTAGTGAACTAGTGCTAGTAGTATATTTTGAAGTGTTAAAAGACTATTAATAGCACATTGCCTACATATAATAAATATGTATGCACAGTGCACACGTCCAGTATACCCATAATCCTGTACTATCCAATCGATTTTTAGTATGTTAGCCTTTCGAGGTAGATAATTAAACATACATTTTATAGTACTTCAAGATACGCTCTTTCAAATGGAAGTGGTTTGAAAACGATCCCAGAAGGCTCTCTTCCGGAAAATGCGATTGAATTTACCCCATTTTTGACATTTTTTACAAATCAGAAATTCTAAGCTTCACTGTGAAAGAAATAAGCAAGCTAGGTTCATGATATTTGGGGGATAAAGACCTTACAGTAATGCTAACATATGGTTAAAATTTGGAGCGGATATCTACAGTACATCATGAAATATTGTAGGCTACACTTACAAGTTTTTTCGCACAGCTAATTTTTTAAGCTTATTTTAAGCTGCTCTAGCTCATCGAATATTGAGAAGCTACGAATGCAGCAGACACCATTGGAAAGAACATAAAAAACTGTACAAACCCCCGTAGTTTCAACATTTTCGATTTAATATTGGCTGAAAAATTAGCACTCAAATACTGTAGTCGTGCGCGACATGGGGTCATATAAGCGCCTGTAGCTCAACGACAATTACTTTGTAGTAGCTAATATTTTACCAAAGTTAGTTTGGATGATGTATCTATAACCTCCCAAAATTTCATCAAAATCGGAGATGGTCGAGCGGGGGGCGTTTTTCTAAAATCTGATCACTTGACATGGAACGACTCTAGTACTATTTATCCTGTATAATTATAATTCGGCTTAATAAACCTATAAATAATAATACATAACTTACTTTTCTACCATATCTAAGATTTGCTAAACGTACCATACATGCGCATAATTAAGTATATATTTTTTTATCTTAAAAGCTACATTTTTTAATGCTAATCAGGACACAATAATACATAGATACTTATACGTTCACAATAAATATTCCTAATAAATACTCATACCGACGATATCGAATCGTCAAAAACATATATAGACTTCCATAATGGTTACCTACGTATAACTAAATTATCTTTAAGAAGAAACATCGAAATCACAACACAGATAGTAAAGAAAACACCAAGAAAATTAATGTAGATTAACGAGAAAGAAAGCTTTAGAAAAATAATCATGCGCCATGCTGTAAAGGAGAAGGAAGAGCTTTAGAACACTCACCAAAGCTTGCGCCGCGGCTTGGTGCTGGAAACAACGAAGCAAACATTTAATCACACATAGCTAAAGGAGACTGAAGTGTTCAAAAAGTACGTTCGATTGGGACGTGAAGTACGTTCGTAGTTAAAGAATTATCCAATACTTTGTGAACACCACATTTATCTGTAGTCTTATAGAGAGTAATTCCAGCAGAAACACAGAACGGTATTGTTCGAGAACAGCAGAGTTATAATAAATGGTGTTACGCTACACATACACATACACTAAAATAGGGCAACCGTCGACGTTTCATTGTTCTAACCTAAATCAATGTCAAAGGTGCGGTTTTCCACCATTTCGTATAATTTTTCGTGTCTTATGCAAACTTACACGAAGAATTCTGGTACGTCGGAAGGATTCGTCGGTTTTAAATAGACGAAGGACGTTTCATAATATTAATGTAAAGCACGCGTTCTGCGTGGTTATTTAAATTTAAAAGGTTTCAAGATTGGTTTGCTCCATTTTTTAAGTAATATTTCAAAATCGATTAAATAAGGTTTAACCAAAACGTGGACAAGTTAAAAGTACGTCGGGACGACCGTCCTTAAAAAGTAATTAGCCTAAATTATAATTCGCGAATACTTAAAACAGAACGACTTATTTACCCCTATTAATTATTCTTATTGCGTCCACAGTTTTGGCGATATCATTAATTAAATCTAAAAAAAAATAATTAGGAGAACGTTAACGGGACATAGAAATTCGAACGTAAATAACGTATAGTTTTCTTTATATTTATAACGAAAGAAAACCTTGAACGGTTAAAATTAATAGAAAATGCTGACAAGATTTTAATAATAAAATTCCTCGCGAACAATTCCGAATGCGTTGCTCGGTAAAAATATTTTCAGCTTTCCAAATCGTGAGGAAACGCGCTTTCGGCATTTTACACCTACAAATAAAATTAAAGGGCAGTCGAAATTGATCGGTCAATCGTATTAAAATCACGAAAACACGTTACCGATCAATCGTAACCGGTTCCTTGATTGTAAAATTTTAATCGTGAAAAATGTTTTTATTACCTATAGCTTATCCAAACCTATATGATGTTCACGTCATCAACAAAAAGTTACTAGATTGTTTATTTGTAATTCGGTTTAAAGTTTGGAAAGTGACTAATTCTATAGATGATTTACCTGCGCACGTATTAGATGGCATAAAGAAAGACTACAATTTATTAGAACTGTCAAAATACGAGGTACGAGGTGACAGTACTGTGTGAAACGTCATCATCTAGTAACCTTGTATTGATGACGTGAACATCCTGTAGGTTTGGATAAGCTATACTTACGTTAATAATTTGATCCCTTCAACTATTTATTTTGTTTCTGCGCATTTCCGAAACGGTAGCGAGAGACTTTTTTTTATTATAAAAGTTTCGAGAGATAATTAAATTTCGTCTTCGATTGAAATTTGGTAAACAAATTAGATAGTTGATTACATCGACCGCGTAAATCGTTTTTGATACGCTCACCGATTCGGCGCCCACTGAAAATTGACAAAAACACTTTTCGAATACAACTCCGACGAGAATAATGCATTAAATACGCTAACAATCCCCCGGAATTTTTTATAACACCACCTATAGGAAAAAGTCCCCTACTAAACTCCAAACGAATCGATTTTCTTAGCTAGTCGTTCCCCAACGTAAACCACTCGAACGTAACATTTTCGTTGGCGATATCTAAAGGTAAATTTATTTTACGGAGGAAAAATATATATACAATATAATACGAGAGTGTGTAGGTGATTAGATTTTATTTTTCAACGCATTCGTTCAGTCGCTTTGATCCATTTTACCATTTACCTGCCCTCGTTTTTGTGTAGTTCTCAAATATACCAGTAGTAAATACGTTCCATATCGGGATTCTTTTATATTAAAAGTTTCGAAACGTAAATATCATCTTCAATTAAAATTTAGTAAACAAATTGGAAAGTCGATTACCACATCGACTGTGGAAATCCCCTAAAAATCACATTAGCCGGCATAATTAAAATTGTACACGAAACGGATTCGAACGAATTTCCGAAGTTTCCGATATATCCCCCACCTTCCCACACTATCCTGAAAATATCATTTCGCCGGTTAGATATTTCTAATTACGGATCGCGTGCGACGTAATGCCTACACATAAAGAAGCATTGTGCGTCGAGAAATTCCTATCTACAAATGACCTTACAATAATGGGTGGATTGGAATGTTTTTATTTATTGACGCATAGCTGAATTATTTTTCTGGTGATAAAGAAAATTAGAAATAAAAACCTCGTCAAATTCGAACTAGTTTTGTTTCGCTTGTTTGGTGATGCGCCATTAAACTGAAACAATGAACGTTAAAATAATTTCGTAATAATAATAATTTAAAAAAAAACAACGAAACAAATAGGTAATAAATTCAGTCGGACGATTTTTTTTATATTTTGAACGCTTAAAAGGCGTTTATTGCACACTTTGAATGTATAAAATCCGTGGTCTCTTTTAATATTATTGGCGATTAAATAAAAAGATAACTTTTTATTAGTAGAGGAAGTGGTGGTTATATTAAGGACTCTGCATTTAATATGGAACCCCTAATTATCCCAAGAACATTGAACTGCCCTGGTGCAATAATAGCTTGATCTTGTTCTTTAACTACCTAATAGTTGATGGATGAGCTACACTTCGTCCAAACTTATATGCAATCCACGTCATCAATACAAGGTTACTAGATGATGACGTTTCACACAGTGCTGTCATCTTGTACCTTGCATTTCGACAGTACTAATATATTGTAGTCTTTCTTTATACAATCTACTATGTGCGCAAGTAAATCATCTATAGAATATGTCACTTTCCAAACTTCAAACCGAATTACAAATAAACAATTTAGTAACTTTTTTGGATTTTGGAACGGTTTGGATAAGCTGTAACGTCGGTAGTTTAATGATAAGAACTCGAGTAGTTTTCAAAGTTTTGTGAACTTTTAAAATGTACCTATCTGAAATTCTGTTTCTATTGTACTTTTTACGTTTTGCAGTCACCTTTGAAAGTTAAACGCTTGTCATGTAGGCTTTATTGTAGTTTAAGTATATAGCGTTGATTTCAACATGATGACGTTGTCAATATGGAACCCTACAATTCAGCCATACAATTGATTTCGTATTACAAACGTACTGTAACTCACAGTTCCACGATTTCGCTCCGAGATATTCCCCCTGTACCTTCACCAAAAAAGAAACAATCCAAGAGTCGAGAAACATGGCGGACAATCTGGAGACAACCGTGGAGTGGTTTTTCAAAAACGATCACGTTCAAAATTTACGACAAACGAATTACGACCTCTTAATTCGCTCGTCCATAAGCTTTGGACATGGCCATTTCTGAAAAAACGCCCCTCAACTACCCTCCAGCAGGCGCGCTGAAATTGCAGGAATTTATCAAACTATAGTCGTTAAAATACTTTTTGCGGAAATAAACGCCAGTATTAAACATTATTTTATGGATGAATATAAGTTGAAGTTTCGTAGATAATATCTGGGGGGGAGGGGGGTTCATATTACCCGCACCTTAACTTCAACGACGAATTTCTAATATTTCTATAAAAACTTTGATATTAATATTTATCTTTGATAGATATACCAGGAAATTGCATAAAAGGTTAAACGTCAATAGATTGTAGATGCGTTATTCGATACATTGCTACAAGTGAGGTTCCATATTACCACCACTTCCTTTAATAAATATGAAAAATTCAACAGTTCACTTTAAAATAATAATATTTTGGAGAAATAAACGTTGTAATTTGAACTTAGATAACTCACAATTTCTATATAATTTCATGTAAACGAAATAACTAAGGGTAGATAACCCCATCGTCACTAGAAAGCTCAAAAATAGTCGTGATTATGCATTTTAATTTGCATTAAAACGAATATTTCGGGTTATGACACTATTATATGTTAAATAAATCCGTTATCTGCACAAAAAGAATGTATTCGGGGGTAAACGTCGCCTTTTCCTCGAAGGTTACAAGTACTAGCGCCACCTGCAATTTGCAGTAAATAAGTGAATTCAACCTAAAATTTATTTTTTTTATATGGACAGTTTCAGCCGCAATCCTCGTTTAGGTAAAGGTTTGGAGGCAAACTGTCCTTATAACACTTTTAAATATTCTTAAAATTTAAGTACCTACTTACGTACATTATTTTCTGAAAATTGTTAAAAACTATATGTTGTATAGTAGATTGAAATTGAAGTTAGGTATCTGCGTGTTTTTGTAGTTCCTTTGGAAACCTCTTTGTAAGGTGTAACGCTATTATAAAGGAGCACATCGCCCTTTCGTCGCGAAACCGTATCAAAGCGAATCTTCATAAAATTTGAATTTTTAATATTAAAATGTAAGGAATAAAGAGCATTACTTTCAGGCAAATCCATTGTTATTATGTACGTAGATAATACGTGACTCGTGATGGATAAAACGTAGTTACTGTGTTAACATACATTGGTCTAGAAAATATTCCGAAAAATCTGTTATAAGGCAACGAGTATGTGTTTTGCCAATATTATTTTAATGACAATGATCTTGATGTTATAAATACGTAGTACTTACATATTTTATTATAAAATTATTTACCTATACCGCCTTCGGTGGACGATGACGTATAATTACATCCGTGTCTAACAATTTTAGAAAATACCAATTATGAAATGTTTATAAATTTTGTTATAGCTTATCCAAACCTACACGATGTTCACGTCATCAACAAAAAGTCACTAGATTGTTTATTTGTAATCCGGTTTAAAGTTTGAAAAGTGACATATTCTATAGATAATTTACTTGCGCACATATTAGATGGTATAAAGAAAGACTACAATTTATTAGAACTGTCAAAATGCGAGGTACGAGGTGACAGCACTGTGTGAAATGTCATCATCTAGTAACCTTGTATCGATGACGTGAACATCATATAGGTTTGGATGAGCTATAGGTAGGTTAACCTTCTTATTAATCATGTTAATTATAGCCTATAAGTTTCCACAAAATAATGTATCTACTTAAATATTATGAATATTTAAAAATGTTGTAGGGATAGTTCGTTCCCAAACTTCACGAGAATTGCAATTCAAATTATTAGTGTTTTATTCATTTTTTTCTATTTTAATGTTTTTGGGCTACCCAATTAACTAGTCTAATTTAATGTGATTTTTTTCTAAATTTGGTTATTATTAACATTCTCAAACGTCCATGGTTGCAGCGAGATTCGAACTCGCAGCCGTTAATCCGCCAAAAGGCCAGACGAGAGGCAGGCTTTCTAGACCACACGGTTTTTATTCATAATAACGAGAAATTTCGGGTTGAATTCCCTCACATTTAACATCATCTACTATATAAAATTGTGAGTGGGGCGAGTACGTGTAGGTAACCTTTGACGAAGGGGCGACGTTTACTCCTGAATACATTTTTTTTTGCAGATAATTGATTTATTAACATAGATATAGCAGTGTCATAATTCGAAATATTGGTGCCGAGATTCGCGTTAATGCGGTTTTGCGATTTCTCGCGACGAAGGGGTTACCTGCCCCTTACAGAGATTTTTAAGAGGAAAATACAAAAATACACACACTTACTTCGACCTGCTGTACAACATTTATATATTTTTTTCGAAGAACTTCTGAATTTTATAGGTACTAGGTATTTTTTAATTAGGAAGCCGCGATTGGGAACCGCGACTAATATATATTTTTCATTATTTATCCAGATAACTATTAGGGGGACCGGAAAGTAATGTCGTTTCTGTGCACGTCAATATTTGTTTACCATTTATCAGCTCATTGTGTGCTTCAAAATCATGCCGAAGATATTTTAAGGTTAAAGTGACTTGTTTACTTGTAAATAATTAAATCTTCAATTTTTGATCTTTCCAACTCGTATCGATCAGGAAGACGAACAACTTTAGACAATGACGTGTGAAGGGCGGAAGTGGAAGCAAATCCGTGTCAGACAATCGAGGAACTGTCAAACACTCTTAACCAACCTTGGTCGATCATCTAAGAACATTTGCAGAGCAGATTGGTAAAGTAAACAGAGCAGGTGTTTGTGTTTGTGTCCGAAGAACACAAAGGAAACCGATCCATCTTATTGCTTCAACGGTATAATACAGAAGCATTTTTTTGATCGCTTGATCACTAGAGATGAAAAATGGGTCTTCTATGATAATCCACAACGTAAAAGGCAGTGGCTACGGTCAGGTTTACATCCCAAAAAGACGTATTCGTGTGTTTGGTGGAGTATTCGCGGAATCGTTCATTTTGAAGTGCTAAAACCTGAATAAACTGTGAATGCAGACCTTTACTGTGAACAATTGGATTGAGTAAATCAATCTTTAATTGAAAAGTGTTCAGCGATTGTCAACAGAAAAGGCGTTATTTTGCAACACGATAATACAAGACCGCACTGCGCAAAACGAACCCTGTAAAAAAATTAATGAATTGGGGTGGGAGGTACTACCTCACCCACCATACTCGCCCGACATTGCACCATCAGATTTCCATTTATTCCGATCGCTACAACACTTGCTATGTGACAAATAATTTGAAAATTTGGATGATATCCAAAATGCCATTTCCAGATATTTTGCTCAAAAACGAATTGATTTTTATCGATCCGACATAGAAAATTTGCACACTAGATGGAAAAAAATTATTAATAATGAGCGTGATTTGATCAAAAATAAAAATTTGTTAAAAATTTATTTGTTTGAATTTAATGTAAAAAACCATATTATTTTCCCCTTAATATTTTAGAACATTACTTTGGAGGGCGATTCGTCCCGTAAATAAGTTTTTCCGCCGATACAAAAAATACGAGTCTTTTAGTTTTTGACCCTGTACTTATAACGTATTCTGAATTCATCAAAATCGGAGTGGGACACCTCGGATGTCTTCCTTGTAAGTAGGCACGAAGGAAGATTTAATGTTGCGAACGCTAGTTTACTAAAACCAGCGTTATACCAGGCTGATGGTCACAATAATCTTCATTTATTCCTGAAATGTCTTCACAGATTTGGTTGTCACAAAACGACTTGCGAAACCTAAAAAGTGGTGACTTAAAAAAGATCGATGTCTGTTGTCTACAACAAGTAATTAGTTTTCTTTAATAATTTAAAATAACTTTGGATTTGACTACAAAATAAAATCTATAAAGATTTTATTCAAGTACTAAAATGGGTAGGTGGTGCGTAATATGGGGGGGGGGTAACGTGTATATTTTTATTAACAACTTTTTCTTTCTAATTGAGATTAAAATTTCAATTTTTAAATGAAAATATTAGACAGATAAACTAGCGATTCAGAACAAGTACCTGGCTTATTTATTCGAATGGCACGAATCGTTATTATTACACTTTAGATTAATAGATTACACTTACACTTACAATTACACTTTAGATTTTGTTTGATACAATTTTGTAAGTGATTTATTAAAATTAAAACGGTTAGTTTAATGATCTGCTGTTCCTGAAATGTAACTATCTTACGACAATATCATTTATGTAGACGATATGTCGTATGATGTATTTGTATGTCGTAAGTATGTAAGTAGCAAAAAAACAATAAGATAGATATCATATCATTCTAATTAAAACAAAGTTATGAATAACCGAAACGAAATTAAATATGAAATTAAAAAAAAAATGTATTTTATTATTATTATTCATTTTACTTTTACCAATTAATGTCTAATATCTATCTTCCATAATTATTATTGTTTTATACTTAGAAAAGCGTTTTCAAATATTTAATTTTTTTAAACATAAATGTTGCACCTGTTAAACAAACGAGATAATAATAGGTATAATTACTTACATCGGTATAACTTTCCTTTTTACACATATTTACTTGGGTAATATTTGTTAATTTTGTTATAGGTATCATCGACAGTAATCCACCGATAGAGTGAAGATTATCGAATAGAATGCACGAATTTTAGTTACGAAGGTAAGTTTGTTTAAGAATATTTTTTGGACATTTATAATATGATAAAAATTGACCGAGAGCGAATATTCGAAAAAGCAAAGGGGTTAGTTAACGTAGTATAGGCGCTCATTGTCAGTTTTGTCGAAACCATCAGGTCGGAAAAATTCTAAAACACGCCTTATTAGTTGTGTTTCTTTTTTTTAATTTCGGTCATGAGACAGAAACGAACGTCATTTTTCAAATAAAAATAACACAAGCTATAACGTAGTGCGCGCCATTTTGTCGAATTTGTCGGTTGGGAAAATTCCGAAAACGGACCCATTTTAATTGCGAAATCGCATAAGATTTACAAGGACATTGTAAAATACGAATAAGTACTTACTAGAAACAAAGAAAATTAACCATTTTTGATTTGAGAACTGCATAAAAATCGTCTGCTACTTACAACGCAAGTAGAAATCCTATTTAACACGGCGACGTTATTTAATGAACACGCTGTATACATACGTCGACGGTTTATAAAAATCTGAAAAATGTTCAATAGCAACATCTGGTTCGACAGTTCTAATTTGTTGCGGGCGTGAGTTTTCGCGAATAAGTATTATTTGAACCGTAATATTTTACAAAATTCGTTTAGACCAGAGATATTCGACATTTTAAATTCACCGATAAACCACAATGAATCCACAACAGTTATTGTCACGTGTCGCACTTAAAATCTAAACGTTTATCAATATATTTGTTTCTTCGCTTCGCCTGCACTTTTTTTTTGGTTCTAGATGTAAATGTGTAATTAGCAAAATAATAATGACGAGCATCCAAATTTTTTTCGAGTCTTGGTTGACTTTTTTTTGTTAGTGACACATCCCCTAATTCTGGTGCCCCCCGAGACATCCACGTCTACCAGGAGGGGGGGGGGGAGATATTTCACCACCCGTACTGGGATTCGAACCCAGGACCCATCAGGCGAGATATCAGTCTCCTGACCACTCGTTGTCTAAAACGCAAGTATCTCCGTCCAACGCTGAATTCGTCCTGATTCGTTAAATAAACTCGAATCCTTGGCGCGGAGCCATGCCATCAGCACGTTATAAAAGAATGCGGCGACACGGATCCGCGCCATACGCAGCGAAACGGTTAAACAAACCACGCCTTTAGCCGACCTAAGAGTGAAAGATTCTTTGGACGCCCGTTACTATTACATCCACGGATCGCATTAACAAGCGATAAGGGTAGCTCGTGACTCACGGTTTGGACACCACTATTTTAAACGAGATTTTTGTCGATGAAAGATTTAAGTGGAATTACTACAAGTTACACCGAATTTATTAAAAATAAAATCACTTTTTCGTAGGTAATTGAAAAATTTCGAAAAGCTTTGGTAGTTTTATGCTTTTGAACCGCACACGATACATAATTAAACCCAAAATTATGTTTTTATTTTGTAATCTTGTTGCGCACTGTCACCTTTTTTTTTTGATAACATTCAAAAACATAGTTTAATATCTTTATTAAAAATAAAATACATACCACTTATGTTTTATAATAAGTGAGTCATTTCTATTTTGGTTAAAACTTATTGATTTGAAATGAAGTTTTTAAAGTTTAACGTCAATAAATAACTTTTATACTTACGTTTCCTTTTAGCCTTATTATACCACGTCTGTAAAATGCTTAGTATCGTCATTGAATTTAAAATCACGCCAGGCCACGATAAATTACATTTATTGACGAAAAATTTGTTTAAAAATAAATTTCGACCCTTACAATTAGCTCAGGTCAAACACAAATTTAAAAGACGAAACTCGTACCAATATTATATATATTAACCTGCTTAGAATTGATTACGGAACATCGCGAAAACTACAGATTAAATAAGGGTATCGTGACTAAGGCCATTGGAAAAATTTTGGCCATCAAAAGCAATATTTCACTTTGGGAAATCATTTAACTTGTCGATTTTGAAATAAAAGTAGCACAACTACATAGACCGACTTTTAAATGGCTCACTTATTTAAAAAAAAGTATTAAAAACTGGATCTTCGGTTATTACGAAACGGAAAAACATGTTTTATCATCTACCGATTGCAAATATACTAAAAATTTACGCATTATAACGATTATGTTAGTCGGCTAAACGAAATGATAAGACAAAATTTTTGAGCGAGTAATGGTGTTGTTCTTTTTACGACTACTAGTAATACATAATAAACATTTGGATACCTATTCGTGTGGCTATGCCAAAATTTATAAAAATCGATGTTATGGTTTATAAAATATTTAGGTCAGTTAAATACCATCGTCTATTTATAGTTTTCCATTATTTTAAAGATTCGATGTAACATTGCGATACAATCGCGAAAATGCTAGAAAAGCGAGAAAAAAAAACGTCAAACTGAATAAGTGGTTAGTAAAAGCGACAATTAATTGTCGGTGTCGGTTGCGTAATTAATCGTCCGGTAACGTCGCCTCTCTCTTTTATATCGGTAAAGGGTGTTACACGGCAAATACATAAACTTCCAGATATCTTACGGCGCACTCCCCGGAGTTGTCCTTAACCCTTCTCAATCTTGCCGGGCATTAATCAACCTTAATTATTCAATTCAACGTAAAAATCGATATGACCCGATACTTTAATTTTATTCGGTTCTCCTCATTGGTTAATAGTCTTCTAGCGTTTGTAGCCAAAAAAGAAAATTTCATTTTTCCGACCACCCTTCTAACGTGCACATCGCCCGACACCTCAGATAAGTGGAAATAGGTTTTTACATGACGGCGCCGATAGCTATCGTGTCATGAAAGTATTGTATTGCGTTTACTGTCATAACCATCGGCGTGGGCTTCTAGATAACTAGCTGAACCGCATAAAGGTCTAAAGAAAAACAAAATCCTGCTTATATAAAATATCGCTATCTAAAGGCGCTCGGTTCGTTAATTCCAACTTGGTACCATCGCGAGAACCTAAACGGTCGACTTCGCAATTAAAGTACCTAATAATAAATTGTCATATATACGTTTGCATTTTAATCGGAAAGAAGAAAAACATTTTCCGCATTTTGTTGTTACGCGAACATAAGAAAATGTTCAATTACTTACCGTGGGCATAAGTTGATCTGTACTGCGAACTCGGGTCACCTTGTTCTTGTACAGAATCTTCTTTACGAATCGCTCCATTGGCTGATTCCACTTCATGAAGCTGACATACAAAATATAAAATAAAAATAAAACGAGCGCTTCGTACCACTCGATATGGTTGTCTCTGAAGAATATAATAAGCGTAATGAGACTAATCGAATAGAAGAAGCAATCTCTGAATAACGGCCACCAAGTCAGATTGAGCACAGTTTTGGAAAAAATTGCGCACATGCCGATAACGAACAATATATTGAATACGGCGGAACCGACGATGGTACCGATGCCCACATCGTCGAATGACACGAACACACCGATTACGCTGGTAAAAAGCTCAGGTGCCGAACCTCCAGCCGCCATAAAAGTCGCACCCGCCACGTCGTCCTGGATCTCCAGCTTTTCGATGATGACGTCCAGAGCAGGGACGAAAAATTCATCGCAGACGATAGCCAACGCGACAAACATATATGCCAGTCCCAAAATATGCAAAACGATTGCTCCCTGTCGTAACTGATCGTCTGTGAATAACTCAGCAGGAAAAAGTGGGCCTTCCTTATTGTGCTGAGTAACGTTCCTCGTGGAATTGTCATTTTGGACGTCGTCTTCGAGGGGCCGGTGCGCGGCACAGCCAAGTGATAGCGCCAGTAGCGCGCAAAGGAGCGCAACGCGATGGGTCATAGCTTCGAGCGGTTGGTCATTGCCGCAGCGAGGCCGGGCGCGGACTGCTCGCCATCGCTCGATACGGCGTCGAGCCGCGCAGTCTGCGCTAGTGCACCACCCCGGCGTGCGCCACACAATCCTCCTCCCCGTTTAAACGAAGGTCCGACGCTTTTCGTGACCACTTCGAACTATCAAGAAAATAATAACTTCAATTTACAGTATAGTTTATATTAAGTGTTCTTTTTGTTTGTATAAAATTTATAAGAAAATATTTAGACCGTATGAAACAATCTAATATTGTTAGTAGAGTTAAGGGGCGTTTTCGGAAATATCCTTTTTGTACGTACGTAAATATAATGCGAAACTGTAACGTTATTATATGATTTGAAAAAGTCACTATTGATGATTATGTAGTACATATAGGAAGAACATTTTCACATCCAAGTTTATACCTCTTGAAATTTTGTAGGAAGGTAGTTTTTTTAAGTCTGGCTAGGGAATGGACCGCCCGGTTAAGCAACTCGGGTTTCGAACTACCCCACGATCGTTTAAAATTGCAAAAAAAGGGGTGAGACGTTGTCGTTTATACCTCTTGAAATTTTGAAGGAAGGTAGTTTTTTTAAGTCTGGCTAAGCAACCCCGGTTTCGAACTACTCCGCAATCGTTTAAAATTGCAAAAAAGGGGATGTGAAATTGTCAGGGAAATTGTAGTGGGATTTCTATCTCATGAAATTTTATAAAAAAGTAGTCTTTTTTAAGTCTGCTTGAGGAATGAACCACCTGATTAGGTAAATACGTCCGCGAACTACCCCTAATCGTTTAATAATTAAAATATATTCGAAATTTTCATTTGTACCTCTTAAAATTTTGTAGGCAGGTAGCTTTTGTAAGTCTGGCTAAGGAATGGACAAGTCTGGTTAAGCAACTCCGGTCGCGAACTACCCCTTAGTCGTTTAAAGTTGCAAAAAAGGGGTGTGAAATTCTAATTTCTATCTCTTGAAATTTTGTAGAAAGGTAGGTTTTTTTAAATCTGGAAGAGAAATAAACCACTCGATTAGGTAACTCCGTTCGCGAACTACCCCTAATCATTTAAAATTAAAATATATTCGAAATTTTCATTCGAACTTCTTGAAATTTATACCATCTCATACCTATTGAAGTATGAAAAAATAATTGCCAAACGGCCAGACCGGTTTTAACCTAGTTACAGACAGTGTTAAAGTTGCTTTTGAAATAATGCATTAATTGCATTTTATCTTTTGTCGTTTTTACAGCAGCTTGTTAATAATATTTAAAAGAAAAAAGTGTCGTAAGCCAGACAAATCTGGCGGCCTTAGCGTCCAAAAAGAAAAACGGAAAAAAGTATTTTTACATTAGTGCGGCGGAGAGCATAACGTAGACGCGCGAGTGCGAGAGAGGCCTTATATCGGAAGGCATATCGGCCCGTCATAGACATCGCCATGCTTCCTGTAAAAATTTTCATAATAGGTATGAAATAGAGATCATTTAAATTTCAAGAGGTATAAATGAAAATTTTAAATGATTAGGGGTAGTTCGCGAGCGGAGTTACCTAATCAAGTGGTTTATTTCTCTTCCAGACATAAAAGAACCTACATTTCTACAAAATTTCAAGAGATAGAAATTAAAATTTCACACCCCTTTTTTACAACTTTAAACAACTAAGCGGTAGTTCACGACCGGATTTGCTTAACCAGACTGTCCATTCTTTAGCCAGACTTACAAAAGCTACCAGCCTACAAAATTTTAAGAGGTACAAATGAAAATTTCAAATATATTTTAATTATTAAATGATTAGGGGTAGTTCGCGAACGGAGTTACCTAATCGGGTGGTTTATTTCTCTTCCAGACTTAAAAAAAACCTACCTTTCTACAAAATTTCAAGAGGTATAAACTATAATGTCTCACCCTTTTTTTTGCAATTTTAAACGATTGTGGGGTAGTTCGAAACCGTAGTTGCTTAAAAGGGTGGTCCATTCACTATCCAGACTTAAAAAAACTATCTTCCTACAAAATTTCAAGATGTATAAACTCGGATGTGAAAATGTTCACCAGCTCTTAGACTAACATAACTATATAACATAAAACGAGAGTCGTTTTTTAATAATTAAATAAATTGAAAACGCAAGTGAAAAGAGATCCACATTTGTTTCGAAAATGAAATTTTTGGCGACCAAAGGCTTTAAGTGCTCAGAAATCTTGCAAGATACCTTAAAAACATTTATCGCATCCTTTATCCACTTGCGATTTTCAATTATTATGTTGTTAATCAAAACCAACTGTCTAAAATTACAAGCGCAATAAACGTTACCGTTAGTAATGTAAAAAAAAGGATATAATCTTTACAATGTTCTTATTCCTTGTACGGAGCGATTGTTATTTCGAATTTACCATTTTTATTGAAAATTTTAATTTTAAAGTATGGAAAAATCAGCGTCGTTTCTAATAAATAAACAGCAGGCAACGCACGACTCACTCAAAAAAAAGGTGGAAATGGATACAGTAACTTATCTATTCTTGTAATTTTCAGAACGTTCACTTATTATGCTTTCCGGTAATTAGGGAGTTCCATACTCGAATTGTCTGCTTTAGGTACATACGTTCAATAAAAATTTAGGATTATTCCTATACCGATTTTATCGAGTTTTCGAGAATTTTCAATAAAAAAACCTCACAATTATAGACCATGGTTTCGCCACAATTTTTTATTTCGTCTCCGTACGTGGAGAAATATCGATTTTCACGTAATACACGCACGAAATGATAAATTAAACACCTTTTCGTCGACATCGAATTTTTGTTAATTAAAATTTTTACATTTCCATGAATTTTGGCAAAATTTTGACCCTACATGAAAGTCCTTGTTTCGTCTCCGTACGTCGGGAAATATCAAATTCCACGTGAAATAAACGCAAAATAATGATTTAAGGGCGTTTTCGCCGATAACGAGTTTAAAAAATTTTCGATAAAAACGCCTATGGTTTAGTGATGAACAATTTTAGCCCATTGCGAAATGATTAATTCGGCTCATTTGTTAGACTGGTAGTCATTTTCCGTGGATGAAAACGTCGAAAATGACGTAAGTCATCTTCGGCGGCGGAATTAAATAGAAATAATATTACTTTTGTTTTTTTTTTGCAGTCCCTGGGGAAATTCGAATCTTGCGGTTATTTGCTGGCTTTTTGTGATGCGGCGCAGGTCGAATCCATTGCGAGAATGGAAGAAATAGCTTTGAAATAGCAAAATTGTGGAAGTCTTCTTCATATTACAGAATTTTGAAAATATTGTTATAATAAGTAGGTATAATTCTAAAGACTTTTTGGGATTAGTAAAGGTCATTTTTTTCTTTGTATTTTCCAGAACTACTTCTTGCTCAACTGTCACGAGTGCACAAATAAAAAGAAAAAACATTTGCAGATTATTTTGCCACCTGAAACAATTTTGCAGCGATACATTTTGAAAACCATTTATCGAGGGTGCATGACCTGAGCTAAGCTTTCTCGGTGCAACATCATCCTAGTTTGTCGCAGTGGTAGTAGAAACGAAAAAACAACTTATGTGTTCTTGTTTGGATCAACATGACACTCTCGGTGCAATATTACGCAAGATGTAATGCTCAAACCTCGTTTATTATTAGTTTTAAAGTTGTTTTTCCCCTATGTATGTATATAAGAAGTATCAAAAAGACTAATTCTCCCAATATATTTATCTTATTTATGTTTTATACTATATATTTCTTGAAACTCCTGTATCACATAGGTTATTAATTTAATAAACTTAAAAAACTATCTTTGTACGTTTGTTTGTCCGAAATAATACATTTTATGCTTGTAATATGGTAAATGTTTCCGATAAACCAGGTACAAGTTTGAAAATTGTCAGAAAATTAAATTTTAGATAATATTCTGAACGACACCCATACACTTTAAAATAAGTATCAATTTTTTTTTCGAATTCACTTATAATCGCTATTAGTATTTTAAGTATACGGGGGCTGTGCGAATTGTTGTAAAATTATTATTACTGTTTCAGGAAACATTTGTTAGGTGTGATTTTAATTGTAAATATAACTATATAATTGTATATAATATATATTTATTGTATAAAAGAACAGATATTGTATATTACAGGTATAATATTATTAATAAACAAAAGATGTGTTGATATCTATGTTAATAATATACAGAAATAAATATTATATTCTCAATAATTTGCATAAAAATGTAAGTATTAATGCTGCTAGATTCTGGCCCGGAAAATTCGTTTGTGACTGCGACAATGGACAGCAAAATGTTTAAAGAGCTTGTTGGTAGGTTGTCCATTTCAAGACTGTCCCAAGTCATGATTTTCATGTTGGAACTCTCTAGTAAGAACCTGTAAATAATACATATAAATATGAATTACAAAAATCAAACAGCGAAAGGAGAATTTCGAACAAATGCGACATGTACTCAATGGTTTTTTGGCAAACTTTTGATGCGAACCGAAACTTCTCAAACTATATAGCAAACAAATGCGTTTATCACCTAACAGAAAAATGACGAAATTCACAGATTTTCGTAGAGTATAAAAATTCGCGAATTCTAAAAAAACTGAAGAAAACAATTTTCGATAAAAAAGCCTTATTATAGTCCATGCATTTAGGAAAAATTTTGACAAGATATGAACGTCCTTGTTTCGTCTCCGTACATCGATAAAAATCAATTTCCACGTGAAATAAACGTAAAATAATGAATTAAACGCACATTCATCGGAAACTTTTCAAGTAATTCCGGACCTGTTTTATGCGTATCATCTGGCGTCATTTTATCGAGATTATAAAAAACTTTAATCTACTTTAACGCCCACGGTTCCTTATTTATTGCTCGGTAATACCTAAAATACGAGTTTTCTAATCGTTTTCGACTTGTTCTGAACGTTACGGCTCAAAAGCTCGCGGTCAAAATTTTGCCAGAAAAAAGAAGCCGTGTTATAGTAAGGGATTTTTTCGAGATTTGGCAAAAATTTTAAATCGCCGGAAACGCGCTTAGATTGTCATTTCTTGCATTGTTAATCTCGAAAAACTACTTTTCGATTAATTCCGGACCTGTTCTATGCGTATTACCTGGCGACTATTTATCGAGATTATAAAAAACTTTAATCTATTTTAACGCCCACAGTTCCTTATTTATTGCTCGGTAATACCTAAAATACAAGTTTTCTAATCGTTTTCGACTTGTTCTGAACGTTACGGCTCAAAAGCTCGCGGTCAAAATTTTGCCAGAAAAAAGAAGCCGTGTTGGCAAAAATTTTAAATGGCCGGAAATGCGCTTAGATTGTCATTTCTTGCATTGTTAATCTCGAAAAACTACTTTCCAACTAATTCCGGACCTGTTCTACGCGTATCACCTGGCGTCATTTTATCGAGATTATAAAAAACTTTAATCTATTTTAACGCCCACAGTTCCTTATTTATTGCTCGGTAATACCTAAAATACGAGTTTTCTAATCGTTTTCGACTTGTTCTGAACGTTACGGCTCAAAAGCTCGCGGTCAAAATTTTGCCAGAAAAAAGAAGCCGTGTTATAGTAAGGGATTTTTTCGAGATTTGGCAAAAATTGTTAATTGCCGCAAACGCGCTTAGATTGTCATTTCTTGCATTGTTAATCTCGAAAAACTACTTTCCAACTAATTCCGGACCTGTGCTACGCGTATCACCTGGCGTCATTTTATCGAGATTAGAAAAAACTTTAATCTACTTTAACGCCCACGGTTCCTTATTTATTGCTCGGTAATACCTAAAATACGAGTTTTCTAATCGTTTTCGACTTGTTCTGAACGTTACGGCTCAAAAGCTCGCGGTCAAAATTTTGCCAGAAAAAAGAAGCCGTGTTATAGTAAGGGATTTTTTCCAGATTTGGCAAAAATTTTTAATCGCCGGAAATGCGCTTAGATTGTCATTTCTAGCATTGTTAATCTCGAATAACTACTTTTCGATTAACTCCGGACCTGTTCTATGCGTATTACCTGGCGACATTTTGTCGAGATTATAAAAAAACTTTAATGAATTTTAACGCCCACAGTTCCTTATTTATTCCTCGGTAATAACTAAAATACGAGTTTTCTAATCGTTTTCGACTTGTTCTGAACGTTACGGCTCAAAAGCTCGCGGTCAAAATTTTGCCAGAAAAAAGAAGCCGTGTTATAGTAAGGGATTTTTTCGAGATTTGGCAAAAATTGTTAATTGCCGGAAACGCGCTTAGATTGTCATTTCTTGCATTGTTAATCTCGAAAAACTACTTTCCAACTAATTCCGGACCTGTTCTACGCGTATCACCTGGCGTCATTTTATCGAGATTAGAAAAAACTTTAATCTACTTTAACGCCCACGGTTCCTTATTTATTGCTCGGTAATACCTAAAATACGAGTTTTCTAATCGTTTTCGACTTGTTCTGAAAGTTACGGCTCAAAAGCTCGCGGTCAAAATTTTGCCAGAAAAAAGAAGCCGTGTTATAGTAAGGGATTTTTCGAGATTTGGCAAAATTTTAATCGCCGGAAATGCGCTTAGATTGTCATTTCTTGCATTGTTAATCTCGAAAACTACTTTTCATTAATTCCGGACCTGTTCTATGCGTATTACCTGGCGCATTTTTCGAGATTATAAAAACTTTAATAATTTTAACGCCCACAGTTCCTTATTTATTCTCGGTAATACCTAAAATACGAGTTTTTAATCGTTTTCGACTTGTTCTGAACGTTACGCCCAAAAGCTCGCGGTCAAAATTTTGCCAGAAAAAGAAGCCGTGTTATAGTAAGGGATTTTTTCCAGATTTGGCAAAATTTTAATCGCCGGAAATGCGCTTAGATTGTCATTTCTTGCATTGTTAATCTCGAAAACTACTTTTCAATAATTCCGGACCTGTTCTATGCGTATTACCTGGCGCATTTTTCGAGATTAAAAAACTTTAATATTTTAACGCCCACAGTTCCTTATTTATTGCTCGGTAATACCTAAAATACGAGTTCTCTAATCGTTTTCGACTTTTTCTGAACGTTACGGCCCAAAAGCTCGCGGTCAAAATTTTGCCAGAAAAAAGAAGCCGTGTTATAGTAAGGGATTTTTTCGAGATTTGACAAAAAATTTTAATCACCGGAAACGCGCTTAGATTGTCATTTCTTGCATTGGAATTCTCGATAAACTACTTTTCAACTAATTCCGGACCTGTTCTATGCGTATCACCTGGCGTCATTTTATCGAGATTATAAAAAACTTTAATCTACTTCAACGCCCACGGTTCCTTATTTATTGCTCCGTAATAACTAAAATAAGAGTTTTCTAATCGTTTTCGACTTGTTCTGAACGTTTGGGCTCAAAAGCTCGCGGTCAAAATTTTGCCAGAAAAAGAAGCCGTGTTATAGTAAGGGATTTTTTCAGATTTGGCAAAATTTTAAATGCCGGAAAGCGCTTAGATTGTCATTTCTTGCATTGTTAATCTCGAAAACTACTTTCAACTAATTCCGGACCTGTTCTACGCGTATACCTGGCGTCATTTTATCGAGATTAAAAAAACTTTAATCTATTTTAACGCCCACAGTTCCTTATTTATTGCTCGGTAATACCTAAAATACGAGTTTTCTAATCGTTTTCGACTTGTTCTGAACGTTACGCCAAAAGCTCGCGGTCAAAATTTTGCCAGAAAAAGAAGCCGTGTTATAGTAAGGGATTTTTCAGATTTGGCAAAATTTTAATGCCGGAAAGCGCTTAGATTGTCATTTCTTGCATTGTTAATCTCGAAAACTACTTTCCAACTAATTCCGGACCTGTTCTACGCGTATCACCTGGCGTCATTTTATCGAGATTAGAAAAAACTTTAATCTACTTTAACGCCCACGGTTCCTTATTTATTGCTCGGTAATACCTAAAATACGAGTTTTCTAATCGTTTTCGACTTGTTCTGAACGTTACGGCTCAAAAGCTCGCGGTCAAAATTTTGCCAGAAAAAAGAAGCCGTGTTATAGTAAGGGATTTTTTCGAGATTTGGCAAAAATTGTTAATTGCCGGAAACGCGCTTAGATTGTCATTTCTTGCATTGTTAATCTCGAAAAACTACTTTCCAACTAATTCCGGACCTGTTCTACGCGTATCACCTGGCGTCATTTTATCGAGATTAGAAAAAACTTTAATCTACTTTAACGCCCACGGTTCCTTATTTATTGCTCGGTAATACCTAAAATACGAGTTTTCTAATCGTTTTCGACTTGTTCTGAACGTTACGGCTCAAAAGCTCGCGGTCAAAATTTTGCCAGAAAAAAGAAGCCGTGTTATAGTAAGGGATTTTTTCGAGATTTGGCAAAAATTTTAAATCGCCGGAAACGCGCTTAGATTGTCATTTCTTGCATTGTTAATCTCGAAAACTACTTTCAACTAATTCCGGACCTGTTCTAGCGTATACCTGGCGTCATTTTATCGAGATTAGAAAAACTTTAATCTATTTAACGCCCACGGTTCCTTATTTATTGCTCGGTAATACCTAAAATACGAGTTTTCTAATCGTTTTCGACTTGTTCTGAACGTTACGCCAAAAGCTGCGGTCAAAATTTTGCCAGAAAAAAAGCCGTGTTATAGTAAGGGATTTTTCAGATTTGGCAAAATTTTAATCGCCGGAAAGCGCTTAGATTGTCATTTCTTGCATTGTTAATCTCGAAAACTACTTTCAACTAATTCCGGACCTGTTCTAGCGTATACCTGGCGTCATTTTATCGAGATTAAAAAACTTTAATCTATTTAACGCCCACGTTCCTTATTTATTGCTCGGTAATACCTAAAATACGAGTTTTCTAATCGTTTTCGACTTGTTCTGAACGTTACGGCCAAAAGCTGCGGTCAAAATTTTGCCAGAAAAAGAAGCCGTGTTATAGTAAGGGATTTTTCGAGATTTGGCAAAATTTTAAATCGTCGGAAACGCGCTTAGATCGCCATTTCTTGCATTGTTAATCACGAAAAACTACTTTTCAACCAATTCCGGACCTGTTCTACGCATATCACCTGGCGTCATTTTATCGAGATTAGAAAAAACTTTAATCTACTTTAACGCCCACAGTTCCTTATTTATTGCTCGGTAATAACTAAAATACGAGTTTTCTAATCGTTTTCGACTTGTTCTGAACGTTACGGCCCAAAAGCTTGCGGTCAAAATTTTGCCAGAAAAAAGAAGCCGTGTTATAGTAAGGGATTTTTTCGAGATTTGGCAAAAATTTTAAATCGCCGGAAACGCGCTTAGATTGTCATTTCTTGCATTGTTAATCTCGAAAAACTACTTTCCAACTAATTCCGGACCTGTTCTACGCGTATACCTGGCGTCATTTTATCGAGATTATAAAAACTTTAATCTGTTTTAACGCCCACGGTTCCTTATTTATTGCTCGGTAATACCTAAAATACGAGTTTTCTAATCGTTTTCGACTTGTTCTGAACGTTACTGCCCAAAAGCTCGCGGTCAAAATTTTGCCAGAAAAAAGAAGCCGTGTTATAGTAAGGGATTTTTTCGAGATTTGGCAAAAATTTTAAATCGCCGGAAACGCGCTTAGATTGTCATTTCTTGCATTGTTAATCTCGAAAACTACTTTTCAACTAATTCCGGACCTGTTCTAGCGTATTACCTGGCGTCATTTTATCGAGATTAGAAAAAACTTTAATCTACTTTAACGCCCACGGTTCCTTATTTATTGCTCGGTAATACCTAAAATACGAGTTTTCTAATCGTTTTCGACTTGTTCTGAACGTTACGGCTCAAAAGCTCGCGGTCAAAATTTTGCCAGAAAAAAGAAGCCGTGTTATAGTAAGGGATTTTTTCGAGATTTGGCAAAAATTGTTAATCGCCGGAAACGCGCTTAGATTGTCATTTCTTGCATTGTTAATCTCGAAAAACTACTTTCCAACTAATTCCGGACCTGTTCTACGCGTATCACCTGGCGTCATTTTATCGAGATTAGAAAAAACTTTAATCTACTTTAACGCCCACGGTTCCTTATTTATTGCTCGGTAATACCTAAAATACGAGTTTTCTAATCGTTTTCGACTTGTTCTGAACGTTACGGCTCAAAAGCTCGCGGTCAAAATTTTGCCAGAAAAAAGAAGCCGTGTTATAGTAAGGGATTTTTTCGAGATTTGGCAAAAATTGTTAATCGCCGGAAACGCGCTTAGATTGTCATTTCTTGCATTGTTAATCTCGAAAAACTACTTTCCAACTAATTCCGGACCTGTTCTACGCGTATCACCTGGCGTCATTTTATCGAGATTAGAAAAAACTTTAATCTACTTTAACGCCCACGGTTCCTTATTTATTGCTCGGTAATACCTAAAATACGAGTTTTCTAATCGTTTTCGACTTGTTCTGAACGTTACGGCTCAAAAGCTCGCGGTCAAAATTTTGCCAGAAAAAAGAAGCCGTGTTATAGTAAGGGATTTTTCGAGATTTGGCAAAATTTTAATGCCGGAAACGCGCTTAGATTGTCATTTCTTGCATTGTTAATCTCGAAAACTACTTTCCAACTAATTCCGGACCTGTTCTACGCGTATCACCTGGCGTCATTTTATCGAGATTAGAAAAAACTTTAATCTACTTTAACGCCCACGGTTCCTTATTTATTGCTCGGTAATACCTAAAATACGAGTTTTCTAATCGTTTTCGACTTGTTCTGAACGTTACGGCTCAAAAGCTCGCGGTCAAAATTTTGCCAGAAAAAGAAGCCGTGTTATAGTAAGGGATTTTTTCAGATTTGGCAAAATTTTAAATCGCCGGAAAGCGCTTAGATTGTCATTTCTTGCATTGTTAATCTCGAAAACTACTTTCCAACTAATTCCGGACCTGTTCTACGCGTATACCTGGCGTCATTTTATCGAGATTAAAAAACTTTAATCTACTTTAACGCCCACGTTCCTTATTTATTGCTCGGTAATACCTAAAATACGAGTTTTCTAATCGTTTTCGACTTGTTCTGAACGTTACGGCCAAAAGCTCGCGGTCAAAATTTTGCCAGAAAAAGAAGCCGTGTTATAGTAAGGGATTTTTCGAGATTTGGCAAAATTTTAATCGCCGGAAACGCGCTTAGATTGTCATTTCTTGCATTGTTAATCTCGAAAACTACTTTCCAACTAATTCCGGACCTGTTCTACGCGTATCACCTGGCGTCATTTTATCGAGATTAGAAAAAACTTTAATCTACTTTAACGCCCACGGTTCCTTATTTATTGCTCGGTAATACCTAAAATACGAGTTTTCTAATCGTTTTCGACTTGTTCTGAACGTTACGGCTCAAAAGCTCGCGGTCAAAATTTTGCCAGAAAAAAGAAGCCGTGTTATAGTAAGGGATTTTTCAGATTTGGCAAAATTTTAATGCCGGAAAGCGCTTAGATTGTCATTTCTTGCATTGTTAATCTCGAAAACTACTTTCATTAATCCGGACCTGTTCTAGCGTATACCTGGCGTCATTTTATCGAGATTAGAAAAACTTTAATCTACTTTAACGCCCACGGTTCCTTATTTATTGCTCGGTAATACCTAAAATACGAGTTTTCTAATCGTTTTCGACTTGTTCTGAACGTTACGGCTCAAAAGCTCGCGGTCAAAATTTTGCCAGAAAAAAGAAGCCGTGTTATAGTAAGGGATTTTTTCGAGATTTGGCAAAAATTTTAAATCGCCGGAAACGCGCTTAGATTGTCATTTCTTGCATTGTTAATCTCGAAAAACTACTTTCCAACTAATTCCGGACCTGTTCTACGCGTATCACCTGGCGTCATTTTATCGAGATTAGAAAAAACTTTAATCTACTTTAACGCCCACGGTTCCTTATTTATTGCTCGGTAATACCTAAAATACGAGTTTTCTAATCGTTTTCGACTTGTTCTGAACGTTACGGCTCAAAAGCTCGCGGTCAAAATTTTGCCAGAAAAAAGAAGCCGTGTTATAGTAAGGGATTTTTCGAGATTTGGCAAAATTTTAAATCGCCGGAAAGCGCTTAGATTGTCATTTCTTGCATTGTTAATCTCGAAAACTACTTTCCAACTAATTCCGGACCTGTTCTACGCGTATCACCTGGCGTCATTTTATCGAGATTAGAAAAAACTTTAATCTACTTTAACGCCCACGGTTCCTTATTTATTGCTCGGTAATACCTAAAATACGAGTTTTCTAATCGTTTTCGACTTGTTCTGAACGTTACGGCTCAAAAGCTCGCGGTCAAAATTTTGCCAGAAAAAGAAGCCGTGTTATAGTAAGGGATTTTTCGAGATTTGGCAAAATTTTAAATCGCCGGAAACGCGCTTAGATTGTCATTTCTTGCATTGTTAATCTCGAAAACTACTTTTCAACTAATTCCGGACCTGTTCTATGCGTATTACCTGGCGTCATTTTATCGAGATTATAAAAACTTTAATCTAATTTTAACGCCCACAGTTCCTTATTTATTGCTCGGTAATACCTAAAATACGAGTTTTCTAATCGTTTTCGACTTGTTCTGAACGTTACTGCCCAAAAGCTCGCGGTCAAAATTTTGCCAGAAAAAAGAAGCCGTGTTATAGTAAGGGATTTTTTCGAGATTTGGCAAAAATTTTAAATCGCCGGAAACGCGCTTAGATTGTCATTTCTTGCATTGTTAATCTCGAAAAACTACTTTCCAACTAATTCCGGACCTGTTCTACGCGTATCACCTGGCGTCATTTTATCGAGATTAGAAAAAACTTTAATCTACTTTAACGCCCACGGTTCCTTATTTATTGCTCGGTAATACCCGAAATACGAGTTTTCTAATCGTTTTCGACTTGTTCTGAACGTTACGGCCCAAAAGCTTGCGGTCAAAATTTTGCCAGAAAAAAGAAGCCGTGTTATAGTAAGGGATTTTTTCCAGATTTGGCAAAAATTTTAAATCACCGGAAATGCGCTTAGATTGTCATTTCTTGCATTGTTAATCTCGGAAAACTACTTTCCAACTAATTCCGGACCTGTTCTACGCGTATCACCTGGCGTCATTTTATCGAGATTAGAAAAAACTTTAATCTACTTTAACGCCCACGGTTCCTTATTTATTGCTCGGTAATACCTAAAATACGAGTTTTCTAATCGTTTTCGACTTGTTCTGAACGTTACGGCTCAAAAGCTCGCGGTCAAAATTTTGCCAGAAAAAAGAAGCCGTGTTATAGTAAGGGATTTTTTCCAGATTTGGCAAAAATTTTAAATCGCCGGAAATGCGCTTAGATTGTCATTTCTTGCATTGTTAATCTCGGAAAACTACTTTTCGACTAATTCCGGACCTGTTCTACGCGTATTACCTGGCGACATTTTATCGAGATTATAAAAAACTTTAATGAATTTTAACGCCCACAGGTTCCTTATTTATTGCTCGGTAATAACCTAAAATACGAGTTTTCTAATCGTTTTCGACTTGTTCTGAACGTTACGGCTCAAAAGCTCGCGGTCAAAATTTTGCCAGAAAAAGAAGCCGTGTTATAGTAAGGGATTTTTCGAGATTTGGCAAAATTTTAAATCGCCGGAAACGCGCTTAGATTGTCATTTCTTGCATTGTTAATCTCGAAAACTACTTTCCAACTAATTCCGGACCTGTTCTACGCGTATCACCTGGCGTCATTTTATCGAGATTATAAAAAACTTTAATCTACTTTAACGCCCACGGTTCCTTATTTATTGCTCGGTAATACCTAAAATACGAGTTTTCTAATCGTTTTCGACTTGTTCTGAACGTTACGGCTCAAAAGCTCGCGGTCAAAATTTTGCCAGAAAAAAGAAGCCGTGTTATAGTAAGGGATTTTTTCGAGATTTGGCAAAAATTTTAAATCGCCGGAAACGCGCTTAGATTGTCATTTCTTGCATTGTTAATCTCGAAAAACTACTTTTCCATTAATTCCGGACCTGTTCTATGCGTATCACCTGGCGTCATTTTATCGAGATTATAAAAACTTTAATCTATTTTAACGCCCACAGGTTCCTTATTTATTGCTCGGTAATACCTAAAATACGAGTTTTCTAATCGTTTTCGACTTGTTCTGAACGTTACGGCTCAAAAGCTCGCGGTCAAAATTTTGCCAGAAAAAGAAGCCGTGTTATAGTAAGGGATTTTTTCCAGGTTTGAAAATTTTAAATCCGAAACGCTAGATTTATTTTTGCTTGTTAATCTAAAACATTTCCAACTATTCCGGACCTGTTCTACGTTCACCTGGCTCATTTTTCAATTTAAAAATTAACTTTAAGCCAGTTCTTTTTATTTGGAAACTAAAATCGGTTTTCTATGTTTTCATTTTCTGAAGTTAGCTCAAAACTCGTCAAAATTTTCCGAAAAGAACCGTGTTATAGTAAGGGATTTTTTCGAGATTTGAAAATTTTAAATCCGAAACGCCTAGTTTATTTTTGCTTGTTAATCTAAAAACATTTTCAACTATTCCGGACCTGTTCTACGTTACCTGGCTCATTTCAATTAAAAATTAACTTTAAGCCAGTTCTTATTTTTGCGAATCTAAAATCGATTTCTAATGTTTTCGCTTGTTTAATTCGGAAAACTCGTCAAAATTTTCCGAAAAGAACCGTGTTATAGTAAGGGATTTTTTCAGATTTGGAAAATTTTAATCCCGAAAGCGCTTAGTTTCATTTTTATTGTACTCAAATTCAATCGCTTCGTTTTAAAATTATTTACCTCTTTTGGTAATACCTAAAATACGAGTTTTCTAATCGTTTTCGACTTGTTCTGAACGTTACGGCTCAAAAGCTGCGGTCAAAATTTTGCCAGAAAAAGAAGCCGTGTTATAGTAAGGGATTTTTCAGATTTGGCAAAATTTTAAATCGCCGGAAAGCGCTTAGATTGTCATTTCTTGCATTGTTAATCTCGAAAACTACTTTCAACTAATTCCGGACCTGTTCTAGCGTATACCTGGCGCATTTTTCGAGATTATAAAACTTTAATATTTAACGCCCACGTTCCTTATTTATTCTCGGTAATACCTAAAATACGAGTTTTCTAATCGTTTTCGACTTGTTCTGAACGTTACGGCTCAAAAGCTCGCGGTCAAAATTTTGCCAGAAAAAGAAGCCGTGTTATAGTAAGGGATTTTTTCGAGATTTGGCAAAATTTTAAATCGCCGGAAACGGCTTAGATTGTCATTTCTTGCATTGTTAATCTCGAAAACTACTTTCCAACTAATTCCGGACCTGTTCTACGCGTATCACCTGGCGTCATTTTATCGAGATTATAAAAACTTTAATCTACTTTAACGCCCACGGTTCCTTATTTATTGCTCGGTAATACCTAAAATACGAGTTTTCTAATCGTTTTCGACTTGTTCTGAACGTTACGGCTCAAAAGCTCGCGGTCAAAATTTTGCCAGAAAAAGAAGCCGTGTTATAGTAAGGGATTTTTCGAGATTTGGCAAAATTTTAAATCGCCGGAAACGCGCTTAGATTGTCATTTCTTGCATTGTTAATCTCGAAAACTACTTTCAACTAATTCCGGACCTGTTCTATGCGTATCACCTGGCGTCATTTTATCGAGATTATAAAAACTTTAATCTATTTTAACGCCCACAGTTCCTTATTTATTGCTCGGTAATACCTAAAATACAAGTTTTCTAATCGTTTTCGACTTGTTCTGAACGTTACGGCTCAAAAGCTCGCGGTCAAAATTTTGCCAGAAAAAAGAAGCCGTGTTATAGTAAGGGATTTTTTCCAGGTTTGGCAAAAATTTTAAATGGCCGGAAATGCGCTTAGATTGTCATTTCTTGCATTGTTAATCTCGAAAAACTACTTTCCAACTAATTCCGGACCTGTTCTACGCGTATCACCTGGCGTCATTTTATCGAGATTATAAAAAACTTTAATCTATTTTAACGCCCACAGTTCCTTATTTATTGCTCGGTAATACCTAAAATACGAGTTTTCTAATCGTTTTCGACTTGTTCTGAACGTTACGGCTCAAAAGCTCGCGGTCAAAATTTTGCCAGAAAAAAGAAGCCGTGTTATAGTAAGGGATTTTTCGAGATTTGGCAAAATTGTTAAATCGCCGGAAACGCGCTTAGATTGTCATTTCTTGCATTGTTAATCTCGAAAACTACTTTCCAACTAATTCCGGACCTGTGCTACGCGTATCACCTGGCGTCATTTTATCGAGATTAGAAAAAACTTTAATCTACTTTAACGCCCACGGTTCCTTATTTATTGCTCGGTAATACCTAAAATACGAGTTTTCTAATCGTTTTCGACTTGTTCTGAACGTTACGGCTCAAAAGCTCGCGGTCAAAATTTTGCCAGAAAAAGAAGCCGTGTTATAGTAAGGGATTTTTCCAGATTTGGCAAAATTTTAAATCGCCGGAAATGCGCTTAGATTGTCATTTCTTGCATTGTTAATCTCGAAAACTACTTTCCAACTAATTCCGGACCTGTTCTACGCGTATCACCTGGCGTCATTTTATCGAGATTATAAAAACTTTAATCTATTTTAACGCCCACAGGTTCCTTATTTATTGCTCGGTAATACCTAAAATACGAGTTTTCTAATCGTTTTCGACTTGTTCTGAACGTTACGGCTCAAAAGCTCGCGGTCAAAATTTTGCCAGAAAAAGAAGCCGTGTTATAGTAAGGGATTTTTCGAGATTTGGCAAAATTTTAAATCGCCGGAAACGCGCTTAGATTGTCATTTCTTGCATTGTTAATCTCGAAAACTACTTTCCAACTAATTCCGGACCTGTTCTACGCGTATCACCTGGCGTCATTTTATCGAGATTATAAAAACTTTAATCTACTTTAACGCCCACAGGTTCCTTATTTATTGCTCGGTAATACCTAAAATACGAGTTTTCTAATCGTTTTCGACTTGTTCTGAACGTTACGGCTCAAAAGCTCGCGGTCAAAATTTTGCCAGAAAAAGAAGCCGTGTTATAGTAAGGGATTTTTCGAGATTTGGCAAAATTGTTAATCGCCGGAAACGCGCTTAGATTGTCATTTCTTGCATTGTTAATCTCGAAAACTACTTTCCAACTAATTCCGGACCTGTTCTACGCGTATCACCTGGCGTCATTTTATCGAGATTAGAAAAAACTTTAATCTACTTTAACGCCCACGGTTCCTTATTTATTGCTCGGTAATACCTAAAATACGAGTTTTCTAATCGTTTTCGACTTGTTCTGAACGTTACGGCTCAAAAGCTCGCGGTCAAAATTTTGCCAGAAAAAAGAAGCCGTGTTATAGTAAGGGATTTTTCCAGATTTGGCAAAATTTTAAATCGCCGGAAAGCGCTTAGATTGTCATTTCTTGCATTGTTAATCTCGAAAACTACTTTCCAACTAATTCCGGACCTGTTCTATGCGTATCACCTGGCGTCATTTTATCGAGATTATAAAAACTTTAATCTATTTTAACGCCCACAGTTCCTTATTTATTGCTCGGTAATACCTAAAATACGAGTTTTCTAATCGTTTTCGACTTGTTCTGAACGTTACGGCTCAAAAGCTCGCGGTCAAAATTTTGCCAGAAAAAGAAGCCGTGTTATAGTAAGGGATTTTTCGAGATTTGGCAAAATTTTAAATCGCCGGAAACGCGCTTAGATTGTCATTTCTTGCATTGTTAATCTCGAAAACTACTTTCCAACTAATTCCGGACCTGTTCTACGCGTATCACCTGGCGTCATTTTATCGAGATTAGAAAAACTTTAATCTATTTAACGCCCACGGTTCCTTATTTATTGCTCGGTAATACCTAAAATACGAGTTTTCTAATCGTTTTCGACTTGTTCTGAACGTTACGGCTCAAAAGCTCGCGGTCAAAATTTTGCCAGAAAAAAGAAGCCGTGTTATAGTAAGGGATTTTTTCGAGATTTGGCAAAAATTTTAAATCGCCGGAAACGTGCTTAGATTGTCATTTCTTGCATTGTTAATCTCGAAAAACTACTTTCCAACTAATTCCGGACCTGTTCTACGCGTATCACCTGGCGTCATTTTATCGAGATTAGAGAAAACTTTAATCTACTTTAACGCCCACGGTTCCTTATTTATTGCTCGGTAATACCTAAAATACGAGTTTTCTAATCGTTTTCGACTTGTTCTGAACGTTACTGCCCAAAAGCTCGCGGTCAAAATTTTGCCAGAAAAAAGAAGCCGTGTTATAGTAAGGGATTTTTTCGAGATTTGGCAAAAATTTTTAATCGCCGGAAACGCGCTTAGATTGTCATTTCTTGCATTGTTAATCTCGAAAAACTACTTTCCAACTAATTCCGGACCTGTTCTACGCGTATCACCTGGCGTCATTTTATCGAGATTAGAAAAAACTTTAATCTATTTTAACGCCCACGGTTCCTTATTTATTGCTCGGTAATACCTAAAATACGAGTTTTCTAATCGTTTTCGACTTGTTCTGAACGTTACTGCCCAAAAGCTCGCGGTCAAAATTTTGCCAGAAAAAAGAAGCCGTGTTATAGTAAGGGATTTTTTCGAGATTTGGCAAAATTTTAAATCGCCGGAAACGCGCTTAGATTGTCATTTCTTGCATTGTTAATCTCGAAAACTACTTTCCAACTAATTCCGGACCTGTTCTACGCGTATCACCTGGCGTCATTTTATCGAGATTAGAAAAACTTTAATCTACTTTAACGCCCACGGTTCCTTATTTATTGCTCGGTAATACCTAAAATACGAGTTTTCTAATCGTTTTCGACTTGTTCTGAACGTTACGGCTCAAAAGCTGCGGTCAAAATTTTGCCAGAAAAAGAAGCCGTGTTATAGTAAGGGATTTTTCGAGATTTGGCAAAATTTTAAATCGCCGGAAACGCGCTTAGATTGTCATTTCTTGCATTGTTAATCTCGAAAACTACTTTCCAACTAATTCCGGACCTGTTCTACGCGTATCACCTGGCGTCATTTTATCGAGATTAGAAAAACTTTAATCTATTTAACGCCCACAGTTCCTTATTTATTGCTCGGTAATACCTAAAATACGAGTTTTCTAATCGTTTTCGACTTGTTCTGAACGTTACGGCTCAAAAGCTTGCGGTCAAAATTTTGCCAGAAAAAGAAGCCGTGTTATAGTAAGGGATTTTTCGAGATTTGGCAAAATTTTAAATCGCCGGAAAGCGCTTAGATTGTCATTTCTTGCATTGTTAATCTCGAAAACTACTTTTCAACTAATTCCGGACCTGTTCTAGCGTATCACCTGGCGTCATTTTATCGAGATTAGAAAAACTTTAATCTACTTTAACGCCCACGGTTCCTTATTTATTGCTCGGTAATACCTAAAATACGAGTTTTCTAATCGTTTTCGACTTGTTCTGAACGTTACGGCTCAAAAGCTGCGGTCAAAATTTTGCCAGAAAAAGAAGCCGTGTTATAGTAAGGGATTTTTCGAGATTTGGCAAAATTTTAAATCGCCGGAAAGCGCTTAGATTGTCATTTCTTGCATTGTTAATCTCGAAAAACTACTTTCAACTAATTCCGGACCTGTTCTACGCGTATACCTGGCGTCATTTTATCGAGATTAGAAAAACTTTAATCTACTTTAACGCCCACGGTTCCTTATTTATTGCTCGGTAATACCTAAAATACGAGTTTTCTAATCGTTTTCGACTTGTTCTGAACGTTACGGCTCAAAAGCTGCGGTCAAAATTTTGCCAGAAAAAGAAGCCGTGTTATAGTAAGGGATTTTTCGAGATTTGGCAAAATTTTAAATCGCCGGAAATGCGCTTAGATTGTCATTTCTTGCATTGTTAATCTCGAAAACTACTTTTCAACTAATTCCGGACCTGTTCTACGCGTATCACCTGGCGTCATTTTATCGAGATTAAAAAACTTTAATCTATTTAACGCCCACGGTTCCTTATTTATTGCTCGGTAATACCTAAAATACGAGTTTTCTAATCGTTTTCGACTTGTTCTGAACGTTACGGCTCAAAAGCTCGCGGTCAAAATTTTGCCAGAAAAAGAAGCCGTGTTATAGTAAGGGATTTTTCGAGATTTGGCAAAATTTTAAATCGCCGGAAACGCGCTTAGATTGTCATTTCTTGCATTGTTAATCTCGAAAACTACTTTCCAACTAATTCCGGACCTGTTCTACGCGTATCACCTGGCGTCATTTTATCGAGATTAGAGAAAACTTTAATCTACTTTAACGCCCACGGTTCCTTATTTATTGCTCGGTAATACCTAAAATACGAGTTTTCTAATCGTTTTCGACTTGTTCTGAACGTTACTGCCCAAAAGCTCGCGGTCAAAATTTTGCCAGAAAAAAGAAGCCGTGTTATAGTAAGGGATTTTTTCGAGATTTGGCAAAAATTTTAAATCGCCGGAAACGCGCTTAGATTGTCATTTCTTGCATTGTTAATCTAGAAAAACTACTTTCCAACTAATTCCGGACCTGTTCTACGCGTATCACCTGGCGTCATTTTATCGAGATTAGAGAAAACTTTAATCTACTTTAACGCCCACGGTTCCTTATTTATTGCTCGGTAATACCTAAAATACGAGTTTTCTAATCGTTTTCGACTTGTTCTGAACGTTACGGCTCAAAAGCTCGCGGTCAAAATTTTGCCAGAAAAAAGAAGCCGTGTTATAGTAAGGGATTTTTTCGAGATTTGGCAAAAATTTTAAATCGCCGGAAACGCGCTTAGATTGTCATTTCTTGCATTGTTAATCTCGAAAAACTACTTTCCAACTAATTCCGGACCTGTTCTACGCGTATCACCTGGCGTCATTTTATCGAGATTAGAAAAAACTTTAATCTACTTTAACGCCCACGGTTCCTTATTTATTGCTCGGTAATACCTAAAATACGAGTTTTCTAATCGTTTTCGACTTGTTCTGAACGTTACGGCTCAAAAGCTCGCGGTCAAAATTTTGCCAGAAAAAAGAAGCCGTGTTATAGTAAGGGATTTTTTCGAGATTTGGCAAAATTTTAAATCGCCGGAAACGGCTTAGATTGTCATTTCTTGCATTGTTAATCTCGAAAAACTACTTTCCAACTAATTCCGGACCTGTTCTACGCGTATCACCTGGCGTCATTTTATCGAGATTAGAGAAAACTTTAATCTACTTTAACGCCCACGGTTCCTTATTTATTGCTCGGTAATACCTAAAATACGAGTTTTCTAATCGTTTTCGACTTGTTCTGAACGTTACTGCCCAAAAGCTCGCGGTCAAAATTTTGCCAGAAAAAAGAAGCCGTGTTATAGTAAGGGATTTTTTCGAGATTTGGCAAAAATTTTAAATCGCCGGAAACGCGCTTAGATTGTCATTTCTTGCATTGTTAATCTCGAAAAACTACTTTCCAACTAATTCCGGACCTGTTCTACGCGTATCACCTGGCGTCATTTTATCGAGATTAGAAAAACTTTAATCTACTTTAACGCCCACGGTTCCTTATTTATTGCTCGGTAATACCTAAAATACGAGTTTTCTAATCGTTTTCGACTTGTTCTGAACGTTACGGCTCAAAAGCTCGCGGTCAAAATTTTGCCAGAAAAAAGAAGCCGTGTTATAGTAAGGGATTTTTTCGAGATTTGGCAAAAATTTTAAATCGCCGGAAACGCGCTTAGATTGTCATTTCTTGCATTGTTAATCTCGAAAAACTACTTTCCAACTAATTCCGGACCTGTTCTACGCGTATCACCTGGCGTCATTTTATCGAGATTAGAAAAACTTTAATCTACTTTAACGCCCACGGTTCCTTATTTATTGCTCGGTAATACCTAAAATACGAGTTTTCTAATCGTTTTCGACTTGTTCTGAACGTTACGGCTCAAAAGCTCGCGGTCAAAATTTTGCCAGAAAAAAGAAGCCGTGTTATAGTAAGGGATTTTTTCGAGATTTGGCAAAAATTTTAAATCGCCGGAAACGCGCTTAGATTGTCATTTCTTGCATTGTTAATCTCGAAAAACTACTTTCCAACTAATTCCGGACCTGTTCTACGCGTATCACCTGGCGTCATTTTATCGAGATTAGAAAAAACTTTAATCTACTTTAACGCCCACGGTTCCTTATTTATTGCTCGGTAATACCTAAAATACGAGTTTTCTAATCGTTTTCGACTTGTTCTGAACGTTACGGCTCAAAAGCTCGCGGTCAAAATTTTGCCAGAAAAAAGAAGCCGTGTTATAGTAAGGGATTTTTTCGAGATTTGGCAAAAATTTTAAATCGCCGGAAACGCGCTTAGATTGTCATTTCTTGCATTGTTAATCTCGAAAAACTACTTTCCAACTAATTCCGGACCTGTTCTACGCGTATCACCTGGCGTCATTTTATCGAGATTAGAAAAAACTTTAATCTACTTTAACGCCCACGGTTCCTTATTTATTGCTCGGTAATACCTAAAATACGAGTTTTCTAATCGTTTTCGACTTGTTCTGAACGTTACGGCTCAAAAGCTCGCGGTCAAAATTTTGCCAGAAAAAAGAAGCCGTGTTATAGTAAGGGATTTTTCGAGATTTGGCAAAATTTTAAATCGCCGGAAACGCGCTTAGATTGTCATTTCTTGCATTGTTAATCTCGAAAACTACTTTCCAACTAATTCCGGACCTGTTCTAGCGTATCACCTGGCGTCATTTTATCGAGATTAGAAAAACTTTAATCTACTTTAACGCCCACGGTTCCTTATTTATTGCTCGGTAATACCTAAAATACGAGTTTTCTAATCGTTTTCGACTTGTTCTGAACGTTACGGCTCAAAAGCTCGCGGTCAAAATTTTGCCAGAAAAAGAAGCCGTGTTATAGTAAGGGATTTTTCGAGATTTGGCAAAATTTTAAATCGCCGGAAACGCGCTTAGATTGTCATTTCTTGCATTGTTAATCTCGAAAACTACTTTCCAACTAATTCCGGACCTGTTCTACGCGTATCACCTGGCGTCATTTTATCGAGATTAAAAAAAACTTTAATCTACTTCAACGCCCACGGTTCCTTATTTATTGCTCCGTAATACCTAAAATACGAGTTTTCTAATCGTTTTCGACTTGTTCTGAACGTTACGGCTCAAAAGCTCGCGGTCAAAATTTTGCCAGAAAAAGAAGCCGTGTTATAGTAAGGGATTTTTCGAGATTTGGCAAAATTTTAAATCGCCGGAAATGCGCTTAGATTGTCATTTCTTGCATTGTTAATCTCGAATAACTACTTTTCGATTAATTCCGGACCTGTTCTATGCGTATTACCTGGCGTCATTTTATCGAGATTATAAAAACTTTAATGAATTTTAACGCCCGCAGTTCCTTATTTATTCCTCGGTAATAACTAAAATACGAGTTTTATAATCGTTTTCGACTTGTTCTGAACGTTACGGCCCAAAAGCTTGCGGTGAAAATTTTGCCAGAAAAAAGAAGCCGTGTTATAGTAAGGGATTTTTTCGAGATTTGGCAAAAATTTTAAATCGCCGGAAACGCGCTTAGATTGTCATTTCTTGCATTGTTAATCTCGAAAAACTACTTTCCAACTAATTCCGGACCTGTTCTACGCGTATCACCTGGCGTCATTTTATCGAGATTAGAAAAAACTTTAATCTACTTTAACGCCCACGGTTCCTTATTTATTGCTCGGTAATACCTAAAATACGAGTTTTCTAATCGTTTTCGACTTGTTCTGAACGTTACGGCTCAAAAGCTCGCGGTCAAAATTTTGCCAGAAAAAAGAAGCCGTGTTATAGTAAGGGATTTTTTCCAGATTTGGCAAAAATTTTTAATCGCCGGAAATGCGCTTAGATTGTCATTTCTAGCATTGTTAATCTCGAATAACTACTTTTCGATTAACTCCGGACCTGTTCTATGCGTATTACCTGGCGACATTTTGTCGAGATTATAAAAAAACTTTAATGAATTTTAACGCCCACAGTTCCTTATTTATTGCTCGGTAATACCCGAAATACGAGTTTTCTAATCGTTTTCGACTTGTTCTGAACGTTACGGCCCAAAAGCTTGCGGTCAAAATTTTGCCAGAAAAAAGAAGCCGTGTTATAGTAAGGGATTTTTTCGAGATTTGGCAAAAATTTTAAATCGCCGGAAACGCGCTTAGATTGTCATTTCTTGCATTGTTAATCTCGAAAAACTACTTTCCAACTAATTCCGGACCTGTTCTACGCGTATCACCTGGCGTCATTTTATCGAGATTAGAAAAAACTTTAATCTACTTTAACGCCCACGGTTCCTTATTTATTGCTCGGTAATACCCGAAATACGAGTTTTCTAATCGTTTTCGACTTGTTCTGAACGTTACGGCCCAAAAGCTTGCGGTCAAAATTTTGCCAGAAAAAAGAAGCCGTGTTATAGTAAGGGTTTTTTCAAAATTTGCAAAATTTTAAATCGCCGGAAATGCGCTTAGATTGTCATTTCTTGCATTGTTAATCTCGAAAACTACTTTCCAACTAATTCCGGACCTGTTCTACGCGTATCACCTGGCGTCATTTTATCGAGATTAGAAAAAACTTTAATCTACTTTAACGCCCACGGTTCCTTATTTATTGCTCGGTAATACCTAAAATACGAGTTTTCTAATCGTTTTCGACTTGTTCTGAACGTTACGGCCCAAAAGCTTGCGGTGAAAATTTTGCCAGAAAAAAGAAGCCGTGTTATAGTAAGGGTTTTTTCAAAATTTGGCAAAATTTTAAATCGCCGGAAATGCGCTTAGATTGTCATTTCTTGCATTGTTAATCTCGGAAAACTACTTTTCGACTAATTCCGGACCTGTTCTACGCGTATCACCTGGCGTCATTTTATCGATATTAGAAAAAACTTTAATCTACTTTAACGCCCACGGTTCCTTATTTATTGCTCGGTAATACCCGATATACGAGTTTTCTAATCGTTTTCGACTTGTTCTGAACGTTACGGCCCAAAAGCTTGCGGTCAAAATTTTGCCAGAAAAAAGAAGCCGTGTTATAGTAAGGGTTTTTTTCAAAATTTGCAAAAATTTTAAATCGCCGGAAATGCGCTTAGATTGTCATTTCTTGCATTGTTAATCTCGGAAAACTACTTTTCGACTAATTCCGGACCTGTTCTACGCGTATCACCTGGCGTCATTTTATCGAGATTAGAAAAAACTTTAATCTACTTTAACGCCCACAGTTCCTTATTTATTGCTCGGTAATACCCGATATACGAGTTTTCTAATCGTTTTCGACTTGTTCTGAACGTTACGGCCCAAAAGCTAGCGGTCAAAATTTTGCCAGAAAAAAGAAGCCGTGTTATAGTAAGGGTTTTTTTCAAAATTTGCAAAAATTTTAAATCGCCGGAAATGCGCTTAGATTGTCATTTCTTGCATTGTTAATCTCGAAAACTACTTTTCGACTAATTCCGGACCTGTTCTACGCGTATCACCTGGCGTCATTTTATCGAGATTAGAAAAAACTTTAATCTACTTTAACGCCCACGGTTCCTTATTTATTGCTCGGTAATACCTAAAATACGAGTTTTCTAGTCGTTTTCGACTTGTTCTGAACGTTACGGCTCAAAAGCTCGCGGTCAAATTTTGCCAGAAAAAGAAGCCGTGTTATAGTAAGGGATTTTTCGAGATTTGGCAAAATTGTTAAATCGCCGGAAACGCGCTTAGATTGTCATTTCTTGCATTGTTAATCTCGAAAAACTACTTTCCAACTAATTCCGGACCTGTTCTACGCGTATCACCTGGCGTCATTTTATCGAGATTAGAAAAAACTTTAATCTACTTTAACGCCCACGGTTCCTTATTTATTGCTCGGTAATACCTAAAATACGAGTTTTCTAATCGTTTTCGACTTGTTCTGAACGTTACGGCTCAAAAGCTCGCGGTCAAAATTTTGCCAGAAAAAAGAAGCCGTGTAAGGGATTTTTTCGAGATTTGGCAAAAATTTTAAATCGCCGGAAACGCGCTTAGATTGTCATTTCTTGCATTGTTAATCTCGAAAAACTACTTTCCAACTAATTCCGGACCTGTTCTACGCGTATCACCTGGCGTCATTTTATCGAGATTAGAAAAAACTTTAATCTACTTTAACGCCCACGGTTCCTTATTTATTGCTCGGTAATACCTAAAATACGAGTTTTCTAATCGTTTTCGACTTGTTCTGAACGTTACGGCTCAAAAGCTCGCGGTCAAAATTTTGCCAGAAAAAAGAAGCCGTGTTATAGTAAGGGATTTTTCGAGATTTGGCAAAATTGTTAATGCCGGAAACGCGCTTAGATTGTCATTTCTTGCATTGTTAATCTCGAAAAACTACTTTCCAACTAATTCCGGACCTGTTCTACGCGTATCACCTGGCGTCATTTTATCGAGATTAGAAAAAACTTTAATCTACTTTAACGCCCACGGTTCCTTATTTATTGCTCGGTAATACCTAAAATACGAGTTTTCTAATCGTTTTCGACTTGTTCTGAAAGTTACGGCTCAAAAGCTCGCGGTCAAAATTTTGCCAGAAAAAAGAAGCCGTGTTATAGTAAGGGATTTTTTCGAGATTTGGCAAAAATTGTTAATTGCCGGAAACGCGCTTAGATTGTCATTTCTTGCATTGTTAATCTCGAAAAACTACTTTCCAACTAATTCCGGACCTGTTCTACGCGTATCACCTGGCGTCATTTTATCGAGATTAGAAAAAACTTTAATCTACTTTAACGCCCACGGTTCCTTATTTATTGCTCGGTAATACCTAAAATACGAGTTTTCTAATCGTTTTCGACTTGTTCTGAACGTTACGGCTCAAAAGCTCGCGGTCAAAATTTTGCCAGAAAAAAGAAGCCGTGTTATAGTAAGGGATTTTTTCCAGATTTGGCAAAAATTTTTAATCGCCGGAAATGCGCTTAGATTGTCATTTCTAGCATTGTTAATCTCGAATAACTACTTTTCGATTAACTCCGGACCTGTTCTATGCGTATTACCTGGCGACATTTTGTCGAGATTATAAAAAAACTTTAATGAATTTTAACGCCCGCAGTTCCTTATTTATTCCTCGGTAATAACTAAAATACGAGTTTTATAATCGTTTTCGACTTGTTCTGAACGTTACGGCCCAAAAGCTTGCGGTGAAAATTTTGCCAGAAAAAAGAAGCCGTGTTATAGTAAGGGATTTTTTCGAGATTTGGCAAAAATTGTTAATCGCCGGAAACGCGCTTAGATTGTCATTTCTTGCATTGTTAATCTCGAAAAACTACTTTCCAACTAATTCCGGACCTGTTCTACGCGTATCACCTGGCGTCATTTTATCGATATTAGAAAAAACTTTAATCTACTTTAACGCCCACGGTTCCTTATTTATTGCTCGGTAATACCCGATATACGAGTTTTCTAATCGTTTTCGACTTGTTCTGAACGTTACGGCCCAAAAGCTTGCGGTCAAAATTTTGCCAGAAAAAAGAAGCCGTGTTATAGTAAGGGTTTTTTTCAAAATTTGCAAAAATTTTAAATCGCCGGAAATGCGCTTAGATTGTCATTTCTTGCATTGTTAATCTCGGAAAACTACTTTTCGACTAATTCCGGACCTGTTCTACGCGTATCACCTGGCGTCATTTTATCGAGATTAGAAAAAACTTTAATCTACTTTAACGCCCACAGTTCCTTATTTATTGCTCGGTAATACCCGATATACGAGTTTTCTAATCGTTTTCGACTTGTTCTGAACGTTACGGCCCAAAAGCTTGCGGTCAAAATTTTGCCAGAAAAAAGAAGCCGTGTTATAGTAAGGGTTTTTTTCAAAATTTGCAAAAATTTTAAATCGCCGGAAATGCGCTTAGATTGTCATTTCTTGCATTGTTAATCTCGGAAAACTACTTTTCGACTAATTCCGGACCTGTTCTATGCGTATCGCCTGTCGTCATTTCATCGAGATTATAAAAAACTTTAATCTTTAGTGCGAACTCCAAACTTTTGATACGAACTGAAACTTCTTGAACTATATAGCAAAAAAATCCGTTTTTCACCTAACTGGAAATTAACGAAATACACGCATTTTCGTCGAGTACAAAATTTCGGGAATTCTAGAGAAAACGGTCGCCGACATCGAGTTTTTGATAATTTTTTTCCGTGTTTCTTCTCCGAACGTTGGGAAATGTCTATTTCTAGGTAAAACACGTATAAAATAATATATTACAGGCACTTTCGCCGACATCGAGTTTTTGTAAATTTTTGAAAAAAATCCATACTTTGGCTTATTATTAACCCATTATTTTTTAATCCTCAGCGATTTTGCTAAATTTTGACCCGACATGAATGTCCTTGTTTCGGCTATGTACGTCGAGAAATATCGATTCCAAGTAAAACACGTATAAATAAGCTATAAAATGTGTTTTCGCCGACAGCGAGTTTTTGAAAATTTTTGATAAAATAGCTTTATTATAATTCATGGATTTGGCTAAATTTTGGCCCGAACTAAAATTTTTTATTTCGTCTTTGTACTTGAGACCCTTGGCCTTGTACCGTCCAACGGTACATGGTCTGGGTTGTTACAGTAGAAAATTATGGAATACGAACGATTTCCAAAATTTCCAAAAATGGGGTATGTTCCTATGGTTATTTTGATTTTGTTTTTTATTTTTTGAAAGTTTAAAATAAACTACCTACCAATATGTGTGTAGGTACTTACGTAGAAGTTGACCGATAATGTATTTTAAAAAAATTAATGTTTTCTGCACTTAATCTATTGACGAAATGGCTAAAAACGGCCCGTATTTAGATATTTCCTTTGTTTTTTTTACGGTCATAATAATACTCTTTATAAGTCAGTACTGGAATCGAAAATTTCAAGACTGAAAAATTAATACGAAATTGCGAAATTTTTATAAATTAATGCTTTAAACGTTTATTTTTCCACTATTTCACTATATATTTTAAATCATTTGAGTAATTTATATGTTTTTTAATATTGTAAAATGTCTTATGATGCACACGACAACAGCACGCAGTTTTTCAACGTCGTCGCACATGCAAGAACTGACTGTGACCAACTGCTGAAACTTGCTCAATGATTCAATGTTTTGACAATCAAATGTTTTATGTTAATAACGTTCGACTTACCTATCCCCCGATTATAATTAGAAATGTAATATACCTTATTCTAAAGAAATAATTCAATATTCAAACTTTTATTAATTTTTAAATGATTTACAGACAAGTAGAGAAGAGCATGGTCTTTGTTTAAAATTGATTATTAAATACACAATAAAATATAAAACAATAAAAATAATGCGAGATTATAAATATAAGTAAAAATTAGGAGTACTTCAGGAAGACAGTCAACATGTTCATCGTAGTTAAAATGCATTCTACTGTATGGAATTAGTTACCTTGTAGTTCTTAGAAGAAACACGTTATGTAGGAAGTCAATGGAATATTTGCCTTACTCACTTGGTGCTGCTTAGTATGCTTACTAATCGTACGAACTGTCTTCCCAGAGTGCCCCCCCCTCCATCCTACTTAATATCATGCAAAAATAGAAAATAAAATATATGTCCAATATCTTAATGTTTTATACATTTAGAACACTAATGTAAATAAATGTTTGATATTTGACTACATTCGCCCTTTTGTTATGATGAATATAATTATACATCCACCATGGAGTACTTCAGTAAATCAGTTGAAACTGATAACAAAAGGGCAACTGCAAAATTGGTAGAAACCCATTAGAAATTCATAATTTACATGAGGGGCGATTGTGACTCACAATAAAAATCCTAAAAAGTTAACAATACAAATGTAAACATTTCTAGATGATGTGTAATTAATACAAAATCCACTATCATCAAAGCGTGCATGAACAATTGTTTGGTTAGCCGAACACGGTTGGTGACTAGTCGGTGATGATTCAATTACATTGCACAAGGCTAGTCGGTCGATCACGGTTGCAATCGTTGGTGCGCGCTTTCACACATGATAATAGATTGGTGTTGCTCCCCCAACTACGAATGGGGTCAATGTAAACTCCTCCATTTACGCCTATTACCGATGGGTAAAAATAAATCCCGAGGAACAATCCAGAAGTCATATACAGTTACTGTAAATATTAGAAAAACTATGATTCTGTTTAGGATGCCGTTATGGAATTCTGCCACATTTACATTCTATTAAATGAAATTACTTCAAAAGTTTATACCTTAAGGAGTTTAGGTTTAATTACTTTACATAATTTTGACAGTAACAGTAATGCCTGTTTTCACAAACGCCAGATAACTTAATTCTCCGATTACTTCTATTGTAACAGATTGTTGGAACAATCGTAATAAGCCATTTAGTATTGAACTAAATATTTAGACCCTTTTTGAAATCGGGCATAAATATGTCAATACCTTATTAGATATCGAATAAATTTTAGATATAAAAAATAAACGAATTTTGCTTATTAATTCAAATTCTGCTAGCATACAGTCAACTCTAGATTTATCGGGGCGAAGTAAGGTTGACCCGTTGTAGATTTAAAAAAAGCAGTTACAATTAAAGTTCAAAATAAAAATAAAAAGAATAACAGCAGTTAAAATTGAGATTCAAACTGTTTTAAAAAATGTTTCAGTTCCTGACGATGGTAAATCCACAACCCGGTAAACCAAGAGTCGACTGTACATGTTAAATTATTCTGTTATAAGAAAATTAATTTAAAACAGTAATATAGTCTAGTCCCCAATAAAAATGTTTAATACATTTCCTATCTAATTTTACTAAACTTTCCGTTTAATGTGCTATAATAATTTCTAATTGTTTTTTGTTAATAGATAACGGAAAATTTTGCAATTAAAATTAGTTATAACCATAACCAAAATATCTAAAATAAATGCTAATGTCTATATGATAAATGATTAGAATTGCACACCTCCAACTCCAGGCTGTGTTTTTAGGAATCAGACAAATATACACGTGAATGCTCGTATTTGGTTTTTAACGTGCCCCCTCAGTGTTACCACAAAGTGCACGTTATATTCGAGATTCGTTAGAGTAAATACGATATATACATTAACATTTATTACAATTTTCATAAAATTTAATTCCTAAATTAATTATCAGGTACTCGTTGCACTGATTGTAGTGTTGTCCAAATATAACCAGGTTCCGCCTGTGGATTGACAGGAGGATACGGAGTACTTTTTGCTTTGTAATAATCTGAAGGAGCGTGCATTATAAAATCCATGCATTGTAATTTCCTAGGGACATCTTCTTCTGGTCCTACACATGTATATAAACGTGTATCGATTGCAAATTTCGATAACACTTACCAATTATATACGTTGCTGGATCAAATGCTTGTTTTGGAGGAGGGCTATGTTTACTTGGTAGTAACCAAGTAACACACGCACTTTTTTCACAGTACTGATCGGTAAGAAATCCACGTATTTGAGCATAATATGTATCACCATCGACATCCAACATTGAAACGATATCACCCACTTGAAAATATAATCCCTTTAAAAACGAAATATAAGTAAGCGTTCAAAAAAAATATTTAACATAATACCTTATAGAATACGCTAGTACTGGTTATTGGAGTAGCAACAGCAGCTGAAGCTTTAATGGGCGTTCGTTTAAAATGCGATCTTCGTCCTCTACCTTTGGGCATCGCAACTTTAGGTATGGCTAAAGGATTTAACCTTGTTTTGTATGAGCGTGTAGCTCGAGTTTTTCTTCGACATCGCGAATAGTTTTCTTGCTTGTTGTCGTCATCTTCTAGATCAGTTTTTAAAGTATCTTTAGTTTCGTTTATACAATCTAAACAAACTGCTCCTAAATTTTCGGCGTTCGTCCATAAAGGCGATTCGTTAGTTTCACATTTTAAACATACTGGATTTCCTTTCAATGGCATAACGGACGCGTTCGATTTAAAAAAATTTCAAGGTTAAAACGTTTTCAACAATTGTAATTCGATTCGTGCAACGTTAAAGAAAAACAATTAACTTTTTATAAAATTTACGAATGTTATAATAAATGTTTTCTATAAAATATATAAAAATTACACTTAATATAAAAATAAAATTGAAGGTTATAAACGGATCAAAAATGTTGTAGGGTATAAAGGTTCTTATAGCACCAATCATCTAACGAGTATAATTCTTATTGTGTACAATTAGGAAATTTCAAGCAATTTACCAGTGCTTAAAAATTAAAGCCCATGGCCGATATTGTATTTATCAAAGATCTTTGATAGTGTAATATGGGCCCATTTCTTGGAATTCCTTAGATGCAAATAAAGTTATTTGAAGTACCTACATAGCTATTTAATCCATAGTTACATCTTCTTAAGTTGATCCACTTCATTTCCTTGCGAACCCCCATTATCAGCTGTGGAAGAACTTTTACTGATGCCCAAGAACACCTGCTGCAAGGATCTTTGGCTTGCCACCATAAAATATAGCCAAACCACCATAACATGCCATTATATAATCTTGGAAAAAAGAATGCAAAATAATATGTACAATAACTACAATAAATAATTAGATTTTCCTCCATGACCAGTATTCGATTGCTTGTTATTATATATTATGTACAACTTATTCACGATAAGTTCCCTGTACGTCATCAATAAAGTTACTAAATTGTATATATTTGTAATATTCAGTTTAAAGTTTTGAATGTGGCATATTTCAACGACAATTTACCTGCACACATGACATGCGAAAGAAAGACTATAATCTATTAGTACTGTAAAAATACGAGACTTTATTGATGGCATGCGTGATTAGAACCCATTTTGAATAATGTATACTATGTATTTATAATTCTCCATAGGAATTTAAGAAATTTAAAAAAAAATTAATTTGAATTTGAATACTCTATCTGTGATTTTAATTAGTGTAAACATACGTAGTAGTAGTACTACGTTTTTTAGAAAATATCTCGAACAATGATGATACGTCCTTTTTCGACCCATAAAAAGAATAAAAATTGGTAGAGAAAATAGATTAAAATAGTAAAAAATAAATTTTTACTTGCTAGCTTTTTTGTTTCTTGTGTGAAGATACCGTACAACAATATATGCGATCCACCTACAGAGGTCACATCCAATTGCAGCAGTTACCAAAATTAGCCATGGCATCACCTACATGTAGCTGCTACAATAAAGAAAATGTTATTATTTAATGCATATTTCTATGCGAAACCTACTTTTACAACAGCATGATAAATTTAAAAACATTCCATTTTTTAATAATAAAAAGAACACAACAACCTAATTTATATACTTACGAATAATTAACAAAAATAAAAACTACTAAAATGAGAATATTTAATGACATAATCGTGTTATGTACATTTTATATGACTCGATGCATTAAAATAATGCCAATGAGAACTATTAAAAGTTGCATAGGTTTAATTATAATAGAAACATTCATAAATAAGAAAACATTACGACAAAAGCACATATACATGTGACCGCATAGAAATTAACAATTTCTCAGATTTTTTACATCTATATCCCTGAGATACTCAGAACAACAAAAGTAAGACGCACTCATTTCTAAGGGATGCTCTTTTTTTAGGTACGCTAATTCTAACGACACTAGCGATGGAACAATATTACCTAAATTTTACACATCTTGTTCTAAAATTTGTATTTCTAATATTGCTACAGCATAACTAGTTTATAAATACGCTAACATCTTAATAAATAATAAGTCATTTAAAATACTAACTCACAAATTGAATATCCGTACATTAATTATAGTAATAATGATAAAATAACAGTCTTTTGGCAGATATACAAAAATTTAAAAATCTTAACGCACATTATTCTAAAATACTGATTACTAACTATTTATATATTTACACATATTAAGTAAAAAATGGAAGATATCCAGAACCCTAAATAAAGTAACTGGCCAGTTCTTATTGGAACACTTCGATAATTAAAACGGTATCGACAATTAAAACCTAACGAAATAGTTAAATTAGAAATTTTACAAATTAGGTATGTTTTCTAATCTTTTTGGCATGACTGTAGAAATCTAATCCAGATTAGCACATATTGAATAATAATGTGAAGGTTTCTTTTTCGAAAAATTAATTTAAAAAATGGGCAAATTTCAATAATTAGTTAAGATCGTCGGTCTTTTAACATTTTTCAATTAATTAATGACGAGAAAAAACGCAAATTTTATGGGGGGGAGGGAGCACTTAGAAAATTTTAATTATTTTTTTTTCGCGTATGAAATAATTAAAATAAAAAGTAACCTTCTGTAAGATGTATCGTTAGAAATTGTTTTCCTAAAACATAAACGTTTTAAATTAATCGAAACAAACAATCACATTTTCAATATGTATCATTCTATATACGTACTTAAAAATTGAAATATATAACAACTATCGTATAAAAATTGTTAATACTTAATTGTTAATTGTGTACTTTATACACATATTAATGAAATTGATAATAAACATAATTGAGCTAAATTTTAATGAGTAGTATAGAATTTAAGGTCAATTATTTGATATTTTTTTTTATAAGTACCCGAATTAGAATTGTTTACAAATCACAACCTAGGATCATAATCATCCTGGCCATAGTTACAAGTTTCGATTGATTTATCGTTTATAATAATGTTTGTATCGTTCAAATTATTTCAAAATTTTGAAAATAAACATCGTAAGGGAATGGCAGGATATTTTTTTGAATACTGTTCTAGTCGAATTAAGTATTTATATCTACGTTTTTATAAAGAGGATTTAAATAAGTAAGTAGTCATAATTAAATTAAGTATAACTACTCAAATTAAGACCGATAGTTAGGTAATTGCACCTCGAGCTAATAAAATACTGACCTTATTTTATAATCATTGAGTGTTATCCATTATTTGTACACAAGCACGATATTAGGTAGATAATAATTGAAACTCGGAACAGTCTATAAACACATGCATCTCCTAATTATTAAAATTCACGTACTCAAACATTTCTTAATAAATAGTCCACGGTTTGGGTTTTCTTTCTTTCAAAAACGCACCAATAAAATTAAATCGGTGGAGTGTTTGAAAGGTCGAGCGCTGTAAAACGCGAATTTACGAAGCTAATGCAGTTCTACTGGGTGGAGGAGATTGCGCAAATAAAACCCCTTGATACATAATTCCGTTGAGTTCCATACTTACGACCAAGGAATTATCCCCGTTACGGGAATCCCCTGCAAAGATATAACAGCATTAATATCACTCGCATCGTTAAAATCGTGCGAGTTTTGTCGGGGAAAATGAAATGCGCGCCTCTATGCGATGGACACTTATTCGATTTAATGAAAAAGAACTCGTCGTATCAAATCGAATAAAAAAAAAACCAAAAAAAAAAACTATTTTCAGTTTGACCAAAGTCGATCTTTTTTGCCTTTCGATGATTCTTTGTTCTATTTTTGTTTATAAATAAATACGGAACGAGCTCGCGCTCCATTAAGTCTGGCACTTCTAACGAAACACATTAAGGCCATCAAATGTTAGATCTTAATTTTTCCGAGATTTATATTTTTGGATATAATCATTATTAACGTCTACGTTTCTAAAAAAAAAAAAAAATGCGAATTTTTCAGAAACGAAAAAGTAGAAGAGCTGAGCCGGTGGGCAGGTGTAGATGATACTCACCTCTACTGTTAATTTTGATATGTGTACTAGTTACGACGTGGCGGTGTTCGTCTTCCTCCTTTACGATTTTCTTTGGAGGCGGCGAACACTCCCGTTCGGGTTCTCTTTTGATTATCGGCGGCTGCTGTTGGGGCGGAGGGAGATGAGGTGCTGGATCTGATAGATTGAGCGCTTCCTTCTGAGGTTCGTGTTGCAATTGATTATTATTGTATAGATTCCACAAAGTCATGCGCGACATTTCCAGATGATTTAATGGAGACGTCGCGCTCGGAGGAGACGTTTCTCCTTGTCGCGGAGGGGTGGCGGCGGAGCTTCGCATTTCCTTATTTAATAATTTAACGTATTCCATCATGCGAGCTTCGAATTCGCTCGGCGCTAATCCGGGTATCGGGCCACCATTTAACGGTTGGCCCATGGGTTGCGGATGGCTCGGGTGGTGGGCGCCGTTGTGCAAACTTATTCCGCCGCTCATTACGGAGTTCATGCGCGCCGTTAATTGTTGATGTTGAGAAACTAACGATAACGGAGACATTTGCGAAGACGGTATTGGAGATCTTTGAATGTTGTCGTACTGTCCGTAACTACTTCTACGACCTTCTCGTCGATTACCATCGATCGCTGCTTGAAGTTCAGATGGTGTCGATAGACGACGCTTATCGCATTCGTACGGATAAAGGTATTTCATGTACCTGCAAAAGTAGAAGGGAAGATAAGCAAAGCATAATGGTATAACGTTTTATTGCGTTGTTATAGTGTCTGCGACGTCCTATTTAATAACGATGTACGTACTTGTCATCGGGAGGAATTTATTTAAGAAAGTCTGACGGATGACAGCTACGGCTTCTAGATAAATGATCAGTTCTATATTAAGATCGGAGAATGGCGGACTGACGAATTGCTCTATAGACGGCTCCGTATCATTTGAAATTAATAATAGCTAGGCTTAGCCGAGCAAGCAACAAACTACGTTCCACCTTCATCATAACTTCCACCTTCCACACAAAAATATACAACGATTCGGTAATTAAGGACACTTCTTCTTGGCCACACCGTGACTAACCAGACGAGGGGAGGGTTTAAGATTAGTCGTCGTTCGTGGATATCAGTTTAGGTGCATAGCGAACAATTTAAATTCTATCTATGTATTAACCTTCGGGTACGTTATAAATCATTGCCAGACATTTCTAGAGAGAACGTTTCTTTATAAACGTCTTAAAAGGCGTCTCATACGTTACGCACACTTCCACGATTTGCAATAGTACTTTAATTAAAAAGAAACAATCGAAAATGCGAGAAAATTTAAGGCGTCGCGACGCTTAAATTATATATATATATAGCTATTTATTTAACATTTACTTACTGCGTTCGCAACGTAAACGCCGCGGAAGTAATTGAAGATGGCAGATGAAGGCCCTTAATAATCTCCTGCCATAATTTCTTGTTAATTACGTCGACTAGTCCTCCCCGCGCTATCACCAAATTATACAATTCGTAAAGGTCCAAAACCGATTTCGCCATTATCGGCAACCGGTTAATGGGAGTTCCTGCAAAAAAAAAGGAGAATTGATTTAGTCTCTTTTTATTAAACGAGCGACCAACTTTACAAAATAACCATTAGTATCCGTTAAATTTTAATAATTTATGACACAAGTTTGATCGTAAGTTGAAAACTAGGCATGTTTTGTCAACGAAATGATTCAGATTACGAGGGGGGGTTGGCTGGCGGCCAACCGTCTTGTTGTTATGATGTTTTACGTTACACGATTTGTATTGAAAATAAAATAGAATTAGAAAAATATTGTATTCGTAAGCCTAGATAGAGCAAACCAAAATAATTCATCCTTTTAACAGTTCCGTGACGTTGATTTAATACACATTTCAAGTTTCTTTGGACAGACAAATGTAAGTATTTCTACACTACATACAAATTTAGGCTGTTAATTAAAATACTTTATTTCTTTCTTAAGTGCCGTTTTTGTTCAGTTAACGATACCTTATACAAATTATTTTTGAAATGCCAAATGTTAATTATTCAATTGGCTGTGACACTTTTATACGCGTAACTCCGATGAGTGTTTAAAAAAAGCGATATTTTTATCAAGACGTAGATTGATTGATGGGACGACCACGTTATTTCTGTTAATGTAAGCTTCGTAAACAAGACTTTAATCGAATTGTATATCTTTACCTATCTAGTTAAAATTGTAATAAAAATTACGTGACTTTTATTATTATATGTTGGATCAAAATATACAAGTGCGGCTCTGGAATACTTTTCGTCGCGGCAAAATGAAACCGATTGGCTTGAAATTCATGTGACGTTTACATTCCCCCCCAATCATTTTCATCGATTTGATCTAATGTGCGGCAACCTTAACAACACAATGATGTTATAATACGAAACGAAGACAATTGAAATCGTTTAACAAGTGTTAGGCTCTTTGTAAACAGCCCGCGGCGATCTCAATTGCCTTCGTGTCATACTATACCTATATATACTCACAATAAGTTTTAGTTTTATAATCTTCACTAAAATTTACTTTACATTAACAATAAGATAAATTTAAATCAGAACAATGTGTTGTCGAAAGTTAAAATCTTTAAAAACAAATTCAGTTTTACAGCGACAACTCGCAAGTAAATAGACACCCTAACACTTTCGAACAATGCTAAATATATGTACAGTAAAACTTAGTTGCTGCACATCCTGCCTGTCCTGTGAAAGCCTTAACCCGGTCGGGCACGGAATTGTGGGAGTTCCGTTATTTTGACCTGTGTTATGTTGGCCCACTCGGCACGCAAATATTCTAACAGCTCTCCGTGGTAAGTGAGTTTTTGTAAACGTCCGACTGACCGACCGACTCGTGGAAATTTTTGGATGCCGTTTCGCGCTTGCCCATCATCTCGAGTTCTTTTAGTGATGTGACACGAGCAGATTCATCTACCGTATCGTTCGGTAACCCACCGAACGATATTGGAAGAAGACGACCGGTCTTCAACATGACGACATATTTTTCAACATTAATATCACCCGAACATTTTACAAGTTCTGATCGTCGTACGCTCGCAAAACAGCTACCCCACGTCTGTGCCCCGCGGCTCGGAAAATTTGTCCTGACGCTTCACGGTTAGTTGCAGACGGTTCGTGTCGAATTCTTGACTGGACTTTTTTCAAATTCACGATGTACGTTCACTACATAAAAACTACGCGAAAGAGATGACACGATAATAGTAAAAGTTTAACGTGGGGCGTCCCATCACGGTGCTCGTTCCCAATTTTCTTTTCGAAATATTGATTGTTTCCGCCCGGCAACTCTCCCATGAAAATCTAGCCGAATTAAAACCAATACATAACAGCTATGTCGCGAGGATTTTCTTCCACCGCCCATTATACGGCCCTCAATCGTCGGGCTATTGGTCCAAATCAAGCCAATGTGACTTAACGGTTTCCTTATTTTCTCTATTGAGGGCCGGTTTTACAATTATGAGATATACGTTAGATAAGCTATTCCTGAAATAACTTTCATGAAAACCATTGTCTCGAGAAACGTTTCCATAGCAGTTATTCCAGAAATAGCTATTCTGCAGTATAATCATGTTTGTAAAACCGGCCCTGAACTGCACTATCGTCCGATTCACGATTGACAGCAGAATAATCACACTACAACACTCGTATTGCCGAACAATTGCTAATGATTTGGGGCATCTTTCTTATTTTCAAGTACAGGCACAACTCTCAAATGAGAGATAAATAATTAACGCAGTCAATTACAATGCAGCACAATAAGTTTCTATAAAATTGTAGGTTGTCTCTGTATTAGGTAATACATATAGGGTTAATAACAAATATATTTATGCGACAGTGTCTAATTTTTTAAGTTTGCAAACAGAAAATAATGTAACGTTTATCAAACGTTTATTAAATTAATTTCGCAGCTTATTTATTTGTAATTGTTTACCTAAAACACGATTTCACAATTAAATAATTGTTTAAAACTTGCAGGGTATTAGTCGTATCGAAGTATGATAGTGAAAAAAGTCTCTATGAACATACAGGTACGTTCTCGAATGTTTTATTTTTATAAGTACTTTACTATATAGGTAAGTACTAAGTAACTAATTGCGCCCAACAAACGACCAAAAGTATTTCAAAAAATGCGTTTCGCGTTGATTATTCATTTTATTGAACTTGAAAGAACCCAGCTAACGATTTTTAAATTTCGCGGCTGATTTCTATTGGTATCACATGAAAACATTTGCAGTCAGTAGCGGTGATAAATTAGGCGAAAGGAATTTTGAATTGTTTGAGTAACGAAATATTATACCTGCCGTTACATATATAAATAATTACGTCCAGTTTCACGTATTTTACCGCTTATGTTATTTTTGAACATATTTACATTAAAATATTATTCGTTTAATTTAATCCTTTACTGCAGTACGTCGCTACCTTTGTTATTTAACTTGACGTTGACGTTTATATACGAGTAGTACCAACAGAAATCCGCCGCGAAATTTAAAAATTGTTAGTTGGGAAAGCAGCCTCTGAAAATACACCACCTTCTGACATTGCGTTATTACAAAAAAAATGATCCATTCTGTGGCGAAGTAAAAATTAACGCCTCTACAAACAACGTTGAAAACAATTTAATGACATATATCAATACAGTACGTCACCCCTATGAAGCTAAAGATGAAGTCCGGCGCCGACGTGTAAATCAACATTTTTTTAATATTACTCGACTAAACTATAGTAATCTTTATAACAATAATAATATTTTGTGTTATTTTCACGATAAATATTAAAATAATTGTTCCTGCCTCGATTTTTTATTCGTTGTATCTACTGTTTCGACGATTAACACCTGTTGCTCGTTCTAGAACTTTTTCTAAAAAAAAATGAAATGTCACTTACGCATTTATATACAGGGCGCCCAGGAAATGGTGGCGAATCTCTCGGGAGCGCACGAACCACGACAAAACAGTGCCACAAGTCCCTATAAATTATTTTCCTCTCCTGTTGAGATATCCAGCCTCGAAGTTGACAAAAATAAAATCTTTTTTTTTAATTTAATGTTTGTTATACCTACGTAATAAGTGAAGTTTTTAAAACGGTGTTTTGATATCACCCCAGACGAGTCGGGGGCGAGGACACAAAAAAGGGAACTCTTGTTTAATTTCGATCAAATGAACCGTATTTCAGAAAAATCATACATAATGGAGATGCAGAGTATTTATCACAGATAATTATTATTTTCCGACGAGCACGTAAATTCTCAAACGTCTAATTAATACTGAATGTTGGCCATTGCAAATAAATACCTCTCGGCCTTGTGCGACGAAGCTCGGTTAGTTAATTCGAAAGCTTAGGACATGCGAATCGTTTTTGTTTGGGCCTACCCCTTAATGAAATTTTCCTGGAGATATTTGGTGGTCGCTGTTTCGGAAAAAATATTTTACGTGTTAAACATCATATTGATACGGATCGTACAGTTTTACAATACCTTTAAGCGGCGAGAAACTAATTAAAATAATTATCTGGATCTCTTATTCTTTATTTATGATTTTCTCGAATATGGTTCATTTTGACCTTCATATACTACACGCACGTACACCAAAAATTATGAAATTGTAACGAAAAGTAAAAAATGACATTTAAAAAAAAATATTTTTATTTCGCAACTTTGGGGGGGGGGGGGGTGAAAATTTCAACAGGGGAGCGCCGTAAATAAAAAAAATTATATGAACTTGTGGCATCGCCGTGACGTGGTTTATACGCTCCCGAGAGATTCGCCGCCATTTCCTGGACACCCTGTACAACACTCGTGTTTAATGTCGGCGTTTAATACCTGCGCGAGCACAGGTTGTTTAGCTTGTAAAAGATAATTTATGAACCTTTAAAAATATCACACCTCTCAACTATCTACACATCTTCCTTGTAAAAGTACCTACTTACTAGGTATATTGTTTGCGATAAAATAGGAATTAGATCTTAATTTTCTACATGCTGGATTTGTTTTATTAAATTAGTGCCGCACCACTAATATACATACAGAACTATAGTAACGCGCAATATTTTAAATACCAACTATTTAAATTAGGTTTGCTAAGTTTTTCCTACATTAAAGATTGTGCCATATAGAAAAAGATCTGTCGAACATTCTCTAGTTCAAGAATAACATTCGTTTAATTGAATAAAGGGAGGAGGAATTTAAATTCGAACTAAATCGAGCGGCACATCGTATTATGTATTTAATGATAGTCAAAAAGCACGTTTTAAAAATATTAGTGCATATTACGGGAGGTGTCAAGAATGATTGACGGGTCCTTTTCTACATGGCACGATCTCTAAACTTTATGATGTATGTCGACAATTAAGGTTTTGGACGACGACGATTTTTAACCCATATTTATAATAAAACCTGGACAAATTCAGGATTGCCAAACATTTATTACAATTAGAAATTAGTGGCGCGCTCATTTGCGAACTCGTAAAAATCGACAATCTTCGAATTTAAAAGATAAATGATGTAAACAAAAATTTGAACATCACAAACTATACGATTTCCTGTGTTCTCGTTATTATTTTGAAGGCTAATCTTAGAAAGTGTAATACATAAAGATGATTGATATTGTGGATGAATATATACATAGATTGTTAACGACGTTAAATCTTTTAATAGTCGATCATATGACAAGTAAAAAGCAACAGACAGTTTTTGTCTTTCTGGCTCGCATTTTAAGAATGCGCTGATGATTTATTTAATTTTAGCATTTGTGTTCACGTATTATTACGAATCGTAATTCTATTTTTGTGCCCGTAATTATTTTGATGGTGCGTTTTCGGACAAATGTATTCCATCCAGAAGTTGTCAGCTCGTCCCGACGCGACGCGACGCGACGCGACGTCTAACTGCGGAAAGTTCGAACGGATTTTAATTAATGGAACACATCTTTACAAAGTATGTAATAGATAATAATAAAATCCCGTCTCCTTTTGTTTTTACTGAAAACAACAGACATTAAACAGAAGTTAACATGGCAAAATAATATTCTATCATCGACATCAAAGTCAAGTGCAATCGTTACAATGTTTAACGCCTTTGATCAAATGATACTGAGACGAACGTACCGACATAGCTACAAAATAATGATACATAAAACATAAACCGTTCTTTCATGTGCATTCCGACAGGCGGGGATCGTAAAAGCAACACTTACAGTGTTGGAGAAGCACACTGAAACGATAACTTAACGTATGGTGACATTTATGAATTAAACCGGTGAAGGTGAAGTTTGCGAACTACTAACTGGATCGCGAACGAATCCCGAGAAAACCTTTTTTATTTGAACGTCAAATTAAATTTTTAATGGGGGGCCCCCGACGAATTTATTTTTAGCGTAGGTAATTGTAATTTTGATATTTTTCTGAAATACGAATCTAAATATCGAGCAGTTTCGGCAAAATGACTTAATCGACGAAAAGTAAATTTTACAGGAGCGCACATTTTGTGCTGTCGCGTACCTTTTACGGAAATACAAATCGATTTTTCTGGTCGAAAAAATCGAAATATTATTGCCAGATTTTAACAGATGATGTCTTTGCTCTAAAGCAAAGGAATGCATCTAAATGCATAAGATCAGTAACTCATTTTGCAAGTGAGGGCTAAGTCGTTCTGCCAAAACGTCGACAATATGTTCCTACCTACACATGCAATATACATAATATTTAGCAGATAAACTGAAAAAATTGTTAAAAGTTAAAGATATAAATAAAGGTAATTTAATAAAAGTGGATTCGTGTATATCCATAGGTGAAAGGGGTTAGGGGTATACAATAAATGGCATTGCAAGTTTTTATGCCACCAAATAAATTAGATATTCATCATCAATTTGAGTCACTTAATTCAATTTTTCTAGAATACGCACTTAAACTCTTACGACTCTAAACCCTTCAATTAAAACATAACTACAGTAGGCGCTCTTAATTCGACACGTTCGGGACCACGGCCGTGTCGGAATAGCGATTTTACCGGATTGTCGAACGTCAATATATGTAGTTTTAATGGGAATACCAAAAATAAATTGTAGATAAAAATGCAAACGATCAAAACATGTATTTTATGTGTTTACGCACATAACCTGAATATATACATATCGTCTGAATCGGTGTAGACGATATAAATATACGACAAAATATTTCGTCATTCTAGTAAGTGCGGAGTTTATAAAAAAAACATAGAGCATAAAATTAAATTCAAACATCGAATATTCTTGTATTAATAAAAAAACACAGTATAAGAGACCAAAATGTTAAAAAGGTATACTTTTAGGGACCAATTGGGAAACAGGCACTTAGGGGCCTCCCCTAAAAGCCCTGTCATTGAAATAGGTAGAAGAAATAGTAGTCACATACAATGAAAATTTCCAGGATCGATTTTAATAAAAAAATTTTTACGTTTGTTTTATACTGCATTATTCGAAATTAAAAACATTCCGGCTGGCGCGCTATAATTTAAACAATTATCACAACAAAATGCAGGGTGTCAGAAAACGTTAAGTCATATCTACAGAAAATCAAAAAAATCTCTCGGTAACGTATAAACCACGTCAAAATAATGGCGCAAGTTCCTATAAATGTTTTTCCTACGGTGGTTCCCCGTTGAGAGATATTCGCCCCCAAAGTTAAAGAGTAAACATGTTTATGTTTCGTTGGAATTTAATAATTTTTGATGTACATACGTAATTTCCCGAACACCCCCGTATTTCGTTGCATCTAATAATTGTTTAAACAAGACAAATACTCGAGTGCGTCAATCGAAATGTTTCAGATTTCAAATAATGTAGCACAACGAACAGTTAAAAAAAAAGAAACTTCATCAAAATCGGTTCTGTTCTTGTGGGGTTCCGAAGTACAAACCTAATTTGACTCGACTAAAATTATCATCATCACGTTACCCGCTTAATTCTAAATTAGACGCTTACTTATTAAATGAAATTTATAAGTCGTGATATACTGAAAATTGCAGGCAATTTGTTATTCAATATAACTATAATTTTCGAATCACTTTCAGTATATTTAACAACTTCATAACGGACACTATTGCATTTTGACGGCCGAATAATAATTACGTTTAGGTCGATTTCCGAACAGCAATTTCAGTCACTTCCTTATTTCAAAGTAGATAACTTAAATATCTTAATTTTCGCTGTCGTTCAATATTTTCCGTTTTGAAAATATTCGCTCTCTTTTAACATAGTAAATTTAATTTGGCTCAAACGCGATTCAAGAGCTACGACCGCTTTTGTTCGGAACAAAAATAGACGAAATGATTTAACCCCCTCCCTAACCCCTATTGCACAGATACTTCAAAGAAATCGAGACGAATAGATTTGGATCACCTGCGCAATAGAGATAATTATTAAAATAGCAAGAGGAGTGATGGACTATGACTGATTACCATCACGTGAACAGATCGAGAAGGTGACAACCGGGGTACAAAGCTCCTATAATTTATAAATAGTAGTTTATAAACGCCGTTATATCTTCCCTCGTAGTCATAAAACACGTGTTGCCTGAAAACTTATTTTCATTTTTTGTTTAATTACCGATTTTCACGGTTGTCCGAGATATTTTTAGAATTATTCCGTTTGATTTATTATTTGGGCCGGTAATGGATTTGCATACTTAATAAAAATTCATTTACGAAATTGAATTTTTATAATTTAGTGCTAATTAAGATTTTTTTTAAGTGCATTTCTCAGTGTCATTTGTGCAATGTCGCCGATAAACAAAAATTTACGTTGAATTTAAAGAAAATTAGGAGCAAACCGACCAAAAAACATAAAATCGAATGCGACGTTTAAGTGTATGTCAAACATAAAAATTTAATTAACTACGAAGGTTCTGTACGATTTCATCTTTAATTATTGCTAAAATTTTATATCCAGGTGCGACCGACGACCACTCGACTTCGATATCGATATTGGCGTCGTGGGCAGGTGCGAATCGCTTCTCGAGAAAGAAAGTTTCATTAATCAAAAAAAGCTTGCAACAGAAATTCAAATCGCAAACGTGCAAGAACAATAAAACAAAAACCATCGTATAGGTACAAAGGAAATGAAATCAATTGCGTTCACGGTCGGAATAATGTAGCTTCAAAAGTAACTCGCGGAACGTGCCTGGCAGGTCTAAGTGCAAACAGAACGGACAATTACATCAATTACAATGTATGTGATTTCATAGTTATCGCAGTTGGCAGTGGAGCACTTTTACGTGCAGAGTTCAGCCGCCGCCATTCCATCGAGAGAATAAAAAAAAAATTGTTACGAGTATTACGAAACGCGTAGACGAATCAACCTCACGTTCACTAAAAGGAAAACTATAATTGATTAGTTATTGGACAATTTATTTATGAATTTAGACGGAGCTTTAATAACATATTATTTATTGAAATAGCACTACCTAACGATTTTCTATATTATATCGGTACGCTTATGGTTAAAGGAAAACTAACATACGTAAAAGGAAAATCGCGATAAATTTAATGATTTTCACATCAGCCGGATGTTAGGTATAAAAATCTAATGTCGAGGAAAATTAGAATAAATCAAATAACCAGACTGTTTTGTCTTACCGATAGAAAAAAAAACCCGTAATACGATCTTTCTGGTTACACAAAAAAAAGGTTTGTTTTATTGAAGTTGGTATACCGAGAATGAATAATCGTGACTACAAGAAGTTGTGTGTTCCTTATAATACTAAATGTATAGCAAACATAATCACTGGCAGTTTAAACTTTGACCCTATACACTCCTAAGTTTGTGGTTGTAGTGTAAAGGAAAAACAATAACAAAATAACTGGCCGTACGTATATGTTTGTAGCGATGCAAATTGCTTTTCTGTTGATGGTGTTTAAGTAACAAAAATTTATAATTTATAAGTAGATAGTAATCAACTCGCTGTTAATCAATAAGAAAAAAAAACAATTATCTTTTAACGTAATATACAGCGTGTCCACGGACGGACCTAACTAAACGATTGGAAGGGTTTCGTGCAAAAAGTCCCTATGTGACTTTTCACGTTTCAAAATAATTAACATTTTAGCTGTTGAAACTCTACGCTTCGTCATTCGGACAAACCTTTGTAAATAATTGTTTTTACAACTTTTTTAGATAGAGACCTTAATTTTATAATGCGAAGAATAACAGTGTATAAGTACATTTCAATATCACTAATTATAATTTTTGACTTACGTACTTTTTAATGAAAAATGCATATTTTTTACATTTTAATAAAAAAAACTAGTAGAAACACAGGTTGCGCTGCAATGCGACCCGCTGCGCCCAAACATAATGTACGGTTACCGTTAACTTAATACGAAAGCCATATTTACACTGCTCAACTATACTCGTTACGTTTTTTTTTTTAATTTTTTGAATCTATAGCTAGCGGTCAAAAATCTAATGTACTCCGGATTATTTCGGGGTGCAAAAAGAGTTTTTGGTACGATCAAACAAAAGTATGTACAAAAATTCTCGCTTTCGTTAATTCTATTAATACTATGTACTATCATCATCATGCTTGTAATGAAGCGTTAAGCAATATACGTTTGCTGCCATTGTAAGTCGTCCGTGAATTTATTTTAATTTATTGCAGTTATTTTAAAATTCACCAGTTTATTATCGAATTTAAGTAATAAATTAAAACGCATATTATAAAACATCGTTTAACGATTTAAACGTTATTAGTAATTTTATAAAATTACCTTTAGATATGTAAGTAGTTATATGTAGTTTGATATTTTGAATTTAGCTCTCCTGCTCGTCTTCAAACAACGTTATCTTAGTGAAAACGAGTTCAATATCATTTACGTACAAAGCGTTTTAAAAACAAAATTTTCTAAAAAAAAACACAAGAGAAAAGTGGCTTTATGATACTTAAAGATACTAAATGAATTATTTGAAATTTCAAAAAATTTTAATTTCTCATTTTGAAAAAGACAGTCTTTTTGCATTAGAAATCAATCAAAAATCCGTTTTTCTACGCAAACTGCAATGAAACAAATGAATAACTACGAAAACAATTTACCTTACAAAATCAAAAATTCGCATTTGCGGTGTTATAAATTCGATAACTTTAGATGAAATAAGAAATAATTTTAGAAGAGAATAAACCTTAATTAATAAAAAATAAACTAAAATTGAAAAATAGTCAAAATAACAGCAAAAATATGAAAATAAGCCGATCTTTCTGAAAATTTTGAATTTGGGTCCATTTTTTAATTCTAAACAACTTATTTTGAATAAATGAATTTTGTATCTATCGATTAAGGCCAGTTTTCTCTCGTCTTTTTTTTTTTATTTTTAGAAATTTGCTTTACAAACACACTGTGGAATAATTTACTTTGTTTTTACTGGAACACTATAAAATTTTTGGCTAATTACACGTATACTATAAGTTATCCGTGGACACACCGTATGTAATGACACAATTTACTGATTGTGAAAGCTCACATTAGAATATTAGTTTATTACTATTAAAAATATAACGCCAGGGGCTTCTACGAAACTAATATCAAAATTAACGTGTGAAACATACGAAAATAACGTAATTAGATTATTTTTTGTTTGTTATTAAACGTGTTTCAGGTTTTTGTACATCTATTGTAGTGTTCGACTTCACATCAACATGTTTTTAAGTGTCAAGTCGACCATGTTCGTGTCGATACCCACGTTTTAAACTTATATTCAAAAATTATTAATTTAAGTACAAAAAGTTACAAAGCGTGAAAGTTGAAAATCGGCGAACTTTACCTCATTTTACGGTAATAAAACTAAGTGCTGCGTACAGCCGGGTGCAAAATTAATGTCGCTAATGATCGCGATCATTGCGCGGACGCACGCGACACGACGAACAGATTATGACCAGAATATTTGAAATTCAATTTTGTATTTGAAATACGTCTCACTCGCCGTAAATACCCGCTTTTCGTAGATTTATTGCGACACGCATGTGAATCATGGATTACGAATAAAAGTCATACAAAATAAACTGGAAATATGGGGAAAGAAAAGTATTGCGACGAATTTACGAGAGAAGAAGATAGAATAAGGCGCTTGGCCGAGAAGAACGAATAATGAAATAATGAGGTTATATGGGGAACAAAGATTAAAATAGTTAGAACATGTGGATAGGTTATGTGATAGTAGAGTAACGAAAAGGGTGCTGCATGAAGATCGATTGGAAAACGAATAAGAAGCTGGTCAAAAAGGAAATGGCAAGGGATGGTCGAAGATTCGAAAAAATTAAGCAAAACAAAACAAAGAACAAAAGCGAACGGATAGGAATACCTAACGACGAAAGCTCTAGAGATCACTAAAGCTCGTAACTTGTAAACTCCAAAATTATACAATAAAACAAAAACAGATACTGAATTATAATTTAAATACGCAGACACATTTGAAAATTTATTAAAATTTATTTCAGGAAGTACGATAATAAAATTATATCTGTAAGCAAGATTCTATTCATTTTTTTTATGACTAATCCAATTTCCTTTCAAATTTTTCACTACACAAATTGTTTCAATAACATAAAAAGTGATATATAGATAGGTATGTACTACGGTGTTGCAGAAAAAAAAACTAACAACGTCTCGATGTGATTTTACATAAAAATAAAATTAAAAGTTTTACGGCGCATTAGTAAAAGACAAATGATCGGCAAATACCTAATACAAGTTGTACCTAATTTTCGAGCTTAACCTATCGCAACAAACTCTTTTTTTTTTCTATCATCGATTAAGAAAATTATGCGTAATTTAAACGGAAATTTATTTGAAAATAATGTCGAAGTCTTTTAATTTTCGGACTTCCATTAAGACTGCCCGCTGATCGCATAATTGTCTTTAGATGGGCGATTAACAGCCTTGTCAACGCGTTGTTTATGTTTAGTTAGGTAACTTGTTGGCGCGAAGCGGCACCTCAACAAGCCCGCATCGACCGGGAACAATTTAATCGAGCCACGAATATAAAATTTGGCAAATACCTACGCGAAAATCTATCGTTTTACTAAAAAGTGATCGTTAGGCAGAGGCCTAGGGGCTATAGGTATACGAGTCGTGGAACTCATTCGCCTCAACTTTATCGGGGGTAACAAATAACCGATATAAATAAGTCTGATCAGTAATTACAAAAGCTGCGACCGGTCCAAGGTGCGTCCCTCTTAATAAACCGTGACATATGATTAACAAGTATATCCCTCAAGTGTGTATCTGGACTTTTTAAAATTGCTACACGGGTCTTCGGCCGTCTCTCTCCCGGAATCCGATTAAAATTGGCCCGACGAGCCGTTATTAATGATGGCGTGAATTAAAAATCCTAATGCGCCCACAGCTCTAATATCGTCCCGGAGATCAGGTTAGGTAGGTAGATATATAATACCAGTATTAATATGCATGGATTTTTAAGACGATCATTTGTAATATACAATTTTCTTTTCTTTTCTTTTTTAGTATAGAGCGTGCCGATTTCCTTTTTAATTTATTAAGAAACTGATTTATTGTAAGATTTTTTTGCCGGCGCACTGATTAATGGATCGAATTAAATTAATTTCCATCGGTTGAAGCAAATTAATGTTTAATTGCGTATTATTTACATTAAAAAAAAATAAAAATGAACGCTTTCTAATTTAAATATTCGATGGTCGTTTTGATGGTAAATAATTTTTTGACTACTTTTTACGAAACTTCGTCTTTAAAAATCTGTTAAGGGGTCCTATAGATTCCACTAATCTATCGGGACGATTGTCGGGGACAAATTGGTAGCGAGCCTCCGCACTATATATCTGATTATCACCGAACAATATTGAAATTCAACAATTCCCCCGAACACGTTTGTGATAAGCTGTGGCATGTTAAGGCAGAAAATTATTGTGAACGGTTCCATCATCTCATCTTGAGCTCTGCTTAGAGCTTAAGTCGAACCTAACAGAAAAATTCAGTCCCACCACGTAAAACCGGACCTTAACTTCGATAAGTCGAGCTTACATCTGAGACGTGAATAATGAGAGCTTGAGATCACGTTTATAACCTCATATTGTTATGGAAATGGATATTATTAATATTGTAGACGAAGTCGACATTGTGGATCGTATAATAAAAATTCCTCGACAAGTATATGTTCGAGCGAACTATTTTGAAGAATATTCTGATCTAGAATTTATTCAACGATTTACAAAAGCAACAGCTTTATATGTTTTAGAAAATATTCAAGATTATCTTCAGTTTGTAGAAGAAAAGAAAAATTTTCTGTAAAATTAACACACAAGATATATTGTTGTGATCTTTTTAGAAATAATGTTATGAGCCCTTTGGTTCAATTACTCTTAACTCTGCGAGTTTATGCAACAGGTGGTCATTTACTGACCGTAGGCGACTATATGCACTGTACTAAAACACTGTCAACATCAAGAATCGTGCAAAGGGTTAGTAGAGCTATTGCTAGTTTAAGTCGGGAACATATATATATGCTCAGAAGAGAAGAAGAAAAAATGAAACGTCAGAATGATTTTTATGAAGTAGGCCGTTTTCCTAAGGTTTTGTGCCATAGACTGTTCTCATATAAGAATTATTTCACCAGGTAAGTTAAGTTAATAATTTTTGCGGTTTTTAAACTTTGTTTACTTTAATAAACGCAGGAGGAGATGATGCAAAAATATTCCGAAACCGAAAGGGCTATTTTTCGATTAATGTCCGGGCTGTATCTAGTGCTGATCTATTGTTTGACGACTTGGTAGCTACGTGGCCAGGAAGCACCCGCGATGCTACTATTTTTAATAATTCTCGTTTGAAATTTCGCTTTGAAAATGGCGAATTTAGCACTTCTGTGCTATTGGGTACTTTATAGCCACATTTGATCAAAAATTATATATTATATTTTAAGGTGATAGTGAGTATATGAACCGAGCTTATCTCTTAACACCTGCGTTAAACCCCGTAATAACTGGAGAAAGACGGTATAATAATAGTCACATCAAAACCCGAGTAAAAGTGAAACGTCTTTTTGGTGTATGGAAACGAAGGTTTCCTATAATGGCTTATGGTTGCAGATTAACTTTGAGAACAGTGTTACATGTCATTGTCGCAACAGCTGTTCTGCACAACATATGCCGTCGCAGAGGTGAACCTGAACCTGAATTAGAACCAGGAGTTGTAAACCATGAATTGAAACCATTCTTTTGAAAGGCGTACAGTAGCATCTTGATCAGTCACATCTGGTGTAGAATTACTCGTCGCACCAGATATCGTTACTTCGCGATCTTCTTGGGTGTTTCGTGCATTTTCCGTACCTACAACTAATTTTGAAACATTACAAATCTGAACACATACAATTTTTACATATATTACTTTCCGTCATTATCATTTTCCATTCCCGTTACTATCGTATCATACAATATTCATACATCATATTACTGAGAGAATCAAAGATTGCGAATCATCAGTTGGTTTGACTGTTGATGGTCCTCCGCCAGTTCTGTACAACTCTGCACGATGTTTGGCTTTGTCTTTCTTCGCCTGTTGTTTCATATTACTCCATTGTTTCCTCAATGAATCACTCACTACTCCTAGTCACATTTTTCCCCTGAGCATTGAATAATGACGTTATTTTACTCCACGCCGCATCTTTTTCTTTATTTGTTGTACCGTTTGTGATTTTACATTCATTACATTTTTATAATTTGCAACCAGTGAGGTGAGAAGGTGCTTCTCCACTCTGGTGTAATTACACCGCTTCATTTTGTCCATAATAATATGGATAACATGAAAACGAGAACAAAACGTCGCAACAGTAACGGGCAATTTGTTAAGTTACATTAGGGAATTTTATTTCGACGTTCTGTTTTATTGTTGCAGTGCGGAATATTTAAAGCTGAAGGAAAGAACCAATCACGCGCAAGTTCTGCAGTGTTGTCAGTTTTACGTACAACTTGGCTAAGGCGTGCTTTGAAAAGCGTGGTGGAACGCATTTTCGTCTTGAGTCGTGCTTACATTTGAGTTCGACTTAGATAAGTTTTAGTTCAAGATGAAGTGGTGGAACCGGGCGTATGTCCCCCAGAAAATGCACTCTCCACTTGCACCAAGAATCTTATTTTCGTTTCGTTCGCTTACAGAGCTAAAATCGCCCACTTCCGTTTAGAGGTAAGAAAAAAAAGTTCAAATTTGTTAATCAGTGTTAGTGGTCCAATTCATCAGTAGTTAGATTACAACGTTAACAGAAAGATCGAGTTCGAGAAAATGTTCAAAAAAAAAAATATCTAAATGTTGTCAAATTTTCAAACCATGGCATGTTCATATACGTTATTCACGATAGGTCCCGAGCTACGTCATCAATAAAACCTCGTATTTTTACAGTACCAATAGATTGTAGTTTTTCTTTGTCATTCCATATGCGTGCATCAGATAAATCGTCGATAGAATATGCCACGTTCAAAACTTTAAACAGAATATTACAAATATACAATTTAATAACTTTTTTATGCACGACCTGCGTTGGAACTTTTTCTTAAAATCATACTTATCGAAGTTTGTGGGCGCGTAAAAGAAAATTGTATTTTTTAATTTCCAACTTTTGAAAGAAAACACGTAAATTTCTTTCTTAATAGATCCCAAATTATTTTAGAACAATCACAAAACTATTGCAATTTTACGAACTACAATTTCGTTCGATATATCTATTGGAAAAATCATTAATCTAAAAGACTTCTTGCGTTAGCGTATGGACGACGACACGTTTGTTTGTATCTAATTACGAAAGTTTTAATGATATCGATTTACTACGCTATAAATGAAAATGTGTTTACAATAATCGTTTCAAAATTAAACGCGAACGCTATATGAAATTAATTAACTTCGCACACAATTAAAGTTTTACGACAAACGATCAAAAATGCCCGCATTTTGCTTTTTCGTAGAAATTGGCGGACGAGGTCACGTTTTTCATAAGGACTTTTCCCGGAAAGTGACGGGTTTCGAATTTGCCAAGTTTACGACGTCCACGTTTAACGTCCAATTACATATTTTTACCAGTTTTTTGACCTCGTTTTTTTTTCCACGATTTTTATTCGGCCGAGTTACCCACCCACTTAAACTTGGAAAATGTTTTAATTGTCGTGTTCTAGACAATTTCCAATAGTTGATTTTAGAAAGCGTCGGATGGCACGAACGTTCGGCGTTCAAAAATAAAATCCGCCTTTGATTTAACCGCGAAGCAAGTAAATTTTAAGTAGATACTCTTTTAATGACTGTTAAAACTTGATTTATATTTCATACCAGTTTATAGGAGAATCTATTTTTGTAGGCATCAGGTTTTAGGTAATAGGCGGATCTTGGCAGATCAAACGGACATTAAAATATTTTGTACATGCACTCCCAAGTTTTGGAGGAAACATTGATATCGCGAGCTTGTATTTAAAAAAAAAACAAAAAAACAAGCGATTTATTCTATGCAGAAATCAATTTTTTTAAGTTCTAGTCGACCACGTTAAGTTTCACATTTTTACGGACAAAATTATACTCGAACTACACATATAACAGTTTATACTCTATTATACGATCGGCCAAAATTATAACACAGTTTAAACTTCATAATTCACGGTACGAGACCGCATAACACGTAAAATAAAACGTTGTCGTATTTGCATTTCAAATATTTACACACAATGCCAAAGCACTAGCGAGAACATCAAATTTTTAACGAATGCGTTTATTAATTAATTACACAAACTCTCGCCGCGTTTTGAAATAATTCTCGGAACGTGACCCTTGTCAACAATTAATATAATATAATCATAATTAATAACTACAAGATTTATATTTCCCGCTACGCGAGAACCGGTAGTTCCGCCGATTGCCGTCTCTTTTGCGCGGGACATTTGACAAACGCTGTCAACGTTGTATTGTTTTTAATTGATTTCGAATGGCGTCATAGGTGGCTCTAGACGCAGGTGGGCTTGCTCAGGTGAGAAATTTCGAATTAGCATTTATGTTTAGGTTTATTTTGCATTTAAATGCGTCTTTAATACGGTGCTCGAGTTTATAGTTGTGCCGTGTGTTTATGACATATTTTACTGACTTTTTTAGCGCGTTTAATTTAAATTTATTATAATAATACCCCGACTATACAGGTTTACTTGAAATTAAGCGATTGTTGTTTCGTCTTTATTACTACGCATTTCTTTTTCAACGCCCGACACTTTCTACAGATAACCCGTAATCAAATAACCAATTAGCCTTTCTTAATGCCACCCAACTACAAATAATTTTAATAAACGATAGGAAATAATAGGTAAGTTTTAACACAACAAAACGGGGGGGGGGGCTTCGGTTAATCGCCTAAAACTCGCATTTTTTAATAATTGAAAACGTTCGGCGAATTCTACAATAATTATCGAATCCCTTCTAAAAGTTAATTAATAACTGGGTTATGTGATATCTCGCCAGTTTGATGTCAAAATTATATGTGATTGATTACGAGTGATTTATAAATAGCGGACACTTCCTGTCTGTTGACGTTGGCAGCCCTTGTGCGCATTCCCGTCAGTCATTATTATTATCATTCCGTGGCACTGCCAACTTTGTTCGGTTTTCAATTTAATTAATTAACAAGGGCCGATTTTTTCATCTATCGGTTTTATCTGTTAGGCATTTACCGTAGAAACATTTGATCGAACAATTGTTTCCACGGTAAGTACCTATCAGATAAATTTACGAAGAGATGGAAAGATCGGCCCTTAAGAGTCGGATTTTCGGCATTTCAATTTTGGTTTAAATTCAAATTTTTTCTCGGCCACCGTTGTTACATTATATAGTTGAAACGACTTTAATTTCAGTTTAAAACGAATGGTACTGAAATTCCGGCCCCGAATGATCGAAAAAGTCAATTTGTATTCTCCATCGAAGTTACAAACAATATTGTAATATTACAAATCAGTTTGACTTGTTCGAGAGAGGAGCAATATCGACAGAATTTCACAGCACGCGTCCAGAATACACCACACATGTTCCTTTTAGGTGAAATTAAATACTGCTGTCTGGGACGACGCCTCGACACGTTCGAACCCTTTCCAGTTGCAACCCCTATCTCTGCCTCGTGTCAGCCGGAAGCCCAAATCCAAATCTTACCCTTGTCGAAATGTCTAAATACCGATCCAACTTTGCATAGGTCTATGAATATATATATTTTTTTCGTATTGTAAACACAAACGCACGAAAAATATGTGGATATGTACATATTTTTGATAGGAAATATGAAATTTTATTACCGAGCGGGAGTAATAAAGCGGAAAAAACGCTATGAATACAAATACTTATATATAAATATATATGTATAATATAAAAGGAGGAAATAATAAAAATGTATTCGTATTTGTAGCCGTGAGCGAGGATAAGCTCGTAAATTAATATATTTAAGTTCGATCGTAAATCTCGTAAGCATTAAGTCACATTTTCATAATTGCATTTAGTCGGATGGAGTCGATCTCGCATTGGTTAATATTATTTCAAAGCCAGCTAGATGGGAGCGTTCTTCATATACTTGTATAGGTACTTTATGAAGTTCCCCGCAGATTTGTTTTGCAGTCGATCATAATTTTTTTTGCTCCGTTTTGAAACGAGAAAATGAAGAGGGCTAATATTAATCTATCTAATATCTTTAACTTTCCCGTTAAGGGATCGATTCCTGGGCGTGTTGCGAAACAAAACGTTCCTGTAAACGTATATGTCCTAAAAAGCTTCGTTTTCGAGAAAAACGAGTTTGAAACTTTTTTGTTTGTAAAAATTAATAATCTGCGTCTTCAACGGTATAGGTCGACAAAAGGGCGCGGATATTTGGCAAGATTACTAGAAAAAAAAACAAATTTCGGTTCTTTGCCCCTTTTGATCTCACCTATCCGTAATTTTATTTTCGCGGCATTAATTTAAAATCGCTCTGTAAAACAGTTGAAAAACGAAGTAGATAACAGCTTATTCCACTTTTTATTTTATAAATAAGTATCTATTGTACTTAAATAAAACTATAGGGAATGTAAAATAAACGCGTTTAAATAAATTCGATTATGAGAAACCATTAATCAAAATGCTCCTTTTTAATTACTGTTTGACCGTTGCATTTTGCGTACCGAAAGCAATCGAATTTACAGCAAAAACATTTTATACACCCCTCTGCAACCCCACCAATCTACCGACCCGAAACGGAACATAGCTTTAAGAAAAATCCTCAAACTAAAAGGGAGAAATTAGAAAAGGATGTTCACCGTCCACCGGAATACATGCCATCATAATGTTGTCGGGTAGTTACATTAAATAATATTCTCAAATGTACCGTTTTTAGACTTCTGCCGGTCCCGCAATGTTACCTACCACATCAACTTAATTATCGATCCTATGATGTTCAAGTATGACGACCTTGGGGAAACTGGAATTGAGACATTTTGGACATAACAACAATGCAAATGTTTTTATAAGATGAATCGATTCGATTTAAAGATACTCGTAAGAAAGGAAGAGGATTGTTAATTGATCAAATTATGATTTGCTATATTGAATTTATAAATTAAATAAGTTAAAGGAAGTGGATTTTCGTATAACAGAGTACATAATTACTCGAGGACATACTAAAAGATTCATAACAATGAATTACTATTTAAACTAATAAAAAATTAAATTAATATAAAATTCAATTTTTTATGTAAACAAAATAAAATTTTTGACGAATGTAAGCCATCGAGTAATTATTCTATTAATAAAAATGTAATCACTAATAACATAAATAAAATAAAAAATTTGAGATGTTAGGTAGGTATTGATAACAATTATGTAATAATAAACGAGTACGATAAACAATTTGCACTAATATAAATTTGATTCGATCAAATACGGAAAAATTTAGTCCGCGTTCGAGATAATAATATTAATAATTATGATCCTTGTTAAGTAAAAATACCTGGGATAACGGCGAAATACGAAACAACAATGCAAATGCTTTTTTAAGATGAATTCGATTCGATTTAAAAAAAATTAAGAAAGGAAGAGGATGTTCCAAAGGAGTCCAAATATTATTTGCAAATTAATTTGCATATAGAGTTAAGAAATGACCCGGTATAACGGTACTATTACGACAACAACAAAAATTCTCATAGGTACTATTAATAAGTAAAATAAAAAGAAAAAATTAATTATGAACAAAAAAAAACGACGATGTAGACGTGAAACTATTAATAAAAATGTAATCCTAAAACATAAATAAAAATTTGAGATGTTAGGTAGGTATTGATAACAATTATGTAATAATAAACGAGTACGATAAACAATTTGCACTAATATAGATATTCGTCAAATACGGGAAAAAATTTGTCCGCTTCGAGATAATAATATTAATAATTATGTCCGTTAAGCTAATAATACCTATACACGATAAATATGTTAGCAACAATAAATTATACATATATATATATGAAGAAGAATATTGGCAGACACCAGCTGGTATAAAAATTTCTAGACGGAAAATTGTCCTAATTATATCGTGACCCAAAGGAATCGTGCCGTTATTAAAATTATTAAAATACTAGTAATGGAATATTATTCGAGTTGTTTGCATTTCTTGGAAAACAAGATCTCGCCAGAGACTCAACCGTGTAGATGAACATTAGCGTACCTTACATTTAAATTTTCTAACAATATTAACTATTACGATTAATAATACCTAATAATAAGTATGTCTGATTACAATATTTTTGGCTGTATTAAATCGTAAAAATTGTAAATTTTTGCTACGAAAATCGTCAGTATTACCTTAAATTAAAACTGGCACTAATTAAAATTCATCGATTCAAATTTTATAACGTTGTAAACGCGCTTTATTCTATAATGAAATTCAAAACACGCACGCCACTGATATGTGCATTTGCACGCTGAAATTGTGCATCTCACACGCAACCTTTAACGTACACGATACACGTATTTCATGTATAGGTAGGTAGGTACCACATGAGGTTTTAATTTCTTCGTCTATTAATATCAAAAGCGTCGCATTTTCCACAATATTCTATGATTATATACGACATAGATAGAAGTATAGTTATTCAAACTTGAACATAATTATAAGTAAGTCAACAGGTAATAAATAAAGTGACTTATGATTCCGGTGCCACATTTTGACTAATAGTCTAAGATCCCACCGTAAGATTTGTGTTATGATAAAACTTGAACAAAAAAAAATAGTCCGTTAAACCGCGTTTATAAATCTCCACAAAGCTCCAATGTTGCTATCGATAAGTCGTTGTTTCTTCGAATAAAATAATAAAACGTTTGCCGATTCTTTTTTATTCCAGTATTTAGACAAGAATTTATACATTCGAAAACGTTTATGTTGCCATTTTTTTATCGTCGTCTTATCGGCGATAGCAGCGCTCAAAGAGTTTAACTTTCTATTATCAACAAACTTGAAAATGATTTTATACCAAATGAAAGCTCGTGCTTTCACGTTGACGAAAAATTAATGCTGTCACTCGAATATTGTTGTTTAATTCACGGCGGCAATGGACCGTCGAATGTTTGAAGGGAATCCTAACCGAGTCCCTATCCAAGAGCCTAACCAAGCTCGATTTTCAGAGAATTTGTGTTAGAGCTTAAAGGTCCGGTCCATATATTTACACTTTATAAGTACATGGAGAGTTAGTCGACAAAGACAGATCCTAGCTTTTCTCGTTGTATTAATCCTTTTAGAGTACACAACACAACACATAACACTCGCGCACTCACACGCAAACAGGCCTCATTAACCGAACGAGCACTCCTCGCACACACGAACAATACGACGCCGTAATTTAAAATTCGAACTACTGAAACAATCACTACCGCTCTGTACCATTAACGCGAATGATCTGAAACGGTTTTGCCGGAATTCTATATATATAAATGCATTCGAGTTTATACGTGGATAACAAGAAATCCCGCTTTTATTTTAAAAAACGCGCAGTTCTTTGTTCGCTCTCCGATAAGTTATCACGTGAAAGTAGGTGGCGCACGTGTTTTATTAGCTGCTTTGTATTTTATCGATTGCATAAAAATGCGATTAAACTTTTATTTGGTTTATGGTTTGTAATAGGGAAATTTTCAATGTTGAGGGGCACGCGAATAGTTTTTAAATTAAAAATAGAGTAATTTTATAATTCTGCGGTATAAAGGCAGTAAGTAGATAGTGATTATCCAGATAATTTTAAACTGTAAGTATTACCGAATTTTCATAGAAAATAAAGTTATTGCAGCCTGTCTGATGACGGGACTCAGACGACCACTAGATCACGAAAATATAGGTCATTCATTTTGAATCGGACAATTTTTGTGGATACGAATCCGGTCACAGTTTTGATCGTAGGAGGCTGAAATTTGGACAGCGTATTGTCTTCATGAAAACGAAGGACGAGTTCGTTAACCAGCCAAATCGACCGATCCCTTTCAAAATGGTGGCCGTTCAAAGAAAAATTCAAAAAATTCAAATCTCCGTTATTACTCATCGGATCGGTAATGTGAATTATGTTTTGGAATCGGCATAAAATTCATAATTATGTCATAATATCTCTACATAATTTTCGATAGGATGCACAGTTTTCGAAATAATCGGAATAAAGTGATAATTTTTGTTTTAATTCTCATAAATTTCTGTCGTATATATTATTTTTCAAAAAATGTATTTCTTCCGAGAAAAATTAAAAAAGGGTTTTTGACATGAAAATTTGATACCGAGGCTTGCATGCGATCGGATTTTACTCATTGCTGCCGTGAATTAAACAATATTCGTGTGGCAGAATAAATTTTTCGTCAACGAAAAGCATAAGCTTTCATTTGGTATAAAAATCATTTTCAAGTTTGATGATAATAGAAAGTTGAACTCTTTGAGCATTGCTGTCGCCGATGAGACGACGATGAAAAAAATGTTAACATAAACGTTTTCGAATCTAAAAATTGTTCTCTAAATACCGGAATAAGAAATTTCCTCAAGTATTATCATACCAGTTATGACAAAAAAAAACAAGCAGACGATTTAACAAGCTATTTTTTTTTGCTCAAGTTTTATCATAACACAAATCTTACGATGGAATCTCCTACTATAAGATTGAATTGTGCGAGAGAACGTCCGTTATAAAACATAATATTTGGACGTGATATAGCTAAAAAATTGCTAGAAATTAATTAATCGTTGGCATAGTTGTGAATTAATGCAACAAAAAATATTCTATGAAATTCCTAACCTTTTTTTTATAAGTCAGAGAATTTGTTAATTTCTTCTCGTTGGCGTTGTAACGAATCCATTAAGTTGATCGATATTATTAATATCTGTATACCGTGCGTTGTGTAAATTATCTTTCGTCGAATTATCTATTAAATTATCAAACTAAAATAAAATAATTTAAAAATCTAGCCATAAAAACCGTTGCTGCAGCAATTATTGTTTCTAACCAATTAGACATGCGATTTTTGGTAATGACTAAAATTAATCACTGTCCATACGAATGCAGCCCTAAAAGTTTAAACGTCAATTTAAAATAATCTGGAAGCAATTTCGAACTTGATGGTCAGCACGAAAGCCTATAGTATTCCAACTTTGGTGTTCACAAATTCTTAAAAGCACGTGATGTCATTACACCCCCTGTAGCGGAAGGAGCTGTTAAAATGTCTAAAATTTTAACTTCCCAGAAGTGCCGATTTCTCAAATAAATCTAAAGATAAATAGTGTCCACTTTTGACAGGGCCATCCCTCTGGCGTCTTACTCATACACACTTATTTCGGGCATAGATACGTAAACGATAGCGATACTACGAAAAATAAATGAGGGATATAAAAGTTTCAAAATTCAAGGCACATGCTAATCTATTGTCCTTGCGGGAGTAATAAATATCTTCGTTCTTTCAATGGCGCATTTCTAAAAGTACACGAAATTTTATGTATTTTAAAACGTTTCCTGAACATAGAAAGGCCATAAAGCAAATAATAACTATACAGTAGATGGAATTTTAGACATCGATGACATCTTGAAACAGATACGTTAAAAAAAAAGCCTATAAAGTAACTATTTGTATATAAATAATTCCCTAGTCTATTCCGTATCCGGTTTAAAATTGGGTCTGCTATAGGATAAGCCGCCCTCAACTACCGCACCCCTGTAATTAAATTAAGCCCTCACTTGGTCCAATCTTGCCCAATCATGATGTTTAGAGCTAGTCACTATGATTTGGATTATTTGAGGGAATTAAACGGTAGCGACGAGCCGATGTTTGATGTAATAACGCGATAATGGTTTAATAATGGGCAGGTACGAATTTAATTTGGGTAATTTTATTCAACTTATTTTACCGAGTCATTTTTTAGGCACGATGAAAATAGCCAACGACGTATAGATAAATAATTAGATAATTAATACTAACACTTACCTCTTTTCTGCATAAACGAGAAGAGATCGTCTAAAAATTCTTTCCTCTTGGGATCGTCGTTAATTTCGTACAACTGAAAAGGAAAAGAAAACGTTAGATAACTATTTATATAATTAAACTATTTTATAATTTAACTGTTCGTTCGAATATCAAACCAAATTTCCTTCAGCACCTTTAATTTAACCTTCAAAAATGAAAAATAATAAAACATCCCCACGCCTACTCGATTAGTTATAGTTTTTATTTAGCTTTACGGTAATTAATATTGCTCGATGTTGAACGTCGACGGTTACCTAGCTATTTGCCGCATGTTACACGTAGAGATATAGAGCCCCTTTTTTTTCGGTTAAATTTAATTCGATAGGCATTTTCCTTTAATTCGAGATTTAACAAACAATTAAAATGGGTTTATTCGTAAGAAAAAAACAAATAAAAATCGACTTAAATCCGAACAATAGAAAAGTTTACGGTAATTTTACGAAATTATATTTACGGTGGTCCAGCAGCTTTATTTATGGGCCGCCCTTTCGAGCCATAAACCTACGTCGAAGTTTAACATTGCGCGCGTCACTTTTGTTCCGTTAAAAAATCCGTAAAAAATTGAAAGACAATTGTAGGAAATATCACGAAAGCCGCTAAACATTCGAACAAGGATTATTTGTTGTAATACGTGGGTTATTCAAAGAACGAGGGTGGAGTCGTGCATCAATCAGACGGCTGTTAACGTTCATCAGCCCCCGGGTTCATCTCTTCCACTAAAAGATCCGTATATTGAACGCTTCTAAATCGACAGCAATCAATCCGAAGCCGAAACGAACCCCATATTGAGAACACATCTTATACAAATAATACTAACAAAATAAACTACTAGTTTGAGCAACGTGTTCGACAATACATTATCGTTGCGCGCGTCGCGTCGGTTACCTAATCTAAACTTGTCACAGTAATATTCCTATTAACTGATGTTTATTAGTAGACAGTAAACGATTTCCTCTTAATTAATTTTTTGTAACATATCTTTAATACATTTTACACGGACATTATAGCGTCGAACCCAAAAATAGATATTTACCAACTGACTTTTTTTTACATTTTTATTAACGTCGATTAAAATATTTCTAATTTATTTGATCGGATTTCATGATAATATTGAAATACAGTAGAATCCGCTTATTATAATCACGGATAATGTTATCAGTAGACTATTGTTATCATCAAAACCAGTCCCAAATCTCTCTCTATTTAAAATTAATTAAAAATAAGCCGTCTATTATAATCAAAGTTTCGGTTATTGTTATCAAAGTGTTCAAGTCAAGGTAATTGAGAACCAGAAGATTTGGGGCTTTATCCATTATGACGAAATTTTGTTAATCCAGGTAAATGTTTGCGTTAATCCATCTTTAAAATCTTTTCAAGGAGGTAAATAAGGCAATACGAGTAGGTACAAGTATAGCTTATCCAAACTTATATGATGTTCACGTCATCGACAAAAAGTTACTAGATTGTTTATTTCTAATACGGTTTAAAGTTTGGAAAATGACATATTCTATAGATGATTTACTTACGCACATATTAGATGTGCCGATAAAACGAAAACGATAAAAGGAAAACATTAGCTACGGAAATGGACGCCATAAGAAGATCGGCGAGGATTTCAAGACTAGAACATAAAACAAATGAATATGTCAGACAAATAATGGAAGTAGAAAAGACCATTGTAGAGGAGATAGAAGAAAAACAATTAAGATGGTACGGACATATCCAAAGGATGGACGAAAGTAGGCTGCCGAAACAAATACTCGAGTGGGCACCACAAGGAAGAAGAAAAAGAGGAAGGTCAAGGCAAAACTGGAGTCAAGGGATCCAAAAATCCATGAGTGAAAGGCACCTGAATGATGGAGAATGGAATGAGAGAGGACAATGGAAATTGGGAATCGCAAGGCGTAAAACGCTATAACGCGAAAATATATATATACATATTAGATGGCATAAAGAAAGGTTACAATTTATTAGAACTGTCAAAATACGAGGTACAAGGTGACAGCACTGCGTGAAACGTCATCATCTAGTAACCTTGCATTGATGACGTGAACATCATATAGGTTTGGATAAGCTATATACAGTTTATTAAAGAATCTCTCCAAGTTAGTTCTTAGTCACCTTTCATCGTGTTAAAACGACTTGCGCCAATAAAAACAGCCCATCAACAACATCAGTGCCACGGCAAAAGTAAGTAAGAAGCAACCGAAATGAATTAGCGTGATGTGACTGTTCAATTAAAAATTTCGCAAGCTCCTTTGTGCAAAATGAATCGGAAAAGATAGTTGAAGCTGAGTCGGCCATCAGACGTTCGATTCAGTAATGCTCGCGAAAAGAATGTTTCGATTATTAAATTCGGACCTCTTGTGCGACAAAAAACAGAAGAATTCCATAAAACCAGGGGCAAAGAAAAGCTTGGCGCAACCGATGGACGAGTTTAACGGGTGGAAGGAAGCGAGAGAATATTGTGCGTAAGCCAAGCCATGCGTGGCGAAGAAAAACGTGCAGATTTCCTCGCGGCCAACGAGAGTGGACGAAGAGAAAGTGCGTGTGGTCAAAAATTATTGCCGAGGATATCTACAACGCGGACGAAACGGGAACTCTTGCTTTCGTGCCACGTCCGAAACTTGCGCGCAAAGACTTAATCGAAAGCACGACTGGAGCGGTAGATTAATAAATTCTGAAATTTACCGACAATATTCTGCTGTACATGTGAATTTTTACCAATAAAGGGTACGCCCCCACTTAAACGGAAAACTAAAGACCAGTCGATCGCGATGATTTTCATACCATTCGATACGTAATGGAAAAACGAAAAAAATCTGATCGTTGACCCAACACGGAGAAATTGATAAGAAAGCCGCAATTCGCGATTTTAGATTAATATACCTATTTGCCCATTTAAAATACATTGCTGTCAATCATTTCTTCTTAACAATAGCATTTAGCCCGCTAAATTAATCATTTCGGTGGTTCCAAAACTTTTAAACTTTTGGACGTAAGGTAGGTAAGTATACCTGGTTTCTATTCACATTTTTAAGTTTTTAATTTACTTTTCCGATGTTTTGATTTGTAAAATGTCTGATTATGTCAAACCAAACCGTCCGCCGCGTAGGTAATTATACCTGTACCTACTTAAACATAAATAATGCGTGTTTTATTCAAAGACAATATGGGTTGTTCGTCTTTTGCATCCGATTGTGAGCGTATTAAACTTTTAAAAGCGAGTAATTTCAATTGTGGATTTAAAAGCAAAAACTATTGAACTGAAAAGAATTTTAAACTACCAGTTAATGTTGTCGTGCAATCCAGATTTACAATAAATTATAGTATATTATATATTAACCCAGTTAGGTGGTGCGTACGACGATGTGGCAGCCGGTCGTAATCGCTTGTAATGTGGTGTTAAAACATCGGCCATTGTTGTGAGGTGGGGTTGCAGAGGTTAAACATGGTCATTAATAACCCTGCTTAACTAATCTGTCTGCTATGGCCATCTATCTTTACAAGTTACTTTGTCGAGCCTCGAGCGACTACCAAGTATTCGATGCACTCGATTGCTACAATAACAAATTTATGAATTGCATTTATTTCGTATTTCGCGCGGACGTGCCTTAACCGATTGCTTTTATAAGACAAGAGAAGAAAAAATTAAATTGCATTTGCATCCTCGGTCGCTATAACAGTTCAGTTTTCAACGAACGCACCGAGTCGATTCGCGTTTATAACTTTTATTCGTAGAATAGAAAGAAACTTAAAAATACATTTATAGGCATCGATCATTTATATCCAATTTAAATTTTTTAATTGCTCGCGCGAAAAGAATTTATATAATGCGCTATACTTCACGGTTAATTTCGAATATTAATTATTATTATATGTGTATGTGACCATAAATATTCCAAACAAATCGATCGAAATATTGGCAAAACCGATCGTTAGAAATTTGGAAAAAAGTCACTTATCTATTAATTATACACGTTGTTCGATAATTAGGAATGCGGCGGACAAATTTAAGAGTAACACAAAGATAGCAATCGAACCACAAATATAGGAATCAAATCACTTGACTTTCAACAAAAGAGACGTAACCTTCCGAACCTATAAAAGATGAAAGGGCACCCTCAAGGTGCGAGCGCGGGCCCCAACTATTATGGAGCCCCTCCGCTTTACAATGGGCTAGTATTCAATAGGATGTTTACATACATTGTCAGTTCACAAAGACGTAATATGATGGCACAATACCATGACATGCCGGTAGTTCTTTTATAATTGGCCTGATTATCACGCTTCGTCGCCTCTCCAACCGATTCTGCGGTTATTATACAGAAAACTAAACTGGTGGACTTTTGTTTAATTTTGACTACGGCCGAAAAAATGGGGAAATAAATATCGTTCTACTATTTGTTTCAAAACGTATGCGTTTCCCATGAGGATTAAATGGTTTCGATGTTCGTACTGCATTATTATTATAACAAACACCTACCTTTCCTATCATTAATATTTTTAACATCGACGTAATTGAAAAAGTATGTCAAACAATTAAAAATACGTTTTCTTTGCAAATTACCTTGTATCAGGTGATTTTCGGTCATTAATTACGCACTGTATGCACCTAATAGACCAGGTCGATGGTGAAAAATTGATAAGAGATCTAATTGGCATCATTTTCGGCAAGTAATGATAACTGAATTTGATTAATCTTTACAGTTCACATATGTATATACTTTAAAATCCGTTGAAATGTACTACCTACCTATTAAAATTTATTTGTATATTCATTATTTCTAAACATTATATACTAACTTATCACCTCAAAACAAAATAAAAGCGCGGTAACCTCATAATGCTCGTAATCTCCTATACATACAAATATGTTAAGAACGAAAATCGTATGGTAACAAACAGTAAATAACAAAGTAGACATTGGGTATAGGTATATTTTTATTCTAAAACGTTTTCCGCCCGTATGTTTGCAAGTATAAAACGATAAGTAGTTGTTATCAATTAAAATTAAAGAACACGTCGTCGACCACCACCATTAAACCTACACAACTGAAATAATACAATTAAACGGTTCTTTGAAAAAATAATTAATGCCCATCCTTGGATAAGGTGCAATTATGGTAATATAATTTATCAACGACATACATAAATTCATGAATTCGTCATAACATATCACGTATTAAATAGAAATTTCTGATAACAATGGCAGCAAAGCATGACAATAAACGTATTTTAACATTTTTAGAGTAATTTAAATAAAGTCGGCGTAAAAATACAACCTATAATAAAATTTATGGAAGCACGATAATGTTTTTTTATTGTTAACGCAAATATAACATATTTAACCTGTTTATATTATTATTGCAGTTTATATTTTATTATGATTAATTTTATTGTGCTAGGAAGCAGGTTCGGTATTATTTATTTACATTTGAATGTACGTGTGTATGTGTTGTATAATAATTAAATGTTGTATTGGTATTGGATATTGTTCTTTTCTATTTCAACGATAACGTACACGAAAACTTTTCGAGAAAAAAACGAAGCGGCTTTGGAGGTCTAACTTCCTGGACGCCACAATCCCCGGGTTTAAATCCGATGGATTTTAATCGATGAATAAAATTACCTACTACGTTCCAGGCAATTATTGAAATTAAACTACATGCAGGATGTCCAGTAGAAATTGGACCGCACGCTAACAGTGACTTCTTTGGGAAAAAATAAACCGATTTGGGCCAAATTTACCTTAATGCAATTTTGCTTCCTCACTAAGTTCTGCGTCTTGAAAGAAGTTGCTTTAATTTAATCTTTTCACAATTACTCGCTTATTTTTGGCGTTGTATCATTCAAATTTGGTATACGAGGGTTTCAAATTTAGCCCAAATAGGACAAGATGGTTATTTCTGGCCTAAATTATAGAGGGCGTTCGCAATGACTTTTTTGCAACCCGAGGTTTTCTTTATACGACCAGTATTTTTGAAATAGCAGTCCATTATGTTTTTTATTTATGTCGTTAAAGTAAACTGTTTTAGCGAAAAATTCGTTTAAAGTTAGATAAGATAAATAATGGTTAGTATTAATTGAACCAAAGACATTGCCTATACAGTAAACGTTTTACGGAGACTCCAGAACGTACGAGGGCGCGTTTTTAAGTTCGCAAAATGGTGGGGTTGGCGGGGTGTGAGAGGTATCGCGGGCACTTCGTCCTCTTGCGCGATTCGCCATTAGGTTCTAAGATATCGTCGCTTTTAAGTACACTGAAAAAAATGTTGATCGTAGTATTAATAAATGCGGATTATAGACTGTTATTTCGTTGGCACAATAAACTATTGTTTGTTTTAACGAAACATTATGTACACAGTTTTAATTGCTTTATCACGGGATTCATTAATGTTAAGAATCAGAATTCATTGGTATATTGAAAATTTTTACATTGTAAGCATGAATATTTTTATTACATATACGAATTCGCATAGTAATTCCCATTAACAATCGGTCCCATTAACAATTCATACGTTGTATTAAAGTTTTATATTATTAACTAAGCAACTACACGTTTTATCAATCATTGCTTAGAATCACAGTTTCGATGTATGGTTGATAAGTTAATTCAACGTTGGTTAAGATTGTGGCGTAGCGGTAGCTAGGAGACAGAATAATAATATGAACTTTCAAAAACCAAAAAGAATTAATAAAGCTGTTTAAAAGTAATTACGTTGATTTCATATAAAAGTGACCCATAAGATAACGAATTTATTCCACGAGCCAAACATTTTTTAACAATATTAATAACTCGCGTGTGTTTATCGAAGTGTGTTGATATTTCTGTAAGGTATGTATAAAATAAAGATACATATGAGCTACACTTAAACTTTCATATTGGTTTTGTTGTAACACAAAATGTTTTGAACGTCATTCAACGACATCACATTGAGAGACTTTTAAAAAATTTTGATATGGGAACACAAATTTTGTTTGAATATAATCTCGAAAAATGGCGAGTCAATTGGAATACCATTGATGGATTATTGGAATGCCTTTCGCAATAAGACTGCAATGAGTTTGAGTAACCCTCCATCTTCAAGATCCTCATGTTCATCTATCAGGACACACACACCACCTGCAGACAAATTGCGGTTCGCACCTTATACGTTAAGATCTTCAAGTCCAAATGATAACATTTCAATCAAATTAACAAATATTTTCAATGAAACTGTAAAAGAAACCATGTTGGTAGACTATTATAATAAATTTTCAAAATTTCATGACGATTAACGAAATTTAATTATCACAATTGCGCAGTTTTTTTTTTTAATTGACTCCACTGCGATTATACAATCAGTCCAGGGGGGACTATAAGTACAACGTATGTAGGCCTTAATCTAGAGACTTAAATCTAGTTTAAAAACATGACATGCAGAGTAGCACTCCAATGAGTGCCCCCTTATTTTCTATTGAATCATAGTGTTCATTGTTTAGATAAAACGAGTAGGGAGGTCGCTGGGTTTAAATCTTTTCAATCGCCTGTCGTCTTCATCTTCATTTACGAGTAAGACAGCAAGATCGTTTGGGTGGACGGAAATTCTATTTCTGTAGTTGATGCTGTGTCTTGTTATTTCTTCCTTGATGGTTTTTTGAAGAAAAAGTTTTACAAATGACTTTAGCTACAAGCCACCGACTAGAGCAAAAACTTTTAGAAAGATTCCCCAACGAAAAATTGGTAAGATTCTTGGTGTTTCAACACCGGAATTTTTTAAAAAGTTTTTATTTCAAGAGTATTACAGAACAAGCAAACGAGTAAAAATATATAACAAATTCTGTAATTTAAAAACAACATTTAAAACTGCGGTTTCCAACCATGTACTACCGCAAACACAAAAAAAGGTCGCACAAGATAGAAAGTCCAGATATGAAAAAGATTTTGGTAAGTAATTGTACTGTTTGTATTCGTACAATAAAATTTAATGTACTTTGTTTTCAGTACCGGAAGACGACGTAGAGAGTTGCATAAATGCTTTAAAATACGATAATGTAAGCATAGAAGAATTTGACAACTGTTGGAAGACATGCATGTACTCAATACCGCTTACAGCAAATTAAAACGTTTGGCAATACCGTTGCTATAATAGAGCATTGGCCGTTTTATAAAATTCCATCAGGTTTTAGATTGGTGAATATTTTTAATTCGCAATTACTTCGAACATAATTAATTTTTATCGTGTTACAGATTGATATGAATTTTAAAATTGCCTTTGAGGATGCTGAAGATGGCCTTCTTAACAAATGACAACATTATTATTGTTATTGTTATTCACCTGTATAGTTATAATTCATTACATCAATAATTTTGTGTATTAAATATAATAATTCGATATACGTTAAGTCAATAAATTCCGTTATTAATAATAATAAGTGTTCATTAATACAATAAAATGTCATAACTGAATAAATGAAACAAAATCATTCAGGCTATGAATGCGCGTTTATTCACACAATGAACATTTGATTGGTTAATAAAACCAGTTATAAGTCGATTAAACATTTTAATAAATGTTCATTAATACAACAAAATATTTTAATTGGATAAATGAAACGAAATCATATAGCCTACGAACGCGCGTTCATTCACACAATGAATATTGGTTAACAAATCCAGTTATAAGTAAATCAAACATTGTTGGTTTAATGCAAGCGATCTTTGGACGAGTTTTAATGCTTTTTTCATTAATTCAACGTACGTTTTCATTGTATATACGTCAACTTTTGGTTCAGTGTATGTCAAGCTGGGAAAAAATTGCCGCGCGCGCCAAAGTTCCCGACTAATTGCAAGCTAAGAAAACCTCCACAAACCATTTTGGAAGATATGGACTCTTGCTCTGAAAAAACCAGTACCTTTACGCAAGACCGAGGAGTTCCGGGTGTCTCAGACGGTCGGAAAATTCCTGGCGACCGTTTTTTCAGACACAGATGCCCATCGATTACAACGACAAGAGTGTTTCCATTCGTGGATTTTTATGATACGACGCCGCCAACGTTTTAGGCTACTAAACTCAAAATTTCGATCGCTATTGTCGGTAATTTTAGGTTCGAACGTTAGGTGCCCCAGTTACGTCAGAAAATTCGTTCAAATTTTAAACTCATAAAATAAATCAATGTATCGCTCGCTATTTAGTTAAATGGGAGCAAATTTCGCAAGCATTTTTTTATGGCGATTTAATTGTAATTTCTTTATATTACACAGGACGATATTTTATAACTATGTGTCAGAAGATGCAGAGCCTTTTATACAGGATGTTAATAAAACACTTGAAGGAATAATAAAACCTCCAACACCTACATCATATAAATCGATTGAAACAAAACGAAATTAATCGGAATCCCATCATCATAGAACTATAGCACACACCTCAGAAACAATTAATTCCGTTTTTTACGGCGATGCGCGGCCCACACCAAATCATCTATCATGGCTATCGTTGACACGTTCTAAATTAAAAACACTAACCTATAATCGGGCTCATGGTAAGTCTTCGATGATATTGCGGCACGTGCATATCGCCGCGGTTCGCCATAGCGCGCTACCACTTTATGGAGGACTCGATCAGCCCGAGGTAAAATGTTTGATTACATTTCTTCAAAATAAAGTATGTATTAAAATACATAGGTTTAACTAATTAACAAGGGTCCCGGTGGGGTGTCACTTTTTACGGCTCGGGGGAGAATTTAATACTTTATAGAGGTGTGATAACTTTCTTCGATGCCAGATTATTTGATTTATCGGAATTGTTTAATATTTTTTATCGCCTTTGCCGCATAAAAGCCGTATCCAGCTTCAGGTAAAAAACACAATTTTAACGTCCCTAAAGGTTATCAGACGATCGTGGGGGGCTAGATTATTTACCGGCGGTGTTATAATTAACAAATACTAATCTCGAAACTATAGATATTCAAGATTCGTATACTATTAAAAATTTATTTCACCGATTCGAAAACAATATGTAAGTAAGTAATGTTGCAAAAATTAATTTTCACACTGTAAATTTATCAAATATTTTTTTATGGAGCACTTGTTTATTTTTTAATAATTATCCATTAAAATTGCCCTTGTCAAACAAAATCAGATGAAAGGGAACAGATGTTTAACGTTTATATAAATACAATAATAACGTAGTTGGCAATTACACGAATGTGACGTTGTGTCATAGAAAATAAAAGAATTAATTTACGCAATAATCGAAGATTATTAAACAACGACATATCAAGTAAAATACATAATGTAATTCGTCAACCTTGTACAACATGCGCTTGATTTATTTTCAGTACGGTTGCGGCCGTAATAATAAGATGAAAATTAAAGTAATAAAAATTTTATGGCGAATATATTGATTAATAAATTCTAGTGATGTAAGATGTTTCTAATGATTCTTTGCAATTATGACAGGTAAGCCGTCGATTATAAAAAGTATAAATTATCGAACACGTAATATATTATGATTGAAAAAAATATTTATAGATATTTAAGAACACAATGTATGCGCATGATTTATATCCGTAGCGTATTCTGCGTATACCTACTGTTATTATGATTGTTTATTAATTTTGATATATCCGCAGAATATGTAAGTACATGTTTTACGTTGAAAGATATTTGCAGGTAAAACGCACGAAGGAAGAAATTTCGAGGGTAATAAATAAGAAAATCCCAACGAATTACAATTGACAATTAAAAGTAAAAACGTTACAATGAATAGTTTGATTTTAATATACGATACAATTGAAAACAATTGCAGATAATCGAGCCTTTTTGGTTGTATTTACAATAAAGTGATTTGTTTGTAACGTTTTTGATAAATATAGGATGGTCGCGTAAATATACAGACCGACTCGATATTCCAACGATGCTTAATGTTGAACAATTTAAATTAACATAAAAATGATTTTAAAGAGCTATTGGCCGATAAAATAAAATACTACAATAAACAGGTTAATAGCCATTTAGTTATTGAGTTATAGAAACTAAGAACGTTTTATTAACTTACAGGGGATAAACCGTAAGCTGCTTTATTTCTAGTTTTCCATACAAACATTTATTAAAAAAATTTATTTGAACAACGTTTGATGTATATGTTTTTCGATTAGAAATTAGGGTGATTCGTTTAGTAAAGGGTCAGATACCAGTGAATGGCCGTTTTATACAGGACGGATTAAATGGAAACACGTTCAAACGGTTCGAGATATAAATTTGAAAACTCTAAAATAAATAATTTTGATCGAAATCGGTACGATTAAGAAGATGTTACTTTTAAATGTTTTAAGAAGAAGCCGGAACTCTAATCGGAACTCACGGAACAATCGGAAGTCGGGGTGCCAACTTTACACCTCCTTATTACTTGGTAGTAAAACATGTTCAACTCGTTTGTTGCCAAAATGGAGTTACACCAAAATCACCAATATTAGTATTTGTATCATCAATTTCGTAATTTTTTTCCAAGTTATTTAAGTATCATATATCCGATTGACGAATGCCATTTGTTTTTTTAAACTGTCCATCCACAGAGTGTGTCGTAAGTCGTTTGTATTAGGGGGACCGGAAAGTAATGTCGTTTCTGCGCACATCAATATTTGTTTATCATTTATCAGCTCATTGTGTACTTCAAAGTCGCACCAAAGATATTTTAAGGTTAATGTGACTTAAAAATAATTAAATCTTCAATTTTTTTTTACAATTTTGGGTGAAATGGCCAGCCAAATACTATAAGAGGGACATATCTGGAATTGTACGCTTTTTAAGTTTCACAAGTGTAGTAACGTAACAGTTGCTACCAAAAACATTTACGATGTTTATCCAAATGCATTAGATGTTTGTAAATGCCAAAGGTGGTTTTCTAAGTCCAGATCCAGTAAAAAATTTGAAAACTTGGACGATATCCAAAATGCCATCTCCAGATATTTTGCTCAAAAACGAATTGATTTTTATCGATCCGGCATTGAAAATTTGCACACTAGATGGCAAAAGCTTGTTGATAACGAGGGTGATTACATCATCGATTAAAAATAAAAACTTGTTTGAATTTAATGTAAAAAAACGACATTATTTTCCGGTCCCCCTAATATATGATACACCTATAGGAATTGTGGTATCTAAAATAGGAACACGAACCCCCAATATCTAAAACAAAATCCAACGAATCTTAAAAATAATTTGTGACCATCGTAACGTATTTTCCAAATACGACGATTATTAAATTTCGGCGGAAGAAGGTTCTCGAAGAGCGTCGGTAAAATATTTTCAACGTCCCTTACCGCTTCGAGCGTCGGTTTTTTGATATTTTGAAAAAATTCGCGCAAGTACATCTCCTTCAAAGTTTGCAAGAAACTAAAGTTGACGTCGCTAACGTAAAATAATAATAAATTTAATAAAAAAAAGGCGGAGTTCCGTCTTCGGAACCTACCAGTTTTATTTCAAGATTTTACGATTCTAATTATGTGATTACGTCTTAAGTACGGTAAAACGGATACACACGATTTTAAACACGATAATTGAATAATGGACGGTTTTGTTATTTTTTATTAATGTAATGCATAATAAATTATATAAAATTCCGGAGTGTGTTTTTGTACCTTTACATTGTTTTATATTATGCGGTAATAGAATTAACCGCCAACTTACTTATAAAATTACAATTAAAAAGGGAAACCGATCGTTTATTTCAAAATTGCAACGTTCGCATAATTAAAAGCCACGACGATAAAAATTGCTCGTCCTCGATACGTTGCACAAGCAATTTCGTATTGATATTATTTTGCAGTATAAGGTGTAGAAAAAATAATCGAGAAAGCGATGCCATTATCAAACCGCAAGGTGGAAATGTAATAAAATGAATTATCGTGACGTTTTAAAATATGAAATATGAATTACGATTAGTCTTTAGTAAGAGTTTAGAGCTGCAATTTACTCGTTGACGTATGGATTGCATTATTTCAATTGTAATTTCCTATTGTTTTCGAGAGAGAAGTTATTGAAAAGGGTAGTGAGTTAAACAATGCAAAAATTTAAAAATAACATTTTTACATAAGTTCATATAAATAATAAAAAAATTCGTTTTGTCATTTTGCTGCTAATTTTTTTTTGCATTTTTGATTCGATTTCAAATCCAAATTTTCTTACTTTTATATCGACGCACATCTACTTAAATATTTAACAAATTATTTACTAAAAAAATATCGATATGGTAAATATGTGTAGGTATACATATTCTATTTTCGCCTAAAGTTGGAATAATGTTCTTCTATTAAACGGCATCGATTCGTTACACAAAATTTTAAAAGCTATAACGTGGCCGAATCAATTAAACGATTCAATAAATTCAGTCGAAAATTAAATTTTGGCCTTTAAAAATTAATATTCTAACCCGAGTGTGGTCTTTCTAAATATTCTATTGAAGACCACTTTTACTGTTCTTAACGATAAATAAATAAACACTAGAAATGCAAGACTTTTACCGTGTTTAAGTCAAGAAGTTCAAATTTATTTATCCCGCGAGTATATGTGAATGTAAAGGCTAATTCGAGTCGAGAAAAAAAAATTTCTATCAATTCAAAATATCAACGGAGCACTTTTATAACGATATCCGACATTAATAAAATTCACATTAAAAATGAGTATTAATATGAAATATGTTTCTGGGAATCGTAAAAGTTTTAAATAGCAATTTAGTTTTATATCACAGCATTGTGTTAATAAACTCTGAGTGGTTTAAGCTTACAACAAAGGCGCCGAGCGAGTCTCTTTCAGTCGCGGCAATTAAATTTTTCTATTAAAATAAATATAGCCATTTCATTTCCATACCTAATACAGCAGTAAACGAGGTCTAAAGTTAGAGTCTTCTATATAATGCTCGACGCTGTGATATTTAATTTATAACACCTAAGAAAAAATTCGATTAAAAATTCCACGTCACAAAAATCTTTATGCTCCATTACACACACACGTTCGCGTTACGGCGACGCGATACAATGCGAACTATGCACATATTGAAAGGATTTATCGACAAGTCGCAAAAATTATCCAAAGTTTCCCGAAACGGTACCTAGAACGACGATAACGATTTATGCAGGAAATTGAAACCTAATTGGTAATCAAATAAAACTGCTGCGCCTCTAATTTGATTTCATCTCGGAGTTTGGTTATATAACTGTATAATGGGATTCGCTAAAACCATCAATGCGAGAATATTATTAACATTTACTTCCCTGAAGAAATTTTTAGTCTATTACAATTGAATCAAACAAAAAAAAGGACCACTTGCGATCGGTTGCATTCAGTCGAACACAGTTTGTTGATAATTACAGTTAGTCATTGTTTTGATGGCACTATAAACGTAAATAAAATAGGTGCCTACTGTTAAAAACAATTCGAAATAGGTATTTAAGCTGACCTAACAAGCAAAGCAGTAGGTTTTCGTAGAGCAACGAGCAGTTCACACCTAGTTAGTAGTTAATAGCTGCTTTAGTAGAATTTCAAAACAATAAGAGCCATTATTGTCATACCAACTACTAAAACAACATAATTACGAAAAAAGCCAATTAAAAGTCTTTTATGTAAGTGCTAAATTCGTTGTATAATAGCAGACCATAAAATCCACACCACACACGGTGATTTAATGAAAAGGCTAAACATACATAGAGGCATTAAATAAAAATAATATATAAGCTGTTGGTCGAGAAAAGGAGAACGTTAAAAACAAAAGAGCCGACTTTACGCGATCACCACCCAAGATTTAGAATCACTCACGTCGCAAACGAGACCACAGCAATAATGTTCGTAGAACGTATTCGAAGAATGACTTTTTTGTATCCCTGGGTAGATATGCTTATTAACAGATGTGTGCTAACAAGGTTCTGGATAGTTAATACAACAAGTTAAGTGTTAAGTAGTACTAGTCGTTCATAATTAAATAATATACACTGACCTGGAGGATATCGACTTTTAGCAATTTTTTATTAACTCAAAACGTAACGAGCACTTAATTCCTCCGATTTTCTTTCGAATTTTTACAAATTAAAAAGAACACGACGGCGATCCGCATAATTTAAAATGTATAGATATACCTAAGAAATTTGGCGTCGCGTTTTAATTGATTTTCTTTTTCAAAATTAATTCAGTTTCCTATATAGACTTCGTATATTAGGTACAATGTCAAATTCACAGTTGAGAATAAAATTAATTAACTAAACTACCGCAACTGACAGGGCTTTTAGCACTGTTGGCTTATAACAGCCAGCTTATACTATGTATATTAACCTTTAATAAATTTTAAACTAATTTCTGATTTTTTTAATTTTTTTTTGTAATTTATTATGATTTTAAACGGAAACATTCCGTTATAATATATGCTCTACATCAGCTTGAATTTTCGTGATCTAAAGGTATGGTTGATTGGGGAGGGGGTCTTTTTATAATTACAGTTGTGTTTAGTAACATTGCATCGTGCTACTTATTTACTTCACTTATATGTTAAGTCCAGCGCGTAGTCAAAAATAAATAAAATACACAATATGAACACATGTGATGATTATACAGAAAGTTCCCCAATAGTAAGTACTTACATACGAACCCTCAAAGATGTACAAACAAAATTAAAATAGAAACTTCCGATTATTTTCACGTTTTCATTACTCACCCTCGGCTCTCTTCCTTTTCTCATTTTTGAATCGAACGCTTTTGTTTAAATATCATTCCGATGTTATCGTTTTATTTCATATATTGCATCATTTTAGAACTGCGGTGCGCGGACGAGTTTTAGCGGTCGGAGGTTCGACGCCTCCCGCGGCCCACGAACGTGTCAGCGCTGACCCAATTTTCGAGTCTCGATTGGTTATGGAAAGATAAAGGAGTGAATTAATAAATTATTTCTTATCGCGTCGTAGCAATAAAATTATTTAAACCAATACACGCGCCTTTATCTATCCACAATTAATTGAGACCGAAAGACTTTTTTGGGCACCCGTTACAACAAATTAAACTGACAAATTGGCAGTACCAGGGCATCGGCAGTTTCTCGCACACATCTCTCCTACTTCTTTTCGTAACATCAACGACGTCCTTTTTATTATTTTGGATCGCAAGCGATGCATTTACGTTTATTTTAAAAAACGAGTTTGGTGAAGATATTCCATTTAAACAAAAATACCTAATATGGCATACCGTATGGTGATAACAAATACATTTAAAGAAAATAAAACAAAATTATAGGCAGTTCTCGATTTATAAACGAGTTCCGTTCCTATATTGGTTGTTCGTTATATTATGTTTTTGTTCCTTAGGCGTCGAAATACTAAGGAAAACAAGATACAATAGTAAATAATTAATTTTAATTAAAAATAGAAACAAAATTATTTATATAATACATAAGATTATATGCGTATGTAAATAAAACAATTGTTAAAGTTACGATGTTCGTTATAGCGAATGTTCGTAAATTGAAAATTGCCTGTACTCGAAAAATTAATTCGCACTGACAAAAGTGCATAAAATTATGGCAATTGCTTAATTTCAAACTAAAATCTGAGCAGGTTTTCCAGTTTTGCCATACCTAACAATTTACTGTTCGATTGTTTTTCAGAAGAAAACCCTATACGTAAAACAACGTATATCTTATAGGAAGAATTTAAATGTCAAACAATTGCCTACCGATTATAAAAAAAAAACCTTGATCTAAACTTTAGTCGTTGTGTTTCACTAACTAACTACGCCATAAAATAAAATTTAAAAGCCTCTATGAAATTAAATATCATCACGTATGCTCACAAACTGTAATCATTTTTTTTTTAATCTTCGACAATAAAATTAATTTAATCCTATAACCAAATTATCTATAATGTTAAGCAAAATTAGTTTTAAGTACCGATCACGTCTGGTAAATGTCATTTCGTGCACATTAGAAAACTATAATCCATCGAATACAATACAAAAAAATATATTGCGATCCGATTTTAACCAAAAACTATGTTTCTAAATACGACGAATTTGTGGGGTAAAAGCTGGGTAAACATTTACGTAAGTGGCGTACGACTAAGATTCTGGAAATGCTCCGGGATTATGAGATCTTTATGGATGTCCCGAGGCACGAGTTAAGATGGGGTTAAACCCTTAAAATCGTCGCAGCCAAAACATCAATTTTTTAGTTATTTTTAATACTTTAAACAACATTTTTAGGAAAAGTTAGGCACGCGTGTCCATAATAGGTTCTATTAAAAGATCAGAAATTACACGAACGACAGATAGTCTCGCGAAGGGTAACAATTAAGAGCTTTTTAAGAATTCGAAAGTCGCAGCAGAGAACGCGGCCGTATAGGTGTTTACATTTTTGAGACATTAGAACAATAGGAGCGTTTGTTTAATGTAATCAAAGCGAGGGTAAGTTGTTTAAACACCTATTAAAGCGTTCATTAGAGAACGAAATCAAAGCGGACCGGTGTGTAATTATAAAGTATTTACAGGTACTGGAGCGGAGGAGTGGAGGCCTGTAATTCATCACATAGACAGCTCATTTGCTATTCATATTATTATATTTGAACGCAAGTTGAGTGGCCGTTTAGTTTTCTTGCAAGTTGATATAATCTAATATCTCGATAAATGTATCGACTCGATTGGCTTTATTTTCTCACACGTCCGTCTCCCCACTTCTTTTCGTTAACATTAATGACGCCTTTTTTATTATTATTATTTTGGATCGCGAGCGATGCATTTACGACCATTTTAAAAACGAGTTTAGTGAAGATATTCCATTTTTAATTATCCGACAGAAGCAAAGTATTATAAATATAAACTTAAACGTATAGGCAGGCGCACCTCGTATTTTATACTGCAAATTTTCGAACTTTCGATTTTACTACATTCGTTCATTCGTATCAAATATTTCAACAGTAATTTATAAAATTGATATCTCGTGATATATTTAATTAAGTTTGTTATTTTTCAATATTCTATTTACGGTTCACTGTACCGAACAGGTTATGTTGATTATGGGCTACACGCGATCTACCTAATTATTTTATAGCTTTTTTACGTTGGTGTATTTTACGTAATTTGCATCTCCTGCAATGGATTTACTTTGATTTATTAATATATTCGCGTTCTTTCCCAAGCTTTTTGTTAGTTAAGTATTTTAAACTGTACGCCTATACAGTTTTTTTTACCGATTTGTTTTTATTATAATTACGCGCTACCTTACGAGCTTAACCGAAAAAAATTTATCGAAGTATTTTAAAAATATCAACCACATCATAAATAATTCAGCAATACATCACGGCTTACTTTTAAAAATAGGCCGAGAACATTACATCTAAACCGAAACTATTGAAACAAATAAGTCAACAACAATAGAATACAAATTAATTACAACCCACGCGGCAGACCTTTACTAAAATAAAAATATCGAGAGAAAGCATAAAAAAATACGTCCATTAACTATTGTAGGTATTATAATCTGAAAAAAAGTGCACTTAATTAATATGCATTGCCTATACATCTTGATTGACGACCTTTTTTTTTCAACAGCTTTCACACTGACAACTTTCATTTTAATTTATTACCCCTTTCTTTACCGTCAATACTATTTAATATAAAGTCGATGTAGTTAACGGAACCGTTATAGATAATTAATATGCCGCGCATTATTTGTTTTATCTATTCATACAACCTACTTTCTCTTTGTTATAATATTATTTATTTTATATAAAAGGATTCCGTTCGTAACTGGGCTAATTTAAATTGCGTATAAAATAATTGTTTTTGAAAGTGATATTAATAAAAGCCCCCCGTTTATCGTTTAAGCTCAGCTCAACATCAGACAGTGGTAGGATCATAAAAACGGCGGTCGTTTTGAACATTCGACGCACTTCACTGCGGTTGACCGGTTCGCGGCTGCATTCGGCGGAGCTTTTATGCCCCGGAAAATAAATTCCATTTCGCGATTTTATTTTTTGACATTGTTCTTTCGGTCGTTATAGGGCTGCCTTATACTTAATACGTTCGTTAATTTGTAGTGTTCAGTTGCAATTTTGTATTGCACGAGAATTTTCAAATCGTCGCCGGAAACTGGAAATAATCTTCGAAGCCTACATTTTTCAATTTCGGTTTTATGGCCACCCTATCAAGAGCGTATTTGCAACAGTAGGGTAAAACAATTTTTGTAATTTTCCCGGTTTTACAACCGTGAGAAGTAGCAGATTTCTGAATTGTAAAATCCCGAGCGTAAATGAAGAAATGATGAAAAGCCGGGGGCGCCCGTTAACAACGAATCGATTTAAGGAAAATAGCAAATCTATTCCGGGATAAATGGGTGAATCAAGTCGGCAGCGGAGCAAATCTATCGGTGATAAGAAGTATTGGAGTCCTTTAAGAACCGTTATTTCGAGTGCTTTGCGTCAAATCGTCCGAACCACTTCATTATAGCCATGATTGAGTCATTTAGTTCCCCTGTGTGTGAGATTAATACACGTGTTCCTTGATGGAATTATCGCAATAGTATTCCCGTCGATTATTTATCGTCGAATTACTGGTGGTAGACATATCGCTAAACGCACGATACTCGCAGAAACTTACTACGCCTAATACATTTTTTGTACGTTTCTTACGTTAAGTTTATTTAATTGCACGCCGTCGTGCAACAACTACGACGAAAAATATACCTAGGTACTAAAGCACGTCGGCAAATTAATACATTAACAAAATAATCAAGTAACTAATTCGAAACAGCGCTGCACTTAATCAAGGCGGCTGGCAAATGTGTAGCACAGCTGTCTAGATCTCATAATCCCGAACGCATTGACAGGGGTTAGAGGTTAAATTTAGCCTCTTATACCTCAATACCCTAACATCGTTCATTTATTTGGTATTTTTGGACATAAAATCGAAGAATGCACGATTTACTTTATACGACGCGACTGAAAGCTTGTTTCATTAAAATTCCGAACATGGTTAAAACTAATTTTATAGTTTATTTCGCCCTAATACTAAGAGCACATTGTGTTAGAAACTTACACATAAAAGATTGGTCGATTCGAATTTTACAAACTTTTACTCGGATCGATGTAAATCGACGATTCGTTAAATACGAAGTCAACTAAAAAAAAAAAACGAGTCCTTCTTGTTTAGTAAAACAACAGTTTTGTAAATAAATAAAAACAATTATGTGGGTAATTCTCCATGAACGAATTGAATGTTCTATTTAACTCGTCAAGAATAATGAGAATTACCTAATTGTATAAGTACGTTATTCACGATAGGTTCCAATGCACGTCATCAATAAAAAGTTACTAAATTGTATATTTGTAATAATATTCAGTTTAAAGTTTCGAACGTCCCATGTTCTACGCACATATGACATGGCAAAAAAAAATACAATTTATCAGTACTGTAAAAATGCGAGGTTTTATTAATTACGTGGATTCGAACCTATCTTGAATAATGTATAAATATAATTTTCAAGTGATTACTGAATAAACGAAAGCCTTAAACAAATTTAGAACGAGTTGCGAATACCAAAAAGTGCAACTGCATGTTTCGATAACAAACAATTCAATTTCAATTTTTGAAAACAAAAACTCAACAAGTGACCCGAATGAGCTAAAAGTCGACGAATCAAAATTTGAAGCAAGACTAAAAGAAAACGAGAGTCATTTTAAAATGAAGCATAGGGGGAACCGAAAGTATTATACGCACTCCTGCGGGCGCAATGGTCCGTTTTAATATTTCCTATATCGCTAATTCTAGCTATTTTGCGAAAATGTAAATGAACTATACTTTTAGATATTGTACTTACTATCACGGTAATTGAATAATTTCGGTCAAGTGCTGTTTTATCAAGGTTAATTTTTAGGTTATAGTTAGTTTTTAAAATAGATGATATTTAAAAAATTAGCAGTCAAAAAACAAAAATAATGGTCTGCTCCAAAGTTCCCGAAATTACTAATATTAGAATGGAAAACGACGCCCTAAAACAAGTATCGAAATTAAAATACTTGGGCGGCATATTCAACAGAAGATGGTGGAACTAAAGATGTTAAACAACGAATAAGAGAAGCCAAGGTCATGTTTAATAATAAAAACAACTACTACTGTGTTCAAACAACCCCAAATTGGAAATAAAAAGCTGCATCTGGAGTATTGCCCTATATGGTTCAGAGACTTGGACCGTAGGACAAAAGGAAGAAAAAACCATAAACGCATTTGAAACATGGTGTCGGAGAAGAATGCCGAAAGTGAAATGGACAGACCGTGTAACTAATGAAGAGGTGTTTCAAAGAGCGGAGGAAGAAAGAGCATCATTAAAAACGTTAAATAATAGACGACATTCGTGGATAGGGCACATAATTAGACACAACGAGTTCGTGACAAATATCGTGGAAGGAATAATACTCGGAAAAAAGGCCACGGGAAGACCTAGACTACAATATTTAAATGCAACTGCAACTGCAAGCTGCGCAGAAATGAAAAGAATGGCTTGTAACAACATTAGACGGAAGGCTGCCAACCAATCCGCGGATTGAAGAACGAAGAAGATTGTAAAATGGCTTGCCGGCCATTCGTTGTCACCGTGTAATGAGAGCAATAGTCAAAATCTGTAGTGAAAACAACACGTTGCTTATTTACCTACACAGCACGCCATGGCAAAGAAAGACCACCGCTGCGTAAAACGTCATCATCATCATCCAGTAAACTTTTGTCGATGACGCGATAGGAATAAAATTTGAACGGCCTTTATACCATTATGCCGTTACAACTTGATCTTATGTTTTCGATAAAAAATTAATTTATTTGTGCATTTCCTACTACCGTCGACATTGCAACATTTATAAAAATTAGATATTTATTTATGTAATTCTAAAAGCTCGATAACAACAATCTAATTAATGTTGAAAAATTAATAAAATATTGTGATATTGACGAGACGTTACATAATTAATTTAATCGATGGCTCTTTGTTTAGTTAACCTTTGTCAATTTATTCACCAATAAACAACAACTCTAAATAAATTTGAACCGTAAATTATAATGAAAATAAACTGGAGCACTGACCCATGAACTCAATATTAATATGAAAGGTAAATGATTCACAAACATATAATTGTATCCCGATTGATTCTGTTATGATGTTAAATTTGAACTACGATCGCCGTTAGATACATTCTAATATACCACAATATTATTCAGTCAAACAATCGGAGCAGCCTATTGTATTTTATCGCTACCTATGTGTATGTTGTTTATTTAACCCTCCAAAAGACGCCTTCGTGAATTGGGATATTTTCAAAGATTAGTTAGGTAAATCTATAAATTTTTTGAATTATAATCACGGACGTTTTCGTTTTGTATAAACTACGTGTCAACTGAAATATTATAAACGTGCTTTCGCTTCGTTTTCGTCGTATAGCCAAGTAATTAATTTCGTGGACAAACAAGGATGAACGTATTTCATACTATTAATTGGGAGTCATTCTCGAAAATAACGCGCTCGTCGTCAAACATAAAAATAACGATAATTTCGCGTTTTTTTTTATTATTATTAAAAGTGCTATGTAAAATTTCATCACATAAAATTGGATTAAGAACAACAGACTTTTTTATAGCGTAACAACTTAGTTGGTCTCTTAAATGAATATAAAATCCGTCAATACCGGGTTGTTAAACTAAGTTACGGGACTGCAAACGAAATATTTTTGGCCCCAGGAAGCGTCAATGATTTATATAAATATGTAGAAGGCGACCCACAATATTAACTACAAAGCTCACAAGAAATTTTTAAATCGTCCAAAATAAACTTCGACGAAATAATTTTTCCCCGTTAATAACTAGCGCGAAGCCGCTTATTTTAATAAATCCCCCGAAATAATATCGAAAGACGTTGCTCTACCAAATTCTCTAAATTGGTGGTTTCAATTGGACTATCTGCAACTACACAACTGGCAAACACATGACCAGGACGAGACCGGATGCTGCGTGCCAACGATTGATGTGACGGAATTCATATTGACTTCTTTAAATATCGTACGATTTGATTTACAATTTGCGAAATTAAATTAAAACTGCGCGACGGCGAAAATCGTTCGCGCGATAAAAGACGAAATGGACGCGCGCGAAAATTAAATAAATCGTAAAAATTCCGGCGCGCCCGCAATAAAATCCTTTGTTATCCTAAGTTGGCGGTATCGAATTTAAGTATTGGAGAGGTTTTGGTTTATTTACGCGGCGGACTTAGATCAAAGTCTAGTAGTTGTTAATTTAATATCAAAGGAACCATCGATGAATTAACATTTTACTACAGGATGCAGTTGGGAGATGTCTAGCGTTCGCTTTGATTCTGTTTAATAATATTTCGATACGTTTTCCGAAGCTCTGTTGCGGCGTTTGTTCTTAATTTTTTTTAAAAGATACAAATTTTTCTTATCCGGAAATAGTCGACGAGCGAAAGTGTTGTTCTTCGGACGACTCTGCGTTAGTTTCAAATGCAGACGCAGAATCTATCGGAAAATGTCGGATATTTAGGAAGAAGACAGGTCGGTATATTTTAAACGTATTTTTGGAAACCGAAGGGGAATTTAGAATACGCAAAATCGATTTCAAGCGACATGTGTCTTATTAATGTAACGATTTAGACGTGTAGGACGGATTTAGAACGATTTTAGGGTGACGCCGGATAGTATTGAAAAGGCATTTCTAACATATGGACATAATAATGACGCTTTTAGAAACTGATAAATTTTCTAGAAATCGTAAAGGGGTTCAAAACGAAACATTCAAATGTAGTTAATGTTGAATATAATTCATCGGTTTTGCCGCTTATAAATACACACCTATTGAAAAAAAAACTGAAATTAAGGATCGTTTCGATGATGCTCAATTATCAATATTTAGACAATTTACGAACTCTTAAAATTAGTCATCGCCTACATAAAACGAGAGCTTTTAATAAATGTTTGCAGGTGCATCTCTAGACATTCTCAAAAATTTGCTAACCGATTATAATAATGCCAAGAGTCGTAACCTGGTTTGTGACTTGTAACGATCTTAAAATTTCATTTTAAATGTTAAAGAGACATAACGATTTAGATTTATAGGTGGTAGGTACGTTCCACGAAATTTCGTAATAATATACCTTGCAATCCTAACTCTCGGGACCTTTCGAAATTGGTGCGATAATAAAATTAACACGGGTCCGGATTTAGAAGATCGGCATTTAAATTTAAAAGCACAGGTTGCAATTTTGTTGTGAACTATTTTGATGTTAAAATTATTGAACATTTACGACCGGCATAGTTGGCCAAACGCGCGTCGTTCTCCCCATTACGCGCATGCGTTACCATACAAAATGACTTACGCCGAAGACTTGGAAGGTCCAACTAAATATAAGTTATACTATTCCCTGGTTTTATGGCGCATAATTTCATCAGCAGAGGAATTACAGTGCATTTTTAAAATTTATTTAATCGTAAACGTCTATAGTTTGCGTCTCTGTCTCTATTATTATCGTACATCAAGGTGAAGAAGGCGCGTCGCCTCTGTTGCCTTTAATTTGTTTCTAAATGTAAAAAATTGTTTCTGCGTTTAGCTCTCTGCATTCTGAGTACGATTATAATTTGGTGTAATATAATTTGAAAGTTTATAGCCCTCGCTCGTGATTTATAGTTATTAAAAATTAGCGCGAAATATTTATTTAACAATGGTCGACCGAGCGCATAATAGCGAAAAAACTACGTGCACATTATGATGCATCACCGACATCTTTTTATTATGCGCAGTCGTTTTGTTTGTGTTTTTCTCGTTTTTCCTTTTACATCCGAATGATTCATCGTATACGGTTACCAATAAAAGCATTTTCGATACGGGCTTGTTATGAATCAAAATTCAAACTTCTGTTATGTCTGGACAACGGTAACTGAATCAGTTACGGCCTGAAATTGTTGAAACATGATTGTTTATAGCTGAAAATTACTGCACCGTCACGTAGTATTAATATCAGACATAAACAAACTCCCGGGGTTCTACGACTCAAAGACGAGACAATATTTGAATTGGTCAAACGTAGGTGTTATTATATTTTAATATGATGCACTAATGCAGGGTTTGATTTATTATACGTTACATAAATAGCTGCACATAATTTACTCTCTGAATAATGCACATACTTCTTATAGGAATAAAATACGTTTAATATTTAAATTTAGGGAGAAAAAAAATAAACAAGTCCGAGTGAAGTAATATTTTTTTTAATACTTTGATAGAGTCGTGTAAGTCGAGATGATTTTGCGATAGGAAAGATGGTTATTTCGATGTGATGCTAAAGTAGAGCGTGCCTATCGTAAAAAGAAAAACGTCCGTCTACCTGTTGTTATACAAAGTAACTGCAATTCAAGAACGTTAGATTTTATTTTCCTACTGCACCTGTGTCACACTTATCATTAAACCTATAGGTAGGTACATCAATTCTAAAATGCGGCATTCCTCACAAGTAAAGGGTCAATTTTGGAAAATAATACTTACAAGAAGAGGATCGGCTTTGCCTCTCACCGATTCGAATTAAATTTGGTACACTTATAAATCATAGTATGTCACTGTTAATGTCACTGGTCAAAATTTTAAGATCCACGTCAAATTTTGAAAATTGATATAGTTCCCACGGTGCGTACCTACCTACCCCATCGTAGAATACGTCATCACCGTGCACAGAGTCACGGGTTCGATTTTCTAACACTTGCCTTTTTTGTTTTGAGTATTATTTTAATTATATTTAATAGAACTGATTATTATTTTTTTCGATATTAGGATGTTTGATAATTGTAAAATCCGTTTTTATACAGACGTGAATTTCAATTATTTTCGATAATGTACAATCAATTTTGAAATCGCTTAACCTATTAAATTTTGAAAATTAATGACTACCAGACACAGGTATTCTTTTCAATACATTTTAAATAAAATTATATATTCTAAATAATAATCAGTTCAATCAAACATAATTAAAATAATACTCAAAATCAAAAAAGGCAATTGCTAGGAAATCAAATCCGTGACTCTGCACGGCGATCGCGCACTCTACGATGGGTAGGTATGTAGCGTGGGAACTACGTCAATTTTCAAAAATTAATTACTCAAAAATGATTGAAAAGTGGGTCGTAAAATTTTGACCTGGAACATTTCTTACCACGATCTACAAGTAAGCCAAATTCCATTCAAATCGGCGAGGGGCAAATCTGTGTCTCCCCTTGTTAGTTGTTAAATATTTGTTGTAGCTCGAAAAACAATACCCGATCGTAAAAAATATTGAATAAATACCTACACGTCCGTTGATAAACTAACGGTTTGTTGTATGCGAATTAGCAGATACGCGGGAATTCAAAAAGAAATTTTTTTCAAATTAAAATTATAAAGTGTAGCTGTAAATTTTATAATTTAATTAAAAATAATAACACTGAAAAAATGGCAATGAACGCTTCCAATAAACGTATATTAAATTATCACTCTTAAAAAGAAAGTACATTGCATTAACGAAAAATTCCTTATTCCAATGAAAATTTTCGTTGTACAAATATATGAAAAAGGTTATTAGGTGAAAAATGATAAATGAACGTTTTAATTCTGATTAGGTGATTAGACCTACTCCAACATCAAAGATTATAGTTTCTTTAATTTAATGTCCACAAAGGCAAGATAAAGCTATACAGGTGTAGAAAAATTGAAAACACTTTCGACACAGTGGATAAAACACTATAAACTATTATTGCAAGGGAGTGAAGTACAAAATGCAGAGCAAAACGAGAGGAAAAAGAAAACGAACGACAAGTAAACAATCGAAACTTGAAACGACGATGGGATGAAACTAAATAATAAATCAACCGCAGGTGGTAATATAGATAAACAAAATGGAACTTCTAAAATTAGAAAAAAATATATGTCGAAACTAATCACAAATTAATACAGTAAGAGTTTTTCGAAAAGTAATAAAGAACAAATAACTGAATTGCAAAGAACTTCGAGTGAAGAACGATGGGCCAACTTGACCCTCATAAGACATTTTTTTTGAAAAGCGAATATTTCAGTTTGCTTCAGTAATAAGTAGGTAAGGTAATATGTACCTATATAGGTGTACTGTAGTTTCCTATGAAGTTACACTTAAGTAGGTGTGTTTGTATTTAATTTACTAATTCGAATTCAAGTATAGGTAACGCAGATCATGTCTGGACGTAAAACAATCGCCTAATTATTAAATACGATTTTGAATGCGAAATTTTAAACAGTCTGTTTACAAGCACCTAATTCTAATGCCCTTATATAATTAATAAATAAACAAAATCCCGACCTTTTTGTCGTGTAAAACTGCATCTACCAGCTAATTCCCGGTTCCAGAGTTCCATGAACACCAAGATAATAATAAACACAAAAGCACAAGTCAAAGTCTAAATGTCACCATGCATATACCAATTTATTTAACCAATCAATCGAACTCGACTCTGCAAAAGACGGCGCGTTACTAAGTAAAGGGAATTTTTAAAACACATATTCGAATATGACTAAGTACCTACCTACCTACGTTTGTTACGTAAATATCAAAATGCTTTGTTTAAGTTTTAAAAAGTATATTTTATCAGAAATGATTCTTGCATTGGCGATAATAAAACGTATCCGAGCGTAAGGTCAAATAGCACTCACGCTTTATCTTCTTATCGTACCTAAAATCGTACCTAAACTTGTTTATTGTGTTCATTTGAATTATTAAAAATTATTTATTAAAGTATTAGTAACGTATTAGTATCGGCTTACTGTTTATTAGGTACTTGAAATCGCAATCCAAGAAAATAATTATTTACTAAATTGAGATAGGTAGGTATATATAAAATACTCCGCATAAGCACGCAAGGGTTAAAATAAAACGTTCACTCCAAATTTTTCAAATGAAAAAAAAAACTAATACCAAATGAAACAAATTTTTCGAACATAAATACCCTTCAGGTTATCATCCCTTTTCAATTGGATATTGGGGTTTACGTTTTTAAAAATGTTTAAACTTATTCCACTTGACTTTATTATAAGTACCTAATTAATTTTTGAACTCGCTTACTTATATCTATGTATTATCCCAGGCGGCACAATGTCGTCAATTATTGATAATTATTCGTCGGCGACGTCGTGGACCCAATAAGTAACGAACGCACGACGACACTTTCGACGAACATTTGACGTCATTAAAGAACGTCGTCGAGACGTCTTTGTTTGGTCATTCCAAAGTCCTGAATCCTTACTGGAAAAGTGAAGATAAAGACGTTTTGAAGCGTTAATTTAAAGCGTAAAATAGACATAATTTTTTCTAACATGTTTATGTTTTAATCCAAAATTTTAACTAAAAATATATCAATATATTTTGGAATTATGCACTATCGCATCGTTATAAATACAGTACTATACAACTAAACAAGTAAAAGTCCCATTTAAGGAAATTAGACGTCTCAAGTAACGTGCTAGATTGGTCATAATTTGACGTCGTTAGGCTGTGACATTAACCCGTCATATTAACGTCCCCATTGGACCCCAAATGGCCAATAGTTGACGACATTATAACGTCAGTGTGCCGCCTGGGGTTGTATTGTAACGAAAAGATCTGAATAGATATCTTGCACTTCAGCCTTATTTCGATTCAAATCTAGTCCGTTCGTTAAAGCCACGAAGAAGGTATTGGGTAGGTGTCGTAACGTCGGTAATAACTACACTCAACAGTAATATTTTTCTACGGAACCGAATAATTCTACTTCATCTATAGATATTACAAGTAAAGTTTGGAACAAAATAAAAATCGTCGAATCAGATTTCACGAAAAGATGCCTATACGATACACATACAAAACGAAAGAAATGAGAGAGTACGACAAGAAATTGATATGACATCAATTACTCGAAAATTGGAAAATAAAACATCACGTAGAGCACGTAAAAAGAATAAACGATAATAACGATATAATCAAAAAAACGTTATGATCGTCGAGAAGAAAAAGAGAACGACCGCCTATCAAATGGAAAACATATGAGTAAGTAAACAATGTAATGAGCGAAAAAGGATTTCGAGAATGTGACTGGGAAGTGACATATTATCCCTAAGTCAGACTAATTTGTTCTAGAAACACGAAATATCTTAAACCTATAAATGACAATCAAAAACGACCACGGGGTTAAGAGGATTCGAACCTTAGACTGCTGTTAAACCAGTAAATCGCTGCGTCTTACCGATTACACTTCAGGCGCACATTGAAAATGTTCAAAAAAAGAAAAAAGAACTAAACATATATATTCTTGTGTGCTTTAAAACTATACAGTCGACCTTCACATTCGCGGTTTTTATTTTTTCCCGTTTCCATGCAGGATTTTGTTTGCGATAGGCACGCAATTTTGCGAAATGTGCGCGAGATTGTACGCAAAATTTTGTACTACGTACGTGCGTTATAAATTACCAACTGAAACACCTAGTTAATTATTTATGGATTTTCCGCTTCGCGGAGACCCTATTAGGAACGTAACGCCCACGAATATCGATATATAGTCTGTCTGCATTATAACAACCGAATATCAAACGATAGTCGAAAACGCTTCAAAACCTAAAAATGTTTAAGAATAAAACATTAAAAAACAAAATTTAAGTCATCGCTAGATGTTAACAAAAACATTTTGTAAAATGCAAATTTTGAATTTTACCTCGTCTTTGCGCAGATATGATGATCATTTGTTTAACCTATTCTCGTTTAAAATTTGCACTTTTATAAATTAATAACGAACCAACAAACATATCGACAAGTATTATGCATTTTCATCCGTACAATAAACAACTTAAAAATATATTTAACAGAAAAACAAACTTTCTAAATCTACTGAACATACCTGACGCACCTGTTTGAACTGTTCCTCGAACGACCAAGTCTGTTGAGAAGAAACGCTTCCTTCCGAAGAATGCGAACTTCCAGAAGAAGGCGCCGCGGGCTGCGGTGCCAGTGGCGGCAGAAACGCCGCCGCAGGATGGGGAAAAGGAAACGGCATGGGCAATTGAAAACTGTCCGGTGCCGTGGTTGTTCTGTTTGTCAGAGGAAAAGTTAAGTGCCTAGCGTCGAAGTCCTCCTGAAACGAAAATCCCCGTAGTAGCGATACTAACGCGTCTGTCTAATTAGAATTTTCGCGGTTACCTGTACCTTGATGTCTCGCACTTGCATCTTTAGCTTGGCGAGAACGTCGCCGTGGTCGGAAAGAAGCGCTCCGTGTCTTCTAATTTCGTCGCAACTGTCGGCATCTTCGTGTTCGCGGGCCGAATCGGCCTCGCCCTCGCTCATTTCTTCCTCATTGTGAGACTGCGAAATAAAATAAACGTTAAAACTATTTTGCGAACTTAAAATAAAAAAATTATAATAACCAAATAGATGGATGGGCTTAAAAACGGTCTATACAACTTTAAAAAAACATTCGTCTTGATGGTGCAATCTGCATTCCCAACAAAGAACATGTAAACAGAACGATATTAATGTTATATTTTTAGTCGGTCACGTGCTCGAAATCGGTTAGGGTAGGTCGGAAGTGACGTCACGACGATAACCCACGCACAGCACAAAAACATCCCATACAACATTCAATCTACATATACTCAACCGTAAGTGCTACAAATTACTCGTAAAAGGGTAAATAACAATAGCAAAGGCGTTCTGAAGCTCTAAAGTCGACATTAGCATTTTAAAAAACGCGACTCGAATAACTTCTTGCATCTGATATTCCGCAATGTTACATGAAGGAAGTGAACTAACTTTATGCCTTTCCCGCAATAGAAATTTCACGCAACGTAAACCGAATTTGCAGTAATTTTTTAGATAGGTAGGCGGCTTTCCGCTTTTGTTTTTCCGGATGAGTTCCCATATGCACACCTACCGAAACTTAAGGAAAATACCGATTTACCCACCGACGGGTTAGCTTCTACAATTTAAAAGTCGTCACAGTTTCTCTTTGCGAATTTATCGGAGTCCCAACGATTCGGTACCGCTGTAGCGGTAAATTTTAGTTTAAGGGTGGTCCTGCTCGATTTTAAACGTAAACACTCCCTAAATTTGTATGCAGGCCATTATATAACACCACTGGCGTCGTTCGACCTGTCTCCGAACTTTTAAGAGTTAATTTAAACGAAACATATCGCTATTAGTAACGGTTACTATCTATCACTACCTAACTTGTATTGAAGTTTTTCCCCATACGACATTTTCCCCGAACTCGTACGAATTATGTTGTATATTTTAGAATAAACGAACGTACGTTTAATTAAAAACTGCACCCCGAAGCTCCTCCCCCGAAAGCGTCTCATAAAAATAATAAACACGTCGAAGTCCGCCACACACATAGGTATTACAGAGCCACATGTAAACCCTAACCTACCCCAACCCCGAACGTCGCGTCCCGCGTCGCGCTTTCAAAAAAATTTAAATTCGTAAAAAAAGGACGCCCTGAAATATTTTTAAAAACGTTCTCGTTGAAAAAGCTCGCCCGTGAGTGTCGACAATTCAAATCGTTTTAACAACTTTTGACGTGAAGTACCTACACAACTTGTATAACATGTCCTTAACTCCATTTACATAATGTCTTTGAATAGGACCGAGTTTCACGGTGGAGAGAGCTCGCTTGTTGCTCGCGCACAATTTGGATTTCACCGAATATCGTTATAAGAGCATAAATCAGCTGGCAGTGTTAGAAAAAATTACAAATATTTTGTTTCGCCGACTTCCCTATACCCACAACAACACTGGTATAATAATAAATACTGTTAAATCAATAAACTATAATCGGCGATGTTTAAGAGGACAGTCTTTTATAAATCAAAATTACCAGTAGATATCTATTATAAACGAATACGATAAATATAAGTATACCTACTGAAAATAGTATTATGACATCGGATGATGCAAACGGAGAATGACTATTGTCTGGTTGGCTTTTAAAAATAAACGTCAAATAAACATAGGCATTAGCGTTATTTTATAAAAGTAATGTTAGCCATAATTAATTTTTTTTTAAATAATTCCAAATCTTGGACGTTTGGTTAACACGCGTGCTTCCCTTATGGTATATTTTCAACGCATATATTAATTTTTTTTTAATTCACCATTTCAAATGTCGAAACTATCACTAAATCTTTGGAAATTTACAGTTAATCGTGCAGGTAAATGAGTGAATAAGAAATTCACCAATTCTACCAATTAATATTAATTTACAATACTTATACATCCTATACATTTGCCTAATTATATGTGTTTTTGTTTTAAATATGCTTATTGAAAACTCAATTTGCTATCCAATACCAATTGAATTGGTTATCGATATAATTTGTTAGAAATCAAACATCACGACTACTGTAAACATATTTGTCGATGTTCATCTCTCGTGCCTAATATAGTTACGAACAAAATTTTCAATATTTAAGAAAACAAAACGCACTCGAAACGAGATTAGAACAACCCATTCTTATTTTTCTTTTAGTCCGCTCGTTTACCTATAGTTGTGTTTTCAAAATATTTATAGGTATTCCAATTTGTGCACGCGGCCTCTTCTGCAGACAGGTTAAGGGGGGGGTATCAATTTTATTCGACTTTTTGCGCTAACAAATTTCGAATTAAAAACTAACAGTGAATAAATACTTGGGTAAGTGACTTAACGCCTATTTCTGGCTCGAAACAAATGCCGACCAATAAGAATTCCATCGTTAAGATAAACTCTAAACATTTTATTGTGAAAAAAAAAAACGTTAAAAAGGGGAAAAAATTCCATTTGTTATAATCCTTGTCACTCACAAACGCAAAGACCTTTACCTGAGCTGCTTAAAGCATTACGCACACTATCGCAAAGTAACTTTGAATATAAATTCTAAGAAAATATCAATTAGGTACCTGTAACGAATCTACTTAATAATGTGGGTCCAAACCTTTTTTCAGGTACTTGGGCATTGTCCAATATTTACATGGCAAGATCTAAGAGATTCTCGCCTACAGTTTATTTTACTCGATAATTTTACCTGTCGAAAAGTACCGTTAACTAATTTTTACCTAACTTACCCTGAAAAATAAATGCGCATTCTGAAAGCTTAGCTATGCTTAAGAAAACAATAAATGATAAGAAAATACAGATGACTCGGGACTAGGATTTATTTTCTATGAAGGCAACATCAAAGTAATAAATTAGCTTAGTAGTCAAGTGATCTCTTAAAGGGCGAGCAGCTATTGAAATCGGTAGGTATCTGCTGTTGGCGCCTATTCGAATGCAAAACCCACCCCAGGAAGTGTAAATGCGGCATGCACGATACGTTTCCTCTACGTCTAATTTTACGCGAGTAATAAAGATAGAATGTTGCACTCGAGTCGTGGGCCAGCCAATAGTTTTGGATAAATGAAAATGCACTGTGAAATGGCGATTTCTAAAATTCTCGGAATTAGGGTTGTTAGAGTTAGGGGCAATATATATATAGTAGCTGAATGATTTGCTGCGTATTTCTGGAAGTTTATTTTTAAACATTCTACCGTAAAAGTATTTTTGTTGGATTAAAATTAAAACTTGCCCGACTTATCGATTTTAGTTAAATAGATTATAAAAATAATAGTTGAACTAAAACGTTTTGTGACCGATGTAATCCGATGGGAGCTAATGAGGATGATTACAGGGTGCTATAACCTCCGTAGACGTTTACGTATATTAACCGAAGAAAACAAAAAGTTGCACGCGATTCGCAATACAGTAGCCGTGTATATGCATGCGGCTCGTTTTCTCAACAAATCCTGCCAAAACAAATCATTAAAAGTTTAATAATCCCGTCTGTTAGAGAGCAAATTATTATGTTGGTATCAAAACTTTTCGTAAAATCCCGCTTTGTCGAGACCCAATTATCGTTATTAACCCCCATAGGGTCTTATGTAGTGAGAATTTGTATTAATTTTCTTTGGTTTGCTTTTATTTCAACATGTCGATGTCGCCTACCTTATATGTAATACCTATAAGAAAAAAATAAGGCTTCCTCGCATTCTCAAACAGATTTAATTATACAATAATGTAATGCAATTTTATTAAATTGGATTATAAGGAAATCAGACCCCAATGTATAAGATTTCTTGAGACTATCGATTAAATTGAACCCCGACAAGTGCATTTCTTGTTAAATTAGAAACCGAAGCTACTGTCGATACATCACGTATAAGAAATGTACCGTAGGTAAATCAAGTTCTTGTTCGAAGGGATAAGACATATCTTATACTATAAGTGAGCGATCCTCGAAACGTCTGGAAATGTACAAAACGTATTTAAAGTAATCTGAAATTGCCACCGGTTGTAAGTTCAGGATAACATCCACGATAAACTAAGAATCTATAGCTATCTCGTTTAACATAGGCTCGCGACAACAGCGGTTCTCAAACCCTAAAAAAAAAAGGACAAAAATTACGCATTACACATTTTAATCCTTCCTGTGTATACAATAAAACAGTTCTTCGACAAAAATTGTCAAGGCATTCAGAAAATAAATACCCTCCTAATATTAGAAGTATTTGATTTAAATAGCCCTCATCCTTCGTCGTTTTGATTACAAAATCAATTCACACGTGGAGAAGAAAGAAAAATAAAGTCGATCGTGAACGAGCGCAAGAGAGATACTTTCAGTTACACGTCCTCGGTTGTCATTCCGAAGAATACCTGTGCCCGGTTTTGTTATATTAACTTAGGACGAGTGCCCACGTAGACACCTCTTTAAGCTAATTTTGCCCTTTTGGCGGACTTTTTAAAGAACGACACGCACAGGACCAAACACACACGTGAATAAATATTTGTTTGTCCGAAAGGAGGAACTGTTTTGATTTTTCAAAAATTTATTTCGTTCGATATTCGTTCGACCGCGAAATATTTACCTGTACGTTTCTGGGGATTAGATCGGTACCTGTACGTGCATTTAATTTGTTTAAATTAAATTAATTTTACCCAACTGATAACGATTATTCAAGATTAATAAGATTACAATTTAGAAATTATAAAATATTAAAGATAAACAACGAAAATCACCTTAAATGTCACTTTAAAAGATTTTAACGTGTTTTAAAGCGAGATATAATAGAAAAAAATAATAGTATAAGTACCGAAACTAAACAATTTTGATAACAATGTTGTTACGCATTTAACAAGTAAATTTGAAAAAAAACGCGATTTCTTTAAAAATATTTAATTTAATAAAGTCCAACGTTAACTTCATCTTCAAACGTCCGAAACGTATATTTTGTGATTAAAAAGAATAGCGTACAAATTAAAAAATAAATTAAGATTTTAATTGTCAAATATATACTCAGCAGGATTCTAGACATGTGCCTCAATATGATAGACAAGCACATTCGGTGTCTTATTAATAAAACCGAAAATAACTCGCATGCCCCTCCAGACTGACACTTTTTATATTCTCCATTAATCAAAAATTCGCCCACAGGAATATCGTCTGTCCTTTTCCCAATTGTAGTTGGGAACAGAGACAAAAATAAGTTATCTTTATATGTAACAAAAATAACTTTATTATTCTTAGAAAGTGAAAACTTTAATTATGTCGCGTTGTTTCCCTTCCTTCTTTAAAATACGAAAATGCGAAGGGGTAGACAGAGAGACGCCCGCTAGACGTACAGACGGATTTGTCGGGCGAAATTATAATTCCGAGAAATTAATTCGACAAAGTCGAGTTTTAATTTTAGATCGTCTTTTGATGTCTCCCGTGCAGTTGTCCGAACATTTGATGTAAATTTAAAAATATTCGCCGGTAGCGCCGTCAGTTTGCGGCCAAAAAAAAATATAAATAATTATCGAGAATCTGTCCGCAATATTGTAATCAAAAGAATTATTTTAGGATTAACTTTTTGTTCTAATTGTAAGACTATCGAGTTGCCCGTTTATATTTATAGTATAAAAACGGTAACACTGCCAACACAAATTTCCTTCAATCGAAATTTTTAAAATGCCATATGCAACTGTTTCGGAATATATCTCATTTTTTTTTCTCGAGGGAACATCTCGCGTAGTTATTATTGGGTAAATCGAATAAAAAAATTGGCACAGATGCAGAATGATACACATTTATCCATTTCCCTTTATATCACCATGAATCACGCATTCTTTGATCGTAATTTATGAACTTACTTCCCTTGATGCGAAATTCGTAAAAAAAAAAACAAATCGACTCACTATCAAAAACAATCCAGATTTTCACCAAACTCACAACCAAAATAAAACCACTATTCAAATTGGACGGAAATTTATTATTCCGTCGTTTGAGTTTTCCGATTTAAAATTAATTTTTGACGGCTACTAAATATATATCTAATATAAATTATTTACCTATATAAAAGTAACGTAATCCAAGGTCGTCTACGATTCGAATCTCGACTAAAACGGAAAACTGTGTAACAAGCATTTCGTTTACTTATTCCTTTCACGTGACCAATTAAACAAAACTTAATGACAATCGATGAAACGATTATTAAAATTAAAGATTTCTTAGAAAAATGATAAGTGAGCCACGTAAAATAATTGAAGTCGAAGGAATGTTCACAGGTATTATTTATCATTATTGCTTTAATATCGGCCGCGTATCTGCCAGCAAACGGCGGCCATCTTGAATATTTGAGGTAATTACAATTGTAAGTACCTGCTCATATAATATTTAAATTTTGGCGTGCACACGGGCATTTATCGAATTCGATCTTGCAATTCTTTTTTCGTGCAATTTATGACACGCAACTTTGTTGCAACGAGGCAACAAGAGAGAACGTTAAACAATGCTTCGTCGATCGACATAACATCGTTGTTGCCAAACAATTTAATACGTTGAAAGGCCGTTTTATTAACCCGCTCGCAAATATGGTTATATTACGTTCATCCATTTTTATCCACATACTTTAGTTACGTTACCAGTTCACCAACATTAGATTTAAACATTTAGTTTTGACATTCCTTCGGCGACTTTGAGCTTCATTATTTTGAAAATTAAATTGTAAGTATACCTACTTTACCTACATAAAATTATGATAACAACTTGTTTTATTTTTAAGCTTTTTAATAAGACAAATATGAATTTTTTACATTATCTTATCAGCGTTGGATATTACCTACCTAACGATATTATTTAACCTAACAATAAATTTGAAATATTCAAAATTCAAATTAAACTGATAAATCAAAACCCCACCGTTAAGAAGACGAAGTAATTACCGGATTTACCTAATCTTGTGCACATAAAAAAAAAGCTAGTCGTGAATTAAATACTAAAAGTTTTCTTTTCTGGATTGATTTTGAAACAACTTTAAAAAATTAGTTTAACGTTATCTATATTTTTCATCTCTCTCCTTACTTAATCCTTAAATTCTTAAACGGGTAATTCGGTGTGATACCAGTGATATAATTTCTCTACAAGTGTCTGTTTTTTGCAAGTTTCTGCTCTACTTCCGGGTATGTATCGGATAAATGCATCGAGGTTGTGCGTATATAAAAATAAGAGAATAATTGTGATTCTGGAAAATATTATTTCAAGTAAAAGTAACTAATCTCCCCTCAATCGGGGGTTAATGGTAAATTATATTTTTATAAGTGATTTTATGAAAATCGTGGAAAAACGAGTTTTTTCGACAAAAATAGGCCCCCGAATGCGCCCGAGTTAGAAAGGCCGGTGCAAAATTTTGAGGATAATTGGAAAAGATAGAACGCGACTGCTTCGTAGGTATCTTATTGAAAGCAGGTGCAATTCGATGCGGGAAGGAGTCGATACATAAAATGTGGACCACCGATAAAAGTACAAGGCGCCCTTTCTTCATGGCTACTATGTCACGGTAGCTCTTCTACCAAATCTCGCGTTCCTTACGATTCGATGACAAGACTTCAAGACAAGAACAAGGCAGCCATTAGAGATATTTGGAATATTTTTATCCCAAACTGTAACGAATTATTTGAACCAGTCGAGAGCGTCACATTCGATAAGCGCACCTGCTATAGTTTTTCGTGGAAAGTGTCCGTTTCGACATTTTGGTATGGTATCAAAATATGGACTTTTCTTAACGTTCGCACATTATACTTGCATAATTAACAAGTTTATACAGGGAAGCTGCCTGTGGCAGTACCGGAAAGAAATGAAGAATACCTGTTCTAAAAGAATTAACTGACTCGGGCCGATCATCTGCCGCAAACAGTTGACATTATTGCTACTGTTTCAGTCACGCGAAATAAGGTATAGTCGCCTTTACTTTAAATTTTCATCGTTTGGATTAAAATTTGTTACCACCTCCTTAGGAAATGCGTCTCGTTAATATTCGTCTATTTTTGTTTACGCCGATCAGAAAACGATAGAAAGACCACCACAATTGCTTGTCAAATTTTAAACACCTAGAATAAATCGCATTGGCGTAAACAAAAATAGACAGATATTAACGAGACGCATTTCCTAAGGAGGTGGTAACAAATTTTAATCTGAACGATAAAAATATAAAGTAAAGGCGACTATATTCTGTGAACGGAAGTAAAAATGATAGTTCGGACGTTAAACAAGATAGTTTGAGCCGTGAAATACTATGCATTGCTATTATTATTAGTCTCAAATTAATTAATCGTAAATGTCAAACTTTCTCGTCACATTTTTATGACATTTTTAATTTAACTTTAATGTCAAACTTTCTCGTCACATTTTTATGAATTTTGGAACAGTTATCGATAAAATATTGTTCGATGCACGAAATGCTTCTTTTGCATCTCGCAATCTAGCGTCAAAAATAACTATTTGCCATTAGCCAGAAAAACATTAACGACAACTTTTCGAGCGAACACCCTAATTTCTCCGATTGCTCGTTCTGAGACGTATTCACCTATTATAGACGTGAGACGCGATTTTAACGCAACCCCAAGAAAAACGCAATTATCGCTTTGCCCGGACTTCCCCTATATTACGCTTGTAATTTGGGACAGTTGGTTTTGATTAATAACGTATAATAATTTATTTAATTATTAAAAAACGACTTTTTTTCAGTTTACGTAAAATAATGTACTTATATGTGTACCACATAATCATCAAAAGAGACTTTTTTCAATACATTTAATAACGTTGCAATATGGGACACGATTTTGCGTTATTTACGTACAAAAACGATACTACCGATATCGCCCCTTAAGCGGTCATTTAATTATTTAACTTTATAGCTGATAACGTTCTGAATATCTAAAGTAAAAGTTGAATAACGGAAATTTTTTAGTCGATTTGTTTATATGAAATTAAATGATACACATATTCATAGTAGAAGTTATGTTTGCTTTTTATCAATATTTTGTAAATAATTTAATAATTTTTCACAAGTTTCGTTTATCGTTGTTTTTTGTAAAAAATATCTGCTATTAGCATTGTGAATTTAGTCGATATTATGCATACAAACGCAACGATATGAATACAAAAATCGGCACTAATTCGCTTTCAGTAAAACACAAATTTTTTCCAAACATTCTAGTTCCTTGCAGCTGCCACTTTCGCGACAATTTCATCCTTCTAAGTTTCCGTTGAAATCAATTACAAGTGTTTCGATGCAATTTAACTTTAAATAAACAACGTTGATCAAGCCAGACACGCTTGTAAACGTGCCAAAATTAGTCACCGCCGAAGATAAAATGATAAAAAATTAAATATTTGACTGATTTTGTTCATCCAATTTTACAAAAAAAAATAAGTTAACGCTACATATTCTTGCATTAGTTGATATGTCTGTATCCAATTCTATATCGTAAAAATTTTGAAGATGACTAGATAGTTACGACAAACATAATTTCAAACAAAAATAAGAGGTTTATTGTTAAAATAAAAGTGACATCGACGTTGCCAAGATAAAGAGAGAAATACCTATAGTTTATGAAAATACGAGTCGGAAAATAACTAACTAAAATTTTCTAAAGGCAGCACTAATTAAACAGAATACGAGAAAAATTCGACTTATAGAAGTTCGATTGTAGTTAAGGAAAACGTATGTGCAAATTTTAGATGAACGATGCTGTGTAAAGAAGAAAAAGAAGAAAGACGTTTGTTATATAACTTATTTCACTGGAAAATTGAAATATTAAAACAAATAATAAACCTTATAGTACACAATCAGAAATTTTTCAACGAGGGCGTTATTTACGGCAAATTAAGTTTAAAATCTTGGCCGCTATTTCAAAAATAACGATAGCTCTGCACTAATTTATTATCGCAAACTTTTTATTATTTTTAAAGGGATTCGAAATCTTTTACCCACCACCCGTTTTATAATAATAATCGTCTAGTTATTGTTTTTAATCGAACACTATTTAATTATAAGAAAAAAAATGTTGGCGATAGTCAGGTAGGTTTGTTTATACAGCAATAGAGACAATTATTCATTTTACAATTGACACTTTGATGGTCATCTTGATTATTTAGATGTATTTACTACATAATATAGAGGGGGGGCGAGGACAGATATTGATAGGTTATAGGCCCCCCCGCGTTTAAAGCGCACCGTGATACTGTCCTGCTGGTTTCTCACGAACGGACAGTGCGTTTTCGATACCCACGTTAAACGTGATCAAATGTCTTTCCGACAAATAGATTACATTCTAATAATATTTTTACGGTGCATTTTCGTATCTTACGATGCCCGAATTACCTACATGTCTAATCGTTAAAATGCCAGAACAACGTAGGACGTCTTATTAGGTCCATTTAATAAAACAAATTGTTTAAAAACACCCCGTAAACACAATGAAACGTTTAAATAGAAAACACCGAAACTTTGCCAAATTCCCGATAAATATGATTTATCGATGATTCACTCGGTTCTTATTTTGTTTCAAAATAAACATCAAAACTAACAAATTATGACGGAAATTGAAGTAAACGAGATTTATAATACGAAAGAAAGGCGGGGTCTGTCTACGTGTAGAAAACTTAAGTATAGGTACGTTTTCAATTGATTAAAATTTTACCGCTCGTATATGCACGCCTTTACTATTAGATGATGAAAAATTTTAATTTTAAAATGATCTAAAATATTTGTTTTAAATATCAGAATAGGTAACTGCTTATTGATTATAATAAATTGGTAAATAATGACTAACCTTTATTATAACACATTATTGAAATCGTTTTCTGGAAAATTTTAATATAAACTGTTAATTTTATCAATTAGTGAATATCTAATCGTCGAATGAGCATTTCATGGAATAAACAACAAGATTTATAAACAAGACTTATAAATATCACTTTCCCATACGATTAAATTTATTTTATAAGCGATAACAGTTTATTGTGGAAAGTGTTTCTTTTGAAAAAAAATTAATTTAGTAGGTAAATCACGTAGTATTTTAATTAATTAAGTAATCTCACAAAATCAACAATATTTATAAGAAAATTAAAGCCACCCATGATGAAAGCTATTCAAATTATTTATGATGTATTTCAACAGTAAATAAAAATTGTCATTCTCGAAATTATCTATTTTTTTTGTAAGACGTGCCTAGGTTTAAGAATTTTTAATTTCCGGAAACGGCAATTTTATTGAAATATAATAAACGAATACTTAATACAATTACATTTTGTGTGGTAGGCACTTGAAGTCGATTAAAGGTAATCTGTTCGAGGAATCGCGAGCTCTAGTGTTGTTCGTGATCATTTCGATATGGATCAGCGTTCAATAGAGGTCCCATCCTCCCATCATTCATCCTGATCAAAGAGTAATTGATTCTATTCTCTAAAATGACGGCACAACAAGGGTCCATTAAATAACATTTTGATATTCCGGGCGACATTTTCCAGTCGATGATTTATGCCCAAAAACTCTTTTATTGCCGTCTTATCATTTATTATTGTTGTATCTTAGAATTCAAATTTTTCAATTTCATCGATAATAAAACTACAACGACGAGGATTTATTATTTACATATTGTATTAGCCATTTTTAGGGACGACTATTGTTAAAGTAACTTTCTCTCTAGAAATCGACCTTGAATACGAGGAATACCTACGGAGATTTCAATGAAATTTCAGAAAGGAACTGCAATAAAAGTTGTTCCTGTTTAAAATTTGTATTGAGGGTCTCATAAATTATTTAGATATTTTTATGAGCACCCGTGAATCTATTTCTTGTTGATTTTGTAGGTTTTAAGGAATTCAAGGCAATTGAGAATAATTGTTCGTGGAAATCTTATGAAAAAATAAATGTCTGTAATATGTTTACATGACTGCTGTTTCTCTAAAAATTTCTATATAAAAAATAAAGTTAATCTAATATTAAAATGATAACAATTAAAACAATTAGCTTGTTATTATCGCCGATGCAAATAATTTTTAGTAGATACTACAAGCAAACTGTAATGATCAAAATAAATCAGAAATTTTTACAAGTATCTACCTACATAATAAAAAAAAATTCTGAATTGTGGTCTATTCTGTTGTAACGATTTGTTTCATAATTTCTTCATTTAATATCTCTATTAACTTCATATGTTTCATAAGATCTACATCATTAACAATAAAACTGTCATATTTTAAGGTCGTTCCATTGGTACCTTTTAAATGATGCGAACAAAAACTGTAATTTCTAGGTTTATTGTACTATTTCCAATAATTCGCGTTGTTGTATATTAGTTAAGAATGCTTGTAATTATATATTTACGGAAAAAAATTAATTATTTTTAATAATAAGGAAAATAGATGTTCAATTGTGTGTCCCTGTCAACTCGGACATAAAATTACTTAATTTTTTTGGTGTAATTAAGAGATACCTATGTGACCTATTACGCTAGATATGTAGACAAAATAATTGAATTAAATGTATTATATTTAATTACCTAATTTTTACAATTACTATTGAAAACTATTTAATTACGAAACTATAAATAATCTTTAAATAATATACAACAACGCGAATTATTGCAAATAATACAATAAACCTAGAAATTACATTTTTATTCGCATCATTTGAAAGGTATGAGGAACGACCTTAATCACGATCATCAAGTAAAGTTGTTACTCACGCAATAAAAGTAGACGCATAATTATGTAATAACTTCAACTATCGAATAACATTAAATTCATAATTTTTTCAATGATTTTTAATTTAAATTAAATAATACCTACTCCACAAGAAAATTTCTGTTGTTGTTAATATAGTTTCTCTTCTAAATTAAACGGAAAACAAGGTAAAAAAACAAGTTAAAAAATGAAATCGAATACCTATTTAAAAGATTAAACTGAAGAATAATGCAATATGCACAATTTATCTAAAAGCTAGCTATTCCTTCTAACAGAGATTTTTTGAATATAGAACGTTTTACGTTAATCTTACTTAACGTAAGAAAAAAAGTGATATGGCAAGTAATTAAAATTAAATTGTGGCGTTAATAATCGAGCGACCTTGAAGCAAGTTATTTCACGAAAGCGATTATAATAAAAATTGTGGCATATCATTAAGGATGGCCCTAATACTAAAGTGAAAGTACCTTCATTGAAACAATGGAAAGTTATCACGAAAAAACCGCGACTTGAAGGTCGCCTGAAACGTTTCTCGTAAATTTTTTAACAGAAATATTTGTCTGGAATCAGGTTTCGCTTTTGCAAAAATAAAGTGCCTACATAATGTTTCGAAGCCTGCTATTTTTAAAAAGTGACCGTTTGAGAGAAAAGGCATAAATACTATTTTGAAATATCGGTTAAATGTAATACGTGGGTTCTGACGCGTCCGATGTCGAAGTGATCAAGAGAGGAAAAATTCAAAATTTCACCGAAACCGCGTATCCACCTATCTGGTTTCACTTCATATTTCAATATTACGTTATTTTCTGAATTTAAGAAATACTAAATTAATCCTCGTTGTCGTATCAAATTTTTCGCTAAACAGTCAATTCAAATTACAAATATTACTGTTGACCATTTAGGTAAGTTTTAGATTATATTCAGTACGTTTTATCAAAAATTATTCATAACATTTTTGCTAATTTTACTAAAAGATGGATAGGTTTTCTTCCATGAGACTTCCAAAAAGGCAAGGTTTACGTGCCATCTTATACGGCAATATTTGGTACGGATACTTGGAAAGTCACGTACGAAAGGTAATCAAAACAAATGACGATCAAATATTGGTGACAGTTTGACTATCGTAAAATGAAAGGGAAGTTGATTAAAATTATGAAAAAATATTTTTAATTTTAATTTGTTAAGTTAAAGAAAATCGTTTAAAGTTTTGATCATTTTATGGTCTATTACATGTGTAGGGTAGCCGAGAAAAAATTAAAAATGTTGACTAAACCATATTTTAAATTTTTTAACTAATGATTAATTAACACAAGTCGATACCCACGTTTTAAACTTATTTTCAAAAATTATTAATTTAAATAGAAAAAGTTGCAAAGCGCGAAGGTTGAAAATTCGTCAACTTCACCTCGTTTTACGGTACTGCTTCAACATGTGTCGTGCAACACACTGAAGGTTGTTAATAAAAGTACCTATACAATAATTGTTTATATCATGCATTTAACAGTATCTTTTTTTTTTCACACAGAATTCCACGTGCACAAAATTTAACATCAACGCACGAAATAAGAAGTTATATAAACGAGAATATCTATCAAACGCGCAAAAATAAATCGTCCATAATTTAATTCAATTGAAAATATTATTATCTACACGTGCATATTATTTATGACAGTTACGTACTTTTATTTTTAAAATAAATTAAGTACCTACTTATCCCAAAAATATTCCTATACCTACACGAAATTGAAAGTTATTTTTTTAATCAATTAATTTAACAAATATGACTAACGATCAAAATCGGTCGATTTTAATTAAGGTACCTAATAAACATGCAATGAATAACGAATAAAAAATTCAGTGTATTGAAATTTCAAAATTTTAATTTAAATCGTCAGTCAACTCCGACCTTCGGTCACTCACTATAGAAATGATTATTAGCAACAGTTGTTTCTATGGTGAATGACTGACGGTCAGAGTTAACTGGCGCTTGAAAAACCAGCCCTCAATATATTTTATAATTTTAATTATCGAAAACGGCGACCTGTCCAAATAATTTCTGTTTTAGTTTACAATTAGTTGGGTACGTTAAATTATTTTATTAGATAAAACACCAAAAATAAATACCTAGGCACTTATAGTTCACGCATACGTGATGCATTGTGATAAAAATGCATATACCTACATAATGCGTACAGCATGATTCAAAAAGTCGTTTCGAAAACGACCGCGAAAAATTTTTTTGTTACGTGTATAGTTTGCCAAAAAAGTTCGTTCTTCGTAAAATAATGAATCTATGAGATATTATTAGGGTGTTAAACATAGTTAGGAAAAATGTATGTGCGATGTATTTGTGCATTGTAAATTTACTTGAACAATATCGATGCCGTTTTTGCAGAAGGGCGTAACCCACAAAAAGTAAATTTTACAGTAGAGCACATTTTGGGTCGTCGCGTAGCTATAAGAAGATACGTTTCGCGGAAATACAAATCGATCTTTCCGGCGTAAAAATTCGGAATATTGTTACCAGATTTTAACAGATGATGTCTTTGCCCTAGATGCACAAGATAAGTCAGAATAACTCATTTTCGCAGCTATGTTGCGTAACATGGTTCAAGCAATGCAACAACGTGCCTGTCGAAACGTGTTTAACAAACGTAACATTTTCTTCTGTTTTTAAAAATCTGTTATCGATTGATTCGTGCATTTCAAATTGAAAATAAAGACTGTTTTCGCCCGCTTTCGAGTTTTTTTTTAAATCACAACTAGAAAAATATTGGTATCGTTGAAAAAGCGTAAAGGAATTTTTTATTAAATTTTAGTTGTATAATATCGTCCTACTTTCCGTGTACGCGTGAATTTAGTGAGTAATATAACAAAACGACGGTTGTATAATTTGTAAAAAAGCTTAACGACTTGCAACTTTTATGTATCTGACATACCCACAACCCATCTAGACGATATAGTTCGGTAATATGTAGTTCGTAAATTCAAATTTTTCTCTCGGAAAATTTAGTTAATTTGGCGAACAGCAACATAATTAAATAATGTCCTCGTAAATAAATTAAATAGATTTATAAGAATAAGAAAAAACTGTCTAGGCATTATGCCAGACAATATAAAGCATTTTCTTACACTAACGATATAACTAAAGATTTTAGGCGATCGTCGCAATAAATTTCGTATAAAAAATTAAGCATACATTTTTAATAGTTTCGCACGCAAATAATCGTAATTAACAATAAAAGAGACGAGAAATTTATTTTATTAACAGATAGGTATTTTTTCGTTTAATTAAGAAATATATAATATACGGATATTAGGATAAACTTGTTAAAATATTTGTAACCATCCAGCAATATTCCGAGCGTTAAATAAATAAGGAATAGGTTTATCAGGAAACGTTCCGTGTTTCCATCTGCTATAAAAAATCCACACGATATTTTAACTGTCTTTTCGTTTGTATAAAACAATAAATAAAGACGTATAAAATTAATAATATACTACACAAAGAACACCATTAAACTTGTTTAAAAATAAATCTCCCCGTGGACGACGTCGCCTCCGACGCCGCGCGATTAAATTTATACACGCCGAACGGCATTATTTTATAATACGAATTCAATTATACCAAGGTGGGTTCGTGGCCCCCAGACAAAACAAATATTCAAAATGTTGTTATAAATAGTTTGGTGACAATATTAAAATGGAACCGTATTTTAATATGAATGTAATGTTGTTTGAGCACCCCGCGGTTTGACGTGATAAATCAATTCCCTACATCGCTGCACTAATAGTGTCCTCGGAGCCCCGTCGAGCTTCGCCTGTATTATTTATGACAAATTTTATAAATCCTAACCCACGCCCGCGCCCGTTTCTCACCACAGAACATAAATGCAGACACTCGAGACAACTCGATACACTACACAACTATGTTTCTCTTTAATCAAATGATATTTCATTTTTTTTTACACAACTTGTCGGTGATTAAAAAGAAATATTAATACAATTTTTATATGCCGTCGCAATAAAGTATAAGCAATTACGTTTTCCTTAATATTTCTCTTACGATTTGAGTATAGATAAATAAACGACGGCATTTACATAAATTGGAAAATAAACGCGAAATAATTAATAACACTAATGGGAGCCAAGACGTTTAGGCTAACCTACATACAACCAACCCTATAGAAAACGGCAGAGTTGGATCGGAGATCGGGCAAGTGACAAGTGGCAACGTGCAGGATATAATAGGAAGAAAGGACGATCATTGAACGAGAAACTGGCCATGCCACAAAATGCTTTACAGACCGAACAAACGGGCGAAATCAAATAGGCCACGATGTCGGCAGGTCAAAAAGTGTAGGGAACCGATATTCGCAGCAGTGAATGGAAAACGAGGGGTAAGTATGAATTATAAAAATAAAGATTGCGATGTTAACTCGAGAAAATTATTTCTGAATAATAAATACGATCACAAGACCTATAAATAATGGTGGAATTTATCCAATACATATTTGTGGAAATAAGAAGGTGTCCTATAATAATCCCACCGCTTAGTGTTAAAAATAGTACTCTACTGATGGAATTACACAAGTGGAAATCTCCCAAGTCAATTTTGTCGTCTTAAACCTAAGTTTTTGCATAGGTGATGCAATTAATTAACCGTTTAGAATAGATACTGTTCGTGTTGAGGGTAGAAGAAGCACGACAATTTTTCTTGTAGACCATAACTTAAGATATATCGATACGTACATACGAATAAGTTTTAAGTTAAAATTATCCTTCCAGCTACACCTCGTCGAAATAATTGATATAAAAATAGAACTACTCAAGAAGTAGCACGTAGGCTATTGTTAATTGTTTTTGTTGTTTGATAACCACTAATAATTTATATTAGTTTTATAATTGCCCATTTAGAATGCTAACATTTCTGGAATTTCTTAATGATTAGAAAATTGTTATTCACAGTTTTTAATAAGTATAGGTAGAATTACTTGACGTTACTTAATTAAAAAAAAAATTCCGATTAGAACGTCAGCAAATTATTTTATATTACAGATACTTACCGTCTAATTCTAACGCTTAATCGATTCCACAACAAAATTAACTTTAAATTTTGAAAAACGATGTTACACATTTGAATTTTAAAGGTTTTCAGTATCTTAATTATTTTTTAACTATATTCTGTTATTCTATAAAACTTGTTAATTTTCAGAACACCTGTTTGTTTTATTATACGCCGCCTGTTTATAAATATGCGTTATTTATTTTTGACGATATTCTTGAAAGTTCAAAAAACTGGAAAAGCCTTATACCTGCAATATTTTTGAACGGCGATTGGTGGTGAAAATGCCAAGGAGAATAAAATCAAAAGCAACTAATTTCAAGCCATTAATTTTTTTTGGAATAATGTACTTATTTGTAGTATGATGCATCAATTCAAATCTAATTATAAGCAGAAATCTCGATTAACGATGAATATCCTTTTCCGCAAATTCAAATTTTTTAAAATAAGTAACTTTAAACCACGGACCCCTACCTAATTAATTCTTTTACGTAGACTGAAATACGTACACCTACCTACATATATACATCGCGACCGAGTAACAGTCTAAGGAGTTAGCAATAAAAATGTTATTTCTGCAAACCCTCCCGTAATTATAGGCAGGTTTTTATGCCGAAGTAATATTAGCGAACACTCCTCAAGTTCGCGGGCACAGTTGCCGTCTGAAGTCTATCAAACCCGTCTGCCCCCTTTTCCAAACAGGATAATTGGCCAATATTCTTTAAAACTTTGTATAGGTAAGTACTATGAAAATTCCGTAAAATTGTTTTATAATTCTGATTATACGTGCGCTTTTAAACAAAACAGTTTTGCATTTTAACCTTTAAACTGCGAAACGATCTTAATCTTCATTTATGTTCAGGAAGTTCCTATCTACATGTGTATCTGCTTAGGCATACATATTAATCCATAAAAATATTTTATCTATTCCCAGTCGACAATTAGTTACCTTCTTAGATTGAGATTTTAAACAGTTTACGAAATTCGAATTAACAATGTTCAACAACTTTAAATAAGACTAATTTCAATATTTTTCCAATTCGAATGAACGTTTAATAGGTATGTATACTGTAAAACACGATTCACGTGTTAATAAAAATTGTATCTGAATAATTCATAAATTATGCAAAATTATTTTTAACGTCAGAAATATTTGACAAATTGAAATGGTTTAGTGAAACGAAAACTGCTTACGATTAGTTAATTTGAAAATTTCCAAAAAAAAGGCAAAAGTGATAGGTACCTATTGTTAAATTAAATTTAATCATTACCTACAGGGTGTCCAAGAAATGGTGGCCAATCTCTTGGAAGCGTATAAATAAATAATGCCACAAGTTTCTATAAAAATTTTTACGGCGCTTCCCTGTTTAGTTGGAAAATAAAAATATTTTTTTTTAAGTAACATTTTGTATTTGTCAGAGTCGGAGGGGTGCAAAGGGAGATTCAGTGCAACTGAACACAATATTCTGTAACATAATTAGTTTGGTACGTATCGCATTGGCCCTCATTTCCCCTTGTTCCCTTACGTGCATGTAATAAATAAAGGCCCTTAAACTGCGTAATAGATTTTTGATATCATCTCGGACGAGCCGGGGGTGCACTACCCCTAACCTTTCTAAACTCAAAAGCTTTCAGAGGATTAAATTTTTAAGGTCATTTTCGGATTTCCCGGACGTTTTATCCGAGATATATAAATTATTATTTTTGCGTCGACCACATAGTCACACATCTAATTATTACCGAACGTTGGCCATTGTAAATAAATAACTCTCAGCCTTGCGCGACGAAGCTCGCCGGTTAGTTAATTCGAAAGCTGTATGTGAATCATTTTTGTTTTGACTACCCTATTAATGTAACTTTCCGATGTCTACAGTAGTTGTAGTTTCATAAAAGAATATTTTACACATTAAATATCATATGGATGTGGAACCTACAGTTTTACTTTCTTTATTCGAGAAAATAATCAAAATAATTATTTTCACCTTTCCACCTCTTATTCTTTGTGTACAGTATTCTCGATTATGGTTCATTTTATCGAAATTAATCAAGAGTGCCTTTTTTTATCCTAAAATGTCTGGGAAATCTGAAAATGGCCTTAAAAATTTAAAAACTTAAACCACTGAAAAATGTTGAGGTTATAAAATTAAGGGCTCCCCTAAGCTGATATCAAAAAACCTATTTCGCCATTTTAAAGACCTTTATTTAGTACGTAGGTATACGAAAAATTATTAAATTCTCAACAAGGAAGCGCCGTAGGAAAACAATTTATAGGAACTTGTGGCATTATTTTGACGTCGTTTATACGCTCACGAGAGATTCGCTCATATCTAGGATATGAGTAAAAGTGGAAGAATATGAATGTTTTTATGAAGCACATATACAGCGAGGTATAATATAGTCTGTCTGATGTATAAAACTCCGATAAATAATTTAAATCTGTAAAATTCAAAATACTTGTTCTATTGAAGTTGTTTATTATAATACTCGTCCTTAAAAGCGAGATAATAAACAATCGAGTATCTGCAGGCTAAAATAGTTTGTAACAATTCGTATCTATTCAAAACATTCGGCAGTTCTGAACTTTTTAAATTATATTTTGATCATTTACCAGCTAATAATTTTAAGAACTAAGATTTTTATAAACGATCTTGCCAATTATCATCAAATTATTAAACTTTTACCTAAATGTACAAAATATGGGTAATTTTTTAAAAGATTAGAACCGCCAAATATTTTAAACAGGTAATGATTGTTATAAGTCATTAAGGACGAGTATTGTAGTAAACAAGATATTGATAGATGTAAGATAAGATATTGATCTTGATCTTTTATTGGAGTTCTACATTTAGATAGACTATATAGCTCTATAGGTAGGTGGTACATACTTATGACCGCAGTACAGAGGACTAATTCGTTATTCACCAACACCGGGAAAGAAAAAATTACTTTCTCTATGAAAACGATTTTTATGGCAATTTATTTTCATAGATTAGTATGGTTCAGTAACGATTAAATTTAATCACGTACCTATTTACTAATCTACGAATATGGGAACCTGACGTTTAACGAAACGCCCAAATACAAAAAAATCCTAAATACATAAGCATTTATTACAAAACTACTAACAATAAACGCAGGGTTAAGAGATTGTTACATAAAGTTGGTTTTAAGTTGTTATTGTTACATAATAATATTAATTATTTTATTACGTGGATAAGCGCTTGCCCCTTTTGGCTTCCCGTTACGTAATACGTTTAAGAGATGCACATTAGGTGCCTAAATCAGAAATTTGAATTTTATCAGGAAGTATTGATTCATAAAAAACGCACAATTTCCGCGGGGATTCGTTTAATAGGTATGCCACAATGACTAATCATACTTACAATTTATTCTTCTACGGAATAAAAAAAAAACCAAAGTCGTTTACTCAACTTATATTGTTTATAAACAAAACAATTAATCTTCGCCCACCGTACATGCGGTTTGGCTACTAGTTTAGATTTTTTGTTAAGGTGCGTGCAACAGACAAAAAATTTACGAGCCAAAATATGCAATAGGTTGTTCTATTGCATTGTTTTATATTGTAACAAATAAATTTACCTATTTTTTTTAGTAGGTACCTACTACAAATTATTGTAAGAATATTAGCTACCTACCTGATAAATAATTAAATAAAATTATTACATTTTCTAGAAATTATACCTGCCTATCAAATCAATTAGGAATTAACGACGTTGGCGTTATTTGGTATACATAGCGCCAAACTGACGCTAAAAATAAGTCATTATAAAAAAATTATATAATCGTATGGAGTACAGGCAAAATATATTTTGATATGAAAATTAATCTGGCATTATTTGACTGAGGTAATTTATTTTAAGATCAGACTAAAGGGAAATCTTCAAAAATTAGAAAACTAACGAAATTAGGTAAAAGAAAATTGTACAACAGTAATCATGAGAAGTAGGATCGATCAAATCAAATACCAATTTTTATTTCAGAATTAACAGAAATTTTCAGCAGGAAAAATGTGATTTCGGTAAGCAATAATTAAATAAAAATAAATCTATAAATAAATAGAAAATCATAGGTAGGTACATTTTTCTGTGCGGCAATCTTCTTTGTACCCCCCCCCGGCCGGCCCATGAAACAAATTACTTTGTATTGAGTATATTTACTGATGAAAAATCACTACATCAATTCACACGTAATTCATCAATGTATTTCACTACGTCTCTCAGCTCATTCATTTTATACTTGTACCATGAATTCCGCAATGACCCTCAATTTCAGCATTAAAGCTACCGTACCTATAGTGTGGTTAGATTTAAATTACAATTAAATTTAAAAATCATCTGTAATTTATAATAACTGGCAGCATTAAGATGCCCAATTAGATAACAAAAGCATAATTTTTTTGAATTTAAAATTTAACCTACCTACTTATTTATTTCAATTGAAAAGGATTTTGTATTTTATATACATATAGGTACCTACCTAATAATAAATAATACTTAGATATTTCAATCATTTTATTTAGACAACATTTTATAATGAATAATCTTCAATAAGTATTATTTATATAGGGAGTCCCCCAATCATTTTATTTAGACAACATTTTATAATAATAATCTTCAATAAGTATTATTTATATAGGGAGTCCCCCAAAAGTGAACGATCAAATGAAGTGAAGTGACAGCGGAGGTCATTTGCAACCAAATGCGGTTATCCAATTGTAAAAAATCTGTAATCAATGGACAGCGACCCATAAAGATCATAAAAAAACAAAAAAAAATAGAACAATAATATAATAATAGAAAATCGCTCTTTCAGTGCGCTTTTCTCAGTGCGAAAGTAGACAATTGTACCTTCTTTATTTTACAATATTTTGGGAAACCGAAAATAGTTTAAAAAATAATCTAAAAAAATGTAAGTAGAAAACTTAGGAGATAGTGCACCCTTGATTCCCTTAAGGTGATATCAAAACATTTATTGCATTGATTTGAAAAGATTCATTTGTTATGAATGCAAATCAAAAATAATTAAATTTTAATAAAAATAACAATGCTTTTTAAACAAGAAACTATAAAGAACATACACCTGGGGCTTCTTGCGCAACCAACTGCATTGTTATCTCACGACTATCTGTTCTAACTATAGCCCTATACGTTACACGCCGTTAGAATCTGTATTCGAAGGACAAGTTTATTTGGTGGTTGGCCACATTTTTGTAGTAAATTTTTTTCCGCCACTGTCACGTAAAAATCAAATAATTTTATTACCCAACTTATCGTGTTCACGAAAACATTATTATCGTTTGATTGACAGTAACAGAATTTATACAAATGCTTTTATTCAAACATTACAAGTTTCAAGATCGTATACTTACCATAAAATAGAAACCGAATAATTCGTATTTTGTTTACAATAGCGTGTGTTAAGGCTTATATAAAGCGATTTCGCAGAAAAATACGCAAATTTTACAATAACTTTTGAACCATCAACGAATAGATAAGCACATATCAGGGTTCGAAATTAGCGCTTGTCCTGGTAAAGTAAAAATTCATTAGGGCAAGTTATAATAATTTGCACTTGCCCGACGGGCAAGAAAGTGCATCGAAGTAAATGCAATATACATATTATTTATATATTTTTTTTTACGCTTTTTTTTTAATTTGTATTAGGGGGACCGGAAAGTAATGTCGTTTCTGCGCACATCAATATTTGTTTACCATTTATCAGCTCATTATGTACTTCAAAGTCGTACCAAAGATATTTTAAGGTTAATGTGACTTGTTCACTTATAAATAATTAAATCTTCAATTTTTTTTACAATTTTGGGTGAAATGGCCAACCAAATACTATAAGAGGAACATATCTGGAATTGTATGCTTTTTAAGTTTCACAAGGGTAGTAACGTAACAGTTGCTACCAAAAACATTTACGATGTTTATCCAAGTGCATTAGATGTTTGTAAATGCCAAAGGTAGCTTTCTAAGTTCAGATCCAGTAAAAAATTTGGATGATATCCAAAATGCCATCTCCAGATATTTTGCTCAAAAACGAATTGATTTTTATCGATCCGGCATTGAAAATTTGCACACTAGATGGCAAAAGATTGTTGATAACGAGGGCGATTACATCATCGATTAAAAATAAAAACTTGTTAAAAATTTATTTGTTTGAATTTAATGTAAAAAACGACATTATTTTCCGGTCCCCCTAATAGATATAAAAATAATTCAGTTATAGTGTTTTTATTCTATAAATATATTATTACTTACTACAATATATATAGTGTTTATAGTGTTTTATAGTCTATAGTGTTTTTATTCTATAAATATATTATTACTTACTACAATATACTCTAGAAAACAGTTTTTCAATTGGTTTTATTTTTGACCTTCGGGCAAAGTGCAAAAATTGTTTAATTTCTACCTTTGCATATGGATATGGTTGGTTTGGTTGCAAATGACCTCCCCTATCGCTTCACATCATTTGATCGTCCACTTTTGAGACAGCCTGTAACCTCATGTTTTAAGTAGTGAATAGTAAGGTGGATATAGGTGGATCCGTCTTTCGGATTAAAATTTGTTACCACCACCTTAGGAAATGCATTTCGTTAATATCCGCCTATCTTTGTTTACGTCGATCAGAACACTATAGAAAAACCAACATGACAAGCATGTCAAGTTTAAAATTTATCGTTTTCTGATTGACGTAAACAAAGATTGACGGATATTAACGAAATTAATTTCCTGAGGTGGTGGTAACAAATTTTGATCGGAAAGACGAAAATTTAAAGTAAAGGGGACGATGTCTATAGTATGTATAGGTATTAGGTAGGTACTTGGATAATACCTATGCTATATACATAGGTCTAGTGGTAAAGGGTAAGGAATATTTCTAAAAATTCGAATACAATTGAGTTAAAAATAGACTACATTAATGACGTTGTTAGATTATTATAGATATTAGGTACCTACTGAATACCAGCCCTGTGCTCGCAATTCGCTTATAATTAGCGCTTTTTGATGAAGGACAAGGCTGATAGGTACCTACACATTTATTTTTTGATTTAGGCGTTTTACTGTAGTCAACAGTAAAAAATGATAATGTTTTTAATAAAAGATTTGTTGTGCAAGTTTTAACTTGAATTTTAAATAATGTAGATCTACCTAAAGGCGAATGTTTTTGACGTATAGGGCTCATATTTAGACTAATTAGTTTAATAACTATCCACAAGAATTTTGCCCGTACAACAGTATTTTAATATTTACATGTTATAATAGTTAACATTATAACAATTATATACCTAGTCAACGGTAATACGACGATTAACGTTGAAGAATAATCTACGCATATGACGTATAGGTAAACCGTCTGAAATATGTATAGGTATGTAAATTACAATCATAATAATCCTAATTTAGACGGTAATAAACTATAATCTTGCTTATATAAAAGCTAAAATCCAATGGAGATGTATGAGGCGTGGCGTAAAGATGTACGTACCCAATCGAGGCCACGATCTCGACACGGTGCGGCGCGATTGTAATATGAAGTTTTATCAAAAGCAGGGCGCCTCAAGGCGCAATCGCTCTTTTATTGTCTGCCTCTGCCCTCTGAATCGCAATTGGATCGAAACTGTACAATCCCAAACAATTCTAAGGATATTTCCAAAAATTATCCTATCCCTAATATCTAATATCTAATCGGAATCGAATTAATCTTCACGTAAAAAGCTTACTTTTACCTATACTTTACTTCAGTTACCTATATATTTGAATGCAAATAGTTAGGCATACAAGGTTTTTTTTTTAATAAACAAATACCTTACGTTTTCGTCGCATTAAGTTCTGCAAAAAACGAATACTTATTCTTGTCCACCTAAATTACCAAAAATCGAATGAGCTTTTAAGTAGGTATATATATTATATTTATATACATACGTTATTCACGATAGGTTCCAATGCACGTCATCAATAAAACGTTACTAAATTGTATATATTTGTAATATTCAGTTTAATGATGAATACGAGGTTTTAGAGATGACGTGTATTGGAACTGACAGTGATCGGCATAAGTTGGATACAAATGGAAAACTTTTTTATTTGAAACTCGGAAAATTTTATTCCAATTTCAAAATGCGCATGTCAAAATTTGAATATAACCTTTCGACGTATACGAGGGACGTTTAAAAATACGAAATCGACTGAAGAGTAAAGTACCTAGATTTAGTTTTGAGTTACACAAAAATATTATTTGGAAATGTTATTTTTTTAAGAATTGCAAAATATATCAATAAATACGAAGTTACAATCACTTTTTTCAAAAATATTTTACGTTTTGCCCAAATGTTTTCTATCAAACAATATTATCAAGCTTCGTTCTTTAGTTGTAGGTATTATTGAATGTGAACCTACTTTCATTTTGTTTTTGTTAATAAATTTTGTTAAAGTCAACGTTGTTAGTGTTTTATTTTTATAGGCCACAAAAAATTCGATAGTTTTAGCGTCAATTTCAATTATGATGATTTTCTAGTCGTCAGATTATCAAAAGTTAAATTCGATAATATCTACACTTTTACGTTTTGCGTAATACCATACAGGGAAAGAAAAAAAAGAGCAAAAGAAAACAAAATATTTTTGAAAAATGATTTATAACTTCGTATTTGACATCTTGTAATTTTAACAAAATTATCCAAATAACATTTTTGTGTATTTTCAAAAATAAGGGTACTTTACTCTTGAGCCGAATCCATATTTTCGAACGTCCCTCGTATATACGAAAGGTTATATTCCAGTTTTGCAATATGCGTATTTTGAATTTGGAACTATGAAAAGATATTTACGAAGAATAAACTTTTAAATGAAGAAGTTTTCAATGTGTCCAACATTATGCCGGACACTGTATGGATAGATAACTTTCTTAAATAACGTATAGGTACCTATATATAATTAAGAACACGTAAATCTTCAAAAATTTGAAAATAAGTGTCGCAATTCAACGTTGGCAAGAGTTCGATATAAAGAATGTTATGCGGAAATAAAAGTGGTTCATTAGCTACATATATTTTAGGTATAGGTCATAACTATTAAAAACATATATACTAAATACCTATTTATTATTTTTAGTAGAGTTTAACTCTACATGTATTTACCTAGTCGTGTCTTGCGAGTTCAAACATTTACCTATACTAATTACATTTATGAAATGCATTGTATCAAGTATGGTATAGGTATAAAAGTACACCTAATTCTATATTTTTTGTTTTTGTCTGCAGTTTTTGGGGTGAACGTATACTTGCTTAGACGGCAGTACAAAAACGAGTGCATAAATTATATCTACCTATACTCACATCTTTTTATTGATTTTAAATACCTATAAAATATAATTGAATGTTTTTGGTTGGTTTCTTAAATTAAAAAAAAAATACATATACCGTGTATAATATAATAATGGTACATTCCCCGAATGTTATTATTTATTAAAATGAAATTTTCAAACTTGTTATATATTTAATTTACTTATCAAACGTCACTTTTTGACATAAAAATTGCGTTTTTCCTACTTCCAATTTCGTCGGAAATGACAGCAATTCTCGATTTAAAAAAACCACCTTGTATATTATTACATTTTTGAAATCTGCATAATTTCTAAATATACTGGCATATAACGAATATACTGGTTTTGGATTTTTTTTAATTTGTCTATTGTAATATTCTTTGTAATGTTCTCGATACAATTTTATAGCAAGTCGAGTGCTTCGAAAAAAAAAATGCAATACTAAATTAGTCTAATCAACGAGTGAATATCAAGGTGTTAACAATCCAAGTCACTGAGCATCTAAAATGTCCACAAACAAGCCAAATTCACAAAAATACGAAAAAAAACACTTAAAACAGGCGACAAACAAGCTGATAGAGGCAAAGGTAAAGGAAATTACTACGAGAAATAGCACGCTGTCTCTTAACACTAACCGATCTTACTATACGCATTGCAACTACTAGAAACATCCACAACAACTTATTTCAGTTTTCGAATAATGTTCTCGATTAAAATTAAAAAGTGGAATTTTCGCCTTTTTCACCTTGCACAAAATTTACGTTGTGAAGTCACGGGGCTAGCCAAATGAAACTTCTACGGTTGATTGGCAGTAAAGTAGAGAAGTTTTCAAGATCGGTACTAATTTTTTTTTTTGCTATTTATTTTTAGCTAGAGCGTTGTAAAGCTAAGGAATCATTTTTTTGCTCCAATAAAATGTTTAAAAGAATCTTTTTTCGTCGAAATACTTTTAGTTCGAATAAAAAAAAATGATTTTTTAGGATTAGGCTACGATCATAAAAAATATCATGGCGTTAGTACCTATAACGAAATTTTTGACAAAACCGGAGTTTAGCTAAAAACACATAAAACCTAAATAACTTCTAAACTAAGAAATTTTGGATGACACATATGGGGGTCCAATTGATGCGCATTGAGGTCTTCTATCGCCCTGTGCCGGCCGATCCATCCTCAACGATACACCCTGTATATTATAATAGATACTATTAAAAGAACAATTTAGACTCTATACGCATAGTGTATTAAATTAATAGTAGAAATAATTATTATACTTATGAGAGCTATGTTTATAGGCAATTATTAAATGTAGTACGATTGCTAAACCACGGTTAGGTATTTATATGGCAACAATTATTACCAGAATCGTCCCTAATTTAATTTTTGAGAAACGCTATTTTTTATTAAATTATATGTAGTGTCTATCAATGTAAATATAAACAAGCACACGTATATCTATGACATTGTGCTATACCTATAGGTAAGCATATTAAAAATAATTTAATTTGTGTACCTAATAGGCGGATACTTAAGTATAGGTACCTATATAAAAATTTTGGCGAGACGTTCGAAGCCAGCTTTTTCAATGTAGATTAATAAACATAGTATATAGAAGGTATATCTAAATACCTATCTATAATAAAAACTGAATTATAAAAAGTTTAATTTTTATTTTTTATTATTAGATAAAATTTTAATATTAACCTCGCTAATTATGGTAATTATTATACTCATCTATAAATTCAATGTTAAATGTGTGGATAGTGTGGAATAATTACAGGTCTGAAGTGTTACTCGTACATCAGGAAAAGCTATATTCTTCATTTTTATATGTATAGATATTGCAATTAAATGTTTGTAATAGGTAAAAGTTATATGAAACTAACAATCATATAGGTAGGTACTTAAATAAAATTTTAATAAGTAAATAGTAAAATCAAAAAAATAACCAAAAAACTCGCGATCTCAGTAATCTGAATGATATGCAGATAGTTTTTAACTTATATCGCCGAACATTAATTAGTATTTGAACAAATACATTTGATTTGCAAGATGTTAAAAAATAACTAATGACCTTTTTAAGTAGATACACAGTAGGTAGGCACTTACTTACACATTTTAATAATAATGATCGACTATAGTGCTATTTAATTGAATATTATGTAGTAGATAATATTAAAATACACCTACTCAATAAAATTATTATAGAACGTTCTGTTGTATTTAAAATATCTACATAGGTATACATATTACTTCCCTTTTATATAAAAATGTAGTACCTACGTAAAAAATGCGGGTGCGATATCTACCGATATTAGCTGCTTCGGGAAAATTACCAGCTGCTACTTTTTTATACGTTTAATCATAAATGCGCATTACTAATACCTAAATACGAGTGCGCCAATAACAAAAATTTTAATTGAGAGAATAAGAGTGTCGCAGGGTCCTTTTAATGGTTCGGTGTTGTTCATCGCATATTGGCAGATAAGATGTTAGTTATTATATGGAAATAGCGTGTACGAAGCAATAATAATTAATGCACCGGGCAAGGTATACATCAAACATCAGTCGGGAATCTTGCACGGTGATAAAACGGAACAATAACTTTGAAGGCGTGTACGGTCGATGTTTAGCCAATCAAAGACCACGCCTGGCTTGCTTTATTTTACGACCCTGATGGAATTAAACCGGCCAAATTTAATTAGGAATAAAACTGAGAGACCGTCAGACTGTGACGGACGCGGAATGACGCCTTTCCTTGCTCATTATTTAATTCAGCTATTCCCAAAGTTAATTGGGGAAATAAAAAAAAATTACGTCGATACACTAAATCGACCACTTCAAATTAAAATGAGTAAAGTGCACGTTTTATAATTTTAACGGGAGGAAGTTTAAAAAGACCCCCATGCTGTTAAAGATGACTCGGTTTAGTTCAAAAATCTGTCTATTTCGAACAATGAAAGGAAGACATAAATACGCTCGATGCCAATGCATCAGACTCGGCAATACAACCCTTTGTGCGTCATATCCCCTGTCAACCCTAATATTAAATTGGAAATTTCTTAAGAAGATTGAATGTTTGATGGTCCCGTTAACTTAAAAATTGGTTGTAAATTTGCTTATTATTTACCATGTCCGAAGGAATGCACATTTTAAGTTTCGATTCCTCGAACAACCGAGAAACGTTTCGGCTTTGCGGCCATCTGGCCGTTTTATCTAATTACTTCCAATTGATCCAATTTAAGATTACCCCGATAATCCTAAGATTTAACGTGATTATGGCCTTCTAAATTTCTTAGGATATAAGTCAACCGCAATTGTTAATAATTGTTTGTTCGAGAAGTATAAATTGGGGTATTAAGATCATATTAATATAAATGAGCGATAGTTCAAAAGGCGGCTATTCTTTCGAAAATGATTGATAACCAAGTTAGGAAATTTAATTTACTGTATTACTATAAAGAAAATGGCAATGAACCGAAGGTCAACAATTTACCAGTTCCATTAGATATCTATCAACCTGTAGATAGTTATTAATTAGTATAGTCATAAGTATGACATACTTTTAAATAAGAATTTTTGTTTGCTATTTATTGTATACGTGCGCTTTAATTTATGTGTAATTTTAAAACTGATTTGGCATTTCACATGCTTAAATCAAAAAAAAATGTAAATAAGTTATTAGATGCCCTAACAAATTAAATCTGACATGGAAATATGTAGATAGATATTCCTTATAATAATTTAAAGCTTTAGGAAAAAGATGTAAGTATTGTCACAGGTGAGTAATAAGTACCTACATACCAGATTTTCCATCTCTCGATAAATTTGTGACAGATAAGTATTTAATACTTAACATAAAAACGTTTGTTAGGACAATTGTTTTAACGGTAAGTACTTATAGTAGTACTGTTGTAGGTAAATTTATCGGAAAATATAAAAAGGTCGACCATAATAAATCTCGTGGAAATTTTTACTCCTTTTCTACGTTCTTTAACTCGTAAGTGTCTACATATTAAGGTACCTATACAATTTAATACTCCATAATATTTGATTAAACGTCTAATATAATAGGTATCTAACTGTAGATTTCAAGTGAACTAAAAGAAATAAAAGATGATCAAAAGTAGGTAACTTATACGCTAGTTTGCATGTTATTCTAAATTCAATATTTTCAATAAACGTGATGATTAAATGAAACTTCGTTAAGACGCCACCTATATAGGTAGTTTCTAAAAATTCAAATAGGCATTTTTTGAATTCCACTGACATTATATCTATTGCCCATATACAATGCTACAATTGCCTATATCAATTATTGTCTACAATTATTCAAAAATAAAGATAATGAAAGCAAATTTGAAGGAATTAAAATAATCTCTTTAATGCCTAGACTCATTATTATATCGCCTTAGGAACAAATAGTTATATTACAATACGACCAAAAGATTATTAAGGAATTTACGACACATTTGACACGGAATTTGGGCGAAGATTTCTGAAGGTCAAACGTCACGTTCAAATATGTTAATTTTTAAATTGTGTAGTTTACTGGATATCTCTAAAAACATATGAAAGTAGACATGTACTTATACAGGTGCCCACGAAATATTCTGCACCACATGGAAAAGTTTTTTTTATTATCGATTTCTCAAAAAACTTTATTGTTGATTCCAACAATACAACCATCAAAAGTCAAAATTTATCAACCATATACGAAGTATGTCAGAAAATATAAATTTGGCTCAAGAGTAAAATCAAAAACTGTCAAAAATTATTATTAAGGAATGTTGTTTAGAATTAAAGTTACACTTAAATATGAAGTTACGGCTATTTATCTTGAAAAATCGTGTTGCGTTAGTTTTTCAAATGTTTAAATTAAGATGATGTTTTTTAAACATTCAATTAATTTTTGTCCGATTTTCTTTAGTAGAATGTATATATAGGTAGGTATCTAACAGGAAAAACCTTGCCATTTCCCACCCTCAAAGCAGAACTAATTTTAATGTGCACAGGATTTTATCTTTTAAATAATTTTTTTCTGTTGTATTGGTAATGGCAACAAAATATCAAATTTCACGTACCTACTTGGTGGTATTTAAACGTCGGAATAAACTATTTCGATTTAAGATATCTGATTGATATTTCGTGAAACACTTAAATAATACTTATTGTTTGTATTTATATATAAGGGTACTGGAAAGATATAATAATTACTATATTAATATTCCCAACTTTCTTAAAAGTTGTCCGTTTGCCCCCACTTTACCTATATTTAGATATATGTAAAAGATTAATTAAATATTTATTTCTATTATGTTGGCTAAAATTCCAAAACACTTACGACTCTTGCAAAGTGGCCTTATTAATAAGACTAAATGGGAACGTGCGTATTTTATATTTAATTGTTTGACATTTTTATTTTGAAATGCTCCTTCACTTATATGGGGGGGTGATCTTATATTATGAGCATGGTTTTATTTGGTACAACCGTTTAAGTTGTAGGTATTAATCGCGTGTACGATCTATAACAGTAGCATTGCTTTTTAGGTGACTTGCAAAGAGTCCACTAGAGATGACAAGTCAACTGATGAGCGCAGTTTTAAAATTGATTTAAGTATCCCATAATTATTTTAAAATTGTTTGGACGTATCGGCGTATTGTATTGGCTGACGACTACACTCCATAGATTCAGTGAAAAATATTATTATAAAACCAAATAAACGAACGATGAGTATTTCTTTGCAACAGAATACTTTTTTCTTGATCAAAAATACACAAAACATTAGCCGTCCATATGAACATCAAATTTCCTCTAATTATTCGATAATAGATTTACAACAAAGTCGTGTGTTTGCTACGCTATAGAACCCTCTCTGCTTTAGTAGCAACACTTTTTGGTAAATTGCATTCTAAATACAAGTCAATAATTATCTTTTTAACATTTTCTAAGTTTGGAGCAAAGTAGTCCCGTTTAACAGTACCTATTATTTGTCTATTTCATAGGAATGTATCGATGGCGTTTTGCCAAAAGGCCGTAACCCACACTTTTTTGAAAATGAATTATTCTAACTATCTTATGCGTCTAAAGCAAAGGCATTATCTGTTAAAATCTATTAACAATATTTCGATTTTTTCCACCGGAAAATCGATTTGTATTATTGTGCCCTCCTGTAAAATTTACTTTTCGTGAGTTACGCCCTTCTGGAAAAACTGCGTCGATATAATTTTTCTTTTAACTAGGTATACATCACAATAGACGGTACGCACATAGTATAGGTAGGTATTTACTTAAATTAGAAAACGTTATTAAATTCATGACGCATATACATTAATGGGAATTGTGATGTATAATACCACATACCTACATTATAAAATAATATGTAATGTAATCAACATCCATCCGTATAAACTTTGTGACTCATTTACTTAATCTATCTTAAAAACAAGTAAACTGTAGTAAACCCGTAAATACTAATAACGTGGGGTAAATCTAGCAATGAATCACCGTTTAATTGTAAGAATATTTAGAGATAAGTACCTATTTAATTTTCTAAAAATATAAAATGCTTCAACTAATTTATTCTACTTATTGTTATAGAATCTAGAATCGTTGAAATCTCAGCTACTTTTAACCAAAATAATCGTAATTAACATTTATAATTTTATATACATAGTGATAAACAGTAATATCTCGAAATGTGTAAAAACCTATAGTAAATGACCAACCAGTTCTAGTAATTGACCAGGTAATTTCCAATAAGTGACCGCAAAAACAAAGCATATTTAAGTTTATAAAGTGTATAAAAATGCCAGACAATAAAATAAATAGTTATTACAGATATTTTCACATTTCCCGCATGAAATGTATGCAAAGTACGAAGTTTCATGATTATACAGCGAAAATTATCATAATTATAAAAACTAGCACTAAAATAATCGAATTCTTTGTGTCGCATAAAAAGAAAACAAAAACTAAATTTGTTAATAAAAACAAAAAGTAGGTAACTTTAATTCAAATACATTCAAATGTTACAAACTAAAGAACAAAAGTTGACAATTTTATTTTAGAAAAAAGTAGGTCAAAAAGTAAGATATTTTTGAATAAAGCGATTGTGACTTCGTACCTATTTGACATCTTCTTGCAATTCTAAAAAAACTTTTTTAAATAGCATTTTTGTGTACTTTCAAAAATAAGAGTACTTTACTCTTGAGCCAATTTCGTATTTTTGAACGTCTCTCGTATACGAAGGGTTATATTCAAATTTTGACACGTGTATTTGGAATTTGGAAGAAATGTATTTGAGAAATTTCAAATGAAAAAGTTTTCCATTTGTGTCACTGTATGTGTTGGAAAAAATGTTATAATAGATTTCACAGAAAATTTTACTCTCGATAAAAGTTTCTGCATCACTTGAAACTCAAAATGAGCTTTTAAAAATTTGAGCATGTTCTTGTGATGGATTTGCCAATTTATTCTGTTTTGTACAACATTAGTTATCTGTAGTTTAAATTTACAGATAAATTAACATCTTGAAAACTTTTAAAAATAAATTATATGAAATGGTTATTCACTGGTAATTTACTAAACAAGTCGCCCTATAAAATTAATAAAGGAATATAAAACAAGACCATGCCTATTAAGATAAATTATTGAGAAATAACCTACACAGAGCGAAATAAAAAAATCTAATAAAATATAGGTACTTCCAGAAAGTGATTTACTCACTAATTTATAATTTTTACTTTTTAATAGTTTTACCCGAGTTGAGCTCTATATAGAAACTAATAAATAGTTTAGCTCAAAATAACTTCTACTGATTGCATGTTCAAAATTAAAAATAAAAGCTATCTCGAAACGTATGAGTAAAATACACTGTATTACCTACGTATATCAAATTTAAGTCACACCCACTCTACAGTACTTATCTACTTATTACGTATTTTTGTTATAAAACAGAAAAATTGTTTGAATTGAAATGCGCGCTGAAAATACTTTGATTTGATCGAATAACTGAATTTGATCTTATGTGTCGTTCGTCACTTGGATCCCGATAAAATGAAAATGGTCCAAACTGTTTATAAAATCGATAAAAAATGATTTAATTTGTTGTTTTTTTTTCAAGTTTGAACATCGAAATGTATTTGTTTATATCTATACATATAGGTTACAATAATTATATATTAAACAGCACCATTAAGAAAAATAAGGAGTAAAAGACGAGCGCAATTTAATTTCAAACTTAATAAAATAGGTATAGTGTTAAACACTTAAACAAGTAAATCACAAAAATGTTCATTCGCTATACCAACATTTTAAATTTTAAATAGTTTATTCAACTGGTTTTCAAGTTCAAGCATATTGAAAGTTTGATAGAGAACAGGTTTCTTATTTAATATCGAAATGTAAATCGATTTTTTGAGACCTATTTGCTAATTCTTATAGACATCAGTGCATTTGACCTAAAGCATCAAGTTTTTTGATATCTCTACGTTCTACAATTCACAGAATTTACCCGCCACCTATTTATTTTATAAGAGTGGAAATTTTTACGCTAACGGTTAATTAATTATCCATCGGTATTTATTTGAAAACGTAAACTAATCAGCCGTAATGAAACTAAATTATATAGAAAACAAATTAATTCCAATTACGATATTCTATATAATAGAAAAACCAGTATAACGAGAATAAAAATGTTTCCCTATTAATGGCAGCCGTAGTCCTAATTCACGTTAAAAAAAGTTAATAACACTTAATCAAAAATGTAAATTAAATAATATCTAAATATCCACGGATCCTTAAATCATAAGCATTAATTTAGTTTGTAGCCATTGGAAGCGTTTCTTTGTCAAATTTATGCACTAAATAATAGGTACCTGTCAACATGGTTTTTTTAAATGAATTTCAACATTGAAAATTTAACAAACATAATCAAAGGCATCGACTTTTATTTCAATTTAATAATAAATTAGTGTTAATTATTTGAAATAAATATCGTCGAAGTTGATTAAAACGCCCACATTTCCTTTAATTAAAAGTTTAAGATCATAAACGTCCAAGTTTAAATTACTTTGTATACCTACTATAGGATAGAATTTGTATTAGACGAAGCAAGGCCGTAACTAAAGTTTTATATCTGCCGTACATTTAATTTAATTTGTAAAAGAGTAAATGCTAAAAATTTTGATAACAAAAAAAGACAGAACGGCTGCAATATGCACGAAAGTTATTATTATATTTTTCCAATTAACTATCGAATTCCTGAAAGACTTCAACCTTTTCACTGTATTCGTTGTCATTTTAAGTCGAGTGTGATTGTTTACAAACAAAATAATTATTTAGGTACATGAGATTTATACAACGTGTACCTAAAAAGTAACGATGTACCTAACTTTGAATGAGCGCCATCTATAAACGGATAGATACTTTAAAAGTTTGTCGACAATTATTTATGTTTATGATTTTACTTCTCCGATAAAACCCATTTTTAACTCGATAATTATGTCAATACGCAGACATGCGAAAACACACATATAACGGTGGTTCTGGGGGGAGGTCGCTCACCGCCCAAAAATCACAACCTGGCGTGCGCGAAGAGATTCGAGAATTATTGGTCCAATCTTTCTGACAGAATCCAGCGACTGGGCCAGTGTATAAAGAAATATTTCTGCGAACTTGGGCGCACAAAGACCGATCGTAAATTTTTTATTTCAGCGTAGACGGGGCGCGACCCCATCATACCCATAATAACTTATAGCGAAATGCTGAAGTTTTCAGTGAAAGAATTTTCGGTCCGAACTCGAAAAAAGACTGACGCGGCAGGGCGGTGGTATAAATTGGCCCCCATATATCCGTAACAAGGAGGACATCAGGATCAATTTGCATCGCCCCAACTTTTTGTGGAGCACCTAATGGACGAAGACGTACAAGAACCACGGACTCGAACGTTCCAACACGCTTCAAGTGCGTGCAATGTAACGTAGTAGTTAGTAATACGGACAAACTTTCAATTTAATTAAGGAAATTTTCAATGGACTATTTATTTAATTGTTATTGTCATAATATATAAAGGTGTTATGAGGCTGATTGTGAGTGACACGGTCATAGTTTCATTCAAGATTCAATATAGATTCGATGACAAGAATCTACATTGGAGAAAACTGGATGAAAATTGTTCCGAGTTTCATTCAATTTTCAATTAGGTTTTGTTATACTTTCTCCACAACTGCTTTTTATGACGATTTCACTTTGCACGGTCAATGTTGCAAAAATTGATTAACGGTCGATAGTTGTTTTTCGTGATAAGATTCCGAAAATCTAATAGGTAGACCACTGCTGAAGCAACCACTAAATTAGTGGAATTGTCAACAACATAAAAGTTTGATTGAAAATATAAACAGAAATTGGCAGCATTGCGATAGTTTAAACAGCGCTCAAATTTGGAGCGAAATACAAAATAATTAATTTCATCATATATTTCAACTATAATCGAATTTACGTCGTCGATTTTTAATTTCTTTGAAACGATTACGGCGTCGCTTAGCCTTTAAATGCAGAAATAACGAATATACATATCCGTAATTTAACTGTCCAGAATTTCTTTCTTTCAACCCAGTATACGAACATTAAAGAATCCATTGCCGAAGCAATATAGACGATATTTCTAAACGAACGGTTCTCAACTTTGAAGACTGTTTGCGTCAATTTGTGGCTACTTACTTTTTAATGAAGATAATTTTAAAGTTAGGTATGTACATCATTACCTATCTACCTCTGCTTTACTCAAACAACTATAGAGAAAGAAATCGGGGAAAACAAAAGAAATTTACATGACTATAATAAAAACATCAAAGCAAGTTGCAATTCTACTTGAAATTTGTCGCAAGAAACAAATGTTTGTCGCCGTTTTATAAATTTACATTAGGTACCATATAGAGATGGGTATAGGTAAGTATTTTAAACTGTATTTTTTATTTTACCCATATTTTAAACTGATGTGCATTTTTTTTCCTTGAACTTGTTTGAAAACAAAAGAAATTTACATAACTACAATTAAAAAAATCAAAGCAAGTTGCAATTCTACTTGAAATTTGTCGCAAGAAACAAATGTTTGTCGTCGTTTTATAAATTTACATTAGGTACCATATAGAGATGGGTATAGGTAAGTAGCTACCCATATTTTAAACTGATGTGCATTTTTTTTTCCTTGAACTTGTTTGAAGTTTTCAGCCACATAATGATTAATAATGTAAACTTATAAAACTGTGTTGAAAATAAGTTGCCAAAAGCTGTTCAGTTTATTCTACGCACATTAATATTTAATAATAATAGTCATATCGACCGTTATATTATTAATAAAATGTCTACTTAAACGTGCACGAGTTTGCAATTAAATTTCAAATTTATCATGTAGTAATCAAAGGCGCCGATTTAATTGAAGTTCCTATAGATTCATTATCTAAAATTGCAATAAAAGAAACATTTTAAAAAATGGCGGGCGGATTTTCTTTATAGGCGCGCTTTACTGACATTTCATAAACATGGCAGATCGCGCGCGAAAAATCTCTTTAAAACGCTTTATAACTTATATGCAGTTTGGTAAAAATATTTATATAGGTAACACTATTATTTTAATTTAATTTATAAAAATTACCCGACTCTTCACGATTCTCGTTACAAATTGAAAGTGCAGCTATAAATAAAAATCTTTTTAAATCCGAGAATTAAATACAAAGGTAATTATTACTTAAATTTGTTTACGCAAAATAAACAATTAGGCGATTTTGCTAAGAAATAAACAGTAGGTATTTTAAAAACGATTTGCACATCAATTAGTTATACTTGTCCATCTTAATATTGCACGTGTATAGGTAATTATTTATGAATTATTATAGTTTCACAAACGACAATCTTGGCCGTCTAAAATTTAAAACAAAAGTAAAAAACAATTCATTAAAAATTCCAGTTTCGACGTTTTCACGATCAACTAAGCCACCTATTGTTTAAATAATTACGCGCACTTTCGTTAAGAGATAACATACGTTAATTATGCAAGTTGAATAATAATCGTTCATTTAATATATATGATAGGTATTAATTGTTGTGTGCGAAAATTAAAATTGAAAGACGTCAGAGAATCTTAATAACTCATCGGTTCCGTCAAACTTTTAAGACGAGTTAAAACGCTTAGTTTTACTATATAATAAACTGTTAGGTAGGTATCTTTGAAAAATACTAAAAAAAATTGCAACGAAATCGATAAGTGTAAGATAAAATTTATTTTTATTAAAATATCCTACTGATCGATACCTGCGCCGGTTTTGTTGACGTTTATAGAGAACAAACAATTCCGACAATTATTAACGTTTGAAATCTTGAGGATGTTGTATTTTCATATAACAAAACTATGGAATTGCATCACTCGTAAAATATATATCTAACGTTACCATTTACAAATTAATTCCTTATAACAAAAAATAATTGCACGTGTTTATCTGTTTTAAAAGTCTGGCAACGTTTAAAATAAAATCTGGAAAAATTTAGATAATGTATACAGCCATAAAAGTCGTGTTTAGTTTTAACGTTCTGTATAGAAAGATGTTCATTAATTCAAACAAACATCCAAAATAAATATGTGCCTATTTAATAATTTGCCGCAATTAAATTGATCGCGGAAAGCGATGTTCTTTTTAAACGTTTACAATTATTAATTTGAGCGGCGACGGAAGATAGGCGCACATCGAAACGAGATAACGTTATCCGCTATAGACCTTCTACAATAATTTATTCACCACAAAAGGCGGCAACTTATACATCAAATTAATGGCATTTTAATTTTAAACGTACACAAAAAATTGCGAATTACTTATTTATATAGAAAGGCACGTGTAGAGGTACCTATTTATATTTATAATATACGAAAAATATTCCGAATAAATTTAAATTAAACGGCCGTGTTAATTGAATAACTGAAATCCGCAGATGGTTGGTTTAACGACTTGGATAAAATTTACACATAGTATCTACAATTATTATAATGTACAAGTAATTTTTAAGTATAGTGATTCACGGTTAAATAATTACAAATATAGGAGGAGATCTATTTAGGTAAATTTTAATCCCCCCGGGTTCCTTTACTGTTTACATAAACCCCATCAATGCGGATTAGGCCGAGTCACGAATAGAATGTTTTAAATTTGACCGACGTTTTTAAGCGGAGGCACCACGTGTTACTTTACCGGCGTATTCCTACGCAAACAACAGAATCGACGACTCTGCAAGAAAATAAATTAAAAAAACTCACTACCGGACTATCATCTCCAATGTCGCTATCCCTCTCGTGGGGGTCCATTTCCATAGCGTAGACGGGTACCGGCTCTCTGTTTTTGACGCGAATTTTGGCAACGTCTACTGCAGAATGCCCGAAGCACTCTGCATTCAACACAAATAACAACAAAAACCAACAGTTCGAACGTCCCAAAAGAAAAGAAGAAAATACGCGCGACGCGTTCACCCACCTCAATAAACAACAACAACAACAACAACACAAAACTGCACGATCTTTTTCTGTACCAACATGTGTGACGAACGATTTCAACACAAAACACAATATACCAAACGTTACGACGAAAATCCAGATCGACTATGTTGAGACTTGCGTCCGGCGGCCTGCTCCCCTCTATAAAACTTCTCGCCAATCCAACGCTCAGGTGGAGCTTGGAAAATTGGAGGGGCATAAAATAACGATATGTTTTTATTGTAGGCTTTATCCAATCACACTTGCGATTACGTACTTTTTTAATGTTCTTACGTCTATAACGTAACTATCGATTGAATTATCTTTTAAGTGGGTGTTCGAAATTCTTCAACTTTTTATCGGTTTCTTTTCGAAATAAAATGCTCGCGTGGGCGTAGTTTCGTCGATATCAATTGTTTATTCGTTTTTGTCGATTTATTTCAAGGTATAAAGTACCGACTTTTAACTTACTTAATTATTAAATAATAGGAGATTTCTAAACGATGCAACAGTGAACTTTGCAGATAAGCTATCCGAAATTATTTAGATAATTTTACGGCTGTCGATCAATCGATACTTTCGATTAATTATTTATTTACCATTACGACATATAATCAATAAAATCGTGCGTCATAGACCACACACTTTTGCTACATTTTACTTAAATTGCAATATTATTAGACATAATAACCCAACTCGTCTACTTAATTGTAAGATTTAATAGATATCAATTCATTAATAGGTATAGATAATAATAATTAGTAAACATGAAACTGCGTTGCCAACTAACAAAATCGTATATTTACGTACAAACGAATATTGTTTTTAGCTTTCGACACGACTTGAAAAATTTCATACTTCATTAACTGAAATATTATCAAAATTTATTTCTTTAAAGAGTATAAATACCTACATTAAACTTAATTCTAATTACAGAACAAATAAATTATAATAATCTCATTAATCTACTTAATAAAATATATCTATCTATAATTGTTTATTAATGATTAGACACTGCCCTACATAAAGTTATTGTTTATATGTGCATCGTGTAAATTCAATTACGTAGGAACACGATTAACAAATTAGGTACAATAATTTGCAGTTCGTTTTATATTTTCTGATCAGTAGGTATTATCTTTTTTAATTTCATAAGAGCAAAGAGCAAAAAAAAACGATTAGTGAGTGATTTAATGTAGGTACAGTATATTCGTTATAAAGCGTGTAATCTTTTGTAAATTACACATCATTTATAAAAGAGGCGGACCTGGGTTAGTATCCCATGATTAATAGATGAAGAAGACGGTGCTAATGGTTCTTGGTATCCTCAACTTTATAATATATACGCGTTACAAAATCCTCTGTACCTCGCTTATAAATAAATACACATAACGCTCGTTAACTGGAAACATCTCGTGCAGTTGATGGTTTTCGTATGGGTATAAAAAATCTAATTAAAAAATTTAACTTTAGGGCCGACTCCGATTTAATTTTCGAGAGAATCTTTTGTAATCCATTTAAGATACCTAAGTATGTGTATCTAATAAAAAAAAGCAATACACGCGCCATAAAAGAATGTAGTAATTAGTCAAAAATGGTGAACTTACAAATCTCGTCCTGTTTTACAAAACAGTGGCAGTAGATAGGCAAGTAAGTACTACACTTAATAAGTAAATACCTAACTATAACTACATTTGAAAAGTTTCTGACCATAATCGATGTTAGAAATTTAATTTTTATATCGAAAGTTGTAGGGGTATCATGATGGTGACTGATTTTTAATTTAGTAAATTTTTTGAAGAACTTGCTCTCGCTATTTCACCCTTACTTTGTTTTTACAATTCAAACAATTCATTTCAAAAATTGAAGAGTTGCCTATTCAATTATCTATAAACGATATTAATTGATGTTCCACACTTTCCATCAGAACTTTACAAGGAAAATTAGACAGGTGGAAATCTCAGAAAAATTTGAAACTTTGCAGGATTGTAGTATTAGTTAACCCTAATCAAGAGCCGTATTCCGTTCGTGCTCTTACGCGGATTAAAAGAGTGAAATCCACCCTTGAAATTTGAAACTTTTTTCGATTTCGTTTCTTATGTGTATACAACAACAGTTATCGCCAACAAACTATATCTTTTGTAAATGACTATTCTAGACCTACATTATGATACAAAAATTAGGGGTAAAAATTTTAAGGGACGATACTGTACATTCGATGCGGACTAGTGGAACGCTTAGCATAACAATGCTGCCGCTGCGACTGCCGCTTGTCTGTAACAAATTATAAGAAAAAAATTAGAAACTTCTAAATTTTTCTTTGTATTTCCTACTTTTTTCTCGTGATTGATTTTCCTTTACCGCCAATTTCTAACATAGATTTTTTCGTCGACTGTGAATTTATATTATATTACACACCTATACCTACGTAAGGTAAAATTTCGTTCGCAAAATTGGACCGGTGAATGTTTGAGGGAAGCCCTAACAAAGTCCCTATCCAAGAACCTAACCAAAGCTCGATTTTCAGAAAATTTGTGTTAGAGCCTGAAGGTTCATGTATTTACACTTTATAAGTACATGGAGAGTCAGTCGACAAAGAAAGATCCTACCTTTCCTCGTCGTATTAATCCTTTTCGTTTGTAATGCTTTTAGAGAACACAACACACGACACTCGCACACTCACACGCAAAAAGGCATTATTAATCGAACAAGCACTCCTCGCACACACGAACAATACGACGCTGCAATTAAAAATTCGAACTACTGAAACAAGCACTACCGCTCTGTAATCGCCGACGCGAAAGATCTGAAGCGGTTTTGCCAGAATTCTATATATGTAGAGGTGCATTCGAGTTATTTATTACACGGATACCAAGAAATCCCGTTTTTATTTTAAAAACATTCAGTTGTTTGTCTGCACTACGATAAGCTATGAAAGTAGTCGGTGCACATGTTTTATTAGTTGCTTTGCATTTTATCGGCCACATAAAAATGCGATTATACTTTTATCTGGTTTATGGTTTGTAATAGGGAAATTTTCAATTTTTACGAACAGTTTTTAAATTAAAAATAGAGTAAATTTATAATTCTGCGGTATAAAGGCAGTAGATAATGATTATTCAAATAATTTTACTGCATAAAAAATACATAATTAAAATAAACATAATAAATAATAATAAATTAGAATAAATTTCCTAAAAAGTGCAAGATTTTTAAAAAATTTCGGGTATTTGCAATTTTTTTTTATCAAACTCCACTACGACTCCTGTAATAGTCCAAGCTCCCATCGCACAAAAACCTACCTCACAACACTACTAAAATTTTTTTAGGTGTGTTTAAGAGTTACTATATGATGGGAAATATCCAACCGGTGGCAGACAATTGAATTTTTGTTTTATTCATTTTTGATAAACTTGATACTTCATAAAATTTATTATAGACTTTAGAGAAACATCAATGATTTAGAATTATTGCGGTCTGCCTCGAAAACCTGGCAGCCCTCCCTGCAAATGAATAAATTTTCAATGTCACCTACTGTAAAAAACTACATCGCGTGGTTTTTTTTCAAACTATAGTTTTAATTGTCCTTTACATGAATATATATGTCTGCCGATGTAAAAATGTGCACAAGCATGGCAAAAATTAGGGGTGAAAATTCGATTATTCGAAATTAGGATTTTCATCCCTAATTTTTGTATCGTAATATAGGTTTTGAACAACCATTTACAAAAATATATAGGTTGTTGTGCGATAGCTCTTGTTGTTTCACAGATAATAAGCAAAATCGAAAAAAGTTCCAATTTTCAAGGATGGATTTCACACTCTTAAACCGCGAAAGAGCACGAACGGAATACGGCTCTTGATTAGGGTTGACTAGTACTATAATCCTGCAAAGTTTCAAACTTTTCTGAGATTTCCACCTGCCTAACCTTCCTTGTAAGTACAACGGAATATATGACACGGATAAAAGTGTCTCTATATTAGGAGGCTCTGTCATATTAGGCGACTTTATCTATTGTTAACAAATTGCGACCATTAGAAAAATTCAAGTCGTTCGAGACACACTCTAAATAAACTCAAGACGTTTTTATAATAACGCATATACCCAAAGAGTAAACAGAAGACAGCTCGATATAGGTCCGTTTATAATATCTCTATTGTAACCGTATAATAGCACAGAGAAACACCTTACCTATATTCTCAATGTCATAAAATCATATCTATCAAATTTCCCAATATGTGAAGAGCAATAATTCTTTACACTATCCACCTCAAATAAAATAATGCTTCTGACTGCTAAAAAAATTTAAATATATTGGATAATGATGGACAAAATAAATGACCATCAATTACCTTTAAAAAAAAAGAAAAGAAAGAAATTGACGAAAAGACTTTTTTGAGTATAATCAAAATTATAGGTACCTATTAATAGGTATCTACTTACTTAACGTCCCTCTTTCGCAAACAGTTTATGAGGCTAATTATTTCTTGAACATTGTACAAGCAAATGTAAGAAAAAACGTTTGATCCGACGAAATATTTTGAAATTGGTTTCATTCAAAATATAATAAAATTTCGTTGTAATAGGTTTAACTCGCCCCCGTTTAAACTGACGGCGAGGGAGCAAATGCGTCGATTCAAAAGTTTTTCATGCAATAAGAACAATAAATTGTCGACTTAACCTTTACGTAGTTAACTTGAATCACTATATGATTACCTTTGATGGTACCTTTTATATTGCACTATTGCGCAAAATATCCGTCAAATATAACATAAAAAACTGTTGAACTACTTAACACATTTTGTTCCGTCAGTGTATAGCGCTATCCCGTACTTACATAAGATAACGCTATTTTTTAATGATCTCAGTTCCAAATTGTAATTCATCATATAAAACATCCCATCAGATATTGCTCTAAATATTGCGTATAACGCTTAAATAAAGTGTTAGACCATTCAATTTTATAAAAATAATAATTACTTATGTATTATTAACCTATACCTATCCTAGGAACGTCGCGATCACTTGTCATTTTTGCTTATAATTATATAATTTCAAATAAGCAAGATTTAAGATTTACAAATTGTTAAATTTTACGATTTATTATTATTAAATATAAAAATTATTAGGAAACAACATTAAAATAAAACTTGTTCCCATTAAGATATTTTAACGTCCCATAATTAAAAAAATTAAATATTCCCTAGGTAGGTTCTCTAAATAAAGAATGCGCCTTTTTAAAGATAGATATGAAACGTTTAGAAATAATCCTCAAACAAAGACCATTTAAAAAGCAAACGAATCGGTCAATTCTAAGATTTGTTGACATCGCAAAAGTGACAGTTAAACGTAAATTTAAATTATTTGGAAAGAACTAAAACTCAATACAGCAGAAGAGATTATCTAGAAACTTAATAAATATTTCAATAATAAGTCACCCTAACTCTTTTGTATTATGCATGAATAATACCCCTTTCTATGATTATGAATTGGCGGTATACAAGGTATTAAGATTTAAACAGGAAGGGTGAAATCCTCTATAATAGATAAGTATATTTTACTGCTATAAAAATTAATTGCTTAGTTGTTCTCTAAGAATTTCAGATTAGGCTTTTAATTGAAAGTTTGATTCCAAAAGACTTTAAAAGAAGAATGGTCTATTTAAGATATTTTGATATGAAACGTGACAGTTAAACGTAAATTTAAATTATTTGAAAATAAAACCAAACACAACGGTTATCTAGAAACTTATAATATTTCCAATAATACAGTACAACCTTGTATTATCGAAATATTATGTTTGGAAGGCGTACTCAGGATAAGCGAAAACTAGGAAGTAAACCCTATCATAGATAAGTTCATCCGTTTTAATCTGCTTGTTTTCTCGTATTATGCTCGAAATTTACACCTTCAGATTAATGGGGTGGTCTTGGTTTAAGTTTGATGAAACGGAGCGTCGTTGATTAACCCGATAAACGTAGAGAATTTACTGTATTTATATGTAAGTAGTTGAACAGAATGACAATGAAAATGGATTTTTAAAATAATTTGAACCAAAACATAAAGTATAGGTTAACAATGTTCCGATAGGGATAAAATTCGCACATTGTCGTAATGGCGAGTGACGTACATTGTAGCAGCATAGGCCAATCAAATTTTATTTCGATAACGTCATCAGTAAAACGTTATTAGATGATGACTATAGAAAGTGACATATTATACCGATGATTTATCTGCACACGCATATTAGATGGTATGGAAAAAACAATTTATTAAAGTATCTATGTATAAGTAGGTACCTACTGTAAAAATACGAGGTACGGGTGACACCACTGTGTGAAACGTCATCATCTACAATATCTACGTAAATAGGTATATACGAGGGGTACCCAAAACTAACCGGAATTATTTTTTAAAAGCTATATATTTTCAAATTTTTTACAAAACAACTTTATCTCCTTCAAAATACTCTCCATTACAAGTAATACATTTGTCCCACCGGTGTTTCCACTGTTCGAAACATTTTTTGTAGTCATCTTTAGAAATGGCCGACAGCTCCTCCCTTGTTTTTTTCTTGACCTCTTCGACGTTGTCAAATCGGTGTCCTTTCAAACCTCTTTTCATGCGTGGAAATAAGAAAAAGTCGCACGGAGCCAGGTCAGGCGAGTAAGGCGCGTGGGGCAGCGGAACCATGCCATTTTTAGCTAAAAACTAAAAACGGTGGAAGAACCAGTCTCCTGTCTGCCACAAATCGGGTCTTTTTGACGGACACTGTTCCGCAATCTTCTTAAAACTTCCAAATAAAAGGTTTGATTGACGGTCTGACCCGGGGGAACAAACTCCGAATGAACTACGCCTTTGGCATCGAAAAAGCAAATCAACATTGTTTTCATGTTTGATTTGACTTAACGACATTTTTTTGGATGGGATGACACTGACGTCTTCCCAGTTTTTCCCAGAGCGTCATCTTTGTAAGCTGTTTTCAACATTAAAACAGTTTCAGCAGCATTTTTACCGAGTAGAAAACAAAATTTCACGGTCGCACGTTGTTCACTTAAACTTGCCATTATAAAAAACGAAACAAAAACAAAACGGCGCTAGCAAAAACAATCACTGCAGACGAACAGAATAAGCTACGTCGAAAACACCGACAGGTCTGACAGGCAATGAGTTGCGCTATACACCCCCTAGTGGCAGAAATGCGTACTACATAAACTCCGCCCACGGTAATGCTATTCCGGTTAGTTTTGAATACCACCTCGTATAGTAACTTTTATCGATGTTACTGAAATTTGGATTGAACTTAAAGCGAACAGAGTTCAGAAATATTGATATTAAATCTAAATGCTAATTGACTTATTGGCAGTGTTTTTAGACATAAATAAATAAGTGACGCGTACTCATTTATTCGAGCGCTTTTCTTTTAATTGAATATTGATACCTCAGGTGAGAAAGGAATAAATTTAATTTTTATTTTAATATAAAATACTGGAAAATTTTCTCCGGGAGGGGAGGGGGAGCATATAAATCACGTCAAAATAATGTCACGATAAATTCCTACACATTTTTTTTCCTACGGCGCTCTCCTGTTGAGATATTCGCCCTCAAACTTGAAAGATAAAAATCAATTTAATAATTTTTGGTATACCTACGTAATAAATGAAGGTCTTTAAAATTGTGTAATAAGTTTTTTAATATCACCCCGGACGAACTTCAAAACTTTTTATAGGTTTAAGTTTCTACATTTTTAAGGACATTTTCGGATTTCCCAGGCGTTATTTACACTATATTCGAGAAAATCACACTTAAATAATAAGATATATAGAGTGTTTAAGATAATTATTTTCTCGAATAAAGGAACTGTGGAATCCCTGTGAATATGATATTAAACATGTCAAAAAAAAATTTCTGAAACTGCAACTACCGCTGACCCCAGAAAAATGTCATTAATAGGGTAGCCAAAACAAAAATGATTCAAATATTGAATAAGCTTTCGAATCGCACAAGACCGAGACTTGTTTATTTGCAATGACCAACGTTCAGCAAATAATTAGACTTCCGAATTTGCGTGGTCGTCGGAAAATATAATTAAAATAATATCTGGGATTACTCTGCACCTCTTATTCTTTAAGTGATTTTCTCGAATATGGTTCATTTTATCGAAAATAAAGTACTTTTTTATCCTAAACTGCCTGGGCAATTCTAAAATCACCTTAAAAATTTAAACCTTTGCGGTTAGAAAGGTTAGGGGTAGTCACCTCCGATTCGTCGGAGGTGATATTAAAAGACCCATTGCACCATTTGAATACCTTAATTTATTATACGTATGTGCACGAACAAATATTAAATTCCAACAAAAATTAAAAATGTTATTTAAAAAAAATGATTTTTATTTTTCAACTGTGAGAGTGAATATCTCAAAAGGGGTGCGGGCCGTAAGAAAACAATTATATGAACTTTTGGCATTATTTTGACGCGGTTTATACGCTCCCGAGAGTTCTCCACCATTTCTTGGTCATCCTGTATAATAAGTGCCCCGATTATAATTTCAGCAAAAATATCACTAACATTCGCGAGGGTTTTCTAGAACGTAACTCCCGCGAATGTTAAGGGATTACGGTACAAGTTCAATGTTTTCCAATTTTTGACGGCGAAGACATTAATTTACTATAATGTATAGGTAGACTAAATACAGGTAGGTACTTATATTTATAATGTTAAGTAATACTTTATAATGTTACGTTTTAACATTATAAAAAAATATTAAGTATTAGATATATATTTATTTATTTATCGATAAGAATTATGCCGTTATTATCTTGTAGATTGTGTGGTAATTCTAGGAATATTTCGACAGAATGTTGTTAAGAATCCAGAATGAAAATACACCTAAAATTAAATCAATAGCACAACCCATCCGCTGGTTCTGATAACATTGTCAATATTTACCATAGCTTGAACTAAATGTAAGCATTTAAATGCTCCTCGGTATATATCTATTTCATTTCTTAATTAATTATAATAGGTAGGTAACTGGAATAAAAAGTTAAACAACGAAACTGGGCCTTGAATACGTGATTAGTAGGTACTACCTGCCTATAATAATTAAAACAGAATGACCTTATAATAATTACAAGTTAATGTGTGACATATCGCGAATGTCACCGATAATTATTCCAAATGAATTATTAATTGCTCGAAAACGTATAAAATTTTAATCAGTCGTTCGTTCGTTAACATCTGTGACTTACGACAATACAATGTTTATAGTTATAGATACTTTTTAGAATGTTGAAGGTTATCTATTCGTTTTATAGATAGGTACGCAACAAATGCGCACTGCAGGAGAAATATGGCTGAATTCTTCAGATATCGTAACGCTCGTTGAGATAATACACCCCAGAGCACGATTCAAACCACCCCATTAGTAAATTCTTTCGTTAGCTCGACGTTTATCAAAAATAAAATACGTCTAAAACCTTAATATTTTTAAACCAAATAGTTGGGACAATTCGTTGTGCAGTTCAGTAAATTACCTTAAATTTGTTTTATAATTTTATTAAACAAAAATAATTATTGCTTTAGATTTGCACAACACTTCGCACATTGTTTTAGAACGTTCTTTGCATTTTGTAATTTTACACCTGTTAAATTTGTGAGCAACGAAAACAAACATCAATAGGTCGATATTTGTGTCGTTAATTAAAATCATATAAGTAATTCAAACCTTTACCGCCTATCTACTGAAATATTGACAAGTAAGTGATAATTTATCAATTAATTTTACTGAGTTAGCAAAACGGTGCAAGTTTTTTTTTTAAATAAGTTATCGATAAATCAACACGAGTGACTATACCATTATATTTAGTTGCAGTGATTTAAACGCCAGGATAAGGTAATAATCCAATTCCAAATATTATTTCGAAAATTGGCAAACCCACATTCAGCACGAATATGTATCACGTAAATGTTAAAAATAACGATTACGTTATAGCAAACGCAGGTTAAACGTAAGTGCAATAAGTTCCAAATTGGTTATAACGTTAACGTTATTTTTAGCATTATGTGATACATACTCGGGCCCATTATGTAAAAGTGTACAGCATTTGATGGGAATACTTTATTAGGTACACGTACCGACCAATTTACCAATTTACAATATATATTTATTCCTTTATTAAATCAGAGTATAAGAAGAAAAGTTTAACCGTTTTAGGGAATGAGTGTTTTAGACGCAAAAAAATACAAAACGATCCACTTTCGACTTAAGTGGAAAAGACGCCGTAATTGTTTATTTTAATATGGACCGTTGTGTTTTTTCTAGTAGTTTAACTGGATACTTAATAAATTTTCCCTACCTTTCGGACTGCTGTGGACGGACGTGTACGCTCACATCAGTAAAAATTGTTGTCTATAGACAACAGGCGAAAAATCCGCTCGCAGTTGTGGCCGAATGGCGGATTATGCTTTCAAAAGATACCATCTCTTGTTTCTGCTACTTCTCATTACAATGTATTCAATAGGTATATTTCCCGTTTTCATTGAATATAGGTATACCTGCAATGTTTTGTTTGGTATTATAAAACGTAGGTACATACTTATTTCTTATATCCTTACCTATATAGGTCGACAATTTAAAAACGTATCAATAGTAAAACAGCAGTTTTATATTCTAAATTTTCATGTTTCCTTCTTAATACCAATCTCCATTATCTCTCGATCTTCCTTCAACTATAGAACATATTGGGGGTCTATTCCGTAAAATCTGTTAATTTTAACGCCCTGTTAACGTGTTAACGTCATCGAAACAATGTGATTGGTTGTTAGTTTTTTAAAAGGCCTTTAAAAATAACAGATTTGTTACAGAATTGGCTACATTGTGTATTCCAGACACCAAGAGTTCCAAGGCTACTTTGGTTATGTTAGCAATTTATTTTTATAGTGAGTAGGATGCTATCCTGACCCTCCAACCCTCCTCCTTTATCCGGGCTTGGGACCGGCAGTGATAATTGTTGGGTTACTCGATCGACCCAACGACACCACAGGCGGAGTTACCTTATCTACCTACACCTTTTATTTTTTTCTCTCCAAGTATCTAATAGATACAGTGAAACTTTTTTTAACGGACACCTCCAAATACCGGACGCTTTTAAAATTCCCGGCATTGTTTTATAGTGTATAATGTACCTATTTATCATTAGTGGACACTAGTCCCGCGAGTGTCTAATAGAGCCTAAGCTATAACAAATAGAGTTGCAACTAAAAATGTTATTCTTATTGTAGGTATGTAAAAATTTGATACAACTATCTCGAACACCGTTGACAGTTAAAAAATACGTAATAGTAGATAATCAGAATTGTACATTATGTCGACTTTATAAAACACGTTTAAAAGACAAATGAACACGATAAAATACAAAATCAATAGAAAATACTCGAGTACGTGTAGAAAAAGAAAAGTTACGATTGTTTATTCACGTAACCATTCTCGTTTAATAAGATTTTATTGATTTAAGGTATCGATAATTTCATCTTAAATATAAGGATATTTACAATGTAATAAATTGGAAATATAGAACTTAAATATATTGTTAAATAAAGTACGAAATTTTTCTGTCGCGATGCTATTTAATTTGGGTGAGATTATTTCAATTAAGGCGATCTCTAAAAATTAATCGTAATACGTTTTTAATACTAAAATGCAATAAATCAATTTTAAAGTCATTAAAATTCAGGTTGAATATTCTCGGCAAATACTCGAGACGATTAAGGAAAAAAAAAGTCGTTTATGGTATGTGAATAACTCATCGGAAAGTAATAAAGAGAGAAATAAATTGAGGGGAGCAACAAATTACAGTCGATATTTAACAATGAAAGGATGTCTGGTGGTAAAACAAAGTTAATATTGATAATATGAGCTCTTTGGAGTGATTCTCAGGAACTCGAGAATCAATATTGATTTAACATTTATAGGATGGGCGTTCGGGCTTCGTAAATACCTTCATACGAACCTGTTAATTACTCAGATGTGCTGGTTGTTGTTAATCCAATATGGAGTTTAATAACTTTGATGTAGCAATTCTAGCAGTAAAATATGAATATCGAAATATTTGCCGTTTAGAATATTAACAAATATCTATGTCACGTTCTATTTGTTATCATTGCACAAGCTGCATGCGAACAATTACAAATCAATTATGGCTAAAACGTGTAAATTTTAATATAACCGTTATACCTATAAATCGTATAAAAACAATTGATAGGTAGGTATATCGACCCACGATGAAGGTTGATGTGTGTGCTTAATAAAGAATAAGAAATTTGATGGTTATTAATGTACTTTTTTTATAGGTAGGTAGGTAGGTATAACAAATTAACCGATACATTGTTTTGTTCATTTATAACCGTAGGTAACCGATTAAAAGTTCGACTAGTTTTATGTTGGTACTCGATTAATTAACGTTTTCGTTTGAAGTAACTATATAATGCTTAAATAACTGTATTAATAAAATTAATAATTAAATGCGCAAAATTAATCTCGAATGAAAACGAGACGATTTATTAAAATCGTCAGTATAGGCGGTTTCGTTCTGCTAAAATTCCTTTGCGTAGCAGCCAGAAGCAGTGAAGTAATTCGAAGCATAGCAAAGCATCCAAACGTCAATAAAACAAACTTTGGACGGAAATTAATGGAAATTTCTCTATATCGTTTCCGCGGTGACAAGCGAAACTATCAATCAGCAGTACAAACCGCGCACAAATTGCAGAATTCCGCATGCAAAAACAGCTCAACTGTTCGGCGTCGATGGCGTTTCCCCAGATTCTGACAGACGTTGGTAAAGTTTTCAGTTCTAATTCCGGCCATCTTCATATACTTTGTCTTCCTTAGGTTATGGGGCGACAATTATACTGCAAAGGATGGAAACAACGACGCTCTACCCGTTTACAGAATGAATGGTACTTAATATCAGCGTCGGAGAACATCGTTAATCTTGTTCTGCCTATATAGAATGTAATTATCAGGATGTAGAATAGCTACATTCGGACAAACTTTTACCTTGCTTACATACGGATACGAAAATCTTTAAAAGAATTTCTTTAAAATTGTTTATAACAAAAATTGCGTTTTTAAGACAACAACGCATTAGTTGATGAGAACGGTACAACTTTTAACAGATATTCCAAACATGTTAATATCTCTAATTTACAATTAACTATTTACTAGAATTTATGGACACTTATCGTCCGAGATAAATTTTCATACAAAATTAGTAATATTTAAGAATAAACTATTTCAAATTTAAATTGTAAGTATAAAGGGACACCGGCGGGACCAAAAAAATTGTTACGTCGTTAAAAACTATTCTCTAATGGAAAATACATTACACTTTATAAAAAAATGTCGAATATAAAAGTGTCCGGAATTTAAGTGTCCATTATTCGGAAGTATCCGTCAAGAAAAGCCTGTACTATCCCGCATTTATTTCAACATATTTTTACACTAAATTAATTTTAAAATTGTACGTAAATAATTCAATTAATTTAATTGTAAAATATCGCAAACAAATGCAAGTAGGAGGAGTGGAATAAACAATAGATTTATGATAATTGTCACAGTTTAGAGCACTCACAAGAACGTGTAGAAAATGCCCATCAAAGTATTTTAGATTTAAACCTGGAATTTTTCAAAAGGTGCGCGATTCATTTACAAAAAAGGGTCTATAGTAAGGTCTATTAGTTAATAACTATAATAGAAAAACATCCATTGAAAAAAACAATTGCAACTATGTATTTTTCAATTAATTCTAACTGTACCTACATATAAAAATAATAATTTAGCACGACAACCTACTGCAATTTAATTTACAGTCAGTAAATTAATGATTTATCACAGTAGCAGCTACAGGAATTTCTAAATTAAAAATGCTACTAAATAAGGTCGCAAGACGTCGCGTTTACAACATAACACACAACAAAATTGGTAAATTAATTAAAATATTGAAAACCAAATTAGAAAATCGAATAATCGGTTTAGATGTACATAGTAAACCTATATACGTCGCTTGTACACAAAGTTTAATAAAACAACTCCGTTGAACACTTGAAAGAGAGAGCTTTTCATTACGTAATTACTTTACATTTCAGTTTTCGCAAATATTTTCTATATTACCTAATTAGAAACAATATTATAGCATTTAAATATGTGATATTTTGAATTCTACAATCTAACTCAAATATAGTTTTTAAACAATTCATAATTCGATTTTCTTCGCAAAAAATGGCGTTTCATTTGCAACTTTGCATGTACAACAAACGTTAACAAAATAATTAGAACAGTCTACTATTTAGTCTACATTAAAAAAAAAAACGTTCCAATTTGTTAAGGTTTCTCATAACTGTATAATTTAATAGATACATTATTTTTAAAAATTATATACAGCATGTCCATTAAATTTAATTACGTCGCCAGTACAGAGTTCTGACAAATAACACGTATGCAACTTATTAACTTTTTGTATGTAACTGAAGTTGCCTGCCACTCAGTACTACCGGTTATGTTATTTTATGAACAGATAATTGTATATATGTATGTATATGTATATATGTATTGTATATATGTGCCAGGTGACATTTAGTCGTCTATCAAAAAGAAAAAAAAATTGAAACTGCAGACTGATAAAAGAGTTTAATATAAGAATGTAAGTATCAGTTTTTCGTAACTGCCGATAACCGCTTTTAAGGAAAAACTCGCCTCTAAAAGCAACATCTGCCTTTTTGTTCAAACATTTCATAAACTATTGCAAATATAAAAATATATATAGTAATTTCAAATATAGCGTTAAAAAACTCGCATTGAATTTTAAAATATTAGGCGTGGGTGTGCAAACGTTTTCAAAAATATTATTTTTTTCAAAATTTTACCGTGGTATTTCAAAGACTCTATAATATTATATATTTTTTTGTTTAAACCTTTTTTAATTTACGAAATATTTGGAAAAATATAAATGTGCTTGTGAACAAAGTTTAGCAGAAAAAATTCAAAAACGCGAACGATTAATTTGATATTTTACATATTCTAAAACGTAAACGCAAAACTTTTTATATTCTAAAATATGAACAACGTAATACTACAAATTTACAACTATGTTATTTTTAAAGTGAGATAGTGCTATTGAATTGTGCATGTTGAAAAAAAATGCAATATGCATACAATCAAATTAGGAGTGTAGGTGGTACCAAAAAAATAAATAAACAAACTCGCATCAGATACTGTGTTCATGTCCAAGCAAGTTCAATAAGTTATTAATTGTTTCAACTTGTGAGTGTAACAATTTTAAATTCCCGTGATAAGTATTGTTATGTTTATTATGGCATCAACTTATGTAACTTTAGAAAACGAACCCAAGCTTTTATCAGATTCGAAGAAAGAACTCGGTATGACTTTTATATCAAAACAATATGGGAGTTGTTATCTCTATGTACTCTCAAAAAAAAACATTATTCAAGAATTGAATTGAATTTTATTTCTTTATATCCCATTCCAAAAATAAATGTTATTTTAACCATTTTTGGTGTTTCACACTATATTTATATATATATATATATATAAATATATTTTGTATTACATTCAGTGTACCTATTCATTTACATGAACTCCTCGAAAACGTAAACACCACTTGAAGTAATTAGTTCATGTTACAGAGATTGTACTGTAACTTAAAAATTTCCTGCGTTTAATTACGGTTCATTAATTGCAAAACAGAAATACCTATTCACAATAATTAAACAAATGTGTATAAAAATTTATTTGTTGCAGTTTATTACACCAATTTGACGTTAATATGTTAAAGTAACTAGAATTCAAATTAGTACAAAAACTTTGTTAAATCATGCACACTAACATTTACACAGCAATTTAATTTGATAGGATTTACATATGAAATATTCAAAAATTCAAGTGCTAATCATTCTTGACGCAAACATTCCATTTCCACTTTTCACTTAATATATTCGTACCAAGGTAAATAAAATGCTATCAAAGGAATAAACAACTTTTTAATATAAAACTTGTTTATTTACTTTAAAAAGATTCTAATCACAGCTGCAAATGTACTTGTAATCGATCACTTTATTTTACTTATATAATTATTATATTATCATATATTACCTTTATTTTTTCATAAACAGATTTACAAATATAATAAATAAAATACAAAGTTTAATACATACAGAACAACATAATTAGTCATTAAAATTACAAATTAAAATCCACAATTGAAACTTTGAAATTGAACGGTAACAAACATTAAAAAATGGCAAATTTATTATCAACTTTTATAACCTTTTTTCCAAACGGTGTCTTTTAAATATGCCAGCTGATTGCCGGTAAGTAAATCCTCAATTAAGTCGGAAAAACCCAATTCGCTGGCAATTCGATATTTTGTATGTACAGAATTGCATTTAACTAAAATTTCTTTCATATTTTTAGTAATTCTATCGTTTATCGCATTCAAAGACAAGAATTTTTGCGATATATCGTTCATCAGAGAATCTGTTAAGGGAAACGACCCCAAAAAGTTATCCAGATAATTAGTATTATTTTGAATAACAAACTGCTCGAAAAGAACAGACGACCAATCTGCTTTATAATTATTAGCTTCTATCAAAATTAGTGATTGTGGAAAACTGAAGTTTAAATTTTCTTAGTTTTTATAGGAAATATGATAATAATATAATTACCTTAATTCCATTATTATTAAAGAAGTAATTTGTTCATCTGAAATATTAAGAAAACAGATAGTGGTGCTATTGTTAGCAACTGCGTTTACGGTGGACCGCTGTAATGCCAATAATTCGGCCTGTTTTGCCGCATCCATGGCCTTCGTCAATTTTTCACCTTGAATATGATAATCTGTAGCATGTATATAGTTAGTCATTGCCTAAAAAAAGTTATTAAAATAAGTATCGAAAATACCGTACTTTAAAAATATGCATTAAGATACCTTATTTAAGCAAACTTTAGTACCCTCGGTATTTGAAAAAAGAACATACGGTTCAGTTTCGCTATTCAAACCATTATTTTGCATTTCGAGCTTAGAAATTTCGATTAAATTCCGAATTATACTTTTAGCTTCGTCCTCCCATAACTGAGCAATTTCCGAAAATAAAGTGAAATGTAATGCGACCATTTCGTATAACTGACGATCTTCGGGGCAATACTTCTTCAAATATTTTAACAAAGCAATTTTTAATCCATTATCTTTTCGACTACCTTTTCGTAATAACAATTCAAATTGTTCGTTTTCCTTAGTATATGAAAAACGTAATTCATTTCGGTGTATCGCGCAACTCCAGTTAATAATCTCACGATTAACTTCCAGCTTTTGAGTGTCAGTAGAAGCGGTACTATCGACTGACATTTTCTAAGTATCGTGGAGATACCTTCCATGTTGCAATCGGCAGTGAAACAATCGTGAGAACGTATTAATAATTCAATTATCAAACTGATTTCGCTGATTTTATATGCGGAGGTTAATTGAGTTTGAGATTTAAGCAAGGTACTCGCATAAGAGTATAACTTTAAACCTAGATTCGAACAATTATCAACTAACAGTTGTAGTACTAGATGGAAGTCCGCGTCTAATTTGTGTTTCCATAATAATATAGGTTCTAATTTGGATTTTAAGTAATCGTTAATCGTGTTGATCAATTGTTCACATACAAAGTCCGATATCTAAAAAGAATTATCGCAATTAAAACACAAAATGCGATTTTAAGAGACAAAAATAATTAAATTGGCATTGAAATGTTCCTTTATATAAAGGATTCGTTCAAATATCGGTTTCTTTTTTGCCTTAAGTCGTTTAATTCAGATTTTGCAAAATTATACTATTCGCAGCAGTTTCTACTAAATACTTGTTTAAATTTAGTAGCTATATTGTACACTGGATGGCAAAAAAAATTGATGAGTTTTTGGACATAGTAAAATGCTAAGAAGTCAACTCGCCATTGCAGAATCGAGGTCTGCGAATATTCGAATACTCGACCATGCAAAGTTAAGTATTATAGTATTTTAAAGTATCCAAAAACCTATTTACATGCAAATACACGAGTTGTATAAAGTAACATTACCTCTTCTGCCGACCAATTGAATAAAGTACAGAAATCATAAACAACTTCTAATTGGTTGTTACAGTCTTCATTTAAAGCATCTTTAAGCATCTTCATGGGATCTACACATCTAAATACGTCTACATACTTCTTATCTATGTTGACTGAAATTCTGTAGGTAATGAGTATATTGTATATAATTTTCGAACCATTTTTAATATGATCGGTTAAAAATTCCTAAAATCGATAAAGTATCTTGATAATATAACTCGCTGAACTCGGAAGAAGATGGAACTGCTGCTGCTGCAGAAGTTATAGAACTATGAGAACCTGAAAGTTTGAAAAAATTTTTCAATCTTAAATTTTCGACCAACTACTCTTAAACTGACCTGATAATAGTCTAGAACTAGAGGACGTTAACGTTCTTGGACGACGATAAGGCAACGTCTTAATATTTCCACTTTTAAAGAGGAGTTGACGTTGCTCGTTACTCATTTGATGCGGAGAGATCAAACCTTCAGCTAAGCAATAACACAATTCAATAAGTTCCACATCGTTATGTTTGTATTGGAAGATCTTTGTGAGTTTTAATGCTTCCCAAAAATTACACGACGTTAATAAACTTTCTACCGTAGAATTTAAAACGAGAAAATGTTCATCATTTAATATCGTCGACTCTATATCATCATCAAATTGTAGAGTGTCCAGTTCTTGTTTCATTTCAGTATATAAAACATGAACGTGGTTGTCCGGTTCGAAACTGTGACTAACGAAATTTGTGTCTGCATTGAAATAGGCGATCCACTTTTTCTTTTCTATATCGTATAGATTCTCCAGATTATTAGCTAGTGCCCATTTATAAGCAATATTTAAAATATTATATTGTTCGGTCTTGTCGACTGTTTTTGTAGAACAATTTTCATAAAATTCGACTGCGATTGAACCTTGAACGTGAGCTTCGATAAATTTACAGTTGCACTCCTCCCAAAAATTTTTATTATTAGAACAGCTTTCGAATTTATCGTACCATTCAGTTGTTATGATAAAATCTGTAGATATATCTTGTTGTTGTGCTATTTTGAAGGCATATTCGTAACATTTTGCAGATATAAGAGCTTGTACGCAGCGTCTTAATTCTTTTTCAATAATTTCGTTATTATAAATCACAGACAGGTCTAATTTAATATCACATTTACTTTGGAATAAATAATTTAATATATAAAAATAGTTTAAAAAGTTGGGACATTTAATAGAAAAATAATTAGCAATTTGTATGTCATGTAAAAATCTTAAATATTTAAGTTGACTGTATTGAGATTGAAAGTTACACTGCAAAGCTGTCGTTACTAACATGAGAGCAGTAGTTTCTAACCATGTCTTATTACATAAGCACATCATTTCATCAACATCTAAAATAAGAATACTACTTTTTCTTTGTTTAACAGATTTTTGAAATAGTTTCAATTTTTCAGTTAAAAAATCGTGATCAAAATTCAAATCTATACAATTAATCAGAAATTCCACTATTATTTTTAAAGGATTATTCTAAAAATAAATATTTTAAAAACGTCAAAAACTTGGAAAAATTTAAATTCAACTTACAGGTATGAATATTTGAAAACTATTATATACAACTCTGCCATATCCATTTTTAAGAGCACAAACTAGAAGATCGCTAATTTCCGCCGCATTAATCGATAAACCTTCGACTCTTGAAAATTCCCTCTCGATTCCGCAAGACATCGACAACCACATCAACCAATTCGTGATAATAGAATCTGGCTACAAATTAGAAGTTAAACAACTTAATTAAATTTTATTATTAAAAACTATACCTCGTAACTTGTGGCCAAAACAGCAAATATTGGACTTTTATATAAATAACAAGCATAAAGAAGTGATTTTGGGGGATCCACGCTGTTATGGCATTTTAACAAAATTTCCAACAAATCCGTTTTAAAATCTAAATATTCGTTATCGAATAAATCGTAAGTGCTAATCGAACTGCCTGTACTTGTGTGACTTCCAAATGAACTGACACTTGAGCACATATTTTCGAAAGACGTATCTATAGTTTTCTTAACTCCAATGCGAGACAAATAATAAGTTCTCGAATCCCGCATTAATAAGTTCTTCTGTTCATCTATTTGTATATCATGAGAGAATGCGTGTTTTAAATGTTCTATCAAGTTGTAGTTTTGGAAGTGTTGCAGTAATTTCTGTGCTTGCGATGAGGGATAATTGTAAATCTGTACGTACAGCACGAACGGCAGCCAAAGATCGTTTCTTGCGCAGTATTTTAAAAACTGTTCGGGCAAATTTAAATTATGCACATGAGAAAACTCGACAATTATCTTGTGCTTCTTAATTTCTTCTATTAAGTGCGCTCCCGAACAATCGGCAGACAACGCGCAGTCATTTATAAGAACTTCTTCGAGTGCATTTACAAAACGTTCTGGATATAAATAAACATTATCTAGTAAATCGGAAATATTCTCCAAAGCAAAACTTTGAGATTCGCAGATAATATTTGCAGCTTTAATATGTATTCGTAGTTCGAGAGAGTTTTCTCCGATCATTTCTAGAAACGCAATGCATCCAGCTGCCAATTGCTTGTTGCAAAATTTTTGAAAGCTTATTTTGTACACTTTTTGAACCAAAGTGTATCTATCTACAGTTTTAAATTCATCTTTTATTAACGTCTCACTTATGTAACTTGGTCTTAATTGTTTAAGATAAAAAATGTAATTAATTTTCTTTCGATAACCATATTTTTCTATTAAATATGAAGAGTTAAAATTCGGAATAGCAATATTTTCTTGTCGAAAATTGAAGAAACTTTTACGCAAATTTCCATGCATTTCTAATAAGTCGTATAATGTAATACTGTATGGTGAACTTACAGATTTAGTTAGAATGCCATTTAAAAAAGGTAACGCTTTCTGAACATTGTTAAGAATCTCAGATGTGATGCTAAAATTCTCTACAATTATATCGATTTTATCCATTTTAAATAATTCCAACAAGTCTAAATTTGGGTGCAACAGCATTAACAGAGACAATGGTATCAAAGGATTGGATATAAAATAAGTGTCCAAATCGTCCATTAAAAATTTGGAAACTTTAAAAATATTTTCTCCTACACCAACTTCATGATGTAAATTGCTTTCTTCCACTAAATAATACATAAAATTTAAAATCTTCGTATTACAATCTTTTATCAAATCGCTGCACAATTTAAAATCTATATTGCACCAATTTAAAACTGCATGCAAGTTATTTTTAATGCAATAATCTAGTAATAACTGATAAAACTGATATAAAGTAATAGTTGTTCCATGCTGATCTAATATATTATACAAGCAATTTAAGCTATTATTATCGGCCAGTCTCGACAGTATTTTAATTAAATCATTTTTTTCCATATCGTGAAAGATTCCAAATTGACTTAGTTCGTTTAACACCATTTGTTGCGTTTGTTCCGGAACGTCAAAATCTCGATCTGTTATAGAATTAATCATTTCTTCAGTTATACGAAGTTGCTGAAACAATTGCTTAAGGTGCCCAAAAATCTGTGGATTTATACGTAAGGTTTTAAAAGTTGCCTTTTTGTTAAAGTAAATGTTAATCCACAATCGTAAAAATTCTATATTATTTCTTATTAGGAATTTCCAAGCGCAGCTGGACGTTACAAATGGTCTAACCGTTACATCTGAAATAAATTAACTTCGATCAAGTAACTGCCAGCATTGGAAATTTTCACACTTTTACATTTTCTCAAGCATTTAATATTACATGATTTAATTAAAATGTAATATTAAAAATTATAAATGACATAAAATTCTTCACAAATTTTTGTATCTAATAAAAAATATACTATGCTTTTAACAAATAATATTTCAAAAGGATTTTTTAAATTATTGTGAAAATCATTTTTGACAAAATTTTAATAACAGGTGGGCTGAAAAGTTCGTAGGCTAACATAGTAAAACATATTTTTTTGATAAATTTTTTTTTTTTATTCAATATAGTTGCCTTCGAGGGCGATACAACGATTATAGCGGTCATACAATTTTTTGATACCATTTTTAAAGTAAGATTTCTCCTTATCCTTAAAATAGGCCTCAGTTTCGGCGATTAGCTCTTCATCAGTACTAAATTTCTTTCCAGTGAGCATTCTTTTGAGGTCTGCAAACAAGAAAAAGTCACTGGGGGCCAGATCTGGAGAATACGGTGGATGGGGAAGCAATTCGTAGCCTAATTCGTGTAATTTTGCCATCATTTTCCTTGACTTGCGACACGGCACATTGTCTTGATGAAACAGAACTTTTTTCTTCTTCAAATGAGGCCGTTTTTTCGCGATTTCATTCTTTAAACGCTCCAACGACGCTGTGTAGTAATCGCTGTTGATGGTCTGGCCCTTTTCGAGGTAATCAATGAATATTATACCACGCGCGTCCCAGAAAACTGATGCCATAACCTTCTTAGCCGACTGTTGCGTCTTTCTACGCTTTGGAACCGGTTCATCGCGAGTAGTCCACTCGGCCGACTGTCGATTTGACTCTGGAGTGTAGTGATGGAGTCATGTTTCGTCCATTGTGATATATCAATGGAAAAATTCGTCTTTATTAAGATTTAATATCACTAAACATTGCTCCGAATCATCAAAACATTGCTGCTTTTGATCGATTGTGAGCACGTGCGGCACCCACTTTGCACACAGCTTTCGCATGTCCAAATATTCATGCACGATATGTCCAACACGTTCCTTTGAAATCTTTAGAGTCTCAGCTATCTCGATCAACTTCACTTTACGATCATTCAAAATTATTTTGTGGACTTTTTTGATATTTTCTTCGGTAACAGCCTCTTTGGGGCGTCCACTGCGTGCATCGTCTTCGATGCTCATTTCGCCTCGTTTAAACTTAGCAAACCACTTCTCAACGGTTGATTTGCCTGGTGCAGAGTCCGAATAATGTTTATCAGGCTTCAACAGTATTTTTTTCGTCAAAAAGCAATGTTTAATCAACACACGAAATTCTTTCTTATCCATTTTTAAACAATAACAAAAGTTGCTTTACTCGCAATCCTATATCTCACGAAACAATTGACCGGAAGTTGTGAAATTTATACACGTGTCTTTCAAAGGTTAGTACTAACAAAAAATCATATGAATTTAATCCTAGCAACGCTATCTATGTGTCAGCCTACCAACTTTTCAGCCCACCTGTTACTTACATTTACAATAACATTTAATTATCGATAAGAAGCTATATTTCAAATACGAGAACAAAAATGCAAAATTACCGACCTCGATCAGTTCTTAATATTTACAAAGATATATTCGGTAACCTACCAAAAGTGTTAAAAAACAGTTGAGTTCCAATATTACTTTTCCATTCATAAGTTTGATTATAAACGCTGTGTACATTTAACTTTTTTATCTCCTCGCTATTAAGATCGAGCAGAAATTCATGTTTGTCGTTGATGATTTGCAGTAAATTCCACACTGATCTATGAATAGGTTCTAACTTTTCGGATTTAAGTAAATAACATCCTAAATAGTCTCTTAGTTCTCTGTTATGGGTTTCCAAAAATATTTTTGTAAATTCTTCAGTCGGATCTAAATTAATGTTACTTAAAATATGTGATGCTTTAAAAATTTGTTTCCTCGATAATAATTCTTGAATCCAAAAAAATACCTAAAAAATAACATTTTTTTTGTAAAAATTCTGTGTGGCTATACGCATGTGTTCGTTATTCGCGATAAAATCAGATTAACATAAAAGGTCTTACTTCTTCTTTAAACCAATTTTCTGCAATGATAAGTTCTAAATTTTTTCGAACAGATATAAAAATGTAAGCCCATTCTACGTGTAAACCTTTTGCGGCAGCTTCTCTTACAACTTCTCGATCTCCCATACGACTCCATGCACTCCATACTCCCAACAATTCTTTGCTTAAGGTAGCTGGGGGTGGTGGTTTTATCTGTTAAATATTATTTCAAAATGTACAAAGGTTAGGTTATATCTTAATTTTTAATCTAAATTACCTGAATTTCTTTTTCCTTCGAAGCCATTTTATCTACTTCTTAAAACCATCGTCGTTTCACGGTCAATCACGGTCAGATTTCCTTGAAATCGTTTTTAAACACTTTTTGTTAGTGCATATGATACCACATATGATTTTGACGTTTAAATATTTGTTTTGGTAATGAACAAACATTCGGTGAGTACTTTTACGTTTCAGATATTTGGCAAACTAAAGCTTAATTTGAAATTACCAATACCACTAGCATGATCTACAAATATTTCCGTAAGATGTCGCTTATCGGGTATCCCTAAACTGAAACTAAATGTCAAGTGTGAAACACCTTAATAATTACAAATAGGTTTTAAAATACAATCATGTAGCCTGTTTTGATAAATAAAGAATACGTTTAAATTGTCTACCTTTGCCACTAAAGTATATTTGGTGTAAATTCACTAAAAATGGCAGGCGAGGTAACACCCAGTTCCAGTGGTCACAAACGAAAAAATAAATTACTCTCGAGACAGGAATCCAAGAAAGATTCCGAACTAGAAACGGACAGGCCGACTGCCGGATTAAGCAACGACTTAAATACAAGAGGGGGTCTTCGTGTGTATAAAATTGTCGTTCTAGGGGATGGCGGTGTTGGAAAGTCAGGTATTACCAGCATATTTGTATATAATTAACCGTAGGTACCATGTAACATTATTAATTTGTAGCTGTAACATTGCAATTTGTGAGTCACAGTTTTCTTGATTACCACGATCCCACAATAGGTAAATTACGTCGTGTTATTTAGTTGCAAGTTCAATAATTGTATAATTATAGAGGATTCTTATCAACAACAAGCTGTTATAGATGGAGAACCTGCACTTTTAGATATTTTAGATACTGCTGGACAGGTAAACATATTTAACAACATCTCGTACTATTAATAAATGCAATTTCAAATGCAGGTTGAATTTACTGCTATGCGTGATCAATATATGCGATGCGGAGAAGGTTTTCTTATATGTTATAGCGTAACAGATCGACATAGTTTTCAAGAAGCTTTAGAATATAGAAAATTAATACAGAAAGTACGAGCATCCGAAGATACCCCTTTAGTTCTAATAGGTAACAAGTTTGACCTCCAAATGCAACGTAAGGTAACAGCGGAAGAAGGTAAAACATTAGCTAGACAATTTGGTTGTCCGTTTTACGAAACATCAGCAGCGCTTCGGACATATGTCGATGATGCTTTTCACACGTTGGTAAGAGAAATCAGGGCAAAAGAACGAAAGAAATTAGGATCAACTAGTAGTAGCGACCGTAAACCACATAGGCATAGTAAGTGGTGGCGATTACGAAGTATCTTTGCATTGGTTTTTAGGCGCAAAAGACATGCGAGTTATACTCCTTAACTAATGTATGATTTTACGTTTGCGCGGTAATCAACTTATTAATGTTGTGTTTGCAGATATTTGTTCAATGTGTTCATTTTATTAGAGTAGCTTTAAAATAGTACCAAGCAAAAATGATAAAGGTATAACATAGCTAAACAATAATTGACGAAATTGTAAAGCTTAATTCTTTAAAAAGTAGCAAGTTTTTAATTTTGTACGTATACACAATTTGTATGTGCCTACTTATTAAGTGTTTTATTACAACGCGATTTATTTTATGTCTGAGAAAACGATTACTTTTAATCAAAACTTTTGCATTTGAATTATAAATTAGAATTAAAACGTTACCAGTTATTATTTTGTATTGTTGAGTAAATTTTTATTTATACTAAAACTAAGTGTCTTTGTGTGTAATTTTTTATGTTTATAAATCTGTAACCGTTATTGACAAAATTATGTGTTGTGTATTTTAAAAAATTAATTTGTGAAAAACCATTTTGAATTAATAGATGTTGAAAATTAAATATAATAAGGGCCTTAGTTTAAGAGAGAAGAGACCAATTTGATGCATTTATTATATTAAATCAAAATTGAATTTTATTATTCGATAAAATAGTATTTATAAGTATTTAATATTTTATGTTACGAGAGGCTATGCTATTTTATAATAATTTATTTTAGATCTTTATTACTTTTTGTACCTGTGTAGCATGACGTTTTTTTTGTCCTTAAGTTTTGTTTAATTTATATTTTTTATTGATAGTTACAATTATTCGGCTTGTTTTTGTCGTTTTTTTTTTGTTTTATAAATTTGTAACATCATCACATATCAAACTCATTTTTACAAACAAAAATATCAGGTATACTGCAAGCCTTGGCTGTGCACGATCTGTGTAGCATTTATCAGTATTTGTATATATTTCAATTACATTTATATCCGATTACTGGTTCTATTATAAAGACTAACGATATTTCAAATTAAAGGCAACTAATAATAATTGATTTTAATTTTTAAAGCCACTTTAGATTTATTATGGAACCGGACATAAACATGAAATAATCAATAGTTGTTGAAAATAAGGCGAACGACGTCATAGAGATTGCTTAGTTTAATTTTAGTGAAAACATTTAACTTGTATTAATTGCCATGATTTAATTCTTATACCTTTGGGATGTTTTTTATGAGCGTGTTTGTTTTTATTAACCTTAACTAATGCATTGCCTATTTATTGTAAAGAGATCAAAATGAACTAGACGTATCGTTTTATCTTTGGCAAGTACACAAATTCTGATATATTAGTGTTTTAATTTGAATGTTGATTTATTTTAAGATATTTTATAATCAGTTACCAAATAATCGTACCTTATACAGCGCACTGACATCAAATAAAGTGCAAAATAGCAAATTGATTGTAAAAAGTAGTCATATAATATATATAGAGAGATTTAAAGTTGTATGATTGTTATGGAGCATAAAAAGTGAAATAGATAATATAGAGAATTTTAAAAGCCAATCACATAATAACGGGTATAGGTATATGTAATAGCTTAACTAGTAAATGTTTGTTATTTTTTATGGGGCAGCTCTGTAATGTGCGCTTTGACCAAAATGTTTTCGAGGTATTACTTCTTTAAAAATTTAAATATAAGTAAAACATCAACAGTGATCTTTTTTGAACAATTTTCATATTTACCAGTAATTTATGACATAATAATGTACTACCAGTGATAACAAATTGCTTTATAATAAAAATATTTGAGATATTAAAATGATTTAATTTTATAATGTCCATTTTAATTGTATACTAATTACTCTAAAGTTAAACAATGTGTATGTGTAAATAAGAATAGGTGGGTATGTTAATAATCTTGAAGGTTCAAATAATTTATTTTTCTTATGATTAGGTACTATATTAACATATATTTTTTCTTAATTTGTGGTTAAAGACCGAATTGAATGTTTAATGCTTTAATAAAGCTACATGCTTTTCTTTCCAATCATGAACAATACTTTCGATATTCATTCTGTCGTTATTTGATCCAAACGAGGATTCATTTGCAGTCAATACACAGTTTATCAAATATTCTTTACTTAAATTTAAATACTTTCCGGCATAAAAATACTCTTCCGATGTGCTAGTATTAAAAACACCTTTATCGTCGGTCTAAAAAAAATCTGTTCAAAAACAACTATTAATCGTAGATATTAAATATGACTAACATTGATACTAAATGGTAATTTAGTATTTATCCAATTTTGAATGTGGTGTTCCTCGTATCTTTTAGATGTTCCACATAGAACATTTGATGTTAAGCAACATTCTGAAATAATTCGATTAATAAGAAATCGATTTCGAACTTGATACCCACCTAATGGTATTTTCAATTTAGAATATAATTCCCAATTTTTATTAGATCCATCATGATTTGGATGTATAAAAGTTCCGTGTCCGATTCGATCCGGTTTAAATTCTAACATCTCGCGAATTTCATTATCGTTCTTTATTTCTCCACAATGTAAAGTCGTATATAATCCGTTGTTTCTAGCTTTAAGGAATAAGTCTTTAAAAAATGATCCACTATTCGGATTACCGCACAAGTCGACTCCTTTAATTATGTCGGGATATAGTTTATGAAGTTCGATAATTAAATTTAAAGCATCTTCAGAAATTGGCAATTGATGTGTGCGATCTATAGACAATATTAATTTAACTGTAATCTTATTTGTATTATCTTTGATGGCTTTTACAATTGATTCTACATAGTCTCTTTTTGTCATAAACTTTTCATTCCTTGGAGTTGTTCGTAATTCTAAATAAAAGACGTTGTCATTATAAAATTCTTCGATAACGTACTTGGTGGCATTGTATATAGAAGTTGCTGTTGTAGTTGCTTCATGGGCAACTTTAAATAATTTGAAACATTCTTCCAGCCTGTCTGGCGTAGTTTCACAAGGTTATGGATTTGATAGCCTTGTATATACGTTGGCGAAACATTTAACTTTGTTAAAGTTTTTTCACTTAATGATCCATTTAAATGGGCATGTAATTCCTTAAATGTGTAGTTTTTATTGGTGTGTGGTTAATTAGAACAAAAGATATTTAAAAATTCAAGTTCACCGGTTATTTATGATTTGTTATAATATTAATTATCAATATCTAATGATTTATCAAAACAGGACCATTCTGTCAAATCAACCAATAACAAAATATTTTTGGACCTAAGATTTCAGATTTGTAAGATTTATTATTTACTCAAGAGGGCGAAAAATCCAAAATTTCAGAATTTTGAGCTATTGGTCTCTATTTCTTAACTTTTTAAAAAAGTGTATATCAAAAATTATTTGACCCAGAGAACTCAATTTGCTGTTATTCTTTTCCCTTCTTTGGTGGGCTTTAATTTGACATGCAACATGACCATGATATGTAAATTTTGTAATTTTTGAAAAGGGGTTGTTCAAAAAGGACGTTAGCCCTTTAGGGGGGAGGGAGGGATTCGCGGATTGTGACAAGAGGATTTGGGGGCTAGCAAATAAGTAATGTTATAGATATTGCAGCAGTGGATGCTAACTTTGTATGAAAATGTTTTGTAATATTTACGGGAATGAGATTGATACTGTGACACGCCTTTTTTAGGATAAGAATTTCATGACATCGAGAGGAATGGGTAAAAAAAAGACTCAAAAAGTCTTTTTTGAACGTCCCTAAACGATAAAAGAACTTTTTTTTGGAAAATGTCAAAAACTGCTTTGGGATTCTTTGGAAAAAAAATGTTTTAAAGACATTCATTGATTATTTATGTGCCAAACGTATTTATATGTATATTATATAGTCTATAAAGTTGATGTTTATAAAGATTACTTTATGATTAAAATTGATAAATATTAGGTAGGTATTATTTTTATGTTATTGTAGTGCAAAAATTAAAAATAGATTATTAGCAACTTTTCAATCATAATTACTCAGATTATAGTTGCGCAAGTCAATAAATTTAGCAAATTTCATATAAAAGGCCGTTCATTTATTACGTGAGACGTTTTTTCTTACTTTTAGATCCACTCCCTCCGCATAATAAGAAAAAATGAGAAAATGTATAATCGTTCTCCCTTCCATCTAATCTTACGTAAAATAAAAATATTTTCCGTACAATATTAGTGAAATTAATGAAAATAGTAGGTATCTTTATTTTATATTTGGAAAAAGAATTTACATTTAAACCAATATGTATACTTCAATTTGTAACAATGATAAATATTATAATATATTGTATAAAGTTATGAGAATCTAATTACAAAAAAAAACAAGTCTATTCGTTGCTAGCTGGCTCAGAAGCCAATAAGTATATATGCAATTGCGAAAAAATAAAATTCTTACGTAACAAATTGTCATGATCCCTCCTGCCCCCGAATAAGAAAAAATAAGATTTTAGCCTACCCTTTCCGCTCATAAAACCTTTTACGTAATAAATGAACGTAGGTGCATTATAATATAAGTAAAAATTAATTTTCATAGGAACCCACTAGCGTCCCCTTATGAAATTTGGCACATAAATAGTCAATTGATGTCTTTAAATCATATACATGTTTTTCAAAAAAATGAAAAAAGGTGTTTTTGAGATTTTCAAAAAATTCTTTTATGAGGTCATCAAAAATTACAAAATATAAATATCATAGTTATGTTGCATATCAAATTAAGCCCATTATTATTCAAATTGAGCTCTCTATAGGTCAAATAGTTCTTTGTAAAGAATTAAAGATGTTATTTTTGTGCGATTTTTACTTGTTTTAAAATCAATAGCTCAAAAACGATGAGCCCAAAAAATCTGAAATTTTACAGTTTTTGTTAACTTTATTGGTACCTATTATCATTGAGTCAAATATGATGAATTTCTTGGATGTCAAGTTTAAGACCGTGGTTGACTTGACGCGAAATGACCCAGTATGTACTTGCCACTTTTGGGATTAGTTTACAAAATTTCAAGAGATCCATTTAAAACAAACACTAATTATTCCGATTGAAGCTAATTACATATAATTGTTAATTTTTGAGGTTATACAATTGCTTAGACGAAAATTAAGTACATTTTTACACGTATATACACTCTGTGGTATACTTAAAATCCGTATATACATGCAGTTAAATAAAATGTAATTTTTAATTAAGTACTTTTTGTTTATTGCGTGGTGGTAAAAAACCGTTTGGATTTTATAAGCAAAGTCTCGTTAGAAATTTGTCGGATTTGTCTGAAATTCTTTTAAAATATGTACTTTTTAGGAAATTTATTCTAAAATTATGTAACTTTTATGCAGTAAAATTATTTGAATAATTACTATCTACTGCTTTCATACCGTAGAATTATAAATTTACTCTATTTTCAATTTGAAAACTATTCGTGTACCCTTAAGCATTGAAAATTTCCCTATTATAAACCATAAACCGGATAAAAGTTTAATCGCATTTTTACGAGTCCGATAAAATATAAAACAACTAATAAAACATATGCGCCACCTACTTTCATATGACTTATCGGGTGCGAACAAAAACTGAACGTTTTTAAAATAAAAGTGGAATTTCCTAGTACCCACATAGTAACTCGAATGTATTTATATATAGCATTCTGACAAAATCGCGTCAGATTTTTCACGTTAGTGGAACCAGAGCGGTAGTGCTTGTTTCAGTAGTTCGAATTTTAAATTACGGCGTCGTATAGTTCATGTGTGCGAGGAGTGCTCGTTCGGTTAATGAGTGTTGTATATTGTGCGAGGAACTCGGTTAGGGTCTTAGGGTTAGGGCTCCCCTTAAACGTTCGACGATCGAATTTCGCGAACGAAATTTTATCTTACGAGCGTTTTCGCGATCACAGTGGTTGGCGAAATACAGTGAAATATGAAGCGTAGGTATAGGTGCGTAATAATGCAAGTTCGCAGTCAACGGAAGAATCTACGCTGGCAATTGGCGATAGAGGGAAAACGAAAACGAGAAAAAGGTGGGAAATAAAAAATAAACATTCAGAAGTTTCTAATTTTTTCTTATAGTCTGTTACAGACAAGTGACAGTCGCAGCGGCAGCTATGTTAGTCTGCATTTTATGTAAGTACGTATTAATAAAATATTTAATAAATTGTGCCTATAATTTCGATAATAACTAATTGTAACTTAGAAAATATGTACAAAAAACTTTCGATACCTCTACCCTGTTATATAATTTTTTTTGGTAACAGCGAAAATGTTCACAAAATTAGGTATATTTTAACTCATTGTGAGTACCTACATCGAATCGGTTTATTAGAGAATGTCAAAAAGAAAAAGGTAGATACTGCAATATGGCTGATAAGCCAAAAGAAACATAAATTAATGATAGATATTTGAGTGTTGTCATCTTATCAACTTTTACTTATAAAAATGTGTTTTAAAAATCTAACATTTAACCAAACAATATATCTACTATACACTGAAAAAAATGTTGATCGTAGTATTAATAAAGGCTGATTATAGACTGTTATTTCGTTAGCACAATAAACTATTGTTTGTTTTAACGAAACATTATGTACACAGTTTTAATTGCTTTATCACGGGATTCATTAATGTTAAGAATCAGTACTCATTGGTATATTGAAAATTTTTACATTGTAAGAATGAATATTTTTATTACATATACGAATTCGCATAGTAATTCCCATCAACAATCGGTCCAATATTCATACGTTGTATTAAAGTTTTATATTATTAACTAAGCAACTACGCGTTTTATCAATCATTGATTAGAATCACAGTCTCGATGTATGGTTGATAAGTTAATTCAACGTTGGTTAAGATCGTGGCGTAGCGGTAGCTAGGAGACAGAATAATAATAGGAACTGTCAAAAACCAAAAAGAATTAATAAAGCTGTTTAAAACTATGGCCTATCCAAACCTATATGCAATTTACGTCATCAACAAAAAGTTACTAGATTGTTTATTTGTAATTCGGTTTAAAGTTTGAAAAGTGACATATTCTATAGATGATTTACTTGCGCACATATTAGATGGTATAAATAAAGACTACAATTTATTAGAACTGTCAAAACACAAGGTATGAGGTGACAGCCCTGTGTGAAACGTCATCATCTGGACGAAGTATAATTACGTTGATTTCATATAAAAGTAACCCACAAGATAACGAATTTGTTCCACGAGCTAAACATTTTTGACAATATTAATAACTCGCGTGTGTTTATCGAAGTGTGTTGATATTTCTGTAAGGTATGTATAAAATAAAGATACATATGAGCTACACTTAAACTTTCATATTGGTTTTGTTGTAGCACAAAATGTTTTGAAAGTCATTAAACGACATCACATTGAGAGACTTTTAAAAAATTTTGATATGGGAACACAAATTTTATTTGAACATAATCTCGAAGAATGGCGACACTCAATTGGAATACCATCGATGGATTATTGGAATGCCTTTCGCAATGAGACTGCAATGAGTTTGAGTAACCCTCCATCTTCGAGATCCTCATGTTCATCTATCAGGACACCCACATCACCTGCAGATAAACTGCGGTTTGCACCTTATACGTTAACATCTTCAAGTCCAAATGATAACATTTCAATCAAATTAGCAAATATTTTGAATGAAACTGTAAAAGGAACCATGTTGGTAGACTATTATAATAAATTTTCAAAATTTCATGACGATTAACGAAATTTAATTATCACCACAATTGCGCAGTTTTTTGAAGAAAAAGGTTTACAAATGACTTTAGTTACAAGCCACCGACTAGAGCAAGAACTTTTAGAAAGATTCCCCAACGAAAAATTGGTAAGATTCTTAGTGTGTTTCAACACCGGAATTTTTTTAAAAGTTTTTATTCCAAGAGTATTACAGAACAAGCAAACGAGGAAAAATATATAACAAATTCTGTAATTTAAAAACAACATTTAAAACTGCGGTTTCCAACCTTATACTGCCGCAAACCCAAAAAAAGGTCGCACAAAGAGAAAGTCTAGATATAAAAAATATTTTAGTAAGTAATTGTACTGTTTGTATTCGTACAATATAATTTAATGTACTTTGTTTTCATTACCGGAAGACGACGTAGAGAGTTGCATAAAGGTTTTAAAATACGATAATTTAAGCATAGAAGAATTTGATAACTGTTGGAAGGCATGCATGCACTCAGTACCGCTTACAGCAAATTAAAACGCTTGGAAATACCGCTGCTATAATAGAGCATTGGCCGTTTTATAAAATCCCATCAGGTTTTAGATTGGTAAATATTTTTAATTCGCAATTACTTCGAACATAATTAATTTTTATCGTGTTACAGATTGATATGGATTTTAAAATTGCCTTTGAAGATGCTAAAGATGGCCTTCTTAACAAATGGCAACATTATTATTGTTATTGTTATTCACCTGTAGAGTTATAATTGATTACATCAATAATTTTGTGTATTAAATATAATAATTTGATATAAGTTAAGTCAATAAATTCCTTTATTAATAAAGGAAAATTAATATTAATAAGTGTTCATTAATACAATCAAATGTCATAACTGAATAAATGAAACAAAATCATTCAGGCTATGAATGCGCGTTTATTCACACAATGAACATTTGATTGGTTAATAAAACCAGTTATAAGTCATTATAAGTCATCAAGTTCATTAATACAATCTTCTTCTTCAAGTGCCATCTCCGCTTCGGAGGTTGGCAATCATATTGGCTATTCTAATTTTTGATATTGCTACTCGAAACAGTTGACCAGAGCTGCAGCCAAACCATATTAATACAATAAAATATTTTAATTGAATAAATGAAACGAAATCATATAGTCTACGAACGCGCGTTCATTCACACAATGAATATTTTATTGGTTAATAAATCCAGTTATAAGTAAATCAAACATGTTTCGTTGGTTTAATGAAAGCGATCTTTGGACGAGTTTTAATGCTGTTTTTCATTAATTCAACGTACGTTTTCATTGTATATAAGTCAACTTTTGGTTCAGTGTTTATTATGTCAGTGTAATATTGCATGTTTGATGCCTAATGTGCAAAAATTGCAAATCTCCGATCATCACTAGCTTTATGACTATTTACTTTTTGATCCATTTTTGCGAAATAAATTTTGAATTGTCACGACCACGTATAATCTGTTTCTTTCGGCGCCTTCTTAAACTTCCGGAAATTCATTAATTCATCCTTACAAAATTCATTGCGAGATCGCTTCAAGAAATATTACTGTAATCCGTATTAAACACAGATTAGAGTTGGGTATATATATACATTTCAAGAAGTTAAGGGTGTCGCGTCGCAACAAAAAGTTGAAAGACGCATCGCGTCCTGGACGCTGAAATTTCTAGGAGAGCGCGTCAGTTAGTCGTATTTCAGTCGCTGTTGTGTTAACGTCGCATTTTCTCTGAGCGTTTCGTCGGAAACTCGCGATGTAATAAAACATATCGGAGAAAATGTCAGCAACTGGCACGAATCCCAAACCGAGTGCTCCTAATTTAACTACGAACCTACCTTATTATCAAATTAACCCCAGTTATACTGTACGCGTTATTTGTTGTGTGGTATTTATCTTCTTGACTGAAATTTGTTTAGCGCACTATATTTACAGATTAATAAAATCAGATATTAACGAGGAATACGTATTGAAACGGGACTTTCAACAAGAACTTTTGAAAGAAATTAGAAACGGCGCGGTCGTCAAAGAGGAACTTCAAAAGATTTTAAAAGACATCGAATTTAACGAACAAAGCGTTCGTAATTCCAGTCGCAAGAAACGAGACGCGCTACTAGTCGACGAAGATAACTTGTTGAATTTGCCAAACGATGGCCCCAATGTGGAATTTTTCAACCCCAAGCTTAGGAGCGAACTGGAAACCAAAGACGAAATCGAACGTCAAAAAACTGGGATGAAAGGGGCCGCACCTGGTGGCGATTCTTGGGTATGGCTTACGAGCTACAGTCGAATACCTGTAAGTTTTCACTGAATTTACCGTAACTTTTACTATCGAATTAAGGCGCTTCTGTTCGAGTTACGATCGTTATAACGTTGACAAATAATCATCGAATAAGTTTGTTTTTTCGTATCTAATATATGAAAAAAAAAACGAAAAAAAAAGCGGCGAATCAGTAATTACCGACTTGAATATTTTTGAAAATTTAACTAAATCACTTTCGAAACTGTTAATGAAGCACTCTCACACGAAGTACCTACATACAACATAATTATCTGCTTTTCCGGATTTATTTATTAATTAATTTTGTACAGAAATATCTGAAACATTTTCGTTCGAGTAGTTTCATTTTAACGAGCTCTTCTCTACAATTATTATGCTTTTCGTATTTAATTATAAGATAATTAAAAAGGTCATCATCACTTACGGATATTTATGTAGACTATATTTCACGACAAAATCACAATATAAAGTCGATTTAAAATTGACCACGAAAACGGTTTTTATCGAGGAGGCCAAGAGGGCACCTCGCGAGATCTATATTTAACTAACTTTCACCGCACCTCTTTATCGCTCGTTCCAGTAAATAAAATATGAAAATTTAATTATTCTTTACTTTTAAAAACATATTTTAGCCGAATTTCCTAAATCTAGAAAAATTAACATGAAAATTGCTAAGTTAGGTAACGCCCGTTTGTAAAATCACAAATATCGTGGGGAATTAGTTTCTTGAGAATCCTTCGTTATCGCGGTCGAGCACACTCTCGTTACACGGAAATAAACAAAGTTAAAACAAATTGGTAAATACGTTTGCTTAGTTTAAAAGGAAGTACGGTAGAGTTAAAAGCGGAGGAGGAAATTTATCTGTGGATGACGAAACCACATGAAGGGTTAACTTTATGTGAAACCTAAACGCTCCAGTTGAGCATGTATTCTTCAAAAACAAGTTCAGAAGTTGCATTATACAAGCAAAAGTGAAACTTTTGGGTTAGATCTTTTGCGTTCGACAATCGAAATAAAATTAACAACAAATAATTTCCGCATACTGCTGTACAGTAATTCGAAAGATAATCGACCCCGACATTATTTGTGACGAAAACGAGATACCTACGGATAATAAATGAAAATGTTGTTTTTCGCTCGACCATCTTGTACATCGATTTCCGCTAAAACACGTTTGAAATTATCTACCAAAAGAGATCGAAAATATTTTTAAGAAAACTAATGCACATTTTAAGTGAGGAAATCCGAACCCATTTGCTACATACGAGCAGGTTAACTTCGGTCAGTTGGACAAACCGCGCTTCAAGTTTGAATGTTATAGTCATTAGTTTTCCCAAAAGTTTGTAAATGTGTCCACCGATAATCGGAGTTCAAGTTTCGTCCAGACGATTAAAACTTTCGGCGGAAATTGCTCGTTTTGATTGCCCCTAAAAATATTAAATTTCAGTATTTTGCCTCCTTTAATGCGGAGCAAACCACCGAAGGGCCTAACGAACGAACCAATTTTTCAAAGTACCCTAAGGCGCTCCAGCTAGATCTTGCACATTTTTATCTCCAGATTACATAATACGTAAGCGCCAAATAATATCGTAAGTTGTCGCCGATCAACATCGTAGGAAAACGAAATTATTGCGGTTATTATACAGGGTGTCCCCGTTTTTTGTACCAGGACTTTCACAACTTGTAGTAAAATTCATTTTGAAAACAAAAGTTCATATAAACATATATGTATGGAGGCCTCGTTTTCGATTTACAGGGTGTCGAAATTAAAAAAAAAATTGGATGTTTTATTTGTAAAACAAAATTCCATTTTTTGATTTTGTTGAAACTTGGCAGTTTTGTTTGTAATAATAATACACATTTTTCACATCATTGAATTTGCCCTACTTCTTCCAGTGCCGCCACAACAGGGGACCAGCTTGATAAAAATAGAAAAAATATGGTACGCCCCTGCTTTTTGTAAGTTTGAAATGTTTTCAGATTCAGCAATCAAAATAAAACTTTTCTATTACGCAACTTTTTCCTATCTCGCTTCGTTTAGAGAGAAATAAAACTTATTTTTTTACAGAATTTATTGTTTGATAATAATTTGTATGTCAAAAATCAACCACACGGTATGAAAGGAAACTTATTCAATAAACAGAGACATAAAATCAAAGGAGCTGTTCAAAATGCCTGCCATTTTGTTCAACACATAAATTACAACGACGTATTAAAGACTGCCGAACGTTTTCCAAATGATCTGGAGTTATTCTAAGAGCAGCATTTCGGATTCGTCGTTCAAGTTCCTCTTGTGAATTGACAGGCGTAGAGTAAACTGCTTCCTTAATAAATCCCCAAACAAAAAAATCCAAGGGTGTTAGATCAGGCGATCGAGGAGGCCACCCTACTGGTCCTCCACGACCCACCCATCTTTGCGGATATGCTGTATTCGGCCAGTTCCGCACCACCAAAGCATAATGGGCAGGGCATCCATCTAACTGAAAAAACGAGTCTATTCTTTGTTGGATTGGAACATCCTCCATCATGTTATGATACTCTGCATTTAAAAATTCCAAAAATAATTGACCGTTTAATCTATTGGGCAGGATGTAGGGTCCCAACAAAAAATTCATACCGTGTGGTTGATTTTTGACATACAAATTATTATCAAACAATAAATTCTGTAAAAAAATAAGTTTTATTTCTCTCTAAACGAAGCGAGATAGGAAAAAAGTTGCGTAATAGAAAAAGTTTTATTTTTGATTGCTGAATATGAAAAACATTTCAAACTTACAAAAAAGCAGGGGCGTACCATATTTTTTTCTATTTTTATCAAGCTGGTCCCCTGTTGTGGCGGCACTGGAAGAAGTAGGGCAAATTCAATGATGTGAAAAAATGTGTATTATTATTACAAACAAAACTGCCAAGTTTCAACAAAATCAAAAAAGGGAATTTTGTTTTACAAATAAAACATCCATTTTTTTTTTTTAAATTTCGACACCCTGTAAATCGAAAACGAGGCCTCCATACATATATGTTTATATGAACTTTTGTTTTCAAAATGAATTTTACTACAAGTTGTGAAAGTCCTGCTACAAAAAACGGGGACACCCTGTATATGCGGTAAAAGTAAGTGAAAGATGTGAATGAAATGATTGAAATGGATCAACGTGAATAAAGAACGAGAGTGTAACTTAAAGAAAATATTTCGCGGCATCTTCCGTACGCTCTTAAATAAACGGGAAATGTTGGTATTTTGGCTCGAGGCTCTTTGCAGAATGAGAAGTAGAAGCGACAAAGGAAATGTGTGTTAATATTACACTATAAGTGAGTTCTTAAGGAAATAAAAAGGAAGCACGTAGTTAGTTCATACGCTTAACGTCTTTTCGAACTAACGAGCATTTCTACCGTGAATATAATATAGGGATTAATTAAATTTTTGCTTGACTATACATTTTCTTTAGTAAACTTCACAAATACGTTCTCGATAAAAATAGAAATAATTCTAACGTTTAAAAACTCGAAATGAACTTAATTTACCCTATATTTGGACCTTAATTAATTATTATCGGTCATCTCGATGTTCGTTAAATAACTATTAACGGAATTACTAACGCGCTTTCGTTAACCTTTGTGAAACGGAACATTCGAATTAATTATTTTATTTCGTTTGCGCAAAAAAGCATTTAATATTGTATCTTTAGACAATGAAATATTTAACAAAAAGCATAATATAAAAACATGCAATACGTCTCGTTTAAGAAAAAGTAAGTTTCAGGATTCGAAGTTATCCAAATTGATCATCAATTACTGAGCATCCTGTGCATAAGGTTGCGTAATTATTCGTGAAAAGCTTCTGATTTTATTTATTGTACCTAAATTGACATAAATACGGATTTATAAAGAAGACTGTGCAAACGACAAATATTAATAGAAAATGAAATGTGAAAAATAAATAATAGGCATATTTAACATCTATGTGGATTTCGATATTGTGCAAAAAAGATATACGTGGGTAATATAACCGAATGCATAGACAATAGCCCTTGAAGAATTTATTATTATTTATAAGTGTAAGAATTTGAATATTAAAATCGATACTCTAATTTAAGTGTTAACCTAAATACTTGTGATGAATTGCTTGTGTGAAATACCCTGTATAAAAAACATCGTCTCATTATTATAAACCGACCATGTGAAGGCTATCATCATAAATAAACTTTTACACAAATCTTGCACGTAGATCGCGTAACGTCATTCTTCATTTTGGTGTCACCCGGGCAAGTAACTTATTCCAGTTTGTCACTTACTCTTAATATAACGATGTTTTTGTTTAGTTAAATGTAAATAATTAGTGCGCATGTGATCTAATACACGATATTAGATTTATTTTCGAAACGGATCCCCGATCAGTTTCTAAAATTATTTCAATCAATGAAAATTTTAGATTTATAATCGAATTATCATCGCGGATTGTGTGTTATAGGGTTAACATAAAGCTATATGCTAACTGCAGGGCTCTTGACAGATTATTAGTTCATTTTTATAGGCTTTATAGACTAAAATTTGAAAATTTTAAAATCAGACAGTCTCATAGATAAAAAATTACAAATCTTTTTTAAATACCTACATAAATAAAGTGATAAAGAAAGAAATGCCCTCCTCACAACATCCCTCTTGCATTTTTCTCTTTCTTTATTTTTTAATACATAATAAATTAACAAGAAGAAAAACATTTTTAATACACAAAGATACAGTACAAAGTCTTTCTGATTAGTTTTGCAAATATAATAAAGATCATTGGACAGCAGACAAACAAAACAAAAGATCGAACAAAAGGTGTGAAAATATAGACCTTATAGACTAAATTGATGAAAATGCTAAATTTATAGACTAGATAATATAGACTTTATTTGGGAGTCCTGTAACTGCGAAATAATTATAAATATATATATATAATTAGTTTGCGTGCAAAATATACTTTTATTATATCAATTATAATTTTACCGGTAAGTATTTTTAGTACACGAATGATATGAGTATGTGCGCATTGCAGACTAGTTATAATTAACGAACGTAATGGGGTTATTTCGAGCGATCTAAGCGGGGTTATTCTAATCAGCGATTTCAGTAAACTTCACCCTAACTGTCTCAATTTTAGACGTAAGAAAACCAAAATGCAAAATTATTTTAAAACGCGTAGGTATATGATAAGTATTAAGAAGCTCATCATCGCATGTTTTCAAGTGCCAAATGCGATTAAAAAAAAATAACTAACAAAAAAGTTCCGGAGTTTTTACTGGCGAAACTATATAAAGAGAAAGATTTCGCGAAGGATCAAAAAATTTTCGATGCGCCAGGGCTTAACTATACAATTCATTTTAAATTAGAAAGGTGGAGTTCATTTATGTTCAAACGAGGCGTATTAAAATACCGTGGAATAACAAACAAGTGACTGGCTAAGTATTGGTTCCATACAAGGTGGAAAAAGTAGGAAGGTAATGTACATTTAAATTACCTAAACATAAATTTATTTTAAAAAGCGCTAAAGAGAAAATATGTTTAATCTCATAAAATTACATTTAATTTAAAAACATATTTATTCAAATTAAATGTAGTATTTTCTCGTTATATCGTTTTTTTTAAATTATATTTAATTTAGAGACACCTTTTTCTACGTGTACGCGTATGAAAAGAAACAAGGCCAAACGCTGAAAACATTTTCCGAATAGGAGGTACTTGTTTGATATAGGATAGATTGACAAAAAGGTTTTTGAAAATTAAATAATCGAAAAAAAAACATGACAAAAACAAAACAACAACGTGTATCTGTCTAGATTGAGTCAGAAAATATTTAAAAGCAGATAGATAAATTCGTTAAAATGAAACATAAACAATATGTATATCGTCTCATTATTATAAACAGTAAGCTGCTCTTCCAAATTTCATGTACCGAGCTCTTCGGAATCCTTGCTGAGTAGCAATTAATCTTGCGTTCGATGCAAGCAAATCTTTAAAGGTGTTTTTTTTCTCGAAAACGGCTTATTTTATCGTGATGCAACAAATGGACATTTTTGAAGATTTTTTGATACGCTTTAATAGTGAAGATACCATCCAAATTTAGAAAACACTTCCGAGTCTTTATCCGAAGGTCAAGGGCAGTTTAGGTCCCTTGTTATTAAAGTGTTTACGTCAACTTTGGAACAAAAATATAGAAAGAATACTAATATATTAGTGATAAGTGTGCCAAATTTGAAGAGAATCGGTAGACTAACAAAAAAGTTATTAGAAAAAGTCGATTAAAAAAATCAAGTTCGAGGCCCTGGAACTTCGTTATTTTTTGAGTTTTCAGAAAAATGTTATAGAAACATATAGCATTAATTTTTCGAGCGGAATCGATCTCCGAGTTTTTACTCATCATTTCCGGACACTCCGTTTATACTGTGTGAATTTCGAAGATCATTCCAGATGTGATTTTGTTTTTCGAAAAATGGACAATATGAATGTGCTATAAAAACTCCCTTGAAAGATTTCGAATTAATTTAACGTTGTAATGTGGTAGTCACGTGGCAATTATTATGTAGAATTTTTTTATGTTGCTACACGCAAAAGTACTATTTTTTATTAATGAAATATCATGCAGAAATATACATATAATAATCTACATAGTACGTTTTCGTCTATAAAATTTTAAACTTCATTTTCTTTTTATTATATTGTAATCTCAAAGTTTTTCTTTAAAACGCGTTTTACTTTAGTTTAACTTTAGTAATAACTTTAGTTTTAAAACAATTCCAACGTTAGCAATCTAATAAGTAGGTACTTATTATTTTTATTTAATTCCTAATTACAATTAGGATAAGATAATTACTTATAGCTAACAATAAGTTGTTAATTGTTGTCTGGGGTGGACATTCGTTGTACGAAACTATCTACATGTCTAGTAAGTTTTAGACTTTAAGTGGAACTTCTGACCACTATTTATCACAACAGAAATATAACGTCGCCTCGCGTTGCTACTATAAAATAGTTTCACAAGCTGCTTGGCGCTGGATTTCCTTCAAGTTAAGTGCAACTTTATGTTCGATCTATATTGCATTTAAGTTAAATAAATTTATTATTTTATAATGTTAAACAAAGAAAGTGTGTTTTAATAGCAAGAAAGGTTTATATTGGTCTTCAAAAAATAACTCTCGTCCTTTTAGCATTGTTTGAGTAAGCGCTTAAAACTATGCAAGAGGGCATTTTTAAATTGCAAATTTAGCGAGACAAAAGATAATCGGCTGGGGATAAAATGGGCACATGGGTAGATTTATTATTGAATGTACTTCCTATTAATGCCATAGTACCCTCATAGTATTATAAAAAAATAATTATTGATACAAAGACCATTATTGGTGACTTTACCAGATGATAGGTCAAACAATTACATGATTTTGGCGTGATTTTATTTTTCGTTGTGTTATGTGGTCGATTAACATTAATACGTTAGGAGGAGCGGGGAGGGTCATGGCATTTTAATTTGAAAAATAAGATAAGTGACAATATTTTTTTTGACAGTTGGAATGCCACTTCTGTGGTGCCATTATATTCAAAAAATTATGGAGATTCCAAAAATGTAATAATATACGTAGTGTTTCATTTGAAAATGAAATCGGAAATGGGAAAAACATAATTTGTATGTCAAAAAGTGACTTTGATAAGTACATTCGATATATAAGAAGTTTGAAAATTTTATTTTAATCAATAAGAAAATTAGGGGAGTGTACCATGATTCTGTTACACGCGGTATACAGAAAATTACAAAATAATATACAATTTAGTAACAATTTATAGTACTTATAGGTATTTTGACAATCTGTAGTCTCTCTTTCGTTTAGTAAACGTTTGAATCGATCGAAAATCTACTTCAGAGTTGCTGCTTCATTCATGTAAACTTCTTTTTTGGCATTTCACGAGTTTCCCACTATTTATCGGAAGTTGCAACGTGCTCTTTGTGCTACATCACCCTTTCTCACAGTTCCGCGACGATTACGAATATTCACGCATAATTTACCTATGCCGTAAAGTTACCGTAACTTTCAAATCCCTTCATTTTACATTTACCTATAAATAATTTTTAAAAAGCTCTTTGATTTGGATTTCGGAATTATTTATTATATATAACAAACATACGCTTAACTTACTGGTGCCGATGACCTCGGCAGTCGAGGCACTTTCTTCGCCATAATAATAATTAGAAAAATATATATTTATTAATTTATAAGTAAGTAATACTCGATTTATAGAATCTATTATTAAACGATTTTCTTGCCAAAATTTAAGACCGATAGTGATAAGTTTAAAGTTATATTTAACATACATAGAACAAAAAATTTATAAGTATAAAAATCGAAAAGTTATTTAAAAAAACTATTTCTATTTTTTAGTTTAGAGTAAAAGTCTAAAAAATCTAACTCTTTTATATTCTTTCTTTAGTTAAAAATTATCAGTGTTATAGTTAATTAATTAAAATTTAAGATAATGCATACTTATACGAAGAATAAGACATTTGGAATATATTTTGTCATAATGATACCTAAAGGAAGCCAAAAATCACTTCCTATTGTAAATACATACCCACTAGAAACTATAACTGTAATCCATAACTATAGAAATCAATTATAATATTATTCATTTCTTAGATTTTATGTTTCCAAAGGATAACCTAACCTTTTTATAATGCGATTTATGCAAATGCGTAATTTAGAAGTTTCCCGTATATTCGTTTTACAATATCGAGTAACTAAATGTGTGGTTATTAACTAAAAAATTGTCGGCCTAAAAAAACTATTTAAAAGTAAATTTAAAAAATGCCTTTCCCCGCAACTATGAATTTGACTAGTCTTAATATAAAAATTTTAATTTACAAAGAGGCGCTGAATATATAATACACCGTTTACAGCAGTTTTAAGTTAATAATAATCCTGCTTATTACGCCAAAATTAATTTTGCCCATCGATAGTGTATTTTTATTTCGTTATAGTCCAAAGTCAATTTTAATTATAGCCACCGATTGGAACAATTAAGCTACCCCACAATTTACAATGTTTACACTAAGAGTACAGAAAGGCCGAGAGGATGATGCGTCAGTTTGCGATTAACAAATGAGACCGCATCGTTAACTAGAATCGCATTCGTTATAGAACTGTTTGCATTAAATAATTGAACTTAACCAGCAGATTCTATAAATATGAAGCATATTTACTAAACCCGGAATCGAGCTTTTCAAATAATTTATTCCGTTTTCCCGTTCTATAATAAGAATGAAACGATGCACGAGAAGAATGAAATACTTACAGGTGAAAAGTATTTTGAGAATATTTATTTCATTTTTCACAGAACAATTCAAATTAATGTTTCGTGCGTCAGTTGGTTTCATTTAATGTATTTACAAAAAAGAATATAAAATGTTGATTATGTTTGTATGTATTGCATGTAAACCTGCTGAAAATTTGTGCGCAATAATAAATACTTTTCAGAATGTAAGCTTGTGAGGTTGACATTTCAATAAACATATTTTGTCTTGACATACAGCAAGAAATCTGGGAATTCTAAGAAACTGTTATTTATTATAAATGTCAACATTTCGAAACGACATCTTTGAAACTCGATGCAGATTCTAAAAAGCTTTTTAATTTAAAATGGGACCTTTTATGATTATTGCCCGTGAATTTCGGCAATAGGTTTTAGTACCTAACGCTCACTTAATTTAATTGGATGTTTCCGAACAAACACTTAACACATTTCATTTCGTTAATTTGTTTTAAGTTTACTCTGGATCGAATTAATTTTTATGAAAAGAGTTTTTAAATTTAAATAATCCTTTATTTCCAATTCTAAAGTTGGTAAAAGTAATAAAATTTTAAATAAAAAGTTCGTTTAAATATCTACCTAAATCTAAACGAGTCCTTCGTAGATACGTGTAAGAAATATAAACTTTTGGACTATACAATGCAATCGCCTATCTAGTACAAAAGAATCGCGAATAGCTTGAAATATACCTGTTAATTATTTTGTCGTAAACACTCCTAATTCGAAATATAGGAAATAAACCGCATACGTTGCACGTATCGAAGACGAACGTCGAGGGAATTTTCAGAATATCTGTTTCAACTTTGTCTCGAAGAACGTGTTACTAAAATTTTTACCGGGCTAGACGAACACGATAGCGATCCTCCGGAGAATACAAAATTCTCCCAAGAGAAGACGGACCAAAAGAATTTTGATTGAATCCTACAAAACCCGTGTTTGTTGATAGTAGTTACTTCTAACACTTTCTTTTAAACAAAAAACTTTTACTTTAAAATAATATAGGTGTGATATGTATATTTAGGTGCACAAATAATAATTACCACAAACAGCGTTTTTTAAAAAAACTCGAAATTAACGAGTCAGGTCGGTGTAAAATTTTCAAAAAACCGAAACTATTTTTACCTTTAAAAAATAATTTGAAACCCGTAGAATAAAGAATGAAAGGTCCAAAGCATATATAAATTCCGAGAAGTTTCCGAATTATAGGCCGCATTTTTCAAAACGGCACGGCGTCGAAGGTTTCTAGGAATGTACTCGTCCGATTGGCTTTGAATTTTGGTTTTTATTATCATTATAAGTTTCTCTAAGCACCGATAGAAGATATTTTTATAATATTATCATCTTTAGTTTGCAAAATATTAACGAAATAATTCACAATTTTTGTGCCAAAACTTAAATATTTTTTTTCCAATCGAATTTCAATAAATTTCGAAAAAGCTCGGTCAATACTTAAGGACTACAATACACTTGAGTAGTACTATTATTTTTGTTGAAGACGATCCAATGTGGTGGAATCGGCGACACCAGCAACCGGTGCAAAAAATTTGACTTTGTAGAACTTTGTAATATGAGGTAGTAAATTTAATTAGTTTTTTTTGTCATTTTGCATACTTTATACCTTCATCGTGTACTTAAATAAAATGCCAAAGCGTAAGTCTACGGCTTGATTATTTCTTCGGTGATCGAAAACGGACATATTGGCAAATGCGTAATTTATTAAACAAATCCCAGTTATTTTTTATTGTTATATCACTCCTAGCAACGTTGCCATATTTTTCTGAAACACCCTATAGTCGACAATTTAATTATTTACAGAATAACGATAAACAAATTGGGACCCATTATGAAATTTGGCACATAAAGTAGTCAATAAATATCTTTAAAATATATTTTTCAAAAAAATTAAAAGGGTATTTATGCGATATTCGAAAAAAAAGTTCTTTTAAGATCTTCAAAAATTACCAAAGTTTAAAACTCATAGTCATGTCGCATATCAAATTAAAGCACATTAAAAACAAAAAAGAATGACATTAAATTGAGATTTCGAGGTCGAATCGTTTTTGAGTTACAGCTTTTTAAAAGGTTAAAGATGTTTTTTTTTCAATTTTGTGTGATTTTTGCTTCGTTTTTCGTCCTCTTGCTTGATACAATGAATATAAAAATCTTACAAATCTGAAATCTTAAGGTTCAAAAATATTATTTTATCGATTGATTTGACATGGACGTCTACATGTCGGATCGAACAGGCCGTTATAACAAACACCGTTTTCGAAGCTCGCAAAGAACTTCGAAGTTTATGTGTAAGAATTCTATAAAGGGGAAACTTCTATAAGGTTTACTTGGAAACTACAAGTTCCAGTACTTTATATTAAAGGTGAAATGAGTCGATGAAGGACGATAAGGGTAGTCTTCGAAGTGTCGCATTTTCCACAGTAAGGTCAGACTTTGCTTTAACATTGTTAGAAAGCAGTTGAATGCGGAAACTTTGAATGAGTAAATAATTCTGAAAGTTTGGAGAATGTGAGAGTACTTCGAAAGCGCCACTTCAATGTAACAAATGATATCCTCAACGGATGTACTACTATATATATATATATATATATATATATATATATATAACAATGTTTTGTGGTGTAAAATCATATTACTTACATAAATGTTGTACGTGATGCAACCCTGGAAATAAACAAGGGTTGTTCTCATAACGGTTATTCTTACGTTATAACGTAAAATAATAAAACCAACCTTTTATACTGGATTATGTATTAATAAAGTTCTACGGAACGTTGACGATCAAAGAAAAACTAATTGTACCTTAGTGTAAACCTTCATTTTCCACTGCGACAATTATAAATTTGTAGTAGACGTTGTATTTTACCGATTTTATACATCGGAAAATCATTCAGATAATGCAATAAAAAGATCTGGCAATGAGATAAAAAGGACCGCAACTTCGGCAACTTCGTGATTAAGACGATAATGGAAGGGGATTAAAAAAATTTAATAGCGAAACTTTTTAGGTGATTGCTTTGACGTACAAGGCCGTTCATTTTTATTTTTTATAAGCTGCTAAATGAGGCGGCAATTTATTAATACGGAAGCTAACGAATTTAATTTGAGATACTTATCTTATAGCTTGTTTTTCCCTTACGCAGCATAAAAATTGATGAAGGGGGAGCGACTTAAACTAAACAGAACCCGAGATAATGACATAAAGACAATGCCAACAAAATTATGAATTTAAAACGAAAAAACATTAGAAATAAAAATACTTTTGAATTTTTTATTTTACCACCAACCACTTAAATCGTTTTAAATTGACTTTCTATGTGGATATTATGATTCGTGACGAATAGATTTTAATCGAGAGGGACAACGTAATAAAACTATTAATGAGGAAATGGTCTCAAAAGATACCTCCTGCACATCTCGTTTAAATATTCTGTTTAAGTGAATTTTTTCTTGCAACCCTAAAATAATTGTTTATGAATAATAACCTGTCGATAAGTGTTTGAAATTAAATTTCCGTAACACTTGGTTTTTTTAAAGGTTATTTCTAAAACGATCTTTAAAGGCAATGTTAAAATCATTTATTTTTATACACGATTGAGTAAAGGTTCTTTTTTGTTATTTCAAGTAACAAAGAAGAGATCCGTATTTATTTTGTATACAATATGTATTCACAAATGAACGACACTGAACAGTAACCAAGAAGCTTTCGGTCCAATTTAATAATAAAAGGTTTAATAAATAAATCATACGTAAGTGTTTATTTTGTTTTGTTAGGACCAATTTAACGTTGAGGCGGTCGGGTACTGTTTGCTAGTGTACTTAATAGTAGTCTAGCTCGTTTGTCTAGCATCAGTGGCTTACGAGATATTCATCATAATTTTTGTGTAGGAAACGTGCGATAAAACAATTAATATTATAAAATATGTAAGTATGTAGTATCAATTTAACTAAATTTATAGATATCTAGGTATTTACATTAGGTATTGAAATCGACTATAGCATTTTCCAATTTTTCATAAACTTCTCGTTTCTGAAAATTAAAAAAAAAATGTAAATTAACTTTTAGATACTTTCTATAAAAATTAGATTAGATTAAGAGACCAGGTAATTAATACGATCGAATAATTTAAAAATATGTAGGTAGTTAAGCTATCGCAAACAAGACATACCTTTTCAGCTTTTCATTCACGTTTTTTTTTTTAAATTAATTCAATAGCCAAAATAGATAGGTAGCATATTTTCAGGTTTACATATACCTAACTGTAAGTGTAATTTATACATGTAATTCTTTTAGTTGTGTAAGTAAAATGTTCACTTCTAAAATTTCATAAATAAATTCCTTACACCACCGCACAGTGGGGCGGAATATCGTAAAACGTGGCAAAAAGTCAAAAATTGAAATATCATATTTACTTGTTTAAACTCATATTTTATAATAGCTTAATCATCTATGGATGTTATACGATTAAGCAATTGCTGCTATCATCACATATTTCCGTGTAATAAATACAGACAGAACTGGAAATTCCGTTAAACTCGTATGAATTGTTTATTACACGTCAAAGTAGTTGTTCTGTTCTTCGTTTAGTTTTATATAGATAATTAATACAAAAGTGAGTCGAAATCGAGATGAATGCAAAGTCTACAGGTACATAAACTTATTTAATAAGTTATTGTTCATTAACGTGCCCAATTTTGTTTATTATAATTAATCTATTTTTGTAACTAAATTTCATTGCCTTCATGTCACTAAATCAACTAGTCGTTGACTTTTAGTTTACTATCAAGCTATATCAGGTTACATTTTTTGCATAGAACTATAGCTAATTCATACATATGTGTTTATTGCAAAATAATTTAAATAAACTTCGACCGATATTTCGAATATTTTAAAGTAACTTTCCATTCTTCTCTATTCATCTTCAATTGTAGAAGTGGCAGAAAGACGAAAAACTTCAAAAATTTCACATGTTTTTTGTCAGTGTTCTAAAATCGCTGAATTAGTAAACTGCTTAGTTTCCCAAAAAAAAAGTTGAAACAATTTTATACAGATGTTTTTTATATGCTCGGGAAAACAAATATTTTTCGATATACAGATGAATCGTATCCCGAAGAAGGGGTAACAGAAAGTGTCTCTTCTTCAACAGACGACTAAAATACACTTTTTTCTATTGTAACTGTAATTTTATTTTAATTTTACGATTAGAATAGTTTAATTACAATAGAAAAAGATACCTGAATAGTTTACCTAATGAAGAAGAAGAAACATTTTCTGTTTTCTCTGTTTCCTTTTATTAGGGCATCTTTTATTCAATTATTAATTTATTTTTAAAATTATTTACGAATACTTTGTAAGAGTTTGTTTTGTGAAAGTTTTTGAACAGTTTAATAGCAGTAATATTTTTTATTTTTTTAGTAAGATAGTTTTTTGAGTACGTACGTTATATAATAAATGTAATTTTTTTGCTTGATAAACTTTGTTTTCAAAATAAGTCGAATATTCTACAAGCAATACATTTTTTCCTATTGCGATGACATTTTTAGTTCAGTATAGGTAGGTACCTACCCCTATTGTAAACCCAATTTCAGAGACACCCTATATATGAATTTATATGTATAAAAAATATTTATGAAATTTCTCTTGTGATCAATAAAAATAATGGTTTACTATGAAATGTTCGAAAAACATTGTTCTCAAACAATATCTACTCGCCCATCACAGCTCGTGTTTGACTGTAGTTCAAAAACTGATCATTATATAACTTTTTCCGTATTACATTTTTTGTTCAGCAGGTGCTAAATTACAATATATATGACAACCAATCAATGTCACGAGATCATATTTTCTATAAGATACAATTATTGCGGGGTATTTTTATTTTAACTTTTTTAAGCCCTTTATCTACATTTATTTTTAAAATAAAACTTGTAAAATATTATGAATGTTCTATATTTATTCAATCTAAATGTATACCAAATAGTTAAAACAGTTACATATATCAAAATAGTTTCTGCACGATTCACGGTATCTCGCCCCACTGTGCACCGCCACCGTTCCAAAATTACCCCACTAGTGAAGTAGATTTGGACAAACGCAAATGTTAAAAAATATAGGTACTACTCCTAATAAGAATGACTTAAGATACATGCAAGTACATAATATGTACTACTACGTACTATATAATATTTTGGATATAGACAATAATATTATGTATTCGTGTATATGCTTACAAAACACTAAATATTTCTTAAATATGAAAATAAATAAAAAAATCTCGAAATAACAAAAACTTCCCTTCCCCTACTCGTTTGTCGACGAGCTGTTTAGAATTACACACATACCTGTAAGTATAAAATAAATGTGAAATTTTAACCTACGTTACTTTGATTTAATAATTTATTAGAAAACTTCTTATTAGTACAGAAAGCAATTGTTATATATTTTTTAAAGATGTGTCGATATTTAATGTCTTACATAATAATAGTCCTTCATATCTGTATTCCAGTACAAAAATACAGTTATATTAATAAGCGAATGAACAATATTCTCAAACAGAAAGCAACTTTAATAAAATACTTTTTAGTTACAAGCGAGCGAGCGTCAAGAAGGTTGTTATATTTAATTACCTATTGACGTTGTTAACAATTTGAACGTTTTGCTCGCTTGTTTGTTTTAACAAGTAGAGATAATAATATACATTATGTAACCTTTGTATGTTTAAAAGACGTTTCTTTATTACAGCCCAGCACAATATTCGAGAAAAGTCATAAGTAGTTAGGGGCACGGGTCCGAGGGGTTAGGGGTTAGTTGCGATAAAAAAATTTAACCCTGCTGTACTCCTCGGGTCAATATGACCCAAAATTGAATTGAAACTTTAATAACTTTTGTATTTTTTAATATTTATTCTCCATACTTAATGACTTTGTTTCTTGGTTATTAGAGATTACGTAGTTTGAATTTTTTTTAGGGACACCTTTTCAATTTTTTAAACGTAATTGTTACACACGTATTCCTCGGGTCAATATGACCCGAAGTCATAATATGCCTACTTACAGGGTGAATGTAACTTTATTATTCAATTATTTTATTTGCAAATAGAATTATTTCACTGTTATCAAACAGTCTGCAAGTCTGAAAAAGTTTCTGCATGTTGAGGCAAATACAGACTTGTAACTTACTGCATCATAATTAGCGAATGTGATATGAAAAGCGCAGTTACATTCGTTGGGTTGGTTATAGGGTTGAGTTAGTACAGTTTAGTTTAGTGTGAGTGTTCTAAAGTTGTGAAAATAACAAATACATAATGGCAAAATCACGTACCGAGGAGCTCACAGACGTGCTAGCAAATTCAAACGATAGTACTGATGAAACTTATTCTGAGGAAGAGAATCATATTAGTGAAGACAATTATTATGAGCTGGAGTCAGACATTGTACAAACAGTGCAGTCAAACAAATCTAAAGACGTTACTATAACTCGGATACTCGACTCAATTCCAAAGCAAGGGCGAGCGACTACTAAAAATATTATAAAAGTTGCACCCTGTCTAACTAGATTCTACATTGTAAGAATTCTGGATAACAAATCGGCATTTCAAAATTGATTGTCAATCTTCATATTTTATCAAGAAAACATTTTCCTCATAATGAACAGGTTGTTGCTAATAGTGACAACTATTCGAAAACCGTCATTCGAAGATACAGTTGTAACTCTAGATGGGGCAAGGCAAGTAACAAAAACAAACGAGCACACTGCAAATTTTGTTCTAAAACTTATAACACACCCCTAATATAACTTGTAGATGTACCAAATATTTATGTAAAACACAATTCGCAAATAGAAGTAACACGTAATATAATTTAAACATTTTGTTTTATTTCATTGTTCTAACATAAAATTGGGTAGTGCATTTTGAGTGTTGAAGTAAAAAAACATCGTATTAGTAAAATAAAGTTAATAACGCACAAATGTTGCAGTTATTTTTGTGCGATTTCATATTTTAGAGTATCGGTTCATCACGACCAGAAGAAGGACAAGTGCATAGTTTTTTTGAGGAGTGCAACAGGGTTAAATAATTTGTTCATCGGACAAAAATGATTCATTTTGATAATTTTATCGTAATGTCTGCCAGTACATTATCGTTACGTTGTCTATTGAAAGCGCTTCAAATAACTTGCTAAAAAATACGCTGTGTTCACCTCGGTCTTTTACTTCATCGTGTTTATAAAATCATATACTTAAGAGCGCTCAGTAGTGGTGTCCATATTGGAAAAACGCGATTAAAATTTGTGACCTTATGGAATTAATTATTTAAATTCTGCTTTTACCAAAATGTTAGAAATTAAGTTAAAAATCTCGGAAGGTCCAAATAAGTAAAAAAAATAGAAGAAAAAATTGCTAACTTCTTTTATAAAAGCCGTGTAAAAAATCAACTAACCTTCCTAGATCGTATACGGTGAACTAAACACTTTTTCTAAATCACATTTTTTGATAAAACGTTTAGATCTCCTGCAATTTTAAACCGCAGTAAAATTTATTCCAACTTTATAAATACCGGCTACTATACGTAAAATAAACAATCTGACAACAAAGCTACGATATCTGCATTTACAACGGGAGATTATGTTTCGCTGATTCAGAATAATTTGTTGATGTATTTATTAACTTGTGCGAGCACTAGTTTTTTTTTAAGTATTTCCGCCTCGCCTGTGATCTTTGGCGCCTTTACTATTCTGGCTCCCGCGACCTAGGTATTCTTTTCAGTACGGATATAAGTAGCGTGCTTAAATAAGCGTTTTGTTTTAAATAAATTTACGAGAAGCTCCATTTCATAATAAAACTACAGCGACTTTAAAATTTAATGTCTGTTATTATTATTCTTCTTTTTATAAAATTGTGGTAATAAGCCAATAACAATAACAAGTAATTAACACCATATATTTCAACTCTGTTTAGAGTTATCTTCAAGTGGTAAAATTTTATAATTTCCGCAGTAATAATCAAAAATTTGGAGCAAGAAGGAAACTCCTGGTAGGTACTAATTGTATCCTTATTATATTATTATTATGGCTATTTATTAGGGTCATTGGCCCTAATTGTAAAATTGTAAGTGTATTAAATAACTACAAGTCAATCACCATTTTTCTACTACAGTATGTTAAAAGTGTCTTACAAATTAAGTTCATTAACAAATTCGGTATTACCTATGTTAAAAATCAAATTTAAGTAACCATTACATTATTTTGTACATTAATTTTAACGATGTTCGAAAAATAGTAATACCCTCACCTTAAGATCATATTATCAAACTAATGTTTTGCTAAATTCATTACAACTACAACCACAGTTACCCGACGAAATCGATTTTGGGTGGAAAATAGATTTGTAAGGAAATCTGGTACCTATACGGTTCCATCATTCCCAAATAATCTAAGAGTGTTAGCATCGTGTGGTTGTAAAAAAAGTATTCTTCTAACACGCATTATTTGCTGATTCATACATTTCGTTTCATCATGTTTTTTAGACTACCGTAGCAAAGCGTGCACATGTAGGAAAAATCGAATGAGTTGCATTGATTCCTGTAGATGTATGGGACAAATATGTACCAATGCAGTGACAATTGCAAATGTGTCAATGTATAATGAATAAGATGAATGTTAAATTTTTAAGGGTGTGTAATATCAAAGCTGTTAATTTAAACTGCGAAAAGTACAATTTTTAACGAAGATAATACCAAATTTGTTAACGAACTTAATTTGTAAGGCACTTTTAACATACTGTAGTAGAACAATGGTGATTGACTTGTAGTTATTTAATACACTTACAATTAATTAGAGCCAATAGTCATAATAATAACAGACGTTAAATTTTAAAGTCGCTGTAGTTTTATTATGAAATAGGAGCTTCTCGTAAATTTATTTAAAACAAAACGCTTTATGTATTTTTTTTATATTATGTACTTGATTATTAAAATAACGGATAAGGTGTATCTACAACAATTATATTATTATATTGGCATATGTATTTTAGAATTACGAATAGAAGGAGAGAAAGCTACGGCAAAAAATGAGATGGGAGCGCCGAAAGAAGCGACGAAACCCACAATCTCGGCGTGATTCAGAAAATGCAATTTTCACATGTTTTCACTTTTAATTATCTATCTTAATTATAAAGCCCTGCAAAAATATAATTCTTGTGCCGTCGAATGCTATATAGATGAACCAAACTTTTTTATAGAATAAAATTTTTCGATATGTCCTACTGTTTTGCAGTTATGACAGTATAAACGGAAAAAAACGCGAAATTACGTAGAAGCGAAAAAGAAAGAAAGAAATTACGCGAAGTACGCTGAATAACTCTTTCGGTGAAGATGGTGCTCTTTATACTCGACGATTTTTGACGTCTTTTGGCTTTTTAAATAAAAAAATACGTTCTTTCGGTCTGTCGAGGTTTCATCTTGTAACCAACCTCGACAGCTCCACGACAGTCATTTCTCAGAGCTTCGAGTACTCTACTATAAGTATTTAAATCGAAACACCTAGAACTTTTTAAGTAGTACCGGATGTTTACGATAATAATGTATCACCTTATAGTAGCTATGCCTAATAGTGTTGTCATTAAAGCCAATCGCGAAACAAAATTTACAAGCCCAACTAACAACGTACAAGGTTAAATTCGCTCTCATCAGCTGATACATATTGCTCTTAAGAGCTCTGCCTATGGGAATAATGTTGAAATTCATTATATAGAAACTAAGAAAATCCCGAAGACATAACCTGAACAAGTATTTTGCAGGGGCGAAAGGTATTTTTTAAGCAACTACTTATAAATTACATAACTAGCGTTAATAAAAGCAAGTTTATCATCACATAACAAGCGCGACATAATGTCGAAGGCGGAAAATTAGTAAATTGTATGTTACGCCTTTCGAGTTTTTTAACGTTAATTTTTCCAAGTATTGATTTTAATTATTGTATGTATAGACAACGTATTTATTTATTAACTCCTTATTCGCCGCGTAATACTTAATCCATCGGAAAAGTTTTAAATTTGTACTTTTAAATTGAACATCGGATTTTAAGTGATCTTGTAAAGCTAAATTTCGGCGAGATATACGTCTGCCTATATGATATTTTCGTACACGAGGGATCGCAATCAGCAAAATAAAGTGAAAATCTACAATTGTATAAAGTAAAATGAATTTCTAAATGTCATTTTATAAAAGTCTGAAATCGAGCAATTGTAGTTTTTTCTACATTATAAAAAGTAGAAATATTTTTGCAGGGTCAAACGGGGAAACTTATCTGATAGTTATCGTGATAAAACCTATTCGTTTTTTCTTTGGGGGTAATTTTTAAAGAAGGTAGTTTCCCGTTTACGCCATTGTAAAAATACAGTTATTTTTTACGGTGTAGATTCGTAATTTACTTACGGATGTTTAAATTGATGAAAATACTATACTCCTAATTAGTATTGGAGTTAGGATTTATGTAAAGAGCAACTAATTAGCATCACCAAGTTGTTGAATAGTGACAGAATTTGTTGAAAGGAATTAAACAGAACAGAATTCACAGTATTTAGAAAATAACTGTTTTAAACTGACGAACATTAGATATGCCCATGTATAATGCGAAAATATCGACAATTACACACCCTAACGCACATGCTATATGATGTTACAATTTACAAAGAACGACGTTATAAAAAATTCACGAAAATGCACGTTCCGGAAAAATAATTTCGGCTCGACTTTAATAAAATTTTATAAAACGAGAAGAAAATACATACCTGTCGAGGGCGAAATATACCTAATACGCGTATTTTTAAAATTGACAACCAAACGTAAGTTACTCTTATAATCTGAACATTCGCATTTTGCATAATGTAGGTATGCATTTTGGCATTCGTTGTTGTATGTTTTATTTTGTCAACTTTATTTACAAATCAAATTTAGAAAAATGACACATATAGAGTAGGTACTATAGCTTATCCAAACCTATATGATGTTTACGTCATCAATACAAGGTTACTAGATTGTTTATTTGTAATTCGGTTTAAAGTTTGGAAAGTGATATATTCTATAGATGATTTACTTGCGTACGTATTAGATGATATAAAGAAAGACTACAATTTATTAGAACTGTCAAAATACGAGGTACGAGGTGACGGCACTGTGTGAAACGTCATCATCTAGTAACCTTGTATTGATGACGTGAACATTATACAGGTTTGGATGAGCTATACCTAAACGTATTGTTTAAGTCACATGTTACATGTCACATGTAAAACATACATGTAATTATTACATTACATAATATTGTTCAGAAATAATATCGAAAAGAAGCGATAATAATATTCAACCGAACTTCACGGATGTGTCCTGCCGATTTTTTCATCTTTGAAGGTAATTTCAATTACTTATTGTTAGGTCAAAATAAAATAAAATATTTTTTTTATTAGAAGATAATTAGGCACGTTCAGAAAGCTCAGCGACTAGAGGTGGCAGTTGCATGTTATTGGAGGGTATGATGAAATAAACCAATCGCATGTAATTGCTACCTAATCATCGAGTTTCTTGAAAGCGACTATTGATTAATTATACCTAATAATTTACTATGTAGGTATTGCGTTGATATTTAATTTCCTCTGTGCAATGGTTGTGTTTAGAACATACGTATAATTCGCGCCAATATTTGAATTGTCAAAAGACGTTTTTACATAAAAATTGCCCGAAGTACGTGAAATTTTAACATTTCTTTCGATGAAATTGTATGCACACAAATATGGGTTCTATTTTAAAATTCATATTATCATTGAAATTCAAGATAATTTAGTGTTCAAAATATGTTTTACAATAAAATAACAAGTTTATGTGGTAAATCGTTATAAATTGAGCTATTTATATTCTTGACCATGTGAACGATTGGTATCCTACCAATATCTACCTACGTCTTTGTTCTTTTACTTTTCGTATTGTTATTTTTTTTAGAACTGTCCGATGCAGTTTAAAAAAGAAATTCCTAAAATACAAAACCAAAAGAAACAGATACCTACCCGTAGAGTTGTTTTAAATATCTATCTGTAATCAATTTATTTAATAGGTTAATTAACTGTTACCACCCAAAATATTTCATAGAGTATTTCAAAAAGTTTTTAAGTTTTTGTAGGTGTAACGTTATAATGTGAAAATACTCAAAGTAATACACAAAAACAAATTTTAGTACGTGTCTGTCGAAAGACTTACACTATCATTTATAATTCCTCGTCGAGGACGTTCAAATTTAGTTTAAAAATCGATGTAGGTAACATCTAATCAGATAAATCTATTCTTGTAGTATATCAAATCCCAATTATGTTACGTCATGCAAATGTAAGGTTTCAATAAGCAATGCCGAGGCATTAGTAGTTATGAATTTGTAATTTGTCCTAATCTGACGGATACTGCTCTGGGGTTCGGTTCCGATTCAGTAGCGAGTTTCGTCCTTGTCGCACCCAATAAATCAACGAGGTGTAATCGACTACGCTGCTATCGGCGAAAACTCAGGACGCATACGTTCTCGAAAAGCGCTAATTTTCTAACGCACTTTGGGGCTCCTTTTTCTAAAGGAGTGGCGTTTTTAAATATGCATTTTTCGTCCTACCGTTAATGGCGGTTAAATTTAACTGCCACGAAAACGTTAATTATAATTTCGGCGGACATTTTTAAATGCTTATTTTGGTTTTTCGTTTAATCCCCTTTTAAGCTTCCGCTGCAAAGCTCCACATTATTACTTTTATCGAGCCATTAAAGGTTTTAGTACATCATTAAAGTGCTTTCACTTTACACAGTTTTGCGAGAAGATGTTTTCCAGATGAGATTGGCGAAGTGAAAATCCCGATAATACTTATTCGTTTAACATAAATTATTTCGAGATGAAGGACTTTTTGTTTCATTGCAGTTTCACAAATCGTCGGGGATAATTTTATTTTTTTATAATTCGGTAAATTTGGATTGTATTGGAGTTAACAGAAATTACAAAAGTGCCATTATAAAAGTTAAATTATAAACAATATTATCATACGATTTTTATTTTAAAACTTAATTAGGCATTTTAGTAATAAAAAACTCAATCGACCCAAGAAATTAATAGGAAGTGGAAACTTGGCGCAGTTGTTAATTGGCCCCTGACGATGAAACGGTCAAAAGCTCCCATAAATCCGGGTTGTGTTTCGGCCGCCATCTTGAAGAAAAGACGCCAAAAATGATACGTTCCCCTTTAGGGAAAATTTCGTACAATTTATGTTCTTATCATTTTTCTGTAAAGTCAATAGTTTCGGGGTGCTAGCAAAATCGCGAACTCTACTCTATCAGATGACTCGACGTTAATTAATTAGCATAGAGAAATTAGACTTTAACTTTCGATACAAACATGAAAACTTGTATAGCGTTAGACCTATCTAAGATGTGCTTACGTTTTTAGGCAAAGAGCGCAAAAAAATTCCTCTGCGGATAGGAGTTATAAAGACATAAAATTGACCGCCATCCTCAACACTTTTACCATCGGTAAATCACAAAAACCGTTAATCCGATTATAGTTTCTTTTTTTTTAATGAAAGATCTTTAAAGTGTTTTCTATGCTGTTATAGAAAAATCCCCCGATATTTTAATAAACACGTACAACAAATAGTGAATTTTACAATTAGAGATGAAAAACAATCGCGACCTAACAAATTATTTAGCAGGTAGGAAGTGAAAACTTACCCCGCAATTGTTAATTTAATCTTGCCGGCGAAAATGTTACAAGTCCCTATAAATCCAGGTTGTGTTTCCGACGTCGGTGTCGTTTTGGAAAATGGCGCCTCAATTTCGATTTTTCGCAACAACTTTAACCATCTCAAAGTTAGAAAAAGAAAAAAACGGCAAAAAGAAAAAATGTTTTTCTTTGGTCCTGTATTAATGAAGATTTTTAAGATTTCGGCCTCGAGGCTTAATTAACAACTGCGGCAAGTTTCCACTTCCCACTAATTTCTTAGGTCGAATTTCCTAAAATGCTTTCACTAATAAATTGTAAATTAAGAAGATTTCATGTTTAGTTTTGAACTTGTAACCGAGAAGTTGCCGTTTTTCGGTATTAACTAACAATAAGACAAACGATGAAGAGTTTTTTTTTAAATAAAATGCCTACTTAGTAAAATTATGCAACTATTAGGTGTGCTAAACTGACATTTTAATCAGCGACGATTTGAATTTTTAATGCGCCCTTTAACAAGTAAACTTCGGACAGCGATAATAGCCGTGTAAAGAAATTTAATTTAAATCGAATTAAAATATGGATATCTTGCAGTAATCAATCTTTGCCAACAGGTGAAATATCTGTAATTAATGAGCTTTTAACTAAAATTCATTAACTCACTTTTCGCAGTAGCTACTTAAGGTATTACCTGCATGTTAGTTCCCTTAAATTGCGATTTAATTTCAACGCGAGAGAACATTTTCGTGTTGTTTATGAGAATTAACTTTATAAGTATGTATATGCCATCGAAACAGGTACGTTTAAACGTATTTTACAATGTATTATGTAGGTGCTTCATGTTTAAACTGAAGGGTATACGTACTGACATACGTTTACTACTTGTAACATAACATAAATTGATATACGAAGAGTTGCGCTGCCTAGTTATAAAGTTAAATCAATAATCTTTTTGACAATAGATGTTTGCATAAGTGCTCGCCGAAATTAATCCTGTATAGTTGGTCTAAGGATACAAATTCCTATTTGTAGTGACACTCATGCAATTAAATTTATACCCTAAGTATTTTCATAATTTTCAATAAAAAACAAACGTTAACGACGTGGTACTGACGTAAAGATTGACACGCGAACATATTTTACGGTACGTAGTAAAATGATTTCTGGTCATTACTGAAAAGGCGACAAAAATTAAATGTGTGCAGCATGAAACGTTTCCGGTTCCGTCGATTTGACAGTTCAGATACATATTTTGGTCGTTCCTATTCGAATCTTTTCTACAGGTCATTCAATTTAAAATTGGAAGCTTCGCGTTAAATATATTATAATCATTGCTGGCGACAAAATTTATTTCTGCAAACAATGCAAAACGAGTAGGAGCAATCTGCAACCCTCACCCCCCACTCGTCCCTCACATTCCTAATTAATCCGAGTAGCCGAAATTTTTTAATCAAGTCATTTACCTTTTTACTTAAAATAATTTATTATCGATTCTTCAAAACAATAGCTCGTTAATTTTTTATAACGAGCAAAGAAACTTATTAATTACATACTTTCATTCCATTCATTTGTTTTAATTGCTCAATTATATTGTTTTAAAAATCGATAAAGCGTTTTTACGCTGTTTATAAATTCATATTTTGGACGAACCACGAAATGCCACGTTTCGACAATATACTAATATATTATTATCTAGCTAATAACATATAATTCATGTGAAAAATGTTTATTTATACGAGTGTGAATTTTTCCGTTTATTAAACATTAAAAGTGGTAGTAAATTGATTATGGAAAATAAAAGAATTTCAACTATGTCTATTATATGTATTTGTATCGATACAGCTACTCTCTTAAAAATCACGAACAACCACTTTCAACTATATATATATATATATATAAATCTATTTTTTCTTGATAATAAAACACAATTAAACAACTGTTATACTAGTAAAATTTAAATAAGTCTTAGCGTAAATTCTATTATCTATTAAATAACTCGTTGTCAAATGCATAAAAAACATTCATTCTAAACTTATGGTTATGCCTGTTGGGCAAAATTTATTAAATATCTTTAATCCGTAGTCTATAGCAGCATCTTTAAAAAAAATAATTGAATTAATTTAGAAGGCTTCCCGAAGCTTTTAGAATTTTACCGCTCCGCTCAGGAGCTTATAAAATCAATTTAATAAATTGGATTAATCTTCATTATAACCATAATTATTATTCGTGTTGCTATACTTTATAATTTACTGTGCGATTTAGATTTTCTTTGTCTGCGTCTTTCGAAGACTCAGGATGATTATTTTTTTATATATACTCGTAACTTTTCCTCTAAATTTGTTCTTAAAATGAACATTTCTTTTATTATCTTTTGTTCGTAGTTTTTTTTTTGTATTTCTAAATTCCAAATGTCTATAACAGATAGGTAACGGTGAAATTGAATTGAAATATATAAAAACTGTTTCCTTTAAAAATACGTTGTTACAAATCCTTAAGTTTTACATTTTCTTAAGGAATTTAATTAAAAAATAGCCATTCTTTGAATATCTATGTCCAAAAAATGGTGGCGAATCTCTATAGAGCGTATAAACCACGACGAAATAATTCCAAAAGTTCTTATAATTTTTTACTACGGCGCTCCCGCGAGATATTCACCCCCAAAGTTGAAACATGAACAACATTTTTATTTTTCGCTGGAATTTAATAGTTATTGGTATACCTACCTACGTAATAAATGAAGATCTTTAAAATTGTGTAATAGGTTTTTTGATATTATTCCAGAAGAATCAGGGGTGCACTACCCCTAACCTTTCTAACTTCAAACATTTTCAAAGGTTAGTTTTTAAATTTTTAAAGTCATTTACGGATTTCCCAAACACTTTAGATAAAAAATGTAGTCTTGTTTAATTTCGATAAAATTAACCGTATTCCGTAAAAATCATACATAAACAATAAAAGATGCAGCGATCCCAGATATTATTTTAATTAGTTTTGCACCCCTGGCTCGTCTGAGGTAATATTAAAAAACCTGTGACGTCATTTTAAAGACTCCATTTATTATGTAGGTATACCAATAATTATTAAATTTCACCGAAAAATAAAAATGTTGTTCATGTTTCAACTTTGGTGGGGGCGAATATCTCGACAAGGGAGCGCCGTAGTAAAAAATTATAGGGGAACTTCTGGCATTATATCGATTTTATCTGTTATTTATATTTTGTGATCGAAATTAAACAAATTATACGTTGAGGCGACATTAACCTTTTCTTTAAGGTAAACGAAAATAAGTCACTAACATGTCCCCCCACCCCCGCTAATAAAATCGACGTGCTCGAGAAAATTAAAAATAATTTATTTGTCCTAACATACGTCAGTTTGTTTTCAATAAGATATCTTATTTACATTCATAGTATATTATGACCAAACAACGGAAAATAAATGCTATAAATATAGATAAATAATTATTATTAATTGTAATAAACTAATGAAAACAATTTTATATAAAAAAGCAAAATCCAAACATTTTTAAGGACATGGTCAAAACATTTCGATATTTATAAATAAACGATAAGCGATTACGAAGTAGTAATAGTAAGTTTTTTAAGCTCATTTTAATTTAGTTTGTGGATATGATGATAAGTTCCGTAATGTTATTTTATATTATCACTACCGTTTAAATAGGTATTTACTTTTTTCTTTTAAAAACCGTTAAAAATCTCATTATATTTTGATTACGTGTTATCTAACAATAAGTTTCGAAGACACGCACAAAAATTTTGTCTTTTTTCTAAAATGATTTATCTAGATACCTTATCTAGTCTTGCAAGATGAGAAAATTTATTGACGACGTTTAATTCCGGATGCTGGGTTCGCTACATATCGGTCCTACGTACTTACGTCCTCAATATATTTTTTTATTACTAAACATTTTGACCCTGTGCTGAGGTGAATACTTATTTGTAATAATACTTTTATTTTTTATCGTAGGTACTTAATTGTCAACGACATAATCTATAGGTATTGCGACAATAAAAATGAATAAATATGTGTGTGGCATGTTGTAAAATAAATCGTTGATTGTGGTTTTTGTTATAATTATTAATTTCACGATGCTAACAATAAACGATAAAAGCTCCAAATTTCATATTTCGACACTTTTTAAAACTTCATTAAAATTTGAACTATGAAAAAGACAATTCTAATAATTAATTTGACGCCATTGAAAATTGTTAAAACATCAATTTAGAGAACCGAATGGTTTCTTAAAACAATTTAACTTTAGTAGGTATCGTATAATTTTTTTTAGGACCGACCTTTTCACCTTTAAATAAAAACATGATAATAGGTTATTCTGATGTCAAATTACGGATATCGTATTTCCTTGTTCTTTCTTCAATAAATAAGTTATAAAAATATGAATTAAATTGCGGTTTTAAATTCAGAAAAATGATTTTAGATACTGGAAAGTAATAGTGGAATTTTTAGCAACTCGATTTACATTTTATAGCTTCTGAATTATTATAAACTTCGATAAGTATTTAAAAACCATAAGGATTTTTTTACAATAGATATTTCAATTTATGTAACTATAAAAACAATAATTATCCGATTATTTAACTGGAAAATAAAATTATGAAGAAGGATATAGATACGCAACTGTTTATATAAAAAAGTAGGTTCTTATTATTATTTATTGTTTACGAAAGATTTGTATGAAATTTCAATAATTTCAATCGAATTTCTCCTTCTCGTTTTCAAAAACAACAACGGTCGGAATAACACGGAAACAATAATAACAAAAACGCAACATTAATTTAAAAATATGGTAATAAATATTTTACGAAAATAGACAATTTGTAATTTTACTACCTTATTGTTAGATTTTAAAACGATAATATTATTTTCAATATACAGGGCGTCCACTTTAAATGAGATACTATTGATGTGGTTTAAATTGAGAACCTAAACTAAAGCTCTTAATTTCGTAGGTAATGAATAAAAAATGTTTTTAAACGTTCATTTGACATAGACCTAAGTATATCGCCAAAAATTAAGTAGGTATCTACTTAATTGAAAATAAAACAAAACAAAATTTTGCGCTTTCACTTAGAAGCTGGTTCGCCACAATACCGCAACTTTAAAATTTTTATTTCGTATACATTTTTTTTCGGCCCCAGTCGATAATGCAGTAAATCTAGTAGGTACGTGTATGTATGTATATTTTATGTCGTTACTTATTTATGCGACCCCATAAATTGTAGATTACTAAAAATGTTTACGACGAAAATTACACGATCGCGTTTCTAAGTTACTAAAACAACAAAAAGGAGCGAAAGGACGTTCTTACCCCCTAGTAATCCAACACGTACTCAGTCCAAAGAGTCGTTTGTATTCCCAAGTATTTAGGGTTATTTACATTGAATTTAAGGGAATTAACTCAATAACGGGTATTTGCAATGGTAATTGAAGGGCACATTTCCTATTTGCGTTAACAAAGGCTTAAAAAGAAGTTTCGCTTTTACTACTTTTTTACAATGGAGGAACACTTGCCCGAAAGTTTATGTACCGTCGTTTTCAAGCTGTAAAAACTGAAAATGGATTTTAAAATCTCTAGATTGTTGTCGTAAAAAGTTCTGCGTTTGGAAGCGTCAACGGTACCGAAGAGAGATAAATAAAATGTTAGGATATTGACTATAATTTAAATGTTATTTTCACCAAATAGGAACGGTATTTGTCGGGATTAATATTGTAAAAATAAAGATAGAATGTTTGTATACAACGTGTCCCGAATTGAATTGAATCATTTAAAAAATGATGCTTCTAAAAGATTTCGACGAACTTTTTGCCGACCTAAAGGCAAATAATATCAAGTAGCAGCCGATGACTATAAATAAACGAGAAAATGATCTGGATTCTAATCCCAACGTGCTGTGTCTATGGTTATTCGTAAATATCCTCAGATATAAGCAAGATTAAAAATTATTAAACAAAAGTTTAAGGATAAATTAACAAAATAAAAAGAAAGCTTAAAGAATGTAAACGTTCGCTTCGTATCTTCACTTTTGATAGAAGTTACCGTTATCCTATATAGCTACTGAAAAATGTTAATTTAGTGGAAATTCGGTAATAAGTTCAAAACCTATCATCGCATATCGAACAGAAATTTCACTCTCGGTCTTGCTTTACTTATATTTTGTAGATAGGCATTTAAAACTATCAGCTTTTATAACAACGCAAGTTATAAAAACGAGGTTTTTACAACAACTGTAGTTGCAACGGTCACTTTAAGACAAGATAGATGTTACTCACACGTGAAGTAGGTACTTAATTCATTCATTTCAAAAATGTGACATGTGGTGTGATAAGCACGTATTTTCCCATTTTTTGTTGAAATCTTCACATTTAAAGACAAAAACGCGCGTCGCCTATTTAAAAAATTATGCTTTATTCATCATAAGCGTGAATATAACAAATAAATTAAAACTGCGATACGTATTAGGGTATAAGTAGTATACAATCACCGCGTATTTTACGTTTTCATTTACTAGATAGGTGAAATTTCAAAAGCAGGACGGAACAGAAATATCGCGTTTCTTGCTATCAGACACATTCATCCTTAATCTAAACATATTACGTGCATCAAGTCGACTTATGTTAGATATACTCGAGAAAGTCCTCGCAGGACGTTGCGAAATTACTATATTTACACGGACTTGTTCCACACAATTTTTCCAGTTTTTAAGCTTTTGTGTCGACTATACCTATGTAGGTGTATCGATCGAAAAAAATAAATTACGGTTTATGGAATGTAAAAAATCAATAATTATTACTGTCTTTTTCCGAAACTAAAATATCCCCCGAAAATAAGCCCTGGCGTGATTTTCGGGACTTTTTGGAATATAAGCCCTTCCCTGAAAATAAGCCCTAGTTAAAATAATGCGAAAAATATAATTCGTTAAAAAATGCTGTTGTAAACTGTCGAATTTAGTAGGTATCTCTAACTGCCCTAATATTTTAGAGAATTGTTTGGAACAAAATATTCCGAGAAATTCCTTGTTTACCTCCACAGTTCGTTTCAAGCAATGCACAGGCACGTGTCAAAATTAATTCCTGGAATTTATAAAGTAGAATTTTTTTAAAAATACAATAAAGGCAGCAGTCTACACAGAGCGACGTTGCAGGTACAACGTTTGTGCATTTCAGTCTTGTAAGTCTGATTATTTTTTATAAAGTGAATAATTTTTAACCCCAGATAAAATGAGTACAAAAAGAAAGAGCTATTCCGTCGAGTACAAAAAGGGAATCGTGGAGGACTCCAGGGATGTAAATCTTGTAGCCTTCTGTAAACAGAAGATGTTGGATCTCCGTATAGTTCGAAAATGGCGTGCAGACTACGATAACCTGTGTCAACTGGTGGACCAAGGAAATGAGAAAAAACGCAGGGTTGCATCAGGTCGGCAGCCGTTATTTTCTGAGTTGGAAGAATGCATCTGGGAATGGATTGCTGACAGGAGAGCAATGGCTTTGGTTGTGCGCAGGGCTGATATTCAAAACTTTGCCCTTGAAATGGCAATTGAATTTTATATATCCACAGAAGAATTTAAAGCATCGTCACACTAGCTGGATAACTTCCTTCAACGACATGAACTGTATCTAAGGAGATCAACAACAATGTTTAAGTTGGAAGACAATGAAGTTGTTAAACGTGCACTTGCATTTGAGCTTTTTGTTGATGGCATCGACTTTTCGAAATACCAACTCTCCAACATGATTGCATGGATGAGACCGCGGTATTTCTAGGCCAAGGAGCTCAAACGACGGTTCACCACAAGGCTTCCTCGTCAATTTACGTTCCTTCTACCGGTTACGGTAGTGCACGTGTTAGCTGAATTTTGGCGATTAGTCTAGATGGCAAGAAAGTATCACCATTTATCATCACTAAAGGTAAAAAAGACAAGATTGAACGCGTTTCAGGATTTATGTTCTTGAAAGTGAAAAAGCCTGGTGCACCCAAGCAGTTATAAGAAAGTGGATCAATTTTATACTGCCACCACTGTTGAGGGGTCGAAATAGAGGTTTACTAGTTTGGGATTCAGCCAGTACTCACCGCGCTAAAGACATGAAAAACTTTCTTGCTGAGAGGAAGATTGATCAAATAATGATTCCGACAGGAATGACTGGCTACCTCCAGACACTTGATATTGCAATAAACAAGCCATTCAAGGATCGTTTGCGGATGGAAATCAATGAATATATTGAAAACAGAATGGTGAGAAATCAACGAGGTAATTTTGTAAAGCCAGGCTTACAAGAAGTTGTGAATTGGGTAAAAAATTCATGGGACAAAATAACTGACAGTTGTGTTTCCAATGCACTACAAACAGGCTACTTAGACAAGAAGTATACATTTAACGATAGCTATATTGCAAGACATGAGAGATTCGGACCAATGATTCTACAGGAAATGGATTTGGAGGAAAATCAGAACGGAATTCAAAATTTGATAATTTATGACGATGTTCCAGAAGAAGATGACATAACTGTAATTGAATAAATTTAAATTTCTGTATATAAATAAATATTAAACAAAAATATAAATCTACTTATTGTACTTGAAGCCCTCCCCCGAAAATAAACCCTAGCACGTATTTTGGACCTAAAAAGAAAGTAAGACAGTGTCTTATTTTTGGAAAAAGACGGTATGTAACAAGATTTTTTTTGAAATCTATATCGACTAATAATTGTTAATGTTGCAATATTAAGATCGAAGTTTATTAGCATCATATTTTTACTAATAAATATCCTGAATCCTAAATGATATCGTTACCTACAATAGTTTATAGGTATATGTATAAGTAGGTAGATGTACCTAGATTTAAATTACACAAGCTGACAAATTTTTACTTATTGTTAAGACATACAAGCTGTCTAGTACGAAAAATCGAACAAATATCTAAATTTTTTAAATTATTCACGAAAAGCAGTACGCATCATTCTCAGACGCTTCTTTAATTTCAGTATCAAACACGACGCTTTAGTACACATAACAATTGTGCCACCAGCATTTTATAATAAAAAGGCAACAAAAAAGGAAACGGATGTTCACGTTCAAACACAATACATGAAGCTCACACAGGGCACCCAAGCAGTCAGAATAATTCATACAATTTTTCAGCTGCGTTTGCGAGTGCTATAGCGATGTACCTGCTCGATATTACTCACATTTATACCACCCTAACAAACGTCAAAATAAAGTAACGTAAAACATCATAATGCTCATAAATGTAAATTTAAAATCAGATTTTCCAATTATCGGGGTATCTCCGAAAATAACGATTCGCAAACAATTCTTTACAAAATTCATATTTTGTCATCCGAATCTTGTTCACAAAACGAACGGACCATCCAAATCTTATTCCGATGCACGTCATTAATAAAAAGTTACTAGAATGTATATTTGTAATATTCAGTTTGACGTTTTGCAAGTGGCATATTATTCCGACGATTTACCAGCGCACATTGTGACACGGAAACGAAAGACTACAATTTATTAGTACTGCAAAAATACGAGGTATGAGCGGTGGACGACGTGGTGAATCGGAATAAGATTTAAATGGCTCTTAAGTACCTATAAGTATTATTTACTATAACAACTAGGATAATTCGGTTTAATTTGCATTTTTTTTAAAGACGTAAATCAGAACGTACGATTTGGCTCAAATTTTGCGTCGAGTTAATTTTTATAATTATCGTTAAAATTCTAATTTCGAAATTTAAGATGGGCATAAAATAAAGTGATTTTAAGAAAAGCAAATAGTGCCATATTAAAGAGCACGTGAAATTATTAAAGAATAGAAACGTGCTCAGTAAACAACCAAAAACTCGTTAAGTCCATATTAGTAATTTTGAAGAAAAAAGCAACTTAAAACGTTTTTTTTTCTTGTGAAAAATCCTATTTTTGAATTTGGGAATGTAGACGACCTCCAGTTACCAACGTTTTTTTCTAAATTACTTGATATTAAGTCGTAGATTGGAATACTATTATTTTGGGCGTTGTATTAATTTTACTGGACTTAACGGGTTTTTGCAGTAAGCTCACGATATGTAACTGGAAATACGATTAACAGATTTTAAACATAGGCGCTTCGTAATAAACGCTCTAATTGGAGTTCTTACGGTCGGCCTACGGTTGCATCAATAAAATGTATAAAAAGTTATACAAATAAGTTAACTGACGGTACAAGCACAGTAGAGTACAAACCCAATCGTTCTAGGTCCTTAAAGTCCCACTGTTGTAAAAAATATAGGTACTTAAATAACTTTTTTAACCGTTTGTAGATCAAAAGAACCATAAACTACCTGACGTTAATAAATTTAGTAGATAAAAAGCTAAAAGTTACGAAACATTTAAAATCGTGGTATCATTAATATAATTTTTGAAAAAGAGATTTTTCTATTGTAATGAAATAAAGCGATGAAATTAGTTTTACAGCTTTTTCAATTTAAATTTATATATTCCTTACGGAAAACTGCATAAATAAAGTCAAGATATTCAATCCGAGAAATCTAGTTTATAACGAGAAAAAATATGCAATATTACCAGGCAGCCGAGAACCCGTGAATGTTTTTTATAAATGATCAAGAGGAAGCGAGAAGGTAATTTCAATATATGAATAAATAATTTTGCAATATCCTAAATAACTTTGAGAAACCGAACTTCGATTTCAGTGACAAGAAGGAGCATGAAACATTCTAAAAATGGATCGTTTTTATTTCTGTAGTGTTGGGTTTTTATTGTAATTTAATAAGAAGGGTTAGTAATATAATGTTAATGTTATTTTCCTGATTTCATTGTATTGAATCGTTTAATATATTACCTAATAATTAACTAAAGCCAAAAATTATATAAAATAATACCTATATTAAAGTTTTATTTTGATGCGAATGATAATAATAAATTATACTAAAAATTAATCATAAGTATTAATAAAAGTAGAAAAGAACCTGTAACACAAAAATATATCTTAAGACAACATCTTGAACTTGTTTTGTAAAGACAACCGCGCTTCAGATAAACGTAATCCCTTTGAACAGAACGATTCAATTTAGTTTCCATTAATGTCAATAAAATGTAATTTCGTTTCATAATTTCACGTAACCTTAACGTCCCTACAGGTATAATAAATGGCTAAAGTATAAAATGCGATCATTGCCTAGAGCTCTCTTATAATCATAAATTATGTTCAATTTCCTACTATTTAATTAAAATATTAATTTACGAAATGCAACAAGTGAAATTAAATTTGAATCTCGTGATCTGTAAACAAATCTCAAGTTATTTTACATCGTTTTAAGAAGAATTCGACGAATTTTCCGAACGAAAAGAATAGATATAATAGGTGTTTGATTAAAAGATACTAAAATATGTACCTATTTGAGGAAAATACACCTATCGAATGAGTCTAGGAAGATTAATCTAAAACAAAATCCATCGAAACACAATTAATCAAATAGAATTAATCCGAAATGCAATTCACTGAAACGACAATTCATCGAAAGTACAATTAATCGAAATGCAATTTATCGAAACACAATTCATAGAAATTTGTTGACTAACGAAGACGAAAAGCGATTCCTTTGTCTTGTTGTTTTATTGTTATCGAGTTATCGTAATAATTGTGCATTGAAATAATGCTTGTAATTATCGGATAAATGCTTTCTAATACCTCTGCTTAGGGGAAATTAGAAACAAATTAAAAGAAACTAAACAGATTGTCATCAAAAAATCTGGTGAAATTCCTACAATGCTAAATTTCGATGAATTTTCCTTTCGATAAATATTGTGCTTTCGATGAATTTTCCGGTAGCGCTATCCAACGCCCTAATAATGATTACCTACATATTTCGAAATAAGACTATAGAGAAAACGGGAAGTAAAATCAATTTAGAATTTTGTGTCAAGTGTTTACTTGCACAAAATTAATTTTCAAAATCTTACGGATACGGTTAAACGAAATGCGAAAGTTTTTGAATTATTATGCGTTGAACAAAAACTCTTTGTTACGTATCCAGTTTGAGTGCATTATTAGCCGTAAGTAGGTAATTTTTTACCAATTTCCATAAAAACCGCGCGTTGTGTGAAAACTACCGAACATAAAATAAACTTGCAGCCCAAACTACTAACGTATCGGCTTCTATTTAAATATAAGTTGGAAATTTATTTTACAAAAACAAAGTAGTATGGCAAACGAAAGAACTCCAAAATAAAATAGAAGCTCCACATTTTTTTGTTTTCGTCCATTGAATCGTAGTTCGTGAGTTACATGGGCACAAAGTTGTCGTTTTGTACGTGAAATTGCAAAATTAGTTAGTAAACGCTTAAACAGGTGCCACGGTTCATACTCATGACACTTTAAACCAGAACACCCACGCGTAGGCGGTTAACAGGGCGCAATATTTCTTAAACGTTATATACGTAACTTCGTTATTATAAAAGATACAAAGATGGTTAAATTGGTTATCAATAATTTTCACTGATGAGTATGAACCTGGTACCTTGGGTAGCAGTAACAGTTTTTAAGCGCTTACTAATTTTGCAATTTTTTTACGTGTAAAGGACTTTTAGTATTTAAATAATACTATTAAAGAAACAATCGACCCACCAATCAATCTTAATGCAATTAATATATAATTAACCTTAACTCCGACATAAACAAATAAACACATTATACGTATATAACCATAACCACCCAACTTTAATATTTCTCCAGTTAAAATCATTGAACCTGATACAGGAGCTTCAACATGAGCTTTAGGAAATCATAAATAAACTGTAAATATAGGAATCTTAACTAAAAAAACAAAAGAAATACTTTAAAATATTTTATTGCATAGATTAATAATGTAAATTAAATGTTAATAGATCACATCTATTCAAAAATTATATATTTATTAAATAATTTATATAATAATAGGCTATATTTCTATTAAATTTTAATATTTTAATTAGTTAATTAAGGTCCCAATCCATTAAACAAGTGTTAATCAGATTTGCCGCTTTTATTTATTTATTTCTAATTATATAAATTATAATAATATGAAGGACTTTTAATACTTTAACCGTATTTAAAAAAGAGACTTAGTGACCAAAATTTTTAAAAAAAAAGGGGACTTTTAGAAACCGATACTTTCTGCACATTAGAGCAGACAATTGGAAAACTCGGAAAAAAATTATTATTATTATTAAAACCATTAAAAAAATTCCCGACGTCAAAATAAAATCTCAGTAAAGGTGCGCCTGTAAAACTATTTGCTTTTAACTTTATGTAAGCTCTAACTTCTGTAAAGTTTCTAGTGGAGTAATTTTCATCTGTTCACTAGTAACAAGAAAAAGGGATTTAGGGAATGAATGAAAATGACAAAAAAGGTAGTTTTAGGGGCTAACTTTAAGAACAGTTTTTTAGAATTTTTGGAACCACCCCCAAAAGTTCTGCGTATCCTTGTAACACACGAACTACGATCCGATGGACGAAAACAAAAAAATTAGGAATTTTATTTTTGTGTGCTCTTTGGTACTTTGTTTTTGTAAAATACGAACTTGAAATTTGCCCGAAAATCTACATCAGGTTCTTCAGAATAGCCGATACGTTATCTTATTGTTAGAGTTATCTACTTTAAAATCTTTTACAACGCATTTTTTTCTAAATAAATATGTAGATAAATCACGGATCATTCCGCCTACTTTTTCTGTTCAAAATATAACAAATAATATCCGTTCTTCTTGGCGACAAGACAAATCGACCTCATTTTTAATATTTTCGAGGGAGTTTACAAAATTTCTGGTCTAGCGCACCCTTGATGGCATAGCATTGTTCACACTTCATGAACGCCATGTCCGAGTTGGGAACATTTGAAACCAAACAGGCTTCTGTTATCGCTCTGCTATCCACCCAAAGAGAACTGTTTCTCCTTGTTCCGGTTACCCAATTCTTGCATATAAATGTTGATACCGCAAACCTCTACGTAAACAAACGCTACCTGGTGATTATGTTTACGAGGGTTAATCTGGTCGGGATTAAGTCTTATATTGAAACGAAAAGCAGGAAGGTTATATAAGGGTTTCCGTGGTTTTGTCGGTCAATAATTTAGAAACAAAACGGTAAATTGCACGAAGGCAAAACCCTAAGAACCGAGTTGCTAACAGTCATCGATTTATCAATAAAGCGAACGAACGATTGCTTGTCTGACGTGGTGTATAAGGTTACATTATTACTAGTCTTTGTGTCCGTTCTCTATTTAAGTGTCCACGTTTTGTAGCTAGAATGAATCATCTCGAGCCGCATCAAATTGAAAGAGACAAAATAATACTTTTGAGTTGAAACCGAAAGAGTGACTCTAAAGAAAGCGTTGGTAGAAATTCAATAAAAAACAGTTTCGTCTTCTTTTCAATTGCATCCCCTTTTATACGAGTCCTTAGTTCGGAAGCTTTACATGCAGCGACGCCAACGGGAGCGCGACTAATTTCTTAAGGGATTTATTATTATTAAACGATACTGTTTGGATTTCGAAAGAACGATTTAAAAGAATCAGAAATTTATTTACATCTTCGGCTATTCCTCGGACTTACTTGTATCAATTCTATCGAAAATGCCGATAACCGGCCGAGGAACCTAACAACTGATATACACAGGATCGAAGGTGTAAAGGAAGTCGAATAGGTATAAATAGAGCGTCCAATCCCTACAAATTTCCAGATTAACTTTTGGGAGTTCGGTTCAAGATGGGATCAGTTTGTTCGCTGACGTATTACAAAATCCGATTTAAAATAAAATAACGCGTAACGCTCAAAATTAACATTATAATAAGTTTTAATTCAAAATAAAATGTGGCGAGTAAAAGTGTGAACTTTGATATTCACCGACATAGGGTTTCGCGAACGTGAAATTCTAACAGCTAATTAAAGAGGATCCATTTTATTATCTTACTTTAATATAGGCAACATACCACATCTTTGAACAACCTCGTGTCTCTATTCCTTTCATTCTTCTTTCACTGCTTTGGACAGACCATAAATGCTTACTCGATTTTGCCGTTACAGTTTTATTAGAAGTGACCGTAATAAAATTTTCGTCTTATAACCAAAAGGGCGGCCATAAACCACAGTTTCTTAAGGTTAGTATCTAAATGCATAATGCCAAAACTGTGTCGGGGGAAAAATTATATCGGTATTCCGATACTGTACTTTTAAGGAAGTTGTCGGCGATTTCATAAATAAAAATAGGCAACAGGTTCGCTATTCACATTAAATTTGAACCAAGATAAATGAGCTACATCAACTTTTAATAATAAAACTGCAATAAAAGTTTTGGTCTAATGCCCTCTTTGGTGTAATAGAATATTTTATTTTTAACGGTTTTACCGTTTACGCATTCAGAAAAGCGTCTAAAGTTTGCATATCTTAGTTATGCATCTTAATAAAAAAAAATTGTTTAAACGTGCTTGGCATAGATGCTTATTGACGAAAAAGAAAATTAAATTTGAACGATTTTTCGAGAGTTTCGACGATTACTGTACAAAGGACCACGCAAATCGATTTTTTTATATCAATTGACGCGTCTCAATGTGAGGAATAATTATTACCATTGCGCCAAATCTGTAACTTCATTATTAAACACATTAATGAACAATTCATTGAAAAAATTTGAGTTTTAAATTATGTCGGAAGTTAATAATTCTGTCGCTCGTTATTTATGGAGGGGTGATGGTAAATACGTTCCTAAGAAACGACACAAATGTAAGTAGCAGGTAGAAAACAGTAAAATAGTGCTCATAGAGTATTATATTGTTCGATTCCTTGTTGTAATTAAGAATTTTAAACCCGTATTCATCATACTGAATTGACGTTAGCATTTAAATTCTGAATTCAATCCTACTATTTTAGAGTTGTTAGAATAGGAATTAGGAGGGTACCTACTGTAAGCGAGCTTAAAACCTGGAATAAAAGAATTACCTAAAAACTAATAGTTTTGTTAGTTACACTTTATCCAAACCTATAAGCAATTTACGTCATCGATAAAAGGTTACTAGATGATGACGTTTCACACAGTGCTGTCACCTCGTACCTCGTATTTTTACAGTTCTAATAAATGGTAGTTTTTCTTTATACCACCTAATATGTGCTCAGGTAAATCATCTATAGAATATGTCACTTTCCAAACTTCAAACTGGATTACAAATAAACAATCTAGTAACTTTTTATTAATGACGTGAACTGTACATAGGTTTGGATAAGCCGCAATTGTTATAATAGCCACAATTTTATGTGGAAGATTTTGTTTTTGGCCGATTTTTCAATATTAATGATTTATTGAATTATTTATTACGTTACAGAGTTATTTTAACCTTACTTGACAGAGATCTCTAATGAGGATGGTCACTACTACCCCACTAAAATAAAATTAATAATTTGGAGTTACCTATAGATATTTTATGGTGAACATTTTTAATAGAGGTAGAAAAATAAACAGCTACATTATGTATATTTTTATCTTATATTGGATTATTTTATTATTTATTTATTTGAGTCACAATTTTGAATATTGAAGAATTATTTTTTTTATTGATTTGTTATTCGTGAATGTGTTTTGTTTTTTATTTGAATTGTTTGTTAATGTTATTAATATATATATATTAATAGACTCTATTTCCAATTATTAGCGTTAACAGCAACAGCAACTATATTATAACAGCAATTGTAGAAAGCAAGTTGATATAAATATCGACGCAGGTTTTCTAGAAGGGCGTAACCCACAAAAAGTAAATTTTACCGGAGAGCACATGTTGTGTTGTCGTGTAGCTATAAGAAGATACGGAAATACAAAAAAAAAAAATCGGTGAAAAAAATCGAAATATTGTTACCAGATTTTAACAGATTATGTCTTTTCATTTAATTCAATAATTCATTTTAACAGAAAGTGTGGGCTACGCCCTTTTGACAAAACGCCATCGATATTATCTTTTTATAGATAGGTACAAATAATCTTGTAGTTAAGTATACATTTTTAATGTACACAAAGCCAATATCTATTTAAAGAATTATTTCAATCGTTTTAAACCTCAGGTCAGTTTTAGTAGGTAGTTGTTAAGTACCCCGCAATAAATAACAAAGTTGATTTATGGACTCAAACAAATTTGATTTTAGTAGGTTCTCTTTTGCTCTCACGAAATTCTCATAAGAGCGTTAATTAAAGATTGCGGGTTTATTTATAAATTAACAAAATTGGCGCAATGATAATAATTATTCGTCACATTAAGACGAGTCGATTGATATAAAAAAAATCGATTTGAGTGGTTCCTATTTTTCCATATAAAGTGTGCGTGGTCCTTTATAATTGCACATACGACGTTAGTTAAATAAAGTTATCATTCCTCCCACACGATAAATTAAGATCTTATTGTTTGTGCCTATTTATTAATAAATTCCTCGTTTTAAAAAATCTATCAAAAACGATTTACGGAATGAACCCCGAACGTGCGCCGTAGTTATCGCAAATTTCTCGGCAGTGACGAAATATCGACGAAACTTGATTATAAATTCAAAATGTATACGATAACGCAATAACAATTACTGCAAAATAATTTTATTTCCCAAAAATTTTTAAAAGCAATTCCAGCATTTTACTGCTCTTCGTAAATCACGATGTTTTCTCGACGTTTCCCCATAAAACTTTTTCCATTAACAATTAGTTGTACGATGAAGACCTTCACAAAGTCTACTCGATGTTTGGTTTTACCACGATCTAAATAAATATGGGAAGCGTTTGTTGATTTTAAGCGGCTATATAATCTATTATAATAACATATAAACGTAAAAAGGGGTCGCAATTTTCGGAATTATATCGCCATCACGTCTATACATACATGAATAATAATTGGATTTGTATATCGTCGGATACTACTACAAAAAGAGACCAAATCAATTTTTAATGATCACGATAACGTATAAATAATTTAATTTATCAAACATAAACCGCACGTTAGAATAGTTTTCTTCAACTATTATCTCTTATATTAAAATGTGAACGTAATCCCTCCCCTCTTATTTAACATCGTTATTATACGTAGGTACTTATGCATTTTTAATTCGATTTTTTTGCCGTATCTATTTATTAACATAAGCTACGTTGCCTTTGGCAACTAATTAAGCACAACTTACACTGCTCGCGTGCACATTTCATATACAGGGTGATTAGAAGGTTATAGCTTTAATTTAGCTGCCATATTATTAGCTAATGTTCGCCACTTGTAATTCAGCATTACTTTGATGTGTTTAGTCGTAGAAAATCGATAAGATATGTTTACTGTAAATCTAAATATGTCAAGTAATGTCGTAATCGTCGAGTTAGTTCAACTCGAGATATATTTCAACTACGATTGTTTCAATGGATTCGATAGCAAAACATTCGATTTTTATGCTAAAAATGGCCTTAATATGATACCATAATTATTTTAGTTGGGGGGTCGTTGAACTGCAGTTCTTTTATTAGTAATTGACGAACGAAATCGAGGAATGATAAAAATAACAATTTGTCCTAGCAAACACGAGACGCTGGCAAAAAAATGTTGCGGCGCGAATCATGATAAAAATCTTAAAAATTCTAAAACATTGTTTACCTAATACCGCTTATTACCACTTATGCATTAGGTATCTCATTTTTTTAGGTAAACGTTTTAAAAATAATGTACAGTGTTTTAAATGTATTTTCGTAATTCTATTGATAAAATACTGCCGAAAATCTATAACGTAAACGAAAAATATTGGAAAAAAAAAGATGTGGACGTTCTTTCACTACGTCCTGTAGGTATTATAAATATCGATTAAAGATTGTAGATGACGCAGCTGTTAATTTAATCATTTTTTTTTCAATTACTTACCTAAGATTAATCTGAAAAGATTTTAAGCAACAAACATTTAAAGTAGGATTTCAAGCTCGAGATAACGTATTAATTCTAAGAACAAATTATGCGAATTCTATTGCGCTAAAATTGTTTTATTTATTATGTTGCGAGCGTACAGTAAGTACCTATACTTTTGTTCTTATTAATGGTTTTAGTTTTTCAAATTAATTACTTTCAATATTTCAAAAAGCAAGAAAAGCCTACCGTATTTCGTTATACTAGAGCTTTAGAAAATTGCTTGTCGATAAATCAATTTTAGGAATGAATACCGTTAATAGGTTGTAAAAAAAACATCATCTTTTCATAAATTAGGTAGATACATATATCAAATTAATTTCCCTTTAATATATTTATTTAATTTTAGCGATTTTACTTTTATTTGATTTCAGTCAAGATTCTTAAATAAAGAAGTCGTTAAAACATGTTTTTGATGGATGAAAAGTGTCAAACAGCTCTCTAATTCAAATACAAAAAGATAATATAACAAATGGGAAATGCCCTTCTTATAAGAAGACAAATGGTGTGAATTTCTATAAAAACAGATGTGCTGATAACATCAGCAAAAACATAAAAATAAGTTGTTTAGCAAATGGAGTTGAAGTAATATGAAATATCTGTTATAGGTATAATAGATAAAAAGTTTTGTTTCAAATGGTAGATAGATACTTATATGGACTATGTTTGAAGTAAAATGCAGTTATTTGTCATATAAGTTATTACACACGATATTTACATTTAGAATAATTTATTTAGATGGCAAACAATATTATGCACATTAACTTATCAATTTTGCTTATTTATATTCGGTACAAAACTAAACAACTGATTGCCGGTAAATAAAATCGATTAATGGCCGGTTTCTGTAACATTTATTTGTTCGACAAGTTCTTTTGGTTCGATGAATACTTATCAGTATTTGATTGACTAAAATCAAATACCGATATTGAATTCATATTTTTTGAGCGACCTTCTTTAACAAAAAATAACATTAAAAGTTATGGCTTTTTATTTCATCTCGTCCTATATTTAAATATTCGAGTAGTTTTTCAATATGTGGGACCTTTTCCATTAGTATTGGTTTTGATCATCTCCCGAAATTTCTGTGTTCTATATAATAAGTTTAGGTAATAATCGTACAAATTCAATGTCAACGTAGTTTTATAACGAAAATCAATACACAACAGAAACCCGCCTTTGACATTTATAATTTATTTATTACAAGTCCCGGCAACAAAAATTTGAAATTTTTGATTATTGTGATTTCTCTTTTTTTTAAATGCGAACCCAGTTTATTGTATAAACGTGTATAACATATCTACTAATTGTAAAATAAATTCATTTTTGATAGATTACACTTTTTTTTGTAAAATATAACGCGTAGGTAGGTACTGGAATGAACTTAGAGATAAAAATAATAAATTGTTAGAAATAATTTCATAAACTGTGTGATAAAAAACTATCGTACATATTTCATTTTTAAAAAAATAATAAGAGGAAGACTTACTGCGTTTTCAAGGAAAAAGAAATTCGCTTAAAGTGGATATAAGTAGCGGTAGATCTGTATTTCTTTTTAAATTTACCATTAGATTATACAGTAAATTAAAATTACTTTAGATTAACTATGCAAAAACTGACACAAAGCGACAAACCAAAAACAAAAAAAAACAAACATCCAAATAAAGCGCTAGAATATTATAATTCAAGAATTTCCGTAGAGTCAGAGTGGAATTATAACTTTATCAAGAAGAGTTTTTGTTCCAATTGTAAGTCTTCATGGAACTAGGATTTATGATGAAAAGAGCAGCGTATAACAATATTTGGAGAAGCAATAAAAGTGATTTAATTTATGGAAGATCTGATAATAATAATGTTTTACTAGAAAGGGTTGTATCGGGAACGGGGAGGAAATGTGCACATTCGTGGAAATGTTCAAAATTTTACAAATCAACATATATTGCGGCAAATATTATTTTCAAAAATATACGATTCAAACATATATAATTTTAATGTATATTAAACAAAACAAAATTTGTTTTTTAATTAACACTTTCACTTTCGTATGATTATTTTATTATTTATAAACCTTTTTGACGACGATTGTTATAAAAATCTTGAACTGTAAGGCAACAAAATATGATGCTAAAAAATATCAATTGAAGTGATTATATATATTTCGGAATTTGTGTAGTTATATTTATATAGTAACAACAGTTATGTCGCAAAACTAGGAAAAATCATAAATTATAAATCTAATCGTTGATATAAACGACAAAATCGCAATTAAGTTGAATCTCTCTGAAATAACGACGAACCCTAATATTAACCACAAAATGGATCGTTAATTTTCGTTAGATACGTCTAGCTTTAAACTGACTCGTATAAGAGTTGAACACTAGTTATAATAAATGTCCAAAATTTCATCCACATATTGAGATAAACTCGTATCCGTCACAAAAAAAAACGCAAAAAATGCCGCATAGTTAATAAAGAGATTTCCAGTAACTAATACATTTTGTCTAGTTCTATTTACTAAAATTACGATTCCGATTTAAAAAGTAATTGATTTCATCGGTCGCATATAAAATGCGGCGATTGAAAATTTTAATAGGACGAGGAAGTTCAGGTTGATGAAAGTTAGGAAAGTAATTACACTTTTTAAGTGCTTCCCATTCCGGTGTAGTTCGAGTTTTATTTTTCTCTCAAACTAAACCAACAGATATCTATAAGGTTATGATGACAATAATTTTTAGTCAATTTTTAAATATTTTAACGTACCTATTGTGATTCGTTTTAAATTTTTATATTTCTCATTTTAAGTTTTTCAGTTGTATCGAAAGCGGAAAACGACAATTCAAATGTACTCGCGTGACAATCTTCGGGGTTTTCGTAAACGACTTTAATAACTAAGAACTCCAATAACGTTTCAATAAATATTATTAAAGTTACTATTTTTTGATGAACAATTTTTCATCTTACACGCTTAATACCTACGTTATTTTTAATAAGTTACGAGACAGTGTAGTTTATAACACGAAAAGTTTATTTATTTATTCGTTTACCTAATTTTATACGATTTTTTTACGTAAATTATAAATTAATGTAAAAGTAGAACTTGCTTGGTTAGAAAAACTAGAAAAATATTATTATTAAATTATTAAATATTATTCATAAACCTATCGAATAAGTCCGTGTCACACAACTAAAACTGCTCTTAACGGACACCTCCAAATAACGGAACCTTCCCGGCGATGTTATAGAGTGTGTAATGTATTTCCCATTAGCGAACAATTTTTCTGGTCCCGCAAGTGTTCGTTTAAAATTTTTAACATTCGAATTTAAGATCGATTCGTACATTTTCGAATAAAAATATTTTTCGTTCATAGTTTTCGTGTCCCAGGCGGCACATTGACGTTATAATGTCGTCAACTATTAACCATTTGGGGACCAATGGGGACGTCGTACAAAACGTATATATGACGTCAACATGACGGGTTAATATCACAGCCCAACGACGTCAAATTATGACCAATTTAGTACGTTATTTGAGACGTCTAATTTCCTTAAATGGGACGTCGGTTTAACGTCCCATTGACGTAATCTCAAGACATTAATGACGCAACTAAAAGTGAAAAAAATACAAAAATATTCAATATAATTATTATTTTATTACAAAAATGAAGGTACAAATAAAGAACCTAAATCTAAGAAATTAAATAAGGTATGTTAATATCTCAAAGAATGAACACAAAATTATTTGGATTTACCTACTTAATAACCAAATAACTATATTATTATTATATACGAGTAATACAATAATATATTTAAGATAAGATGTAAGCGGTAAATATAATATAAGTTATACAGTGTGTCCACAAGTTCTGGGTTAATTTGATAGAGTCCAAACTAAGCGCAATAAAAAAAAACTATTTTAGATAAAAGCTTGTTGGTTGCAACAGTCGCACAATGTAAAATTTCACACCAACAAAAGACATCTAAATAAATTAATAAGGAAATGGGGGTTACTCACGCCACAAAGATAACCTAGCCATCTAAAGGTTAAAACCTATAGAAATAAGTACAATTTGTCTTAATTCTTCACTTATCGTTAAGAAATTATATCAAAATTTACAATGTACAAATTTACAACGTAGAACTCGCTGTAAAGTAAAGCCACTAACCTAACAAAACCGCTGGCGGTAAACCAAAGCGTGATACACAATGGCGTGACACTTTAAAGGAACTAGTTCTAGCCATTGACGTAAACAATTAGAATAAATAACTGAATGTGTTTTTACTTGCTTGTTTAGTTGTATACTACTGTATTTATAACGTATAGAACTATTACTATTAATCGCATAGACGCGACAGTGCAATATTCCAAAATAGATTTATATATTTTTTAATTAAAATTTTGGATTAAAAGATAAACATGTTAGAAAAAATTACGAACATTTTACGCTTTAAATTAACGCTTCAAAACGTCTTTATCTTCACTTTTCTAGTAAGGATTCAGGGCTTTGAAATTGTCCAAACAAAGACATCTCAACGACGTTCTTTAATGACGTCAAATGTTCGTCGTGAAAGTGTCGTCGTGCGTACGTCACTTATTGAATCCACGACGTCGCCGACGAATAATTACCAATAATTGACGACATTATGACGGCAGTGTGTCGCATGGGGTGCGACCGCCCACTTGAATTTTTTTAACTGGCCACAAGAGTTGCGTGATTTATTTTTTAATGCAATTTTCCTTATGTAACCATCAAATACGAAAACGTGTGAGTATATTAACAATAAAATGCATTCGAAAAATAAAATTAAAAATACTTAAGTTTTCAAATTTTTGCAATATTTCTCATTCGACACTCTGGACGTTTTCGGTTTATGTAAACATTAATTTATTTGATAAGTAAATCAAAACCATCGTTTCTAAATCAATCACTTACAACGGGAGATCGCGGTTGACTTGTCACCGATTACAATCTAACTTTTACACGGTAAATCTGCATAAAAAATAAGTGGAGGGTTGTACGAGCGTTTCTTAAGAAAAACAAAAATATTGTCGACGTTGTTTGTTAGATGGCGACCAGGGCACTCGCCGACGAAGTACTTTCAAACAATCACGTGCAAGGAGATCACAATCGATGACTTGTCAACCGCGACCTCCCCATATTAGACAGAAAAACCATGAAAAAGATTTTTTAAAATACCCATTCTTGTAGTAGTAAATAATCGTCTCATTAAACTGATTTTATTTAGTGAAAAAATTATGGACTAAAGCAGTCAGTAACAATTAATAGTCGCCCTGTACAATTAATAAACTACTTTTAATACGAAGGAACCAAATTTGAAAAGGCTTATAATTAATTTGGTGAAAGTTGAGAAATAGTACAACATCAATTAACGTTACTAGAGATTTAAAGCAAGCCCGACAATGGTCGTTATTTCAACTCCACTTTGGACATACCTTTTAATTTGCTGCCTAACAATTAAACTTCGATTACTAGATAATTATTTCTGTTTATCCATCATTAAAGCGCGAGCTTTTTCAATAAAAAGTGTTTGGATTTATTGAAAAAAAAACAAGAGTAGATTAAATGTAATCGATTTTTCCTAATAATAAGTATATTCTTAGCTAGCTACCGCAAGAAATATTTTATCAAATAGAGTTTTTCTCGTGCTAATATTTTTGGTAAACCATCCAATTTATTTCTCAAAGGAATCCCATAATTTATCAACGTAAACTTTCTATACGGCTTCTCGGTGCCTTTCATAATCTCCTAGATTAAGCTCAATCGATTCCCTAATCAAAATTCAGAGCTCGAGTACCCGCAAACCAAACGGTAAAAAACTCGGTAGTTCTTTTGTTAGCTGTTTGACTTCAAACGCCCGAAATGCTTGATTACAAAACCAAATAAAATAACGTTAATTACATAAGACTCTAAGAACATACACGTAGTACGATCGAAATTCCTATTCGGAAAATGGCAAGCGCGAAAGACGTTGTGATTACATACAATAAATAACCCCTCATTTAAATGTAGACAAACTGATGCAAGGAAACACGTGGAGCACAAATTATTAATAAGGGAATCGTGCAACCTTATGAATCTTTATCACAGTTCGTCCCGCTATTTTTAGTTTCCCTTATAAATCTTGGTAGTTATTTGGCGGTGCTCAACATAAATCTTGTAAAACGCTTTACTTCAGGTAAATATTTGAGATCGAAATCGGCGGACACTAGAACAACGTAAACCTGGCAAAACCAATTTCCCCTCGAATCTTTATAATTCCCATTCTTTCCCGTCTCGGTTTGGCATAGAAATTAAGGGTTTATGTCGTCGTTACGTTTTGTGCCTGCCTTAAATAAAAATGTTACCTACTCGTCAATTTCAATGCCTTACTCGGTTTTTCGCGCGTATAATAAACGTCATAGTAAAACGTCCGCACTTTGCGCGGCGCTCAATTTTCATCTGCTCCTTTACCGTAATAACAATTTCTCTAATTAATAATGAGGGTCTTATTAATTTTTGGAAGCCATTTACATGTAACGAAGTTAGAAATTCCGTTTTCGGTATTATTATTTCTGAAAGTTATTAGGTACAGTTTCGGTTAATTTAATACATGGAAACAATACCGATCGGTATACGGCTAGGGCTTATATAACTGAAGGCTTTGCCGTTTAAAATATCAATTTCCTAACAAATTTATCGGAAATTTCCCATAATATTTTCGTCATTCGCGTATCAAATACTCCCTAAAAGTTTTTAGCTGGAAGTATACAATTTAATATTCAGCGGCGAAAATGTGAAAATTCACAAGCAACATTTTAATAAATGTGATAGTTTAAAAAATTGAGTAGGTAACTGTTTTAATTCCCTTTAAAACTACAATAATTCTACTAATTTTATTTCTTTATTCTAGCAATTACAAAATCGCAACGTATATCTTACGTATCTTTTACAAAATTCGATTCGTTAGATTTTAAATTAAAAATTAGTTGCTTCTCAATATTTACTCAATTAAATTGGTTTTATGCAATGTATGCTTCTTTAGACATCATGCAGATATTTCGGGGGATGAATCATTTAATCCAATACCTACCTATGTATGTATACGCTACAGTTTTATTATTTATCCGGATAATGAAAAAAATTGTTAAATTTCACTTTGCTTACTTTTGTTTTCCATAGCAATGTATTTCACTACACCAAAACTATTAGCTATTTTGCTAAATACAGGGCTTCCTACGACACACCCCATTAAAAAAGTAAATAAAATAAATATTTCATAAACTTAAAGTAAATAAAAGCCAAAAAAAAAGTAAATAAAAGTAAATCACTGAAAGCACTGAATATATCAAACAAAGAAATGAAAAACTACACGTTTTTAAATCGATTTAAAATTTTTGTGAATCTCTAGTTCAGATTTTTTTTTTGACAAAATTTTAACCGCAACGTTTTGAGACGCAACGTTCACAACAAATCGGAAACGACTAGAAAACTCGTATTTCCAGAATAACAACGCAAGAAATGTCGAACTGTGGGCGTTTAAATAGATTACAAGTTTTGCTTAATCTCGATAAAATGACACTACCTGATACGCATAGATCAGGTCCGGAATTACTTGAAAAGTAGTTTTTCTAGAATAACAAACCAATAAATGACGAACTAAGCGCGTTTCCGGTGATTTAAAATTTTTGCGAAATCTCGAAAACGTCCCTGAGTATTATTTAGGTTTTTTTTTGGCAAAATTTTTATCATAACGTTTTGCGACGCAACGTTCAGAACAAGTCACAAACGACTAGAAAACTCGTATTTTAGATATAACAAAGCAAAAAATGTCGAACTGTGGGCGTTTAAATAGATTACAAGTTTTGCATAATCTCAATAAAATGATAGTACCTGATACGCATAGAGCAGATCCAGAATTACTTGAATAGTAGTTTTTCGAGAATAGCAAACAAATAAATGACGAACTAAGCGCGTTTCCGACGATTTAAAATTTTTGCGAACTCTCGAAAAAATTCCTTAGTTTTTTTTGGCAAAATTTTGACTCGAACGTTTAGAGACATAACGTTCAAAACAAGTCCGGAACGACTAAAAAACTCGCTTTTCTAGTATAACAAAGCGAGAAATGACAACTGCGGGCATTTAAATAGATAATCTATTTTGCATAATCTCGATAAAATGACACTACCTGATACGCATAAAACAGGTCCGGAATTACTTAAAAAGTAGTTATTCAAATAAAACAAACAAAGAAATGACAAACTACGCGTTTTTATAATTTAAAACGTGAAATTCTATGTGATTATAACAAGATACAACAGCAGATAAACACATTCATACATCTGATAATGCCCGCGTGTCACTAAAAAATCAAACACATATTACAACTTCACCGGGAACCAAATCACCGAGAAAAGGACCTCCTGTACACAGCCTACTCTTTTCTCAGATTCGTGAATAAATAAAAAAAGTAAATAAAGTAAATAAAAGTAAATCACTGAAGCACTGTAAATAGCTAAATATTTTGCTACTATCTAAATTGATGATGACGCCGCGTCGCTATAAGAAAACTAATAACAATAAAAATTTGTTTTTGATATCTATATGAATGTATATATTATATAATTCATATATAATAGCGCCATAATATAAGCAAATAATTAAGCGTCACTTTTTTCGAAAATGAGCTGTTCTGACTATCTTATGCACCCAAGGCAAAGGCATAATCTATTAAGATCTGGTAAAAACATTTCGATTTTTTTCAACCACAAAAATCGATCTGTATTTTCGTAAAAGGTATTTGCTTATACAGCTACGCCACAACACAAAATGTGCGCTCCTGCAAAATTTACTTTTTGTGCGTTGAAACGTTTTTCGATATAATATGTAGATACTAAAATGCCTAACTATTTATTTAAAAAAATAAAAATCGGCGTGTCCGAGGATTTCTGCCAAAGATTTAATATTTGTCGAGGTTTAAAATAAATTTGTTACATACTTTAACACCTCACCGTGTAGGTATAACGTTAAATTAAAGCGTCCCCGATTTGAATTTTAATTTCATAATTAACAACGCCGGTATAATACGAACTAAACTTACAAAAATAATTACAATCCACTCGAGTTGTTTGGCATTCGTTCAACCTTTTTCTTTCGTAAATTATCGAGCTCTACGTGTAAGTACGCTTCATTATTTTCTACAACAATGGTGTCCAATTTTTTTCAGAAAACGAGGGATTTTTATAATTATCTTTAAAGTAGGTATTATGTTCTTGAATATAATGGAAAAGTTCTACGCTAAAACCAATTCCTAAACAAAACCGATAAGTGCCCACGTTTAAAGTTGAAAATATCAGCGGTAAGTCGCACGCAGCGTCAACCCTCAATTGCACCTGGGTCATAATTTTCCCTCAGGAGTGCGCCTTGAAAGAGGAAAAGCGTGTTTAGATCGCACCGGATAAAATAAGAGAAGTGATTGACACTAAATCATTATTTTGTCCCGTGCATCCAGTTATATAAGGGTTACTTTCCGGTGCGACTACCAATCTGTAAGTGAATTAAACGAGTAATCTGAAGGATAGAGATAAATCATCTAGAGCCCTTTGAAATTTTCTCTACGACACAGCGAAAATCGAGAAAGCTATTCTAGTAGAAGCAAAATCGACATAAGAATAACGTATTTTATTCTGAAGTTGGATACAAATTGATGTGGCATCCTGAAAATCCTCATTGATTGGAATAAATCGATTATCCTAGACAGGGACGACTTAATAGAATTTAAAGGGAAGTTTGGTGTACGTCCGATGCACTTAACTTCATTTAATACTTGGAATTTTTCATTAAAAAAGGGTTCGAATAATTTAATTCCCCGTTAATTTATGCCGGGCTTGTGCTACAACAGAATAACTTCAACGAAATTATTCTATTTATATCGAATTTATGGTTCTAAATTTTCTATTTAAAAATTTACAAATGCGAATTATACTTTTAAAGCAATATTAATGACGTTAACAAAAAGGTAGTGCCGTAATGTTGCTTTGACGTTTTAAAAACAAAACATTTTTATGTTTGCTTTTTAAAATGTTTATAAAAAACAATTGATTTGTTAAAAGAGTATATGTAGTTAGATTATAAAATAAATATGAATTTAGTTTTGAAAGGCTTACGCAACATTTATGATAAGTCAGTTCAATATATCACTTTATCATTAAAAAAAAATCTCTTACAAATTGCGTGCAGTAATGTAAACTGACCCTATTCTGTAGATAATAATACACTGTTCACAGTTTTACTTGTTTCAAAAACTATAATTTATTTTAATTGTAAAATTTTCATTTTTAAAATACCGAAACCGAAATTAATCTTATTTGTATTCTTATCTAAGCTGGAGATTAAATTCAGAATAAAAATATTTAACGAAAAGCGTGCACGTACAAAAAATTAAGTAAAATAATCAGTTTGTAAATGAACTGCAGATAGAAAGTTTATAATAATGATATGCGAAGTTACACTGCAAAACAACTTTGCTAACAATATTATGCACCGATCCGATAGCAATGCCGAGCATATTACGTTAACAATGGTGTGTTATTGCACGTTTTAACTAATCAGTTTAAATAAGTAGCGTAGAAACTCAAAGCAGAAACAGCGCACAATCCAAAACGAAAGCAAACGACTACGATTCACCCGTAAAGTATTAAAATTAAGTACCTATCTACATACATAACAATAAGTATTGTAAACACGTTTAAATTACCCATATTATAGGTACTATTTATTTTTTAAATTTTGTATCATTTTCAAAAATAATTTAAAACGAGTAAAACTGTTTTGCTTTTGCGTAGTTTTTCCTCAATTCTATGATAACGCAATAAAATAGATGTTATGTGTATATTTATATTGGTGATTTACTAAACAGAACCGTATCAAGATGAGCTAGTACGACAGATAAAACGATAAAAGAGCAAACGTAACAGATTTTGTTCGTTCGGCGTTGTAATGTCGAATATTATCACGTTTAATTGTTCGGGTAAACGCGTATCTATAGATAACTTTTAGGAAATAAAGGGTTAGTATTTCAGTCGACGGGAAAATAAGCAACCGAACAAATGCTAAACGAACATTAGGAAAAAGGAAAAGAGAAATTAAATGTAATACTTATTAATTATGAAATTAAATATACGTTCTTTGAACATTTGAATATTTGTAACAAATTAAATAGGTATTTAGGAAAATTAATTATTAAGGTAGGTAGGTAGGTAGGTAGGTAGGTACTTTAAAGGGTGGAATTTCGCTTTAATTTAAATGAATAAACGAAATGATTCAAAGGACTGGAATTAAAATTTTTAGTTTCTTTTAGGAAAGTTTTGCTTACATAAATTCGAAAATAACGTCGTACTTGTTTATTACTCACTTTCATATTAATATGAATTTTCAATTTTGTATTTAAACTAGGAAAATTATACTGTTAATGGAATTTAATTTTATCTACATTTAATTATAATAAATAAGGTTTTATCTCTATTTAATGTTACAAAACAATTATTCTAAACAGCTATTTTTATTCACTATTTATAACTTTATTATTTTTATTCATAGCGGATTTAATTTTACTTATAATAAGTCCAGTGTCATTAGACATGAAAAATGAAAAACCTCGGAACCCAGTTAATATATACCTACCAGATGGATTTTTGTAAAACTTGTTTAATAGAGTTTGTAATAGTGTGAATTAAAAAGTCGATCGTTTAAAAATTACCGTTGTTTCGAAACTACAAAAGCTTTTCGAAAAAGAGCGAAAATATTTTAAAAATATACGTTGAAATGTAATAATTTCTAAAACTGAAGTGCCAACAAAACAGGATCCCTATAGTTTTTAGGATTGCTGAATAGGAATTTATGGTTAAAAATCAAAAACAAAAATCTTTGATACAGAATAGCGAATGTAACATCACAAATTATGTAGATACCTATAATTCGGTTAAAAAATAAATCTCAAAATTAAAGAATTACCAAAATGGAACAAACATGAAATTTCTTTAGTAGGAAAATATCTACAAAGGAATTGTTATAAAAAGTAACAATAATAAAAATAATATTTGTATCTTAAATTAAAGATAAAAAATAAAGATAAAAACAAAAGACGATATCTGGAAATGAATGTAATTTAAGCTTGACAGGTGAGACCAGTTTAATTAATTTAGCAAACTTTGACGACATTTAAAGAAATCTCGTGTAAAATTTACTGGAAAAGTAAATTAAAATGCATCTACGAATACAAACAAAAGTGTTTTTAGAAGATCCTTCGATTAGGTACCTTTTCATATTGGAGTATTAAATAAGTAAACATTGTTTTTAGAAAATTGAAGTGTCCTATCGGGATCGGCCAAGTTCGAACAAAAGTCACAAAAATGTTAGAAAATCTTATTGAGAAAATAGAATTACATCTACGACAGCTGATATGATATCGACTTTCTGTGCTTTCATTACCTTTGGGAATTTAGCGGAAAATGAAAAGGTTTCAGACTATAACGGCTTACTTTTTTTTTGTAGGTGTAAAAATAAATTCAAGCATCAATCCGATGTTTTGAAAACCAGTTGGGACATCATTTCTGTTTCGGTTCTGTAATAATTTAAATTGATCGTATGCTCATATTTTTTTTGCATTTGCAGTAAGAAGTAGTTCATCGTGGAATCGGAATTTTCGTTGTTCGAAGATTTGTTTGTTACACTATCGTGTACTAACGTGTCATCGTTAAAATAATAAAATACCTACATATTATGTATACGCGAATGACGCGTCTAACACGTTTTGAGTACCCGACCATTTTCTCTTACAATCAGAAATTACGTTTACCTATAAAACTTAGTTTATTTTAATTCCTTAAATATATTCATCCATTCACCTTGCAAACAATATAGCTATCCCCCCCCAAGCTTCCCAAGTGATCTTCCTTTTCGAATTGGCTTTCCCAAAAAATACTCTTGATCAATTTTGAAAGATTAAATTTTTTTTAATTTCGAGCGACTAGAAATTCATAATCTATCCCACTGTGCAACGCGACAAGACGTCCCGCAATTACTACGACACAGCAACGTTTCGGAACTTTTTGTCAATATCCGCAATACGGGGGCGTCGGAAACGGATGAGAAAAATCTGTGTGGCCGCACAATTTTATTGTAAATTCGAAAAATGTCAACATTTTAATATTTAAAAACAACCAGCTTGCAGAGAAAAATGCCGATTATTCTCTTTAATTACCCATTCTATTTTCATAATTTTAACAGTTACCTGTAAAGTAATTATTATTTTGCTGTAAGAGCCCTCAAGTATTATAAATATTATATAATATTGTATTTAAACAAGTATATAAACGTCATCATTTTATTATATTATTTGCGTAATCGTTTACTTCTTGTTTCCAATATTGTGGGTGCCTACTTGTTAACACAATAGGGCGTCGGTTATCCGAACGTCGGTCAACCGAACGACCGCTTAACCGAACTGCTAGTGTTCACTCGCACGTGCCACTCGCTACGGTCTTGCCCCACCACCCCCCGCACCTGCGTCGAGTACCCTTCCGAAAGCGTTCCTTTTTCGTTGACTCAGTTAACCCGTGACAGATGCCAGTCCTGAAAAAAGACCAAAATTGAGGATTTTTAAAAGTTAATTCTATACGTACATAATGCATATGTATATTGCATATTTTGTTCACTAGACTGTCTGTGTAACTTTAATTCCTATTTGCCATTGTAATGAAAGAGATTCACATTATTATAAATATGGTTTTCATTGGTAAATTGGTAAATAAAAGTATACAGTTAGATTATCCGAATAAATCGATTTTCCGAACACCCATGTCCCCCAATTAGTTCGGATAATCGACGCTCTATATCACATGTATTATATATATCATTATATCACATTATCACAGATTATGCGTTAATTAAAATTGAACAAAATTCAAATAAAGCCTCTTGTTAAATTTATACCCATATCCTCAAAAATAAATAAATTGTTTTCGTTATAATTCAAATGGAAACCTTTAGAAAGGAAGTACGTGGGGCACATGTGAATATTAAATTGAGTTACTTTACGGTGTTGAATACAGTAAAGTCATGTTAACATTGTATTTCAGAATACAATACGATATCAATATTGTTAGGTATTGTATGGTTTCCGTTATTAAAATTGAAACATCTAATTATAGCGTCGATTGATTTCATCAATCATCGCTTCAAGCAGCATTATATCCTTCGTTTTGAAACAAAACTTCGCCGTCGCCGTTTTTTATCAACACCTAAATTCCAAGGAATAGGTTTCAATTTGATATTATATCACATTTATCAATTCCATTACGTTTCAAAAATACTTTTGTCGGCTTGACAGAACCTCGATAGAATTCTTATAATACATCTGAAGAATTTAATTACGAAAGAATAATACCGCTATGCGGACTGACAATCCTTTACGGGGGGTGCTTTTAGAATTTCTTTCAATTTCGTTTGCATCTGTTAAATTACGTAGTTCTGTAGTACTGCACGTTGTACCTACTTTAAATTGAAAAATCATTTGACGTTTTATTTTCGATGCGAAACATAATTCGAAATAAATTTTTAGATTAATTATAAGTAGGAATTTCTACCTAGGTACCTAGTTTTAATTTCTGTGAGTTATTTCTTAATTATTTGATATGAATCTGTACAAAATCGCTATATATTACAACTTTATTTTGTATACAATCGCCAAAAATCATTAATACAGGTAGCGAAAACTTTTCCATTAGTACGTCCAATACGTGCATTGTTTTCCTTTCATGGAAATAAAAAAACTAAAGTATCATGTGTAATAGATCACAATAATCAAAAATTCTAATATGGCGACTATAAAAAAAGAAAGTGTGCTATTGATTTATCATTATTAGATTTAATGACAAAATACATATTATTGTCTTGTCTCACTTATCAGACATACGTCAAGTTGGACCGTCCATTAGAAACTTCGATTTCACGCACTAATTGCACAATATACTATTATTAAAACTTTTATATGTTATTATACGTTTATTAATCATATGTAATTGATTGAAAATTAAGAGGTTTTGTTACTTTTGCGCCATTTTAAGATTTTTAAAATCTTTATCTTTAATTTTAAAAAGATTAATGCCTTTTAAAAGATATCTCCTTACTTAAAATTATTGCTTACTTACATATGTACATATGTAATTGTATGCAATTCGTAGATATAAAGCAATAAATCAATCGCATGCTATATTGCTACCTGGTTCCTAAGATTTGTTATGCCGCATTTACATTAGTCAAGTAACTTGAATTCAAGTAACTTGACTAATGTGAACTGATTATTTACTTGACTTGAACGATTCTTTCAAGGTACGTTCAAGTTTCAAGTAAAATATAAACATTTTTAACTTTTTGTCAACTTGAAAGACAATAAAATTCGATACCTTTTACAAGTTAATTAAAATAGGTCAGTAGTCGTTAAAATGGCATCAAAGGAGTTAGTAGGTGCTGGAATTTCTGTAATAAGTAGTGAACTTGTGAACATATTAAAAATTTTGAAAAACAGTAATCGGAAACGATTTACGTGGGTAAAAAAGTGGATTAGCAGAAGGAATTGGTTGGGTGCATCTGGGACCCTGTTAAAAGAATTGGCTGTAGAAGATAGAGATGCATTTCAAAATCTTCAAAAAAAAAAGAAAAGGATGTTTATCTTGTTCTGTATGGAAAACAAAGAAAAATCACGTACCTAACTTTATTTTTTATAATTTCGAAACATTGAATTTTATAAAAAAATTCTTAAGCCGATAATACAAATCATAAATATAGGTACACACGTGTATTTTTACATGTGTTTATCGAACAATGGGACTTGTAGCATATCTTATAGTAAATTTAAAATTTAATTTTACGTCAAATATAATTGTTCTATTTTCCAAAGCCATTCATGTTTAATTATAATTCTTTAATTAATAATAATAATAAAAGACGTAAATAATGAAATTAAATCATTGATAAAATTTGTTAATTGTCTACAAACAATTAAATTTTTATAAATATAAACGTATATTATTGACATATCTTTAAATTTTTTCCCGTATGTAATATATACAAAAATAATTGAATACGTGCAATACAATTTACATCGTAGTGAAAATAAACTCACTATAAATACGTAAATACCTTCTAAGGAAAACATCAGTTTTTATTATATAAATATAGGTATTATACTTTGATACTTTTAATATCATTATACTATTATATACTACATATACTACTATACTTATAATTTGAGTTTGAACTTATCTCTTAATTCAAAACAACTTATTTTTAATAAATTTTTTCATATCTTGTCAAATAAAGCCAGTTTTCTTTTATTTTATTTCAAAACTTTGCCTTCAAAACGCCCTGTGTATGTATGATTAAACTCATTTTCATTTTAACACTGTTTAAGGACAAGCGGAGCCAAATCCAAAATATCAAAATTAAATTCGAAAATTTTTGCTCCATTATATGTATCTAATCAGTTATTCGTGAACACATTGTACATGTTTATTGATGTATAAAATGTTTTTGATATTTAGTAATGTTTAATATATCATTTAAAACAAGTATATGCCTTTTGAAAATTGTGTCCTCCTAAATAACGCTTTCCGATCACCGTGTGTCGTTTCGAGGATGATCACAATAGAGCTACGCTTCGCGTTTTCACCATTTGAACATGGCGCCAATTTTACGAACGCGCTCTTTATGAAAAACATATGGTTGTCAACAAATTGTCAAATTATTTATTCAAGTAAAAAGGCAAAAGTTGAACGAGGTTCTACTTTATTTATCTATCGAAAAAAAACAAAATATCTTTACATTTGTGTAAATTGCAAATATCAATGAGAACAATGAATAATTCTTGTATTTGCATCAACAAGAATTCCAAAAAAAAACAACAAATAACAGATTAAAGGGTTTGATAATTAAATACCAATTAACAGAATATAAATACCGATGATAACAAATAATATTGTAAGCTACTTTTATAGGGTATAAGGTCTATGTACATAAATACACATTACTACACGATATTGTAGTTCGAGCAAAACTAATACATAGATTCCTAAAATAATTTTTATTGGCATAATTTTCAATAAATTAGTTATTGAAATATATTTCATTATCTTAGTAAGCTTCTTAATTGCCCAGTTTAATATTAATCGACTATATGTAGGTACAGATAACTGAAAATTAAATTTATTTCGTAACAGGAAGTAATTTCTTAAACCTTAGGTGTAAGTGGATTAAAATAACAGTGCAGTCGAAGAAATTGACATTCCAACACGTATTTCTGTTTAAAAGATTATATTTCGTAGAAAATTAGACGTGTGATTGAACAATAATTATATAAAATTTAATTCAGGAGTGTTTGCATTATGAATATTTCATAATAACTGTGACTCACAAGTCTAATCGTGTCTGTGATATATTACTTCGTAGTACATTCGTGTTTGTTCGAATAGCAACTTCTTCGACTGTACTATTTTAACGTTTTCACTTTCGAATAATTAATTCGATCAGTTGAAACTTGATAAGTCGAAAATCTTGATTACTTGAGCCCATCGTAAATTAAGAAAATAATTTATTATTAGATAAAAAGCTTGATTGGTTGAATTTAGTTAATTTTTGGGACAAACTAAACTGACAATTTTATACCGAAGCCTTCGATAATGATTTGGAAACGCTAAAAAAAACAAAATTACGCATGTGACCGAAGAAGAAGAATTTAAGAAGAATTACCAAGAATTTAGAAGGGTAGAATTATCTATGCAGTAATTTGGGCAGCGCCATTTTTGAATAATACTTGAAAATATTAAAAAGCTTTTGCTCGAATGAATAAAATAAAACTAAATCAAAAACTACCTCAATCTAAATGTAAACGCCTGCCTATTAAAAAAATAATTATTTGTGTTAACTAGTTACCTATGCCTATATTTTGTTCAAAATTATCAAAATAAGACTATATGTATTGTGTTATTTAAGAGATATCTACCTAAAATTTACGTACTGTTGTTTAAAATGTAATTGGTGCCGCTCTTCTAGATAAAACACAATAATTTAAAGATTAGAAGGACTTCTCAAAGTTTGCTTGTTTTCAATTGAATACTTTGAAAGTTATAAAAAATATATACTTTTCCTATTTGGCTAAATCTACCTCATCGGATTTAAAAGTAATGCCATTACCGTAAGTTAATGTTGTAGGTGAATGTCCAAATCCCTGACAACCGAACGTGTAAGATCGTTTTATCCATCAGCGTAAAACGTATTTTATTATTCTTTTCCCTTTGTAAGGATAGCCTAAACCTGTCGATTTATTTTATTCAATGGTTAGGTAGCGGTTTTATACAAACTTTCGATCGAGATGGAAAACAATCTTCTGTGATGAAAACACAAATAACTTCTTTAGTAAATAAATAGTTTGTCACGTTAACATTGTGCACCTATGATACCTAGAAGATAATTATTTATCAAAGCACAGAATAAAATATCTTAAACATTTTAAAATGTTTTTATAAATTCGATTTGCTAACAAAGTAAATTTTTCCTAATCATTTAGGCGATTTAAAAGTAATCTTCCATAAAGCGTCCGTTACGAACTACACGTCGAACACTGAAATTTTTAAAACTCATCAAAACTGTTAAAGATAAATAATAAAACTTTTTTACGCAAACTTTTCATATCTTATACGCACTCGATTTTATAATTACCTATTATATATTTTTTAAATAAATCTTATCGATTCGACGACTTGAATTTTTTCGTCGTTTTTTTCTTAACGTGTTTCTAATTTGTTCTTAACTACCGACATACGAGACACGACAAAAAATAAAAATTCAAAAGCTTCAGCTACATTTTTTAAATCTTATTTTTCTGTTAATATGTTTATGACGGAAAATAAATCTATAAAACTTTCACAAAATTACGTAATCACGTAATTAGAACAACATCCGGTACATTGTAAATTCCTACGTCACCTGTCGTGGTGGGGATATCGATTTCGCGATTGGTCGCCTGCCAAAGAATCTTCGTGCTAATTTAGTAATTGTACAAATACCTGCAGTTAAGCCCTCGTACGTAAAGGCAGGCTATCGTCAACACCAGACATTTTGAGTAGATCAGTCACAGTGCGATAACGTTGTTTGATTTGTAAATTTCCGTTGTAATACAAAGTATTATACTATTTACAAATTACTTCTGCAGTTTAAAGGGTAGGTTTAATTTTTCTATTTAATTTATCGATTTACTTTCGTTTTAAAATTATCTTAGGTTTTGCTCGGAACATGTTTAGAAGTCCATCTTCCAACGAAACTGTCAACAGTGCTATCATGAGTTTGAACAGTGACTATAAATCGAGAGGACGGAGAGTAGGAGCTCGACGAAAGTGTAACGGTTTCCCTGTTATGGGAAAATCGCTGCTGTTATCGAAACACATGAGATCCGTAAAAAATGATTCCGAAATCGTTGCAAAACTTGTAATGGAAAAATTTAGAAACATCCTGAACCACTGCCAATATAAGGCCTCTACGCGATCGTCTCGTAAGAAATTTAACGAAGAATATAAATCGATAATGGAAGAAACCACATTGGAAAATATAGAAGAAGACGTCGATGAATCCGATGTTGAAAAGAAGCCATCTCCGGTTCCACGCAAGAATAATACCCTTCAAAACCAAATAATTTACGAGGAAGAAGAAGACCAATACGATGCTCAAAAGTTCCTGGAGGTTGCTTTAGGCGACGAACTATATAATTATCCCAGCAGTTTAAGTGATCAGGTAAAAACAATTGTCGCTTTTCGCGACAAATGCGATCTAATAACTGCGTTTGTTTTGTTAGGCCGAAGTCTTGAAGCCAGACGCAGCCGTGGACGACGACTTCAGCATCGGAACGTCCAACGTTTCTACCCTTCTCTCCAAGTCCAACAGTTCTTACAATTGTTTTTCAAAAGACATTTGTAAACTCAACATGCAATCTTCGACGGTACACGAAGAGGAGGAAATTTTGGAATTATCCGACGACACGAAATCTTTGGACCGCAAGGCGTCCTTTTTGATAAACGAAGCGGCAATACAGCATCAGGTCATCATACAAACATCCAAAGCACTCAACCTGTGTTTAAGTATAAAAGAATTCCAATCTAGTCCGGAATATGTCGAAGCCGAAAAAATTCTATTATTGGCCAGTAAGTTTATTGTCGTATTTTAAATTAGCGACAAGTGTTTTATTTGCAACGTTTTCTAGATCAGAAACGAGAGGCAGTTTTAAAATGTTTACGAAGCGCAGAATACGAAGATTGCGTGGACGATCTTATCGGTACGGGAGAAGTCGAAATATCGCATCTGAATTTCGCGACCGACGACAGTGAAGAATCATCGAGGGACCCCCGATGGTTTTTAGTTATTGCCGGTTGCGGTGCGAAAGTTTTGGCGAGCGATGTCGTTGAAACTAAAGATGCCCGAGAGGTTCGTTTTCAAAAAACACTGACGTTCGACGAATTGGACGCCGACTTTGAAATTGTATTCCGCATATATTCATTATGCGTTAAGGATACTACAAAGAGTTACAAACACGAGTCCAAGTTTCATATAAAAACGGTTAAACGTTTATTCCTCATAATGGTCTTGTTTTTAATTTTTCCGTTTTATAGGAGGAAACGACGATGTGCCCGATTCCCGACTTTACATTGGGATGCTCTAACAAAAAGTACAAGAAACGATATAGTTACGAACGTCGACAAACTTCGTTCGTACTTCTCGGGTCAACCGTAATACATATATCTGACATGAATCGAACGTCGTTTAAATTATTCCGAGTGCCATCACGAGCCACCTCAAATGAAAGACTCGACATGAAGTTTTCAACTACTTTCAACGTCTCAAGTAACTTTTCTGGTTTTCTCACCGTCGCGTCGGATACCGAAAATTTTTGTCGTGGAATCGTCGTTGGTGCCTCCTTGACGGTTTCAAGTTAAAGTGCTGGAATTGTCCGAATCAACGAGAGTTTGCCGAGCCCATCTGCAGCATCGATTTGAGATGTTGCGTTGCTGCCGCGATTGCCAAAGTTGGCAGGAACGTTTGCGCTCGACCTCGTACGCTATTATTGGAAACCGAAGAACGGACAACTTCCGACGAGGATTCCTCCAAGTCTTCGCGGACGATCACGAGACGATATTTATCTGCGGATAGCGTTGCGGAAATGGACGCTTGGGAATATCGTTTGAATAGAGTTTTGTCGGCCCTCAGAAATTGGAATTGCGTGAAATTTCAACCGTTTCGTAATTAAATACGGACCATTTTGCGTTTGACGAAAACTATTTTTCCAGTGCATGTAGTTGGTATACGTAATTTTAATGTAATGTTTTAATTTTATTTTAATACGTTTTAACTTTGTACAAATTAAATTTATTTAATAATCTGTAAATAATGTGTAATCGTATAAATTAAATATATACATATCGATTGATAGTAAATATTGGACTTTTAACTTTATCTCCTGTTCTGGGATCGTCCCAAAAACGAGCTTTCGAATTTGTTTCGGGGTCGCAAGGTTGTACTTGAGTACCTATACGATTTAAAATGTTTTCCTGTAATTTAAAATAGTCTTTTGAAAGCGTAACACGATTCGCTACGTTACAAAAAAATATTCGCTGGCAGGTATTTCGCAAATTATGACGGTTATTTTTTAATTTCACTACCCTCAGGTGTTTATGATGGGGTACGATATAAGCGAGTGCAATACAGAGCTGTTTGTTTTTGCGAATTGAATTATCAATATGTAACAAGATTGGGTATCCATTTCATCTGGATTACTGTGTTTTTTACGTATTATTTTGCACCAACTTTTCGATAAAATACATTAATGGAGGTTTCGCTTTATTCACAAGTAATGTCTTTTATGTTAACGATAAAAATAAGAAAGAGGAACAGTACAGGCAGTCTTCGTTTTACGGCGTTTCGTTTTACGTTCTTATAAAAATGTTATAAGTATGTATATTATGTATGTAAAAATTACTTTTAATGACTCAATGGTAATGACCTTCATTTATTTTTTGCTCAACAATCTTTGATAAAACATGTAGGTAATAAATATTTAATGTATCACAAATATTTGATACTATTTTAAATATCAAATATTTAAGTCAACTTTGAACGAAGTTCTGAAATCAACAATAACAATAATCTTGCCTATAAATGTTATAGACTAATTTATACGGATAAGAAAAACGAAACAGAAGCGTTTAGAGGACTTGTTTTACCAAACAGATATAATTGTCTTAATTATTATTACTATTTGCATTATTTTTTTAAAGATGCGATTAATTTAATAAATAAAACTAGTTCATTTCTTTAAAAACAGTTATTTTTTCATATCAGAAAACCTAACTACATGATTTTATATAGAACTGTACAAAAAAATGTGTCTCGTTTTACGGCGTTTCATTACACACATAATTCTATTTGTTAAGTTACCTATAATTTTAAATAAAATTTTAGATTTACTGTACTGTACTGATATCTGCATGTAAAATATTTTCTCTAGATCCATCAAAGACGTACAATTTCAAAGTGCTCATGATAAAGTTTTATTGTTATCAATAACCGCAAATGCTTTAACTCGTTTGAAAGTTTAAATACAACGTGGCCACAAACTAGTGACAATCATATCCTATAAAAAACCAATCGAAGGATGTTCATTATCATTATCATCATTACACCATAATTATAGTTCGCATAAGTTAACCTTCCTTTTATATAAATATTAAAAGAAAATACTACAAAAATCAATTACGAAAATAAAACGGTTAACGACAAAACGTACCGTCAAACGGGCTGGAGGGGAGATAATTTTCTCTAAATTTGCAAAATGTTAAAAAGATAAAGACTTTTTCTTAGGACGCAATTTACAAAAAAAAACTATATTGCTACTAAAGCCAAGAGGGTTCTATAGCGTTGCAAACGCACGACTTTGTTGTAAATGTATTATTGTATAATTAGGGGAAATTTGATGTTCACATGACGACTAGTTTTGTGTATTTTTGTACGAGAAAAAAGTATGCTTTTGCAAAGAAATACTCATCACTTTTTTTCTTTATAATCTTTCTACGGAGTGTAGTAGTTATCCAATACAGTACATCAGTACGTTCAAACGTGCTCTATTACAACAATTATACAACAGAACCATTCAGATAGTCCATCGGAGAAAAGTTATACACCAGCATATATGCGATTTTGCTCCACTTTTCAAAACCTTGCAAAAATTAAACAGTATAGTCACCGATCTCTCTCAACGATTTATATATTTCTATATTATTACGAAGCAATTTCTATACTTTAAATATTATATTATTCTATTGTTTTTTATGCATGTTATTTCACGAGACGACGAATTTTGGAGCAAGTTCGATGGTAGGTATTTACTTTTAATGAATACGACCTATTTAAAAAAATCGTAGGTATCCAAGACTTAATAAATTTTTATATAGGTACATTTGCACGTTTAATTCGTAGAAATAAAACGCAATTACAGGTAATGCTTTAACACCTTAATTTCTGATTACCATAAAGCAGAAATAAACGCGCAGCTCCTCGCTAATTAGTAATTTAAGCTCCACTTTCAAGAATAAAATTAAAGTATCTATGTATTTAATAGCGTTAGAGTAATCAAACCTCTAACCCTTGTAACATCCACATTAAAGTTGTTACAGTTCAATAAGCGTTTTGTTTTCAGTTGGCTGCAATTCAAGGATTTTGTTCGGCTACGCGGGAATATTGTCCTGCGGGACCACCTGGACCTGATGGACCGAAGGGAAACCCCGGAATTAAAGGAGATCGCGGAGATACCGGATTTCCGGGAATACCTGGACCCATAGGTCCCAGAGGTACGTTGAAAGAAATTGAAGGGCTTGATATTCGATATTGTGTCGTTAATCTTGATGCTAATAGGATAGAGGACACTACTCTTGTTTGTCGGGAAATGTATCGTCTATAAGCCGCTAACAGTAGCTTGTTCAATTTAATTTAGACGAAATTGAAAACAATTGAATGTTGAAAACAATTTTTGATATTTTTTATATAATTATTTTTAATACTTCAGCCTACAGAAAAATCAGTTTTTAATATTTTACCATAAGTATATTTCGACCTTTTATTGAGGTTTCCTTCGGTGGTTTCAAAAGTCTTAGAATACTGTTTTAATATATTAAAAAGCGATTTTTCTGTCGGTCAAAATATTAAAAATAAAAAATTAATTATAGAAAGATAGGTTTATAGAATGCACGCACAAATGTACACCTAAAAAAAACTTGCTGCGGGTATACGAGCTTTCCTTTTAAAAAATCAAGCTGTTAATCATATATCAACAAGAAATAAGTCGATTGTTATGAAAAGAAATACAGCTTGTTTCAATAAAAATGCCTATAAGTGATTTGCACTTTTGAAAAATGTATTTGATTGCAAAGTTTGACATTTGAATCAAAAATCCTAATTTTCAAAGCAATAGTATACCTACAAACCATGCGGAATGACATAGATGTTAATTTTCTATTAATATTTAAGTATGCAAGCCGTTAAATCAGAAAAAAATTGATTTATCGCCCCTATTTTCATTTATTCATATCTACTTTTTCTTAAATTTTATAAGTAACGATCTAAGTTATTAAAATTAAAACGTTATATAATAAAACGAACTACATAGAAACGAAAATTTCGCATAAAAAACATCCATTGGTGTTATACCTAATTAAAAATTTAAACTACAGTGACCGGCATAAAGTCAGATACAAATGAAAAACTTTTTTATTGGAAATTTCTCAGAAAATTTTATTCTTTATAAAAATATCTGCATAGTTCCAAACTGAAAAAAACGCATGTCAAAATTTGAACATAAACTTTCGTATACGAGGGACGTTCAAAAATATGAAATCGGCTCAAGAACAAAGTACCATTATTTTTGAAAATACATAAAAATTTTATTTGGAAAAGTCACTTTTTTTCCTTTCTGCCTATTTTTTCCTTTCGTGGTATGTATTACGTAAAACGAATTTATTTAAAATTGATCTATTGTTGGGTGACATAAAAATGTAATATCGAATTTAACTTTAGATTTAACTTTTAGTTTTTTCTTGAGACGGCGACGTTGTAGAATTGGTGGGGTTTTAGTATGCGTTGCATTATGCGAATGTTACCTAGTTTGTAATGTACGAAACAACGAAATATACAAATGTCGAATGTATGGAAGTGGAGTAGAAGTACGATAACTTATTTATATACTTTATTATGTCTACTACACATTAAATACCTATCGATATAATGATCCGGAATAAAGGTCACGGCGGTATTTTTTGTAAATAGAAATTTAAAAAAAACGGTCTGGAAAAATTCTTTTTTCGTAGTTTATTTATGTTGGCGAGAATTTCCCTACATTTTCGTAATGGTCGTACACTTGACAGCTACACAATATTGTTTTCTTTTGTTGACCGTTACTTTTAACGTGCCATTATTTACCACTTTATTTAGACTCGGCTTTTCGCAATTTTACTCATTGTCGATTAACCCTAACCATCGGCCAATCACCATTAAAATAATTGAGAAGCTCAGAAAGGGCATAAAAAATATAGTATCTCGTCCCAAAACATCAGATTATTCAAACATTCAAATGTAAAGTTAATAACATCAACATGAAAACTAGAAAATGTTTTTTTACATCAAAATGTCTTCGACTGCATTGAGCTCCCGTTTTCGAAGTAAACATAATAACATTGAAAAAATACGATAATTAAATTTTTAACTTCATTTCGTTTAAACATACCGTAGATAGGTACTAGCTGGAAAGTTGGATCTACGACAATTTTTATTCGTTAACATTAATTTATGATACGAGATAGGTAATGTATCTCATTTTTATTCATAAGCTGCGAATTCAATATTAAAGTGCTCATCTTCTGGTTCTTTATGAACGTTATCTGAAATTGAGTTAAATTTTCCTACAAATATTGATGTAATCAAAAAAAAAACCTTTTATACGAAAGAACACGAAAGTAAACACTTTTCGCTTGAGAAAAACCTATTGTAAAAATAATCTGATCTTTAACTTATTCCGAAATTTTTGGGAAAATCATTCGCTGTAAACTATAACAGTAAACCATCCTTTTTAAGTAGGTATTTGTCGAACTGAAAAAATCATTTTTTTATCTAAAAAGTAATATACGTAAATAAGTACAGACAACTTTTAAAAGCTTGTTTTGCGACCCATTTTAGATATCGAATTTTAACTATACACAGCAACAATTTATTATAAAATAAATAAGACTATTATAAAATAGCTGAATACATTTAATTTTTCATCTCTCGTTATGAATTCTATAATGTGCTAATCAAAGTTAAACATTATTTATTCAGTTTTAATTTAACGTAGCTACATAGGTACATACTTAAGATTTTTTTAAACGATAGCAACTCTCGCAACTACGTTCTTAAAAGAAATCCTTCCGCTACAGTAAATAATTTTCGGAGCAACAAATAAAACATCGCTTCGCTAATTTAATAATTGTCGACGAGCGAGTTGAAGACTGGCCAATTAGTGAGCCTACAAATAATTTAATAGTATTAAATAATTAAACGTCTAGATCTGTTACTTATTGTGAAGTAATAAAAGCGACTAGACTAACGATACCTTTGCAATTAACAAAAGTGCGTGTTTTTTTAACGCAATAGTAGAAAACGCGAAGATGTTTTATGTAAAAGTCGTTAAAATTGATTTAGGCACTTACGTACTTGCACTTGCCTACATACATTTGAAAATAGATTTATGAGAAAATATAATATAAAAACAGTATAAAAAGTGAATATATGTATGTATGTAAGTACGTAGGTACATGCTTTATACCCTCTCCTCGAAAGTTTAACACTACGATAATCCACACAAATAAGGTTCTGACTAAGGCGAGACTTTAACGACTAATATCCACATACATATGACATGGGGGATGTATCCACTTTTAGTACCAAATATATCAAGACCCTTTTTCGTAAACGAAACAACTTTTTATATCGGTACCTACTCACGAAACGTTATTTATAGAAAAATCAACAATATGATGGTCGGCATATTTTTGTTGTTACTCCACGAATTTTATTGAAATTTTAATGTTAATAAAAATCCCTTTTTATTATAATATTATAATCGCAAAGTTTTAATTTAATTTTTAGGTTATCCAGGAAAAACGGGAGAAAAGGGCGGTCAAGGTAAAACCGGCTTAGATGGTAGAGATGGAGTTCCAGGCGAACCAGGTTTCGACGGTAAGCCCGGAAGGAACGGTCACGATGGAATGTCCGGAATTAATGGTCGTCCTGGTGACCGTGGAAAGATGGAAGAAACGGAACAGACGGTATGTTCGTTTCTAAATTAATTTGCTATAGTTGAAACGTTTCTGATAGACAACGAAATCTGGGGTGATGAACTTACAACAAAATATATAGACAAGCTGAGCCGATCGGGTTGGTGCGCTATAACAAAACAATATTGGTTAAATTATTCTAAAGTTTTCTCGTGATTAAGTTATTTTATAATTTTATAATAATTAATCGCGATTTCATCTTTTTTTCTTCTTCATAAACGCGTTATTAAAGTTAATATAATCGTTTTGGATTTGAACAAGCTTTTAATCTGTTAATCCACCATTTCATTTCACTTTTGTACAGAACAAATACGACTTCAACGACATTATATAACTGCGTTTTTATTAATTCTGTATTAGCAAGTTTGATGTTTGTTTTCCGTTTTTTTACAAAGCCTTCTTGAATTTCGCAATTCATATTAAGATAGACGAAGCTACGTTTAAGTAAAACGTACATAAAAGGAACATCTTAAAAAAGAAATTCTAAATAAATTATTATTTTTTAATGAAATAAAACTACAGCGCCTTGATAAAATTTCAATTTCAATTTCTTTTACTTTAGTAGACACTATACGGGGTGTCTCTTAAATAACAGATAATATTTTAACAGGTAATAGATGACGTAGAAAGAAACGCAAATGCGCAATACGTGCAATCCCAACCCGAAAAAAAAAAGTTGTGAATCTGAAACGCAAAGAATTGCCTAGTACGGATCTGTACGTCCATGACCGAAGTCAAAATACCGACTTTGTCTTTGTCTACGTTAACCGATATTTATGTATACGTGCAAGGTGACAAAAAAAAACGTCGATTTCCATTTCAGAATGATCTAATTGTTCTTGTTTATAGGTGAATGTCTATAAATGCATGTTCAAACGTTTTAGGAACATGTACTATCATTTTTGATCGTTTCGCGTGTATTGTTTAAATGAGAATAATTAATATTAAGAATTCGCATACCTGCGTTTAAGCAGAGGAACATTGTCTAAAGAATCTAACAACGATTCTGTAAAAAATCAAATTAAGACACTGCATTACACGATAATTACATACGGCCCACTATCACCTACCAATTTATCGAAAAGCGTTGTTAACGACTTTGTCGAATTACCCATGTGAGGGTTATCATGGGTTGACCTATGAGTATTATGCTAAAAATGCCATTCCCGGTAAAGTAACACTCGTCAATAAACAACAGTGTCGCAGAAAAACTCTGGTTAACGTTTGCATATATCTGTACGCTGTCGGGACCGTAGTTGGCACTAGGCATGTATATATATTTTTCGAGTTATAGCGTTTTACGCCTTGCGATTCCCAATTTCCATTGTCCTCTCTCATTCCATTCTCCGTCATTCAGGTGTCTTTCACTCATGGATTTTTGGATCCCTTGACTCCAGTTTTTCCTTGGTCTTCCTCTTTTTCTTCTTCCTTGTGGTGTCCACTCGAGTATTTGTTTCGGCAGCCTACTTTCGTCCATCCTCTGGATATGTCCGTACCATCTTAATTGTTTTTCTTCTATCTCCTCTATAATGGTCTTTTCTACTTCCATTATTTGTCTGACATATTCATTTGTTTTATGTTCTAGTCTTGAAATCCTCGCCGATCTTCTTATGGCGTCCATTTCCGTAGCTAATATTTTCTTTTTATCGTTTTCGGTCATTGTCCATATTTCACTGCCATAGGATAGTACGCTTTTTATTATAGAGTTGTATATTCTAAGTTTGCTCCGTTTTTTAACGTTTTTTGACCATAATACACCATTGAGAGCCCCTATGACTTTCCGACTTTGTGTGATTCGGTTTTGAATTTCTGTCGTATCTTTACCTTCATTTGTAAATGTTACCCCATGTTATGTTAAATGTTGTACTGTTCCACTTCTTCAATCATTATTTTATTCTCAAGTTTTAAATCTCCTAATTTTGCTCCTATACTCATATACTTTGTCTTGGTAACATTCATCTCCAGTCCCCATTGTTGATATTCTTCCATTAGTTTCCTGGCCATATATTCTAAGTCATCCTTAGATTGTCCAATTACTACCTGGTCATCTGCAAATTGTAATGTAAATAATGTTGTATCGTTCTTGATTTCATAACCCATCATTCCGCATTTTCTTTTCCAGGCTTTCAATGCGTGTTCTATATATATTTTAAAGAGTGTAGGCGATATACAACAACCTTGTCTTAGTCCCTTATCTATTGCAAACCCTTGTGATAGGCATTGATAGGCACTAGGCATGTCTACATTATTAATTTTTTATGGACATACGGGCAAAAATAGTCCCGCCATCTTTTGTATTCTGCTTCGGCGTCATTTCAACTATTGACTGTTACCGTATCGTCTCTTATTTCAGAGACACCCTGTATAGGTAACTCAATGCGGTAATACGAGCCGATCGAAATTTTACTATTAACGATCAATGTCGTTTCTATTACAACCGTTCATCGTTAAATATTAAAGAAAACATATTCTCTCGCTTTCGTCAATGAATAATTAATTAGTTGTATAACGCCAGTAACACGAATTTTAGAGAATTCCTTCTGTAAAGACAGTCACGCTTTCGATTTCATCCTAGAATAATTATATTTGCATGCCGAAATTGAATCCACGCTAATATTAAGTGTCGATGTATATTTCAATTCGGTATGGCCGGCTTTATTCCGACTCTACAATTCAATTAAAATTCGCAGTCGAGTTTTTCGAAAACTACGTACCTACATACATAATAAACAGATTTTTACGAGTCGCAATTTGCTAAAATAAAAACTCTGCCTAATTTAAACGCAAGAAAAAAAAATTAATTCGATCTCGTTACACTTGCCCCGCAATAAACGAAAACAGTAAATTTTATTCGTCAATGATTTCCCTTCTTGCAGGTCTCCCAGGCTTAACGGGACCGCAGGGTCCACCGGGACCGCAAGGCCCAACGGGTAAGTTGAAAAAGTAATTACCGTGGAAATTTAAATGAGGCACAATTACGAAAATTATTTTATGGTCCCCTCGATCGTCCTGTTATTGTAAGTATATCTCTGGGCCGTGGATTATGTTCAAAACGACCGTTTTTGTCAATAGAGCAAATGTCATTTCGAATTAAGGGAACGTCAGAAACGATCTCAATTTGGAGAGCATATCTACTAAATGACAACGGCACACTTCTGACAATAATAAATATTATAAAAAACTGCAAACGCCAAATTATACTTCAAAGAATGTTAAATTCCACTTTAATCTAAACATATAGGGCAACGGTGAAAAGCTCACGTCAGTATGGTTCTGCAATATAAAAATTATATATTTTAGATGCTACTTTAGATGCTGCGAATGTAATTTCCTTTCCTTCTAAAATTTATTTCACACTTTTTACATCTTTTCGTAGGAATGCCCGGCCCTAGGGGAAGACCCGGAAAGCCAGGAAACCACGGAACTCCCGGAATCCCGGGTATCACTGCGTGGAAAACGAGAGTGAATGGAAGTTCCGAGCTGCTTATAGCGCCATCGATAGCAGGTCGGTACAAGAAAAATTGGGATAACAAAACCGTCTCCGAAATAAGCTAATATGATCAAGTTGAAGCTGGTAAATACGCGGCGCGCGCGAGAGCGCCAGTATTTAGTATACGAACCGGAACGGCGTATGTTTTTAGAGTTCGCGCAAAATTTAATAAACTCGATTTTTACAGAGTTACACATTCCAGTTTTATTCGCACTTTGCATAACAAAGAGTAGATTGCAAAAACAACACTCGCAAATTGCATTTTCGCGTCATCAGCGTCTTTTGTTACGAAATAAAGTCGAGGAAATTTATAGAAATTACATATTTTCAAACTTCCTCGAAATTTATCTAACAATAAAATTGATTAAAAGTATGCATAACTTGTTTGAGGAACATATAAAAGGTCGATTAACGTTATTTTGGTGTACTTCGAGAATGCAGATTTTGAAATTTTTAAATAAAATTACCTACCTACTACATTTAGCATACGCGCGAGCTTTCGGTGTTTCTTTCTCTGGTGCCCAACAACTCGACAGGAACTGTTGTTGTTAACACGTAAGTGGCATTCCAAGTTCAACCCTTCGCGATTGTTTTTGATTAAATCAATAAAGAAATAAATAGTTTTAATTTTATAAATAAATCGTTCTTTTTTTGAAAAAAACAGAAACTTCTTTAAAAAAAAATTAGCATGTTCATGTTTCGCATATCTAAAAGTCGAATCGTATTATTTTGGGTACATTTTAGACATAAAAAGTACGATCGTACCTACAGGGTGTTTGGTAAGTCGACGCGAAAAATGAAACCCCATATGTAATTTTTAATTCTAAATCGAAAACAAAAAATACATTTTTTTGAAATTGGCCTTCATTTCAAACAACAAGGTTAAGGAATGAATTGACAAATCCCTTTTGACATATGTGTATCAAACGTCGGCCTGCAAGATCTCCAGGACCTCAACCCTCTTGATTTCTGTCTTTGCAGTACCTTAAAACAATTAGTTTATGCTAAACAAATAAATGCCGTCGAACAATTCCAAGAACGAATTAACAATGCGGTGCAACATATTCAACTAACAACAGATTTTGCAGCAATATACCATTCTTTAGTAAAGACGTGTCAAGCTTGTATCCACGTAAATGGATGGTATTTTTGAACAGTTATTGTAATTCTTGTTTTGTTTAACATTTAATGTTGAACGCTATACATATTTCAAAGCCTACAAAATTGTTTTTTTATTTTTGTTCAACAAAATTTTAAATTGAAATATCTCAGAAATGAAGGCCAATTTCAAAAAAATGTATTTTTGTTTTCGATTTAGAATTAAAAATTACATATGGGGTTTCATTTTTCGCCTCGACTTACCAAACACCTTGTATATTAAAAATCAAGATGTCCTTTACAATGAAAAATATATAATTATTTATGGTCCCCCATTTTAATTTAAACGGCGTTTGATAATTTTATTATTTTATTCATCTAGTTAAATTAAAATATTAATTAAAAAAAATGTGTGGAGTTATTATTAGGTAAATACATATGTAAATATTCTATAATTAAGTGAACTTTTAGAAAATTATGAGATTTCATGATTCTACTAAACACCGCAATGCTAATGAATAGCGAGTGTGAGAAAACAAAACGCCACGTACCTAACTGATATTACTTTCGTGTCATAATAACTGTCTCGATAAGCTTTGAATACGGATTAAGCACTTTATTTTATTCTAATTTGTTAAATATCTACATATTTATATACATTGAATTCACCACATTTTCTTTCTGCCACGATTATATTGAACCCGCAACGGATAGATATCAATAACCCAAATATTGGTCTAATAAAATTTTGTACCAGCCGGGAAGATTACTTTGCAAGAATATATTCTTGGTAAATCAATACATTATATACACTTTTTTTAAGTAAGAAAGCGACAAATTCATAAACAAATGATGAAATTGATTGTTGCAACAAATGTGCTTCTATAGAAATAAATTTAATCACTTATTCCAAAGCTAAACCATTTTAGGAGCACATTTTAACGCGCAAAAAATATTAGTTGTGAGGTTTAAGCGCATAGGTAGTATCTAATAAAAATACCTGACAGGTAGGTATTGGCGTTTCGGCGAAGTGCGTATTCTTGGTGAAAATCAGTCAAATTTAGAACAGACACGAAATATATACATACCTAAGTATGCAGTCTTGTTTACGTTTCTCTTTATTACAGTTAGTGGAATCCGCTTAATACGATCATTCTGAAAGTTGTCTCCGTCATGATATTGCTACCAAATGTAATGCATCAAAAGACGATTGTCCTTGTGGTTCCCGATGAACTTGATTTGAATACTTTGATTGTAAATAATAGACGACTTATTTTTAATTAATTTTAAATATTTAGCGATATTTTGGAACGACTGATTTTGACAACAATAGCTGACCGATAACGATATCATCCGCGATTATAATATGCGAATTCCACTATCTTCGGATACCGAACGTTTTAGTTGTTCGAAAAAAATATATTATCAACGGACTTGTCTACGAAATATAAATACAAACGCTTTTATGGTATAAAATGGATCAATATTTCAAAACAGCAGTGTCACCTCAACTTTTACGAATCTTTAAATATCTTATTTTATGTTCCTCTTCGAAAGTCGCGATGATGACAGTATTTCCTTCATAAATTATGTATCACGGCTTTCCTCCCCGTTAAAAATATCGACGTGCAAAATTTTTAGATGAAGTTGCACGATATACTATATAATAAAATACCCTATAAGTATTTACCTAGATATTTTTCTCAAGTTACTATTGTTACTTAGGTAACACATACGGTTCCTCGAGGGATCCCATAATCGTATACGAAGGCGAAAATATACGTTTGAGATGTGCGGCGAGCGGATTCCAAAACCACATGTTGAATGGAAACGAACAGATGGACAACTTATTTACACCGGGACGTATCAAGGTAATTATTTCTGTTACTTTCCAACAATTTATCGATATTTGATGGATTAAAATAACTACTCATTTATGATCTGTAAAACGTAACAATCCTTCGCAATTCGTCGCATTTCGAATGAACAAATTCACAGCTGGCATTGTACTTCATATTTTATTAATAAGCCTGCGCCATAATTCATCAAAATTAATTCACGAGTCCTTCGTAATTCACACCCCACATCTTCCTTGTACAACGTCTAGTTTATTGTTAAATTTCTGTTTGAAAATGTCGGATGATGGTAAGTCGATAATCTCGCAGTCTAAATAAAACATATGAAAATGATGTTCAAAGTTTTAACCGAACGCGTACCTATGTGCATGAGTTGATTAAGTAGGTACCTATTCAAAATTTCCTTTTGTTCACAACCTATAAAGTATTAAAATATGATGCAGTAGTAACCGCTTATAATGAACTCTCGTTTATTATGAACCGTTATAGATGGCCAAACAAATTGTTTTTCGCTTATAATGTACTCGCATATATTGAACTTTCGTATATAATAAACCACATTTAACATTTCAAACCATACAATGTATCGCTTATAATGGAACTTTCTACATACGTACTTCAATCTTCAGCAAAGTGTAAGTATGGCTTATGACAAATGTTCGAAATGTGCTCCTCGAACTTAAATACAAGCTTGACACCTGCGAGTTATCGAGTCACGGAGTCATGAACGCGCTACACGACATTATTATAACCAATTTGATTGATGAATCCGTTATCCTTTGGTTTAACTGTTCACGACTTTATTTCAACACTGCAGACAAACTGTTTTAAATGGTCCTATTGGTAAAAATCCAAATGATTGACATTGTAAATTTTTTCAACAAATAATTTGCGTTTTTCGACATACTGTCTTAGGTAACTAGATATTAAATTAATGATCTTTTGATCGTTCCTATTTCAGTAATTGATTGATATAGAACCTAAATGCACGTAACATTTCTCACTCAGAATAATCTCCTCAATAAGTTGCCAAAATTTTTACACTCGTTATAAATCACCCCGTACATACTTAACATGTAAGTATTTTATTGTTCGTTTTTACTCAATGTTTCTAATAAACAATATATCCCATATATCACAAGGATTTTCATTTGACATTCTACGAATGTCCTGCTTGCACATTTAACGATGTCCACCGGATATCCATTTTAGGTCCATTCGTCATAATCCTGAACAAGCAGGGGATATAATGGACGTCCATAATATATCCTATGTGAATGTTCATTCCAGACAATCAACAGGATATCGTATGTACATCATGTTCGTGGACATAATATGTTCATTACGTGCCTAAAAAACGGACGTCCACCATATATAACCATATGCTATATCAGCGATCTTTGGTTTATATGAATTTCGGCTACAATGAACCATTTTTGATGTCCAGTAGTGATTCATTATAACCGGACACTACTGTACTTATACAAAATATTTTAACGCCCTGCAGTTTCGATGATATCTGTTTTAATATTTAATGTGCATCGAATATTTCAAACAATTTCAATGTGCCTATAACAATCATTTTATTTTATTACATATTTGATCTTTATTCGTGATATCAATGCCATACATAATATTTACGAAATCATCGATTTGGATTTATTATTAAAAGAACGGTAGAAAGTAAAAAATGGTTAAAACGATAATAAAATCAATATTTAATCAAATTGAATCAATATACGCTATTAACTAATTAATTGCCTTTAAAATATTGATTTTCCCCGTTAAACCAGCTCGCATATAGGTAGGTACTAACGAGAAAACCGACAACTCATACATAAATTTCACCGACAAACAAAATCTGCATTAGAACTTTATATGCATAAACAAAAAAGAATAACAAAGGCAACAATATTATTAAACTCAATTTGACGTAGGCGGTGGTAAACGTGTTTCTCTTATCAATGTAGTTTCTAATAAGTATCTACTTATTATAAATAATACCGAACCCTAAATGAAAAAGATTTTATTTATCATAAACACACTAATTACCTACTTAATGTGTCACCTTTTTAATTACAAAATAAATAAAAACGTTTTAATTATTGAAACTTTCCCTTGGTATTCTTAAATTCCCTTAAATGCACAACGTCCAACTTCCAAGATGGAAACTTGGTATTAATTTTTTCAGTAATGCCTTGGGGTAAATAAAGAGAACGCTTAAACTTGCCCGGTTGCGTAGGAATCGTCCTTAACGAGGTTCGAGTCCTTAATAAAAATACTTTCTTATTGTTTCGGTCAATGTTGCGACTTGTAAGGAATTATGTTTCGACGAATATCTTATTTTAACCGCAACAATGAAAACAAACGAAATTTTGCAACTAAAAAAATGTAGGAGACGAAATCGAGCTAATCGAAGACAACTTCCGACGTAAAATTCACATTTTTAAAAAGACTCGACTTAAACCGAATGACAAAAAAACTAAACCTTATTAGAAATTCTAGTTAGAAAACAGAAACTTTAGTAATTTATCAAATTCTATCAAGTTTTGGAAGTTTAATTCTAGTTTATGTTCCTTCAGGGCTATGCAAATTTGTTCGCCAGAACTAACAGTATAAAATTTTTCAACGGGAATCAGGTATTTACATAAATTTTCGTTTTGTTTTGTTTGATTTTAGATTAATTAATTAAATTAATTTTCATTTTTCAGCAATTTCAATATCGGGAGAAGCCTTAAATTTGACGCAAATTAATAGGGTACACATGGGAAGTTATCAGTGCATCGCCGATAATGGAGTTCCGCCTCAAGCTAATCATACATTTAATCTGGAAGTACATTGTAAGTAAAATTATTTTTTTTTTTTAATAAAAACTGAATACTTGAACATTTTTTTACTTGATTGGCGCAACAATTTACTTTCTTTTTTAATAAATAAACTGGGAATCGCACTTAATTGTCCACTTTGAGTATAAATGACTGATTCGTCAATGAAACATTAGATACCTAATTTAAGATAAGTATTGCATTTTACTAGCATTTAGGTTAAAGATTAAGCTAATGGTGATGTCGACCTATTAAGTATTTTTTCCAAGAGTAAAAGAATCGGTGATTTGCAAGAAACGATAAAAGGCTTTTTCGCGGAGTTCGGCGATATCACCTACGTGAGATTACACACCTAAAATATGTATTAAAATTTCTTTTTATTTTAGAAAGCACATAACTGAAAAGATTTTACGTAGAAAGAAAAGTATTACCTAGATACTACTTTCGATACAGGTACATATACATACATACAGTGTATGTAATGTTTCGTCAAAGACAAAGCGATTAACTTTCGAATACCGGAATGTAAAAAAATTTAAAGATGTCATACAGTTACTAATACAAAATTAATTTCTAATATTGCATAAACAATATGAAATTTTAATTAACAATTCTTTTGTAGCATAATTAGGAAACGTATGCAACAACAATCAATATAAATAAAAATGTGAACTCTCAGATTATTATTACCTAGTACTGCCTATTATTAAATATTTTAATCTTTTCTAACAAACGAACACGGGCAATCGGGAATTTCAGATTTGAACGAAGCTCTGTAGATTCGTAAAATTCCTCGAAATAAAAATATTGCATATTTTTTAGCGGCCCAAGCTCTGTAGATTCGTAAAATTCCTCGAAATAAAAATATTGCATATTTTTTAGCGGCCCAATCGCCAATGTTCAGTGTACAGCACCCTTTAAACAAAAGGCTATTTGTCTCGATATCTTAAAAACTATCAGAGATATTTAAAAAAAAGTTAAGACACGATTTGAACTAAATTAAGAGTTAAATCACCAAAATTTAGTTTTTAAGATATTGAGACAAATAGTCTTTTGTTTAAAGGGTGATATACCCTGAACATTGGCGATTGGACCGCTAGAAATATATGCAAGAAACTCTACAAACCTACCGAGTTTCGTTCAAATCTGAATTTCCCGATTACCCTGTGTTCTCTTATATTTAAGTCAGCTATACTAAATAAGCGATAAATTAATTACCCCATACATGTTGTAAATTAAGCGAGAATTAAAAAGTAATTTTGCCGGTTAAATAATATTTTGATTTGAATGCTATGTCCATTGTTAGATTTTCATTTAAAACTCTCTACCATTCATTTAAAATACCTATAAATAATTATTTTCACATTTTACGGCATTCATGTATAGGTAAATGAAGTTATTTTTTAATGAGTTTATTTCAATTTTTCGTATACATATTCACATTTCTCTAAAATCTCGATTATATCAACAATTTTATTTATTACTTTACGAACGTTTTCGAAACCAACATTTTTTATTAGGTAAATCATTTTGATGTAAAATGCAAATTAAAACTGCCACCCTTACTTTTATAAATATTGAAAAGGTCTATAAAGAAAACTTGCTGTATTGAAAAAGTTAAGTGAATCTACTATATAAAGTTTCCATGGATTCGTTTTTGTGTTATTAACTTGTACAATGCGGTACCTACGTGTAATAAACTTAAAAACTGGTTTAATTTTAAATCGTTGAATTTTTTGAAACGTCGTATATATTTTTTTTAATTGAAAAACAAATACCTAATTAAAATTACTTAAAATACTTATAGGTAATAATAATTTATTTTTTTATTTCAAAATTGTGTTTGTTTTAATTCCAAAATTTTGAAATTAATGACGAAACTTTCAGTTCTCATTCGTAAAAAGAGTCATCTATAGACATTTTTTCTTGGAATTTACAACATTTATTGAAATACCGATAGGTACTTTGCATTGTACCTGCCATTTTTTTGCAAAGATTGATATCTAATTTCTCTATAATCCCTCCCAACATTAATCTAAAAAAAAACAAACGATAGTTCCAACTTATAAAGAGAAGTACTTTTGTTAGAAATCTAGTAAAAACTTGTAAAATAAATTTTCGATAGAATTTTATAATTATCAATGCTATTCCAAAGATGCTTATTAAAGGAAAATTGTATCTACTAAAAACAGCAATTTAAAATTTGGATAAATACTGCATATAATCTACAGGGTGTATCTACTATCTTGAACCAACGATATATACATGTGATAGAACTCGTTAATGTGAACAATTTTTCTAAAAAACTGGGTCAGGCCGCCACGACCCCTGTTATTGTTTCAGAAAACGCATTTTTTTTCAAATAAATAATGTGAAAACTTAGCTACTTATCGAAAATCGCGTATTGTGCGCGGGCAATAATTATCACTAACCAAGAGAAACTAATGGCAATTGATGAAAATATTTTAGATGAAAGTTTTAACGTGTTTTTAGGAAATTCTAAAAATATAAATTAAAAAAAAAAATCTATCGGGCAGTTTTCAAAACGGCCGACTTTAAAACCTTGAAAAGACCTCCATTTTGAAATTTTAAACATTTTGATAATTATGTAAATATAAAAAATGCAGACAATAAAAAGTAGTCCCTAAAAAGTGTTTGTTTTTGAAAATTGGTTCATTAACAAAAAAAGTTGCGGCAGTTATTAAAAAAACAAAACAATATCGGAGCGTTGTATCGAAAAAATTTATTAAAAAAAGTTGTTCAGATTAACGACTTCTATCACCGATATATCGTCGGTTCAAGGTAGTAGATACACCCCGTAATAGAGTAATAAACAGTAAAAAAGATTACCACCTTATTAAGTTAATTACGTTAAATTTAATATTATAACGTTACAAGACGATGTACACAAACTTAATACATTTGAGTGATATGTATTTTGTAAGTTTGGATCGAGTTTTATCTAGACGAGATGCGCTGGGAAATACGCGAACAACTGTTTGTAAATTAATGCCTCGACTTCCGTAAAAACTTCGAAAACAGATATTTAAATTCGAGATTGACAGAAAGATCGCATTATCAACGTAAAAATGTTCACGTTTATTGCGTTTAGGACGATTCAAACTGTTCTTGCAATACTGTAAGCTAAGAGAAACATTTTTTTTTAATTTGCGAGAATACGTCCGTAGTGCATCGCAGTTTTCTCGTTTTACGAATGAATTAAAAAAGTACAAACAAGAAAAAATGATTGTAATTAGCTTTAGCGTTTTTCTAATTTTGAACTTGCACGTCAGTACGTTTACTTCTGATGCCTATATGTACCTATACCTAAAGATCTTCTAGAAAATTAAAATGAAATCTACGTAGGTAAATTTTTACAATTTATTTTTATCTTTAAATATTTAGCTGGTTATTATAAAGAAATTTTTGCTTCAAGTCGCCTAAATTACATTCCCGACAATAAATCACGCCGAAAATCTTAAATTTTAAACTTTTTAAGCATGTTGCTATTATAAATTTTTTTTGGTAATTCAAGCTAACGACGTTTTATTTAATTATTTTTTTAAGAAGAAATTAGACGCCAACATGAATAGATTCCGTGGAAATTTTTTATTGTTGTAACGCTACACGCACCGTTAGCGTTAATGGAGTTATGCGTAACGAAGTGGAATTTGTAAAGAAAATTTTTGAATTTTGTAAAATAAAAGTAGGTATTCCTCGAATATGAAATCGACGTACAAATTATAAGGCACGTATCTATACAGAAAATATATATAATTAAGCAGACAGTAGATACGTAGGCATTTGCATATAAAAATGTTAAATTTTCAACATTTTATTTGCCGCTCGAGGACTGTAATCCTAGTATAAAACTTGACTTTTAGGTCACTACTATCGCAAATCCGTAGGGTGTTAATGCGTGGCGTTACAATTTTATTACGTGATAACTCATAAATACGGCAAAAAGAAAATTACTTTTCAAATTTTATATTCGGGTGTATACGTTGAAATTTTTATATTTCAAAAATGAATACGAGCAATGCAAAATGCCAACAAAAGAAATATTTAAAGAATTAAATCGTCATGAAACTCTTTCGCGAGTCTCCATTCAGTAAATCAATCATTTAACATCGACAAAACAGAATAATCTCACCTAAACTTCCAACTTAATCAATCAAATGTTTTCTTGGCAGTTCCTCCACTGATTCGAATAAGAAATCAAATGGTGGGAGCCGCTATTGGAAATTCTGCGACACTGGAGTGCGAGATCGAGGCCTTTCCCGAATCTGTCAGGTAAAATAAAACAAAAAGATGTTCGCGACATCTTTTAATAGATGAGCTGCGATTTTTCAGTGGAAAAAGGTTTTTTCGAACGTTTCGCTTATTCAAAAACACATATGTATAAGTAGATTAGATCCAATGTCGATAGTGAAAACTTATTTACATGTAGATGTATGAAAACAAAAATTAGGTTCTTTATATATTCATGAGTATCTGTCAGATTAAATATCCAATGTAATTCAAGCATAAAACGTGACGCTTGCATTTATTTAATTAAATAATACAACTTTCGTCCGGTTACTTCAAAGAATTTTATATTTTGTTCGCTTTACCTTTTAATTTTGCAAAGTACACTCAAAAAAAAAATCCGATGTAACGCGTCCAATGTACGTACATTAACGTACATTAGATAAAAATACATTACAAACTCTTTAAAAAGTAACGAAAAATTCGTTATTTCGATAAAAATGTTCATTGTAGTTATGAAGAAAGTTATTAGGTAAAAAATTATAAATGATTCGCTAAATACAACGATCGTTTTAATTGCATAATTAGGCACTTATTTTCTTCAGTGTATTAGTAGTATTAATGAACTTTTCATTGTATCAATGATCAAAAAGTCAATAACTGGTGTTCATTAATATTATGTACAATATTTTTTTGAGTGTACGCAGGTACGTATCTATTATTCGTTTTAAATTCTCAAATCCTATTCGTGTTAGTTAAAAATTTAACAAATTTTAAGAATTCTCGATCGGCATTAACTTTTTTGTTCCGAGTTACGTAAGAAACATTTTATTTGTTTTCCCCAAAAATGTATTTCGATATTATTTCTAATTTGATCAACAGATATTGGGAACGAGCAGACGGACGTCTTTTGGAAAACGGCGACAAGTACAAAATATCGAACGACGAAAAAAATGGTTATAAAGCGAGAATGGTATTGAACATTACTAAAATTAACAGCCACGACTTCACCATGTATCACTGCATAAGCAAGAACGAAAGGGGAATTACGAAGGGCGCCTTCACCGTATACGGTAAAAACGTATTTAGTTGTTAATTACAATTACGAACTACGCATAACGTTTCAGAAATTGATCCGACTCTCGCGACGCCACCACCTATTTTGGATGGTAGTAATATTGCGGTTTTCGGCGTGCAACCTCCAGAAATAGTTTCGTTGGAACAATTATGTCCCCCGCCGGTGCCGTGCGAAAAATGTACCAACACAATTAAACACATAAGCAAATCATGCGCCGGATCCGGTTTTCTTTTTGATCTAATATATCGGTGGGAATTACGACAGTACGGGGACGAAAGGTACCCCGGATTTCCCAGTAGAGCATTGGGTAATAAATTAATACATAATAACAGATATTGAACAAATTTCTAACATGTAACCTATTTAGATTGCGAACTATATGCGGTCGGAAAACCAGTTTATCACGGCTTTATTAACACGACATATGGTTCTTGGATGAAAGATTCGCTTCCGGCGAACGACGTTGAAAGTGAAAAATTCTGGATAACTAACGATTCCGAATCGACAATTTTGTACGAATTTGACAACAAGAACGTTTTTAGAAAAAGCAACGCTTCCAGGTTGGTCTGTTAAAGGGCTAAACAAATGTTAGGCTTACGCTATTTTTTCAGGATTTACAAGTTAGACACGTCGTTTCAGGGCAACGCCCACGTTGTCTATAACGGATCGTTTTATTATCATGCTAAAGGAAAACAGAAGATAATACGATTTTTCCTTAACAACGAAACCAGCACGGAACTGGACATATCAAAATTGAATATTAATAATAGTAATTATCTTTACAGCACGGAATACAATAATTTAGATTTCAGCGTCGATGATAATGGTTTATGGGTGATCTTTCCGGTACCGGATGTAAATAACACTGGCGTTATAAAGGTATATTATGAACCTTGGAAATGTATTCGATGTTTGTTATTTTTCTCTAGGTTAGAATAGAATTAGGAGGGTACCTACTGTAAGCGAGCTTAAAGCTGGAATAAAAGAATTACCTAAAAACTAATAGTTTTGTTAGTTACACTTTATCCAAACCTATAAGCAATTTACGTCATCGATAAAAGGTTACTAGATGATGACGTTTCACACAGTGCTGTCACCTCGTACCTCGTATTTTGACAATTCTAATAAATGGTAGTTTTTCTTTATACCATCTAATATGTGCGTAAGTAAATCATCTATAGAATATGTCACATTCCAAACTTTAAACCGAATTACAAATAAACAATCTAGTAACGTTTTTTTTGATGATGTAAATTGCATATAGATTTGGATAGGCCGTAATTGTTACAATAGCCACAATTTTATGTGAAAGATTTCTTTTTTGGCGGATATTAAGCCGATTAAGCCGACCATAGGCCGATTTTTCAATATTAATGATTTATTGAATTATTTATTACGTTACAGAGTTATTTTAACCTTACTTAACAGAGATCTCTAATGAGGATGGTCACTACTACTCCCACTAAAATAAAATTAATAATTTGGAGTTACCTTTAGATATTTTATGATGAACATTTTTAATAGAGGTAGAAAAATAAACAGCTACATTATGTGTATTTTTGTCTTATATTGGATAATTTTATTATTGATTTATTTGAGTCACAATTTTGAATATTAAAGAATTATTTTTTTTATTGATTTGTTATTCGTGAATGTGTTTTGTTTTTTATTTGAATTGTTTGTTAATGTTATTAATATATTAATATATTGTTATTAATATATTATTACTCTATTTCCAATTATTAGCGTTAACAGCAACAGCAACTATATTATAACAGCAATTGTAAAAAGCAAGTTGATATAAATATCGACGCAGGTTTTCCAGAAGGGCGTAACCCAAAAAGGAAATTTTACCGGAGAGCACATGTTGTGTCGTCGTGTAGCTATAAGAAGATACGTTTGGCGCAAATACAAATCTATTTTTCCGGTGAAAAAAATCGAAATATTGTTACCAGATTTTAACAGATTATGTCTTCATTTAATTCAATAATTCATTTTAATAGAAAGTATGGGTTACGCCCTTTTGACAAAATGCCATCGATATTATCTTTTTATAGATAGGTACAAATAATCTCTTAGTTTTGTACACATTTTTAATGTGCACAAAGCCAAGAATTTTTAAGCCATTTAAAGAATTATTTCAATCGTTTTAAATCCCAGGCCAGTTTAAGTAGGTAGGTACCGACCCGTCGTTGTTAAGTACCCCTCAATAAATAACAAAGTTGATTTATGAACTCAAACAAATTTGATTTTAGTAGGTTCTCTTTTGCTCTCACGAAATTCTCATAAGAGCGTTAATTAAAGATTGCGGCTTTATTAATAAATTAACAAAATTGGCGCAATGATAATAATTATTCCTCACATTAAGACGAGTCGATTTATATAAAAAAAATCGATTTGAGTGGTTCCTATTTTTCCATATAAAGTGTGCGTGGTCCTTTTAAGAATTCTCGATCGACATTAACTTTTTTGTTCCAAGTTACGTAAGAAACATTTTATTTGTTTTCCCCAAAAATGTATTTCGATATTATTTCTAATTTGATCAACAGATATTGGGAACGAGCAGACGGACGTCTTTTGGAAAACGGCGACAAGTACAAAATATCGAACGACGAAAAAAATGGTTATAAAGCGAGAATGGTATTGAACATTACTAAAATTAACAGCCACGACTTCACCATGTATCACTGCATAAGCAAGAACGAAAGGGGAATTACGAAGGGCGCCTTCACCGTTTACGGTAAAAACGTATTTAGTTGTTAATTACAATTACGAACTATGCATAACGTTTCAGAAATTGATCCGACTCTCGCGACGCCACCTCCTATTTTGGATGGTAGTAATATTGCGGTTTTCGGCGTGCAACCTCCAGAAATAGTTTCGTTGGAACAATTATGTCCCCCGCCGGTGCCGTGCGAAAAATGTACCAACACAATTAAACACATAAGCAAATCATGCGCCGGATCCGGTTTTCTTTTTGATCTAATATATCGGTGGGAATTACGACAGTACGGAGACGAAAGGTACCCCGGATTTCCCAGTAGAGCATTGGGTAATAAATTAATACATAATAACAGATATTGAACAAATTTCTAACATGTAACCTATTTAGATTGCGAACTATATGCGGTCGGAAAACCAGTTTATCACGGCTTTATTAACACGACATATGGTTCTTGGATGAAAGATTCGCTTCCGGCGAACGACGTTGAAAGTGAAAAATTCTGGATAACTAACGATTCCGAATCGACAATTTTGTACGAATTTGACAACAAGAACGTTTTTAGAAAAAGCAACGCTTCCAGGTTGGTCTGTTAAAGGGATAAATAAATGTTAGGCTTACGCTATTTTTTCAGGATTTACAAGTTAGACACGTCGTTTCAGGGCAACGCCCACGTTGTCTATAACGGATCGTTTTATTATCATGCCAAAGGAAAACAGAAGATAATACGATTTTTCCTTAACAACGAAACCAGCACGGAACTGGACATATCAAAATTGAATATTAATAATAGTAATTATCTTTACAGCACGGAATACAATAATTTAGATTTCAGCGTCGATGATAATGGTTTATGGGTGATCTTTCCGGTACCGGATGTAAATAACACTGGCGTTATAAAGGTATATTATGAACCTTGGAAATGTATTCGATGTTTGTTATTTTTCTCTAGGTCGACGTTTCCACCATGCAAATTCAGTACATTTGGAATATTAGTTTGGATCATCACCTAGTGGGAGAAATGTTTGTTGTATGTGGAGTACTTTATGCCATAGATGACGTAACCGATCGAAATACTAGAATACGTTTTGCTTCTAGATTTATACAATAATAGACTACTAGACGTCAGTCTAAGCTTTACAAATCCATTCCGAAGAACTACCATGGTTGGTTACAATCACAGAAATAAGGTAAAACAGTATAAGATACAAAAGTAACTTCCAAGACAATTAATTTTTAATAGGAGCTGTACTCCTGGGACAAAGGAAATCAACTTACGTATCCCATACGATACAACGAAATAGGCAACTACACAAGAGACGATAAGTTTGACCACAACGATTATATAAATTCGTAATCAAACAACAGTTCCATAAACTTCAATATTTGTACTTTAGTTAGAGATAATATTTCAGTTTTTATATAATGTAAATAAGAAACTAAAATAAAACTTTTTATAATCTTATTGTTAATTATTTCTTAAATGAATGACAACCAACTAACTAATTTTATAGGTAGATACGCAATTTTAAACATTAAACATTACGGAAACCATGTATAAATTAATAAGATTAATAATCTAAGGGCCGGTTTTTTCATCTCCGAATAAATTTACTTGACAAATTTTTACCATGGAAACAATTGTTTGAACAAACGTTTCTATGCTAAATATGTGTCAATTAAATTAAATGGAAGATGAAAAGATCGGCCCTAAAACAAGAAAAATTCAAATTAATTTTACGTCCATGCTTCTTTATTATATATATATATATATATATTCCATTTATCCCATATTTCTAAAATACAAATGTTTCTGAATATATTTACTATAACTTATTAAAAATTTAACCAAAATTCCATATGAAATACTAAAAAAAGTAATAAATATTAGTCATAAAATAATTATTTGTTATTTTTTGTAAAATCTCGATTGGTAAACAACGTCGTTCCTAAAATTATAAAACAAGTAAATTAGCAAAACAAAACAACTGTTTTACGTACCGATTAAAATAAATCCATACTTGTAAAGAATTGAAATTATAAATTATTACATTAAAAATAAACAAAGAATTAATAAACAATGGCGTAACTGTAATTATAAAAAGAAGTATATTAATATTTATCGAAATAACTGTTTTATGTACCGGTCAAAATAAATCCATATCTGGCAAGAATAAAAATTATAAATTATTACATTAAAAATAAATAAAGAATTGATAAACAATATCGTATCTGTAATTAGAAAAAGAAGTATATTAACATTTATCGAAATAACTGTTTTAGGTACCGGTTAAAAGAAATCCATATCTAGAAAAAATAGAAATTATAAATTATTACATTAAAAATAAACAATGAATTAATAAATAATGTCGTAAATCTAACTATAAAGACAAGTACATTAGCATTTATTAAAACAACTGTTTTACGTACCAGTTAAAATAAATCCGTAACTAGAAAAAATAGAAATTATAAATTATTACATTAAAAATAAACAATGAATTAATAAATATTGTCGTAACTCTAATTATAAAGACAAGTACATTAGCATTTATTAAAACTACTGTTTTACGTACCAGTTAAAATAAATACATACCTACAAAAAAATAGAATTATAAATTATTACATTAAAAATAAACAATGAATTAAAAAACAATCTCGTAACTGAAATTATAAACAGAAGTATATTAGCATTTATTAAAACAACTGTTTTACGTACCAGTTAAAATAAATCCGTACCTAGAAAAAATAGAAATTATAAATTATTACATTAAAAATAAACAATGAATTAATAAATAATGTCGATCCTATAATTATAAAAAGAAGTATATTAGTATTTATTAAAACAGTTGATTTATGTACACCTTATCCAAACCTATATGATGTTCACGTCATCAATACAAGGTTACTAGATGATGATGTTTCACACAGTGCTGTCACCTCGTACCTCGTATTTTGATAGTTCTAATAAATTGTAGTCTGATTATAGCTAGCTGATAGCTTGATTTTCGAGTAGTTGCCAATTAAACCATGCAACGACATTAATAACGTGAATCAAGTAAAATTTATAAGTGGATTACCAACACAATAAATTATTTTCGTCTTCTACTTGTCCTAAAAATTTAAAATCAATTAAATAGGTGTATACACAAAATATAAGATTCTCAAGCGAATTAAGAAAAAATTAGATGATTCTAAATGTTTCTTTCGAACCTCACTTACCTCTATTATTTTGTTTTTAACACTTACACTCCCGATAAAACAAACGTTTTGGCGCATTATTAACGTAACAGCAATTTAACGCAGGGGGGAGGATAAGAAAGCTAAGCATACCTTGAAGTTGTCTTCTGTGGACTGTGAGCGCATGCAACGTGGTACAAATTCCTTGCTTTTCTTCTTCTTGTTGTTCTTGCCCTTTCGTTTTGCTTCAACTTTACGGAAATGGTCCTTTAATGAAGACTGACTTCTAGGCGCAAAATTTTGATGACTTTCCTATACTTCTATTCTTTTGCACCAGTCTTACAAGTTCATTCCATTGGTTTCTTCTATCTGCAATGAATTCGATGATGTCTTGTATTTATTCCATATTGTCTTCTCGTTGACACCTTGGTTGGGAACTCTATCTAAAGTACGGCCATCAGGTATCGATCTTAAAGTAGATATTTCTGTTATAGCAAGTTGTCTAGATTTGAATATTTGAGTCCTAGTTTAGACTGCATGTGTTACTACAACTGATCGTATCGCATCTTCGTTTTCCACCCTCGTGTTTGATCCTTTGATAATCACCATCAGTTAGTTAATGGAAGAACATTAATTGTCCATATGACACAAGACACAGTAAGACAAAAGAATCGCTCTATAACGAAATGACCGTAAATAGCTTGACGTCACGACGGATTTTGGGTCGGCCAAATTCTGACCAAACGTATTTCGGCCACTGTATACAGAAACTTCCTACCTATATTGGTTTAAAAATAAAAAATGAAACGATCGCGAAGGATACCGCAGCGTAAACGTATCGAATCGAAGCGTAGTATTCTGGTTTTCTTAGAGAGATCATATTTATGATAATCAAAATGTATCAAAAAGTTTCAATTTCAAAGAGAAAATGATTTTGTCATAGAGAATTGATTTTAGTACTCAAGGTTATCCAAGTATTTATATGATATATGACATACACGTAAAGTGTATGTAAATATTATACAAACAGATGAATAGAGAAGTTAGTAGAACAACAATGGTTCTTTCCTACCTTTAATCGGTGGTTGCAAGTACACAGTCCCGCATCCCTCGCAGAGTTTACCTATATTAACCTACTTAGAAACGCGGTAACGATGGGACAGGGGTATAGTTTTTGCTGTTACGTTTTTCGCCGTTACATCTTAACATACATATTAACCACCGTCGTTTCTCCGACCGCCAATAACGTACAAATTTCTGCAGAAAAGTTTCATCGAAATAATTAAATTTATAAACAAGCTCCTAACTTTGCATTGCTGACGTTATGTTGATTACAATCGTGTTCATAGTTTAATTTTTGTCTATGAAAAATCTGGATAAAAAAATCTGAAGTCACGCGTCGTGATAGGAAAAACGACAGTGGGCGGGGCATATTTTTAATACGTTCTTATTCTATATTATCTATCCTATGGCGCAGGGCGGCGAAATATAAGTTTATATTTTGACGTGTCAATTTCCGTACGCACAATTTAATAATAAACGTTTTAATTCGTCCTGTATGCCCTTTATTACGTACTATGTATGGTATATTATAGAATTATATGTTATACCTACAATTAAATTGTTTTTTTCATAAATTCGCTTAATACGTTTTTATACACTCTTTACGTTTCGTTTTACTTATAGTTTTTAAACGCATAAAAATAATTAATATCGTATCTGAATTACGTTATTACTTACAATAAATTAATTGTGAATAATCAATTTTCAAAAAAATATATATAATCTTTCGAAGGTAAGGTATATGCGATTTCCGAAATTATGTTAAAGCGCAACGAAATCGTTTAATTATAATTGTTCATTTTTATGATTTTAAATGTAATCTTTTGTTACGTCATTGTAACGTCATATTGTTTACTTATTTGTTACAAAGTTAAGGTGTGAGTGTAATACCTAACATTAATCCTCAAATTTTGTTTAAGCGAATTGCGCATGGTTCGAATTACATTTATAAAAATATCTACTCAAGAAAGTAAAAATCTTAACGACTTTTGAGTGTTAAATTGTAAAATTTTCATTGTAGAAACGGGTTGATTACGTTTAATACTTTATAAGTATGTACCTGTATTATTTCTAACAAGAAGTAATCTTCTGAACAAAGAGATAACAAGTGCTTCCAAATAGATTTTGACTTTTTACTGGTCAAAAGGAAGGGTTTCGATGTTATTTGCACGTTGGTATTTCCGATTAATTGAATCATTTTTTTTAAATTTATTCATTTAATAGTGTAACAGTAGACAGTTAACCGTTTCAAACTTATGGCACATTTTATAAAAAAATAATGGTGCACGAGAGGATAGGTTAATGTTGTTCTTGCTGTTCTCTTCATTAACAAAATATAAGACGAGATAGTAATTTTTTAACAAAATAAAATTAAATGAAACGAATAAAATGTTGAGAAATCTCCGTAAATAAACCTAAATGAAATTATTTTAATAAATGCAGGAAATCCAGGTGTTCTTAGTGGTCTTATAATAAAATAGATATAGATATGTATTAAAATCAACATAAGATAAAAAATTAAAAAATTCATAGGTACATTACTCCGTCATTTAAACACATACTTATGTAAGGGACAACTTTTAAAGATAAACAAAATAAGCATCGAAAATAGCAACAATGTTTGCAAGGAAAGCCTGACTTACGCGGGCAAATTGATAGCGTTACGATTTTTACTTTTTTGAGTAGGCATCTGTTTCGAAAAACAATAAAATTCAATAATAAAACTCACCGGTAAAAATAGCCCCGCTCGATACAATACATAGAAAGATCCTACCTGTAACAAAGAAAAGAAAATTAGTTTCAAATGCGATCGACTTATTGGATGTCTGTTGATTGGTATTGTTGGACATTGTTTTATTATAATTCGAAATGAATCGAGCTGGTTAAATTAATAACTAAAGATTAAATAGAAATTAGAAAAGCTTTTAAAATCATATTTGCAATTCATGGCAGATAATATGCCCTTTAATTCGTATTTAATACATAAATTTGTCAAAATGTGCGGTTTCAAAATTATAACATCTTCACCCATATATTCTAGAAAGTAATGGGTTGGCTGAAAAAGTAGTAGCCATTTGCAAAAATATGTTAAGAAAATCGGCATAAAATTCACTACCGATCGTGTCTCTTAATAGTTTTCGATAGAATGCACCGTTCTCAAAATAATCGAAAAAAGTGATAATTTTTTTATTATTTTCTCTCGTAAATATTATTTTTCAAAAAATATATTCCTTTTGAGAAAAAGGAAAATATCACGTGCCGTCAGGACAACCTGGATCTACTGGACCTCGTGGACCACCTGGACCACAAGGTGTTTTAAATATTTTCATTACTACTTATAATTCATTAAATAATTATATCTTCTATGAAATTCGAGGAACTAGTCCTGCTTTGTCCACAACTAAGATGTATCATAAAAAAAGTTGAAATAACTCTATACAGAGTGTTTTCTATAGATCAGTAAAGGGTAATTAATATTGAAGATATGATAAAATGTCATTAAAAGAAGTTGTTTAATAAGTTCAATAAGAAGTTGTCACTACACAAAATTGCGGGGAAAATCGCTAAACGTTGACAAATAAGTGAAACTGAACAAAAAATTCATCAACAAGACGGTCGCGGCCCACACCCGGCTCTGTTAATAAGAAATTGGTTGAATAATACATTTGGAAATAAATGGATCGATAGATTTGGGCCATAACTCCAGTTACCAAGAATTTAGAAAGAAAAGTGGAATTATGTATGCACTAATTTGAGCGAAGGGTTTTTTGAATAAGTTTTTAGTTGCATCCATTTAAATTGTTACCTAATTGTGATTAAATAATAAAAAGCGGTTTACTTTAATTTTTAATATTTCACTTCTTTCCTTCTAACCTCAAATTTAAAATATTTGATTTGAATAGTATTTTCCCGTGAAATTAAAAAAAAAACAAACTCGTTCGATAACTGTTCCCATTTTTATACTACACCTACGGTTTCACCTATTTATCAAAGTTGGGCGATTTTTCCGTAACTTTTATATAATGACATAACTTTTACTTTTGAACAACTTCTTTTAATGAAGTTTTATCGTACCTTTAATATTGATGTCCCTTTACTGATGTTAATTATTAAATATTTTTTAATAAAACAACTTGTATAGAGTTATTTTAACTTTTTTCATCATTTACGTAATAGTAACATGCATTCACTTTTAATTATCTATTTACGTAACGCCTCTTTTACACATATGTACACAGTATATAATTATAGATAACTAGTAATAAACAAAATTTTGATTAAAGCGTGGTTTTGTTATAGGATGTACACTCAACTTATAACTCACCGCAATGGTAAATACGTCCTATTTGAATTCAATATGGAAACATTTCACATTGTAGAACTACAATAATTATAGTTTAATTATAAGATCGAATTTTTATTAGATATTAGACGATAGATATTACAACGATTGGCATTTTAGAACCTACGACTTTGATACATGATTCGATGGGAATACTTCGCAAAATAAACCACGAGTTTACGGTTTAAATAAACAAAGTAGTCGAGGTGTTGTTATATCAGGATTAACAAAAGATAATCTGGACTCTTTGTACTCGTCGAAATATAATTATTTCGACTTCAGTGTTGATGACCTAATGGCTTTTGAGAAATTTTTGTCGCTCCATATACAAACAATACAGGAGTGGCAATGGTATATAATTTAAAAATCTAAGGTAATTTGGAAATTAAATTTATCTAGCTATTTTGATAGTTTTACGCAAATAATCTCGAAATACAATAAATAGGAAACATCACCTTGAATCATCGAAAATTTAGTGATATGTTCGTTGCGTACGGAATATTGTGCGCTATTGATGACAGGTTAGAAGATGTGCTTAAAGTAAGGGTTGCCGCTAATTTGATTAATAATACAATGTTATCTATCGACCTGTTAAGTTCCAAACAAACTGGTAGCATTACTATGTCGATGCACGATGACAAAAACAAGGTGGGTACCTCTGCATTTTTCATTTTGATGTCTGTCTTATAAATAAATTCTCCTAATTTTAGAACAGGCTATTGGTATTCGGCAAAGCAATAACAATCTACCCAATTTCGTGCGAAGGAAATAATTTTAATAGTACAGTAATCCCTCGCCAACCGCGGGGGTTTGGTTCCACATAAAGACCGTGGTTGGTGAGGCCGTGATTGGCGAGGGATACATGATTTTTCACTGTGTACATACAATACATTGTATTACATGGGAAAATTGGAAATGAAACAATAAATAGAAGAAGTTACATCGTAAGCTTTAATGAACAAAGAAATGTATAGTACTATTATGTACATATGTACGTATACATAGAGTATCTACAACATACACAAATTACATACGTACATTGCAATACATATATAAAAATAAATTACTTACGAAAATACGAAAGAATAGTTGGCCGTCTCATATTTTTTTTGATTTCCTTTTGGGCCTCTTTGTACGGCTGTAGCAGATCCTCCAAACCATTTTTAAATTTCAGACTCCTTTCTAATGACGGATCTACGTCAAAAACCAGGCCTTGGAGTTGTTGTGCAGATGAAATAATTTTGTTTATCTTACTTAAATTCAGGGATGCAGTTGTCGATATCGTGGTGGGATATTCCTGGGGGTCGTCATCGTCACTTGATTTAGCTTCCAGTATTTCATGAGGTTCTGTTTCTGTCAGTTCATTATTATGAGAGTTTAGAATTTCTTCAACGTCAGAAGACTGCAAGCTGTTAAATCCCTCTCCATGAATTTCGTGCAACACCTGCAGAATCTCTTCGATTTCAGGTGCTTTGTCAGGCACACCTGAATTAACCATCACTATTTCAGACCATAGTTTTTTCCAGCATGCATTTAATGTAGATGGAAGTAACTCATCAGTTGCATCATTGATGATTGCTACACACTGAGTAATGTTAAATTGTTTCCAACTCTGCGTAACAGTCAGTGAAGGATCTTTTTCCATCCTGTCCAAGATATGACTGAAAGTCCGTCTCAGGTAATATCGTTTAAATGCAGCAATTATCCCTTGATCTAATGGTTGTAGGAGTGAGGTGGTGTTGGGAGGCAGAAATCGAACTTCTACATTTGGGTCGACTAATTTTAGGGATTCGGGATGTCCGGGAGCGTTGTCGATGATAAGAAGCGCTTTGAAACTTTGAGGTCAAATATTGCTAACACTAGGAACAAAGCAGTTCACGAATCAGTCTGTAAATAATGATGCCGTAACCCTCGCTTTTGGATTTTCTCTCCAAAACGCTGGTAAGCGATTTTTGTCTTTATTTTTAAAAGCACGTGGGTTAAGACTTTTGTATGGGTTTCACTCGAAGCGTTACACCAAAATAGAAGGGTTAGCCTATTTTTAGCAGCTTTAAAGCCCGGTGCAGATTTCTCATTTTGTGATATGAAAGTTCGAGTAGGCATCCTCTTCCAAAATAAACCTGTCTCGTCGGCGTTAAATACTTGTTCTGACTTATACCCCTCACGTTCGATGAATTCTTTCAGCTCGGTCGGATATCGATTGGCCGCCTCTTGATCCGCTGAAGCCGACTCTCCCACGAATTTAACATTATGCAGAGAGAACCGTTTTTTTAATCTTTCGAGCCATCCATTACTTGCTTGGAAACTTAATGTTTCACTTTCAGACTTTAACTGATCAAAAAGCCGTATCGTCTTTTTTTGAATGATGCGGCCACTAATAGGCACCCCTTTTTGTGTTTGGTCTTCAATCCAAATGCTAAGAGCTTTTTTCATCTTTTCCATAGTTTAAGATCGCGAAAAAAGTGCCGTTTTTAACACTGGACCGAATTGATTGTTCACACTTTTTAATTGTTCTTACAGTCGATTCATTAACCTTAAACTTTTTCGAGACATTCGCAAAAGTTTCACCTGCAGCTAAACAATCCAACAACTGATTTTTTTTATCTAGAGCCACGACACTTCGCTTTCTTTTTCCTAAATCTTTATCGCCATTTTTAGAAGACATTTTCGAAAACTCCGAAACGAAACGTGCAACGTGTAGGAATAACACTGAACAACTGGATAGTGTAAACCCGTTTTCCCGACTATTGACGATTAGGCTAATATATAAACAAACCACTCCCTTCCATTCCTTCCCGACTGCATGACGCGAGTGTGCAACGTTATTGCACTTCGAGTTTACCCATTCTTCACCGAATATTTTGCACTTTTATATTTTGTCTTAAAAAATTAAAAAATAAATTTAAAAAAGTGGACAGCGGATAAGCGAAACCACGGTTGGCGAATCCGCGGTTGGTGAGGGATTACTGTATCTACTTAATATTTTTTTCATACAAATTATCATTAAATGAAAATAGTAGATAATTATTTTTTAAAAAAAGAAAACTTTTAATAACCTGTAATCTAAACATTATATAACTACAATTAGGTACTTTGTTAGTAGATAATTAAGTCATATAATTACTTGAAATAATGGTTTGTTTAAGCAGCCAGTAAACTAACGAAGTAAAAGAATGCCGTAAAGGAAATATGTATAATCACATCTTGCAATTATAAATAGATAATTTACATCGTATAGGTGCCTATATAAACGATAACGATAAACGATAATTGTTTTATAACTTTAGTAGTAACCCATCATAAATTAAATTTTATTATAAAACTTAAAGCTACATAATAAACTCGCTTCATTCACACGACTTTTAAATTTTGCAATAATGTTACTGACGGTGATAATATTAAATTTGTTGTTATTTCAAGTTACTGGTAAGTAATGGATTGGTTGGATTGGTGCACTCCTAGCATTTATAAAACAATGTTTATCTTCAGAAATAGTAGGCCAATCGGAATGTATTCTTAAATCTTTCGGAAATAAACGATTGGTGTGTGTTTGTAATGCAACCTATTGCGACTTTATCCCACCTGTCAGGAGAGTGGCTCGCACGCATTATATCACCTACACTTCGAACGAAAAAGGACTTAGATTTGAGAAAGAAATTGATAATTTCGGAAATAGTTTCTCGAATTCTTCCGATTCAACGATAGAAATTCAAAAATATAAAATGTATCAAAAGATTATGGGATTTGGCGGGGCTTTTACAGACGCTGTTGGTATAAATATAAATTCGTTGGATAAGTCAGCTCAGGAATTACTTTTAAGGTACCTAGACATTTATAAGTTAGCTACTCCCATAGATAAGTAAATATTTTTTAATTTAATTTTTAATAATTCTCTAAAATTCTAATTTACTTTCAAGAGGACAGCGTGTAACAAAAAAGTTACATGATTATACACAGATTGTACACAGGCAGCTTCTACGACTAAAAATAAGGGAAAAAAAGACATATAACATATGTCCTAAAATGGTTCGTTACCGAGTTACAGAGATTTGAGGTTTTCAGTTTTTTATTCAAAAAGATAACAGAAAACGGAGTTGTTTAAGTGAAATCATACTAAACGTTCAAAATAACCTCCACGGGCAGCAACGCACTGCTGAGCTCGTCGGATCATGGACCGCCTCACGCGCTCAAAAATTCCCGGAGTGTTTCGAATTTTCTAGCGTCCGTCTTCCATTTTCCGTCGAAGATCCTCAATGTCTTGAACCAGAGTAGAACACACCATAAATTTTAGATGTCCCCATACGTAAAAATCGAGAGGATTTAGATCGGGAGAACGCACAGGCCACTAATGACTTAATCAAATCTCACCACTGAACACAAAAAGCACGAATTACCTACTCGATAATTGTTTGAAAAGCTTAAATGCGTGTAACCGGTGAATTTTTTTTTAATTCACTGCTGTAACTCGGTAACGAACCATTTTCGGACATACGTTTATATAAACTTTTTTCCTTACTTTTAGTCGTAGAAGCCGCTTGTGTATAGTTAGCCCCCTTTTTTTTTGTTACACCAGTAACAGGTTGAGGTTTATACGGTAATAGGTTAAACGGCAGTTGTTAAATTATTTCCAACAACAGCTTTACTCAATTAGAATAAAAATTGATTGCAGTTCTTACTTTGGCGAAAACGGTATTGAATACAATTTAGGTCGCGTTCCAATAGGAGGCACCGATTTTTCTACACGCTTTTACACGTATGACGATGGTGATCAGGATCCAAAATTAAACAATTTTCAATTAGCCCCAGAAGACTACAACGATAAAGTAAGGGAAATATTATTTATATTTGCACTATCTTATTTAAATTAATATAGTATATATAGTTAAGCGGTTATATAATAAAAATCTGCCCAATATACAGTCGCGCTCGCTTATAACGAGCTCGGGTTTAACGAGATCTTAGATATTACGAGCATTTTACGTGCTTAACGTTTGAAATTGTATTCACGCAATGCTAGAAATTCCCGTTTACTGCGAGAAGTTTAAGAATGTTGCTTTATTCCAACTCTCTGGCAAGTGATTTGCGACAAATAAACACTTAAACTTGACATTAACGACTATAAGTATTTCTCGTCCACATAATTATTAAGAACCCTACAAGTCTCCGTATCAATTTCCGTGACATAAACAAATTAATATATCAATTATTATCAAAAACAAATTATAGTATATACTGAAATAAACAAAACAGCCTGCAATGACGTATTTCTTTAAAATTAATAGAAAAATGCCCTTATTTTCCATAATACGTAAATAAATTTTTTTTCACTTGCAATTTTTCATTCCCGGTTACGACGAGTATCGGTTATTAACCAGCAAAAAGTGACGGTCCCGTCAATCTCGTTATAACCGAGTTTGACTGTACGTATATAATAAGTAAATAATAAATTACTTTAAAAACTATCATCCATACAAAATACTGAGAAGTAAGTACTTACGTCGCAATAAATATTTCAAAATTTAAAAATATTTTAAATATTTAACTAAAAATTTAATTTTTATAGTATAGTTTAATATTTTAAAGTTAAAAAAAGTATTTTACTAATTATTATTATTATAAAAATAGTTGTTAATACAAAGTTTTAATTGATCAGGCGTACGAGAAAAAAAAATAGGAACATTTTGATATGTTTTGGCAGAACGTCTTAACCGTCACTTTTTACAAAAATGAGTTATTCTGACTATCTTATGCATCTAACAAGGAAGGTAAACACCGATTTTGATGAAAATTTTATCATAGCAACTATTACCCAATAGATGATGTTTGGTGAAAAAAATTAGTTGTCATAAAGACTTCGTTTACGTTTTATTCAATAAAGTTGGTAAAATGGTGATTTTCAAATTCATAGAATTGTTATCAGAACGATTTTAGATATAGGTTTGAAATTCGTAATATTTCAATTTGAGGTTATTTTGCACATTTTCGAATTAAAACAAATTTTTTTCACGCATAGTTTTTGAGCTCGGCCGCCATCTTGAATTGTTTTCAATAAAAACATGAGGTATGTTATATATCATTAGAAACCTTTTTTTTCTATGTTTAATCATCTAAAAATTGTATGGGGTTACATTAGAAAAAATCGAGATAAAATAGAAAAACTTTTTTCATATACCTATTCGTTCGGCTATTGTAATAGGTATATATTGTACTTACTTACTTTCATTCTTCTATTTTAAACTTTCTTTAAAACATACGAACCGTTACATTTATAAAATATTATTAAAGGAAACCATAGCTAAACCATACACACCTTATTTTTTGGCAAAATTTTGACCGAACGTTTTGAGACGAGAACGTTCAGATCAAGTCGGAAACGACTACAAAATTCGTATTTCTAGTATAGCGAAGCAAGAAATGACGAACTGGGGGCGTTTAAATAGATTATAATTTTTGTATAATATCGATAAAATGACACTACCTGACACGCATAGAACAGATCCGGAATTACTCGAAAAGTAGTTTTTCGAGAATAACAATGAAAGAAATGACAATATTTAATATGACAATATTATAATAGCCGAACGAATAGGTATATGAAAAACGTTTTTCTATTTTATCTCGATTTTTCCCAATGTAACCCCATACAATTTTTAGATGGTTAAACAGAGAAAAAAATAAGCTTTCCAATGACCTCATGTTTCCATTTAAGAAAAAAATCAAGATGGCGACCGTGCTCAAAAACTATGCGTGAAAAAAAATTTTTGAATTCTAAAATGTACAAAATAACCTCAAATTGAAATTTTACGAATTTCAAACCTATATCTAAAACCGTTCTGATAACAGCCCTATGAACTTTATTGAATAAAACGTAAACGAAGTCTTTATGGCAACTAATTTTTTCACCAAACATCATCTATTGGGTAGTAGTTACTATGATAAAATTTTCATCAAAATCGATGTGTACCCATTGGGTAACCTTCCTTGTAAGGCAAAAACATAATCTGTTAAAATCTGAAAGTTTTTTTTGTTAGTAATAAATGTAATAGAGAATCGCTTCAACTCGAAAAAATATAATTGGCAAATTGTTTTTCAAAATGATAAAACAATCCCAATTCAATTTTTGAAATTTTTACAATTAATATCTTTACTTACAAAGGCTTATCATTACTATGCATTCGAAATGCATCACTCAATCCCCCAATTATATAAAATATACGATCTTCGTTTTTAATATACCTATAGTTATAACAATTTGCATTACCTACTTATATGTTTTAGATTCCATTTATTAAACGCGCCATTGAATTATCAAACCATGAATTGAAATTAAACGCCCTTACTTGGAATGCTCCCGAATGGATGACTTACAGAAATTCTTCTGAAGAAACTCCCTCTATAAAGCCTTCTATGTATCAAGTTTGGACTAATTATCACATCAAATTTTTAAACATGTATCTCGATAACGGAATAGAATTTTCATCTATTTCAACTGCCAATGAACCAGCTACGGCTTCATATTTTAATGCATCAATGGTCACTTGGAAGGCCGAAGATTTGGTAAGTAATATTTTAATACTGACATGACACGTGAATCGGTGAGTTTATAATTATGCACCTGTTGAACTTGTTGTGGATGGAATAAACATAAACAAAGCGTCGGAAATACAAATGTACGGCACACGCATCAAAAGGAACTTTACTCTATGGAGCATAAACATGGAGAATTATAAAAAAAAATTAAGTGTTGGAAGCAACAGAAATAGCAGGAAGAAGATCAGGAAGAATTCCACGAACCGACCGACAGGGTAGAAAATGGTACCTATCCGAAAACTAATGGGACTGCAAAACACGATTGTGAGCAAGATTGAAAATAAACAACTTACTTGGTAGGTACCGGTCATGCGGATGACACAGGATGACAGACAACAAATTACCAAAAGCAATGACCTAAGTACTACTACAATATAAAAAACAAATGGGTAGACCCAAGAGAACATATAATAGAAAGGTATCCGCAAGAAAATGAGCGCATGGAACATACAATAAATTAAAAGAGGATCAATAAGGAAATCTGAAACAAACGCGACTAGAAATCGGGCAACGTTGATGCAACGTTTTAAAAGCCAATAATAAAAAAAAACGTTGAAGATGAAGCGATTTTCAATATGATCGAAATTAGTTCATCAACTGACCTCCGAACGGTATACAATAGTGTTTGTGTTAGTCGAATGAAAGTGTAGAGAACCTCTGACAATTTCGATTTGTAATTTGTAACTAATCATAACTATCCGGGTTTTGTAACTTGCAGTTTTAGCAGCCTTTGTAGTCACAGTTCACAGACGAAGCCACATTTGAACATTTGGCGATGCAACTTTGGCAACGTATTTAACCTTATTTTTAAAATGTTTGGCTTTTAGGGCAACTGGTTGGGTAATTATTTAGGTCCCACTATAAAACATTCCAAGTTTTTCGAACACAAATAATAATATTCGAAGATTTTCGTAGTTATTTACCAGATTACGTTGATAAGGTAAACAAATAAATAATTAATTTAATTTAATTAAGGGGGCGACCGCTGCGTTTGTTGTCAATAGATGGCAGCAGCTACTTTTGCAATACATTAATTTAGGGAATCGCATAATTTCATGTTGATCATAACTGTTTTTAAACATTTATTGCTAATTAAAGTTTGAAAATAGAAGGTTTTTATTTTGAGTAATGTTTAACTTTTTCTATATGAGTGAGTACCAAAGTTATTTTATAAATGTTCTAATTTTAAAATATGAATGTCGAAATGGAACTAATAAAGTTTATTTCCAATTTTAAAGTTTATTGTCAAACTCTACTTATTATAAATATAAATAACGTTTTTCAAAAGTTATCCATTAATAAAATAATGCTTAATTTTTGTAGCTGCTGCCATCTATTGACAACAAACGCAGCGATCGCCCTCTTAAGCACCTAATCCATTAATTATTAAATATTTTTAATAGATGTTCTATTCGAATAAAGACGCTATATATTATACGGATGGCATAGGCGTGCATTGGTATGATGATTGTAAAACATCGCCTACTCTCCTTACCGAAACTGGGGTGCAATACCCCGGGAAATTTGTTTTGAATACGGAAGCTAGCATAAGTATTTTCTTTCAAATTCTAAAATACTTAATATTTGCTTAAGTATATTTTTATTTTAGTGAAAATTCTTCACGGTTCCTGGGAATTTGGAGAAGTGTACGTTGCAGATATGATCCAAGTTGGTAACTGAAATCAATGTGTGCGATAACAATTCTAATATCGGGTCGAACTGTAGGTAATGAAAAATTGGGTGGTCGGTTGGATAGATTGGAACTTGGCCCTTGACATGATCGGAGGACCAAATTATATACAAAATTATGTCGAATCTCCTATATTAATAGATGCTCGGGTTGGAGAGTTTTACAAACAGCCATTATTTTACGCTATGGGTCATTTTTCTAAGTTTATTCCACGCGACTCGCAGCGAATAGGCTTACGTATCAGTAATAATAAGTTAGAAGCGATTGCATTTATGAGACCAGACGGAGGAATAGCAATTATTATTTTAAACAGGTAAATCAATTTCAATAGGTATTGAAATGTGCGCCTAGATATTTTTTCGTCGTAATTATCGCATTTATAATTTCTCGCTTTTCGAGAATAATAAGTTCTGAATCTAACTAATTGTAAACGAATAAGGCCCGATTTTACAAACATGTTTATACTGCAGAATAAGCTAATCCTGGAATAACTGCTATGGAAATGTTTGTCGAGACAATGGTTTTCACAGCAGTTACTCTAGGAATAGCTTATTCAGTAGTATAAACACGTTTGTAAAACCGGGCCTAAGTGGATATACAGGGTGTTTGGTAAGTCGAGACGAAATATGAAACCCCATATATAATTTTTAATTCTAACAAAAATTCTTGTCGAACAAAAATAAAAAACAAGGTTATGGAATGAATTAACAAATCCCTTTTGACATATGTGTAACAAAAATTTTCATAATTTTTGAATTTGTCGATGCTGAAAGTATGGAATTTAGCAACGAAGAATATAGCAACATTATTTTTGTATACGGTTTTTGTGATGGAAACGCTCTTGCTGCTTGTCGCGAGTATCAGCTACGTTTTCCAAACAGGCGACAACCTTCTCGTCGAGTTTTTTCGGATTCATTTCAAAGACTCCGAGAATGTGGGATCGGCAAACGCTCAAAATCCGGCCGCAATGTAATTCATACAATTGCACAAAAAGTAACTGTAATTGATAAACCTGAATTGATAAATTGATGAACCAAACACCAGGCGGATTTCAACGCGCTTACGGTTGACCAAGGATTTTGTTTATAAAACATTACACCAAGAAGTTCTTCGTCCTTATCACTTGCAAAGCGTTCATAATTTGGAACCAGGAAATGCAGAACGCCGTCTAGTTTTTTGCCAATGGCTGTTAGCACAGCACAATTAAAATAAGGATTTTATTCGAGAGACGCTGTGATCAGACGAATCCATTTTTACTAGGGATGGGATTACCAATTTTCATAACCACCATATCTGGTCATTAGAAAATCCCCGTGGATCGCGAAATCGTTCTTTTCAACAAAGATTTTCGATTAACAGTTGGTGTGGTATTTTTAATGGAAGATTACTACCTCTCCAAGTTTTGCCTCAACTCCTATTTAAAACTATTAGAAAATCAAGTGGACGAAATATTAGATGAGGTAAGTATTAACCTACGCAATCGAATGTGGTATCGGCACGATGGTGCACCGTCACACATTGAAAGGAATGTGGTAGTATGGTTAAATACCAATTTTAATGAAAAGTGGATGAGTAGAAATGGTCCCGTACGTTGGCCTGCAAGATCTCCGGACCTCAACCCTCTGAATTTCTGTCTTTGGAGTACCTTAAAACAATTAGTTTATGCTGAACAAATAAATACCGTCGAACAATTGCAAGAACGAATTAACAATGCGGTGCAACAAATTCGACTAACAACAGATTTTGCAGCGGTATACAATTCTTTAGTAAAGAGATGACAAGCTTGTTTCCGCGTAAATGGTGGTATTTTTGAACGGTTATTGAAAACGGTGTCTTGTTTTTTGTAACATTTAATGTTGAACGCTATACATATTTGAACGCCTACAAAATTGTTTTTTTATTTTTGTTCGACAAAATTTTAAAGTGAAATGTCTCAGAAATGAAGGCCAATTTCAAAAAAATGGATTCTTCGATTTAGAATTAAAAATTATATATGGGGTTTCATTTTTCGCCTCGACTTACCAAACACCCTGTATGTAGGTATTTATATTATTTTATATGTACATGTGTGGACCACTAATTTTGCATCACTATGATCACGTTATACGAATTAAATTCATTTCTTTTTCCTTAATCGATTCGATTTAGAAAATAGATTTTAAAAAATTATTAGCGACAATTAGTAACACATAATAAATAACCGTGCGACAGGTTTTGAACGTCTCTAAAACTAAATTAAAGTCTAACGTTTTCATTGTATCCCATCGTATCAATAAACTGCAAATCCAAAACACCAACAGATGCTAAAAACACTATAACCCTACTAACAATAGACCCTTGGAAACATTTAGCCTAACTACGAATTGTTACAATATCACCAAATAAACGCAGTTTACCAGATAAAATTTGCAACTCTCGAGATATAATCTACGATAAAACTTAGTACCTATTATGTAGGTACTCAATTTTCAAAGACTTTAAAAGTTCATGTATAATTGCATAGGTATATCTTAAGATGTCAATCGTTATTGACCGTTATTGTTACCCTATTGTTCGAATTAAAATAAATAAACCGATTCTTATCAGGCAGTACCATTGGTGGTACTTAGGTACTGTCTAAGGACGAAACACATTTTTATACACTTTTTTAAAATAGTATCAAAATTTCCAAACCTTGCACATTAACCGGGAAATGTCGCTCTTAAGATTTTGCTTATAAATTTGTTTAAATTGTTATCAAACTCGCATCAACAAGACAAATATTATTGAAATATTTAGGTAAATAGTAATCGCTTATTAGTAAAATTGCTTAAAAAAAAAGATCACTGACCTTATCGCAGTGAAGAGATTCTGATTTTCTCGGTTACATCATCTGTAGAAGCTTCTGGAACACCCATTTATAGTCTTTCACTATACCGAAAACGCGAGTTTTCACAAAAACGAAATGTACACATACAACGCGACTCGACACAAAACACTGATCATCGAACGTAACTGATCGTTCCACATTCGCAAGGGTTTCGCACAGGTCGTGAGATGCACATAAGTAATATCAACGATCAAAACGAATTCGCTACATTTCCACGTCTGTCGTGTATCTGGAAAAAAAGCCTTTATTTAAAAGTACGAATTTGTGTGAAATACAGCCTTAGAAAAATAGATTGACAATTCAACGACAAAATAATTCTTTAAATAGGATCATTTTAGTGTAAAAATATTCATTAAAAAATTTTGTTATACGAAGAAATTTAAAAAATGTAGACTAAAATTAATTTAAAAAATAGAATAAATACTGGTTCACACACCAACCTCTTCAAACATATGAAGACATTTCTAGTTTAATAAATTAGGTAGGTAATTTATTACTAATTAGCTGTAAAAATAAAAACAAACATTTCGTTAGGTATAACTTATCCAAACCTATATGACGTTCACGTCATCAATAAAAAGTTTCTAGATTATTTATTTGTAATTCGGTTTAAAGTTTGGAAAGTGACATATTCTATAGATGATTTACCTGCGTACATATTAGATGGTATAAAGAAAGACTACAATTTATTAGAACTGTGTAAATGCAAGGTACGAGGTGACAGCACTGTGAAACGTCATCATCTAGTAACCTTGTATTGATGACGTGAACATCATATAGGTTTGGATAAGCTATAGGTAACGCTTTTAGAATGTTCGATCTTTTTTGAACATTGTGTATGAGTTGTCCTAATACTTTGCTCAAAATTTAGTAGGTTTAACAAATTTGGCGTCTCTTTAACTTATTTATTTCTTATAAATCTTATTTCTAATTAAAAAATTACAATTTTTATTAATAGACAGATGCATTTCTTTAAAAATTGCTAGGTACTGATTTTTCATAGCAAGTTTAGATTTCAAAATGTAGCATTATTTAAGTTTACTACAAAAACATTAAAGAGTAAACGATATGATAATGAACACCTACATGTTATTGTGTTGCATATTCGATTACCTAATTTATTCGTATTAAAAATTCATTCAGAAATAAAAATAACGTGAAAAGTATAAAAGTTTGAAAAAAAAACAGGCGCGATATTCATTTATTTTTTACAATACATTTACTGACCGATTTACCTAATTCCCTTGATCATACATATTATCAGGATTATTTTTATTATCATTCACGTCTGCATTTCCCCTAGATTACTATAACAACGTAGTATACATCAAATGTAACGCTTTTTGTAGAAATAAATTTAACATCAAATTATCAATATATGCCGAAGGAAGAGGTTTCATCAATAAAATGATAAAATTAAAATCATTTACGACGATTTTATTTTGGTAATCTACAAATGGTACGATAATAGACGTTTTTAGAAAATTAACTAATCACGTATAAATAAAATAATTACCTTTAAATAATTATGCCTACATAATATTGTAAAATAATAATAAATGTATCTCTTATTTCAAAATAAATTAATATAATAAATAAACAAAAGCATTTACAATTAGTAAATTTCAATACTATATAAATAAGATAATTATAATTACCGCTAAACAGTAGATTTGTTAGAATAATTCAATTAAAATTCGAAAATTTTTTATATCTAAATTTTATAATCGTTAATCGCAAGTACCCAATCGTTAACTAAATAAATACCAGGCAAGTTGTAAATATCTACCAGAGAGAGAAAATACCCGAAATTCAAAAAAGTGATTTTTAAAATTCCGTCATTTTACAACAACTATTTTCCGTTTATTAAATGTTTCGTCTACGCGACGTCATCTTAACCGTTAAAAGCTATCATCAAAGAAAATCACGTTATCGTTATCATCTATGAAATTTCACCACAGTAAATATTGCAAATAAATGCTGCAAGTAGACTAGAAATATTTTGTTTGTATACAAGGTGTCCAGGACATGGTGGCAATAAATCTCTTGGGAGCGTCAAAATAACGCCACAAGTTCCTATACATTTTTTCTTACGGTAAGTCCCCTGTTGAGATATTCACCCCCAAAGTTAAAAAATAAAAATCCATTTCTTTAAATAACATTTTTCGTTTCCGTTGTAATTTAATAATTTTTGGTGTTCCTACTACGTAATAAATGAAAGTCTACAAAATGGTGAAATAAGTCTTTTGAAATCACCTCAGGAGAACCAAGGGTGCACTACCCGTAATCTTTCTAACCTCAAAAACTTTCAGAGGTTTAAGTTTTTACATTTTTAAAGTCATTTTCGGTATTCCCAGACATTTTAGGATAAAAAAGATTGCTCTTGGTTAATTTCGATAAAGTTAACCATATTCGTAAAAATCATAGATAAAAAATAAGAGCTGAAAAGTATCCCGGATATTATTTTAATTATTTTTTCCAACGACCACTAAAATTCACACGTGTAATTATTTATTATTAAACGTTGGCCGTTGTAAATAAATAGCTCTCGGCCTTGTGCTACGAAGCTCGGTTAGTTAATTCGAAAGCTCGATATCTTAAAATATCTTTGATAGTTTGCGAGATATTGAGACGAATAGCGTAAGATAGTTTCTCGTTTAAAGGGCGCTATACCCTAAACACCGACGACTGGGCCGTTAAAAAAATATGCAATGTTCTTAACTCGAGGAACTCTACAACCCTGTCGAATTTCTGAATTGCCTGTGTTCTATTGTAAGTGCACTTGGGTGGTTTTAGAATTAAAATAATCTCAATAACAGCTGTTCACGATGGTTTTTTCTCTAGATCATAAATGGCATAAAAATCGAAATAATCACAAGGGTTGTTTTACTGCTAAATAAAATTCAGTTTCAATTATCCAATAAGATAATCAAGTCGTTTTGAACTAAAAACGCACTTAGGCAGTTTCAGCTCTAATAACCCCTTCATATGTGAATCATTTTTGTTTTAGTTATGGCCTATCTAAACCTATATGCAATTTACGTCATCAAAAAAAGTTACTAGATTGTTTATTTGTAATTCGGTTTAAAGTTTGGAAAGTGACATATTTTATAGATGATTTACCTGCGCACATATTAGATGGTATAAAGAGAGACTACAATTTATTAGAACTGTCAAAATACGAGGTACGAGGTGACAACACTGTGTGAAACGTCATCATCTAGTAATCTTGTATTGATGACGTGAACATCATATAGGTATATGATATATATGGTATATATATAGGTATATGATAAGCTATACAAACTAAATAAAACTACCATTACTATAAGAAAAAAATTAGAAACCTCTAAATTTTTCTTTGTATCTTTAATTTTTCTTCCTATCTTTTTCTCGTTATCGTTTTCCCTCTATGGTCAATTTCCAGCGTAGATTTATCCGTTGACTGCGAACTTATATTATTACATTCCTATACCTACGTAAGGTAAAATTTCGTTCGCGAAATTAAAGAAAGACCCTAGCCGAATCCCTATCCAAGAGACTAACCAAACTCGATTTTCAAAAAAATTGTGTTAGAACTTAAAGATTCATGTATTTACACTTTATAAATACATGGAGAGTTAGTCGACAAAGAAAGATCCTACTTTTCCTCGTCGTATGAATACTTTTTGTTTGTAATCCTTTTAGATAACGCAACATTCGTGCACTCACACGCAAAAAAGCCTTATTAACCGAACGAGCACTCTTCGCACACACGAACAATACCACGCCGTAATTTAAAATTCGAACTACTGAAACAAGCTCTACCGCTCTGTATCACTGACGCGAAAGATCTGACTGGGTTTTGACAGAATTCTATATATAAATGCATTCGAAAGGAAGTGAGAATTCTAGGAAATCCCGTTTTTATTTTAAAAACATTCAATTCTTTGTTCGCATTTCGATAAGTTATCCTACGAGTAGGTGGCGCACATGTTTTATTAGTTGCTTTATATTTTATCGGCCACATAAAAATGTGGTTAAACTTTTATCTGGTTTATGGTTTGTAATAGGGGAATTTTCAATGCTTAAGGTCACACGAATAGTTTTAAATTAAAAATAGAGTAAATTTATAATTTTGCGGTATAAAGGCAGCAGTAGTGATTATTCAAATAATTTTACTGCATAAAAAATACATAATTTTAGAATAAATTTCCTAAAAAGTACATATTTTAAAAATTTTCGGTCATTATCTGCCAATTGTTTTTTTATCAAACTCCACTATGACCGCTGTAATATTCCAAGCTCCCATCGCACAAACACCTACGTCCCAACACTACTAAAATTTTCTTGGTGTGTTTAAGCGTTAGTATGGTGGGAAATATCCAACCGGTGGCAGACAATTGAATTTTTGTTTTAATCACTTTTGATAAACTTGATACTTGATAAAATTTATTATAGACTTTAGAGAAATATCAATTATTTAGAATTATTATGGTCTGCCTCGCAAACCTGACAGTCCTCCCTCCAAATGAATACATTTTCAAGATGTCACCTACTGTATAAAACTACATCGCGTTATTTTTTCAAATTATAGTTTTAATTGTCCTTTACATGAATATATATGTCTGCCGATGTAAAAATGTACCCAAGTATAGCAAAAATTAGGGGCATAAATTCGAAGGGATGACACCCCTTAGGATGTTCATACCTAATTTTTGTATCATAATGTTTGTCTTGAACAGCCATTTACAAAAATGTATAGTTTGTTGGCGATAGCTCCCGTTATTTCACAGATAATAAGCGAAATCGAAAAAAGTTCCAATTTTCAAGGGTGGATTTCACCCTCTTAAACGAGAGTACAAGCGGAATACGGCTCTTGATTAGGGTTGACTAGTACTACAATCCTGCAAAGTTTCAAATTTTTCTGAGATTTCCACCTCCCTAACCTTCCTTGTTAATCTAAAAACTTTAATTTTTTTTCTATAAATAGATAGATATAGATTAATATAGGTCTTTAAAACCTGTAAGTTTTAGATTTTTTTCTACTCCCCCACCAGAAATATCCGCACTCGAAACTCCCCAAAACTTGATAATCGTCCATGTTTAAAGTCGCATAACAAGAAAAAGGGGTGGATTTTGAGACCTGAAATTTTACTGACGTACACCCTCGCTTTATGGTAGAAGCATCATAAAATGTGAAATTTCAGACTCTACCCCTTCTTATATTTTTCGTGACTTAAAAACTAATTTTTTTTTTAGAAAAAATACTCTAGATTTCAGATGGATTTATGGCACTTAAATGTCGAGTTGGGCAAAATATGATAGTAAAAAGAAATATAGCCCCCCGTTTATGATGAAGAGTTTCGTGGTTTTTTTTTCAAGTCTCTAGCTGACTTATTAATTGAGATATGAGAAATTTTGTAAACCCTCGTAAATGTAAAAATCGATTGTCGACCAGTCTTAGAATTAACTGGAAAACAAACGAGTGGGCGATAAGTTTTTTAATAAAATTATTTTTGTGCCGTCAGTTTATGTAGGAACGAGTGTACCTACGAAGTATTATAATTTTTCTAAATGGTCATGCTGCAATACTGTTGGGCGATTTGGTACGGAATAACCCATAAGCCATTCCAATTTTTCCACATTTACAGTTCGTAAATGATGGCAACATTATTTAACTTCTATTAATAAAAATAATTTTAGTCTATTCACATACCTAAGCCGCTCCGCGACCTCGATCTAATTACTACTAAAATTAGGAAACTATAGCTTATCCAAACCTATGGCCTATCCAAACCTATATGCAATTTACGTCATCAACAAAAAGTTACTAGATTGTTTGTTCGTAATTCGGTTTAAAGTTTGGAAAGTGACATATTCTATCGATGATTTACCTGCGCACATATTAAATGGTATAAAGAAAGATTACAATTTATTAGAACTGTCAAAATACGAGGTACGAGGTGATAGCACTGTGTGAAACGTCATCATCTAGTAACCTTTCATTGATGACGTGTTGCATATAGGACGAAGTTCGTTTGGACGAAGTGTGTATGATGTCACGTCATCAATACAGGGTTGCTAGATGATGATGTTTCACACAGTGCTGTCACCTCGTACCTCGTATTTTGACAGTTCTAATAAATCGTGGTCTTTCTTTATACCATCTATTATGTGCGCGAGTAAATTATCTATAAAATATGTCACTTTCCAAACTTTAAACCGAATTACAAATAAACAACATAGTAACTTTTTTTTGATGACGTGAATTCATATAGGTTTGGACAGGCCATATATGCAAGCCGAACACAATGTACCGGGACTATTAACGCCACACGTGCTTGAAAACCTTGACGATGCCACCTGCGACTTTTGAACAATACGTACAGTTTCATAACAAAATAGATTTATCTAATCGTAAATTACATTACTTGGAATTGCATACATGGGAAATTAATTTAAATTTGTTTTCGAATCGAATCAAATAAAATCACGTTATTTTTGTATTTGCATTTCTTCGTAGCACAAAAATAATTTAATGTTAGCTTTTATATTATAAGTTATTAAAAATTATTTTAAAATACGAGTATTAGCTGTTAAAATACGAAAACAAAAGTGATATTTGTTGGATCCATTTTGAAATCGTTACTTAACACTAGCTGCATCGAATTATCAAAAATTTATAAATTAAAAGTTATCGTTTGCCATATTAAATTATTACCTACACGTTAAAATCGTTAAAATGAAAACAATTGCATAGCGGACTTACCGATTTGGTGGACATTCAAATTTGCAAGTAGTTCGTAAACAATCTTAAAAAATGTACCATTCAACGTCTATATTAATAATAATATAAACAGAGTTCGAATTATTTGCCGTTTTAAAAAAGAAAAGAACATTTCTTTAATCTTCTTACGTACACACACTACCGTCGCGATCTAAATTACTACTAAATTCAGACAGGTCGAAACAAACACCGGCGATAAAGCAACACGTCATATGCATTCGATAACCTTGTCGATGCAACTGCGAGTTTGACTAATGAAATTATCAACTTTATAAAACAGATTTATCTATTAGTTATCTAAATATTATTTTGAATATGAATTTTTAATTTAAATTTGTTTTCTACAACAATAAATTTTTAATAAAAACGTTATTGTTAGAGCGTAAATTTTAAAATATTAGAAATAGATTTTATTTTATTTATTATCATGGACGGCGCAGTGAGGAATTTCTATTTAATATAATATATAGTAGACACTTTAAAGACATTTTCCGATTTTCTCAAAAACAGTGCATTAGATAGAATTAGATCTAGATAGATAATTAGAAAGGAAAGTTGAAATTAACAATGCTCGTTGAGAAAAATTCCTCATCAAACTGCTTATGTTAGACTTATTTTCTTTGGAAATTCGCTAAATCTATTAATCTGTTCTAAAAATAATGAGACTACGCATATTTGTATTATTAGCTACCTACCTACTAATGTACAATGTAATGTACTAATATCCATCACGTCATTGAATTTAATAAATAAGCAAACGGAGAGTAATATAACTGAACGCTTGAACGACTATAATTGCCAGTCACTACGTTTTACTGCTACAATCGAAAATATGCACCTATACTAATTCAAATTTTATTTGACACCTTGTATAAGTCAGAAAACACTCGTTTTACATAAAAACTATCGATATAGCATTTTAATCGATCACTTCCATCGGTTATTAGTCGACCAAATGTCTCGATGATATTCACTTTTAGAGACATTTCTGAAAGAATAATGTGCTGTCCAAATATAAAGTTTGGGAAACTTAATATGAACATTAGACATTACCTTTAGCAACAAATTACACACTAAAACACATTTATATTATGAGACCACGCGTTTATAGTGTATAATGTAAGTAAATGTTTAAAATATTTAACAGGATTTTCAGTATTCTATGCCATTTTATAATTACACCTACACAATACCTACCTATACTTACGTTAATAAAAGTATTTACAGGGAGTTTAGCTTTACAAATATTAAATATACATATAAAGTGTGTCGATTGTCTATAGTATAGCAAAATTATTGGACATAGCAACTAAAAGATTTATTTTTTGGATCCATTTATTGTATTCAAATTTTAATTACGGCCTATTCGAGGATATAAACGATTAATGTCATCGGTAAAAAGTTACTAGATTCGGTTTAAAGTTTAAAAAGTGACATAATCTATAAATGATTTACCTGCGCATATTAGATGGTATAAAAAAAGACTACAATTTATTAGAATTGTAAAAATAAGAGGTACGAGGTGACAGCACCGTGTTAAACGTCATCATCTAGTAACCTTTTATTGATAACGTGAATCGCTTATACGCTTGGATAAGCCATACACAATACATTATTGATTTCAATACCAAAGCAGCAAAACATAAAGAATTAATTTTACATTATAATATGAATTTAGTATTATGGTTAATTCGAGAAATAAATGTTTGAATCAGAAATACAAATAGATCATTTTGTAAAGAACAATTGCATTGTATTACAATAAATAGCTTCGCACAATTTATTCAAATCCTCATTTCGTACAGCAGCAAGAATGTCCAAAACTTGCCTACAAATCCAACTTTTTATATTCGCAAATATATTATTATAAATAACATCACCTTATGTTTATCGGTTCATTTCTACTTTTCACTGTACAATCAGATTTCCATTTTTCTTTCTTAACAGAAGGTACATGATTTTCGTTCGATATCAACTTAAAACCAGCGTGAGTAGGTCGAATTTCACACCAAGGACAATCTGTTTCCAAAAGAATGCGATTTACAGGTAGCATTACAGCTGTGTCCAAGTTTTCTTTTGTTTTTAATGAACTAAACATCGGTAATGCCTATTTTAAAATATCTCCAAAAAATATCGAAATAACTAACCAGCCATTAAGTCCAATGTAAAACCCTAATTCGATAAAATCGTTAGCCTGCCGAGGTGTTCCATCAAAAGAGTGCACGACGCCTTTTAAACCCTTATATTTGGATAAAATTTCAAATAAATCTCTAGCTGCATTTCGACAATGTAAAAATAAAGGCAGACCTGTCGATTCGCTCAATTTTAATTGCAACTCGAAATATCTAAAATCATTTTATCCCGTTGTTGATGTAGCTTTAAATAAAAATCTTACTAACTTCTTCTGAACATCAATTGGACAAAATTGCGTTCTATCATAGTCTAATCCGCATTCACCAATTGCCACAACTTTCGTTTTACCGCATTCGATTATACATTTTAATTTTTCAAGATAACTTTCTGGGTTTTCATCGTTTTGTTCAAATTCAAGACATCTTGTAGGATGACAACCAACTGTTGAATACAGTCTTTCTACAAAGATACATAATCAAACATATATACCTTGATTTATTATGCAAATTGGATGTAGTGAGAGTTTACAAATATATAAACATAACTATACAGGTACGGATGTACCATTACTTAGTAGCAATAAATGGTATATTACCATCTGATTGAGCAAGTTCAAGTGCCTTATTGCTCTCTTCTAAATTACCAGCAGTTACAATAATTTTATCTAGTCCCGCTGCCCAACTTCTCCGTAAAACATCTGTCAAGTCTGTTTCATGTTTCTTATTGCCATTGTACATCCCTAAATACATAGGATCTGTTAAATTAGCTCCAATATCTAAAACGTACGAAACATTAGAACATTTTACCAATTCAAAGTATTTACATTATCTTTACCTATGAATTTTTTAACTTTGGACATGGTTCCAAAGAGTCTGGCCACTGTTATAATATTTAAATAATGATCGAATTAATGCTATGTGTTCCTTACAATTTTAATTATGATTTTGCGGCGACGTAGGGTATTATTATTGAGTTTGCCTGCGTTAATAATATTCGTAATAACTTGCAATTATCTTACAAAATTTTTGAGTAAAACAGAAAATGAGGTTAGAAAATACTCAGAGGGCGAAGTTGTTCAGAAAATTTTACAAAAACTAGAAACTGTGTTGAATAATTATAAAACTAAACGTGTTAGACAAGATCCCACCATAACAAGTTTCATTCGAAACTTACAACAAGTCGCATATACTAAACGAAAGGATAAATTATGGAAATTGGCTCGATCTTGGATATCAAAAACACAACTTTATAATTATTCTAGTCCAGAATTAGGGAATATATTATATGCATTACGGTCTTCCGAGATAACAAAAGCAGATATTGACAATCGAGGGACACAATTAAAACTTCTATTAACTTTAGAAGTAAGTTTACACAATTACTTTGTAGTTTTTAAAATGTATCAAACTGCACATATTTTAGGGTGGACAACAAGCAATATTTAAACCAAGGTGGTATCCACTAGATAAAATAATAGAGGGGCCCGTATATGCTGGGAAAGATAGATATAATTCAGAAATAATAGCATTTTATTTATCTGCATTTTTAGAAAAACCATTAACTCCATTAACGAATGTGCGTAGATTATCTTTGAGAAACGATATATCTCCTGTAGCTACAACAAGGTTGCTCGAAACTATGTTTACCTATCAATCTCAAACTTGCGTGTATGGTAAATGCTATTATTGTAAACGTGAGGACCCTATATGCGATGATACAAATAACACTCTTACTGGGGCTATTATTTTCAATGTCGACATTAATTTCAAAAACAACAGGTCGCCTTGGCAAAGAACTTACAAGAGAGATAAAAAGGCCTTATGGGAAGTTGACAATCACTATTGCAAGTATGTTATAATATTATGTAAGAACGAATATCGTAGTACTGATTTGCGGTGTGTTACTATAATTAAAGTTTCTGTTTTCTTTTACATTTATTAAAATGCAGCAAATGATAAAAACATTGTACGAATAATTTTACAAATCAGTTTGCAACCACCTTGTTTAAAAATAAGTAATTTAATAAGAAATCTTTTGCAGGTGCAAATTCGATAGTATAAAATATCAAATATAATATAATACTTATACTATTATTACTTTCAGATCTGTTAAATCAAAATTATCCTTACATAGAATTTTGGATTTAATTGACACATCGATTTTTGATTTCCTTCTACAAAATGGTGATAGACATCATTATGAGACATTAGACGATAATGTGCTTCTACTAGATAACGGTAAAGGTCTTGGTAATCCTTACGTTCACCATTTAGACATACTTGCACCTTTATATCAGTGTTGCATGTAAGACTGAAATTTTTATTTTATAAAAATAAATCGAGGGTACAATATTTTAGGTTGAGAAATAGTACTTGGACAAGATTACAAGTTCTTTCGGGTGGTTCCCTTAGCGAATATTTCCAATTAATTCCCAATATATGGAATTATATAACTCGGGAACATTTGGAGGCAATCGAGAAAAGACTGATGTTAATTTATGCTACTGTTGAATATTGCAGAAGTAGAAATAAAGTTGAACATAGTGTATATTAGTTTGTTATGTAATAACAAACGGTGTTGTTATCGGTGCTATACCTAACTAAAATATTTTAATAAAATTACAAATAGATAGGTAGTCTACCAAAAAATTAATAGTTTAAATGTTATTGCTTTAGTCTATAAGTATTAGCCGATATGTGAAAAAGCAAAACTAAATCTGTTAATCTAGGATGTAGATTGTTTTTTATTTATAGTCCTTATTTTGTAAGAGTACATTTCCTATTAGCAACGTTTTATTTTTTTTATTAAATGTAAGATATGTTTTCAATTGACAACAAAACACTTTGGTATTCTTAGTTGTTTAATTTAATAAAAACCCATTTTCGGGGACACATGCATATTTATTTTTAATAATTTTGAACTAATAGGGAAACGATCAGGATTTACTCATATTTAAACAGACCGCCAAAAACGGGCTATTGTAATGCAAATAGGCAACACCTTATACTACTGCAAAAAGTACATACAGTAAAACATCTACAAACCGACCATCTTTAATACCTTATTAATTTTATTGTTAAGGCCGAATGACACGATGCTAAATTCCGTCACCACTCAATAAAATATGCGAATATTAATATTACTTTCTCTAAAACTTCTCACATTATATCGTTGAAATCTATATTATGTACAAAATTTTGTATCAAATTTAGGACCGTCATGCGGCCTTTAGAAAAATTTTACAGATGTAAAAATTTATTTTGAATTTCTCCTAACAAAAAGAAAAAATATTTTTTAACGCAAACAATTGTAATAGTCGCAATTTGGTGCAACGTTTCGATTCATTCGGTCATTTGATTACCATTTATTTAAAATTTAAAAACAATTTGTCCGAAAAAAAAAAGTCTGAATTTCGCTTCTTTCGAAGACCGCAAAAATCAACTAGATATAACATTTTCGTTCAGAAAACATGGTATTATGCAAAATAGGCAGTTTCCGAGAAATTGTCACTCCTCTTAATAACTTCTTAGGGTGCCATAAACAAGTTTTACCTGCTACTAATTTAAATAAGTGAGCCGCCAGAACACCTGCTAATTCGCATTTCGTTCGCGGGGTTTGAGTTAACATTTGGAGTAGGTATTAACACCGCATTTTGCGGACGGTCGACAGATTTACAAAATTTAATTTGTAAATTTTTAAATTTTAATTTGTAAAAATTACATTTACAAAAAAAAGTACATAGATATAGATATTTAACTTCGGAAAAGGCATAAATAAAATTCCACTTGAAATTCTATCAAGCTTTTCTTAAAACTATTTGACTGTAGGTAATAAAGTCTTAAGTAAATAATTATTGACGAACTCGAAAATTTTTGTTAAGTCGATTTTATCAGTTATTGTGCAAGCCGCAAAGAATTTTATAAATATGCAGGTATGCAGGTGTGTACGACCGTAAATAGATGACAGGTAGTTACCTAGGTATTTGTTATTTATGGGGATTTAAAAATCATAAGGCTTGTAAAGAAGTTGCAGTGAAAATTTTGTAAATTAAAATGAAATAAAGGATACTTCGATTACATTCGAAATTCTTATCAACATCATCACAAATTAAAATAATATCGGCTAAACGTTAAAAATAAACAAATTTGTTTATCACCCACAATTGTAGTTATGAAGACTAAATTATACAGTCAAACACTAGAAATGCAGCCAAAAAATTGAGTAAACAACAGATTTGTTATCTAGTAAATTTGTAAACAAATAAAAATTCGTAACAGAACGAACGTTTTTTTTAGGACAGGGGGATTACAACTCCCCTAAGGTATTTTTTTGGTCGCAATTTCTGACGCTTTACGAACCCTTCGTAGTCGCACACTCGCAAAACAACTATATTTCGCCAAATTGATTGGACCGTCAACCGTTTTGTAGTTATTAATCAGCAAAATAAGGCACCCCGCTATTTGGAACGAACAACGTCCACGAGTTCGTTTCTCAACTGGGAACATTAATACTGATCAAACTTTCTAACTATCACTTCACCTTTTATCAACCGTTTTACAAGCTCTTTTATGTACTGTATAATATTGTATATGTGTTTCACCGATGCGGTCTTTTAACGTTATTTACCTTATTAAAATTTATTTGCGTTTGGCGCGAACTTATCCTATTTATGAAAAATCTTTAATTAGCCGCTAGAATTATGTACATATTTATTATCAATATACGTCTTTGTGACGGAAAGGTCTTTAAAAATAACGGAATGGCGGTAGACATAAGAATACTCAAAAAATTCCATGTTTTTTTTTGGAAAACCTTTTAGAGGATTATTACCATAGTCTATTTAGCTATGTACTTTGCTACAAAATTCGTTGCCCCACAAAATAAGAACAAAATAATAAACCGTTTGTTACCTTAGGTAAAATTTCCGAGTTTTGGAAATTTCGAATATTTCATGGGCCAGTAGCTATTTCAATTTTGGTTTAAACTAAATATTTTCTTTCCTTACCATTGTTGTTACTGTATAGAAATGTTTTCAACTTTAACTTTTAAACCAAGATTGAAATTCTGGTCCTAAATGACAAACTATTATTGTACTTCGAGGTATACAAAAATTCAATATAATATGAAAGTTCAAAATACATAAGCAAAGTGTATAATGGTGAACATCATATACACTTCGTCCAAACATATATGCAATCCACGTCATCAATGAAAGGTTACTAGATGATGACGTTTCACACAGTGTTGTCACCTTGTACCTCGTATTTTTACAATTTTAATAAATAGTCTTTCTTTATATTATCTAACATGTACACAAGTAATTTATCTATAGAATATGTCATTTTCCAAACTTTAAACTGAACTACAAATAAACAATCTAGTAACTTTTTATTGATGACGTAAATTGCATATAGGTTTGGATAGGCCATAGGTTTGGATAAGTTGTAACATTGTGTGTCTTGTATTGTTATAAACAAGACAACAAAACCCCTTTTTTATCAAAATAACTTTTCAATATACCATCACCATAGAAACGATTGTTCAAACTAAACAATTGTTACATTATGACTGACTGACATTCGCGGCCAGTTGTACAACAGCCAATCACCGCTGAACCTCTGTCAATTGCCATGTAAGTAGTTGTTTAGACAATCATTCTGTGGTGATTGACCAACTGTCACTGTGATTGATTAACTGTCTATAGTATGAACCAATTTTTAATTTTTAACATTTAATAATTTGTATAGCTTATCCAAACCTATATGATGTTCACGTCATCGACAAAAAGTTACTAGATTGTTTATTTGTAATTCGGTTTAAAGTTTGGAAAGTGACATATTCTGAGTGACAGATTTACTTGTGCACATATTAGATGGTATAAAGAAAGACTACAATTTATTAGAACTGTCAAAATACGAGGTACGAGGTGACAGCACTGTGTGAAACGTCATCATCTAGTAATCTTATATTGATGACGTGAACATCATATAGGTTTGGATGAGCTATAGGTAACTGTTTTCACAATCATTTTTGTATATAATTACGTATGGCAAGTCTATGTAACATGATTTTGGAACAAGGCCAAACCCAACTCGAATCAAATCCTGTGACCACTTGACCCTGTGATCTGACCAAGGACCAGATCTAGACCACTGCAGCTGAACTTACTAAATTTGATAGTAGGTCTATAATAAAATACTGATTAATATGTATATTTTAAGTTTTTTAGAAAATTACCTACAATTAAAATTATAATCAAAATTGTTTACAAAGAAAAATAGTTGCAAAATTTTTCAATAAAAACTCAGTTATTCTCGAGACAAACGAGCCAAAATAAATAATATTGCTGGCCGTATCCGGCCTGTGGGTCGTATATGTTATGTAAACTTGATATACGGCAATTACCCAATGATGATTCGAATTATAACTGGTCCGCAACAGCTTATTAATTAATATAATATCATGATTGAAAAGTTGATTACGATCACATAGGTGTAGTGAAATTTATTGTAAGGTCCCAAAACGAATTAATGCAACAAATTAATCGTTTAAATAATGGATTTTGTATACAAGTTTACAGGGGAAACCTTTTTAAATTTTTTTGAAAAGGATATTTAAACGCCAATAGATATTTTGTACACAAGAGTGAAAATATAGGTAGTAGGTACACTGGTAAGAACCATTGTCTCATGGTTTCAATGCAGCATATAGTCATTATTGTAATTTATTGTTTATATGGACCATAAAATTGTTGAAGGGACAGTATAAGTAAACAATATAATAAAAAATTGTCAAAATGTCTTACCTGGTAGTGCTATCTGTCAAATACGATTATTTCTGCGGCCATTAAATTTTCAATTTCTATGCGTGCCTCGATCTCCACGTTGGTGAAAAATCTTAAACGACACCGACCGAATTATAATTCATAATTATTTTGGACTCAAATTGTCACGTGATCTGTAAAATATTGTTATTGTAATTTATTGTTTATATGGATCATGAAATTATTGGAGACAATATAATAGAAAATTGTCGAAATGTCTTACCAAGTAGGGCTATCCCTTTAATACGATTAGTCCTACAATCATCAAATTTTCAATTTGCACGATGCTAAAAAAGTCTTGAACGACACCGACCGAATCTCTTCATAACTATTTTGGACTCGAACCGTAGAGTACATATTCACGTGATCTGTAAAACATAATTAATAGTTAATCCTTCGAGTTTCAATAAATCTTTTTGTTTATAGGTAAGTAATTAATAAAAAACAAGTTTTTTTTGATATGTTTAGGGTGCAATTTAAGTTTTACTTGTTCATATATAGTGTTATACCTATGTATAATTTTTAAAAAGTTTTACATCTCCGAAAATATTTCATAAACTTGAAAAGTAAATTTGATTGTAATATAGATTATAGAGGTAATCTTATCGTTATCCGTTTTGCATATTTTGCTCCGATTTTATAAAGAAACACATGCACTTTCTGTTAATTCTGCACCTATATTGTATTTGTAATTTTTCTTGTACTTCATTTATAACAATTACCTTTTAAATTTTCTGCAACGGCGCAGTTATCTAAACAACTTAAGCACATTTTCCCTGGAACTGGGATTCCCTGATAACGTATTAGGGATGAAATAAAACATTTGATTTGCAGTTGCGTAAACTCATCCCCACTCGACGTCTAAGAAATCATCCGATTGTGGTCTTGTGTCCATGTTTTTCAAATGGCTATTTGTTGGCTTTCGGCGAACATTTGGAAAAACGTTTATTTACATTATAGGTAAACGAACATTTTAAGTGATAGTGACGAAACGTCACGTTTATTATTCTCGAATGAAAAATTGTTTTCAACTGATTTTTATTGGGTAAGAAATTTAATAAGTAGGTGTTTTTGTTCCGTAAAAAATGATAAAAATTGTCGATTTAACGAAATGTAGTAAAAACATGTAGTATGTAGGTACCTAAGTACTAAACCAACAGATTTCATATATTATTTATTATAATGATAAAAGGATAGTATAGTATCGTTCATGATATGCATGAAGTTTTTCGTGTGTATAGGGCATTATTGATGTTTCATGTTTACGTTAATTTTACGTATTATAAGATGAAAATCGACCTATATTTCATTAAAGTAGGTAACTATACCTACTATATGCAATATACTACATTATTAATCTGAAAACGTCTTATAATTGTATTATTTTTATATTAACAATATACCGGATTTATGAATATGTAACAAATTAATGTAGGTACTTACCTAAAATATATTGCCCTCTTTGGCGATAAATGGGGCTCTCTTACTGTTTTCAAACTACTATTAACTTAATTATTTTTTCGACGCGGCAGCAAAAATGACTCGGAAAAGAATTTACACAATAAACATGATGTACAGTGAGCAAATTTGTTCTTTCACAAATAAAAGTTTACTAAATTCTTATATTTTATTTGTTTTCAAAAACGTATTCCGCAATTTCTCGTGACGAAGTTAATTATAAAAATCTTATATGAATTTAACTTTAAAATATGAAAATATCTAAGAAAAATACGATAAAACCTGTATTTTTATTTTCACATTTTTCAATGAAAATTTCTTAAATTCGCACGCGTAAATTCAACTTTACTGTCTATTTTCGTTAGTGTAAATTGGATTCTAACCTAACTAATTCAAAACAGAGTTGCATGTTATTTTGTCGATCATTTTAAGTTCTATAAAATGTCTATTATACAACAAATGTGGGCCTCCTTTCGTAGAATACGAGAACAGCGATTGTTAACGAAAATTCCGTACATTATTAATATAAATGACAACTTTAAATATATTCCGAAACGTCTTCGACAATTTAAGAATCTTTCTAAACTACATATTGCAGATAATCAACAAATTTGCACAAAAGCAATTTCAGATATGGTTAAAAAGTCAAAACGCAGGAATAGTGCCATCGCTTCATCTCTGAAATCTCCAAACGAACCTTCACGGGCAATGTGTAAATCAAACGATCTAGTCGATGGTGCATTTCAAGATCGATTGAACGGGATTAGACATAATAGCAGTATAAATGTACATCAAGAAGATCGAAACTTAGAGAGAATGCCTTTTATTTTAAACAAAACAATCGCAAACTTGTGCAATGATCGTTTACCATTAGAAGAAATACCTAAAAGTATTCTAAACAATTTCTTTGATGTGGTTGCTAATAAAATTAACTTGAAAAAAACTTTACTGGTTAACGTCGATATATATCAAAATAAATTAATGACTTACACGTGTAAGTATAATTTAACTTGGCCTAAAACGATTGACTTTAAAGGTTACGGGCTTAATAAAAAAGGGTCCTCGCATAATGCTGCCTTAAACACTTTAACTTGGTTGAAACATCATCATTATATGGACACCTTTGGAAAACCAATATTTCATTATGGTGCAGAAAATAGATTGAGAATAAATAACAATAGTATCGTAACAACAAGAAATTATTCTACCGAATCCCTTAACAAATTTAATAAAACTGAAAACAATGAAAGACAAACGGAAATACCTCAGGAATTTAAAGACATACAGACCATCAAAAGTATATTTCCATCGCCTCAAAATGTTTTACATAACTGTTTTGATACATTATGTAATGAATTACAACAAAAAAATTTAAAACTAACTCCGCAGTATAAATTAATTAAAGAAGGTAAAAGTACCCTATGGATGTGTACGTATAATCTGAAATGGCCCGAAGCCATTAAGTTCTTTGATACTGCTAAAACGAAACAAGAAGCTTGTTATAAAACTGCTTTAGCTGCACTTTTGTGGCTTAAACAAAATAATAAAATTACCAAAGAGGGTCGACTCATAATTTATGATAAAGAGGAAGTCTCGAAATTGATTAAGAAAATGTATCCAGTAATTATGTTGGATCGAAATGTGGAGAACAATATTAACGCAATTATTGATTTATATGAAAATAATTTGGAAAAACGTTTAGTTATTGATACTACGAATGAACTATCGGATGACAAAAATCAATTAGAATTAAATGTGAAATTACCTGAAACTTTGAAGTCTAATAGATATTTTAAAGGTTTGGATGTTTATTTAACTAAAGAACGTTTAGAGTTGCCGATTTCAAAATATAAGTAGGTATTTAGGTTGAAATTTTTGTTTATTAATAATGTACCTATTTTTAGGCAGAACATCGTAGATCTTTTAGAAAATAATAGAATTTTAATAATAAAAGGAGAACCAGGTTGTGGAAAGAGCACCCGTGTTCCTCAATACATATTAGAAAATTGGGCTAAAAATGTATCGGATCCAAAATCGCCGACACCGTGTAAAATTATTGTTACACAACCACGTCGTATTGCAGCCATTTCGTTGGCCGAACGTGTTGCTAGTGAAAGGAACGAATGTGTAAGTGAGCTAACTGTATCCAATAAAAGTAAAATAATTATATTTTATAACTAGGTCGGTGATGTAGTTGGTTACAATATACGTCTCGATTCAAGATTCAACAATCGTACCGGGCGAATTATGTACTGCACCACAGGAATTTTATTGCGCCGTATACAGACTGACCCAAAACTGTCCGATTGCACTCACATTATTTTAGACGAAGCCCACGAACGAGATGTAAATACAGATTTATTAATGAATCTTGTCCGTAATGCTCTCAATTTAAATCCAAACTTGCAATTACTAGTGATGAGTGCAACTATGGATGCGGATCTGTTTCATAATTATTTTAATAATGCTCCATTACTTCATATACCTGGCTTTACGTATCCTGTTGAACAACACTTTTTAAATGAAAACTATACAGATTCGGTGAAAACTTTAAATATGTGCTCTAGTCAATATCCCACTGTTATCACAGATGATGTTGTTCGTGCAATTTTACATATTCACACTAAAAAACCTGAAGGGGCAATTTTATGTTTTCTTCCCGGTTGGGATGAAATTATGAAAGTAAAAAATTTATTACCGAGACGAACAGATATGAGCATTTTATGTTTGCATTCGCGTATGGAAATGTTGGATCAACAAAAAATATTTCATAAACCACCACCAGGTATTCGAAAAGTCATTTTAGCGACCAATATTGCAGAAACGTCAGTTACCATTGACGATGTCGGTTATGTTATCGATACTGGAATTCATAAAGAAGAGAGATTCAACTTAGAAATGGGTATGTTAGTTTTAGTATTATTTAAGTTGTATGTTAACAATTTACATTGCACAATACTATTACAAAACTACCTTGTTATATTGGTAAATGATTTCAATAACAAATATACTTTAAAGTTTGTGAAACGAAATGGCTAAAGTTTTTTTATTTATAGCTAAAATTTTAAAAAACTTTTATCATAAGTATTTCTCAGATTGCAAAATAAGAAATCCGTGATGATTCGAATTTCTAAAATTAAAATTCTTGTTTTAAATTTTAAGCTAGTTGCTCATTTACATAATTGTTTAAAAATGTAAACATAAATATTTTCTATACGTTATGGGTAAACAACCATAGCATAGGGAGTTACTTGTTTATAGTGTCTTGTTTTATTGTGATTAACTACCTATTAATTTTTGACTACAACATTTTCCATATTCCGAAATTTTTCTATATAAATAATTTGCAGGTATGCCAAATATAGACAATTACTGGATAAGTCAAGCTAGTGCACTTCAACGTAAAGGTAGAGCTGGCCGCTGTAGAGAAGGTGAATGTTACCACCTCTATACCGAAACAAAATTTAACGAGCTCAAAAAGTTTTCCATGCCAGAAATACTTAGAACGTCACTAACGAAAATTGTATTAGATTCAAAAGTCTACAGTAATAATATGGATGCGATGGAATTCATTCAGCAATTAATATGTCCTCCCGATAAAGCGGCAATTGAAAAGGCAGTTGAAGAATTAAAGGAGTTGGAATTATTAGATAGCAATGAAAAACTTACGTCGCTCGGTCGAGCACTTTCAAATTTCCAATTAACACCGAAATTATCGAAAGTTATGGTTAATTCCATTATTTTTAAGTGTGTTACTCCTATTGTCGATATTGCTACCTTATTTTCGGCAGAATCTATTTTGTTTTCTAAAAGTTTAGTTGATAGAGATGGTATTAGGAAAGTAAAAACAATGTTCTCAGAAAACAGTGATCATCTGGCACTTATGCAGTTGCTCGAGAAATGGTTAAATTATGTGGAACATGGTGATATTAACGGTGCAGATTATTTTTGTAGAGAAACAGGCTTAATTTCTCAAAAAATTAAAATTATAGAAAGTAAGTTATTATTTGATTAAATTTCTAATTAATTTTATAACATCTGTCTTCTTTACAGAGCTAAGAAATATTCATTTCCAGTATCTTAGCGATGGTTTGTTTGATATTCTACCAATATCTGACGATTTCTCCGATAATAACGAATTAGTATTAGCAATTTTATTGTCTGGTGTAGGAACAGTTCTACAACATCGCACATGGGACATAGTAAAGGGAAGAATGAAGAAATCGAATGTATTTATTACAAGGTTAAGTTGTATTAATTATTTTAATTTACCCTATTAACTAGCGCATTCGTTTAGGTATAATCAGAAAGCCACGATTACGTCCGAGAGTGTTAATTCAAGAAAAAATAAATTTCCTTCCATGTTTCTGTTACATATAAATGAAACAATGTCAAATTTACGACATACAAGTCTAGTAAGAGAAACAAGTGTTATTTCACCATTAACGGTATTACTCTTTAAAAATGGTGAATTGGAAATTAAAGATGTAAGTTTCTAATAAATAAATATATACATCGCACAATTTTTCTTTTATAAGTTGCAAGACCCTTTAATGACCATTTATTTGTTTCAGATTTCTGAACAAAATAAGTCGGATAAGCTCCAATCGACAGATCAAGTATTGATAACCTTACAGGGAACTAAAATAAGATTTGTATGTGATAAAAGGTAAATACTTGTATTTATTTATTCCTTAAATTTTCTCAATAATTTATACTTTCAGACAAGCAATCGCCATTAAGAAATGTAAGAAAATTCTTAAGGCATGTGAACAATATTATATTTATCAGCTAACTAAAGGTAATTATTACGATTCTAAAATTAATGAATGTTGGCAGGAATTGTTAACAATTTTAAATGAAATATTTTTAAGTCAAAATGTTCATACAGATTGTTAAATTATTAATTGTTTAGTTTTTATTATAAAATAATGTATAACGAAATGTTATATATTACCCATTTATATTTCTGTTAATGTTCTTTCGAAATCACAGCATCCTTTTTTGTTTGATTAGTCAATTTATTGTTTTACATCTTCAAACTGTATTTCATTATGTTATTTAATATGTTAAATGCCAAGCATATCTTGCTTAACTTTCTGTTTATGCTGCACTCTACTGTCAATTGGAGAGCCACAAGCAACGCATGACATAAACAAAAGTTAACGAAAAGCAAAGTTAAAAGATGCTGGAACAACTAATGAATTGGAATTTAAAAGCTTGGTCCAAAAAATTTAATAAGAAAGTTGTAACCTTTTATAATAATCTGCAAAGAAAAACTGCATCTTTGTTTAGATTGTTTTAATAAATTTTACATTAAATTTTGTTAAAAATACAGTGAAACCTCCCAATAAGGTACAGCTGTGGGGTAGAAACTATTCGTTGTTGGGAGGTGTCCACTAAAGGGATGGTTAACTAGGGCAAATATTTAAGTTCGGGGAATAAGAAACTGTCCCTTAAAGAGTGGTGTTCATTAATAGAGGTTTCACTGTATATTCTTTTCCTGAAAACTTTGGTTGAACAAAATGTTTAACCTTAGTATGATCGAATCAGAACGACAGTGCAGTATAAACATTTAAGTGGCATAATTTTATATTCATGTTTTTGTTTTAACAATTAAAATTGGTCTTATTATTCTTACAATTTTCATTTGATACAGTGGATTCTGCTTAATCAAATCAGCTGCTTAAAGGTAAGCGTACATTGCGCTGGGACAGAGTGAGCTGCATCGCATCTCATTGCTCTGTAACCAATCGTTGTCATGCAACAGAGATCCCGGCACAATATTCACTTACCTTAATTGGGCCAAATCTTAAAGAACAGAAACCAATTTGTTTTATTTGAAATTTAGATAATTGACCAGAACATGCTGGCCCCAATGTGATTCGATTAAGTAGATTCCACTGTACTCATAATTTCTTATTTAGTTTTTTTTTTACTTCATTACCACATTACCGATGAATATTGAAATTAATTTTTATGTAAAATAAAACCCGCAAACTTTATAAAACTTTTATTGAATTTTGTCTATTTAACATTTAAAACTTCCTGAAGCTTTTCTTTGAACCTGTCTGCTTAGTTACTTTAAGAACGTTGAATCTTACGGTTTTGGAAAGGGGTCGGCACTCGCCAATCGTAACTACATCGCCAATCTCTACATCCCTGCAAAAATAAATGTAAAGCATCATTATGATATATACAGTTATATTTAAACGTACCTAAAACAGGGAGAAAGATGCACAGACATGTTACGATGTCTCTTCTCAAACCGGTTGTATTTTCGAATGTAGTGCAAGTAATCACGGCGGATTACTATGGTACGTTGCATCTTCATTTTCTGTACAACGCCGGTAAGAATTCTACCTCTAATAGAAACGTTGCCAGTAAACGGGCACTTCTTATCAATGTAAGACCCATCGATGGCCTAAATAAAATTTGTAACGTTAAAACTTGCAGCACAATCATTTATGTTAAAGAAGCAACATTTAAAAAAATGATAGAACCTCATTCTGTAAGTGTTCATTTTTAAGTATACACGATTCAAACGTCACACTTGTTTTCAATTATTTTGATACTACTAAGATTTTAAAAATGCACAAAAACAGAATATATTAATAAACTTAATAATAGATTTAGTTATTTCAGAAATAAATTCAAACCAGTATCTCCTTATGGTCGATAAACCAACTTGTTAATCAAATTTTGAATAAGCAAAAACGTAATAAATAAATGAGATTATTGGCAAATATACACCCTTTTGCCATAAGATAATATTCATGCGATTCAGTTAATTATTTTCGTGCAAACCCACAAGCATAAGCAAAACAAAATCCATGCGATTAATTCCCATCACCTGACGTCCACTGGCCCCGCACCACCTGACTGAAACAAATGAAATACAACAAACCTCGTGTGGTGTCTTAAACCCTAGACCCACATTACGATGAAGGCGAAGTGCCTTTTTCTTCAAATTGCTCTTACGGTTGACATTGATGTTCTGTTGCTTTTGGAAAGCTTTCTCAGTCTACAGAACAGAAACACACGTTAGCATGCTAAGGACATGTATACACGTACCTCGCGTGGAGTCTTGAAACCAAGCCCCACTTCGCGGTGATAACGCAGAGACTTACGCCTCTTACCACCGACACCTTTTTTACGATTTAAGAAAATCGTCGGTTGTCGTTGAAATGATCGTTCATTCTGTAAAATGGGGCAGTTAATTAAAATTAATGAGTCGTTAACGTTAACCTAACTTTCAACAAGCTTTAACCACGTGTTAAAAAATGTCAAAATTTGCCTGTAAATCCCATTTCTGTTATTGGTATCGTCTCAAATAAGTAGTAATAGCAATATAGAATCCATTATAAATATTATAATATTTGTTTTAAATATAATTTTTATATTTTACTTACTTGGTCCGCCATATTGACAAAAACGAAAGAACGTCGACAAAAAGCTTTTTGAAATTTGACAGTGTTAATATGAAGTTAGGTATTAGCGAATAGGACTAGAATTAAATAGTTATGGAACATTTTACTATGACTCCTACAATTATTATAGACAATCATATTTTTCGTTATTTTATTATTAATAGGATTTTGGAAATCTCAGAAATCGATTTAAATTTGTTACTTTATATTAATAAAAGTTTATGCTAATAAAGTATATATTATTAAAGTTTGCTGATTATCTCTACAGTAACAATGTTATAATAAAATTTCAAAAGCTTAACTATGATTTAAAATTAAATCTGTATCTATTAACAATGAGTAATCGATCCGAAATATTATTTTATTATAACTTAAAATCATTTAAAAATTGCAAACAAAACCAAATTGTAATATACTTATAGTATACCCAAAATTTCTGCATGTATGTGTTGAACTAGAATAAGCAAATTTTCAAAAAAGACAATTAAAAATGCTTTATACGTTTATTTTATTAGAGGAAAAATTGATTTTTATATTGCAAAAAATTTTCGTAGGTACCTAATATAATCTAATAATAATTCGCATATTATGATGACACTTCATTGATAATAATTATTTTTTTAACTTATTTATAGGTACTTAAATGATAGTAGGTACGTAATTAAATAATTATAAGAGTTGTTTTTTATAATTGCTCGGCGTTTTCTCTATAATAATTTTGTCTTTAAGATATATCTAAATTACCTACTTAAACGTACCTATTGTTATTTTTGTCGCTTTGTTTTCATCATCTTTTTATTTATTAGGATCGTTACAAAATAATTAAAATTAGTGATACGTTTTCATTTCAGATACATAATTCTACAATTTTGTGAAATCGCATCTCGGCACCGTAACAAAAATGTTATTTTCTATATTTATGTAGATGTTAATATTAGGTATCTATGTCTATACGAGAAAAATATTTTTAGAGAAAGAATTAACCAGCAACATATTCATAAATGATATGTGGAAAATTATAAACGAACAATAAATTAAAGGAAATGTCTTCACAATTTGTTTTAAACAAAATTTTGCTTGAAAATATTTTTATATTATGCACATGTTACTTAACGTCAGAAAAAAATTATCTTACAAGAACACGTGCGGTTATCTTAACGTTGAGATAGCACATGCATTTTATCGTACAAGATCTCAACTCAGCCGTGAACTTATCAAAATTATCGTGACTGGAAAGTATTAAATTGGTCTCTTTATCGACAAAGAATTCGTATAGATTAACAATTGTGCTTATGTTTCTTGTGGAATGCCTTTAATAAATAATGCGTGTAATCCGATCGCTTTTTAAATTTCGGGGATGTTCGGTGATTTTCTTATAAACATAAACATAACTGATTATGAACATGTTAGGTAGGTAAAATTCAATTTGGTTATGTATGTTCCTTATAGGCTCTTAAATACTTTTGAGGATTTGATTCAAACTTTGTACATATATTTGTCGTTCCCCCGGTCAAAATATAGGTAGGGTTTTAATTTGAAGAAATCGCTCATTCGGTACAGCTTTCTTAATACTAGGACTGGAAGAAGCCGAAGAAGAAAGAGATAACATTGAGCAAACCTCTGGAGAAAATGATTTTCTGCATTTTGAAACTGCAAAGTTTCAAGAAGTTGAGGAAGAGACAAACTAAGTTTTTCACAATTCTTTTAGATCGAGAACAATATCAATAATGGCTGCTTGCTGAATGTTAATAAGTTTTAGTGAATCCAGCAGAGCCTTTTTTGGAGCAAATTTTACGAGCTACAATTTTGATACTAACCGTTTTCTCGCAAAATTGATAGTTTCTAAAATCATTGCAAAAAATTAAATTTTAGCTCCTCTCGCTCTTTATAACAATTTTTGAGCACGTGCACTTTTGAGGTTTAGTTCAAAACATAAAAATAAATGTCCACGCGAAAATCTAGGTTTTTAATAATTGTTTTTAGAATTTTCCTCATTTATAATCTAATTTTATTAGACTATAAATAAGCCGAACTCGTCGTACTTTGTCGGTTTTTCGTATTCATAAATTTTTTTATTCATATTCTTGATACATTCGTATATTCTCTTGGAGCGTTTTATAGCTTTCTTAGTTTTTATTCGTTGTTTTAAGCATAAAAGATTTATTTTCGAAAGTTTTACTCATTTCAAAATGATCGAAATTTACTAGACAACCTTAAAATAGGTTCAAGTCAGTATGGCCGATTTTTCGATGTTCACATTATCGTTTCTATCTTTATAGACCTATGCAAGAAACTCCTTCAGTTATTTCGTGGAGTTTTTTCCCGGAAAATACACTGAACCAAAAGTTGACGTATATACAATGAAAACGTACGTTGTATTAATGAAAAACAGCATTAAAACTCGTCCAAAGATCGCTTTCATTAAACCAACGAAACATGTTTGATTTACTTATAACTGGATTTATTAACCAATAAAATATTCATTGTGTGAATGAACGCGCGTTCGTAGGCTATATGATTTATTCAATTAAAATATTTTATTGTATTAATGAACATTTATTAAACTGTTTCATCGACTTATAACTGGATTTATTAACCAATCAAATGTTCATTGTGTGAATAAACGTGCATTCATAGCCTGAATGATTTTGTTTCATTTATTCAGTTATGACACTTTATTGTATTAATGAACACTTATTATTATTAATAACGGAATTTATTGACTTAACGTATATCGAATTATTATATTTAATACACAAAATTATTGATGTAATGAATTATAATTATACAGGTGAATAACAATAACAATAATAATGTTGCCATTTGTTAAGAAGGCCATCTTTAAAGGCAATTTTAAAATCCATATCAATCTGTAACACGATAAAAATTAATTATGTTCGAAGTAATTGCGAATTAAAAATATTTACCAATCTAAAACCTGATGGGATTTTATAAAACGGCCAATGGTCCATTATAGCAGCAGTATTGCCAAGCGTTTTAATTTGCTGTAAGCGGTACTGAGTGCATGCATGCCTTCCAACAGTTATCAAATTCTTCTATGCTTAAATTATCGTATTTTAAAGCCTTTATGCAACTCTCTACGTCGTCTTCCGGTACTGAAAACAAAGTACATTAAATTATATTGTACGAATACAAACAGTGTACAATTACTTACCAAAATCGTTTTCATAACTAGACTTTCTCTCTTGTGCGACCTTTTTTTGTGTTTGCGGCAGTATAAGGTTGGAAACCGCAGTTTTAAATGTTGTTTTTAAATTACAGAATTTGCTATATATTTTTCCTCGTTTGCTTGTTCTGTAATACTCTTGGAATAAAAACTTTTAAAAAAATTCCAGTGTCGAAACACTAAGAATCTTACCAATTTTTCGTTGGGGAATCTTTCTAAAAGTTCTTGCTCTAGTCGGTCGCTTGTAGCTAAAGTCATTTGTAAACCTTTTTCTTCAAAAAACTGCGCAATTGTGGTGATAATTAAATTTCGTTGATCGTCATGAAATTTTGAAAATTTATTATAATAGTCTACCAACATGGTTCCTTTTCCAGTTTCATTCAAAATATTTGCTAATTTGATTGAAATGTTATCATTTGGACTGGAAGATATTAACGTATAAGGTGCGAACCGCAGTTTGACTGCAGGTGGTGTGGGTGTCCTGATAATGAACATGAAGATCTTGAAGATGGAGGGTTACTCAAACTCGTTGCAGTCTTATTGCGAAAGGCATTCCAATAATCCATCAATGGTATTCCAATTGACTGTCGCCATTTTTCGAGATTATGTTCAAACAGAATTTGTGTTCCCATATCAAAATTTTTTAAAAATCTCTCAATGTGATATCGTTGAATGACTTTCAAAACATTTTGTGCTACAACAAAACCAATATGATAGTTTAAGTGTAGCTCATATGTATCTTTATTTATATAAATTTATTTTATACATACCTTACAAAAATATCAACACATTTCGATAAACACACGCGAGCTATTAATATTGTCAAAAAATGTTTGGCTCGTGGAACAAATTAATTATCTTGTGGGTTACTTTTATATGAAATCAACGTAATTACTTTTAAACAGCTTTATTATTTTTTTTTTGTTTTTGCCAGTTCCTATTATTATTCTATCTCCTAGCTACCTCTACGCCACAATCTTAACCAACGTTGAATTAACTTATCAACCATACATCGAGACTGTGATTCTAATCAATGATTGATAAAACGTGTAGTTGCTTAGTTAATAATATAAACTTTTAATACAACGTATCAATATTGGACCGATTGTTAATGGAATTACTATGCGAATTCGTATATGTAATAAAAATATTCATTCTTACAATGTAAAAATTTTCAATATACCAATGAATGCTGATTCTTAACATTAATGAATCCCGTGATAAAGCAATTAAAACTGTGTACATAATGTTTCGTTAAAACAAACAATAGTTTATTGTGCCAACGAAATAACAGTCTACAATCAGCGTTTATTAATACTACGATCAACATTTTTTTCACTATAATGACAAAAAAAATTGATAAAAAAGTATAGTTATAAGTAGTTTTTATTTTCTTTAATCTTATTTAAATAATAAAACGGTTTTATTGTATGTAGACGTTTTAGACAATTAAATCGGTTAATAATATTGGGCATCAAACACGTTAGAAGACGATTCAATAAAAGTAAAGCCTTTATTGAAAGACTAAACGGTCACACAATGCTGGATGGACAATTCGCATTTGCATCAACATAGTGCATAATTTTTATTTAAATATAAGTAAAATTTATTAGGAGGAAGAATGGTGTGTACTTGACTATTTTATGACTTTTACACGAGACTGGAATATCAATATTTAAATGAAATGCGTCAGTTTAGACTATTTTGAACGTTTTATTTACAACCGGTAGCTTATTTACTTTGCATAACACCCAACTGCTTTTAGTAAGGTAAACCATTAACAGCATTTACCTACATATTGTTGACAGAACATTTTCAAGTAGCACAACTATCATGTATGTACATCCGTTACGTTTTTAGCGTGTTAGTCTTGGAAAATATTCAAAAGTTAATAGGTTTAAATTTAAGGGTGGTCGATTGTTCAATTTTTTTTATTTGATAAATAATTTTTTATTATAAAAAGAAATATTTCCCCCTTCGATGACTTCAGAATGCCATAGAATGTATAGGTAAATACCTGCCTACTTATTATTTAGAACGCACTTGTCGCAAAACCATAAAAAATGAGTACGATTGTTGTAGTATCTAAAAAATAAAATGTGGGCAGGAAATGCCGTTAATTTATTAGATATGCGTACCCATAGGTAACTACCGATAGATGCGGGAAGAACGTTGCCAGCCTTTATCACAACTGGCTTGTCACATCGCATTTGTACAAATAAAAACAGTTTTTTAGTTGCCTGACCTCTCAAGTACCATCGACTGTAAAAAATTCCGTTTCTAAGATTTTCTATCTATAAAAAGGAAACGTCAGTGGTCGTGTAACTGAATCGTCGCCGTATTAAATTACTGACGTGTTCCGTGAGCTTGCTGGAGAACCAACAAAAAATGTAAAGTTCCGAAAGTTCCAAAAATATATGGTTCATTAGATTCAGGAAAGCTCCGCTAAACGCGTTCATCTATAATTCAACTCATTAACGGCGGCGCTTCCTTACTAATAAATTCTTACCGAGAACGTTGCAAGAGCGGCAAAGCAAAGGCTTATCCCAAAACAAAACTGACAGACCAATATTCCACTTATACAAGTTTGTAATTGGTCGCAACATCTAAAATATGTTTATTATACCTACTTGCATAATAATTTCGACATTTCTAGTTTTCATTTTCACGAATAACAATTATTCGTAAAAACCCTTTTTGCGAGTGGCATCGTCGATGATTTCGCTTTTTTTAACAGCTAACGAAAATTTGATATTCTTACGTAAGATCTAAAGTGATCGGAAAGATCTCTAGATCTCTCGCGTCACTTGCTTACTTTTATGGGATTATGTAAAAAATTGATTTGAAATAGATACAGTTTAAGGAATCCCGATGATGATCGGCGGATATAAAACAAGGTGGACAATTTGGTCATTAATTTAAAAGAAATGAAATAGGCGTTAGTCCAACAGAATTTATATAACAAGAAAGGGGTATTAAAATTATAGGCACGAAAACGACGTATAATATTTCTACCAGCATTCAAATATTTTATATCTGGGCTTTGTCGTTAAGGGCATTTAGCGACAGAATACCTGAACAAATCCTCACGAGTTTATATGCTATTGGGAAGCACGTTTCGAGATCTACATGATGCGATGGTGCCAAACTCGACGACCTAGCTGCTGGTGCGAGTACATTTTTATTGGTTCGAAAGCATGGGCTCAGATACTTGTAAACCTTAATAAGAATGTAAATTCAATTTTAAACCACCATGTAGAAATCAAAGCGTGCTTTCTAGTGTACGACTCATAAGGGTCCCTTCACGTATTCGTGCCCTAAACGAGTGCCAGTGTCTGAGTTCATATAAAAATTCTTTAGCACCGTGTAGATCTCGAAAAACGGACTTTCCAATGGTATACGACTCATAAAGATTTGTTCATGTATTCTAACAATAAATACCCTTAATGACAAAGCCTATATAAATCATTCGAGAGCTCGTAAAAATGTTGTATCTACATCGTTTTTGTGATTTATGCTTCTAGGGGAAATGTTGTAATACTCGATGAGAGCTTTATGGTTCGCTGGTATCTTCAGTTGGGCCCAGTTCTACATACGAATCTGTAAGGTCCACAGTAATTTATTTTGACCTGTTCTTATAACAATTTCTTGATACGTCTTCATGCTAATTCGGCTTCCAAGGACTATGCTGTAAGAGCCCATCTTTACATGTGCTCTCTTTTTAGATCTTTCCGGTCTGCGTTTACCTCGGAACTCCTCTGTACAGACGAACATATTAAAAAAAAAACATTTTTAACAATTTTTTCCTTATTTTAGTCGATTTTTGACCAATTCTGTTGGACCACACACGTATAATGCAACAAAAAATGCACAAGTTTCCATTTCAAGAAATAATCATGCCGCACAGTGGGGCGAGGTACCGTAAAACGTGGCAGAAACTATTTTGATTTATGTAACTGTTTTAACCATTTAGATTGAATAAATATAGATCATTTATAATATTTTACAAGTTTTATTTTAAAAATAAATGTAGATAAAGGGCTTAAAAAAGTTAAAATAAAAATACCCCGCAATAATTGTATCTTATAGAAAATAAGATCTCGTGACATTGATTGGTTGTCGAAAAACCATTGTTTTGTCAATACAAAAACAACTTACTTCAACATGATTTGATGATATTTAATGCACGTTTTCGATCTTTCGTAAATTTCCTTCTCGGCAATCTCCGTTCCGATTTTAAGAACGTGCTCGTCGATGTTTCTGAAAGCGTGTCCCAAAATGTCGAATTGTTCGCAAATGACGGCCGTAACTTTTGCATAGAAAACGTGAACATTAATTGAATTAATACAGCCAAGGGTGCCGACGACTACGTGTAAAGACCAGAAATAAAAATAGTACTGTTGCACGTCGAACGGATACCAAGGATTTCCGAAAGGTAGTTTTCCTGATTTTGTGATCAAGGGCCTTACAACCCACAATTCCGTGCAAAATACTCCAAAAAGGATATTGTACAACCCAAATTTATCTGCTAAAATAACAGCTTTGCCCATATTCGTTTTACGATAGGAAAGCCCACCATAAGTGGGCCGGTGCCTTTCTATTGCATCTTCTAAATCGTTTATTAGCGTTTCTATATTCTTCTTCTGAACTATAACATAATAAAATTCGTAAGTTACCATGAAGAATGCCATGACCATAGGAAAATCTTCGCAAAATCTTTGAAAATCTTTTATTCCGTATATGAATAAATCGGCCACGAGAGACGTCTCGTGGAAAATTGTTAAAATTAAACAAACGATAACGATCGACATGGAAAAGAAACCCATCTTTTGATTTAAATGCACGTTAGCGCATATTTTGAAGACTTTTATGTTAAACGCGAACAAACTCTTTCGAGTCATGATTGTGAGTGATGCGTTGTTACCCATGTTATCAGATGATGTTAAAATTCTGTAATTAAAGCATTGCATGTTTCGTGATAATTATGTAATAGTTTCGACGAAAGCATGTTCTTGCATTTCTTTTGTAATTACTTACATTTTTAATAGAATTTTGAATAAGTAGTTCGAAATTTAGGTAGATCGATTAATTATTTTTTAGATTATCGTGCAACATCTGTCGAATTTCCTTTTTAATTCAAAAAATTAAACGTAAAAGCGTAATTTGTACGTGTACGGGGCGATTCGTTAACAATGGGCAATCTCGAATCTAGAGATATTAAACATGCCTCGTATACCAATGTCGCTGATGGTTTAAGAAATACAGGGTGTTGAAAATTGGATGTATTTGATACACAAAACGCCTACTTGAAAAAAATAGTAAAAGTGATATCAGCGGACATAAAGTCAATTTTACACATTTTAAGAATTAAAAATGTATAAAAGCGAAATGCGCTAAACCTTTTAAGAACAAATATCTAGAAAACCGATAGTTATCGAAATTAAACAAAGACTCAACTTTGAACACCCTGTATCTCTTAAACCGGCGACGTTAGTATAAGGCATGTTGAGCTCAATCACCCTGTATTATACCTATATAATAATTAAACGTATAGAACATATAATAAGCAAATTTTCCTACGTTGTTTTATCTAAATAAACGATTTTCTATCGTTTACTTAATATTTCTCATGTAGGAACTTTTTTACCGCGAATATAAGCACGCATACTGTTTAATAAATTTTAGATAACTATAGATATACTTGTTGCACATACATATGGAGACATTAAAAAGTTGGCTCACGTTTTATAAATACAAAGGAAACTACATTAGTGGGCGCCTATAGAAGACTGAATTAATAATGTAAAAGTTTTGTATTATTCACGACGCTGGTATGCGATTTTACTATAATGTTGATAATTATCTACCTTTAAAGTAACTGCTTTTTTCGATATTCAACGTTTCAAACAAAAATTGGGGCCAATTATTGTTTTCTATCAAGTTGTTGATTTACGATAGATATGAATGAATATTTATATTTAACTCAAATTAAACTTTTAACATGGTAAAAAAAGTTCATTTTAATTTGCGGAATTGACGTAGATTTATCGTATTTAACTTTGACATTATATGACATTTGCAATTATTTATTATTCGTCTTTTGAATGTACCTACAACTATGTATTATGAAGAAGCGAAATATCTAAAGGTATTAAAATTAAGACCTATTACGTTACAGTTCAAGGCAACATTCACTTTATTTAAATATTTACTACGATTATATTTTATAGGTATCTAACCACTTGATATACCTATGTATATATTTCACTTCATTGAGAAAAAGGCAACGTATAGGTAACCCTAATCAATGGGAGCAATGGAAACAATATGGAATTGTAATATTGTTTTCGAACGAACAAAATCAAAAACTATCGGTTTCAATTTTCAAATTTCAAATATTTTACGAAAACATAAACAAACGGATTAAGTAATGAATTATTTTTTGCTGTTCTGTTCGCCATCGTTATACATTTTTACCGATCGAGTAACGTTGACCTGATGTTTAAAATAGGTAAATACGAAACAAATTGAAAACAGCAGTAGGTAAACGAGTTGACTAAAAGAATAAGAATGGGCCGTTCGGTACCAGATTCTTAAATTCCACCAATTAATATTAACTTACAATATGTATACATCGTCAGATAGTCAAGTTTGAACGAAATTTATATATGTGTATTTACTTACCCAGTTATATATATATTTTTAAATATGTTTGTCGAAAGCGCAATTTGATACCGAATATAACAATGCTTAATTGGTTATCGATAAAATTTATTAGATATCAAACATTACGACTATTGTAAACATATTTGTTAATGTTTATCTCTCATGCCTAATACGGTTTTGATTAAAATTTTCAATATTAAAAAAAAATACGCACTTGAAGGAAGATTAGAACAACACATTCTTATTCTTTTAGTCCGCTCGTTTACTTATACAATTAAAAAAGAAGACAAAAAGTCGATAAACTTTATACCCTGATGATATTCTAAGAAAAAACGATTTTAAGTAATTTTATACATTTTTTTGTTTTAATGCAAAGAAATGCATAGGTGCCTACTTATATTATTTTTTCTTTCGTTTTATTGTTTAATATCCGAGGGGGGCTTATACGAATACATATTGTCAACTTACTATATCTAATAATTTTATTTAACCGCTACCGCAATTTTATTTGGTCATGAAGTATTAGAGTTAAAACATTGAAATCGAAGTAATTTCCACTTTCATTTATGGGTACAGTAGAATTCTAACTATTCGGATATCTTGTTCTTCTTTCAAAACCAAGTTAAATTCAGATTTTTGTCAGTTTATTTACGCGTTTTTAGTTTATTCGTTCGTTTAGATACAGTATACTCCCTCTTGATCGGATAAAACATTGGCCGGTTAAACCGATCATTATTTTGAAATTTGACATTAATTAATTGGTATATTAATTCAAATTAATTTAGGCTATTAGAGCTTATATAAAAGAAGACCAAAGGAATCCTGTTTTCGAAGCAATAGTTATTTGCTACATAATCTTAACGAGAAACACGAAACACGCACACACGCATATAAGATGGTAATTTAAAAAAGGGATTGTTTCATTTTTTGGTGCAACTACGTAACTCGCTATCCTGGTCCAACTGTGGGCGACCGATTAAAGCAATTGATGACAAAAATTGCACTCAAAAATTGTTGTACATAATATCAATGAACACCAGTTATTAACTTTTTGATCATTGATACAATGAAAAGTTCATTAATACTACTAATAGATGTTCATTTTTTAATTTATATGTTCGTAGTCCCAATGTTATTATGTTCATTAGAAACTGATGAACATATTTCATAATTTAATGGATATCTTGGTTGCTTCGACGACTCTTTTTCATCAATCCAATCATTACTTGATTGTATCTACGAATTTCTACATTAACATCATAACTTAAAATTTATGAATTTAAAACATCGTATTAATGTAAGGTCGTTTTGAAATAATAACTACATTTATCGTATCTATGACTAAGTTCACTAATATACACTATATGTATTTTTTAAATTCTATATATAGACTAATCTAGGAATATTAACGGCTTCGCAGAAATAGGATAAATTCAAGACAATGCAGTTTAAAAACTCAAACTAAATAATTGCAAAAAAAATTATCACGACTTTTACATTAATATTTATCTTAGAACTGTTGTAGAAAAATATTTCTAAAACCGGTTTGTGTTTATTATTACATATCAAATTCAAGAGAAACGTGTACAAATCGATTTTTTCCACCGGAAAAATCGATTTGTATTTCCTACAATCGACAACATTAAACAATAAAGAACTAATAATCAAATTTTCTATGTAGGTGTATTTGAGCGATAATTAATTGAAACATTACAAAAAATAAATTTGCTATAGAAACAATATACATAAACATTGTCCTATTTACAATGTGAAATAGTAACTGTACTCTTTTAATATGAATAGAAGTGTACATTGTAACAATACAAGAATATTCCTTTATTTAATAAACACATTCATCGATACAATAAACAAACTTTGCATTTCAGTGGAATAATTTATTGAATTTATGTAAGAATATTGATAAAACTAATAAACATAGTTATTATCACTATAAATCAAATTCATATTATCTATGTACTAATTTATTAAAACAAAGAAAGCTTGTTCATTGGAGCAGTCAAATTATTCATTAACGTAATGAACTGCATTATAACGTATAATGTATAAGGTCCATTACACCAATAAACGTTCATTGGGTAACCATTTCGAACATCAAGTAATCTTTGGATATACGTTGTAATGATGAAATCGTACTTGGGACGAAAATTAATGAACGCCAGTTCTTAATATAATGATTTTTTTATTGTAATTACCTACTTTTTTGGTTGAGTGTGATGACAAACAAAATGATTTTTCGATCATTGTTTTGTATTACCTAGATTCTGTATTTTTACATAAATAATAATTTAGAATTTATTTTTTAAATTGTGTAACTTTAATGTCGTAAATATATAATAAATATCAAATACAATAAAAATCAAATTTCCCCCACTTCAATTAATAAATAATATGTACATCGCCTACAGAAAAAAATACAACCCAGTCATCCGAATTTTTCGATTATTCGAATGGTTGTGATCCGAATTAATACGAATAATTGGAGTTCTACTGTATATTATTATTTTTTAATTCAACAAGGGAGGGAATTTTTAATTACAATACTAAACCGCGAAAGAATAATTTTTATTACATTGTACGTACATACAACGTGCTTAGTTTAATATCGAGTTGTTTTTTAAACGAACACAAATTGGATTATAAAAGAAAATTTAATTTAAACTATTATAAAGTTCGATTTATTATTATCGTTCATGTGAATTCCGAACTCGGTTCAAGTCTTCGGAATGCAGTATGTGTTCGTGCAAGTTCGGGTAGGAATAGTAGGAAGTCGTTTTACCGTCTCGATTGGCTCTACGTAAACGACTACACGGGTCGGTGTCGTTTGTCAGTTGTTTCGAGTTTTATGCGTTAGTGTTGTGATGTTATGTATTGAAAACGTTATTGCGAATGGTGCTGTTCACGATACTATTATATTTTTCTCGCGTGAATTACACATTTTCGTGAATCCATAAGTTAAACTGTCAGTGATTTTGATGTCCAACGTATTTTACCCCTGTCTGGATTTTTAAATCTTCCTTCGCCGATCTCGATTCATCGGTTGTTCGTCGCGTACTCCGATTTGAACAGGTAGGTACTTAATTAATTTTTATAGATCGTTACGAAATTGTACGTTTTTTTATTTTTATTATTTCAAAAGTTAGAAAGTATTCACCGTGCTTTTGTTTTTTGTATGTTTCGTGACCGCGGGCTGTTATTATTATACTTGCGCGCCCCTTAAAGTGCCGTAAAACACGAACTGTGTTGTATTCGAAGTTGTTCAAATCTTTTGAATAACCGTTTGATAAATGGTTTTGGATTCATATTTTAATAGAAGAAAAAATAATCTAATTAAAGTAGGGTTGTAACAACGTTCGTGCTCGTAAATTTATCGTACACGCGCAGTTCTCTTCATTATTTTCTTACTCCTTATCTCTAGGCATTTTAGAGGTGAATATTTTTGTGTCATTATCAAGGAGGCACGTTGATAAGAAACAAAAAAGGTGACTACGATTATTTTACACGTCGAAAATTTCTCGTTTGTAGAAATTACATTTCAATTTATTTAAGTAGGAACGAATCGGCGGTAGTATTTCGTGAAATAAAAAAAAAATACGATCGACATGGGCAGTAATTTAAAATGGCCGGATTTTTTTTTAGAAATTTAAGGGAAACAAGAAAAATGCGTTTTTTTGGGCTATTAATAAAATTAAATTACACCGGGATTTGTCTAAAAAATATTAATAGCACTATCTTGTTGACACCTATAATTATTAAAAAAAAAAGTGATCGTGAATAGATATTATTATTATAATTACAGTTTTTGTTTCAAACCTGTAAAACAAGTTGCTGTCTCATGAATATAATCGGAAAAAAGGGTTCTAAAGGAAACGCAAAAAGTTATTTTCGAACTAAATTAAAATACATACAAACCGATTATTTCTGGATTGTAATATTTTTTAAAATTTAAACCGTATATTAACTAGGTAAGTACTAAACATTTAATTGTAAAAAGGAAGTATGTATAGGTACCTACATATAATAATCGACGTATCATTTGTCTTGGAAATTAGTTGTTTGTACACGTACTACTGTTTTAAGCTGGTACTTATTTAAATATAAAATGTTTCAATAATTTGAGTAATTATTACTTAAAAAAGCTTAATTATTGTTGTAGAATGTAAACATATTTATTATCGCTTTTATTTTTTTAAACTTCGAAATCATAATATTAAGTATGTAACGTGCTACTTTTGAAGTTACTCTCGCTATTGTTTACCAACTTACTAATTTTAAGTGATAAAGGTTTCTCGTCATTTTCTAAAAAGGCATTTCCATACCTATCGATCGATATTATAGATATTGATTCTTTTTAATTCCAAATTTTTCAATTTGAATTTTTAAATAATTTCTATCGAAATTTGATTATTTAATGTATTTTATTAACCCCTCTCGGTTACTGGGGTCGACCACAAAATGTGGTCGGCTTGTGGTCCACGCGACCAGACGCAGGCATTTGCATACTGCCAACAATAGCGAACAAACAATAGTTCGCGTTAACGATAAGAAATAATCAATTATAAGACAATTAAACGGCTCCTTTACGGTTCACTTCAACAACTGAAAAGCATCTAATTAACATAAACTTATAACAGTTTGCATCATAAACAGCAAAGACCAAAAAACATCTTGTTATTGTTATTTTAAAGTCTATTTTCTATACATTTTATTGTGTAAAAATTGAAATTTGACGTATCAGAATAATTCCAAAAAAAAACCTAATATTGTAGATATTTGTTAATGACCTCACAAGTCAATATTGCCTCTTAGTTTTAATTATCATCGGGCGCATTAACAGATGCACAAGTTTAATAGAAACCTACTTTTAATTAATTAGGTACCTAAATAATATTGCCGGGCCTTGTAAATCGATTTGTTTACAAACACTAAATACCTTAAAGCTGCCCTTAATAGACCGATATTTGAAATTAACTGCTTTGCGATCCAGACCTAATTTTTAAATGAAAATTATCGTAATGAGCCACTTCTACTGTAATTTAAAGAAATTATTTTATAGTTTGAAAATGTGTGCGTCTATAATTAGAAATGTATTTCGAAATCCTATCCGCTCTTTTAAATAAATTTAGTTATAATGAAAATTACCGTTAATTTTGAAGTAAAAAGTCGAAGTCAAATTGGTTTGAACTTAATTTATTAAAGATCATTTAATTTACATAATAATTTTGTTTTCTTTTCGGTTAAATTTGAAACGGAAATATTATGAAATTTATATATCTTAGATATATAATTTGAAAAGCTCGAAAATTATTCAATCCAAATCTCGAGCTAACGTTATACTTATATAGATATATTTCGAATTAGATTTTTAATTTTTTATCTCTTAAATTAATTAAATACGCGTTTTTGCTTAAATTATACTCCTATTAAATAAGCCACCGTAAAAACGAGACCGCGCGGACTATATTATCTGCCATTAAAAATTGTGCGGTTGTAGATATTTTTCGTAGATAAATCGTTCGAGTCGAAACGGCCGAGTTGCTTCTAGTAAAAAAGATTAGAAATGCTAACGGAAAACATAATTCCTTGACAAATTTTTTTTAGGTAGTGCCAACCTACCTCTCCGCGTTTGTGTTTTGTTAATTCTTTGAAAGGGTGTGGTGGCCTTCTTGGACACAATTATGGTGTCTGTATTTTAATAGCGTCTATTGATGTATGTAGGTATAGGTGGACGTAAAAGGCTCTGTTTGTAAAATACATCTTAATTGTTTACTGTTGCTCTATTGCGTTAATTTCTTTTCACATGTTAATTTTATTTTGAATATACGATGGTTACTTACAATTAGTTAGTACGTAATCACTATAATAATTACATGTATAAGTTAAAATCTTATCATTTGATTATATATGTATATGTAGGTACGTATCTCTTCAAAAATAGTCTAAGAGCTGGTGAACATTTTCATATCCGAGTTTGTACCTCTTGAAATTTTGTAGGAAGGTAGTTTTTTTAAGTCTGGATAGGGAATGGACCACCCTTTTAAGCAACTCCGGTTTCGAACTACCCCACAATCGTTTAAAATTGCAAAAAAAAGGGTGAGACATTGTCGTTTGTACCTCTTGAAATTTTGAAGGAAGGTGGTTTTTTTAAGTCTGGTTAAGAAATTGACAGTCTGGCTAAGCAACCCGGTTCGAACTACCCCTATCGTTTAAAATTGCAAAGGAATGTGATGTGAAATTGTAGATTTCTATCTCATGAAATTTTATAGAAAAGTAGTCTTTTTAAGTCTGCTTGAGGAATGAACCACCTGATTAGGTAATCGTCGCGAACTACCCTAATCGTTTAAAATTAAAATATATTCGAAATTTTCATTTGTACCTCTTGAAATTTTGTGGGAAGGTAGCTTTTGCAAGTCTGGCTGAGGAATGCACAGTCTGGTTAAGCAACTCCGGTCGCGAACTACCCCTTAGTCGTTTAAAGTTGTAAGAAATGGGTGTGAAATTCTAATTTCTATCTCTTGAAATTTCGTAGAAATGTAGATTTTTTTAAGTCTGGAAGAGAAATAAACCACCTAATTAGGTAACTCCGTTCGCGAACTACCCCTAATCGTTTAAAATTAAAATATATTCGAAATTGTCATTCGTACTTCTTGAAATTTATATCATCTCATACCTATTGAAGTATGAAAAAATAATTGCCAAACGGCCAGGCCGATTTTAACCTAGTTACAGACAGTGTTAAAGTTGCATTTTGAAATAATGCATTAATTACATTCTACCTTTTGTCGTTTTTACAGCAGCTTGTTAATAATATTTAAAAGAAAAAAGTATCGTAAGCCAGACAAATTTGGCGGCTTAGCGTCAAAAAAAAATCGGAAAAAAGTATTTTTACGTTAGTGCGACGGATAGAGCATTACGTAGACGCGCGAGTGCGAGAGAGGCCTTCTATCGGAAGGCATATCGGCCCGTCATAGACATCGCCATGCTTCCTGTAAAAATTTTCATAATAGGTGTGAAATAGAGATGATTTAAATTTCAAGAAGTATAAATGACTATTTGAAATATATTTTAATTTTAAACGATTAGGGGTAGTTCGCGAACGGAGTTACCTAATTAGGTGGTTTATTTCTCTTCCAGACTTAAAAAAATCTACCTTTCTACGAAATTTCAAGAGATAGAAATTAGAATTTCACGCCCCTTTTTACAACTTTAAACGACTAAGGGGTAGTTCGCGACCGGAGTTGCTTAACCAGACTGTGCATTCCTTAGCCAAACTTGCAAAAGCTACCTTCCCACAAAATTTCAAGAGGTACAAATGAAAACTTCGAATATATTTTAATTTTAAACGATTAGGGGTAGTTCGCGGACGTATTTACCTAATCAGGTGGTTCATTCCTCAAGCAGACTTAAAAAAAGACTGCTTTTCTATAAAATTTCATGAGATAGAAATCCCACTACAATTCTCCTTACAATTTCACATTCCTTTTTTGCAATTTTAAACGATTGTGGGGTAGTTCGAAACCGGGGTTGCTTAGCCAGACTGTCAATTTCTTAACCAGACTGTCAATTTCTTAACCAGACTGTCAATTTCTTAACCAGACTTAAAAAAACTACCTTCCTTCAAAATTTTCCCTTTCGCCTTTGAGGGTGAATATCTCAGCAGGGGAGAACGTTTATAGAAATTTAAAGCTTTATTCCGAAGTGTTTTATACAATCCCGAAGGACTTCTCATGATTTCCTAGACACCCTGTATTATAACGCGCCACGAGTATTAAAAGGTTTTTTTTTAATTAGGGGGTGGCTCCGAACTGGCTCTAATATGTATTGTGGCGAGTACGGTGTATAGAATATATCCCTAAAATTTCATGCTTGCATCACAAAGTGCACAAGTCTGCATTATTTTAACACTTAGAACCTGGACTAAACATCGACGGCGTTTTGGCAAAACATCTTAAGCGACAAAAAGCTAATTTTACAGTAGCGCACATTTTGTGCTGTAGCGTAAACCATAAGATAATACTTCCTACGGGAATAAAAATCAACTTTTCTGGTGAAAATGTTACCAGATTTTAACAGGCTATGCCTTTGCCTTAAATACGTAAAATAGTTAAAACTTGTATTCGGCAAAAGATGTTCAGCCAAAACGCTATCGACATCTTGTGACGATTTGAAAATATCAAATCATATTATTTTAAATGCATTTAATTTAACATTTTAAATATTAAGTCATGTTTCTCGCTTAATGGTCAGCTATTAATATTTCAACCCTAACGTTTTTATAAACTGCGTTTAAATAAACTACTAACCAAAAAATATCAATAGTAATGTCTGTTTAACCGCAATTGCTGGCACAAACTTTATTAATGCACTATTGCGCACTATTTTAAAAATTTTCGTTTATATAGCGAATTAACATCAATTTTATTAAGAAATTTTTTCTACACATCAAAAATATATACTTTGGGATTTACAACTTTTAATTTTAAAATTAGTGAATTGATGACATTTTTTATCTTCATTCTTTTAAATGATCTTTAATTTTTTTTAATGCATTTAAACGAATTTATTTTTAAGGAACGGTTTATTTTCTGTACTACATTGTAAATTCTTGATGACTTTTTCTCAGTCGTTCAATGTTTTTAATTTATTCTTAATTAACTCCATATAATATGAAAATAGGAAAAAGAATTTTGTATCGTTTTATAGATAATTTTATACATTTTTCTCACTGGTGATTTCTTTTTTATTGATTTTATCAAATTTCGATTTTACTTATATTTTTACCGATTTATAGAGCTTCCATATTTCATAAATTTTATATTCTTTCAAGTCGACACGCATTAATAAATACCCAAGTAAATACCTATAACAAATATTAATTGGTTTCTCGACGTAATTTAGATTATATTTTCAACTTTAACAATGCGCATCTTTATAATATCAAAATACGTATAATTTAAAATATTTGACATTACAATTAATTATACGCCCACTGTCTAAGTAAGTACTTACTTACTTGTAAAAAATGGCCTGTCTACTAAAAATGTAATACTGCACAGGTGCTGATGAAATGAAACTGATAAAACTTAGGGGACGAAATGGGGTCGAATACCCTTTATTCGTCCCTTCTGAGAATAAATTGATTTTATTCTTCCGAGTATTGATCGTTGTTAAAAATGTATTCATTCAAAACTTTCGACGATGCTTACTTAAAAAAAATTAGATAGATACCAGATGTTCATGTAAAATACGTATACATATACATATAAATAACACTGGTCAACACTAGTCATGCCACACGAATTTTGATAGCTAATACTGTTTTAGGTAACTACCCTCGTTATTAAACTGCAGTTGTTTTTGTTTCAATTAATAACTAATACTACGGTAATAAAAGCAAAGGAACGTTCGCGAAGATATAGTCATAAAACTATTGGTCTGTGATTTCATCAAAATATTGCGATTCATTAACTGCGTTAACATGTCGAGAAAGTGTAGTAACGATTCCTAACTCTTTTTGTTATGTTTGTGGTGAACTGACTTACAAAAAACAAAGACGAAATTTCACAAAACTAGTCTTGGAGAGTTATCACCAGTATTTTGGTTTCGCTGTAGCCCATCAAGACAAATCCTGGGCCCCTCATATTTCTTGCATAACGTGCGTGAAGAATTTAACCGATTGGAAGAAACGGTCCCGTCATATGCCGTTTGTTGTACCCATGATTTGGACCGAACCAAGAGATCACATTTCGGACTGCTATTATTGTCTTACTGACGTAAATGGTATAAATTTCAAAAAAAATACAATTATTTACCTTCAGCCACGAGACCAGTTCCTCATAGTGAAAATTTGCCTATACCACCTTACCCATCTGCATCCGTTGAGAATGACTATACACAATCCTCCACTTCAAGTCAGTATGTTGATGAGGACGATGATTAGGATCTCGATTAAAAGGATGGATTTGCTACATCATGAAACTAAAATCAGCTACTTTCGAAATCGTGATCAACACTTCAGATCATACTTTTCTCAAGACTTTGGTGTATTGTAATGATATAAATGGGATTATGAAGATTTTGGAAATCGATTTTGATCCCTCCCAGTGGCGTTTATTCATTGACTATTCTAAAACAAGTCTAAAAGCAGTGTTACTGCATAACGGAAATATACTTCCTTCTATACCTCTGGTCCATGCTGCTAATATGAAAGAAACTTATGAAAACATGAAGTTATTACTTGAAAAAATCAAGTACAGTACATATTCTTTCAAAATATGTTGCGATTTAAAAGTTGTTGCCCTATTACTCGGACTTCAGCTGGGTTATACTAAATTCTGCTTGCTTTTTATGTGAATGGGACAGTCGAGACAGAACAAACCACTATCATAAAAAAATATGGCCTACGCGTGCATCCTTAATTCCTGGACAAAAAAATGTGAAATATTTACCCCTTGTAGAGCCATCCGAAGTACTTCTTCCACCATTGCATATCAAATTAGGTCTGATCAAAAATTTTGTAAAGGCAATGGATCGCGATGGGAGTGAATCCCATCCGGCACACTGCCATCATAATGTCGTCAATTATTGAGAATTATTCGTCGGCGACGTCGTGGACCCAACAAGTGACGTACGCACGACGAACATTTGACGTCATTAAAGAACGTCGTTGAGACGTCTTTGTTTGGTCATTCCAAAGCCCTGAATCCTTTCTGGAAAAGTGAAGATAAAGACGTTTTGAAGCGTTAATTTAAAGCGTAAAATATTCGTAATTTTTTCTAACATGTTTGTTTTAATCCAAAATTTTAACTAAAAAATATATCAATTTATTTTGGAATTATGCACTATCGCGTCTATGCGATTAATAGTAATAGTTCTATACGTTGTTTAAATATTTAAAATTATTCGTTTTAACTTTAGGTGGCGATAAGTTGATTAAGTCTTCACTTACCGTTAAGAAATTATATCAAAATGTACAATGTACAAATTTACAACGTAGAACTCACTGCAAAGTAAAACCACTAACCTAACAAAACCGCTGGTAATAATAGTATACATCAGTATACAGAGTGGTATGACACTTTAAAGGAACTACTTCTACCTATTGACGTACACAATTAGAATAAATAACTGGATGTGATTTTGCTTACCTGTTTAGTTATATATTTCTGTATTTATAATGTATATAAACGTTTATAACGTTTATAACTGAAAGAAATATTTTTTACAATAATTGGAACCCAAATATGTTGGCAGATTACTGCTGGACAATCAAAAGGGACCAACCAGGAGCTAAATTTGCTAGAAAATCTTAGATCGCAACTTCATAATAGAACTTTTTTACATTTTTGGTTTAGGAGGTCATTGTTTTTTGAAATATTTTAAATTACTTAAGAGAATAAAATTCTTGGCTAACGGATTTTTTTTAATGTTTGTGTTTACTACCAACCACCTATTAAAGTAAAAAATATAATAAAAGTCCATGTGGCACGACAAAGTTACAATTTTGTTTACCAGTGTAATTAACACGTATAATAGCAATATACTTAATAAATAAAGGCAACTTACCTAAATTATTTAATTTTAATATGGATACCTACAGCATAAGCGTATTCAAAAATTAATAGTTAGCCAATCATTTCATTATTCGTATGTGAGGCATTTCATCTATATGTATCTAACCAGTATGTTCTCTATTTTCTGTAAAATTAAATTAAACAAGGTATAATAGATGAAATCTAAAGAACTTTTGTAACGTATGCTAAGTGATAAAGGAACATCTATCAATTTCGTACGTCGAATTTTAGAAATTTCCGGCCAACTAACTTATCTATTGAAGCATAATCTTAGAGAGTCGGAGAAAACGCGTTCACGTTGCTGGTAACATCACGAAAACATTCTCCTTTCATTATTTATATTAATACGAGTATAACAGTAAAGGTGCAAAAAGGTTAATTACTTATCGTAAGTACTATCTCCTTGTAAAAACGGCGCGTAAACCCGTAATTATAACTAAAAAGAAGTTACGTTTAACTTGAACAAAATCGTTCATTATATAGAACATATAGGTAATCAAATCGTAAAGTTCAACTTGCAACATTTGAGAAATAGAAAACACGCACGACTATTCGCTAAATTATCATTCGACTTGTGTAAACCACGCTTGATTTTATTAATCGCAATTGGGTTAAAATTTTTAAGGAAACAGCGCCTAAGAAAAAAGGGCGTTGTCATCAACAAGACAATTTTGTTAAAACGCTTTCAGCACACACCGTATGGGCACTGTTGTAAATTTGAAAATTTCGGAATATTCCGCTAGATCTCGAGGGTACCTGAGCACCTAATACACTTAAATATTAGAACAAACTACTCCCCACAGAAACCTTTTATCGTCTCATTATACCTACACAGAGCTCGCGTTCAGAAACTTTTCATTTAAATTTCGATATTAAAATTTATTGCAATCTTGTAGGTAACCGTGTTTTTTTTTTAAGTTTCAAACTCGCCAAGTTAAAATTAGGCGTTGCAACGTTTTTGACGTAATAGCATATCTACCTAAATATTTATAAAGCGGTTATACCTTCACGCTTTCACATAAATAATAAAAATACTCGTTTTTCCCTTAAACAAATCGGGACTTTAAACTGTTAAATATTTAAAAAAAGTATAATAAAAATAACTTCTTGCCAGCTTGAAAAATAGCGGCCTCGGAAAATTCCCAAAGGAAAACCGTCAGGCAAAGTCAAATAAATAAGCACATATGTATGTATGTAAGTGCATTCATACATTATGTAACTTCTGTCAGATTACGTTAAATATTCGATCTGCCTCATTCAATTTTAAAATCTGGATTTAGTTTGCGATCGTATTTTTTTGTTTAAAATATTACACTATAAACAAACAGAATTTAAACGTTTAGAAAGTCCACGACCGCCTTCTATATCTAAACTTACAACGAATTACCGATTCCACAACACGATTTATAAGTCGTTTTAATTTAATCAATTTACTTAATTAATTTTCACGTAGAAACTAGGCGCGATCTAGGGTCTCGAGGAATATTCGCGATAGAAACTTTTAATTCCGTTTATCACTAATTACCTACGTTCAACCGATTTTCATGGAATCGGGCGCTGTTACTAATCCGCAATTAGCACTATTTACACACATAAATCTAATCTCTTTCAAATTGATACAAAACAAACACCTGATAGGCGACCCAAATAATTTTTCATACGCCGTATAAAGATGAAAGTGTGCCACGAACGAGAAATATTTGTCACATCTGAAGTTAAACATTAAAAAGGATTAAACGCGAAAATTAACCGTTCGCTTTTAAGCGCCCGAAAAAAAATATATTAACGAGTGAAACTTAAAGTTTCGATTGGGCTATTAGTTTGATATAGATAATGTATTCCTTTCGTGCGAAAGATTTGTCGCATATCGAATTGAAATGTTGATTTCGACCGAACCTCCGCGATATTTTTGTGCAACTAACGTGTTAGTTTTTTTTGGTTTTTTTTTACTGTGGTATAACTTTCCGTTATAACGTCTTCTTAACCGATCGAAATCATTTTGCCGCTTAACCAGCAAACTGTAAAAATGCGAAATTACAGAAATTTATAGCTTTTTGGTTTTTTAAAATTTATTTTACATTACTAGACCTACCGTTAGAACGATGTACATTGTACGACAAAACGCTATACCGGTAATGTAAGTAACCTACAAGTAGCACTTTGAATGAAATGTGGGAAACATAACCTGTTGGCTTCGATTTGCAGAAAATTGGTCTATTAAGTATACCGGAAATCCTCGGCGCATGTAAAGATGGCTTATGAGTGCAAAGTTGGTTCGATATAATTTAAGTGCATCTTGCATCACCGATATTTAAAATAATTTGAAATTTTTTAATTTAGATTAGAAAATGGTGTCTAGATTACTTTTCTGGGCATCTGCAACCTGTTTATTTTTAAGTTAAATAACCATAAATGGGCAATTTAGTTGAAATTAAATAGATATACCTACTTTACCCAAAATCCGATTCGTATTTACTTTATTGCTCGTCTTTGACTTTTTAGAAGTGTAGATATAATTAATATCCCCACCTCTGTGTATCACGGTAATGAACTTTGTCGATTCAGGTTAGAACTACTGGTAAAAGTTATTAATTTTGTTATTGGAGGTCTTGATCTTTAAGTAAGTAAATAGTAAGAAAAGGATTATAATTTGGATCCAAATTATAATTTTTATTATTGTTATAATTATTATACTTTTGCCGTTTATAAAATTTGAATTCTTGCTCGGATTACTGTATGATTATTTTTTGAATAGATAGTTTTATAATAGCAATTATATCTACCTATCTAGTGACATTCAAAAATAATTAATATGAAAATATTATCCATTTTGTTTCGTTAACCTTTTGTACAATTAATCGAGAGCTGCATTTTTAGTTTTTTTTTTTAATTTTTCTTCTAATTAATCTTAAGAGGCACACCTAGTGTGACAGCCTAAAAAAAGGCGATTTTTGGAAATTAAAAAAAAAAACTACTGTATCAATTGTTTTAAAATTTTAAGGGTATATCTATACATATTTTAAGAATACACAGTAAAATTTTTGAAGAAAAAAATTAAATATTTTTTGAGATTCACGTGATCTCCGACGGCGCTAAAAAAAAAGGTCCTCCATTGCTGCAGTGATTCCGGCCTTCTCCGTGGATGAAACCTAAAAAAAAAAATCTCGTTAAACTAGAAGATATTGTCCGTACAATGACCCACGGTTGAAAAAAAAAATCAAAAATTGACAAAATGGCGGCGTTTTTTTAAAAAAAGTTGAATTTTACCCAAAATTTTGGTCGTTTTTGGCCTGCCAAAATTCGATTTTTGATCAGATCAAAAAACTGGTGGGTCATTGTATGGAGAACTATATACAGAACATGCAGAAAAAATTTGATAGTGATCGGATCATTTGTCTCCGAGTAATCACTGCAGCAAATTCGAAAAGTGCTGTTTCGAGAAAAACGCGTTTAAAGATAAAATGATCGTTTTCACTGTTATAAATGGATTAAAATCATACATCTGCTATTCCAGGCCCATATAATTCACCTTTCTCTTCTTTAAAAAGTGCTTGTTGAGCTGAAGAAGCTCTTCTTCGAGATGATCAACCCTCTTTTGAAGAAGCCCGTTGGCGATGATCAGCGATTCGTAGTCTCGTCTCGTCCTTAAGAGCCGCATAATCTATTCATAATCTCAAAACTATTTGAGATATCGATTTAAAATTTTAGTATGTTATTTTTAAAGGTTAACCTATCGAAATATGAAAAAAAATCGATTTTTTAAAAATTTCACACTAGGTGTGCCCCTTAAAAACTTCGAATGATCTTATCAGGGTCGTGATCTTAATAAAATCATTTATAGGTACCTACTGTATTTTGTAGATTAGGTAGGTACTATGCGTTGTAGAAATTTTAATGATACAATGTAAAATTTGCTATTGTTTATTCAATATGCTTATCAATTCGTTTACATTTCATTTTTTTGTTATTTTATTTACACTTGCATTATCTGCAGGATGTTTGGTACATCGATGTCAATACTGAAATGGGTGATAGGGAAAATCATTTGAAACATATCTGATCATGTACAGTGGATTCCGCTTAATTGGGACACGTTGGTGCAGACCGTTTTTTCCCAATTAAGCGGCTGTCCAGATTAAACGAAACTTTTAATTAAGAGACATATAGAATCAACACTAGTATGTTTATTGAACAATATTACATTATAATGTGAACATTGAAGTGCATTTATTGTCTGAACCAATAGTAACGTTCCGCATAATCTTCGACACATATGAGAACAGTACATATGTATTCACAACTTTTCAGGTTAGATCCTAATCAAAATAAATTACGTTAAATTACTTTATGTAAAGGCACAATTCAATCTAGTTTATGTAACATAAAAAATAACTTGTATTTAGTTGCTAATCCGTTTGTCATTGAAGAGTTCAGTTAATGTAAGTTGGCGTGATCTCTTCAATGACTGTTCCTGGCAATGAATTTCCTGGCATCATGTGTTGTCACCTTTTCGATTTTAGATGATTTTTCTTCATCACTCTCACTTTCGTTCTGATTTTTGTACTTTTTTAGAACGTGCTCAATAATTTCATCTTCACAACCTCCATGTTCTTCCCATGTTCTTCTTTGTCAATTTCTAGGAATTCTTCACAATTATTTATTTTACGCATAACTATAAGCTCTTCACAATCATTTTCCGTCGTTTCGGTGGTTTCGCTTGTTCCAAAAGTTTTCTTAAAGCCGCAGTGAGAGAAACAGTTCTGAATTGTTATCGGGCTCACTTCTTCTCCAACTGTCGGAAACAAACTGAATCGCCTGGAGAACGTTGACCTTCGAGCTAACATCTTTTGCCGTGGAAGATGAAGTCAGAAGATTGTCCTGAATAGCATTCAATATGTGATTCACCAACTTTGCACGGTACTTTAGCTTCAAATTTTTAATTATGCCCATATCCAATGGTTGTGTTGGGAGGCAAAAATTCTAATTGTATGTTTCTTAAATTTTGTGAACACTGAGGGTGTGCCGCACAGTTGTCAATAATTAAGACAATTTTTCTTGACTTTTGCTCCAAGTCAGCGTCCCATCGCAACAGCCAATTCTTAAAAATTTCGGAAGTCATCCATTTGCTCGTATTGGCATGATATTCCACCGATAAGCTCTCTATATTTAACCCCATGAAACAACGGGGCCGAACGCTTTTTCCAATCACCAAAAGCTTCTTCTTGTCTGTTCCGGACATGTTGGCGGAACATAACACAGTAACGCGATCCATCGCTTTCTTTGACGCCGATAATTTTACGTGACTGTAGCAGAGAGAGCCATCGGGCGTGGCACGATAGTAAAGGCAAGTTTCATCACCATTGTAGATGTCATCCGGAGAATATTTTTGAAAGTAAATACGATATTTTTTCGGTTTGCCATTTTTCTGCTCCTTCGACATCAGCACTATCTTTTTCGCCGTGAAACTTCTTGAATTTTATATCATGTCTAGTCTTCCACCGGGAAAGCCAGCCATCCGTTGCCTTAAAACCTTCATGCCCAATTTTCTTAGCTGGTTCTTCGGCCTTCTCTTTTAAAATAGGGCCACTCGAACGCATCCCACGCCCAGTCATCGTAGATAACCACTGATTTAATGCATCGTCTACGTCAGGATCTTTACCTTCGCGTTTCCGTTTTCTTGAATTTTTGTTTTTTCCAACTTGAATCCATTCCTCACGCGGCTTTTCTTCTTGCTGTATTAGGCGGGAATTCGTAGATTTTGGAACGCCTGTTAATGCCGACATTTCACGCAGTTTGAAATTAGGTGAATTATTTTTTATTTTGTTCGGCAAGGAGATTTTTATAAACAGATTTTGCATTCACAGTGATATAAATCCTACGCACAATAAGAAACGATTCCTCGTTATTGGCTCACGAACAACCAAGCACTTTCCACTCCGTAGCAAAACTAAACGGTTACAAATTTCCGAACGAGCTCACGCCTTTATCGGTGGTAGGGAAGGGGATTGGAATTTTCTGTCGGTTAATTTGCATTTGTTGTCTAAACTCGCCTACTAGGCAAGATAGCGAAGTAAAGGTACTGTCCCGATTAAGCGACCTGATGTCCCAAACAACAGAAGAAAATTCAATGAATTTTCTCGATTGGATTCAGTTCTTAACGATTTGTCCCAAATAAGCGGTTGTCCCTATTATACGGCGTCCCAATTAAGCGGAATCCACTGTATACCATTGTACAAAGTGTTACGGATTTCGAGATATTCGCAGTGATTGCTATTTTTCCTAAAAACGATTTTTTTTCTGGAGCTGAAGGATCAGTACTAAATTATGAATAATTGTTATCTGCTTCAATTGCTGTTTTCTGAATCTTAAATATATAAGTAGGTACTTCTTGAATACAATACTCTATAAAGGTGCCTATACACTGTAAAAACGAAGTGCGACGAAGATCGCGGTTCGTACTTTGAACACTATACGTACATATTTACAACATTTTTAATGTTAACGTGTTTTCACTCTATCGTTTCCTGTTAAAGGTTCTAACTTTTTTTCTAACATCTATCATTTTTTTATTAAATATGTAGGTATACTACCTATATAGGTAGCGCTAATATGTAAAATATATATTTGCAACTTTACAAATTTCATCTTTTGGGTGGCAAAACTAAAAATTTTAAAAAGCGTTTTCTTGCGTTTAACAATGGAAAATATTGAAAATATAGGTATATGGATAGGTACTACATAAAAAGCTTAAACAGTACAGATATTTTTGAAGAGAAAAAAATTGGTGAAAATGTTCCATTATATGACTGAAATTGAGCAAAATAGCTAATACGTGAACATCTCAAAAATAAAATGTACTGTACCATGTTTGTTTACTTGCACTTGATCAAAAATCTGAATTTGATTTAACAAAACTGATTTTGTGGGTAGATTTGCGTAATGGACAAAACCTCGTTCATCGGCATCCTTTAAAATCGGTCGGTAGGTACTTTTTAGTTTTTTGGGATGCAAAAAGAACTGATTAATTTATTATTTATTTTCCAAAAGGACAAACGATAAATGGTGAATACTATGCTGACCTTCCAATAAATTCAAAATATCCGAAAGTATAGGTCAGGTTTAGCGCTTAAAAGAAATAAGTATTTTTTTGTCAGAGTAATGCATTTCCTACTAAAATATGATTTAAATACTACGTATCCATTTTATTTTCACCAGATTTTTTCTCTCTGGCTTCTCCGATGTTGCAACTTGTGAAGCAGCTTTTTTAACACAATTCGAGTAATGTTTTGAAGTAACAATTATGAGAAAGTAGCACAGTGTAAATTAAAAAACCCGTCGTCCATTTTGAAGCCGCTTCAAAATTTGCAGTCGTGAAATCTTCAAAATATTCCTAAATGGACAGATATTTTCGTTTGATGAAAAGATTAAGACCATCATTGACGCCTGTTCTGCGGTTGTTCCGAAAGTGATGAAATGTTAGTTTTAATTTTTGGACAAAATGTTTTGTACGTTCAAAAACTAAAAAAAAAAATAAAAATAAAAATAATTTAAACAACATAAAATCAACCTTTTATTGCTAATTGTAAACGGACATTAATCAATTATCATCTTGCTCTCGTACATTATTCTATTATTAAGCACCTATATTAAAAAATTACTTTTTGTGGTAAATAAAACTAACTATCTTTTCATGACTGATTTAAAACTTGAAAGTTGTTTGATAAATTTTTGAATTTTATATGTAGGCATCATGTATTATAATCACATTATTAGTAAATATATCTATATTAAATTTTTATTTTATTAAACAACAAAGAAATTAATACACATTTTTATTTTTAATGGCATCGGAATTTGTATTATTTTTATTGTTTAAAATGTTTTATTACTGTTTAGTTGAAATATTAGTCTATTTAACTTTATAAATCGCATTGTGAGAATATTGGTGATTGTATATAATATAATGTTAAACTACGCAAGATTTGAAGATTTGAAATTCAAGTCGACGTTTCGTCGATCGCGAAAGTTTCGTCTTTGGCTTTGTTTACAAGTTAATTGGCTTTCTTGGTTTTTGAAACTTCCTGTAATGGGGGGACGAAACTCGGACCTTGATCTCAACATTGACATGGTTAAAATCGGGAAGACAGACATTAATTATGTAATGAATAGTCGACCACTACGTTTAAGAAAATTGTAGCGGTAATTGCAAAACGAAACGGTACGCGCATTATCGATTATTAGATAACCTCGTAAATGTGCATAGGTATTTTTACACTGAAAAAAATAAGTAGGTTGGTAATTACAATTAAAACGGTCATGTAGTTACAAATAATTTACTTGTAATTTTTTACCCAATAACTAGGTTTCATACGTAGATATAATAGAAATTTTCATTCAAATAACGAATTTTACCTAATATACCTACTTTTTAAAATACATAAAACGTACCTACATTTATTTCATTGGGGTTTTTTCAGTGCAGCTGTATTGAACAAGAAACCTACCATATTTTCTTTTTACTGAAATAACAATACCTATCGAATTGGGAAATACCCATGTTTTTTAACTGTTTCTTGCGCCAATATTTGCTGTTAAACAAAAGCTAACCTATATTTAAATTAAATAAATATATAAATGTTTCTCTAATCTTTCGTTCGTTCGTTGTTTGAAGAAACAGGTGTGTAAATAAATTAGCGGAACATTTTTACGTCTTGGTATTAGCAACCTCTTTAATAACTCTACTTACCTGTAGGTGCCTATAATTGATATTAAAAAGAGAATTAAAAAGACCGTGCGATGCTACTGATAAGAAACGTGGTAATTATACAATTTCTAACATGTTCGCTATACTTACCAGGAATTTCAAGAAACGTTAGAAAATTATATTTTTTGTTTAGGTAACGTTTCGTTACGTTATCTTGTATCTAATATATGCTATTTAAATAAATACTTTAACCCAGATGTTTTTTAAGCGATGTTTTGACATTAAAACAAAAATAATTTTTTGAAAATATTATTCATTAGCATATAAGGAAAACATAAAAATTTATAAACATAATTTTTTTTTCAAAAAGTAAGTAATTTAGACCGTGCATATATAGGACATTAGGAAAATACACCTCTATTTAAGCGAAATTATTTATTTGTATGAAATGATAGAAAACACTTGACATGAACACCAATGTCACATTTTTACATCTTGTAGTGGTTTTTTGGTGACAGTGGCCACATCGGGTTTGCTTCTCTTGGGGAATTAAGAAGTGATTAATACAATCAAAACGTAAATCAATCTGATTGACTTTACTTAGATGACCTTTTTGGTAAGTCGACTCTTTTTTATTTTGGATTAATAACCCCGTAGCAATTCGTTTTCTAAAGCTAAGTTGGTCCAATTGTCCACCGTTTATTCGGTGCAATTGCCAAGCATTTTGAATTGCCATGTCAATACAGTGTGTTACCAAAGACATGTACCATTTTTTCCCTCTAATTGAAATTCGGTATAAGCTTATATTTTGATCAGAACGATCAACGCCTCCCATATTGGAATTGTACATGTTGATGAGATGTGGCTGCTCCATTTGAACATTTTTCTTCTCTGCCCGAGAATAACGCTTGACCATATGAATCGGTCTAACTCCTGCAAAATTAGAACAAATACAAACCAGACTGTTGTCGTGCAATTTTACTGCAATGATATTTTGATCAACAATTTTTGCAAAATCGTAACTTCCTCGACGATTTTTTTTCATGCACTTTGAATCGATGAGAGAAATATTTGTTAACCGATTTTCTCTAACGGTACCGGTGGCGTAAAAATTCCATTCGGTAAGTTTTTCAATTGGGGGAATCGAAGTGAAAAAATTGTCAAAAAATAGGTGAAATTTCCTGCCTGGCCATTTTTCACGTAATGTTTGGGCATATTCCAATACCACTCCTGCACCAACTCCAAGATCGGCAAAATTCTTATTTATATTGGTTGCAGCGCCTTGATAAGGCTCAAACCAATTCAAATATCCTAATCTGGTACTTCCAAACCAAAGTTTATATCCATAGCGCACGGGTTTACCACGAATATATTGTTTACATCCATGATGTCCGTAATATGGAACCATAACTTCATCAACTGAATGCATCTCTTCAACCGGTGAATTATTAAAAAATCTTTTATTTAGCAAATCAAAAATAGGTCTGATTTTGGTGAATTTATCATTTCGATTTAACTGATGATTATTGCAAACATGAAAATTTGAAAACAAATACTCAAATATGTCCCTGGAAATTGATTCAGTAACCATGGCATTGTGACAATCCTTTTCATGTTCCCAAAACATTCTTCTTCATGGTACACGCATGTATCCACTAAGGATCAAAACGCCCATAAAAAATTTGACCTCTTGCTTGTCTACGTTAGGCTTGCGATTTTTTTGTTGGGCGTAATTATTACTTTGGTTCGCAATGAGATCTGTTACTTCCTCGTCGAAAAACATTGAAAACAGTTCTAATGGATTTTCGAAATTTGTTGCATTATCAGCATTAAAAAATCCTGATGACGAGGAAGGTAAATCTTCTTTGACCCAATTGTGAAATTTTTTTTAGGTGTTGTTCTCTTTTGCTTTTTGTTTGGTATTCTCGCCGTTAATAATGATAACGGTATTTTATCATCCGAGGAAAAGTCACTGTCGTATTTTGTTTGGATTTCTGCAAGAGCTTGTAGTTGAAATGCAGGCAGATTATTTATGGTCAAGTCATTTTCAGCGCCAGAATCTTCATCTGTGAGCTGAGTTGGTACATTGAGGGGAGGAAGTAGTGTAATTTCTTCTACATTATCAATGGCTTCATCGTCCTCTTCTAACAATGTTAGAACATTGTGAAGAGATAATCCTCTGAAAGAGAATGGTGAATGATGTTGGTAGTCATATATTGTCCTAATGTACTACATATAGAACACCTCTCTTTTCCCTTCATAAATTATTACTTATTTTATAAATAATGAAAATTCGGCAATAGTAGCCAGTAATATAAATGTTTATTGTTACGCAATTCACTAATTTAAAAATTTATTATAATTTTTGGTATCTAAAACTTACTTACTTTTCAAATTGCACTTGGTAATTATTCATTTTTGAATTTTCACACTTTTGAAGTTAACACACAATCAAATTTAAACTCTGAAATCGCAAAGCTTTGGGTATAATGAACGATTTTGTGGGATATAAACCTTCAAGTGTATCTTAAACTTTGCAGGAATGAACATGTTTATTCCGTCCTAAATATAGTACGTTAGGCATATCTGGGTTAATAAAATACCTACTAAAAATATCATAAAACGCAAATTTTGACTCGTGTCATTCACGCCTGAAATTATATCATGAACGGCAAATCAAAAGTAATTGGTTTTTTTTAAGCATAACCACAAATATCAAATTAGTAACAGTTTATATTTATTAGATACCTGCAACAATGTTAGACGTGATTGATTTTTTTTCATCACATTAGCCGTTCCTAATAGCTTTGTATAAAAACAATCCGGGAATGTAGTTTAACGTTCAAATATGATAATTTTATTTTGAGGCGCACTTCTACTTTTAAGCTTTTTTCGAATTAAACGAATCGGTAAAAAGATTCGATTTTACCGTGAATTCGTGAATAACTTAATAGTGTATCCAATTGGAAGTGGAAGTACCTATAAGAATAAATAAATGTTCGTGTTAAAAGCTGTCAACGTTGCTACATGACATTCTGTGGTTATTGAATCCGTAATTGCTGCTACCAGGTAGTTGTCCGTCCAATCATCTAAATACCAAAAGCATGAGAAAATAAGTCTTCATTGGTTGTGCGTCGGTTGCATTACACGAGAATACTGTTATAACTGCATACGACAGTGGGAAATGACCGGGTGCGGTTTGAAAAATCAGTCGAATGCTTCCAAGTGATGTTAAATATGACATGTCTTTAGTTATTGCCTGTAAAACAAGCATGGTGTTGTTAGAAACGAGAATTTAATCTTGATAAATAGGATTTATAATTATTTAACGTGGACGATTATTAATTTATTATTATTGATTGGCGACTATCTGCTGGTAATAAGTGTTCTTAATCGAACTAACATATTCATTTATCCGATAGTAGTATGTGCATACTGCTACTTGGCGTACTTTATTATCCATCGCATTTTATGTAATTTAACTAAAGTACCTGAATGGCCCCAGTATAATTTAAATTTCCTAAAACATTGTGTTTTTATTAATAAAAAAAATACATTGATTTTTTGGATTTAGGAACCTGATCAGTATACAAAATCATCGTATAAACATTACCGTTGCCAAAATTATTTTACATTCCAGCACAATGCGAACCATTTAGGTAGTTTTCAAAAAACAAGAGACAGTCGTTAAGTTGCTTATCGTCTGATTTTATCGAATAAAAAAAATTAAGCGTTAACAAACGATTGGTTACCTACTTTAAAACTCCGCCAAGGTCATAAACGTAAAAGCTTAAGAAAATGAAAAATCCAGATTAATTGTAAGACAAATACCAAGGCTAATATTACAAAACGTACATTGTCCAATAGATATGTGGCGAAATAATCATTGAATGTACTGCTTAATGCATCGCTAGATGAACGATCAAAATATTAAGAGGCGTGTTTGGAAAGGAGATCGAGATAGATCGCTAAAATTAGATTGTTACAATTAAAATTTGACGGAAGATAACGTTTTATAGGAAAAAAAACTGGTGTTTTTTTTAACCTGTCTTAATACCTACAAAAAGTTTTGTTTATAAACTGACAGTTAACTATAGATACTCGAACAAATTGTTTGCCATAAAATTCCTTCGTCAGAAACAAATTCTATAAATAGCGTCTATAATTTATTTATGCGAATTTAACATAAAAACGTTTAACTAACTGCAGCGTGATGCGATAGTACGATTATAGATGTTTTCGAATTTTCCGTTATTGCTTTAGGAAGGGAAGATAATGCAAAATGAAGAAATTGATAATATGTCAAATCGTGCGTAAAATAGAGTCGCACGTTACTTATATTTGTTTCGGGGGAAGTAATTATTCCGATCGTAACCCATAAAAAGTAAATTTTTTGTGTTGTCGCGTAGCTATAAGCAGATACGTTTTACGCAAATACAAATCGATTTTTCTGGTGGAAAAAAATCGGAATATTGTTACCAGAATAGCTCATTTTCGCAAAATGAACACGCAATTGTCACGTCGCGGTTTTCCGTCCAAAACGCCATCGATATGATCAAAATATTTCATATTTTTACAACAAAGTAACCGATTAAATGCGCTTTCTTTATACGAGAGCCAGTTCTAGAACTATATCGTTTTACTTTGCATATGTTAATTTCGTTTAGAATATTTAGGACAAAGCAATTAAAAAAAAATAAGAAAACTGTAATGCGTTACGTAATTCTCAAATTCGGCTGTCTTTGGACAGGTGCTAACAAATTACAAACATATCCGACAACGATGTGTTTAATTAAATAATTATTATTGTGTAAAATAAATTTATAGCTGACAATCGTTCGTTCCTTCCATTTTTATTTTTAAAGAGCGCATTCGACGGCGTTTTGACGACAGGACGTAGCCCACGCTTTTTCCGAAAATGAGTTATTCCGACTATCTTATGCGTCTAAGGCCCAGTTTTACTAAAACGACTTACTACCACATACTGCAGAATAGATTATTCCTGGAATAATTTGCATGGAAACCATTGTGTCAACAAACATTTCCACAGCAATTCCGCAGCTTATTCGGCAGCATAGATCATATTTGTAAAACCGGGCCTAAGGCAAATATATAAATCTGTTAAAATCTGATAACAATATTCCAACTTTTTCACCAGAAAAATCGATTTGTATTTCCTGCGAAACGTAGGTATCAGCTTATAACTACGCGACAACACAAAATGTGCGTTCGTGTAAAATTTAGGTCCTTTTGCCAAAACGCCGTCGATATTATAACGAACCTTAAATCAAAATATCATTCTTTTAATGTTAATATTGCTTTTCAATACACCGAATGCAATCCTGAAACAATCTTTGATTTTAATTTGAAGGTAAAGTGCCTACTTATTGTTAGCTGCATAATGCATAAGATTTTAACTCGTAAACAGTAAGTATAAAAACTTTCATTTAACTACTTATATTCGCAAATTTCGTTAATTTTAATGCTCGTTTAAAGATGAATTGCATCTTCCTATTTCTTTTCTGTATTTTAAGCGCAGTTGACTAACTTTTGATGGACCGACAAGGACATATTTTATGCCAGTCTAGCGAAATTCGTGCAAGAACTTTCTACGGTACCGAAAGTTTAAATCATTCCAAAACATCCAGTAATCGCATTTTACCTTTATCTTATTGTCTCGTCGAATAGTAGGTAAGTACCTACTCTTAATATCGTAATGTCAAAAGGTGAACGTTGCAGTATTATCGCATCAGTACGCTCCCAACGACACCACTTTCACTATTCCATGCCAATATTATTGTTAAGTACGACCTATCGATTGTGCAAAAATCAGTTAAGTTCGTCACGAGACGACAAATTATAATGACGAATAATGCCATCCTAATTCGACACGATTAACACGAGATACCAATGGGAATTTTAATTTGATAAACGATTATTAACAAACCAAATATCTAACGAAATTATACGACTAGACTACAGCATAACAGTTCGATTAAGTAACTGCTTTATACGAAGAAGTTCACGTCGAAAACGTACCTGAGCAGCTGCGTTTTATATAAAGCTTATGTAAAATGCATCGTTTGTCTAAGCGAGACGAACAATCCGCCGTGTGTAAAACAAGGATAAATACTAAAGTCGTGTGATTAAAATTCAAGGTTACTTCTTACAGAGTTAAGTTCTGTACGGCTGCTATTCCAAAGAGTTAAAAGACGATGGGGTTACATTGTTATCGAGCTTTAGAAGCTTTTATGGCGAATTAATTTTTATAGAGGAATTTTACCCATACGCTTTGCTTACCATATTTCGGAATTTTTAAATTATCCATAACAGTATCAAATTTCAAACTGAAAAGTTTGATAATTCGATTAATTATTATTTTTAACGCTGATTGCACAGTATCGGGATTAAGTTTCTGAATTGTCAATGTCTACAAGAATTCATTTTTTTTTAAAAAACATAACGTAATCCTTTTCGTTTTTTAAAATTTTTCAAAAGTGCGAGCGCGGATCGTAATAAAAAGTTTGCCGAAAATTCTTTATTCCCGGTAAGATTAATAAAATTACCAGATATTAATTTATTCGAGCCACAACAGCTGCATGTCTAATCATAAACGAATTAAATTTGTTTCGCTGTACGGTGAATTTGCACAAGAAACTGGTTCCATTGCCGAAAAAAAAAACTCGCTGGTAAAATATTCTCACTCACTGTTGCAAAAGAAAAAAAGGTGAATATTAAATTACAGTACCTTAACCCTTAGGTGGAATGACTCCGCACACGAAAGATATTTCAAACGCGATTACTTAATATTTTCTGAAATCGTTGTCAAGGATGCGATCAGGATGTGAGGGTGCGAAATGCCCGTTTAAATTCCGAGAAATGATTATTAGAACGTGAAAATATTCGGTTGCCCATTAGATTGTTGTTCATCGGATTTAATTTTTTTTTTTGAGAAACGCTGAATCCAAAACCACAAAGAACGCATTAATAATCCATTAAAAGCAATTTTCTTCTGCGTGGTATCATTTTGATTTACATATATATAGGTAGTGCCTATAAATTACATGTTACAATCGTGTTTTTATAAAATACGTCCGTATTTTGAATAATACAGTGCAAGTGTGTAATTGTGTTGCAAAACTGGTAATTTTCGATAATTTTGTAAAATCGCAAATTGTGTTTAGTCAGGTTAAACAACTATCGAATTTTCATTGTAAACGATTGGGCGTATCGACTTTCTTAAACCTATAAAAGTTAAATTACAGTTGATGTTACGTTGATCTGTAAAATAAAGGGGGGGGGGGGTACATTCCTTAAGTATTGATATTTACAATAACAATGATGAAAACGCCTATGTAAGGGTCTATGATCAACTTAAAAGTGATTTTAAATTTAAGATAACTTCACGGTAGATATACAGTAGAAACATTATTTTTTTATACTTAAAATCAATATTGAAACATGAAAGTTCTACTAAAAAAAACATCAACATTCTAAAGTTAAAGTTAAAGTTTCTACATGAAACTTTCTACTCTACTTTAATCTGCCCTAACCTACACTTTTTTAAAATTATAAACATTATCAAAATGCTATTTGTTCAACAACGGTTCCGTCAAATACTATTTGCCTAGGAAAATAACGTTTAAATATAAATGAATATTAGAAATCTATTTACCCAGGCATGTAGTATTTGCCTAGTCAAAACCTATTTTTTCGAAATAACCATTTGCCCGCGACGTAATTTATATAAAAAATAAATAATGAGAAATTGAGACTTTCGTTTATGAATTTGAGCCCTAGGCTCGCATACATAGTAAAAACTGACTTATTTTCAACCGGTATTCAAATACTTAATAAAACCAGCTAATAAAAAGCAGTTCAATTTGAGTATGAGATGAGAATAACTTTCGTTTATGAATTTGAGCCTTAGTTTATAACGTGTCCAAGGAACAGCTACCTACCAAAAACGGTCGTAGGTGTCTATTGTATGCAACGAGTTTGGGTTATTGTTCTCTGACGTCAGTCATATGCGTATTTTTAATGGTGTGATTTTTACGCTTGGCGGCGTACCCACCTAGTTCGAATGAAAAGAAATGTCGAGTTATGAAAACCAAAATTGGTAGCAAGGTTACGCCGCCAGTTAATTCTTTACGGAAGTTGACCTGACCTTAGGCACACGATAATTTTAATTTTTCATTAAATGCAATTTTTTTAGGAAACGAATTAATACTAACATACTATGTTCACGATATGTGTACAAAACAAACATGAAGGTCGCGCTCTATTAACTAACTATTTAGCGTTTATTTATATTTATTAATGCACGTGCGTTTGTTAAATGTGTCTTCTTTAAAGAATGAGAAATTAACCTAGAATTCTAGTTGCAAAGAACGCTGACGTTTCTTATTGTTATAGTTTGATTGGAATTTATATTGGAATACCTCGATTATTTCATATTGTAATTAAAATATATATATATATATATATATATATATATATATATATATATATCATATATGCTCGACATATATTTCTATATAGAATAGATATATACAGATTATATATTATATACCATACACGGATACGTCATATATACATATATAAATATAAATATAAATATCGCCGATAGATATATATATATATATATAGATCGGATCTATATATATATATATATCGCCGATATTATGAAATATATGCTATCCTATCGCGATATACGTATATTATATATATAATATATATACACAAATTCGACGATAAATCCGTAATGTTTTTGGTAGAAAAAGGGTCATCACTTTCTCAAAAGTGAATACGTTTCAGTTTTCGCATTACTTTCCTCGGTTGAAAATTGACGAATTGCTTCCCCATTCACTTTTCGGTCCGTAATTGAACGCGCTCCGTTTAATTTAAATAATTTCGTACTAAATCTCGTATAATTAAACTTTTTAAAGTAGGTTGTGACATCATTCCGACATGGACGGCATAAAAACCGACGGACTTCTAAAAGTTTTTTCTTCCGCATCATTGGCGCTCTTTTTATATCCATGATTTAATATCTTCAACAATACGAACGTTTACTTTTTTTAATCGGTGACGCAGAGCGTTTTATTTGCAATTAGTTTAGCGTCATTTTATTTCTTAAGGTGGAGCGTGACTCGTGCTTCGTCGCCTTAAATTGGGGTTGGGCTTCTGTCATTCTAGTACTTGGCAATTTTTAGAAGAGCTATTAGAAAACTAATTGGCGAATATATTGCCTACCGAGATTGAATTTTCCGATTTTCGTATTAGGTAAGAGAATTTTTATATTGATAGGGAAAAATCTGACAAAGGTTATTAAAATCGTTTTGTGGTTGGTTATAGCGTCGAACCTCTCGCTTAATGGCTTTTTATTAGTTAATGATTTGCAATAAAAACGAAATAATTTCGATAAAAATATGACAGCTGGTACAATATCTAATTTAATCGGGCTTTATCTGTGGATTCGCCAAAGGTGCGAGAGGGCCACGTTCGGAGTCTCGACGATGATGAGTTCGACAACCTCTATCTCCTGTCTGTGGCAGGAGGTTGATGTAGATGTGTATGTGAGAAGCGCTATATATGCGTGTTTTGCATGTTTCCAACTATGTTGGTACACGTACCCCATGTCTTCTGCAAAATTAATAGCGAAAACGTGGCCAACTGCTGTTATCGCAAATCATTTCCATGTATTATTTATGCTGAAAATAGATTGGAAACGTTTTTTTTTTGTTTCCCCCTATATAATATATACGGCATCCAAAATAGGTTCCAATGCATGTCATCGATGAAATGATGACTAACGATTGTATATTATTTTGTAATTCAGTTCAAAATTTGCAAAATAAGATATTTTATCGATGATTTACCTGCACACATATTATATGGCAACGAAAGACTACAATTTACTATCACCGTAAAAATACGAGGTACAAAGTGACGCCAGTGCGTGCAACGTCATCTTTTTTGGCGTAACCTTTTATTGGTGACGTGCATTGGAACCTATCTTGGACACCGTATAAAGTTTTAAACAATTTGTAAAATAGCTACTTTCTAGCGTTATGATAAATAATCGATTCAAAAATTAGAAAAAATATCATTGTGCGAATTAACGTAATCAGGTGCAACGCATGTTTATTTACTTATTTATTTATTTTATAACTATAGGCAAGCGTAAGAGGAAATAATCTCTACACAAGCTCAGCGTATTATTATAAAGGGTGTTACAATAAGACGGATCGATGTTAAACGTTAATTAAAAATCGGTGGTGTACAAAATTGAAGATTTCTTTAATGTTATTTGATCCATTACAATTAAGTGTGAAAGATAATGTCCGCCAAATGCTCGCCACGGCTCCGGCGGCACACGTTGATCCGCTTATCGAAATTTTTTACAACATCTCGGCATAATTGCTCCTCAATCTCATCAATGTGCCGTGAAATCTCGTCTTTGAGTTGCTGGATGGTGGTTGGCTTGTTGGCATAGACTATACTCTTCAGATGGACCCAAAGAAAGAAGTCTAACGGTGTCAAATCGCAAGATCTCGGTGGCCAATTGACTTCGCTGTATCGGGAGATTATGCGTCCGGGAAATTTCTCATGCATTGTGGTGTGGGCTGTGTGGCATGTGGCGCCATCTTGTTGAAACCACATGTCATCGATGTCATAATCATCCAATATTGGTCACACAACGTTGTTTAACATTGCGCGGTAGCGCTCGCCATTCACTGTGACCGAATTCCCAGCATCATTTCCAAAGAAAAATGGTCCAATGATTCCTCCAGCACAAAAAGCACACCGCACAGTGACTTTTTGTGGATGCATTGGTGTTTCGACAATTGCCCTTGGATTTTCATCGGCCCATATTCTGCAATTCTGCTTGTTGACGTAGCCATTGAGATGGAAATCGGCTTCGTCGCTGAAGAAAATTTTGATGGAAAATTCGTTATTCACTTGTCGTTGTTCATGTGTCCAATCGGCAAATGTACGGCTCTTGAAATGGTTCGTCGTTTTAAGTTCTTGCGTTAATTGAATTTTATACGCGTGCAACGACAGATCTTTCGTCGATATCCGATGCAAAGTGGCCGTGGACAAGTGCAATTCCTGTGCTCGATGTCGAATAGAGGTGTTTGGGCTCTCGGCCACATTCTCCCTCACGGCAGCAATGTTTTCGGGTGAGCGTCCTGCACGAGCACGTACTTGGCTTCTTAACATCTGCCACAGACCCAGTTTCTTGGAATTTCTTCACAATTTTGCCAATAGCACTCTCGGTTGGTCGATTACGCGGGCCGAAAAAATCACGAAGAGCGCGAAATGCACTTTTGTTTGAACGTCCATTTTCGTAATAGGCTTCAATAACTTTAACACGTTCTTCGATGCTCAACTTTTCCATGATTCAATTTGTAAACGAATGAAGATGTCAAACCAAAAAACTAACCTCAAAAAACAATTGACGTTTAAGCTCCATTCACATTTAACATCTGTCCAAACTATTGTAACACCCTTTATATTCTAAGTAATCGAAAATGAAAGAGTTTAAAACGGTGTTGGATTATGATGAAAAGTTAAAATGTATGAATAACATAAAACAAATAACAATGGTAACAACATTAAATGGAATCAAGAACAATAATTAGAATTTGAAAATCATGAAACAAAATTACATTCAAAATGGCCTCCACTTTGCTGTATACGTAACATAACAAAAACATAAGTCTTTGAAATGGTTGCGTATTAAACAAACATTAATGTATATAAATGATTTTCAATTCTTTCCCGTAACTGTTGAACAAGATTAATTTCGGGGAAGTACACTTTTTATTTAAGGTAATTCTAAACGATTGTAGTCAGGTGATCGTGGAGGCCAATGAATTGGAACATCTGTACCTCGACCTATCCATCTATTAGTGAAATGTCCATTAAGCCACCTTCGAGAACGTCTGTCAAAGTGTGGTAGCGCTCCGTCGTGCATAAAATAAAGCGATCATCGTTCATCCAAGGACAAATCTTCTAAAATTTCAAATAAATGATCATCGAGAAAGTCGAGATATAAATTGCCATTTAAATTTAAAGGGAAAATATTATAGGTACTCAATAAATGTTACGCCCAAACATTAATTTTAAACGAATGTTGGTAATGTGAAATTCGTTTTTTTTTCTAGGATTTTCTTCAGCCCAAAAATGGGCGTTACGAGAATTTGTTATCATTGTTAATTGTTATTTGTTTTATGCAATTCACAATTTTAACTTTTCATCATAATCCAACACCATTTCTTATAAACCCGATTATCTTGAAAAATATCCATTTTATGGAAATGTAACAAGAGTACATGATTTACGTAAAAAAAACGTTTGTTAAAAAAATATTAATTAGCATAAAAGATATAGGGATTAATAAGTTTTTAATTTAATACTTTGACGCCCTGTATCTTAAAAACGGGCGGTCTTAGGGCAAATATTTATTAAACAAACCTCGCTTATTTTTCAATATTCTATCAGCCCTAGCAACGTGGTCGTGTTTTTTTGAAACACCTTGTATAACTCTTCTTGTTGGTGTTATTTAAAAAATATATTTTTTAAAATTTGCCTCATTTTGGGGTGCGCCGAATCGTTATGAAAAATACGGTCAATTAATATATGACGAAAAATTTATACTTATTAATTTCTTCTCAATTTACTTTTACTTGTAAGCCACATTTTACTTGTTTTATTTCGTGGCTCCTTATTTTTCAAAACAATACCTGTTTTGAAGAAATTAATTCGACAGGTAGTTATACCAAGATCTCCCTCTATAAACTGGTTTTTGTCTATTCTTGTTTTAGTGTACATCTATACCTACAGTTTTGTGTTTTGTAAAAATATAGTTCTCGATACGATTTCATTGTTAAAAATCACCGCGTTTATATTTAAAAGAAAAATTTCGCATATGGTTCTTAAATAAATTATAAAAATTATTTATAGTCACCGTGCATTTATTATATTGTCAAACTAACTATTAATTTTGCGCTAGATCAAATCAAATTAATTTTCATACAATTTTATTGAATTCAGTTTGATTGAAATTGATTGCGTTTATTATATGCAAATAAAATAGTACTCAGAATATACATCTATCGCTAATAACAATTTTAATTTATTTTTCACAATGAATTAAGTAGTTGAAAGTGAAAATTTCTTATTTCTTATTATACGGTTTATTAGACATGTTCAAGTAAAGATGATTCGTCAATATAACAAAGAAAATTCATAAATTAACATCAGCTAACATCTCGTACGAACAATGAACGCAGCAAAATTTATTTATTAAAGATTCGGCCAAGAAAAGATTACAAAATATTTATTATATTAGCTGTATACTTATAAGTCATAACCCACCCACTCAACCTCAAAAAAAGTAATGCTAATATGGGCGCGACATACTTATAATAAAATTAGTAGTCGTAGTTTCGTTTACCTTTCGAGAATGTTGTCTAAACTCCACGCATTATATTGTTTTTAACATCTTTATTATTAACGATTTATTTAATATATATTTTTTTGCGATAAAAAATCGTCGTAATTTCGTTACCGGTAAAAATAGAAAAATATTTAATAATAAACGATTAACCTGTCGTATAACGTACATAGGTACATAAGTACAATGACGTTACAAAAATTAAAATGTTATTAAATAACTTTGTATCTACTAAAAACTCGTGATTTCAGTCCTGTAATCTTCAAGTTGTCGACCTCGTAAGTTGTTGACTGCATTGAGGTATTAAAAATGGTATGAGGTAATTCTAGTAAAAACTTTTAAAGTGTATTCGCGTTTTAAAATCTAAACAATTCGAACTGTCCCAATTGATCTTCTCTTGTACGTAGTTTCAGTTTATCATCCGGGCAAACCATAAACTTGCAAAACTATTCGCCAAGTTCTCGTGCAACCATAATAATTACTTACGAGACATTATCTGGGATCGATCGTTGGATAGAACTATGTATGCATACATACATTTTAGTTTGAAATGAGGAACAGTTTTACTCTTGTAAAGCATATTTCATTAAATAATGATAAATTGTCTCTGAACCGATTCACTTAGTTTTTTTCAGTCGACGTGTTTTGCTAAAAAAAAATATTATGGAAATCGTAACTTTTTTCGTAAAAAGAATCGAATCTCGCTTTCCGTTTCATGTGATGCGTTTACTTTCACTTTCACATTATCAAAATACAACGTTATTTGATACCGCGATAGTAATTTTATTTTTGTAAATGATTTGCAACTCGATAACTATCACCAGCAGTTGAGCTACGTATCATGTTATTCTCTAACATTTTAATTTGCAATCCGGTAAAGTTGCAGTGGAAATTAGCAACTTCTTGCTGCTTTTTTTTTGGAACGATCAAATAATTTGGCGAATTTTTAAAAAATAGACGACGTAAAAATCGAATTGCGACTTAAATCCTTATAATATTGTTGATTAATGAGACGCTTCGCGATAATTAGGCCGATTTAAATCGGCAAATGGACGCGTCATTATCATGTGATCCCAAGAAGTTCGATGGCACTTTAATAAAATTCCGAAGGCGATTTTAATTCTTTTTTTACCTTGTAGAATTTAGTAGAACCGATCGAATAACAGCGACGAAGTGAATTTGAAGCTACCTATAAATAGTTGAAGTCTTCCTGGTTTTTATAAATTCTTGTTGACCTTGCGTTCATATTACAGTATTTATGTCGTTTCTAGTATTATCATAAAAATTTAATTATAATATCAACTTCTATTCTATTCAAGCGTGCATATTTATTGAACTCTTTGCTATATCTATTGTTCACGATCTCTGGTAATAATTCTTAACGAAAAGTTTATGCGTGTATGCGGTTTAACGGCAATGACAAGTGGTGGGGAAAATGTTGTTGGCGAAATTGTAAAAAAAAAATAAAGAAAAAATTTAGCGAGTATCGGCAAGCTAGCTAGCTGCACGTTACGTTATCGGCATGCATCGTGAGTATGACCAAGTAGTGGTTTTAAGCCGTGGAGGTTATTGGCCAATCAGGATGATTTTGAGAAATGATTTATGTATACTTATTCCTTTTTGAAAACTGCATTTTTAAACACCCACAGATAAGCTAAGTATGTAAGTATAAACTTGCTTGAAACGGACCGCCCCGTGAGCGGTTATTTTATATTCCTTATAAGATTTTAACATCTTCCATAAATAATGCTCGCTTAAATTCCTGGCCAAACCCCGTGCATCTATTTACTTTCTTTGTGATACGCCTTCTTCTCTGAATTTTGCGGTCATCGCATAAATTCAACGCGAGCGCGGGCACAAAGAACTTGACCTGATCAGACAGATACGGGTTTTGCTGGTTTCGTTATATCACTGGGTGAATAGGACAACTTCCACATTGAGAAATTCGTTTCGATTACGTGTAGTGTCAAAAATTTAGTTCCACTTTAAATACCAACGATCGAATCAAGTTTTAGGAACAACAAAATTGACGATATTTAGCCTTCCAAAATGAAAGATGAGCATTGTAACAGAGCGATTTATGGGAAAAGCATGAAATTGATATCGTAATTGGTCTAGATCATAACGTTAACGCGATAGTGTAAATACGAAGTCACAGCCACCTAGTCTGGAGAAAATTTCTTTATCTTCTTGCACGGCACCTATAGAAAATGAGGCACTTGCATTAGAGGTTGACTGAGGTTATTGCATAAGATAAGAATGTATATTTTTACACTCGAGTTTCACTCAATTAGCAGCTAAAACAGATTTTTTGCATTTTTTTTTAAATTGCTTTTCGCACGAGTTGACCGCGACGTCATAATTAATGTCTTACAAATTAATATTAAGCAACTTTTCCAAATCACATTTTTGTGTGGGTAATTTGAAAAATGAAGTTAGTTTATTATCGAGTCTATTTGCAAACGTGAATTTTGAGTTTGTAAAGATGCAGAAAATTTTCGAAAGTATCGATCGTGACGGTCAGGAACGGGTATCGAAGCATTTGTAAACGACGTCTTAATAATTGCTTTTCTACGCTATTTCTCGTATGTTTATACGTATTGCTATGATACGGGAGAACAACAATAAAAATACGAGAAAATTAAAAATAAAAAGAAAGATCAAGGAGGCAGTTGAAACGAGAGGAGTTGGATTGTAATTTAAATAAGAAATGTCGGAAAATTAAAAATATTAAGAAAAGTTAAAAAAATGTTATGTAAAAGGGGCAATAAGGAAGAAAATCGTGCACGAATAAAGCATAAAGGATAAATAAAATATAAATAGTGTAATAATAAAAAGTTAAAAGAAGAAGGAAAAGATATCCTCAAACAAGAGGAAAATTTGGAAGAGTCCGTGACGGTGGAGCCAGAATATCAGCGAGAATTCGTGATAGCCGGCGAAGAATTAAAAAGCAGTGAAAAGGGTGTTTGGACTTTGTTAGTTTTTAAATAAATATAATATTAGTTTTCTACCCATAATCGTAAGTCACGCCCTTTTGACAGGGCAATAAATATTAGAATTTATGCGTCTGGGAATTCAGATTAGTTTTATTAGTTTAAGGGTTGCAGCTGGACTTTAAAAAGCACAGTATCAGACTATTCAGACTGCGTCAAATATAAAATAATAGTAAATGGTAAAATAAAAAATTAGTAGATGGAACTTCTTTGTTTTCATTAAAACAAAAACCCATCCGTGATGGTAAACGGTCCTTCGAAGCAAACATTTTTTGGTCCTTAGAAGCCAATGGGCTAACAGATGGAATGGTGGATGTTGGTGTGAAGCAAAAAGGACAAGGAAAAGAGAAGGACAATAAGAGGGTGAGAATTACTGTGTAAGGGTAGAGACCGATTAAATAGGGAACCGAAAGGGGAAAAGAAGAGTTGTACGGGTAGTTAATTGTGGGATTAAATTAAGTTAGGTTAAGAACATTATAATGGCATTATTAGTTAAAATATCAATATATATAGAAAATAAATAAAAGATATAATATCCCATATCATAGCATAGCAATATGTATAAATATTATGGTCTATATCTACTAAATAAATCGAATAGAAATTACGTGGTTTTGTTATGAAGTGCACAATTGGAATGATATTTTCAGATGCGAATACAAAGAAATAAGTACAAAGTTGAACCATGAGAATGGCACCGCTTTTAATTGAATTATAATTTTGTCCGTTTTATATAGGTATACGGCCAAAAAAATCGATGATCGCAATTATGGGAATATCATAAACCTACAATAATTATAAATAACATGACATGTAGTGAACTTGAATCATACTGGCATAATTTCTTAGTGTTAATTGAGCCTTTCATTTTCATCGTGGTGCAACAGAGCGGTCGTCAAATTTATGAAGCAGGCCGTAACTAACGTAGACTACGTGATCATACTTTTTCTCATACTTAATACTTCGTTAATGTAATAAAACATTTTTTACTTTTACGCTCGTCTGTGCGTAACTTTTGCTTGCCACGACTCCCTTCCACCGTTGCTCTTTCCAGACAGGTAAACCAACATGCCTATGGACGACTGACGGGTAAATTTATGCCATATGGATCGTTCCAGTTCGAATAAATTATATACATGTATGGGTACCTATTCTTGTTCTCTTCTTGCATGGTCGTTGCCAATAATTCTCGGCGTTTGTATAAGTTCTGTAGCACGTTCGTCGAAGTTCTAGGGTTGGTGGGGTAATAATTCGGTTTAAAAGAACATAACGTTCATCTCCGGGATGTTTTTGCGTCACTGGACAACCCAAACAAAAGGTTAAAGTTCTGTATATGGCGATTGATTGCTGTTTATCGGAAACGTCGTAATTGCTATGAGGGTAGGTAGTACATACAGAGCGACTTGGATTCGTCCCTAGGTTTCGTGCTATATTATTAAATGCACGCCGCACCCTAACTAATTAATGTTTACCAACGTAAGTCAACAGTTCGATATGTAATTTACCCAGAGTGGACAGTTTAGATTTTTACGTCCAACACATAAAGGCGGTTATTGGAAAACAAACAAACAATTTTTGAGGCGTTAACGCTAATTAAAAATTAAATTACAACACCTACTCTCCCTTATTTTTTATATAGATACTTAAACTGTTTAGGTATTATTAGGACAGTATTAAAAAAAAATACATATAATTTTGTGAATATTTCTGGATATTTCATTGTTACCGTAATTAATAATACAAAACTACAGTTCGTGTACAGTCAAGTTCGTATGTTTTGTCCCGTCGCTTGTGTTACTTTTTATGTGAAAAGCTCAAAAATTACTGCCCGTTTTTATTTATTATCTGACGCGTCTCTTTTTACAATTCAAAAACTACTGCCTGCGATCACATTTCGCGGGACAAAACATATGAACTCGACTATACATACATATAAGATAATTTCGAATCAATAATTGTGTAGGTATTTCATGAGAAAAATATAAAATTTCTTTTATATAAAAATGATCTTTTTACTTACAATTTTAGTATTTTAGATTACATATAACTTATCCAAACCTATATGATGTTCACGTCATCAACAAAAAGTTACTAGATTGTTTATTTGTAATTCGGTTTACTATGTACTTTACTATGTATTTGAGTACATATTAGATGGTATAAAGAAATACTACAATTTATTAGAACTGTCAAAATACGAAATACGAGGTGACAGCACTGTGTGAAACGTCATCATCTAGTAACCTTATATTGATGACGTGAACATCATATAGGTTTGGATGAGCTATAGATATACGATAGTAAATAATAGTAGTTAAGAATGATTTTTGTTTATGAATTTGAACCTTAGGCTCACATTCACAAACCTATCTTCCATATTTAAATATGGTCGATAGTGACACCAATTTATTGTGGTAGAAATTTTATGCTCTTCTCATAAAGTGCACGAATAAGGGTCTGATTAACAATTGTACTAAAAATGACGATTCGATTTTTAACTTTTTATCAGTTTAAATCTATAACGATTTATTTAACTTACAATAAACATCTACGAATAAATATTTATTTAATATTCTTAGAAAGTAATCGACAAAACTAGTCGTTCTTTTTCATATATCAATTAGAACTCGGCAAATAATCTGTATTTTTTTTGGAAAAATAACTAATTGCGTTTAAAATTTTTTTTTGAATAGATCATCGCTAAATTTAATGTTCCTAAGTTTGGGCAAATACCTAAAATATGTTAAGGAAATTAATTGCTTACATAAAATTGTAAAACGTTATCAAATAAATATAACTAAACGTATCTAAAAGCGCAATGATGATGGGATACGTGGCAAAAATATTACTATATAGTTAGTAATACATTCAACGGCCTTTATACACATACCCACATACCCTTTTTAATCGAATCCCACATATTTACACATATAAAATCCCCGCCGTTGTCATTAAACTGATCAAATTACATATTGTTTATTTCATCACGTTTCGCGCATGTGATAATGCGGCAATCGATGATCTAAATCGAATCACAATTTGTGCTCAAATAACAGCAAATATTTATACAAAGTCTGGCTATTGAATAATTTCTTGCATCGACCGTACGCATCTTTTGAATTTAAATTAAACTGCGGAAATCTGTTTTGTTAAAATTCTGTTAGATTAGAACGCGTATTAAAACGATAACATTTTAATTGCATTATATTTTTGACATGCTTCTTCATTTATTTCATATACGCTTTGATCGTTGTTCGTTCGGCTATTAGATTTCGGGCGGATGCGCGTCCTAATAAATTCTGCGTTACGTTTCGGTTTATTAGTTTCGAGGAGTAGGTAATACAAAATATTCTGAAATTACAGTCGAACTTCTGTAAAAAATGAATTTTTTGGAGAACCTTTTTGAATTGAATTATTGAATTTATTGAACTTTTTAAACACGTTTTTGGTGCATTTTATACCCCCGTGTAACGAAGCAAAAGTTTTTTACATAACGAATGTTTTATATGAATCTTTCAAAATTTTGTAGATATAATGGCTAGGAGACATGTCGAATCTTGAAGTAAATTTTAACGAATATTTAGTGGTGCGAAATGGACTTACTTGACAGGATAATAAATAATTTGCATAATCTGGACGTAATTTTACGGCCCCAATACCGTTTATCTATCTATACAACAATACTTTACATAGTCCAGCTGCGATCAGTCCGGATTCACTATAGTCCGGTTTAAAAATCTAAAACATTAAGTCACAAGAGAATGAAAAAAATAATTAATAATTAAACTAAACATTCGGCGTCGAACAGACTACGAAATCAAAAGCACAGAAATAATGGAAAACCTTTATTCAACTGTTATTTGTAGTATGAGAGAAAAAAACAAGAGACAGTTTTCAGTTTTTGTTTTAGCGTTTGTTTAGTTTTAGAGAATTATTAGCTGTCAGATAGAACGAACATTAAAAACCCACATTAAATCTTTCTTTAATTTATATCTAACGAACAATACAACAGGATTTATTTGGTTCCGCGATTAATCCGGTTTCAAACAGTCCGGAATATTGGTGAAACCGATTATCCGGACTATGCGAAGTATTGCCGTACATACTTATAATATATTTTTATTTTTCCAGCCAAGCAAATCGTATTTCTATTTTATTTATAATTTACATAAAAATTTATACAATCTAAACAATAATGTACTTAAATAGTTGTTTTTGCGGATTGTCTTTGTTGAACGCGAAATGTTTGATGCCAAAATTGCCGTTTTCTATATAGCGAATTTTCTACTTATCTTTATATAACAAATTGTTTTCGAATCTTTTCTATCTAGGTATATTTTGTAATAAGAGTCATTATGTACCCCTAATGACCTAATTAAAAAAGAATAAGCTACGATTATAGATTTAAAATCGTTTTCGCAAAATAGGGTCACCCGCAGCTGCTGCTTTATTGCACTACAAACTTCTCGACAACAAAAGAAATCCGATTAAGTAAGTATAAGGACGTTTGGACAAGGAACACATTTTTTATACAGTGAAACCTTTCTAAACCGACCATTCTTGCGTTAGTTCTAAACAGTAGAGGTGGTCGTCTTATTGTTAGAGAAACACGATGCAACGAAACATTGTTAAACCTAATTTTTATGTTCTTAGGCCCAAATTCTGGTGGTCGTCACATTTTTCAACATTTTCGGCGTTTTCACGCTTATTTTTTTTGTAATTCGTTGTTAACATAAGACCTTAACAATGTTTGTTGGATCCAAACGACCTTGAGATTTTTAAAGTTTAATCAATTATCTAATTCATTAAGTTTTACCAAAAATGAAATTGTAGTTACTTATTTTATATTGAATATTATTTTAAAGGAGTTCGTTATAACAATTTGTTTTTCTAAGCACAAATTATTATTATCCACTTATTGTTAGTTTCAGCGGCAAAATCAATATTCAACAATGCGAAAACTGCGTCGTATGATAAAAAATGTTTACCTCTATTTTGTGCTTACGGTGCATTTAATTAATATTAAGGATCGTAGACGAATCGATTACAGCTTAATTTTATATGAATAAATTATAAAGAAGTGAATATTTGAAGTTTGCATGCAAATCACTTTCAAGCACAGTCATAATAAACAATACCTATAGGTCATTCAAATTGTATTTCGATATACGTTATCGGTAAAAGATTCGTAATTCAGTTCGAAGTTTGGATTCGACTGACGATTTACCTGTTCACATATCAACATGTCAAAGAAACACTAGTAGGTACTTATTAGTAGGTACTTCCGATAAAAATTCGAGACGATACCACTGTGCGAAATGTCAACACATATAGTAAACTTTTATCGATGACGTACATGGAAATAAAATTTGAATGACCTTTAAATAAAAATAAACAACGCATACAAATGTTTATTTAACTGCTGTTTAAGGCATAAAAGAAATGTTTATTTTTGACTTCGGTAAATTGATCTAATACCTATAAATAATATTTCATCAATAACGCTAAAAATCCGAGCGTAAAATTATGGCTTCGCTATCACTTTAGATAAGCGATAGATGGAGGTAATAAAAAAGACTTATGTTCGTCATAAAATATATACGAGAATCGTTTAAACAGCTCAAAAACGTCGAAGTTCACTTTAATCTCCACCCCCACTGTAAACAGATAAATTTTTTATACGAAAAATGTGATTTGACTAAAAAAAAATTAACTTATTTTAAAATTGTAATTTATTTAGGCACTTGTTTAATATGTGCCGTAAGTTACCTGTCGCAATCATTATTTCATTGCAATTTATAAGTAATTTATGTTGACGTTGCGGATACATCAAGAGTCAACTCTTGACAGAAAAGGTACCTCTAGTTTTTCGATAGAGGCAGGTACATTAACTATTTCACGGAACTGTTGTATCTACCCACAATGCATGTGAGGTTACGCACGTAACCTGAACATAAACCTACTTTTTAAATTAAAGTCTATTTTTAAAATCGATTTTTATTTAATTTGCAAGATCAGAAATAGTAACGAGCATTCGGAGCTTGTTTAAAAGATTTAAGTAAATGTTTTTTTTTTTAATTTAGACTGAATTATTTTCTGTCAGCTTGAAAAATGCAATATGCAGTTATATTCCTAATTACGATTTTATAGATTTTTTTTATAGCACTTTAGGGGGAGCAAGGACGTACTACCCCTAAACTTTCTAATGATTGATTAAAAACAATTTTAACTTCATTTCCGGATTTTTCCAACATTTCCACATTTTCATAAAATGAGTCATATTCGAGAAAATCGCGCTTAAAGGATAACAGGTGCGGCGTTAGTTTAGTACTTTAAATTGTGTTTACCGAATCGAATTGACAAGCAATGATAATAATATGTAATTGTCAATAAATTAGATTTTAAGTTCAACTATTAAACAGTTATGAGTAGTTTTTAAAAATGAGTTCTACGTATTTAAAAACCGCTATGATACAAACATGAAATTTTAGAGATATATTCTATTCCCGTACTAACCACAATAAATATCAGAGCCCTTTGGAAATCATTCTCTAATTTAAAATAATACCTTCTTAAGTATAATTATCAGTATAATCATAGACCTGTTACCTTTTAAGCACGATTTTCTCGAATATGACTCACTTTATGGAAAGTAGACAATAGTATTTGGGGAATTTAAAAATAAAGTTAATTTTTTTTAAATTAATTCCTTGAATGAAAATGTGATTAGAAAGGTTAGGGGTAGTATCAAAATATATATAAAATAATAAATAATATATATAATATCAAATATCAAAATGCTTGAATCCTGGACTACAAAACGTAACAAAGATTTCACTATAGATATATTTATTAAAATGATGTTGGCAATATTTTGTAGCTTAAATTATACTAACTTAATTTTTTACAATATTAGAGATTTATTTACACGTTATTTTTAAACACGTTAACAGGTTTTAAATAAAAATATGAAACTAAGTTTTTGTAGCATTTTTATCTATATGTATATTAATTAATTGTTTCTCGAAATTTTTCCAAAACTAACTACTTTGTTTATAGTGCAAAAATGGATCTAAATATAGCAAATTATTAAGGTTTCTCGGCATCCACTTATACTACATTATAATTTAGTTTTTTTTTTCTTAAATTCCTCAGCCGAACATCAAAAGATATTAACATTTTTAAGATGTTCGGGGCATAACTAATTAGTTGAAAACTTAATAAATTTTGTCATTTCACGGCATACAGCAAGGAGCGTATAAAGGTGTGCTGTTAAAAGATTAAGTATTTTATTTTCTCATCAATTTTAATAAAGTAACTAATTAGTAATTAAAAAAATCAATTTACATATTTTTCGTCTATCGAAAAGCACTAGTTCCGTTTTTAATAAAAGCACTTTATCTGCAACGATCTCCTTGGGCGCTCCCCTTTAATATTGACATTAAAAACGAAAATAGTGGTGACTAATAAAATCTAAGTATTTTATTACTTACTATCTTGATGTTTCACTAAATCGAGATATTAATGCGCCACAAAACATATTTCATAACAGGTACTAACAGTTAAAAAGAGCGCTGAACTCTAAAATGGTACATTCTTTCTTAATTTCTGTTCGTGTTTACGTTTTTTCCTGGCAATTCTGAAAATTTTCGTCTGTAGAAATTATCTTCGGTATGGCGATGATGATTCTTAATTGCGATATTATGAGAAAATTTAGAAATTTCATTTCGGTTAATATCACTTCGATTTTTTTTTTACTCGAACCAATTTTTTCACGTATTTTTAATAGGTACATGTTTTTTAATACTTATGCCGGTAATTAAAAGATGAACAAAATTACATAATAATAACATCGGGTAGGTAGGTGTTTAACACGAACGTTCGATTATTCGTATTTTTTTGGATTCGCGATTTTGCCCGACGTGTTATTAAATATTTTTTCCTTGGTTTATACCTTAACAATAACCGCGTCGAATTGATTTTTACTTTTATGCCCGTAAGTATTAGAAGTGGCGTGATTTATTTTAAATATAACGAGCAGTTAAAAGCGGGAAGACTATCTGAAAACATCTCTCTCTCGTCAAAAACTTGTCGGTTAATAACTTAGTTATCGAAATATTCATCTAACCGGTAAGTTCATACAAGTGCAAATTTTTTTGGTACACTTGACCATCATCGTTAGGAAAGCAAGTATTTATCCAGCTGTTTTGAAAGGAAGATTATTGTGGGCCACCGATTCATTGTGTATTATCATTATACAAAGTTGTTTCGCCTGGTTTGAAGTGGATTTTGCCAATGCACTTCTCATGTCATTGAACTTTAGATATTTTAGCAATGAGAATTTTAATGAATTGACGTCGTGACAAAAACTTCGAATTTGTCTTGTCACGTTATTAGAACACACACGATCTCACATTTAAGTTATTAAGAAACGCGAAATTATGTACCTATATAACAAACGAAAGCGTCATAATAAGTTGCGTCGTGAAAGTATATAATATAATCAAAAAAAAAAAAAACGGGCCGTATTATCCTTGACGCTGAATAAAGGGGAGAGTGAGCGTCGTGAAGTTGTTACTCGTATATATGATCGATAGTTCTTAAATGTCGTTAGGAGACCTTTAAAATGCACCGTTCTTGGTATACAATGCGATTATATTACACACCATCGATCGTGGAAATTTACCTTTAATTTTCTGAATTAGTTTCCACGTGAATAGAGTGCGAGACGTGTTTTGTCAAAGACATCAAATACGATTAGGTTTGTTGTGAACGTAATCTTAATAAGTAGGCACCTACCTACTACTAGGTAGTGATTGTGGAAGCAAGTGACCTAAATTTTCTTTCTCTTACGTTATTTAGTTAAGAACTTGTGCGACTGCTATTTTAACTAAGAATAGGTGACCGTGTATAAGTAAACGATAATCCATCATTTAGGCCCGACAATGTGTTGATGCAATTTTTCTATTGCGATACTTTACCCATTGTATTTATTTACTGGTGCTAAGGTCATAATATCTCACAAAGCACAGTGTATAGTACTCGTGCGAATCTCGCGGATTCATGCAAGGTGACCCCCAGAAATCAAACGTTAATGTTGGCTGGTATTTGCTCCCATAATATATTTCAAAGCTTATATGGCGAATATATCGATGGCGTTTCGGTAGAACATCTTAAGCGCCACTTTTGCATCTATGACAAAGACAAAATCTGTTAAAATCCGATACCAACATTTCGATTTTTCCAACAGAAAGGAGGTATTTTGGTTACGATTATACGCTACAACACAAAATGTGCGCTCTTGTAATATTCGCTTTTTGTCGCTTGAGATGTTTTGCCAAAATGCCGTCGATATCCGCTACCTATGTAGCAGGTACGTGAAAGGTGATCGTTTTAATCAATAGTAGAATGTCTTAAGGCATGTTATTATGCAATAGCATAACTAAATATGGGACCACACATTTACCCGCCAAAAATTTCTCTTATTATTGAAAACGGTGTCATTTTAATTCGGTTTAGTGTCGGTAAATTTGCAAGAAGCGGCCACGTTACAAGGAAATCGTTTACTTATCGTGATGAAAGACGATATTTCCGGTCACCTAAGTTTTTCCTTTGTTACCCGCCTGTCGTTGTTTTATTATTTTAATTGTTATTGTGCACAACGTCGACATTAGAAACTTTTCCGACGATTTAGATTTTCCTATTGTCCTATTCCATCCCATCCCAACCATAGACGTCTATGGTTGTCAAGCACTAATATGCTCGCTTGCCCCCCTGCAAACAGATTAAAAAACATTTTAAATAAAAAACCGCTCGTGCATATAGCTTATCCAAACCTATATGATGTTCACATCATCAATAAAGAGTTACTAGATTGTTTATTTGCAATTCGGTTTAAAGTTTGGAAAGTGATATATTCTATAGATGATTTACTTGGGCACATATTAGATGGTATAAAGACTAAAATGTATTAGAACTGTCAAAATACGAGGTACGAGGTGACGGCACTCTGTGAAACGTCATCATCTACTAACCTTTTATTGATGACGTGAACATCATATAGGTTTGGATAAGCTATATAATACTTTATCTTGCAGAATAAAAATTATAAAAATGTACGTAACCGTGATCGTGCTACTTTATACAATATATTAATATACTTTCTTAATTCTTATACGTTTTGTTAATAGTAGACAGCAAGTAATTTTTTAAGGAAACGACGAATAAAATGATAAAATATTTTAACTACTTACCTGTTTAAATATTAATTGTACTTTTCTTTTTAATTTATAGGGCGTGTGAAATTGCAATATTAATTCTAACCTTCTCGATAAATTAGCTTATAACGAAATACTAAATAAATATAGCTAATCGTTTCATTTTAAGTAGATATATAGCTTATCCAAACCTATATGATGTTCACGTCATCAACAAAAAGTTACTAGATTGTTTATTTGCAATTCGGTTTAAAGTTTGGAAAGTCACATATTCTATAGATGATTTACTTGCGCACATATTAGATGGTTTAAAGAAAGACTACAATTTATTAAAACTGTCAAAATACGAGGTACGAGGTGACTGCACCGTGTGAAACGTCATCATCTAGTAACCTTATATTGATGACGTGAACATCATATAGGTTTGGATGAGCTATACTTACCTGGACATTATATTTGTAGGTTATAACACGAAAACGTTTCTGCGTTTCTGTTTGCTGTAAAGTTTAGCGACTTCAGAAATTTGAAATTTTTTCCCTTTAAAACGGCGTTCGTTAGTTGCCGATACTCGAATGGTTATTTAGAAGAGTTAACACAAGAGCGCGGAGAATTTAATCAAAATTCATTCTCGAAAACTTAACAATGTGTGTCAATTTTAATTGGGAAGTTCGTGGATTCGAGAATATTTTGAGGTAAAATAATAATTTTACGATATTACGAACTATTCCAATAAGCACTTTATTATAGATATTTAGGTGTCTATCTTTGTTGGGAAACTTAAAATTTTTACTGTTACGAAAAAATTAACTTAATGGAATGTAATTAATATCAATTTTTATTTCTAATTAAACAAAAGCGCCAGCACGTGTAAGTAACTATTAAGTATGTTCGCGTGCGTCCCTGTAATGAACTAAACAAATTTTACGCAAAAATAACGTCATGTAACAGTATAAAGAACTTATTAAGTAATTACTTTGTTGACACTCCTTATTTTATGCCATGTACTTCCACAACGACGGCGGCCGTGTGAGTTATAATGGATTATTTATGTTTATTAAATAATTCGCATTCCTTAGTTTCCATAATTAACCTTTCGGTAATTGTTCAAGACAACAAAGTTCGTAAGTGAATTTTTCTCTCTAAAGGACGACCTATGAAATGTAAATTGAAAAGTCAGACAGTATCGATTCGAAAAACCACTAGGGAATCAATTTAAATAAATGATTTTCCAATATTCGCTAAAAGCGTGATATACAATAAATGTAAACCAATTTAAAAAGCTCGAAATGTAGGTATGTAATAATCAAAATTTATGACCCTCGTAATGGATTGAAAGTGTTCGCATCGAATATTCAAAAGTAAATTATCTACGATTTCACGTCAAATATAGATAATTTAACCCTTATAATTCTAGAGCGATTCCAATACGATGCTGAATGTAGAATTGACCAACTATCGATGCACAAGTATGGGTTACTGAAGCATCTCTTCTACAAGTATTACAATTCAAATCTGATTATAATAAAAGCTTATATAACAGTTAAACCGCGCCTTGTTATTGTTATTATGACAGATGTTTAATTTGATTTAAAAAGCAGTTATTGTTAACTTTTACGTTGCTGATGTGCCATGTACAAATAGGTTAATGAAAACATGATTTTGTCAAAATTTAATCAGAAACTTAAATTATTTGTCGTACTTCGATTTTATCGTTATAGTTTTATACGGCATATGTTAGATGTATAGTGAGAATGTAAAAGCTATTCTATTTTACAATGAAAATTAAGAAGATCTACTCGTTTGGATTGTGTTTATACCTCTGAATAAACTGTTACAACACAGTTACAATAAATCGTAACAGATCGTTTGACCGTTTATTGTTTTGTTTTGTTCACTTGTGGTAATAAACAACTCGATTGTTAATTTAATACAATTTTTTTTATGATAACTAGGATCTTTAATCTATTTTCTTTATGACTTTTTGATTGATTTTCTTATTAAGCTATTCCAATATTATTTTGAACAATTTTCAAGAACTGAAGTTATTAATAACTTGTCGTTAATTAGCACCAGAGTGCCAATTTAATTTTCTACATTATTATACTTACAATTCGCATTTGTTTATTCGACGAAACAGTACAATTAAACAATCATTTATGTCCAGTTCCGTTTAAAAAATTAAGACGAAAGCTATTTGTTAGTATAGATATATAAATTGATATGATCGATGAATATCGTGTTTTCAATATTAGAATATATTTTACAATATAATACATTGTTTAGTTGAGACGTTAAGCGTTGCCTATTTTTTTTTTGTTATTAAACAAATTGCTGGTCGTTATTAATTTAAATTCACAAACGGGGGATGTCGCAATGTCGTACAACGGAATGATAATATTGCCAGCTATTTGCATAAATTAGCTATTGAACAGTTCTTATTAACGTTTAGTGACCTTGAAGTTTACAAAATTAATTTGAAATGCCAGAAAAACATTTTTAGCACCTACGTATTTTATTTCTTCTTTTAATAAAACAATTAATTTATATGTTATGTCGAAATACTCAATAATCACGTACTACTAACGTACCTACAGAAATAAATCACTGATAAATTATTTATTAAATATAATGTTGTTAATTATAGTGTCGTATCATTAATAAATTATCAACCTTTTAGCATTTTAATTTTATAAATATCTATCAATAGGCACCTATTTAAAATAAATTATAATACGACGCGTTTAAGGCAGAACGACATAAACGTTAAATTAGTTAGATTAGTAAAAACTAGTTAAAGATAAAACTAGTAAGATTAGTTAAAACTATACAGTATTGTAGAGAATTTAATTCTGGACCGATCGATACGTAATATTCATCAAAAAATTAGTTTGATCGGGATATCAATTTAAAATTTACACAAGCGTCAACTGTCGAACTTCTAACCGTATAGTTTTTTAGTTCTCCTGTAAAATTTACAGGAAATGGCGCTCGTCATTCTGCCTTAAACGCGTCGAATTATGCATTTTATCTCTGTTAATGTCGATATTGGTTTTATACGATTCGTAGATAAGACTGGATTATTTATTTGCACTTCGTACATAATCCATTTAACATGCATAGCTATAAACCTCGTCCTTGCTTTGATTCTAAAAGTAAAGATCTAGTGGTGTTAGGTCAGAAAATCGACGTGACCATTCTCAACTCAGACTGCAGTCCATCCAATAATTGGGTGGATTGTTCATTCAAAAACGTACACGCATCAAGTGTAGAGTTTAGTGTGCGACCCTTCGCATTAAAATTCCTGTCGTTGAATCGTTCCACTTCATAATCTTAACGTATTTCTGCATTTTGGCAGCCTTCGTTTGATTTCTTCATTTGTTACGCTTCTGTTTCGCATCCTCTGTTTCCTGGCATTTATATTAGGTAAGCACTTCGGCTGTAACATTACTTATACGTCGATGTTACGTTTTGGGAGTTTATGATTAGATTTCTCGCCGATATCAACCCCGCCATTGGGAACTTACGAATAACATTGTATAAAATGGAACGTAAACATTGCAGATCTTCTCGTCTGAGGTGGTTTTAATCTATTTTCAATTAGGCGTCTCAATTAAAAACGCGCTTTACAACAAAAAATAGCTTTTGTTTTAATTTATTCTTAATCAAAATACTAACTAACATAAATTATTTATGGGTTCTCAAAACATACCTACCTAGAAAAAATCTAAATTTTTATTTTGTTGGACCAAATATACGTAATCAACTGATAATTAAAACAATTGAAATTTGTCAATTTGCATAACAGTATAGTCTGTAAAATAGGCACTAGTTTTCTTTATATGCAGTTAACGTTTCCAATATACTTCTCCTTTTTTTCGTAATAATCATAAATAGTATTACTGTTATTACTAGTAGGACAATAAAAATAATAAGTGTCTACCGCTAATACGAAATTATTACCAATAAACTTCCACAACGTTTGCGTTCGTACCTAATATAAAGTTACGGTTTTTCTGCACGGCTTTCTAATTTTCTATATTTGTTTATACGCTGCTTCTTGACGTAACGAGCAGAAATGACGAAGGGCAATTTATTTGTGTTGTGGCAAACCCTGTTGACTGAACATGCGACAGTAGTTTCGGTTGGGTTGATATAACCTTTTGCGCTACAGCAACTGACTAAAATAATGAGCATAATGAATAAAATGAAATCGTAGATACACATGTAAAGATATACCTAATAGATACATGTATTTCGTAGAGGTTTTCGTAGGTCGTAAAGGCATTTTTAATACCTACGGGAAATCAGACTTACGGGAATTAATAATTACCATATAGATAATATAACAAAGATAAATTTTTTGATCGAAATTAATATTCTTCTTTAAAATCATGGTAAAAATCCAATATATAAAACTTCGAACAATATTAAAAATCACCATATATTTAACTCTGATTGAATAATTTATAAAAAATGGAACCAATTAACAACTCCAAAGAAAATATAACATAAAAAAAATTATATTAGCACCACTTTTCAACCATCAAAAAACAGAATTTCACGACATAAAATAAGACCTTAAGGGGATAGTAGACGGATTTGCAGTGTTACTTAAAACTTAATAAATCTAAAAGATGAACATCGACGAAACTTTTTTTTATTATAAACGTTATTATAAAAAATTATTCTTGCTTTTACATATATTAATTTTTATTCAAAGTGATAAACAAAAATAATAGGTTTTCCGGTATTTTTTTGAAAAATAATTTCAATATTCACTTGTTCTTTTGCAGTCGTATAGACGATAGTGTTTTTCAGGGTGAGAAGTAAAATCAGCACGTACACTTCATCAGTTTCGTATTTACAACGATTTTAATTAATGTTGTTAATAAAAAAATGTAGTTTTTCGCTGTTTAAATCTATTTGATGAGAGATGAACTTCTGAAGTTTTAATATAACTTTCTAGTAACTAAAACACATACTTTAGAACAGTAACGGTCATCTAAAACAATTTAGAAATTAAGAAATTATCGGTATATTCTTATTATTTTAAAAATATTGTCTTTGTGAATGTAGACAACCAAAAATACAGCGTCAAAGTTTTACCTGCTAAATAATACTTCTAGTTATTTGCAGGTATTTCTCAGAAGATTAGCCCAACCATAAATATCGAAGGTGGCATTGTTTGGGATATGTCAAAGAAACGAATAATAGTAAATTAAGTAGTAATTTCTGCTTTATATTTTGTTTTGTCGGTAGGGACTTAGCTGATGTAGGTATTTTGTATATGTGTAAAAATGTTGAATACGTAAAAATTAATTTTTATCGAATTTTCATAGAAAATATAACTATTTCAGCCTGTCTGATGACGGAACTCAGACGTGCCGTTTTAGATTTTCTCTGATCTCGACCTGTAGAATACAAAAATATAGTTCGTTTGTTTTGGATCGGTCATATATGTATATCTATATATAATCAAATCTTGTAGACACGATTCCAGTCACAATTTTGATCGTAGGAGGCTGAAAGTTAGATAGTGTATTGTCTTGAAGAAAACAAAGAACCAGTTCGTTAATCAGCCAAATTGACCGACCTGTTTCAAAATAATGGCTAATCAAAGATTTTAAATTTATTTTGAGTTATCTCCGTTATTAAATATTTGATTGGCAATATGAAATATGTTTTGGGATCGGTATAAAATTCTCTGTCCATCATATCTCTTTATAATTTTTGATAGAATGCACCGTTTTTGAGATAATCTGGAAAAAGTGATAATTTTTTTTTAAATTTTAAAGTAAAGAGATTATGAAATATCGTACTAATTGCCTTACTTATTGTGTGGTTTTTACTATTATCTGTTTTCTGGTTATCTAAAATTTATGCTTTATCGTTTTAATTTATAAAATCGTAAAATTTGAATTTGTTATATTCATCTCAAGAGAAAAAAAAATAAAACTTTAACGTAAAGTATGTGGTGAGAAAATTGCGTATATACTCTCCAGTATATTCCTCGGGAACCGTCAAAGAATCCAAAAAAATTGTTAAAAAGTTCCTCCTCGACCGTTCTCGTCGATATGAAGAAGTAAAGTTGAGAATTCAACTTCTTCATTTCTGCAAATTTTTTTAAACTAATATTTCCCAAAAATGCTAAAATACCTTTATTGTTTCGTGCCAAAGTAATTCATAATCATTGGTGATTAATTTTTAAATCGTATTTTATAAATTGCCAGATCTTCATCATGATAGTCAAAAAATGAATCTGACAACGATGTTAAACATAAATAAAACGTTACCCACTTCGCTTTTTCGTACATTACAAATTAACATATTAAGATATTAGACAAATTAAGATATTTTTAACAGTTAATCTCACAATAATTAAGTAATGCAATCTGAACATTTTCTGTTTCACTTGATTCGTTATAAGTAGATAGAGAGACTAGATATTGACTTATGTCAATTATTTATTATATTAGATTTACATGTTATTTCATCCCATACCTAATTAGAAAATGACCCTCAAAAATATTTAAATAAACTATAAAGATTAGTTTGATTTTATTAACATTTTAAGAGTTTCTGTTATAAAGACCTCTACTGCCGGATATAGGTATTTTAGATGTTGCCAATTCTAACATAGTTTTTTGCTAACAACTTTGTTAAAAGTAACAATAAATTTTTAGTTATTTTTCCCATATCCTCTGAAGGAGCTTCTGCAACGTACTGGAAAACTTATGCGTCATTTTGTGAACACCCTGTATAATAGTTCCGTCGTACCAATTTCCAATTTCAATTATGTATTTGATGTTTTATAATTTTATAAGAAACTGAAATGACCAGTTTATTGAAACACAACGATTTAGAGCAACGGTTCTCAACTTGTGGGACGCTCCCCTACGGGAGCGAGAAATAACAAAAAGGGAGTCGCGAAGACATTTAAAAAAGACAAAAGCATAAAAAAGTATCGGCAGCAAAAAAAGTAGATATAAAAAAATATTCAGGCGCCAAAAATCTTTGGAAGAGGGACGCGATTAAAACTGTTTTGAAAAGTTGAGTCACAAATACTAAAAGGCCGAGAACCGTTGAGTTACAATATTGATATCACCGTGGGCACCAATGCTCGGTAATACTTTTGAATAATACTAATGATTGTATACTCATAACAATACATAATACTGTGAAATAAACAGGTAAGACGCATTTTCACGGAACGTTCGGCCTGCGGCGATATCAATGCGTAATATATAAAATATTCGAAAAAATCATGTTGCTTTTATAATAAATAAATTTTAAAAAAATGTATGCAGTTTTTAGAAAACATCCGTGTTAAGATATTAGAAATTTTGGTTGCCTATTATTTCGAAGGGCCGGTGGAACTACACTAGCGACATCGCAACGGCAATCGTTTTCAAAACTCCGTCTACTGTCCCCTTAAATAGCACATCACTATCGCACAACACATTCTTTCGAAACAAAACACGTTTTTAATTTTTAATTTTTTCAATTTTGTTAATCAACCGATTAAGTTAACACAGAAATTTATGTTGGAAAACTTAACACCTTCGAAAAAACACGCCGATATATTTGTTCTTGCTTTATCTACAATTTCTTAATTACATACATAATACAATTGTTCTTGTAATATTAATAACTGTCATTTCCTTAGGTAATTAACGAACTAATTAAAAATAATTAGTTAAATACAATTACCGTAATTTCTTTTTTATCGCAGTCGTTGAGAGTTGTAATAACTATAAGTGGATGTTTCAAAAGTAATCGCAAAATAAGAAAAGACAAAACGTCTTCGTATTTTGCAACTCTCGCTAGTATAATTTACGAACAGCACGCTTGTAGATAATTAAAATATTTTTTTTAAACATTTCCCAAGTGTTTACAAACGATTATAATTAACACGCGTGTAATGGAAATTGTAGTAGTGTCACAAAACGAACAATTTAAGAGTGATCTTGACATGAACTTTCATTTACGTTTGCACTTGGAGCACCGCAAGTGCATCTCTTGAAATTAACCGGCAATTTTATTTATTCCGCAAAAATAATGCGAGATAGACATGACACTATCTCGGATTTGTATTTTTTCTTTTTAAGTAAAACGGCGGCGTCTTTTCTTTTTTGGCCGCAGGCCAGTTATGCACAGTTTCTTGGTGTTATGTAGTATTATTTTCTCTTGTCTTCGTTTTTGTTATTTTTCACCGTATCGTCTGTATATAAAATACCTTTGTATGCTGGCATAATTATAATTGTTCGGTTATTTTCTTTCCCAGATTAGTCTAACAGTGTCGGGATTAATACCTAATAAGAACAGATGCGAATATGTATATTCTTGTAAACAGGCAGTAGTATATTTTACATTAATTAAATTAATAATTCGGTGTCATATTTTTTATGTATTACCATATCGTTTACAGCCATTTATATTTTTTCCGTTACTCCGATAAATCGCTTCCACCACTTTGCACTTTGATTTCTTATTATTCTTGAAACCTATCTAGATTTATCATTTTGAACTTTTTGTTTGTCAGCTGATATCAACCGCGTGCTTCCATAAATTACATAGGTACCTATTTAGTTCCAGCATTTTTAATGCATAACATAAACATAAACTGCAATTTACTGTGACTTATATTATGACAAAACAATTTTTCTAAAATGTTAAACTTAAAGAAAAATTTGTAAATAAATTTATACACGATGATTTTTTGTATATATTTATCTGTTGTTTGTGTTGTTTTTAATTTAGCCCGTGGGGTTTTCTTCGATTACAACAATGTTACTTTAATTATTTTCCTTGTTATTGGTACGAGATTCAAAATTAGGTATTGGTGAAGCAAATTTTCTATTTTATTACATTACAACAGCAGTAGATATACAGTCTATTTTATTTATAATAATACCTAGCTATATATTTATTTTTTGAAACGTATTTTTCTAAAATCTCATTTACAGAAAAATTATAGACGTTTATTAATTAAGAATTTTGATCTTGTTTATAAAAAAAATTTAAGCGTCTACAAAGTAGGTACTGTGTGATTTTAGTAAAATATATACTAACGCAAGTTTAGTATTAAATATATTGATTTTATTATCAGTTATTTCTCTTTTCAATTCGAATTTTGTATTGATCGAACATTTTATTATTCCTAATTTAGAAAATGTTAAAAACTCAACAAAATCTTCGTTTTTTTTGGTGCGTTTTAAATGTACGGGAAACAAATTTTTCTATTTTTGCTACCCAGTTTTAGCCGCAGCAATCTTCTTCGACAAAAATATAATCAGTCACTTAAACACTCGCAACGAAGCTTAAAATTTTAGCGTCGCCGATTTTGCATCATATAGATAATTAGGTAATCTTATTTCTTGTGTTCCTTACAAACATTTCATAATTCGGTTCAAATTTATAGATATTAATTTGTAAAAAAAAAACAATATTACTTAAATACGTTTTTTAAAGCTAAAACGCGTTGATGCACGGCATGCTTTATATAAAACATTTTCAAAAGAAACGCGGTGCGGTAAACTCTTCTTTTGATCAATTGTTAAATAATTTAAGGATTGACAATGTTATTGTATATAAATTCTCTTCTCGGCGGAAGTTGAGACCCAGCTGTCCTCTCTTTTAGGTGTTTTTTTGTGGCCAAGTGGGTTGTTTTTTTTATATTTTTTTTAATGAAAAATAATGAAACGTTTAATACGTTCATCGTCATTTCTTCAAAATTATTCGTAATAGTTTTGCATTTCTTGTCCGAAATTTAATTTAATGTGATTATACACTTTTGGGTCGTTTAAATACCTACATAATTTCAAGTTGATTGCACTTCGATTTTCTAAATTGGTTAAACCAATTATAATAATTATTATAAAAAGACTGCTAAGTAAAAGTTATTATCTAGATACCTTTGCTATAAAATTTTTCAATTTAACATTTTTCTGAAATCTATTATTTTAAAATGCGCTATTAATGTTTCATTTTATTGTATATTTATTTTTTAGATAAAAATCGCTGTTATCTAGAAATACTTTACACCTAAAAAGATTATTGCGTTTTATAAATATAGCGCTGTAATGATGTTTAAATTAGTAATTATGATCTATAGAATCTTAATGTTGTATTTCAACTTTTCTGAAAAAATAGGGAAGTTCATTAAAAGGAAATGGAGGCTGTAGTTATAAACAATTATAAAAATCACTTTATTTCAACACACACACACACACACACACACATATATATATATATATATATATATATATATATATATATATATATTTCAATTCGATAGATACTTTGATTTAATTATAGTGTAAAACAGCTGTAAAACAGGGAATTTAATTTTGTATGAACAAACCGCTAATTTTTTAACTTTATTTGTGAAAATTCCTCAATATAGGTAAATTAAAACTTATTACTCAAATATTGGAAATTAATTGAAACGCATCTTACAAAAATATAATTATCGGTACGTCTGATTGTGAGAGGAAAATGAAAGATAATATGTACTTACCTACGTTTTTTTGTTTTTTTTTTTTAATTTATTGCCAAGTTGAATGTAGATAACACATTGGTTTATGGATATGATAAATAAATAGAAAATTTTCTGCAGCTTTTGTAAATGAAACATTTAAAATTTACGTAAGGGCAAAACAAATGTAAGATTTGAAAAATTAAATGTGATTATATTACTTAGTTACCTACCTATTGTAGTCTTTAAAATTCGTTTAGATTAAATTAATATCATATACAAGGCGTCTTATCATGGAAGAGTAACTAATACATTTTAAGCGACACTGTTTGTAACGAGTCTGATGTTCTCGCGATTTTCAAAATTTCTATAAATAGCTCAATATTAAGTAAATTAAATTCAAAACTATTTAACTATTAACTAACTGTAACTATTTAAATAGTTACTTTACTGTATGGTACGAAAGGTGATCGGAAGGTAAAATGTAAAACATATTAGTAAATGATAAACTATTTTAAGGATATTACGTCCAGAGAGGTTTACGCACTTTCTAGTAAACCAACGGTCGGGAGCTCGAATCTCCCTGCAACCGTGGATATTTGCGAATGTCATTAAACAACGGCTGGGTATACTACACTACTGATGGACACGATCAGTGCCCAGGAGGATAACATTTGGGGAACACCACACCTTCACAAGCCGATGTCGTTGCAAATCTGTGACTAATGGTCTAAGTTCCCGAAATAAAAAAAAATCGATTCTTAGTTCGTTATATATGTAATATGCTTACCTAAAATTTATTAGACTTGCATAATATTTATAAATTACGATGTTGACTAGAAAATTAAAAAAGCGAAAGTGACTTAAAAAAAACATGAAAAATATAGATGGTCAACAACACGAATACAGAAAAAAAAGGATAATTAACGAGACCACTTTAAATCGATTCCTCGCTTTTCGCTGTAATAAACGAACTTACTTACATAATTATGTAAAATATATCATGTAAAAGTTGACAGGTACGTTAAAAAACGATACTCGTTAAACGACATAAAATATATTTTGAAAAATAATAACGGTTTTTGTCGACGTCTTTCATTTATCAACAATCAAATCTCAGTCTGTAGTCGATTAGGTGATTTATTTTTACAGAGAAGGTTGTTGTCCGAGGAGTCCTTGTCGTGAAACGTATCTATTGAAAAATTCAATATCAGATCGTGATCGAAATAATATTAATTATATCGACGATTATTATAAAACAAAACCTAATAAAACTGTTTTTTGATTAATAATAATGACTTCGGCATTCATGATGATACTTCTAATATAAATAAAACGGTAATTACTGTTTTTACTTAGTCAATTAAATCATTGCTAGGTCATTAATTTCGAAAACCTTGGTGGTTTTCTAAATAAGTCAGACTATCGAGTAGGCTAAATTAGCTTTTTTTTAAGCTATTATATATACTCGATCCGTGTTCTGTGTAACCTTTAGTATTATAAAATGATCTCACACTAAACAAGATTGTTAATTTTATAAATTGGAAATATGGAAGTTAATAACCGGAACTTAGAAAATAACGTATTTGAACCGTAACAGCAACTCTCCAACTCGAATTTTTGAGATTAACTTAAGTACCTTAATTTTTTCTATCAAATCGTAATCGTTTGAGAATTACTTATGGCGCATTTATCAAAATTAGTCAACACGTTTTAATGACCGTTTAATTTAAATGTAATTTTTAAATGAGTTTAAGATAGAACCGGACATTCTTTTAAATTATTTTCATCTTTAATGTAGATATTAGATGTGTAATAGTATTATAAAACTGCAGAAACAACGTCAATACATTTAATTATTCAAAACATTTATTAAACGATAAATTAATTGGTTATGTAAAACCAATTTGTAAGTTGTAAAATTGTTAGTATTTTTGAACTATATCACAACAATTGGCACGTTTTCACAAAATTTGTTCGCAAACTGCGCTTATTATCGTAACAAGTTACAAACGTATGCGTTTCGTTAAAACAATAAAAACCTATAAACTGATTTTACGTAAGTATCTACCAAAATATTTGTAACGAAGTGATTTCCATTTATGTGGTCCTAAACTTTTTACGAGGCGATCACATTAAACGAAGTTTATATGTATCTAGTCGTAGAATAGAAATTTAAATGACCTTAAACTACGCATAAAGGAAAACTATTGGAGCAATTCCGTGCGAGATGGTGCTCTTGAACTCGGAAAAAGTTACAAAAGACGTTGTTCGTTGTTTATCAACTAACAATGACTTTTTTTTAAAGCATTATTGTAATTCTTTAATTTTTAAACGAATCAGTTTTTGGTTCGATAAGCACGCTTCTCGTTTGACTTTTTCTCGGTAGATTTTTTTTTATGTAACCCAAGCTTACGTTTGTTGCGTTACAAGTATTATAAAAATCGTGCGATATCAAAATTGCAATCGAAAATATGGAGAGTTATTTTAAAAATAAAAACAGACGTAAGTCGCATTATTATGCTTACCTACTGTAATTTTTCAAGATGTGTGGCGTTATAATTTCGTTTACGATTAGTCGAAAACAACTTTAATGTTATTTCCGAAAAACCGTGTTAAGTGTTTAGTGAGTATAAAAAATAAATATTTCTAAAATTTTAAGTAGTATAGTACTTGCAAATATTGTACCTAATTATTATCATTTTCTTCTTTTTAAATCCAAAATGCAGAGGTAATTCTTTTAAATAAAAATTTACTCTCATTTCCTTTTCGTAGGAAGCACGATTATTATCGATATACTAGACGTAAATAAAGTTTAAAGAGAACTGGAGCCCATTAAGGGGCTTGAAATTAACAATCGAGATCTGCATCTAAATACACGTCCGACGATTTGATTTTAAATGATTTTCTTTAAATCCGACAAGCGAGTATCTAGTTAGTCGTATTCACCTTGTGGGCGGAAAGTGAACTTATTTATATATTAAAAAGTTGAATATAGATTCGACTATTATCACTTTAATAAACAATTAATTATTAAAAGTTAAAATTTACACATCTAGTTGCATAAATATGCAGTTCACGGACGGTCTTATAAATATACGTGTATGTACGCTCGCCACAGAAAAAATCGGGACAGTAGAAGGACAGAATTTTAAAAATGTTGTGAATCGGGTTTTAAATAAACTGTTTGCAAGTACATAAGGATTAAGCCATAAAAGCATTGTTACCTACATAGATGAGGTTCTAAAGATGTTAGGTATCGGAAAGGTTGAAATAGCCTTTTGCATTTTAAGACGAGCCCCACCTTCCAGTAAGCTAACGAACTTCAATGTAAATCAAATGTAAATCCACATTTCGCTTTTTTTTAATGTTTTAGAATAATTTTTTTATATGCTGTTTAGTACCAAAATCATCAGCATAAAAAAAGAAATCATCCCAAATCGACGAAATTATCGTAAGATGTCAAAATTATATCAAATATATGACATTTACTAATCCGTAGTAAAAGAATAGAAAAAAGTTACAAAGAGAACAATGTATTGAATTTACGGGTTCCACTTATTGTTAGACGAGAACGTAACGGGCAAACTTCACCCAACAAAGTTGCGAATTATGGTTTTTGGCATTTCTTTACTTATTTCTCTAAAGTTAATTTAGATGTGATCGTTATGAAAACAACTATAATTTCGATTATATTACTATTTATTATATCCTTGATATTTTGATGCTTTTTTTAATATTTTTCTACAATAATGTCAATGTATTTTATTATATATTGATTTCCTTCCTCTATAATTACTGATGAAGTCTAAAAATACATTTCAAAATATTTGTTTCCAGTGAAAGATGTGTCCAGTATAGAGGGTGTTAGTGAATTAATATCGCGGAAAAAAACTACGGGTAGGTAACATTAAAACGTACAAAAAACCGAAATAAAAATTTTTCCTAAAATCAATAATTTTCGAGTTATTGCTATTATTAATTTGATAATCGTCTTACTCGGGTATATTCCCTTTAATGATTTTTAAGAACTCGGAAAGTGAAACTGACTGTTGGGCCAGCAGCTAAAACATCTGTTCTCTTTAATTTATGGCCCCCGTTGTAGAAGAGTGCCGATTGTTATGGATATTTTCATTTATGAATGCAATTCCTATTTTCGGTTTACACGTAAAAGTTAGATTACTTTATTTAACATAATTAATAACATGCCTGTTTTTGGAACAGTTACGTTTAATATTAAGAGGCTTGAACTAAAAGGGGTGCCAGTACTAGTTTTATGATTTTGAAAAATTGAGATATTTCTACGGTCTTTTAAAGTATAATTAAACGCAAATAGGTAAGTAGGTACTTTATTTTTTGGGTTTTTAGCAAACATAAGGACCAAAAGCAAAATTTAAAAACTAAACATTCCATAATGACGCAATGAGTGTTAGTAACTTTCATTAGTAACAGCACATTTATCGAAGTGCCGTTATCGAAATTGATTTATTAATTAGAAATTTTATTAAAACAACACATGCAGATGTAAAAGATTAAAATAAAATGCATAACAAATAGCTACTTAGATATCTACTTAAATGACGAAACATTTTGACTATTTGTTACATTAAAACTTGTCAATGACCGCAAAAGATATTTACGACTTCAACCCCTACAATAGTTTCTGTTTACTATCGTAGTAACCTAAAGGAATGCCAGCTGAGATAACGGTACTTTTCAGAACCCTCCAAAGTCACTTGTTGAAGTTTAAAGAGGAACTGCTGGTTTAATTTCTCGGACGAAAACACCCTCCCCCCCTCAAAAGTAAATTTGCTCAAATCAAAAAATGTTACTAAGATTTTTTGTTTATATTAGTCTCAGGTACATGTACCTTTCTTCCGCGACGTTAATTCACTAACACCCTGTATCTATCGATACTCCATTATACCGCTCTCGTCTAGAACCTGTAGATTTAATCCATTGTTCTGTTTGTAACCCTGTTTTATTATTAAATGTAATATTTTTGATATAATTTTGACGTTTTACGATTATTTCGTCGCTGTGGGATAATTTCTTTTTTTGTACTGATGATTTCGATACCAAATATCATTACAAAAATTTTTTTCTAAAACATAAAAAGTGCGAAATCTTGATTTACATTGAAGTTTATGAACTTACTGAAAGGTAGGGGATCGCCTTAAAATTAAAACTAGTGACCGAATGCTTACTTTACTATACTTCTTTTAAAAATTGTGATAATAAGCCAATATAAAAACTTGGAACAACTAACATCATATATTTCGGCTCTGGTTGGAGCTATCTTTAGTGCTACAAATGTATAAACGATGGAAACAATTAATGAATTGTATCTTTATTACTTTACTATTCACACAAAAAATGATTACATACCTACTTACATAATTATTTTATTTATCGTTTCTTTTTCTTGGATATAAGGTTCGTAGGTTAAATAACACATATATTAATTAAGGATACATACAAGGTGTCCCGGGAGGAATCTGACAAACGTTAGGAGCGCGTTTCTTAAGTAATTTTAAGCAAAAACTGTAGCAATGTATAGGTCCGATTTGGAAAAGTTATGGCTTGTTAAAGAAAAGTCAAGGCAAAAAATCAAAAATGTGATTTATCAAGTTTACTTGAGGAAGCACTATTAACAAGACGAAATATTTTTCAAGCTATATGAATTTTGTTTATGTAAGTAATCATTTTTTTTATATAAATCTACATGTTATCGGTCATATCGACGCAGATTTTCCAAAAGGGCGTAACCCCCAAAAAGTAAATTTTACAGTAGAGCACATGTCATGTCGCCGCGTAGCTATAACAAGATACGTTTCGCGGAAATATAAATCGATTTTCCGCTGAAAAAAATCCAATTATCGTTACTAGATTTTATCAGACGATGTTTTTGCTTTAAATGCGTAAGATAGTCAGAATAACTCATTTTCACAAAAAGCGTGAGTTACGTCCTTTTGGCAAAACGCGATCGATATATTACGTCGATCAATAATTTTTTTAAATTTACAGAAAGCATAAACTAAACCTGCCTACCACTTGCTTCTAAAGTATTTTGTTGACAATGAGTTGTCCACTTTGTAGGTAACAATGATGATTTGTGGCTTACAATAATCCCTTTTAAAAATACAAGCATTTTACCTAAAACCCAATTCACAACCAAACATTTTTAAAATTCTGTCCTTCAACTGTCCCGATTTTTTCTGTGGCAAGTGTACATTCTTCAATTACATAACTGTCGGTTATTTTAAATATCCAAATTATATCCTATATAAATTTCATTACGTTTTATGCTGTGTTATGCTCGAGACAAATTTGAATTCGCTTATGCGATTTTTTTTGTGGAACGGGCGATTGAGAGCGTAACTATTTTTTTATTGTAAAATGTATTATGCATTACCTTTAATAGAGAAAGTTCAACTATACTAACCGCATCTATATTTTCAAATTCACACTAATTATTATTGTGACCGTGTTTGGAGTACCTACTGCGAATTTTATGCAGAAATAAAAAATTTTACATATTTTTAGTACACGCTTCGGTGCTGTTATTCATGCTTGATTTCAGAATTGGGATAATAGTACCGCTAAGTGACCCTCCTTAAATCTGCTGCAGTATAATTTCTGTTTAGATTCCCATAAGATAAAACATTCACGTTATTTCAATCTGCATCTCCTTTACTCGATCTAAAGATCGAGTTAGACATACAAGAATGATCGGTAAAAAGCATGACCATAATTTAATTTACCTATTGTTTCATAAAAGGTTAATTTCCGTGAGATTTTCTATTGTTTTAGTTTACGTTGTCATTTTTAGAGTAGGTGGATTTGAAACGGCGGTACATTTGAAACTTTGATTGACCAAGAATATTACGATCTCGTTACGAAATGACTACGTTAATTTATCGGCTTTATTAAAAATTGTGCCCTTGATATATTTAATGGTGATAATCGATCAGTTCCGAAATTCCATTGCCATATTACGTAATTAATTTTAACAGTTTTTAATGCTATAGCAATTAATTTTTGGTCAAGCTAATAAGTTACACCCGTCGTTGTTTTTTTTTGTACTAAAAATGTAAAATGGGATTTAGAATTTATAAAGATATTTTATAACGAAATTTTATTTTAGTCTGATATTCATACTATACGTATTAATATATTCAAATCGGGACTAAGGTTAAGTTGTATGAATAATTTTTAAACGTCAAATATTCCTCGTATCTACCCCTACTATATATGTAAGTATCAAAATTTTCCAAACGGGCATAACAGGTAAATATTTGAAAAAGTTCTTCGCCTGAATTCTATAGATATACACGATGTCCAGGAAATGGTAAATATCTCTTGGGAGCGTGTAAATCGCTTTAAAATAATGCCAGAAGTTCCTATAAAAGTTTTTCCTACGACGCTTCCCTGTCGAGATATTAATCCCCAAAGTTGAAAAATGAGACTCAAATTTTTTAAATGCCTACCTAACATTTTTATTTAACGTTGAAAATGAATAATTTTTGGTACACACACGTAATAAATATTGGTCTTTAAAATCGCGCAATAAGTTTTGTGACGTCGGCTCAGAAAAGCCAAGGATATACTACCCCTAACATTTCTAACTCCAAAATATTGTAGCCGTGTAAATTTTTTTAATTTTTAAAGTCATTTTCGGATTTCGTAGACATTTTAAAAAAGGTACTCTTGTTTAATTTCGATAAAATGAACCATATTCGAGAAAATCGTATATAAAAAATAAAAGATGCAGAGTGTAGATATTATTTAATATCTCTTATACGCTCCCGAGAGATTATCCACCATTTCCTGTACATGATATATTCAATAAGAAAAAATTGGTGATTGTCCCTCGAGTATAAGATATTTTTAAATTATTTCAATTTAATATTCTTAATAATATTTTTTCTAATTTGCTGTACTCGCAGTCCCAAAAAATACAACTGATAATACAACAATCTGGTTTACAGTAAGCATGTACATCGGAATCGCTTGTTTTGTGATTTTTCACTAATATCCAGATTGTCTTATGTACAACGATGATCATGGTGTCTTGGTTAAAGTGCTTACATCAGCCGCATCTTCTTATACGAATAAAGGTGGATAAGTGGAATAGTGAAGTTGACCGGATTTTTGGTCTCTCAACTCGCCAAAACTCTATATATGCATAAGCATATTATTTCTTCAAAAAAATGTGTTAGCTTTTCAGTTGTCGAATTATAATAATAACAGAGACCGCCACACCAAAATAACAGTCAGTTCAAGTTAGACGCCTTGTATACAAACACCTAAACTATTTAATCTTCGAATTTTATTAAACTGAATTAACTTAAGAATTAAAAATTAAACTATTCGCGTTTACCATTATTTTTTTTAATTATCTATCAAAAATATTATTTTATGTAAAACAAATAAACTAGTTCAATGATTTTATTGTTGTCTACATTCGGAATTTATTACTACATCCAATTGCAATCGTAACAATAAAAAATGGATACTTATCGTTTTCGAATTTGATGTGTCTACCTAATTGTAATAAATCGAATTTAATATTTACGTTAACGTATTTTCATAACAATTGTAAATTATTTATATTTTTGGTGCTAGATAGTATACAATTTTAAAGGAGCGTAACGAATAATCTATCTAAATTACCGTTTATAATAATAAATTTCGTAACATGTTACCATATCTGTTTAATAGAAAGTTATAAATTATATTAGAAAACAGTATTTTGTTCCAATTTTTTATTAAAGGGATTGTTTACTTTTTGTTTTTCAACAGTTATAGTTAACTACTACGCTATATACTTTGCATATAGCTAGTACATATAATTTATTTGTCGTTGTAAACAAAAATCCGTCATAAATAAAAACTGTTTTTAAGGTATGCAAAGGAAACGTTTAGTTTATTATCCTACTACATCTCTTCACGGTTTATAATAAATATCAGTCGCCAAATTATTATTCAGAGACATTTAATAACAGCTAAGACTCGGTATACATATCATAAATATGTAATTATGTATTTAAATTACTTGTTACATTTTTTCTAAAGCTTTACGGAATGGTTATTTAAAGAAATATGCAATGCGTCTATTACCAAAGTAACGGAAACGGCCTTAATTAAATGTCATAGTAGAAAATCGAATTAACTCCCATTATTACTGTTGTTTTCTCTCTTTAATTTATTTTTGAACTTAAAGGTTATTTATGTAAAATAACAGATAAATTCGACGCTAGACAGTTTTACGTTAATCGCGTAAGAAAGCTACGAATTTAAAAAAAAAACGATTTTTAAAGTTTCGTTATTACTGATGCGGTAATAACGATATAAAATCGCGCAGAACTTAAATTTAAAGTTAGATTAGCGGGATATGTACTTATGATAATAGAATTAAACATATACAGATCTATAATTTATCTGAAAAGAATAACGAAAGTTTGTTTGTTATGTATATGTCGCAAGCAAATTATTTCAGGTAAATAGTTTTTGACTAAGTACTTATTATAGAAATAAAATGTTCTGGCGGCTAAATTTTAAAGTTTATGCTAAAGATACTTTATTCCTACATAAATATGTGTAATTTCATAATTTTTCAAAAAAGCTTTAAGTTAAGCAAGATGTGTTTTAAAAAACCTGATTTTTATACTTATTTTAAAAATTCGTGGATTCACAATTCGATTATTTAAAAACTATTAAACGGAAAGCAATGATATTTATGTATATGAGAGACATAACCTTATATGATAGTTTAGTGCAATTTTCGTAAAATTTTGTTAATTGGTAAAAAAGTTAGAATAAAAAATATAATAAATATAATATAATATTTAAATAATTCCCGCGTACACGAGGGTCGACAGAGAAGGTAAATTACAAAGTAAAATGGTTAATAAAAATATTAATATTTAAAGGCTCTTATTGTTGTGCGAAATACTATAAATATGTATTGTAAATTTGTATCCGGGAAACGAGAATCGGGATCTTGGAATCGGTTCACTGATTGCAATTCACCGTCGGAAAGTTCGCCGATAACAAATCACCGACTCACATTTCGTCGAAAAGAAAACTCGGCGATTTTAAAATTGAGCTCGCCTCATCTACATTAGTCTAAACTCGCCTCATCTAGAAACTAGAGCTTCATTAGAAACATCGCTCATTTACACTTAAAATTCATATTGTAACATAAAAGTCGATCAACTTTCTATCCTAACCTACACTTTTTTTAATTATAAATATTTCCAAAATGCAAATTTGCCCAACGACGGTTTCGTCGAATACTATTTGTCCAGGAAAATTGCGTTTAAATATAAATAAATATTAGAAAGCTATTTTCTTGAAATAACTACTTGTCTGCGACATACATATATGTAACACGAAACGTGAGTTGGTCGCATACAATAAAATATTTTTCAAAGAAAAATTCCCATACGATTTGTCAAAGTTCGTAATTAGTTTGTATGTATACATACGTATATAATTTCACTTGTGTTCCTTAAACAGCACCGAATTGCGTGTTATTATTTTTTTTATTAGTACCTACCTAGGTAAAATAATTCCCTTTCTTTTACGCTTATATAAGCTCGAGATTTATTTAGATCTGTATTTCTCGGATGCTTTTACTTATTCTATTTTGTTAGGTACATATTTTCATGTTGATTTTGTTTTATTCTCTCACACGCGTATAACCTATAGAGGCTGTGTATCTAATACAAAGGTATGCTAATCACCAACGACTAATATCAATTTCATCGATATTTTCAGTAATACTATATCAAATATAATGTTATCTACCTCCCGTCACATCAGGGATTCTCGGAGGTTCTTATATAAAATAAAGTTTGACAATTTTGTTTGCGACCTATAGGCGGCGTTATTTTTATAAAATAGGCACTGCTTCTATTTTGAGCTTTTGATAATATCTCACGTCAGTTTTTAAATCTTTAAAATGGTTTATAAGGTTTCCCTAATACTTACCAATAATTATAATTATATTCTAAAATTCTTCGGAAACTACGTACTTGAAAATATTTTTATTTATTTTTTTTAATTATTTTTATTTATAAATTAAAATGAATTAATTGTATAACGTGTGCTTCATATATTTAAACGATCGTTTGTTGCTTATCTGCTCTGTTCTATTTGAAACTTAATAATACGTACTCCTGCGCGTTTCTTTTCTTTATTAATTTTGTAATGCGTATTTTATACATATAGACAATGCGTTGTGTAAAGTTGTATAAAGTTCGTGCCGTAGGTAGAAAAAGATTTGTGAATCATTTAAATGCACCAGTATTTCTGAAACGAAACAAATTTAAAATAATAAGCCTTTCGACAATTAAGTACTTACTAAACATTTTAGCTGTTCGATTCATTGTCGGTTAAATTTAGATCCCGCTTATCGCCTAATCAAAGGAATTTTCTTGTACTTGAGAATTATTAACAAGTCCTTTCCTATATGGCATAAACATATAGTACCATATGTCTATTATTACGATGTCCGTATTTTTGTATATTTGAATTTGCCACTTTAACTAGTCTTTTATACCATTAAAAAATAATTTCACTAATTCAAGATGTGAAAATAACGAACTAGTTTTCTTCTTACGTTAGTCCGCAGTGCCGCGTCGCTTTCAATAATATTTTAAAATTTCAACAACAACGTTAATTTGTTTCAGATCTAATTGCGTTGTTGGTGCGAAATTTCAAAGCCCCCCCCAGTCATTCCCTACTAAGGATAACGTTTTAACGTTCGATACCTACCTACCTATACCATTCTTACTTACAAATGCGTAGTACACTCTCACAGAAAAAATCGGGACAGTTGAAGGATAGAATTTTAAAAATGTTTGGTTGTGAATTGGGTTTTAGGTAAAATGCTTGTATTTTTAAAAGGGATTATTGTAAGCCATAAATCATCATTGTTACCTACAAAGTGGACAACTCTTTGTCAACAAAATACTTTAGAAGCAAGTGGTAGGCAGGTTTAGTTTATGCTTTCTGTAAATTAAAAAAATTATTGATCGACGTAATATATCGATCGCGTTTTGCCAAAAGGACGTAACTCACACTTTTTGTGAAAATGAGTTATTCCGACTGTCTTACGCATTTAAAGTAAAGACATCGTCTGATAAAATCTAATAACAATATTTCGATTTTTTTCACCGGAAAAATCGATTTATATTTCCGCGAAACGTATCTTGTTATAGGTACGCGGCGACATAACATGTGCTCTACTGTAAAATTTACTTTTTGTGAGTTACGCCCTTTTGGAAAATCTGCGTCGATATGACCGATAACATGTAGATTTATATTAAAAAAATGGTTACTTACATAAACAAAATTCATATAGCTTGAAAATATTTCGTCTTGTTAATAGTGCTTCCGCAATGAAACTTAATAAATCGCATTTTTGATTTTTTGCTTTGACTTTTCTTTAACAAGCCATAACTTTTCCAAATTGGACCTATGCATTGCTACAGCTTTTTTGCTTAAAATTACTTAAGAAACGCGCCCCTAACGTTTGGCAGATTCCTCCCGGGACACCGTGTATGTATCCTTAATTGTATGTGTTATTTAACCTACGAACCTTATATCCAAGAACCAGAAACGATAAAAAAAATAATTATGTAAGTAGGTATGTATTTATTCTTTGTGTGTATAGTAAAGTAATAAAGATACAATTCTTTGACCGAATTAATATATTATATATTCATTAATTGTTTCCATCATTTATATATTTGTAGCACTAAAGATAGCTCCAATCAGAGCCGAAATATATGATGTTAGTTGTTCCAAGTTTTTATATTGGCTTATTGCCACAATTTTAAAAGAAGTATAGTAAAGTAAGCTTTCGGTTACTAGTTTTAATTTTAAGGCGATCCCCTACCTTTCAGTAAGTTCATAAACTTCAATAGAAATCAAGATTTTGTACTTTTTATCTTTTAGAAAAAATTTTTTTTAATGATATTTAGTATCGAAATCATCAGTACAAAAAAGGAAATTATCCCACAGCGACGAAATTATCGTATGACGTCAAAATTATATCAAAAATATTAAATTTAATATTAAAACAGGGTTACAAACAGAACAATGGATTAAATCTACAGGTTCTAGACGAGAGCGGTATAATGGAGTATCGACAGATATACTGGACACATCTTCACTGGAAACAAATATTTTGAAATGTATTTTTAGACTTCATCAGTAATTATAATTGTAGAAGAAGAAAATCAGTATATAATTCAATACATTGACATTATTGTAGAAAAATATTTAAAAAAGCATCAAAATATCGAGGATATAATAAATAGTAATATTATCGAAATCATAGTTGTTTTCATAACGATCACATTCTAAATTAACTTTAGAGAAATAAGTAAAGAAATGCCAAAAACCATAATTCGCAACTTTGTTGGATGAAGTTTGCCCGTTACGTTCTCGACTAACAATAAGTAGAACCCGTAAATTAGATACATTGTTCTCTTTGTAACCTTTTTCTATTCTTTTACTACGGATTAGTAAATGTCATATATTTGATATAATTTTGACGTTTTAAGATAATTTCGTCGATTTGGAATGATTTCTTTTTTTGTGCTGATGATTTTAGTACCAAACATCATATAAAAAAAATATTTTAAAACATAAAAAAGAGCGAAATGTGAATTTTCGTTTGATTTACATTGAAGTTTGTTAGCTTACTGGAAAGGTGGGGCTCGTCTTAAAATGCAAAAAGCTTTTTCAACCTTTCCGATACCTAACATCTTTAGAACCTCATCTATGTAGGTAACAATAATGCTTTTATGGCTTACAGTAATCCTTATGTACTTGCAAACAGTTTATTTAAAACCCGATTCACAACCAAACATTTTTAAAATTCTGTCCTTCTACTGTCCCGATTTTTTCTGTGACAAGGGTACCTATCTTATCCTATCTTAACCTAGTCCTTTGTACCTACATTTTACACAAGCAAATGAAAATTATTAATAAATGTCATAAAATACTGTCTCTGATGAGAAAAAAATTTGGATAATATTCATCACAGACGTTTAAATAACCAATTCAAATCCCAAAAATAAATTCGAACGCCATCATTTTCGCAACTATTCAGGAATTTGCGTAGCTTCACGTAACGGTGGGCAAACATTGTTCGTATTTCCTTCGGACGAGTTGTCGTGTTCGCTTTGATCTCAAACGATTCTATCCCCACAGCTCAAAGCTATGTATACTCACTTAACTTAAAAATCGTAACGCCCGTTGAGAACTAAAATTTTAGTTTGCTCGAAACGGATCACTACGTTTTCTTTCTTATACCTGTATTATTTCTAACAGGAAGTAATCCTCCGAACAAAGAGATAACAAGTGCTTTCGAATAGATTATGTTGCTAACAATAACTACTACGTCCTTTGTAACTGGATATTTATGGTCCAGGACAAAAATTGAGACCGTGTCTCTCACGTTTACCGCGACCTATTCTATACTAAATCAAATAATTAATCTATTTTACGGAAGGTATCTCGTGTCGAAAAACAAGTCATTGGCGTTTCGTTTACAACTCGTAAAGGTCACCGTTTATTTAATTATAATGAATATTTTGCGAACGACGCCGTCGTGACGGCGCCGGCGAGATGTTCCGTTTTAAAACAGCTCAAAACGTAAATAAATCAAGTAATCGTGAAATTCACGACCATCTGTAAGACTCCTAAAAATGACAAGTCAATCTTATTTGGGTAAAAAAATGACATTATTAAATAAATTCTTTTAAAATACATATTGTACATATTTCAAATTAATTTTAAACACGTAATTCCGATTAACTCAATCAGTTTCATTATTTTGTGGTTAACCGTTTAAAACTTACATTTCTAAGAACAGATAGCGCACGAGTGTATTGGATAGATGATATTTATATATAGCTTTTTTTAGGACAACGTTGATTTTGAGTAAAAGTTTGAAAAGAAATTCGCAGGCATATTACTCTTTGTTATTTAAATACATATTTTTGCAAGGGACAACTTTTGAAACTAATAAGATAACCATCGCAAATGTAAACTGTATTTGGAAGAAAAGTCTGATTTACACAGCCAAACTGCTATGGTTATTATTTTTAAGTTCGTGAGTATACTTAAATCAAAAAATTAAACTAAGCACGTAATGTCGTTTTCGAATAATTACCTACTTGCTACAAAATGAATTCGAATAAAATATTTATTATCATTAATGATAATTATTTTCGAAAACAGTTGTGGTTATTTAAATATCTTCTTTATATTATTGCATCGTTTGCATCTTTGAATTATCCGAAAAGGTATTCGGTTTTCGTGATCGTGTCGTGCAACTACACGATTAAGGTATGTTTTACTATTCAGTTTTGAATTTAATTACTGTAATGAAATGAATAGTTATGGTTCTGGTAATTACCGCTAAAAATTCTTTATTTGATTAATTACTTAAACAGTTGCGTGCATAAAGCACTGAAGACTACACATTTTTCTAATGTAATACACGCGTACATGTGCATTTTTACGGCACGAAATTAAAACGCAATCTAACATAATCGATATTAAATATTTTAAAGAGACATAAAAATAATCGACCTAGAAAGTTAGTTAGTTGATTATAGTTCCTCTCGTATTATTTTCTAACGTTTGCGGTCCCAATAAATTCCAATAGTGCGATTTACGTTGCTAATATTAAGATATCCTCTTCGACAGAATAAAATCAATTGGTCTTTTAACTTGAGGGAACAACACGTCGAATCAAATTTTTCATCGCGAATCCCCAAAGAGGTTTTTGGGCGATACAAAACCTCCACTATCCCATTGTCATTCACAATACGGTTTCACAACAATGGACAAGTTGTTTTCAATGACTTCGTAGCGAACTTTGTGTATTAAAGAATATTAAGGAGCAACGTTTTTAACAAAAGCGATCCACTTTCGTGATTTGTTGAATCCAATTTGTAGTAGATCAGTTTAATTTGACACCAGAAAGGAACCATAAGATTTTTAATTTTTTGATAAGCTTTTGTATGGAATGTACACGTGTTCATCGGTTATGTAAGAATTTTTAAAACGATTAGTGTATCGCGTACTCGTATGCGTATTTGGACGTTTTTTTTTTTTAATATAATTACGTGATTAGTTTAGCTGATTTTTGATTAGAATTTAAAATGTGCAACCGCCGCTGGCAAACGGTCAGGTCGTGTCGGGTTTGGCATTTACTTCAACGCAAAGTATACTTATGTGAAATCGTTTAACTGTTGTGCCAACACGTGACGACATGTATCTCTAGTTAATGTTTAATTTATAACAGGACATATTACAAAAGAAAAGGTGGGGTCAAAAATTCACAGTCGACTTGTATTTAGGTAGTGCATTCGTAAAACAAGTACGTACGCCGTGATTTATATCGTATACTGTTCGGCCTAACACGAAAGTGGAAGTGTTTACGTCGTTCTTTCTTCTTTTTAAGTACCGGTTAAAAAGCAAATTAACGACGCTAATGTTAAATTAATAACAATCTAAAGTGCACTCAACCTGCAAGAAATCAGAACCGAACGACGTGTATTTATAGTTAACAAACATGTTATTCTTTTTAGATTTAAAAGTGATCTATGATCTTGATCGTTGTAGCCATCGCGTGCTCGAATCGAAATTATAAACTTCAATGCACAAGACGATATCCCGTGGGAGGAAAAGATAACGAACGTCGTTACTCGTTATTGGTTTGTTTGACATTAAAATCTAAGTACTCGACGTACATTATTATAAATGTAATTAGATAAATCATAAATAAACCTTCCGTCGACGATTGTCGTTCCCATTAAAACTCGAATTAAACGAATGACATTGAACATTGAACTTGTAAAAATATTTAAATATTTGCATAAGATGTTGATGTAAAATAGGTAACTATTTCTACAAATTTAATGTAGGCGTATTCGGTTGAAATCGTTTTGGAATCTAATTATACAATTAATTTGTGACAAATCCGGATTTCTTCAATCTGAAATGATTCACCCAATCGAAATTTCTATTTCGTTAACAAAAAGATTATTTTTCAATTAATTCCCGTGAAATGGAAATTTCTTTTGGCACCGTTATTATAAAAACAAAACAAAAATATTAAAATAAGGTCGTCAACAAAAATTCATCCACCTGTTGCTCTTCTGGATTACAGTCAAATTCCAATTATTATTTCGTGTACGCTCGCCGCAGAAAAAATCGGGACAGTAGAAGGAGAGAATTTTAAAAATGTTTTGTTGTGAATCGGATTTTAAATAAACTGTTTGCAAGTATATAAGGATTAAGCCATAAAAGCATTGTTACCTACATAGATGAGGTTCTAAAGATGTTAGGTATCGGAAAGGTTGAAATAGCCTTTTGCATTTTAAGACGAGCCCTACCTTCCAGTAAGCTAACGAACTTCAATGTAAATCAAATGAAAATCCACATTTCGCTCTTTTTTATGTTTTAGAATAATTTTTTTAAATGATGTTTGGTACTACAATTATCAGCACAAAAAAAGAAATCATCCCAAATCGACGAAATTATCGTAAAACGTCAAAATTATATCAAATATATGACATTTACTAATCCGTAGTAAAAGAATAGAAAAAAGTTACAAAGAGAACAATGTATCGAATTTACGGACTCTACTTATTGTTAGACGAGAACGTAATGGGCAAACTTCACCCAACAAAGTTGCGAATTATGGTTTTTGGCATTTCTTTACTTATTTCTCTAAAGTTAATTTAGAATGTGATCGTTATGAAAACAACTATGATTTCGATAATATTACTATTTATTATATCCTTGATATTTTGATGCTTTTTAAAATATTTTTCTACAATAATGTCAATGTATTGAATTATATACTGATTTCCTTCCTCTACAATTATAATTACTGATGAAGTCTAAAAATACATTTCAAAATATTTGTTTCCAGTGAAAGATGTGTCCAGTATATCTGTCGATACTCCATTATACCGCCGCTCTCGTCTAGAACATGTAGATTTAATCCATTGTTCTGTTTGTAACCTGTTTATAGCCCTGTTTTATTATTAAATGTAATATTTTTGATATAATTTTGACGTCTTACGATAATTTCGTCGCTGTGGGATAATTTCTTTTTTTGTACTGATGATTTCGATACCAAATATCATTACAAAATTTTTTTTCTAAAACATAAAAAGTGCGAAATCTTGATTTACATTGAAGTTTATGAATTTACTGAAAGGTAGGGGATCGCCTTAAAATTAAAATTAGTGACCGAATGCTTACTTTACTATACTTCTTTTAAAAATTGTGATAATAAGCCAATATAAAAACTTGGAACAACTAACATCATATATTTCGGCTCTGGTTGGAGCTATCTTTAGTGCTACAAATGTATAAACGATGGAAACAATTAATGAATTGTATCTTTATTACTTTACTATTCACACAAAAAATGATTACATACCTACTTACATAATTATTTTATTTATCGTTTCTTGTTCTTGGATATAATTTTCGTAGGTTTAATAACACATATAGTAATTAAGGATACATACAGGGTGTCCCGGGAGAAATCTGCCAAACGTTAGGGGCGCGTTTCTTAAGTAATTTTAAGCAAAAAAACTGTAGCAATGTATAGGTCCGATTTAGAAAAGTTATGGCTTGTTAAAGAAAAGTCAAGGCAAAAAATCAAAAATGTGATTTATCAAGTATACTTGAGGACACACTATTAACAAGACGAAATATTTTCCAAGCTATATGAATTTTGTTTATGTAAGTAACCATTTTTTTAATATAAATCTACATGTTATCGGTCATATCGACGCAGATTTTCCAAAAGGGCGTAACCCACAAAAAGTAAATTTTACAGTAGAGCACATGTCATGTTGCCGCGTAGCTATAACAAGATTCGTTTCGCGAAAATATAAATCGATTTTTCCACTGAAAAAAATCTAAATATAGTTACTAGATTTTATCAGACGATGTTTTTGCTTTAAATGCGTAAGATAGTCGGAATAACTCATTTTCGCAAAAAGTGTGAGTTACGTCCTTTTGGCAAAACGCGATCGATATATTACGTCGATCAATAATTTTTTTTAATTTACAGAAAGCATAAACTAAACCTGCCTACCACTTGCTTCTAAAGTATTTTGTTGACAAAGAGTTGTCCACTTTGTAGGTAACAATGATGATTTGTGGCTTACAATAATCCCTTTTAAAAATACAAGCATTTTACCTAAAACCCAATTCACAACCAAACATTTTTAAAATTCTATCCTTCAACTGTCCCGATTTTTTCTTTGGCGAGTGTACAAAAACTAAGTACTTAGGTATATTTGTGAAATAGAATATCATGATGTTTAAACAACAATTTAAAAATAATTTAATTTAGAATTTATTTAGGTCTTTTAATTTTTTATAATACTGTACTGTATAATACTTTTTTAATTACTAACGTTAGTGTTGATGTTGTCGATCAGTCTATTTACAGCGGTCGGACTCGGTCACTATTTTACATAAAAGTACATATTACGGACAATTTGTTCCTAAAAGTACATATTTTATCATTTATGAGATTTTCTCCTAGACGTGATTATTCAGTAAGTTGAAAGATTAACCAGTTTCAGAAACTGACCATAAATGTTTTATTATACGTTTCGCTCTTTGTTGTTTCTACGCCGATAACATCCCGTTGCTTGCGTCTAGGTAACCTGTTACGACGCCAACCCGCACGGTGTTCTAGTTATATAATTTACCGGGTTTACAAATTCAGTTTGCTGTTAACAGCTTAAAAAATGTGAGAACGTTTATTTATGTACGTACTTGCATAGTATACAGATGATTCACGGGGCCTTTTATATAAGGTTTTTTCCTAAAATATCACTTTTCGCAGTTCCTCAAAAGGGGAAGCTCTTGAATTAATGACAAATAAATGTTACAATGTAGACGAATGTTTAGTTGAATAAAGTTATAATGGTTGTTGACAAGTTCTAACAACGAATAATACTATTTAACAAATGAATATTGATATGTTCCAAATTTCACTGTAGTGTACGATCACTTATTTTATCCTTTACTAAAAAAATTGTAGGTTTTGTAGGAAAAATGAAAGAGGCAAAAAAAGTTATAAATAAAGCGAGCTTTCAAAAGAGAGTTTCTAAATTGCAAAGTTTTAACTCTCCAAAAAGGCCTTTGAAAAATCCCTTCTTGTAAAGATAGCAGATGATCGAAAATATTACAATAGGAAACCTTTTAATAAGTAAAAATCATCTACTAAATGTCATTGTTCTACATTTCTCCAAATCGAGAAATAAAACGAAAACTTAATTTTACCCTTCCTCTTTTGAGAGGTGTACGTAACTACGAAAGGCGACATTTTAGGAAAAAACTTTATATGAAAGACTATATAAGAATCGCCCCTTGAAGTTTTTCGCACTATTTATGAATCCCTGCATATCATAATTAGTACATAGGTAGTTTTAAAGTTCAATTAATTAATTTTTATACTAACAATAAGTCGATATTTAATATAGTGTTTTCTTGAAGTTTTATATTTTTATAATATACAGAGCGAGTCAAAATTCACTCCCCCAGCATTCGGATACCTGTGTATTCTACAATTAAAAATAAGACAAAAATGAAGAATACCAAAATCTCGAAAATGAAACCTTTTCGGACAAATTTAAGAGGTTACAAAAGTGTATTGATGAAAATGGTGACGTTTTGCCGATCCAGTGCTAATCCGCCCAGAAAATTTTTCTTTAATATTTCAAGTAAATTCTTTTGTATTTAAGTTTGTTATAATAAAATGAACAAAATGAACGACCTATATTTCGTAATCTAGTGGTCGAAATCGGAGAAAATCCAAAACGGCACGTCTGGGTCCCGTCATCAGACAGGCTGCAGTACATTTTCTATGAAAAATCGCTAAATGTGCCTATGACATTAAGTTGTTGAGGAATTTTCCACACCACCCTCGAGGTGTTCCCCAGGTGCGTTGTCTTTGTAAAGTCCAGACTTTGCAACGCAACATCCCGGTTGTTGGAGATCAATTTCCAAAAGAAATCCATTTTATATCTGACTTAACTTAAATTAAGGTTAGCTTAACGATAAATCGTAAGACTAAAGATTAACTTCCATTAACTAAACCCAAAAAAAAAAAAACGAATATTGAAAGTACTTATTGCAGTTTTGGCGATTAGTTCCGAAATTTTCCTTATTTTTGGAGTACCAGGAACTGGGAGTTATGCACCAGGAAGCTTACAGCACCGTATTTTTACCCCCCATACAGCTGACTTATTTTCACTTTGTTAGTAAAATAACTATAACAATTGCATGAAAGTATTAAATTTAGTAAAAAAAGGGAAACATTAAGAACAAGGAGTATTAAAAAAATGCCATGAAGAAAGTGAAACTATTAGAATATTATTTGTAAGTAAAGAGGTAACAAAATAAAAGCTTAATCGAGAAATTTAAACATTAAACATTTTTCGACGCCCAATTCATGTACACATACGATGCCCTAAATAAATTAAATTTGTTTTTAATTCAACATTAATAAGATATTAAATACATAGTTTAAAAAAATATATATATTATTGCATCTATAACACTTATTTAAAATAAAATAAATCACCCCTGTTAATATAAACTAGAAGTAAAGTAACCACAATAAATTTTAATAACTCTTAAAAAATTTTTATTTAAAATATTCTTTAAAAAAAAACGTTAAGAATTAATTTTTACAAATTTTAGTACCTATTCAAATTTTGTTTCGTTATCAGTCTAAATTGGTGTGGCAAGGAAAACATTGAATTCCGGTTTTTATCCGTAAACGAATGCATTGAAAAAGTAAATTCTCTCAATATAAGAGAAATTTAAAATAATTGAAATCCTGAAATATATTTTTTAAATACTTACGTAAAATGCAGACTAACACTGCTACCGCTGCGACTGCCACTTGTCTGTAACAGACTATAAGAAAAAATTAAAAACTTCTAAATGTTTCTTTCTATTTCCTACCATTTTCTCGTCATCATTTTCCCTCTATCGCCAATTTCCAGCGTAGATTCTTCCGCTGACTGCGAATTTCCATTATTACGTACCTATACACCTACGCTTTATATTTCACTGTATTTCACCAACCACTGTGATCGCGAAAACGCTCGTAAGATAAAATTTCGGTCGCGAAATTGGACAATCGAATGTTTAAGGGGAGCCCTAACCAAGTCCCTATCCAAGAGCCTAACCAAGCTCGATTTTCAGAGGATTTGTGTTAGAAATTAAAGAGGTCCATGTATTTACACTTTACATAGAGAATTAGTCGACAAAAAGAGATCCTACCTTTCCTCGTCATATTAATCCTTTTTGTATGTAATCCTTTTAGAAAACACAACACAATACACAACACTCGCGCACTCACACGCAAAAGGCCTTATAAACCGAACGAGCACTACTCGTACACACGAATAATACGACGCCGTAATTTAAAATTCGAACTACTGAAGCAAGCACCACCGCTCTGTACCACTAACGCGAATGATCTGTAATGGGTTTGCCAGAATGCTATATATAAATGCATTCGAGTTTATACATGGGTATTAGGAAATCCCACTTTTATTTTAAAACATTCAGTTCTTTGTTCGAACTCCGATAAGATATCTTATGGCGCACATATTTTATTAGTTGCTTCGCATTTTATCTAGTTTATGGTTTGTAATAGGGAAATTTTCAATGCTTATGGGCACACGAATAGTTTTTAAATTAAAAATCGAGTAAATTTATAATTCTGCTGAAATTCTGAAATTAATATTCGTCACTTAAACCCCCAGGTTTTATAAAAGAAATTAAGCTCTTTAATTACTAATGCATTTTTCGCGTTTTTAAGCTTCCTAAGTATGGTTAAATTGATTAACTATAAGCGGGTACATAATTAATATAGTGCAGCGTGTAGCGCTTAGTGAGTTAAAACGTATTACACCACTATATAAATGAAAGCTAATATGTATACATAATATAAAATCGTGTAGCGTGTAATTCTTATATTATTTATTTTTTTACAGGTAAATATGAAATTTTGCAAGAAGATTTTAACCAATCACTCCTGACCCATTTAACTGACATTTCGCTAATACCGCATCGAGTGCTGTAAGTAAACATTAAAACTTCAATTGTCCTAGATTTTCTTTCGTAATTCTTTGTCTCAAAATGTCTAACGCATTTTATAGATATATAGAGATAGCGTTTTAAGCTAATATTTGCCGAACGTAATTACTTAAATGTAATAAATTCTTCGTTAAATGTTTGTATTAAATAGTCGTGCCGAATAGCTGACCATGACGTCGCGCCGCGCCGTAATCTCCATGGCCAACTTTTGTCTTTATACAAGGTTAGATTTTACGCCGATGAAGAAATTATACGGTATTTTTTACGCAAATTTGGTTAGTTATATATTACGTAAATATTGATGATCGAAATAATTACGAATGAGGAAGTGGGTACTACGTGATATAGGAATTATAAACAATTATTCATAATTTTGTTAGAAGGCTAGCATTGAATGAATACATCTTCAGCACCTGCTCGATTCAATATATAAGTAATTTCGTAATTTTATTCTTTTTAAACGCAACTGAAGATTTTTTGAGGTACCTATATCTTCTTAGGAACTTATGTACTTGATTTACGATTTGCCTTTTTTACTTTTGAATTAATATGAGGGCGCTGATTATTTTTTTGCAAAAAATTTTTAAAATAAGTATCAAACATAAATTAAATTTTATTTAATTTTAATAATATTATTTTTTATTAAATTTTAATGTCCATTATTTCACGATTATCATGTACGTCGCCTTACCGACATCAACAAAACCTATACCGGGAAATCACTGTTTTATCAAGTATATTAATTATAACAATAAATCGTACCTTTTTATAATGACTAATTAGTTGTTTTACGCCAAATATCTTCTATATTAGTCTACGTTCCTGTATAAAAATAATGTCGAATTTACATTTTATAAAAACGTAAAAAAATGTAAAAATAAAAAGAAATAAATCGGTAGGTATCAAAGTCCCCTATTTTATCTATATTGTACTTTTAAATTTTTGTTTAAACGCTTGCCACATGCGTTTCATACTCTTGCTAAGGTGCGACGCGGCGTTGTGCCTACTTTAACACGTTATTGTATTGTAGGTAATTATTAAATTAGTTCATTAAACTTCCCTGTTGTCAAAATAGGCAAATTCAACAACTATAATAGTTATAGATTTCAACGATCGCGTAAGCAACGAACCCGAAAAATATACGTATGTAGATATTTAATTATTGTAAATAGGTACAGGAACGTCACATTTTTAAAATTTTATAAGATGATAAACATTTGATTATTTATTTTAAAGACTATAAAAATTTCTAGTCACTGTTTCGTGTTAGATATATCTACTTATACATCATGTTATTACTTATCATGTCCGATAACATAAATACCTACATTTAAATACTTTAGTATTTACTTGCCACGAAATGTATGCTAGAGAACTGCTTTTATTTGTAAAACCAAAAATTAAATTGTTAACCTACAGAAATCGGTTGATGTAGTTCAAAATAATTAAAGATTGTGTAAAAACCATGTGTAAAAACCCGTATCCTTGATATTATCTAGGTACATTCTTTATTATTTAGGTAGGCGTCCAACTGAATGAACTATTAAGAGTAAGTTGTATTTTTCTATTGTATTTTTAAATGTTTGTCAATTTTGGATTAGGATGCGCAAATCAGACGCTTGCCGCAGGCACTTCATATCCTCGTAACGGCGTTGTACAAGCACAAAATTTTAGAGGTATAAACCCACACAAACCACATTAAACGTCAGGCCCGTTGCGAATCACTCCCTATTCTAAAATGTTTTTATCTTAAAATATTTGGCGAATCCAAAGTTAGGGGGTTTTTCTTGGTCTCCCTGAGGCGACAACGAAACTTCAGGAATATACTTTATACCTCATAAATACCCCACAACGAACTTCCGACTCGTTTCGAAATCAAACCTAATTGAAAATAAACCCTCTTGAGAGTACTCGGGGAACGTTATATAATACAGAGTGTCTAGAAAACGTTGACAATCTTTCGGGGACGTATGTGATACGTCAAAATAAAAGTTTAGGTTTCTATAAACTTTTTTCTACGGCGCTCCCTTGTTCACTCCAAAGGTGAGAGATAAAAATCAATTTGTTTACCTAAATAACAGTTTCAATTTATAAAACGGCGCAACAGATATTTCATGTTGTATAACAAAGTGCAGGACTTATGCACTTAGAACCTAGACTGTATTAACTCGGCGTAAAATCGAATTACACAACGAAACCTATTTAAGAAAAATGAAATAATTTCTCTAGTTTTGTAAAATCAAGTATGTCAGATACCTACCAATATCTACAGATTTTTATTCGGCACAGGTCTTTTAGAAATAACTAAAAAGCGTTTAAGACGACTTAATTATTCATTTAGAACTGCTCTTCGTTTTGAAAATCAATCGTTGCATTTTCAACGAAGAATTATAATTGAAATTCGTTGATGGTATTTTTTGGCTTCGTTTGAGTAAAATCGTCATAATTTCAGTTCTAAAAGCAAAACGAGTTATACTTTGCGGAAATAGAAAGTATAAGTATTTCACACGGGTAAAAAGACACAAGTACTTAGTTCAAAACTTAGTTAAACATCGGTTTACTCAAACTTTTTCGTAAAAAATTTATTAATGTGTCCGATACTGTTAAATGTATTAGTTTTCTCATTTTTGTTTAAGGTAAATATTTTGTGAAATTACATACCTGCTTATGTTAGATGAAGAAATTAACCACATCATTAAAGTTTCACTTATTTTGACGATCACTAAATAGTAGCGCGTGACTTTGTCATACAAATATTTACGGCTTTTCAAAAACGAATGTTTATGTTTAACCCTAACAATTAATATTATTTTTTTAACAATTTCATTAATCACTAATAAATAGAAGTGTGGTAGCATTACCTATACTTATCTTAATTGCCGTGTTTGCGGAAATCGATTACAAATATAATTTTAGTTTTTCACGTAATCGTAATCGTTTTTTTTTTGTTAAATAATTACCTAGGTAACCGTTATTTTCTTGAGTCAATTTGTAGATCCAAAGTTCGTATTAGAACATCACTATTGATCATTAAACCGCGATAATTATTATGCAGATATACACATATCTAACATAAACAATTGTTTGCCAATTTATTAAAAGGAATTTGTAACTAATTTTGAATTAAGGTCGTAGATCAGAACTTAGGCAAGCAAGTTTTGTATGTCCGGTTGCATTTGAAAACGACTGAATCGATTTGATTCGAATTATTTTGAATCAAGTTTTCTAATAGTTCAAAGTTACACATTTAAAGGTTAATTTTTGTAATTATCATCATTACGATTCGAATTTTTTTAATTTTAAATTATCGTAGAATAAAGTAATTTTAAGCAAAACAAGTATTGTCATATTAAAGAGCACGTGAAATTATTTAAGAATAGCTTAAATAAGAATAAAAATAGATGTTGACAGAAAAAAACGTACCGGAATTGGAAATACGATTAACAGATTTTATACATAAACGCTTCGGGCAATCAAGAAATACAATAACACGCCATATTGCAGTCGCTTCGAACGTCTACCTAAACAATAATTTTATTTAGAATTTAAATGGCAATCGAAAAATAATGGTAGCTCGAAGAGAGTGTGCTTTTCAAATATTTTGGATTTTTTTTTAATTAAGCATCATTGTGCAACTTTAAATGTACCTACCATAACAAGAATTTTTTATTGTAAACTTTAATTTTAAATAGATACGGAAACGCGTTTAAATGTTTGATTTGTTTTTTATTTTTAGAGGTTTCATTGTTTTTTAATATATACCTGTCGAGTGCAATGAACGCTTTAGGAGTTAGATTCCTCTTTGAATGCTTTTTAATATTTGAAAGCTAAAATCGTATCTTATTGTTGATAACAATATTTCTGTAATAACATGATTATTTATTGTGACATATTTTATATATTTCTCGAATATTTTATTTTTAAAATTGATTTAATTTTGTTATAAAAAACATAAAAACGAAAATTTAACGATAAACATCGCTAACAATAAGTTGCGCGTGCACTTCGATAATATTTTCAACATCCGAAAACCCTAATTAGTAGGCGATTTGTAGTTTTCGTTAAAACTGATGTGTTGTAAAAAAAATGTAAAAGATCGATTTAATATGCGGGATGGTTTTGAATCTAGTACAGATATTTCATTCGCGCAATTATCTACACCGAACGTGACAAGAAAAATATACGTAATAGATATGAAAAGTTCGGTTGTGAAACCGAATTCGTTTCTAATGATGCAACTTGTTCAATTTTTATTTTTATTATGTTTCGTGAATAGTTAAGTGTAGTCGTACCTACTGAATTTATTTTAACATGTTGTGCAGGAATGGATGATGATGTTTTTTTTTATACAATACCTTAGGGAATTTGGATTCAATTTTAATAGAAGTAAAGATTAAAATTTTCACATCGCTTTGAAAGATAATATCGAATTACATCGAATATCGTTAGGTTCTTATTCTAATTTGAGTAAGCTTTCTTAACAACGCACCTAGACGTTTTGCACATACGTTTTGTGGCCATAATTACATCCATCTTGCCCTTATCTTGAACATGGACATAAATGCCACAGAGATTGATTTCATTTTTGTAACGTTTTTTTTTGAAGATTTTCATCCCTAATTTTTGTATCATAATGTAGGTCTTGAACAGCCATTTACAGAAATATATAGTTTGTTGTGCGATAGCTCTCGTTGTTCCAGAGATAATAAGCAAAATCGAAAAAAGTTCCAATTTTCAAGGGTTGAACGGAATACGGCTCTTGATTAGGATTGACTAGTACCATTAACTTTATAGTATTATAGACAGCTAACCCTATGTTATTTTTCGGTAACGCTCAAGGGATACCACAAACGCTGTTTTGGGACACCACTACAAGCGTCGCTACTTTCGAATAGGTAGAACACTGTTAGATTTTGAAAAAAAAATTTAAACGCAGTGCATCTAGATGTCGCAAATTAAAATTTCATTTTACAACTACCGTCTTTTCCCGAAAATAAAACATCCCCCGAAAATAAGCCCTGGCGTGATTTTCGGGACTTTTTGGAATATAAGCCCTTCCCCGAAAATAAGCCCTAGTTAAAATAATGTGAAAAATATAATTCGTTAAAAAATGCTGTTGTAAACTGTTGAATTTAGTAGGTATCTCTAGCTGCCCTAATATTTCAGAGAATTATTTGGAACAAAATATTCCGATAAATTCCTTGTTTACCTCTACAGTTCGTTTCAAGCAATGCACAGGCACGTGTCAAAATGAATTCCTGGAATTTATAAAGTAGAATTTCTTAAAAATACAATAAAGGCAGCAGTCTACATAGAGCGACGGTGCAGGTACAACGTTTGTGCATTTCAGTCTTGTAAGTCTGATTATTTTTATAAAGTGAATAATTTTTAACCCCAGATAAAATGAGTACAAAAAGAAAGAGCTATTCCGTCGAGTACAAAAAGGGAATCGTGGAGGACTCCAAGGATGTAAATCTTGTAGCCTTCTGTAAAGAGAAGATGTTGGATCTCCGTATGGTTCGAAAATGGCGTGCAGACTACGATAACCTGTGTCAACTGGTGGACCAAGGAAATGAGAAAAAACGCAGGGTTGGATCAGGTCGGCAGCCGTTATTTTCTGAGTTGGAAGAATGCATCTGGGAATGGATTGCTGACAGGAGAGCAATGGCTTTGGTTGTGCGCAGGGCTGATATTCAAAACTATGCCCTTGAAATGGCAATTGAATTTGATATATCTACAGAAGAATTTAAAGTATCGTCACACTGGCTGGATAACTTCCTTCGACGATATGAACTGTCTGTCTCTAAGGAGATCAACAACAATGTTTAAGCTGAAAGACACTGAAGTTGTTAAACGTGCACATGCATTTAAGCTTTTTGTTGATGGCATCGACTTTTCGAAATACCAACTCTCCAACATGTTGCTATAGATGAGACCGCTCAAACGACGGTTCACCGCAAGGCTTCCTCGTCAATTTACGTTCCTTCTACCGGTTACGGTAGTGCACGTGTTACCTGTATTTTGGCGATTCGTCTAGATGGCAAGAAAGTATCACCATTTATCATCACTAAAGGTAAAAAAGACAAGTTGAACGCGTTTCAGGAATTTATGTTCTTGAAAGTGAAAAAGCCTGGTGCACCCAAGCAGTTACAAGAAAGTGGGTCAATTTTATGCTGCCACCACTGTTGAGGGGTCGAAATAGAGGTTTACTAGTTTGGGATTCAGCCAGTACTCACCGCGCTAAAGACATGAAAAACTTTCTTGCTGAGAGGAAGATTGATCGAATAACGATTCCGGCAGGAATGACTGGCTACCTCCAGACACTTGATATTGCAATAAACAAGCCATTCAAGGATCGTTTGCGGATGGAAATCAATGAATATATTGAAAACAGAATGGTGAGAAATCAACGAGGTAATTTTGTAAAGCCAGGCTTACAAGAAGTTGTGAATTGGGTAAAAAATTCATGGGACAAAATAACTGACAGTTGTATTTCCAATGCACTACGAACAGGCTACTTAGACAAGAAGTATTCATTTAACGATAGCTATATTGCAAGACATGAGAGATTCGGACCAATGATTCTACAGGAAATGGATTTGGAGGAAAATCAGAACGGAATTCAAAATGTGATAATTTATGACGATGTTTCAGAAGAAGATGACATGACTGTAATTGAATAAATTTAAATTTCTGTATATAAATAAATATTAAACAAAAATATAAATCTACTTATTGTACTTGAAGCCCTCCCCGAAAAAAAGCCCTAGCACGTATTTTGGACCTAAAAAGAAAGTAAGACAGTGTCTTATTTTCGGAAAAAGACGGTATATCGCACTCAATTCTTCAGACCAAAATTACCTGCTTTTGTTGATCCCTTAAATATACCGTCCTAATCTTTTTAGTATAATTTACGGTCAAAGCTGGTATTTACCACCTAAATTTTCTTATTGACTATTTATGATAATTTCGTTCGAAAAAGGTTTCATATAAGCTATACATTCTTTTTTGTTAAAATATTGTTAGTTTGTACTTTTAATTATTTCGCTATTATTATTAATTGCTACATTGTCAAACAATGTACACAATGTATTTATAGCACTTCCCTTCATATGATATAAGATAGGTACCTTTCTGTTAATATTTCACCAATAATAAGTTGCCATTTTGACATATGCAATAAATTATTAATGCAACTTTTAGGTAGGTATATACTGCAATGCGTTTAAAATTAGAATCACGAATAATATATGATATAATGTATATAATTCGGGTATTATTATCACTTTCGCAAAGCACGAGGCGAACATAGGAAAATCATCGTTTATACTAATCATGACATCGGTTCCAGTTATCAATTTTTTTAAAGATTGTTTTCATTTACGAGCAATAAACCTTATTTGCGTAGATTTGTTTGTTTGTATTTTCAAGTTCAAGTGACCCCGATTTTCTCTCTCCCGCAAGTTACTAGCCTATAGACCGAGCAACAGAGGCAAACAATGCCGAATGAGTTTTTTTAATATGAATGTTTTGTGAATATACTTCAGAGGTGATTGTTTTCTGGGGTTACCCCGGAATTCTGAGTTTTTCAATTGACCCTTCCAGGATTTTCATCTGTCCATCAGGATTTATTTTTACCCATCGGTATTTTCACTTACTAAAAAGAAAGAAACAGTTCTATCCCCCACTTTAAACTTCAATAACAAATCATTGGAGATAAGGAACAAACAGTGCAATTGTTTACTTTTGTATCGGTAATTTTCATGGATTTTTATTTTGAATCGTTAAATTTCAGAGTTTTGCACTTTGAGTGAAAACCCCATTTCTTTTTGTTCATAAATATATACATACAGTAGAATCCGGTTAAATAAAGCACAAGGGACTCACAACATGAGTTCGTCACATCCGAAATTCGTACTAAACGATACAAAAACTTCATTTACCGTATATAAAATGTTCGCACTTTTTATCCAAAAATTTCAGTGCAAATTTCTAGGTATGGACATCATACGGGCATTCCAGCTCCAAACAAATTGAAAAAAAAAATTACTAATGCCGTCTTGCACGGGTCAATATTTTTTTCTTATATTTCTTGCTGAAGATCAAGGTGTCAATTACATGAGCGTGGATACTTCTCGAGCGTATACGGTAATATAAATTTAATTGAAAAAACCTTAACGAACGGCAATATTATATAGTATTTACATATTTCTTTTAATTTATTTTTTCAGTAGAAAGTAGGAACCAGAACTAAATTTGCATTTTGAGCTTTTCTCTGCTTGAAAGTGATTTGGAAGTACCAAATCAGGTACGCAATTGTCTTATGTATTATTGTTATATAACATCTAAGGCCATTGTGGTTGGTTACCCCTGGTGTCCAGCATCTAGTAAAATTTAAAAGATTAAATATCCGCTGGGAAGGTCAGGTAATAAACGTATTTTTAGAAGAGAAGAAAAAAAATTATTATATGAACGTTTTAAAGACAACATCTGTGCACTGGCAACGTCATAAACAATCTATTATTCTCGAAAAAACATGTTTATCGACTTTTATAGAAACTTTTAACATACGGGAACAATGTTGTCGAACGTTATATCCGAAAGTTCGTTATAATCACCAAAATTTATAAGGGATATCTTATGGGTTGCATTGGCGGGACTTTTAGGAATGGTTTGTTATATCTAGAAGTTCGCTATGAACAGGTTCGTTATAAGCAACTTCAACTGTAGAATAATTTGTGTATTTTTTATCGCATATTGTTATCAATCGGTTATTGTTACCAAAAACTCAGAGTTCAGATGTGATCACATTAAACGATGTGCACTGCAGTTTCGGTTACTGCCAAATAAAATAGAAGATTATTTACTACATGTTTATTTCCGGGTAAATAAACTATGTTAAATCCATATTGAAGTAAAATTAGTTATGTGTATTAGTTAATAGGTATTTGTTAAATCGTTTAATTTTTCGTATATTTTTATTTAAGTATCTAATTAAGATTTTGATCTGAGTGGTGATTTGGAAGGTGATCAACGCTACAATTAAATTGAAGAAATTTTGACTGGTTAGTTATTTGCGGATTTTCCACAAATTTTCGCGGGAATTTCGGAAACATAATCCCAGGAGAATGTTGAAAATCGATTGTATATAAATAATACAAGTACAGTTTAGCATCTAGCTGCCTACCTATAGGTAATACGAATATATAATTTATTTTATAATTTTTTGTATTGTATTATTATAAGTAGTAAATTATAATCTATAAAAAAAAACTATTTTTTGTAATATTAATTTTAAATATTAACGAGTACCCAGGTAATATTAATATTAGTAAGTAGATAATTGTTCATGCTATATTAATAATAAGAATTAATTGAATCGAAATCGCAAATACGTTAACATCGAGAGGGTTACGTTGGCTTACCCTGTTAGGTACCTGCTTTTTACGACTACGCATTGTTCGTGGCATTCCTAAATGCAAGTTTCATCTTTGGTTTGTTTTTCTAAAGTAGTGTCACAAATCATTTATAAAAACAACCTGACATCTATATTTCTCTTTTAAATCCATTTTTCCGTCAAATACGAAATTTCAAACTACGAACAATTTTGTATTGGCGCGCCATCTATAGCACAGAAAAATGGGGTTGCCACTCGTTCCATTTACGTGAGCTGTCTATAATACTATATAGTCAATGCTAGTATTACAATCCTGCAAAGTTTCAAATTTTTTCTGAGATTTCCACCTGCCTTACCTTCCTTGTAAGCCGACGCTATTCGGTCGCAAAAATACGAAAATTTAAAAATTATAATCGAAACATCGTACGAGTTCTCCATTATTAACTAAATATTTTCGTGTTGAGATAGATTTTCCAATTTACTAGTGCAAACTTGAATTACTGGTAGTCGACGTAGTTATAAATTTACCGTAGCAGGCAGACGATATTAATTATCTAATCGGGAAAATTAAACGAAGCGCGATATATGTACAAAATGAAGTAACAGATTTTATAGAACAGTAACAATGTGTTACACAACGTGCGATACAGTTTAAATAATTAATCACAACATTACGGAATTTACATTACAATAGTTGTTGCGATGCAGTTATAATACAGTGGACATAGATAAACGAGAACAGTTCGGTGTAAATCGCAATTGATTGCTGAAATATCTTAAGTGTTTGAATTTGTGCACATCAACTAAACGATATGCGAACTGCGTTGATATTTTACCAAATTCTTTATAGCGAAATTTTTTCAAGATTTAGTTTGACCGTACCTATATTATTTATTATAGATAAATAATGGGTGCTTCGTGTGTTGATCGTAAAACGAGCCGTAACAAACTTTAATTGATTTACAAAACGGCATTCCCTCTAAATTATTTACTTACATTGCACTTACGTGTAACGAATCTTGTCATTTATCGTTGCACATAGAAATGCACAAAGCGCAACGACAATGCAATCAAAGCTACTTTCACATTTATATCATAACTACAAGGTACTTGTAATAAATATAAGCTTCTTAAATTTTGCATTGTATAGAAATCCCCTTATAAATCGTAATCAAATATCTGTATGCCTACAAATTTAATGGTTTTCGGATTAGACCTATTTTTTTTCACGCAGTTTTGCGGTTAATAGCGTTTTAACAACAAGTCGTCGGTCAAAATTGTTTGCACATTATTAACTACCAACTACTAACGAGGTATTTATCAGTGTTTGATTGTGCACCGTTGCATACCGTTGATCAGTAGGTACTTGAAAAATATAAGACAAACCGCATAATAACACTTCTCAATGTCAACACGAGCACCACACCTTTGGAAAACTGCCACGGCCCCTTTATATGCCTACATTCTTATTATCGAATGCATATTCGTCGGATTAAAATGACTACTGCTTATTATAATTCTTCCTAACACTTAAACGATTATGTTTATTTATGACGTTGGCGTTTTTATGTCCGCATTGCACAACTTACACTTTTCCTGAAGAGTAGTATCCCATTTTTCTAACAGTGAATCGTAAATTTTAACACGTTAACGTTATACGATTATAGGAAATTATAAAAATAAGACGAACAAATTGAATATTAGGTAGGTACTTTTACTTTTATTTAAATGTTAAAGTCTAATTTATTCTTACCTACTTTTCGTTTCCTCGCAATTTTTTTTTTAATATTCGGTTTAAGCGAGTTTACGACAAAGAATGTTATTTGTCTAAAGCAATAAAGAAGTGAATAAGAACTTAATGCGACGTTTTTCTTCACTATCTATCTAGTATTCTGAAATAGATTGTTTTATTTACCCAAATAATTTCAAATATGCCTATCGTCAATTCATTTAACATATATTTACACGTAGTTAATCCTCACGTCCAATTTCGCACTGTCCACCCATTGTCAAACCAACATGTGTAATAATAACATTCCATATTTTATCTCTTAATGTTCGTCGGTATCTAGGAACTAAGAACAATGCATATACATACATTCACATAATTCTAGACAATATGTAACTCGAGTCGACATTAAATCACCTCCATCGCCGGCTATTGCAGGCTAGCAACGGTGACCTCCAAGACCTAGGCTAGGAAGGAAACTAGTCTTTACCGTTATCACAAACGGATATATGCCTGGCAGTCCGCTGATAACGACCGCTGCAGGACCACCCCGTTTCCGCAGGAAACTCTTCTGCAATTTCACTGCTACACAGACGTGACTATCGAAACCACCACGCATGGTTTAACAAACATGCGTTTTATAGGTTATACGAATGATATTATCGAACACGACCAGACTTTTATATACCTACCTAGTGGAAAAAGTATTTTTAAAAGTTCACAAAGGACCCCGCACACTTTATATGTGAAAAATAGTAAGCACTCAAATCAATCGACGCGTCTTAATGTGAGGAATAATTATTACCATTGCGCCAAATCTGTAACTTCATTATTAAACCGGTTAATGAACAATTCATTGAAAAAATTTGAGCTTTAAATTATGTCGGAAGTTAATAAATCTGTCGTTCATTATTTATGAAGGTGTAAATGCATTTCTAAGAAACGACACAAATGTAAGTAGCAGGTAAAAAACAGTAAAATAGTGCTCATAGAGTATTATATTGTTCGATTCCTTGTTGTAATTAAGAATTTTAAACCCGTATTCATATTGAATTGACGTTAGCATTTAAATTCTGAATTCAATCCTACTATTTTAGAGTCGTTAGAATAGAATTAGGAGGGTACCTACTGTAAGCGAGCTTAAAACCTGGAATAAAAGAATTACCTAAAAACTAATAGTTTTGTTAGTTACACTTTATCCAAACCTATAAGCAATTTACGTCATCGATAAAGAGTTACTGGATGATGACGTTTCACATAGTGCTGTCACCTCGTACCTCGTATTTTGACAATTCTAATAAATGGTAGTTTTTCTTTATACCATCTAATATGTGCGTAAGTAAATCATCTATAGAATATGTCACATTCCAAACTTTAAACCGAATTACAAATAAACAATCTAGTAACGTTTTTTTTTGATGATGTAAATTGCATATAGATTTGGATAGGCCGTAATTGTTACAATAGCCACAATTTTATGTGAAAGATTTCTTTTTTGGCCGATTTTTCAATATTAATGATTTATTGAATTATTTATTACGTTACAGAGTTATTTTAACATTACTTGACAGAGACCTCTAAAGAGGCTGGTTACTAATATTACCACTAAAATAAAATTAATAATTTGGAGTTACCTATAGATATTTTATGGTGAACATTTTTAATAGAGGTAGAAAAATAAACAGCTACATTATGTGTATTTTTATCTTATATTGGATTATTTTATTATTTATTTATTTGAGTCACAATTTTGAATATTGAAGAATTTCTTTTTTTATTGATTTGATATTCATGAATGTGTTTTTTATTTGAATTGTTTGTTAATCTTATTAATATATATATATATATATATATATATATTATATATATATATATTAATAGACTCTATTTCCAATTATTATCGTTAACAGCAACAACAACTGTATTATAACAGCAATTGTAAAAAGCAAGCTGATATAAATATCGACGCAGGTTTTCTAGAAGGGCGTAACCCATAAAAAGTAAATTTTACCGAAGAGCACATGTTGTGTCGTCGTGTAGTTATAAGAAGATACGTTTGGTGGAAATACAAATCGATTTTTCCGATGAAAAAAATCGAAATATTGTTACCAGATTTTAACAGATTATGTCTTTTCATTTAATTCAATAATTCATTTTAACAGAAAGTGTGGGCTACGCCCTTTTGACAAAACGGCATCGATATTATCTTTTTATAGATAGGTACAAATAATCTTTTAGTTTTGTATACATTTTTAATGTGCACAAAGTCAATACCTATTTAAAGAATTATTTTGATCGTTTTAAACCTCAGGCCAGTTTAAGTAGGTAGGTACCGACCCGTCGTTGTTAAGAGGGGGCTGGAAAAATCATCTTCTACCATGTTTCCGCTAGTAACGCCACAGTAGTATTTTTCTAATTATTTTAATTAATATCAAACGGTTTAATCGTAAGATGGCGCAATTTTGGCATCAGCTATTTAAATGTTAATTCCTGTTTTCTTGTACCAAATAGTTTCTACAGAGTGCGCCTTTTCATTGATGCATTGACATCTAATTTATTATGTTTACGTTGTAAACTTTACTAGCATTTCTAGGATATAAAGTTACAGAATATAAAGAATGGGCGTTTTGATGAGAAACACAAAAATAATTAAATACAAGTTAACAAGCTTAAAAAAATTATTTAACTTGCAACCAGAAAAGTTACCAAGTTATGGGAGCGGAAAATTCAAAATATTTCTCTTCAAGAAAGTCACAATGATAATGATTATTGATTTTTAAAATTTATTTTTTGTGTAATATGTGAGAGAAGTGCCATTATTAATACAAAATAAAAATTGCAACAATAGGAAATCCAATATTACTGATATATGCACATATGTAATTACTTATGTATATATTTCAGAATAATAATTATTATTATAGCATGTCATTAATTGCATTAAAAGTTAAATAGTTGCAGTTTCGTTCTCAAATAAATGTAGCTATACGTTATTCACGATAGGTTCCAATGCACGCAGCAATGCACAAAAGTTACTAAATTGTATATTTGTAATATTCAGATTAAAGTTTTGAACATGGCACTCCGATGTCTACCGATGACACACATATGACATGGCAAAATAGACTAAAATCTATTAGTACTGTAAAAATACGAGGTTTTATTGATGACGTCTTTTTATACAATATTATAAATATTATAAATGGTTGGAAATTCACTATTTGAAGTATAAGAAAATACAGCAGTTCAGGAGCTGATTTTAGTTTAAGATTTCGTAATAAGAATTACGAGTTTATTTTCGGTATAGGTACGTTGAAAATAAATATTTCACAACGAAATATGCCCCCTATGCAGTTTGATGTTTGTTTATCATACGCGAGATTAATGTCCACGAATCAGCCGGCAAATAAAAAAAAATACCACTCTAGTATTTTTTCTAGATCTATTCAATAATAGTTGGACAATTTTGTTAAACAAATTCTTCAAAATCAAGTAGCTATCTGTAAGATAGTTTTATTCTTGAAAATGACGATTTTTCAAGAAACGGTTTACGAATTCTAGCAACAATTACACCCTGTACTTTCGTATACGTATTCACTTAACCTTCTTCTAGTTGCTCCTTATAATATTTTAGTCATATAGTAGCTAAATATCTAATAATTTGAAGTTTCGGAAGCATGTGTACAACTTAGTAAAACTCTTCCTTTAACTTTTTTAGAATAAAAATATAAGGAGCAACTAGGTAATTGAATTATTATCAATTAAATTTTTTTAATAAAATTTAATAGTTTTTTAGTATCGTTTCCTGAAGTGAATCTACCATAGCGACATCTGTTGATTCTCACTTATGGAACCCCCCTCTTAAGTACCCCGCAATAAATAACAAAGTTGATTTATGGACTCAAACAAATTTGATTTTAGTAGGTTCTCTTTTGCTCTCACGAAATTCTCATAAGAGCGTTAATTAAAGATTGTGGCTTTATTTATAAATTAACAAAATTGGCGCAATGATAATAATTATTCTTCACATTAAGACGAGTCGATTGATATAAAAAAAAAATCGATTTGAGTGGTTCCTATTTTTCCATATAAAGTGTGCGTGGTCCTTTAAACGAAATTAATTTAAAATTTTATTTGGAAAATACCATTTATAAAAACGTTCCTACGTCCACGTATTTCTTTAATCGGAATATTTGTGATCGCTTGTGATTTTGAGGCATTTACCTACTTGCAGGTAACCAGATTCTCGAAATACATAATTGACACTATTGAATCAGCGGCACATTAACAAAGATAATGTAAATATTTCGTGCATAATCGTGATGAGTCAAACGCGTGATGATTCTTGAATTGCAATCGGTCGCATTATTTCTCAGCATCGACACTAGTAGAGTTCGATCGTTATTACAACTAAAAGTATAACTGCGAAATTCAGAGATTATTTTGTCAAATAAATATGATCGTGCACAATCTCGCATCTTACTAAGCCCATCTCGACGTTATTGCATAACACCCGACCCTAGCCCTGGAAATCTACGTTGATCCTGCACGACAAGTTAAATTTCCATCCTTACAGAATTAGCCTCGTCCACGAATCGCACCGAAAACAAGTTAAAACAGCAAACGTTAATTTCTCGTTAAATGAATTGCAATGTGGTCGATCGATATGATGATATTTTCATTCGAGTGGCTTGATTAACAAGCGGAACTGTCGCTATTCGCGAGCGTACTGCCCTCAAGAACTTCATCGGAAGTACCTTTTCGGAAGGCAAAAGACTTCAAATCGAATTTCACACCAGATTTTTCCTGCGAGTTGGAAAATCGAGGTGACCATCGCACGGATATGGTTTTCAGTTAAATTTTCGGCGGTTTTCGGATGTGGACTATGCACTTATATAATTAAATTTAATGGGCCCGAATACGGCCCCGATAAACTACCGCATTTTCCAACAAATTCACAACGAATGATATTTTTCGATCTTTTTGTCCTGCACAAAATAAAATAACAATAATTGTTACATTCGTATAATTTAACTTATCGATCTATGCGATAACTAAGCATTCTAAGTGATTAATTTACGTTGAGGGGGAAAACGGTCGAGTTAAAATATCTAAAAAAAATTTAATTGCTCAAAGAAAATTTTGTTACTACCGACGACGTGACGAAGCACTCGTGTGGGTACGTGTCATTTTTAAAGCTTCTTTTTCGTATTTTTTTTTATTTTTTCTACAAGCACTCGACGTGCGACACGACTGATTCGTACGGCTTTTAATTTTTTATTTGTTTGTAGTATCAAGGATGTTTATCTTTTTTAACTCCGCGCGAGTTCTCGAAATGAAACCGCGTTCTTTATTTTTTGGGAGGTCTGCGTGTCATTCAGATAATCATAGGTATCTTCCATAGGTGGTCTTAAATTTGATTATTAGTTTTTACAAACCGCCTTCATTTTGTATGAATAGTGCTGCGTCATGTAACAAGTGCACTGCACTTTGTTTTTATTCCCATTTTGTAATCTGATTTTCTCATATTTTTTATTCATTATAGGACCGAACCGTAGGGGGTTAATAAAAGCAGTTTATACCTATAACTTCTTTTTCGTTGACTTTTTAACAAAATAATTCTAACATCATCTATCAATAAAAATTAATTATGAACGAGGTCATAATTATTGTTAGAGCTCGTCCAGTTTAAGGTTGGGAGTGTCGATCATAATTGTAGCGTTCGACAATTTTTAAAGCGATTCTTATATTTCTTTTAACATCTAGTGGGAGTTGTAAAAATTTCTAACCTTTTTTCTCTTGCGAAATTAAAACGAAATAACATTTTCATTAAACAAAATATTATAATAACGTAAAATTGCAATATTGTCATTTAGTTCAAACATCGTATACAAGATGTCCCAGAAAGTGTAGATAAAACGATACGGGGAGATAAAAGGGATAATTTCCAACAAAAAAGTTTTCTAAATCAACGTTCGATTCCTATCGATTACAGTTATGTTAAATTTCGGAAAATTGTCCATGTTTTATTAGCTTTTCGTATATGTTTACGTAAAAATTGATGTGTAATCTTTAATGTTTTTACTTTTTTTCTAGGATAGTATCTAGTAAGGCCTATAGATAATATAAAATAAATTAGTTAGTATGTACTTAAAGTACATTTACTATAAAATATGTCAGTTAACAAAATAAACGCTAGAAAAATAATCAAGTATGAATTTACTAATTCTAATTAAATAGAAATAAACACTGTAAAATATCCTAACAATAATATATTCATTATGTTAAGTGCTAATACACAGTAGACATCTTCGCAAAAGTTTTGATGCTATTAACTGCTAACGTAATTCGGCTTATGTATCAAATGGTGTTTGAATAAAGTTCTTTTCTGTAAACGCCCTTAGAAAAAAATCCAGAGGGTTAAGCTCAGACGAACGTGGCGGCCATAAAATAGGACCCGGCAGTTCAGTCAATTTTCGTGGAAACTAAGTGATGAAATGTTAACCTATAACAGTTTCGAACTGATTTGATTATAAACCCCTCGTTTTATCCACACTGTCTGGGACAACCTGTATATATATTCAAATTTAAATTCAACAGGGCTTATTATGAACAAATGTGATGCTAAAAAACGAAACGGAGGTATTCGAATTTAGAATTCGATTATCTTCGTATAAAATTAAATGTGAGTGAATGGATAAAATAAAGTTTACTAAAAAGATCAAGTCGTGCATGTTAAAAATAAGGTCTTAATAATTAAACAAAAGATGAAGATTTAAATATAAAAATGAAAGAAAAGTGACAGATGCCCAGAGAATATGGAACGTTATGTATGTAACTCGTAATTTAATTTACGAATATGTGCTTCCCGATATGTTAATTTTATACCTGCTATATTATAAAAATTAATGAATGGTCCAAATTTGTTTGTACAAGTTTATTAAATCCCAGGAATGCACCTCAGTTGGCGAGTTTATTAGAAAAGTTAATTAGGAAATTAATAATTTATGCTTTCGACTGTAACTTCCGCTTAAATGGCTTTTAACGTTGTCAAATAAATTAATAATAACCTGCTGCGAGTCGTGGCGCTCAATGGCACCTGAAAAATTGGGAACTAAAAGAAAAAACGTGCATATACATATCAATTTTTGAAGTGAACGAGGTGCGCTTCATTAATTAAATGATTAAATTCTATTGCAACTTACAGTCGTAAACATGCGGTCGGTGCGATGAACTTGTTTCCTGTCAAACGTGTTTCCTAATCCACCTTTGTATTAGTATCACATCACCTATGTTCTACAACAATAACAAGGAAAGTCCACTAGGTTTACAACTAACGTTCCAGCTGACAATTAGATAAAATTTTAACGATCAGAAATTTTTACACTTCCACCAGTACAAACTTTATCACTTACATAGGTACTTATCGTTTATGGGAAATTTTAAATTCTCCCGTGGCCACGGTAACCTATGCCTGATCTGAAAAAAAAGCGTTATCTGTTTTCACACGACTTTTGCTTACACGTAGGTATCTATTTTTTAACCCAAAAATTCTAACAATTTAGTAACAAGCTTACGTTGGAAAGACGTGTGAAAGCTGGTAAGCCACATACTAGCGAAAAATCTTAGGTTTTTTTGTCACGCACCTAATAAAGTAAGTTGGGTTAATTTTATTTGAGACAACGGCATCGACGTCAATTTATTTATTCCTCGTTAAAAATAATTAAACTAATGACATCTTGGGCCAGTTCCCAATTAATTTCTGTAAAATTTTCAGCATCCTTGTTTAGACAATTTTCGGTCGTTATAATAATATCTTAAATATTGCGCTTCGCTTTACTTTGAACATTTTCAAAGATAAAATAGAGGTCAAGGTGATAAGTATATATATTTCTACTGTTTAATAACAAAAGACATTAGTGTCGCGAAGTTCGCAGATACCTATTATTATGTTTCTCACAATTAATGAGTCCACGTTGAACAACTGGTCCCAGGTAAAATATGTATATATTCACTTAAGAATTTTATCGAGACAGTGAAATAATACTAAATAGCATTATTTCCTCAAGTCGTAATCGGCATGTAATAAAAAATTTACCGAACGTTACTATTTAACAGATTGTAAATAATTCAGAGAAATAAATGAATAATAAGTAAATGTTTCGAGTTATCAATTTTTTTTAAACAAAAATGCTAAACACTTGTTTGAAAATTAAAAAAAAAATCCGTAGAAGTTCCTGAAACCTTGCAAAAACATTTTAATTGTAAAAAAGGGAAAATAGCGTAAATTAAGGCGAAGAATTATTCTAAAATAACTGGGCGGGTAATTGTCCATTAAAAAGCGAAATTAATAATTATGAAAAAATTGCAAGTTTATTATTTATGTAAACTTAATATTCGCGCAATTCACGTACGCTTTGTGTTACTGGAGAACGATACAAAGAAAGGGATAAAAATTTTAACTCGTAGTATAAGGTAAAACTAGACGACCATATGGTCACTACATCCGAACAAGACCACGTACTGCTTCGGTTGGCATGGCAGGATTACAAAAAGGTTGTCGGACGTTGTTACCAAACGATTTGTTCCCATAAGGGATAAACAGATGTAAGAATAATAACTAAACATGGCCAAACATTAAGTTATTAATCAGAAATCGAACGAGCGCATTGTTAAAATGTTTGTTAAAATGAGTACGCGATGGAGGTTTTTAACACTCATTTTGCAACGTCGAAGAATTTTAATTATAGTATAGTTAGTTCCAAAGTTTCATTTTAAACTACATACAATCAGCGGCGTTTTTTCCAAATTATAACTTTTCTAAAATTGCATAATTTTGGAAAAATGGATCGTCAACGATCGCATTATATTTCGGAAAATACGAATCCGTTCAATTTAGATACCGAAACATTAATTTTTCGTATGGGCGAGTACTTTAATAGGTAACGTTCTTGTAAGACATGCAAATTATCACCATATACGCAACCTCACCTTAAAACATAGGCATTCGCTACGAAACCGTTAGCAAATATCGCATGATTCATGTTATGTTTAAGTTTTCCAGATACAAAGTGGCGTTAAAAGTCGGTGACAAAGCAAGTACCTCGGTACTATATAAACCGTTACCGACAAGACGATGTATTTGAATATTTTTTTCCTAGAATACCGTCCAAAATATTTACGGTATTTTACTGTCGCGTACTGCTTTAACCTGTTGCTTTATTTCGGACGAGGCACTTATCATTTTGAAAATTGCCCCGAACGCAATTTGGATATTTTTTAAATTTCAATTTTAGGCGTTCTTAGAACCCGACGAAGTTAATCGTCCGAAAACCGGTCGAAACATTTTTCGGGCATTACCGCTCATCGAAAGTCAGCGAAGTATGTTGATTGCGAGGTGACATTCCGATCGTTCTCTCTGAGTAATCCCGAATTTGTATGAACGTCCATCATGGTCGTCAGCAGTAAGGAATGCATGAAAGAGCGACCTTGAACTCGTCATGCAGGACAGCACCAAATAATCATTTACTTTTTGCTTAGAATTTTCTTCGCAATTTACTTATGGTTAGTTCGCAACGTAGTCGTCGCGTATAAACATCGAATTTGGGCATTAGCTACCATTAAACCACGCGATTATTATTAATTTATCGAAACCGCTATTCATGTAACGTGACATAGTTCGAATCAAGACGATCGGTTATTAATAAAACCTACACGAGTGCCTTAAGGCTTAATTCGTAACGCTAATCAATGTCTTCAGCGTTCAAACCTCCCAACAAGTCCTTTACTGTTACTTTCTTGTGCCGTTAATTAAACTTTTGGAATTCTAAGTGCGGTGGTCACCCTGTGGTTTTCGAATCGGATTTCGACTCAAATTTTTGACGTCAAACTTTTTCCCAATTTCAAGTTCACCGATGATAACATTGCGATTTCTTATAATCGGGAAATTTGAAAAAAGCTAATAACGTTAAGATGCCATTAGATTAGAAATCGTTTTATTTTGGTGAAACTTTCTCCGTTAAGTATTATTTTTATTGCGGGATTGTATCGCTTCTTTTGTTAAAAATCGTTACTTAACATGTATATATATAAGCTGTAATCTTTTCAAACGAATCTTTTTGTTAAGTAAATAAGATAACTACGGTGGGCATTTTAATTTTAAGGCATGCGGCGGGTATCTTATCTAATGTAAAGTACACAAGCCATTTTTATAATCTAGTTTTATTGTTAAACGTGTCGATTCCACTAAACGGCCGTGTACTATAATTAATTCTCGTACATCGTACATACTAATGACCTGGTGAACTTCCAATAATCTGGTTACGTAAGGTCTACTGCAGGCAAACTATTCACGGATGTCTATTATTGGTGACTTTACTTAAGTCCTCGAAACAATTCGCGTGCAATTGACCAAAAGCGGAAAGCGTGATTAATTTATCGCGATATAAACATTTGTATCTGTCGAACGTTTGTTTACTCGATTGTACTTTAAAGTTGTCCTATAAGGGGATTTACATCGTACGACGACCATCCTGTACATTAGCGAAAACCACTTCCCACAGTAGACGGGGCCCCCAGAGCGTACAACATCTAAAAGTCTTCTGCGGAGTCTCATTAGCAGTAGTTGGATGCGAGCGTTGGAGCGTCGACCACGGCTTCGACCTTGGGCTGGTCACACTTCTGGCCAGCAATGGGCAAGGTCCTCCCGGTCGGTGAAAATGTGGCCTTGACTTCGTCGAGTTCAAGCAGCCGCTACCTCATGAAATGAGCGCACTTTCTATGTGAGTGCTTCTCAGTAAGTTCCCCAGGACCACGCGTTGTACAAAATTACGTGATTCGCGCTGGAAGTGTTTTATTCGGTGTACACATGGTGACGACGGCGACCGAACTTTATCCGGTCTGAACCATTCGCGTTTTGAACGTTTGCCGAAGTGTATTATTATTGACTATGAAGCCTCAGGATTGATCTTGCGATGCTATTTTTGACAACCAATGTTCTAAAGGTACATTTGAATTTAGCAAAATATAGCGACCGTACGTGTAGCGGTTTTTTCTGTTTGACGGTGAGAAATTAACGAAACCGAGTTCTTTCGCAAATTTATCGACGCCGCGCCGTCTAATCGGTTTTTTAATTTGCGCGCGACATCTCACGCGAATAAGGAATTCCCGAATGATCGACGAAACTAATGGAAATTCTTTCTTTTTTCAGAAATGTAGAATAAGTCGACAAGAAATGGCAGCGACAGACGGGCAGATTACGGTGGCAGCCGCACGATGGGCAGACGAGGGAAGTTACCTTCACGAGTTCATATCGAAGCATCGCCTGCCCGCCGCGGTGAAAATAATAAAGGGTCAGTACGGCAGCCTAGGGGTACCCACATTGCCAAGTCCCGGTTTGCAGTCGACCGCTTTACTAGTCTCAGCTGGAAAGCGCCAAAAAATAGTAGCACAGGCTGTTAAATTTAAAGAAGGTCGACGAATCGTCTGCGTAGGTCCTAGGTTAGCGATACCCGACACTTATGCCGGCTATTTCGAAATACTCAGCGAAGAAGGTAGGTCGGTACGATGTATAGAAAGTGTAGGAGAGTTGTCCAGGCGCCGACCGGAGGAGGGCTGTTTGGTAAGAGAAACTATCCGGGGAGTGCAAGCTAAAATCGCCGCGGAGGGCGTCGTGACTCCCGAAGGAGCGCGTACCATACCCATCGGAGAGGTTTTGGTGCCCTCGGGCGAGATCATAATACCCGGCTCCAAGAGCCGTTACCTTAAGTGTCTGGACTCGAAAGGTGATATGATTTTATTAGGTCTAGAACAAAGAGGGAAGTTTTCCGCGCTGGCGCGTGAAGACAACATAAGCGGCGTACACACCGCCAAAACTTTGCTAAGCAAACGTTTACCTTTGACTGTTAGGTTAGTACATGGAACTGCGCCTCGAGGGCTTAAGAGTTCGAGTCATTTTGTGCCAGAATTAAGATTATTGTCGATATTCGAAGAGGACCACGTGTTCGCCCTACCCCTTCAAAAGGAAGCTAATAGCGTGACCGCGTTACCCTTGGCCGCTCCACTAAAACTTCTTCGTACTAGAAACGACGATCAACTGAGGGTGATGCCGGAATTCAACAGGCTAGTAGAAAAATGTACGAGACTGGCGAGCGACGTCGCAGACAGGATACAAGTTTTGGACGGCAAACTAGGGGATCCGAAAAAGCAACAGTCGCACACGTCGGCCCCCAAGAACGGTTACGTTTTACGTCGAAGCGCATCGTCCGATTCGGCCAATCACCGCACGAAGCATTCCCATCACCGTAAAGACGAGAACCGAGTCCCTTTGCCCGATTACGACGAAATCGATCAAATTTACGACTACGTGCGCGGTTTCGCGCCTCTCCCGAAAAACATCAAATCGCCATTTTCCGAACCCGCACCGCCGCCCGCGACCTCGCACAGTTCGACGCCGACACAGCCCGCATCGGCGGAACCGACCAAACCGGAACCGCCGCCCATAGAAACTATTCCCACAAAAAAATTTCAAGCGGAAAAGAGAAACAGGAAAACCGCCTCGTCGACGATACGAGAGAATCCGCCGAAACCGCACGTCCATTCCGACAAAATTCCTCCGGGTCTTCCGAAGTTGTACGTGAAAAACGGCCAATCTCAGAGGGGTCGGCTGTTCCGTCAGAAAAGCTCGTCGCCGATGAAGGAAACGCCGCCCAGTCCGATTTCGAAGTCCGGCTCGCCCTTGTTTAACATAAGATACAAGTCCCTCAGCAACCTCCAGCAGGCGATGGAGTTGGACGGGACCCTGGACTCGAGCCACTCCGGCGGCAGGGCCTCGGGAGATTCGGGGGGAGGCACGAAGCAGCCCGAAAAACGATCCAGGAAGTTGTCGAGGCCGCGAAGCCTCACGAATATAGTGTGGGAGATCCGAGAACATCCGGACATTTCGATGGTGGAAAAGCCGAAAAAAATCGAAGCCACCGCGATCATTTACAAAAGGCATCCGAAGTATTCGGTGAGCGGGCAGAACCAACGCCGCGGGACGCTGTACTTGTAAATTTTTTTCGTTTTCGAGATAATTTAAAGTGCAACGCGCTTAAGCTACTTGTGATTTTTTTTGTGTACTATATAAATTGGTTAAATACTTTTCCAAGTTTTTAAACGTAGGACTTGTGATTTTTAGTTTAAGTAAATTTTATTTCGTAAATTCTAAGTGATATTTGATGATGTTCTGGAATACAATTTTTTGATCTCTTTATTGCACAAACTTTCGATTTCTACACTAGATCGAGATCGTTCGATATGTTCGTTCGCTAACTTAAAGAGAACCCCGTGCACAAATTGCTACTTTGAAACACCTGAAATGTGAAAGAGGGAAAAATGAACGTGTCGATTTTTTTCGAGATCGTCCCCGTCCTTTTTTTTGACGTATTCATCGTGCAATATAAAACGAAAACGACCGTGTCGTGCCGAGAACTCGGTTGCCGAACCGCGGTCGTTGCCAAATGCGCCGAAAGGAAACGTGGGGTCTTTGACTGCAGTTGGCTGCGACGAGCTGCATATATTATCAAGTCTTGAATCCTAATTATTATGTAGGTACATGCGTTTAAGTCGACTTTATTATTAGTCGCCGTTTACAGTCTCCGTATGCACTTGCACCTCCTTTATAGTAAAAAGTGCCGAAAACGTGATAGTATTTACGTGATACGACGGCACACGATTTTTTAACATAGGGCGATTAACTCCTCCAGGCCAAGTTCGGCGTACACATTCCTATAACAATTTCAACATGTCTTACATTAGAATAAGCGGTACTTTTTGTTTCAAATTTGCCTAAGCAATTGCGTGGAATCCGAAAGGTAACGGTTTCGTTACTTTCAGGATTGGTCAGTGTAAATTTATTCGTCTTCGTGTTCTTTAAATACCTATTAATTAGTTGAAGGGTTTTCCCGATACGTAAACTTCGATCGATAGGTAACCGACGTCGCACGCCCACGACCACGAACGTTCCATTTTCAAATTCCAAATTTTCGACGGGAGAAAACTAAATTTAATTTGATCTAGTACGGGCCCATAAATACAAGGTGTTTCAAGTAAGTTAGTTTACTATCGACTCTTCTTAGACAATCTAAGGAAATATCTTTAAACTTGTGCTTTAAACGGTCACTGTCAATTATAGATCTCGGTGTCACATCGATATTATTTTTTACTATTCTTTTTTTTATATAAGATATATACGGTACAGATTTCAGGTACCATTCATATCACTTAACTGTAATTGCCATATATTAGAAAGCAAGTTAAGGTACTGTAGCTTATTTTCATCTGTGATGAAATTAGAAGTGTAACGGTATAGATTTAATTGTAGGTACTTGTATGTATGTATGTAATTTTTGCGTATTAAAAAAAAAAGATAAATGTTTATTCTTGTCTCGACGTTTAAATTTGTTATTGTGTAAGCATTTGTTGCCGAAAATCTACGTTTTAATTGTGTAATTGTTTTTAACAGCACGGATGGCTTTGAAAGTAGTTTGTGGACGTCACAGTTTGTGTTTATTTAAAAGAATTGTGTTGTGTTCTGGTTTTTGATCCGTTTCGTTCGATTGTACGATATTTATTCAATAAATGTAAAGTATTTTAAAGTTGTAGATTAACTTTATTTGTATGCGTTTTAGACAAAATGAGATCATTTACTACACCAAAATAAAGTCGTATTGGCCAAGGCAGTTTTGATGACCCAATTTATCGTGTCTCGTCGCAACGACAAAAAAATTTAGCTAATAATAATTACAAACGAAATATTGTAATTTCTGTTTGTACCACGCATATACTTAGAATTAATTCAAAATTTTAGAATTTAATTACAATCAATAACGTATTATATGCATAGGTAGGTACCTAGAAACAAAACTAATATAACTTTCTAAATGGAGCTGGCCAAAGTTAAGGTTAGTTCAACTTTTACCGTTGGCGAATATGTTGCTTTTATTTGAAAGAAAAAGAATAACAAGGTCCCCGACATTTTCACATGTATTAAAAAGAGGAGCGGCCTATTCGCGAATATTAACGTGCAATGTCTTTGTAACCCTTGTATAACAATTCAAAATCGACGACAGCTAAAACTAATTAATCGTTTAAAAGTCGGTCGCCTGAAATGTGAATTAGAATCGAAGAATCCGGCGACGAGATTACTTTTTTAATTTAGTATCTATATAACATTATGTTTTATCAAACTGTCAAAATTGCATTGTTTTAAGTTTTGCTATTTCATATTTTTTCATTCGGGTTCGAATCCGGGTTTCAAATGGGCCATCGTAAACAAACGTACGTAGGTACGTGGTACGTGCCAAGGTACGTAGGAAACGTGAAACTGTCTAAATATAGGTATATTTCGCTGACGTACCATGTTGCGCGAAACATCCTCAACGAAATCAGATCGAATTTTCCGATTTTTCTTCGTTCCCGCTTGTCGTTTGTTATCGTGTAATCGTCGCATCGAACTTTTTTCGATCGTTCGCAATCACGGCTACTCGACAATTTCGAAAAACGATTAAACGAACGATTTTCGTGCAGGTGAACGCTTTAGAAACATTTTCGTGCAATTTTTTTTTTGACATTCGTAATCCGAAAATAATTTTTCTCGCGAAGTTGAAATAACTCGAGGCCGCCCCTTGTCTATGCGCAAATTACAATTTCCGCTTACAGATTTGTGGGGAGAATTAATAAAATCGTAAACGAGATCGTGTTCAAGATTTTCATACGCCTTTTTTTATTGAAGATGCGAAAAGTAAGTTATCGCGTACGTAGGCTTTAATAATTTGTTGTCACTGCACTACAAACAAAATATTTGTTAATTAATTTTCTTGTCGTAATTTTGTAATATCTTTAAAAATTGAAATTTTATTTACTGTATGTTTCGCATAGGTACCTATCGTGTATTAATAATTTGCATCTAAAAGTAATATACCTAATAATTTAGATTCTATCAAAAGACATTATCAATAAACAATATGTTTCCAAAGTCTACTTGTTTTTTGTACTTTTATTTTAGAAGTTAACTTATTTTTCACATTTAATAGCGATTTTGGCATAATCTGTAGATGGAATTATATTCTTTGGGGGTCGTGCGTCTTTTCACTTACAAACAATCGCTAAATTCTTATACTTTTTAATATTTTCCTTGGTTTTCCAGATATTTGATGAAATTTAATAGAAATTCTTATAAAAATTCAAAATTATGGAAAGCAAGCAGTTGAAAAATAATTACCGACATAGGATTGGATGTTGTCACTTTCAACGAGTCCATTTTATGAAGTTAAAGCCAAAAATCTCACAGTTTTATAAAAAAATATGTTGTTCAAATTATAAAAATTGATTTTCTGTCGTTATACTTTAGTAAAATAATAATAACTGCATAATTAAATATCAAATAGAAACTCAAGATTTTTTAATAATAATAGGTAATTCAAAACTATTATACGATATCTATAGCTACAAAACGAAGCTTCTACCTGTAATCAATAGCAGACAATAAATCAAATTGGGGATGAACGGCCAGCAATAAATAACCGACCACGACGAAACCTCCCATTTAAATGTTTTAAACGGTACCTAGATATTTAAAAACCCCAAATCAAAACACCTTTATGGTAGTAATATAAAAAATGCGCCAATTATATGAAATCAAACAAATTTTAAATACGGATAAACAAAGATAAGAACAATAAAAAATTAGATTTCCAAGAAATTTATGAGAATTTAGTAACAACGCAAATAATAGGTAAATTAATTTTTTTTTAACATCTCATGATGTTGCAGTTGAAATTCTTTAAGCTAAAATAAACGTAGTTTAAATATCAATTATTATTAAAGTAGATATAAATAAATCGTTACTTATATTGACGATATTTTTTATTGGCACTGTTGAAACAGGAAAATACATTTGGCTATTATATGATGCAGTGCTCTTCACAAAGACATGATTTATTTATTTAGAGGTTCTCCTTTGAAAAGATTTGTAGTAAAGTGGGCTTCGAAGGTGCTTATTACGACCTAATAACCCTCGATCGTTGAACGAATAAAACAATACGCGTTCGCGGTAAGAACTTATTTATAAATAGACAGATAATTCCATCATTATCAATAATAGATACTATACGAAGCTACAATGTATGGGATGAAAATGTAGATTTTTCTTAAGATAATATTTTAGCCTGAAAACTAAGCGTTTATCGAAAAGGCGTTTTAATGCAAACTACACTATTATTTATTGTTAGGTATGTTTCGCTGATCAATTAATTGTCGAAATTTAACAATTAAAATATGTTAGTCTACTTGATTATATTTAAACTTTTAAGACGTTATAATTCGAAAACAAATAGATCATCGTATTGCAATTTTTGACTCGAGACCGTTTAACCTTACGTTTGTTTTAAATAAAAGAAGGTTAACCATAAAATATCTGCACATCATAATTTTTCTACTCCCGTGTGTGAAACACATTTCACATATCAATGTTTATATGTGAAATAGACTTTCACGCACAGTCGACAAGTAAATAGGTTGCTGTGCTTGATTTGTTTTGAAGATTTCCATTTTTAGTAAGGATCGTAGAAAATGAATAGTGTCCAACGCATGCGTGTGCACTCGTTCGTTATGCAGCACTCGCCTGTGGCTCATGTTGCAAACTCCTCACTCGCGCATAAACTTTGACTTCACGCACTAGTTGCACAACATACTATTTTAACTGCATCAATTGATTTGTGAATTAAAATAAATTGAACCTAATGTTGACATCGACATCGGGAATTATTGTTCAAAATCAAATTCAAACCACTGACTTTTAACAAGCGTCATCGTAGATATTATATTGATCTTCTCTATTCGAGGTATTTTCGTAAAGTATTCTTAAATTTTAATTTCTAGCCGTCCTTAAGAATCGGAAAAGTTCTTATGAACTTAATGTCCAAGCTACGGGACGTTAAAACAGAATTTGACAATTGATAAGAACTAATCAAACATCAGTGCGAGAGGCTCATTCTTTACTGAACACCCTGTACAGGTTTTTAACGCATTATTCAGTTGTGCGCATGTATCAATTTTTAAAATTAAATTTTGCACGTTTTTATAGATATTTAAATAATACATCATTTTTGAATCAGTTCTTTAACACCCTGTACTTCGGCGCTGAAGCATTATAGATCATAATATTTATATAGGTCTGCTACAAAACGTCTTAAAAATTTTAAAGAGAAAACACCCTGTATGACGTTGTTCTTGTTGAATTTCGAGGTTGATCACAGGTAAAAATACGGTAACGTAAAATATCCTTTTATTGGGAACGATTATTAAAAATTAGGTATGCAGATGTTTTAGTGAATTATAATACCTATACATAAATACCCGTAGATTAGAAACTTTCGTTTTGTAAGATAACACAAATAAAAATTGTTTAAAGTTTTTATATGTTGTCTCGTCACCGCAAGCAGACAAATATTTAATCTTTGGTTTCCCCCGTAACGTTACGATCACAGTTTGTGCTTGCACTTACATTTATTAGTCAGTTGTTGTTAAGTTGTTGTATTAATCGTTTCTTAAAATGCGGAAAAGTGTTGAAATGCACGATGTGCACGAAAGGGCGTTAAATAATCGGTTTCGCGCGATTCGTAACGAAAGTGTGCCAATTTTCGGTTATACAGTGAAAAAGACAGCTTGAATTGGGAAAAATCTTTGGGACTTTCTTATTTTGAAAGCCTACAGCGGACGATGGGCGCTGTGACATTTCCAAAAACGTATTTTACGGTGAGTTTGAAACGTTTTTACTATTAGTAAGTAATTGGTTTTCAAATGGCTATCGTTATTTACGTCGTCGATATTTTATCAAGGACCCGCCCTTGTTATGACTATTTCACCGATATCCACGTTATTATTACTCATTTCTTCTGTTATACGGTGTGTTAGATTTTGTGTCACAGCAAATATCTAGGCTATTGTATGAATTAGAAAAAAATGTTATATATGAAAGTTATTAGATTATTTATTCTTAATAATGTGTCAAAATCAAAAAAAACAATTGAACATCAAATAATTCAGATAAAACAAATAAATTTAACATTTTAAATGGAACGTACCCAGTATTATTACATATTCTGAAACTACAATAATTTATCTTTACAACGATATATCACATGTTATACTTTTTCATTAATTAACTGGGCGTAATACACTAAATAACTGATCGTGTTGAAAACGTAGACAGTATAAACAATGTGTTGATTAAAACAATCTCAATAACAGATTATTCAACATAAATACAACATTATGAACAAACCAATATGTGAATAAGTAAGTTAATTATAAAATTGTATGTAATGCCTACCTAACATCTAAATTCTTTGTTCAAAGTGCTTCCCGTTGTTTGTAATACATTCCCGACATCTGCTTATTAAATTTCGTCGCACTTTTTGCAACATGTTTGGTGTTATTTGAGCACATGCACTATGAATGCGATTTGTAAGATCCTCTAAATTTTGTGGACATGTAACATAAACTTTTGATTTAACATATCCCCAAACAAAAAAGTCCAACACAGAGAGGTCTGACGATCGTGCCGGCCAGTTTATAAGGCCACAATTTCCTATCCATTCCATCATTCCCATTCATATCCATCCATTCCTGTTCCAACTTTTCGTTTAAAATATCCTTGACGTTCCTTGCATTGTGAGGAGGTGCGCCATCCTGTTGTAACCACATATCACGACGCACTTGTTGGGGTATATCATCCAAATATTCTTCGAATTCTGTCGTAAGGAAATTAGCATACCGTTCAACATTAAGCGGTCCGCGACAAAAATAAGGACCTAGTATAGTATCACCTAATACACCAAGCCAGACATTAATAGAAAATCCATGTTGGAACCTGCATTCTCGAATTCGACGTGGATTCTCTGCATCCCAGAAATAATCATTTTTTCTGTTAAAAATTCCGTTATTGTTAAAATTAGATTCATCGCTCCAAAGAATGACATTCATTAAATGTTGATTATTGTTAAGCCAGTTACAAAATATTAACCTTCTATCAGAATCACCAGCTGTTAAACCGTGAACCAATTTAATTTTACAGGGGGTCATGTTATGTTTTTTTAGAATAGAAAATACTTTGTGATGACTTATACCTATATCGGCCACTGCTTCACGGATTGAATTTCTTGGATGTACTCTAAAATATGCCAACACCATAATATCTTCATCATGTGCTGCACGCCCATTTCTTAGTCTTCGCACTGTAGCATTAAAACATCCATTTCTTCGTAAATTATGTTCAATTCTTGTAAACGTGCGAGGATGTGACTGTGCCCTTTCTGGATACAAGGTTCGATACAATACAGAAGCTTCTTTAGGATTATCATTGCATCTGATGTGCACTCTCAACATATCCATTTTTTTCATTATTAGAATAATAACTATCCCTCATTATGTGTCACGAGATGAAAATTAACAATTAATAAACTACTTATCCACTTCGACACGATAGCGATAACAAGTGAGACATATCGCGGCCTCCTCGGCTCTACTTAATAGAACATGCAAAGATGAAAGTGTGCGTCGTCGGAACAATGGTCGCGTTCAAGGAATGGTAGCGCTGTAGCGCTTTATCGAAGCGATGCTCTGAATGGTGTCTGCTTTACTCGCAGTGCTGCAGCGCTTTAGTAAAGCATTAAACCATATAAATATTCCGCTTTAACGCTTTATAACTAAATAAAGCAATGACGCATCCATGCGTTCTAACCTAACAAATTATGTTGCTTGTGTATGTTTTGCTTTATGCAAAAAATAAAGATGGCTTATAACCTTACAATTCGAAGACGAAGTAATTTCCCTTGCATTAACGTAAGAAGAAAGGTTGAAGATATTACAAGGTAAGTTTTACATAAAAATTTGAGTGTTTTACAAACAAAATTGCCAACTTAAGAATTAAAAACTGAAAAATAACTAGTACCAAAAATGTTTATTCAGGCAAGATAAAGCGTTACAGCGCTGCAGTGTTTCGACGCTTTAATTCCCTGAATGCGACCATTGTTTACACTGTACGTGTTCAGCGCGTTCGGTTATTTATTCTATTACGCCTTTAATTAATGAAATAAGTATAACATGTGATATACCGTTGTAAAGATAAATTCTTGTAGTTTCAGAACATGTAATAATACTGGATACGTTCCATTTAAAATGTTAAATTTATTTGTTTTATCTGAATTATTTGATGTCCAATTGTTTTTCTGATTTTGACGCATTATTAAGAATAAATAATCTAACAACTTTTACATACAACATTTTTTACTAATTCATACAATAGCCGAGATATTTGCCGTGACACATGAAATCTAACACACTGTATAAGGCGATAGTTGTACCGATTGTACTTTGGGGTAGTAATTCCAAAAATTACGCATGACATCGGTAACTCGTTTATCAGATTGTTTTACAATTCCCTTTTAGTTTCGAACATTCTTTTGTTAAGCTTCAAGTATGATTTTATTATTATTTCGAAAGTAAAATTTAGTTCTCATTTGCATTGGCATAAGGTATAAAAACAAGGTAAACACTGTTATTGATATTTTATTATGTATAGTATTGTGGTAATTTTGTTTAAATAAGCATTTTACGTAACAGGTGATTAATAAAGAAATACTTATCGACAATACACTTGGAACACGTGTAGATGTAGGTATATTAAGAAAAAAAAACACCTTCGATAAATAACGTATTAAAATCATCGATCATTATTTAATTGCTGTAGATATATCAGTAAAATGAAAAAAATTCTGTTTATTGTTATAAGTAGTAAGTTTGACATAGATTTACCTACGCACATAAATCTCTTTTTTTTGAAAATATATACTTATTTATTTTTTTTATAATTGGGAATTAATGAGAATATCATCGTGAAAAGTTCAAAGCTCAATCTGCCAAATATCGCTTTGTATTACCTAGGTACGTTTTATCCTTCGGCAAATATTAAATTTTTAATGTAACCGTGACCCTTCGAAACTCTAATTTTCTTAAACGAAGTTTCAAATTCGATGTTTAATATATACCTATAATTACTACAAGGAACAAAATATAATCACGCAAGTTAAATTTTCTTTTTATAGTATACAAAAATTATATAATTAATCATAACTGATTATGAACGTTTAATAGTTTTCCGTTTTAATTTATTCGAAAATTTGATTATTTATAGTCGTCACGAAAATAAGCGTTCATTAATTTTGTAAAAAAAAATATAGTTAAAACGTCCATAAATAGTTCCTTATAAATTTCCTCATGATGTATTTATGTTATTTAATAAGCTATTAACTGTTTTTACAAAACAAAAGTTATTTTAAAACGCCAGCATCACCAAGATAAAAATAATAAAGCTTTGCATAAAAATTTAAATAATTTTTCATCTGATCTTGTTTTAATTAACAAAATATCGATTATGTCAGCAGGAGATTTTCAATAATTTTATATTCTGTTTAGTATGAAGAACAAAGGAAATTGAATTTTATAGTCTGTACGTTTTACTTATAAACGTATTTAATCTAAAAATCAACAAACGCAAATTAAAAACGGTTTAAGAAGTATGTATAAGGCCACATTTTATAACTTGTCAAATTTGTTGCAAACTATAAATAATTATTATTACCGAACGATGTTGCTGATAGTCAGTCGTTTTATATTTTTTTAAATTAAAAATTGGGAAAACCAGTTTTCGGTTTTCTTTTTATGGAAACTCGATTCATCATATAGTTGTTTACTGCATTCATAGATGGTATGACATACTTACGATTTAGAAGTTGGTGGTTTAAATCAATATTTACACATAAACTCATTTTGTTTTATATAGAAAACATTCCATAATTGACCTAGAACGGCCTTAAAGTTGCCTTAAAGTTGAACGGCCTAACTAAAACGTTTTAGTTGAATGAAATTCTGAACACTATAGTTTCCTTTAAAATCAGTGGAACTGTAGCATAACGAGTGAGCTCTTTTTCGAGGAAACAAAGTTGTTTTGGAATAAAATGTCGTGGCCACTTTTCGTTTTCGGAAAACATACCCTGGCATTGTAATTGCTTTCACAACTTTTAGAATATAATACACCAATATTCGCATCTACAAAAATCTACTTCTATTACACTTTAATATCTGCCTAAAAATATTCAAAATAAAAGAAAACAAAAAGCTTCAATTTAGTTGCATTATTATTTAAGTGCGTGTTGCATTAAAATAAATAGTTACAGTAAAACCGCGTTTATATCATAACATATCATATCATAACATTTGTAGATTAGGCGTATAGTAATTAATATATTGAATGTACTATTTACCGTCAAATTGTATTTTTTACTTTAAAACTACTCATTATAATATCGAGCTTTATTTTTTTAACAAACTGTGTCGAAAAGTTCCCAAGAGATCCGGATAAACGGGGTTTTACTGTATTGTAAGGATACGTATAGTAGGCTATTGCTGCCATCTGTGCACACTCTCTTCAAAAGCTTTAAAGCGTCCTATTCTGGGTTTAGAAACGACCACCAGGTAGCAGTTGCGGATTAAATTTTATTTGAAAAGATATTGACGTCTTTGTAGCGTAATTTGCCAATTTATAATCGGTGGTTTTCTAAAAATTTTAAAACACAAAATAAACCTGCAACTGATTAAGTTTTATTCAAGGTGTGTTAGGTAATGTTTACAATGATAGTGTGTGATTTAATAGAATCATATATTTATAGAAATACGAGGAGGCCTTTATTTAACAATTACACCACATTTGAATTTTACATTTAGGTATTTACATAATTTAAAAAGATTTAATTTTCGGAAGTGCGCATTTAATTACCGAGTATAAGTAAACAATTGCAATTGTGAGTGCAGGTACTGTTGTAATTTTGTTAAATCATATCTCTACTTTTAGAACTAAAATTTGTTGAAATTTAATAATAATGAATTTTGGTTTAGTGCTAATTATTTTCGAAAAATACATAGGTACAGAGGATGTCTATAAGCGATTACTGTGATTAAACATGAAATAATGATCTATTACTTTACACTGAATAAAACTACGTTAAAACCATATTTATTATAAGGTGATTTATTTTATTTACCAAATAATATATTTTGAGTAAAATGAGAAGGTACAGATGAGAAGTTGCATGGTTTATTGACATTAGTTGCGGTATAGCGATGTTTTAGATTTCGAAAGGACACGCCCGAAAGAAGTGCCAAATGTGTAAAAGTTTTCGAATACTAATAGTTTGACTTTTTAGATGTTTGACAAGTGCTTGGTTTTCATTTATATATGTAGACGTTTTAAAATAAATTGTTAGACGTTAAGTAAAATAATATTCATTTGTTGAAATTGAAACGTTATTAATATTTTTGTACAGTAAAATTATTTATCGACACCTTGTATTTCTACTAAACCTTGAAAAATATCTAACTCAAAAATTTTAGACAATTTAAATAAACGATTTACTATACGATATACGGAATTAACAACAAAGAAAAATTATATTTAATGTTAAAGAGATTTATTTCTTCACAGTAGGTATCGTAAACAAAACGTTTTAAGAACATAAATAAATTAAGTAAGTAGGTAGGTGAGTGCAGTCGGGCGCAAAATTAATGTCGCTAATGTCGCACGACACAACGTACACATTATGATCCGAATATTATTAAAATTTAACTTTGTATTTGCAATTCGCTCCAATCGTCGTAAGTATTTTTCGTAGATCTGTTTATTGTGCTGCGTATTTGCTTCGTTTGATGCTCTTGATTTCCGACATTAATTTTGCACCCGCCTGTACATACTATTAAAAATCCAAAATTTAGGTAACGAAGATATTTTTCCGATTAATTGTAAGTAAAACATAAAAGAAGTTAAAATATAAATTTAATTCGTTACCCGATATTATTTACCTATACACAATAATTGCAGAATCCCTCGAAATAATTTAATTTCACGTTAGGTACTTGTAGTTTTCTAAAACTTTCTCGCCGATCGAGAGCGAATGGAATTTTTTAACGTGAACGTCCTAATTTTTATACATGTCACATAACACTTTCTCCATCGGCATGTTGCCGATGGTCTTTTGAAAAAACGCGGCTTCTACTCTAGACGAAGGGACGATCCGCAACAAGGGCAGCATCAGCAGGAGTCGTCCAAATCGCGCGACTTGTCCCGGCAGTTGAGTTCGGCAGTGCTGCCACAACATAACTTGTGCTTGATCTTGTAAATTTTCTATTTGGCTGGGATCCTTTAGGCCTCTGGTTTCTAAAATTACGTGCATTACCGATTTTTGCGGAGACGGTAATTTTAAACTTACCCGCTCGGAAGAGTACAATGGCTTTTAGACAAGCAAATTCTGCGGGGTCCACGTGAACGGCTTTAAATCGAATTAAAGTGTCGGCTAAAATTCGAATGTCCGTGGTCGATTGGCCCATTTTGATGTGTTCGTTGGGATTAAACAGTGAGCTGGAGGTCGCGTCCAGGGCATGCACCACTGGATGGCGTTGAGAAGAAATAATTCGCTCCACGCTTCTTCCAGAAGTATGACCTATAACATATCAGGACGTTTATCGGAAAACTTAAAAGGGAGTTTTTAAGCGAGTAGGCACCCACCTGATCGCGAAAAGGTAAACTGGCAAAACTCGGTAAATTTTTGGCCCACTTCACGGCCATGAACAGCAGTCTTGCTGATGTTTCATATACCGTCTCGTGACTACTAGGATATAGTCCTAACGTAGGTAGTGCAGAAGTAGCTTGTTGCGGTTCTGGTCGTAAAGGGCCACTACTAGACGAAACTCCGCATCCCGACGACGGCGTGTCTTCCTCTTCGTTGGTAACATCTATACTTTCCTCTGCAAATGGTATGGCCGGATAAGCATAGCAAAATGGCCCCCAACAGAAATCTATGAAACAACTTACATTATTATTACATTGGCAAGTCATAAGGAAACGATATGTATGTATATATCTAGATCTCGGGGCCAGCGAGTATTAAGTCCTTTTTTTTAATATCAAGCGGTTACGAATGCATTTTATGTATTTTTACCCAAATAACACGTCGCATCGCTGGCGCCGTCCGTTTGTAAAATACTATAAAAACTACAGAGTGTCCAAAAACTCTCTTATCAAACGAAAACGTCGAATTCTAGAAAATTAATTTATGTCGATTTGAGTTAAATGATCTCAATACAAAAACGCTTTCAAAGGGAGTCACGGCCCTTTTGCACTTTGGAAGATGGTTCCTTGCCATCAATTTTTGTTTCAAATATCTTTAAAACGTCGGTCGTTAATAAAAAAGATGAAACTTTACACATTAATTAATTTTCAAATGTTCAATTTGTTAGTGTGAATAACATCAATTCGAACTTTTCGTGCTTCCTTGCATACAAATAAGTTCCCCAATATTAACTAATAATAAGTAAGTACCTACCAATAATAACATTTGGCTTTGACAAATCAATAAAATAAGAACTGTGCAAGTGTGTCTTATTGACGAGGTTTTTTTAGATATTTGAAAAAAAAAATTGATGGCAAAACGCAATTTTCAAGCGTTTTAAGCTTAGGATGCGTTTTTGTGTGGAGGCGATTTAACTCAAATCGACATAAAATCATTCGTTTTCATTTGGCAGAAGAATTTCTGAACGCCCTGAATATTAGTCCCATTACAATCTTAGTCAATCTAAAACTTCAAATGACTTGGAAAGATTGGTTGCAAGATGTTGGTCTTGTAAATTTTTTAAATGTGACTCAATACCCTCTGGTGGTCAGATATGTGTTTTACTACTCGACCTTCGATAGTCCTTCAGAAAATTAAGAAAGTATGTACCAGCGGAACTATTTTTTAAACCTTAATCGGTGAAATATAAACTATTAAAAATAAAACAACAATTATAACAATAACGAAAGGTTACAACCAAAACAAGATACGAACAAAAGGTGAGATGGGAAAAGTTGTGCCTATTTATATGTCAAATACAATATCGCTATAAGAAATTCAACCAGTCGTTGAGATACACCAAAAAAAAAAAACTTAAAAAGGACAAAAGTATTAAATTTAAATATTTCTGAAACTATAAAATATAATTATATGAAATAAAAAACTAAAGTATACTTTTAAAATTAATCGGAAAGTTTATACCGCATTCGTTTATTTTAACACTGTAACACAAACTTACATTTATTCTTATGGAACTAGTATTCGTATGAAAACGCGTGAGCAAGGTTTACATTTTAAAACAAAATTATGTATCATAGTATAGCGTGTATAACAGAACCATGGTACACCCCCTTAATTTTGTTATTTATTAAGATAAAATTTTCAAATTCGCTAGATATCTAATGTACTCATCCATCGTCAGTTTTTGTAATAAAAACTGAAAAATGAAATTATCCCACGTCGGGTTTCGTCGGAATAGACATCAATTTTCGGATTTCAAACGGAACGCCCTGTATATTATTACAGTTTTGGAATCTGAATAATTTTTTGAATATAATGGCACCGCATAAGTGACATTTCTACTGTCAAAAATTTGGTGGCCTACCTAGTTTATTTGTTTCAAATTTTCTCCTGTAAATTCGATCGTATGAATTTCACAAACAAAGTGGGCACGTGAGTAAATTCGTCATTGAATGTACTTCTTATTGGTGCCAAAGTACCATCACGGTATTATTTAAACAAATCAAGTTTTGATATAAAGACTTTACCGGGGCGTCAAAATTATTTTGACAATTGAAATGACTCTTATGTATTACTATTATATTTAGAAAATTATGCAGATTCCAAAAATGTAATAAATGTACAGGGTGTTTCATTTGAAAATCGAAAATGTAAGTTTCGGCAAAACCGGAAGTTGGCAAAACACAATTTTATGTCAAAAAGTGACGTTTGATGAGTATATTAGATTAAATACAACATATACAATTAAATACAAGCACATTAAAACAAATAAATTAAAAATGTAAATGTAAAATTAGGGGGCTGTATTCTGTTACACACGGTATAGTATGTATATATTAGCGACTTCAACGTCAAATAAAGACAAAATTAAAAATATCAGATCAAGTCGAAACAAAATCAATTGCATCGTTGCAAGTGCAAAATCAGTCACATTGCCATATATCTGTGTGTTTTCAATAAAGAACTGCCGTCGTTCCGTAATGTAGTGCAAACAATAGTGTAGAAGAACGCAGTAGAAAATGTAAGTTAGCACGCACTTACTTAAAGATTGTTTCTAACTCTTGTAATAACTGAAAGTCCTATATGAGAAAATCTTTGCCCGCCCCTGTATTTATTTGCATTTTTTGTTTTTTTAAATATTCGATATTGCCATAATTGTTGTTTTATTTTTTTGTAGTTTGTATTTGTTTTTATTTAGATGCGTACGTTATATTGTTATGTACCTAATATTAGTAACTAATAGAGTGTACTTTAGTTTTTCTTAGTGTTGCACCAATGTTTTTTTCGAGAAACGTTTAATAGTAAAAGTTGATATTAGTAGCAATATTTGAGATTTTTTTGATGATTGTCACTCTGACCGAACTGTAAAATTTTCAATAATTCTCCATTAAGGTTTTAATAGTTTTTATTAGTAAAAACAAAGAAAAAACGTATGTTATACTGTGAAGTTGCTTTGATTTATTTTCGTAGATATAACAGCTTCATAGATAAACGAGTTTAAAAAATAAATTCGCCGGCACACACTTTCTTAATTTTCTCAAGAACTGCAGAAGGTCGGGGAGTTAAAACATACATACATATAGATATATGAATTCCTTATGACTTACCAATGTAATAATGTAAGTTGTTTCATAGATTTCTATTGGGGGAGTCGTATCGTAAAAATGGAGTTTTTAAAAATTTTTAAAAGCTCCGGCCAAAACACGATGTGGAAAAATATGATAATAAGAGCGCGGTTAAAATCAATTAATTAATTTATAATCTCGTTTCAGAATAAATCTGATTTGCCCCCTTGCCGGCGAGAACCTCGTAGGGTATTTTAAATTTTATTCGCTCGAATCGGCCAACGTCCCCAAAGAGTAATTAGTAACAGAGTTTAAGCAGGTGCTTTATTAATTTTACATTAAATACCCGGTAAAAATTAAATAACATTTTGAATAAATTATAGGTATTAAGTAATTTCTCACCGTCGTTATCGCTATTTTCTTGCTTTGGACTAGGCTCCCTATTCATGACGGGCGGGGGTGGTACTGGTGGTAGTAATGCAGGTCCGTATCTAACGGGCGATAGCGCCATCGTGAGCGATACAGGTGGTCTATAAAATAAAATAACCATTTTGCGAAATCTAAATACTCGTTCGTATCTTTGTAAAACTTGTATTTAAATTAAAATTTCGATTTGTTTTAGATTTTGCGAAAGTTGCAATGTGTAATATTTGCGAGATTTCAGAAAACGTGATATCTACAAAGTTAATCGATGAATACGTTAAGCCGAGCAAGCATTTCCACGTTTTTGAACACCGTTGTTTGTTCTAAAACAGGTGATTTTACGACGTGTTAGATTCCATCATACGTTACAACTTCAAAAGCATTGCCAGTTACCTGAACTTGAAAGCTTGAACGTCAGCTTTTCAGTTTTGCCTCTGACAAAGGGCAGGTCATCTTTTGATCGAAGTTACGATTTCGTCTATCGATTCCACGTTAAATCACGAATTAATCCGCAGTTTGGTTGTTTTTTTAGTAGTTTCGAACAAATCGGGTGGGGTAATTCATCGAGGTCGCACAAAGTGTCCTTAAAACCGGAGTGTTTTCCCTTTTCCGTTGGATTCAAAATTAATAAAAAGTTTTTCCACTAATTAAGTGGGTAAACCGTTGTGTAATTCGGAATTAAAACAAAAATTAAAAATTCGTCGGCGTACCCAAATACTCCCACTGCGACTGCTGCCTCACGAAGTGCTCGTTCTTGTTCGGCACTCATTTCTCTAAGGGATTCTGGTCGAATTGTGGCGGTATTCCTCGGTTGTCTTTCGTTTTGAACAGCTAGAAGATCATAAGAAGCTACAATTACTGAAAAATTCAAAATACGATGTAGATATCCCTCGTGCAATGAATCGCAAAAATGAAGCTTTTTCTTTTGCACCATCACATCAAACAGTTTTGGGATATTAAATTTTCCTAAAGGGACGTATTTAAATCACGATTAAAAATATTAAATCGTGGCCACAAGCTGTCATATTTTCACGAAGGGTTGTTATTTGCGTGCTAAATTGCCCCTTTTCCGACGAAACGAGGCTCTCTTGCGGACGGCACGTGTATTACACGCGTGTTACGTTTGTGAACGTTGTTTAATGTATGTAAAATAATTGAGCGTTATATTTAAATGATGTCATTTCACGTCAGTTACTTTACGCTCTTTTACCCCTAAAATTGCTCGCAAATTATTTTACATGTTCCTCCTAAACGAAACTTAAAGATCTCTTTGCTCGTTTTCCTTCACGATATTGACCATACACGAAAATTTAGAGGAAAAAAATAACCAAAAGATTTAGTTATTTTCTTAATAGAAATACAAAAGCTGAAATTTACACCACAAAGAAGTTCTCAACAAATAACTTTTCAGTTTTCCTTTAGTTATTACTCATTCAAATTTAGAAAATCCTTTGTGTTGCTCAAGTTACCCTTAAAAATAATTTCCACGCCGTGTGGTCGACACAAAGACGCAAAATAAAACAGTTAACGACAGTCAAGCACGTCGTCGTCGGTTTAGTTGCAGCCTCGAAAAGTTTTATCTTTCGTCTTTTTTCGGCACGAAGCGTTGAAAGAGGAAAAGCGAAAACTTGAGTTTACGTATATCTAGCTTTAAATTACTTGAGGTGTAATTGGTAGAGTTACAGTGACAAAGGATGAGATGCAAATGTAGAGGGTGACGCAAACAACGCTAAGCGTCGGTGGCGTCGTGTGCTCGCTCTAGGCCTGCTTTATACTTTGTTATTGGCTTCGTTTATTTGTATAAATTTGTATTCTGATAAAGCATATATTCGTTTTATCATTATTTGGTTCGGTTCGAGATGATAATATTTGAATAGACGCATTTTCTATACAAATTTATTCAAACGCCAAAAAAAGCACAAATTCAATACAAAATCATATTAAGTTGAATTGATTTTATAATACGTATCCACCTATATTTTTAGATTCGTAAACTACTTACTAATCTTATTCAAATATACGAATTGAAGCAACTGGAAGACTGCGGGGAAAACTGTTTATTGCTCGAATACGTTTTAAAGTATATAGTTAAATTAAGCAAAAAGTGCCCAAAACGATATATAGGTATTTACATACCTGCATAATTTTTACATATTCAACCCTCTTGTGTTTACGTATACATACGTATATCTATATATTTTTATCAACTGTTTACGTTATGCGTTTAAAATTTGGCAACGGATTTTGACACCTAAGAAGTTAGTAGTGTGAAAGAAAGTTGAATTTTTGTGAGTTTGTCGCGATTATTAGATTTAACGCGAAGCGCAAAACTTTCACTTCCTTATCTTATCCATAACAATTCCATCATCGACGTTTTATTTTTATTATTTGCTTTTAAAATTAGTGGGAACGAGTAACGGACGAGGTTGAGTGCAACTGTCAATCTATTGGTCTTCGGTTTAAATATTTTGAACAAATATAAGACGGTAAGGGAAAAAAGGGAAAAATAATTTTTTATAATCAAAATTACAGAACATTCTTGCACCAAGATTTGTCGCCTTAAAAATTAACATTTTGTAAACATATTTGGGTTCGCTATAGGGGAAGGTCGGGTAGCCCCGGACACTTAAATGAAGTAGAAATATAAAATACAATCAACAAATGTCAGTTTGTATTTTAGCATTAAAATAGAGTAAGGAACTTTGTTAATCGTACTAATGGAAAAAAAAAAGGATATCTTAATTATTGTAACTAGAATATTGAAAAAACTTAAGGCGGTACATCCCAAATAAAAAGATTTATGTTTTCATGAAATAAATTACGTTTTCCATAGATTACAATGTTCTGATTCACAGAAAAATACTTAAAAAAATCTATCATTTCCATAACACCTTTAAAAACCTTAATGAATGTGTAAAAAGTACAATTTTACTGCAATCATAACTCAAAACTGGGGTAACCAAAGTTTGCAAATTAATAACTAGTGGGTAACGTAACATTCCCTCTACGGCACAACGTGCTCTTTTGCTTAATAAATACTTATTTTAATTAAATAATTGCTTCGCGATTTTTTAAAATTTCAATGTGTGTTTTTAACGATCATTTGAATAAATTGGAGAAATTTTAGCACGTCTTGCCGTTAAGAATCACTTCTGATGATCATTTTCGTTTTTACATCAATTTTTTATAAATAATCAAAAGCAGGTTGTTGGAAGTTTTAATTTTTGGTTTAAATGTTGACGCCCAATATCGGACAATGGTTGTGGGTCGTCCCACAACTATTGTTAAATACTGGGTAATATGACTAGACCTCCCTATTTTCATTGTAAAAGGTCATAAATTTTACAACCTAAAAATCTAACGCGAGCATTGGTCACTTAACAGCATAAATCAAGCGAAACGTTCTCCTTTTAAGTCCCTTAAGTCAATATTGAGAATTTAGAAGAATTTTTTTATTTCAATTTATTGTAACATCAATAAACGGTTAGTATACGAGAAGGTATTTTTATAGTTCTAATAAATTATAATCTTTTTTTAAATACAATTTGCGAATTACAAATATGCAATCTAGTAACTTTTTATCGATGACGTGTATTAACAAGCCGCTTGGATAGACTTACCGATATAAATTATACAAATTAATTAAATTCCTAATGTGATAAATTGGTAAATGAATGATGTTAGATTATAAATCTCGACAATTAGGTAGATACTAGTTCTATTTTATTCATATTTAATCATTTAAGGTACATACTAGGAATTCGCAAGATCACTGGAAAAAATCAATTTTGTTCTTTTTTCTTGCTATTTTGTAACTAAATTTTTTGCCGACTATTTTGCAATTGAAGTTCTTACGATATTGCCTTTTTTTGTATATGGCACCTTCTACTTTTGATGTCATTATTTAATAAATGGTCTTTATTTACATGTACATATTTATAAAACTTTGGTGGTGTAATACAAATAAAAATACTAGAAATAGGTATATTACCTACATTATTAGTACGGAAAGTTACATTTTCCGACGACCATTATGAAAAGTGCATAATTTCACACCAATAAATGTTATGGAAAGTTGACCATTACAAACAAATAGGCTGACCGTGCGTAAAGAAACTCGTTAGCCAATCGAAAACGTTGCAGCCCGTGTGCCATCATTGCACACGGTCAATCAAAGTCTTCTACACTGTCGTGCAATTACTTTACGCACAAACTGTTTTATTATCAAATTTGACATTTTATCAAAATGTCATTTAAATGACAATTTAAATGTAAAATGACATTTTATTAAAATGTTAAACGAACTTTCGTAAACGTCAAAAATTAATTTTTTTTAATAAAAATACTTGTGGTCGTCGGAAAAGCATAGTATATAACACGTGCGGAAAGGTGGATATTTTAGCACTAGTTATACAATATTACTATACTATTTGCATTCGAGAATAAAAGTTTTTCTGCGAGCGCTAGAGAGCAAATAAATCATTCGAGAATGCGAAAGCATTTCGCAATCGTGTATCAAATATTTTTTTGATAACTATCCCAAAATTAGTAAAAATGTGATTAGAAAGTTTGACATTTACGATTAATTATTTTGAAGTTAATGATAATAACAATCTATAATATTTCGCGTCCCGAACTGTCATTTCGCATTCCGTTCGCAGAATATCTTATTTCGCGTAACAGAAGCAATAAGAATGTCAACTTTTTAAATGCAATTATCGAAAAAGAAAATTTAATAAAGTTAAATAAACATTATTACAATTTATACGAGACATATTCTTTTACTATACATCTATTTAAATTATAATTTTCCTAATGCAATACTTTTCACATGTGAAATTTATTATTTTTTTAAAAACAACATTTTTTGATAACAATACAATTACCGAGATCCGTTCGCATTCAATATCCTCGAGAACGCCCTATTTATATTGTTATAATAATAATAATATTAATTATTAATTAATTTTCTAATTTCAATTAAAATTAAAGTAGATTATTTATTAGCGAACTTTAAATAAATCAGTTTTTCAGATCAGTAATCTCAGATTTTTCCTGTACTTAACATTAAATCTTAACTTTTGTATTGCGAATTTTAAAATCGTCTTCGAATACGTTTTAATGTAAAAACACCGTATCTAAACATTTATACCCTTAGCTTCAAAGCAGGTAGATTTTACGACTTTACGGAGGCAGGCTATTTCAACCAAGAAGGATGATCTGTTTAAAATTTCTCTAAAATTCACTAACAGTGCCATCTACGGATTATCGTTTGGCGGCAATAGGGACCGCACACCCTTAAGCTCCCAATTTGCGTTAATATAAAAATCGGCGGGTAAAATTCAATACAAAATCATATTAAGTTGAATTGATTTTATAATACGTATCCACCAATTTTTAGATTCGTAAACTACTTACTAATCTTATTCAAATATACGAATTGAAGCAACTGGAAGACTGCGGGGAAAACTGTTTATTGCTCGAATACGTTTTAAAGTATATAGTTAAATTAAGCAAAAAGTGCCCAAAACGATATATAGGTATTTACATACCTGCATAATTTTTACATATTCAACCCTCTTGTGTTTACGTATACATACGTATATCTATATATTTTTATCAACTGTTTACGTTATGCGTTTAAAATTTGGCAACGGATTTTGACACCTAAGAAGTTAGTAGTGTGAAAGAAAGTTGAATTTTTGTGAGTTTGTCGCGATTATTAGATTTAACGCGAAGCGCAAAACTTTCACTTCCTTATCTTATCCATAACAATTCCATCATCGACGTTTTATTTTTATTATTTGCTTTTAAAATTAGTGGGAACGAGTAACGGACGAGGTTGAGTGCAACTGTCAATCTATTGGTCTTCGGTTTAAATATTTTGAACAAATATAAGACGGTAAGGGAAAAAAGGGAAAAATAATTTTTTATAATCAAAATTACAGAACATTCTTGCACCAAGATTTGTCGCCTTAAAAATTAACATTTTGTAAACATATTTGGGTTCGCTATAGGGGAAGGTCGGGTAGCCCCGGACACTTAAATGAAGTAGAAATATAAAATACAATCAACAAATGTCAATTTGTATTTTAGCATTAAAATAGAGTAAGGAACTTTGTTAATCGTACTAATGGAAAAAAAAGGATATCTTAATTATTGTAACTAGAATATTGAAAAAACTTAAGCTCCCAATTTGCGGTAATATAAAAGTCGGCGGGTAGCCCCGGACAGTTATCAATAGTGGCCTAAACGTGTTTTGGCCTTACAAACGTCACAAATGTAGTAAAAATCTGATGCGTCAATGTTAACACATGCTTCGTGGGCCCAATTTTTGCAGTCATGACACTGAATCCAATTTTTTTAAACTTTTCGGCACATATGGTACACGCTGTCTCTTCAACTTGATGGGAATCACCTTAAATAGTTGTCGTTGTTTTCAATTTTTTGCCACCTCTACCTTTTTGTTTTTCCTCTAATTCTTGTTTGTATCGAGAAGATGTTAAAATCTCACTCTTTTGTGTCTTTCGAGACCGCCTCACCAAGCGTTTGTAAGATACGTCAGGAAAAGGTGACAACTGCTGTAATACATTTGTAAATAAATAATAAATTGCAATGAAATTCGACAGGGGCAATGAGAAATGTTTGGCAGGAACAAACACTCACTGTAGCTTGTCAATCAATCTGTGCTCATGCATTGACTAAGTTGCATATGCGTACAAACTCTATGGGGGGCCCCCGAAACTATGTTTTGGTTTTCCAATGTGTTTACTTACTTAATAATTGTACTGTCCCGGGCTACCCGACCGTCCCCTACTTGAAAGATCGACCGAAGCTAACTCGCGAATTTTCATAAAATTTCAATCATTTATCTATTATTCGAATAATAAAATTAATCGCGAATTAATACTTCCTTAAATTATTATTAATTTTTATGAATTTTAAACTGAATTAATAACGTTGTAACGTTATATGTAATTATAAATACTGTAAAGCCTCAATTTTCAAAGTCCCGATAATTCGAACTCATTGAAATAGGATGTGCAGATGATATATAGGATTTTCCTTAGTTACATATTACTATATTTACTTGAGCTATAGTGTACACGTTTTTAACTAATACATCAGTTCCAAATTATTTCGAATATTCAAGGTTTCACTGTATATTATAAGTTATAAATAGTATCTAAATTATAAAATTATATAAAATAATTGTAAAATGTTAGAATTTATTCGGTTAAGTTCTGTTTCACCTTTTCAGCCTCAAATTGTTTTCGAGTAAGTGGGTAATTCGCAATGCACTCGCGAAGTCCTTACGCGGTAATTTGTTTTTGGTATTAAAATAATCTATGCTTTATTCGTTTTTTTTTAGACTTTTATAACCGTGATAACTGTATTGTTTAAACATATCACAGTGGATCCTCGTTTATCTGAGGTTCGATTAATCGAACGTCCGTATTAACCGAGCCAATTAGGGAGAGAGAAAAAATTAACGCACAGTATAAAATTGAGTGTTTTGAATTTGTTTTTTTCTGGTTTATTAGTTATTTTAGGTATGTATTATGTACATATATTGATCTACTGTATTTTATAATGTGCAATAAATTAGAGTTTCTAAATAGCTATATTAAAACGAGAACTTTATTATTTATGGTTCCAATATGCACTTTTTAACTAAATTTTTAAATACTGGGTAATATGACTAGACCTCCCTATTTTCATTGTAAAAGGTCATAAATTTTACAACCTAAAAATCTAACGCGAGCATTGGTCACTTAACAGCATAAATCAAGCGAAACGTTCTCCTTTTAAGTCCCTTAAGTCAATATTGAGAATTTAGAAGAATTTTTTTATTTCAATTTATTGTAACATCAATAAACGGTTAGTATACGAGAAGGTATTTTTATAGTTCTAATAAATTATAATCTTTTTTTAAATACAATTTGCGAATTACAAATATGCAATCTAGTAACTTTTTATCGATGACGTGTATTAACAAGCCGCTTGGATAGACTTACCGATATAAATTATACAAATTAATTAAATTCCTAATGTGATAAATTGGTAAATGAATGATGTTAGATTATAAATCTCGACAATTAGGTAGATACTAGTTCTATTTTATTCATATTTAATCATTTAAGGTACATACTAGGAATTCGCAAGATCACTGGAAAAAATCAATTTTGTTCTTTTTTCTTGCTATTTTGTAACTAAATTTTTTGCCGACTATTTTGCAATTGAAGTTCTTACGATATTGCCTTTTTTTGTATATGGCACCTTCTACTTTTGATGTCATTATTTAATAAATGGTCTTTATTTACATGTACATATTTATAAAACTTTGGTGGTGTAATACAAATAAAAATACTAGAAATAGGTATATTACCTACATTATTAGTACGGAAAGTTACATTTTCCGACGACCATTATGAAAAGTGCATAATTTCACACCAATAAATGTTATGGAAAGTTGACCATTACAAACAAATAGGCTGACCGTGCGTAAAGAAACTCGTTAGCCAATCGAAAACGTTGCAGCCCGTGTGCCATCATTGCACACGGTCAATCAAAGTCTTCTACACTGTCGTGCAATTACTTTACGCACAAACTGTTTTATTATCAAATTTGACATTTTATCAAAATGTCATTTAAATGACAATTTAAATGTAAAATGACATTTTATTAAAATGTTAAACGAACTTTCGTAAACGTCAAAAATTAATTTTTTTTAATAAAAATACTTGTGGTCGTCGGAAAAGCATAGTATATAACACGTGCGGAAAGGTGGATATTTTAGCACTAGTTATACAATATTACTATACTATTTGCATTCGAGAATAAAAGTTTTTCTGCGAGCGCTAGAGAGCAAATAAATCATTCGAGAATGCGAAAGCATTTCGCAATCGTGTATCAAATATTTTTTTGATAACTATCCCAAAATTAGTAAAAATGTGATTAGAAAGTTTGACATTTACGATTAATTATTTTGAAGTTAATGATAATAACAATCTATAATATTTCGCGTCCCGAACTGTCATTTCGCATTCCGTTCGCAGAATATCTTATTTCGCGTAACAGAAGCAATAAGAATGTCAACTTTTTAAATGCAATTATCGAAAAAGAAAATTTAATAAAGTTAAATAAACATTATTACAATTTATACGAGACATATTCTTTTACTATACATCTATTTAAATTATAATTTTCCTAATGCAATACTTTTCACATGTGAAATTTATTATTTTTAAAAACAACATTTTTGATAACAATACAATTACCGAGATCCGTTCGCATTCAATATCCTCGAGAACGCCCTATTTATATTGTTATAATAATAATAATATTAATTATTAATTAATTTTCTAATTTCAATTAAAATTAAAGTAGATTATTTATTAGCGAACTTTAAATAAATCAGTTTTTCAGATCAGTAATCTCAGATTTTTCCTGTACTTAACATTAAATCTTAACTTTTGTATTGCGAATTTTAAAATCGTCTTCGAATACGTTTTAATGTAAAAACACCGTATCTAAACATTTATACCCTTAGCTTCAAAGCAGGTAGATTTTACGACTTTACGGAGGCAGGCTATTTCAACCAAGAAGGATGATCTGTTTAAAATTTCTCTAAAATTCACTAACAGTGCCATCTACGGATTATCGTTTGGCGGCAATAGGGACCGTACACCCTTAAGCTCCCAATTTGCGTTAATATAAAAATCGGCGGGTAGCCCCGGACAGATATCATTAGTGGCCTAAACGTGTTTTGGCCTTACAAACGTCACAAATGTAGTAAAAATCTGATGCGTCAATGTTAACACATGCTTCGTGGGCCCAATTTTTGCAGTCATGACACTGAATCCAATATTTTTTAAACGTTCCGGCACATATGGTACACGCTGTCTCTTCAACTTGATGGGAATCACCTTAAATAGTTGTCGTTGTTTTCAATTTTTTGCCACCTCTACCTTTTTGTTTTTCCTCTAAATCTTGTTTGTATCGAGAAGATGTTAAAATCTCACTCTTTTGTGTCTTTCGAGACCGCCTCACCAAGCGTTTGTAAGATACGTCAGGAAAAGGTGACAACTGCTGTAATACATTTGTAAATAAATAATAAATTGCAATGAAATTCGACAGGGGCAATGAGAAATGTTTGGCAGGAACAAACACTCACTGTAGCTTGTCAATCAATCTGTGCTCATGCATTGACTAAGTTGCATATGCGTACAAACTCTATGGGGGGCCCCCGAAACTATGTTTTGGTTTTCCAATGTGTTTACTTACTTAGTAATTGTACTGTCCCGGGCTACCCGACCGTCCCCTACTTGAAAGATCGACCGAAGCTAACTCGCGAATTTTCATAAAATTTCAATCATTTATCTATTATTCGAATAATAAAATTAATCGCGAATTAATACTTCCTTAAATTATTATTAATTTTAAACTGAATTAATAACGTTGTAACGTTATATGTAATTATAAATACTGTAAAGCCTCAATTTTCAAAGTCCCGATAATTCGAACGCATTGAAATAGGATGTGCAGATGATATATAGGATTTTCTTTAGTTACATATTACTATATTTACTTGAGCTATAGTGTACACGTTTTTAACTAATACATCAGTTCCAAATTATTTCGAATATTCAAGGTTTCACTGTATATTATAAGTTATAAATAGTATCTAAATTATAAAATTATATAAAATAATTGTAAAATGTTAGAATTTATTCGGTTAAGTTCTGTTTCACCTTTTCAGCCTCAAATTGTTTTCGAGTAAGTGGGTAATTCGCAATGCACTCGCGAAGTCCTTACGCGGTAATTTGTTTTTGGTATTAAAATAATCTATGCTTTATTCGTTTTTTTTTTAGACTTTTATAACCGTGATAACTGTATTGTTTAAACATATCACAGTGGATCCTCGTTTATCTGAGGTTCGATTAATCGAACGTCCGTATTAACCGAGCCAATTAGGGAGAGAGAAAAAATTAACGCACAGTATAAAATTGAGTGTTTTGAATTTGTTTTTTTCTGGTTTATTAGTTATTTTAGGTATGTATTATGTACATATATTGATCTACTGTATTTTATAATGTGCAATAAATTAGAGTTTCTAAATAGCTATATTAAAACGAGAACTTTATTATTTATGGTTCCAATATGCACTTTTTAACTAAATTTTTTAATGTGTTGACTTTACTAGGACTTGTTAACGATCGTATTGCAATATTGGTTATGAATCAATGTCAGTCCATAATATCCTTGGTAAGCTTGGTAAGCAATGTATGTTTCTTTTTCTTTAAAAACATCACAAGCCCTAGGTGCCTAGGCATATTCGACAGGCGTTAAATAATACTTTTTAAACTACCGAAACCGAATCAAAGCAAAATAATAAAAATTGCGCAATTTGCATATTAGAACTACGCCATATTTTTGCTTACAGAGATTAGAATTGATACACTTTTTAAGTTTTAAAACATCGAAATAATAGTTAAATAGGTAACTAACATGCCTAACTTTAATAACTTATTAGCAAAAGAACCAAATAAGCATATGTGCAGGGCCTAAAATTCAAATTCATAAACGAAACTCGTTCGCAATTACTATTTAAAAAGTTTATTTTTATATGTAGGTACCTTAAATGTCTTTTTGCGGCTCTATATGTATACTAACTGTACCTATAAGTATCACAGAAAATTCATGCTTTTCTCGAGTCAGAGAAAAGAGTCATCGAGTCATCGAGTCATCGAGTCATCCGGTCAGTAGTGAACTGCGTCATCACTATTGACGTTATAGTCAGAAAATATTATTTATAAAGAACGTCCGTTAAATCTATTGAAATAGAATATTGCTTGCTCGTGAATTTTTGTACGGTGGATTTTAAATCGACATTTTCATTTTTGTCTTAACACTCTCCAAGATTAATTTGAAATTAAACTTAAAACCGACGTTCTGGACGATACCTATAGCTTCGGATTCATAATTAATTGCATTTTCCTTTCGTTTTTCATTTAGTTGTAATTTGCGAAAAAGAAGATCGCATTAATTTACTAAATGAGTTCAAAATAAAAGCAACGCCCATCTGCTAATCCGGGCAAAAACAAAGCGGAGAATCAAAAACAATTTCAATCGAGCAAATCGCGGGACTCCATGACCGTTTCACAGCCATCTATTCAAGATTGTAAATTACAGCAGTGTAATACGCATGCGATTTTAGTCTTTAACCTTAGAATGGTACGGTATCGGTTAATTGTCGGAAAATCGTTTCCAGTTATAAGTAGAAAGTTATATTCTAATGTCGGGTCCCTGGGAGTTTTGGTAGAGCGTTTGGTGGGAATTAACCGGCTTTGAATCGCATTAATCAGCGTCTTCTAAATCCCGGCTATGGCTGTTTGTTGCAAGTCTCGCTTTACTCGCTTACCCCCCTATACGCTCTATTACCGGGACGCGAAAAATAAGAATAATTTATTAAAGACCTATTGTTTTGCATATAAATAATGAACTACCTACTTTAAAAAGTCGTCAAAACGATTATTTCGTTTAGTTCGCTGCGCCATAAATACATGAAACAAAAGGGAAATAATTAATTTACAGTTCGCTTTTTCATAGTTTACCCAAAAAGGAAACATCGATAAGGAAATTCCCCAGGCTATTCAGTATGCAGAAAGCGGCGGTGTTAAGGAACTTCTCAGTTCTGCAATGTTCATAGAGAGCTTTCTCACTTCTCTCAGGACCTCGCATCTCTAACTCTCATCCTTTATCCTGCCCACACCCTTTTCCTTCAGCCGACGCCATTGCACAAAGTTTAAATGGGGTTATTCAGTTAGCGAAAATTTGTTTATTTACTTAACTGTAGTTAAACTTAAAATATTGAACTTTATTTTACTCACCATCTTTGTTCATCCCCATCGAAAGACACTTTTTTAATCGACATGCTTGGCATTGATTCCTGTGAGCTTTGTCGACTATACAACGACCAGTGCCTGCTTGACATCTGTGAAAAAAAAAAGAACAATTGCCGATGAAAACGTATAATAAATTATATGTAAGTACACTTTTAGGTACCTATACATACCTATTTGTTTAAAATTAATTAAATAACTTAAATAAGCAACAAAAATCGTAGTCGATAATTGATGAATATTTTAATTAATGATACAGACGTGAAAGTGTACAAATAATTTGATTGATTACCTATAGAAAAAAAATCTAAATACGCAAAAGCACGAAGAAAAGATTATTTGTTATGATTCATTATTATTACGGTTTCACAACAAAGATGATTTGGAACCTCTATAAAGTTATTTTCAAAAGAAGTAATAAAATTGTAAATCAATATGTAAATCCGGACTTTATGTTTTTATTTGTAATAATTTCTTACTAAAAAAAAGTTTTTTAAGTTTTCAATGGATTGCATTTTTATCTAAACACAATAAGTAAATTTTGTTTTTTTTTTCAAAATGAACATAAGCTTTGATTAAAATTGCATATATAACTTACTATGTATAATTAATAAAAATAAAAAACTATTTCGTATAAGAATTTTCATTTTGTCTCGTTTTTAAGTGATTTCGATTAGGTTCCAGTTTTTCACGGTATACAAGATACTATAGGGGAAGTTGGGGATCATTCAACCATTTTTTTTGTTTTTCGTTTACAGATTTTATGCAAAATAAAATTAGTAAGTTTTTTAATTCGTAATAAAATAATTTAAGGTAGTCGGCTTTATGTCAACTCCAAAAAATGGTTGAAAGTGCCCCAGTAGTGAGATAGTTTCAACCAATAGTCCAAATTTAACCAGTGTAGTCAAATGGAATTATTTATTAATAATAACTCAAAATTAGTCTTCTAAAAAAATTTAAAAAGTGCGATTTTTTTTAAATTGTTTGGCTTTGGGCTACCCAATTAGCCAACCTAATTTATTGTGATGGCTTTTACCGAGTTTGGTTAGTACGGGTTAGTGTTAACATTCAAAAACGTCCGTGATTGCAGCGGGATTCGAACCCGTGGCCGTGAGTGCGCTAGAAGGCCAGTCGATAGGCTGACCTTCTAGGTCACGCGGCTTCTCAGTACGATTTATTAACATAATTAAATAAATATTTAATAAATAATGTAATAAATTGTACAAATAATGAAGTATATCTATCAAACAAATTTGTATAATACAAACATGTAAAAATCTAACACAGGTCCCCATCGCATTTTCGTTAATCTGCGCTTAATTCTTTTTACGAATATATTTTCTAGGCATCTAAAATATATTTTTAGATTTATAATGCCGAATTATTCTACTCTAAGATTTATTCTAACGTTCGTCATACCTTCAACCGGTGGTTGAATGTATCCCATATGCGCCATTAAAAAATATATTTTAATAACAAATGTATAGTTAGAATTACTTCAACATTTAATTACACGAGATATCGTAGTCTTACGTAAAAATACTTTACTAGAAAATATTCCTTTTAGATTGTGCTAGATTTAGTTATGAAAATATGACAAAATCTTACCGTGAAATATCAAAATTGATATTAATTTTATAACTTTTCTTCTATGCGTCACAAGCACATTATATTCGGTGCCAACTTGGACTATTACATAACTCTAGTATAAGCAAACGGCTTAATCAAATAACTCAAAATCCAAATATTCGTTCATTCGTTAATTGAAAATTGAATAGATAAGGTATAGGTATCTGGGTCGAATATGGCCACCTTAAGGTTTGACGTTAATTTTTCGTATTTCCTAAGATATGAGACCATTTATCTGTATTTTCCTATTAAACGTATGTATTTAGAAAACAGACTAAAGGCAAGAAGATTTCAGTTCTAAATTATTTCATTAATATTTTAATAGTGTAAGTGAAACATTTATAAAATTATTAAATTTAGGTACTTATCACTTTTTAGTATATAAGTCTTATCTAAATCATGCTTATCAAACCTGTTTTTATTAGGTATATTTATTATATCTACATTTATTATAAAGGTCGATTCTCACCTAAGCCTCGCGTCGCATCGCAGCGCAGCAAGATGCTGCTTCAAATTGTTTGCATGTTATTAAATGATGCTGTCCCCACTTAAGCGAAGCCGCGCTGCGTCATTTAATAACATGCAAACAATTTGAAGCAGCATCTTGCTGCGCTGCGACGCAACGCGAGGCTTAGGTGGGAATCGACCTTTATAATAAATGCAGATATAATAAGTATACCTAATAAAAATCTAATAAAATCAGATTTGATAAGCATGATTTAAATAAGACTTATATACTAAAAAGTGATAAGTACCTAAATTTAATAATTTTTAAAAAATGTTTCACTTTCACCATTAAAATAAACTAAAACAAAACGCCCCCTATATTCACAATTATATGCGAATGTTGCTTACGATACGTATAGGAAAATGATGTTGAGGTTGCAAATCTTTCTTACGAAGAAAAAGTATAGTATTTCCAATATCTACATGTAGTTATTATATTTTTTTCATTTTACATTGACGATATTGTTTTTTGTTTAACTTGGTAAAACATATTTATTAACTATTAATTGTTTATTCCTTTTTACAATTTAATTTAATTTTTATGAACTTAATTAGGTAAAACCATTTTTTTTAAGCAATAACAACTGACAAAAGCATCAAAATCCCAACAAAGACTGTTTCAAATAAATAATAATTGTTTTTAAAACAATTTTTGAATTTCGTTCCGCCGAGACAAAAAAATCTAAACATATACTAATTTAAAATATTTTTTTTTCAATATCGAGAAGAAGTCTACTATAGTTTAGCGATTAATAAAACATATTAATAAAAACACCGACAGAATGAGAACAGATGATGGACCATAAGACAACGATAAATGAATAATTTTTTTTGGGTTACGAGTTTTCCAGAATAATCATTGAAAATCCACATGTTCGATTACATTCGCTATAAATAAGCAACATATGCGTAAATACAATTGGCGATTATTAAAATTTATTAAACATTTTTGGTTAATATGGATTTTAATCGAATCATAAACAAACGAAGTACTACTTGTAGATAACTAATTAAAACCGGCGCGAAAACTCGAAATATCAAAAAGTAGAATTGATATAAATATTGAATAAGGTTTAATCTTCTTTTACATCAAGAGAACAAATCAGACGAGATAGAATTAAATTATTTCCTAAGTTTCATAGAGAGAACCGTCGCCCTTCGCCGAAAACTTTCAGAGAGGGCTTTCAAAAAATGATGTAATTTTGTAGCTTTGCCCCGAAATTGCTTTTCTTTCTGATAGGATTTTTATTTTTAGTCTTCTTTGATAGGTTTTGGGGACGAGATATCGCACGACAAACTTTTATATGACGATATTGTATTTTTCTGAGAAGTTAAAAAGGTGGAAGGGAAGGGAAATGAAGTAGAAGGGGATCGAGAATATAACTTTAATTGTATTTTCGAAAGGAGATTTATTTTTACGTTTTCTTCTTAATACTTTATGATTGCTGGTTTGTAAAATTTACATTTCTGTTTGATATCTCTCGCGCGCGCCTCCCTCTCGTCGATACGGACAACCTAACTAACTTTAGTTTTATTATGATTGAAGTGAAGTAGACGAGTGTGAACCGCAATCAATTAGGGGACACATAATCCCAATCCCGGCGTTGCTGACCCATGCGCCCTTTGTGCTCTAATCTGGTTACAGAAATCGCGTCTGCCGTGACTGCCCTCGCCCAAATCGATACATTATGACAGAAGCACTTTCAGGATCGACGAACGACTTATCCTTTATATCAGATATTACCTACTCCTGAAAATTAATCGACGGAAATTCCCAAAATTTTTTTGAAATCGCTGGCAAGACGAAGACCTATTCCGTTGAAGCGAAATAAAAATTGAAATAAAAGATACCGTTCCGGACATAATTTGAATTCCCCGTAGATTCAGAAGTGGGATCAATGGGGCGCGTTTAAAAGGGCGGTAAGCGAGCTGCACTCTAATCCCTAGTCTGGGCATCAGGTGCCGGTACAACGCTGCGAGCGACAGTTGCTGTTCTGACTATAGGATGGATAATGCTGTAATACATATGTAAATGTAGTACACGTCGTCCGTTGTTAACGATCGCTGATGTAAAATTGCCGCATTGTTAAAAGATAATTTAAACAATTCGAGCGCCTATCCGTCGTAGTAACAACTATTTTGACGGAAATGGAAAACACATTTTTCTAAATCGTGTTCTGAAAGGGTAGGTAGGTAGGTATAAGAATTTTTTTCCATTTCTCCAAATTTGTTCACCACATTTACTATTCAGCGTAGCGTATAGTTCATGAGACATCATATTCGCCAGAGTAGTACTCGCGCATTGTCGAAATTCGAAAATAAGCGCGCGATTTATCAAATTTGACTTTTCGTTGCTCGTGTGCGTACGTGCATACATTTATAATATTATTAATTTTGAACTTATACTTTCCATCTGGGGTAAAACGTAGTTTTAGTTTAACGTTTCTGTTTATAAACGGACTATCTGTAAACAAGCTTTCTAATACACTATAATCAATCGCAATTAAACGTTTCGCCATAGGGTAATATCATCGATAGGTTGGTTGTAACAGTTAGGTAGCGGAAAATTCTCCGAATCCGGATCTGCTACCAATAGCTTTCCAATAGTTTAGTTGACGGCAAATCCAGGCTCGCCAAATGATTCCCAGTGTTCCCTGGGGAGCCAAGGATGAGCCGGTATATATAAAGTGATTCCACTAGAACACATGTCCCAACCCGGCTGTTTTCCTCTATACATATCTAGCAGGCGCAGTTGGACGGTTTGCCTGAAGTTCGCTCGTTACTATACTAAGTTCATGTGGGATTTGGATTTTACTGTGTCGTACGTACACGACCTATTGTCGCGAAGTTTAATTGGATTTACATTCAATTTTGCATTTGCGTCAGAAAACTAATTTAATTTTCACGAACTCACCTGTATATGAGCTTTCTCCTTACGGATCGTTTAAAAAATCCGGAACAACCGTTACACGCTAATATTCCGTAGTGCTTTCCGGAACTGGTGTCTCCGCAAACGACACACACGAGACCGGGAGTTCCCTTCTTTGTGGGAAAACTCCACGGCGGCGGAGGCGTCCTAGAAGCTTGCACTAAAGTCTGTGGTCCTTGTAAACTTAAAGATAAGGGATGATCTTCTGGCGCCGACGAATAACAATCTACGTTAGCCGGGGAATTTCTGACTTCTGAAAACAATTAAAAAAAAAACACGGTTCATTTAATGTTATAAACAACGTGTACACAAGTAATAGATATTATATTAACTCGACCACATGGTGTGCAATGTTCAATGGATTGCCCTTGGCGGGTCTGCAAATTTCCGTAACCCCAACCCTAAATTTTCGTACATAATGCCACCACTTTATCCTCGGATAACACAAATTAATACGCTACCATTAAATTGAGACGCCCCATAATCCCATAGACAAACATTCTTTCTTTCTCGCGTATTGGAAAAGTTCATTTTCGTTCTTGATCTGTTAGGGCACAGGTTCCGTTAAAGGGCTCACGTCAGATGTGTATTGTTTCATTTTGCGCGCGGTGCATATTTAAATTATAAAAGAATTAAACTGCTCGAATCTCTAATGTACATAAATGGAATTAAGTTTCGTTTGCTTATGTGCTATATTCGAATTAAATTAATTAAAATATATTTGAAGTCGTTAAACTAATTAAAAACTTATTACTTATTATAGGTAGGTATCTATGCGCGTTTTCTCCAAAATAACTATATACCTCGATATATCGATAATTTTAGAGTCACCCTATACACAACATTAAATTGCATTTGCACGAATAGGTACTATACTAATTGCATCGCACTTAAGCCCGGTCGGTTTAGAATAGGGGCGATCGCAAACACCATTGGGACCTTTAGAGTTGACATATGGGTCTAGCCCTGTCCCATTCACATGATAATCAAGCACACTTGATTAATACTCTAATATCAATTTGACTGGAACTGATTTCATAAACCCGATACTCTTTAACATTAGGGGTAACTGAAACATAAATAGAAGTTGACGGGGATGTTAGACAACATTTTACGTCGCACAGTATGTTTTAATTACGGTGTTTAAACAACAATAGGACTGATCTATAAACGTCTTATCGAATATTAATAAAAATAAATTCTATTCTACGTTGAACTGGGTATGTAAGCACTTAGCAACATCAAATTTGCAAGCAATTGTTTTTATAAGCAATTTAATTAGATAGTGTGTAGTATGTAGTTTTTGAGTATTTATTTCGACGGCATGTGTGCCAAAATAACACACGCTATGGAGTTTGATAAAAATATAAAAAACATCTATTATTTTTGCTTTTTATGAGTATAGGTGCGGCATTCGCAAGTTCACTTTGTAGTAAAAATATATAAGATTAACGAAAAAAAGTATAATAAAATAATTTAGTTCAGTGATTTAAGTGATAAAGCAAGATTTTTTCTATACACTTTTATTTAGTCGTTATAAATAAAGTGTCAAAAGTACCCGTCGATAGCATGTGAACTAAACAAATTATATAGCTGATCGAAGGTAACGAAAATTGCTTTTTCGCGAATATCTCGTTTACTATCGGTTGAACGATAAAAATACCTATATGATAAAATAAACTAGGGGAACTATTTTATAATTTATGTTCTTATCATTTTTCTATAAAGTCAATAGTTTCCACATGCCAGCTTCACAAAGTTTACCAGGTAACTCGACGTTAATTAACATAGAGAAATTTCACTTTACCTTTCGATACAAACATGAAAACTTATAAATCGTTAGACCTATCTAGGATGTACATTTTCAAGTAAGAAGCACAGAAAAATTACTCCGCGGACAGGAGTTATGAAATCATAAACCACTTAAACATTTAACCGGTATATCACAGACACCCCTAGTTCGATTTTCGTTTTATTTTTTTTTAAATGAAACGCATTTAAAGTATCTTTCAGACGATCTTAAAAAATCCCGATATATGAATACTTAAAGGTCAATTAACAAAAATAGCAACGACGAGTTTTTTTGAATTGTAATTTAAAAAATTATTATTTTGTTTTGTCGTTTCATAAATACAAGATATGTTTTTTATAATAAATAAAATAACAAACGTTTACTTTAATTTATTTTAAAATTTAATCGATTAATAAAAAGTTTTGACTCAAACCTAAAAAAAAACACTCGCCGTTACCATTTTTATTAAATAATTTAACTATTCATCAACCTACCGGGATTTTTTAAGATCGTCTGAAAAATACTTTAATTGCCTCTCGTTTAAAAAAAATAAAACGAAAATCGAACTAGCGGTTCGGATTAGCAAGAGTGTACTGTATATATTACCAATCTAATATGCTGTAGGTAAATAAGTGTTATATATATATATATATATATATATATATATATATAAGTTGATATTAATACGAAAAAATTAAACGATTTCTTTTTATAAATTGCATAGGTAGTCGATTTCGTATAGAATACTATAAACATTGGGCGCATTTAGCCGGGAAGTCGCTGCCTAAGCACTAAAACATCGGTTCAAATTGAACTGCTTTCTATTTACGCTTTTTTATTTTATTTTTGTAATTGACGTATGACATCAGTTGTGCCACGTCGGCTTAAGGTCGTTCAGCTATTAAAACATGGCGCTTACTGTCCGCTGTTTCAGCGACGAGCCCAGCTGAATACGCCCATTACGAAATAAAAATGATAGATATATAGTTTTTAATTTTTATTCAATGCCTAGGTACCAATGTCAATGCCTGGTAGGTGCATATGTTTCTAAAAACAATTATGATTCAGTTAAGCCGGGCTTTACGTAGTTATTGTAAGTAGATATCTACTTATTAAATATAACAGTGACGTTTTAATATTCTAATATTCTTTTAATGTTCCAACTGCAACTAATTGAAAATTGCCCAAAACGGATAGCCTATATTTTCGAGATCGAAGAAAAGCTAAAAGAACGCGTCTGGGTCCCGTCATCAGACAGGCTGCAATTTTCTATGAAAATTCGTCAATACACCAGTTTAAAATTATCTGAATAATCACTATCTACTGCCTTTATATCGTAGAATTATAAATTTACTCTATTTTTAATTTGAAAACTATTCGTGTGCCTCTCAACATTGAAAATTTCCCTATTACAAACCATAAGCCAAATAAAAGTTTAATCGCATTTTTATGCGACCGATAAAATACAAAGCAACTAATAAAACATGCGCGCCACCTACTTTCACATGATAACTTATCGAAGTGTGAACAAAGAATTGAAGGTTTTTAAAATAAATGTGGGATTTCCTAATATATACGTATAAACTCGAATGCATTTATATATAGAATTCTGGCAAAACCGCTTCAGATCGCTTGTTTGGTTTGTTTCAGTAGTTCGAATTTTAAATTACGGCGTCGTATTATCCGTGTGTGCGAAAAATGCTCATTCGGTTTATAAGGCCTTTTTGCGTGTTAGTGCGCGTTAAGTGTTATGTTGTGTTCCCTAAAAGGATTATAAACCAAAAGGATTAATACGACGAGGAAAGGTAGAATATTTCTTTGTCGACTAACTCTATGTATTTATAAAGTGTAAATACATGAACCTTTAAGCTCTAACACAAATTCTTTGAAAATCGAGCTTGGTTAGCCTCTTGGATGGACTAGGTTAGGGTCTTGGTTAGCGTTCCCCTCAAATATTCGACAGCCCAATTTCGCGAACGAAATTTTATCTTACGCGCGTTTTCGCAATTACAATGATTGGTGAAATACAATGAAATATGAAGCGTAGGTTTAGGTATGTAATAATGCAAGTACGCAGTCAACGGAAGAATCTACGTTCGAAATTGGCGATAGAGGGAAAATGATGACGAGAAAAAGATAGGAAATTTAGAAGTTTATAATTTTTTCTTATAGTATGTTTCTGACAAGTGGTAGTCCCAACGGATTTGTTAAACATGTTTTACCGTGAAGACGCTGTTTTAGATTTGCAACACTGACAGATATATTGATTTTGGCAACACACATCCAACTATCATTCCTGTGTTTAAGTTGATCGTTTGATGTTAAATGGTGAATTTCCTATAAAAACACTTTTCGCTCTCTTTTGAAACGTGATGATGTTAACTTCCTTTAACAGTTAAGAATTGTAATAGATTAAGGTTTTAATTTGTTTATACGAATTTTCTACGTACTTTCGCGATACTAGCTACATAAAAGTTACAAAAATTTAGCTATACAGTGTATATATATATATATATATATATATATATATATAAGGAAATATTTTAAATTTTGCAATTTTGATCGTGTAAACTATGATCATTAGTGGATTTTTTTTATTGCCTTCTTGGATAAAAGGGAAGGAAAAGGAAAAATATTGAAAAGTTGAAGTTGATAAAAAAACATTATTGAATACAGTTTTGATATAATTTTAAAACTAATCAAAGAACCCAAAAAGTCAGGATAAGTAGTTTTTGTAAATTTATTTTCTAAAATAAATTTGTTTGACGGTTACTTGTTTGGTTTGATTGTTTTGACACTTTTGATCGCGGTCACTTCAACAAAATGTCGACGTTTACCATAAAAACTAAATAGCGGAAAAATCAGCTGTCGCATAAATTATTTTTGCCTTATGTATTGTCATTTACTGCAACAAAAACCAGGTGATCAAAGTGACCCCCAATAATTGAGACAATAATCAGTTTTGTTTTTATTTTTGAGAGGTTTCCTTTGATCTTTTTAAGTGTAAAAAATGTAAGGATCGATAGTTCACACATAACTGCACGTAATCATTTAATAAAATAATAAATCGTCTAAATTATATCGAAGCAGTTTTGACAGAGTGACTTAACCCATAAAAAGTAAATTTTACAGGAGCGCACATTTTCTGGTAGAAAAAATCAGAATATTGTTACCAGATTTTAACAGATGATATATTTGTCTTATTAGATGCATAAGATGATTAGTCAGAATAACTCGCTTTCGTAAAAAAGTGCGAGTTGAGTCGCTCTGCCAAAACGCCATCTATATAATCGTGTGTATACACAAAAATGTTGAAAAAATGGTCAAAGTCGCCCTCCGTTTACGGTATGCATTCTACATTAGGTAATATTATATTTAGATTATGCCGAGTTATAAAAAAACAAATATAATAAATCTGATGCTTTTAACCTTTATGGAAGTATAGTTGGCATTTTTTATTTTATTTTTTTCATTATATTGTGCATCATACTTCTGTAGACAAGCTAATATGGCCCTTTTTATGATTTACTTTTAATTCATTGTTTGTATCGAGATATCGGTGCTCGTTTAACAAAATTTTAATAAAAGGGCAGTTGTTACTCTATCTTTGTTGTGTTGTATAATTTTTTTTGATTTGAATTTGTTTATGTTTACCTGATTTACCTAAGGGCCGATCTTTTTATCTTCCATTTAATTTAATTGACATATATTTACCGTAGAAACGTTTGTTCAAACAATTGTTTCCGTGGTAAAAATTTGTCAAGTAAATTTATTGGGAGATGAAAAAACCGGCCCTAAATATTAATGAATCGCTCAACTCATGATCGGTGCTTATACTTTTAATATCGAATTCGTATCGTTTGCTACTTTTATAATATAGGTACCTATTTCGGTATCAATTAAAACCCTCAAAATGCAATATTCTGTTTGAGAAAAACAAAATGCGACATTAGCTCGTTAGATTAATTTACTTTCGACACGGTGAATGTAAAATATTTTCATCGCCAGTTAATTAATTACCTACCTATTTAGAAATTAAATCATTTTATTGATGTATTTTAGGACGAATTAATTTTTTTTGTGAAATAAAAAGACGAATTTTTTATAACTTAGGCCACACTAACTTTTAATAGAACCGAATAAAATAATAAAATATAAACTAAAATTATTTATTATAAAAGATTTCATTTTTTAAAGAAATGACAAACATCACTTATTGTTAGTGCGATGATTAAAAAAATTAAATAAGACTTAAATAAATTTAAATTTTAAATAAAATTAAATAAAAATTCTAATTAACTATATATATGTACTTATTTGATTATGTATACCTACATACCTACACTTAATTTAATTAGTTAATTTTTACAATCTAGTGATTTACTTGTTAGGTAAATATTACACGCGTATACAAAAATCTTACAACCCTACTTCAATTTCAGAATTGTTTTCACTGCAATAATATCTAGGTAATAAAAAAAAAAACGGCATTTCAATATAACAGAAGCAATAATATGCAAATAATTTTACTTGCCCTTGTGTAGATGATGATTATCAGTCGGGGATGAGCAGGACTGATGAAGGGACGGTAAGATTCCCGTCGCTTGTTCCATCGCAGCCGTCGATAAATTCATTTCGGGTACGAGATCGTCTTCGTAAACTTTAAAATGATGTGGGCATTTCTTTTATTGTTATCGTGACATTTATTTTAAACGACAATTAGTAGTATTTTCACAATTTTTGTTTATTTTCCGTAGTCGTCAAACATTTTATCTTCAAACACAATTACTTAGACGTTGCCGATTCACTAACTCTGAAATAAATTTCGTTAGTAGGTACAAGAAAGAACACCCCAAGATTTGTTTAACCGAATGGATTGTAAAATGAGGGATTTTGAGCAAGGGCCAGGGTAGTGTATTACGAGGATGTCATCCATGGGCGGGATCAGACTTTGCTACCCCGTGTTTAACTTCTGTCATAGCACGCGACTGCGCTCGGTGCCCCCTTGCCTTGTCACCCCTTCGCGCGAGATATAGTCGGCCTTAGAATGTTCTTTTTTTCGATATTGTCGCATCAAGAAGCTATAAAATTAATTTTCTTGGATTAGGCGGGCCGCGTACTTTCAAACATATTTTTGTGCACCTAATAGATAACAATTTAAAATAAATTGGTTTGGCGATAGGTTCTAATTCACGGGGCACGTTGTGTAAATATGAAATTTGAAACGTAAAACATCAATAATTGTTCTGATGGTTATGTATAGTTTAAATGTGAATTAGGTGTTTCGACGTTCACACATTTGTAATCTTTTTTGTCGTCGTTAAATATTTTTTTTTTTCATTTTAATCATAATTTTCTATAGTCTACACGTTTATAAATAAATAGGTGCCTATTCGAATGCCTTAAACTTAACATCTACCTATTGATTTATCTGAATAGATACAAGTGATACAAAGTGATGAAAAGTGATACAAGTGACATTTGTTTAAATGTTGACATACATAAATGTGCAGGACAACGAGAATTGTGATGTGGAAGTTGCTCAAAATATCATAATTTATAGAAAAAACAGTAGCACTCGGTCCATAATGACAGCTACATATAAATGGCTATATTAAAAAAAATTGGGAATATTTTTAGTAACTGTATCTACTTTTTAGTTACCCACGTTTAAAATTAAGTATCTCGCGTAAACTTGAACGTCACTTTTGTACCACCTTTCCTCTAAGTCACTCATTATACGGCAATTGATGTGTTCCAAAAAAAATCGTTATGCAAGTCGAATCTTTGAGGTTGAGGATTTAAGCACGTTAAATAATAATTATTCTGGTCGTCCTTGTCGAAGGACCTGAACGGTCACAGTCTAAATGTTTTTGATCTGTGAGTCGTGGTGGTTGCTAGAACAGCATCGCCATTGGCAGACTCGCGCTAATCCCATTGGTCTGACGTGCTCTTTACCCACATTGGAGCCCCTCCACGGAGTTCCGGTGACCTCTGCCCTGCTCCGGGCTCCGGTGTGTGCTGCTTCCGTCACGACGCCGCCGGGACTAAAGAAGGATTACGATTGTTTTTGCTCCGCAATATATTTAGTGCTCGATGGAGTAGGAAAATTAATTGAAAAACTGCACTTCTATCGCCAACTTTAATTTTGGCTCTGAACGCAGACTATAAATCTATTCATCTGACAATGATAAACTGTTAATAATTATTCGATTCTGTAGACGCTTATCAAGTGTTCGTGTCGAATTACAAAATATTGCGGCGAATATAAAACACGAATATTATGTGTTAATTTTTGTTTTAAATAGATTTTGTGTCGAAGGTGATCTGTAAAAAGTTGGAAAAATTTTTGGAAACATTTTAAATATTAGGTATTTTTCTTTTTGTTTCGATTCACTTACGCCCGAGGTAAATACGTAAGATTATCGGTAACTGTTTAACACGAAAATGGGTTTCTATTTACCTATTTGGTCGCTCGAGTAGTTCTTCTTTAGGTCGAATCCGTAAATAAAGTGTTAAAAAATTAGGTACAGTTGTCAGAAAATCTACAAATGCATAACGGACTGTTACAAATATGTTTATCCCACTTTAAATTGTTAACTTTTTTTATTGTTTGAAAAAAAATACTAAGTATTACAAAATATGATTTACTTCTATAAGTACTATAGGTGTTTATTATGTTCAGATGTTCATAAATAATATGTATGAATATCGTATACAGGGTGTCCAGGAAATTGCGGCAAATCTCTCGGCAACGTCGAGATCGAGATAATGCCACAAGTTCTTATAAATTTTTTTTTCTACAACGCTCCCCTAAAATTGAAAAATAAAAATCAATTCTTTTAAATAACACTTTTAATTACGTTCGAATTTAATAATATTTGGAACAACCACGTATTAAATATAAGGTCTTTAAAATGGTGCCAATAGGTTTTTATTAAAAATAATTAAAATTTACCTAGATAATTAAAATAATTATCTGTAATATACTCTGCATCTCTTATTCTTTATGTGTGATTTTCTCGAAAATGATTCATTTGATCGAAGTTAAACAAGAGCATTTTTTTCATCCTGAAACGTTTGGGAAATCCGAAAATATCCTTAAAAATTTAAAAACTTAAACCTCTGGAAAATGTTGAGGTTAAAAAGGTTAAGAGCAGTGCAACCCTGGCTCGTCTGAGGTAATATCAAAAAATGTATTACACAGTTTCAAAGACCTTCATTTATTACGTAGGTATACCAGGAATTGGAACAGGAACTTGTGGCATTATTTTGACGTGATTAATACGCTCTCGAGAGATTCACCGCCATTTCCTAAACACCCTGTATAGTAGTTGACCTTATAACAGTATTCTAATATCCAATAAGTACGTTGATAATTTTTTACTGATTCAAAGCGTGATTTAAATGAACGCGAAAGAAATTTTTAGGCACGATTTTCTACACGTGCAATGATTAAGAGCCCACGTACGTTTTATTATCACGAGGGCAAGAACCGTCCCTGATGATAAAATAAATTTCTAAAATTTAAATACATTGTTGTGGTTATACGCGCGGTCTTTCGCAGTATAGTCAAACGACTTTCAACTGTGCTTTTGTGTGTATGTGTGTATTATCTTTTGGTATTAATGGAATATTTTCTCTGCATGGGAATCAACTGGATGCGGTTTTACACGACAAAAAGGTCAGGATTTTGTCAATTTATTAATTATAAGGGCTTTGGAATTAGGTGCTTGTTATATTTTATTTAGTATAGTATAATTTATATATTATAGTAGGTATATAAGTACCCTCAAATCAACCATACACTCATAATGGCAGTTCAAGACCTATACAATAACTGTATATCGAAAGTAAAAATGGATAATAAACTATCACAAGGGTTTGCAATAGATAAGGGACTAAGACAAGGTTGTTGTATATCGCCTACACTCTTTAAAATATATATAGAACACGCATTGAAAGCCTGGAAAAGAAAATGCGGAATGATGGGTTATGAAATCAAGAACGATACAACATTATTTACATTACAATTTGCAGACGACCAGGTAGTAATCGGACAATCTAAGGATGACTTAGAATATATGGCCAGGAAACTAATGGAAGAATATCAACAATGGGGACTGGAGATGAATGTTACCAAGACATAGTATATGAGTATAGGAGCAAAATTAGGAGATTTGACACTTGAGAATAATATAGCGATTGAAGAAGTGGAACAGTACAAATACCTAGGGGTAACATTTACAAATGAAGGTCTGAAGACAGAATGAAGACAGAAATTCAAAACCGAATCACACAAAGTCGGAAAGTCATAGGGGCTCTCAATGGTGTATTATGGTCAAAAAACGTTAAAAAAGGGAGCAAACTTAGAATATACAACTCTATAATAAAAAGCGTACTATCCTATGGCAGTGAAATATGGACAATGACCGAAAACGATAAAAGGAAAATATTAGCTACGGAAATGGACGCCAAAAGAAAATCGGCGAGGATTTCAAGACTAGAACATAAAACAAATGAATATGTCAGACAAATAATGGAAGTAGAAAAGACCATTATAGAGGAGATAGAAGAAAAACAATTAAGATGGTACGGACATATCCAGCGGATGGACGAAAGTATGCTGCCGAAACAAATACTCGAGTGGACACCACAAGGAAGAAGAAAAAGAGGAAAGCCAAGGAAAAACTGGAGTCAAGGGATCCAAAAATCCATGAGTGAAAGACACCTGAATGACGGAGAATGGAATGAGAGAGGACAATGGAAATTGGGAATCGCAAGGCGTAAAACGCTATAACGCGAATATATATATATATATATATATATATATATATATATATATATATATAAGTACCCTCACAAAATTAGTACCGTCAACTGGGGTGCTTGAATAGACACATGGAAATCGATAAAGACATGGCAATACTATAAAATCTAAAAATGTGCAAAATATTCCAATTCACCCCAGTTGACGGTAGCGAGATTTTTTTTAAATTAGTTTTCGATGGTACGGGGGACAAGGTACTAAACCTGGGGACGAGGTTCTTTCCTAGTTTTGTTTTTACTGTATCTCTGGAGGGTTTTAAAATAAGATAGACGCGCTCTATAGGATGTACTACCGTGTGCGACTCAATTCCCCAGTGGTCGGCGAACATCCTTTCTTGGTTTTTCCGATCACAATTTTTGCAACTTATTTTTAATTTGAGATTTTTACTTAAAGCAAAATATCGATTCGTTTCGGTTCGATCGTCTAATCGGTAGGTAAGTAGCAACAGAATGTATAAAATGTTTTTGATGTAAATTCGATTTCTTTCGGCGCGCAAAATGCGACGATCAAAGAATAATTGGAAAGGGCCATTTTAATTAACGGTTCATAATAAATTAGTAAATCGTGGTATGTTAAGACTCTTTTAGCAACTGCTTTATTATAACTTAATTGACATAAGCGCGCGTTTTAAAATTCAACATTGCATCTTCAAAAAAACCTGAGTTAATATAATGCAGTTTCGAGACACCGTCTTTTAAGCGAAAAAAAGTCTCTGCGCCCTTCGCGCCCCTTTTCGTTCGGCGTCTCTTGTTCGACTTTTTAAAAAATACTAAATTCTTAAACAGAAAATTAGTTGCATAACAGTTATTTTCATATTACTTCTTCCACCTAATTACGTTTGTATTAGGCACGTTTAATTGCCGCGTTTGCAAAACAAATTTATAGATATCTATCACAGACGTAACACAATCATACGGCAAATTTAATATGAATTCGATAGAAGCAGAAACGTAAAAATGTGATCAAATGCAATTTATATTTACTTTGATATGTGAAGCAAATGCACGTTGTTTGCCAATGCAATGTAGTAGATAGTACACTTGAAACGTTGTTAGGGTAGGTACTGTCGATATAATTGTTTGTATCATTTACCATTATTCAATTTGATGTAAATGATTTTGCAAACCTGTTTGAACAACCGTAATTTCATTTTACAAATTATTCTTTTTAATGAAAAGCGCTCGTTCGCTGGATTTAAATAAAATATCATTGTTGATCAAGTGTACTTTTTGTTTTTATAATGTTTTCATTGAACGTTTAAACATACTAAATATTAATTAAATATTTTTAATAACTTCATAAGATGTATACTTACTTGAAATTTATAATGGGGAAATTATGCAAATTAATTCTTAATAAAAATTAAGGTAAATTAATGCAATAAATAGCTCTTTATTTAAAATATAAACAAAGAAATATGAATTTAATTGGAGTCAAATTAAAAAATTAATGCAATAAATAGCTCTTTATTTAAAACATAAATAAACAAGTATGAATTTAATTGAAGTCAATCAAATGTTTACTTTATTCACCCCCTGTCTTTTAGCGCGCTGCATAATTCCAGCTCTGGTAGGAATTTAATCGATAGCTATTATAGTCCTATCCCAACCCCGATGAAGTTTGAACAACATTTATATGTAAGTATAAAAGAACGTACCTATATAGGTAAATAAACAGGGTTTTCCGAACGTTTACACGATTTCTCAAATATCGATCCTTTCCCGCGATTTATCTTATAGGTAAGTACAGTTTGATTTATTATTATTGGTTTCAAAACTATATTGAATATTGTGTTATATAATTATAGATAAACCAAAAACTTTTAACTAGAATTAAAACTGGAAATTTTGATGAAAAATGTCGATGTTCGACATAATTTCCTTCCTTTTCGACGCGACGGCGCCATTTTTGAATTGAATTTGTTTTTCCGGTTGAAGACGTATTTAGTATCTATTCTCGAACAGCTTCGACGACTTCTTCACTGGAACGAAACTGTTTCCCCTTTAGAAACTTTTGAAAGTCCAAACACACGGAAGTTGTATGGGGGACGAGGTCACACTACAAGGCGAATTGGGGATAACTATTCACTTGCAACATCCAACGTGCATACTTTTTGATAAGTAAGTTTTCTAGATAGGAGTCCGTTTATGTCCACGGACATGAAATGGATGTCCACTGGTTATCTATAAAAAATGTAAGTATATAAGATATTCTAATGATATCCGATGGACTGCCGTTTTATGCCCAGTAGTGAATGGTAATGAACTCTGCATTTTTTGTTGCTAGATTGCGACCATAGTTTAATTCTTTCAAATATAAATCGAGTTGAAATATTTATTAACATTGACCTACAGTAATCAACAATGGTTTTCCTAGAAGGAAGATAAGGATTTATCCCGACATCCATGTTTATAATTTTGAAGCAATAGATAATTATTACAGTTTATAGAATAGATACAAGAAAACCTTTGCACTACTTATTCCGATGGAAAATGACTATTTTTGAACAACTGTTTAACGTCAATTAGTTGTTTGGTGGAATGAACATTCACAAAAGATGTACAGTGAAACCTTTATCTGTGGACACCTCTCGTATGTGGACACTCCCATATTATGGACAATTTTAGGTATCCCAAATCATTTGCATAAGATTATATAGAAATTATACCTCTAGATTGTGGACACTCCCTAATTCGGACGCGGACCCTTATTACACATAAACCTCTTTATTTTGGACAATTAAACGGAAAGTAAAAATAAAAACCATTTGCACATTTTAGACTTTTAAGAATTTATGTTAAGATATTTTTTCTTGATAAGGCTTATTACTCAAAATAGAAAAGTTTCCTTTGAAGTAATCTTGATTGACATGTCATTGCTAAAAATAAATACAAATTTAAAGGATTAGTTTGAACAACTGTTACAACAAATACGGGTAAAGTGTATTTTTGTTTAGTTGCTCAATTTTTCTCGAGTTGTTAAGATAGCTCCGCGAAAAGATCTGACTATCGGCCAAAAACCGAAGTGATTGACTTTAATACAAGTAAAAAGTGGGGCGTTAGAAAAGTAGCGGAATATTTTGAGATATCGAAAAGTACTGTAGCCATCATTTTAAAACAAGAAATCGATTTGCGGAAAATATGGCAAGAAAATAAAAATCCAAAGTTAGCGAGACAGTTCTCGAAAACAAATGGTGCAAATATTGATCAAATTGTATATGAATGGTTTTACCGAGTCCGTGCAAATAATCTGCCCGTATCTGGACCATTCCTGCAGGAAAAAACTAAAGAAGTTGCAAAAGAATTAGGTTTGAATGGTTTTCGTGCTTCAAACGGATGGCTTAAAAAGTTTCGTAGTCGTCATTCAATTTCGTTTAACCCTTCTTTGCATGATGATGGAAATTTCCATCATAATATTTAGTCAACAAAAAAAGGTACTCAAAACCCTTGTACTGTAAATTTGTTGTTGCTGGCAACTTTTTAAGCGACTATTGCGTACAAAAAAACGCAGTTGTCACAAAATAGCAAACGTCACTGTCAATTACCAAGCCTACAACTTGTCATTCCGCTGTTTGTTGTGACTGGAAGAAATGAGCGAGATTTTAAATTGTTTTATGGAAATAAACGGAGATATAAAATACAATAAAAGTGAAAATGAGTGGAAAAAAGGTTTGTTTTCATGTTTTTGTTATTTTATATACAATTTATATCAAAACACTGTGAATAAATTTCTCAAAACTATGTGATAGAAATTTACATCACTATGCAGTAACTTCACTTGTAATGTATTGTAAACATTTTTTTGTTTATGTTCAGTTTATGTTGTTTTTTAGGTAAACTTGAATGATAGAGATATTGAAGATTATCTTAGTAAATTGCAAGACGGTTGGCTCTCAGAAGGTTGGCTCTCTCTCTCGGTTGGCGCCTTGATGACCAAGATTCCGATGATGAAAACCGCGATGCTGATGAAGTTATAAGAGTGTTGCAGGAGGAGAACGATGATGATGATGATGATGATGATGATGATGTGGATGAAACTGCTGACATTGATCCTCCTCTTGTAGAACCAGAAGATCAAGAACCCGCTCAGTCTTCTCACCCATCAACTTCATCCAATTTGCAGTCTTCATCCAGTTTTGCATTTGACAAAAGAAGCTTGATTTGGAAAAAAAGGAATCTGGTGTATGACACAGATAAAATTACTTTCTTGGGAAGTTCTACTGCTTCAGGTAGTCTATCACACCTAGAAACTCCATATCAATGTTTTAACCATTTTATCACTGAAGATTTTATCAAAACATTAGTAGAGGAGACAAATTTATATATAATACAGCGTAATCCCAGTTCATCTATAACATTTACAGAACATGATTTGTATAAGTTCTTTGGTATATTATTATACATGTCAGTAATCAAATTTCCTAGCACAAGATCATACTGGTCGCCAAAGTTTGGATATGAGCCCATTTCTTCAACAATGCCACTGAACAAGTTTGAGAAAATAAAGTTATCATTACATTTTAATAACAATGATCTTCACAAACCTGTAGGTCATCCAGAACATGACAGGCTTTATAAAATCCGCCCTGTTATCAAGCATCTCAATGAGAGATTTGCCACAGTGCCAATGAATCAAAGACTTTCTGTGGATGAACAGATGTGTTCTACCAAAATAGGGCATTTTTTAAAACAGTATCTGCCTAAGAAACCCCATAAATGGGGCTTTAAATTATATGTTCTCTGTGATTTGATGGGATATGCCCACAAGTTTGAGGTATATTCTGGACAAGAGAATATAGAGAAACTCCCAGATGAACCAGATCTTGGTGCAACAGGAAATGTTGTAGTTCGTTTGCTTCGAGGCGTGCTAAGAAAGCAAAACCACATCATATACTTTGATAATTTTTATACTTCTTTGCCATTGGTAGTTTTTTTAGCTAAATCAGGAATTCACACAGTGGGAACTGTGCAACAAAACAGGATACTGTACGCTCAAAAATATTCCCGTGTGAATTAATTGGATCGCTCAGGCCTCTAAGACTTTATTCGGAAAAATACAATCTACGTTTTTCAATCAAGTCGACCGCGCGACGTCCGCTTCGTCCCAACATCCAGAATCGAATCCCCGCCTTTATCCTTTTTGTCCAGGGTCAGCCCGGATACGTGATTTTTCTCAAAACCAAACCCTCCAACGCAACGTAGGTCACCGTTCCTCGCCCCAGACACCATAATTTAGTTGTTAATGCCTACATTGACTCATTAAGTGTCGAGAAGTCTGAGGTTGTTATTATTCTTGCGATCGGCTGAGGGTTGTTTCTCATTCGAACGGGGTCGTCGCGGGTCACTTTTCTTTTAACGCTTACAATACCAAATAATAAACTTCCAGAGAAGAAAAATTTCATGAAAAAATCTGTGCCCAGAGGTAGTTTTGAGGAAAGAGTGTCTGTGTATGATGGTATAGATTTGAGTTGTGTGGCTTGGAAAGATAATAAGATTGTAACCCTGTTATCTTCTTATTCTGGAGCATTGCCTGTAACTAAAGTCAATAGATTTGACAGGATAACAAAAGCAAAAATTGATATTACTTGCCCGTTTATTGTCCAAGAGTACAATAAACATATGGGAGGAGTAGATCTCATGGATAGCTTTTGGGCAGAAATCATATAAAATTGAGGTCTAAAAGTGGTATTTGCGTATTTTTTTCATTTATTTGATCTAGCTGTTATAAACTCTTGGATTGTTTATAAAAAATGCTCAAGAAAGAGGTGAACCTAAAAGAGTCTGTTACAATGGGCCAATTCAGAAATGAATTGGCCTGTGTGCTATGCAACAGAGGAACCACCAGAGAAGCTAAAGAGGGCGTCCTAGTACCAGTGTACTAGAAGAAGAATTAGAATCAAAAAAGAAAAGGTTCTCCAGCTCCACCACCTCCAAAAGACATAAGAACAGATGGTGCTGAACATTGGCCAAAAGTAGGTGGGTCACTCCGGTGCAAATTTCCCAAATGTAAAGGCTATTCCACAATTTCATGTAATAAATGTGGCGTCAATTTGTGCTTAAATAAAAATAATAATTGTTTTTTAAATTATCATACAGAATAAAGAAGATTTAGTAAAGAATATTTTTTTATTTATTTAGTACTGAGCTAAATATGTGACAATGCATGATGATGTAAATTTCCATCATATTGTTTTTTACATAATACATATTTTTATTTACACCAAGATTTTTTTAAATATTTTTCCTTTAATCTAGAGCATTAATTACATCACCCTGATTTTTTTTAAAAAAAAAGAAAAAATCATGCAAAGAAGGGTTAAAGCTATTTGCGGTGAATCGGCCGAAGTTAATCAAAAAACTGTTTATACATGGATCCAGAAGTTACCTGAAATTATTAAAAATTATTCTCTTGAAGACATTTGGAACCTTGATGAAACTGGACTATATTTTCGTGCTCTTCCCAATAAAACAATGTGTTTAAAAGGTGACTCTTGTAAAGGCGGAAAAATATCGAAGGGACAGTTATGTTTTGTGTAAATATGGTGGGCGATCGTGATAAGCCGCTTCTGATTGGGAAATCCGTCAAACCCCGTTGTTTCAAGGAATTAAAACCTAGTAGTTTTAACGTAATCTGGAAGGCAAATAAAAAATCGTGGATGATTAGAGAAATAACGATGGAGTGGCTTCATCAATTCGACCGCAAAATGAAAAGGCAAAATAGAAATATTTTGTTATTTCTTGATAATGCAACGTCTCATCCGGATGTTACGTTAGAAAATGTCAAGTTGATATTTTTCCCTGCTAATTGTACTTCCGTTATTCAGCCGCTTGACCAGGGCATTATTAAAAGTTTTAAGGTTCGTTATCGGAGTTTACCGTTGAAACATTTGGTAGCGTCATCGGAATCTTGCGGAAGCAGCAGTTTGTTTTTAAAAAGCGTGAACGTTCTTCAATCAATGCAATGGATAGTAACTTTTTGGATGCAAGTTCCGAATGACACTATAAAAAACTGTTTCCGTAAAGCTGGTTTTGCAGGAGAGATAGTGAACATTGAAGATCCAGAAGAGGTCTTAGATTTGGCTACTTTAGCCAAATTATTAAAAGTAGACAGAAATAAAATAGAGACTTCAGAAGAATACGCAGAAATCGACAGTAAAATGCATGCAGAAGATACAACGTGTGAAATAATAGACATTATAAATTCTTTTAGCGTTAGTGATTCATCAACACAACGAAGAAGATGCAGATCGGATCGATGAAAATATGAGTGAAATCGGCGAATATCAAGATTTACATAAAATTTCCAATTTTTCTGAAGACTATCGATTACAAAATCTTTAAAATCATTCTTTTTAAATAAAAATAATCCAAAATTAGTAAATATAGTAAGTTCTTTACAAATAGAAGTAGAAGACTGTGCTTCGTTTGCCAAGTTTAATCAAAAACAGACAAAGGTAAATGACTTTTTTCAATAATTTTTTAATTTGTATAATAATTTTTTTTTATGTTTATTTATAATAAATTTTCTGCTATATTTGCATGAGAAATATGTGCATTTTTTATTTAACAAAATTTAAAGACCCTCTCAAATGTGGATACTTCCCTAATTTGGACACTTTATTTGGTCCCGAAGGTGTCCAGATTAAAGAGGTTTCACTGTATTATGGACGTCCATTAAGGATATGGATAAGGTTATCCAGGGATGTGACGAAAGGATTACGCATGGACATCCATCCTTTGATCCTCCATCCACCAAATCGAATTATTCTTAATTTGAACGCTCCTCGTATTATGAACGAGAGCAGAACTTTAAACAACTTTAGATTTTATGTGCGTATAATTTCTTTTGTTTATGTTTGTTTTTATTATCGACGCTGATTTTTTCGTTTTCGTATTTTGTTTTGTAGTTCTTAAAACCTTAAATTTAACTAATAACGTAAGTTACTGTCGTGTCGGAAAAAATTCATTTCGACGGTTTTTCATTTCAAAGTGTGTGTATTGTTAAAATAAATTTTCTACGCAATTAATAAGAATTTCTTATCTACCTACTATTAATATTTATCTACATAATAAGCAGGTAGGTACTTAGGTACTTATCTTCATAAAATAATCAAATGTTAAAAAAGGTGCGTCTTGAAAATTACAAAATTCTTAGTTAGCACTACTTATGTATAATATGTGAATTTGTGGACAAAATATTATAAACAAAATCATCGTGTAATACCTAATAACGTATCTATAAGTTTTTCATTTTAATCATTTTTTTTTATAATATACAACGATTTGTAAATATACATTTGCAAACATTTACAATTTAGAAAAATCGTATGATTTTATTTTATTTCATTTTCACAATTTTTAAGCGAATATTCCTCGAATCTCTTTTTAGATTAGGTGTACGTATTAAACGACATTAAATTAAATATTACATAGTTATTAAGAAATATTTCTAACTAATCGTATATCTTACCCGCTTAATTTTATAACGAATTACAATTCCGCCTAAAATAAGAGTGTCTATTAAATGAATTTCTTGCCTAGATTATAATGCAATCAAATCACGCGATTGAAGGTCTGGTGGCAATCAAGATTTAAACTTCCCTTCCGAAAACCACCCTAACACACCAATAACCCTCAATCAAAGCGAGAACTGATTGCTTCTTTACAAATACATTCGGGGCAATAATTTTAGTATCTCGCATTTTATGACTTAATCCCTTTACAACAAAATAAAGATTGTCTTATTTTAAATAAATTCACGCAAAATAACATAACCGCGAGTCGCGCATCTTTTTTTTATATGCTGTAAGTTGGTCGCCTAGTGTTTCGCTCTCGAAAATGTTTATAGTTAGTTAATACGCCGACGACGTCTATTTAAAATAATTTTTACAAACCGAACTATCGAATGGAAATTTTCCAAATGTTTATTTCGAAAGTTTGATAACAAACGTCAGGATGCCTAAGAACGATAACCCCTTGCAGAAAGCTAAAGCAATTGGCACGTTGAAAAGGAAATAGCAGTTGAGAAGCGGAAAGCGAAGTGCTCAGCGCCGCGTTTCTCGGTTCGGCTTTATCGAATTAGCGGGTCAAATAAAATCACGCCCAAATCGAATCACCTCTAAAGAGATTGTCACCCATTACCATCACATTCAATTCGCTTCTACTATTCTCTTAATTTATTCGAATTCGTTTCCACGTTCGTGTATGTGAACTTTCTTATTTATTCTTAAAATCTACCACCTATCCCATCCACTATGGGCGTATAGTTGGATGCATTTTTGTCCGTCAATCAGTTTTAAAATTGATTAACGAAAGTGCGTAAATTACATTCTTACGAGTGATGTTAAGTAACTAATTGCATGTAATACGCGAGCAAACTACACGCAAAAGCGCTCTAACATTTTGCATTATTGCATATAAATATATATATATATTCTAACATAATTATGTATTATATAGTCATCTTGCCGCCCCTTTAAATGTATTCATATTTGAAGGAACGTGCACGTAATCGTCTATAAACACTCCAGGTGGTATAACATGCACTTGACGTCTTGTTTATCGTCAGCCATTGTTTCGTCCTCAGTCGGTTTGATTCAACCATTATTAGACACGTGTGGATGATTCCTTTTGACAGCTTCTGATGTTTTTCGCTCGTATATGCCATTTACAGGATGACGATTGTAATTATCATTTTACGTTTGTGCTTTATTATTTAGATTTTTTACAGATAAACTGTGCATTTCGAATACGCGCGAAGATTTTCCAAAATATCTACGGTATAGGTAACCGTTTTGGGGATGCGAATGATTTTGGTTTCGATACCACCACTAAAGTGCCGAACACTAAAAAAACACTCCGCGCCGAGCATCGAGAATATTTCCATCGAAAATGGAAAAACGGTTTATTGAAGATATTCGCAAATTTAATCGCTCCTTTTTGGGTTTGTTCGATAACTCTTGTTAATAATTTCAACATCATCGTAATCGCATAGATAAAGTAGGTGGGTTATAACAAAAACCAAACGATAAACTAATTATACTACTAAACATTTATTTAAGACCTTTACAAAATCACAAATTCGCAGTTCGAGAGTTGTTGCTGTGTTGAGATTGTGCCGATACACTTTGTCCGGAGGTCGTTTGCTGAACCTCGACCGTATTTGCGGAATCTTTGTCCTCCGAAGGGCACGGACAGCGTTTTCGAGGACGACGCGAACCCGACTTAGATCTACTACGCCTGCGCTTTTTCGGCTTCTTGCACCTTTTCTTTCTTGCGCATTTTGCTTTCAAAGATTTTGGTTTTCTGCCAGCTCTTGTCGCTCGACAATTATATTTTTCACGTTGCCGTTTCGTTAAAGAGCACCAACGTGCCGCTCCCTCTTTGGCAATTTTGTTAGGTGGCCAGTCTGGGTGTTTTTTTTTAAATTCGCGTAAGAAATTTAAAAAGGGATTTTTTAAATCTTCGGACCGCTTCGCGGAACACCTTTTCCCTTCACTTTTTTCCCGTTTCCTTTTGCAGCCACCAGAACCCATCGATAATACTTAATTAGTAAGTAACAAATAATTTTGAATTTAAGTGTTCAAATTTATTTACTGTCAATTTTTGCGTTTCGTCGAAATTAATAAATAAATTTCACCATGACAATCGGTAGCAATTGTCATTTTAATTTATTCGTGCACCTACTTTTAAATACCTAGTTTTAATTTTATCAATTTTTGTTTACTACTGATCGAAACTGATTGTGGAATAGATTTCTACATAAATATATGCCGGAGCAGTATACCTGTTTAACTTGCTTTTTTAATTATTATCGTTTTACCTGAAAAAGCTGGCGTCTTCATAAAATTCTTAGAATTAATTATAAAATAACAACTCGTTGATGAATACCATCAAGAAGCGAAATATGTACTTACATATACGTTAAAAGATGTTCACTAACGAGGAAGGTTAGGTACCCAGGCGGCACACTGCCATCACAATGTCGTCAATTATTGGTAATTATTTGTCCGCGACGTCGTGAACCCAATAAGTGATGTACGCGCGACGACACTTTCGCGACAAACATTTGACGTCATTAAAGAACGTCGTTGAGACGTCTTTGTTTGGTCATTCCAAAGTCCTGAATCATTTCTGGAAAAGTGAAGATAAAGACGTTTTGAAGCGTTAATTTAAAGCGTAAAATATACGTAATTTTTTCTAACATGTTTATCTTTTAATCCAAAATTTTAACTAAAAAATATATAAATCCATTTTGGAATTATGCACTATTGCGTCTATGTGATTAATAGTAATAGTTTTATACGTTATAAATACAGTAATATATAACTAAACAGGTAAGTAAAATCACATCCAGTTATTGCTGTTGCTGGGCCCGCATAAAAATTCATTTAACACCTTGAAAATGCCCTTGTACCACCAGTTAGGACGTTGAATTTGACACCATCGTAAAGATCTCGAAGCGCACTTTCCGATGATATATAACACATGAGTACTTGTTCATGAATTCTATCGATAAATGTCTTTAGTTACAAAACCGATATAAAACATTTGAATGCGCGTAAAAATGTTGTACTCCGTTTTCGTGACTTATGCTTGGACCTACGTTGTAGTACTAGTTGAGGGCTTTCAAACGGTATATAGTTCATTGCTATCTTCAGTTGGGCCCAGCTCATAAAAACCCGTAAGGTCCTTTGTACATTGTAAATTTTGATATATTTTCTTAACGGTAAGTGAAGAATTAATCAACCCATCGCCACCTAAAGTTAAAACGAATAATTTTAAATAATTAAAACACTGGAAGAAATATTTTTTACAATAATTTTGCAAATCATGGCTTAATAAGAAACAGACAAATTGTACTTATTTCTATAGGTTTTAACCTTTAGGTGACTAGGTTATATTTGTGGCGCGAGTGACCCCCCATTTTATTATTAATTTATTAAGATATCTTTTGTTGGTGTGAAATTTTACATTGTGCGACTCTTACAACCAGCAAGCTTTTATCGAAAAAAGTTTTTAATATTGTGCTTAGTTTGGGCTCTATCAAAGGATCCCAGAACTCGTGGACACACTGTATATCTTATATTATTTTTACCGCTTACATCTTACCTTAAATATATTATTGTATTACGTGAATATAATAATAATATCGATATTTGGTTATTAAGTAGGTAAATCCAAATAATTTTGTGTTCATTCTTTGATATATTAACGTACTTTGTTTAATTTCTTATATTTTGGTTCTTTGTTTGTACCTTCATTTTTGTAATAAAATAATAATTATATTGAATGCATTTATATTTTTGTCATCTTTAGATGCGTCATTAATACCTTGGGATTACGTCAATAGGACGTCAAATCGACGTCCCATTTAAGGAAATTAGACGTCAATTATTTTCAGTATTTTTTTTGTACGCTACAATGAATCAATAGATTATTAAAAGAGTTATTCATTAAAGTGTATCACTTTACATTTATTTATTTGTATTTGTGCAATTGCACCCTTTGCTAATAATATCCGAAGCCGCGTATCTCTTAAACAATAAGAAGTATCACCAACAAATTATATATTTTTGTAAATAACTGTCCACGACCCACATCGTGATACAAAAATTAGAGATAAAACGCCTAAGGGGTTTCATTCCTACCCCTAACTCCCAATTATTTTTAACATTTTTGTGTACGCTGCAATGCATTTTTATAACTTATAGGCATAATTATTCATTAAAATGTATCACCTTAAATTAGTTGATTTGTATTTGATCAAAACCACCCTTTGTTAATATCTAATATCCAAAATAACATTTCGCCGAAACTTATCTTCTTGAACAATAAGAAATATCGCACGCTCACGGTGTCGTAGTGTGTATATTAACCGCTGTTTCAATAATAATATGGATAACTAAAATACAATTAAATATAAATACATAAATACAGCAAATAATATTTATTAACTAACTGTTACATTCACCATCTCACTTCTCTTTGTCAGTCTAGGAAACATTCATTATTTCTACTAATTATTCGCAAACTTTAGGGCTTATTATAATAAGGATATTTTGTTGCATATGTTGTTTATTTACATAACTATATATTTCATGCGTCAGTAGGTAGGTAATTATTTTCTAGTATTTTTATTTATATGTACATATTATCTATATATTAACAGTTCTAAACTAAATTACAGGAATACAAAAAAACATATCTACACTATATAGATTTCAGTACTATAATAATAATTAGTACACCTTTCCACTTTCTTGCTGGTGAAATTACCCGAATTTTTGCTTGACCTTTCTGTATTGATACTATGTAGTTCATGACAAACTAGTGACACAAGTACACAAACTTGAAAAACACAATTTTCTTATTATTCAAGAGATAAGTTTCGGTGAAATGTTATTCTGGATATTAGATATTAACAAAGGGTGGTTTTGATCAAATACAAATCAACTAATTTAAGGTGATACATTTTAATGAATAATTATGCCTATAAGTTATAAAAATGCATTGCAGCGTACACAAAAATATTAAAAATAATTGGGAGCTAGGGGTAGGAATGAAACCCCTTAGGCGTTTTATCTCTAATTTTTGTATCACGATGTGGGTCTTGGACAGTTATTTACAAAAATATATAATTTGTTGGTGATACTTCTTATTGTTTAAGAGATACGCGGCTTCGGATATTATTACCAAAGGGTGCAATTGCACAAATACAAATAAATAAATGTAAAGCGATACAATTTAATGAATAACTCTTTTAATAATCTATCGATTCGTTGTAGCGTACAAAAAAAATACTGAAAATAATTGAGGGTTGGGGGGAGGGATGGCACCCCTTAGAATTTTCATCCTTAATTTTTTATCATAATGTAGGTCTTGAATAGCCATTTACAAAAATATATAGTTTATTGGCGATAGCTCTTGCTGTTCTAGAGATAATAAGCAAAATCGAAAAAAGTTCAAATTTTCAAGGGTGGATTTCACCCTCTTAAACCGAATAAGGGCACGAACGGAATACGGCTCTTGATTAAGATTGACTAGTACTACAATCCTACAAAGTTTCAAATTTTTCTGAATTTTCCACCTACCTAACCTTCCTTGTAAGAATTTTTTCTATAGGCGTATGGAATACAGAACAAATTCTACACCATTTAAATCTAATTTATTGTAAAACAGACATGCGTCTAACTTAGGTTTCTTCAAAATAGCAATTCTTAATTTAAAATGAGTGGAATTCTAAATAAATTGAGGGACATGAAGTGGAGCGATTTTTCCATGCCCTTAATTCTCGAATAATTATCATCTAAAATAGGTTTTCGTCAAAAAAAACATTACCCGATAAAATGTTATTAATACATTGTTTATTAATACACGAAAAAAGCATGGAACGTCAGAATAATTAACGTTGAATACTGATTAAATTAAATTTTATTAAAATCGTTAGCATCGAAAAAGTTAGATATTCCAGTCTAAATTTCCCGTAACAGTTTATCGCTTGCAGTGTTAACGTATCCATTATAATTTCATAAATTTTGAAAATTTATTTTCCGATATTTTTTTATTTGTGTTTAAATAAAAAAAAATCTGTTAAAGAAACACGTCGTTAATTTTTTTTTAAGTAATAATGTGAAAATGTGTACTTTAATCAATTCCGAAATTCTATCGAAATAGCGTCCCCTTTTATGTTTCGATTTAATAACAACGTAAGAACATAAATAAATTTCCTCGTTTCGAAGAAACGCGAGCGTCAAATAGACGTATAACTAGTAACTAAATCATTCCAATTTTCACTTAATAATAAGTCAATTGAAATCAAAATGAACAGTGGAATGACAAAGGCGCGCTGGAAAATAGGGGCGCAGGGGGTAGGTAAAGAGATCTGTGCGAAGTAGCGGATTCTCGGCTTGTTGCTTTGATGCACACTGAAGTTCCCCTAATTTACATTCTGGAGCTGTTCCTGGCACCAGTCAATAATTGCCATTGACGGGCCCCACCAGGAGGTCGCTCCCGCTCTGACAACCGATGGATGTCGATACATTTTAACCCTGTTCGATGCAGACTTGGACGGCAAATAGGATTTCCTTTGTCCTCGCGAATCCGAATAAACGTCAATTTATAAATTATCATTTCTATATATATATAAAAATATTATTAGGTGAGTATCTACGACGATATTTCAACTTTTTAACTGAAATTGTTCCATAAATGATCACAACTTAAAATAATCGAAATTAAATTATAATATAAACGTCCATTAAAACTACGAAACGCGGAATTGTTGGTCAGCAAACACCGAACTGCACTAACTGTGATTAGTTCTCGCTTGCGTCTCGACGGCAATACATTACACCACCGACGCCCAGTCACATAATGGAACTCATTTCTATGTGCATTTTGATGCGAACATTACATATCAAATCTTTTAGGAAGACAACTATATATGTAAATAAAATGAAGTCGATTAACACTGTCGTGAAACTGCATAATACCGAAGTATTAAATGTATAATAAATTATATTTTCGTCGTGCAGTAATGAATTAGATGCATAATAAGGGTCGAGAGCCAGTAATAAAATGTTTATTTTCTTTTTAAAAACGGTCTAAATTAAAAAAATAATAAATAATTACGACGCGTTTATTCACAAAAATTCTGGAAAACGCCTTTTCCAAAAATAATCTCTTTTCAGCATCAAAAATTTATATATATATAATATGTAAATGGACAAAGATGGAAAGCGAGAATCGGAACGCGTCTGCAATGGAAATGTGTGGATAACCGAAGTCTACGGCGTCCTTTGCAATTACACTAATGTCGGAACCATGTTAGGATTGCCGACGTTTTAATCCTCTTCCGACATCCAACAAAAAAAAAACAAAGCTATACTGATTAAACCTCACTTATTAAATAATATAATATCCCACCTTAGCCTACGCAGTTTTCTATTGTCTTTATCTGTCCAATAAAGTTAAATAATTACTTTATATTTTATGAGATATTTAGGTGTTTGCTGTACTCCGAGTTCAATTTGTTATGTGCAGATCCTTTTCAAAATGACGATGTTTGATGTTACTTTTGATAATGATGCAGTTGTTAACCTAGCTTATTTTTATATTTGGCATTATTTTAAACATACTTAAATCAAATTATCCCAGAAATCAATTTTGCGGACATACCAACCCATTTTCAATTAATACCGATAATCGATGCTTTAGATTACGTAGGCACGGGTCTACCTACCTATAAGTGTATTTGTTAAAACATCGTTACTAACGCTAAAAGGAATAGAAGATTTTTCAATGAAACACTTGTTAACCCGCTTCTCGTACGAGAGATCCGGGATACAATACTTGTACGGCCGAAAATTACATATGTTACATAACTTATGTTAATAGGTACATAAGTTTAAGTGTTTTCTGGAAAAATTTTCACTCTACTTGAAGTGTTTACTACAGATCCAGAACTACTAGAAAATTCGTTTTTCTAGTATAACCAAACGAGAAATGTCAAAATGTAAACGTTTAAATAAATTTAAAATTCCCACGTAATCTCGCTAAAATGACACTAACCGATACACATAGAACAGGTCCGGAATTGGTTGAAAAGTAGTCTTTCGAGTTTAACAATGCAAGAAATGACAATCTAAGCGCATTTCCGGCGATTTAAAATTTTTGCCAAATCTCGAAAAAATCCCTTATTATAGTCCAGCGATTTTTTTCAGGCAAAATTTTGACCTCAAGCTTTTGGGCCGTAACGTTCAGAACAAGTCGAAAACGATTAGAAAACTCCTATTTTAGGTATTACGGAGTAATAAATAAGGAACTGCGGGCGTTAAAATAGATTAACGTTTTTTATAATCTCGATGAAATGTCGCCTGGTAATACGCACAGAACAGGTCCGGAACTAGTTGAAAAGTAGTCTTTCGAGTTTAACAATGCAAGAAATGACAATCTAAGCGCATTTCCGGCGATTTAAAGTTTTTGCCAAATCTCGAAAAAATCCCTTATTATAGTCCAGCGATTTTTTTCAGGCAAAATTTTGACCGCAAGCTTTTGGGCCGTAACGTTCAGAACAAGTCGAAAACGATTAGAAAACTCCTTTTTTAGGTATTTGGAAGCAATAAATAAGGAACTGCGGGCGTTGAAATAGATTAACGTTTTTTATAATCTCGATAAAATATCTCCAGGTAATACGCATAGAACAGGTCCGGAATTAGTTAAAAAGTAGTTTTTCGAGTTTAACAATGCAAGAAATGACAAACTAAGCGCGTTTCCGGTGATTTAAAATTTTTCCCAAATCTGGAAAAAAATCCCTTATTATAGTCCAGCGATTTTTTTGACAAAATTTTGACCTCATGCTTTTGGGCCGTAATGTCCAGAACAAGTTCGGAACGATTGGAAAACTGGCTTTATAGTTAACTAACCCAGAAATGAGTAACTGCCGACGTTTAAATCGATATATAATTTCCTCAAAATCTACCAAGCAGGTCTGTCAACGATTGGTCAGTAATATTGTAAATTTTATATACAGTGATTTTAATTCTACTAATTATATGTAATTGAGGTCGAATTCAAAGTAATACCATAATAATACACGTAATACAAACTATAATTATATGTAATTTTGTTTTATCATACTAGAAACAAGTACACAGATCAGTGTATATTTCTTATTAGTATAGCAGAAATTAATGAAGGGTTAATTTTTTCCTATTTAAAAGTATACCCTAAACAAATTTTGTTCTCCTAATACCAAAAATCAATTTTTTGTTAAAATGTTCTGGAAAACATTCCAAAAATGTTAGTTTTGGGCGAAAACTAGCAAAATTTTAATATTAAATCTTTATGTAAAACGCAGTCATTGTAATTATATTTATTAGTATTACTACTTCAAAATCAAATAAATGTATATCTATTTGATGTTTGTTATGAAATATTTGCTAATTATAAGCACATATTTTTACAACAGGAAAAATGATTTTAATTATTCACACAAAATAATAACCCTCTCAATTTATTTGATAATTAAAATCAAAATGGTGCAAATTAGACAATAACACAAACAAAAAGCGGGGCATTTTTAGTATTTCATCTTTGGAATTTGTTTATGTCGAGCATTTAATAGCAGTCTTTCCCTGGCTTAAAACCTTCCAAGACATTTTCTTGTAAGCATTCGATTATAAAGTCTGCATATTAAATGTACTTAGAAATTATTGTATTTAATAATTTCCTGGGTATAAGGCAATAAGGAATACATTGATTTATGTCAATTTAATATTTTTGTTTAATTTAATTTTACTATAAAAAATATACTATATAAAATAAATTTATTAAAAAATCTAAATCTTTATTAGTTAAAAGAATGGTTAAATTAAGGGCTTTAGAAATAACATGGTACTTGAGGTATTTTTTTTTTTGAATTTCAAAAGGAAAACGATAAAGGTTTTTGTAATAAAAAAAAATATGTTAAATAAATGCAATAAAGAAAACTGTAGTTACTAACTACTTAGAAAACTAACTTACAGATTTCTATAATAATGTAATCTAAATTAAACTAAAACTAGTTAGATACATTAAACTGTAATTAGTATATTACAGATTTCTGTAATAATGTATTCTGTTTTTAGTATATTACAGATCTCTGTAATAACGAAATCTGTAATTACAATTAATTGATTATTAGAAATAAAGAAATTATATTAAAAATTTCCAACAAACGTATAATTCCCGTATTCATACGATTATTTCCAAAGCATCAATGACAATCTAATTGCCGACTACTCGGACATATTTGTACCTATAGCTTATCCAAACCTATATGATGTTCACGTCATCAACAAAAAGTTACTAGATTGTTTATTTATAATTCGGTTTAAAGTTTAGAAAGTGACATATTCTATAGATGATTTACCTGCGCACATATTAGATGATATAAAGAAAGACTACAATTTATTAGAACTGTCAAAATACGAGGTACGAGGTGACAGCACTGTGAGAAACGTCATCATCTAGTAACCTTGTATTGATGACGTGAACATCATATAGGTTTGGATAAGCTATATATTCATTCAGTTACATACTTTAGAGTATATGTGGTACCATCTAATAGTAATATTTAAAAGCAACGCTTTGTAGTTCGTGCGACAGGTGTCGCGTGAGACATGCCGTAAAAAATGTTGTATAATAAACACAAAATTAATAGTAATTGATAAACACTGTTTGATTCAATTACCATAATGGCATGTAACAAAGTGATTGATTTCAAGTTCGAACAGTAAAAGATGGTTTGATTAATATACGTTTACAAAAAAACGAATAAAATGGTGGACGATCACAGTAGTGATGATTCTGATAGTGATAACCCTGAACGTCCCGAATTACAAGGCATTCTACATAAATGGACTAATTATATTCATGGATGGCAGGATAGGTATATAGTGCTTAAGCATGGAACGCTGTCGTATTATAAAAGCGAACAAGAGAGTGGTTATGGATGTCGAGGAGCTTTATCACTTGCTAAAGCAGCAATCAAAGTAATGTTTGTTTGATTAAAAAAATTTAACCCGTAAATATTAACCTACATTTAATTATAGCCGCACGAATTTGACGAATGTCGATTTGATGTATCCGTAAACGATTGCGTTTGGTATTTACGAGCAGATACCGTCGAAAGTAGGCAACAGTGGATTGACGCTTTGGAGTTGTATAAGGTAAATGTTTAATATTATTCACAATTAAGAATTCAAGTTTTCACAAGTTGTATTTTATGTAGGCCGAATCTGGATACGGTACGGGATCTGAAAATAGTTTAAAACGCCATGGGTCAACTGTCAGTTTACAATCCAACACATATAGTACCGCATCTGGTAGCAGTTTTAAAAGGTCCAGTCGTAATCTACGCGAAAAGTTAGCAGAAATGGAAACTTTCAAGGATATTTTATGTAGTCAAATGGATACACTTCAGCGATATTTTGATGCTTGTGTTGAAACTGCAACGAACAATGTCGATTGTAATAGTGTCGATAATGTAAAAGGTATGTCTCTGTTAGCACTGGTCGATGAAATACTTCTTAAAATCTTGTGTTCGTGCGCAGTGAGCGTTCCAGCAGTGGATTTTCGGGGAGAGTCGCTCACTTTCAGGGCTACCACTGTAGGGGTTTTGGATACTTTGGCACACTGTATCGAGTTGGTTACTCAAAGAGAAGAAACATGGCGAAAACGTTTGGAAAGGGAAAGTGAAAGACGTAGACGGTCAGAATGTCTTTCCAAAACATATTTCGAACAACTACAAAAAATTCGCAACGTACATCCGGGACCCGATTTAGAGGTATGTTGTATAAAATTTTATTTATCTTCTGATTTGGCGTGCAAGTAAGCTTTGAATCAAATTAATTTGTAATAGAAATGTTTAAAGATCTGACATTTCCATTTGTTAATTAAATTTGTCACATAAATGTTTTTTGTTAAACAGACAACTGATATTGCAAATAAAATATGGATAAGAAAGGTGTGAGTTATGATGTAAAAAGGAAAAATAAATACGTCATGTATATCTTTGATTTGGTTTTTATCAGTTGACCCTTACTTTTAACGTTAGAGATAATTGTTAATAATCTTGAAAAGTAGATTAATTCAATTTTGACCAGCAAGAATATCAACACATTATTTTTACAATGCAATACTTGTAATGAATTTTAAAGTAACGTAATTAATTATTAATTGTTATTCTTGTATGATGCAATGCCATGCTACAGATTATGAATAATAAGTGTTAGTCATATCCAACTGTGTTTTTATTCATTCCTGTGTGTGAACTACTTTTATTTTTTATTGTGCGCCCGTTAGACTACCTTACATTTAAAATTAATGGATTTAATGTTGAAAAATGACATATTTTAACGTTTTGATAATTTTAGTATGTAGTAGTAGTATGTATTTTAGTTTGTAGTATGTTACTGGATTTTACCTAAATTTGATCGTACATTGTTTGTAATTGTACTTTAGGAGGGTCCCCACAGCATAATTGCCGACGATGAATTTTACGATGCTGTCGAATCGGGCCTAGATAAGATCGAAGAAGAACAAGAACTACGCGAACGAATCAAATGCGGAAATGTGGTACCTGTCACCCCGCCCCCTTTATCTCCAGCTTCAAATCATCGGTTATGGCCCGAAGTGCGTGCTATTATGTTTACTAAAGTTATAATTTAATTTTAATATAAACCACTTTTTTAGATTGAAAGTGTTGTAAAACAACAGGTTGCATGGGCTAGGTTGGGCGTTGGCGAATCTGGTACTGGCTGGCAATTGTTTGCCGAAGATGGCGAAATGCGAATGTATAGGAGGGAAGAAGAAGTAGATGGTATGGTAGTGGATCCACTTAAAGCCGTTCACATTGTTAAAGGCATAACAGGGCACGAAGTTTGTCATTATTTCTTTAGTCCACAGTATCGTTACGATTGGGAAAGTAAATACAATAACTATTGCCTGTAATATAGTAGAAATTTGTAACAATCGTTACTTACAGCCACATTAGAACAGATGACCGTGTTAGAGACGATATCTGAAGATACTTGCCTTTTTTTGCAAACGCATAAACGCATATGGCCTGCCAGTCAGCGAGATGTAATTTTTTGGTCGCATTTAACTCACTTACCCAATGACCAGGACCGAGACGGACCCGACATCTGGACAGTCGTTAATCATTCTACAGAACTTCAAGATTATCCTGTTAATTACTTAAACGATAATTAAATTCAATTGTATTAACGCTAATTGCTTTTAGGCAAACGTTGGAAAGTGTGTCAGAATTTTCCTCACTGTATGTATGCTTTGCCAAACCCGAGTAAATCCGCCGAAAGACGGTACACCAATTTCGAGGTCCGATATTTCTTGTAAAATAACTTATTGTTCTGTTGGTTAGTAAGCATCGATTGTTGATTATTTCGATAATACAAAAAGCAATATCTTTTCAGTAAATCCTGGCGGTTGGGCTCCGGCATCAGTTTTAAGGGCAGTTTATAAGAGGGAGTATCCAAAGTTTCTAAAACGATTTACGGCATACGTTACAAATCAAACTAAAGATAAACCAATTATGTTCTAGTATAAATATTTTGTTAAATTAGGCCAGGAATGTCGTAATTTTTTTTTTAATATTGTAATTTTTATTCGTGTACAAACAGCGGATTTTAGACAGATACAAATACCTGTTTTAAATCAATTATTACTGTCGCATATAGAAAATAAATTTCAATTTTGTTTAAGTAGTAGGTACTAATTAAATACCGTCCTATTAGTGGTGGAAATGCTGAAACATTGGCATTTTAAATTTATTCCTTTAATGACTCTTCTAATTTTTAATTTATACCTAAAAAGAGTAATGGTTTGCCATAATTTAATGTTAGTTATATGGTTGAAATGCGGAAAGCGATTTAATTTTTTTATTACATATTCAAAGTTAGGGAGGAGTCATTAAAAATTCCTCGAGTATATCTCTTTGATTTTTTTTAAGATGTATAGTAGCAAAAATATATAAATATAATTTATAACTTTTATCATGTGAAAGACTGCTTGACAAAGAAATGATGCCTTGACTTATATTTCTGTGAATTTCTTTATAAATCGTAGTTCCTGCCAAAATATAGCACATTATTTATGGGGCTTAAGAATCTGCCTCCGGAAGTTATTAATTTAAGTTTTAAATTGTTTATTAATCTATTTGTTACTAAGAAGTTGGAATTATTTTTTACGTTAACTTAAACTTTAAAAAGTATATAATTGAAATGTTTTTACGATGTCAAGTTTGATAAATTTGTCCATCTATTTTGAAATCTACATATGACAAATTGATCGTTTTGCGTAATAACGCTTACAAAGCAAAACATCAGTATTAGTCAGAAAGTGCCTGTGGTTGTTCTCGTTATTTTTATTTAAAAAGATTAAAGTAGTAGTATGTCATTTAATAAATATATATTGTGGTAAAGGTTTAATGTAAGGTTAAGAGGCCCACGCGCTGTAAATTTTGTCTTATCTCGGTGTCCAAAGATTGTTTTTCTTTTATATTCGAGTAGGGACGTTTAAGCTTTTATTGTAATCACACAAACTATATGAATAAACAAAATTTATCTGTAAACGTAACAATAAAATACTTAAACAAAATCTCTGTCGCTTAAAGTTATAAAGTACAAATTTGTAAACATTAAATGATGGTTATCAATTTGGATTAAATAATTATAAACATACACATGCAAAATTGTTACATAGAAAATTAATACGTCGATAAATATTTATTATGATTTTAAACTAATAAAAGCTGTTTTTTTACCGAGCAAAAAATTGGTTCACGTTAATATTTGAAATATTATTTAAGCAAATATTTTTAAAACTCGACGAGTCTTCATAATTTAGTTGGCAGTACAAAATGTACTTATTATTTTACACTGAAGGATGTTATAATAGGTCTGTTCCGACAATATAGGTTTGTGAACAGTACAGTTCGTGCTTACAATTTTCATTAACTGTACCGTTTCACAAACCGGTTTGATGGTGTGTTGGAACAGACCTGATATTTCCTATCATTTAAAACAATAAAAAATGTTTTTAAAGCAAATGCCCCAATTGACAACCATTATTTTACAATAGTAAGATGTATACTGTTATTGTATTAGAAGCATGTACAATAGCTTCTACTATTAAATAATTTAAACATAAATATCTATTTCATACGTTATGAGATTAAACTCTACTTGAATATAACATTTTTATGTAAATAACTACTACAAATCTGAATGTTTATAAAATACCAAAAATAAATATTTTATCTAAATTAAAATTTAATTTATCAGTATTAGTGTGTCATAACGTGTTGTTTTGATTTTACATAAATGAAAACGTACTGTTAAATCACCGTATATACCCATCTATGAGCTCCTGCACCCCTATTTTTTAGCAGAAAATCCAATCCAATTCGTCGAAAATAATTTCTGTCTAAGAACACTCTGAACTTTTGAGAAGAGAGTAAATGCGAATGATATTTCTCGTCCTTTATTTTCGTCGCTTACTTGATATTACGCCACATTTTCGGCATTTAAAAATTTGAAAACTATTTGACTCCGTATTTATCGGCAGATTTTTTGCAAAAAAATGTGGGCTTATACATGCACATATACGGCAGTCTATTCCTTTATTGTACATGCGTCTATTCGAAAAATAAGTGCAGTTATAATGCTTATTAAAAAGAAACAAAATGTTTAAATATTCACATTCGATTAAAACTGCATTTATCGGTAGTCTTATTTTTAATTTCCAGAGTAATAAAGTAATATTTAAAAATTGGTTAAAAATCTGATAAATGCCTCTCAAAAGTAACTGGTGTTCATTTTATAACTATATGTTCTTTTCTGTATTATACAAACTTTGTTATAATGTCATATTTTGTTAGTATATTGATTCGTTATTGTGAGTAGTTATTTTTTAAATGTAATACAGTTTTTTAAATGAAGATTATCTTTTAATTTTATTTTAAAAATATTTTACCTGCATTTGAAAGTTCTGAAAAACAGTTAAAGTCATCAACTAAAGTCACCAAACAATCCACGGGCAACCTGGCAAATCTAACATCGCTCTCGTTGGAAATTAGCGTCGAATCGGTGATGATCAACCCATATCGGTGTCTTCTGTGCTTAAGACCAGTTTTTCAATTGTCTGTTAACTTTAACTATAGAAATTTTTTAGCGATTGATGGACAGAGTTAATTAGTGATTGAAAAACTGATCCTTAATAAAATAATATTAATATTCGATTTTAAATAATTATTATTTATTCTACTTGGCGAAAAAATCTTGTAAACGCACAAATATTTATTTATTTACACTACTTTAAAAATATACTAAATGTATTATTTGAAATATGTATATTTAATTATAATTTAAAAATTAAATTCTGGAATCTATGTAACGTTGAATTCTTTAATGAATACCTTCTAGCGGAGTAAAAGTTTTATATTGATAAAGTTTATTATCGCCGTAACCGTACAGAAGACGTCCTACGCCATTTTCATCATAATACGGATATCTATATTTAGGTCTACGAAAAAAAAGTATTAAATGTGCGATACGAGATTATTATAAAACTAGATGCCTTTTTTTTTTATAGAATTATTTACCTTTCGAAATATTGAAAATTGGGAGCTTTCGGTGTAAAACTTATAGAAGCAAATCCATGGCAAACAAGAAGAAGGACCTTTAAACGTAAATACCGTATTTTTAAAAATATTTGGGTTATCATAACTCTTACCAAAAAATAACTCGATTTAAACATGATGAATATAGTTCACTTTCACTGTCAATATAACAGCGACTGAACTTTCAAGGTAAGTGATCCTACTTGGGACGTTTGGAGAAAGTTAACCCACTTCAACAATTTCACATTAATAATTATGTTCAAAGTACACATTTTAAAATTTGCATTAGTTTAAATTAACTCTTAAATATACAGTAATTGAAGTGTAATATATCAGAATATAAACCACTAATTTTTAACTTTCTCTCATTATATAAGAATAAATGTATTTTCTATTGATTTATGTAAATTTTTTCAAGTAAAAAGAACAATGTGGTTTACCCTACATGTAAGTTTTGTAATGACAAGTTCCTATAGTAATTAGTTGCAGTCAAATTTATTTAATAAATGAATCTGTTGCATTTTTAAAGTGTAAAATGTTACTAAACTAGGAACCTTGAAAACTTTTTATATAAGTTAAGTGTTGAGTTAATGATTTTCTCACACGATTTGTTAAATTTGACGTCATGATTTGATAGTAGGCATTCTAAACGTTATTTTTGTTATAGGTATTTATGCTTCTAATACTAGGACACAACTGCAATTGTACATTAACAATAATCAGAGATTTAATACAGTTCAATATTGCCGGCCATCCTGTACTTCACAAAGACGTTACATACGATTTTGATCCTGATGTCGGCATTAAACGAGCACGTGAATATCAGGAATTAAACGGCGTGCACGGCGAAAAGGCGATCGAACGCCTCGGTCTCGGTATCGATGGAAAAGAAGAGGAAAGACTTGCCCAGCAAAAAATTAGAGACAGAGACCATTTAGGAGGATTCAACAATTTAAATCAATGATATTAACGTAGTTTTAATTAAATTTACGTTTTAAACGGTATTGTTTCCAAAAATATTTTACAGAAAGTTATAAAATTGTTAATAGTAACATGCTGTTTATAAAAATCAGATTAAAAAGTTTGTTCGGTAATATATACCAAGTATAAGTAATATGTTACAATCTATTTTAACAAATGTTAATAAAATATCACTATTAAACACTATTCTACCACCAACATACAACCACAGTCAAACTTCCATATAACAGAACTTTTGTACTGTACACTGCTCTTTTATAATAGCGAATTCAGTTGACTGCACTAGTGCACGCTCAACCAGTGTAATGTATTCGGTTCGGAAACAACTATTGCACTACACTGGAATTTCGTTGTATGTACGGTGTAGCTTTTTGTCATTTATGGTTAGTGCAGTGGTGCAATCACGTGATTACTCTACACCGGACGTGCACTGAGCCTGTTTTTGTGCACTCACGAGTGTAGTGTGGTTTCCTTTCCAACTAAAATTCGCTATAATCAAAAGCATATAAAACTGTTTCCAAATAACAAAGTTTCTATATTGCGAATCTTTAAGCCAAACTAAAATAAAACTTTCTAGGCAAACGTATGATTATTACACATTTAAGGGTGTTTTCTTAGCAACAGTACAAAATTAAGTTTGCCCATCTTCGCTTAAAAATAAAATAATTTTATCGAATTAAGGCAGTAAAAAAGTTCGTAAATCTTTCAAAAAGATTTCTTAAATTTATCTAAATGGGAATACCAAGAACGATTAAAATTCCACTAAATTGATATAAAATGTGTTATTTCTATATAACAAAATTTTCCTATGGCGAATATTTTTTCAGGATTTATAGCCACTTCGTTATATAGAAGTTTAACTGTACTTACAAAAAATAATTATCTATTTGATTTATATATATTGCTTTAAACGAATTAATTATTATTAGACAACAAATTTCAGCAGCAACAAATATTCTTAATATCATTTGGCAGCCCAATTGTACAAATATAAACTCTTTTAAATAATTTAATCATTGCATCAATTTGCTAACTTATAGGCATTTTCGTTAATTGTACCGATAGATACGTATTTGTTGCTTTCGAAAATCCAAACTTGTGATTATTAATCGTAGAATACAATTTTTACCTGTGATCGGTAATCGAGAATTTCTATTTTTGAAGACAACAAATAGGTTCACCATTTACAGGTGCAACTATCAAAAATGCCTTATATAAAACAATTTCAGTGTAATTATAACAAATGAATAATAAATAGTTATTGGAATGAACTTTACGAAATGATCACAAATACTTATCTCTTTTATTTATGTACACAGTCCTATTTGATTATTTAATTGCTTTTGTATCGAGGAAGTTCAACGTAAGTTGCCTTTATTTTTTTTTTAATTTATACCCTATGTTTTATTTAAAAATTTACTCCGATATGTATGCATATTTCGATGAGAATGATTTCAGTTTAAAAAACTTCAAAGGCCATCGATCGATTTTTAGACAACCTACTTGGACGTATCGTTTTCAATATTGAAATAATCCGAGTTATACAAAAACAAATACGCACATCTGTAATTGACCGATTTTCGAACCGCACTGGCTAACAAGCTTAAATTAATTTGTACACGATTGCACCACATTATTAATGCTTTATCTTAAGAAACGATACAACCAGTACTTTCAGGAATTATAGAATTATCCGTGGTGTAATCATTGTTAATAGTATTTTTATTTATATTTGTACTATGAGATACTATCTCGGTTAATCGATCGTTACTCGAATGATTTCCGGTAATATTATTTAATTTATCTTTTACCATACTGGCCTGATTATTGGAATCTTGATTGGAACTAATTTTACGAGCTCGTGCCGGAATGGGAGTCATTAATTTACTAAACGTCGCAGAAACCGCTTGTTGATGTTCTTGTATTTGCTGCTGTTGTATTTTAGTGGCGAGAATTTTTGAAAGGACGGATATTTGATTTTGTATTGCTAACATGAAGTTCTTATAGCCAAGGCTAAAATACGTCAAGTTAAAATATCAACTACACATGCATTACTATCGGGTACTAACCATTCTCGATTGGTCCAATAACAAAGAAGTTGTAGACCTTGTCGGAGGCGAGACACGGCTTCGATGGATTGGTCAGAAGAACGAGCGGCATTCACGGTTCGTAATACGGCCATGGCGTCCCTTAATAATATCGAAATCAGAAGTGACCATTCCAGGCAACTAGCCTCCATAAATAATTGCAATAAATACCTGAAATAAAATTTAAAATACAAACAACGTCAATAATGTAAGTTAAAAAAGAAACCTTAATTGCACTTCGGCACGTTGAGACCCTTTCGTGTCGGAATTGGATAGCTGCTCTAAAACTTGCGAAGTAGGAACTTCCCAGTTGTCGTTACTAGTAATTCCTTCGAAATCTCTATCCTCTTCCCATACAGAACTTGCTGTACTTATCACCGAATTATCTAATACAGTTTGTCTGATTGCCGTATCTAACATATTTTCATTTGCTAAACCGATCGTTTTATCGAATAACACCAATTTACTGTCGTATAAAGAATTTTTTGTATTTAAAATGTCACCTTTGTTTATGTTTCTTAAAAATACTTGTCTTTCTTTTTGGCCGTCCACAACTTCTGTTTCGGTGATGCTACTGTTTTCTTCTATTTCACTTTCGGCTATTTGACTAGACGATTCAAGATTGTGTGAAGCCACAATACCGGTGCAAGGTAAGCCGCCTGGAAAACTTACGTAACCGCTATCTCCGACCCTACTAGAAGTAGTTTGAATGTTTGTCATAGGATCAACGCATAAAGACTTCAAACGTTCATCCATCGTGGTAGTCGGACTTTCCGGAGTCGTTGGCAAGACTGAAAATAATTTTAAAAATTACGAAAATCATCAAAGTAAAAAAACAACTATACACCGTGTCCAAGATAAGAATGCACAGCATGGGGATCTTGAAAACGGTAGAAGATACAGGGTGGCTTAAATTAGAAAAAAGTTGCGCTATTTAGAGTATGTTCACATGCTGGTCGCAAAAGTTCATTATTGTTTATCGTTTTCAAAATTCTCAACAAAATGTGAGTTTTTGGATTTTCGTTTCTTTTCATTTTTTTATTTATTTTAAATGATATTAAAAAACTACTGGCACTTTCTCATTGCCACTTTTTAAGCTCTACAAAATGGCGTGTTCAAATTTTTAATCCGACGTTTCGTATCCGAGAACCCATCATCAACTTAATTTTTTTATATGGCCACAAACAAAGAGACACCCTGTATTCGGTAGCATTATTCATTACAAATTCAACGATGTATCACACATTATGGTTTTGAAGCCAAAAAAGGGGAAAAACGTGAGTTATAAGGTTTTTTATTTTTTAAATTAGTAGGCACTGGTACAATAACAGAAACAAAATGTCAAAAAATTATAATAATTGCTCTGTCTACAGAAGAATTCAAAACATGGTCTAACATTTCTGGTGTGATTGTATTAACTGCTGCTAAAACCAATGCCAATAACTGTTCTTCAATTTCAAAAGTGGCGTCATACACTTGGTTTTTTAAATAACCCCCACAGGAAAAAATCCAACGGAGTTAAGTCAGGTGATCGGGCTGGCCAGGCTACTTCACTGTGAGTTCCAATGCATTTTTCAGGAAACCTCTGGGACAAATATTCCCGCACAGTTCTTGAATTATGCGCTGGGGCACCATCTTGCTGAAACCAGCAGTTGTTAATTATAAGTATTCATCCAAGGCATTCTCCAAATCAGTCTGCAGTAGGTCGAGATATCGTTCGGAATTTAAATTGTTGTGATAAATAAAAGGTCCTATTATTCTGCCACCCAAAATGCCTACCCACAGATTAAATCCAAATCGATGTTGATGCCTTGTTTCTTTTATTAAATGAAGATTGTCTGTTGCCCAATAATGTTTGTTACGCCGGTTGAAAATGCCATTGTTGGTTATCATTGTCGGTTATTGTTTTTTCCCTTTTTTGGCTTCAAAACCATAATGTGTGATACATCGTTGAATTTGTAAAGAATAATGCTACCGAATACAGGGTGTCTCTTTGTTTGTGGCCATATAAAAAAATTAAGTTGATGATGGGTTCTCGGATACGAAACGTCGGATTAAAAATTTGAACACGCCATTTTGTAGAGCTTAAAAAGTGGCAATGAGAAAGTGCCAGTAGTTTTTTAATATCATTTAAAATAAATAAAAAAATGAAAAGAAACGAAAATCCAAAAACTCACATTTTGTTGAGAATTTTGAAAACGATAAACAATAATGAACTTTTGCGACCAGCATGTGAACATACTCTAAATAGCGCAACTTTTTTCTAATTTAAGCCACCCTGTATCTTCTACCGTTTTCAAGATCCCCATGCTGTGCATTCTTATCTTGGACACGGTGTATACTACTTGTGATATTAAAACAAAAATTATACACTATACCTGTATTATAATTAACTTGGGAAACTTCGATGGCGATCGGATACGGCCAATTGAAATTCTCGTGCAAGTGTTTCAGAGCCATCACGAAATCGTCAACTCGAGCGGCCCGATCTCGTTCCTTGGCCAGCCAAGTCACCAGATGAAAATCTAGATGCGCCGCGAAATATCCCATATCGACTAAACGATGCGCACACAACAATCGTCTGGCGTGCCTTTGTAATATTACATCTATAAAAAATTCTTCGGCCGTACTATCTCTACAAATTAACATTTACCAAGGTAATTTAAACGCCCCGTAAAAACGGCACCTGCTCTCGCTGTTTCTGTTTATGGACGAATTTTTCTTTCTCCGAGCAACTGCGGGAGATTCCGTCACGGCGTTTACACTTACATTTGATACCTTTGCGTCGGATTGTTTCGAAGTAACTGTATTACTAAAGCTAAGACCTCTAGGTCCCTGAACACTACCCAATATTAGCGACAGATCTTCCGCATTTGGGCTCACAGGCGGTGTTTGTTGGTTAAGGCCTAATTTTCCAGGTAAAATAAAGGAAGTACGTGGCGATTCTACATCGTTTGGATCTAAAATAATTTTGATTATTACAACAATTGCTACATAACGTTAAGAACAAACCTATTGCTCTTAAAAACCTCACTAATTCTTTAGACAACTCCCATTTGGACTGATCTAAGGCAGTATCGAGTAGCAAAGTTGCATACTGTCTACTAATAGATGATGTTTCTAAATTCTATAAAAATTGTAACAAATAGATTTTATCTTATTGTTAAATTAATATATGCTTACTTGTAATATTATAAGATAAGAAGCTGCAGTATCAAGTTGCCTTTTAGCCATGCACTCTTGAAAAAGATCTTTAGGTTTGCCAGCAGCCGAGAACAAATACGGCCACAGTGCAATTTCAGTCTTTCGAGCACACTGAACGACAGTTTGCAAATAAACGGGAAATTCCATTATAAATTCAATTACGCTAGGAAGTTGAGCATCTGGTATCGGATCTTTACTTGTAGCTTCTTCTTCTAGCACCTATAATTTATAAAATATTGAAGAATATCTATTTGCGGTTTAAGTATAACGTTTTTACTTCATGTAAAAGTAACTCCAACGAATGAGGAAAGTAAGGTAAACTGTTACAACTCCTAGCAATTTCCCAAGCGTGAAATCCTAAATTTCGCCTTATGAGTTGTCTTAAAATCTGATGCAAATACACCTGACTCTGTAAATTTACCAAAACCATTAAAATGGAATACGAAAACAAAACGCAACTTACAGTACGTTCCAATATATTAAATGGCAGTGAAAATGGAGAATTTGAATCGGTCGTATATAAAATTGTATCGTTTTCTGCACCTAAGATTATTGCATCTTCAAAAAGTATTGCTACAAATTGAAAAGATAAAGAAGCTTACATTACACAACATTAATAATGTTACCTAGGGGATAAATTCGTAAATAAAATGGAAGCATAATTCTCTTCGACATGAACGTATGGGTTTTGTCTCCGTCTCTCGGGAAAAGTGGCAGCCACACTCTCATACCGTGAGAACCGCAAAATAGCCATAAAGACTCGGTGAGGTGAACCTAAAAGAAATTAATCGTTTTTAACTTATCATTTAACAACGATATTTAACCACCTTTTCCACTTTTCTCCTAGAAGGAACCCACACATTTTCAACACAACTAGCAAGGACGGTGGGCATAGAACAAGTATAGCGATCGCCATTTCGAGATTCACGTTGAACAAGCAAAAGTCGTCCGCTAACGTTTAACACTATACTCTCGGAATTCCTATTTTGACCTCGACCAGCTTCGGTATGTAACGAAGTCAAGGTAACCGACGTAACACATGCCGGATGAATACAAAGGGCCGATATATTAACTTCTTGAACTTTAATAACGTCTACATTTCCGGCTATAATTAAAAATCAATTAATATAAATAGTGGTCGAAATATTATAAATGTACCTGCATCTGTTGCAGTTACTGCCCAAATTATAACCTGCGCATCTGAACCGAATGTAATAAGCTGATCGTATAAATTATTAATTAACAAAACAGGGGCAGCAACTCGAACAATCTTTGCAAACTTGTTATCTAATTTACAGTCTTTAGGATAAAATCTAATCTCGTCTTTATTATCGATAATGCTATAGCAACCTAGCACTATATAATCACGCCACCACAACAAACCACCAGTTACTATAAAGTCCTTTTCTTGAGTTTCATTACCAAATAATTTCCAACGACGCGTTATCATCGAATAATGAGCTAAACCCGTCCTCCCGGCTATAACTGTATTTTGCCCATCTTGATCGATTGCCGCATACTACAATAAAATAATTGATAAATAATTACGCGATGTTCGAGCTAACTGCATACTCGAATAGGCCAATTAGTAGATGAATATGTTGAAGGAATAGGAACAACTAGCCATTGTCTGCCCTCGGCAAGGGTGCTAGAAGCAGAAAATGTCCCATTATCGCTAAACATTCCATCGTCTTTAGAAGAACGATCCGAAAATAACTTAATCAACGTGGCCGCAGTATTGATGTACAGCCTATCATCTCCTTGCAGAAATAAATGACTTTGGTGACTCTATAATTTTACAGACCGTTAGATATATTATTTTGTTTTGAAAAAGTATATTACCATGCAAGGGTTTGTAGTGAGAGCACTCTTTACAAAATCCAGCTGTATTACACTGTATTCTGACACTAAATTTCTGTTGGCGTCTTTTTCTTGAGGCAATTTGGAATCTCTGTAACTATGGTTATGAATCATCCACAACTGATAACCTTCCGTAGTCCATTCCTAAAACAAAATTTTTAATTATCACAATTAAAAATTAAATCGCGTTGCTTACCATAGACGTTACATGTAAAGGATTGCATCTTTCTAAATCGACATGTAATCCATAATCCCAACCTAACGAACACATAAGAAGTGCACCGAAAGTGGACCATAACACAATACCACCTCTCTCCCAAGAGGCAGCCATAGCACACCCGTCCGGTGTCCACTTTACCTGATTAACGATGCCTGGACATCCTGGATAATCTTTACTGCTCAAAACGCAATAATGTGAGATTTCCAAACCCCCCGTACTTTCATCTATGTAATAAACAACGCACTCGGAACTACAATATTAAAATATTAGAAACATTACAAGTATCGATCATTGGCCCTTACTTAGCCCTGCCAAAAGTTATTAATCTATATTTATGATTTATGGTACAACAAGTAGCGTCTTCTATTCCTTGGGCCCAAATACCTTGCACTTGCTACAAATAACTAAATTAAACTTTCAGAAAATGTATTTTTAATAATTACTTACGTTAGGATCAAATTTTAGTGAGGAAGCCGTTAAAAATGCAGCTCTTCCGTCATTTAATGCTATCGCGAAACCACCAACCAAGGGTGAGTATTCCATATCGATTATATAAGTATTTTCTTCAACAATTGGCACAGCTATAAAGTATTTCTAATTATTAAGTAAAGTACTTTTATGACGAGCTACCTTTAGAAACTTGCTGATTAATACAGAAAGGTATTCTTCTTAAATCTAAATTATAATCCCTATTTTGAGATCCGTCCCAGCGATATCTTAAAACGTGTCCCTTCGTAGTGGCAACCATTAATTCAGTCATCGTTATGCACACAACGCTTGTTATTGCACCATCCCACACCATCACTTCCTGACCCTAACGTATTTTAATTAATTAATTAAGTACGTTACATAACTAACATTTATTACCAGAGTTAAATGCAACGGAGGAATAACCTCTTTGATGAACAGTTCGGCGCTATCTCTCCTTAAATTTGCATGTGGAGAATCGGTTTGCACATAAAGACCTTTTTGATCTGCTATGACACCCACATTGTAAAACAACAAATGGCCCTCCGATGTCTACAAGTTTTAATTAAATTAATGAACTTGTCAGGTACATTAATTTCTATTAACTTACGCCAATTACGAGCATGCTGGAATCTGGTTTCCATTCCACCAACACATTAGTACCTAATTTCTGAAGAGAATCTGGAGAACGACGATGAAAAACAATGGGTACACATGGCTACAAAAATTTATAAATAATGACCTAGATTTTTGCTTATTCAAACGTAACATACCTTACAGAACCAAAGTGCTAACGAATCATCTGTTAAAATAGCAAATAAAATTCTGTCTCTGTTACAAATAATTTGTTTAATTATTGTTCGTCCCAATTCGGGAAGTTTAAGTACCTTTGGCCACCCAACCGGAAAATACATCGTCGAAGCCGTCAAGCGTGAAAGTTCAAACACATTACACTATTTACATTTTTTTTTTAAATAAATAAAAATACGATATTTTGTTCTAATTAATAACTTACTAATAGTGCATTAACATTTCTCCTTGACGTTTCATTTTGACAAAAATTATACAAACCAAATGTTATATTACTGTATTTATATTATAATGGTCACTTTTCATACGACTGTGCACTTTAAATTTAAACGGCCAATCATTTTTCTTGTTTTACATTAAAATTATCAAATATAAATAAAATATTTTAATAATATAATATAGTTCGATTCTGGTAATACAAAACAGAAAAGTCGAGTCATTTCGAATTAACGGCTTTTCCGAATTATCTGTACTTTAATACTGTATTTTAAGTAAAATTAATATTCATGTGCTATGCTATATTCCCGCTAACCATGTATCAAAAACATTAAATTTAACACTTTTGCTGCGGCCTTTTCAATACACACATACAATATGCAAAGACACACTACTTTCCTTCATATCTTCACTTTTAATAAAACTAGTCAAACGGCGAGCAAAGCAATAACTCCAAATACTTTTCATACATGCTGGCACTAGATTTAACGTTTTGAATACATAATTTGCAATCAAATAGTTAATAAACACACATGCGATGAATAAAAATAAAATTGTAGTTTTATGGTAAATATAACTATCACAAACATACAAGTTGTACCAAAAGTAACAGCAGTCCTCTTGGATGGTCGATTTCACAAATTGAAATAAATCAAAATTCTACAATAACAAAATCTCTAATCGGCCCTCTACAGTTGCTTCCATTAAAATAAAAATTAACTGTAAAATAATTCTTTTCCATCTTATATTAATTAACAACACAAACGAAACCAAATTTAACACAAATTTATCTTTCGTATTTTTTCTTAAAAGTTGAGTTTGAAATTTCTTGACTGACAATTTTAAACGCATATAAGTAATTCTGAAAACTTCATCTTACGTGTTGCGTGTTCATTGTAAGGTTGCACTGCTAAGTAACGGGTGCATTTTCTCAAATGAATGTATTTTGTTGTACAACAAAACAGTACACACAATGATCTGTTGATGTTAGTCCAACTGTTTTAGGAACATAAGACAACAGAAATCCTAAAATACACATATAATACTTGTATATGAAATTTTTAAATAAAAACAAATTGATGTAAATTAAGAAAACGAAATTTTGAAATACTACAAAAACATCATTCAATGTTTACTCCCCGATTTGGATCTTCCAACCTTAAAGAAAATTGTTAAAGAGCGGTATCGATAAAATTTAATTTATTAACCATACCTGTGAATGGCAACATTCTTATCGTTTAAAAATGACACATCTTGAGGAGTTAAGAATATAAATTGCAAATCTGGATTACTTCTTGCATGATATAATAAAATTTCCATAACTTTAGTCCGATTGACTTTATCCTAAAATTATTACGAATATACTTTACCAGACAAAAAAAAATTACGACTAACCATAAAAACGTCAAATTCGTCCATAAAATAAAATGGAAATTCCATACAATGCCATAAAGCATAGAGAAATGCGACCGTCGAAAAAGATCTTTCTCCACCAGACAAATTGGAAGTTGTTATAATTCCTTGCGAACCCTGCTGAGGTATTACTACAAGATCCAATTTCTTATTTTCCATATTGATATCGATGTCACCCTTAAATTACAATAGCTGAATTAATTTGTAAATCAATTGCATTATTTATTCAGTACCTTAAACTGTCGGAATTCTAGTACTTTTTGAAAGGAATGTTTAACAAAAGTAATAAAATAATCCTCCGTATGACTATAATAATTACTACATTTTTCTGCAGCCATTTGAAGCTGCTTAACATCTTCACATATATTCTTTATCAACTCTGTGGCTTGTTTATATTTATCATTTGTTTCTTGATATTTCTTTGAAATTTGTTCTGGACTTTCCATGTCCGATTCTATTTGTCTTATAGTTCTTTGATTTGAATTTAATTCCGTTACGATACTGGTTACATCCCTACACAAAAAAAATACACACTTGCAGCATGTATCGAAATTTAAATGTTTACCTAATCAAATTTGGCCTTTCGCCCGAAATGGAGGCTTCGTGAAACCTTTGACTCATAAAATTTTGCTTTCCTAGTAAACTGCTTCTACAAATATTAATTTTATGCTTGCATTCTTCGATTCTTTTACTATTAAGACGTTTATAATTATTAAAATCTGTAAGTTTTTCTTGCTGTTCATGTACTTGTTTCTGAATAAAAGTAGAATTTACAATTTAACAAATGAAAGCACATGTAAAAATAAATTATTACCTGATACGATTCAATTCTATTTTCATATCCTCTTACAATATTTTTAATGTTTTCCAACTGGTCCTCTTTATCTTTAATTTTTTGTTTGACTTCATCAATACTAGTTGCAATGTGTTCACATGTCAGTTTTTTTTCTTCTACTACCCTTTTGAGTCCTGCTAGCTCATTTTCCTGCAAAATACAAACGTTTAAAATGCCAATAAATGATTATAAAAGAATTTATTTACCAAAGTATTTATATTTGCAATGTCAGGTTCTACCGTATTTTGTAAATTAGTAAGCTGTCGTTTTATGTAGAGCAAAGCACGATTAAGTTTTTCTACTTTAACTTCCATAGCTTTTGTGTTTTTAGTTTGTTCCTGTATATCTACATTTAGAGTTTTGTATCTGTCATCATTACTATGTTTTGTATTTGAAAGTTGTGTTAATTTCTCTTGTAATTGCCTGTTAATATTGAAAACGATAAGTAGACATATTAACAGCTGTATTATAAAAATTACCGAATGATATCTCCTTTACTGACTTGTAAAAATTGAGCGTTATGATAACGTGAACCGTAAGTTTTATAATTTGGATCGGGATAATATTTATCACCAGTTATAGTTATTGCTTGTCTGCAATTTCTCGGCACTTTACTTTTTTCTGACATTAACTCTATAGCTTTGTTTGTGTTCGGAATTAATAATACACTTTCGATACTAGTTTGATCAATGAGACAATTTAGCACAACCGGATCGGATACATCTAGAGCAGAGTAAATACTGATACAGCCATCAATGGGCCTAACTAAATTCTGATCAACATCGTGTACCTTAAAAAAAGTTTATTAAATACTTTTAACATTAGAACTGTGTAATAAACAAAATTACCTGCAAGAAAAATTTACTCGTAATAACCATAGGTTTGCTACCGCTTCTTCTCTGCCACACACTTTGAAAAATTTTCATTAACTGTTCATTATCTTTTTTGTTATCTACAGCAAATGCTCGCAGTAATCCAGAAGATAAAAAGCCTTCAACGGCCACTGCCCATTTTTTATCTTTTAACATTATATAAGAACCTATAATTTTATTCATGTATACCTATATTTAAAATCGTAAAAACTAAAACTGTTCACCTAATGGTCCTCTCGGAAGATGTGTAAACTTATGTTTATTAACTTGTATAGCGTTGATTACTTCGGGCATATCGTATCCGTATAAAGACAACGTGTTATGGGAATCATTCTTAAGTGAATTTAATCTTGACGTTGTAGTTTCTAAAAAGTATTTAAACATTTTATAGGTATGCATTATTTATTTGTTAAACTTAAAATACAAACCAATTTGTGCTTGCATTTGCTTAGATTCGGACATTACAATGTGTTCTTCTTCCCTTAGTCGTGTCAAAGAATTTCGCAATTGGAACTGATCATTTTTTGATGTTTCTAAAAGACTTTCTATACTTTTTAATTTTTCTTCGTGATTATTTATTTCTGTTAAACGAGCTAACTTTTCTTGTTCAATCTTGGCAAAACTACAAACAGAAAATATATTATTGTATATTCATCTTAACATTTTATCGATATATGTGATATGATATTGCAACACTTCAAAGAAGTTCATTGTATCACATGAACGAAATTGCATGCAATTCTCCACGATCTATGTTTCGTGATTATTGCTAACAAAGTATCAATTTACAGTTTATAAAAAAATTTAACCTTATTATTAATAATTACTTTTTAGTGATGTTTTTAATTTCTTGCTCCATCATATTACAGTTACCAGTTTTTGCAGCCACATCCTTTAAAATGATTCTTTTTTCTCTAATCTTTTCATTGACATCTTCTTTCAAAACTCCTAAGGCACGTACTAAAGCATTTTGAGATTCGTTTTGCTCCATAATTGATCTTTGTAAATCGCCCATGCTTTGAACAATATTTCTACAATGAAATATTTCAAAAATTATACAGGCTGAAGTTTTAACATAGTTACACAATAACTCCTTCTATTGTGCAATAGTCTCTAGTATGATTCGATACGCGTTCTCGTAATTCTGAGCATTCTCTTTCCAACTGGTGCAACTCTTCTTGATTCTTTTCAGAATCAATTTCGGCGTCTCTAACCTATTTGGGAATTGTTTTAACATTAAAAAGAAAAATTGTTCAAGTCATTGCACTTACTTTGGCCCATAAAATTTCCCTTTGCAAAACGGCAACCTGTTCTTTTAATTTAAGAATCGATCGGTGACTTTCAATTTTCTTTTTTAATTCTCTTAATGTATTTTTCAAATCATTGTACAGCTGAAACGCAATATTCAAGACAGCAATTCAAATGTAACCAATTTATATTTACCCCTTCTTTTTCCATAAGCATACGGGTAGCATCTACTTTGTTATTAACTACTTTGTTGTATTCATCTCTTAACGTTTGAAGCTGTGTTGCTCGCATAAACAAAATAAATTTTTGCCGAGGGTCTTTTGTATTCAGAAAATTACGCGAAGTATCTTGATTTAATATACAAACTGGATTGTCTATTTGAATATTGTAAGTACTGCATAAGCGCTGTATTTCTTTAGTTTGTGTAGAAATTACCTCTCCTACAACTTTGTATTAAGTTACTAATATTTAAAATATTCATATCTATTTACCAGAAGCAGATTTGATTTTATACAAACTACTACCACTAGCAGTAAAATTTCTTACGACCGTAATTTTATCACCAAATACACTACGCCTGTAGGCCAAAGGTCCTTCGTTAGAAAGAGTGATTTCGACTGACCCGCCATTTTTTCCAGCTTTAATAAAACCTAATAATACCAACATTATTATACTTTAAAACAGATAACCACACGTTTACCTTTAATACTGTTTCCGCGATTTGTAAGCGACGCTTTACCACCGAGACCGACAACTAGTGCAGTTAAAATAGCACTCTTACCACTACCATTTTGACCAATCACAAAATTGATATTACTATCGAAAGTTACTTCAAGGTACGAATGACACATAAAATTTTTCAAGACCATTCGCAAAACTGTTCCGGCTCTAGTCTAAAAAAAAATAAACAAAGTAAGCGAGATATAAAAAACGCTATTTGAATAAAATTTACTCGACTAGACGTTGAATGCGACGTAGAAAGTTCCCCGTTCCTTTGTCTTTTTTCATTAGGAGCTTCTTGAAGACATAGTTGCGTCAGGGGTCTTCTTTTACGCTGCATCTGAAAAATTACGATACTTTTTTGTAACTTGTCAATAGTTATAATTATAAAAAAATATTAATAACAAAGAATGAATCTTTTGCTATTACCTTCGAGTTTACATCATAAAAGCGCGAAAACTCTAACCTTTTTATCTTGAAAAACAGTTGAATTATGACCCTACATTATTTTGTTTTGGTCACCAAGTTTAATGGTAAATTCCCTAAATGCGATTTGTTTATTGACCTTGGTCTATTATAACCTAAAAGAGAATTTATTATAATTTTCTGAAGCAACTATAAAAATGATGAAATAGTATTATAAATTATACGAAAATTACATTAATAACTACCAATATACGTTACTTTCATAAATCTGTTCAATGTAATAATCAAGCAAAAACTATGAGAAAAGTAATGGGGATGTCTAGCAAAAAGCAAGTATTAGTAATATGAAATATATATTAAAATTAAATTATCACTATTATTGTAGAAGATTCAAGTACCACGAAACACCCCTTTTGCCTACACCCTCAACTTTTAGTAAAGGCGCCTTTGAAGGAAAACGTTCGACGGACTCAAAAAGAGCAACAGTTTTGAATAAATTATTTATGCGATACATAACGGATCTGATGGCCACTGGCGAAAGCTCATCAGAATTTGTAGGGCACGGAATTGAAATTAATAGGGTACGTGTTTAATTTATTTAAATTAAAAAAAAGATATTGAGCAGTGTAAATTTAGGTACAAATTACGCCAAGTTTTGATTGTGTTAACATATATTGGATTGCAAAAGATAAAGAAAAGGACGACGTAATAGAAACAATTTTACAAAAAAATACTGGAAGTTTGAGACACGAACTGGCACAATTAAAAGTTGTAGGTGTAATTCCAAAATTGAAATTTATAAAAGGTAAATAACTAGATGTACAATTTCTGGCTTGTTCAACTCTGCGGCTAGCATAACATATTATATGAAATCTCCAATCGAAGCATTATGAAGCACTTATGTTTAAAATCTGTTAATCCTATTTCCAGTTACATTTTATACAGCATGTATTTTTATTTTAATTTAAGCTATTCTTTAATAATTTCACGTGCTTTTTAATATGACACTATTTGTTTTTCATGAAATTACTTTATTTTATGCTAATTTAAAATAAACGATTTATTAATTTCAATAATTGAAATTTGAACAGATTTCAATAATTAATGGTAAACATATCTTCAATTAACTTTAACAAATATGAAGTCTAAAATATTATTTTAGATAAACAGTATATGAAAATTGTGGAGATTAATAGATTATTAGCGCAGGCTGATTTTGGAGATGATTATGTTCCTGTAGATATAACTACAAGATTGAAAACTGAATTAGAACTCAATACAAATTTAGAACCCCACATTATAGTAAGTTACATATCACATTTAAAATTTTAAATTGTTCATGTTGGTTTTAAGAAAAAAATTAAAGAATTGGATAGTGAACATACAGAACAAGAACAAGAATCGCTGCCACCGATGCCAAATAATATATTTGGTTTAAATCATGCAGATATAATGGAAAGAATACAGAAAATGAAAAATAAAGTGCCAATTAATCGATGTTTACAAACTGATAATATGGAATGTCCAAAACTTGTTAATGAAAATCCAATTAGTTTTGGTAGTTTACAGGAAGAAAGAGAAGCATTTAAACGATTCTTACAAAAACGACAAGTAAGTTATTTTAATTTTCATAATTAATAATACTTAATATTTTTGTATTAAGATACCAAAAGATAAAACTAACACAACTGAGAAAAATTATCAACCAGGACATGACTATATGGAAGAAATGTGGCTCCAACAACATTTGCAAAATTTAGACGAATACGAATTTGAAAACGATAAGAAAGAAGAGGATTTTATAGATATTTAAGTTTTGTTATTAAAATGTAGATTTTATATATATATAAATCGTTATTGTAATGTAAAGAAAATATTTATTTCTAAAGTCAACATGTTTACAAACAATATTAATCGTATCAGATCTACACTTAATAATCAGTGTTCTTAGAAACACACAATTTCAATTTCAAACAATAGTATTAATATATACAATAGAATTTTATGATGTTATGTTTCTGTTAGTACCTTAAATATATAAAAAAAAGTAAAAAACAACACACTTACTTCGTACAATCTTATAAATAGCGAAAGAAATTAATATATTATTAGATTCTTCTACCCCTAAGTCAGTGCAAATGGACGGTTTGTTTTGAGACTATGAGCATTTAGCTCTTCCGAGCATGTTAATTAGTGACTCGGAACAATGAATATTTCTAAAGAAACTATAATATTTTTCCCATTGTGCTGTTTTTAATGTGAAAAATTATAATTTTGAAAAAGAACGTTTTAGAAATATTCTTGTAAAAAATAAATTCTCTAGAATTTAACATTACTACTTACAATAATACTTTTTAAACTAGTTAGAAGTTTTAATATCCTACAGTCAAAATCTCAAATATATTACATAAATATGTATTCATTTTGATATGAACATAATTGTCGAGATTTTTGGTTACAAAGTGAATGGACGGGTTAATATACCTATAAAATGAAAGAAAAACGCACCAGTATCAATCATTAAAGTATTCATTTTAACATAATTATTGTTTTAGAAAGTGGAAAAATCAACCTGTACAAAAACCATCTTTCAATTTAGTGCATTATATAATTTTCCTTTTACCTTAAACTATCGAGGCACTGCATTTAATATGATTTGTACTTCATAATTATGATAACATACACCTCTACCTTCGCAACTTGAATAGTATGTGCGCATTATTAAACTTCCTATTTCAATATAGAAACATGAAAACGAAGGAGAAATTGAAGGTATATAACATCACACAACAATGATTAGCAAAAGAAACCGAATATAGCTACCAAATATACATCATTTCATGATATTCAAATGTAAAACCTAAGATCATGCAGCCTTAAATGTCGTATCGCCATCATAAATGCAGTTACAAACATAGTAACAACTGGGATTGGTATGTTAGTTGCCATGTTATAAATGGAACAGTAAGGACACTGACTACTGCCACACACCTCACAAATATTCAATAGATACGTTGTTAAAGCATCAAATATAGTTTCGTTAAAACGTTCTGAAAGTTTGAAAAATAGTATAACATTTCTATTTGGATAAATACTAACCTGGTGCATAATAATCGTATACTCGAATAGGAAGGTACCTTGACATATTTGCAACAGGATACCACCGTTCGACCGTTAGATTGATACAAGTTTCTTCTCCGTCCAACTAAAATATTTCAAATTAAATACATAAAATTATACCAATCGATTTACTTACGAATTCGAAATAAAATATAACTTTCCTATCCATAAAACGGGCCCGTTGAAGATTGCGCACTCGTCTCGATAAGATGTATGCATCTAGTTTTTGTTGTTGAATGATGTAACCTGTAGGTATAGTGATATCTAATACGGCTAAACCTGAACGTTCAGACTCCTTTAAGTTGTTCCATCTTTGACAACTCACATATGAAATATGCGAATGATTTCTACCGTAAAACTGGGCCTTCGTCCAAAGATCAAAGGCAGGAATTGGAGGTTTAGTTTGGAATTTTGCGATATCCACATTATATTGAACATGCATTTGTAATATTGCATAACCGGTACCCTCGCCTTGCACCTAAAATTTCAAAACTCGCTTTAAAATATAATTATTCCTAGATCGATAAATAAGTTTACCTTTACTGTACCCCAGGCATTTGGTATGTCGATACGCTGCAACTGCGCTCGATTATTATCATTAACATACATAATTTGAGTTTTTCCAGGCAAAGCAGTTGCTTCCACCTTAACACTCAATTTAGAAATATCACGTATACGTTGTGCAGATGTGTATTGGATAAGCGCATACATAGCATGGGCCGTATCCGACGTGGAAGCCCAACCATAATCGGTTAATCTTTGAGTGTTTAACCATCTAATGATGTAGTCTACGAAAATTTCTTGACGAGCCACATACACTAATAAACCATAAGCTGTTGCCTCGATGTTTTCAGAATCGTATGTATACGGCAGGCGTGGTAACAAGAAAGGTTTCTGATTTTCTATTTTAGAGGGTGGCTGCGGCACACGATCCCTACCCCAATACATCAGACCTCCCTCGATTCTAGCACATCTCGCCAACAAAGAATAAGCCGCTTCGGCATTTGGTGCTTTGCTTTTTATCAATGCATATGCCACAATAGCTACATCAAAAGGTCTTTGTTGTTTTTCATAATTTTCTATATGCTCGCCTTCTTCTCTTCTTCTTTCTATATCTCTATCTTTATCTATGAGGTTTTCTAATAATTTTAAATTCCGTTCTAACCAACGAATTGCTTTTGCCTGAGCTATTGCTACTTTCGAACTTAATCCGCCTATATTAAGTAAATAATGAAATTTCTCTTGTAACTGTGCCTGTAAAATACGTACCTGCTAAATCTTTTACAGATTCCAACATAATTAAAACGTGGGCCGTAAGTGAAATATTTCGTTGTTTAATATTATCATTGGGCCAATTAATGGACGCATTGTAATTTCTATTAGGAGACCAGGTGGTTTCGTAAAAAGAACCCTCTTCTGTTTGATGTTGCAAAACCCACTCCACCGATTTAGCAATCACGGTCAGATCGATGTATATATAATTTTCCCATTCGTAAAAACTAGCTTCTTGGAAAACTCGAGCACAATACGCCGTCAGCCACACCGAAGAATGCGATTGATTCCTAAATATAAACATAAATTAATTTGATTATTAAACAAACACAATTTAAATGCAATACTTACCAATCGCTTCGGAACAAACTAAACGATCCATCTGGTTGCATAAAGGACAACTGTCTTTGATACAAAACGTTTAAATGGTAGAATGATTGACGTTCTAAAGTTCGATTTCTTTGTTGCGTGTATCTCATATAAAGAGTTGTATACATGTTTGCGGCAAAGGAAAACATGTTTTGTTCGGCAGAATCCTATTAAAATGTTGATGTTTTGATTGGCATTAAATTGTTTATTTTCAACCTACCATAGGTAAATATAACATGGAAGTAGCATTCATGGGCATCGTAGGAAATATTGCGCCCACCACATCTCCCACAACCGACACATGAGCTTTATTGGATCCAAATATGTAGTAGCGATCGTATTCGTATGGAAGAATGGGCGTTTCTGTTACATTTACATGCATGTATTGGAAGGTGTAAGCTCGATTACTCAAGTCCAATAGTACAGATTGGTGACGATATTGTGGTAAACCATCTGCCTACGAAGCAAATTGTTTGTCAACAAACAAAAGAAGAAACTTATTATATTAAGGCCCTAGACTTCAGTACCCTACTCTAAAATTTTGTTTCGTTATAAACAAAAATTAGTTAAAAGATGGCATACCAAATTAAATAAATAGAAAACTTGCTATTTAAAAAACAAATGGTACCTCTACATGAAGTCGTTTTGTTATCTGATCCTTTCCAATTAACGTAATAGCATGAATAGAAACATCAATGTCGCCAAGACGAATCGGAACTATTGGAATGTAAACTACTACGGCATCTTGAGCCTAAAAAAAAAAAAATAACAATATAAATATTGAAAGACAATTATAATCAATTATACTTGACAGTTGTCGTTAATAACTGAACAATAATGGTAGCATGTTATAAGTTGCAAAGTGCTTTACTTATAGTTTTTATATGTTACTTTTTATTAATTAAAACATAATTAAAAAAAAAAGACCACAGGCTTATTACTTGTAACTAAACACTATAAACTTTAACAATAAAGTGAGAGAGATTTCAGTTAATTTACCTTGATGTAAATAAAAAATTGATGTTCACCAAAAGACGTTTGAGGATTGTAAGCCCTTACAATGCCATTTTCCTCGACGTGAACAAATTTGTAATCAGGAGAACCATTTAAAACAACAGTAGCCTCTATAGCATCCGTCATATAATTAAAAACGGTAACTCGAACTCCCACTTGTTCACCTTGCATACAAATCGTTGGCATTTCCACATTTATAAAGAACGGCAGCACACCAACATACTATAAATACACATTGTTGTATAATTCAATGTGTTGTAATAATGTATGAAATAACCTCGATAGCTTTTTGTAACATTCCAAAACCTAAAGATGGGCTCATCGAAAAAGCAGTAACCATCCAATGGACAGGTCTACTCGGAACGTCCACGTTGAATATGTAGCGGCCATGGGGTCCAATATTAACATCTTTCCACAGCCATACGTTCTCATATTGTCGCTGAATACGATTAAAACGATATTTACGGAACAACGCCAAATCAGTGCCATTATCATAATTACCTTAAATGAAATTTTGTTAAACACACATCGCACACAAAGAAAAGTATTTTAATTTAAACTTACAAGCGGTTTCGTCGGTGCCATCTCTACAATCGAACGCTCCATTGCAACGAGCTTCCATTCTATAACATTCTCCATTAAGACATTCCGCCCATCCCAGCGAAGAATTACAAAAGCTCAATCGTCTTGGAATTACAGTGTCGCTGAACACAACTAAACCTACATATTCGAATGTGCGATTGGCATCAATTCCATAAGTAGAGGAAGGAAAATAAACTAATTCTTCCGGATTACCCTCGTGAGAAATCCACGAATGGCGGTGTGTACCGTTTGTTTGTTCGTCAAATGTCGACATTTTAGTAAGTACCTAATGTAATTATTAAATAGTCTTTTCAAAAATTATAATTAAAATACGCACTTTTGCATATGTAAGTTCATTACCAGCTTGCATTGTATAAAATGCCCTATCGACACCGGATAATCCTACATAAGATCCAGGCTCGCCATATATAGCAACTTCAACTTTATGTCCAGTTTTTGCTTTTTTGTTATTAATAAAGACAGTAAACTAAAAATATAATGGTAAAATTTAGATGGAGAAATTCGCAATTATTTTCAAACCTTATTGCGACTAATTCCGTTCACAGGGAAAGTGAGACTGTCGGCAGTAACATCGCCGTACTTTCCAGCATGCCATACAACAATGGTAGCAACAGGAGCCATTTCTGCACTCAAAGTTACTGCCATGGTATAGACATAATCTTTCATATCCTTATCGCCAGTCAGCAAGACAATTCCTTTAGAAATTATTAGATAATTAAAACGTTCCACATAATAATTACTTCGAATGTGAAATATTATATATTCCCCGACCTACAAGGAACAATTTAATCTATTTTATATAAACATTATCGGCTTTATACCTTCGGTGTAATGGTACTTGTGGTGACTTTCAGATGTTGACTGTTTGGACTATGGTGGGCTAACAAAAGAAGTTCTGCATTTGCTCTTTGTCCTGTGCCGTCTTCAAAATTTGCATGCACAGTTAAACTGGCTGTAGAAATTATAGATTAATAAATGGGCATATTTTTATTTTCGTTCACCTAAAAATATATATTATATAAATACTTACATATTCCAGATAATTCTTCATATGCTTGTACGCCTTCTAAACCAAGATCGGTTTTCAAATCTACTTCAAATTCCCATACGCCAAAATTATCAGACATAGGCAGTTCACGAATCGGTATCTCATTTTTATTACCACCTCTCATATCTACAGAATAACTAACATCCATTCGACCAGTTACCAATTTATGTTCTGGTAAAGGAGAACCATCATGATATGATGTTACAATCTTAAATAAAACGCGATTTACATAATGTATCAGCTTATATAAGCCTTATATAAAGACAGAAAGAAATTTAATATAATAAACTTACATAAATAGTTAATGGCATTCCAGGTTTAAATACTTGGGGAGTATCTCCAAGAAACGCTAATTTAATAGACGAATTATATATCCTACTGGTAGAATAGCCTTCGATGACTTCATCTAAAAAGTGATCGCCCACTGTCGCTGTTACTTTAATTTCCATACCATCCAGAGATGGCGCAACTTGTAATAATTCATTAAGCGGATAATGAAACTCGTATGCGCCGTTAAACTTAAAAAGTTAAACATTAACTTTATAAAATAAATTGCACAAAAAACTTACAAACTTTAAGTGCGGTATTGGATCGTAATAATGTTCGGGCCTGTTAAACCAAAATGGGTATTCTTCATCCTGAATCAAAAATTCAATTACAATAAACAAATGTAAATCATGTTATTTGTAAAACTTACAAAGTTGAAATATTTCTCGATTGGACGACCATATATTCCTGAATTATCGCCATCGTAGTGGTAGTTAGGATCTTGCCCGAGTTGATTATCATAAGGATAATTCTGGTCATATGGTCTGTTGGGATCGTACGGTCCATTGGGATCGTACGGTCTATTAGGATCGTATGGATTATCATTGATATTATATGGTCTATAATGATTATTGAACCTGTCAAGATCGTACGGCCTATCTCTAGTAAATTTTGGTGATTGCATCGGTCTTATTGGACGAACTGTTGCTTTCAAAGTTAAATTCCCTCGAACAGGACCGCCGCTGGTATAGTTTGCCATAATTATCCCATGGATATATTGATCCGTTGTAAAAAAGAAAGCTGGCATGGTAACATTAACCTAAATACAGATTATGCAAACAATTGCAGAAAATAAACATTTAAGCTAACAGACCTCGAATCTAGTTTGGTAATATTCTTCAACGAGAAAAGTAGATTCTTCTATTTGACTTTGTGCGATAACTCTAATTTTCCATTCGCCAAATACAAGTTGGTCTGAAAGTTGATATTCAAGACTAACGGTGCCCAAATTTGATTGTCTGGACAACCATCGCTTCATAATATAACCGTTAGGATCCAACATATAAACATCAATTGCATCGTCAAAAGCACGTAATTCAGTGTTAATGGGTATGGTTCGAAAACGAACTGAAATGTTTAAATTGAAACTTGTTCGTGCAATTAAAAGTTTATAACAATTAAATAAGTACCAGTTTCTCCTTGCATATATACAGGTTTATCCATTTGTATAAAGATTGTCATGGCTCGTTGAGAAAATGTGAGCGTGGTTTCGTTAAAAAATGCCGCTCCGCCAAGAGTATTTTCATATAAACCTTCCACTCTCAATTTATATTCTCCAGGAGCACTTTTTGAAGGTACCTACATGATTTTATATTAATCTCGTATTTTTAGCAATAATAAAAAAATACCAGCATGAAATAAATTATGGTACATCTAAATAAAATGATTAAAATTAAAAATAAAGAAAACAAAACTATTCCTAATGATATAATATTCATTCCTATTGTCGAATTAATTCATTTCCTTTTACTTAATTCTGTTATAACATATTTATTTATAATTATCTCACTTATGCATCTGTAGATAGTCATAAAAATCCAAATTGAATATTGTGCCACGGAGTTAAAAGTGAGAAACATAATACCAACAGATGTTAGTTGCTGTACTGTACAGCATGTCCCAAAAAAGCGCTCAAACGAAAATGATAAAAATAGACAAGATTTCATCCACCAAAAAACTATATATTGTCAGGGACAGAACTGCTTATAGTTAGCTAGGAAGAATCTTGAAAGTTTTAAGAAGAACAAAAACACTAATTAGCCGTGCAAAACTATTTTCAATTTAAATTGACCAAATAGTATAAGTATCAAGTCCAAATTTTGAGCGAACCACTTTTAATTATGTGAAGTTGTGACTTGTTCAGGGTCGATCAGATAAATTCAATTTCCATCCAAGAGATGGAAAGATCGGGAGTTAAAAAGATTTAAAAAAAAACGTTAACCTAAAACTAAATTTAAAAACAAAAATTGATCTAGTCATTATAAACAAATATGTTTAACCCCAAATAATAATTTAAATGCTTGCTGGCCCTGTTTCAGCAAATCACCTTTTTTCATAATTAAATTATGAAAACTTATTCCCAGAATATAAAGTTACCAAGTCAATTATTATCGCAAGAAGAAATTGATAGAATCAACCGCATGTTTGAAAGTCCAAAAAAACGAAAATCGCAAGAAGTTAATTTATATGTTGATGCTTTAGCATTGATGTGTCCTGTAATATCGAAACATTTTTATAATGTCAGAATTTCGGAAATCGATCCATCTTTAGTGAAACATGATCATAGCTTCATGGGTTATCGACCAACAGTGTCGTCAAGATTTCCAGAAGCGACTGCCATGATATATCGTACTTTGACTATCGGACAAGGAGCAGAAAATGACGTTCAATTAGACGAATTTGGAAATTGTAACTACATATCATCACGACACGCTATCATTTTTTACAATGACATAACACAACAGTACGAATTACTAAATTATTCGTGTTATGGCACCTACATAAATAATACGTTATATGGAAATAACGAATATATGTTTGATGGGTCATCTTATGTTGTATCTAGAGCCAGAAAAGGAAAGAAAAATAAAATTAGTCGTTCAAGAAAACAAGCAATAGATGTCAAAATGACTGCCATTGATCGCATGAGCCGAATGAAATGTTCGTGCATGCCAAACGTTAGTGAAGTTATTAATTCTGTTTGGGAAGGATCTATTATTATTCAACATGGCACCGTATTACGTTTTGGTTGTATATGTTTTGTTTTTTCTACTCTTAATTCTCCAAATTTCGACAGTACTAATTGAAATAGTATAGTTTATTTGTTTAAATTAGCTTAATTATGTAGATTTCTTTAAATAATAAACGATAAACAAAGCAAAATGCTATTAGTAGAGAGGAGTCCCCGCCACTTTTTATATCAAACCGCGGATTAAATTGATTCGTGCTTTGATTGACTGATTATTGCGTAATTCGATGTTTAATTCGCGGTTTTTATGTAATTTCGCGGATTAATTCATGGAATTTAATTTAACTAACACTTTAATCAAACTGATTAATTTAATTCCTCGAATTTCGAGGGTTTATTTTAATTAAGCATTTAATCAGGCAATCTTATTTTAATTCGATTTTGATTCGTGGTTTTTATTTAATTTTGTAGGTTTTATTTTAATTCAAACATCGAATTACGCGATGTCGTGGGAAAATCCGCAATTAAGCAATAATCCGTCAATCAAAGCGCGAATCAATTTAATCCGTGGTTTGATATAAAAAGTGGCGGGGATCAAGTGACTCCTCTCTACTGTTATTTAAACTGAAGTTAAGTATACAAAATCATTTTAATCTTACCCTCATAAGCAATGTTTCTGGAATTCCTTCAGTAATATTTTTATGATCTGTAGACACTTCAACGCCATTTCTTTGAATCGAAGCTCTCATGGTAAGGGGTTGCCTCGTTTTTAAAACTGTTACAGCAACCCTATACAGCTGACTTGGTCTCACCATCCGTGATGCAACAATGAAGTAGGTTCTACAAAAATCATTGCTAGTTTATAAAACCATCAACGAGTGAAAATCAACTTACGTTTCCCTAATAATAGAAGAGTGTTCGAGAAAATTCCTATTATATCCAAAATCGTTTTGCCTCCAATTTGGTCTTGTCGTGAATGGGCTAGGCCGACCATATATGTTGTTGTCTTGTCCATATTGATTATTTTGATCAAACGGATTTCCTTGTCCATAACGATTGCCACTGTAGGGGTTGTTCGTTGTCGTGAAGGGGTTTCCAATTGGGTTGTAAGGATTATTTAAGTCATTTTGCGGATTCATAGGATCATGCTGATTGTAAGTGGGATATGGAGTTGGATCATTTAAATTTGTGCTATCTTGGGCGGCCACGCACAGAGTGACCAATAAGATAATTAGCCACTTTCTTCGTTGTAACCACATTCCCAATCACCCCTGCAAAAATTACATTAAATTACTATTGATCAATAGCGCTTCACTTAAAAATCGTACAATTAATGAATATACAGTAAACCTTGTTAATGAAGGGACCAAAGAAATAATAATTGTAATATCTGTAATTTAATCTGTAATTGTCGATAAGTAATTTTTTTGTTTATTTGTTAATCTCAAAATGAAAACGTGCATATCGGACAATGGCAGGTCAATTCCTATGGGGTAATGCCGGTCGGCTTCTTACAGTGACCGGTATTACCCTTTATGTAACTAAAGTTGTAAACTGAAACAAGTGCCGATTTAGAAGAGGATTCGGTACTGGAAAAAGACTTGTTCAGATTGTCAAATACACAAATACACCCATAACATAACATAAACATTCAACCACGGTTTCTAATAACGTTTTTTATTATATAGTACATAGGTATATTCTGTTAAATTTAATTAGTTTTTATACATATTTCCTTCATTTACAATATTATCAATCTAAGCAACATTCATATAATTTATGGTACTGTAACAGTAAAAGTTCATTTCAGCATTAGAATTTTTAATGCTTCTATTTCATTTAATTTACGTATGCATTTTATATGGGAAAAATACTGACCGCCTTTATCCGTACAATGGGGAAATATCGGTCAATGCACTATTTTTGATTTTTATGTAATTCCTATAATTTTTCAGATACATCTATCTGAAAGTAGATATTTTAAGCTATCGATTCGGTTGCCTACATTTAAAAATTAAATAATAGTTTTTTCAATACAGAAAATCTCCCTTAAGTGACCGCGATTGCCCCCCACTCGCCTCTAAATTTTATTTTAGTAATTTTTGTTTATATTTATAGTATTAATCTTAAATAAAGACATTTCAAGTTCTACTTTGAGGGGTTATTTTGAAGATTTTTAACTAATACTCTAATAAATAGTGAACAGCTTCAGTGGAGTCGGTTCACTAATTAGTTCATTATATCGAGATTCTACTGTATATACGTATAAAGAAAACAGAATTATTATATAAATATAAGACGTTATAAAACTATTTTATTTCTGAAGAAAGAACAAAGTAAGCACGTATTTATTTCAACCTCACATTTTAAAAACAGCATCGGGAGAATTTCACTAAAATTAACGACAAAAACAGGTGGTCGCAATTACCGCGGTATTGATTGACATCAGTCAGCGGGGCACATTTAACAGACCATAAAATCGGGCCTGAATAGAAAATAAAATGACTCGACATACGTCGAGTAGTCGGCATTGTTTATTATTGAATAAATATAGGTACTGGTCGTTTTCGCCCCATTCATTAAGCAGAACCTCTTTTTTATATACACTCAATTTAATTCAAACAAATTTAGTTATTCGTCTGTATTAAGATTTTTCAAAATATATATATACTCGCATGCTGCGGCAACAAGTTGAGGTCGTTCTTTATTTCAAATTAAAAAGAATTCCCATTTAAAATAATGTTAAAAATAGAACGCATCGAGGAAGCTCGGTTAATCTTTATTTAACTACGGCTCCTATTATTAGGGTCGTAATAATACGAGACATTTAAAGGGCATTATTTGTACAACTTCAAAAGAAATTTGTATCGCATAAACAGCTAAGTTCTTCGGACGTTTAAGGCACCTAGGTATACATATTTTCGCAACCACGGGAAACGAACACGTGAACGGCGATAAAAATTAAAATACAGTACAATCTCGATAACGTGAACTAATTATTGAACTACTAATTAAAAACATGCAATTTCTTGTGAAATGTTTTTTTTTCAAGAGTACATACCAGTCGACTTGGTAACCTCCGTGTAATTTTGATTAAAAAAAAAAGTCGTTCCGAGTCCTTTCTTCGCATCTGATAAAAGCTCGGCTTTGTTTTCCAAAGTTAAATAAGTAGCTTTAATTTAAAGTAATTATATGGTAACTTAAAATTGTTACACTTTCAGGTCTAAATAGTTAATAACTTATTGAACCTGCCTGGAAACGAATATCATAGCTGACGCGAGTTTGTTTATATTTTTGGTACTACTTACACTCCTAATTTGTTTGTAAGTATATTGTATTCTTCTTCAACTGCACAATTCAATAGCACCATCTCGCTTTAAAAATTACATATTTTGAAATTTGTATTATTCCCTTGTTCATGTTTTCGAATATAAAAAGTTCCGCGTTCACGTTTTGAAATATGTATAATATCAAATCAGTCGTTCACGTTATAGAAATTACACTGTATATTACCTACTCGATGTTGTAATATTATAAAATTAAAGTGAATGTAAATGAAATTTATAAATAGATACTGTTTGAACTACTAGACCGACAAAATTGTAACATCAAAAATTTTGCTTCACAACAAAAGATAATCACGAAACGCCCTCCCCTCCCAAAACAGCAAATTTATTACAAGTTATAGGGTAAATAACAAACAAATGTGTTTGCCGAGGATAGGCAAGTTGGATATGAAACTTCACTGTGATATTCATTGATAAGTGCAATCAGCGTGGGCCGGTTCCCTTCGTTCCCGGTTTTAAGGGATTAGAGGGTGGCACCCTCGTTAAATCCAATGTTCTGCACGTGCCCAATAATGTCGGTATTTGTATAATCTCAAACGGTAGCAGACTTGTATACATACGGTTAACACGTTTAGAATACATCTTACGGCTTTGATTTGTGCAAGAATACTTTAAAAGAACTATTTTTAAACATCCCGAATTCCATTTCTGTATGGAGTTAGACATTGAAACGCCGCAGAAGCAAATGGACAAGCGACAATAATAAATTGCCGGTTATCCGACTCGCAAATTGCTTTTTTCAGAAACGAGGGAAATACGATACGTACATTGGGGTTCGATACGAGTAGAAAGGGCACAAAACCACATACTGTTTCGATTTGAAGGTTTCTTTCTAATACGGCGAAATCAGAGTAAACAATTTCTATGGACTCTTACAAAATATTGTTAGCTGGAAAAATCAATTACGAGGGCAACAGCCTAACGATTTTGTACAGAGAAACCTTCAGTATCGTTCGCGATTAATTGCCTTTCTAAAAATAATAAATTAAGATCCGCATAGCCACAAACAAAATATACAGTGACTAAAATGAAGTTAATAAAGACAAAAATAAACAACATCTTGTTAAACGGAAGGGAACGAGTTTGTTTAGAAACCTTCCAAAGTTTAAAATAGCACGTGTAATGCACACACGTACGTACATTGATGAGCAATCGACGTATGTACGTCTACCTACGCTTTCATTTTCTTTTGGAGATCGTGTCGACGTACAAAATTTTTTGAATAACATTCAGATTTTCTAAAAATATTGTTCGATCTTAACGAGTTCATCGGCACCAATACCAGATCAAAGCTGGAATTTATGGTTTCGATAATTACGATATTGTGCGACGAGTATTTCTTTTGCAAACGGCACTATTTTAGAGAAAAATCTCCAATATCCCCCCCTGTTGTTCTGCAACCATTTGCGATTAAACGACTTAAAACACTTTAACGTTAAACCAGTGGTTATAGTTGGCTTAGTAATCATTTAGGGCCAGTTGCACAACAGCCGATAACCGCTGATTTTCGGTCAATCACCACAGAAACGATTGTCTAAACAATTGTTTACGTGGAAATTGACCGAGGTGAAGCAGTGATCGATTGTTGTACAATTGGCCTTTAAGGGTCAGTTTTTCAATCGCCGGTCAGCTTAATCAATCACCATAAAAACAATTGTTTCGATAATAATTTCTATAGTGATTGATTGATGGTCGGAGTTAACTGGCGATTAAAAAATCGGCCTAAAGAGTATAAAATGTACAAATCCCACATCTAAATGTCATATTTTATTTAAAATTGTATACATTCACAAAATAATTGGAAATATCTACTCTCTATAGAGATTAGCAACAAAAATATTATGAATATAGTAAAATGGAGCCAAATTTGCCTATAGACAAGTGAGTTTGAAGTCATTGCTAATCTGTTACTGTTTCTCTATAGATAGTCACGGTTTAGTAACAACAACCAATTTAATCACTTACCTACGAATACGAGTAGTAGAAAAGTTTGATCTATTTTCGACTAAACACAAGCCAATCACCTTGACAACGAGCAACTAATATTATTCCATTTCAGGTGTTTCAAACACATTTTCCAAATCTTAATCCATTGAAATATCATTCAACAAAACTTACAATTAGGTAGATATGAAAGGTTACATAAAAGAAATTATGCAATTAGCCGCTTTCGTCTACTTACACAAAATAATTAATAAATAATGCGAAAAATCTCAAAGAGCGATTCTTTGTCGAATATTAAGCGTTTTTTCCTAAAACGTCTCCTCTCAGAATTAACGCCCCTCGAAAGAGGAAGGTAAAATTAAGTTTTTAATTTACACATTTATCGAACCTGGAGAAATGTAGAATAATGATATTTAGTAGACGATTTTTACTTATCAAAAGGTTTCCTATAAGTAGCACTATTTTCGATCATCTGTATCTTCGCAAAGAGGTGAAAATTGCAAACCCCGTTGGTTTTTTTTTAAACAACCTTTTCGGAGGGTCAAAATTTGGAAAATTTAGAAAATCCATTTTGAAAGCTTGCTTTATTTAGAACGTTATTTGACTCTTTCATTTTTCCGACAAAACCTACAATTCTCTAGTAAAAGTTAAAGTAAGTGATCGTATACTACACAACGAAACTTGGAACCTACGATATCAATACTCACGGATACTTTATTGATTAAGGGCCTGTTATACAATGTCAGTTTAAACTCGAACTAAAGATAATACTGTTCATTTCCATATAAATAATTTCTTGAACCAAGAAATCCGATAATTTTAGAATCATAATATATTTATATCAAAATTATAGTTTTTTATTTCGAAATTGTATTTTAGATCCAAACTTACTAATAACCAGTCGAACTTCCATATAAAAAACTTCCCTAAAACGAATTTTTTTGTAGAACCTTCGCTCAGAATACGTTTTCGGTGCATTTTATACCCCGTATAACGAAGCAAAAGTGTCTTTTGTAGGTACAGTGGCCGCCACAAAAATCGAGACCTCTTGAAATAGATTTTAACGAATATTTAGTGGCGCTTGAAACGGACTTGAGCGGGTAATAAATAATTTGCATAATACGGACGTAGTTTCGCGGCTGTTATTGTGTATTTATACCTACAATATTTTACTTTTTCCAGCCAAACAAGTCCTATTTCTATTTTATTTATAATTATAAATTAAAATTAGGTAAATAAATAAACATAACAATGAAATAATAATATGTATAACCATGAATTAGTTAATAAGCAAGTTCATTAATATTAATTCATTAAAACTCACAAAAATTAGACAAGACTAAAAATTATTTAATGGACAAAACTAGGCAGTAAAATAACAAATTTAAACATATTACCAAAAAATATATATAAATTTGTAAATACGTGGTTCCGACAAACATTTTTAATTCATTTTCCCCGACTACTGTACTAAAATTTCCCTAACTCATCGTATCCAAAGTAAAAAATCAAAATATTCAATGGACACATTATGATTATTAAACTCTTATAAAAGTATTAGAAATAGTTTTCGATTAAAAAAGCAAATAGCTAACAACTGATCGGAAATACTTATTTTTAATTTATTTTTAAACGTGACCTCCGCCATCCCCATATCCACCATGCTCTTCGCATTATTTAACTAGTTTTAAATTTTGTTTATTAAAAATTACGTTAAAAAAATTACTTAAGTACATGAATAAATAATTATTTTCTTCTGAAAAATTAACTTAAAAAAATTCTACTATATAGGTAATTTCTGTATTAATAACAAGCAAAGAGCTCAGTAATATGAAATTTTGACCAAAAAAAAAGAAGAAAAAAACAACGAACGAATCATTTGCAGTACTTGGTACACACAAATTCAGCCTATTAGTTAGAGGTTGCAAGTTTTTCTAATTTTTAGGAAAATACAGCTCGCATTGCAGGCAGGCTGAAGCATGTAAAAGTCCCTCGGATAAATTTCATTGGGGCATTTTCCCTGACTCGGATTTTTTTAAGTTTTAAATTTTTTAAAGTTCCCCTTTTAAGGCAGTTTTACTGACTTTCCTTGTTAGTGGCAACTATGAAATAATACACAATAAAATTTTGACAATATGATAACGAGGAGGAGAAAGGAATAAACAGAAAATGTGTTAAAATATAAATTTTCACGCTAAATTTATAGACTGATATAGACTATTTGAGAGCCCTGTTATATACAAAGCACATTTGTTTGATTTGAAAAATTATTTTTAAGTGCTATAACTTTATTCAACTAAATATTTAACATTTGTCATGCATTCATTCAAGAGCTTCCCCTTTCGAGTAACGACGAAATTGATAAATATTCACCTATAGCTCATCCAAACCTATATGATGTTCACGTCATCAATATAAGGTTACTAGATGATGACGTTTAACACAGTGCTGTCTCCTCGTACCTCGTATTTTGACAGTTCTAATAAATTGTAGTCTTTCTTTATTCCATTTAATATGTGCGCAGGTAAATCATCTATAGAATATGTCACTTTCCAATCTTTAAACTGAATTACAAATAAACAATCTAGTAACTTTTTGTTGATGACGTGAACATCATATAGGTTTGGATAAGCTATATCTACGGCGTGTTTCACGAGCTCCTTGATCCGCTATTACGTTTGGTACTTATCGCTAGTTAGATCGAAAATGTTGAAAAACTGTAGGTATATAAACTAACAGAATAATAACAATAACAAGTTATTTTAACATCATTTATAACGAACAATTCAAATAAAAACTAAACATGGCAAGCGCCGAACAAAAGAATTTTCTGAGCTTTTTTTTAAAATTTTTATCGACCTTCCACAGAAAGCAGTCAACATGCCCCCTTCGAATGATGAAAATAATTATTGAATAGGTAGATACACCATACGAAACACGATTTTCTTAAAAATGCATAAGAGACCTCGTAAAATTTCGTGTCGTCGCACTTTCAAGTCTAGTCCGATATTTTTAGCGAAGTTATAAGTAGAAGAGCGGGAGCCTATATGCTCGCCATTTGTTTACGCAGCCAAATTTTTAGCAATTTCGGCACTTCCTGATGTATTGTACATTTTTCGAGTTATTTCGGTCTGTCGATGTAAAAGCTTTTACCGCCTCCCTTGCTATACACCTTGCTATTCACACGGGGTCAGACGATCGCAAGTTCACAGCCCCATTTAATATTTAGTATAGTTAACTAAATGAAATATATGGGAAGAGGAAGTGATTATTTTAGTTAGATCGTCGAGTTGAAACGATTTAACCGTCTTTAATACGGATGAATGAGCGAAATCTGTTTAACAAAAAACGCACCTGGATGTACGGTGTATACCTATACTAAAAATGAAAATAAAAGCAATTATATCTTCCAAAGAACTGTACCCCCCCGATAATTAACCTTTTATTTTTTAACCCCTACTATTTAGTATCCATAATTAAGTTAACCGGTTAGTCATCATTAGGTACGTACAAATACAGATTGATGACACACGATATACCAATTACGGGCTATTTTTTCAGCTGTATTATAGAATCGGACATATATTTTGGTTATTTTACAGGATTTTAATTGCAGCTCAAAGTACCGTTTAAATTGAAAATGGTAAACCTATTGGATTTATTTTTTCCCAGCTTTAAATGCGAGACGATGTTCTTCTAATATAGTCGCAGTTTTTGATAATCCATTTTGGTAGAAAAGTTAAAGCCAAAACAAAATTTTGTAAATCGGCACCCCTACAAACGCGAACATTTTTTTTGTAATTTCTCGGTGGGATACGAATGTTCGTCACGTGCTTATATCTATATTCAAAATGTTTGCACGTCTATTCTTCAAAAGAAAGCTAAAACAAATATCACAAATAATTACTTTATGAAGGTGATTCGTCAAAACAGTACCAACAAAATGACCTAAACGTAAAACAGCCCGATGCGAAGTGTTTGAATTTTATTGAAATAAAACGTGAAAAATATTGCATTAAAAAAAGAGTATAAGAGGATGTTCCAAAAAGTTATTTTCATATGAAGGGCCCGGTACAAGAAGTCCCTATGTAACTTTTTCATGTTTCGAGATAATAAACATTTTAACTTAAAAAGTGCCGTTGAAACTTTATATTACGTCTTTTGGGCAAACTTTTGTTACTGGTTGTTTTTACAACTTCTTTAGATAGGAGACCTTATAGTTTTATAATGCGAAAAATAACAGTGTAAGTTTAAATAAGCATCGCTAATTATAATTTTTGACTTGGGGAATTTTTAGTGAAAAGTGCGTATTTTTTACTATACGCGTTTATTATTTATCATCAAAAAGAACTACAGTAATACACAAACAATAAATTTAAGAAAATGGTAGAAACATATAAAAACATTCTTAGGACCGATCTTTCCATCTCCCGATAAATTTATCTGACAGATATTTATCATAGAAACGTTTGTCTGAACAATTGTTTCGATGGTGAATATCTATCAGATAATATCTAACTATCTTCTTATAAGAAGATGGAAAAAATAAATCAAATTCATTCAAATATAAAAATAAGTTATAGTAACTATTGCACTAAGCTAACAAGCAAAGAACAAACGCGAGGAAAGCTGTTTTCTCCTATCAAACGATACAGTATAATACATAAGAAACTTGAGTACGGATATATTAATTCGACTAGTTACCTATGACTTAGAGAAAATCTGACAGCAGAACAAGAAAGTATAACCAATCGTGCACAAGATAGGATAAGAAACGTCAAAATTGACAAAAATGTCACTTAAGGACTTTTGCACGAAACCCTTCATATGAAAAACTTTTTATTACTAGTTTGATAATACAATCAAATTTCCATATAACGAACTTTTGGAGCGGCGTTAAAATAATAATATTTACCAAAAGGTGTTATTTCTATACAGGGTGTTTCAGAAAAACCTGGCAATCTCTTCTTAGGAATGATAGAACAGTGAAAGATAACTGATATTACGAAATATCACGGCACGTCACGTTTTTTGCATGTCGCAAGTAGTAAACAACCAAGGATGATGATTGCTTTATGCCAACAACGCTTTAACAATGTATAAATAAGATAGCGATGGAAAGCTGCAATAATTACACATCGAAGCCAGTTTGTTTTCGGCTCGTTTGATTTGACACATTTCATGTTTTGTAGTGCTTCTTAAGTTAACCAAAGAATCTTTGAAGACGCTTATTGTTAATTATCCTCTTCATTTTGACGAATAAACGCGGTAGTAACGCAATCGACCTACTTAACTGTCTGCTCCGTGCGTATATAATTTATCGAAAACGGTGCGCTTGGATAAAATTGAATAACATTTACATACTAAATGCAGTCGAAAAAATAGTATTGCGCAAAGTAATTTTCAACGTTCCTTATCTCGAAAACGAACAACTTTTGAACATAATGTGTATTAAGCAAACCTCACTTATTTTGCACTGTTCTATCACCTCTAACAATATTGCCGTGTATTTCTGAAGCACCGCGTATAACGAAATTTCCTATATAGCGAATACTTTTTCAGGTTTATCGACTTCGTTACATAAAAGTATAACAGTACCTACAATTAGTGCATCCTCTAAAATTAATAACGGACCCCTCAAAAATCATCAAGAGATAAACACAACTAAGAAAATATAGATAAATGTGTTCTAAATTTTGTTTTATTTGGGAGTTGTTTTGTCAAGGCTATTATAGAAAAAAGCTATTTTATTAGGGCCGAATTGTCGGTTGGTACCTACACCATTTATAAATATTACAACATATCTACGTAATTGTATTTTCTTCGAACTCTTCAACAATCGTTTAGAAATTTAAAAAAAAAATGATCACCGGTGATGCGAATGCTAAAATTTTACTACACAGTTTTAAGTCGTTTGTTTTTTTAAACATAGACAAGTGGATATCTTTGTTAAAATCGCATAAAAATTATTGTGACTTAAACTTCCTAAAAATTAGGTATAACAATATAAAGTTTATTAATATTTTTAAGGGTGGCGTAGAATTTCTGTTTAATTGATTGATAATTGATTTAAAGGGTTTTAATACTAATATTACGTATAATCTAATGGCTGACGTATGGCTGACTTACAATATTTTTTTGAAACGCACTTATTGCCAAAACAAACAAAAAATAGAAAATGTAAATAATTTAATATTTGTACCAAATATGATACGCCCTGCATAATATTGAACACTATACAGAATAATGTAGTATAGTATAATCCTGTATATAATCTAAAATAAACGTTTCTGGTTTGTTTAACTGTTTTTGAACGAGTCTCGGAATTTGAATTTTTCGATTTAACCCAGATATGCCTAATGTACTATATTTAGGACGGAATTTTGGGGGACACAAACTTTCGAGCATACCTTCAGCTTTGCAGGAATGGATATGTTTATTCCGTCCTAAATATAGTGCATTAGGCATATCTGGGTTAATATACGTTGATACTGTAATGCCGTATATCTACTGTTCCATAACAAAAATTTCAAAACGACGTCGAGTTTAAACAGGTCAATCGTTATTAGTCAGCTACGGATACTTTCAACTTAAGGGTCCTTGTGGCGAACACGCGTGGCGACCACTTATATTTGTAAAATCGTCGTATGAACCACCGATCGCGACCACTCATTCGTACTAGTTTTTTGTTGGTTACAATGAAATGCTCCGATAAATGTTTATTTCTGTTTAAATTTCAGGTTTAAAAATGCCTTTTATTTAGAATATACTTAAAATTGCAAGAAAATTAACATTTTTTCCTACACAATCGATGCATACGTCAATTTCTATAACTTAGAATAATATAATAGTGCAACGATAAAATTTCCAAAATTATTTTTTTGGCTGTAATCTTTAACGAATGTTCCGTAAAACAAACGAATTTGAATCTTAAACGAGCTTTCCTAAGAGGCCTTAACGTTGTTGGTCACACGAAAATTACGACGTAAAAGAATGAAGTAGTCAAAATTGTGGATGCATCCTGTAGTAAGCAAAAGGACAAGGAGACAGGGTTGTATGCAACGTAGGATTTTCACCCCTAATTTTTGAATCATAATGTAGTTCTTGAACAACCATTTACAAAAATATATAGTTTATTGACGATAGCTTTTGTTGTTTCACAGATAATAAGCAAAATCGAAAAGTTTCAATTTTCAAGGGTGGATTTCGCCCTCTTAAACCGCGGAAGAGCACGAACGGAATACGGCTCTTGATTGGAGTTGATTAGTACTACAATCCTGCAAAGTTTCAAATTTTTTGAGATTTCCACCCGCCTAGCATTACTTCTTAGCTCAACAATAAGACTAAAGAGATTAACTTACATCAACTAAACGCCATAAAAACTAATATCGAAAGCGCTTACTGCAATTTTGGCAGTAAGTTCCGAAATTTTCCTTATTTTTGAGTATTAGGTAGGTAATCAGGAAACTAACCGCACCGTATCTTTACCCCCACACAGTTGCCTTATTTTCACTTTGTTAGCAAAATAACTACAACAATTGCACGAAAGTATTAAATTCAGTAAAAAGGGAAAATTTAGAACAAGGACTATTAAAGGAATTCCACGAAGAAACTGGAATTATTAGAATATTTTTTTTAAGTAAAGAGGTGGCAAAATAAAAAGTTAATCGAGAAACTTGGACATTAAATATTTTTCGACGTACAATTCATACACAGACAATATCCCAAATAAATTAAATTTGTTTTTAATTCAACATTAATAAGGTATTAAATACAGTTTAAAAAAAATTAATATATTATTGTACCTATAATAATCATTTAAAATAAAATAAATCACTCCTGTTAATATAAACTAGAAGTAAATTAATCACAATAAATTTTAATAACTGACTCGATTATTCCAAATGTTAATAGATGTTCAAATATTGTCTCATTGTCAGTCTAAATTGTTGCGACAATCAAAAATTTGCATTCCGTTTTTTATACGTAATCGAATGCATTGAAAAGCTAAAATCTCTCAAAATAAGAGAAATTTAAAAAAATCAAAAAACAAAAAAAAATTAAATCCTGAAGTATTTTTTTTAATACTTACGCAAAATGCAGACTAATACTGATGCCGCTGCGACTGTCACTTGTTTGTAACAGATTATCAGAAAAATTAGAAACTTCTAAATTTTTCTTTCTATTTCCTACCCTTTTCTCGTCATCGTTATCTTTCTTTCGCCAATTTCCAGCGTAGATTTTTCCGTTGACCGTGAACTTGCACCATTACGTACCTCTACCTACGCTTCATATTTCACTGTATTTAACCAACCACTGTGATCGCGAAAACGCGCGTAATATAAAATTTCGTTCGCGAAATTGAATGGTCAAATGTTTAAGGGGAACCCTAATCATGACCCTAACCGAGTCCCTATCAAAAAGTCTAACCAAGCTCGATTTTCAGAGAATTTGTGTTACAATAAACGGAGAGTTAGTCGACAAAGAATGATCCTGCCTTTCCTCGTCGTATTAATCCTTTTATTTGTAATCCTTTAAAGAACACAACATAACACAACACTCGCGCACTCACACGCAAAAAGGCCTTATAAACCGAACGAGCACTCCTCGCACATACGGATAATACGACGTCGTAATTTAAAATTCGAACTACTGAAACAAGCACTACCGCCACTGTATCACTAACGCGAATGATCTGAAGCGGTTTTGCGACAATTCTGTATATAAATGCATTCGAGTGGGAATGAGAGTTCTAGGAAATCCCGTTTTTATTTTAAAAACATTCAGTTCTTTGCACTCCGATAAGCTACGACAGTAGGCGGTGCACATGTTTTATTAGTTGCTTTGTATTTTATCGGTCGCATAAAAATGCGATTAAACTTTAATCTGGTTTATGGCTTGTAATAGGGAAATTTTCAACGCTTAATGGCACGCGAATAGTTTTTAAATTAAAAATAGAGTAAATTTATAATTCTGCGGTATAAAGGCAAATAATTTTAAATTGATACGTATTTGGTTTTTTGGTTTTTTTTTTAAATTTGGATCTCGAAATTTTTATAACAGCACACGAATAGTTTATACATTAGAAATAAGAGTATATTTATAATTCTGCGGTATGAAGGCAGTAGATAGTGATTGTTCAAATAATTTTACTGTATAAAAAATACATAATTTTAGAATAAATTTTCTAAAAAGTACATATTTGTTTTATCAAACTCCAGTACGACCTCTAAAAGTGAGAATAAGTTGTGGATTTTTGGAGTACATTCCAAGTTGTGCGTTAGATATTTGTTACTTGATTACTTGGTACTTTACAAGGAAGGCTAGGCAGGTGGAAATTTCAGAAAGATTTGAAACTTTACAGCATTGTAGTACTAGTCAATCTTAATCAAGAGCCAAATTCCGTTCGTGCTCTTACGCGGTTTAAGAGGGTAAAATCCACCCTTGAAAATTGGAACTTTTTTCGATTTTGCTCATTATCTGTGATACAACAAGAGCTATCGTACAACAAACTATATATTTTTGTAAATGACCTGTTCAAGAGCTACATTATGATAAACAAAATTAGGGGTGAACATCGTAAGAGGTGCCGCAACTGATTTCGCAATTTCGCAACTGCAAACGTTGCATATAACCCTTTCTCTTACTATAGGGTGCATCTACAATTTTGGCTTTTACGTCATAATTTTCGTGTGACCAGCAACGTTAAGGCCTCTTAGGAGAGCTCGCTTTAAGGTTCAAATTCGTTTGTTTTACGGAACTTTCGCTAAAGATTACAGCCAAAAAACTAATTGGAAATAAATTTGGAAATTTGATCGTTGCACTATTATATTATTTTAAGTTATAGAATTTGACGAATGCATCGAATGATCTCTCACAAACACTAAAAGTAAGAAAAATTATTCTAAAATAATATTCAAAACAATAACTTAATATAACAAAATAAAAACCTATATATAAAGATATTACAATAAACTCCAAACTTAATAATATTAAAAGTAAATGCTTACATTTTAAGCAGAAGACAATTAAACTAACTATATACATAAAAAAAATAATAAACTATAATATCATTGTTTTAATAATTTAAAAAAAATATTGGTTTTGTACGCCAAAAATAAGAGACTTTTTAAAACTTCAGAGAAGGAGTATTCTCCACTATTAATCTTCAAAATTAAAATTCTAATTAAACTATTCTCTGAAAACACACTAACTATATCTATAATCATAATAATAACAATTATATTCCCATTAATATCTATAATCCAATATCTATAGGATTCACTTTAATAATTCAAACAATTTTAATTGCATTAATTATAGGACTCATATCACCAAATTTCTGATTTTCATATATCATATAGAATATTTTCATAGTAATAATTGGAGGCATACTAATTCTATTAATTTATATAACAAGAGTAGCATCAAATGAAAAATTTAAGTTCAATATAAAATTAACTATAATTATAATAATCATATTAATTTTAATTATCTCAATATCAATAATAAATAAATTTCAAAACTTAAATTTATTAATAGTCACAGACTTAATAACAATAAATAAAATAACAAACTTTAAATTATCATTAAATAAATTTTTAAATTACCCAATAAACTGATTATTCTTATCATTAATTATTTACTTATTAATAACATTAATTGCAATTGTTAAAATCACAAATACTAAGCAAGGACCACTACGACAAAAAAATTAATGAAAATAATTTTAAAAAAACCACTTTTAACCCTTATTGACTTACCCTCTCCATTTAACATCACATCACTATGAAATTTTGGATCAATTCTAGGTATATGTTTAATAATACAAATTATAACAGGATTATTCCTAACAATACACTATTGCCCAGATGTATCATTAGCATTTAAAAGAATTATTCATATTTGCCGTGATGTTAACTACGGATGATTAATACGAACAATTCATGCCAATGGAGCATCAATATTTTTTCTTTGTATATTTATTCATGTGGGACGAGGATTGTATTATTCTTCCTATATATTTAAAGAAACCTGAACAATCGGAGTAATTATTCTTTTAATAACTATAGGTACCGCATTTCTAGGATATGTTCTACCTTGAGGACAAATATCATTTTGGGGAGCCACTGTAATCACTAACCTAATTTCAACAATTCCGTATCTAGGAACTACAATCGTCCAATGAATCTGAGGAGGATTCGCAGTAAGAAATGCTACTCTTACCCGATTATTTGCCCTTCATTTCTGAATACCATTTTTATTAGTAGCCTTTGCTATTATCCACCTATTATTCCTACACCAAACAGGATCTAACAATCCTTTAGGAACTAATAGAAACATTGATAAAATTCCATTTCACCCATACTATACTTTTAAAGACCTCATAGGATTCAATTTAACAATTATAGTATTTAAGGAATCGAATGCGAATGCATCGAATGTGTCAAAAAAAATGTTTATTTTCATGTAGTTATTCAATACAATTTTAACTATATTTCAAATAAAAGGCATTTTTAAACCTAAAGTTTAAACAGAAATAAACATTTATCGGAGCATTTCATTGTAACTGATAAAAAAAACTAGTAGGAATGAGTGGTCGCGATCGGTGGTTCATACGACGATTTTACAAACACAAGTGGTCGGCACGCGCGTTCGCCACTAGTGTTGCAATGAGAAAGAGCTCTAAATATGAGAGCTTTCTGTTATATGTTATTCTCGAGTGGAAACAGGAAAAATGTACTTTTCCTAATCCAAATCGCTTACGTGTTGTGCGTCGTGCACTATTAAAAACCTACATTTTTGCAAGCTAAAAATACAGTTTGATCTTGGTAAAAGCTTTTCTCCTTAAAATTCGATGTTGTGAAACAGCATGATATGACCGTTTTAATTTACGAATTAAATTAAATAAGATGCAACTGTAGTTGCTATTATTGAACAGAAACACGAACACTAATGCTTCCATAATTCCTCGAAATTAAGCACTAATTTATAATATTGAGCTTAATGATAGTTAAATTTGTTTTCCTTCAAAATCCAAGTCGTGAGAGCTATTTTAAACAATTTGTTGGGAACTAGTTTAAAATTTAAAACGAAAAGCACGACCGGCGAAAAATTTGTGGGATATTTTGCATATTTGTAATTCGGCACGAGCTCGAGGGGTCGAAATAACAGCTGTACCCCGACAGTTGCCCTAAACTTTTAAAAAGAGCCCCTAGAATTGCATTCATGCGTTGCACACCAGTATTGTTATTTTCGGTAGGACGTGAACCGACAATTATCAGTAGCGTATCTACCAATTTTTCTTTTAATTGGATATAAATTTTCCCGATGGATGTGCAAAAAATCAAAACAATGCATTGCGTAAAAATCACAAAACGTAATTAGAAACGATCGTGGTCACCCTGCAATAGAATTTATTTTGCATAATCATTTTATTTTAATGTTACGCTTGTGAATTAAAAATGCAATCTAAAAATAGGGAGGGCGTTGCAGACGTGGTGGTGAAAATCCCTGATCTAGTTAGTGAATATTAAATTTGGAATCTCGCAAATCTCCCCCTTTCTATTCTATGAATTTATTGCGAACCACGTTATTATTTCATTTAATAGTTGCCTACTTCTCGAAATTCAATTTCGTACAAGAAAAAAGTTTAATTAAACGTTCACCGGAATTAAAATGATAAACGATTTAGGTAGGTACCTACTTGGCGTTTGTTAGTCGGACACAAAAGCATTTAAAAACAGCAAATGTACCTCTACAAAAATTGTTAAAAATAATATTTTAAAGGGGATATTAATTTTAAATTACATAATATAATTTTTAGTTGATTATTCTCGGTTACAACCTCAGTATACAATAAACGTAATATGAAAATTCATAAAATTGTTGTCATAATATATATAAAATATGGGAATATTTTATCACTTGTAAGTATTTAACAATATAAAATAAAACAAAAATTTAGAATTACTACAAGGTTTTAACAGCGAATAATATTAGATTGTTTCTAGATTACTGCACACTAAAATTTTCATTTATAATTTACTATTTTTTATAAGATTTTAGCAGGAATAATAACTGTATTAATTAATCTAAAATAAGAAATGCTTTGCTATTAAATAAATTTTTGATGTATGTAATTTAAAAATCAGTAATCGCATGGTATTAACACAACATTTAAAAGTTCTTTTCGAATCTTTACCTTACAAAATATTTCCATAGATTGATAATAACAAATAACTCGAATCTCTAACAATTAAATTAAATTTATCATCTTAAACAAGTAGAAACTTATAACAATTTATGACAATCTCCTAATGACTCATAAATTAACATTTTTACGTTGACGCCCTCTTTTTTTTTCGTTACCAAATAAACAAGAAAAACAATAAACCGTAATAAATACGGACCTCCGTAATTCAATTTTTACTTAATTTTTACAAGAAAAAGCCTACTTTTACAATGCGTGGCTTTTAACGTTCCTGGGTTAACGCCCAGAAAGAAGTTGCTTACCTGTAAAATTTTCGATGTTCTCTCCGTTTCGAAATTGCTTCGTTTATTTGTAGCAGCACATTTGATTCATCACAAATACACCTTTTTTTTATGTAACTATTGTCCTTATTCGTAAAATTAAAAAACAAAACATCGCTGTAAAATATTTGCGAAATAAACAGGTTAACCGTCAAAATCAACAAACTATTACCTCTACCGCGATCTCATACCAACTGAACAAACACTAACGAGTTAATTCAGGTACGGTGTGGCGGGTTTTAAAAACGATTCGCGCATGCGCATTAGACGTTACCTGCTCTCGCGATAAAATTTATAAATTTTATAATTTAATTTATCAATTAGTATATATTACTATTAACTTTATTAATACTAAATAAATATTTACGTATGATCACTAATACATGATTATCGGACGTCTCGACTACACTGAAATATTACGTTGGCTACCGTAGTATAATAACTGTAATACCATGGTTGGCTAGCTTTTTGCAACTAATAATTTTGACTTTTGACGTTTAACGTGAAAAGTTATAATGAGTAAACTTTTTATCTTTTTCCTATTATCTACGTTGATTGCAAATAATTTGTGTCTAGATAATAGCGTCGAAGAATATAGTGAAACACAAGGGCGATATATAATAGAAGGAAAAGTATTTCCACCTGACCCCCCGTTTACACCCATCAATTGGCAAGTAAATACAAGGTTACACGTAAACGGGGGCGAACTTTTGGGATTTGTCAAAGAAGATGGATCTTTTACGATACATAACGTTCCATCAGGATCTTACATTCTGGAGGTACTGCATCCAGAATTTACTTACGAAATTGTTCGTGTCGAAATAAACTCGAAGGGTAAATTTCGTGCACGAAAAGTTAATCACATACAAACTAGTGTTGTGATTCAAGTGCCATATCCGTTAAAAATGAAGCCGCTCGGTAAAACGAGATATTTCCAACTAAGAGAACAATGGCGAATGACCGATTTATTATTCAGTCCGATGGTTTTGATGATGGTGCTACCTTTAGTTTTAATTATGATTTTGCCTAAGATGTTGAACGATCCAGAAACAAAAAAGGAAATGGAACAAATTGGCAGTTTAACGAAATTTGAGATGCCGGAAATGTCGGATTTTGTTACAAACTTTTTGGCCGGAACGTCTCAACCTCAACAACAACAAGTAAAGAAAACTACAAAGAACAACAAAAAGAGACAGTAAATTGTTTAGTCGGAGAGGAAATTAGTCTGGACAGTTACCATAAACTTATTTATGTATTTTAAATAAAGTATTTATTGCAAATTTATGCACTTGTACATTCTTTTGGGTTTTTGTAAATAAATATTTCCTATAGTGTTTCAATTTATTATATTTAAGGCAATAGAATTCCTGTTACTATAAAACATGCACGAGGTTGGTCTTAATCAGTATTTACTGCAAGAACGTGACATTCTATTGTAGTCTTGCTTTAACAGAAGCGCAAAATAAACATTAACAAAAAGTACAAGTTTTTTCCTATAAACTATATAGATAATAAATAAAATAAATTAACTATTACAGCTATTAATTAGAACAAACGAAATTACAGTAGGAAACTATTCAGTCATAAATTGCGATGCAATTTTTAAACGATAATATAAAAGGCGATTCGAAATACGAAGTTACATTTTTGCTATTATTCTTGAAACGCCTCATATATTAAATATAATAACATTACTCCTGTTACGATAATTTTACTATACTTGAAATTGACAGTTTACGATAAAAGCAATTTAATTGTGGAACACAAGTGCCATTTAATAGTTGCCATAGATTCAACATTATACTTTAAATTTGCTACACGTTAATAATGTGTAATTTGCTTTTACAACATTCATAAAACATCTTTACAAAAGCTAAGCGAACACTAACCATAAAAGGCCAAAAAATAATACTAGTTCAGAGATCTCGAATTAGTATTAGCACACTCACAAAATTGAGCAATATCTTGTAAACGTTTCAAAAAGTCGATATGTAAAGATTTAATACAAAAAGTAAACTGCACTAACATTTTTTGCCGCTCATAACCATGTAACAATTTTCGATTTTCGTTTTCAAATTGACAATAGGGGACATGGGTACATACAGGCTTTCGGAAACTACGCTGTTTTTGACTTTTTTTTTGTTCTTTGGCGTCATTACCATGTAATCGGAATCTGATATGAACGTCTGAGATAGTCTCCTCAAATCTTTGGCAGGTAAAGTATTCGATCGGTATTTCTGAGAATTTTTGATAAAGATGTCACTTCTAAAATTACTGAAATTTTTATCAGGTTTTATAGTTGACCTTTCTTGATTATCACTGTAAAAGAAAATAAATGTAGCTATTACAACAAAAATCATATAGTTGAATCAGAAATTTCCTTAAAAATTCGTTTTTAAAGAAAACATTTCATTAAATATACAGGCATCATTTATTACGATGCATTTAAAAATGTTAAATAAATCACTTAGTGAATCTATCAGGTTGATGCAAAAGTTCGTCCCGTTTTTGGCGGCTAGGCGGCATTACATCGCAAAACCGGAGTTTTCACACGCATAATGCTTTAATGTTGTTTGACAGAAAAAATTTCAGCGAGTACTTGAGAAAATTAATTGTGTTATTTGATTGTTTTTTAAATTCTGTTAAGCATTAAAGATGGCAGAAAATATGGAGTATTTTCCACATATTATGCTTTTTTATTCCGAAAAGGCAAAACTGCTTCGCAAATGCAAATGAAGATATGTGCTGTGTACGGCGAGGGTGCCATTGACAATTTTACTGCCGTAAGTGGTTTAGAAAGTTTTGTGAAAATAATTTTAATCTTAACAATGTACCACATTCTGATTATGGAAGGATTATGCAGTTACCAGAGAAAAAAATCATCGAACATAACTAGCAATCATCTTAAAAAAAAAGAAAAAAAACAACAGCATGAACTTTCGCATCAACCCAATAAATTAAATAAAATTTCAAAAGTATTAAAATCAAAGTACTATCTAACTATATTTGATATAAATAAGTTATAGATGTGTAATTATCAAATAATGTGCAAACACTGTTTTTGATAAATTATCAATAGGTAAAATAAAAATGGTTTATATGTTTTGCTGGTGTTATCATTATCTGAATTGCCATATCTATCATTTCCAAATAGTTTATACTATTTTTATTTCAATGCCAACTGAATATTTAACATATACAACTATTGTCAAAATGGCGATAAACAAAAAATAACATTAATCAATAATTAAAAAACTAGACTCTAAACGTACAAGAATACTAAAGAATTAATTATTTAGATTCTATTACAATTAGTCGGTCATTAGCTATTATTAAATTATTAACTTACCAGATTTTTTCTAAATTACTAAAAATTCGTGGAGGCAGTGGTGGCGGAACACACGACTTACGATATTTGAAAATTAACTCATCAAGATCTTCATACACGTGGACCATGTGATCATTTGTATAAAAATTATTTTCACTAGCCACAGACTTATCTTTCAAAATTGGAATTATATCTGGAATTTCTTCGTACACTCCAGATGCTAATGATATATTAGATTCACCTCGTGGAAGCCCCGACTCCCTACATCATCATAAAATGAAATCCATTCATTACCATATTTTTATAAATACCTACTTTTGAAACCCATCCCCACTACTGGAAATATCATCGTCTTCTTCTTCATCTTCACTTCCTCCTGGCGTTTTAAATATTAAACCAGCCATGCTAGATGAAATCTAAAATAGAACGAATTCAAACCAAATGATTTCCAATTCAATACAGGATTTACCTTATTTTTCATGTGACATTCCGAATCGTCCGACGACAAAGAGACTCTTACTCCAGAATCATCGCTGTTACTAAGATTCCTTAGACAATTAGAATTGCTTTGAAATAACTTACGTAGATCCCCTTCGCTTTGACTCAATCGTTGAGAGGATGCGATATTCAAATTAAATTTACTTTTTCCACGTGTTACAAGCATTTCCAATAAACTGGGGGCTTCCTTGCAATAAAACAGTATTTGTCCAGGCCCAGTTACAAATTCGCTGTAAATAAAACAAATACGTTTACTTAAAATACGCAATTAAAATATTACCTGCTAGTATGCATAACACATATTGTATTTTCGTCCTCTGGCTGTGTAACTGCTTGAAGGTGAAACTGATGGAATTGAAGCCATTTCCATCTAACTATATTCTCGCCAGTCGATGGATCGCTTATACTTATTTCTTGAGCATTTGTACTTACAACACCGAAGAGGCCGGTTAAACGTGTCGCACGTGAATGAGCATTGTCCACTAAAGAGACATAATAATTCAAGTTGCCAACTAAAAATTTTAAAATAATTCACAAAATAATCCATTATACTATTTAATAGTGATACAAATACCTGGAATGTACGAAGCGATCGATAGCGTTTTTCGTATCAACGACATCCATTTCTGGGTATCGCTTTCAGAACTTCCCGATAAAAATAGTAGAGGTTTTTGATTACGACCAATTCCGAATACTCCGAAAGCGAATTTTTTTGAACGAGATTCGATACGACATAGAGTAGAAGATCGAGGTAAAACGACGAGATTAATTATTGCTCCGTCCACTGAAGTTTTCAGTACCAATTCGACACCGTTTTCGACGCTATCGAGTCGTTTTATTTGACACCACTGTTTGTGCCATGCCTGCAAGTGGTTGTCAGAAGTTGTTTATATACAGAAATAACCGCCAAATTATATAAGAATTATCGTGAATTTACCTTCCAAGGTGTGAATCCGCGACGAACCCTAGTTGATATTTTTACGTCCAAATAACCCGAAAACACTTCATTTTCGCTCATTTCTAAAACCGCCTCTTCGTTTTTATTAATATTTCAACCCCTCCCTATCATTAAAGACTGAGCAGCACGCAAACAAATTTAAATGGCGGAAGTGTCGTTTTGATTGGTAGAACACCACCATTTAAAGTTCCCGTTCGACAAAAATAGTTTAGAAATTTTGGAACAATAGAATTTCATTGCAGTGGTATTTGATATATAGGCGTTCCAAAACAATTTGACCCGTTACAGGTCGAAGAACTATTGTTATTGTAGAACAAAGTAATGATCGCCGAAGAATAGATCGCTGCAGCGGTTAAAACAGAACGTTTTACGGATCAATGTCGTTGCACAATTTAAAAAGTAAACGAATTATGCAAGCTTAAAGTTTTAATTACGAATAAAATCGTGCAACACAAATTGTAAGTTTAGTTTGCGGCACAATATTTTAAAATTTAGTAGAGTCCTTAGGGCCGGTTTTTCAATTATGAGATATACGTTAGATAAGCTATTCCCGGAATAACTTTCATGGAGATCATCGTCTCAGTTATTCGAGAAATAGCTATTCTGCAAGAAAACTTCAAGCACGGCGAATTTGCAAGCACCCTTTAAAAACAAATGATATAGAATGAAAACAGTTAAAATTTGTAGAACATATTTTTCTTACTCACAGTTAACTCGCAATATGCCCACGGAAGTGAAAATAAAACGACTCGCGCATTCTACTGTTTATACTTTGCGAATGTACCTGCGCGAATCTAAAAAATTATGGAGATCTTTAGAGCGGCCTCGAGACGTTGCGAAATTGTTAAATTTAAATCTGCAACGCCTGTGCGTATTTACATTTGCAAAAAAAAACCCATCGAAAAAACTCCCATTTTAAGGATCGAATACAGAATATCCACGGAATGCGTTTGGAATGACTTGGATTATCAATTGGACGTTAAGAATCTTTTTTTCTGTAATATATGTTGGTTTCATGTTATCATAACGTAGTTACTCAAAAATAAATATTTATAAAAAATTAAAAGGGTATAGCCGGATAAGCATGGCAAAATGGCCCCCAAAGAAATCTACGAAACAACCTATATTATTACATTGGCAAGTCATAAGGAAACGATATATACACGTTTTACTCCCTGACCTTCAGTAATCCTTGAGAAAATCAAAAAAGTATGTACCGGGGGAACTATTTTTTAAATTCGTTTATCTACGAAAGTATTATAGCTACGAACATAAATCAAAAACAGATTGTTAGAGAATACTTCACAATATAACAGATGTTTTTTCTATTAGTTTCAATTAATAATAACTATTAAAAAATTAATGGAGAAATTTTGAAAATTGAAAATTTTACAGTTCGGCCAGAGTGACAATCATCGAAAAAATGTCAAATATTGCTACTAATGTCTGCTACTACTCCTAAAAGTTTCGTGAAAAAAAATTGGTACAACACTCTGAAAAAAAAATAAAAGCAAATATTGGTAGCGTCAAAACAAAAACGACAAGTTAAGTTTTTTACGTTGTTTAAACCGCGAAAAGAAGTAGTGGTCAAGTAAAAAATATAAGAATGTTTCACTGCTTACTGTAGTTGTGTAAAGCGATTTCATTGTCAGTACCCATCACCATACAGGAACAGCGCCGGCGCGGCGCTTTAGTCGGACATGCAGTTCAAGTTCTAACATTCTTGCAGTGTTATTAATATTTATGTTCGACGATTAAAATACGTAGTTCTATAAATTCGAAAATCGTACTCAGGTCCAAAAAAAGTGCCTTTGTGTAAGCCGTTTACAATCTGTACAACCAACGGCTACATTCTTGATATTGTTGGGCCTTTTTATGGTACTCAAAATGATGCCACGATTATGAACCTCGTATTACAAGACTCCGTAGGCATAAGAACTACGTTACAACCACATGATGTGTTCATTGTTGGTCGTGGTTTTCGTGATGTAATAAAGTACATAACTAATGAAGGCTTTACCGTATTTATGCCTGCCTGTAAAGGCAAAAAATCTCAATTAACTACGAAAAAAGCAAACATATCGCGAAAAGTAACAAAAATACACTGTGTAGTCGAAGCTGTACATGGTGCTATAAGCCAAAAATATCGTCTCTTACATCACAACTTAGATAATAAACTGCTTCCAAAGGTACAATTGTTGTGATACGGACAAAGGTTGAGTTCAGATTGTGCATTACAAGACGAAATTATTGAATATAAGGAAAGCAGAATGAATTCGACAAATACTTTGCGGGAATATGTTGATAATCATCATTGGAATCGTTGGAAATCGTCTTTTCAACATCTAATGGTATCTGACCTCTTAGATTTTCCACGTTTAACTAAGCAAGACTTGAAAGTTTTATTTACAGGCAGTTATCAACTTTCCCAAGCTGTGTCGTAATTATCAGAAATACTGGACAATAAGAATAATCTTCTCGTGCAGTATGTCAAGCAAACACCACATATTATAAAACTGAACGTACGATCGAGACATAAAATAATAAAGTATATCGTATTTATATCGATTATATTCCTATTGTTGTGACTGTCCCAACGGTAATAGAACTGTTGGGTGTTGTTCATATACAGCAACTATAATATATTATTTATCACACACCCGATAAATGCCGCGTAATATATGTCCAGCAGAGATATTGTCGAAAATATTTGCAACAAATTCTGTTTCTGTTGTCATTAATGAAGATAGTGATGATGATTAATAATATTGACTGTAGGTAAACATCTGTACTCACTCAGGCAACTGTATAATCAGAATTAATTAATAACAATAGAAACGTTTTCTATCGCATTCGATTATATTTATGTACATAAGACATTTGTAACTTTTCTATTAACTGAAATCCGTGTATATTAGACACTTATTTGCATTTTTTGTTTTGTTTATATTTTATATTGTCATAATTGTTGTTTTATTTTGTTATAGTTTATATTTTTGTTTATGTAGGTGCGGTACATTATATAGTAGTAGTGACTATAGAGTGTACATTATTTTTTTTCAAAGTGTTGTACCAATTTTTTTTTCACGAAACTTTTAGTAGTAGTAGCAGACATTAGTAGCAATATTTGACATTTTTTCGATGATTGTCACTCTGGCCGAACTGTAAAATTTTCAATTTTCAAAATTTCTCCATTAATTTTTTAATAGTTATTATTAATTGAAACTAATAGAAAAAACATATGTTATATTGTGAAGTATTCCCTAACAATCTGTTTTTGATTTATGTTCGTAGCTATAATACTTTCGTAGATAAACGAATTTAAAAAATAGTTCCCCCGGTACATACTTTTTTGATTTTCTCAAGGATTACTGAAGGTCAGAGAGTAAAACGTGTATATATCGTTTCCTTATGACTTGCCAATGTAATAATATAGGTTGTTTCGTAGATTTCTTTGGGGGCCATTTTGCCATGATTATCCGGCTATACCCTTTAAACTCATTTTTGTTTTCTAATATATAAATATTAATTTAAAGCGACTTTACGATTATTTCTCAACATTAGAGGGGAGGTTGATTATAACGTCAAATCAGATCATTATCTTTTACTATTTTATTCAAAAATGGTGAGCTGATTAAGTCTATTTGTTCATTTAACACAAGGTATGTTTTATTTTGATTTTTTTTTGAATTTCTAATGCTTCTAAAAATTCTAATTTTGTATTTAGTACTTATTATTACATACTAGGTAGATACAATATGTAAATTTTCTAATTTATTATAATTTATCAAAAGTATCAAACCATTTCGAAAAACACTTTATCAAAAAATATATAGTACTACAAAGGTGGTATTACGTATATTCTTAAAATACTATTATGTGTAATTTTAAATTCCGTATAATGCTAAACTACTTTAGTTTAAAATGTAAAAATTATAAAATATAATACTATGTACGCTATAGAATGTCGGCGTATTATGTGATTGCATGTTGTTTTCTTTTATTTTTTATCATTTCTCTCTTGACCCTTTTATATCGCGTCAGTTCGCCGTCGTAGTTCTGCGGAGCGCCCCGAATAAATCCGTGTCGGATAATTCCGCAATATTTTGCGGTTCATTTTTATTATCCAAATTATTCGTGCGCGTATTATATCTCTTTTCTCTAGAATCGTTTTCCAGTTGCTGCGCATTCCTTTCGCGAACGGCTGCCAAATGATTAAGCACAGTACCTCCGCCGTGTACCGCCACCAACTGATTAAAATCTTGCCTTTTACTGCGATCGTTCTCCTCCTGATTATTCAAATAGTAATTAGACGACAGGTTGTCGTCGACGTTTTCTCCGAAACTTTCATATTCTTCGACGGGCGTTTCTCTTTTTTGCACATTCGGATTGAAGTTGTCGAAACCGTCATCGTACAATTCATTTTCGTCGTCGCCAGCAACAAACTCTTCCTGTTCATCGGGATACGTTCTAAACAGGACGTCTGGATTATTTCGATTCGTTTTCCCTATCTGACGTCGTTTTCGAAACGATTCAGGTGCCGCTCTAATCTCGTCGTCCTGATAAAAGTTATATTCGTCAATTTTTGGCGAAGCATCTTTTAAACTGCGCATACTATCGTCTTCCTTATAAATCTGCGCGGCGTTAGTTTGGCTTTCGTCGTCAAAATCGTCTTTGTCGACTTCTCGTTTTTTATCTTGATTTTGTACTTCGATCTCATTTGCATTAGGCTTATCAATTTGGTTTATCTCATTCGTATTTTTATCTTCACCTAAATTATCACTATTTTTTAGCATTAACATTAAATTTTCGGAAACGTCCTCTGAATTCATTTGCGTGGGATTTTTATATTTTTGCGAAGTGTTTATTGTGCTTAGCACGGATTTAGTAAATAACTCGGGAGTTAGTACGGTGTAGAATTTACTAACAGATAAAACTGTAGTAGCATCAGAAGCAGATACGTCGCGTATCGACGACCTATCGCTTTGTTCTTGAAAATCGTCGTTTAACTTCGCATTTTCTAAGTTGTCGTCTGTATCGGAATCGACCGATGCACCACCTACCATTAAATCTTCATTATAACCTTGCCAATCGGAATAGTCGTCGATGCCGAAAGGTCGCATGTCCGAATATTCTTGTAACCCCCGTTTCTGTCGCTTAAAGATATCTCCTTGATTCAAATTTCTTCGAACGCGCACATAAGGCACCAATTTTTCTTCTGGATGTTCTTGCGGATCGACGTCGCTGGATTCTTCTTCTAAAAGATTATTGACGGCGGCACGCTTTTGACGTTGCCTTTTGCGCGCAACTCCTCTATTTCTCTCTTGACCTCATCTTTTATCGCATCAATTTTTCGTTGTATGTTCTTTTCCAGTTGCTTTTGATCGTCTAGATCGCTCGCCTCCCTCTTTTCGGCGTCCGATTGCGTCGTCGACGATCCCCTTACTTCGGCATGATTAACCGAACTAGCTAGAGGAGATTTGTTACCGCTCACGGTTAAATCGCCCGAATTCTCCAAGCCTCGTAGGATTTCGTTTGTTTCTGTGCTGGTTTCTTGATGTCTTTTACTTCTTATGTATGCGTCTCCTTCGTTTTGGTAATTTAAAACGGTTACCGTCGACGAATCTCTTTTGTGGTTGTTTTCTTTTTTCTTTTCTAACTTGTCCTTGATAAATAAATTCAAATCGGTTTTCGACGAGGTACCGTCGTCGGCACGTTTAGCAGCTTCCGATCCAACTTCGTCCTCGACCGTGGAAACTTTATTGGTCGGTAGATTTTCTTCGCCGTCACGTTTGTATCTATCGGCATTTTCCGTGTGCGTTGTCGCTTTCATAATGTCAATTTTGTTCTCGCCCTCTTCTAAATTCTCGTCCTCGCCATTCGTTTCCCTTTTGTCGAGAGCGTTATCGTTCGCGAACGGCAAACTTGATTTTATTAGTCCCATATCGCTAAGAATGCCTCGCAAACTATCTTCGGCGGTATCGACGTTATCCGATTCGCTATTTCGAATTTGGTGTAGGGTCGATTCGAGTTCGGCAATTTTTTCGTCGGTTATACCGTCGTAGTTTCTCTTCAAGCCTTTTTGTGAAGAGTCCAGGTTGATTTCCGAAGAAGCGCGTTCGTTCTCCTCGTTATCGCTTTTTCTGACGTTTTCGTTTCGTGATTGAACGGAAGCAAGTTGCATTTTATTTTTAGTCGCCCCTTTACCTGATAACATTGATTTAGAGTCATCGCGTTTATTTAAATTATTACTAATTTTACTGTCGATTTTAAAATCTGCTAAAATCATAGGGTACTTGTCGTCGTTTGTTCCGCGTTTTTCTAAGGCTTCCGTTAAATCCGAATTTCCCGTATACCTTTTAGGTAAATATTCGTTTCCTTTTTCTGTGTTCGATAGAAACGTTAATTCGTACATTTCTGGATAAGGCTAAAAAATCAAAATTTAATATCACGTTAAGTACCTACACGCAAAGAAAAAATATACTCGAAGAACGCCCAAAACTTTGCCCTTTCTATATACTACTCCGTACGGTTCTTTTTCGGAATATTCGACGAGATCTCCCACGTCCCTTTTGTAAAGCCTATCTGCATACCACTTGTTGTATCTTTTCATCGCTTGTCTTTCCACGAAAGACGGATTTTCTTTATAATTCTTATTAATTTGTAATTGATCGGGGGAGCCGTTTTTTTCTAATCGGCGATATCGTGCATCCACTTGATCCCCCAACGAATGTAACATATGTGAATAACCTGCGTTTGATTGTTCACGAGGTACCAAATAATAACCTCTGCAAAAATTAAAAAAAAAATCATTGCAATAGTCGAGTTGTTTTTTTCAATTTTACTTCAATCAAATTCAACACTGTACGTGACGTTGATGTAGAGACTTTAAATTATACTTACTGTTCATATACTGGAATTTTCCTTTTGATAGGATATGATTTCATGTCGCTGTCATCCCTGTTAAAAATATATTATGTAAACCGATTAAGAAAACAACGTCTTTGTCGAAAACTTTTACCTGGATTTAAATTCACGTTCATATAAAGATTTAGTTAAAACGAAAATGTTTATTAACGAAATTATAAAAGTATAAAAAGTGTAAAGACGTACTTTCATAATATAAAATTTGAACTAGACATTTGTATAAACAAAAGTGTCAAATTATTAAAGCACATTGGATTAGATGGTCAAATTTTAATTTCGATACATAGTAAAACTTGTCCACGTTGACCATCTTTAATTCCGTTCAATTCATTCATAGAAAAACGTAAATTTTTCTGTAAAATTAACACCAACACATATTTATTAACAATATATTACTTGATTTAATTTTATTCGCGCTTATTTAGTGATATTCATATATATTAAACATCAAATTAATACAAAATATATAAATATCACTAACCTTATAATTATATACCTATTCTTTCAAATTTCAATGTTGAAATTATATTATTAAATATTTTTAATATAACTATATATTTTTATAACAATACAAAATTAGAATTTTTAGAGGTATTAGAAATTTACAAAAACCATTGAAAAGATCAAAGTATAAATACCTTGTTTTAAATGAACAACTAGACCTAATCAACTCACCATTTTTAAACGAAATATTAAAAATCGATATCTAGATATACTTGAATCTTGACATTTGTCAAGTCATATACAATTATTCGTCTGAAGAAAAATTCCCACCCGACTGGATTTTTGTAAGCGGTTAAATATTAGCATTTTAAACAATATCCCAAAAGTCCCCGTCGATACCATGCGTGCAAAAATGTTTACAAGGGGTTAAAGGGGACGACAAAGAGTTTTTGGCAAATATCTCGCAAAATATTGTTTTTTTTTACGGAAATGGTTATAAAATTTAGTACAGGACACAAGTTAAGTTACAGTTTTTTGTAAGGCAACAAGTAAAACGCAACGTTTGCACCATTGTACGTCATTGATAAAATTCATTCCTTTCCACATCACCGCTGATGTTGAGTACTGAAAGTTTTTTTTTTATTCTATTAGATCGATGTTTTCATGTTAACATCAGAAATGTCTTCGGTTGAATGTGAGCAAGTTCGGACATGAACAGCACAAATCAACTTTTCTACGACTAACAGTTACAGCCGCATCTTTTACAGCAATTGCAGAAAATAGCATTCAATAGTGTTCCAAAATTTCATTCAGTCATCGAGACCGTCTTCGGGATGACGTTCCCGTTGAGTTCGTTCCCAAGCCATTTTTGTATGTACTTTGGTACATAAATACATTTGAAGTCTACATTCCGATTAAAAGCGTATATAAACTTATTTCAAACTTAATATGTAACGGACAAGGTCAAAATTACAAAAAAAGACAACGCAACAACAGTTAAGTAGTAATGTAGGTAACAGTTTATTCTGATGTGGAAAATCTAAGAATATGATTATTGCGTGAAAAGTAGGTCGCGAATATGAAATTTAGTGGTTTTATGCAGCTGACAATGGTGCTCTTTTTTAATTAGTTGTAGACTCTTTTGCAGTTTGTTTTTTTCAATTTGATCATTTTTAATTTTTAAACTTATTTATTATAGTTAACAATAAGTTTATTAAGATTTTTAAACACACTATACAGGGTGTAATAGAATCATGGTACACCCCCCTAATTCTGTTATTTATTAAGCTAAAATGTTCAAACTTGGTACATATCTAATGTACTCGTCAAACGTCACTTTTTGTCATAAAAATTCTGTTTATTTTTCGTATATTATCATATTTATGGAAATTCGGACGTGAAACATTCTCATTTGTCCTACGAGAATTTTTCGCATTTGAAGGAATTAGAACTGAAACCGGCTAAGTGCATTTTTATTTTAAAATTACTTCAGCATTTAAATTGGATAATTGAAACTTATTAGTTTTGGAATAAAACAACCCACGTAATTATTCCGATTTTTGTGCGATTTATGATCGAAAGAAGAAACCATTGTGAAGAACAGTCGAGATTATTTTAATTCTAAAACCACTCAAGTGCACTTACAAGGGAAAACGGTCAACTCATATTTAGAAACTCGGCAAATTTGTATTAAACATAGGAAAAGCTACGATATTCGTTTCGATATCTCACAAACTATCGACGATATTTAAAAAAATTAAAACACAATTTGAACTAATTTAAGAGTTCCAAAAGGTTGTACTAACGTATAGAAATTTTTTTTTTTTGAAAAATGTACTCTCTGGTACTTAAAAGTGCTCGATTTTTCTCAAAAATAAAGAAAAAACAAAAATTTTCGATTTTCTTTTCGTATTAATATATCTACGAAATAAATTACATTTATCATATTTAAGTTGAAAGCACAGAATAATTTCTAAACTAAAAAAAACTCTTGAAAGCTTTCAGCTCTAATTTTCCTTGTATCGTAAAATAAAATCACTACCTACGCGCGTTCTTTGTTCGGTGCGAGGAAATAATAAAATTCCATATCACAAAATAGTATTTTATTTATCTTATTTACAATAATCGTCGAATACCGAATACAAATAAATTACCTTATTTGTTGGTATTTACTTTAAAAACTAGTCGACACTTCAATCTAGACGTTCGCGATCTGCGAGCGCTAGTTGAAGATAAGATCGTGAAACCCAACAAACGTGATAAGGAGAATTGTAAATAAACGAAATAAAATAATAAAAAATGTTTTATTGGGGGGGTTTTATATTTTACAAGCAAATAAAGCTTTTTAGCGTATAAAATAATAAAATTAAATCTATTTTCCAACGACTTTTAAAGTCCCACATGGTCAAATATAAAACCCAGTAACCTGAAGCTATTGCGTATTTTTGCACTTAAAAATTATTTAGGAATGTTAAAAAGACAGCTACAACCTTTACCTGATGATAATAACACGGATATTTAATATTAAATATGATATAAGTTAAGTAGGTAATTAGTTAATTTATCACAATGTTAGTATTGTTAGTTGAAACAGTCTATGCAAATAGAATTTAGGCAATTGACGAGTTTATCTAATTCTTCGTCGTCAACGCCAACTACAAAATGGAACGATAATATTATTGTATATTAACTAATTTTGAACGACGGGCATGTAAAATTTATGTGTTTTAGTATCTCTGGTGTGCTTAAATGGTCCTTTTGGATTTTCGATCAGGGTTGCGGGACACGGTCCCGTTCGCCTTGGACCGTACTCGTTCTTGTACGAAGTTAGAACGGTGACGTTGCTTTCGCCCAAATTGATATTCGAAATGTTAGACCTGCGAGTGACCCTTTCAACTTTTTGTACATTTTGCTGTTTCGTGAAGCTTCCGTACGAGTGAGCTTCGGATTGTCCATAAAAATGACCTCCGACCGATAAATTATCTTGACGAACGATCTTTTGCGGACGCTCGTACGTGTACGTGGCAGAAGACCATTCTTGTCCGCGACGATGGTGACCGTCGTGCTGCACGTTCGAACGATGCATGGCGCTTAAACTTCTTCTATCACCGCTTTGTCCAGAATAATGCCCCTGATCGTGCAAATTGTTGATCGACTTCCTCTGCGCCAAAGCTGCCGTGCTGGTGGTGTGTATAGCTTCCGTGGAACTGTGCACGCCTTTTCGGTGCAGGACCTGATTAGTAATGTCAGCTTCTGTTTGCATTATATTCCTGCGATGATGATTCTCGGTCTTCGTTATGTGGGTGCCGATATGTTTTTCCGAAGATATGTTTCGTTGGCCGATCGAATGAACGTTCTGTTCGACGTGATTATGTTGTACGATATGTTGATTGTTGACGATTTTTTGATTGCTCTCGTGAACTCTCGTTTGAGAAGTTGATTTTTGGATTTGAGTCGACGTCGTCTTGTTCGGCTCGGGCCCCTTAATCGGTTCTGGACCATCGTACCTTGTAACGTCAGTAGTTTGTACAACTTGATTTGCTTGGTTCGTTTTCTGTGCGCCCGAAGTAGTTCTAGTAACATGCTTAGTTATTGTAACGATCGAACCATCGGCCAAAGTTTTAGTATCGTTCGTAGTTGTTGTCGATTTTGAACCGGCCACGTTAACGTCCCGGGTGTCTTGAGTTATATGACGACGATCCGTGTGTTTGGTGTAGGTATTGTAATTAGTCTGGTTTGTAGTTTTCATAATTGTCGTATCTTCGCCTAAAGTAAAACTAGATTCCATATGCCGGCGTCTATTAATTACAGTACCGTTTGTAGTACCGACAGGTGGTTGTGGCTTCTTAGGTGTTTTATCGAACGTTTCTTTTGTTGTCGTGACGTATTGCGTCTTTTGAATAGAAGTATCGACGCTGTCGTTGATTATGAGATTGTCTTGAGGTTTCTTTGGAGTGGGCCGTTCGCCCGGTCTATACACTTGTTTGTCCGGTCTTTCGAAATAACCTTCCGGATAAAGATTATCCGGATGTTTCACTGGCGATCTACGTTCGGACGGTCCCGTGACGGCATGTGTCGGTCTTTCAAAATCACCTTCGGGCTTCAAGTTATCCTGGGGCTTTTTAATAGTCGGCCTATCTCCCGGTTTATATCCTGGTTTATCGGGACGATCGAAATCGCCCTCCGGATGCAAATTATCGTCATGTTTAATGGGAGCGCGACGTTCTGCCGGTCCAACTTTTGTAGGAGTCGGACGATCGAATTCGCCTTGAAGTGTCAAGTTGTCGGTGTGTTTAATAACTTGGGTTTTTTCGACGCGTTGCGTTACGAATTCGTCGCGTTTCCTGTAATCGTTAAATTCTCCTTCCATCCTCAAGTTATCTTCTCTGACTATAATTTGAGCTCGATCGCCTTTAATAATTCGACGTTCATCTTTAACTCTTGTATCTATAAATTTACCTTCGATTTTCAAATTGTCTTGAGGTCTCTTGGGCGTTACCTTTTCTGCAGGTTTAAATTCGACTTTATCGGGACGTTCAAAATAACCTTCCGGGTGTAAGTTATCTTCGTGTTTAATAGGCGTACGACGTTCGGCGGGACCAAGTTTTGTAGGCGTAGGTCTTTCGAACTCCCCTTCCAATTTTAAATTATCGGTATGTTTAACAATTTCCGTTTTGTCGACGCGGCGAGTTATAAATTCGTCCCGTTTTCGATATTCATTAAATTCTCCTTCCATTCGTAAATTATCTTCTCTAATAATCATTTGCGCTCTATCACCTTTAACGACGCGGTATTCGTCTTTAGTTCGAGTGTCGATAAATTCACCCTCCGGTTTTAAATTATCTTTCGGCTTTTTAGGTTCGAAGCGTTCTCCTTTAACAATCTTATAATCATCTCTAGAACGTACATCGATAAATTCGCCCTCGACGTGTAGATTATCTTCGTGTTTAATTATGTTAACTTTGTCAGTTCTCGTAGTCCGTTTAATATAATCATCTCTACGGCAAACGTTCATTTCACCCTCCATTTTTAGATTGTCTTCCCGTTTAATAATATCCACACGCTCTCCTCGAACGACTTTATAATCATCTTTAGGCTTTCCCGTAAATTCGCCTTCCGGTTTTAAATTATCTTCATGCTTAATAAGTGTTCGACGTTCTGCAGGACCAAGTTTTGTGGGAGAAGGTTTTTCAAACTCTCCTTCCGGATGTAAATTATCTTCTGGTCGTTTCTGTTTTGGCCGTTCAGCTGGTTGATATCTTGGTTTTTCTGGACGTTCAAAGTCTCCTTCGGATCGCAGGTTATCTTCGTGTCTTATTATCGTTCTACGTTCTGCAGGTCCCAAACTTGTTGGACTTGGACGTTCAAAATCGCCTTCAGGATGTAAGTTATCATCCGGTCGTTTGGGCTTGGGCCGTTCAGCAGGTTCATATTTCGGTTTTTCTGGACGCTCAAAAACTCCTTCTGGCCGCAAATTATCATCGTGTTTAATTGGCGTTCTACGTTCTGCAGGCCCCAGTTTTGAAGGACTCGGTCTTTCAAAATCACCTTCAGGATGTAAATTATCTTCTGGTCTCTTGGGTTTAGGTCGGTCAGCTGGTTGATATTTAGGTTTCTCCGGACGCTCGAAGTCTCCTTCTGGTCGTAAGTTGTCGTCATGTCTGATCGGAGTTCTACGCTCAGCTGGACCCATCTTTGTCTGACTTGGACGCTCAAAGACCCCTTCAGGATGAAGATTATCTTCTGGACGACTTGGTTTAGGACGTTCGGCAGGTTGATATTTAGGTTTCTCTGGACGTTCAAAATCTCCTTCCGGATGTAAATTATCATCGTGCTTAATTGGAGTTCTACGTTCTGCAGGTCCTAATTTTGTAGGACTGGGCCTTTCAAAACCGCCTTCGGGGAATAAGTTATCTTCTGGACGTTTAGGTTTAGGTCGTTCGGCAGGTTGGTATTTAGGTTTATCCGGACGCTCAAAGTCGCCTTCGGGTCGTAAATTATCATCATGTTTAATTGGTGTTCTACGTTCTGCAGGTCCTAATTTTGTTGGGCTTGGGCGCTCAAAGTCTCCTTCTGGATGAAGATTATCTTCTGGACGTTTAGGTTTGGGCCGTTCAGCAGGTTGATATTTAGGTTTCTCGGGACGCTCAAAGTCGCCTTCTGGTCGTAAATTATCATCATGTTTAATTGGAGTTCTACGTTCTACAGGTCCTAATTTTGTTGGGCTTGGACGCTCAAAGACTCCTTCTGTATGAAGATTGTCTTCTGGACGTTTAGGTTTGGGCCGTTCGACGGGTTGATATTTAGGCTTTTCCGGACGCTCAAAGTCGCCTTCAGGATGTAGATTGTCTTCTGGGCGTTTAGGTTTGGGCCGTTCGGCAGATTGATATTTAGGTTTCTCTGGACGGTCGAAGGCTCCTTCCGGTTTTAAATTATCGTCATGTTTAATCGGAGTTCTTCGTTCAGCAGGACCCATTTTTGTTGGAGTTGGACGTTCAAAATCTCCTTCAGGATGTAGATTGTCTTCTGGACGTTTAGGTTTAGGCCGTTCGGCAGATTGATATTTAGGTTTCTCTGGACGGTCGAAGGCTCCTTCCGGTTTTAAATTATCGTCATGTTTAATCGGAGTTCTTCGTTCAGCAGGACCCATTTTTGTTGGAGTTGGACGTTCAAAATCTCCTTCAGGATGTAGATTGTCTTCTGGACGTTTAGCTTTAGGTCGTTCGGCAGATTGATATTTAGGTTTCTCCGGACGATCGAAGTCGCCTTCTGGCCGTAAATTATCGTCATGTTTAATCGGAGTTCTTCGTTCAGCAGGTCCCATTTTTGTTGGAGTTGGACGTTCAAAATCTCCCTCAGGATGTAGATTGTCTTCTGGACGTTTAGGTTTGGGCCGTTCGGCAGACTGATATTTAGGTTTCTCCGGACGGTCGAAGTCCCCTTCCGGTCGTAAATTATCGTCATGTTTAATCGGAGTTCTTCGTTCAGCAGGACCCATTTTTGTTGGAGTTGGACGTTCAAAATCTCCCTCGGGATGTAGATTGTCTTCTGGACGTTTAGGTTTAGGCCGTTCGGCAGATTGATATTTAGGTTTCTCCGGACGATCGAAGTCGCCTTCCGGCCGTAAATTATCGTCATGTTTAATCGGAGTTCTTCGTTCAGCAGGTCCCATTTTTGTCGGAGTGGGACGCTCAAAATCTCCTTCGGGATGTAAATTATCTTCTGGCCGTCTAGGTTTAGGACGTTCGGCAGGTTGATACTGAGGTTTATCGGGGCGATCAAAATCTCCTTCCGGTCTCAAATTATCTTCAGGACGTACTTGTTTTGGACGCTCGCTAGGTCTATATCTGGGTTTTTCTGGTCGCTCAAAATCACCTTCAGGCCGTAAATTATCTTCTGGACGTTTGGTTGTGGCCTTTCTGCGGGACTATAGCCTGGTTTTTCTGGACGTTCGAAATCGCCCTCTGGACGTAGGTTATCTTCCGGCTTTTTAGCCGTTGGTCTCTCTCCAGGCCTATACCGCGGCTTTTCTGGTCGTTCAAAATCACCTTCAGGTCGTAAGTTATCTTCAGGACGTTTCGGTTGCGGCCTTTCTGCGGGACTGTAACCTGGTTTTTCTGGTCGTTCAAAATCACCCTCCGGACGTAGGTTATCTTCCGGCTTTTTAGCCGTTGGTCTCTCGCCAGGCCTATACCGCGGTTTCTCGGGACGTTCAAAATCACCTTCAGGCCGTAAATTATCTTCTGGACGTTTCGGTTGCGGCCTTTCTGCGGGACTGTAACCTGGTTTTTCTGGACGTTCGAAATCACCCTCTGGACGTAGGTTATCTTCCGGCTTTTTAGCCGTTGGTCTCTCTCCAGGCCTATACCGCGGTTTTTCTGGTCGTTCAAAATCACCTTCAGGTCGTAAGTTATCTTCTGGACGTTTCGGTTGTGGCCTTTCTGCGGGACTGTAACCTGGTTTTTCTGGACGTTCGAAATCACCCTCTGGACGTAAGTTGTCTTCAGGTTTTTTCGGTGTAGGTCTTTCTCCGGGTCTGTATCGCGGTTTCTCAGGTCGTTCGAAATCACCTTCTGGACGTAAATTATCTTCAGGACGTATCTGTCGAGGACGTTCTCCTGGACTATAACCTGGTTTTTCTGGTCGTTCAAAATCGCCTTCAGGCCGTAAATTATCCTCGGGTTTTTTAGGCGTTGGTCTTTCTCCGGGCCTATACCGCGGTTTCTCGGGGCGTTCAAAATCACCTTCAGGTCGTAAGTTATCTTCTGGACGTTTCGGTTGTGGCCTTTCTGCGGGGCTATAGCCTGGTTTTTCTGGACGTTCGAAATCACCCTCTGGACGTAAGTTGTCTTCAGGTTTTTTGGGTGTAGGTCTTTCTCCGGGTCTGTATCGCGGTTTCTCGGGTCGTTCGAAATCACCTTCTGGACGTAAATTATCTTCAGGACGTATCTGTCGAGGACGTTCTCCTGGACTATAACCTGGTTTTTCTGGTCGTTCAAAATCGCCTTCAGGCCGTAAATTATCCTCGGGTTTTTTAGGCGTTGGTCTTTCTCCGGGTTTATATCGCGGTTTCTCGGGACGTTCGAAATCACCTTCTGGTCGTAAATTATCTTCGGGCTTTTTTGGAATCGGTCTTTCGCCTGGTCTGTATCTAGGCTTTTCAGGGCGATCGAAATCGCCCTCAGGATATAAATTATCTTGTGGTTTTTGAGGTGTTGGACGTTCTACAAGCTTTGGTGCATAATCTTCTCTAGATTTTGGAGTACCTTCGAAAGGTCCTTCGGGTTTCAGATTATCTCGTTTTATAATGAGTGTTTGGCGCACATCTGTATTTTCGAATGTTTTATATACCTCTTGAGTGGTTGTAGTTGTTTCTGTATCTTGCGTTGAATAGAATTTGTCCACATCATCTTTTGTCCAAGTTCGTCGTCTTCGAGGTTGTACAGGAACTACTTTTTCCGTGTAATCAACTAAAGTAGATGTATCAAAAGTCATATCGCCTTCAATGATAATGTTGTCTGGTTGTTTTTTAACAATTTTTGTTCGTTCAGTTGTGTAATAATCGACAAAATCTGTTCTGCTCGTTGTATCTTTAGTAAAATCGCCTTCTATCTTGGTCCAGGTATTGCGTCGGACGGGGGCAGGTCGAGGGCCAACTTCACCGGTAAACGTAGTTTTAGATGTAGTTTCATCTAGAATAAAAATTAAAACTAACAAAAGCTTAATAAATATATTTCTATTTTACCGGTAAATTCGCCACTAACTGTAATATTATCTACGTGTCGAGTAATGTCGGCTCTCTCCCCTCGAACAACACGGTAGTCTTCCGATATAGTGGTAGTTCCTATAAAGTCACCTTCCGGCCGTAAGTTATCTTGAGGTCGTTTAGGAGTGGGCCGTTCTGCAGGCTTAAACTGCGGTTTTTGTGGACGTTCAAAATCACCTTCCGGTTTCAAGTTATCTTGAGGTTTTATTTGTCGAGGACGCTCTGCGGGACTCCATTTTTCTGGTTCGGGAACTTCAAAATTGCCTTCTGGTCGAAGGTTATCTTGGGGCTTTTTCGGTTGCGGTCGATCTCCTGGCTGCCATTCTTTTGGCGCGGGTTTCTCGAACTCGCCTTCTGGTCGTAAATTATCCTGAGGTTTCTTGAGCTCAGGTCGTTCGCCGGGTCGCCATTTTTCGGGTGTACGTTTTTCGAAGTCGCCTTCCGGCCTTAAATTGTCTTCTGGCCTCTTTACGGGAGCCCTATCGCCTGGAGACCACTTCTGCGGCTCGCGTTTCTCGAAATCGCCTTCGGGACGTAAATTGTCCTGGGGCCTCTTGACGGGCGCGCGTTCTCCTGGACGCCATTCTTCCGGTTTCGGCCTTTCAAATTCACCTTCGGGTTTAAGATTATCTTTAGGTATTATAATCGGAGCTCTTTCGCCTTTAGTTATCGCGGGCTGTTTCGGTTTATCATAAAATGGCCCTTCGGGATGCAGATGATCATTGTATTGTTCTGGATTGTGAGGGCAGTGATGGCGACTAAAAAATTAATTAATTAATTCGTTCATAACATATATACATATATAACTATATTTATTATATAAGGTATGCTCTAATAAGTAATTGAACCTATAATGGGGTTAAATAAAGGTCAATATAGCGATAAATCGATAGTAAGTATAAAATCGAACTAAATTAATGTTAATAATACAATTTGACAATGTTACCTATGTGAACAAAGTATTTAAGTGTCAATTTTATTGTACCACCTATATATAATGTATCTACTCCAAAATATCTCGATTCCTCCAAAAATAAAGATGATAAAAGAGATTTTCACGGAAACACCTTGTATAATTATATATGGAAAATAGTGTGTTTTTTATTTCAAAATTGTGCTTTTTTATATATTATAAGTAAGTACCTGCTTCGGATGACCTAAAATTAAGTTAATCGTTAATGTTAACATTTAACATTTTGTCATGTTACGTTCAACAAAAAATAACTATCCGATTTAATCATAGCAGACAAAGAAAAGTTCCGGAAGTTCAAGATCAATGAAATCAAGATGTAATTAGATCAATCGTTGTCAAACAATTTCATATTTAGGCTGGTAGCATATAGGTAAAATAAGTACAATTTGTTATCGAATGTTGGATGTTGTCATTTATTATTTCAATGTTAAACACAAGCATTTTACCAAATATTGAAACTGCAATTTTTAACAAACAATTATATCACATAGCATACCTTTTTATACTACTAGTTATTTTATTTAATGCGCTGAGCAACCACAAATTCATAGAAGGTGGCTATTAAAGCACATCGTTTATAGATTTACTGCGACTACTGCGGATGCTGCGCCAAAAACTTTTTGCTTCTGTAGGTTTGATTATTACGTTTATTTAATCCTACACGGATAGTTAGAAAAAGAAAATCTATCGAACAAAAGGAAACTAGTAATGTCATTAGTAATGTCGACAACACGTCATTATTCCATTAAAAATTTAAATGATATTCTAAAATAAACCTAATTTTGTAACTTCGATAATCTCGATTTAAATAAACGACCTTTAAAGATCGATTGAATACATAATAAAAATATTTTTAAGGAACAATAATTAATTACACATTTCATTTGAAACGATATTTCATTTTTTCAATAGTACAAAAATTGTCAAATTTTTAATTACTTTTTTAAATTATTTAGAATTTAATTTCATGTTTATACCAATAAAAGTAAAATAACTGTACGGTAGATAATAAAATTTTACGTCATACTAAATATTTATCGTTTTCTTTTAATAATTAATTATGCGACCTTTTTTAAATACAACAAAGTTTAACTGTTGATTCCTTAAAAAAAAAAATACTTAGGTGTATTTTAATTTTGTTTCGTTCAGTATCGTCAGCTCGTACAACAATTTGCATTGCGACGACATTACTAATTATTGAATTTTTATTTTCATTTATTCGTGATTAATTTAATCATAATGCGATAAATAAATAAAAGCGTAGAATTGAAATTAATTTCACACTTGATTCGCACAGGAAACGACCTATATTTAAACAAAAACGCGCGAGTTTCAATAATACACAAAGATAAGTTCGAACTAAGGGATAATAGACATTTATGGGTTATAAGCGAACGCGAGGACGACGTCTGACCTCGCGACGCCGGCCAGTTGTACTGGGACGACGCTGGCGCGAACGCAACGCCCCGGCACAGTGCCCTACAAAATAAAATAGTCAGACGGCAGTTCAAAAGTCATTAACTATTTAAGGATATCTTAAGCAAATCCGTTCAAGGATAATTTAGATACGTTGCGTTTAAACGTTTTATCCTGAACCTGTACGTGCAGTTCGATCGATAGTATTTCTCTGCACGTTTTCGCGACGCTTTATTTTTCATTTTTAAAAGAAAATCGATTAACGTATTTCCTACAGTGTAAATTATTAATCGTACGATTGATTTTAATTCCGCGCGACAACAACTTATTGTTAGAAACTATGACAAAGTGGTTCAAATATTTTTTTGTTTTGTTTTGATTATTGTAACAAAAGAAATGATTTTACTACCTATATTTAATGATAAAAGTTTCGTAGGTACCAAAATAAATCCAATAAATCGATTAGTTAACATAAATAGAAAATAAATATACTATATCAAATACTAAAAGTTATTCAAGTAGCAATTTACTACCTATAATTTACTAAAGAAATTTTCAGTTTTCACATATTTTTAAATTTACATACATTTTATTACATATTCAGCGTGTCCTCGGATGAGGACACGAGGTCCTCTCGTCACATGAGTAACAAGAGGAAAAAATCGTTATTATCGATTTCACGACGAAAAGTTATTCTTCATAAAAAATTTTGCTTGTCGACAAAATGAGTTTACCATGAAAAAATCTAAAATCAGATTGTATACGGTGTTAATAAATTAAGATAACATGAAAATGCTTCACGAGAAAAGTGCCATTATTTTTATTTTAGACAGAATCGTTTATAGAAAGGTTTCAAAAGAATCACAAAAAAAACAGAATACAAAATTTGAACTATAAATTTTGAATTTTATTTTTTTATTTTGATTTTTTTGTTGAATTTATGAAAATTCAAAACAAAAATTTGAGAATGTCGATCGCAGTAGTTTTCCACAATCGTGGAAATTCTAATTTCGTTTAATTAATCTACTATGTTTGAAGGAAAACACAAGTTACCTACATAATTTTGAGTTAAAATTAAATATTAGAATTTACACTTCAAATTTTGTATTCGGACCTTTTTTATAATTTTAAGTAACTTTTTCTAATAAAAATTTTATCCAAAATAAAAAATAATTTGATAAAATAAACTCATTTTTTGACAGGCAGAAATTTTTATAAAAAAAGACTTTTCATCTTAAAATCAATAATAAACCGTTTGCTATAGATCATTATAAAGATCTTTCGACCGACATTCAACAGCAAATTGTTCTTTTATCAAATTATAGACGATCGCTTTCTTGAATTTTTTATTATTTTATTCTATTCTTTTCTATTTCTAATTTTACTCGTTCGTTTTTTACTTTTTTTATTGTCACCCCTGGCTATCTTGTTTCGATGATATTCACTCAGTTCTCTAATTAGGTACTTTATGAAATGTTTCACTTTTTACTGTTTAAAAACGTGTACTTAATTATTATAATATTTATCTACTTATTACAGAAAATTCAAAAACATGAAAAAAACGTTATAGGTAGGTAAAGCCTTAAACTAGCATTAATTGGTTTATTTACCATATTTGTAAACAAATACATACTGCAAATACTTATGAGAAAATGAAAGCAAAAAAAAGTAGAAAAGTTTAGTCTTTATTTTTAACGATGAATAAACAAAGTGCAGATTTAAAAATGACAGCACCAGGTCGACATAAATACTTAATTGAGTTCGTTTGAAATAATAATATTAAAAAAAAATGAAAGACAACTAATCGCTACGGCAATCTTTGCGTGTCAAAGGTGTCTGCACTCTTCGAAAAAATTATCGATTTCGCATCATCATTAACATAATTAAACTAATTAGTTCGAACATTTGCAAAATATTACGCGACGTAAAATTCTATCCATTATAATCAATCATCCTGCAATATATTTTACATTACTTTTCGTCTGCCCACCATATTATTGTTTTAAATGAAACCTACGCCGTTTCACTCCTACGATTATAAAATCGAAATCGATGATTCATACTTTAAAGACCAACATAAATTAACTTCAATTTTTATTCAATTATCTACAAGATAAAAATAGATTTTTGATTTTTCCTGAAATTATTATAGCAACCGATTACGAAACGAGGTTCGTTAGTATTAAAATTTTTGGTTTTCCGTTTTTGTGTAACAAATGATAAGTTTTTATTAAATTATACGTTGTAGTTGAACGATGTTCGATTATATTCCTGCGATATCGTTCGAATGTGCATTAGAGCCGACTATAATGAGTAAAACACGAAAGCGGAAAAATCTATGTCAACTCTAGCTAAAACGTTTTCAGTAAGTAAAAATACATGTCGACTGATCGACTGTAATATTAAGTATTTCAAAATTACTAAGTATTTTGAATTAAGTTTTAAAAACACCGATAGAAAATTAATTAGATTAGAAAATATCGACTAATATGTATATTAGTGTTTTTGAAAACTGTTTTAAAAAATACGTTTTGTTTAAATAATTACATTTTATTTATCAAGAATCAATCGTATCTTTGACTGTTTGGCGACAACAGTTTTTATAAATGCGAATTAATTTCATTTCTATTATTTATGATTTATTTTAAACTTATTTAAAATGATTATTCGCTTGTTATACGAGATAACTTCGATTGTTTACTAGCAAGTTTAAAAAACATTATGATTATCCATTCGTTACGCAACGCGCAATTAACTTTGCAATATTACATTAAACACAAGAACATGACCGTCTTATGCATATTAATTTAAATACGTGGTATAATTATCGAACTTTATCGATGTCCTATTTAATTGTAAAAAAATACGTTTTATAGCCTAGACATGGATTAAAAAAAAAAACGCGATAAGAAAAACTAACGATAAATAAATTAATTTTTATAACTTGTTCATCGAAGAATATTTTACGCAGAGTAACTCTACACGATAATTATTACGACGGAAAATAACGAAAAAATATCGATATAACAGGTAATACAGTGAAACTTCTCAATTGCACATACTCGCGCGACCCAAAAATACACTCTAGAAAAATACCCGGGATTTAAAAAGTGTTCGGGTTTTGGAAGGGTCCGTTACATATTTGGTTTAACAGGGAAATGTCGATCCTCTCTAAGATTTATTTATTTATTGAAGCGACAGCTGCATAAAGACGATCAATTTAAGGTTTGAACATTTTCTTTAAGGCAGTTCCATAAACAAAATCCACCGGATTGAGGTCGGGTGACTTAGGAGGCCAAGTCCAAGGTCCGCCCGTTCCAATTCATCGGCCAGGAAAAGTGGCATTCGACCAACTTGCAAATGCAGTTTTTCCAACAGCACTATATGATTGTAAGGAAAAACGTTTCGATACTTTCATTGTCGATGAAATTGTAAGGGAGGCCGGTAACAAAATAGTAGAATAGAAAAACAGAAAAATATAAGATAAGGCTTTAAAAATAAGTAAGACCACACTGTTTTTTAGATATAACACAAACTTTTGGTCAAATTTGGCGAAACACATTAAATTATAATGTTTTCCCCTTTTACCTATAGAAAATCGCACATTCCCAATTAAAATATGCCGTACCGTCTCTAAAACCACAAAAATTATAGCAGGAGTTCCACAAGGTAAAATCTTAGAACCCATTTTGTATATTTGTATACCTAATATATGATTTTCATAACGCCAAAACTAGCCCCGCAATGTTCGTTGGTAACGCTGTTTTTGTCCACACTGTCACCACTAATCGGAAAGGGTTCGACAGCGTGTTAGTGATGAAAAATAAAACTATAGGAGCTTCCCCTAAATATCTTGGAAACCATTTCTAATCCAAACGTGCACGGTTGCCAAAACCAAACCAATTCTGGCGGTTGAAGGGGATTCTGAAGATGGTTCGAGACGAACCGAAACGAATGAAAACGGCCCCGATAGAACTGAATATTGTTTAATTGTTTTACAACGCAAATATAGTTACAAGACAAGACCGGTTTATACGTCAGTTTCCTATTGTTTTGGTGAAACTGGTTTAAAAATATAATTTTAGTTGTAAACATTTAGTTAACCGAGATGGACGGGACGGTGGAAAGGCATCGCGTGTTGCAAAATTAGATAGGTATTAAAATGTTAAAACGCCAAACAAAGAACTACGAGGTAAGGATTATTTCAAAAGCGCGTCGAACACGAATATTCTTCGCGTTTTCTACGATTTAAAATTGCGCAACTCTTTGTGCAATGCTCGTAAAATTTGCAACGTTCACCTACACGCTAGAACAAAGTTTTGAATTTTTAAGGTCTCCAAATTATAAAACAATAAATAATTGTTGTTACGAATTGTGACGAATTGAAACCCAGCGTCCAAAATCCACTTTTCACTTACTAAGTTTGTTTAAGTTTTTCACTTGTTTTTCACTTACTAAGACGATAACAATGAGATTCTCTTAATCAAACTTTAACAAAGCATCTAGAAAATTCTAAATACAAAGCATCTGCAAATAAAATAACCGTTAATTGACAATTAATTATATCAAAAAAATTCAAGGTTGCTGCTTACTCCGTCAGAACGGAATATTATGCATGAAATTGCCTCTATTTAAATAATAGGAAAGCTTGAAATGGAAACTCATCGTGTTCGAGCTATTTATGGCTTCTAAGTAATTTTAATGTGCAATATTTTAGATTACCTATCAGTTGATTGTCACAAGGTAAAACTAATCGATAAGCATTGAAATCATCGCAATTAAAAAAAGAACTTGAATTCGTGTCAAACGGACTTAAAAACAAATATGGCAAATTAAGAAATTGAACTATAATAATACCATCGTGGATACCTACAAGTTTCTCTGCAAAGAGAAAGTTTGAATCATATTCATTTTTTTTTAAACAGTAGAAACGATTTATTCTAATTTTAGAATGAATAATTAAGCGTATTCGTTGTTCGCATCTCGTTTCGGAAACACGAAACGCAAAGCCCACACGTAAAATGTGGCTCGGAAAAGAAAACGAAAATCGGTCTTAAATTTCTACAAAGGTAACCACCAAGGCGTTACTGGCCGAACAACATTCTTTAAATGGTAATCGCAGTCGACCCACGAGAACTCCGACGAAATATTATAATAGTGTAGACAATTCCTGCGAGTTTCTTAGTACGTATAATGGGCATGAAAAATAAAGAGATTTACTCACTATAAGGTGACTTTGATGCTAACGAGGACATTGCAATGGCCTACTTTTAAGTTACCAATAAGAATAATTCTGTATTGTCTTTTTTATACCGATGAAGGGCGTTAAAATTCGACGAGTGCGGCCAAAAAATTTCGGCCGCACCGAAATTACCACTTCCTCACATTTTTATTGCCAACGTAAGATTGAAAACCACATATCATCACAAAAAGGAAATTTTACTGGAGCGCACATTTAGTGTCGTCGCGTAGCTATGTTATATATAAACAGATACGTTTAGCGAAAATACAAATCGATTGTTTTAATGGAAAAAAATCGGAATATTGTTATCAGATTTTAACAGTTAATGTTTTTGCCCTAGACGCATAATAATTCGCAAAACGCGTAAGTTACGCCCTTCTGCCAAAACGCCGTCGAATTATTTATTAAAAAGTACGTAATTAAAAAAATACTATAGGTATGTACGTGTACCTACTCTGCATAACATCCTGTAGTGAGTGAAGTAAAAAATTTTTCTCAGCAATCGCCGAACCGAAACGCATTTTCCTAATCTACCGCTATTGTTCTCGTTCGGCATAAACGTTGCCGACATTTAAATATTCCGATTTCGGTACCTCCATATAACGCTTCCTGTATATCTCATAACAAGTTACGATTAATTACTGTACTTTCCGAGGAGTTACCATGAAGCGTATAACGAACGAATGACGAACTTTCGGTCATTTCAATTTGCGCGAAATTCAATCGAAAATTGGGTTAATTGTTCAAATGGTCGCAGAAGAATTTATCGCCTCAAAATAAATAGACTACTAATTAAAATTTCTCGTCGTCGAACAATATATTGCACGCCCATGTCGCGTTCTTGAACATAACGAGAGTACAATTTTTCAATTGGACATAGTTAATAGGATAATGAAAAACTATTTTAATAACGTTTCTTTATGATACTTTACTAACAACGGTTAACTGCTCGATCTTCATTTAATCAATTGAAGTTAGCAAGGTGCCAAATTATGTTTGTCGTCATTTAAACGATCATCGGGGAGAATTTAATTAATGAGAAATAAATGGCGTTCTAATAATATTGAACAAATGTGAAGGAAGACTGGAAAAAAGTTAATTATAGATATCCAAACCTAGTCGCAGACTTAAATCTACCTACTTTAAAAAGCGAGAGGCCTTGACGGAATTCTTTTGTCGGTTTTAGTTTTTAGATTAACCGTGCTGTAGAAAAGTATTTTTTAAATTTAAATTGTCCTTGTAACTAACCAAAGGATCCCCAAATATCCGAAAGTCTTAGGCCAAAACTTCACAATAGATACAATTTGCGAAAATAATTGAATCGAAACGCAAGATTTCACAATTTAAGTACATAATGTATATGAAAATGGTAGAATTCCATTTATCCGAACTTCGGTCATCCGAATCGTCAAATATCCGGATTGATATCAGGAAATAAAAAATTACATTTTCTACCTCAAAACAACTAACTTTGTTGGACATGTTCAATTAAAAATCTCTAATTGTATATTAGTACAATTTTTTTTATTGTTTATGGTAGTAAAACAATACATACATTAAGCCTATTTTTGTAATTAATATTCAATTCAAATATACTTGTAATAAAAATAAACAAAAATGATTTTAGAGCAATTTTCGCGTTTTATTTCAAAACCTAATTAAACTTTTTTTGACGACTATCCCAATTATCCGAATCACGCCCAACACCAATTAGTCCGAATAATTGGAGTTTTACTGTAGTAGAAACCTACATTACTTATAACTGATTTTTACTAATTGAATTTGTTTGTATGCACTTCAATCTATCCGAAATTTTGAAGATTTGGCGTATGTGATAAACGTAACCTTGTCACAGATAACGATTTAAATTGCATTCTACGTATTTACTATTTACCTTTTGGTTCGATTCGAGTATCTTTTAACAAACAAACTTTTATCTGTACGTTGATAATAAAGACGTTTATTAAACAAAAAAACGTGTTTTGTAATTTTATGGACCCGTTTAGAACAATTACATCTACCAAACAATTTTAAAATCGCCGTTTAAAAATCACATTTAACGAAAATACGCCCTACCATATCGATGTGAATAATAAATAATTTGGAACGATCGCATTTTAACGATAAAATATTTTCAGTATATTTACTATGTGGTATATAAATTTGCGTGTTAAAATGAAAGTATTCCAAGGACTCCAAAATTCTAATTCATCGGTGCAGAATTTTGAATAGGAAAAATGAAAAATACGGTCGGATTTAATTTCATTGTTAACCATGCATTTAGTATTATGTAATGTTTTTATTTTCACCGGTAACTAAAAACTACCTTGTAAAGCGCTAAATATATTTTAATTAATTTAGCCGGCATGACATCATCGTCGAGAATATTATTAACCATTCCGAAGATTAAACCTGTTGGACGAGAACGTGATACTTTGCACCTTGGTTTGCTTTCTTCCACGTCACACGAGGCGTTGGTTTCGTTTCTGGGTTAATATTATATGCTAGTGTCCCTAACTTTTTAATTTTTAAAGTCATAAAAATAAATCACTTACCCGCAAGTACAAAGCTCGCAAATGCACTGCTCCTTCTGGGGAATCTTGCGTACATCATCTTTTCCGGGAATTTTTCTAATGACCTCGTTTATAATAATTTTATTATCCACCACTTTATTTACGTTAGTTACGTTTGTAACTTCTTTCTGTAATTACGTAATAAATGTTGAAATTAATGTTACATTTTACAATATAAAATATACAACTTACTATATCTTTAATATCGACGATGTTTTCTTGTATAAAAGTGTTACGGACGTCATCAATTATTTCACGAAAATCAACCGTTGTATTTTCATCGACAATCGTTTCGGAAGTTACTCCAGAGATAAAAGTCTTTTTTATATCGGAGGTCGTTCTTTTATCGACGGTGGTAATTTCATCTGTAGGAATTAAATCGCCGGGTTTTCTTTGTACCGGTTCTAACTGTTCGCCTTGAGGTCTTCTAGGACCTTTGGGCCCATCTCTTGGTTCATCTTTAGGTCTTCCAGGTTCGTCGTATGGACCTTTAGGGCCATCATGAGGGCTTTTAGATTTGTCATACGGTCCTCTTGGTTCATCCTTAGGTCCCCTAGGGCCGTCTTCGGGACCTCTAAATCCATCCTTCGGACTTCTATCATCGTCATATGGTCCTCTTGGTCCGTCTTGTGGTCCCCTAGGCTTATCATACGGTCCTCTTGGTCCGTCCTTAGGTCCCCTAGGTCCATCTTCGGGACCTCTAAATCCATCCTTCGGCCTTCTATCATCGCCATATGGTCCGTCTTGTGGTCCCCTAGGCTTATCATACGGTCCTCTTGGTCCGTCCTTAGGTCCCCTAGGGCCGACTTCGGGACCTCTAAATCCATCTTTCGGACTCCTATCATCGCCATAAGGTCCTTTTGGTCCGTCTTGTGGTTTATCATACGGTCCTCTTGGTCCGTCTTTAGGTCCCCTGAAGTCATCTTCGGGACCTCTAAATCCATCCTTCGGACTTCTATCATCACCATATGGTCCTCTTGGTCCGTCTTGTGGTCCTCTAGGCTTATCATACGGTCCTCTTGGTCCGTCCTTAGGTCCCCTAGGTCCATCTTCGGGACCTCTAAATCCATCCTTCGGTCTTCTATCATCGCCATAAGGTCCTTTTGGTCCGTCTTGTGGTTTATCATACGGTCCTCTTGGTCCGTCCTTAGGCCCCCTAGGGCCGTCTTCGGGACCTCTAAATCCATCCTTTGGACTTCTATCATCGTCATATGGTCCTCTTGGTCCGTCTTGTGGTCCTCTAGGCTTATCATACGGTCCTCTTGGTCCGTCCTTAGGTCCCCTAGGTCCATCTTCGGGACCTCTAAATCCATCCTTCGGTCTTCTATCATCGCGATATGGTCCGTCTTGTGGACCTCTAGGCTTATCATACGGTCCTCTTGGTCCATCCTTAGGTCCCCTAGGGCCATCTTCGGGACCTCTAAATCCATCCTTCGGACTTCTATCATCGCCATATGATCCTCTTGGTCCATCTTGTGGACCTCTAGGCTTATCATACGGTCCTCTTGGTCCGTCCTTAGGTCCCCTAGGGCCGTCTTCGGGACCTCTAAATCCATCTTTCGGACTTCTATCATCGCCATAAGGTCCTTTTGGTCCGTCTTGTGGTTTATCATACGGTCCTCTTGGTCCGTCCTTAGGCCCCCTAGGGCCGTCTTCGGGACCTCTAAATCCATCCTTCGGACTTCTATCATCGTCATATGGTCCTCTTGGTCCGTCTTGTGGTCCTCGAGGCTTATCATACGGTCCTCTTGGTCCGTCCTTAGGTCCCCTAGGTCCATCTTCGGGACCTCTAAATCCATCCTTCGGTCTTTTATCATCGTCATAAGGTCCTTTTTGTCCGTATCCATCTCGTGGGCCAGTAGGTTTATCATACGGTCCTTTCGGTCCATCTTCGGGGCCTCTAAATCGATCGCTGGGTTTTCTATCAGCATCATATGGCCCTTTTGGGCCGTCGCGTGGACCCCTAGGACCATCAGGCCCCTGTGGACCTTCAGTCCTGTTTTTAGGTCCTTTAGAGACATCGTATGGCCCTCTAGGTTCATCATACGAACCTTTTGGTTTTTCTGGACCATCGTATGAACGATCAATCACAGTATAATTAATACTTCGATTGTCTTCGTAAGTCTGAAAGTCTTTAATAGTTGTAATTCTCTCATCGTATGTATCAGTAACTGTATCATAACGTTCGACGACGGTCTTGGAATCTGTTTGTGGATACGACTGATTCTTGTCGTAAGGTTTTAAACCATCTCTGGGACCGTCTTGTGGACCTCTAGGGCCATCTTGCGGTCCATCTTTGGGCCCTCTCGATTCGTGCTGTGGTCCTTTAGTTTTATCATAAGGACTCCAGAACTCGTCTTTTGGGCCCCTAGGTCCGTCCTGTGGGACTCTACGTCCATCTTTAGGTCCCCACGATTTATCGTATGGTCCTTTGTCTTGTGGTGTTCTAGATGCGTCCTGAGGTCCATATTTAGTTCCCCTTGGTTCGTCGTATGGTCCTTTAGATCCATCTTGTGGGCTTATGATTCCATCCTTAGGTCCTTTCGGTTCATCGTATGGCCCCTTGGACCCATCTTGTGGTCTATATTTAGGTCCTTTTGGCTCGTTGTTAGGCCCATCTTCAGGTCCTTTAGGTCCGTCGTATGGTCCTCTAGAGCCATCTTGAGGTCTTCTGGAACCATCTCGTGGTCCTTTATAATCATCTTTAGGTTCTTTACGTTCGTCGTATGGTCCTCTGGGTCCATCTTGTGGTCCTCTAGGCATATCATGTGGACCCCTACCGTCATCTTTTGGTCCCCTAGGACCATCTTCTGGCCCTCTACGTCCATCGTGTGGTCTAAGTCCAGTTGGTTTATCATACGGCCCTCTAGGTCCATCTTGTGGCCCTCTAGGCCCATCTTGTGGCCCTCTAGGTCCATCTTGTGGCCCTCTAGGTCCATCTTGTGGCCCTCTAGGTCCATCACGAGAATAATCAACGGTTGTATAATGTTCAACGGTACTGCGATTATCTTCAAACGTTTGAAAATCTTTAATAATTGTCGTTCTTTCATCGAACGTGTCGCTAACGTTATCGTAACGTTTCACGACGGTCGTCGAATCTGTCTGTGGATGTAACTGCTTTTTATCGTACGGTTTTAAATTATCTTTAGGCCCATCCGGTCCTGTACTAAAAGGTTTCCTCGATGTATCGTCAGGTCTGTCTGACTTTCTTCCAGGATGTTCATGTTCCTTATATTTTTGAGGTTCTTTTGGTCCATCTCGCGGACTCTTTTCTGTCGCGGTGTAGCTTTCGAAAGTGCGCTGATCGTCGAGAAACGTTTTAGAATCTTTAACAATAGTCGTTTTTGTATCGTAATTCTTTACGATTACCGTCGAATCGGTCGTATCATATTCCGTTGGTCTCTTTTGCCCTAATGGTTTCAATTGATCATCAGTTGGACGACGTGGAGTACCATCTCGTGGTTTACCTTCATCATAAACGTCTGTAGAAGTGTAAGTTTCGAAAGACCTTTGGTTGTCCAAAAAAGTTTGCGAATCCTTAAAAACAGTTGTCTTGGAATCCGTTGGATGTTTTGGATATTTACTGTAATCGTAACCATCTTTTCCAGGACCGTCGCGAATTGGTTTCGGTTTCTGCGAATAAACATCACTACTAGTTTCATACAGGGTTGTCTGATTGTCAACGACCGTCTTTGAATCTTTAATAACAGTGTCTTTGGAGTCAGAAATTATTTCGTAACTTTGAACGGTGGCTGTTGAATCGCTAGGACGACCAGGATGTTTCGTTTGATCGTCATCTTTTGGTCCCTTTTTCGATGGAACGTCGCCGTGCGGTTTTTTAGGTTTCACGGGAGTTTCGTATATAAATTTACCATTCCAATTTGTTTTTCCATACGTTCGTTCGTTCGAATATACAACATCGGTCGAATCGGTCGTGTTATCTTTGATGACCGTAGTCTTGGTGCCGATGGTGTTCTGTGTTGCTTTCGTATCGTGCACGTTACTCACGACGGTGGTTTTTGAATCGGTTTGATGACCGTAAAAATTGCGCGAATCGGTTGTCGATTGAACGTTGCGGATTTTTGACGTATCGGTGTAGTTGTCGTCTACGTAATGCACGGTTGTGTTATCTTGCGTTGTCGGTTGCGTGGACGATTTGGCAGCGTCTTGGGGCCTTCGACGTTCACCAGTTGTGGGTTCTTTAAAAACGGGTTTACCGGGATCTTGTTTTGGAGATTTATCAGTTGGCGTTTTGGTTTTTGTAGGTGTTTCATAAACGAATTGACCGTTCCAGGAAGTTTTTCCGTAATTCCGTTCGTTCGAATATACAACGTCAGTAGACGTAGTAGTGTCGTCCCTTATAGTTTTATCTTTAGTGCTGATTGTATTTTGGACGGCCGTGGTATCGTATACGTTCTTTACTTCCGTGTTTTTCGAATCGACGCGATGTCCATAAAAGTTTCGCATATCTGTTACCTGCGAATTGCGAATTTTTGAGGAATCTACGAATTTTTCATCGACGTTGTAAGTAATTACGGTATTATCGTCACTTCTACCTTGTACGGTATCGGATACCGTTTTAGATCGTTTATTAATATCGGTAGTGTCTGTTTTATCGGTGACCAACGACACCGGAGTGTTTTGATTATGAACGTCCGTGACAACGTTAACGACATTTCCATCGGCGTCGTAGTACGTTGTGGTAGTTGTTGTCGTTATCAAATCGGTACCCAAATCGTGGAAATTTTTTGTATCGGTATAAGTTTGCGAATCCGACAACGTGGACACTTTGGTATCGCCTTTTGTAATTTTGGAAGTGGACGATCTCGTATCGTGCCCATAAAATTTACTTGAATCCGAGGCGGTTTGGGCTTTTTTGTTAACCTTCGCGCCGCGAGCTTTTTCCATAACAAAATTGCCGTCCTGATCGGTATCTGTGCGCACTTTTTGATGGGTAATTTCGCCTAATTTTTCGTAGGGAAGAGATTTATTGTCTTGAATTTCGTAAACGGTAGACGTTTGAGAGTCGCCCACTTTGTGGAGCTCTTTTCGCGATTTCGAACCCGTCGTCTTTATTTCCGGAAGTTGCGAACTGTAAACGGTCGAACTTTGCGCCCGATTTTGAACGTGATGCAGTTCCGGCGTTATGTTTGTGCCGCTTCTAGATGAAGTTTGTTCTTCCTTATTTTCCGAGGTGGAAGAACCCGATTCGTGATGTTTCTGGTCTACGATGCGCTCTTTACCGTCGACAATTTCTATTACGTAACTTGTCGACGAACTTTTTTGTACCGACGAGCTTTTTTGTTGGGAATATGAAGAACTCGATTGTTCGACGATCGTTTCTTTCTTCGAAAGTGGTTGCTCCATTACAAATTTACCGTTCCAACCCGAATCGTTTTTGTTGTAAATATAACGAATTTCTTCTTTAGGCTCCGTTACGACGTAAGTCGCGGCAGAATCGTCCGAAAATGTAGACAGATTGGTATTAGATTGATTCAAAGTGGAACTTACTTGAATAATGTTAGAAGATTGCCGCGCTGACGATTCTTGATTAACGAAATGCCTATATTCCACAGAAGAATCTCCGACAGTATTGTAAGTAGTGATACTTTCACCGCCCCCTTGGGGAAAACTCTCCGTTACCGAATACGTGACCGCGGAAGTTGAAGGTTCGGATAAATGCGACACATCTGCGATTTGTAAATTAGAATTCGAGGAAGATTTGGACGTGCCGGCGGTGGTAATATTTTCTGTAACGCCGGTAGAAGATTTCGAATCGACGACTTTTTTCGTAATTTTCGTGTAACTCGTGGTTGCCGATGATGTCGCGTTAGCACTCGCGGTTTTAGATACCGAACTTTTTTTCTTCGTTTTACTAACCGACGTTCCCGATTTATTCACAGTCATTTTAAATTATGTAATATATTTATATAACGCGACGAAATTTAACGGAAAGCACTAGGTAGGTGTACTCGCGATCGCGAACTTATCGAAAATGAAGAGCAGCAGCGAGAAATATTACCTTGCTAACGGAGGCATTTGCGGAGGACCGTTTCCAGCAACGATGGGGGGGCCCGCGATACGTCACTAATTCAAACCCACGAACATCAAGTTGTTATACATATATGGATTGTCTGTAAAAACTGATTTGGTCTAATACATATGCCACCTCACGACTATTACTAACTTCACTTTTTCTCGACACCCACTAAAATTCGAGAGCAATGGTCTGAAAACAAATTTTATATTCAAATTCGTATTATGTAAATGCAATTAAACAATCGGTTATTTATTTTAATTACCTATTTTGTTCGATAAATCGACTCTGGATGCATAAATACATAATTGCAGCTTATTTGAAAATTAAATGATAAACTCGTACTTAAGGCGTTCTCGTGTGAATTAATTATGAAAGCGTGCAGTCGTGCGTGCAACGCTTAAATTTCAATTGAAAAAATACAACTGTAAACAGATTATAATAATTTATAAAAATAATTAATTAACAAATTAAACGGCCGTTCGCCAAAATTATTCGTCTTACGATTGCAATTTTTTGTTTAGAAAAATAATTTATAAGAACTCGATAATAAATTTATCCATATTAATCGCCCCACTGACAATGAATTTCATGTTCTTCGAGCGTGACGCTAAATCCGTTTTACTTTCATTAAATTGGTAATTTACTTGGCTTCACATGTAAATCTTTATTGTTACAAAGCAGTCGTTGTCACATAATGTCATAATCAAAAGTTTCAATTTTTATACTTATAACACGTGCGAAAATGTTTGTGCAAATACGATCGTGCCCCGAAAACAAAATTACTTTTTCGAATTTTTAAAAATTTTGAGAATAAACGTAACACTTCGGTGAATGTCAAAATTTCTCCATAACTTTTTTGAGAATTTGTTTACAAAATACTGAAAGGTTTTTTTAATGAGAAAAATACATAGATCGTTAAAAGTAGCTACATATAAAATCTCTAAAACAAATTAAAAAAAATATTCGTCAACGCATCGACGTGATTTATAAAATAAAAATAGTTTTCGTTTCTTTTTAGGAACTGTGATGCAATTCTTTATCTATTTAAAAATGCACTGTGTGATGATCTAAATGATCTCATTTAACCGTTACTAAAAATTATAATCAATTTTATAGTTAAAAAAAAATTAAAATAGGAATGATTCAGTATTGTGACACAAATGAAATAAAAAGAGAAAGGTTACGTAAATAATGATACAAATACCTACTAACAGATAATAATAATAACACACATAGATACTTCTTATGCACTTATAAGAATTTGCAGATGTCACGTTTCCGTTATAATATAATACTTAGAAAAACCAGTGAAACGCCAGATAAAAACTAATAAAGTATTTAAACATGATAGCAAAAGTTCTGGTTGTAAAAAAATATTAATTTAATTAGTACAAAAATCGATTTAGACCTTATATTATAATTCATGACAATAAATGGCAGCCGAAACATTTTAAGTTCAATGCGACGTCCATAATTAATTCTAGTTAATTGATTAACCGGAAGATTAATGATAAAACGGTTACTTGGGATGATTTTTTTTAAGTAAACGACCTCAAATTGCATTTCAACTAACAATGCCGTGCAGTAATAAATATTATATGCTATCCTTGAAATGAATATATGTAATTCTATTATTTTATAAAAGCCAAGTAAGTAGATTTTTATCGTTATTTTTTGATACAAAATTTTAGCACTACAAAATTTTATCTAACGTTATGTTTCCTACTATTGTATGTACAGTCAAATTCAAAATAATGTCGCGAGCATTGCGCGGACACACGCGACACAGCAAACAAATTATGAACTGAATATTTAAAGCAGTAACATTGTATTTATAATTTGTGTTACACATCGTAAATACTTTTTGTAGATTTATTCGTTTGCCCGCGCAATGCTAGCGATTCGAGACATTAATTTTGAACTTGACTGTACGTACTGTACTGTACGCTAGTAATTTTTTATGTTTATCTAGTAGGTACTTGTACGGTTTTACACAAACTCTGTTGTAAAAAAATAAAACAGTATTAAAATTTAAAACATATCTATTAAGCTGTAATTATGCGTAAAATTATTGGTAAGTAAAATAAATACAATACAACGTATAATACCTGCCTAATAAAAAAGTAAAAATAAAAATAAATGTAGGTACCGCACCTAATAACGTGACAAATAAATTTAACATTTTGTCATAATTTTTATTTTTTTTTCGAAACACAATAGGTACTAACAGGTATTTTGTATAAATATTTGATTTTTATAACGCGGAAATAATATGCGTGTATAGGTACTTACATTACACAGATATGTTACTTATTTAAATTCCGTTTTCTTTTATTCAAAGAAAATTTATTTAAAATTATTAAGACTGAACACAATAAAATCATATTCAAAATCTGCTCGCGTCTCTTTAGCAATACGCGATCAATGGTGGAGGTCAGTAACTTGTTGAAACCTGCTTACAACGCGAAAGTATTGCCCGCGGGGGTCTCGGTACTTCTACACATAAATAATAGCTTTAATAGCGATTCACTAAAAGGTTGAACTAACTTAAAGTGCACACGAATTAATATAGAAATTGTAATAGATTACAAAAATAAACAGAACCTTTTCAACGATTTTCCATTTTAATTACAAACATTTAAATTACAATAACACAGGACATTAAAAATTAAAAAAAAGTCAAAAATTTATTTTGAAATATAACTAATATATTTTACCTGTTTTCCCAAATTCAAATTCATTTAAAAATTCGATAAGAAGGTAATTAAAAATGTGGATGTGCATGAGCTACATTATTATATTTGGAAGAAACGTTTTGCTGATAAGTTTTCTTTTCAAAAAAAATTTAAACAAAATAGTACGTAGAATATTTATTTTAAAATTAAGAACGGTCGGAGTGTTTACCAATTTGTAAAACTGGTCGGTACAAAATAATATAAATTTCGAATTATAGGTCAAATTTATGAGGAGGAAAATTGCCTTTAGAAAAGACTGTACATGCAGAAGAAGATTAATATTGAGATGTTCATGACGTTTTTTATTATTGTAAGTACTGTGTACTTACCTACTTATTATTAGATAACACAGTAAGTGCTATTATTAAAGCAATAACAGAATCAACGATCGGCGAAATCTTGTTTTTCGTTTACAATAATTTTCGAAATATAAATATACAGTATGTGGTTTATTTTTATTAATTTTTAACGCTGTGCCATTTTTTAATTTTCGAAATACGGTTGAAAATAACATATTTTCCTATTACATAATATGTAGCTTAAGATAGCTTGAAGATTTTCAGGAAATAGAACAAGTCAAAAAATTACTAATCAAGCAAAAATCACAGAATAAATGTTTAGTTATTATACAGCAAAGTGAAAAATGAATAAGCGCAAAATCAAATTTTGGAAAAAATATAAACTATCGTACACACGTAATTTAAAAAAATACTTGTAGATAACAAAATAACTATATTATAATAACTACACTGTAGAATATTTAAATTATGTAGATAAGATATATTGTATAATAAAACAGTCTACTACGTAGAAAAAGTTCTTTAAAAATAAATAAACTGAATGAATACAACAGAGAATATTATGTATTTATGTACCTATATGTACACAATAAGGAATATTCATAAGTTTCAAAATTAAATTTACATTTATCGAATTGACTGAAAATGAGTTTTAGTGCAAATAACAATCAATTTGTTTGATGAAATAAACATTATTGTAATTACCTATATTAAAATATGAATTAAAAATGCAATTAAATTTTAAATTTGTTCGTTCAACTGTCTAAACTTCATTTTGTATTGATATTTTAAAGGGGGAAGGCATGTTCATTAACATTATTAATTAAGAATTCGCAGATTGAAGCTAATATTAAATAAAAGCAAAAGTTTCACAAAAACTGAACGATTACGTTAATTATAAAAAAAATACTTACAATTTGTAGGTACGTAGGTACCTATTCAGTAATAATAACAATTTAATAGTAGATCAAATATTAGCTTATATTCGCGTGGATATAAAACAAAAGAAAATGTTTTAATTAAAAAAAAATCAATTTAAAACAGCCACTTCAAAATAATTAAAATGCCATATGCCGCCGATGACGTTTCTGCCGTTTCAATTGCTCAAGAAAAATTTCCAAGAACTTGACAAAATAATATGCACTTACGCAATTAAAGAAGTCACGATTTCGTTTTGTAAGTGAGGAATTTTCAAGAAAATAATGTTAACTGAAACCTGCCGCATTGGGTTGATTGTCCGTCGTAATCATTCGTCGAATTCTCCGCGTTTGAACGCTTCCATAAAACGAATTATTTGAATTTTAGTAGGTAAATTAACTATTTCACGGCTTAATCGAGCAGCAAATTTTATTTTTTCGTTGTTAAATCAGGCGCGATATACCTAACATAGGTGTACTTATCTAATTTTTAAATTTTCATTATCCATACATTTTACGTAGAAAATTAGCGGAGCGAAAACATTCTAATTCTAAAAATAGCTATTGCCATCAATGCAATCACAGAATTAATGTTAATCACGAAAAATCTCAGAAATTTTTAGTAAAACCACAACGTCTGTTGAACGGAAAGCATGTCTTGCTGCCTATTAGAAATGTACATCAATCAACATAATATTGTATATTATTAGCAATGACATCAAAACCAATGCTATTACTTAAACTCGTAATCTAAATAAACATTTTAAATGCCTGATTATATTATGTTTTTCATATATATTATTATCAGTTAAGGATACTTCACAGTATAAACATTAAAGGTAACTCAAAACTAAAAAATGCGATCCTACTATTTAAAAATTTTGAACATAATTAACCATCAAGATACCTAAGTCACTCATTTAAATTGTGCAAAATAAAACTAACGCCAATTTAAACGATTAGAACTGAAGGTCTGAACGTAGGAAGGAAGGATGATTAATTTTCGTTTTAGTTTTTCTAATAGTGGATATAGATATCTAGGTATTAAAAATTAATAAAACGCTTACCTTCGGTTAACTTGATGATAAAAAAAATAAACAAAAATTTGGTACGGATAGTCAGTCGTTAACAACTAATAATCACTGTAGCTGGTTACTTACTGAATAGAACTTCATTTCTAAACTGAAGCTGAACGTTACCAGATAAAACGTTATTTCATTTAGTGGAACGAATTTTAACCTTGAACTACACGTAACACATTTGTTTAATAGTGTTTTTATGATTGAAGGTAGATTACGTATAGGTAGGTTTATTTCAAATTTCAAACTACAAAATGTTGTTTTGTTATCGAAAATATTCGATTTTAAATTGATTTACGCCCAGCTTTTTTATTTAGCATCAAGCGATAACAACTTCTTCAATAATTACACAATTTGTTATTGTGATGTGCAAATAATTTTTGATTTGTCAGTAAATATTATTTTATTATTGGATAACTTTTGTTATAAAATATTCACACAATAATAAATAATCAAAACTGTTTAGTTTTGCAAAAAGTGTAAGCTATCGAATAGAGAGTATCTGTTATCAATTTACTTATTTTTTTTTCTTTTATTTTATTTAATCAGACCAAACATCCATAAATAATCTAAAATGAAGCAATTATAATAATCAACACAATATTAATTTGCAAAATAATGTATACCACATAAAATGTAATAATTATTGGGGGATAATTTAACTTTATTATTTAAATTAATTAATTTACAATTCGCATTACTAATTTAATAATGAATTAAGCCCTAAAAATACTGCTTACTCGAAAATATTTCACTTTACAAAACACATTCGAAATTAGCGACATTAAGTGACAAAGAAAGAACAATGAAGTTCAAAGCGGATACTTGAAAAATTATCAATCAAAAAATTAAGAGAACCAAAAAATTACATCTAAAGCATCGTCTTCACAGTAAAACATGTTTGTTGATAAACTTGTTAAACTCGTAAATATTATTTTTCAAAAAATGTATTTCTTTCGAGAAAAATTAAAAAAAAAGAAGTTTATTAACATGCGACATGAAAATTTGATAACAAGGCTTACACGCAGTCGACTTTTTGAGTAAGTAGGTAATCAAGAAACTAACCGAACCATATCTTTAACCCCATACGTTGTCTTATTTTCACTTCGTTAGTAAAATAACTACAACAATTGTACTAAAGTGCATTCCATAAGAATCAGTAATAAAAGGAAGACATTTAGAACAAGGAGAATTAGAAGAATGCCACGAAAAAACTGGAATTATTAGTGGTAGATGAGGTGGCAAAATAAAAAGTTAATCGATTAAATTTTGTTTTTTTCTCAGCCTAAATTGTTGAGACAATCAAAACTTTGAATTTAGTTTTTTTTATCCGTAAACGAATGCATTGTATTTCACCAACCACTGTAATTGCGAAAACGCGCGTAAGATAAAATTTCGTTCGCGAAATTGGACCGTCGAATGTTTGAGGGGACCTTAACCAAGTTAATCTATCCAAGAGCCTAAATAAGCTCGATTTTCAGACAATTTGTGTTGGAGCTTAAAGGTCCATGTGTTTACAGTTTATAAATCCACGAAGAGTTAGTCGACAAAAAAAGATCCTGCCTTTCCTCGTCGTATTAATCCTTTTTGTTTGTAATCCTTTTAGAGAACACATCACAATACACAACACTTGCGCACTCACAGGCAAAAAGGCCTTATAAACCGAACGAGCACTCCTCGCGCACGCGTTTAATACGACGCCGTAATTTAAAATTCAAACTACCGAAACAAGCATTACCGCTCTGTACCATTAACACGAAAGATCTGAAACGGTCTAGCCAGAATTCTATACATAAATGCTTTCGAATTTATATGGGGATACTAGGAAATCCCGTTATTATTTTAAAAACATTCATTCGGTGTTCGTACTCCGATAAGTTATCTTATGAGTAGGTGGCGCACATGTTTTATTAGTTGCTTTGTATTTTATCGGTCGCATAAAAATGCGATTAAAATTTTATCTGGTTTATCGTTTATAATAGGAAAATTTTCAATATTGAGGGACGCATGAATAGTTTTTAAATTAAAAATAGAGTAAATTTATAATTCTGCGGTATAAGGGCAGTAGATGGTGATTATCCAGATAATTTTAAACTGGTAAGTATTAGCGAATTTTCATAGAAAATAAAGCGATTGCTTATATATAAGCTTTTCCCCGATCTCGACCCTTAGATCACAAAAATATAGGTAATTCATTTTGGGTCGATCATATAATATATATGTAATGAATTTCTTGTGGACACGATTCCGGTCGCAATTTTGATCTTAGGAGGCTGAAATTTGGACAGCGTATTGTCTTTACGAAAACGAAGGACGAGTTCGTTAACCAACCAAATCAACTGACCGGTTTCAAAATGGCGGCCGTTCAAAAAAATTATTAACGATTTTTTTAATTCTTATAAATTTCGAGAAAAGGAGTTTTTTGACATGCGACATAAAAATTCGATACCGAGACTGGTGATTGTAAAGCCAGCCCTAAATAAATTATATAAGTAAATAAAATAAAAGAACTAATCAATTAACTAATAATTGAATTAACTCGATCTTGTACGGTGTCCAATAATTAAGGTAACTTTATAATTAAACGTGTAAGTATTTAATTAAAACAACATTTTAGGAATTAATTGTAAGCAGAAAGCTTTTAATCCTCAGTAGAAAGAAAATAATTTAATAGATTAAAAGGTACATTTTATTAGTCTCGTGGACAAAATACTAAAATAAAGTATAATTTTGAAAAACCCATTAACTTTTAAATTAATGACTTCGATTATAACCTTGAAGTTTTCTGTGAGAACGGTAAAGGATCAAAAAAAAGTATAAAAATTAATTTCATTTTTTTAAATAAAAATTAAATTAAAAGAAAATGGGGAATAGTCTGTATATATATCTATGTATTATTTTTCAAAAACAGTGCAAATTTGCGAAAAAATATCGTCGCATCGGGAAATTGTAACAAGATTAGATGATTTTAAAATGTCATTTTAGAAACCTCTAGAACCACTTAAATACCTATTTACAAAATTGTACTTTCACGAATGATCTCAACTGGAATACGATTTACGATTTATCACCACGGTCGATTCTAAAGGACGAGATTTCGTGATGTTTCCGTTCAGAATTGTTTTTAAAATAAAAAATCGTAATTTACGTATGTACGATTTATTTTTATGGTTGCAAAAAAATTAATGACAACGAACCTATTGGTTTGGGCAAAAACTTTAGAAACTTTTATAGAATGAGGATGCGATGAATATCTTTAAAATGAATAAGTTTGTAGTTCCTTCGCTTTAATATTGAGGTTAATTAAAATTACCAATTTAATATTATATAAAGATATATTTATTTTTTTTAATTTTTTTATTTTTTTAGGTTTACTAATGTTGTAGTAAATTAATTTATAGCTTTGCTTATATATATATATATATATATATATATATATATATAGAAGTATATACCTATTATATATTGGATTCAATATATGTATGTACATAATATAAGTAACGGTAATAGATATGCATTAATGGCATCAGCTATATAGGTATTTACCTATAATATAATATAATTTTTTTAAGCTCTAAAATCCTTATAATTATGTAGGCATTTATACTAAATCGATTTTTCTTGTTCTAATTTCATGAAAACTAAAATTCTATTAGGTAGGTAATATTGTATTTTTGTTTTTCTCATTTTCGTGATCTTTAAATGTTAGGGAATTGTTTACTCGATTCCTTCAAAGAATATGTCGAACTATCTCAAGGTAGGTTTAATAAATTGGCTCTTGATTAGGTATTGTTTAGCTACAGTTCACATGTGTTGCATTAATCAAACATCGAGAATAAAATTGTTTTACAAGTGTGCGTGTTAAACGTTTCTTGTAATATTAAACTATAAGTACACCTTGACAGTATAATTTACTATAATATTAGATTATTAAATAAAATTATAGTATTCTCTGCATTTACGATTAGAAAAAGTGAAATAATAATACATATAGGTATTATACATATATGCGCATATACAGAAAAAAATCGTTATTTAACAAAATCTTTAATTAAACGAATTTTAAAACGTTGTATTTGTTTTCTTAATAGTCGATTTATAATGGGTTATATTATGTAAATAATGTAATCTATTTAACACATACACACACATACAACCAACGCAATATCTATGTACATTCATTCGAGATTTCAAATTTACATATTAAATTTCAAAGTTCAGAATTTTTTTTATAAAAAATAACCTTTTGTTACCTTTACTATTGTAGGCTGCGAATTATTTATTAAAGGCATAATTATGTCAATTTAAATGTGGTGATTTTGTTAGATAAAATATAACAACAGAACATTGTGCTTATGTTAGTCCAGTCTGACAAATAATTCTGTACCTTGAAGTCTTTTAACATAGCAAAACGTCGAAACGTCGTGTAGTAGTCAAATTTAAGCAAATTCAATCTTGTTTCACTTCTATATTATAATTTAGAAACTACTAGACAAAATCTGAATCTTTTTTTTAGAACATTTTGCCGAACTTTGAAGAGCTGTATCTCCGGAACTATCGAAAGTAAAAACAAATCGGTCTGAACTCAGATTTTAGCAAATTTAGTCTACTTTAAAAAAAAATATGTGAAACTTTTTTTGTCAAACCCATAGTTTGGCAGAAATTTGGCAAAAACTAAAAAAATCCGAAAATTTTGTTGGCAAATCTTTGAAATCGGTCAGGGTACCGACACGTGCAACTTACAAAAAATCAAAACTATCCTAATTAATGCATCCATTTTCTACCATTTCTCCATTTTATATTTGACTGGACTTATGCGGAACTAAAATAGTCATTTCCCCTGCCCATTCTTAAAATTTAACTTTCCGACCTCAAATGCAGGTCGGAAATTATTTGCAATTTTTATTCATAGATATCGCTTTGACTTTTGATTACGACTTGATTATGATAATGAAATTCTTTCATTTTTGCAGAAGACAAAAAGAGAATTAAAGAACATTTTCAAGTGACAGCACAGCAGTGGAGTTATTACATGGTCACTATATTTTATCCAAAAACTTGATCAGAAAACTGAAACCTTCATAAAATTGAGGCTAGGCGAAAAACTATTGTAAGCAACACGGGCGTGAAGACACTTGCAGCCCCTTTTACTTAATATACTATTATTAAATATGACATTATTTTTTCTTCGAGCAACAAAGGAATCGACGAAACGCGAATTATCTAGAAAATTAGAAACAGCGGATAATTATAAAACAAAGCGCAACTAGATTATTTAACATTGTGACATTGTTGTATTTTATTCGGCGTTTCTAAAGGTAACTAAAAATCTACCTACAGGTACTACGTTTTTAAGACAAATTTTAATAGGTTAAAGAAATGAAATGAACGCGTCGCGCATTTTAGATTTAATTTCCCAACCAAAAAAGGAAATCGCTCTCTCTAGAAATGTGCACAAGTTCTCACAACGCCATAATAAGTTATATTAGTACGTGACAATCATTACAATAAATTATTAATGGTCATTCTCGTTATTACTGCTTGCTTTATAACTATGTATGCTATCTTATAAATTAAATGAATCGTTCGTTTATTCGACATAATAAATCCAATTTGTATATCAATCAGTAAAAATTATTACGTTTTACGCAATAACAAAAACTAAAATTATACGTTATATATATTTTCTATTTAAATAATAACAACAAAACAGTTTATTTTGCGCTACGTTTTCAAATAGAGTCTCAAAAGAATAATTAATTTTCATTTGGTTTGCAGTTATATAAAGATGACGTCATTCTTAGCTGTTGCGAGAATTTCGTATTTGAAAGGTGTTTAACAATTTGTTGTATTAATTTATATTGCTCTGTTTTCTATCTTCATATGTGTATAACAGTCGATAATTGGATATCTTTGGTTTGTTTAAAAAAAAAACGATGTTTATAGGTACTTCATATATTTGAAAAAGTTTAAAGTGAAAGTGTAGGTGAATACATAAGATTATTGAAAGTGAATATCGAAGCAACCTTTTAAGAATACATAAATACCTACATACATAAGATTAAGTGAGTCGTTCGTTGATAACAAAAAAATGCCCTTTACTGCCAGAACTACAGATAATTTCATTATCTTAAACACGACCGTCTAGAGAAGTATTGCATTAGGAATATTAATATATTTTTTTAATAATGGGTTTACATTCATACTACATAGGTACCTAATAAATCACACAATATAAATTACAATAAGTTATAGGCGCCAGGCATTTGGCGCAAAAGGTTCGGCGACACTACTATTAACTACGGTTAAACTGTCGTCACTTATTTAAATAATTATGAATAATCCATTCATTAATAATAGTAAACTCGTGAGCAATGCAAAGATGATAATACTAAATAGGATATAAATGAGGCCGAAATTGTTTTGCAACGGTTTTGCACCCCATCAATTTTATTACCGTTTATTAGGTAAAATGCGTTGAGCATTTATATGTAATAATTTGTTTTTATATCCAAAAATTTATTTAAATGTAAAATATAGAACAAGAGACTGATCGTGAATACAGGTGATTATCTATCTACTGGATCAGACAATCCAATTAATGTCCGATTTCATAAAAGGAGGTTTATCTTAACTGTCGGTAATGTGGGTATGATGATAAAACTCACAATCAGAGTATACGAAGGAATGTATATATTGTGTTATGTCGTTGATTAAAAAGGCCGTTGCCGTTTAACACAAACGAGGAGCGTTTTTTTTTTCAAAAATTACCTTGTCCAAAAATTATGAAAAGTGAATTAAGCCCGATTTTCGTATCTTGGTCAACTTTTAAACGCATATCCATCTTCATCTATCCATCATCTATAGAGCAAGATCTTGACGATCTGATACATCAGCAAGATGGAAATGTGTTTAACAGTTAACCAAGATACAATGTCAATTTTTGAAAAAACGTTCCTCGAACGCTTTCATTCATGTTAAACGCGATCAATTTTTAATCACGTTTAAATTTCGTCGGTGCATACGGCCATTAATGCGCAAAAATTTCTACCTAAAAGACAAAAGAGGGAAGCATTTTATTAGTCGTAACCATTAATTGTTTAACTAAAATTCAAATAAAATGCGACGATTTCGCAACCGTTGCAATAAACCAATTAAGGTATAGGTAAATACCTATCTATTGTAGACTGTCTAATAATGAAATGACCGTTAATGTGAAATGTTTTAGAATCGTCATAAAATTCTCTATCAAACATTTTTCTGTAATTTTCGATAAAATCGAAAAAAAAAACGATTTTTACGTAACTCCATGGAAACTTGATGGGCTTGTGCGCGTGTGATTTTTTTTATAATTGTCAACTGCAATAATTCAAAAATGGTACAAGATGTATACATTGTGGCAGCTTGTAGAACTGGGATAGGTTCCACCGATGGACAATTCAGTACAATTCCCGCTACCATTTTAGGAGCTACAGTTATTCGAAATTGCATATTTCGAGCTGACATTTCAGCTTCGGATATTAGCGAAGTGATTATGGGTCAGGTATTAACTGCAGGGCAAGGACAAAATCCTGCTCGTCAAGCAGCAATACATGCAGATATTCCCTTAACGATTCCTGCTTATACTATCAATATGTTAAGCGCTTCTGGTTTAAAAACAGTACATTTAGGATATCAGGCCATACGTAATGGCGATGCTAAATTAGTAGTATGCGGCGGTCAAGAAAATATGTCTTTAGCTGAACATAGCGTTTACATTCGAGACAATTTCAGTGAAGAAATTAAGGTACAAGACACCATATTGATCGACGGATTGACCGATGCTTTTACAAATTTACAAATCAACGAAATAGCCGAATATTTTGCAAATATAAACAATATTTCTCGTGAAATTCAGGACGCTTATGCACTTCAGTCGCATTTAAAAGCTGCCAAGGCGACAGTAAATAACGACTTTATTCAAGAAATTGTACCTGTATTATGGGATTCTTTGAATTTAGAAAACGACGAATTAGTAAGATTTGACATGTCCTTAAAGGATTTACAAGAAACATTACCTTCTTTTGAAGAAGACGTAGTACAAAATTCCACAATAACTGAAAGAAATTCATCAGCAAATGCGGATGGTGCAGCTGCATTAATACTTTGCAGCGAAGAGCAATTGAAATGTAAAGATCTGGTAGTACTTGCGAGAATAGTTTCCTTTGCACAGGTAGCACATGAACCAACAAATATTGGATTAGGTCAAGTACACGCCATAGAGAAGGTATTATCGACAGCTAATTGGAACAAGGATGAAGTGGATTTATACGAAATCGATGAAACATTTGCTTCTCAAACATTATTTGTTATCAAACAATTGGCACTAAAATGTAACAGATGTAATGTTGTCGGAGGATCAATTGCTCTTGGACTACCATTAGCTGTAAACGGTGCCCGATTATTGGTCACATTACTTCACAATTTACATAGACTGGGTTTAAATAAGGGTATTGCATGCGTGGATTCTGGCGGTATGTCTCTTGCAATTGCCGTGGACAGACCTTAAATATAAATGAAGTTAAATAACGACTGGTTATAATAATGACTATAACTGTATTTTTATTTTATTCTTACATACGTAAAAATATAAGCTATTTGAATTATATTGTAATATATACATACATTATTAAATATATTTAAAACCAAAATTATACAAAATTAAATAAACAAGTACGTAATAAAACCACATTTATTTGCTGCACATAGTTCAGGCTTAAATATATGAATATATTTTAGGTAAAAATAAAATAAAAGTTGTGATTTATGTTTACGCAGATGTTTTCATTAATCACTATTTCACATATATTTTTTAACACAACTTCTCTATTATACATAGGTAATTCAATAATAGTGCAAAATACAGTTACTAGGTATACATATATCAAAATATAAAATAGGTATATGAAAAATTTAATAAAATATTATCAAATTTCCTTTCTTATTTTATAGACTTCTTTATAAAAGTTTTCATTCATTATTAACAAATATTTGGTAATATATTTTCTAACAAAATCACAAGCAGTTGTTATATTTTTAATACTGAATTGCAGTTCTTTTAAAATAACAAGAGTACAGGAACCACCACAATGCACTTACATTTGGTAGAAGAGATAGAGAACATAATTTTTGAATTGTTCAACTCGGTTATAGCTATATAATTATTAAAATGTTAGAATAATTCAGTAAAGCAGGTAAGTATAGTTAGTAAATAGTAACTTACGAGGGGAGAACCACAACTGGAAATGCACTTTCGGAATGCGGTTTGTTACAAAAGGTAGTCCTCGATACTCGTATGAAGAATTCCAAATCCTATCCTCAGACGTCCTTTAGTTTTTTCAAAAATCGATCCTAAAGGTCAAAATTTTTAAGTCTTCAGATCGATTCAACATTTCGCAAAATGATATATCTTATCGAAAGGAAGAAAAAAGTTTAGTATTAAATTGTTCTAGAACTGATAGTTTTATGAAAAAAATGTATAGACATATATGTGGTACCTTATATTATGTGCATTAGTTTATTTTTATGTATCTTTATTTTTGTGTATCTATTTATTATATTTTTTAGATAACTTTTGATAAGATCTATCATTTGAATAGTGATTAATCAATTTGAAGACCAAAATCTTGACCTTTAGGGTTTACTTTTGAAAAAACCTAAGGGGTGTCCGAGGAGCAAGTTTGAGATTTTTAATTTGGGCATCGAGGACTACCTTTTGTAGGAAACCACATTTCAAAAGCACCTTTCCAGTTCTGGTCCTCTCGTCATTAGTTTTGAACTTTTCAAATGAATTATGACAGTTTCCGTATATCTCTTAAGTTCTCAATCTTAATCATTGGTTTGGTTCAACATTTGCCTCTTATATATAAATCTATAATAAAGAGCAATTAATGTATATTTGTACAAATTATAAATAATAAATGATTAAATACTTTTACCTATAAGAATAAATATCACAGCTTAACTTATAAATGATAGGTCAAGAGCAAAGTCTCTATGTTTCTTCTAGTTTAAAGATTAGTAAAAATAAGTAGTTTAATAATTTCTAGCCACTGCATAAAAATGCTACTTGGGGATTTCTTACTCTCAATCCTTCAATTACTAATACAATAGTGTCCAGTTATACTGAACACCAAAAATGGCTTATTATAACAAAGCAGTAAATGAAAAAAAATTATACAAACCAAAGATCAAAATATTTTTGACCATATATAACGGTTCATAATAAATGAAAGTTCATTATAAGCAGTAGCTACTGTATATACCTTTCCAAGTTTAAATGAATTTTATCAAAATAATTTTTTTGAAGTTATTAAGTTGTTATCAATTAAATAGATAATATATTTTAAAATAAAATCAAACTAGGTAATTATGTAGGTAAAAGGGTTTCTAAAAAGGTTTCAGAGTAAACTGAATTGCTGTCATATTTTATGTAAGAATATAAAATATGAATGTCTCACACAGCAATATTATTTTGTATATATGTCGTAGTCATAATGCAAAATTAGGCTTTTTATAAAATGCTTAGGGATTTTATAAAAAGCCGACAAAACGAACGTACAGTGCAATTTTCATTATGACCACACCAATTCAGGCAAATTGATAAAATGCCGGCAAAATGTGAACAGAAGAATGTATATCTTGTTCTGACTAATTATTTTCAGGCATTTTGTGAATTGGTGTGGTCATAAAATTGCACTGTACATTCGCGTTTTGCCGGCATTTTATAAAATCCTAATTTTGCAATATGACTATGGCATATATACAAGCCGAAAAGAAGAAAAAGATTTTTCCTGATAATCTTAAAATCTAATTCTAAAGAAAAAAAAATTAGTTTACAATTAGATTAAATGCTCTTTAATAAAAACCTTAAATTAATATTGTAGAACAAATACTGATATACTACAATAAAATTTCTCAAAATAGTCACTTCCAATTAACCGATAACTTTATTAAACAGACATTTTTAACCTTCCTATATGCGCATTGGTTTCTCAAACCGACAAAGTACAAAAATATTATTTTCTCAAAAATTAATCACACTATCGCTTTGTCTTTTGGTAACTTTCTAATATGTACTGAAGAATGTAATTATATTAATTTATTTAATATTTTCCAAAGACTGTAACAGTTATTAGTACTAATTAAAGTAGACTTTTTATAACAGAAAAACATCATATATAATAAGCATGACTTCGATTTATGTTATCAATTTTTTTTAAGATCGTTTTCATATACGAGCAATAACCTTGTTTGCGTTCAAGTGTCGTTGAACTTCTCTCTCCCGTAGGGTACCGGCCTACAAACTGAACAACAATGATAATCAATGAGGAAGGAGTTTCTTTAAATTAATATTCTTTCCAGGGCTACCCCAGAATTCCTGTTTTTTCATCTATTCCATCAGGAATTATTTTTATCTAAACAGTTCCATCCCATTTTTATCACCCCAATTTCTTTTTGTTTGTAAATATATACCTATGTATGTAGAATAATTACATACATATTTATTTTCGACTTTGCATAAAAAAATATTAAATTTATTTTAAATTTTGTATATAGTTTATTACTAAATTTACTTACTCTTTATTTTTAAACATTTTTATCAATCGGTTATTGTTATCAAAAACCCAGAGTCCCGATGTGATCACATTTAGTAGAGTGCACTGTAGTTAAAACAATAATCGGTCTGAGACACCACGCATGGATATAGGTATTACGAAAAATGGAGTGGATATACAAAGGACAATATTCCAGAATGCTATAATAAGTCTGTTCCAACACACCACCAAACTGGTTTGCAAACGGTACAGTACATGCTTTCAATCAATCAAAATTTTCCATTTAGACAGTTAAGTCTAAAATTCTAAGATCTAGACTAAATTATAAAATTCTGATTGGCTGAAAGCATATACTGTACCGTTTGCAAATTAGTGTGTTAGAACAGACCTAATATAAAATAGCATTTGGTTTTTTATTTTTTCCATAAACTAACATCTCCATTAAGCTAATATATTTTTACAGTCCGGAAGGTGTTTATTAAAGAGAGATTTTACTGTATTTAGACATTTTATGATTTTCACTCGTAAAATTTGTACGGAATTTTTTTTAAATGAGTGTATTTGTACCCGAGAGGTAAACAGTCTTAATTCTCATTTTGACATAAGTTGGCTTAAATATATTTCACTAGTAATTACTGACCAAGTAAAACCCTCCACATGGCTAATTTTGTTAAAATCAGTTTAATGAAATAATTTAAATTTACAGATATTAACAATGAGTATCTAAATATTAGATAATTTCCATTCTTTCCTATCGCCTCTATAAATGGCAAAAATGGAATTACGACTGCTTACCTCTCGGGTACAAATATAAAATATAAATATTTCAAGTATATATGGATTTTACATTTATTCCCTTTTTTTCAACTTAAGCTATAAACAACTACTATCATTGACAATAATCAATAATAGTCATATACCATATTTTTATCCTAATGTGCAAATTTTTTATCAGTTTTAAGATGCTATTCTAAACTAAAATTAGACTTTATCAGATCTTGCTATTGAAAGAAATACTTCTTCCAATGTTGTTTCACTTATATTATAATCCTCAATTATTAGGTGTTTTTGTTTTAAATTCTCAATATCTTGGAATAATTCGCTCCACTTCTTATTTTTATCATTTATGTGATAATGCAACAATCCCTGCAAATTATAAGATATTAAAGATGACCGATGAAGGCACGCAGGAACATGCATTCTATAAATTTTACTCGAGCAGCACACAAATTCGTTTATTCCACATCTCACGTAGGTATAGCACAGGTAAATACAAAAGATGGCTATAATATATGGTTATGGGTATGATTACGCCTCGTTTTAAGTAAATCAAAATCATTAATTCGTTTAAACGGATCCCTTCAATGGGGAATTAGACTGCAATGGAATTTCTTACTTTTTAATATTACTAATATATAAAATTTAAAAAGGCAATTCGTTATATCACATTTATTTCCTTCTAACATAAGTGGTAAGTCAAAAATTATTTTTTAAAAACGCGATGTCAGTGCTGCAGAACTATACATTTGGCAACATTTCATGGCGGGGGATAAAACATATATAAGTTACAGCAGTACAAGTGAGAAAGCAAATGTTTGATTTCAAATATAAAACTGGACGTGTAAAACGATTAATTTTCTGGAATACCACAACATAATCTATATGTAATACCCATGTGATGTTTGTATTTGGTGAATCACGTTATTTGGAAAGTAAACCAAGACAACATCAAAGGAATATTATCACGTTTTAATTATTGCAAAACAAAAGTTACTTTACATTCCTATTTTTTTACTAAACAAACCAGGTTTTCTTTCTCGCTTAAAAAAAGTCTAATTCTCCATTTAAAGGTTCTTGGTATGATTAAGAAAAACAGGAAAACTGAAAAGTACTGACTGTAAATTACTTACAGAATGTTTATCACGTAATGTACAATGTCCTTTATACATCTCCTCAAATTCTGCCATTACATTTTTCACTTTTTCGGAATCCCAAATTTTTTCTTCTTCCTTATCAATTTTCTTCGCATTTGAAGATTTACGATTATCAACACTGCTTAAAGGTTGACTTTGACTAGCAGTACTTTCCTCATCTTCTTGCATCATAGGATTTACAATAATTGTTAATAAAGATGGTTTCAATTTCAACATAATTGTGAATCCTTGTCCATATTTCTCTTTCAATTGTGGTACTGTTCCATAGCATTCCAAACGTCCTGCTTTCATTATAGCTAACCTTAAAACAAAATTCAATCTTAGTCTGGATTTCCATTACTGCGTTTTGCATAATGTGTGTCATTGCATTGCTTGTTCGTACTGGCTAATTTAAAATTATTTCTGATTAATTAACCAATACAAACAAACAATGCAATGACGCACGATACAAAATGCAGTAAGAAAAATCCAGCCTTACTATTAAAATTTCAATTAGAAGAAGTAGTACACTAAAATGGCCAGTTTTGAAAACAATAAATAAATGTATCAATAAAGTTTTTAAATTAACCAATTACATGTTAATATTTCAATATACTGTTTGATTTTAGCCAATCAATGAACCAATATATTAAACCAATAACTTATCAAACAAATACATTTTACAGAAACCGGTCATTAATCGCATACAAAAAAACATATATTGTGTAATGAGAATAATAGAACTAAAACGTACTTGTTGCATAATACTTCACATTCTTCCATACTATGGGAAGTCAATAATATTGATGGCTTAACTTCTTGTTTCTGAACAACTGCCAATGTATTCCATAATTTTCGGCGAGAAACTGGATCCACACCGCTAGTAGGTTCATCCAACATAACCAAAATCGGACTTCCTATTAATGCTACTGCCATACTCAACTTACGTTTATTTCCACCACTATATTCCCCACATAATTTGTCGGCATATTCTTCCAAACCTGTACATTATAAAATAGTAATTATATTAGAACTTCTGGTCAATTAAAAGTTATTCTTTACCTAATGCTGTTAGCCACATGTTAACTTCCTCTTCAGCTCCTTCAGAAATTCCACGTAGTTCAGCAAAAAGTCGTAACATTTCACGGCCAGTTAATACTTCATTTATTGCATCAAATTGGGGACAATATCCAACTTGTTCCAAATACTAAAATAAATTATTTTAGATAATAAGTAAAACTTGATCTTGAAATATAAATCAACCTTTCTACTGTCTTTTGAAATGTGAACCATGTTATTGTTAGGCACACAAATTCTAGCTTTGCCTATTATTAAAGGTTCGTCCCCAGTTAACATACGAAATGTTGTAGTTTTACCGGCACCATTTACACCTAACAGTCCAAAACAGTCACCAGCTTTTACACCAAAACTTATTCCTTTTACGACTTTTTGACCCCGATAGATTTTCTCAATGTTATGCACCAAAAGTAAATCATCTAGAAAAAATATAAAATTAATTTTTAAAACTATTTTATTTAAATGTAATGTATTTTAATCAAATACATTTTTAATTAACTTAATTTGTTTAACATATTAGCTACGGTACATGTCCCAAGGGATATGTTAATGATAATGTGCATTTTTTTGCTGCAATTAACGTGTTAATAACATAACATAACATAATCCGGTCCTCTTGAACCCTAAGGTGTCGAGATTATAAACTTCTTCCCCTTTCTTCTATTCATTGCCATTGCTAAGGGTATGATCCAATCCTGTTCCCTATCTTTGACTATGGCTTCCACAGAGCTGTTCTAAGATTTTCATGCCTCTACTATTTCTTCCTATCAGACTTGCCTTCCAAACCATCTTCACATGTCTGTTCTCTTACTATGCCCTATCCAAATCTATATGCAATTCACGTCATCCAAAAAAGTTACTAGATTGTTTATTTGTAATTAGGTTTAAAGTTTGGGAAGTGACATATTCTATAGATGATTTACCTGCACACATATTAGATGGCATACAGAAAGACTACAATTTATTACAACTGTCAAAATACGAGGTACAAGGTGACAGCACTGTGTGAAACGTCATCATTTAGTAACCTTTTACTGATGACGTGGATTGCATTTAGGTTTGGACGAAGTGTAGGTGTTCGAACCAACTTAATTTTTTATTTTCCAGTACCTGCTTAGCTGATTTCATGACCCGATTTGTTTAATATAAAATAGGAAAAACAATAAATATGATTATAGTAGGCCTGTCATATCTGTGGCTTTCAAAAACAGTCTGCGAAACAGTTGAGTGTCTGTGAAACACGAAACTTGTTGAAATGTGATGGTTTTACTCTACTTAGAACAGTGAATAAACAGAGTAATCACGTGCATCTCAGGGAAGCTCCAGCCTTAATGGCAGATTTATGTTAGGCGTGCCAAGCATGATACAGTTACAGTATAGCGCAGTTAATTGATTCTGCACTATGCAAAACTGCGTTGTTCAAGGTCTATTTAAAAGGTTTAATTTAATTTAATTTGTTTATATTAAAAATTTATGATAATCAAACTGTGTTAGATCAAAACCTTTGCTTTTCAAAACCACGCTATACAAGGTATTAGAATACTACATAATAATAAACCAGTTGTAAAGGATAAACAACTCATATCAGAAAGTGCATTAAAATAATACGACACAGTTTTGGCAGAAGGACTAACCGTCACTTTTTGCAAAAATGAGCTATTCTGACTATCTTATGCATCTAAAGCAAAGGCATAATCTGTTAAAATCTGGTAACAATATTTAGATTTTTTCCACTAGAAAAATCGATTTGTATTTCCATAAAAGGTGTCTGCTTATAGCTGCGCTACAACACAAAATGTGCACTCCTGTAAAATTTACTTTTTATGGGTTAAGTCTTTCTGTCAAAACTGTATCGATATTATTTCTTACCACTATCATTTCCATCAGTTCTTTCGATATTATCATGATCATGACCCTTCTTTTCACGTTCGAGAGTATTAAATACTCTTTTAGATTCATAATCTACATCATCTTCATCGTTGTTGCATGGTATAAGCCTATGTTTCTCAGGATGGATTTTATCATAAATAAATACTAAAAGTTTATTCCAATATACTTGGGTAAAATTGGTTTCCAGTAAAAGTAGTATTATAGAATATAATAACCAAGACAATAACATTTCTACAATATTTATGGTAATCGACTTATTACCACCAAAATAGGACCGATATTCAACACAACTTGGTGTATCATATCCATCTAAAAAAATGCATCAGTATTATACTAGTTTTCTTATTCAAATTTATGTATTCATAGTCTTTCCTCGATTCCGAAACTCTCCGACACAAAATTTTAGGTATAAATGTATTAAGTTTTTGTATAATGTTTTTAATCAAGGAAAAACTTTATAAACATTTTGTATATGCTTACCACAACATGGATTGTAGTCTTGATAACATAGAGCTTCTTTAGCACTAGGAGATTTAATTTTCCAATTATGATTCCAAACTGCTTTTCTAGAGAATTGTAATGAAGTATATGTTAAACCAAATTGTGGAAAGAGAAGTAGTATACATTTCAGGTTATCGCCTACTTTTTCATAATGGTCATCGTGAGATGTTTGTAAAACTAAGACAACTACTGTCATAACTACACTTACAAACAGACTACCCATTAGAAAAAAAGCAAAACCACCAGAGGCAGTATTTTTGTAACTAAACAAGTAAGAATATGGAATAACCGCCCAACCGTATGTAAAGAGAATTATCAGTAAGGCAACTGAAATTACAAAAATTATTATTTGAAAGACTCTAAAATGCATTTTAATTACCAATTTCATTTTTACCACTAAATATGTCCGAATAAATAATTCCATACATTAATATTCCGGCTATTAAAATGAGAATAGCGACAAAATATAAAGCTAAATCATAAATGAAGCACGATAACCAATAATACACAGAACGAATACCGCACATGAGTTGTAATTGTTTTATATTGGATATACGTTCTGCTTGTGGAAATAGTACAAATGTACCAGACAAAAATAACATTCCTAAAAATTACAAAGTATAACATGAATGAAGCATATAAATATTTAAAAAACAAAAATACCTAGAGGAAATAATATAAACCACAACATTCCAATTTGTATTTCAGACGCATTTTCTAAAGAATTTCCATATGTAACCGGCAAAGGATTGTTAGCAGAAGTAATAGAATATTCATCATCTGTATAACTTTTTAATATAGCATTTGTTAATAAATTTAAAGCGATCGGAGCACCATGTATGGCTTTATTGGAGTACATCGCATTTACAATTTTCTCGTTACTATCGGTTTTGTTAAATTCTGCAGCAACAATCATATGCTGCTTATAAAATTCAATGTTTTCTATACCTTCATTTATTATCGCTAGAAATATATTTTGATTATATTATAAAAATTTAAAAAAATAGGAAAGAAACCTTCAGAGACACTTGCAACTTTTCGTGGATTTCCTTGTTCAGAAGCAACTAATTTATCATAATATTGGCTCATTTTTGTAAGTTGTTTGTCAAATCCTGATATTCCATAATAGACTTTTGTGTCTCCATAATTAGTTAAAGTGAAGTCGAATGTAGTAGAAGATTCGGATGTATATTCCATTCCTGATTCTCCCAAATATAAAGTAAGCATTGTTATAGCAAAAGCAAGAAGTACCTAGATTAATTAAAAAAAAAATTAAATCTCTATTAAAATAACATGTATACATACAGAAACTGTATATATTAACCACCTCTTCTTTGTAATGCAGAAACGTTTTCTCAACAAACTCTTGAATTGTAGTTTGATTTTCTTTGAACCTGTTGTTTTGATAGATGTGGTAGCTACAAAAATGTTGGCTAATTATAAATAAGGTAAAATAGAATGATCAATGTTCTAATAATTAATTAAAACCAATAGTAACAGAATTCTAGAAAAATTGTGAAGTATTTTACTACTAATGGTTTTAAATTAGTTTTATGCAAAATAAGTGCTCATCAATAAATGGTTAGAAATTTGTGAAATTGAATACCAATATGTTTTCATCTTTGGTTAAATTTATCTGAATTATAGAGAAATAATTCTTCCAAAAACTTTTCATCATAAATATCTATCAAATAAATGTATACAAAGACGAAACGACCAGCTCTTAATCCATAAAATAACTATAATAAGATATAATACAATACCTATAGATAATAATCCTCCGCCAGTAATAAAAATAAATATATCAATTATTTAATAGTATAATAAAATTAATATAACAGTTGGAAAATGTGGATTTTTAAAAATTTTATGACCAGTTTCATAATCAATTCTGTAGCTATTTTAAATTAAATAGGAAACTATTTAATTGTTATAATAATGTGCTCCTATAGCAACAACTATAATTAAAGAAAATGTTTGTATGATCTATAAACTTGTATTAAAATTTTGGCTGTATAAAACAAATATTTTATTATGAAATCGGATATTAATGAAATTATTATCTATTACATCTAATTTGACTGAAATAAAAGAAGTTAAACGTGTATCGGCTGACTGAACAAAAAAAGTAATCGAATATGTAAAAGAATAAATATAAAATAATACTCGAAATAAAACTTTAATCATGTTAAACGTTTGTCGATTATATTCACCATAGCTAAAGTGCATGATTACCACATATAATGGACATATTCGCTTGACAAAATTAAAAAAGACATTTCCTGCTCAAGGTGAAAAAATATTAAAAACATGTTTTGCAAAAGATTATTTTATCATTATCAATAAAAGATAATTAAATTAATAATTATAAATTTAAATGAAAATGTTTGGAAACAAAGAGATATAATTTTTCATGTTTAAATACAAAGAAATGTAGAGTAAATATTACAATCTAGTTTTAAAAAATTTGTTACTACTATATTAATTAGAAGAAAAAAAAAAAGAAAAACTTACAATTGGTGCTTTCAATGCTGATAGTACTCGCGAGTACCATTAGTATTCGTACCATTTTGGTCTTTGATCATTTTATCATCCTTTGCTACCATATTCCCAACTCTACACCAAAATTAATTATCAATTGATATTTAGGTAAACTGTTGATATAAATGTACCTTAAAAACACTTCTTCTAATGTAGTGACCGACATGTTAATATTTGTTATGCCCAAACTTTCTTTCTTATTCTCCAGGTTTTCAAATAATTCTCCAAATTGTGACTTTGTTTCGTGTGGAAGCAAAAAAGTAAGGTGATTTCCGGAAACAGCTTGAAGAACTGCACTTTTTATACTATCTTTAACTAGTTGTGTAATATTTTCTACTTGACTTTCGTTTTTACCATTTTTTATAGATTGGTACATCATTTGATCACCGATTATATTTAAATGGTATCCAGCACCTTATTAAAAGATAAACACGTGATTATTTAAATATTTAAATAGAAATTATGTTTACCATATTCTTTTTTCAAAAACATCGAAGTTCCGTAACATATTAATCGTCCATGATCCATAATTGCTATACGATCACCAAGAACATCTGCTTCTTCCATAAAGTGGGTAGTAATAAGTATAGTACGAGAACCTCTTTGAGAAATCAACATATCCCAAATTTCACGACGAGCCTCAGGATCAAGTCCCGAAGTTGGTTCATCGAGAATTATTACCTACAAAATTTACGATCTTAAAAGTAAGTTTGCAAGTTGCCAAAGTACTGTTAAGAAAACACTTTTTAATCTCAATTAATCACAATCTAAAAAATATTAATGTAAAAAGTAATAAATTAACCTTAGAATCTCCAATAAGGGCGATTCCCAAGGAAAGTTTCCTCCTCATACCGCCAGATAAACTAGAAGCGAGACAATTCTTTTTTTGGGACATGTTCATTCGTTGCAGTAAAGTTTCCGTTTCCTCCAATGCCGATGTTTTAGTTAATCCCTTCAACTATAAAGAAATTATGATTTATCATTGTAGTGTGATTTAGATAATTACTATACCATGCCAAAAAATACAAGATGTTCAAGAACAGTAAGGTCTGTAAACTGTAAATTATGTTGAGGGCAAAGACCTAATGAACTTCGTACCTCGTTCATATAATATTTAATATCTTTATTATTAATCAATACTTGGCCACTAGAAGAACTGATCATACCTAACAAATTATTTTTCATTTAGGAATTCCTTTTTAGTTCAGTAAAAGTAATACCTGTAATAATGGACATTGTTGTAGTTTTTCCAGCGCCATTATGCCCTAGTAATGCGGTAATTTGCTTTTCATAAATGTCGATAGATAATCCATTAACAGCCGCTTGTTTTCCAAAGTTTTTATATAACTTTTTGACTTGAATACCAGCCATCAAATCTGGAGATTCTTCAATTTTGCAATATTCCTTTGCAAACGTTTCTTCCTCATTATTATCAATTCTACTGGACGTCCTTGTTATTTTATTTCGAATAAACTACAAAAAAAAAAACATTCAGCTTATTGTTTACATTAATTTAATCGACTTACCTCCACAGGAAAATAAAATGGCTTTGCAAGGCCATAAGGACCTGGCTTGATATTTTCAATGTAAACTGTCAATAACATGTATACAATTATATCTATTATAAACATAATAAACACGTTTCCCATTGTAACATCTTGACTACCCCCACCTGCTGATTTGAAAAGGTTGCTCCAGTTGGCTCCAATTTCTAATTAGAAAAATATTTAAAATTTTAAATTAATTAATTATTTAATTATTAATGATTTATGCATATTAATGTTACATTTATCGTAAAACTATTAGGATAGCTAAAAAATTACTCGACAGTCAAAAACACAAACAGGAGAGAGAGAGAGAGAGAGAGAGAGAGAGAGAGAGAGAGTATGATACAACTTTAACTCGATAGTTTTTTCCAAATACATATGCTGGATGATTTATTTAAAAATGAACAACTTATAAAAATAATTTCATGTTAACTTCCCAAATTTGCTTTATGTTGTTTTAATTTTCAAATTTATTAGTAGATATATTGCACTCAGTGTTTGTACAAGTGTTTTAGTATTTGAATTTTAAAGATTCATTTTGAAAACCAGTCGTAGAAACTAAATTAACTACAAACCTCTGCTTTCGTATACTGAAATTGCTTTATAGCCAAAGCCTAATGCCATATTTGGAAATAATCCCAATATAATTTTTTTAAACCATATCATGTTTGGAGAATTCTCAACTATACTACTTGGTATAGTATATGTTAAAATCCAAGCAAGATTTCCCAAAACCATTGCAATTGTAGCTAAAATTAATCATAATTATAATAGGCATTTTGTTTATCAATCAATCCATACACTTACGTCTATCAAACAGGCTGCTAATGAGAAAACAGAACGTTATTCCAGCAGCAGAATACAGTGCCAGGAAAACAAAAAATAACGATCCGCTGCAATATTCGATAGGGGGATTCTTGGCATCCCAAAGTGGAACTTTCATTAAAAAGGTAATAATGCCGACTGAAATTAAATTAACTATGAACGCATGAAGAAACCATCCTAACCACAACATCCACGATTTTAAGCCCATCATTTTCATTAATTCCTTAAAAACAAATATACGCAAGTAATACAATTAATTTAGTTTTGTTTGTTTGAATTCAAACCTTAATTCCAGTACTCTTTTCCTCGACAATACGCTTTAAGACAGCGGGACAAAGAAATACAAAGCTAAATATTGTAATCAATGGTAATACGTATAAAAACATATCGGTAATTCCTAAATCATTGTAGTAAGGAGGATACGGAAACTCTTGCATCACAAGAGTTACAGGCAGGTTTTTATTTGTCGTCATTTCAATAAATGCAATATCCAAAGCCATTTGTAATGCAATAAAACTTTTATAAATGTAAGTATCGGAACCTACAAAGATTGTCATTCTAACAAATGTTTTTCCCAAGTTCTAAATTTCTTATCAATATATAAATGTTTACATTCATAATCAACGTTATTTTTTTAGCTTAGTGACGCTTGTTCGATAAATAAAGACTTACCGGAATTAGGTACATACATATCAATAGAATTGTACAAAGTATGAGTGTGCCAATCTGTATATTGTTCGAAAGGTCGTATCACATAATTTAAATGCTTAGGATAGTCGTTTCCCACATCTTTAAATATCACTGCCATCGTAACATTGTTAAATCCAAATTTTTGATAATGTGTCACTAATTCGGTTTCATTAGAAAAACCCATTATAGCTGAAAATTAAACTTAGACCACGCTATCGTGATTACCAAAACCATCCATTACCTTCATTATTTAGTGAAAATTTTAGTTGAACTTGGTAAATTAACGATGTCGTAAATTCTGTTTTGGTGCATAATTAATACGAGATTCATGATTGAAGTTGTTGCTGTAAAATTCTTCGCTGGAATGTTCAGAAGTATAGCTCGGTTCGGCAACATATCGTTTACCCATTTCGTCTATTTTGGCTCGACAATATGCTACTAGAATAAACAGTGCAATGGGAATTGCAATCTCGCATAATGTTAGAAACCAGTGACGCTTTCGTATAATGTAATTCTTCCATAATACCACTTTTAGTTTTAACCAAATCGAGGTGCTAGCCATTTCCTGATTAACACTTTTGTAGTTTGCATCCTTAAATTGAAAGAAAAATTGTGAACGAGACAAGTAGAGAGTAATTTAAAAAAAATACAATATCACTTAATCGTTATGGAGATTGATTTTTTAAATAATTAAAGGAGTAGACTATAATTAGGGCGATGTTTTTCAAGGTTTCTTCTTTTAAATTATGCATTAGGCATATTAATTAATGCAATTAAATTTAACCCTATTTAACGATAATTCATTTGGTACATTTTATTCTTTAAATACTTTAACAGATATTTATTAAAAAATAATAATAATAATGTCAACATACATATGTACTTACACACCCAAAGAAATCAACAGTAGATTAATACATACCGTTTAACACCATAAATAACTATTTCCTGGCATTACAAACTTTATCGGCAAATTTAATATTGTTTAGACCATTTTACTCGTTAAATACAACAATATTTAAATATAACAATCACTGTAATTCCTTTGAAACTAAATGTAAATATAGCTCAAGTACACACCACGTACCACCACAGAGAGTTGACATTTATGTTATGCAGCCATATTTATCACCGGGAAATTCAAAATTTAAGTAATTTATCAAATAAATAGTACACTAATTAAATGAGCTACTTTTGATAAATTATTTAAATATTTAATGAGAAATAATGACGCACAAATATTTATTTGTGCGTCATTATATAATAAATTAATATCTTTAAGAAAATAGTATAAATTAAGTTTATTTTTGGAAAAATGATTAAAATAAGTTGTTTAGTAAAAAAGTATATCTTTAAATTTAAATTACTATTTTAGCAATTAATTATACCTATATATCTTCAAATATCTTCTTGTTCTCTTGCCAATAATAAATTATTAAATTCGAAATCGAAATTACGAATGTGTTTGCTATGTTTGGCTAAAGTTGTGTCGAGAGGTCTTAATTTAGTACCTATCTCATTTACCTATTCTCTAAAAATTCTTTTTTTAACGATTGTAATCGTGGTTCCAATATACCTACGTTTTATTACGATAATTACATCAGTTAAAAAACAATTTAAAAGAAATCTTCGAAACAAAATCTGACTTTGAAGAAAATAATTGGATTAGTATGAGTCGTTGGATTATTGCGTTAAAGAGTTCACTAAATTAAATAAACAACATTTAGACACCACTTATTTCCAATTTGAAGAAACATTTTATAAACAAACTTTGGTTGTACAATTATAAGGGGTTGTCCAATATCCATAATCGTCACCATTCTCGCAATGGAACACTTAGAATAGCCTACCTAATAATACCCAATAATATTTAATTTGTAATAAATAAAAGTAGTGACCTCACGTTAAAATATTTACAATAGGTAAATTCGTCATTTCTTTAAATTTTCCAATGACAACTTTTAATTTAAATAAATGCAAGAAATAAAAGACATTATACGTTATCGCCACATGTGGCCGAAAAGAATACAATACAAGCATTAGTAACAGATTACGCAACTAAAACATAACAGGTATGAGTGAAAATTATTATTTAGTCGTGTTCTATTTTTCTAAGTGTTCGGACGCGCGCGAGTGTCGTTTAAACTGTAGGTGGAACATTTGTGTGTGTATTGGCGGTTAACGAAGGACTTTTTGGATCATCTATCGTGAAATTTGATATAACAAAAAGGTCAGAATTTTATTAATTTAAATAGTAATTATTTTATCGATTTTTAAAACGTACGTGCGTCGCACCGTACAGGCAATTATCAGAAATTACCTACATTGAGTTATAAAAACACTAAAAGTGTAAAATTTATTAGGCATTGCACATGTTAGATTTGTAGGTACCGTTTGTATTAATGGCCCTTAAAATATCATAGGTAAAATCCTTTATATGAAGCTCGTTTGTTTTTTTAAATTATATTATTATGATATAGTTAGGTAGGTACATGGAGTGTAATTTTATATTAATTCGGGCATTCTAACTTTATTTGTAATGGTATTTATTAGTATTCCGCTTAAACGTTATAATTTTAAATGGTTTCACGCGAGAATAATAGGAGTAATACATTGTATTTTTGAATTACAAAATAATATGCAATTTTTCTTCAATTTTCGAATGACAATTTTTAATTTAAATAAACGTAATATACATGTGTAACATTATGAACACATGTGGGGCCCGATAAAAGTGCAAGCGTTGAGTGAAGGACTTCAAGCTAATTCGTTATAAAATTGTATGATTTTCATGGGCGTAATTTCAAATTTGACTGCACGTTATTATTCCGTTTTCATCTTTTAATTTAAATAAACGCGGTAAAAGATTTCAGCTATTTTCACACACACCACACGTATTTATCCATACATTTGGCCGATAAGAATATCTACAATGCACACCTCGTCATCATCTGGTATATATATTCGCTTTTATAACAACAGCCACATGTACCGATTGTCAATAAGTGGCCTTTCTAAAACTTACAAACAGACGTTTGGAATTTACGCATTAAGCTATTTACGTATTTAAGCTTTTCGAAATTATACTTTAACAGTACTCTTTTTGTTTCAGTGTTTTGAAAGTGTGCGCGATGTGTAACGTTCGGACGGCACAATTTGATGCCTACGACAGAAAGGGTAGAATTTTATTAATATAAATTGTTTATTATTTCATCGACTTTCCTAAACACATATTACATAGTATAAAACGTGTTAATAGCGCAATGTTGCCAAGTTTTTTGATGTTTTTTAAAGGTAATTAAAATTAGCTAAAATAGTGTACTTGCGGGTTTGTTACGGATTCTTTTTTCGTACACATTTTTTTAAAATTTTTGTATTTGTCGAATGTTCTGTGTAAAAACTCATTGTTAGTTACGAATTAAAAAAAATTCACAGTTTAGAAATCAGATAAAAGTGGGCCGTTTTATTACATGCTTGAAATTAAAATCTTTCAATTATTAAATTGATTGTGAAGAGCAGACTGCAAGTTCAAATGTTTTCGATAATTCGTCGGTTTTCATTATAAATTGAATTAGGTACTATAATTACCTGTTAACAGGTCAAATTTTGTAAATATGGAAACAATACAAATGGTTTAAATTGCCATTTAGTGCCATTTAGTTGTTCTGTCGATTGCGTAAATTACTTTTTTAGTTTATCAGATTTTACGGATAAAGAATCGGTTTTTGACAAAGTTTCTATCTGAGGGTGAATTACAGTGAATAGATGACGAATTTGATGCCAAAATAATTTTATTTTAAATTTCTATGGAATTTTGATGATAGACGAAAGTTCTCACTGCAGATTCATATTTATCCTATCTGTCCTTTTGTCCTACCTATCCTATTTGTCCTACCTGTTTAAATAATAGAGACGGGCCGTAACTGGCTTGAGGCTTCGGATGCCCTTTACGAAGGTGGTTAAATCATCTAGACGCATCATTAAGACGAGCTTGCAAACCTCGTAGTTGTGTCATCGATGATGATTTGACACGACGCCTTGGCCTCGTTGATCGGCTAGTCTTAAAACTTATTTAAACAGAATCCAACAGATCGTTCCTCGTCGTATTTTCCTTCAACGTGTCGAAGGAATTGTTGTCGTTTACCACACCAACAATCGTCCGAAACCAACTGACAATGAGAAATATGTAAAGGTTATATTTTATTAGAATTTCCTTAAGGTAGGTTATAGGTGGAAAGTTAAGGTAAGTTCGACAACAGGAAGCCTTGGGGATGAACCGTCCAACAGATCGTTCCTCGTCGTCTATTCCTTCGATGTGTGTCGTGAAGACGTTATTGGGTAAGTGGCAGTATTCTTAAATTTTCAACGTAATTTGGTAATTGATGATGCTAACGAAAGCTATATTCTACTACCTGTCTAAATAATAAAGACTGGCTCGGCCCCTCTTCGAAAGGGCGCGCAGTGCCGGTAGTCGCACCGTTTGCCGACGGAGAAGACTACGGCTTCAAAGCGACGAAACGCGCGAAGAGGGGGCGGCTTCCCCGCCTCCGACTGCCGACGCTGCTGCGGAGTTTACTCTAGGCAACGCCTTTAGCATCCTTCCTATGGAGGAAGCCGAAATGGCGGAAGCCGCGCGCTCGGAGGCTGCCAGGGTCGAGGACAGCCAGGAACTAGCCGAACGTAGGGAGCGTGTTCCCCCAATAGTCCTTCGTCAGAAGGATAAGTGGGTCGAGCTGTCTCGTTGTACGTTTCAGGTCAGAAACCTAGCGGTTCTAAAGGCGACGAACCTCGCCGTGAGGATTTGCCTTCGCCCGGTAGCCCCAAACGACCACAGGGGCATCACCCGCTTCTTAAATGAAGCGGGTATCCAGTATCACTCCTTCTTACTGAAGGATGAGAAGATGCTGAAGGTGCTCCTACGCGGATTTCCGGCAGAGATCGAGGCGACGGCCGTCAAGAAAAGCTCCTTGAACACGGCCTGTCCGTCAAATCTGTGAACCGCATGAAGCGCGACCCCGAGCGAAAGGCGATGCCATTGGTACTCGTCCAACTTGAGCGAACCGACGTGGGAAGAAAGGTCTTCGACCTGACTTTCCCTAAGCCGCAGGGCTCCGCCCGAAACGCGGCAAGCGCAGCGTCGGCAACGGCGCGGCACTAGCTATGTCAACGCGGCAGCGCCCGCCTCATCGGCAAGAGCTACCGGTGAAAATGCGACGAACGGAATCCCGACCGGAACCGTTCCGTCGACACGCTCCCAGGCTAGGTCGGCAACGGCCTACCAAGCGTACGCCAAGAGCGATGTCGGCTCCTCCATTATGCCGCTATTGGAGAAGCTGAACCTCAAGAGGGCGCTGCCCGTTCTTCAGAAGCTCTGCGTGACCATCTCGGTCGCCAAGTCGAGCGCTGAAGTAACGCAAGGCTAATTGTGCTGTCTTCCGGAGATTGTAACTCTGTTCGCTCAATTTATGACAGGAAGAGGTCGGTCATACTGGAGAGATTGAAGAAGTACACGGACGACAGCCACATCGTGCAGGACGAACAGTTCGGATTCCACAAGGGACACTGGACCGTTCGACAGGCACTAAGGGTAATCGAGTACATCGCAGACGGCTTCGACCGCAAGCAGTGTACCGGGTCGATCTTTCTGGACGTCGCCAAGGCGTTCGATAAGGTCTGGCACGAGGGATTGCTGTGGAAGATGCTAGACGCGGGTTTTCCGTGCGATTCTTGTGCTGTCTTCCGGAGATTGTTAACTGTGTTCGCCTAATTTATGACAGGAAGAGGTCGGTCATACTGTCACACTGTTATACTGTCGGTCGTACGGTCACGGACGACAGCCACATCGTGCAGCACGAACAGTTCGGATTCCGCAAGGGACACTGGACCGTTCGACAGGCACTAAGGGTAGTCGAGTACATCGCAGACGGCTTCGACCGCAAGCAGTGTACCGGGTCGATCTTTCTGGACGTCGCCAAGGCGTTCGATAAGGTCTGGCACGAGGATTGCTGTGGAAGATGCTAGACGCGGGTTTTCCGTGCGATTCTTGTGCTGTCTTCCGGAGATTGTTAACTCTGTTCGCCTAATTTATGGCAGGAAGAGGTCGGTCATACTGGAGAGATTGAAGAAGTACACGGACGACAGCCACATCGTGCAGGACGAACAGTTCGGATTCCGCAAGGGACACTGGACCGTTCGACAGGCACTAAGGGTAATCGAGTACATCGCAGACGGCTTCGACCGCAAGCAGTGTACCGGGTCGATCTTTCTGGACGTCGCCAAGGCGTTCGATAAGGTCTGGCACGAGGGATTGCTGTGGAAGATGCTAGACGCGGGTTTTCCGTGCGATTCTTGTGCTGTCTTCCGGAGATTGTTAACTCTGTTCGCCTAATTTATGACAGGAAGAGGTCGGTCATACTGTCACACTGTTATACTGTCGGTCGTACGGTCACGGACGACAGCCACATCGTGCAGCACGAACAGTTCGGATTCCGCAAGGGACACTGGACCGTTCGACAGGCACTAAGGGTAGTCGAGTACATCGCAGACGGCTTCGACCGCAAGCAGTGTACCGGGTCGATCTTTCTGGACGTCGCCAAGGCGTTCGATAAGGTCTGGCACGAGGATTGCTGTGGAAGATGCTAGACGCGGGTTTTCCGTGCGATTCTTGTGCTGTCTTCCGGAGATTGTTAACTCTGTTCGCCTAATTTATGACAGGAAGAGGTCGGTCATACTGTCACACTGTTATACTGTCGGTCGTACGGTCACGGACGACAGCCACATCGTGCAGCACGAACAGTTCGGATTCCGCAAGGGACACTGGACCGTTCGACAGGCACTAAGGGTAGTCGAGTACATCGCAGACGGCTTCGACCGCAAGCAGTGTACCGGGTCGATCTTTCTGGACGTCGCCAAGGCGTTCGATAAGGTCTGGCACGAGGGATTGCTGTGGAAGATGCTAGACGCGGGTTTTCCGTGCGATTCTTGTGCTGTCTTCCGGAGATTGTAACTCTGTTCGCCTAATTTATGGCAGGAAGAGGTCGGTCATACTGGAGAGACTGAAGAAGTACACGGACGACAGCCACATCGTGCAGGACGAACAGTTCGGATTCCGCAAGGGACACTGGACCGTTCGACAGGCACTAAGGGTAGTCGAGTACATCGCAGACGGCTTCGACCGCAAGCAGTGTACCGGGTCGATCTTTCTGGACGTCGCCAAGGCGTTCGATAAGGTCTGGCACGAGGGATTGCTGTGGAAGATGCTAGACGCGAGTTTTCCGTAGTACTTGGTGCGACTCCCGAGGGGGACCTGAAACCCCTACCGGGCGCGTCCCCGGGTGGTGGATAGGGGAGGGTCTTGCGGTCCAAGCGTTAGTTGACCGCGCGGCCCGCCTGGCCTGTGAGGTAAAATCTCACCGTGAACCAACAGGATTGCATTTCAGGGCCCCATTTCAGGGGGGTTGGCCTCCCCGAAATTCCTTCGCTGATTTCGCCCTCGCTTCAACTAGTCTATCCGAACGAAATCTTTATCTTTAAGATTTTCTATGGGTGTTGTCCGAGATTGTTATATGTTTCTTTGTACCTGTTGGACTTGTTCTACACGTAAACTCTCCGCTCCCGATGGCTTCGCTATTAGCGTTGGCGAGGGCTAGGAAGCATTTCTTTAGTGTATTTTTCTTCCTGGACTGCTCGCGTTGACGACCTGGCGCGATTATGATTGCTGCCAGAAGGGTAGAAAGATGCACGGACATAAAAATAAGTTTACGGTGCAGGGGAGGGATACCCCAGTACCTGTCAGTGTGGGAGGACCGTGTGTGACTGATTTTGAATTCTTTGTCTCCTCTATCACCAATCCCTCAAGATTCCATCCCATTTTCTTTTGGTAAGACTATAACGACTGTGCCCGACCCTAATGTTACTCACTTAGACGAGAATAGATTATCATCGTATCAACGCCTGCAGCAACTCGTTCAGAATTTCTGAAAGCGTTGGTCAAAGGAATATGTTTCAGAGCTGCAGCAGCGATTTAAATGGAAGTTTTTCAGTCGAAATCTCCAACTACATACATTAGTCATCATCAAAGATGATGGTCTAGCTCCCAATAGATGGTGCGTTGGTCGTGTTGTGAAACTGCAATATGGACCGGATGGTTTGGTTCGCATCCTTACGGTCCGTACCTCGAATGGGCTCGCCCAGCGTGTCGTGTCCAAAATCTGCGCATTGCCAGGCCCAGCTCCAACCAGCAACTGACAGCGCAACCGTTAAGTGTTGTGATATGCGTGGTGATTGTTATTGTTTGTTTGTTGTTATTGAAAGCGCCCTTAGTGTTTTCAACGCGGGGGAGCATGTTAGGTCATTTTGAAAGATGATCGGTGCGCCGCCCATGCGCTTGATTGCAAATTGGTAAAAGAACGCAGGCTCCGCAAAAGAAGATTAGAATTAAATGTTAATGGCGAACGGCCATGGGTATTGTTTGTTGAATTTTTTTAAATGTATCGACGCTTGTTAAATAAATAAAAGAAGGCAAACTTTAGCTTTAAATCTACACCACATTGCTTTTTGAAGAATCGATTTAAACCGAAAATTTAACAGCTTCGATGGTCGCGTAGTGTATGGAGCGTCTTTCCAGACGAAACGATGCGAATCAGCAAAGTCCGTAATGCGAAACAGCCGTCCGCAGTCCATTATTTAAATTGTTTTTAACGTTGGAACGGGAAATTTTCCGAAATTTTTTGATGCGAGCCTGTTCGGTATGACCACCAGGCCACAAAAAGTCAATTCCGCAGGACCAGTTAGCGAACCACTTTAATAAAAAAATTCAACAAAAACAACACAAGTCCAAACTTATTTATTTATTTTTTTTTGGCACAGTTTTTCAATATTTCTCAGTACTGGACTTTTTGTAATTAGTTAATATAAAGCATAATCACGTCCTAAAATTAAAATACTTGACACATATTTTGGCCAGAAAGTTTTTTTTTAGATTTCCCAACAATTGTATTTTTGGACTTGTGCAGTTTTTAAAATAAACGTCTCAATTTTTCTGTAAAGTCGATGGTTTCGGCGTGCCAGCTTCGCAAAGGAAAATTACCCTGTACATTTTGATACGAACATGAAAATGTGTACATCGTCAGACCTACTTAAGATGTACATTTTCAGCTAAGGTACAGAAGTTATGAAGTTGGCCGCCACCATTTAAACTTTTTAACGGTATACTTCGGGAACCACTAGTTCGATTTTTATTTTCCTTCTTTAAGTGAGAGACTTTCAGATGGTAATAAAACATTTCCGATATGTTGATGAATACTTAGTTCATTAACAGAAATGGTAACGACGAGTGTTTTTTCAGACTTTTTGTTAACTGAAATTATAAAAATTCCGATACATCATTTGAATCTATAATTAATTGGCTTTAGAATAAAAGAAAAAGAATTTCAAAATACTCCAAACAGTTCAAGTGTTATTAGCGATTCTACGAGAACGCGAGCCGCAATTTTTAAACGTTCGCCATGTTCAATAGCTGCGCTCCTCAGATGGCTATCATCGTTTTTTGTGATCTAGAGGCATCTGAAAACATGCCCCGAAAGTGGCGTTTAGTCCGCACGACCTATACCAAAATCGCGATTTTAGACTCTTGGTACCCGGACTATAAAGGATGTGTGGCATATTAAGGTCAATTTACACCTAAGTAGCTCGTCGCGTTGCTTAGAGGTGCGCCTTTAAATGCTTAGTGATTTTAAGCATAACTTGTTAAGTACTATCAGTAATTATTTGAATTATTTGTCCTACTTTAACAGTTATTATAGATATATTTTTTGTTACCTACCTTCGACTTTTTTTCCTGGAACTTTTCATATTCCTCAGTCTTAGAATTATAGATAGGTTCTTTTTGTAATATAGGTTCAAATCCAATACCATTGTGATTTTTAAGAATCATTGTGATCTTGATCTTGAAGTATTTACAAAATACTTCATTTTTTAAAACATTGCTTTTCACATGATAGTTAAGAAGTAATAATTGATTTAATTATTCAATTAATTAATACTGCACAAAATTAATGTGAATGTAACAAATAAAACTCGATAAACAACTAAAAATAAATTGTACACTTTGCACGATTACACCTACGTTATCAACATACCTCTATTTATTCTATCTCAAATCCTAATCAAATTTTAAAAAATACTTATATTGTACTAATACTGATATGGTACTCCTCTGATTACAAATTTATCATGCAAAATTTTCCATCAAGTATAAAAATTTTAGTTACAGGTCATCAATGTTTTACTTAACAGGTTTTTACACATTATTTCGAAATAAAATTGAAACAAGAGAAAAATTAAGTTACTTAGAAATACTATTCTAACGACCACAAGTGTTTATTAAGTAATTCGCGAACAAGCGGATGCTCGAATTTTGACGTTTAAAGCTTGGCACTCTAAAAGCGACCTAAATTTAGTAATCAAACTGCTTGTTCGCAAGGACATTGCATGACAGGTTAGAAGGTTTTTGATTGACTGAGTAGCGTGTGCAATTATTGCACACGGGCGACGACGTTTATGATTGGCTAAAGAGTTTCCTTACGCACGACCGGCTTATTTGTTTGTTATGTTCAACTTTGGGTAACATTTAATGGTGTGAATTTATGCACTTTTCATAGTGATCGTCGGTAAGAATATTTTAAATAAGTTTACGACAAATTTGCAACCGATGACTTCGTCACAAAAACCGACTTTCCCTTATCCTCGTGGCAGTCTCTCAATTTAATTACTGGATTCCATCTAGACTTTGCAGAGCTTTAACTTTTTAATGTCCTTTAAACTCAAAATAAAACCCACAGACCGTAAATTATAAGTAATAGTAGTACCACTAAATGGTAAAATCAAAAATGTTGTAGCGTCGCCTCCTTCAATGAAATTTAACCATAAAAACTGATTTTTAAAATTTTTCTAAAGTTTTATGAGCTCAAACAAACAAAATTAGTCCAAATTTTCTATCTTGTTATAGTACAATCGTCTTTCAACATGCCGATTTTGGTCATTTTGTCAACTTAAATCCATTTTAATCATACAAAATAACATATTTTTAAGCATTTTATCCATATACCGAATGATCTCTTGATACGAAAATTTTTTGATATTCTTTAGGTGATACGCGTAACCCACAAGATTGAGAGCCACTGCAATAGATTCTTGTCGAAAACAAATCACTGACAAAAAACAATACCTACACAAGGGTGTAGATTTCAATTTTTTCTAATGGTTTCAAAGCCGGTCATCATGACCAGGGTAAATTTTTATACTTAAGATCAAATAATGCAATGATACACAACAACAAAAACAATTGACGAAACCGTTTATATTACTTTTTGAGTGGTCGTTTAAAAAACAGTGTTTATAACTCGTCGAAAGTGTTACATCACGTTGCTTACTCGCACGATATAGACCATTTTCGACTTTTGTTATGAAAATAATTATGTACTTTCGGCGCCTATGCCCGGTTTTCATATGATTGGATGCCCCCCAACGATATCGGACTGATTTTCACACACACGATGACGCAACACTAAATTATCTGTAATTTCAGTCACTCAATCTACGTGTTTTCTGAATTATGACAAAGTTAAAAAATTAGAATTTTTTTTTCTTCGAGACAGATCAAGCCTTGAAAAAATATAGGAAGGAGTATATCATAGGAAAGTTCAAAGAAGTATAGTAGTTTGATTTAATTTCGTAACCTATAGAGTGTCCAAGTAAATATAAAAATTTCGTAATTTTTTTTTATATTTCGCAATAACATCACTACCTAACCCATATATAATATATATCCTACTTGGAATTATTGTCGTGGCACATACTATACATGTTTAATTGTCAATAGTTTAATTCAATAATTCAACATATAAATTCTACAAAAATAGAGATAACGTCTAATTTAATCAACTATGAAAACTATACCATACCAAAATAAATTCATATATCTTAAATGGATCTAGTATTAAAATTAAATGTTATTAACAATGAGCTCTACTAAAATTTTTCGTTTCCATTCGTAAATTATAATTTGCCTAAAAGTGGTAACCATTCTTTAAGTACAGAAGGATTGTCAGAATGTAGTCTTTGTAATTGTTTTAGATCTAAAATGACAAAGTTTTAGTATATTCTCCAGATCTATACACAAATATTTTTTATTTCATTATTATATATGAAAATACAAACCTTCAGTTTCTAAAAATTGTTTAATAATTGAATAAATAGCCGATATAGGAATTGCCATGTTTATGCGAGGATATACGATTCCGGTATCGTCCATTTTTATATTACAAACAATAATGCCCAATAAATGTCCATTTAAATTAAAAATTGCTCCACCACTAGTACCCGGTAAAACAACTGCCGTTGTCTGGATCATGGATTTATGTATTTGCGATATATGCCCTTTAGTAATCGACGGCATCGGTTTAAGATCTCTCGAAAATAATGAATGGCCCGCAGCAAAAATCTCTTCGCCTAAAAGTAAACCTTTTTGGTTCATCTGTCGTTATAAGCAAATTACAAAACATGTACCTATTGTTAATTGTTTTAATGACAAATGTACCGGTAACATGTCTAGTTTCTTAATCGCCAAGGGAACTGCATTGCAAAATTGCAATATCGTACACCTCAGAATTGGGAGTCTTATAAAGAAGCGATGCATGTATTTGTTCATCTTTCCAACAAACAGTTATACCGTAGTTATCTTCCTGAATAATAAAGTTAAAAGTAGTTTTATTTTTAAATAATTTTTGTATTTGTGCGTGCCATCGATTTTTTTGGATTAATTTTCATCATTTTATCATTTCACTTATAAGTACAGCACTATCGATAGCCGCATGTTAAAATGATGATCTTAAAATAAAATAAAAATGCACCGCATACTTTTGATACTTACAATAACGTGTGAATTTGTTAAAAATACTCCTTTATTCTTGTCTAACAATATTCCCGTTCCCCATCCCGATCCACATATAACTTGAACAAGACATTGGCTACAGGCAACTAAAATTAAATAGATTTCAATAGTAATTTTAAAATTTAGATAATTCAATATAAAAACTATTTAATTACGAGATTACAAATAAACTTAGGTCAATTATTTTTTCTACATGTCCAGCGTATACAGGGCGAGTTAAAGATGGTAGCGCTCTCCTATTAGTTCGTTGAATATTCATATTAGAAAAATATTTTCTTAACAAAAGATGCTCAGAATGATATGAATGTTCTATTCAGCAATCTCATCTGGTAACCAAAAAAACGGGAAGTATTTATTAATAATTGATTTTATGAAACAAAAGGATGAAAACAAATGAAAACACAAAATCGAATCTAATTTCCTAAATGTTCAAAATTACCAAAATTTCAAGTAAAGATATAATATAATAGGCCCTCCACTATTTGTTGGTTTGTAATTTGTATATCAAACGACTACTGACTGTTTCATGACTACTAGATGATATTGCGAAATAGGACACTTTTCAACTTTAAACATGTTTAACAGTGTAGTTTTGTCATCCAACCCCACAATATTTTTATAGCACCGTAAAGAGAAAATATTGTTCTTTTAAAAAAGTGCAAAAAATATACAGGGTGTCATTTGAAAATAAAAAGTTGCACATTTCTGCTCAAATCTCGTTAGGTCTTGAATCGAAACTGTTAACATGTACTTACCGTTTAACTCTTTGCTTATTTTACGATCATCACTTTTGAGATTTTGATGAACAACATTTTTATTTATTTGCAACATCTGTTCAAGTAACGGTACTAAATTTGCTGTTAACGTTAAGCCAATTGATTCTCCTTTCCACCAATTTAGACACGATATTACAATTCCTACGGCAATTTTGGCTTCATCTCTAAAATAACCATAATCTATTTAGAAATTAACATACAAATTAGGAATGTACCTAACCTAATTGTGCAGTTTACGGCAAGGATAGCGAATTGTTTTTATGTTTTTGGGCACCAAGAAAATCAATTACAGTTTAAGTAGCCACGACTACCCGATTAAATTTTATTCAAATTTTAAAACTATCGCTTATGCGCAAAATTATTTTTAATTGTATCTACAATGTAAAAACGTTAAAATAAAATTGAAGTCATAAAATAAATATTTGCGGACAACAAAATTTTCTTGTGTAATATTCGTTTGACCATCGGGGCTCCCTATAATTATTTTAATAAAATTAAAAGTAAAAGAAATATACAGTTAAATTCTTATAAACGCAATTTTTGTACGGTACACGCACATGTACTTACTTTGTTTTAATAAAAACAGGGCATCCTTCACATCCCGGAGCCGAAGGACAATCCGTAAGCAGAAAACAAGAATTTAATCCAATCTTATTCGAAATAACACCCTGGCTATACGAATTTAAAAATGCTCTATTACCAAAAGGCGTACTTTCAATAAACACGTCTAGTCCATTATGCAAAATGTACCTCCTTGATTTAACCAAAAGTTCCATAAGAGATGCTTTCAAGTCTTTTATATCATTTTCTAAATTATCCTTATAACGAGTGGTAATTTTCAAAATGAAAAATAAAGATAAAAAATGTAAAAGATCGTGTTCTTTACTTTTTAATTCCATAGACCAATTTTTAAGATATCTTTGGTTTGATTTCAAAATATTATTACATACAAAACAAGCCATAATTTTTGCCTTCTTAAAAATTAACGTATTGTTAGTTTCTTTTATTACAATTTTCATTTCCAATTCCTTATCGAATGGATCTAGATTAGAGTAATGAAAATTCCCGGTTTAAATTTGTGAAAGTACCGATTTAAATCAAATTGTTCTAAGTAAGGTATTAACATATTACTTGTAACTATTACATATTTATTTCCAAAAAATATACCCGAGTTCGTACATATCGTGTCTTCTGTTTTATTTTCGAACTCGACCAATACTCCGTTTACCGACATCTAAAAATAGAAAATTTTCCCATATTAGTGCAGATGAAAACTTACAATAGTTGAAATTATGAGTGTAGATTTCAAAAAAAAAACTGGCCCATGGGGGGATCGAACCCACGACCTTCGCGTTATTAGCACGACGCTCTAACCAACTGAGCTAATGGGCCTTTACGGAACAAAATTTCTAGGAATTTCTAGAATAATTAAAGGAATATAATTAATACCTATTTGTATAAATAAAATGTCGCAATAATTATCTATAATTAATAAATATCAAATTAATCAATAAACTACTACTAAAACAGAGGATAATTATTTCTATTTAATTTATTAATAATAGAAATCGTTATTTTTCTTACTGCAAATTTAAAAACCGCATAAATATTAATAATAATCATAATATTATGATAAGCTGTAAATTTATATAACGATCAGGCCCTAATTAATTACCGATATTTACAAAATATAAATCAAAAAATAGTTATTGAATAAAATAACGTACCACTTCAAGTACCAACAACCAGATACCTACTAAAATTTTCCAAATCTTTCTTCTAACGAAAACATAATAAGGTAAACAGTACAAAGTTGTTGGTAAATAATGACGTTTGGTTATATAACCTGTTTAATAATTAAAATTAATTAAGCACTGTTTCGTGCAAGACGCTGATGTAGTGTGGATTGCTGACAAAGCGTAATAATAATTATAATACAGAAGTATGTAATTAATTATGTTCATAACCACCTATAACTCGGTGGCTCAGTATTCAAACTGAATTTTTATCATTACGGATGTAGATATAAATCAAATAGTAATGATAAATTAGTATGTTATATTATCACTGAATTAGGCATAGGTACTTAAATAAAGTAAAAACAAACAAATAAATAAAAACTTATTTCTTATAACTTATAACTTTATATAATATCTAGCTTTAACTCGGGACTTCGTCTGCGAGGATTAGAAATATTCAAGGACAGTAAATACGGACAAACTCATCGAATTTTAAAAAAAATATACTATCCCCGTTTCATCCCCTTAAGAGTGGAATTTTGAAAAATCTTTTCTTGGTTGGTGGTTAAATCATAAATGGAACACATCCTCCAAATCTCACGTATCTAAGACCAGTGAATTGAGACTGGGCCGTTGATTATTATTGCTATTTTGTAAAACACATACTTTCCCCGTTTTATCCCCTTAGGAGTGGAGTTTTGAAAAATTCTTTCTTAGTTGGTGACTACATCATAAAAAATAACAACATAAAAAGGAACGTATCCTTCAAATCTTTACTAATAAAATCCACGTGCTCGAGCGTTTATTGAAAAAATGCCTGTTTCGTTTTCGGTGAACTATTTTATACAATTTTTTCATTCGACACCTCTGCTAAACTGCTCAATATTCTTTCTTAAAATTAACGTGTTTATTTTTTATAAAATTTTGTTCGTAATAAGTAAAATACGCATCCGTTGTGGGAGCCGAAAATTTGCTGTCCCTAATTTTTCTAATTTCGACACATTAAAATGGATACGAGTTTTTCACTTTTAAAACGGGTTTCCAAAATTTTTAAATAGTTTGAGAAGGATTTAACTCAGATTAGATTAATTTTGGTAAAAAAAAATCGTCCATCGAAATAATGAAAAGCTACCCAGCAAAAACAATCGTTAATAGATACAGTTCCTAAGATTTCAAGTTTTTATTATTGTAGTACACCAAAGTGCTAATAAAGATTTGTTTTGAAAATTAGATTTTCAAATTTTTATCAACTAAACGAATTCCAGCAAAAAAGATTACTAAATTACTAGGTAATTTGCTTCATTAAAATTGGTAAAATAAGGGTAAATAAAAGAAACAATTTTCGTCCATTCTATATTATTCTATTTTTTGTTCTAGCATTTGCTATAAAATGTGGTCATTCTATAAAACAGGTTTTTTATGCGTTCGCATATTGGTGTGATGTTACATAAATGGATTAATACTTTTAATAATTTATTGTCCGCCATCTTATCCAATGTATTAATTTTTAAAAATCATGTTGATTTTTTAACATAACATAAAAAACTATTTTGTAAACATTTCTCGTCGGTTTCAAATTGTACATATGTACAGGGCGATTTACGAGAAACGGGTCATATTTCACCAGTGTAAAACCTATGCTTTTTAGTTCCATATAGGTTTGTAAAACGTTTTCTATAGAAGCTACAGCCTCTTAAAGGGGAAACATTGTCGATAATTTCTTCAAACTAATGGTCGCAACTTCGGCGTTTACCACGATTTGACCGTTTCGTATCCATTGTGTAGTTCCTGAATAGGTTCAGTAAAAATGTTGCAAGGACTAAAAGTAACACCTCACACAACTTGAGATAATTGGGTGCCAAGAAGAGGAATCGTACATAAAGGATATCCTGAAAATACGAAAAACGATGGAAAATTTTTCGAGAGTGCATAAATCACGTCAAAATAATGCCACAAGTTCCTATAATTTTTTTCCTACATCGCTTCTCTGTCGAGATATTAAATAAAAATCAGTATTTTTTAAATAATTACATAACATTTTTATTTGTCGCTGGAATTTAATAATTTTCGGTATACCTACGTAATAAATAAAGGACTTTAATCTGGTGCAGTAGATGTTTTTATATCGCCTTAGGGGAGCCACGTCACTATCCCTAACACTTCTAACCTCAAAACGTTTCAGAAGTTTAAGTTTTTAAATTTTTAAAGATATTTTCGGTTTTCCCAGACATTTTAAGATAAAAAGGTACTCTGGGGTATCCCAAATAAATATTTGTAAAGATACAGAAGATTTAATTGGCATTTTAAAGGCCCACAAAAGGTTATAACGGCTAATAAGAAAGTAATAATAAAAAATACTTTGTAGAAACTTGTGACATTATTTTGAGGTGCTTTATACGCTCCCGAGAGATTTTCCACTAATTTCCGTATTTTCAAAATACCCTGTATTTATCATTCTTCAACTTGGCCCCCAATTATCGCAGGTCCTCTGACTTGTTACCTCTATAGTTCGTCTACATTTCTACTATACTCGTCCAGGACTACACAACGTATATAAATCAGCCAAATGGGGGTGAGCATAGTTGCGATAATCTCCTCTTTAGTTATTATTATTATCTACAATAAATCTACTGTTATTAGCAATATTTTAAAACTTTCGTTAATAACATCTTCAACAAGAATGGTAAAGGAACAATTTTCCACAACATTTTTATACGTGGAGTATAAATTTGAAAACATGGAAATTCAGATATTTTACGAATAAGTGTGTTTTTGTGGTGTTACCACCATAATCGATCAATCATAGCAGACTATTTTTTCGTTATTTCGAAAATTTTTAACGAATCAATTTGAAAATCAGATTTTTCGAATAGCTAGCTGATATCGATTTCGTTTATCGGTTTTTGTATTGAATGTACATCAGCTGGCTGCGTTGCAACAATTATTTTAAGAGTCCATCCGTACCTATTTCTCTTATGGGAGTTCCAATGTTAAGTTCCGCACCCATATCTTCAGTTATAGAAAAGATATCATAATGATTCTAGTATCTATTTTATCCTTAGACAATTGCCTACAAATTGGTTTTTGTATTTTGTCGATTTTTAAACTTTGAAGTACTATGTAAAATCATCAGGTAAATACGCAAGTATAAATGGAGCCAAAAAGTTACTGTTTGCTTAAGCCAATCTGTAGATATATTTTTGTAAAATCGATTGGTGCAAACCAAATGTTAAAATTTTAATAAACAACGTCGTTATCGATGCGGAACTTTTTGATTCGGTTCGATTTTAAATGTTCTCTCGAGTTTGGTAATTTATGACAGGAATTAAGTCAGTATTCACAAGATCGTAAAAGAGACCCTAACCTAACCGGCTCGCATTTTACCCTGTTGTCGAATAGATGGTCGATTTAACTTGACGGACTTGAAAGAATTATTTGTTTTATTGTATATGTATCGCATGTTTTCAAGAGCTCATTACTGATACATATTTATTCGCTATCCAACTTTACACTGAATTACTCAAAAACCGATAATCTGATAATTTACTACATAATAATTATTATTATGTTTATTCAAAACCAGATTTCGCTTTGGTAAAATAACATTTTCCTAGAACCATAATAAAAGCTTCATAACAAAAGCTTTGATCCCACAGGTACAACTCTCTAATCGCTTATAAAAAAAAATAGTAGAAAAAGGTAGTTTCTGGAAGGAATTTCAAAATTATTGTCGATGTCTTAGTTATCTCGTAGCCACGTACCGGTCTTGTTTGATATTTATTGAGTTGTTATAGCGCTTTTGGAGAGTTATCCATACAGTATTTTAAAAGTGTTTATTATTATTTGCAAAATTTGCAAATTAAAAAACCACAAATACTGCAAATACAGTAAAACATTTGTTGTATAAAACGCTGTCAACACATTTTCCGTCACTAAAACATGTAAATACATACGAAAATGTTGCGAAGAGAGAACTAGAAAAAAGCATTAATTTGAAAAGAAAACCATGTAGATTATTTATTGACCCAGATAAATTTTATCTTGGAGCATCATCGAATGGTATTCAAGAAGAAACTGAAAGTATCGTAGAAATTAAATGCCCCTTTGTTACTTTTAAGCTAAATCTTACACCGGAGGAAGCCATCCGTTAAAAAAAATACATTTTGGAAATACCAAAAGGATGGTAGTTATACGATTAACCAACTTCATGATTGATATTTTCAAATACAGGGGCAATTACGTGTGTCTCAGAAAACGAAGTGGATTTCGACTGTCTGGACTGGAGTAAATAAAATAAAAATAGATTATGTAGAAAAAGACGACGATTTTTGGAACACAAAAATGAAAACTAAATTAGATTACTTTTATAAACGTTGTCAACTTCCAGAACTTATAGATCACAGAGTGCGCAGGAATATGCCACTCAGAGATATAAAAATGCAAATTTAATGTAACCCATCGAATAAAAATTGTTTGTGTTGTTTGTATTTTTTATTTTTGGAATTTACGAAATAAGTTTTTAAAAACATTTGAAAATTTCTGAAAAATGTTTCATGGGTCATATTTTATTGTTCACGCAGTGACGTTACGATAGAACAGATATCTACGTTTCTGCCAAAACGCCGCCTGTACCATATTGGTAAGGTATTGTCGTTTTTAAGTTGCAGTTGTGATTTTATTCAATGAGTAGTAGTGTCCTTGTAGGTAGTGATTTTGTAAATTATTATCAAATCTACTACCACACGCTCATAAGTATAGATATAAGTAATTTATTCCTTTTGCTTCTTTGCGTGTCTTCATAATATGTTACTCAAATCTATATTGTTTCAATATCTATATCACAACTGATATCTTATTCAAATTATGAAACCACATTTCCAGAAGAAAGCGAATTACTTAAATTATTATCAGCATTATAATTTCGTATTATTACAGAAATTTCATTTAATTGTACTAGTAAACATTAACTACAAATTACTAAATTTTTCATTTCCAAAGGTATGTACCTATAAATCATTTTAAAGTTGCATGACTAAATAATAGTATTGAAGGGGATGGCAAAATTGCACCACGTGCGTCGTTCCGTTATTCGACAACTCGGCAAAAATGGTACGAATTTCAAGGTTACGGTCACTTCGAAGTCGTCGTACCCTTTTTGATTACAGTCCCTACTTAGGTAGCCTAATATTACGTCTTTCTTAGAAAAATGTGCTCTCTCTCTAAGATTTTTTCTCACGGTACTACTGAGTCCTCTTAACGAATAATTACGATACGTTACACTTCTAATACGCAGATAAACCAAACAAAACATTTTCTAACATTTTGTAAATACAATGTCAATATTTAACCAAACTGACAAAAATGTCACTAAATATTCATAGTGCTATACTACATAGAAAAAGGGACGAATTTTTAAATAATTTTAGATCATGTTTTTATTTACTCCTAGTTTCCCATTACTCCCACCCCCACCCCGATTAACTCTACATTTTGAAAAATGTTTTTTGATTAAGCCTTCAGTTATAGTTGTAGAAAAATTATTGCATCACTAATTTATCCGAAAACTGTCTCGCATTAAGCACCCCCTTTTCCTGTAGTTGAAAATTATCATGAAAAACATGTTAATTTTTAACAATAAGTTGTTCGGCTCGTTCGACATTTATTTGATTGTCGTCTGTATTTCTCGTATCTAACAAAATCAAATTATGCCAATTATGCCGTACGTGAATTATCAGCTAACGTAGTACAGGTCCCTTAATAACACAAAGTAAACCACGTGAATCTATGTTTCAAATAGGTACGTTTATACAACTGTAGGTGGTGAATGAATTCTCAAATTAGACAAGGGTGCTTAATATAAATATTCCGGTTGCTCTGTCAATATAATTAATTATGTAGATATACCTACCTAGGTCACGTCAAAGAGTCTTGGTGCTTATTTACTCGATAAAGCAGAAGAAAATCTCGTGGTCGGGATAAATTCTCCGAGAACGTTATGTATAATTTGAAACACGTGCGTACGTGACGTCATTAATTTGTCGCGACGTATATTTTTCTGAACCCCCATTTATAGAATAAAAGAATACGCATTGGGAAATTAAATAAACGAACATTATCTTTTTCGGCGATTATGGGATAATTTTCCCGTCGTAACTCCAAATTTATATTCGTACAATCTCGCCGGGATTCCTGTTTATTAACTAATTAGTAATCATCGACTTCCATAAATATCTAAAAATTCTAAATTTATTTCAGGCACAAATGAAAGGAAACAACGTTATAAAACGTGGCGAGTGATAGAATTTTAGACGCCCAAATGGTTGTTTTCTGTACCTACATTAAGTTTCAAATACGTTACTCGAATTTAAATGCCTATTAAACTTTAGTTGCGCAATTTTAATTAGCAATTTTAATTTTAACGCCACTTATTTTTCCTTTCTTTAATTCATGCATGCCAACACTTAAAAAACAATAGCTCCGTTCAAAGCCCTAAAATGTATTTTTAGGAACTGTAATACAAAAGTAAGAATTATACATCGACAAAATATAATATTATCCTCAAACATTTTAAGAATTAATCTAAACTAAAAAGAAAGAAAAAAACAGGCTATATATCGTAATTTTCATCTGAATTACACAAAATCACGGTCTCGTTTTCGTTTTTTTTTCTTATTTCGATCAAATTACTAAGAAGCTGAATACTAATTTAACGAAACTCCCGGTTGAATTACGGAGGTGCCGGTAAGTAGAGATAGGTAACCCACGCAAGGGTTAATCTAAATTTGGCCTGGAAACTTTTTCCAGTAAATCATCTCTAAATAAGAATCATAATAAATAACTAGCTGAAAGATCATACAAACATAATATAAAGAAACGGCGGTGGTCACCACAGGGTACCAAGGAAACGTCTTTATGCTAGGGGTGGCGCCTCTATATTAGTACCGCTTCATCGCAAACTCATCATTTGTCAAGGCGTCGTCATTAGACGTCTTAAAATTACCAGAAGGTGAGTGTTTGCATGTCTTACGCTCTAAAATTCAGGTTTCGAATGTTTTAAGTAATTTCGTTGTTTATCGAATTTTTGATTTTTAAAAATGTTTTCAATTCATATTTAAATAATGTTTTACGCTATGATGAAATAATTCAGAGGGTACGTACCTACATACAGTAAATTTTATTCTAGAATTTAATAACTTAAAAAAAAATAAGTATAAGAGTGGACGTGCATTGTGGAAAAATGTATTTATTTTTTTAGCAGTTTTCAAAATCAATTAAAACACGTTCACGAATTTCAAAAAGATTTGTTTCCGCCCGGGATCGAACCGGGGACCTTGTGCGTGTGAAGCACACGTGATAACCGCTACACTACGGAAACTTACTTATTTGTAGCGTTCATATAATATTTTATAAATGAACGAATTAATTAAATAATTATTTTTATTTTAATTATAATATTTGGTTGTTATAACTTTGACGCGCCAAATTCGGATTTAAATCAAAAAATAATTCTCGTTACATCTTCTTATTTTATACAAGTTCAACGAAAAGTTTATTCCATCTCGTAAGTAGAGATTTACCTATTACTTAAGATTTAATATTAAAATATTGTTATATTTATTTAATATTATAATAAATAAAATACGAAACAATATTAGAAAAGTATTGCTTAACTAACCAATACGTAAATTATACAATACAATTTTGATTTTCGATTTTTTAATGAAACAATAATTTCAGTAATAGGTAGGTATTGATTTAAAGTGAAAATAATATACAAGAAAAATTGGCAAAACAACAATGAAAACGCTATTATTAAAAATTAATTCAAACGCTTCTAAATTTCATAATATATTAATATAATTTTGGAAAAGCGAGGCGACGTCATTCAATTTTAATTAGATATACTTATAAATCAAGGTTTTCTTTTTAAAATATTATTCCGTTAAAAATATATTTTATCAGTTTTTGCCATATTTATTAAACGTTAAAGAAAAAGTATGTTAAAAGTGTAAGCCATTAATTTATTAACTACGACCGTGTATAATTTAGATTTATTTAGAGTTACAAAAATACCTATGTAAGAAGATATAATAATTTTAAACGTTATTATTAATATATTCTTCTTCTTCTTTTATATCTATCAGTGAAATACTTTAAATAATTTTGCTTGTATTAGTAGTATTCGTGTTTAATAATTACAGAACAAAGAATGATCTTGAAAATGAAAATTAAACAGTTCACCTATTCCGATTTTACGTTACTCTAATTATTGTAATCATGTAACACAATGTTCGCTTAAGTAAAGAACAAAAACTACTTTGACGTCATCGCCACTCAATTTATGTGGTTTTTTTTTCAGAAACAAAAATAAGCAATTAAAATAAAAGAAGATGGAACGAAATTAAATAATTTTTACCACCAGATGTTCGGATGACTCATTTGGACAATTTTGAAAGTTTTTTTTTCACCTGTCAATCTCAATAAGAATTTTCCCTTTGGGTAACTTTTTATTAGCTTTCCTCTTTTGATTACAATCGACGAAATTACGTTTATAATTACGCAGGCGGGCATTACGAGAATTTCGATACCTATTACTTTTGGCATTTTCTGCCTTGGGGATTAATTTATTAACCGGAAACTTTTCGTGTGCAGATTCTTGATTAAATACTATTTATAATATCGGCGAAGAGAAATCTTGCCGTTAACATTAAACGTATGCGCAACTTTTTATATCGCTACACCTGCAAATATTTATACGGTCGTTTTACAATCAATTAAGCAACAATTAGGTGCCAACAACGATAAAGAATCGGCGATATAGTTTTACAATGATTTTTTCAAATTAAAATTTAATCTGTATCTTATGGTAATTGGTTCTCAGATAACGCCAATTAACAGCATAATTATTTTCATATCATCAACATCCCCTTAAAAAACTAAATATCTACGGTCGTATATACCATGTGTAACGGAATCATGGCACATCCCCTTAATTTTGTTAATTATTAAGATAAAATTTTCTAACTTGTTACCTATCTAATGTACTTATCGAACGTGATTTTTTGACATAAAAATGGTGTTTTACCCACTTCCGGTTTCCGCGGAACTGACGTCAATTTTCGATTTTCAAATAGAACACCCTGTATATTATTAAATTTTTGGAATTTGCATAATTTTCTGATTATAATATTACCACATAAATGGCATTTCGACTGTCGAAAAAATTTGGTACCTACCTATAGTTATTTTTTTTCAAAATTTCTCCTGAATATTCGGTTGTATTAATCTCGCGGACAAAGTAGGCACGCGGGTAAATTTGTCATTGAATGTGCCATTCCTATTGGTGCCATAGCGCCATCATGGTATTAGGTATTTAAAAAAATTAAGTTTTAATACAAAAACAATTCTTTCTGAAAATTTTCAGAACGGTCCTGGTAACGTTTAATGTTCACTTGTTAATTATTGACATGGTGAGAAATTCGATAAATTATTTTGCAACTACTAGACTGCACCTTTTAGAGAATGCCGAACAACTTTCTAGAAAAACCAAATTTAAATCCACTTCTCTCGCTACAATCAGAAATATTACCTATACGACTCTTGTTTTTATTTCGTTTTACTACGAAATAAAATTTGGAGGACAAAGCACTCTACGTCTACGATAATGTTTACGTAAACAAATTAGTTACCTATATGCATTTGCAACAAAACGAATTATCAGCTCGGTAGGGCGTGAACAGTTATCAGCCAGCATAATATAATAAACTCATCTGCATTAGACGCATTTACGAAGAATTTAAATGAGCATATTGAATTGTTAGAACAATTTCCATAGTCGTAAGTATTCATTGTTAGCATTGTTATGTAATAAAACTGATCCTTACAGATATTATGCAAGTTTCTCAAAATACCTTAGAAAAAGTAATTGATGATGAACAATAATACCACATGTAAATTGCGATAGAAGTAATCAAGAACATAACATAACTAATCATATATCGATTGCGAACTGTCTAAAATATTGAATCAGACAGAGACCTTTTCAATTGAAGTTGATTGGTAGGTCATATAGAACGTCATTGACTGATTATTAAAGAGCTGAATACTTTCACATGTAACAATTATTGTCGAGATGCTAAATTTAGATCGGAAGGTGATTGTGTCTTTCACTTGCCTGCTTACTTATAACAAGGTTAGGTCAGTTGTAAAATTATGTATTAAACGTTAGTTATATTGAAACAAATGTGACAACCTTTTTGAGAAAATACAATCGTATTCAATTTATAGAATACGCATTTTTTCTATTTTCAAATCTATTTATGTATCGGTTTTTGTATCTTATATAAGTAAAATTTCAATTTAATAATTTTATGTCAATTTTTAAAAAATTTGTATGTAGGTAAGTAGGTACCCTACTACTTACTGAACATTTATGATTCACAAATACATCGATTTAAAATTATATAAAATTAAATATTCATATATATAGGTTAGGCCAATTTAATAGCACAATTAATTATACGCCGATTAGAGTTGATGTTGCGTTAAACGGTTAACGATGTGTAAATTTAATTGTTTTATACATTTTACGGCCCATCAAGTATTATTAAACTTATGCAACAACCCGCAGATTTAAAGGATATCGTATTGGTCTTATGGTAATAATAACAAGATAAAATTTATTTTATTTCATTTGGCCCTATATCGCATCAGTATATTATAAATGTTTAATTGTAAGTCAAATAAAATAATACACGCTTCGCATTTTATTACATAGCATTTACATGAAAAAGCTATAATATGATATGTTTCTAAAAACAATATGCGTAGATAATCGTTTGTCAAAATTCTTATGTCAGCATTTAATTGTCGCGCAAGTACTTGATACCTAGGTACTACCTACTCCAACACTATAGTCAATTTAAAAACTTAATTATCCCACAAATGCAAAATATCTTAGATAAGATAAGAAGCTTGTTTTAGAACGAACTAGCTATTAAATGGCAATAAATAGGTAAATAGTTATAAAACAAATTTTTCCTGTGGAATAGTGAGACATAACTGTGTCGTTACAATATGTTTAAATTGTCGTCTCAAAGTATACCTACTTCTGGTTAACTTGAATGCCTATAATACCTACAATCTGTAATTATTAAATATGGAAGCTTTAAATTATTACACCTTTAAGCATTAAAAATAAATGCCAAAATGTAAACATTTTTAACATAAATTTATCTAATTGTAAGATTATCATTCGTATCTAATTAAAAGATCCGTCCGCATGCAAACCCTCGTTATCGAATTTCCATGTAATATGTCCTAAAAATCCTTTTTTTTCAAAAGAAAAAAAATTTGAAGAATCGCGTTTACTAGAGAAATATTTTCAACAGTATTAACAGAATTAAAAAAAAAACTTTTATCGTTTTTTCCCGATTATTTCGAAAACGGTGCATTCTACCAAAAATTATAAAGATAGATGTTTGATAGAGAATTATATGATGATTCTAAAACATATTTCATATTACCGATCAGATATAATTAACAACGGAGATAACTTACAATCGGTTTTAAATCTTTGACCGTCCGCCATATTTAAACGGCTCTGTCGATTTGGCTGATTAACGAACTCGTCCTTCGTACTCGCAAAGACAATATACTGTCCAAATTTCGGCTCCTTACAATCAAAATTTCGACCGTAATCGTGTCGTCGTCGAACAGACTGCAATAGCATTATCAATTCGAACTATAGGTAGGTAGGTATCTATAAATACATTTTTATAATTATGTACCTATTATCTTCATTAAATTTTCGAAGATTTTAGGCGTTTATGAAACAAATAGAATATTTATTTGTTGCCAATAATATTTGTAAACAGAACATTACCTAACAAATAAGTTAGTGAATGAAATTAAAATGAGTCAGGTTTATGAATGTAGGCCTAAGGCTCAAATTCGTAAATGAAATTTTTTCTCTCTATTAACCGTTCGTACGCCTATAACATCTAAAACACTAAGCGCAACAATTATTTTTATTTTTGCCTTAAGGTGGTACGGTCCAAATAAAAAGATTGATGTTTTTATGAAATAAATTACGTTTTCCATAGATTACAATGTTCTGATTCACAGAAAAATACTTAAAAAAATCTATCATTTCCATAACACCTTTAAAAACCTTAATGATTGTGTAAAAAGTACAATTTTACTGCAATCATAACTCAAAACTGGGGTAACCAAAGTTTGCAAATTAATAACTAGTGGGTAACGTAACATTCCCTCTACGGCACAACGTGCTCTTTTGCTTAATAAATACTTATTTTAATTAAATAATTGCTTCGCAAATTTTTAAAATTTCAATGTGTGTTTTTAACGATCATTTAAATAAATTGGAGAAATTTTAGCACGTCTTGCCGTTAAGAATCACGTCTGATAATCATTTTCGTTTTTACATCAATTTTTTATAAATAATCAAAAGCGGGTTGTTGGAAGTTTTAATTTTTGGTTTAAATGTTGACGCCTATTATCGGACAATGGTTGTGGGTCGTCCCACAACTATTGTTAAATACTGGGTAATATGACTAGACCTCCCTATTTTTATTGTAAAAGGTCATAAATTTTACAACCTAAAGATCTAACGCGAACATTGGTCACTTAACAGTATAAATCAAGCGAAACGTTCTCCTTTTAAGTCCTTTAAGTCAATATCGTGAATTTAGACATAATTTATTGTAACATCAATAAACGGTTAGTATATGACATTTTACATACATTTTAGAAACGGAATCCTGATTAACAAAATATTAATCACGATTAGCTATCTCATTACATCGTATATTGCACCAATAAAATGTCTTAAATTTGAGAAAATTAACAATGAGGAATTCGCAAGATCACTGGAATACAATCAATTTTGTTCTTTTTTCTTGCTATTTTGTAACTAAGTTTTTTGACGACTATTTTGCAATTGAAGTTCTTACGATATTGCCTTTTTTGTATATGGCACCTTCTACTTTTGACGTCATTATTTAATAAATGGTCTTTATTTACATGTTCATATTTATAAAACTTTGGTGGTGTAATACAAATAAAAATACTGGAAATAGGTGTATTACCTACATTATTAGTACGGAAAGTTAAATTTTCCGACGACCATTATGAAAAGTGCATAATTTCACACCAATAAATATTATGGAAAGTTGACCATTACAATAGGCTGACCGTACGTAAAGAAACTCGTTAGCTAATCGAAAACGTTGCTGCCCGTGTGCGATCATTGCACACGGTCAATCAAAGTCTTCTACACTGTCATGCACAAACTGTTTTATTATCAAATTTGACATTTTATTAAAATGTCAAACGAACTTACGTAAACGTCAAAAATCAATTTTTTTTAATAAAAATACTTGTGGTCGTCGGAAAAGCATAGTATATAACACGTGCGGAAAGGTGGATATTTTAGCACTAGTTATACAATATTATTATACTATTATTTTTTTAATAAACATCTACTTAAATTACAATTTTCCTAATGAATACTTTTCACATGTGAAATCTATTATTTTTTTAAAAACCAAATTTTTTGATAACCGAGATCCGTTCGCATTCAATATCTTCGAGAACGCCCTATTTATATTGTTATAATAATAATTAATTAATTAATTAATTATTAATTAATTTTCTAATTTCAATTAAAATTAAAGTAGATTATTTATTAGCGAACTTTAAATAAATCAGTTTTTCAGATCAGTAATCTCAGATTTTTCCTGTACTTAACATTAAATCTTAACTTTTGTATTGCGAATTTTAAAATCGTCTTCGAATACGTTTTAATGTAAAAACACCGTATCTAAGCATTTATACCCTTAGCTTCAAAGCAGGTAGATTTTACGACTTTACAGAGGCAGGCTATTTCAACCAAGAAGGATGGTCTGTTTAAAATTTCTCTAAAATTCACTAACAGTGCCATCTACGGATTATCGTTTGGCGGCAATAGGGACCGTACGCCCTTAAATCTTTTTGTACACTATAATTTGTTGGTTCTAAGTTGAGCATTATTCTGACTATAATAAAAATTACACGCTTTTCTCGTAAAGCGAATAATTGATTCGATAAACTTGCTTAAAAGGCGCTACACTATTTTCAGAAACACGTGTATCGTTTAAACTGCAAATTGTTTAAGGAGAGGGTATACTCTATTCCCGGCGACCATTAGAAGTGAATTATATTCTTTATTTTTAAATTCTACAAAATTCTCTCATTTGGAGATTTTTCGCCATCAAATTATCTATCATTTGAGTTTTTAAAATTTAATATAAAATTATTAATAACGAAATTAGAACTTGTACACAATTCAAAATGCAATTTAAATTACGGCTTCAATTTTACAATGTATAATGTTCAATACAATAAATATCTAGGAGATAACAAGTTTGGATGAAGATAGCTGAAGTAAAATAGATTTTTTATTGAAAAAATGTTGCGTGTAAGTTTACTTTTATGAATAAAATTCAAAATTTCATATATGCGTCAACATATCAAGCTCATGTTTTGTCATTGCCTAGAGAACGTTTTTTTATATAATTTAAGATATCGTTCAAGTTTTCATCTTTAATAGAACACCCGATAGAATAAACCGAGACCGATAATAAGCTTTTAAATTGTCTCTTCAATGAACTAGTGTTAATATGGTTGTCTATGTATAAGAAATTTGCTATAGTACCATCTATTCAGACGTTTCGCTAAGTTCTAAACACCCTCCTGCCCTTAATGAAAACGTTAACCATGTGAATTTTGTTTGGCAAAAATTACAAATCGCTTACAGTAAGGTACGACTAACAATTAATCGATGTGAACACGATCGATGTGAAGTGAGATTGTTGTTATTTTTATTTTATGAATGCCAATATAGCAGACGTTCCATAATCGTTACGACAAAGCTTAATATTGGCGTAATTATGAAAATATTAGAAAAAATTGTGTAACGACTGGAAAAATAAATCAATTAAATGACGAAATTAAAAATCCGCCACAAATTTTAAATAAAACAACCTAAATAAAACCAAAAATTGTTTAAATCTTTCTAAAATATATACTTTTGTAGGCTTATTAACATATATTCAATAATTAAAAATGTCTCAAGCACTAAACGCCGATTACCCATTTTCATTTGAACTAAAAATACCAGGGCGTCTTATACAAATTGATAATAGCAAAAGTTAAAGATATTCGACATCTAGCGAAGCGTAACGAATTATTTGCGACAGATTTTTTAATATAAAAATGAATTATTCAAAGAACATGATATAGATGTATGAATTTTATAATAATGACGAACTCTATATTATGGGGCGCAGCAACTGTAGGTAAGTGTGCGGAAAAGACGTTCTTCTATATTATTGCTAACTAAAACAGGTTAATCACATCTATTAACACATAATGATAATAAATTAGTAGGTATATAATTTTTAAGTAAAATATTAACATAAAAATGACAGCTTTAAACAAATAAAGCGTGTGAACTTTACACCTAATCCTTACACCCATCAATTGGCAAGTTCAAAAACCGCATTACTGTAACATTGAAATTAGTAGGCGCTGCCTATGTATCTTATATTTTATAGTTTATTATCTGCTGATTGTGAGACATTAAATAAAAATTATAATTACGAACATAATGCATAAAAATGCATTGTTAATAGCACCTAGTGCTAAATAAATCGAACACTTATTGACTATTTTAATTTTTTTTAAATTTTTAATTTAAACGTTCACAAGAAATTGTGTAGGTAATACTTACTTAATTTTAAATTAGAGAAAATCGAAAGACCCGTTTGAGAACTTTCGATTTAACTCGAATTTAAAATTTCTGGAATTATTGTTTATTGTAAATACACAAAAGAATTTAAAAATAGGTAGGTACTTTCCCATTTAATTAATTTATTTCTTTACATCAAACCAGATGATAAACACGTACTATTTTATTATTATTAATCCATTTAGATTCGAATATATTTATAGTCGCATCTTAAAAATCACCTGTTCTAGACATACCTAGACATTGAAATTATTTATATCAAGCTAAACGCAGTGAAGACCTTCATGTTGGTGAAAAATCTAAATTTCCAGACCGAAGGTTTGCCGCTTATTTACGTACTTGAACGTTACTTGACGTATCTAATTTATTTTTAAAATACCTACTATTCTATATTCTATAATCGTTTTTGAATACGAAAAGCTCAAACGTCCATAATTTTCAATTTCAATAGGAACATTAAGTTTTATAAATGATATTTGTGAACTGTATTACACGGAACAGAACATTGTCGAAAATATTGGTGAATAGAATGTTCTTCAGAAACTTTTTGTTGGATATATCGAACAATTATCTACACAACTATACTTTTTAATTTATAAATATTACCACAGTAAAACTTCGTTATATTTCTTCTATTTTTTCGTGGTTCTAATTCCGAATTGTAATTTATCGTTAAAGTTCGTCAACAGTTCTACGCAATTCAAAATTTTACACCTATAAACTCCTAAGCCGATTTTGTAAAAAAAAAACACAGTATTGTTTAAATATGTCTAATTTAGATTTCATATCTTATTATTTCATTTTTATTTCACAGTCGATTTTCATTTTTTTGCGAAGCATCTTTAGGAAGTTGCAAATTTTTTAAGGTTGATTTTACAATCATGTTTTCAAGGAAGAAAAACTCTTAATGCAATTCAAACTGTCGACGATTAAATTTTGGCTAATCGCGAACCGAGCCCATCACACGTAAAACAAACACGAAGATGGGGTGACATGTATTATATAGATAAAACGTCACTCGATAAGTTTTTATTAGGTACTTTATTTTGATAAAGTTTGACAGGTAGGTCACTATATAGGTTCTTATATTATATATAATAATAATTGTAGAAGGATCGGATAATGGCCTATCTTTAGATAAGAAAAAAAAATTATTAACAATAAAATAGTTTTCATCGCGTCGTGAACCGACATTAAACTTATACCTAATTGATGAAAAACCTTCACGTCGTGATGTTCTTCGTAAAATTCCGAGTAAAAAATGTTAATACGAAAATGCTGCATCTAATACATATTTCTTGTATCAATACACGAGGTCCGCAAGGTTAAAATTTGCTTCTTTCATAAGCATTTTTATTCGATATTTATCGGTGGAGGAATAGTCAAGTCAAATTAGGTTTTTAATTCGGAATTCAGAAGAACAAAACCGATTTTGATGAAACGATGCTTTTCCTGCGGCGCTCCCCTATCGAAATATTCACCCCCAAAGTTGAAAAGTAAAATCAATTTTTTTAAATAACATTCTTAGTTTTCGTGGAAATTTAATAATTTTTGACATACTATATATACGTAATAAGTAAAGGTCTTTACAATGGTGTAATAGGTTTTTTGATATCGGCCCGCGGGAACCAGGGTGCACTACTTTCTAACCTCAACATTTTTCAAGCGTTTAAATTTTTAAGGTTATTCTCGAATTTCCCACACATTTTAGGATAAAAATGGTAATCTTGTTTAATTTCGATAAAATGAACCACATTCGATAAAATCGTACATAAAAAATAAGTGATGCAGAATATCCTAGATATTATTTATAATTAGATAATATTATTTAAGTATGATTTTCTCATTTAATGTAACTTAAACCTCTGAAATGTTTTGGGGTCAGAAAGGTTAGGCAGGGATGTGCATGCTTGGCTCCCCCGAGGTGATATTAAAAGACCTATTAAACCATTTTAAAGATCTTCATTTATTACGTATGTACACCAAAAATTATTAAATTCCAACGAAAACTAAGAATGTTACTTACAAAAATTGATTTTTATTTTTTATCTCTGAGGGTAAACATCTCGATAGGGGATCGACGTAGAAAAAACATTTGTAGGAACTTGTGGCATTATTTTAATGTGTTTTATACGTTTCTAAGAGATTTTTGTCACTTTCTGTAACCGTGACATAACGTTTTCTGATACCCTGTATTTTGTAGTAATAATTGTTTATAAATAATACAAATACTTGAGCGTACCAACCGAAATGTTTCCAAATGATTTCAAACAATGTAGTATCTATAACATACAGTTTTAAAAAATTCATCAAAATCAGTTCTTTTCTTGTAGATTCCGAAGTTTTCCGGATTTTTGGACTTTATTTACTCGACTTAAGACTAGAATTAAGAAGAATTATGAAAATTATATGCTTCAAAAGCATAGTACCTACGTCATTTTCGTATTAAAATTTTTGGCTGGGAATTTCACGAAGAACATCACCACCTGTAGGCTTTCGTCAATTTACACACATCCTGTATAATAAAATACCACCAACTAAAAGACGCGTACATTAAAAGAAAATATTTAAAGGTCGACAAATAAAAAATGCGACATTTTTTATATCCTTCGGTAATTATTACCCGTGAATTGTACTGCTGACATAATTTTAGGAAACCCTTTTTTGTAATATTTCTTTTTAAGCGCTGATTCATGTTACGAATTTGTTTGTTACAAATGAATATAGTAGTTTTTATATTAGAAAACATTAGGTGTAATAAAAGGTGAAACCGTCACGGCTAAATATAGATGCCTACCTACAATTTTAGTGTTCCTAACTGTATTAATTAATTTTTATTTCGATTTTTAGATATCGACATTTTACTATTTAAATTAAGTGCCAAGTTCTATAATAATTGTGTGTTACGTCGACATCATCATACGTCGTTACCTATATTATAATAGATGCGATAAAAATGAAGGAAGTCGTTACGTGTCCATTGTAATTTGCAAAAATAATCAAAAATATTTACTAATTTACCTTCATTGCTTTCACTGTCGATCAATAGGTAATCTATAGTAACCTTTTTCTACTCTAAAAAGATTATTACGAGTAGGTCGCCTAATTGAGAAAAATACATAATAAGCAATAGAAAAATGTTGATATATGAACCTCACATTATAAATAAACAGTAAACTTGTAGTTCATTTCCATAAGGTTTTTGTTCAAACATTCTACAAGAATGCAGTTAATGTCCTTGTTATGTTTTCGACCTTTTATTAACATTCTTTATAAATAATTTCCTGTACTTCCTCATAAAAATAATCGTTGTAGTCGCGATTTATTATTTTTAAATTAAAACATAAAATGTAATGTCAAATTTTCTGGCAGATGAGTTAATAGACTCAATTATTATAGTTCATCGATAATAATCACACGTACTTTTGTGTGGACTACTTCCCAAAAACAAATTAAATAAAATCGATTATAAATTGATACCGTTTATCGAAGTCGCCCATTATTTTTGCCGCAATTGAAATCAAATGTGGTTTACATCAAAAAATGACAGCTATTATAACATAAAAAAAATTAAATCGTCTATTTTAACTTAATTTCAACATAAATTGTGGTGATTAGATCATGCCGATAATTAGATGTAACAAAGGGCAACCAAATAAAGCTCTCCTACTCCAGAAAAGACCATCCCAAGAAATATCAATCGATGAAGAAATACAGCGGGGAAAAGATCATCGTTTAAGAAAAAAAATTACCTACAAACTTTCGATCACTCCAATAGCATTTCCAAAAACGGCCTATAAAACCAGTAGCGAATGCTTGGAACCTACCAAAAGTGCTCAATCAAAATCGGATCGTGTACGCGGAACAACTTCCAAACTTGCTAATCTATCAAAACCAAGTAAAAAGTACGTGCACGAAACGTGCAACGAGTATCAAAATGTATTACAGGCGGAATCTATTAAAAGATTAGAAGATATTTTACAAGACAATCACCATTTCGATCCGGAATATCTCAAACTTTATTTCAATGAATTGAACAACCGTAGTAAAAGCAAAAAGTCATCAAGCAAGTCAGCAAGCAAGAAGCGAAAGACTACTTTTAATATATGAGTAATAAATAAATAAAAATCTAAATTTAAATTTTAGTAGATTTGACTTCAAATATAAACTAGCTGTACTACAAGATTTGAAGCATTAATATTTAAAGATCAACGGTTTTAGTTATCAATTCATTAAGACGTTTTTTTTTTATTATTATTATATCCACCAAAAGTTTTATGCAGATTATGCGTTAGATCAACTTTTTTATATCCAGCCGACAGTGAATATTTTTTTTTAGCTAAACATCTGAAATTATGTTTGGCAAGATTCGTTTTCTTCTAATTAAAATAAAACAAGTTTTTTAAACGTCAGTAAGTACATACTTAAATACATTTTAATTGTTATCACCTACCTACTTATATATAGAAATTAGGTGCGTTAAATTACAGAGTAAATAACACAAAAATGTCAACAGCAACAAATTACCATTAAGTACAACGGCAAAGGTATCAAAATGGCGACCTTAAATAAAATTAATTGAAAGTTCAAACATTAAATAACTGCACTCGTTGTCCAACCTCGTCCTTATTTTATAACATAAGATCATTCTAGATTAATGGACTTCCTAGACTTCCTGTATCCTCATTTAAATTTTAAAGTTGTTTCTATAATCGTCTAAAAAATATTCATTAATTTATGTATGATTCAATCTACCGGAGGTTTTTACGGAACGCCGCCTTTACCCTTGAAAAATATCTTCATAATAATGTACCTTTCGATATAATTTATTACGGTTACTATACTAAGGAATGATCGAATTCTTTAAAATACTATGTTTGTATATAAATACATGGGTATATCTACTTATGCCCACGCGTTTATTTCATAAAATTTTATCTTTTAGCTCACAGATACCTACATAAAAAATAAATAAACATCGATATAATTATAGATTTGATTCACTTTTTGTGTTAATATAAGGTAAGGAATTCGGCCTCGCGAGTTTTAATAAAACATGTTACCTACAAGACACGATGACATGATTGACATTTCTCAAAATAATCCACATCTCGTTTCATACACAAATAGTTTTTATACTTAATTCTAATAAAAATATTTGGCTTATTCGTAATAATATATCATAAAATCGTTAATTATCGTTTTTAAACCAAAATCAAAAACAGTTTTTAACAGTTTCTACTTCCAAAAAAAAATTGTTTTAACGTTTTTAAAACAGTTTGATGAATACTTAATACATCTAAATTATTAAAAACAATCGCTATCGCTAAACGTACGGTACGAGATTTTGTGAAACACTATTTGTAGTTCTGTTAGGAGTTACGTTTGAGAATCCATAACGTATTTACATAATACGTACGAGCATTAATGTGAAACAATTTTTATATGTATTAGGTGTACAAAAAAGTTCTGAGCTTTTTTTTGTAAAATTCAATATTTATTTAAAAACAAACAAAAAGATATTAATCAACGAAATAGTCCCCGTTTGCATCGATAACCTTTTGCCATGTTTCGGGCAGCTTGCGAATTCCCTGATGATAGAAGCTCCCTGGCTTCGAGGCGATAAAGTCATCAATGCATTTGCGTAGGTCTTCAAGTGCCACGAAGTGTGTATCAGCCAAGTGATGCTGCAGCGACCGGAATAGGTAGTAATCAGACGGTGCCATGTCTGGACTATACGCCGCATGCGGGAGAAGTTCCCAGCCTAACGCAAAGATATGATCCCAGGTCGCTTTTGCAACATGTGGTCGGGCATTGTCATGAAGCAGTATCACTTTACCACGTCCTTTGCCAGTAAATGGCCTCTTTTCTTCTACTGCATCGCTCAAATTAGTCAATTGTTGCTGATAGCGGTCTGCCGTAATTGTTTCACCCGGCTGTAACGGTTCATCTTCAAGACTGAAATTTCCTTGGCGAAATTTTGTATACCACCTTTTACACGTAGCGTGACTTACAGCGTTCTCTCCATATGCGGCACAAATCATTTCAGTGGCTTCAGCAGCATTTTTCTTGAGATGAAACGCGAAGTGGATGGAAAATCGAATATGCTCTTTGGTTATTGCCATCGTAAACACTACTGATTTTTTAGATTATGTGCATCAAACGTCAAACCGCATGATATTTTCAAAGACCAAATGTCAACGTTGTAAACCCGCAAAAGGGCTGGAAACTTCATGAAATTTAAATTGTGGTTTCGGTTGTATGAAATCTAAAGCTCAGAACTTTTTTGTACACCTAATACTATAATTAAACACATATTTCCTTCGTTCAAACCTTGAACTTGAATTTAATTTCAACTGTTATTAGTACCACGAGGCGAGTTGTTTTTAAACACGATTTTTCGTTAATCTACGCGTTTCGAAAAAAAGCTCCTGTTCGTTAATAATTAAGAAATGCAATCGAAAAATAACGTTAATTAAATAATGGACATAAAATCGAAAAATTTCAATAATCGAAAAGCTTTTCGATGGAAAGCAATCATTGTAAAAACGCGTATGTGAAGTATGAGCCATCCCAAATTTCGATTCCGATGCACGTCGTCATCATTTATACCTCGTATTTTTACAGTACTAATAGATCGTAGCGCACCCGCACGGCTGCGGGTTCGAATCCCGTTACAACCATGGATGTCTGCGACTGTCCTAACCCCTATTCGTAAATCCCTACTAACCCATCATCGAAACAAAAATAGACCGGCCAACTGGCTCCGCCAAGGTCCCAAAAAACAATTTTAATCTTTCTGTGCCATGTCATGTGTGTGCAAGTATATTATCGGTAGAGCATGCTACAATCAAAAATTGACCGTACCAGAGTTGGAAAAATAATAAGATATCTTGGTGTTTTATTGCCTTTTCTTCGCCATTTTTGCAAGATGATTTAAAATATTAAGGGTTAAATATTAAATTTTGAAGGGAAGGGAGATTATCGAGTAATGTTATAAAGTATAGCCACAGGTTTCCACTAGAAAGTCTGAATTTTTTAATTAAAAATTGATTATATACCCAGGTACCTAATAAAATATCAAAAATTCAGACGGTAGCATATTTTTTTGATGACTTTTACCTCCATGCTAAAGGATGGAGTCGAGACGACGCACGCTGTCCCCTTTCCTCTAAGAGATACGAAGGTATTTAAAAGATGTAGATCGAAATGCGTGCAGAACTTCCGGTTGCATCAGGCACTAACATCAATTTTGTTATTTTAAAAGTAATAAATTATATTTTGTTACATTTTTAAGTTTCTGATATAATTTTGAACATACATATCTCATACAAACGGCCATATAAGTACATATGTACGTTATTCGCGATAGATTCCAATGTATGTAATCAATAAAAAGTTACTAAATTGAACGTGATATATTTTCTACCGATGATTTACTTGCACACGTACGATATGGCATCGAATGACTACATTTTATTAGTACTGTAAATATACGAGGTTTTATTGATAACGTGTATTGGAACCTACCTTAAATAAAGTATACATACATTTAAATTCTATATAGTTTTCGTGTTATTGATAATTTTGCCTAAAATATGGAAAAATTACACCTTAACGAATAAAAGAAGAAACTAAACTTAAACTCCAGATTTGTATAGTACCTAAAAGGTAAGATATCAAATGGCATAAATAGAATTTGTTCTTTAATAAACTAATAAATATCAAAAAAAAATAATTATTCATTTTCGGTCGATACAAAATATGTTAAAAATACGTTTGATTTTTTCTTCATATATTAACACAGAATTAAATTTTTTATACAAAAAAAATATGCATTAGGGTAGTTAATTTTAAGGTATTGTCAAAATACCTATCATAATAGATATTTGAAATTTAATTTATTTAAAAGTTCGTTGCTATTCACTTCTTAGATAAGTACATACATGTGTGTAATTGGAAATGCGACTATAACGTTGAAAAATCTAGTTATCCGAATACTGGCTGTAAAACGTTTGCTTAACAAAAATTTCAAAAAATATTAAAAATAATGTTCACAAATTATGCTATATTTTATTGATCGAAACAACTACAGATCGATTTCGGTAAAAAGTAAAATGTACGAATATATTAATATTGTTCCGATATGAAAAACGATCTTTAGTTAACTGTTGAAATTACGTGTCTTTTGCATATTTTAGTACTTTCTAGAGAAATATTTATTACCTATACATTCCAGAATGTATCCATTATCTTTTATGGCAGCTATTTATTCAAATTGAAATACAACTCTTTCTTAAATTTTTCGCGACTGTTTTCTAAAATAATTACGTAAAAGGTACGACAATTTCATACGATTAAATAGAAGAAGCAGTTCTATATAAACATAAATAATAAGAAATAAAGGAAAAGTAAAGGCTGTTCGTTCAAGTTCATCGAAAAACAGCCTGCGTACAAGCTAAAACAACGTACAAACTAGGTGGGGGAGTGTGTTTAGTAGAACTGACAAATGAACAAGATAAAGAAGAAATTTTGAAAAATAAAAGTAAGCCAAAGAAAGTAAGGGGGGCAATGATTAGTGGAATGGAAATGGGACGAGGATATAGAAAAGTTAGAACTACAAGTAACAAAAAACTAAACAATTGTATTGAGATGGGACGAACCAAGATGACAATAGGAAAAAAAAGAATGCAGTACATTGGTTAATCAAGCCATGGATCTACTAGGTCCGTAGTGTTAACATACATAAAGGCCGTTCGTTGAATTTATAAATAAGCAGTTTTATTATTTGTTAGATCAAATTAATAAACTTATTTCCCCAGCTACTTTACAGGCATTCAAAATAAAATTCTCTGAATGAAAACCTACTCTAAAAAACAAAATAGATAAAATTAAATCAAATCAATGTTTAATGTTTTTAACTATATTTGAAAACTACCTGTAGATGAGTTATTTATACTACACCATATTTAATTTATTTGTAGTCTGGTAAAACCTTTACATCATTGGAGATTAAAATACTTTAACAATTATATTTTTATATTATCTATTTTAACGATGAAAATTTAGAAAAAGTTCAAAAGGAATATACATGTGGTGCTCCTAATCGAATAATGTATCATAGAGGAGACCATACTGTTTCGGCTATAAATATAAACGTGTTTGTGCTTTCATTAAATTTATTGTTACTTTTATAGTTATAAGGCGTTTGATGGTATACCTAATCATAAAAATGCGAAATTATTCTTTATAGAACAAGGCAAGAAACGGTTGAAATATCAATATAATGTGATTTATAAATCAATTTAAAATAAACCTAATTTTATACATTTACTTATTAGTTTTGCACGTTTATTATTGGGCCTATTGTTAATTATCAAAATATTGAAAATTAGAAGTCAATGCTGCGCCGCGTGATTTTTCCCAAATTTCGAGACGTTTACTGCGTAGGAATAACTATTCTACTCTTTAATTAATTGAATTTAGCAACATCCATTTACGAATTACGCAGTGAAATAAAACGAATTAGTTGCATTTGTATTATTGTAAAGTGTTTATTATAGATTTTATAAACATTGAGACATTGGGAATTCTAATAAATTGTAAGCCCAGCTTACTCATATTTACAATAGAAGGGTGTTGGGGAATAACAAAACCCACGCTGTATCACAATAATATACCTACTTTTACTTCAAGTTAATCTTTAAAACAATTATGTCTTCCAATGACGTACATAATATCAAAAATGGTTAATACGCATATTCAAATTCGATATATATTTTGCATTAAATAAAATTTAAAATAAATAAATAAATATATACAAAAATACCTAACGATTTCAATTTTAAATCAACAAAATTTAGAAAAAGATTTTGTAACACGATTTTACTTTTATGAAAATTTTCGCGATTATCCTACCTACTTTAAAAAGCACAAAATTAAATTTTGAGAATTTTCAGATTCGATCGTTTACGCAGTGATCACTTGTTTCTGCGGCGAAGCGCAAAATAATGGCGTCTGAAACTATTAGCTATTTTTCATTGTTTTTTTTTATCAAAATGTTTTTTTTTCAATCTAATACATATTGTTTAAATCGCCATTTGTTATTAAGTCAAATCAACTTTGTGGAAACGATTTTCAAATACTTTATAAAATTTTAATGATGTATATTTAGTATATTAGTACATTATCATTGTAAATACATGTGCAAAAACAATAAATTACACTTGCTTTGTCCGCTTCTAAAATCGAAACCCCTTTAAGTGTCCAAATTTCCTAAAAAATTCACTTTTCAAGTAGAAAAAACGCACGGGGAAGTGGGGCAAACATTTTTGGAATCGTAAAAATGTAGGTAGGTGGGTACCTACCTATTATAAAGTGTATTCTAATATTTTTTAAACAAAAAAATTCGTTGTACTTATGTATGTAGGTATATGGAATGCTGTTACGAGTTATAATTTATAGGTTTATTTAAAATATTTAACGTATGTACAAAAATAAAATCCTCCAACATTCCAACGGTTTTGAGCGTTCTGCTATTAAATGTTACTAAAAAATCAAATTTCTCTTACAATTATTAGTTGAATTTTTCTACACGCTGCTTCCAAATAACCCAATTAAATTCTAAATACAATCAACTCAAGTGGTCTGCATTATAAATGCTTTAGAAGAGAACGTAAGGGCCGCTCCAGGTCATGGGACTATTCGTCGTTAATAAGCTTCATCCTGTACACGGGCTTACGTGAAAATATTGCTCCAAATGGTAGTACATAAATATATAAAGAGCGAGTCGGTACACGGTTACTGCAGCAATCGGTGTTATGAGAAAAAATTATAATTAAAAGTGAAAGCAAAAAATTAATTAATACTCGATAATTTATTATTGTTAATAATGGGAATAGGAAACCATATTGTCTTATTTTATTTTTAGAATAACATCTCGAAAATGTTGCAAATAACTAAACTTTATAATAGTGTTACTTATACGTAAACTGTGATTATGATAAATTACTGAATGAAATAATGACAACGGTGGAAGAATAATTAGGTAAGATTTTTCATTAATCAATATTTACCATAAAGTTTGTGAAACCCGTAAATGAAGAAATGAGGAAGATGAATTACTCATATAAGTTCTATTTTTGTTTCAAAATTTCAATACAGTTAGTTTGCTTAATCATTTATTTACTACAAAAATCTATTTTTAGTTTATAGTAAATGACTCGATAATTCCTAATAAGAGCAATAGAAGTTTATTGAATGAATATTAACCTCAAATAAAAATGTGATTCAAAAATATAAACAATAAAATGGCCCACAGTTTACTAACTGCTAAACAAATAAAGAGATCGATCTAAAATTTGAAAAAATACTAATCGCTATTGTATTATATAATACTTTCTAATACTTTTACTATAAAACGTAAAATATAACACTAATTTTATTTAAAACGAACGATAAGCGTTCGTAAGTATCTATTGCGTATAAGAAAACCACGTTTCAATGTGTAAAATTTCCACAACCACAATTACGTTATCATGTAGGAAAATTATAAATAGGTAATATAAAAGTAACAAACACTTGGTTCATAACAATGTAAATATCGATGAGATAAAAAACTATATTTTCCAAGCCAATTTGCATTAATTACTTACAACGTGCAATTAAAGCTGGGAACACACTGCCGACACGTCACGTGCAGGCATGGAATTTTACATTAGTACACATAGGACGACACGTGACGCATCTGTTCAAATGCTCACGCAGCACGTTTCAAGTAAAGCTATATTATTTGCCCGCCGCTATTTATCGGCTTGTAATTGGTATATCAAATAAACTTAAATAGTAAATTCCTATATATTTACTTATTATTATACTTTTTTTGCACGCCGGCGAGTAGAAATCGGTGCCATAATGTTGCGTGCCGTAACGTGACGTGTCGGCAGTGTGTTCCCAGCTTAACTCTCTTGAAATAAACTTGCAAGTAACTGTTCCAATAATAAAGATTCATTAATCGGAGGGATTACAGATAACCCACGGTTTTATTTCTTGGTAATGAAAATCGCCTAGTTTACGTATACATACGTCAATGGAAAATAATATACGAATAAGACATGAGGAAATTATTATAGTAAGAAGAAATACTACATAAACACGTAGATGCTTATGAATTTATTTTTAATATAATAAATATCAATTGATTAAAGATTAAGTTTTTTAAATAACAAACGTTTTAATTTCGTTATTAATTTTATTACTTTATACTATCGTTATTACTTTCGTAATTTACGGAATTAAATTATGACGTCATATTACATTATTACTGCAAAGTTACGATTTCAACACTATTTACGCTGTGTCACGCATCCACTATATTATTATTTTTCTATTTAATAAGATGGAAAAAACGTAAGTTTTTGCCAAAATTTTGCGACATTGCTACTGTAAACATAAGCACACCTACCGTGTGCTGTAAAAGTCTCGGTGGTGCGAGCTCTATTATGTTAGGTACCTAACAATAAGTGGTGCTCGAGACCAAACGACGATATTTTATTAAGGTAGCACACTGACGGTGTTTATAGAAAATTCGTCCCTTTAATTAAGGTTTTACATTCTCAGTAATGTTCCATTGGATATTAGTGATTAGTAAATTATAAGATACTTTCCTCTGAAATTCTCATATAGTTACCCAGGCGGCACACTGACGTTATAATGTCGTCAACTATTGGCCATTTGGGGACCAATGGGGACGTCAATATGACGGGTTAATGTCACAGCCCAACGACGTCAAATTATGACCAATCTAGTACGTGACTTGAGACGTCTAATTTCCTTAAATGGGACTTTTTGCTTACTTGTTTAGTTGTACACTACTGTATTTATAACGATGCGATAGTGCATAATTCCAAAATATATCGATATATTTTTTAGTTAAAATTTTGGATTAAAACATAAACATGTTAGAAAAAATTACGAATATTTTACGCTTTAAATTAACGCTTCAAAACATCCTTATCTTCACTTTTCCAGTAAGGATTTAGGACTTTGGAATGACCAAACAAAGACGTCTCAACGACGTTCTTTAATGACGTCATTCGTCGTGCGTACGTCACTTATTGGGTCCACGACGTTGCCCTTGAATAATTACCAATAATTGACGACATTGTGCCGCCTGAGTAGGTAGTTAAGGGCAATTTATATTTTATTATAGACTTCGGCGACTCTTGTTGATTTAAATTTTCTTTCACTGTAACTTTGGCAATAGCACTGCAAATTTTATACTATAACATTTACTGTATAATTTGAATAAAAATATGAGTTTCGCTCAAATCTATGATTTACACTATAAGTAGATAATTACAAAGCTGATTCGTAAAAGCTGACGTAGATAGTAGATAGGTACACACATACAATTTATTATTATTATTATTTTAGGCACAAATATTTTAAATAACGGCCATTTTGTGCTATGACAGTTAATTAAAATGAAACTCAGATGAAACTATAGTTTTCACCAAAAATTATTCATTTAAGTCGCGAGTTGCTTCTCGATTATGCAAAAATAAGTAGCTTAGCTGATCAAAAATGGAGAATTGTAACTTATTTATCGAAATAAACAGTCAATTAAGGAAGAACTACGTGTTATAATAAATTATCAAAACTTTTACACCTACAGTACCCACAAATATTATCAATTTACTTACTATAAAAGCAAAAAGATTCGTACAGAGATTATCGTATTATTCCGAATACAAGTCGCATCGGAATGCAAGCCGAATCCTAAAAATACGTTTGAAATTTCATTAAAAAAAAAAAATGTGAACCCCTTTTTGAATTAAAATTTTAAAAAAGTAATATCCTCAAACTCGTTTTAATGTTTTTATTTTATACATCGATACCTACTTTTTCTTCATTATCACTGGAAAAATACGTACATTTATCCTATTTACCTAATCTCCTTTATAAATGAAGTCATCTTCTGTGCCATCCGTATCGTGGGCCCCGTTCCAAGTTCCAAGGACGTAGGAACCATTTTTGTGCAAATTAAAATTTAGATATATGTTTCCTTTGATTTTGGATTTGTTTTAATTTTAACTTCTGCGTTTTAGTATTTAATAAACTGAAATTTTGAAAGGTTCTTTTCGCTTCCGTAAAATGTGAATAAGTAATGTTAATGAATTTATTTAAAATTAATTAGGTACCCATATAATTATGTAATATGAATTACCTATCTAGAAATAGAAAATAGTAGAACAAAACTTACGATCTACTTATACAAACCAAAAGTTCTTTCTGCAACATAATTTCCTTGATTTATAATGCTCTTGCGCCTGCGGTCCGGAAGTTTGCTGATACCAGTCAGGAAGGAGTTTTTTGGTTATAAACGCAACTACTTTGGGACAGCTTGTATCATATCCTCATTACTGCTAAACCTTTTTCCGCCCATATACTCCTGGAGGAGACCGAAAAAGAAATGGTTTGAGGATGCGAGGTCTAGACTATACGAAAGATATGGGAGAAAGTTCAATTTCAGTTCTGAATGGTGGTCGCAATGCGACCATGACCATGTGATCACGTCATACTACCTCTTTAATATGGAACAGATTCCCCACGGTTTACAACCTTCTTAGGACAAGAATATGATTATAATACGTTAATTCACACTAACGTATACCTTAACTTCCCTTATCTTTCCCATTATCACTTAACTGAAAAAACAAAAGTTTTATGGAATAATATTTATGAAAGTGACTTATTGTTAGAAGACATGTTTATGAATTACTTTCAAAAATCTAACAAACTTTACGAATTTCGTTAATAATATGAAATTAATTTTAAAAAAAAAGGATATTTTGGTTTGTAGTTAATGCCCCAAGCAGTTGAACCGACATAAAAGGATACTTTATTTAATTTGACCTACAAAAATATAAATAAGTACCTAGATAATTGTATTTATATTTAGTAGATAATTGAAATGTATTAAAGAATACAAACAAAAATCAGATAGCTTATAATAATCATTGTACTTACATACCTTTACCATTTTTAACACATACACTCCCGTCAAAACGAACATTGCGAAATAACGGTAACAACGACTTTTACGCATTCGATTGGACTTAATTACTCCTACCTTAAAAGATCAATCTTCTGTTGACTGTGAACTAACAACATCGCCTTTACACCTTTACCTTTACCTACTTTTACCTTTGCCTTTACACTTTAATAATCACTTTAAACGCAAAAACACAATTACTAATGTGCAAATTATCCAACGGTAATGCAAAAGCGCATTAGATAATAAACGCGAAACGGAAAACGTAGAAATATGCCTAACCTTCTCAAAGTTTTAAAAACGCCGCACAGTATTTGGTATCAAATTAAAAATTCAGAGAAAAGAAAATGTTATCATAGAGTATTAGTATTAGTACAATGGTTGTGTATTTGCAAACATTATGCAGATAGACAAACGATTAGTAAAATATTGAAGGTTTCAAATCGTACCTTTGATCGTTGGCTGAAAGCTCGCAGTCACGCATCCCTCGCCGTGGGTTAGATATTTTAAACGCGGTGGGAATGAGGACAATAAACGTTGTTACCGTTTCAACATTACAATTTAAAACATTTCAACATAATAACCACTGACATTCCACTGATCATCAGCAGATGATTGTACCTACGTATTTTATATTATTACTGGGCGTGCAAAATTTACTCGTTTTAATTTTGTCTATGTGCCTAGTTAAAATTTATAAGTAGGTAATTAAAAATTGTTTAATCGAAAGTACTACTGGTTGTGAGGGAAATGTCTGTGGGCGGGGCTTTTTTGCGGTATTCATTATTTGTGATTATCATTCGCAATGTAATATACATAGTTATTACATTTTTATATAAAATTATTATCGTTCCATAAATAACATAATTATTAAATAGAATATAGTATTTTGTTATTACCCTATATATTCAAAAGTAAAATTTTAACGTAAATTTCATTATATTTTAATTGGATCAAATTTAAAAGTTAATTAATTTAAATTAGCGTTTCTCAACCTGTGGGCGCAGCCCCCTTGGGCTATATAAAAAGGCGCAAATACGATTTAAGGTCGGAAGCCGCGATAAATTGACAAGTTAAGCGCTCGTCTGATGGTAAATAGCGAACTGAGGTTCGAATCCTCCTGTACCCATGGATGTTTGTGAATATGATTACTAACCCAATTTAGTACATTTTAGTACGTATTTATAAAAAAACCCTGGAAAATTGGTACTACCTACCAAAGTCATATAAAAAAATTAAGGTTGAGAAACATTGACTTCTTTACTTATTGTTAGAAAATGTAAAAATAATTTGGAATAAAATTTTTATTTATTAACATTACCTACTTATCCTTTCCTGATCAAGCATTGATTTCCTAATTAAAACGTACAAAAAGCTAAAAATCTAAAAAGTAGAAACTTGAAAAAATAATAAGGAAAAACATTTTTTCCTTCTTCGGTATGTATAATATCAAGCGCTTGAGAGCACTGCCGGTCCATACAAACAATAATATGTAGGTACCCACATGTATTTTTAATAAATTTATAAAGAAGTGATACTTATGAGCACCGTCCGTCAGAAAAGGGTTAATTCGATAATTTTTAATACGAAATAAATATTATGTGAAACAATTAAAAACTCACCGTTTTTAGCCCCGCAATAAAATAAGAAGATCCTACCTGTAATAAATAAAACAAATTAGTTTACGTATTCTACGATATCTAAATATTTATGTGCCTACCTTAATTCTTCGACGTCCTCTAATAAAATATCACGAACCATCAACCATCAACTGCTACGGAATTCAGGCACTTCACAACTGCAACAATAAATTTAAAAATTAATACCTACTTACATACGCATATACTTATATACAATAGGTATTTATGTGTATTATATTAAATACTTAATATAAATACCGTGAGATTATTTAAAAGCGGGGCAAAAAGTGCCATGGCTGAGGGCGCCAAGGGAACATGGAACATTGTGAGGGGGGGGCCGATGTAGTAGTAGCTTGCCTCGGGGCACATGAGAAGGTTCAGCTGCCGTTGACTGCGAGATGAATATCAAAAGATATATTTAAACAAATAGTGGGTGTTCAAGAAATAATGTAAAATCTCTCGGGAGCGTATAAACAACACCAAAATAATTCCAAAAGTTCCTATAATTTTTTTTCCCGTGGCGCTCCCCTATTCAAATATTCAGCCACAAAGTTGAAAAACAAAAATTTAATAATTTTTTAAAACGTAATAAACGAAGGTCTTTTAAATTGTGTAATAAGTTTTTCGATATCACCTCAGAAGAGTCAGGGGTGCACTACCTTTCTAACCTCAAAACTAACCTGGAAGCTTTTTAAAGGTTTAAGTTTTTAAATTTTAAAGGACATTTTAGGATTAAAAAAAGGTGTTCTTGTTGAATTTCGATAACATGAACTATATTCGAGAAAATCACGCTTAAATAATAAGATGCAGAGTATCCCAGATAATTATTTTCTCGGATAAAGGAAGTGAGACTTTAGAATCCGTGTCAATATGATATTTAACATGTAAAAGATATTTTTCTGAAATTGCAACTACCGCAGACCTCAGGAAACTTTCATTAATAAGATAACCAAAACAAAAATGATTCACATATCCTAAACTTTCGAATTAACCTAACCGAGCTTCGTCGCACAAGGCTGATAGCTATTTATTTGCAATGGCTAACATTTAGATAAATAATTAATAATTAAATGTGTGAATTTATGTGGTTGTCGGAAAAAATGATTAGAATAATATCTGGGACGCACTGCATCACTTATTCTTTCTCTATAATTTTCTCGAATACGGTTCATTTTATAGAAATTAAACTAGAACAACTTTATGACCTTTTTGAAAATGACCTTAAAAATTTAAAAACTTGAACGTCTGAAAATTTTTGAGGTTAGCAAGGTTAGAGGTGCCCCTGGTTCCCCTGAAGATCTAAATGATCCATTGCACCATTTGAAAGATCTTCATTTGTTACGTTTGCACGTCAAAAATTATTAAATTCCAACGAAAGCTAAAAATGTTATGTACCTACTTTAAAATATATATATATTTTTATTTTTTAACTTTAGGGGTGGATATCTCCACTGGGGAACGCCGCGAGAAAAACATTTATAGGAATTTGTAGCATTATTTTGATGTGATTTATACGATCCCAAGAGATTTTACACCATTTCCTGGACACCCTATTTTGAAAAATATACAAAGTGTTTCAGAATAACTAATCCTACTGTTCAGATATGATGGAGGGCATGTAGTTAAACATTTTTTTGTAATAAAGTAATTTCCGGAGACGCTTACTTTACGAAATGAACAGTACCTCGGAAACGAAATATTTTTAAATTTAAGTCCATATGAGCTTTTTTGCTTATATTAATACTTGCCAGCATTTTGTAAAGTTTGGAAACGGTATTATGAAATAAATTTTCAATTTATGGAGGCTTAACCGGGTACGAAATCGGATTTTGTCGTTTATTTCGAAAACGATGCGTCGCACGATAAGAGTGCAAGCGGTCTTATTTTTGAAAAACATACTGAAAAATTTAAAAGTACTGCCAACTTTGCAGTAAACCCAGTGGCGTAGAAGTTGTAATTGGAAAGCTGTAACATTATGATGATTCTCGGAAACTAAGCGTTTCCGTACATTATTTTATTATAAAAAAGTGTTTAATTACATGCCCTTCGGTGTTTTGACATAATTATAGTAGAGTCCTTTCCCCCAAACCTTAAATGAACTCTAAAAAGTATTTGAAATTTTCAAAAACAGTAATGAGTGCAATGTGTTGGATTCTATCGAGGTGAAGTAGCGATTCACGATACAAAAGCTATAAAAAAACTTTCATCTCAAAAATAAGCTATAAAATATCCATCTTATTGTTACTAACATACCATTCGTCAACTACATACATATTTCGAATAACGATATTCAACTTTTCCATTTTAAACAATCCACCTCCTATAATTATACTTTTATATTTATATTTAATCGATTGTATATAAGTAGATAATAAAAATATTTGAAGCCGATTTAAAATTGAAGCAAAAAAGCTTCGTAATTTTTAAACTTAATTAGTAAATATTAAATACATCTTCTGCTCAAACGGCCAAACGATCCAAAAAAACTCGGGCGAAATTAAAAACGTTATAACCTCCTAAACGTAGATGTCGTGCTTTTTGTAACAAATATACATGCGCAGGTAGATATAGTGTGCTTACTCTCACCGTAGAATTTTTTACGACTTTAATAACCGTCAGTTATTTGCATACTAATTTAAATTCTCACATCAACTAACCTAAGTCACTTAATTCTTTATTGCTCGTTTGCGGTTATATACCTAACGTAGATTGTCTTTTAATGTTGAACTAACTACTTGCTAATTATTTACATTAATTTAATAGGATATAGATGAAATAAAGCTAAAAATATATTAGCCGAAGAAAAACAACTTTAATTGTTCTATTATTCCATAAAATCACAAAAGTTACCCTGGTGGTTAAGTACTTAAATCCATTAGGCCGCCCAAAAAGAAGTTGTAAAAATATTATTCGTTTAGTTATTAATCAAACTCGTAAAAATTAATAACATAAAACAATCAAATGTTACTTATTAAGCTTCTACTTTTATTATTATGAAGAAATATTACTTAACGTTAAAATTGTTTTTCTAAAGGAACGAAAAAATAATCGCATCGAAAGTTTCGTATAACTATATAAATGACAAGTAAGATTTTAAAATGGAATTTTTACCGTGATTCACTGTTGCATGTAACCGAAGTCGTTTAAACATCTTTAGACACATTCTCTACATCAATTTACTACAATCAACTGTTTAATTACTAGAATGAATTATTTTATAATTTGCGTCCTACGCTTTTATGCAAGTATTTATTAAACATTTCACTGACGTACTTAAAATATGTGAAAATATTTTTCCGGCGTTTTCCCTTGACAATAATATACAAAAAATTAACGAAATATCTACCTGTATTAGAAGAATATTGTCGTACATTCAAAAAAATAATAAGTAAAAATTATCGATAAATAAATTAAACGGTTCGAAGCGCGCAGCGTTCTCGTATATAATTTAAAATTCTCGAGACACCTTACATTATTAAAATTCTTCAGGAAGTCACTACTTGTTATACACCCCTGGGAGATTCCTGGTGTAAAAAAGTGCTTCATATAGTACTAACAAGACGAACGTCATCTATAGACATATTAATACGTAGGCGCCTATTTGTCAAATAATTAGGTACCACAAGAAGTTTAGAGAATCTATTTTTAGGAAACTTTGACCGATTTGCGGTTACATTCTAAATTTAGCTCTAGGTGCTAATTTTAATTTATATTTTAGTTTGCCGTAAACGATAGGAGCTCGTTTTCAAAACGCAACATTCCATTCTTTTCGGTTTTCGGGTAAAAATTGGTTTCTTGTGCATATGTATAATAATGAATGTTTAAAAGTGAAAAATATCCGTATTAAAATACGTCTGAAGAATTATATCTTCTATCGAAACGGCACAAGTCCTCAAAATGTAATACAATTAATAAATTAATATTATCTAGGAACGCTGACAAACTGATTATCAAGAAGAACTTTATAATAATATAACCATATAATATGATATAATTATTCATATTCATATAACAGAAATAATACAGCATAGAGCTGATTACCTTATTTTCTTTTCAAATTGTTATTTGTGCATAAGTACTTTCTATGTTTCTTTTAAGGTAAGCGTACATTATACCGGGGAGAAGCGGGCCGCATCGCAGCACATTGCTCTACAACGAATAGTTGTCACGCAACTGGCACTCCAGCAATTGGTTGCGCTGAAATGCGACCCGCTGCGCCCCGGCATATTGTACGCTTACCTTTACTAAACGAAACAAAAGTCAAGTCGACAAGTGCCCGCAAAATAATTACACATTCACACCGATTTAAAAAAAAATCGAATACAGGCTTGTTTGTGTGATGCTAAAACCAAATAAAAAATTAAATTTCGTAAAATACACGGAATAATTACAAAATTCCGAAAAATAAACTCGTTTCATTTTGGAATTGAACTCAAATACTTTCCAGGTTATTACCAATACGAAGCTTAACTATTCGCGCAGATAGTGACGAATGTCCACCTGAAATGGATATTCTAACATAAAGTAAATGTTTTTGTATCTCGTATTCTAGTGAATTTTGATGACAACTAATTTACCTCCAAAGGTATTTAATTTTTAATTTTTGAACATCTTTGTTATAGATAGGTATTTATTTTCAAAAAGTTTCCAAGAAATCAAATGATTAACCGGAATAGGTTTCTCATAAATTTGACCTTAAAAACCGTGAATTACCCACACTAATATATAGTACTATATATAAATAACTTTTTAATTGCTTACTATAAAAGTTACGCTATTCTGATTTTATCATAAGAACATAAACTTTAAATAAATCGAGAGAACGATATTTGACGTTGTAAAATATGAATTCGCTTTTTATTTATTTTTAAATTGTTATATTTTAAAAAATAATCGACGTTACTAAACAACAACTTGAAAAAAAAAACGAAAACATTAAAGTTATCTGATTATTGTTCGATGTTTAGTTTAATAAAAAGATAACAAATACTGATAATTATCACATTTCGATAGTGCGCTCTTCGTAAAATTTAAAAACATTCCAAATTAATAATAAAAATAAAATCTAAGCGTCAGCGTCGCGTCGTATTGTCGAAAATTAAAAATTAAATACTTGATTTATTTCATAAGAATATTTGTATCGATGGTTATACGATTACTAAATAATTATTTAATACTAGTATAATTAGTTTTTGCAACAAATAATATGTAATTATTATAATTTTATTTTCTAAACAAATACGATAAGAATAGTAGTATCTTGACCGAAATATTTTTGTTAATTATGTACTTATTAAGGATAGAACTGACTTATTAAAGTGCGAGTTTAAATGTTCGGTTGTCATTAAATGACATTGCCTTTGACCATAATCTCGTTTTTTTTTAATAGCTGCTATTTAATTTTTGCCAATTTCTTTTCCTATTTATTTTCTGAAAATGACCCCCGATAGTTTTTTTTTTTAAATTAGATGACAAAATTTGGAAAGAATCTAATAGAAGTGATACCTACTTTAAATTCAATAAAAATTAAACATCATACGAGTGATGCAAGTGATTAAATTAAGTTTATGCTAAACTGCGACTATATCTGTATGGAAACGATCGTCGAAGTCAATCAAATTATTGTTTCTACGAGATAATCGGAGTTTAATCTAATCACTTATCTATGAATAAGGTCGTAAATGTTCCAATTGTCGTTTATCTGCAGCTCGCCAGTAACCTAATCTATCATAAAAACGTCGTAATAAATTCAACGTCAGTTATGCAGTATATCTCGTATTTTCTGTCGAACATTTACAACTTACAACTCTCTTATCTCGACTACCTATTTAATTTGATAATATTATTCAGGTCACGTCCAGAAATTAAAGAAAACTAGAGAAATCGGCAAAAATACACGATTGTCATTAAAAAAAGATTTTGGCACTACCAAAGCAAAATTGCCGCTACTTTTATTTTTGGCACTATTTTGAAAACGCTTGAAAGAACAAGAAACGACTACCTATAACAATGGGGAATAATATATCGGGCAAAACATTTTTCGTTAATGATATCTTGTTCTATAAAATTCATTTTTAGGAAAATAAAACGGCCCGACGTTTCACTTTTAACTAATCCCGTAAGTATAACGATTATAAGGATTTATTCAGTGTAAAAACGATTCTTTCGAAATATCGCCAGATTTACGCGACATTTAATGACACCGCATTTGCAATAACAAGTTTGTTATTAGCGCGCAATGATCTCCTTGTTTTAATTTCGTTTATTACATAATTTCGCATTATTGTTGTAGCAACCTCAAAAATGTTAAAATATTAAGTATAATTATGCGTTTACTTATAACATTTTTTTTAAGTACTGTTACAAAATTAGATATCATAATCGATCATTTTTTTTACTGATATTAATCGCCTTGATTTTTATTTAAATTTAAATAAACTTCAATTTATTTTTATAACAATGTGTTTTTAAACTGCACTTGTTCTTGTTTTTTTAATTCCAAGTCTGCAGTACGTACGTACTTTTATGTTATAATAGGTAAGTACGTTTCATCGAGCTAGTTATTAATGAAAAAGATTAGCATTTTTACAGTAATCTGGAAACCGTTTTACAACTAACTGAAATAAATCCCCACAAATAAGCATAAAATGCACAATTTGCATTCGGAAGAATTTAACGCGTGACTTCCAACATTAACACCATTACATTATAAAAGACTTAACTGGTAGGCGGATGACGTGCATTTTTGTCCGCAACAAATTTTCTTCGACGAAAACGTAAAGCAATAATTATGACGTGACGCAATATTAAAAATAATTATATCCATTCAGCATTTCAGAAAAGATAGTAAATCATCTCGCTGCTAGAACTTGACACGATTGTGATGTAGTGCAAAAGTCTACGGTTGATTTCGCGAACCTTCTTCATTTTCTTAGAACGAGAAAGTCCACACATCTGTTTGATACAATTTACAGATAAAATAAATTACTATTGCATCATGATATTGCGAATTTTTCCTTGGTTTGATTGACAGACGTATAACAAGAGTACTGGTTGATTTTCGTTGTGGTTTTAAGGTTCCGAGAACCTCCAATAAATGATATGTAAAATAATTGTTAATCAACTATTTAGTAGGCATCTACCTAATTTAATTAATATATGTAATAATTCAAAATGTAACATTTCTGTTTTATTAAAATTAACGGGGGATCGTAATTTATTTATTTATGTTTACGGATACATATCCAGTACAAATACAAAAAGAAAAAAAACAACTGTTCACAGGAATAACAAAATTACAAATTGACCCAAAACAAAAATATCAAATACATAGTTGTAAATAAATCAACCAAAGTACTTTTAAAAGTAGCTCTGGACATATGAAAAATGTCCAAAGTGAAACATTATAAAATGTTTACATTAACATGTTAAACATTATACATATGTATTATAAAAACATATAGCTCATCCAAACTTATATGATGTCACGTCATCAATACAAGGTTACTAGATGATGACGTTTCACACACTGCTGTCACCCCGTACCTCGTATTTTGACAGTTCTAATCAATTGTAGTCTTTATTTATACCATCTAATATGTGCGCAGGTAAATCATCTATAGAATATGTCACTTTCCAAACTTTAAATCGAATTACAAATAAACAATCTAGTAACTTTTTGTTGATGACGTGGACATCACCTAGGTTTGGATAAGCTATAAGTAACGCCAATTTCATAATTTTTTAGTAAAAACGAACAAATTACAAAAGAACGAATCGCACATTGCCATGAATTTACTACATAGGAATTAATTAATTTATGATTAGTTCACCGTGTAATTATAAGTGATTTAAAAAAAATACTTATTACATAAACGTTATTTATATTTTTATTTATATTTGTTTTAATTTAAAATACTTCCTATATAAAATAAAAATGAAATAAACGATAAATTATAAAACAGTTATCAAAATATAAACAAATTTTAAAAATAAATTCAATAGTTTCAAATTCAAATGCTCTTAATACGAGGTATGAAGGTGACAGCACCGTGTGAAACGTTTTCATCTAGTAACCTTGTATTGATGACGTGAATATCATATAGGTTTGGATGAGCTATACCGAATTAGCTAGTCTAATTTTTGGTGTGGCTTTCTAGATTTTGTTTGTATTAGCAATCGCACACGTCCATGGTTGCAGCGGGATTCGAACCCGCAATCCTGAGCGCGCTAAAAGGCCAGTGGAAAGGCTGACCATCTAGGCCACACGGCCCACTATCGTCAAAATTAGAATCTTCTAAATTTTTCTTTCTATTTCCTACTTTTTTCTCGTCATCGTTTTCCTCTTTCACCAATTTCCAGCGCAGATTTTTGCCTACGTGCTTAACCAAACTCGATTTTCAGGGAATTTGTGTTAGTGCTTAAAGGTCCATGTAATTACACTTTATAAATACATGGAGAGTTAGTCGACAAAGAAAGACCCAACCTTTCCTCGTCGTATTAATCCTTTTTGTTTGTAATCCTTTTAGAGAACACAACACTCGCACACTCACACGCAAAAGGCCTTATAAACTGAACGAACACTCCTCGCACACACGAATAATACGGCGCCGTAATTTAAAATTCAAACTACTGTAACAAGCACTACCGTTGTGTACCACTAACGCGAAAGATCTGAAGTGGTTTTACCAGAATTCTATATATTAGGGGGACCGGAAAGTAATGTCGCTTTCTTACATTAAATTCAAACGAATAAATGTTTAATAAGTCTTTATTTTTAATCAGTAATATAATCACCCTCGTTATCAACAACCTTTTGCCATCTAGTGTGCAAATTTTCAATCCCGGACCGATAAAAATCAATTGGTTTTTGAGTAAAATATCTCGAGATGGCATTTTGGACATCATCCAAATTTTTTGCCACTAAGAAAATGTTGTAGGGATCGGAATAAATGGAAATCTGAGGGTGCGATATCGGGCGAGTATGGTGGGTGAGGCAGTACCTCCCACCCCAATTCATTAATTTTTTCCAGTGTCCATTGTCGTGTTGCAGAATGACGCCCTTTCTGTTGACAATCGCCGGATACTTTTCGATTAAAGATTGGTTCACTCGATCCAATTGTTCATAATAAAGGTCTGCATTAACAGTTTGTCCAGGTTTCAGTACTTCAAAGTGAACAATTCCGCGAATACTCCACCAAACACAAAGAAGCGCCTTTTTGGGATGTAAACCCGGCTTCGCAGTACTTCGTGGTGATTTATTTGGAGAGAGCCACTGCCTTTTGCGTTTTGGATTATCATATAGGACCCATTTTTCGTCTCTAGTGATCGAAAAAACGGTTCTGTGTGGTGCCGTTGAAGCAATACGTTGCATGTGATGGATCGGTTGGCTTTGTTCTCTTCGGACAGATTATGGGGGACCCAAACACCTGCTCTGCTTATTTTTCCAATCTGCTGTAAATGTTCTTGGATGATCGACCAAGGTTGGTTAAGGGTGTTTGACAGTTCCTGGATTGTTTGACATGGATTTGCTTCCACTTCTGCCCTTAGCATATCGTTGTCTAATGTTGTTGGTCTTCCTGATCGATAGGAGTCAGAGAGATCAAAATTACCGGATCTGAACTTGGAAAACCATCGTTGGCATTTACGAACGTCTAATACACTTGGATAAGCATCACAAATGTTTTTGGTCGCAACTGTTGCGTTACTACCCTTGCGAAACTCAAAAAGCATACAATGCCGGATATGCTTTTCTGGTATTTGGCTGGCCATTTCATCCCAAATTGCAAAAAAAAGTTTAATATTGAATTATTTAGAAGTGAACAAGTCACAATAACCTTAAAATGACTTTGGCACGCCTTCGAGATACACAATAAGCTGACAAATGACAATCAAATATCGACATGCGCAGAAACGACATTACTTTCCGGTCCCCCTAATATAAATACATTCGAGTTTATACGTGAGTACTAGGAAATTCCGCTTTTATTTTAAAAACATTCAGTTCTTTGTTCGCACTACGATAAGCTATGAAAGTAGGCGGTGCACATGTTTTATTAGTTGCTTTGTATTTTATCGACCACATAAAAATGCGATTAAACTTTTATCTGGTTTATGGTTTGTAATAGGGAAATTTTCGATGCTTAAGGGCACACGAATAGTTTTTAAATTAAAAATAGAGTAAATTTATAATTCTGCGTTATAAAGGCAGTAGATAGTGATTATCCATTATCCAAACTGGTAGATATAAGCGAATTTTCATAGAAAATAAAGCTATTGCAACCCGTCTCATGACGGGACCCAGACGTGTCCTTTTGGCTTTTCTCCGATCTCGGCAGATCTCTCCTAGATCACGAAAATATAAGTCATTTATTTTGGGTCGGACATATATATTTATATATATTTTTTAAATATTTATATATATATAATCAATTTCTTGTGGACACGATTCCGATCGCAATTTTGATCGTAGGAGACTGAAATTTGGACAGCGTATTGTCTTTACGAAAACGATGGACGAGTTCGTTAACCAGCCAAATCGACTGACCCGTTTCAGAATGGCGGCCGTTTAAAAATTATTAATGATAATTTTTTTTTATTCTTATAAATTTCTCTCGTAAATATTATTTTTCAAAAAATGTATTTCTTTCGAGAAAAATTAAAGAAAAAATGAGTTTTTTGACATGCGACGTGAAAATTCGATACCGTGGCTTGCGCGCGATCGGATTTGTTGATACCTTGCATGCCGTCAAGTATGACGTTTACGTAGTCTGTAAGGCATAGTGTAACTTAATGATAATACGCGGGTCATTCTCGTTGGTTGATTGATGAAAGTTTGACAAATAAATTTTACTAAGCGTCTTCACTATAAAACTTGTCACAAAATTCCCCCACAATGTAAATAAAACAAATTTTTAGAAGTTGAACTTGGCCAAACATTTTCACGACAAGTTTTACCTACCGTACGAGCGTCCACACGGTAAACATGTTTAACAAACACCGAAATAAAAAGTTTTTCAAGTTTTGTTTATATTTTAATAGGTGTCTTCACGGTAAAACTAGTTTTATGAAATTTGTTTGACCGCGAAGACGCTGCTTAAGTATCACTAATATCTATCAATGGGCTGCGTTTTTAATAACATAAACTATAAAAACATGCAATAAAGTAAAGCTAAATAAAAAATATTGCGCACAGTTCAGAAAATCGTAAAATAAGCTTACAATTATTAATGTGTTTCTTGTTACCTATGTTAGGCATATTTATTAATCAATATTTTAAATTATTTTTCTATTTTCTAATTAGATAATGCTATTTTTATTAAATTTCGCGTACGCGAATTGTTAAATTATCTACTAATTGAAAATTAGGCATGTTTTTCTTTAATTACAATTTCTTAAATTCCAATAAGTAGTTATAATGTTTTTCATAAAGAAAACGAAATTTTGCATTTTGAATCGTTGTGAATGTTCAAAGAATGAATTATAGGCAGGTATTTAAAATGTAGTAATCATTATTCGATGTAACAATGTAATAGCAGTTAACACCCTAGAAATTTTTAGTAATCCGAATTAAATACAGTGGACTCGCGTTAATCCGACAGCTATCGGACCGAGGCTGTGTCGGGGATTATCTAAAATAAACATAATTAAGGGCTGTTTAATAAGTAAACGTAAATAAGCGCAAGTTGCGCCGGGTTAATGGAGTCAGACTATCTCGCTATCTCTCTTGCACACATTAAACACTCTTCCGGGAGCGGTGCGCCGAATTACAAGGGGCGTCGGACTGGCGAGCGTCGGATTAGCGCGAGTCCACTACAGTTGCAACCGAACGAACACACTTAATCTGTTTGTTAACAATGGATAAGGGTTATGAGTACAATAGAAAACCACAAAAGTTCCTCTTATTGACTTAGATTTTTTATGTAATGTTTAATTTATTATTTTATTGTTTTATTTTAAATTACCTACCTCGACGTTGAATAAATTAAATTAAATTAAATATTTGTAGAAACAGACATGGTTTTATTATTAGTTTATAAATTTTTAAGCAAGCCTTTACGCAATGCTACGTTAAAACATTAATTAAATGTTGTTTTAAAGTTAAATTAAGTTTAAAAAAAAATCCTCGAGAATGTCACGAAGATGTAACGAATTCTTTATTTTGACTGATAAAAAAATCGAAAATTCAAGAACCATAGATAACTTTCTCGATAAAAATTAAATAATTGATCGAAAAATTACAAGTCAAAAGTGGTAAATCCGAAAAAAGCTACTGTACGCCATTAGAATTTAAATTTATTTTTAAAGATACGTCCTGATATTTCGTACCTAAAATTTTGATAAATCTATTTTTATACATTTAACTTAACTTAAGTGACGTTTTGTGCTTTTGCTTAAAATTATTAATTAAACCTAGGCGTTTTCTTTTAAAATAAATTTTTAGTATAGGCAAATGAATGAATTTGGAGATTTTATTAGAAAATACGTCGGTTGATTATGAAACTTTTGGGAAATTTCATATGTGTTTATTCATTTATCATAATAAGCTGTAAAATTGTTAGTAAAACCTAAATGTCTGAATATCTTGTAAGTTAATCGACGACAATAGTTCGATGTGAAAAGAGTCACGTCGATAAACAGAAATACTTTCTTCTTTCGTAGAATTGCAATTAGGATCGAGAGTTATTTTTAAAAAGTTTTAGTTTAATATCTCTCTATACACTTGTCTATTTATAAACTTTCGCTTTACGCACAACTGCGAATATTATTTTTTGAACGTGCAAAATTTATTATAGAACTTTGTTAGTTAATAATAATTTTCGCCCGCGGCTTTAATTTAAATATCTACCTACACTTAATTAAATTTGAATTACAAATTTGAAATTTGTTAGATTTGTTAAAAATCGAACGATTTTCTACGCGTGACGTTCATTATTTTGAATTATTTAATGTGTAAAATTTCGCAGTACCTACCTATTCAATCAAAAAAATCAATCTCAATGTTTTCGTTAAACACCTACTAATTTCCTTATTAAAATTTATTAATATCTATATTCACGAAATATGAATATCGTTTTAACATCGGTGACATATTTATGGGACGGGAAATTGTCGCTTTAGGTAGCAATTTATTAATATGTTCATAAATTACCAAAAAATGTCAAGTTCTTTTTGCACATACTTTACAGTTACCTACTTTTTATAATGATACGACGTTTAAACATTTAATTCGGTATCAAAATTACCATATTATTTATTACGTCGACATCTTCTTTTCTTAAAAAAAATATAGGAATACCTTATTAATTAATTAATTTTAATAACCTATTTGAATTTGAACTGGTTATGTTTAGTTCGTTATCAACTATCATGTTTTTGATATCATTGGCAATGCTGTGTACAAGCGTACAGTGAATTGAAATCGATAATTAGTTAAAATATTAATTTTAACGAAAACTAACAATAAGACTGATAAAAGCATGCCCACTAACGATAAAAATATAACATGAAAATGTATCTATATTGAAAATATTACTAAAATTATATAACTTACATATCCCTACTTGAAGTGTTACTCTCGGCTTTCTCTATACATTGCAAAATTCCAAATCAGTTATTTCAATTTAACTTATTCTTAAAAACTATTTTGTTCTAATAATTTAAGTAAGTAAATATTAATCGCAATTTTACTATCGTCAATGCAATTTTTTCGTTTTATCGCGAAAGTTGAATTAACGCGGGATTTTTTAGATTTTTATAAAATAAAACTACACAGTAAGTATTCATAGTAAATTCATTCATCTTTAGAAGTTTCTGAAAATTATGTTTATTATTGCCAATAGTGATTTAATTAGAGTATATATTAATCATTTGAACTGTAACCCTTCGATAAACTGTTAAATTTAGAAATGAAAGACCAATATTATCGTTTTCGGAAGAAATTTTCATTGTGATACTGTTCTATTTTTACATTTTTGTTAAAAATAACGCTACGCGAAATCCTTATTAAATCTCATCAACCCTCTCTTTATCATTCGTGTCGTCAATCGATCAATAATTTTCTCTACGAGTAAACAAAAATATGAAAACTTTCGATTTATAAAAATAAACTTGTACAAGTATAGGTAATTATTTTTATAAATTGTTAAAATTCACGAATTTTCCAAAATATATATATATATATATATATATATATATATATATATATATATATTAAATATAATACCTATGTAATTATATTTTAAAATGTAAGTAATCGAAACGAAATTTACGTCACTATACTAATTATTCGTATTCCACTTACGTGTAAAATTTATTAAACGTATATAAAAATTTGCCAACCAAAAAACTACGTTCTTTTTTAACGCCAAATTAACTACACCTAGCACATAAAAACGAAACAATAATTATTAACAAAAAGAACATTCAATTTTCAATTAAGTTAATAGCAGTAACCATTACGAGCACGACGAGCCCCCACTTTCGTGACGTAATCGGAGTATTCTACATATGTCAGCCTCTGGAGCCGACTTTACCAATGTTTCTCCACATCTGCAGAAAGAATAACGTGTAAGCTATTCACTTTACGAGTTAGATCCGAAAGTTGGTTCAAGTGTTTGTTAGTTAAGTGCTACTTGTTCGAAAAGATCGCATAAACAGTCGGACGACGGAATCTTTTTTTTTTTTCGAAATCCGTCACATCGGCAAAAGTTAAACCGGAAATAAGACGTCTTTTATAAATCGAAAGTAAAATTGTCATTGCATCATTTTTTTGTTGAACGAATCGGAAGAGACGAACAACTGCGATCAAGGAAAGAGGCGCCAAATTTTTTACCTAACAGGTGGGTGCCTATAGTTAATTTTTTTTTTCATTTAAGTTATGATATATAGTAGGTATTTCGAATTTGAACATAAGAGTGCGCATATCGGAATTTCGAAAATTTTAGAATTTGCCCGTTTGTAAGTATTTTATTACTTTATTCTCTTTTTATTTATTATGTTGCTTATTGCTTTACCAACGATAAGAGTAAAGCACTTTGGGTGTTTCGTTTTCAAAATGTTGCTTCTTGCGCGGAGTTTATAATAATAAATGATAACAGACTAGTTTAATACGTAGGTATTTGTAAAAATTTAAAACTTTAAGTCATTGTTAATTTTGATGTAATTATCTACATAAAGCAATCGATGCGATCATTTTTAAATTGTTCAAAAATTATAAGTATCGCACTTTTAAAAGGGACAACTGCGTCGAGAGAATATTACAAGTAATTCCGGGTTAATTACAATTACGGAGAAAGCTTTTTGTAATTGTTTGTATACGTGCGTGTACGAATATAATATGATAACCGATGAGAAGTTATTGCGTCAGAACAATTTTAATTTTATTAAATCACGCTTAATAAAAATTAGGCACTAACAACTAATTAAAACACCCCCCGACCTAACTCAAACTGACTAACATTCGCGCGGGCACAAATCGCGACGAATTAATTTCCATAACCGATTAATACGGTGCGAAAAGGGAACATACGTCCGAAGTTCCTCCCGACATTGATTACCGTGTAATTCCGGAAAATTTTTAACGCATTAAATAATACGCATTGTCATTTTTCGGAAATTCGAAGGTTTAAACTAGCCATAAGTTTGTACCTACGCGAAACTATTTTGATCGATTTTATAGAAAATGATGGAAATTCACATTTAACAAAGATCTCCCACGAGTTTATCGGGCACCTATAAAATATTCTAAAAAATCGAGCTTTTACGAAATTGCAAAAAAACACAACGCGTGACCTATATTTTTACGATTAAAAGACCAAAATGGATAAAATATTGTATTTTATTTTTTGTAAAATAATAGTTGGCAATTTATTTTAAACAATTTATCGTATTATAACGAATCGCGCCACGTTTATCCCTAAGTAAAACAATCGAAAATGCATAACGTGCTCGATAGAAAAAAGTAAATAAATTCTATTAAAATTTAAATACCTATCACGCGATATGCCTCTATACTTACTTTTTTTTTATAATTTAGAATAATCTGTACGTTGCGTTGGAAAGAATTTTTAAATTATACAAAGAAATCGTAACTGTTCATTCATCACAACCCACTTACTGACTGAGGTATTACAGATATAAACACAAACTTTTTCGGAAGCAAACTCTACACCTTCTGATCTTAAAAATGTAATAATAAAATGTAAATTCGGAATCGGCAAAATGATTGAGATGTAGACGGTATAAGTTTGACGAGTACAAAATTGTCGAGCGTTTTTAAATTCGGTTAACTTTCATCCGGATCATTAAAACAAATGCAATCTTTTAGAATTTCAATTCATCTTCTCGTTTCCATTCGCACGTGTACGTTATTACGTTGTTTATAGTTAAACTGGGCTTAATTTTACTCGTCGATGAATAGTTCGTTGACGAACTAATCAAAAAAATCGCTTTATATTTTTTATTATTAAACCAATCATTATGCTAGTGTACTAACAATTTATTTTCAAATTGTCGTTCGACTTGTACAGCCCCGAACTTAACGAACGATAAATTCGAGGACAATAACAAAACAAAATTAACGGAAGTCTTGATCGTTTGTATGTATAGTACTTAACCATGAGAACTTTATGAATGAATTTTGCGTCTAAAATGCTTATCGATTTGTATATTCGATATGGAATTGGAGTTATGTAAGAAATTTTATACGTTTCAAGGCCTTTCCGATGTTAAGATAAAAAATGGTCATTTCTTGCGTAAACGTAAGCGTGGGAAGCAAGCGCTAAGGACAATTTCCCGATCAAATATTTAAATTTTGTCTTAAATCGGTATTCTTCTGATATAATTAATTCTTTTAATATTCCAAGCGGAATCTACATTAATTTATATTCTGGGTACAAATTTATATATACGTAATCGCGATAAATGTGGGGTAAGTTCTATATATTTTTGACGAGACCGGAAAAATAAATAACCGCGTATATCGTATGTCCGCGATTCATTTGAAATAGAAGATGCGCGAACTTTGGCAAGAATTATTATGTATATTGCAAAATATAGAAATATTTATTGGTCTAGACCGTTTCGAATCTGCCGTTGACGGTTTTATAGCTCAAAAGCCAAAAACCTATGTTAAATATTAACGCTATCAAATTAATGAAGTGAGAATTGAGCAATACTACTAACAATTAAAATCGCGTTCATGGACGTTTGCCCACGAGATTTGTTTAATTGGCGACTCCCAACTTTTCAATAACGTCCCCATTGTTGCTCGACGGTTTTTAACCTCTTCCTCTTTAAAGCGCCCGTTTCGGCTTTCGATTTAAGTGCCGAAGTAAATTTTCACCTTAGCCGCGATTTTAACTACTTGGCAAAGGTCATGTTTGGTCTCCGTATATTTCGGCCATAAAATTTGCAAAAATATAAAAACTCTAAAATTACGAATCCAGACGGAAAGTGCGAAACCGCGACGTTTTCTTTCATCTCGCAGATAATCCGCCTTTTGCAAGTCGTTAAACAGATTTCGTCGTAATAAATTTTAACGATTTACGTCAAAAAAAAAAAGGAAGACGAAACGAAAAAGTAATATATAAATGGGGCATGGAAAGTTTCACAGTCGACGTTGTTTAAGTCTGATGATACTTTGATAGTGTCATTGCCAGGCAGCAAGATCTATCTGGTTGTAAAGTTGAGATACTCGATGCGTGACCAACTGTATAGGCTGCAATGGCAGCGCCATGCTGTCTGCTAAGTCTTGTTGGTATCTATATACGTGCTCCTATAATAACTGGCCTTCACAGTAGAACTAGTTACAAGAACGAGAATTAATAATTACTCGCTAAGAAACCGCTTTACTTCCACTACTAATTGTAAGAGATATCACATTACGTATTACGAAAAACTCGTCAACAATTTCATTTTCCAAACTCTCGTTAAATAATTGCACCCTTAAGTAATTCAATCGTTCCGAAACGAATCTGTTATTTTTAACCCCCCCCCTCCCAACCCCTTTAAAAATCTAACGACCAATCACAATATTGGGATTTTCGTACGTTTAACGATAACACGTCAACAGGTTATCAAAATTAACAGGATTTTTTACAGAATGGATCGTCAAATCTCGAAACCTGTTGCGTCAAAAACGTGCAATGAGAAAATTTTGCTTCGGACGTTTTCCTTGAACCCCAAACTTGCCGAAGTTCAGAAATAACCAGATGTTTAAAGATTCATTATTGGTGTAACAAATGAGTCCTCGAAAGAGATGTCCCAGAGGTCAGAGTTTTATGAGTGTGTGATGTTCCACAAGTGGTTACGTCCATATAGCTGTCAACAAGTGCAACTGATCCAGCTGTTGCAGCCGCGACTACTTTTACATTAGTACTAACTTTACGCTTTCAATTCCGTTAGGTACTGATAAACTGGAAGAGTGGGATGGACTATAAGCGTGTAAACGAAACGTTTTCGAATAATTATTAACGTTGTGTTTACGCAAACGACAATGTCATAACTCAATTAGTACACTAGTTGCATTCCTCCTCAGACCGACCACCAGCATGCTGGAACCTTGATCTGCATTTTCCCTTTTTTTATTTTTTTTTAGAAAAACCTAAATAGATCAAAGGTTACTAACACCTATGTCGCATGTCCTCATAAAGTGTCGACGAAAAAATCTGGTAACAAGTTGTAAATTAACGTAGGTATTTAAGCCGATTGCGAAATTGTTTCGAACCTCCAAGTAAATCTCGAAACTAATTCGAAATTATTCTATTAGCGGCATTTAAAAAAAATCGAATTAAAAATAGGAAACGATTAAGAGCTTTTCCGCCATACAAGTCAAATTAAATACAAAAATTAACACATTAAAAAGTAATTCGCGATTAGAATCTTATATTCTTTACCAGCGGCAGGTCTAACAAAAGTGGTCGTGTCGCTTTTGTGCCATTTCCTCGGAGAAATTATTTTTCGTGTTATGTTTTAGTAATAACATTCTATCGTTTGCCGATTAATTATGTTAATACCGACGTCCGTGTACGTACGTGACGGTAATTTAGGTACCTATCGGGAAAAATATTTTAAAAAAAACTGTCATATGTTAAAAGGAAATGTTCTAATCAATTTGGTAATGAAATTAAACGGTTATTTGTGTTTTACATTAGTTGCAATTTTGACGTATGCGATAACTACGAGATTAAAATTATTATTTTTTTTTTTGACGTACACAGTGAATATATCGGAATATATGGCGCTTTATAACTGGACATACAAAGAAATAACTAGATAAACTTTACCATTTTGTCGCTATTTTAAGCGGTTACGATATTTATAATAAATACATAAAATAAATTCGAGGAACCGTCAATGAAAATATTATTGGACGAGTATTTTTATAATTATTTTTGCGTAATCGATATTCTCACCGTGTCAGGGGTCAACGATATTGTTTAGCGTATTTTAGGAAAAAAATACTTGCGCATACGTACGCATCCTTTCTAACAATACTGATAAACTTGACGAAGACTAATGCAGTTGCTCATTAGAGCGCATTATCTAAAAACGTCAACACACTTTGCGTATCAAATTAATTGTTTTTGGGCGTCTTAAGAATCCCTCCTCGAATATTCGTATTAATGTTTACAAGTGAAAATTAGCTGTACGCGTGTAAATTTGTACATTAAAAAAAATTAAAAAACCGATAAAATTAATATCTACCGCTCCAGACTCGCCACAAGGCTAGAAATATCACTCGCTACAAAGTAACGCGTTTATTGACTTGCTTATTAATAAACTTAATCAACGATTATTATTAACTTTCTTGGCACTTCCACGTTTACATTTTTACCTAGGGCAAGATAATTACTTGGACACGATTATTAAACGTCAATTTATACGTGGGTATATTAATTTTATTCCGAATTGCCTATCTACATAAGGATGTACCTACATTCGCAATTACATGTCTAGATAGATAGAAGCACAAATTAAAAAAATATATATTATAGGTAAATATTAGGTACCTACTTATGTGCCATTTAGCTATTGCTTAGAAATTAAAATAATTATTTTGTCTCCGATTTCAATTATTTTTACTATAATTTCAACTAAGTACGCGTTTATTTTTTAATTAGGTATAATTTTGTTCAGTATTAATAAAAAATTAGTGGAATTTATCTATTTTTAAAAATCGAGGAGATACAATTCTAAAAGCTAGTAGTAATAATATACTTTCAATTCATAATAACTTAATGCTGTGCACGTGCGAAAAAATATTTTAAATAATTATTCATAATAAAATATCGTTTTTTCATTATTTAGATTTATTTAAAGAATTGTAGTAATTTTAACTTAAATGAGAAAATGGGGATTATTCAACCACTTATTTTTTATGTTAATATGGCGATTTAACTATCTATTGATAATCCTGTAATAATAAAATAATTTAAGGTAGGTAGTCAGTTTTATACGGACTCCAAAAATCTTATAAAATAGTTGAAAGTGTTGAAACTACCCCACTGTCTCACAACTCAAAATTAGTCCTTTAAAATGAAAAAAACGTAATTTATTAACATAATTAAATATATGTAATACCAAACAAATATGTGGAATAGAGGCATGTAAAAATATAACGTAGAAGCCGGTTTCACCCCTTAAAATTGTACTGGGATATGGTAAATGTTCTGTTGTTGTAAAGAGTTGTTTAACTGTAGATATATATATATTTATTTTAAAATGTCGACTTCGTTTGTTTTTTTTTGTTTCATCTATTTCAGTACCATAATCTAAACGTTATTAATGTATTTATTTTGTTGATTTTTCTAGATTTTATAATAAGTATACGTGTAATTTTACTTTGAAGTGTGCATTACGGTTATTAATAACGTAGGTAATCGCGAGCAGCTTGCCTAAGTGCTACGAATCTTATTTAAGCACTGCTTTACAGTTTACCTCATCGCATTTTCGTTAACTTGCACTTTATTCGTTTTACGAATACATTTTCTAGGCCGTCTAAAATATGTTTTTTAAGGTTATAACGCCGAAGTATTTTACTCTAAGATTTATTTCAACATTTGGGATACCTTCAACCGTTGATTGAATGTACCGTATATGTGCCATTTAAAAAAAATAGTTTAATAACAAATTAGTTATAATTTTATTAGAATTACTTCAACATTTAATTATATAAGATAACGTAGTCTTGCATGAAAATATCTTATTACAGAATATTCCTTTTAAATTGTGCTAGATTTAATTATAAAAATATGACAAAATCGTGAAATAGTCTCTTTACGTCGATTAAAATTTGAAAATTATTTATAACACTTAGGTTATAACATTATACCTACTGTAGAGTTTACTTAAAAACTTTGTAAAGCATTTCCAAGTTTTTTTATTATAAAGGGTGATCTTTCAATCTTCTGATAACTTTATCCAACAAATAGATACATTACCATAGAAACGTTTGTTCGAACAATCGTTTCCATGGTAAATATCTGTCAGATAAGATCGCAAGATGGAAAAATTTGCCCTAAAATGAATTAAAGTTTAAGATCTTAATTTAATTTTATAATTTTTCAGTACTTTTCGGTGTTACTTTTACGTTAAACTTATTAATTTAATTCATTTCGCTCATCTAATTATCTAGAAAGGCCTCGTATTTTACCAAGCACTACAATATTGTCACATTGATTTTGTTATTTTCTTTCGGTAAACCGCTTGAAAAATTAAATATCCACCCCATCGTAGGCTATCCAAATTGCTAAATTTTATAATCGCCATAAATCAAAAACCAAACAAACTATTTTAACGTTCTTGTACATGTATTTATAAAGGAAAATCTATGTATGTACCTACCTAACTTTTAACGAGAACTTTTATAGTAGAGAAAAAACAAAGTTGTGATCTCATACGCAAAAATTATAAGGAAAAATATTAATCGAAGAGCTTATTATTAAAAGGGATTAATTGTAAGTCGTTTTTGGTTATTTTGAAATATACATTGCATGAAAAATATTGAATGTGAAAAATATTAGTTTTATTGTTTATTATTATTAAATGGACTTGAGTCAGATTTTTTCAAACGTAATTTTTTGATAGAAAACACAAAACAATTCTCACAAGGAATGTTACCGAAAGAGTACACACCGATTTTGATGAAAATTTTATCATAGTAACTACTACCCGATAGATGATGTTTGGTGAAAAAATTAGCTGCCATAAAGACTTCGTTTATGTTTGATTCAATACAGTTGGTAAAATGGTGATTTTCAAATTCATAGGACTGTTATCAGAACGGTTTTAGATATAGGTTTGAAATTCGTAACAGTTCAATTTAAGGTTATTTTGTACATTTTAGAATTAAAAAAATTTTTTTTCACGTATAGTTTTTGAGCGCGGCCGCCATCTTGAATTTTTTGAAATGGATACATGAGGTATGTTATATATCATTAGAAAGCTTATTTTTTCTCTGTTTAACCATCTAAAAATTGTATGTGGTTATATTAGGAAAAATTGAGATAAAATAGAAAAACGTTTTTCACATACCTATTTGTTCGGCTATTACAATGTATATATGCTTATATGATATATGTATTAATAGATATATTGTACTTACTTTAATTCTTCTATTTTAAACTTACTTTAAAATATAGGAATCGTTACATTTATAAAATATTATTAAAGGAAACCATAGCTAAACCATACACACCGATTTTGTTTCCTTTTACAACTATTATTTTGCATTTCACTACTTCCGGCGTAACTAACAATTGTTTGTCATATAAAATATAAATGAAAATTTTTAGCATCATTTTTTTTCACAAATATGATCTGTTTAGCAGTGGTTATTACGATAAAATATATAACTATGTAAAATAATTAAGTTTAAAATAGAAGAATTAAAGTAAATACAATATACCTATTAGAATAGATGAACGAAAACGTTTTTCTATTTTATCTCAATTTTTCCTAATGTAACCCCATACAATTTTTAGATGGTTAAAAAATTTAAGATGGCGACCGTGCTCAAAAACTATACGTGAAAAAAAAATGTTTTTTAATTCTAAAATGTACAAAATGACCTCAAATTGAACTGTTACGAATTTCAAACCTATATCTAAAACCGTTCTGATAACAGCCCTATGAATTTGAAAATCACCATTTTACCATCTGTATTGAATAAAACGTAAACGAAGTCTTTATGGCAGCTAGTTTTTTTCACCAAACATCATCTATTGGGTAGTAGTTACTATGATAAAATTTTCATCAAAATCTGTGTGTACCCTTCGGGTAACCTTCCTTGTAAGTACAACTTAAAAACACTACTTGTTATACAGTTAATTAATGTAACGGATATTTAAATTTATGGAACAGTGTTAAATTTTGAAGTTGGTACGATTTTTCTATTTTTCTCACAACTAGTAAAAACGACTTACTGTTTGTTAGTCCGTTTTAATAATAAGCGATTCGACTGTTCAACTGATGATTCCCAAAGATGCGCCATTTTCTGTCATTTAACGTGCATTTTTTTATTTTTTCAAAAAGCAAACAGTTTAACCGTGAAAAGCTTGATCTCGTGCTTTTGCCCCACCCGGTATTCATCATGGAAAAAAGAATGGCATACCGTTTTTGCATTGAAAAACCTCGATATTGCGCTTCATAATATAATTTGTGTACAGTGACGTGCGAGAAAAAAACTATTTTAATTTAAATAGAGAAACCATTCAACCAAAACCACCTTAATAAATATTTTTATTTAAATTAAAAATTTTGTAATTACAAAAATATTTATAGCATTTTATTTTAAATACGCAAAAATAACCTGCCCATCGGATAAAACTAAAAACGTACCTACGCACCTATCGAATAATTAATGGCGCGTTTATTTGTAAACACAGATTGTGATGACACTTTATTATAAAACGCGTTTGTGTCGTTAAAAAATCGGTAAAAATGCAAATCGACATAAAACTACTACGACGTCATTGAGAAATTCCTGTTGATCTTCGAGTTTGTGAATGGAATTCTTGAACTCTTTCGGTTAATAAATATATATATATATAAATTGACGTCGTGGAAACAATTTTGACTGACGTTGTATTCGTTTCGCGAAACGCCAAAAAAAATTAAACATTCGTTATGTATTTAATTGTATTTTTTTTTCGTCGAAATCACCTGTGCCGTTGCACGTTCTGCTACGACTCGAGATTCAAAGGCGGCTTGTTAGAGAATAAATGATGGGGCATAATCACAGTCCTCCAGAGAAACAAAAAGTAAAGTTATGACTTCATCGCGGCTCAGTAAAGACCACCGGCCGCTAACAAGCCCGAGATTTTGCAGATTACACGCTGTGTGCGATTACACGAATCGCACATGTCTTTAACCGTGAGAGATTACGATTCAGTTTCGTTTAGGATGGGTTTCGTAATAATGCCACCACGAAGAATTAGAATCGGGAGGCATTTTTATGAAGCGTACTCGACGTTGATTACGGGTGAGAAAAGTCGGTTTGTGTCGAGATAAAAAAGAACAAGAACTCCGCAGCCGGAGGTAACTTGATCTCGTTGTGTGGCCGTTCGCGGTGGTTCTTTTACAATTTGCGCTTTTTCATTAAAGCAAGGCCGTTGATGGCCGAAGGCTTTCGAGATATATCTTAATTTTGCGGCTCGTTTATTGGACAAACATTGATTTTTTACGAGTTTTCTCAAACTTCGCGAAGATGCGATTTGCGGTATCGTAAAAATCGATAAACAATGGGATTGTCGCCAAACCAAACCAAACGTACCGGATAATTTACTAAAAATAGCCACGACCAGTTTTAAAGACCTGCCAACTATCAGAATAGTAAATAAAGATAGAAACATATGGCATGATCCTGCCGTTCTGTTAGGCCGAGCAACAGGTGTGCAATAAACTAATAGAAAAGGATAAAATAAACTCGATATTAAATGTTCAACATGTACAACCAGTTTTTATTAAGTTTCTGTAATATTTCAATAATTTCTTTTTACGTTTCTCTCTTTAATGTACCTACATTATAATATATGTACAAGTATAATATATGCGTGCGTTCGTTCCAATCGAGAATTTGTTAAACGTTATCTTTTTAATGGCGATATTCTTAACATTATGCTAATTGCTCTGGATAACCTTACGAACTCGACTACATAAATTAATTTCGGATGGTGCGGTTCGAAATCGTAATACTTCAAAAAATCAAATAACCTCATTAACAATTTTAAAATCACCGATACCGCGGAACGACACCGAACGTTCATAAGCTCAAAACATCATTAATATCCATCAAATACTACGATAATAAAACTATTCTGGGACTCTGACGATATTTTAGATTTTTTAATTATTTCGTTTATCTTATGTTAATTTCGATGCACGTGCGGGATTAAAATGTATTTCGTCAATTTTTATTACCATCGTCGTACAATTAACATATAGTTACTATATATAAGTGAACTCTGAACGATTTGTAGGTATTTTAAAATTTTCTAGTAATACTTTCAAAAAATGGAATCTTTCGGTTCATTTTTAATTGTAATAAAATACTATATGATTATAAAAGTATATATATATATGTATTTAATTCGCGGACATGGCTCGATTTTTCTTCCATTTAATATTAAATTATTTAATGATCGTGTTTATAACGAATTAGCATAAAATGTATTTTTCCGTCAGCATTTAATATTTTTATAATTTCTAACCGCATATTACTTATTATAATTAAATGAATTATATCTATTGCGCAAATTTGTTCTAATGCGAATGTCGTAGGGTACGTTTGAAAATATAATTTAAAACGCTTTTCGATTGACTCAGACGAACGTACATAAATTATCTTATGACCTTTAGTATCTTACGTTGTTATGCCATAGACGCTTTTAAATGTATATACTGGTTTTAGCAATATTATTATTATTATTATTTTATTATTATCATTACGATCATCATCAATATAAACATTTAACAAACGTACTAGTGATTTATTTATTATTAGGTAGGTGCTTATAACGAATTTTCGAATAATAAAATTTATAGCTATTTGTATTACAAGGGAGAAAAGTGTATCATTTCCTCCAGGGGATGAAGTTTACCGCCATACCAAAGGGAAATGACACTTTACTCCAGAATAATAGACACATATGATTTTTTCGATATTTTTCACAATTTTATTTCAGAACTTTTGATTGTTTTGAAATTTTTAAGTAACGTTTAAAAAGTTGATTTGATCGTTTTTGATTACTTAACACTTTTTGAATTAAGGGAGAACGGGGTAACGCCGGTCTGCGGATAATGCCGGTCATTGCTAATACTGACGTGTGAAAAAGCATACGTGCGTTTCGATTAGGGGTACAATCTGTGGTTTTGCGGCAAACCTGCGTCCGAAATTTGGTTGCAGTATCGTTGTTCTACGAGTTGTGGTGAAATTAAGTTAGCTTTTATAATTTCTGTTATTAAAAGTTCGATTCTTTACTAGGATGGATTTTTATTTTAAATTCATGCTAACTTAGTTATTTCTTTCTGAATTTAATTTGCAAACGTTGCATTGTTGTTAAGTAATTTTTTTGTGTCGTAGTTAATCTCAAAATGAAAACGTGCATATCGGATAATGGCGGTCAATTCCTATGGGGTAATTCCGGTCGGCCTCTTACAGTGACCGGTATTACCTACCCTTCATGTAACTAAACCGTAAACTGAAACTGGCTTATGTGACGAAAAAACAAATGACGATTTAGATGATTCGGCAGTGGAAAAAGACTTGTGCAGATTGTCAAATATGCCCATAACATAAACATTCAACCATAATTTCTAATAACACTGCTAAACAAATTGAAAGTTTTTTCCTGGTTCCTATTTACAAATAGCCGATCTTGATTCATATTGTTATACCGAATCCAAATCTGCCATTGGTTTTTCTCTAGCACATATAGTTTCAAAGAAAAAACTTGATTTTGTTTCGAAATAAAACGCTCAAGTGATTAGCTGCATTTAATGTTACAAAATGTACACAAAACCCTTTAAAATGTTCCATTTGACAATTTTCTTTTGTGTAGTGATTTATCCTGGTCTTCTCTAATCAGGAACCAACACTAATCACCCAACATGTTCACATTCCATCTTCCCTGGTACCACGTTTTTCCAACACGTTGAAAGGTCTTGATGGAAACGCATCACTTACGGCTCCCAAATTGTTTGGGAAAAAATCCAAATGGGAATGTAAATAATGCATCTTTAGCGACATATTACATCCCATTTTATGGCAAGCCGTCAACATTTCGTCGACGAGGGTTTTGAAATTGTCCGTTTTGTTGTTGCCTAGAAAGCCGTCCACGGCCGATTTGAAACAATTCCACGTCGTCTTTTCTTTTCCTTGTAGAACCGCATCGAAACTGTTATCGTTCATGAATTGCCGAATTTGGAGACCCACAAATATGCCCTCCTTTATCTTAGCTTCGCTGATTTTTGGAAATTTTTCTTTTATGTATCGAAAACTTCTTCCGCCACGGGCCTTTTACAAAATTCTTTATCGGCCCTAATCAGATATTGTTTCTATCCACAAGACTTTCATGTAAAATATTTTTTTCTCCCACAACTATCTGTCTGCTTGGCCAACTTTCTACAATGTAATGCTGCAATTTAGCACAACTGTCCCACTCGCACAAAAAGCAACTGTATTTGGTAAATCCCAGTTGCATTCCTAACAATAAAGCTATAACTTTCAAATCTCCACAGATTTTCCACTCATATCGTATATACTCTATGCTCGTTAAAAGGCATTTCGTAGTTTCATAAGATTCCTTTAGTTGAACTGAATATGCAACGGGAACGGAAGGCAACTGCATTGCCCTTGTGCAATAGAACTGCTTTCAAACTAACTTTAAATGCATCAACGAACAGTCGCCATTCTTCAGGTTTGTGTTTACGTCCAAGGGTTTGCATCAGACCGTCAACATCACTGCAGTATGTAAGATTGTCGTCCATGTAATAAAATTCAGAAAACTTCTTTTATTTTAGTACTGTGTTGCAATAAATATCAACTTTTCAATCGAGAACCTAGCAACTCGGCTGATTTTGCTTAAGTTCAAATCACGAACCAAATCGTTTAGTTGTATCTGTGTGATCAAATGTGGCTCTTTGGATCGTTGCTAGAAACAATGTCAACATTTCTTCATCTGATTCTTCAAATTTTTTTTATGGAACAGGAACGGGAGGATCAGTACAATGGCCAACGGGTCTTATCGCCGATGTTAAATTAGAATACACAACAGATTTTTAATTTTTTTGCAGAGAAGCCTGCTATCTTTATTATGCAGAAGTAACAATCGGTTAAATGATCCTTTTGTTCTCTCCATATCGTAGGTTCTGCGAAGGGTATACATACACGGGAACCTTTTATCCACTGTGGAAGGCGATTTGCACAAGAAACACAACAAATATGTGGTGCCCATTGCTTATCTTGGTCTCCAATTTGACATTCAAAGTGCAGATGATAAGCTTTCCTTATTAGCGCAGTGAAACGTCGTTTTTGGTGTTTAGCAGTAAACTCCCCACAAACATAACTAAAACCTGTCCGGATCATTCGCACATTTACGGGACATGATTAATGTTTCTACAGTTACCACTCAAAAACACAAGAAATTTTGAGATCCTTACAAAACCTCACTCGCTCCACAAAACAGCACTAACACCGACGAGGTTCAGACATAAATGATCTAAACTTAGGGAAAATTGAAATAATATTTACAAATATTTATCAGAGCGACATGCCCGTTGATGACATTTTAATAACTTTCTAAACTAATGCCGATAGCAACTACCGCATTTCCAAAACTTCTCATCGCTAATCCATAATTACCTAATTGTACAATATTCGGTGGAATTTCAAATTCATATATTTCAAAAACTACATGTGATAGAAAAAATCTAAAAGAAGATTTGAATTCAGGGCGAAAGTTTTGTTTAAGAACCAAAAACACTGTTTTGCAGTGTAGCGCTTCTTATTATAGTAAATATTTCTGTTAAACGTAATTATTTTTAATAGGTACATTATTGCTTAATTTACAATTTCAGTAACATTCATGATTTACGGTACTGTAACAGTTAAAGTTCATTTTAGCATTAGGTTCCTTAATGTTTCGAAAAATGACCGCCATTGCCCGCGCAGTGGGGAAATACCGGTCAATACACTATTTTTATTTTTTATGTAATATTTTAATTTGTGCAACTCCTATAATTTTTCAAGTGTATACCTGAATTTAAAAATTAAATAATAATTTTTTCGTTACGTCAAAACTCCCTTAAGTGACCGCGATTATCCCACTCTCCCCTCACCTATTATTGCGCATGTGGCCAAAAAGCACGTCGCCGCATTATTGCCATTATGAAGCAATGGGAGTCAATTAAAATATCAACGAACGATTACTAAAAATAAACTACTACACAGTTAATAGTTACTATACTTTAATCTCTGCACCTGTTTATTTTAATTAACCTCCATTAATTTGTATTCTGTATAGTGAGAATCGGCGGTCGTTGTTCCAAATGTTTTGTTAACAACTATTTGCGGTTTCGTTGTACGGAAAAGTTTAACTCGATGATAAATAATCGATGCGTTACGGACATTTAAATTATTATAAATAATTATGTAAGTTTACGTCCACGCCAAAATTTTACCATTTAAATGGTTTTTTTTTGTCCGACTCGTTTTCCCTAAATTAATTAATATTCTTCCGATATTTGTTTACGAGTAAAGTGGTCATTCATCGATAACTATGTTAAGTCTAATATTAACATCTTACGACAATAACGATACCTCGATAAGATAATAATGATAATTACCTTTCTAATATTTAATACCTATCGTTTTTAATTCAACTAAACAATTCTAATTAATCCCAAAAACGATGTTACAGAAATGTGGTGGCAAAATTTAATAAAATAAACTCGAACAACGGACTGCGCGATAACCTTGACGTCCCCAATATTTTTATTATGACGTACATTCCTTCGTATCAACGCTTTTTGCATATTATTGGCCTTGACGAGGTTATTAATTAGCGCCAATTTTGATTATTTAAATCGATCGAGAATCGTACCCTTCATCGTTATTTTATCATAATTATTTTAGATGAGGGTTTAGGCACCTATGCCTATACTTTATTATTCGCGACCCGATTAAAGAAAACCGAAAATACTAACTAATAAGTGTTTTTTTGCAGATGTATCACCGATCATCATCAACGTGCGTCAGCGCTAAAGGAGTGTGGGTGTGTTTGGCACTCTCGCTAGTTCTCCAAATGGCACAAAGTACCCCAACCCAAAGGTCGCGACCTCTTCTTTCTCACCACCTCACCAAAAGGGCGTTTGCCGATCAACAATGTAAAGGAGTTTACGACAAGAGCATATACGCGCGATTAGACAGAATTTGCGAAGATTGTTATAATCTCTTCAGAGAACCAGAACTCCACAGTCTTTGCAAGTAAGTATTCGTCGTAAACGAGCAACAATTAAATATATACTTACTTACATATTATAATATTGGATCAATTGCGACTGTATTTAGTGTTCTACAAATTTTCGAAGTGATCAAAGTACATCGCGTATCGTTTTTATATATAGGTATACCTACTGTAAACAGGTATCTTGACGTTTTCAAAAAAAAAACTCGTCTGACAAACTTCAAAATTACGTACGCGGCTAATCATCCGGTAACTGTTGAAACTGATGAGATATCGGTTACGAAGAAAACTCTGAAATATAAATCACCGTTTAAAAATCCCGTAAATAATTGCACAAGAGATAATCCCGGTTTCTCTGAAAAACGTCCAACGAATTTCCGGGGTTTTGCGAGAATAAACACGTGATATAACATTTCAAAACGTGATTCAGAAACGGTTTTATCATACTACAACTTGCCTTTTTACTCGGACGTTTCTCGCGAATTATTCATTGATAAGTTGACAACTAAACTATCCGGTTCCATTTCGGAAAAACGACCGGTCGTCGTTTTCGTAAAAGAGATAATTTCGCGCAGTTAACGAGATTTATAAAATAAAATTGAAACTTAACTTAATCTACGAGAATAATTAGGTAATTACACTTATCGTTTTCAACATCTGTCTAAACCAAAATTAAAAAACGTACAGGCGGAATGTATTTATAAACGTAGATTTATTAATTTGTTAACGACAAAAAAGTTAAGATCGCAATTTAACGAAATGTTTCAATTAAACTTTAATATTGTAATTTTGGATAATAACTCAAAGAACGGCCTTGATTCTGTTTTTAATATCGTTTCTTTCCATTTTCATTAAACTTTATATCGCTCTTCTTGTTTGCTACATACTGTATATATATGTATATATATCTACTATCTTCTATTGTTATTTTATCGTAATTATTTAGTTTAACGAGTTTTATGTTTAACATGTTTTTTTTTCTGCTTAGTACCTTCTTTTCTTTCTCTTAACGTGTGTATGTATTGCAGGAAAAATTGTTTCAAAACAGACTATTTCAAATCCTGTGTCGAGATGCTAAATCTACAAAAAGAAAAGCAAGAGATTTATGATTGGTTAAGGACGTTAAATCGACGTTTTTAAGTTATTTCCGAAATAAAACTAATCTAACTTCAATAATTTACTAACAATAAAAAATAAGATATTAAATCGATCAAAATCTATTGTTTTGATTAGTTGTCGAGAGGAGACTATTGTAAAAGGTTGTGCATAAATTCTGCTTTGTACATAAACTTAATTAATATTATTTTATTAGATAGGTACTGTGAATGTGCGTATTTTCTACTTCCCTTATAATATTTAAATTTGCGTTTGCTTCCTGGTTATGGATTATTTAATTCGTATTGTAGTTATTAGTTAACAAAACTGCTTATATTGTTACTTAATGTAGTTAGTTATTTTTTAAGGTGATCTGACTTATTTTAATTATTATTTACTAACATTACACTATAATTTTATTGCTTTTATAAATAATGTAGAAAGCTTTTTAAATAAAAAAATAGTTTTTTAACGAAAATGAGTAACATTTTAATTTTAGTTTAACTTTCGAGTCTACTACGTATTTTACTTTGTTTGCACTTTCTAAAGGTGGGTTCGGACTAAAGAAACGTGCCGTTCAAGCACGTTCTGAAACAGCATGTTCCTTTAGTTTGAATCCACCTTAAGCCATCCAGTCAGCGGTCTTACAATAATGCGTTGTTGTTTGCTTATTATCCATTATCTTTTGATAATCATATGTCACATTAGGTCGTGACCTTATATTGTAAGGCTATTCGAAGGATAGTTTAAGCAGTAATTACAAATTTTGCAAATAACTGTACCTACTATCAAAAAAAAAAAACTTCTACCTATTCGTATATATATATTTTTTTAATTTACATTAGACTGCTTTGATTTTTTCTGTCAACTCTACGCTACAACTTACAATATCATAAATTAACCACGCACGAATATAATGTACCTACTATGTACATACATAATTGTAATCTAAATGAAATGTCGAGTTTTTCAACTTTTCATAACAAAATTAGTACTTACTTAGTAAATTTAGAATTTCTAAAAATTATAAATAGTATTTTTCAAATATCACTTTATTACGTTAACGTTAAAAAATTGATTATCAATTTGCATTATATAAATACCTAAATAAAGTTACTTATAAAGTACTTTTTCGTATTATAACGGAAAGAAGCGAAAAACGAGAAAAAGTAAGTACTCACGGCCTACTTCCTATTTCATTAAACTCCTAATTTAGGTATGATCAGTTTTAAAAGTTAAAGCGTCACACGTTTTGAGTGCTGTTACGATATTTTTCAAGTTCGTTTAGTCGTACCGCTAATTTTTCTGCGTAAAAAAAAATTAGAAACGATTATCTATACGTTATTCACGATAGGTGCCAATCCACGTCGTCCACGTCCAATAAATTTCTTTGCCACGTCATATGTATGCAGGTAAACATCGGTGAAATATGTCTCGTTCAAAATTTTAAACTGAACATCGCAAATATACAATTTAATAACTTTTCATGCACGACGTGCATTTGAACCTATGTGAATAACGTATACTATTATGATTTACGACATAAGGAAGTGTTCGCAACTTCAACAAGAAATCACCCTCAAATAATAATCGCTTGTCAAAAGTATAAACTATAAATAGTCAACGACAGACGAGTTCTTTCCAAAATTATATACCACCGCGATGTGCGATGTGCGATGTGTAGTAAATAATAATTATTATCTTGATTTACCTATTACAATTATTAGATTAAGACTTCAAGAATATCTTATTTCATTTAGTATGTGCCTTTCAGGAAAGACTGTTTTACATCAGACTTTTTCAAAGCGTGTTTGGATTCGCTTCAACTTGAGGATGAGATGGAACAGATTCAAATATGGATAAAACAATTACATGGGGCCGAACCGGGGGTTTAGGTACACTTGCACCTCTTTTTTTTTTGTTTAACTCACTAAATTTAGTTTTAAGTTCGTTTCATTTTAATTTATTAACATTACACAATTTTTATCGATCGCTTTATTTGGGAATTTTTTAATGCATCCATCTTTTTTCCATTTTAAATTTTAACGCTTTTTGCGCACAATTTTTGACGGGGAAAATGTGCAGTTTTTGAAGTTTAAACCGTATGGCGGAACCGTATGGATTTTGCTGCGACCATGCGACGTTTTGTGTTTTTTCGTATGTGCTCGCAGGGATAGTTTTTTTTTGTTAGTTTTCTTTATCCTAATACCGAATTTGTTTTTTCAGGTCTCAATGTTTCTCGACCCAGTTTTTTGGGGGTTGCTTAGAGGCTCTACTTCTAACTGAAGAAACCGAAAAGTACAATCAAATGATCCAGTATTTGAAAGGGTAAAGGAAGTGAGCCTAAAAGTACTGAACGCCCGAACATGTCCTATTATTCTAGTCCAATCGAATCTGATGTATTATTTAATATAGGTTTTTTGATGAATTTTTGTGGTGTACCCTTGATGACAGCGTAGTCGGTCACATTTTTCCTTTTTTTTTGTAATTTTTATATGCCTACTACTTTTAGATTTTCCAATCCCGTATAGATGTAGATAATTATTTATAAATTACGTACCTCCCTAGAAAGTCAGAAGAATGTGACCAATAAACATTTTTATCATTTTTCGGAAACTGCTTCGCAGACGAGGCGGTGTCTTAAAAATCGATACAATACATCACTGCTATGATATTATTTATTCGTTAACGTAATTATGACTATTGTAATAAAAATTTTATCAAGTAGTAATCCGTACACAGACTTTTTTGCAAATAAGTTTTAATATTTGTAAATATATCAGTGTAAGTATGTTATTGTACTATTTATTATTTTATTTAAAACGTTTTATTTTTTTATTCAGGCTGGTTTATATTTTTATTCGTGCCTTTAGCTGATATATTTATAAAATTATAGATTATAGAGATCCATTTGAAGTATTTATTGTAACGTTCGAATCGTTTCAGTTAATGTATGTATAATTTTGAATGAGGGCTTTAACTTAAAAAATTGTAATTCTTTTAATACAAAAGCCCCATTAACACATTCCATTATCAGTATTTTTTGTATAGTCATTATATTTTTAATAATACTTACTCCTCGGTCAATTAAGTATTTAAATATATTATTGTAAATAAATACGGCATGTGTCTCCATTTTTAGTATTATTTTTATAAATTATTTTACATAGGTATTTATTTAAGCGCAAATTTTTAATGCTTTTTGTATCCTGGGCACGCATGTCGTATCTATATATTATAGTATTCGATATAATATTATTGTTTGTGTAACATAATGATGAATTTTGTGCCTCAACGGCTATTATTTCGAAAAAATTTATAAATGTAAAACGGCAGCTTGAAATTATTAGTTAAAATTACATGACAAATTGAACAGTATATCGGCTAGTTTTATTTTCAAAACCTATACGTATTTACCTACACTCTATAACAATTTAAATGTCACTCGAATACCTTACACAAAACGTCAAAACAATTATCATAAGTTCCTATAACAAATTTCCCTACGACACGATGCCGACGCACCCCTACTGAGTTATCAACTTTTTCAATTAAATCTTAATTTTTTTATTGAAATTTAATAATATTTGGTATACATTTGCAGTAAGTGAAAAACTTGCGAATAATAGATTTTTTGATATCGCCCCAAAAAGGCCGAGAATGCCTACTACCCCTAATATTTCTAATCGCCATTTTATTTCGAGAATCGACGTTTTACATTGTTAATGACATTTTTATATTTCCTAAACATTTTACGATAAAAAGGCACTTTTTTCTGATTTCAATAAACTAGGCCACATATGTAGACATCTATGCAAAAATGGTTGCCTATGCCGAACCCTGAATTTCCTAATTAATTTGAAATTTATGTGATACATCTTTGTAGCTATCTAACAACATCTTAAAATTTAGATTTCTTTTGATTTTTATGTTTGAAACATTTTATAAAATCGTCAAATAATAAAATACCATTAAAAACGAGTAAACAAGCATATGTAGGTGTATCGATGGAAAATACAAACAATATAGTACATAATTCGACGATAACCTAAAGAACTTACTTGTATAATAAATGTTTAGAGAAGCTCCCGCCATAATCTTACTCCAGTTTCCAATATCACCTTCGCACATCACAACTACACCAAGCTCCGAAACCTTCAGCTTGTCATTTTACCACCACTTGATCGAAAATCCGAGTTTGGTTATTTTCTTCTATAACCTTTATTACACTCAACTAATTAACAACACTTAAACAAAGTTACATAGTTTTTTAAGAACATTAAAACATAATATACGGTTAACACTTGAACGTCGCGGACGTTGGGATACCGAGACGACTTCTCGCGCAGCTGTATATTCACGTAGTACAAAGTTTGACCACGAAAATTAACTACGGGGGGGAGCCGGTTTTTGTAGTTGCTAGTTAACTCCGACTATTGGTCCATTAGAAACAATAGATTGTTTCAATAATCAATGTTATAGAAATTTATAGTAATAGTTAACTGCCAATTGAGAAACCAACCCCCAATTGTCGATATTATCGATCGGAAGTACCGGACGTAACTGACATAAAAATGGTTGATCGATTTAAATTTTGCATATCATAAACATATACAGGTCGATTCAACTTGAAATATACAGAAACTTCAGAATTTACTCATAAGTTACCTTTCAATAAATAATAGGAGTATATTATATACTTCTAAGGACTCTTGGTTATTTTAAATTAGAGCTAACAAAATGTTGAATATATTATGTGTATTTTTTATGAATTAATTAATATTTAGTTTTATAGTTGCAAACATATATATATATATATATATATATATATATATATATATATATATATATACAGGGTTAGTTAAAAGTATGGAGACGGCGATTTATTGTCGTTAATATTCATTTTAGGAAATTATGTTCAATACAAAAGTTTGTTATGAAATTATTATCTACATTTGAGAATACTTGAATTTTTTTTTCCTCAATTGTTTTTAAGTTACGTCATCGATATTTTTTTGAAATGACAACCTATATTTCTGATTATTGATTTCGATAATACATTCTATTCTCTTTTCAACGATATACAATTTTCAATATGTTACATTTGAAAAAAATTGAGAAAAAGTGCCTTAAAGTTCAAATATTAAAGATCCATTAAATTAGCAGAATTAATTAACACTAACTAGACTCATTTATTTGCAATAAACTTATCAGTCACAATCTTATCATTAAAAACAAATTAATAACTAACTACATTAAAGTAAGTGTTCAAATTGTTGTCCATTTCTAATTTGACAATGACCCAATCGATTTACACTTTTTCTCAATTTTTTTCAAATGTAACATATTGAAAATTGTATACCGTTGAAAAGAGAATAGAATGTACTATCGAAATCAATAATCAGAAATATAGGTTGTCATTTCAAAAAAATATCGATGACGTCGTAACTTAAAAACAATTGAGGAAAAAAAAAATTCAAGTATTCTCAAATGTAGATAATAATTTCATAACAAACTTTTGTATTGAACATAATTTCCTAAAATAAATATTAACGACAATAAATCGCCGTCTCCATACTTTTAACTAACCCTGTATATATATATACCGCATGCGTAAATAATAATTATATATATATCATAAATAAATAAACGATAAATAATAATGAAGATAAATTAGATTCTTTTACATGGGTATTAATAATAATTTATTAAAAGTTATATTTAATAAATAATTAATTAAGTTCATAATGCAACTCGCTAATAGGTATTATAATATAGGTACATACCTACGCTATTAACAACACACTATCATTTAATGTTCAATTATTGGCAGAGAATTGAATTACTGAACGATTTCTTGAGATATTACAGTTAACTTATATTCGCTGTTGTAATTTTTTTGTTGAACTTGCACCGATTTGCTATACAGTCCTTAATTTAAATATCCACATGTAAAATAATCTAAAGCAAGAAAGGATTTAAGTTGGGTAGCTCAGAATAAGAAATTCGACATCAAATGTTGATAATAAATCAGTGCTTCGGGCTTTCCTTTAGATGCTTCATACGTTTAAATCCAAATTTGCGATAACGAGCTCAAACACTGAAATATATTGAAAATTTACAAAACATCTGTTTTTCTAATACATTTTTTCAGGACAAAAAGCAAGAAGGAAGGATATCTGTACCACTGGGAAAAATTTAACAATTTCTAACTTATAATAACCAAACCCTAAATATAAAATACAACTATTTATAAAAAGATGGCTGAGTTACAAAAAACGATGTTTAGTTTTTTAAACTTCCAACTAAACTTCCAATATCTAAAAAACTAAGCATTTTTCCAAGAGATGTTATAAACATTTATTTTTCACATTGAAAAAAGTTGAATTACCTTACTATATATTAAACTTGGGTCATATAAACAAAATAATTTCTGAAGCAACTGTATTATTAGGACTGCACTTAGGACTTAGTAACTGCACTTAGAAAATGTTAAAATTATAATTGAAAATATTAGGAAACAGGAAAAGAAATAGTTTAATACGAAAAAGAAAAATTTAATAAAAATAAGCATAGGTACTATAAAACAATTTCTACAACAATAAAACTTTAAATTGTTCATCTATACTATTCATAAATTGCTTTACTACTGATAAAGGAATTTAATGATTAAATATCTATTTAAAAACTATTTAAAGGTACAAAATATTACTTAAACATAATCACAGATAACAAGATACTAAATAAAAATTAATACTTTTTTTAATAAATAAAACCTTCTAATAGTCCAGTGACATTTTCGAAATATAAACATATTTACATTTGAGTGTATTTAAAATTAATAAATATTTCAGTAAAAAACCTACATACCGTGGTGTAATTCTTAAAGCATGCTCCTTTTTTAAAATACATAAAATTAACTAAAACCACAAACGCTTCATTTCATTGAAATTCCCATAGTTTCACGTTTGAGATTAAGCCAGTCTAGTATTTTTTGTCTCGGACTTTTCGTTTCACATAAAACTTTAGTGGCTTCTTGAAACTTATCTTCGTTCCTACGAAGATACATCAACGCGTCCCTTTCTAATTGTTCTAACTTTTTTGGATTTATTTCCGACATACTCAACATTTCTGTAAGATACGGATTGAAGCGGTAATAAACGGTACTAGGTAGAAGATCGTTAAGCATAGTATGAACTCCCTCAGTATCTGTGGCACTGTCCAGAATCTTTAGAAACTTAGTTTTCCATGATGAACTGTTACTTGTAGGTTGATCGTTTTGTATTTCCAGCTGGTTTGGAATGTTGCGGCCAGTTCCGAATGATACCACACACTGGATAGGATAATCGGGCCATATTTGTTTTGCTTCATGTATTGCCACAGCAGTAGGATTATTAACTAAAATGCCACCATCCTAAATGGATTTTAATTTTTAGTTTTACCTATTAATTTAAAAACAAATGTAACGTACCTGATGCAATAAATTACCTAATTTACATTCCTCAAAATATGTCGGGGCAGCTGCAGAAGCTCTAACCGCTTCCCATACTTTATGATCATGACCACCAATATATTGAGACTGAATGTTCCATGGAAGGGCGTAGTTACGAAAAACATAAGCAGCTACTCGACTTCGATTTACAATTGCTGATATGGTTGCAACTTTTGGGCAGTTAGGATTCCGTGCGGTGCTAATTAAATAATTTTCGCCCAAATACTCTTTTAGCATTTTTTCCCATAGAGATGTATCGTAATAGGAATGACTCCAAACTAAACTACCAGTTCCCCAGAGTGCAGACTGATTAAAAACCTTTGTACTTATTTCTCTATAATGTTGTGTGAGTACGTCTAAATCTCTTTGATGAACACCTACATATATATATATATATATATAAACAAAATTTAAAAAACATCAATTCACTGTACCTACCTATTGAAACAGCAATAATTGCGCCGGTACTAACTCCACATATAAAATCAAACATCTCGTGCACCTTCTTTCCACTTAATTCCTCTAATTTCCTAAGCATTTCTATAACCAAAAGGCCTCTAATTCCTCCTCCATCTATAGATAAAATACGGATACCATAACTGGGCAACGGTTTACTAAATCCCAACAAAGCAAAAGCTTCACTTATAGCAGCATGAACAGTTGGATTTCTGGAACTTTTTTGAGTCCGTAAAAGCAGTCTTATTACTCCCTCCTACAGATTCATGACTAAATTAAATAAGAAATTTAACTATGAAAGACCGTTTACCTTAACAATTTGTCTTTTTACTTCGGGAAATTGCTTTACGTGTTCGATTAAACTTTCGATTCGCTTTAATTTTGATTCTTCTGTCTCGGCTGTAAGGACTGATGTCATGACATGATTGGTTCTAGATGCTATCGACAACTGAAATAAAGTACCGATTTATAATTAATCAAATATAAAAACGTTTAAATTTTACTTTGGATATGACGGGTGCGTTATTTTTCCATTTTGGAACCGCTTCTTTATTTTCGTTTTCCTTTAAATTAATTTTAATCTTCAATCCGCTTAGTACGTTTGGAAATGGATAACCTTGACTTTCGGTTTTAATTTCTTTTTTACCATCGACGCTGGACTTTTCAACAGTCGAATCTAAAAACCTGTAGGATTCACTGCCATATATTGATGGCTGCAGCTTCCGTAAAAGTTGAGTGATCTCTCTATTTAGAATAGATTGAAATTTTGCATCGTTGGAGAACTTAGAAAGGCACTCTTTTATGTAATTAAACGCTTTCCACTGAGTCAAAGACATAGTTTTGGATTGCATTTTTGAGGAACTAACTGCATTCGAACTACTAGAAAAACATTGTCTGCAAAGAAATTACGTCTGTTGTATTACATAACTCGTAATATGTATTTTAAAACGTTTATAAGACCATTTCGATTTTCGACTTACCAATTTTTTATATATCATTTTAAACTAGAATTTAAACAATTCATTTTTAAAGTTCAACGAATGACAATTTTTAGATCATAAACAATAACAATAATTTAATGTTCACAGTTCAATGTTACCAACGTCCGAAATTCAAATAAATATGAAAATGTTTTAGATAATAATGTACAAAAAAAATGTATATAACGTAGATTCTTCTTATTACGTATTTATTATAAGATTGGGGAAATATTTTATCTTTTTAAAATACTTAATAGACAACTGCGCACTAACAGTTGTATAATTTAGTAAATAATTGACATTTATCGGCGATTTGTTCATTATACATATTTTCCTGTTAAAGATATCAATTAAAAAAGGAGACTTACCCAATACGAAAAGACACGCATCTACTACAGTATTTTACATGTTTATTTAAAGACATTTTATTCAATCGTTGACGGTTAGTTTAAAATTAAACGTTCACTTGCATATAATGAGCACCTGACTGACGTCACGCGTAATTCGGGAACTATAATATTTATTCGATAAGTTCGTTCAGAATAAACCGTGATAACTATTTAGTTTCGCGATGCGGCTTTCTTTATACACTCAATACTACGTACTATAAGTTCCTTCAAAATATACACGCAAAACAACATAACGAATAATATTTTGAAAGTAAAAGCTGCGCGTGCGAGTATTTGAATTCTTGCCAAAACATGAGGGAATTCGTAAAATCGTATGATTATTGCTCCGCCTCAAAAAAACACCTTAAATATTTAAAACAATACGTAGTATTCTACAGATATTAATAAATTTCCACGCAAAAAAATACGTTAAAAAACGTCAGCTTTTTTTCAATAAATATAAAAGAAAAAACATGTATTACATAATTATGTATATGTATCAATTTTTTAAGTTCCAACATCAATTTCATGTATCATTTTCAGTATTGATTTTCATGTATTTCAGTATTTACTTATAGCCTGATTTATTACTATTACGTTCTTTTCCTTTACTATATACTTAGTTATATTAGTTTAATAATTAATAACTACAAAAACCTTATGAAAGTAATAAAAAATAATTGTACACGTACATGTATTAAAATTATGAAGAGAGGGTACCAGAAAATGTTAAATAATTGTAACCTTTAGCCAGGACTTGTGGTCTAAAATTGTTCTACGTACATAATTTCCTTATAATCGCTTTTTAATAGTTTTTGGCAGTAATAACTGCTCTCTTAATTTCTTAAAATGTTTGAAATACTTTAATATTACAAGTAATTCATTTTTAATTTTAAGACTATTTAAAAAAGAATTCAAATGTTAACACACTTTATTTCTAAGTACATAAATCATAAAAAAATAAGTAATCAGTTTTAAACAAAATAGTAACTTGTATTCTAATATAAATTATAAATGGATTATATAGTCTACAAACAATATTTATTTATTAAGTTGTCGATGTCATCTTTTGCTGTATGATTATGCTGCGATCGCATATAATCGATTAACGAGTGCATATCTAAAACAAAAGAAATAAATAACTTGTTAAAATTTAATCTACAAACAACATACCGTTTTTATCTGTATCAGACATGAACATAGCTAGCATAGAGAAACGTTTAACTTGAGAAACTCCTAAAAGGTATTCATAAACTGAAACACCTTTTTCTATAAATGTTTCGGCTAAGGTATGGATAATTCCACTAAATACATCGCAATCTAAGGATTCTTTAAAAATAACGGGAATTTTAGCAGGATTTATTTGTTTTAAATATGCATATTTTAAATCTAAATCGTTTCCTAATAATCTCCAATCTGAATTAAACTGAACAGAATTCTGAGGTACAGTTAACTTAAATTTGTCATTTTCATTTAGAATACCTTTATTACTGCTAAATTCAACATCATCCTGTTCTTTTTTAAACTTTGAATTCTGTTTATCGTGATCTATTAAAATGTGCTTTTCAATTTTATTATTATCTTCCAATGTCCTTTCGATAACCTTTAAATCATCACATTTGATTGTTTTATTACCATGGATAGGTTTTGGCCAAATGTGTGATTTATTATCATTTGGTATGATAGTTTCAATGCATGTTGTATCTGTATTATTGATAAGAATTCTTTTCAGTGGTTTCTTTGAACGTAAATGTGGAAGTTTTCTTATTGGTTCGATTAATTCTACATTATTACCACTTGACCAGTACGGGGGAACTATTTTGGATATTAAATTTGCTTTTTCAGATTCCTGCAAATTTTGATTGGCATTGGTAACTGACGACGACGACGACGATACTTTTTTAGTTTCAGTGTTATCGGATTTTGATTTATTTTGATTTTGTTGTTGCCAGGATAGGGTAAATTTAGATTTTGGTCTTTGAACATCAAGTTTAGTAGTAGTCGTCTGCAATTTATACATACAAATTATGGTATAATTACCTAATTGCTTTATTTACTTGTTTATTAAAGGTTTCCAGCTTTTTCTCTAACTTAGTCAAAGCATTTTTGGATTCTTTGTTGTTAGGTTCATAATCAAAAACTTTTAGTAGATCGGCATGTGCTTCTGTTAATTGATTTATTGCCTCTCTAGCTACTGCTCTTCTTTGATACGCTTTAACATATGTTTTGTCCATCTGTAGAGCTATTGTACAATCAGATTCGGCAGAAGTATAACTAAAATTAAATACAATATGTACGTTATCCTAAACAATACGTTTATATAAAATTACTTTTCACATTTCAAATAGCAAAGAGCTCTATTGGCATAAAATATTGGGTCATATGCATAATACGCAATTGCTTTAGTATAACAAGCAATGGCTTGACTCCATTTTTTATTTTTAACATATTTGTTGCCCTAAAACACGACATCGTCATACATTTTGTCTTCACACACTCCAAACATTAACCTTTTCTTTTTCATACATGGCGTTATCTCGGTTATCTTCGTCATATTCATCAGTTAAATTTGGCGATTCGTCGTCCGATTTTTCATCCAGTTTTGTACATTCAGAGTCGACATATTTTTCCCAAGCTGCATAATCATAAGACTTTATGGATTTTTTGGTTTTTTTCTTTTCAGATTTATCTTTCGAAGAAACGGAAGCATTTTTAACTTTAGGTTGAGCCACCGAAAGCTAAATATATTATAGTTGTTAGTTTTTTATTCATCACTTGTTATAGGTTAACTTACGTCAGGTTCTTTTCCAGTTTTAAGAGATTCGTCTTTTTGCTTCATTTCTTCGCCCCATTGTTTTAAATCTTGACAAAAGTTCACTAAATCAGCAGAATTGTCGCCAATTTGTTTTCTAAAAGCTAAAGGATCCATTAAATTTAAAAATATAGTATAAACAAGGTATGCACGTAGCTGTCAAATTGTTTTCAGCATCACCAATTCCTATTCGGTCGAGAAATGCAATTGTTTTGGTCATTTTGCCCGTATAGATGGCGCTAACAGGATAATTCAATATTTGATTTTCCCCAAAGAAATGTATTGCTAAATAAAAATTTCAAACTAATCAAAAGTGTATCATTTCCTCCTTTGGATGATTACTGACCCAACAAAGAGAGGTCGGTAAATTTCATCCGTGCGCGGAAATGATAATAATACCTAATTTCCTTTCTTGTAAGACTCAATGATTTAAAAAATAGGACACATTGATAAAGAACGATAACTTTGGAAACAGTCAACAACAACTGTCATTGTTATTATTATTAGATTCCTTTGGAATTGTAGCTGCTCAAATAGCACAACTCATCTTTGTGATGAACCACTCCACGTTCCACACTCACTTGTCCTAATCCTGTCTACTGCTTCTCTCCATTTCCTTGTGTCCCGTATCACCCTTGTATCTTCATACTTTTTATGTCCTTAACTACCTGAGGCCCCATAATTTTCAAACCATTTGCTTGCATAATGTATGTGAAAATGACATCACAACAAACATTTCGATAGAAACCCATTGCTATGATGTCATTTTTGCATACGTTATGTATCATAAGCGAATGTGAATTGGGTCCCATTGGGCCTTCCCATCTGCTTCTAGGTCTCCCTTTTGACCTGCTATCGCTTGGATTCCACTCCATAATCCTCTTCAGTTCTTTATTATTTTCCATTCTTTGTATGTACACATACAATTGCAGTCTTTGGACTTTCATCATTCCATTTATGTCTTCTTTTAAAATTTCCCTTCATTCAAAACTCTCATTGTAATACGTAATATAATAAGTTTGTTCCAATATATAATTTATGTATCGTTCGTTGAACTATTTTCTATGCTTGCTAGTTTTAATTATTTAATTAACTTACTGTATGTATCCTGTATGCACACTAGTTTGGAACTGATCCATAACTGCTTTGTGTTGGAACGGTGCAAAACAGCGATTTGTCAAAACTGTCAAATGTCGCAACATCTCTTATTGAATAATTGGAGGAAATTGTTAGAAAATGAAAAATGACAATGAACATTGCCTCCTACTGGTAGCCAAATGTCTACTTTCCGTAATAAAAAAATCGAACGACCAGCGACAGAAAGTGACACTTTCGGACGACAGTGCCAAAGAAATAGTTTTACACTAACTTTATCAAAATAATATTTATTCTATTTACCTTAGTACCTATTAGTAATGTTAAAATCATTCAAAGTATTAAGTTACAAAAATAGAATAAATTATAGATCTAAACGGAACATACACGAATAGTATTTCTTCCCATAACAACGATGAATCCATCATCTTGCAATTCTTTAAGCGCATCTTCATAGTGTTCTCTTGTGATCATCTTAAAAATATGTTATAAAATAATAACAATAAATAAAATGTCCATAAATATTTTACCAAACTTGAACCTTCTTTTAGTTCTGTAAATAACTGTTGATAATTGATAGTCGCTTTTTCCTTTGATTCGATTAATTTTTTGAGAGTTTGAACTAACTCCAATTTACGTTTACGATTAGCACTACTTAAACCTGTAGTCAAAATGCCAACATCTATTTTACCCGAGAGTGGATCTGTCGCTGACTGTTTTAAAGCTTCACGCTGTAATCTATCAAAAAATTATTACTATAAGTAGTATGTATAATTACTTTATTTAAATACCTATAAGCTTCTTCGACATCTTCAACTGTAACCACTTCAGAAAAACGAACCTTGGCGTGAGCTTCAGATAATCTAATGAGAGATTCTAGTTGTCGAGGGTATGCTGATATTTGTCCACGACCTGAACCTATTTTACGCATATCCACATAGGTTTGTATCAATTTTTGTTGTGCTTCTTCGCTAAGTTTTGGATGTACATGCTCTTTTGCGTATGCCAAATAATCTCTCAAAACAGACATATCCTATAATGAATATCCGAACATTAATAACAGGATAAACTGAAATTTTTAATATACAAACCAAAAATTGATCTTCGTCATTTTCTCTTGTTTTATAATAAAGCGAAACTAAATGTCGAGCAAGTCTACGATCAAATAACTCATTTTGTGGGTCCAAAATCAGAAAAATTAAATCAAATCTGAAAATAATATTATGTTTAACAATATTACATGTCGATTATTTCGTTACTTTTCACCTTGACATAAGTGTAGGTGGTAACAGAACATTTTCAGTAATTGTTTTATTTTTATTCCATTGTGATTCTGAAGGATTGGCTGCTGCCAAAATCGACGTTCGAGCATTAAGTTGGCATATAATTCCCGCTTTTGCTATGCTTAAAGTTTGCTGTTCCATTACTTCGTGTAATACACTACGAGTAATATCATTCATTTTATCAAATTCATCGATACAGCATATACCGTTGTCGGCTAAAACAAGAGCTCCTGTTTGTAAAACCATCTGTCTTGTTTCTGTATCTTTTGTTACGAAAGCAGTTAGTCCAACCGCAGATGAACCTTTCCCCGAAGTATATTGACTGCGAGGAACCAGGTTATAAACATACTGTAGAAGTTGAGATTTGGAAGTTCCTTTAATAAATACATTACAAAGAAAATTGTGAAAACTAATTTTAATTTATACCTGGATCGCCACATAACAATATATTTATTTCAGATCTAAAATTAGTACGACCGGCTGTACTAAAATATTTCTTTGTACCACCAAATAACTGTAAAAGAATGCCTTTTTTAATGTCCTCGTTTTCATATATGGACGGAGCAATTGCTCTAGCTAGTCTATCATATATGTCCGGCTTTTGAGATAAACTCTGAAGTAATTCGATCCTTTCTGGCGGGAAGGAGTGAGTTTTGCTAAAGCGAACGTTTTAATAGTCAATTTTTAATTATTAAACATAATTTTTACCCATCTTCTTGTTCATAAAGTCGTTTATTATCGATTTTTCGAAAGTGCAAAACATCAATATGTGTTTTATAAACTGCACGAATAGTTTGCATACGTGGATTGACTTGTAAGGGGCGTGCGCGGTATATTCCAGTAACAGTAACTCTATCCCCTGGAAGAACAGAATCTACCAAATCATTGTGTGCAAATAAAACAACTGTGTGTGGTGTTTGACCGGCTGGCATGTCATCTAAAATAATTCAATTTAAATTAGTATTAATTAAATAGCGAGTTTAATAAAATGAATTAGAGATTTATGGAATATACAACATATAATTACAACAATAAAATGATTGTTTAGAAACTAATATTCTAAGTAAACTAAAGTAAAAGTTTTCTAAAGTAAAAAATAAATACAAATCTCCCCTTTTGAAGGCTTGCTGAAGTAAAAAATTGGATATAAAAATATTTAAAAAAATTAAAAATAATAAAAGTATCAATTTTAACAATTTATAAAAATATTCTTACCGGGCGATTCTTGAAGTTTTATCATTTGTTTATCGGTAAATTGCGACCGGTTGTAAATCAAAGTAAAACAGTGATTAGTATTACAATTTGTGCACAGTGTAGGTTCTGAAATGCGTCCTCTGTCCAGTTCAACCGATGTTGTGAATGAGCATGTAATACATTTAAAGAAAGCTTCTCGCATTTCAGGTATTATATTAGAAGCACGAATAATCATTCCGCTAATTGTTATTAGCTGATCGATATCTAAAATTGAAAATGCTTCAAATCAATATTATCCAAATAATAATAAGTACCTTCGGGGTTAAGAGCTCGCATGTTTTTTGTTTTTTCTGCATTATAAGGTCTTACTTGGATTTGATGATCTAAAATTGCAGCCGGATAGCGTTCGTAAAACATTTCATTAACGGTCATATCAAATGTGGGGATAACTTCCTGAGGATAACACACTAGCTGTCTATATAAACCATCATCGAATGTTTCCAAATGTGAACAATTTATGTTTAAAAAAGGTTCTTCGAGAGTGTGAATCTACACATACAAACATTAAGGCAATGACACAAATGTTATAATTTAACATAAACACCTCTTCCAATTTTTGAAGGTAAAGTGGTTCGTTCACATTTATCATTTCAGAACGCTCATCTTGTTCCGCTTCAGGTTCGATATAACGCAAGATAAATTGCTTGAACTTTTCTTTACATACAGCAACCGAAACATTGGTACCCCAGATTACCAAGTGAGGTACCATAGAATCTTGAGATTCCGGAATGGTTTCCAACTAAAACCAAGCTCTTGTATTATAAATTTATTTTCATAATGTAAGCTAGCTATGCAAAAAAACTGAAATGTCACAGCATTGTTTTTAAACATCAAAAATGAACTTGAACACATTCAAATAAAATGCTTATACAAATTGTAAACGCCTAAAATACATAATGTACATCGTTTTTATACCAAAATGTTATAAAAAATATATAATTTACCCATTGAACAATAACCTTTAGATTCAAAATAATTTGAAGAATGAGATGATTAACTTCGATTTTAAATCGATCGAGTTTTATTTATTTTTAGGGACTATAATTTATGTACTTTACCATATCAAAAACCAATTACGAAGATTAAATTACCACATAGAACTTTTACAATTACATTCTGGTTTGATTTTTTTTAAACAAATTTTCATAAAATAATACAATAATATATTTTGCAGGTAGCAACTTCATTTACAATACCGAAAATTGTCCAATATGTCTAAACGAATTTAAGGCACCTGTACGAGCATCATGTGGTCACGCATTTTGTGTTTTATGTCTACTTCGTTATTTTAATCACAATAATTACCAATGGAAATGCATTTGCCCGATGTGTCGTAACTTGATTAGCGATGTTAATTTTTTGCACGTAACAAAACACCTTATCGAGTATAGAAATATATTCACAAAGCTTCTATTTTAGAAATACTCTTTCAGTAAAACAGAAGAAACTAAAAAAGCTATAGCCGAAAAAAAATTACAAAAACTAATATCCGAACAAAATTCAGACATAAAATTAGTAAATACGGCTGTTTGGATACAAGATCATAAATGGATTATATACATAGGTATAATTACCTGCATATTATATTTTTTCATTGTAATTATTGATTGTGAAATATAACCCTGAGTATATGTATCTTTTCTCTTTTATTTTATAGCTATTATGTTAAAAACAACTTACGTTATCTGACCCAACATTAACTTGACGGAGTCGTCTATCTGTGCGTACATCAGGTCTTAGACGAACAGGAGTGCCACGAATTCCTGATCTTGGAGTTCTCACAGAACCTAAAGAGCTTGGAGTACCATAGTTCAATGGAGAACTCAAATCGATCTCGCTAAAACCTAAAGCACACTAGCTTGTCTAAATTTGATTTAGAATATATTAAATAATAAAAAATACCATCGACCGGGCTTCTCGGAATAATGCTAGATTCAGGTGAAGTGAGAGGCAAGCCCTGTTCTCTAAGAGCTCCCCATCTCATAGGAGTCGAAACGTCTGATGTCGTGATGCTCTTAGCGGGCGTAGCTTGACTTTGTCTTGGCGTTTGCGACGGCGAGTCCAAAGGATCTCTTTGAGGAGTTTGTGACCCTCTAGCACCATCTTGAGACGAAGAATTAGGCTCGTCTCTAAGAGGAGTTTGTCTACTACGCGATGACCGTTGAGATGAGATAGAATCTCTTCGCGGTGTTCTTCCGCCAACATTTTTACGAGGTGTTCTGGGCATTCTAAGAACTGGTTGTTTATACAAAAGCTTGCACACAATCTAAACGTGATTATGTAATTAAATGAGCATTTTTTACCTTTTGATATAACACTAATACACAATAAAACTTAAAAAAAAAGAACAACAAACACAACAAGTAGGGTTATTTACAATTTCGGTAATGTTCCCGGCAATTTATAGTTAAAAGATAAATTGCAGATGGCACCGTCAGAAGTTCATGAACTCAATAAAAAGGGAGCAAAACCATAACTCCAACACAAACCGGACTTATTGTCTTTATTTTATTATGGGCTTTATATTGTAATTTGTATATAGTATAAATTAAAATTTTAGACAACGCCATTTTAAATGTTTCAAAAATTATTATTCAAAAATGATTATAAAACTAGCCCAATGTTGTGGGCTAATTTAAAATTGATTTGCTACTGCCATCTAGCGACAAAATAATTTAAAGTTATTATCCACCATAACAAAACAAACGTTTTTGGGAAATGTTTGAGATTTCCAGTGATATAGTTATGAAGCGCAAAATATTAATATTCTCTTAAAAAGTGCAATACAATTGATAAATATATCCGTTGTATAATTAGAAATGCAACATTCTCGTGGAAAATGTCGACCGAAAAGGGTATCTTATTTATCTATTTAAATATTTTTAACTATAACCTACACAACTCTAACTGTTAATTTTTTACTTAAAAATTAATTTGCAATCGGTTTACGTATTACTAATCAAATTGTTTATTTAGGAACTTATTAGGAAACACGTAAACCTTGGTGCATTTTTGAACTACAGAAAGTTTATAAATCAATAACATTTAAATTTAAGATCTGAGCATGTGCAACTTACCCCCTTGTTACACCCCTGTTGAGGTAGATCAATGGATTCTTTAATCAATAAAAAGAATTATTCAGATCGCAATTTTTTGCAATATGGTCGTATTTAAATAATATAAATTGGTATAGATAATATTTATATACCAAATAGTTTGATTAAAATGGATAGTGTAAATTCGTCACTACAAGAGTTATCCTGTAATTATAACTTGCCAAATGGTTAATAACGGTTTTATTTAAATTCTAGTGTAATTTGTATAGGATTGTTAAGAATGCAAACATTGCGAAAGAAAACTAGCCCTTTAAAATGTAAGTCTTTCTCGCATTTCAATTATTAGAGCTTATGATTTATTTACATTTTCTATTTTTAGATTTTTCGTAAATTAGCTCGTTTAATTTGTTGTAAAATGCGATGTAATTAGAGCTTAATTAAATGTTTCCGTTTATATTTTTATGTAAAGTAATGTATATGTAATTTTATTAAGTTTCATAATTTTCATTAGCAACCGTTTTCGTTTCATCGTTTAAGTACCTAACAATTATTTTTATAGATAAAAATGAAACATCTCGTTTTTTGGGAGAAGGGGTAAGCTTCAAAGCTAAATTAATAGGTATTTTGGAAGTATCTGAAGCACGCGGAGATCGCATGTGCCAAGAAGCTTTGTCAGATTTAAAAATGGCAATAAGAGCTGCGGGAGAACACAAACAAAGGATAACCATCAATATTGCTATAGATGGATTGCGTTTAAGAGATGAAAAAACTGGGGTAATTTTATTAATATTAATTAAAGCAAGATTATTAAATTATTTCTAATTTGTAGGATTCACTATATCATCATCCAGTTCACAAAATTTCATTCATTGCACAAGATATGACTGATTCAAGAGCTTTTGGATATATATTTGGTTCGCCAGATACGGGTCATCGATTTTTTGGAATAAAAACGGACAAGGCTGCCAGTCAGGTAATAGCAATCCATTTTCAATCTTGAATGGCAATTATGTGAATGGTTGTAGGTTGTTATTGCTATGAGAGATTTGTTTCAAGTTGTATTTGCTTTGAAGAAAAAGGAGATTGAACTTGCCAAACAACATTTGGATAAAAATCGATATGGAACCTCTTCCATCTTTTCTGACGGTGCTGTTTCTAGCACAAAAGTATAGCAAGAAATTAATTTATTAATGGAAGTATTGAGTAATACTTTTTTGAAGGTTCTTTCACAAGATACTTCTAGTAAACCTACTACCGATAGTAAGACAGGTGTAACAACTTCTGAAGTCAAAAATGAAGGACCAGCAGTAGCCGATTTAGTAGATTTAGAATTAGAATTAAACAGTTTACAACAGGGAATTACGCAAATGGAGCGTATTACCCCATCAGATCCGTTCGGTTCTAAAGATGATCCATTCGGTGATAGTTTTACTACATATCCAGTAAGTAAAATTAATTATTAAATATAATAATTACGCTTTGATGTACGCAGGCAAAGCCTATCTTACCACCACCACCATCGGGAAGAGAACGATCAAGTCGTACGTCCGAAAGTAGCAGTATCTTTAGTCCAAAAACCCCCCATACCACTGGAACTGCTGAAGTGATTGGTGCAGCAGATACTTCCACTTTCAATTCAGAACAAAACTTTAGTTTTTCTCACGATTTTAATAACTCTCATGAGGAACCAAGTAGCGGCGATTGGTTTACGCCATCCAGTAATGATAAAATATTCGAAGATCCTCCTTTAGTGCCTGAACCGACAAAAGAACAACAGCAACACGAATTAACTAAGCAAGAAATTTTGGCACAGTTTGATGTATTTATGGAATTAGATCCTCTAGGTAGGAGTACGTACCTGTTGTTATTATTATTTTTTTAAAGTATTGTCCTTGGCTTTGAAACGTTTACATTATAAACTTTAATAATGAGATGATATTAATATATTTTTGATGCGTTATACTTCCATTATGCATAAGTTCCGTAGAGCAAAAGGTTATGCATATATTTGCTAAAACTCTATCGCATTCATAGACAATGATTAAATTATCATTTATGAATAAGACCTTAAGTTTTGTTTTATTTTCACTAATTTAATGTTGGTAATGTGAAATTAGGTATTAATAACGCATTAGCAGTAATCCAATAGTTTTGTAATATACATTAATAAATAATATTGATGTGTTTTTAAAAGTAAATATAAAAATTAGCAAATAAAATTATTGATCAAAAGGACTGTACTTTTAAAAAAGTAATTATCGAGGAAGCCGCTTAGTAGTTGCACACAACAACAACCATCCAATAAAAACGAAGGATCTACAAAAAAAAAACAAAAACAACAGAAGATGTGTTAGAAAACACATATAGTACAGTTTTTCGTTGTACCAATGTTGTTATTCAATTTCTAGTGACCGTTCACTTTCTTCCAGGTACAGGTAAACTTAAGCCATACGTCGACAAAAAAGACTTCTTCCAAGAACTCAAAAATCCCCCCAAAAAAGTACTTAACGATCTAGTTAGCGAGAAGCAGCCACAAGAATCTAAACTATTCAATGCTAATTTTGACCAACAACTCTCTGTAGCCCCTAAATTGAGTACATTAAGTAGTAACGCCGGCATATTCAATGTCGACCCATTTGGTGAAGATCCTTTTGATAAAACAGATCCTTTTGCAGAAACAGAATTCTCCAGGCAAGATCCTTTTGACACTGAACATTTTGGAGTAGAATGTAAAATATTTAACAAAGATATTAAGCCAACGGAGTTTGCAGAAAAATTTAAATTTCCTCCATTGAATAGTAATGAAAACTTACAGCCTGCATTCCATTCCAAACTATCGAAGTCGCCAAATAAAAGTTTTGGAATAGAAAAGCACACGTCTTTATCGAGCACATCGTCACGGACAGTGCAGTTTAATAAACAAAATACGTTCGACGATAAAATTAGCAGTAAAATATCGCAAATTCATGAAAATCGTAGTTTAGATATGTCTTCGGAATCGGAATGTGCACCTGAACCGCCGCCTAGGCCTACTTCTAATTTAATTCAAATTAAACCTCCGCCTCTGCCTCCAAAGAAGCAACCAGGCGATTTTTGTATAAAACCTCCCCCACGACCACCTTACTCCGATGATTCGCATTACGATTACATGGACAATTACGAAACTGGACCAAATAGTTTAGAATTTATTAAGAAGTTGGATAAAAGTCCACCTCTTCCCGCACCTGCACGCAAAGCCAAATTTGAATCTGATTTCCTGTCTCCTCCGCAACGTCCGAAAAAACAACTAAACGTTCAACAAACTTGGGTACGTACCTATTCAGTTACCCCAGTACCCCAGATTTTTATGCTATTTTTGTTTAAAACAAATTTGACAATAGTAGACACATTACTAAAACAATCAATTCTCAAACTGCTTATAGTGTCGTGGACATGATATTTAGTTATTATTATTGAAAGTTAAAAATCTGATAAATTTTAATTAAATAATATGTCGTAATTAATGCAGCCAATGAAATTGGTTGAATTGGGCGCATCTTAATCAAAATATCCAGTTGTCTTTAAAATATCACTAACTTAACACTTATTGTTTTATTTAGTCGAGCGAAGAAGATTATTTGACCCCTATATCATTACCGAAACAAGTTAAGGAATACAAGAGTGTGCCGAAAACCGTAGGATCAATTTTACTACCTCCACCGCAAAAAAGCACAAAGAAACATCAACTTATGCAAGAGCAAGTTACCGCTCCTCCAATTTCAGAAACTAATTCTAATATAACGAGCATTAATGCTCAGGAGAAATTAAACTCGTTACAAGGCTTAGATATTACTTTAAGTCAACTTACTTTAAGTGGTTTAAATGAGGTTGCTTCGAAACTTAACATTCCTACTAGTCAATTGAGTAACATGACATTAGTACAACTTACTGAGTATATTTCCAATATTATTAGGAATAAAAATACCGATATAATTAACGATTCAAATGCGCATTTTGCTGATTTTGCTAATTTTAACAATTTCAACGAGGAACCCCACGATAAGTATGCCGTCTTTCGTGAATTACTACAAGAAGAAATTAAACAAACTAAAATTGATACAGAACCCGAGGAACACATAGAAGATAGGAAAAAGGAAGAGGAAAAGCTTAATAATTTAAATGTAACATCGATCAATGAATGTAGTGATAAAACAGATCGTTATGCAGCCTTACGTGAAATCGTAGAAAGTGACATTAACCAAACAATAAAAGAAGAGAGTGTTGAAGAAAATAATGTAAACGAAAATGAAATTAAAGGGGAAGAAAACAACTTTGATCAAGAATTAAATGATACCAAAATTAAAAATGAAACTAATATAATAGATACGGAAAAGAAACTGTCAGATATAGAGAAAGATATATTATCTCCAAAGGACCAAGTAATTGAATATAATATGAGTGTAGAAATTAAAACAGAGTCTTTGTCTCTGGTACCAATTAAATCGCCTGTCAAAGTTAAAAGTCCGGTGCCTGTAGCTGTTACTGAAGTAATTCAATCTAATACTCGATTAACGTCTGGATCTCTATCAGATGTTGTAAGCGGTAGCTCTCCAGAAATAGATAATACAGGAATTTCATCGGACGTTGCTAAGCAAAATACAGATGCTACAGGTAAATTTCTAGTGATAAATTAAATAAAGTGTAAAACTTACATTTTTCAGCTGAAAGCTGGGCAATATTTGATCAACCTAATATTTCGCAAGAACCGAATCGCGATAAACAAAGTGAAGAGGGCATATCGCCGTGGTCGAGTGATTCGAAAGAATTTGGTAATGGTTCGCCACCTGATTGGAGGCAGCGAACTGATTCAGGTAGCGGAGCTGATCGTTGGGCTAATCGCAGAAAAGAACAAGAGGGTTGGTGGGACACGTCGGCTGAACCTCAAGGTTAATATGCATTGATATTCTTTTACTGTTTTGTAAAACATTTTCTGTAAAATTGTGTCACTTTTTAAAAAATTGTTTATAAAGTAGGTGCCTAGATATTTTAAAGAACAAAAAGTTGTATAAAAATATTAAAGCAAATTTCTGAACCATAAATTCTACAAATTAAACATAAATAAACTACTATTATATTTTAATTAAATTGTTCTAAATCATTATTATGTTAAACCTAAAAAATAGGTTGGAATGAATTGTCGTAAATATGTAGCGCTTTGAATTACAGGAAAATAATTATTTCTTTTCCTATTTTCACAAGAAAATTGTTACTATTACCACTGGTGCTATTTTTATAGTTGGACAACATTTTAATTTCAGCCCAGTATTATCCATCAAATCGGCGTTCAGGAGATAGTTACGAAGATGAAGGTTATGAATATTATGACCGTCCCCCAAGGCGACGACGTCAAATGGCTTGGAGTAGTCATGGCGGTGGAGGAAATCAACCTACAGGCGGTCACTCTTCTAGTTCTAGAGATGCCAGTCCGTGGGAAGAAGAGCCTAGAAGAAGGGATATGCGTGAAGGGAAAGATGGCAGAGAACACAGGGAAATGTGGTCGTCTAGACATGCTCGACAACAGCATTCTTTTGAACGACAAAGGGATAGAAGACATGCCGACAGCTGGGACGAAGAAGACGATTACGAGTATGTTGATTTAAGTGTTTTATGTTGCCCCTTGTTGAGGTTTTTAATTTAAAGATATGACGAAGAACATTCTAGTAGATACCATTGGCCAGAAAGGCATAGTAGAGAATCAGAAAAAGATAGGCATGGAGGAAGCATTAGAGAGCGCGACCCTGACCGTTGGACTGACGAATGGAACGACATGAGGAGACATCGCAGAAGAAGAGAAGTGGATAGAGATCGTTGGTGTTGTCCTGACTGGGAACAAGATCCTGGAGGTATTGCTCTTTGACGTTTAAAACTTTTACTACACAATTGCATTCCAGATCAACCTGGCCGTTACAGTATGAACAGGTGGCGAGATCGTAAGCAAGAAGATCGATATTATTCTAGAGAACCTCACGATTCACCATGGGAAGACGATTATACAAATGAACCAGAAGAATCCCATTCATCTCGCTACATTATTACTGGAAAACGTAATTGGAAACGGCCAAGCAGTGCTTCAGAAATTGATAGAAAAACGGGAGAAACGAAAAGTCGCCAAGGTCAATATTATTCAGGAACAGGTAAAAATTAGAACATGTAAAATAATGCTAGATTTGATTTTAAAATTCGATTATTTCAGCTGGTAGCGATGGCGAACGAGATCGGCGTTACAAAGGAACAAGACGTTCGAGAAGTAGAGATTCTCAATTCACAGAATCTGTTATGCACGGTCGTCATAAAATAGATCCTAATTTAACAATACGTGGGCCGCACAGGTCAAAATTATGCGTGCATCAAAAATCTCCTGTCGATGCAGAATTTTCTCACGATTTGCCTTCCAAAAAATTAGATAATTCTAAGCTGGATCTTAATGCTAAAAGAAACACTGCAGTTGGTGGACGTAAAAAAGTTAAAGACAGTCCTAAAATGGAGGAAGCTGTTCATATATTTCCCAGAAAAACTACCATGTTCGAAAATAATTTTGCCTCCTCGGAGAACGAAAGTCCCATTTTGAGCAGTATAAGCCCCAGATTTAATTTCGAAAATGATTTTGAAACGTCCGAAGCTGAATCCCCGATCGCTTCTAAAACTGCAAAGGAAATACATCAACTTAACATGTTTAACAATGAACAAAAACGAATAAAATCAACTTTACGTTATGATATGAGGAAAACTACGTTCGACGATGAACCAAAAATTTCACCTTCGTCACGAAGTACACAGAAATCGCCGTTTGAAGATGATTTTTCGCCTCCGTTAGAAAAATCGGAAACTCCTTTACACGAAAATATTAGCACTTCCAGTATTAAAGAGGAAATGGATGGAAACGAGGAGGAGGAAGATTCGTTTTCTACCAAACATTTTGAAAGAAGCACAATTCGAAAGAAAATTTTAAGTAAAAATAGGCTTAGTAATAGTTTTCACATCGACACTAACTTAAAAAAGTCTGAATCTGTCAATATATTTGCTAGAGAAAGTGATCCATTCGATGATGAATTTTTTAGCGGAAGAAACTCTGAAATTTCTCATAATTTAGACAAATCTCCCAGAAGTTCAGATTGTAAATGGACCGACGATTTTGAAGATTTCAATTTTGATGGCCGAAAATAGAGAATAATATCTGTATTTATAAACATGGTGGAAAAAGTAAATTCTTATAAGAGAATATCAAATCACAGTAGGCCCATGTATATAGAATAATTTATTAATTATAAGGATTTATTTTATAACACCACATACTCAGAAATTTTAATGTTATTTATTGTTATAGATAGAAATCTGAATACTTATTGTATTTTGTTATGTATTTAGGTAGTATTTTATTATTAAATTAACAAATTCTTATGTGATTTTGCAAAGTTTATTATTGAATAGTTCAAATTTCTTGTAAAATAATTGTATTTTGAAAATTAACGAATCGTTGGTACATCTGTCAACTCCTGTTTGTATTTTCAACTTTAATTGCCATTTCTAATTTTTGTACTTTAAGATGAGTATTAATTTAAAGACTTGATATGTTAACAGTATTTTTTTTAATTTATTAATATATTTTAACATATGACTAGGCATTTATTTATATTATTATAAGTATTAAATTGAAAATATGATTTTGAAAATTTTCTTATTTATAAACTTTAGCTAAAAAAAACTAATTTTTATCACTCACAATCGAAAAGTCATGCTTTTCAATTACCTATTATTTTAATTTGAAAAATGTCACTATTGTATTCCCAAGCAAAAAGTACTTTTCACGCTCGTTTTTTGAATTTGATGTTTCTTTAACGTCAAAACTTTTATAATAGATACTTAAAGGTTTGCCAAAAATCTTGGTATGATACACGTCTGAAAAATATATTAACTAAAATGAAAAAGAAAATTTAATTATTGTACAAATATAAAACTTCCATTTTAGATTACCAAACTAAATTTTATTTTTTATTAGCACAAAATATAAAAAAATGTTCTTGTTAATATACATTAAATGAGGGACAAAATATTATAATTAACGAGCTTAATACTTTAATTATAATTAATAATACTTTTGATTTATATTTCTTTTTTTTTGGTAATAATATTAAACTAGTTGTTACCAATGTTATTAAAAGTTTTACAATCACTGGATATTTTGGGTTTAGAAGTTGATATAATTTTGAGGTTATAATATTGGTGTTTTTGGTGGTCTACACGTGGTTAGAATAATGGAGCAATTAAAAACAGAAAATGAAAATATTACTGTTAACGGTTTTAAAATACATACTCTAAATACCTCCACTTTTAAAATAAAACAAAATAACAGTAACAGTAGTTTGAAAAATATTAACGTTCAAAGTGAAACCAATCCAGATTCGAAGGAGTTGGCAAATAAAATGCCACTTCGAATTAATTTAGAATTAACCAAAAAGCAAATGAAAATCAGAGATTTGCAGGAGCAAGATACAAATAAAAGAAGACTGCAATCAATATCAAAAATGAAACAAGGTTATCGTCAACAGAAATCGATTATACAAAATGCTCTTCTTAATATTGTTAGTTTTTAAAAACTGCAATTAGTATTTTATCATCTCTTATCATTCTAGGATTCTAAACCAAAAAATAAAATTACATTTAGCGATAAAACTATTAATGGCCCAACAGTTAAAAAATCAAAATTCCACGTCAAACTTAATAACAGTTGTGAAGAAAATCATAAATTACCTCTTTTTGATGAAGTTGATGACGATAATTGTTCACAATATTCATTTAATCTTAAAGAGCATTTTGATGGCGAAAAAGGAAAAAAAGTTGGTGTTGTATTATAATATATTAACATAATCTAACATGTCAATATTACAGTTAATGGAGTTACAAACAAAGTTTAAAAACGATAAGCGCTTCAAAATGGATGCTCGATTTTTGGAAGAAGCATCTGATGACGAATTAAAAGATGAACAAAATACTTTAGAAAATCATGATGAAAATGATATTCTACATGAAGAAAAATTGAAACAACTAGAAATTTTAGAAGAAATTATTGGTAGAAAAGTGTCTAGGACGACTACAAATAAAAATATAGATAAAAGGTAGGAAGAACAAGTATCAATTAGAATTTTAATATTATATTTGTGTGTTGATTTGTTATTAGATATTCTATATAAAGGATCCAATTTTACATTAAATAACATACATTTTGTTTCAATTCACATATTTTTATTAAATTGCTAATGGCTTAATAATACTCTTATCGAAATTATATTGTATATACCATTATTGTAAACGTACGTATCACTTATAGACAAAGATACTGCCAGTTTAAATAGAAACATTTGAATTTGAACAGAAAACATTGTGCATTATCAGTATGTTTAATCACAACGGATTTACTATCAGTTATCTTGTATTGATACATTTTAGTGGAGATCATTCAATGATTCGTTTTGATCCTTCCCATCCAGATCATGCAAAATTTGAAATGAAAGAACCACCGAAAGAAAAGCCTTACAAAAGTAAAAAACAGCAAGAAATACCTGAAAATCGAGTATATAATAAGACAGCTGAAGATGCTCCAGTTCTTGAAGTATCCAAAGAAACTTTTTATAAAGTTTCTTCAGATTTAAAAGAAACTTTGAATAAAAAGGAGGAATTTAGTTTAACCAGCTTGTTTAATAAAAAAATACAAATTGAACAACAAATTACACAAACTGAAGAAACACCGAGAAAAATTAAAAAAATTGCTATTATCAATGAAGGAAATCCATTTAAATACGATTCCTCCGAAGAAGATGATGAGGAGAAATTACCCCTTGTTGATAATACTGTAACTCCGATAGCCAGATCTGCTAAACTTTGGTCAGAAACGTTTTTTTTTAGAAATGATGATTATAGGTTACAAGGTAAGTAAATAGATATTTTTATACTGCAACTATAACATTTTTATTAGAGGGTTTGGACTTTATTCGACGCCTAGAAGCAGATGATTCTGTCGATTTCTTTACAATTCGTAGAAATTTAAAGGAGATTGTAAGAGCAAAAGTAAAGAACAACCAAAGGAAAAATAGGCCCTTTAAAAGAAAATTAGGTGGCAAGAAAAGAATTCGTATTAAAAGAGCCCTTAAACGTTAAGTTTTATCAAAGTATGTATATTTTTGTATTTAATTTGTTCAAATATATTTCGTTAAAACATTTTTGGATCTTCCTTTAAAAAAATTGTAGAGGTAAAAGTAAAGTTAAATGCAGATAGCCCTCGAAAAAACTCGTATAAAAGGAACTCAATTATAATGGGAGGTATAAATAAGTTATGTTTCTAATCGTCAAAAATATGCATATGAAAATAAATATGCGTGCAATAAAGAAAACATTAACGAAGCAAGGAAAGAAATAGTAAAAGAATGCTATTGTGGCGACATACATAGCTATGCCATTTAGCTTTGTTTCCTAGTAAGATTGGGATATTCCAGTACGGGCAGGAGTGCAGCATTATTATAAATCGGTATAAATCGAGGGCTATCCGTTACAAAAATGTTTGCACTATTTAAAAAAAGAAAACCACTTACGGAATAATTATATTTTCAAAAGGGTTTTACAAAACGTACCAATTACGAACATTTCCTAATTCTAAAAAGATCGATAATTAAAAAGAAACAAAACATATTTGAATTACACTCATAATTATTAAAATATGTCTAATCTTACTAATAATCAGACGCTTGGTTAACACTATTATATGTAAACACTAATATATTTATCAAATTAAATTACATTCCAGTGGTATCGACTTGTAGCCCTAACTACATTGCTGCAGAAAATAAAGCTTGCTTCAAACAAAACCTTACTATCAATGTAACACGGTGTAAATATATAAGAGATTGATCTAAAACTTCTCAAGTTTTTTTTGCAATAAATATAACTGTAGAAGACAATACATCATAGAGAATATAAGAATTTAATAAATATATTCACAAACTTATTTTAATACTATTCAAGTGTTAATATATTATAATCGTATAATTTTGACAAGTTTTGCAGATCAACCTCTTATATACAAAAAAAAGTTGTAATTTAGTATTACTAAAAGCTGATTGGCAATCAAGACATGACATGCAGTTATCGAATTATACAGCTTATCATGATAAAATATTGAGAATTTAATATATTTAATCTTTAGCGGGTACCTCAATTACTCGAGGTTTATCAATTATGCGAGCAGTACGACCGCCCTTCTCCACGATTCCAATAATCCATGCCTGATAACCTTCTTGTTTTTCGATATCTTTGCAATAGGCAGCGGCTTGTTCTCGAGGCAAACAAATCAATAGTCCGCCAGACGTTTCTGCAGAATGGCCTTGTAACAGCTGGAACATATTTCCACAAGCTTTTGCTACAGCTGCCATTTTAGCAATGACAGGTAAGTTATGTATCACAAAAGATACTTCGTTCTTTTGATGAGACGCCAAAGTCTGAGCGTGTCCTAAAAGTCCAAAGCCGGTTACGTCGGTGGCTCCGTGAGCATTGTATTTGTGCATCAAGCGGCTGGCAACACGGTTCAAACGAGCCATCGAATCCATTGCACGGTGGTAGGCCTTGCGAACGTCTTCTTCGCTGACAACTAACTTGATACGATTCCATCGTTCAGGTTGATCAAGCCATTGATGAGCATTTACTGCCACCTGTAAAATTAATAGTTTTATTACGCGACATTAATTTATTTAAAAGGTTAACCTGCGTCCCCAAAGGTTTAGTTAGTACTAAAACGTCTCCCACAACGGCATTGTCAGGAACAATATATTCGTTTGGTTGACAAACCGTGGAAGCTACGCCACCGATGGTGCACCATGGATTCACGACAGTTTGGCCTCCAGTAACAGTGGTGCCAGCCTCCAGAGCAGCATCTTTAAAGCCGCGCATTATTAAAGGAATAACAACGTCACGTTCTTTCTCAGTCATTTTGGTGCTGACTCCGAGTAACATAAGCATGTTGTCACATTCCGTTACTCCCATGGCATATAAGTCGCTCAAAACATTGGCACATGCAATTTTGCCCATCATGTACGGATCATCTACTAATGGGTAGAAAAAGTCAGTAGTTTGTACAAGACATAAACCTCCATGTCTTAAGGGAGTAACCGAACAATCGAGACCAATTCCTATACGAGGAATGGCCATATGCATAAAATGGGCATGTTCTTGATCGGTGGAATTCTGGTAATCTTGCTGGAGGCCCTCCACCAGTTTATTGAGAACCTCCTGTGGTACTTTGCAGCCGCGACCCTTTAAATCGGCAAATCGTGTTAAGCGGAAACTTGCTTCCAAGTCGTGCGCCAAAGGGTCAAAAGGCCGGCGAAGCGCCAGCGTATTTGGGTTTGTACCGAGCTCCAACTGCACAGCTCCCAAAGCATCCTGCTGCACCGCTGTTACTTGGTGATAATCTCCCATGCCGGTTTTCAAACTTCGCTATGAAAATACACCAATACTACCGTGTTAAAAACACTCGCTCGCCGATAGCGTTTCTCAAACAATCGCTCGACGCTTGCAAAATGGCGTTCTTTTCTTCTGCAGTCCTAAACAAATGCGCATGATCATTTATCAACATCTTTTCCTATTGGATAACGGAGTAATACGGTAATTGTCAAAAGTTTTCGTGTTTATTATATAAATACGTTTATTAAGTACTATTGTCGTTATAACGTATATTATATCGCGTATTACAATTTCACAATCTTAGATTTATAAGTATACGTTAAAATAACTCGCTATTATCTTGAAATTATCAATTAAACAGTTTATATTTAAATTATGCCGCGAACTGGAAATACGCTAGTACCAAGAGTACGAGATAAGCGCCAATACCAACCAAGACCAGGCATATCCGGCGTTCGTTACTAAATAAAAATGGGCGACATGATAAGTTAAGCGAGATCGTTTTTTTACGGCAATAATCGAAACCGAAAGCATCTTTCTCTACTAACAAGCGTGTAGGTGTAGCTGTCTTTCTTTTATAAATACGAAATTGTTGCTGTAAGTTTACAATCTAGACAACTTCCAACAGTTTCAAAGCGTTGGCTTCTAATGTTTTAGTGTTTAGTAAGTACAATATTATTTTCTATTATTCATGTTTGTGTTCTAAACTGTATTCTAATTGTGTGTATTACGCATTTTTAGAAGTTATCCGTTTTTCGCGTAGGTTACAAAAATGTCTAACCACGAAAAATCTATCGATGATACTTTGCGTTATATGATATCAAATTTGAATCCCAGCATAAAGTCAAATGTAAAGCTTTTAGATTGTGAATCTCCGCTTAAAAGGACACTAAGTTCTAGTGGTCTCTTTGACTACGTGACGCCGGCCAAAAAGATCAAAAGCGATGCCAACGTCGACATCGACTATATTTCTTCTCCAAGAGAAACTCGTCGCTTGAGAGCCGATTTAATAGAAGCCCGAAATACCATAGTGGGTTTGGAAAACAGAATTCAACAAATGCACAACGTTAGAAAGGAAACGCAGATTATGTTTGATTCGGAATTGCAGAGTTTGCGAAATCAAAAAGAAGTTAATCGGAACACAATCGAAGAATTAGAGGAACAATTACAAATAGTCAGAAAACGAGAGACCGAAGTTAAAAAGAAGTTATTGCAGGTGAAATTATAACTATATTATTTTTGTAAATAAAATCGATTTTGATTGTTTTTTAGTGTCAGACAAAGCACGACAATATAAAAATTAATACAGATAAACGAATTGAAGAATTAGAAAAGGAATTAGCAGATTTTAAAGCAGATAAAATAATAGAGTTGGATCAAAAAAATGAGGAACTTTTACTTGTTACTCAAAAACTCTCTCAAATCGAAATTATTTTAGAAGCTGCTCAGGAAGATGCAGAAGCTCATAAAAAATTATCCGCCGAATTAGGTTAGCTTATTAACTCGTTTGCATTTCGTATTTTAATAATAATTACGTTTTAGAGAAACGTCTAATAGAAAAAGAATGCGTTGATCGTAATCTAGAAATAAAAGAACAAGCGTTACAAAAAACTCGTTTAGAACTTAAGGAGTTAGAATTTGTCAGAGAAAATTATTTGGAATATCAACAACAAATTAAGGTAAAAGTAATATGTGTTTTGAATATTTTTGAATGAAAATTAATGTTATTCCAGACTCATCAGCACAAGTTGTCTAGTTATTCTGAAATAGAAAAAGAAAATCAACAACTTAAAGAGGAAGTAAAAAGATTGAGGGATGCCGTTCATAACAAATTAGTGCTCGAAGAGGAAGTTTATGATTTGAAAAATCGTCTTGTGAATTTTAAAGAACAAGAAAAAAAGCTTGCTGTTTTACAGGTAAAAGCAAAGTTAACGATTTATTAAAGTCAATGTTTTTAATGTTTATCTTCGGGATTTGACATTTAAATGTCGAAACTGCATTAGGTTTACTGCAGGTTACAGGTTAACTGCATTTTATAACATTAATTAAAACAATATGTTATTGTTGGTTTAATTATAAATACTAATGCAGACGTATGTACCTATTTAATGAACAATATGATTCAAAGTAATTCATTTATCATATATTTGTAACTTTCGTAAATTATAAGTGGCCCTTACATGTACACTTTTAACAGCATGTTTTACAACGATCCATGATTTTACTTACAGACTTGTTAAAGATCAAATAAGTACCTACATTAAATTCTGCACTTAATTGAATCAATCACTTATTTAACCCAAAGTATGAAAACCAGATCTATTTGTATATTATTTAATGTAAACTTTCCATTTATTTAAACTGCTAAAACCGATTCTTGCTGGTTTTTTGAATCATTATTTAAAATACTTTATAGGAGTAGCCCCTGTTACTCGGCGGATATTTTTTTGAGATTGAGATTTTGTAGTTAGGTACCTAATTATTTGATTTGCACGTACTAACGTGACTGCACAAATACTGTGAACATTGAAAAATTTTGTAACTATTAAATAAGTACGTAGTGTTAAGATTCAAATACTTATTAAGAATGACTTGAAAAAGAGTTAACTTAATTAGGAAAATGTAAATATTATATTATTCATTATTTTAGGCAGCACATGTTCAAACAGAGATGTATTTAAACGAATGGCGTGCTGTTGCACGGGGCGTCTGTGAGACATCAGGATCTGATTCTTCATTACCATATTTAATTCGAGGTATCGTTGAACGTTTACAACAACAAGAAATTAATTTAACGGCCGATAAAGTGCAACTCGAGTCGCAACTTAATAGTGCACAGCATGTAAGAATCATATTATGTGATAAATTAAAAACTAAACTATATTTCTGAAATTAGGAAACAAGCGTGTCTCGTAGCGAATTAGAAAAAAATCAAAAGCTCATAAACGAATTAAAAAATAATGTGCAACATCGTCAGAACTTAATTCATCGCATGCAAAAAAAATTACTGTTGGTTAGTCGTGAACGTGACAGCTACCGATTACAATTAGATTCCTATGAGCGTGATCTAACTATGACCGTAAATGTAGCGGCTACAGGACAATCTAGTCCGCAACAGGCGCTAAGAGAACGCATCGAAAATCTTGAACGTATTGTAGAAGCTTATCGTGAAATGGTTATTAAACTAGAGAATGACCTTCAAAATGTTGAACCAAATTTAACTACAGGTTAAATATTATTTTGTTTTACTTTTGCTTAAAATATTGATTATGACTGTTTGATAGAAAACGTTCCAATCCGGTAGAACAAATATCCCGTCTCCAAGAAGAAATCAATCAATTGAAGGTGGATAATGATCATTTACGTGAGCAACGAAATCATCTTGAAATTCAGTTGGAACAATTATCAGTAGGTAGTGATAGTAAATTGAGTCGAATCGTACATCTTGCCAAAAATCCTTTAACTGAATGTATCAAGGAACAAAATAGCAACATGGAAAAGCTTCAGGAAGAGGTTTGATAATTTTATATTTATATTTAGTAGGATATAACGTTTAATTATTTCAGGTTGAACGATTGAAACGCAAAATACGTAATATGGAAGAGGGATTGGAGGGAAGTAAGTTGGCCGATATTTCTATGAATCCTAAAGATATCGCAACTTTAAAGGAGCAGCTAAAGTCATCTGAAAATCAAATACAACGTCTCAAAGATTATTTTAAATCGTCCATGCAAGAATTTCGTAATGTGATTTATATGCTACTCGGTTATAAAATTGATAAGAATTCAAATTCGCAATATAGATTAACTAGTATGTATGCCGAGCACGAAGAAGATCAAATTTGTTTCCAATTAAATTCGGAGGGTGCTTTAAATCTTTTAGAGAATGAATTCAGTTCGACTCTAGAAGATATGGTCGATTTACATTTGAGGCATCAAAATCAATTCCAGTTTTTCTCAGTGCAATCACCATGGACTTGTTTAATAATCGACCAATGACTACTAAAACTTTTGAAATCGATGACTGAACTTTTTAATAGTATATAAAGGTATTATAAATTAATTTAAATAATTCATTTATTAAATTTATTTAATTGAAAATTTTGCACTTCTCAAATACATGTATTTATAAAAGGCATTCGAGAAAAAGAAAAAATTAGTGAAATATTAAATAGGACAGTATTCGGAGCATAAAACTTGAAGAACCGTGTTATTTATATAATATATAGTGAATAAATTTAGTCATTATTAAATAATATCATCTTCTAAAAATTAATTGTAACAATAATTATTTTTCTAAAATAGAAGCATGATTTAATAATAAATAAAAATCACTTGTGTATATGGTCTGAAGTTTTTGTAAATGAATTACTGTTTTTAATTTTAACTTGAATAAACGTAACCGAGTAGATTATTAATTTAGATAAATGACAAACAAGTTATATAAATTGAAATCAATAAAAATGTTTATGTAAACTTAGTATAGGAATAATGAAAACAGGTTAAAAACGATTATTATACGTGTTTTTAACGCATTAGATAACTTTTGTTTATTTATAGACAAAATTTTGAAAATGTTTAGTAAAATGGAATTGACCAAATTTAGTACTACTATATTCTAAGAATTTATAATCCAAATATTACGTACTATGTAATAAGATTTTTATGAGGTAGGCTCCTTTATTTGTAAAGGCTTAAATGATAACTGAATACAGTATTTCTGAGATTTTTCCTGCAATTCTAATAACTGGAGCTCATTGTATACCAATAACATAAGGGGACGTTCAAAAAAGACGTCAATATTAATCTGACCCCCCTAAATTTTTGAAACATTTTCATACAAAATCAGCATCCATTGCTGCAATATCTGTATTGTCACTTATAAAAAGCGTGACGTTCTTTTGGAACAACCTCTTAAGTTTACAACTATAAGTGTTGTTAGATAGAGTTTTTTTTGATAAGTTTATCGATTAATTTACTTACCATTACCATTATGAATTATTGACATTTGTATTGTATATCTATTGTTTTTATGCATTGTGCCCCTATATGTATGCATTTAACAATGCATCCAAAGTGTATAGTATGTTGTGTGTATGATGATTTCCGTGCAATAGAATATCATGATTAAACAATACAACATACATTTTGAGCGTGCTCTTATTATTTAGCATTTAAGTTGACATTACTATCCTTTAAAGTAATTTTGAAAATATTTCATTGTACACTAATTGATCTGTTACGGTATTAGTCAGTTATTACTTTTCACAATGTGTGTATTACAACATATATTTGACCTAATAGTTTTTGTGAGTATTGTGCAAGCATCATCTTTACTTACATTTACCGATAATTTAAATATGTGGGAACTGTTAATTGGATTTACATAAAATTTAAAATGTAAACACTTAGAGTAAGTACATATTTTGTCTTTGATTGCAGGTAAAATATAAAATGATATACTCGTTGAAGTACAATCTTTAATACCTACTTACAACCCAAAACTTGCTTATATATTTATCTAAGTTAAACAATCACCTTTATTATTCTGCATAAATATTTAGAAAAAGATTTTCTGAACACTTATTTGAAATTAATCTGAAAGGAAATAACAGAAAATTTGAAATACTATTTTTTTATCTTTGACTGCATGTAAAATTGCATGAGAGTACTGGATTCAAGTCAGGATTCATTTGACTCGTTCATTCTTTCAACAGCTTTTGGGTATGATCGTTAAAGTATTCCCATGGTCAAATATACCAGACTGTACTTTTTCCTTGTCATTTCACAAGCATAAGGATACCTTGAAATGTGTGATTAGATAGAAAATGAAAACAAATATTTTGATACAAAATATATAGGTACTTCAATTATATTTTAAGAAATAGATACAACCTACCTATTGGAATATGCATCAATAAAAATATTTTAACATGTATTTTAGTATCATTCTTTGTATGTTCAATTGATTAGTTTCTAGTTAATGTTTTATTTAAATAAATGTAGGTAGATATATATTTTAACTCATTCTTTACAATACATGTAAGTTTTATCTAGCATTTACGTATTCTTGACCTTTATAATGTATTAGTTCATGATCATTTTTTTTCCAATTTGAAATTATTGTAGATAAAGTTTTTACAGGAATTTCTTAATCTTACATACCTATATATTATCTATATCTTTACTTATAATCTATATTCTCATTTTTATATTGCTCATGCATCCAAACATGCACAACGTTTACTCAATTATTATATAAAAGACACCCAATAAAAGGCGATAAAGGGAAGAAAATAATTATGTCCATATAGGCAACTTATTATGAAATACCATGTATACACACTGAGGATAATCTTCATCCCCCTATATATAATAGCTATTAAAATGTTTTAAAAAAAAACTTGTTTACAGGAACGTTACCCGTTATCTTCTTTATTAATTAATAGAAATTTAAACAAATTATAATTGCTTAATGACGTGGCAGTTTATTTGTTTATATCAAAGAATATATTAACTTTGAACTTTGACTCTTTAAATATACTGTTTTTTCGAAATCTTACATTAGTTGTCAAGTGAAATAAAAAGGTTAAACATGTCGAACTTGAGATTTGATGGAAAAGTAGCCGTAATTACCGGTGCAGGGGCAGGTTTAGGAAGGGCTTACGCCCTTTTACTTGCATCTAGGGGTGCAAAAGTGGTTGTCAATGATTTGGGTGGAGATCGGCACGGTGGTGGAGGTTCAAAAAATACTGCCGACCTTGTTGTCGATGAAATTAAACAAACAGGTAAATCTATATTATTTTAATTATAATTTAAAATACTCGACTTCGTTATTTTTCAGGCGGTGTAGCTGTTGCCGATTATAATTCTGTGATTGAAGGTGAAAAAATTATTAAAACGGCCCTAGATAACTTTGGTAGGGTTGATATTGTAATTAATAATGCGGGTGTACTCAGGGATAAAAGTTTTGCAAGAATTTCCGACCAAGATTGGGGTAAACAAATATGAAACAAAATAATTTAAAACTGTTGTACTATATTTTTTATAGATATTATACATAATGTACATTTGAAAGGAAGTTTCAAGACGACACAAGCTGCTTTCCCAATTTTTAAAAAACAAAATTATGGTCGTATCATAATGACATCTTCTAATTCTGGTATTTTAGGTAAACCATTAAACTAGTAAATCAATGCAGAATATAAAACGTTCGATCTTTAAGGTAATTTTGGACAAGCTAATTATTCTGCAGCAAAGATGGGACTTGTTGGATTAGCAAATACATTGGCCATCGAAGGAGGTCGTAATAATATTCATTGCAATGTTATAATTCCTACTGCGGCAAGCAGATTGACACAGGATATATTACCACCAGATTTATTTGAAGAACTTAAACCAGAACTTATCGCTCCTGTAGTAGTAGGTTTTAAATTTTTTATAATTAATCTTGATGCTGACTAAATCTTTATTAGGCATATTTATGTCACGATAGTTGCGAAGAGAATGGTACTTATATCGAAGCTGCAGCTGGTTGGGCTGGAAAGGTACATATAATTCGTTCAAATGGTGCTCTATTGCGGCAAAGCATTGCAGACAGTGTTTCTATTGAAAATGTACGTGATTCGTGGCAAAAAGTTACAAATATGAGTGGAGCTTCACATTATGATAATATGCAGGAAGTTACCGGTTCTTTACTAACTGAGCTTGAACAACTTCGAGGCGATGCACCAAAATCACGTGAAAAAGACATATTTGAATTTACTAATAGAGATCTTATTACATATGCACTTGGAGGTATTTAATTAAATATTTGAAAAATTGTTTTCAAAAATTAAGCTTTGCAGTGGGTGCTTCGACTGCACGGCAAGAGGAATTAAAATTCTTATACGAAAATCATGAAGATTTTTGTGGAATACCTAGTTTTTATATTCAACCTGCCCTGATGGCTGTTATGTCTTCAAACAGTTCCTTAAACGCCGTTCCTGGGAAAACAATTACTTTAGCTCAAATTCTTCACGGAGAGCAATATTTAGAAATTATCGATAACGTACCCATTGAAGGGAAAATATTTTCCAGACCGGAACTTGTAGAAGTGTTAGATAAAGGTTCTGGAGCTGCAATTGTTTCTGAAAGTAAGTGTATATCTTTATTTTTAATACAAAAGAATCCCAAAATATTTTTATAGTTGCTAGTTACAACGAGCAAGGAGAGTTAATTGTAAGAAACCAAATTGTAACGTTTGCTGTCGGTGCTGGAAATTTCGGGGGTCCAAGAACTGGTACCAAAATTGTTCCTTGTGTACCTAAGCCTAGTCGTAAAGCAGACTTATCTGTTTCTTATGCTACAAACATAGATCAAGCTGCTCTATACAGATTATCGGGTAATGGTAAATCTTGCACTTAATAAATAAAATCTGAATTATCAATTTTTAGGAGATCTAAATCCTTTACATATTGATCCGAACATGGCAGCTATTGCTGGTCACCAAAGGCCGATATTACATGGATTATGTACACTTGGCATTTCTGTGAGAATCATCCTGGGCTCATTTGCTTCGTACGATGATAGTTTATTTAAAGCTGTCAAGGTAAACAGAGCATTTTGAAAAAAACTCATCTGTTAATGTTTATAACAATTAGGCTCGTTTTACAAAACCTGTATTGCCAAATCAAACTTTGCGTGTGGACATGTGGAAAGAAGGAAACAGGATATTGTTCGAGACGGTTCTGGTGGAAACAAATACACCCGTTATTACAGGTAAGAGAATGTTCATCATTAATCAATCGAAGTATTCTTGTTTCATATAATATAATATGCAGTTTAAAACATGTTGATTACTTAAAATGATAATATATTCTAGAGATAATTTATTTTTGGCACATAAAAAATTATAAATCTATATGTTGCATCATCGCCATAATATCTACAGGCCAACGGTCAAAAATCTTTTGAACTTGTTAATTTGATTTTAAACAGCATTTTAAAAGGTCTTGGTAATTTAATTTTTTACTGTGCATTTAGCAACAAGTGGGTAACCATTTAAAGCGATCGATATTTTGTAATCTTCATTTGTAAGTAATTATAAATATTTAATTAATGATAGAAATTACCTATATGGACTTTGTTCGTTCAAAGTGTTAAATTTGCATGAATAAATTTCTAGTTTAAAAACATCTTATCTAGTAATAGTTTGTGCTATTTATATGAAATAATAGAATTTTGGTTTAAGTTGGATAAAAACTGCCAACCTAGTTAGTTTTTTTTTTACTATACTCTATTTGCTTTTAATCAGATTAATTGTAATAATTATCAGTGTAAAGTGTTCAAAGTTCATTTTTTGTTTTGCAATTTAGTTGTTATTAATATCCTGGAAATAAACGATATACATATGATACAAAAGTGTATTTAAAACAAAGAACTTAATTGTATATCTTGAAAACTGGGTATGGTGATTGATTTCTTTTTAATATTACAACTTAGACGTCAATTACTATTCTTAGGGCCGATCTTTTCATCTTCCATTTAATTTAATTGACAAATTTTTACCACGGAAACAATTGTTTGAACAAACGTTTCTATGGTAAATATGTGTCAATTAAATTAAATGGAAGATGAAAAATCGGCCCTTAATATTACAAACGTAATTAATTTTGATATTTAAGTGCTAATTGGTTTACATAACCTAACTTATCGATGATTGCTGTAGGTGCTTACGTTGACTTAAAAGCAATTAAAATGCAACCGTTAAGAAATCAACTTTCTGCAAAAGCTTTAGAAAGTGACGCTGTCTTCAAATTTATTGGCGATCAAGTGAAACTCCAACCCGAAAAAGCGAAAAGTGTCAATGCCGTTTTCCACTGTAAAATCACCAAGGACGGTAAACACGCAAAAGATTGGAGTAAGTAAACGCGTTATTTTAAATTAATTTTTACTATTATAATTATCATCTTAGCGATGGATTTAAAAGCTGCAACAATTTACGAAGGCACTCCGAAAGATATTAAACCAAACACTACTCTAACAGTTTCTGATGAAGATTTTGTGCTATTAGCTCAGGGAAAATTGAATCCGCAACAAGCATTTATGAAGGGCAAGTTGAAGCTTGCCGGTAATATTATGTTGGCCCAAAAATTGGGGCCTCTTCTTAAAGCTGCACCGAAATTGTAAGAAATTAGAAGACGGTTACCTATTTACAATTTATTATATTTTCCATCTTATACGTTTTATACCATTATTTCTTGTGGTGTGGTATTTTTTATATTATGTTAAAGTGAGACTTTGTGTGAAAAATATATAATTATCAATTATAAAGTTAATCTAAATTGTAGGAATAAGCTCTATAGTAATAAAACCCACTTTAATTTTAAATTGCTCTAATCTTAATATGAAACTGGTTGTAATTTTTTTGAATTGATTGTACTCTTCATTTTATGCATAAGAAAGTTTTATATTTTTAACCCTTTTAGTGCCGGGCGAAATAGAGGTGCCTATGCGAAAAAAACCGGCCGAATTTCACAGTTTCACAAGGGTTCGGAAAAATGCTTGTAAAAACCAAACGAGACACAATATTTACATGATTCAAAAAGCTGCGTATTGTGGATGAAATACAGAACTACACAATGACACTAGTTTTTTCGAACTCATTTGAAAATTATAGAAAAAACAAAGGTATAAACGTTTGTAAATGAAATGAATTTGAGATCTCTTGTAGAAAACGTATTTGCACATACAAACAGTCATCTTTTCATCATAATTTTATATGGGTCAATTATTATAAAGTATATACTTTGTATTTCCAATATATATTTTTACAAGATAAACAATATTACATAACAAAAACAAAACATAACTTGAAGGTACACGGCGACCATTGGTGTTTATGTTAGATTTCGGTACCTCCAAGCGATAGAAAAAACGTCGTCCACAAAGAGTTCAAACAAAAAAATATTTTTTTTAATTATCTTGTAATGAAATTAGATTACGCATTACAAATTTATTTTGAGATAGAGTTCTCCCGCAATGCGAGTAGTAAACCGCTACAAGGCGCGAGCCGATATATCGGCTCTGGCACTTTTCGCAAGTGTAGCAGGAGCCGATATATCGGCTCCCGGCACTAAAAGGGTTAAATTATGCTATTGTACAAATGGCAATAAACGTTATTCGACAAAGAAACTGAACGTAATATAAAAAGATGCATGTGCTTATTACTTCAATCTTTAGCACTCGGCTTCAATATAAATAAAATTGATTTCAAAAAGTACTAAAACTTTATTTAACAATATTCTCAGACTATAAATCTACATTAAATTTACATCTTGTCCAACAAAGTTATAGATATCAAAAATATGTTCTTTTCAATATTAGGGGAAGTTACCTTAAGTCTGGATTTCAGGACAGCTCCTAGGCAATCTGAACTTAAGAAAACTATCCCTACATATGTTTCAGCAATTGCAAATTCAACCATTTTAAATTCTAAGTTAGTAAAAATTACAATTAACTTAATAATACATTTTACATATTAAATCAATAAGTTTTAACTTATAGAATGCAATTACTGCCACAATTTAAAAAAAATTACATTCTTATGCTACTATACATGGTTTTAAATAAATAAAAAATTAGAAGCTTCGATATTTTCAGACAGATTGCAACAAATGAAAAGCACAAGTGATGCATTAATTTTGTAGTTTTCTGTTTAATGTTTTTTTTCACTATCGTTTGCGAACATTTAGGTGAGTGCTGTTATTTTTATCAGAAAATAATATATTATCATTATCGAAAAGAAAAATATTAATAGCATTCTAATGCAAGTTAAAAAATATAGAATCGGTATTTTATTGAGCATGTGTTAATTTAATAAAAAGTAATAAGTTAATCCAAGAAATATGTTTAATTTTTTTGTTTTAACAATATTAATTTTTTTATATATTAATTTACCATAACAATAATTTATAGAAATTTAATTACGAAAGACCAATAAGACCCTTAACGAAAGATCAATTTAACATAGGTAATTTGCTGAGTGCCTCGATCGTTTCCAGTTTTAGATTCTATTATTCTCTCCTTAAAAGTTCACGAGTGTTTTTATACAGGTTATTTTTGAAAAGATTTTGTTTAAATATAAGTAGATAGGCAAGGGTCGGACATTTTTGACGAAAAATTAGATACAATAATTGATGAAATCCCCAAATAAAAATTGAAGCTTTGTTGAATTTCTAAAAATTACGTTCACATGAGTTTCATCAATGAAAGCCTTAAAAATGTGTTTTCATTTGTTCATGATCCTCGTTATAAATGTATTTTAAAGCTCAATATAAATTACCCAACTAAAAATTAAGAAAAGTAAGTAGTATTGAGATAACAGAATTTTAAAAAAGCGAAATTTTGATATTATCATATACACCTTTCAAAGACTAATTAACATATTCGATAATTCATTTTATTCCTTAGCATCTCCAATACCATCTGTATTGATGGCAAACATAGCTTCGGATTCGGGTAAACAAGGAGAATCATAAATTTTACATACTCTTGTTTCGCCTCGACCTTTACGAAGGTAAAGTCTAGTAGTTGAAGAATGGGCCATAATATTCCCTCCTATTGGTTTTTTTGGATCTGCATTGAACATTGCTGCTCCATCAACTTGTGCAACTACTTGATTAGTTAGGACGACACCTATGCCAAACTAAACAATAAAATATGCATTATTTTCTGACAATTATACCAGATTTTCAAAATGAAATGTAGGTATTTATAAGAGTTGAAATTTTGGAAACAAATTTATAGTATCCATTTTTATGGTAAAGTATTTAGTTTCTTAATCAAACACTAGTATAAAATTTTCAAGCCTTAATTTTAAACAATTAGATGTTAAAATGCTTATAGGTAACATATTTTTGTTAAATTTCATATTCAATATTCTTTTAACTCTGTATGTACGATCTAATACTCCTAATTTTTATGATTGATATTATGTATACCTCATCTGCTAAGCGAAGTAACATTCTCAAAAACCTGGCCAGATGCATCTGACGAGCAGACAGCTCCCCTCTACCAGAATAATCTGTACGATATAGGGCTGTTGCACTATCTACTATTAATAAAGCGTACCTACAATAATCAATGTCAAACGTTAATACTTAAAAATTATAAATCAAGAACCTAGACTCTGCCATCATAGCAGCTGCTTGTATCAACAACTGCGTTTGATGGTCAGTGTTGTAGGCTCGAGCACAGGCAACATTATCTAACACATCTTGAGGATTCATATTGTATTTTTGTGCTGTAGCTAAAAGTCTTTCCGGTCTAAATGTACTTTCTGTATCTATATATAAACATTTGCCTTCACCACCGTTATGTTCGATAGGCAACTAAACATAAAAAAGTTAAAATAAGCCACTTCTTTCATACACAGTATACCTGACATGTCACAGCTAATGTATGACAAATTTGAGTTTTGCCTGTACGAAATTCTCCAAATATTTCGGTAATCGAACCCGTCTCGATACCACCTCCAAGTAATCGGTCAAGTTCCTTGGACCCCGTCGTAATCTGTAACATTTCAGAACGTTTTTGATGGAATTCGGTGGCCGTAGTAAAACCCATTGGAATTAATTTAGCAGCTTCGGCTAAAATTTTTTCTGCCTTTTGCTCGGATATACCCTTAATTACTATTAAAGACTTCTTTGGAGTGAAAGCGATCGATTCGACAGTATGATATCCTGCCTCCTGTAATTTTTTTATGTCGGTCGCAGTAATACCGGCAACCTAAATAGAAAGTTAGTACAATTTTTGGTGTTAAAGAGATGTACGAACCTCCAGTCTTGTTATGGGCTGAGGTCCTGCGCTGTTAAAATCATTTTCGACAGTATCCGTCGAACCAGTCGCGATAATGCTCATTTTTAAAACGATAATTAGAAAATGATGGTCTTGCAATGCAAATATTATAGTTTTATATTAAATTTTAAATAAGGTTAACTTTATTCCGTTACCATCTATTAAAATTATGATAACAAACAAAACCGGTTTTGATTGGTAGTTTGTGATAACTTTTTAGGGATTTTTGATCTAAATGGTTAGAAAATTACAAAAATATTTTCAAAACTTTCATTTTTATATAAACGTAGATAATGTCTGTTAATAGCGACAAATCATAATTAATGTAAAGATACAGGTATGTATTGCATTTTTTATATCTTTTTTTTGTGTAACTTAAGTTTTGTCGAAACTGTAATGTTTTAGAAATTATACAATGTTACAAACAGGATAATTAAATAGTTATAATATATAATTTAATTATTAATTTAAGCGTACGTTTGGTATTTCTGTAATTTTGATAGTTCTGAAAGATGACTGTAATTTAATAAAAAAATTTCGTTTAGTTGCCCGTAGATGTCAGTAGGCGAAATTATTTTAATCTTTTCGGGACGTATTAATTTAATTGTTTATCTCGTAACCAAGAGTGCTATCAATTTATCAACAAAAGTCAGTTAGAAAAGTATCTAAAATTAGTCTAATATTTCCTACATTATTTAATTAGTTCTTCGGTAAGTGGAAAATTTCTGTTTAATTTTTAATTTTAAATAAAGGCGGTAAACAAGTTCGTCTTTCCGTCTGGCCCCTCTTTTGGCCTTGCGGCGTACACACGTGCGAAATGCATTTTGAGCAAATTACTTTATGTTTCTCAGACATACGGAAGAGTAAGTGAACTTTATACGAAACTGTCCCATATCAACTTTTGTAATTATATACGTTGGAATCCAAGGAACTCAAAGTTGATTGTGGTGAGGCACATTTTCTATTTCAATATTATTAGTACATATTTTCAATTGAAATGTCTAAATTTTTAGTTGGGCGGGGCATTTATGAGATATTAAAACCTCGCCACGTGTTTGCAATACTTTTACTTTTAACTCAATCAAATTTTAAACATATTTGCTTTAATTGTAGGATAAATGTGTCACTGTCATTAATTAACTCTTAATCGACTTTTTTTTATCATTTCATTAGATAACGCACCAAAATGGTACAAAACGAAGTAGTATTAGATGAAAACCTAAGAGTATCATCACGTGCTCCAAAAGGAATCCCCGAAGGAAACTATCGACTTGTAGGATGGGGTATCGACACGACAGGACGCCGTCTTATTGACGAAATATGCCAAATTGCAGCGTACACGACTGCGACTCAATTTTCACAACATATAATGCCATTTGCAGATTTAAATCCTGGATTTCGTCGTCGACACAATCTCAGAATCATTAACCTTGGACGTTATCGAATGTTGAAGAATCTTAAAACTAATAAGTTTGTTAAAACCAAAAGTGAAGTCTCTGCTCTTACCGATTTTTTGACTTGGCTCGAAGAAAATCGAGGCGACGCCACCGACGGTATTATACTGATCTATCACGAGTTTCGTAAAACATCTCCCGGAATGTTACTAGAAGCACTTCGTCGTTATAATTTAATCGATCGATTTTCGAAAATCGTTAAAGGGTTTGCAAACGGATTTAATATTGCAGCTGCAAAATGTAAAAATACTACCAAGTCATTTAGTTTACGGGTTATGAGTCGGATGTTACTTAATAAAGAGGACGATTTTGGCAATGCTGTAGATCGAGCGCAGGCTTCTTATGATGTTGTCGTTCATCTGGGTCAGGGAGAGAAACCAGACTTGAATGGTTCAAGTGGTGGTGATTGTGTTATCGTTGAAAAGCACATTACCAACCTTGTTATTTCTTTTGTTAATCCAGTTACAGCAGAAGAAGAAGAAATAGCAGGATTTAAGGTAGTTCTTACTATTGAAAAAATCTATTAGTAATTTTAAATAATTCCAGGTGTTATTGGAGAGACAAAATACATTTAGACCGGTGTTTGGAGCTCTTTTGAAAGCAACATTACCTGAAAGACGCCATGCAAGTCATCTACGTAGACTTCTTGCTGAAAATAACATTGATTATGATAAACTTAAGACTGCTTATGATAATAGTGCAAAGGATGGTTTGGAACAGATATTAAAGAACGAGGTAAAATGTTGTTGCTGTGTGTTAAAAAACAAATTTATCTCGCATTTGTATTTCTGTATGCTCCATAATTTTTTTTAATTTATTGGTTTGATAATTCAGTTTATTTCAATTTTATTTTATTTGGTTAGTTTTCAAGCATATTTAAAATAACAGCAGTTAGAAAGCAGTTTAGAAATAACTGAAAAATTAAATCGATAATTCAAAATTTCTTTAAACTATTAATTTGTGGGACCGATAAAATTATTGGTTCGATATATAGATCAATATAACTCTAACAGTTGTGAATGGTTGTGATGTTATGGTAATTATGTTTTATTAAAAACTTGTAGGTACCCAATGCAAAAGAAAAGGACGTAACAGAATTACTAGAAATATTAGATTGCTTTTTTGATCCTCAAAAGCAACCCATTCAGCCGAAACCTAGATTTTATGCAAACCAAAATTATAGATCTAAAGTTGGTAAACGACTGGCCAATAACAAGGAAAATAATGTCAAAAACGTTAATAATAATTTAACCGAAATAAATAGCGTTACAGTTAGCAACGAAGTTACTCCAAGAAGTGATTATGGCCAAACTCAACAGGTGCCTATACCTGTAGTTGTAGCACAGTAATGATGATGTACTTAATGTGCCTTAGCATTTTGATGTTAACTAAATTGTGCATTTATTGATTGTTACAGTTATTTACAGAGTTTATATTTTGTTTTCATTTTGTTAATTCTTGAATTTGTTCAGTTTCAGGGAATTATCTGTGTATCAATAAATAATCGATGAAATTAATGTGAATTAATTGCTCTTGCTTGGTATTAATAAGCTGTTTTTAGTTAAAGGTTACTTAGCATATTTGTTAAATGAAAATTTTTGTTACAAATTTTGTTGTGGGGAAATGTTAATCCTAACCATTACTATGTGATAAATAGTGATTCATTTTTATTACAGATGTAGTTTATTAATAAATTTATCGAACTATTTACTACTAATGTTTTTGTTATGTGAAATAAATAAATTTTATTAACTTTTATGTTCTTGCGATAAATTTTATAAGTGAATTCATTATCGATATTAATTTAAGATTACGAATTGTATTAAAGAATATGTTGCTTTTTATTTCTTTTATAAAGTTTGTTTGAAAAATTGGACTTATCTATATTTATTGTTCTGTCGGAGTTAATTAAACTTTTTTGTCGAAAAATAATTTGTTTCCTTTTTGATTTCTGTATATTTTATTACCTTATGAGAAAATATTTATAAAAGGTAAAAAATTAAGGATTGTGTTAGTAAACCTTATGTAGAGTGTGCTGTACATTTTTCAAATTTATTATCTATTTCCTGTAATTTGTTACATTTATTAATTCGTTAATCATAGATATTAATTTATCGAGTAGGACTACTGCATGTATATTCTCAATTTTAATGGAAAACACTAATCTCATTTTTTACTACATTTTTACTGTTATTCATATTTGGTTATAGATTAACGTTGATAATGATTTAAATAGTTGTTTGTTAGTTCTCATTGTGGTAGGAGCGTTTTGGATAATTTATATTTTCATCGTTAAAAGTTACCTTTGTTGTTTAGAAGTTTACAATTTGGGACTGTTCATGTAAATATGTTCGTTAGTCGGTTACTGCATGTTTAATTAAAATTAATGTTTTTCAGGTAGAAGGAATTCACATTTTCGATAAATGGGATAAGATTCAATTTTATAGACATTGTAAATATTAAGTCGATTATGTTTGATTAATCAAGTGGTTCCAGAATTAAAATGTCTGTTATCACATTAACTATTTAAATATCAAAAAATAAATGCAATAATGCAGTTTGTAAAAAATTCTATCCATTGAGTAGTATATTCTTTTTCATTGTCCCTTTTATATTGTTGTATTTTAATGTGATTGCATTCATATTATCTATGCATTATGTTATTAAAAAAAAATCGAGATTTCTACATTTGCTTGTGAATTAAGCATGTAATCATACAGTTAAGAAATTTATTATTAAATTCTATATTTACGGCAAATTAAGAACAAAATAAATATTTAATTATGATTTGTATTTATATTTTAAAAACAAGCCGAATAAAACGGCAATGTACAGTTCTTTTTATCTCTGTAAGTCTAACAAAACCCAAAAACACAAAATTCAAATTTTGTATTAGGATAACATAAAGTAGTTGCAGATTACTATTTTGTATTGCAGTTTCTGTGAACTTATAGTTGACATTAATATCAACAGAGGACGCACGCATGTTGTATAAAAAATTGCAGTTTTGTAAAGTTAACATTTACATTCTCAGATGGCGCGGGCATGCCAATCCTGCTCGTAATAATTTTCAAAATCTCTTCGTTCTTATGCGATCCTGATAGAAAATGGGAATAATTTCTTGACGTTTAAAGACCAAGGCTTTGCCGCTTAGGATTGGATGGGATATTCTCTTGTAAATTCGAGGGGATTTTTGTTTAACGTAAAAGATATTTGGGATTTGTTCGTATGCGAATAAATGAAATTTTCAAGTTCACAAATAGGTAATTTGTTGTAAATAAAATTTAATAATTGTTATTAATAATTAAAAATATTTACAAATACATAGTTAGGTAGGTTTACTTGTATTTCATAATATACAAGCATCATTTACCTATGGGTAAATGTGTTTCACTTCTCACCTGCATTTAAACGATTTCATTTCACAATATTATGATTTAAAAATTGAACTTTTTTTTGATGCTAATGTATTTAGGTAAATGAATCAAAGTAGGTTCATATTCGATATTAAAATTGTTATTATTTATTCTGAACCGGCAGTAGGCGGTTTTCAGTTGATTTCGTAACAGCGTGAGGTGTATAAGTAGGTAAATATCATGAAATGGGGGTTGTGATTCCGTTGTTTTATTCTACATAAAATTAGGACTAGTATTTTAGTATTACATATTGGATTTTGGTTTAAATTACATATTTTTCTTAGTTACCTACCATTATTTTTACTATAGGAATGTTTTGAATTCTAGTTTAAACCAAAACCAAGACTAAAATTTTGGCCCTTAGCCAAACGGGTGAGTTATTTAAATTAAGTACTTATAAGATTTTGTTAATGTTTTTTCTGTTTATTCGTTTCTTTATCTTTGTTTATAGATACATTATTTTTGTTGAAATATAGTACCCACTCCTAAGTAGAGTGAGTACCTAAGTAAATACATTTTAGTAAGTCAAAGAAAATGATAGTTTCCTTTTAAAACTATTAATAATGGGTTTCCAAAAAGTCTTTTGGTCTAAATAATGACACCATTTCTTGTCGTGTCATAGTAATAAAATTATGACATGCCTTTTTTTTTATCTTAGTTGGCTGTGGAGTCAACCAAGATCAAAATGCTTTTGGACAGCCGTAATATTTAAGACTACCTATATAGCAATGTATACGTCACAACAGTATGTTATGTTGATGGTTCTTCCAGATAAAAAGAAGCAAAGTGGACAGAAGTAGGTGAAATTTTTTTTGAAAACTCGATGTTGGCGAAAACGAGCTTAATTCATTATTTTACGTTTATTTCACGTTGAAATCAATGTTTCTCGATGTAAGAAGACGAAACAAGGACGTTCATGTCGGGTCAAAATTTTGCCAAAATCTCTGATGGAGGAATAAGGAATTTTTATCGAAAATTAACAAAAATTCGATGTCGGCGAAAACGCGTGTAATGCATCATTTTATACGTGTTTTATCTGAAAGTCGACATTTCTCGACGTACCGAGACGAAACAAGGAAATTCATATCGGGTCAAAATTTTGCCAAAACCGCTGAACTATAATAATGCTTTTTTATCGAAGATTTTCAAAAACTCGATGTCGGCGAAAACGCGTTTAATAGATTATTTTATACGTGTTTCACCTGGAAATCGACATTTCTCGACGTATCGATGCCAAACAAATAGATTATAAATGTATGTATACACGATGTCGGCGAAAACGCGCTTAATTCATTATTTTCCGTTTATTTCACGTGGAATTTGATATTTTCCGATTTACGGAGACGAAATAAGGACTTTCAGGGAGGGTGAAAATTTTGCCAAAATCCCTAAACTATAATAGGGCTTTTTTATGGAATATTTTCAAAAATTCGATGTCGGCGAAAACGCGTTTAATAGATTATTTTATACGTGTTTCACCTGGAAATCGACATTTCTCGACGTATCGATGCCAAACAAATAGATTATAAATGTATGTATACACGATGTCGGCGAAAACGCGCTTAATTCATTATTTTCCGTTTATTTCACGTGGAATTTGATATTTTCCGATTTACGGAGACGAAATAAGGACTTTCAGGGAGGGTGAAAATTTTGCCAAAATCCCTAAACTATAATAGGGCTTTTTTATGGAATATTTTCAAAAATTCGATGTCGGCGAAAACGCGTTTAATAGATTATTTTATATGTGTTATACCTGGAAATTGATGTTTCTTGACGAACGAAGACGAAACGAAGACTTTCAAGTCGGGTGAAAATTTTGCCAAAATCCCTGATTATTATTATTATTATCCCTATGGAATTTTTATCGAAAATTAACAAAAACTCGATATCGGCGAAAACGCGTGTAATGCATTATTTTATACATGTTTTATCTGGAAATCGACATTTCTCGACGTACCGAGATCAAACATAATTTAAAATTTTTTAAAAACTAGATGTTGGCGAATAGGCGCTTAATCCATTATTTTTCGTTTATTTCATGTCGAAATCGATGTTTCTCGACGTACGGAGACGAAACAAGGACATTCATGTCGGGTCAAAATTTAAAATTTTTTAACTATTCGTAAACCTACAAATGAGGAAAAAGTTAAGATTCTCGAGGACGCAACTTTGGTATTCGTAATTTTTTTATTAATTAATAGTGCAATAGAAACCGACCCTTCACTAGTGTGGAACTCTAAGGGGTGTACTATATCCAAGTACACCCCAGGTTCGTAAACGCGCGAGTTTGAAACAAAAACGCGGGAAGTTTGAATTGGCCAAACTGATCGTCTCTAACCTGCCTTACCCAACCTAGACCTACCTTGTTAAAAGGACACCTACGTTGTGTAATATAAGTTTATATGCACTGTCTACTCTCGATCGCAGCAAGATTGGTTTAGACACAATAAAACAACAAGATATGATAAACGAATTTTATTAAATTCGTCGAACCAAAATAAGGCCAAAAGGTCCCTGTTCACCAGAAGTCTCTTTGGAGGATGAACAGGGCAAAGAAACCTCCAAAGGTACCCAAAATACATTTGTTATCTTTGAGAAATCATAATATAAATGATAATTGGTTCAAAAAATGAAATGACTCTTATCGATGGCCGTTCGTCCCTTACATCACATATACAAAACCAAGACTGTTAAGCAGCAGACGCCCCCGCCCGAAGGTACGTACCACGCACCTGGTTGCGGACCTAGTGGCTATATAGTTGAAGGTTTTGGTATCCACAGCAGGAGCCCTATCGTTAGGCCTCCAACAGGTTATCTAACACTCACACCTGTGGATCCAAGCACGGTCGAAAATTGTTAATACAATCTCCAAGGGTCTTTCGTACTCATCACTAGATCGGCAATCGATACTAGTTGGTGTTAAAACAAGCAATGTGAAACCGCGAAGTTAGGTTCTCAAAGATAACATTAAACAAAATGTACATAAACATGGCACAAATGTAACACACATAAATACGATGCAATTTAAATAAAATGGTCATCAACAAGGTGCAATGCCACACATAAATATCCACATAATATAATTATGAAACAAAGAGAATTCATGTGGTAAACATATATTCCATAAAACGTCCTTCGACTTGGGTCAAAGGGTAAATCAAATATCCAATAATTTCATATTCATGTAAGAATGCAGCTGTAGAACAAAAACACATTTAAATTCTCCGACGGCAATAAATATGGGGATTTATGCGTCTGGCAGCAGCAGGCGCGACACCCCATACTTAACTATTAAGTATTGAAAGCATATATAACGTTGACCAAATAATTAGAATCAAGTACACATATAAACGACAAACTTACTGATTACCTGAGATATACTTCGTCCAAACCTATATGCAATCACGTCATCAATAAAAAGGTTACTAGATGATGACGTTTCACACAGTGCTGTCACCTCGTACCTCGTATTTTTACAGTTCTAATAAATTGTAGTCTTTCTTCATACCATCTAATATGTGCGCAGATAAATCATCTATAGAATATGTCACTTTCCAAAATTTAAACCGAATTACAAATAAACAATCTAGTAACTTTTTTTTGATGACGTGAATTGCATATAGGTTTGGATAGGCCATAGCTATAAAATGAAACAAAGATTATGAATATGTGTCACCGCAAAATACGGTAAACTTACACAGAGCCGCGAAGGTACCTAAATTTCAAAAGAAACACAAATAAACAATAATGAAAATGGATTTACACAACACAATCAAATATTAGAATTCACCTTGCAAAGCTTTGCGACATAATGATTAACACAAAACCCCAGTACTTTGTATTTTAATGATGCGCAACTTCCTTGAACGACGAGTTACAAATATTAAACGGTCAAAATTTCTAGCATTTATTAGCGTACAACCACCATAAAATAAAGGTGCAATCCTACCTTGTTTAATCCCGAATAAACAACAACGGACAAAGGGTCGTAAGTCGGCGCCTCTTCCACTTGATCACCTTCCCTGTTCGTGCGACACACACCAACTACCTTTCTTCTCTTCGCATTTTAAATCGTGAACCCTTTCTTTTACTTAATGACCGAAAATTTCCCTAAATAGTCGGCAACCCACAACTCACCTCGTCAGCTATGGTCCTTATTTTTGCCGCCTTATTCGAATTTAAACCTGGGTCTTTAATAACGTTAGCTAATCATTCTCTAAAATGCGATATTTGGTAAATGCGAATCGAGGTCGCGGCCCTTTCTTATAATGAAAGGACCACGCACACTTTATATGGAAAAATAGGAACCACTCAAATCGATTTTTTTTATATCAATCGACTCGTCTTGATGTGAGGAATAATTATTATCATTGCGCCAATTTTGTTAATTTATAAATAAAGCCGCAATCTTTAATTAACGCTCTTATGAGAATTTCGTGAGAGCAAAAGAGAACCTACTAAAATCAAATTTGTGTGAGTCCATAAATCAACTTTGTTATTTATTGCGGGGTACTTAACAACGTCGGGTCGGTACCTACCTTCTTAAACTGACCTGAGGTTTAAAACGATTGAAATAATTCTTTTAATAGGTATTGGCTTTGTGCACATTAAAAATGTATACTTAACTAAAAGATTATTTGTACCTATCTATAAAAAGATAATATCGATGGCGTTTTGTCAAAAAGGCGTAGCCCACACTTTCTGTTAAAATGAATCATTGAATTAAATGAAAAGACATAATCTGTTAAAATCTGGTAACAATATTTCGATTTTTTTCACCGAAAAAATCGATTTGTATTTCCACCAAACGTATCTTCTTATAGCTACACGACGACACAACATGTGCTCTTCGGTAAAATTTACTTTTTATGGGTTACGCCCTTCTAGAAAACCTGCGTCGATATTTATATCAACTTGCTTTCTACAATTGCTGTTATAATATAATTGCTGTAGCTGTTAACGCTAATAATTGGAAATAGAGTAATAATATATTAATAACAATATATTAATATATTAATAACATTAACAAACAATTCAAATAAAAAACAAAACACATTCACGAATAACAATCAATAAAAAAAATAATTCTTCAATATTCAAAATTGTCACTCAAATAAATAAATAATAAAATAATCCAATATAAGACAAAAATGCACATAATGTAGCTGTTTATTTTTCTACCTCTATTAAAAATTTTCACCATAAAATATCTATAGGTAACTCCAAATTATTAATTTTATTTTAGTGGGAGTATTAGTGACCGGCCTCATCAGAGATCTCTGTCAAGTAAGGTTAAAATAATTCTGTAACGTAATAAATAATTCGATAAATCATTAATATTGAAAAATCGGTCTATGTATATCCGCCAAAAAAGAAATCCTCCACATAAAATTGTGGCTATTATAACAATTACGGCTTATCCAAACCTATGTGCAATTCACGTCATTAATAAAAAGTTACTAGATTGTTTATTTGTAATTCAGTTTGAAGTTTGGAAAGTGACATATTCTATAGATGACATATTAGATGGCATAAAGAAAGACTACAATTTATTAGAACTGTAAAAATACGAGGTACGAGGTGACAGCACTATATGAAACGTCATCATCTAGTAACCTTTTATTGATAACGTGGATTGCATATAGGTTTGGACGAAGTGTAGGTATAATGAAGTAAAGTAAATATGGGCGTATTTATGCATAGGTACTATACGGGATGTCCATGAAATGATGACAAATCCACGTCGAAATAATGCCGCAACTTCCTATAAATTTGTTTTCTATGGCGATCGCCTGTTGGAATATTCACTACCAAAACTTGAAAAATAAAAATAATTTTTAAAATGGCCTTGAAAAAACTGAAAAATTTATAGGAACTTGTGGCATTATTTCGACGCGATTTACCTACACGCTCCCGAGAGATTCGCCACCATTTCCTGGACACCCAGTATAAATATACAAATATTTAAGTATTTGATTCGTTGGCTCTATAAATTGAAAGCCCGTAACTTGAAAGTCATATTGAAATTTGATTCACTGGTGTGGGTGCTATTATGAAGTCTACAAGTATAAGATACAATCTCAATTTACATAAGCGCCATGTGTATCTAACATTTTTCCATTACCAATCCAACCGAAACAAATTACACTGTCAATTATAGAATTTTAGATATGTCTTTAGATCTGTCCTGTTTATATTACCGACATTTTTTTATGAGACGTACCTACGGCCATCCAAATCATATTCCGAAGTACATACGTCATCAATAAAAAAATACTATAATTATAGAAGGTACATTTGTAATATTGAGTTTAAAGTTTTGAAAGTCGCATATTCTACCGATGATTTACTTGCACACATGGCTTTAAGACCGTTCAAAGAAACTTACCTCCAAATTTTATTTAGTCATTTTTTTATTATCCTTTTAAACCCCTAGTCGGAGAATTTTAAATTATCACTTCTACATTTTCATGCACAATATTTACTTATAATATTCAAGTTTTTTCCTAACATATATATTTTTGCACTAACGGACGCGTTAAATAATAGATAAGTACAGGTATGTCTCAGGTTAGTCTCGGTATGTCGAGAAATGTCGATTTCCAGGTAAAATATAAAATAATGTATTAAACGCGTTTTCGCCGACATCGAGTTTTTGAAAATTTTTGATAAAAAAGCCTTAGTTCAGGGATTTTGGCGAAATTTTGACCCTCCCTGAAAGTATTTGTTTCGTCTCCGTACGTCGGAAAATATGAAATTCCGCATGAAATAAACGGAAAATAATGAATTAAGCGCGTTTTCGCCGACATCAAGTATACGTACATTTATAATCTATTTGTTTGGCATCGGTACGCCGAGAAATGTCGATTTCTAGGTAAAACACGAATAAAATAATGTATTAAACGCGTTTTCGTCGACATCGAATTTTTCTTAATTTTCGATAAAAATTCCTTATTACAGTTCAGGGATTTTGGCAAAATTTTGACCCGACCTGAAAGTTCTTGTTTCGTCTCCGTTCGTCGAGAAACATCGATTTCCAGATAAAACACGTATAAAATTATTGTATTACACGCGTTTTCGCTGACATCGAGTTTTTGACAATTTTCCATAAAAAGCCTTGTTATCGTTCAGGGATTTTGACAAAATTTTGACCCTACTTGTTAGTCCTTGTTTCGTTTCCGTTCGTCGAGAAATATCAATTTCCACGTAAAATAAGCGTAATATAACGAATAAAACGCGTTTTCGCCGACATCGAGTTTTCAAAAATTTTTGATACATATAATAGCCTACCTTTTAGCCTAGCTTTTACCTAGCTACATATAATATATCTATATTATTAATAATATATACAGTGAGTTCCAAAAAGTTCTTTCCATAGGGAAAACTTTTTTTTATAAGTTTGTCAAAAAATTTAATTCTCGATAAAAATTGGCGCAGCCTCTAAAACTAATAACGAAACTATCGGGTGTTATCAGGGATATAGGCATAAGCCAGGAAATCGGAATTAATAAATTTCGCTCAAGAATAAAGTACCATTATTTTGCAATATGTCGGAAATTTTTTTTAAAAAATATTCTTTAGAATTGCAAATAATAGGTGTTTAAATATAAATTTTCTTTGCCATATTTTGAACTTGAAAAATTTTGGGCTTTGAATAATAATTTTTTGGAACTCACTGTATAGTGTAATAATAATAATAACGATTTTATTATTTTATAATGTAAGTAGTAATACTAATATCTACATATTTTTAAAAGTAGATATTTCACTGACTTTATTTTTAGAAAAATGGAACGAATTTAATTCCTTTAAAAATAAATTTAAATCAAAAATTACCAGCTATTTAATTCCAAATAAAACATAATGTAGATAAATAAAATTGTTAGATATTACACATTCTTACCTTGACTCAGACTCGCACGTGCAACGTTATCAAGCTCTGATGACGTAGTTAGTTTTATCGACAATAAGTTGTACGGACTTGTAACGTTTAGTGGATTTAGTTCTCGAATTTTAGTAAATATTATAATTAGGTAGTTCGTAACCGGTGTGTTAAATATGTGCTTTTCTTTTTTCTTAAATTGTATAAATAATTTAATATATCCGTTCGTATTATTACAAATGGACGTTCGATATACTTATGCGTTGCGATTGTTTTCGAATTGTGAACGTGCAAAAGGCTTACTATTTCGAAAATTTGGTAAATCGGCCCTTTCAATATTTCATTATAATTTTAAGGATTATTGAAAATAGTCCTACATATACAATATGTACGCACTTTATTTGTATCTATTATTTTCCATAATTTTGGTGCAGCTCTACAAGTGATATTTTTTGCCATTTTTAACATGTAGAAATTAGAGGTATCACTTTTTAGGTACCCACGACTAAATTTTCAAACGCATGCTCAATTTTTGCATAAGTAAATTTGGGTTAAAAATCTATTTTTTTTGTAGCTTTAAAAACCATTATATCACTTCCGGCTTCACCGGCAATGAAGTCAATTTTATTGTTTTAAATAGAATGCTATATATATTTTTAACTTATTAAAAAGGGATTTTTTTGTCTTATCAGCGATATAAACATTGTCGTCTTTATTTCACCGCCTTCTTATAAAAACTAACAAAATCGGATAACTAACCAAATAATCAAATTACTCAGGTAAATTTAAGATTAAATCCAACAAGTAGGTAGCTTTTTCTGTATTGTTATGATAGTAAACCGGAAGTGATAATGATTCTTAAAACTGCAAAAATTCATTTTTGTATCTCTAAAATCTATTTGAGTTATTAGCTTGGGACAAGTTGGTCGAATCACCGGGTATATCGTGTACTAAATTTAAAATTTAAAATTTGCGGACTAACAGCAATTCCACTTTGGGCTTGAAGCTACAGACAAGCGAAAATAAGCCACTAACATGTTACACTAGCAAACAAATCGGCGCGTTCGGGCGTTTTGAAAAAAAATCATTTATACACCCCAAAACACATGCAAACTGACCGTTTATGTAAGTCAGTTTTGATGGTCTCATATGAAGGCCCAAAAATGCTCTGTAGGTATTACATCTAGTGTCAATTTGTTTTTTGATTTTGAATTTTTCAAACGTTAAATACCTACTTATAATAACTATGTAGTACCTTTAGTATATAAAATGTTAAGAATAAAGTACCTACACGTTATTCGGGATAGTTTCCAACACGTCATCAGTAAAACTTCGTATTTTTACAGTACTAATAGATTGTAATATTTCATATGTGTGCATCAGGTAAATCGTCAGTAGAATATGCCACGTTCAAAACTTTAAACTGCATATTACAAATATACAATTTAGTAACGTTTATGCATGACGTGCTTTGGAACCTATCGTGAATAACGTATATTTGTTTATTTTTTAGATATTAATAATTATTAAACATTCATAAATACAGTAACCAATTCAATTTTATAGATTAAAATACCTATTGGAATTTTTACTTAATTTACAGTATTTCGTTAATTTTGAATTCGTTTACATAGTTATTTTTATACGTTTCGGTACGAGATGGCGCAACAACTCATTATAAGTATCAGAATATAGGTAATTTTAAAGAAACGTACGAACACATTAATTGCCCGTGTAATTTTTTAATTGCCGCTTAATAATTGCAGTTAATAAACGAATTGCATTTAAATGTTTACGTTTACATTGGATAATAAGTGTAATTGTGGTTTCTTGAAAGTCAACAATATAAAATTGGAAATGATGAAGTTTTTGAAAGTTTGTTTTACAACAGCTACTTGCCGAATTTAAGGGAAGAAAATGCAAGTAGAAATGCAAGTTACAATGATAAAATTTAATCGTAATATGTATAAATATATATATGAAACATTTCAGTTAACTATAACTTAAGACGATAATAATTATTCAACTAACAATAACTAATAGGTAGATTAATAAACTAGTAGGTACCTATTTAATTTATTGTTAGTTGCAGAAAAATTGGTGCTCCGCACCGTGTTATAAAATTACATTAAAGGAACGCGAGTTCGTACGAAAGGCACATAAAAAAGTACTACGGCAAACGGATGCTTGTCAAACCCAACCTATTGTAAGTAAGTACTTAAAAAATTTGATGCATAGGACCCCCATTTCCTGCACACCTGATTTATGCGTAAACCGCCTCTTTCGAACGGTACCCTAACTAGTAAATGCATGTGTGCAGTTGCCCAAAGCACGTCGAAAATATGCCATTTCTCATTAGCATCTGCTTTGAATTGATAGTCTACTGGGAAACACATTATATTGCATGTGTGTGCGTGCGTGCATTCTCAAAGTGCACGTTAGTTTTGTATGCACGGCATAGCATTAACATTTTAAATTTTCTATGTTTAATACGAAATTCCGTGAGTAACGGTAGGGAATTAATTATATACGAATATGTAGATACGTAATTTTTAAAATTAATTCCAACGCGATTTTTAAAACGAAGTTTAAATTGAACGTAAGGGATGTCCTGTGTACCTATTCGTACGGTAAATTCCAATTTCGTATTTAATTCCAAATAAAACATAAAATAGACAAATAATAGTTGTTAGATATCTCGCATTCTTACCTTGACTCGGACGCGCACGTGCAACGGCGACGATAAATGTGCATCGTATCAAAATGGATTTTAATTTATTGGTAATTCTAAAGTCGTTAATTGAAATTCTAAAAGGGTGAACGTCCTAGCCATAAGAAGTTAGAAAGGTGCTACCGTAACGAATTCTATTTACCGGCAAAGTTATAAAAAAGCGCGCTATCAACGGTGCCCCGTATTTTAATGAACACCTGTTCCGAGATAGCAGAAATGACCGCCATCTTTATATCTATGACGTATTTACATCTGTTTCCGGCAGGTATACAAATATTAAATAGTGCCTCGGGTTTCTATATAAGTAAACATTCATCAATTTACTTTTATTCTAATCAAAGTATGTACGTACCTAGTACGTACCTACCAGACTTTAAAAATAAACGTCGTTAAAAAAACAGAAATTTTTTTGGTTATTTAAAAATCCTCGTCGACGAGCACAAAAACTTCTCAGTTAAGTAGGTTGTTCAGGCAGTGGCTTGAAGTATTCTCGAATAAGGGTAGAGAGGCTCTCAGCGAGATTACACATTACCAACCCCCTCGAGGTCTAATTTCCCTAAGATCAGTCGAAGCTATGCTGAAGGATACTCCAAAGGATAATATGTAATGGACGTGGACAAGGCCCAGTTCCTTTGACCCTCGCGTAACCGTTGCATCCTCAAAGAGAACCAACCACAAAATCTGTTCACCCTTTTTAGTAAATATTTTCATTATCGTCGCGATGTTTATAATTATTTATTGTGATATTCAATTTTAACGCGTTAAAAGTTGAACGATTTTAAAAGCGAATTTATGTAGGTGCGTATACAAGGTGTCCGGAAATAATGTAAAATCTCTGGGAACGTATAAATCACGTCAAAATAACGCTACAAGTTTTTTTTAACGCTACAATAATTTTTGGCGTACATACGTAATAAATGAAGGTCTTTGAAATGGTCCAATAGATCTTTTGATATTAAATCAGGGAAACTAGGGGTGCACTATCCCTAACCTTTCTAACCTCAAAAGTTTTCAGAGGTTTAGTTTTAAATTTTTAAGGTCATTTTCGGATGTCTCGGACAGACATTTTAGGACAAAAAAGATAATTTCGAATAACGATTGAAGAAGCAGAACAGTACAAATACCTAGGGGTAAATGAAGGTAAAGATACGACAGAAATTCAAAACCGAATCACACAAAGTCGGAAAGTCATAGGGGCTCTCAATGGTGTATTATGGTCAAAAAACGTTAAAAAAAGGAGCAAACTTAGAATATACAACTCTATAATAAAAAGCGCACTATCCTATGGCAGTGAAATATGGACAATGACCGAAAACGATAAAAGGAAAATATTAGCTACGGAAATGGACGCTATAAGAAGATCGACGAGGATTTCAAGACTAGAATATAAAACAAATGAATATGTCAGACAAATAATGGAAGTAGAAAAGACCATTATAGAGGAAATAGAAGAAAAACAATTAAGATGGTACGGACATATCCAGAGGATGGACGAGAGTAGGCTGCCGAAACAAATACTCGAGTGGACACCACAAGGAAGAAGAAAAAGAGGAAGGCCAAGGAAAAACTGGAGTCAAGGGATTCAAAAATCCATGAGTGAAAGACACCCGAATGACGAAGAATGGAATGAGAGAGGACAATGGAAATTGGGAATCGCAAGGCGTAAAACGCTATAACGCGAAAATATATAGATAATTTCGATAAAATAGACCACATTCGAGAAAATCGTAGAGAAAGATATCCCATCAGATATTATTTTAATTATTTTTTGGGACGACCGCAGTAATTCATAAGTCTAACGTTGGCCATTGTAAATAAATAGCTATCAGACTTGTGTGACGAAGCTCGGTTAGTTGATTCGAAAGCTTATCCGAATCAATTTTGTTTTGGCTATTTTATTAATGAAAATTTCCCGAGGTCTGCGGTAGTTGTAATTTCAGAAAAATATCTTGAACACGTTAAACATCGCATCGACACGGATTCTAAAGTCTCGCTTCCTTTTATTCGGGAAAATAATTATCTGGGATACTCTGTATCTTATCATTTAAGTGTGATTTTTTTGAATATAATTCATTTTATCGAAATTCAGCAAGAAAATCTGGAAAATCTGAAAATGTCCTTAAAAATTTAAAAACTTAAACATCTAAAAAGTTTCGCGGTTAGAAAGGTTAGGGGTAGTGCACCCTTGGTTTCCCTGAGGTAATATCGAAAAACTTATTACATAATTTAAAAGGTCTTCGTTCATTACGTTCAACAAAAACTATTCAATTCCAATGAAAAATAAAATGTTACTTAAAAAAATGGAATTTTATTTTTCGACTTTGGGGGTGAATACCTCAAAACAATTTATAGGAACTTGTGGCATTATTTTCATGTGGTTTATATGCTCCCAGAGATTTTAATCAATTTCCTGGACACCCCGTATATGTAAATGATTTAAATAAATAAAAATACAAATTGACTTGCGTTAATTGCCATTGCGTTGCCATTTTATTTTGAATTCTTTGTTTCGTGGCAGGGATTAGTCTCGAACAAGTCATAGAAAACTGCTTAAGATGGGGGACCGGGAAGGTGTCATGGGATATATGTCTCTATTTCTGGAAATGACCCGGTTTGGGAAAAAAGTATTTACGATGTTCATAAAGATTGGTGTAGTGTGGCACGTAGCTCCATCCTGTTGGAATAAAGTGTTTCCATCCACAGCAAAACGGTCGAGTTGTGGAGTGAACAATTTTTGCAAACATTTCCACTTGGTGTTCCACATCGTTTGTGGGAGTATCTGAAAACGAAAACGTTCGAGACTAATGCACCTCCGACGAAAAATGAATAAGTGGCTGCACTTTCGTCGACTAGGTAGTTTGTATTTTTTACAAATAAATTGATTAAAAATTCACGTGTCGACTTTATCATTACTTTGAAATTTTCTCGTTTCATTGCCCCCACCCTTTCTAGCTTGTTTCTAGTTATTCGATTTTTAAAGGATAACACTCCACGGATATTTTAAAATTAGCGAAAAATACATTTACAGAAGTAAATTGACGAATAATTTCTTAAGTTTAAAGAGAATTCTGAAGGAATTGAATTTCCGAAAGTTTGCCGCTTCGGTATCGATTCTAACCCATTCTAATTATTAAGAGTTATCTGACGATGATGAGTTCTATATATTTGCATTAACTACACATGCAAATCATTCAACGTGCTTATCCTTTTTTAATCGGCTTAATGGTTTAAAAATCGATAACTAACGTGATCGTTTTTGATTTTGAAATTTTAAAGTTGAAAAGGTTTTTATATTATTTTACACTAAAACGAGGTCTATAGATTTAAACATAATAATTTTTTTTTTAACTCCTATATTTATACAATCAGTCTTTTTGAGACTATAAGTACAACTTGTGTATGCTTAACCTAAAACTTAAATTATTAACAACATAACATGTAGAGTAATGTCCCAGTGGACATTCTCCATAGAGAATAGTTTTTATATAATTATGACTTGTTTATTAACTAAAATCTAGTGAGTAGATCAGATGGTTTGAATCGCTTTAATCTTCTTGGTTCTTCTTCGTCCAGTAGCAGTGAGGTAGCCAGTTCGTTTGGATGTGCTGTTATCTTATCTTTGTATTTTGTGCTGTATTTTGTAATTTCTTCGCGGATGGTAGGTATCTTTAGATCAGCGTGTAATGTTGCGTTGGTTATGTACCATGGGGCATTTACTATTGCTCGTAAAACCTTATTCTGAAATCTTTGCAAAATCTCTATGTTTGAATTGCACGCAGTATGTCCAGATGGGTTTCAAAATAGTTTTATATAGTAGCAATTTGCTTTTCATTGACAGTTCCGATTTTCTTCCGATTATCCAGTAAATTTGTTTGAATTTAGCTCCCAGCTGTTTTCTCTTAGTGAAGATATGAGTACGCCAAGTTAGTCTTCTGTCCAAGTGTAGACCTAGATATTTCACTACATCCGCTTGAGGTATTTGGTTTCCATTTAAGATGACCGGAGGACAGGTTTCTCTTTTCAGGGTGAAGGTAACTTGTGTCGATTTTATTTCATTCGTTTTCATTCTCCATTGTTTCAGCCAATGTTCTAGGTAGTTTACGTGGTCTTGAAGATGTCTGGTTGCGCATATGGAGTCATTGTGTGAAGCTAATATCACTGTATCGTCAGCATATGTTGCTATCATCGTTGTATTAGTTTCAGGTAGATCTTCCGAATAAAGTGAGTGTAATGTGGTGCCCAAAATGCTCCCTTGTGGGACACCAGATTCGATAGGATAGAGTTCGGAATGTGCTTCTTGGTATTTTACATGGAATGTTCTGTTAGAGAGGTAGGATTTAAGAAGAGAGTAGAAAGGATGTGGGATTGTGCGTTTGAGGTTTATAAAGTAGTCCTAAATGCCATATTTTGTCAAAGGCTTGACTTATGTCGATGAAGACGGCTGAACAGTATCTCTTCTCTTCCATAGTGTTGTTGATTCTATTTACGATTCTGTGAATTTGTTCTGTGGTTCCGTGTTGTTTCCTGAACCCAAACTGGTGAGTGGGTATTAGTTTTTCGTCCTCTATGATTACAGTCAATCGTTTCAGTATTATTTTTTCTAGGACTTTTGATAAAATTGGAAGTAGACTTATAGGCCGGTATGATGTCACCTCGGTTGGAGTTTTCCCTGGTTTGGCAATCATTACGATCTGACCCATTTTCCATTGACATGGGAAGTGTTCTATTCTTAAAATCGCATTAAATATCTGGTGAATTGCTGCGAGACATTTTTGGGATATTTCTTGGAGTATTTTGCCGGTGATTAGATCGTACCCCGGTGCCTTTTTCACATTAATTTCTTTGTGTATTACTGTTTCGATCTCACTTTTAGAAATTTTTTTTATTGGTAGTGCCATTTGAAATGGAGACTGTAGCTGATCGTAAATTTCTTGTTCTTTGGCAGGTGTTATTTGTGATGAAAAAGGTTGGAAAACTGTGGCAAGATGTTCGGCGAATGTGGTGGCTTTTTGATTGTCTGTTCTTGCCCAAGTTGTTTGGTTAAGTCGTATTGGTGATGCTTGCTGCTGGGATTGTTTGAGTTTTCGAGTGACTTTCCATAAGGAGTAATCTGTTGCATCAGTGGGTGTTAAACCTCTACGGTACTCTTGAATAGAGTCGTTGTTTATCTTGAATAGTAGCTTTTTGAGTTCTTTCGCTAGTTTATTATACCTTTGCCTGTCCATCGGATCTCTTGTTATCTGCCACCTTTTTCGAGCTTTTCGTTTTTCTGATATTTTCTGCTTTACTATTATTGGACACTTTTCCCTAGATCTTTCTTCATTTCTGTCTGGAGTTGCTTTCCACGCACATAATAATTAGTACCAAGAAGATTAAACTTTAAAAAAAAGTGAAAAGTATACAGCGGAATCACTATAATTTTAGCGATAAAAAAAACAATTTAAAAACGCTACAAATAATATATATACAGGAGATTTCAAAAAAATTAAAAAAAATAATCGTTTTAGGTTGCGGATAATAAAGAAATAAATGAGTATAATTTGTAACATATAACAAACAAAAGTACTTACAATTAGATAACAATGTAACAAATGTTCCTCCACAATAAAGATTAAAATAGTTTTGAAACAATTGCAAGAAGCGCTCGGTAATAAGAAAATCGTTTCGCCATAGTTTTCCTATGCGACAGATGTTTAAAAATTCTAAATAAATTTCTCGAGCGTTTTACAAGGAATTGCTTACAATATTCATAACATTAATCGCGCAATTACGTATTTCATTTTTATAATTTATACATTAGGTCACGCCGAACAAAGAAACACAGTTGAACACGACAATAATTGTTTTGAAGATCTTGAAAATTAACAATAATACAATCAAGGGCGTTTGTGATGCTGCATGTGTCGACATTTTGCAGTTGCAGAAATGTGCAATGTTTTAATTGATTCCCATTTTTTTTATATCTCGTATTATTCTTAGAATAAAGAGCAAGTACCGAGGCCGTTATATTATGTACTTGCGCTACCGTTTCGTTGCGACCTCTAAATCGTTCGCGTTAACGAAATCGTCAGCAAAATAAATTTTAATTGTGAAAATTTCATCGAGATTCCTACGATTGTTGTAATTTTGTATCGCAAGAATGTGTTCAAGCGAAAAACATCAGAAATAAATTAATCGATCGATTTTCGAATTTTATCCTCGAAATTTAGTATCCGAATTGAGGACCCGCTTAATAAGCGGTTTTAAGTTAAAAAATCCGAAAACCAGTATAACAAAGAACAAATTACATATGATTACGTGCAGGCCGACGCTTTGTTTTCATCTAGTGTCTGGAATCTAACCCGTAATTTGTAAAACTACGGACAAAAAATTATAGTCTTTATAGTCTACCGTGATTGACATTTCGTAAGAGTTTTCCTCTGCGATGTAGTTAACCTTTAATTTTCCACGTTTTATTTAAAAATTGCAATTTCGCTGTATAATTGTTCGTTTATGTCACTCATTCGTTCGCTTATTATTATCAATGAAACAATAGGATCTTTATTCTTATCGATGTCTTTAACCGGATGATTTCCGGGTGTTGGAGTCATTCAATTGTCTCATTTCCGGTTATTTATTATGATGATCAACCATGCGCATTATAAAATCTTTGCTCAAATCCTGTACAAAATTAACCTTGCATGAAAACACGTGTGTAACCCAACCGGTTCGATGTCGAAAAGCGTACCTCTATACACAATAAGAAATTTTGTCTTTATAAAAAAAAATGGGGCGTAAGGGATACGAAACAGAAAGAAACGATATTGCTTCAATTTTGTAGTAGATTAAAAATCGGTATACCCTACCTACCTATACGGTTGAAAATTAAATTCTCGTTCGGGCGACTTATTTTTCTTCGTCCGACGTTCTTTTGTTTTGTTAGATCCTAAATATTTTCGAGTAGGTACGGGAAAAGGAATTTTTATCGAATCCATTTATTTAGAAAAAATAAAGAAAATATAACTTTAAAATGTTCTCCTTTACAAACACGCGTACTATATAAGAAACAAACATTGGAAGCGGCGTCGTTCCTGGCAGGAGTCCCGAATTCGAATCCCGTCCCGGCGGATTTCGAAGCTCGTTTCTCTCATAAAATATACGGCCGTCTCTCTTCGCCAACTACCATCTCTGTCATGCTTTAGATCACTCCAGAGATATTGCGAGGAGAGCCTTTCCTTGTTTATCGCGTTTTCAATACGTGCAGCGCACTTACTTTAGCAACACGGGCACCGGTACCACGGTTTCATCTTTCACAGTTACCCATGATCGCGTCTCCGTCTAGTTCGTTCGGACGCCGTATAACTCCCACGCTTTCCAGCACACGGCGATAGCGCAACTATTTCCTTCGCCGTCTCTCTCGAAGCGATCCTTCCCGCTCCTACGGGAGTTTTTCCTTTATCCGTCCTGTTTCCTCTTGCCGTTAAAGAGGATGTATCGAAATCGCACGAAAGGGCGATATTTCCGTATGAAAACCGCGATTCGTACGAATCGCGTTAATATCGGTACCTCTCTTTTTATTCGAATTTTTGCAGAAGTAAAAGTGATGTTTGATTTATCTTTTATTGTTTCGACACCGGGAATTTATGCTCATTCGCAAATTAAGTTCGTCCAGTGGGATTTGCGAAGTGGAAATTAGTCCTTGGAATACTTTTACGGGCGGGAAATATTGTCGAAACGGTTATTTAAATAATCCCCCGTTTTTATTTTATTGGTCGAGGTTGTTTTGCCGCACGTAAAGTTAAATGCGGCGGAAAACTGAGAAACTTTTCGAAAGTCATCTTATAGAAACTTTGATATCGATAGAGTTCGATTGAGGTTTACCCCCGCCTGTTGATCGTTAGTTCGAAAAACGGTCTTTTTTCTGTTCGTTGCTTCCAAATTAAACGGCGATGATGAAATATTCGTTAAGTCGAAATTCAAAGACACCGTTTTATTCGATATCGTAAGTTTGAATGGGCGAAGCACAACCCTTTGTGTCGGTTCGACGTTTTTCCTTAAAAAAAGAAATTGAGTAAAAGCTGCAATCAACGGGAGGGTATTGATAATTTGAAAATAGCCTTTCACGAAACGTCGGTTTTTCAAGAAATTTTTAAAAACCCGATTCAACCCTCGCTCGTATTCGTGCGCTTTATAAAGTTTGAAGTCCGATGCTCTACTAAACACCGGGAATTAAAAAAAAAAAATTGGGCGCACTTTTACTGACGAATACGATCAAGACATTTTGGTACGTAATTAAAAACCAGGGTTAAACGTCGATAAGCCTGAATGCGAGCAACAAAACAATTTTTTTTTTATTTGTCGAAATATTACGATAGATTTTAGTGGATATTATTTAAATTGATCGGAAATAACGTTAAATTTTAATTAAGTGCCTGTATGTGAATCGGAAACTAAAACGGATTTAAAGTACGAACCGGACGTACATTTGCATTAATGCGTTTTCCATTTTATGCATTTTAATGTTTCTTTTTTAACTGTAATTTAAGTGTAACCCACAAGTGATAATTTTACCTTTATTGTTATATACTTACATATTATCAATTTTACGTGTAATCGTTGCAAAATTTTATATTAGAATATTATTTTTATGTTAATATTCGTGAGGAAATAGTTGTGCGTTAGTAATTAAAAATCGATGGTTACATAGTTACCTATACCAACGTTTTTTTGCTCTACTTTAATTGTTTCGAAAACTGCGCAGTTATACGAGTTAGCTTTTAGTTATTTCACCTATATAGATAATATGTATTACTTCCTGAAATTCGAAGTGCTATTAATCGAAAAATTATCGAACGATGCGTTTGTAATAGGTATACGTGTATTTTAATGAGTGTTAAAAATTGACTCACAGTTAGACAGGTAACTGGCAAACAACTGACAGTACAGGAACAGTTGGAAATCGACTCATGAAAGAGACACGCAATTGTATGTTCTGCATGCAAGAGGCGTGTGTGTGTGTTGTGTAGGACTTGACGTTGATAGTCGTCCAACACCGAATTGTCTAAAATTAAAAAAAAAATAGTTTGTCCATCGGATGTTATTCTTAATTTACCTTTAACTTCTAACTACTATAGTCGCAGTAAAAACTATAAAAGTGACAAAATATTTAAAAAACAAATGAAAACCATTTGGATTCAAAAATTTTAGTCGACGATTCGGTGAACTCAAAATTGTAATTTTAAACTGTATAAAGCATTTAAATTCGAAAATGCCCATCACTTTACATTTGATCCTGATCCGAATTTACTTGTAAAATTGTCATTTTTAAATTAAGTGAAAATCAAATTACCCAAGTTAGTTTTCAAGATATCCTACCCATATTTGAATCTATTTTATTGTTAGTTTTTATAGTAAAAATGTGACATAATATGTATTAATCAAAAATGAATATGAACAGTAGAGTTAAAATTAACATTGTAAATGGGTTCACGAAGTGAAAAGAAAATGGCGTTGATTTAAAATTATTTAAATAATATTTTTACTTTAAATACGTATAGTTACGTAGTTTTTAATTTTTTATTATTCGTAATTAAATATCTGTTACATATTTATTTTATACAAATTAATCGTAGCGGTACCACCTAATTACAGTTTACTACCTACAAACTATACGTCGCACTTGCATCCCGGCCATTCCATTTAAAATTTCAATATTTATCTACAAATATAAAAATTATTAGGCCTAACGAATTTTTTCTTGTTAAAACTTGCAATTAATCAGTAGATAAATAAAAATAGAATCTTTGGCCTGCAATAAACCTTTTAATTTATGACCGTATATATTTGACACTTGTTAAACTTCGTTTACCTACTTTAAAAGTTATAAATCAAAAATTTGCCTAGCACTGTTGCAGTTCGATGTCCTAAATACTACAAAAACTGTTATAAAACGTAAAGCTTTTAAAGCAATGCCGATGTCATAAAATCTTATAAGTTCAGTTAAAAAGAGAGGTTCAAATCGGCATCAGGTAAAAACAGTTTTTCCGCCCTCAATAAACTACTGCAATTTATTTTATGGTAACTCAATATTTGAAGAAGGCAAGGTCTTGAACGAGCATTTCTTAATAGTAATGACAAATAAGAGTACTCGTCGTTTTGTTTGTTTGTATTGGGCAATATCGCAAAATTAATTACATTTAAAGACGATTTTTGACGAACCTCTGCTAAAATCTTACACCTCAAACTTAAAACTAAATTTTAAGAAGTTTGTCAGCTTGTCGACTGGCCTTCTAGCACACTCACGATTGCGTGTTCGAATCCCGCTGCAACAATGGATGTTTGTAAACGTAATACTAAACAGATTTAGAAATCAATTTCAAAAATAGACTGGCTAATTGGCGAGTCCAAAGCCACAAACAGAAAAAAAGAAAAAATCTATTAAGAAATTATTTCAAAATACCTGCGTGTAAATACTTATTGTATGAATAGAATCGGTCGAACATTTTCAGAAAACATCAAAGTGAACAGAATTTTATATTTAAAAGTTTTATTGATACCAACAAACTTACGTTACCGTGTAAAAATGAAATTATCTTACCTACGAGGCCACATCTCAGGAGGCACACTGACGTTATAATGTCGTCAACTATTGGTCATTTGGGGACCAATGGGGTCGTCGTAAATGACGTATATATGACGTCAATATGACGGGTTAATGTCACAGCTCAAAGACGTCAAATTATGACCAATCTAGTACGTTACTTGAGACGTCTAATTGACGTCTAATTTCTTTAAATGAGACGTCGATTTGACGTCCCATTGACGTAATCCCAAGGCATTAATGATGCATCTAAAGATGAAAAAAATTCAAATGCATAATATTTAACATAAGATGTAAGAAACTAGAAGAAACTAAGTACAATAGAAAAAACTATTTAGATAAAAGCTTGCTGGTTATAAGAGTCGCACAATGTAAAATTTCACACCAACAAAAGACATCTAAATAAATTAATAAGGAAATGTCACTCACGCCACAAAGATAACCTAGTCACTTAAAGGTTAAAACCTATAGAAATAAGTAGAATTTGTCTGTTTCTTGTTAAGCCACGATTTGTAAAATTAATGTAAAAAATATTTCTTTCAGTTATAAACGTTATAAACGTTTATATACATTATAAATACAGTAATATATAACTAAACAGGTAAGTAAAATCACATCCAGTTATTTATTCTAATTGTGTACGTCAATGGGTAGAACTAGTTCCTTTAAAGTGTCACATCACTCTGTATACTGATGTATACTATTATTACCAGCGGTTTTGTTAGGTTAGTGGTTTTACTTTACAGTGAGTTCTACGTTGTAAATTTGTACATTGTAAATTTTGATATAATTTCTTAACGATAAGTGAAGAATTAATCAGCTTATCGCCACCTAAAGTTAAAACGAATAATTTTAAATATTTAAACAACGTATAGAACTATTACTATTAATCGCATAGACGCGATAGTGCATAATTCCAAAATAAATTTATATATTTTTTAGTTAAAATTTTGGATTAAAACATAAACATGTTAGAAAAAATTACGATATTTTACGCTTTAAATTAACGCTTCAAAACGTCTTTATCTTCACTTTTCCAGAAAGGATTCAGGACTTTGGAATGACCAAACAAAGACGTCTCAACGACGTTCTTTAATGACGTCAAATGTTCGTCGTGAAAGTGTCGTCGTGCGTTCGTCACTTATTGGGTCCACGACGTCGCCGACGAATAATTCCCAATAATTGACGACATTATGACGGCTGGGATGTTTATCGCAAAGCTTGGGTAACGTGTGCCTATTCGTGTGTGATTCCTTCGAATATGAATATTGTGGAATTTACGCCGATTGTTTAGTTTTACGTAAAATCATTTTATCGGTAACAGATTTAAATTTATTTCTTTCTTCAGTTTTGGTTTGACTTTGACGAAATGTCGATCGAATTTCTTCATTATTTTTTTAGTGTTTTAGCGTTAGATTTTAGAATGACTTAACTAAATTGGTGAATAATTTTTTAATTTAAAGATAAATAAGTTTATGTGCCCTCGTTCAAAATGTGCCCGTGAGTAATTTTTGGTGGTCTGTCATTTTTTTAAACAGTCAAGCACGCTTACGTATTTTCTATTTTAATTGTTAGCAAATTTGAAATTAACGGATGTCCGGATAGTTCATCAGTCGTGATTGACCGTGGAAAGATAAAGGCAGAATATCTTAGCTTAAATCGTGTCATAATGAATTATTTTCTTGTCCTGTCATAGTAATATAAGATTAGGTGCTTAAACCAAGACATGCCCTTATCTTTCTACAGCCAACCAAGACCGAAAGGCTTTTTGGACATCCGTTATTTCGTAGGTACATCAGATTTAAATGCAAATTTTGATAGATAATTAAAAAATTAAATAGATAGGTGCATTTTGTTTGAACTTAGCGACACTAAAGGTATCACGAAATCAGTATTAAGGGTCGTTTTTGTCAATTTTAGTTTAATCTTCGATCAAAGTTAAACAATATTATTATACATCCGTATATTATGAAATCGACTTTAAAATGTTCATTAAACAATTAACTGTTCTATAAAATTAGAGTATCAAATTGTTTGCGAACTGTCTTTGTTGCAAAATACAATTTAATAGTGTCAAATACTTATATATAGGATGATATACATAGGTATGTTTTCTAATAATATCTGGAAAAAAGTGCGATACTCATTCATTTTTCAAATCTAGTGATTTGTTATTATGCAGGCGCGCAAATAATAGTCTAGGCAAAAAGTAAGCTCGTCATGTCGGTCAACTCCGGCTCGAAAGCGTTTTCAAAATATATGTTTTATTATACGCTGTTTTTTTTAATTCTATAAAACGCGCTAAAAGCAGAAAGAAAAGAATTTAACTCGTCGTTCAACAACGTTGCATACTTTTGGGTTTTATGGTATATTATGCAATAGGTAACTATTCTACATGGTATTTTCATATCGCAACGTGCCGGTGATTTCTGTACAATCATGATACATTCCGGTCGCATAGCAGGTAAATATTTATCTACAGCAATTCATTTAAAATCAATTTATTAATCTAAATGACAACTGAAAAAAAATAAAAATTCATCTACGAACATGTATGATATTTACCAATATAAGACCATCTGTCTATAACAGTTCGTTAAATTACAAGTTTCCATTAGTTTTAGAAACATCAAGGACAATTTTGGATTTAAAGAATGCTCGACACATCCGCAATAATATTATACCTGAACAAAGTTCTTAGAATTTTGTTCAAGACGAAAATTAAAAAATAATTGGTAGATACTAATAATTCGATGAATCGTTGCAGATCAATTATTTTTAGGGTTACATTGTTTAGAAATTTTCGATTGACCGGCCGATCAGATAGAATTTTAAAATTCAAACGTCTCATTTAATTGATTTTCAAAATTATTATCAACATTGCAGAAACCTTATTTGTCGATTGTTTTTAACCTTTGCCCGAATTTTTGCTGTTTTGTAGATTTTTAAATTTTAAATCATTTGTAAATAATCGTTTGCCAATCGAACGAGTAAATAAAATAATGTAGGTAATAAGTACGGCACCTACATATAGAAATAATGGCCGAGTGCATAAAAATACACTTCGAAGTTGAGAATTATTTGTGTCTAACTAATATTGTAAAGCAGACTTGCATTTATTATTGGGATCAGTAGAACTACAACGATAATGTAGCTAAATAGCAAATCGCTTACTTCCCACTGCACGTCCCTCGTGTTGCTTCAGCGAAAGATGGGGGACTTGAAAACAATTAATGATCGCCAATTTGTTAGATAAATAACAATTAAAATGTTACCCTATACGCAGAAGAAAATAAAATTTTCATTTAAACTGAAATCAGTTTATTCAAAACCTTTTCGTTTTCGTTGTTTGGCGAAAAGCCCGAAAACAACCATTGGTCGAAAAATTTGAATCACCTTAGGTTTGGACGTTTGCAGATTGACAAAGTCAGGGCGCAACAAGAAATTGTTAAATACAAAAATTTTCTGGTTTAATTTCGACGCACGTGATAACGCATTTGGTTTTTTTCGTTGCTATGGTAACCAATTTTTCTTTGCGTCATGAAAGCGTTTATCTAAACATGGACAAACAAACAATGGATTTAATCGAAAGAAAAATATATATTTAATTTCGACAAATTTTTATTTAAATTTAAATCAATTATTCTTTTACCATATTTAAACAAATATATGTTTGATTTAGGCTCGAAATTAAAACGCTTAAAACTTTAAAAATTACTATCTAGTACTTACGTTAGTAGAATTTTATACGATTATTCGATTATTTTCCATAAATATAATTTATCAATTTGATTAAAATTTAAGAGGTTTTCTATTTTATAATAACGAAAATGTTTTTTTTACATGTTCGACAAACAATTTTTCACGGTAGGGTCGAGATGCGTAGCACAAATTTCAAATGTTTATTAAATTTTATTTAATAATGAAGTAATAGAACTTGGAGGCCGAGAGTGACGAGTAGCTTGAAAGCCTTTTTCGTTATTTACATGAGACGAACTGCATTTTTAAAAATTTCAGTATAATAAATGGCGTGCTACTCGGCACTATATTATAATATGATACAGCCGAATAAAGGCATAATAATTTAGTCGTTTTGCGTAATCATATTGGAAAGCACAATTGTAGATGCAATTGCAACACTTAATAACATACATTTGCTAAAAAAATAATTTAACTAATTATTTCAAGGTTACAGTTTATCTACGCAAAATAATCCGACTCATTAGTCGAAACAAAAACATAAATGAATAAACGAAGGGCTTTATTTTTAAACTTGCCTTATCCTGTTTTGTTAAAATTTCCACTAAAAATAAGTACCTAAAACGATTCGCGAAGGCGTAAGAAAACTTATTATAAATCGGTTTTGTCGCAATTGTACAGATTTTAATTATTAGTTAACAATCTACAAGTTGTTCCAAATCTATTGTGTATCTATATGAATCTTTAAAATTAATTTGGGCATTCAAATTTGAAATTTTTAGAAAAACAACCGTTTTCTACTGCTGCCTTTTACGAAATATCTATTGTAAGTGTAAGCACGCCATCTTGTGCTTAAATAAGCACAACCAGCTCGAAAACTGGGAAGTCGATAAATCCTGAAAAAGAAAATATTCGCCATAGGAAAATTTCGTACATATCGAAATAACACCTTTTGGTAAATATTATTTTAATGCCTCTAAAAAAGTTCGTTATATGGAAGTTTGACTGTATATAGTTGTACTTACCATTATCTCAATTTTTTTTTAATTGATAAAGTAAGTTTTGGAATGGGCCTCTTAAGATAATACCTACTTTACTTACGTATCTTTCTACACGTAATTAGCAATTAACCTAAAAAAATAATTCATTGACGGCGATTTGCTTTTATTTGAAGATTATTAGCCGCACTGTTCACGGGAAGTTTTATTTTGGACGTTCAGATGTCGAGAAGAAACTAATCGGCCAAAATTTCAGTTTATTCGAAAAATAGTTTGATACCCCGTTACCTTAATAACGAAACGATAAAATTAGGACACTCGTTTATGGCGGGTTTTGTTCTCCTAATTCCTGTTAGGGCTTCGGACAAATTAAATAAACTTAGGTATTATCGCGCGGAAATCTATAATTAAACGGATTGATTTACATTTCGCAACAGATTTTGAGCTTTCCACTGAAATAGCGTTTTGGTTTTTCTGTCGCGTACCACCTAAACGATGTGAAGTAGACCCAAAAAGTTTCGTTCGGTGAAAATTATCGTTTTTTACTTCCTTCATGTCGAGGAACGAGATGATTGACACGTTAAAAAAAAAACGTCAACAATCCATAAGCTATCTCTTTGGATCTCAAATTTTGACCACTTGCACGTCCACGACTACGGTATTTGATGGATCGTTACAAAAACTGATGGAAAAAGCATAATAGGTATGCAATTAATTTGCAAAATGTTGCGTGTGGTTAGACAAGGGAGAGTGTGCCAAAAAAATGAGTTTATCGCGACGTCTACGTCCAGATGTTCGGCAATTTTTCTTGGTAATTGTATATACGAACGTGGCCTCGGATGGACCATTAAATGGGGTCATGGAGTAATTTTGGATATTCAGACACCACACAATATCTACCAATTAATTCACAAAACCTCTTAATAAATAAATCGTCCATTGTTAGATTAAATTTGATAAGAAGCACCTAACAATGGAGCGTTTTTGATACTTCTAACCGATACGTTGTCTGTTAATTTATAATTAATATTGGCATACGTATGTCTGCATGGTTTGTTGGAGAATTTAAAATTTTCGTTTCTTGCTTGCATGGACTGTACAATACGAATTCTAGCTGGCATGCAGAATGACTGTACAATTTCCTGACCATATAAATGCGGATGGTGTCCGTTGACGGCGAATAGTTGCTTATACATAAGCCAGCTGACCCTGAGTGAATCATATTCCTACGCACAGAAGATACGTGTTAACTCCTACACAATACCACCGTGTTCCGTTTTTATAAACAGTTGTTTGATAAACACGCTGTTGCATTTTTATTCATAGCCGACGAACCTAGTTTGCCATCGGCATTTTTTAAGAATACGCTTTTAAGTGACAGTAAACAGGAAGCTCTTCGAACGGAAGCTGGCACTTAATCAAATTTGATTAATCTTTGTTAACAGATGTATGATGAGTTCATTTGGGAAACTTTACATGTATCAAACGAGAATAACTGCAGATATTAATTGGCGTTTCATCGGTAATTATTTCACACGATAGGTGCGTAATAGAATGTAACGAAAAAAAAACGCTAGATGATCTAATTACATATTTATTAGAAAACTGTCTATAAGGTGAACTGTTTCAAACATTCTTTTGCAATTTTAAACGTGTTTCATCGTACGTTTTCAACGAACTAACTCTTGTGTAACTCGCACATATACATAATATACATACTTATTAAGAGGGTATAAAAATGAAACTGATGGCAAATTAAATGAGTACCCAACATTGCCACTAACGAGTCTTCATTTAACCACTTAACCCTTATTGACTGACGTCAGAGGAACAACACTTTATTGTTTTGTTATTGTTGTCGTTAAATGTATCTATTATATAACAGTACCGAAATAGACGGAATTATCTATTAATATCATAAATAATAAAATTAACTAATTAAACACAGCCCCCCCCCCCAATCTATTCAGCGCTATTATTTATTTGAACGCCCAATTATCCTCTTATTATATTGATTTAATTTACTGTCTCAAATTCACTCGATTTAATTTAATTAATTTAATTATTGTATAACTAACAGTATAAACTAAACGATTTTTTTGAAATCACAAAATCAGAATCGATTATCTACTATCTTTTTCGACGCATAAATCATTTTCAACAATATACATCTTACGCGAAACGTCTGCTCGAACAATTAAAATTATTTAGTCAATTGAAATTCAGTCGTCATCGATCCCGAAAACTAAATTTCGCAATAAAATTCCACCCAGAATATTAAAGGTCTTAAAGGGCTAACGGAAAATTGAAGCAGGAAAATTAATAGATACCTCACTTCGTATTAAAGCGTAACCTGTGCGCCACCTTAATTACAACAATAGTGTTCAATAATACCTATAAAACACACTGTATTGTCCCTTGTGTAGGGCGCCAACCCCTAGGTGTCACGGGGAACTGCACATATAGTAGGGAAAGGGTGCATGTTGCATGGGCTCCGGGGTAATTTATAACTCGAGGGTGCAGATCCCTCGCTGGTCAACATCAATCATCGCGGCACTGCAGCAGGGGGTGGATGTAGGTGATTAGAAAGGTGCAGCGTGCAAGTGCATGAAAGGGATAAATTTTATTATCCGCGTGTTTAGATTTTCCATGACCCCGATTCGAGTCACGTTCTATAAATATAGTATTATAATAGAAACGATGGTAAAACATCGCCATATTTTATAAAATATAAATGTTGCTAAGTAAAAAATTGCATTTTGGGAATTTGTAAGTTAAGAAAATTTAATCCATTCGCGTATAGCCTATCGCTTTAAGACTGCAGAGGTCCAAATGGTTCGCGGAGATGTGCAGCACGTATCCGCAGTTCGACGAGTAGAAATAACGAACTGGCGTGCTGGGCCTCCCCCGGAGCCTTATCAGAACACCCGAAGCGCTGGGCCGTCCTATTCTCACCCCCTTATGTATGGTGCTATATATTCTTGCTATAGCCTAGATAGTTTCCAAGTTTTGTGCTCAGAAACTAGAGCTTTCGAATTGATGGTTTTTAGAGCTGTAAAACGCTTTGGCTACGGGGAGAAAACAAGAACGGCCTGTAATTTTGCGAGGCGTCGAAGTTTTCGACGTCATAATCATCAAATTAACAACGACGAATAACTCAAAATATTAAATCTTATCGTCGAGCGTATATTTTCTAAAATTGTAATTAAAACCGGAAAAAGCGTCAGCATTACATCATCAGTTTCCTAAAATTTGGGCTTTAATAAAAGGACAAAACCACCAATAAAAGAGTTTCGCAAATTCAAAATCGGCTAATTAAGGATTGTTGCGATTTTATATAATCTCGATTTATAAAAGTTTCGGCAATATTTTTGTGTTTTGATAATGATACAGGAAATTTATTAAAAATATGTAACGGGACTAATGAAAACTTTTGTACTGGTTACAAAAAATAAGCACCTATTTAGAAGCGTTATATATCCACGCGTAATTTTGCTGTAGGAAAATGTCGTTTTTTTTTTACCGAGTGAAATTAAAACAAATCAATTAATATAATCTAATACAAAAAAAAATGTAACTTCTTGCACGAACAACTTTGGAGTTTATCTGACCAAAATAACTCGTCGCCCCCTATATGCATTGAGTGGTCGATAAAAAACATAAATTATGTGACAGGGTTAAACCGCCCAGATAAAATTTATGTTAGGAATTTTAAAAATGTTCTAATTTTACTTCTACCCCAATTGGGTTCAGTTATTTTAATTTCGATTGTGTATAATATTAAAATTAAATCGTTTTGAATGTGCGAAAACGTACGTAATTGTAGAGCAAAATGATTGCCTACAAAGTAGGTAGGATATAGTCCACGTCCTGGCAAAATCCAACATTCGACCGAAGAACCGGCAGGTAACAGATTATTGAACAATAGGTGTTTGCAGATTATTACCTATTTAACTTTGTCGCACTTCAGCAGTTTACTAATAACATTTAAGCCTTGTAAGCGCAACAAACATGATGGGCCGTACTTAGGTTCATTTAAATACGAGACAGAATTAATTATAAAGGTTAAATTACAAATTCGATTCTTAATAATCACTTATTTATTTACAAGAAATGTCATAAGACTTCAGTTAAGAATTAATTATAAAATCGTTGTTTTTGAGTTGAGTTTAAAGTCCGTCTCTGAAATTTACAGACGGCGAAAGTTACACCAACGCTTATTAGAATTTCTTTAACAGCTGTTGTTCAATAATTACTTAACTACCTGCTTAAACTTTATGTTGGGTTTTGCCAAGGACGTATACTATACCTACTACATGTATAGATCAATTATTTCAAATTTCAAATTTATTTACAACAAATATAACACAACAATGAACGCAAAAAATTCTGCATTTTATTAAAGGAGAGAAATTTTAACATTTCAACGGGTTTAAAAGATAAATAACAAGTCTACTTATACCTATACATAAAAAAACAACTTCATAAAAAATATTTACAACGATTAAATAACCATATTGTTATCTACATTTTTTTCTGTTCTTATATAACTAGAGTAAAATTTAATGTAAGTACGTATCTCATAATTTAACACGGTTGTAGAAACAGTACAATGAAAGTTTCTAATTTTATTATTCTACACGTTCCTCGATTATAACTGATAAATAGGTAAATATGCGTACTTTGTGTGTTTAAAAACGAAAACAGAAATATTTTTGGACTTGTTCGGAGAACGAGTAAACGATACATCCCTTTAAAATACCAACAGCAGGGAATATCGCCTTTAGTATACACAACATAAAAAGCTGTCCGTCGGGGGTTGCCTGGGCGGAGGCGGATAACCGTAGAAGGGGTTAGTTGGGACCGGAGAGGGGTTCACTTGTCACTGGGCCGTGCGCATACGGGCCTTCTTACTGCCAACGGAATAACTTAAAATATTAAAATCTTAATTGTAAGATGCATTCCGAATATGTACGCTGTAAATATTCGCGATTGGTACACTACAGGCAGTAATTATTTCAATTTATTTGAAATTAATCGGTCTCGGAATTTTTATCCGAGTAAGGTTAAATAATTTACCTATAAAGTTTTATTATAGTAGGTACCTATTAGTTTAAGAGGGACGAAATTTCATATTTTATAAGTATATGTATACGTCATTCGCGATAAGTTCAAATCAACAAAATATCGTATTTTTACAGTACTAATAGATTGTAATTTTTCTTTGTCATGTCGTATGTGTGCAGGTAGATCATCGACAGGATATCTCACGTTCAAAACTTTAAATTGAATATTACAATTATACAATTTACTAACTTTTTATGCGTGACGTGCTTTGGAACCTATCGTGAATAACGTATACTTATAGATACCTACTTTTTAATAGAATGAATTCTAAAAAAGTACCTATTTATAATTATTTTTCGTTTGCCTATTATAATATGTAAGTATGTATTCTAAATGCATTCTCTTTAATTATCTATTATTAATATAAGTATAATACGTATATAAGTCGAATTAAATGATTTTTAAAATCTCTTTCTTTGTGTATAACATATTACTTATATATTTACACTGGTCCAAGAGCCCTGAGATTTGAAGGATATGTTCCTTTTATGATGTTGACAACCACTAAGAAATTATTTTTCCAAATTCCACTCCCAAGAGGGCGAAACAGGAAAAATGCGTTTTTTAAACATTTGAAAAAACAAAGCCCGTCCTCAACCACTGGTCTTAGAAACGTGAAATTTGGAGGTTACGTTCGTTTTAGGCCATTTTATCAACTAACGATCTGAACCTTGACATCCCAGAAATTCATCATATTTGACATAAGAGTAGTAACCAATAAAGTTGACAAAAACTGCAAAATTTTAGATTTTTTGGATTCATAGCTTTAAAAAACTCAAAAAGTAACTCGAAACCTTAAGGGCCAGTTGTACGTACGATTGTCTACATAATCGTTTCTATAGCAATTGATTGACGTTTAGCGTGAACGGCTGTGGTACAACTGGCCCTAAAACATATTTTTCTTTCAAAAAAGTCACGTTGTTAGCATCATGGTCATGTTGTATATCAAATTAAAACCTCTAGGTCAAACATAATTTTTGAGTTACAGCGTTTTAAAGAGTTAAAAATGTTCTCATTTTGTTGCGATTTTTGCTTCTTTTAAAATTAATAACTCAAAAATCTAAAATTTTGAGTTTTTCGTCCTCTTGATAGGTACAAGTAATAAACAAAAAAATCTAACAAATCTGAAATCTTAAGGACCGAAAATATTTTTTTATTAGTTGATTTGACATGGAGTGACCCTTTTATGATGTAGGCGCTCACTAGAAATTTTTTTTCCAAATTTCAGTCCTAAGGGGATGAAATGGGGATCAATCACTGATTCTAGAAACATGAAATTTGCGGGATAACGTTCGTTTTATGATGTAGGCGCCCATTAAGAAATACGATAAGTATTTGAAAATATATATGAAAAACGAACCATAATTTACATCGAAGAGTGATAGCAAGCGAAACTTTAAAGAGCAATCGTTTTAATATTGTTTTTTCGAGTCTATTTTCTTTATTTTATATCGACTAGCTAGTTTTTTTTTGTATAAATCGGATTTTGATTACTTATTTTTGTTTTTTTTTTAATATATTAAAGGTGATCATATAATCTGGGCTTAGCCTAGGAAGCTAATAAAACCGCTTCAGAAGATGTTTTCGAAGCATACTTTAATTTTTAAATTAATCAATTTGAAAGTACCTAATAAAGAATAACTAAAGGTTTGTAACGTGTAATTTATACCTAAATGAGAACGGACGACACAATTCAACCGAAATCATTTTCGAATACATTTCACACATCACTTATTTTCAAAATTAGCTACCTGCACAATATCTTCTACGACCAAATTCAAATTTTGCTTTCATCAATTTCGATCAATAAAATGACAGTAAGTAGGTACTTATTTAACAAGTCGAAAGTATTTAAATCCGGATAAATCTAGTTGATCGAAACGTGCGGGCGCGTAAACCTGAAACCGATCTTCCTAACGACTTTAAAGAATCGAAGAAAATTAAAAAAAAACAGGCACGTTGTAGAACTTAACAAAACATAACCTTCCAATAATTTCTTTTAGATGCAGTTATAAACATTTACTGGCAATTCGGCAACAACACGTGGGTAATTTAGTTTATTGCGATCGTTCAAAGTTTCTTACTTTTTTCAAACATTTGTAGGTGAAATGACAGTATTACAAGATTTTATTGTTTTATTGCTTAGGGTAAAGTTGTATGCTCTTTGAAGTTAAAAGCACCGCTCAGTACTGTTAAGCAGTTGTTTTCAAGGTTATGCAGTAAAATTTAGGTAGGTACTTTTTTATGGTGGCTTCGAATTTCAAAAGACGGCTTGTAAATACTATAACAAATATTTTTATTTTATTCATTTCGATTTTCATTGTACGAGTTCATATTTATAGTTCCAAATCTTGAAAATAATATACAATAATTATGTACTACATTATGAGTAGACATCTACAGGGGGTGGACAAAATAATGTGAACACCTGACTAATGTACAATATTTGTTAATTAAGGGCCACCGTTTGCTTTTAAGACAGCTGTAATTCGTCGCGGAATAGATTTGTAGAGTGTACGGATAGCATCCAACGGAATGTTGTCCCATTCTTCCACCATCATCTCCGCCAATTGCCTCAATGATGATGGAGGTAGAAATCTGCTCCTCACTTTCTGCTTCAAAACTCCCCATAGCGGCTCAATGATGTTGAGATCTGGCGATTGTGCTGTGCTTGATAATATTCTGATGTTCCTCGAACCAAGACTAAATTTTTTTGGCCGTGTGTATGGGCGCATTATCATCTTGGAATATGGCAATGTTTGGCAACAATATACTGGTCATAGTAAGAACTTCATCATTGAGGATATTTAGATATTCATTCGCAGTAATATGATCATTGAGGGTAATAATTGGATCAGCAGAATACCATGATATAGCCGCCCAAATCATCACAGCCCGCCGCCCCCGTGCTTGATTGTAGGTAGTAGGCAGTCCGGATCGTAGGCTTCTTTGGTGGTTCTCCATACATAAACCCGGCCGTTTGTAGGGAACAAAGCAAATGATGATTCATCAGACCATACTACATTCTTCCAATCATCAATCGTCCAAATTTTATGATCGTAGCATCACTTCTTTCGCAGCTTTGCATTGGCATCCGTTATAAGAGGTTTTGAAAGTGGTTGGTTTTGAAGTGACTGTTGAGTTCTGCTGTCACCTTTGCTGCCGTAATTTTATGTTGCTTGGCCACAATCCTTTTTAATATTCGGCGGTCCCTGTCTGTTAACGTTGTTTTGCGTCCACTCCTTCTCTTCGCAGATGTTGTTTTGCCATGTTTTGTGTAGGCTGTCATCACAGTGGATGCTGTCGCTCATGAAACGTTAAACAGTTCGGCCGTTTTCGTCACAGATGCTCCTACTAACCGAGCGCCCACGATTTGTTCTCTTTCGAAGTTTGACAGGTCGCCCATTTCACCGTCTGATTGTTAACACCATCGTAGAACAAAGCGACTAGTATACTGAAATATAAACTAGAACGGTTACTACATAAAGTGCGCCACATATACACGCCTCACTGTTCATGGCAAGGGGCCCAACATAAACAAATATGTAATATTTAGCATGGTGTTCACATTATTTTGTCCATCCCCTGTATGTATAATAAAATAATAACTCGCGACGAATTTCTGCTGATAATACAGTTGTATTTAAATTAAAAAATGTAGTTACTCACAATCAGGCAATTAAAATTTTTTGAGTTTTTGAGTTTTTCACATTATTTTCATTTGGAATATTTTTGAAAATTTTCGATCGTGATTTTTCGATCTACGAAGTTGGTTGAAAATGAATGAATTTCCACTTTCAAAAGTAGAGACCACTACTTTAGTGTTACTACCAAAATGCCGAACGTCTTTTAAGAAATCTAAATTTTCATCGGTCTACCTAACATGCAAAGTTATCTAGATGTTTTGTTCATTTTCAAAAGTTTTGGGTTATACCTAACGATGAGTACGCGCTACTCTTGTTAATCATTTATAAAAAAACTACAAAATTGTCAAGAATGATTTATTAATGTAATTTGCTCGCTTAAGATATCGTATAAAAAATATAAAAGTATCACAGAAGTATACATAGAAAAGTCATAGTGTGAAATTAGTATTTAGATCCTCCTAAAGAAACGCTCGAGAAACTGGTGGCTCCTCCGCCGTATTTCCCACCGTGAGTAATTGATGTAGCGTGTCCTTGAGCACCATCGCCGTAACCTCCTCCGTAACCTCCTCCGTAACCTCCTCCGTAGCTACCAAAATCACCAGAATGCCCCCCTAAGGAAGCACCTCCGTGTCCTCCAAAGCCTCCACCGAAAGATCCTCCAAAGTTACCACCAAATCCTGCTCCTGCTCCTGCTCCGGCTCCTGCACCACCAGCTCCACCGCCGACGTAAATAGGTTGTGGGACGGACACAACGACGGTTTGTGGTACTCTGACTGGGTACGGTTGTGGTACAGAAACTGGGTATGGTTGTGGAACTTCAACGGGAATATGTTGGGGAACAGGAACAGGCACTGGTTGGGCTACTGGGACTGGTACTGGACGATTTACAGTGACAGGTACGGGGCGAGGTACGGAAACGGGCCTAGGAACTGGTACTGGTATTTCAACAGGGAGCGGCACTTCGACGGGATACGGTTGACGAACGGGAACGGGAACTGGGCGATTCACGGTAACGGGGTAGGGTTGAGGTACTGGAACTGGAACTTGTTGAGTAATGGTGTTGATTTGAGTGCCACCACCGATATCACCACCAATTCCTCCGCCAAATCCGCCTCCAGCTCCTCCACCAAATCCACCTCCGATTCCTCCGAGTCCACCGAGTCCGCCAAATCCACCGTGTCCGCTCAAACCACCAGCTAATCCACCTCCAAATCCGTGACCATCACCACTTCCAAATCCACCGCTGTGGATATCCGACACTCCTCCGAAACTACCGCTGCTGATGCCTCGTTTTTCGGTGGCCTTTTCGGCAACCGCGCCCCCTTGGCTTAGTTGGGCAACGGCGAGAAGAAGTGCGGCAACCTGTACATAAAAAAGAATGACGGCTTTAAAATGTATTCCCGATATTTTATTTTTAATTGCCTACCTCGACTAATTTAAAATTTTAATAAAACATCATTTCAATTTAAAATAATTTGGCTAAAAATTACTGTATAATAATCTATTAATAATCAAAATTAAATTCTTTTATACTGTGTTCTTAAGTGTGCGTTTCGAACAAAAGTGGAGAGGTTATATCGAAAATTGGATATAACACTTGCGTAATTAAACATTCTTTTTTGAGCAATTACTTTAAAAGTTTAATTATCCCCGCAAAAATGCGTATGCAGTAGGCACGGTGTCATTTAATTAATTTTTTTAATTAGATACGCTAAAAACGTGCAATAATTTAATAGAAATATAAAATGTAATTTATAACGCTTTCTATTTTTTCTTAATCAATATCAATTAATTAATTTCTTTCTTAACATTAAATTTTTAGTTTGTGTTATGTGATTAATCTTTTAGTTTATCGTTCGGCGACAATACATCTTTTATAGTTCAATTTTTTTTTTGAGATTTCATAAAAATACCCCGTGAAAAATATAAAGTGATAAAATAATAATAATACTCAATAAACATTAAATGGTGAATTGTTTGAACTTGAATTTCATTCAAAAGCAGAAAAAAACACATTGATGTAAAAAATAAAAATATATATCTAAAGTGCACTTACCACATAAGTTTCCATGTCTAAGCTTGGAAGTGGATGGATGGTGAATGATGTTTTACCCCTGCGTTGGTCAGTTTTTATACCAATCGTCGAGTGAATTTTTAATTATACTTTCACTGATGGTTGGTTCCCGTTGTAATATCTAAAAGGTACCGTCTACATCCTTAATGCACGTATCGCATGGATTAGCAAGTAAGTCTGCTAACCATGACGCCTTCGTTTGCTGAATTTGCTTTATTACTACATATTAAATTATAGGGTACATTAACATTTATATATTCCAAAATAAATAGGATGAAGAGATGAAGATGATGCACCGATGCCTCCTGCTAATGAATTTCGTGTTGGGCAACTTTGATCTAGATGTTAAAATAGTGGCATTTTTAGAACGCAAGTTGTATAGGAAGTATGAATCTGCTGTTTCTAATTTAAGTATTAATCGATTAGCGATCGTTTTTTTTTCTCTTCTGCACATATATCCTTATAATAATTAAAGTAGTACTTACTTTAATTATTTTATATAAAACGATCCTAGCGAATACAAAATTTTAATTCATTTATCATAGTACCGGAACATAAATGGCCTCGAAAATGACGACTGCCACCGCAACACAATTAATTAATTTATATTTAATGTAGATGTACCTACATAGAATTACCTATCTCAAAATATTTCAATGGTCTATGGTCACAAACCGACGATATCAATATCGAAGGAGGCTATTCTAGGAAATCCGAAACGTTCCCTTTGTTTATAACGTTACAAAAATATCTACCTATTTATAAATAAAGTGAACGCCGCTAATCGTGTTCACTAGTTATTAGAATCGCTATTGATTGAAGAAAATAATTAAACTAATTTTTTTGTCGCCGTATATTGGAATTAAAGCTGCTAGTTCCAACGTGATTCTATTAAGCGGTATCTACTGTATACACTTATAATCAGTCCCTTTCTAGCCACAGGGTGTGGGGAGACAAATACCTACCTATTTAATGTTTAAAAATACTTTAAATTCATAATAATATTATCTATTACGTAATTTTATTGATTTTAAAGCACGATTTTCAACTATATTTGCCAATACAGTTTCCAGTTACAATCGAAGCGCATGTCTGCATAATTAGATGTGGTTGCATTATGGGCTTCTGTTTGTTGATTACAGTTCAAACCATACTTTTTTATGTAAACTGCGACGTTCAAAGATTTTAAAGCGACTAAATAAATAAAGTTTATTCGAATGACAATGAGAAACGGACAATATGAGACTCAAGATAAATCGATTATACGTCTATCTTTCCACAGTTGCTCATTCACGATAAAAAAATTAATTGCTTATTTTTTTCAGCTTCACGATTTTAGTCTGATTAATTTACTTCCGTATTATAATTTACCATGAATGTGTATATGTTTACGGAAACCAATCGTATGGAAACATTAGAATTGAGTTGATTATTAAAATCTACTATATATAATAGATACAAACAAACATCTATACAGGCTAACTTGTACATAGGTACTTATATATAAGTTACTTCATAAAAGCCTAGTAGCACAAGTTTAAGAAATACGGTACCTAAAATTCAGTAATTTTCGTTTAAGTAAATTACATAAATTTCTATTTACCGAATATATTGTTATACCTACTAATATTTATTGAATATAGGTAATATAATTGTCAACTCAATAATTAATAATTACGGCATATTATTTTCACTAAAAATATACGCACTTACATAACGTCAGCTCAAATAGAAAATACAGTAATTTCGCTACATGCTTTACTTGCTTGCTATTACTTCATTTATTCTAATACATTTTTTACCATAAATTATTATGTAAAATACTGCAGCCAGACCGACTGTGCAGGAACCTTGAAATATATTGCAAAATGTCGAGAATAGTCGACCACATTCTTCTTGAATATGTTTGAAATCTAGACTGTAAAAGAACGAACAGGGCAGCATTTAGAAGTCATATACATTTTTTCATTTTCTAGTGTTGCACGTTTTTTGTCGTTTCCTTGTCCTTGACTACGATTAGTTCGGGGAAAATATAAAATTCAACATTTCGCACTTTAAGTGAAAACAAGAATGTAGTTGAATGTAGTTTTCACTCTTTTATCATATCGACTTTAAAGAAAGTTTGAATTGAACCAGACGGTGACGTAAACATACGTCAAACCACCCATATAATAACCAGAAGATTCATAACCAAACTAAAATCCTAATAAAACAGTTAATATAAACATTATCTTCTTTATTAAAGGCAAACAAATGAACGTTTTGAACGTGGCATTTTCTACCGACGATTTACCTGATGCACACATATAACATGGCAAAGAAAGACTACAACCTATTAGTATTGTAAAATTACGAGATTTTATTGATGACGTGATTGGAACCTATCTTGAATAATGTATAGATACATAGATGCAATTAAATAACTTTTCCGAAATCGTATAGAATATTGTAAACGTTTAAATGAATTATACGTAACCTATTACAAAATTCTTAATTTAAAAAATATAATAATTTTAATTAGCTACAAGGGTACTATGTTGTTTATTACTTACAATTAATATTGTAGAAACTAGAATTAAATTGTATTCATTTAATCCGTGCGTGTGTAAAAATTTCCGGATTATTAATATCGTGAATTCAAACTTCGAAATTAGAGTAATTTTTGGATTGTATGATTTGCAATGTTGATTATCGGTCTAAAATTAGAATTTTTATTAATCTTTTTACATAAAAATAATAAATTAACTAACGATAAGAGGTATGCGACTAATAAATTGTAAGATAGACAATAATTGTTTTACTTAAAAATTTTAAGCGTAAAACAAATTTACAACTTACAATTAGTCTTTGAAGAAAACTATTTTATTGTTTGTTTAATGTAGATATGTAACTACGTATAGGTGCTCTAGAAAGTAAAAATCGTAACGACTCTCGAGAGCAAAAATCGTAAAATTTTAGTCGCTCGAAACGGGTCGACTGCGTTTATCTTAAATACCTGAATTATTTCTAACAAGAAGTAATTCTCTAAACAAAGAAATAACGAATGCTTTCAAATAAACACAATAACCACGATACCTACTAAGGATTTTCCAAATCGGGAAGACAGCTACAATAGATTATTTTTATACAAACATTGATTTTTACAAATTTATAATTTTATAATCACGGATAATAATATACCTACGTTGTGTATTTGATTAAAAGGTAAATTGGCTTTTAATTTTTTATGTTTATTTAATCAACTAAAGTATTACGCTGGCCTCTAAGGAAAGCGCGTTAAGGGCGAAGTTCGTATGTTTTAAGAACATTTGCAACTGAAATAATTTTCGCTTCTATTACACTTTTAATATTAAAAAATTGGTTAAAATTTTTGTATGCGCGTTAGATATACGCGGCGATTACCTTAATTATAGGTATGGAAATTAGAGAAAGGGCGAGCGTAAAATTTCTTACTTATAGATACCTACGTAGGTAGATCCAGAGTGTAGGATTAGAAGAAAATGTTAAATACAAAAGTTTTCTGGTTTATCTCGATGCATATGATGATGTAATTGGTTTGTTTGTATAGCGTGTTGTTTCGTTGCTATGATAACCGACTTTATTGTTTTTTTTTTAAATGACACCCATATGTTTCCTTTGCGTCTTTGAAAAGAGCGTTTTTTACTCTATTTAACGATGTAATTATGTTGCAATGAAACGATGTCAAAATAAAAAAAAAATAGAAAAATAAACGAGAAAATTCATAACAAACTAAATTAAACAAATTAAAAACAAAAGAACGAAACGCAAAAATAGGTACCTACTGTAATTTTAACTGATATTTAAGCGTATGTGGAACAACATTAGGTAGGTACACATTAAATGAAATGTTCAAATTGAGCCCCATTGATTGCCAGGCAATGATTTAATCGGAGTTGAAAATGTATTATTGTTCTCCGCACCGCGGCAGTTATTCGCGCCTATAGGTTATCTAGATTACGTGACCTCTCTTTATACACATTTATTTTTACGTACCCCACGAAAAGAAATCTAATGGTGATAAGTCAGGAAACCAGGCCGGCCACTCCATAGGTCCTCTTCTGTCGATCTATCTGTTAACATTAAAGCGTACATGCTGCAAAATATGGAAGTGCCCCATCTTGTTAGAAGCAATTTTATCATCAGTATAACCATTTTCTCATGTTAATTTTCTCGTCATCGGTGTCTACGATTAATTTTTTTATTTTCTTTTCTACAATATTAAGTATTATTGTTTTATTGTCGACGTTGTCACATCGCGACGTAATGACACTACTAAATAGTAAAAAAGCCCTTTTCAAAGACGCAAAGAAAACATGGGTGCCGTTTGAAATAAAACAAAGTTGGTTACCATAGCAATGAAACAAAACAGTATACAAACAAACCAAATATATTATCATGTGCGTCTAGATAAACCAGAACAATTTTGTATTTAACATTTTTTTTGTATTCATTCTAATGAAAAAGTTACCGTTGTTACACCCTGTATATAAAGAATTAAGTAAAATCTTTTTGGAAATTAATTAAATAAATTTGCAGAACATTCGGTTGCTAATCCGACTCATATCTTCTCGATTCTTCCCACGATGCGTCAGCATTCATTAGTCTAAAATTTTCTAGGTAATATTTTTTTAGTCGTAAGACCCCATACATTTTCGATAGGGTTTAAATCTGGATTCTTTGCTGACCAAAAGCAAGGGTTGCTTCGATGCCATTTGTACGTTTGTAATTTCGATTAATTGAATCGTTTTATGATTCAAAATAATATTATTCGTTTACTAGTGTAACAGTAGTAGATATTTTTAACCATTTCAAACTTATTGCACATTTTTAAAAACAAATAGATAGTGTACGAGAGGTTAGATTAATTTGTTCTTATTGTCTTCTTCATTAAAGAAAGATAAGACGAGAATAGTATAGGAGTTTTTTAACAAAATAAAATTAAATGAAACGAATAAAATGTTGAGAAAATAATAGATAGTACCTACTTAAATTAATTTATTTTATTAAGTTTTTGCAACAGGAAAATGGTCTTACAATAAAATATATTTATTAATTAATTAAATTACAAGATATTTATTAAATTGAAAATATAGATATTAGATATTTACCTAAATGTCAATATTCTTACCTGTTCTTTAGGATAACGTTGATTTTAAAAATTATACGTTATTTACGATAGGTTCCAATGCACGTTATGCATATAAAGTTATTAAATTGTATATTTGTAATATTCGCAGTTTAAAGTTTTGAACGTGGCATATTCTACTAACGATTTACCTGATGCACACACATGACATGACAAAGAAATATTACAATCTGTTATTGGTACTGTAAAAATACGAGGAATTATTAATGACGTGAATTGGAACCTATCGTGAATAACGTATAATAAGTAGTAAAGTTTGAGAAGTAAAAAATTCATAGGTTCTCCTCTTTGTTATTTAAACACCTATTTATCTAAGGGACAACTTTTGTTATATATGATACTTATTTCATATCGCACTCTGAAATGACAATATTTTACAGTAGTTTAATACCGTTTTTAATTTAGTAGGTAATCTAAAACGTCCTTTGTTTAACCTCTTTTTTCAAATTGTCGAACTATCCTTCGGGAGTTTCAATGTTCGAAACAGAACGTTCCAAATTTCATCTTACCGTAGAGTAATGGTCAGTTCAGTTTAGAATTCATCGTCGGTTCCCTATAATTCATCGATCGACGATTTCGAAAACACTAACAAGTAACAAATGTGCGGGGTGGATTTATGAAGACGACGCTCAACTCTCTAAAACTAATAAAACAACAATTAAAAACGCTTAAACCGTGACGCCATGTTGCAATCTGTATACTAAAGCAGGAATTTCATTTTAGTAATCATTAATATTAATCTAGTGCCATCAATATAAACCAAATTACTTCAGTGTTACCCTAAGTAGTCGCACAAGGGATTAACTGTTGCAAAACAAACGACGAAAATTATGAGCTACTAGTTTGTTCTACTACAAACTTTATCGTTCGCTACAGAAAGTTGTTTTAAGTTCTACTTATGTACTATGTTAGAAAGATTTTGTATAGAAAATTAGACAGCTATTTGATGAAAACACACCTGCCCTTATTTCACGTTAGATAAACTTTTGTGCGTTTAAAATATGCACCTGCTCTAATGCAAATTGAAGAATGTCGAATGTCGTTTATTGAATTTAAATCGACGATAATTCAAATTTTTTTCAAACGAAAAATCTACCGATTGTCTTTTTTACAGTTAGTTTTATGTGGCCGCCTTTTATTTTTCGTCTTATTAAAGCGATGAAAAATATAAGAATGCGCATAAAATAACCATTAATTATTATTCGTTTTCGTTGTCGTCTGCTAAAAACTAGCCGTTTTTTTTATCTGACGATTTCGTTTATACAAAGACGTATGTATTTGTAACGAACGAGTCTTTGTAATGAACAAAACTATGTTAATTTTAATCGATCTAAATCGTTTAAAGATTATATCTACTTATCTATTAATTTAAAACAAAAACGTGTCGTGGCCAAGAAATTATATTTATAATAATAGCAATAAAGCAAATTTTTGAATCGGTAAAACCACCACCAATTGATAAATATGGCATCAAGTTGACGCACATTTATGTATTTCCCGAAAATGGAAAATGTGACATCATTCTAATTACAGTTTCATTTTTTCAAATTTAAAAGTTTTACACGACGATGTAAAATAATACATAAGTACCTAATGATAAAGTTTAAAGGTGCAAATTCGTAATCGAAAAAATTTCCGATATTCACTTTTTTAACCTGCAAATAATAATCACGTAATCGTTGCACGTAGTTTTTACCGTTTGTTTTTTACCCGAATGTTTGATTTGGGCAACTTTTATTGAGTTTTCAGATTTTAATGAGTTATAAATCTTCTCGAAATATTAAAACCGTTTAGTTCTTTTGTATGGAATAGTTAATTTTGGGACACGTTTACGTATTGGTTAAAATATTGTGAAGTCTAACTTTATTTTTAACAAGTAAGTAGTTTTTCTACTTTTCACTTTTCCTATAGGAATATCTAGTGAATATACTGACTTTCTGTCAATTCGCGATGCTTTATTTTCTATAAAATAGCTCATCATCTGGTGTAGGTTAGGTAATATTTAAAAGCTGCTAAAATGTGTTGTTTATGAGAAGAATACAATGTTCAGTATACCATTTAGCAACATATTTTTTTATATTTGTTTTGTCAAATTCGAGATCAATTTTGAACTGATCGTGTAGATATTCAAAATTCGACATTTTTCGAAGCACAATAAACGTCACCCGAAATAGGTCACCATCTATCAAAAATGTGGTAAATTGGAAGAGCGTTTTTCCCTTCGCAATCACGTGACTCTAAAAGACTCGTTCGATCAAAATTCCAATAAACTTATTCCCTTTCAAATTAACCACTCGATATGGAAACACGCAGACCAAAACAGATGACATGTTGTCGAATTTGTGTGTATACGAGGTTAACAAACGCACGGGAAAAGTAGAAACATGTTTATCAATTATTGAAATGCACACTAATTTTTAAAGTCGCTTAAAAAATCACTACAGGCATTATTTAAGTTTTTTTTTTCGTAAGAGAAGGAATTACAAGAAGAGTAATAAAGAATCGCGTAATTAGCATTATTACTTATCTACAATTTAAAGCACATTTTTTTACACCAAATTCGGGTTATATTGCCTGTAACATCAATTAAACATTATTTTCTCAAAATATTCTTATCTACGACAGAAGTTTTTACGCAGACTTGCATCGTACAGATATCTGTGCAATTTGCATGCGAGGACGTGTGGTTTCATGTACGTACAGACTTGGCCTCGACGTGTGAACGAAAAAGTACGCGAAAACTTTTGTCTGCACAGATGACTGTACTATGCAAAGTCCAAGTCTGTGTCGTATGGACCCACTATAACTCTCTTCTGTTTTAATGGTACCTAGCTTAACTACCTAGTTGCGTGCCAGTAATGTAAAAAAATGTGTGAATAAGTAAATTATAATAATCGTTTTCCGACGACCACTGCATAGCAAGTGCATCATTTCACATCAATAAATATTACCGAAAGTTGACCATTACAAACAAATAGGTCGACATAGCGTAAAGAAACTCGTTAACCAATCGAAAACGTTGTATCCCGTGTGCAAACATTGTACACGCTATCAGCCAATCAAGAGCTTGTCGTGCAATTGTCTTTATGCACAAACAATTTTATTACTAATTGTAAGATAGATTGGTACCTATGTTTTTATTATCATTCATTTTGGACATTATCAAAAATCAATCATTTTAATAAATAAATACTTTCGAATAGATATTGTTACGAAGGTTTTTATTCGTCGTAAACAATGCCAATTTTAACGATCACGTCTGTACAGGCACCTATTACTTACGTTAGGTATATTTTTAAAGATAAAAATGTAACGCTTTAGGGATTGGTTTGATAAATAAGTGATATAATCGGGCGTTCGTATCAAAATATTAGTCTAGTTAGTAGACAAATAACAACAGTTGAACTCGTCTAACGGCTATTGGGAGTCTTTAGTAACTTTTAGCTAAAAACATTTTTTTAAATGCGATATTTGTATAAACGGATTTTTTGTAAACGATATTTTTCGCCGTCGAGGTCTTCATATAGATTATTCACCGTACCTAATAGTCAAATAAGTGAGAATTACCACAGATCTTTAAACAAAGCGAATTGTAAGTAATGATAAAAAGAGATTTTTATTGTGAATAATTTCAAATCTTTTTTTGCGTTATTTAAAAATTTCTAGTGTTTCTCGCTTATTTGATTACTGCGTATTATTTAAATAAGAAGATCTCCGCAAAGATAAAATTTTGTTTACAAAAAATCGTTTACTGTTTAGTTAAAAGCTACTAAAGACTACCCTTTCATAAGTACTCGCGTTGTTCTTCAGTCATAAGAACAAAATCGCGTTACTTAGGTACGAAATTTACTCGGTCGTGGAAATAAAATCCGACCGCGCGCAAACCTCGGTATCGAATTTTCATGTCGCATGTCGAAAAACTCATTTTTTAAATTTTTCTCGAAAGAAACACATTTCTTGAAAAATAATATTTACGAGAGAAATTTATAAGAGTTTAAAAAAAGGATTATCACTTATTTTCGATTATTTTTGAAAATGGTGCGTCCCATCGAAAATTATAAAGAGACATGATCGATAGAGAATTTTATGCCGATTCGAAAACATATTTCGGATTACCGATCCGATGAATAGTAACGGAGATTAGAATTTTTTTTTTGAACGGCCACCATTTTGAAACGGGTAGGTCGATTTGGCCGATTAACGAACTCGACCTTCGTTTTCGTAAAGACAATGCGCAGTCCAAATTTCAGCCTCTGACGATCAAAATTGCGTCCGGAATCGAGTCTATAAGAAATTGATTATATAAATATATATGACGGACCTAAAATAAATGACGTATATTTTCGTGAACTAGTGGTCGAGATCGGAGAAAAGCCAAAAGGACACATCTGGGTACCGTCATCAGACAGGCTGCGTTAGCTTTATTTTGTATGAAAATTCGCTAATACTTACCAATTTAAAATTATCTGGATAATCACTATCTACTGCCTTTATACGGCAGAATTATAAATTTACTCTATTTTTAATTTAAAAACTATTTGTGTGCCCTTCAACATTGAAAATTTCCGTATTACAAACCATAAACCGGATAAAAATTTAATCGCATTTTTATGCGACCGGTAAAATACAAAGCAACTAATAAAACATGTGCACCACCCACTTTCACGTGATAACTTATCGTGGTGTGAATAAAGAACCGAATGGTTTTAAAATAAAAGCGGGATTTCTTAGTATCCCGCATATAAACTCGAATGCATTTATATATAGAATTTCGGAAAAACCGTTTCAGATCATTCGCGTTAGTAGTACAGAGCTGTGGTGCTTATAATCGTGTGTGCGAGGAGTGCTTGTTCGATTTATAAGGCCTTTTTGTGTGCGAGTGCGCGTATGTTGTGTTCTCCAAAAGGATTACAAACAAAAAGGATTAATACGACGAGGAAAGGTAGGATTTTTCTTTGTCGACTAACTCTCCATGTATTTATAAAGTGTAAACACATGGACCTTTAAGCTCTAACACAAATTTTCTGAAAATCGAGCTTATATATATATATAAAATGACCGACCCAAAATGAATTACCTATATTTTCATGATCTAAGGGTTGAGATCGAAGAAAAGCCAAAGGTCACGTCTGTGTCCCGGCATCGGACAGGCTGAAATAGTTTTATTTTCTATGAAAATTCGCTAAAAATGAACCGATTTAATAGCCTTTTCAATTACTTATCTGATTTTAGCCCATTGAACTTGTTTTTCGGATGATAAGTTAAAGTAGTGCCTAAGTGATAATTACACTCGGCGGACGTTAAGAGCGATAACAGTTTCGAGATGATTATTTATTCCTGACGTGAAGCGATCTGTATTTTAATGTTTTTTTAAATCACTCTCGATTTAAAAAATATTTATAAAACAATACGAAATTATCACAGCGCAGCGATGGATTTGGAAAAAGATTTTTGATTGTTTTGAAGGTACCTACCTGTGACCGTGTTTCCTGGCAATTTACGACACAGCAAAAAAAGTATAGACAACAGAAATTAATTTATTCTCAATATAAAACAGATAGGTATGTACATATACATGTATAAGTAAATTCACCATACAACAGATTAACAAAAGAACTAATTAAATTACAGTGTAGGTAGTTCATACATTTTTTTGTTTGTTTGTGAACCTACTGCGTTATTAAAAAAATACTTTAAATTACATCGATTAGTATAAAATAAATTCGATAAACATTTTCCAAAAAGTATTTTTAAAAACGATTCGAATAACTTTTCAATAACAAATATAGGTACGTATTTATTAAAGAACGAAGATGGCAAATAATACAAGATAATTATTTTAATTGCAACTTATACCAAGTAGGTAAATATATACAAATACATGTGTAACAACAATGAGCAATGCTTATTATTTATACAAATTACCTACAATTATATTATTAATTTATTAAATGCATTTAATGCTTATTTACTTATCTAAAAATCTTATAAATCCACCAGTCTTACAATCCTTAAATTGAATCTACCCCATATCAAATTGGACATAATGTGGGATATTCAGAACACGATTAGGTACGGTAACGTACACCCACAATTTTATTTCACCATAGAAATTCATAAAAAGGCAGTGATATAGTAGGAAAATCAAAATATTCTCTAATTTGCCCTAAAGGGCATTTATTTATCATCGTTCATTATTATCATTAAATTTTGATATAATAACGATTTTGTTTTTTACTAGATACCTATATTAAAAATTTGTATAAATTTAAAAATCAAACAAACGCGTTTTTCTTTTAAATTCTCCACGTGCTGTGTTAACTGATAGTTATCCGTTCAAACGGTCACAAACATCGCACGTGTTTATATTTATTTTTTACGAATCATGGAATAATATCAAAAATAAATTGTATTCAACTTCATTAAAATTAACAAAGAAACTCGTACAAAATTAATACAAATAAAACATTTTTTTTTGGAAAACAAGAATGGCAGTTTATACAGCAATGTGTCGTTGGGATGCAGCGTTCACGCCATATAAAAGTAGATAGGCTACTGATGATAGTAACATCAAACATCCACCACCTGTAAAAGAATAAAATGAGCATTATTTTTGAGATGTGATCTTACAGAATAGTATTAGATACATAGTTGTATATAACGATATAATATAATATAGGTATTGGAAAAGGCATTTTTTTTTCATTCTGGACGTGAGATTGGTTCAAATCGCCATTGGCTTTGATCGCATCGGCTCGTGATTGGCTTTCATCGTGAAAGGCTGTTTCTGACGAGTTTTGAATAAGATTTTATAAAATTCGGCGGTAAGGAATTCCTTATCATTTTAACTGAATATTTTATTTGTCAAATTTGTGATAATGTCGAATATTGTAACCGAGTTCCCTTTGATGCAGTGAAATATTTCATTGTCATGTAAAACATTAGGTATGGAGTTATTTATTGAGCGTTACGAGGCTACACTTAACGGGAACAAAATGATGGGAATTAAAAATTATCCAGGGTCGATAGCGTTTATCGAAAGAAAGTCGGTCGGGCAGATTCGAAGAAATCCAGCGTAAATCAGTTAGAGGTAGAAACAACTTTTTGAAGGAAGTGGATGATAGAATTTGTAGACGCGAAGAACTGACATTTCTTAATATTTCTATTTTCTAATTGAAATTTCCAATACGAAAACTAATGTGAGAAGAGAATTTGCAATATCGTTCGAAACTTTAGAATGTACTAATGTACTAGGGTCTTCCACCAATTGAAACTACAAGATTTTTATTGGTTACGAATATCTTCAAAAATGGCGGGAGAAAAGCAACAGTGTTGTGACAAAGTTATTGACGGATGGTCAAAATTTAAATACAAAATATAAAGAAGACTGATTGCTTATTTGAAAATCATTGATCTAATTTTGTAGTTAACATAATATAGAAAAACAGATTTTTTTATTATTTCTTTTTTGTTTTGTTTTCCACTCTAGTTAGGAAAAAATTGCACTTTTCCTAACTCAAACGAGTATTAAAAAGTTGAAAAATTCCTTACCTACGGAATTTTACAAAAATATTTCTGTATCATAAATATTGCATTATCTACATTTAAATACTTATTAATGAAAAATGAGGTTAAATTTTCAAGTTAACAATTTGAAAACTTAAACTGTTATCGATTCCTTGAAATAATTGAAATAAAATAATCAATAATTCAATATAATTATTTAAACTACGAATTTCTTGACAGACGCCTTGCAAAAATTAAAAAAAAATGCACATATATGTCTTGTTTAGTCAAAATGTTTTATCTGCAAAATTGTAGTTTTGAGATGAATTCGTTTTAATCGCTAACAATTTTTACAGATAAAATCATGAAATTTGAAAAGCATAATATTGTTTACCTGCTTATATTCTGGACATACATTAAGAGATTAATTTCTCTGAAAGTGAAATTTGAAAAATAGGATATTTGGTCTAGGTAATTGTAGTAAAAAAAATACAAAATAAGCAGGTATCATGAGATATCGGTAAGTTTTTATTTATCAAAAATCTCCTATCTCGATAAATTATTAGCTACGATGTTTCAGCAATGTCGAGATAGGACTTTTTGGTTAAAAGCAAATGTAAGGATAAGACGTTTGTCTAAGTACGGCACAAATATTTTGCGTTTAGGATAAACTAAACCGTAATTTTTCTCAAGACTTCAGGCAGCTAGAACGAACGTTCTAGACAAGCAAATTGCTGCGGTTATTGAAAGATAAAACAAAAAATATGTAAATAAACGTCATAAAAACTTATTAGGTTATATAAAGGCACTTTTTACACAACATTCGTGTTATTAAAAAAAATGTAAAATTAAGTAGGTACCTACCATATTCAATATAATTAGATACCAACCGACCATTACAAATAGTTAGCAATCGGTTAATAACGTTTGGATCTCAATTCTTGAACTTATCGTTGGTAAGTACAAGTACAGTTACATGAAATTGATAAACAAAACAACGTGTTGACGTCATAAAGTCATTGTCCGACAAGTCAGTGACATGACGCGGCGCTGCGCTCGCACGCAAAACTCACCCTTTGTCTCATAATCGTGGACGTTCATCGTGCGTCCATGCTGGATTCGGAATGGGAACCATGATCGGAAGAACTAGACGTGGACACTGTCTCTGTAGATTTGATTTTTGGTTTGTATTCGGTTATAACAACGGTAACACTATTGACGGTAACTTCTCTAGTTTGAGCCGAACTTCTGTCCACATTTTTAAGCCGAGGCGGATGGCGCCTTTTCTTCAACGACCTTTTATCTTTCTTTTCCCGTTTCGGATTACTCGTTGCGGGCACGAATTGACTGGCAACTTGCTGGGCGACAAGTTGAGGGTTGATCCGGGGCTTTCGCGTCGAAGTTCCTTTGCGAACGTCACACATTAAACATTTGAACGCTTCCGCCGTGTTTCTAAACGTACACACACTACAGTCCCAAAAGTCCTCCAGCACCTTCGCCTGCCGTTTTGTCCTTCGTATCGGACTTTTTTTCGCGTCCATTGTGGCCGCACGACACTTCAATATCGAATTTTTAAACACACTTGACTTCTCTGGCATGCGAACGTCGCCATTTTTAGTTGTGATTTTGTTGGTTCGCGCGCATGCTGTACGACAAACAGAGGGCGCTTCAATCAATATTTCCAAGAATTACAGTTCTATTCTCTCGCAGAAGTCTAAAAGGAGCGAAGTTATGGTGTTGGGTAGATGTTAGCAACTTTGCTCGATGCTTGTCTTTCGAACGACACGCAATACCTGCCTGTTTTGATGTCGTATATTCAAGGCCTAGAACTCAGCCAATTGCGTCATTACCGCTTTCTACGCCTGCATACCTGAAGTCTTATTATAAATAGCAATGCTCCTACGATTCTAATCCCTTTTTTGATTCAATTTTTAATTTTTTTTAAGTAGCATTTTACAACTAAAATTATCGACGAAAATCGTCGAAACGATCATTTTCGACGTAAGTAAATCAAAATTACTGGCTTTTTCATTTATTTATAAAGAATGCGAATTATTTTTCTGAATTAGGCGTTGTAGGTAAAATAAATTCGAATGATAAATAAAACTGCCCAGAAAAAGTATATTTAAATCAAACAAACATATGATAAATATGCGCAAACAAATAATCTGTAGGTTTAATCGAAAAAAGTATCTATAAATTAAACAAAATATATTTAATTTCAAAGATAATATTACGTTTGATTGAAATATAGGTATTACAATTTTTTTTCTGCGTGAGCTTTAATCGATTTCTAACTGATATTTAGTTATAAAATAATTTTTATTATTTACAATGTTTGCACGTTTATATTTGCATGTTGTGAGAATTATCCACATTGGTATGGCCTATCCAAACCTATATGCAATTCACGTCATCAAGAAAAAGTTACTAGAGTGTTTATTTGTAATTCGGTTTAAAGTTTGGAAAGTGACATATTCTATAGATGATTTACTTGCGCACATATTAGAGGGTATAAAGAACTGTAAAAACACGAGGTACGAGGTGACAGCACTGTGTGAAACGTCATCATCTAGTAACCTAGTATTGATGACGTGGAATGCATATAGGTTTGGACGAAGTGTATCTCGTTATAAGTAGGCATACACTTGAAGTGTAAAAGGTATTTTAAATTTGAAACTCGAATTTATTTTTTTCAGCGTTTCTCGAATGATTACTTATTAATTATAAACAAACTATCGCACATTAAAATTAACGATGAGTGTTCCACCTCACTCTGTATATTCTAAAAATTCAGTTTATTTATTGTTTTGCAACCCTACTATTTCTAATTTCAATGAAAATTGAAGACATAAGTGGATACGGGATTCACGTAAAATTTTTTTTTAGAAAATAAGACTTTTGGCGATCAAATGTTTTAAGTGCTTAGAAATCTTACGAGACGCCTTAGAATCATTTCTGCATGATAAATAGCCGGTTTACCACCAGACGATAACGGATCTATGTACATATGTATGGTCCGCTTTTCTAATAATTTAGAATTTTAACCTTTGATTTGTCCAAATATTCTCTTGTTACATAGATCCTTTATCAGTTCGTGTCTTCGATTATCAGTGCCTTAAATGTAAAAATAAACGATATTGTACTTCCCACGATAAATTTTAAATTTACTTTTCTCGTTGTTGGCGTCGTAACTCCCCCTCAAATGTCAGATAGTGACAGCTTATAAGGGTCAAGAATATCCTTTTTAGGGTGGTCGAGGGTCCCAAAAATTCTTAGCTCTTCTTAAAGACTACCCTCATTTTTATACCTGCATCTATACAAAACAGAATCAATTCTTTATATGAAATTTTTGTCGTTCTCTAAAAGGAATTATGGTTCGAAAGATATAGACAAGAAGGACGATAGGAGTCGGATAGCTTTAGGTAACAAAGACGCCTACTTGCTTAACATAAGCTTTCTGATAGAACTATCGTCCTTATTTACAACTGAATGCAGAAATATGCGATAAATCGAATATTACTGAATTACACATTATGTTGATAATCAGTTATATCATACATATTATCAAATGGCAATCAAATTACTTGTACAACTTAGATAACTAATTAAATTGATCGTGTACTGTCCTCAGTTAATTTTTAGAAGTTTAATAACAACAACAAATTAGGTATAAGTGAATAAGTTGAGAAAAAATTACATCAATATATCGATGTTAATTGATTTTATCGAATTGAGACTTCACTTATGGAGTTTAAGCTTAAACTAGATTTTTATTAATCGCTGACGTCAACATATTAATTTAAATAAATTAAAGTGGTGGTCTGATGTGGGCCTCAGCATCGTCTATGCCTATTTGTAACTACAATTTTACGAACGAAACAAACATTATTCGAACTTTCCAATTTAATATTTTACGTAATTACTTGCAATAGTTAGTACCTTTAATTTTATTAAATTAGTTAAACGGGTTTGTAGGTAAACTGCTAGGTACGTGTAAGTACCTAAATAAGTCTTAATATGGATTTTTTTAAATAACGGCCATTATATTCTAGCACGAACAAAAACTATACATAGTTTAAAAATACAAAAGTTTTGACGCATTATTGTTGCCTATTACCATACAGGGTGTTATTATGTTGTAGAAAGAAATCAAGGAAAAAGTCGTATTTACACCTAAACATGTAGATAGTCATCCCCCAAGATACTTAACACGCGACTTACGTAAATTCGCAGTTACGTAAAATGAAAATTTCAAAAAAAGATAAATTTTTGGATAAAGTAACATACAATTTTACAAAGAATTATAGAAGTTAAAGGAAAATCTTTTCCTGACAACCCAATATGTATTAAATTCAGTTTATTTTTGTTTTGTTTCTTTTATATATATATATATATATATATATATATATATATATATATATTATGTAGTTTATATGTCTTTTGTTCCTTTATAAAAAATAAATAAATAATACATTTGGTATGTACATGCACTTAAGCAATTTTCAAATTCGACTTACGTAAAATTCGAGTTACGCAAAAGTCTACGTACCGCATTAATTACGCATCTCGTGGGAATTATTATATTCTAATAACGTCCAAATTTCGATCCGACCCTTTCTCAGTATCTGAAGATGTCGTGTAATAGTAGATTGTATAACTTGTGATGAACGGCGAATATTTCTATTTTTCATCACGTGTTATACATTATACATTTTCGACGATCACAAGTGTTTAATTAAGTGATCCGCGATCAAGCGGATGCACGAATTTTGATGTTTAACCTTTGACATTTTAAAAACGACCTCTATTTAGTAATAAAACTGTTTGTGTTTAAAAACATTATGTGATAGTCTAGAAGGCTTTTGATTGGCTGAGTAGCGTGTGCAATGATTGCGCTACGAGTGAATACATTACCCCATGTAAAATGAAATGCTACGTACCATTTAAAATAAATAAGTTATTGTCGTTTTAATTTTGAAAAGTTGAATATTTTTTTGCTACTACCCTGTATGAGTTAAACAATGAATAAGCAATGTGTTCGATACATCAGTGTATTTGTATTCTACGACCAAAGTTTTCTCTACTTAAGCAAATTCATTATGAAGATATTATTTTTTAGTACAAGGTTTCATTTGATAAAATCTCAAAAAAAAAATTGTTTTTATGGTTCATGGAAGTTCATGTATACGTATTATAGCTTTTGCTGCACTAGGTGGGGGTTTTCCCTCTATTCCTTGTTCTCTTCATCCCCGGATACTCCATTTTCTGCTTGGTTGCTCTCCGTCACTTGAGCAATGATGACCGCGTCAGTTATCTCGCCAAACACACAGCCACATCTTGCTCCACGTTGACATAATCCTCATACGAAATTGATGGATCAAACGTTGCCTCTTCCCAATTGTCGACAGCCGGCTCAGGATCAGTTTCTTCTCCTTCAGTTTCTTCTTTTACAAATCCCGCCTTATGAAAACATTTCATAATGGTTCTCTCAGTAACCTTGTCCCATGCCTGACTACATATTCGTGAAGCATGAAGAATGTTGAGATTCTTACTACCAAAATCTCCTATGAGGATGTTTTCAACCATCATTCCTAGGTCCCTCGTTTCCCTTATCATTAAAAACGCCGTTAAAATAATAATGCACGTCCGTTGAAAAGTCTCTGAAAGAGAGCTGAAAGCTGAGTTTCTGAAACTTTCACAACAGAAATCCTCATTTTTCGCAATAGTAATAGATAACAGGCCTATTGCATGTAATCTGGATACCTATAATACGTGTTCCATTCGTTAATTCCACTGCCGTGCCCATGAAAAACGTTATATCCATAAAAATTTTCATTCTTATTTTAGAATAGTTGTCGTTTTTCGGAAGCACGATTCTCGTTATCTTAGTTAGCATGCAGTATTTCACACGCATTCATGTTTTTCGTGTTATCACAAATGTGCAGTGGTCAGAATCGGGATTGTATCCGGGTCGCTGCGGCAACGATAACAGAACAGTAAAGTATGATTTTTTATTACTTTCACAAATTCAAACTTACCGTAATTCGAATTTTACTCATACGAAACTTATGGAAGCAAAGAATCATTACGCAGAGTGTTAGGTATAAACGTTGCGATTAGAAATTTTAATAATAATTAATATTTGTTACATAATAGATCTTATTTGATTTATTTAGATTTAATTAGGAAAACACATCAGTACCAGGTTTCGTATAGGTATAGGTATATTCAATAAAATATAGGTTAGTCGGATATAAACTATACTTTAAAGCACTATTTACAAACTATAAATGTAATTAAATAATATGTACATAAGTACCTATTCCTTCGCGATTATACAAAAAACATTATTATTTTATCGTTTCTTAAAGCCCGTGTCACACTATCAGTTAGTTTGTCAAACTGAACTAATCAAACTCGGTTGATGACGTCAAAAATTTGATGATTTGAACCGATTTGAACAAACCAACAACCTGCATAGCTATATACTATCAAATTTGATTGATCAAATTGTTTTCAAAGTTTGACAGGGTACGCATTTTCATTGGTTAATTCAAAAATTCGCCAAAGTGAGCGAGGTTAAGGCGAATTGTTTGTTACTGTCCGACGTTTTTCCTTTAAGGCCTAGTATTTCAGGTTCACTTAAGATTACTGATAAATGTCGCGCTTATCGAAAACAATGCGTATGGTTTAAACCACGCATAATGTTTAAACGTGAAATATATTTGTCAAATTAGGTTAATCAAAATATTTGGACCTAAATGAACAACACAAATAAATAAATACGGTTATGTTTACACGGGCGTCAATGTTAGAATGTCGAACTGACCAATAAACGTGGCGATCGCATCAAACTGATGACTGATGAGTATAGAGGTGCCTTTAAAAAAATAGAAAGTTTGACTAAACTATTTTGATGACGTCACGTTACGTCATTAACCGAGTTTGATTGATCTAGTTTGACAAACTGACCGATAGTGTGACACGGGCTTTATAAAACTATAGTAAGTAGATGTTAATTTGACCGGGCGAAAAATGTAGTTTAAAAAGTTCTTCGAAAAGTTCTTTATAAATTTACGCAGTCGAAGGCAATCGATTTTTACGTACACCTATAACTAACAGAATGTAGTATAGTAATGTTAATTTAAATGTTTCTTTTTAAAATTTTTAAACAAACAGGTATACACGAACACCCTCGGCATTTGAAAAATTAGACCTTTCGGTATTGAATTTTCCCAAACGTTAGAAAATGAAACCCTATATAGCACAAATTCTTTTATATCGCTCTCGAATATCTTAGATACTTGTAATTTGAGCTTTAGTCGAGATCATTTATTGGAGCGGCACCAAGATGAACATTTTCACTACACACACTTTAAAACACTGTAAATTTAAGAAAAACATTTTAACAACTTTTAAATATGTCGTATAAGCTGAACTATAAAATTAATATTGAACTTTTACTTGCGTTCTTCATATTTTTAATTTTCCCAGAAAGTTAAGCTCATTGTCAGCTTTAATTTTATTAAGTTCTTATTTGTAGTTAATACTTACATATACTTACAATTAGTTATTATTGACACGACAGAGGGGAGAATTATGCGTCAAATATTTACATAGTAAACAGGTCTAGTAAATGCATAATAAATATCTATATAGATATAGGTAAGACATCCTATACGACATCCAATGCACGTCACCAATAAAAAGTTACTAAATTGTATATTCCGTAATTCAGTTTTATATTTAAAAAGAGTTATATTTTATCGATGATTTACTTGCACACATATTAGATGATATAAAAAAAATTTCAATTTATTAAAACTGTAGAAATGCGAGGTTTTATTGACGACGTGTATTGGAACTTACACGAATATCTACCTCTTGGATATCGTATACATACGCGTTTAATTTTTACTCAAAAATTACATACCTATAAGTACTAATACACATATCTCAAATATTCTTCAATTTGGAATTTATAAAGTACCTAATAGGCAGGCACTTATAACTTTAAATGGTCACACAAAAGATTGGCTTATAAATTTTCCGAGTCCTACTAAAGATGTTTTTTTAAAAAAAATAATCGATCAATTGCTCTAAAATCGCCCATAATAAAAGTGATCTATTTCTAAAATTACATTAAAATTGTTTATAAATGTTGAAGATTTTTTTCGGCGTTTTTCTTTTAATATAAATATACTTAATAATTGAATTATTTTTAATACCTTTCGCCGATAGAAAATGATCTTATTTTATATTTTAACAACATATAATATTTCTAACTTTTTCCGAGGTCTTCTTCAATGTTTTACAATAAACTGATAATAACGACAGTAATTTGTTTTGTTATTTTTGACAATTTACAAAAAATTAATTGATATAGAACCTAATATTTAAAATTAAATTCATTTTAAACTTTCCTATATTATAAATACCTATACTTCAGTGCTTTTTAGTGATTTATTTTTATTTACTTTTTTTTATTTATTCACGAAGAGTAGACTGAGTACAGGAGGTCCTTTTCACGGTGATTTGGTACCTGGTGAAGTTGTAATGGGTGTTTGATTTTCTAGTGATACACGGGCATTATCAGATGTATGAATGTGTTTAACTGCTGTTGCATCTTGTTATAATCACTTATTATTTCATATATTAAATTTTGAAGTGTTACTTATATCTGTTTGTGACTTCAATAATTTACTTTTTTTTCGTTTTTATTTGCTTTTATTTACTTTAAGTTTGAAAAATATTTACGTTTTTTAATGGGGTGTGACGCAGGAAACCTTACATATTTGAAAAATTACTTTTCAAGTAATTCTGGAGATGTTCTATGCGTTTCGGGTAGTGACATTTTATCGAGATTATACAAAATTTATAATCTATTTAAACGCCGGCAATTCGTCAATTATTGCTTCGTTATACCAGAAATACGAGTTTTCTAATCGTTTTCGACTTGTTCTGAACGTTACGTCTCAAAACGTTGCGGTCAAAATTTTGCTGAGAAAAAAAGCTGAATGCTAAAGGATTTTTCGAGATTTCGCAAAAATTTTGAATCGACGGAAACGCGCTTAGATTGCCATTTCTTGCATTATTATTCTTGAAAAACTACTTTTAAAGTAATTCCGGACCTGTTTTATGCTTATCGCGTAGTGTCATTTTATCGAGATTATGCAAAATTTATAATCTATTTAAACGCCTATATTTAGTTCGTCAATTATTGCTTCGTTGTACCAGAAATACAAGTTTTCTAATCGTTTTCGACTTATTCTGAACGTTACGTCTCAAACCGTTCGGGTCGAAATTTTGCCCAAACAAAAAACGTGGATTAAGGGATTTTTTCGAGATTTCGTAAAAATTTTAAATCGATTTAAAAACGTGTAATTTCTTTGTTTGTTATATTAAGTGCTTCAATTACTTTTATTTACTTTTATTTGCTTTTATTTGCTCTTAGTTACTTTAGCTACTTACTTGCTTTAAGTTTGAGAAATATTTACTTTATTTACTTTTTTTAATGGGATGTGTCGCTGGAAGCCCTGCAGTTTGGTAAATCTTCTAAATCTATTTTACTATTACAAGAATTTTCATTAATTTCGATACGAACTATTTCTGATAAAAAACGTTTTTTAATTGTAATTATTTTCAATATCTAGAATTTTTAGAAGTTTTTAGAATTTTTCGAAATTAAATAGTGTTTATATTGAATTAAAAACCTAATTTTTACAATTAGTATTAAAAACTATTTAATTACGAGACTATAAATAAATTTAAATCAATTATTTCTGTTATGTCCAGAGTATATATCATAGATACCTACTACTTAATTAAAAAAAAATTAGGTACGTCATTCTAAATCCGAGTTCACAGGGACAAAAAATTGGACACCTATTTTCGTTATCATTAAAAATAATTAATTTTGTTTCCGTAATTAAAACAATAAACTTAGAAATTACATTTTTGTTCGCATGATTTAAAAGGTATGGAACGACCTTAAATCAGAAGTGTCTGGCGAATACATGTCCGAAACTGAATCGTAACGAGGTTATCGATAACATTAAATTTAACAATTTCAACGAAGACACTAAATAATGTTAATTTATTAATTAGAATTTATTATTTAACACCTTTTACTTTCTTGGAATTGAGAACGCAGCTTTCCAGACATTATGATAACTTTATCTCTAATATGTGACCGGTGATTTCCAGAAATAATTGTCGAAAGGGTTGAGGTCGGATCAACTTTGGTGGCCAAGACACTGTGCCTCTTTTTACATTCTAACAGTTGTGATAATTTTTTAGGAAATGTAGTACTTACAATTAGTTTGTTACCAAAATCGGTAGGTGAGGCATCTTGTTACGGTATTTTGTTGTTCGATCTTTTGTATTAATATCGGTAGGTAAATATAAATCAATAGATATACATTAACTTCGGCAGGTGCCTATTTTCCAATAATCGTAATTCGTTGTATGGAATGACTGGTCATAAAAAAAATTGAATTCAACGCGCGATAGACTACGTGTAAAAGTTGAGGGTTTTTGAAATCATTAATAAAGTTCCACTACTTATTTTATTTGTAATTATGTGAATAGTGGAATCGGTGCATGTTTCATGTTGCACATAAAGATTGTTAATAACGCATCAGTTATTTTGAAATCTAATTTAAGATAGAAAGCAAGCATTCTGGATCATTAATATTTTGTGACGTTAATTAAAACATGTATTAAATTACACGATATTTGAATAAAATAAGGTCATCAGTGTTATAGAAACGATGCGAAAAGACTGCGAACTTAATTTATTAAATGCTCTCTGTTTTTTCTTTTTTTTTAACAGCAGGGACATTTTTAAATGTATAATCGGTGGAAGGAAAGTTATTTTCAAACGTAACCAATCACAATGCAAATTTTAGGTGGTTAAATTTGAAAGCTTTCGTTCCGTTAAAAAAATAAAATAGATTTTAAAAACATTCCTCGCAGCTCTAATTGTTTTACACATGTGCACTGTGTTTTTTTTTGTTTTAAATTCTTTTCGAATGTTTGCATCTAATTTCGTGGACTGTTGTCGTTGTAATGGACGCTTTTTTAAATTCGAACACTTTTTATTGCGATGTTTTTTATTTAGCACTCGTACGAGTCGCCGATACCTATATAAATTACTTTGGTGAAATATGAAATAAAGAAACTCTAAATTTGACCGAGTACGAGAAAATGTTGTTTTATAAAATCAATAAAAATTAATTTTTAAAGCTTATTACCCTACTCTTTTGTTATAAATTTAAGGGACTATCGCGAGTGTTTGTATAGTCGAAGATATTTGAGTTGAAATTGTTTCTGCGTGAATCAGGCGTAAAGCAAACTTCTTTCTCGTTCCTCTTCCTTTTTCTGTTCTTTGTTTATCTTTGCTTCTTCAAACTTGGTATGCGTTACAATGCCGTCAAGTTATTTGCCGATACGAAATACGAAACATTCCCCATTTCATATAATGTTCCGTTTGTTTGAAGGCGGAATTATGAATATGTAATTAAGTAGTTTAAATTCAATTTTTTGGTGGGTACGCGTACCTACCCAAAAAATTATAGAAATCCAATAATTATTTCGAATTCTAATTCGGATTAAAACCTAAATCGTGTATAGATTTCGGAAAATTGTTTCATCTCGAAAAAACTACTAGTTAAAAAAAATTATAAAACTGTATTTTCGTCCGGCACAGTAGGCATGCCGACGACGACTTGCTTGGACATACAAGTTGCTCGGTCCGTAACAGCTCATCCTTCGTATCTTCTATCAAATATAAAAAGCAGCAGGTCTAATATAGCATGCTGGTGCCTCAGATAGTTCGCCAAAGAATTTTTCTAAACGAATTCTTTAAATAAAATGAGTTTATACGTAGCCATTCGATTTGGCTCACCTTATCCAGCTATGGCATGCTACAGGCAGAGGCACCCTAGCCAATATAATAGTAGTTGTTGGGCGTTCGATAGATATTTTCACTTGTATATTTAATCTAATTTTAAATACGCGACGCGCGATTCTCGTTAAAATTATCGTAATCTACGATTAAAAAAATTACGTTTAACGTGACGCACGTTTAACGTGAATACGAATTTTAAATAACATCGATAACGAGGAAATCTGGGTAAGATGTTGTTGATGTAGGGAATTATATTTTGATTGCTTGCTTAATCGATTGACTTAAATTATATAGGTGTGCAGTAAAAAAATTCCAATAACTATCTATGCGTTTCGTTTACCGCAATAATTTTTAGGTGTACAACTTAAGCCTTCAAAATAAAACTGTAGTAGGGGAGACCGGGGGTCGGTTGTCACACTTTTTACTTTTCAAATTTTTACACGTCAGTTTTAAGCACTACAACGATTCTGACCGTGCTATTCTAAGACTCTATTCTTCGAGTACCTTTAAAAAAATAATAACGTTCTTATATTAATTGTAATCGAAATTGCATAACTTTTTTTACAATCGTGTAACGTGTGACAACCTTCCCCGTTATGGGGTTGGTTGTCACGGGTGTTGGGGTTGGTTGTCATAGCTGTTTTAAATGAGAGTGAAGAATGAATAATAATTCCAGTCCTTACAGTGCTAACCTTAAATACTTAAACCCTATATAATAACCTGCATATGATTGAAAAAAAAACAAACATCCAATATTTCCTTGTATTAGCGTAATAAAACAAATCAATTAGAAATACAATTAAGCAGCAGCAACAATCTCTGGTATATCGTAGATGGTCATCGTGCGTCCCGGATTATTTACCATCCAACTGTCGATCTGGCTATTGACATATTTTTTAAACGCACCGTAGACACTCCTGTCTAACGGTTGCAGTCTATGATAACAATACGGTGGGGAACGACAACAACATAATTCCATTGTCTTTTGCATAATTTAACCCATCAATTGATAAATGTGACCCGTGATTGTCTAACACAATCAAACATGGTTTTTCCTTTGAACATTTAGTGTTTTCTGCAAAATATTGATGGTTGTCACGTGTGACAACCATACCCAGTAACTTGTGAGACAACCAACCCCGCAACGCCATTTTGAATAACTAAGATTATAGTAAGCCTAACGTTATAAGTAGGAAATTTGTGAATGTACGGTAATATACTTCAAATTATCATCTATTAAGAAACACGGACCGAAAGCTAACCTAGGTTAACATGCTAGCAAAGAAAAAACATTTGATGACATGGCTAAAAGTTATTTACCACACGAAGAAATCGAAAATTTTTTCTATAATTAAACTCTGTACACCAAAGGACATCAAACTATATTTACTGACTGAGCATATCCTTGTTCATGTCTGAACATTGTTAGTGTTCATACTCCTAGAGCATCTAACAGCACAAAAATCAACCCTGTGACAACCAACCTCGGTCTCCTCTACGATAAATATAATTTATTTATTAATATTTAGAAATAATTATATAAAATAAAAACTTTTGAATTAAGATTGCTCGTGTTCTTCCAATGTAATACAAATATGCTCATATTCTAACCTCATTTACTGATAAACCATGAGTTCCAGCAAAAAAACTGTATAGAAACTTTCTTGTGTAGAATTTAAAGGGCTACATTATTTGTAATAAACTCTATTTCGAAATCGCTAAGCGTTTTCGAGTTAGGGCCAAAATCGCCGTTTCGAAGCACCTTTTTTCTTCCCCTCCTCCCACCCCCACACTACGCGAGCATCACGCGCACGACCCGGAAAATCTAGAATTTTCGTTGCGACATTAATTGAACATATGCCTACCCAAATTTCCCAAATTTCCAGGTCGTGCCGTTAACTCGACATTTTACGACTAATTTGACTGGGCTAATTATAAAATTATAAAAGTTAAACTTGATATGATGCAGACGATCGAGTGGTAAAGCATTTTTCGAATAAGACGTTTTTTAATAACCATAAGAACACGAGTTACTTATAACTCTTTTGTAAAGTAATGAAATTGCATTTCTATGAGAGGATGTTTTATTAAAAGCAGTCTGAATTATCCCATGTTAGACTGGTGTAACCAAATTTAATAGGTACATTTCAAACGAAATATTCTTATGCGCACTAAATTAAAACTTGATTAAATGCAATAAACGGTAAAACAGTTTTTATTATTACATGTGTATTTATACATTCGTATTTTTTATTTTATAAAAGTTAATTAATTTCTAGAATTGTAATTATAAAAGAATAAATTATCACATTTATGATCCATGATGAAAATTGAGTGCCTATGTCGGTTTTATAAATATTTTTTATATAGGTACTTATACATCTATATACCTACTTTTTAATGAGAATTTTGTCTATATCGTTTTATTTATATCTAATCTTCCTATAACGTGAATTTGGATTAATTGTTATCTAAGTATCGACAAAAGTTCTCTTTATTAAATAAGTTAGGAATAGGCATAATTAATTGAAATTTAATAGTGGAATCTAATTACAAATTTCTAGGATTATAAAACGGTATTTTAAACTTCAAAAAACACGTGTTTATTATACCTACATACAAAATATCATAAATAAGATCTTTGTTTAACACCTTTTATTGTAGTGTACAAATACGTCTCCTCTTGATAATTGAAGGTTAAAAAACAAAGATAATGGACAACAATATCGTATAAGATACAATTTTGTTCTCAAAAAGATTAATAAGAAGATAAGGGAATTTACAATTACATATACTTATACATATTTGGAGGTCAATGACTAGTTGAAATAAATATAAAGGTTAGACTTAAAAAAAAACAAACTGATCGTGAGGTTGATATTACAAAAATATTTTTTAAACATTTTAAAAACCGAGTAAATTATAATTTATGAAACAGAAAAAAGTACAAACACCTAAAGATATTTTTATACTTTCAATTTTATTCTTGTTGATGTCAACGGGCTTCTTATACATATATTATGTATGTAGTACATGTAGTATTAATGTAACCTATAAAATTTAATATGATCGCGCATAGGTACCTATCAAATGTTTATTTTTTATCAAAAAATCTTCCTATTTACTTATTAAAAATCAGGATCAATTTTTGTATTAAATTTTAAATTACTGTAATTTTTAACATTTTCCATGAACATTGAATTTTATCGGTCATCATTGGTTAAAGTAACCGTCACATCAGTGAAATAACTGCGCCTAAATGTGTTTTTTTTTGTTCAGTAGGATCGAATAAATTCAATAGAACTCTTTAGAGATTCAAATAAAAAATAGAAATCATTCCAACTTTTCAAATTAAATTACCAACGTTATTAGTTACCCATTTGTTATCGGATGATCGTCATTTAATGAATATAAACGTTTAATATTGAACGAACCGATAAGCCACATTAAATTATCATTGGTTATCGAAACTCCCTAGTAAATTGCATCTCATTAGAAAACATGTCCAAGACCTCGTTAAAAAAAAACTTGTCAGAACGAAACTTATAGTTTATCGATCCGTTCTTTCTTATTAAATTATTTAAAAAGTAAGTGAATTATTATCCGTTATTATAGTTTTAAAATGCGCAAGCGATTTCGAAATAACGCGGTTTATAAAATAAAAGCAATTATATTTTTACACGGTGCATTTTGAATTAACGCGGTTCGAATAGCGTCGATGTTTAATATTTTCGATTAAATTCAGTTCGGTTAACCGTACTTACGCGGTGCAAATTTTCTTTTCTTTGTCACACACGTCTATTTACAAATTCGTTTTTTTTATTAGGTACCTACATATGCTGTGAGACGTTTTCTACAACTTCTTCTAAGAAATTGGTCTAGAAATTTAATAGGTCGAAAATAAAAAATTAATAGTTTATTACCTGTAGGTAACTTTTTGCGAACTTACTATGAGAATCAATCAAAGCACAAATATGGTTGGTGATAGTTTTCACTAGTAGATAGGTATGTACCTGCTTAATATGCCGGAAAATTAACGACGCTCATATATTATGTATTTGTTATATTTAAAAGTACATTTTCGCCTCGTTTGTTCCAAGTGTCGATTCCTATATGGAAGTCATCAAAGTTTCTTGTTGAAAACTAACAATATTTAATCAAGTTAAATCTAGTTTTAATGTTAACACGTTGATCGAAACAAACACTTTCCATTATGGCACTGTAGATTATATAAATCTTTATATTAGGTACCCCACTCGTGTTTATAGCGCTTTCCAAACAGGGAAACAATAGACGATTACACTTTTAATAAATGTATTAATTTATCGATTTTATATCGAGAACGACAATAAACATTTTTTTTATGGACCAAATGTAAAGCACGTACGAGCCCGATAATTAATTTGGCAAAAAGATATTTACACGCGAAGAGTTTTCCTTTAACTCTGCATCAAAATACATTTTGAAAGTACGTAGCAATTTCTTAATTCAAAAGTTGCATAAGCGTCCTTCGTTTTCGACAAGGCTTTTTCCCCATTGTATTTGTTACAACAAAGCACGCCCATTCTCATAGACCTAATTCGTAAAACTAAATTATTTATATGTACCTACCCGGATTCGGTTTCGTATTTTTAAAATATTTTCGCCAACAAGAAATGTTGCGACGAAGCATACACGCAAGCCTGCGAGGGACGCGCTCGCAATTCCACGTTCGGAGGACCACTCGAGTTTTCCATTGTATTCGAGAATTTTCAAACGGGCACCTTTTACCTGGTCCACTGGAGCATGTCACTGCATTGTGAAGTCGGCCAGACGTGAACACCAGATATGTACAGGATATCTTATGAAAATAAAAAAGTCACGTGACTCGGGCTGCTCGCCTCTCGTTCCCGATAAGCCAACGTCTAAAATTTATACAGGAAGTTCAATAATCCTTGATATTTTTAAGTTAATCTACTTTTTTTTTCAATTCCAACGGCCAGTTTTTACAAAAGTGTCGAATGCAATATCAAATCGGGAAAAGATATCTTTTCCAGATAGTGCGGTTCTTTTTTGAAAACTTTTGCAGTAAATTCGATAAATTATTAGTCGGGTAAATTAAAAGCGATTCCCTAATATCTTGCTGATATTTAGCAAGGAGCGCTATTGCTTGTTTGACAGTTGTTTGCTACAAATGGTGAATCGGAATGCACCGATTACAAAATTGCATGGGTGAAGTAACGCAAGACGCTAATAAAAACTCACGACTGTACAGCACGTAAACAGTTCCTTCCTGGAGACGTGGTTCAATAAAACAAATATTTATCTATTACATTTTCTCTGTGCATCCCAGAACATTCTAATATCGACGCAGTTTTGGCAGAACGACTTAACCCATAGAAAGGAAATTTTACAGGAGCGCACATTTTGTGTTGTAGCTTAACTATAAACGGATACGTTTTACGGAAATACAAATCAATTTTTCTGGTGGAAAGAATCGAAATATTGTTACCAAATTTTAACAGATTATGTCTTTGTTTTAAATGCATAAGATAGTCAGAATAACTCATTTTCGCAAAAAAGTGAGGGTTAAATCGTTCTGCCAAAACGCCGTCGATATGAATTCTGAATCACTCTGTATAGCATACAACTGTCAAATAAGTAATAAAGCTCCTTTTGTTAATTTATAGTAACATTTTAGCGAATCGGGCAGATAGTTCTATACAAGATATTTGATACGGATACAACTGCACATTTTTTGTTATGAGTATGTACATATATAGCTTATACAAACCTACATGATGTCACGTTATCAATACAAAGTTACTAGATGATGTCGTTTCACAATCACAATTTCATTATATTATTTTATATGTAGGTAGGTTATTAGTGAAAAATTATGACGGTCCACGAAGCAAATAGTTTAAAGGGATAGTAGACGGATTTGCAGTGTTATTTAAAACTTAATAAATCTAAAAGATGAACATCGACGAAACTTTTTTTTTATTATAAATGTTATTATAAAAAATTATTCTTGCTTTTACATATATTAATTTTTATTCAAAGTGATAAACAAAAATAATAGGTTTTCGGTATTTTTTTGAAAAATAATTTCAATATTCACTTGTTCTTTTTGCAGTCGTATAGACGATAGTGTTTTTCAGGCTGAGAAGTAAAATCAGCACGTGCACTTCAACAGTTTCGTATTTAGAACGATTTTAATTAATGTTGTTAATAAAAAAATATAGTTTTTCGGTGTTTAAATTTATTTGATTGGAGATGAACTTCTGAAGTTTTAATATAACTTTCTAGTAACTATAACACATACTTTAAAACAGCAACGGTCATCTAAAACAATTTAGAAATTAAGAAATTATCGGTATATTCTTATTATTTTAAAAATATTGTCTTTGTGAATGTAGACAACCAAAAATACAGCGTCAAATTTTCACCTGCTAAATAATACTTCTAGTTATTTGCATAGAAACTGAAATTAGGTGTTTCTCAGAAGATTAGCTCAACCATAAATATCGAAGGTGGCATTTGGAATATGTCAAAGAAACGAAGTAGTAAGTAGTAATTTCTGCTTTACAATTTGTTTTGTCGGTAGGGACTTAGCTGATGTAGGTATTTTGTATATATGTAAAAATGTTCAATACTTAAAAATTAATTTTTAGCCAATTTTCATAGAAAATATAACTTTTTCAGCCTGTCTGATGACGGGACGCAGACGTGCCGTTTTAGATTTTCTCTGATCTCTACCCGCAGATTACGAAAATATAGTTCGTTTGTTTTGGATCGGTCATATATATCCATATATAACAAAATCTTGTAGACACGATTCCAGTCGCAATTTTGATCGTAGGAGGCTGAAAGTTAGATAGTGTATTGTCTTGAAGAAAACAAAAAACGAGTTCGTTAATCAGCCAAATTGACCGACCTGTTTCAAAATAGTGGCTATTCAAAGATTTTAAATTGATTGTGAGTTATCTCCGTTATTAATTATTTCATCGGTAATATGAAATATTTTTTGGGATCGGCATAAAATTCTCTGTCCATCATATCTCTTTATAATTTTCGATAGAATGCACCGTTTTTGAGATAATCTGGAAAAAGTGACACTTTTTTTTAATTTTAAAGTAAAGAGATTATGAAATATCGTACTAATTGCCTTACTGCCTTACTTACTGTGTGATTTTTACTATTATCTGTTTTCTGGTTATCTAAAATTTATGCTTTATCGTTTAATTTAAAAAATCGTAAAATTTGAATTTGTTATATTCATCTGAAGAGAAAAAAAAATAAAACTTTAATGTAAAGTATGTTGTGAAAAAATTGCGTATATGCTCTCCAGTATATTCCAAGGGAACTGTCAAAGAATCTCAAAAAATTGTTAAAAAGTTCCTCCTTGACCGTTCTCGTCGATACGAAGAGGTAAAGTTGAGAATTCAACTTCTTCATTTCTGCAAATTTTTTAAAACTAATATTTTCCAAAAAATACTAAAATACCTTTATCGTTTCGTTCCAAAGTAATTCATAATCGTTGGTGATTAATTTTTAAATCGTATTTTATAAATTGCCAAATCTTTATCATGATTTTTTCATTATTTTGATCAACATTTTAAGTTTCTGTGTTTCTGCAGACCTCTACTGCCGGATATAGGTATTTGAGATGTTGCCAATTCTAACAACTTTGTTAAAAGTAACAATAGATTTTTAGTTATTTTTCCCATATCCTCTGAAGGGTCTTCTGCAACGTACTGGAAAACTTATGCGTCATTTTGTGAACATCCTGTATAATAGTTCCATCGAACCTATTTCCAATTTCAATTATGTATTTGAAGTTTTATAATTTTATAAAAAACTGAAATGATCAGTTTATTAAAACACGACGATTTAGAGCAACGGTTCTGAACTCGTGGGGCGCTTCCCCTAAGGGAGTTCGAAATAACAAAAGGGGAGTCGCGAAGACATTTTAAAAAGATAAAAGCATAAAAAAATATCAGCAGCAAAAAAGTAGATATTACAAAAATATTCAGGCGCCAAAAATCTTTGGAAGAGGGACGCGATTAAAACTGTTTTGGAAAGTTGGGTCACAAATACTAAAAAGTCGAGAACCGTTGGGTTACAGTAGTGATATCACCGTGGACACCAATGCTCGGTAATACTTTTGTTGTATAATACTAATGATTGTATACTCATAACAATACACAATCCTGTGATATAAACAGGTAAGACGCATTTTTATGGAACGTTTGGTCTGCGGCGATATCAATGTGTAATATATAAAATATTCGAACCAATCATGTTGCATTTATAATAAATAAATTTAAAAAAAAATGTAGCTTTTTTAGCGAATTTTGCAAGTTATTGAAATTATTTGCTATGTTGAGGTCGACCTTGTAAATCGACAGCAGTTGAATAATTCTAGAATCTAAAAATACATTTACCTACACTTCGTCCAAACCTATATGCAATCCACGTCATCAATGCAAGGTTACTAGATGATGACGTTTCACACAGTGATGTCACGTCGTATCTCGTATCTTTGACAGTTCCAATAAATTGTAGTCTTTCTTTATACCATTTAATATGTGTACAAGTAAATCATCTATAGAATATGTCACTTTCCAAACTTTAAACCGTATTAGAAATAAACAATCTAGTAACTTTTTGTTGATGTCGTAAATTGCATATAGGTTTGGATAGGCCATATTTGTAAATACTTTCAGTAACAACGAGAAGGGATTACGTTGGGGACCAATTATGCCTACTTAACCGAAACCTTACTACCTGCTGTTTTTAGAAAACATCTGTGTTAAGATATTAGAAATTTTGGTTGCCTATTATTACGAAGGATCTACACTAGTGACATCGCAACGACAATAGTTTTCAAAACTCCGTCTACTATCTCCTTAAGAATGAACTTATTGACAAAAAAATAATCAAAATGATAATTTAAATTCGATATTGTTTTAATTTTAATTCGAATCAATGTTTCGTAAACATAAAAAAAATTATTTTAGACAATATCTTTCAGTAAACAATTTTATTAATATGTACACACTTAAAAACTACAGAATATTGTATAATAGTTGTGAAATAGCGCCATCAGTATTAATTTAGAAAAAAATCAAAATTGATAACGCGACTTAAAACGGTCATTTATCTACAAACACGATGCTTCCTTATCGCTTCGACTGGCCTTTCTAAATCGACGTCAATTTAATGCCAAATTAAAATTATTTATGATTTAATTTTAAAATATCTTAAATAATTAAAATCGAATTAAAAAAACGCGTAATTTCTATTAATATACATTATGAACATATTATTTGCGATTGCATCCATAATGCACGCATAATCGAGAGATTCACTTTATTATCTTTATGTGCCGTATAAAAATAAACGCCGTCTCGCTGGCCCCAGAACAAACTGATAACAGATTTAGTTGTTTTGGTATATTTTGTTCAATGCTGCAGTTAAACGTCTATATGTGTAATTTTAAAATAAACAGCAATGTTTAGATAACTCCTTACAATATCCAAAATTATTCGAACAAATATGTAGTACATACATATCGAATCCGTAAAATTTCGTTTACAAAAATATAAATAAATAACGATAAGATAAAATGTGAAACATTGTAAATATTTTTATTTTTATTAAAATTAGAACACGTGGTAGTTTTTGTTTAAAACTATAACGAATTTATTCTTTTCTGTGGATAATAGTGCGATCGATGTTGCTTGCAGATTTCAAATTGATAATATTTCGATTTATTTTAGACATACTTATCACTTTATTAGATAACTTATTGTCGTGGCTTTTACGAAGATCACTAAAAATGTAAGTGATCACTGACGAAACTGGCGATAGCAGGACTTTACCGTTCATACATAGAAGTCACTATTGCGGAACAAATCAATCGTAGTTCAACAACCTTTTCAATCCAAAGTATTTTCGAAAACTTCGTGAAAACCCACATTTAATAATTGATTTATTATATAATTATTTATAATTACATATAATAATAATTAATAAAAACTATTGATATGTTTGTGTTATACAGGGTGTCTCGGACTTCACTCCCCAGATCTATATCTTGATTATTTTTGAACCTTACACATATATTCGTAAATTGTATGTGCTTATTTTTCAAGTTAGCGATAAATTATCTATGAACGATATTTCTTTAAATGCCAGAGGTGCAGTGTTCGACTTTTGTTTCTTTAATAGCACCATAAGTATTTTTTTGAACTATTCCGATATAGCTTTTTATTCTCTATTCGATCGTGTAAACCAGTCTTACGTTCGAAACTCATCAATAAAAATACGAACTAAAGTTCAAGTGTAGGTTTGCCACGGAAATTTCTAATTGATTTTTGTAATTTTTATCTAATCGGCGATGAAATCAATAACAGAGAGCAGAAAAATAAGGGCAGAATGTGCAAACATGATCAGAAAACGCCTTATTAATAGTTACAAATAAACGTCCACATCGTCTACGGATTTACTCAAATACATATATAATATAGAACGCAATTTTGAACTCTATAACCTATAAGGAATACTGGTTACGATATGCAATATCATAGGCTTAAAACCACACTTGCGCAGTTCCCACATCCCTCCAGTTTCTTTTTATATACGTACCCCTACCTATATAACCTAGTGGCACGTATGTATGAATTCAGTTCTGGGTGATCTGCCGGTGGGAGATTTACATCGCAATTTTTAAAAAGGACGTATCGAAACTTTTGAAGTTAATTTTGCAATACAACTTCTTCCAAACTTAAAAAAAAATGTTAATATTTAGTTAGTATGCAGGGTGTCTCAGACTTCACTGCCCAGGCCTATATCTCGATTATTTTTGAGAATTTTCGTATCGTACCCTATATAATCGTAAATGGCATGAAATTCTTTATAAGTTCTTTATAAGTAAATTCGATGCAGCGTTCAATTTTTTTTCTTTAATTATTTGAATAAATCTCTAGACGATGCAGAATACGTTCATTTGTAGCTATTAATAAGGTGTTTCTGGTAATGTTTGCACATTCTGCTCTGCTATATTATATTGTTTTAATCTTCGATTAAATTACAAAAATCAGTTATTTATATGGAAAACCTACACTTGAACTTCAAATCGTATTTTTATTGAAAAGTTTCAAACGTAAAGACCCATATCGGTTTACGCGATCGAATAAAAAATAAAAAAGGTCTATCAGAATAGTTAAAAAAATACCTACGATGCGATTAAAAAAAAACAAATATCGAATGCTGCTGCATCTCTATAACGCATTTCATACAATTTACGAATATATAGAGTTCGATAGGGGAATTCTCAAAAATAATCCAGGTATCGGCTTGGGAAGCGAAAACACATACCCTGTATAATTGCTTTAAATAATTTTACAAGACGTCTTTTTATTTTAATATTCGCATTCGTCTGATGTAGCTCAATAATTATTAATATTTATAACGGGTGTCCAAAAAGTCGTTCGCTCATGATTGGCTATGGAAAGACAAAGGCTATGACATGATCAAGCTAAGACGTGACTTTATATTTATGTGATTTTGTGGACACCCGTTATTACAAAAATGTAGTTTAATTAATTATTAAAAAAAAATACGAGTAACTTTTATCGTTGATTTAAACAAAAATGTACCTCGTATTATAATTTTAGAAATAATTGAGTGCGTACCTACTTCTTAATTAATTCTCGGTAATTATACGGCAGGTATATTCGCCTGAGCAAAGAGAACTGGCAAATAACTTTGTATAATTTTACATGCATTTACCTAATAATTACATATAAATCATTCATAAAAATAATACGTACGCAATTAACGCACGTCGAAAATTAGAAACACTCATTATTCATCTATAGGTGTCATCATACCGGGAAAATTATTTAAATTGCCATATTTATTTGAGTGAAATTTTACATTTTTAAAAACAAACACTTACCTAACCAAATTTATTAGAAATTTTACATTGAATGGAAAACAGCGGTTTATGGACGACAGAAGAAAAAAACCAAAGGAGAGCGAGGTCGTTCGCTTCCATAACTATTATTTTAGTACTTACCTATGTCATCTTACCTGCACTTGCACAAATGAACCTATTTGCATTTTGCGAAACGATTGTTTTATTATATTAACGACTATAATAAAACTCGTCAGTTATTAATTTAGGAAATGCGATTCACAAGAGCTATGTATATAGTCGATCCATTCGTGAGTGTTCTTAACTTAAAAGCGGCCAGTATACAGTGTGAGTTAATATAGTAGCAGTTATTGTACATTTACTTTGTTTCGGGATCTAATGAGATTTGAGCAGCAATACAGAAGTTGCCGATTCAGTAACAAGCAGCGAAATTTGACAGTTTTCGCTCCGTCCGTATACAAGTTTTCAAAATCAAGGTTTAGTACATTTTACTTGGACTATAGAACTTTGATCGTGTTTAACAGTGTAATTTGGTCATCTAACCCCACAATATTTTTATAGCACCGCATAGAGAAAAGATGGTTATTTAAAAAAAAATGTACAGGGCGCCATTTAAAATTAAAAATTGTATATTACTCCTCAGATTTCGTCGAGCACTGAAATAAAATAAATGTACAATAATATAGAACATGTCATCCTGAACATCTTTTGTTAAAAAATATTTTTCTAATATGAATATTCGACGAACTAATAGGAGAGTGCTGCAATCTTAACTCACCCTGTATAAGGCCAGCGGTGCCAAAACATTTTAATCGCACTCCTTTTACAGACACTTTTAATAGAATAATTAGGTACGTTGTTTACATAAATGTGCAGTTATATCTCGCTTTCTAATATTATCAGTTAATTTGGAATAAGTTATGAAACAATTGCCTGTGTATTTTTATCTCATTACTTTAATTTGGAAGATACTGTTACCAAACTTGTTCGGTACAGCTGCTCAAAAATTAGCGAGGCTTATTTAAGTAGGATTTATAAGCAAAACAAGATAGCTTTCCAATATGAATGGATGGACTGTAATATGTACAATATAACTATCAACGTAGTGGTTACATTCGTTTTGATTTGTCCTAATAAAATAATCATAATAATAATATATAAGTAAACATAATCATAAACTAAAGACGTTTGATTTCCAAAAAAAAATGATCGCTCAAATCGACGATAAGCTACGATTAATATTTTATAATATCATTTAAATATAGTGCCGTAATTCATATGCAAAATATAATATTTGTTTTACACATTTTAAAGTAGGTAAATGTTATAAATTTTAGGATAAATACGTCGGAATTCCGTACGATTTACCATCGAATCCGAGTGAAAGCAACCGATGAACCGTAACACCGTTAGGCCTAGACTAAAATTTCAAAAGCAACTTGTCAAGTGTCAGGGAGTAAAAAGAGACGGCAAAGGTGCTCGTAAAAGAGACGGAGAATTGATCAGAGGCAAAATTCAGGTAACTTGACGAGCAGGTAGAAGAAACTTGGCGAAGCAAATGCAGCACACCGGCCATGGATTTCTGTACTTTACACGACACATTTTAATTAAATTAATAGAGCGCCACTATAATAACTCTTAGTAAAAATAACTCGCATTTCATACTAATTCCGTTAAAAATATTGCGTGTTTTGATCAAATATTTATAGTAGGAGCGTAACCGGGCTTTTATAAAATAATTTTGCACGAGACTGTATCCGTTTCGTTCTTGTGTTAGTCTCAAGGTTTTATTTTTGGGAACTTTGTATTTCGATGCTCCTTGTGAAATAAAATACCTGGGACGGATCGTGTGAAACAGAATTTTGACTGGCCCGCTTTTTCGGGGGAACGTAATTTTATCGATTTTCGTATAGTTTGCGCGAGATATCAGCAAATTCATGAATATGCATGATCGTTAAATATGTGTAAAGTTACATAATTTTTTCACGCCCATAAATTATTTTACAGAAAGTATTCGATATCTATAAAAAAAAGGAGACACTTTTGCGGAACTTATTATTTTATGATTAGATCTGTTACAGATAAAGTTTTTGCTTATAGAATTAGGAAACTAGATACTCTTTTTAGAACAATTAGTTCCGATTGATTATCTACACTCAATGTAATGACATTGTGAAAGAAATTTGTTAACAGAGCAGATATAAACAGTCTTTATTCAAAATTAATTTTCAATTTAAAATGTTCTTATTTTAGTTTTTTCTCGTATCTGTTTCGAATTGATGATTTTTCAATAATAATTAAAAACGTAGTTTAAAAATGCGCACAAATTTAAATCTCTTCGATTATTCAATTTTAATTCAGTTTTTTCTATTATTAATGGTAACCAAAATCGAACTCGGGGAAATAATTTTCGTTTAAATATCATAAACACTATTAGAAGGTGACATTACGTACGTTCTATTTAGAAAAGTTACTCCACGGAATAGTTTTACATATTTATATTTGCGTGTTTTGTTGACATGCCCGTATTTTAGAATGCAATACTGTTTTGTAAGTAAGTAGTAAGTATAGTAACTTTAATTAAACGCGTTGTGAAAGATTTTACTTAACCTTTCAGTTTTCTCCAAGTTTATTTCATAATTTCTGTTATTTTTATTAAATTGCCTTAAAATAAAGAAAAAGTAAAATTACTCTATAGGTATAATAAATTGCAAGAAGACGCTTTCGATTCTGATGCAATTTTAACAAAATCGACAAAAATCGATCGAAACAGTTGGTAATCGGACGTGTAGGAAATACCTATCCTTTTTCCTCGTGACTTAATAAATTATATAGTTTGTAACTAATTTTAAACATAGATAATAAATGGCTGTATTTTAATTAACGTTTACAGTAAAACGTTCATCGTTGTTACAGTCAAATTGCAGTTTGTAACTTTATATTACATTAATTAATTAAAAACAATTGAATTGAATTTATATATAACTGACAGTCGTTAGATTTTTTAATTTAAGTAATGATTATTTTTTAAGAGTAGGTACGTATTTCCGAAAACCGAATAATTACTTTATTATCTTCGCTTCCTTATCTTGTGATAAAAAAGTGCACTCCTTGAAATCGAGATAAACTACACGAACAAAATAAGATTATAGGACGATATCTCTAAATGACGTGAATAAAAAAGATAAAAGCATATTATGTTAATTTCAGTTAAAAAGTAAAAATTTTAAAATATGTACTACATAGATACAGGTAGTAAAATAATGATATTGAAATTTTTTTTTGTTTTATAAAATGTTTATCATTTTTTTTATTATCATTTTAAAACAACTATCGGGCTTTTTATGGTATTTTTGATCGAATTAAGAAAACGATTTGGCTTGTTCGAAACAAAAATAAATTTTACTTTTATTTTATAAATTGAATAGTATCAATTCTCTTTTATCTGCATTTTAACATCATTTTTGGAAATACGCCTTTTTAAGAATCATTTTCTACTTATAACACTCGTGCGAAGTTCCAATTATCGGCCGACTGCTGAAGATCGAATTAAAAATCAGGAACTATAGCTCGGTCAAATTTTAATGCACATATTTTTCAAATAAAACGAGTGTTGCAGTTTTTAAGATGTTAATAAATTTTTTTGCATATTATTAAAATATGTTTCAAAACAAAATTCTTCCAGTTTTTGCGTCTCGTTTACTGCATAAATAGTTTTTATTGTTTATCGTTTTTCCAAATTTATTTCTTTATGTTTTATTATGTTACAAATTAAGTAGGTATCGGTAATCCATAACCTCTGCAAGCTAGTTGAACACTGTATTTGCGATTCAAAGAACCGCATTTGCGTCAATTTTATTAGATTTTTATTCTTAATTTAGAAAACCTTATGGGTCCTTATTATTTAAATTCTACAATTTTACGACTTGTTTTCAAGGTCAGACATTAATTTTTATTATTCTAATTTACATTTTGTATACCTATACCTATATATCTACATATCTATTCATAAATTAATTTTTTTTATTACTAGCACTGTTGAAAGATAACTGTGCTTTTTTCCGTAAAGGTTAAGTATCCATACTCGGGACTTACGTATATGTAGGTATATATATTATAGACTTGATTGCGTTATCTATTTGAAGTGCTTTTGATAACATTAACTGGAGATATTTTCTTTTATATTAAATTGTAAATGCTCTATTTCTTGTGATATTCTTTAAAATCGCTTTTCTTTTTTGTATGGTTTCGCATTTATATATATATATATAATCTTAATTTAAAAATTTTAATAAACATAATAGATTAATATTGAAAATGAATACCTAAGTAATTTGTTTTGACGTAAATTGTACAAATTATATTAATAAACATTACATTATACATATTATATAAACATGATCCTGTATAATACAATAAACTAAAAACAGTAGGTACTTACCCATATCCATGAATGCACAAGAAAAAAGTGTTTGACGAAAGCATTTTTGTTTAACACAGCACTTACGCAGCATCTATGTATCTTGATGTTTACTACCATATTTTAAGGGAAGTGACCGGAATAATATACATATGTTGTTAAGTGAACTAGAAGTTAAGCTTAAAACTTCTAGTATAGCGAGCACACACATAGTCGATTGCACGACAGTTATTAATATAATAGGTGATCATATTTTTTAAAAACATAGCACTAACAACATTAAATTAAATTAATTAATAACGTGTTAAATCTTCCTTAATTTGGAGGAAAATAATTGAATTTCGAGATATTAATTTTAACATTCACTGACTTATTTGTATTTTATATAAATCTTTAAAAATACAGTAGATAATGTTGTTCCTTGAAACTTGTTAAACTAAAAATATAAGTATTTAAATTATTTTGCCAAATGTTAACAATAAGTGATGGCAAAGTATGTGTAGGTAATGTTATTAGGTAATTTACTTATGTAAAGTAGGATTTCTGTTGAAAATTTAAATAAAACTAAAATCGTTTTCTTTTTGCATAATTTTCTTAAAATTGTGCATATAAGCCGATCCTGAAGAGTTAAAAAATTGATTATTAAATTGGGGATCGGCTTATACGCCCGTCTACTAATTTTTCGATTTTTTTTACTTGGGATTTTAACGTTATTTTATAAATTTGTTTGATATACCTACATAGGTATTTTTCAGGTGATTTTTAAGTTTATTGGTAAATAATATACAAATACTGCGCAAGTAACTATTTATTATTAATAAATATTATATTAATCGTTATTTAATTAACGCAATGTTTTCGAACTTTTGAACCACACCGACACATCCTTGGAATTTCCAAATTTTAAACCAAAATTTACCTCATGACTTATACGCCGGTATATAAGGTACATATTTGTTTAATTGGATTAATAGAAAAAACCGATGTTATTTATTTTTCTCATTTCTTAAAAATTCACCACGTTTTTGTTTAACTAGAATTTTTGTCTAAATATATTCGTAATTATACCTATCTATAGCAACTTAAATACAGTTTTCGGCACATGTACTGTTTGCAACACGATTGTTTAAATACTACATTTAAATTTAGACACATATGTATATCCTTAAATCATGAAAATTTAAGTAAGTATGTACATTCATAATAATTCCTTAATATAGAATAGTTACAGTACTAAATTTATTGCGTGATTGTTTTTAAACCTGATTCTGTAAAATGTGTTCTCTTTAGAATTTTAAATTATTCACCTCTTCAGGGTGTATTATGTGACTGTGGGCGTTTTTTGTACTTTAAATTTTCAACATATTGTTATCACTGGTTGTTATCGACCTAAACAGAATAGAGCTAAATTTTTAAGTAATCAGAACTTTCTTATTTTTGCTAAATTTTAAGGAGAAACGGACAATAGTAAAACTTTATAAAAATGCGCTGAAAGGCCGGACTACATGATTAAAATGTAGGTACTTAAAATAGTACGCACTTAGCTTACAATTAGTAATTTGATAATAAACCGAGTGGTAAATCGCTGAGGTAATAATATGGTGTACAACATTTAGGAAATAGTAGGTAATAGTCGAAAAATATAAGATAAAAGGATGGGTAATACTGGAAACAATGTATATAATTTTGATCAGCATTTTACCTCTCGTAATGAACTAATAAAAACCTATACATTTTTCATATGTTTAAATCAAATCATAAAGCAAATAAAAATATTGTAAATTATAACCCTGAATAAAATGCACGTATACATATCTACAGTTTGATCGATAAGAAAAGGAAGGGAGATGTTTTAAAAAGTAGGTACAAAAAATATTGATTTGTAACTTTGATATAAAAGTACATCAAAAATGCTACGTTGCTGTCGAATAAAAACCAGTGAAATCGCCAACGCTGTCGAGAACGGCTCGGCACTTTTTGGACCAGTTTTTCCGCGTATTTAGACGCAAGGGAACGCCATATCTTTCGAATAACCCGTGACTGCTGCTTGAAATTCTAGACGGACCATCCCGCAAGTCGGCTCTTTATAACGGCCAACGCATTTTTATTGAAATTAGTGTCAGGAGATTGGGAGGGCCACGCCATCGTTATGATGCATTTTGGGCCCAAACATCTTCTCAGCCGATTTTAAATTTTGACCATCTTCTCTGCGTATCAAAATCATTGATTGAAAGGCTCGGATGTTGGACCAGTTCCTATGTTAGACGCAATGGACGCCAACGACTAAGTACTGCTTTAAATTTAGACCCATCCCGCAAAAGTCGGCTTTATCAGACACCGCGAAATTGTGTCGGAACCAGATCGTATGTGCATTTTTTGCCCAGATCTTCAGCCGATCTATTTGACGTCTTTCCGTGTAAACTTCGGGGTGTAGGGGTTGCGAGCTCGTGGAACGCAATGAATTAGCATTTGCGACGTAGCCCACTGATAGCACAATCATGCTGAGAAAGAGAGGGAGTAATATCTTTCATACTCTTCCAAATATCGCGCTTCCTTTCTTGTCGAACAGATTGTACTTATGTATTATGTAAATACATACCAACTGGTACACTTATCAAATATTTGTTTAAATTTTCTTCCACGGAAAATGTAAATAAAATACTTATCAAATCTACTTATAGTTAAATTAGGTCATCATAACACACGATCTTATTTTATTTAGTTATTGAACAAGATATTAATTTTTCACGAGTACGATAATAAACGTATACCTGTACGTTATTTCGTTTATTGAGGGGATGTTTCAAGTTTATCTTTTGTTTTTCGAATGTAACCGAATATTTAAGCGCGCGAATATATTATTGCACTAATAAAGCTTTTTCGAATTCTGTTACTGAGAACTTGAAAATTGTTACACTACATACTAACTTTTTTTAATTTATTATTAAATTTAATTTTACGATGATATTTTCTGCACTTATTTGATGTACTGTATTTATTGAAAAACTGAAGGAAGAAAAATTGAAAATAAATAATTAAATCTCTAGTTAAAACCACTCAAATTAATTGGCTTCATAAAAAAACCAATCTGAATAGCTATTATATTTTCAAAGCGTACCTACTTGAGGATTTTTACTAATTATCAATGCGCACAATATCCAAGCAAACTTTAATATGTATTCTGTATTTTATTTCAGTTTCGACGTCATTTTTGAAGCGAACATAGGCCGAGTTATACGTTGATGTAAAGAAAGATGTAGAGGAGTATACGATAAATGAAAAAAGATATATGTAAGTACCTACCTATATTATTATGTATAAAATAAAAAATTCACGTCCACTTAAACCGGAAGTGATATTGCCGAAAAATGTAGATTTACGTATGTTACAATAATATTCACGTAATTTTAAATTTCGATACAAAGATAAACAAATAACGGACCGTTTCCATATGTTGCGGCCACCCAGCGCGATTGAAAATTCGTGTTTTCTTTTTTAATTCACTTTCATAGGTTGATTGCCGATTTTTACCTATTACTTTGGTAGGTATTTAGGTAGTTAATTTACTATAATTAGGTATTAGATATCAAACTTGATTATTATCATTTATCTAAACGATTCGATGAATTACTTCGTGAAATAAGTGCAATTCTTATCAGTCGAATAAGTTAGATGACAATTGATTCAGATAAAAGTCGAGCTGTTCTTGTTAGTTAACGTTAACCTTTTGGTAATAAGTAGCGAATAATCTAGCACGCATTTGTCGATATTTGAAAAAAAACGTTACTTTTAATGTCTGCTTTTCAATCAATATCAATTGGTTTACATTAAAAGTGCTCGAACGATAATTATTTCAAACATTCAACATTGTAAATATGTATTCAGACTTCGTTTTTTTTTTTAATTTTTGGAACTCCTTTATAAAAGTATCTTTGAATTCTAAAATAGATTTACTTTTTTATTATCTATAATTAAATACGTAACTATAATGTAAGTAGGTATAGGTACCACAGGTACAACATACCTACGTATAATAAATTTTTGAAATTAGGAGAAACTATTTCTTGAAGAATTCTTCCCATAATTAGGTATTGTTTTTAACGTAAATAATTCACAACGCCGAATCATTATAAATAACTTAGATACATAGGTATATACTTTGGTTGGTAACTCGAAAATCAAAGAATATAAATTGAAAATCGTTACTTTCTTATACCAAAAACGTACGTGAAGGTAATTTAGCAATATATCTCCGAACGTTTTTGTTCACATACCAAATATTTCAAAATAATACGCTTTTTCGATAATTCCTCTTTTTTTTAAATCAACGTATAGATTTGTTCGAAACACGACGTGTTTGGTAATGTGCATCAACTGAACATTTAATTAAAACAAATATAATATTACAATTTGACGAAATTCAATGAATGTATAAATAAAAATAGTGATTCCGCAATAGTCAAGGTGTTGCAGGAAATGCGCCCAAGGTAACTATAATATGTATTTCCGGTGCGTGATCAGTAAACTGAAATGGCATAAATTGTTGTATCGGCATAGACGTGCATAAATCGGATGCACGCACTTTATACTTACTGTTACATTGGCTTTCTGTTTTTATTAATCATGCATTTCTCGTTTATTTTTAATGCATTTGCCGCAGTGAAGTCGGCCAGGTCGCCAACCTTGCAATAACTTGACTAGTAAGTAAAGCGTATCGATTTTGCGAAATAAATTAGAAATGTTAATTTCAAATTGAATTTTCCATTTATTTAAAAAATATATTGGAGGAGCCGTTTTCAAAGCGAAACTATAACAAAATATTTGATATTTACGAGAAAGACGGTGGTAACAGTTCTTTGTAACAGTAAATCATCACCTGTTTTCTTTTTTCTATTATTATAATTTGAGTTTGATTTATTTCTCATTTGTCGTTAAATAAGAATCTCGTTTTTTTTTCTTTCGTATTAAAAAAAAAGTGCAGGTAAATGCTTACCTACTTTTTAAATTTTTTACCGTACAACAAGTGAAGAGTGACAATGGAAATGTAATTCTCATCTTCAAAATTCGATCGTTAATATCTTATCTTTTCGTGAATCAAAAATATATATGTTTTATATATAGTTTTAGCAAATTGTGGTCATTGTTACATTATGTCATTTCTAATTGAGGCCGTTTTTAAGTTCGTTTTCCTTCTGTTAAAGTAAATGAGTGTTTCCTAATTTACGGGGCCTCGTGTATTTGCAAATATAACATGTACTCTAATTAAATAAAAGTTAAAAATAACAGTTTAAAACACCATAAAAGATTAATAATTTCATTTTTAGAAAACTATTTTAAAACCAGTTTTCTCTATTTCTATGATATTATAAATGTTGAAATGGTATGTTAATGGTCCATTTATATTTGGCATAATTCTGTTATGATTAATATTAAAATAATGTTCGTTGTTAGTTCGTTTTAACTTAATATAAAAATGACCGTAAGTATTATTAAAATATAAAATCATTAGATGCAGTATTAAACGTTTAAAATAAAACTGAAGTAAGTTGGCTATTTATGGTCTTTGCTCGAAGTCCTACTATTTCATAATACGTTGAAAATTATTTACCTATAAGGTATCCTAAATGTAAGTGTAGGCGTTTCGATAAATTAATTTAAACTTGTTTGATCGACCTATAACACTTATCTAGATAGGTAGGTATACATTATCGTCCGCAATTGCGTATCCTCCAATTTTTGGATTTTTAAATATAAATATTTAAATACCTACTTACCTACTTTTTATTTAGGAAAGTTGTCGATTACAGAATTGACGAATTTTCAAATTCGTAGAGACCATTTCGGCATGCAACAAAGAGGCTATCAATAAACTATATGAAAATTTGTTAACAGAAAAAATTGATTTAGCAATTTTGCTTTTTAACTTGTTACAAAAAAAAAGAAAGACAAGACCTACAATATTTTATAGATACGCTAATCATATTGTAACAAATTACCTATGTATGTACGTACATAAAATAAAAACGTATAATTTAAAACTAGTGACCATGCAGTAACAACCTCATATTTCTATTGTTTAACCCTTCCATAAGCCAACTTCTGTTCGTTAGTTATGCTGCCAAGAAGGCCATCTTCGGCAATTTCTTTTCCTATATATAAGGAAAGAAAAAGGAAAATGTGTACTTTGTGAAATTATTCATCTTGATATGCATAAAATTTTTTAAAATAACATTAATAACAATACAGACCGAACGAGGCCAAAATACAAAAAATTCGTAGAACTGGCAATGAAACGATATTATCGCAGGGAATGATTCGTATTGGCTACTTACTGCATGTTTGATGCGAACAATAACCAGAATCGAAGACAGATTTTCAATATCTCGTCACGCACAAAACGTTACACTACTGTTTATTGTCGTCACAGCAGCTACCGACACTCCTTTTTCAGAGTTCGTCGTATTCATCTCGGATTGTCTTGAAACGCATCGTGGCACTTTCCCCTTTTTGAAATTTTCTTCAAAAAAATTTCATTTCGCTAGTGGCATTTTTTCCTAATTATTATTAATGGATAAGGAAACATTATTTTGTGAATGCAGGGGTGTTATAAGTGGACACATGATTTTCACAATAGTCAATAGCGATTGTCATTTAATATTGGTATTATAAAATGAATTTTTTTTAATCAGTTTAATATCTAGATATAGGTACTAACAATCATTGTAATTTTTTTTGTGAAAATAAATAGAATTATCTATATGAAAATTAAACACTATAGCACCTATTACATGGCGTTATCGTTTGCGAAAGAATATTAGAATAAAATTTGAAAAAAGTATTTTTAGTGATAAATTTTTCAGAAAATCGTTCTATTTAAGATAATTTGACGTTGCAAGTTAATATGATGCCAGTGGCAACAACGTAGAATGTTAGCTGCGAGGGCAAAATATTAAGACATATCTTTGGCATGTTGACAAAGTTTGTAATTTAAATGCATGTCGCGATAGAGTACGTGTAAAAGCTAATGGTACTTAATTTTAAACATCTCTTAAGAACTAATTACGTTTAATTTTTTTGCCGTTATTAATAATAATTCCTTTGAGGCAATGTCCTTAACAAACTGTTATTTCTTCTAAAATGTTTTCTCAAAAAAATTTAATTAGGTACACCTACGAGATAAATTGAAAGACAACTATGATAAATTTTCAGTACCTACGGTAGTCCCTCAATTTACGCGGGGGTTACGTTCCAAGAAAACGCCACGCATATTGAATCCTCGTAAATTGAAGTATGGAAACAGTACAAAATTAGGGATTAGGTTCCATCGAGCTCAATAAAAATACTATAAGTACCATAAACCTGGGTTGCTTGGATCCGATCTCGTAATTTTTTTCACATTTTACTATATTTTACTGCTAAAAAGCATCTGTTTGCAGTGATTAAATTGATATTTTCTAACAATGCAGCTTTTATTCTAAGGTTCTAGAACGAAATTGGTTTGATTTAATGAATAATACCTCTACGGATATTTTTCAAATTGAGGTAATTAATAATAAAATAAAAAAACAGCAAAATATTATAATTAATAAAACGTAAGTACAAAATCCTACAATGAAATAATTGTAAACAACTCCATTAGAATAAAATGTCGTTTCTTTCGACCATTTCCGGGTATTAGTTGTAGGCTCCATACAGTCCATAACCCGTGGGTTCAAGTAACCTACTTTTTGAGTTTAAGGGAACAAATTTTACATTACCTACAATTAAAAAAAAGGTTATCACATATCAAAAGTTTACCATTGCATTATTATGAATAGATACGTAGTTATTAAAATACGTAGGTACTTATCGATTATATACTGTCAGTGAAAATTCTTGTTCAAGCAACAGTTTACAGATGAAAAAATACAAAAAAATTATCAACTTCAAGAAGAAGCACTGCTGTTCCAAAGTGGATAAAAAGAAAACCGGTCTGATTACTTATAAAAATAGACGATGCTATTATTTAACGGAAAAACCACGAACTAAGACGATATTGCCGATTATAATGAAATACTCGAGGTTTTAAAGAAATTTCCCTTGTGGAGTCCAAGTAACGCCGTAAGGGTCTAAACAATCCGCGTTTACGGTATTGAATTTAAAGTTTCAAATATTATCGGTACGTTTTTTTTTAAGTGAAACTGACATTACAAATAAATTATTTTAACCATATCAAAAACAAACATAAAATTGAAATTCTAACAAAAATATAAAATTTAACGCAAACATAAAAATCACGTAACATAAGAGAAACAAAAAATTAAATCAGTTATTATCGGAGAAAAAATGGATGTAGTAATTTTCGTTTGCTTAAATCTTATCTTTTAATTGTCGATGAATTTCCTTATGTAAAACTAAAGCCTGAGAAAAATCCTTAAAGTTAGAGTGAAACTCGCTCATATACGTGAGACAAACACTGTACACCGTTTTACTGTAGACACGCTGCACGTACTTTTAACTATGGATGGATTCAAATTAAACCGCGTAAACTGGTGGATGGCGGCAATTTTCGAACCGCGCAAATCGAGGGACTACTGCATTCCTACAATTTTCCCTATGGATTCCCGGCAGCGCAGCAGACGCGAATAAAAACCATTTCGATAATTTAAAGATAAAACTTATGAAAGTGTAAAAAATTGTATTAATCAAATTTGATTATATTAAAAGGAAAAATTAATAATTTTATGTAGCAGTAACTATCCACGACCACTTTCAATAACACTATTTATCTAAATTAGGTTTCCTTTCTTTTACAATCTACGCATCTAAAGTTGTCGAAAATTTATTATATTAACGTGAAATGCATTTTGGTTATTTTAAATTTACTACTTTCAAGTATAATTCATTTTATAGGTGTGCCAACTTTTTATTTATACCTACTTAGGTGTTTTTTTATCTTTGTAAGATGTTATATTGTTGACCTTTTAAATTTGAACCTAAAACAACGAATTCCTTCTTTTTATGTAATCTTCAATAATTATTTATGTATTCTAATTTTGCCGTTTATATACATATATCTTCACAAAGAAAATTTATGATTATAAATGTCATTGACAAATACCTACACGAGTTGAAACAAAAACTATTGGTTTTAGATTAAGATATTATTATTAAGATATGTAGGTTCCAATACGCGTTATCAATAAAACTCGTATTTTTACAGTACTAATAGATTGTAGTCTTTCTCTGTTATGTCATTTGTGTGCAAGTAAATCGTTGAAAGAATATGCCACGTTCAAAACTTTAAACTGAACGTTACAAAATATACAGTTTAGTAACTTTTTATTGATGACGTGCATTGGAATCTATCTTGAATAACGTATACTTATCCTGATTTTCTATTATAGACTTTACATATTATCATATGATAATATTGGAATGTTAAATCTAGTTTTTATTTAAATTATATACATATTCAGTATTTACAGAAATTCTAGTTTTAATTGTAAATATGTATAACTTATTTTTGAGATCTCGAAGATAGGTAATATAATCTTTTTCTTTCAATTTCCTATACTTATCTATAGATTATGTATTATTTTGCAAATAAGGTATAATTTTTTATGTTTAAATAAATGGCAATTTACATACCTATCTAAATAGTAGATATTAATAAGTATATCGACTTATTGTTAGACAATGAGGGAATACCTATATTACTTCAAACACGCGCACTAAACGTTTTTGATTCAAATTAAAATTCTATTTAGCAAATCGATTATTTTAAATTAGCTATTTAAACAAAATTACTGAGGAATTTAGGTAACTTCAAAATTCTTATGAGTAATGTGTATTAAGTATTTCTCTATAGTCCTACCTATCCATATTACATTCTATTAGGAAAAGTCGATCGCTGTTGCGGGGGTTACATTCATGTCGGTTCTAATTTAGTACTACTTGAATGCGATACACTTGTGTTATTAAAGACGACGTTCTGTAACGGAATAAATTATTTTTAATTTATTTTTGTTTTTGAAACAATATTGTACTCCTACATAATTAATAAGGTTTGGCTTATATGGAACGTTTTTAATTTAACTAATTGAAGTACATATTATATTCGTACCTATATTTGTTATTTTTGCTAAGAACGCTTTATTCAATTTTATTTTATATTTAGTCTGTAAATATCGACAATATTTTGATATCTAATTGATTTGAAACTGTTAACTTATTGATTTTAACTTTTTACCCACCATTTTTTCTTGACGATACATTCGGCGTGGAGTAAAAAAACCATATAGGTACGAGGTGACAAAACTATGTGAAACGTCATCATCTAGTAACCTTTTATCGATGACGTGGATTGACATATAAGTTTGGATAAAGTGTACTACATACATAATATGTAATAGGTACACTTATCAACATCTACACACAGAAAATTTATTATATACAATAAAACATTTTATTATAAGATTCCCTAAAATATAATAATTCTTCGAAATTTTATGGTAAAATGATTCGATCTAAGCAAGGTTTGCTATTTTTTGACGGCATTTTTGTAATAAAGTTTGTTATTGTCATAGATTTATGTTATACCGCTTCAAAAAATAAGATTTTGTCCCATCTACTTATGCAGGTACCTACTAAAATATTAAGAACACAACTAAAATAAAAATAACATCAAAATATAGACCTATACAAGCGTTACTGCATGTAACGTGTAATACATTTTACATATTATATTTTTACGTGGTAATTTCAGAATCTTGAGGAGACCCAATCCTGTGTAACACGTTGTTATCGTAAAGGTGAAACTTTAATCACGCATTCTTCGCATGCATTTGTTTATGTCTACTGCATGGGTTTCGTGAATAAAGTATAGGTATGGCCTATCCAAACTTATATGCAATTCACGTCATAAAAAAAAAGTTACTAGATTGTTTATTTGTAATTCAGTTTAAAGTTTGGAAAGTGACATATTCTATAGATGATTTACCTGCGCACATATTAGATGGCATAAAGAAAGTCTACAATTTATTAGAATTGTAAAAATACGAGGTACGAGGTGACAGCACTGTGTGAAATGTCATCATCTAGTAACCTTTTATTGATGACGTGGATTGCATATAGGTTTGGACGAAGTGTAAGTACTAAAATTTTATTATTGTGTAGGAACAATATGGCCTATCTAAACCTATATGCAGTTTACGTCATCAAAAAAAAGTTACTAGATTGTTTATTTGTAATTCAGTTTAAAGTCTGGAAAGTGACATATTCTATAGATGATTTACTTGCGCACATATTAGATGGTATAAAGAAAGACTACAATTTATTAGAACTGTCAAAATACGAGGTACGAGGTGACAGCACTGTGTGAAACGTCATCATCTAGTAACCTTTTATTGATGACGTAGATTGCATATAAGTTTGGACGAAGTGTATCATATTATCAAATTAATTTGATAAAAATTACAGTCGAAGTTATATTATTTTATATATTATATTATATATATTAATATATTATATATATAATTAATATAACTTATATAATATATATATATATATATATATATAATATATATATTATACTTAATATAATTATAATTAATATAACGAATATGGAGGGTCCACTATTTTTTGTTCATTATAACCGATGTTCGTTATAAAAACAATTTACCTATCCAAATACAACACAAAATACGTAGGTACACACATGTATTAAAATGCGTATTTATTAAAAATGATAAAAATTAATAATACGTAATTCTTTATTAAAAAATTGTTTACGTATAAATCAAGCCAAAACACCGAAATGAACGCAAATTAAATTAAAAGTAACCGATTGCAGTCGCAATTTTACAATGCACATTTAGTCTGTTACGGTTTTCTTAAAAATACCTAATACTTTCCTGCAAAAGGTTGCCGCATCTGGTTACTATCTTCTGTACTTTGTAATCTTAATCTGTTTTACAACCCCAGAGACGCTTTTACCTGCAACTACGCAAATTTGTACTACTGTGCCTGCAATTCCGAAACGTACCTTTTGTGTCTGGCAGTAAGTGTTTTTGAAGGTAAGCTCGAGATTCGTTAAAAGGCAAGTAAACGGCACGTCGGGATTTCCAAATGTACACGTTAAAACCGAATGTTCCCTATAACGAACTTCAACCGTAGGTACCTATATAATAATTTATAGAAAATTAATTTGTATGTGTTATAGTCTGATTATTTATTATTATTTGTTGTAACGTTGTTAAATTGAAAATTTGGCACTTCGGCGTACATAATTCAGAGGCGTTTGTTGTGCGACGTAATAAACAAACCCAAGGGGCATGTCCTAGAATATATTTTTATGGTAGATAATCACTAATAATCGATTCTAAGAAAATAAAATCGTTAAATTTCTTAGCATAGTAGCTGGCTTTTTAAAGAAAACTATTAGATGGGCACCTAATAAATTTAATATGTTTGATATTTGAAATTATTAGAGTTAATTAACTTTTATGTCTCATGGTTATTGTTAGACCAGACGCCAGAAACGTTGAATCGTTTTTGTGTCTTAACTGCACGTGTTAAATTAAGGAAAAATCTCCATTACATCTAATAATGACTGATTATGTTTATTCAGGACGAATCTGTTAAATGATCGCCGTTCTTTTTTTTTGTAAATGGTTAGAATTTGTGGATAACGGCGGTTAAGTTATTATAGTCGAGAAAGGGTTTTATTACGATGACTTAAATGACAGTCAGACATACATTTTTTAAAACAGAAACTGATACCTTTAACTATCTTATCGATAGTCCTTAACAAATACCTACCATTTGTTGTAGGTATATTGATACTTGAAATTCAGCCAGGATGTTGCACGTGGTTAACAAATTATTGATCTTATGATGACTATCTAAAAATCTAATAATTAAATTGCTTGAAATGCTTTAGCCAGATTGTAAAATAATGCTAAGTCAACTAATTGTATGATTTGATAATTTGGCTACCACATACCTACCTATAAATTTGTGAAGGAAAATCGATACCGATAATAAGTAATTATAAAACTAATAAAAAAGTTTCAAGATGTCGAAAGTAACGTGTAGTAGAATTACGAATTTTTTAAATTCAAATATAAAGGAGAATTTTTGTTTTTGTCACATTCAAAGGTCGAATTAAATCAAATCTTAGCTCACCTACGCTCTTCTACCCAAAGTATACCTACCTACCTATCTACCACCTACATTTAGTTATAAAGGTTCGCTTTTTTAAGTCAATACCAACGTACAATTTTGAATTGGTCCACAATTGCTCGATGCTCAGGTTTTTCCATTCTTATTATGTACTTGAAAGATACGAATTGAAAAAACATAATCAAAAGTATTTTTGTTCAAAGTTTATTTCACTTAATTAATATAAAAATAATTTTAAGGGGGCAAACTTAAAGGCGAAATAAAATCTTAAACGTAGACAATTATTGATACGACGAAATAATATTACGTAGTTGTCACGAAGGTGAGCGCGGAATTATAAATTTTTGAATTTTTAAATGCTGAAATACGTAGCTCGGGCATCCCCAAGGCGCAGAAGTCCATTATTGTTTTCCAAGCTTTTATCAACAAATGTCTTTATTTTTAAACAACAAATAACAGAACGAAATATGTATAATGACGGCCGATGGTAAAAGAAAATTAAGTAAGGTCAAATTTAATTATAAGAAAAACCAGATCGACAGGTTTTCGAAACTGGATACCTACCATTATTCATAAATAGCAAGTCCGAATGGGGTTTTTCCGAATTATCATAAATATTTCACCTTCAGCTGTAGTACGGTCGTGCGTGGAGAAATTTATTCGAACACGTATTAATCGACGAGTTTTGTACTGTTCGATAAGTTGTGGTATGATTTGAAGGGATGTTGCAACGAAGAATATAGGTAATGAAATAAAAATCGGTAGAATCTATAACTTGTTAAGCATACATATGTAGATAAACCATATTTTACACACCAGAAAAAATTAATCGACAATCGATTTTTGTTTAAAATATACGTACCTACACATACCTATGTAAAAATATCAAATATTATTGTATGGTTACCAAATATAATAGACGAGTAATGGCTAATGGTATTTGCAATGGGAATTGTGTTACATGTCCTAAGTCTATTTATAAGCGTTCTACTTACCTATTTGTATTTTCCCAAAATTGCTTATGACCGTTAAAAAAAATTTAAAATAAAGCGATAATATGGATTGATAAAAATTTATTTTATTTATTAAGTCTTAAATTTTGTTGCAATATAAAAACACAACACAATATTAACAAAGATTTCTTAACTATAATTATTTACAAATATTTGGAACACTGTACATTTTTACAAACTAATCAATATAAATTTGTTCTTGCACCAAAAATATTGGCGTGGATAACCCACTTTTGTTTTATGGCCTAATTCAAACATTTATACAAAAAGAATGCATGTACGAGCTGAAAACGTAGAAAACAGTTGTGTGGGTAATGATCAAGCGGAGGGGGGCGCCATTCTGCAACGGATAATAGAGAAAAACTACACGAGGCCACAAGTAAAGGAAATACGTTTAAGTTTAAAAACTGATAAAACCAGATAACAATAATTTTATCATATTCAAACATAGTTAAACAAATAGAACGAAATAACGTTTATAGGGCTAGATAAGGTACAAACGTAACAAATTCTAATGACGTTCTACATATTGCAAGCTTTCCCAAATTTTATATTTTATAACGAACAATAATTAAGTCGTACAGTGTACACAAACTGTTTTCAAAAGGCGTACTTAACTATCGAAAAATGTAATATACGTATGTAGTATCGAACATTTTATAACGCAAATTTGATTACGGGACGTTTTGGCACCAAGAACTAAAAACGCCCCGTATAATAATAATAATAATAGGCGGGTACGTGAAAATCGAAATACATACTTGCGTATGGAATCGTAAAAAAAAACAATCAAGAGTAAAATATGTATGTATTACAGCTAGTCGACGTTACGTTCTAATTCTATGGAAACGCGAAGGTGCCGATAACGTAAAAAAAAGGGTTTGCTTGTACCATTATCGCATTGTGGCATGTTTCGAAACGGAATCGCTTCATTGTTTAAAAAGAAAATAGAACAATGCGTCATGAGAATATAAAAATAGGACTACAACCTAACAATTCAAATTTAAATGAGTATCGTTGCACAATTTGCTCGAGTTCAACAATACGAGTTGTCTGCGTTTCGAAAAAAATATTTTAGAACGCCCTTTAATTTCAATAAAGTTAAAAGGTTTATTTAGTGTTTTATAATATCTAAAATTTTTACAGTGTATACATAATTGTAATAATACAATAATAATATAGCGTAGGTATTCACAGTAGAAGAACTTTACGTCATTCGTTTCTTTACTATCACAGCTCAGTGCATCTGCCCAACTGTGTTTGCGCTTGCGCATAGAATATAGGTACTATCTGGAATGTTCTTTGGAAAATTTTTTTTTTAATTACATATAATATAGCTGATCGACATCTGTAATAAATTTAAATATGTAGTTTTCAGATCGACGTTTACATAACCAAAAATACGTATAGTGATTACGAGCAATCTTTACATTTAGTCACTGGTATAAAAACCCTCCCATAATTGGATTGTTTAAAATTAAATAAATAAAATTGAAAAACTATGACCAAGTACGTTTTACTGCATATTTGTATTTTACAATAATTACTTATTATACGTAACAATTTTGGAAAAATGTGAATTCGAAGGATGATAAAATTCGTTTGTGGGCACGCATACGTACCAAACAACGCATCTACAATAAATTAAGTAAGTACGCTCCCTAAGACTACAAATATATTTAGAAAACAACCAGATTGTCCGAATAAAATCGATAAAATTTGCATAGATACATTTTTAAAGAAGAAAGTTCGTGCTTCTTGCGGAGTGAAAATTGTCAGGCAATAAGATACATTCGGAAGTGACGTGAAAAAATTTAATTTCGAGATAGTAGTTTTGAAATTAACATACACGCGTTTCCTCTTAGATATATTATTTTGAAATTCCTTTGCAAATTTTTTAAGTCATTTAGATTAAATTTTTAACAGTCGCGCATCGAATCGAATCCAAAATTAAAAAATACCTATCGTTTACAACAAAAAAAAACGCGCTTCCGTTTTAATCTTCCAAGAGCCGAAATTCAATAAATACGCGTGGTATTAAAATTAAAGAAATAAAAACTGATTATGTTAAAATCGAGGTAATACGTATAAAACCTCAAATTAAATAAAAACAAAAATAACCGTTAACCACCTATATTTGCTTTATATTTTGAATTATAGGTAGCATTGATCTCGTAGGCAACGTTAAAAACTATCTCGGCGAAATCGCCATAAACGTATATACTTATGTGTTTTTTTTTTCTATTTTCAAGTGCTAGTTCTGGTTTACGTAATCCTCACTTAATTAATTGTTCCAAACTGACCAGTTTATTATGCTGTTAGTTACCGAAGCCCCGTTTAATAACTTAAAATTGCAGGTTATCGCGCTAAAAAAAAGTTGACTACTTAAAAATTTTCCGGTTTAATTCAAGGCTTATTTCTGCTTTTTTTTTAATCTAATGGAGTTTGGAACGATCGTTTTTAGGAATCCGCTATATTTCGACTTCTTCGTTTCAAAAGTACCCAAATTCGAACTCCGTTGCGTTTGCGTGAACGGAGCAATTCGAATTAACCTCGGTAAAAACGAACAAGTTAGTTTATGGTTTCCTGATCGGTTGACAACATTTTTAAAACCGCTAATTAAATATTTGCAACGAAACGATAACACGACCATATAACAATATTTCCTTCCCAACTTGTAAAATTTTTGTTCCGACGAAGTATGGAAACGATAAACATACGAAACGCGTCTAAAAAAAATTATTTGTTCAATTTTACGATGAATTTTTTATAAGCAAACGACATACAAACGTACACATTAACCACAATTTTTTTTTGCATCGTGAAAATAATGGGTTTATCGATCACCGTTAATAATACAACATTTGCGGCTTACTTTATTGAAATTATTTCGTATTCAAGCACGTTAAAAAAAATTGTTAATATTGAAATACTTTTACTTCCGGTTATAAATCAAACAACGATAAACATAATTTATGGCCAATAAAATGCTAATAATGAGGTAATTATTACTTTTAGCAAGTGAAGTCACTATCATATTTTTTAAATAAATAAGTGATTTTTATACGAAAATGTTAAGTTACGGTTTAACAAAAGTTAAAAATTTAATGGCCTTGACGGAAAACGGTGCGACTTAAATTGTGTTATTGAAACTGAAACTCCTTTTTTTTTAGTATACGGGGTGTCCCATTTTAATTGCATAATAGGTATCTATTCACCAGATTTTTCTTGGATCAAAAATAAACAATAAAGGCCAAATGAATATATTCGCAAATGCAGATTAAATTAAAAAAAAAATTAAATTAAATTAAATTGTTAGAAAACATGTTCAATGTGGCCACGCCATTTATTATTTCAGCACATGCACGAATTATTCTCCTAAAAGAGCTTAGAAAGAGCTTTAAACAAATAAGTTTTGTTTCAATCCATATTTATTTGACCTTTTTCGCTTGTTTCTGACTCGAGAAAAATCTGGCCAAGTATTATGCAATCTAGGTGGGACACCCTGTACACAATACGATGGTTAACTTTTAGATGACGTTGGATGAAAGTTTGACGATTACAGGAAAATGTTATGGGGAAAAAAGTGATCGGGTAGGGTCTACTACGAACAAAATAAATTAAAATAATGTCCTAAGGGCAGTTGTTAATGGGCAAAATAGAACAAAAATCGCAACAGTTTCTTTGAATTGTTTGACTAACCCAACCATAATTTTTTAAACAGATTTATTAATCAAATAAACTATTTGATACCTACCCGAATATTAAATAATTATGGATTTATTCATTATTGTAAATAAGGGACGGTGATAAACACGAGTCCATTTCTTTTGTAACAATCTTAAATAAAATATTAAAATATATCGCAATAGTTGTTTTAATATAAAATCCCAGATGTTTAGAAAATATTTTAGTATACAAAAATTAATCGTCCGACCATTAATTATAGTCAGCCTAGTTAATCATCCACCCGTATGACCATTGGTCCATTTGACCGCAACAGATTGGTTAAATAAATTATTTGAATATTTTAAAAAGTTAAAAGTACCCCACCTATCGAAATTTTGAATTAAAAAATAATTACGCATAGACTGCAAATGAATTTCTGTATGTATTACGACCAACTTTTTTTTAATAAATATAATACGATAATTATTATAAATAAAAAAATTTCCGCTGATGCGAAATTGTATTTATAAGCCGAGACTTTTTGGGACGTGGTTTAAGTATTTAAAAATTTTCAAGCTTTTGTAGCAATGAAAAATTTGTGAAAAATCAATACCGAAATAGTGGGCCAATTGATGGTATTTTAATACCGTCAATTACTGTTTACAGTAACGTAATTTTTTCATATATAAGAAGTTACAGAGTGAACGATAACTAAATTATTAATTATCTAAATAAAGAACTTGGTCGATGTACAGTGATCATAAGTTTTGTCAGACTTAATTGGCTAAATACAGGCAGATAATTTTGTACAACGGAATAACGTGAAGATAATAAATGCCCAATAAAGCTGATAAAAATATTTTCGGTAAACTTTAATGACGTTCAATTTTTTTAATCGCACATATCTGCAAAATTTACGTTTTTAATAAATAGGTACTTCAGACGTCCAATTTCGCTGAAGTTCCTTAACTGATGATTTCTGATATACATAATTCCGATATCGGTGGTAATTTCTTTTTGTGTTAAATTTTACGCAAAATTTCCTATAATTATTATAAACCAATTCAACGAAAATTTAAATTTTGGACTTATTTCCATAAAATTAAATTAACTAGGTATGATTTTCAATTTTTTTTGCATATATTTTTGTTCGCCACAGACTACTGGTATGTAGGTAGTAAAAATATTTTAAACTTGCAAAAATAACCCATTTAAAGGGTACTTACTATAATAATATTGATCAAATTTTAAAATCGTTTAGAAAATAAATAAAAACGATACAGGGGGTACGGGGTGAAAGTCGTACAGCAAATGAACCACATGTAAATTTTGTTAATACAATTCGAATAAAAAGGAATTGAAAATATACTCCCCTTTATCTTATTTTGCAGGGTCAGTACCAACAGATATGATTAAAAAAAAAAGATAGTTAAAAGTTTCTTTTTTCTAAATCCGAGCTTAGGAAACCTGATATTTAACTATTGTATTTGCAGCCGTAGAAATTTTTATAGAAATCTGATAATCAACGTAGAACAAGGGTGTTCTGTTTATGCGTTTCTGTTTACGTTTGGTTTTTATGGAGATACGTATTGTATCTCGGTACAATGGGATTTCTGTATAGTTTTTATATATTTTCAATCGAATAAGGTTGAAATAATTTAATAAATGTCCTATGAAACGAATTTTATCATTATATCTTCACAATTCTTATTCAAAAATATCGCATTTTTTTGGGCCATAAGACGCACTTTACCAAGAACGTGTGTTCCTGCGTGCATTAAATCGACGTTCTTTCTAAAAGGAACGTTGCATATTTTAAATATGAGCAGCTACGCGATCAGCGTGCGTTCCTTTCATCCACCTTCCAACGGACGTGTGTCCCAGACCTTATATCGTATATATTAGAAAAATCGACTTAAAAGTCGGGGTGCGTTTTATGGTCCGAAACGTGTCGAATCGGAGATTCGCTCCAATTAAAAGCTGATAAATATTTCTTTTAGACGTTTAATAAATTTAGGGCGCGCGTTATCGCCCGAAAAACACTTTACGTTAGTTCTTTTAAGCGCAGGGCACCTAAACCAAATAAAACAAAAATCAAACAATAAATTGAAAAATAATACAACGCTTAACAAAATTTCTAAATAGGCAACGCTGGCGGACTATTAAATATAGGTATTACTTAAATCAACCGATGGATGATTCAATCGTTATTTTTTCCCAGGCAGTTGCTTAATTTAATTATAAGTTGTGAATAAACATAAACTAGTTTTAACGTTTTTTTTTCGTTGCAGTATTAATGAAATTTATTTAGAAAAATTTGATTTGGAAAATGCCTTGCTTTTCAAGTTCGTAAGTTCACCGGTATACATACATACACACACACACACACACACACGTATATATATATATATATATATATATATATATCTTTTAATTAAAAATCTTTTATTTCATGGGTTATTCTATTAACAAGTTCATCGTAAACGTCGGTAAATTCAATCGATGATATCTATTTTTATTTTTCATAAATAATAGGAAGAGTTTAAAAGTTTTATTGCCTAAAATTTCGTGGGCGTTCGTAACGCAATAAGTAGTATTTTTGAATTTGAAACAAGTTAGGTTACTTTTTCGGAAAATCATTTCGTCCTTATTTAAAAATCAAAAATGAAAACAAAAAGCTGTCGATAGAATTTGGTTATGTAAACAATCCGAAAACAACATACAAAGGGGGGAATCACATTTCGAAGGGCTTTCCAACAGAAAGTCCATCTTAATTCCAGAACAAACACAAACCCGTCCAAGCGGGCAGCGCGTTGTTTCTAACCATAAATATCTAATAACAAATTCGTAGATTTTCACCTGACATGTCAGAGTCCCAAATTGAGCATCTTGAGTCCCGGTAATTTCATGATCCTTTCCAGGCCCACCGTCGTAATTTTCGTGCACCCATACAAATCTATGCATTGTAATCGAGTCAGGGCCTCCGCGATATTCGTTAGCCCCTTATCGGTCACCCTATAACACTGTCCTATGTTTAAAGTTTCCAAATCGTGCAACGTTTTTGAAATTCTATGCAATCCTTCGTCCGAAATATGACACGCACTGAGAGACAACGATCTAAGATTAAACAGTCCTTGCGAAATGTGCACTAGCGCCTGGTCCCCTACTTTTTCACAAAACGACACATCCAAGGATGTAATCTGCGAACCGCCCTCCGCCAAATACGCCATTCCGATATCGGAAATATTATCGCAAGAACGCAGATTAAGTTCCCGCAGCGAATTCATCTTCGCTAAATATTTTAACCCGCTGTCGGTGATGCTGACGCAGAAACTTAAATTAATGGACTTGAGGGAGGTTAGGCCGGTCGAAACGTGTTTCAACGCTTCGTCCGACAATCGCTGGCAGTCCTGCAGCCCCAGGTACTCTAACATTTGATTTCCGCCCGAAGCGTCTTGATTGTATCCCGCGATATGGCCGATTCCTTGATCGCTGACGTGCCAACAGGAACGCAGATTCAGTCTTTTAAGCCTTTTCAAACCCCACGCTATGAGTACCAATCCGGTGTTGGTGACGTTACAACAACCACCTAGTTCTAGCACCTCCAAGTTCTTCAGATACTGCGCGATTCGACTTAAAGAATTATCGGTTACTTGTTTGCATAAAGAGAGATTCAAATTGGTGAGGGAGAACGCCTCGTTGATGAAGGCGTGCGAGATTCCCACGTCGGCCACGGTGTAGCAGCCGCTAAGATTCAGGGACTCCAGGTTGGGAATGCCCTGAATAACGTCACGAAGCGACCGCCGGAAGGATAAAACTTGAACTTTTCGTATGCCCCTTTTGACGAGAGACGCGAACAGCGAGGGATTGGAACGTTTCAGGTGCAACTTGGCCTCGACTCCCCGCCAGACGGACTTGCGATAGGCGGCATCTCTCCAGGTGCTGCACACTTGAGCCACTCTTCCTTTGTCGCGGACTTCCAAATAAGAAAAAATTAAAGCCAAGATTTCGGGGTACAGAGCGGAAATGTGCGTCTGGCCGGGGTTAAAGTCGACGTCTTCGTGCTGTTCGACTTCTCTTTGTAACCGATGAAGTTCTAAGACGGGATTATGCAACTGCGGTTGATGTAATCGTTGGTAGGGCTGATACCTGCACGTGTTGTGCTGGAGTTGCTGCTGTTGATGCCTAAGCAGGGCAGCCGTCGACAGAAGAGGAACGGGAAGCTCGGTATAAAGAATCTGCGTCGGATCCTCCATCGTGTTAGTCGTGACCACAATCACTCCTCACATTACGTACGTTCGCGGCACAACGTGATGCATCACCACCTTCTCAACAGCTCGCTTCAAACTAGCGTGCAACAAATTCCGAGTTCAACTCGTTGCCAGAGTTTTCTACCTCTCTCGTCGTATTGGTCGAAACGCCGCCCACGTGACTACGAAAGCTCGTATCGATTCGGTTACTCGCGGCGGCATTTTTAAGTTTCGGAAGGCTAACTAACCCCCACTGCTGTTCAGGGGGTGGTTTAAACTAGTAGGGCTTCGGGGCTCCGGACTTTTTTTTTGGAACAAGAAAAATTTGGGTTATGGGACAACGCAGCGCCGCAACTGAACCGCAACAACAAGAAGTTTTGGCCGGTCGGAACCGTTTCTCCTTCTCGCCGTACACGTTCGTTTTTATGAAAAAAGTGCCACACTTTAATCTTATCCGTTCTAACCCAATTTTTTCGAATACACGTTAAACTTTAACGTGACGAGGAAGCGTTTTCGAAATCGGTTTTCTGTTCCCCCGCCCTTTTTTTTCTTCGTTTTAATTTACCAAGACTGCCTTTTGAAAAGATTTCTTCGAGCAATATATTGTTTTTAGTTTGTTTTTCAAATGTAAAGTTTTCAAAAAACAAATAAGTAGAACTGGTATGTCGAGATAGGAAACGGGAAGAAGCCGCGCAGAACAGAGACGGGAAAGTATACTGAGTTTTATGCGTACATTCCCTTGAAATTTCAAGCGGATAGATTCATAGGATGCTCGATGCTGCCCGCTTTCGAGTTTACCGTATTTCATGTAAACTACAGAATGTTAGTATTTTTCAGATTCTAAAAGTTTCATTTTACGTATTTGCCGTAGATATTTATTTATTAAGTAATAGTTAGGCGGGTAGATGGGCGTCTCTATGTAAAATAACGACATCTTCGACATTTTATTAAAGGCGAAAATCATGTCGCAGGCATTTACTTGAAAATTTGCGTTAAAACTATTTGTGTGTCAGTCTAATAAATTTTCAGATCTGCCGCGTTTTTGATTTATTGTGTAAAAACTTGATTCGGTAAACCTTTTTACTTAGACATAAACTTGAATTCCGGTATAGGTAAAACAAATTAATTGTTTAGAACTAGAAATTGTCTAGTAGTACCGAAGTAAATATATTTACCCATACCTGCTTAGGTATTTAAAAACTCACAAAGAAACTTTTACCTTCCTAAACTTTCCAGAATCGGGATTAACGAGTTGTTCATTTTCATTAAATATTTCAACGTGCAAAATTTTCAAAGATAACAAAAATATCACGTAGGTGTAAATTTCTAATTTAGAAGTTCATTAATATTTTATTAGGGAGATATGTAGGTAGGGTGCTTACGTAGGTACATTGTAACCAACAAAATTACAATAAATGAAGCAACTTATTGCGAAATAATTTTTTTTTTCTAAATACTGCAACGAAATGCAATAAATCTATTCTCCGCAATAGGTGCCTATACCTAAATACATTGTAAACGTCCATTAACTTAGCTTGAAATGATAGACTACAAACTGTAGATGTTTGTACTACCCCATCATTAGACGTAAGTATTTTAAGTTATAATGAACAGGAATGCAACCACTATTTTTAATAGTTCGAGACAGTGGGAAATTTTATAGAATAAATTCTTAAGAAGCTGACGTAGTATCGCAGAAATTTAATCGTCTTGTTCGGAAAATTCTGACTGAAATAATTTATAATCGCAAAAGTTACCCCAATATTGACGGGAAATGCGATTTTTTGAAGTTTCGAGTAGGTACAATTTTTTGCAAAATTATCAAAATTAAAAGTATTCAAATTATTTTCAAACAACATAAGCACATACCTAAGTTTATTATAAACAAAATAAAACGGGACAAGGAAATAAAGAGAATCAGTTGAATTTATAATTTATAAATTTACATTTTTTTTTGCTGTTAATTATTATTACCTTACCAATATCTAATAAAACGATAAAATTGATTAAATTGGGAATTTATTGATAGGTAATTGTAATACATTTTATAAAAGTCGAAGTGTTTTGTAAACATATTACACAATGTGGATTAGTATATTATAAAAGTTATAACAACTTCATCCCTGTAATTATCTCAACGACACTACCCATTAAATCATATTTTATGTAATTGAATTAACTATGTACTAATATGACTTTTTAACGATACCGCGTAGTTCAATGCACAATTGCGTAAACGGATTCGTAATCAAAAGATATTAATTGAAATAACCATTGTGTACCATGTTTGTATGTAATATAATATATGTATATTACATTGACGTGATGGTGTATTTGATATATTATTCAATTGTAATTATTAAAATTGATACTTCCACGAAAGCATTTTATATGTACAGGAGAACACGGCCTATTGTTTATAAATAAATACTTGAAACAAAGTATTGTAGAATGTTATTTATTATCAATTTCTTATGATTATTCATATGTTGGTGTTAAATCGCCTCCTATCGCAGTCATTAATGTTGATTTCGTGGAAAAAATATGTTGTTTATTTAAAATTAAATTAAATACATTCCATGTAAATTTTTCTATATAGTTAAAATTAGTATAACAATAAGTACCTATAGTCCGAAAAACCAATGTTGATCCCTGCGTCATAGCGACTGTGGATAGGGGTTAATATGAAACGAATCTAAGTACAATTGTAATCATAACTACATACAGTACGATCATACAGTATAATCACATTATATCTATGTATATACGGCCACAGTCATTTACCAAAGTACCTAATTTTTACGAAAAGGTTAAAAAATCACTGCACGGCGAAAATTTATTTAAGCAAGTTATAAACAACTTTTTATTTAAGAATACAGCAATTAAATTTTTTAATTTTAAATACCTTTAAAAATTAGGCATCTCTACGTTTTCTACTTTATTACATTTTCAGTAGGTACCTATTGTACATAACAATTGTTGTTTAGTAAATTAGGTCATGATTGTTATCTTCATCTTACTACAACAATATAATTCAATCCACAATAATTGTAAATATAGTTAAGGTATTCTTATAAGGAATTGATAACTATTTATATACTTATTTATAGATATTTATATTTGTATTTACAATAATTATTATTGTTCCATAAGAAAGCAGCTGTAAAAATTTTTGCGAAGGTATAATTAACTTAAAGGCCAATTTTCACATCAACTATTATGCTCATAATCAGGGTAATTAAACTATACGTTATTCACGATAGGTTCCAATACACGTCATGCATAAAAAGTTACTAAATTGTATATTTCTAATAATTATTCAGTTTAAAGTTTTGAATGTGGCATATTCTACCGACACAGCATGACATGGCAAAGAAAAAACTAAAATCTGAAGTACCTACCTACTATAAAAATGCGAAATTTTATTGATGATGTGGATTGTAACATATCATGAATAACATAGATATATGTCGTCGTATACCTACTTTATTTAAACAAATAATTGTGCGCCTACTTATCTACATATTATTTACGTTTGATAAGAAATAATGTAGGTAAGTACATCGAACTAGAAGATGCAAGTTCGGATCGATACCTTCTAATAAATTGAAACTGATATTAGTTTTCAAATATCACCGTATTTATAGTAAATATAATTATATATAGAGATGCTGAACAAGTGCGCCTTGTTAACTTAAAATTATCCTTAGAAATCCAGGCACATCGAATTCAATAAGTTATGAAAACATATATGTACCTACTATTAAATAAAGGCACTCGGTCGCATTGAAAAATAAGAAAAAATAAATAGAAAATGTAAGGTAACAGAATTATGAGAGTAAAGGAAAAATCTAACACAGGTGAAATTGAACGAACGTTCAAACATCCACGGTCGACCATATCACAAAGGTGGTTTTATTTTCTTTCGTTAAGGTCGTACGGTCCATATTTCCGCCAAACTATAATTCGTAGATGGCACTGTTATTAGTGAGTTCTAGAGAAATTTTAAGTGTACCAGCCTTCTTGGTTGAAATAACCAGCCTTTGTAAGTCATAAAATCTACCTGCTTTGAAGCTAAGGGTGTAATTGCTTAAATAATAGATTTATTTAAAGTTCTTAGTTTTAAGTTAAAGGGATTTTGGCAAAATTTTGACCCGACTTGAATGTCCTTGTTTCGTCTCCGTGCGTCTAGAAATATCGATTTCAAACGTAAAATAATGAATTAAGCGCGTTTTCGCCGACATCGAGTTTTCAAAAATTTAATTATATTTTGTCAAAATTCATGTTAAAGTGTATCTAATTCACTCTTTATAAAACAAAATTTCAAACTTATTACTTGGAGTGAAAAAGCAACATGAAAGTTACAGTTATTTATATTTTACATTCATAAACCCACTATTACGTTATTCACATTGTTTATCAAAATTAAAATATGACGAAATATTTTATAACTAACTGTAAATAGGGTAGTTGAAATAAGTTTAGTGTAGATGCTAACAATATTCATATCTTTGTGTGCAAAGCAAACAAGCTTTAATAGTTGCAGTAGGTAATAGACAAATATAAATTTTAATTAATAAAAAAAGACTATTCAAAAATTTTTGAATATTTAAAGCTCAAAAATTAATATTAATTAAATTAAAATTAACAGATATCAATTATCTACCTAATTGTGGTAATGCATGAGAACAAAACAGTAGTAGGTAGGGCATAAAAGAAATTAAAAGGATTGAAAAAAAACAGAAAAGTAAATTGTGTGAATTATAAAAACGAAAACTGTTGGAAACTGATAGGGTATCTAGTTACGATTAGGTTTATTATCTAAAAGTTAAGCCGAAAACGAAGTATTGTTGTAAAAAAAATCGTTTAATAATAAAATTATCGTAATATCTGGGAGATTCTCATTTATTTTATAAACATTTTTGAATTGATCTTTCGATTTATTTTAAGTCCCGAGGAGATCTTTTAAATTAGTTATAAAATTGAAAATTTTGTTTCTATTTATTACTTAAATTCGGCTTTAGAATTTATTTAAAAGATGCGAGCAAATAAAATAACTTTGAATGACTAGTGTTCAGGATAAAATTTATTGAAATAATTCAATTTTCAGTTATTAGAATCGGCCAAAGATTACATTAGAAAAGTACTGCTCGGTATATTTGAATATTTTTTAATAATTTACTTAATTTTATACGATGAACAGGGAAAGTGCTGAATATATTATTATGTTTCTACATATATACCTATATATATATAGTAGGTATAATCCTATAAGATATTTAAACATAATATAATATATATACCTAAATATTATCTTCTTAAAGTATTAATATGATTATACCTAAATGAAAATTTAGGTGCCTAGCTATATAACAAAACATGTTAGTTAACATTGTGTTATCATCTTTTACCTATAACACCTCCAATATATATATATATATATATATATATATATATATATATATATATATATAATAATTATGTACAGTAAAACTTCTTCTTTAATTTTATACTTAAGTACATCTTTTTCCGAGAAAAAGTAAATCTTTCCTTGCATTAAAAGAAAAACCATTATTTGATTCCATATTAACTTGCCTACACTTTAAATAATGTCAATTTGTTACAAACACCGAAAAAATTAATTAAAGAAAATCAGTTAGGTAAACTATAACAATGATGTATACCTAAGATTTGAAAATATAAAGAAGTCCCGTCCTATTAAAAACAAATATAAATTGTCTCGTTCTAATTAATGTCTATTAAAAAGAAAGATTCATTACATATAACCATATAGAGAAACATACCTACTACTTAGTGTTCTAATTTTTTTATACCAGTTATGTAAGTCTTTAGTTGATATTTAAGATCCACAGATAAAACATAGGTAGGTAATGATTTAAGAAAATGACAAAAGAATGTTCGAATTAGTTTGAATTTCAGTGTAAAAACCTGTTTGAATAGGTATATTTTAAAGTTTACAAAATTAGGATTTCTTTTCTCGATATAAGCGGATATCTAGATAGTTTTAATTATTTTAAAGATGCGTTTTACAATGGGACGTTAATTAAAATTAAGATCAACCTTGCTGATACAATTGTTTTCGTATAAGGAAAATTAATTTTATATTAGTTGCAAAACCTTTAATTATTGTTTTGTTTGCTTTCAAGATATCTAGTTGATTAAATGGTTGTTCTGATGGTAATTCTGTTATTTTGTATCAATTTATTTTTTACAAAAGTAATACCTTAAATATTTCATAATTTGTGCCATCTAATGGCAAGTAGATAAAGCTTACGTTATATAATCGATTTAAAGAAAGCTTTTAAAATAACATACAACAATATAACAGATGACGCAACGTGATGGATTAACGTTGGAAGCACAACATGCCATAATTACTATTATTAATTTATATATGTAAGTAAATTAAAAATAGCAGTATCAACATCGAAATCGATTTCGTTTCAAGAATACGTAATATACGTTGAAACGCTTTCTTATCGAAATCTGTAAAATTACGAAATAAAATTTAATAGAAACAAAGGGCTTAATGAAACAATAAGAGCCCCCTCCCCACAAAGGAATACTTCTTAGAAATTCCTGCAAAAGTGTAACAAAACAGAGTACACAATAGAGAAACGGACATTGTTACTACGGCTTTGCAACAGATTCCTTTTAATTGTGTGGTTTAGAGCAAGTTTTAATTAAACATAACCAGTTTAATTTTATTTCATGTTCGTGTCTTGTTGATTGCCCAATTTGTTCGTAAACATGTAGGTACTTAGAACAAATCGAATGCCTACTTCTTTAAAATAATTTTACCCTTTTCTAAATTAGTTTTTTTTTTTTGGATTCGAACATAAATCGCGGTCTTTGTTAAATCGCAAAGAATTAAAAGCGTATATTTGTGGTCGATTCTATTAATCTTCTAGAACTGTTAATTTTCAAAGTGATCCAAACGTGAACTTGATAATTTTAACACTTCTCTTTTATTTAAACAGTTACTTACTTACACTGTAAATAAACCGGAGGAATTTTCATTTTCATTTGCAGTTCCAAAGTAAATAAATGAATTTAAAATAAAATAATATATAAGTGTAAATAACGTAATTAGGTACTTTTATTTATAAAAATTCACTTATTTACATGTATAGGTGTACTTATAAAAATTACCTAAATTTAGTGTCTATCTACAGAAGTAGCAAGGTATATAATAACACAATACTTACAAATAAATGGGTCAAAAGTTTATTGAAAACATTCTGTACAAATTAAGCTGTTGTACAGTGTGTTGCATATGTACCTACATTGTTACTAGCGTCGGCGTTGCCGTTGCGTCGCAACTTCAAAAGAGAGCTCAACTCTATTTCTGAAACAGTGAGCAATTTGAAGGTAGCTATAGGTATTTCATTCTTATGATCTAAGTACATATTAAATAATAAGCTATAATTCCAAATAAAAAAACAAATATACATATCTACCTACTTATAATTTATTTAAACATAGATATTTACAAGTACAGTACAGTAAAAGTACAAGTACAAGTACACTAAAACTTCTCAATATCAGACACTCGCGGAACCAAAAAAATTTGCCCTTTATTAACTAACGTTCGCTAATGGAAAATACATTACGTTCTACAAAAAAATGCCGATGGTGTGGATTTTAAGTGTCCGTTAAGAGAAGTTGTACTGTACGTATATTGTGTATTGTAGTTAGTAAAATAAGTTGACAACACCCTAAAAAAGTAGGTACACTTATCTATAGGTAAGAGTATTTCTGTAATAAGTATCTACCCTAATTAAATAGTTAGGTAATTAGTTATAAAAAAATGCATAACGTCTTGTGTATTATTTAAAAATACAGAATTATTTTTCTTGTTTATTCTATTCAAAGCAGTTTTTCGTAATAAAATTGTTATAAGTGCTTACTAATATAATATGTGTGGCATTAAGCTTTTTTAAGGTGTAAGCTTTTTTTTCAATTTTATACGTACTGAACAAATAAGTATCATAACTCGATGTTAATTTTATCGAATGATGTTTCGCAATTTTACATAAACGTGAACTTTATAATTTTAACACTTGTCTTTTATTTAAACTTACTTACACTGTAAATAAACCGGACGAATTTTCATTTTCATTTTCATTTGCACTTCCAAACAGAAAAAGGTCGTAACTAAAAATGAATGTTACCTAGATTATAGTGTCAAACTTACGAAACAGAAGAAGAAACGCTACCTATATGCGGAGGAGTTTTAGATCATAAATACGAGTAGGTAGGTAATAAAAAAAGTAAACAACGGAAAAACAACTTTAACTGTCATTATTACACGTTTATAAAATATTTAGATAGTAGGTCCCTATACCTACTTATGTTAGTTATATCTGCTGGGCGAATCAAAAGTATGAAATATATCGAACAAAATTGAAACAAATGAATTTTTGTAAAAATCCCGAAACGCGGCGATTTCATTTTTTAAAAATGCACATTTGTACATCAAAATCATCTTCAGATATTCGTTCGATTTTAAGTTATGACGTCATCAGAATTTTGTTTTTTAAACGGCAACCCTTGATATTTTTGCACAATTTGGATAGATCCTTCGATTCTCTAAATAACAGTATAAAAATGTTAATGCCTTACGTGGAAAAATTTTCGAGAGATAAATTATTAAAATATATTCTATTAAAATGTAAAAAAGTGGCTGAAAATCTAATTTTTGGGTGGGTGCCTATTTAATTTTTTTAAATTTTCTGTCTAAAACGTCTTTCCAAATTTTCGACGTGATCTTTTGCGATCTACTTGAATAAACTTTTGATTTTAAACAATTCCATAAAAAATAATCGAGGGGTGTATAACCTCTCAGTAATCTGATTATCGAACTCTGAATGACGTCTTTTTCAGCTGTGACTATTTGTTATTGTTCATTTCTTTACTCTAATAAAACTATTTTAACAATTTATTTCTCGAAATTTTTGTTATGTAAGGTATTAACATTTTTGTACTGTTATTTAAACAATCGAAAGATCTATCCAAAAGGAGCAAAAAATTAGGGGTTGTCGTTTAAAAAAAAAGTCGAATGACGTCATAACTTAAAAACAAACGAATATCTGAAGATGATTTTGACATAAAAATGTGCATTTTTAAAAAATGAAATCCCCGTCTTTTAGGATTTTTACAAATATTCATTTGTTCTAATTTTATACGATATATTCCATACTTTTGGTTTGCTCTGTATATAGGTTAAACATTCTCTAGGTATTATAGATAGTGAAATATTGTTAACGGAAACGAAGTAAGATTGTTCTTAATTTTAAATCATTTTACACTAAGCGAATTGCAAAAAGAAAATGTTTTTTTAATGAGTCGAGATAAACTCAGGAAACGACTATAAAATGAGACATTTCCTGTGCTCATGCGGCGCGTGTCATTCTTTAGTTTGTTGTGTATCGGTTTTATATCTATTTTTACTTGATTGCAATTAATACATTTAACATAGTTTTATACAATTATTTTTGTATTACAGGATGTTCGGTTAAATACCCATCTAGAAGTTTTTAATTATTTTAAAGGTAAACGTAAAATCAAACATAAAAGTTTTAATTGATTTAAAAGCAATATTTTGAATATTAATTTTTAGCTAAACATTCACATCGAAATTCTTTAGATAACTGTAGATAACCGTTGGTAACTGTTTATATTTTTAATTGGAAATATATAGGTATTATCTATATAGGAATTAAGGACGTAGAGAACAGTTTTTAGAGAGCTTTCAGAGTAATTACGTTTTTAATATTAGTAGATTTTTTCACTTACGTTAGGTACCTACGCTAATGTTAAGTTTTGTCAAAAATTAACCTACTTTTCGAAAAAGCATTTCGAACCAAATTACGTATATTTATTTTTCAGTGATCTATCGATTATCGAAGAGTCCCCATTTAAAATTGAATCGTCCTGAAGATTTACTTGATTCCTTTTTGTGGAAAATATAGATTGTTCGTTTCGTTTTAAACGTAATCGACAAAAATGTGAAAAAAAATAAATAAATTTCTGCTAAATTGGTCTTATTTGTTCTTAAAAGATGATCTGCGGCAGGTGTGTTTAAAAAATAACCATTTATTAGTCTCACCGTCATTATCTCGTTTAATCCTTAAAATCTTTCGTTCTAAGAAATGCTTTCTAAGTAGATGTGTGCTGTTGAACTTTAGGTATAGTAAGTATATCTAATAATAACAGTAGCACCGATAAAGTCAGAGTTCTATAACGAAATTATACCTATTACAAAAACGTTACAAAAAAAACGACATTGGGAAAGACTACAAGAAAAAAATGTACGTGATCAACAGAATAGTTCCTTTTTTATTCATAACCTTCAAAGTATCACTTTCGTTATAAATTGTTAAATTATTGGTTAAAAGTTAATTTAAATGAGAAATAAAAATAACGAAATAAAATACAGTAAAACCTCGTTGATCGGAACTAATTGGGACCAAGGATGGTTCGAATTATTAATTTGTTTTAATTAGTAAACATATAGACCTAATAGAATGATGTATTAGTTAAAACTTGTACACGCCTTGTACCCTTGTACTTGTATAGTACCATTGGAAATACATTACGTGTACACGTAATTCACGATAGGTTCCAATCCACGTCATCAATAAAACCTTGTATTTTTACAGTACTAATAGATTGTAGTCCTTCTTTACCATGTCTTATGTGTGTAGGTGTAACGTCGGTAGAATATGCTACGTTACAAACTTTAAACTGAATATTTTTTTTATGCACGACGTGCATTGGAACCTAACGTGAATAACATATAGATGGATACATCTACGTATTAATTAAAGAACATTTAAAATTAAACACATTCACAAATATGCATTTTTACAACAAACAGTTCAACAAAACATTATTACAATTTTCAACAGTTTCAAAACGTACTTTTCAAACGTTTGTACGAAAAATGATCTAAAAGGTTTATGCCCGGAAATTTGGCTGGCCACACGAACTCCTCGACTTCTCGATATAATCGATAAACGATATCTAGTTTGCCAGTTTAGTGAAATGTATAGGCAATTGTAATTGTAATTGTGCACGTACTGTAATTTATTTAACGTAATTTATTTATAATGTCTTCAAATCTGATTAATAAATTATCAATAACGTGTTTAACGAAGATTGGTCGTTGTCGTAACAGATTCTAAATGTTCGCGTACTATTATAGATATGTATGTACCTAACAATAAGTTATCCTGCTCTCAAGAGTTTTCATGTCTCGATGAGGAATTATGAAATAATAATCGAAACGTCGTCATTTTTTTTTACTTAGTTTGATCCTAGGCCATACATTATTAATTTCCTCTTCGTTTTGTTGATTTTGATAATTATTTAGTTTTTGTGATAGGTATACTTGATAATTGCGTATTTCCAATCGATTGAATTATTATGATGATTATTAAAATTAATTGGCATTTCCTTTATTCGTTTATATTAATTGTTACAAAAAAATTGAATACGGTGCTGTCATCTTCACTGGTTCGCTTTTAATTAGGCGGCGCGTAATTTCAAGTTCTAAAATTGATTAATCGCCTCGAATCGAATTATTATTATTATTGATTTAACTTTGGTTAATCAAAAGTTTAAACACATATGGGGCACAGGTGCAACGGCAACACTATGGGAAACAAAAATTACTACCACTTTCACGAGAAATAATCGAAAATTTAACAGCTACTTTATGAAGTAATTACGTATTTTATTATTTATTTGAGTGGACATTATTTATTTTACTGTGAAATAGTATACGTTTATAACGGAAACAAGTCGTTAATTCGTATTTTATCGATTAAATTTCCAATTTAAAGAGATTTCTTTGTTTTTAGATAATTCACGGTGGGTCCGCGATTAATAAAAGTAGCTACAATTATTTCTTAATTTATAATCACCTTATTATGAAATACCTAAGCATTTCACCGTAGAAATATGTAAATTTGTAGGAAATACGTAGGTAATTCTATTTATTTCTCGAGTTTTAGAAATAGCGGCATATTTTAGGTAGGCGAAAGATGCGACGGAGTTGAATTATAAGGGGTGGCCGACAATAGGACGCACCTGGGTCTAATAACCCTCTCAAATAACACTCTTGCCGACTTTCAGTGGCGCACCTTTACCAACATAATTCTTTATGACAGTGACTAAAATATGTGTACTATTTCAAATTTTTGTCGGTACAAATATTTTTAGAAAATTCATTTTTCCATTTTTTTTTATAACGAAATTCGGCCAATCGGAAAAAGGGCCAAAGAAAAATAGAAATCGTTTAACTACGTATACGATAAAATTTACAAATTCGATAAATTTCTGGCGAGATAAAATTTAATAAGCTACCATTTGAACTGAAAATTAATAACTCCCATTAAAGTTTGAATTGAATACAAATGTCCATCTAGACCACCAAGGGGTTATATTAGGGGAGAATTCTTTTTAGTGGCCTTTTTGCATGATGTATACCGGCTATTTAACATCAACAATGGCCCGAATAGTAGATTTATATGTAACCCTTGTACTTCGCTTTATAAGCTTGTCGTGGCGTAATTTCATTTTTGTTCATTTGCGTGCGTGCACTCCGAGGCACGTGAATTTTGAATTTGGCAACATAAACACGTGTCTAGTTTTTTCGCGGCAGGTAATTAACTTGAATAATAAATAAAATTGGCAAAAAAAATTAAATCTGAAATTTATCTCGTAAATGTCAACAAGGTCTGTAAGTAAATTACTTTTATAATGTAGTCGTTGAACGAGTAAGTAGGTCTCTTAAGTACTGTTAATTTTTAATTGTTAGGAGATTGCCGTGGAAAATTTGAGACGCTCTTGAACACCTCGGATTACTCTTGATTGCAATGTGTTTGACGAGTTGAATTTCTGGTTATAATAACTTATGTCGTATTAAGATTAAGACGATATATAGCGTGTAATCTGTTTTTTGGACTGAGGTTGGCGTAGAGTCGTTTGCATAAAGAACAACAAGAAAAATATTCCAAAATTAAAAAATAAATATATAAATTGGTGGCTTTAAAAGATTACAAAATGCTATTTATTTAATTAATTTTGATTAATTTCCAACATTAAGTTGGATTAAATTGCAATTAAAAACAAAACTAAGAGATTTGTGTGGATTTTATTGAACCGGTAAACGAAACATCAAGTCGTTCAATTGCAAGTCTCTTTCGAAAGCTTGATTTATTTGGAACCTTTTTTGATTCTTTCATTTTTCCCGAGAAACCTACGGTTTTTGAGTAAAAAAATAAAATAGGCGATCATGTGCCTACTACAGTGAAATTTGGAACATGTTATTCCAAAATTTTTTATTGGTTAACAATAAATAGCGTTGTACGTTGTCAGAAAAAGCGAGAAAATAAAGAATAGGTAGTTCGATTGCCCGAGGACTTTTTAGGAATGTTTAGAAATGTCGGGAGTTACATTTCTCATGAATTATCAAACGCATACATCACTATCATCTATCGGGCGGTTTCGCATAAAATAATTTAAAAACAAACAAACTATAGACAACTAGTTCTTATCACAATTTTTAGCTGATAAAAATTGATTCGTCTGCTTAATTTAATCAATAGGATAATCATAGGATTGATATGTTCCAAGTTTTATTCTAGTGCACGATCACTTATTTAATATTTTTACTCAAAAACTCTAGGTTTCTCGGGAAAAATGAAAGAGCCAAAAAAAGTTCCAAATAAATCGAGCATTCTAAAGAGATTTTTTGAAATGTAAAATTTCAACCCTCCAAAAAGGTCTTAAAAAAAAACCAATAGGGGTTGCATTTTTCACTCGCTCGCGAAGACGGGAGATGATTGCAAATATTACTATGGGAAACCTTTTAACAAGTAAAAGTCATCTACTAAATGTCATTGTTCTGCATTTCTCCAAGTTTGAGAAATAAAATTAAAACTTCGAAAGGAGACGTTTTAGAAAAAAAAATTATACGAAAGATCCCCCCCTCCGCCCCTTAATTTACCAAAAGGAATCGTGCCTTGAAGTTTTTCGCAATATTTAATAATCACCCTGTACATCTACCTATATTTAACCTCGAAATATGATTCATTTAACTGAATTTATTGGGAAATCATTGTAAGGAATTTACAAGTTATTTTATGCAATAAACCGCTGGCACTTTCTCTAAATAGTCGATTATGGAAAGCGCTTATCACGCATGGATTTAGATAACGCGTTTACCTGTACCGGTACGAAACTGTTCAAGTATAACCTTATTGAAAATTATTGAAAATCGAAATTATTATTGTAACGATCGGTTTCCTACAAATTTAGTTATTTTATTCCTCAATGTTAAATTATTGTACGTAATGTGCGTGATAGTGTAATTGCCGGGTCGTTTTTCGTAAAAAGTGCAAATCGCCAGCGCTTATATGTGTTAAAAACTTCAAATTTTTGAAAAACTATAACGTGTACGGAATTAATGGTTGAAAATGCACGGTGTTTTACGAAGTTTGAGGTCTAAAATCGGTAAGTCTCGTGTTATTTGCAATCATTTTACGATTTTAATAAAAATATTTCGAGTATATTAAAAATCAATTTTCGTATCTCGTAAATTATTAAAAAATCATTTGACGAAATTAGTTGTACCTACGTAGGTATTTTCTCATTTATCTACTTATAAAAAAAACTGCCCGTTAAGGTCTATTACAAATATTTTAGATCGGTAACAACTACAGTTACTCAGGGTATTGTATGCAAAACAAATTCAATTTTACTTTCGAAACTTTCTACCATAAGAAAAGAAGTGTTATAAATTTGGAAGATTAGATACAATATGCGTTGTAAATTTTCCTTAATTGTACAAACGACGAACGCGTCATATAATAATAATTACGAAACATAAACATTAGATACCTTTTTCGGTTAGAATAAACGATACTTATTCAACTTCTGAGGTTTGACCGAATAATCAATTTTCAATTAATAATGACGTAATAAGTAAGTATACGACCGACAAATTTTAATAGACAATTTCAAAACCAATTAAACAGATTCATCTCGACTAATTAATTCAACACAAACATCGGTTCGTTTTTGTTTTTTCTCGTCGATGGAACAAATTGATCATTTCAATAGTCGACTTTTTAGTTTCATTTTAAAAGCTTCCGTTATAACAATACTTAATTCTAAAAACCAACTGTACCGTTGCTAATTGTGGACCAGAAGGGTGAAACGGAGGTTGGACATGGGGTAGAAGCGAGAAGCCTAGACTGTTTAACCAACATAAACAAAAGTGCGAGCGAGATGAACCAGGAGTTCCTCTCTTCCGAAACTAACGTGAAGCGGCTTCTTTATTCTATTCGTCCTTTCCATCCATAGCTTACTCAGTTTGTAGTTGTCGTGAGAGCCGAACTGAAAGCTGCCGCCTCGATCCGATCGCGCTTTTAAAATCATCCCGATACGATTAGGATAAGTCGTTTTGTGATTAGTGCATTTTTTAGTTATTGGTTTCGTTCGGATTCCCGCCGATGTTTTATTCAATGATGGATAAGGATTTTAAAGAATTATAACTAACGAACAGTAGGTTTGTTGTTATTTATATGGATATTTATAAGTTTTAATTGATTTGTATTGAGGTAGGTGCGGTAATTGGTTGATTTACGAGTAAGTTTTGTTTTATTTATGGGACCATTAGCTGATTTATTTATAGTTTACTTTTAATTCGGGGACTACTATTTCTTCGTTTATATTAATTAAGAAAATATTGCTGCAGGACATTTTTAAAGCCGTTTAAGACGATTGCAAAAAATTAAATTCGTTAACAAATTAACGACGCTTTCTACTGTTATCGAATAGATCCTATTTTCAGTTATTTTAGCTTTTGACAAATATTTCGATCGATGGTTCAATAGAGAATAAATCCTAGTTTGGTACTATAATATCTGTGGATAACTTTAAATGGCAAAATAGCAAGAAATAAAATAAAACTAGAAAATTGTTACACATTTATTGGTTAAAAATTAATTAAAACAGTTATACTTAAATTTATTTAGATATTTATCTAAAATAACATTATAGGCGGTAGCGTAAAAATTTGAAAATTAAAAATTAAGCTCGGAAAAAACGATCGAACTTTAAACTTATAAAAATCTTCCCATAACACCAAACAAATACTAAATCAATTGACCTAATAATTATAATTAACTACGAAAAGGTGTTTTAGATAATTTTGAAATTAGAAAGTCCATTAATTTTTTTTTAGGTAGGTATATAATTAAAAACTGTAGAATTCTGGGACAAATTCTTGTATGATCTTCAAGTTTGTTTAGAATAAAAATACTGTATTTGTTTAGATACCTATTCGTGAAGAGCAAACAATTAAGGCAAGTCCATAAATCATCGATATGTAAATGTGGATGCGCGGACTTGAATAATAGTAAAATTTATTGAATTGGGACAAGCTCTGCGTACTTACATATAAAATGTGCCAATCATAATTGAAAGTAATAAAACAATTATAAATTCTTTGTAATTGTAAGAATATCATATACGTATTTGTTTCATTTAACTGTTTGATATTAACATTAACGAAATTCCCGATAAAATAGTTTTATACTTTTATCTAACGCATACCTACCGTAATTTAAATTAAATAAGAAGCTTCGAAAAAGAATAATCCATTAAATAAATTAGTTTTCTATCTACAGACAAATAGTTATTTCACATACCTACTTTATGATAACGATTTAGTCACCCTATAAAGCTTTTACAAACACGTTATGTAAACTACCTTTATGCTGGAATAATAAAACAAATGCACGTGAGTAAAATCAAAATCGGTAGATTTTTGCCAATTAACCTTCAAGTATGCGAGGAACGTATAAATAAAAATAAGTACAGAGAAAATCAGTCGAAGAGATATCAACTAGCACTTCGAATAACGTAGATTACTCAGAAGAAGCCGTGCGCAATAAATTTAAACACCGCAAAAGACAAAAACCGTATAGAACAAGTTCACCTGATAAGATACAATACAAAGTGAATGTCGTGCTACTTAACGATCGCTATAATAAACAATTATCCGCGGTGTAGATAATGCAATTCGACGATTTTGAAGGGAACAATAAGGTCGACCATATTTTTAAGAAAGTTTTTCATCAAATTCGTTTTGTTAAACGTGACTAAAATTTATAGGTAGATATTTATTGAGATACCTATCAAATTTCTTCAATATAAAATTAAGAATATGTATGACAGACGATTTCAAAAACCGAGCTTTAAATATGATAAGTTTTATGTTACTGAATGTGAAAGTTTTGCCGTTCATTACGTTTTATTACGGAATATGGGTATTAGTTTCAAAAATATTCAAAATGAAATTAACATATCAAAATTCCAATAAAACGCGACTAAATCGATTCCAAACCAAGACAAAGTTTTCGCTTTAAAAATCATAACGAAGAAAGTCGGTATTATTTATCAACAATATTTATTTTAGTTATAAAGAAGCAATATCAGCATGTATTTATAAATTAGTTTAATTTACTTAGGCCCGATTGTATCAATTTATCTTAAAAAATAAGCATAACCGACCTAGAGTTCGTCCGGCGTATAGAAAATCGTCCTAGCGACCAATGAGCTCTAATTGTAAGTATAAATTATTTCAAACCACTCCGAAATCGAGCGGCAGAGTATTGTGCCGTGTTTTAGCGGATTTTCATAGAAAATAAAGCTATTGTAGCCTGTCTGATGACGGGATCCAGACCTGTCCTTTTGACTTTTTTCCGATCTCGACCCTTAGATCACGAAAATATAGGTCATATATTTCTTGTGGACACAATTCCGGTCGCAATTTTGATCGTAGGAGACTGAAATTTGGACATCGTATTGTCTTTACAAAAACGAACCAAATGGTTCGTTAACCAGCCAAATCGAGCGACCAGTTCCAAAATGGTGACCGTTCAAAGAAATTATTAACTATATTTTTTTAATTCTTATAAATTTCGAGAAAATTTAAAAAATGAGTTTTTTGACATGCAACATGAAAATTAGATACCGAGACTGGTGATTGTAAAGCCAGCCCTAAATAAATTATATAAGTAAATAAAATAAAAGATCTAATCAACGAATTGAATTAACTCGATCTTGTACGGTTTCCAATAATTAAGGTAATTTTATAATTAAACGTGTATGCATTTAATCAAAACAACATTTTAGGAATTATTTGTAAGCAGAAAGCTTTTAATCATCAGTAGAAAGAAAATAATTTAAAAGATTAAAAGGTACATTTTATTAGTCTCGCGGACGAAATACTAAAATAGAGTATAATTTTGAAAAACCATTAACTATTAAATTAATGACTTCGATTATAGCCTTGGTAAAGCCTAGGAAAACGGTAAAGGATCAAAAAAAAAGTATAAAAATTAATTTCATTTTTTAAATAAAAGTTAAATAAAAAAAAAATACACATGCGCAGAAAAATTTAAATTGAAGGAAACGCGCTTAGATTGTCAATTCTTGCTTTTGTTATTCTAGAAAAATTACTTTTCAGGTAATTCCGGACCTGTTCTATGCGTTTCAAGTAGTGTCACTTTATCGAGATTATGCAAAAATTATAATCTATTTAAATGCACGCAGTTCGTCATTTTTTGCTTTGTATGCCAGAAATACGAGTTATCTAGTCGTTTGCGACTTGTTCTGAACGTTGCGTCGCAAGACGTTCGGGTAAGAATTTTGCCAAAAAAAAAACCTAAACTATACTAAGGGATTTTTTCGAGATTTCGCAAAAATTTTAAATAGCCGGAAACGCGCTTTGTTCGTGATTTATTGGTTTGTTATTCTAGAAAAACTACTTTTTAAGTAATTCCGGACCTGTTCTATGCGTATCAGGTAGTGTCATTTTATCTAGATTATAAAAAATTATAATCTATTTAAACGCCGGCAGTTCGTTATTTATTGCTTCGTAATACCAGAAAAACGAGTTCTCTAGTCGTTTGCGACTTGTTCTGAACGTTACGGCTCAAAACCTTGCGGTCAAAATTTTGCCAAAAAAAATGGCTGGACTAAGGGATTTTTTCGAGATTTCGCAAAATTTTAAATCGATTTAAAAACGTGTAGTTTTATCATTTATTTGTTTGTTATATTTGAAAAACTACTTTTCAAGTAATTCCGGACCTGTTCTATGGGCACATGTTTTATTAGTTGCTTTGTATTTTATCAGCCGCATAAAAATGCGATTATACTTTTATCTGGTTTATGGTTTGTAATATTGAAATTTCCATTGTTGAGGGGCACACGAATAGTTTTTGAATTAAAAATAGTGTAATTTTATAATTCTGCGGTATAAAGGCAGTAGATAGTGATTATCCTGATAATTTTAAACAGGTAAGTATTAGCGAATTTTCATAGAAAATAAAGCTATTGTAGCCTGTCTAATGACGGGACCCAGACGTGTCCTTTTGGCGTTTCTCCGATCTCGTACCTCGTATTTTGACAGTTCTAATAAATTGTGGTCTTTCTTTATACCATCGAATATGTGCGCAAGTAAATCATCTACAGAATATGTCACTTTCCAAACTTTAAACCGTATTACAAATAAACAAGCTAGTAACTTTTTGTTGATGACCTGAACATCATATAGGTTTGGATAAGCTATATATTCTGTTAATTTTTTTTGCATCCAAAAATGACCCAACTACTGAAGTTAATGATTCCCAATTAAAACTATTTTATTTTTGACTAAAACGTTTTTTTTTAGTAAAAATTAACATTCACACGTTTGACGTCAAAAGAATAATCGAATTAACACGGCCTACAACAACATAATATAATGCTTACCTACTTACTTATTTACGTGCTTAAATAACCTACGATCTAAACAATATAACTGAAATAAAGAAAAAACTATACATAGGTTAAATGTAATATAATTTTGCAATTGGTAAATGAAAGTGAATTTTCTCGCACACATAATTACCTACGTATTGTGGCTAACAATAAGATGCGGATTAATTAATGGTGAGCTCCTAAAACGTGTTACTTTTTTAATGTACAGCTATGAAAAAAGTAGTTTGGGTATTGTAAGCGTTTTATTATGAACGTCAAATAATCCGTAGACCGTTTTATTATCAATTTTATTGTACATTACACGTTCATTTGTTAATTCTTTTAAATTATTCTTTTCTACATCCTGAAATTTTGGGTTTGATTGACTTTGATTTTTAATTATTTTCATATAACGCATAATAATGAACTATAAATGAGTATCTATTTTTTTTTAATACACCTAATTTAAATTTATGTAGGTAAGTAGCAATATAAATCAAGTACCGATACATTATAATGCTTATAATCCTTTCGCCAATCGTTCGGTAAATCATAAAATATTTAAATGTTGGATATTGATTTATTGTACCTTTATAATTGATTTTCCCTCGGGAAAAATTATGACATATTTACATAGCATTAAATCACGATATTCTTATACTCCATACCTATGCTTACTGATTTGGAAACTTAAAAATATCCCGTTTACCATGAAAACGCAAATATTTAGTAGATTGCAACTTAAAAGCTTAAACGACTAAAAATTAATATCCTATAAGTAAATATTTAATTTCTAAAATAATTTTTTATCCTTTTATTCGTAGATGTACAAAATTACCGATTGGAGTCGCGTTAATTTGTTTGCCGTTACCGTTATCAAAATAAAGTTAATTGAGTGGATCAATATTAGGTTTATTAAAATTAATTTGGAATTAACAGCACTACATAGGTAGTACTTAAACGTATAGGCACTTAATTATAGATTTTCATTAGTAATTGTCAATAGAAATGTTAAACTTGATCGTAAATTGTAATTATATTAATTTTTTGTTTTATTTGTAAGGTAGCAATTGCGATTTATCTGTTTTTCTAAGCGACAAATTTATTACAATTAATTAATAATAGTCCGTCTAATTCAATAATTATTGTCTCGCAAAAGTTCTATTAACGTGTCGGGATAATTACAACGATGCGCTCTGATAGTGCTGAAAGGCATAGTAATTTTTATAATAAAAACTCAAAATAATTAGGGTGCCGCGGACACTTAAGCGATGTGTTTAAATTTTTTTATAAGATTAATGTTCTCCAAATGATAAAACGCTAGCTTACTTTAATATAATATAAGTATCTTTAATTATCTGTAATTATGTCAGCCACTCCTGGTTATTAAGGTTTCTCGGATAAACGATTTGAAAAAAAGTAACGTTTTGAGTCATTACAATCTTAATTATGTTGGAGATTTTAATGTTAGACGAGACTGCGAGCCCCCGCAAATACCTTAGATCTTCAATTCAGATTATTTACGATACGAATCAATTCACCCTACACCTTTTATACAACCTCGAGAATTATACAATAAGTATTAACTTTAAACTTTGCATTCAATTTATTCACCTTTCTCTTGTTACAATAAAACAGAAATGATTACGTCGATTCGCTTTACTAAAATTTAGGTTAAGTAATAACCGAAACGTCTCAGTTTGTTAATAATGTCCCCTATTCGCTTTCTAATACGATGGGTATTTTAAAAATTGTAATATTTTGAAAATTACCCACTTAAAATAATGCTAATCCTCTGGCACTGTTATTGTTTACCAAAAGGTTTAATGGTAATTTTCTATGATGGCAATAAGAGTTCCGTTAATGTTAATTAAATTTCAAAAAACCCGGGTTATTTTGTTAATCGAGTTTAGATATCATCACTAAAGTATAGGTAGGTTTGTTTCGGATAATTAAAAAGGTTCGTTTTTTGTTTGTATTAAACACGTAATCGCCTCAGTTTTAGTTAAAGCATTTAACGTAATTTTACAAACGTAGAATTTCGTAGAACGTATATAGAACGAATTTTTGGTGCTATTAATGATTTCTTACGTGTTGTGGGTATAGGTATAGATCGTTTTAGTTCTATAAATAATAATTCCAATATATAATTTTAAAAATATCTACAAATAATGTTCTCGTGGTGCGTGCGACATGAATAAATGCATGTTATCTAATGTGCAATTAATGACACCGATGTTGGTGTTGTTTATTAACCAATTGGATTTGATAAAGTGCAATTTCCTACATAGTAAATTTGTGCCGCTGCTTTAGGAGCAACAGTGAAGTTAGAATAGTAACGAACTATTCGTTCTAGCAATAATAAGTCGACGCATTTAACAGATATATAGCTACGTATTTAAAATGTTAAAAAGGTATTTCTTTCGCGTGTTATTAGTTATCTGCTTATAATTTCCATTGTCATTAATTTTCCAAGTCATATATAGAGTAGACTATCTATTTTAACGTACGTCGTTTTGGATTTTTTCCGTGCACCATATCTCACCTATAATTTCCTATCGTTAAGAATACATTTTCAATTTTAATTGTAGTGTTTAGTAGGTATGTAGCACCACAAAAGCTGGCACGCAATATTCGAACACAGTATCGCGGTTAATAAGTGGTCGCAATCCAACGGGGATACGTACGAGAATTTATTAAAATATAGATGAACACTTTCGATACTCGCTAAAAATGCCTAGAAATAAAAAATAAAAAATGGATTATAAAAGGTGGCGTTGATACAAAAACGCCTACTGCTCATTACATGCCCATTATCGATGTACAAGTTAAAATCGCATTCTTCGCAATTAAACAGTGTAACATCATCAACGCGATACTATCTCCAGAACAACAAATTCTTGTTTATATTAGGAATATTTCTGTATAATTAATGTCAAACGTAAACTATTTTTATATGGAAATTAATTTAGAACTTTAATTCTAAATGTACCTACAAATGATTATCATTGATTACGTGTAATTAAAGTTTAATACTAATTCGTTCCGTGTAGTAGATTTACTTATCTCCATGTATAATAATCTTAATTGGAGTCCAAATTCGGCAGATCTAAAGATTCCTTTTTCTTATTAACCATTAAACGGACCATCGAAATTACCATAATAATGCTACCTTATTATATTAATTATGAAATAGTACCTTCTGGTTGCATAACAAATGATTAATACTATGATATCCGTATTTAATTTCAAAATATTCGGCTCTTCTTTCTATCGCACGCCAACAGTACAATAAACTTGCTAATCACCATAAATATCCATTTGTGGGAATCGAGTGGGAATAAAACGGTTATAGCGTTTATTAATTTAAGTAGGTACAGGCAAGCAAATTAAGCAAGCTTTCTTTCGGGATATTAAGCTTCCTCAGACATTCTCATTTATTGCTCAAACGCGATGCGCTTTTTATTCATTAACGTTCCGCAAATCTTTGTTTTAGTTAATTTCGTATTGTAAATCGTGATTTATTTCGCTTACTTTAAAGTTATAAATGCGCTCTTTGAATTCGTGATACAAGACTAATTTAATAGGTCCGATCATTTTACGTCACTACACGCGTGTGTCTTCGATATTTTCGAAATAATATTTTTTAAACAGTATCTACACTTTGACAAATTTGATTTAAAGTAGAACGCATTTATGCGATATATCTACGTAGGTAAATAAAAATCGAACGGTGTTGTGGCATGAAAATGAAACGGCCAATCAATTTTTCACTTTTATTTTTTTATAGTAGATACAGCTATACTTAATTATTTAATAATTAAAATTATAATTAGAGGTAAAATTTTTATTAGGATCTTAGAAACCCGTTAGAATCAGACTTGAATATTCATTTTTTCTTAGCTTTTACATACAGTGAAAACCCGTTTATCCGAGTTAACGTGAACCGAACTTATCTCGGATAATACGAACTGATACGAGCCGATAAGCCATTGATTTATAATCGAACGGGGTTCCACTGCAGTTCTAAATACTATTATCACGTATTTACATAGTAAGTACAGAAATGTAGATAGCTGTAAATATATTCGGAGTAACTTAAGATGTGCGAGGCAAGCTTATAATTAGAACTGAAATAAGTTAAATACGAACTATACAAAAACACCCCGAACAGAAATTAAACGATGGAAAAAATTACAACTAAGTAAATGTTAAAAAGCTAATTAATATACCTAGATGTTTATATACCTCTAAATAAATAAGCAGATATAACCGCTATGTACATTCGTAAGTAGATTCGAGCCTGAGTAACATGTTGTTATTGTAAGGCGACATCCTGATCCTGATATTTGTTTATATTTACTGCTTAGTTTGGGTGAATGAACTATAGGTACATATTTATAAAATACAAAGAAATCTTTTTCTCTGTGCAACAGAGTAAATAACAGTTGTGACAATTTTCTATCATCACTACACAGATCATAATTAAATAGGTAAAGTATCGAAAATAAAATCTATAACGGGGGTCGCAAAATCTTGACCGTAAATGTCGATTGCTCGACGTTCACGGCATCTGTTTAGTTTCGTTTTTGTATAGCATATGTAATGCGAAACGACGATAAAAACAAGTGAAATCAATGTGTTACTCTATTATTTATAATAATAGCTCTTTAACTTGAATTTGTAAAACAAGTTGTAATCGTGTTGATGATGTAGGTAAACATTTTCTACTGGTAAAACCAATATAAAATTACTGGCACAAGTGTAACAAAAGCTATTAATAAGTTTATCTAATGCAGATATATATATATATATATATATATATATATATATATTATAATCTGGGTAAAATATGTAAAGCTACTTATCTACGTAAGTATGTGTATTTACGTAGCTATATCGCACTGTCGATACAATACCACCTATACGCAAATGGAAATCGCCGTTAAAGTTTTTGATCGATGAAAATACCACTGTTTCTTTGTAAATATTCCGTATATGCGATTCGACGGTAACAGTGCCATTTTTTTAATCTGACTTGTTATGGTTCTGTGAGGTTGCCCTTAATCTTACTGGCAGACATTTTCATTAAGTTATTCTTTCAAGCAAAGAAAGAAATATAACCGTGAGATCGTACACAGAAGATCGTAAATCAGTAATTCTTAAATATAATTATTGCGCGTACTTTTGAACGTTAGCGTGGAGCTTTGACTTATTGCCAAAAGTAGATATATCGCATTATCTATCTACAGCTTCACTTTTTACTTCAAAGTTTTAATTTCCGACTTAATTACCGTAACGTATCACGTCAAACACATATCGTCGTGTATTAATGCAGTAATACAATATAACTTCATATAATAATAATTGTTGTTAACGTTCGCGTCTGTTAGATTTTTTTTAATTATCGTTTTCGTGAATATCTGCTAGGCACGTACCTGCTTATTTATTGTCACTTTAATTTATTGTACTTATAAATTTATTTTCAGCGCCGCGTAATTAATCGCTCAAAAATAAAAAATTTGAACTAATTTCGCGGAACAGTTATGTATTATTGTGTCTTAGAATTCGTGCCCGTAAATTTCAAAACAGTAAAATACGCCTATATACTATTCGATACGATTATACATATAATGATTAATAAAAAAATTGATCAATTTACTGTAGTTTGGGATGTCTGATGGATAATATCGGATACATTCACGTTTTCTTGTTCTAGAAACATGGAAAAACCAAATAAAAACAGAAGAAAATCATGCAAAGACTTCAATTTTTGTTTTTACCCACTTTTATGGACCTTATGCGTAATCATCGTTGCTTCTGCTAAACGACTGCCGCCAAATGGCACCTGGATGTAAGTATTGTTTTATTTTTTATTTTAAAGATACCTAGTTTACGCAATTTATTGGTTTAATAAACTTCATTTTATTGCGGCAGCTTAACCTGTCCGTATATAGGTAATAATTTCGGCAATAAAACGTTTAGTTTCTACAATTATTTTGTCGAAACCAAACGAAAGTAGTGGACGTAACTCTCGTTTTGACGTTAATTAAATCTTAAGTTCGCTTTAATCGTGCACTCACGAGCTATAAATCTCGATACAAAAGCTGCAGATTTTTTAAGAGTGCTCCCTATTTTCCGTAAAGTTTAATTTATGTTGTTTCGTAAGGTTTGCACCGACACGCCAGGTATACTCGTTACGTATATCGAGATTAAGAAATTGTTACTTATTTATATTTAGATATTGTTAGTATAAATTCACGAGCACATGCCTACATTTAAATAAACGTTTTTTTCCGAAACACTAAATTACAAAGGGAATAATTGCAATAACTGGCATACGAGAATGAGGAAACAGCCGTTAAGTGTGGCAGAAGTGCTCGGAATTCCTTCTAGGCTCTAGCAATCAACGTGCCTTTCGAAAACTCTTGCAACTTTAATTATGGCTCTCGTGGAATATGTTAACTAAATATCAAATTAGATAATTGAAATCGTAATGAAACAGGTTTATGGTATCGTTAATTATAAAAGACGTTTATAAAATTAATTTCGAATCTCTAAAGAATCCGTATAATTGATATAAAAACGTGCAGGAAAACGGAAATTAGAAATTAAACGGTTAAAAGTACGTTAGTAAGTTAAATCACGACGTTTTGTTATTAAAATTATTATAGCAATTATAGAAGTCGTCGAGCAGATAAGTTCCAGAGAATTGTGGGTAAGTATATGTATATATTTGCCGCAGATAATACATAGGTAAATACGTACCTACATATATTTTTTTTAAATATAATAATATAAATAGGCGTGTTTGATTTTAATTCGGCACCTATATTATATAAAAGCTAACATAAATAATGGTAGATGCATGGAAAATCTATTTAATCCTTGCTTTTGACTTCCTATAAATAATTAAATCAAATTTGATAGCTTAAAACAATATTTAAACAACTCAGGATTAGAATAGAAATCAAAGACGTTGTGAAGTTTACAAACGTGACGCAGCATTTCGTGATAAAGAGTACTTAAAGCGATTGTGAAATCATGCATGCTTCGACCACCATTAGCATTTTAATAAAACACGGCTTAATTGATTTTATTGTCTTAAAAAATTATCCCCTCGTGGAAAATAATTTTGTTTACCTTGTTTTATGGCCATTGAAAAGCCTAAAAGTTTTGTTCGAAAACAGGACCGCTCGGCTTACGATTATTTATTTCTTCATAATCTTGCGGTTTGCGATACGTGTCAGAAAAATAAGTATAAATTATACCTGTTAATGCCGCGAAATGGTTCGCTACGTACGTTAACGTTTTAAGCTTAAAATGCCGTTACAAATAATATTCGCATTTTCGGAATTGTGAAGTTTCCGCAAAGAAAACAACAATAATACAGTTTAGGTGGAGCTTTATATTAAAAAATAGGTCCTTTATCACGATTTAGATCGATTACAATTCAAGTTTCGGCACAGGGAGTCAGTTTTTCAAGAGATAAATCGCCACACGGAAATGACCACCAAACAACGGCGCCCGTCACGGACGCAACCAAGTTTGCGGCGCAAAAACGTAAAAAATGTAAAAACTAAAAATAAATAAAGAGTAATAAAAGTTCACTACTTTATAACGTATTATAAATTTTTGTTATTTTTAAGTTAAGGGGGCGCAAGTTGCGACACTCGCCACAGGCGCTTCATAACCTCGTTAATTGGCCGTTACGCGTTTAAACATCACAATGTTGCTAAAGTTGATGATCATTAATAATCAAAAAGGATATTAGAAACACTTGGGATCGCTTATTTGAAAACTGAAACTTACAGTAGATTTGAAAATCGGCATAACTTATTGTTAGATACATATGTTTAAAAAAAAAAGTAGTATCAACCGTATTGTTTATGTATATTATTTTTTGTTTGTTTACACATCAACAAAACATGCCGTTCTAACTGAAACTAATTGAAGTTAAACGATCGGCATAAATTGAAGTCGCCGAATTTCTGTTTACGCGGTTACCATGGTAATCGATAAACAATTAATTTTGTCATGTTTACTTGTCGCGCGTAAATTAAACGTAAATAAAAACGTTACGGGCAATTTTCGAGCAACTTCGTTTTCATTTGCCTAGTTATCGGGCTGATTTTCAGTCTCTTTTCGAATTATTTATTAGGTTGGGGAAAAAGTTTCTTCGTATTTTAGTACGAAAATAAAACAAGTTTTTTTTATATTATAAATAAAGTTTATTAAACTAAATATGTGCCATTTTGTTCGACCACCTTTTGCCACTTTTGCGGTAAAATCATAATCCCATCACTATAAAATTTCTGTGATTTTTTAGCGAAAAATTGCGACAAGTGATTTTCACAGACCTCTTTTGAAATCAACTTTACGCCATTAAGAGAGTTCTGTAGAGATCGAAATAAATGAAAATCTGATGGTGCAATATCGGGACTATATGGCGGATGCATCAAAATTTCCCAGCCGAACTCTCTCAATTTTTGACGGGTCGCAAAAGATGTGTGGGGTCTGGCGTTGTCGCGATGGAAGACGACGCCTTTCCTATTGATCAATTCTGGTCGCTTTCTCTCGATTGCTTGACGTAATCTTTCCAGTTGTTGACAATAGAGATTAGAATCAATTGTTTGACCGGGTGGGAGCAGCTCGTAATAAAGTATTCCTTTGTAATCCCACCACACACACAACATCACTTTTCTTGGCGTCAATCCTGGTTTTGCCACCGTTTGCGGAGCTTCATTTTGCTTCGACCACGATCTTTTTCGTACATTATTATCGTATGTGATCCATTTTTCATCGCCCGTAATGAGCCGTCTCAGAAATGGTTCGATTTCGTTCCGTTTGAGCAATGAATCGCAGATGGAAACTCGATCCATTAAATTTTTCACTGTCAAATCATGTGGCACCCAAACATCGAGTTTTTTTTTATATCCGGCCTTTTGCAAATGGTTTAAAACTGTTTTGTGGTCGATTTTAGTTCCTTGCTAACATCATAACTACTAATATGCCGGTCTTGCTCAACTTTTCTCATGATTTCATCGACTTTTTCAGTGATTGGCCGACCACAGCGAGGTGCATCTTTGATATCAAAATTTCCAGCTTAAAAACGCTTGAACCAACTTTGTGCAACGCGTACTGATACTGCATCATGTCCATAAATATCACAAATTTTTTTAGCAGCCTGAGTCGCATTCTTCCCTTTTTTATAATAAAATTTCAAAATGTATCTAATTTCCTCTTTATTTTCACTCATTTTCAAAACGCAATAACTTTTGACTGAGTGAATAAATATCACAATTTTTTAGGTTAATTTGTTCTGTGAAATGTCAGCTTTCATTTGCATGTAAATATTACTAAATTCGATTAATAGTACCAGAGTTATGCGATCTTAAAGCCATCTACCGCGAAAATACGAAGAAACTTTTTCCCCAGCCTGATATTAATCGCCATGTCAAATCAAATCGAATTTAGTAATTTTGTCAGTAAACGATGGACAAGATCACATTTCTAGCGAATTTTCGTAGAAATTAAAGCTATATTGCAGTCTGTCTGACGACGGGAGCCAGAGGTGCCGCTTTGGATTTTCTCCGATCTTCACTCCTAGTTCACGAAAACATTAGGTCGTTCATTTTGGGTCAGTAATATAGATAAGATGCTTACTTTAAAAAAAGAACAATGTAGGAATTAAAAAAAAATTAGTAGATCTATCAGTAATAATAAAGAAAACAAGATGTTGAGAATGAATATTAAAATGATTTATGTACACAAAACGTGGGATACGTGAATTGTGAGAATTTATTTAAGAAAAAGATTAATTTAATTTAAATGTTACATGACATCAATTGGCCAATAAAAACGTAGAATCGACTGATTTTTAGATGAATTATTGTCAGGTAAGTGGGTAGGTATATCAACAATGTAATGTGCTATACATTTTGAGTTCAATGTTCTCAATAGTTTCTCGAATATCATTCGTATTCGAAGTTAAGTGGATAATTTTTCTGTCGTTGCTATCCTTGTACACCTATTGTGCTTGCAAATAGTATTCGTGCCGCACACTCGCGGTATGTGTAATCAAGCGTAATATGCATTCCTGATATACTATAGAGAAAATTTTTTCGAATATTTCGTAACATTTTCAGCAAAATATTAGCGATTTATTTAAAAAAATATTTCAATTTTAATCTTTAGCCTCAAAATTGTTGGTTTTTATTGAAAATTCGATCCTTTTCAATTTCAAATTCGTTTAAATAAGAACGAACCGACACATTCTTAAATTCCTGCGGGTCGCACGAATAAAAGTAAACGTTTCGTGGCTATTGCGAGTTACAGAAGTTCTCCGCGAGAGGTTAAAAATCTTAATGGGTAAAATTCCGGTGAAAGCACAACTGAAGTTAATCTAATATTAGTCTTAGGTGTAACTTTCCCTGCGCGGAATTAAAAAAGAAAACTCGGCAGGTGTATTTATGGAATCGAGTGGTTTGGTCTGTTTGACTATGGTGACGAGTGCAGTGTGACCAGAATACAGGTTTCCAAAATGTAGAAAGGGGAGTTTTGTATACTTAACAATTTTTACTACATTAATTTGTACTTAGTAGGTACCTATATATGAATGTATGTATACGTTATTCGCGATAGGTTTCAGTGCACGTCATCCATAAAAAGTTACTAAATTGTATATTTGTAATATTCAGTTTAAAGTTATGAACAAGGTTATGTGGCACCTGCGCACATATGACACGGCAAAGACTACAATCTATTAGCATGTATTGTAAAAGGACGAGGTTTTATTCATGACGTGGATTGAAATCTATCGTGAATAACGTACAGTAGATATTAGGCACATTTCTCTTTTCAGCAATCGCTTGAAATAAGTTTATAGTAAACTGTCATCTAAATAATTACACAAACGAGTTGTTTGAATACAAATACTAAATCAACTTATTGTTATGGGTATGTACTTATATCTCCACGGTCCATATTATTATATCCGCCAATGTAAACAAGATATAAATCTGAATCGTTGTGTAACGTAAAAATAAGTCCTGCAGATTAGTGATTTGTATTACATATCTAGTCAGATTTGAAATTTACATTTAAATAACGTGGAAGTGAGTGACGGTAATCTTTCTTGTACGATCTAATTTCCTAAGTGACAATTTACCGCAAAATTTGTATAGTTTTTTTAACAATAAATTTTGCAGTAAAATTACTTGGCATTGATTGTAAATAGTTACGCATCACCGTGCGGTTATACGAATACATATTCACTTTTTAAAACAAACATTCCTATATTGGTTGGCAAAAAATAAAAATGAAATTAAATTACAATTCGTTTAAGTTTAATCGAGTTTCGATTTGAACAGAACACCATTAAAATTAGACGATCGTCGCGATAATCGGAATGGAATTGAATTGAGATCATTTGTCACCGACTAACAGTACCTATGCGTATATATATATATATATATATATATATATATATATATATATATATATATACATACATACATATCATTAAACAATTTAATGGTAACGTAGTAAATTTTACGATGCACCATTTTTTACTTTCTGCATTAAAATTCCGTTTATATTTCTTTGTAATCGGTGAGTGCGTCGTAAAGTAATCGGAGAACGTCTAGTTTCACATTTAATAAAGCATATCAAAGGGGCCGCGAAAAACTGAAACCACATGTCGGATTTTTTGAGGTTGCGCCCATCTCAGCAGACATCAATTAGCGCTACTGTGGCTTTGCGGTACGTTTTGTTCTTTTGTTGTTTTGCAGTTGGTTCGCTTATTCCGAGATTGCATGTACACACATACATAGGTGAACGTGAACGTTGCGCGTTCTTCAGATTTTATAAACGAACAATTTCCCATCTGTATTGGCAATCGCTCATCAATAATTATGCGCTTTTATGGCGTTATTTACTTGGTCAGTTTTTCTTTTGACCAAGTTTAAATTCCTCTAAAATGTACAAAAACTGAACTAGTTTATACGGATCGAACGCTTTATGGAATAATTAAATCGCGGGGAATTGAATTAGAGAATGATAGGTATGATTTTCTAAAAAAATAAGTACGTACATACCTAAATGTGTCGTACAAAATGCTACGAGTGTCGGTGGTTTGAACTTGTTTTTTAACGTCAGCGTGTGTTCGGATGATACAACACCTCCCGATGAGCTCGACAGGGAATCGGTAACGTCAGGTGATATATTTACATGTTTTAGATCTACTCTTTTGATGTACCAAGGAAGATCTACACGTTTACCTACCGTTTCCGGCGTTCAGATTGTAAAAAAATATTCACGTTTAGTTAAATTATAAAGTCTTTATTATTGAGGAATTTAGAAAATGTTATCTCTCGTGTTTTGAACGAGGTACTACGTCGGATGGAACCTAATAAAATTTGTAAACTAAAATTTTACTAAACATTTCTGAACGTATAAATTCGAGAAGTTTGTAGTTAACTATAACCTAACGATTATTATTCTCAATTTAATTGATCAAATCGACGTAAACGACTAGATATAATATGCTGTAAATTATTTTCACTCGAAAATTAAAATTTCGTTATTTAAACAGAATTATCTGTATAAAGCTGTCGATTTAAAGGTACCTCAGTTACACTATCGAAACGGTTAAAACATTTATGACACACATAATTTTCCAGTTTTAATGGAATAGTATCTAGATACGATTTAATTTAAAAACAGGTCTTTTAAATAAAACTATTTGAGCTCGCCGAGGTTTGTATCTAATCAATCATTAAAGTCTCTTAGGTTTAAGGACCAAACATAAACGAACGGCTCTCTTTTTGATTTAGAAATGATAAAACGACTTTAATGTAGATTTAATTAGTGACGATCGTTTGTGTGAAAATAGTTGGATTTCAACACGACCACCGCGAGTTAGTTGAAATTTCTAAAAATAAGCGTTTTTCACGAGCGAACATCGTATTAAAAGTTAATTTTAAATGTTTAATGGACTCATGAAAATTCGAATATCCATAGGCTCGAAATTAATTACCTATAGTGGAACCGCACTAATTCTCGTTCCTTAAAATGTTAATTTTATCGCGCATAAAAGTTTATGACTATTTAAAAACGTACGTATAGGTATTTCTAAAGTTGTTTTTAAATAGAACCGTGCGGCGTTTACTAACACAGGTGCTTACTTTTATTTTTAAATCATTACCATCAAAATCATATCGACCGATTTGATTAGCTCAGTTTTATCTTTGCAGACGTATGGGTTTGGCTCTAGGCGAGATGCTACAAATGGACGAACCTCCTGGTTGTCATAAGCTGCAAGGGCTCAGTGCAGGACAAAGTAGAATTTGTCAACTGTATCACGATCATATGTTGGCCGTGGCGACGGGCGCTCATCAAGCTTTGTTAGAATGTAGACATCAGTTCCAACATCGACGTTGGAATTGTTCGATTTTAAACGAAGTTAACGTTTTTGGACCTATAACTAGTATAGGTGAGTTAAGTATTAAAAAATTCTAACAACGGATTGTGTAAAATTGCTGTTAACGGAACAGAACGCAAGAAATTGCAACTCTCGTTTGATGAATCGACAAGTTTATGACATTTTTATTGCTTCGACTTTAGTTGCCAGACTTCTAAGTATAATATATATGCGCATAATTTGTTCTGCTTTCCGAGGCTTTGTATAGGAAGTAATATATATTTTATATTGATTAGATAATTGGTTTTTGATGACAGATTGGATTACGATAATCACTAGGTACCCTATAGCTAACACGTATAAAAATGTAGTCGAAAAGGGTGCGTACCTTCCTATACAAACGAACATTTTTTTATTTAGAAGAGGAAATCGTTTGATTGATTTCTAGAATTAAGTGCAAGCATCCTTTTTAAAATACTCACCTACTTACGAATAATTAAAAAAAAACAACAAAATAAGGCGGATTGATTAACTTTGATTTTATCCGGGTTAAATTTAATGAAATCCGAGAGCAACTTAGCCAGGCATCACAACATAATAAATTATTCAGTCGTGCAGATTTTTGTTCACTAATTTAAAGTAGTAGAAGTTCGTTTAAAGTTAGAGGTTTGATATATATATAGAAAATTTACGATTTAGTGAGGTTTAGATGCACCGCGGCAGCGAAGCGTCTAATCGCATCATACGCCGGACAAATCACAGCCCACCGGGTGATTAGTTACGCGTCATTATGCAAATGAAAGCCTGCCAGTCTCCTATCAGTAAAGCTGCGTTTTATTATGACCACGTTTATTTTATAACACTAGATCTAACCACCACTCTACCGTATGTAGGTATAGCGTTATAAAATCTGATAATCCTAATAGGTAAGTTTTCCAGATTTTCCACTTCACTTAGCTAAACATGCGGGGTAGCTCAAAAGTATGCAATATTCCTTCGAACAACACGAATATTCATTTTACCAAAAAATGTTTTTAATAAAAGTTGTTTAGTAATAAGTTTGATTATAGAGCTTCATAGGTAGCCAACCGTATGGTTAAAATGGGCAACGCTTGATTTCATTTCATTCGACGCCAAAATCACTTCGGATTTGACGCCAAAAGTCGCCGGTCTTCGAGTAACTTCGAATCCACTTCTTCGATTCTCTACGCCTTGCAATATCATTCACATTAAGTTTAATTTATTACCTACTCGTATATTTATTTATGTTTCATACTACAACTGCGTTTAAAAATATCAACTAAAAATTAAATACATTTAATAATACGATTTGGAGTGTTTTTAGTACGTCCATGGAGTTTACAAGAGGGCAAATGGACGAAAACTATCGTTTTCGAAAAAAGTCATTCTCGATAAATGCTTTTGCTTCTTAAAAAAAAATTATATTCACCTTAAGAAATTTCATTTTCTGTATACAGGGGAGTTTCAAAAATACAAAAATATGAAAATTTTATTTATTTTTAGATTTCGAGCCAAATGTGAAATAGAAAAGTTGTTTTGAATCAGTCAAAATTGAAAATTTTAATTCAATACACACGTTTTTTAACTCGATAGTATTTATTACCTGAACGCACCTTTTATTTCTCGTAAGAAAAAAATAAACAATAATAACAATTAATAATAACAAGAAAGAAAGTAACGGCTTTTCTTTAACTGATCGAATGACCCGTACTATGATAGCATCGGCTTCGGTATAACTTCTTTTTTCTTTTTTGATATCAAATACTGAACCAATTTTCTGAAATTTCTTGATCAATTTGTGTACGTGTACGTTAGGAAACTTTTCATTGAATTTTTCAATTACGTGGCGATAGAAACATTGGCTGCTTCCATAAACATTGCTCTTTATTCTACAGGTAATATTATTCTGATTTATTATTTATGTCAAAATATATCACGAATAATTAATAGGCGCACTTAGGTGAAAAATATAGTGATACGGAAAGTTTAAAAATTGCAATGTCGTGATCCACTGATTAAGAAAAACGATTGTATTGAAATTAAAATTTTCGCTTTTGACTGCAAATTAGATTCGAAACAACTTTTCTATTTCACATTTGGCTCGAAATCTAAAAATGAAGGTAGTTTATTCTTGGTCCGTTTTCATATTTTTGTATTTTCGGAACCTCTGTACACAGAAAATGAAAGTTCTCAGGGTGAATATAATTTTTTTAAGAAACATTTATCAAGAATGACCTTTTTCGAAAGTAAAACCCATGGTTTCTTGTAAACCCCATCCGTGGACGTTCTGTACATATAGGTTCTAATATTGTAAGTGCATAAACGCTGCACTTTGTGAACATTTAGTTTAGGTAATAATAAAAAAAAATTAATAATAAATTATTGTGCATGAAATGTTAGGGGTATATTTTATACCCCAAACCGCAATAAATGTCAGAACCATTTTGAACTCGTCTCTCATTCCAAATAACCACCAGTAAATATTCGCACGTAATAATACCAAATACTGTCTGAGAAATGGTAGTAAAAGTCTTTTTGGAACATACAGAATACGCCAAAAGAATGCTATATGTTCCTATAAGTAAACATTTTTCCTACGATGCTACACTACTGAGATACTCAAAATTAAAGTTAAATGATTAAAAAACCAAAATAAACATATAGGTATTGTTATAAAAGATACAAATCATTTTTTTTTAAACAGTCGTATTATTTATTAACATTTCATCGTTTTTGGTTTACATCCGTAATAAATGAAGGTTTTTAAAACAGTGTAATATATTTTTTGATGCCATTACTACACCACTATTCCTAACATTTTCAATAAAACGTATTTTAAGAGGGATAATTATTAAAAATTTTAACTTCATTTTCAACAATATTTTAAAACATAAATCACGTGGAAAAGACAATGAATTCTTTCATTTTATTTATTAATATCGTTTTCGTTACTTTAATGAATTAATTTATTGCTACTCTTCAAATTTTTTAAAGAGAAGTGCACACTTTTCAATTATTTAGCATTAAAATAAATAAAGGCTGCCACCGATAAACTGTCAAGCATGTGTTACGATTTACAATTCGTGATGGTTCTCGGCTTTATTCGTATAGGTACGATAGGCGCGCTTCGATTAATTTTTTCAATATGACTAAATATCTACTGCATAATCATCTATGGTCATTTTAAGAATTAATTTACGCGTTGCCACAAGCTCCATAAGTCCTCTTTAATCAATGGTAATAATATCGTCATCGTTTCGCACAATACTTATCGTCACTTTTTTAATTTTAAATGTCAATTACATAGTTACATAACAATATTTTTGAGAAATGACAAAAAAAAACATTTCGGAAACAAAAGTTTAATTTGTAAATCATAATTAATGTGCTTAGTAAAAAATTGATGCACATAAAAAACGAAAAATTTCACCAAAAGTTTAACAACGTCATCAAACGCTCGAAATGACCACACCATCGACTTTTAAACATCGGCGCAATCTGTTACTGAAACCATCAATCGCATTAGCAAGTAATTCTTGAGAAATTTGAGCTGCCACATTGGCTTCTATTACTTATTTTCAAATGATTGCTTTACGGGGGCCCGAAGGGGCCCAACGTAGTACGATCCGTCGTTAAACAAATCGGATTTAATGCATCAACCTATAGTCATGTTCGAACTCGTTATTTGATATTAAAAACGGAGCAACGCGACGGATCATCTCGTGTGCGGACTTCACCATCTAGTACAACAAAGAAACTAATAATAATTATTACTTATAGCAATAGATACCTACTGATAAATTTTATTTGCACTAACTCTTATCAAATGAAATTTGATTTCTATATATTTTATTTGGACCCTTAATACGATTATTAATTATTATATAATTAATCGTTAAATTATTCATAATTTATTCTCATATAACCATTATTTTATTTATTTAACTGGAGCGTGTAACGCTTGCAATAAACTCCCCCCTATTCTAATTTAGCTGGCGAGAGCGCCGGTCTGTCTTGTTTCTAAAATCGCTCAAACTAGTGGGGTATGTTTACCGCAGGAACCTATCAAATTTTAAGCATTTCGCTATTGGAATAAAGCGCGTCTATGTATACATTATATACCCGTGTATGTTAGGAGCCGCCGCCGCAGCATAGGTTCGAAGTAGCCCCCCACTTCACGGGTTACTTTCAAATAAGCGGATACTGAGAGTCGAACTGCTTTATTGGTTATCGTATAGGTAGGATTTTTTTATATACTTATGAGAAAATCTGAATTTCAACCAGTGGCTCTGAAATGCCCGTACTACCGCTATCACCGCCATACCAATGAAAATGCGTAAATGTTTATCGCGTCGCGGGCGTGGGCGATGGGAAAATTTCAGAATTTTTACTATACACAGGGCGTTCTTTAACAAATATTTATTTTTTTTAGTTCGGCATCGGAATTTAAGAATTGCAACGTTTTGTTTCAAACATAGGCCTGACCATCTCGATTTTTTCTTATTTTATGGAACCTTTAGACGTTTTGTGGTCGTTCTTAAGATTTTTAATTTACACTGTGCTTGCGTAGAAACTAATAAAAAAACATTTATTTTCTAAGGTTTTTTCGAGACGAATGCGCGCTTTTAGAAATAGATAATATGAATTTTATTTGGCGAACCCAATAGAAAAATGTCTCGAGAAGGGTAGATTTATGAAAAAAAAATTTTTTTTAAGAACGTTATCTTAAGAAGAAATATCTTATACAACATTTATTTTCGTTTAATTTTTGAAAAATGGGAATAACAGATATACAGGGTGTTAGTGAATTAACATCGCGGAAAAAAACTACGGGTAGGTAAGATTAAAACAAACAAAAAACCTAAATAAAATTTTTTCCTAAAATCAATAATCTTCGAGTTATTGCTATTATTAATTTGATAATCGTCTTACTCGAGTATATTCCCTTTAAAGATTTTCAAGAACTAGGAAAGTGAAACTGACTGTTGGGTCAGCAGCTAAAACATCTGTACTCTTTAATTTATGGCCCCCATTGTAGGAGAGTGCAGATTGTTGTGGATATTTTCATTTATGAATGCAATTCCTATTTTCAGTTTACACGTAAATGTTAGATTACTTTATTTAACATAATTAATAACACGCCTGTTTTTGGAACAGTTACGTTTAATATTGAGAGACTTGAACTAAAAGGGGTGCCGGTACTAGTTTTATGATTTTGAGAAATTGAGAAATTTCGAAGGGCTTTTAAAGTATAATTAAATGCAAATAGGTACTTTATTTTTTGGTTTCTTACCAAACATAAGGACCTAAAGCAAAATTAAAAACTAAACATTCCATAATGACGCAATGAAGTGTTAGTAACTTTCAGTGTTATTTCGAGTTTTTTCAGTTTTTTTTCGAGTTATTTCACAAAAATTAATTAGAAATTTTATTAGAACAACACATGCAGATGTAAAAGATTAAAATAAAATGAATAACAAATAGCTACTTAGGTATCTACTTAAATGAGGAAAAACATTTTGCATATTTTTTACATTACAACTTGTCAATGACCGCAGAAGATACTTACGACTTCAACCCCTACAATCGTTTCTGTTTACTATCGTAGTAACCTAATGAAATGCCAGCTGAGATAACGGTACTTTTCAGAACCCACCAATGTCACTTGATGAAATTTAAAGAGGAACTACTGGTTTAATTTCTCGGACAAAAACACCCTCCCCCCTCAAAAGTAAATTTGCTCAAATCAAAAAATGTTACTAAGATTTTTTGTTTGTATTAGTCTCAGGTACATGTACCTTTCTTCCGCGACATTAATTTACTAACACCCTGTAGATGTATCTACCTTTATTTAATATTTCAGGAAGTCGAGAAACGGCATTTGCGCATGCTTTAGCTTCAGCAGGAGTAACGTACGCAGTATCACGAGCTTGTCGTGATGGTCATCTTTCTTCGTGCGGCTGTTCGCGCATGGGAAGGCCGACAGATTTGAGGAAAGATTGGATATGGGGTGGCTGCGGAGACAATCTGGAATATGGTTATAAGTATGTGCTTCCGATTGATTTTATTAAACGTCGCAAATCTAACAATTAGCTCCTTCTAATTTAGGTATATTTTTTATATTTTATAAGTAGGTAGATACCTATATTTATAATAAGACGGCGTTTATTCGGCGGCGGAAATTTTCCGCATTCTAAGCATTTCACCCTAGATATAAAAACTTCGGCCACCCTAGCGATCTGTCATTCCAGATCCGCAACGAATTTGTAATCCTAGGCTTGCATGAAATACGGGCATCGGATAATAGACCCGGAATCCGATTATTATGGGTTCATTATTGTATCATACCAGTTGTATTGTATGAACATCACGTTCTTTTGTTCGGTTGCTCTTTTCGAACGGAAAATGTACAGGTTTCGTTTTTAACCGCGCTTATTATTATGAAAAAAACATCGCGATTAAGTATTGGTATTCGAAACAACACGAAATTAAGTTATTTAAACTTACACAGAACGATCCCTGTACGTAAATCGAGAAAAAATGTATACGGATACGATAAATAAAACCGATTTATTTCTTTAATAACACTAAAGTAGTTTTATTTACAGGTTTTCTCAGGGATTTGTGGATGTGCGAGAGCGCGAACGAAAATTCAAAAGAGGATCACCTCAACAAGGGCGAGCTCTTATGAATTTACATAATAACGAAGCTGGGCGAAGGGTAGATAATAAACAAGTTACTTTAAATATATAGATCTACCTAAACAAAATTTCAAGAAGCCGAGTGGGCGATTTTAATATTGCAAAATAAAAACAATTAATTTTATTATTGACATAGGTATCTCTACTTATACTAACCTATAGAATTTATTTAAAAAAAAAATTAAGCCACCTACCAACCTAATTACTCTTGTTAGCATTTAACTCGGATTTTTCTTTGTTTAAGCCAATTAATGGTCCCAGATAAAGAAGCAAATAATAAATAAAGCCTTCTTAATTTAGATATATTGCTTCGCAAATCTGTTTAGCATTTTAATTACAATTTTACTCGGTCACGCAACCTTCGATGACTTTGAATTATCAACCGATATCTACTTATAAATTAACTTTTAAAATACGTAGGTACTGCCTACATGAGTAATTTAATGAGCCACTCGGAGACGGTTCAAATTAATATGTTCAATAATAAGAGTTTCTTTTATACTAACAATGACGATTTGAGATAATGAAAAATCCCGTTTTTTCTTCAAAACTGCAATTTACTTATTTAACGTACGGTTTAGCTATTAAATCAATTTCTTAGTTGCATCGTCGTGGGTAGTCGTGATATTGAAATGGATCTAAGAGGTAAATGATGACATTATTAGCAAGATGAAGTACTGGTTCACAGTAAGCATTCTCGTGAGTTAAAACTAGCCTTCGAAAACGATCTATTACTGCATCCGAAGATTTTTAGATCGAACTAATTTCGTTCGGCACACGCTGTGGTATCATTAAATACTTTTTTTAATATCAAATTTTATTTTTATAATATAACGAAAAACAACGGAAATGCTCGAATGTTTCAAAATCAATTTAATTTTATATTAAGTTCATAAAAAATTAAACTTTATTTATTTATTTGAAATATCGATGTACGATGGAGAAAATCGATTATGTCCCAAAAATATAATTTGATACGGAAATAAAATACCCTTTGCCTAAAACGGTAGCTGCTCAAAATAAATTATACAGCTCCGAGCCTTTTATTCTTACCATTTTTGGGTATCGGAAAAAATTAGATTCGACGATAATCTAAAATTCTAACTACGGTAACACTATCCTTCGTGAATTTTACGATTAACTTGGCTTGAAACGTATTAGTCATTGGTTTTGTAATTTACGTTGTGTAATTGACGATTTATTGTTATAGGCGGTCATAAAGAAGTCTAGAGTCACCTGTAAGTGTCATGGAGTGTCAGGGTCGTGCTCGCTCATTACTTGTTGGCAACAATTGTCGAACTTTCGAGAAATAGGTGAGTTTTTTTTATTATTTACGATTTAAAGTTTATTTATGATCGAGAACAGCAAGGGTTATTATCTACCTATTAAAATGTAAATCGAAACTAAGGTAAAAAATCGTGTTATCAAAAATATCGTATGAAAATAAAATAAATAATTTAGAAAACGAACGAAGGAGTTTCTTATATATATATATATAATTTGTATACAATTGGGATGTTAATATTTAAATGTTCGAAGTACAACGTACGGAAACTATTGCACGTTACTTATACAGACTGAAAAAAGTGCGTAAGTAAATTTACCTGCGCAAATAAATCATAAATCTCTTTGTCGCCGTTATTATTCCACGCTTTAAAATAAAGATTGCCCAATTTTAAGTAAAAAAAAATAATAAAAAGCTTAACAAATGTTTGCCCGAGTACGAAAATTTTCGTGCACAAGCGAATTTTAAACGAGAGAGCCAAAAATGTTTCGAAAACATTCTTTAAGAAAGTAATCTGTACGAATATCCTGCAAAGTAAATTGTAGGTATGTTAATATATCCACTTCTTCTTTATACTTTCCAGTATTTGATGAATATTTTTCAAGTAGATATCTACTTGTTAAGTAAGCAAGCATGTTGAGATCCTAAATATTTTAAACTTCCGTTTTATCTACTTTTGGATTATTTCGTACATCATTTAAACTGATTTACAAACTCCGAATATGTCATTTAGGCGTTCAAACTGTGTCCGAATTTCAAATATAGACACCTTTACACATGTAAAATTAAGTTGTGATTTTGTTCAAATAATTTAATGTAATGCCCATTCACAAAAGCAATAAACAACTATTTTCAACGGAAAACTCCAACAGAGGAATAACAAGATTACGATGATCTATAAATTTATTAATTTTTATAATAAAGCAAGTAGTTATCTATGTATAAATTACTGTTTGGATCTTGTTTTAAGGTTATTGTGGTTGAATTTAATTTAATACCTACATTATTTGTTAATCAGGCGATGTATACGATTTATAAACAAACAGTAAAAATTGAAGTCATTAGACGAGTTCTACTTCGTATACCCGATGCATCCAGCATCACTGTTTAGACAAGAATTATCGATTGCCCAAATAAAGATAGGTCGTAAACGTAGATAATGGAAATAAAAAGACCATATTTAATAAATGCGTCGCATTTTTTTACGTTATAAATATTTACTTTGTTAGAAATTTAAATTTTAACTCGGAATAGGCACTATTAAAATAATATAGAAATGAAAATTTCCACATGTCGCGAATAATAAATTAATTAAAAATTAATAAGAAAGAAAAATCGAAACGGGACGGGAGAATCGAAGGAACAAAGTTAAACAAATTAGTTTTTACCGGTGGGACTACCAAATATTAACGTGATATATTACGGTACTAAACCGGTGATTAAATTGTGAACATTTTCACTTTGTTAAACAAAAAGATAAACAAAACTAAAAATCGTTATGCAAATACGACGACAATAAAACTGAAAATAATAATAAATATTCGAGTAAATATTAGTATACACTAGACACGTTACAATAAGAAGTACAAGTTGTAGCTTTTTAAGGATGTAGTGTTTATGTATATGTTCCATTCGAACGTGGACAGGTCATAGGTTACGACTGTCCAACAAAGAAATTCTGTTCTCCGTCACTGTAAATAATTATCTTCAACGTACACCAGAACGTTACCAGCAAACGAAAAATTAGAAGTCGCTTTGATCACAATGGTCTATTATCGATAAATTTAAACCGAATAACTAAGCTCTTAAAACCGTTTTTATTTTGTTTTCGCTTACATTATCGACCGTTTAACTGGAAATTAAATTGGAAAGTAATTCAAAATGAGATTTAAATTATCGACTTTTGAAGTGCATAAATATCGGTGAAAGTCATTTACACGAAAAGCATCACCCGTTTAGAGTAATATTAATTGATTTATTAAACATTTTTTCAAGCCCACTTCAAATTTGAAAAGGCGTGGGATGCAAAGAACTGCCTATAACTATTCTAAAGTTGTTATTTAATTATACCTACAGTCGTTTTTTTCTTTCCGAATAAACTGATTTATAAAATAATTATATATAGGGTGATTCTGAAATGAACCGTCAAGCTTTGAGGATCGGTATGTTGCCGACATCTACGATCGGGCGAAAAACGTTCAGAAATTCTTCATTGGTAGATAGGTTTTATATAATTCAGACATTTTGTGATATTAAAATGGCAACGCCGTATTTTAACCAGCTTTCTGTCTACCTACATACGTATATACGGTTTAGTTGGAACAAATAATTTAACAAAACTAATATTAATAAAAAAATATGACCTCCTGCACACGATCCTAACAAGTTTCGGCAGAATCCAGACGAATTATTAGCGAAATACTTGGAGAAATTTTCGTAACTTAACAGATACTTCGTAACCTTCGATACCTTAACTTCGTAACCGATTAATATTAATTTAATATATATATATATATATATATATATATATATATATATAATATATATATATACTAGCGAATTTCCTAATCAGCTGCTGAGCACCTTGATTTGATTTTTATTTAGGAAATTCGCAAATTTCTTTCAGTTACATCTTACATATTTATTATTTTCTAATTCTAATTTATTAATTCCACCTCAATTAAAATAACACCCTCCATAATTTTTTTTAAAGGATATTTTACGATTATTTTAAATATTTCGTTTTCGGAGTTTTACTTGCACGTCGCCAAATCACGGATAACGTCCGCTGTTAGAACTTCGAAATGGGTTTCCTCGGGAAAAAATACTTTTTCTTCGCGTGTCTATAATATGTAGTTAATTATCGATGTTGTTTAATCGAAGCAAGTCGATTTTTTACGGGAGTTGTCGACAGCTGCTTCTTTATAGGGTTTTTTGATGTTTCTCCTAACTTCACAAAATCATTTGCAGATTGTAGAAGAGTCTACGAATGAACTTATTGTTTGAACTTTACCTACATTTCATCAAATGGAGTTTGTTCCTTGAGCAAAACGATTTGCACTCATATTGAATTAGTATTGCTAGGGGAGAGTCGTGCAGTACCGACCGGCAGTTCTGGTTTCGTATGTCAAATAAATCCACTTTATGGCCATAGGCCGATAAGTGCAGTGCTCATACTTAACATAATCCGACATCGTGCTTCCTAGTGCAACGTTAGCAAAGTTAGGGGAAGTTAAGCAAAGGTATTGTTTTAGTTTGTGTAAAAAGTTATCTTTCAGAACTGATTGATTGTATGATAAGTTAACGATTCCGTCTCATTATGTGTATCAATAACTAACATTTATTTTACAATTTTCTTAATTTAATTAACAGTATCCCTATTAATGCAATCACGTACTTGTTGTACAGTATCTACCGACCATATTTGTTAATTTGTTAGCAAGTAAAATTAAGTTAAAGAGTTTGATCTAATTAACGGAAAATGTCCACAAAAGATTTAAAAAAAGGAAAATGGACCGAAAATGAAATAAATGTAGACGAATGTTTAGTTGAATAAAGTTATAACAGTTGTTGACAAGTTCTGACAACGAACAATGCTGTTCAACAAATAAAATAAAATATTATTATAAAATAAAAATATTATTAAAATATTACTATAGCAAATCTTTTGATAAGTAAAATCATCTATTAAATGTTATTGTTCTACATTCCACCAAGTTGAGAAATAAAACGAAAACTTAATTTTACCCTTCCTCTTTTGAGGGATGTATAATAACTCCGAAGGAGACGTTTTAGGAAAAAAATTATACGAAAGATCTCCTTAATTTTCGACAAGGAATCGCCCCTTAAAGTTTTCCGCATTATTTCTGAATCATCCTGTATATAATAATTGCTAAATAGGTAGCTTTAAAGTTCAATTAATTAATTTTTATAATAATAAGTCGATATTTGATATAGTGTTTTGCTGAAGTTTTATATTTTTATAATATACAGGGTGAGTAAAAATTCCGTATCTTTACTCCTATACAGCTGCTTTATTTTCACTTTGTTCGTAACAACAATTACAATTACAATTAGTTTAAATAACTGCAACAATTGCATGAAAGTATTAAATTTAATAGAACAAGGGAAAAATTTAGAACAAATTCAGTATTAAAAGAATGTCACGAAGAAACTGGAATTTTTAGAAACATTTATTTAAGTAAGAGGTGACAAAATAAAAAGTTAATCGAGAAACTTGGGTGTTAAACATTTTTCGATACACAATTCATACACATACAGTGTCCCAAATAAATTAAATTTGTTTTTAATTCGACATTAATGAGATATTAAATACATAGTATTAAAAAAATTAATATGTTATTGTATCTATAATACTTATTTAAAATAAAATAAATCACTACTGTTAATATAAACTAGAAATAAACGAATCACAACAAATTTTAACAACTGACTCGATTATTCTTAAAAAAGAATCAGTTAAGAATTAGTTTTTGCAAATTTTAGTATTATTCAAATTTTGACTCGTTGTCAGTCTAAATTTTTGCAACAATCAAAAATTTGAATTCCGTTTTCTATACGTAAACGAATGCATCGAAAAGGTGAAATAAGAGAAATTAAAAAATAATTAAAATCCTGAAATATATATTTTTTAAATACTTACGTAAAATGCAGACTAACACTGCTGCCGCTGCGACTGTCACTTGTCTGTAACGGATTATAAGAAAAAATTAGAAACTGCTAAATGTTTTTTACTATTTCCTACCTTTTTCTCGTCATCATTTTCTTTTTATCGTCAATTTCCAACGAAGATTCTTCCGTTGATTGCGAACTTGTCTTTCACTGTATTTCACCAACCACCGTGATCTCGAAAATGCACGTAAGATAAAATTTCGTTCGCGAAATTGGATCGTCGGCGTTTGAGGGGAACCCTAGCCAATACCCTAACCTAATCTGAGAGCCTAACCAAGGGAATTTGTGTTAGAGCTTAAAGGCCCATGTATTTACATTTTATAAATACATGGAGAGTTAGTCGACAAAGAAAGATCCTACCTCTTCTCGTCGTATTAATCCTTTTTGTTTGTAATCCTTTTAGAAAACAAAACACAACACTCACACGTAAAAGGCCTTATAAACCGGACGAGCACTCCTATGAATAATCTGAAATGGTTTTGCCGGAATTCTATACATAAATGCATTCGAGTTTATACGAGGGGGGATACTAGGAAATCCCGCTTTTATTTTAAAAACATTCAGTTCGCACTTCGATAAGTTATCACGTGAAAGTGGTTGGCGCACATATTTTATTAGTTGCTTTGTATTTTATCGATTGCATAAATTGTGGTTTATGGTTTGTAATAGGGAAATTTTCAATGTTGAAGGGCACACGAATAGTTTTTAAATTAAAAATAGAGTAAATTTATAATTTTGCATTATATAGGCAGTAGATAGTGATTATTCAAATGATTTTATTACATAAAAAATACATAATTTTAAAATAAATGTACATATTTTAAAAATTTTCGATCACTATTTGCGTATTTTTTTATCAAATTCGACCACAACTCATATTATCGGGCTTTATAATTAATTTAAAGGAAAGCAACGTCTATATTTTTATCAAGTATTAGTTATACCTAATATACAAATATCAGTTTTATTTAATTTTATTTTAGTCAATCTTAGCCCAAATCATTGTGAAAAAACTTAAACTGATGGTCGGTACGGCACGACTCTCCCCTATAACCTTAGCACTGTTTCTTTTAGTACCTACTGGTGCAGATTTTGAAAACAAATCAATGATTAAAATGCGAGTAAACCTACTGCAAATTATTATCGTCGAATTAAAATTAATATTAATATTCCTGAGTACTTAGACGTTTAGGTACTTACCTACATCAAATATTTTAGGATTACCTACCTGTGCCATCCCTAACGAATGACGTATTGCTAATTGTAAGACGTATGTATACACTTAAAATAATTACTGTTATTTTAATAATTGTACATATCTGGATTACAAGTCTGTAAACGTATATTTATCTATACTATATAATTTTAAGGTAATTTTAATGTTTCATGAATATTTACTAACAATGGAATTTCGAAACAGTTTTACTCTTATAGAAAAATAATTTCTGGTACTAAATATTGCGAAAGGGTGTGTTGTGTCTACGGAATGACGTTCAATTGTTAATTTAGAATTGCGCTATAATAGATTTTCACTTCGAGGATTTTAACAGTAGATCGAATTAATGCAATAGATCGGAGATTTTTCTGTAATAATAATTCATCTCGGCTCGTGTCAGATCGGTATTGTTTCGATATTTTTAAAAGTCCATGCACAATAAAACGCACGCGTTATAATTACAGTGCAAACAAGTAACGTGGGTTTTCAATGATTTATGACAATACGAGCGTATAAAACTTAATAAAATTATACCTCCGTCATACCTCCGTTTATTTAAACTTCATCAATTTTCAAGCTCTTTAACGATCTTTTACTAAATGTCCGCCGATTTACATAATCTGATCTTGTAACGTACCGAAGGAAATGTTGTAAATCTGAATGGGAGATTCATTATTTCGTTGGATGGTTGTATTGATAAACTGTCTTTGGCATTGTGTACCCTCGTACTTGTGACCGCACACGACGCATTTGCATATTTCGTGCGGTAAGAGTAAATTTACATTATATTCTATTAGTTTATTTTAAACGTTACTGCTACGTATATGTCATATAAAGACGACAATCAAACACTCGGGTGTATACGATGAAATGTAACTAACAAGAGAATAAACTTGTTGTATGTTCTTTTTGTAAATAATAATTGAAGTTAAAAAAATAAATACCTATGCTTAATAATCATCAGAAAACAACAGCAAATTAATAACCAATAAAAATAATAATTTTTAAGAGAAACTGATCATTTCGTGCAGTTTGCTTAAAATTCGGTAAATTAATTTACCTGTTCTTACTTACCTGACATAGACACGTTTGTGTTTCGTATAATTAAAATTAAAAATGTATCTGCACATATTATGTGTAACATATGTAAGTAGTACCCGAGGCGTTTTTCTGGAAATTTTGCGAAAACGCGAACACGCCAAACGCGTTTATTTCATTGTTTTGTTCATGCTTCGCGGGAATTTCGATAATTCTCGTAATACGAGTCGAAACAAAAAGTTTCGGGTCCGGACAAAATTTTACCAAAAACAACCTGTGGACTATAATAAGGTGTTTTTTTCTAAATTTTAGGAAAACTCGAACTCGACGAAAACGCGTTTAATTAATTCATTGTTTTATGCATGTTTCGCGCGAATTTCGATAATTCTCACAGTACCTACGAGTCGAAACAAAAAGTTTTAGATCGTGCCAAAATTTTGCAAAAAAACTATAGACTATTATAATAAGACGTTTTTCTCAAAATTCAATAAAACAATAAAGTTAACAAATAAGTTTATTTAATTTTATAATAAGCTTTACAACATTGTTAAGTAAATGAAACGTATTGTAACATAGGTATATTGCATTCAATATTCAAAGAACACCGGAACATTCACAGTAATATGCATATCGAAACCGATTTTGAACGACGATAGTTCTGCAACATGAGTGGCATTAAAACAAAACATGCGTCGATAACAATTTCAGAAACAGAGACTCTGACTACTTGTAACAAGAGGAAGCTATACAAGATAGAAAAATATCTAAAGTTTCGAAAAAATGCCATATAATAGTCCATGGCTTTTGGCAAAATTTCTAAACGATTTCAAAACTTTCTGTTTCGACTCTGTACTGCGACAGATATCGATTTCCACGTAAAACATGCACAAAACAACGAAATAAACGTGTTTTCGTCGAGTTCGATTTTTCCTATTTAGAGAAAAACGCCTTATGAATTTCTTTTGGTAAAATTTTGACCAGACCTGAAATGTCCACTTAAAATAATGTTGGAAATGACGAGAAAAACGTCATTTCGTCGAATTCGACACTTATCGGTATAAAATCTCAAAATAAGCGCTTTTTTAATGACTTTTTTGTGCCCATACTCATCCGTCAGATTTTCACTCTGACTTTATCTTTGATAATTTACAACCGACTCAATAAGGACAAGGATAAGGTACACCACACGCCTCAGGGCTTATCGAGATCAGTTGAATATGACGCAAACAAAACACTCGGCCACGGGACGAACATGGTTTTTCCACAGTCGCAGTGGTATAATACAAAGAGTGTCAGTAAATTGAAATAAATTAGTGCTTTATCCATCGCTTTTGCAATATTTTAGACTAACAAAAGTTTTGGTAGGAGAATTCGTTTTTGGAGAATTCTCACGACTTTGAACTAAGTATTGGTCGCTGTAATGTGAAAGGGACGAAATTTATGCTAATATCAAAACTACGTGCTCGAATTTCACTTTACCAACATTTTAATTTTTAGAATTATCATCAAGTTTTTATTTTTAGGAGATTATATCCGTGACAAATACGATGGCGCGACAGAGCTGAGGATTAACAAAAGAGGACGACTTCAACTTCGCGACTCACGTTTTCGTCTTCCAACAGCAAACGACCTCGTATATTTAGAGGACTCTCCAAACTACTGCGTCAGAAATTTTTCTGTAGGTTCTTTGGGAACGGAGGGCCGCACGTGTAATAGAACTTCGATAGACTTAGACGGATGTAATCTACTTTGCTGTGGGCGAGGGTATAATACTATGAAAACAACGTTGAAGGAAAGATGCCAGTGTAAATTTAAATGGTGCTGTCAGGTTGAATGTAAAACTTGTATAAAGTCGGTGGAAATACATACGTGCAAGTGATTACGTGAATGGGTACATACGAGATAGGTCCATACTTCTGATGTACGCGTAATTAATGTACCATGTGCAGTACAGCTTTTTTTCAATAGATTATTTTCCATAAATCGTAAGAAAACACCCAACAGTATTTGTACATATAGATTTTTATCTACTACTAATTTATTATTGCTAAATGTACAGGGTGTCTGGTGCCCTAAAAATACACAAAATGTAAAGGCTAGATAAGTGACACCAACACATGAATTAAAACCCGATACAAACGAGAATATCCGTTCTATTTTGTCTCTATATTACGAGGACTTAGAGTTCGAAATTGAAAAATAAAAAGACGTAAAATAGATATAGTTAGAAATATCAAAAATTGAGAAACAATCATTTGTTTTAAAGTAAATTGTACCGTATGTCATTTTATGCGCTGTCGCTTATCTATCTACTCGTTAAATTTCGTACACGAGGAGCCAGACCCCGATATATACATATAATATACACCTATGCACGTATATATCTAATATTTACTAACAATGTAAACAAAAAACTGCCAGGATAAAGTATCTATTTTATATTTATTTATTTCCTTAATATAGCTACTCTACTAGGTATATATTTTGAAGTGTACGAAAATTGCATTTAAACAATAAAGCACATTGTGAATTTAAATATCTAAGTACAAAAGTTTAAAGTATTTAATATTAGGGTATATTTAGATTAGAATTTTTGTAAATAATTATAAGGTCTAGTTTAATTATAAATGTTAGTGAAAATTAGTTTAAGAAAACGTGTTTGTAACAAATTTTATACTACTTTATTACCTACAATATCGCCTGTTTGAGTCGAATTCGGCGAGCAAAAGAAAACAGCTTACATTGAAGTTGAAGCGTATTATACCAGAAAAAAAAATTACTTAAATAAATTTGATATAATTATTTAAATGTACATAATTGTTTTATCTTCAACAACGATAATAATAATTTATCAATTAAATAAACGTTACGAATTCATTGCCAGATTTATTATTCACGAGGATAACAATATGCCCACAAATTTTGGCAATTAAAATTTTATTTACAATAATTCTTTTAAGAATCAGGAAATTACATTTATTTCCGTATAAATAAATCTAGATTCGTTTAGAATAAATAATAGTCCAGAAACAGTTTACAAAAATTACCATATGAAAACGTATTTATAAACTATAGCGGTAAATTCTGACATAGGTTTGTTCGTTTGTTTGCTTGGTGTTACGTTGAGCAAAAATTTCAAAAATAAATTTTCAAACGTGCCACTAGTTCTCTTTTCGATTGTTTGTAAGGAACAAATATATATATAGGTACTTTCATTAACAATTTGAAACAAAAGTAAACTGTAAATAAGACAAAACAATTTGGTGGTTGTTCTATGTAGTGCAGGTTTAGTGTAGTTAAAACGAACAGACCTGAGACAAGAAAATTGTGCTTCTTGCTATCAGGCTCGCAGAAAAGCGAATAGGTATTTAAATCTGACTAGGTTCGCGCCTTCTATGAACGTAAATATCAACTATAATTAAAAATAAATTTACAGTTTTCTGTAAATATTTTTATCGATTTGCAGTTGTGGTTGATATACACATCCATAGATGGTGCACAAGTAAACTTACTCCCGATACTTGTTAAGCTTCTTATCTTTTCTGCGATCCTGGTAGCAAAAATCACAATTTTTGTCGTCTTTATCCCAGAATTTGCTGCTAGAATTTTTGTATATTTTCTCACTATAATTTTTGTTACCAACTCTCTCTCTCTTTCTCTCAGCTGATCCCGCGAAGCCCCACTCATTCCGAGACTGCAACCCAACATACAAGTTTCAATGAAAATTTGATAAATTAATAATGTTAATTAACAATAAAAAATATTTGATAGTTGCTTTATTTACCATTAGGGCCAATTGTATAATGCCAGTTTAAACTCGAAATTGTCCATTTCCATAGTAACAACAATGAAAAAACCCCAGCCATGGTTCTGGTATAGAGTTATGCTACCATGATAATTGTATATTGGGTTGCTGATTAAAGTTGTAAGGGGTTCCAAGTTTGCGGCTCGTTCTCTATATGAAATTTAAATATTTTGAAATTTCGACCGTGTGCTATACTTGTATTTATGATTTAAATATAAAATAAAAATAACTAAAATACCTGGAATTACTGAAACTAATTATGTATTTCTAAAATACGTGCATTCCATAATTTTTTTTTATACCACCATTTATTACCACGAAAATGTTTCGACAAAAACGGCCACAAAGAAATGTTGGTTGTATACCACAAACTGACAGAACACAGCTGTTCCATCTCTCACCTCAATGAAATGATTTCGATTTTTTCAGATTCTCTGTTAAATTCACCGTTAATTGAAGTGGCAAAAACCTATTGGAACAATATAATTTCGTCATTTACTAGTGCTCCTATTTTAGTTACCGAGAATCAGAATATCGTTTCGTTTATTGAAAACTTACCTGTGTCATTACATTTTGATCAATTTCAGTATAAACTATTGAAAGGTTTCTTCGTAATTCTAATTATAAACATTTTACTAATTGGAATAGCTTGGAAAATTTACGGAGAACGTATTTGCGAGCGTTTTATGAAACCAGGTAAATTGAGTAGTTTGTAATTATTTATTAATCAATTAATTCACCTTTCATTAGCTACGTCCAAGGCGATAGAAGAATTAAGGGCGAGCGTATCAAAACTAAAACTACCAAAAGAACATACGCCTAGAATTTAAACTTACTTTATAATTTAGAGATAAGCACTTCGATACAACCATGACAGATAGAATTAAAAAGTTTTTTGCAAAGAAAAAAACGGATGCTAGATTTAAATTGGCAGGGCCGGGACGACGTTTAAACGAATCTTCGATGTCCGTTATAAGTCCAAATAAACAACAGACTCGTTCTACGCAACGATTGGAACCTTCAGAAGCTACAAAGCAAGCTGCCGAAGCAGCCATGGCACGATTGAGCAGTCAAAAAAAAGATTCGGCTTTTAATACGTCGTTAGCAGCAATTCAAGCCCAAGTACGTAGAGAATTAGAAACGGAGAAGAAAGCGGAAGCTTCGCCGCCGTCGGCTCGAAAATCTGTCGAAAGAGATTACGAGGTGGAAAAGTCTCTGAATTTAGCTGTGAACGGTTTGTTAAAAAAAAACATTTAATTTTAGTTAATTTGCTTTATAATGTTTAGGAGTGTATTTTCGTTGCCCTATGATTAGCGATGAAATTTTGTCCAAAGAAGAGTGGAAACTAAAAATTAAGGAATTTTTGTATGAACAGTTGGAAGAAGAAAGAGGTTTAACGGCATGTCTAATAATACATTCCTGTAATTATAGTAAGATAAAGGTAAACATTAATTTGTGCACATTTTACGATTATGTTTAACAGATGCTCTTTGTACAGGTAAATGATTGTGTAGAGGTTCTTTGCAAATATTTAGATAATATAATAGCAAACCCTCAAGAAACGAAATTTCATAAAATTCGTTGTTCTAATGTAACTTTTAGAGATAAAGTATTGCCCATTCTCGGAGCTACAGATTTACTTTTTGCTGCTGGTTTTAAACAAACTCAACTGGAACATAATGGTGCTATGGAAGATTTTTGGGTTTTTAATATAGAAGAAGTCGAAGGCGTTACTACTTTAGAAGTAATAGAAATGATTTTTATAGTTATATAATCTAACAAATTAGTTGTTTATAGTTTCTTAAAGATGCTTTAAAATCGGAGGATAGAATTGAATTGGAGTTAGATAGAAACCTTCAAGTGTTATTTCCAACACAGGCTGCAAAAAGAGTGGACTTGCCCCAAGAATTTTTTGCACTTACACCGGAAGAATTGAAAAAAGAACACCAACTAAAGTAAACTGTAGCTTAATAATTATATTTTTAAAATTGTATGGCTTTTTTTTAGATCTGAAACATTAGAAAAACAAATGCAACTGAGGACTAAAGCCATGCGCGAAAAAGAGGAACAGAGAGAAATAAAAAAATACAAATTTGCTCTAATTCGTGTGCGATTTCCCGATGGACTTTATTTACAAGTATTAACGTGCAATATTTTATTAACATTATTTTTAAGTATAATTTGTAGGGCACGTTTTCTGTATACGAAAAATTTAGCGACATGGTCGATTTTATTCTGGAAAATTTAGATAATGTCGTTGCGCCATTTATTTTAACATCGCCATCTGGTCACAGATTTGAAGAAACTGATCACGAAAGTACACTATTTGCATTAAAATTGGTTCCTGCAACCATTATTACTTTTCAATGGGATCCACTTGTTGCTGATGAAATGACTAAAGAAAGCAACACTTTCTTAAAACCAGAAATTATGATGCTAGCTCAGTCATTGTAACTTATTTTAAATATTTTATAAGATTTTGCCCTATACTATGAATTATATAGTCATTGCCGAGCCTTTCAGATGTCATAATTATGAAAATAAAATGTTTGTGCACCAATAATAATTTATCACTATTGCTTTTATTTACCGGAATATTTTTCTTTCACTATTGTGCAACATCCGAGAGGTTTTAACTCTAAATTATTTTATTAATTATAAAAGATTGTTCTATAATAAATTATACTCTATTTATAGTGGCTCATTAAACTATTACTGTAAAAATTATTCATAAATTAATTTCATTAAAAAAATTAATCATCTCGGTAAACCGATCTTTATCTACTTGAAATTATATAGCCAAGACCTAAAATATAATCCTCAATTTTATTTTATAATCAACCAAAATACACCTGACCGATTTAAATATTTGTTCGGATTTTATTTAAATTTACAAACTCAAACAAATGTAGATTTATTAATAATTCTGTTATTTAAATGTACCTGTAAATTAAAAAGTAGGTAACGTTTAATTCACAAAATAAAAATTGTCCTAAGTAAATTTATTGTTTCTAACAAAATAAAAATGAAATATAATCGATATAAGCAAAGAAAAAAACTGAAAGCACATAATCACCTGCACATATTTTATTAATAATGAATACATAGTTTTTAATGGTTTCACAAACACTAAATAGATAAGCACTAGCGAGCATTACTTGGATTGTAACATGATAAACAAATTAATAAAAAAAAAACTGTTTTAAAAACACTAATAGTTAACTATTCTTACACTATAGAGCACATTAAGTTGTTGTTTTATTATTAGAGCACTACAATACACTGCAGTTTCTTTGTAACAAAATGTAAAGTACAGTTCTTTCACATATTGCCATAATACAAGCGAACCGAATAATAAGCAGTAAAATAGACAAATATTCTCACACCACTTAACTAAATATAAAAAAATTAAAAGAAAATGGGAAAGAACTGCAACACTACAAAATCACTGCTCACTAAAAATAAACCAAGTTCAGAAGTACAGGTTTAACTTAGTGTGCTTAAAACAACTCACAATCCAAACGCAAATCTTCAAATTTATTATCACAAATGCATCAATATAGTTAGTTGAAAACCTCATTAAACTTAGCGTTGCTCACCAATTTCCTGAAATAACTCAAAAAATATTAGATTTACTTAACTGTAAACATAGATTATTGACTATATTAGATTGACCTAATAACGTCGTAAATATTATAATAAACTAAATGTAAAATTAAGAATACAAAAATAAAAGTGCCTTTTTTATCCTAAAAATATGAAAAAACCAAATATCTACAAAAAAATACCTACTAGTCAAGGTTAAAGGTCAAAGCAAAGTAAGGATAGGAAAAGATATTAGGCAGTGCCCCCACGTACCACAACTATAATCAGATGATCTTCTTTTATAGCTTCGTCAGATAAATTAGGACAAGTACGTTTAAGGAGCTCGGTAGAAAAAGGACAAGGTGGAAACGAATACAAAACTCCGGTTGCTTCTGTTTCTTTGTTCAACAATGATATAACGCCGGCTGCTTCTTTTTGTTTCAAGTACGACACAAGATTACGCAACGGTCGTGTCTGTACGCTACTATCATCATTTGTTACCGAAGCAGTAGAACCGGCCAATCCCAAAAAGATTGCGTGAGAACTTGCACTTGAAATTCTTTTTTGCACATCTTCCAGTTTAGGCTGATCTAAACGTAATCTCTGTGTAATTCTTAATTGATGTTTTCCATCTTCGTCTTTCATCAGTCCATCCATTATGTCTGTGTCGCCGTCGATTAAATGAAATTTCGCAGGGAACAGAGAATTCTTTAATATTAACGCACCTTGCCATATGTTAGAGCATTTTCGTGCAACTTCCGGTAATGTACGACTCGATGCTAGTAAACCTGCTCTGCGAGAACCGCTGTCCGAATCTGAATCGGGCGAACGATGAGGCGATCGAGAGCGTGAACGATCGGCTCCCCGAGAGCCAGATCTACGCCTATCAAACTCTATTTCTCCAGCAGGGCGATTCCATTCTTCTTCGGAATACCTGTAAGGTCCTCTACTGCCTCCTCGTCTTTCAGGGTAAGCAGGCCTGCCTCCCCTATAACCTCTGTAGCTCGTCTCGCCTTCGTAAACGTCATATTCATACTCCACTCCTCGTCTATAATCGGCAGGATCATCGTGGGGCGGATAAACCTGTTTAGGACGATGATAAGGTAGAGGAGGATTGACGTCGGAAAAATCAGTCCTTAACCGCCGTTCGGGGCCTCCTAACGGAAATCCTCGCATTTCCTTCACGGCTGCAGTTGCTGCATCTATACTGTCATATAAAATGTATGCTTGATTATCTCCCTTGGCATAATCGATTTTTTTTATTGCGCCGAAACGATCGAATTCACGTTCTAATTGAGGAACCGAAGTCCAAGGTCCTAACCCTCCAACCCATATACGAGTAGTAGGAGTAACTTTTCCGTAACCTATTTTGCATTGAAATTTACCGATATATTGACCAGAAAGTTCAACTTTCGCACGGTGTGCCATATCTAATGTTTGAAAACGTACAAATGCAAAGGCATTTCCCGTACCAGGGGGCGGACGCTTTATATCGATATCTTCGACGATACCGTAACGTCCAAAAATGCGTCGTAATTCCTCTTCCGTTATATTAATTTCTAAATTTCCTGCAAATAATGTACGAGTCGAAAGGGGATCGTCTTCGGGAGAAATATGATGGAGATAATTAGGAAATTTGTCTTTCTTGTTTTCGGCTTTTTCGAAAGGGGTGCGGGGCACCGAATGTCGCGGAGGCCCGTAAGCATGCCCAGGTGGCATGTGCGGTGGCCCGTGATGTACTGGAGGACGTGTCAAATACTCATGGTGAGGAGCTGGCAGGGCTTCTCTTCTATAAGCTTCACGATGAACTGGAACTCCCGGAGGAGGCCCGTAGGCACGTTCATAACGGTCAATAGGGCGTAAGCGTTCAGGGCCCGGAGATCTAGCATAATAATGTCTGTCGTATTCTGGACTTATCGATCTTGGCCTACCTCGATACATCTCGTTGGTGGAGCGCGGAACCTCATAAACCACTTCGACTAAAGCAACCTTATCGTAAATTATAATTCGAGGTTTGCCATGCTTTGCATCTCTAGCATCTTCCGGATTGCGAAAGCAAACATAAGCCACACGCTCGTCGAGATCGTGCGCTATTCTAATACTCAGGTCACCATACTTCTTGTATTCTCGATACAATGTGTCTTTAATGAGTTCGTCGCTTGCTTTGGGATGCAATGCACTTACGCATAATACTTTATAAGGATATCGTTCGGGAGGTCTTAAATATTCATCCCGATGGGGAGAAAGATACCGCGGTCTGGGACTTGGGGAACGACTACGGCGTCGCCGAATGCGTTCCGGAGTGATTCTTTCGTCGGAGCTGTCATCGTAACGTCCCATACTAGAACGAGATCTCTTACTTCGTGGGGGAGTGTCTCTATCACTACTTCTCTTCATATTCTGTATTCTTACAGTGATTCGGTCCCTTCCAGAGCCGATCATACGCACTCTGCACAGCTACACAAACGATAACACCAGCACAAGGGACGACACGACACTCCTTCCACACCTCACCTAAAAACACAACACAGACACTCATATTTATCTGTAAACACACTTAAAAACTTGTATAATACTACTATAACAATGAAAACATACTTTGTTTAAATACACAGCACTGGATTACGGTAATTCACGAATTTAATACATACAAAGTAATTTCAAGCGGCATCAGGAAGTAGAAAATGGCTGCTGCAGGATATTAGATGCTGTCAAAATGTTTTCTCGCCTAACGACTCCGTAGTCAAACGAAATTATTTCAGCGGCAATTTTAAATACCAAACTTAAAAATGTTTATTCGTACAGTTACTATAAAGTTAGTAAAATAAAATATAATACGTTAGTTTATATTGGCGCTTAACATATGACGTATTAATTAACTAATACATGATTTAATTTTATTATTAAAATTTGAATGTACAATATTAGTGATACTTTTTGTACAATTTTGATCATCCTGTATGTATTAGTGCCAACTTTTAAAAGAAAATTATACCAAACTAAAAATTTCTAGATATTTATGCATAACCTTAAATAATTTTATTACTAATTGTTTATTATTTTGAGAAATCCTTGTGATAGACATGACGATTTTAAAGAGAGTTCAAGTATAAAAGACGTTATAGTTTCTAATTTATTATAAATAACTTAATTACGCTTTGTAGCAATGGGCAACTTTTGCTAGAATTTGGCATGTCTTCGATGCTAGTTGGCAAAATCCATTTGAATCTGCAGAGCTTCTTAAGAAGTACTTGATGGGTTATTATAAACCTATTTATCATCCAATGAGTAAGATGTTTAAATATTCATTCTTCTATTATTGAGTTTACGGTGATTGACCCATCAATTTATTTAAATTGTTGTAACTTCAGAGATATTCCACTGATTGTTTTAGAAATATTTAGTTGGCGATTCCATATGTTATTATAAATTAATTTTGTTTATGATCGATTGTTATACTACAGCCCTATCTACTGCTCAAAGAATTAATTACAATAGTCATTAGTTGAGTTATCAATTTTTGCATATTTATTTTTTAGGTGATTGTGGCGATCATGTTATTGTAATCAATAGTGCCGATATTGCTTTGCCTGGAATAGAATGGAAGAAAAGGGTATATTTCCATCATACTGGGTATCCTGGTGGAGCTAGTTGGACTTTAGCATGGGAATTACACAAGAAAGACCCCACTTTGGTATTAACATAAATTTTAAATAACACAAAGTTTATGTAATATTTTTAGGTACTGAAGAAAGCTGTGTATAATAGTATGGATGGCAATTTGCAAAGACGTTACACAATGGAAAGATTGCACATTTTCCCAGATCAAAACGTTCCTCCTGAATTAATGGCAAATGTATCTAATCAAATCAGGCAAATTCGACAAGTTCCTAAGCAGCTCGATCATTACACCAAAAAAGAAATCGAAGAATTTCCAAAATTAATAGATTATCCGAAGGATTATGCGCTTAGATGATGTGTTTTTTTTTTAAATAATTTGTCTTATTGTTAGCAAGAATATATTCTTAAAATCAAGAAAATTGTTTGCACTATTGCTGTATGAAGATGATTTCATTTATAAAGTAAATAGTTATGCCATCACCATTTATTTTCATTATTAAAGAGCAAACGCTAACATATGGTTTTTAATTAGCTTCATTTTGTATAAAAAGTAACAAAATGTGTTGAAACCATTTTAGAGTATATTTTACCGTATACTAATTTTCAATATGTAAATCATTACATACAGTGTAGGCACTAACATGCATCATTGTATGACGATTTTCATGAAAATTCTTAATAGCAATATCTCTTGTTTCTTCCCAATCGTATAAGGCACGATAAAGTGGTCTAACATATTTCATTCTTCCAACTTTGTTTATCCAATTTAATGTAGGCTCGATTTTGTTCTTCCAATGGGCTTTCAATCCAATTCTTAGCCATCTAAATTTGATTTCTGCATTTTTGGAGGAATCAAAAACAAATATTTTTTCAATCTGTTCTAGCTTTTCAACAGGCTGAGGTTCTGAATCGAGAATTTCTTGTAACAATTGAATAACTTGATTTGTACTTAATTTGTTCAAGTCGTCTTTAGTAAAAGGCGATTCTTTTTGAGTTATATCCCAATTCAACCACAGATTTTTATAACAATTGCATACTTCTGTTAGAGTCATATCATACTTGGGAATTACGGGTGGCATTCCAGGTTTATGTAACCACATATTCCAATCTATTTCTTTAATAGTAATCTTATCTTCAAAGTATTTTTCGAAGAATGATCTAAATGTATTTGTATCTATCGATTGAAATTTGTACATTTTGAAATATTTGCGCAAAAATGGCTCAAAATCGGCTGAAACATAATTCAATGGTTATTTAAAAAAAAATAAAATAATTTAAATTGTACCTGGACCTCCAACAGTGTCTTCTAAAAAACGCAAAAATGTGTGGCCTTTTTCATAAGGAACACTAGAAAAGGCATCATCCGGGTGGGTGTTTTCCAAATCAACAACTAGGCTTGTTAAGGGATTTTCTTCTCCAAAAAGTTCAATCTAATGTAAGATAAATGTTAGTCAGCATAATGAGTACGTTTTAAATTGAAGAAGCCCTATATGATATAATGTTCTCGAGAAACAAGACCTACGACCTAGACGTAAGCTTTTGTAACAATTTATTTGAAATTTATAATAAGCTTACAATTAGATTTAGCATAATTATATGAATATATTTGATTAATTAAGTTTAAGGTGTTATTTTTCTATTAATTTAAGGTCTTGCATCAATCGAGTTGGTGGTATAATATAGCAAAGTATTAAATAGAGTACTTACTGTTTCTCTTAAATTGGTAGTTCCACAGTATGCTTGAAAATCTTGTTCTTTTGTGTTAGTCAATTGACCTATGATTTTCCTTTCGACAAATACTGTAAAACCTTCATTTAGCCAAAAATGTTCAAAATTACAATTTGTAACTAAATTTCCTGTCCAACTGTGTGCGATTTCATGTGCAACAACGTTAGCTAAAGATCTATCGCCTGCCTAAAATTAAAATATTTAATCAAGTTAATAGCGTACTATTATAACATAACAATAATAACATACAAGAAGAGTAGGTGTAACAAACGTTAAACATGGATTTTCCATTCCACCGAATGGAAAACTGGGTGGTAAAACTAGTAAATCGTAAATTCCCCACACGTAAGGCCCACAAATTTCTTCGGCAGTTTTTAGTTGATTTTCTGTTTCTGCAAACTCGTAAGCGGCTTCCTCGATAATTTCTTTTTCAGCCCACACAGTAGTACGCGGACCAATTTTTCTGTGATCTAAAGCACCGATTGCAAAAGCGATAAGGTAAGATGGAATAGGAATTTTTTGAATGAAAGTGAACACAGACGTCCTTTTTGTATCTTGTTTATCTTCACGTATAGCAGACATCACTACCGTGAACTCTTTTGAAGTAGTTATCTGAAGAAAATAAATGCTGAAAATGGTTAGCACGTACAATAAACAATCTACATACTGTTGCAGAATAAGGTGTTTTGACATAGGGAGTATCCTGGCATGGAATAACTGTTCTGGCATGCACCGGCTATAAAAAAATGTTTTAAAACATTGGTGCTTAATACAGGTATTTCGATATAAGTACCTGGAATTGACTGAAGACGTACCGCAATTTTTTTCCAGCAGTTTGATCTGGTTCTAACCATTGTATACCAGCTGCAATAGGTTTCGTTTCATAATTTATCTTTACAACATAACTACAATATGGTATCGTTACATATTTAATTATTAAAATAATAAGATTTAATCATACTTATTTACAGTTTTTACGGGAAGGTCTATCGTTAATTTTGCACCAAAAATCTTATCGGGTTCGCTAATATAATATTTTAGGGGTTGATTCAATTCTATTTCATGAATTCCTGAAATATCCAGATCCTTAGTATCTAAAATCTATAATTTGTGTTAAAACAAACTCTGTTAATAATGAATACACACACACACATACATATATAAATATATATATATACTTACTTACCACTTCATTAACACTTGTATCAACTTTTTTAATATTTAATTCAACATTTCCACTGAAAATTTTCTTTTCAAAATCGGGGCTTAAAGACAATTTAATGGAAGTCACTATAGCTAAATCTGGAAAAACATAAAACGGTTTACTTTAAAATATATCTTATACCGATATGTGTACCTGGCCTAGAAAATGAACTGGGATCCAAAGGACTTAAACGTGGCATTCTAGTATTGCTGTATTCCTTAATTAAAAGGAACTTATTAACTAAAATAATAAAAATGATACTTATATAATATGTATATCTATAACCACTTCATAAATTAACTGATAACAAAAATTTACGTTAAACTAGAACTTTATGGTAAAGTTCTGTTGCTACGAGGATCCGTGATAAAAGTGGAACACAGAACTATAGGTATTAATTTTATTAATTACTATTTGTTAACTATGTTATTAATAAAATTAATGGATTTTTACTATTATTTGATTCATCTTTACTTGCTATCTACATAATTATCTTATTATTTATGAATAGAAAATAGAAAATAAAAAATTAATTGGAATTTCTAGTATTGTCACTAATGTTTTTTTACATATCTGTAACCTGTACGATGTTGCCGATCTTTTAATATCACCCACAAAATTTTGTATTTATAGATTACAGTCCATAAAGTAAAATGTTTGATGGATTTTAGAAAAAAAAGCACTTACATTTAAATTTTATATATTAATTTGACAACGTTGCATAATTTCTCTTAATTTCTTGTTTACGTTTACTTGTTGGTTATAATGTTCGAAGCTCAAGAAATAAACGCCGAACACAAAGATTTAATACACGATGTTGCTTATGATTTTTATGGTGATCGTATGGCCACATGTTCGAGTGATCAATACGTAAAGGTAAATATTTTTTACAACATAACCTTAAACCGATGTTTGTATATATTAAAATTAACGGATTCTTAGGTTTGGGACCAGAACAGTGAAGGTAAATGGGTATTAACTTCCAATTGGAAAGCTCACAGCGGTTCGGTATGGAAGGTTACATGGGCACATCCGGAATTTGGACAAGTGCTTGCGACTTGTTCGTTCGATCGTACAGCTGCCGTTTGGGAAGAACTTGGTCTGTTGTTTTTATTTAATAATGCACGTTTTAAACGATATAAATATTATTTTACAGTAGGCGAAACTCCCGGTCCTGGAGAAAGGGGTACCAGACATTGGGTCCGTAGAACAAATCTGGTTGATTCACGCACTTCTGTTACGGACGTCAAGTTTGGTCCCAGAACTCAAGGTTTGCAATTGGCAACTTGTTCGGCCGATGGTGTTATACGAATATACGAAGCTCCCGATGTTATGAATTTAAGTCAGTGGACGTTACAACATGAATTGCAGTGTAAATTGTCTTGTAGTTGTCTTAGTTGGAATCCTAGCTTGTCAAAGTATGTGTTTCTATAATCTTAATTCAATTGCGTAATTTACGTTGACATTTTAGAAATCATCCTCTAATGTTAGCAATAGGTAGTGATGATACTAATCCTGCAACAGGAGGGAAAGTATTTATTTATGAATACAGCGACAATGTACGGCGCTGGATGAAAACTGAAACTATAAGTAGTATAACAGATCCTGTTCATGATATTTCGTTTTCACCAAATTTGGGTAGAAGCTTTCATTTATTAGCGGTTGCCACCAAGGACGTTAGAATTATAAGTCTCACTCCTATAACGTAAGCTGTTACAGAACTGTTCAAATAAGCAGAGTAAAACATATTTTTATAGAGATAATGCAAATTTGCAAAGTGGCTTGAGTAAATTGGAAATACAGACTGCTGCACAGTTTGACGACCATGGATGCACTGTATGGAGAGTTTGTTGGAACATTACTGGCACCATATTGGCATCAAGCGGTGACGATGGATGTGTTCGTATGTTTAAAAGTAAGATTGTTTATTGGTCGATATAGTTAATTGTTAAATAAAAATTATTTGCATAGTGAATTATATAAATTCATGGAAACCAGTTGCTGTTTTAAAAGGAGACGGAACACACTTACCAAGCGATACTCAGCGAGCGTCTGTGTCTTCGACAACTGGCATACAAAGTCCAACTATTTCACAGACTGCCAGGTATATCAAACTGGGCACTATTGCACAATCACGTGAGGTTCCTTGGCATTAATTCCAATGTTTTGTTTGGGGCTTTTTATTGTGGAGTTTACCTAATTCCTTCTTTTTTGGTGAATTTAACATTTATCTCTATGAAATATAATTAATTTAAGTATAAGTTCACTTTTTATATAAAGTAAAATTTAAGTTTAAAAAATTGTTTAGTTCCTATTATAAAGGTTAATATTTTTGTATTTGTGCCATAAAAGGCAGTTATAGAATTTTATTTTAACAATTATTTTAAACTTATTAAATGTTAAATTTACCTTATTGTAACTAAATTTCTATTTTATTATTAAACGACTTTAAAAAGTGTTTAAATTTGCAGTAGTGTTGCATACAGTTTTGTAACGAGTAATTAATAAACTGTTACTTTTGTAATGTGATTGTTCTTTAATTACAAAGCTTTGTTTGTAAAAATGGAATAGTTCCAAGGTATTGCTTCTGTATCCTGTAAATATGAAGCAGTCACATTTTTTAATTGACAAGTAAAAACTGACAAAATGGTTATTTTGAACCATATAAATTTATCAATATTAATTATGCATTTTATTCTAGTATTTTATGGCAATTTAATAGTAAGATTGTTTATCGATTGATATAGTTATTTGTTAAATAAAAATTATTTGTATAGTGAATGATATAAATTTATGGAACTAGATATTTATTTATAAATGATAATAATCGCAACTTTTTCAAAATTTTTAAACAATAACATTTTGTTAACGATTACGATTGACACAAAAGTATTGCTAAATAACACAATTTACAACTAAAATTATCGAACTTACCAATTTCGAGGCGAGTCTCTTCATTGTTTTTAAATCATTAATTGTAATATCGTTATAGAAACGATTGTTATAAAGAAAGCGTTGTGTGGTAATTACCTATCGGATAAATTTATCTGAACATGTAAAAGATGTGTTTATCGTGTTAATTCAAAACAGCTTTTATATGATTTATTCTTTTCTTTAATTTTACAACCAAAACCTTTTCAAATTATTAGAAAATATTATTCCTTTTATTTTGTCGACTAAATATTACTATCTATAAATATTTTCTCTCCTATACTTTTAGGTGGCATCTACTAAATATATATATAGTTTATAATTTTTTAGTGCTAAATGCCTCAAGGGTACTATTCTACAACTTTTAATGTATATATTCAGTTATCTAATACATAATTGGTTTTAAAAATAATTAAAGATCTTATTATTTAATATCATTTTCATTTAAACACCGATATATAATTAATTTGTAATTTTTTATTTTATTTTATTTGTTTCAGAAATAATCTTTCCTTTGCAGATATCTTGGCACATAGATCTAATGTCCTTGATAATCGTTTGTATGTACCATATCGTCCATCCACAATAATATCACCACAATTATTTCTCACATTACGCCAGTCGTTTAATTCAATTTAGTTCAATTTTTTAATAATTTGTTTTAAAATTTTGTGATAGATATTAGTGATGTTAGAATTTAAAGTATTTACACGTAGTATTTAAAAATTATAAGGTTGTGGCTATAAAAATTTGTAAAATGGTTTTTATTATAATTTAAGGTACCTCTATTGAAAAGTATTTAGCCTCGCAGTGCAAGTACCGTACGTAACAAGTATTATAGTAATAAAACAGGGTACAGATGATAATCTCGGGGAATAACTGTGAAGCAATATGTTGAAGTGAAAGTAATTTAGTATTTGTAAAATAAGAGTTAAAAAATTGATTTTAGAAGTAAAAAAAAAACCTTATAATCCATATATGGACGGCATAAATTAGAAATTTTTCGAAACAATTATTTTAAGCAATTATCTTTTGTAACAGGAACTATAATTTGTATTACGTTTGATATACATTCTGTTAGAAATAGGTTGAACAGTCACTCATTTGATAACTAAACTACGTATAGATTATAACAAATGTTCGTAATAGTATTAATAACTATAAATATAAATAGTGACGATACCTTTTCTTGCCTATATAATAATGCAAACTTTAATATTTTGTACAAATTGTTGCAAAAGACAATAAAAGTATTATATTATATGTAGTTTTTATTTGTTTCCATTTTATAATTATTTATCGAATTTCAACTTTTGTTCATACAGCTGAAGGGGGCTTAGTATAAGATTTTCTGTGTTTGCCCTATAACATAATTATTATTCTTAACAATCTTAAATAAATTATTTTATAAAATTACTTACAATGTCTTGATTATAGGGCATATTTCTAGCAATATAACTTGCAATTGATCTAGCAATAGGATCGCTCAATATAGCCTTTTGTGTCACCTTTTGTTTTGCTGAAACTGTATAAAAGAGTTTATTGTTAGTTACAATTGTTATAGGCATATAGTACATATATTAATAATACTATAAATACTATCTGTAATAACTTTAAATGACAAAGATTTGACTGGAAAAAATTCCTAATGCAATATAGATACATATATATGTTGCAGCATATCATTAACATATAATTTAATCGTGCAGTTTAAATCGTAGAATTCAAAATTATTATAACTTCTTAATGACAATATTAAAATTCATATAGGGTAAACTATAGCACATTAAGGCCGAGTATCAGAGTAAGGAGTATCGGATAAGTTTAACCGAAGAATAAAAATTAGTTAATTCAATTTAAATGAAGGCGTGTGATTAAAAATTGTTACAAGTTACAAGTTTTCTTTTTCAATAGCAGAACTGAATTTGAAATTGGAATACTAATGCTTTAATCAAAAAAATTAACGTATTCAGTAAATTGTGCCTATAAAACGATAAACTGAAATTTTTAATTTTAATAAAAAAAGATCTTCAGATTTCAATTTGTAAAACCATTAAATAATTTAAATTTGATATAATCTAAATATTCTAACTTTTAGTTAATTTATATACTAAGCAGCAAAGTAGGGGAAATGTACCTAAAAATGAGAAAATGAGAAATGTATGAAAATGAGATTATGTAGGGTTAAATGAGATTTTGTAATTTTGACAAAAAGGTAAATTGCGATTTTTATAATAAGTGCACAGCAATTGTTATTGTTAGTGAATGTAATCCTAAAGTGATCCTGCAAATAAAACAATATAAGGTGAGATATTCCCGTAGGAATTAATGTTAAATTACTTAGATTAAGTACGAATTTCATGCGCGAATGATTGCTGCATATTTTACATATTTTTGTGGTAAATAATGTGAATGCATTAGTTTATATACCTACTTACCTATACAGTATGGATAAAATGGGATATTCTGTTTTATCTCCATATATATATTTTTTATTTCGGATACTTTCTATATATTGAATTATTATGTACATACTCATCAATATCATACGAATAATTACGTTTATGCATATTCTGTCCATCTTCTACTAAAGTTCCGAATAACTTCTGTACGATATACACACGAACACTATATTCAACAAATAGCTTATTTGGAACTTATTAGAAGATGGCCCTAAATAAACTTACGATTACAATTTTAATGTGTAATCAAATATTATCTCATTTTACTTTTTGCCATTTTCAATTTTAGGCATTTTACATATAGGTCTGTAGTTTCTGTAGTTTCTCTATTTTTTAAAATAACTTTTTAACAAGTATTCTCAATTTGAATCTTGATATATATTTTGCACTTAAATAATATTAAAGAGTAATATTATATATATATTCGATTCCTTTATATTGTGGACATGTCTTCTGTTATATAAAAAAAATTGAAGTGAAAGTATCCCGTTTTAAGCCCATCACTTCATCCAAGTTGTTTTATAATTATAAAATGTTTGTTGTTACATTTCTATGGGGGTCTATTCTGTATAAAATCTGTTTAACACACCTCGTTAACTTGTTATCACCGGATGAAAATGTACAAAATCTTTATTGTGATTGGTTGTTAGTTAGTTGTTTAACAGGCTTTTAAAAATAACAGATTTGTTACAAAATAGACCCCCCGCCCTTATATAAGCTGTTAAAAAACAAATTTATCTATGTATAATATTAATTTTTTTGGAAAATGTTGCTGCCGGCACATATTTATAATAGGTACAACAAACTGTTTCGTAACATTTTCTTGTCGACAAAAAATCCGATTAGCCGTCTGGCATTATTATTAATCATTTTAAATTCTATGTTTAGAACAAATTATATCCGAACTGAAAAATTTCATTTATTTGTCTTAAGTTTGTTCGACTACCTATATCATCGAGGCACGTATAATTCTTCTTCGGGCGTTTTCGCCCAATGGAGATGTGACTATCGTAATAGCAATTCTTCCTTTCGATGCTGCTGTCCTAAATAATTCCGCGGAGGAACAATAAATCATTCTTGCAGGTTCTTTAATCGTGAGGTTTGTCATCTTCCTGCACTCCTCGTTCTTGCAATTTTTTCCCCCCAGGTATTATTAATTGCAGTAGACAATTACTTTTCTTCTCACGTATGACCGAAACACTTACGCCAGTTTTTGTCTTTTGATTATGTTAATTAGTTCTCGTTCTTTATTTGTCCTACCTACAGGACATATTCATTTGTTCTCGTTTGCATCCATGATATATTAACATGATGAATCGGTAGGTACTTAATAGTCATTGAATCGGTAAAGTGGTCACGTGTAATGATTAAAATGACTTTTGAAGCATTCTAAACATTTTAAAAGTTTTTAATTAAATATCTATTAAGAAAGAAAGTTTCCTATGTTAAATAATTACTCTCTATTTATTGTCTTTTGTATTTATTATTTATATTTATTTTGTACTATTGATGGCGACAATCATTGATTTTTCATCTACTTACTTAATTGTTGAATAAAATTGTTTTATATAAATATACATATACAGGTATGTAGGTACATATTTTAATTCACATTCATTATCTATAATGGTTTTTGTATGTATCAATATAGGTATAGATGCATATTTTAGAACGTATTATATATTTGTTTAAATTAAAACATTAAACAATAATACATTTTTATTTTAATATTGTTTTTAATAGTGATTACTACTTTAATTAAACATTTTTAATAGGTAATTCCTTTCAATTTTAGAAGTAAAGAATATATACAAATTTAACAAAAGGTCAGATTGTGGAAGAAATGAGAATTTTACAATAAAACACAAATTTAAATTAGAAGGGGATGGTATTATTCTAAAAGTCGTTATAGATTCTACTTTTGTCTGTTTAAAAAATATGTTAGCAATAAGTTTTAAGAAATTGAACTACATACTAGCTTGTAGTTGATGTATTTTATACACATAGATGGCGCTTACGTAGAATTTGTTTTCAATATTTTTTTAATCATCGTTCTTAGGCGATCCTGTTGGAAAACTAGAATTTCAATTGGTTTTGGCTTAGGCACTGTTAGAACTTCTAGGTATTCGTTCTATAATTTGCTCCCAAGACACTTATTTGGCGTAGAAGCTAATAAAAATATCTTGAATCTATTTTGCAAATAAATGAAATTTTCAAATTCTCAAACAATTTGTTCTAGGCAAATAGAATTTAATAATTATTATAAGTAATATAGAACCACCTAAAGTTATCAAAAATATTCATAATTAGCCTCCGTATTTTACAAATTTAATTAAACCAATTACCTTTATCGAAAACAATTTATTATTCAAATCTAACAATAAGTATCGAATACTTTTGTTTCTAAATGAAATACTATTTCGATCTGTATTGAAATTATCTGTACGCCATAAAAGTTTATGTTCCGTTTCAATTTACCTAATCCGGATTTAATAATATGCGTCATATTATCGCGTTGCATTAATAAGAATAAAATACAAAAAGAATAGATATTTAAAAAATAATTGCGAACTTTAAAAAATTTATAAGGTCAAAATGCATTCAGGGGGTTCAAAAAATGTATACACACTTTCATAGATGTTATCTGCCTATTGACTTTTTCAAAGTTGAATCGATTACGGTAGCAATGTCTAGTACAATGATCTCTCGAAGGTGTCGCTGCTCGCACGAATTACTAGCATCCCAACAAACGGAAGGAGCCCAAAATCATTTAAATATAACATGTGTAATGTGTACAGCAGTGTAATGTCGATGGAGGCATGTGTTTGCAACATAATCTCTAACACGTATTCGCGAGAAGTTTGAAGTCCTTGCCATGGTACCGTGGTGCGATGTGCACCTGATTCACCGTAATCAGAAATATCCGAACACTTTTGATAACCACTTTGGGTAGCTGTTGTAATTTTACTACTTATAAGTTAAACTTTTATTTTTTCTAGAGATTTTTTTGTTGAAGCGTGTATACATTTTTTTGGACTTCTTCTTTCCATATAATACAGATGAAAGTAACTGTGCTATTTTATTATGTATCACCACTTATAAGTAACCGAGACTTCAAATATGCAAGCACCTATAAAAATCCAATAAAATTTAGTCACTGGGTAAACTGATTGATTATTTTTTCACTTGTGATTAAATAACCATATATAGCTCATCCAAACCTATATGATGTTCACGTCATCGATGCAAGGTTACTAGATGATGACGTTTCACATAGTGCTGTCACCTCGTACCTCGTATTTTGACAGTTCTAATAAATTGTGGTCTTTCTTTATACAATCTAATGTGTGCGTAAGTAAATCATCTATAGAATATATCGCTTTCCAAACTTTAAACCGAATTACAAATAAACAATCTAGTAACTTTTTGTTGATGACGTGAATTGCACATAGGTTTGGATAAGCTATATATCGCGATTCAAAATAGCATTCAAAACTTATAATAGTAGGTCACCAGAAAGACTTGAAAATTACTTGGTACCGATTATTCAACACTTATGTAAACGTGTAAATTAGTCCTTGTCCATCCAAAAAAAGGCAACTGATAATAGTCTGTAAATTACAAAAAATTAATTTGTTTAGTTTGATTTTCATCAATGTTCATATACACACCCATGTACATATGGGGCTTATATGGGATTTTATATAACATTAAATTTTCTAATTCGTTTATTTTCAAAAGTTCGGAAACTTGTTTGACTCGTTTTGTAATCTATTGTAATTTTGTAATTAAAAGTAATGTCTTTTCAGATAGAACAAACGTGGAAAATGCCACGACCTGTTCGAAATCTTATTAAAAGTTCGGGAACGCGGAACCGCGTCAGTTACGTTTGGTGATTAGTATATATCGCGTCTCGTCGTCGTCGTCGTCATCGTGTTGATTGTGTACGTGTCGTTTTTGTGAAAATTCGCGTTTTCGTTGGTGGATGACTTTCTATGGACATTCAAAGAGCTTCTACAGATCTGCTTGAGAAAGGTACAGGTTTTTATTTTGTTTTTAATTAATTTTGAGGCAGGGTATATTGAAATGAAAGTTTGTCGTCGTTGCGTAATTAATAAGCGATATCTATTTTGATGTCTTGATTTTGATATTTGTCTCTTGATGTACTACTAAATATAGTACGGCCCCTGCAAGTTTACCATGCGCCTTTAAAAGTACTTTAACAAAAGTTTAGTTATTGTAATAAAATGATTAATTTCACGTTTTTGCTTTAAGATTATCTGGATTTAGTGTGTACCTACTGAACAAGTTCAGACATGAAAAACAACTTGGTCGACAGTAAACCTTCATACTTTGTGAATTTGTGCTGAAAAAGTTACCAAATGTTGGAGTTACGTTACCAAAGCCGGTATTTTTACATATATTATTATGAAAGTATATTAAGTGGTATTTCGACGAGGTTTTACTGTATAAAGAAATGTATTGTATCCACGCATAGTTCCGATTGTTAGAGAAATTTTTAATGTCATGCCTCGTATAACGCAACATTTTTCTGGAACAACACCCGCGTTATACAAGGGTTACCTGTAAATACATATTTACATACATATCTATGGTGGATGTACTATAGCAGTTATAGAATCGTTGTTGAACGATATCTCGTGTTGTCATTTTTCTAATTTAAAATGTTGAAACCATACTAGAATTTTGCAAATACATTGTAATATCCCGATAAATAATTATTAATACCTACTTAATATTATTTTGGTGTTTATTATTGGAAAAATTGGAGTTTTCTACGTTAACGTCCGTATTAAAATACCAAATAAAATCGCGTAGGTATTATAAATTATTTTTATAAAAAAAAATAGAATAATGACGGTTTGCTTATATTGGTCAAAATAGTAGACGAGCTTTTTTTATCAAAATATTTAGTTAGCCATACAATAGGTTTTTGTTTTCGTAAATGATAACAGCGATTTAACAGTATCGCATAAATATTATGAAATGCCACACGCAATTTGAACCCCCAACTTTGAACAGTTGTAACTTGGTAATAAATGAATTAACGATCATTATCTTAATAGCGTTACATACAAGACGTTATATAGTAATCGATTTAACCAGCAATATGCAATGCGGTAGTTCTAATATTCGAATATTCTGTTTGATTTTTTGTTTTTGTTGAATTCGTACCATCCCGGTACAAATTACACGACCCGGTGTGTAATTTGTACAGGGGTGGTACGAATTACACAAATATGAAATTTCTACTGATATATTTTACAGCACAGAACGGAGCGAAATACGCATTAACTATATGATGGTACCTATTCATCTTAATGACACGTAATTACAGTATATTTCTCATGTATCCAGTTCTTGTTGAATGTCGCGCCATAAACTACACATTCTGCTGCTGGTCGAGACAGGCTCGAGCTGGAGTTCTTCCTGCGGTGGTTTCTTCTGGTTTTTGCGCGATTCCTTCTTAGAAGTACTGTGGTTCTCTTCTTGTCGGCGCTTTCCTTGTATTTCGCCCATGACGTTTGCTGCCCCGAGTTCGAGGGGCAATTCTCGTTGGAAGTCTTGTGTACATAACACTGGAAGACTTTGAAAGTCCCTGGAAATCCTTGAAAATCCCTGGAAGTCTTTGGAAGTCCCTGGAAATCTTTAGTCGTTGGAAGTCTTGTGTACATAATTTTTTTGGTGATTTTTTGGTCATTATTTTGGTGACAGTTGGACGTTAATCGCAAGTACTGTTATCACCTGTAGTTGGAAATAGTGAGACACTTGGTTGTTCAGACATTGGCGGCTCCGCCTCCCACAGAAAGGATTTGAACAGGCGGCGAAAATTCAGTTACACTGGCAGGAGCAAAATCGGCATTTGTAAACACTATTCTATCGACGGGCAACAATTCACACTTTTTTGAAGCCGTCGACGGCAGTAGATACAGATAACACTTTACAACAATGGCCTGTTTGATGTGAAAGCAAAAGATGGCTCTGAATCCGTTATTTTCAACGTCGCCGTTAACGTGTTATTATCATGGAAACGTACGAAATTCTCGATTGTGATTGGTTATTAGGTTCTTAACGCCGGCGTCGAATATAACAGAAACGATAGGGCTGAATGTATCGGTACGATTTACACGCCGAACATTAGCAATTCCGGTTCACTTATAACGGGTGACGAATCACGTGTTTTCCTAGTAACGACGATGAAGATGATGTTTTCTTATATTAAACACAAACATTATCCTAACACAAACCATTTTCATCTTGCCTTAGCCTTATATCAAACAGGTCAGAAGTACGCCTTTTCACCGTCAACACACATAACTAACTACAACACACACACAACATTTCGTGGCGATATTGAAATATGCAGGTGGTACGATTTAACAGCAAGTACAATTTACACGGTATTCCCTTAGGTTCCTACGATAAATACGCTTTTTTTTGTCTTGTAAATACAATTCCAAAAAAAATACCTGCCCACTTATTGTGTCAATTATTCCTCCGCGACAATAACGACAATTTACTACATTCTTAAAATTAAATAATCAAGGTTTCATACAAACTATTATGCATTTAAAAAACGTAATCTATTTTAATTTATTTGTTAGTGCAATTGTTTCATCGCGTCGCGTTACCTTTAATTAATATTAATTTAATTGCTACGCGTTTTAACTGACTACATATCTATATAGAAGACGTTATATAAAATGCATTACCATTTTGTTTTGTTTTGAATTTTAATATGGGACATTTAATACATCAACAAAATTGAATCTTTTTTTTCCTTTTGTTGTAATTACTGCAGTCCAAGCAAACAAAGCCGACCACAAGTGAGCAGTTGAAAGACAATATTTGTCAAGATTTTCAGCGGAAAAGCACCAAAAACAAATAAAAAGAGCACGGTCTTGTAGTTACGATAGCTAAAGGTAGCCATTTCGCAGATATACGTATTCCACGCACAATTGGAAAGACTGAATTAACGATTAACTAAAAAATATGTATATAATAATACCGTTTCTTTTATGTCACCCTATATGCAACGGAACGCGATTACGATTAATTTAAACAATTTTAAAATTCAGATAGTTACCTATAGCAAAAATGTTAGACGTTCTCGATAATTGCACCGATAGATACCGAATCAATTTGTCGCCTTCGAAATTACTTACAAACCTGAATCCCGAATTATAACGATTCGAAAATTGTATCATGTCGCTTACAATTAGGTAAGTATGCAATTTGTGTGATTTTTTAAACATGATAAATACGTAATCAAAAGTTTGTAGACGCTTCAAAGACGATAAGTTGGTTCGGTATCTATAGCTTATCCAATCGTATATGACGTTCACGTCATCAATACAAGATGATGACGTTTCACGCAGGCCATCACCTCGTACCTCGTATTTTGACAGTTCTAATAAATTTAATACGTGCGCAAGTAAATCATCACTTTCCAAACTTTAAACCGAATTACAAGTATTACATTCTAGTAACTTTTTGTTGATGACGCGAATATCATATAAGTTTGGATAAGCTATTATCGAATTATCGGTGGAATTATCGAAAACGCCTTTTGACGAACAAATAAACTTGTGCGACATACCGGGAACGGTGCTACTTGCTCTTCGTTTAATAACGCTCCCTTCGGCATGGGGATGTCGTTCTATGACACTCGATGTCGGTTTCGATGTAACCACTCTCCGACTTCGCGTTTGTAAATTCTTCGATGTTACAGCGGCGGGTGATTTTGCATCTATTGAGTTTCTAGTTACTCCTATAACCCTAACTTTCACTCTTCAAAAGATAAAAATAGTTATGGCCAGATTTAAACTTACCTGGTGCTTTTCGTTGGCGAAAGTAAAGTTGAATCTGAATGTTTAATAATTGTAACCGTATCGGATTTGTTTCTTATTCTATTGAGCATCGACGTCTCGATATCTGAACATTCGCCGGATCTAGAAACGGGTGGATGATATCGACATTTTCATTTTAATTTAAATTGTATACCTAGAAAGGGGTTTGGCAATCTTGGCCGTTTTTTTCACCAACAGCGTCTTCGATATTCCTTTAGATCCCACTACTTGCACTTCGTTTTTTAAATTAGAACTTGCCAGAGGGCTGCACGATTTGGTGGCAACTTCTGCATTTTCGGTTCGTTGTTTAGGCGCAGAACGCTGTTGCGGACGAGATTTGCTAGATGCCCTCTGTTTAGGCGGGCTATTCTTATTGTTAGCGGAATCGGCCGAGACTCTTTTTTCTTTTGGAAAATAAGTCTGAACCGAAGGGCGGTTTAGTTCGAAATCTATCTGCATTTTATTACGAGCATCGGCCGGTAAAACCAATCGCTGCGGTTTTTGATTTCCTAATTCGTTCGGTGTGGCGACTTTGGTTTTGCTTATACGAATAGCGCCGGTCGTGCTTTGTGGTCGTTTGTCAGTTGCGGCCGAACGTTTTTGAGAATTGGCTCGAGGTGTCGTGTTCTCCGACACTTTTTGCATTTTATGTACCGAGGGAGATTTTACTCTCTCCGCGCGCTTCTTTATCGCGGGTTGAGTTAATGTTTCTTTTGCAGTAGTAGAATGGGACCCCACACGTAATACATAATTCGAAGGTTGTATCGAAACGGTTTTAGTGGTTCCATCGCCTTCTATGCGCTGAGCTTGTAATTTATTGATTAATATATTGTACATTCCCCCTATTTCACCTTGGGGTTCGTTGTTAATTGCATGTCGCACGATCGCCCAATCCAAGTCCAGCAAATTAGCAATTTGTTTCATCATCTGCAATAATAAAAATTAACACTTATTAATATTAAAATGCGAGTAACGATAATAATGCGCTTCGAACCGAAATTTGCCAGCTTTCGTCTAACGGTTTAAGGGGGTTAGTTATGACGACCCTTTTTCCTTTGTCGGTAACCCAGACGTGAGAAAGAAGTTCTTTAATTTTTATTCGTTTATTCGAATCTGGAACCAACATCCGAGATATCATAGCTCTGAAATCTGAAGTAACGAGAGCTAGGGTCTTTTTTTGATTAACCGAATAACCCTTGTTGATTTGAAGTAAAAGTTTTTTTCTACGTTCTTGAGACGTGTCGCTGTCGTCGTGCGCGGTGACAAACGGTAATTGCCCAGCCACCATTCCAAATAAGATAACGCCTCTAAAATAAGGCGTTTAGTTAAGGATGGGCATAGCGAACGTAACTAACAGGCTCCAAAGATCCACTTCTGGACCGTAAGATCTTCCAGAAACAAAGAGTTCAGGAGCAGCATACTCCGGGGAGCCACAATGTGTACGTAAAGGACTATTTGGATCGTAGCAGTTACTTAAACCGAAGTCTACGATTTTTATTTGCGTTCTTATCAAATTTATCATCACGTTTTCCATTTTTAAATCTCTGCAACAAAATCAGAAATTTGTAAATGTTTTGTGGGCGACGAGTAATCTACTCGTTGTCGTTTGTTTACCTTTTCGACAGTCAAGAGCTTAATTTACGATAATAATAGAATAAAGGACGCGCGAATATATGTTAAACACGTTATTTTATGTTAAAATTTAGTTAAAACGTATGTAAATATCGGAAAAGTACCGTGTTATATTATATTTATAAATTCTGATGTACATGACATACATGCATGTACAGTACATGCACAGGTAACAATGTAAACATATGTTATGTTTGCTTATATTGAATAATCAAATATTATAATAAAGTCGGACGTTACGAGGCAAATTAATTTATAATTTTTTTCTTGTTGCTTAATATTTTGTCGAACAATTTACTTGTTTGAAAAAATTTAGGGGGCATAATTAAAAAGCATAATACAATTGGTATTTATTGCTTTTACTTTAGACCTCGTCGTTTTGTTGTGGCTCGTTTTACAGTCATCGTAGTTGTACTAATCAATGTATCTCGTATAATTTTCTATTTTCATATTTTTGTATTTTATTTTATTATTTATAATAAATTCGACAAAATTGTTTTAAGTGCAGGATACTTAGACAAAATGCAGGTCATTGTCGAAAGCGACGTCTGAAAGCCCATAAGTCCCCTAAAAGACATTAACGAACGTGTTACGCATTTAACACTTTTATACGTCTGCGCGATACTTTTGCACGTTTTCGCATAATATGTATGCACCTATTTAAAATTAGCACGTCTACTAAATATATCTAATAATAACTACATTTTGTTCGTTACCTATGCGAGAAACTACAGCTTATCCAAATTTATATGCAAGTTACTAGATTGCTTATTTGTAATTCGGTTTAAAGTTTAGAAAGTGACATATTCTATAGATAATTTACTTGCGCACATATTAAATGGTATAAAAAAAAGACTACAACTTATTAGAACTGTAAAAATACGAGGTACGAGGTGACAGCACTGTGTGAAACGTCGTCATCTAGTAACCTTATATTGATGACGTGGATTGCATTTAGGTTTGGACGAAGTGTATATGTCGTAGTCATAATGCAAAATTAGGCTTTTTATAAAAAGCCGGCAAAATGCAATTTTCGTTATGACTACACCAATTCAGGCAAATTGATAAAATGCCGGCAAAACGTGAACAGAAGAATGTATATACAATTTACCAACAGCGAAATAGTCAAAAAGTGAGAATAAAAATAATAAAATTACTATTTAATAAAATAACACACTGACAATAAATGAAAACAAATCTCTCTGTTAAATAAATCTAAATAAATACTTCACAATATAAAAATATATTAACTTTCAATTATAGCTTATCCAAACCTATATGATGTACACGTCATCAATACAAGGTTACTAGATGATGACGTTTCACACAGTGCTGTCACCTCGTACCTCGTATTTTGACAGTCCTAATAAACTGTAATCTTTCTTTATACCATCTAATATGTGCGCAGGTAAATCGTCTATAGAATATGTCACTTTTCAAACTTTAAACCGAATTACAAATAAACAATCTAGTAACTTTTTGTTGATGACGTAAATTGCATATAGGTTTGGATAGGCCATAGCTTTGGATAAGCTATAGCTAATCTTAAAGTATTCAAATTCAGTACTCAAGTACCTATATTTATTTTCACATTCAACATAGGTATGTATATCTACTATTTATATATATATATATATATATATATATATATATATATATATATCGTAGTCATAATTCATTCATTTATTACTGTATAAAACTACAAGTAAAAAATAAAAATAAATCCTTCGGAAAATAATAATAATAATATAATATATGCTTACCGATATTTATTTCATATAGTACATTTACTTATTAATGCATGCTGAACTTCCATGACATTTGGAAGTGCATAAATTATTATTTTTAAAGCAAGCACATTTCTTTGTATTGCACTATTCACTGTTAGTCCTACAGAAACATTTTTGAAACCCTCGACCCCCGAATCGTGAGTGAGAAGCAACTGCCTCTCTTACGGATATTAGTTGGTCAGGAACTTCATCTTCAAAACCGACCAAGGATTCCTGAATATCATTTCAGGAAAACCAAGTTTTTGAGAATTCCTTTAGAGGTACCTAATTTGTAGAGACCATTTTTCAGGTCCATCACTTTTCCAATTAAATTCTTTGAATCAAGAGGTCCTCGATCTACTTTAGGAACTGCTAAATAAACATACGATCCGATTTCAATTGATTTAAATTTTTTGTTGGATACCTCAATCGTCTTTTCGGCTGCTCTTTTTTTGGCTAGAATAAGATTTTTGTCTTTCATTTTCAATTTTATTGTCAGTTGTACAAAGAGAACAAACTCTTATTTCTGGTTTTGAAGATGGTCCTGAACTTAAAAATGTACAATTTAAATGTGCTGCGGTGTGTGTTACATATCTCGCAACTGAATATAGATTTTTTTCGTGATTTTGTCACTGCACGCACAATAATACATAACAGTATCACTTAAAATCTCATTCGTTTTCTTTCTGTATTATCCAGTTGATTACTAACTTCTTGATTCGGACCGGGTTTGTCTTCTTGTATTTCTTGTTCATTGTTATTTGTCTGTGAAGAATGCATTATATTTTCAAGTTCCTTTTCTGTTTGAAGCTCTTTAATTACAGAGTCTGGCAGGTTTATCGTTTTTAATCCAAGTTTCGGGCCAGTTCCAAATAATGCACGGCACGGAGTCCTTCCAATAATGCGATGTTTCGAGGAATTTTTCTGCCACAGTATAAAATAGCAGCCTACGGACCAATTTGTAGAGGAGTTATCGGACATCCAGGAACGAAGCACGTTCTCAACATCTTGATTACTCGATTACGTTACCCGTTGAATCGGCTAATTTACCACTCTTGATGTCTTCAATGACTTCTTTAACTCTATCAACCGTCCAAGATTTTTTAACCACATCTTTCTCCACTCTTTCACTATAAAACTTTTGCAGCTGTTCGTTGAACTGCACTTTCATAACTTCTAAATCTCGTTTGTTATTCTCAATTTGCACATCTTCACGGTTACCAGTCATTTTTCGTAGCAGGTAAATTCGTCTACAGCAATTCGACTACAACAATTCATCTACAATACAATTCGTCTACAACAATTTTCCGAATTGTTATTTTCATAAATTTTTGTCTTAGAAATATTAAATTTGATTTAATTGAATTGGTTTTAGATTTGATGAATGTTTGGGGGCGTTATGAAATGTATTATTAATTTCGGATTATTTTCTCTTAAAAATCGCACAAATTAAAATCACGTTTTATGGCGTGTGCATCTAATTTATTAATGAATTTCTTTCAAGTTTGTTTTAGTTTCTATACATAATTTAAATATACCGATTGAGTGGTCGTTAAATTTCGCTTATGTTGCAAGTACCTACCTATAGTATTTCAAATTAAAAAAATAAAGACGATTGTCTTTCTGTCGATAATGCCGATAATGCGATAATGTCGATAATGATTCTGTCGATATATCTCTGCGATTTTCAAATTTTTAAGGTTTTAGATATCTAGGTATAAAAATGTCTTCCTACATACAGATCTGCATTTTTAAAATATCTGTTTCTAATTATACCTACCTATTTTGAAGATCACGGCAAATTGTTTTTCTAAAAAATGTTTAAACTAGAACTTACAGATGTTTGCAGATTTGGACATTCGAATAATTATTTAGGTAAAGAAAATACTACTTACTTCAAATATTTGATGGTTCGACCATAAGTCTTTAAAAGCAGTAGGTATTACATATTCTTAAAGTTCTTTCATAAATATTTAGTAATAAAGATATTTGATGATCTTCAACTGATAATACCTATCGTTGTTTTAAACGTTTTGAACTTAAATAGGTGGGTACATGAAAAAGGTCTGTGTGCAGTACACCGACCGTTCAAGTGTTTGGAAGCAAGATTGTTTTTAGTGTTAAAACAATTTAAATCAAAATAAACAACAAATTTATTTATTGCCATTAGTTAGTACCTACATGCCCATTCAAACATGTTCAAACATCAATCATCATGTTCACGTATGTTCATTCAAATATTGATGGTTACGCGATACACATTTTATTAAATATGTGATTTTTTGATAATTGTTTCATTTAATATAATAGGTATTTTTATTTATGCCTATAAAGGTGTGAGATACTGGATTAAACCTTTTAAACAAATATCAATTAAATCTTCTGGAAATCAAAATATTTAATAAAATGTGTATAACGTAACGATTAATAAAATTTAAATGACTGAAGGTCGGTTTCATAATCAATACTAAAATTATTTTAAAAGTAAAGTAGATTTTATATCATTAAAAAGCGTTGCATCGAACAACTAAATTTTGAAAAAATAAACTTTAAAACGACTCGTTAACCGATATATGCGTATCATCCGAAAATAGATATTTTTTTATTATTAATAAAAATTAATCATTGGTTTTTTTGTAAAATTTCAAAACTTTACAACGTAAAAAATAAAACTAGAAAAAATGTGTGCATGTAGCCAATTGTGTATATGGCAACAAGTTAAAGAAACTGAGTATTCATTAAACAAATAAAAAGCCAGCGCCTTGAAAATTTCATTTTTAGTTTACGTTTTATCCTACATATTTGACAAAACGTAGAAATTTACATAAGGTCATAATGGAATGGTACCATAATGGTACCTAGCTTAAGCTACAATTTTGTAGGTGAGGGATGTTCGATGTTGGTAAGTTATTGAAAAAATTATTCATATTCCCATTTCATAAATAATATTATACGCAATTAACTGATGAACGACGGAAATTTAAGAAAATAATAATTCGATAAATTGTTGTAAACGAATTGTATTGTAGATCAACTGTTGGTAGACGAATTGTTGTGTAGATGAATTGTCGTGTAGACGAATTGCTGTAGACGAATTTACCTAGATCCGTCATTTTTATGTGTTTAACGCGCACTTTGAAATGGATAAACAACAAAACAACGGTCATGTTTTAGTTTAACACGTTTTAGGTTAGGTATATGTTCGGTACAGGTGGTTGGCGCGAATTATACAAAACACATTATGCGTTTTGACTACTTCTCCGTTGGTAAATTGTAAAATGCCTGAAAATAATTAGTCAGAATGAGATATACATTCTTCTGTTCACGTTTTGCCGGCATTTTATCAGTTTGCCTGAATTGGTGTGGTCATAACGAAAATTGCATTGTACGTTCGCGTTTTGCCGGCATTTTATAAAAAGCCCAATTTTGCATTATGTTACTGCGACATATACAATATTCGCTATTTTTGAAATTCTACTTTCAGTTCAATTTTTAAATTTTAACACATGTGTACATATAAATTAGATACAGATACGTCGATTCCAGATAATCGAAGAAATTATTATTAAAATACTCTATCGTAATCGGGGGTTGTTGAAGTTTTATTGTTAGACATCGAGCATTTTACTTACGGATACGTTCTATTTTCGTTAATCTTATTACCTATGTCTAAGACAATTACGAAAAACATTAAAAATTTTATAGTTAGCGAAATTGAATTTTTCACGGCTATTAAACAGTAAAGTGGGCCGATTGATCGGTCGAAGTTGCAATAAATTTGATTTCGATGTCATATTACTCGGGAGTTTTCTCGACGTTTATCGGGGAACAAAATCCATAAAAATTCGTAAAATTGGAATCGCTTTAATCGAAATTTCGTGGTTCCAATAAATAAGAGCGGCGTGCGAACATTTGCGGTACGTGTGCACATATGCGGGTCGGAGTTGGCTGCGACCGCACGCTGATAGATGACCACGGGCGGACTTTACAGCTTTTTATTTATTGCTCATTTCATTTCACCGTTCGCCCCTTCCCGGCAGGCCGTGATGAATGCCCGGCCATGTATTACCGTGTCACTGTTACAGAGGACAGCTTTATTGGCAGGTCCGACCAGTGTTCGCGAGTTTAAAGCTGATTTTATTTCGACCCGATTGCGCGCTATTGCGAACAGATGTGATTGCCGTCCGGAATTGTAATTAACGATTCCGCGTCGTTGTTGTGCAGGGAGCTATGATTTTTCCGGATATTTGTATTGGACACCGTTTTTTTTTTTCGAATGGTTTTTCAACGACTTTTTTAATTTGATCCGTTCCGATCTTATTTTACGTATCTATTTTCATTAAATCAATCGGAAACGATGTGACATTAACTAACTAACAACAGTAATTAACTGAATGTTTTGACAGTAGGTAGCTACAATCAAAATATAAAGCATAAAGGCAAATAAAAGCAATGCAGGGCTTCTAGCGAGTCATTAAAATCGCTAAAAGTAATTTTTTTTGAGATTGGCGTCACAAAAGTCACTAATTTTGCCAAGAACACAAAAAGTGGTCACTTTTGATCATTAATTTAAAGTTGTCCAAATTTCTGCGAAGAAATCTATAAAACGCTATACAAAATAACAGAGGAAATAAAAATAGTACAAACAAGAAATAAGAAAAGTTAAAGGCATACGGTCCCCATTACCGCCAAACGATAATCCGTAGATGGCACTGTTAGTGAATTTTAGAAAAATTTCAAACAGACCATCCTTCTTGGTTGAAATAGCCCGGGTATAATGGTATAAATGTTTAGATACGGTGTTTTTACATTAAAACGTATTTGTAGACGATTTTAAAATTCGCAATACAAAAGTTAAGATTTAATTTTAAGTACAGGAAAAATCTGAGATTACTGATCTGAAAAACTGATTTATTTAAAGTTCGCTAATAAATAATCTACTTTAATTTTAATTGAAATTAGAAAATTAATTAATATTATTATTATAACAATATAAATAGGGTGTTCTCGAGGGTATTGAATGCGAGCGGATCTCGGTATTTGTATTGTTATCAAAAATGTTGTTTTAAAAAAAATAATAGATTTCACATGTTAAAAGTATTACATTAGGAAAATTGTAATTTAAGTAGATATATATTAACCCTTTAACTGCCGGTATTTTTTACTATTTCACTCGCCACCAAATTCGTTTGAAAATATGCTTAGGTATCTAACACTAATTTCTAATACATAAGAAACATTTAATTGCAATTCAAATATATTTCAAAAATTTGATTTATGAAAAGATCTGATCAAAAATTTATCGTATTTTATAATAAAAACATTAAAAATATACCTACATTGAACATTGTAAATGCATACGATAATGTAAGTTTCTTTGACATATATATTTATTTATACAGGTGTGGTAAACTATTTTTTACATATCGATGGCGTTTTGCCAAAAGGGCGTAACTCACAAAAAGAAAATTTTATAGGAGAGCACATTTAGTGACATCGCGTAGCTATAAGAAGATACGTTTCGCCGAAATACAAATCGATTTTTCCGGTGGAAAAATCGGAATATTGTTAACATATGGTGTCTTTGCCGTAGATGCATAAGATGCCGTAAAATTGTACTTTTTACACAATCATTAGGTTTTTAAGTGTTATGGAATTGATAGATTTTTTAAGTATTTTTCTGTGAATCAGAACATTGTAATCTGTAGAAAACGTAATTTATTTCATAAAAACATCAATCTTTTTATTTGAACCGCATCACCTTAAACTATTTGTTTGGTCTCGGTACGTCGAGAAATGTCGATTTCCAGATAAAACACGTGTAAAATAATGTATTACACGCGTTTTAGCCTATATCGAGTTTTTGTTAATTTTCGATAAAAATCCCTTATAATCCGTTCAGGGATTTTGGCAAAATTTTGACCCGACTTGAACGTCCTTGTTTCCTCTCTGTACCACTAACGCGAAAGAATATATTTCAGAATTCTATATATAAATGCATTGGATACTATAGGAAATCCCACTTTTATTTTAAAAACATTGAGTTGTTTGTTCGTACAGCGATAAGCTATGAAAGTAGGCGGTGCACATGTTTAATTAGATGCTTTGTATTTTATCGGCCACATAAAAATGCGATTAAACTTTTATCTGGTTTATGGTTTGTAATAGGGAAATTTTTAATGCTTAAGGGTACACGAATATTTTTTAAATTAAAAATAGAGTAAATTTATAATTCTGCGGTATAAAGGCAATATATAGTGATTATTCAAATAATTTTACTGCATAAAAAACACATAATTTTAGAATAAATTTCCCAAAAAGTACATATTTTAAAAATTTTCGGCCATTATCTGCCAATCTTTTTTTTATCAAACCCCACTACGGTCCCCGTAATAGCCCAAGCTCCCGTCGCACAAAAACCTATGTCACAACGCTACTAAAATTTTCTTAGTGTGTTTAAGAGTTAATGTGGCGGGAAATATCCAACCGGTGGCAGGCAATTAAATTTTTATTTTAATCATTTTTAATAAACTCGATACTTGATTTTTCTGTGAATCAGAACATTGTAATCTACGGAAAACGTAATTTATTTCATAAAAACATCAATATTTTTATTTGAACCGTATCGCCTTAAGTGCAGTAAACTCTTCATATGCGCGGGCAATGAACCCGTGAAACACTGCGAATACGAAACGCACATCGATGTGCGTAACCCAGCTTCTTCGCGCGAAGATCGGTCACTGTGGTCACCCACCCACCCTCCATATTCATCAGACCTCGCGCCGGCTGACATTTTCCTTTTTTCCCGGTTCAAATTGATAGAGAAAGGAAGCGTTTCGAGGATGTATTCGACAATGTTGAGTTTTAAATAACAAAGGTTAGATACAATAGCTACATTTGTGTTTCTTTTAGAGCGGGCAACTTTTTGAATTCGCCGTGTATGTACTTATTGAAGACATACTAAAGACTTCATTAATGGAGAAATTCGATAACAGAAACTTTTTTGAACCTAGGTAGGGTATCTGTATATACAGATTTAACGACGAGTTACGTACTTTATCAACTACACCAATAGATTGTAGAAAAAAGGAGGATGACATACCATTTCCGAATCGATTAATGGAGGACTCAGAAGTCAATCAGTGTAAGTCATTATTGTTTTATCATTGATTTATGTAGTGTAAGTCCCATTGCAATGTACAAACGTCCACTGACGTGGACGCGTTGTCAACCAAAAGTATGAACATTGCAATGGGACTTACATTACATAAATCAATGATAAAACAATAACGACTTACACTGATTGACTTCCGAGCCCTTCAAATAATACCTGTTACAAATAACGATAAATGCGAGTAAAATCTAGAAAAATTGTTTTCAAGGCAAAATAAATTATGGTAATTGCACATTTGATACAGATCAGTAATGGTTTTATATACGAGATGAAGAAAACTCTTAAAAAGAAAAATGTATCATTCAGAAAGTTGTTGCATTTTAGCTGAACTATATTGAATTAAACGCCCGTGACGAGCAAAAAAGACAAAATAGAAATGTTTGTTTTATCTCACTTATTAGACATACGTAAAATTGGACCAGCTCACTAGAAATTTAACTCCCATTCACAACGAAGCGCGAGAGAGTCATTGTTCTATGTTAAAGACAAGCAATTCGACTAGCAACGAGAAGTTACCTCGAAGGTTGCGAGATGTTTAGTAAGTAAGACAAAACAAAAATTTCTGTTTTGTCCTTTTTGCTCGTCACGGGCGTTTAATCCAATATAGTTCAGCTAAAATGCAACAAACTATGCAAATACATTCAACGTGCATTAGAAATTAATGCGCTCGACGCCAACCAATAAATAACTTATTTATTTCGGAAGCAAATTAAATTTTTGTTAAATTGAACTTAGAAGTTATGTCGCATTTACATTAGTCAAGTAACTTGAATTCAAGTCGCTTGAATTCAAGTAACTTGACTAATGTGAACTAATTATTTACTTGACTTGAACGATTCTTTCAAGGTACGTTTCAAGTAAAATATAAACATTTTTAACTTTTTGTCAACTTGAAAGACAATAAAATTCGATACGTTTTACAAGTTAATTAAAATAGGTCAGTAGTCGTTAAAATGACATCAAAGGAGTTAGTAGGTGCTGGAATTTCTGTAATAAGTAGTGAACTTGTGAACATATTAAAAATTTTGAAAAACAATAATCGGAAACGATCTACGTGGGTAAAAAAGTGGATTAGCAGAAGGAATTGGTTGGGTGCATCTGGGACCCTGTTAAAAGAATTGGCTGTAGAAGATAGAGATGCATTTCAAAATCTTCAAAAAAAAAGAAAAGGATGTTTATCTTGTTCTGTATGGAAAACGAAGAAAAATCACGTACCTAACTTTATTTTTTATAATTTCGAAACATTGAATTTTATAAAAAAAAATTTAAGCCGATAATACAAGTCATAAATATAGGTACACACGTGTATTTTTACATGTGTTTATCGAACAATGGGACTTGTAGCATATCTTATAGTAAATTTAAAATTAAATTTTACGTCAAATATGATTGTTCTATTTTCCAAAGCCATTCATGTTTAATTATAATTCTTTAATTAATAATAATAATAATAATAATAATAAAAGACGTAAATAATGAAATTAAATTATTGATAAAATTTATTAATTGTCTACAAACAACGAAATTTTTATAAATATAAACGTATATTATTGACATATCTTTAATTTTTTCCCGTATGCTAATATATACAAAAATAATTGAATACGTGCAATACAATTTACATCGTAGTGAAAATAAACTCACTATAAATATGTAAATACCTTCTATGGAAAACATCAGTTTTTATTATATAATTATAGGTATTATACTATGATACTTTTAATATCATTATACTATTATATACTACATATACTACTATACTTATAATTTGAGTTTGAACTTATCTCTTAATTCAAAACAACTTATTTTTAATAAATTTTTTCGTATCTTCTCAAATAAAGCCAGTTTTCTTTTATTTTATTTCAAAACTTTGCCCTCAAAACGCCCTGTATATGTATGATTAAACTCATTTTCATTTTAACACTGTTTAAGGACAAGCGGAGCCAAATCCAAAATATCAAAATTAAATTCGAAAATTTTTGCTCCATTATATGTATCTAATCAGTTATTCGTGGACACATTGTACATGTTTATTGATGCATAAAATGTTTTTGATATTTAGTAATGTTTAATATATCATTTAAAACAAATATATGCCTTTTGAAAATTGTGTCCTCCTAAATATCGCTTTCCGATCACCGTGTGTCGTTTCGAGGATGATCACAATAGAGCTACCCTTCGCGTTTTCACCATTTGAACGTGGCGCCAATTTTACGAACGCGCTCTTTATGAAAAACATATGGTTGTCAACAAATTGTCAAATTGTTTATTCAAGTAAAAAGGCAAAAGTTGAACGAGGTTCTACTTTACTTGAAACTTGCACGCAACTTGAAAGAATCTTTCAAGTCAAGTGAATAGCAGATTTACATTAGTCAAGTACAGAGATTACTTGAATTCGAGCGACTTGAAGCCAGTAACTTGCCTAATCAGAAGCGGGGATTTTACGTATTTCAAGTTACTTGAATTCAAGTAACTTGACTAATGTCATTACGATAAGAGGGGCAATTACGATGGACAGATTAAAAAATAAATTATGCAATTTAAGTGAACACGTACTATTTTAATAAACTTAATATATATTATATTATGATAGTACTTGTTTTTTTTTAATACTTTGGATCGTTACAGCGAATGCTATTGCGTATATGTAAATAATGTAGCGTCGCCGTCGTTGTTATTTGAACGTAAAACATTATTCCACTAATCGGCATTCCAAAAATTCAACACATTACAAGGACAGAGAGGCGTTAGTTAATTTTGAAAACACAAAGAAAATTGAAGCCAATATTCATATTTCAACGGAAATGGTAATTCTCGTAATACCGTAATTCGCAGAGTAGTTTTATAGTTGCAATTTTAAGGCACCAGTAAATTTAGTTTTATTATCAAAATAAGACGATACAAAAATGCACAAAGCATACACCAAAAGGCGTATTCCATAGTGCGACAGTTAATGCTCGAAATGACAAACGTTTCAACTTCGACAATTTTAAAGTTGCTCTTGAGAATTAATATTGCTTTGTTAAAATCCGAGGAAATCCATTAGTCGACTCTAATATTTTGGAGTCCGAACTAGTAAAGCGCCATCGTTCATATTAAATATCCTCGGAGGGCGATTTTTCAAATTAATTTCTCTGAAATTTTGCTCGTTTCACGATTGAAAAATCAAGGCCGTTTTCCTTTATAATTTTCTTACTTGGCAAGTTGCTGATTGTGCAGGCAATCGTTGGCGATCAATAGACGTTGAGTGCCGAAGTTGATTCAGATAACGGCGAGCAGCAGCGTCAGCATTGATAGCAAGTCCGGCCAAGCGGAACCTTCTGCTTAGGCCGCATATCCTGCCGAGAGTAGAATCCTGTAGGATAAACCAAATAACCAGTTAGAGGTTAGGTTATCTTTATTCCTGTCCATCGAATTTTGCCTTGCAGTTAACGGACAGAAACAACGTTATCGAAACCTTTGTGCCAAAATATCCCAACAATAAGCATAATTTTAGTTTGTGCGAGTTGTAACAAACGCCGCTTACGATAGTTTGGCAAAAAGGTATTGATATATGCGAAAATGAAAAAGAATAGTTAGTAAGTATAAAAAAAATTTGCCTTCCGCTTAACGCGATTTTTTTTTATCAAAGTAGATGCGTGATATATGTAAATGATTAATAACGAAGTATAAGTACTACGTTTAAAATGAATTATACTTTAAATTACGATTTACCTAATGTTAATTTCAAAAATCTTTAAATCATTTTGGAAAAATTATATTTAGTTGAAATAGTTCTATAAAGAATATATAGGTACAATAAAATATTATTGTAATGTTGGTGGATTGCTATGTTGATAGGCGTAAAAATCTATTTGGCATTAGTATAATATACGGAATAGTTGACATTCACCACACTTTCGTTAATTTTTAAAGTATAGGCACCAAGTTCATCACTGCTTTGCAACTAACTATACCTATACATGCATTTATTAACGTGTTTCATTTCGCCGATTGCGTCCCATTTCAACGTTTTATTACTTTACACATAAAACATTACAATCTGTTATTATTATTTTTTGTATTACAATCTGCGGAATTTCCACTTACTTATTATTAACAACATTAATAAATTGCGTATCCTATCAGTCCACGACATTTTTATTGTTCCTCATAAAACCACATTTTATCTATTTATTTCTATTCCCTTTGTTATAAGTCCAATTTTTTACATCCATACATAAGCATATAATTACTTAACTAATAAACCCCACAGAACAACTTGATTTAGTAAGTAGGTATAAAAGTTTTAAATTTCGAAATTGTTTTTGATTTTTTTATACATTTTTACCATATGAGATATACCTACCAACTTCGTCTAAATAATTATTTTTTATATGTTTTATTTTATTGCTATTCGCTTACAATTTAGATTGTTTTCTATTTATAATCACATTAAAAACCGGGTTTGATTTTTAAATGTCACGTTTCAGACTGCACCCACTTTTTATTTATTTATTTTGAACGATGTACGCTTTATTTGTTGATCACAGAATTCTTTATGTACGATTCGAACCTACGACCTTTGGATTCCCCGAAGCAAATAGTTAACCACTCAAGCACTTTATGTTGAGGTAATTATTAAGAAAGCGATTATATTTTTTTACCATATTATTAATCACTTTAATTTGTATATTTTGCTTTAGATTTCGTCACAATAACATAGACGATACTTACTTGTTGCTTTATTACTTCATGAATTACAGTAAATGTACGTATTTGAATGCAATTCAGATTCGAAATCTAGATAAGTATGTATATTAAATTGCATTATTATACTTTAAAACCATTTGAATTTTCTCCACCGCATCATTAATGACACTTCTCATTCTGGATGTAGACGGATAATTATTTTTAGCGTATTGATATTAATGATACCGTTTTATATATATATATCTACTTTGCGCACTTAATTGTCATTAAAGTGTATCGTGACGCTATTAAAACAGATTTTGTTCAATCTTCTATTATAACGCCAGTTTCACAAATTTAATTTACCTATACCATTTACGATAGAAGAGTTTTACTGAATTTCTTTATTATTATTCACATTTAAATATTACTAATAAAGTGAAACTTCTCTATTGCGGACATCCACGAGACTGCACAAAATATTGTAAATAAGTACACTTGTCCAAACCTTTGTCCACGCAGAGAAGGTCCGTCATCACGTTACAAATGTGTTACTATATCGACTTTCACATCTAATAAATCTGATCTTTCTTAGAATTCAATGCAGTAACTCTTGATATTCACTTTCAAATTTTTAGCCGTTCAAATAAAACTAGTACTTTTTTACTGACGTAAATTCATATGTTTGTCCAAATGGTCCAGTAAGTGGTGCGTCATTTCATTGCTTTTAAATTTAAGCATTACAAATAGTGCGAGAGATTCGAACTCCGACCGTTGTTCTAAACGTAAAGCTTTCTTATCTGTTCCATTATGTTATCAAAAATTGTTATACAATTCGAGTTAGCAATGGGAAAGCTACTATCTGATCTTAAACTCCTAGTAGCCTTAGTTTGAATTCAATAATTCTTATATAACCTATTGTCACATATCCATTTATGCTTTTTTAAATCATTTGATTAAATTATTGTGACATAAAGTACTCACACTTCTGTTAAATACATTTTTGACACGGCCCATTTCTGAAATTCAACTGTTTTTTAAAATGTTTGGGATCGAAAAGCAACTGAGCTTAATTCAAAATTGATTATCTAATCCAAATGTACGAGAATAACAAACGAGTGCCTTTTTATTTTAAAATGTTTGGGGTATCCGAAAACGCAATCGAATCTTAATTCAAAATTGGATTCAAATCTTAATCCTAAATGTACGTGAGTATATAGACTATCATATTAATAAGCGGGAAAAAAGCTACAATTCTTTAGTTATTCGAGTTAGAATTAGTGTGAAAATAATTGTGAACACCCTATATAATCGTTATCATGTTTATAATATTATACGTTAGCATTATCCATTATAATTAGATACTATTTATCGAGATTGCGTGCAGTTTAAAAATGAAAATGATTAACAGTGTTTATCTAATTAATTTTAAATTGAGTTAATTCGAAAACGGAATAAATTAAAAGCAATTAGACAATAATAGAATAATGGCGATAGATAAAATTTAAGACGTTGAAAACTGATAAAACCGCAACTTCATATATAAACTTTCCAGAATTGCCCGAAAACAAAGAAAACCCGGTTAAACTTTTTAAATGTACGTGCAACAGTAACTTATTAAGCTAAGTATTGAAAACGGGAAGTATTTTACGAAGCACTACAGAAATCCCCAAGTATACACAAATTCTTTTATTTGTTTTCTTTTTAAAGTGAAATATTTCATCAGGCAAGAGCAAAATTCTCGAGTAAATACAGCAGCTGCAAGATGCACCTACTTCACAAGATCGTAAAGATTTTCAAACTACAGAAGTAAATAAAACCGATGGAGTTTTATTTCAATTTCTTGTTTTAGAGAATCGAAGTTAGTCGGATAAATATCTAAATTTATTTCGTAGACTTTTGCCCGACACACCGACCCGATTGTTTTGTCGACGTACGGAACATTTCGATAAAGAACCCCCCACCGACTCTGGGGCTCGCACAAATTATTTTGTAATTTGTTTTGCATCGTGTCCTCGGACTGCTGTAATATGCCGTCCGACCGTTCGTTAAAAAATTTAATGGCGATCATTTTGATATAGACATATAAAAAGTAAAATAATTGTCACTTTTTTGTACCACAACATAATCCCATAGTGTTATATATCAAAATGATATATATATATCAAAATAATTGAACTATTCTGTAACGAAACTAATAATTATTTTAAAGCCTCCATAAAATGTAGTGGATATCCATAGAAACAGACGAAAATGTTAATTGTTATGAAATATGCAATATGAAATTGTTATGTTATTGTTATTGAAATGTTGATTGTTATCAGCTTACAGTGTCATTACAAATAACATTTTAGTTACAGAATCGATCCATAAATTCTCTATCGAATGGCGTACGGCACATTTGGGTGGCCGACAAAGTCCCAAAAAAAGCACACCAGCACGTAAAGATCTTTGGTTTATCCGATGCCAATTAGATAATATTACGGCATCTATACCCGTGTACCTATGACTAAAAAAAAATGAAAGCTAGAAAATTTGATAAAACATCAGTTTTTAACATCGAAAATATTTAATTACAAAATAAACTTTATACGCGAAACGAAAATTTAAGTCCAAAAAAATCGGTTCTCGATTTTTTTCAACGATCTAATAATTTATTGTGAGCTTCTTTCGAATATCTTAGAAAATGTATTTTATTGCAGTAAAACATTTTATAACGAACGACATTAGTTCCGATAAAAAGCAATTTTATTTTAAAAGAATATTTGATAAGCAGCCGTGCCGAAAGAATACACCTGTTATTTCATGTCTATTGCACCGAAACGTATTACGTTTATTTCCACTCGAATTGTAGCACTCTATAGCATTACACGTCTATGTAAACCCTCAACAATAATACAGGACTTCTAAAGACGTATGTGACAACTTGAACAGCGGCTCGCAAATAAACATTGCACTCTTCCAACAAATATTCCATTTCGCGAAACTATTTATGTGAAGGTTTCAATTTATTTGAATTGAACTGTTAGAATATCCGATGTAGTTCTTCGCTATATTTTCTATTTTAGAACGTTTTCGTTTTGAACTCGCGAAAGTCGCGGTACGTACGCAGTACCTAATCATATCATGTCAGTGGACGTCAGTTTTAAATTACATGCAAAACTTGAAGGAATCCCATGTTCGTCGTGAAAAATTATGACGGAACTAAAAAAGTTTGCTTCACCCGAAATGTATTCTATAATATTTCAATATAACGAAAAGAAAAGCAATAATGCCGAAGCGTATCAATAATCCAATGAAAAACTCCGTCGACCGTGTATGCGATGCTCCGACGTCATTCGTCAGTGTCCGAACCGTCTCTGATATATATATACATAGGTAACAAACTATCCTCGCCACCGTCATATAAATCGCCTGTTTGATCTCGGTGCTATTTTTATCGGTCATCTGTAATAGATTTTTGATGCGTTCGTAGATGTATTCACATCATTCATTACACATTTCGCGCATTTTTCAGAACGAATAGTCATGTGCCTATTATTAATTTATGACTGTTTATCATTTGAAAATACACGACATACATTGGTTGTTAAAAAAAACCAACCAATAAAAAACTAAACAGATAAAGGTATAGAGTAGGTAGGTATTCATTTTACTTAACAAGCTTATTATTGACGTAAAAACATAAAAGAGCTAGCAACATTAAATTATGAAACTTATGGTGGTAAACTATAACGTTTTAAATTCAATGCACATATCAAATGAGTAAAATGTTCATCGAAAAACTTGCTTCTGGAATCAGATTTTAAATATTTCACTTTAAATGCACACATTAGACGTCCCTATAACTAAACATTTATAATTTGCCAAAAGGGCAGCACGAGTTGTCGTTCGACATTCGTTATAACCGAGTTTCATTGTATATAAGCTTATTAATCTACAAGAACATCTCGAAATGATTACCACCGGCTAAGATGCATGAAATTAATCTTCTCGTTGACTGAGGAACTCTTTCGAAAACGCCGCGAGTGTTCCTTATTGCGTTACATCACTGCATTAATCAATTATTCGATTTCCTTATAATCCTGTAATTCCGAAACGAAACGATTTTCGAAAAATCATCAGCGGTATAATTATTCATAAAATAATCTAAGAAATCGCCGCTTCAATTGTTACCGTATGTTTAGTAAACACCCTGTATAGAACTGACGAGTAATTGATAATTGACTGATAATTGATATGTAATACAGTCAAGTTGTTATTTTATTTTATAACGTACACGTTATGTTAAACGTTTTTTTATATAAATAAGACCTGAATAGGCCATAAGTATCGCATTATTTTTGACTAGTGACGTAATAAGCTCGTTGTAGTGAATAATTATATATGATTTATGTGATTATACAGAGATACCTCTGTCTGTGGATACCTCTCGTATCTGGACACTCTCATATTATGGACAATTTTAGGTATCCCAAATCATTTGCATAAGATTATACAGAAAATATACCTCTAGATTGTGGACACTCCCTAATTCGGACATGGACAGTCACACGCAGCCCCTTATTACACATAAACCTCTTTATTTTGGACAATTAAACAGAAAATAAAAATAAAAACCATTTGCACATTTTAGACTTAAGAATTTACGTTAAAATATTTTTTTCTTGAAAAGGCTCATTACTCACAATAGAAAAATTTCCTTTGGAGTAATCTTGATTGGCATGTCATTGTTAAAAATAAATACAAATTTAAAGGATTAGTTTGAACAACCATTGGTACTTAGGTGTGGATTTACAATAAGAAGCATTAAGGGTAATTATGTAAATTTCTAAAAATCTGTTAGCAACATACATATAAATACAGGTAAAGTGTATTTTTGTTTAGTTGCTCAATTTTTCTCGCGTTGTTAAGATGAATCCGCGAAAAGATCTGACAATCGGCCAAAAAGTCAAAGTGATTAACTTTAATAAAAATAAATAGTGGGGCGTTAGAAAAGTAGCGGAATATTTTGAGATATCGAAAAGTACTGTAGCCAACATTTTAAAACAAGAAGTCGATTTGCGGAAAATACGGCAAGAAAATAAAAATCCAAAGTTAGCGAGACAGTTCTCAAAAAACAAATGGTGCAAATATTGATCAAATTGTATATGAATGGTTTTCTCGAGTCCGTACAAATAATCTGCCCGTATCTGGACCACTCCTGCAGGAAAAAGCTAAAGAAGTTGCAAAAGAATTAGGTTTGGATGGTTTTCGTGCTTCAAACGGACGGCTTGAAAAGTTTCGCGCTCTTCCCAATAAAACAGTGTGTTAAAATGGTGACTCTTGTAAAGGCGGAAAAATATCAAAGGAACGTTTAACGGTTATGTTTTGTGTAAATATGGTGGGCGATCATGAAAAGCCGCTCGTGATTGGGAAATCCGTCAAACCCCGTCGTTTCAAGGAATTAAAACCTAACAGTTTCGACGTAATCTGGAAGGCAAGTAAAAAATCGTGGATGACCAGAGAAATAACGATGGAGTCGCTTCATCAATTCGACCGCAAAATGAAAAGGCAGAATAGAAATATTCTGTTATTTCTTGATAATGCAACGTCTTATTCGGATGTTACGTTAGAAAACGTAAAGTTGATATTTTTCCCTGCTAATTGTACTTCCGTTATTCAGCCGCTTGACCAGGGCATTATTAAGGACGTTTTGAGGTTCGTTATCGGAGTTTACCGTTGAAACATTTGGTAGCGTCTATCGGAATCTTGCAAAAGCAGCAGTTTGTTTTTAAAAAGCGTGAACGTTCTTCAATCAATTCAATGGATAGTAACGTTCTTGGATGCAAGTTCCGAATGACACTATAAAAAAACTGTTTCCGTAAAGCTGGTTTTGCGGGCGAGATAGTGAACATTGAAGATCCAGAAGAGGACTTAGATTTGGCTACTTTAGCCAAATTATTAAAAGTAGACAGAAATAAAATAGAGACTCCAGAAGAATACGCAGAAATCGACAGTAAAGTGCATACAGAAGATACAACGTGTGAAATAATAGACATTATAAATTCTTTTAGTGTTAGTGATTCATCGGACAACGAAGAAGATGCAGATCAGATCGATGAAAATATGAGTGAAATCGGCGAATATCAAGATTTACATAAAATTTCCAATTTTTCTGAAGCACTGTCAATTACAAAATCTTTAAAATCATTTTTTTTAAATAAAAACTATCCAAAATTAGTAAATATAGTAAGTTCTTTACAAATAGAAGTAGAAGACTGCGTTTCGTTTGCCAAGTGCAATCAATAACAGACAAAGATAAACGACTTCTTTCAATAATTTTTTAATATGCATAATAATTTTTTTGTGTTTATTTATAATAAATTTTCTGCTATATTTGTATGATAAATATGTGTATTTTTTATATAATAAAATTTGAAGACCCCTCCCAAATGTGGACGTTTCCCTAATTTGGACACTTTATTTGGTCCCGGAGGTGTCCAGATCAAAGAGGTTTCACTGTATATATATATATATATATATATACAAATTATTATTTTAAGGGTTGATCTTTCCATCTCCATCTCTCTTTATCTGATAGGCATTTGCCGCGGAAACAATTGTTCGAACAAACGTGTTTCTACAATAAATACCCATCAGATAAATTTACCAAGAAACAGAAACATCGGCCCTAAGAAGATTGGAAACAGTTTTGTAAAAATAACATATACTTACTAATGTAAGTTTCGAGCACCTAGAACACGCCGTTAACTAATCAATCTTAACTTAAAAAAAAACATCAAATTGTAACGTTCGTATTATAAAGGTTTGATATTAGCAATAACGGGCAACTTACCGGTGAAGTTAGAATTCGAAATAAAATAGATCTGTGTCGAACGTAAGCGTAAGTATCCGGCGCTATCACGAACGTGTGTGGGTATAATGCTTGTTGTCCTGCAGACTCCCGTCCGGACACGACTATTCCGGAAATAAATAAGTCTCTTAAAAGTCGAGTAATAGATGAGGTACTTTTCCTTTTTCTGAAACACGAGACGTTGAATTTGTCGTAATTCGGCTTCGACGGAAATGCCCGTGTTTCTAACGGATGCTCCAGTAAGACAGATTGGTAGAATAAAATTCTTCACCAGCTTCAAAACCCCTTATTTACATAACTACTTATTGTTAGATTAAACTCGTACTTTCGTGAACGATCACGCCCGCAACCAACGACCGAGTTCTAAGTGATATTATCTTTTGGTCTTTTGTCCTTTGTTCGTTATATAAAAATAAAAACTAATATAAAGTATTTCGTGTAGAAGGTGCTGTAGGGTTGCGAGTTCAAATTATATTTTTACGTTTTAGGGTCGCACGTGCCGAAAGAAGGAAAAATATGGCCGGTGACATAGTAACCACATCTAATGGTGGTTGTTACGGCGCGTTTTTCCACTTCGTCCACCCGGAGACCGCGAAGCACCGGTAATTGCGTCGCATTCCCCAATTAGCTCAATCTCACGGACGCACGCTCGCGCTTATTAACGACCCGTAATTATCTCTCCACTCGTTTTGCACTCTTACGACACTCCACTTTCTTCGTTGTTGCATTCGCATTTCTTGTTATTGCGGGTAAAATAAATACGTCGTTAAAAAACTATGGAAGGGACGTGTATATATACGCGTGAATGGCTAACTGGATATTTTATATTATACCGAACGCGTTTGGAAATCCATAAATTAAAAATAGGCAATGCGGAAAATAATAGATATCCTGCTTTTAAAACATTTAATTTGTTATGAAACTGTTTGAGCCAAATTCAGAAACAGTAAGTAGCAGTAACTGTTGCAATAATTGTTGCAGATATTATTCTTATTATCGACATAAAAAAAAACGAGAATATTACGTATCTATGTAACACTCCAGCTAACAATTTTTAAATTTCGCGGCGGATTTCTGTTGGTACTACTCGTATATAAACGTCAACGTCAGGTTAAATAACAAAGGCAGCGACGTACTGCAGTAAATGATTAAATTAAACTAATAATATTTTAATGTGAACATGTTCAAAAATAACATAAGTGGTAAAATACGTGAAACTGGACGTAGTTATTTATATATGTAACGGCAGGTATAATATTTCGTTACTCAAACAATTCAAAATTTCTTACGCCTAATTTATCACCGCTACTGACTGCAAATGTTTTCATGCGTTACCAATAGGAATCCGCCGCGAAATTTAAAAATTGTTAGCTGGGACGTCAGCTCGTTGTTAAATAAGAATTCTTAAAAAGGGAACTGTTAAAGTGTCAGAAACACAGTTTAAAGTACATTAAAACTTGTTTTAAATCTAGTATAATCTAACTAACTCGAGAGGAAATTTGCTCGTGATGAGTCGACGGTATCTCGTTTACGTTTATAATTTTTTTTTAATCGGAAAATGAACTATTAATTTTCGCGGCTATTTTCTAGATCTACGACTTATCGATGCTTCGTGGTATGTAGCTATAATAATTCGCAAAGACAACTGCAGTGTACGACAGAAATTAGTTGATACATAAAAATAAAGATACATAGAGTCGTATGTTTTGTTAAATATTTTCTTTTTTTACGGATGCTTAGTTGGTTTGATCGATGTTTTGGAAAGAGAGTCGAGGATAACTGCCCAACAATGCGAACGAACTGTTGCCGTGTTTTCTTATTGTCGGCGAAACAGGGCCAAAAGGGGTACCCTCTACATTCGTTTATTTAGTTTTTTGTTTATTTATAAAGAACATTTATTATAAAATTTCGAGCATCCCAAGCGACAAAAGTAGACATTTAAATATCTACGTTTATAGAAAAAAATAATGGTTTGATTACGGTATAGTAAGGGAAGGAGAGATGACGCGTAGTGATAAATGGCGCAGGGGCTAGATTTTGTATTTTTCCCAGCATGCAGACGTAAGTCAGGTGGTCGTGAACGCGAAAAAATTAACTTCGCCCGATACTGTGCGCGGTGAAAACTCAAAATCTTACTCTTGCGTCATCTATTGCCTCGCGCCATCTCTCGCTCGCTTACTTCTAACTCTTTATTAAAAACGTTCTTTTGATTGATTTCGTTTCCTTTTTTACCTTATAACGAGAGTAAATTTTGTAAAGATCAAACTATTAAATAGCAGATTTGCCGTATTTATTCGCGAATAACTCGCACTTTTTTAACCGAAAATAAGGGAGCAAAATCGGGTGCAAAATCCTCGCATATGCGAGGGCGAGTTATATGTGAGTAAATACGGTATATTGTACAACTAGTGCGGAAAGGCGAATATTTCACGCGAGTGTTCACAATACACAATTAGTGTCTAATTTCTTTATACACGCGACTGGTCAACTTTTTTTATAATGCTCGTCGGAAAACGATTTTAAATAAATTAGTGTTTTGAACATTAAATTGGTAAGCATAAGTATACCTATCTATTATTTAAACAAAAAGTTATTTTTAATAGAATAATTGTTTTTAATTTGATTGCAAATTGAAAGCTTAAAACACTTCAAGTGCCTTTAATTTTTTCACTTCCTAGAACTTTTAATCGGTATTTTATTCGTCGAAGAATCAATACTGTATTTTCCACGATAAGTCCTAATGTGGCGGTATAAATTGGTTTTCCTTCACGACGGTGACGTGTTCGTACTTAAAATATAATTTTGTACCTAATACCTATATTTCTTTTTAAAACATATTATTAATTTTTGATCAAAATCAAATTTATTGTATTTTTTGACCACTAATAGGAATTTTACGTGTATTGTGCGGTAAATTATTTTTTAAGGGTTGTGTTTATTTTCTACTTTTTATTTTAGAACGTCGAGGCCTAACTTAAAACAGTATAATTGTCTTTGTTTTGCGACTTTGTTTTCACCTGAGGACAAATTAATGATAATTTGTATTAATTTAATTTTATTACAAACTGTAGTCGTTTACTTGTTTAAATAGCAAATTTTTAAACGAGTTGTAATATAATTTTACACGTTTAACAAATACTTTAAATGACCGCAACACAGGGGATGACAAATGCAGATTTTATAGCGGTTTGTTATTTAATTCAAAATAGATACAGTACGTATTTGTACTTGAAATTATTCGGATAGAGATAAACGTGCGTCTTCGGTGTGGGCAAATTAAATTTTATCCGAAATTAACCAAACGGACCTGCGAAATCGGGGGTCCTGCTCAATTCGTAGATGAACTTAGTTCTTCTTCTCCATCGCGTAGGTACAGTTATTACACAAATTATTGGAGTTAGCATTTATTAATTTCGAATGTAGGTAGTCTATCAAACGTTGACAATTTCCAACACTTACAGTTAGATATAATTTCTACTGCTGCACAAATATTTTATAATAGCTTTAATTTGGTATTTTGCGATTTTATTAAGGTGATACATTTTTACACTTAGGATTTGATGAACTAAAATGTATAATGAATGCAGTTTATATTGAAACAACTTTTAGAACTTTTGAAAACACTCGGAAAAATTAAATTTCGGTAATAATTGTAAACGTTATCTTGGAATTTGAAATAAAAATTTGAATTTTCAAACTTCAGACGTTTTCAAATATAAACGGAAATACGAAACGTATGTTATGATTTACGGCTTGAATAATAACTCTAACTTATGAATTAATTTTAAATAAATTAAAACCGAAAAACAAAATAAATAAACTAATGTAAATAATAGCGAATATATAATAAACGATAAGATAGCAAAACAATTTCGATATTAAAAAAATTTATAACAAGTACATAATAGTACAATAAACATATAAATATATAGGTACATCTATATAATAGGTAGATATACTGTAGAAATTGTAACTGGCATTATTTACATTGTCAGAAAGCTGTTTTATGTAAGGTGTCACGAAACGATGAAACATTTCGTTTGATTTTGTGTAAGACCTGTAATGGGATAATGATAATGAAAGGTAGTTACGTTCACTTATTTTCATTTTTTTCATAAAACATGACGGTTTAAAAGAGTACATTTTCATAAAGTCCATCACGAGTACAATTATTTGTTGTTGTAATGTAGGTAAATATTGTAGATCGTATCAACGGTTTTAGGATCTTAACATGATGTATAATAATATCGAGTCATACATTGCATTTAGTATTTTTACTATAATGCATGTTCAAATATGTAATGTATCTACTCAATAATAAGCAGGTAAATACTTTTTACTACAAATTTCCTTCGATAAACCTATTTTTTGTTCACAGACACTTTTTAAAACAATAAAAAAAATAAATTAACGTCTTAAATATATCCAATTAATTAATAATTAACTGTCGAATATTTTTTTTAAATAGAAGCGTTTCGATAAAATCCGACTTTCTAAAATTTACATTACAAGAACCGAAGCAAGCCTCATAAATATTACCGAAATATCTTGCTTTTAAGCTGCAGGGCGTCGCTAATTATAATCAGCAAAAGGGTTGTTACTGTAATAAAACGATGATTCGATGGTTACGAGACTGTTTCATTATTGACCGTTTTACAATCGTCATTCAATTTAAAATTGTAATTTTCCCCGAAAGTTTTATAAAACAAAAATTTATGAAAAATGACTCGTTCATCGCAAGCTCAAACGTCAAAATTCAAATTAAAACCCGTAAATATTGTGCACATTATTATGTTTTTTGATTTTTTGAAAATTCGATCAGGTACTTTATGTAACATTTCCCATATAACTAAAAGAAATAGTTATATTGAAAAATTAAATGATTTTATTTTTCTTATAAAAAAAAGTTCGCATAACACCAAACGGCAAATGAATTATATTGTATTTTTTAATTGTATTTTTTAAGTACACTAGAACTGAAACTAAATAAACAACACTTATTTTTATTCTACGAGTCGACAAGTCCATTGACGTTGATAGTGCAATATTAAAACGTTTAGATAAATAAACTGCAACAAATTTATAATTTGTCTTGTTCTTGCAATAATTGCAATAACCTATCTATTAATTAAACGTTACAATTTACAATTTGCGAAACATTATCATTTAAATATTCATTATTCGCCCTTAGAAATATTGCCTCTTTCTCCCGAATCATTCTGGCATGAGGTCGTAAACATGTACGCGAACCTCCGAGACCCGAGATATGCATTCGAGGGTTAACATGTAAATTTAAAATCTCTTTTTTAGTGATTTTTCAGCGGCTCGTATAAAACGGGTCTCCGTATCTGAGTGTCGGTGCTTCTTGTGCGCCTTCTTTGGCAGAATTAAAACGGATCGGCACTAAAATATGTTAATTTTGTTACGACCGCTATACTTATATGTTTTTCGCAATTTTTTCGCAAACGGGCACGTCTGATAAAAATTTTAAATTGTTTTTTTTTAAATGTGCGTAATGTGACGTTTAACTAATTGTAAGACGAGTTGTATTTCGAAAAAACCACAAATTTGGCGCGATAACGATTCTAATGTTTATCAAATGCTAATTTAAATTATGGAAAACGTCTTCAATTTACTTATTCAAGTTTTATTTCGAATAAGCGGCTTTCTAGATCGTATAGTGTAGGTTTGAGGTTGTCTACATCGAGTTGTCGAAATGTTGTCGTTTTTCTTTTATTCATTTTTTTGCTTTACTTTATCAAATAACGATTGAAAGAAGGTCTGAGAATGCGGGCCTTATTTTTCTTGTTGAAAGACGTCAACGATTTCTAATTAAATTATTGAAACTAAATAAACTTTAATTTACTGGATGTTATCATTGCAAATATGAATTGTTATCAGAAGTATACTTGAATAAAATAATAAAAACAACTCTTGAAATAAGTTTTAATAAACCTTATATGCATATTTTTGCAATTGTTGTCGTCCTATACGAGAGATTGTAAAAACCACTTTTCTTTCTACAAAGCTTCGTTTGCATATTCTAAAAGCTTGACGAAATTATGTATTCATGTTTCGTAAGACAATAATATTTGTTTAAGAGCTTTTATTCATTTTGCGCGAAATATTGGCGACATAAGTTCAGTGAGATGGAAATATTTATAGACACGGAGGTGCCAGCAAACAGTGTGAAAAGTTCTTTCGTCGTGACAGATCGTTCTTAAAACTATTTTCACAAGTGAAACTTGAATATAAGTGCTTTTGTGTAAAAGCCGTGTTGAATCTGTGAAACATAATAGCCGAAACTTTAAAAATTCGGAATTATAAATCAGGGAAGTGTGCCCTTCAAATATAAATCTCGCGTTTCGCCCTCTCGCATAGGCTTAAAACATCCTAAAACACCTAGTAAAAAACTTTTCTTTTAAAAGATATTATTTGCAGAACTAAAATAAAAATAAAATAAAACAGAGGCCCCCGAGACTCGTGAAAATTTCTTTTCGACGCCGGCGCCGCGCCGCCGTTCGACGAAGGGCCGTATTCGTGCAATCGTGCAACTGATCGAATTTGCGGTAAACAAATCAAATTTCTAGGTAACGATCGCGTTTGTAATAAATGTTAAAAAGTGCGGAGAATAGATCTTTAAAACGAAACTGATGGGCCATACCGTGCATATTCGTCACAACTACGTCCCTCCCATTTTGTGTTCTTATCTACTTTCCTTTCTCGGGCTTCCTTTATAACTGAAAGTGCTGGTAACTTTTCCCGGAATACGCCAAAGTTTAGAACGCGTTTCGGGGCGAGATTTTGCACGTTCCAATTTATAATAAATAAACAGTAGGTAGATAATAAAACTTTGGTATAGATTTTTTTTTTAAATCATTGAAAATTCCAATAAATATATTTTTGTGTGGTATCTAAAAAAATGATTTATGAACAATATAATAGGTACCTATCTATTTAGATTGTTTAATCTAGAATTTGTTGTTGTTTGAAAGATTGCTCAAGTACTTACTAATTATGTACAGGGTGTCCTATAGAAAAAAAAAACTAGGTACACCACTGAATTCTACGATAAAAAAAATAGATTAGGATCATCGATAAAATGTTTCAAATTGTAAACACGGAATAAGATATAAAACTTTTTTAAAATAGTTAAAAAGTCGATTTTCGACTATAACTCAAAATCAAATAGTGACATGTAATTTTTGATTTAGCCATGGAAATCGGCACAAAAAAGTAGGACAGGAATCCGCAACTCTCTACCATTCTGTAATAACAAAGATACCTTGTAAATACAACGTAAATGGAACACCCTGTATATAGGTGAATGTTTCGAAGTTTGTGTGTTTGTAAATTAAAAAAAAAACTAAATAAACAATATCTGTAATCTTTAACGTAATTATTGTTATATCGTAACGTGTCCGCGCCAATGTTCTGCCAATTAGATCCAAAGATCGACATATCGTACAGTGCCATAGAGATGTTGCTGAAGCGTTATTAGAGAGCGTATGATTTGTGGCGACCGTCATAGCACACTAATTATGGAACTGCCGGTCTCTTTATGGATCAGTTTGCAGCGCTAACGAGCTATTCATTCTATAGCACGTGTTTTGGCGTCCGTATTTGCATTACTCCTACATGAAGTTTACTAGGATTTGTACTAATTAACATGAAGTATTTCGATATCGAGCCACTAATTATGAAAGCTAATAAGACAATAACCTCCTGACAATAATGAATCAAGGGCAACTTGTAAATTTAATTTTAACTCGGACGTGCTTATAAATATATTTTTGCATTCGTAGTAGGTATATATATATAAACTCGCATTATTTTATAATTTTGCAATTTCCGTTTTTAATTTTCATTTGTAATATTATACATTTTATATTAGTAGGGGCACAGGTAAAACATTTTTGAAATAATTTCCACGGCAGATAACATAAAACTTTAGGTTTATGTAAGAGCGACCTAAATAAACATAACCTTACGAACCCCCAAATTCTTGCTGTTTACGACGTGAGCTTGATAACTGTAATTATGCTTCATTCAGAACTTTTAAATTAGCATGCGCATAATTTTTGAAACGGCATGTTTCATTTTGACGATAATTTTCTGATTTACATATGTAAGGGAACCATAATTATATATTTTAAGATTCATAAATTAACACGCCCTTAACGGAAATTTTACCATTAAAATTTGTTTGGTGCCTACGGCATTTAACTTTGTTTCAGAAATCTAAATATTATTAGCGTCGAAATTTTTCAAAGTTTTTCTATTTTACTAAAACATATTTTTGTTTTAATTATTTGTTGTAGAGAAAAAAATCATTTCTGCTTTAACACTCAAAACATAATTAAGTAAATAAGAAGTGAAATATACAAAATTTATTAGATATTACTGAAAAACTTTGAAATAGTTAGTTGCTGTAACGCCCGAGCTTCATGGTTTTAAAAAAAAAACTTATTTACTAATTGTTTTTAATTAATTTATGAAACAAGTACTAATTTTGACGAGTAGGTTCCTAGCGTTATTTATTAGTTTATTATTTTTATCGATTTTTCAATTAAAAAATACAAATAGATATTTTTAAAATATCAATAAATATTTATACATATAATATCTACTAATGCTTTCTAATTTTATATCAATTAATATTCTTATTTGATTTGCATAGGTCTACCCACGTTTTATTTCAGTACTTGCGTAGAATAGGTAGCGAAAATTATTTAAAGTTTATTTCAGTGATGTTATCTTCACGAGGTAAATAATTTTCGACGACTCACACTAGTTGCGTGATGAGTCATACCTAGTTGAAGAATTAATTGCATAATGATAATCGAATGTATCCTATTATTCTTTTTATTTTCTCGGTTTTCATATAGAAGCTTAAATAAATATTATAATTGGCCGATATTAGGTAATTGGGTAGATATAGCAACTGTTAGGGTGCCTTCCCTAGCCACCATTACGGATATTTGGCTATGGCATCAGGGGTCCAGACTCGGTTGTTTAGAGAAATGTCACGTAGCAGTGACGTCAACGTCCAAAAAGAGCATTCCAAGAGCAATCGGTTGTAGGTACCTACTGTACTTGAATTGTCTATTAAATGTTATTCAATATTGATATAGTAGTTGTAATTTTTCTATTAAATTAATAATTAGGTATATTTTACTAAAACCTTAAATCTTTAACACGACATAATTATAGTCAGTAACATTTTTAAAAATAATTCTAATTTTGTCATCGATGCCTAATCGACACCAACTAAAACAGATTCAAATAGATTTTAATATAATTTATGTAACATCCTACCATTAAGTATACCACATTAATTATTTTAATCCCAACCTTCAAAGTTAGAACGACAGATACGCAAACTTGCAAAGATTTATCGATTTATAAATAATATGTATTATAATTAATACGTGCAGATTATAGATATCTACAATGTTTGTTTATGCATTTTATTTAAATAATCATAAATAATCATTTATAAATTTATCAAAAATTTAATAGGTAATTTTTAAAGAACTCATAAAATGTACTTACCTACTGTTTTTCGAGAATTTTCATAGAAAATAAAGCTATTGCAGCCTGTCTGATGACAGGACCTAGATGTGTCCTTTTGGTTTTTCTCCGATCTTGATCCCCAGATGTCTGTAGCATACTATAAGAAAAAATTATAAACTTCTAAATTTTTCTTTGTATTTCCTACCTTTTTCTCGTCATCGTTTTCCCTCTATCGCCAATTTCGAGCGTAGATTCTTCCGTTGACTGCGTACTTGCATTATTACGTACCTATACCTACGCTTCATATTTCACTGTATTTCACCAACTACTGTATTTGTAAAAACGCAAGAAACGCGTAAGAAAAAATTTCGTTGGCGAAATTGGACCGTCGAATGTTTCAGGGGGACCCTAACCAAGCTCGATTTTCAGAGAATTTGTGTTAGAGCTTGATGGTCCATGTATTTACACTTTATAAATACATGGAGAGTTAGTCGACAAAGAAAGATCCCACCTTTCCTCGTCATATTTATTCTTTTTGTAATCCTTTTAGAGAACACAACACAACACTCGCGCACTCACGCGCAGAAAGGCCTTATAAACCGGACGAGCACTCCTATTCGCACACGCGAATAATACGACACCGTAATTTAAAATTCGAACTACTGAAACAAGCACTACCGCTCTGTACTACTAATGCGAATGATCTAAAACGATTTTGCCGGAATTCTATATATAAATGCATTCGAGTTTATACAGGGATACTAGGAAATCCCGCTTTTATTTTAAAAACATTCAGTTCTTTGTTTGCCCTTTGATAAGTTATCACGTTAAAGTGGGTGGCGCACATGTTTTATTAGTTGCTTTGTATTTTATCGGTCGCATAAAAATGCGATTAAACTTTTACCTGGTTTACGGTTTGTAATAGGGAAATTTACAATATTGAGGGGCACACGAGTAGTTTTTAAATTAAAAATAGAGTAAATTTATAATTCTGCAAAATAAAGGCAGTAGATAGTGATTATCCAGATAATTTTAAACTGCTACTTATCAGCGAATTTCTATAGAAAGTAAAGCTACTGCAGCCTGCTGATGACGACACTCAGACGTGTCCTTTTGGCCTTTCGCCGATCTCGACCACTAGATCACGAAAATATATAGTTCGTTCATTTTCGGTCGGTTATATATATTATATAATCAATTTCTTGTGGACACGATTCCGGTCGCAATTTTGATCTGTAGGAGGCTGAAATTTGGACAGCGTATTGTCTTTACGAAAACGCAGGAATAAATTCGTTAACCAGCCAAATCGACCGACTCGTTTCAAAATTGCGACTGTTCAAAAAAAAATTAAAAAAATTGTAATCTCTGTTATTACTTACTCATCGGATCGGTAATGTGAAATATGTTTTGGAATCGGCATCAAATTCTCTGCCGATCACATCACCTTATAATTTTCGACAGAATGCACCGTTTTCGAAATCAGAAAAAAAGTGATATATACTTTTTTAATTCTTATAAATTTCTCTCGTAAATATTATTTTTCAAAAAATGTATTTCTTTCGAGAAAATTTTAAAAAGAAGTAGTTTTTTTGACATGCGACATGAAAATTCGACACCGATGCTTGCGCACGGTCGGATTTTTTTTGTAGTAATGTTTTTTACGGACTTTTGAAGTTGCATTTTTCTAGAAATGTTTATTGGCAGGCACTTTTCTATTACTATCAATTTATTAAAATTTTCTTTATAAGCATGAAAATATCGAAGAAAGTGTTAAATCTGTATTATAAGTTACTTCTTATATAAAAAATGCCGAACTCGGCTTGTGAAGCCACGAAATAAATACGAGGTGTCCATTGTATCGAGTGTATAAAATGATATCACAACTTTTGGGCAGCAAAATTTAACATAATTCATCTATATCCAAAAATTTACGATTTCGGAGTTGTAGCCTCTCAAAAGTTGATTTAGAAATTTTTGCTTTGATTAATTTATATCGCTCGAAGTTTTGAACGTGGCATATTCTGCCGATGGTTTATTTACTTGTACACATATGACATGGCAAAGAAAGCCTACAATCTATTAGTCCCGTAAAAATACTTGGTTTTGTTTAATACATATTGTTTCCATTCTATTTAATTGTCGCTATTACTTCCATATCGGCCAGACAATAGATAATAAATAACAAAACTGCAATAAATGATCGATAAAACTCGAACGACTTCTATATAACCGAAAATAGTAGTCACAAATTTCATCGCTAATTTTATACGTTTATTATTACCTTGTAATCTTAATTGTGTAGAAGCAAACGTTAAGCTAGTTTTCTAATGGAACAATTAAAAAGAAAAAAAGTTTCAAATAGAGTAAAGTGGGCGAATATGACGTGATTGTAATAAGCTGCAGTTAGCGGTAGGTAATACGCATAATGTTGCTTTTTTACAGCGGTTTTTACTGCTCTTACGAATAATATAGTTCATATGCCTAGTCTGAACCATCTGACCAAGGGCCAAGGGCACTTCGGGTCTTGAATCTTCTTGTCAGACTAATCTATTGCGTTTAAACTTATTAAAATTTGTATAGACAGGCGGGCTAAAATAAATAGCATTGCGGCCTATATCATTGCCCTGTAATGGGGGTAATATGCCAATTTGATTTTATAGGTAATGCTTACTTGATTGCCAGTAACGATTTGTTCAGAATTCTTTTTATTTCGCACGCCTACATGTTCGAGGTATCCGTATCCGTATCCGTATCCGTTCTAACGGCTGCCACGTTCTATATATAATACACCGAGCACACAATATTATGGCTATTTTAAAAACGTGTTGCCGTATTACCCTGCTTTACTCTACCCACCTATGTTGTCCGATGTAAAAATTAGACATTAACCTTTCTAAAATCGTTCGTTTACAACATTCGACGAAACAAGATTTGATTTACCGAAATACTTATACCTTAAAATACCGCATCTGTTCCGCATCTAATAAAGTAGGTGGATAGATACCTATAATCAATGAAAGTTTGTTATTTTATATCGCGAACAGCTTTTGATAGGTATATTGAAATTCAATACGGAAATTATGTTCCGGATACAGTTTTGATTTTTTTTCCACATCTAATTAATTTCACATTACATTTCGAAACATCAACATCAAGCTATAGAATGCTTTAATTGCAAGATTCGCGCAAAATTAAAACTGCGCTTAACTCAATTAGCCGGAACCGCCAGCGTTACACGAATGCGTATTAATTTATAATAGAGACTAAGCTGAAATTAATGAAGGTGTTATGTGCACGCCGTTCGGAAACAACACGGAAGCAGGCGGAATCATTAATTAAAATATAGCAACGCCTAATTATTTTTCCAAACTGTGAAGCCCAGTAATTATAAGTTTTAATAAAATCTGTATAACGTTAGGTACCTATCTAGTTAAGTTAAAATTTCTATACGTAGCTTTTCGAGTGCCTCGCTGTTACGTATAATAATTTATTATTTTGGTACCTATCCATATTTAAATAATCTAAAATCCAATAAGATTTGGACTGTTTCGAATCCAAATTCTACATAGATTGGCGACGTCGACAATTGACAATTTCAGGAAAACGAACGTACATATGTAATTTTTGGCTAGTTGTTAAAAACAAATAATTTAAAAAATATTTACTTATACACCAGCACTGACCATACTTTTTAATTTTCGAATTTTCGCTTTATCCAGCCTCAAATCACTGACAGTTAAACTGATACTGACTAACAATAAATAAAGTAGAACAGGTAGATATTAATTTTTGTTTATAGGTTATTTACTTGTTGCACAAAGTATCGGAATGTTGCTTTCGTTACGTAACGGATAATTCGCATCTTAATTAGTAATTACCGGAATTAAACGATGCTTTGAAAACTGAAAAATGTAGATAATAGATTTTTGAAGAAAAATTAAAGGTTTTAGACAATTCCGAGTCCGACTTTGATATTGAACAAAAATAAACTTTTGCGTTTCTTAAATAATTGTTTGTAACCGCAAAAATAATTTTGTTTTGTTAATTGTAACCTTTTTTTTTGATAGGTTTATTTGTCGTTTAAAAATCGAATAGCCTATTTTGTTTCGTTTAAAAATAGGCAAGTACTTAAACGCCAAATAATAAAAACGCAACAATTTGACGAGTTGTAAAAGCGTAAATATAAAAATGCATTTTCACTGTTAAGGTATCGTATTTAATTTTTTAAGCAGTTTTTGTTTAATTTTATATCGATACTAGCTTTTATCCGCCACTTCGCCCACGTATGATTCGAAATATTCGAATTCATTTCATTTTATATTAAAAAAAAAACATAATACGGACAAACTGCGCGATCGAATTTTTAAAAAACATACTTCCCCGTTTCGTCCCCTTATCAGTGGAATTTCGAAAAATCCTTTCTTAGTGGGCGTCTGCATCATAAAAGAAACGTATCTTCTAAATTTTGTGTTTCCACCAGGACCAGCGGTTAAGGTCGAGGGTTGATATGTCAGTCAGTCGGTCAACCTAAATTTTTATATAGAAGGAGATATAAATACACAGATTGCTAATCAAAAACACAATCGTATCTAAAGATCGAAATCGAATTCATCGTTAGATAGAAATCTCTGTGTATTCTGTAACTGCAATAAAAGGAAATTTGAAGTAACCAATGCGGGCTCTTAGGGCCGCTCTTTCGATCATCGAATAAAGTTGCAAATAAGCTATTCGTAAAATAACTTTCTTGGACACGTTTGTTGTCACAAACTAAAGATCGAAAGACCGGCCCTTAATAAAAAGTGAGCGTTTTCGATATAATTTGACAAAACAGCGAAAGCGACAAAAAACTAATTTACAGGAGCACACATTTTGCGTTGTAGCGTAACCTCCTACGAAAATACAAATCAATTTTTTTTTGTGGAAAAATCGAAATGTTGTCATCAGATTTTACCGGGTTATGTTCTTTGCCTTAGGCCCGGTTTTACAAACATGACTTATACTGCGGAATAGCTATTCCTGGAATAACGGCTATGCAAACGTTTCTTGAGACAACGGTTTTCATGAAAGTTATTCCAGGAATAGCTTATCTAACGTATATCTCATAATTGTAAAACTGACCCTTAGATGCATAAGATAGTCAGAATAACTCGTTTTCGAAAAAAATGACGCTTACGATGTTCTACCAAAACGCCATCAATATGTATGTATAATTAAATGCATATTAAAAACGTAAATACTCTTTGTTCGTAATTCTGTTTATGTTCTGATTTCGATTACTGTATTAATAATTTTCATTGGTGATGGCGTGCTGAATTTCTCTTTTCTAATATCAAACAAACGACAAAAAATGGAAAAACGATATCCAAGTAGGTACTTAATAGTATCCAATAATGCATTTAAATGTATTAAATGAGAGTTGGTTTTGGTTTTTGGTAAATAGGTCGTTCCATTTGTCAAATTTTTATAATCTTCGTCTACCTTCGTCTAAAAATTCGACATTTAAGTTACAAATATATACCTCAAATTACATTGTTCAATTAAATTTTTTTAAAAAATATTTACTATTAATAACTTATTTAGATACTTAATTATTATCACTTTCTAACATAAGCCTAATTGTAAGGTTTGCAATGAGCCAGAAATCGAATTTATATCATCAACTAGAAAATACTTGCACTTTCAAAAGAATTAAAAGTTCTGTAATAAATTAATAAAATAATCGTGCGAGGAATTTCAAATCGGCATTTAATTCATTCCAACGTTCTATTTAAAAGTTGTGCTTAACTTTGTTTTAACAGAAGCAAGTTATTTTGGATAACGATAGTTTTACGACCGTCTCGACGCGACACACGTGCAGTTGTTGTGTTATCGAAACCGTCGGAAAAATTCGTACCTATCTGACAACGAGTCCACGTACTTATCTATCATTCGGGATTGGCTAGCTTCAAATCACCTCTTCTTTATTGTCAAGGTTTAGAATATTTTATTAGTTACTGCATCGTGTGGTGTTTAATAAACGGTTGTGCATTCGATCGGTGGTTGAAATTTTGACTTTTTCCCGTACATTTTCTAATAGTTTAGTGACCGGAAACAAATAATTAATATCTTAAGGACAGTTTTAATAATTTCGCGATTAAAAAAAGTGCATCGAAGAACATGCAGGCCCATGTGTATTCCATTCGAAACCAACATAGGTACACATTTTTATCATCTATTTTATAATTGCATCGAACGCACGAACAGCGTCAATTTCTATAAATTTAAACAAATACCCACACCTGTTTTATGTAGGTTTGAATATTTTCTAATTTCTTTTGTAACATGTGGTATCTAAAAATGACGTAGATCGTTTTACCAGCCCGTAATCGCGCCAACTTATCAGCGAACGTGAGACAGATAACGTATCGTATTTTTGTTTAAAACAGACATATTCTTACCTTAGGTAATTGTCATAGGTAGGTCAAGCTCGTTATAATTATCGTGTTTTTCATTCTCCGATTTATGGGAATTTTTATTCATACCGATAATAATTGTAATAGATTCGAATTCTTCCGGGTTATTCTATAATGTGTATTAATTATTTACAGCTTTTATGTATTTGTTTGCAATTTATTTAGTTTTTAGTCGACAATGTGGAATTAAAAGATTTTTGTTTAAAAGCGGCATTCAATTTCTTTTGTACCAATTTTTACTAAAATATATTATGAAAACCCATTAAATTCAACTTATTGTAAGGTTAAGTCACAACAGATTTTGAAGTTCGTAGAATATCTATGTTTTTGTTTTACGGTGGTCTTTTCGAGGCGTTTTTTATAATTTTCCGGGAAATACAGCTTTTACAGGACAAAATTTTTGAATAGTACCTATTTTAGTTTTAGTAAGTAGGTAGGCACCTGTCTTACTTTATTTAGAAGTTGAACTAAAAGATTTCTTACCAACTGCGAATTACGGTAAGTACGGTTTCTATTTTCGTGAAAGAGACAGCGAAATATTTGATTTTCGAGGCATTTCCCGATAATTTTTGAAAAATCACGAACAAACATACTAACTTTTTTTTCATTTCTTAATCGACATTAATTATTTATTATTTGTAGGTAGGTGCCTAAGTTAAATATACAGTTATATGTTGTTTTTTTTAATGTAATATAAGGACGCGTCGAGATCTGCTTGTTAATTTACACCCTCAAAATTTGTAAACGCGACTCATTAGCTAAACAAAATAATTTGAAAAATTTATTTATCTAGCCTTATTTTTATAACTATTCTAAATTGCTAACCTATAAATTGATGAATAAATATTGCATAAATATTAAAGGAATGATTTACTCGTATTATTAGTAACTATGTAAATAATGCATTTAAAATATCTATAGATTTTTTGGTACGAATAAAGACATATTTCCCATAAAATATGTGTAAAATACCTACTCGAAATGCGAAAAATTTCCTCCTTTAATCTTGCATGGATGGTTCGTTTAGGTTAATTTTTCTTTGCGCATTTATACGTCACGTGACAATGCGATGCGAGTTTTAATCTTTCGGGAACGTATAAACCACGTCAAAATAAAACTTTTAAGTTCTTACATGCTTTTTTCTACGACACTCCCCTGCCGAGAATAATATATTTTTTAAATAACACTTATTTTCCGTTTGAATTTAATAATTTTTGGTATACATGCGTAATAAATAAAGGTCTTTTAAAATGGTGTAATGGGTGTTTTGATATCGGCTTAGGAGAGCCAGGTTTGCGCAATTCTTAAATTTTTTCAGAGGTTTAAGAATTTTTCATAAAATGTTTTATGGGAAATACGTCTTTATTTATTCCCCGATGACGTACCAAAAAGTGTCACCGGCTCTTAGACTAAAATCTAATCCGACATACTGATCAGTACAATTCCAGCTAATTTTAAGTGCTCCAAATTTAATTAAGTTCAAGCTAAACTAATCGTAAGCCATTCTAATCCCAAAGTGGATTGTTTTCACTATTACACTCTATGGTGTAGGATAATTAAACAAAAATAGTGCATTATTTGGGAACCGATTCAAACCACTCGGATTTGAATTATTTTTCTTGTAAAATGTAGCAAATTGAAAAATATCTCCTTTATCTAGGTTAAAAATTGTCGCTTCAAATGGGAAATTTCGTGAAAAATCGGAAAAGCTAATTAAAAAAATATTGGTATATATTTTTAATGTAATAACTTTGCATTTTTATGCTTATAGACTAAAAATAATTGTTTCTAAAGGGTTTTTAGGATAGTTCATTCTGATTTTGCAATAAAAACGACGGAAAAAAATTGCAAATATCCTCTAAATTTTACGTTTCTAGGACCAATGATAAAGGCTGTGTGTTAATTTTTCAAATTTTTAAAAACGCGCTTTTCCCGTTTCATCCCCGTAGGAGTGGAATTGAGAAAAATGATTTCTTAGTGGGCGTCTGCATCATAAAAGAAAGCGCCCCTCTAATAGTTTGTAGTGGTTGAGGCTGGCCGTTGATTGTCAGTTGGTCAGTCATGCTATATTTTTATATAAATATATATGCAGTGGAACATCCATATAACGAAGTTCGCCGAAATCCGAAAAAAATTTGTTATATAGAAAATTCGTTATATGGAAAATCAAAAATATCAAAAATTCAAATATCAAATATCAATATCAAAAATTTCGTGTTCAACAAACACAATCCGTAAAACCTAAAAAGAGGGCGTGCGGTCATTTTACAACTTTTTGTATATACATACATATTGTAAATTAAAATAATAAATAATAAATATTAGATGATTTTAGTTTATTACGTATTTATTACGAAATTTTGTAAAAAAAAATGACAACACACTATTTCCATTAATTTATTAAGCGTTTATTTAGTACATTCAGGTACATTCAGACTATATTTTTTGCCATCTGATTCAGAATGTCAACCCCAAATTTTGTTGCATTGTAAAAGCTACTCTAAAAACCTTTCAGCAAGCTTCTTTGCAATAGTTAATTTGTAATATTCTTTGAAGGCGTGTAGTTATTCAAAGAAAAAAATAATGCATTATATTTGTTTTTATTTATTATTTATATTTTTATGGATTATAATTAATGAAATATTAAAAACGCGTTCGGGGGTGAAGGTTATCCAAAAAAAATTTGGAATAAGTACAGAAAAATCAGTTTTACAGAGGTGCGTTATATGGAAGTTCGACTGTACTACAATATAGATAATTCAATTTTTATTTTAATGGGTGTGTTTTTGTTAACGACACGTAATCGGTAAAATGTACGACCATACCTATTACGTTTATAGGTTTGATTTATAATACAAGGCAATCTACTTGCGTAAGCTATTCAAATTCCAACACGATGAAAAGAATTATCCAAATAAAAAAACTGGGGTTTTGGTCTTCACATAATAAATTTCAATTTGTTTATTCGCGTAGTGCACGATGGTAGTGTTTTAATAGGCATTTCGATTGTGAGCGTTAGTTTTACCGTGCGAATATTTAGTCGTTAAATTTTTAAAGATCGTCTATAATATAAATTTGAAAACCGAAACGGTTAATGTTTTTATTGTTCGAATTTTAAGAGCGTTTAAATAAAGTATTATTCAATTAATTAGTGAGTTTTACAAAAACGTTGGTAATTTACAAACAACGTTTAGTCACAGCGAAACATTTGCGATCAGTTAACTTGCAAAGTCTCCATTTAATATCATCCCTAGATTACTTTATTATTAAAAAATAAAATTTGAATTTCAACTTTTCGAAATAATTAATTTTATATTTTTAATTTTTGTAATGCGTTTTATTTTAGGTTTCGAAAATAATAATTATGCTAATTAAAGATTATAATTCACATTTTTTTGACGCCTTTATTTAAGGTTATGGATTTTTAATATTTAATTAATATTTTTTTCCCATCTTTAAACAAGTTACAAATGATAAGATTTGTAATATAATATTTACGTTAGATGAATCATTATTTAAATTAAAACATCTACGGTTGTATTCAGACAGTAGTTATTTTTAATCATATGTCAACGAAAATTAATGTTCAACTTTGAAAAGTATTAGTTGATAAAAGTTAATATTCGGGAGAAGAACAATTAAAAAGTAAACGTTGCTTTGGATTTTATATTAAAGAAAAATATTTTGTTAATCTGTAATGTGATTATTTTTGTTGTAGGTACGACAAACTTATTAATTTATGGCATTGGAATTTTTGATTTCAATTAATTTCAAATGTTTTTGTTTTTTATAATTGAATCATATCTGTTTCGTAAGTAGTAAACGTTTTTTGCTACCCCATCCTGGTGTTTGACTTTCAATTGCATTCCGAACAAACGCGTTTGATAAAATTGTTCACAAAGGTTTTACTTCTTTTTTATACTTACTTCTGTCCCATTTATTTGTCTGTAATCGAAAGACCGATATCGACATTTGAAGTTATTTGTTCTTTTTTTTGTAGTCTTTTAAAGTACGTTACGTCCTTAGCACTGAAATGCTTATTTTTATCGTCGTTATTTTTATAGTAACGAAGTGTTTGAAATACAATTAAATCAAATATTGAAAAATGGTTCAAATAGCTTAGCATATATGAACATTCCTTTGATAATAATCCTAATAGCATTACGACGCGTTTTGACAGAACGACTTAACCGTCACTTTTTGCGAAAATGAGTTATCCAGACTATCTTATGCATCTAAGGGCCGGTTTTACAATTATGAGATATACATTAAATAAGCTATTCCTGGAATAACTTTCATGGAAACCATTGTCTCAAGAAACGTTCCATGAATAACTATTATGCAATATAAATCATGTTTGTAAAACCAGCCCTAAGGTAAATATATAAATCTGTTAAAATCTGGTAATAACATTTTGATTTTTTCCATCAAAAAAATCTATTTGTATTTCCGTAAAACGTATCTGCTTATAACTGCGCTACAACACAAAATGTGCTCTCCTGTAAAATTTACTTTTTGTGATCTAAGGGCCGGTTTTACAATTATGAGATATACGTTAGATAAGATATTCCTGGAATAACTTTCATGGAAACCATTGTCTCAACAAACGTTTCCATAGCCGTTATTCCAGAAATAGCTATTTTGCAGTAGAAATAATGTTTGTAAAACCGGGCCTAAGTCGTTCCGCCAACACTGAGTGCATCTGCGTTTTACCGTTCATTTACTTGTTTGATTATGCGCTTTAATTCAAAATGGTTTGTTCTAACTTGGTTTTATCTAGTTTTTAAAGTTTTAAAAAATAATAAAAATAGATACGAATTTATATTCAAAATATGTACCATAAGTGTTATTACAGTATTTATCTGTAGCGCATTTATAAATAAAAATCGAAAAATATCATTTTTGTCGTATGTAGATAAATACCGATTAAATAGGTACTCTCAAGTGCAAAGTATCGACAAACATCGACTACAAGAATTAGGTATCTACTTACGACGAGCAAGACGAATTGTTCGCGGTATCGTGTGCGTCTTGGCAATGTTCGTGATCCGCGACATTAATTCTGCGCCCGACTGTACCATATATGATTTTTGTATTTTGTTGGTTATTACATTTTATTAACGCAGTGATGAATATACCTAGTGAATCGTCTTTAGCGTTTCTCCGTTAGTTTTCTAAACTGATAAAACCCGTACGTCTCTCGGTGACGTCCGACACGACGACTTCTGCTTATTTTCGATCGCACGTGTCATCATCAACTTCCGGTTTAGTCAGTGCAACTTGGGCACTTACATACTCGCTATTGGAATAGTTGAGAGTTCTCGTAACTTTCTCACTTCAACTGTCAAAGAGGCTTTGGCCGAACAAGAATTTGCTGTGGTCAGTTAATAAGGAGCCGGGAAGCTGTGAACGTCCCTTTGACGGTATGTCACACGCAATGCATCCTAAACTTACAGAATGCGCAAATGAAATAACTATTAAGATACTTTGGAGCGAGACTGCAAGTTTGCCAGTAGCAACACACATTCTGTTTGTTGTTTGAAGTTAAGACCTCTGTCTTTTTGATTATCGCATGCTCGTTTAATGTCCACACTTTTTATCCAAAAACTTTAGCGAAAATTTCAGGTGCGGACATTACGCTGGTCGTTCGGTTCCGAAGTTTTTTGTGTTGTTGCATTAAAAATTCAAGGAGCAATGCCTAGATGGGCATTACGTATTAGAGAGTTGTACGAATGCTTGCACGGAAAGCTTATGATGATAATTCTTCGAAGGACAAATATGTGTAAAAAAAAGAAAAATTAAAAGATGAAAGGTATGGATAAACATAGAAAATGAAAAAAAAAATTGTTAATGCGAACATTACGCGGATCAATATTTTTTCCTTATATTCCTTGTTGAAAATCAAAGTGCGGATATTACACGAACGTAATTTAAATTGTAATTATTGAGCGATAATATGAAACAGTTTAACGCGACATTCGATTCATGTTATGTAATAAGATTGCTTAGAAAACCGACACTCCTAGTTGTTAATTACTAAAAATACGGAGCGTCACGGTAAAATATATTTCCATTAGGGATGATTTAATAAAATATGTTTCTTGTGCGTTTTGTTTCAGTTTGAAATTACAATTTCACCCTTGGGAAAACGATTCCCACAACGTTATGTATAATAGTCACGAATGAAGATTATCTTGATGTAATTTTTTTGTTGATATTCTCGAGATTACAATCGCAAAAGTAATTTACGTGTTTGTGAGCAACAGCTTGTAGATATTCTTAAATCTGTTGTTTTTATAAATAACAACTCGTAAAAACGTAAAAGCACGCGTATCATGTATAATTTATAGGTAACTTATTATTTAAATTAAAACTATTATTTCGAATCAAATTAGTTATATCGACGCAGTTTTGACAGATTATCGCAAACGCCACTTTTTATCGAAAATGAGTTTTTCTGACTATCTTATGCATTCAAGGCAGAGACATCGTCCGTTGAAATCTAACAGCAATGTTCCGATTTTTTCCACCAGAAAAACCAATTCGTGTTTCGGTAAAACGTATCTGTTTTGTTTATAGCTGCAACGCGACAACGCAAAATGTGCGTCCCCGTAAAATTTACTTTTTGTCGTTTACGGTAATCCGCCAAAACTGCGTCGATATTAAGGGGGGAGGGGGCAATATTTTATTAAATAATTTTAGCGCCATCGGTCCCTCATAATAAGATCGTTTTTCGACTTGAAGGGCCGATATAATGAGGATAATGTCTTTCTTTTCGTCACATTAATTATCGCGTAACGTTGGTTCACTGTTCCAAGAATTTAATAGAATTTAGTTTCGCGAGGACCGGATCGTTTCCCCCGGACTATTCTGAATCGCCTTCCCCCCCCACCCCCTTTCGGCCGTTTCCGTCGTTCGTGTCGCGCCGTGACTTTCTAAACGCAATCGCTATCTTTTAGAAAATGACAAAGAATCGCGCGACATTAATAAAAACTCGAATTCAATCTTATCCAATTATCCGTCTGCTTACCGACGCAAAACTTTATCGAATCGTTTGAATACTAAAATATTTGTCGAGTAATCTATCAAGAGCGTGCTGGAAGGGCCTTTCCTTTCTGTCACGTACCGGGAAACTGAATAGGGAGAAACAACCCGATTTGTGCTGCACAGGGCTGTTGGGTATCTAAAATTAGATTGGAAAAGGGTTGTGAAAGTTTATAATAAATGGTTCGGAAAAGGGTAAGCATATAAGTATCTTATGATACAACTATATTTTATGATAAATAAGAGAGAGACTTTCATCTACTACATAATTGTTTTTAGGCGATGCGATGTGTAGTTTATTAATTTAAATTGATTATATTTTAGTGCGATTTACAAAATTTCCGAGAATAACAAGTTTCTTATGTGCATTAGGACTTTGTTCGTTTTTGTTCAAACGAATATTTAGATTTATAGTAGTATGATATAAACTATAAAAGTATTCGTAAAAGTTTTTATAGTTACGAGTATCTATTTAAATATTTTATTATAAAGAATTGTTTTAACACAGCACAAAATCTCTGAATAGGTATACATAGTAGGCAAACACCTATCAATATTTGAAATTCTATAATTATATAATAAATACACCTACTTATCCGAAAATGTTTAAGATGGCACTATAACATAGCCAAAATAGATTGGCAACAAAATAAATTAAAGTCCCTATAGATAAAATTATTTCTTACTCCTCGTCTATTAATTGTTATAACTTTTGATTACAATTATTAGAAATTAACCCTCATGCTACCAATATATTTTTTATAACACGTAGTACAAGTGGGGTCGTTATTGATCCCAAAGCTCTGCATAACATTTCGTTGTAGTCTAAGAGCCGATGAACATTTTCACACGTGAGCTTTTATCTCTTGAAATTTTATTGGAAGGTAGCTTTTTTAAGTCTGACAAAGGGATGGATAACCCGATTAGGAAACTCCGGTCGCGAGCCACCCCTCAATTGATTAAAATTGCAGAAACAAACAGGAGAGCGCCGTGCCGCGCCGCACGTGTCCAGGAGATGGTGGAAAATCTATCGGCACCACGTAAACCGTGTCAAAATTAATGCCACAAGTCCCCATAAATTTTGTTTTTCTTACGGCGCTGTGCTAATGAGATATTCACCTTTAAAGTTTCGCCACCTTCGGCGGCGATCGTATTTTATAATACATAAGCACCGTATGAGTGAAAAATATAAAGTTCAGAATAAATATGTAGGTATAATAATTATACGTAATAACACGTAACATACGTATATGCGAATAATAAAATTATAAAGATGTTTTTTTTCTGAAAATATTTAATATTTTATATTAACTAAATTCGAAAAGTAAAATGCGATTTATACGGACCTAAACGAATTTACTCGGATATTATAAATTTTAGTAAAGCTAATTGGAAGAAACGAATTATGTTGTTTTATTTTATTGTGGCGAATTCGGGCGTGATGCTTATGTTGCGCGACGTTTGTGTGTTTTGTTTTTATTTTGTGTCGGTCAATTGTTCAATTCGGATAATTTGTTAGTTAATTTTTAACTTCTAAGTATACGAGTATTTTTATAATATTAGATATATTAATATCGAAACTATCAAAGACAATTACGTTAATTATAAATAAATATAATATATTACGATTAAAAATTATTGGGTGTAAGTATAAAGAAAATCAAATTGTGTTAGAATGGGCGTTTTTTTCCATTACTATACAAAACATATATTAACAGAACTAATCCTACTTGAAATTCACATAAATTTAGGTTATAGATTGTTAAAGATAATAATATTCGTTAGAAAATGAGCGTTACTATACCACCCATGTCGGTAAACACGCGAGCATTACTGACGCGCATTTCTAACGTTCTACGTTTTTTAATGAAAATTCAGCGGCTTTGTATTTTAACAGAAAATTAAGGTCCTCTTACTACTATTAATTAGATCTTATCACATGACGGTGTTACGTTTTGTGAATAAATCTGCAAGTTATTTTAGCGACGAAAAAATTCATCTTTAACTCAAAATACAATAATTTTTACTAAATAGATATAACTTTTCGATAGTTAATTTATAATTATCTATGTACATGATAGTATGCTATTTATTTAATTGAAATATTAAGTGAAATAGTGATATTTTTTAATGTTCTTTTAAGTTTTCGAAATGCCACCCTTCGCCGGCAATCATCGAATGACGAATTCTAATCTCGAAATGGTTAGTCGCCCTCTCCAATTTATCCCTCGGAATTGCTCGGATTTCGTGATCGATATTTTATTTAATATTTTAATATTTTGTTCGGCGATGGTTCGAAATTGGAAAGCGTACCTAAACCCAATTTTTAAGGTAACCTCATAAAAAATCACGGGGGCGTCGTTGCCGGCCCTCCCGGGAGCGTTCAAACAAGTAACGCACTCGCCAAAACGGACGGTCCTAAACATTTAAACCTTAAACACTTCCCGTGTTGCGTTTATTCTTGTTTAAAAATAATTAAATTTTAAAATCGCCACCAGTAATGGATCGGCGTGTGTACTTCTTCGATTCGCTACTAAATAGAGTATCGATGTTAATAAAAATAATAATTATTTCTCCCTTAATTTTCCATACAAACATCACAAACTTATACGGACATTGAACGAACAGATTAGGTAAATAACGATTACGGTTCGACGAACAAAAACCATGAGCGTTAAATATGATGCTTATGGCGGACTGTGTTTTATTATTCATTTTTTAATTTTCTTTAAGCGAAACATTTTTATAAATTACTGCTTTAATGGGGGGGGAAAGCTGAAATTATTAAAACGACTATATATGGTTTTTATACGGGTAAGTTTTTAGTAGATTTTCCACAATGCGAAAATTGTCAAATTTTCTCACAATTTCAAACGTGCAGAGTAATACAATCGCTGGATTTCGCTTTAAATGTACTTCGTTAAATAATAGCCGAGTGACGACCTCTATGCGAGATCCTTTTCTAACCGTGATAAAAGTAAAAATAACTAGTAGTAGGTAATTTACAAAAAAATTATGCAATTATGGTGACAATTAATTTGCTAATTTTATTTTGTTTTGACGTTTATAACACCGACTGTGATTAACAAAATAACGATTCGTTAGGTATTCGTTGAAATGGAAAAATCTCTGTCTTTTTTATAATATATTATTGTAGGTACTTATATAATTAAAATAATGCACAATATGTTTGTGATGTATGTATAAACTTTAACGTTAATGTTAATGTATAAACAATGTGTATAATCTACTGTTTTAATAGTAACAACTAATAAAAATGTAAGTAGTAGCAATGGTAGTAGTTATATACAGTGGATTTCAGTTATGATGAACTCGCTTATTAACTCGACTTTCGCTTCTTAACCGATCAAAAATATTGGTTTAGTTCTTTTGTAAATAGATCTAAATAAAAAAAGACCTGAAGGACATCATTTTGTCCAATTTGAATAAAATACAAAACCAATAGGTATGCTTAAAAAATAAAAATTTTTGACAAAATTGTTGACGTAAACTATAAATGAATCTATGAGGAGTACATTTTTTTGGACAACGTCGGTATCTATAACTGTCGGGAATGATATCAAAAATTATTTTAGACTTTTATGTAATTAACAATTCCTTCATTAATATTTTTCTATCATTTTCAGCATGTATTGGGTGTCGCTTGTAATGTACCTAAGGGAATGTTCCGTTCCGCAAATGACCGACTATACATGGATGGCTATATGGACGTTTCATCAACGACGCTGTTAAGGTACTTCTAGTTTTTATTTAATTTTGCGAAAATTCGATCGAGAGCCATTATTATCTTATTAAGGATAAACAAACAAAAATCGGTATTTAAATCATAAAATAAACATAGGTAATAAACATGTGTTTAAACAAGGAGTGATTTTGTTTTTAACAGACAGCTGTTGTATTTCCCTGTGATTTCATCGAAGTGCCAGAAACGTGTTGGCATTTCACGTAACATTCAAAATCTCTGATTTAGATTTCTGATTAACGTGTGACTGCGTCACATCGAGTATTTATTAAAGTATTACGTATAGCGTCCGGACTTTGTACGAAACGACTATAATTACACTAGAAAATTGCAACATAAAGACTATTCAAATTTTATTCCGATGTACATCATCAATAAAAAATTACTAGATGATGACGTTTTACATAGCACTGTCACCTTGTACAGTTAGCTCGTTTAATTTTGATGCGAGACGATATGGATATACGTGCCTCGTATTTTTACAGTACATGCTAATAAACTGTAGTCTTTCTTTGTCATTAGTATATGTATAGGTAAATCACTTTGCAAACTTAATTACAAATATTCAATCTAGTCATCACTTTATTGATGACGTGTATCGGAATCACAATTTGAATGACCTATAGACAATAAGACAGTTAGATAGACTGTGTACAGTTCATAAAATTGATGGTAGGTATAATTTTAATTTTTTAAAAAATTTTGAAAATATTAAGTTTTTGAAAGAAAAAAGATGAAATGAAGCAGGATAAAAATATAAATACCTTCAACATCGACCAAAATGTCCTGCAGTGTGCGTTTGTGCCTATCGAAGGGGTGTGTTTTCATTTTTAATTATTGATTGCTCCTGTGCATTGCCAAGTGCAGCCTTTCACACCTAAACAAGAATTTAAAATAAACTCCTATTTCTAGTTAATTTATTTTGTCCTTTGCATTTCTTTATCGGATTTGATTTAAATTAATTTATACACAAAATGAAAGCGATCCCCACGACGAAGATAAGATGGAAAATTAACGGAGACTTGCGAGAGAGAGACAGTTTAGTTCGTTAACTTAAAATTTGTTTAACGCATTCTAATTTTGTTAAAAATAAATTGGAAAGATCTAGAAATCTACTGTATACGATATAGAGAACAACATTAAAATTTAGGTTATTAGTTAAAAAGAAAACTACGTCGAGTGGGTGCCACATTATTTTCGTACACCGACCATAATTTATTCTCGATAGATTTTTTTTTTTCACTTACAAGAGAGAGTCGATATCTTGTCGTCGAGTATTGCAAATGCAATTTCCTCGAGTTTTCTATGAAAACATTCCACGAAAGGGACGAACAGCAACAACGACCTAACGTGAATCTATTTTCTTGATATGCACGGTACAAAAACTTTGCAAAGCAAAATTCAATTGAGAGTTAGCGAATCTAGTTGCAGAACACGTATTCTATTTGGTATCAAGCAGAGTACGGAACAACGGTCGGAGCTCGAACAAAACACTCATCTGTGGCAAAGAACACACGCTGGGCTCTCTGCACAACACGAAACGGACGATTTCCCGGATCGAGGACTTTTTTCCAGGCGCTGCCGTCATTTACAGACGAGGTCTTGTTTGCGTCCGTCTCATTTTCTGTCGTCTAAAAAGTTACAATTTTTGTCGTAAAAAAAATGCGTGGAAAATAAAATTGTTAGGTGGACAATTTCATTTTAATAATTAGAATGATTTCGCCGGAAAAAATCCCGTTATAATAAAATCGGTACGTTTCTCAACGAACGTACGCCACCACCCATCTCCGGTAAGGGTACATTATTATTTTATAAATAAACTCACGAACATTATTACGAATTTTACCTCGTAATAAAATGGTTTCGGTTAATTAAACGTTCTTGCGGTATCCGAATTCCTCGTTCCAATAATAACCGAGATTTCCAATGCTATTTTGTAGATAAAGTTGTCCAAACAGAAATGAGGATGGGGACGTAATATAGTGGGCTAAGCAAACGCATATCGTTATATGAGTTCTGTTAGTTGTATTGAGTGTGTTCAGGTCCCAGGCGAACGTCGGCGAAATTGCCGGGCCCGGGCAAACACGGGTCACCTGACCTGCCACCGCAGACATATCAAAACCAAAGAGATCCTGATAGCTCTTGATTAAACTTCCGCCTTGTAATAACTGGGGATATCTGGGAAACGTGGCCGCCTGTTGCAACAACATCCGGAATCCACTGCAAGCAGCCACCGAACTTCACGAAAATTAAACCCGACGGGGAACGATTTTGAAGGGTTTGAGGGTAAACGAGAAACGTGAGCTTAATTTTTCGAATTCGAAGTACTTGTTTTTTTTTTCTCTCTTTCTTTCTACGATACGGGATTACAAATTAGACATCTTAACCCCTTAAGAAATAAAAAATAACCAGACAGTTACGAATTTTGTGACATTAATATGATACATTTGCAGTGACATTATACTCGCCCGAATGCACCCAATTTGTATTCTGGAAAGCTCGGGGGAATTTTATAAACAAGCAGGTTATAAACGCGATGCGGTTTTGTCGGTATTTGAGAAATACTCGCATTCGCGACGTCCTCTCTTTTATTTTCAAACTTTTAAATTTGATAAATAGTTTGTGGGTTCGTTTTAAATTTTCTAAACGAGAATCTGAACTTATTTTTAGTTGAAGTTTGCGTGTAAGTTGTTTATTTTTTTGTTTGCTTACTGGAAATCGTATTATTAATGGGCGAAATTTCGGGGAATAACCCATACGTTTTATCAACTTTAGAAGATTTTTGGAGAGCATTAGCGTTCGTCCTGCGAATACCTCGTTTCGTTGCCAACAACAGGATCGGCGGTAGAGGAAAAAGTCGTACCTGTACGCAAATGTGTTGAAAAGGGCCGAACGTCGTCGGCCTTCCAATTTCATTTATCGTGTGGCTCGGCAGCGTGAAAATAAAACACAAGGGCCGCATAATGAGTTAGAAATAATCGGATCTGATGATCTGCTTTCCTAATGAAATGCTATAAACGCCAACCTATAATTTAAGTTGGAGTCGTATTCGTTGTCGTCGTCGCATCGTTAAAATTTACAGTCGAAATAGTCCCGCTTTTCGGGGACGACTGAAATTATTAAACCGAATTGGAAGCATCCATCATATTATTTGTACAGTCTAATGCACTTTTCCTGTTTAGTTAAAAAAAAAATGATCCATAGAAATTGTAGTAACTGGGAAAACGTGACGTGACGGTAGAGTTCTCCGCCCGATATTGTCGACTAATCGGATCGAAATACAATTGACGCGCTGCTGCACTTGCTGCAGGCACTCGTCCGATCTTAATTGAATTTCGTCGTACATCCCGAATACGTACCGCCACTTTTATTTTTATGTTATATTGACGATTTGCGCGTTTTGCTTTAAAACAGTTTCAACTTGTCCTTTTTGATTTAGAAACCGTTTTACAGATATTGCTACGTGCCAACCAAACTTAACCAAAGCTTAACCAAACCTATACGATGTTCATGTCATCAACGAAAAGTTACTCGATTGTTTATTTGTAATTCGATTTAAAATTTGGAAAGTGACGTATTCTATAGATGCGCACATAAATGAAGTCTACAATTTATTCAAAATACGAGTTGCGAGGTGACAGCAACGCGTGAAACGTCATCATCTAGTAACCTTGTATCGATGACGTGAACGTCATGTATGTTTGGATAAGCTATACCTACACTTACAAGCATTATAGATATTTTACTTGATTATCATATTAGTCATTAACGTAACGGTCGATCAACGCAAGAATCCACGTATGAAGCGATGTCTGCAATTAACCGGGTTAATCAATCGACTAGGCGAGGCGGATCCTTAATCAAGCTCGCGAACAGGAAACACTTTAACCAGATCCGTTTCGATCCAATTTGATCCCGAAGTAAGTGGCCCGATCTTTGCTGGTCCTCGCGTCAAACTCAATTAGGACCAGTTCCGGTCGTTGGAGTACAACTTCGGGCCCCCGGAGTAATTGGGCTCCATTAGGAAGCGACAAGATTGTGTTGTTTAAGAAAACAACGCGCTAATATGCGACTGCGTTGCGGCATTTTCGTCCCGGTTTTGCACACTCTGATCTTTCGCAATAAGCCGAGTCGAAACGTCGCATTTCCAGAATTGAAAGGAAACTCGTAATTTTAGGGAAAATTAAATTTTAATAAGTGTTTGCTTTTGGTGCGGCTCTCGTCCAGTTTCAAAGAAGAACACGATCAAAAGCGACGAGTGGGGATGTACAACCGCACGTATTTAATATTAACCCCTTGTTAATTTTGCGCTTTAATCGTAATGAACTTCGTACTACAACGTGAAACGTTTGACAATATTAATTAAAAATAAATCGATACCTATATCTATATACCTGCCATTAAAATAACCGGAAGTGGTCCCCGCGTCGTTAGTCTATGAATTTAGATTTTGTATACTAATGTATACCAAAGTACATATCGATAGCGTTTTTTTTCCGAAATCGAATTGTTTTGATAATTTGTTTACGCTGCAACACAAAATGTGCGCTCCAGTAAAATTCGCTTTTTGTCGCTTAAGATGTTTTTCCAAAACGCCGTCGATATTATCAAATTCATTTACTTCTTTGTGATGGGTTTACAAGCTTAATAACTAGCGTCAAATATAGAAATCCAATGGATTTAATTCAGGTGACGGAGGGGGGCCCGAGATCGATTCTCTCCGCCAATCTAACGATTTCGTTACCCAAAATCCTAGCGTCGACAAACAATGTTATATTGAAATATGCCACGACATCGTCGTGCATAATCCACATTTGCTGTCTGATCCGAATCTTTGGAAAGTATAGGAATTGTTTCTCTTGTTTCGAGCTTGGTGCAAAAGCACGGACAGCGGCCTAACTTTAAAATGTCAATTCGCGTTTCGTGCATGCGTTTCGAATAAGAAAAGTCGCATAATTAATTGTAAGTGTTTTCGGTTCGTCGTGAAATCGCGCGTTGTCGACGTATCGAGCGGCGGACGTTTGTAGAACTAATAAACGATCCTGCATTTGAAAGCAATTTTAATGAAGCCGGGGCCGGTTCTTTTCTTAAGAAAGTACAAGGCAGATAGATAACCGTTAATAAAGATTTTTTAAAGCGAGCTCATCGAGAAATTATAGAAAATTGAGATTTTATGTTCCTTAAAATATCTTGAATAAAACATCTCGGATTCATCTTACGGACTTTCTCTTCAACAATTTTCAAGTTATAAGTGACGACCAATGGAGAACGTTTTAACTATACTATACATCCACTTACCCACCATAAAAATGTGCTATCAAAGAAAATAACTGTTACCGTCGGTTAGTTTGCAAAAGTTCACACGAGAAAAGCTGAAAACTCATCTTACGCTAGAGATATAACCTACGTATACAAATTGTTTGCACGACCGGATAATTTTAAATTTTCAAGAAAATTGACTATTAAACTTGATAACAAATGCTCGCACTCGAATAAAACTTTTTCGTTACTTTCATAACTGTGAAAATTAGTTCTACGACACCACAATATACAAATTTACACGTTTATAACACGATAACAATTAAATTTTCAGCCGGTTCCGTCGAATGCGTTCGAAATTTAATTAATTTTACCTAAATTATAACGTTTTGTATTCGTGAAATTTGTATTATATAGATCTAATTTAAAACGATCGTCGAGAAACTGTTTAAGTGTCGAATATGTGACGGATGTGGATTTGAAAATGTAAACTGGAGGAAAGTGAGTAGCTACCACGGATATTTTTTTTAAACAAGATCTCCCAACGCTACACTTTCATTTGACATCCGTAGAAGAAACTTATAAATGAGATTAATTACAGACTCGCACACGAGCATAATATCGGGACACTATAATGGCGGCGCGGCGCGGCGCGGAGGCTTAAAGAGCATCGCGGTAGTTTACGAATATCCCGTGGGAATAACATGGAGAAATATTACACTGCAATCAACGAAATGCCAATAGCGATTATGAATGACACGTAAATTTTTCTAGTTGTATTGTAAACGAGGCGAACAAACATATACATAACTAACAAAATGTTATAATAAATAAGACAACTTTTAAATGACGCGGTCATAGCGCGGAATTTCGCAATAAAATCGCGAACTATATCCTGATTTATATTTTTGAATTTGTCAAAATTCACATTCGTTTATACCAGTTTCGTTACCTACGATATATATTTACTTTGGTAAATAAAAATGTTAAGGTTTGATGGTGGAAATAAATTAGGCAATTTGATATACTTTTTCGAAACGACTTTATTAATTTTCGGCAGTACTTATATCGGTCTATTTAAATAACCTCTTAATCAGATTTTGATTAAAAAAACGCCTTATTAATGTATCAAATACAGTTCAATGCGTAATTACCGTTAATATTGAATTTGTCATTACGGACTTGTTAAATAGCCGCCGTGCTTACCCGATCTTATGCCGTTAGATTTTTATATTTGAAAATAGGAAAAGCCCCGAAGTGTAGACAGATAATCGAATGAATTAAAATTGCTTGTAACAATAATGTTAATGTTGCTTAATGTTCCGAAAATTAGATAGGTACCTATTTACTCTTAATAATCGGCGAGACTATTTACCATGCACTTTCTTATTTTTTGTTAATTACTTTCCTATAATTTTGACGACTTTGACGATCTGAAAATATGCAGGTTCGGCCTATCCAAACCTATATGCAATTCACGTCATCAAAAAAAAAGTCACTAGATTGTTCATTTGTAATTCGGTTTAAAATTTGAAAAGTGAGATATTCCATAGATGATTTACTGATGATATTAGATGGTATAACGAAAGATTACAGTTTATTAGAACTATCAAAACACGAGGTACGAGGCGATAATACTGGGTGAAACGTCATCATCTAGTAACCTTTTATTGATGACGTGATTGCATATAGCTTTAGACGAAGTGTACGTTTGTGTATTTACACAGTGTCTACATATAGTGTCTCGTATATAGGCTGTTTCTGAAATTATCCGTTATTGCATATGAATACTTATCTATTTTATTTGACACAAAACAAGCAGAACATGTTTCATAAGCAGAGGTCCGGATTAGCGGAAATTTTTGATGAAACAAAGACCAAACAAACAATGGTATATCGTATAACTAACGATGAAAGAAAGGCGGACATTTCTAATCTCACGAGAGTGAAATATCCTTTCATCACGTGTTTACTTACATTATATTTACTTTTCCGACGACCGGCAAGTGTTTATTAATTGATTTTGTCAAATCGATGGCGCGGAACAGGGGCGGATTTCAAAGTTGTCACGTCCGACATCGTCGTTAGCCTGAAATGCGATTAAGTTACTTACGTGTTGAAATTAAATCGAAGGCGATTTGAAAACCGAAACGGCCGCGTTTTTTCTCGACCATTTGCACGACGGGCTATTTAGGGTTTCGATTAGCCGGGTAACACGTGCGAAATGATTTCGCACGGGCCGCAACGTTTTCGATTGGCTAACGAGTTTTTTTATTTACGCATGCTCGGTCTATTTGCCAACTAACGGGCGACTATCGGTAATATTAAATTTAGAGGTGCGAATTTAAATGCATTTTTCTTAATGGTAGTCGGAAAAATTATTGTTATTAGATTACTTATGTGTACGCGTACGTATTGTTGCCATCCTTTTAAGTTTTGTTTTGTATTGTTGCGTACCTACACGTGCATTATTGTAATTTATCGCTTTAAAACAAGATTATTGCGAAGTTATTGAAATGCATAGAGTAGATAATCAATTATTTCACTTTTTTCAACCTCTACTTGGATCCATGTATCATGTCGGTTCTTCCGTATGTGCCCGCTAGTTAAAAATAAAATGGATAAGCAATAAAACGCGAATAATCCGAACATACGTCTTATTAATATTTAAAAACAATTTCCTAGAATTTCGATTACCTATCACAACGTACCTTCTCGTTCGCGGTAATCAATTATTAATACCGTTCCGTATGTATATTCCTTTTAAGATGCACTTCATAAGTTTGACAAATGATTCGAAACGCGATAGACGTGAAAGTATAAGGAAATTATTAAAGATGCCGTTAGAACCCCTTATGAAATTCTCTCTCTTCTCGTGACATGAGAAATGGATTTGTAGCAGACGTGGTAGCAATCGATTTCCGCATCAATTGGAACGTTCTATGCAGTGTTCTGGGAAGTCGTCCGTGTTAACTTTTTACGGCACTTTAAATTTCACGTTTTAAGACCGACGACGCGCCATTTCATCAGAAGAAATACCACGCCAGCAGTCGGACCGCGCGATTGGAAACAATAAACATATCCAGTACGGTGTCTGAATCTTATTCGCGACGCGAAAACTGCATATTTATGCAACTCCGTAATTCTTCACAGTTTTTCTGCGACACTTTACGATCTGGGGCAATACTGAAGTGCATCTTTGCATTACATTTTATCTACTCGCGTAACCGTTTCCGTTTCGCCGAGAGGAAACGGGCCTTAAGTTATTATTCAATGCAGGCAAACAAGGGCGAATCGCCCTTACAAAGGAATATATAAGTAGACGGTATTTGTGAAAGGGCGTTCTTTAGCGCGCGAGATTTATATTTTTACTTCTATAACGGTTACAAAATTGGGAAGCGACGAGAACCGTTGCAAGTTTGTAACTTTACGGCTCTTCTGAAAAGTTAAAGTGTACACTTTGGTGCGGTACTTCGGTACTCCAAGGTGTGTTATCATCCACTCCTGTTATAGTATTTCAAAGTACATTTCGAACTTTTGGATCGCTGCCGCTATTGCACCAGCTGCACTTTAATGTCCGTTTTAGTTTATTTATGGGGGGGACCGTTTTATCTCGTCGCCGAGTCGATACCGTTTCCAGTTTTACAAAAGGACGTGTCCCAGTTTCGAGATTGACAACGAAAATTGGAAACGAAAAACTTTGATTAGTTGTTTAAACGACTCTAGCCGGCTACTTCGTTTTATTCACTTTGTTTCGAGGCATATTTGTTTTATTATGGTATTATAGAACGAGGCGAACGTAATTTTATAAACTCGCACAGCTCATTTTCTCGATCTTTCTTCAATGTACAGTGAAATCTCTCTTTCTAAGACGACCACGTTCGGTGCGACTTGGCCTTCTTTAGGGGAGGTCATATGGTAAATACGCGGAACCTTATAAACAAGAGAAACGTCAAAAATTTCTTGCTTTATTAAACGTACGGCATTAAAACATATATTTTTAATAATAAATGTAGGTATTGCGTAAACCAAAATTATTTATGTACTTACATTAGGTATTTCCTATTTTAAAATACTCACGAAACGTCGTTTGGAGACCTCTTTGTATTTTTATTTATTTATTTTTTTTGAATTAAAACCTCTTTCTAAAATAGTTTGAAATTCCGTAATTAATTCAATCATTTTATAGTTTCCTACGTTACGGGACCTTTGAACAGATCAACAAACTTTCTTCTAACGGTCCTCTTGTAATACAATTTCTTCGACGCTGTTCGGATTGTTGCGGCGATTTCTTTCTCTCGATCGTTCGCATTTTCGATTTCTTTATCTTTATTAAATTCAGTAACAATATCGTGATTTGCTCGTTCCAATTAAAGTTCGAAAATGCGTAGATTCTAAAACCTTAATTTTCGGAATAAGTGGTCGCTTATGCAAAAATTCGACGATCGCGGTCGGGGGGTTAGAGAGTGGTCGCCTAATAAATAAGCTGTAAACTGTAGGTCGATTTTAGAGGTGGTCGCGAGAGATTTTACTGTATTTACGTATATCTTGTGTGCACAAAAAAAATTACGCTTATTTATGCTTGCGGTGGTGCTATTAAACGGCGTTCTTTACGAGTAACAGTTTAAATAAACAATATCGATATAGCAAATTTATATGAACAATTTTTAAGATGAAGTTTAGTAGCTTAATCTGTCTGTATTCAAAGGCAATAAAAATTTTATATGCACTTGCAGCGAAATTCACTTTGTGGAAATGCGAAGAATATAGCGCCATAAATTTCAAAAGCGGCAAACATATCGACGTTAGTGATTGGTAGAGAGTAATGGACCACCGAACGTCAAAATAGCAAGTTCATGAATTTTTCATTTTGAGAATTTTCCATCCCCTTTATATTGCAAATTCGTCGATAATAATTATTACACGTAATCGGACGGTTGTTGTAATAATTAAGCGACGTTTTTATTAATAAACAAATAAAACTAGATATTAGTAAATTTTATTATTCGCGACCAAACGCAATCAAGACGTGTAACGTTGTGACACACGCAGAGAAAATAATCAACCGAAATTAGGAAAATTTACATTTTAAGTGAAATTCGCAAACATCTGTTTTAGAATTTCGAATACCTACAACTTTTAAAGCGAATACACTATTATAACTAGAATACTGTATAGTAATATAAACGATTTGAAAAAAAACAGTTGAAATAGATCGTCGTTTATTTAGCAACTCGTTTAATATATAGATAACTGGCAATTTGTAGTTGTAATCTCATAATCGTACGCCTATGTTACAAATTTTATTTCGAAACAAACTTTTTATAGGTAATACATTTATCTACTTTCTTTTAATGATTAATATATCGATAAACGACATCACCGTTTGATATATAAAATATGGACCAATCTACAATTTTTATCTGTAATAAAAATACAATAAATTATTACAGCTTTTAATATTAGGTAAAACTATTTGGAAATAAACCGAATTTTAAATGAAAATTGAGGAATTTTCACTTTGCGTTTCTGCAAATTAATTTTTTACGAATTACATTTTTTTGAATTTCCGACAGCTACAATGAAGAATAAGGAAGAACTAGAAGATGTTTTACTCCTATACATTTATATTATTAAAATATTTAGGTATAGGTATGCATAAAATTCTTCTCGTCGTGTCGGTAAAACGAATAGAGTTTTTCGCGAGAAGTCGGTCTCAAGTTAATTTTAACGTTGTTATGTATATAATATTTATTATCTACCACATACCTAACTCCGTATTAAAATGTAATCTCAAAACAAATTCGACCTATAAATAAATCTGCTAGGATTCCAAATAGCACCGTTAAACATTTAAGTCGCGTATTTTGCTCGACGTGTACGTTAATGCGTTTTGCGGTACATTTTGGTAAATGGATCGATTCATTGTGCATTTAGGTCACACATTTCTATGTTAAACATACATACGATAGTATATTATGTCGGGTGCGATATTAATAAAGTGTGACGACCGAATATAAAAAGTTGTTTGTGTTGCTTTCCGCGACGGTGTCGCCTTCTACTTTTTAACTTCTGATGAGATTAAAAAGTTTTTTTCTGCAGCTAACGCCTTTTAACTTTTGACCCTCGACTTTGCTGATTAATGCAGCTCGCTAATATTATTATCTTAATTTTGAGCTTGCGCCTCCCTTTCAGAAATTAAACTTTTATAAATTTGGACGTGAAGTTATCGAGGACACGTCAGGCTCGTAAATTTCCCCAAGTCCTAGTAATAAAATAAAATTTACTCACCTGTGTACAATTCCTAAATTATGCATATGTGCCAAGGCCGAAATCAATTGCCGCGCGTACACTTTCGTATTACGTTCGTCCAGTTTTCCATACCTTTGCGATTTGATGAAGCTGCACAGGTCGCCTCCGCCGATAAGCTCCGTTACTAAATAATATGTGTTACCATTCTGTAATGCAAAATATTTACGTTTTACGATAATATTTCTCAAACAAATAACACTTTTCTCGCAATATATTTGCACTTGCAATATTTTCGAACCCACATTTTTACAAAACTTACAAAAAAAAACGTCTTAAACGGCCGGATTAATAAATATTAGGAGTATTAATAGGAGAGACGGTCGCACTTTTCGGTACGTCATCGGGGTAATGAATAAAGACGTATTTTCCATGAAACACGTGCGAAATATCTACTGGAAACGCGATAAATTGCTCCTTTAATCGCGTACCGACGAGAATAAAACAGTTAATTTTTCTTTGCACATTTTACGTTACACGGCAACAGTTTTAATCTTCTTGGAACGTATAGAACTCGTCAAAACAAAACTTTCAAGTTTCCGTAAACTTTTTTCGTACGACGCTCCCCTGCCTAGATATTCGCCCCCAAAGTTGAAACATTAAAATCGATTTTTTTTTTAATAATATTTTCGTTTTCCGTTTGAATTTAATCATTTTCGGCATACACACGTAATAAATAAAGGTCTTTAAAATGGCGCGATAGGTTCTTTGATATCACCTTAGGGGAGCCAGGGACGCCACAACCCCTAACCTTTCTAGCCCCGAAATTTCCAGAGGTTTAAGTTTTAAAGTTTATCAGTTTTTTTTATTTGAGTTTTAAATTTTCGACTACACCGAAAAACTCGAAAACCTTTTAACTAAACCCGGAACCTACATTTACACTAGAAACTTTCGTTTTTTTTTCATGTTTTCATTTCGTTTCATGTAAAGTTCATCTTATTGTTCGATAGCAAAAATGCCACCACCTATAATATAACATTTCGTTTAAAAACAGGACAGGGGTGGCAATCGAACGAGCTACGGACCCAGTTTGAACTCCTCTACAAAATGGGGGAACTTACATCTCATTGCCATTTTGCGCGAAAATGCGCAAAAAAAATTAACTTAAATTTATACTCATCGGTACACGATTAAAGGAGAAATTTATCGCGTTTCAAGTAGATATTTCACACGTGTTTCATGGAAAATATGTCTTTGATCGTTACCCTATGACGTACCAAAATAAGTCACCGGGTCTTAGACTATACGTAAGCTTAAGTTATCGTTAGTGGTTACCATGATGACATTCGAATGCAAACCAAAACATATATTAAACATTTGAAAGTTTTATAACTGTTTTATTATGATTTGGAAAAGGGAGAAAATGAATTTTTTGCTCTGTGGAGAGGAAAATGTGATTTTTCTTCCATGGAAGACGAAAAGCATTGTCTTTTTTAAAATGAAGAAGCAGAAAAGCTACTTTCTATTGTAAATGCAACACTAAAATTTTATTACAATTAGAAAACTAGTCAATTTTTTATAGGTACCTAGACTGATTTGAGAAACGGCACCCTATTTAATCGTAGAAAAATTCGCGCGACATTTTTTTATGTTGCATCTTATTAATTTCAGTGCCTAAAACGTAACAGCAAAATTACGAATGACGCTTTTGTTAATTAATTGCTTAGATAGATATTTGTATGGAGAATTCTTGGGAAAATATATGGGCGCGTATTTTTGCAAACAACGAAAACGTGATTTATTTTTTGAACATTATAATTTATTACTTGTACGTGTATATGATTAAATCTGGTCAGATTCGAAAATTTACAAATACTTCACCGGCTGTCGAATGTAAAATCAATTTATATACATATATTTCTGAACCTGTCGGTAGTTCTCGTCGCCCTTGCACAGAAATTTTCCGAGAGGAGGGTTAAATGGCGCTGACAGAATTTCTCTTTTCGCGTAAATAAATAAGCACAAACTTAACTTACTACTATCTATACGGTTTTCAACTACGTTTAAAATGCACGTTATTTTGGAGAACGGTCGAAATGGCCTGTTATATAGTGCGTTTGAAACTTGGCTTTTATTCGTAAAACAGAAAATGGAAACATAATCGAATCTGCATAGATGTAATCATACGAAATTGTCGAAACGAGCGACTATTTATTTATTCAATTCTTCGGAGAACATTTTTCACGTCTTCGGTGGAATTTCTTTTTTAGTAAGTGGTTACTTGGAAAATAGGTTCGAACTCGATACGGAACGGGAAAGTAGCGGCGTTTCACATTTTAGAGTTGACGGATTTGTTCGCGAAGGCGCCCACGCAATGGCGTAGACAAATCTGCATTGATCTTTCGCATGCCAAACAAGCGTACGTCTACTAAAGCCCCGAGAACCGTTTTAGGTTTAGAACCGCAGAGAGTTGGAGATGCGAGCAACGATCGCTTTTATGGAGAGATTAATCAAATCGACTCCGGCGGAGGCAAAAGCAGGAGGTTCGGTTGTCACACAGTATGTAAGGCGATACTCGGGGCTCCGGGGACCAGATGTAATCGCATATCCGTGATGGAACTCATCAGTGGAGTGCGCAGGGACCTCTATCTATCCAACGACGCTCTACTGCTCCACTGCTTTTCGACGCTCCCGAAACGCATCGCATGTTTTAATTTGGAATTTTTGATCCCTTGCTGCGTCGCGACCTCCTCCGCTTCCGTCGACAGTCAATCTCGTACGTCATGTCGATCTCCGTTGCTTAATTTAAAAGGGCGCATTGCCACGAAGGGAGACGTAAAAATTACGGTCGACCTCGAGAGCAGATAGGTACGTACGTGCTTTTACGTGAAAGTTTTGATAAGATGCAAAGACGGACGGGGGGGCCCATTTTTAACTTAAAAGTTTAAATAATGTACAGTCGAAAGTGACGGCGCGAATCGTTGCGATGGTTTTTTTTTATTGCACGAGCTTTGAACTATCGATATAGGGGCGAGATGTTTAATCAACCTTACTTTACAGCCCCATAAACGAAATCTGTATACACGAGAAGATGTGGCTCGCTAATCTAGCATTGCAGTATAGAGAGGGGGCGATTCTGGACAAAAAGCTGCGTTCCGATTCTATTCCGAGAGGGATTTATTTTTAAAAGATACGTTATCGCTTTAATTTCTTTAATACGTTTATTAGTTACTCGCGACGGCCAATCAATTATTACCGACAATATCGAACGAACATCATTATCATTAGTTTAACGATGAAAAAGTTAATTGAGCCTTACGTGAGTGAACGTAGATATGTACTACCGCACTAAATAAATTACACTAAAACAATGGAATTTAATTGGAACATTCGAAACGTTAATTTACTGTTTCGCACAAAAAAAAGCCGTAATCAAATATTAAACTGATCAGTGGGAACGCTGCAGTACTCGGCATTTACAATCGGTTCAAATTTAAGCAATATTCAAATTTGCCCTAATTACTTATTGGATAATTAATAACTGAATTATCGTTAAAATTTTACGTATTGCGAAAACCTGGCCCGAATTTTATTAATTTCCGATTAAGTTCCGGTCGAATAATTTTTAGTCAGGAATCCATTTTCTCGATGAAACTTTTTTCTGGGCAAAGTAAATTCTTGAGTGATATATACGTTAAATAAAATAAGCGTTGTCGTGTCAGGTGCGCCTGTATCTATCTAGCCATAAAATAAAACTCCCCGATTCCCTATACTCATGTAGAAGTGGTATCCAAATTCTCACTTTATATGTACGTACTAAAGTTTAGTTTAGGTAAATGTGACCCTCGACGCCAACAGATTAAACTTTATAGTTGCAACGGTGGCATCTATTCGAGATAATTACCCATGCATCATACTGTTGCGTGTTGTGGGAGTGGATCCTTGTAATATTGATGTCGAGGACATCAGCTGTTCGTTTCGACCCTTGCTATGCGGGGAGCTTTCGGTATCAGATGCTCTCATTTCCCTTTCAGCGGGGCTGAAGAACCCGCACCGTTTATATTCGCATTTTATGAACAGCCGTAACTCGCAGAATCAGATGGATGTGTGCGGGCACGATTAGAGGAAACGATAGAAGGGGACCCGAACGAAACGAGAGAGAAAGAGAGGGATAATTTATTGAAAATGAGGGACCACGAACCGAGAACATTAAGGAGCAACAGGGACGGATGACGTTGCAAGAAAGGGACGGACGCCCATCAGCGCCAGCTGCCGGCCCACCCGAATATTACTCAGCACTTTGATCTCTCTTTACGACCCTGTGCCTTATTGCATCGCTAATGGTCACTGCTAGATCTGACATTTTATTAGAGACCTAATCACGTTCTATTCTTCTACCTCGATCGGAACTTTGAATCAACGACCAAATAAGACACAAATGTGACCTACTAATCTAGATTTCTTTCATTTTAAACATAAAGGATTTCATTCGGGGAAAATATCTATTGCCCTTTACGAAAATTGATTAGACATAACTAGACGGAGCTTGCCGCGGTAATGAAATTATTTCGACAATTCGGTAAGAAACGATTATCTACTTGTTAATTCAATCAATTTCGAAATATTTACAATGTAGGTAGTTATAAGTGGAAAATAATTAAACTGCATAAGTGCAATTTCCAGTAAAATCGATTATCGAGCTTATAATTAGTGTAAAGTCGTGAGTTTTTATTTTTTCTCAAATGCCAAACGTAGTAGTTATTTGCCAAAATCTATTGGGAATTATTTAAACAATTGTTTACATCGTTCAGCGATCGTATCCATGAATTAACCAATTTAAAACGTTAAGCTTAAAAAAGATTTAACCAATAGGAATTTTTTATAGTGATAAAACAAATCGATAACACTGTACCTTGTTTTTATCGGCGTGCGCATGCGTAAAACTTGTCATTTCATCAAAATATTAAATTTTGCAAAATGAGCGAAATTCGAAATAAATGATTTTGTTGTATAATAATCATTTTAGATAGATAGTAATTATGTATTAATCTTCTGTGATACACGCAAGGTTAACTTTATAATCGGATAAATTGTTTTTTTTTTTTAGTGACTCAAATCTATTTTCCATAAGAAAATAATATTCGAATTAAGGGACATAGGAATTGTAGCATATTGAGTATACGCGAGATGCCAGATTTATACATATAAAGAATGTGGGTGGTTAAGTGCGTTTTTCGGTCCCTTTATTCAGAAAACAAAATATTTAAAAATCTTTAATATTTATATGTGGAGAGTAGAAGAAGAATAACTATTTTATGTTATTTATATGTATCGAAAATCAATAAAATTATGGTTTTAAGCCCTCAAAGTTGATTAGTTTCAAGATTTTTGTCTTTTTCTTTCATTTTTCACATCAATCAATATATCTATTAAAATTAATGACGAACCATTTTGACTTTTTTACATATATTAACCTGCATATACCTAAGTATGTTAATAGGCCAATAATAAACTAACGCGTTTAAGTGCTAGTTCAAATTAGTTCACCATTAAGTTCTTCGCGAACAAGATTTTCTGTGTACAGTGGTTTTGTATTCGTTTAGGAAATTTTTTGTTTAATAACAGTCGTCTGTGTTGATTCTCGAAAAATATATTCTTGTACAACTGTTTCTGTTTCTTTCTTCTTTCTAGTGATATATGTATATCTAAAGTTGTGATGGTGGCTTTTATGTAATGCCAAACATAGACTCATTTTGTTCCGAAATGCATAAAACTCGTTAGGTTCCTGCGCTTACATCCCTTCTAATTTACGCGATTCCAGAAGCAAAAGCAGCTATGGTCGTATAATACCTATCTTACGTTTCTATGCTACTAAACTATAAGGGGCGTTTTCTTCTAAGCTTCCATTTTTATTAAACTTTGTCATAAGTAATTGCGAGGAAAACCACCTCTTACTTTAACTTAGCTTAAAATAAAATGGAGTACCTCCTACCTATATTTATTTAGCTATTCAACGTTCTTTTGAAAATATTTACCGGCATAACGTAATATTAATTTCTTTATAAGTAATTTAAAGTTGTTCATTAGTGTTAAGCACCGTTTAATGTTAACGCTTGATCGATTACTATATAGAAACGATCGCTAAACCAATTATTTTCACGGCACATAATTAATTAATTTAAGGTTGGAATCGATTCTTGTCGATTATTACGCGTCTAAATAACTATATCGGATTAACTACTGCAACTTTATTATTATTAATCCGAAACGTGTACATAATATAAGCGTCAGTTGAACGATTAGTAAAATATGAATGTGAGTTCTATTAATAATTAGATTGACATAGCCGTGTCACAAAGGAGTCGAAAAACTTCCAAAAAAAAAATTGATTATCTAAATACCTTAATATTCATTTATAGGTAATAAAAATTTAAATAGAAAATGAAATACGTTTTCATTGAAAATATTACCTGCATTGTTTGAAATAAACTAACGATACAAGGATGACACAACTTTGACATGATCCGAGCTTCTCTATGTAAATTTCTTATTATGTAATCTTCTTTAATTTGACTGACGTCCATAATTTTGATGGCAACCTGAAAATAAAGCAGTGCGTAAGACATAGTTAAGTAAAACATATTATTGTTGTTTTTTTTTTCTATTAGCTAACATAGGTTGTCATTATAGGTATTAGCTAATCTTAAACGCGATTAAACTAATTTACCGAAGGCCGAATTATTAAACGGAAATAAAAACACGATCGAGATGAAAATATGAACTTAATTATGTTAATCAAAAGCAACTTTATTCCGCAATAAATTCAGCCCGCATCGACAGTAATTGCCGCATAAAAGGGCATTCGATAAAATACCTAAAGAATAAAAACGGAATATATACGAGCGGCAACTCTATAAAACTCAAGAGTCTAAAACACAGTCATCAAACACGCATCAGTTATCGGGCTAACAACTAGAAGGGACAGCACAACCCCCGCTAAAGGGAAATGAGAGAATTAAGCGATGAATTGCAGATGAGAAGAACCGTGCCGCGACGCCATATTTAGACGACGCGCAACGTCTAATTACGCAAAACCTAGCAATTAGTTTAACATTAAGCGAACGCACCATATTAACGACGATACAATATGATTGCAGTAACAAAAAAGGACGTTTACGGTACGCGCATTTCGTTGCGGCTCTATGTTGACGAACAGCGAACAAGCAATTGCTTTAATAAGTTCCAAAACAAGAAGTTCCGGAGGATCTTTGATGTCGACGGCAGATCTCCCGGGAGTTCTCCTGTTCGGTTGCTTTCGAACATTCGACATATTCTGGCGGTAAACGGAACCTTTTACCAGTCAATATTGTAAAGTTCTATATGGAAAATTGGCGGCATCGCGAACACTACAATACTTTCGATATACTTTTCGTTTAGTTTTCAACGATTATATTTAAAAATCGATAAATGCGTTTTTTTAAAAAATTTTAGTACGTAGTTGGTTTTCTTTTAAAATTGCGAGTTCGTGTACGGGGTGGACATGAAATTGGCCAAAATAAGGGTGTCGAGCAGGGCTCGTCATATGGACGAAAAAAGTTCCTATAAACGTCGGTTCAAAAAAAGTATCCCTCGGAATTATAGTTGATTTAATAAAACGCTTTTGTTCATTTAAAAAATATTTTATTAAAATAACAAATTAAATAAATTAATAATTAATAAATTTTAAATTAAGTAACATTGAGCCGTTGTCAACGACTTTTGCGAATAAAAATAAAATAAATTTTCTTTTGTTTTATGGCTTACATTTTCGTTTTTAATCGGGTATTAATAATTAAATGAATCGTAACTACCGAGTGATACTTTTTTTTGCGCCAATTGAAGCTAATTTTGCTCAATAATTAAGTATATACTTATCTTCGTATTTGATTACTTTGATAACTAGTTCTCTTAAACATCGATAGATAACAGTATCAATTTTTACGGTTACTTTTACAATATTAGGTATTTATTGTTCATATCATAAATAAAGTACGTGAATTTTTTACAGTCATTGAATAAATAAAATTAAGACTATCGATACCCGTGAACGAAAAAAAAAAGGAACGAACCGGAAGTTTTCTAAAATAAAACGATGCGGATTCCATTTCGTGGATTCCACATGTACAAAGGATCGGCTAATATTAAAATTCATCATTAGTCAAAGGAACGATAGAGCCGAAATCGATCCCGTTTTTATTGCCACCGTAACAGTACATTTAAACAGAACAATGGAATAATGGCGGAACACTAGTAGATTAAAGCTTTGTGCCCGTCAAACATACTACCACCGGCTTTAATAACCAACGCGGTGCACAAATCTGACAACGTAAATACGGTTAATATACAAAACGGTGTATGGTCCAACAAAGTTCAAAAGCTAAACTAACTGGCAACTACCCTAAAGCGTACATTATTCGAGACGTCCGCATTTGCCTTTGCAAAAACGGATACACGATGCAAGTTTACAAGCTTCAGTTAATGTAACGGCAATGATAAATTAGCTGATGACGAAACAAAACGGACGTCGGTCGTCGATTAGCGCCCTGTGAACGCAATAATATACGGTTTTCGTTATAGGTACTTCTTTTAAAATTCATTTTTGAATTGAAACGACCGTTTCGCATCCGAGAGATGTAATTTTTCGCCGAGGCTAAAAAAATCTCCATGATGTTATTTTGTGAAATCTATAATCGCAAATACAAGATTAATTTGATTTTTTTCTAATCGTCGCGTTTGCTCAAAATTTTCGGTTCATTAGGTAATTAAGGAAACGGCAACATATTTATATAGTCGTCAACTATTGGCCATTTGTGGACCAATGGGGACGTCAATATGACGGGTTAACGACACATCTCAACGACGTCAAATTACGACTAATCTAGTACGTTACTTGAGACGTCTAATTGACGTCTAATTTCCTTTAATGTGATGTCGATTTGACGTCACATTGACGTAATCTCAAGGCATTAATGACGCATCTAAAGGTGAAAAAAATACAAATACATTCAATACAATTATTATTTTATTACAAAAATGAAGGTACAAACGAAGAACATAAATCTAAGAGATTAAACAAGGAATGTTAATATATCAAAGAATGAACACAAAATTATTTGAATTTACCTACTTAATAACCAAATAACTATATTATTATTATTTACGAGTAATACAATAATATATTTAAGATAAGATGTAAGCGGTAAATATAATATAAGATATACAGTGTGTCCACGAATTTTGTCATCCTTCGATAGAGCCTAAACTAAGCACAATAGAAAAAACTATTTTAGATAAAAGTTTGCTGGTTTTAAGAGTCGCACAATGTAAAATTTCACACCAACAAAAGACATCTAAATAAATTAACAAGGAAATGGGGGGTCACTCACGCCACAAAGATAACCTAGTCACCTAAATGTTAAAACCTATAGAAATAAGTACAATTTGTCTGTTTCTTGTTGAGCCACGATTTGTAAAATTATTGTAAAAAATATTTCTTCCAGTTGTTTAAAAATTTAAAATTATTCGTTTTAACTTTAGGTGGCGATAGGCTGATTACCGTTAAGAAATTATATCAAAATTTACAAATTTACAACGTAGAAAAATGTTAGAAAAAATTACGAATATTTTACGCTTTAAATTAACGCTTCAAAACGTCTTTATCTTCACTTTTCCAGTAAGGATTCAGGACTTTGAAATGACCAAACAAAGACGTCTTAACGACGTTCTTTAATGACATGAAAGTGTCGTCGTGTGTACGTTACTTATTGGGTCCATGACGTCGCCAACGAATAATTACCAATAATTGACGACATTGTGACGGCAGTCACAAAGAATGGGGAAATAATTTTGTAAAAATGTCACACGAAACTGAAATGGATATAGTGCACTTCTCCCGAGCTAAGAGAAGCTGCAACCTCCGCAACTGCAAATTTGGCACGTACCCGAAAAATTTGTATCGATCAATTTGTAAGCAATAAAAAATTCAGATTCTCCGGTTTAAGGTACGCGTCTGAAAGTTTCGTTTTCGGGTCATTAATATAAGTGCCTTAAACGCGTTTTTCACATATGCATCATATAAGAGTTTCTATCACGAACCATTAAATACAGTCGAACTCGGTTATAAAGACCACAAAGGGACCGAAATATATGTTCTCCATAACCGAGTGTTTGTTATTGCCGATTTTTATTTACATCTATTGGAAAAATAGAAACACTAAATTAGTTCATAAAAATAAGAAAATTTATTTAAAAAAAAAATATATACACCGTGCCCAAGATAAGAATGCACAGCATGGGGATCTTGAAAACGGTAGAAGATACAGGGTGGCTTAAATTAGAAAAAAGTTGCGCTATTTAAAGTATGTTCACATGCTGGTCGCAAAAGTTCATTATTGTTTATCGTTTTCAAAATTCTCAAAAAATGTGATTTTTTGGATTTTCGTTTCTTTTCATTTTTTTATTTATTTTAAATGATATTAAAAAACTACCGGCACTTTCTCGTTGCCACTTTTTAAGCTCTACAAAATGGCGTGTTCAAATTTTTAATCCGACGTTTCGTATCCGAGAATCCATCATCAACTTTATTTTTTTATATGGCCACAAACAAAGAGACACCCTGTATTCGGTAGCATTATTCATTACAAATTCAATGATGTATCACACATTATGGTTTTGAAGCCAAAAAAGGGGAAAAACAATAACCAACAATGATAACCAACAATGGCATTTTCAACCGGCGTAACAAACATTATTGGGCAACAGACAATCTTCATTTAATAAAAGAAACAAGGCATCAACATCGATTTGGATTTAATCTGTGGGTAGGCATTTTGGGTGGCAGAATAATAGGACCTTTTATTTATCACAACAATTTAAATTCCGAACGATATCTCGACCTACTGCAGACTGATTTGGAGAATGCCTTGGATGAATTACCATTACTTATAGTTAACAACTGCTGGTTTCAGCAAGATGGTGCCCCAGCGCATAATTCAAGAACTGTGCGGGAATATTTGTCCCAGAGGTTTCCTGAAAATGCATTGGAACTCACAGTGAAGTAGTCTGGCCAGCCCGATCACCTGACTTAACTCCGTTGGATTTTTTCCTGTGGGGTTATTTAAAAAACCAAGTGTATGACGCCACTTTTGAAACTGAAGAACAGTTATTGGCATTGGTTTTAGCAGCAGTTAATACAATCACACCAGAAATGTTAGACCATGTTTTGAATTCTTCTGTAGACAGAGCATACTTGTGTCTAGAAAATAATGGCAACCTATTTGAGCAATTATTATAATTTTTGACATTTTGTTTCTGTTATTGTACCAGCGCCTACTAATTTAAAAATAAAAACCTTATAACTCACGTTTTTCCCTTTTTGGCTTCAAAACCATGATGTGCGATACATCGTTGAATTTGTAACGAATAATGCTACCGAATACAGGGTGTCTCTTTGTTTGTGGCCATATAAAAAAATAAAGTTGACGATGGGTTCTCGGATACGAAACGTCGGATTAAAAATTTGAACACGCCATTTTGTAGAGCTTAAAAAGTGGCAACGAGAAAATGCCGGTAGTTTTTTAATATCATTTAAAATAAATAAAAAAATGAAAAGAAACGAAAATCCAAAAAATCACATTTTTTTGAGAATTTTGAAAACGATAAACAATAATGAACTTTTGCGACCAGCATGTGAACATACTCTAAATAGCGCAACTTTTTTCTAATTTAAGCCACCCTGTATCTTCTACCGTTTTCAAGATCCCCATGCTGTGCAAACGTTCGAGTTAGAAATTCCCATTTCTAGATAATTAACTATCTATATTTAGTTTTTGTTGAATTGTTAGCGTATTCCGTTTTTTTTTTACCTACAGTTTTACTAAACAAGCACTTTTGTATCTCTTCTGTTTAACACAGCAAGACAATACTTATTGTTGGTGTTCGCTACAAACAATCCCTCTGTAGGTGGCATGATGATACTGTAAAATGATTGGTCAGACATGTTAGACGTATGATGTTCAGTTCAGTTATAACCGATCGGACCTGATAATTTTCAGGGTTAAAAGCGTTCGCTGAAGCCGTTTGTTATATCCGACCACGAAAAGCACGTGTTTTAAACGAAAAGCGATTTTGTATTTCACATTTTATTCGTTAAAACCAAGCGATTGTTATGACCGAGTTCGACTGAGTAACGTCAAAGTCAAAAAGTAAAGAGACTTTTCGCACGCGAATGCGAAAAGTTGATGACAAACACGAAAAGCACTCGCCTAACGGCTCGTGTTGTAAATACGGCCCCCTTGGGAATAATTTTAATTTATTAATTGAAAAGTATGACTTTTCAATTGTGAATGATAAAAATAAAATTAATGATGCGTTTTCGATTAGGTATTAAGCATTGTGGTTGCACAACAAAATGTTGTGTATACCTCGTCTGCAAAACATGTTTAGCATCCTTGAGATTTCGGTACACTAAACATTCGTTTCGCAAATAAACTTTTTGAGCACTATCTGATATAACCGAGACCCGTTTATCTACTAGATCATTAATTTTCGACTACCGTAATACACTTTCCCGTGGATCTACAACCACTTCGGCTTAAGCAACCCAGTTAAATAATGCAGGCGGCCGAGCGGCGCTCACTCCCTAATCGGATTAACGATTCGAGTAAAAAACATGGCTCTAGCTGGTGGCGACTGCATATTTCATCACATATCCTAGCTTTGCATATGCATGGGGCGGCCGTGCGTGCCGTTTGGCGCCCTCTGTGCGTGAGGTCCGCCATCGGACGATTAAATTCGTGTTTTTTTATAGAATGGAAACGTCTTAGTCGAACTACTTGATCTTTAATATTTTAAATCTGAAAATTTACAAATCATAAATTGCTCAAATTCAATAATGCACATTTTTATTAGAATTTACTTGACGTGCTTCTATATCGAAATCCAAGATAGGTTTCAATACACGTCATCGATAAAATATTACTAGATAATGACGTTTCACGTAGTGCTGTCATCTCATATCTTGTACGTACCTCGTATTTCTTAACATTAAATATTTAAAACGTTACGTCGAACGTATGTCCATACGGATCGACTATTAAAAAAGTGAAATTACCTATTTATTGATAAGTTATAAAATGTTTCGATGTTATACGATTAGTGATTTTATATTACATATCTATCTTTATTAACGTCCCTAATGTAAGACGCGCGTTTTTCGCATACTGCCGAGCTTTGAAGAATCAATCAAGATGCGAGGAAGATAGAAATGCAGGTAGAGCGGAAATCGATAGTCAGTCGGTGTCGAAGCTACGAAATGAACAATATAAGATGACGAAAGATGACACCGCATCACTTATTCGACAAAGACCCTCGCAAACGAGACGTCAAAATCGGTTGCATAAAATTTTAACAAAAACCGTTTGCGAATTTGACGCGCGGGTGACCGCGAATAAGTAGGTATATTAAATTTAGATCGACCGGCGTTGGTGAAACGCAGTTCTGACAGATGCAATTTATACACGTGCATCTTCAATTCGCACTAAAAACAAGATAAATATAGAAAACGTTTATAATTTTAATAAAACTAATGTAAACATGTGCGTGACAACTTGTTAGAGCCGTTCTATTTTCTGCGTTGTTATATTGACGTACCTATAGTAAACAAACGCGTATAAACTAATAAATTTCCATATTTTTAGATTTATCATTTTCATCAAGGAAAAGTGTGCAGTATTTTTAATTCGTGGCTATTGTTGTGTAGGTACATAAATATTAGATTAAATATCAATTATAAGGTAATCAATTTTTGAACGTAATATCGTTTATAATGATAAATTTACATTAGCTATGCGTTAAAATGATTTATTTGATATTATAAACGGAAAACAAGACAGTTTTTTCTTTTTGATTTAAAATCGCACGAGAGGCAGCTGTGTGGTATTAGCACCGGTGCGTGTGGTAATTGATAAACATTCTATTGCATTAGAATAAATACTCACGGTACTATTCATTTAATGTCGATAAATATTTTAATATTACAATGTTTACCGGAAATTAAAATTGTATTTCGAGTATTTACATTTTTTAGTAAGTACAACATTTTGGAAGTTTACCCGCCACATATATTAAGATATTTGTAAATTAAATAATATAATCTTTCTACCAATTGTTATCTCTTATCTGCAAATTATAAAATGAAACCAGAAAAAAAGAATTTTATTTTTGAAGCTTTTTGAAAATCGAGATGAGTTTCGCCGAAACAGATATTTTATAAAAATTTAATGTTTTTTAGAAAATCAACTTATAATTTCATTTCTGTCGATAATTTACGTGAAATTTCTGGTGGATAGGCAATAAAGGCAATTGTTAATAATTGTGATTCAATGAGCTTTTCATCAAATTTTTAAAGTATCGCTGAAGCTTAGTGTTGGACAAAGAATAATCTATAAAAACTTAAAATCGAAGATTCGAAGTATTTCAAAGTTTTCAGTGTTGGCTTATAAATGTTTGTAAACAAAAGCTTTTATATTCTTCAAATCACTGTTGCCTATAGCATACATTTTGCTAGTGCCCTCTATAACGTATTTGTTTTTTTTTAAATTATTATTATTATGGAACTAATTTCATATTCTATGCAAGTTATTTTCTATAAAAATTAATATTACCTATTAGTCCTGACATTTTAGAAATAAAAAAGAACTCAATCGACCTAAATAATTAATATAAAATGGAGTATTGGCACAGTTGTTGACTAACATGTCAAAAATCTCCATAAATGAAGACCGTGCTTCAGTCGCCATCGTGAGGAAAAGTCGCCAAAAATTAGTTTTTTCTCCAGAATCTCCTTTGCGGTTTATTTTACGATAAAAATATCTATATAATAAAATAAATTGGGAAACATTTTCTGCAGTTTGTTATCAGTAACGGCGTATCAGCTTCACAAAGTTTATTCTTCCAGATAGTTCGATGTTAATTAATTAGCAGAAAGAAATTACACTTTTCCTTTCGATACAAACATGAAAATTTGTACATCGCGAGACCCATACTTCATTTTTTTTTAACGTCTCTCGTATACGAATGGTTAAATTCAAATTTTAACGTGCGTATTTTGAATTCGGGATTATGCAGCTTTTTATTTAAAAAATTCTGAGCAATTTCCGATTTCTGAAAAAAATTATTTTTAATGTCATTTTGAGCAAAATTTTGATTTCGTAGAATCATCGACGATTAAATAAACTTTATTGAATAACCGAAAATATATATATATATTATGTAATAATTTTCAAGTTTCATACTTACCGATTTATGAAATTAAGCGGACACGTAAGCTAAAATTTTCAATATAATAAAAGTTTCCAAAGAATTATTACATGGCGCACCTACACTTTTCAAAAACAACTTTAGAATTAAACTTAATTTGTTTCGCCCTTACTTAGCGAAACTTTTCCGTAACCGACAACAAGAAATAATTTCAATTTATTAAAGTTTCTCGGTTAAGTTTTCTAGAAAACTTTAAGAAATTGAAATTACTTTTACTTGTTAGTTAGGCACCTCTAAAATTATTATCGCGGATAATAGTCCAGGTCAAGTTATTAAAACTTTATATCTCAAACTGTTCAAATACACAACTTGTAACATATATTGTTTGAAAAGATTTCAGTCGCCAAGAAAACATTTTAAGTACCTACATATGAACCGGAATAAATTGTATAATGAATCGTTTGTCTTTTTAATTAAGGTTTTTAATTTAATAAACGAAGAAGGATCTATCAGCATTGCCTGGATTTCCTTGATTTTGAGAGATTTTCGAGATTAAACTAAAAAAAGGTAAAAATATATAATTCTCTTTACTTTTTAATTTAAAAATAGTTTTGTATACTTTATTGACGATAGGTTCCGATCCACGTCATCGATAAAATTTCGTATTTTTACAGTACTAATAGACTGTAGTCTTTCCTTGACATGTCATGTGTGTACAGGTGAATCATCAGGTATAGTACGCCATGTGCGAAACTTTAAACTGAATATTACAAGTATACAATTTAGTAAATTTTCATGCATGACGTGCATTGGAATCTATTGTGAATAACGTATAGATATATTTTTAGTTTTATAAAACCAAATATAAAATACAAACATGTCCAGTTCATCTATCTAACATCAAAGATTAATTTATAAATTAAAACCGATAAACAACTCCGGTAGTATATTTTAAAAGGGAGCGCTGTTTCATGACAACGAAAAGACGACAACAAGAGCATTTACTCGATTTGCTAGTCAGAAAGGAGATTTATCGGATAATTTAATTTGTTCGCTGGGATTCATTTCCATTTCATTGTAATTTTTCTTGTCGTTCGCGTCATTGGACGAGTTATTATATTACTTTGCATGTTTTACCGAACGACTCCGTTCGTGCATCCAAACAAACGTTTGATTAGAATATTCGGAGTAAAATTTTTGAGTTATAGTGATACCCCAATATCCTCGACTATAATCCTTTCCCTGTGGGTTGTTGCTCGAGATGGGCCATTAGGGTCGTATTGATGGCCGTGCGACCGCCCAATCGAATTACCCCCATTAACCAACATAATTTAGGTGTCTAATTCAATTGAGCTCGTTAAAAGCTCGCCATCTATCCTCAAAAGTACATTACCAGCCGACAACGGCCCGCCATTCACTCTAATAGATACGGTAACATCCTTCGAATCGACCCGTGATTGTAACTCCACGAAAAAACAACATCATTATGATAACGGACGACAGCTTATTATAATCGAGTTCACACCAACTTGAATGAACGGGAGCCCACAATTTCTCCAACGGAAATTACAAAAGTAGGATATTTTCAAAGTTGTTAAATAGTTTTGTTAGTGTCGCTACATTTCACAATAGCCATAGACAAGACGATAATTGTCGTTTTCTCGAAAACAACGACAAGAAAACAATCCCATTATCGACATAAAAAGGTGGAACTTAAAGCAAACTTTTTAAGTTAGCTGTGTAGAAAAATAAGACGGAGTATACTTATTTGTACTCGCTCGGTAGAATTGCGAGAGATTAATTTTTTTTTTAAAACGCGTTTTTGAAAATATTATTGTTATATCTGTGGGCGTTTATATTTTATTTCACTTTTATTGATCACATTAATAATATTAGTAGTGTTGTAAGGGTGAAATGAACGGAACTCGAATTAAGTTTTGAAATTAATGAGTCGGATGGTGATTCAGGACAACTTTTTGATTCGTTTAAATGAAAATAAACAATTTCCCTCCTCCCTTTTAATTTGTTTGCTAGCCAATCTTTATTTCTTTGCATTTATAATCAAATATTTTATATTACCAATCTAATGAAAATCAAGCTCTTATCGAACATCGGAATGGAGTTAGAAGTATGAAGTATGAAGAATTTTCATAATACTTTTCTATTCTTCTTTTTTTCTGAGATATTTTTCTAAAATGTCACTGTGTGACGGTAAAGAGAGAATTAGCGTCAATAATTCATGCAACACACCGTGAATTTTGGGCCTATCGATTTAAATTCCGTGGGAGTTTTTAAAAGTATAATTAAAAGGTTAGTGATATTTATAAATATCAACATTAATATAAACGAATATCGCCAAATAAGTGCACGTAAAATTAACCCATCAAAGCCTGGTGCGACCATATGGTCACACGTTCTCTTTTAAATATTTCTGTATCTATTCTAATCAATAAAAATCGGCATTCTTTCAAACCACCCACCACTAGAGATCTCCAGTAACACATCTGTAGTAGTTTTCCACAACAATAGTGCATCAGCATGAAAAGCACGTGTTGTGAATTTGTGTATTACTTTTTCAAAAAAATAATGGAACCGACATTTGAGTAAGTAGTTGTATTTTCTTTATTGTAACAATTATTGTTATTTCACGGACACTAGTGTTTAGCTAAATGTCTAATGTAAAAAATGAGATAGAATTTAAACCAAATAAGTAAAGAATTCTTGTTCTACATCTGCATAAATTTGTGTGCAACCATATGGTCACACTAGGGCTATTCGAGAGCTGAAATATACTTTTTTGTAGGCGTGGATTTTCGCTTAAACAAGCCTTAGACATGATTTATAATAACGAAAAAAGTAACAATGAAGTAAGTGATATATTTATTTGCCCACCGAATCCAAATATTCTAACAGACGAGAATTCCGCTGATGAAGAATATGGTCGGCTACTAGATAATTTGACTCGACGCCAATTATCAGCAGCTGCAGAAGTTCGTTTTGTAAATGAAGATCATTCCACAACTGTTGATGATGATGAAGAAGTACCGGAACTGCATTCGACTTGTGAAAATATTCCAGATGCCGCTTTTTTGAGTAATCTCAAGTGGAAGAAATATAACCGTAGAACTTGGATAGACGGCGATCTTACAAAATTCTCAAATTTTCCAAAACCAGATTATTCTCAATTTCAAGATTCATCCCCAACCGAGTTATTCGAGCTCTTTTTTGATAGTAAAATTTTGTTGCACATTCTGGAAGAAACTAGAAAGTATGCCATGTTTCTCAACTGTCCTGATCCAAACGTCGCATTGGACGAACTGAAATGTTTTTTAGGAATTATGGTAGTTTCTGGGCACAATATTCTTCCTCGCAAAACATGTTATGGGGATTGTGGGACAGACGTGGGAAACGAAATGATCAAAAAAGCAATGCGTCGAGATGGGTTCGTACAAATTACGCATTGAGCGTTTTAACAGTTTCCATGCAAAGTAGATACCCTAGTGCGACCGTACGGTCACACGTTGCAGCTACGTTTTCCAAATATAAGTTTCTTAAAATTTGCTCTTATAGTCGCTTTTGTTGTCCTAGCGTGTTCCTATATAGGTATATTAATAACTTTTGTATTAAAAAAAATCCGGCTTTGATGGGTTAAATCAAAAACGTTAAAACTAATATTAAGGTTCGCTGCCATAAGTATTTTTAAAGAGTTCACATAACTTTACATATATTGTAATTTTCTTCCTTCAGGTGGAAGTAGATGGAAAAGGTTTTTTAATGCAAATTGTTTCTGAAACTTTTCTGCATGCATCTATGATGGTAATTTTCTGTAGCAGTCTGGAGAATTTTTTTAATATTTAATTATTTTCGATAAACACCTATATATTTTTTTTATTTCTTTTAAATAGCTCCTAAAACTCAACATACAAGTATTTATCTACAAGTGCATTCTTTTACATCATTTTAAAGTTTAAAGTGCGTCCTTTTAAGATTACATTAAAAAAACACTTTTGTTGCTATGTTTAAAAACAAATTAATAAGGAACAAGTCATGACTATCGTTCGTATACCGATTCTTGTGATATTGCATCACTTTGACGTGGTTTATCCGTGTATCAAATGCGATATATACTAACTATACTTTCAACTTACAAAAAGAAAATTATTAAAAAAATAATTTTATTTTTTTTTGATATGTCCGACTTAGGTACGGGATAGACTAGTTACCACTGTGCGTCGGCACCGCGCATGTTGTAAAATTAATTAATCGGTTAGTAAAGTGTTAATTTGATTTTAATGACACGCCTTATAGTTAAGGTTCTTTCTGTTATCTATACGATATCTAAATGCTCGAGGAAACCGTCAAGTAGCATTTGACATTATGGTTTAGTTTAAAGTGTTACATTTTCATTAAAGCAAATCCATCAATCGTGAGGAGTCGTCGACATTAACTACGTCTCTAACTTCAGTAATGAGAACTCCGGAGAGGCCAAGTGTGTGCGTATACACATCTCGAGTTGAGGCTATATGCGCTTTCCTGAAAATCTAACGCTGGCACAAGTTATGTATATAACAGCAGCGAATACAAGCAAATTAGGGTCTAAATCAGTGTTGGTATCTGCCACTAAGGGAATGTTATTAAGGCAATAATTATTGTGCGAGCATCCGCCGAAAGCGAGCTTGCAATTCTCTTATGTTCGTCCTTGCAATAAGAGAGATGTATAGAGTTAATTATTTTGTTATGTTACATCTACGGACCTCTAACCAAGATAAAGTGTTTAGTTAAGAGATTAACCAGTAGCGACGCTCGGATTTGTGGACGAAAAACAAAAAAAGTAAATAAATAAGCGCTCGAATCATTTACTAATTGCGTTAATATTTAGGTATCTATTGTACGTCGCGCAATGTCATTTTATTAAAAATAAAAAAAAAAGTAATAGCGCCACATTATACTTCTTACGCAGTGCAAATTTTGCATTTTTATCCGCGATTCCGCGAAAGATATTAAAATAGCGCGGAATAAGCACGCCAGTTAGCGTCAACCGCCGTCAACCGGATAAAAAACGACAGTCAATTGTCATGCCGAGTGTTGGAAGCCCCAATTACGTCGTAACTGTCCAAATGTCGCGCGTAAAGCATCGCAACCACCGCCCCCTTATCGTTCGCGACGCAAATCACATCTGTTTGCACGCTGTACGTAAAAAATGAAGGGCCATTACGCAAGATGCCTTCTTTTGTGGTGTTTAGCTCCTGCAATCTGAATTTAAAATATAAAATAGCGACGAGACAAAATGCGGCAGCTTATATTGAAAGACGAAGTAAATCGTAAATGCTGAAGCGACGATTTAAGAGTTGACTCGCACTAAAAAATTTACGATTTTTTGCGTATCTCCAGATTTACTGGAGCGAGCGAGTTTATCATATAAATAAAAATATTTTGCCGTTTTATGCCTAATGGAAAATATAATTTATTTTTGACGGGCCTGTTTTTGTTAACAATGAAAAAAATTAACTATAATCAGGTTGCTTACAAAATATAACCTTGATTAACTCGGTCGTATTCGACTCGCTCGGATTCAACTCGCTCGAAACAATCTGATCGAATTTAATTCGATCGAATCCTCAATTCGATCAATACCGATTTCGGAAACGGTTTTGTAGAAATATCTTTGAAAATAATCTTGCGCAACGCCGTAGCGAGGGCTATAGGTGCCCAAGGGCGAGGTTCTATCCCCTCTCCTAACTTGACCCACTAACAAAAGTTCATCAACGTTCATCTACTTTTATTTGTTTATTTTTATTTATTTCTTTCTTGGACTTCGTTTGAAAGATCGAAAGAGAGGGGCGCCTCGCGGCGCCCGAGGTAACCGCCTCGCCCAAACGACGGCATTGATCTTATACATTTTCAAGCACCGCCGAACACGCGGGATTAAAGCGTTTGAATGATTGTCCAAACAATTGTTTGCATGGTGATTGACCGACGATCAGCGATGATCGGTTATTGTACAACCGGCCCTTAACGATTTAGTTCAGTTGAATGCGTTTTGATTCATATTCCTATGTAATTGTTTATCTTTTTATAAGTAGGTACGTGTGTACTTCAATCGACGGTAGTAATTACAACATATCTATCTGTTTGACATTCAAATTTTCATGTCAGTCTAATATCAATTTAGTTTCTCTATAGGTAAGCCATTATTTTAGTGACGTTACAATTTAATTTCTTTTAGTTTATCTTTTTTTTTAAACAATAGCAGACCACCCTATTTACTAATATTGATCAGAATACAAGAATAATGACGTAAGAGTACGAAACCGTATATAAATCAAGACATAAAAGCCTATTACTGAAAAAAATCCAAGACGAATAAAGTTTTAATTATCTTCTCCGTCCTCATAAACCGCTTTAATGCAAGCCAAGCTTCTTTCCTGAAGAACCCATCTTCAATGATTTGCTGACGAGCGCACGTGCTCAAGTGTCGCATTGTTTGTATCCCTTCAGGTAATCAGTTGCAGCCCAATTACGAAGAAAACCCTAGAAAGCAACAGTGTATTGAAGAGTCACGAGTGCAACGAGGCAATCGTTGCTAGACGAATACTGCACAATTATGAACTGTCCTTTGACTCGTAATTACCTATATAGGGTGGTTTTTAAACATCGACATGTTGATAATAATAATTAACGTTTTACGGAGTTTTTTTATAATGTAAAATTAAAACTTTAACGAGTACAAGGCACGTTCATGTAAGAAAGCCTGTTAGACCTGAAATATTCATTTTCCGGCTGTACTAAATTTTTTAGGAAAACATCGCATGCAGCAGTTTCGAACTTTAACAATTTTCCACGGAACTTTATTGTATACATTATATCTGGACTCTTTCTCTCCGCTGTTCCTTTTACTTCATCTAACTCTTCTGATACTTTCCTAACTTCTTCATTGAAAAATTACGTCTTTTTTATCAAACTTTCTTTTCAGTTTATTCTTCGATTTTGTGAATATTCTGGATGTGACGTGTTTTTTGTTGACAACACGCTTCCGATGGGGGAAACCGTCTGCAAATAGCCATTTAAGGTGACCTCTCAAAGAAATGCTTTTGTAGTTGTATTACAAATCGTTCTATTTTTTATGCTCCGATCTAATGCGTCTACATCTAAAACTTGACAAATTGATATTAAAAAAGTTTTGACGTGAACACGTCGGCAGTTCTTTTTGTATTTATCCCGCTTGTATTGTATAAAATTTAAGAAACGTCACATAAAATCTAAACAAAATAGATTTATTTCCGTTAACGTTAAATTATAAATTATAGCCCGTTAAAAGTAAATCCGAGTTACGGTTCACGCCAACGCACAGTGGGGCGGAAATATCGTAAAACGTGGCAGAAAATCAAAAATTGAAACATCATATTTACTTATTTAAACTCATATTTTATAATAGCTTAATCGTCTATGGCTGTTATACGATTGAGCAATTACTGCTATCGTCACATATTTCCGTATAATACAGGCAGAACTGGCAATTCCGATAAACTCGTGTGAATTGTTTATTACACGTCAAAATAGTTGTTCTGTACTTCGTTTACTTTTATATAGATAATTATTACAAAAGTGAGTCGAAATCGAGATGGATGCAAAGTCTACAGGTATATAAACTTATTTAATAAGTTATTGTTCATTAACGTGCCTAATTTTGTTTATTATAATTAATCTATTTTTGTAACTAAATTTCATTTCATTCATGTCACTAAATCAACTTGTCGTTGACTTTTAGTTTACTATCAAGCTGTAGCAGGTTACTTTTTTTGCATAGAAGTATAGCTAATACAGCTATACAGCTACTGCGTAATAAAAAAATTCTGCGACTTTTTGCGACATTTAAAGATAACGGCCTATAAGACGAAGCTTACAGCCGACTCTGTGTTTATTGCAAAATAATTTAAGTAAACTTCGACCGATATTTCGAATATTTTAAAGTAACTTTCCATTCTTCCCTATTCATCTACAATTGTAGAAGTAGCAGAAAGCCGAAAAACATCAAAAATTTTACATGTTTTTTTGTCAGTGTTCTAAAATCGCCGAATTAGTAAACTGGTTAGTTTCCCACAAAAAAAAGTTGAAGCAATTTTATACAGATGTTTTATATACGCTCGGGGAAACAAATATTTTTCGATGTACAGATGAATCGTCTGCCGAAGAAGAGGAAACAGAAAGTGTTTCTTTTTCATCAGACGACTAAACTACACTTTTTTCTATTGTAACTGTAATTTTATTTTAATTTTACGATTAGAATAGTTTAATTATAATAGAAAAACATACCTGAATAGTTTATTTAATGAAGAAGAAGAAACATTTTTTGTTTTCTCTGTTTCCTTTTATTAGGCCATCTTTTATTCAATTATTAATTTATTTTTAAAATTATTTACGAATATTTTTAGTTTTTGAACAGTTTAATAGCAGTAATATTTTTGATTTTTTTAGTAAGATAGTTTTTCGACTACGTACGTTATACATAATAAATCTAATTTTTTTGCTTGATAAACTTTGTTTTCAAAATAAGTCGAATATTCTACAAGCAATACATTTTTTCCTACAGCGATGAAATTTTTAGTTCAGTAAACCCAATTTTAGAGATACCCTATATATGAATTTATATGTATAAAAAATATTTATGAAATTTCTCTTGTGATCAATAAAAATAATGGTTTACTATGAAATGTTCCAAAAACGTTGTTTTCAAACAATATCTACTCGCCCATCACAGCTCGTGTTTGACTGTAGCTCAAAAACTGACCGTTATATAACTTTTTACGTATTACATTTTTTGTTCGGCAGGTCTTAAATTACAACATATGTGACAACCGATCAATGTCACGAGATCATATTTTCTATAAGATACAATTATTGCGAGGTATATTTATTTTAACTTTTTTAAACCCTTTATCTACATTGATTTTTAAAATAAAACTTGTAAAATATTATAAATGATCTATATTTATTCAATCTAAATGATATACCAAATAGTTAAAGCAGTTACATAAATCAAAATAGTTTCTGCCACGTTTTACCGCCGTTTCCCACCCCACTGTGCAACGGCAACGCAACGTTTGAAATCTTAGACGAACAATCCGATTTTAAAATTCTCGGCATTTTCCATTTTCTCCGCGGCTTATAAAAAATGCGTTTGGCTTAAAGCGTTCAGGAAAAACATCGTATATGTAACATTTATACGACACGAAAGGTTTTTTTTTTGCTTCGTCTCCCATGTACACAATGCGGTTTCGGTGAATGAAAGAAGCTGAAAGGGCCCTACGAAGTCGGAATACGTGCGGAAATTAACGTTCTTCGTACTTGCGTCTCGATCCGAGAAATATATGGCGGTCCAATTCTGATTTAAAGTGGAATTTTTATGACGCGCATGTATCTCGAAATCTGCACTATACTCCTTTACATTTCGAGGCCATTTTAGTATCACGAGCGGATATTAAAATATGCCCAGAAATTCGGGGTTTTAGGGAAATATTTATGAAATATTTGAATCGGAGAAGTGCGCTTCCCTTTCATTAAACGTGAACGTAAACGGACCCGCCTTTTTAATATAAGTCAATTATCGAAGACGTGCGCGCCAGTGTAATTCTGTCAGTTTAGGGCCGTAAAGGGTGCACCGTAATAGAAGAGTCAATTAAAAACCTAAAACGTTATATTGGCCTCTTGCTCGCGTCGTAGCAGTAATGCAAAATGACAGGCAATAAATAATGAAAATTCGACGTAAATCGTTAATGGGGAAAAATTGTCCATTTTATTAATACGTTCTCGCATTGTCAATTTTAATTTCGGCAAAATAAAAACAGAAGTAAGCGTGCACGAGAGGAAAATAACCTGCAGCTGGAATTTTCGTCGAAACATAAATGGAAATGTTTCGCGTTTCCTGCGCGCTCATTGTCGCTGACAAACAAAGGAGGTGAAAAATAGGGAGAAATATTTTAACGCTTACATTCAGTGTAATATCTTCATAAAACGAGCCGACTACTGCGATATGTAACCTTGCTGCAGGTATTTGAATGCGAGGGCTCGACAAAAGAGACAACGAACACGACTGAAAAGATGTCTCGGAGATGTGTCACAGACTATTCGCTCGAAAGGACTCGCTCCGCTCGTGCTGAATTGTCGCCGAGTCGCCAAATGAACGAGGACCCGTGGATTCGAATTTTTATTAAGATCCCCCCCCCCCACTAACTCGGCGTTAATACCCTACACTTTTGGAATTATTCGAATTCCACTAGTCCTCGAAAAAAGATGAAATCCTCACGTAGGCGTCGCATCGCGCACCGATTTCTCTAACCGTGTAAATAAAGTTTTGATTTTCCTTCGAAATTTTGCGCGTCATTTCTAAAGTTTCTAAAGAAGAGAAATAATTAGATTACGACGACGTTTGATACATAATTTGGTGGAATAACTGCATAATATTCCCTTTGTCGGCTAGTGGATAATCTAGAATCGAGAATCTTATACGACGGAGAATTCATATTTTATGGGATACCGTAGATTCATAATGCACTCTCACAGAAGATTAGATTAGGTAAACAATTTGCACCGTAATATGTTCAATCAAAGCGGGCGAAGTTGACTTAGCATCAGTTCAGCGATTTGCAGAAGTTACAATAGCTAACCTGCGAGTGGCAGAACAATTTTGTTAATGGTGCTCCTTGTACGTTAGTAATTTAAGTCTTTCTTCGACAAAGTTAATCCTCCGGTTATATCTCTGTCGCGGAACTAAGACGTGGAGCGCGTCGTCGTGTAAACCGAGTCCGTTAATCCCTTTTCCAGCAGCATTATTAATGAGTAGACCAAAACTTTGGTGGGCTGACATTCCCCAAGCTCCTTTGGAACAATATTAGCGGAGTATATATTGATCGTATAATCTGCTATAGTCCTAGTTGTTTTGGGATTTGCTATTGTTTTTGTTAACATTTTTACAATTGTTATTAAACAATTTTGAAACCCATAGATAAATTTAATGCATTATTTAAGCAACTGATTGTTTGTGTCGTAGGTAATGAAAACGAAGAAAGAAACATTATCAGATTAATAACGAGTTGTTGTAGGGTAACAAGTAGATATTTATAACTCCAGAAACTTACTTCTTAATTACTTTGATTAACTGCAGAAGGGGAAGTATAAAATTACGAGAACAAAGTTTCCACTTAAACGACAGGTTAGAAAATATAATAAATCGATCGCAACTCGCTGCAAATAATAAAATATTAATTTGGTACCTAATTCGACTATAATGTTATTAAACTAAAAAAAAATTGACGTAGGTGCGCATTAATTAAAGTGGAAAATCTTTTGCACTTTAAAAATTTTTCGTTTTCGGTTATTTTGTTCAATAAGGATATCATCGTCTTCAAGATACTATTGTTGATAATGTAGGAATAATATCCGTGTTGTATATATCTTACTTTAACAAAACGTTCGGAATAGTGTCGCGAAGTTTTGACAGTCGATTACATCGTACCTATATGAAACAATCATATATAGATGAAAACGAATCCGTGTCTCACATCAGACGAAATAGATCGACTCAAATTAATTTTGTAAGCTCTATATTTTCAAGATAAAACTTAAAAAGGGGCATTATAATTCTGTACAAAATATAATAATATGATAGGTGTTGAAGGTTAAAACAACTACATTAGTCGAGTCAAATTAGGTTTTTACTTCAGAACCCACAAGAACAGAACCGCTTTTGATGAAACTGTTTTTAAAATGTTCATTAGACTACATCATTTGAAATCATAAACATTCCGGTTGGCGCACTCAAGTATTTGTACTGTTTAAACAATTATTATTACAACAAAATACGGGATGTCCGGGAAATGGCAAAATATTTCTCGGGAACGTATAAACAACCTCAAAATAATACCATAAGTTTCTATAAATACTTTTCTAGGGCGCTCCCCCATTCCAAAGCCACCAAAGATGAAGAGTGAAAATAAAATTTTTATGTTTTGTTGGAATTTAATAATTTTTGCTGTACATACACAATAAATTAGGACCTTTACAATGATCTAATAGGTCTTATGGGAGCCAGGGACGCACTACCCTAACCGTTCTAACCCCAAAATATTTCATAGCTTTAAGTTGTTACATTTAATTACATTTTGGATATCCGGACGTTTTGGAATAAAAAAGTTACTCTTGCGTAATTTCGATAAAATGAACCACATTCGAGAAAATCTCACTTAAATAATATCTAATTAAACATAATACTTACTACCATCTAACGATAAGTTAAGAAATCCTAAGATGTAGTTAAACATTTAACAACTTAAACTTTTGAAATATTTTGGGGTTAGAAAGGTTAGAGGTAGTGCGCATCCCTGGCTCCCATGAGGTGGTATCAAAAGACCTATTGTAAAGGTCGTAATTTACATGTACAACAAAAATCATTGAATTTTGGCAAAAATAAAAAATTGATTTCTCACTCTTCATCTTTGGGGGTCATTATCTCGACGTGGGAAAAATATTTATAGGATCTTGTGACATTATTTCGACATACGTTTCCGAAAGATTTTTACCATTTTCTGTAACCTAACGTAACATTTTCTGGTATTTTGTTGTAATAATTGTTTAAACAGTACAAATATTTAAGTGCGTCAACCGGAATGTTTCTGATTTCAAATAATGTGGTCTAAAAACGTTTTAAAAACAGTTTCATCAAAACCGGTTCTGTTTCTTGTGGGTTCCGAAGTTTTCACGATTTTTCGGTTTTATTTACTCGACAACATGAGAAAATAGAAATTTGCGTCAGAATTCGGTTTTGAGAGGAGGGTAGGGGGTAATGGTTTCGGGTGCAATGTCACATTGCACATTTGTTAATCGTTTATAATTAAAAAAATGACACCCGTTGAACGGACCATGTTATCGTTACCTAAAACGAATTTTAAAATTTTAAAATGAGTTTATGTTTGAACGATTACGATATTAGGTACATACTTTTAATTTTATTTTTCAATAAAATTACAACGGGGCAAAAATTATTTGTTTTCGGGCTATAGCTAGAAAACAAATTAAATAATCAAATTTAATTGAATGCAGAATTATATTCAGATTTATTTTCTATTTCGAAAAATATATTTTACGATAGTTGAAAATAATAATTTGTACGTTTGGTGCAGCTGTTTTATCATACCAACGCCTACAATCGCTTTCGAAGCGAATGTTATCGCATAACCATGTTATCGGCATTGTTTGTTCGGACAGGAATTTACCTGCACATAAAAGACAATCGTTGATGCACCAGTTGTGACTGGGACGTCTTCAAATTACCGTGGTTTGTCACTTTCGCGCGAATAATTTTCTTATTGTCACAATTTATTAGTTTAAAGATGTCGGTGCTATTGAACGGTTCTCCCCTACAGCGTGTCGCGACCGTGTTCGCGGGTTCTACTAGTGCGGGACTTTACGTTTCTCATTTAATAGGTTAATTAATTAATTTCATTTAAATTCGTTTAGATCCGGTCGTTGTAAAAGTACGTGTGCGTCGCCGCGTTTTATAATTAAAAATAATTTTATTTGATTCGTTCGGGGTCGTTTTAAAACGTCCGTCGCGTTTGGAAACTTCGACGTGCAGATTTACAAATCAAAATGTAAGTGGGATTACTTTTAAAATATTGTTGTTGTAATAATCGGCGCCCTTAAAGCAAAAAGCAAAAAAATAAATTTCTAAATCCGATTAAATTAATTTCATTGAAACTATATTATTAAGGTTATATTCACATATAATTACTACTACGTCTTCGTATATGAAATTCAGTTTGTGTGTAGATATTTTGGGATTTCATTGGATTGTTGAAAGTTTCAACGTATGTATGTACATTTAAAATGTAATTGAATTTCGCCGAATTCCTATATAGCAATGGTTTCACGTGAAAGTTATTCGTAGAGGATATATATCTGGCATATGTTTTCGCAAAAAATAGTTTGTTTAAATTCCGATCTAGAAAATTTAAATAATAGAATTTAAATTTAAAAGCCCTACCGTCGCGACGGTGAGGCCGACGCGTCGGTCAGTTTGATGTATTATCGCGATGTTTAGGTACACGTTCGATATTAAAATCGAACGATGACACTCGTACATACATACCACGTGTGAGTCGCTTGAATGTTATCGCCCGTTACATATGTTGATAACAATACCTTCGTTCCGTTTCGAAACGAGGGTTATCGCTAAGCTAATTCATTATTTTTGTGAAAACGTTACCTACATATTGTTCATGCGAGATAACCTACCGATATTAAAATGTATCAATTTTATTTACAATGATTTACTTACGCTTACGTATAGTTTTAATTTAAACATTTTTGTTTTATTAACTTATTTCGGTTGATAAATTATCGGGTGATGTGTAGATGTCGCTTGTTAAATATTTAGTGCTGTGATAACTTTTTGATTCTAATTAGGTACTTAAATTAAAGTACGACAATTTCGATAAAAAAACTAACATTAATGATTTGTTTTTAAATAAAACATATTCTTACCATTTGCAATTAATTATACGAGAGGTAGGTATCATTTTGTAAACTAAAAATAATTTGATTCTCTTTATTTTATACATATCTACTTTTACGTTGAAAACCTTGGACGTGTAATAGGTATGATTTTCGAAAATAAAAACGTATTTGATCGTTATTGAAAAAAAACGACGTGACGTTGAATTTCATAGTCCTTAAAATAAAATAGATACATAATAAGCTATAAAATTTAATTAAGCAGATATATCTTGAAATGGTTTTTAAAATACTTGCGAAATTTTAATGTAATTTTTGAAATCATAGAGAAACTAAATTGAAATAAAATAACTATAGTCTATTCGCCCAACCTATGCAGTAGATATAAACAAATACGTGCGGGAAACGCAAGATCAAAATGTCGCCTTGTGGATAACACGTTCGGGATAACGGGTCGGATCTACTCACGAATGTGTGTGTACTACGGCCTATTCCATATCAAATCATCACAATTTATGATATTTTTTCTACCTCTCCTACTTATTGTTAGATTTTGATAAAACTTAGCATACTTAATGACTTAATGATTTTTTCTGTTTTTCTTACAACTAGTAAATTAGTTCCTTTTAATAAAAAAAAAGTGATTCGATATTACAACGTGTATTTGTTTCCTTAATTTTTTTGCCCCAACATTATTGGAGAAAATACATATTAGGATCATCCCTTAGAGACAATATAACAAACAGAAAATTCAAAAAGCTGCAGTATATGGTGGAGGAGCTTCAAGTACAAAAGAGAAAATCTGACGTGAGTCACATTTATCTTGATCATTGTAGATGTGTTATCTGTCACATCTATTGAGCCCCTCATGATCCCAAAAAAATATTTTGTGAATAGTTATGGATGAGTAGTGTGAACTAATTTCGAGATTTTTCAAAATTTTAAAAAATTCGTTTTTAAGATAATCAGTTGGATTTTGAATTTTATTTCTTTTTGTAAACCTATTGTGCTGAATATCGTATAAAACCCCATTAAAGGAGTTTTCGACCCAAGCCCCAAGCTTCATGTCTCAATTCGGTGGGTCGCTAAAGCAAAATGAAAAACATCTCCGAACTTGTTTTGAGCCTTGGACACAAGATCTTAATTTTAAAAGTTGTAGTAAATCAGGAATTTTTAATAGCTTTTTGTTTAAGCTTTGGTAGTTAATCATGTTTCGCAACAAATTAGCAAATTAACGACATAATTTGTTTGCTGTTCGTACGGTTTTGTTCAAAGTTTATTACTCACGACATCGTCATAAACATTTTATTAAATATTTTGATTTCTTGAAGATTTGTTTAATACATCATCCCGCTACATTTGAAGGCGCAAATAAAAATATATAAATTAAATAAAAGCAAACAACAAGAAATCAACAATGTTTAATAAAATTTGTATGACGTCATGTATAATAAACGTTGAAGAAGTCGTATAATAACATTTATACATACATATAGGTAATATCTAAATAACAACTGTACTTCTATACTAATTTTTAAATGTGTTATTTTCAGTTGTATGGAACTGCCTGTTCCGTCAAAGATAATTGTTAGCGGTTGGTGATGTTTTTTTGAAGGACGTCGAAGAATTAAGGTATGCATTTAGATAATTATAATGCCAAATAAAAGTATTTCGTTTATTCGTAATAATGCCACAAAATTCGATATAGTTTTTAAACCAAAATAAAAAATTTGGTAAAATAAAAAAAAATGTACCATTTTAATGGTAGGTAGTATAATATATTAGGTTATATCAGTTTATTTTAGTTCACATAATTGTTAATTATTTAGGTACCACTGATGATAAACCCGAACGGGATTGAAATATATGGTAAATTGATTAAAATTTTTAATTTTGGTTTAAAAACGATATCGATTTTTTTACGATAATTATAACGTAGAATGCCTAAACTAATTTGTTTTATTTATTACAGGTAGGAAATTTTTTTTTAATTATGATACGGGGCTACAAACGGTGAGTTTGTTTTACAAAATATCTATTTACATGTTATTGGGTACAAATTATTATTGCATTAAGGGACGATCTTTTCATCTTCCATTTAATTTAATTGACACATATAACGTTTGTTCGGACAATTGTTTCCGTGGTAAAAATTTGTCAAGTAAATTTATTGGGAGGCGAAAAAACCGACCCTAAGTTTAACGTACAGGTAATTGTTAATAAATCAAGACCTTGTTCGAAATTATTGAGGTTTTCACTTTTTAGGTACTACCTAAACAAATTTAAACGAATAATAAAATTACTTAATTATGTAACTTTCAATTTTATCTTGTATTATATATTATATAATTTTTCAATTAAAATATTTAAATTCGATTCAATTAAAATTAAATAGGCACCTACGCAATTTACGACGATCTTCCACAACCATAGTAACGGTAGCTAACGAAAGATATCTATATTTTTAATAATAAAAATAAAAATACATTTTTACTTATTTATATATAAGTAAATACACTTACGTAATTAATTTTTGTACAGGTGCCTACATGATATAATAATATTATAATCTAAAGTTACCTTATACGTAGTACATGAAACAAATTACTCGTAATTAGGTCTTTACATTGGCAAATAACGCGTTTTTTTTCGCATTTTCACTTTGGTTGTTATATGATTGACCTTTAGAGTCGTTTATCTTTTATCGAAAAGCAATGGACTATTATATGTACATATTTCGATGACAAAGATCAATAGTTTTCTCACCTGCCGTTCTCGTCGGTCCAGGGGAATTAATAACACAAAGGAAACACAATGTACTTACATATCTATCACGAACTTCAAAGGATACTTTCAATATATTTCCATAAGCTTGTATACATTATACCCTTACACAGTCTGTTTGATTTATTCGGACACAGTAAATATCTCTGATGTTGCATTGTAACACATGAAAAAATATTATATAAGTACGCAAGTTGTTCAATTGTCTATTTTTAATTATTTTTCAAACTCTGAAAAACAGTCGAGTATCAAACATGTTAGATATGGCAAATGCATTTGAAATTGCATTATTATCTGACATTCTAAAACTGTATGTATTTAATTCTCGATATGTCACATGTTACAGTTATCTAAGCAATTAAAGACAAAAATCGGTAATTAAAAAAAAACTGCGGGCTTATTTGAATTAGAGTTGTGTACATTTGGAAAAGTTGGCGGTGAAAGTAATGAAAACCATTCCTCGGTTTCTAGAACTGTTATAGGTAGTAGGTATGTATGTTTTTTAATCTAGCTTGGTAAAATAGACTATTCGGCATAAATAGGTACGACATAACCACAAAATAAACAAGTAAAAAAACTCAAAACAAGAGATCTAGTAATCTCGCGGGACAGTTGCTTAATAATTGAAAATAGACAGTTGAACAACGTTCACATGTTTTTTTAAAATTCTGACAATAGTAGGAATATCTGCCGTAACACAATTAAATCGAACAGAATGTATAAATAAATACGGAATAAAAACAGTCGGGTTGTTCGCAGGGAATTAAATATGGTTATCGTTCCAACGTTATCAAACGTTCTAAACCGGTTAATAATATTGCATAGCAACAGAAGTAGTAGTTTTCACTTAAAAATGCCTAAAATACTTTGTAGAATATAACCAACGGCACTCTACCGATTTATTTATCTAGAATATAGGTACAAAGGACGTTCATAAAACGAATACTAGAGTTTGAAATAATTTATACTTAGCGCTCATTGGTCGCCGGGCCGAGTTCGTACACGGTTGGCACCTCTCCGATCCGATTTCTACGTCGGACGAATTATTAACTAATTTCACTAAAACATCTGCAAGTTAGACGACTTTTTGACGACGATATATTATTCACAGTCCGTATATTACGAATTAATTCCTTAGAAACGATTGTTATTAGGTACTTGCGGAAATACTTGGAAATAAGGAAGGACTGCGAATACCACCCTTAATTCTCTTAACTACCTACGATGCTAGGCTTTAAACGCTTCGAGTCGCATTTAAATTTGCGTAGACTATACGTAACCTGTTTAAATCTAAATACTTCGATAAACTGTCAATGTCTTATTACGATAGGAGTATTATTTAACTATTAAATAAGTGCGTACGCACTTATACTTTTTAGGGCCGGTTTTACAAACATGATTTATACTGCAGACTAGCTATTTCTGGAATAATGGATATGGAAACCTTTCTTCAGACAATAGTTTCCATGAAAGTTATAACAGGAATAGCTTAATTAACGTATATCTCATAATTGTAAAACCGGCCCTTAATAGGAAATTTAAAAACTAGAATATTCCGTTGAAATTATTTTCATAGGTACAGATTGCCGATTTTCGTATTCGAAAATTCTACCTGTTTTTCGATCAAATTCATTCTCGTACGTACAAATTATTAGAAATTCTACCAGAGACGTATCCAAGCAATAAGTATTATAAGCAATATTATATCCGTGCGCGATTTATTTGACAATCGATTAGAAATGCCGCCAAGCTTGCAATTCGGATTAGTAAAAAATTTAAAGGTCTGTCTATTATACTTAACTGCTGGCGAAAGGAAATCCCACAATTTTCCGACGCTACCGGGAAAAGCGCTAATCTGGAGGGAATAAAAAGCGAGACGATTCTGTCAGGAGCTCGTGCTATCGATGAGCACGTCTTCTAGTGGACAGTTCGGGTACTAACGAGCGGCCACTCGAGCCGTTGCTGACGACAATCCGTTTTATGTGTGGACATAAAAATTATCAATCTCGCTGAAACAGTGGCGCATCCGCTATCGGCGACATAAAAGCGCCGCTCTTTTATTACGGTTCGACTTCCGGAACGGGCACATCTTATCGTAGCTAATCAGTGTCACCTGAGGCAGCAAAATAAACGTATTTAACCAATTCAATGATATTCCTATTTACTATTGGTCAACTCCACGGTGACAGAGACATTTGCAATAGAAATAATTTTGTATATCACGTCGCGTCGGTCGATTACGACAGATAAGTCGGTTTTAATTTATCTTTTAATGAAAGTGCTTTCATTGTTCCAATCGTAAAGTTGGTTTTTCGAAATGAAAAATTCTCGTTGCACGCCGCGTTGCATTCATACGGATTCACTTAAGACGGTCTTATAAAAATAACGACGCCTTTTATTGCGCCCTGTTTAATTTCGTAATGTGCAAGTCGAATAATCCATAAAGTAATACGTACAAGCTCGACTTTCGACTTTTGATAAATCGAAGAAAAAAATCGATACGTATACACTTGCACGTGATTTTCACGATTTTATCGATAAATCCGCATTTCTCGCATAAAGCTCGGAAATATTTAACCGACATTCAATTACGGTAATTTGCTGTCGGCAATTGAAAGCCATAAATAAATAAGAACTTGATTTACCCCACCGATAAATTTCATATATTTCTAAACGTCAACCTGATCCTGGAATAATAGCGGAATTCGGATTAGGTCGGTAAACTTAGTCATTAATCTAATGGAAATCGCATCGGAGCATTTCGCTTAAATGGCGGAAACGTCTTAAATAATTCCAAATTAAAATGTCATTGTGACATTCAAAGAACTTAATTGGAATTGCGGGTGGACTAATACATTGAACAGCAATGTCAATATCCGAAGCTATATGGGCCTAATTGATCGTCCGGGTTCCGAGTTTAGTCCGTACCCCGTTGCCGGGACAAGGGGTTGGGTGGCGGTGCGTGGGGATCGCGAATAGGGATTCAGAAACCCTGATTGCGACAGCTGATCACCGTTTGAAAACGTGCATCTAACGCGCCGAGGCGAAGGCAGCATAATGATGATTCAGGAGCAAGATTAGGGAGTAAATTAAGACACAATTCCCAAGTTTTAATTTGAAATTTAGATTGGATTAATTGAATTTAGTTGCGCTTTATCATAAAGCAATGTAAAGATGGTGATTTATACATTTGTAATTCGAAAATTTCAATAAGTCTGGATAAAGTATTCGATTTTGTTTTAGTCGTAATTTGATTAATGTCGGTATTGTGCGATTCTTTTGATTTTATACAAATTTGCGATATTGAGATTACGCGTATTTACCTATTGTTTAAAATAATGATATGCGTGACGTTTATACCGCTCAATGCATATGTTCTAGTGGTTAATTAAAATTAGAATACCTACGTATTGTATTGCATGCAAATACTGCATTTGATGCATCCTCGTTTCCTTTGTTCTGCTAATAATACCTAATAGGTATTACGATGAAACGTGGATGTTCAATAACAGCATGCTATGCTATCGAGAGGAAATAGACTAATAAAGGGCGAATTTGGTTAACCAAACGACATAAAATTAACATTTCTGAAAATATGCCTTTCATTTTTAAACTACGTTAACTACACGATGCCCACCTAAAAATAGATCTAAAATAATTTATTGAAAATATCGAAATTATTTTAAAATTATCTACAAAATACAGAATTTATATACGGTCTATCCAAACGTATAAGCGATTCACGTCATCAGTAAAAAGTTGCTGGATTGTTTATTTGTAATTCGGTTTAAAGTTTGGAAAGTGAATTTATAAGTGGGAATTTATTAGAGTTGTAAAAATACGAGGTACGAGGTGCGTATCGTCATCATCTAGTAACCTTTTATTGATGACGTGGATCGCTTGGATAGGCCTTAAGCACCTATACTTGATGATTCCATTATAGATGATTATAGGCAGTGGGTGATAAAAACGTGATAAATAATAATCAAAAGTTTGTATTTTCCAAGACGTTAGGTTGTTTCGGTATACCGGTGTAATTATGGTAAACGTCTAATGTAAATAATAAGAGTTAAATTTGAAGTTACGCTCGAATGTTGTTCGTTTCTTTGAAAGTTCGTATACAAGAAATTTACTATATTTCAATGTTCGCTATTATAGACTAACCACTGGCAATGTTTTTACTGATAGTATTTTTGCAAAAGGAAAAGTTGGTGTTACAGGTAGCAATTATATGTGATTGATTTTATATTTTTATATCTTCCAAACACACGAAGAGTACACGGAATAAAGGAGGAAGGTCGCGAAAGCGACTATTCGAAAAAAAAAACGTATTTTAAACATTCACACCGTTTGTATCAACGTAACGTTCAATTCAAAGCTTTTATAAATTTTACCTCTTAAACGTAACATGCATTTCTTCTAATATAACACAAAATAAACTAATAGTCACATTGTATTTACAGTAAAATAGTATTTAATGTTGTGTCTATTGACTATCTAGGCCATTAGAACATTAAGCACCTACACGCTAGAGAATTTCTAGCGATAATTAACTGTCTTTATCGCTGTTAACGCGATTGCTGCTTGTTTTAAGATTAGTAAAATAGTTCTGTGCTTTAGGACCACAATTTTTCTTTTAACTCCTGCAAGTTCTTGCAATCATAAAATTTAAAAATAAATGGAAACAAAAAATTTTGAATCCTTCCTATTTATCGGAGATTTTTAATTTGATTTTAACCATAACCGGACGGCCATTGGCATACATACAGTGCTTATCGTCAATGTTAACTTACATTTCCACAGTTCCTTGATTAATTCTATTTGTTTTAAATAATTTAAAAGTTTTGCCATTTTTTTTAAGTTTAAACATTAGTTTAAAAGCTCAAGTTGATCATTTTGCTTAGTATGTAAAAAAACAGCGAATAATGCAATTAAAAAAATACGGAGAGGAACTGCAAAGAAATCATCAACTTGAGCTTTTATGGATTCCTTTTTTTAAGACGGTGTTAGAGTTTTCGAATTTTGGTGATGTAACAACTATTGCTGCTGCAGCAATACTAAAGTAGGAAATGGCGTCGAAAACGCGATTTTTAAATTTTGTGACCTTCCCCTTTTTTCCCACGTACTCATCACATGCAATTGAAGGGTCCAATGCAATAACCGGCCAAGTCCACTTTTTGGGCAAAATGAGTTAGGAACGCGGTTTTGTGCAGTATAAAATTCTCTTTCGTCCTGTGCAATAACCGGACCTAAAACTTAGAAAATACGCCACACATAGGTGTTTTGGTGGTTGCCTGCAATTAAATACTGTGCAATAACCGGTCAAGTCCTGGACTTGGCCTATTATTGCACAGTATTGACAAATAAAAAGTTATACGTGTTTATGTGTTGGTTTAGCCTGACTGTTGTACTTTGTGCGTGTTTCTGAGGTGTAAAAAAGTGAAAAACTATGTCAGACAGTGAATTATCAGTTGGTGATCCCTTTGAAGGTACCCACACTGATAGTGATGAAGATTATGAGCCCGAAAACAGAACGGAAGGTCGATATAACCTCAAAAATTTGGCGGCAATAAAGTCTTCCAGTTCTGATTTTTCCGCTGAGGAAGAATCTAATGCGCAACAGCCTGTAACGAATACTGCTACACCACAATGCGGAAAAAAACGACTATTGCGCAAATCTTTATGGAAAAGAAGCTTGCGAAAATTGAAAAGGACCCACGGCGAAAAATATATTAACATCGCTGGCACGTCAGTTAAAGAAAAAACAATGGGTGAGAACTGTAACTGCAAACTTAAGTGTTTCGTAAATATTGGGCCCGAGGGATGCAAAGCTATTTACACTAACTTTTATGCAATCTCTTCAAAAGATTTGCAAGATGCGTATTTATATGGATTGATTAAAAGACATTCAGTAAACCGTCAAAGACCGCGCTCGGGAGAGGGACAAGCTAAAAGCTCCACCTATTTGTATAGAGTAAGTTCTTTCTTTTATGCCATACTTAATTAACGACAATATTAATCATTAAAATTATGTGTGCAGATTCGGCACGCTAATCAGGAGATACGGATTTGTAAGAAGGCTTTCTTAAGTGTACATGGACTAAGTAAGAGCAGACTTGAGCGATTACAGAAGCACCTGTCCCATGGAAATAGTACACCTCCTACAGACAGAAGAGGAAGACATGAGAAGCGGCCAAACAAATTGCATGAAGATATTAATACTAAAATACGCGAACACATTCTAAGTTTTCCAAGATACAAGTCGCATTACAGTAGAAAAGATAATATACATCAGTGGTATCTTTCGCCTCTCTTAAATATATCTAAACTGCATGAGCTATATTTGGAAAAAATGAGCCGGACCAGTATGCGTTAATTCTACAAAACAAACCGATTAAGCCTGTTGTTAAATATGAATATTTCAGAAAATTCTTTGTGGAAAACTATAACATAACTTTTGGCAAACCAAAGTCGGACACTTGCCAAAAGTGCGACAAATTAACAAATAAAATTAATGGAGCCAACTCTGATGCTGAAAAAAAAGTTTTGGAGCGCGAAAAGTCTATGCATATTGTTAAGGCAGACCACTTTTATACCGATTTGAAAGATAAAACACAGTTATCAAAAAATGATCCGAAATTTGAAGTGATCACTTTTGATTTCCAGCAAAATTTACCCCTACCCGTTTCATCGAGTAGTGAAGTCTTTTATAAAATTCAACTTTGGGTGTTTAATTTTTGCGTACATCTTGGCAGTAATGGAAAAAGCTACTTCTACATTTACGATGAAACCTTGGCTGGTAAAGGACAAAATGAAGTAGCCAGTCTTCTTTTACACTTTTTTAATAACTTCATACGACCTGAAGTAACAGACATCTATATTTTCTCCGATAACTGTGCATCTCAAAACAAAAACTACATGTTGGTACAATTTTTACACAGCTTAGTAGAAACTAATAGGTATAGATTTATATGCCACAGATATCCAGAACCGGGGCACAGTTTTTTGCCCTGCGATCGCAGTTTTGGGGCAATAGAACAGATGAAACGTAAACACGACAAAATATATTTACCACGGGATTACATTAATATTATTAAAAGCGCAAATAAACATTTTGAAGTTATACAGGTAACACAAGATTTTCTTTTCAACTTCAGAGATCATTTCCAAAGATTTTTTTTGAAAAATCCGTCAAAAAAAGATTCTAAATTCACACTGTCTAAATATCGGCTTATAATTTATGAAAAAGTGATGCAGAAACATTGGTAAAATGTAGTGAGTCAGTAGCTTTTCCAGTTCTTTACACATTTGGTATAAAAAACAAGAAAATTTTAGAGACCATCACGTTTCCAAATAATGACCAAAAACTGTATGAGGCACGAAGATTGCTTAAAAAAACTAAATATGATCATGTCATGATATTGGCAAAAATTATGTTCCTAAATGTAACTTGTGGTATTACAATGAGATAGAAGAATACCATAAATCCTATCAGCTACAGGACCATGAAACTTCAGTGTCAGAATTTAGCAGCGACGAATAAGTGAAAATATTTCTTATTTTGTGTATAGTTTAAAGTTTTCTGTTGTTTTTATAATGTATTATGGAAATTAATAAATATTCACATTTACATTACTTTTTTACTGTTTATTGATAAAATTTTGCAGAAACTATGCAATAACAGGCCAAGTCCATCTAATGTTTGTTTGTATTTTAGGTAGTTTTAGACGTTCGTGCCTCAAATTTTTTTTACAAGATGTTTGGTACTATCTAGATACAATGAAATTGTTTCAAAAATCTATCAATCTCTATTTTGCTTATAGAACGTTTTTTTGATCTCCTGAACAATTGATCAAAGTGGACTTGACTGGTTATTGCATTGGACCCCTCAATTGCTAATTATTACTACCTGAACGCGTAAATTGCGTGTCCGGCAGTCGCGCGTATGTCAATATTATAGCAACCCTTAGCTTTGGAAGTCGATCAAACAAAGTTCAACTTAAAACAAAGCATAATAACAAAAGATTTAGGTATTACTTATAATAAAATGGGCTATCAAAAATGTGTTCATTATTCTAGAACGTACAACATAATCGCGAATTTCGCCAAATTTCGTAGGTGACGTAACACACAATAGACACATTTACTATAAAAAAATCGAGATTTCGTGATAAACTGTTCTGGATATAAGACTGCAATACTGACGTCTGCTTTTAAAAACTTAATAAAAAAACGAAGGTACTTATTTTTCATAATACGCAAATAAATTTTTTTAAACTGCAATCTTCACTCCCGATTATAACGAACAAAAAGTGGCGGTCCAGTCAATCTCGTTATATATCCGAGCTTGACCGTATCAGGATATACATATCACAATTTAAAGCTCAACGTAATCAAAATTTTATACTTAAACGTAATTTAACGCTTACTCGCACAGAAAAAAAAGATAATATTTATATCAAATAAATATATGAATTTTAGATCGAAAACTGCGCAAGAGTCTTTATTTAAAACGAAATACAGTTTGACTGCTTGTTGCTGAAAATTATTTAAGAGAAGTTGAAACTCTGGAACTATTTACGTGAAAACTTCTACATAGATCTCTCGATGATTGCGATTAGTTTGAGGGTTGTACGAGCGCGACAACCGAGGTACCGAGACAAGTTTTAACGATTCCCCAGAGTAATGAACCTAACCTGCCTTTCAGGCCTTATCGATAATAGTAGGTTGTGGTTGAAGTTGTAATTTATTTATTTAGAAACTATTATTACGGCAAAAAAATATTTTTAAAAGTCAATAAACGTGTCTACTTTTAACTTGGTAATACATTAGATTTATGCGCGCAACACATTCGAATGTTACAAAGTGAATTTTTTTTTTTATAAATATAGTATAGGCACGAAACCTTTCTTATTTTATTTAAGGAAAACCAATTCATTTCCTCGCCGATTATATCATTCCTTTTCATGGTCTATTGGACGCCATTATTATTTAAATTAAACTTTTGGTTAGAAATTTAGATATCAGATTGATGGTTTGAAAATACAATTACGAAGTTATGAAAGATTGATGTTTGTTGTAAGTATATAATAAAAATTAATTAACTTTCCGTCTAGCAAAAAGTAAACTTTTTATAAGATAACACAATAAAAATGAAATATAGAGATATTTTGATAAGTATAAAGATATGTTAATTTTATTTTCTACTTTGACAAATTGTATTTTATTTGTATTTTAATAATCCGTAGGTATACGTGCAAAATAAGGAAATTGTTTTTACACTTACCTATAACTAATAGAGTAACAATTATGAGAGAAAATTAATTTGAATTCCAACGAATAAATATATTAAATTCATTTTTATTATTCAGATTAAATAATAAAGAGGTCTTGTATTATAAAAGAAATTTATATTCGAATTTACGGATGCTTCGACGAAGCCATATTTATATAAAATAATTGGTAGTTTTCGTCCGAATATTTAGTTTTTAATTAATGAATTACGTATATGAAAGTTGTAGAATCCAATTAATTACAAATATGTAGTTACAACAAACAAAGTCTTGTTGATATTAATAAACAACGTAACTTAATTTTTTTTTATTTATAAAACCTAAAATATTGGAGATATTTATGAAATTAAACTGTTGAAAAGTTTTTTGATAAAAGACACATTATGATCTAAGAATCTAACCGTTTATCAATTCTGAGTCTAGTTACTATTTAGATAGAAAATCTTTCCTCTCATCTCATTCCCACTCCCCTAATCTGTTATCAATCACGATTAATTCTTTTCTTGTTATTCCTCTAATTTTAGACATCATTAATCTCTGTTTATTGCACGTTCAGCGTTCCAATTGACGTAAGAAATCAAAGTAAAGCATATCTTATAAAAAGCGCTTGCCCGAATCCCACGGGGCGATGTTCATTTTTCCTTCTTATGCTTTTCATATATAAGAGACTTATTCGTTAATGAAAAGAGGAAACGATCATAAAATGCGAATAAATATAGGCACCTATGGCATATTCAAGCGTATAAGCGATCACGTCATCAATAAAAGGTTACTAGATGATGACGTTTCGCACAGTGCTGTCATCTCGTACCTCATATTTTTACAGTTCTAATAAATTGTAGTCTTTCTTTATGTCATCTAATATGTGCGCAAGTAAATCATCTATAGAATATGTCACTTTTCAAACTTTAAACCGAATTACAAATAAACAATTAATCCGGGAACTTTTTACCGACGACGCGAATCGCTTAACACCGCCGTTTAATTAATTTTAATAACATCTTTTCACAATGAAATTGCAATTTTCAAAATTAAAATTAGGCCGCAAAACAAGCGTTATGAACTGTTTATATTGAACAATAATAAACTGAAGTGCCAAGATATTATGAAATTACACCTTCTGGCAAACATTTGTAGCTATAATTTCTTTTTTTTACATATTTTCGACTCAAAAATAATAATTGGAACATGTCTCAAAGTGAAACTACAATCAATTCTGCCCACACCGCACTTACCCTTGTCCCACAATAATATTTATAGAAAATTGTGTCATTTTTCAAAATTGCTAATGTAAATATAAAAAAGTTCAGTTCCCCTACCACTTTACATTTTTATTTTTTTAGTTAGTAAATTGTTAATTAACGTTAATTAATAATTTTATTATTTTCTTAGGTCGCCCCATTAACGGTCGCGTACAAATTTACTGTAAAGTTGGCGTGCCATTTTGGAACCACTCCATATAATCCGGCCGCACACAAAAATTATTTAATTGTCGATAATTTTCATGTTAACCTTCTTTTGAAATTCTTATAAACATTCATAAAATATAATACGTATTTTGAAAATACGTAGCTCGCAACTATTACGGTTAAAAAACGTAGATATTATATTTCTTATATTATTCATAAAATATTTAATATTTTGTTTTATCGTTTGTAAATTTTGAATCGTGGTTTCCAAACATTAATTAATTAATTAATTAAATCTTTAAATAATCGTCAATCGCACGACTATTTACGGTTAAATATTTGTAATACATAAAAAAATAAATTGGCTTGTTATGATACTCGGTCGTAATTATCAAAATTTTAAACACTTATTTTGCCAAATTTAAGTAATATAATGATTAATTTCCAAGCATAGATTACTGATTGTCGGATATTATGCAATTAGAACGATAACAAGTGATAAGTACTCATTCCAACATTTACATTTTAATAATTTTAAACTAGGTTTTTTTACAAGTGTTTTTCTAGTAAGTCTAATAAGGCGTTATTTCATTTCTATAAATTAAAATATGTTATTTTTAAGTAATGAAATGTAAATTAACCTTTAGAAAACTAATCTTATCGATGTTTTGTTTAACAATTTCTTAACCAAGTCATATCTATAAAAGACCTATAAACATTACAGTTTAGTACTTTGTACATATTTGCTGGTCGGCCTATTGTGTAGTATATGGTGGTAAGTTATAATTATCAATAATAATAATTAAATATAATTCCTAGTCTGAAACTAGTTCTAGTTCTAGTCCTAGTCCTAATATTATTGTACACTACTTTATGCGTACTTTATGTACACAATTAGGTAGTGTAGCACCGAGTGGGGAGGACCTTTGAACAGGGCTAGTTTCTTATAATAGACATTTCTCTTTCTAGAAAATTGATAGTGAGGAAATCGTTTCACTGTTATAATACATACATTCATGTTTAACAAGTGATCTTTAGTTTAGTTTAATTAGTTGCATATGTGAGAGAGAAGAATGATTTATTGTTTTTTATGATGCTGTCATTTCCCCTTAACGTTAAAAAATTGTAAAATACGACAGATAGGCCAAATCTATGTTTGTTTTACATTTTACATTTATGTACTATGTATTTACAGCTGATTGTTGTTCTTTTTTAAATTACTGTTTCTATGTTGTTATTGATCAAGGTTGCATTTGTTCAAAGGTGCCACGGGTTATTTTAAAGGTCTAATACCTGAAGCATCTTTAAACCAGTTGGTATATTACCTTTCAAAGACATAATTTAAATAAAAAATTGTAAATGTAGGTGCTTTTAGACAATTATTAGTTATTCCATTTCGCACTTAAAATATTTTGAATGTCGTATAAATAATTATTCAATTACTTTGCCATCATTCTAATATCTATATAAAAGTGCCCTTCTCTCTCATATATTACATAGGTATATGTATGTTAACGCAATTTCTATATTTTTATTAAAAAGTTGTATTTCTTTGGATTTTTCATTTTTTTTAATGAAAAACTGACAAATTCAATTTTGTTGTAGATAGACCAGCTGTTAAAGATTTTAAGGGCGTATAGTAGTATCAAAAACAAATTAAAATAAATATGGTTAAATTGAGATAATTTGAGATAAGAGCAATTTTCCCTTTTGATTTAATAATATTATTAGAAAAATTAGTATTTAATTTAACCCTGAGGGGGTCCGCCAGGGTTTGAATTGATATAACTTGAACACTATTGTCATACATAGCGGGCGACAACGAAATCACTAAACAGCCTTTATTTTCGACGGTGGAAAAGGTATCGGTCTGAATTCTTTTGTGAGTAATACAGTAGTCATCGGTGCTACATTTTGACTGTTGTATAATTACTATTACCGGTTACGACCGGAAATGACCTCGACTTTCGATTTTTAAATAAAACACTGCATATTTTGACTTTTTGGCATTCTCTATCGATTTTTAATATATTTACATCGTTTCGAAAAGTTTTTGAGATGTTGATTTTTTTTAGACAATTTTATTTGTGCATCTAGAAGGTCGAGTTAAAAGGAAGGACGGAAAACTTTATAGAAACGCATTTTTTTGTATTACTTTTAGAGATGTAGACTTTCGAAATTGAACAAATCAGTTTTTTAGTTAACTTATCGTAAGAGAAAATCGCTTTTATCTCGAAAACGGTTGATTTGCGGATCGATGTGCGTTAAGATTTTTTAAACTTGTTTTTGATCGCACATTTGCCCCTAAAATATCTTATCCTTTTTTCTTAACATTCTGTATAATGGTATGCATAATTTTTAAAACTAATTGTAAACATTTTTAAGGAGGTAGTCATAGAGTTGGGTACCACAAATTATAACAAACTTTATAGAATACACTAATTATTTCACTGGGGCCAATCAGGATTGATCGAATAATAAATAATAACGTTCTATTTAAATCGTTAATCAACTTTAATAAACTTTTTGTTTTAGTGCAAAATGTCAAAATACTTCATCTATCTCACACTAGCTTTGTTGATTATTAAAGAAGCATCGTTACAATTGAATTTAAAGCCCTATTGCAATTCGATAAGTGAAAAAGTCGTAGCTTGTAGCGATATTGCTTCCTTGCAAGAACTAAAAGAAACTATCCAAACCACCTTAACAAATGATAACATACAAATAGAAAATTTCAAAGGATTGCAATTATTGAGTAGCGATGTGACCTACTTAAACACCGAAATGTTTGAAGATCTACGACAGTTAACTATTCTTAGAATATTGTTCGGCAACATAACAGTTGTTCCATCCGGAGCCTTCAAACTATTAACGTCTCTTATTGAATTAAAAATTGGTTATGACACAATAGGCAACTTCGAGAGCCACGCATTTTCTGGACTTGAAAACCTAGAAGAGTTACACATTTATGGAAACAAAATCGAGAATAAACTTCCAGAAGGGTTGTTCGATGATTTACGCTCATTAACTAGATTGAATTTACATTGGAATATTTTAACAGATATTCCTAAGGACGTCCTGAAAAATTTGAAGAATCTTCAGACATTCGAATTGCATAATAATAACATTGAATCCTTGCCGCCTCAATTTTTTAAAGGTAGTCCATCGTTAAAAACTATACAATTAAATCAAAATAATATTAGTTCTTTTGACGAGGACATATTTAAAGGTTTGAGCGAGTTAAATGAACTATTTATCAATCAAAATGTTTTAAAAAATTTACCGAAACAAATATTTCAAGATTTAATAGCCCTCGAACGCTTACACATGGACAATAACCAGTTTGAAGAATTAAACAACGGTTTTCTAGAAAACTTAAAAAATTTAAAATATTTAAATATGGCCCAAAATAAGGTAAGCAATTTAGAGAAATCCCTTTTCGTTAATTTGCAAAATCTCAAAGATTTAGATTTATCTTTAAATCGAATCACTGACGTAGGTGCGGATTTGTTCGAAAATCTAGGTAATTTAAAATCTTTAGTTTTGAACGAGAACAAAATTAAAGTATTACCCGCCGACATTTTTGCTAATAACGAAAATTTGATATATTTGGGGTTGTGGGACAACGAAATTGAGTGTATATCGGCTTCAGGTTTTCAGGGGCTGCACAATTTAAAAACTTTAAGTTTAGGACAAAATAGCATATCCATTATCGAGTCGAAAGCATTCGCGAGTCTCAAATCTTTAAAAACATTACATTTAAGCAAGAATCGTTTGAAGTCATTCGAAAGCGATGCTTTTAATGGTTTAAGTGCGTTAGAAACATTAGACTTGAGTGAAAATAAAATTACAAATTTAGAAAATTCCCCTTTTCGAGATTTGGTAGCTTTAGAAAAATTAGAATTGCATCGAAATCAGTTAACTGCTATCGAAGATAGTTTATTGGTTGGCCTTATAAATTTAACAAACTTACGTTTAAACTCAAATCACATTAATAATATAGGATCTGAAGCTTTTAAAAATAGCCCCCATTTATGGTCATTGAATTTATTTCATAATGACATCGAAGTGATAAAAACGGGAGTGTTCGATAAGTTAATTTCGTTGAAATATTTAACATTAAACGATAATAAAATTAGCAGTATAGAACCAAACAGTTTTTCGGGATTGTCTAAATTAACTATGCTAAATTTAAAAAATAATTATCTGTCAAATTTGGACGTTCACGCTTTTTCGAATATTCCCAATCTCAATTATTTATACTTGGAGAACGTGCAACTAAAAGATCTTAAATGTAAAGCGTTTGAGGACTTGAAACAACTCGAGTATTTATATTTATCGAACAATGAAATAATTTTAAGTAATAATTGTGCCTTTGAAGGATTAGATAATCTACAGGTTTTGTCATTAAGTAAAAACAAGTTGACCGAATTAAATTCGGACGTTTTTAAGGGTCTTAGTAATTTGGACACTTTGGAGCTTGACAAAAATCGAATTAAATCGGTAACTCCGAATGCATTCGTTCACATGCCTAAGTTACGTCATCTTTATTTGCAACACAATTTATTAAACGACTTGGAATCAAATACTTTTGAAAAAACAGCAAACATCACCACTCTGAATTTAGCAGGAAATAATATCGAAAAGTTGCCGATTGGAATATTAAAGCCGCTCAAGTTTTTATCGATATTATTCCTATACGAGAATAATTTGAAAGAAATTAGCAACAATACTTTCGTCGACGTTCCCGATTTGACGTTGCTTAATTTGATTAACAATCATATCGACAGCCTACAACCGGAAATCTTCATCAATTTCAAGAAGTTACATACTTTACATTTAGACAATAACAATTTAAAATATATAGACGCAGCATCGTTTATAGGACTGGATAATCTTTCTTATCTCGGTTTAACGAACAATGCTATTAGCGATTTCGATTGGAAACTTTTTGACAACCTGCCAATGTTGAGACAAATTTCTCTGGAGGGAAATAAGCTTGAACCTAGTTTACTCGAAGAAATTAACCGTAAGTTTCCAAAATTGGTAGCTATATAATTTAAAATATGAATTTCGGCAAAATTTTATTATTACTCGTTTATACGTAAACATGTTTAAACAAATAAATAATATAAAATTATATTAGTTTTGTTGTGTTTCAACAACTTATTTTTTAGAGTAGGTAACGCAGGGTCGTAAAAAAAATATGTACCATCGTGTGCGACTTCAATTTTCCCAGTGGTCGGTGAACATTCTTTTCTAGTTTCTCCCACCACGATTTTTGTGACTTATTTTTAGTTTGAGAGTTTTACTTAAGAGGGCGACCGCTGCGTTTGGTGTCAATAGATGGCAGCAGCTACAAAAATTAAGCATTATTTAACGAATGGATAACTTTTGAAAAACGTTATTTATATTCATAATAACTCGAGCTTGACGATAAACTTTAAAATTGGAAATAAACTTTATTAGTTTCATTTCGATATTTATATTTTAAAATTATAACATTTATAAAATAACTTTAATTAGCAATAAATGTTTTAAAAACAGTTATGATCAACATGGAATTTTGTGATTCAAATCAAAATCAAAATTTTAACGTTTTTCAAAGTTATCCATTCATAAAATCATGCTTAATTTTTGTAGCTGCTGTCATCTATTGACAACAAACGCAGCGGTCGCCCCCTTAAAGCTAAATATCGATTCACTTCGGATCGGTCATAGATGCATAAAATGTTTTTGCTGTAAATTCGATTTCTTTCGGCGCGCAAAATGCGACGATCAAACAGTAATTGGAAAGGAGCATTTTAATTAATTTTTAAATAAAATCGATTCTTATAGTCGCGTTAAGTGAATCGAAAATGTATTTAAACGCGTTTATTTTACATTCCTTATAGTTTTACTTACAATAAGGCAGTTAACATTTATTTATTTATGAAATAAAAAGTTGAACAAACTGTCACTTCGTTATCCAACTGTTATACGGAGCGTTTATAAATTAACGACACGATAAAAACTACAAATCAAAAAGGAACAAAAAAACCTAAATGTTTCTAAAGTAAATAATTTAACGAGTTGTCGCGATTATTTATTTAATATTCCTTTTAAAGACTTAAGAACTCGGAAAGTGAAACGACTCAACATCCTAACCGACGCATTTGTAGTTTATAGTATAATTTACAATTTGCAATGCCTTTGCTTTATTTTATAGCAGTTATTATCTAATAATTATTAGAAGTAAACTTGTTACAATCGCGCTAAGTATTATTTTATGTTTCTAATGTTTGCCATCGTCTATTAGTATGATGGAACGTTTACAGCGTCTGTAAGCAGTTGGCACATAATTACTGGCATATACGTAATGAGCGGGAGTGCATGTAATAGCATATTGACAAGAACACGGCGGCGGTGGTCAAAACAGTCCTGGCCGGCGGCGACAGATGCGTTTCAGCGTTTAATTTACATGCAATTAGAACACCACGTGACTTCAGGCCAAAGCACATGCCAGCCATATTCCAATCTAAACATCTAGGTCGGATCCTCTTCATAAATGCAGATAAACAGTTTGCATAGGTTTAGTCGAAACTGTAGTTATTTCCGTTGCGGCTTGTTACTCGAAACACTTACTGGCCTGTAATTAATTGCCGAGGGCCGAACGCAAATGGAATTCAGATATTATCTTAAGATCGGAATTGGCTTTAGATTAAACCATCATTTTGAATATTAATGTTTCTACCAAAGACGACAATTTTCTCGGTTATTAATTAAAAAAGAAGTCCGATTCCGAGTTTAAAAACGCAGTAATCGATCGATCCGTCGAATAAGACAAAGGATCGCATAACTAGAATTCGATGCAGCTATCTATACTGTAAGTTTTCGATAAGTTACGCGTTAGTTTGAAAACGAACATAAAATTTGATTTCTAATTTTTATTCTACGTCTCACCGAGATTCTAAGTAAGCCATGGGTATTCTTAGCAAAGTTAGTCGAATTATGTAAAAGTACCTTACATACAAATATCCCTCTTATTTCAAGAAAGCTTTAGAAAACTTTACAAATGCTAATTTGGTAACTATTCTTTCGAGCATCTTATACTTGAAATTTACGATGGATTTCCGCTAAATTTAAAGTCATGTTACTTGCACTAAAGAAACGTAAATTTTTAAGCTGATTTATAAAATAAGACCGGAAAATACGCGAGAGACATATTGGAAATTCATCGTGTAAATACCGAATACGCGCTGCTTGTTATCGACAGCAAATAAGTTTAGTTCAAAATAGTTACGAGTAAAGCCCATCGAGTTAAGCTCGTTCCGGTGATGTAAGGCGTAACGGTCGTAGATTACTCTCGGATTAGTGCACGTTAAAGAGCTCTTCCAGAGTAATTATGTAGATAAGTAACTAGTGCACCGAGATTTTCCGGTAAATCTTCGACAACCACCGTTAAAAACCTACGAATGTCAGAATGGCCCGCGTTTTATCTAGTGGTACTACTACTGTTCACAATCAGCAGAATACCCAGCTGTTTACTATCAACTAGAGTCTGCATTAAGGCCGATTACTCCTGCGGAGTTGAGAAATCCGAGTTTGACACAGCGTCCCGTTGGGCCATCACCATATTTTAACATTTAAATGAAGTAAATTCGGGCATATCTGCCGCTCGGATTCATTGCTATCTGCGATAATTTCTGTTTATTGCAGCTAGATTAATTCGTATTGGTCTTTTGGGGAGAGGGCTGGTAGACTTTACTTCATCAATATGCTAAACAGGATCATTAGGAGAAAACGGGAACCTTTCCATGGATTTCGGCTGTCAACGTTTATTAAGCAATCCATGTAAAAACGGTTTCTTTACATTTTACGAAACGTACCTAGTAGATAGTAGTAAACAAATTGTTTGTTTTTAATTAGTATTTTAATTTGTACCGATCGAGTTATTTTTTTAATTATTACTGACCGTTATTACGTTTTTATGACGAGCCAACTAAATTATTACTATTACTATTGGAAACTATTTAATTACGAGACTATGAATTATTTTTATGTCATGTCGAGCGTATATGTATTAGGTTGTCGGAAAGTAATTTCGTTTTTTTTTGTTTTTTTTAATGAAAATGAACGACGATTTTCTTATAGTGAATAAATATTTTATTGAATTATATATTGTCCATTCTGGTCCAATACCTTTTGTCATCTTTTCTGGCAGAAGCATGATTCCGCGTTCATAAAATCTTTGTTCTTTGTTGGCAAAAAACTGACCCAGGTGATTTTTGATCTCCTCATTTGAAGTGAAGGTTTTGCCGTCTAAAAATTTTTCTAGAGACCGGAACAAATAATAATCAGAAGGTGCCAGATCTGGAGAATATGGTGGGTGTGGCGGTATATCCCATCCGAGCTGTAAAAGCTTTTGGCGAGTTACCAAACTCGCATGAGGACTCGCATTGTCTTGGTGGAACACTGCGCCTTTTCTATTGATCAATTCTGGCCTTTTCTCTTTAAGTGAATCATTCAATTTGTCCAGCTGATGACAGAACACTTCAGAATTGATCGTTGTGTTGTCTGGTAGAAGCTCAAAAAAAAAACCGATTCCTTTAAAATCCCACCAAACAGATAGCATCACCTTTTTTTGATGAATATCGAAGTGCTTTGAGCCGGTTCATCGTTTTCACTCCATGATCTCTTGCGTTTAACATTGTTGTAGACAACCCATTTCTCGTCCCCAGTGATGATGCGCTTCAAAAATTAATCATTTTCTTGACGTTTGAGAAGCAAATCACAAACGTCAACGCGACGGCACAAATTTCTTCCCGTAAGAACACGAGGAACCCATAAGTCTAGCTTTGAGATTAAACCTAGGCGTTTCAAATGACCATGAATGGTTGAATTCGATAAATTTAATCTCTCGGCGATCTGACGAGTTGTTATTCGCCGGTTTGCTTCAATTAATGCCTTTATTGTGTCTTCATCAGCTTCAACTGCCATTCCAGAACGTGGTGCATATTCAATATCAAAATTGCCGGATCGAAATTTTGCAAACCAGTTTTGACACTGGCGTTCTGTCAATACATCTTCTCCATACACGTCGAATAATTTTTTTCTTGCTTGTATAGCATTTTTACCTTTTCGATAATAAAAAAGTAAATTATGCCGAAAATGCTGCTTTTCACTTTCCATATTTGAAAGGGCACCAACCAAAAACTACTGCGTAGAATCAATTAAACTTTTTCGCAAGCAAGCCTTGCTATATCGACTATCAAAATATATAATGATTATGCGACTTAAGTGTGAAGTTGGCCGAGGAAAAAATACAATTAAGTCCTCTGACTTAATTACAAAAGAAAAACTATCTAGTCATTTTATGTCCGAGTTGACAGGGACAAAAATTGGTCACCTATTTTCCTTATTATTAAAAATAATTAATTTTTTTTCCGTAAATATATAATTAAACGCATCCTTAAGTAATAAATAACAACGCGAATTATTGCAAATAAGACAATAAACCTAGAAATTACATTTTTGCTCACATCATTTAAAAGGTACGGAACGACCTTAAACAGCGTTATCCGTTGTCAGAACTCGTCAACAAATTTTATTACTTTAACATCTGTCATTCATTAATTCAAAAGTTTCCCTTTTTTGAGTAACCACGAAAGGAAATATGTTTTAAGAAAAAAAACTTTATATAAAGGTCCCCTTTAATTTACGACAAGGGATCGCGTCTTCAAATTTTTCGCATTATTTATGAATCGCCCCGTATAATTATGCTAGTTAAATATATCCTACAACCCTTAAATAGCGTTATCGTGACGTTTTACTATATATAAATTTAAATATATTTTATAATAAATACAGTCTTACAGTCTTCTACGTTGATTTCGTAGATGTTAAAATTGTTTCAGAAAACAAACCATTACGTCAAGTATGTACACCGAATAACATGTTTATATTTTACGCGGCTTTCTCATTGAAATCTCGTTTTCAAAATAAGCGACGCGCTTTCTACTACTTATAAACTTCGAAATCTTCTAGCAGAGGGTTAAATTTACTGTAAAGTGTCCATAAGCTGTCTGCAGTATTATTAATTTGTGTTCCACGAATTTCTTCTTATTCAAAATAGGATTAATTAAATTTCCCCGGATATACGCAGAAGGCCTTGTTTGATGAAGTTGACAAATAGGAACTGTAAATATCGTATTCCAATTTGGCGGTGCGGCCAGCCAACTGAAAAGGAAATCGAGAAACGCGTTACGCAGATTGAGTCGACAAGTCTCCCAAGTTATCTAATAGGTAATCGATGATAAGGAATCGCGTATCAATTGGAACATTTATTTGAACTTGCATGGTGTGCACATACACCGTCATTATCACGATAGTATATTGTTACTTATTAGTCTCCAGAGAAATTACGGATAGTGGAGTTGAGGTGTCTCCACGTTCCTGCATTACAAAGTGTTGTTGGAACACCCTTCAGTAAACTACATAACTGACGTAGAAGTATCTACTTACCACTGTTTCGTTGAAAGGACGTTCGTATTTCCGAGTGTTTATAAAATCGGTAAAAAAGTTATATGGCGGGGACGATAGTTTGTTTAGTTTATGTGTTCATATTGTCAACTCGAGCACTTGCAAGGGTGCAGGGTTTATGACAATTCCATGTTTGCAGGCGCTCACCGACGAAATAGAATCTTTTGTAGGCAATAGCAAGGGACGGGACAGCGAGGTTGAACAGTTTAGGTCCTTCAGTAGGCAAACTCGCTCTCGCATGTTGACAAAACACTTTACAAGACAGGATTTCTTCTGTGGTGGTCCTTGTAGGGACCGAATTCTTTAAAATGAAAAAATGAAATACGCTTCTATATTCCTTTACATCGGTTTAGAGAGTGATACAATTTTTCGCTATCTTTACTGAAATTTTTGTTTATTTATAGTCGGATATATATATATATATATATATATATATATATATATATTTTGGATTAGAAAAAAAACTATTAATTATTTATACCGCGTGTACACATCCAAATTACTACGCCGTTTTTTATTAGACACTAAATTAATTAAATGTGCAAATTTTAAAACCTAATTACTACATTTGCAATAAAAGTATGGGTGAATTAAAATTATAATAATGTATGTGCACGTGTAATTAATATGTAACGGCTGTTTATAAATTAAAGCATACTTTGTAATTCTATTAAACTATAATTGTTCATTAATTTGAAATTTAATTGCTTCACGTGTAAAATATAAATCGTCGAAAATGTCGTATCTGTTTACTGCGATTTATTGTATTTTCTTAATTACTTATATAAAAGCAGGTTAAAGTGTGAACTGAAAATGGAACATTTGGTTCTGCTGTTGATTAACAAATAAACGTGCATTTAAATGAATCACTTTTAATGATAAAATATGTTTTGTCAATGTATTAGGGGGACCGGAAATTAATGTCGTTTTTTTACATTAAATTCAAACAAGTTTTTATTTTTAATCGATGATGTAATCGCCCACGTTATCAACAAGCTTTTGCCATCTAGTGCGCAAATTTTCAATGCCGGATCGATAAAAATCAATTCATTTTTGAGCAAAATATCTGGAGATAGCATTTTGGATATCATCCAAATTTTTTAATTTTTAATTTTTTTACTGGATCTGGACTTAGAAAACCACCTTTGGCTTTTACAAACATCTAATGCACTTGGATAAACATCGTAAATGTTTTTGGTAGCAACTGTTACGTTACTACCCTTGTGAAACTTAAAAAGCATACAATTCCAGATATGTTCCTCTTATAGTATTTGGCCCGCCATTTCACCCAAAATAGTACAAAAAATTGAAGATTTAATTATTTATAAGTAAACAAGTCACATTAACCTTAAAATATCTTTGGTGCGACTTTGAAGTACACAATGGGCTGATAAATGGTAAACAAATATTGATGTGCGCAGAAAGGACATTACTTTCCGGTCCCCCTAATAAAACTTATTTGTCAATACCTACGGTCTATTTGATTTCTTGCGTCACAGCAAATATCTCGCATATTGTAAAATTTCGAAAACACGTTAAATACGAAAGTTGTTCAACTGTCCACAATTTTCAATTATTTTTCAAACGATATGTCACATGTTATAACTATCGATGCAATTAAAGACTTAAATCGGTAATTAAAACAAAACTGCATGTTTACATGAATTAGAGTTACATTTTGAAAAGTAGGCGGTGTAACTAATCGTATATTATATAGGTAGTATAGCTTATCCAAACCTATATGATGTTCACGTCATTCAACAAAAAGTTACTAGATTGTTTATTTGTAATTCGGTTTAAAGTTTGAAAAGTGACATATTCTATAGATGATTTACTTGCGCACATATTAGATGGTATAAAGAAAGATTACAGTTTATTAGAACTGTCAAAATACGAGATACGACGTGACAGCACTGTGTGAAACGTCATCATCTAGTAACTTTGTATTGATGACGTATCCCATCATATAGGTTTGGATAAGCTATACATTTCCCAATTTTATGGGACATCCGAGTTAAAATCAAAAAATGTCGATTTGTGCGGTAATAATTACGCTGTTAACACCACTACTTTAATTTCTTCGATTTATCTTTTCGTACAAAATTCGTGAAAATAACAAAATAACAAACTATTCGTTTTTCAACGCTCGTTATACATCGTACTATTTCTTATAGCTTATCAAAATATATACAGTGTGTTGCCTGGATGGAGTTGACAAGACGAAAAAAAAACACTTTATTATCGATTTTACGATGAAAAGTTTTCTTTGTAAAAAATTCTGCTTGTCCGACAAAATGAATTTGCCATGAAAAACTGAGGTCAGGTAAATTCGGGAAATCAGACCTGAGATAAATTAAGAAAACATGAAAATGCTTCGGGAAAGAAGTGCCATTATTTTTGATAAAATCGCTAATAGAAAAAGTTGTTTGTAATCATAAAAAAGGCCAGGATACGAAATTTGAAGTCTAAATTTTGAATTTTGTTTTTATTTTGACTTTTTGAAAATTCAAAATAAAAATCTGGGAATGTCGATCACGGTCATCGTTGAAATTCTTATTTTATATGTTTTCTTAATTTATTGACACTCTGAACATCTGATATCAGATTTTTTTATGGTATTAAAAACTTGCCTAACCTTAAACTCGAAGGAAAATTCTAATGTCAATAGCTTTCAGGAGCTTCAATAGCTAATATCCAAAAGCGGTACAAAAAAATAGTTATTTGTCATCAATAAATAGGTAAATTATTTTCAAAGTCAGAATGGGTAGTTCAAACTTATTTTTATGCACGACTTATACGTCTTATACATTATACTACCTATTGAATTTTGTTTTGTCGATAATATTAAGACAGACTTTAACATAATAATAATATGACGAAATAGGTTCTTAAAAACCATCGCCGTTACGCGATATTTAAATTATTATGTCTGCAACCGAAGCGACGATTACGATCGCTGTGCTGACACGTAGAGTGCACGTTATACAAATCTTAATTTGATCGGCCCAGCATGGTATCGTCATATTCTACTTTTATCTGCAGTTATCGAACAATTGAATCCGGAAACACTGCATGATTTGAATTGATCGGTTGATTTTTTTATAATCTGAAACAACTTACTCCATGCAACATCTACGTAAATCTACACCAAATTTAAATTAATTTACTAACTATAGTTTGTTTAATTTCAAATGAGCTATTTAACGAATTAAACGCCCATAACGAGCAAATAAGACAAAATATACTATTTTGTCTTTTACCTTATTAGACTGTATGTGTACTATTTAAATGGCACTTTAGAATTAATAAGATTTCATAATAAATACAAAATTATCAAAAACTGTATCAGTTATTAGTAATTAGGGAAGATATATAAATATATAGATATATAGGAAGATATAAACAGATATAAACACTTACACAGGTATCAATTTGCTTAATTTCTTATTATCTTATTATTTACTTATATCGAACGATGCCGGCGACATTAGTTACGACCACGACTGTACATGATGCGATTCAACCCTATTCTCGCCCAAGTTTGGTAAAATTAAAATCGTTTCGATGAATTGAATCGATTTCGATGCCTTCTTTCCGCGCTGTTTGTTGACCCGTAACGTGGGGTACTTTATTACGTCATTAAATCGATCGAACATGAACAACTTTAAAAGTGCAAAATTCGACGGCGTTATCACAAGACGTTTGCGGTATTCATAAGGCAAATATGCTGGTAAAATTCATGAGCATCAACCACTAAAAAGTATATCAGAGACTCGGTGGCGTTGCTTCAAATTAGCTGTCACATAAATCATCATCCGTCAGGCCGATCCGCTTTCCGTCAGTCGATTTAAACAGGTCGCGTTAATATAACGTCGTATAGTTAAGTAACGTCGTTTTTTACTCTTTCATTGTTATAACAATGCAGATGGATATTATTATGGCGAGTAGTATAAAACGAATTGTAAACGATAAAATTAAATAATGTCCACCTCTAATGCGCCAGATTGTAAACAATTTCGATTAGATTTTGGCCAGAAACCTACTTCAGAAAGATGATTATATAGGTTTTTGGCTGTATGAACGAAAAGAGGTGTTGCACGGTTGCCTTTAATCGAATTTACGATGACAGTTTAGGCCCAGGAGGCCGTATATTTGGCGACGACATCGCTTCCGAGATGCCAATATCGTGGAGTCTCAAAGGAACGATCTGCACTCGCTCGTTCTCATCCCCCCCGGAGACCTCAACGCGGCATTGTAGCGCTCGAAACTATACCGATAGTAATACTTAAAGGGCGCGCAATTAAAAATACATAGTTCGCTTGCTCGTGTCGCTCCGTTAAAATTAATTTCGGTCTATTTATTTAAAAAGTTGCCGTTACGTAATGAATTGCAATTAAAATCAATAACCACCACCTCGGATTCTAATAGCGCGCCACTTCTAACATTAAACTATAATCATTTTCAATAGTGCGTAGATAGATAGATACTGTAAGTTTTGTGCGTGACACGCGAGTAAACCGCGTCTACCAGGTTCTTATCTCTTGCGCGAAGCTGCCGTGTTTACCTTTAAAACAAAATAAACTTCCTAGGTTGAATGCAATAAGAAGGCGGGTGGTGTTCAGCCACGTGCTCGCACGCAATCCGCCCCTGCTGCGTATCGATCGGGAGGGCACGCGTTTGCCCTTTTATATAATCTTCAACGATAATTAACAAGTAACCTATTAATTAAGGCCTCTCTGAACTACCGTTACCATGCACACACGCAATAAGAACACGCAAAAGCTTAACTTGGATTTTTTTCTAAGTAGGCTATTCTAAGGCAGCCTTTGCGAACCCGCACTCTGTTAAATTCGTGTTTTGGGAGTTAGGAAAACCATCAGATTACGTGATATACGTGGTAAATTGGATTCTAAGATCTTAAGCACCGATTCTATCGGTCGAAAGTAGTTACTGCTTATAAAAACGATAAACTGTAAACTTAGATATTCGGATAAATCGGTTTCTAGCGAAGATAAAAATAATTCGCAGTACAATAGTATAGGACGTTTGCCGTCCGTGACCGTGTTCTATTTATAAAACAAATAAAGATAGGGACGATCCAGATATAAATACTTTAAGTAGGTATGTTATTTAACTTATTTCGTCTAAATCAAAATCTGATGTTTACCGTACAGTCCCTTCTATTCCACTAAAAATATATTATCCATAAGTAATTTTATATATATATATATATATATATATATATATATATTCAAATTTTCACAGCCTTTCGTCTGTTTTTAAATAATTCAACAAGGGATAATTGTTTTATAGGTTTACGTGGCGGCCTTCTCGATAACAGTTTTATCCTTCTTCGTGGCCTGTCTTTTAGAAAGTTTTTTTACCTCTCCCGAGACATCGGCTGATGTAGTCAGTCAGCTTTTTTATCTCTTGGGTGGTTTTCCGCGATCTCCTCCGACACGTATATCGAGATCTCGTATTATTTTGATTAGTCCTCCGAGGATGAGCTCAGCGGAAATGAATATTTCAATCTTATATTATATTTGTTTTTCCTTTTATTTTCTTATATGGCAAATACGAAATGATATTTTTGTTTATATGATGTACTTTTACTTTTTGAAATTGATTATTTAACTAATTAACTTTTACGGATACTTATACGAAGAATTAAGTAGGTACCCTACATTTCAACGAACTTAGCGTTGAGTTGGAAAAATAAAAAGTTATAAAACCTATCTATCGAAAAATTAATAAAGTTAATCGATGCAAAATCACAACGAGAATAATATTCTGAAAATTTTCAGAAGGGTTGTTCTACAAAAAAGTTGTAGGTATTTGTTCGAACAACAATATTAGTAAAATAATACTTGACTTGAAAATACGTACACCGAGATAATAGATTAATGAAAATCCCTTCAAAACACAATTTATTAGTATTACCTTGTCGAAGTTAATAACGTAAACATACACCTATTATATATTTATATATACATACAATAACAGCAATGTTTATGTTGAAACAGTGTTGCAAAGTAATATATTATTGTATTCTCTGTAGCCGTCGCGCTGCTTTCCTCCATAATTAATTATTTACGGAGTTAAAATATTCCAGAAGATGCACGTATACGTTATTAAGATACAAGATATCTAATTTTATGCTAGTTCAACTATTTCAGAGAAATATTGACATCGTTTCCACGAAGAAAAAGCTTGATTTCGTACGAATTTGTAAACTAAATTACTTCATCCAAAGCCTAACTTCTAATTAATGTTGTTGGTAAAAATAACTTTACTTTTTACGACTTTACAAAATATTCGCATAATTAGTATGTATAAAGTTGAAGTATGCGTATTATGTATAGAGGAACTTTTTCACAGTCAGTTTTTTTTGTAGATTTATTTTAAATTATCTAACTACTCTCCGTTCCAACTTTAGTATGCAGTAAACGTAGTATGAAAATTCATAAAATTGTTGTCATATAATTATATTCGATAAAATTTGGGAATATTTTGTAACTTGTAAGTGTGCGACAACGTTAAATACACTGATGTGCAAAAATTATGGACGGAACAGTAGGTTTTCGCATGTAACGTCGTATATCAAAGTACAAAGCATACCTAAACATTGTCAAGATTTAAGACTATGGGAAGGCGAACAACATTGACCAAGAAAGGAATCCAAAGGATGCAAAGGACCTTTATTCATTCATTTCTCCACTTTGTCCATAATTTTTGCACACCAATGTAGAACAAGAACGCGTGTCCCTGTTGTTGTCCCTGTGTCCGGCTGTATGGCCGGCGCCTAATTCCAAAAAAAAAACAACGATTTTAACAGTGAGTAACAGTTAAATTATGTTGTTTTTTTTTTAAATTACTGCATAACTACTAAAGTTGAAACGATCTGTGATTTAATTTAATTTTTAAATTTAAACTACCATACGATACGAATTATTCTAACAAAACTCGATTCCTCGACGTTAGATTAGAGCTTAATTATTTTATTAAACGGGGTTTAGAAGAACCATTTCATTTAAATTTTAAATTAATCTGTTTAGTAATTTTCATCAAATTATAAAGTTCATTGTTAGCAAAGAAAATGCAATAAAGGTTTTGCATTACTTTAATTTACATCTGTTACGTATCTACATAGTTTTTATTTAACGAACCATGGATATTAATACTTATCATCTAAAAGGATTATTTGAATATGAAACATACGCGTTATTAGTTGTACTGATAGTTATTTGGATATGCAGTATATGCCTAAATTATTGCATTTAATTAGGTATAATGCGACACAATTTTCATAATATTTTAATAAAAAAACTTACCAAATTATATCCATCGACTTTTTACTACTGTAAATTAATATATTTGTTTAAAAAATTTTGTTTTTGTTTTTTGAACAAAATTATAAGACCAAAACAATCTACAGGATCGATTCGTGACCGCTTGCTTACACAAAAATTTAAATTACCTTAGTGATCAATGGAGGCGTTTATTTTAATAACTGCACAAGTACAAAAAATACAATGTTTAGTTCATAACGGTTTTTAGTTCTGAATGGTGATATGCACATATGTGCATTACTAACCTTAATTCTTGAAAAATAGCACTCGTCTCATAAAATACCTAACTAAAATATTGGAATTTCCTTAAAAACAACACAAGTCCAGGACATGTGTACTTTTTACTAGAAATGAGCGCTGTAAATATAAAATGGACACGTGCAGCTTTTTAAAATAATTTCACATAATTCGTGCGGTTTCAAAGGGGCAAATAAGTTTAAGAACGCAGGAATCGATGTTTAACGCACATTGACGACTTTACGAGAACAAAAACGAGCGATAAGTATGCGTAAAAGCGGCAAAAAAGCGAATAGCGTGAAGTAAATCATTAAAAGCAATTACATATTCGTTACTAAAGCGATAGCGTTGGATAAGTTGTGTATGTATAAAAAAATAGTGCCCGTCTGAAATGTCAAATCGGATTATAATATTACGTCATTAGTGGAGTTGTTATTTTATTTACAATGTAAAATAAATATTAGTTTTACTGTACGGTACCTAACGGTGTCCTACAAGTACCTAAATATTAATACAGCTCACAATAAATTAAATTTATTTCTTCCTCCGTAAATGTCAATTATAAATAAGCCAACCAATATTAATTTATTAATTATGGCGGTTAATTGTTAAGTAGGTATATTATACGTGTTTATGATTTTCTATTGGGGGAAGTATATACTTTAACAGTTACAAACTTGTGGAGAAATCTCGCGAAGTGTGGCCATTTATAAGATCAAATTTATAATAATCTAATCTATTAATAATAATGTATAAAGCCACAAGTTCCTATAAATCTTTCCCTACGGCGCTCCTTTGTTGAGATATTCATCGTCAAAGTTAAAAAATAAAAATTAATTTTTTTAAACGACATTTTCATTTTTCGTTGGAATTTACCTACGTAATAAATGAAGGTCTTTTGATATCACCTCAGACGAACCAGAGGTGCACCTGCAACCTTTGTAACTTCAACATTTTTTAGTAGTTTAAATTTTTAAGGACATTTTCGGATTCTCCAAACGTTCCAGGATAAAAAAAGGTACGTTTGTTTAATTTCGATAAAATGAGCCATAATATTCTAGAAAATCATATATAGATAATAAGAACTGCAGAGTATCCAAAATAATTATTGGAATCGCGAATAATGTTATCAATCGAGGTATTGTTATCATTTTCACAAAGTACGAACCGAAAGGTATACATACAACTGTATAGGAAAACCATCGTTTACAGTAATACAGCTTTATAGGTACCTAACTAACAGGCACGTGGGCACATAGGGACAGAAATCTGATATTAATTGTCATGAATAGTGTCGATAACATGGCATCAGCACGTTTAATTTATTTTATTGTGTAGGGTAGGTTAAAGCGAATTTTAATTTAAATTTAAATAACGTCTTTTTATAGATCTTTCGAGTTATTTTAGTTACACCCTATAGGTATAATACCTGGGATTAGATACTTTGCAATCGAATTTAAACAACCTTTTTTATCCTAAAATGTCAGTGAAATTCGAAAATGTAGTTAAAATTTTAAACACCGACAATCTCTGAAATGTTTTGAGGTTAGAAAGGTTAGGGGTAGTGCATCCCTGGCTCTTCTGAGATTATGTCAAGCGACATAACATAATATTAGACCAATTTGTTACGTACGCGCACCAATTTTATTTTATTTTATTTTTATTTTAATGAAAAATAAAAATGTTATCTGTTTAAAAAAAAGAGATTTTTACTTTGCGACGTTTGGGGGTGAATATCTCGAAATTTCTAGGCGCCTGTGGCATTGCTTTGACGTGGTTTATACGTTCCCGAGAGATTCGCCGCCGTTTCCCGGTCACCCTGTAAAGTATTATATTAAAAAAAAAAACCAATCTAATTTTTAGTGCATGAATTTTGTAAATTAAAACGAAATCTTTATAGGGAATTTTAAATTTTCCAACATAATTTACGTGGGTAGGTGCTTGTTAAAATTTAAATATCGGAGAAAGTCGATTTCATCTAACAATAAGTAAAAAGCACCTTTTCGCGGCTTAAATTTCTACGCTCAAGATGTTTGTTTGGCGAGCCTTTTCTTAACAAGATTTCTGATGTCAGATATGCGATTCGAGATTTATACTTACTTAGAACCGAGACGACGGCAATACCATTAGTGGCTTTAATAAGATAAAATATAATAGGGGTGAAAGGTGTGATGGGTATCGTATTTTTAACGTTCGCAATTCAAATCGTATCTTATTTAAGTGTTGGTAACGATAAGCAGTAAATGTTGAATAATCAAAAATTAAACGTGTACACGAACGAAGAATAAGTTGCACCTGGCGGTACACTCGTAAAACGATTTAAGATTTAAATGAGAATGGCATTGGTTAGGTATGTAGTAAAGTACTAAATTGGACGCTGCAGAAATACTATCATTTTGTACAATAAATTTTAAAATATAAACCGTATACCTGTTAACCAGGCAATGCGCGCGTACAGATTGCTCGCGCTTCGTCAAGAAAGCATGCAAACGCAGCCGCTATTTTTATACATCTAGAAATTACCATAAATTTAATTTGTAGCCAATATTTATGTAAATGACCAAGTAAAATGTTAAGCACGCCGTTATCTCGGAAATAATAGCGATATAACGCATACTTCGATTCCTATAAAACATTAAAATAGGCAAATATATCTTCCGCCAAACGCGGTGACGTTTTCCGACGACGAGAAAAAAAATCTGTAATTGAAGAAGGCAAATAAGCTCGCAAATCACTCGCTCAACAGCTTTGCAACTTCAAGAACTGTATTTGATTGCCAATAAAACTAACACGACTCTCGTTTTATTATTAGGGGACGTGTAGTTAGAGATTTTATAGCGTCTTGCTTTGCATTTATCCCATAAGGCGAGATTTAAACTAACAAGTAGATAGAGGAAGCCGAATTAAAAAAAAAAATGCGGTTTAGAGTTACGAATTTGGGTTAGACGAACGCGCAAGTTTGCATAGGGCTGTATTTTACAATATAATGTGTATGAATTTGTTCTGGTTTATAAATGAAAACACTTAGTTTGCCGAAATCGAGGGGCGCAGCAATATTTGCTTATATCCGACACTATTCACTATAAATATTTGCTCGAACCAAATTGAGTAACAAAACATTCGCATATAACCCAAAATTTCTCGTCGTGTTTACACAAACAACAAGTACGAGGATTCGAGATAAAATGTATTCGAGTTCGGTTCGCTTTTTGCTGCGCTCGAAATACATACTTCGATATCAGTTTGTTTAACGTTTTCCTAAGACGAATAAAACGTCAAGACAACCGGATTTCATATTTTTTATATTCGTTCTGGAGATATATTCCGGAGGAAAAAAAGAGCAACAGCTTAACGTTCGAAATCTTAAAGGAAATATGTTGGCTATCGTTTTAATGCGATCGAAATGTCGAAACGTTGTGTGCTTCGTATTTTGAAATTTTCGTACGGTTGTTCTTTCGTAACTTTTGCGTTTGGCCTAAATTACTTTTACGATACCCACCTAACGCGCGCACGTTCTGAATAACAGCGTTATTAGATAAATAAATTGTTAGAAGGGATTCCGTAACGGCGTCGTCATTCAACCGTCACACTGAATAATTGACGCGAAACACGCTACTGGTGTTGGCTAAGGCATCGCATTAACCTGTTGAAAATCGTGCGTGGAAAAATTTTCCATTTCCCGGCCAATATTTACTAAAACAACGGAACAAAACGTAAACGCCCCCGTCGCGTCGGCGTCGCTGCGTGGCGTTGCAACGCCAACGTGGTTGTTTCTTCTGTCATTTTTTTGTACGGTACATCTTGAAATCGTACGTACAAGTGGAAGTTTCGTGAACTGAACCCCGACGCCCGTACCACCACATCGATATGGCAAGTGGCGCGCCGGTAAGTTGTTTGGAACCGGAGAGGCATCGTCGGGTTCGCGCTCTCTTATTTATGGAACATATAAATCACACGGATACAACAATACGCACAATGGCGACCAAACGGACAGACGCTTTCGATAACGAACCAGACATTCGCGAATTTCAACGGAAACCTTTTGTTCCTCTAAATTAGTACATTAATTGCAACTGCTTCATTACAATAGATAAGGTTCGCCTTTTAAAAACTCGATAAAAGTACATACGATAGATAAGTTGGAATAATTCTAGCACGTAAAAGAACTGTCAATGGAAAACATCATTTACAATTTACGAATCCCTCGTTTAGCTCGCACAAAATTAGTTTGAACGAAACACGACACCCCATACATATTTTTAACTCGAAATAAAGTTCGATAAACACGTCGGTGCGTTATTTTGGGCGAAAGAAAAAAAAAACGACTATTTACTTACCATCGTGCATTTTCTCGAAACAGGTCGTACGTACGCTCGTTACTCAAAGAACTTCTAAAAACGCCGTTGTTTATATTTGTCAACAAGCCTTTCGACGGTATCTAATACGAGTTCGTTAATCTCTTTTCGTCTTACAATAATTAATTAAGGAATCCGACTTTGATCTTATGTAAGCCTTTTTTTGTTTCATTTGCGTGCGTCTTAAGAAAGATAAATAAAAAAAAACGAAACACATAAATGTAGCGTTAACCATATAACATATGCACACGATAAGTCTATTTCGGAATTGATTGTTTTTTTTTAATAAGAACAAAAAAAAATGATAACGAAACTTATGCCGCTCGCGATGTGCTCGTAAAGTCAAATTTAACAAAATTTAAAAACGTATTAGCGGCAGCAACATCCCTCAAGGAAAATTTTTATAATCGCAACCGGGACGCTTGTACTTGACGCCTTTATGAACGTACGGGGATGTGTCGTGACCGTTCGACGTGACCGTTCGTTCGGCCGTAAAGATGACCCGAGAGCGGCGTTTACAAAATTAAAACTTTTTTAATCTTGGAGAACTATCGCGGAAAAAAGGCGCAGAACACTTCATTGCACTCTGGCCGCCGTTTATTTTGAGATATTAAAAATTCGTGCGAAAACCCCGAACTATAGCGAAAAATAACAACTTTAATTAGAAAAGTAGGTAGATTGGGTTGATTTTCACAAAAAAAAATGCAAAATCTTTCGAGAAACGTGATTTCGCAACATAAATAATAATAAAATTTAAAAAATCTGCAGCCGTAATAACGTAAATATCGTTTTGGCCAATGAAGTAAAGTGACTATATTACGAAATTCCGTTTTCCACTTAAAATAATTCCGCGGCTATCCTGATACCCACAAATTAAACAGATTAAAGGCGTAACAGATGCCCACCTAATCCCCTTAATTTAGCTATTTCAGATAAACGCTTAAAAAATTGCCGTGAGATAGAATTGTTTGTAATTAGTGCGCTTTTTATACTATAAATATGGTCAATTTCAATCGTTGATTGATTAGCGATTTTTCAGTAAGGGATCAAATATAATTTGTTTTTTTTAACGGTTTATAAAATACACTCATTAGTTTACATTATATCAACATCGGAAGCACGAATTGAAACAAAAGTAAAAATTAAATTTCAAAATATTCATTAATTTTAAGCCGAGTAAGCATTGGAAATATAAGCAGTATCGTGTAAGTGCCACAGAATTCGCGATAATAGTTTCTGAAAATAAGAATTTTTTTTTCGTCATGTATAAATTTTTGGAAGCGAATATATAGCTAAAGTTAAACTTGCATCAAAAGGGACCCATTAAAAAACAATTAACGAAATTGAACAATTACATCATTATTTGTAACTAAATGTTTATTAAGGTTATTTAACCATCAAAAGAATAATAAAATTAAATATGCGGTACCTAGTTTATTATTTGAGGAATAAATGGAAATAAAAGTACAATGGCAAGTTTATTTACCGTAAGTACATTCATTTCTCGCAATCTGTAATTCAAATTAGATTACCTAAATAATTTCCAAATTTAGTTGATTTAAAAAGCTTTCGGGAATATTTGTCTAATGTAAATTTTAGTAGATATATACTTACAAATTCTTAGGTACGTTTTTCGACATTCTCTGCTAATTTGCATTTGTTTTACATACAAAATATTGTAAAATCGTTTTTATTTTGTCTTTTTTTCTAAAATTCAATTTATACTCACTATAACAAAAGTTTTACTAACAAGAAAGGTTACCCAAACGGTACACACCGATTTTGATGAAAATTTCATCATAATAACCACTACCCAATAGATGATGTTTGGTGAAAAAATTAGCTGCTATAAAGACTTCGTTTACGTTTTATTCAATAAAGTTGGTAAAAGGGTGATTTTCAAATTCACAGGACTGTTATCGGAACGGTTTTAGATATAGGTTTGAAATTCGTAATATTTCAATTTGAGGTTATTTTGTACATTTTAGAATTAAAAAAAAATTTTTTTCACGTATAGTTTTTTAGTATGGCCGCCATTTTGAATTTTTTTAAATGGAAACATGAGGTATGTTATATATCATTAGAAAGCTTATTTTTTTCTCTGTTTTTATTTTTATCTAAAAATTGTTTAGGGTTATTTTAGGAAAAATTGAGATAAAATAGAAAAACGTTTTTCATATTATCATTCGTTCGGCTATTATAATAGGCCTTTCAAAAATTTTGCACCCCGTACGTATCTCTAAAGATCTATTTCAGAAGAACTGCTAATTTCACTGCCACTACTTGCATTAACATCATCGTTGATCTTATCACTATCACTATTATTTTCCGCACTATAATACAACTTTTTCTTGACTGGGTGATAGCTGACACTTGTCACGTTGGATGTTGTGTGGCTTGTTACGTTCTTTATCAAAAAAATTTTGGATTTTTGATTTATTAAAAAGAAAATTACGTGATTATATCGCCATCTATTAATAAATCGCTTCGATACTTTTGTAATAGATTTTTATCCTTCGTTTAACACCAATTTATATTGAAAACCGAATTTTGACCAATATGCGGCTTGTCACTATCTTCCGCCAAGCTCTTCAATTGTTTGTCATATAAAATATAAATGAAAATTTTTAGTAACTAATTTTTTCACCAAACATGGTCTGTTTGGTAAAATGTTTTATGGTAAAATGTGTAACAAAATCAGTGTGTATGGTTTAGCTATGGTTTCCTTTAATAATATTTTATAAATATATTTATTTTTTTAAATAAATTCCTATATTTTAAATTAAGTTAAAAAAAAAGAATTAAAGTAAGTACAATATAACGAATAGGTATATGAAAAACGTTTTATTATTTTATATCAATTTTTCTAATGTAATCCCAAACAATTTTTAGATGGTTAAATAGAGAAAAAAATAAGCTTTCTAATGATATATAATGTTTCCATGTTTCCTCATGTTTCCATTTAAAAAAATTCAAGATGGCGGCCGTACTCAAAAACTATGCGTGAAAAAAAATTTTTAATTCTAAAATGTACAAAATAATCTTAAATTGAAATGTTACGAATTTCAAACCTATATCTAAAACCGTTCTGATAACAGCCCTATGAATTTGAAAATCACCATTTTACCAACTGCATTGAATAAAACGTAAACGAAGTCTTTATGGCAGCTAATTTTTTCACCAAACATCATCTATTGGGTAGTAGTTACTATGATAAAAAAAAGGGTAACCTTCCTTGATAACCTTATATTGATTTGTATATAAATACCTGGGGCCAATCTTTTCATATTCTGATAAATTTATCCGACAGATATTTACCGTAGAAACGTTTATTCGAACAATAATTGTTTCAATTATTTGAAATGTCTGTCGGATAAATTTATCAGAAGATGGAAAGATAGGCTCTTAGTGGCCGGAACCGGGAATTTCTGGTTATTCAATAGTATATAAACGACTTAATTATAATTAATGTTATGAAAAGTTTTCTGTATCGATTAAATCGGTTATAATACGGGATAATCATGCCATTAAGCTAATAGAGGTTCTAAATCTTTTGATGTGGATCAATCAGACTTTTATAGTTTATTAATTTAGAGCTTCCCAGCGCATTAAAAAAACTTAACAACTAAACAGCTAAATCGTTTCATTCGTAAAACAATATTCAAGTAAACGTTAGTAAAATATCAAATAATACCAAATAAAGTTTAAAGAAAGCTTGCCTATTTACCTACTTTTATGTATGACAAACGACGTTAAAATGGCACTTTAAAATATTAATAACGACAGTGCGAAGACGAGAAACCATTTTTATTGTGTTGCTTGTAAAGGCCGAAGAAATAATTTTAGTTATTCAACGTGCACCGTATAGGTACGTGTTGTATATCGAAAGAAGGGCGAGTGAAAGAGACAAGAAACGGGTATGATTAATATTGACTCGAAGCGTTAAACAGGTGGCGGTTCGAGATGACTAGATATTAAAACGTTTATCAGTTTATTATGTACTAAAATCAATTCTATCGTTTTCGGTACGCTCTAATTAACGTCGAGCGGTTTGTCGTTCATTTGAGAATCATAAATATTGGAATTAATGAACGGAATAATTGCGTACTGTTTTTTTTTCTTTATATTATTTGCTTAAAATTTCTACCACATATATAGGGATATATAGATATGTAATAGGTCAATTCACCCGTAGCAATGAATAGTAATTGCATTCGCTTGTAACTTACTCAATAAACAATGCCAGCATTTGGGAAATCTATGGTAGGTAATGGTAAATAGAATTGTTGTTATTATACGATTTATTTGTACAGTTGTCTACCAAGATCTAAATATTGGACAAGCGCTCTCGTCATTATTTGCAATTAAATTTTCATCAAAGGCAAAAAACCCCGTATGGAACACGAATGCTGAATTACTGTCGTAATACTTTTAATCGAATGTTTCTAGTTCGAAGAGTCGATGTCGATCTGATTTAAGAATATTAAATAATGAGATAAAATTTTTCGACAATAAAGTGTTTATTTTATTGCTGAATAGGTAATTGCTCGTTCGTGCAAAAAAAACGTTTTTCAGTATAGGTGGGTAAATTGTCATTTGTCTTTAATTTACAAAAAAAACATCGTTTATTCTGACATAAATAGGTTCGTTAAACGTAACGTATACGGTAACGTCATATCGATTATTCCTTCAATTATTTCTCTATAATGTATATTCGAGAAATCATCATGATTATCATTATGCATCATGATATGATCAAGACAAAAATAGAAGACTATTTCAATATGACTTTTAAGTAACGACCACCTCGACATCCGCAACGACACAAGTTTCATTTCTTACGGTTATACTAATACTTACGTACAAAAAAAATTATCGTTTTTTATCGATAGTATTCAGAAATCATTTTGTAATAAGTTACTAATACAGGTAATTTAAATTGATCTTCCGTGGAAAACAAGATTTAAATTTGAACGGACAATTTTCTATTTAAAATCTAGTTTCGGTTTAGTCCGTTTTCATATTACGACTTTTCACTCGCATCCGGAGAACACTGTAACCTCCGTAATCCCAGTCGACCGCATTGGTGTCCACTACGAAATCCACTCAACTCGATGATTATTTTATGACGCGTCTCCTTCAAACCCGACGACCCACTCGGTACACTTGGTCATTTTATTTTCAAGCACGGAATTCTTTTTAACCTAACCAACGAACGCGATTTAAAGTCGAGATTGCATGGAAAAGAGCTGGAATCCCTCAGATCTACAAAACGTGCATGGACGACGACGCCTCATGCTTCAATAATTCACACGCTCTTTTAGATATTTCTACCTTCCACTTAAATTTCAAGTTACGTTTTCCGTGAAAATCGCATAAAAAGGTCCATTTATCGATAACCATTACCTTATTCAATTGCAACTCTAATGAAAGTTTTACACCGTCATTTATTGTTTTTTATCTCGCGCATTCTCACGACAAATCTGGAGCTTGCATTTAAAAGGGCCAAAGTCGCAAAATGCACATTTTGGTAAATCAGTATAAATATTCACGAGGTTAAAATGCACTTGGAAAGTGCGCATAAGTACAAAACACAAAAAATTGCCGTTGGTCCTTTTAGAACCAAGCCCAGATTAATGTATTTATTCTTTATAAAATTGTCTGCCTGTCTCAAAAACAAAATCAAGTTAAAATACATATGCAGAGGGTGTTTCTAATTTTTTTTCTAACTTGGTATTAATATGTATCAGGGGACCGGGAAAATAATGTCGTTTTTACATTAAATTCAAACAAGTTTTATTTTTAATCGATGATGTAATCACCCTCGTTATCAACAATCTTTTGCCATCTAGTGTGCAAATTTTCAATGCCGGATCGATAAAAATCAATTCGTTTCTGAGCAAAATATCTGGAGATGGCATTTTGGATATCATCCAAATTTTCAAATTTTTTACTGGATCTGGACTTAGAAAACCACCTTTGGCATTTACAAACATCTAATGCACTTGGATAAACATCGTAAATGTTTATGGTAGCAACTGTTACGTTACTACCCTTGTGAAACTTAAAAAGCATACAATTCCAGATATGTTCCTCTTATAGTATTTGGCTGGCCATTTCACCCAAAATTGTAAAAAAAATTGAAGATTTAATTATTTATAAGTAAACAAGTCACATTAACCTTAAAATATCTTCGGTGCGACTTTGAAGTACATAATGAGTCTGATAAATGGTAAACAAATGTTGATGTGCGCAGAAAGGACATTACTTTCCGGTCCCCTAATAAATATCTATGTGTATAAGGGCTGGTTTCACAACTATCAGATAAACTACGGATACCTAAGCTATTCTCTGAATAATTGTCATGGAAACAATTATCTCAAGAAACGTTTCCGAAAATCCGAAATTATCATACAAGAGTACATACAACGAATTTTTAAACAAAATTAAAACCGTTTAAACCAAAATTTTTACATCCCCTATGAAACAACAACGAATACAAAGGTCAATGTCGGTGAGAAAAGTTTTGGCAAATCCATCTACAAAAGTCGTTGTGTAGTTGGTGCGCATGAAAATTTTTGGCAAAACCGAATTAAAAGAAATGATTTCAGTTGTTGCGCTTTCCCGGACCTTACGCCACTTAGGACCGGTTTTACAAACATAAGTTATACTGCAGAATAGCTATTCCTAGAATAACGGCTATGGGAAGCGTTTCTTAAGCCAATGGTTTCCATGAAAGTTATTCCAGGAATAGCTTATCTAACGTATATCTCATAATTGTAAAATCGGCCCTTAACCTATAATACAAACAGCTTACAATAGGTATCTTACAAAAACAAAATTTTGAAGTTGATTTTGAGCAGATTTGAAATTGCTACTCGGTAATCTATAAATGAAATTTAAACAAATGAACTATTATCATGAAATTGTTGGTGGATTATAATAATTAAGACTTAAATCTTCACGTACATACCTACGAGTTAAATTGTTTGATTTTCTCTTATTAACTTACTTGCAAAAGAGCTAGTTTAAAAACATTAAGTAGGGTAGTTTTCTTAAGCACCTTCTATAATAAATATTAATTGTTTACTTGACAATAGGCCCGATTTTTTAAACAATTTGCCGATATTTAAAAAGGAGCGTTGTCGTTGCTTATTTGATAGTTGTTTGTTATTTACAGGGCGATCATGTTATAAAATTTGCTTGTAAATTGTATTCGGGATTGTTTTTATGTTCGATACGGTTATCGTGAAGGTTTTGTTTTTCTTAACGTCTTATGTTAGTTTGCGTTTGTATCTTTGTAATATGAATTTTGAATTGCCCTTTATAGCAAACAACAAACATTCAAAAAACTAAATGTTAGCAAATTGCTTGGTAAATCGGGCCGAATTATGGAGATAAACAAAAGATTTTATAAAGAATACACTTTTTGATTATTATTATACTTATTGGTAGCGCAAACTCGATCTGAAGACGCGGTATATTATTTTTAAAAATTGCTGTTATTTCATTTGTTTTGAATTATCTGATATTTTTTATATGCCCATCTAAGTGTTTATTATAGTTTTCTACAACATAAACTTGAACAATTAAGACAAGCCGAATAAGAAGGGTTTTAATTCCTAGAATTATTATACCTATGGCCTATCCAAACCTATATGCAATTTACGTCATCAAAAAAAAAGTTACTAGATTATTTATTTGTAATTCGGTTTAAAGTTTGGAAAGTGACATATTCTATAGATGATTTACTTGCGCACATATTAGATGGCATAAAGAAAAATTACAGTTTATTAGAACTGTCAAAACACGAGGTACGAGGCGACAGCACCGTGTGAAAGGTCATCATCTAGTAACTTTTATTGATGACGTGATTGCATATAGGTTTGAACGAAGTGTAGGTACTTATAATATAATTTTAGATTTGGAGTACTATAGTTATTAATCTATTGTGAGAGTTATTGTGAGTTATTAATTTATAAGCGCATTAGGGTTTTCGTGGCATGTCTATTTGAAAGCGAACATTTTAAAAATATCCTAAACTGCGAGTAAAATAAAAAGGAATTTGGTTGTATGAAACGAGAATACTTATACTGGTACGGTAGCGAATAGTCCTAGTAGCGATGTAACCGGTAGCGAAGTGTCCTAGATTAAATTTGCGGTAATTTAATACACATATTATTTTGACGCTTCTGGATTTAGTTACGCTGACGCGACCGATCGACCGACCTTAATAAACGTTCCGTTTCCCGGCCGACTGAAACTCGTCGATCGGAGATACCTGCGTAGGTTATCATTTTTAAAAACGCTTGGTATGCAGTAACATATTGCATTAACGCTCGATTTACGATACCTTCATAAATTTAACTGCAGCGTTATATAAAATTTCCTAACAGCGTTGGCTTTTAGAGGCACTGTGAGCACGCGACATTAAACAGGGCAATTAAAGCATTAATGTGAAGAATTAAGGAGCTGTAGGTGTGCATGGCGTCGCGGCAATAATAAACCCATCGGAGCCGTGTAATCTGTGGCATTACTGGCTCGGTTTACGACCCGCCACCGAGCTTTTGAAGCCAGGGCCAATTTGCAATTACAGTTTTTGCTAGTGGCAATTCGGCTCGCAAGGTTCATATTTTACGAGCTGCATCTCTGCGTTTTATGGGGCGGATGCGCGCCGTGGCACCGTCGAAGGGCCGTAATTAAGTTCGAGGTTATATGTACAGTTATGTGCATTTGACGACGTCATACGATGGACTTCCCTAATTTCATCTAGATGACAACTCGGATCGGCAAGTTTAATTGTTTACGGTAATCGTCGACGATCTGAAACAATCTGGATGTCGAGAATCTGCGGGTAATCGATTTAAATACCTACTGTACCATAACAACGGAGAATTATTTAAAATACAACGGACACTGGTGGCAATTGTATATAAGAATCACGATCACGGTGACTTCGGAGGTCAAAATGCATCACCTTTAGGCACGAACTGCTCCGCATGACTCCTAAGAGTTCTCTTCCTATTTACGTTGGTTTATTAGTGCTCGTTCTTAAACATTCGTAACTGGAATAGCGGCCCACGCATAGATCGTGCATTTTTATATGTCGTACGAAAAAGTCATTTTCATCGTAAACCTTTAAATATTCAATTTTTCATTAACTATTATTTTACGACGTCACAGTGGGAAGACGCGGAACACGCTCCATTTAAGGTTATAGCAACAGGAAATGACAGAGAAAGTGCCAGATTGTGTTGGCAAGCGATTTCTGTATCCGCTCGTCGTTACTGCTCGGAGGAAAACTCATTACCGGAATATATGGGAATAATAACTGTTTAAGATAAAGCTGCCCCTTTAAATTATCATTTCTCGATATTTTAATTAAAGCGTGTAATATTATAAAAACCGATAAATTAATAAATTGAAACATTTTGGGTGAAGTATTTAGAATACCTACTATAGCAAAAATGTTTAATTAGGTCAATTTGATTAAAAAGCGTAGGTACAAACGACAACGTGAAGATTAGGTAAATAAATGTAAATTTTAAGGTCGCAGCAGCATAGGATGTCTATAAATGTTAAAAATATTCAAATTTTCTTTATATTCAGACGGAAAACTCGGTTTACATTCAAAATATTTAGATTAAAAGTGCTTCCCAAGTAGCTCATATGTATTTACGATGCGAAATGATAGACCTAATTCGAACGGTCGCCGTAAAAGAATTTCTATGGAAAAACGATTAAACAGAAGAAAAAAATCATTTTATTATAGCAGCGCGAAGCTAAAACGAAAATCGACGAAGGTAAAGTGAGACGTTTTCGAGAATGTGTACGAAATATACGTAAAAAGACAACTGGGATTTCTCTGCGTGACCGACGCGACTTTTTCGGAACGTCGAGAAAAGCTCTAAGAAAAAGTAGATAACAGATATGAGGGCGGGGTGCTCGTTCTCCCCAGGCTCGCCACAAATCACAAAGATTGCCATCGAAAATTGATACCGGAGATTAGGAACGAACAGCGTGGCGCTCTTGAATACGATAAAACTCTGTCAAATCCAACATTCTTTTTAAAAAAAAAATCGAGTTAATGTCGCTCGAATAGCCAGAAATATTTTCAACGACTTTTTAATAATGCCGTCTTTTATATTAATTTCTTCATAAAAAAAAACGATATTTTCGTATTATGGACGATTATATAGCGAAATAATAAAGAAGCAGAATCGAGCGCTTTATATGTACGTATCTACTAATAAATTCGTCGATAATTACGTAAATAATGATCAATTTAAAATTACGACGAAAAAACAAACAAAGACGCGTTTTAAGTTTGTATCATTATGAGGTGAAGTTGTAATCGTAAAATAAATAACACGCTTTAATTAAAATTAATCGAGAATATAAGATCGCCGGGTTAATCGACAAGGGTAAAACACCCGGTGTCAACCGAGAAAAATATCACAACATTGTACCTTCTTAGATCACTCTAATTTTCAATTACGCGCTATTTGTGCTACTCTAAAGGGTCACCGGGAGAAAATTACACGAAAAAGAGAAAGATTAGAGAAAAGAACAAGTTCCGATACACATAAACAGTTCGCTTACGTCGAGACGTTTCCCAACAAAAAGATTATTCGGACTGCCGCATCGTTTCGGTTTTATCGTGCACGTCTCTTGTCGTAGTTTGTAGTTGAGGCAATCGCGACATGTTTTATATTAATTAATCCAAATATTAAGATGTGTCGTAAAAGCTTCGCCGAGAATACTTTACGTGATACCGCTATAGCATCGAATGAGCAGGTAACATAACGCCCGATAATTGGAAAGCTAAGCACTCTCCAGCAATAGCGGAAATGGAATCGCAAGTCTTTAGCACAACTCTCGGATTTAGATGATTAATTATTGAGAAGGATGAATGAGATTCCCGAATGTAACAGCCCGCTCGAGAGTTATTAGCATTAAAGAAAACGACGACTTTAAGAACTCGCTTATCTATTTTCCTTAAATCATTACTCCGTGTCTCCACTTGTTATTATTACCTTATCGATTAAACTTACCATCGTATCACTAAATCATAACCCAACCAACTAACGCAACGCAAGTCCGGCGACGTTCGCAATAATACCGTTCGTTCACGTTCCACTCACAAATGATAATAACCTAAAACTTGCGTTTTCTAACAGTATCACAACCTGAAAGGGAACGAAATGTAATTCGTCCCTTCTTTTGCCCTTATGGACTTAATTCTTGCCCTAAAGCAATCTCCGCATTAGCACTTAGGCCCAAGGGACGACAAACTTTTAAGTTCCTTAAATAAATTAGGAATTTTCTTAATCAAGTTGATAAAAGAAAACTCGCTTAACTTTCCATTAATAAATAATCGGCGCGCTTGTTTTCGATTACTTGTGGTTTAGATTGTAACCTGACAAATTGGTCTTACAATTCCGTCGTTTCATAAATTAATATATATATATACTTACATAATAAATTATGCCTTATTTCCGGATATATTTTCTACTTGAAAAAAAATCGAAACTCAATTACATAGGTATTTTAGTTTGAACTACCTATCTACTCTAATCTATGGTTTATGCAGTTATTAGAAACAAATGTAACCAATAAAAATATCCATAAAATAGAATGACTCCGATACTACATGGTATGCATGTAAGCTCAAGATTTACGTGACACAGGAACATGAACGTAGTGAATAGAATAACACGATAAGGTATTAATAAAAACAGTAAACGTCGTAATTGCGGAAAATGATGCCAACTAGAAACGACATTATTATCTAAAATTGTTCCACATAAGTATATTCAGTCATATAAACTATTCAAAAATGAATAGGAATATTGCAGTAATACTAACTAAAACTTCGTGTGCCCTTAAGCATTGAAAATTTCCCTATTACAAACCATAAACCAGATAAAAGTTTAATCGCATTTTTATACGACCGATAAAATACAAAGCAACTAATAAAACATGTGTGCCACCCACTTTCACGTGAGAACTTATCAGAGTGCGAACAAAGAGTGCTTTAAAAAAAAAGCGGTATTTCCTAGTATCCCTCGCATAAACTCGAATGCATTTATATATAGAATTCCGGCAAAACGGTTCTGGATCATTCGCGTTAGTGGTACAGGGCGGTAGTGCTTGTTTCAGTAGTTCTAATTTTAAATTACGGCGTCGTATTATTGTTCGTGTGTGCGAATAGGAGTGCTCGTCCGGTTTATAAGGCCTTTTTGCGTGTGAGTGCGCGAGTGTTGTGCGTTGTGTTCTCTAAAAGGTTTACAAACAAAAAGGATTAATTCGACGAGAAAAGGTAGGATCTTTTTCGTCGACTAGATTAGGGTCCCTCTCAAACATTCGACGGTCCATTGCTGCCGCGAATTAAACAACAATAATCGAGTGGCAGCATTAATTTTTCGTCAGCGAGAAGCATAAGCTTTAATTTAGTATAAAAATCATTTTCAAATTTGATGATAATAGAAAGTTGAACTCTTTGAGCGCCGCTGCCGCCGATAAGACGACGATGAAAAAAATGGCAGCATAAACTTTTTCGAATCTAAAAATTGTTCTTTAAATACTGGAATCAGAAATTTCCTCAAGAATTAACATACCGATTATTACAAAAACAAACAGACATTTTATTTTTTTATTCAAAGTAACAACGATTTATCGATGACAGCATTGGAGTTTTCTGAAGTTTTTTGTATTTTTTTTTTGTTCAAGTTTTATCATAAGACAAATCTTACGGCGGAATCTCCTACTATAACGGTTAAATTTAATTGATCAAACGTTCGGTAGTACTCCAATTTTTACCATTAATTTTATTGGAATTTCGATGAATTTGTATATCAACGTAAAGCTTATTTAACGCACTTTCTTTTTGGCAAGAGCAATCTTCTTAGATGACCGTCGTCGTTCTTTTTGTGATCTAGAGGCATGTGGAACATGTCCCGAAAGTGGCGTTTAGTCCGCACGACATACCAAAATGGCACACACGGACTATAATTTCTTACGCTTACGTCCACTGTGAACAAGCACAAACGAGTGCGATTTGTCGATTTACCTTTCACATATTCTGAAAGTGTTCTAATAGTATTAGTAGTAATAATAGTAGTAGTATTCTAAGTGCTTGGACTATTTTGTAATTATCACAGTAAAAATAACTTAATTTTATTAAACTTAAAATTATTTTGGAATAGCCGATTGTCAAACGTTGTTCGTTTTTTTTTCTTCGAGTTTTCTTTAGTTTAGATTACGTTATACGTATGCGATGTTACCTTAGGTATTAATAAAAATCTACCATTAAAACTAGGCGAAAAAACACAAATTTCTACGATAAACTAAAATATCCCTATTTATTGTTGAGCAGTTTATATTATACGACAACATTATACTATCGTTTCTCAAGATATATGCAATATAAAAACAAAAACAACGGACAATATCGACTTTTGCTTCCGACTCATAGAAAAAAATGCGAAAATCTGACAAGAAATATGTTCAAGTTTGTACAACCGCAAACAACGGCCCGTAAACTAAATAATCAGTTTGTTTTGGCAGCCATAAATATGAGATATTGCGGCATTATAACAATAACTATACATTACGGATTGAGTGGCCGCGATCAATCTGGCTCAGTAGCAAAACTCGGCACGTGCTGTGCGATATGGTCGAAGGACGAGGGATTCTAGACCGATAGAATGGCTAGGAGTTGTTTACCGGGCGCCCTTTCCCTCACGCACATCCCTCTGAAACATTTAGCACCGACCCGAAACGAGATGAAGTCTAAAGATAGATGCGTGTGCTGCACAAATGTTTTCGTTTATGTTTCTAGCAGAAATCTATTTCGGAGAAACAAGACGAGAAACGCAGAAATACCGGTGTATTATATCGACATTCTAATTTCGTAATCGTTATTTATTTTCGACAATTTTCCTAATTTTTGTTTATCCGTAATATTTTCGTCATTGACATTGGCCGGAATAAGTACGCAAGTAAGGTCAACGGATAATAGCACTCAATTGTACGGTCCTATGTGGTTGACACCTCGTTAACCACGGACCACTCTAGACTAGCAATCAAGATCTCTCTCCAGTTTGTAGACATCTCGAGTTTCATCTAAGCCCGTCCGTCTTGCATGTAGCTGCTGCAAAATTGCCTATAGGGTTAATTTAATACGAGACTAGGCCTACTTGACGATGAATTTTTAAAACTTGGATGTAGATATCTGCAGCGTACAGCAAGTTACAAGTGGTGCAGTGGCACCATAGATTGAAGTGGTTTCGATCTGCGCCTCTTGTTAATGACCTCACGACCTTTCTCTTCAAGAGCAGAAGTTTGTTATTTATGCGAAAGGGTGTCTGGGAATATCCGTTTGTTGCTTTTAAAAATTCTAAGGTCGCGCGCATCTCCAAACAATGTCATACCCTTTAATAATATTTCGACGAATTCAAATAAGAGCCGTATCTCACTCTGTTACTCCAATATCATATAGGTAAACTACATCGGACTGATTGTGAGACAAATTTGAACATTAACGTTCAACTGACATTTAATTACAACGGTGGAGGTCGCGAAAAATCATTTTTTTCTAGTAAAATAGTGGCATAAATTTTAGGAAAACTGCGATACTTGCACGCTTTAATCCACGTTAAATGCCGCCGTAGGTGCTGAGTCGGATCCATACGCCATCGCCATTTGCATACAAATGCGCCTACTGCGCTTCATAATTAAACATGCTACCAGTTTACCTCGGTTTCATGACACCCTTATTGTGTCGAGCGCACGAAACAAATGGACTGCATTATGTACTTTGTCTCGGAATAGTTTTATCATCAAATAAATATTTTTCGTTTCTGAATATTTACGAATAATACTCGCTCGTAAGTAATTTATTTCGACGCCACCTATCGGATGCGTCGGTCATGTTTATCTCAACATTATAATATAATAAATATATCTAATCTGTTACAAGAGGCCATGGTGGCCTAGAGAGCTAATTACTCGACTTGCCTTCTAGCGCGCTCACGGCTGCAGGTTCGAATCCCGCTACAACCATGGATGTCTGTGAATGTCATAATCTCTATTTATAAATCCCTACAAATCAGAATTCGTCAACAAAAATTGTGACTAGCTAATTGACTAGATCAAAAGTCGTTAACAAATTATAATAATTTGTTACAGAAAAGTATTGTTAGTTCAGAAAATTCGAAATTTTTGATAAGATTTTTCCAGATTTGGCAAGAAAATGACCAACGACTATTATTTGTTGATTATAAATTGTTTTATTCGAAACATTTTAATGTGGAAATAGCCTTTCTAATTCCTTATCGATTGTGTTATCAGATCAAATCTAATTACTTATGTCACCTAAATTGTGATCCTTTTCAGGAAACTACTAAGACCTTACTTATCGTTGCACGTACGAGGGGGTACCCAAAACTAACCGGAATAGCATTGCCGTGGGCGGAGTTTATGTAGTTTATTTTTCTGCCACTAGGGGGTGTATAGCGCAACTCATTGCCTGTTCAGACCTGTCGGTGTTGTCGACGTAGCTTATTCTGTTCGTCTGCAGTGATTGTTTTTGCTAGCGCCGTTTTGTTTTTGTTTCGTTTTTTTATAATGGCAAGTTTAAGTGAACAACGTGCGACTGTGAAATTTTGTTTTCTACTCGGTAAAAATGCTGCTGAAACTGTTTTAACGTTGAAAATAGCTTACAAAGATGACGCTCTGGGAAAAACTGGGAAGATGTCAGTGTCGTCTCGTCCAAAAAAATGTCGTCAAGTCAAATCAAACATCAAAACAATGTTGATTTGCTTTTTTGATGCCAAGGGCGTAGTTCATTCGGAGTTTGTTCCCCCGGGTCAGACCGTCAATCGAACCTTTTATTTGAAAGTTTTAAGAAGATTGCGCAATAGTGTCCGTCAAAAATTTTTGACCCGATTTGTGGCAGACAGGAGACTGGTTCTTCCAACACGACAATGCACCTGCGCACACACAGCCAGTTTTTAGCTAAAAATGGCATGGTTCCGCTGCCCCACGCGCCTTACTCGCCTGACCTGGCTCCGTGCGACTTTTTCTTATTCCCACGCATGAAAAGAGGTATAAAAGGACAACGTTGAAGAGATCAAGAAAAAAACGAGGGAGGAGCCATTTCTAAAGATGACTACAAAAAATGTTTCGAACAGTGGAAACACCGGTGGGACAAATGTATTAGTTGTAATGGAGAGTATTTTGAAGGAGATAAAGTTGTTTTGTAAACAATTTGAAAATATATAGCTTTTAAAAAATAATTCCGATTAGTTTTGGGCACCCCCTCGTATATTAGCTTATTTAAATAATCCGGAAATTCTAGAATTTTTTTTTCTTTAAGTTATTTTCAGTCAAGTTTCAGTCACTTTACGCAAATTCCAGTTCCAGTCGACAACGACAAAAATTTATTTTTTAACGTAGTTCATATTTTAGCGATTTTGACACGTTAGTTATCCTATAAAATCAAACAATTCAAACAAAACAAATTAAAATATACCTTGTATTCTTTAACGTACATAGGTATGCAGCACCGTTTTCGTATATCTCAATTTTAACATTTATAGAACAAATTCGTTCCTATTTGACCGCTTTTCAATATTAAATGCTTACATCTAAAAAAAAAAACATTTTCAGTAAAACGTTTTCAGTAAGCATTAATTAAATTTAAATATATAGCTCATCCAAACCTATATGATGTTCACGTCATCAATAAAAGGTTACTAGATGATGACGTTTCACACAGTGCTGTCACCTCGTACCTCGTATTTTGACAGTTCTAATAAACTGTAATCTGTCTTTATACCATCTAATATGTGCGCAAGTAAATCATCTATAGAATATGTCATTTTTCAAACTTTAAACCGAATTACAAATAAACAATCTAGTAACCTTGTATTGATGACGTGAACATCTAATAGGTTTGGATGAGCTATATCTATTAATTCTTAAATATTTGATGTTAAATTTTCTATGTTTGAACTATCTATACATAACAAAGAGGATTAAGTAAATTTGAAGGTTACACGATATAAAAATATGAACCTTTATTTTAATTAAAAAAATAGGTTCATGTTTGTAAATGCATTTATGGTTTCGGTGACTTACATTATATTTAGTCGGTATTATGAGACCTTCAATAAATTTCCCATAATAAAACACGTTTATACTGTACCCAATACATTACCCGTACAAACGACGAAGCGACGTTTGAATGTACAAGCACGTAAATACACAATCGATATAAGAGAACTGGGAACGTAAGTCCACAAATGATTATCAGCATATTATTTTTTATTTTTCTTTATTTTACGTAAACAGTCTCGTGCACGCGGGAAAATCTCGCTATTAACTTGATCAATATTTTTCCCATTTAACGAGTCCTCTTTCATATACGATTAGTTCACTTATCGTAATATTGATATTCACCTACAATTTTTGTCAATACGTGCCAACGCAAAACTGGAAAAATAATTTTTATTGTACTTAAACACTATAATTTTTAAGGTCTGTTTAGGGTGCATAATTAATAAAAAGAAAAACTAAATATAGATGGCAATCGATATTAGTTTGTAGGTTTTATTTTATAATTTTATTCCGATGCACGTCATCGGTGATGTTCACACAGTGAAACACTACTTTTACACTATTTATTAATAAACTTTAATCTTTCTTTGTCATGTCATACGTGTGCAGGTAAACCACTATACAAACTTTGAACCGAAATATACAACAAATATACAATCCCGACATCATTTTATTGATGACGTGCAACGGAATAAAATTTTAATGACCTATAGTTAATTTTATGTTAAACATTTAATTGTTGTATATCAAACGACGCAGACGACGGCGGCTAAGAGACATTGTATCCTCTTTGATGTAGATACTCTATATAGAGACGGTGCTATATAATTTGCGCTTAACCTCAAAATGGTTATTAGGTATGCGGGGTTATACGATTAATTCCGGCACAAATTATTATCTATGTTAGAATTAATAAGGCAGTAGTATTACGTTTCTGCTCTATTCGAATATTTATGAATATGATTGTTATTGCGTTACGATTATTTAAACTATTAAAAAAATGCAAAAATGTGGAAAATGTGTTTTTACAAAGTTAATCAAGCCCATAAAGTATACGTAGTAAGATAGTTTCCGGTAGACACTCTAAACTTGAATAAACTTTTGTACAAAACTCGAACGTGCGAATTTCTAAATAGGTTCGAATGATTAAATCTTTACATCCTTAAATCCATCGAGCTTACGAAGATACGAGAACTTTAGAACGTAAAATGGAACACGAATTATCTAATCAGCCGTATACCGTAAAAGTCTTAAACTGGTAAAAAATAAATAAATAATGAAAATGAAAATATAAAAATATTTTTAATATCAGTTTATTTGTATGGAAAATAAGTGGATGCAATTAAAAAAAAACAGTAACTGAAATTTGAACTAATAAAAATAGATTTTGGAGAAAGCGACGCGCAGCTCAGAAATATTACTTATAATCGTCTCGAGGCGTTTAAGTCACTAACAATACCTAAGCAGTAATACTACATAATACAACAAAGTAAAAGATTTATTTTATATTTTATAGTTATGTATTGTAAAGGAGGGTAACTTTAATCACAACAAAATTTTGACCTTTAGCATAAAAATTAACTAATGGAAAAAATCTGGAATCGCATTACCGATTATCTGTCTTGTGTGCTGTCATTTACTACAATAAAAACCAGGTGATCAAAATGACCTTCCAATTGAGGGGTGACTAGGGATATTGTTTTGATTTTTGGGAGGTCTCCTTTTGATCTTTTTAAGTGTAAAGAATGTAAGGATCGACGGTTCACACATAACTGCAGGTAATAATTCAATAATTCATTCATTCAGGTAGTAAGTCATCCCCCTTTACGGTACCTACGTATATTATCACAAAAATGATGATCAAAATTTAAGTATAAACTTTAATTTTATTTTGAAATATTTCTTATCTACAAGGTGTCGACTAATGCCTACAATTTTACTGATATTTATTTATATTAGTACTTGAACAGAGATAAAAAATGATCTCGTCTTTGCAATGGAAATGGACACATTTCGAAGAAAATCTTATGCATTTAATATTAAAATTCAATTTAAACGAAATAATTAATAGCAAATACCTATACAATTTTATAAGTAAAGTCATTCGAATTATAAATTATGGTGCCGCGCTACCGATGGCTTTTTAAAAATTACCCCAGTAATCACTATTTACGGACTCGGGCCTCTATAAACATTTTTTATTACACCGACCTGCCGAGTAACCCTTTAATTTTTAAATGACCGAAATTGAATACCTACCCCAATAATTACCTACGTCGACGCCGACGCCGACGCCGGCGCCGTCGCAACGGGCGTAGTAAATTATGTAATAATTATTGTATCGAAAAAGTTAGACGCCCACCTGAATCTTTTACGGTTTTCTTCTTATGAAATGCTAAACATTTGACGCACGAAACGTTTTTAAACATTTATATAAATTAACTGTTAACTTGTTTCATTTTTTAAAGGACGTGACATATTTCTTGCCAAACATCGCTTACTTCCCATACCAAAGCTTTTCGCGGAAACTATTTGTTTTCATAAAAAAAAAGTATGTCAAAAGGGAATATCGTGTATGCGGCACATAATTCAAGAACAAGTAGAAAATTTAGGTGTTACACGTAGGAAGAAAAGGAGAACCACAAAAGAAGGCAAGAACATATTCAATTTTACGGGTTGCTTACAGACGCGCACGGCAGATTTATTATTTTCCGAGCTCGTTCAATCTTAGGGGCGCCTACCGAGCTAATCTAAGTGTGGAACGCGAATGACAATGCGGGATATGTTTTCATAAGGCCCTGCGAAAAAATGGTGATTTGTGTGTATAGCCGGATTTATTATTAAATTACGGATCAAATTTCAGATGCGAGGTCATATTGTGCCTATAAGGTTGGCGTGTACGATAAACTTTGTTCGAAAAGCCCGAGTGACGCGACATCAAATTATGAAAGACTTCATTTATATCGACCTTCGCGCGTTAAGAAAAAACTTGCACGTGCCAGTACTGGACATACGGATTCGAATGATATCGAACTGGGGGTGGGGGGGGGGTGAAATCTGAGTGCACGGAATACGTGATGTTAACTCGGAAGAGAAACGTGCAAAATACAAACGAAAAATTAGATAGTTTCTATGAGAGAGCGGGGGCCTATACCGTAATAATATAAAACAACTACCTATGGCCTATCCAAACCTATATACAAATTACGTCATCAACAAAAGTTACTAGATTGTTTATTTGTAATTCGATTTAAAGTTTGGAAAGTGACATATTCTATAGATGATTTACCTGCGCATATATTAAATGACATAAAGAAAGACTACAATTTATTAGAACAGGTGACAGCACTGTGTGAAACGTCATCATCTAGTAACCTTTCATTGATTGACGTAGATTGCATATAGGTTTGAACGAAGTGTACCTACGATTTTTATCTTGGTGTACATAGTTAAATAAATGTAAATTCTATATATGTACGTGTAAAAAAAAATAGAAGGTAGTTACGTAGATACCTAATTACAATTTATTAAAAAAGTCGTAAGTATTTACGATTAATTTACAGTTTTTTATCCTATATACTTCATTCGTAGTAGATTCCTACAATGAAAATTTGCATTTTTAAAATTTTTCGTATAAATAGGTATAATATCTATACTACAGAAACGGTACCTATCTGTAAGTTTATTGTATATAGGGGTTAATTTTGTATAAAATTTGTTATTTTTAAAGTCTGTTAAAAAAACTAACAACCAATCACAGACGAGATTTTCGTACGTTTCCTTGACGATAGCGTAGTAACAGAATTTACAGTTTACAGTATTCGGTAATCCGCACTTGTCGGTAATCCGAATCGGCCCTTGCATTAAGGGGGCGACCGCTGCGTTTGTTGTCAATAGATGGCAGCAGCTACAAAAAAATAAGCATTATTTTATGAATGGATAACTTTTGAAAAACGTTAAAATTTTGATTTTAGCTTGAACTTTTACAAATGCAATACATTAATTTAGGGAATCGCAAAATTTCCATGTTGATCATAACTGTTTTTAAAACATTTATTGCTAATTAAAGTTTGAAAATAGAAGGTTTTTATTTGGAGTAATGTTCAACTTTTTCTATATGAGTACCTAAGTTATTTTATAAATGTTCTAATTTTAAAATATGAATGTCGAAATGGAACTAATAAGTTTATTGTCAAGCTCTAGTTATTATAAATATAAATAACGTTTTTCAAAAGTTATCCATTCATAAAATAATGCTTAATTTTTGTAGCTGCAGCCATCTATTGACAACAAACGCAGCGGTCGCCCTCTTAATTAGATCGGATTGGCGAGATTGCACTGTACTGTGTATTTGAACCTATCTTGAATAACTTATAGGCAATAATTAATTAATTACATTATTGAGATATACTTATATCTATTTTATGTGAGTATTTAGCACATAAAACATCTGCACATCTGTTTATATTTCAATTTACGAATTTTAACCTATTAATATAAATACATTATGTACCTACACATAGATCGACACGAAATTTTAAAATTGGAAAAAGAAAAAAAACGACAGGTTTATAAAGCCGAGTACCCACTTGAAGTAAATCCTCGTACGTTTATATATCGCCGAGACATATCTTAAACGCATTATAGATTTGGACACGACCCTATGTCCTGGATGCGATCCCAAGAGAGATATACGCGTATTACATCAAAAGAAATCACAATGCAGGGATATTGTATGATGGACGTGCTTCGAACCAACTAATGTCACGGATCGATTTTTATCAGTTTAGTTTTCTTGTTTGTGCAGCGTAACGGAAAGAACGGAACAATGCAGCGACAGCGATATATGCATACATAAGGTTGACTCGTGAAGAGCATACAAGTGTGGACTCGACTTAATGGTGATTGGCCATCTATATAAATTACGCTCTAGTTGTCCATAAAAATGAGTAAGTAAATAATCTCCGGGCATCTCGAGACCTTCGAGCTAGTAATTTAAATGTAATTTCTTTTTAGAAAAAGTTTCGATGGAAACTCGCCGATATAAGTATATCTAAAGAGAATTTATTAGTTAAAAGTAACTTAAATTTTAGTTAGGTAGTCCATATAATGCAAACGTACTCTAAAATAAATCAGCGTTCAAGCGTTAAAGCATACACAAATATGACCAACAAGAAAATGAGGATCTTTAAAGTGGTTTTCGTACATAAAAGGATCTATAGGAATATATTCCGTAGATAAGTAGTAATAAATATGTTGATGCACTCAAAACGTCATACGTCACACCGCATAGAAATGAAAGGAAAATAACGTAATTTTGTTCAAAAATTCCATCCGATTTGTTAGTAATCGTGAAATACAGAATACTTTCAAGAATAAAATGGAACAATAGGACCGAAGAGTTTTCATTCAGATATTGAAATTCAGTTTGAAACGCAAAACAATATTATTTAGTTTTTCGTACGCGGATTGTTGCGTTCCTTTTGTGTTCCATATATATATATATATATATATATATTTGACGATCGAATTACTGCGGGCAACGTTAACTATCGTTACGAATTTTCTCTAAAATGGTAATGGCAATGGTTCGGCGAGCTTTATTATGCAAAGACTTTGAAGTAGACACGATTCTGGTTTGCCATTGATGGTGTTTTACTCCTCCTCGATCTGATTTATTGCGGTCTCTCCTTATTGGCTCGAAGGTAAATTTAGATGCGTATCAATCGTCTCTGTAAGCAAAACGACCGCAGCAATATTATACAGAATAAAGGGATAGTGGGAAGAGACGCTTTGGGCTAGAAAGATAGGAGACCGTAGATGCAAGTTGTATTCCGATAATATGGGAATGCCGACGGCCACTTAGCTAATGGTAGATCCCTAGAGACCTTACCGCTGATGAGGTACCAACCTAATAGATACATGTCATCTAAATTCCCTTTGATGCCCACCCGCAAATAACTTAAATGAGAGTTTACAGCGCCACCGATGCTATCCAAATTGTGAACACGGCACCCTTCGAATTAAACAGATAGATTAACTAGAAGTAACTCGCATCTACAAACATTAGTGAGGAAGATAATTAAATTCATACTCTAACTTTGAAACTTGTAACGTATAAAGCGGCTTTAAAATAAAAGTTCTGCCGTTTAAGTAGGTAGTTCAAATTTGTATTTGAATATTTTGCGGGAAAAAATAGGAAAGTGGTAGGTATTAGGAACTACCAATTTTTCAATTTTAATTTAATCTCGATTACAACAATGGCAATTAAGGTAGGTTGCAGAGAGATGTATAAAATGTTTTTGCTGCAGATTCTAATTTCTTCGCAAAATGTAAAGGACAAACAGTAATCGGAAAAGAGCATTTTAATTGATGGTTAAATAGACTTTAATGGACTAATCTTAAATAGTGAGATTATGAGTATTAGTGAGTATTTGAGATTATTGACTAATTATGTATCTACGGTAATTAGACAAATACTCGAAATGTTTCAAATAAATGAAAATATGTACTACAATCGCACAACCGATACCTTCGCACAACGGAGGCCATAAACTGGATGCATTATTAAATTAACAATCGTAATAACTGGTAAATTACTTACTTTGGAAAATATTTTTATTAAAAGTTTTTTGTTCCTTTTAATCTCGCCTATCTCTAGTTTTTTTCGCGACATTAATTCAAAAACACGCTGCATAATAGTTGAAAAACAAAGCAACAGTTTGTTCGACTTTTTTTATATTTATTTACTGCAGTAATAAAACTGCAAAATGATTGCCCAACAGTGCGTCGAAAAGGACTTAACAATAAAATGAACACAATTTTGAATATTTCTTCAACAGACGAAAAATTAAAGTTTAAGAAAAAACACTTTTCCTCTTAAAGCTCTTGACGTTGGCGACGTTTAACGATATATTGAAGAAAACGTGACACCTCTCAATTTGTGCCTGTTTTTGTATAGTATAAGGTTCTAACGTTACCGACACTCTGCTTTTTAACTTTTTAAAGAGTATTTTATTATTCCTGATACAAAATGATACCTTTCAGTTTTAGGAAAGACTTAAAACGGTAACTGATATCGATTAAACTTTAATTATTATTAAAGTACCGTACCATTAAACAACCATCTAGTTTTACTTATCTACGTCTAAAATTAAAGATCACGTTTTATTTAAAGGGTAGGTAATGTAATTGTAAAACTCCATTCTTGCAGTATTCACAAAGGTTTAATTGTGTGAGATAAATCGAATTACCACTAACGTAATTTGTTGTGGTATTAAATATCGCGTCTTTTATTACACACTATTTATTTATGTATGTATGGGAATAGTGTGTGCGTAGTATCAATATGGGAATCTTCATATAGATTTGCTTTGATTGTCTTGTTTGCAAAGCCATCTATTAGCAAATTTTACGGACGACCGATGATACTCTCGCCTATCAAAATGTTTTTTTTTGCGTTTTCGCCTTTAGTTTAGGTACGTTTTAGATTAGACGTTTAGATAGACATTTTTATCGTTAGAACGCAACTAACAGTTTTAAAAAAATCTGAATGCACCACTTGGATTTCTATTTAACAAGTATCTTAAGAAAGTGCAACTTAAATTCGAGTTCCTGAATGATTAAGTAACAATAAAATCAAATACCGTCGAATGGGGTGAATTGAAACAAAACTTCATGGTTTTGTTATTATCACTTGTAATTTAAAGGTAATGAGAAAATTTAACGGAGTGTTTCTATTCACCACGACTGGCAGGTGAATAGAAACAGCAGCATTTTTCATGATTACACCATGAGTATAGTCTTTTTCATAAAAATGATGATATGGTATTAAAGCCAAGAAACAGAACTGCACCCAACTGCATAATTTTCACTCGTAACATATTTCAGTTACGTGCTAACAAGTGCTAATATCCGTTTCTATTCGCCCCGTTTGATGGTATTCACCTTTTTTGTTACGGCGCCTATAGTGTTATATTAAAAAATACGTGAAATTACTAAAAAGGACAGCTTAAATTAAAATAAAAATACATGCAACTGGAAATGTAATTAACAAATTTAATAAACGCTCTGATTGGACCTATTACGGCCGGCCTGCCGTTGCACCAATGAAATGCGTAATAACATGTTATGCTAGCGCCACTAGCGGTATAGTTGAACAAAGCCCGATATTGTACGATGTCCTTAAATATCCGAATTAAAGTACATAAATGTATTTAATGAGCAAAAATAATTTAGTTATTCATTTTAAATTAATTTTTTTAATTAACTTTACGAAACCCGGAAATACGTGTCTGTACGCATATCGAATACAATTTAATCATCGACTTCAACGTCGATCGACTTTAATAACCAATAAAAAATTAATAACCGTAACCTAGACATATGTAAGTTCATACCGTAATTCTGGACAATTTATCTAGTCTAGTCTAACAATTTTAATCACCGATGCAATTAATTACACTGCTTTATAATATTCCTTGGATATTAAGCAGAAGCCTCCCTTCTTATTACAATTTTATTAATAGCCCCGGAGCAGCGTTACTGCAAGCTCATTAAAATTTAAAATAAACTTCAATAGATATATACAGTTGCGTTTTTCCGACGTCGGGTAATTTTATCCAACTTTCCCTTATAAAACTGCGAATAACATTTAAACAACTTTTAAATTGCATATTTTAATGGAACATAATGAAGCGTTTCTCACTATAATGCGTTGGTAAATTGATCCGTATCGTTTCAGATCAAATTAAACTAAGGGGTATTATTTTTAAAAACGTCACTGGAAGCCGACGAAGAGCGCTTTAGATGTTTTTTTTTCGTTTTGTAAAATATGCCCAAAGATTAGGTAAACCAAATAAACAACTAAATCGTCCCCGTTTAAGTGCGGCCCCGTTGCGTTGTGGTGACTCGACGTGACTCGATCGCCGCGCCGCGCCCGTAAAATTGATTTTCGGGCACAAATATATACGAAATTTGCGGCGATAACAATAAAATAAATGGGCTTAGGACATTTGACGCGACCGAATCAACGCCAGAAGTTTTCGACGCGAACTTTTCAACGGAAAAAGGAAATTAAAAACCAACGCAGTTGTGTGATGGTTGCATAAATCGGTCAAAATAGAGAGAGAATGACTTTTCTATTCCTGTAATGGACGTTTTTTGTTTCTCACGTATCGGTTCTTATCGTATTTGTTTTACATACCTAGTCGTCATACGGCCTCGGTCGCTTTTAGTGCCTATTTCTATATCTCATAATTTATGAGGGGTCCGATATCAAACTGGCCGCACATTTGTAGATAGATAAGGCGGCGTTATCGCAGGTGCTGCAGCCGTGGGTGTGTGCCCGGTGCAGGTTCGTTTAAGTCAGTATTTATTTTGTCCCGGCGTGGTGCATGTCGATCGTTCTTTCCTCGAATACCGGATTAATTAAAATTTAACTCTACTTTGTAAAGTTACCGTCGATGTTAATTATTATTTTGAAACCAATCGGGCGGTTAATTTTGGACAATTAAAGTCGATTCGCAAGTGTTCGTGAACATTATTTCTCGACAGTTTTTCGTCATCGTGGTTATTATTAAATTATGATTTTACAACTAAACGGATTGTTAAATGTGTTGTATTCGTAATTAAAATTAGCGGCGCGGATGTGAAACTTTCACGTGAGTCACCGTGTAAGCAGATGTCGGAGCTGTTTTGGTCGGGATCGCGTCACGTTTAGATTACTTTTCATCATTAAACAGGTATTTGGTAGGTTTTTTGAATTGTTTGAATTCAAAAGGAAAATTGCAATTTTTTGACATAAAAGTAGCCACGTAGTTGATTTACCGAGTAGGTTACCTATTAATATTTTGCGAATTTTCTATTTCCGAAAGTATCGCTGAATATTTTTTTACCTAATATTTATTACACGAATAAAAATGTCGTGAGCCAAGGTTATAATTCTACTGGCCAACTATAATATTTAAAGCGTCCTCGAACAATGCACGTAAACTTACTATCATTAAGCGGGTAGATAATAATAAAACCAAGTATCGATATCGGTTTATTTTAAATTATTGATTGCAAAGAAAATAAAAGTGCGTCCTTGGGCCCGTTTAAATTCTTTTATTATATTAATAATAAGTAGAATTTAAAGTATACATAAAATTGTACATACAGTGTGTTAGATTTTATGTGTCACGGCAAATATTTCGGCTATTGTATGAATTAGTAAAAAATGTTGTATGTGAAAGTTATTAGATTATTTATTCTTAATAATGTGTCAAAATCAGAAAAACAATTGAACGTCAAATAATCCAGATAAAACAAATAAATTTAACATTTTAAATGGAACGTACCCAGTATTATTACATATTCTGAAACTACAAGAATTTATCTTTACAACGGTATATCACATGTTATACTTATTTAATTAATTAAAGGCGTAAAAGAATAAATAACCAGAACGCGTTGAACACGTACAGTGTAAACAATGTACCGACGACGCACACTTTTACCTTTGCATGTTCTATTAAGTAGAGCCGAGGAGGCCGTGATATGCGCTCACTTGTTATCGCTATCGTGTCGAAGTGGCTAAGTAAATTGTTAATTGTTAATTTTCATCTCGTGACACATAATGAGGGATAGTTATTATTCTAATAATGAAAAAATGAATATGTTGAGAGTGTACATCAGATGTAATGATAATCATAAAGAAGCTTCTGTATTGTATCGAACCTTGTATCCAGAAAAGGTACAGCCACATCCTCGCACGTTTGCAAGAATTGAACATAATTTACGAAGAAATGGATGTTTTAATGCTACAGTGCGAAGACCAAGAAATGAGCGAGCAGTACATGATAAAGATATTATGGTGTTGGCATATTTTTGAGAACATCCAAGAAATTCAATCCGTGAAGCAGTAGCCGACATAGGTATAAGTCATTACAAAGTATTTTCTATTCTAAAAAAACATAACATGACCCCCTATAAAATTAAATTGGTTCACGGTTTAACAGCTGGCGATTCTGATAGAAGGCTAATTTTTGTAACTGGCTTAACAATAATCAACATTTAGTGGATGTCACTCTTTGGAGCGATGAATCTAATTTTAACAATAACGGAATTTCTAACAGAAAAAATTATCATTTCTGAGATACAGAGAATCCACGTCGAATTCGGGAATATAGGTTCCAACACAGATTTTCTATCAGTTTGGCTTGGTGTATTAGGTGATACTTTACACAAGGTTCTTATTTTTATCGCGGAACGTTTAATGCTGAACGGTATGCCAATTTCCTTACGACAGAATTCGAAGAATATTTGGATGATATACTCTTACAAGTGCGTCGTGATATGTGGTTACAACAAGATGGCGCACCTCCTCACAATGCAAGGAACGTCAAGGATATTTTAAATGAAAAGTTTGGTGCGAAATGGATAGGAAATGGTGACCCTATAAACTGGTCGGCACGATCGCCAGACCTCTCTGTGTTGGACTTTTTTGTTTGGGGATATGTTAAATCAAAAGTTTATGTTACATGTCCACAAAATTTAGAGCATCTTACAAATTGCATTCATAGGGCATGTGCTGAAATAACACCAAATATGTTGCAAAAAATGCGACGAAATTTAATAAGCAGATCTCGGGGAAAGTATTACAAACAACGGGAAGCACTTTGAACAAAGAATTTAGATGTTAGGTAGGCGTTACATACAATTTTATAATTAACTTACTTATTCACATATTGGTTTGTTCATAATGTTAAATTTATGTTGAATAATCTGTTATTGAGTTTGTTTTAATCAATACATTGTTTATACTGTCTACGTTTTCAACACGATCAGTTATTTAGTGTATTACGCTCAGTTAATTAATTAAAAGTATAACATGTTATATGTCGTTGTAAAGATAAATTCTCGTACTTTCAGAATATGTAATAATACTGGGTACGTTCCATTTAAAATGTTAAATTTATTTGCTTTACCTGAATTATTTAATGTTCAATTGTTTTTCTGATTTTGACACATTATTAAGAATAAATAATCTAATAACTTTCATATACAACATTTTTTACTAATTCATACAATAGCCGAAATATTTGCTGTGACACATAAAATCTAACACACTGTATACGTATGCGTATGTACGGTGCTCTAGTGATTTTAATTTCACTTCCGTGGGCACATCCGAATTATAGTTCAAGTTTTAAAGTGCAGAAACTCCGCACTTTGTGATACAAGCATGAAATTTTAGGGATATATTCTATTCACCACACTAACTACAATAACCGTCAGAGCCGTTTCGAAGCAACCCTCTAAATTTAAAATAACCCTCTTTTAATATTCGGGGCGCGTTATAATACAGGGTGTCTAGGAAATAATGAGAAATCTTCCCGAGTACGTATATAGAACACGTCAACATAAAACTTAAGTGTCTACAAACTTTTTTCCTAGCCGAGAGATTCGCCTTCAAAGTCGAAAGGAAAAAATCAATTTAGTTCAAATAATAGGTATTTTTCGGTTTACATTACTTATAAATGAAGTAAGTATTTCAAAACAATGTCACAGATTTTTTGATATCGCTTCAGAAGGTACTACCCCCTAACCTTTCTAATCACATTTTCTTTCGGGGAATTTATTTAAAAAAATTAACTTCGTTGTCGGTTTCCCCAAACTTTTTAGAATAAAAAAAGGTACTTTTGTCGACTTTATTATTTATTATGAATGTAAACAAAAAAGATAAACTAAAAAAATAAAATAAGAAATAAAAGTATTATTTAAACAAATTGTTTTTTCTCTTTCAACCTCGAGGGTAAAATAACTCGGCTGTCGAGCGTCGTGGGAAAAATTTTATAGAAACTTCAAGTTTTATTTTGACGTGTTGTATGCGTCCTCGGAAGATTTCTCATGATTTTCGCGCCTCGAGCATTAAAAGGGGGTTATTTCGAACTAGGGGGTGGCTCCGAAATAGAATATACCCCTAAAATTTCATGATTGTATCACAAAGTGCTGAAATCGGCATTATTTTTACACTAAAAACGTGGACTATTAAAGTAATGAAGTAGTTCAATTTGTAAAACAGAGTTTCCCTAATTCTAAAATTACAGTCTGTTCAAAATTGTCGTGTTCGAAACGGCGCAAATAAAAAAATCGAGTTGCATACATAATCGAAAAAGGCGTATTCAAATTTATCGATATATCTACATTTATGTTTATTAAATTGTCTGTAGAAGTTGTATTTTATTTTAATGTTTGAAAAGTGCGACATGTATCTTATAATCATGTATCTATTTGTTGCTTATAAGTATGAATAGTAACGAAAATTAAAAAACCGTTTTTCTCACGTTGTCGTCAGTTTAGACGTCTACAATATTTACATAATTAAATACGCAATTAATTTGTTTTCTTTGTAAACGATTTAATCATTAACAGTGTAGGTATTTTATCGAAAAAAATTATCTTTTTCGTTTTTATAGCTACAACGTCCAAGATGTTACAGTTTTTGTTGGAAATTTTTAAGATTAATAGTAAAGAAAGATAGTTAAAAATCCATAGTAGTGCGAAAATTTTCTATAATCCCACTGGCTTTCTTATGCCTAGCAGTGCCGCACGTCAATGTTTCTATTACAGGGGCCTCTAAACCGTAGTTCAATCAGCGTACAGTCGGGATTATCCTAACAAATACTGGTTAAAATTAAAACTGACAATCGGACCTATGTCACTTATAACATTTCCGTTATTTTTAACATCCCGTTAACGTGTCGTCGCCATGGAAACGTATAAAAATCTCGATCGTGATTGGTTATCAGTTTTTCTTAACGGGCCTCTAAAAATAACGGAAACGATACAACTTAGGGCCGAATAAGTAGGTACTTACGGTAATAATAATAATAATAATAATTTTAGTTTATTTAATTTCAATTTCGTGTAAGAATTAGACTAACCAATTTTTTAGTTATCAAGTTGGTAGGAGGAAAAACAAAAAACAAGTAGTAACGTTGGTAACATAGAACAGTAAAAAATAAATATTTGCGTGTGTCCGAAATACCGTTTAAAAAATAAAAAATCCTGTAATACATCGGCAGTAGGGCCCGGAAAGAAACGTCCCGATGTTGATTTTGTCAACGAAAGTAAATTTATTAAAATGTTCCAAAACGAATATGTTAAGCCTATGCGGGGTGCAACCCAAAAAAACCAAGTTTGAAGCTAGTGTAGCGTTAATTCCAAATCATAACCAATTTTATTTTAGATCTCGTAGACTTGCATTCAGTGAAAAGGATGTGGTTAAAAAGATATTAGCCGATCTATTAGATAGAGAAATAATAAAAGAGAGCTCGTCTCCGCATTCTTCTCCTATTGTGTTAGTTAATAAAAAAGGAGGTAGTAAAAGGTTATGCGTAGATTTTAGAGAATTAAATAAGCGTACAGTTAAAGATCGCTTTCCATTTGCCAAACATAAACGGTCAGTTAGATAATATGCAGGGAAAGAAATTAGATTTGAGAGATGCTCTTTTTATAACGTAGCGATAAAAAATGATTGTACACAGTACTTTTCGTTTGTAACTTCGTTTCGACAATACGAATTTTTGAAATTACCATTTGGATTTTGCAATAGTCCGCCGATATTTGCTAGATTCATAAATAAAGTATTTTATAGTTTAACGCGAGAAGGCAAGCTTCTTATTTACTTAGATGGCTTGATGGTCGCAACAGTTACTATAGAAGAGAATATATGCATCTTGAAGGAAATCTTTCGGATACTTGTAGATAATTTGTTAGAGTTAAAGTTAGTTAAATGTTGTATCTTACAAAGTAAAATAGAGTATCTAGGCTATGAAATTAGTGTAGAGGGTATACGGCCAAGTGCTGATAATAGTAGAGCAGTTGTTGAGTATCCTATACCAAAAAATACTAAAGATTTACATAGTTTTGTAGGACTCGCTGGGCATTTTAGACGTTTTATTGAAGGTTTTCTACCATAGCTAATCCACTATATGATTTAATTAGGAAAGGTGCTAAATTCCAATTCGGAGAAATAGAGCTAGGCGTTATGGAGCAGATTAAACAGAAATTAACCAATACACCGATATTAGCAATTTATTCGGTAATGGCTGAAACCGAGTTGCTTTGTGACGCCAGTGCAGTAGGTTTTGGTGCAATTTTATTGCAGAAACAATCGGATGGGCGATTCCAACCAGTAAGTTATTTTAATAAGCGAACTAATGATCACGAGACCCGATATCGTGGCTACGAGCTTGAATGTCTTGTTTTAGTGTATGCTATAAAAAGATTTAAGATATATTTGAAGGGAATACGATTCAAAATAGTTACTGATTATGTGGTTATTGTCAACAATGTAACCACATCAGGCCAGAATAGGAAATTGTTACCGAAATTCAAAGGTCCTTATGTTGTAGACGAGGTGTTAAATAACGATAGATATATTGTTAAGGACGTCGAGTGGTTCCAATTAACACAAATGCCATTCCATGAGTATAAGATGCTTCCCGAATGCGACTGTGGGTGAACGATCACGACCCCTCCATGTCCTGCAACCTGATCGAGGACGATCTGTTGTTAGATTGCCGAACTGTAAGAATTAGTCTAACCAATTTTTTAGTTATCAAGTTGGTAAGAGGAAAAACAAAAAACAAGTAGTAACGTTGGTAACTTGGAACAGTTGGAACAGTAAAAAATCAATATTTGTGTGTCCGAAATACCGTTTAAAAAATAAAAAATCCTGTAATACATCGGCAGCGGGGCCCGGAAAGAAACGTCGCCCTTGTATTCGGTAAATTAAATGCTCATAAAAATTTCGGAAATACCTACCACTTTTGTTTCTGTTGCATCTACATGCATATAGCATTCTAGTTATACAGGGCGTTGAAAAAAAGGTTAAACATTTTAAAGGCATGTAATACGATTAAAAACAAGTTAACATGTGTTAAAAAATTTGTGATATAACAGCGAAGAGCAACTGTCGACTGTATTACCTTAATGATTTTCTATTTATGAATCTATTAGTAACGGCGATAACTAAACCGACATTTAATAAAAAAATCTTTTCGTCGTTTAGTACTTAACGTAAGTCATCTGTGGAGTGATTTGTATCACTATCAATTTAATTTGGTATAATTTGTGTTATCGGTGACAAATCTGCGTGTTCAATCAAGTCGAAGTCGTTAGAGCCCCCGAATACGATCGCAATCTAGCCTTTCGAGTCCGATCATATCTGAAATCCATCTAATTTAGTGAGACCCGTATTATATTGGGGCATCAAACGCCGTCGCAAATCTCGCAATCAGTCTTCCTCGATATTCCCATGTGCAGGTATTCTTAATGCGGACCGTAGATATCGATGACGAGAAGCACGTCAAAAAAGAGAAAAAACAAAATGTGTATATGCGTAATTCGATGCATCGGTACCATTCCGGCATTCGCGTTTAGCCGCCACGATGTCTCGAATAAATCATCGCCCTTCTCATGAATATCGTTCGCTTAGGCCGCCCGAAGTGCGTATAATACACATATGATCTGAAATATGGATGAGCTTTAGAGGAATAGATGTTTCGGAAGAGGAAAACTTCTGTAACGAGATAAAACTAAAAGTAGGGCGGTCGGAGACACCGCAAAAACAATATACATATATAGCTCGTACGGCAGAGTTTCGTTTCGTATGTATTATCGGGAGGTGTAAAACTCTTAACGTTAATCAGAAATATCCCACGCATATATCGGCGGTTACAAATTGTTCACGTTTTTATTTTGAAGTGTACCTTCTACACTTTTTTTATTCATTCTCTATTGTAAGTTAGGTTACCACTTACCTACAATTAGTAAGTAATTCGATATATTAAACTTCTTCGGTCGCGTTTAATTTATTTCGTTTAGTTTTTTAACTTTCGTAAGATGTCAAAGATGCGACTCGTTTATATTCAAGTTCCAAACAAACGTGGCGAACGGGATTTTCTATTCCTTCAAAAATTCTGCGCGCTCGTCGTGGTAATCATTCGGCGATGCGGCGGATTGACTAGACGGAGGACCGGTAGCACCCCAATATCAAAAGGTAATAGGGGAGCGTGTTCGACATCGAACGATAAGCTTCTTGTGAAAAGAAGTTGTACGTTGATGTTAAGTAATTTGAACTGAAAAATTATCGAGTCTATAGAGAATATGGAAGAAAAACGGTGACTAATTTAAGTTACTTGTCTTTAGCGAGAATGATGATCAAAAACGTGCAGACGTGGTAAATTTTTGAACAAATTGAAATACCTCTCTTTGTTCAGGAAAATTTGGCTCACTTATAAATCATAGTAAGAAATGTTCCTGGTCAACATTTTAAGACCCACTTCTCGAGTATTTTCGAGTAATTATTTTTTGAAAATTGATCTAGTTTCTACGGTAGGTACACTTACCTATTGTAGGTAGAGTGCGCGATCGCCGTACAAAGGGTCACGAGTTCAATTTCCTAACACTTTTTTTTTGATTTTGAATATTATTTTAATTTTATTTAATAGAACCGATTATTATTTACGTATGTACACCACCGAGGGAACTATATCAATTTTCAAAAATTAATTAGATACTCGAAAATACTCGAGAAGTGGGTCTTAAAGTTTACCACGATCTATAAATATGCCAAGTTTCATTCAAATCGGCGAGGGGCAAGCCTGAGTCTCCCCTTGTTAGACATAGTGATAACATAAGTATCTGCAGTGTTTCCAGTGATTTACTTTTATCTATTTTTTAGTCTAGATATTTACTTTATTTACCTTTTTTTTCTTTATTTATGAATCTGAGAAAAGAGTAGACTGTGTACAGGAGGTCCTTTTCGCGGTGATTTGGTGAAGTTGTAATGGGTGTTTGATTTTTTAGTGATACGCGGGCATTGTCAGATGTATGAATGTGTTTAACTGCTGTTGCATCTTGTAATAATCACTTAGTATTTCATATATTAAATTTTGAAACATTACTTATATCTGTTTGTGACTTCAATAATTTATTTTTATTTTTTTTCGCTTTTATTTCCTTTAAGTTTGAGAAATATTTACTTTTTTTAATGGGGAGTGTCGCTGGAAGCCCTGTATATTTGAAAAACTAATTTTCAAATAATTCCGGACCTGTTCTATGCGTATCAGGTAGTGTCATTTCTATTCAATCTATTTAAACGCCCGCAGTTCGTCATTTCTTGCGTTGTCATGTTACAATTACGAGTTTTCTAGTAGTTTCCGATATGTTCTGAACGTTCCGTCTTAAAACGTGATAAATTTCGCAAAATCTTTAAATCGATTTAAAAACGTATAGTTTGTCATTTCTTTGTTTGTTATATTCAGTGCTTCCAGTGATTTGCTTTTATTTAGTTTTTTTTTACGGATTTACTTTTATTTTCTTTTTGTTTGCTTTTATTTACTTTAAGTTTGAGAAATATTTACTTTATTTTTTTTAATGGGGTATGTCGCCAGAAGCCCTGTATCTGTATCTCTTAACATTGGGAGTTGCATTTCAACGACATTTTTAATCATACGAATCTATGTATTATTTTGAAAATGGGCACATTTACTAAACAAACTTCAAAGGGCGACGGTTTAAATCGAAACGTTTCCGTTTAGTTTTTTCTAAAATAACGTAAATACATACTTACACAGTTATTTATAGGTACTTTGTAAAATTAAAATTGCTTTTTACGCGATTGTCTATAAATCTGTTTTTATAGCATTACATGTTTTTCCTGTTTTGTTTATAGGTATTAATGTTGAAGTACTAGATAATATTGATCTTGCAGTGTTTATGTGTCTCCCCCTGTTTCGCGTTTAAAATGAAAGTTTAAGTGTACGTTGGTTTGTATAACTTTCAGGCGAGTAACGTAAACGTTATTCAGTAAACCGCGAATGATGTTAATTTGCGAAACTTTATGAAAGCATCTTTAACGCGAATTTAATTTACCGCAAATTAAAGCGCAGTCGAGTCAACATTTTTTTTCATCTTTATGGATCTATTGTCGTTGTATCTACATATACGTATTAGGGCAAAACCTAAACCTGTCAAAATACTTACATTTTAGTGCAACGCAACCGATCGTACTTCCACTTGATTATCAACACGTAAATAAACATCAGAATGAACGCTTTAATTACTTTCAAATAAACATACCGGTTCTGATTTTAATGAAATTGAGTTTAGTTTGAGGTTGAATAATTATACGGATTCACTCACCACTACAATTATTTTTATACCGCTATATTTGAAAGTTGAACAGATATACGCGCATCGAAATTGTCCCCCTTACTAATGACGGTTTTAATATTAACGAGAATTTTATGATGCCACTGCCTCCCCTAACAAATTTATCGCGTGTCGTTAAAATAGTTACACGTGTTCATTACGTACGTGGCTCTTCATTTAATTACGTCGATTTTATTAATTTATATCTAATAATCAAATTTTAAACATTTGAACCGTTATCGTCAAAGTACGTTTTCAAATTTAACAATTAAGACTTACCTACCTGTTGAAAAGATTTTTTTTTGTATTATTTCGAAACATTTTAATAACCGTCGCCGTCGTGTCGATTAAATTAATCTCCAATTATAAATCGTACAGATGTTAAACACAACAGAAGTTCAGGAATATCATTAATCACGACGACTTACCTGAAAGAAATTAAAGGATTAATTAATAACCTGACACGGCTACCATAATTTAAAAAAAAAACGTAGGTACTATAATGATATAATGTGCAATCAACTGGTGATAAGTGATTTTTACGTCGAGTCCGTAATTTCCTCAGTCAATAAACGTTAACGAGCAAACCTTCCTTTGGTAAACCTTGAAGCGCAATATGCGTCTGCTCATTTATGGTCGCATTGATTTCCTTTAATTGCCGCGAGATGCGTGTTTAATATTTGACATAAGCTTAATTGAACACCAACATCGGATCTTACGCAATAGTAAAAAATCGTACAATTTGCATACCAATTAATTTACCAATCTCCCGAGATAGGTACCTACTATAATTTCCGTTATGACAAAACGAACGCACCTTCGGCTTAATACTGTGACGTTGGAAGTTTGATTCATCCTTCCGTATCCTTCCTATCCACGATGAACGAGATTCCAACGAGGAGTACGAGTTAATTTAATTAAGGTCCTCATAACTCATACATGGACGGATGAGTGCGTGACTGTCAAGAAGGCTACGCGTAAACACCCTGCCGTGCTTGCAGGGTGCGCCCGGGGCGTCACCACCTTCGATACCGTGCAAAATAACAGGAAGAAGCGCGCACGAACGCTAATATTTCCTTTGCATATTTATATAACGTATGATATATGGTACCTCTTAAATCGTTATCAAAGTAATAGCCGTTGCTGCTTTCACCAAATTGAATAATACCTCCTTTTGTCGGAGATAATATCGGGCCCGCAGTGAAAAATGAGGACCACTAATTCTTCTAAAAGCGAAAGCACACAAACACACATCGAAATCTATCAAACGACTCGAAATAAAATAAATGATGCGCATATAAGACATACTGTCATAGAAGAATAATATATTATATCGTCCATTTGTATCCAATATGGATTAGTTTAAGGTAATCTGTATTTCGTATCGTCGATTTCGATCGGTTAATATTTTATTAAAACTGCCGCGCAAAATTTTTGTGTTCTATTACCTAATACTCCCTCTCTGTCCGAAAATATGGTATACATTTTAATATTGTTTTTGTCCGAAAATATCGTATAAATTTGCGAAAAAAATCAATAAAACCAAAATTAAATATAAAAAAAATTTAATTCATTTTATCGTCACAATATAACTAAATACAAATAATTTTAGTGTAATCCAAATTTAGTTAAAGTGAGATTTAGCCTTGTCGAACGCTTCTTCTGAACATACATACTTTTCGGCTAATCGAACCTAGGGACGAAGTTTTATCTTATTTAAATGAGGAATTTCCCCCTCCTATCAACATAATTGATTCCATACACGTTTGTAATGTTATAAAAACGTTATCAAGAGTATTTCTCTCTAATTTATTAAATGCATCTTGAACACATTCAATCAAATTCATCAATTGTTTTTGGAGAAGCTTCATGTTGTAGAGATTGAATAAAGTTAAAAAAAACCCAAATCGAGAACGTTTAAATCGGGACTGTTTGGTGGTTGTGACTTAAACTGAATGTTCCAACCCTCAGTAGAACCTGCTGTATCATTATCAGAGGAATGTGGTTTTGCATTATCTTGCTGTACGTAAATTGTTTTGTTTTTATACTTCTGAGGAAATTTTGATTTAATTGCTGGAATAACATTTTCTACAATCATTTTTTTAGAGCGCGCTGCTGTAACGGATTCCACATTTTTCGTTATTAATGTTCCTTTAGTTCTATTCTTGGAATTTCTTTGAGCCGGTTCTTGATATAGAAAGGGCCATATTCCAATTTTACCGTCAAAAGAATGCTTTCGATGTGTGTCATAGCGTGGTCGAGCCACTGCAGCCATAAACATCACTTTACAACCGTTTGCTTTTGCAGTTTCTATCGGGTTATTCTTCGTCTAACATTATGTAATAGGAGCGTTTAACTTTAGTAAGATAAAACCATTTCTCATCAATTCGAACGTAATCAAATAAATCATCAAAAAGAATAGCTCCATTACTGGTATGATTTACTTTTGACAAGCAAAACTGTAATCTTTCCAATTTGTTTTTATCTGTTAAAGTAGGTTTAACTGTAGAAAGATATTCGCTTAAAATACTTTCGCCGTTTAAAAATATCAAACAGTGTTGATTTTGGAATATCAATTGCGAAAGAAAGACTACGAATCGTTCCTCAACGATTTAACGGTATATTCTTTATTTCGGCCAAATTGGCAGAATAATCTTTTCGTTTTCTTCCGCATTTTTCCTTCTTTTTTTGAAGAAACATCGACACAAATTTTACCTTCTCTGCATTGAGCTTGTGCCGTATGCCAGATTCTTCTTACGGTCGGACGGGATACGTGGAATACAGTTGCAACTTTATTAACCCAGATATGCCTAAGCGATGTTTTGACATTAAAACAAAAATAATTTTTTGAAAATATTATTCACTAGCATATAAGAAAAACAAATATTTATAAACAAATTTTTTTTTCAAAAAGTAAGTAATTTAGACCATACTATATATAGGACATTAGGAAAATACACCTTTATTTAAGCGAAATTATTTATTTGCATGAAATGATAGAAAACACTTGACATGAACACCAATGTCACATTTTTTACATCTTGTAGTGGTTTTTTGGTGACAGTGGTCACATCGGGTTTGCTTCTCTTGGGGAATTACGAAGTGATTAATACAATCAAAACGTAAATCAATCTGATTGACTTTACTTAGATGACCTTTTTGGTAAGTCGACTCTTTTTTATTTTGGATTAAAAACCCCGTAGCAATTCGTCTTCTAAAGCTAAGTTGGTCCAATTGTCCACCGTTTATTCGGTGCAATTGCCAAGCATTTTGAATTGCCATGTCAATACGGTGTGTTACCAAAGACAAGTACCATTTCTTCCCTCTAATTGAAATTCGGTATAAGCTTATATTTTGATCAGAACGATCAACGCCTCCCATATTGGAATTGTACATGTTGATGAGATGTGGCTGCTCTATTTGAACATTTTTCTTCTCTGCCCGAGAATAACGCTTGACCATATGAATCGGTCTAACTCCTGCAAAATTAGAACAAACACAAACCAAACTGTTGTCGTGCCATTTTACTGCAATGATATTTTGATCAACAATTTTTGCAAAATCGTAACTTCCTCGACGATTTTTCTTCGTGCACTTTGAATCGATCAGAGAAATATTTGTTAACCGATTTTCTCTAACGGTACCGGTGGCGTAAAAATTCCATTCGGTAAGTTTTTCAATTGGGGGAATCGAAGTGAAAAAATTGTCAAAAAATAGGTTAAATTTCCTGCCTGGCTATTTTTCACGTAATGCTTGGGCATATTCCAATACCACTCCTGCACCAACTCCAAGATCGGCAAAATTCTTACTTATATTGGTTGCAGCGCCTTGATAAGGCTCAAACCAATTCGAATATCCTAATCTGGTACTTTCAACCCAAAGTTTATATTCATAGCGCACGGGTTTACCACGAATATATTGTTTACATCCATGATGTCCGTAATATGGAACCATAACTTCATCAACTGAATGCATCTCTTCAACCGGTGAATTATTCAAAAATTTTTATTTAGCAAATCAAAAATAGGTCTGACTTTGGTGAATTTATCATTTTGATCTAATTGATGATTATTGCAAACATGAAAATTTGAAAATAAATACTCAAATCTGTCCCTGGAAATTCATTCATTCAAACATTCTTCTTCGTGGTACACGCATGTATTCACTAAGGATCAAAACGTCTAAAAAAGATTTGACCTCTTGCTTGCCTATGTTAGGCTTGCGATTTTTTTGTTGGGCGTAATTATTACTTTGGTTCGCAATGAGATCTGTTACTTCCTCGTCGAAAAACATTGAAAACAGTTCTAATAGATTTTCGAAATTTGTTGCATTATCAGCATTAAAAAATCCTGATGACGAGGAAGGTAAATCTTTTTTGATCCAATTGTGAAATTTCTTTTTAGGTGTTGTTCTCTTTTGCTTTTTGTTTGGTATTCTTGCCGTTAACAATGATAACGGTATTTCATCATCCGAGGAAAAGTCACTGTCGTATTTTGTTTGGATTTCTGCAAGAGCTTGTAGTTGAGATGCAGGCAGATTATTTACGGTCAAGTCATTTTCAGCGCCAGAATCTTCATCTGTGGGTGGCTACATCGAGGGGAGGAAGTAGTGTAATTTCTTCTACATTATCAATGGCTTCATCGTCCTCTTCTAACAATGTTAGAACATTGTGAAGAGATAGTCCTCTGAAAGAGAATGGTGGTCCTAATGTGCTACATATAGTACACCTCTCTTTCCCCTTCATAAATTACTACTTATTTTATAAATAATGAAAATTCGGCAATAGTAGCCAGTAATATAAATGTTTATTGTTACGCTATTTACTAATTTAAAAATTTATTATAATTTTTAGTATCTAAAACTTACTTACTTTCCAAATTGCACTTGGTAATTATTCATTTTTGAATTTTCACACTTTTGAAGTTAACACACAATCAAATTTAAACTCTGAAATCGCGAATAATCTTATTTTCCGCAAAGCTTTGGGTATAATCAACGATTTTGTGGGATACAAACTTTAAAGTATATCTTAAACTTTGCAGGAATTGAACATGTTTATTCCGTATAGTATATTAGGCATATCTGGGTTAATAGTACCGTGTTTTATATATTCTAATATCTGTTGCAAGATACCATAACGTTGTTCATTAACCAATTGCTCCGATTTGGCATCTCTTCTTTGAAAATTCACGTTATTTGGGTTAAAATTTTTCATTTTGAAATTACAGCGGTGACTTTTATTTTTCTTAAAAAAACTAATTTTTGGTCTTCAAATTCCATCTTAACTCAAAAGCAACGCCTGTCAAATATGTCAGATTATTTAGCTATCAATGTAAACAATACCAATAATGAGTATTGCTAGTTGCTTTCGAAACTCTAGATAATCTAAGATTTTCTTTCAAATGTATATCATATTTTCGGACAGAGGGAGTAATTTTAATGTATTTAACGCGCATATACATAAATAAACTGAATGCAAACGTGCATTTGTAAAAGCCAGTTTGTCGAATACGTCCGATACTGATACCCACAGGGAGTGCAGCTAGTCGTCCACGTATTAAATCTAAAGATATGTTTAGTTCGACTGTAAATTTATTACTTCTGCACTCGTATAAAGTCTGCGTTAACGTTTAAATACGCGACATCTTCGGAATCTCGGGAATCGAGCCGATTAAGGACGACGCCCATTGATTGAAAATGTCGTTTTCCTTTTAATAGGAAACTTTCGACTTACAAAATTCGCTATATCCGCTATTGTAAAAACACGTTCGCGAACCGACACAGACGTAGGTATATAACGGACGAAAAAAGAATTAGATTGATTATAGTTTGAACTTATGGGTATTCTTCGTCTCGCGGTGCAATTTAGCAATAACGATGTTGTTTTTCTTAGCGCGAGTTTGCGAATTTGTCAGGGTTCGTCGGAGCGAGTAAACGGACTCCCGTGAAACCCGAGCAGTGCGCACATAGAACGTCTGGATTAACTCGACATTACTGTAGCCCGAGGTTTTGGGCTCGGAAATGTGTCTGTATGTTCTATATAAGCGACGCTTCTAACAAACCCACCTCCAAATCCCTTTTATCCAACTTCAATAAATTGGAGAGAAGTTTAGGCGCATATGGCGTTTCTTGGGAAACCACCGCCATTATATAGGTTGTAACAACTAAACTTTTACATAAAACATTTCGCCGAGAATAGGAAAACATACAAATATCTATGATTCGGTCTTACATCCCTTATAATTATGCCGTTTCCAGTTTATATAAACCTATTTGTAAATCTCATATAGGTGCGTGTGACGTTCTCCCTTATATAAAAAATCACGTCCTTTCGTAAAAGAATTAATAAAAAAAATGAGCATCGCAATCTTTAAAATAGATAGTTTATTTCCTATTTCCCTGCTACCCGGTCGAATACAAAAAAAAACCCGGAGACAATGGAAAACAGCCGAGAGACGTAAAACCTCCGCACTAATTAGTCTTTGGCATGATAATTACGTCTTCAAAGGAAAACGGGACAAGACTTCGTCAGCAAACAGAGCTAATAATTAAAAAACGGAAGCTTAGCATTCTTTCAGCTGGCTCAGTTATTATCAAGCGGAAAATCCATTTTTAAAGGAATCTACTAAAAGGGACACGAAGGGAATTCCTAATACCTCTGTTTGGCGAATGGATTAGAAATGGGGATTCGCGAAAATCGCTTTTTCTGCTGAATACTGAAAATTGAAATCTTCACCGGCTCTCGCGCGAGAGGGCCGGCCTTTTCTCGCCTCTCGAGGAAAAATAGTTGCGCGCAGTTCATTAATATTAATTACTAACAATAAATTCGACACAAATAATTTTCAACTTGATAAGCACTCGAACAATATCGTAATCGACGTACTAATATAGAAAGCTTTTTTTTAATATAAACTATAAGTTACTACATTTTTTACAATTATTATCGATACGGACAAAATAAAATTCATTTTAAAATAAAAGATAGCAGATATTCATTTAAGAGGCCCGACTTTCGCGTTTTGTTGATAACACGACGCCAGGGCACTATAACTGTTGAAGTGCTTTCCATGGACTTTTGCTTGACAAAATCCAAAATGCAGAAAATTTTAGACACGCGAATAAATTATGCAAATCTTTTGTAAAAACGCTAAGCAGAAGTTTTGACGGAAACTACTTCGAATGCTGTTATGATAATTGAAAAAGTTTTTATTTTCTGTATATATATATATATATATATATATATATATATATATATCAAATTGAAAAAAAGTGTTAGTGAAACGCAATCGATTTGTGATTAAATGTGTATCGTAAGTTTAGTGGGTAGGTATTCGTAATGTACCTAATTCAAAAAGCTAAAGTGTTGAATATTTTGACAATTATCTATAAATATGCTCTACATTTAAAAGGTAAAAATACACTTTTATACTCATAATATTCAGTAGACGTATTTCAGTAAATATAGTTTTACAAAACTTAATAGAAGAACGATTTTATTTTATTCAAATTAAAAATTACCAATTTCGAAAAATTTTTGTGCTTCGTACAAGAATTTTTTATCCGCTTTGCCAATAACGTCCCCAACGGCAGTTGTTTGTTTTATTTAAAAATCGTACTCTAAAAATTATTTATCTACACTTTTGGTTGCAAATGATCTAATAAGAAAGTTAGCCTAGTGTCGTAGACCTGAAAAATGATAAACCCCGTAACCCAGTTTTACTGGACGGATTTTCGTAAAACTTTCGTTATTGAGTTTGTAATAGTGAGAAATAAAAAGTTTATCCTTTAAAAATTAGTCCAAAAGTTTTTCGAAAAATAGTGAAAATGTTAAAAAAGTTGTACGTTGAAATGTAATAATTTCTGCCAATTGAAGTGTTATAGTCAAGAAAATGGAAATTCTTATGGTTCTCAGAATTACCGAATATGAATTTGTGGTTAAAAAATTAAAATTAAAAATATTTGATACAAAATGGCGAAGGTATAACGTCACAAAATATGTAGATATAATTCGGTTAAAAAGTAAATTTCAAAATTAAAGAATTGTCGAAATGAAACAACATGAAATTTTTTTAGTAGGAAAATATTTACAAAAATTTATGAAAAAAATGATAAACAATTGTTATAAAAATATTGTAAAAAGTAAGTACCTACTTAATCAATAATAAAAATAATATTTTTATCTTAAATTAAAATTATTCTTCTTCATTTTCTCATTCTCGATTTTATTATTTAATATCACTGGTTATTTAAAAAATTGACTTTTATTTACAAACTTTTGGAATGAATATCTCTACAACGATGTATCGTAGAAAACAATTTATAGAAACTTATAGTATTATTTTGACGTGATGCATGAGATCCTATCAAATTTCCTATAATTTCCTGGACATCCTGCATAATAGTGCTAGACGATATGTTATTTTTTTTAAATTTTAAGCCGGCGTAACTTTACTTTGCAACTCAAACTTTTCACTGCAGTTTACTTTAAAGCGTAAAAAGTTCAAATTTGTAGTAAGTCGCCCACCAGAGGTGGCACAAAAGCACCCTAAAGGTGGCATTTACCCCTAAAGCACAAAAAAATATATACGAAAAATAGCATATTTATGGATGTGTACTCAAAAAAGGGCATGTATCAGAGCTCTATTATTTATTTCCCAAACTACCATGACATAAGTATTTGTAAAAAAATATTTAAAGCTGATGGTTTAATTTTTCCTTAAAAATCACTTTTCCGAAGTTTGAATTTTTATAATCGCAAATGCCAAGTTTGATATGAAATTTCGGGCATAAGGAAACAAGATAGAAAAACAACATACGTGACGAAAATGTACTATGAAATGTGCCAAAAATAATAGTTTCAATTCAAGAGCTGTGTTGACATGATAATGATTACGAAATGATAACTTGATTACGGCTTTTTCCACAAACCTCCTGGCATTAAACAAAAACGACCGCCATTTTTAAACATTTTAAAATATTTTTGTTTTAAACTAACCATCATATAGGGCTCACCACCACCAAAAATATATATTTTTTTAAATGGTCGACTATCTATGTGCATGACATTGTCAAAACGCATTGTTAAAAAAATTAAATTCTTCTAATTTTAACTAATATTATCTATTGTTTGCATATAAGTAAGATTGACATCTAGGTGCGCCCCATCGATAATCGACATGATTATATCGATCAAGGTGCAGGGACACATCGTAAAAATCGTCAAATATAAAACTCAACATAATATAAACAGTTAACGTAACGTAAATCGAGTGGAATTTGTATAAATAAACGTGTGCTACGATAAAAAACGTCAAATAAAATAAATAAAATTGACATGAATAAGTCGCCTTGGTCTTTTTCTTCCTTGCATTTGTAATTGAAAAAAGAATTGATGACGAAACGCCGCGGTCTAAAAAGCAATATTATATTAAACTGACTAGATAATACGTAACCGAACATACACAACTAAATTGTCCGCCAAAAAAAAACCGGTCCCCCAAAATAAATACATAATAAAATATTTTATTAAATATTATAAAAGTGTTATTTGTTTGTGCGTTATTTCGCGTTATTTATTTATTTAAGTGTGTTTATTTTATAAAAGTTAAGTAACCGTGTATTTTATATTTAGCTAATAACAATTTTTTTTTGTTATCGATGCTTATTCAATTATTACAAACAGTCTGGTTTTAATTATAACAGACAAACTTTTCTTGATAACAACATTAACATATGTCGATAAATCATGCAACAATAAACTACACGTCGTTGATTATTTATGAAAAAAATGCTACCAACATTTACAAAAAGGTCCATTGTAAAAACCTTTATTTTTATTGCATTAGAAAAAAAATCACTTTCACATTAGTAGGTATTTCTGTTCCTTTTAAATTAAATTCGTTTATGCGTCAATTACAATATCTAGTTAAATCCATAAATATTTAAGGCTTTTGCGAAATATTTCGGGGTGGCCGATTTTTTTGCCGGTCAGTTTAATTTCGAAATCGAATTAAAAAAGCAATACATATCATTATTTTTTCATACGAATACCACCAACTTGCGTTCATGTCTCCGCATAATCTTAGTAAACCGAAAATCGAGCAATTTTTACAAAAAAAACACCGTTTGACCAAATGAAAAAATTAAAATACACACAATCCGTATCTTAACTACGTAATAATCTCAAGGTCGACATAAAAATAATTGAACTTCCTATTACCCCCTAGTCTTAACGGAAGCAGTGGTAATATTGTAAACGCGCCTTATCGTTAGGAAGTTCTTCTCATTATAATAACTTTATTTTACTGTCAGACGGTTAGAGTGAATCCCCTTTTGCCTGTCAGAAGCTCGCTCATTATTAAATGTAACCGACAATAAGCGTACCTACAGATTAAAATCGTAATAATAATCTTTGGACCGGCGATGGCGGTATAATTAAAAATATTTCGTATTTAACGTCGAAAATAATTTTTCAGCGTCTGCAAATTTTACAAATTATTTATTTCGGAATTTTCTAAAAAAAAAACCTATCCACCAAAACTCCACTTCAGTTGTCAGTATGTGATATAATTTAATAGATGGTTACTATCTACTATTATTACGTAAAGTGGCGAGGAATCGTAGGATAAAAAACGAATTTAGTCGACGAATACGAGTTCCATGCAAGAGATGTATCTGAAGCGTATCTGAGGGTCGAATAAGTGTCAATCTCGAGCCTTATATAACAATGTCGCGGGATTTTTTAGCGCTCCTCTTTTTGCACAAGTGCCGAGGAAGACGCGTTTCTTGGAGAGGTCGAGCGTTCGCACCGCAGGAGTTAACGATTGGGGTGACGCGGTTGACTGGACCGATACCATCGAGACAGTAATGCGACTTTAATAACTGGAGCCCGAACGGATTATCAACAACGGGCAGCGTTCACCGTCCGTGAAATTATTTTGGGTCGTACGTACGCGCACTTCGCCAACTTTTAGCGCGTCCCAACTCACGCGTTTTGGCAGTTCCTAATTTGTAGAGGAACAACGTGTAATTTAGTTTTGTGTAGATAATTTACAAAGTTAGAAAACAAATCTCGAATGCCGGTGCGCGTTTTCGATTTTTTTTTGCAACGTACGTCGCGACGTGTATTAATTTAAACCGGACTTTTGAAGCTACACGGGGACTTACGAGTAGATTTCGCGTGCACGGTCGAAAAGAAGATTATCGAATCTTTTAATCGATCTAGACACCGAATGACATCACCGGAAGTTCCATAATTCCGGTTTTAATGAGCCGGACCGCAGGACTAACTAAGTGGTCGTCGTATTCGTCTCTAGTAGTTGACCCCTTGAACCGCCCCGGATGCCGCCCACGGGTCACTAGATCAACGAGACAATGTCATCGTGCTAATTACTTGTTTTGATGAAGTGACAGTCAGTTCTACCACCCGTTCATTAAACCAAATTATAAGTAGACTTTTTAGAGCCAATTAAAACATTTGCTTGACGGATACAGCGAATTCCCTCGGAAAATATGTTGTGTCAAAACAAAGGGCGTTCCTTCCAGTTTCCTCTGCGTTTTTGTCGGGGGGGAGGTAATTTCACATCCACCTTTCTGATCTTTCGCATACTATTTACAATTTAAAGCTCGCAACTCGTCACCTATGTTTTAAATGTCTTTATTCATAGGATTTGTGTTGGAAAATCGTCGAAGAGCATGAATGCTTTGAATATAAACGAGCAACGGCGCTGAAGTAGTGAGAAGAACGAGCAGTAATGTAACTCTTTAGAATGATTTGTAACGTTTGTGTGAAAGCAGACGTGGTTTCTCCAGCTAAACGTGTGCGAATTCAGTAAGGATACTCGAGTTTGCATACGAGATGCTTTCAAAACGAGCCCCTTTCATGAACTAACAAGGGATTTTGTATTTGAGAATTCCATTTTGCGACATTAAAACATTAAATTCCATCGTACGGGTAGAATTATTCAAACCGTGCTTCGAAAAAGCTATGCACTTACAAAAACTCGTTTTAGCCCAGTAAAATTAGACGGGAAAATTATTAACCAGCCAGATTTTGCGCGGACCTTTATTTTTATGTTTTGAACTTAATCTCAAATGTCCCCTTCGATGGCACATCCGCAAAACTTGCTATAGAGTGCGAAAGGAGGTAAAATTTAATTTTTCGCAATGATTTTTGAAACTATCGCATTCTCCCAAACTCGAATTATTTCATTGTCAATAGCAAGATTTAAATTGAAATATTATTCTCTAAGTCGAATTATTTAGTCGAACGCTATGTAACCGGAACATTTTTCTTTGTGCATTTGCAATACAAATGCGGGCAAGTTTATTCCATAAGTCGAACTACGGTCGAATGCTCCTTACAATTAACCTTTAAGAAAAGGCACAGTTAAAAAATTATTACGGCGACGCACAGTGGGACGGGATATCGTAAAACGTGGCAGAAACTATTTTGATTTATCTAACTGCTTTAACTATTTGGTATATCATTTAAATTGAATAAATATAGATAATTTATAATATTTTACAAGTTTTATTTTAAAAATAAATGTAGATAAAGGGTTTAAAAAAGTTAAAATAAAAATACCTCGCAATATGATCTCGTGACATTGATCGGTTGTCACATATGTTGTAATTTAGGACCTGCCGAACAAAAAATGTAATACGTAAAAAGTTATATAACGGTCAGCTTTTGAACTACAGTCAAACACGAGCTGTGATGGGCGAGTAGATATTGTTTGAGAACAATGTTTTTCGAACATTTCATAGTAAACCATTATTTTTATTGATCACAAGAGAAATTTCATAAATATTTTTCATACATATAAATTCATATATAGGGTGTCTCTGAAATTGACTTTACTGAACTAAAAATTTCATCGCAGTAGGAAAAAATGTATTGCTTATAGAATATTCGACTTATTTTGAAAACAAAGTTTATCAAGCAAAATAATTACATTTATTATATAACGTACGTACTCAAAAAACTCTTACTAAAAAAATAAAAAATTATTACTCCTATTAAACTGTTCAGAAACATTCACAAAACAAACTTTTAGAAAATCTTCCTAAGTAATTTAAAAAATAAATTAATAATCGAATAAAAGATGGTCTAATAAAAGGAAACAGAGAAAACAGAAAATGTTTCTTCTTCTTCATCGAGTAGACTATTCAGGTATCTTTTTCTATTGTAATTAAATTATTCTAATCGTAAAATTAAAATAAAATTACAGTTACAATAGAAAAAAGTGTAGTTTAGTCGTCTGATGAAAAAGAAACACTTTCTGCTTTCTCTTCTTCGTCAGACGATTCATCTGTACATCGAAAAATGTTTGTCTCCCCGAGCGTATATAAAACATCTGTATACAATTGCTTCAACTTTTTTTGTGGGAAACTAAACAGTTTACTAATTCAGCGATTTTAGAACACCGACAAAAAACATGTAAAATTTTTGAAGTTTTTCGGCTTTCTGCTTCTTCTACAATTGAAAATGAATAGAGAAGAATGGAAAGTTACTTTAAAATATTCGAAATATCGGTCGAAGTTTACTTAAATTATTTTGCAATAAACACAGAGTCGACTGTAAGTTTTGTCTTATAGGCCATTATCTTCAAATGTCGCATAAGTCGCAGTATTTTTTTTTATTATGCAGTAGCTGTATGTATTAGCTATACTTCTATGCAAAAAAAGTAACCTGATACAGCTTAATAGTAAACTAAAAGTCAACGACTAGTTGATTTAGTGACATGAAGGAAATGAAATTTAGTTACAAAAATAGATTAATTATAATAAACAAAATTAGGCACGTTAATGAACAATAACTTATTAAATAAGTTTATATACCTGTAGACTTTGCATCCATCTCGATTTCGACTCACTTTTGTATTAATTATCTATATAAAACTAAACGAAGAACAGAACAACTATTTTGACGTGTAATAAACAATTTATACGAGTTTATCGGAATTGCTAGTTCTGCCTGTATTATTACAAGGAAATATGTGACAATAGCAGTAATTGTTTGATCGTATAACATCCATAGATGATTAAGCTATTATAAAATAGGAGTTTAACAAGTAAATATGATATTTCAATTTTTAATTTTCTGCCACGTTTTACGATATTACGACGTGACGGGCGAAATTGTTCTAACAACGTTATTTAATAATTTCGCTGCATAAACAAGCGCAGTATAAGTATTTTGTGCAATTACAATTGGAGTACAAAGTACAATTGGATTGGATTACTCATTATCGAGTAATTTCTATTACATTTCTATAACCTGAATTCTCCTTAAGTCGAACGTTTTTAGGTGGCAAGTGACGATTTAACTATTGAATTTTACTGGACTATTTTTTTTTAAGAGCAAATTATTTATCAAAATATAGGTAGGCATCTCTTATGTAAAATTCATAACTCTAACGAATAGATTAGATATAAGAAATAAAGCGCTTCCATCAATCTTGAATTGCATTTTAAATGAATATTAATTAAGTGGAACGAATAATGGATTCATATGCAGCAGCGATAATGCTCGCTATTACCATACGATTCTCAGTAGTTGTCGCTTCGAATCCTCTAACAACCTAACCAATCTTATTATCCTGTCGGAGCAATCTCGATGTCTCTTTTGTTCGTTACACGTTAACGTCCTACTACATAATGTTCAAATCGAATTCGATAATGCTAAAACCTTTTTAGTACTTCGACAAATTTTTATACCTACGATACTGCGACTGTAGGACTGTAGGATTTTCAGCAGTCATTTTATTTTATTGAAATTAATAAATTTTCGGTCGGTTAAAACTATCTAATTTCTTTCGTAGATCGTCAATTTGACGGATTCGATAAATCGGATGGACGATGTGACTAAAAATCAAATAGCGGCCGATCCCAACAAATCCAGTCAAACTTGAATATATACAGTGAGTTTCAAAAAGTTCTTTCCATATGGAAAACTTTTTTATTATTGGTTTGTCAAAAAATTTCATTCTCGATCAAAGTTGGTGCAACCTCTAAAACTAATAACGAATGCATCAGGCGTTATCAGATTAGTAAATTTTGCTCAAGAATAAAGTACCATTATTTTTCAACATATCGGAAAATTTTATTAAAAAATATTCTTTAGAATTACAAATAATACTTAAATGTAAATTTTTATCGTCATGTTTTAAAATTGAAAAATTTTGGGTTAATTGTTAAAAAATTGTTAATCATTGTTAAATAAAAATTTATAATTTACAATTGGTGTTGTCACATAAATTAAAAAAAATTTCAAAGATTGTTACTAATCTAGTGAAAAATGGCCAAGTTTCCACTCTAATAAATCTTCTCAGACAATTTTTTTTTTAAAGATAAAAATTCGTCACTTTATTCAATCAATTTTAAATTGACTTTCTGTTAAACAATGAAAATAAGCCTAATTAATCATTCTGTAGACACAAATTTGACATCAAATAATTACACTTGAGAAATGAGAACCGAAAAATCGCAAGTTCAAAATATGACGATGAAAATTTATATTTAACTATCATTTGTAATTCTAAAGAATATTTGTTAATAAAATTTTCCGATACGTTGCAAAATAATGGTACTTTAAATTATGGTACTTAAAATTTACTAATCTGATAACACCTAATTGGTTCATTATTATTAGTTTTAGAGGTTGCACCAACTTTTATCGAGAATGAATTTTTTTGATAAACTAATAATAAAAAAGGTTTCCATATGGAAATAACTTTTTGGAACTCGCTGTACTTACAAAAAAATGTCTTTTACTAGTTTTGTCATTTATTGTTTGTTGCCAATATTCTTTTCATTGAATATACTCACCGATTAAGTAAAACCTATAGTGCATTGAGCAACCATTTCATGAATAAGGTTAGAAAAAATTAAAGACGCATAAATTTAAAAGTAAATTTATACTTTTGCACGATCAAATGTTTTAAACGGTTACAGAGGAGACGTCCCCTAATCGAACATCAATTTTTAGTACCTACCCATGTCTTATGATAAAACCTTTCCAGCAATTCGAACGAAACCGTAACGTACGGAAAAAAAAGTGTCCAGACAAGATCACAAATTCTAAAGGTTATCAAATATTTCAGTTTAATTAAGTTATAGTCTGTATGTCTGTACACTTGTACAAGTAAAAGTACCTATACTTAAAATTTGCAATTTAAAATTGCCCGATTAAACAGTAAATATAATTTTTATGTAACGTCGGTATATTACACTCGTTTGAAACTAGCTGAAACTTCAAACCTTCCTTTTATGCAGTTATTTACATACTAATTGCTCCAGGTTGTGTATTTACATTTTTATAAGATAATTTTTCCCGACTGTTTCGAAATAAAATGCACAAAGGTATACGGCGGTTAAAGAGATCGAAAACTGACTGTTCCCTTAAAAAATATATAAAAAATCGCACGTAATTTTTATTATTGATAAAATACAGTCAATTGTCTTTTGTTAAATTTGCCGCATCTGCTCGCTTTTTGTTTATGATATTTTATTAATACAAAATTTTAGAAACGACACTATTATCAGGGTAAGATTAGGTAAGTGTGTTAGGGTTGTTGAATTGTTTCACTTTTATGTAATCATGTTTTATGGAATTAATAGCTTGATCATTAATATTTTTGTATTATTTTTCAGCGTGTATTCAGAGTCCGTCGTAAAGTGCGGGAGTGGAGTGTCACGTTGCGCGAGCGAGTGTTGGACTTGTTTGGGACTTTATGGATGCGGTTTGGCCACTCTGCACCGGCGCCATTGAGGTATTTATAGTTTTATTTAAATTATAGAAATCTGATGAGGCATTAAACAAATTTTCACGAGATGTTTTCGGGAAAACCTTCTAGTTACACTTAATTAAAACTCGTGCGAAGCGCACGACGTCGGCGTCGTCTCGCCACCGTGTTCTTATAAGAAAATTGTGGAATTCGAAAGCTTTCTGAAGGTTAATAAAGATTTAATTTTTGCAAATTCGAAACTCACGGAACCACGTTTATGAGTTACGTCAAAGTAACGCAATATCGCGTTTCTATTCGAATAACAACAAGATAGAGGGGGAGGGGGGCGCAAGATGTTAGTTTTCTGTAACAAGAAGTTAATCTTTGCAAGTAAAACTTCATTACGGTTATTTGATAACAAACTAGATAATTAAAACAAACGTAAATACGAAAGAATTCGAATACGGATTTTCTTTGTTCGCGTATCTTTAACAGGTTTTTTTTTTGAATTTCCAAGTGGGTTTTTTTCTTTTTTTTAATTTAATTTTTGCATCAACCTCTAAGGGTTATTAGCGTAAAAGGTTTGATGGTTTGCTTTACACATTGATTGGAATTACATTTTATATACACGATTATTTTAAATTGTGATCTGAATAAGCTGTTTAGAGCAGTTTAGAGAGCAGTTTGAGAGTCGTTTAGAGCAGCGTGAATATTGTGTGGAATGTTGTTTAGTGATCTTGCGCGGGCGTACTTCTTGCAGGATAAAATTAAATGTTTGATGGTGATGATGGTGTGGCAGGTGTCGCATATCGGTGGTTCTTTTTGTTTAAGTATGTGTTCGTGAGTCAGTTTGGTGTGCGATTATTTGTTCTTTTCTATGGGGAGGAGTCTTTGGGAAGGATCGGGTGGATGGTTTTATTTCGGAAAGTTTGTGATTAGTTTGCGTCCAGATATTTTGCCAGAAGTTGAAGATGTGTTTAATGTCGGTGTGTGGAGATTCAAGTTATGTTCGATAGGAAATTGCGAATGAATTGCAAAAAGTGGCCATCGAGTCCCCATTCTTGTAGTTTATAGGTGATGAGATATTTCCAAGTCATGTCAAAAGCCTTTTGTATGTCAAAAGATACTGCGAGGAGATGTTGTTTGTTAGGGAAGGCTTCATTAATATTGGTTTGGAGGTTCACTATGTTATCATTTGTGGATCTATGACGGCGGAAGCCGCTTTGTGAAGGGGTTAACAAGTTATTATGTTCTAATGTCCAGGTCAGTCTGTAATTTATGATTTTTTCTAGAAGTTTGCACATAGTACATGTGAGAGGAATCTCTCAAATGAGTTTGCTTCTGATCGTGGTTTGTTTGGTTTTAGGATTGGGATAACGATAGCTTCGGACCACGTGCTTGGGTATTGTCTGCTTGTGAGTATTTTATTATAGAGCTTTAGCAGATAAGAGATAGCTATGGGGGGGAGGTGTTTTAGGAATATGAAAGGAATGTTGTCGGGACCTGGCGAGGAGTTTTTACAGTTTTTCAGTTGCTTCATCTAATTCCTTGAGGCTGATGTGGGAGTTTATCGAGTGATCAGAGTTGTCATTTATGAGTACTTCATTAGTTTCGGTTTTATCTTTGTAAGAGCGAAAGTGAGGTTCGTAGTTAGAATCGCTGGAATAGTTTTGAAAGTTGTTTGCAATTATTTCAGCTATTTCGTTGGTAGAAGTGAAGGATTGCCCATGATTATTTATTAATGTTATCGTATTGTATGTGTTTATGCCTTTAATTTTTTTGATTTTGTTCCATACTTGTGTTATGGGTGTACTAGGAGAGATCTTTGCCACGAAGTTGGATCAAGATTCTTTCTTGCTGTTTTTCATTATGTATCTTGCTTTAGCACGTAGTTGTTTGAAGGTTAATAGGTTTTCTAAAGTATTGTGTTTTTTAAGACAGTAAAAGGCATGTTTGGAGCTCTTAATAGCCTCGGCGCATTTGTTGTTCCACCAAGATACGGTGGTTTTGTGAAGGATATACGCTTTTACCTACGGCCACGTTGGCTGAGTTTAATATGGCGGATGTAAGGGCAGAAAGGAGATCATTAACGTTGGAGGATTCAGAAAATTGGGGTAGGTTTTTTTCAATTAGATTCGAAAAGTATTTTCCATTTGGGTAGAGGAAGTACTGATGGAGTCTGTTTATCATAACGTATAATAATTGGATGGTAGTCACTTCCGGGTAGGTGGGCAAGAGTTTCCCAGGATAAATACGGGGCGATGGTGGCGTCACAGAGCGATAAATCGATACAGGAGAATGATCCGTTGTATGCGTTAAAGCGCGTTTTCCCGCCTGTATGAGCTATTTAAAAAGTTTTCGACCGTTCTTCCTTTTGTGTTGGTGTGGTCTGAACCCCATATTACGTTATGTGCATTAAAATCGCCTATTATTATTTTCGGATATATTTATTAGATCGTTTAGATTAAAGTCTTTGTCTAAAAATTTGATGTTATATTCCAGATTTATTGCTATCGCTTCGAAGGCGGTGTTTAAAGGAATTTCAGTTGAAATGAATGAGTCTCTAACGTAGATCGATACCCCTCCGCTAGGTCTGATGCTTCCTGTTCTATTTTTTGAGTAAACGTCGTAGTGTTTTAATTTATGGCGATGGTCGTTTAGAAAATGGGTTTCCTGCAGGCAGAGTATCACTGGTTGTTGTTCGGATAGTAACAGCTGTAAATATGGTAGATGGGAATAATACCCATTAATGTTCCATTGCGCTAAGAAGGAGTGAATCCATTGATTAAAAGTTGTTAAGGAAGCGTCACTGTCGTCTTCGGTAAAAGATGTTTGGGATATGTTTTCATTTTGAAATTGGTTTAGGAGCTTCTTTTTTATTCTAGTACATCTAGATTTTATTGAACGGGAATTTAGATGCGGGTGAATGTTTTCTAACGTCTGTATTCTCTTGCGGTGGTGATTGGGTCGCTGGATCCATAGATATTTTCTAACAAGTGGCAGATTTGTTGATAGTTTAACACGTATGAGGAGGGCGATTCTTCTATAATTTTTTGGAGGGGTGTCGAGACTTCTAGTACGTTGTGGGTAGGGGATCAGGTGAGGAACGTTTAGCTTATTTTGATTTTCTATTTGGCTGTGATCGTGGTTTTAAGAATGTTTGGTTGGCTGTGGGGAGGACAGTATTGACTGTAGGGGGGTGTCTTCTTCAGCCGGGCTTATGTCAGTAATTGACTGGTTATCGTTCTCGTTCGAATCTTTATGCTGTTCTTGTAGAGAGGAACGTGGATTTATAAATGTACATGTTTCTTGATTAGATATAGTGATTTCGGATGAAGTTTTGGAAGAGGTGGGAAGATGCGGTCTCTTTTTGCAGGGTAGTTTAGGTGGATTAGGTAGTGAAGGGAAGGCAGGTGGGGCGTGAATTTTAGCTGTGATTATTTCGGAGGTTACTTGAGAATGATTGTCGGTGTTTACGGGGGGTAGAGAACTATTGATATTGTTCGGGCAGGTGGTAGTGGTAAGGTGTTCTTGGTTACATTTATAGCATTTAAGGTATTCGGTTTGTAGAAAAATTCTACAGTGTTCGTTTTCTAGTTGTAAAACAAAGGATAGGTAGGTTGGTTACGTCGCTGGCCTCTGTATAGACGAATCTACGAAAACTGAGTAGTGCGAGTAAACCGGATTTTCTAGCCCAGATTAGACGAAGTAGATTGGTGAGGGAAGGTTTGATTTTAAGTTATTTTTCAAAAAGTGTTCCAATTGTTGATTTGTTATATGGGGGGAGACGTAAGGCAGTAGAAGTTTCTTGGCGGGATTTATTAATTTTCTTATTTGTATGTCTTGATTACCGATATTAAGTGATTTGGTGGAAAGCAACAAGTTGTTTACTATTTCTTTGCTAGAGAGATAAATACATATCCGCTCGTTAGATATTCTCGAGGCCGCGATAACATTTCTCGGTTGAACTAATTTGCCAATCGCATATAGTATTCTTTGATTTTAATGCCTTCAACTGAATTTAGTAATACGCCTTGTTGTTTGGTAGGAAAGGAGAAATTCGGTTGACGTTTGAGGATATTCGAATATGAGCGGCGTTGGTTGGTAGGGTTAAGTATGGTAGGTTCCATTGCTTCTGTTGTTTTATTGATTGGGGAAGTCGAAGTAGGGAGTGGTGGGTTCATAGTTATAGGGGGAAACCCCCTTATTAATTAATAAATGAAGCGACGTAGTGGTTGGTTAGATTATGTATATCTCGATGAATAAAGACACTAACCTTGAATGATGCAACTAGAGAAAATATGTACGCACTCTGTCGCGGTTCAAACAAAAGTCCTCCAAGCGGGTTTTTACGCGAATGTATATGTTTTATCACGATGAGTTCTACGTAATTAATTTTTGAACGCGGTAACATAAAACGTTCATCACAATTAAAACCAACGTATTTCTGGGTACATATAGTTTGGTACATGGAGTTGATTTTCGGAAGGGCCGGCGGATTGGGTCGGTGCACGTCACGGTGCTACGAAGGGATATTTTAATATGTTTAATGAGTACAGATAGTGGAAATGGCCATTACAAAGTAAATTGCAATGGCCGACGAGCGACGGCGTCGGTAAGCAATCACGTTCTGTGTCCGAACGATTCAAATCCGCAAATTTAACGTGCAGCAACGTGCTGCTCCGTTAGGTCGCTTTGGCATTATCCATAAACTGCGCTTAATATCGCATTTCGTAATCGAAACCGTGTGCAAATGCGGATTTATATCGTCCTTAATCATCCATCATTGCCGGATTAAGCGAATTCGACCAGATTAATGTGGACGCCGCCGCCGCCGCGATGCATCCCGTTCACTTTAGGCTCTATTAATTACGCGACCGTATAAAATAGATACAAACTCCGATGCACCTGTCTGACCTCTTTACAGTTGCACAAAATACTCTTACAATGAAAATCCGACAATACGCAAAAGGGCAAGCCCGACACGGCGTGAGAAAATTGCTTTCGAATACAGCTGCCTAACTCGATGTACAATTACTTTTGTCCGTTATTAATCCTTTTTTCTTTCCTTGCTAACTTCATTAACGAATCCTGAAACAATGCACGTTGCAACTGAATTATTAACACTTTTTAGGGATAGATCTATTGTTATTGCGGTGCCCACGGCATTTTATTAACGAACCAGGAGAAAAGCAGGAGTTTCGTGTACCGTTGAATAAACAGCTACTCAAAAAGATATAACAAAGTTATTACAGCCATAGGTCCTTTGAAGTTTACTTTCATAACGTGCAGTGTAATATTTTTCGAAACGTTCCCGTTAGGGTTCTAGTTTATTTTTAAATACAGCTTTCGGCTGTTTAAAGCCTACATATGCTTCAAAAGCCAAATAAATAATAAGTAAAAATCGACTTTTTATTGTAAATAAAACATTTTTCGTAGTAACTAATTGGGTTTACATTGGAAAATTAAAGAATAACATTAATAATAATAAAAACAGGGTGGCATTTACATTATATTTTTATATTTAAAAAAGAAATTATCTGTTTTTACTTACTTTTCATATTAAAAAAACAATTTTTGTTTACTATACTTGCTTCGTTATATTATGAATAAATGTATAGGTATCTTATTATAAAACAAAACAATTTAGTAAAATTTCAAAACAAAGCTTTGCATAATTTAGTTCCTAAAACATAATATTTAAACGAACTTGCAAATAAATTTGCGAGTTGTTATTTCTTTATGTTAATTATTTTCGGGCTTACATTTGTTAACGTTATTATAGTATTTATTTGTCTTATAATTAGTATAAAATTTATAGTACATAGATCTATGTAATATCTGAATTTGAATTATTTAAAATTATTATTTGTTCCAGTAACAAAATATTTTAAATAACTTTTGATTAAGAACCCTTTATTACGTGATGGTGAGTAAAAAATGAAAAAAATTACCTTCTAGGTAGCAAATCAATAAAAAAATAACTACAATAAGATATATCTCTTATCCACTTCGATGATTAGGTACCTGTTAATTACGTGACGCCAACATAATTTATTTAAATGTGGCACATATCTTTAGGTGTAATATAGTGCTCTAAACATTCTGAAATTTTCTTATTGTTACCGTTAGGCAAGCAGGAAAGTGTTATTAGATTTTTGACACGTCTCTATATTAATATAATTACGATGCATTGAATATTTTTCTGTATTTATTGTAAAGAGACAACTACTGATTTTTGCAACTGTTTGCTTAAATATAATATACATTTAATTATTTGTTTAAATCAAAATATTAGATTTTTTTTGTACCACTTTTAGTGACCACTACAACTGTTTCATTACCTAAAATTTTAATTAACTTTGTTAGGTACATAATTACTTTCAATATTTTGATTTTAAAGATGAAAAGATGTCTGAAGTTTGTGATTTTGGTTGCCATAACGACAGCATTGTTTGTGTAGAAGTGTAATATTTTAAAAATTATTTTAAAACGTTTTTGTCAAAACTTTCAACATAATGAATAAAAGTAGTCTTAAAAGATCCTATAACGTTACGAGATTAAGTATGCACCTAGTCATTTATTATTGCACCTCCATCAAGTTCATTGTTTTAAATTTTTGTAGTTGATCCAATACCGGAACTTTAAAAAAGTTAAAGTTTAAAAATCGTAGGTAGGTACATGAAATGAATTTGGTTTTAAACAAAAAGCAAAACTAATTGTGTAAGATAATTAATTAAGTTGAAAATCAATACCCGTAGACGTTAACTATTAATTTTAGACATAGGCATAATAAGTCAACTACCGGAAAAATAAGGCTTTCGTATTAACGACAAGATAAACATCTACTTTTTGCTTTTTTAAATAAATTCAAGTTTTAATAATATCACTAATATTTCAAATAATTAACTGTAACTAGAGTAAGTATTCTTACGTTGACTACATCACTATCGATATCAAGTTTTCAACAAAAACTCAACCGCGTCATCAATTATTATTATTGGTGATTATACTAAATTACATATGATATCTCCATCTCTAACCCCTCATATTGAATAGTAATTATTGGAAGTTGTCCGATCCAAAACCAATATCTAGTCATCGATCTTAAAAATCTATTGTTTAATATACGAAGTATGTTTTTAAAGTTCTTAACAATTGCCTTTACCATTTAAAAGCATCCAACCCAATTGCCATTTATTTCGTTGGTGGTGCTTAACAAAACTACTGATGATATCAACGAAACCACCACCATGAACAATGCCAAGCCCCGTACCTAGCATTATAGATAGTGTCGTTAATAATGTACTTTTAGTTATAAATGTTCAAGTGACTTTTATTGCTGTAATCCATTTCGTAAATAAGGCTTTGTCTGAACATCATGTTTATGAACGCCAGCATCTTCAATTGGGAATCTATTTTTATTATTTGTAGAAGTTTACAGATTCGAAACATTTCTAGATTTTCCGATTACATTTATAATCTTCGTAGGGAAAACCGGGTTAATAACAACAGGAGGTCAACTTACAATTAGTTAATGTATTTTTCTATACTCGAGCAACAAATCAACAACAAAAATCCTCAATCTGTTGTAGCACGGCAACAGTTTATTTAAATTTCTAATGAATATTAACAAAACAATTATTCGCTTGCACAATAACCTTGATTTTAATATCGCATTGCTAAATTATTTTGTTTTGTGTTCATCGCTACAATAATGTATAAAAAACAGGTTGCTTTTTACTTCAAAAATTGAATTTTCTTTCTTTTGCTGTTTTGGTCATGAATAGCCTATGGTGTTTAAATTTGGTGTAGATATTACGACATATAGGTAAGGAGGGGAAGTCCGGGCAAACCGATAATTGCGTTTTTCTTGGGGTTGCGTTAAAATCGCGCCTCGTGTCTATGATAAGTGAATGCATCTCAAAACGAGCAATCCGTGGGGGGAGGGGGAATTCGGGTTATTATTCTAAACGTTGTCATTGCGCGTATTAATCGTCGATTGATGTTTTTCTGGCTAATCGCAAAAATATTTTTAAGGTACATACATAGCTCATATATTTTTATTTAAACAAAAAGTAATTATTTTGTACTTTAGGCAGTAAATAAACATGTATTTCAGCTGTTTATTATATATGATAGCAGTTTTTATATAATAATAGTTTATACATTATATATATAAACTGTAAAATGCTGATGTTTCTCTATAATAATAAGATGTTTACTTTTCCCAGGCATACCGGGCCATCAAAACATTTTATTCCATTGTTTAATTGTTATTAAAGCTTAAGGTGTCTACTTTGCCCGGACTTCCCCTACATATGTAATTTATATATAGCTTATCCAAACCTATGTGATGTCCACGTCATCAACAAATAGTTACTAGATTGTTTATTTGTAATTCGGTTTAAAGTTTGGAAAGTGACATATTCTGTAGATGACTTACTTGCGCACATATTAGATGGTACGAAGAAAAATTACAATTTATTAGAACTGTCAAAATACGAGGTGCGAGGTGACAGCACTGTGTGAAACGTCATCATCTAGTAACCTTGTATTGATGACGTGAACATCATATAGGTTTGGATAAGCTATAAACAATCTACATACAATCGTTTAGATGTTTGATATCATACATCTCTTAATTTTGGCTGTACTTGATTAATAATTGCATTTCATATTTTCATAATAATCGCGTAACCCCCCATTTATAAGCGATAATTTATACAAGTTTATAGATTGTTGTCCAGTGCAGTAAGGAACCCACTTACACCGAATGGATTTTCGTAAAAATTGTTTCATCGAGTTTCTAATAATAAAAACTAAAATGTTCAAAATGTCGAGTTGCGTATTCCACTGCAAGTAGAATTACGTCGGGTTAAAATAAAAAAATATATATATATATGATGTCTACCATGTTATTACGCACGGGAACGTATAGATCACGTCAAAACAATACTATAACTTGCTATAATTGTTTTTTACGATGAACCCCTATCAAGATATTCGCCCTTAAAGTTGAGAAATAAAAGTCAATTTTTTAAATAAATAACCCAGTTATATTGAATAATGAAATCGAGAATGAGGAAAATGAAGAAAATTCTTTTTAGTTTGAGATAAAAATATTATTTTATATTATTTAATATTATTTTTATTACAATTATTTGTTTATAATTATTTCATGATTTTTTTTGTAAATATTTTCCTACTAAAGAAATTTCACGTGTTCCATTTTGGTGATTCTTTAATTTTGATATTTAGAGTTTTTAACCGAATTATATCTAACGATAAGACATAACATTTTGTGACGTACATTTGCCATTTTGTATCAAACATTTTTAATTTTGATTTTTTAACCATAAATTCATATTCGACAATCTCGAAAACTATAAGAATCATATTTGCTTGATTATAAAACTTCAATAAATTGTAGAAATTTCAATTCAAGGTATATTTTTTTAACATTTTCACTCTTTTTCGAAGAACTTTCGAATTTTTAAAAGGTAAACTTTTCAATTCTCACCATTACAAACTCAATAAAACAAGTTGAAGCTTGAAGCTATGGACGCTACGAAGCTTCTTAGAAATCCTTAAAGTTAACCATGCCTTATCAGTTTTTAGTTTTTGTAATTTCGGTTTCGTCTAATTGGCGAGGTAAAATAAATACACTCACCGGAACAAAATTCGATCCATCTACAATTTTTAGTAAAAAATTGCGATAAACATTTGTTTTATCTAATAATGGGGAAAATTCATATTCCAATGACATGTTTACTGCGATAAAATTTTATTCGTTTGGGGAATTTAGTTAGTTTGTTTATTTGGATGATATCAAATTGTAATAGTCAAATTCTGAGCGTACTTTATTATTAACTTTATTACTTTATTACGCGTATTAGTCTTAATTGTTAAAAATACAATTGAATTTACTGTCTGTAAAAATTAAATATGGTATTGAATCCAACCGATACTGCCAGAGCAATTGCTTTGATTCAAGGTGGGCGCTCGCGGTACTATGCCGCTCGAGTCCTTGGTGTTTTAAGGTGTAGTATTCAGAGAGCTGTAGAAAGGTTTCGGAAAACTGGAGGCTACACCAGGAGAGTGGGATCAGGCAAGAAAAAGTGTACAACTGCTAGGGACGACCACTTCCTTACATTAAAAGTTCTGAGAAACAGAGATACTACTGCAGTTAATGCACGTAATGAGTTGCAAGAAGTACGGGGTGTAAGTGTTAGTGAAAGAAGCGTAAGAAGAAGGTTGCTGGAACACGGATTGCTAGCAAGAAAACCCGCAAACGACTCACAATTGACCAGAGAACATCGAGTGGAGCGGCTTCACTTTGCACGTCAACGCCAAAATTGGGATAATGATGACTGGGGTCAAATTCTTTTTGCCGACGAGTCAAGATTTTAAGATCTGCGGATGGCCGTCAAATAGTATGACGCAGGACTGGAGAAAGATTCGCCCAATGTAATATTGTGCCAAAGCTTAGTTTTGGTGGTGGTTCAATCATGGTATGGGGAGGTATTAGCATGGAAGTTCGCACCGTATTAGTAGTAGCAAATGGAGGGGCGATGACTGCTGACAAGTACATTAGAGACATTATAGAACCACATGTCGTACCTTTCGCCCCATTTATTGGTGACAACTTATTGCTAACGCACGATAATGCTCGTCCGCATGTTGTCCGAATTATTTGTGAGTACTTGGGAGAAGTAGCAATCCACCGTATGATGTGGCCTGCAAGAAGTCCCGATCTAAATCCGATCGAACATGTTTGGGACATGGTGGGGAGACGAATTCGTTGCCGCGTTCCTGCTCCTTCTAACTTGCGAGAGCTAAGTGTAGCAGTAGTCCAAGAATGGGACGAAATTAGTCAAGATTACATTTGTTGCTTTATCGAGGATATGTCAAGGCGAATAGAAGCTATAATTCGAGAACGGGGTGCTACTGCGTGCTACCATTTTTTTGCTTTTTCGTTTTTTTTTACTTGCTTATGCACAATTAATGTTGTTTATCGTTTTATCTAGTTACGAGATGTTGCCGTATTTTTGTTGTTAGAGCAATAAAAATGTTCCCGTCGGTTTGATTATATTTCAACATTTGTTTTAAACACCCTTTAAACTGTATGTAAATATAATCAAATTATAAACTAAAGTAATTACATCAATTAACCGCATGGATCGAATTTTGTGCCGGTGAGTGTAGTTTGATTTTTTTTTTAAATTTTAAATTAGAAAAGCTTATCTGTTACTGTTTTCTCATTAATATTAAATAGGTTTTCTGGTAATTCCAATTACCGAAATAAGCGTTTATAGAATGTATAGAATGCACTGTCCTTGTATTTCGGACTGATGCGACGGAGATTTGATTATTAGGGGACCAGTTAACTGCGATGGCGCCTCGTTTGCCGTAATTACGTTAATGCACGTAACGTGCTCAACTTATTCCACGTTCAGAGAAACTTTAGATTTCCTAGGCGAGCGAGCTCGTTTTTAGCTAATTCCATTTCCGTCGCGTATAGTAATTAACTCGTTTATAAAAAGGCCGCAAAATACATTATACGCACTTATCCTACATGCACTTTACGCTCAATTAGAATATGAATAATTCTAATTAACCCGACAAGAAGAAATTGCGATGCTCCGGCCCTAATTTCTCGAAAATCACGCTCAACTTCGTATTCGCGCCGAGAGAATTGAAAATCAATCTGAACCATTGGAGAATGCACGTCCGGACCAAATGGGGCTATGCACGCGAGTTATGGGTACACTTCAATGATCAAATCACCCGGAAACCGGGATAGTTGCGAGATAAGTTTGTAAGGCGCCTAATGACCGAGCAAAGCTCACGTGTTTGGAGCAGATATTGCCCTACTCCCCTTTGATGTTCTTAATGGAAATACACGTATTGCGATTGAGCAAATAATTAAGTGCTTCTCGTTTGGAACGACATAAACGAATAAAACCGGCCGAAGTCGAGGATATTTAGTTACAAAATGTTTTATTAACGAAACGTAACGTTGTACCTACACATCTATTGCACCTACCTATAATAAATTGAGATTTCCGTGACAATTATAATGCACTTAATTAAACATTAAAAATACCTATACGACCATTTAAATTTGAATCACCCACATTTAAAGCTGACGATTGAAATAAGTCGTTTCCAACCCGCAATTATTCGCGGTAGCATAATTCTAACTTAATGTTTGCCTTTCGGGTATAATTTAAATGTCATATATTTCGTGGAAAATAAAGTGTAGCAGTAGTAGTATGCCATTATTATAACAAAATTATATTAAATATAGATTAGCTTTTACTAACTCCGAATGAAAATTAAATATATAAATTGCGCGTCACTAAAACGTTAAATTGCCGTAGTGTAGTGTCGAACATGCAAACATAATTTCTTGGCTACCTCCTAAATTGTTTTAGGCGGCTGTTTTTATAGTCCCTCCGAGGTTAGAGAACCATTAAGAAACATAATTAAATAAAACTACTCGGCACGGACTTAACTTGTAAGAGACAATTTACTATAAGTCGCGCGGCCGTTCCTAGCACTAATTGCGAGTAAGGCCAACTGCGACAGATTTTTCCGGGATCGGCGACAGGTCTTGCGGTAATTAGTCCGGGCAATAAGGATCGGCGACTCACTTACATAAAGTTTTACCCTATTCCGAATGAAATCACGTAGTAAATTTAATTCGGATGCGTGCGGCCGCCCGAGCCCGACTCCGGGGTTCCGTACCGCGGGGGCCGCGCCACGGCAACATAGTAGCGGTGGCAATAATTAAACGTCTGCCAAATTACTCTTTGGCCTACGACTTCGCCGTGCCTAATCTACGGTGAAATTAAAAGTCCGGGACTGTAGACTGCAGCAGCAACACCGCCAGAAAGATACGGGTGCCGCGTGCTCCGGATTCCTCGTCCGGACCGCAGCCGCGGCAGCTCGGAATGTTTTTACTTCGGAGAAACCGCTCCGGCGAGACTTTCGCAACCATGCATACCAAAAAGTCTTCTAAAATTAACTACATAATCCTGAATTTTCATTTACTCCGGCCCCCGTTCTTCGTGCATTTTTCTCACGTTACGTATTCCGTGTGTGTTCGTTTGTTCGTTCGTTCGTTCGATGGTGCAGTGAAAATCGCCCACACGATAAATACCTACGTCGTCATCACAATCATTTTTCGTATAGATAAAGGTGGTGGTGATATCAGTTATTGACAACCCCCACCTCCCCAATTATTCACGCACTTCACTTTTAAATGCTTCCGATAAGAATACGTAAGACAAATTAAAATGTTTATTACTCCAAGTGAAATCTGCACGTGTTATTTATTGTTACGAAAAATAACTATAGGTCGATAAAATAGAAACCGCTTCGTAATAAAATGTTGGAAAAACCTGAAACCTGAATTAGTAATAATAATTAACCGTTTTATATATTTATCGTATTATAACAACTTCAAATTTACTATTTATGTCGTGAAAATAATTATAATTGCGTAAAAAGTGGAAAAACAAGTGATGTACCTACAGCTAAAATTTGGGCTGCTCCAGTTATTGACAAGTATGCCGTGCGGATGATATTTATCTTTATTAGGGCCACTAAAATTTGCTATAATTCCCAGGATAATTACTAAATAGAGCGTAGTTTTCTTCGATCAGTTATTGACACCCAATGACTAAGTTTTCTTTAGTGTCGATAACCGGCACACTTGGGGATCAATAACTGATACTTTTACGTACAAACATAATTAGGTAAAATTCCGATTGAAAGAAAAATCTCTCCCCAGATTTGAGATCGCAAGAATTAATCGCTGGAGGTGATTGAAATATCAAAACATAATAATAAACGTGGAAACTATGAAGTTAATAAAATTTTTTTAAAAAATGCGATTTATTAACAAACACTAAAATTATTAACTGATTAATCATTTAATTACTTACTTGATTTTAATTACATGTCTATATTTCTTTTCGTTCAATGCAAGGAACGCATTGTTATTTTCATATTTTATTTCATATATGTTATTTCATATTTTCATATATTGTGATACATTTTTATTGTTATTCTTGTTAATTAAACGTTTTCAAAATTATTGTAGCTATACCTTATAATATTATTTAGTAGCTATGTCAATTGACACCTGCAGACTTTTCAATTTAATTAAAATTTTTGAAAACAATAATAAAAATTTTCAGATAACCCGTAACTAATGATAATAGAAACGCTTTAAAGTCGCTTTCATTGAAATACAATACGTTTTTATACATTAAAAAATTTCGTCATATTTATAACCTTAAGGTGTCAATAATTGGCGCCACCGCCTCACTTCATTATTATTAATTATTAGGCACCAATACATAAATATTTGAAACAATCCTAACCATCAGGCAATCGTTTCGGGAATAATGTCGTTTCGATAGTCGTTTTTATAGTTATTGACTAATGGTTAAGAAAAAACCGATCCTAGTAACTGATGGTGATGATGTTTAAGGTCGGTTACACACGATGCCCCTTTTAGCGTAGAAAAACAAAACTGCATCGAGTGAATATCCTAGCGGGCCGTCAAATAATTAACTGCGGCTATCAACGGAGTTATTCGACGGTCCGTTAAACATTTATTCTGGTCTATTAATTGCCATCTTTCGCCGATATGGCATAACTACCAAAAAAAAAAATTACGCGTTACGAGGCATTCTAATAAAAATTTCTAAAAGGATTTAGGCCCTTGTCTACTCTCGAGAAAAACAATCCCCGGCAATGAAAGGGATTATACGAAAGTGATAGGAAAAAAAAAACTTTCAAAGAAAGAGGCGAATCGTCAGGCGGCGTATCTTAACCCGGAAGTTTCCGGAAGGCGGACCGAGGGCCGATAGAGAATTAGAGCGGGTGTTAATGAGTTTTTCATTTAGTGCCGCAGATTGTGACGAGATATCTGGTGGTGTCTTAGCGAGAAGGCGCCAACAATGGCCGTTTTCATTATCGGCGTTGCCGACAGAAACTTCTCTCGAGTGACGGCACCCATCCCAGCTCATTACGCTCGGCAACAACTTGGAAATAATAGTGGCATGGCGTCATGTAGGCCCTTGTCAAGCATAAGACGCTTATAAATACCCATAGAGGACTAACAAACGACTTCTGCGTAAGTTCCGGGACGCGCATCATCTACCACATTAAGCCGTATCTATCTACAATGCCGCAACGGGCGAAGGCGTAACTTTGACAATAATCTGATCTAAGTTGGCTCGCCTAGTCTTCGCGACTTGTCACCTAATTTGGAGGAACAACGGTAACCTTCTGTATCGTTTAAGAGCGGCGGAGGTAATGGCGGCACAGCGATACTAATCTACATTTTCCAGTAGTATGTAACCTTCAAACGTGTGGAACCTTGATAATTTCCTCGGTTAACAATATGCCGTAGTATCCAATTATGTATTATTTTAACAAAAAACAAGTTCAAGGTATCCTATAAGAAAATAAGACGTTCTCGTAAAATTTATAACGTTTTTTTTTGTCCGAAAACGAAATTTCCTGACGTCAAAATTAAAAATATTCAATAAGACGTTTGAATTTCGTCGTTATACGGTAACGTTGTCGAATTTGAACCAGCCGAATTATAAAAATGACGATAATTTTGATCAAAATTAGTCTATATCTCTTTAGCAAGTTGCTGCCAATAAACCACCCTCGAATCTTTTACCTACTTTTCGAAAATGACGGTAAATAATAGAAAAACATCAAAGAAGTATTAAAATATCGTGACTCAAAACATAAAAAAAAGAAATAAATTGAATTTTATGTAAGTATCAAACTTTTCCAAAGGGCATAACAGGTAAATATTTGAAAAAGTTCGTCACTTGAATTCCACAGCAGTCTGCTACATACAGGATGTCCAGGAAATGGTGGAGAATTTCTCGGGAGCGTATAAACAAGGTCAAAATAATGCCACAAGTTCCTATACATTTTATTTGAGATATTGAATAACATCTAGGCCATTTTCGGCGTCCTCTATTCTTTTTATCCTACATAAGCATTTTATCGTAATTAAACAGTAGGTGCTTTTTTATCCTAAAATGTCTGGGAAATCCGAAAACGACCTTAAAAATTAAAAAAAAAAACTTAAACGGCCGAAATATTTTGGGTTTAGATGTCCTAGGGATAGTACATGCATTCCTGGACACACCCGAACTGATATCAAAAAACCTATTACGCGATTTTAAAAACCATTATTTATTACGTATGTGTACCCAAAAATTATTAATTTTCAACGAAAAATAAAAATGAAAGGTATTTAAAAATTGAGTTTTAGTTTTCAAATTTGGGGGTGAATATCTCAACAGGGGAGCGCCGTAGGAAAAAGCATTTATAAGAACTTGGCATTATTTTGACCACCAGATTCTCCGCCGTATCCTGGAACATCCTGTATGTAGCAGAATGTTATAGAATTCAAGTGGCGAACTTTTTCAAATATTCACCTGCTGTAGCTTTTGTAAATTTTTGACTTTGAAAAATTGCCGAATGCCCCACGAACCTTTTTCGGAACAAATTAGCCAAATTCGAGGAAAGGCACATTTCCAATGCTTATCCCAGCTATGGCCTTTTATTATTTACATTATTTTCTTAACCAAATTTTCTTAGGTACGTTGCCGAAAATTAACAATGTACGTGTGTGTAATTCATAAATGAATTGTCGGATAAGTAAACTTATATAAATACCTAAACGGCATTAGGTACTATGGATATGTGAAATTTATAAGAGGTTCAAATTAGCAGACTTACCATATTAAAGAAACTCTTATTATATACCTACGTGATTAAATCTAAAGAAACGTTCATGTATGATATAGGTCATCCAAACCTATATGATGTTCACGTCATCAATACAAGGTTACTAGATGATGACGTTTCACGCAGTGCTGTCACCTCGTACCTCGTATTTTGACAGTTGTAATAAATTGTAGTGTTTCTTTATACCATCTAATAATACGTGCGCAAGTAAATCGCAAGAATATGTCACTTTCCAAACTTTAAACCAAATTACAAATAAACAATCTAGTGACTTTTTATTGATGACGTGAACAACATATAGGTTTGGATAAGCTATAAATAGGTACATCGAGTTTACTTATACACAATTTCTAGTTCGAATAATGGTCGCAAATTCATAACAAACAGGTTTTCCAGGGTTCGCCGACTGTAGAGTAGAAAGTCTAACGCGGGGTAGTAATTCATGGAGTTGCGGTGGTTTACGCATTAGAATTCCTGCTTTCGTGTCAGAGTGCTGACAGGTTGGTGGAGCGGACCTGCAGGAACGTGCGTACGCTCATTTCCATGAATATATACGTCCGACCGCTCATTTGTATATTGCTGGAGATTACTATTCACCGAGTGCAATCAAGACGAACGGCATTATAATAATAAAGGGAGGGCGCGTCGACCTCCTCCGATTCCCGGCAGGCTAATTTTTCATCAAAATTATAAATTGTTGTGCTAAATTTACTGCGCGCGCCATGATAAAATTAAATATTAACTTACGAGCGCGGAATAATTAGGAACCTCGTCTTGTCTTCTAAGGCAAGTTATTTTCTCGGAATTGTTTCATTAATTACGCATTCAGAACCGGAAAGAACGAACTACTACGGTGCGAACAACTCGAATTTATCTTCCGTATTTAATAGTGATGCCTTCCTACTTGTATTTTGTACCAGTCCCGCTCGTATTTACGTACCTGAGAATTTTTGCCACGATACAACGCCGGATTAAAAGAAAAAATTCCAATACCTACCGACTTATTGCAAATCTATTGCGAAACACGGTAGAAAAATGTATCATTCGCACAAACGATTAAAACACTCTAATATCCGAAACACGACAAAAATTACTTTATCGATGAAACGCTAATTTAAATACATTTTACGGTATTACCTAAATTTCTCGGATTTCGTCAGTTACAAAAAAAAAGAAAAATAATTTCAAACGATTAGTTATAACCGGCGATTGAAAAATTGGCCTTAAAAATACTTTTTAATTTATTCATAATACGCCTACATCGGTTCTTCGTGACGATCAATGTGTCAAATTGATAGATCGATCCTGTTATAGAAAGAAAGCCGGTGGAGAAAAATATGGTGTGGCGTTACATCGCCTCCAAAATCAAATCGGCACATTTTATAATATCGCACACGATTTTTACGTTCATTAAACGTAAACGGCCCTATTAAACATTTAGCTATACGTAGGTATATGAAACTACACTTATTTCTATAGAAACAAATTGTTGTAATAATCGTTTTCAATGAGAAACACAGTTTAATCTTTGATCTAGACGATAAAATTTAATAACCGTCCGCGAATAAGGCCCCGTCGATGATGCTTAATTAACTTACAATTAGCCAAAAACGACGAAACCAAAACATTTGAAATTCTGTTAGTTATATGAAAATAATTCAAGTGATCAATCTTAACGCGACACAACAAAAATTAACAAAAGCATCCTATTGCGCCCGCTTTATATTTCAAATATATGATCCGTTACGATTTCAATTAGAATAATATTAATCAACGTCAATCTTATAATACAAAAGATGTGGTCATTAGCGTTAGACCGGGATGAGGAAGTTCCACCGAAAGAATTTATCGGGCAATTAGCTCACCTGAACAGGTAAAAAATAAAATACCTATAAAAGTTACATCGAATTATATTTAAAAATTAATTGTATTCGTAGCTGTTGGCATATGGCGCATATGGTATAGGTACGTAATTACCACCGATATTCACAATAATCACGTGCTAGCTAATCTTTTATGCGCGAAATCACGCGTAACGCCGTTAAAGAAACTAACAATGTCTCGTTTAGAATTGTATGGTGCAGTATTTTACCACAACTTATACATATGTAAATAAGGAATATTACTGAATAGATTAATCGTAGCTTTCGCTCGTATGTCACTAATGTTGTAGAGGTAACGTAAAGTGCAAGTATACATATATAGTTCAATAACAAAATTATGTTGAACAGTAGAAAACCAAAAACTATACCTACGCCAAATTTTATTAATTTCATTCGTTAAAAGTTACGGTTTTACAAAATTACAAAGAATAATGGGCGTCCAAAAAGTCCTTCGGTAAATTGGAATTTATTGCTGGCATTTTAAGGGCTAAAAGATAATTCGAAATGTGTTTTTTAGAAAGGTTATTTTTTTGAATTATTAATTAATTTTATTGCCAACACTTACCTATTGAAAAATAGAAGATTTTAATAATCAAGTTTAGGGTAGGTAATTTTAAACAAGCAGGACGGGTATAATTGAAGAAATTTTTGTTGTGGACGCATTATTAAGGTCTTAATTTTTAACGTTACAAAATACCTCGGTAGATCCGACCTCGCCTTAAGCGTTTGAATTAATACATCCATATTCTTTTCGATTGCGAATACATTAGCAGTGAACGTGTTAAATTTTAAGTTCGCTTCGAACTTTTTATTATTACAAAATAAACTAACATTGTTACAAATACATATATTATGTTTTTTTTTTATTATTTTTGATATTGTTACAAAAACATTTCGTGTAACTTAAAGGTGAAGATTGTTGCGAAATTGTTCACTTTTAATTATTTACTTAAAACAATTACACACAAATAAATATTTAGTTCAAACAAAAGTTTTTTTTAGGTAAAATTAAAATATTTTTCTTAAAATACTTTGGAATTTTAAAAGGTAAAAAAGAATAAGTCTTGAACGTTTGAAATAAACAGTTTTGGTTACAAATTAAACTATTTATCGCGAAACAGAATTGATGAGATCAGAAACGATACAAGTCAGGATAATGTAGTTTTTCGAGGGATACAAAAAACCATTTAGAAATTCTAATTTGAAACTAGTTAGGGCAATATGTATTGTTAATAATTTTATCTAACTTGACTTATATTGTTTCTGCACTAACATAAGTGAATATGTTGAAACATTCAGTGGTAACATAATGTTCAAATATTATAATTCGTTTTTTTCTTATTTTGAAACATGATCATTTGAATTTGTTCATGAACATTTTGAGTAATGCCAAGTAAGTAATACTTTCAAATGCAAATGAAATGCAGTTCGAATACAAAAAAAATGAAAGATTAAACAAACAGATACAAAAACATAATGATCAAAGAAGAATGGACATTTTGGTCTATACACCACCACCAACAGCAATGTCATCCGAAAGATCTTATTACCCCGTTCAATTTTTATTATGGCAGCTCAGATCGAATGTGTGGGAGACGCGATAGGTATTGGTATTATATAGCTATAAACCTTATTTTCCGAGTCTCCACTTGCTTCAAAAACTATTTTTCAACACTTTCGACAATTAATTTCAACCAGAACCCCAGGCCTTTTGATATGTAATACCTAATAAGATATGCGTTCGTGATATCAGTGATATATTCGTGCCTGTTGGTGGCGCAAACCCGTATCCCTATAAAAATGTCAATTCTCCTTTTGTAAACGTCATTCTAAAACAAATACTCTTCAGCGTCTTCTTCCTTGTCGATTATGAAAAATATCATAATAAATGAACATTAGTCCATAATCTCAGTTATTTCGGCGCTCATTAGAAGCTTTGAACGTCATTTTAGTTACTGAATGACAAGTCTAACGGATGTTGTTTTTGCACCCTAAATAACTGTAGATGATATAAACAAGTTGGTGTCGTTAACTCGATTACACAAAACTAACGACTTATGCTGTTTCCGATCTCATCGATTGGTTTTAGTTTAAAAAGACTCGTTTATTTATTTAAATTAAAATGGTTCGTTACTCTCAGTGCGGATAGTTGCCGAAATATGATTACGAATCATTAAAAAAAATTGTAATATCTGTAACACGGTGGCGAGTGAGCTTTAATTTATTAGAGATTCAATTTCATTTTATTCAATATGAAGATCAAAACACGTAGTTAATGCAATTAATAAATACTTACTTTAAAACCGTCGAGCAACAACTACAATATAAAAAAAATATTTAACAATAGGTACAAATTTTTATTTAACTAATTTCATTTTTGTTGCAGGCAGTCTCGAGATCGTGCATCAGTCGACAGATGGACGGCGAGTAAACGTGAGTGAATTAAATCTTGTTTAACTTTCAAAATGATAAATAGGATGCGTACTTATTAACGCATAATAATGTTTATGTATTAACAAATATAAATTTCGTGCTTTCCAATAACACGATTACAACAAGGTTGAAAATTATTTAAGTTTAGGCATCAGGTTATCTTCAATTTGTCATAAAAATTTTCCAATTATTTTTTTGCTAAATAAATTACTTATAATAACATATCTAATTATTCTATATATAATAGAGTAATTTATTGATTAATGTTACAATTAGATACGTATTTAATCAAATCAAATTCTTATCAACAACAAATTATTATCATAACCAATTCTCGTTAAAATTGTATTTAACAAAAAGTTTCGACTTATCCACCCTGCATTAAACTTATAAATTTCATATTTGCATACAACTTGCAACCCCCCCAATTCAACTTTCGTGCTCGTTTCCGAGAACAAATTTCGTTTCAGTTTCTGTTGTAAATACGTAGCGCGCTTGATGATTGTTAATTTCGAGCATCATTTATCTCATTGGCAACAAAATATAAGTTAGGCGATCCTCGAATTGTCATCTTAACTTCTTAATCGTGAACGTTCAATTATAAGTAAATAACAATCAAACGGCGCGTTATGTTCTGCGGTTGTTTGATATAGAGATGCAAGTCGGCGCATTTTATGTCGGTGCGGTGATGCAAATGATATTTTCAAATTATATAACTGCATAAAAATAAAAAAATTATAACAAATTTCGATCAAAAAAGTATTAAACTAAATGTTTCGCGAGAAACAAAAAATAAGAGAAATATATTGAAAAATAAATTAACAGAGTTTCCATTGTTTATAACTAAAGTGCACAGAAGTAACGCAACTCGAGCTTTTACATTTTTACTGAAAATGAAAATCCTAAAATTGGTGTGAATAGCGGTAATATTTTCAAACGATTTTAACATAATCGCATTACATTGTGTCGATTTATACCCGAAGTTAAAAAATTACGATCATTATTTTACGCCGTTATGCAGATAGAATTTGTAAAATTTAAAATATCAATTATACAGTATTTACCGTTTCGCATATTTAACCTAACTTGTGAAATAAGCGAATTTCTATAGTAATTGCGGATAGCTTGCATACCCTTACACAAGATGCTTTCTCGAGCGTAAAATACTTTGCCAGATGGATTTTCAGTCGAAATAACTTTCCTGGCAAAATACATCTACTACGGCTAACCACTTTCAACTGCATAGAATGTACGTGTTTACCGTGTACCTACATATTTTTAATTCCGAATAAATTTACAAAACGGTATTTTCCCCGAACGTTCGTTCTTTAACGTTCATTCCTTTTTAGCGTTATAATAAGTTAGCGTTGTCGAGTAACGGCAATCCGTTTTTTTTTTCCCCCCTTCACGCGAATTATTGACGTTCATCTGGCGAACTTTTAAAAGAATTTCAGCGAAGTCGTTGCGTATTTGTAGAATTTCGCTCGGAACAGAAAACCTCACACGACCACTGCAAATTTAATCAAACAAACCCATTTCATTTCATTGTGTCGATGGAAGGCTGTTTATTATTTCAGTGGCGCGGTCAGTGGTAATAATGCGAGCGCGCAGCCCTGTTTATATAGGGATAGGGGTTCCTCCCCCGGTAGGAGTTTTGGGGGATGAATGCGGTCGACTCGATACGCTGCTAACGTCACCGTCCTCGGAATGCACGGCACACCGGGAACCGCTGCCACCAAATTCCACGTAAGCTTTTGCGGGACCGTAATTTCTGCGATTTATGTGCGTTCGCTCGTCTATAAATGCGCAATTTGCGGTTGCCGCCACAAGGTCTCGGTAATGATTTACAAATACTCTCGATTTTCAAAATTAACGGTTATGTTGTACTTATAATGATGCTGTTTGCTCGACCACGTTCTTTACTTTTATCAATTTCTTGCTTATATCTTTAATTATTAAGGTAGCACGCGGTGGATATACAGGGTGTTTCGTTGAAGACGGACCAGCCGGCGCTGGACGATAGAGGAACTCAACACGCATCGATTGGATCCTCATGTGTTATCCGAAATTTGTTGGTTTAGAAGTTATTTAAGGTTTTGTGTATTTTTAGCTAAACTCCGGTTTTTTACACATTTTTTTTATAATCGTCACCCAATAATGAGCCTATCGTCCTAAACAATAACTTTTTTATTCGAACTGAAGGTATTTCGACAAAAAGAATCTTTCAAACATTTTGTTAAAGCAAAAATTATTCCTTAGCTTTACAACCCTCTAGCCAAAAATAAATAGATAGAAAAAAAAATTAATGCCCATCTTAAAAACTTCTCTACATAACCGGCAATCGTCCTAGAAATTTCATCTGACTTCACATCGAAAATTTTGTGCAAAGTGAAAAAGACGAAAATTTCACTTTTTAATTTTAATCGAGAACATTATTCGAAACGTGAGATAAGTTGTTGTGGATATTATTAGTACCTGCAATGCATTATAGTAGGATCGGTTAGCGTCGATAAGGAACAAAGTGTCGAAGTGACATCGTGCTGTTTCTCGTAGTGATTTCCTTTGCCTTTGCTCTACCGGCTTGTTTGTTAGTTGAAATATCGCCAGTTTTAAGTGTTTTTTTTTCGTATTTTTGTGAATTTGGACTTGTTTTGGACTTTTTTTTAAATTTGTTAGTTGTAATAGCCGATAGCTTGGCCTCCAAGGTCACCGGACTTAAATCCGGTCGACTTTTTTATTTGGAGCCGCTATAAAGAATTGATGCATCACAAACGATATTCTTCTTTACAAGAATTACAAAGAAAACTGACCGAAGCGCATGAAAAAATTCGAAAAAACAGATTAGCATTTCGAAAATTGAAGAGACAGGCTAGTGGTGGCCATTTCGATCAGTTATCGTAATGAAAGAAATAAATGTTTATTAACGTTATTCCAGTTGTTTTACTTGATTTAATTTATAATTATACAAAAATTTAAAAAAAAAGTATTCCTTCAATAACTAAAGTAAATATTCTCGATTAAAAATAAAAAGTGAAATTTTCGTTTTTTTTTCACTTTGCGCAAAATTTTCGATGTGAAGTCACGGGATTAGTCAGATGAAATTTCTAGGGATGATTTTAAGATGGATACTAATTTTTTTTTCTATCTATTTATTTTTAGCTAGAGGGTTTTAAAGCTAAGGAATAATTTTTGCTTTAATAAAATGTTTAAAAGATTCCTTTTTTGTTGAAATACCTTCAGTTCGAATAAAAAAATTATTGTTTAGGATGATAAGTCAATTATTGGGCTATGATTATAAAAAAGAAATCATGGCGCTAGTACCGCCAGAATAACGAAATTTGTGGACAAAACCGGAGTTTAGTTAAAAATACATAAAACCTGAATAACTTTTAAACTAACAAATTTCAGATAACACATATGGGGATCCAATTGATGCGTGTTGAGGTAATCTATCGCCCTGCGACGGCTGGTCCGTCCTCAATGAAACACCCTGTATAAAGGTACGACAATACCTTGCATAGTCCGGCTTCGATCAGTCCGATTTTAAATCCTACAAAATTATTATAAATTATGTAAAAAAAAATAATTAGATAACTAAACTATGTCACGAGTTACGCAATAACTAATCATTCGTCGAATAGACTACAAAATAAAAAACACAGAAATCATGGAAAATCTTAATTGAACTGTTTATATGCACAGTGGAACCTCCCAATAAACAACGATTGTGGGGTAGAAAATGTTGGTAGTTGTTTGGGAGGTGTCCGTTAAAAAAGGGGGTTAACCAGGGCAAATGTTTAAGTTTCGGGAATAAGAAACTGCCCCTTAAAGAGAGGTGTTCGTTGTTGAGAGGTATCCGTTGTTAATAGGGGTTTCACTGTATGTATTGGGTTGGCAAGAAAAGAATGACCGGTTTTTGAACGCATGCACGAAAAACCTAACCTTGCACAGCTGTTTTTTTTGTGTATGCACACCCCGTTGGTCGCATTTTGAAGCTAAAAGCCTGCTGCATCTGACTGTTTTATTCTAGAATTGATAAAAAATCACCTTCATCCTCAACTGTCACTCCAAAAATGGAATTAACCCGACGCGATTTTCGAGTGATCATGCATTGTGATTATTGTAACAAGATAACAGCTGCAGAATGCCATCGTCGCATGTGTGCCACTTACGGTAATGGCATTGTTGCAATAAAAACAGTGGAAACTTGGTTTCGGAAGTTTAAGAATGGAGATATGAGCATCGAAGGCGAGCCCATCCCTGGGCGGCCTCTTGAGATTTCCGACAGTGATCTCTTGACGGTGATCACCGTGGATCGATTTCTAACAACACGTGAACTTGGCGCAATGTTTGATTGCAACCATACAACCATTCAAAACAGCTTAAAGCGCCTTCATCTGACTTTTAAGTACAATAGATGGGTGCCACATTAACTCAGCCTCCAAAACAAGTTAGAGCGTGTTCGTGCGTGTCAAGATCTCCTTCGCGATCACGAAATTTGTTCGTTTTGTGATCGAATGATAACGTGTGACGTAAAGTGGTGTTACTACGATAACACAGCGCGAAAAGGAGGTTATTCTAAACCCGGTGTGTCAGTTGGCGATGTGGCCAAGAGGGGTCTCATCAACAAGAAGACTCTTCTTTGTATCTGGTGGGATCGACGCGGTATCATCTACAAGCGTTATCTTAAGAGTGGAGAGACGATCGATGGTGAGCTGTATTCCCAAATGCTGGTCGAAGTGCAAAAAAATCTAATGGAAAAACGCCGAATTGTCGCTGTACGCAAGAATCCGCTATTTCACCAAGATAACGCGCGCCCACACACTTGCGCGAGAACTCGTCAGCAGCTGCGTGATCTTGGCTGGGATTTGATGACCCATCCACCATATAGCCCGGTCATTGCCCCTCCAGATTACTATATATTAAACACCTGCAAGCTTATCTGAAGGACGCAATCTTCAATTCGGCAGAGGCAGCCCGAAAAGAGGTGGATAACTTTCTTGAGTCGCGATCACCAGAGTTTTGGGCCAAGGGGATCGACCAGCTGCCAAAACGCTGGCAGAAGATCATAGAATTGAATGGCGAATACTATCTCTAAGTATTATTCCATTTTGTACACTTTTTTTATACTCAAACAATAAAGAACAAAACCGGTCATTCTTTTCTTGCCAACCTAACATTTAGATTAGTCTGATTTCAAACTGTCCGGAAGATATCGGTGGAACCGATTACCCGTACTATACGAGGTATTGCTGTATTTGGAATGATTAAATTGTTTTATAATGACATAATTTATCGATAAAAGCGAATCAGTCGAGAAAGTCACAACTCGCATTTTCCGTTTCCGATTATCTAATCAAGTTGGGCAATATTTTTCTTCTTTAAGAAACGTAGCAATGTTGAAAGGTCGAGCTTTTATGTGAGAACATAAAAACTAAGTCTTGGTTGGCTGTGGAAAGGTGAAGACATATGTCTTATTGTCAGCTTAAATCATGTCGTAAATTATTCCTTGTCGTGTCGTGGTGGTAAAATCACTTAAACCGCCAAGACGTGTCTTTATTTTTCCACGGCCAACCAAAGCCAAAAGACTTTTGGACGCCCGTTATTAAACAATAACCCCGCTGCATGACGTATTTTTCGTGCGCAAAATATATCAAACACTACAGGTAATATAAACGGCTGGAATGTAATTGGGGCACTTTTAGTTTTTATGAAGGGTTAGTCGACATTTTCGAAGTTAGAGAATAAAAGAAGAGCGTCGCGAAAGTAAACACGAATTTTAACGGATCTATTGGAAAACAAAATGCCAATGCGCGATCGATTTGTTTTATTTGCGCCGATCATTTTTGAAGCCAATCAAATTTATTTTGTTTAAAAAAAAACATTACGTACACACCACGTTTGACAAATAATAATCTCAGGACTGACAATAAATCTGGACGTCCATTAGAACGTCGTACGACTAACAAGGGGTCGCTACATCCAGTACATCGAAATTTGAGATGTCGATTTTTTTTATGCTTCTAGAGGTCAAAAACAAATATACGTGTCTTGGTGTTTTGTCGAATGCTTCGTAGTTTTCGAGATATAAATTAATAAAGAAATCAAAAAGTGACGTTGCTGTTTAATAACTGTCCCCGTTAGTACGTTTTTTGACAATGTCGTTGTGGCGCTTTGAGTAATGTTCTCGCTTCGTAATTAGTATGTCACTAGTTTGAACCACGTGTCTTCAAACTTTTTTTTGTTTTAACTTGCTAGTTTTGACAGAAGACAACTCTATAAATTTATTAATTTCCACATATAATGTGAGTTGTATAAGAATACGTAATTTTATTAACAATAAAATCTCCCAAAAAACCTTTTGTACTTTTTTCGTCTTTAATGGAGAGAATTCAGCTCGATACTCGCTACTAGTTTGGTCGGTATTAATAATGAAGTCCCTACGAAATTAAAAAAAAATGGAAAACAAAAAAAAAGTTTGGAGATACTTGAATCGAACTAGCGACCTACTAATTACGAAGCGAAAACATTACTCAAAGCGCCACAACGACATTGTCAAAAAACGTACTAACGGGGACGGTTATTAAACAGCAACGTCACTTTTTGATTTATTTTTTAATTTATATTTCGAAAACTTTGGAGCATTCGACAAAATGCCAAGACACGTATATTTGTTTTTGACCTTTAGAATCATAAAAAAAATCGACATCCCAAATTTCGATGTACTGGATGTAGTGTCCCCTTGTAAGCTTCGTCCACTGGAGCCACATTACATCCAACTCGATCTAGTTTCTTAGTGCCCGTTTAACAGTGCGCATGTGAAAAAATATTAAGCGAACTTAGCACTTTTTAGTCGATATACGTGATAGTCCGTTGGGATCGAGAATGCACAGAATCCTTATTTTCACGTTAAACATTAGCTACTCGCTCAATGAATCATTACTAAACCGTTTAATTTTATCGTAACTTAAAAGAAAATTTATGTTGTTAAGGTATGTAGATATGTTTAGAGGTCATAAATATTGTAAATAGACAGTTACAAATATGGTCGTTTCGATAGTAAAGATTTGCTGAAATTTAACGTTAAAAATCTCCAAAATCGATTATTGTTTTTTTCTTAACAATACCATTCGGTCATTCTACAAACATTAATTTACACCATACATTTTGAAATTTTGATAAATATCGTTTCGTTTTCTTATAATTCATTTAGAAGAAACGCCGTAAAATGAACGGTTTTCGTGAGTGCGCCTATACTCTTATAATAATCATTAATATTAATAAATTATAATATTATGATAGCTATAATTTTGCTATTAAACTTTTAATTTATTAGGTACCTTATAAACATGATATTTGTCAATTTCATTTATACTGAATAGAGTTGAATCTTTGAACTTTTATTCCTATTCATATTTGTAAACACAAATTTTATTTTACGCTGATATTACCAGCAACGAAAACTAAATGATTAAATTCGTAATTTGTTACCACAGAAACTAAATGGAGTTGAGATGAGCATCCTTTAAACGATGATTGAAAAACAAACCCCTTATTACCTATTCAATATAATTAATTTTGCACAAACGCGAGCTTTGAAACGCCACGGAATTTCTTTCAATTTTAATATGAAAGCAATTTGAATGTAAGAAAATTAAATTATCATCGAAATTGTCGTATAATACGTTACTATTAATTCAAAGTTTCTTTTAAAAAGACGTTATTTAAAATTTTAAAGAGCGCCTTTCAAAGTTTCAATACGATGCAATGAAATTAGTTTTAGCGCACCAACGCGAACGGTAACATCAAATAGGCAATAACGTGTTCCTTTAGATATTATTATCGACGCGGTTTTGACAGAACGTCTTAACCCTCACTTTTTGCGAAAATGAATTATTCCGAATATCTTATGCATCTAAGGCATAATCTGTTAAAATTTGGAAATTAATATTTTAATTTTTTCTTTTTCGGAAAAATCGATTTGTATCTCCGTAAAAGGTTATAACTTATAGCTACGCCCCAACACAAAATGTGCGCCCCTGTAAAATTTACTTTTTGTGGATTAAGACGTTCTGCCGAAACTGCTTCGATAAGATGACAATTATAATGTCGGTGTCGTCGATCGAAATGTAATTTCAGCAACTACAATCTAATAATACAGAATAAATAGTTAAAAACGCGAGACACGAAATGTCATACGATTCGTAAGTATTGTAATAAAATTTTGGAATTCTTCTTTTTTTTCTATTAGACGAATCTGCAATAATTTATTACATAACAACTACCATTTATACTTGCGTTTAAATTTTTTAAACAGATCTCTTGCAGAAAATATTATATTTAATCAATCTTAATGTTCGTTTTTGTATAATTGGAAAAAAAGGGAAAAATCCTTGATATCGCTTTCTTTTTTTACGGTAATAATATCGTGTGTCTGCGTTTATGTAACGATAGGTCGTATTTTATTTCTGTTTCTAAATCAATTTGAATATTTTATAAACGTACCTATTTTAATTAATTAGTCCTGATTATTGCCTATACATATTCTAATTATACATATCGTATCGTCGAGTTAAATGTTTTATTTAATAAAATATAAATCATATAGGTACGCGCCTATTGCATATTTATGCAATTCAAATAGGTATTAATATAATCGGATTAATTAAGGCTCGAAAGATTTCTAACACTTCGTTTGTGATGGCTCGAAAAGATCCAGTTTCGCAAGTCCGCCAATTATAATTACCTATAATTAATACCTATTATAATTATAATTACCTTATAATTAATATAAAGTTATTTAAATTATTCGAAGATTACAAAATTCACAAATTAATGGTAGGAGACAATGGTTACGTACTAAAATTATTAATTCAGCGATCGGTCGAAATTTGCAATTCTTATTAATAATATTAATTTATTAAAAATGCATTTGAACGGATATAGGTATGTATGATAGATATATTACTTCAGGAAATACGGAGGTCACTCGACATTTGATTTAATTCTGATCTAAAGTTCAATATTGTTTATTTGCGAACAAATACCTACTCGGCTTATGTTTTAATTCAAAAAAAAAAAAATCGAGTATCCATTTCATTGGGCATTTTATTAATATACCTAGAGTGAAACGTTAGATGAACGTTAACATTTTGAAGTAAATTTATGCTGTTAATAATCGGTTTTGTTTTCATTATAATGAAAATTAATTAGACGCAACCTATTATGTAAATCGTATATCTGCCTTAACGTAGATAGTATATACGGCCAATATTACTGAAGCAATATAACATTACATAAAAAGAAAGAATAGGCATAACAATACGAAGGTTATAAAGGACGTTATTTACCACCGTTTCAGGCTAATATTTGGAAGAAATTATTACGTTCACGTATTTGCATTTTTGTGACGATGATTTACAAGAGAACATACATCGTGACAGGCGGGGGGGGGGTGAGAATGTATCATAAAAGACGTTGTTCAGGCGATTTTAAATAATGTATTGGAATAAAATGATCAACGATCAGTTCCAAAAGTAGGTAGGGAGGGGAGACCGGGGACAATAGGAACAATTTGAACTTTTAATTATTTTGCTTCACGGCTATCGCAATTATTTGACCAACCTATGAAGTGAATTATAGAGAGTGTATACCTACTAGTTTCTATATCTATCGCTCTGTCGAACCTATAATAATAATATATATAGAAACGATATCTAAAGAAATCTTGAAGTCCCTGGCACGGGGACGAATGAAACATTCGAGACATTCAATGCACTGCACCCATCTCTCCTGGGCGGCTAGATGTTATACGGTTCGCTATCAGTCTCTTCCTGATTTCTCTTTACAATTGAAACACGTTTCAAGCGTCCTCGCTTCCATGTGTTCCAATTGCCCCCACGATACTTTTTTACGTAAACAACCAAATATTGGGTAACGCTTTTTCGAAAAACAAAAAACTTTACGGATGATATGGAGGAAAATTGTTATACGAAATTTATATAGGTACTTCTACTTTTGACTGCCTTCGGCGGCTGACTGATGGTTTTAAGAAGCATCTAAAGACAGTTCGCGCGCAATTTGGACCTCAATCTTGTAGACACTTTACCAAATTACCGTTGATACACTTTTTAATTTACGAATATAGGCATAAACCATAAGAAATTTAAAAGTAACGGCAATCGAAGAATACGACCAAGCTGGAACGGAATGAAACCGGCGATACTCGTTGATATCAACTCCCCCCCCCCCCCCCAAAAAAAAACGGATACAGCGGAAATTTCAGACCTCCGCACCGCGAGTTTACATAAAAACCTTCAAGTAAATAGACCTCCAGATTAGATTGTATAAAATTAAGTACTATCGGCCGTACATTTTTAGAATCGATCGCTATAATCGAAATACGTATCAAGAAAAAATTGTAGTTACTTATCTAAAATTTTGGTTAGAAAAAATTTTCGATATAAATAGGTGCTGTTCTGAAAATACGTGATCCAACTGTCATTTCACAAAGCATTAAACGCTAGTTTTATAATCTGCAGGTAAAGTACGTCGTGCTGTTAAAAAAAAACTATTTACAACCGCTTAAATCTTATAATGCTCTTAAAATCGAAAACCTCGATGCCGCAACTCCAATTTCTACAATTGCACATTCGATTCACCAGCAAACAGTGAACTGAAGATTTATAAAACCGGATCGGCGTATGAAAATTCTGCTTCACTTGAAGCTTCTAAAGTGAAATCGGATTATATGTACTTCAAATGATGCTTTGATACCGTAATAATCTTTTGCCAATTCAAAGGGACGAAATCTCCAACGCACGCTGTGTAGCATTGTGATTTGTAATTTTTCACGGCGCCTTGATCTTACATAAAGCGTGGATTGTAACTGAACGATCGAAACCATGTTAATGAAAATACCTATCTGTAGGTAGGTTCCTACCATACATCTATATAAGCCGGCGCAGTAAGGTTTTTACCTCGGAACTCAGTTGCGCCGAATGGATTTTCGTAAAACTTGTTTCATCGAGTTTCTAACGGTAACGAACTAAAATATTTACCGCCCAAAATTACCGCTTGCGATTGTTATTCATTTAACGGTCAATTCGTCCCAAAGTCCAGCCTAGTTGTTCCACCATTTCAAAAAAAATAATAATTTTTGGCGATATAATGCCGATGGTTTGAAACCGAAATAGGCATTTTAATTCTATCTTAACTCGTTTAAAAATCATTCGACTTCAACCGTAGAAATTATCACATTTCAACGTACATATTTTCGAAATAGCGGTAATTTTTAAAGGGAATACTTTTTAGTTCTCACTGTTGCAAACTCGATAAAACTAGTTTGAGGTGTTTCGTTTTTCACTTCTAACGACACCGGACTAATAATTGTATTTACATCGTTTCTAATTCATTTACAAATTAAGTGGACTTTAAACGTAACTACTACTAACTCGTAGAAATTTTTTAATGAAACATTTTTCGAAAAATCAGTTATGCACAGGGAAACGTTCCGAGTGCCTCTAAATAAAAAACAGTATCCTATAAAAGCTTTTTAATTTTCAATATAATACCCTTATAAACATCCTGTCCTTCTTAATTTGTCTCAAAAGTATGACATTTAATTAATTTTAAGCAGCCCGTGCAGTATAATCGCTTTGCGAATAAAATTTAGATACTAACGAAAGGCAGGAACTGCCAAGGGTCCTCTGCTAACGTTAATTACGTTTATACCTGTCATCGACCCTTGTTACGACAATTACTTGTACCTATATCTGAGAAATTAAATTTCGGCTTTAATGAATTATTAATAAAAATAACAATAAAATCTCAATTTTCTTTAACTTGCGGTTTCATCAGTCGGGTATTTCTATAAAACAATTATTGTGCGTATTATCGACTTCGATCATATTTTTTCAATACAAACAACTTTTAGGTAGGTAATATGTTAATCTAACTTTAATGCATTCCCGTTTTTATAATAACACATGATTTACGTTTCGAATTCAAGAAATTGCAACAGAAAAATCTTGCAATGCCGGTGAATTTCTGATGCGGGCCACATAAGCTAAAGAATGTCATAAAGAAGGAAGTCGAACAGATGTTTCTATTTTCATTTGAGAAACAGGAAAACTGCGAAGCTCGTCAGAGTGAAATGGTAGGCATTTTAGTAAAGCCTTCGACTACATATTTCGTCGCACGAGACACGCAATCTAAGCATTTCCATGTTCCGTTATGGACTAGAGGGTGCTCATATTGCCGCGGTCGGGGGCGCCGTTCGAAGTGCAGTCATCATCCAAGTTGGCGAAAACGTCAAAAGGAAAGGAGGTCCCGCTATTGTCGCAAAGCTCTTAGGGGCTAAGCTGTAGAACACCAGAAGGTCGCGTACATGTATCTACCGGCTTATTAGTGATACGGAGCGAGACGACGCTCGTATCGGTACCGACCATTTTTAGTGAGAAGAGGATTTTTAGCAAAGTGGTCTGAATCACCGGTCGTAATCGTAATCGTTCTCTGGCTGCAAACGTCCTTGAAAGTCATTTTTCAACTTGCTCTGGATCTAATGGACGCTTTCTTCCGATGTGCTTGGCCATAAATAAAGCCGAATGTTAACGACAAAACGTGGACGCAATGACGATTAAAGTTAGTTATCTGAAAAATTAAAGTCCACTTTTGTTTATCGCCAACTTCTCCCTTTTATATTTACACGCACGGACTACCGTTACAGCGAGAACTAAACTTTTTACAAACCATTAATGCGGAAAACTTGTATACCGTGGGTAATAAGAAAACGCAAACGTTTGGGCGTTGTACTTACATAATTGATTAAAAACGACTTTATTAGGTACCTACGTAATTTGATTCTAAAATTTAAGGTATTTCGACAAAAATAGGGGTAATGGGACACTAGAAGTAAATGAAAATTTGATCTGAAATTATTCAAAAATTCGCCCCTTTTTCTTTGTAGTAGCAGTATGAATATTTAATATTTTTATCAGTTTGGTGCATTTATAATGTGAAAATGCACGTTTGATTAAATAGAAGCGTTGTATATTGTCGCAAAATTCTACAGATTGTTTCCTTTTAGCTCGTAGGCGTATATATATATACACAGTGGATTCCGCTTAATTGGGACACGTTGGTGCGGACCGTTTTTTCCCAATTAAGCGGATGTCCCGATTAAACGAAATTTTAATTATGAGACATATAGAATCAACACTAGTATGTTTATTGAACAATATTACATTATAATGTGAACATTGAAGTGCATTTATTGTCTGAACCAATAGTAACGTTCCGCATAATCTTCGACACATATGAGAACAGTACATATCTATTCACAACTTTTCAGGTTAGATCCTAATCAAAATAAATTACGTTAAATTACTTTTATGTAAAGGCACAATTCAATCTAGTTTATGTAACATAAAAAATAACTTGTATTTAGTTGCTAATCCGTTTGTCGTTGAAGAGTTCAGTTAATGTAAGTTGGCGTGATCTCTTCAATGACTGTTGGTGAATAAAATCAGCACGGGCATCAAGTGCAGAGATAGGACTACCTTCGTTGCCTTGCTGCATGAAGTAGTGACGTAGCCTAGCAATGAATTTCCTGGCATCCTGTGTTGTCACCTTTTCGATTTTAGATGATTTTTCTTCATCACTCTCACTTTCGTTCTGATTTTTGTACTTTTTTAGAACGTGTTCAATAATTTCATCTTCACAACCTCCATGTTCTTCGTAGCACGGGATATCTTTGTCAATTTCTAGGAATTCTTCACAATTATTTATTTTACGCATAACTATAAGCTCTTCACAATCATTTTCCGTCGTTTCAGCGGTTTCGCTTGTTCCAAAAGTTTTCTTAAAGCCGCAGTGAGAGAAACAGTTCTGAATTGTTATCGGGCTCACTTCCCTCCGACTGTCGGAAACAAACTGAATCGTCTGGAGAACGTTGACCTTCGTCTTTTGCCGTGGAAGATGAAGTCAGAAGATTGTCCTGAATAGCATTCAAAATGTGATTCACCAACTTCGCACGGTACTTTAGCTTTAAATTTTTAATTATACCCATATCCAGTGGTTGTGTTAGGCATGTTGTGTTGGGAGGCAAAAATTCTAATTGTATGTTTCTTAAATTTTGTGAACACTGGGGGTGTGCCGCACAGTTGTCAATAATTAAGACAATTTTTCTTGACTTTTGCTCCAAGTCAGCGTCCCATCGCAACAACTAATTCTTAAAAATTTCGGAAGTCATCCATGCGCTCGTATTGGCATGATATTCCATCGGTAAACTCTCTATATTTAACCCCATGAAACAACGGGGCCGAACGCTTTTTCCAATCACCAGAAGCTTCTTCTTGTCTGTTCCGGACATGTTAGCGCAACAAAACACAGTAACGCGATCCATCGCTTTCTTTGACCCCGATAATTTTATGTGACTGTAGCAGAGAGAGCCATCGGGCGTGGCACGATAGTAAAGGCAAGTTTCATCACCATTGTAGATGTCATCCGGAGAATATTTTTCAAGTAAATACGATATTTTTTCGGTTTGCCATTTTTCTGCTCCTTCGACATCGGCACTATCTTTTTCGCCGTGAACCTTCTTGAATTTTATATCATGTCTAGTCTTCCACCGGGAAAGGTGGAATCTTTTAAAATAGGGCCACTCAAACGCATCCCGCGCCCAGTCATCGTAGAGAACCACTGATTTAATGCATCGTCTACGTCAGGATCTTTACCTTCGCGTTTCCGTTTCTTGAATTTTTGTTTTTTCCAACTTGAATCCATTCCTCACGCGGCTTTTCTTCTTGCTGTATTAGGCGGGAAATCGTAGATTTTGGAACACCTGTTAATGCCGACGTAAAGGTCGAAGAAAAGGTACGTACTGTCCCGATTAAGCGGCCTGTTGTCCCAAATAACAGAAGAAAATTCAATGAATTTTCTCGATTGGATTCAGTTCTTAACGATTTGTCCCAAATAAGCGGTTGTCCCTATTATACGGCGTCACAATTAAGCGGAATCCACTGTATATATATATATATAGAAAACTCAGTGTAAAGCATCACTTTGTTTTGATTTTCTCCAAAATCTAGGGGAAAATGGAAACATGTCCGGGGTAATTGGAAAAAAATTAAAAACTTTGTTTTTTTTGATAAGTTTTACAGAAAAAAAGTTATTTGCATGTTATTGCGACAGATCGACCAGGAGCGGAATTTATCGCATACGTATCAACAAAACATTTTAAATTATTTTCAATGGTCGCGCTTTTGTAAACTCAAACTCGACTTTGCAAAAAGCGTTTCCGGTTACCCCGATTGACCCTCTACCTATTTCTAAAACTTTTTGTACCCACTTTTGATCATATTACCTAATAAATCTTAAAATTTAATTGGTTCTAAAACCGAAATTACCGGACTAATCAAAATCGATTTGGTCCTTCGACATTCTTGTCGACAACAATAAAATAAAACTCCTACAAGTAGGTGGATAATAAAAAAAAAATTATTTTCATAAACAGGCATTGCATCTATTGTAAAACAGAATAGGTACGTATTCATAAATACACATAAATAAAGTATTTCAGTCCGAAGAATAACCCATAGATTTTTTCTAACCGTATTTTGAAATATTAGAAAAATTCAAAATAATTTCGACATTTTTGAATATGATCGGCATTCTGTTATTAATGTGAAACGTGATCGGCATATAAAGTGATAGTCAATATAAATACCGATACGAGAGGTTGCAATTTACATCGCGGTTTCAGCACAACTGTTACAATTTTATAAGATACAAACGTGAACTTCCAAAAACGTTAAATAAATTCCTACAAAAAAATATTCAGTTGTTAAAGCCCCCGCAGAAAACTTGTGAATTTGATACTATAAAACGCAATTTCTGGTAGGACCGTTAGATTTTACCCAACTTCGTTTTTATCTAACAATAAGTTTTGAACAGTAAGTTTTAAGAGCCCACCAGCAACCTACCTAACCAGTTCTTCACGTCTTTTGCAAACCACAAGGCATCTCAAAGCAAAAGTTTCGTCAGTACGTAACTATAAATTATTATTCGATATTTTTACAATAAGGAAAAGAGGCTCCACAATAATCAACGACTGCGTAACATAATTAAAATCGACCAGTTTAACTCCCCTCGCATAAAATAATCCAGGCGCGGTCTACTTGACCTTTCCGATGAAAATACATAATCGATAATTATTCGAGTTGAATTAAGCAATTTAGTTAGTTATCTCTGAACTAATTGGTTTTATATCTTATTTATGAGTTCGTGGGAACGGCCATAAATAATACTTAGATTTTTACCGGTCGTTTCGTGAGGAAACGGTTAAAGAATATAAGAAAACTCCGATTTTAATTAAGTTATTATATCTTTCAGCACGTTTTCATCGTGATCAATGGTTTTCCTCAGCGAAGATAACTCTAAAAAGCTTATAAAAAGAACGCCAACTAAAAACAAGTTTAACAACTATTCGAACGTGTAAATAGATTTCCTAAGAGGAGGTTGGGCGACGCGAAGCGAGGCCGTTGTTTACTTGCAGTCGGTAATTGTGAGCCAATTAAGCTGGTATATACCAGGGATTTTCTTACCGAACAGCGGCTTCTACGGCAATAACATAAATTCGTTCCTTTGATTTCGAGAACTTGCTGAGAGTTCTGGCGTGTATGCGTGTGTTGAACGAGCCCGAGGCGTAACAGGCACAGACAGGGTAGAGATAACTCGGTATAAATAATTGAACGAAATGCAAATGGTCTACTACGATCCCCTCGCTACACGAAACACGAGAAAAAAGTTACTTCGTCGCCGAGAGAGAGACAGACCCTCGATATTAACAAGATGCACTTAAATTACATTTATTATATTTGTCGATTTTTGGAAACGTAACAATTTATCAACGCGTAACGTGACTTGATTGATGAACGAACGACTCCGTTTCGTTCTCTATGATTATTTGAAAAATTCATCGTCTAAATTTTATTATCGTGCAATTTTAATCAATCGGGAAAGATTATTTTCGGCCGTAAAAGGGCGGCGCGGCGGTCAGTAGTTAAGCTAGGAAGAAAAAAAAGCTAAAGCCCGTAGAGTTATAAACGCGACATTTTAATGCTAATTTTAATCAAATCCCACGAGGATTTACAAGGTAAATTGCGCTTTGTTATCACCATAAAACGGAATAAGAAACTGTATAACAATTTCCAAATTATTTTATCAAACGATTAACCAATTAGGCCATCGAATTTTCTCCCAATTAGTATAGATATTACATCAATTTAAGTAGGTACAATTTAAGAACATCCTCCATATAATAATAATTACAATGTTAAATCGTACTTAAACGATTAGTATACAATTTTGATGATCTGATGGATACATCAGGATATATATATCTATACATGCGTGCAGTCAACTCCATTTTTATTATATCGCGTCTCTCTCATAAAACAACTAAACTTCGATAAAATTTCACTCGCGATTTACTTTGTTTTACCTATGAACTATATAATGTATGTAAATGCTGTTGTAGTTAACGTATTTGGACGTTAAACACGAACAGAAAAGCACATGAAAATGATTTTGAATTAATCTGCTGGATACGTTAATTAATGTGCAATTTCTAATAATTGGTAATTGGATACGCCGACGAAATGCCCATATCGGATTAAACTAAAATATTTGCGCGATCAATGAGTAGATAGATATAGATACATACAAGCTCAATTGTGTGCCTAACCTAAATTTGCTTATATTTTTTACACGAATATATACATGGTAAACTGTTCTTTCGAACGTTATAAACGATCTCTTTGATATTTTTTTGCCCCATTTTTATACGAATTTATTGGACATTCCTGTAATATTTTATTTAAACAAAACCAGTTATAAACGTCAAGTCCTTTCCCAAAGATATTGTTTGAGATACGGTTCTCAAATTTTGAGAATACCATCAAGTTTAGATCAAGAATTGAGGAATGAAGTAATGTTTAATAAATTTTAAAATATGATTTGTTAAATTCTTAATTACGCCAATAATCTCAAAAAAAGTTTCATTCCTCAATTAAACACTATATATGACAAATTTCAAATTTTTAGAAATTTCATAATTAATATTAAACAAAGCCATAATTGGAATTTATGTAATTTATAATTATCAACCCGTCAGGTATCGCCTCAAATGGGCAATTTGTGAACGAGACATTATAAGAACTCCCATTAGTAATTATTCTCCATCCCTTGCTATTGTGAAAATTTGATACACGTACTAGGATGCAACTAACGAAGTACTGCATAGAGAAATGCAATAGACTATTCGGGTTACGGATCATATAGACATTTATTAATCGTTCTCGATCGCTCCGCGTAGTTTACAACACTATTGTTGTATAGCTTATCCAAACCTATAAGATGTTCACGTCATCAATACAAGGGTACTAGATGATGACGTTTCACGCAGTGCTGTCACCTCGCACCTCGTATTTTGACAGTTCTAATAAATTACAGTTTTTCTTCATACCATCTAATATGTGCGCAAGTAAGTCATCTACAGGATATGTCACTTTCCAAACTTTAAACCGAATTACAAATAAACAATCTAGTAACTTTTTATTAATGACGTGAATTGTATATAGGTTTGGATAAGCTGAATCTTAATATTTTCTATAATATTTAATTTAATTTACAAATTAATTTAGTTTACTGTGTAGTTTACTTGTGTTCAATTTCATTTTTGGTCATACAACATGCTTCTCAAATTTAAAAACTTTTATTTAACTTCCCGAGATTTTGGATTCAAGGCATCTTCGTTACTCGATACGTAATCCTGCTCGTTCTTAAATTTATTTTCATTACAAAATTTCATATCACTTATTTAACGCAATTACTATGTTTACTCGCCCCTAAAGAGTTTAAATACTTTAGTATCTAGTCGTTTTTATTTCATGTATATTTCCTCAGAGAGATAGATTTAAATCTCATTCGTTCAAAGAGGGTACTACCTATGCAGTACTTCGTTAGTTGCATCCTGAAATAGTCCTGCGATTATCGTATGGCAAAATATTATTATGTTGTGTCTACGAATCTTACTTATGCTGACGCAAACAAACATGGCGCGGCGTAACGACCAACCGATTAGGAAATGAAGTCATTTATTAAATTTTGTTTACCTATACGTTATTCTAGATAGATCAGTCGTCATCAGTAAACAATTACTAAATTGTATATTTGTAATGTTGAGTTTAAAGTTTTGAACGTGGCATATTCTACCGACGATTTACTTGCACACATATGACATGTTAAAGCAAGACTATAATTACTGTAAAATAGTACTATAAGTACTGTAAAAATACGAGGTTTTATTGATGACGTGTGATTTGAATCTATCTTGTATAACGTATACCTACGTGACTAAGCTAACTGGAAACGATAAGATTGGAATTTTAAGAGCAACTCAAAGAAATACTTGTTGTGCGTTTGACCGTCTAATTATAAATCTTCAATTAATAACTGGGCAATTGCAAATAAACTCCTCCTATTTCATCTCTCGTGGATATCTCGTTTCTTACCGTTTCCCCGCAGCAGAAACTTTCGTAGAAACGCACATAAGTGTACACTTCGTCCAAACCTATATGCAATCCACGTCATCAATACAAGGTTACTAGATGATGACGTTTCACACAGTGTTGTCACCTCGCACCTCGTATTTTTACAGTTCTAATAAATTGTAGTTTTTCTTCATACCATCTAATATGTGCGCAAGTAAGTCATCTACAGAATATGTCACTTTCCAAACGTTAAATCGAATTACAAATAAACAATCTTAGTAACTTTTTATTGATGACGTAAATTGCGTATAGGTTTGGATAGGCCATAGACGAAATTGCTCGAGTTTGGTTCAACCTTCGAGTCTAGTTTCAGACGTGGCGGATCGATCCGCGAGAAATTTGTACGATTTAAGTTCCGCGATTTTATGTTTTTTTATTGTTTTGTGGCCAAAAGTCAAAACTATGCATATTGCCTCTTCGACTTTAATATTTTGATTTCTTATCGCGGGCACTTCACCGAATCCCCGCGGATTTTCCGACCTCCGAACAACGCCGTATCAATTAAAATAAAAAATGCTCCGCAACAACACAAAACAAAAATAGAATTTATAAACCTTTAAATGCAAACAATTTGATCTCGATTTGTCTTTGTCTTTGCCTTAGATGCGCACGATAGTCAGAATAATTCATTTTCGCTTGTTCTGCCAAAACTTCGTCGATATATATATATATATATCATGTTTTTTTTTTGATCTCTAAAGTCTTTAAACATCCAATTTTTATTGTTATGTATATAAATATCTAACTTATTATTTTGTGGTAAGTTGTACGAAGCGCTTAAATACTAAAATTTAGCAAAATTCAATTACAATCTGTAACTTAATCAGGTACTATAAACATCAACGAACTATACCTACACTAAACAACTGTTAAAATTATCCCCGCGTGAACGTAGTCTTAATCCTTCCCATATAGCACACAAATATTGCCTACATCTCGTTCCATTCACCGGGGCGCCATTATAACGAAGTGCCCGAAGCGAACTATACAGACAATATTTGTGAACCAGCGCTACTCAACAAAAAGCATTAAAAGCAGAATTAAATACTAACTTTTTTTATTATCGTCCTAATTTTCTGTAGTATAATTAAAGTTAACTTCACGGACCTTAATCTTTAAACCTGGAGACGCGCATTTAACTTTTGATTACTTATCAAATTTAATTGATATCCACTTTTTTATTTTCTTCCCTTTTTTTTAGAGAATATAATATAGTTTTTACGTGGCCGTGTGGTTTGTACCTTTTGTAAATTATTAACCGCAAAGCTTTTTGTTTTCAATTAAATTTTCCGGTTGTACGTTTTATGTTTGTCCATGTTGTCAATGTAAAATCTAAACACGTAATAAACGTTCTCAACGGCGATGACGCAGCAAATGCCATAAATTATAATTATATCATCATTGGAGAGTTCTAGTATAAAGAGCTTTCACTAGATGTGTACTGGACAGACATTTTTAAAACTATTAGTAGAGTCAATCCGGCATGAGACATGCACATTTTTGGGTAGGTAGGCGGCGGTTTGTTTTTTTTTAGATTTTGTAGGTGTGTCGGCCGTGAGTGTAAAAGCGAGTTTTCGGCCGCCGCGCCATCTCGTAAATAAGGGTGCTGTTAGTTTTTATGATTTATCTTCGTAATCGTGAGTCTGACAAAATTTTGCAAAACATTTTTTAGATAATACAATTCTCTATCATTTTTTTAATCTCGGCCTAACAATAAGGTCGTATAAAAAATACCTAAAAATTTTCTTTGTAGAGTTTTTGGCGATGCGCGTTTTTATTTACAGATAACGTTCGTAAGGAATGTTCGAAAGCAAGACGATGTCAATATTTTTGATTATTTCACTAATTTGCTAACGATCAATCATATTACGTGAAATTTCAAATATCAACCAAATAACAGCGCTATTACACTGAATGAAACTGTCGCCTAGCTCTTAGATAATTTAATTTGCTCTCGAAATAATTCCAAATTTTAAACAAACATAATTAATAAGTAGAATTTGTATAGTTTAGTAAATTAACAGCGTAAATATCCGTTTTTATCAAAATTATTTTTAATACATTGACCTGTCAAATTTGACAATCGCCGATCTATAGATAGATTTATACATCAGTTGAAGATATTGGAAGTATAATAAAAAATTATGCATTTAACATGAAGAAAATCTTATTTCGTAAAATACTTAATCTTAAAATATGCTCCTCGAGCTGTCAATTTTGTCATACAAACTGCGGTAGCTGTTTTTTTTTTTGCAAAATTTTTCTTTAAAGCAAATGTTCTCGACCTTCGAAAAGCCCGAGAACGAAATAGCTCGTTTTAGATCTTATCGCTTCTTTCTCCAATTATTTGTTCAGAGACTTTATTTTCATAATGTACAAACGTTTACCGCAATCTCGATGACATTTCGTCCCGACAGCAACCATATCCGGAATATATTTAATATTTTTAAGGCATTTTCCAAGTACAGTCTTCTAAAGCACACGTTTCATAAAACTCGCCTTTGGCAACGCTGCAAAATCAATAAAACTAAACCGAATACAAAAAAAGTGAATAAGTTCAATTGTAACTGCATCCTTATTTTTAAATTGGCGACCAAATAACAACACCCCCCCCCCACACTGTGCGCCGGATCGACTCGACTGTATGAAATATAAGACATACACGTAGGTATTACAAAAACTATGAAATATATTTTCGCAAACTGTTTAATCAAATCAATACTCGTATTAGAAACCCCGAATTATTTAAACTATAGGCAGTAGAAACGTTTTTATGTAAAATAATAGGTTTCCTATCTCCCTCGTACGAAATCAACTTATTAAATTTTAATTTAAATTTAAAAAGCTTTAGGATCGTAACGAGATCGAACCAATAAAGTCAATAAGTACACAAATTTCGCGTTTCGTGACGCGTTGTTAATTCCGACGGTTTTTTTTCAAGACAACTACGTTACTTTGAATTGTCGCTTGTTACTTCCGCCGTTTATCGAGAATTTAAATGTTTAACCGATCACAAAATGAAACGTCTTCCTTTAATGAAATACCGATTTCCTGTTTGATTTAACAAGCAATAGAAATTGATCTATTCAAAACTCCCCGATCTTATTATTTACAGGGAACGCGGATGATAAAGGTTAGATGATGGGTAGGCCTACGTTTCGTTGGTACATTATATCGCCCACCATCGATTTTTTGTTTTTGTTTAAACAAGTTATTCTCAAGATTTTATACTATTGTTATTTTTAAGCTACAAATTTCTATTCCCGTAAACTCGGATTAGAATTTTCACTTACAATTAATATGTCATCAATATAATCAATCACTTGAACGTAACAAAGACAGGTATCTCAAAATAAAAAATTGTAAAATCAACCCAGGTGAAGAGATTATTTATGTTATCACTGCAACGAAACACAATAATAACTGGGGTTTTATAACAAAAATAGTGGTTTTATTGCTAAAGTAATTTTATCTTAAGTTGGTTTAAGCCCAAAATTAATTAATTAATCGCAATTAAACTGATTTAAAAAAAAAGGTTTTTGTCGGTCGTCATTTTTTTTGAGGATTACCGGCACTAACTGGTATAATATGTTTGAATATGTTATTTTGCATATTTTTTAAATACGATGCGGCGAAAAAGTCATTTCTATTGCATTTTCTTTAAATAGGCAATCGTAGATAAACGTATCAACACTATAACAAAATTATCTCTCCCCCCCTAAATCTCATTTTACATAATTATTTTTAATAATAGATCACGAGTCTTCAACTCTCGTCGGAAAGATTTTAACTTTAATATGGGCATCGATTGCTTGATGCCAATTAAACTTCAACAAATTGTTGGAAATGCCCAAAAACAAAAAAACCGTTTTAATAAAGTAGAAAACGTGTGTATAATTGATTATAGCCCGGTCATATTAACATTCGTCTGCGGAAAAATTCCCACCTGGTTGGATTTTTTTATACCTACGGCTAGATGTTGGCATTTTAAACAATATCTCAAAAGTACAATTTTTTTCTATAGGAGTTTAAATGTGGCGAGAAATGTATTTTTTTTTCAAATATTTCACAAAATATTGATTTTTCTGCAGAAATCGTTCGGATATAATTTGTAGCTTATAAATTTTTCCATAAGATTCTCAAGTAAAAGACTTACAATGTTGTACCATTATAAAATTCATTCCTTTCCACACCACCACCACTCTGAGGTAGAGTACTCGATGATTTTTTTTATGAGGTATTGGAACCTATTGGAACCTCCTCAATCTCCATGGTCTCTGTATCCGTTTCCTCCATTTCTTCAGTTGAATTTGTGCAAGATCGGCCATGACAACTACCACATACAACATTAGGTATGTTGGAGGAAATGTTGACATCGTTATGATTTTACAAAGGAGAAATATCTTAAATTATCAATAATTGATACCTCATTATATGGTACGCGCACTAAAATTGTTTATTTATCGAACAAGGAACAACAATGTTATAATCTTATTTATTAACAGTAGGTGTTCCACGAACAGCTGCTTAGTAAATTTTCTTGCGGTTGCTATATAGCAACATTTTGAAATATTCTTCGCCGAGACATTCATTATACTTATCGTTAGTCCCAATGTTTAGTGCGCACACCTTACATTTGTTAAAATAAAGCGTATAAAACTTGAAAAAATTAACGAACACACAAACGGTTGACATTTGTCAAAGCCTTATTTAAATATATTCTGTGGCAAATTTTATAAACTCTACAAATTACGTTTGAACCATTTTTGCAGAAAAATTTTGCGAGATATTTGCAAAAAAAGTGTTTGTCGTCCACTTTTACGCCATGCAAAAAATTTTACACGCGTGTTATCGACGGGAACTTTTGGGGAGGTTGTTTAAAATGCCAATATCTAACCGTAAGTATACAAAGATCCAGCAAAAAATTTTTTCGCAGATCGTTTCTTTCGTACGAGTTTAATTATCGGCGTGATTTTTTTTTAGATTTTTTCGAATTACCATTCATCGATTCGTCGATTAATTAACCTTCGGAAAAGATATCGAAAACGTTTAGGTAGTGAAAATCGTACAGGTATGCGCGTCGAAGATCGTTGAATTGTCGACCGAAAACGATAACGAAGGTAATCGGTAAAATAAGCAAACCAGGTAAAATTGGTAGGAATAAGTTTTAGTGGGCAAACAAAAAATTTCGGTAAATCGACCGATATGAACCGATATTAAGTAAGTTATCGAATAAGCGAACGTTCAACTTTTAAGAATACACACGAATTACCTACCCGATAATGCGCAATTATTAAAAATCTAATTTAATCAAATTACGTAGCAGTTGGAAATCGATATAATGTTCCTGTCAACGGCGCGTAGCATAACTGATTCTAAATTGCATTGCAAATCCCCAAATGCTTTTTGTAAATTTCCCATCACTCATACCACCCCACGTAGGACTTGTATACATCAAAATGCACACATCACGATAACAGAGAGCTTATAATTGCATCTGTCAGAGATATTGATAGGGTAGCTGATGGAAGCCGTATACGGAGGGTTTAATATCGAATCTCTCCCGCAGATTATATAGTCGACGCGTTACCGTACGTTTTCGCGATGCAAAATTTCTAGATTGGCAAGGCCTCGCGATTAGTTAGATTTTTTCGAATTAATTTAAAATACTAACGACGGCTTTTAGTCGAAAACGTAAACCCTTTCTCACTATAAGATACGTTAATCCGTTGAAGCACCAGAGAGGGATCTAATTGCGAACGCATGCAAATTTTGTAGCGGTTCGGAGAAATTATGTACAGGATACTGTCCTTTTTTTTTATCGGTAGACCGAGCGGGAAGAGCGGGTTGAATTACGCAATTAAAATAAAATCTTCCGTTATGTCCGTCCTTAAACCATTTAAAAATAAAGGACGGACGGACGATATTATCAAATTTTAACGTAGCGCGCAAAACAAACTGGAAATTTTCGATTTAATTTTGGAAAATTCGCCGCGCGAACTTTTCATTTTATTCGCAAGATCGAATATCGATTTCCGCAAAAAAAAATAACTGCGAAACTCACGAGAGGTCAGTCCCCGTTGCCTTAACCTTCGGGAGGCGTAGCGTCCCTCGGCGTGGCGTTTCAACGCTACATCACGGCGATATCGTCCATCTAATATTTATTATTGGGATGAAAATATCGCGGCAAATGTGCGGCCAGGCGTACGCTTATCTATCGAGCTTCTCTTGTATTCTACGGCATAAACATTGCGTCGGACTGCGTTGTGCCGTTATCAATCGCCCGCACGGCCGTGTTTACACTCTATAAATCGAACGACGACGATACGAGTTTATGATGAAGATAGTTTTCGAAAATACGGCGGCGGTCAACGGCTCGACGATCGATTATAACCGACTTGAACGGACGTGGATTAGTCCGGCGCGCGATGAGACTTTGACGGATCACTCTGAACACTTGATTACCCCCTTTGAAAAACGCCCGTTTCGGAGCGTTCATAAAAAATATCAAAGATGGGGCGATTGCATTTAACCCTCCTATTGACTGAACGGTAACCGTGGGGAACTAAGAACGTTCGAAAAGACCGAAACCGTATTCGCACAATTTTTTTTCCGTATCGCTTGGTAAATAAATAAACGTGAAATAAAACGGTGTCGGCAAATCGTCGATCGTCGTTGCAACGTAACGTCACCGCGCCACCACGTACCTGCCCATTAATTCAATTTAATGGATTTACAATATTAATTGACGTAATACCATTAAAATCGTAATGTAAAGATAAGTTTAAAAATTCTCACTACAAAGTTTGAATTTTATTAAACCATTTATATGACTAGTTATATATCCTTTAAGTTTACGACAGCTAATGGCTTTTAGCATAATAATGTTCAATTTCTAAATACCTATAAATACCGCTTGTAGTTTATGAGTGCATAAACGTTCGTTGCCTCACGACTGCCGGTAATATGTTAATTTATTCATGGAATGTCTTAAACCTATAATATTACAAAAATTTGACGCTCGTCACACCGATAGAAATGTTAAATTGGATGAATGTCTAGAAACATGCTTCGACGCGTTTCATCCGAGCGATAGTCGACGTGACGATAAATTTGTTTATGCTACCCCCTCCTCCACCCCACCCCGCTTCCCGACCACCCCATAAGAAATTTCGTCACTTTTATTCGGTTAGGGTAAACTAGCGTCGGAAAAGGTCTGGAATACATTGCGATGTCGTGTCACGATGTCCGTATTAACATTGTCCGTAACCGGGTTTACGTTCTCGGGAGCGATCTGGCATAAACATTTAATTTGGTTCGATAAATCAGGGTCCGCCGAGCAACATAATGAGACGAAAAGTCGCTTCGTAAATTTTATTGCCGCAATCTGGCAACAATGGGAACGCTGTCACGACAGTGGAGGAAAGCGACCGGCCGATGATCGATCAGCGGCGGCCGGATTGATGGGCCCGACCATCGCCAGATAGCTTTTCGCGGTTTACGACGCGACTTTGGTCCTACCAGCTACTTATTCGATGAAATATGATGCCATTAGCAAATTACGTGTGTGTGTGCGCGCGCGCGCGCGCCCAGATCCGGAAGGGCCCCCGATGTTTCTACTTTCCACCGCTAATGGCGTCAACGGGGATCTCGGGTTCCGGAAGGACCAACGCAAGGCCCCGAACTATACCTGAATCGACTATGTACAAGTACAACTATTAGACTATTTCGTGTCGACTTCCACAAATTGATAACACCAAAAGTCGATTTAATACAATCGGCGTCTGTTATGTGCGTTACAAATTTTGATTTAGATTTAATGACTTTTATTCTTCAAATCGACAATCTTTATTTTACAAAAACGTTTCAAATATTATTTTAAATTGGTAATTAGTACTTACTGCCGATTTGAGATTAATTTCAATTTAATTGTCACGTTTGTTGCCGCATACGCTTGAGTCATTCCATGTCAAGTGATCAGATTTTAGAAAAACGACCATCTTCGATTTTGATGAAATTTTGGGAGGTTATAGATACATCATCCAAACTAATTTTGGTAAAATATTAGCTTCTACAAACTAATTGACGTTGAGCTACAGGCGCTTATATGACCCCATGTCGCGCACGACTACAGTATCACTAAAAAATTTAGCAAAATTTGAGTGCTAATTTTTCAACCAATAATAAATCGAAAATGTTGAAACTACGGGGGTTTGTATAGTTTTTTGTGTTCTTTCCAATGGTGTCTGCTGCATTTGTAGCTTCTCTATATTCGATGAGCTAGAGCAGCTTAAAATTAGCTATGCGAAAAAACTTGTAAGTGTAGCCTACTGTATTTCATGATGTACTGTAGATATCCGCTCCAAATTTTAACCATATGTTAGCATCACTATAAGGTCTTTATCCCCCAAATATCATGAACCTAGCTTGCTTATTTCTTTCACAGTGAAGCTTAGAATTTCTGATTTTTGTGAAAAATGTCAAAAATAGGTAAATTTAATCGCATTTTCCGGAAGAGCCTCTATTCCCTCTCTTTTCCTTCGAAAGAGCATATCATGAAGTACTATAAAATGTGTGTTTAATTATCTACCTCGAAAGGCTAACATACTAAAAATCGATTGGGTAATATTGGATTATGCGTATACCGGACGTGTGCACTGTGCATACATATTTATTATATGTAGGCAATGTGCTATTAATAGTCTTTTAACACTTCAAAATATACTAGCACTAGCAAGTTTTTGAAATCAAGAACGAACGTTACCAAATTCCACTATTTTAGTGACGGCTCCGGTGCCCAATACAGAAATTTCCAAAAATTTTGTAATTTGGCCCATCACAAAGAAGACTTTGGTATCGAAGCGAAATGGAATTTTTTTCGGCACTAGTCATGGAAAGTCACCGTGTGATGGAGTTGGGGGAACGAGCTTAGCTGTGAGAGCTAGCCTTCAACGACCGTCTGACGACCAAATCCTGACACCAGAAGACCTTTTCGAATTCTGCGACAATAACGTTCATGGTATCAAATAAATATTCGTACCGAAAGAAGATGTTATCGAAAGTAAAGACATTCAAGAGAAACGATGGCGAAATAGTAGCACGATTGCGGGAACGAGAGATCAACACCAATTCATTCCACTCGATTCGGGCAACATTCGCGTGAGTAAAATTTCAGACGACACAGTTTTCTTCACCATCAAAGTTGCGAACATGGTCGAACTCCCGGCGTTTCGAATGACAGATTTGCAGCCTTTTGCCTGTGTTTATAACAACAAATGGTGGATCGGAAATGTCATCGAGGTTTCGTTGATTGAAAATGATGCACAAATCAACTTCATGCATCCTCATGGACCAGCGAATTCGTTTTATTGGCTAGAACGGCAAGACGTGTGTTCGCGGCAATGAAGAACTAATCAAGCTCAAAATATTTGATTGTTATTCGGACGTCATGGCGGCTTGGGAACCATAAAAGCAACCCAAAACCTGACTTGGGATCCAGATAGAAACCCACTTTAAAGGCTTTGGACCCTTGACGAAGAAACCAACGACAGGCTTGGGATCCTGAACAAAGAAACCCACCCGTGGCTGTTTATTGCGCGGCTATCAGGCGTGACCTATATGGCGATGAGGTTGTCAGATCAGTATCTGATATTGAACTGGCAGTGAATATTCCATCATGGACCAACGCAATACACCTAAGTATATACGAGCATTATTTTACACACAATTTACTTGATAGATTATACTATCTTAAATATAGTTCGTCATAAATATCACTAACACATTCCATGAACCTACAGTAACCCGCCTATCTTGGATTCGATTTTTAGTAAATTAGCCGATCGAGGTAGATAATTAAACACACGTTTTATAATACTTCATGATATGCTCTTTATAATAGAAGTGGTTTGAAGGCGATCCCAGAGGGCTCTCTCCCGGAAAATGCGATTGAATTTACCCTACTTTTGACATTTTTCACAAAAATAAGAAATAGTAAGCTTCACCGTGAAAGAAATAAGCAAGCTAGGTTCGTGATATTTGAGGATTAAAGACCTTATAGTCGGGTTAGCGTATGGTTAAAATTTGGAAGGGATATCAATAGTACGTCACAAGCTTCAGTAGGCTAAACTTACAACTTTTTTCGCACCGCTAATATTTTAAGCTTACTTTAAGCTGGTCTAGCTCATCGAATATTGAGAAGCTACAAATACAACAGGCACCATTGGAAAGAGCACAAAAAACTGTACAAACACCCTTAGTTTCGACATTTTCGATTGAATATTGGCTGAAAAATTACCACTTTTGCTTAATTTTTGAGACATACTGTAATCGTGCGCGACATGGGGTCATATAAGCACATGTAGCGCAACGACTATTGCTTGTAGAAGCTAATACTTTACCAAAGTTAGTTTGGATGATGTACCTACAACCTCCCAAAATGTAATCAAAATTGACGTGGACCAACCCGCTTATCTAACATTTATTTAGGTACCTATTTTCTCGATCCACGTGGTATTTCAAACGCGTTTAAACAATTCCAAGACGAGAAACTAAATTAAATTCGCAACTTCGTGACGATAATTTAATCGTTTCGTTTTGCCCCATTTTCACGAAAACTGCAAAGTTGTCAAACCATATCAGGAAATAATATTTTACGACGGCGGAGCATAGTTGAAATTACTTATAGGTCAGAAACAGAGCAAGGGGATCGACCCTCGTATATTTCAAGAATGGCCACTTTAGTACTTTATTATACATTCGCCCTAAAACTCGAACAATACCTGATAAACTCGGAATAAAAATTGTACGGAAAAACTTTCGCGCACGACCGACCGTTGTGTGCACATTTTATCAAAATTCTAAAATTGTAAATCAATTAAAAAGTGCCGTAAATTTAAAATAAATTGCGCCCTTAACTAAACAGAAGTATTTCATTATACTAAAATAATCATTTATATTCCGTACTAAAAAATTCATGCATGACGTGTAACGGAGTAAAGGTGAAAACGCATAGGAAATTCTACAATATTTATGACTCACAAATCGTAGAATCGACTATCAAATATGACGAAGTAGACTATTACCTTTATCTATTCTATTAAATCGCGGCCGCGTATTTCTGTAGGGACCCAAATTTAAACCTTTCAGGAATTTACAATTGATTTTGGGTCGACGCGTTTAATGTAAATACGACTTACCTTGACATTAAGAACGGTATGTATAGCCTCCTCGACTTTGGCGAAATTTCCTTTACCCAATTTTTTTCCAGTGAACCTGTAGCTTCCCGCGTTAACAAGCTTCTTTTGTAGCGTCATATCATTACAACCACGATGCGAACACTCGTTTACCATTTTCCGTTAACGATGCGCCTTTATGTTAATTTGGCAATATACGAGCCAAAATCGAAAGCAAACACATTTTTCACTTGAAATAACCTATTCGTAAACTATTATGTAAACCTCCCCTTGTTATGACAGCTGCGAAAACATATGAAACATATAAATGTGACTGTTTCGCTGGCCTATGCGATATCTTACGTCGTTTTCTTCGTATTCTCCTGCCTGTTATCGAGATAAAGCCATTATAAGATAAAAAAACGGAAAATGTTCTCTTTTAACACAATACACAACACAAACGTCTAAAAAACTGTCAAAAGGCGTTCGTTTGTTTTCTACATTTAAGACACTTTCGAAATTAAACAATTAAAATCGCGAAACAAAGCGTCCGTGCTAATTTATATTATATAGAAACGGTCTAGCTAATTATTTCTTAACGAATTTTCATAGAAAATAAAACTGTTGCGGCCTGTCTGATGATGGCATCCAGACGTGTCCTTTTTGGCTTTTCTCCGATTTCGACCCCTAGATCACGAAAATATAGGTAATTTATTTTGAATCAGTCATATATATATATTTATTTATTTATTTATATATATGTATATAATCAATTTCTTGTGGGCACGATTCCAGTCGCAATTTTGATCGTAGGAGGCTGAAATTTCGACAGCCTATTGTCTTTACAAAAACGAAGGACGAGTTCGTTAACCAGCCAAATCGACCGACCCGTTTCAAAATGGCGGCCGTTCAAAAAAAAATTAAAATAATTCTAATCTACGTTATTACTCATCGGATCGGTAATGTGAAATATGTTTTGGAATCGGTATAAAATTTTCTACCGATCATGTCTCTTTATAATTTTCCATAGAATGCATCGTTTACGAAACAATCGAAAAAAAGTGATAATTTTTTTTAATTCTTATAAATCTCTCTCGTATATACGATTTTTAAAAAATGTATTACTTTCGCGAAAAATTAAAAAAAAGGGAGTTTTTTGACATGCCACTTGAAAATTCGATACCGAGGCTTGCGCGCGGTCGAATTTTGTTTTTAAATTCCTTTGCATCGATTTATTAGAAATAAAACTCGATATCATAAAACCACACTTTATAAGTAGATTAGTAATTTTAATTTTACGAAAGAAACTGCTCGAGGGGATGTTGGCCACAATAAAAAACGCGCCGCGCGCGAGATCAAAAACTAATCGCGTGCCACAAATTGTTATCAGTAAATAATTATCGACTTTTAAATTTATTTTTAATAAAATTACGTGCAAACAGATCATTCTGCCTACAGATAAAAATTTAAATAACAACGTCGTCGGCGGAACGTTCGATTTATGTACATATTTTTAACTTTCAGAACCATTATTACCTATACTTATTTCGTGCAGCTGATTTATAATTTCCCGAAGAAGTGAAACTTTACCGAAAGCTTCATTTCGTGACAGATAAAATGGCTTGTCGATAATTCCTCAACTCGATTTTATTATTTACGTTCGTCCAAATAGTTTAATAAAAGTTTTTAAAGGCAACCGAAACTGTTATAAATTACAATTACGATCTTTCGTGTTTTTGCACCAAAATTATAACTTTAACTAATCGAAACTATTAAAATAATTGGTAGAAACGATAAAAACTATTCAAGTTATTACTAAACGCGTGTTATTAGCACAGAGACCACTACACTTAATAAAATAACTAGGTATAAGTAACATAATGACAATTCAATAAACTGGAAGTAGTAGTTTCGAATTAATAATAAATACTAACGTTTGATTAACATACAAACGATCAATAAACATCTAAATTTAGCGATAAAGTTTGATAATAAATGAAGACCTGTCGTGTCTTTTTAAATTTATAATATTAAGGACCGAGTAGTTGAAAATTATTGTGGTTTAAAAATAGTTTAAAACAAGAAATTCGATTGAAATTCTTCTAGTAATAATTTTACACTAAAAATATATAAATTTCGAATTGAATAAATAACTTTTAAATAAATAAAAGTATTTACTGATCGGTAAGTATTAAATCAACTCGTTTATCTATTAAGTACTCACACAAAGAAAAATACTGCGATACTTCGACTATTATAATTATTATCAATTAACGAAAGCAAACAAGATAGCTTGAAAATTATTTAAAAAATTGAAGACTAAGGTAAATGTGTAAAGAACATTTTCCGGATTTAAATAACGGACTAAAGTCAACATTTCTCTTGCCGTTGTGGGGCTATGGTGATTCATAAGGACTCTAGGGGAGCTATCGAAAGTACGATATAATTCAACTTGTTAACTAAATCAAAGGCAAATATCCAGAACGAAAGAGAAGAATTTTTATTAGATATAAATTCTAACGTTAAGATAATATGGTTCAATTTCGAGGTTGGACGTTAAAATAAGTAACACATACATACCTACATACTTTTTTATATTATTTTGCGATGTAAAACCACGGCTGTTGTGCTAACTTAACTATTACGCCAACACAGCCACCCACAAAAACAAATAAAAAACGTAAAAACAAACGAACACTTATAATTATTTTATAAGTAGGTACTGTTTTGTCGTTAATTTGTTGCACCCGACATCGTTGCTTCACCCTTAATATGGAACGAAACGCCCTTATAACCGTTGGACTTGCACACCTAAAAATTAAAAAAAAACAAAGAATCTTCGATAAATTAGTACCTACTTTGTGAACTTGTTGCTTCGCGTTTACTTATATTTCGATTTGTTGTTCCGCGGGTACGCAAAAAACAACCCTAAATTAAACGCTGCACGAGCATAACACCTCAAAAATATAAAAACAACGAAATTTGTAATAAATTGGCGCTGTACGATTTACTTGCATTTCGTTCTGTTATATCTCGACTTTGTTCAAAAAAGCACAAACAAAAATCGAAGTTTTTATAAATTAATGCTTTTTGAAATTGTTGCTTTACGGTTAGTAGGTAGTTATTTTGGAATTTTGTTGGCTTCCCTCTTGGTACGAACCCTCTTCCCCGTAATTACTCCCAAACCATCACAACACTTACAAATTACAAAAACTTAGAAATTATGGCTTTATGATTTCGTTGCTACACTTTTCCTTATAACTCAATGTTCAACAATAAGTCATTTTTTTTAAAGGAATTTTTAGGAAATTTTTGGCAATTAATTGCCAAGTGTGGTTGGTTTGGAGGTAGTTGTTTTCGTACTACTTATAAGGAGCAACAAAATCATAAAGCTCTAATTCATCAAAAATTGCCAAGTTTTTGGAATTTTTAGGTGTTGTGTTAATGCGGTGGTTATGAGGATGTTTGTTTTGTATTAAGAAAATAGTGCAACAAAATAGCACTTTAGAAATATCTGCTTGTTTTAACGTGTAATTATTTTATTTGTGGGTGGCTAAATGGTTGGAGTAAAAAAAAATCGAGGACAAAGTAACAAATCACCAACAAAATAGCACTAAATTCTTAAATAGGTTTCATTCGATTGTGCCAAAGTGGTCGTGTCAGCCTAATAGACGTCATACTTTCCATTACCAATACATTATCTTTTTGTTCATTTGTTGATGCAATTACCTATTCGATTTGAACAGGTGAAAAACTATCGTACATAACAGGCGTGCAATCGACTCAATTTATTATTTAGTTTAAAATACTGGCGCATAAATTTGATAAATCAGAAAATTTGTAATATAGAGATATTCAAGGCAAATTCCAAATCAATTAATTATTTTAAAATTGGCTGATTTGCAATTCGAAAGAATCGTCCCTTCGAGAACATTTATGGAAAATTACGTGACTGGAATTTTGTTTGAATGTCTTTCGCCGCCGCGGGCAAATTCGGTCATGTATAAAAAATTGTTCGATGTCTTAAAGGATATTTGTATCGTCAATGTCGTATCAGAACAAATTAACGTTGACGACGGAGTGATAAAAAATTTTGTTTGTTAGATTTTTACGCGTCAAAATTTTACATTCTCGTATCTAATCATTATGCGTCGAATTGAGTACCTACTAAACTCGATAATAATTATGTGATTTGCATTTCACTTTATTTGAATTAACAAAAGTTAATGGATAGTTAACTTAGTAAACGCGCTAGCTAATTAAAATTTATTAGCAATAAAAGATTTTACAATATTTCATAGAACTTTCTACAGTAATTATTATCGATCAGAATTTTCTTAATACTTATTATTTAAACTGATAATCGTTAAACAATAATTAAGTATAATGTCGAGGTGCCCACCTATTTATGTATAAGAATGTAAAACGTTTAAAAAAATTTTAACGAATATTTTCGCTGTTCGATGTTCTTCGAAGGAAAACGCCTCAAGTTCGAACAGAAATTTTATTAGTGATAATGTGATATAAAAATTAGCATGCCTAATTAATTTATTCTGACACACACTTCCACTTTTTACTACACTTCTACTTCAGCTATTAATAATTTATAAGGTAATTAGCATCAGTATTTAAATTAGCAGCGTTCTGTTCTATTAATTTAACAACCACATATACAATATCCGTTTTTATTTTTACATAATATTGCCTGTTTAAAATTAAAATAACCACCAATTATCACCTCACTTTTTTTTCGAATTCAAACCGATCTTGTCCTTTTAACGTTTACATTTCAAACCTAACGCGGCATTTATTTATTCAACGTTTATACGTACTAACAAATATATATATATTAACCGCAACAACGATATTATTTAAAAATATAGAAAGAAAATTCCCTTTTAGGTTATTACCTACATAACGTAATTATTTTTCCGAATCATACTAAACTTGTTCTCTGTTTTTGTTCGTTTGTGCAAAAAGAAAAAAGCTTTTAGCGGCCTAATGCAATCATAATGAAATAATATAGAAAAAAAATGTAGCTACATTATATGATAGTAATTACTATAATTAATTAAATTTATATTGGTCTAAATATATTTTTCTGAACGTCAAAAAATGAATCATATAGTGAACAGTTGTAACGATAGGACGTTGTTTTTTTTAGGTTTTTCTAAATTATTCCGTAACGAATGCGATGTTTTCGTTGGCGTTATTAATTAGATTACGTTTGAATAAAATTACAGAAAGATTTGTTGTTGACAAAAGAATAATTCGCGATATTGTAAAAATGATGATCGATATAATTTTTCTGCGTATAGGTAGTATAACAATAAGTAGAAGATAGATTATAATGGGGTGCTTTTATGATGGTATTTATAGTCGTTCTTTATCTTGTGGAATTTTTCTTAAGTTCTTGGAAACGATTGTTATTACTATGGAAATGCAAGGTAAAAAAGACTATAAATATCGCCGTTAACGTTGGTTATATGTATATTGGTACAATAATTAACCTATTCGTTGTTCTTATATTCTGAATATTAATCCAATATCGGATTCACGTGACTCCTCGTGAAAAATAGGCTTTTGTTAGTCGTTGATGGTAACACTCCAGGTGCGACTTCAAATTATTTTGATGTTTATGTAGATATTACTTATTTCGATCTGGATGGCACGTAGAGTAAGATCAATTTTTCTATATTAATTATGTAAGTAAAGACTCACTCACGTAGTACCGTACACAAAGGACATTTCTAGATGACAAGTCGACTAAAAAGTGAAAGTCATTTTGAATCCAATGCCCTCAAAAACGTTTTGCTTTAAGTTTAAACATAAAATTTTAAACTTAAGCAGGCAGATGTTGTATTGTTTAAAATGTACTTTTTATACAGTAAGGGATAAATTAAATATTTTAAAAACGCGTGATATTTAGAGGAATCGCCCAAACTCGTCGATTTTACTCTTTTTTTTCTGGGCCCACTTTAAAAACGTCTTTTGTTATACAAGACGTCTCAAAAAACCTGGGCCAACATCAACTGTGATTTGTCAAGTAGGCAACAACGCCTAATTGTGTTTTTATTCCTTATAATTTTCTAAACGTTTGTATGTATTGTACCCTATAGGTGTCTAAAATCAATTACATATCGTTTTTGAGTCATCGACACATAACTCTGACAAATAATAATTTAATTAATGTTTAACTTTTGAAATTTCATTCGCTGCGATTTTGATAACTAGATGCGTAAAAGACGAAGAAAAGCATATAATTTTGATGCAGTAACGATCTATTTTAAACAGCCGCATTGAAAAGAAAACGTTTCGTAAACAACTACTAATAACGAATAACGTAAATTACCAACATTAATATAGCGATACGTTATAAGCAACGGGAAATACCTACTTTTATTAAACGAAAATTAAAGGGCAATAAAGGCGTCGTTTCAGAAATACTCGAAAAAAATAAAACTCGAAGAATAAATTGGGGTTTGTTGGTGAAAATTATGATCTTTATAAACGAGATACTTATAAATAATGCGTTATTTATGAAGAAGCGAACAAAACGTACAGTAGTAAAGTTTAATTTGAGACAGTTTATGGAATAAACGTAAAACGTTCTTCGTTTTTCTATTTTTAAACGCGTGGTTCACAATTTCGCGTTAGATTTAAAATTCAAGTCAAGTTGTTCAGGAACGTACTACAAATTTATCTCTTAAACGTGAAATATCAACAATTAGGTGATACCTATTCGAAAACATCTAATGCTTACCTAATTTTCTAAATTATTTCGATTAATTGACCCCCTCCCCCCACGTACCCTGCCAGCTTTGGGTACGTTATAACAACTAAAAGCATTTTTGGTTTACGTTACGTATTATTCTAAAAACTTCAACTTTAAACAAGCAGATACCATACAGCTTATCAACATCTAGAATCATAAAGTACGTTTAATTTATGGATACTACCTCATTTTCTTTTCCTATTATGTATATTTTTTTACAAGCAAGATAGTAAAATATTTTAACATTCAACTACCACAGAAGTGCATAAATGAATTTTATCTGTAAAGTTAGCAAATACAACACACACCTTAGGAACTTTAAGCCTGTTATAAATTAAAAGTGGAACGTAGGTCTTGTCTTAACTGATAGCACAAATTATCATAACTTAAAAAGATCTTAAACTCGATGGTATTATTCAAATGTTCACTAAAACACGTTCGCCAATAAACGGAAAGCTCGTAAAATTAAATCCAGTTTTAATTGCGAGATAAAAGTAATATGTAATAAATTCGACTTAAAATCTGAGGAATTTTGAAAATCTCTATTTTATTAACATTTATTTCAAGAATTTTAGGTACCTAATTTAAAAGATGTTAATTATATTTACGTCGTATTTTACGCATGTGGTTGATACGTAAAAATCTAGATCTACTACCTATTAAAAAAAAAAAGCTATCAACGAGCCTAACAATTTTCGCGTTACTTATTACGTTAATTTGTACTCATTTTTTATTCGATGTTTATTTCATTAACGCAGCTTTTGTATTTTTGGATAGGTACGTTTAAAATTTCTAATCGTTGTTTAATAATTATTAGTGATCGAACTTTGTTTATTATGTCAACAATTAATTACAAAAGAAATAAGTTGTTAAACGTTAAAGCAGAAAGAACGCATTTACGTTTGAAATAAATGGAAAATTAACTGACAAAACGAAATGTAGATTATCACTCAGATCATAAAGTGCAAAAACAACGATGTTTGAATGTTCAAGGTTTTGTAACTAGAAATCAGCTGTTGGAAGTTTTGTGTGGGTTGTCGTTAATCTCAAAAACACAGATTATGTATGTATTTACAATTACATTATAATCAACATTTACATAAATAACTATAAACTATAAATGATAAATAAATAATTAATTAACACCTATTTCGACAAATCATTTGTTTAATAATTAATATTATTTCTAAAAATACGTTTAAAAACATAGGTAAACGTGATTTTAAATATCAATATAAACAATTCTAACCGTTACATATCGTAAATTACTATTTATATTTTAACGCGAAAGAAACAATATCACTGGTATAGGAATTGCGAGTAAAAACAAAGTTAGACCCGTTGCACCGAACAAAATCCCTCGTGGACGACTTTAAATGCCACCCAGACGTACACAATACCTAAATATTTTAAATATGCGGCAATGGTTAATTTGTGGAGATTTTTAAAGCAATCAATAACGTTTTTCTTAGCTTATCCACATTCTTAAATGCCAGTAATCGTTCGACCGTAATATCGAGCAATTAATAAAATCCACGCTCCACTTAAAATTATCAGAATTCGAATTGTTGGTGTTCTAGTTTAAGGAAAATGTAGACAAAATATATTAAAATAAAAACACGTTTGATTATTGCTGCATCTTATTGTTAGACTAACTATAAATATAAAATTATTACAGATCGGTACCTAATGTGCGTATTTTTTCGTGAAATTCATAAAATCGATTTAGAGTTCCTGTTTGCTGTGAAACGAAAGAAACGCAATCGAGTTCTCGAGCACCTCGTACTGATTTTTCATGGAACGGGAAAGGAATGTCAATTATGGGTGTTCGCAATCATCGAATACCACGGCTATACTAGTTAATTTCTTGATAAACAATGGAGCCGAGGTCCTTGTTCGTTCAAATGTTTTTCGTAATTTCAAGAAATCGCTTAAAGCATTTTTATAATTACACGCATTGTACAAAATTATTTTTTACTCACTTCCTGTAGTTTTTGATATAAATAGTGGATAATTAATAATTTTGTTTGTAAACAAAAGTCGCTAGCAATTAGCGAGTAATTTAAAATTGACGAACAAGTCATTATAAATTATAAAGTAAATTAATAATAATTAATTGAATAAAATTTCGAAGCAAGAAGCCTTATTGTTGCTTTATGTAATCGCTACCTATCGATGTGTGTTGTTCCATTAATCATTATGGAAATTTTATTAAGCATTAAATGAGGAACAAAATCGGAATACATATTTAATTTCGGAAATCCTGAAAGTTCCGTTTGAAAGTTTTATTTACTTTAGGCGCAATGTATCTAAACATAATTACCGACAGATGTCACGGTTAGTACTGTTTACTAACAGTTACAAACAGCTACCGCGTTACACACGTGAAGGTACTGATAATGACACTTATTGTTATTTAAAGGCTTATGAATTTTCAAGAGACATATACAAAAACTTGCGCTACTCGTATGTAAAGAAGTTATTATATATGCAAGACTTAATTATAGCTTCAAACCACGTGCTCGCTACGTGGTTTTGGCACGAATAATCAGAGAACTACGAAGGCCGCCAGATGTGCGTATGATAGTGCCATTGCCAAGTTTTAACATTGAAAATGAACATGGCTGCATTAACGAAACTTTTAATCATAATTCCCCGCGGAAATAAATTACGGCCGAAGTCTTTTGAAACGTAATTTGGACAATACCAAATTAACATACCATTTACGATTTACACAATTAAGACGGCCAACGAATATCGCAACAGTAAGTTTTTATAGGTTTTTTTTTGTTGTTCGCGAGATAAGATTTTATATCAAACTTTAAAAAGAAAAAATCTTCGTGTAATGTAAGATAAATCGAGTGCTTAATTAAAGATACTATCAGATCGTCTCTCATTCGTTCGACCGTCATAAAAAGCTGCTTTAAATAATTAATAATTTTATGTTATTAACCTCGTCTTTACTTTACTTGTTGAAAAAAAATTAATAGATTATATAACGAAATAATTGTGTTAAAATTAGTTTTTTTTTAAAGGCTTGTCTGACCCTGAAAGTAAAAAACAATAGTCACTTCCAAGAGCGTGCCGACCTTAATAGTAAATTTTAAGAACAACAAAAAAAAATGGAGCGGTTATTCTAACAAAAAATCGTAGGTGTATTATAATACCGGCACAGATTAGTTTTTTCGACCGATACTTGCCGCTACATAAGTAATTAAATAGACTCTTGCAAAATTTTCGTAGAAAACGTCAAACGTTAAATATACTTAATGTACGTAAATAACGTCGGACAGATTTTGATGGAGCGAATAACTCCAAGGTTATGTCAAACATGCACGCCAAGCAAATTTTCCAAAAATCTCGTAGTTGAAAATAGTCGAGCACGAAACGCGCTCACAATAAGCGAGTACATAGTGTACCTTACACATCTATAATTTACGTGAAACTAATCGTTACGATTAGTTGGCATCGCATGTTTTTTCCCTTCTAAATACATAGCCAAATTCGACGGCATAACGTTAGAAAACGAATTTAAACCAAATGGGATTAATTAATGTTTTTCGAGCAACGACTGCCACGTTGGCAAAATAATAAAGATTAACAAATCCCTCGAACAAAGTTCTTAAAATAAACAGTCTTTGATTTATATACAATTTTGCGGTATTGTATATAATATGCGATGCCAACAACTTCATGCTGAGCTAAATGTTCTCGGAAGTCGACTGGTTCATCTACAAACTCCAACTTTCCTCGACAATAAAATAAGCGCAACCATCAACAATTCCCTTCATAATTTTTAATTTTGCCGGCCCTAGCCGAAATTTAATTGAAACACGTATAGGTACACTCGCCACAGAAAAAATCGGGACAGTTGAAGAATAGAATTTTAAAAATGTTTGGTTGTGAATTGGGTTTTAGGTAAAACGCTTGTCTTTTCAAAAGGGATTATTGTAAGCCATAAACCATCATTGTTATTACTACAAAGTGGACAACTCTTTGTGATTTCCGATAATAATAGAACAAAATATTTTAGAAGCAATTGGTAGGCAGGTTTAGTTTATGCTTTCTGTAAATTAAAAATTTATCGATCGACGTAATATATCGATCGCGTTTTGCCAAAAGGACGTAACTCGCACTTTTTGTGAAAACGAGTTATTCTGACTATCTTACGCATTTAAAGCAAAGGCATCGTCTGATAAAATCTAGTAACAATATTTCGATTTTTTCCACCGGAAAATCGATTTATATTTCCGCAAAACGTATCTTGTTATAGCTACGCGGCGACATAAAATGTGCTCTACTGTAAAATTTACTTTTTATGGGTTACGCCCTTTTAGAAAATCTGCGTCGATATGACCGATAACATGTAGATTTATATAAAAAAAAATGGTTACTTACATACACAAAATTGATATAGCTTGAAAAATATTTCGTTTTGCAAATAGTGCTTCCTCGATTAAACTTAATAAATTACATTTGACTTTTCTTTAACAAGCCATAACTTTTCCAAATCGGACCTATGCATCGCTACAACTTTTTTGCTTAAAATTACTTAAGAAACGCGCCCCTAACGTTTGGCAGATTTCTCTCGGAACACCCTGTATGTATCCTTAATTAATGTATGTGTTATTACGAACCTCATATCCAAGAACAAGAAACGATAAATAAAATAATTATGTAAGTAGGTATGTAATCATTCTTTGTGTGTATAGTAAAGTAATAGAGATACAATTCTTTGGCCGAATTAATATATTATATATTCATTAATTGTTTCCATCGTTTATATATTTGTAGCACTAAAAATAGCTCCAACCAGAGCCGAAATATATGGTGTTAGTTGTTTCAAGTTTTTTTATTGGCTTATTACTACGATTTTTAAAAGAAGTAGAGTAAAGTAAGCATTCGGTCACTAGTTTTAATTTTAAGGCGATCCCCTACCTTTCAGTAAGTTCATAAACTTCAATGGAAATCAAGATTTCGCACTTTATGTTTTAGAAAATTTTTTTTAATGATATTTGGTATCGAAATCATCAGTACAAAAAAAAGAAATTATCCCACAGCGACGAAATTATCGTAAGAATTAACGTAAAAATTTTACATTTAATAATAAAACAGCCCAGGCGGCACACTGACGATGACGTTATAATGTCGTCAACTATTTGTCGTTTGGGGACCAATGGGGACGTCAATACGACGGGTTATGTCTCAGCCCAGTGACGTCAAATTATGACCAATCTAGTACGTTCCTTGAGACGTCTAATTTCCTTCAATAGGACCTTTTACTTACTTGTTTAGTTGTATACTACTGTATTTATAACGTATAGAACTATTACTATTAATCGCACAGACGTGATAGTGCATAATTCCGAAATATATTGATATTTTTTTTAGTTAAAATTTTGGATTAAAACATAAACATGTTAGAAAAAATTACGAATATTTTACGCTTTAAATTGACGCTTCAAAACGTCTTTAGATTCAGGTCTTTGGAATGACCAAACGAAGACGTCTCAACGACGTGAAATGTTCGTCGTGAAAGTGTCGTCGTGCGTACGTCACTTATTGGCTCCACGACGTCGCCGACGAATAATTACCAATAATTGACGACGTTGTGACGGCAGTGTGCCGCCTGGGAGGATTACAAACAGGTTACAAACAGAACAATGGATTAAATCTACAGGTTCTAGAGTAGAGCGGCGGTATAATGGAGTATCGATAGATATACTGAACACATCTTTCACTTGAAACAAATATTTTGAAATGTATTTTTAGACTTCATCAGTAATTATAATTGTAGAGGAAGGAAATCAGTATATAATTCAATAGAAAAATATTTAAAAAAGCATCAAAATATCAAGGATATAATAAATAGTAATATTATCGAAATCATAGTTGTTTTCATAACGATCACATTCTAAATTAACTTTAGAGAAATAAGTAAAGAAATGCCAAAAATCATAATTCGCAACTTTGTTGGGTGAAGTTTGCCCGTTACGTTCTCGTCTAACAATAAGTATAACCCGTAAATTCGATACATTGTTCTCTTTGTAACCTTTTTCTATTCTTTTACTACGGATTAGTAAATGTCATATATTTGATATAATTTTGACGTCTTACGATAATTTCGTCGATTTGGGACGATTTCTTTTTTTGTGCTGATGATTTTGGTACCAAACATCATATAAAAAAATGATTCTAAAGCATAAAAAAGAGCGAAATGTGGATTTTCATTTGATTTACATTGAAGTTTGTTAGCTCGCTGGAAGGTGGGGCTCGTCTTAAAATGCAAAAAGCTTTTTCAACCTTTCCAATACCTAACATCTTTAAAACCTCATCTATGTAGGTAACAATAATGCTTTTGTGGCTTACAGTAATCCTTATGTACTTGCAAACAATTTATTTAAAATTCTGTCCTTCTACTGTCCCGATTTTTTCTGTGGCGAGCGTACGTCAGTTTTCGAACACTTACTACTTATTTTGTCAATTGTGCGCGTTAAATCGGGTAGTTTTCGCTTTTTAACAGCACGAAATTTATTCTGAAGTTTGCTTTTTTTACGGAGTGGGCGCAAGAGCTTTTATAGATATCTTTCGATTTCGCCAACAGATTGGGCGCGATGGCGGAGGGCGATTTTTTTTTTTAGGAATTTAGGACCATCGATATTCAAGGGAGGTCGTGTTCGGAAGAATTATCGGAGTTTAGGAATAATACCCGGGCCTGTCGCGCATCTGCATGCCCACTAATCGGCCCGCCACGATTTATGCCACTATAAAGCAGATTCTTTCGGCCGTGCACGGGGACTTCATTAAGGTCCCGCAAGATGCATAGTCCACATTATTGCCAACATTTATATCCATTTCCACCAGCTTTGCTTCCATAAATTTCCGCTATGGAGTATCGCATGCCCTACTGGTTTTACTCGCGTCTCTCTCCCTTTTCGTACCGCGGCCGGCCGTAACAAAGATGAAAATACGACGACGACGACGAGAAGAGTTTCGTTATTTTACGTTCTGGCTTCAGATTTGTCAGTGCAAATGTTCCTCTACGGGGTCTCCGGCATTGCCGGGTTTTATAGGAACGGAGCTTTAGTATTAGCTATTAGACACCTTTAATTATTGTTGTTATCGTTAATGCGCAACAGCCATTTATCTAATTATATTTTTTATCGATTAAATTCCCGGTTTCTTCGCACAAATTCATATGCGAATAACGAGATTTAAAAATTTATTTAAAAAAAGTACGGTTGCTATCGAATGCGTAATTTAACAACGCTTTTATATTGAAAAATAAAATGGGATAACGGCAAAATCACTTTAAAACAACTTACCGTTACGTTCGAATAGTAAACATGAAATAATTTTGATATTCTTATGCCGCATACGGTCGTAGGTACGTGTAGGTACCTACTTCCTTGTATTTTTTGCCAAATTAAATCATTAATTTCTCAATCACTTTCCTTTGTCAAGAAGCGTAAAAGTCATTCTTATTAATTTACAAAGTGCAGTCGCGTGTTGATTTTAAATTAATTAAAAAATTTCGTTACCGAAATCGACATGCGGCTTTTTTTGAATAAAAAGTCCAATAAATTAACGCCCTAACTCCGAAGGAACGTTGAAAAAATAACGAACAAAGTCCTAGCAATTTTTTTCCAAAATCGATATGAATTTTAAAATTACGAATTCAAATCGAGATATACTCGCAAAAAAATGTTTTGGTTTTCTTTTAGATACACCACCCACCCTGTTAGAGTTAAAGACTGTTAGAGTTCGATTTTATTATAAACTGTGCCTAATTAAGTTTCGATCTTTTCATCTCATAATAAATTTATTCCTATAAATTTATTTATTCTTCAATTCAATTCTTGCGAAAGAGTAGTAAAAAAATTAAGTGTTTAATACCTAGTTGGTTATTTTTAAACAATGTTATCAAATAAATACAGCAAAAATTCCCTTAATAGTAAATTAATCACATGTTCAAAATTGCCGGTCACGGTCACAAGTCAATGCGCAATAAGCGCTATATAAATATTAAATTGCTGATGCTAATTTTCGAGGAGGCGTAGTGGAGGGTGTAACTAATTTTTTTTTGTAATCGGTGAAATAAATATAGGAACTCTTGCAACTGCGGTAATCCCTCGACATTCACCATTGAGTTTTAACTGTTCGCGAACCTACAAATAACTGTAGATTATTTCTACACCTAAGTATGGATATTTTCACAATACCCGATTTGATAATATAATATGTGACTGTGAAGTGAATAACGCTTGAGACAGCACAAATAAAATCGATTTAATAGTCTGATCTCAAACAAGAAATTTTATTGAAATTTTAACGATTCGACGAATTTTTCGATTTATAGCTCTTTAACTACCATAAAATTGGTAATAGACGTCACGACATTTTTAGTTAAATAAATTTCTTACAATTTGACGTTTTAAAATTCGAAATCGGACCGATAGTTCCCGAGAAAATGAATTTTTAAACTTCAGCGATCGGCGCCGTCTTCTCGACGTCCTAAAAATTTTTGGACAGGGGTGCGAGGGTGGGACACCATCGAAGTTCGTAATCTACAGGCCTTTACGAAGATTTTAAGCCCAAATACGCACTATTTTCTCTTTGCAAAAGTGTTAGTTTAAATTTAATAGGTATAATAAGTGATTATTAGAACATCACGGCACTGTGTGAAACGTCATCATCTAGTAACTTTTTATCGATGACGTGCATTACTTATAGGTTTGGATAAAGTGTGGGTACTTTTAAAATATTTCATTGTTATGTCACCCGTTAACTTTAAAATAACTTTTACAAAAGTATTTTGGATAAAATTATTAAATATTCAAAAATCGAACCGAAATATTTTTTTGATTTATTTAAATGAGCTCACTGCTATTACAAGAACTTTTATATTTGATATTAATTTTTTTTTTAAATCCTATAAAAAGTAGTTTATTTCACCTTTATAAATTACCACTTAAATATTGAATATTAATCTATAACAATTAACAAATCCATAAATTATAGGTACATTGTAAAAAAACATAATGCACCACTACCATAAATATTGTACGTATTATTTTTATAGAGAAATAATGTTTAAAATTTATTAACTGGTAAACGACTACTAATGTTCTCCAAAACCAGCGACAGATAATTTTTCATCGCGTATCTATGCTTAGAATTTATGTAAATTTAAATATGATCTCACGAAGACGAAATTAACAACTGTGCACGAGTATTATTTGATTTTAATACGATACGTACGAAGACACGAAGATAATAATACAGGTTATGGGGCGGTACGCTTGCGGTTCATAATCAGCTGACGCACTAAATTACTTTGTTCGCGGAAAACCTCGCAAGGCCGCTCATTATCAATGATATCACCGTTTAGACCGAAAACCAGATGTGGAAACCATTGCCTACCTGGGTCGATGTAACAGCAGTCAAGTTCTCCTTGTTCGGATGGATAAGCGGGAAGATGATTTTTTTACGATACTTTTTACTTTTTACTTTTTTTTCACTTTTAACCTTTTAAGCACCTTCTGATGTGTTGTTCGTATTTTGTCGATTTATTTCCTAAATTTTAACTGCGCAAGATTTTTATTCGAAAAAACAAAATCGGGACCATTCAAAAGTAATAATATTTTTCCTGGACGAACTAATAAATCATGAAACAAGTGTAAGTACTAGAGCATAACCGATCGATCCGATTGAACGAGTCTTCAACTATTTATGGGACGAACTCGATAGTTTTCTTCGTCGACTCGTTCCTTTTCTTCGTTACTTATTATGCTTTTATGTTTACCATTACCACGTATTTTCATTTAAGATTTAAAACAGTGGCCGACATAAAAAAACGGCTCTCGTCCAACGTTTTTACAATTTTGCTTTCTAAAGAAATTTCGACAATGATGTCATCAACCCCACAGATTTCGTCGAGGAAAACGCACGTTAATTGACGTTAACAGAAGTTTACAACTTTAAAATTTCAAAAAGATTGTGTGTGTAAAATAAAAATTCGTCGGTTAATGTGAACTCGAGAAGATGTTTAAGTTTCTCGGCGGTGCATTAATAATTTTACCGAGAATTCTGTTAGTTAAGCTTCCGTATCTAATGGTTGGAGCTGTCAATTGACATAATGTTCCAGAACACATTAACATTGAGACGTATTCCGTGATGTTACTATATAATCACATTTAATTTACAGTGTTGTTCTCGAAACTATCTCCGTATTTACCTCGCCATCAATTTTAAGAGCATCGCCCATTGTAAAGATAACGGGTCGGTCTAATGAACAAGCGTGGTTAATTTTTATTTTAAAAAAAAACAAACGGTAATCTATTTCGTAGCGTACCTATATACAAAAAAAATTGTTTATGAAAGAAAATGGAAGAAGACCTCAATAATTTCGAAGGCATTCCGCGTATTATGTCGCGCCTAAATTCTGGGAAGAAAAATTTGCTCAAATTTAATTTTTGTTAACTAAATCGCTTAATATGCTTCGGAGTAATACAATGAAATGCGCGGGTTGCTCGTTTTATCGGTGCTAGAAATAATAGACTTATATAAATTGCATATCTAGACAGACTTTTAACTATTTCAACAAATTACGACATTAAAATGGAAGATATGCATCTTATAAAAACTTTCAGGAAGTACTGTAAACTAAATATATGACCTTTCCAAGATAACTGAACATTTTTAATTGACATTTTTATTATCTACTTAAATAGTGACGCAGATCAGAGTTAATTTAAATCTATAACATTAGTAAAATTCGATTTGCTCCGTTTAAAATAACAATAAAACTTTGTTTCGAGTTACAATTATAATTATTATCTTAGCGCAAGGTCATAAATAATTATTTTTGTGTACATCTCGTAGTTAACATTATTTTGTAATCAAAGTTTATTAAGATAGGAAATGAAAAAAAAAAGTTGATTCATATACATATGTATTCTACATGCACTATCGCTTATTATTTTTGAAAAATGACACAAACTCGCGATTATATCAAATCTTTTTATAAATATTTAATTACGGGAAACTTGTCATTTTTAAAGAATGATTTCGTCGTAAACAAACGCCGTTTTTAACTTCCCTAATCATCAAAAGTAGTCTAAATGACATAAAAGAAATCTAAATCTTAAGAAACGGTATTGTGCGTAAAATGTTCATCAAGTTAACGGTAAATTCACGAATTTGTCTACACGTTAGTCGACGCGAATAAATGAAACGCGCATTATTTAAAACAAAATGAATTTGCCGGCAGTTTTCTTTTTCCCCGTAGCAGCAAATCGTTACCCCTCCCAACCTTACCGGTTGAACATTGTTCGAATAATCTATCCACGAATAAATTTACGGTGACTAGCGCGAATTCCCGCGAATAGAAGATATCTTTCGCGCGCGAAATTAATTCGCTTTATTTGTTTAGTAGATCATCAAGGTAAAACTCTAAATATAGTCGGGCGTTTACTCGTTTGCGGAATTAAAAGTGTACAGTCCCTCTTAATCTGTAAAAGGTAAAATACCTCTTCGAACGTCAAGAATGATTTGTTTTTCTAACCTTCTTCTTCGTTCCTCGCATTCTCAGTCATGGGAATTAATTTTTAAATGGAAAAAATTGTCCTACACTGTTTTAAGCTCGCGCGATACCTATGCATACGTACTTTTTAAGAACATATTGTTTATGGTTTTTCGACGCGGCGGACACAATGTTAATCTAAACCGTTTTTTTTTTTCTTTAAATCAAATACGAGGTCGTTAGGTAATTTGTAATACGGCTCTCGCAATTATACGTAGTAATTTGGTGATCGTAACGTGTTCCCGACAAAATCGATTTTAACGGGAAGGAATTGAAATAATAAATTCTTTTGCTAAAGAGTTTCCAGTAACCGTGGCGTGATTAATGCCTTCTAGGTCCCGATTCTCACGCTACATTTTTGATTTGCGTACGAGAGACGCAGGTGTGCAACGTTTAGATCAAAGTTTGCCTTTTACGAACAGGGAAAACGAGTCGATTCCCGGAGTTATTTTATACGTCATAAATGGCACATAATTGCGTTGCTACCATAAATTGAAATGCCGATCTTTCGGAATCTGGAAACGTTCCCATTGGAATAAATGAAGCCTGAATGCGAAGGACGTTTGTACAATTTCGATTTGGGCCTCCTATTTAATAACGTTGCCGTAATTCTTCGGTCGATTGTTGTTTCTATTTTATCGTTTTCGTTGAAAAGATAATGTACGAACTTAATTATTTTTCTGTTACATAAAATGTCAAGGTAAATTTAATCATAATTTGTTCCTTATACTATATACGTTAAATAGTTCGCGTTCGTGTTTTTAATTGTGGAGGAAATTGTTTATTTAAAGGTTTTCAAGGTAATTAAATGTTGCATTTTCCGCGGACGACCTTCTGCTCGTGCCTATTATCGAATATTTCATTTTAATTTCTCGTCACTTTTAAATTTAGGCGTAATCGACGGCGAGTGGGCTTTATTGTCGATTTAAATACTACCCAACTATCGATTTATCTGTAAAATTAAAATTCAACTAATGTTTAACTTACTGGTACCAAGTAAGTAGCCTTGTAATAATCATTATCTACTTGAGATTTTCTTTTCCGGCTTTCATAATAATTTGCCCTTGATGTTAATCATCGCCTTATTTTAGTTGTTTTACAAATTTGTTTATCTGCTATATAACGTTAATAAGCAATGGTCGCCGTCATTTATTTCATCAATCATAACACACACATACAAATTCTTTTAGTAACGAAAATGCGGAAAATATCATAATTCTAAAGTCACGCTCATATTTGATCCTTAAAAGGAACTCTCCTTCCCGAGCGAAGGAGATAAACTAATATGGGTGGAGAAATACAAGGATCTCTTGTATATTTCATGTGCAACATTATTTGCGACCGTAGCGATGGATATTTTATATACGAATAACAGTATCTCTAAATATGGACCGGCCATATATGCAAAACCAGTACCTAATACAAAATAGGAAACACGAGTTTTCTACGTGTCTACGATCTTTTCATCTTTTAGGCCGTTTAATTTTCGATTCTGCAGAATTTGCAAAGTTCCCTTTAATCGATAAATTACGCAACCATCATCGATACGTTGCGCGACAAATGCGATATATTGCTTTCTAATCTGTTATTTGCATTTCACAATAAATATGTACATACTTATATGTGTATGATAATGATAAATAGTTAACAGTGAACTACGCAGTAAGTCGGCATTGTCCTGTTCTTGAACGCGCGCCGTCTTTCCTGTTGGTTTTATTATCTAATCTGGTTTCTGCACTTTGTTTTGTAAATTCCTAGAGCGGCGACAGGCTGTCTGAACAACGGAATATTTTCAGAGTATTTGCGTTGTAACGAAATTTACTATATATATATACGAGTGAACTAACTGTAGGTGGGATACGTACGTACTCGTTTTGCCCGCTACACTCAAGGGTTTTACCCCGGCGTAATCGTTTTACGTAGGTATTTCGAGCAATTGCGACTTACAGGTGCACTTAATTATTTCCGACTAAATTCGTGCGGACGTGCACATACGATTAGTCATAATATTAATAAAATTGTTAAAACACCAGAACACGCCCGGCAATCGGAACGTAACATAGGTAATAAACGTGTCTGTCGGTCTTTTTATTGATACTGTTAACATAAAAGCGCTACTATTTCGCAGAATTCTGGTTATTCACGGATGCAGCGCAAATTAATACTATACATATTCACGCGAAGTTGTTATTACCGTCTAGTGTATTATCATTTTATTATTAAGTAACGTCGCGTTCTCGTGCTTTGTTATAATCCGCAGAAATTGAAACGTCCCGTCATTTTTAAATCTTTAACGAAACCGCAGGTCCGTTCGTTAATTGATAAACTACAAACAAAGAACGAGCCGATATTTAATTTCTATTTCAACACATTTCGTAACAAAGAAAGTGAAATTTTGCCGTCAAACTTCTGTTTAGTGAATTTTTCAATATAACGAATTTTTCTACCGAACACTAGACGAAAATACACATACACTTAGTCACAAAAGTCTACATACGATAATTAAAACTTGAAAATCAATATACAAATAATATGATAAATGTTTTTTCTCATTAGTACCTAATATCTTGAGTAAAATACAAGAAATGTCAAAAAAGAAAACAAAATTATATTGATTAAATATAACAAAATTGAAAAAAAAACGATATAGTGATTAATAAACAGTTCAACAAAAGTCTACATACGATTTAATAACTTAGCAAAACATCGAATTAATATCGTGTAGGCCCTCCTGCAGATTCGATAATAGCCTTCAGCCTTGCAGGCATTGATGTAACAAGTTTTTCAGTTACACTATATGAAATGTTTTTCCATTCTTCACTTAGAACTTTTTTATACTCATTTTTACACGAAATTTCTTTTTTTTGCATTCTGCGCTTTAGTTCATCCCATAAATGTTCGATGGGATTAAGGTCTGGCGACTGAGGAGGCGAATGAAGTTGCTTTCTTACATGATACAATAACCATTCCTTCACTATAAGTGCAGTATGTTTTGGGTCATTATCGTGTTGGAATGTATAATCGGAACTTAGACCCAGTTTTTGAACACTATTGACAAAACTTGTTTTAATATGTTCAAATACACATACTATCCATAATCCCATCAATAAAATGTAATTCGCCTACTCCATTTGCCGCCATACCGCCCCAGACCATAACAGATCCATAGCCATGCTTTACTGTAGGAATAAGATGTTTTAATAGCATTTCTTCATTAGGTTTTCTCCACACTTTAGCTCGCCCATCTTTACAAAAAATATTGAACTTACATTCATCTGTAAAAATAACACGATTCCAGAAAGTTGGATCGTTTTCGTGTATCGTATAATATTTCTTTGCAAACTCTAGTCTTTTCTTTCTGTTTGTCGCGCTAATGAAAGGTTTTTTTCTAGGTACTCTAGACGTCAACCCAATTTTTTTCAAGCATCGGCGAATGGTTTCAGGGTGTACTTTAATTTCCGATGTCTCCCACAATCTGTTTGTCAATGTTTTGGCACTAATCATGGGCGTTTGTTGAACTTTCCGTAAAATACTACGCTTTTGTCTCTCATTTAACTTTGATGGTCTGCCTGTTCTCGGTTTATTTTCATAACTTCCCGTATTCCGAAAATTTCTAATTATTGTCTGAACAGTAGCTTTCGATAAACCAACTATTTTGCCAATTTCAGACATGGTTTTATTATTGTTACTCATTTGAACAATAACTTTTCTTATTGGTATTGAAATTTGTCTGTTTTGGTTGACATTTTGAAGATTTCACTAACACACTGGTGGCCAGTTAAAACACTACTAACAATAAGCAATGCTGATATAAAACGATATCTCATTCATTGTTGCTTTGTCAAAAAATAATATCAAAATTCTCCGTATGTAGACTTATGTTGTTACTAATAAAACTTCATATTACGTTATTTTCGCTGTGTTTGCAAAACGATAATCGGTATGATACGTTACTTTTCATCAGATTGCTTCTCTTATATGTATCATATTACTACCTATATTTTATTTCAAATGTTGCAAAAATTTAATTGTATTTTAATGGATTTTAGCGAATTTTAAACGCGTATGTAGACTTTTGCGACTAAGTGTAGCTGTTTCCTAATAGGTGTCGAATTTTTAAGCCAAATTAAAATACAATTTTTTAGATAATCTTCAAAATGGCCACGTTTCAAAATAAAATCCTTTTGTTCAATAAATAATGCTGCACAAGGTTAACACATTTTTAAAAATGGGAGACTTTTCAAAGGGTTTACTTAAATTCTAAGGAGGACTAAATAAAAAGACATAAAAATAATATTTACCAAAATATATTATTTCTGATATTTAATATATTATTTCTATATAACGAAACTTCCCTATAACGAATTGTTTTAGATTCTATCGACTTCACTATATAAAAGTTTGACTGTATTTACATTATGTAGAGTAGAAGGGGGTAATGTCGTGCACTCTTTTTTGACGTGCTCGTATAGCCGTATTTTTCAACTGAATACGACGAGTAAGCATTCGTTCGAAAGATGATTTCCTTGATTACATTTATGTAAAACAATATTTTTGTAGCAAGAAATCGTGTTGGTGTAGGTTAAAAAAAAGTGCACGACATTACCCCCATCGAAATTTGTGCGGAAATGTCGAGCATTATTTTTCGAGTGTAGTAAAGGTACCAAAATGTGTAAAAAATGATAATTAGTGGTTTGATTCAAGGAAATAAAACATTATTATGTATTTATTTATTATTCTGCAATTAATACAAGTAGAAAGTTATATATAAGTTATATAAAAAGTTAAGAAATACAGTTGAAAGTAAAAAAAATGAAAAAGAAGTAAAATTAGGCAATATGCTAGATGAAATATGCAAAAAGAAAACTTGACGAATTTACAAAAAAATGGTTGGCATAGAAAAAAACGCTTAAAAAATATTTTGTCAATGGTGACGTTCTGTTCTGTGCTTCACAATGACCTCGTCAGCGTCCTTATCGGCTTCGGAGTTCCTTGCGACACAAGGACGAACCACGTTTTCTTTTCGGTGCTGTTTCGGTGGTAGTTTTTGCGGCTATCTTAGCTGACTTTTTGACGAAGCGCCTTTGATGATCAGCTCAACAACTAGTTCTGCAACATTCTAGATCCCAATTGGAACATTCGGATGATTGAACATCCACGCGTTGCATGCATTTTCAAAATATGCTTTTAATGGTCCGAAGACACCTCTATCGAGTGGTTGGATATTATGACTGGTGTGTGGGGGCAGCGTTAAAACGTCGATGTTATTTTCTTTGCACAAACTTAATGCCTCGATCGACAAATGCGATTCATGATTGTCGATGATCATTAAAGTTCGTTGTGTACCTGCTTTGATGGCGTATTGTATAAAGTGGTGAATGAATTGAAGGTAAGACTCGGCGGTCTGCCAACCCGATCCATTCGCAACTCCTTTTGCGTCCTCACTTCCGTGCATAAGGAACCTATCCTGCATCTTAACTCGCGGATAGATGAAGAATTGTGGGATATTTTTGCCGGCGGCGGAAACTGCCAGCGCAAGAGTTACATTGGTGCCACGTTCGCCTGAACTGGCCGCAGCCACACAACGCTGACCTTTTGAGCTAAAACGTATTTAGTTTTATGGACCGTGTTCGGCCCAGTTTCGTCCATGTTCCACACAGTCGCCGCGGTATATTCGTGTGAGTTTCGAATGTTTTCGTACAAATCGTAAAATTTCTGAACGACAGGTGGATCGAAGGCAGCTGCTCGACCCAGCGATGTCGATGCTGGTCTACGCAAACTTAAATCTGGATGTCTTTTCATAAAACCTTCGGCCCAGTCTCTCGAGGCAGCAGGTTCCTCGTTGTCTTCTTTGGGAAACCAACTTGCTGGGATTTTCTTGATACATTTAGCTGTTTTTAGTTTTTGCGCAAATTGAAAAGATAGCCTTCGTAATTGCAGCAAATTGAGACCGTAGAACATTTTCGCGGATTTCACGAGATAGTTTCGAAACTCCTGCTCTTGTTCGACGTTGAATACCTAAAAAAAGATCATCATTAGAAGAACCTTCACAAAACAAATTGAAAAATCATTTGCTTAATTGTTGCCCGACATGAGCTATTGATTTAGGTGCTCTTCCTTTGCAATCGGTCACGCAAAGTTTGCGGCGCTATTCCGAATTTAATTGCTGCCCCTCGTACACTGCTTCCTTCTTCGACAGCTTCTATTGCCATTTCGATAGCATTTTCATTCGGTATTTCAGTTTTTCTTTGTCGATTGCGCATTTTTCTGGATAAAAAAAGGAATTGCAAAAATTATTAATAAAATATAATTAAATAAGTAAAATAAATGTATCATTATTTTACGATAAATATTAATGAAATAATAATAAAAAAGCAATCACAAATTATATGAATTCCGTTCGTTTTTGTAAGATTTATTTGAAAAATCAAATTTAGTTCCGAAAACAATTTTTTTAATGCAAAGACATAAAATTCTATCGAAAAAAATAAATATAAGAGCTCTTGTATTAAAAAATAGACCTAAGAATCAGCATATTCAATTTACTTTACTCTGTAAACACATCAAATGCACGACATTTCCCCAACGGTCATTTTTTGGTTAACTTCGACAAGGTAAAAAACAAAATTTTTTCCAAAAAAAAAACATTATTTTTCGTCGGCAGGAGATTTTACTTCCGAAAACACTTACCTGGTATCTTTTACTGTGAGGCAAATTATTTTTTTGATACGATAAAAAAACACTTTTGTCGTCCCGAAAACGTGTGTTTAACAAATGACGCCACACCTTTAGTCACGAATACATGAAGATCGCTAGTATTGTATGCATAAGCTCCGTGGGTCACTAGGCACCTACATTACAGACAGTTAGTAAATCATTTTATTCCTTTAGTCAAAAAATCCAGTTCACGACATTACCACCTTTTCTCTATATAGTTAGATATATAATATTTTTAAACGTTACTTATTATAATCAAACATTAAAATTTTGGATCAAGTTTTGCTTTGACATCAGAAGGCATCTATACATACAGTAAACTCTCCATATCGCGGGCAATGCGATCCCACGAAACACTGCGAATACGGAAATGTGTTGAAGAACCGCGAATAAGGGGAGAACAGTAAAGAAATGCTGTTTTATAAAGAGGAACTTTATTGAAACATCGAAATATAAAATAAATCGTTAATAATAAACTCAAAATGTATTAAAATAAGTACCGTAAACACGAATTACTTGGACCCACGAAAGAAAAGAAAACTTCTTTAAAACCTTGTGTATTTCATTATAATCGATAATATAGTCTTAGTTCGTGGTTTTTCTGTTAAATAACAGCCATTGTCCGGTAGTAGTTCTACAAGTAGTCGCACCGATTTTTTTTTCATCCACTTTGGAACAGTACCGCTTCTTCTTGGAGTTGATAAATTTTGTGTATTTTTTCATCTGCAAACTTTCGTTTAGATAACAATTTTCGCTGACAGTGTATATTATTTCAATAACTATATGCATCTATTCATAATAATACAATGGTAAAGTTTATGATGTGTGATAACCTTTTTCGTAATTTGTGCGTAACGTAAAATTTGTTCACCTAAACTCAAAATGTAGTTTACTTGGACCCACGGATTATAAACTGTACGAATCCTGTAATCCCCGGAAATGTCCGAAAGAGAAGGACGCTTTATTCTACAAGTGGTGCGACATTAAAACGAAAATATTAATTAATTAAAATATTTTAAAATTTTCTAAACTCGTATTCGATTTAATTTTACGGATTACTGCGCAGTCTTGAAACGTAATATTAACATTAAACATGTACAATATTGATAACTACATGTCATTTGAAACTTGTTTTGACTGTTTTCGTGCACATATGAACGGTTATATGCAAAACAACAAAAACTGAGAAGGTCATCCGCAAAATTAAATCGAATCGACTTATGCATGTATAAAGTGTACCCTAAACTCTACGATTTGATAAATCTAGATTACAATTGGTCGGTTCCGTAGCGTTTGTTGATTGTCGGTTTTAAATGAAATATTAAAAAAATAATATAAATAAAAATCAAAAAAATATTTAAAGGAAATAAGGCTTGGGTTCAAGTAACCTAAACGTGAGGGTTACTTGGACCCACTTTTTGAAAAACATCTGTAGGGGTATTATTCAAAACATAAAATCAAATTCGTTAAAAAAAAAAAAATATTAGTTATCACTGTAAACAGATGCTTTTTAGCAGTGAACTATAGCAAACTGTGACAAAATGTACGAAATTTTTGTCCAAGTAACTTAGGTTCACCCACTTACCTATATTGTTATTTATCGGAAATTTTGAAAAAATCTGTTATTTTACTGATATTATTTAAACATATCTATATATATATGTATTTTTAATTTCAAGCCTGTCATGCGTTTTTACGTTAATACATTTTGATGCATTTTCACGGTGAAGAAAACTGGAAATCGTATGGATTATGTAAATATAATGACATGTTTATGGATGTCGATCGAAATTTAATAATAATACCTACGGAAGGACGAACAAATCAAATTGTGTTATCGAATATGTAAATCCGAAACTACTACTTAGGTATTTGTGTCCCGAGATATCTAATAGCCATTAAAAATTCAAATCGTTAGTTGTAGACACCTAGTAAACATATACATATGCATATATCTAGTATTCACACTCGAATCTTCGACAAGTAATTTAAAATACATAGGCATATTGATTAGATTTAGATTATTATGTGGTGGATATAAGTATAACGTATACATATGTAGGTATCCATATTCGTTTCTTGGCACACGATACTGTCTGCACAGGTGAGCAATTGTTGGACGGAATATAATATTGCTGTCGTGACAAAAAAACTGGATTGACGTCAACGTACAACGGCCAGACTGCACGACGCTCACTGTAAAGGCAACTGGCCAAGGTCAAATGTTAGTAATCGTACATTCAGTGTATTTAATCATCGCCATGAGGTAGGAAAGTTATTGCAACTTGTGAGGTTGTCAACAACCCATTGCGTTGTTATCTCCAATTACGATATAATTATAGAACACCTGGCTCGAGATGGCTTTGTTTTATTTTTTTTTAATCAATTTATCGGTAACATTAGTCGTTGTTTAAATCAATTTATAAAATCTAAAAGGTGGTACCCCCATATTTAATTTAAAATGCAATAAGAGTTTCTTATTGAGAAGCACGTTCGTACGTATGGCAGGATGAATACGATGCTTTAAAAATGGATTATATAGTTACATAATATTGGCACATGCGATAAATTAAAAATATGTTACATGCCGAGTTATAATTAGACGGCAAAATTCCAACCATCAACATTAATTAATTTATACAAATAAAATCAAAAAACTTGAAGAAACTACGATTAATTATAAAAATTGGTAAAATAAACATATATAAGTAATTACATTTAGATAACTAATCAAGTATAACATGTGTAACAAAAACTTTGCTAATCAGATCTAAATATAGTATTGTTTACGTACTTGACAATGGGATGGCGAAATAATTGTTATACTTGAACGGTAAAAATAATGATTAATAAAGAAATTAATTATTTATAAAGTATGCGTAACCTTGTCCTTTATTCTCAAATTTAAGACATTTATTGTGGGGAAAAATCTCTATGTCAAATATTTATTTTAGTCGTTAGAAAGTACCTATATATTATTCTAAAATTAACAAAGTTCCAGTATACTCGAACTTTGAAAAAAAAACCTGGAAAGCAGTTGGCCTTAAGTCTTATAAGTTATTAAAAAAAAAAAATTTTAATATTACATCAATTTGGCTCGTATCCCACCGATTTACGAACGTTTCAAAAATGTAATTTGCCATTTTTCTACGGAAACAATTTATAAAAAAGAAATATGTTTCTATTTAAATAAAATCAAACTTCTTACGACGTTATCTGTGTTATTTTCCTATAAGTGGTGATATTTTAACTAAATTTCCGACAGAGATTTCCCCAAATTAAATTCAAAATAATATTATTGTAAATACCTATAGACTATTCACCGAACCTATGCAGTAGACATAAAGAAATACATGTGGAGGACATGTGACGATAATATGTTTAGACAGTGTCAGATGTACTCACGAATGTGTGTTCTACGGGATTATGTATGAACATAAACATTGTTTATGACTATTGCGCAGCGAAAATAAATAAGTTAGTTATAGGCAAAAATTTATTTCGTAACTTATTCTAACAATAAATCTGTTTTCCAATCTTTAATCTAAACGATCTTTTATAAAATCATTAACCCATTATAAACATTTGCGTGGTACTTTTCCGTAATTTATAATTTTCTTGATATCGCTCTTTTTAATTCTTTACATTTTATTGTGGATTCATTGTTTTTTTTCTATCAAAGATATGCCACAAATTTAATTCGACTTTGTTTTAAGTATTAGTTGATTATTAGTTAATGTTATTTAGAAATCTCATTGTGATATATGATACCTATATATGAACTAGGCGTCTATATAATATGATATAGTATTCTATAGATATTATATAGTGTCTATATAATTTAACTATGTACGAACTTGCAATATTAAAAAAAATATCGAGCTAAAACATTGTCTAAAAATCTTGATTCTGCTAAGTTTTGTTGGCGAGCTTTTTTATGGTTAATTTATTCGTCCTGTAATCGAACTTATCTCCTAAATAGTTAGATTATGTTTCAATCGAGCGACTGCGGGGGAATTTTCTAATTTTCAAAATTCTTTTCTTTATATTCCCAGGATTTCGACATCACGTGTTTCGAGACGTTATTCTGCGGGAAGTAAAAATTTCAATTTTGCTTATCTTTTCCGACCAGTAGTGTATAAAAGCATTTAGTAACATCCGAGACTCTACAGAGATTATAGGTGGATAATTACCCACACGAGAGAAGTCCCGCGATTTTATTGTATGTAATTCGTAACTGCAATTTCCATATAAATTATTGTCGAAGCAATATATAATTTCTATATATTATACTTCTACTAGTTAAGACTAGTACGAAAATAAGTTACCTAATGATAGTTTATCTGATGATTGAAAAGTCCGACCTTAATTGTCTATTAATTTTTGATAAAAAAAAGCGGACCCAACAACCATTTTAATCATACAAATAAGAACCAAAAGGTTAAAGAGTTTATTTAACTATAAGGCCTACGTAGAATTTATATATTCGAAGATATCATGCATAACGTATTATTCGACGATGAGGTTGCAATAATATAATCTAAAAAGGGACTTAGAATAGCTTTATTGGTTGCTTCAATGTCAAAGTCAATGACTGGCTAGGTAAAAATTAAAATTAATGGCCCATTCAAATTTTTAGGAGATATAATTTGTGGATGTTGTTTTATGTTTTTATCTTTGGTTTTATAATTTCGAGGTTATGGTAGATGTTAATGACATTTAACTGTTCGATTTTATATGCTTTAATTAAAAATTTAATTTAATTTTTTTTTAATTTGTGGTAACAGTTTTTTTCCCCCCACAGACAAATTAGAAATTTATAGTATTGTTGTTTGTACTAGCACCTAACGCTTAACATACAGTGAAACCTGTAGAGACGACCCCACCTCTAAATATGAACAGTAACGCTATAAGGCCCGATCTGTCCATCTTTAGATAAATTTATCTGATAGATATTTACCGTGGAAACGATTGTCCGAACAAACATTTCTATGGTAAATTTCTGTCAGAAAAATTCATCAGAAGATGGGAAAATTAATTATGATTTCCTATTGGTCGAAAACTTGTTACCATGATCACCCCTTAATCCTAGATTAAATTATTTATTTATTTGGTGAAATTGGCCATAAGAACAAAACAAAAAATTGGTTTAGAGAGATTTTACCGTATACCATGTTTGCTCAAGGCGATCACGTCTAAAAATGGCTGAAATGGTTTCATATCTCGTTTAACTTATATTACATAATATAAAATAAAATTAATCACAAACATCGCTTTGAATGTCCAAGAGTTTTTCCGAAGGTTAGTATTTGCGAGGGACGATACGCGTTTTTGACCTGCTAAAGTCACTTTAGATAGATTCCCTTATTAATTTACAATATCCATAGCGTCATTTATAGGTAGGTAGGTACCTTCCTAAAATTTTTAAATTTCGGACAAACTGCATTTTGAAAAAAAGTCGCTCCTCAATTATTAGATCATCGAATAAATAAATAATTTAATAAGTTGTTGAAATAGGTAATAATGCGATGATTATTATCATTCGAAACGCATGCATAATATATAAAGCTGAATTATAAGGTATAATTAATTTTCCAAACATCGCGCTCTTAACTAAACAGTGTACAAAATTATTTTTGAAATCAGTTTCGGTTAAACCGAGAATATCCGTATTGTATCTCGGCCTGGGCATTTTTGTGAAAAAAATCAACTCCTCTACAAGTATTTACTCTAGGAATTGGCTTAATCGGACACGTACCACGGACATGACATCGTTATCAACGCGTACTTATGATAAAGTAATAAAAATGTTATCATTCTATAAACAAGCAATTTGCCCATTACGGCAATATTCTAATCAACGTTTGCAAGAACATCTGCGTTATATATTTCTTTGTTTTGATAAATGAAACGTGCTATTTGAAAGGTCACGATAAATTAGACGTTTTCTTCTTATTTTTTTTTTAAATCAAAGGACATTTTCTAATTAAATACGCAGTTGATAACCAATTTCTTATTTGATCCCGCTGCGAGCCCCAGCTGATTCCGATATTGAAGGCGACAAGCCTTCTGCAGCTGCAACCGATAACCGATATCAGTAGTGCGATAAACCGAATAGATATTTTTATAGGCACGTAGATCAACAAAATGCGCAGCTATTTGTTTATTTACTGTCATTGACCTCGGATTTTTACAACTAATAATTACATAGATAAAAATAACTAACACAAAACGACTATAATCAAAATAATTATGGTCGTAACGTCGAATAGATTTATCGACGTAGGTTGCATGAACTTCGTAGAGGTAGATTCAATTTCAAATTATCTTTAATATACTTACATAAATTATCGAATCGGCAATAATAATTACCTATTACCTCTTATGATATTGAAAATTGCAGTGTAATTTTCCCCCAATAATACTAATAATTAATTTAATAAAGACACAACTATCGTGGAAAATGTATTTTTTTCCGAATCAGTTGGCTAATTGAAAAACTAAGCCTCTTTTATAAAACGGCTAGAAACTACCAAAACAAAATATCCGAGGAAAATGTGAGAAATCGACTATAGGAAACAATGCAACATGTCTCTTCGATAAATAATTGTCTCCACTACCCATTAAATTTATGCTTTGTTTATCTTGCTCGCTCAATACATAAATATTGTTTGTGAACCATACTTTATATTATTTCTATACCGGACAGAAACGGAGTACAAGAAAAACAATTCATATTGACGTCGCTTCGGGCTTTTCAGCATCATAAAAGCATATTTTATGAATAAAATCTATTATTTCTTATTAGTTTACGGGAGGAGCGTCAATCATTCGAACATTAATATTAATCGAGATGTTGTCAAACATCCGATAACGTTTACATACATTCATATACATACCTATAGCTATTGTATTATACATTTGTTTCTTTTTTTTTCGTTTTAAGGTCCGTCAAAAACATTTTTAGAAGTTTATCTGTGATCTCTATAACGTAAAACTACTTTTACAATTTGTTTTGCATCTAATGCCGTAATTCTATCGTGTACATATAAGAATTTGCAACCAATCAGTTGGGTGCTGTTTAAAAAAAATATGTTCAAATGAAAAGTGCCGATAAAATATTACGACTACGTGTGTATGTACGTTCAAATTCAATTCTATGTACAAATCCGTTTGATTGATTTTTCATTCAAAAAGAAATAAGTCGCCTTTGATTGTATTTTACAACGCCATTAAAGAGATTTTCTCGAAGAATTCAGAATGCCAACTCATGTAAAAGTAAGTAGTATATAAAAAGCATAAAAGACAAGCCACCCCTCCAATCGTAACGACCGTATAACTCCTCACGACCTGCTCAATATTTTTTCACGCCGACTATTTATAGCGTAACCCTTTTTTATATTAAATATACATTAATAATATATTCGTAACGTTTTGCTTCCAGCAAAAATCTTTTAAATGAACTACGCGTTCGGCGCGAACATATTTAATATAATTGTGTGTTTTAATAAAACGAAAATATAGAACGGCGACGCGCGAGTTCGTAAACGAACATTTTTTCTAATTATATATAGCCTTTACTTAATTAGTAACAAAGGGTGCTATGAGAGTGCGTAGTAGAATTGGTTATTTTACATGAATCAGCCAGCTTAGCGCAGCTGTTGTAAACTGCGTCGCATTTTAATATTTACAAGTGTCATAGGCTTGACGGTTACCAATGACCTTAAAAACGATAGAAAAACTCGTCGAATCAAACGTTTGTTTATTAAATAAGAACATTTTCTTACGTTAGGTACACCTGAAAGTACTTCAAAAAGTTTTGGGGCGGAATAAGTAAAAAAAAAATCGAATTTAAAACTATTATCGAAAAAAAATAATTAATAATAAAATATGTAGATAATTTAATTAATACAAGTGATAATTTTGTAAGGAGAATGTCTATCAACTTCAAAATTTCGATGATAGGACGCTAAGCTGAGCGCTACGTACTTAGATACATATTATGTGCTTACGTGGTATATCTAGTGGCTAAATTAACCCCCTTTCCTTCGAATTATCTTTTTTGGAGATGTGGCGGTAATTTAGTGCACATTAAAATGATCGAACGTCATTTTTATTCACATTAGTAATTTTTAGTTTGGCACATTTTCGAAAAATGCCCACGTAACATGAAAAATAAATCGGTAAAATTATTTAGGAAGTTTTTCTTTATTGTAAGTTTTGAAAGAGAAACACATTTTTATAAGTACCTAAATATAAAGACTTCTCTTTTAAATAAGAGCGACGACGTACTTGATTAAATTGAAACGCTTAATTGTTAGATATTTTGTCGCAATTAATTTCGAACACGTTTATCATAAAATTGCATTTAACGCTTTAAGGATTTAAAAATAAATTTAAAAGTAAGTATTAAAGACGATCGTTATTTTGTCGTCTAAATATTTTCGTTCGCGATTTAATAAAAAAAAATTTTGGACTAAGAACAATGTAAAAAGCAACGTAGAAATGGAAAACGTTTTTATCAAGTTTCCTAACAAACTTTGGTTAATTGACTCATTTAGAAAAATAGAGGAATAATCGTTTTACCAAATATATAAAGTCAAAATACGACATTATTTATGAAAATAAATCCGCTAGCTCAAAAGTATTTTTTTTATTGTCGGATTATCTAATTTAGTACATTTAGTTTTTAATTCGCGTTTTCTCTGTAAATGTAAATAAAAATAAATGTTTAAGTATTCACAAATATGTGACCTATAACGTCTAAATTACATTTTATTTTTAAAATACGAAAATGTATCTGTATTTTGATTTTTAAATTTTGCATTTGCATACATAAAAGAAGAGAAACTGTTATTTTTAAAGGCTCCTTCTTTACTTGTTGTTATTGTAAAATTTATTTTTACGAACTTTACATTACCAAAATGAAAACATTATCGTAAACCTAAAGCGCGCAATAAACATAAAACTTGATAGATTTTCCACATTTCCAGTCATTTAAATGTTATAAAGATTTCAATACTTTCAATTTGTTGGTCGGACTCGGCTTTAATAAAAGCGATCGTGATATCGTTAAAGGAGAATTGTCTGTAGTAAACATGTATATTTGAAAGGCGTTAAAATTCAAGTAACCATTTCAATATTTTCCATTCGAGTTATTCGGAAATCGTAAAATAATCAAATATTTACGAGATCGGTAACGAACGCGGCCGTGATAACGTTTTAACTGAAATTTTGCAAATAACGAAACGATCGTGAAATTCACGTTTTGTAGTCGTGTCGTTGAACTGTCCAACGATCGGTAAATCTAGGTGTTTTACCTGTTATCAGCGATGACCCGCTCTTATCAGCTTGACTAATTCGATCGAACTACGTAGAACGTAACTGTACAAATCATTACCATGATTACTTCCTTGTTTCTTCAGTTTTACGTTATTTCCAACACATTACCAAAAGAGCTCGGCTCTATCCGATGATTGATTAGCTTTTGAGGTTTAGTTCAATTTTTAGCACCGCGATAATACTAAATTAGTTGGTAAAATTAAATGGCCAGGCAGTCGTTCGCTAACATAAGATAAATTGATTTTTCTAGTTTCATTTTTTTTTATATATATAGGGTATAGGTACCCACTTAATATCGAATCGGGGCAATTACCTTTTCATAAACAAACGTCTTTACGTATAAAATCGAATTTCTTCGAAAAGCAATTACCTACAATTTATTTTCATTAGAAAAAAAAAATTAATTTCCTCGTTCCATTAACTTTAACTATTGCGTTATTAAAATTAAATCTGCCTGGATCTGTACATCTTTATAAGTAAATACCGGGTTTGGCTCCGAATTTAAGCAATTAATTTTGAATGACGCAAGTCATCGGCAACTTTTAAGTAGACAAAAAGTTTGAAACTCAAGACTTGTAAGTAACATCCTGAAACACTTCGCTGTCGCAATCGTTATTAAATTTTAAATGTATAGAGTGACGAGGAAAGCTTAATATTTCAATATTATTACCCTCGGAAATTTTAAATCCGTTTTTGGTCGTTTTTACAATAAATAAAACTTCACCAACGCCGAACAGTTAATTAATATTTCGATGTAATAGCAATTAAACATACAATATATATATATATATATATATATATATATATACACACAGTGAACTATCCGTAAAATACAAAACTTTTAAAATAGTGTAGGTACTTCATTTCATATATTTTTTTGAATTTGCTCCACCATTACAATTACTAGTTTGTTTGTTTTTGTGTTTTTTAAAGTTAAACTTTTTATAAACACTAGCAGGGATAATAGGTTTAAAAATTTTAATTATCGATACAACAAAAATTCATGAATAGAATAGTGTTGTGTAGAAAGTTACATCAACGCCAGAAACGAAAAGCGCCGGTACAGTCGGCTCCATTAATTTTGACGCCGTCCATTCGGAACGGCTTTATGACGACGACCACGACAAACTCGTTGCCACTCCTTGCTACTAAATTGCGTGAAAGAAAAATAAAGAAAGTGTAGGAGTTGCTAATTGTCTCATATTTTCATTTTAATTCATACACGCGTGGTGGTGGGGGCATGAGCAAACTTAGGGCGGTGCGTAATTGCGTTAAGGTCACCCTTACCGAATCGAATGGAGTGTCGTTAATTTACGAACCCGCTGAACCTATTCACATATTCGAATTTAAGCAATACGGGTCGTCATTTTTGCCATATAATACAACAGTCGAACGTTAGAAGAAACATTTTTTAACATTGTTAGCATTAACATTATTGGTTTTCTCCGTCTATTATAATGTTAAATAGTCTTCTTCGGCGTCGGAACTTTTTTTTCTCGTTTGGCGTCTACTCGCCAATTAGCCAGTCTATTTTTGGAATTGATTTCTAAAGGCCTACCTTTTCATCTCCTGATTTTATCGTGGAAATGTTTGTTCGAACAATTGTTTCCATGGTAAATACCTGTCAGATAAATTTATCAGATGAAGAGATCGACGAAAGTATTACGTTCACAAACGTCCACGGTTGCAGGGGGATTCGAACCCGCTGCCGTGAGCGTGCTAAAAGGCCAGTCGACAGACTGACCTTCCAGGAGGCCACACGGCTCCTGCGACAAAGCCAAACAAAATCAAAAAAACCTTTAGAATGCCTCAGACTGCGATTGTTGTCATTGTGATGATTGAAAAATCCCGAATTTTATTTTGAGTAATTGTTCCGGATGAAAATCTCGACCGAAACATTTATCAATGTAAAATTAATTCCATATTACGGGTTTCCGTGTGTATAAAGAAAAAAAAACTGAAAGTTTAATTTAAGCTACAAAACAAATGGTGGTTGGTAGTATATTCCTGGTTATAATTTGTAAAACGTACAAGGTATAATGTATATTAATTACCACCTAACTTGACTATTAAAATTGCGAAAATTTTATGAAACCCTTTACTATATCTTAAGGCATGCATTATTATTTTTTTAATGGCAATAACTAATATTTATGCCTCTCGCACAGCCCGAGCTCATTTTAAAAGCGTGCCTATTTGTTACGTTTAATTTTTTTTAAAAAGTGGTACATTTTTAAAATCATAATTCTTGTGTATTATATTTTACGGCAACGCTTTCATTTAATTTGAATTATAATAAGATAAATGTAGTCTTCTAACCTCTAAACTACATTACGCTATTAAACCGTTTTCCTACATTTCCTAACGGAGTCGCACATCAACGTACGGATAATTAGAATTACAGGGAGGACGAATAAACGGGTTAAATTTGTAAATAAAAAAAAATGTGAGTCTTCTGCGTTCGACACAATTTTCCCTGAAATAGATTAAATAACATGGGAGTGTTAAAAAATATCGATAGATAATTCGTATTCGGTGTGGGTAAAATTTTTAAAGTCGTTCTTAAGATATAAGATGCTGTTGAACTCGCAACAATAACTGGTTTTAATAATCGTGCCTAAGTAATCAGCGACGATCGTTCAGCCTTGGCGTCCATATTGATCCATACAAGTTGATAAATAGCGTATTAAGGATAAAAACATGGAAAAACTCTTAATAAGAAGTCTCAGTCGAGAATTGACAACCATATCGGTCGACACACATATAAACAGATATACGTTTTTAATGACTCTCTACACGTGTTTAGATTGGATTTTTTAAAACCCGGTAGTTAAAGTTTTATTTCTTGTTATGACAGTCACGTTTGTTTTATTTTATCGAGTTTATGAACCTACGTCGTTTACATATGGACGATTATGGATGATGAAAAACGTTGCAGCATATGCATTTCTATTTATCTTACGATGGTTGCATGTGTTTTTTTTATAGAAATAGTAAAAATTGTAGTTGAAATTGACGTCGATACTCGTTATCTATCAGTTCAAAAAGTAGACATCGTGTACCCATTTATTTCTATTTTTCTAATAAATATAATTTTATTCGAATTAAAAACAATTAGGTATATTTATTGCCGATGTACTATAAAAATAATAATTGAAAACGGAAATACGTGAAATTCTGAAACAATTTATTTTTACATTATTATTCGTTTCAAAGAGAGCAGATTACCCATCTAGTAGATAAGATAAATAAATATTCTTTTATTTAATGTACCCAGAAGAGTCGTCCACGTCACGTCAGTATATGGGGAAGTGATAATTTATAAAAGGCTTGATAAAAGTGTAAAATGCAATATAGTATATCGTGTAGATGCAGTCGATCGATAGATGGCAGAAGTGAGATCTTTCTGCGACCACTGTTTGATTCATGCGTTTTGTGTCCGTTTTATCACTCGGCAGCTGCCTACATGTTCTCGCATCGACTACGATGAAGAAACACCGTTGATTTATTACGGCCAATAAAATAATATTCGAGCCTTACTAGTTTCTATTTTTATGGAAATTGCGTGTGGTTTCATTTAATAAATGAAACGTACCTACCTATATAAATATTTATAAATAGTTGGGATTTTCTATACATTTATATTAGGTCATAAAACTATTTATGCAATAACATTTAATTAATTAATTGTTTATTATGAAATAAAATTAAACGCTTAGTAGACGTATTAAATGTTTTACCACTTATTTAATTAATAAAAATATAAGTAGGTAAATATTGTTCCGGTACACGAATTGAAATAAATTGAATTCTTTATTACCAACAATAAGATAATTTATTTTTAAATGAATTAATTATAAAATTGTATTCTATTTCTTAACACGTACCTAATATAGGTAGTAGGTATTTATTAACTGACTCATTTCGCAAATATCTAATAACTGTTCATTTTACTTGTTTTTCTTGTCTTGACAAGAAATTACTTACACATTATAATAAAACTAAATCATTATTTTATAATAATAATTTTTACTTAAAAAAATCGGTAGGCACCTATCTAACTGTAAAAAGCTGCTTATCGTTATTTAAAAAATGTCAAAGTGCCGGAAAATGAGTTTCGTAAAGTTTTCAACAAACGGGTAGGTGCCAGACGAAAAGTTCTTCGGTTATTTTAATTCCCGAGCGTTTTTTTTTTTTTAACTTATTGCCGTGTGCACCAAGTCGTTTATTTATTGGGAAACTATCGGTTTAAAAGTTATCACAAATACAACCACAATCGTTACACATTATGTTTCAAAATCAAGCTCCTCGCGATTTTAATACCCGAAACGTCGACTTTAAGATAACAGATGATACTTAATTCGTTACCTATTTATTTCGAAAAAATCGAAATGTTAAAACAAATTTTCGAATTCGAAATTCGATTTTTTAAATCGAAATTTTAACAGATCATGTTTTTGCCTTAGATGCATAAGATAGTCAGAACAATTCGTTTTTGCAAAAAGTGCCATCGATGTGTAATAAAATCAGCCCTTTCCATAGTGATTCAGAAAATCAAAATCCAAGAAAAACCGAATTTTTTATTATTCGTCGAAAGGAAAAGCTGAGTTTTTTGAATAATTGAATAAGACATTAAACTGCTACAAAAATATCTACCTAATGTCTATATTATTATTAATTATTGTTCCTCTAATCATCAGAATTTGGTTAAATAGATTTATCTACTTATAACATCCCATTAGTAGATACATAAAAAATTAGTGCCTATTAATTAATTAAGTAATTTTTTCACTACCTAATCTACTTGCTTATTTTGAATTTTTTACGTTATTTTTACCAGGTTTTTAAAAGTAAACCTGGATTCAGATTAAATGAATATGCGTGTACGTCAACATTTTCACTATTGCACTATTCACTACTGAAAACGAACCATTCACAATCAAAAATTAAATAAAAAATATTATAAAAACAATTATAATATTATAATAATTATTATTATTATTACTAGGTATATTATCGTTATAATTAACTAATTTTCTATTTAAAAACTGAACTAACATAAGCTAATTTCATTTTTTATCCATTTCGTATTAATTATAATCTTCTTCTGAGTATGCCTTTTGTAGGTTTTGTACGAAGGAAGCGTAGAAGGGTCGCAATTGTTTTTATTTTTAATTTCTCTCAAATTCCGTTGGGATTTAACAAAATTCTTAGTTTGAACTCGAAATTTGACAAAATTTCGAGTTTAAACTCGGAGAAACAGAAATTAAAAATAAAAACATTTGTGGTCCTTCTACGCCTCCGTAAATAGTAATTAGTCCGGTAATTATAGTTGTTTTTTTTTCGCAAAAAAATTAAAAATCGGCTAAAATTGAGTTACTATACAGAGTGTTAGATTTTATGTGACACAGCAAATATTTCGGCTATTGTATGAATTAATAAAAAATGTTGTATATGAAAGTTATTAGATTATTTATTCTTAATAATGTGTCAAAGTCAGAAAAACAATTGAACATCAAATAATTCAGATAAAGCAAATAAATTTAACATTTTAAATGGAACGTACCCAGTATTATTACATATTCTGAAACTACAAGAATTTATCTTTACAACGATATATCACATGTTATAGTTTTTCATTAATTAACTGGGCGCAATACACTAAATAACTGATCGTGTTGAAAACGTAGATAGAGTAAACAATGTGTTGATTAAAACAATCTCAATAACAGATTATTCAACATAAATACAATATTATGAACAAACCAATAAACCAATAAACAAACCAATATGTGAATAAGTAAGTTAATTATAAAATTGTATGTAACGCCTACCTAACATCTAAATTCTTTGTTCAAAGTGCTGCTCCCCGTTGTTTGTAGTACATTCCCGAGATCTGCTTATTAAATTTCGTCGCACTTTTTGCAACATGTTTGGTGTTATTTGAGCACATGCCCTAAGAATGCGATTTGTAAGATCCTCTAAATTTTGTGGACATGTAACATAAACTTTTGATTTAACATATCCCCAAACAAAAAAGTCCAATACAGAGAGGTCTGGCGGTCGTGCCGGCCACCATCTTCTATCCATTTCGCACCAAAATTTTCGTTTAAAAATATCCTTGACGTTCCTTGCATTGTGAGGAGGTGCGCCATCCTGTTGTAACCACATATCATGACGCACTTGTAAGGGTATATCATCCAGATATTCTTCGAATTCTGTCGTAAGAAAATTGGCATACCGTTCAGCATTAAACGTTCCGCGATAAAAATAAGGACCTTGTGTAGTATCACCTAATACACCAAGCCAGACATTAATAGAAAATCTGTGTTGGAACCTGTATTCCCAAATTCGACGTGGACTCTCTGTATCCCAGGAATAATATTTTTTTCTGTTAGAAATTCCGTTATTGTTAAAATTAGATTCATCGCTCCAAAGAATGACATCCACTAAATGTTGATTATTGTTAAGCCAGTTATAAAATATTACCCTTCTATCAGAATCACCAGCTGTTAAACCGTGAACCAATTTAATTTTATAGGGGGTCATGTTATGTTTTTTTAGAATAGAAAATACTTTGTGATGACTTATACCTATCTCGGCTACTGCTTCACGGATTGAATTTCTTGGATGTGCTCTAAAATATGCCAACACCATAATATCTTCATCATGTGCTGCTCGCTCATTTCTTGGTCTTCGCACTGTAGCATTAAAACATCCATTTCTTCGTAAATTATGTTCAATTCTTGCAAACGTGCGAGGACGTGGCTGTACCCTTTCTGGATACAAGGTTCGATACAACACAGAAGCTTCTTTAAGATTATCATTGCATCTGATGTACACTCCCAACATATCCATTTTTTCATTATTAGAATAATAACTATCCCTCATTATGTCACGAGATGAAAATTAACAATTAACAATTTACTTAGCCACTTTGACACGATAGCGATAACAAGTGAGCGCATATCACGGCCTCCTCGGCTCTACTTAATAGAACATGCAAAGGTAAAAGTGTGCGTCGTCGGTACATTGTTTACACTGTTCGTGTTCAACGCGTTCGGTTATTTATTCTATTACGCCTTTAATTAATGAAATAAGTATAACATGTGATATACCGTTGTAAAGATAAATTCTTGTAGTTTCAGAATATGTAATAATACTGGGTACGTTCCATTTAAAATGTTAAATTTATTTGCTTTATCTGAATTATTTGACGTTCAATTGTTTTTTTGATTTTGACACATTATTAAGAATAAATAATCTAATAACTTTCACATACAACATTTTTTACTAATTCATACAATAGCCGAAATATTTGCTGTGACACATAAAATCTAACACACTGTATAGGTAAGCGACCACGTCGATATTACCGACCACGCTATATCCGGACTGTTTTTACGTTATTCACATGGAAAATCAAACAAAGTACATATTTATATTTTGTCGTTATATGCGACTTTTCGTTATAAGCGATGTGGTAATATATACGACTTTTATTGTATATTGATTTGTTAATGTTGGGAAAATACTGGGCTTAATTAAAAAATCCAATTCCATTATTTACCCTTTAAACTCATGCGAAACAAAACGAAACATCGGTCAATATAAAATACGTACACACATTCGAACTCCGATAACTTCAATCTGAAGAGAAGAGAACAACTTCGAGTAATCGAGATATTCGACTTATCGAGGTTTCACTGTACTTACTTTAAAATACGTACTATTGATTTTTGTATAACCTTTACTTGACGGTTTATGAGAAATTTGTGTAGTAAAGTGAAAATTTCCGCAACTTCGTTTTCGACGTTTTCGACGTTTTCCGTTGTTGATGTGTTTTTTTAATTTTCTAAATTCGGTCGGCTCATTAAAAATTTGTAACGCTTCCCGATGAAAAATCAAGCTTCGTCCGGTGCCGTTTTGAATTAAAACAAATAAAGATTCACGATCGAGTACGTACAACCATTTGAATTTCGAGAAAATTCTTCGAAAATGTTTATTAGACGTAAATTACAGCGAGTAAGTACGAGATTTCGCTAAATGCCCGTAAAAAGTGGCCGATTATAAAATATTACGCCTCGTTTAGTTCTTGAAATTGTACGCGAGCACCTAGTCTAGATATTTCTTTACTTTTTGTAGATTAATAAATCGGAAGTTTCAAGACACATTTTTATTAGGCACCTATTATCAAAACGAGTTAGCGTGTATAAAAAGGACAATGTTCTCTAAAACGACAAATTTTAATGTTACCTTCGAGTTCTAAAGAAACAATTTCGCATAATTACGGTTTCGTCGAAAATTTAAGTTAATTTTGTTATAAAACTATAGGATTATGTCATGTTAATATCATTTTGGAAGCATATATATATGTACTTGTATGTACGAGACAAACTTGGTGATTAGCTGGTCAGTGACCAGGATACTCCGGTAAGGTAGAGCCTGTCATTAGTAGCTATCACTGCCAGGGTCGTGACCGATTGCTCTACGCTCTTACGCCACTCTCGTGCCACACCGTGATCTACTCATTTAATCGCAGCTAGGTGGGAGATTTTAGCATTATAATACCTCGTGCATTACGAAATATTATTACCACGAACTTTGATGGACGTAATAACGATGATTAACAACTTGTTTACCTTTCCAGTTTTTTTTTTGCTTTGGAACGTTTAATGGACGTTGAAGAAATTCAACGTTCGAACCATTTACGTGGGGACGCCGCCCACATGAAAACACAATAAAATTGTTTCTATAGGTCTTATAAAACGAGTTGAAAAATGTATTACGGACGTGTAATTACCTAGGTATCGATAGTTATATATATGTAATTAAATTTAATGGTTTTGGTAGGATGTAATTTTGTAAATAGCAGAACTTATGTTAGGTAGGCGGGTATCCGAGCAGGGGTGGAATTTACATAAATCGAACGTAAGATTTCGTACAGGAACGGCGTATCTATCTACGCGATTTTTTATTCGAAAACATTTTTGCTTCCAAAACTTTCAAAGCACGAACTACAGAAATATAAGTTATTTTTGCATTTGCGAGGAAAGTAAACTCGTCGCGTCGGACGAAGTTAACAATTTTTGTCATTGACAATTCGAAATATTGCATAATAAATGAATATATAAATTTAAATAACGATTAAAAATGAAGGAAAGAAATTGTTTTGTCGAGCTCATCTGCGGTAGGTACTTAATTATTATTATCGGCGAAGGCTCATAAGCGGCAAGTCGCGTCCGGATGCCAAAACCACGCGAATCACCCAAGAACGCCGTTACCGCAACTCGATCGAGCCGAAATTTTGCTTGAAAACAAATTTTTGATCGAAATTCCATTACCGATGATGCGCTAATTGTGCGAATTTATGATGACGCGTAACTAGGATGTACCTACATAAAATACATAAATAATAATATTTGCAAACAATTCAACCGAGGTTGGAAGTGGGAGCGTTCGAAATTGGTCTTCGTCAATGTCAATGACAGTGACCTCTCTCCCTGCCGAGCGAGTTCAGCTCTTGCAGTGGTACTGGCTGGTAAAACCTTGACAGCTACAAGTGTTAATTCAGAGAAGGAAAGGTAATACTTCCGTGGCGCCTTTTCAAGCATGACCTCCTTTCGAAACATCAATTACATCTTATTTTTACGCAACTTATACGAAGCGTAGGCAATTAGAAAATTTACGTTCGATGCCGGTCAGAACGCGCAATTTATTGATATCGATTCTTATATTCCGGATATAATTAATCAGTTATGAAGATGATTTTTCGTCATCTGCGCGTGTTTACGTTGCAATTTTCAATTATGCCATCGTTCCTAGTTTTATTTCGACTTTTATTTAAAGTTTCCACAATCGAAATTAACCGTTCGCGATTGGTTAGCGCGTAATTTCGCAAAAGGCGACCATTTTGACGATTTTGTAATTTCAAAGAAATTATGATGAAAATGGTATGTATTCGATAATTCAGTGAAACCGTTATGTTATTTATCCGAATTTTAAACAGTCAGATTATAGTGCGAGGTACATATATGAATTCGACATGCCGTTGGGTAACCCGTTCGTGTTGTTGACATGGTGACCCCAGCATCTCGGCTCGTTCAAGAATAGTCGCAATCATGGGGAGTTAAGGCTGCTGCGTAGGGCGTGGATTTTAGTGATTCGATGCGATCGTGAGTGAAGTCATGATCTGATCGAGTAGGTACATTGTGATCTCAAGGCCACTAGCGTGACGTCACGCCTGGCCTATCCATCGATCGTCCATTAAATCATTATCTGCATCGGCGGACCGACCTGCCAGTGACCCTTTTCTAAAATTTTCTACCTTCTTCAATTTTGTTTGGAACGATTGGGATGAGATTCAAAAAGAACCGTTTTAAAATCAAAATTGCATACTATAAATCGCAAACCTCCAATTTACGAAATGGTAAAAAGGTTCAGAATTTCCTCGGGCAAATAGAAGTAAAGTTAATAACTTCCATTTGAAAACAGAACAGGTAGAAACGGGACCGTTCTCGACTGCACGACGCGACGTTGTGGAGCACTTATAATTTATGTTTATATATTCGTAAACGCAAGCGTGGGAACTGCAAGTTGTGTCCGGTAGCTTCACGTGCCATTACCTCTAATTCATAAAGTGATATCCGCCTCTACGAGTAACAGTGTTTTGGTCATCTTCTACTTTCACCCGAGCGAACCGCATTAATATTTTAATATCAATTGCCCGATTTTTAAGTAGACGTGTGACACGTTAATATTACCGGGGGAAATTTATTACGGTTCAAAACTGTCGACGAATAATGAAATTTCCTGAAAGGAAGTTAACGTTTATAAAGATTTAAATTATTTAATAACGATTATTAAATTGTATTCAAACACTATGCCGTGTCGCGTCGCGTCGCCGTCGCCGTCGTCTACGTCGGTTTGTTTAATTGACGCTTCCTATTTTTTAGATTTATTAGAATTTCGTTTCGTGTTAATTAAAATACGAATTAAAATGAGTATTTATAACTATACAGAGTTGAACAAGAAATATAGACCGCTCTGGGAAAAAAATTGTGGCCGTTGTTGGGAGCCGAAACAAAACGAATTTATAAGTACCGATGTAGAGATTCCATCTTAGCCATAAACAACCGCATTTTTACGTAGATGTTTTCATTGGGTTTATTATTGTACCAGTCTCGGGAGTAGTAAACTCTTCCTTAAGAAGACCCGCTTGCGTGCTTTCGTGTACATTGAACGAAGAAATTTAGCGACCTATTTTACGAAACCATTTCTTGGCCACTTCAAACGCGCGTCCTTTGCTGTCACTGCCCCTTAAAAGGTAAATATTTCGATAAGCTCTATCTCACTTATCGTTAAAGATAGAGATCCCATTTTAAAACCAAAATGTGACAAAATTCATGTGAAATAAAAAAGTTTCTAACAATAATCACCGATTTTTCAATATTAAGCGAAATACCACGGAAAAACGCACTTTAAATATCAACCCTTCATAAACATTGATAATTTTTTCACTTTCAGCTTTAATATAATATATATAAAGTGTGAGAAATAAATTTTATTTGAAGCATTTTGACGGTAAACTTATTAGTTTCAGAAAGAATTACCAATGTTTATGCGGGGGGGGGGGGGATTTTTAAAGTGCGTTTTTTCGCAGAATCTCGCTTAAAATTGAAAAATCAGTCGTTATTGTTATAGACTTTTTTATTCCACATACAAGTTTTCACGTTTTGGTTTTAACAAGAGATAAAAATCTTATTTTATCTATTTTTAAAAATAAGTGAGGTAGAGCCTTTTGATATATTCACCTTTTTAGGGATGGTGCAGCCAAAAGAACGCGATTTTGAAGTGACCAAGAAGTGATTTCGTATTCTACAATTGACTCTCTATCAGGTAAAATAGATCGATAAATTTCTTCATTCGATGCACACGACAAGCATACTATTAACACAAACGGTTCTATTACTTCATGATATGCGAGATTTTGTCAATTTGCTTTATGTTGATAGATTCCTTTAGTCATAAATAATATGGCCATCTTGTTTCTTAGGTTTTAGTTACTTATGTAATTAATTTTATTTGATGAGTCTATTCTTTTATTGATTGTTGTCGTTGGGCCATCAAAATTATCCAGGTTTTCACTAATACGTAATAAAAAAGATGTTTAAAATGTGAGCACTATCTCTACAAAGATTTATAAATTTAAGAATATAGATGATGAGCTAAAACGATGATATGATCGATGTTTGAAATGGATGGAAAATATATTGAACATGAAAAAATAAATCCAGTAAATCACGTCTCCCATGACCAAGACCGAAAAAGAGGAAAATGTTAAATTATTAAAGGTGCACACATTTAACAAAGCTATCAGTTAAAAAAAATTCAACGAATGATTTTGGGTAAAATCTCATTTTCCAAAATTCATATTTTAGTGCAAATCGAAATTTTATCGTCGTTGGAGAATTCTTGTGACGAGACCATCGTTATTTTAAATGGCAATCCTCTATCCAGACGGCACACTGTCGTTATAATGCCGTCAATTATTGGCCGTTTGGGGCCCAATGGGGACGTCGTAAATGACGTATATATGACGTCAATATGACGGGTTAATGTCACAGCCCAACGACGTCAAATTATGACCAATCTGTGTTAGTTAGTTAGTTTCAAAGTGTGTTAATATATCAAAGAATGAACACAAAATTATTTGGATTTACCTACTTAATATACCAAATATCGTTTTTATTATTATATACGAGTAATACAATAATATGTTTAAGATGTAAGCGGTAAATATAATATAAGATATACAGTGTGTCCACGAGTTCTGGAATCATTTGATAGAACCTAAACTAAGCACAATAGAAAACACTATTTTAAATAAAAGCTTTCTGGTTGTATGAGTCGCACAATGTAAAATTTCACACTAACAAAAGACATCTAAATAAATTAATAATAAAATGGGGGGGTCACTCACGCCACAAAGATAACCTAGTCAACTAAAGGTTAAAACCTATAGAAATAAGTACAGTTTGTCTGTTTCTTGTTAAGCCATGATTTGTAAAATTATTGTAAAAAATATTTCTTCCAGTTGTTTAATTATTTAAAATTATTCGTTTTAACTTTAGGTGGCGATAGGCTGATTAATTTTTACTTACCGTTAAGAAATTATATCAAAATTTACAATTTACAAATTTATAACGTAGAACTCACTGCAAAGTAAAACCACTAACCTAACAAAACTGCTGACGGTAAACCAAAGCGCGAGCGGTATGCACAGTGGCGTGACACTTTAAAGGAACTAGTTCTACCCATTGACGTACACAATTAGAATAAATAACCGAATGCGAGTTTCCTTACTAGTTTAGTTGTATACTAGCGTATTTATAACGTATACAACTATTACTATTAATCGCATAGATGCGATATAGCATAATTTCAAAATAGATTTATATATTTTTTAGTTAAAATTTTGGTTTAAAACATAAACATGTTAGAAAAAATTACGAGTAATTTACGCTTTAAATTAACGCTTCAAAACGTCTTTATTTTCTCAAATTCAATTAACGTAACATGAAAACTTCAGTTTTTCCAGTAAGGATTCAGAACTTTAGAATGACCAAACAAGACCAAGACGTCTCAACGACGTTCTTTAACGACGTCAAATGTTCGTCGTGAAAGTGTCGTCGTGCGTACGTCACTTATTGGATCCACGACGTCGCCGACGAATAATTACCAATAATTGACGACAATATGACGTCAGTGTGCCGCCTGGGTACTTTGCAGTTTGATTTTGATTCGTATCGAATTACAAATATAGGTAGAATCTAGTCATCATCTGGCATGTTTTTATTGATGACGTCTTATGACGTTAGTTGATCTTTTTGAACGACCTATAAATATGATCAAAATTAAAATTAAAAATTATTCATTGAAATTTTAGTGAATTTATTTTATTTTCCATTTATTCGATATAAAAATGTTTGAATAAAAATATATACTTCGGTATACCGAGATATTAAGTAACTAAATATAACATTATTATCGATGTATTCAAACAGTTCGATTAAGCAATCGTAAAACTTCAAATAAAACTGAAATAAAATTGCGATTTTTCATTAAGGCCGTTCTATAATTAGTTTCGAATAAAGCAACTCCGAATTTAAGTTTTTAACTATCTACACTTCTTTCTACAGATATTAAATTTTAATGCGCATTAGTGGATGATGCCAACGATATAAGAAGCTTTATTCCCCATTTTCATTTGTCAAAAATAAACGCAATTTAAAAAACAAAATACAGGATGTTATTATAAATTTTTCTTTGATGTTTTACAAAGTAATTTTCAATATTCCTAAAAATTTCCTTTTAATTTATGAATATTTTAGATATAAAAAGCCGAATGTGTATAGATAATTGTAAAATTACGGAGGTATTTCGGTGCACTAATCGTTTCTTAGCTAACGAGCGTGTATATAATAAGACCTTGCGAATGTCGGGAGGACTACCTAACTAAAATTTCTTAAGCTCAAGTTTTCGATGCAAAAAACTTAATAACGTTTCGGGATATTAAAGGGTTAATCAAAGGAGACTCGTTTGAAATTAAGCCAAGTGTGCGGTATTCATACGCAAAGATGTCGCAATAGAAAGAGGTAGCTATGAAAGAAGCGATTATCTTCTGCACGGAGACTTGCTACCGTCTTACGCGGAGCCGCCAACACATATTATTAAGAGGATTAAGACAGCTTTTTATGCTTACGCTCCTGGAGAAACCGTGTCAGTGCTAATCCACATTAACGACTCCTCTCGAAAATAATCTGCTCCGAGGTTTATGCTGCCGAGCTCGGCAATGGAAATATATATGATTAAAATTTTATGGATAACTGTAAAACTTTCAATGCTTATGTATACATCTATCTCTCAAGTTATAGATACTTACGTACATCTTTATGTTACTATACTTAATAACGCGGCAACCGTTAGTGAAACCAAAAATTCGTATCCTTTTAAATCTGTATCTGTATGTATATGAGTGGGTATTTAAAGATTCGACGCCAACGCGATGCTTTCGATAAATATGTAACAAACTTGTTGTAAAATTATGTTTTGATGAGTAGTTAGGTTAACTACCTATACAATATGTACCTATATAAAAATAATTATACAGTGGAATTCGCTTATAATGACTCCGCGTATAACGACAAACTGTTTATTATGTCGTAAACTGTACTAAGTAGTTTGGTTTTCATATAAAATAGTATAAATTACAGTCTGCTTAGAATGACTTCGGTTATTGTGACCGACCGCTTATAATGCCATATTTTTTCATAAATTAGTTTGGTTATTATGACATTAATTAGTCAGTTGTCTCTCCCCCACAATAGATTTCTTGCCGGGAAGTGTTTCGTTCGTCCACAGTTGGGAATTGATCGCCTAGTGATACGTATTGATTTTTATTTTCGTGCGAAAAATGCCTCCCCAACATCGTAAAACTTTTACAATTGAAGAAAAAGGTGCTATTATCTGTAGACTGGAAAACGGCGAGTCGAATTCAACATTTGCAAAAGAGTTTGGTGTCGGTCATTCGACAATATCCATGATTCATTAAAACAAAAATTAGTTAAGGAATCTTTTAACTCGAATATTTTGAAACCTAAACGAGTTCGAAAATCAACTCGAGACAAGGTAGAACAAGCTTTAATGCAGTGATTCAAGACACAGAAAAGTCGTGGAATACCCATCAGCGGTCCCATGCTATTAGAAAAGGCGAATGTTTTTGCTTCACAATTCAAAATAAATTTTACACGCGCACCAAGTTGGGTTGGGTTGGGTTCGAATAGCTGGAGACGAACGTGCAACTGGCAAAAGAAGAATTGGTAGGCACGGTGGTGTTAGAAAAAAAAACAGGCACAAGCCTATAATGAAGCACGAAGAAGAAAACAATCTACTCATATGTACTTATATATATAAAGAAATAATTCCCGTTAGAATAATATTTTAATGAGTTTCATAAAAAAAAATCTAAAATTGAAAAAATAAAGCTTATAAGCTCATTAGAAAAGTTCGGTAATTTTAAAACGACCTTTACGATATGGGCTGATATAACAGTTTAAAAATTAGATAATAAGGATAACCCTGAAACAATCGGTTTCGTGAAATCGATTTTGACGCAAATTATGGAATGTTTATCGAATCAAACATCACCTACTACATCAAAGCGATCCTAAAGCCGAGAAAATGTTTACCTTCAAAGTCTCTATCTCAAATACGCGCGATTCTCGAAGGACGAATTTTAGTAAACATATTTATGATAAGATTATATTCCGATAATAACGTCGAAAAGGTTTTTGTAAGTTCTTAACAAAGAAGCCTGGGAAATTGGTAATAAAACAATAGAACGAGAAAACAGATAAGTTAGAGTACCTATGTACATATTTGTAATTATTTTTCAGGAAAGGAGCTTTTCGATTTATATCGATTTTTTTAATTTAGTCATCGCAAAATCGATTACAAACTACAATTACTAATAGAAAACCAAACATTTAAAAAAAAACGAATAATTACAACATAAACCCTCGACAATATTTCGGCGCCACCGGGTTTTGTTATTCAAAACTTTAATTTTTATACATGTAAACGTAATCACACTAATATCTATTTTATTAGAAAACACAAATGAATTAACATTTTGAATAAATTGATTTTATTTTTTTTCCTGCTTTTTCGTTATCCACTACATAACCCCCTCGCCAGTGATGGAGTCATTCCTCACGGAAACGTAGAGGAAAATGATCTTGTCTTATTACTATTACTAATTTCAGGTTGTCCCTCAAAATTAGTATTTGTTGGGACGTCTTGTGGTGTATTTGTTGCGAAGGCTGGTTTTGTTCGGTCCACCGATACACGTTAATTTCTTTTCCTTTGTGCAATATTGTGGCGACTTTGCTATTGTGTCGTTTCAGAACTTTATACGGTCCTGTGTGGAGGTGTTGTGGCGATTTTCTGACGCTGTCGTCGCGAAGGAAAACGCGAGAACGTGTTTGTAGATCTGGATGGACGAAAGTTGTTCTTGTGGTGTGCCGAGAAGTTTGTACCGGTCGAAGGTTTTTCATGTGCTGTTGCAGTTTTGCGATGAAACTTTCTGGTTCGTATTTTGAATTTTTATGCGTAAAGAAAAATTCACCTGGCACCGTGAGTGTTGTGCCATACACCATTTCTGCTGTAGAACTCTTGATGTCGTCTTTATACGTTACTCTTAACCTTAATAAAATAATTCGAAGTACTTCGGTCCAGTTTTTTGTTTTTTGACACATTATTGCAGCTTTTAGTGTGCGATGCCATCGTTCAACAATTCCATTTGTTTGATGGATGGTGCGCTGTCGTTCTTGTGCGTTTTATCCCTAACAGCTGTGTCATCTCTTTGAATAATGCGGACTCGAATTGTCGTCCTTGATCAGTAGTAATTGTTTGAGGAACACCAAATCTTGCAATCTAGTTAGAATAAAATGCGAATGCAACTGTTTCACTGGTAATATCCGTTAGTGGTATTGCTTCTGGCTATCGTGTAAAACGGTCGATGATAGTCAGACAATAACGATAACCTTTTGATGGTGGTAATGGACCAATGATATCGATATGAATATTTTGAAAACGATTAGATGATATCGCACATTGTTCGATTTGTGTTTTTGTATGCCGTTGCACCTTGGAACGTTGGAAATGTATGCACGATTTTATCCATTGATCTTTTTGCATCGTAGGCCACACGAATTTTTCTGATATTAGACGTAAGGTTGCTCTTTTGTTTGGGTGTGACATTCCATGTATTTCTTGAAAAATTCGTTTTCTGAGCGTGCTTTGAACGTATTGTCTAATATTTTCAGTTGATGTATCGCAATATAATGTTGTATTGTCGCCTGCTGGCAAGAATTTTTGAATTTTTAACGATGACGATGACGAATTTCTAAAAGTGTTGTGAGTTCTTCGTCATGTAATTGTTCTTGTGCCATTTTTTAGATTCCACGATCTTTGGTAGTGTGATTGTGTCGGCTACAATGTTGGTTTTTCCAGGTATGAATATAATTTTCGTAGAAAATTGGCCTACGAAATTCAAATGACGTTGTTGCTTTGAAGAAGCTTTTTCGGCTTTTTGTAGGAATGCGAATGTAAGAGGTTCGTGATCTGTCGCCAATGTCCATTTCTGTTAACAATCTTCGGAGTTGTTTTTCTTCAGAATCGCCGAACCGGGTTATTAACGTGTTTTTTAATGTTTCGTATTTGTTATTCTCCGGTGGAGTTGTGATTACGTCTGATATTTACTTGCTGCAAAATATTTCTGTCTAGTGCGTCAACAATTGTGAAATATTTTTTAGGTCCGGCTTCACTGCATTCGTGTGAAATTGAGCTTCCACTTGCAGAAACCATAGTGTTGAATTCACTCTCCAAATGGCGATAATTTTACTTGCTCGACCACGTCAATGGTAGGTGTTGATAGTTTGATGCGATCTTCAGCTTCTTTCGTGTCTTTGTCCATGTTTCTTGTAAATTTATTTGAAATGGTTTGATCGGAATTATTTAGTTTGTTTTTATCGGGCTTGCCTTTTGTCGGGTCACCAATAAACGTAATCACACTAATATCTGTTTTATTAGTAAACACAAATGAATTGATTTTTTTTCTCGCCTGCTTTTTCGTTATCCACTACACATGCATATTCCGACAAAGGTAAACGGAAATGCGTTGTCGAAGTTTGTTTACAGTAAAACTTTCGCAAACGTGCATTTAATTAATACCCAAAACGGTCATATTTATACTCATTTACCAGTTCGACCTGTAAATACGCGATAAACGACGTATGCAATTTGCAGGTTGAACGATTAGATGATTGTATGTACGAAAGGCCAAATATTCAGACGGGCGTAACGCGTCGTTTCCGCCGTTCTACCATCAGACACGGCAACGAGATCCACCCACCACTTCTAAGACCTGTTCTAACTACGCATTGTGTGTAAATATACATCCGTGTCCGATAATTGTAACATGGAAACGAACAATCCATTAATTTAGTTACGACCTCACTTTATGGGCCCTCGACGCTGTAAACTCGTTTAAATAATCTGGAAATCACTTACGCGTACAGGGATTATATAGATGCAACTTAAGTTAATGGATAGTACACTATAATCAACTTGTTTTAATAGGTATCTAGTACCTAGCTTTTATCGAAATAATATTAATTAAACTTACAATTTAACGTAAAATACCAATTCGATAAGTTTTTAAATACTCACACGAAGTTGTTGTAATTTAACGAAACATTTAATTTTAAGTTAATAACAAGTAGGTTATCCTCTTCGCACTAATTTTAAATATCATGCAGATGTTTCGAATCACGTTTGAAAGGCATTAACTTCATTTTCCAGTACTAATTGGATTGATCTGATTGAAAGAAACTTGTTCGCACTAACGTTTATTGCTTTTAAGTTTTCTTTTGAATAATTTGTGTTACAAAAATCCGTTAATTTAAATATAATGTATTTTGGTTATACTCGTTATCGTATAGGTACATATTTAATTAAAACTAGAGGATATTACCCTATAAGGTCGAACTCTTTTTGGTGATTTTTGAAAATCGTTCTCTTAGGTTCAAATTCAGAAATCTGACTCGTTCTTAACAAGGAACCTACGCGACACAACGAACAAATTATTATGATCAGAATATTTAAAGTTCAACTTTGTATTTGTAGTTCGTCTCAATTGACGTAAATAATTTTTCTAGATTTTTTCATTATGCCGTGTATTGCCCATCTAACACTTATATTAATTTTTCGCCCGACTATGCCTATATTATATGTGTGGTTTAAATGCGACGGTTCTCATATACGGTTCATTTTATTTCAGATAACTGCGAGGAACGACTTTACGAAGCAGTAACGAGGTAAGTCATCTATTTTTCTGTTAGTGGTTGGTGTATTCTGTAGATTATCAAATGTATACTTTATTTAAAAACTAAATGCAACTGTTTAGAATTTGATATTTTTCAAAAATAAAAGTTATTAGATATTTAATTATTGTATCGGGAGTTCATTTGAATGGAACTTCCACTTCTGGAATGCACTGAAATTTCCGTTCGGTTTTAGAACTGCCCATCACATTTATTTAATACGAAATACCAATAAAATAACATATCCTATCCACGTTAATTATGACTACATAATTACCTAAATTACCTACAGAATTAAATTCTTATCCTAATCGAATCATTCTGATTTTTATTGACTGCTCTTATTTTTCCTACTTTTTCGACAACTTCACACTCTTACTAAAGCCGTCAGTATTCCTCCCCTCACTAGTTTCAGTTTCGTTTGTTTCATTATAGTTTTTCCTTCTTTATAGTTCGCATTCCTTTATGAAGTAACTTGTCATCTCTCTGTTAATTTAATCAGTTTAACATGAACATTATTAGCTTTGATATTTCTTTTTACGTTGTAAGTGATACTGCTATCCAAAGTGGAAGTAAAAAAACGAACTCTGTTGTTGCACTCGCTACTAACGCGTACAAAATTAAAAGTAGAGTAGAAGGCGTTAATGTCGTGCACTCTTTTTTTGACGTGCTCGTATAGCCGTATTTTTCAACTGAATACGACGGAGTAAGCATTCGTTCGAAAGATGATTTCCTTGATTACATTTATGTAAATCAACATTTTTGTAGCAAGAAATCGTGTTGGTGCAGGTTAAAAAAAAGTGCACGACATTACTCCCATCGAAATTTGTGCGGAAATGTCGTGCATTATTTTTCGAGTGTAGTAAAGGTACCAAAATGTGTAAAAAATGATAATTAGTGGTTTGATTCAAGGAAATAAAGCATTATTACGTATTTATTTATTATTCTGCAATTAATACAAGTAGAAAGTTATATATAAAGTTAAGAAATACAGTTGAAAGTAAAAAAAATGAAAAAGAAGTAAAATTAGGCAATTTGCTAGATGAAATATGAAAAAAGAAAACTTGACGAATTTACAAAAAATGGTTGGCATGGAAAAAAACGCTTAAAAATATTTTGTCAATGGTGACATTCTGTTCTGTACGTCACAATGACCTCGTCAGCGTCCTTATTGGCTTCGGAGTTCCTTGCGACACAAGGACGACCACGTTTTCTTTTCGGTGCTGTTTCGGTGGTAGTTTTTGCGGCTATCTTAGCTGACTTTTCAGCGACTTTTTGTTGCTTAACCGCCTCTTTTCAATTTTGTTGTTGGCAGTCACTTGTTTTTTCGTTTTTTTTTTTTTTTTTGGACCGATGCTTCTTGTTCGGACACGCAAGGAAACCATCATTTCTGGACTAGTGAGAAAAGCAAAAGTACGTCGCTTGCGACCACGACTATTTGCTGTCCGAGCTGCAGCTTTCGGTAAAGGCCGCAGAATTTCAAGATCGACCGTATCAGTCGACATTTCGACATTGGCACTCACATTGCGCTGCATCAATTGTTCGTTGAATGCATTTGTTGGAGTCGAAACTGATGTGCCTGGAATTGCTAGATCAAACGGCTGCGCAAGTGTTTCTGGCTCGATTGATGTCGCAAGTGATGCTGGATGAACGTCTTTGTATGGCCGATCAGTTACTGATGACGACAGAAAATCATCTTCTGTGAAAATATCTCGGTTGAATGGCCAAATTCCCGTTGATTGAAATCCACTGATAATGTTTACCGACGAAGTGCCTTTGAGGATCGGTTCAGCAACTAGTTCCGCAACATTCTGGATCCCAATTGGAACATTCGGATGATTGAACATCCACGCGTTGCATGCATTTTCAAAATATGCTTTTAATGGTCCGAAGACACCTCTATCGAGTGGTTGGAGCTTATGACTGGTGTGTGGGGGCAGCATTAAAACGTCGATGTTATTTTCTTTGCACAAACTTAATGCCTCGATCGACAAATGCGATTCATGATTGTCGATGATCATTAAAGTTCGTTGTGTACCTGCTTTGATGGCGTATTGTATAAAGTGGTGAATGAATTGAAGGTAAGTCTCGGCGGTCTGCCAACCCGATCCATTTGCAACTCCTTTTGCGTCCTCACTTCCGTGCATAAGGAACCTATCCTGCATCTTAACTCGCGGATAGATGAAGAATGGTGGGATATTTTTGCCGGCGGCGGAAACTGCCAGCGCAAGAGTTACATTGGGGCCACGTTCGCCTGAACTGGTCGCAGCCACACAACGCTGACCTTCTTGAGCTAAAACGTATTTAGTTTTATGGACCGTGTTTAGCCCAGTTTCGTCCATGTTCCGCATAGTCGCCGCGGTATATTCGTGTGATTTTCGAATGTTTTCGTACAAATCGAAAAATTTCTGAACGACAGGTGGATCGAAGGCAGCTGCTCGACACGGCGATGTCGATGCTGGTCTACGCAAACTTAAATCTGGATGTCTTTTCATAAAACCTTCGGCCCGGTCTCTCGAGGCAGCAGGTTCCTCGTTGTCTTCTTTGGGATACCAACTTGCTGGGATTTTCTTGATACATTTAGCTGCTTGTAGTTTTTGCGCAAATTGAAAAGAAAGCCTTCGTAATTGCAGCAAATTGAGACCGTAGAACATTTTCGCGGATTTCACGAGATAGTTTCGAAGCTCCTGCTCTTGTTCGACGTTGAATACCTAAAAAAAGAAGATCATCATTAGAAAAACCTTCACGAACAAGTTGAAAAATCATTTGCTTAATCGTTGCCCGACATGAGCTATTGATTTAGGTGCTCTTCTTTGCAATCGGTCACGCAAAGTTTGCGGCGCTATTCCGAATTTAATTGCTGCCCCTCGCACACTGCTTCCTTCTTCGACAGCTTCTATTGCCATTTCGATAGCATTTTCATTCGGTATTTCAGTTATTCTTTGTCGATTGCGCATTTTTCTGGATAAAAAAAGGAATTGCAAAAATTATTAATAAAATATAAATAAATAAGTAAAATAAATGTATCATTATTTTACGATAAATATTAATGAAATAATAATAAATAAAAAAAATCACAAATTATATGAATTCCGTTCGTTTTTTAAGATTTATTTGAAAAATCACAATTTAGTTCCGAAAACAATTTTTTAATGCAAAAACATAAAATTCTATCGAAAAAATAAATATAAGAGCTCTTGTATTAAAAAATAGACCTAAGAATCAGTATATTCAATTTACTTTACTCTGTAAACACATCAAATGCACGACATTTCCCCAACGGTCATTTTTCAGGTTAACTTCGACAACTCGGTAAAAAACAAAATTTTTTCCAAAAACAAAACATTATTTTTCGTCGGCAGGAGATTTTACTTCCGAAAACACTTACCTGGTATATTTTCTTGTGAGGCAAATTATTTTTTTGAAACGATAAAAAAACACTTTTGTCGTCCCGAAAACGCGTGTATTACAAATGACGCCACAGCTTTAGTCACGAATACATGAAGATCGCTAGTATTGTATGCATAAGCTCCGTCGGTCACTAGGCACCTACATTACAGACAGCTAGTAAATCATTTTATTCCTTTAGTCAAAAAATCCAGTTCACGACATTACCCCCTTCTACTCTACACCTATAGAGTAAGACGGGCAATTCGCAAAGGAAATTGGAAATGCAGTCGTTTACATTCCTTTTTCGATTTTCAATAAAAATTAGATTAGCTTTCAATTTATTACTACATCGAGAGAAAAACTATGAAACGTTATAAAGACAAATAGACAAACGTAAAATTGAAACTAACGACGAAGCTATTAAATCTCAAAATAACAACCGTTTTTCAACATTCTAAAATGAGCAATTATGCTATACCTAAGTTATAGGTACCAAAGTCAAACATGCAACCGTGCAATTCACTAATACAATCGAACGCGTCGAATAGAAAAATAACTTGCGTTATAAGGTGAAGAAATAAAATTACACAGATTAAAATCAAACAAGCAATAACTACTACCTACGTGAGATTTATGTAGGTAGTTACAGGCATAACTTTTATAAACCGTTTGCGTTACATCAACAATAACAAAGCTGCGATAGTAAAAGTATCCGCGAAATTAATTACGTTTAATAATTGGGTGGCGAAAAAAGGTTGCGGAAAAGAGAGTTTTGGTTTTTCGTTGATTTTTTTGTAATTTTGAAATACAGTGAGACTGGAGGAGTGCCTAAAGGCTGCGGTATGTGATTATTGCGATTCTAAAGGTAGGAAACGAATGTTCTGTGTAAATGTCACAGAATGTGTGTCAATAGGCGAGTGTGGGCGCAGCTTACTTGATATTGTTATGTTATTAGCGACGCGTGCAGAGATATTAAGGCTAGGTTACCACACTGACGGCTTACACTCCATTTATTCGAACTACTTTCAGGCACCGTACTACCGCTAGCTCAAATAAGATTGAAGGTGATCCCGTCCTATTACGCAAAATATGGGATTTTTTCCCGAATCGTTTTCGCTATAAATATCGGTATCTTTCAGCATTTCAAAGATGGGGCCATGAAGTACCTAACCCATTTTGTAATACGTGTATGAAGGTTAACAACTTTCTTTAAATGGTAATATAAATATCAGTTAAACCATACATTATCTGACCGACTTATACGAGCGATTGTTTATAGCGATATTTATTATTATCTAATAAGGCAGCTTGCGCGGTTAATAGAAATAGAGCATTTGCATATTAATAATAACAGTAATGAATTTATTGATAATCGAAGGTTACATTGTTACTATTAGTATATACTATTACTACAAAAGCGTCCGAAAACCGGTTAATTCCTAAACGGCTTTATTGGTCATTTTCTGTTTTATTAACGAACTTTTCCTTTTGCTTTTGTTTGCTCCACATATTGCTGCACATAGCACGATGCACGTGATTCGTGAACATATTAAGCAGCTGGCGTCGTTACATAACCACTCCGAGAGGTACTGGTTGTTATGCTTGACGCAACACGGCGAAAGTTGTTGGAGAGGTCAATGTCAGAATTGCTGTTGGAGGCAATCCACGCAAAATTACCTTTGCATTAAAATGATTAATAGAACGACAAAATCGTAGAGTTGTAGAATGGCCGGAGGCTGTTTGTAGCTTCGTTCTGTTTGTCACCACGGTTTGGTGTCTATCCGCGGAAGTTGACCGCCCGAAATTAGATTTTGGAGTTAGCCGTGAAATTAATGTGTTACGCGACGATGAACCGCAAATTAAATTCGGACAGATGAATACTGGAAATTGTGTATACGAACATTTCCTTAATTGAATCTGGTTACGAGAAAGGGGGGTTATTTGAAACGAGCCCCTTAAGTTTGTAGAAGAGCATTTTTAAATGTTTTTATGAGATTTGTTCGAACTTTGTAATCTATGTTCTGCTCGCATTGGGCAGTTTAGATTTCGTTTTAACAACAAACGCGGTAAGTTAGCTACCTAGGTGTGTGATTAAATGTGTTTAGGTGGCGAAATTTTCGCCCGAAATCAAAACGTTAACACCGCGGGATATTTAGAAAAATTTTGAACATAAATCTGAGCTGAATGTGTCGAGTAACATTGAGGAATCGATAAGACGAGTAGGCTCCCTGACCGACTCCCGTTATAAAATAGATCCAATCAGTATACTATTACTTACTAACTCGATGTTTGCTCAAAAGCGTTCGTGTTTTTTCTAACAAAATGTAGAATAATTTATTGCTGGTAAAACGTTGGTTGATATTATTTTTATTTGGAGAGTCGACGTTCCCGAAGTAGTTAACCGTTTACCTTTTTTTCTCTGCTACACTCAAAAAATTATTGTACATAATATCAATGAACACCAGTTATTGACTTTTTGATCATTGATACAATAAAAAATTCATTAATAAATGTTCATTTTTTAATTTCCATGTTCGTAGTCCCAATGTTATTATGTTCATTAGAAACTGACGAACACATTTCATAATTTAATGGATATTTTGATTGCTTCGACGACTCTTTTTCATCAATCCAATCATTACTTGATTGTATCTATGAATTTCTACATTAACATCATAAATTAAAATTTATGAATTTAAAACATCCTATTGACGTAAGGTCGTTTTGAAATAATAACTACATTCATCGTATCTATAACTAAGTTCACTAATATGCAGTATAAATACAGTTGATTATGTATTTTTTTAATTCTATATATATAGAATAATCTAAGAATATTAACGGCTTCGCAGAAACAGGATAAATTCAAGACAGTCCAGTTTGAAAACTCAAACTAAATAATTGCAAAAAAATTATCACGACGTTTACATTAATATTTATGTTAGAACTGTTATAGAAAAATATTTCTAAAAACGGTTTGTGTTTGTTATTACATATCAAATTCCAGAGAAACGTGTACAAATCGATTTTTTTTACCGGAAAAATCGATTTGTATTTCCTACAATCGACAACATTGAACAATAAAAAACTAATAATCAAATTTTCTATGTAGGTATATTTGAGCGATAATTAATTGAAACATTACAAAAAATAAATTTGCTATAGAAACAATATACATAAACATTGTCCTATTTTCAATGGTCGCATTCAGGGAATTGTAGCGTCGAAACGCTGCAGCGCTGTAATGCTTTATCTTGCCTGAATAAACATTTTTGGTACTACTTATTTTTCAGCTTTTAATTCTTAGGTTGGCAATTTTGTTTGTAAAACACTCAAATTTTTATGTAAAACTTAGCTTGTAATATCTTCAACCTTTCTTCTTACGTTACTGCAAGGGAAATGACTTCGTCTCCGAATTGTAACGTTAACCAAAACATACACAAGCAACATAATTTGTTAGGTTAGAACGCATGGATGCGTCATTGCTTTATTTAGTTATAAAGCGTTAAAGCGGAATATTTATATGCTTTAATGCTTTACTAAAGCGCTGCAGCACTGCGAGTAAAGCAGACACCATTCAGAGCATCGCTTCGATAAAGCGCTACAGCGCTACCATTCCCCGAATGCGACCAATGTGAAATAGTAACTGTACTCTTTTAATACGAATAAAAGTGTTGCTACAAGTGTTGCATTGTAACAATGCAAGAATATTATTTTATTTAATGAACACATTCATGATACAATAAACAAACTTTGCATTTCAGTGGAATAATTTATTGAATTTATTTAAGAATATTGATAAAACTAATAAACACAGTTATTATCGCTATAAATCAAATTCATATTATCTATGTATTAATTTATTAAAACAAAGAAAGCTTAACGTAATGAACTGCATTCGATGTAGCAATGTATAAGGTCATTATACCAATAAACGTTCATTGGGTAATGGTTTCGAATATCAAATAATCCTTGGACATACGTTGTAACGATGAAATCGTACTTCGGACGAAAATTAATGAACGACCAGTTCTTAATATAATGATTTTTTTGTTGTATTTACGTACTTTTTTGGTTGAGTGTATTTGAAAGACGTAACAAAATCTATCGTTATCCAAGACGTTTTCATCAATTCCAGACCTTTTAATAAAACATGACCACCTCTGAGTCTGACCAGTAACAAATACCAAGAATTTTTTGCCTCTTTCCATTCACTATTTCTATTTAAAGTTTTATTACACAAAAGGATATAGGTACGTGGATGCTCCTCCTCCACGTGTCTCTTTTTTTTAAATTTTGTAGAAATTGTCTGAAGAAGCTAAAAGAAAAGCGAGAGACACGTCGAGGAATAATAAAACTATAAACGCTAAGAATACTACTACAAAAATTAGCCTTATCGTTATTTTTTACTGTACCATGTTGCTTTCGAATCAGAGATGGTCGGCTTTAGAGAGATTTTACTGTATTTAATGTAGATATAATCTCCATTTTATGCTTGGAATAAATTGAAACAAAAATCTGATTATAGGTGATCATTGAAATGTGCACAATGTTTATAACCAATTAGCTAAATATGCAATGCATAATATTTACACAGTTGATAGCGCAGTTATATATTAGTTATTATTCCAGTTAATATAATATTATTATGAAGTTATTTATTCGCGCCGTTATTCGCCGTATTTATTGGGTAGTAAAATTAAATAGACGAAAGCGTAATAAAAATGCAACGCTCGTGTGCGGCAATTTGCTCGTTTAGTTACTAACAATAAGAATGTAAATGGCGTTACTTGCACACGAGAAGGTGAAAAGTCTTCTACATGTATTTACATACCTAATATAGGAAGATTAGAATTCGTTGTGCCGTAGAAGATGTTCAAAGTTTTAACGTAAACGATTTAGTATTTTTAAACGTCAAAAAGTTGAACCTGAATTTTTTGTAGAATTTTTCGAAAGAGTTAGCAACGAAATCGGAATTTATTACTCTTAAACCGCGCCGAGTTGATTATAATAATTCACACTTATTGTTAGTTGTAGCTTGAAACAATTACTCTTTTAGAATTCAACTCTAAATTTATATCCTCGCGATTCTTAATTTTATTCTCTTAATAATGACGTTATTAAACTTGATTAACCGTAAAAGAAAAATGCATTAATCTTACGTTTTTCATTTGTCGTAATTAATTAATTTGGTTCGAAGTTAAAAATGTTGTTTGAAACATTTAACAATATTAGCCTGCACAAAACTTTATTTTGTTAGATTGACGTTTTACGTAATTTTTCGGATACAAAATACTTTTATTCGCGACAGCGACTTTAGTTACGAGACGTAAAATTTTAAATAGCGGTATCGTTCGCGAAGTTAAAACAAATTAAAACTTATCACCCCGTATAGGCGTCGACCTTAACAATATTCGAATATCGAACGTAGTTTAAGAAGTTTTTACTGAAATTCGTAATTTAAGACGAACACTATAAAACATTTTAGGTAGGTAGATACAATTTTCTACATGTGTAATGATAAGAATGCGTAGTCATACGAATACAAGCCAATGCGTTTTCTTATCGCGCTTTGCAAGACCCATTTCTGATAAAATAAACTTTCTAAAATGTATGTATGTAACAAGTGGTGTTAGATTTGAATAAAGGCGTTTTAAAAATTCCCTTTAGTTACAGATCGTCTTTTATAGAATTCGGACGTGGTAATAAGTGCGTGTGGAACGTTTAGACTTTGAATTGTGCTTTTGTGCGCATTATCTTAGTGTCGATGGAATATTTTCTGGATATGGAATACAATTAGATGCAGTTTTATAAGACGAAAAGGTCAGGATTTTATTAATTGATTAATTATAAGGGCGTTAGAATTAGGCGCTTGCAAACAGATTCGGATCATCGAAAACATCGTAATGTATTAATCCGGTAGCAGAGTAAATTACACTGCAAAAGGTCGGGTAGTTTTGATTTTTGGATAGATTTTAGATAAAAATCCAAGTTTTCGACCTTGGCACACGTCCGCTCGCGCAGCCGTATCGAAAAAATAGCGCCAAAAACGAGTTTTTCGACAGAATCTCCTTTCCGGTTAATTTTACGATAAAATATTTCTACGACAAGATAAACTACAGGAAATTTCCTATAATTTACGTTCTTATTATTTTTCTGTAAAGTCAATAGTTTCGGCGTGCCAGCTCCACAGTAAAATAATGACGACGTCCAGTCGAATAGCGTAGGAAAATTACACCGCACCTTTCGATACGAGCACGAACTACGTAAAATATGCATTTTCGAATAAGGAAGACAAAAAATTCCTCCGTCGACGGAAGTTATGCTGTGAAGCTTATCGTCACTATTTCGCACTTTTATCAGTACCTTATATCACAGAAACCGTCCATTTAATTTTTGATTAAAAAAAAACAACAAAAACGAAATATCCATTATCTGGCTACCGATCGTAAACTATAGCTAATATAGTCTGGGGCACTCCGGGAAGACGGTTAATTATTGCTAATCAGCGTGTTCGTCTGACAACGAGTTAAAACAAATTCTATCGCATGGAATTAGTCGGAGAACACACAGTTAAAAAATACATATATAGTCGCTCCGAAAATAGTACATAATTACAAATTATTAACCGCTACCGGTGTACTTGGAATTAACTTGCGACAGTTTTAACAAGCAGTCGCGCTATAATCCCGACTCCTTCTAACAACTGTTAAAGACAGCTTATTATAACGTATTCAAACTGTATTTTAAGAAAGACGTTGCGATAGAATGCCGATATAATCTTTCTATAGTTGACGCGCTGCTCAATGCGCGCGAGCGAATTCTAGATCTTACGAACCGTCTTCCGCGAGTGCCCCAGACTTTATATAGTAGATAAATGTTTGCCGAGCAAGGCGAACTTCTTGTTTTACTATATCTAATCAAATAAGAAAATTTAATAATAATTCACTTTATAAATATAATTTAATTCTATAATGACGTAGGCGATTCAATAACCTTTAAAATAAACACTTAATTGTACAATAGTCTTCGATACCGACAACCAAAGAAAAATCCAGTTAATCATCGTGCGCCTGTTTGTGGAATATTTTGCATATCTCAGGGTAGTACAGTTTAATAAATAATTATTTTATTGCATTGAAATTTTACATAGGTACTTCGGATATAAATTGCTGTCCTTTTATATTCAAGATATACACGCAAGGGTTAATTTATTGTGATTTTGATTGCATTTTGAGGAGTAAGAATTATCAATTTAATTTTTCTCTACCGACATTATGACATTATAGCTGATTTAACGGTAATTTATGTGCAGTAAAAACCCGATAATTCGTCACGTCCGAGAACCGGGGCGAGGGGGGGGGGGTGCGAATTACGGGAATTAACTAATTATAAAAAAACATCGAAAAATAATTAAACACATTCGAAGTACACGCTGTACTTTCGTAGTTTTAAATAACACGATACTTATAAACTATTTTCAACCCAACTGATTTTGATTTTAACCAATTTCGAACAATACTATATTGTTATTTTACTTTTTAAAAAACTGTGTGAATTTTATATGAATTATTTTTTAATTTAAATATTGAAAATGTACCTTTTCGAGGTGACGAATTATCGAGTTTCTACTGTATATGATATACTCGCGGAGCGGCGTACTTTTAAAGTTTGAAATAAGGTTGTTATTGTTGAAAATTAATCGACGACGTCAAAATATCACTTAGGTAATTCGAGAAAAATTTCAGTAAACCGTAACGGGAGTTAACGGGAAGTTGTAACATAACGATCGATTAAATGCATTATTAAAAATGTGGTAGTTAAAGGAAACAATAGCGATCAAGTACAATTTAAAGATCCGATCTAATTTAAAAACAAAGAGAAAATCGTAAGAGCTGGGCAGGTCTAAATCAGATAAAGATCGTGAAAACGAATTATGTTTACGCATTATAAAGCAAACCTTAAATTATCTATTCACTTTTCTCCACAGTTGTTATAACAGTGAAGATTTTTATCATAAACCTACCGAAATTACGGAAAGTAACGATGGGAAACTATAGCTAAATCTTTTGTTTTTGTTTTCTTTAACGAATTTATATTTAAATTACGCCGCGCTTACTAATTAATTGTGAGTAAGTTACCGATTGTTAGGTGATTTGGTTTAACAATAAGTATCGGTTTGTAAATCGTTTACCGAAATTGGAGGTATAGTTGGAAATCGAGAAATAGGTACGTCGTCGTCCCGTTAATTTTGCACGTATACGGGAAAACAGTTAAACGTAAACGCAAACTGGTTGTAAACTGGCGAGCTTTATGAAAATAAGATCCTGTCGGGTAGCGCTAATAGACACATAAAAAACTAATATTATGTAAAAGACTTCGTATAAAGATTATGAAAATTTTCTCGCTCTAATAATTCTCGGAATACATTACGTGGTGGTAGGTTAACGCTTGGGCTGCAGTTGGTGGCCACCATACGGTTCGTAGCCGTCCATAAACAACCGACATTTTTAACGCGACAATCCACTTTCGATTTAACAATAGCCACAGTAGCACGCGATAGATTAAGTAACATTTCAATTTCCAATTGCATTATCTGACTATATTTATTGAATTACGGCGCATTAGCATATTTATAGATCTGTTTGAAAAATGAAAGATTAATGGGTCTAGATTATAAAAATGGAAATTGTTAAAGGGATACGTTTAGCTCGGAATCCAGACGCTGCCGATTCCGCATCTCTAGACGTATCTGTTTACTAACAATTTTCCCGTGGAAATTCGATATTTTTTTTAAGCCGCGAGCTCCTCCATCCCTATTCGTCGATATTTCAAATCGGTCAAGTTTAGTAAAAACTCGCACGGGCAGTTTACTGCATATAACATGGTAAAACCATCTTTATGCCAATGAACTCTTCCTTCCATAAGAGCTTAAAAAAAACTATTAAAGAAATGAAAAATTAACATAATTTGCTTAATCTTTACTTGAGCGTGTCATTTATATCTGTTATAAAGTTAATATTTTCATAAATACATATAACTGGAAAAGCGATAACTTTTTTTTTATCTAATACTATTAATTTGATACAGCTAATTAATTTGTAGTAATAACCCACCGGCACCGCTGCACTGTTGTGTTTTATGGTACATTCGTTAAATACATTTAAAGAATGTTAATTGGAAATAATAGCACTTACCTGCGTAGTAAATTAAACATATTAGGATTATGAACATGACTCCTATTATTCAGTTAAAGTTTAGCGTGGCTAATTGAGGAACTACCTTTCGTTAACCAAGGGGGAAGTACGGGAAGTGGGGGAATATTTGCAAAATTACTCGAAACGACAGCGGGTAGCTATATTTTCCGAAAACTAATTATAAAAACAAGTTTTAGTTTTTTTCAGTTCGTCTTTAACTCGTACGTATTTAAGTAAGATAATAAATTTTGGTATTTATAAATTTTTCTTAAAGCGTGCAAAGGAAACGTTGCGTAATTTTGTTATTTATGAAATAATGTGCGACATGAACATGTTAATATTTTTTAAAGGCGCATATCGACTTGTAATTTGAGCTAGTGTTTGCGAAAGCGATTTGTGTAAACTTATTGGAAATTTTGTTGCAAATTGCTTTAGGTACGTATTTTTTTGTAAAATTCCGTTTCGTGTTAACAGTATTTATATTACACTTCAGTGCATACATTATTGAAAATTAACGCTTGAAAATGTACACCCATTAATTTTATTTGCGCCTTGAAATAACGTAACCTTTTATTAACATGACAACATGTCTGACTAACATACGCTTATACCCCCCACCCTCTCACTATATATGAAAATAGCCATTTATCGAAACTTGTAACATTCAAATTGATATACCTATTAGCGAATTTTCATAGAAAATAAAGCTATTACAGCCTGTCTGATGTCGTGCCCTTTTGGATTTTCTCCAATCTCGACCCCCTAGATCACGAAAATATAGATCGTTCATTTTCGGTCGGTTATATATATTTATATAATCAATTTCTTGTGGACACGATTCCGGTCGCAAGTTTGATCGTAAGAGGCTGAAATTTAAACAGCGTCTTTACGAAAACAAAAAACGAGCTCGTTAACCAGTCAAATCGACCGACCCGTTTCAAAATGGCGGCCGTTCAAACATTTAAAAAAAATCTAATCTCCGTTATTAATTTCGCGTGAAAAAAAAACGTTTTTGTGTTTCAGTTGTGTTTCATAATGTCGATGGTGTTTTGGCTTAAAATAATAAGCACCAATTTTTTTCCAAAATTAGTTGTTCTGACTGTCTTATGCATCTAAGACAAAGACATAACTAATTTGATAAAATCTGGTAACAATATTTCGATTTTTTCCATCGGAACGTATCTGCTTTTAGCCACGCGACGACACAAAATGTGCTCTCCTTTAAAATTTCCTTTTTTTGGGTTACGTTCTTCTGTAAAAACGCCATCGATATTATTCCCGTGTGTTATCTTTACTTTAATCACATGGTGTATTTTTTAAAAATCTATTTTTTTTTAGTTTTTTATATTAATATGATAATTATCATTTATACATTTAAACTACTTTAATTGTTGTTCCAATTACTTATTTTCATTTGTCTAGGTAACTCAAAATTTTTGATTTGATGATTATACTCGATTAATTATTCATTATAGTAGATATTTTTTTAAATTATCTACAGTGGCATACTATCTAGTTTCTTCTAACTCTCGTAAGATTCTGAAAGTAGGTTTTAGGTAATAATCGACCTCTTACAACTTTTTTTACAAACCGTTCCATTACGCCAACAGCAGAGCTATTATTATTTAATATGGGTAATTACGGTAAAATATCACCGCAAATAAAGTGCAAATAAACTTAACATAACATTTTGAAGTTGTTTCGCGAAAGTACGAATTTAGTCCCAAGAAGTTGTTCTATTAAAAATTCTACAGGCACTTCTTATTAATTTTGTCTTATGGAAACTAAACAAGTTGCGCGCAATACCCTCAACCAATCTAATCAATAGGTAACAAACTAGTGATGTGGGGAGAAGGTCACTACGGCTCAAGCAACGTTTTCCCCTTTTTGCTGGTATTTTTTTTAAGTGTTTTCTTTAAAATAACCATCAGCACTCTCTTTTAAGAATGAACAGCGTTTGCTACAGAATGGCACCCGGTTGCCAAATATTCTACCTGTTTAAAATAAAAAAATCTTAAAAACAAAAAAAGAGAAAATCAAAAATAAACGCAATTTATATCGTATTTTCAAATCGCAGAAAGATAATAGATAAACTACGAAAATTAAAAATATAAAATAAATACCTAATAGGTATCTATTATTATTTTCTGTATAAAAATTTATTTTCTGAATTAACGAAATAACGATTTTATGAAAGTGAACATAATAAATAAATAGGCGAAATTTTTTTTTTATTAACTTAGCAATGTACCTAATCTTTAGATTAACTAACATTTTATATATGTCCTAATCTACTATATGCTTACCAGTCCAGATGTTTCCCTCGATCCATCTTAGTTTCTGTGACATTTTTGCACCCAACCCTCACGTGGGTACACTTGCACTATACTCTGCTTTTCACTACTAAGTTACACTTCACTACACGAGCTCAAAAGGCTTTGTTCTTTCGAGCCCGCGGAGAAAATCCTGATTAACTAGAAGTTGTAGGACTTCTGGATTTGGATGTCTATGGAGCCGCTCCTCATGACTCTTGGCACTCTTCCTGATCACGTCCTCGACCATCTCCACCTGGAGTTCCCGATGCAGATCTTTGTCTCGCACGTACCATGGTGCATTTACCATATTTTGTAGAACTCGGTTTTGGAATTTCTGAATGCAAGCATAGTTGCTCTTTTTTGTATAGCCCCACAGCTGGATTCCATACAACCATGCTGGTCGTATCACCTGCTTATAGGCCAGTACTTTATTTTGGTTTGATAATTGGGAATTTCTTCCCAGGAGCCAATACGTGCTTTATATTTTAGTTTTATTTCGATCGTTTTCTTTTTGACATGCTCCTTCCACTTCAATTTTGCATCTAAATTTAATCCTAGGTATTCGGCTGTTCCTTGGTGTGGGATTGTGTTATTATTCAAGTTCACTGGGAAATAGTTTATTTTTCTGTTCGTGAAATTTACACGAGTAGATTTCCGTTCATTAACTTTATCCGCCACTGTTTCATTCATGTGTTTATTTTATTAATTGCGCCTTGGAGCATAGACGTTGTTTCTATCATTCCCTACAGCTCGAACTGCGGTGTCATCCGCAAATGTAGCTAATCTAATATTTTCTTTTTCAGGAATGTCACATGTATATAACAGATATAATACTGGCCCAAGGACACTGCCCTGGGGGACACCTGCCTTTATTGTTTTAAGTTCTGAGTACTCGATTATTTGTTTAATTTTGAAGGTTCGGTCTGTTAGATACGAATCCAGGAGCTGAACATATTGGGTTGGTAAATATCTTTTTAATTTCATTAACATACCCTCATGCCAAACTTTGTCGAATGCTTTGGCGACATCCAGAAATATCGTCGAGCATATTTTCTTTTCTTCGAGGGATTGTTCAATCACATCTATTATTCTGTGCACTTGATCTACCGTAGAGTGTTTGCTGCGAAACCCAAATTGGTGTAGAGGGATGAGTTGTTTTTCATCAATTATTTTTTTTATTCTTTTTAGGAATAATTTAGTAGCAATGAAATTGGTCGGTATGAACTTACATCGTTGACGGGTTTTCCCGGTTTGGGTATCATGATGACTTCAGCTGTTTTCCACAAAACTGGGACATGTTGTAGTCTGAACGCTGCATTTATCAAATATGTGAGTTTCACAATACCTTTCCTTGGTAGCTGTTTTAATATCTGTCCACTGATCAAATCGAATCCCGGGGTCTTTTTTGGGTCGATATTCTCCTTTATTTCTTTAGCTACTTCCTTGGGTGTAGTTAGTGTTATACTTATATTTACCGTTTCTGTTATTGGTTCTGCTTGGGCTTGGATTTCTATTTGTTCTGCTGCGTATGGTTGAAATATGTCTTCCAGATAAGCTGCCAAGGTATTTGCTTTCTGTTTGTTGGTCCTTGCCCAAGATCCGTCTTCTTTGCGTATCGGTGGAATATGTTTTGTTGGTCTGCCAATTCTCTTGGTCGCCTTCCAAAGTTCGTGGTCATGGTTTTGATCTTCCGTTATTTCTTTAAGATAGATATTAATTGTTTCATTTCTGACTTTTTGGATTTCCTTCTTAAGCTGAGTCTTAAGGTCATTCAATCTATTTTTGTTTCATCTTGTTCTGGATCTCTGCCACGTCTTTCTAGCTTTCCTTTTCTCTTTTATTAAGTCTATGATTTCTTTAGGGTGGTTATTCCTTGCTAATTTTTTTTTATTTGTGGCGTATTATTCCACGCTGCATATTGAATGACTAGCATCAGTTTCTCTGCTTCATATTCTAACTGCTTCTTTGTTTGAATTGGTACGTTTAACATAATATTTTCGCTGAGTTCCAGTTTGAAACCCTCCCAATCGGTGAATTTATTAATTAATGTTGGATTAGATTCTCTCGTTTTTATGTTTTCCCTTGGTGTCAGCAAGACAGATGAGTGGTCAGACATTAGGTCCTCAAAGTCTTGTATCTATATTATATTTGTCGGAACTTTTCTTGAAATGAAAAAGTCCAGGAGGTCTGGATTTTTTGGGTATCCGTTGGTCAGTAAGTGGGTTTACCGGTTTAATGCCATAAATAGACGAAAATAGCGAAAAAAAATCATTGTAAAACAAATCACTCGCCTACTTCTCGAATGTCTGTGTTAAGTAATATCATTATTTCTTAAATTGTCAGAAGAAAGGTTATTGTAACAACGTAGGTAATGGATAACAATAAAAACTTCGTGCAAGCCGCAGGCTATCGACTAGTAACTGAATGAATTTGTAAACTCGACTCTTTTATAAATTGAAATCTTTGGAAGGAAATAGGTGTACAACGTGTATTTGAGCGATTTTTTCAGTTCAAGTTGCCATTTAATTTTCAAATCTGTTTACACATACCTACGTAAACAAATACACAATTCGGATACACACCTAACTCTTGAAAATATATCTCAAATTACCAATTTAATTTAAGAAAAATAATAACTTCTAAAACGATTCGTTATCAAAACCAAAATAATGACATTTATAATTAAAAATGTGCAAGTTTCGAAGATTTAAACGTTGAGGAAATCAAAAACTGCTTAAAAATGATGTGTGCTGTATTTATTTGAGATGCAAATTTAATCCTCTGCAATAATAAACTGAATTGTAACGAACGATATGTAGGTATCATGCATACTCACCTACACGCTTGAAGTTAGTATAAACGGTGCCACGGTTTTTTTACGCTAAATAATCACTGACGTGTGACGCATCGGAAACGCTACGAAAATTTTACAAAGTAGATCATGTTTACTGGCAGCAGAAGTGGAAAACGTCGCAAAACGCAACGCATGTGCACGCCTACAGTTAAATTTAAATTGTAAAATAAATTATTAACGAATTAAATAATGATAATATAAACATAAGCAATTTTAAATTGGGGAAATTCCAAAATTCATGCAATATAAACAGCGCAAATGTGCGAAATGTAAACTGAACCCCGTGCCTTTAGCATTGAAGCAATTCCTTGTGGCAATAAATTGGATAATTTATTGCACCGTATAAACCAGCTTTAAGACACATTTAATGCGTTTTAAAATTGAATTTCGAAGACTGTTAATTTAAATGAGTATATTGAATTAACAAGTTTTCTATTGCAAGCATTAATTTAACGAGGAATATTTAATAACGATCCACTATTACCTATTGGCATTTTTGTCGTCAACTTTGTCAACTTCAAAGCTTAATTACCGTTGTGTTTGTGTTTGAGAATACGGCCCTACGTTTTCGTAAATATGTGGAAAACAGATTTAGTTTTCGGGAAAATGTTTCTGAAATTATGTTTTTCGCGAAACTGAATTGGTAAAATTTTCTATATTTAGGTTAAATGGCGATTTTTGTGTGGATTAATTTAAATTTAATTTTGAGTGGCGCGAGGGTCCGCATTGGTAGATATAATTTACTTACAAATTATAAAATAAATATTAAAAACGTGTCTTAGGTTTTGATGCTTTTATAACATGCCAAGATGTTGTAACATACTTACTATTCTTATTTTAAAAAATATTGTAAATAAAAGCACTTTTTGGTCAACGAAGTGTATCATTCTAAATGACAAATTGTTGGCTACTGTACCACAAAAACCAGACTGTGTAGATAGAAGAACAATATATACATTTACATAAATAAATGTAAATATATATTTACAACAATATTACATAAGATTTGAACAAATCGATCACATTAAATATGTAGATTTTGCATGTGGAATTTATTTAAATTTTTAGATCTAAAACCGTGTACCTGTATATTAGGTAAGTACTATTAAAAAACTTTTAAAGATATACGCGTTTGGTGATTGACACCCCCGTTCGAGGGCGATTGCGATAAAGTGGCCCTCGTCCACTCGAGCGGGTTGCCATTAATTTGAGGAGCCCGCTGTACATATTTTGTAGGAGCGCCAAGTTTTTAAAAACTATACATTGTGCCTATTACAAAACCATAAAAACAATCACGATTTTCGTGAATCTGTCTACAAATTTCTTTTATTTAAATTTTTAATAATTACTTGCAATTAGAATAGACTGCGATTAATTTAATAAAATAAATAAAAGAAAGACGATATTTATTTATTTTGTTAAAAAATACCGAAAGAAAGAGCTTATTTTGTTTATTTTACATTGATTAGGTAGTACTGTGGTAAAGATAAAATAAATAAAAATGCAGCGGATAATTTTGTTTTTTCACGATACATAATATGTAGTAGGTGGGTACACACGTTCCCGAAAAACATGTAGGTACGTGTGTAAAAAAGAAATTAAAACTTGTACGGTGTACAGTTTAATAAAACTTACGTTAATTCAAATTAAAAATTCACATAAACGTTTTGCCGTAGCTCTAATTTGGACAATTTAATCTTTGGTTTGGCGACCCGGTATTTAACTAATAATAAAGATTTACCTATAAAACCGGCTTTTAAACTTTCTTATTTCCGTTTACCACATGATTCATGCATACCTACATAGATAAAACAATTAAATCATACATTGAACGTTATTGAAAACATTTATATCACCTTTGAGTATGATTAACTGCGGTTAGACTTATTTATGGGTAGATCGTAACTGTAAAATCTTACCTATGTGATGTATAGATAATAGCTTTTGTGTATATTATGTGTATGGTTAATATAAATTTTATATGGTACATAGCGCGATGTTCCGTTTTAGAACCTCGTATTTAGCCATCTATGTAAATTTTCTAATATTTAGGTACAGCAAAATGTTAATTCAAATTACCTACTAAACCATTACGAAGCTTAATTTAAGATTAGCCACAGTTCGATAAAATAACAAAAAGGATATTAAGAATTTCAATTAGCGTTTTTCTAAAAGTTTCGGAAATAGTAGGTACCTACCTTTAGTTCGGTCGTTATAGTTGGTTACACAAATCGCTTACTTATCTACGTATATCTGAGTAAGAACTGAGTACTATTTAATATCATAATAATAACCATAATCGTTATAGATGTTATAGATAGATCTTAAAAGATATACTTTTTCCATTTTCTTGAGTTAAAATTTGCATGTTATATTCAATTTTACTTTACATTTATGACTATATTGCAGAAATCGTTAGGTACCCACCTGTAATTCGAGTATATCGTATTCGATGCCGCAACGCTATCGGTACGAAGATCTACGGCGAAGAATAAACATTAGGGACACATTTCGCAATAAAACTTCAGTAATTTAGACAAGAACAAGTTTGATTAAGTATGGAAGTCTGAAAGTTGAAAACAAACTGATCTCCGTTCTAAATGAGTTTGTAACAGAATACCCAACACCTAATTCCATAATTAAAGCATTTTCATTTAAATTGTTTTCCGAACCGCTTCCATTTGTTGGTTCGAATAAATTAGTTTTGCTTTGCTTCGTCTCCGTCGCGCGGATAACTATTTTCGCTAAAAAAAAAATTAACCGTACAACAGTTAAATTTCGTTAATGTTGTTTTTATTTCACGATAGAATCCCTATTTCTTATCCTTATTAGAACTGGAAATTTCTTGTACTAAGTCAACTAGATTAATGGAACGGGAAAAGCGTTTCTTCTGTCTATAAATGATCAATGATAGTACATTTGAGGGCTTTTAGGCTAAGGGGATCTAAAAAAAATTGAAGCATGTCATGGTTTTCGGGTTCCGCTCTGACGTCTTGTTTTTAAGGGAAGTTCTTTCGTAAGAGGCAATTTTTTAGGCTTTTAGCGTTGTCGTTGCGGATCTCGAAAAAATTAAACGCGTTATCCGGGTAAGTAACTGGGAAAGATGTAGAAGAAAGTTGGGCTTGTATTTTTATCACTCTGACAATAAAACCACGCCCTCTAATTACTGTTCATTTATACGAAAACGAGCGAAACTGGAGCATCTTATGTTTTTATCTATTTATCTATTTATACTTATGTAGAGTTATGTACTAGAAGTAACCTAATTATTTCTACAAACAAAACAAGCAAAAATATTGTCATCCGATACATTGCAATTCTAAAACTTCAAAAGAAGAAAAACAAGTATAATGAGCAGCGGTTAATTAGCTGTACATCTCTTAGAAATTATTCCTACATAGGTATTAGCATATAGATTAATTTACAACCGCGAGTCAAGTGAAATCATGGGTATCTACTAAAAATATGTAGGTATAAGTACCTAATAAATATGTAGATGTTATTGATATATAACAAGCCTGCATTTGCAGTCATTTTGCATTGAACTTTAATATTATTATTATAGGTATTATCAAACTAACGTAAATAACAACGTCTTTATATTTATAAATCGATTAATTCATTTATTTTGTAGTCCTATTATATTAAGTAGGTTGATAAATATTATAATTTTCGACGAAAACACTTTAGTTTTGTTGTTAGTAAATAAATATATAAAAAGAAAGCAGATTAAGAAATAAAATAATAAAATTCTCGCAAATGTATGCAAATGGTCGTGATAAAAAATGTCAGTGTCGACTGAAAGAATGAAACACTAACCTATTTAAGGGGGGTACGAACATAAATATTTTAAAAAAAGACCGCGCGAAGAACTAAAAAGCATGTATTGGACTAATAAAAAGAAAAATCCGCACGTTCCCACATTTAACTGTGGAAATGATGGGGCCGAATTAAAATTCGTTTTCCTTATTGTGCATTCTTATTCGTTCTTTCTAATAACACGTTTATCCTCTCCCACGTTTCGATAACGCTTAGTTATAGTTATCGGGTCGTATCTTTTATAACGTTGTAGTATTTGACTTGAAAACGTTTTGTAAATTATACGACAAAAATGATTTCTTCGCGCTCAAAACGAATATCGATCGTTTCGATTTATCGTTTTGCCACCTACACGTACATCCCCGGCACTTTTGTAACGCCCGAATAATACCTAAGCTGCTTCCGACGTAACTAATCTAAAACTTCGTTAACGACAGTTGCTCTAAATAGGAACGGCGCGAAGTTATCTCGAAAACAATTTGCGGGCAATCCCGTGATTTGGACTGCTTCTGTCGTTGTATGTATCGCGCCCTCGTCTTTACAATCCACTTTCCGTTGCGATACCGACCTCATTTATCCCCTATGCCGCCCAACTACCCCGATAACTCGACTTCTTGAACCAATAGCGCTCACCGATTTCCTAACACGTAGACCGTTCGAGTGTAGAAGTTTCAAAAGGTATCCGACCATAACGAGAGTTTTTCTTTCAACAGATTTTTCCGGAGATTTAAAGGTTGTTTTGAAAAAAGAATCGAGTTAATCGAAGCGGAAATGGAGCTTCGCGGTATCTCTAAGCTCTAGATTTTTTAGGAAACTCTGTGGTCAAATTCGACCCGAATTGGCTCGATACATTTATTATAGGAAACAAAGCGAGGGCGACACATCATCATCATCTCCAACCAGAATTCGTAACGTCCACTAATTTCTATGCGAGAGACAAGGGCAATGAACATTTAGAAAGCTTGTTTCAGTTTAATGCTCGTTTCGAATTTTACCACTGCATTACTTTGAATATCTCGTACACATAAATTGAAAAATATACATAAAGCTTCCTTTCAGTCGTCACGTAATTTAGTTAAATTAATTTGCTTTCAACATGAGTTACGTTCATTAAAGCTAGTGACTTATATTAATTGGCTATTTCCCTGATGGTCAAAACGAATTAGATGGATTCTCAGATAATCATTTTACTCGTAGAACTATTTGCATAGATACTAATTTGTTCGTTTTACAATATTATAATCTAACGCCGTATTTATATGCAAATTTTAAATAAAAATTAGTCGCTAATTGTTAATATATTCACGCGGTATATTAAACATTAATAGTCGCTGTTGATTGATAAATTAGATTTCTAAACAAAATTAGAACATCGACCCGTTTAAATGGCCAAAGTGTCGAAAACGAAACATTTTATAATTGTTTTTTTTTTTTTAATTTTTCTGTGTGGGTCGTGGTAAATTCCGCGTTTGACCTTTACTTAAAAGGGTTATACGACGAACCTACTCGAATAAAAAACCTTGTTTGACGAAAACCAACTACTTTTATTTATTTTCAAAGTTCGCCAATTTATTTGCGATTTCGCAACGCTCGGTTGAAATCTACCTGAAATAGTTGGCCAAAATAAGGGATCGGGCGGGGCTGGTCATAAGGATGAAAAAAGTTTCAATAGACATCGGTCTTATTAATTTTATTATTCATTTTATCAACAACACGAGAGAAGTAAATGCCTAGTTGGCTACAATTCGTGATTAGGATGCAAATTATGTAACCTTAGTAGGCGCGTGCGTTCAGGAAATAGGGATGCCCCACAAGCGACGCCGGTATTTATAACTGCGACGAAAAAAAAAATAATTAACACAAAACGATCTAGAAAATAAAATTCGCACACGACGCGATAAAAATTAAATAAATCTTAAAAACGGCGGATAGGAAATATTACGTAAGAAGTAAAAAAAGTTGGGCCGCAAAGAAAAACTCGTAGTTGAATGTCAAGAAGAATGCCTAAAAACAGATGGAAAGGCTCATTGAAACAACAGGACATTTGTTTACACGAAAAAGAAAATAAGAGTAAAGGAATAGATTTATTTAAGGCCATTAATAAGAGAAGCACATTTACAAGGATGAATAAGAAACTAACTGTCGCGGTGGCTCTTTTTAAATTGTCCGACTTCTTCGTTAATTTTATTGGTTTCGTTTCGTGTAAGCGTTTATTTGTGCCCACGTCGTGCCCAATTAAAATTATAACTTAACTTCGTACTGCTTATTGTTTAAAATGAAAACAAAACTTTCCCGCTAAAACGAATTTTTAATAATTTGATATTACGTATTTTTACAGGATTTTTCCCTTTAAATTAATTAGATAAACTGTTAGCATCTGACGGTAAATCTATTGTGAGCGCATCCTCGCGTATACCGGCGATGTAAACAGTGAACTTTAATAAAAAGAAGAGCAATGATTGACGTAGATACTTAAAATAACAATTTTTCATTTGTAGCGAATCTAAAATGTCAAATTTACAACAGAATTAATCAAAGTTATATCGCATTTTTAATTTTTTTCATATAATACGAATACTTTTTTTTACTCTCTTTCTTGGCCAAACAATGGAAATATTTTAACTGAGAATAGGATATTTAATGATGAGTCGCGTTATTCCGTAGTTAATGGATATTTTTTCACGTTCTGTTATTCTAACGTCCATTCGCTATTTCTGTGCAAAATTCAAGAAGCAGAGCAGAAATGGGAGGCGCCACTAATTGATGAAGCTAATTTATCAACTTTACTCGACGATGCCGGGAAATTAAACCCGTCTTTATATAAACCTTGTATAAAAACAACGGCGGTTAATCTTTCGACTTCTGCTGTTGTAGCCAAAGCTTTTCGTATTATTATCAAATGGTTTAACGGTTTTTATGAAGCGTCAGATATAAAATATGGGTTATTGTTGTAGCCTTCGACGGAAAAGTTTTTGCTCTTAATCTTTTTGCTTATATTTAAATTAAACAGTGTATCGCAATTTTATGAAAAGGCAGTTTTTTCTTACTTTTCCGCGTTGAGAATTATTAACAATAACGTTAATAAAATCTATTATAAATCTGGTTTCGTCATTTTTCACTTTGCAGTTTTTTATTTTGTTGAATGTTCGAGATATTTTATACTTAATACCGCAAAGAAGTCGACGAAGAAAACTGTCAAATCATAGTTTTGTGCGTGTATCGCGAATAAGAATCTCCGCGAAAATGACCCAAATCGAAATTTCTTTTTTTTTGGAGAAATTTAAAAATTATTTTGTGAACGAAGTCGAAGGCGAAAACAGTGCTCGACTTCCTGCTCCGAACTAGTTAATAGATCTGTTATTGAGTTGTTCCACACCTGTTAGCAATTCCCACAAATGTTCCGCACAGCAAAACAAATTATAAGGAGTCATGAGGCAAATCGTGCATTATTCATTCCACCAAAGCAGACCGATGCCTACGAAAGCATTGAAGCGTAACAAACATACCTACGGTTTTTTCTCAATTATTATCGACACGATCGCGCGGTCGCTAATCGTTCCATTACCGTCCGTCAAAAAAAAAGTCGAAACTGCGAGGACAACGAAAATATTTTCAACATTTTCAACTAGAAGACGTTCTACGAACCGATTTACTATTTTTTTAAGATATCGGACTGGTCGAATATGGTGAGAGACTTTCAAGAACGATTTATCGGTTATTAGCAACGAATGAGCCCCCGACGTTCCCCGAAAACTCCGAAATTCGAGCCAAACTACCATCAGATTTATGTTGCATGCAGGGCGTCAGCTGTGAAACGCATAAACACCAACTGTTAAATTTGATGCTCCGATATCATTTGTTGCGGCATTAAGTGCTCGATTAACAACCGAAAAAAGACCCGCGTCGAACGAAACTCGGCTCATTTTCTTTTCTAATCACCTGATGCGGCACGACCGAGGAAAAAAATCAATTAAAAGCCCACGTCCGACGAAGAACAAACAAATGAATAAACATCGGACGAAAGTTACAAGTTACTGCGGAACTACGTTCGGACAGAGTGCAAACAAATGCTTAATGTATCAGAAAATGTATAAGTTGTATCCAAAATGTATCTAGTTTGTGCCGTTAGCGATGAATAAAGTAATTGATTATTTTTGCGTGGATGCATTGCAGTGAAAGGTTAGATTTAAGGTCGTCGAGCTGCTTGATGTATCGGCTGCGTCTTGATAACCAATTGATTTCATCGACTCACCACATTTCGGTCCGACTTTCGTTACGTCTTGTCAGTTTCATGAAACAGATTAGATTTCGAATTGAACGTAAGATAAATTGCGAGTCTTTTGTACTTTTACCATTTACTGCTTTGTGCCTCTTCGATAATTTATGGGATGCGCTTAAATTTTTCTCTTTGCTACGGAATTCGTTTGCATCGGAGATATTAATTTTGTCCCGGACGCGTTTTCATCTTAATAGTTACGTATCCATTGAAAAATTACCTTGGTGAAATTATTTTCGGATAAGAAACGTGATTTATTCTAACTGTAACGTGTAATTTGATTTAGTGGTTATGCTAACGTTTAACAATTATTTGGATCGTAAAACTTTCGAATAAAATCTATGAGAAGTAATGGGCCGTGATTGTTCCTGATTTCGAGAAGAAGATGTCTATTAAATTCGGCAATAAAAATTTTTAATTACTTAAACGGTATAGGAATTAAACTATAGGTGCGCAAATAACGATTAATTAGCAATAAATGTGGCAGTCGCCGTACAGATCCGGGGGTCCAATTCTCGAACCATTCGCTATCGTAACGTATGCGAAAATGACATCACAACAATGGGTTTCCATAGAAATTTGTTTGTTGTGACGTCATTTTCGCATACGTTACGATAGCGAATGGTTCGAGAATTGGGCCCCCGGAACGGAATCGAACGTTTCGACGACATCCGTCAAAATGAAATCGATCTGCTCGAAATTCGTGTGACGTTTATGTTTCGTCAATGATTTTCATAATTCCGAAACGTTCGATTTCGTTTCGTTCCGTTCCGATCTAATGTGCGGGCAACCTTAAGATTTGTGTTTAATAGTTATTAATATCAACGTTTTTTTTGCATCTAACAGTAATTTATTATAAATGGAAATTGGATATAATATCCACAAAATCAATTTAACGCCCGACGAATTAATTCAATATAAATGCGTTAAAATTTAAATTCGACTCCGTCTGTTAAAGCTAAATAAAGAAAGCTATAATAAATACGTATTATGTGGTCACCTTATTTTTATTCAAATTCATATACTTAAAGCTATATAAATGGGCAACACAATTAGTTCGGTGTTAAAATTGATGCGATCGAATGGGCAGTAGACTTCGTGCATAAAACAAAATTAAACGAATAAATGATGCGATGAATAAATAATGATTATTTACAAAATGTATACCTAATGCCTATCGACAATCCATTTTTAAATTGTTTATGGGGAAAAAAGAAATATACAAGGGGAACGTGGCATATAAATAATTTTACTTTATAATAAACAAGTCACGGCGATCTAAGAAAAGAAATGTAGGTACATATAGATCGACAATCGGGACATCCTAACTGTTACGAATTTTAATATGTATAAAACGAAATTAAAACTTACAACGTTACGTATAACAATTTTCTGATAATAAAACTTAAAACGCGTAAGCTAAATAATGCGAATTACGTCATATTGTTGTATCCTCGTCCGGAAAGGGCGAAAATGTGCAAATCAGCTAAGGCCCTAAACAACAAACAAATTAAATTGAATTGCGTATGGCTTGTCGCAAGTCTGATTCTACACAAGTGAACACACGACCCGCTTAACGGCGTACAGAAACAACTGAACAGCCCATAGAAAGGCCATAAAAAAGTAACTGGATAACATTAAAATACGACCGGAATACGCTAAACTGACAAACAGAAGAGACGAATAAGTTTCGAGGGAAAATTGGAAAAAGTTCAAACAGAAGATGCGGCCGTTCAAAAAAAATGCGATAGCATTTTTTTAAAGTTCACAGTACTTAGTAACTTTAGTTGTCGCGACTCATATTATACATATGTTTCCTTTTTTCAATTATTTTTGTAAGGGAATTGGATGGAAAATGTTACAAAAAATTCACTAGCGCTGGATAACATTTCCGAATATGAAAATATATTGCATGTATTAGGTACGATGCACTTTGTTCAACTAACATAAATTATGTTAAGCTTCAATTTATACACACACGTTGATAACTAGTAAAAAATAGAATTTCATTATTGGTGTGTTCGGTGTAAGTCTATTTTGCGTACTTCGTCTAGTAAGTTTAATTTGTTTCATATTATTTATCACTTTGAAGTATGGTATATTTAACGATCGATCAATATTGTACCTACAATAACATTATGGACTGTTTGTTGAAAACATTTCAATATTTGATGTGAAATACTGGAAAGTAACACGTTATTTATTAGTTTACTAACAATAAGAGTTCCCTTTACCATGATATTTATCTGAATACTTTAAAAATTGAAGGATTTATTGACTATCTGTTATAAATTTATATTCTTTGTAATACTGAGAATTTTCATGCTGCTGTTAGCAACCACTTAAGAAATAACGCTGCTCCTTTAACTCATAAATTTGATAACGTCGTTTTAAGCGATTTATAAATATCCCCGATAATTCTTAAAGTCCGTATGTAGTATTTATTTTCTTGAAATCGGTCTTTTATAATAACCATTACGGTAACAAATTGAACGGTAAAAATGCATTTCTAGTTGTTATATCTATATTTTATCGATAAACAGCGATACTGTGGAACCTCGATAAGTCGAATATCTCGATTATTCGAACTGGCTGTGTGAATTACGAACAAAATTCTCAAGTAAATATATCTCGATTACTCGATATATCTCGACTTATGATAGCTCAAAGTTTTCTTCTCTTCCTTTCAGATTCGAGTTATCGACTGTATTATAATTTTTCAAAAAAGAAAAATATATTTTGTGCGCATTTTCATTAAATTATAGCGTGGGTTATTTTAAAAATAAAAGCTAAATAAGCGAGGGAAGAATCCAAACAGATTGTATTCAATTTTTAATGAAATTTGTATAGTAAACGTATGATTAGGTAATAACTATTGCTCTGCGATTGAACAATTTGTTAAAAATAATTTTTACAAAAAACAATTTTCACTTTAACACCTAATGAAATTATTTATGAAAGTATTTTAATCTAAATTAGTTAACAAAAATTCTTAACTTAATAACTTCTATAGGTTATCCAAACCTATATGATGTTCACGTCATCAAGAAAAAGTTACTAGATTGTTTGTTTGTAATTCGGTTTAAAGTTTGGAAAGTGACATAACCTATAGATGATTTACTTGCGCACATATTAGATGGTATAAAGAAAGATTACAATTTATTAGAACTGTAAAAATACAAGGAACGAGGTGACAACATCTAGTAGTAATCTAGTATCTAGTAATGACGTGAAGATCATATAGGTTTGGATGAGTTATATACATATTATATTATATAGATACTGTTATGCCTTTTACCTGTAGTAGCTTTTTAATATATATCCGGCCGAATGACCAGCAATGTTTCTATAAACTTCTAAGAGAAATCTGTATTAATTTTTTATTACTATAAAGCTTGACATTTTTCTATATTACAAACAAAACTTCTCTACCACTCTGATCTCTCTTTTTTTAAAAAACAAAAACATAAAACAATTTAATTACAATTTAACAGATACATATGGCCTATCCAAGCGTATAAGCGATTGACGTCATCGATAAAAGGTTGCTAGATGATGACGTTTCACACGGTGCTGTCACTTCGTACCTCGTATTTTTCTTTATACCATCTAATATGCGTGCACAAGTAAATCATCTATACAATATGTCACTTTCCAAACTTTAAATCGAATTATAAATATACATACAATTTAATTACTTTTTATGTAATAACGTGCATTGGAACCTATCGTGAATAAAGTATACATATGTTGGCAATATTCACGTTAGGCTTTCCTATTCAGCTCTCCATAATTATTGCTTTTATTGCTTCATTCTATTATTTTAATTTGTTTCCGCATTTTTCTCCGATTCTTCTTGTAAACGTTTTTTGTCTAAATATTTAAGTTATTTTAAATATTTTTTTGGTATACCACATTGTCAATGTTAGTTGTTGGTGCTTCACAATTATACTGTGAAACCATATTCGAAGGATGTATTTGTATATTTTTTATTTAATTGAAAATTTACTAATTCTTAATAATTTTTTATTGTTTCAGAATGTCCAGTTCATGTCCGTCACTGGTGACAACGATTCTAAGGTAAGGGAATCCTATATTTATTGTATTTAATATCAACTGAATACAATCAGTAATTCGTCTAGTAATTTGTACTAGGTATTATAATTTAAAAAACATTGCTAAAATCGATATAAAAACATACGATCACATCTACTATAATTTAATAATTTTAACGAAGTATAATGCACATTTCAAATACAATTCGTTATTTATTAAATTTCCGCAACAAATGCCTAAAAGTAATAAAACATAGATATTTGAAACGGCATTTTTTTTTAATTAGTACATCGAGCAAATTAATTTACCGTTCATGGCGTAGGTATTGTTTGAGCGCTATCACTGCCAGACGCGAACTCCGATATTCGTTGTATTAACCCCGTTACCAACAGCTTTTCCCCCCAATGTTTGTTAGCACATCGGGATTTAATAAATACATACAAATAAAATAAAACACTTAGCTGCGAACAAGTTAACCGTTAATTCAAAAATTAATGTGCCGTCAGAATTTTGTTTTCGCTCCGAAACGGGATTATTAATGATATCCCCAAATCTGATATCGCTTAAGTGAATATTGATTGCAACGTATATGCCGATGATCTCTTTAACACCGTTAATTTAGTTTATGATAATACCCACTTTGTAATTATGTAGGTCACTATAGAATTAGCAATTAATCTGTCGGGCTAATTCAATTGTTTAAAACAACGTTTTAGCAACATTAATGTTGTTTTGTTATAAGCGTTATCGACCAATAAAGTACTAGGAGTGCATAATTATGATAACTACATAAATTTCTTAAAAAAAAAATAGAATAATTTATAATGTCGAAAGGAATTACATCCGAATTAACAAGAAAAACGTTTTCAATTGTTTTAACGGTAGGTACTTAGGAAGTGGTGGCGGCTAGGTAATTCCGCAAAATGCGTCGTTGGGGAGCTCGAAATTGTGTTTTTATATTCTAAAATTATAATTCTCCCCAATAATATTTTAAATATACCTAAGCATGTCTTAAGCATGTCAATAACTTAGAAACAATAAATTACTTAATAGGTAGGCAATAAGAAAAACTCATTAATGAAATTTAAAAACGTGATTTAGAGCCGATCGTAAAAGTCAGTTTAAACTTAAACTAAAGTTTCCGTTTAAGTCGAGTTTAGCAATAAGTAATTTTTCATAGTAACAACAATACTAACTAAGGAAGAACTATAGTTAAAACTGTCAGTTATAGTTAACCCTAAATCTGTACAGCTGGTTTTTAGGCATATAAGTGTGTTTTTAAATCAATTAAGAGTCGATTGCACCGATGCATCTTAAAATTTTACAATCATTAATTTTTTTTTGTAGTGAGGTCTTTTTGGATTTTTTTAAATGGTAAACATCGTTTTGAGATTTTGATAGATTTTGTTGTTATGAAAAATTTTTAATAGACATAAATATTTTGTTGATACTTCAACATACTGCTTTATTTTAGCCAATCAAATACCGTTATTTATCGAATCAATAATTTATCGAACATATTAATGTTTCAGAAACTGAGCGACGAGTCACCCGAAAAATTAAATCGCATACAAGTTTATCCTACATTTGGAAATTTTCGGGAAAAGTACAAAATAACAAGTATTTGATCTAATTTTTTTTAATACGACAATTTTTTTTATAGCAGTGCAGTGCGGCGTATTGAATTTGATGAATGTTTAAAATAAATTGAAATCCATCCTATTCTAATGTTATGTATTTTCACTAAATTGTCAGCCAAATTTTGTTTTTCTCTTAATTTTAAAAATAATAATTTAAATTGCGAGTTTTTAAACATTAATTAATCAATTAAATAGAGTGGCTATTAAATTGTTTATTATTTTTTCATAATAATAAAATTTATCATATTCAAAATAAAAAATGGGTAGGTAGTTATCATTTAAAAAAAAAACGTGATGATAATCTCACTAAAAAAATAGATATAGTCGCAATTAAAAAAAAAAATGAAACTAAAATATGTAGGGGTACGTTTGAAAAATAAAATTAACTCGTCCAAGGATTTTTATCAAGGATTATTCGTTGAGTTTTAAATAAATCAGTTCCATAGTTTAGCATTTCACTGTAGATATATTGGTAACAGTTTTTTACTTTATACTCATAATAAATAAAAACTTGTTTTAAATGTTTATAAAAAGCGTAAAGCGTACTGCCACGCAATAAGATAAAAATAAAGCTTTTATAAAAAGCTGATCCGGCTAACTAATCGTAAGAGTAGATAAACTTTGTAGGTAACCAACCTTATTTATTCTTTGACAATTGATGTAAAACAAATATTTAAAGTTTTACAGTAAATTTATTGAATCCAAATGAAATAATTCTTTAAAAAATTAGATGACGTTATCATACGCATCGATTTGACCCCTATATGTGTTAGGCGAAATTTGTTGGTTTAGAAGTCATTTAGATTTTAATGTATTTTTAGCTAAATTCCGGTTTTGCTTACAAATTTCGTCGTTCCGGCTAAACTATTGGTACTAGTGCAACGATGTTTTTTTTATGATCGTAGCCCAATTATGGAGCTGTCATGCTGAATAATATTTTTTATTTGAACCCGAAATAATAACCTTTTAAAAATCTCATTAAAGCAAAAATTATTCCTTAACTTCACAACACTAGCGAACAATAAAAAGGTAGAAAAAAAATTAGTATTCACCTTAAAAATTTCTTTGCTTTACCGACAATCAACCCTATAAATTTCGTCGAGCTAGCCCCATGACGTCGCATCGAAAATTCCTTTTTTTTTTAACTACTATTGGACCTGATTCACTAAAATTTCACTGATATTTTAGCAAGGAGCCGTTATTGCTTATTTGACATGTGTTTGAGATAAAGGGCGATTCAGAATCCGGCGTATTACAAAATTACATTGTTAAACGAACACAAGACACCGGATAAAAACACGCGACGACCTCCTCCGCGACTGTAACGCATAAACAGTTCTTTACTTGACGTGGTTTTTCATAAAGCGAATATTTATTTTACTAAATTTTCTCCGAACACCCTAGAACATTGTAATGTGAATTCTGAATCACTCTGTACAGCAGACAACTTTCGAATAAGCCATAAAGCTCCTTGGCTAAATGTCAGCAAGATTTTAGTGAATCGGGCCGCGATTTCGGAATAAAACCATGAACCACTACGACGTTAATAAAATCATATACTAGACGATACGAACAGATTTATGAATAAAATAATATGCGCATACATGGAAAAGCAAATTTACGTAACTAAGCAAGTAAATAGGTATGTTGATGTTTACGAAGTAACTGTTAGTATAATTACTTCTCTAATTTGTTTTATTTCAAAGTAATTACGTTTCTAGGTTTATGTGGACAGAAATAGCAAAGCTAGTTATAATGCTACCCAAGCAATGAATTGCTCATGTTATTTTGTAGATATAATTAGCCTAATCAGTCGTAATTTTCTCCCAAGGAAACCGTAATATATTTCTAAAATAACTATAATTTTCTCGGCACAAGAGGCACTAAAGAATCTTAAAGTAACATAAACATAAAGGCGCCACCGACACGAAGAACGGTTTTAAAAACGCAAAAGAAGTAATTTTTGGCACTCGGTTAGAAATCCCCGCACGCATATCGATTATTGCTTTACCTAATGTTATTTTTAAGTACCTCCCCCCCCCCACACCTAAGTGGGCATACATAATATTACTTTGATATGGCCATTTTCCAACTTAATTCGTAATTATATGTGCCTTATAAATTACGAACGAGGAGTAACAAATTTTAATTTATCTGAAGTTATACTGACAGGTTAATTGGTGCGGATACACAACTAGCAGTCCACGATTTTTATGCGATCATTACAGTTATATGCAAGTATTTGTAGACAAATCTATGATTTCCTCGTCTCTCGTTCCACTCGGTTCCCACATTAATGGGATGATACTAATGTGTAGTATATATATATTAAAAAAAAAAATGAATAAAACGTTGCAGCGCTAAACGATAAATTGACGATATAATCTAAAACGTGGCCTGTTAACATAATTTTTAATTACGCGCATTAGAGCAAATTAAAGCGAACGCTGGTAAAAATATAAAAGAGGAAAAATCGACATAAGTTGCAACGTTTTTTTTCATCGGTCGGCGTATATACACCTATACGACCTATACGACGGGTGGGCGTCAAGACCACGGGGGAACCAGGGGTCGTTGGGAGATGCACTCGACCGAGGACCAGTCATTTGCATTGGGGTCCGTCTCAAGGCCATCCGATGCACCGGGGGCATTCACTTATCGTCGTCGGTCTCCTGGGACGACGATAAGTACCGGGGATATATGGAGGTGAATCTTTCGTCTGTTTATTTTATTTCTTCCTACATTACAAGTCGCCTTGCCTTCTTGGAGATGCACTTTCCAACGTATCGGTTGTAATAATAAATGCTGCAACTCGAGGAAACGTTGAAATTCGAGCATTCGCGATGCCATTAGCGGCGAACTTTTTAGTTTTGATTTCGAAGTGGCGTTTTCCTATTTACATACTTAAGTGGAAACATAATTTCTCTAGTAGATAACTATCTATTGGGAACGAGTAGGTTAGTTGTGTCATAATTTAATTAGGTACAATTGCGATTATAAACATTATGATAAAGGAATTATATTATGTACACACTTACATATTTTACGAGGAAACTTCAAGTCTAAACTGTTTATTACTTTATAATACAGCTTGTTTTACGAGTTACGACTTGATTTACAAGTTATTACGATCATTTAATTTAATAATCGTCTTACTCGAGTTTGTCCCTTTTAAAGACTTTGAAGAACTCGGAAAGTGAAAGTGACCCAGCGCCCTAAACTGACGCATCTATAGTTTATGGCCTCCGTTGTACGAGGGTATTTTCATTTATTTGAAAATTTTGAGTATTTGTCCGATTACCCTAGTACATAATTAGTTAATGGACGTATTCAGCCGAAAAAGCGCTAAAACAGCGGTTCGGTTGAACGGCCGTTTATTTGTTTTATTTTACTTTATTTTTATAATCGACATGACATCAGTTGTGCCACGTGTTTATCAAAATAACTTAAGAGGACTCAGTACTACCGTGAGAAAAAATCTTAGAGAGAGAGCACATTTTTTTCTAAGTAAGACGGAAATATTAGGCTACCTAAGTAGGGACTGTAATCAAAAAGGGTACGACGACTTCGAAGTGACCGTAACCTTGAAATTCGTACCATTTTTGCCAAGTTGTCGAATAACGGAACGACGCTCGTGGTGCAATTTGCCATCCCCTTCAATACTATTATTTAGTCATGCAACTTTAAAATGATTTATTTATAGGTACATACCTTTAGGAATGAAAAATTTAGTAATTTGTAGTTAATGTTTACTCGTACAATTAAATGAAATTTCTGTAATAATATGAAATTATAATGCTGATAATAATTTAAGTAATTCGCTTTCTGCTGGAAATGTGGTTTCATAATTTGAATATATATCTCATAAAAACAGTTGTGATATAGATATTGAAACAACAGAAACATAGATTTGAGTAACATACTATGAAGACACGCAAAGAAACAAAAGGAATAAATTACTTATAATCTATACTTATGAGCGTGTGGTAGTAGATTTGATAATAATTTACAAAATCACTACCTACAAGGACACTACTGAATAAACTAAATTGAATAATTGAATAAAATCACAACTGCAACTTAAAAACGACAATACCTAACCAATATGGTACAGGCGGCGTTTTGGCAGAAACGTAGATATCTGTTCTATCGTAACGTCACTGCGCGAACAATAAAATATGACCATGAAACATTTTTCAGAAATTTTCAAATGTTTTTAAAAACTTATTTCGTAAATTCCAAAAATAAAAAATACAAACAACACAAACAATTTTTATTCGATGGGTTACATTAAATTTGCATTTTTATATCTCTGAGTGGCATATTCCTGCGCACTCTGTGATCTATAAATTCTGGAAGTTGACAACGTTTATAAAAGTAATCTAATTTAGTTTTCATTTTTGTGTTCCAAAAATCGTCGTCTTTTTCCACATAATCTATTTTTATTTTATTTACTCCAGTCCAGACAGTCAAAATACACTTTGTTTTCTAAGTCACACGTAATTGCCCCTGTATTTGAAAATACCAATCGTGAAGTTGGTTAATCGTATAACTATCATCCTTTTGGTATTTCCTAAAATGTATTTTTTTAACGGATGGCTTCCTCCGGTGTAAGATTTAGCTTAAAAGTAACAAAGGGGCATTTAATTTCTACGATACTAACAGTTTCTTGCTGAATACCATTCGGTGATGCTCCAAGATAAAATTTATCTGGGTCAATAAATAATCTACATGGTTTTTTTTCAAATTAATACTTTTTTCTAGTTCTTTCTTCACAACATTTTCGTATGTATTTACATGTTTTAGTGACGGAAAATGTTTTGACAGCGTATTATACAACAAATGTTTTATTGTATTTGCAGTATTTGTATTTTTTTTTAATTTGCAAATTTTTGCAAAATTGAAAACTTAAAATGTATGAACACTAATAATAATAATAAACACTTATAAAATACTGTATGGATAACTCTCCAAAAGCGCTATAACAACTCAATAAATATCAAACAAGACCGGTACGTGGCTACGAGATAACTAAGACATCGACAATAATTTTGAAATTCCTTCCAGAAGCTACCTTTTTCTACTATTTTTTTTATAAGCGATTAGAGAGTTGTACCTGTGGGATCAAAACTTTTGTTATGAAGCTTTTATTATGGTTAATTATGTTTCTAGGAAAATGTTATTTTACCAAAGCGAAATCTGGTTTTGAAAAAACATAATAATAATTATTATGTAGTAAATTATCAGATTATCGGTTTTTGAATAATTCAGTGTAAAGTTGGATAGTGAATAAATATGTATCAGTAATGAACTCTTGAAAACATAAGATACATATACAATAAAAAAAAATAATTCTTTCAAGTCGGTCAAGTTAAATCAACCATCTATTCGACAACAGGGTCAAATGCGAGCCAGTTAGCTTAGGGTCTCTTTGTGAATACTTGTGAATATTGACTTAATTCCTGTCATAAATTACCAAACTCGGAGAGAACATTTAAAATCGAACTGAATCAAAAAGTTCCGCATCGATAACGACGTTGTCTATTAAAATTTTAACATTTGGTTTGCACCAATCGATTTTACAAAAATATATCTACAGATTGGCTTAAGCAAACAGTAACTTTTTGGCTCCATTTATACTTGCGTATTTACCTGATGATTTTACATACTTCAAAGTTAAAAATCGACAAAATACAAAAACCAATTTGTAGGCAAATTGTCTAAGGATAAAATAGATACTAGAATCATTATGATATCTTTTCTATAACTGAAGATATGGTGCGGAACTTAACATTGGAACTCCATAACAGAAATAGGTACGGATGGCTCTTAAGGTGCTTCAGCCGTAGCCAGCTACTATAACGTGGCGCTTACTTTCCGCTGTTTTAGCGATGAGCACGTTCGAACGCGGACAATAATTACAAGAATATTTACTACCGTTTCTTTTTATTACCGTAGTAACCTGAAATGTTAAAAGAGATGCCGAACTGAATTTTAAATACATATACATAGGAGTTTATGTTCCCGCGTGGCGAATCAGTTTTATTTAATTACTAATTAAAATGCGCGCCGAAAGAAATATAGTCGACTGCAAAAACATTTTATACATCCCTCTGCCACCCACCTACCGACCCTATGACCGACCAGAAGCGAATCGATATTTAGCTTTAAGTAACACTCTCAAACTAAAAATAAGTCGCAAATACAGTCAACTCTCTCTTGAGTGCCAAAAATGTTTCGAACTCGAGGACTTTTCTCGGGAAAGCGGTTCCCCCACTTTCTGCATGTTTCACCGCTCGAAGTTGTTCGCACCATTCGCATCATTCTCTTGCTATAGTGCTACCTAAGAGTGGGGGTATAGCTCGAGCGAAAATCAGGGGAAGTGGCACTATTGATAGTGGCACTCAAGAGAGAGTTGACTGTATTGCGGTGGGAGGAACCTAGAAAAGGACCACTGGCGGTTCGAGTCGCACACTATAGTACCTATATAGTTACGAAATTAAATCTGCATTATTTTTAAAAGCGATTTCTACAACTAAAAATAGGAAAAATGTATTCCGTAAACACAGTTATAGCACCACCCCCCTCGAAAATAAACTTCTAGGGGATGATTTTTTCGAATAAGTAGGTACCTCCGAAACTATTCACGTAACTTAATAGCTTGAATAAACATCAAATTTTAAATATCCCTGTCCAAAATAATTTTCCCAAATTGAAGGCGATGCGATTAAGTTAAATATTATCCCATATTTTCAGGACACTTCGCTTGTCAACCCGAACACTTGAAATTTTAGTTATTTTAAGAGCAAGATCAATTTAAATACTGCCTATGCCAATTTGCAAATAATTTTGATTAATAGTAGGCCATGCGAAACAATAAATCTGGATACGTTTAAGTCGATGCAGTATTTTTAACTCATTTTTTTTCGAATTTAAGATAATTCTCGATGAACACCGAGGTTTATTTTTAAACGGGCAGATAGTCACCGTACCTAGTTTACGTATCTTATTACTTTGAATAATTTAGAAAATATTTGAAACAAGTTTTAGCGACTTAGAAACATTTTTTTTTACATATTGCTATGATGCGGGAGACCAACAATAAAAATACGAGAAAATTAAAAATAAAGAGAGATCAGGGAGACGGTGAAAAATGATGAAGGGTGTGAAAATTGAGAAATGTTAAAATAATAAAAATTTAGGGGATAAATAAAAATTAGGGAATAAAAGTGTAAAAGACTGTAAATAAAAGTGGCAGAGGAGTAAAGGAAGTTGGAGAGAGCGTGGATGGAAATGAAGATTGGAGTGTTAAAGGAAAAGAACAATAAAAAGGGCGAGAACTATTGAATAATTATAAACAAGACTGTTAAGACTACCCAATAAACACACAATGGTTTTATTAACGTTTTTTTAACTAGTAACCAAACGTTTTATTTTGGTTACATACATACGTTAATACAAAGTAAAAATGTCCCGGAGAATAATAACGTTATAAATAACCAACTATATAACGTTATTAATGAGCAACTAATAAACGAATTATTCACGTAAGTACCTAACGTATTTTTAACTATAAATGCTTTCGTTAATGTAACGTTGAATCTAAATTCTTTAAAGCGTTATTTTAACGTTTAAATAATACGTTATAAATAACCACGAATATAACGTTTTATTAATTGATTAATATAACGTTTTATATATTGATTAATGTAATGCTTTATATATTAATTGATATAACGTTTTATATATTGATTACTGTAACGTTAAATTAGTATATTTATTTTTTAATTAATTAAATTTAATAACTATATGATATATTAATAATGTGCAAATTCAAATTTATTAGGTATTTATTTATTTCGATATTTCGACAAAATTTGTGCCATTAAAATATTAGTACCAAAATAAAAGACATAAATAAAAGAAATAAATGTAATTAATTAATTCGAACAACTTCTATTTATCAAATGGGTATCTATAGTTATAATAATACTTACTTACATATACCTACTTCATCTACGTAATTTAGTTTATACCTATAGATACGTTATTGCGTTGTAAGGAAAAATATTAAATAGTAAATTTTATATAAGTAGTTCTAGTAGGTATAAGAATTAAACATCATTAAAAACATGTATTTATTTATTTTATAAGCTATAAATTTATCGTCGTAATTTAACGTTAAATAAAATGTTAAAAATTAACGTTTGTTCTACACAAAATTATGAAGTTAATTTAACGTTAAAAAACTATTACTAAATTAAATTACTAAACCGGTAATTTATGAACGAAAAAACAACGTATTTTTTAATTATATCTATTAACCACATTTAATACGTTTTTGTAACGTTTAAAAAATGTACTTAAATAAATAAGCTATAAAAAATCCTTGTAATGTAACGTTAAAATAACGTTAGTTAATAAAACGTTAAAATGTAACGTTATGGTTTTGGTTATTTTTGTAACGACTAACGACCTTAACAACGTATTTTCAACGTTATTTATACCGTGCTGTGTTTACTGGGTATTATGTGTAGGAGGAACTGAATTAGAATTAGTATAAAATTGTTAGAATACATAAAATAGTTTTATATAATTAACGTATAACTTATAATTAGTTGAAATACAACGTGGTACCGTAGCAATATGTGAATCGTGTTTTTGTCGTATAAAGCGCTATTAATTTCGGGTCACCCTGTTTGAGATGAGGAATTATGGATGAGAAATTTCGATCTTGTCCTCGTTGGAGAGAAACTGAGTAATTCGGCGTGTTATTATCCAAGTGTTTAATATCGACTCACAAGATGTTTTCGTTTTTGCAGGTTTTGAACTTATCGCTTGCCCGAGTTTACCTACGTTTTTGTGGCATAAAATCCACTGTTACGATTGGTTCCAGAACATTTTGTACCGAACTGGTTGGTCATCATCGGTTTTATTTGATTAGTTGCAAAACCCATCGATATTTTCGGGGCCACTCATAATATTAAATGCACCTGAGCCTCTAACGGCGAAGGCCAACTGATGTGCTCGCTAGACCCGAACTAACTTAGGTTCGTCTCTAACAACTGAACATTAAAATTGCATAATAGATTTTAATTCGTAATTATCTTTCAACAATAAACAATCCGTTCAGAGAAATATTAACATTTTTTTTTTGAGATATACAGGTCTAGTTTTAAAGGCATTTTTATTTTATTTTATTGTTTTGTTTATTGGCCGTGATTTACACTAATTTGTAGATTGTTTACTAAATTGTGTTAGCATTGACGAGCACAAACGTCGATTGTTGCAGCGCGGGATTCGAACCCGCGTCGCATTTTTATTGGCCAATCGAATTTCGGGATTTAAGTTCTTTTTTTTTGTAAATTATGCAACGTAAAATTGCCGTATTTTTACTAACTAAGCTAATAAATTTAATCTAGTTGAAAAGGGAATCAATTTTATTCTAAAAATTGATTGATTGCGCACCAAAATACATTTATTGACTCCTATGGTAATTAACTTATTTGATCAGTCATCGGGGCGTTCATTTTCGATTAACGTGTACGCATAAATTACTGTGAAATGCAACTCTACTCGTTCCTATTGTGTAAACAACGGACAGACGGGTTATACAAATTAAATGGGAACGTGCAATGCTAATTTGCGCATCATCTTTTTTTTTGTTTTCCAGTTATTATACGTAATAAAAAAACAAACGTAACGTGCGAGAATTGCGTCGAATATTATAACGACATTATCGTTAATTATTATAGAATGTGTTCTTAAACGGAAACAAAGTGCTCGGAAAGCACGTATACCGATTATAGCGTTTGTTAGATTATTTTTTTGCGGAATAGGTAAATACGTGAATTAATACGTACATATAGTTAGTAAACCTAGTGAAGATGGTTGAAATTTTTATCTCGCGTTGATTGCAATTTTACAAAGAGCTTTAGATTTGTAACGTCGCTTCCTCGTTTATTTCGATTTTGACTTTCGAGCTTTGTTTCCTTTTTGCGCTATATTTGATGGCGCGCTTTGATTTATTTCCAACCTAAAAGCATTGCTACTGCAATCATTTGGTTTATTACGTTCTTTAAGTTAAAATTACTACCTTCGTTACTGAAATATTACGGTACGGCTCGGTTTTCTTTTTTAAATGATTAATTTATTCTAACAATAAGATTTAACCTGATATTTTCTTTTTTGAAAGTTTGATTCGTCTATGATTTAGGAGTGTTAGAGGTTGACATTTTTTTTGTATAATTATAAGCATTTATTATAATACTTGCTTAATATAAATATCTAATAAATATGTGACTGAAGCACGCTTAGAATCTAAACTATGCGTTAAATGTTGAACGCAAAGCTAGAGATACGTAATTGGTAACTATATATTGTACACTATATAGGGGGAGATATGGTCTCTTGGGAATAGTGCTTTATACGTAAATCTAATTGCTAAGTTTGGTGTAAAATATCATCGTGAAATACCTAGGAGGATTAGTAAGCCGCTATTGTCAATTCCTACAGAGTATGAAGTCTAGTGAAGTCAAAAATGTAAAAATAAATAATAAACGATTATTGCATGTAGATACTTAACACATTACCTACTTACAATTAGCAAGTATTTTATGAAAATGCCATTTCTACTTTTTTAATATTTACATAATTCAAAATAGATACCTTTATCTAATAACGATAATATTGTTGTCGTTATTAGTTAATTTATTATTTATATACGATGGATAAATAATCAAAATGTTTAGTTAAAATATTACACCATTTCAGTTAAATATCTATCGGTTAAACAACATTTGTGTAATATATGTACATATACTATAATGATACACCAGCGGCATCAATTACTAGCCATGCTTCAATGAATATTTCGTAAACGATAATAAAGAATTGCGCAAGAAAATAATTATAACGGTATTAATGATCTTCTGTATGAATTAACGCCTTGTTGCCTTATGCATTGCAATATTGTGATTCATAATGACATTTGTTGCAAAATATATAGGTATACGCCTTTATTTGTTTTTACATTAGGTATTTGAAAAGCAACGTCGTATATTGCAGAAATGCATTTAAAAGCGATAAATGCCGACAGCTATATCTAAAAAGGAGGGTGTCTACTATTACTTAAAAATGAGAGACATCGATCGCAAAGCGAGAAAGTTGAAAATAAATTACGCGATCTGCATGAGCGCAAACAGAACTATAAAAAGAATTATAAATTGTATTTTTATAATCAATCGTCAACAGTATTTATCGTCGTGCCTTGGCATTTATAAAATTGCTCTTAAACGGCAATTATTTTAATATTAAATTGTGAAATTAAAAAAAAATGTAAGTCGTTGTGTTACTTTTAAATTACCAGATATACGTTAAACTTCACGATTGCGAATAGATAAGGATTTAATTTTAGTTTTGTTTAAATTTTCACGGAAATTTCATAAAGTTCATCCGAATTATTATGGCACAACGTAAATTTTAAATAGGCCCTAAATATTATTTTGAACAATTTTAAATTATTTAAAGTTAAAAATATTTAATAACGATTTACGCTCTAAATATCGATTGTTTTTCGATAAAATTACGTGCAACGAAACTTTCTTGCCAAATAGTGCATCACACATAATTTCGGTACCCTCTACAAGGAAAAACAAATGGATTACGTTTTTAATAGATCTTCTAAACCGTATTAATTAACGGTTCGTCACTCGTTCAAAATTTAATTATCAATATGGTCTAGAAAGTAACAGAAAGTTGGGTCTGCGACTATTATTTTATTTAAATAACACACCCGCGACTTCGAGATTTAAGTTAGATTCGAAAATTTATTGTTTTCCCCGTAGCTACTATTATTTTATAAATAAGAATCAATTTTACATCAAATTTCTTTTGTGGAGTTTAACGACAAAACTACGTACGTCACTTTAGATGATTATTAATCTTTTTTTTTTCTTTTTGAGCAACTCGTGCTGGAAAAGGATTATTATATTTCTAAATATTCGTACCTAGTCCTCTTACGGATTAGGTGCGTCGGCTCGTTCCGACGTCCATCAACATCATCCGGATCTACCCGCGTCTTATTTTCGTTACCCGCACTACATTAGTACCATCATATCCACAAAGGAATAGAAACTAAATAGTTAATCCAAGCATTCATTTCAGTGATTCGCTTGATGTAAGTAATCTCGAAAGACCTTTAAAACCATGCTATAGTTTATTCACCCAACATATGCAGTAGACATTAACAAATGCAAAAACGTAAAAAATGTAAAAGAAGTTTTTGCCGTTTTTGGGTTCGGGGAGCGCAAGTTTGACACTTGCCACAGGCGCTTCATATCCTCGTTATGACGTTGGTTCCGAATCCACCCATCGCTTGACTTAGAAGTTTTCCCCGAGATAACATTTCTCTTTGGCACTTTTCCCCATTACTTGGCCCTACAAGCGTCTTTGAACGAGGCATTCGTTATTAATTTGAAAACCTCACATCTGATTGAAAAACCTTGATCTCACGTCTTGAGCGCAATGCACCAGATAATTGGTCGAAACCTGAAAATCTACTGAAACTCTCTGGTTTTTTTTTCTGAAATGGCCGCGTTCGCAGTTTATTTTGAACATCTCGGTTCCGTTTAGGTTAGATGAGGTGAACGTTTTAATACCCAAAATTTTTGTGGAAGTTATAAGTTTGGTAGAATATTCTTATACGACTCTATGCATATTTTGACATTTGGTTGCAACATATTCATAACATTGCATAACATATCGATCTGCAAGTATTCCACACGTTTTCATGAATTTTTGTTTATTACGAACGCAAAGTTAATATAAATAATATGGAGGTTGCGGTACCAATACAATTTATATGTTATATCTAGACGTAAGTGCGTATATAATATCTTTCGATTATTAAACGATGCGTGATCTAAAAAGTTTAAAAGTCATTTTTTTACCAATTTACAGCTAACAACAACACTGATAGGTTTTATGGTTGTCCGTTTAACAACTGTGCCATTTAATTTTAACATGTATTATTTATCAGTCGTTGTCGTCGATAAAAGACGACATCGACAATAACATTTCATGGCTATTCGTGGTTTATTTGTCATTCACTTTCGTATATAAAAGAATTACATGCCAACCACAATTATCTTTCTATGGTTATATGCCGTTATTTCGTCGATGATTTAATGGGACGATCTAGAATTGGAAGAACCATGTTAAGTTAATCAGCAAAACATTTTACTTACATTTTATTAGATAGATACTACATGTAGATAAGTGCTTTGATTGAAGTTTAAAATGTGTTTGTATACGTATATAGAAACCTATCGGTAAGCTCAAGTCCATTAATATAAACAACATCACACGGTCTGTGTATGTATGTAGTAGGTACGTATTTAAATGGTAATTAAAACCTTGAATTAGAAGTGCCTACTTTGGATTTTCTTCCTGTATATTATAATTTTTATGGATTTAATACACTTTTATTTGACTTTAATTAGTAATCTAATCAAATGAAATACGTAAGTGTTTATCTGGTGCTTTAAAATGTTAATGCAAAACTGAAAATTAAATTATATCGAAGTTAGTCAGGTGTGTTTCTTATAAATTATCCGCGATTACTTCCACATTATCTCGTTGGATATAAATATGGTTCATCGATCAGATCATAACTCATTTCAAGGTAAGACTGGCCATGACTAGAGATATCCGAGAACAGATCTTATGACCATAATCGCCACTAATGCTGTTGCATTCGTATCGGGGCATTTACTTCTGTCAGGTATAACAAACAACCTCGTTTCCTTTTCGTTTCGCAACTTACTTCGAGTAAGTGGAAAAAGGATGCATAAACGACTGCGTTAGAGCAGTAACCTAGCAAATCGTGACTGTTTTCCGGTTTTTACTTTTTATAGACAATTTTATTTATTATAAATTGATCGGTTGATTTATAACGAAATCGGTTTAACTACACACGAACCCCGTCTACGTATAATTTTACAATCGTCAACTAAAGACGCGACTCAAAACGAAAAACCTAATTACAAATTGAAAATAGATTCGGTTTTATGAAAGGCCAGTCGGGCGGAAAAATACGTCGCTTAGTTTTTCTATATACGGTTTTAACATACTGCCGTTCGATGCGGACGGTATCTTAAGTAAAACAACAACTAAAGCGTGAAATCTTTATGCCTCAATAAAGCTGTGGAAAATAATCTTGCCGTTTTTTTTTTTACAAGCAATCGGGCAAATAAGTCGAAAAACAACGTCGAACGTACGGGGGACCAACGCAAAAACGCTCGGCCGTGATCGCATTGCAAAATCTAAAATCCACACATGGTCTAGTAAACCTCGAGCGGGCGCGCTAATCAAAGCGTTTAATGAAATCGCATATTTGCTTAACAATGAAGTTTGCATGAGCGGGTTCGAATTTGAACTCTAGACGACCCTTCGTGAAAGGTCAACCTACATAGACCACCTAACTTCCAAAAACAACCGATAAGCCGTTTAACTATTCGTCTTTTTTTTTGCGATTATGTTCGATCTGGCTATTCTGCGTTTAAACTGCCACGGTTCAACGAGTCCCATTTTTCATAGTTTTTCTTTTTTTTAAATCAAATAACTATCATAATGTACCTACGTGATAGTTTTTATTACACCATGCATTATCCATTGTTGAATGAATTATTGATTCTTTATTAACATTTCTTTGATATTTTATGCTACTTCGCTTTCTAAATTGTGCGCTGTCGTTTTCAAGGATATTGTCCTTTCAAAGCGACGTGATTAATTTACCGATATTTTTATAACGAAAAGAATAGGTTATATATATATAAAACTATATCTAGTTGTCGAGAATCAAGTGCGTATTGAAAAACGTAATCAATCTTGAGTAACACTGGAGGCATAAAAGGCAAACATTAATAAATAAATACGTTGGTTATCTATAGGTACAATAGAGACAAAAATAATTCGGAACGACGATTTCTCGAACTACCTATCATTAATTATATTTTCTTATTAATTTTTATCACTGCCGTTGTGCCGATTTTTGTCTATAATTAAGCTCGAACTTGCTTCTTTAATTAGGTGTTTGCAAAACATGTGTTTCTTTTAAAAACCTTAATAAGGTTTTCATCATAATGGTACCTATTATTATTTAATCATTAAAAGGTAAGTGGAACTAATACGAACCGAATTTAATTCGAACATGTGTAATTTATCGAAGGACGTCGATAGGTTTTCTGCGGTTTATTCTTAAAAAAATCCGCACGTAAATCGTAAATTGCCCGGTCGCACAATCAGTTACCGCGTACATATTGTACAATAAGCGGCGGTACAACTGCGAACAATTTGGGACGTTTTTTTTTTATATTATTATGTAATACTCGGGGATAAAACGTTAATTAAATTTTGAAACGAATCAATTTCAAGTTTTATCCTCGCACAACAAAACTTGCAGAGTTTATGAAATACAAAGCCTTGTACGACAGTTTCAGACGGATCAAAACGCTAATTAATTCCAAGCCTACGACCTCTGTTAATCCAATTTAATGATTTAATTACAGGAATTTGACAATTAAACTTTCTTGCTGAACCGAAGCCGGCTAAGTATGAGACTTGTACTACTTCATTAGGACTAATTCGATAAATATTTCTACCCGACACTTTTAACGGCGACGACGGCCAAATGCCCTGTTGGACAGGAATCGCAAGACGTTGTTAGTCGATGTCTAGGCCAATAACATGCATTTATCCATTCGACTACCTGATCCGGTCGGATATCGGGTTTTGAATTGCCATTTAACCAGACCGTTCAAATTATTCGAATGGGCGATGATTTTTTTTTAGAGGCAGACTCGTTTGACGTCGGTATAAGTAGTTCTCTTTGATTTTTTCGTTTATCGCAATTCTCGGTTTTTTGGTTAATTTAATAGACTTCCGTAACAATTAAATTAAATGGCAATTAGCGGTGGGCTCTATCTTATTTCTACATATTTTAACGAAACGTTTAAGTGTCGAGCTTAATTATTATCCTTAAAATCGAACTAATTTTGTGATAATTAGGGCTATTTCACGAACTGCTTAAAATGTAAATCTACTTAGAATTTGGGTGTCGCGAACGAAACGCTTTAATTTTTATTTACGGTTTTATTGATAAAATCGAAATAACGTTTTTTTTTTTTTAAACGCGTCGCGAGTTTCGATTCCGTTTAAAGGCCTTGGCTAATTCGTTTTTCTTGCCTGTAAGTAAATAGAATAATGCTGCAACATTAGGTGCATTACAATCGCGTCTGTTGTACCAATACCATACTGCTATTATTAGCATCAGTTCAAGGTAATCAGTAGAGGACTGCATTTATAATAGATCGTAATATATTGTAATTTTAATCTTGGTTAATTTTTTAATTTATGTGGGCGTTACAAAAATAATAAACGGTAACTGCGCGATAGTAAATAAATATATGCGTACCTACCTACAGTAATTTGGTTTTATATTTCTTTAAGTTATACCTATTCGTACATATATTACTTATAATAATAATAATACGGTTTTTATCGCCAACTCTTGGCAATAAAATCGATTATAATAAGGTTCTTCTTGAAAACTCGCTAATAAAAGCGTTTCCTTGTAAGGCGCAATTTATTATTATCAGCAGTCGCGTGTGCTCTTTTTATAAACTATATTTGGAAATTACATTGTTAAGAAATAACTGGAAATCCACGTTTAATATCCAGGCACGATTATTACTGCATCTAATTTTTTTTTTTAATGAAATGCATAATTACTACCTATTTCGTTTTTATAAATATTAATATGTATGTATAACGGAAATATTTTAAGGAGATCGTGAACATTATTTATTTTAAATTCACCTTGCGCTTTAATAAAATTTACAAGTAGGTAAATGTCAAACTGAAGTATCTCATCGATTATAATTGATTGAAAACAGTAAGTAAATATGCAAAATATAAGCGAAATTAGTAAAAACCGGTCACAACGACCGGTTGCATCAAATAACGTGAACGCCGCTTGCAGTAATTAGTACTGTATTTAATCAAACGATAAGGTTACGTCGTTATGGTCATGGTAATCAAAGTTTTTGACCAATAGGAGAAAATCAATACTTTATTAAATATTTTCAATACTTAATGAATTATCTGCACAAAACGCGGTACCTAATGCATTTAACGGTCGTAATGGGAATACCCACTAAATTATTCGTTATTCATATTCAAATGAATGTAGGAACTAAATCCAATTAATCAGCTACACAAATATATACAACATAGAGTTGATGTTTTAACGTTCGAAGCATTTCTACAGTATCAATAAAAAATGGCGTTGCATAATATTTTTAATACTTGCGCATCGATTGTCCAAAACATTCGTATCTATAGTATAAATTATATGACGGAAATATACAACTCTTGGTTATTTTATTGGTATTTCCTAAACTCCCATTGAAAATCTTTTTCTTTGAGCACTTATCGCCTACACCTTTTTTTTTTGCTTATCGAAAAGTTCACTTTTAACCCGATTTTCGCCTAAAATAGGTACCGTTTTGAATTTTGGAATGTTGCAGCTCCTTAAATTAGAGCTAACTTAGCAGTTATTAACTATTAGGCGATTTATAATGATTTGAAGTAAATCACGGTTCACTAGAAAAATAAAGAAATAACGTAATAAATAAAGATATAGTTTTAACGAAAATAACGACATCAATGAGAAGTTAATTTATACAAGAAAGTAAACGAAATCAAATTTCCCACGAGCCCCGTATGAAAAAGCTTTTCAAGTCGTATTTTTAACAATTTATCATGATAAATAATAAATGGGCAGGTTACGTTCCCTGTCGCCACTTTCACAACTTTTCCGCTTATTTATTTCATATATTAATCAGCAGTAACTAAAAGCGACGTTAATAATAAAATCTCATGGCTATTCAAGATTTATTTGTACATGTTACATTAGTATAAAAGTTCACGTGCTATTATAGTTGTTATAAACTGTTTTCGTACCTAGATATTAATTTCCTTTTGTTATTAATTATTAAATAATAGATTGAAATTGTAACGTGCAAATTATACGCAACAATTAAGGACAATAAAAGTATAAAGATATTTCAACTTCCACATTTTTCATATTGTTCCGTTTCTGATGACAATCAAATGGTTAAAATCAAGGGCTATCGACGTAAGAAATTGAAACTAGCAGTCGAGTTGAAATTTTCTTTTTTATTCCTATCTGTTTTTCAAGTTACCCTTATCTCTAAAAATTCTCTGGAACTTATAAAATAACCAACGGACTTTCTCGCTTCTTCCAGAAACAAAGTACCTATATGTAAAACTGAGATAAAAAAAACCGAGGGTAACTTTTCCTTTATAAAATTATGCACTTGTGGATAAATTGCCGGCTTCCCCTGACCCGCCCGGAGGTTATGTTTGGAAAATCTGGAGGGTCAGTCGGGCGATGAGCCGCATTATATGCCTACGTGCTGTAAATGTTACGGTTTTATCGGGTTGAACTGTATAAAAGAATCGTCATTTTTATATTTTGTTTGCCTATAATAAAAAATATAAAATGTTTAGATAATTTTGATACGACTTATTTATTTTAAAAGAAGCGCCGTCGTCGTTTTAATTCCACTTTTATTATTTATTTTAACGTAGCTGGTGATTTGTTTTATTTGAATCTCGCATCAGATTTAATAACGTTGCTTTTATTTCTTTACAATGTGTTGCAAGCGCTGCGCTGACGCCAATATATGGATAGCCTAGTGTGGAAAGATGTTATCGGCTTTTAAAATATCAAAGTAGGCGAGCAAAGATGAATAATAAAACAATGTTAATTGGAGTTGAAAGTATAATTTATGTAGTATAATTATTATTTATTATAAAGATAGATAACATTTAAGAAGTTAAATAAGTAAAAAGGTTATTAAATAAATTGAAAAGGACGTTATATAAGGATCAAGATAGTAGAATTGATGTAAAATCGTACATGTATTATATTTTCGTGAAGCAAAACCTTTTCATCGTTCTTTTTTTATAATATATATATATATATATATATATATATATATATATATATATATATATTATATTATAATCTCCCGAAACGTTATCTTGCGAAATTTAACCTATAACTTATCCAAACCTATATGATGTTCACGTCATCAATACAAGGTTACTAGATGATGACGTTTCACACAGTGTTGTCACCTCGTACCTCGTATTTTTACAGTTCTAATAAATTGTAGTCTTTCTTTATACCATCTAATATGTGCGCAAGTAAATCATCTATAGAATTTGTCACTTTCCAAACTTTAAAACGAATTACAAATAAACAATCTAGTAACTTTTTGTTGATGACGTGAACATCATATAGATTTGGATAAGCTATATCTAATTTCTTTACATTTCATTCATATTATGTGAATATTGCGTTATATAATTTTTTACTTTAAGATGTTTCTACCGTTTCTTTTATTATTGATAAATTTTTTATTTTAATTTTTTTATCGTTATATCTTGGTCGAATATCTGGTAGAAAATAAAACGAAGATAATTTTTGAGAATTTAAATATTGTAAAGGAACAACCCCCCTTCAATTTAAAACTGTTCTAAGCAGAAATCGAGTAGATAACCGACAATTGTTTAACAATTTTGAGTCAATCAACTTTGTAATTAATCAAAAAACGACCGAGAATAATTATTTTTGGTTTGTATCATTATTTTTTATTCAATGTCTACGTTTTATAAAACGCCAATTAAAAATAGACGATTAAAATGTTTAAAATACTTATTCTGCTTGATGCATAAGCTAACATTAGTTACAAGAGTATTGAACAAATGCGACTAATTCAATTTTCTAGAAATAAGCTTGCATTCGAGTTGATTAGTTCGATTAGCTCTATTAGTTAGTTACCTACATACGACAAGCGTTTTGTAAAAGACGAATGGAGTTTCGGCTGTTTAAAGAGTCCTCAAGTTATTCTCTTACAATAAATTTAATCGACCAAGTCGACAGATGACTTAAACATTTTCAATAAGTTTTTCTATATCGTAACTCATTTCGACACACGTCTGGCCTCTACTAAAGTTTCTCGCAAACTGATAGCCGTGTATGATCAACTGCCAAATCAAATCGAAAGTAAAATTATTGTTATTCCATACTAATTTAAATTGATCAGCAAAATGACGGTGCCTGAAATAGTACTACAGTAAACCTCGTTAATTCGTCACCTCCGGAAGAAAGAGAAAAAAGTATCCACAGTGAGCGAGAAAGAAAAATTTTAATCGATTTAACAATTTTTGTTACTTCGATACATTCAAGTGTTTTTTAAAAATAATTCTAGTAGCTACATAATTAAAAATCTTAACTCGTTTGATTTAATTTAAAATCTTAGTTTATTGTTTTAAGCTGAATTTTTTTATCGATTCGAATATTTAGAGTACATATTTAGTTCAAAATTAAGGCAAGAAAAATGTTAAATCAAACAATATTTTTCGTAAAAAAAAATAAACGTTTAACAACCGGAGGCGTACAAATTTGAAAACGTTAAATTAACCGTGCGAACATTTTAAATCAAGTTAAAAGTTATTCAAATTAAGCACTTGTATGTATGTACGTTATAGTAATATGTACTGCACATACTCAATTAAAAAACGTGCGTTAAACTTCGATGTGTTTGTTTACGTTGTTTGCAGTCTGTAGCACATCCTCTCGTTAATTCGTCATTTTCGTTGATTCTTCGCCCTTCCGGTCCCGAGGATGGCGAATTAAAGAGGTTCTACTGTACATAAATATTCAGTGGCAAGCCCCACGACCTATGGGTGAATATTTTTACATCGCTATAAAAAGAAACCCTAGTAAAAGCAACCGTAATGAAATATTGACTTTTACTTAGACTTGTTACATTTAGCGTATCGTGTCGGTTTAGAAAACAAAAGTGTTTCGTTCCCGCTTGTATGTTGCCAAGCAGCTACTCCTCTACAAGTCGAGGCGCGAACTCGCTATACGAACACTACCCATATACCACATATGCATGTTTAAAAGATCGAATTCGAAACATCCCCTGCACAAAGTTAATATAAAATTATTTACTAACGAACAAAACTAATCTCTCTATGCGATTTATTTTATTTGGCAACAAAATCGAGTCGGTTTATGTTCTTAAAGCTATAGCAGTTATCCATGCGATTCTAATTACAGGAATTTAATTTCGTTGGCTCAATTATTAATATGACCATTACCATTATTATTTCAAGGATAATTTTTTGTAACTTATAATTAAATTTGTTCCATAAAGATAATGTGTGTACACAGAATTGTTTTGAAATGATACACTTTTTTAACTATGACATTGTAAATAACGTACAATTCATTTTTTTTAAACGTACGATTAAAACACTTGTTATACCGATATAATTATGGCGTGCTTTAATGTAATTTCTTCTTGTCGAATATTATATTGACTAATTGTAACTATCTACTTGTGTGATGCTTTCCAAAAAAAAAATAACAAAACATTACGCGTTTTTGTAGGTTGGTAATGCATACAAATGATTAAAATTTCAAAGCAAAAAACATAAAAGAATCGAGTTATTCAATACCTAATGAGTAGCAGCCGCGTTGTTTCTTATGCACTCGTTTACGCGTCGTGGCATAATTTCAAGATGATGATCAATATCGGCCTAAGGTATCTCGTTCCGTGGTTCTCGAAGCCGAAGATTAAGATCCCGTAAAAATTACGGGGCTTGTTGCAAATTTAACAAACGTCTTCCAATAATATCCCGTACACGTTCTCTTATAATTGGTCTTAAGAAGCAACGGCGGAGCTACTCATTATTGTGCTTCGTTTTTCTTTTTTTTTGGAAAGCAGTATACGGGCGATCCTCCTCGCTTTTACGTCAGGTTATGAAAAATTTCATTTTTTTAAAGAAACGCACTATTAGTTTTATTTACGAAATTGACGTATCTTTAAACAAAATAATGCACACTATAATAAAATAACACGAATAACGAAGACAATTATATCCGTTTGGTAGAAAAAGTCCTCTAAACGCTTGTTTCGCGTTTTTTTTTTTAATTATCATAAATTTTTCTATTTAACATTTATAGGCGAGAGAATCGTAATTGTCTACTTCAAAACTTCGTTCAAAGTTAGGATCATTAGACTCGAATATTTGACTTTTAAAATATCAAATATTTTTGATACATTAAGGTCGGTTTTTCAGACGTCGTCGTCGCTAACCGTTGGAGAATTGTCATAAATATGATTGTTGAAACAATTGTTATTTCGGTGTTTGATTGATGGTTAGAGTTAGCTAACCGACGATTGAAAAAACCGGCCCGAAATACATATTTCATCGAAAATTGTTGAGCAACAAATAAATGAAGGTCAATAATATTCTTATTGATAGTTTTCTTTTATATTTTTACAAGAACGTAAAACGAATCGTAGACGTAAATATGAGGAACGGTAAGAAAATGTTCTGGCGTAAAACGAAACGCATCGTAAAACGAGGACTACAGGTATATACATAGATAGTAATTACTCGGTAAAATCTACATAAAATGTTTATTACAATTCTTTTTCATGTTTTCATTACAATCGCGTTCAGTCGAACTACTTTTAAATTATTGTCGTCGCGTCGGCGTCGTCGCGACCTGCACGTATTAAACGTATTTAAAATAGAAAATAATTCATCTCGGTATTTCATCATGAACGTTCCTGAATTGTAGAAAAGATATCTTAAATTAATATCAGCTGACAGTCACCGTTGGGATTGAACCCTTCTGGAGCTTTTACAAACACTCTAAATGCTCGAAAGGGGTGTTTAGTTATGACAGGGGTAGAATTTCCGCGCTTCACGTTACGAGAGTCCGCCTGAATGTATTCCAAACATTTTTAGCGCTCTTCAAATTTCCGCTTCGTCAATTTATAACAAGCAAATTTAAAAAACCCGAGCTTTTCCCCTCTTGTGCATACATTTTATGAGAAAGGTTAGCTCATATTCGATTCGAGTAGAACTTTTGGTTCGAACGAACTGAATGCGATGCTCCGTTTTTGCTAAATCTATACTCACTTCGCGTATTAATTTGTTTTTCGGCAGATAAATTTTTCTCGGGGTTCGTCTTGGGTTTACGATATGGTTGACGTCGAAAAGTACTCGTAACACGATTCTCTTCGAAAACGCTTCCAGTTCGTATTAATTTAACGGTCGTAGTTTCATGAAAAATGTATTTTTTTCGCTTTCTTTTACTTTGATACGAGACTCCATTAAGGCTTTAATATTTAAAAAGGACGGCTTTATGCGATATCAAACGCTACATACAACTTGTATGAAAACTCGAAGCGAGCTCAAACTATTAAAGCGTCGTTAATATTTGCTTTCACAAGTTACTGCACTTGTTAAGGTATTATGCTCCGCACTAGTAAATTGCAAAGTGGCGAAACTATAAGTTGCCCAAGTTTAATACCGCAAGGTGCCTCTTAGTCTAGCCTTGCCGCGCTCGACAAATATTAAAAGTTAGACCAAACAACCCTTCATAAATTAGGCGTCTAAATTAAATAGCAACTCCCGGCATTAACCAACTTATTACGATCTTTCCTAATTTAGAGTTAAGTCGGAGGTGTTAATGAAAGTTGAATAACGGCCTCTTCTGGTTCTTCGACAGATTAACAATTTTTTAGGGGGTTATTTTTAAGTAACCGCTTTGTTAAGTTGACACGCTCTACGGAGCTGACAGTTTGATTGACGATCTGTTTTTAAGAACTTTCGGCGTTTTGTATATTGGAAATAGAATTCAGATCGTATAGTGTTGATAAAATTGTGCTTTTAAAGTAGATCTTTTTAGTCATACTGTCAATAACGGAACGCGCAACGTGAGAAAATGATTTGGCTTTTGAAATTATAGAAACATACAAGTGAAGCGGGCGCAATTTATACCGAATCGAAAAAATAAAACTTGTTTCGCATCCACAGTTTTAAATTATTTAGTACGTAACGTATTGAACGTTGTTAAATCGTTAAATGAAACATTTATTTATTTTAACTTATTAATGTATTATAATTATTTACAACGAAATATACCGCGAATAATTATTAATTACTATAATTATTTATAATAATATGTAATTTGTGCAGCGTGTCGATTCATAACAGATACACAAACATCGACTAAATTATTAAAAGTATCGCGAAATAATAAATTACGAACAATATGAAAACTATAAAAAGTGGATTTTCCGAAACACGGTTTCTATGAAGCCGCAGGAGCAAAAGGGGTTGATATTCACAGATTTTAATGAACAGCTGGAGCGCAATCGCCCTCAGTAATTATAGCGACGGGAGGTGAGCGAACTTATAATGATTCATAATTTGATAACAGCGTGACATTTTTATTTGATCATAACTTAATTCTGAACCTTTTTCGCCCCTACGCTAAGAACCGTATTAATAGAATCTCGATGTTGCTGGTTTGTTAACTAACGCTTTCGAGAGGGAAATTAAGTTTTTAATTGGACAACTGTCACAAATGCATATTAGGTAATAGATAATATAGAGATTTACATTAACTAATTGTAAACAAAATTTAGAAATAGTTGGTAAAATTGTATCAAATAATTTTCGGGGAAAATCATCGAAGGCTTCGTTTTATTACTCGTAGTTTTTCTTTTCGAGTTACGATACTTTAAACGGCCACCCTTCGTTCTTTTGTTGTGTGTTTTCGTTTTTGATTGTATTAACGGTATTTTTGTAAGTTTATTTCGAGAGAAATTGAATTTAAATAAAAATTAATTGACGTTTAATTTATGAGAAACTTCTACATAATAAGTAGGTATTCGTATATTACTTTGTAAAACTAAATTGAATGTAAACATAATTTTTACGTTCCATTTGTAATATTTAAAAACTACTATTTCCTATTTAACAATTAAATAAATAGCTTCTTCAATTTTGCTATTATATATTGGACACGTCCATATATTTCAGTTGTGAAAGCCATACATCTGTTACTCGGACGTGAGCCATATTTACAACAATCAGGAAATAAGCGATAAATTTAAAATCGACGACTCTATAAGGGAACATTTCTCTATTGAGACAAACGGAACTGCGATATTTCAAATCGGTTTTAAGCGAACCGAAAGAAAAACAGCACTACATAAAGCAAACTACGATTTTCCGATATCTAGCGCTTCTTAAACAGTTCTCATTACAATTTCATCCTATCTCCTGTTATATGAAGCATCGGCTTTTCAGTAATAAAGTTGGAAATAAATACATTACGAAATAAACATGACGTCGAGATGACATTCACGTCAATTATTCCGATTCGAATATTTCCACTTCGCCGCAGACTAATAAGGATTTTTCGACAATTTATAGATCGCTCTCGCAAAAATTTGTCACGAAAAAGAAAAAGCTTAGCCATTTCTTATAAAAATATGTACACATTTTACCATTTTTACACTTATTACCCTATAGATGTAGTACAATTTATATTGTACATCGGAACAAATATAGAAAACGCATTTTAAAGTTAATTCGACGTGGAAGATTTTATATAGGTATATTATGTACTTCTATTTAGTAAAATTTTGATGGTGCAACTACAGCCGAAACGATGTTACTTAGGAGATAACTTATGATAGCGATATTCTGACAGCATCTTCATGTTCAAAACTGATGGTTATATCAGCTGTTGCATTAAAGTAAATTAGGGTAATTTCAACTGTCATAGAGTTGCAAATCAAAACTGGCAACTTACTAACGCCACGTTAGAGAAACGGTTAATTCTCGTAATACACCAGAAACATAAGTTCATGTCATTTTCTATACAATATTATTCTGATTTCGTTTAATTAATCTGACTTATATTCTATTAATATTTATAGAAATTATACAAATTTATAAAAATACATCTCTATACCGGATGTCCTACGAATTGACGACTGTATTGCTGAGGCGATTTAAGTCATAAAAAATTCGACCGCGCGCAAGCTTCAGTATCGAATTTTCATGTCGCATGTCAAAAACCCCCTTTTAAAAAAAAATAATTATAAATTAAAATATTTACGAGAGAAATTTATAAGAAATTAAAAAAAAATTATCACTTTTTTTCGATCATTTCGAAAACGGTGCATCCTATCGAAAATTATAAAGAGACATGATCGGTAGAGAATTTTATGCCGATTCCAAAATGTATTTCACATTACCGATCGGATGAGTAACAACGGAGATTTGAATTTTTTTAATTTTTGAACGGCCGCCATTTTGAAACGGGTCGGTCGATTTGGCTGGTTAACGAACTTGCCTTTCGTTTTCGTAAAGACAATACGCCGTCCAAATTTCAGGCTCCTACCACCAAAATTGCGACCGGAATCGTGTCCACAAGAAATTGATTATATATATAACCGACCCATAATGTATGACCTATATTTTCGTGAGCTAGGGGTCGAGATCTGAGAAAATCCAAAAGGATACGTCTGGGACCCGTCATAAGACAGGCTGCAATAGCTTTATTTTCTATGAAAATTCGCTAATACTTACCAGTTTAAAATTATCTGGATAATCACTATGTACTACCTTTATATCGCAGAATTATAAATTTGCTCTATTTTTAATTTAAAAACTATTCATGTGCCCTTAAGCATTGAAAATTTCCCTATTACATACCATAAACCAGATAAAAGTTTAATCGCATTTTTATGCGACCGATAAAATACAAAGCAACTAATAAAACACGTGTACCACCCACTTTCACGTGATAACTTATCAGAGTGCGAACACAGAACTGAATGGTTTTAAAATAAAAGCGGGATTTCCTAGTATCCACGTATAAACCCGAATTCATATGTATGTAGAATTCCGGCAAAACCGTTTCAGTTCATTCACGTTGTGGTACAGAGCGGTAGTGCTTTTAAATTTTAAATTACGGCGTCGTATTGTTCGCGTTTGCGAGAAGTGCTCGTTCGGTTTATAAGGCCTTTTTGCGTGTGAGTGCGCGAGTGTTGTGTTCTCTAAAAGGATTACAAACAAAAAAGATTAATACGACGAGAAAAGGTAGGATTTTTTTTCGTCGACTAACTCTTCATGTAATAAAGTATAAATACGTGGATCTTTAAGCTCTTACACAAATTCTCTGAAAATTCAGTCATTTGCAAGATGCGCCACTCCTTGGCGCATTGCATTTTAGTATTATTACGTTGCATAAAATAATTAGATAGAAAGTGCTTATTTAATCCCCTTTAATTAAAGAGCTGCACGTTTTAAATGTAACAGTTCTTTTATTATATTTACAGAATAATAACCGAAAAAATTGAATATGAAAAGAGAACATCCACTTGTTAGTTATTTAAGTATAGAAATGAAGCCTTGATTCTGAAATAAAAGTATTTTGATAATTTGATACGTATAAATTTAAAAGAATTTATAAAGAATGTCAAACCGGGCCTCGGTTGCTTTTTTAATTTGTTTAAATGAACATTCATCACAAAGTTTAAGAAAACACCTCATAAATCTCGAATGATTTTATTTCAAAGCTTTTAGATTTAAAGAAAAAATAAAGAAAGAAGCCTGATTTACATTTTTTTTTTATTCTTCGAAGTTACAGATTTTACTTTTGTTTTATTTTTTTTTCGATTTGATTTTTCTTTAAAGTAGGTATCGTTTTTATTCTACATTTTAATTAAAGTTTTTCGATATTATTTATTTCGACAATTATGTTAATCAACATTTTTAGATAATTGTCCTTTAGTTAGTCTCAATAATTTTTTATGGTTCAGTATTCGTTATCTATTTCTTTAGAGTTAGCTTAATTCAGCCAACAATTTTCGTGCATCCCCCGTAAGAGCATTGGCAGATGATTTTAAATTAATTATACCTACGTCTTTAGTTGTCAATTTTCGATAAGTCTGGCATGTTTCCATGTTTATTGGAATATTTACTTTTAATTTATTTTACGTGCTACATTAAATAATCCAGAAGAAAATATACGTAACGTTCAACAAGTATCTACTTCTTCACTAATTTACTAAAAGTAGTGGAAATTTATCAGTTTACGTCCAATTAAACTGTTTATTATCACTTTAGGCGTCAAGTTAAAATTGGATTAAGTTTTATTCACTATACGCCACTTAGGTGGTCGAAAATTAATAAAAACAGCTGACCACATACAAAACCTACGATGTATGTTAAATTAAATTTAATTAAATTTATTAAGTAACTTAATAACAACATAACTTAATCAATTCCTCTTCTACACTTGGGTATTGAGGTGAAAATATTCTTTCGTACTTCATTATTCAATTAATAAGACAAGTATCATCGATAATTCCAAATTGGCATGGTTCATGCGAAAGTACAATATTTGTTATATCTACATATTTATTTTTATTATTACAGAACTTAAAATCGTTTAGTTAAAAATTTGAAAATAGAATCGTTACAGCGTAACTTGTCGATACAACAGGATTTCTTACTGAAATATCTAAAAGTTAACTTTTGTGAAACGTGCTTCTGCAGAGATCTGCAATAAGTGTAAGTAATACATTTTAATCAGGTGTGGCCGGATTGCCTGTCCGTCAATGACAACGTGACATTAAAATTTTACGCATAAAATTGTCGTATAAATCAGTTTCCACGTTTGTAATGACTTACACGTTACCTCACGTACACCAAGCCAGAGCCTTAAATAATTAATGGAAGCAACGTTACAATTAAGCAATTTCAGTTGCCTTTTATTTTCTTCGGCTCACGTTGAAGTTTAAATAGTCAGTGCAAGTAAGTTGAAATTTTCATTAAACGCAATAAACAGTTTTGATAATTTTAAATATTTAAACAAAAATATTTACTTATTGAACGACAAAAATTTACCTGTCCTCCTTTAAACATTCGATTTTACATAATAAGGTAATGGAAAACAGATGGATTTTAACTTGCTAAGAATAATATTTGTTATTACTACTGTAACTGGTTCGATGTTACATATTATCGCATTAGCTAATTATATTAAAGCACACTCGATGCTAACTTAAGTTGCGAAGTAAAATATTTACTCGTTCCGCTTTACAATAATAAATATAGATTGTATAGATCAATGGCAATTTATATAAATTTGCAAGCAAGCGCAGGAAAATATTTACAAATGTATGCAAACAAAATACGAGTTTTAATTTCACGTAGGTATAAGTATATTAAAACAAAAATAAAAATATTTAATTTTAAATTTCTAAACGAACTAAAAATATCTTTTTTATTCGTCAAGCGTTGTTGTTCAAAAGAGACTATTTTTTTTCAATAAACGGATTTAAATGCATTTCAATTTAAATATTCGATTTCGATTTAAATATTGATAAACGAATAATAGCAGTATTTCATTGTTTAATGAAATGAAATTAATTTAAGGTGAATAATATGGTAAAGAAATATTACATTCGTATACTAATATTGTGTAATAGACGCTTCGAATCGCACGTTATCTGTTGCCGTATAACATCTGAAGAATTTTGAAACTTTATTTGTTTCGATCGATTTATCAAAAAGTAAATTTGTTTACTTCTTATTATCTTCAATTTTTATTACTATGTTAATCAAAAAGCAATTAATTCGAAACTATATTTGTAATTATTATCTATAACAAATATTAACTAATTAATCTATTTCGTGGATAACAATTTAATAAAACTTTTAAAATCGTACTTACAATTAAATAAAAACTTATGTTATGCATTTTAATTATCGACTAAAGATTATTGTTAAAAGATTTATGGTTTGAACCAATAATTTTTTTTTTTATAATCTTCGGTCAGCATTATTTTAGTGGTTATTAAGAACGAAATTTACTCAATTAAATCGACCATTAGATTTCGAACTAAATTAAATTTGAATTTTCATTGGAAACGAGTGAGGAAAATTAATTTAATATATTATAGGCGCCCAATTAATGTTTAGATCGATGTAGGTAGGTATAGATAGGTACATGAAATTGCGTCATTAAGCAATTAGGTGGGAAAAATTAAGCAGGAGATGAATCAACGCGAAACAACGTTAACGCAGTAAAATTGTTTTCGTAACAGTTAAACTTGAGGATTTGATAATATTAATGACCATCGGATGTGCTCGTGTGCGGTCCATATTATAGTAAAACCTCGTTATAAGGGGTCCTGCAAAACACGCGCTATAAGCGGGAAATAAAAAATGCAGTAGGTATATTTTTCAAATTAGGCACATAGAGGTTATACTATATTACAAAGTGTATTTTTAACTTGCATAATTTAGGCAATAAAATTAGGCCGTTTCGATAGCATGTCCGCAAAATTGTTATGGAGGGCGAAAGGAGATGAAATTAAGTTTTTTGCACTGATTTTGGAAACTATTAATTTTTCGAGAAAAAGGTTAGTATCGACATTGTAACCCGTGAAATTTGCTACAAAAAAAGGTCCTTTGACTTTTTTCGTATAATTAATCGTTTTCGAGTAAAATGTGTGACATAATGGCAATGTTTGTAGTTTATAGAAAAAGTGCACTTCTTTCTGTACCACCACGGAGGGTTATGTACTAGGCGTGTTTTTTTTATATGGTGTCCCTAGTAGACCTAATCTACATTGAATAGTATGTTGATAATCTGTCGGCTTCGCTAAAATCATGTTAACATTTAACAAAGAGTTTCATTTCTTATTTCAAAGCGATTTATAATTCGTATTACAATATTCTAGGATATACAGAAAAAAAGTAGTACCACCTACTTATTTAGATAAAATATTTGTCTTATGAAATCATGTCCAGTAAGGAAACTGTTTATGCGTGCTACAGTCATCGGCTAAATGTCAGCAAGATTTTAATGAATCGGGAGATTACTTATTATTAATATAGTTCTCGACCTAAAAGAATTGTGAAAAACTTAATGTGTCTCTTCCTCAACTTCAGAAGTTTTCTCTGCTTCTTCTGCAGTATCATTTTTTTTAGGGGTTTCTTCGATGTTTTTTCCTTCTACTTCGGATTCTTCAGTACTTGTACTAAGAAAGCTGTAGGATTTGTATCATCGTAAGCATTCATATTGCTTTCTGTCACTTCATCAGGGTTTACGACTAGACGAGGTTTAGAACGAACGTGGTTTTCTCGAATTGAAACGTTGTCAGGTACTTGTTGTACCGAGTTTGATTCAAATCCTCAAAGTGTTTAAGATACATGTAGTCACATTTACTTACATATACCTACCGATATGGTGGAGTGCATGTTTTCTTTTAGACTTTCTTCAGCCTATATCTTTGAAACGGTTGATTCTTAGAAAAAAAGTCAACGATAATAATCTTTTCTTTTCGAAAAATCGATTGCGAAAAATTGAATTTTAACTTCTTTCGCTTCCTATAACAATTTTTGCGGACGCATTATCGAAGGGGTCTTTTGAGGTTTAGTTCAAAACGCAAAAATAAAGGTCCTCGCAAAAATCTAGCTTGTTAACATTTTTTTTTTATAGTTAAAATCTAATTTACTTAGGTAGGTAGGTACTATGATCACGAATATACAGAGTACGGAGTACAGCCTACAAACATAAATAAAAACACGTTAAGCTTTAGAGCAATTTTTGAAAACTTTGTTTTTCGCTTAAGTATAGTCAAAAAATTCATGATCTAGAAGGGCTAATTGTTCAAAGGCGAAATTTTGCCCATTCAATTTTTTCCAGTTTTCCTAATTTTCAAAAAATTTGTTACTCTAATATGCTTTCTTTAAGAATTACAGGAGATATTTAGAACATTTTACCCGGAGTTCGTTTTATGGGATAAATTACTGTTTGGAACCGAGAAGACCACGATTATATACAGTAATCCTCGCCAACCGCGGGGGTTCGGTTCCACAGAGAGACCGTGATTGGTGAAACCGTAGTTGGCGAGGGATACATGATTTTTCACTGTGTACATACAATACATTGTATTACATAGGAACATAGGAAACAATAAATAGAAGAAGTTACATCATAAGCTTTAATGAACAAAGAAATGTATAGTACTATTGAGTACATATGTACGTATACATAGAGTATCTACAACATACACAAATTACATACGTACATTGAAATACATATATAAAAAAGTATTACTTACGAAAATACGAAAGAATAGTTGGCTGTCTCGTTTTTTTCTTGATTTCCTTTTGGACCTCTTTATACGGCTGTAGCAGACCCTCCAAACCATTTTAAATTTAAGACTCCTTTCTAATGATGGATCTATGTTAAAAACCAGGCCTTGGAGTTATTGTGCAGATGAAAATATTTTGTTTATGTTACTTAAATTCAGGGATGTAATTGTCGGTATCGTGGTCGTTGCTTCCTGGGGGTCGTCATCGTCACTTGATTCAGCTTCCAGTATTTCGTGAAGTTCAGTTTCGGTCAGTTCATTATTATGAGAGTTTAGAATTTCTTCAACATCAAAGGTCTGCAAGCTGTTAAATCCCTCTCCACGAATTTTGTGCAACACCCGCAGAATTTCTTCGATTTTAGGTGCTTTGTCAGACGCATCACTATTTCTGGCCATAATTTTTCCAGCATGCATTTAATGTAGATGGAAGTAACTCATCAGTTGCATCCTTGACGATTGCTACACACTGAGTAATGTTAAATTGTTTCCAACTGTGCGTAACAGTCAATGAAGGATCTATTTCTATTCTGTCCATGATATGACTGAAAGTTCGTCTCAGGTAATATTGTTTAAATGCAGCAATTATCGCCTGATCTAATGGTTGTAGGAGTGAGGTGGCGTTGGGAGGCACAAATCGAACTTCTACATTTGGGTCGACTAATTTCAGGATTCGGGATGTCCGGGAGCGTTGTCGATGATAAGAAGCGCTTTGAAACTTTGAGGTCAAATATTGCTAACACTAGGAACAAAGCAGTTCACGAATCAGTCTCTAAATAATGATGCCGTAACCCACGCTTTTGGATTTTCTCTCCAAAACGCCGGTAAGCGATTTTTGTCTTTATTTTTAAAAGCACGTGGGTTAAGACTTTTGTATGAGTTTCATCATATGATCACTCGAAGCGTTACAGCAAAATAGAAGGGTTAGCCTATTTTTAGCAGCTTTAAAGCCCGGTGCAGATTTCTCATTTTGTGATATGAAAGTTCGAGTAGGCGTACTCTTCCAAAATAAACCTGTCTCGTCGGCGTTAAATACTTGTTCTGGCTTATACCATTCACGTTCGATGAATTTTTTCATCTCGGTCGAATATCGATTTCGATGCTTTGTCCCACGATTTTAACATTATGCAGAGAGAACCATTTTTTGAATTTCTCGAGCTTACTTGCTTGGAAACTTAATGTTTCACATTCAGACTTTAACTGATCAAAAAGCCGTATCGTCTTTTCTTGAATGATGCGGCCACTAATAGGCACCCCCTTTTGTGTTTGATCTTCAATCCAAATGCTAAGAGCTTTTTCCATCTTTTCCACAGTTTGAGATCGTGGAAAAAATGTTACTTTGTTGCTAACACTAGTGCCGCACTTACCACTGGACCGAATTGATTGTTCGCACTTTTTAATTGTTCTTCCAGTCGATTCGTCGACCTTAAACTTTTTCGGGACATTCGCAAAAGTTTCACCTGCAGCTGAACAATCCAACAACTAATTTTTTTTATTTAGAGCCACGACAATTCGCTTTCTTTTTACTAAGTCTTTATCGCCATTTTTTAGAAGATATTTTCGAAAATTCCGAAACGAAACGTGCAGCGGGTAGGAATAACACTGAACAACTGACGGTGTAGACTGGCGCGTAAACCCGTTTTTCCGGCTATTGACGATTAGGCTAATATAAAAACAAACCCTACCCTTCCTTCCCGACTGTATGACGCGAGTGTGCAAGGTTATTGCACTACGAGTTTGCTCACTTTTTTACCGAATGTTTTGCACTTTTATATTTTGTCTTAAAAAATTAAAAAATAAATTTAAAAAAGTGGACCGCGGATAAGCGAAACCGCGGTTAACGAGGGATTACTGTATCGAATACGCGGGAGAGTTACAACGAAAGTTTTACTGTATTCGAGGCGACCTCGTTAAATTTGATTTTTCTTTGGTTTTATACGGAACCATATCTCGATCTTCAAAATTATGGAAGCACGTGTTGTCGTGTCGCGTGGTATAACTACGCGTACAACCGTGGTCGTATTACGTAAGTACTTTACACTTTGTGTCGTGCATGTGCGAATCCATTGCGCTACATGTCATTTTTACGGAATATCCAACTCCAATTTCTAAATTTAACATATATCGGTAGATGAAGGTAATATTAGTGATTTATAACATATTAAAAAATTAATTAAATAGAAGCGGCGGAGGAAAAAAATTACGTGTAGCGTCCGATATCTAATATTCCATAATTAATCGACCAATAAATTTCAGTATCAATATGATCTTCCACTACACCGTTTACAAACAAATTTCAGAAACCGCAAATTGAGTACGGTACTAATAATAGACCTCTCGAATATCCAAACTAATGATTATGTTACGTTAAGTCGTTCAATGCCCCCTAATCGGGGAACTGATAAGAAATGAACGCTTTAATCATCACACATGTTGTTTCAATTGTTTTTATGTTCACTTTACTCGGTTTTAATGGGTGTTAAGCACGCCGGTTTTCTCATAGCTCCACTTTGAAATATGTAATTATATTTATGTATACTGGGGTTAGTCGATTGTGGCAAACAAATCTCGAACAACTTACGGGGCCCATAAAAATTTCTCTTCCGTATCAACGTCGAGATTTTTATTTAAATTTCGGCCGTGTAATTTTTAAGAGTAATGGTAGTTTTTAGTATTTCGTTACAGTTAAATCCTGGGAAATGTTAATTTTCCAAAGTAGCAAATGAGTCGGTATTAGTGTTTCGCTGACGGCGCGGTTCCGTCTAAAGTTAACTCTAGATCATTATCGAGCCCGAGCGAAGATAGCTGCTATGCTAATGCTGTTAACTAAACCATAAACAACCACCAAACTCAACATAATAGCTTATACATTAAACATGGAATGATACAAGTCGCATTTGCATAAGATGTAGGGAAGATGTCACAGACTTTACCGAGAAGGCAGTTTCGGAACGCGACGCTCGCGTTTAGATAAAAGACGACCTAACCAACTCGAGCACTTCTTCGGGAACGATTCGAAATTAACCTGAAAAAGAACGAGCGCGCTTTCATTTCGAATTATTATTTAACCTATCGTTTATTCGAAACGGGGAGAGTAGGTAGTAAATAACGGTCGGTAGGTGCTTTATGTAAATGTTATTTATTTACACGTTTTATCGACATTAGTTAATATGCATTATCTAGGAGTCGTAGGCTGTTTACAAATAGTGGATATCTCGGATAGCATTAAGAAACGGTATTGTATAATATAATAACGTTTTCTTGTTCGTACAACCTCTAATTAAAATTTTATACGGTAGATATTTAATATGAAGTAGGTACTAAACTAACTAAATTTAATTACGCGCGAATTAAAAATTATAATACATACCTACTTACTTAAATAGTGCATAATCGCAGGCACTAAAAATGGTAATTATATAAAAGTTGCGTACAATAACATCGTGAATCGTTAACGAAAATGTATGTATATTCAAAGGAAATTATAATATTTATACATCCACGAATTTATTACGACATTTACGAAAGTAGATCGAAGTCCGGTAGTTTGAAGAAATGTTTATAAGGATAAAATAAAATTGTGAAGTAAAATTTATGCCAGACATTCTAGTAAGAAGTTGTTCCCAAGCTGAGCTTTACTCATTATATTAAATTTATCTTTGCTACCTAGATGGAATCTGACCGGAATGAATAAGCAGTGTGACCACCACCGCCAGTTTGTCTGCCGCTTTAGCAGTAAATAATATTACGTATCTACGATCGAATAAGCAAAGCAATTAAACTTTCAAGTCGGTTGTAATCAAATTTCGTTTTTGTAAAATTTCGCTAATTTTTCGTTCATCGCAATTAAAATTAGGCGCTTAATTAGTAACACGTCAAAATTATTACCAATTTAAATTCTTTAAAAAAAACAAATACCTATTATTATTGCCGCGAGAACGATTGTTAGTTTAATAAAGTGTTGTGTTATTTAATTACGTATTATGTTGGCTATTTCACAGTTCTCTGACGAAACACTTTCTTCCAAATTACCGCCTCGACAAGTAGAGAACATCGGTGCGCGGGCATTAAATTTTCTTTAAAATAATTTAAAGCTCGATACAATTGTATTTAATTAGAGTTTATTCAATTTACGTGCGTATTCGTAAAATAATTTTCGAATGGTTCTGTTCGAATAGGGCACGCAAGTAAAGGTACTAACTTACCGTGTTGGCTGTCTCCGATAAACTTCATAAAACATTTCAGTAAAAAAAACTATGCATTTTCAAAACCACGAAGAAACGATTGTAGAAAAACACATGTAGATATTTATTTAAAACAAAATGTCTTTTTTTTGTAAAAAAACATAAACGAATAGTATTTCAGTTATATTAAAATAAAGGTAAATAAAAGAAAGAAGACTTTTAAAACATAAAACAACTCGGGAACATTGAAAAAGTCGCGATTATTAATTTTTCAATCATGTTTCTTCGCTGGTCCTTTCCAAACTTCCATTGCGTCGATGGCAACTTTATAGTCATTTAGGTAATATTTATTTTCGTATAGAAAAACGGCTTAAGTTCCAATTTCTCTAGATATGGGTCTTTTGCGAGGGCTCGTAGCTATGTCTGAACAAGTCGTGTAGTTTGCAAAATATAAAAAATATATACAGAAATGCATCCCCTTTTTGTGTTATGCGTCGAAACAAAGATTCCACGAGATTGTTAGGAAATACGTTGTAAAACAACCCCAAATTCATTGTAAATCACAACCACAACTTGTATTTTTTAAATTTTTAAGTAAAAATAATCGACACAACAAAATTTTGAATCCGAAACAAATATATTTGTTTTATCTAACCAAACTTTTTACGCCATAACATCAAATCTTCCTTAACCGCATACAATAAATCTACAACGAAGTCGTGCGTTTGCAACTTTATAGAATCATATTTATGCTTTTAGTATCAATAGTTTTTCGTAAATTGCATTTTGAGAAAGATAATATAATTATTTTGTTAACATTTTCAAAGTTTCGTGGAACAAAAGTGAGCGACAAACTAGTTCCGTTTGACTGACAGTAGGTAATCGGGATTAATTCGCGTCTTTCAAGTTGAAATATTTATATTATAAATAAACTCTATAACACTCTATAAACATTAATGCCTAACGTGCCGGGAAATCTTGAATTAGGTATTATTCAGGATTTAAAAACTTTAATTGTAACGTGCAACGACTCAAACCATCTTTAATAACTGAAAATCAAAAACCTTTGCTATCGGTCATAATTTAACTGACGTGCACTCGCTTAAATTGTAATAAAGCTTAATAAAATAGGTAAGCAAAATCTAAAAGTCATGCGAGCATTTGAAATTACGACGCGATGCCATCTCATGACATGCAGGTAGCTGTTGCACGAGTCATTACAAATAGTAGAAAGTTTTCAGCATGAACTGAATCGGTTTATCCTTAATTAAAATCTTACAATGGTTAGTTCGAGTTGCGTTTATACGCAAAAGCGTCAGGATGAGAGATGGATTCGGTAAACTAATAATTTCAAAATTAATATTTTTTGTTGTTTTTCTATAGTCTTTTTTGCATCCTGCACATGTGTTTTCATAATCTTCGGTTCCGTCACTATTTACTGTCCTGCGATGAAGCATGAGATTGGGCTATTGTAGATTGTATCCGATCGTATTAACATAGAAGGATATTTCTAAGTTATATTATAAGTTTAATCTTACCGAAACTGTATTTATACGATTGCGGAGCAGAAGCACCAACAATTTTTAACGAACAAGATTAATAATGACGCGTAAAAGATGGCCCTCTAAACTAGTTTTAAAATCCGTCTCTCCTCGCGTTTCCTCTCTAACCCATTTACCCTATATAAGTATACTTATATTCGTTATATAGGCTGTTACAATAAGACGGATCGATGTTAAACGTTATTTAAAAATCAGTGGTGTACAAAATTGAAGATTTCTTTAATGAAACATGTTATTTGATCCATTACAATTAAGTGTGAAAAATAATGTCCGCCAAATGTTTGCCACGGCTCCGGCGGCACATGTGTTGATCCGCTTATCGAAATTTTTTATAACATCTCGGCATAATTGCTCCTCAATCTCGTCAATGTGCCGTGAAATCTCGTCTTTGAGTTGCTGGATAGTGGTTGGCTTGTTGGCGTAGACTTTACTCTTCAGATGGTCCCAAAGAAAGAAGTCTAACGGTGTCAAATCGCAAGATCTCGGTGGCCAATTGACTTCGCTGTATCGGGAGATTATGCGCCCGGGAAACTTCTCATGCAGTAGAGCCATTGTGGCGCCATCTTGTTGAAACCACATGTCATCGATGTCATAATCAACTAATATTGGCCACACGACGTTGTTTAACATTGCGCGGTAGCGCTCGCCATTCACTGTGATCGAATTCCCAGCATCATTTTCAAAGAAAAAAGGTGTTTCGACAATTGCCCTTGGATTTTCATCAGCCCATATTCTGCAATTCTGCTTGTTGACGTAGCCATTGAGATGGAAATGGGCTAAGTCGCTGAAGAAGATTTTGGTGGAAAATTCGTTATTCACTTGTCTTTGTTCGTGTATTCAATCGGCAAATGTGCGTCGCTTGAAATGGTCCGTCGTTTTAAGTTTTTGCGTTAATTGAACTTTGTACGCGTGCAACGACAGATCTTTCGTCGATATCCGATGCAAAGTGGCCGTGGACAAGTGCAATTCCTGTGCTCGATGTCGAATAGAGGTGTTTAGGCTCTTGGCCACATTCTCCCTCACGGCAGCAATGTTTTCGGGTGAGCGTCCTGCACGACACGTACTGGCTTCTTAACACCTGCCGCAGACCCAGTTTCTTGGAATTTCTTCACAATTTTGCCAATAGCACCCTCGGTTGGTCGATTATGCGGGCCAAAAAAATCACAAAGAGCGCGAAATGCACTTTTGTTTGAACGTCTATTTTCGTAATAGGCTTCAATAACTTTAACACGTTCTTCAATGCTCAACTTTTCCATAATTCAATTTGTAAACGACTGAAGATGTCAAACCAAAAAACTAACCTCAAAAAACAATTGACGTTTAAGCTCCATTCACATTTAACATCTGTCCAAACTATTTTAACACCCTTTATTATAATGCTGTTCCTTTTCCTTTTCGTTTCGTTTTAGTTAAACAACGTTATATTTATATTTTCTCTATTATTATTTCTTGCTCTGATTCCATTTCTTCGTTCTCCCTTTTCTCGCCATTGTCGTCGACATATTACCAATCCTGTTCCGAGGCGCACTATTGTCTAAACTATCCATATTTAGATTACACTTTGTGATTTACCAGTTGAGTCTTTTGTTTGTCCATTGCTATATTCTTTTCGGTTTCGTAGCAAGGGTCGTCGTAAAGATATAGATGACGTCAGAAGTAATAATTTTAATCTTGACAAAGAAAACCTCATCTTTACGTACAGGTTATATGGCGACAGAAAAAGTACCCGTGCGGTTCGCGATGTTAAAATGACCAAACTATTTGTCATCGTAATGAACGTACCGGCGGCAACTACGTTGTCGTTTTTATATTAATTTCGAAGTAGACGTTTACGAGTGAATGCAACTTTATGAAGACAAATAATGTTCGCAAATTTGTTGCCTCTTTTTTACTAGACTTACCACGTCTCGTCTCACAGTCGCGAAACAGTCGAGAAACGACTAAAAATATATTTCTTTTACACTTAAATTATTTTTAATTACTGTTATTGTACCTTAGGTACGGATAAAATTGTTTCGAGAGGGATATTAAATAACTTTTAGGCGAAATGCATTTACTTATTTAACAAGTACATATCTACAATAGTCTGGTCAAATTTTTAGGCCATCATTATTTTCAATATAAAATTAAGTACTCCGTTCAAATTAGGTAAAATACGGGAAAATAGGGTAAACAATTGGGTCAGTTTGAAATGTGCTCGCCAATACATAGATTGAAGCAACGTCTATTTTGTTTGAGAATTGCCAAATTCGCGGCAGTAAATTTTTTGATTTTCTGTTGTCAATTTATAGCTTTCCTAGGTGAGATGTTTTTAGGTTGGCTGCGACTTGGGGCGATCTTTTCATCTTCCATTTAATTTAATTAACACATATTTACCATAGAAACGTTTGTTTAAACAGTTTCCATGGTAAAAATTTGTCAAGTAAATTTATTGGGAGATGAAAAAACCGGCCCTTAATCCTTTGTTCGTAACGTCATTATGCAAGTATCCGACAATGTGAAAGGGGCAAAGTGACATATTATTTCACTAATGGTGAAACGGCGTCACTCATCTGTATGACACAATAAAATGACATTTAAGGAATTAAAATATAAATATAGTAGATACCATAAAGAAATATCAACATCATTAAAGAAACATCTGGTGTTAGTTGAACAACATCGCTGATCGTCGGTCGATTATCATAGAAATGATCGTGTAAACAATAATTGTTTACGTGGCAGAGCTTCAGCTGTGATCGGCTGTTGTGCAATTGGTCCCTGGTTTCACATTGCTCCATATGCAAACTGTTGTATTTCACTTTACCCCGTGTATGGGGCACAATGACATTTTTTGAATGTGTTTTTCCAATAGCCGTATACTTCAAATTATAAGAAGCAATGATTTAGACCCTCTGACACGTTCCCCTACCTATACATATTGCTACAGCCCCACGTTGTATATTTTATTTATTATTATTTTTATTTTTTTATTAATTATATTATATACACTTATTTTAACGTTCTTAACCTAACTTAATTTAACCCCACAATTAATTACCCGTACAACTTTTCTTTTCCCCTTCGGTTCCCTATTTAATCGGTCTTTACCCTTACACAGTAATTCTCGCCCTCTTATTGTCCTTCTCTTTTCCTTGACTTTTTTACTTCACAGCAACATCCCCCATTCCATTCGAAAACCCTTATCACTACTTTTTTAATTCTTAACCGGCTCTCACGAATTCTCGCTGATAATCTGACTCCATCGTCACGGACTCTTACAAAACTTCCTCTTGTTTATGGATTTCTTTTCCTTCTTCTTTGAACTTTTTATTATTAATACACTATTTATATTTTATTTACTATTTATACAATATTTTCTCCCTTATTATCCTTTTTACATAACAGTTTTAACTTTTCTTATTAAATTACTATGTCAGTATCTTTTCAACTGTCTCCCTGATTTTTTTAATTCTTTTTTTATTTCTGGTATCCCGTATCATAGCATTTCCCCCCCCCCCCATTTAATTAACTTAAATTTAGAATTTTACAAATTTAAAATTTTTAATTAAATCCTTTTTTTTAACTCTCACCGTTTTATTTTCTCTTGTATCTTTTTTCTTTATTCCTTTCCAATTTTGTTTATTATAATTTTGGTGATTATAATTTGTATTTCTATTATAATAATTCCTCATGTTATTCTGATGATATCTCTTCCTATTTTCAATGATTTTATTTATTATCATTCTATCATATTTCCGTTTTATTTTCATTCTATAACTCATATGGTATAAGATCTATTTTATATTTAAATGGTTCATTGTTAATAATTTTTAAACTATGAACATAATTTTTGGTAATTCTCTGTTCTTTATTAATTAATTCCACATTTTCATTTAACATGGATCTGTATAAGGTTCCTTTTTTCTTCCGGACAATTTAATTTGTATTCTTCTTTTTCATCCTTCCTATACTGTATATTATTTTCCCTTATATCCTTCTCTCCATTTTCTTCTACCTTATCCTCTACAATGTAGAGTCTACATCTACCCATTTTATAATTTCATTTCTGCATAATAATAATTTTTCTTCCATATTACTGTCAGTTATATCTATACTCTCATTTATGTTTTTCATCTCTACTGTTTGTTCCTGTCTAAATTCGTTTACTTTTATTTCTTGTCCTTTTAAATTTCTTATCTCCCCTTTTATTTCTTCATGCTTTTCCCTCATGAATTTTTTTAATTTTCTCGTTCGTTTCTCCGTTGCTTCTATCTGTATTCTAATGATACTTTCCATTCTATTAATGTTTTCTTTTAGTTCTCCTCTGTCTTGTTCCCTATTTTTCCTGTTTTCTTCTTTTTCTTGTTCCCTATTTTGTTCTAATATTGCTTTTAACTGTGTGATTGGTTAGCTTTTTCTTCTTCCTGTGATTTTCCCGTGTCTATTTTCCCCGTTTTGCTTCGAGTTTCCATGTTGATTATTATTATTTTATTATTTTTTTTATAAACTCCAGCCTTTTACGTTGGGCGCCATTTTTTTTATTATTAATACACTATTTATACTTTATTTACTATTTATACAATATTTTCTCCCTTTTTACATAACAGTTTTAATTTTTCTTAACATTTTTAATTTTCTGACATTTCTTATTAAATTACAATCTCACTATCTTTTCAACTGTCTCTCTGATCTTTTTATTTTTTTTTATTTCTAGTAATCCGTATCATAGCAATATATAATCAAAGTTTTGAGTCTCATTAAATTAATTTAATCAGACAATTTTAAGTAATATACATATTTTATGCGCTGGTTAAGTTTAAGCAAGGAGTAAAAAGTACGTTAATCGGGTATTAGATTTAATTAAATCAAGGGTTTTGCGATTAAGAATGGCCAATAGTGGTTATTTTTTTCATTTACTCGCAATTAAGCAACCGATCTCCTACTAAAAAATATACGTAAGTACATCGAGACGGTCGTGAAATAGACAAAACGCTTCTTATCTAGGTTGTACTATAATCCAGAAATGTGTAAATGTCAACAGTTGGTGTGTTAACACCGTTTGCATTTTTATAATATCCTGTTTTTGTGCGTGTCAGTGAAAACTGTAAAAAAATCGTGACTACGCGCTTAGACTTAATCGGACTGCATCAGGCCATGAAGAACACGAATTCGCTTTTGTTTTTGTACCATAATTATCAAATTTATTTCGCAGGCAACGAAGCAAGAAATATCTCGCCTAGCCTCGATCTACGCTCCATAAAAACTGGGTGACATCAAAATTATCCATTCCGGGTTATAGCCGGCAGTAAAACATTAAACACAACCGAAACGAACCTAAAAACGCGACCAACTGGGCGCCTTTAAAGATGAAAAAAATTACAGTAATTAAAGTAATCAAGTATAATAAAAGTTTGGAAGAAATGAAATGAAATAATGATGGAATAAACGAAAAGTAAAAGACAGTTTGGTAACTTTTTAAATTCGTAATTGTGGGAGGTCGAGCTTTCCGTTAAACTCTATCGTCCGAAAAATGCAATCTTTATTTAGGCGGATCTTCAACGAAACATTTTGATCGTTTCTATTGAAAGCTGCGGGCGCGTCAAAATAGAGATGGAATTACCTAAGTTTATAAAAGCCGTCGATAATTCGATCTTATTAAAAAGAAAACGTAAATTGTCTTACAAAACAAGCCCCGCGATCACCTACGCGGTTACCTAATCTTGCATTTAGCTGTTCCAAAAAATTCCCAATTTAATTATGGTAACCTCAATAATTTTAAGCGCTCCCCGTTAAATTTTCGCGATAACGTTCCTTTCGAAACCTTGGCCGGTACTTCCGTATTTACGCGTTACTTCTTTAGGGGGTCACTTTGCTAAACGCCAACGTTTTAGTTATTAACATATGCGTCTGCGAAACCTCGACAATTTCCTGACGCTGTTGAACTTTTTTCCATTTTTAGAATTTAATATTCGCCGCATTAATAGGTGGCTATTAAGAACGTTTTTAGTATTCCACGCACGGGAATCTCTAAAAATAGAAAATAAAGTGATCCCAAAAAGGTTCCCACGTGAGAACACGGACAAGGAGGAAATCGTAGTACTTCGTATATAAAATAATATACCGGTTGATATTGAACGTTCATGTAATATGTATGAAATGGCAGTGATTCAGTCTCTTATGTAACACCGAGAAAGTGCGGGAGAGTGGTTTAAGGTTAGATATATAAATTTATTTCGAGATAATATTGGTCGTCTTCGATGTTTACTGGTTCGAAAGGAACGTAGGTGGTTCGTAGACAGGCTAGCGAATGTCGTAATAATTAATTACATTAACATTGGAGAATCGTTTCAATAACTAATATACGTAATGTTACGATGTCAGGAAAAACAAATTAAAAATTAGTACCGGAATGCATGATTAATGCGATACAGTATTTGGGGTGGCCATAGATGCAACGTACGAGTCACTTAACTATGTATTATAATCGTGTTGCGTTAAGATGACAAAGCACGTCGCGTGTACGATACTATATGTCGACTGCCATTAATAATATAACCTTTTATACCGGAAGCGGAAGTATACGTTTTATGACTGGAATATAACACAAAATAGCTTTATTTTAACAAAATACAACATTATTATTACTAACATAACAATTCATTCCGTTAAGAACTTATAGGGTGAAGTTAGGGATCTAACACGTCAACAAATACTTCCACATCAACACTTTAGTGGAGTGCGAAACTTTTTGATGAAGTTTAGAAATCGCGAAAATTTCGATTAATTAATTTCTTGTATCCGTCACTAAGTAGATATCCTAAATAGTGGTGACAGGTGCCATTTTAATATTTGTGTTTATTTTCAAATTTTAATAATGGTAAATTTGCCATGATTTCGGTGTTATATGGGATGAATTCCTGTTTAATTCCTCGGCTGCTACAACTGCATGCCTAGAATATATTAGTAGGTCCTCCGTGACAATTCTACCATGTATTATTACTCCAGATTTAATTCCGTCAAGGATCGAGAATTTTACGGTTTTATTCAACTTTATTATATTCACATATCTGTGTCACACAGCTACAAAATACGTAATTAAATAAACCGATAGTCGAATATTAAAATGTATTTTTAAAAATATACCACTTGTTACATCAGCGATATTCCGAATTACGTCCGTATCAATTCATCAAATCAAACGTACCGATTTATTTTAAGAGTCAATATATCTACAACGTGAACTTAATTGGATCGTCCAAGGTTAAATCCTTTCTGTATTTCTATTATTAGATTAATTTAGAATTTGACGAATACTCCATGCACGTTATAGTCGGGGGCACTCCGAGAAGACAGTTTGCACGATTAATAATTCGCCTACGTAACTTAGAGAAAGATTCCATATCGAATTTCTACTGTATCGTCTTTCTCAACTAATTTCATGCGCTAAAATATGTTTTAACTCACAGTCAGACAAACATCCGGATTACTTAACTGTCTTCCTGGAGTGCTCCCGACCATATCTTACTTACTTGAATTAATGCCGTACACTTAATAAAAAAGAGACATTATAAGAAAACTTTATCACTTTAAACTATATATCACGATTACTTCTAAAACACAAAGCAACAATTCTTTCATAAAATAATTGTTAAAACAATTTCGCATAACACGTTCTTTTAATTAATCCCTTGAAAGCTAGATTTACAATGGTTCCATGTAATCGGCACCCCCGTAATTTCCAAATTAATTTTGAATTGTGGCGAACACTATTTCTAAACACTGGTGAACATTTTCACAATAATCTATGTAAAAATCCCGCTTAATACGCCTACATTTTTAAAACGTCTTTGGTGAAGTTTAAATCCGTTTAGGACGCGCTTTTAAACAAATTTTATGAAGAACGTTTAAACGTCCAAATTTCAAAACAATCGAGTCATAAACATAGTAGTTATAAGCTTGGCCCAGGTCTCGTGGTCACTCGGTATGCGAAGTGAAGAGGTGTTTCATAATCCTCTTCACAGAACCTTTATAAGGGACTATCCACTAGTCCCATTATATATATATATATATATATATATATATATATATATATATATATATATTCGATCTGGCAACACTCGGGACGCGGGACTTGGAGGAGCGGCAGGTGAACATGTAATACGCATTCAGTACGAGTTTGAACTCGCTAAAGTCATTTGGTTGTCCGCAGCGATTTTTTTCGTGAAACAGTTTTTTCTAGTGCGTTCTAAAAATGAGTGATATCGATTTCGAGCAACGGTGCGCTATCAGGTTTTGCTTCAGACTTCGGCACAGTGCAACGGAAACTTTTGCAAAACTTCGGCAGGTCCTACGGAGACGGTGTTTTGTCAAGGGCCCAGGTTTTTCGGTGGTTTAAGGCATTTTCAGAAGGAAGAGAGTCGATTGAAGATGAACCACGAAGCGGAAGGCCTTCATCTTTAAGAACCGATGAAAATGTCGACAGAATCCGGGATCTTGTGCGTTCAGGTCGTCGGTTGTCTCACACCACCGTTCATCAGATTTTGACCAATGAATTGAGGATGAGAAAATCTGCGCAAAAATGGTTCCAAAAAACCTTTCACAAGACCAAGAGGACTAATGTCCTTCCCTCCTAATGGAGGGAAAGGTGCTCGACTTTCTGGAATCGATTGAAAATGATCCCCATTTTCTAGAACGTGTCATTACTGGTGACGAGCCTTGGGTGTTTGAGTACGACTCGGAAACCAAGCGCCAGAACACGGAGTGGCACACTTCAACCTCTCCAAGGCCCAAAAAAGCAAGAATGAGCAAGTCGAAGATCAATTGCATGCTGATTTGTTTTTCGATATTCAGGGAATCGTCCAGAAAGAGCTTGTGCCTCAAGGCCAAACGGTCAATCAATACTTTTAACGAGAGGTTCTTGAAAAACTTCGAAAAAGGATCATTCGTGTGAGACCAAACATCAATCACGATAATGCGCCTTGTCGCACAGCAATTTCAATCATCGAGTTTTTGGCCAGTAAAAACATTCCTGTGGCTCCTCAGCCTTCTTATTCGCCTGACTTGAGTCCTAGTGACTTTTTCGTCTTCCCGAGATTGAAAAATCACCTCAAGGGAACTCATTTTGGGACACTCGAAAACATCCAAACGGCTGTAATCGACCAGCTGAAGGCTATTCCAGTATCGGAGTTCCAGCACTGCTATGAGGATTGGAAGAACCGTCTCCAGCGCCGTGTGGCTTCCCAAGGAAGTTATTTTGAAGGAGACAATATTGAATTGTAATTCTATTCGAATAAAAAAAATTGAAAAAATCGGTCTCATTACTTAATTTACACACCTTGTATATGTAGGTGTTTATTCTTGCAACAGTGTCCCGTAGCGAACCTTATTGCAGGCATAAAATTGTTTCTTTCTAATTTAAATCTAACACAGTTTTCTAATGTAATTGATAATGTTATTTCGTTGTGTTAATCACTGTTAAAATTTTCGACAAGGTAGTGTTGGAAACAGTCGAGCATAGACAACTATTTGACATTATAATTTGTCATTTACTTGTAGTTCAATAAAACTGTTTTAATTCGCGATTCGCGATTTTTGATAAAGTTCGTTAAAATAATTTGTTTGAATTCTAATGAGTTGTCAAACTTGACGTATGTCTAATAAATAAGACAAGACAATCATGTGTAGATATTTTGTCTTTTTTGCTCGTTATATGGGCATTTAATCCGGTATACGGCTCATTTAAAATTGAACAAACTTTACCTAATACGTTTGTTTCAAAAGTCAACAAAAAAATACATCGAACTGATGGTTTTATTTTCGAAAATATTGTTTAATCCATAAGACCGAGAATCCTCGATCTGCTTTGACGGCCTGTGATGGCATGAAACGGGGTACTACCTAAGCAAGATCGTCGAACTACGATACCGTTGGTCGGGAAATGACGAATTAACCACGTTTTCAGTAAATAAGTCTTATTATAGTTCATGGATTTAGGAAAATTTTGACTTCACCTAAAATTTTTTGTATCGTCTCCATTCGTTGATAAATATAAATTTCCAGTAAAATAATTATAAAATAATGAATTTAACGCGTTTTCGTAGTAATAGAGTTTTCGAACATTTTCGATAAAAAAGCCTTATAATAGTCGATGGTTTTGGCGAAATTTTGGTTCGACCTAAACTTTTTATTTCGTCTCCGTACGTCGGGAAATAACGATTTTCACGTAATACACGCATGAAATGATGAATTAAACGCGTATTCGCCGGCATCGAGTTTTCGAAAATTTGCGATAAAATCGCCTTGGTTTTGGCGAAATTTTGACCCGACCTAAAATTTTTTCTTTCGTCTCAAATATCAATTCAAAATCTTTATTAGCGTTCCCTTATTTATTTTGTTAGTTTGTTGTATTGGTAATATACATTTTGTGCAGCGTTTTACTTTTAAATTATTAGCAAATTTAATTTAGAACCACCTACTAAATTATCACCCTAACGCTTGAGAATCGGACTTGAAACATATTTATGGTCGGCGTTCTCCAAGAAGACAATTACGTAATCAGCGTGTTTGTTTGATTGTGAATTAAAACACATTCTACCGCATGAAATTAATTGGGGAACCTTGCAGTTCTTTGAAGAATTACGATACGATGAAAATTCGATATGAAATCTTTCTCTAACTCGTGCGCTGCTTAGTTTGTGTAAACGAATTATTTATCGTACGAACTGTATTCCCGGAGTGTCCCTGACTATAGTATATTTGTCGAATTTTAATCTTTTAAACGGATCCTCAAAATATTTCTTTTCCCCTCGAAACACCTTATATACGTTACAGATTCATGATAATGTTTAAACTATTTTTCATCTACAATACATTATGTATAAACAACTGTTTTCCGTATTCCTTATTTCGTAACAATATTGAACATCGGTTAAATATTTTACGAAACGATACAGGTTAAAAATTTATTTTAAATAAAAAAGATTTAAAGCCAAGAATTATTATCAGTCGAAGCAGGCCTGGAACTGTTCGATAACTCCACATATGGAGATAATAATGTTCGTAATTTAGGCGTTATCTATTCCTTTCTAGTTTGCAGGTATCGACAATGGAAAATACATCGGTTTTAATAGATTGTTTAAAAAGTACACGTGTAATAAATTGCAGTCGATCGTTGACGCTCGCAGGGTGTTTACGTACGTTCCCGGGGTCTCCGCGAACGCGGAAAATTTAGTTTTGCCGGGAAAAAAGTCGCGAATATTATGACTTTCTTGTACGTACTGTATTAACGACTTTTATGTGTAGTAAGTTAATTAGCAATTCCATTAGTACATGTTTATATCATTTTCAGGGGGTGTATTCGGAGTTCGTTGTAAAATACGGGGTGTGCCGTTATAAATGCGAGTGGCTGGAGTTACAACACGGACGCGTACAACAACATCATCAACTACGTCATTAAGGTATTTATAATTTTATATAAATTATAGTAATTTAATTTAGAACCGCTGTTACCTAATCGATGTAATAAATGAGGCTCGAAACAAATGCATACGTCAAACATCAAATCGTTTAATAAAAAATTATAGATCCAATTTATTATTTAATTAGTTTCGGTAGATGATAATGTTCGGTAGGTGACTAAAAAAAAAATAAAAATACAGTAGGTCCCTTAACGTACGCGGTTCTTTTATACGCGGTTGCTCGCGCAATTTTTTCTGATATAATTTGAATTCATAAATAGCTTTTTGAAACGCTACACGAAAAGATGGCGTTTCCTAATAGTAAATTGACAATGAAATTTATATGTTTGTCCTCAAATATCAACGTGGTGGCGTTTCTCTAAAATTTACCTACGTTAAAAGGTAGAAAATAATTTTTTTAAAATTTTTTATAGATAGGTACATTTAATGGATAGTGGGCATGTACAGCGCAATCTCGCTAATCCGAACATAACTAAGCAAGGACCGATCCGGACTACTGAAAAGTTCGGATTATCGAAAGTTGCATTAATAATAGAATTACATGATTGGCCACACAAATTACATTATACTGTAGTTTTAATTTCTGAAACAAATATGATTTTAACACAAGTACAATTCTTTTCATCTTTAAACTTTTTATAATTGAGTAATTTAAAAATTATTGGCACCCTGTTCGGATTAGCGTAAGTTCAGATTATCGAGATTGCACTGTACTTATAATTAAAAACAAACCGTCGCCTGATAAAAAGTGATCGATACTCGGTGACCAAATATCCTTGCTAAAATGCAAATTAACGGTGATTCAGTTTCGGTACCTACCTGCTTATATTTACTTTTTAATTACTTAATTTATATCGAGATAATTCCGTAATTATCTACCTACGCAGTTTTTAAACTTTTTTTATTATCAAATCTTGTTAATTATTTTTAAGATACAGATTTACTTTTTAGGTAATAAAACAAACATTAGTCATAATTTATCTACGTAATAATAAAAATGTACTCGTGAATGTTTTGTTTTCTTACCCTGAAAGATGAGTATTTTAAATAAAAAGCAACGAAGAAAATATTCGTTAAGAACAATCATTATAAATATCAATCCTAAAAAAAAACAATTGTCGTAAAATTAACGAATACTTATAAATGAAATTGTTTTATCCCCGCAATTTGGAAAATAACTAAAAAAAGAAAAATTGGATAAATAATTCGAAATAATGAAATAATTCGATTATTCTCGCCGCTTAAATATTACCTAGGAAACGAAAAGTAATCGGCAAGAATGGTTAACATTTCAGTCCAAAATATACGACGGTAATTCTACGTACTTAAAAAAAAATCGCATTACTCTTATCTAAATAAGTAAAGCTGTCAGTGTTATTGTGTGTTGTTCTTAACTTTACAGCTATCAGATTAATTGTACTATTGCATGTCCAGCTCTTTTAAATATTTTTACCTCTAGCTTTTACGGGATTGCTTTCTTCATTAAAAACATTGCAACACATTATTGTTTATGCCCTCCCGGGAACTCGTATATTTCAAGTATACACGGAAAAGTACTAAGCCGCGATTAATACCTCCATTTTTGTAAATTTACAATCGAATGTCCAAAATATCAACCCTAGACACGCAACGGCGGGTTTTATTTTTCAAGAGTGCGGAAAATAAGTTTGGCGAAATATTTTCGCAACGCGACACGTTTATCGCGACGATCTCTCGGTTTTCTTCTACAACTTTCGTTACGCGTAGACATCGATTATGAAATTATATAGGTAAATGGGGAAAGTCTTGGCGGTTAACTTTTTTCTTGAAAATAAAGATAATACCGAAATACGCGAAAACTAAATAGAAAAATGTAAACAAGTTGATTACGAGAATGCGGGGCGACGCGACGGCTAAATAAAATCGTGACCGTCTCGCCTATGGCGAACGATTCCGTAACGGCCGAACAACAAAAATAAATGATTAACGATTGGTAACGCGGTAGTTAGATCGGCAGATACGTGCCGTTTATTTAATATATATTAGCGACAAAACTTCGAATAGAGCCGTTCGGTTGTTTAACGTCACGTGCTCGGTTTGCGTTTCTAAACGCGTTTCCGTTGCAAAATTGCGCGACGGAGAAAAATCAGAAATAGGGGGGGGCATCGTGCGACGAATGCACGGGACACGGGGCCCCGGCCGCGTTGTAGGTGCGCTTTGGAACCTCGTTTATTGCCTTTCGGTTATGAGTCACTTCAATTTTTTATGAGATCCTCGTCGTTTACGGCTTTTCTATTTCTGTCTGGACGGCCGATGAAACAGTTTTATGTCCGAAATTAATATTACGAGCCGATTCGTGTCTTTCTGCGTTTCGATCGCTAGATGAAATCAAAACGATTAGCTCTCGAGTGTTGGGGCGGTTTTCTTACTAATTACGGATTTTAAGCTTGTTTCAATTAAATAACTCTTCATTACAAGAGTGTCAAGTTTATTAATTCAAACAAACAACGACAAAAGGATATTTGAGGAGCATTCGTGGAAACTCACACATGTCCAATGATACTTCATGGGTTCCCCAAGGTTCTTATATGGGACCAATTTTATTTTGAACTTGTTGATAAGTATCACACGATATGTCGATGATCTAAATTAACAATTATAGGTTTAAATCGTTACTCGTACGTGGAAAGCCATAGGATACATATACATGACTTTGATATAAAACGACTACTGCTATTATTTAAATTATAACATTATTTTTGTTTCTTTTAATTTAAAATCGTGTCAGACGGTGAGCTACACTAGTGTTTCTCGATCTTTTTGCATTTGTGACTCATTAGTACAGCTCAAGGGGGAGGGCGAGCACCCCCCCCTCCTATGGTTAAGAAACACTGCCCTACACCGATCAATTTACGATCCCTAACCATCAAATTTTATTTTATGCACATAAATAAATTAAAACGTGCTTCAAAGTCCGAATTGTGAACAGTCTAAAAATAAATAAATAAGTTAATTTTTATTTCGTACAAAAATAAAAATCTATCCGCGAAATTGAGATTTAAATCGGCCCTCTGGTTACATAATAATCTCTTTATAAGACTCTCGTCTCCTTAACTTATAACGACCAGGTACTTTCGTTAAGTTCAAAAATATAACACATCGCGGTTCCGAAATAATCGAACTGCTTATTCGACTGTTTTTAATTACAAACCAACTTCAACCGCGCATAACTATTAATTTTCCGAACGTATAACAAAGAAACGTTAGATTTCGTAATAGTTTTAACCGAAAACGATCGCAGTTCGAAATTTAAAATATTTTTCTTGTACAACTGCGTCCCGGAAATGGTGTGCATCCTGTGTTCGCGCATTGGAAACGCGTACGTTTCACTCGTACGGCGCATTTCAGTAATTGCTGGTGCAGTAAAAATTAACGACGGGAAATGTGCATGAAACGTGAGCAATTGAATGTAACCATCCACTGCAGTCGTCGCAGTTTCGGGGGCACTTTCAGTGGATGCATTCGAAGATTCACTGTTATTGCGCTTTCATTTCAAGTTTGCATGGGATCGATTTTTATTGCTGAACGAGACCGTACCCGATCGAGCTTTCTGTTAACTTTATCATTATTAAAAGCAATTGCGAACTAACTTTTAATCAATATTAAAATAGATTATTCTAACATATTTTTGTACAAAATAAATACGATATATAATACCCCACATACATCGAAATACTACGAATCAAACTTAAAAAAAAATTATATTTACCGCCATTTCACTTACGTAAAAATATAATAATTTTTCACCTAAAAAAAAAGTAGGGCGAACTTGAAACAATTTTAATTTTCAACGTTTGTTATTTATGTATAAGATAAAGTAAAAACTTCCGATCTTTTATGTTGTATGCAAATGATCGCCATTAACGAGGTTTAACAATGGTCGACTAAACAAATACTTTTATTTTTATTAATTTATAAAGGAAGTAGTGCATAAAATAACAACTATTGTTGTAAAATGATATGTAAATTAAAATCTGGTTTATATGAACACGTGCGTCGGTAAAAATATAATTCTAATTCGAATTAAATTATTTTTAATTGTTCCGAATTTGTGTCGAAATATTTTTTTACGACAAGTTCGATTTTCTAATTTAACCGCGGAAAAAATCCGTTCTTCGAAATAATCGCGTTAAATAGAGGAGGGTTATTAATAATAGATACATAAATTATTCAGGCGTAATTGTGATGGATTTCTCCAGATAAGATCAACTTATATGTACGTTAGTTAGTCATGAAAACTTGACCTCGATACCAATTGCCGCATATGCATTTCGTTAGATACACAATTGTTCGACTAACAAAGCTTTGTCGGTTTTGAATAATTTAATTCCTTCATTTTTCATTCATATTAGTGCGGTAATAACGTCTTAGATTAATAATGGAGTGGTTCGAAATTTATTACTTAACAGAAATAAAATTAACTTCGACATTTTGATCCTAGATTACTGTCCTCTCTTGTCCTCATCAATAAATCATTTATGACTAAATTATACATATTACCGCATTTAGGTTGGACATGTATTTGTAGTGATTACATTGTACTCGAGACTGGTCTATAATATAATAATTGCTAAAATCTATTTACGTACAACATAGAGACGTATAGGTATCCAATCGCTTGGAATTTATGATTAATGTGGATAATTAGTACACCGACAATTTTTAAATATTTTATGATGTACACGTGCACGCAGCGCGTCCCTAAAGTTATTTAATTCGATTAAAAACAAATAATTAATAATGAAGTAAGAAAAACGTTTTTAAGGCCACTACTTGGCTAGGTATAAATTTAAATCGTATCGTGGAAAATACTTAAATTTAATCCTTAAATACTTTTTTGCACAACGATATATTAAAATGTTTTCGCACATTAACTTAACACCTACTAACAATGAGAGAATTAACGTTGCAATTTTTACTACGCCTTATTGCATAAATTATATTATTGAAATTGATTAGTTATGCAACAAGTAGAATTTCGATAAAATTGAACTCCGTCACAATTGACGAAAATTAATAACTTAAATAAATTTCGTAAGCAGTTTAAAATTCGGCAACCCGACCGTATTATCTTAATGAATTTCGCGGTATTTTTATTTTTGAGTTTAGGACCGGTTTCATAATCAACATTCATGTTGAGGGTAAAAATAGGTACCTATTTAATTTTTAAGCGTTGATTACCGAAGAAATAAAAGAACTGGACTTGTGGTTTGGCAACGTGCAAAAGAAAGCAAAATGAATAAATTTTAGTATTACGTATTACAAGGTTTTTCAAAGTAAATTTTTTTCGGATCGGACACTGGTGTCGCCCGATACCGTCGCCACATTGGATCGTCTTCAATCAAAACATAAACAACAGTATTAAAGTTTATTACAGTTCCTAACGGCGTTCACCGAACTTTTTAAAATCTATTGAAATTTAAGCGAAAAACAGTCTTTCGTTTGAACTTTTAATTTGAATTTCGGCACAAAAATTTGCTAATTGTTAATTTGTTAAAACGTGGTTTCGAGAAAAACGCATGTTTAAAATAGTGCAAGGTTAATTCCGAGCGGTCGGAAACTTCGCTGAAATTATACTCGAGACCTTTCGTTTCATATTTTACAGGCTTCGTACTAGTTTTTGAAGCAACGCATTTTTTTTTCGATTTTTTTAAATTTTATACCTATCGATCTGACTTATTAAATTAATGTGACTTTAAATCATTGTTACAAATAATGTGTTGCCCTTTGTGTTTGACTTTAAATTTTATTATAAAACCTGGAGTAGGTAATTCTTTCGATTGAACTTGGGCAGTTTTTACATACGCCGATAAAACCGGAACCGGCGACAGCATCGCTACCGGCGTTAAATTTAATGCGAAATATAAACTCGTTTGCTGATGCTCGTGCCGGTGCCGTTCTGTTGTCGGCTCCGTTTTGCCAGTGTAGGTGTATTAAAACCGGTCTAGTTCAACTCGCCGCGGTCATCTCGCCGCCGGATCAACTCGCCGCGAGACGCAAATTTTCGGTTTATTAAAATTATACAAACAGTTGTTTTAAATGCGTTTTTATGTATTCATTAGTGCACATCGATCACATAAACATGTCGTAGGATAATGTGTAAAATCAGTCTTTTTACAAAACGCCGCCTTATTGTTGAAAAAACATACATTTTAATTATTTTTATATTTTCCGCTTAGTTATTATCTATATTAACGGCAACATTGAGGGTACATATTGCTTTGATACGGGATACTAGAAAATTAAAAAAAAGGAGATCAAGGAGACAATTGAAATGATAGGAGTTTGATTGTAACTTAATGAAAAATGTCAGAAAATTAAAAATTGCTAAAAATTAAAATTGCCCCGAATAAAAGCATAATAAGGGAGAATATGGTGTAGAAGTAAAGTGATAAATAGTGCACGAAGAAGAGGCCGAGCAACAGCGTCGTAGAGTTAAAAAGTTTTGTAAGAGTTCGTGGTGATGGAATCAGATGGTCAGCGGAAACTCGGAGAGCGAAGAGTCAAAAGGCAGTGTAATTGGAATTGGAACGAAATAGGGATTGACGAAAAAAGTTAGATTAAGGTAGGTTAATGACATTATAATGGCATAATTAGTTACAATATCTATATATATATATATATATATATATATATATATATATATATAGAAAATAAATAAAAAATATAATATCCCATATCATAGCATTTCAAATAAAATGGCGCCCAACGTGGGGCTGTAGCAATATGTATATATATGTGATCGATATACACTGATGAATGCATAAAAACGCATTTAAAACAATTTTAATACAATTTTAATAAACCGAAAATTTGCGTCTCGCGGCGAGTTGATCCGGCGGCGAGTTGAACTAGACTCTATAAAAACAGTTTTTGCTCACGTTCTACTATGGCATCAGCTTTTTTTATGCAATACGGTTACGTATATTAAAAATATATATATAATAAACTAAAATCGTAAGGTAAATCGGAAAGTTATACCGGACAGTTAAATAATAATTTTCTGATAAATATTTTTAACGATAGAAAGTAACTAATAATAATTTTTATGTCCAAATTCATAAACGAAAATTCTCGCATTTATTCAAAAACACACATAAAAGTGGTAGGTAGCACTTCGGACGTTTAAGGTCGCTGTTAAAGATTCAGAAATTAAAATATCCGAAATATTTTTCCCAGGAAAGCGCATGAATGTCATATAATTCACGAGTAAAGCTCAATAGAACTTAGGTATGCAGCGTCAGTACACCAATATGGAATTACTTTTTATGGCGAGGTAACAATAAAAATGTCTTTACGACCGTCATATGAGTTAAACTAAAACTCGTTCGTATCCTGGTTACATATTTTAGACATGAGTCCTAAATCGCAACTGCACGTGTGCAAAATTGCATTATCGACCACAAAACACGTGTGCTTTCTATGGGAGTAAGGAAAACTCTAGCGGAACCATCGCGGAAGTAACTAACCGAGCATAAAGTATGTAATTTGGATTTGGAAGACTTAAATAAACATCGAAAAGTCGTAAATTCGATCATTGCCTGATTTTGGTAAACAGAGCCGATCGCGATCTCTGTTATTATTGTGATTGTTTCCTCTGCCCCAGATTATGAAATCGCTATTTTCGTAATTTAGAACGATTTTATTCAAGGCTACGCACGAATTTCGAAGAAAACAATCCCAAATTACATGCATATAGTATTTATACTTGTTTTTTGTTGGGTGGCTATTAACGTCGCTTTAAAATTTAAAACGCGAACCAAGAATTTGTCCCGGTTTTTGCTGCAACGAACAATAACGCTTCGCTTTTCTGAATTTAGTTGGTGCATTACCGGTTGTAAATTACTTTTTGAGCTATTTACCGGACAGACTACTCAGTGAACGATAATAGTTGGCGATATTTTACATGTCCGTAGTTTTCGTCGGTGCACGTTTCCGTCAACATGCAATTTCCGCTTACAACTATTAAAATTAAAGTACATACACATAATAAATGTTCCATTATGAGGATAATGTTGATTTCTTTTAAACGTAATATATCTTCGTACGTGAGCTTTTTCTTAACTTATTTTTATTTCGTATTTTTCCTATTTTAGTTGAAAAATAATGGAGCTTTTAAAATGTTTTATTTAATTTTTTGTTAATTATCAAGTAGAGCTTTAATTGAAGGACGTGGGAAGATAGATGGCGTACTTTTTTCGCGCACAGACATCAACCAGACCGATTTCTATAGTCAATAACTAAAAGTGATTTGGTAAGACTAATTTTTTCACGTTCATAACCATGTAACGCCTACGCGCGAGGGAAGTTACCAGACTTAGCCCTATAACGAAAACTACTCCCCCCGCGTCATCTCTGTCACACTTATAGGTAACTCGAAAAACAAAAACATCCGAATTTATCAAAAATTTAATGTTGTAAAATCAACTTTGACTAACTTTTAAGAAATAACTTTTCGCTTGATTGATTCGTTGGAGTCATAAATTGTCGTTGGTCTGCTTGAAAGCATTTTTTTTCACATTACCTTATGTATTCGTGAGATTAATATCGATGGCATTTTGACAGAACAGTGTAAGTGACAAAATAAAATTTTTACAGGAGCACACATTTTGTATTGTAGCGTAAACCACCCTGGTGGAAGTTGAAATTGCAACACCCTGAAAGTGTTGTCAGATTTTCTCCAAACTTGGCGTAAAGGAATACCATAAATATAATAATTGATTAAATCTTCAAGTTGTTTTGTACTTAATTTCAAAATTTGATGGAAGTATTGCGTTAACTCTTCTTGTCGTAAATTTAGGAAGTTTAAGTTGTGATGCATCTGTTGGCCAAACACCCAAAATCTCGGATCCTCAATCAGGTCTTCGTGTATGCGTATCCCCTTCGACCAGTTGCCTTCGACAGCGTTGAACAGTAGCAACATTACGACTCGCATAATCGGCAATATCACGAAATGAAATTCCCCTAAACAAAGTTCAATAATACTACGACCTCTTTCAAACTGTGTCACTTGCGTGCATTCTTTAATTTGTCTTCTTCTTGGCATTTCTTAAAATAAACTATAGTCTTAGCACTTAATAGAAGATTAATCACAACTTAAACTTCTTAAATTTACGACAAGAAGTGTAAAGACGATACTTCCCGTCAACTTTCGAGATTGTATACAAAACAACTTGAAAATTTAATCGATTGTTATTATATTTATGATACGCCTTTACACCAAGTTTGGAGAAAATCTGACAACACCTTCAAGGCGTTGCAATTTCAATTTTACCAGTGTATAATCAACTATCTCCTGGAAACGCGTATATAGGTAATTCGGGGCTCGTTTGTACCAAATAACGTACATATTCTGCAATGCGGTCACGGATTTGTGTGAAAAACAGAGTTGTACGGAGGTTAGATAATACCGATCAACTGAAAGCGTTCCAGTACGCAAATTCAAATTTGCGCGCCATGTAGTTCCGCTAGTGGCTGCTAGTGCTGTGGCGCTATAGCGCTTCCCTCTCCCTGTCAACCGGCGTATGTGACCAACCTCGCGTCGTCAGTAGCGTGTAAACCTTCGCTTGCAAAGGATCGTGCTGTAGTTATTGTACCATATTCTTGAACGAAATACAGGTCAGCGTAAGTACAATGGCCACCGCAGAAACTGGGACATGCTCGAAGTAGATTTTAACGAATATTTAGTGGTGTGAAATTGACTTACTTGACAGGGTAATAAATAATTTCCATAATCCGAATGTAGTTTTACGATCCTACTATTTACCTATACCTATCTTCAATATTTTTTAAAATTTTTCCAGCTAAACAAGTCATATTTCTGTTTTATTTATAATTTGCGTAAAAATTTAATTAAATCAGGTAAATTATGTCTTTGCCTTAGATGTATAAGATAGTCGGAATAACTCATTTCCGAAAAAAGTGGCGCTTACACTGTTTTGTCAAAACGCCATCGATATGCATTCAGTCCTCTTGTAGACCATGTACAACAAACGGCTAAATCAACACGCTAAAAGTTGTTTCGAGTTCAAAATGTGAGAACATATGACATTTTTCGTTGATTGTAATATCGTATTAATTGTTTGTGCATTTTGAAACCACCAAACTCTACTATCACCGTTGTATTTGTACGTCGCCATTAGGCTGAAAATCTGTCTTGTCTGTTCAAAACTTACTATCTAATTTTTAAAATTGAAATGTTTAAAATTTCGTTCACGTTAAATTTCTGGTAATATACTGACAATGAGTTGTGTGGGAGTTTTCTTTAAACAAACTCGTTATTACGACAACGGAATTTTTCTTAAATAAATTTAATTTTCTCCGGAATTTCCAAACTGTATCGTATAAAAATTGCCAACAATTTTGTTCATAAGCATCTTCGTCCTCCTAATTTTAAATTTTACAGTGTACTTATGTATTTTTAACTCTATTTATATGTAGATAATTTATTTGACTTTCGTCATATTTATTAACGAAGTGTTTATAGGTACATATTGCATGCATTTCAAAAAGTTTTCATGCTGCCTGTTTTTTTTTTCAAATAAATAAATACTATTAAAAATAAATCAAGTGAAGTAATAGGGATTAAAATTACGAAGACGAAAAATCAGGTTCACGTGTTCCGGGTTCAAAGATAGGTATACATATCTTTACATAAAGAATATTTACACTTTTTTACTTTGTAAATGTTTTCAAACCACTAAAACTATGACGCATTATTTTTAAGTTTTTAACCAATTCTTGGTCTTTGGGAAATCAAACAATTATAAATAATTATTTATAATTGTTTCGTCTAAAATTTAAGAAATCATTTTAATGAAAAAGTATCTTATTTTGTAATGTAGCCGTTTTAAACTTGTTTGTTGTTTAGAGTTTAATTAATTACACTAGCAATGAACTTTCAGAACATAATATAAAACGAATCCTATTTGGGTTTCATTTTAAAAGTTACTTTGACCTCAATTGTCTTTTGTAAATTTGTAAATACTGAAAGTCATCAATCAGTCCTCATTAATTTAAGTAGACGTCGACTTTCGCCTTTAAAAAATTTCCGTCATATTCTTTTAGAGAATACGTTTCGATGCTCCAATATTCATATTAAGAAGTGTTTTTGACTATCGATTCAAATTTTCGAAATGCAGGGTGTTACGGTGGTGTCACTGTACAAACAAAAATGGGAAATTGATGGAAATGACGAAAAGTCAAGCGATTATCCATTCGCGATGTACACCTCCACCCAACGCCATCGAGGGCACAAAGGGGTCGATCTGACCCCAGACTATTTTCAAACAACTATAGCTCACAAAATATGCTTTTTTTGAAAAAACTTTTGAAGACAGTTCTTGTAGTTCACGATCTATATTTTATTGTCCAATGGTTAGTTTGTTGAAAACACCAAATTTAGGTGTTCACAAATTGATTCGAAAGTGGAGGTATATCGAAACAAATCGGCATAGAGGCACGAAAAACTGTATACCTAACGGTTTTGATTTACATTACAAAAAAAATCCATCTAGGTTTTTGACGAGAAAGGTACGTACAACATAGATTTGATAAGCAATTTTAACTTTTGGTTGCCCTTGAATATTTTCGCGGTACATGCGGTTAAAATACAATGTGGGGTCACATCGACCCCGTACGCACTCGAATGCTTAATCCTCCGTTTTCGCATCAATAACTCGCGTTGTTCATAGTAATCTTTCTAGAAGACTTCTTTGAATAAAGAAGTGCAAAAATCGATTGCATAGGTATTTAAAGTTTTAATGCGTATCAACATATTCTGTGGCTCCTGAAAGGTTTCGGTTTGTTTTTGATTTCACGATAGGTCATTGTCAAATTATTAAAAGAAATGCAAAAGACCTTTACTTTCGTTCCACTTCGTAACCCGAAAGAATGTCTTAAAAGCAGTTAACTTGAGAAGCAAGTGATGATCGTAGTACGTACTTATGTTAGAGCCAACATGTTTCTGGATTTGTAGTTTTACGCAATGGACAACACGGAGGTGAGCAATAAATTTAACACATTTTACAAACTGGGCACCTGGTTATTGTTTAAAATTAAACGTTCAATAATAAGCATGCGGCGATTTTATTGAAATTCAAAAATAAGGTTTAAAATTAGTCGTTTCAAGTTCGTCGAGGTGATAGTCTGTTGTAACTGATTTTGTTACACTTACAAAATTTAACGTTAATTCAATTTAAAATTAGGTGAAGGTGATGTTTTTTCGAACGCGACGAAACTTTTATCACAAATATCCCTATTAGTTCAACGGGTAGGTATGTATATAATTTGGGAATTTTCGAAATCACCAATATGTTCAAATACGAGTTTGACGTTTACTAAGTGTTCGCATGCAACTTATTCGATTAGTGGGAACAACCTGGTGATCACGGATCCGGACAAAGCCTCCCATGTGGAATTAACATGATGAAGCTCCCGAATAGTCTCGAATTGCATTCAATTGTATCTGGAGGGTGCAAGACAGAATAGGTACGGTAATATTGTGTCTTTTATGGTATGTGTTATGCATTAGAACATTGTTCCCTGTCGTGTTGTTGCAAAGCAAACACATCGTTCAGCATGAATTATGATGAAAGGGTATCCATAAGCCGATTAGCTATCGAACTTTATGAATTCATGTAAGACTTACAAACATGTTTTTCGAAAATTCGAATTTCGAACTCGATTTTGGATGCGTTGGCCGTTTCGAAAATTCGTAAATCATATAGGTACCTACCGTTGGACACGTATTTATTTATAGTATATTTGATAAAAATATCGTCGTGTTTGAAAACAAACGTTTGAACGATCGAGATCGATTTGCACAGTTTTTCGTAACAGTTCGAACGTACGAAAATTGTCCGATAAAATCTTTAACATTAAATTTACGAGTGATCGATAAAATTTTGTGTTTTCTCTGCGTTCATTTTAATGTTCACTTCGTTATATTCAAAGACAACGTAGCCAACGTATTGTGTAGATATAAAACATTTAATTATCGTGACGAAAGTATGACGTTCAAGTGAATCTGTGTCATGGATATGACGGTGTAGACACACGTGCATTATTATTGTTTACGGCATGCAGAGATCGACATTTTCCCACTGTCGATGTCGCAATCGGATGCAAAATAAAAATAAACTATAACGCGCGCGAAAACCTTTTTCGAGACACATTTTTTTTAGAAACTCGATTTCTTAATTATTATTAAGGTAACCTACAATAAAATAAATAGCTGAACTAACTAACATAAGCAAAAAATTGTCTTTTCTAAATATGCAATTAAAAATTGCGTCATTACTAGCATTTAACTTTTTAAGTAACGCTAAACTGTTCAATTGAATTGAATTGTTACATATGTCTATAATCATGTTACTTAAATAAATCAGATATCGAGGAAAAAAATTACCTTGACATTATGTTAATAAACTTAATTCGCTTAATAGATCACAAACTAATTTAATATTAAGTAAATACGAGACAGTTATAACTAATTTATTAATTTAATAACGTCGTATAAATTAAAATACGGTAAAACCTCGTTAATGCGCTCTCGATATTTATTCGTACATCATTTTTCTAAAATATTACATACCTACATATTAGAATAACAGTACCTAACTAAATAAATTAACTTTCGAAATAAATTTTATTGTACAATTTATTCGCTGCCTAGTACACAAATAATTAGGTATCCTTTAAATGTCGACGAGATTAAAATTTCCGTTTAGTTCTTTCATATAATTGTTTCAAAAATTCTATAATAGGCACTTATAGAATGATTAAGCTTTTTTTACGTTCACGTCTAATCATATGTTTTAAAATATCGTACTTTATCCGGCATCATTTAGTTCACAATTTTAGACGGTAATTTGTTAGTTTACACAATAAATTAATTCTAAATGTCATTGCTAATAAAATAATCGCTTTAAACCACTACTATTTTCACTACGTTCGATGTCTTACGTATAAATGTAAAGATATTTAATTGTGAATGATTTATTTTAACGTTATATGCACTCCACTGTGGTTATTTTAATGATGTTATTTCAATGTTGTCATCAGCAAACTTATCGAAGTGAGGTTACTACACCCGGTTAATGTAGAAGTTTGTTCTTAATTATTTGGTTAATATTTTTGAAAGCACGAGTAGTTTCATTCACTCGGATACCCACTAATTTTCAACATCTTTTTATCAAACGAAGGTAATTTACTTAAAATTTTAACAGAATTAAAATAAAAACATACATAATACACCACCGGTACAACACTGCCGTCTCTTGTTCTGAAAGGGTGACTTACTTATTAATGGATTTGAAAAGAATTGCGAATATGTGTCTTATAATTTGTCATTAATTTACTTCTATAGATTTTTTTAGACACTTCAAAAAGTATAAAGAATCCCCTCTTTCATTTGACAAATAGAAATAAATCACATAGTACAATAAATATCTCCGAGTGGACGACAAACACAATACAAGAAAACCAGATACAACTTTACAAAAACGATCATTTGTCAAAGTCTCGGGGTATAGGTAAGCGATATTAAAAAATACGTCTTATTTAAATAAGCTGCGTGGTTTTAGAGATGATGAATAGCGGGTGGGTTCAAGATGGCCGTGAATTACTGTGGCTGACATAATGGAGTATTCGCTTTCTAATAATTATTATCATTCAATTTATTAATCTTATTCGTTTTTCTAAATTAACTTTTGGCGATTTTCAACTACCTATTACATCGTATAATAATTGTCAAGTTACTTCAAAATAACTTTTGTTCCAAAAAGAAACTCTTTTATACATATTATATAAATTCTACATTTAGATATAAATTGTAACGTTTTTATACCGAAATTCTTCACAATAAGTTAATTAAACTAATATTAGTACCTAATGGTAACCGTCACTACTAAAAAGTAAATTAGGAAACGTACTTCTGTCATGAGAGAAAGTTTAATTTCAAAGTTATTATGGTTTAAATTCTACTGTAATCCTATTCGATATTCTCGGAATGCTGTTTTTTCCGCAAAATTTTGACCCGACATGAATATCCTTGTTTCGTCTCCGTACGTCGAGAAATATCGATTTCCAGGTAAACACGTATAAAATAATCTATTAAACGCGTTTTCGCCGACATCGAGTTATTGAGTTATCATTTCGATAAAAAAGTCTTATTTATAGTTTAGCGATTTTGACAAAATTTTGACCAGACATGTGTATGTCCTTGTTTCGTCTCCGTACGTCGAGAAACATTGATTTCAACGCGAAATAAACGAAAAATAATTAATTAAGCGCGTTTTCGCCGACCTTCGAGTTTTCGCACATTTTCGATGAAAAAGCCTTCTATAGTCCATGGTTTAGTCACGGGCAATTTTGGCCCATTTCGAAAAGATTAATTCGGCTCATTTGTTACACGGGTGGTCATTTTCCGTGCATGAAAACGTCGAAAATGACGTAATACTTCTTCGGCGGCGGAATTAAATAGAAATAATATTACTTTTGTTTTTCTGCAGGCCTTGGGGAAATTCAAATCTTGCGGTCGTTTGCTGGCTTTTTGTGATGCGGGCACAGGTCGGTCCATTGCGAGAATGGAAGAAATAGAATTTGCAGCGTTCCGAACACTTCCTACTGTCGCTCATAGTCTTAGACCTACTGTCGAAGATAAAATTGTGGAAGCCTTCTTCATGTTACAGAATTTTGAAAATATTGTTATAGTAGGGAGGTACAAATTCTAAAGCCTTTTTGGAATTAGTAAAGGTCATTTTTTTCTTTCTTTTTTCCAGAACTTCTTCTTGCTCAACTGTCACGAGTGTAGAAAATACAAAAGAAAAAAAAACATTTGCAGTTTATTTTGCCACCTGAAACAATTTTGAAATTACCATTTACCAATTACCATAAATACATTTTGAAAACCATTTATCGAGGAGTGCATGACCTGAGCTAAACTTTCTGTGTGCAACATCATCCTAGTTTATCACAGTGGGAAGAGAAACGAAAAAATCACGTATGTGTTCGTGTTTGGACCAACAACAGTCTTGGTGCAATATTACGCAAGATGTAAGGCTCAAACCTCGTTTATTATTAGTTCCAAAATGGTTTGACACCTTACTATGTAGATAAGTAGTATCAAAAAGACTAATTCTCTCAATATATTTATCTTATTTATATTTTATACTATATATTTCTTGAAACTCCTGTAATCGAATAGGTTATTAATTTAATAAACTTAAAAAGCTATCTTTGTAAGTTTAATTGTCCGAAATAATACACTTTACGCTTGTAATATGGTAAATGTTTCCGATAAACCAGGTACGAGTTTGAAAATTGTCATAAAATTAAATTTTAGATAATATTCTGAACGACACCCATATACTTTAAAATTAGTGTCGATTTTTTTTTTCGAATTCACTTATAATCGCTAGTAGTATTTGAAGTATACGGGGGCTGTGCGAATTGTAAAATTATTATTACTGTTTCAGGAAATATTTGTAAGGTGTGTTTTTAGTTTTAAATATAACTATATAAATGTATATAATACATATTTATTGAATAAAAGAACAGATATTGTATATTACAGGTACAATATTATTAATAAACAGAAGAAGTGTTGGTATTTGTGTTAATAATATACAGAAATAAATATTATTCACAATAATTTACATAAAAATGTAAGTATTAGTGCTGCTAGGTTCTGGCCCAGAAAATTCGGTTGCAGCTGCGACAATGGACAGCAAAGTGTTTAAAGAGCTTGTTGGTAGGTTGGCCAATTCAGGACGGTCCCGGACCATGATTTTCATGTTGAAACTCTCTAATAAGAACCTGTAAATAATGCATATTACAAAAATCAAATAGCGAAAGAAGAATTTCGAACAAATGCGACATGTACTCAATGGTTTTTTGGCAAACTTTGATGCGAACCGAAACTTGTTTAATTATATAGTAAACAAATCCGTTTTTCACCTAACCAGAAAATGACGAAATACACCCAATTTCGTCGAGTATGAAATTTCGTGAATTCTAGAAAAAAACAATCGCCGACATCGAGTCTTTGGTAATTTTCGATAAAGAAGCCTTATTATAGTCCATGGATTTTGGAAAAATTTTGACTCGACATCAATGTCCTTGTTTCGTTTCATCGATTCAACGATTTCATCGATTCAACATCAACATCGATTTCAACGTGGAATAAACGGAAAATAATGAATTAAGCGCGTAATCGGCTACATCGAGTTTACAAGCTTTTTTAAACTATTTGTTTGGCTTCGGCACGTCGAGAAATATCAATTTCCAGGTAAAGCACGTATAAAATAATCTATTAAACGCGTTTTCGCCTACACCAGTTTTTGAAAATTTTCGATAAAAAAGTTTTATTATGCATGGATTTTAGCAAAATTTAGACCCGATCTGAAAGTCTTTGTTTCGTCTCCATACGCCGAGTAATATTGATTTCGGCGTCAAACATGTACAAAATAATGAATTAAAGGAGGATTCGCCAAGATTAAGTTTTCGAAAATTTTGGTTAAAAAGCCTTAAGGTCATGACTTTTGCAAAATTTTGATCCGGACTATAACTCTTTGTTTCGTCTGCGTTCGCAAAAAAATATGGATTTCCATGTAAAACATGTAGGAACAAAATAATGCAATAAACGCTTTTTCATCGAGATCGAGTTTTCGCAAAATTCCAGAAAAGAACCTTATGGTAGTCTGTGGTTTTACGGCACAATTGTGACTTGATCTAAACCTTCTTGTAAATAAATCGATGGTTTTATGACAAAATTTTGATCTGACCTAAAACTTTTAGTTTAGACCTTATATTAAAAAATTTTGTTTTCCACCAAAAAGTAATTGAAAATTGACGTGTAGACGTTTTTGTCGAGTTCGGTATTTTGCGAAATCTCGGAAAAATGCCAAGTACCGTAAAACAGGGTTACATTGATTTTATTTTGATATTCATTTTTGAGCGTATAACTTTTGCTACGAATATTGTACAACAGTATTTCTATTTTTGAATATTTTTATAGCAAACAAAAAAAAATACTCGTAGCAAAAGTTTTTCCATAAAATGAACTTCAAAGAAGGTTTGTTCAGAATTACCCCGCCGTTCGATGTAGCCCCGTTTTACGGTACCTACTATTATAAATAGTAAATGCTGCTGTCATGCTGTTTCGCAAAAATTTTAACCCGGAACGAAATTAACGTGATAATAGCATGTTAAATAAACATAGGTTAAAAAGTACTTGCATAGTTTACACTATCAACAAAACGTTGCAACCGTTTCCTCGTGTTTTAAATAATCGAAAAAACTTTCCAACGGTACTAGTTCAGATTTGGACAGTTCTCGAAGATGCGGCGAAGGACAGCAAAATGTTCCAAGAGCTACGATTTCTATATGAAATCAATGTTATCTTTGTAACAATTTAAAGTGAACATTACATTACCGCTTTGCATGAAACTAATTCGTAAAATATGACCCAAAAAATTGGCGCCCGTAGGGTCGGGCGAAGAAAACTAGTCTTATTGAAGTTTTTCCTACTGTTTTATCCTATAACTGCCACTCCAAAATGGTTGGAAAATGCCACGGACAGCTTGGCGCGGCGACAAGAGTCCTGGGATCATAGTTCCAGAATACCGCTGTCGAAGTAATATTCGGGCTCTCTATAAATTGAAAAAATTGGGCGTCAATGTTAAAATATTAATATTACTTAAATAATTTATTAATAAACTAAAATTATTGGAAAAATAAAATCAGTAAAACAAAATATCGGTTTTTAATTTTAACATCAATTAATTTCACCAAATTAGCAAGAAGAACAGTAATTGAAAATTACGACAATAATAATTAGGGCCGGTTTCTTCATCTCCCAATGAATTTACTTAACAAATTTTTACAATTTTTTTCTATGGTAAATATGTGTCAATTAAATTAAATGGAAGATGAAAAGATCGGCCCTTAGTCAGATTAAAATATAAATGTGTAACACTTACAGCTATCGTGCTCTTATTAAAATATTTTGTTCGTTAAAATTTAAATATAAATCAACGTCAGTTATCGAAATACAAAAATAATGTGATTTTCAAATACATACATATTACATGGTATAATAACTGCTAAAGGTAGGATATGGGGGCGGATCTGAAGAGGGGACTTGACGTCTGCGTGAGTAGATAACAGACCGTCCGACAGTTCCCGAATACCGATACGTTGTCACAAGCTAAGTGCTACTACTCACCGATGACGTCAGTGTGTGAACGTGTTTAGCACACTCGAATATCTTACCTTTAGTAGTTATTATACCATGTACGTATTATAATAATATATGCGGCCTTGGAAGATTCTTAATTACATATAGAATTTTCCAACTGTTCTCTAACAAGACAAAATTATTCAGAGCTTCACATTAAATAAACTCGACAAATTGAAATTTTTTGCTGATGATTCAAAATCAACTAAACTCACTTGTTACTTGGTACTTGTTCGTTAAAATAAAATATGATGCTATGCAGAGTATTTTCGAAAATGGGATTTTCCTATTAACGATAATAGCCTGCCTATGCTAAAAGAATTATTTTGAATAACGATGATACTTATTTACATTCCGCGACCCCAGGGTCTAAACCTATCGGTTTTTATTTACGGGATCACGTGTAAACTTTAATGTATAGAAGCGGACACAGTTCAAAAATTGATGGCTCGAATCGACAGCATTTCAGAAATGCATGTTAAGGGCCGCCCACACGCCACGCTTTTCGACAACGTTTTATTTAGACGATTTTTTTGCGCAAACTAACGCGGCTCGCGATACACAGTTTTCCACCATTCTTCGCTACGTTCAGTTGTATTTATGAGACTGACGTGCGTGATATTTCGGTTTGCGCAAACCTCCGTTTTTCTGTTCAACATGTTACTGCGCCGACTAGATTTGCACAGGTAACACGTAGTAAAAGACGTAAGCGTGTGGACGGTCCTTTATAATAGATATTGAGTCAGGGATAAAAAAACGGCGATAACCTTGAACGTTTATTATAATAGTGACAGTACCGGACTTTGCAAGTTTTAAATGGCCAAAATAGATAACTATAAAATGTAAATATTGCGATTATTAAAAAAACTTTTGTTGGGGCAATTTTTTTGTAAAACGACTAATTTTAGCATCAACTATCGCCATTTAAGAGATAACCCCGTCTCATTTTAAAAGATAACCTGTATAAATTAATTATAGGTTTGTAAATTGTTTCGTTTTCATAAGTAATACATTAATAAATTGTCACTACCAGAAAATATTTAAAAAATTTACATAGGCACGTACAGTCAAGTTCATATGTTTTGTCCCATCGCCTGTGATCGCAGCTTTGATCGTAAAACATTTAAAAAAAGCCGGCCCGTTTTTATTTATTATCTGATGCGTCCCTTTTTACAATTCAAAAACAACTGCTACCCTTCATCCCTCTTGGTCTTATCTCGTCGCTTGTCTGCCTGCGATCACATCTCGCGAGACAAAATATATGAACTTACTGTACTTACATAATTTTAAAATTAATTATTGCAATTTAAATTCCGTTTTATACGAAATTTTCTTGGAAATTAAAAATCTAGGCAAAATATTCGGAAAAAAGGAAGCGCTATCGAGGTTACAAACGACAGTTAGTCGCTTAATAAGTTTTTAGTTTATCGTAACCGCGCAACACCTGCATAGTATTAAGAACATTGTTCGGTAGTAATTAGAGATGTGACTCGAAGTATTTTTCATTATAACCGAGTTAATTTGGTGGGTTTAGTGGCGTGGTTACTTGCTTCGGTTAATATATGACGGTAGGCCATTACTACGGCGGCACACACAGTACGTGCATTTTTAACGCTTCTCTTAACAACGGGAAACTTTGCGCTTTTCACATGGACGACTTTACGAGAGGAAGTTAAAGTTATAAACTAACAAAGGATAAGAACAAACAACTACCAACTTACGAGATGTAACCGTTTATTAGAGAGTAGGTACGTTTTATTATCAAACTGCCGATAGTACACGCAGATGTTTGAAACTATAAACCTTTTACCAATCTTTTTTTATGTCTAGTACCTAAATTTAATATTAGAATAAAATTACGTTTAATCTTTGTTTCGAGACGTAAACGAAATCGGATATTATAAAAATTTGCCGAAGAGGATGCGAAGCAATTTTATAGGGCGTTGTTAATCCTGCGATTCTTGCAAAGAGTACATCAAGAAACTGCACACAATAATAAGATTGAAAAGTTTTTGTACTGGAAGTTAAGTCGATTGAAAATTTTATAGCAGTATTCGTCGTTAGCCGAGAGTTTTTGGGCAATAATCGTTAAATCCTGGCAGGTAGGGCTCTTATCCTGCTCCTTAATTGAAATCTGCTGATCTTTCCGGAACATTGCGCGGATCTGGTGACTCCCGATCAGATTTCCGGCATTTTTGTTGCTCGGTACTCGTTCCGATATTGCTTCGTCTTTCAAGTTCGCGGATGCCGGAATTCTAGTTAGATGCCATTAAAATTTTTATTATCTGCACATATTCGCTCGCGTGAATTCATTATTCGTGGTTGTTTATCGCGTTTGTAAATCCAGTTCCCAATATAATTTCGTCTCATTTTCATAAACTAATCGCGATTACTTACACTGTCTAATAAACGAAGGTTTATTTAACAGCTTTAAACTCGCACGCATTTTCGGCACAAACCGATTGCAATCATGCGAATGGGTACCTAATACTCTAGAAAATTTTCCGGATACCGATCTACATCGGCATAATTTTTATATTAATATTGTAATTTCGTTCTGACAGTTTTGTCCTGTATGTCTGAATTTATGTAGCCGAACTAAGGGCGTGCGTGTACGGTGGCAGCTTGTGATAATGTAAAAATGTGCTACCGAGGGGCTTACGGTTTTATGCCAGCAACGGATTATGTTGCAGCGGAGTCACTTGCTCACGCAGCGGGTGCGATTTGCGAACACGTAAAAAAATGAGGTATCGACACTTTGTTTCTTACTTATATGAATTTTTTAACAAAAACCTTTCCGCGGGCATTCCGAAAACTGCTTCGTATTTAGCGTTAAACGAAAGAATTAAATTGGTAAAAACGCACGCTTAAAACAAGACGCGCCACATCATTAATAAAAATATAGTCGCGGCAAATAGGGGGGTTGAAAATTTTTATTAATAGATTAATTTTTGAGCGACGCCGACGTTAGCGATTGACGTATAGTTGACACAAATAAACACGCGCATATGGGGAGATAAATAACTGTCAGAATTGTTCACGACAGTTACATTTATTTATTCAGTTGCCGTTCGTTTTTAATTTACAAGTATCTATTACTAAACAAATAGTTTTTTCGAGCCCTTTTAACAGCGCAGTGGGACATACGGCATATTACAAAAAAAAACTGAAATTACACGCTTCGAAATAACTTTATTTTTATTTAATCGTTTTACATCACAAAAATAGGCGATAAAACTTATTTCTAAAACTGACGTTAGGTGGGGCAGGGTACGTCGCGTAATGTCGAGTCGACTTTAAAAAATAATTTATATCTAAAAGGGTTGCCCTGCCCGAGCAGTACACACGCGAATTGAATTCAATATTCGATATTAGTGAACGCCATTGAAAACTTTTCCGCCACTAAAGCCATTTTAAATCTACGAAGCTTTTAACGCGAGAAAAATTACGTTTCTAGCGTACCAAACTGCACGTTAGAAATTCGATAAAATATTTATGCGATGCACATCTAATAACTTACTACAATGTTTGGCATTCGTTAATATTTTCCATATTCGTTCGTTCGGTATACAAATCGACACGTATGTACGATACTCTATAGATATCATTCGAATATTCCTCCGAATATGCGATTCAACCCTAAAAGTAATAATTTACGCTCGTGTGCCTTTTCGTACATCTGGATTTACGCCGCCGCCCCCTCCATTCGATTCAGTTTCGAAAGTATCGGAAATTGATTATATTTACCGTTGATATATAAACACCGATAAAGATTAACGCAATTAAACGTCGAATGCGGTTTACTTTAAAGCTCGCGCGGGGCGATTCGTCGAGGTGTTAAAAATGGTATTCGCGAAAAGGTGCGATGAAAAATGATTTAGGGTCGTATCTTTACCGTTCCATTTTTGAAAGATCGTCCAAGCGGAAAATTACATGTAAAAATAAGATTATGTATACGGGTAAAACGCATGCCAAACTATACCTGCCATATACATACATACACACTTTTCGTTACGAGGCAGCCTTCTCGCTTTCGATCCTTTTCGAAAATCGATTGGTTTTACACTGCACCGTCATTTAATTATTTGATTCGACACGCAAAGCGATAATCGAAGGCCAAACTGTTGCTTATGAAATATAAATTTGAGAAATGAGAACGTGAATTTTTGGGAAATTCTATTAAAGTTAAAACGACTTTTAATTAAATCAAAATGTATAATAAATAAGTTTCTAAATTGCTTTTTTCCTCTAAACATTGTTGATTTTAAATTCCGTTTCTGTTAATAACCTCTTTAAAGAACGTCTTGATGAATATTTAAATCGCTTTCGTACCAAAAATGTTTCTTCCGTATAATTATTTTTACAATAGGCGCCTACCTATAAGTGTATATTTCTTAATTCGTTTGTTTTATCAAGCTATTATGGTGTTATTGTATGTACAACAGCAACACATTTTTTTTTTATTTTGACAGAGCCAATCGACCTTCGCTTTTTTCTTAAATTTAAATCTATAAGCCTATCTATAAGTTACTTACAACACAATTTCCGTATCTGTTTCCGTCGACAATTAAATAAATAGTCTACGTTTGTCAATAGACAGATAAGCATGTATTATTCGAGTTTGTTATACGACCGTAAGTTATTTACTTATGTATAAGTGTAAACGCAAACGTAAATTTGCCAAGCAAATATCTTTCGTACTGTTTACCTCGTCTGAAGTTGACAGATTTAGAATTAATTGGGAATTATTTTAGAAAGCGAATTATTGTCAAATTATCTATAAAAATTATATTATTATTCCGCAGACTTGTGGAATTTATTTCGATCGAACTAGTACAGGTAGTCCCCGTATAACACGGTCGTTAGGTTCCTAAAAATACGTTATACGAGTTCACGAGTTCATAAATAACGGAACTAGGTTCCGAAACTTAACAAAACCATAATATTTTCTATTTAAACTGGCTTTAGAAATCGTCGCCCAGCGACAGCAACAGTTAGTGGCGTCGATGTGCAGCTGTCACCGGAACAACGACATGAAAAACCAGACTTTATTGTAACTAATAACAAGAAAATTCAGTCAATAGTCCGTTATTCGCGGACACATTTGTTCAATATAAACGCTAAAGACGTCGGTGGAACAAAACAACTTACATCTCACTAATTCAGGAAAGAAAACCCCTAATACTGTCAATAAACCACTAGTAAGAGAACATTTTTTAATAACTACGTATTTTGTAATTTAACTGCTTTTTGCAAGGCTAGGGTTACATCTGTGATATCGCAGATCACACCGCGCGATTCGACGATTCAAAATTAACGACCGGGGGGGGGCTCAATTCTCGAACCATTCGCTATCGTAACGTATGCGAAAATGACGTTACAACAATTGGGTTTCTATACGAATTTGTTTGTTGTGACGTCATTTTCGCATACGTTATGACAGCGAATGTTTTAAGAATTGGGCCCCGGGGGTCCGATTCCCGAATCATTCGCTTACATAACGTATGAGAATATGACGTCACAACAAATAGAATTCTATACAAACCCATTGTTTTGACGTAATTTTCGCATACGTTTTGTAAGTGAACAATTCTAGAATAAGCCATCCAGCTCAGTTCGCATCGTTTGAGTTTCATGGTGACCAAATCACAGATATGGTCATAGCCCAATAAAACGATAAATACATAAATTGAATTTATAAACCACATAAGTTATCAAATAAGTTATTTTTTACAGGAGTATAGTTCGAAATGGTAAAGCTTTAGCGATCAGTAAGAAGAACTTGCCGAGGTACTTAACTCTTTTTTTTTTCCACCATAAGATTCATCAGTAGGTATACGCGGATTCCGTATGCGCCCGGATTTTTTGAAGAACCTAGCATCCGCGAATAGCGAGAATTGGATAGAACCGTTAATTATTTAATTGACAATTGCGGTCACACCGATAAATGTTATCGAAAGTTGACCATTACAAACAAATAGGTCGGGCGTGCGTAAAGAAACTCGTTAGCCAATCGCAAACGTTGTAGCCCGTGTGCAATCATTCCGCACGTCTGTCGTACCCGTTTCTCGACTGGCCTTCCAGCGCACTCACGGCTGCGGGTTCGAATTCCACTACTATCGTGGATGTTTGTGAATGCAGAATTAGAAATAAGAAAAGCAACGCCTAGATATGCTACACTACCAACACCGGCGTGTAACACCTAGCCTGGGCACGATGTAGTACTCAGGAGGATACCTCCTGGAGAACACCACCACATACGCATACCGACGCCGTTGCTAAAAACACATAGCTGCTGGCATGAATAGGCACATAGGCACGAATCGCGAGTCCAATAAAATTTAAAAAACACAACACAAACCCACTAACATTGTAAGAATTATTTTAACTTTTTATTGAACATTAAGTTCCTCGGGCCTTTTTTTTGTATAGCGGTTATTATTTCTTATTTTCTTTTAATGCATCGACCTTCGTCCGTCTAATCTAAAGCATCTTTCTTATGAGACAGTTAGTGCTCTCGCTCGATCCCTTGCTATCTTCCTTCATAACAGATCGTAAAAATCACATTTGCGAAGCACGCTAACCGAAACCCTTTTTAGAAGCCTTGGCGCTATTCAAATCAACGGTAGATTGTATCATCCGTTCTGGCAACATTTGTCTGGCCAGGATTATTAGAATCTCGATTTTCAAACGATAAATAATTAGTTATTCTAACAATCCAACAGTTTTAAACAAAGAAATTAATTACCTAAGGTGGTGGTAACAAATTTTAATCGGAAAGACGAAAATTTAAAGGAAAGGGAACTATATCGATCATTTTTGCAAGAAGACAAGGCCAAGTGCTGTCAACATCGAAATCACGACTTAATATTAATGATTTTTTTTACTTTTAAACCTAAAACATTTTCCGTTGGTCGGCGCCATTTGCGGTTATCAAACGAAAAATAAATTGTTAAAATTATTGAAATCACAATATGTTTATAGGTAACGTTAATCTTATAAATACGACATAAGTACACTATTTAAATAAATTTTGATTTTTTTTTTAAATATGTCACTATTTATTATAACATTCATGTTTTGTATATGAATTACTTATTTTTCGAAACATAACTAACCATATAACGTCAATATTTATAAGTCAAAACGATTTCCTACGAAAACCTTTATTTATTTCTTACAGTTCTCAAAGCCTTGTTTATTATTATTTGCCATACGTTTTGTGTTGTTCGGAAACGTTTCGCCCTTATTTCAATTGAGAGGCGTCTTATAAATTAAGAGTATTATCTATCGTATATATATTATTTCGACATTTCAATGGAATATTTAATTTGGAGATAATTAACCAGACAAATATTGCAATATCAATTAGCTACAATTTTTTTTAATTTCTATATGCGTTATATTGTTATAAATCCCGAATTATTGCTTTACGTTTTACATTTACATTTTTAACATTTTATAAAGCAATAAAGAACTAAAAACAAATGACTAACAAGGAAGGTTAGGCAGGTGGAAATCTCAGAAAAATTTGAAACTTTGCAGTATTGTAGTACTAATCAAGAGCCATATTCCGTTCGTGCTCTTATTCGGTTTAAGTGGATTAATCGCGGTTTAATCCAACCTTGAGAATTGGAACTTTTTTCAATTTTGCTTATTATCTGTAAAACAAGAGCTATCGCCAACAAACTATATTTTTGTAAATGACTGTTCAAGACCTGCAGTATGATACAAAAATTAGGGGTGAAAATTTTAAGGACTAGTGGACGCTTAGCTTAACACTGTTGCCGCTGCGACTGCCACTTGTCTGTAATAGACTGTAAGAAAAAATTAGAAACTTCTAAATGTTTCTTTGTATTTCCTACCTTTTTCTCGTCATCGTTTTTCCTCTATCGTCAATTTCCAGTGTAGAATCTTCCGTTGACTGTGAACTTGTATTATAACATACCTATATCTACATAAGGTAAAATTTCGTTCGCGAAATTGGATCGTTGAATGTTTGAGGAGAGCCCTATCGAAGACCCTAATCGAGTCCCTATCCAAGAGCCTAATCAAACTCGATTTTCAGAGAATTTGTGTTAGAGCCTAAAGGTCCACGTATTTACACTCTATAAATACATGAAGGGTTAGTCGACAAAGAAAGATCGTACCTTTCCTAGTGGAATAAATCCTTTTAGAGTACACAACACAACACACAACAACTTGCGCACTCACACGCAAAAAGGCCTTATTAACCGAACGAGCACTCCTCGCACACGCGGCTAATACGACGCCGTAAATTAAAATTCGAATTCCTGAAACGAGAACTACCGCTCTGTACCAAGAACGCGAAAGATCTGAAACGATTTTGCCAGAATACTATATATAAATGCATTCGAGTACTAGGAAATCCCGCTTTTATTTTAAAAACCTCCATTTCTTTGTTAGCACTCCGATAAGGTATGAAAGTAGGTGGTGCACGTGTTTCGTTAGTTGCTTTGCATTTTATTGGTCGCATAAAAATGCGATAAACTTTTATCTGGCTTATGGTTTGTAATAGGGAAATTTCTTATCGCTTAAGGGCACACAAATAGTTTTTAAATTAAAAATAGAGTAAATTTATAGTTGCGCGGTATAAAGGCAGTAAATAGTGATTATTAAAATAATTTTACTGCATAAAAAAAAACATAATTTTAGAATAAATTTCCTATGAAAGTGCATATTTTAAAAATGTTCGGTCATTATCTGCTTATTTTTTTTATCAAACTCCACTACGACCCTTGTAATAGCTCAAGCTCCCAATACACAAAAACCTACCTTATAACACTACTAAAATTTTCTTAGCGTGTTTAAAAGATAGTATGGTGGGAAATATCCAACCGGTGGCAGACAATTGAATTTTTGTTTTAATCATTTTGATAAGCTTGATACTTGATAAAATGTATTACAGACTTTAGAGAAATATTAATTATTGTGGTGTGCCTCGCAAACCTGGCAGACCTCCCACCAAATGAATAAATTTTCAATATGTCACCTACTGTAAAAACTACATTGCGTTGTTTTTTTTCAAATTATAGTTTTAATTGTCCTTTACATGAATACATATGTCTACCGATATAAAAATGTACCCAAATATGGCAAAAATTAGGGGTGAAAACTCGAAGGCTATTTACAAAAATATATAGTTTGTTGGCAATAGCTCTTGTTTCACAGATAATAAGCAAAATCTTTTTAGATCTTTTTGTTTCATATTTTCAGTTAAATTCTAATCTCATTATTTTTTTAACGTTCAAAGTTTATTGTTCGTGACATCGTACACATTTTATTAAATATTTCGATTTCCTGATCGATTTGATTGATATTCGTTTAATAAGTAGATAGGCGCATTTGAAGGCGTAAATAAAAATATGGATACCTATCAATTAAATAAAACAAGTATCAAGAAAACAAAAATATTTAATAAAATGTGTATGACGCCGGTGACGTGAGCAATAAACTAAACAAACGCCCTTACGGTTACTTACTTTGGTGACGTTTTCGTTCGAAATAATTCAAAATCTAAATGAGTATTATTGGTAAGTAATATACGTAGGTACTATTAAAACAAACAATTAAACAATTAACAATTAAAATGGACTAATTCGTTAAATGAGTTCAAATTAAAATAATTACTTATCATTTCAACAACCTGTGGAACACCCTCACTTTTCCACATATTTGATTATAAATTACAAAGAATTATTCACACAAAAACCAAAGTATAAAATACCCTTTTATAGAAGCCAATTAAATTAATTTAATTAACGGTTTTATTCAAAAATATCAAAACGATCATTTCGTTTTTGTCAATTTTTCTTATTTTGTTCTAATTGCTGATTATCCTGCTTTATGTTCATAACGATTACCTACGTACTTATTATAAAAGAGACAAATCAAATCAATAAATAATTTAACGTTTACATGACCGAAAAGAAAACTGCAATTTTTCACAGTTGTTGCGTTTAACGGATATTTGTGTTGTTTGAGCTTGATTTAGTTTAGCGAACTGTATTTGCTTGGTTCACATATATCCATATACTTTTTTCTCATGGTGAATCGAAAAGGAATATTGAAATTTTAAAATTTAAAGGCGCCGCATTTATAAATGACAATATTTCCTTTAGATAAAATAATTAATTAGATGCTTATTTATCTCACCGTAATACATATATCGGTACTGCTTAACGCTCATCACGTTTCAATCTTGATTTTGGATCCAATTTAAAACGTAACGACTTAAAACACATTTGATCAAAAGTTAGTGTGAACTTAAATTTAAATCGTGCCTTATTAGAAAGAAATTAGAATTTCGTGAACTTGCACCGTTTCGAAGATTATTTAGATCTACGTTTTACTTTAAAATGCATTATGTATAAATCGATTAGAACCTGTTTTAATTTGATGTGTTTCAACTTAAAAAAAAATAATAAAAAGCCGTCATTATTTGGAGCAAAGAAGGTTAAGATATTAACGAACCATAAGGGACACACACACACATCAGAGTTTAACCGGCTATTTATTTTTATTTTATTTTTATTTTGTTGGGTATGTTTTCGTGCAATTAGAACGTAATATTTCTTAAAAAGTAGTTTTATATAATGCCTAGTAACGCACAAAACTCGTTACTATAATTAATCATACTCAATTTGCCTAATTCGAGTTTAAATGGGATTTTAAGTCGGCAGTTTTCGAGTAACAAATTTTGCATCGATTATACATCAAATCACCGCGCACCGTTTACATTCAACTGTAGCACGTTACGCAATTTTCTCACATATTAATTACAAAATGTTTTTATCGTAATTCTCTGTATAAGAACTGTAATAATTAAGGTGGCGGCAAATGATTGATTGCACGCCGTGTATTAACTGCTACTTATGTTTTATGATTTGAACATATATATATAAATAAATAATTAGCTTCTCTCGTAAATAGGCCTGCTATAGTTTGTAATGCGAGTTAATAATGTAAATTCTAATTAACGAAATGGGAAGACTCTTTATAAACTTCTCTTTGGAGACGTTTCCAAACGCAACGATGTAAAATGGATTTGACGGTGTGTTTATGAAAACGAGTTTTTAGTTACAACTCGGATTACTTGGCAATATAAACAGCAAATAATTAGTTCTATTGGAAAAATGGTCACGAACATCTGGATCGGTCGATTTATAAAGACGTCTTTATATTAAAAAAAAAAGTTGTTTATACAGCTTGATATCATTTGATAAATGTCACAAGTGTTTTATAAATATTTATATATTTTTATAGGAGAGTATATTAAATTTTAAATTCAATCTGTTACTTTTTTTTACATTTTGTACTTAAACGATCGCCGTTTTTATGTTTATAATTGTATACAACAGCCTATCCACTTATAAAAATATAGTTATCTGCAATTTTAGTATGTTTAAAATGTATCGTAATACGTCGTTAATATTTTACTTTTCTAATTAAAAATAAACTAAATTCGGATAAAATAATATTAGAAATGGTAGGCACCCATCTATGACGGCTACAAAAAAATTAGCTCACGTATAATCAGATTAACTTGCAAATAAATCTTTAAGTATATAATTCGTCAGAGCCCAATTTTACAGGATCTAACTTAGCAATCAGAAATTTTAGCGTATCTCTCTGGATAGGTTTTCAAAATAAGTACATGGCAAAGCATTTTTTCCTTTGATGTGTTTATAAATCGCATCAAATACGACAAAAGCTTTTCGGGGTCTATAAAAAAGCTTGCAATTAGGCATATTTGGTAGGTATTCTAAAGTTTTACTTTTCCTTCACTTTTCATGTATACGTTATGTTAGATATATTATTCCCTAGATAAATATAATGTCATTTTCGTTTAAAGAATACAAAGTAAATAACAGATTAAGTCAAAAATGTCGATAGAAAATACGCGAACTAATAAGTAACTGTTTTAATGGTCCTCGCAGGTAATAATCCGAAGGATTTAGTCCTGAAGATCTCGATGGCCACCTGACGGAAGACCACGCCCAATCTGTTTATTACGACAGTTATAAAATTTCGTTTAGAGAATTTTATGGGGATTTATGTTTGACGTTAACGATTTGATAATTGGTAAAAATTGATAAAAAGAATGAAATTTTGATGACGCTACGTCATCGATAAGATTAAGTCAGATTACGTATAATTTATGTCCCAAATTACGACAATACGCCACGTGTTGCAGTATACCTATCAATGACCAAAATACTTACACCACTTTCGACTAAAGTCTAGAAATTCCGTTGATTCCCGTCATCATACATTTACAATAACACACGTTGCAATAGTTAATAATAATTTATTATTTGATAACTCTTATACGTTATAAGTGTTTCCTTAAAAAGCGATTTTCTAATTTCTCGTCAAATAATAATAATAAAAAAAGGAATAGGTAATATTTATTTAGGAATGTATTTTTCTTTCAATTTATAGAAATAACGCTTTCATAAAAATTTTCGACAAACATATACAGTAAAAGTTTAGATATAAAACGCTTTTCAGTAGCTGCTCCGACACAAACAACACGACAGTTATAGAATTTTTTACGCAAAATATAATATGTCGAAAATAAAATTCTTTTATGTCGAATTTTGCTACACTGCGTATCTTTATTATTTTTCAATATGGAACGTTCCCAATTTTCTAATATATGGAATACAAGCATCGTGAAACTAAATTAATTTTTTTTTTGTATGGATCGGCTAAATTTTTTCGGCATTTTTTTAGTAGTTAGGCTTATTTAACGGTCTTTATATACCAAGTTTTTAACAAAATACTTAGAAACGATGCAGTTTACGTAAAACAAATATCATTTAAATAAACATAGATAATTATCTACCCATTCTGAAAAAATTTCAAAAACGTTTTTGATTTATAAAACGTTCAAAGTGTAGGTAAGTGTTATAATTTTAATAAGAAGAACAAAGTTCGAAACGTAAATAAAAACGTTCCATCTAAATAAATAGTGGTCTAGTGAAAAGTATTTGGAAAAATATAAAATAATGGCGTATAAAAAGTTGGATGTTTATAGTTTTTTTATATTTCATAACGGTTCCACTCCATTTGCATGTTATTTAAGAACCCAACATCTATCAACTTTTCCAAACTTAAATGCGCGTCGCTACCCTTTCCTTTAGTTTTATTTCTGTACGTTGAAATGTCACGTAAAATTACAAATTGAAACGCATAAAATTATCGGTAGTGGCTAAGTGTAAAATTAAACAATGCGCCATTTGTTTACCTAACCATGGGCACATAAATATATTAAACGGAGTAGATACGCTAAATTAAAAAATAAATAAACATTTTTCATATCGCAAAGGACGTTATAAAAGGCAGTTAAACAAAAGAATCTTATTTAACTTGCATGCAGTATAGCAGTAAATAATAAATATTGCATCTTGAAAAAGGCAATTTTACTGGTAGTACCATTTTTACGGTGAAGATAAAATTTTTAATCTCAACATTTATATTATTTATCTTAGCAGTAAAGACGGTGTTTCTATTTAGTAATAAACAAAAACGGCACGAAATGCATTTCATCGATGATTTATCGGGCACATTTTAAAATTGCACGACATTTGGATGTGATCCCATTTAATTCTGAGTAAATATTTTCCCTATAAACTTGATTTAGAAGCGAAGATTTCGCAACCGACGCGACGCGACGCGAGTTACGTCGCGTTTTAGACTTGTTCGGAGGGTGCCCATGAAATATATAAAAAATATAGAGTGTCGATCGTAAATTTTATATTCGAAAATTGCATCGACGTAATATAAGTGTGATATTAACCGTTTAATGTGAATTCGCTAGATAAGTGACTAAAGGCTGTACGGCATTTGCGAAATTAACAATCAAATGTCATAAACGCGCCAACAATCAATTTGTACAATAGTACCTATTAATATTAAACATTAGTAAATGATGAACGAAACGCCCCACTTACCTAATTGTAACAGTAAATACCTAGCAAGTGGGTACATTATGTTGTTTAAAATAATTGTATTATCATTATGTAGATATTAAAAATAGTATCATGAAGAAAGTAAATTTTGAAAACGTACTTATTTATTTTATAGTTATGTAGGTATATTTGTCATTGCATAAAAGTAATAATTCGAGAATTAATAGGTACCTGTCATAAACATTAGTTTTAATGCATTATTGGACAAGTAATTGTCCAACAGAAACGAACACCAACTCACAATCAGTGTGATATATTGTACGTACTTATGTTATGTTTTATTTCAAACACAAAATATTTGAAGTACCAATTGTGAACAATATCCCACGTAAATAACGCAATAGCGGACAATATTTTTTTCGATTTTTATACGTAGAAGTTGGCGTGTTTTCTGGAACGGAATGCGAAAACAGTCCAGTCCTGTTTAAACGTTGTTGATTAAAAACTTTAGAAACGTTTCGTTATTTATCATTTTCGCAAACTCCCACCTCTACACGCCTTTCTAAATTCTACGTAAACTAAATTAATTGCATGTTCATTTCTGTTGGCTATCGCTTCTGTTATTGCTACTTTTTGTTTTAAAAGGTCTCCATTATTATTAAGATTATTCACATAAACCTGTTGTTTTAAGTATTTCTATAAATCAAGTGGGGTAATATCAGGTGAACGAGAAGGTCATGTTATAATAAAACCCAACCATTTATTAGTAAAATTTCTATCCAGCCGCAGGCTATCACTTAAGGGTATTTGGTACAGATTTTCAAAATTATTTTTTTCTGTTTATTTTATCACATATAGATAATTTATAATGTTTATATGGTAGTAAACGCAAAATTTTTCGAAAAAAACAAACGTGTGTACTAGTAATTGTCGTTCAAAGTTCAAATCTAATTTCGCGTCTATCTTGAAATCTAGTAAGAGAATTAGAAAACTTTTGGTTTTGCAAGTAGAATAGCCAATGTACTGTTTATTGAAATATTTTCATTGCAATAAACGCAATAACTTGTATATTATAACTGTTATAAAAATCTACAAAAATGACGTTTACACAAACTCTTAATTTGTCGTCCTAGAAAATACTTAACTGCGATAAAATTATATTCATTGCATAGCTTAAAATATCTACGTTCAAGTTTAATTTAATAACTTCATCGACATTTTTTAGTTTTCAAATTAACGCGAAATTAGAAATCGAGTGCATTTTCGATTTTCCATTCCGTAATTTTGTCTCCGTCTAATTTCTCCCACTCGTAAAATACTATTCTACCGCACGTGGGCCAGTAGGGGAGGTAAACATTTGATAAATACCGAAAGCAATAAATCTTTATTGCTTACGATTTAGTGGAAGTTATGATTTTTAAGTTTGACTCGCATTTTGAAATGGTAGTTTTAGTCGTAATTATATTTTGATGGATTTATTTATATTTATAATTAGATACTTATTAGGTAATTAATATATTTATTTATAATATTTATACCTTCTAATTATCTGTAGGTACCCTATAAGTTTAGTAGACAAACTGATTTTAATTAAAAGTAGCGGAACTCGTGTCCTTAACTTGAATTAAAGACACGTAAATTACGTAACGTAAATAGAAAATTACGAGCAGAATGCATATATATATATATATATATATATATATATATATATATATCGAAAAAATAAATATTTTCGATTTCAAATTGTATATATTTTTCTTCTCCTTTTTTCTATTTGTATATAGTATATAATTTGTAAGTATGTATATATTATTTGAATTGCTGCCGTACAGCTAAAAAACAGCAGCCTACCCTGCTAAACTAATGGGCTCTAGGGCCTACAACAAAATAAGACCTTTTTTTCTATTTTTTTGTTTGACAATTTTTTATGTGGTATATGATTTTTTATGGTCTAACATGAAAAAAAAATTAGTAGATATCTCATGTACAACTAATTACGATTATTTACGATATTTTGAGCTAACCAATACTGTCGAAAGACTTATGACGTCATCTATTTCTATAAACTTTCCACGTTTTTTATAAACCAATTTTTATAAGTCGTGGAATAACTTGAAGCTTGAGTTACACCTGTGACTAAGGGTCGGTTTTTTCACCTCCCAATAAATTTACTTGACAAATTTTACCATGGAAACAATTGTCTGAACAAACGTTTCAATGGTAAATATGTGTCGATTAAATTAAATGGAAGATGAAGAGATCGGCCCTAAATGTATAATGAGCGTAAGCGTAAAGATACATTTAATTTTGAATTATCTTATGATGCATCGGTTTCTAATTTCTTTGTATTTAATAAATAATCTTTTATTCGAAAAAATCTTTTTCTTTTTAATAGTAGCAAATAGGAAACTAATTTTTACATTATTCAGAAAATTCAGAACAGCAAGTCCGTTCGTAGACCGAAGGTTTATGATTCTAGAGCTAATAAATTATGTTAATCCGTAAACCAAGGCGTTTCTAGGATCGCTGTCGGTTCCGTATTGTCCTCAACTATTCGGGTAGTGATGGTAACATAAAAAAATTGGGGAATATATTAGTGGCGCCCCTATAGCGGAATAGTTTGGCTAAATTACCTACAAAACACCCTTAAAAGTTCCCTTGCGAAGCAAAAATATGAGCTTCAGGACAACGTTCTGAAATTTCATGTTTGAACTTCTACTGACATTAGAAGTAATTCTTTTCTCTGACAGTTTTCGTTTTTACCCAAATAATTAGTACCCAATGAACAATTTGATGTTTCATTAATTTTAAACAACCCCGTATGTTATATCGACATTCTATGACTAAGGTATTTTCAAAACTAATTAAAACATTTTATAAAGAACAACTTTTCCTCTAAAAACGAGAAAAAAATACTTAGGGTCCATCCGTGGACACACTGAATGTATAAATAAAAAAACTTTACTTTAGATAATGTTGCCGAAACGCGCCTTTTAGTTTAAGAAGTTACGCGTTATGTATGAACTTTAAAGCTGATTGCGCCAATGTATCTTAAAATTATAAGCTTAACGTCACATCGCAACTTAATTTTGCATAAGTAATTTAAATTATTGCATGCAAAGTAGATGTGTGAATTGTCGAAGCGAATTTCATATGTGGAATCATTAATTATGTATAGGTAGGTATAATATTGTTTATTTGTGACCTTTCTTACATCTTTAACGTTGCCTTATTATATTACCATTAATTTATATTACATATAATCAAAAAACCTTTTTTACTTTCCATTCGTCTTTCTAGTTGTTAACAAAAAAGATGAATTAACTTCTTTTGCTGAACCATTCATATTTTATTTTAAAATGATAGCTAATTTATGTTTAATAATATGATTTATTAAAAGTTTATTATTAAGATTATTTAAAGTTATTGGTTATGCCTTGTTAGATTTTTATTTTGACAACAATTTTTAGAATTTACTTACAATAGCAAAATATATACGTTCAACTACTGTAACGTGTTTGTATTCGGTTTAAGGAATATTAGTTACACAGTATAATAGTTAGATATAGCTTATCCAAACTTATATGATTTTCACGTCATCAATACAAGGTTACTAGATGATGTCGTTTCACACAGTGGTATCACCTCACACCTCGTATTTTGACAGTTCTAATAAATTGTAGTCTTTATTTATATCATCCAATATGTGCGCAAGTAAATCATCTATAGAATATGTCACTTTAAACCGAATTACAAATAAACAATCTAGTAACTTTTTGTCGATGACGTGAACATCATATAGGTTTGGATAGGCTATATCATCCCAGAATATTTACTTATTACGGGTTTAATAAGTACCTACGTTAAGAATAATTGTCAAAAGTAGTCGACGATTAAACACGAGCAAAATAACTGTTTTGTGGCGAGATATATACGAGGACCGTTTTTTTCAACCTCCGATGGTCCATAAAAAAAGACAAGTGTATATAAAAAAATGATTTTATTACTAAAAGTTATATACACTTACTGTTACTTTTAGACATAATCACCTTGGAGATTGAGGCATTTGTCGTACTTGTGGACAAGCTTTCCAATACCCTTTTCATAAAATGTTGCCGCCAATGAATTAAAATGAGTCTTGACGTTGTCTTGAAGTTCCTTCCCTTGCCACGTTTACGTGGCTGCAGCCCAGCTCGGAATGGCGTCAAGGGCTCGTCAATGACGAAGCGTGTGGTGGGGAAGATGCGCAGACGCTCATTGTGCACACCAACCACCTACCACTCGCCTAACGTTTACGCTGTGCGATCGGAAGTTGAAAAAAAAACGGCCCTCGTATATTCATGCAGGTCTACTTAATTAAAAAAAAAAAAACAAATATCAGTGGCTACAACGAAAAGACAAATTAAACAGATAGGTTACGGGTTCAAATTAAGGAATTGCTAATATTTTATTAACTCAAATAGACCACAGAAAAATCTTAACTGGCGAAGACGTAGTAAATAAATCTTTTGAAATGGGCAAATGCTTGTAACAATTGGACTGAAGAACGGCTGCTATTTAATCAGATGAACCGGGGCTCGTATTCATTAGCGGACGAGCTCCCGATTGAAAACTAAAAAAGTTTGTTTTTAACATAGATGTCGAAACTGTTATATTTCACCGCGTTTTAAAAGTCATTCAAAACGATATTTCCCCATCAAATTTAACAATTACAAAGAACACGATTTCTAGCATTTTCGTGCATAAAATTTATGAACATATGTCGATAACCTGCATGTTGTATTAACGAAAAAAATTATTAAGGAACTTTTACTTGTGCAGTTTGTTCCACAAAAGCGTGTTGGTAAGTACAAGAATGCAAGATGACTGGGTCGAAAGTGCAAAGTGGAAAATGTTGCGCAACAAGAGGTAGAGCCGAATACTATAACGGCGGCGTAGCAAAAACCAATGCTCTCTGAAAAAGCGCATACGCAGATGTTTCGCTTGAGCGCACGCGAATAAAAAGACATATTGGTCAAAAATTATTTTTACAGATAAATTTTCATTTTGGGCTTGGAATTTGGGCGAAGAACGCTTGGTCGACTGCCGCAAATAAAATCGTTAAACGTCATGTAAAAATAGGTACATGTTTGGGGACGTTTTTCAAAATATGGATTCCGGGGAGCCTCGCATCTGTTTACTAAAAATTTGAATACTGAAGAAATGACAAAAATTTACCAAAAATATTTGATACCATCTGTCGTACGCTGGTTTAGCACTAAGGATCGGACAGCCGCCTATGTCAGACGTGAAAAACCGAAAAGAGGATAACGACAATGGAGTGGCCAGTATATTCTCCAGAAGACAATCCCATCGTTTGAGTTGAAGCTTCGCAAAGCACGAATCTACAATTTGAAACAACTTAACAAATAAAACGAATAGGGCGCAATTTTTCCGTCGGATATGCAGAAATCTAATAAATAGTATGACAGCTAGATGAGATGCTGTCATACGTAACAACACCGATTAGCCAGCGTACTAGTACGTCTGCGTCATCGACAAAGCATTATGCTTGTAAATTAAATGACTAGTTTTCAAACAACCACACGCTTTTGTGGAACAAAAATGAAACTTTCAGAAGCTCTAGCGCTTTAACTTAGGGCTAAAAACGGGTAAAAACGATCTTGTCGATTAATTGAAATTAACGAAAAATTAATTAAAAATAACGGGCGTCCAAAACGTTTTTCAGTCTAGGTTGGCTGTGGAAAGATGGAAAGTGAAGTGAACTACCTCCAGACATTTTAAAATTTTTCAAATTGTCATGTTATAAATCTCGTTTGAGTTTTAATCTGAAGACGTTGGCGAAGCAGGCCACCGAAATATTGGTTTTACAGGTAGGAGAACCAGGTGGGTCCCCGCTTTTGGCTGTCCGAGATATGTCGAGGGAGCGAGCGCGGGCCACATATCGGACTCTGGTGGTTGAAAATATCTGGTTGGTATTGTAGTTTCGGATGGCCCAGAGTACGGGAAAGCTAAAAGACGCGAAGCACCTTCAGGTAGTTCATCCGCATATCCATTGGATGGAAAGAGGTCCATAAATTATTTCTATCGTGTAGTAATTAAGAAAATCGCTTAAATCGAGACGTGCGCTTTTATTTTTCCACGGCCAATCAAGACTGAAAGTCTTCTTGGACACCCGTCACCTAGGTATAACGTAATAAACGTCAATCGCGTAAAATTAACTGCGTTAAAGTAATGAAATACATATTAATAAGATTTATTAGCTAATGCTACTAATAATTAATGTATGTGGAAGCTGTAAGAGCTAATGTATGTAATGTAGCAATGTAGAAGTTTAACTGTTTATTTAAACAGATACCTACCTATCGCCTAGTACCTAATCACGGTGGAATAGTAAAAGGAAATTTCAAATACTTGTACCTATAAATTTCGAAACATAAACAGCTACACCTACGTAGTAAAAAAGAACGATCTTAATGGAATAATACCTACGGATTGATTAGATAAACGTCGGTCGATTTGGTTCTTCAGAAACGTCAATCATACACGGCTGCCTGCAGTGTATTATGTGCATTTCAGACACATCTGAATGACCACATCGCTTAGCGCACTTCTTTTATCTACATCTGCTTTACATCGCACTATTTTCAACTATTAAATATATTTTACGGAGCTTAAAGTTCAAAAGTACGTGACCACGTGCTCGTAGTGATCGGGACGCCTCTCTATCGCGCATCTTTTTTGCACTACGATATTTACATAATTTGGACGATCCGCATAATACAATTCTTACCTATAGGTACTTAAAAATAATTAAACTAGGTAAACGCGTGAAGCATTATGAGTTAATTGATGTGGAATTCCTTATAGTGAGTGAGTTGTTCGAGTTTACGGTTCAATTAATACGTAATTATGTAAAATTTATAGTAATCTACGTTTTTTTTTTGTATAAATGGTACAGAATGGTTCAAGTATTCGATAGCATCTCGCGATAATTCTAATGACATTTTAATTAACATACATACGGTACCGCTTTGCACACATTATTACACATGCTAACTAGCGATAATTAACATTAAGTGCTCATTCAGACACAAGTCAATTGGACTTATTTTAGGACACGTTCTATTATAGAAAACACAAAAATATTACTAAACAAAATTAAAATTGTAGAAATAATACAGTAGGTAATATCGTATACAAAAAAAATAAGTATAAAAAAGAACGAATTCGTTCTAATCGAATATAATTATAAATGTAATGCGAAGTTTGACAAAGAATAAATGGAAAATCTTCTGACGCGCGCTTTTAACATTTCAACTGCTAAACCCAAACGTCTAGGCGAATTTATAAAATCCCTTCCCTCCCGCTTTTTAAATTAATGTTTTGTATAAAAAAAAACACACAAACTGAAAAACCTCGTGTAAAATTTAAACTCGCGTTTTAGAACGTTATTGCAAACAAAAGTGTATAGTACTTACATTTTAGTATAGGCAGACGTTGAAATTAAATGCTTTATTTGCAGCAGTAGGTTTACGTGTGTGCATTTCGCCCCTGTATAAAAAAACTTGGGATTAAAAACGTCAGTTCTGTTCAAACAGTTTAATTAAAAATTTAAATGGATTTTTATTATTCAGAGGTTTTTTGCGCACAAGTTGCGAATGGAAAATTTATATCATTCGCAGGATTTTAAGAGGCGTCTAATGTAAGTAAAGTATCTACAATTTTCGAATCTAGGCGGTTCAGATAAAAAGGGCGTTGTTTATAACATATACCTATACATAATTTACGTGTAGTGAGACGTCCGAAAAGGGGGAACGTTCGATTTTAGCGAATTTTATTGTTTCGACAGAAGTTTAAATTATTTACCGAAAAACTCGAGCGTATTTTAAACCATCACATTTTTACACGAATCGCGCATTAAATGACGAAGCAATCTGTGGTCGATGTCATTAATTTTGATTTGAAAATTGAACGCCGAAATCGTGCACAACGTTACATGTAATAGCAAAATTATATTTACGGCCACAAAACCGGAATAAAGTTGCAAAAATGCAACTACCGCGCTTACATTGCATGCATGCAAATGCAATTACAAACCAATTACGAGTTTCAATAAGGTCAACTGTCAAACCGCGTAACATTGATATTTTTTATTTTTATGCCGTCGACTGCCTAATTAGGCCGTTCGCGTATAAACGAAATTCCGCGTTTCACATTTACGAAAAACTAGATTATAGAGATACAAATTCGGTTTGTCCGTCCATCGTCGAATATCTACATTTTTCAGTAAAGCCCGACTTGAAATTGAATACAACGGTAATGCTTTTCGGATGAATTTGTAGTGGTACATATGTAATTTGTCGAAGCATTTAATATTACATTAATTATTGTGAAACTCTATTCCGTATCGTGTGGCACTTACTTGTTTAGTGCCGACCGCAGTTAACTGTAATCCTACACGACAAGGTTTTGTGCGACACAAGTTGTGTCTTCTGTATGTGCAAATACCGGCGGTGTACTGTGTACTCTGTCGAAGGGTGCATTTACCAAAGGACGAGGATTCAGAATTCGGTGATATCCCGATCCCTAGTTCCCATTATATTGACTGAAGCCGAGTAAACATCGCCGTAACCAAATACACAACCGCATCTGGTACGGCCACGACAAACCTATCATTTGCATTGATTATGAACTAACACGGCTCGAGTACCCCCGCCCCGCCATGCCCCCCCCCCCACCCCCCGTCGGTGTTCCTGCCTAATTAATTTACGCGTAAATAATTTCGATTCTTATTTGAACCAATTTAACGTCGAAAAGCTTCCTTTTTCCATTTTTTACAGCAGCAACAAGCTCTATAATTAATTGTCGACCTCGAATTTTTATAATCCCTCTCTCTATGGTGTAATTTCACGGACGGGGAGAATCTTATATTATTTTGGTGATAACTGTGCGCTTGTGTTTCGTGTTATGATAGCAATAAAATGTTATTATGGCTGAGCGTTTACGGAAATGCTATAGGGAGTAACAGAAAATATATTATATTGTTTAGGGATGTTTACCCCAAAGTGAAAAAGCAGCTGTCAAATAGATAGCCGACGTTATTCGGGCACAAACGTTAGATAGTTATTTTCTTTATAAATCAATATTGCGATTTATCCGTTGCAACAAAACAAGGGGCGAAACGGAATTCCCCTTTTCTGCTTGAAAATCGGCTCTTTATTTACAGGTTTGATCGTCGAGCTAAATAAATAGGTACTAGTTAGTACCTATCCTAATACGATTTTTTTTTTAATTTTAATTACAATATTTTAGGTACCTGCCTACGTATTAACTCGGACGATTTGTTGGTATAAGTACTGAATTACGTGTAAAACGTGTAAAAACCCACATGTATTTATGTACAAATAATACACTATAATGTTTAATTATGCAAGCTTACTTATAAACGAAGAAATAGTTCCTGAATCTCGTTACCACCCATGGTGCTTATTAATTAAGTGCATTCGTCTTTAAATGTGCTCATAAATAGCGCAATTTATTCCGGATAATTCCTCGGCATCGTGTTTTACTGTAAAAACAAAACCGTTCGTGGCTTATGTGGAACAGGGATATCTAGGATGCGATGCATAATAATTATCTACTTCGAACGATAACATTGCAGCTAGAATTTACAACCCTCGTTGCCGCCTTACGTCGCATAATTACGTCGCACTCGTGTAATTAACGACCCAATTTCAAATAATTAAAAACCTATAATGCAATTAGAAAAAGATCTTCCGCAACGTATCGTGCCAAGAAAAGAGAAAATCACGCCATAGATCTACTCGGGCACATAAAAACAGCGAGAGTATTGCACCTCGGCATCGCCTACACCCTTGCATGTGCAGCTGCAATATTTCACTTGTGCCTTGATAAATTTATACCCGCAACCTGAAAAATAGTAAATAATATAATAAACAATATTATATTATCTCGTGGTATCACGAAATCTATTCAACAACGTAGGCGAACTAGTATTATATGTATAAATGATGTAAAAAGATTACTGCCATACATTACGAAAGTACACAAGCTTGGTAGCAGTTCTATAGGTACTTTATTATTAAATTACTTTACTTCCAGACGCCATTAAACATAATGCACTATGCTACGACAAAGCTACGTTTTGAAATTACGGCATTTCGTTATTTATTTTATGCAGAATACAAATAATAATAGTGAACGCGCCCGAGCTTTACAACTTAAATCAATATACGATGTCATAAATATTTAAAACGAGAGTCGCCATTGTTGTATATGTTGAAACTAGATGAAGGAAGCGATAATTAGGTTGTTTTATGTAATAGGAAAAAATCCGACGAACCGTAATAAAAATAATTATTTTGTTTGGATCACTTTGTCGATGCAAGTGTCGATGTTATGGAGAAAAAAAACATGTAGAATTCGCCTTTACTTTTCGTTTGTTTTCGGGAAACGCTTTCAAATTCGTTAAATGGTAAAACTAAAAATACAAAACCGGTCCCAAATTCTATTAAGAAATACAGGTGATAATCGCTTCCCAATCGGCGCCGGCGCGACATCTGCGCGCACAGCAAACGATTTGACAACAACAACAACATCGACTTGTTTAATAAAACTAATATCTCTCGTAATCGATTTTTTTTAAACGTGGGTTGAACCGTAAACGAACGTATTCAATGAAAATAATGCACCACGATCGACAAAATAGTGGCCAACGAAAAAGAAGAAGGCGACAAAGTCGAACACGTCAAAAATTAATGGTATTTATTATTTACGAAAAGCTCGTTGGGCAGTTTTCCTTTAAAATTATAATTTTAAAGCGCCCATTTATGCTTCCGTTTGCACAGACGCGACGGGACGTAACTTACGCCTTCCTTAAGTAGGCTTAGGAAGACATTTGGAGCACTAACGAGATTAAACAATGTACTTATATTAATAAAATGCGAATAAACTATAAGTACTGTATTTCATTGTGTTTACTGTGTTTGTTTCATTGAGGACGGACCAGCCGGCGTAGGGTGATAGAGGACCTCAACACGCATCGATTGGATCTCCATATGTTTTATCCGAAATTTGTTAGTTTAAAAGTTATTTAGGTTTTATGTATTTTTTGGCTAAACTCCGGTTTTGTCCACAAACTAGCGCCATGATTTCTTTTTTATAATAGTAGCCCAATAATTTGCCCATCATCCTAAACAATAATTTTTTTATTCGAACTGAAGGTATTTCAACAAAAAAGAATCTTTTAAACATTTTATTAAAGCAACCCTCTAGCTAAAAATAAATAGATTTAAAGAAAAATTAGTACCCATCTTAAAAACTTCTCTACATTACCGGCAATCGGCCCTAGAAATTTCATCTGACCAGCCCTGTGACTTCACGTCGAAAATTTTGTGCAAAGTGAAAAAAAAACGAAAATTTCACTTGTTATTTTTAATCGAGAATATTTACTTTAGTTATTGAAGGAATATGTATTTTTTAATTTTTGTATAATTATAAATTAAATCAAGTAAAACAACTGGAATAACAATAATAAACATTTATTGCTTTCATTACAATAACTGATCGAAGTGGCCAACTCTAGCAGCAATGCACATGCGGCATCTTTTTAAAAAATGTCTCTTCAATTTTCGAAATGTTAATCTGTTTTTTCGAATTTTTTCATTCGCTTCGGTCAGTTTTCTTTTGTAATTCTTACAAAGAAGAATATTGTTTGTGATGTATCAATTCTTTATAGCGACTACAAATAAAAAAGTCGACCGGATTTAAGTCCGGTGACCTTGGAGGCCAAGCTATCGGCTATTACAACTAACAAATTTAAAAAAGTCCAAAACACTAGCCAAATGCACAAAAATACGAAAAAAAAACACTTAAAACAGGCGATATTTCAACTAACAAACAAGCCGGTAGAGCAAAGGCAAAGGAAATCACTACGAGAAACAGCACGATGTCACTTTGACACTTTGTTTCTTATCGACGCTAACCGATCCTACTTATAATGCATTGCAGGGTACTAATTACATCCACAACAACTTATCTCACATTTCGAAAAAACGAAATTTTCGTCTTTTTCACTTTGCACAAAATTTTGGAAGTGAAGTCACGGGGCTAGCCAGATGAAATTTCTAGGGACGATTGCCGGTAATGCAGAGAAGTTTTTAAGATGGGCATTAATTTTTTTTCTATCTATTTATTTTTAGCCAGAGGGTCGTAAAGTTAAGGAATAATTTTTGCTTTAAAAAGATGTTCGAAAGACACTTTTTTTTGTCGAAATACCTTCAGTTCGAATAAAAAAATTATTGTTTAGGACGATAGGCCCATTATTGGGCTACGATTATAAAAAAAAAAATCATAGCGCTAGTATCTACAGTTTAGCCAGAATACCGAAATTTGTGGACAAAACCGGAGTTTGGCCAAAAAATACATAAAACCTAAATAACTTCTAAACTAACAAATTTCGGATAACACATATGGGGGTCCAATCGATGCGTGTTGAGGTCCTCTATCACCCTACGCCGGCTGGTCCGTCCTCAATGAAACACCCTGTATATATGCCTAGTTTTGAGCCATTACACTTCTTGAAAGTGTTTTTACTTTTATATCATTTATCTTTATGCAGGTAGTTATCGTGATTTTATGTAAGTAACTTTTCGAGAACGATTTCATTGTGTTAGGTTCAGGGTTTGTCTCTTTTAAGCACAAAATATCGCATAAGCGCAGATGGCTAACTGAAAAAAGAGTAATGAAAGACTTGCAAGAGACTCTAGAAATTTTTCAACAAATCATGTAATACGAATGTCATCAAAAACTCCTAGAATTTCTAAAAGAAACCTTACAGTTGTCATTTTCTCCTTCTCGAACTACAATTTCTGAAGATCGGATTGAAGACGAAGCAAAGTTAAAAAGTCGTACTAACTATGAATCTCGAGAAGCACCGTCTCATTGAAATTATTGAAGGTTTACATTATCTACACGGCGCTCTATTTTTGCCTTTTCTAAAACTAATAAATTATTTCAATTAAATATGCGGTTAAAGTACGCAATAATTTTGTCCAACGTTTGGTTTGATGCAAATAGCCGATGACCTTTACGGCTAAAATGTTACGAACCACCCTAGAGCTTAAACAATGTTCCAATTAAAAGTAATTGGAAACTGTATCCCATTCCAATAAATGTCAACCGCGATGAAGACTATATTATGAAGAAACGTTACGAGAATATAAAACAACAATTAATTTCACTCGAATATACCATACATACATAAGGTTGTAATTTAATTTGACGTTTTGTTCTGTACAACTGAAATTCTTTCGAATCTTTTCCTTTTAACGTTAAAATTCTTATCTTATTCTGGAATTCTATGCGATATTGAAACTGCGACGTTAGACAACAATTACCAGAAAGAGTTTTGCGTGGCCGTGTAAATATCGAGTTGCTGTTAAGATCGGGCGTTACACTAATTGGAGCGACGTTAACGGAGTATCATAATAAAAAACTGAAGTGTTTATGCGTTACTCTCTCGGCGAAGGGGATCTTACGGATCCGACATTTTTAGCGAACACGCATTTGCATATAACAACCACCATCATTTGGTTTATAACTGCGTTTTAAAGCTTACATCCGCGAGCACGCCAACAGCAAAGGCACAAAACCACTTACAATTAGTGTAAATGCGTGCGTGAATCGTGCATATATTTATAATTTATTTATTCATTTAACATATTTTATCATTTAACCATCATAAACATATCGAGCCGCTTGTATTAAATAATTTAAAACCATTAAACTTTTATTTCCCGTCTAAATCAATAAAATCGCATTATCCGTTAAAAATATTGCCCATAATTTCTGATACGTCGCAATTACGGCTTAAATAATTTAATTCGCCCCGCCGAGCGACACGATATTGTCGAAGGCCTGCAAGTCAAAAAATATTCTCGATAATTTTCCAATTCCAAACCCATTAGTTGCGTAATGCGTTTAACAAAATCATTTTAATCCGCGGATCGTAGGTTCTCACTGTGAAATGAATAATACGCCTTCGGCGCTTTATCTTCTCGACATAACCGTTGAAAAATTTATTACTCTTATACGTTAGCTTCGTTTCGTTTGGGCCCGGGGGCGAGAAATTAAAAAAAAAACAAGTCTAATTTGGCGCTAAGGTTCAAGGTCACGTGCGTTACTCCCATAATATTATATCATATTTAAATTACTTTCCACCCACGCCACAGTATATTCACACTACCATAGATGAGTTTTATAGAGTTATCAAGCTCGGTCGATAGGAACGTGTAGACATCGTAATTTATTGTTAATATATCGTCGAGCAAAACGCATGCGTGCAGTTGCACTTAAAATTGAATGGCATTATCGAACTGTTGTTAGTGTTGATTATAACTTACGGTGACATTCGGAAGATTTATAGTTACCCCCCGCCCCACGCCCCTAATAAAGCCTAGTTCTTCCGCCGCTGCTGCCGCTGCCACGAACGCCTCTCGTTTCTGTTATTCTTGCCCAATAGAAAATACGCAGTATTAATCAAAACGTATTCCTAAATAAAATACGGTCACGAGTAGTATTATGCCAACGAAGCAAAAACTAAAACTTCAATAAAATTTATTATGGTCTATCTGCTTTCATCTCCAAATTGCAAACAATAATTTTAGTTGTATCAAGATCAATCAGTACGACCATAAAAACTATAGCGAAATAGAAAAAACTTAATAAGCTATAAAAGTTAGTGGAATTTTTCGTTAAAGGTATAAATAACAATAACGAGCCGGCACTGGGCGATCTGCTAAGATATTATCCCGTATTGTGTAAGATCGAATCGTTAACCAATTCTTCCATGTAATAACCGGGTATCAAAATGATTTGTGACTGGTTTCTAGTCTCGTTTCTATAGTGAATATCGCCAGAGATTAACAAAGCGCTTTTATATCAATTATTCGAGCAAAACGATATTTTACATTCGGTAAATTTTGGTCGATATTATACGCGCATACATTTTTTTTTGATACGAAATTAAAATCGGTTAGTTTAGAAATAACGGCAAAATAGTAATTTACTCGGTTAGGTAAATGATCCAAACAAATTACCTTCGTCGTACGTTGTTTGTTCGAAAACGCCGGAAACGATTACGGTACGATTTCGCGTTCTCGTTAAAAATAAAAATATTTTCCGACGCTCAACTTGTAAGTTGTTCTATTCAAAAGACGCTCGAATTTTTCAAGTTAAAATTCGCGCGGAAGTACAAAGAATTCAATAAACGAGAAATGAAAAAAACCTTTAAAAAAATTGTCAGTGTAATACAGTCGAACTTCCCCAAGTCGAATTTCGATTGTTTACTGCAAAAAAAATCGAGATATAGAAATACCTACGCAAAATGAGTAAGTAAAGTAACACGTCGACGTGCGTTTATCAACAGTAAATACAATATGTATGACTACGCTACTTGAATATATGATATCAACAAGCTATGTGTACCTACCTACTTACATACAGGTAAACATATAGACTATGTATAACATATTATGTAAGGTAGGGGTCCAAATATCTCCCGTGTTCCTAATATCGCCTGCCGTAGTTTAGCTTCTGGAAAATGTGCAGCCACGTGGTTAAGGGGATAGTAGTCGCTCGAAAATGAATACTTATATATCGTTTTTTTTATCGTTGGTAAGGACTTTGAAAAATTTCTTGACGTTGTAAACGATGTATTTTTTTATAATTATTTGATATTCTGTAATAAAAATTTATTGATCTTGTACGATAACAAAGGTAAGTTTTTAGATATTTTCTTAAAATCTGTGGGGAATTTGTAACATATTTTTACATTTATAGAATCTGTATTGGTTTATCTAGGTGATAATATCGATAAAAATTAAAACTTCCCTTTAGTAATCTCACAATTTCAATTTTTATAGACGTTTTATAGTTACTTACGACTTAAAACGTCTATAAAAATTAAAATAGTGAAATTACTAAAGGGAAGTTTCAATTTTTATCACCTAGATAAACCAATACAGATTCTATAAATGTAAAAGTATGTTACAAATTCCCCACAGATTTTAAGAAAATATCTAAAAACTTATCTTTGTTATTTTACAAGATCAATAAATTTTTATTACAGAATATCAAATAATTATAAAAAATATATCGTTTACAACGTCAAGAAAATTTTCAAAGTCGTTACCAAAAATAAAAAAACAATATATAAGTATTCATTTTCGAGCGTCTACTATCCCCTTAATTTACGCACTATGCACTTCTCCACCATATTTCACGAGGGTGCGTCGTTTCGTTGTTATTCTGTGAATTTTCAAAACATTTTCAGCCTGGCGAGTTATCAAACTAATCGTTTTCTTACTGTCATAGTATGTAAATTTCGTAATGTATCGCGATCGCCATTATTTTGATACCACAGTTATCGAGTCCAACATATTGTAAGGTTAAGATAGTCACCTAATATCGTCTATTATGTGATTTGATATTTGAAACATAGTTTTGATGCTAAAGGTTTTCATTTTTACAGAACGTCACAGCGTAAACATTGGGACAAAGTAACGATGAAACAAGCGGCAATAGCTGTAAAAAAAGAGATGGACCTTTTGAAGACATTCAAAACATACGACATTAAACAATTAAATGACAAAAAACCTTTGGAAAACATTTAAAAACTACTGAACGTACACCCAAGACTTAAGTCAATTGTTGCAGTGATGTGGTGGGCAATATATATGGAACAACTCTTTCAAATTTAAAAAGTGCATTTTTAATTTTTTTTTCAAACGGTGCAATTTTGTTTAAAATTTCGGCATCTATTCGATACAACCACGTAAACGCAAAATATGAAAATATATACACAGAAACAAAAATATGTAGGTGTTATAAAATTCGAGTTCAAAAGAAGTTCACCGGCTTCAAAACTCCCAAATTTTGATTCGAGTTATAAAAAAATTCGACTTATAGAAGTTCGTGTTAGAACTGTTCGACTGTACATATCTACATTGATGTTGATGATTATATTAATCCTACTTTTACAATTTCATTGACGTATATTTTAGAAAAAAACCTGTACTGCAATTAAATCGAAGGTAAATATCTCAAAAATCTAAATATAAACCTATATCACCAAACGATAATAAAATGCTGAACCCGAGACCCCATTTTAGTATCATTGAACTACGGATTTTAGTTAAGTAGCAAATTTAAAAAACAACGATACGTAATCGATAATTTGCATTACACCAGCAATTAATATAATTATTGATACGCGTTTAAAATCATTTCTATACACATTTCTAAAAGTCGAAGAATTTAAATACAAGTATGTGACTACTTAATATGTATTATAAAAATAACTTTATGATCAGGATACGTTTTTCTTTTTAAACAATTTTCTCGGAATTCGGCTCACTAAAATAATTTTAATAGATTTTTTTAATATATAGATATATCGTAACCAAATCGTAAATTAAATGTAATCTTTGCGAACTTTATTAGTTTTATTAAAATTAGCATAACATTATTTTAATTTAAAATTGAATAATCGAATAAGTTTTCGAACCTATCGCGAGCACCTTCGTTCCTCCAATTTTTTTTTTTGGCAAATACTTTGCAACTTATAATTTACTTAAACTTGTTGTGCCGGTAATTTTACTTTTTTACCAATTTAAAGTTAAGTTCATAAATTTAATAAGTTTACGTTTTTTGTGCTAGCTGTAAAGGCGAAATGTCTTTGGTGTTATGAGTCGCGTAAAAATTTACTAAAGCATCAAATAAAAAAAAAATAAAAAATAAAATTTAAAAACGTTTACAATAATTAAAAAATAAAAAACGATTAATTTCCAATCGAATTTAAAACGAGTTGAGTTGATAGTTGAAGATGATGCGCACTATGTAAATATTGAACATAATAAAATTAGGTAAGCACTATTTAATCGATTTTAATAAGTAGTGACGCGCGGTTCACTTAAATTAGAAGTTTTTGCATAATTAATTACAGAACCTTATTTAATTGTATACTCGGCCTATTTTAGTAGATTAATCTTGTTTAATGCAGTTAATTAACTTTAAAACTTAAATACGCATTTATGTAGTTAACCAATAATGACCGTTTTTTTCCAAAACTAATAATTTCTCATTCAATGTAAAAAGTACCTATAGGTTCATCACAAATATGATTTGGCGAGTTTAATATAAATAATAATAATAATAGTAATAAAATCCTGACCTTTTTCGTTGTAAAATCCTTTTGCAAAGATATGCCCCAAATTCAAAAGTTTCTCAATCGAACACGATGATGAAGCCACTCGACTTTAAACATCGCTGCACTAGTAAATCCGCACAACTGAAACAAAAATTTAAATTCAATTTACTTACAATTAGTCAGGTATAGGTAGGAATTATCATTTCTTACCTAAATACCAAACACCCTTTTCGATTTTAAAAAGTAAGCAACGGATGTTGCCGATTTATCATTAATTTATCGTCCTTAGAAAAACGCATGAATGTACACCATGAGTAATTTATTTATAAAGAACGACGATTGCTTCGCGTTAAACCTATTTCTCTTTAAATTTCTAGTTAAAGATATTAAATATGTTCAATTTAAGCTTTAATTTTAATTAATATGAAAATCAACAACGTCGCGTTAAGAACTTTTTAATCGAATTTGTTTTAACCGGAACTTTAAACGTGTGATTATTAAAGACAAAATAATCGAATCGAGTGGACGTGTTTAACTTGATGTAACTTATACCGTAAAGTACGTCTTGTATAAGTATTGGACGTTTACGGTTTTTCTCCCTATTTCGTACCTATTCCTTAAAAATAACGAATAATAATTCGTATAAAAATTCGTCTTATTCATTTTTCTAAGTACACGAACTCAAAATACCAATACAAAATAGGTGCCTATACAGGGTGTTTACTAAACACTCGACAAAAATTCAGGGGGGTTATTATTCTTTAGGATATTTTAAGATTTTTTTCGTTCTTGAAATTCCTTAGATTTTCGGAAAGATACTTTGTTTCAAAAAATCTCTCAATAACTGGCGTCCATTATTTTTATCGACGAAGCAAATTTCTCGATAGGGACTTCCGTAATAACCACGTTTGGGGGTGATGAAAACCCACATTCGGTACAGGAAGATCGTTTTCAACATCAATTTTCGTTAAACGTTTGGGCTGGAATTGTGGGCTACTGGCTAATTGGACCGGCATTTCTACCGGGAAGACTTACCGGCGAGGTGTATCGAAATTTTTTGGAAGAATTACTACTCGAGTTTTAGAATTACGGGACGCGTCAATTTAAAAAAAATAAATAAGTAAAGAAAGTGAAACACAACCTAATATTTATATATAGATTAAATATGTTTCACCAAGTTAAACAAGAAACAATTAAATTTTTAAATATTTAAACTAGCTCCCCTGCAAGAAATAATTTAATAAATAGATTCGCAGATGTTTCTACGGCGAATAAAAACTACGTATAACGTTTATTTCTTATTGTTAATAAGTAAACAATTTTTAGTAAGCAAACAAGTAAAAACATCTTTTAAAAAAAAAAAACGCAGTGGTAAACGTCGACAAATTAATTACATAATGACAATGCAAATTCTTCGTGTTTAGGACTCTATTCTTGATGCCGTTGTTGTTTTAATGTTTCTGCTAGGTATTAACTAAATAAGGAAATGTGTCGGGTAATTAAAAACGTTTTTACAGAAAAAAAAACTACGACAGATTCTTTTCGTCGAATTAAATGGGAAGTTCTTATATGCCAATAAGATGTCTTCCTGTAATAGAAAATCTTAATGAAACATAAATATAAGTATTAAATATTTACAGAATTACGGATGAACGTTCTAATTTTTTTAAACGTTTCTTAATCGAGCCGTCTAATTATTCAAATTACTCTATCTACTTATATTTATGTAGATTATATATATGTACTTATATGCTAAAATTTAAAGAAAATGTAGCTTTGAACGTATCTACCTGAAGAAACGCAAAAATCCTACAATCTTTTTTAAGGTTTTAACTTATTCCAAAATCATGTGATCGTAAAATTAAATGGGCTATCCGAGCCAAGAATTACCGTATAAAGTTTATCGTTGTAATCAAAAACATTTACAGTGAGAACAGCAAACAGCATGATTTGAAACGAACGCTCTAGTATAGTTATGGTTCCACTTGGAATTGCAAGCCTTTTAAATGGTTCAGTAAATGAAATTTTATTTTCATTACGAAAAGAATAAAAAGGTGAAATTGTTTCTTTTTATGAGCGAGAGGAAGTGATCGAATTACTTAAATAATTAAAGATTAACCTTTTATTCTACAATATCGCAGATGCTTCCACTAATTAAGGAAGTAATTTTAAATTTTCTAAGCAAAAACACTGTTTTAACGTATTATATGATATTAGATATGTCCGATCGTGCATTAAGACAATATCGGATTCTGAGAATTTAATTATTCTGTTACTTAATAGGGAAATTGTTTAAGCGAAAATTGTTCGTTTTAGGTTGCGGTTATTAACTACAATGATATTACCTATCTTTTGCTCGCGTTTTGGACAAAATTAAACTAAAAAAACGTAAACGGGCAAAACGTAAAAACGGTTTGAAAAAATAAGTAAATCCAAATCAATGAAAAACTAAAGCAGCAATTTTTTAAATCCGTATAAAGGAAAACGATGTTTGTGATCCCTTCACTGTATTATCACGTATTTACCACAGCATATGTACTGCTGCGGTCCCACGTTGGGCGCCATTTTATTTGCTACGTTACTGTTCCACTTTGTTTATTTTATATTTTAATTATATTCTATATAAATATATATATTTTAACTAAATATTCTATTTATAATCTTCGTAACCTTTCCTTATTTTAACTCCACAATTATCTACCCGTACAATTCTTCTTTTCCCCTTTCTGTTCCCTATTTAATCGGTCTCTACCCTTACACAGTAATTCTCACCCTCTTATTGTCCTTCTCTTTTCCTTGACCTTTTCGCTTCACACCAACATCCCCCATTCCATCCAAACACCTTTTTCATTGTTTTTTAATTCTTCGCTGGCTCTCACGAATTCTATTTGATATTCTGGCTCCACCGTCGCGGACTCTTCAAAATTTTCCTCTTATTTGAGGATATTTTTTCCTTCTTCTTTTAACTTTTTATTATTACACTATTTATATTTTATTTATCCTTTATGCTTTATTCATACACTATTTTCTTCCTTATTGCCCCTTTTTACATAACATTTTTTTTAACTTTTCTTAATATTTTTAATTTTCTAATATTTCTTATTAAAATTTTCAATCCAACTCCTTTTTATTTTAACTGCCTCATTGATCTCCTTCTATTTTTAATTTTCTCGTATTTTTATTGTTGGCCTCCCGTATCATAGCAGTACGTACGTCCTATTTAATTCTTCATTATAAAAATTACATAAAAATGTAAATTTCCATTTTTATATTTTAGCAGACTTCCTGAAAATCTTTTTTGTATTTATAAATAAATTGAAAATCTATAACTACTTTAAATTCTAAACAAGCTCTCCAATATCCTCCCGCCCAAGCCGTTGTGCGTGTACTAAAAATTTTCTACTATTTAACGTGTAGTTTTAAAAAAATTTCCCAATGTCACACGATAACGTCTTCTCTCTCTCTCGCGCGCGCGCGAAACCAAAGGAAATTTAATTTAAAATTCTCCCGTCGACGACGATAATAATTAATATGTTAATTTTAAAATTGTAATTAAAACGTATTTGGAGATTTCAATTTTTTTGTCGACGCCGAATTATGGGTATTCCGAGGAAGTAGTTAGAAAATTTTAAACGTTAATTGTAGATTTCTCCGAGTAGGTATATTTTACAACTTTACGGGTGGTTAACTTTAAAGAGAAAAACAATTCCGAGCACCGCATCGCCGTACCTGACCTTGTACCTACCTCAAAGGTGCCGAAAAGGACGCCACTTCCGCTGCGGTGGCGATTTGCCAATGTCTAACGTGAATAAAATAAAAATAACTAGTATTTCCACTATTCCCAGAATTGGAAATTTCGGGTAGGCCACACACGAACTAACGTCGGCGATTTCACGTTTTCTACTCTTTAACAGAACATTACGTCGAGAATAGCCGGGGCTATCCATTTTGTTCCATCTACGTATATTTAAATCGGTGCAATGGCAAAACGCTCCCGGACCAAATATATTGTCGATTAAAGATTAGATCTTAAACGTTTACACCGCCACCGGCCCCCGGAACGAGTTTTTATCAAAACTACTTACAAATTTGGTCGTAAAGCTTCGGCCGTCTATTGTTATTCGTTTAAAAATGCCATTTTTTACTTTACGACCTTCTGTCCCGTTGTTATTTGTCTTTAGGAATATAACCTTGATGGGTACGAAGGTAGATGAACTAATTTCAAATTGCTCAATTAAAATTTTTATCACCTTGTCAGGTTTATTGCCGTCTTTAAAGGAAATTACCACCTGATGGTAATTTCTAAAATAATACACGGAATTTAGTCGTGGAATTGCTCTCGTTAATACGATTTCGCGATGAAGAGTTATTACTTTATAATAGAAGTGCGATGATTTAAAATTGGAAAAGTTATCAGTAGGCCAACAAGGAACACGTGTTCGTTTACAGATGTTTTATTCTATTACACGAACAAGGTGATTCCCGAACATAAAACTAACGCTATTTCTTCAACATGTCTTGTTAGTATGTTCTTAGTGTGATACATGGTGTTACTACTGCGAGACTTTTGTGAGTCGTTATGCTACTCGAATAATAAAAATAGCTTTTAGTGATTTAGACAAACTGTTTTCTTGACTACTTTCTTGCTCACGATCAGTTATGTATAGTTACCATAGGTATGTATAATCGTTTATTTCCTGTTCCTGAATTTGTCTTTTTTTTATTTTGTGACAAAAAAAAATAAATTAACGCCATATAAAATACGTAGGTAACGAATTTGTATATTTTTAATCTTTAGTCCGGTGCACTAAGGAGTTTACCTCGGAACCCAGTTATACGGAATGGATTTTCATAAAACTTGTTTCGTGAAATTTCTAATCGTAAGAACTAAAATGTTTACCATTTAAAAATTACCGCTTACGATTAATAAATCATTTAAGGGGTCCAAAAGGTTCGATCTGGTTGCTCGACCATTTAAAAAAAAATATTATTATTTGTTGGCGACGACCCCTATAAGTTAGTAGTTTAAAATCAAAACATTTTAATTCTAACTTAACCCGTTCAAAAATGGCGGTCGTTTGTGTTTCGAGCCGTGCGCGGAGGTTTGCGGAAAACGCCGTATTTCAGTTGTACTTTATCGCACAGCTCTGGAATTAAAATTATTATTTTTGGCACGTTTCACACTACAGTTTTGATAAGTACGTTATTTTTCGTATCTTGTTTCCATTCGCCCGAAATTTCATGCGAAACTTGACACTTGCGATTACAAAAAATTCAAACTTCGGAAGGGTGATTTTTAGGGAAGGATTACACCATCAGTCTTTCAAATATTTTTTACAAATAAATAATACAGTATATTTGTCCTCTATTTGGCTACAGAATCAAAAATAAACTCATAAATATGCTATTTTTCGCATTTTTTGTAAACCTTAGGGGTAAAATCTCTGGTGGGCGACCTGCTAAAAATTTTAACTTTTTACGCTTTAAAGTACTATAATATATGAGAGTAAATTACAGTAAAAGTTTGAATTGCAAAATCAGGATATCATCTAACATTACTGTTGCACAATTAATATTCACCGTGTGCAAAATAAATAGCAAAATATATTAGCCAAAAATATCTGTTTTTAAATATCAAACGTATATTATGTAATTAAAGATAAATTCCAATAACCGAAGTTTTTTAATTTAATTCTCGCATTACCGATCTGCTAATCTATTGTTGTTAAGATTACTAAATTTCGTTAGTAATGACATTCACAAACGTCCATTGATCCAAGAGGATACAAACCTCCGATCGTTAGCTTCCCAGACGAGTACTAATTTTTATAATAATTATTATTTTATTAATTATATATTTAAAAAATCAATTAATTAATCTAATGATACTTAGGACCGGTTTTCCAATCGTTGGTTAACTACCCATTAGTCAATCGCCGTAGAAACAATCGTTTCGATAATTATTTCTATATTGATTGACTGATGGTTAAAATTAACTACTGATTGAAAAACCGACTCTAATTGTAAATAATAATTACGAATACAATCCGTTTTGTTAACTATAAAATATTTTGCTTCGTACATATGTAACTGCCTAAAAATTATTTCGTACCCCAGTTTGTATTAAACTTATTCTAGTTTGGAACAAAGGAATTTTAATAATTTTACCGAATCCTGTGTATAGGGATGTCAATAACTCTCGTGTAAGCTAGCAAACAAAAAATCAAGGTTAATATCACGATGAGTTTTACATGGAACCGTTTACACTTCGGTGAACTGTCGCCGAAAAAATCTACACTTGATAATAAAGATATAATAATAATTTGAACGATGACGTATTTACAAAATATTATGTAAACTGTACTAACATAAAACAAACAACCCCGATGCAAAATTTTCGACTTTCTTAATAAATGTTAATTTTCCTAACATTATTTAATGTACAGTCATAGACATAATTAATGTCGTCGATAACGTGCTTTATAGGCGTATTTTATATGTATATATGGTCTATATATTAGGTTATATATCCCATATACATATATAAGCACTTATAATATTTATGCTACGTTTAGGTATCGATTTGCTTCAATTTTTTATTATTTATTATTCATATTGAACGTTGTCGGCGACATTAATTACGACCATGACTACAATGAAACTTCTCTTAACGGACACCTCCAGATACCGGACACTTCTTAAAGTCCCGGCATTATTTTGTAGTATGTTTAATGTATTTTCCATTAACGAACAATTTTTTGGTCCCGCGAGTGTCGGTATTGCAAAATTTCACTATACGCACATGTATTAGTTTAATTTTTAGAAAAATTTTTAAAAGATAAAAATGGATCGATTTCGAATAAAAATAAGGCCGTTTGAAAACCTCCGCTTTTAGCATTAATAAATAAATATTGCAACATGACACGATAATTGCGATAACACATAAAATCTATTTGATCTCGGATTTACGGGAATTTTAATTGCACGTGCCTGTTTACCGAGCTCGTTTGTCGAGCAAATTATAACAATTCAAATAAAAAGTTCGATATTCTGATAGATTGTTTAAGAATCATTAACGGATAAGATGGATGCGAATTGTCTTTTGAAAACTTACCGACAATAATAGGAACCTAAGTAATGCGGGAAAACTTAATTATTTTCAGTTTAATATCCTATTCATGATAATACGTATTAGGCAAAACCACAAGGAAATTCTCTAAAGTTTAACCGAAGTTCATTTACACCAATCAAAGTAAGTCTAAAGACAAACGGCACGTCCGGAGCGTCCTTGATATTCAGAAACCAGGATCCTGTCGTTGTCCTGTTGTATAGCAACAGCATTACGAAAAAATATGTAATATTACGTCTAAAAACGAAACTGAATTATTATTTACGATTTAATCTATTTATTTTGTATCTAATCTTCCATAACCAAACACAACTGATTACTGTGGGAGTCGCGGCAATTTTCGTGCCTTCGTTTTGTTGACCCCACTTTACATTAATTTATTGACCTCTAAGTTTTTTTTTTTAAACGCACTGACCATGACTTCTTCAAAAGATTCGGCGTATTTCCGTTTCGCGTTCAAAGTTTTCGTAAAACATTGACTCGGAAAATTCGTTTTATTTTTATAAATGCGACCGGGGGCCCAATTCAAAAAGTTTTAATTAAAACGACGTTCCTGTAAAAAAAAACAACGTCGTCTTGCTTTCCTAAACGGTAGGTACAACTCGACAAGGGAACGTAAGTACGTACGGTGGCGGTATTTTTGTGTGGAGCAGCTTGCGTATAAGGAGTCGTCTAATTCGTATAACTGTTCTACCATCTGCGGTGCACTTTGACAGTTTCCATTTACTATCAATTCAGTATATTGCTTTACTGTTCGAAAGCATTATTTACTGGTTACCCGATCAATCGTAACTTCTAAAGAGATCGACTTCCGCACTATCGTACACAAGGATGCGACCGGAAGAACACCAATCGACCGAGTTTATACGTAATTTTTAACAAAAATTGATTATTAATTAATATAATCGATACTTATTAATGATTGCCAAAATTAAATTATGTGATAAATAAGTATGTATTACCTATATTTCAATAATGTTCACAATTGATAGTCAATTTAATTTTGTTTTTCTTTTTTTTGTATAAATAAAATCAACGAAAAGCTTAAAATAGTTGTTATTGTAATCTGCAGACATTTATCTACCTATAAAATTAAAATAATAAACAATTGTCTATAATCAATTTTATAATAAACAAACCGGAACGTTAGCCTTGAGGGTATTTTTCAATTGAAAATTATCTTTTAGTCGAACAACAAACCGTAAGTACGTACCTACCTAACTCGAATAATGTTTTGCTATCTGTTCATCTTAAAAACAAGTACAAATTGTTTATAAACACAATTTCTTGTGCGTTTCGTATGAAATTTTCCTACTTGAAGTTAATGACGATTTTCTGGTAACAATAACGATAATCAAGAAACATTCTTAGAATGCATTCGCATCGTTTAACAGGATAATTATTGCACGAACCACATAATACAGAAATTGTAATTTACTGTTTATTTACAGGTGTCGTATATCGAAATAAATCTACATCTACACGATTAGAAATTTATACATAACATAGTCGAGTAAATAAAGCCGAAAAATCGTTAAAACTTCGGAACTCACAAGAACAGAACCGATTTTGATGAAACTTTTATTAAAATGTTTGTTGTTTGTTGTTTCTTGCACTCAATTATTTGTATTGATACACAAATTATTAGAAGGTAATTCGAAATACGGGGGGGTGTTCAGGAAATGGTAAAAAATCTCTCGGAAACGTGTAAATCACGTCAAAATAATACCACAAGTGCCTATAAATATTTTTCCTACGGCTCTCGTCTGTTTGAGATATTCAACCTCGAAGTTGAAGAGTACAAATCTTTTTTTTTAAATGACGTCTAGTTTTCGTTAAAATTTAATAATTTTTGATGTACAAAACGCCTATGATACGGGAGACCAACAATAAAAATACGAGAAAATTAAAAATAAAAAGAGATCAGAGAGACTGATTGAAAATTATGAAAGGTGTGAAATTGAGAAATGTCAAAATAATAAAAATTTAGGGGATAAATAAAAATTGTAAGGGAGAAATTAAGAGGGAATAAAAGTGTAAAAGACCGTGGTAGAGAAGTGAAGGAAGTTGGAGGGAGCGTGGATGAAAAAATGAAGATTGGAAGTGTTGAAAGGAAAGAACAATAAAAAGGGTGAGAACTAGTGACTAATTATAAACAGAGCAAGACGGTTAGGTGTAGAAGGAACTGAAATAGAATTAGTATAATTGTTAAAATAGATAAAATAATTTAATATATTTAATTTATAACTTATATATATATATATACAGGGTAAATCAGGGTTATACATACAGGGTCTTAATAATATAATAATAATAATAAAAATGGCCGTAGTAATATGTAATAAATTAAGATCTTTCAAATGATGTGATAAGTTTTTTGATATCGCCTCAGTGGTTTAGTTGTTAAACATTTAGGATTCCCCAGAGTTTTAGGATAAAACAAGTACTCTTGTTTACTATCGATAAAATCAACCATATTCGAGAACATCATACATACAGAATAAGAAATTCAGGGTATCCTAGATATTATTTATAAAATCAAATATTATTTAACTGTGATTTTCTCGAAAATGGTTCATTTTATCGAAAGTAAAAAAAGAGTACCTTTTTTATCCTCAAATGTCTAGAAAATTCCAAAATATAATTAAAAGTTTAACAGCTTAAATCTCTCGAAATATTTTGGGGTTAGAAAGGTTAGAGCGTTGCAGGAAAAACATCTATAGGAAGGAACTTGTGACATTATTTTGACGTGATTTATATATTCCCGAGAGATATTTACCATTTCTTGGACACCCCATATTTTCTCGTAACAATTTGTTTAAACAATACTCGAGTACGCCAACCGGAATGCTTCCGATTTCAAATAACGTAGTCGCTATAACAAACATTTCAATAAAAGTTTCATCGAAATCGGTTCTGTTCTTGTGGGTTCCGAAGTAAAAACCTAATTTGATTCGACCAATTAGGTATGTTTCTTTAAACAAAACCGTCACCAAAAATTCTCAATAACAGGGTATCCTTTCCCTTCTCTTAATTAAACGTTTATATTAAATACTTTAAGCGTCGTTCGAGTCTGAAAAATCCACTAAGATAATGAAATTTCTAAAATATAAATACGTTTCCTTAAAATTCTTCCATAAAACTGGGACGACACATAAATACACTCGAGTTTTAGTGCACTTAAAAATCTCATTTACTGCTTTATTAGTTGGACATAAAGCTTGAATAAAAGCGAAAAGAAGGAGAATTTGTAAACCAGTAAACTAATAGAATAAGAGAATAAAGTCGGTCACCGTAAAAGCCATCGACTTATTATTGTTGTTACTCTATTTACATATAACAATACGCACAACTGTAATTTAAATTTTAAACATTTACCCGAGAGTGCTAAAACCAAAGAAAATATTTGTCCGTACTACAATTTAATTTCCTGTTACACCTATAATGTCACTATTAATAGAACATCAAATTTGTTAAAATGTACCGTTTACAACAAAAAAAAATGTGTTGCCGCACACTTTCGTCGTTTCGTTAAACGATATCTTTTTAAATTAAAATGTTATCAACTTTTCGCATTTTGAAGTTGTTACATAAACCCCATCATAAAATACTGTCGGGTTCTTTTGTTTTCGTCGAAAAACGTTTTTTCTTTGTACGTTAAAAATTTAACGAACTTTTTTATTCATTTTTTTTTCATGATCCGTATATATATAGGAACATGTTTGTTTTTTTCATCACGATAATTTTCTTTTGGGGAAAATCTCCGCGGTGTCCTTAAAAGAAACGCGACACGACAAAAATGCCTCTTCGACTATTTTAGCGGCCTTCGGGATTTTAAATTTACGAGAACTGTTCAGAATTATTAAGCAGAAGATTAACCAATAATTAACAAGAATATTAAATTCGTTATCTATTTTGTTGCGCAAACGTTTTTCTTGCATAAATGAATTGATGGATACGTTCACTTTATTTGAAGCTTATCACATTTTTAAATATAGATTTTATTTAAAAAGTTCAGTCGCCAAATAAATACGACTTCGATTTAAACGTCACCAAGTACGAGCAGTTCTCCTTAAAATTGCTCACGATATTATGTATTTAAAAACAGTTACCATGGTAAAATTGGAATATGAAATCATAAGAAACGGGTCATTAGATAACACCGTTAAACTATTAATTTTGCGTTCAATAAACTAGATTATTAATAATGTTCGTCAAATCGTTTCGAACTGATATCTTTATTTGCGTTTTTAAATTAATAAATATGCTCTTTTAAATTAATTAATCACGTCAAACTGTCAACTGAATCAAATTACTTTAATGCAATCAAATTAATTAAGGTTACAAACGCTATACTGTAGTTCCTGTCGCATAGCGTCGTTGAACTGAACGTTCGGCGCGTCGCGTCGTTTATACAAAAAATTCCTGCGTTCAAATTCGAATACAAAATTTAATGGTTTTTAAATTATACCCGCGTTCCTGTTCTGTTATGACTTTTATTTACTGCACTTATACATAATTACATAAAGCGACTAACGAAATATGTAGGTAATTTGTTTTTCTTACACATGTTCGCACAATAGCTCACTGCATTCGTAAGTGAAAGAAAAAAAGAAGCAAGCATTATTCTCGATTTTCGTGGAATTTTCTCGTTTTCGAACAAATCGCTTGAATGAAAACGAAAACGAAAACGATCCAAACCCGAAGTCAGTTACCAACTCCAGGTGAACCACCTTCGTCAAAAAATGAACGAACGCACTTAAATAAAAAATTGTTTTGTTAGCGTGACTTTTGTAATCTTTTATCATTAGTGGACCAGCATAATGCCCCAGTTATGTGAAGGGGCGAAAAAAATTGAACACGGTAGTAGGTAGATTATCCATAATGTTTAGGTAGCTTAAGGGAAAATCGACGACGTTTTAAGCATCGACGAACAATGCACTTAAATGGGTTTTTTCACAGAAATTACCGTATTTTTCGAACAATAAAACATATTATGTACAGGTACCACCCAGAGGTTATCAATATCTTCTCTTATGAAATTCTTAATTTTCAATTAGATAGATATTATTTCTTATTAATTATTAATTATTATATTATTAATTTTGTGGGAATTCCCGCCTTAGAATCATAACACGCACCCCAATATTAAATCAAGTTCTCCATGTGAAATGTGCCCGAAAAGTATGACATTTCAAAACTTCTTCGCAAATAAAAAAAAGACATTTTTAATAAATTTTAAGAAGCCATTTACCGTCATTTTAAAACTTTTATGACTTTATTAATAATATATTTTTATTTCTTTGTTTCAGAGGAATATAAATAAAAATGTATGGGAGATTGACAATGAAGAAGCACTTACGCGACTGAGCGAAAAACAAAAATTGTTTCGATTAATATTTTGAAAACAACCGTTCCATTTTGCTCACAGACAAAACACATCGTCGCCATTTTATTGTCAGAAAGATCCATTCGAGACCGACGATTCAAAGTGATTAATGATTAAATTCAATGGCAGATTAATTTCGCACGGATCGGAAATTGACTGGCCACTCACTATACGTTTGCCACAACTTCCGCTTCTTTCCTTCGGAGTTATCTGTTGAAAGAGTTTACGTAAAACGAACCTCGAGCTGCAGAATAATGTCCGACGAAAAATTAGAACGTCGGAACCAGACAGTCTGGAAAGGGCCCCCGACTCAATATCGAAAACGGAGGACATTTGAGGGATAATTTACAATTAATTCAACGTAAATTTCCGAACGTGTCAAAATAAATATGATTAAATGAAAACTTTCTTTACCATTTTTATTCGAAAATCAAGTCTTATAAAGTAAATAGATGTCTATTAATAAAATTATAAAAACGTAATTGTTCCGTTTGTTTATTTGTTCCCAAGTGGCTGTTTCCATTTTATCCCATTTTGACTGTTGCGCTTTCTATCGTTTTGTCGATGAATCCCCACTACTCAAAATTTATCGGTATTTTTGCAAAGTGATTTATTTTCGTATCGTGAAAAACGAACATGCGCAAAGTATCTCTAGAACTAGAAATTCACGGAACTGGCGCACGTGTACTATTCATGAGTGTTTTGAAAAATACCGAAGCGTGTAAACGAGGTCGTAAATAATCCTAACCTTCGCATATTGTTAACATAATGTAATTAATTTGAACCATTTTCATTCATATACAAATAAAACGATAAAATATAATATTAGATTTAGTCCTAGATCGGTTTAACAATATACAAATTTTCGATACAAAATATCGAAAGGTAAAATGTAATTTTTCGAGTTACCTGATAAAATAAACTTTGTGAAGCATACACGCCGAAACTGTTGACTTTACAGAAAACGTTATTAGAACATAAATTGTAGAAATATTCTCTAGTTTATTTTATCATATAGGTATTTTTGTCGTAAAATGAACCGCAAAGGAGGCTCTGGTGAAAAACTAATTTTTGGCGTATTTTCCTCACGATGCACAGTGGCGCACGGTATATGGAGATGCGGAAAAAAATTCGTATCTTCAACAATCTTTCTTATAAGGGAATTATTTATTAAATTTATGTAATTATATATGTTACCATTAATGGTGTATTCAATAAAAACGAGAAAATAATTAGATACAACAATCTATTTAATAAAATTATAAAATTAAAATACAGGTTATTCTATTTACAATGAACAAATCATGAACTTGTTACTTGTTATTTTAATAAAGTTTAGGCTGTTTCAATAAAGGGAAGTGATTTATGTTTTATTGTTGGTCTTAAATAAGATATGTACGCATCTGATGATATTAAAATCATATGAAATACATCTTCATTTGTAGCCAAACGCGAACATTTTCTGGAATGATAATTCCTATAGTATTTATGTTCTTTATTTTTACACTTTCGGACCTCTTCCGAAAGTGAACCAATGGGGAAAACAGCACAATCTATAATTTGTTTTCCATGCCAAAGAATTTTATGTACCGTCGTAGTAAAGTTTTTCTTTAAACTCCCGTTGTATTCGTTTTTTTTTCTGTTTCTTCTTTAAGAGGTTTAATCGTTTCATTAGTTTTCCATAATTTAAAACTTAAATTCTAAGCAATATGTAAAATGTAGTCCATAAAACGTATTCTTGTATGCAGTGGTGACATGCCTAGTTTAAGGGCTTCTTCATGATGTGGTCTTTGAACAAATTTTGATTTATCATTCATCTCTGATGGTTTAGCTCCACAAATGATGCAATTGGTCGATGACGTGTTAGTCACACTATTCGCAACTTTCCCATCAATCATAGTAAAATAAGGTGGATAATTTACTTCCAAATCGCGTCCATGAATATTTATTTTACTAGATGTCAACTGTTTTATTTCATCTTCTACTCTAGTCCTTTCCTTTCTTATCAGTTCTTGTGTCTCCTTAGCAAATTCGAAATGTAGTGCAAATTTTAGTCGGCAATTTTTCCAAATATGCTGCAGTTCATTGTTAGAATTTGAAATCGTCAAGGGGGACAAGAGATGCCATAAATAAATGAGAATCGGATATGTTTTCTTCTAGATCCGAAAATTTCTGCCCATGCTCGCTTTGCCCAGATGCTTCATCACGATCCCACTTAATATGCATAGTTAAATTCGTATTGGAATCAACATCATTTCTGTCAACATACTTGATTGTTTTTACCAAATTTCAGAAATCTGGTTAAATACGCGACCGATTTATTTTCGCACAATATTATGAATAATAATACAAAAACAATTAAGTATTTACGTAAGGTATGTTAATGTGTTTATACCATAAAATATTTATGTGTCAACAATTTGTAAATATGTTATATTCTTAGTTCTAATCATTATTGTTATTGTTATTAGTGTTAAAATCAAAACTAGAAAATAATAAGTGAGAATTATATATTATATACGTAGTAAAAGTAAAACAACATAGGTATTTAGATAAATAAGCGACTAAATGAGAGAAAAGAGTAGGTACTATTTACCTCTTACTATAGAGAGGTAACAATTTTTATTCAAAGTATGAGTGTTTTATTCTCGATGCTTTCAAGGGTCATTACAGTGCTAAATCGTTTTTGAAAATAAATAAATAAAATTTTACAAACGCAATAATCAATCACCAATCAAATAACAATACTTACCCTAGTAGATAATTATATTAAATGAGAATTACGACTAATTGATTAAAATAAATAATTATTTATTTCACGGATAAAGATATATATATACAAATATATTTTGTTTAAATAAAGATAAACACGGTAAAAGTACATAATAAGATTTTTTGCACCGTGTGTCGTACACTCGTTTAAATACCCACAATACCTACTACCCATTTATAATAACGAGCCATAACAACAATCAAACAACAATTACAGCTAAAGTTGCAAGAAGGTGCACTTAATTTTTCAATGGGGGTTTGTTAACAGTATTAACTTTGTAAAAACGTTAAACAGAGCATTTGGAGCTTTTTTTGTACGGCTAAAACAAACAAAGTAAACGTAGTATTTTATATACATTTGTATAATAGTCTCTATCTAGGCCAATGTTAAATATTTTTCAAAACTATTTATGATTAACGAAAAATAAAATTCTTGAAAAACATATACGGAATTAATTATAAATATTTTGGAAAATTGTTAAAACCATATTTAAATTAATATTAATAAATCGCTAGTTTTCAGGTAGAACACGAATGGTCTACTTGAGATGCATTGTTTTCATTAACTAAGGGCCGGTCTTTTCATCTCTCAGTAAATTTACTTGACAAATTTTTACCATAGAAACAATTGTTCGAACAAACGTTTCTATAGTAAATATGTGTCAATTAAATTAAACGGAAGATGAAAAGATCGGCCCTAAAACGAATAAAATCTGCTGATGTACACAGTTAATGCTACTACGATGCATATGCTATTGTAAAAATATCATTTTCAGAATTTAGGGGTTTTTCCGCCTCTCTGAACCATTGTGCGATGGTGGCTGAAGTACGGCCTGGATTTATAGGGGACTTTTGACATGTTAGTCGGCAAGTTTCCATTTCCCACTAATTACTTAGTCGATGAGTTTTTTATCCCTAAAATGCCTGGACTGTACAGTCCTAGTAAAATGTTCCGACGATTGAGTTTGAAAACTTATATCTCAAAAAGTACCTAACCGATTTCACTCGAACAAACCGATACTTTATTCCTGCGTATGCACAACAAAGTAGTTACGATGATGAGCACGGTTTTCCACGTACTTACGGAAATATAAACCGAAACGTTTTTCACCAGATTTTACCGAATTACGTCTTTGGCGCTTACGTTGTTCTGCGAAAACACCATCGATATGCTTAAAAGACGTATTCGCAAAGTGTACGGAAGACATGCACGACTCAAATTTTGGCGCGACACCGCTTATTCGTCGGAAGGACGCTTATAGTTAGTTGCATTTAGAAATAAATACACGTGTTAGTCGCTTACTATGTAGAATGACGAAGTCCCGTTTTAACAACAACACACAACAAAAGCGTAACGAATTATTATTTAAACAAAGTAAAGATACAATTGTCGTTCAAAAATGTAACTTTATTATATGCGCAAATAAGTTCCTCGTGCGACGATTCGACTTTTATCGTCCCCCCAAAGGCACGTTAATTGGATAAATTAAAATTCAATATATAGGTACCTGCATTTCCTTACGACGCAGATTCGAGGTAAGTATATTATTTCCAAATGTCATATAATGTGGTGCGGAAATATTTTAGTTATGACGTCTTAAAGTTGTCGATACAGAAACAAGCAGCAAAATACGACGGTTTTCGTGAAATACCTTATAAAATTTCGAAAACGGCTTTACGTGCAAAATTGAAATTTTCACTGTGCAATCTGTGCAAACCCGGTAAAAATTGTACACAATTCGGCCACGCCGTTTTTAAGATATAAAAGCTTTTCAACTCGGCCGCCAGAACTTTTTATTTCTATAATAGGTAATCTACACTCCCGAAGAAAATTCACGATTTTTCCTAGATATTTCTTTCGCCAACCCTAAACGTTTTATTTGTTACGTTTACGTGCGGATAAAAACATTTTCATGATGTTATTTTAAATTCTATTTTTTATTCGATTCGATCCCGATGCGTGTTTAAGAGCGATTTTATGTTTATTCGAAAACGGCGCAAAATCACTACGTATCTACGCGTTATAAATTTAGAGGATAATAATATGTAGATGTAGGTGAGTAGTTCGTGCAGTCTAGGCAGTATGTTTATGTTTTAAAGGAAGATTTATATAAAGCTCTGGGGAAACATAAAGATACAATTAAAGTAGAATTCTCGGTAGGTGTAAATACGGAGTTTGTGCCTTAAATAAATATAGCTCAGGTATCTTGAACTCGACGTGGAGGCCAGAGCGGCCATTTCAGACAGGAACGAGAAAAATAGCAAGATTTGTCGCCATTCAGACTCGTTTTCATTGAGTTTACTTGTACGTGTTTACAACTGGCGTTTCGCGGAGCAGTGACATTCTGTTTATAAATTTAATTGGGTGCGATGTTCGCAGTTTTTACTGTACAGTATATGCGCGACGACCTCGCTTTTATGGAAAACCTTTCCGTGCACCGTAAATATGAATTTACGTAGAATATATAAACCTCGATATCAATTCTCGTAAAAAAAAAAAAATTAATTAGGAAATGGAAACCGCACACATAACAATTACAAAACTTGAAACGTTCCGACATAGGAAGCCTCGCGATAACAAAATAATATTGCGCATCAAGTTGTATGTTTGCGCGATAAGAAATGTAGCATGTTTTTAAAAGCTGTCGTACGAAAAAAAGTAGACGCAATACGAGGGAGTCGAGATCTTTGTGTCATAGCAAGATGACCCGACGTTATCTCTTGCGGTTTCGGTTTTAAAGGCGGCCACTTACTTCCTGTACTGGGCAATAATTAAAAATCACGTGTTCGACGATTAAATTCACAGAAATTCGGTATCTCGACGTGCTCACGTGCGTTTGCGGCTTTTCTAGAAACCGGCACTTATATCCGTAGTACAATCGCATGACCGCTAAACCAGCTGGTGTTTATCGAAAAATGTGTAAAAAATCGATTTAATAATTTATTAGTCGGTTTGACAACTCTAATACCTATAAATCAATACGTCGAGTAAACTGTATCGACAAAAAAGTCGAAATAAAACTATGAAGTTCCTACCTATAGGAATGACTAACCAGACTTGATACTATAAAAACCTATTCGACTAGCAGTTCTCTTTATTATAGTTACGGTTAGTTTTGTGCTTTAAATTCTCCCCGGTAGTTAGCGAAAAATGATAAAATTTACTACCGATAAAAGAGTTACGTTTAAAATTTTCATTCGTCGCAATAAAATTTTAAGGTTGGCAATATAATTTATCCAATTTTCTAATAGGTTTAATTCCTTTTAATAATAATCACGAAATTGCCCACACGTGCTCCTTAAAAATTGGCACTTCATCATCTACAATACACGTCTCATTAATTTATTATTAAAATAATACGAATTTCGAATTGTATTTTAAATGGAACTTATTATCATCGTTTAATTCCGAGACCAAAAATATTTCATAAACCGACTTTTTTTGTAAGCTTTTTATTCCGTAAATTTTCCCGTTTATGATTAAATAAATAAGATATTCACGAATAATTTTCGCTTCTTTTACTTTACCTTATTAACTTTGATGTTATACTTTAGCGATTAAATAACCGGTTACGTCGACGTTGTTTAAAATTTAAACGAAACTTAAATATAAAATAAATAGATTTTCGTAAAAGTTTTAGTGAGTTAATGTTTAAATTTTGAAATAGGTAATTAATTGATTACAACCGACCATAAATTCCGGATTATGCGACGATATAATTCGTTACACCACAAGAGAAAAGCTTGGGAAAATCAGCCAAAACGTCAGCCAATCATTTGGCGTCTACCTACGATTTTAGTCGAATTACCTAATTGTATAAACATTGTTATAATTGCGGTAGTTTGTACTACATAGTTAAATCAACTGAAAAATTGTGCAGCTACACCGAATCTCTGTGGACTAATTATGAATTTGTACGTCGAATAAACCGTCCGGTTTATCGACACCATTCGGTGTCAAAATGAGTTAACAACAGACCTAAGCGTCGAAGAAAAAATTTTTCTTATCGAGCGCTTTTGCTACATAAGCAAAAACTAAATTCCCTAATAAATATATTCATCTAAAAATTCAAACAAAACTATATTGATTCTAATTTGTATATATGCTTGCGAATCTCATAATTTATTCATTTCACGTTATTTTTGTGGTGGATTATTAACAATTGTAGTACATTTATAGTACTTCAAATGATTAATAGACATTATTCGTACCTTAACAACAGACAAAGCAATTAATGACGTCAGAAAATATTACAAGAAAAATTCAACATTTTCGATCGAAAAACTGCTAGGATCGTAGATTTGAAACAAGATGCTGTCCGAAAGATTGTGAAAACGTCATCTACACAAAAGCACTAGGTACACACGTCAGTACACATCACAAGATAATAAGCGATATTTTTGAAAATTAGAAACTCGATAAAAATAACATTATTTTATGGAGGAAACTCATTTTTGGTTGAACAAATATGTTTAACGAAGCAAAATTATCGATATTGGGGAAAAGAAAATTTCAACGTGTCGATTATCATTCTTGTTTATCCTTAAAATGTTTCCAGGCGAACTGAAATCTCTGTAAAAGGGGTAGTCTTACCTTAAATTTTAATAGGTTTTATTTAATTTTAATCCACTTTTTTAAATAGTTAATGCGTATTTAAATTGTTAAAATATTATTCCTACCTATGTATATTTGTTTCATATTTATGGTAATAAAATTTGACAAGCCTCTACAAAACGATGTTTCGTACATTATATTCGACCTATTTGTCGGGAAATAATAACCAATTACTACTTTAAACACATTTTCGACGGTCACACCCTGTACAACCACAATATGGTTTATTTTAAAATATTTGCTATTTTGTTGTTCGACAACATTTTTTTGGTTAACTTTGCCGACGATATTTCTTTCAGTGAATTTGACATAATATGTCTATTGAACTCAAAAAACTCCATAAATATAACAAAAGAAAATTGATTATATATATATATGACCGACCCAAAATGAAATGACCTATATTTTCGTAATCTAGGGGTCGCGATCGCAGAAAAGCCAAAAGGACACGTCTGGAACCCGTCATCGGACAGGCTGCAATAGCTATATTTTCTATGAAAATTCGCCAAAAGAGACTAACTAAATAAATCATTTTTCAAAACTGAAACATTTGTTCATTTGTAATCAAAACAACAAGCTTGACATGCCGTAATAACCACTGGAGAAATTCTGAAATTGGATGAAGTTTTTAATTGAATTAACTAGGTCAGCGATTTCCAAAGGCACAGATACCACAAGCGTATCCTTATCTATGTTCAGTTGCATAAATCAGTAGTAATATTAGAATTAATGGACTGCTGCTTTGTGGTGGTCCGATTGAAATCCAGAGATACGTAACTTGGATACATTAGAATTAAACTGTATCACTTAAATTAGTTTGTACAACTAAAGCATAATAATGTAAAGGCAAAGTTCACATCAAACATCATCAATATAGTTTGGAAAATAATCTACGCTTTTTTCAAGACAGTTTTTATCGCATACGTGCGTCTCAAGTCTGGAATTACCCAAGGATATCCTGCACCTCCGATATACAAGTTATTCAAATTAAATCGTTAAGGGAGATTTACCCCAGATCCAACCAACTATCGGTTACCATAAAATTATTTACCAATTTAACCCTGTGTTACACAATGTTTCCATATTATGGGCACATTTAAGCAGTTCTTTCCCAATTTTACGTGTTTCATTTTTTAATTTTATAGGCAACTTTATGAAGTTAAACTTTTTTTTTCGGTTGGTAGGTATCTATATCATTAAAAAATCGCTTAGGTCGCTGAAGAATTTTTTGCAAATTTTTTTGTAGATATATACATCAATTTTTTATCGTTTATCGAAAATCAAACGTTTGCTCTTTTTGCACTTACCTATATCCTCACTCTGTTAACAAACGAATGCTGCAGCGTCTTTCTTCGTTTGCCGTTCGCCCTCAAGTACGTTTGCCAAGGAGTTGCGTTACTGAAAAAAATAAAATAACTTCAGTGCACATTTCGATCGCACCGAAAACGAACAAATTATCAAAATGAAGATGTTCAAATCTAAAGAAAATTATCCATATTTGATTATAATTTACGCTAATGCATACGTGGAATTGTTTTTAAAAATTCGCAAATAAAAATCAAGTGGGTTAAGATCAGTTAATCACTTGTTTGGTATTTAGGAAATCGATAATTTTGAAAAATGACGTGTAAATGTATAAAAACTGTGACGGTGACCCATTACGCATAAAACACCTTTTAATAGTTAAAAACTTTCTAACATTAGTTAAGAATATTTTTAAGTACATACGTACATTATATTAAAAAACCTCGAATTACTAATATTTAATTGTTTCGATTGAAATTCAATTTATTGAATAGGAAATTTAATGAACTGAAATTGTGTAGGTTGATTAATCCATTAGTCATCTATTATTGGTGTATTTTTAAATAAATCATCGTATCAAATTATTTTTAATTGTAAGCCAGTTATATAATAATGTAACCTTGAAGCAAAATCTCATACACACATCGAGTTGATATTATAGTTTTCGTTAAATTTGATAAACAACGTTCTCCGTTAACTATACCTGTCTAATTGTAAGTCCTTATTCATTATGAGGGTAAGCGCGGAAATACAAAAGAAATTATAAAATAAAAACTGAATTATAAACAATCAGATTATGTATATTTCTAATGTTCGCCTGGAATGATAACCTAACGATGATAATATCAACATAAGAAAATCATACATTCGTTACAGACACTTTTACGAATTCTATATAATTCCATTTTTATTTTGTAATTTATTACGTATTTCTTTCGAATAAGGACTAATACCTACTATTTTAATAATCGGAGACTTGTTTTAAATTAAAAATGAATGTACTCTCGAAGAGGGGTATATTAATGACGACACGAACTAAGAAAATGTCTTTCTCTGGGAAATATTTACAATTTTTGGACTGAAAACACAAAATATTACTGTGTAGGTACTAAATAATCACAAATTAGATAAATATCATCTAATTCGTCGACGCAGCAATAAATAATAAAATACAAATTAAACGTTTTCTTCGGCGACAACCACCAATTTAATTTCTTTTTCGAATTTTCCGATTTTCTATTGCAACGTTTAAAACTTACGTCAATAATCATTTTCGTCGATGGTTTATACTTTTAGCGCTTAAAGTATTATTTAAACAAACGACCCCGACAATCTTCAAAACTTTTACTATTCTAACGTAAGCTGTTTGTTTGTTTTTTATTGTTGTAATCGTCATGATTTTATTTTTAAATATTTAATAAAATGTTTTTCGATATCTATACGTGCCAATTAATTGATCTTTCAGGTGAATAAACTTTGCGGGAACCGGTATTTCGATCAAATTCGACGCATTTTGAGTTTAATTTTAGCATCTCTCGCATGATTACATTAACGCCGAATTTTTCCCACCGAAATCCGCTGTTTACCAATATTAACATTTATTTATTTGAAGCAAACATTAACAAATTAATTTGAGGCAGGAATAAATTTGAATAATAAACGATAAAACCTGATAAACATTTTCAAAAATAAAAGGCTACTACTGCAAACTTTTACGTTATTAAAATTGATGAGAAAAAACAAATATACCATTATCATGTTTACAAATTACATTAAAAAGCAATATAAAAAAGTTGAAAACTATAATAAAAAATAACACCATATAAATTAAATTCTGGAGCTTGTGTATTGGGATAACGTGAATTAAAAGAGGAAAAAACATCCAATTAAATGAACACCTACTGCGATATTATAAAATCAAAGGAAAACCGCCAAGATGAAAACAAAATAATTTCATAAAGTTTTATGAAGAATTATAGGGTTACGCTGCAGGTCAAAGCGGTTTTCTACAGAATTATTATTATCATTACTATATATAATAAAACATTAATGTCGGTATTGAAATTAAAATCACTCCACATTCTAAGAATATTTAATTCGAAACTTGTTTTTAAGAATAACACCGACATTATAATTCTGAGGTTAACCGGTTCTTGACCTTATCATTATCAATCGCATAACCTAACCCAATATTATCCCAGTTGATTCCTAAGAATATGAGGTATTTTAAATCGCAACATAATTACGAAAACCGACGCTCGATTTCTAAGTAAACGTTTAAAGTTAATTTTCGCAATTGCTATCGTCCTTTTTAATAGTTCATAAATAAGGGAATAATCTTTTAATTTCGTTTTATTATTTTAAATCTGTAATGAAACGTTATTTATTGTTATTACTATTATCATTAATTGTTACACTTATTATACAAATTTATCAAGTAATTATTCGTATAATATACTTACCGACTACTCGTAATCAGGCAAAACTTATAATAATCGATTACGTACCTACATATTATCGATCTTTGGGGAATTTCTGCCGGTATCATCTTTCTCATATTAAAATAAAAATTTTTGTTTAGTAGGTACCTATTTAATTTTACTGTGATATAATCCTTAGTTGTTTAAAAAAAAAATGGTCTACGTTGTTGAACTGACAATCTTGACGTAAATAGACTTACGGATATCGAACAAAAATACAATGCAAATGATTGTGACCTAACCATATTAATTTCCCTTGTCCCATAGACGTTCAACGAACAGCTTCGCTAGGTGGTCTCGAGTAGACGGTTGCCCATAAAATTTCTGACTTTTATATGCCGTCTTATTATGTAGATTTCAAACTGTTACAGCTATTCAATAGCTATAAAAGGTAGCAGCTTATTAGCAGTTCATGTCGTACATTTAGTTCGGTATAGATAGGGTACGGCTTTCGTCCCAAAAGATCGAATAGTTGTTAGTGCGCTCGCCATTTTCGGCGATTTACTAAAACTGAACGAACTAAACCGAAATAGGATTTATTCAAAAGTATTAACATTTAATATGAACCGGCAATTATTTAAATGTAGATAATAAATATGTAGTAAGTATTGTTATTTAAAACGTGTAGCGTTTTTAATAAGCCGTTTCCAATAAATAAAAAAAGGTACTCTATCCTTAATGCAAACAAATTGTTCACGATATGCCATATGCATTTTAACATATTTATGTCTGAAATTTTAATTATAGCTTATAGCGAAAACCTTCGAAGATACATCGAACTTGCATTTATTGATGCAAGTGCGATTAGTCGCCGAGGCAATCGTGACAATAACATTAATTATTATTCTTATAGAAAATGTAAAACGTAGATATTAATTTACCATGTAATAGTATAGAAAATATACAGCATCCACGTTGTAATTAAGTGTCTTAAAATTATACGGTTTTTGGCTGCACCTGCGACAGACAAGGTGTGGATGATTCAACAGCTGTAATGGTAAATATAGTAGCTACGAAGGACATGGACTACTCAAAAGTTGTAAAAAAAATTAGATTTCCGTGACCTTAAACTTTCACTAGTCAAAATAAAAATAATCTTTAAAGTAGAAAATTATAAATAGACGTGATTAATCGGAAGGTTTTTTTTTCGGTTTAAAAGATGGGAAGTATTATGTTTAACGAAATGGAACTAATTGTAAATTTAAGTAAAACTGAAATAGAAATCAGCTTTGTTAAACGTTGCAATTTGTTATCTACCACTACATTTTTATATTACCTATATTATGATGTGGTACGTCCAAACAGTAGGATAGATGCTAAAAACGAAATTAATAGAGTGCCCATTTTTATTATTGTGCACTTTTCTAATTTTTAAACGTGTTTATTTTCAATCGGGGAAACAAAATGATCCGGTGTAGGTATTAGAATATTTTTCAGGAATAAGTGGGGTACCTAGACATCTTTAATTTTATCGATTTTTCGAAAAAAGTAGAACATTGGGTTGGATGACGAATAAGTTGATTTTTGAAATTGTAATTTAACTCGATAAAAATATTTATAATATAATACGTACGCAGAAAGTCCCAGAAAGTGTACATAAAACGAAAGAGATAAAGAGGCCATTTCCAACAAAAAAGTCGATATAAGTCATAATCCGATTCCGATCGGTTACAGAAATACAGCCGTTAATGTTCAATTTCGGAAAATTGCAATGTTTCGCTAGTTTTTCGTTTGTTTACCTAAAAATTTTTACTTTTACTTAATCTGTAGGCTCGTATCTAGTAAGGCTCGTAGATAAATTGTACTTTTACATTAAAAAACGATTAAAATTTGCGCAAAAATGTGCAAAAAAGGTACCTTATTGGAAAAACCTCGTCATTTTATGTGGATCCTAACAAGATAAATTAGTTACTACTTTACCGTACCTACATTCAAAATAATTAAGCATGAATTTACTAATTCTAATTAAATGATACTAATACACACTGCAAGATATACTAACAATAATATATTCGTTATGTTAAATGTTCAAAGTATTGCCCTTTGGCCCTAATACACAATCGACATACATGTTCGTAAAACTTGCTATTTTAATAACTACTAACTGCTTCTTCGATGCGTCGACGAAATTCGGCTTCCGTATCAAATGGTGTTTGATACATTTTTTCCTATAAACACCCCCAGAAAAAAATCGAGAGGGTTAAGCTCGGGCGAACGTGGTGGCCGTACAATAAGACCCAGAAGTCCAATCAATTTTCGTGGAAACTTAGTTTATAGACGTTTTGATGATGAAATTATAACAGTTTTGAATTGATATCTTACAGTGTTGTTCATTAGTATTTAATTAGAATTAGTAAATTCATACTTAATTATTGTTGTCGCGTTTATTTTGTTAACTGGCATATTTGATAATAAATGTACATTAAAATACTAACTATTTTATCTTGTTAAAATCCTCATGAAATGAGAAAATTTTTCCAATAATTGTCAATTTTATATATATATATATATATATATATATATATTATATTATTGAACAATAATAGGTGTTACAGAAATTCCAATAAGCGTTGGTACAACATTCGCTGTCTGTAAATTTCAAAGATGGACTTTAAATCCACCTCAAAAACACAATTATTTTAGTTAATTTTAACTGCGGTCTTGTGACATTTCTTGTAAATCAGTAAATGTAAATCGAATTTATAATAAACCTGTTTACCTGACGTTTATGTTTTTATAATTAATTATGTCTTATATTTAAATGACCCTAAGAACGGCCCATTTGTTGTGCTTATGAGGCTTAAATGTTATTTAGTAAACTGCTCAAGTGCGACAAAGTTAAATAATAATTTGCAAACACCTATTGTTCAATAATCTGTTCCTGTCTGTTCTTCAGCCGAATGTTGGGTTTTGCCAGAACGTCGACTATACCTACTTATTAATACAGATACTTACTTATTTACCCTAACCCCTATTTTCGAAAATTATTTTATTAAATAATATAGTAGCTCCATCAAGTGCTGGCGGCTGAAATTCATGCCGTCCAAATTTAACGCAATTTTTGTTAAATAGTATTCTTATTGTTTAAATTATTAAAGTGCCTTTTCGTTTTCAGGAATTAGAAAAATTATAGATTCTTCTTCTCAATAATACCTACATCGAAAAATAAGCATTAGCATATAATCTGTTAAATTCAAGTAATAAGAAAAAAAATACATTAAAATTAATTCGATTATCCTTATCACCGGAATTTTAAAATGATCAAAAATGACCGGAAGCGTTTTATATAAAAAAACGAATTTTACAAATATAACTATTTATAACAACCGATGGTGTTGTTGCTCATTATATTATGTTTATCTATTAAAACAGGTTCATTAACTTCATCGTAAACCTGACCTTTTCTCTTAAATGCCACGATTTTGTTTGTGTATGTCAAATTCAAACAACTAATGGTTACTTATGTAAAAATCAGATTTGAAAAATTATAAAATTTGCTAAGCAAACAAAAAATTATTATAAAAAGTACTTACGTTATAATACTACTTGCACCTTATCCTATGACAATTTACACGTTCTGCGTTTTTGTTTATGAAATAGTCATCATAGATATTGTTTGTAAACAATTATGGATCTCGCAAAAACAAACCAAAAAAATAATTAGTTACATGTAAATCATACCGTATCGAGAAATCTTTCCGATCGAACCTGTTTAGTTTTATCCTGTCATTGTTAAATTTTATTTTTATTAAAGTCTACCTTCTGTAATATAAGTTCTGAAACATCTTGTATGGTGAATATAAATATTCCCCATCAACATTATAGATAATACGCGTAACCTAAAATACGTAACGTAAAATACCTAGTTTGCTACTTATAAAACATTCGACATCGACATTTTCCTTTCTTAAAATTTCTGAAATAAAACACTTGCTAACACGACGCTTAAAAAATCGAAAAAATATTTAAAAAATCGTTGCGCAGCCTTTATGCCTATTTCCAGTGATTTATTTAATACTGTTATTATTAGGTAACAATAAATTGCCGAAGACAATAAAACTGAAATCTACAATTAAAAACGTTTAAATCGATTTATTTTGAAATCCTCAATTCTTTTAACGTTATTTTGCATTAAAATGTTTCGTATATAATGATGTTTGCAAGTATTTCTAATTACCTATCAAGGATTTCATAAACCTATTGTATTGCAGTAGTATATTTATATGATATTTACAAATTTCAGTTGTATTTGTAGTCGTCAATAATAGAAATTGCATAGATACTGTGTTAAATTATTAACAGAACGAATTATATTTAGAATATTTTTTATTTTATCCTTTACAAATGCAAATGCATTTTTATTACAATAAATTACAGTTTACTATTATTATTATTGAAAAATAATATCTTTCATAATTCTCTATCGTAAAGGAAAATTGATTTAAAATACAAGTTTTACGTTTTTTACCTAAGTGTCTATATGTATATATAAATGCTTCGTTTAATCTTAAAAGCATAGATGTAGGTTCCATTAAACTTAGAAATTTTAATAATAAACCGCTTACCAATATCTCCTTGTCTCCATTAACTAAACATTTAGATTAAATTCTTTATTCATATATGCGTACTACAACTTTCTTAATTTTTACTGCATCTTGCAAAATGATTACCGTAAAGAGGCTAATTATTGAACATAACTATACTTAACGTGGGGGGTATATTGTAAAAATTTCGAATAAAGTTGAGTATTTATATCTAATTATAATAGTTTAACTATAAATGAGCCAAGCTTTCGACCGTGTCTGGCATAGTGACCTATTATACAAAATCAAACATTTCCCACCCCATCGATATTACATTATTTTCAAATCATATTTAAGTGAGAGATACTATCAAGTTAAATATGAAGGAAGCCGTTCTAACCTGCACCAAATCGACGCCGGTGTACCCCAAGGCAATGTTTTAGGACCAATCCTACAACAACTATTTATCTTATCTCAACAGCCGACCCATCGATCAACGTAAATGTATTTGCAGCAACATTTCCAGATGATACTGCACTACTAGCATCTCCTCATACAGATCCTATAATAGCAGCAACAAACTTACAAATGTGTCTCAACGACATGCAAAGTGAAAATACAGCTATAACATTTACCACAAAACGTAGTACTGCTCAACCAGTGACGATGAATGGAACACAGATTCCTATAAAACAGGAAGCTAAATACCTTGGTATACTCCTAAATAGACGACTAACGTGAAAACCACATCTCATAATGAAAAAGAAGTCCGAAATAAAATTATTCGTGCTTTATCTAATACCGCACGGTATACAAGTAATAAAATACTACATAAGGACCTTAGAATTTCTTGGGTGCATGATGAAATCAAACAATACGCAACAAATTATGTAAACCGACTACACCATCATTCCAGTGTGCTAGTGAAAAATTTGTTGGATAATAATAACGATACCAGATGTCTAAAGAGATAAAAACATTAGATTTAGTTAACTAATTATTAGTGTTCGAGGAATTGCTTTTGGGCGAATCGACCATCTCATGTTATGTACCCATCACATGCGATCAAATTCACTTGTTAGCCTCATGGCTAGTTGTAAATATTGCGTGAAAAAATAAACTATAAATATAAATACTTCGCTACGCATCTTTCATCTAAACTGTCCTTAATCACTTCGATTAATTTTACCTACTTCAAAGTACGTACATGCCTATATTGTGATAAAATGAAAGTTCATAATTGGAGAAGCAAATGAAATGATATGGATCGAAAATTAACAAAAATTCTAACGTCGACTAACTCTTGGCGAATGTTAAATGCCTTTGCTATCAAACCACTTTGTTATTTGTCTGGTCAAATGGCCATTTGTTTAATTTATTGTCGGCATTTGTCAAATGACCAACATAGATATGGCTGAATCGTATTCGTTTTAAGTTTTTTGCCATTTGTCGTGGCACTTAGCGTATGCCCAAGTGAAATGATTATTTGCCTAAATTTCCTCTATGCCGAAAGAAAAATATGAAGATAATATCTATCTAAAGGCGCTACTAAAAGTAACTCCAACTGATCGCGAAACCGTCGACTATGTATAATTTTAAACTTCCCACTCAAAATCGCAGGAAACAACCTATCGTCGAAAAGCCTAACCGATCAAAGGCCCAATAAAAAGGAGATAGTACCCTAAGTTTAGAATTTTTCGCTACAATCGACCGACGATAATTATGTAATAAATTCTTTTTCCATAAAAAAATTACAAATTGGAATTATCTACCAAATTTTATTTTACGAGAAACGCAATTATATATTTAAAAAACATAACTGGCCGACGCCGACGTATAAATAATAATTAATTTTAAACGAATTTATTTCAAAGTAATGTTTTTGAAAGACTCTCCGTCATAAACTGTAAATTCTGTAACAATAGCATTTGACACCTACGTCACTTTTGTTGGCAATAAACAGCGCCGATAATGAGCGAGTGCAATGGCCATTAGAAAGTGCAAAGGCCAAGGATGTCGTAGATTTACGTTGGCGATCAAATCGTTTCCTTCGAGTTTCATAACGTTTCATAGTCCTAATGGAGCCGCGGGCGCAATATCGAAAACTTACGGAGTTTCAGCACGCTCTGAATTGACTTCGGCCAACTTATTTAATACAAGATGCAACAGTTTTCAACTTTATACATTGTTTCGTGACATTCTCTATTGTTTGGCTTGGGAACTGTAAGGTAGTAAGTAAATGTGTAAACCTCGTTATTGCGGATTGGCCCGATAATTGTAAATTTATTTCACTTCAAGGTAATAATTTTCTAATTTTATCGCAGTAGACATTACGGTGATTAAAAAAATATATATAGAAATGTAAATAGTAGGTACAGTAAAACTTCTCAATAGACACCGGACACTCTCGAGGCCAAAAAAAAATGTCCGCTAATAAGAAATACAGATTTTGAGAAAGAAACAAATTCTATTATTTTTTTAACGCTATTGTAATTGACCATAATTATGAACATGCATGTTTCGGATTTCGATTTTAAGAATGTGAGTAGCAACGGTCGTTTTTCGACCCCTTTATTAAAAAAAAAAAAAACTATTTGACACAAAGATCTGCACAAATCAAAATTATGTGTCTCTGTAAAGCGGGCGAGAGGAAGCTGCATAAAATAAAAATTATTATTATTATTATATTAGGTATAAGTATCGATTTGTCTAATATTTTTAATTTTTATTATTACGGCACTGTAATGGGTAATATGTTTATTATAAAAAATAATAAAATACAACAAAGGGACGATGGGTCGTTTTTAATAGCTTATCTACTCACATCCCTTGTTGAAGAGGTCACCTTTGATACGTTTTTTTTAAATTCAAATTCAATTTCGGCATAATAGGAGTTGGCTGGCGTAGATTTTCAATTATTAAGGGCGGTCGTTTAGAAACGGTTTAGTAGAAAAATATCAACATAAATAAAAAATCATATTTTTAATTTTCCAATATATATACTCCGTTAATCTGAATTCATTTTTCCTAGTTTATGTTTCGGTTATCGCTTTAGAGCGGAAACGAATAAGAATAACAGCCAGGGTGTTGAGGACCCACCGACATAGTCGGATTAAATAAAATATATATATTGCAACATCTTTGAAATACTAGGACCTCCGTACCCTCCGTAGGAGGTCCTAGATTTGGTTTACATTTTTCTACTTCGGATTACTTTTTCTCTTTTTGGATTTCGTTTTTCTGGTTTTGTTCAAAATTATATCTGCTGTTTTTGGATTAGACTTTTTATTGGGTTGGACTTGGATTTTTGTTACCGGAGGTTAACTTGGAAGATCGATTTTGGTTACTACGTGTAGAAAGCTAAGTCAATTGTTCGGAATAATTTATATTTTTGGTTATTGTTTATATTAATTATTGTTAACGAAGTGTTTCTCGAGAAGCATTAACGTATTTACGTTTTTATTTAACGTATTTAAATTGTTCCTATTAAATTTAGGACTTCATTTAGGCCTCGCTTACAAAATTAACTCTTATATTGTTCGTTTCTTGATAATTTACCGGAATTTACCTATTGTAACTATTTAACATCGTATACTTTTAGAAATATTCCATTTTTTTAATAGTTATTACTGTAAGGAAAAATTACTTGGCGCCCCTTTGTTTTTTTATTATTAGAACCCGGCCGAACTCCACTGTTCAAAAGCTAGCCGACAGGCCTCTAAATTTTGTTAAGTGCTATTTTAAGTTTTCTTATTATTAAATAATTATTTTTTGATCAAATTTTATTTTATTTTATCATTGAATTTTTTTGCACGTAACACCTTGTTTTTTCAAATTTCCATTAAAAAACTAATATTACGGGTGAATTTAAAATTGGGTAAATATAATTTTTACTGTAAAATTTTTTGTGCAATTTCAAGTAGTACGACAACGTAATTTATTCAAGTATTGAAAATCTTAATTAGAAGGAAATGTTTAAAATTTTAAGAGAAGTTAAGGGCTAAGAGAAACAGAGGTTGGTGCAAACCAAAAGAACAACTTGTATGACTTAATATTAAGGGGACCGGAAAGTAATGTCGTTTCTGCGCACGTCAATATTTGTTTACCATTTATCAGCTCATTGTGTGCTTCAAAATCATACCAAAGATATTTTAAGGTTAAAGTGACTTGTTTACTTGTAAATAATTAAATCTTCAAATTTGTTGCAATTTTGGGTGAAATGGCCAGCCAAATACCATAAGGGTACATATCCGGAATTGTATGCTTTTTAAGTTTCACAAGGGTAGTAACGCAACAGTTGTTACCAAAAACATTTACGATGTTTATCCAAGTGCATTAGCCTTTCGTAAATGCCAAAGGTGGTTTTCTAAGTTCAGATCCGGTAATTTTGATCTTTCCGACTCGTATCGATCAGGAAGACGAACAACTTTAGACAATGACGTGTGAAGGGCGGAAGTGGAAGCAAATCCGTGCCAGACAATCGAGGAACTGTCAAACACTCTTAACCAACCTTAGTCGACCATCTGAGAACATTTGCAGCAGATTGGTAAAGTAAACAGAGCAGGTGTTTGGGTCCCACATAATCTGTCCGAAGAACACAAAGGTAACCGATCCATCACATGCAACTTATTGCTTCAACGGTATAATACAGTAGCGTTTTTTGATCGCTTGATCATTGGAGATGAAAAATGGGTCCTCTATGATAATCCACAACGTAAAAGGCAGTGGCTACAGTTAGGTTTACATCCCAAAAAGATGTTTTCGTGTGTTTGGTGGAGTATTAGCGGAATCGTTCATTTTGAAGTGTTGAAACCTGGACAAACTGTGAATGCAGACCTTTACTGTGAACAATTGGATCGAGTAAATCAATCTTTAATTGAAAAGTGTTCAGCGATTGTCAACAGAAAAGGCGTTATTTTGCAACGCGATAATACAAGACCGCACTGCGCAAAACGAACCCTGTAAAAAATTAATGAATTGGGGTGGGAGGTACTGCCTCACCCACCATACTCGCCCGACATTGCACCATCAGATTTCCATTTATTCCGATCGCTACAGCACTTGCTATGTGACAAATAATTTGAAAATTTGGATGATATCCAAAATGCCATTTCCAGATATTTTTTTCAAAAGCGAATTGATTTTTATCGATCCGGCATAGAAAATTTGCACACTAGATGGCAAAAGATCGTTAATAATGAGCGTGATTACATCATTGATCAAAAATAAAAATTTGTTAAAAATTTATTTGTTTGAATTTAATGTAAAAAACGATATTACTTTCCGGTCCCCCTAATACTACTAAACTACTACTAAATACGAACACAGTAACACAGTCTTGATTCGTGCAACTCAAGACCGTAACACAATATATATGACGACAATGTTACCAACCTTCCATTGTTACCTGATGGAGACGGCGTACCCAAAGAAGAAAAGTATGACTTACTACTTTTTCGATGGGCCCTCTTAAATAAATTGTGTATTTTTGGAATTGATTAAGAAACACGCAATAAAAAAAAACTAGGGACCTGTGGTCTCCGATTCCCGGAGGCCCCGGGCAAAATCCCGAACTGCCCTACGATAGCTACGCCGTCGAAATAAATGCTTCACTTGTATTTCGTAAGCAAATATCCTCAAATAGTTTTTGTGTAGTAATAGTTCCATATATTATGCAAAAACCGTAAACACGAACGAAATATGTAGGTCATATTTAATAGTAGATAGGTACCTAACCGTTTTTTTTTGTTTACCGATTAAAAATATAATTACATAATTTGTCTTAACCACCATAAGTATGTACCTCTCTGTCTGCATTATTATATTATGTACAATATATTCTTTCAAACGCCCACAGTTACCCATTATTTTAAAATTATATCACAAATTCGTTATTGCCATTAAAATAAAATTACCTAAAAAATACGAAATCAAAACTAGTTTCCGTATCGGTTAGTTGGTTATTGTTTCAAGGTCATTTCTCGCTTGTTTCCAAGACGAAACAGAAATTAATTTAGGAATTTCAAAATGAAAACCCTCGCACCCATCTGCGCCGGCTTGGTTCTATACTTACTTCTGTACACCGACCGTGACTGCCTTTTATGGGGCAAAAAATGAATACCCCCCAAATTAGAGGTTGCTTGCGATTGATTGCCTACAACCTACACAGACTTGTGGGAACTTATAAACTTCAGTTCACAAAAAATAACGAAGGTACGCTGGCTTTCAGAAAAGTTTAAATGGAATAACTGTCCTCGATTGTATTAACTAAAAGAGCGAATGGATTTTGGTAATTATGGTTACCTACTAAATTATATTGAAGTAGTAGATTACCTACATATTGTTTTTTTTTGTAATTTTCGAATTAGTGGGTATATTATACTTATCTACCTACGTATTAATAGAGATTCGGGGAATTTGTAGGTATACTTTTCTTGCCCTTATTATTTTATTAATAACGTGAAATATTGTATGTGCGTGTACCTGTGTATGTATGTAAAAATACCTTAGCATACAAATCGATACCAAAATTCCTTTCCTTTTGGTAGAATTTCGCCAACGTTCAAAGCACCTGCGGGTTGTTTGTAGCGTTCAAGTCGTAATCCTCTGGGGTAGTTTTTGTGTAGAGAACGAACTCGGTACTGCAAGGTCATTCTATAACTACTATTAATCTTCTGCCGTTTTTACAATAATTCTTACGTCTAGCTAAAAATGTGGGAGAAGACTACTTTTTTTTTGATAACCTACTTTATAAACTTGAATATAAAATGTATCCTAAATCGAAAGCGTGGGCAAATAAGAACGAATTATTATTCAACTATAAAAATATTCGCCACGATAGGTTCAAATCTCGTCATCGATAAAACCTCGTAATTTTACAGTACTAATAGATTGTACACTTTCATTGCCTTGTCGTATGTGTGCATCGGGTAAATCGTCGGTAGAAGAACATGCCACGTCCTTTAAACTGAGCATCACAAATATACAATTTAGTAACTTTTTATGCGTGACGTGCATCGGAACCTATCGCGAATAACCTATGGGTACACTTATTCCATTTGAGCATTCGCGCACCCGTTTCATCAAAAAGTGTATTTCTATTACCTACTCTAAAATACGACGCGTATCCTATATCTTACACCTAGTACACGAATTTCGAAAATTATTTACACACCTCGAATTATTCTTGCACCGAACGACCTCGATATTTTCCATTGAATATCAAGTTAAATGTTACTTTATAGATGAAGCACTCAAAATAAGTATGTATTTATCCTTCACTTTTATGTTAAAGTGCTACTACCACCACCCATCTCGCATTCGGTAGACAACTATTATAATCCGCAAATCAAGTTTAAGACAGTTTAAAGATAAACTTAATTTAATCTTGTTTGTTCCCAACTATTTAGTCGGATGTAAACTATGGTTACTTAATCTGTAGTTTCGCGAAACTTTATATGAGTAAATAATTTCTGGTTTTGTAATCGCAAACGATCGTTAAGATTCCCTCCACGTTATTGTTTCTGCCTTATTATTTTGATTTCAGACGGTCAAATGCCAGAGGTCTCGAACGAACATTTAATCGGTTCCTATTTGTTAGTAAACTACGAAAATTGAAAATTAATGCCGGGGCCGCCGTTACGAGTTATTATTATATCGGTGACGGACAAGAGAATTTTAAGCGAAATAGAACAATTTAAAGTTTAAAATCTTAAACGCTGCTTATAGGACGTGGAGTGCGCGTTGTGTGAAATTAAACGAGCGAGCAATGACAAGCCGACAAAAGAGATTGAAAGGATTAAGGCTTTGTTTAAACGTTCCGCAGTTTCATACACTTGTCAAACTTTGCCACGCTCACGGTAAAATTTCTTTAGACCTGCTCTTCCGGATAATAAATTGAATATAAAATCTGGAAAATTTTATAACGACCTTAACGAACACGATGACTCGGGCCGATTATGTATCCAAAATGTCGATTATAAAACATGTAGGTTATGTTTTTCGAATTACATTTTTTAATTCGGCCTTTATAACTGAACCGGCGACGTGCCAAGTAATATAAGCGTAAGGTAATATTTTGTGATAATTAGATACCCAATACTTAATTTGATATAACATTATGATTTTAATAATACATATAACGTTTGAGTTTTATAACGTACTGCACGTTATATTTGACGTTTTGGATACATAATCTTAAATAAAGCAGTTAACACTTCGTAATATCAGAATGATTACGAAATAGAACAGTTCGTCCTAATTCTACATTTTATTATTTATAAAGTTAATTTTAATCCTCTTATATATTGCAACATCAACAATAAAATTGAAAATCACTTCATAAATCGGTATCTTAATGACCGTAAATATTTTATTTTGTAATCTTTGTAACGGTTGTTTTTCTAAAAATAGCGATTCAATTGTCAAAATACTTTAAAGCGATTTTAAAGGCGTTTTAAGAAAGCTTATTCCTTAATAATAATAGTGGTTCACGTTCGTCCTCAAATATTGACAAAACTTCTTAAAGCATTTTCTGAATAAGGTATCTTCTATGACGCTGTCGAAATATCTAGACAAAGTATGGGTCAAAATGGTTGCTTGTCAAGTAGAGCCAGTAATTTCTCCGCCTTTGTCTGAAGTTTATGTTTGAAGAGCATTTTGTTTTATGTACTGGAGCAACAGCAACAGAAGCAGCGAGACCATAAAATTATTAAAACTTTAAAAGAAACTTTATGTACAACAATAAAATCTCGTCTTTGTTCGAAACTGACAAACTTAAAATCCGTATAAATGATGAATACCCATAAAGCATTAACCTGCGACATAGAATCCTGTTATCTAAAAAGAATATACGCTTTGACAAATAAAAACGGATCAGCACTTAAATTTTCAAAGCACTAAAGCTTGTAATAATAACTCAACCACCCAAGAACGAAATTTGTTCTACTGAGATTTTGTTCGTGAAAGTAGGGGTAATGGAGGTTTAATATAGACCCGAAGGGTCGTCCTAAAATAAAATGAGCAAATCCTCCCTTTTACCTTCTGACCAAATGCTATTTTATTACGTAGCTCTGCGTTCAAGGGCCCAATATAAAAAATAAAGTTGTAACGATATTAAATGTAGGTATATATTGTATTTAATTGCCCATCTAACTACTAAAGCCGTACATTGTTAAACGTTTGTACACTTTACAGCATGCTTCCATTGCAATAAAATGTAACGATAAATTGACGCGTAATTCAAATCCGGTAATATTTTATTTTGTCCGAGTTTACTACCCCTTAAAATTATTATTAGAATTGTAAACTGAAAAATGTACACTAGATGCCGCTACGTTTTAAAATTTTAACATTTTAAGCCCGTTAATTCGTATTCCGTTTATTTTTATACATAGGTATGTATTTATTTACGACAAATCAAAAATACCAATTTACGGTACCATAATTTCTAATAAAAATATTTACTTATAATGATCGTTCGTTAAATTAATAAAGCAATTATTATTCCTTCTAAGGGATAACAAATACGCGGTACACGTTCTGTAACATTTTTCTAACCAAATCGCCTCATTAAAAAGTCATCACACTTCAAAATCTGGGGATAAATTTAAAAATAACACTTTTAAGTGATACTTAAGTTAATAATTGGCGAAAAGCCACCGTAATAAAACAATTTGAGCACGCGAAAATGCAATTAAACCTCAAAAAGCCATCAAAAACGTCTGCCAAAATCACGTTCACCGCTCGACAACTGCAGTCGCTACAAAAAAAAATAATAAAGAAAAAGAAAACCTATAGGAATAAAACCAGTTATTGCAGTTTTATAAATACTTGCACTCGTGTAGCTTTGATATGCCGGGCGCTACTAAACTGCTTCGTTAAAAACGTTTAAAAAAGAACAAAAAAGAGTACCATCAACGCCGGATTTAAGAGCTGCAGTGTTTCTGAATGAAATATAACTTTTAAATAATATGTTTTAAACATGTACAACCGCGCAGTCGTAATAATATTCAACATTTTAAGTGGAAATCGTCTTTTAAACGTATTTATCTAATTCCGTCGGCGTCGGTCGTAGCACAAACACTAAATGAAAATAATGTTCGGAAAAGATGCTACGAAAAGTTAATTAAAATGAATTTGCGAAAAAAGGACCGAATTGTTAAATATAATTTTAAGCTTAATTTATTAGCCCCCGTTAACTTTAATTTAAAAGACATCATTTCGTTTTACAAATTAGTGGACCTAAGAACTCATCATTCAGATTTAAAGATAGTGTACTAAAAATGTTATTTAAATATTTTATGTCGCGGTATGCAAAATACGTATCAGTTTACTTTATGAATCGTTAAAAAGCACATTTGCGTGAAGTAAAAATTGATAGGAATGTGGCTTAGTTATGCGATGTAAAATCAGACGAGAAAAATGCGGTAGTCTCGTACAGGTGTTCAACCCCATGAATGTGTCATAGGAATGCACACCATCAACGGGACAGCTGACAAAGAAATCTTTAGAGTCCATTTTTATAAAACGAAATAGACCCCCAGATGGATTGATTATCATTTATAATCGTTTCCCCTTTTTTTGATCGTAAAACCTCGAATACCTAGTTTCCGATCTTCAAGTTTAAGGGTTCTATTCAAAGTATCTCGTAAAAATCTACTCGTATCGATTTTCTCTTATATATATATAAATGCGAACTTCCTTTTCGTCCATTTCTTATAAGAAATAAAGAATTAAGGTAAATGTGTAGTTTTAAAAGTAATAAAAGGCGTTTCGTTATTAAATATAAAATTAAACTCCTAATTATTGTACCTATCTGAGACAAAAAAATTAAATAAATTGTAGAAAATCGTTGTAAAGAAAACAGGCATTATGTAACGCAGAGGTAAAAAGGAAAATTACAAAAATTCGCGCAGATATACAAATTAGGATTGTTAGGGGTTAAACGGGTAGGTAGTAACAAAATGTATGTAAAACTTGATAACGTAATTTGTAATGTAAATGTAATTTTTGGTTTTCGTCGGTGCTCTTTACGCTAACTTCTTCATTTTATAAGCAAAAGCTCGTAATAGCTGTACAGGTAAGGGTTGGAAGTAAGGAAACTTGCTCCCCCTAGATATCCCAAACAAGACTAAAAAGATATAAGCAGCGAGTTAACGTTGACGTTAGCACCTGAGAAGATAAAAAGTTTTTGAATTCAAAAGTTTAAGGGACTTACGTATAAAGAAGTTGAAGGGGGTGTTCATTTGTGATTTCCCATTTAAAGTTATTTTATTAATCGATTATTTCAAATGTTCTCTTATGTATCTATGTAAACATTACATAAGACACTTTACAGGATATGGACATTTATTGATAGTCGTTTTGATTTTGTTTTAAAATTGTCCTGTGCGGGTAGATATTTTGAAAGTAAAGGATGAAATTAATTAACATCCCTAATTTCATTACAAAAGAGTAACGCGTTCAAATTAAGTAATCAATTTTACCACAAAAATGGACTTTCAACGATCGCAGTTGGACAAAACGATACTCGACGTGTGGTACGAATTTATGGTCGTTTCTTACCTCGAGTATTTCCCGAAAAGGTATGCATTTTCATAGCAATAGCAGTCGTTTCTAAAAAAAATTGCGACTTAAGGAAATACTCGAGGTAAGAAACGACCATAAATACCGCCATGCGTGATTTGTGCATCAAACAATTATTGTCAATTTCTATTCGCTTCAACGGAATCAACAAAAAGAAAACGGGAGATGAGGAAAACTCCTGTACAAACTAAAGAGAAAACAAAAGACGTTTCATAAAGCGTTCATCCAAAACGCAATTAAATGTCCCTATCGAGATCATAGTAAAAACACTTATGATGATGAAACCTTAAAAAATTCAACTTCATCGGTCTCTGTAAGGAGATGGCCGCCGTTCGACGATTAAAATTCGAGATTCTTATGGGCAAGAATGCGATTTCGTTTTTCGAAATAATAAGGCTCAATTTCTTCGACACAACGGTGGAACCAATTCGATACAAGCAAACGACGAACAAATTTCTCGTTCGAAAAAAACACGGTCCAAAATGTTGGTTCGTTAAAATGACGCAAAGCCACATTAAACTCAACACGTCTTTGACACTTTACAAGAACATTTTCGTAATCAAATTACTGTGGAAGAAAATGTCCTCTCCTATTCCACGAACTTCAATCCATGCGACTTTTATTTACGAGGATGCTATCTTAAGGTTATGATCTATCGATACGATTTTACCAGGATGAAATCTAACGAATAATCGAATGCCCTTACAATATCGATGCAAAGGGTTCTATGTACGAGCGCAAACGAGTAATTTTATTCGCCAATAAAATTTTTCAAATAACGGTACGTCTTTCACGTACCTAATATCAGCAATATTTTACCTATTCCGCGAAATAAACAATTTGTTTGCTGCTTTCATTTAACAAGCGAAATTATGTCGATTACGTGAAGCTGTTGGTAATATTTTTATGGAACATATGAAATAAGCAACAGCTTAAATTCGAGGCACGGTGGAGGTTAAGATGGTGTCGAAACAGGTAAATTTATAGTGAATCGTCTAACATTCCTAAGCGAGACATGATGATGATGCTTCGGCGTGACGTGTGTCGGGTTAAGTTTTAATCATAAAAGATAACCGTTACCTACCCGATATTCTTTGTAGAAACGCCGAAATTAAGTTTAGAATTAAAATCGATCGAAAATGTTATTTAATGGAATTAAGCAATCGTAACGTTTTAACGTAAATAATGATGGAAATAATATAATAAAAGGTATACATTATACCTAAATTGTAGAACCTGGCAATATAATGCACGTGTGCAGTATTTTTATCGTAACGTTATTGATAGAATAAATACGTATCAACAAAAAAAAAACAAACAAAACAAACACGCGTCTTAAACGTTCAATAAAATTACATTACATGTAGGTAGCTCAGCATAGAACTGCGCAGTTTTAATTCTATAAAGTAACAGACGCACGGTCATTTAATTTATTACACATACGAAATGCCCCGTAAATAAGAATCAATTTCAATAAAATGGAGTAGTCGTAGTTAAGTGTATTATCGGATTATATTTTATTTAGTAAATTGTCCAACTGAGCACGGTTACGATATGAGTAACCCCCTTATCTTTATCTGTAAAAACCGCGAATGTCATAAAAATATTTACAACGCTGCGGAAGCTGAACAGCTATCGCCGAAATAGCCTCCCCAGATTTAAAAGTTTAATTTTAATGTCCCTTTATACGAAGCTAGCAAAATAAAGTGTACTTATCAAAAATTAAAAATCACGTCGACGGGTCACTTCGGAATTGAATCTTTGCAAGAAGTTAATAAAAATCTCGTAAACCGACCTTATCTCTTACTATGTACAAAGTTTGTAACTTGCAGTAGGTACCCAATATCGTACGGTTTTCGGTGGTCTTTTTAAAAATTAGTAAATTAAGCAGATAACCCCGTCTACTGTTATTTTATTTTATTCCTTTACGCTCCAATAATTTCGAGAACTTTTAATTAATTGTAAGATAAAAATTGCGACGGCCTTCAACCCCTTTTTCGAAAACAACAATCTATACAAAATTAAATCCGAGATATAAAAGTTGTCCGGTCTTACACTAGAGGACGATAATATAACGACGAATAAAATAAAATGCCGGGTGTCGACGAGGATCGCTAGCACCGCTCTTTTGCCCCTTGTTTTTCAAGGAAACTCGCCACAGTTGATAAAGACGCAAAATGCCGTATTTTAAAATCGTGTGTCATTTTTCCGGACTTCCGGTTTGGTCGGAAGTGACGCCAATTTTCGATTTTCAAATGGAACCCCCGTTTCGGAATCCTGGGTGAATTCTGAACGCGTAATTGTGGTGAGTTTTTGGACAACTTAATATTTCGAGAATAGATTTTAGATATTAATCTAGAGAACTGCGATCTACTTCGAATCATTATAAATCGGCTAAGAAGAAATAATGGAAAAACACAAACGCGTTTCGTTACTGGGAGCGGTTTTCAAATTTGTAGAAATAAGTTTTTTGTCGAAAAGAAGATTTTTTTCAAATGGCACGATTGATGCAACAGCACAAAGTTGGATAAGTATAGTTTTTGAAGGCCCATCCTCGAACCCTAAATCCATTCACTATTCAACTCAAAAAAAAACGCATCAACCACTTTCGTAATTATCATAATAAATAGAAAATGCAATAATATAATGTTCCATTTGAAAATCGAAAATTAGCGTCGCTTCCGACCAAACCGGCAGTTCGAAAAAATCACACATCGAGTCAAAATATGGTATTTTGGGTTTTCATCAACTGTGCAGAGTTCCATTTCGGTAATTTGATAAACAAGGGGCAAAGAAGGGCGCTAGTGATCGCGTTGACTTCCGGTACGTTACAGCAAGTACGTAAAGTAACGAAATATGTCCCAATACTTTTAAATTAAATTGTAGAACTAACATTAGAAAAAAATTATTTTAATTAATTACACCGTCCAAATACTATGGGATTTCTACAATGAAATCGATTTTGAATTCCGTAGTTTTTGAAGTGCCGCGATTGAAATTATCTGGCTTTTTAGCGGCAAACGTGATTTATTTTTTAAAAAGAATAAATAGCTATCGAGAAATGGCGCCGATGAAAATAATATCGATTCGAGCGCTCGTTTAATATAAGATAAATTATAAAAAAAAAAACTGTTTCCAGGTTTCGAAAATTTCAAGCTCTCGCCATTTTTATTATAAGAAGTTCTTCTCGGAAAATAAACTTTGTTACTAAAAGTGTTCCAGTCAAGACGTTTCAAAACAACAACCCTCAAAATAACCGTTGTTCGCGTAAAAATCGATCGCGTCATTTAATTTAAAAAGTAGATTCTCGAGTACTATTCAATTTAATAATAGTTACATTTCAAAATGCACGTTTTTAATACGTCCGCCGAATAAATATTAATTTAACTTGACAAATAACGATGCGAGTTAATCTCGAACAGCTCGGAAGTTTTTATATAAAACTTATTAACACATAAGTAACAGGTGCAGCGAACAAAAAATCGAGGGTTTAATTTATGTCATTAGTAATTTGAAAATAAGTATGGTTTAAAAAAAAAGGTAACCTTTTCCGTGCCATTCAATTGTTGAGCTAAACCGGATTCCGTCTAGGTAAATATAATAACTAGGAAGAGCCCCAAAAACCGTAAAAACGTGACCGACTAATACCTTGCACCTGTACTAAGTATAAAACAGGGTACGTTTACTTTGCACACTACAGGTTTAGAGGCCAAACCCTAATTATGATTCATCGGTGCAACTGCCGATGGCCGTGCCTCTCAATTTCCGAACTCGTTTAGAACCAAAAATTTGTTAAACCACAAATTCGTGAGACGTTGAATCACCGAAAAAGACGACAACACGGAAAGTCTTCATAATATAATGATTGTTAACCTTAACAACGATGCTGTCGGCCAAACCGATAATCGGAAAAAATCCGTCCATAGCCACTATTTACTTTATTTGGTCCAACTTCTCGTCTAAACCCACAGGGAATACACTTCACAAACTCTACTATATGCCAGATCTGCCTTCAATATGCGCATTATGTTCGACCAAAGCATCAAGAGAGATTATTGGATAGGAAATATTGCAATACTTACTAGTTCGACATGGCAGAACAACGGACAAAGTCCAGGTAACATTTTAAAGACAGGGTCTCTACCTTGTTTTTTTGTAACCCGCACTGTCAACAGAAAGGTTGCTTTTTTTCAGAAGCCCAAACTTCGTAGGTAAAATGCGTAGCTATACTGTTTTCTTTAAAAAAGAAAGAGGCATCTAAAGCGATAAAATGTTTAATTACAAAAATTATTGTATAGATAGGTATTTTAAATAATTCTCAAAAAAAATGATTGATAATGTAATAATAATTTACGGTTGCGATTGCTTAAATTAAACGCGACTGTCCTTAATTACTACAAACGAGAACTAAAAAACCGCATAGGTTGGGAACAATGTTTTAGCACCCCATCGATCAAGTGAAAAGTAAGCGTAAACATTAAATGCTGTTTATAAACACTTTAAGGAGTCGAATTTCCCATATTTTTTTTCAATTCTTACAAATATAATTCTGAACATTCTTCGTTGTCGTTTTAATTATAGACTAAAGTCTGCCTAGGCTATACCTACACCAACATAAACCGTCAACTGCTGCTGTCAATTAAAATCAATAATGCCCTAGTCTCCCGTACAGATTTTAAAAAGATAGGTAGGCAGTTCTCTTCTCTGTATAATATTAAATAATTGCGTTGATGGGATGTTCAAGCTTCACGCTGGGAATTTTAGTGAAGGGGATGATCGAGCAGACGTACAGGGCCTTGGGTGGTATTGTGTAGGCGACACTAGACAGACTACACTTAAAAATAGGGAATAATAAATAAGTTTTTAGTAGGGGTTAGGATAAAACAAATATTTTTCTTTGCGTTATTCAATTTAGCTAATACAGGGAACGTTTAAATAATGTGGTTTTGAAAATTTTAACTGACTCGACGAATAATAATTGGTTTTAAATCCGGCATAGTTTTTATCCGGACAACACCTGCAGTATAAAAACGAAAACCTGTTTTTAACACCCCAAGAAAAATTAATAGATGGCTTAAATACTAGGCAACGTAACTTTACACTACTTACAATTTAGTAGGTAACCTACTCGAGCCGAATTCGTCTTTTTATACATATTTAATTTTTATTGCGCAAGATTGTTAGAGATAGTAAACAAAATAATTCGGGCGTTGAGAAACAAAATAAAGGACGGAAGTTGACAGGGCGACTTGTCGAAGACAGGAAAGAAGAACTTGAAAAAATTATCTCACCTACAAATTATACCTAATTTAAATTGAACCCAAAGCAAACATTAGATATGATTAAATATAACAAAATAATTGCTGTATTTTATTGATTTAAAATCCTTACGATTAAGATGACGAATTACAAATTGAATTTAAAAAATGATTTCACTCAAAAAATTATTGTACATAATATCAATGAACACACCAGTTATTGACTTTTGATCATTGATACAATGAAAAGTTCATTAATACTATTAATAGATGTTCATTTTTTAATTTCCATGTTCGTAGTCCCAATGTTATTATGTTCATTAGAAACTGATGAACATATTTCATAATTTAATGGATATCTTGATTGCTTCGACGACACTTTTTCATCAATCCAATCATTACGTGATTGTATCTACGAATTTCTACATTAACATCATAACTTAAAATTTATGAATTTAAAACATCGTATTAACGTAAGGTCGTTTTGAAATAATAATTACATTTATCGTATCTATGACTAAGTTCATTAAATACAGTTGATTATGTATTTTTTTAATTCTATATATAGAATAATCTAGGAATATTAACGGTTTCGCAGAAACAGGATAAATTCAAGACGGTGCAGTTTGAAAACTCAAACTAAATAATTGCAAAAAAAAATTATCACGACGTTTACATTAATATTTATATTAGAACTGTTATAGAAAAATATTTCTAAAAACGGTTTGTGTTTGTTATTACATATCAAATTCCAGAGGAACGTGTACAAATCGATTTTTTTCACCGGAAAAATCGATTTGTATTTCCTACAATCGACAACATTGAACAATAAAGAACTAATAATCAAATTTTCTATGTAGGTATATTTGAGCGATAATTAATTGAAACATTACAAAAAATAAATTTGCTATAGAAACAATATACATAAACATTGTCCTATTTACAATGTGAAATAGTAACTGTACTCTTTTAATACGAATAGAAGTGTACATTGTAACAATGCAAAAATATTCTTTTATTTAATGAACACATTCATCGATACAATAAACAAACTTTGCATTTCAATGGAATAATTTATTGAATTTATGTAAGAATATCGATAAAACTAATAAACACAGCTATTATCACTATAAACCAAATTCATATTATCTATGTATTAATTTATTAAAACAAAGAAAGCTTGTTCATCGGAGCAGTCAAATTATTCATTAACGCAATGAACTGCATTCGATGTAGCAATGTATAAGATCATTACACCAATAAACGTTCATTGGGTAATGATTTCGAACAACAAGTAATCTTTGGACTTACGTTGTAATGATGAAATCGTACTTCGGACGAAAATTAACGAACGCCAGTTCTTAATATAATGATTTTTTTTATTGTATTTACGTACTTTTTTGGTTGAGTGTTTGATGGTGCTAAATATTTTACCGATGTGCAGCCGTTTGCAACAAAAATTACGCTAGTTCAAGTCGCGACACGGGAACGTAGGGCTTAGTAGTCGGTTTTATTATCAAATATTCCATTTACGGGCGCGTGCAAGATATATATAAGAGATATTTTACGCGTAATTTTTCTATTGCCTACTGTTCGAAAAAGACCCAGAAAATAATATTTTTGAACTTATTTTGACGATATTTGTTATTTGCAACTCTGACGTTTTTGTAAATTGTAATTTTTACGTTAAATCGAAAGTTCTTTGTTATATAAATTTTAATTCTGAAACTGACAACGTTTAAACAACGACCTGATACGATAGATTCCAATTAACGTCATCCATGCAAAGTTGCTGAATTGTAAGCATATTGGTAATATTCAGTCTAACATTTTGAACGTAGCGCATGCATTTACCGATGCACACGTACGACGTAACAAAGAAAGACTACAATCTATTAGTAGGTATTGAAAGAATACAAAGTTTTATTGATGACGACGTGGATTGGAACCTAACGTGAATAGAGTATATGTAAGTACTTATGTAGAACAAACGTTTTACAGAATGACATAAGAGATCGGAACATTTTCGTTGCGTGCGATTGTACCACAATATACACGATTATCAAAAAATAATGAATTGCCTAATAAAGAATGAAAAGAGAATAAAACTAATAGGTAACATGATGAAGAGCTGTAAATCGATATTTTATAAAAAATTTAAATTTGCCAGCTAATTTGACCACCAGTTTTTGTTTTTTATAGTAAGCTCGTATCACTCCCGTTAAATCAACAACTACAATTGTTAACGTTTAAATGATTAGCGTTAGCGTTTGACCTTTAGCTAGTTTTTGGCCATAGTGTCATCTTGTCGTGTCGGCTATAAATCCAGATGTTTATCCAAGGTATTCTGCTTCCTCAGCTTAAAGTTATCTGTACATCGATTAATTAATTGCAGGACGTTGACGTCATCTTTTAAATATGTAGTCCGACCTAAGCTAATTCCATTCGTAAAAAAATTAAAAATGAAATAAATTTGACAGCAGCGACAACCTAACCATTAGACACATACACGTTACAGTTTATGAAAGATTATATCATCGTTAGATATTTCTTCAACGACATTTAAATCAGGCTTCGAATACGCCCAACTTAAAATGTACTAGCAAATAAATAATGCCTTGTAGTAAAATTTTAAAGCTAAATCAAAGATGCTCCGATGCTCTCGTGCTGTTCCAATTTAAGTCGCTTTAAAATGCACGGTTACCTAAAGCACGTTAAATTGAATTATTTAATAAATGAAACTGTCTCTTTGAAAATCTACAAACGTAAAGCAGGTATGACTTTAGATAATAATTTGTTAATTTGCGACTTTAATCGTGCGCTTTTAAAATATGAAATAAGCTCACTAATTTGTATAATAAAAGACACTCGTGAAAATCCACTTTAACCGAACGTTGCATTAAAGTAATTACACACACACACAATCGTCCAAGTTAAATTTTATCAAGTGTAGGTCGCCCGACAAGAAACGCTATCGAAAAGTCATTTGTGAAGTTGGGGGGAAATCGCGCCAGAGTTCCGACCGACGATTCAACTTAGTTCGCAAATTCATAGTTCCCAAAGACACTTAATTGCAAGAATTAGTCGCCCAGAATTAAGCGGCAGCACCTAAATTAGTTCTTGTGACGAATGTGAATTCTAAATTCCCCCGACAAAAAAAAATTGTTTACTTAATTAAATAGTATTTAAATGCCGGCAGGTCCGAAGGAAAAAATAAAACCTTATTTGGCGAACTTCCACGAATCGGTCCTCCGTCGACGCACACGCCGAAGGAAGACGCGAAACGAATCTCTATTAATTACCACTACTAAAAGATACGTTCTAGTAATTAGAGTAAATGATCGCTATCTTGAAGAAGAAATTATTACCGACAGTTTAGCTTTTTTAAAGCAAATAAGAGCTTTTGCCGCAATCTTCTTGGAACTTTGAGGAGACGATAATTAGCTACGACTGTTAGGACGAGGCCGAAGCGTAAAAGAAATGTAAATTTGTTTTCCTTGTGAAATGATTTGCAAATCGTTCGTTTATCCTACCTTCATTTATGGCCGGAAGTAAACGCCACATGCAATACAAAAGTACACGATAGTTACGATATTATGTGCATATCTAAATCAAACAAAACGGTTTTGCATTCGGGCCCAGTGACCGTTTAGGAAATTTTTAAATCTTCATCTTGCTCACGTTTATTAGAAATACGTATTAGTATCGATTACCTGTATTGCGTACGTAACCTGCAATAAAACGGTCGGTGACGATTAAAGAAAGCCAAAGATTGTTCGTTAAATATAATAGACTCGCAAAGACGTGGGGCTCTCTGGCAGGTTAATTCAAAATCTTGTACAACAAGCAAAACACGACTTTCTTGCCGTTCTCGTGCGTTGACAAGCACGACGAAAAAACTCGTCCAAGATCGAGATACAGGAGGATAATATAATGTATGCCAGTCGGCTACGTCGTCACAGGTCGCCCGGCGTCTACTTGAAACCGATGAAGACGCTAGATAAGACGGACACACGTTGTATTTTAACGTCAGCGAAATATCAACTAGAAGATGAAGGAAATTTATTTGCCTCGATTGTATTTAAATTTAAACGTAAGGGTTGTTATAAATCATACTGATGTAGAAAAGATCGACGAGTTGTTTCGTAATTCGCCTGTTAAAATATACAAATTAATTTACATTAATTAGGTGCTTATGTAATTATAAAAAATATTCGTTATAGTCTTTACGTTATTTGTTATTCTGGCGCATACTTGAAGGCGCTCGAATTAACACCTTATTACATAGTTCTTTAATAACACACCGAAAGTGTTATGATTAATAAATTACCGAGATAGTTAACGAGTTAATTAAATTATTGCGTTAATTTGTCGACTTAAAATTCGAACGAAGTAGATAAAACAATAATATTATCTACCAATTTTAATTAACGACCTTAATCATTTCTACAACTTTTACAAAAATTCATCAAGTCGGGCCGCCAACATTTGTTGTTTCTTTTTCCAATAAAAATAACAATCGGTCGGTTGTTCGGCTACAACTTTTCGTTTTGAAATAAAACTCTTTAATTTTGTAAAATTGTTTTGGTACGTCTTGCGGTGGTCAAAATAAGAAAAATGCACATAACGTCGTGTTTATATAGCAAAAGCGCTTTATATAAATACACTTACGCGTGAACAATCGGCATTAAATAAACTAAATTAAAATGTGTACGGCTAAATAACCGAACAGGACAATATTCGTATTAAGCAATCAATGACCAGACCTTCAAAACGGTTAATGAGCTTATGAATCTACCAGTGAAGGTCAGTGGTTAGAATGATAACAAGATAATATTATTCAAATAGATATTGCTCACGGCCAGCGAGTATTACTTTGAACTCGTAAATTATAAAAACATTTCCATATAAATAAACATATTCTGCTATTTATAATTCGTATGTAAAGTACTTTGGTTGCAGTGGAAGTTGGTGACAAAATTTTACACAGGAAAACGAGAATGTCGCATCAGAAAATTCACGGGCGTCGGTTTTGTAGCAATTTTTTAAATATACCTATATTATCTTATTTTAATCGACAGTACAAATATTAATTCAATAAACAATTAACCTACGAAAATTTAAAATTCGATTTCAAAATTATCTCAACATTTGTAAATAAAATTGAAATATTTACTTATTGTTAGATGAAATTCGAGAAACGTTGCCGAATTTTATTTATTTTTTTTTATAGGTACCTAAGTATTTATTCATTTTCTAAATACATACATACGTGGTTTGTCCCGTGTTTAGACACTAAATACCGGATTTGGCTCAAATTGTAGGTACACCAAGTTCTCTAATAGTACAAAGTTACCTACATTTAAAGGTTAATCATAATTATCATTAAAATTCAAATCTTTATTGAAAATTGGCATAGAAATAAAGTAATTTTAAGAACAACAAATAGTGTCATATTAAAAGGCACGTGAAAGTGATAAAAGAATAGCTTAAATTGAAATAAAAATACACGCCGAGTAAAAAATATAACTGGAAATGCGATTAACAGCTTTTGAACATGGGCGTTTAAAAATTAACGTTCTGATTGTAGCTTTTACGGTCGGTCTGCCGTTGCACCAATGAAACACAGTACAATCCCGACAGTTCCGAAATAATCAATGTTCGGCTTATTCAGATTAGCGAATTTTACGAATTACCGGAATGCCCATATCACTGTTTAAATTATCGTATATACATATCTACATATTTACTATGTATTACTTACAATATTGCCAGCATATTTTGCTAGATTTAGCAAAGATTTTGTTATAGAATTGATTATTATTAAGTACCTATGTATTTTAGAATATTTAGAACATGTACAGTATTGCAATACATATAAACATTCACCGAAATTCGAACCGAATCAATTAATTGAATCACCGATTGCAAGCAGATATATTAATGAACAAGAATACAGTAGAAGACACTGTTTTATCTTCAATTGTTACCTCCGCATAAATAGGTATAGGTAGTTAGTTTATTAAATGTTTATAACATTTTTAAGGTAATATCCGAACTACGATATATCAACATTATTTTAATTCTCGTTAGAAATTATTTTTATGTAGGTAATAAAACTTCGTTTTGTCGGCCCTGCAAAATTTGCAATATTTTTTATTTATTATGTGATAAGTAATAAAGGAAACCCGTTGACTCACTTTATATTATCGTAGTTATCAAAACATATTTTTATATAGTTTTCCTAGTTTGACTCATACAAGTAAATAATGTATTAGCTAACGAAACATAATATTTATATAAAATTTTATAAAAAGAATTCAGTAGAATATACAACATTATCCAAATTTAAGGGCACTTCATTTTCAAAGGTTTACCATAAAATTATTTTCGCTAGATACAGAACGTCGTAGTAGTCAAAACATAAATCGATTTAAAAAAATTAAACTAATTACGAAACACCATTAATTACACAAAAACAACTACTAATTAACCTCTTCGATTAACTTTTCTTTTACTACATTACAAAGTGATTGGTAGTTTTAAATAAAGCGAAGAACCGTAAATATTTTGAAGCTTTTAAACAAAGACTGCTGTTATCTTTCAAAAAGTGCATAGTATGTATTTAAAAGAATTTTCGGTGCTTCTTTTCACATCATTCGAAACTTGAAAGCCATAAAAACACTTATAAAACTAGAATTCTGGAAGTCGTTTGTTAGGTATGGTTTTTTCTTCATAACCGTCTCAAACAAAGATCTATTTTCATAGCAAATTATCTAATCTAATAATAAGACCTTTTACTGATTAAAAGTTGTTAAAACAAAAGCCTTAAAATTTTAATAATTTAAGACTTATCTTTATTTTAATAATAATTAAACACGGTATAAAATTGGCCATAAAACCGTGATTGTATTATTTACATTTTTTTTGTTATTTTAAAGTAGGTAGCACGGCGGGGGCCATGAAAAAAGGGACACCAAGCTTTGTACAATGTAAAACTGACTTTAAAGTTAAAATACCTATCGTTGAAGGGACATTCGGATACTTAGAAAAGCGAAAGAGCAGGTAAATATTGATACCATAAAGTATTAAAGATTTATTTGTGCATTTATCCATCTAAATACACCTGAATTTTCCTAGAATTCCATCGGGCAGTTCTCTCTAGAAATCTTTCAAATTTTACATTTGCAGCATTACACGAGATTTCTTAGTTTTCTGTTCGTGATTTTACGAAAAGTGGATTCGGGTTTTAAGATTTACATTTTAGATATTTAAAGCCAATAAAATAATGGCATCGCACACAAGTGAGACTAATAAAATAAAATTAATCACTAATTGAAAATGGGTGGTCAATACGACAAACTGCTGCATAGTTAATAATGAAGCGATGACAAGATATAGAATATATGTACAAATACTTATAGAGATACTAATCCATTTTTTATTATTATTATATATTAATAATGCCATTTTTTCTAATAATTGGAATATTTATCTTACTTTAAGTATCTAATAATATCTTTTATATTTGTATTGATATCATTACCTATTCAACTAACATGCGAAGCGACATCTAGAGCATCTATTATTTTTTGTTAAATAAAATAATAAAATCAATTCATTAAATGCATAAACAATTATTTCCTAATGAACAATGTTTTATCTTATTCGCTTTATACATTATTTGTAACAAGTTACGAGAAAATGTGGTTTATGACACGAAAAGTTAGATGTTTGTCTACTTTTTCGCATCCGTTAAATTGCCATTTTTGATACTAATATAACACAATTCCGCAAAAGCATAACTACGCATAAAAATTAAATAATTTATTATCAAAAGATCTAATTGACTTCTAATTTCGTTTAAACTTTTAAACACAATTTTATTATTGTTTAGTAACGAATTACATTCAATTAGTTATATTTCATTCAATTTAATTTGAATATCTTTATTCATAGTTATACGCATATTGTTTTATTTTGATATTTAAATAGTTACCTAATTTTCTTTTATTTTTACGTAAATTATAAATGAAATAGAAATAGGACTTGCTTGGCTAGAAAAAATACTTATATATACATATATAGGTAAATAGTAAGAACGCAAAACTACATCCGGATTATGCAAATTATTTATTACCCTGTCAAGTGAGTCCGTTTCACACCACTAAATATTCGTTAAATTTTACTTTAAGACACGTCCTATTTTCCGTGGCAGCCACTGTACGCACAAAATTTAACTATTCGAAAATAATTAAACGAAAAACTGCAAGAATAATGTTCAAAATAAGTTTGACGGTGATCTCCGTATTTAAGTAAATTTTCGCCATTAAAATAATATATATTAGTTGACACGTGCGACTATGTTTAATTGGAGCAAGGTCAAAAACGCACACAAACATCCGGGAACTTATTACGAATATAATATTCGATAAAATGCGATTTTGGTGGTTTTGGCAAGTTTTAGATTAATTAAAATTTGCATCGTCTATTTCTTATTATTTTAAAATTATATTAATTTTTTTAAATTAAATTATTGTATTAAAAGAGGACGAATTACTTATAATTATTAAAATTTATTAACTTCGCCGAAAACAAAGCTTAAAAATTCAGAACAATTTTGACGATTTTCTATGAAAAATATAAATTTCGAATTATTGAAAAACATAATAAAGATAACTATTAACAATAATAGATAACATAATTGCAAGCGATGACAAGATATTGAATATATGTACAAATACTTATATAGATTATATTTTTTTATAGTTTTTAAAACCGTCTGATTTTTTTTCACATTTAACATTCCGTTTTAAAAATGTTCATCCTGCCAATTTGCTCCGATGTAAGTAAATATTTTTTAAAGTGACCGAATTTCGAGTTTGTACAAAATGTCTTGTGGCGAGTGCGTTTTGATTTACTGCACATTTATTTATTATCCATTTCTAGAATAGCCTGGTGATAATAAATTATATAAAAATGGCAGATGTAACATTCTAAAGAATATATTGCATATATTAAACGTATAAATTAATCAAAAATATATGTATGCAAAAATATACTTGGACCATTTAAAAAAATCACTCGCGATGTTTATTAATTTATGTTAAGTTAAGACTACTTATCGTAAGTCCAAGCAAAATTAAACTATGTAGGTACATCATGTCCAAAATTATTTCATAATAAATCGATCGTATTATAAAGAAGAAAAAATTGACAGTTAGATAACACGAGCCAAAGGTTTAAATTTCCTCGATGATTTATGTAATTATGATTAGGAATCGGTCGATAAACAAATTTGTTTGCAGACGGCCGATACTCTCGCGTATAAAAGGTCGTCCACACGCCGAGTGCGTCTTTTACTACGTGTTACATGTGCGAACTAGGTTTGCACGTGAACAGAAAAACGGAGGTTTGTACTTTTACGATTTTTACTACACTACACAGGCTAATTTCGTAAATACAGTCTCCCTCGCTATTAAATTACGACCACTTCGAAAAGTTTCAAATGTGTAAATCATAAAACTGTAATTTCAAATGTTGCAAACGCCTATTTGCCAATGAGGCCAAGATTTATTATTCAGGCACCGAGCTATCAAGTCCTTTGGTTGAATGTATCAAATAATACTCCAGTGAAAAATTAGCTTTAGTGAACACTTTTAATCAAAATTACACAAAAACAAGATAAAATAAGGTGTCCTGTAAAATAAATGCGGAACTTGACAAAGAAATTGCACGATGGCAAGTAGACATAACACATATTTACACATTCGAATACTTTCGAAGTGGTCCTAATTTTAATGGCAAGAGACTGTACAACTGAACAACAAAACGGAGCTGCGTGGACTCTGCGGCGAGCCACGTCAGTTTGCGCAAACAAAACCTAGCGTGTGTGGACGGCCCTTAGAGCGTTTATAACTGGTATTTCTTTAAAACGTATGGCATAAAAGTATCGAATCGAACTTTTGTCAATTACTTAACATAAAATTTGAAATAAGAAAATATTTTAAAAAATACATTTTAAACTGAATTTTGTTAATAAAAGTAACAATTTTTTTTTTTGAAAGAAGTGCAATATTACGCTCCGTTCCAATTTTAGTAAGTAATCATTTTGATAAAATCTGCGAATGTTTTATTACTTTTCACAATCAGTATTTGCAACAACGATTTACAATATTACAAGGTTTTGATAGTGAGTAGGTAGGGGTTACTAATAATTCTATTGTTTTTACTGAATACTGCGATTACTGCATACTAAAATTGGAACTTCGCAGTACAAGTAGTGTAACGGTTAGAAAATATCGATATTTATGCTTAATAATCAGTTTGTCGAAATATACATAAAAATTAAGAAAAAACAAGATAAAAGCCGTTTGTACGAATTTGTATGAGAACAAAGTTTAATGAACAACACGTGTGATCGCGCACATTAATTTAATACAGTTGCTAATTCTTTTATTATCCTATCTGTGTCTTTTATCCTAAATTATAGCCAATAATTTAAAGTATTTTCGCTTGTAATTTAAATTTGAATATTAATTTTATTGTAATGTAAATTTTACTGTTCGTATTGTATGATGAATAATTAATGAATATATATATACATAACATAAACTGGAGAATGCATGCTACAATTTGCGTTTATAATAAAACAAAATTTTGTACAAGAAGTAGATGGTGTGATAAATATGACCCCTTATTTAACGCCACGAGTAATCCTAATTTTTTTATATAATAATATTAAAAATATTATATATTCAGACATCGCCCGTGTTGGACATTGACCTAGACTCTATCTGAGAATTAATTTTAGTTATTATTTTCGTTATATTACTCAAAAATAGTAGTATGTCCGTTTATTTCGGTATTACCACGTAAAGTCGGTGTCACCGCACCGGTGCGGTGTAGGGGACCTCATCAGGGTTATGGCGACCCGCTCTCGTACAGAGAGTAACGATCTCTCTATAAATACATTCACACATGTTCGTGTACTTGCACCACTAGGTAATTTTATTTTCACGATTTATGCTTTTCACATTTGTGTTGCTAATTCGGATATTTAATTCGCATAGCTTATACTGTGAGAGAATTTTAGTTTATTGCGCACGAAAAAACTTCTTTACACTTAGGACGAATATTATAACGTAGTAGGTACCCTAAATCTTCTCAACGTTTATAACTAATAGTTTAGTAATCTCTTCACGTCTTTGGAAAGCAGTTCATTTGCATTTTGGCCGAGCAAACGACTTCACTTGTCAAGACTAATCCAAAATGATCAACAACTTCTAATAACAAATAGTCGCGTCGCGTCGGTCAAAAATGTGATCGGGTCACTAATCGTAAGTGTGTAGACCTCGATTACACCTACAACGCTAAACTAAATGAGGACGTTTCAAAAATTTAATTTCATCATCAGTAGATATTAAGACTCGGAAATTGTATAAAAAACAATAAATACGTGGTCGCGCGGTGAAGTAGTATTTTTTCAATACCAATACTATTACGATTCCGTAAAATTACTATTAAGAGAGAGACTAAATTAAGAAATGACTAAAAAGAAATTTTATTAATTTTTTTTAGTTTCAAGGGGATAATTATTAAAATAAATCTAAACCGTTTTTTCTCGATGTGTAAAAAATTTGATACATTCGACCGATCTCGTATGGGTCTATTGTACGAAACGTTACAACACACTCATTATCCCCCCTCTTGCGGCATCCTTCAAACGTTTAAAAACATTATTCGCCCTAAAATCGATATCTCGAAAACTACTGGGCAGATTTTAACGGGGCTTGCGAATTTTGAAAGCTAATTATATTCCTTAGGGCGTTTTTTGATGATTTTTCGATAGGCCAAAAGATATTATGATCTCGGTCGTTAAACTTTGCGTTATATTTAAATGTGATGAGGCAACTGAAAACGGTGTTACATATACATTTACACCCTAAAGCAACCCTTTTGCCATAACTGCAACTGTAGAACTGACTTGAAGTTTTGAATGTTACTCACTTTTTGAATGCTGTTTAGTGCAAAAGGTAGTCCTCGATGCCCGTATTAATCCCAAGCCCTATCACGTGCCTTAGTTTTTTCAAAAATCGGTCCTAAACGTCGACATTTTTTAGTCTTCGGAGTGATTAACCACTTTGGCAAAATGATAGATCTTATCGAAAGGAATAAAAAAGTTAACTAACAAAATTTTCTAGAATTAATAGTTTTAATGAAATAAGTGTGTGATTTGCAAAAAAATATTTTTAAACAAAATGAAGGGGTCGCTCTGAGGATAGGGTTTCGGATTGTTAAAATCGTCGTCAGGGACTACCTTGACAGAAAATCGAATCCAGTCGAATTCCGGTTTTCTGCATTATAAAATATTTAACACGTGTTTTAAATAATAGCGAAGAATTTATCGTTGATTTCGTTAAGAATGACCTTACAATATACCTACGATTTTTGTCATATTTTTATATAGGTACCTATTATTTAATTCACATACCTTTTAACAAATTTTGCAAAATTACAAAATGTTATATCGTTTCAATAACGAATCAAAACATCGCTGGAAAACTAAACGTACGAAGCATTACTAAAACTGGATTAACGTACGACTCGCAGTGACTCGCACAACTTTTAACTTGCATTCCACCAACAATAACAATATTCATCTAATATAAGAACTAGAGAATCACAAATATTTTTTTTTAAATACTTTTGTCCAACTTGATTTGAATTCTGGACCACCGTGCGACGTTTTAATTGTAGTCGAAACTTGAAAATTGAAATTACATCGTTTTCTCGAAATTGCCGTGTAAATGAATGGTATAACGTAAACGATTTTAATGTACTCATTGTAATTGCCTATAAGAAATTAACGGCAGTTGTAGGAAATAGTTAGGAACAATTTCGAGAACCTATATGTATATAAACTTAAATCTGCGAATCGTTGGCGCGCCAATTTTGTAGCTGCAACTTCTGCAATTACATTCGAGTACATCAGGCTTTTAGCTAATGTACTTTCGGTCAAAAGAGTTTCGTCTACGTTTTACGCTCTTCTCCCTCGAAAACGTGAAACTGCGTAACAACGATTGTAATAAAGTCGTAGTCACGTGTAAGTGTTTAGAGATGCGGCATGTTAATCCATAAATGCGAACCCCGATCCGAACCTCTAGATTTTAATAAACATAAAGCACATTTAATAAGTTCATTTCTATTAAATTTAATAAGGACATTTAATTCTTGTATGCGCTTCCTATAGGTATTTACATAAAAGCGAGGATAGTATATTGACCTATACCATACCGATTTAAGTGAAATCGAAACAGACGAGTGCCCTTTTGCACAAATATTTTATTGGATTTGTTTTTAAACGAAAAATAATCGCCCGTCCGAATATAAATTTGTTTTAACAATAAACAAAAATAAAATAGAAACTCCTGAAAAAAAATGAAGGGACGGGCGTTTTTTATATTGTTGGCAAGGGTACGTAACATGTTTCGCTGCACGTTACACCCTGTCAGATATTAAAAATGTCACCGACTTCAAAGAACGGCTTGTTTTTAATATCGGTTGGTAAATTGTTTGAAGTCGATTCTTGGAAGGAAAGTACGAAATTGAGCCTCTTTTGTTACGGGTTGTAAATAACCCTTTATTCGCGGCGGCGCGCTTATTACTATACGTCCGATTTTTATGCATACGATGGCCGGAAAAAGAATAATACGACTATATTAGCGATTTACTTGTCTGCCCGATATAAAATAAAATTTATGTTTATTCGTTTAGTACGTTATACTTGCGGTAAATTAAAATACCGACTATATTGCACTAACAAACACAGTTTAGATGTTATAAAACATTTTAATCGTCGAACTATAAACCGCAATCGAACTAAAAAAAACCCATTTAAAATAATTTTAATAGATCCTAATTGTAGGTAAGCGTGTGTTTTATCGAGAGCGTTCCACGTAGGAAATCGCAACGCGAATCGCAAAGATTAATTAATAGAAATTCTGAATAGAAGAAAATTGTTCTCGGGACGAACGAACAACCAGCGAATGCTGGAAATTAATTGCGCGCAATTATCCCTTCACAATTTAGCTCGTGGCATTTTGCAAATTTTTAACTGCTTCGATTACACGTTTTTATGTTGCTAATGAACTACCGGTCGTAATAAATTGGTAGTTGATGATGGAGACGAGTCGAAATTAAAGAGTATTAATGAAAATTTATGTGGAACAATCGATAACTGTTAATTTAATTGTTTTTAATTTTCCACGTCTCGCAATAAATCTAAATGGAAAATGCCGGAGCAAACTCGAGTCGTCCCGACGAGGAGAGGCCGTATTTCAAATTGGATATCGATGAACATAAATTATCAAAATAAGCACTTCGTAAATGTTGTAACGGTCTTAAGGATGCGAATACGAAAATAATAACACGCCGTGTAGCATTTCGCCAGGTTATCGATGTTAAATTATCTGGGAATAAAATTCCTTACAACTTTATTAGTGGTGCTATAAATTGTATGTTTTTGGCTTGTGCTGACGCTGAAATATAAATGAGTATACTTCTTGATTTGGCTACTGTTTGTCTTCGAAAACCGGTCCCAACTTTCAATTAATAAACAACGTTTCGAGAACACGAATTACTTATTACACGTACATATTTTATGGTATTTATCTAAACTTAATTTAACCACTTATTTAACCCGTTTCGTGATCAAAAGAAACTGAAAATGACCCTCGCCGTAAAAATACGAAGACCCACAAAACCAAATGTGTAGCGTTCATATTTTATACCTGAAGGACGACGGCGGTAACCGTCTGAGAATTTATTTATAGCATTTCCGAAGAACACTAATCTCGTAATAGAAATCAACCTACCGGAATATCTTGAATAAAAAGTTCGAGTAATTTTCACATCGTGTATTTAAACTAACGAATGATATGCTAATTAGCTCCAACTTGTTTATGAATTATTTAAAAGATCAGAATTTCAATCCAAAATTATATTTCCAGGCCTCGAATTAATTAACGCTATTTTACTAATTTTAGTAAATTAGTATTAATCCAAATATGTAAAATTTCGAAACACTTATTGAAAAAATCGCCCGTCGACTCCTTACACGTTCAGTTTTGCAATGGGCATTTCCCGCAATAAGCTGAATTAAATCTATAAATTTCGACTGATTAATCGACGAACTTTGAAAAAATGATTCAAACGTAACGTCGCTTGATTTTTACGAGTTTTTGATAACCAAAGTCGAGGCTGTCCATTCATTTACCTGCCGATACGTATTTGGGGCCGTGACTAATACGACGAATCCGAGGTATTTGAGAGCAGAGATCTAACAAGTAAGTAGTTTATAATGATTACCTACAATTCAATTATATTGCGGGCAATCGTTTTTTACATTTCCTCAATTCTTTTAGATAATTCCGGTTTAAAAGGTCATACATAGAAATATGTTCAATTCGACGCTTCCTCGAGAATTATAAAATGTCTACGGGCTGCGAGGGACCCATTTAAACGAAAGGAAATAACAATTTGTGACCGCCAATTTCGAAATAAATCGTTGAAAAGGCGTTTCAAGAAACAAAAAAAAAACCACGAAGAGTTAATGTAGAAAGAAAGGAATCTAAAAATAATTGCTATTACTTTTGTCACAACTTAATTACGGCATTTTATAGCACAGCAGGTTTTGTACGAGTATTTCTCATTCAAATATTGGGGAAATATGTACAAATTGTTACAACTTCTTGTCAATTATAATTAAACGGTTCCCATTGAAATAAATGATTGTGAGTAAATGCACGGTATTGTTTTAATTATTGTTTTGTACAAGTTTTTGAAAATACAGGCAGTTCTCGATTTACGAACGAGTTCCGTTAATAGAGGTCGTTCATTATATTATGTTTTTGTTCGTTATGCGTCAAAACATCTAATTATGCACTTTTTACGTATACAATGCGATCCTACATGTTAACGGTAATTTTTACATATGAAAAGCATTGTATTAAACATCGAATACATAATATATGTACGTTTTATTATCAAAATACGCTACACACGTAAAAGAAAGTTTAAAAAATACTAAGAATAAGCGAAAATACAATAGTAAATAGTTAATTTCAATTAAAAACATTAAACAAAATTATATCATATATTGTGTAGTGCACGCATCTAATATGAAAACGTAACTGAAAAAAATCTTAAAATTGTGATGTTCGTTAATCGAGAACTGCCTGTACATATCGACGCACTTTTGGTAAGTTTTAACCCACAAAAAGTAATTTTACAGAAGCCCACATTTTGTGTTGTAGCGTAATTATAAGCAGATACCTTTTACTGGTGAAAAAAATCGAAATATTGTTACCAGATTATGTTTTCGCCTTAGATGCATAAGATAGTCAGAATTACTTATATTTAATAAAGTGACGGTTAAGACGATCTGCCAAAACTGCGTCGATATAACGACGCTTTGTTATAAGTACATTCAATTTTCATGGGCAATCTCTTATAAATGTTATCGATCGTTTTCGTATTTAACAATAAATACTTGCTACTAAAGTTTGTTTCACCACTTTAGTGATTATAAGTAATGTTAATAACATACCAACATAGGTATAAGAATAAAATGTTTAAATGGGCCTAACAATTGTAAATTATTTATTTATAAGTGCCTATACCTATTAGTTCTAATATCGATATTATATTCCGTTCAAAATAAGTTTTGGACGTACTCTAGAGGTGTTTTTATTCTATTTTTATATAAGGTTATAGAGTAGATGCGTGTTAAAATATGTTTTGCGTTTTCGCTAGAATTAATTGGGAAAACCTAAACAATTAATTACGGACTATAATAAAACTAAAGCTGCGCATTTGATTAACAGTACTAATAAATTGTCCCGCGTAGGGAAATCAGAAGTAATTCCATTGCCTCCGCGTTAAATATTTTTAGAATCTCCGTAGGGAATATTATTTACTTACTAACAATAACCAATAGTAGGTCCTCAAAATTAGGTCAGAGGATTGCTATTTTTACTTCGACCTTTTGTTAGAAAATTTCCTTTTCGTTTTCTAATGACTCGGTACATACATACTTGCGCTGACGTAGATTTATGTAAGTACATATCTTTAATGAAGTCGTTTATTATTCTTAATTCATTATCGATGTAAATATCTATTAATTAACTTCTTTAACTATAAAAATCATGAAGGGTTAATATCTGACAATATAAGCTTTAAGAAGACCTAAAAATACAAGTAATATCCAATTTGGGCTTTTAAAAATTTTATGAGACCGTCGTAAATGTTATTTATAAAACAAACCCTTAAAATTAAACAACAATGGACTTATTTCACGATTTACAATAATAACTACTCACAGTAAAATCGTATGGGTATAAATCGTAATCAAGCATTCTGTTTCTCCAAAAAAATTCAAATTGTGTATACTATATTTATATAATGTATAGGTGTATACCTACTCGCTTATTATCATAACAAAGTTCAATGTCGAGAATATTTACATTTACGTCTAGACTGACAATTAAATGGCGAGGGAAAATTGGAATATAAAATAAACAAATAAAAATCTAAATACCTACCTAATTTTAATAAAAACGATTTAATGAAGTTTAGTCTTTTGGATAACCAAATTTAATCGATATCGTTTATAACGACCTCCAAGAGGAGCTTAGAAAATTCTATCGTTATAACCGGTTGTCGTTAAAACTTATATCCTACGTTCCATAGTAATGTTAATACAGAGCTACAGACAGCACCTATACTCTACTGCCAATTAACTACGTATTGACTGGCGTAAAAGAGTTTAAAAGATTATTAATTAATTTAAAAGTTAAAAGTAGCCAAACACAATTCGGTTGAAAAGTTCATTGTTAAATCAGAAAAAATTGTGGATAAAATCTAAAGATAAAATAAAACAAAATACTTTTATACAAGATACTAAATACATTAAGATGAATAAAAAATCAATTAATAGGCACCGTACAACAAATAAAACAGAGAGGCAACGCCCGATAAGAAGACCTAATAGATAATTGAAGATAATTACAATAGATAACGAACAGAGAAATTAAAATTATATATATAGACTATATACATATAAGATATGCGTTTAAACGTAGATTATATACCTGAATGATAAATAATCAAGCAAAAATAAATAATAGATCGTTATCAGTGCAGTTTCCCTCTTTCGTTCTTTAACTTCCTCGTTTTATATCATTATTCCTTATTTTATAGATCCGTTTCAAATTTGGAATAAATACGTTGGAGTGGGGGAGAGTGCTTTGGGTTAGGAGGAATGGAAAGGAGAAAAAGAACGGTGTAGGTTCGTTCACAAGGCGCAATTTAACGTTGTCGACCCTGTTGACGGGAAAGTTTTGATCGCAGTTTCGATGTCTAATGTCGCAAATGAGGTTATGAAAGGGAGAATTTAACATGCTTTAAGAGTGTAATACTGAGCAGACACCTGTCACAGATGTTCGTAAGATAAAAAGGATTATTCTTAATCCCTTATTCATGAAGCTTCGCTAAACTTTCGGCACAAAAGAAGACAGATTAAGAAAAGGAAGTGTTCGCTATCCATTTGTCAACACGTTACAAGTTAGCAAAACAGAAACTACTCCAGGAATTGGACAAATATTCTATTCACTTAACTAAAAACCTCCATGTACATAAAATCGACAGATGATCCTGCGGAATCATGCGAAACGATCCGGGATAACGATATTAAAAAAGCTAGTTCGATATGTAAAAAGTTGCCTTGATGCAGTTACAGTCGAGTGCGATGCAACGAACGAATTATAATCAGAATATTTAAAGTTCAGTTTTGTATTTGTAATTTGTTTCACTTGTCGTAAATAATTTTCGTGAATTTGTTTATTGCGCCGTATATTGTCCGTCCGATGCTTGTAATTCGCGACATTAATTTTGCATTCGACTGTACACCTCGACTTTTGTCGAGTAAAAGTATGTGTCGCGTAGAAATAACAATAAGTAAATAAATGTGGCATATTATATTAATTGTATACGTAATATTGCGTAAAATAGTCTGATTTATAGTAACAAAATGTTTAACAGTAGACGCTAAAGTTGTTATTGATAGGAATAAAATAATTGAACGATATATACACCTATGCAATATTTTATTTTTTATTTTATTTGCTTTCAAAAAATATTATGACTCGATTTCGTGTAAATAAATTTTCGTATAATAAAAGAAGCAAAAGTAGCCGTGGACCGTGAAATCTTGCAGTTACGAATTCTTTTGACCTAAAAATCGAAAACGGTTATAAGCTCGATTTCTCCATATACGAAAACCCACACATCGAGACAGGAATAGCCATTATTCACGTGCAATAAGAGAAAGTATCAAAAATTGAAATTACTATATGGAATCGACTATATCGACTTTTTTTTATCTCATACCTATATAAAAACGAGGTTTTGAACGTAGGTATATCGGGGATTTAACGGTACCTACATATATCAGCCAGCAACGTCGGGACAAATATCTTATTAAAATTATCTTTTTCGATCCTTTAAAAATTATTACATCTAATACAAAACGTTAAACCTATCGTTAAATATTTTATACGTACCGTTTGTTACAAAATATAAAATGATAAACATTTTTAATAATATAAATTAAAAAAAAATTATATTTGTTTACTTAATATTAAAGAACTTGAACTTTTATCTACTATCGTTCTGTAAATAAAAAAGATAACATTATAAAAGATTGTTTTTTTAAGTATGGATAAAATAAAATTTTACTAATGTTTTCGGCCGAATTGTTAACACTAAAATAAATAAACAGTCACATTGAGTAATTTATTCTGATTATTGCAATATTGTATGTTCGCGTTATACTAAGAGGACAAATAAATTAAGTAATTCGACGCTGTTTTTCGTAAAAAAAACAAACAATAGTACATCCCCGTGTAATGCAATTGAATAGATTTGGCACGAAACGAACACGAACTTCATTGCAAATAGGATAATAATTTAGGTACGGGTTTCTAAGGAAATTTAGAATGAATTTACAGGCAACGAGTGAAATTTCAGTGTAAGAAGCGTTCTTTAATCTGACAGTAGCAGTAAAACAAATAAGATAATTGGAAATATATGTTGGCAACAGCTCAAGGTCAGGGGATGTTATTTATCCCGACCGTAAGGACCGGACTACTGCGTCTGCTTGTAATTAGGAGAATATATGGCTGCAGCTATGGTTTATAGACCCTCGCATTTCAGATCTGTCATTGGATACTTTAGACCTGCCTGAATATAGATTTAAAACGTCTCCACTCCTGAACGTTTTTGCTGAAAGAACGAACGACACAATCGTACATAGTTTTCGAAACGCTATTTTGATTTATCGATAAACAACACGCATAGGTAATTAGCGTCATAAAGCCGAATCGTCGAGTTTTAGATAATAATTGAAAATTAATCGACATAAATTATAGAACGTTCTAAAACAAAGGCGAATTTAACCCTGCTCGTTAAAAAAATAGAAGAAATTCCAATTAAAATTGCATTTCTGTTTACAAAAATATGTTGGAACACGAATCGTCAATCTGTACCGAATATTTTGAAACGTCTAAAAATTGTTTTTACAAAAATCATCGTTTTGGCCGTTATCAATAAAACACAATTCGCGTCGTTACCTGGTTCCGTAATTTATTTACGCAACCGTCTTGATGATTCGATTACTATTACTAATCTAGCTTAAATTGCACAAAAATTATCTACCATTTACCTACCGATCAATAAAATCATTATAGGTATTCAAAAACTCTTCTTTATTTTCCCATTTTCCGTGATCCATCCGTACTTATTATAAGTTTCTGTTTGAATAATTTAGAAAAAACGACTTCTGTTTCAATACTATCTATCTATGAACTTAGATCGAACCATTGTTTATTGTATGTTTGTTTATAAAACAATTACTTCCTAATACGTGATTATTATTTCTAATATTATCAATATGTACAGGTTGTATTCGTACAGACTTTTAATGAGATTATAAACGTGAGAAACGTCGCACTGACTCATTTTTAGAACATTTTTATTTAAATTGTTTATCATAGAAACAAAATATACGTTAATAATACGTTTTTTACGTATGTAAATAAAATACCACAAAATACATTGAATCAGGAAGGAACAGTAAAGTTACTTTAAGGCCAATATTAAAAATTCAAAATATTAGTATCGTTATCTGCTACTGTAACTAGTAGTATTCAAGGATTACGCCAAATTAGCATATTACACTTCTTGCATATTATCGCCAATATTAAATCTTCCTTCCGGATTTATAATTACATATATTAATTAGTATAAAATTACATTTAATTGGCATTTGAAATTATTTTATTGTAGACTCTACGTAGGTAATAAGTACCTGCTGAAAACAAATTAAATACCATTGAAAAACCATTATTTACTTATAGGTATGCAACGAGTAAAATAATGTCGAATTCTGCACTTTGCGATACAAGCACGAAACGAGGGTATATTTTACACCCTGTCCTAACCACAATAAACGCCACAGTCCTTTCGAAATCACCCCCTAATTCAAAATAACCCCCTAATTCAAAATAACCCCTTTAATACTCGGGGCGCGTTGGGGCACTCGGGTGCCTAGGAAGTGATGAGAAAATCTTTTATTTTATGGAAAGTGTGCAAGAGTACCTTTTTTATCCTAAAATGTTTGGGAAATCCAGCAATAAAGTTAATTTTTTTTAAATTAATCTCCGGGGAAAAAGTAATTAGAAAGGTTAGGATTAGTGCCTGTGTCATTGCTCCCCATGAAGTGGTAGATATCAAAAATCTATGAAATTAATTTGAAATACGTCTTCATTTATTAGGAATTTATACCGTTCGTGATTAAATTTCAATAAAAAAATACTTAATAGTTGGTAGATATTGTTTAAACAAATTGATATTTCCCTTTCAACTTTGGCAATGAATATCTTGGCAGCGAAGCGTAGAAAGCGCACGGAAACGAAAAGTTTTATTTTGACGTGTTCTATACCTACGTCCCCGTGAGATTTTTCATCATTTCCTAGACACACCCTGTATTATAACGCGCCCCGAGTATTAAAAGTGGGATTATTGGGATTATTATATTAAGGGACGACTATACCCCTAAAGATTAATACTTGTATCACAAAGTGAAGGGTTTATGCACTTAGAACCTAGACTATTAGAACGAAGGAGATATATGTAGGTGCAAAGTTGTTTGTAATTTTACATCGTCAGATTGTTAAGATGGCACTTCGGTTGATCTAAATATTCTTGAAATTTTAGCAAGAGCGAGCGAGACACGAGCGAAAACGGACGAAGTGGCGACAGCGAAATTTTTCTATTTCTGTCATTTACTTACGTAGAGTTTTTCGTTTCGTTTCGCAGCACTCATTCAAATAGCATATATACATTATTCAAGATAGGTTTCCAATACACGTCATCATAAAACCCCGTATTTTTACAGTTCTAACTCTTAGTCTTGTTTTATGCCATCTAATATGTATGCAAATAAATCATTGATATAAATAATATGATACTGAATTACAAAAATATACAATTTAGTAACTTTTTATTGATGACCTACATCGGAACCTATCTGGAATAACGTATAGGTAAATAATGATTTTCCATATGTGTGTAATTGCAGTACCACTGTTTACACAAAGAAAGTGATCAATTATATTTAAAAAGAAAAACATCACAACATCCAACGAGATTAAATGGATATACGCAGTATAAAAGATAATTAATTTACAAGAAACATCTTTATTTTTAATTAAAATGTGTTGATTTAAAACAATACAAATTGATGAAATTTTAATTAAAAATGTCTAGGTAGCTTTAATATTGGTTTTATTAAAATTCCAATATGCTGGTGACGTTAGCATCGGTCCAATTTTAAGCTCGACATATTAATCGTAACAGTGACGATATGGGGGGGGTTACCTTGAAAAAAGACCGACAATTTAGCAGTTACATTTTTCAGGGCTCGAAGGGTACATTAATCGTGCAGTAATTTCCAAATGATCAAACAATTTATTAAATCAATTACATATCTAATACGATCAATTCAAAAACATTTGAAAAATCACCTTTTAGAAAGACAATGCAAACCGGGTAGAAAATATTTTTAATAATCTAACAATAAGTCACAATGCAACGTCATCAATGGACAAAGTGCAAAAATTAAAATAAGACTTTCGGTATCGATATACAAGTACAAGACATAAAAATTCTTAATTAGTCAATCTTCATATATTAATCTGTTTCTGACGTTCCTATAAATTTAAGCTCTTTTAATTATTATAGGTAGTACTGGACGACAAGCTAATCTTCATGTTGCAGACCTAAATAATTTTTAAAACGCGATTTTAGTATAGATAATAATTAACTGCTTTATGTTTAAATTAAGGTGAATAAGTTTTTAGGTAACATTTAGAGGTGTGAATCTACATGCATTTTTCATAGTGGTTGTCGGAAAAGAATATTATCGAGTGCCTACTTAGACAAAATATTAAAATGAACGTTAAAATGCAATAAAAGCAGCTTAAGTTTATAATACGATGTAATTAGTAATCGAAATGGCTTTCGCGTTATTCCAAACTGCAGTCGCTAATTAGTAATCTTCTGTATAGGTGCTTATAATTTTCCTAAATCGGTGCTGTTTTAACTACGAACATGGACCTATTATGTTTCAGTTATAATAAGTAGATTAGCTTTTGATTTTGATTTTATATAATCCTCTTATTTAATGCAATTGAAATCTGTCTACCGATACCAATTTAAAATTAATTCCCATAACTGTTGTCTATAAATCCTTTCCACATTCGTGACTTATAACAATTGTCGACCAATTTTCAATCAGGTTCGACAATATTTTGTTCAATTAATTTAAATGTTTACAAATTAATGTTAATGTCAAATTAAAAATTTTTGTCGCTGATTACCTAAACTAAGTAAGTATAAGGTATTCTCGTGAGGTGTCACATTTAAATGAATGTACGACATTTACCTTTCTTGACATTTTGAAGTAATAGGTAATTAATTTACATCTAATTGTTATCAAAAACAAATTTTTTAACAAGTACAAAATAGTTCATAACCACACATATTAAACATAATAATTAAGCACTTTTACGATTTTTTCCAAGTTTTTATTTTGCTTATCGGACGTTTTACGAATTTTACGATGCACAGTTTTGTTTTATCAAGTCTACCTTGGTTTTATCAAAAAAAAGGGGACCATAAAAACATACATAAATAACAGAAGTAATTCAAAAATATACTATAAATTTCGACCAAAATAAACACGAAACAAAAGCTCGTATTTTATTTGCCCACCAATAATTTAGTTTCATGAATCATGTAACAATATACTCGCATACTCCATATCCTTGAAAGTAAACCAGAACTTCGGTTAAAATTCGCTATAAATTTTTGACGATTTAAATTAAGACCTCCATATGTTTTCCGGAAATTTATTGCACCTACGAACTTAATTTAAAACTAAATGACTCACAATAGTGCACGTTATCCACATTTCGTATTTGAACAAGTATGCCAAATCATTTTAAATACATAAAATTCTAATACGCCAATCCCTACTTAGGTAAATAATTGTAATTTTTGTTCAAATATTGACGTATTCGTGTGGATTATTTTGAATTATCTAGATCAAACACGTATAATATAATAGACAGAGGTACATTATATTAAATTATAGTAATACCTATTATAGTAGGGCAATATTTATGTAACATTTCATAATACCTACCTTTATTTGAATTTGTAGTAAAACTCTCCAGTTGTTATATTTTTCAATATCTTAATCTGAATAAATATTTAAGTAGGTAGGTATATGTATGTATGTCAAAAACGTTAAATTCGTCGCTCTAATATAGATTAAGTACAAAAAACGATAGTCGGATATTTTTACATTGCACCAAATATTAAGTACCTAACCAAAAATCGTCGCTTCAAAGCAGAACTATAGCCTATATCTTCAAAAAGTACCGTTTTTAAAAGATGTCTGCACTGGATGCGCGGTGGCTTACTATTGTACATTCATTACACTTTATTATTGGTTATGATTGTTGTTTTATTTGCAAATGAATTATAAATTTTTAAAAGTTCATTAGTGGGGGACTTTATTAAATTTGTGTTTTTTATCCCCTGCTTTTCATAATTTTCACCCTGTAGTGATGTTTTTCATGAGTTTTTCTTTCATTTTGCCAACGGTGGAGATTTTTAATTGAAATAGTCATTCTTTCGTCAATTATTTTTTTTCTTCTTACAGATACAGTAGACCCTTGGCATTCGCGAACTTAACATTCGCGATTCGAGGCGGAAGTAATAACAAAAATTAATTAATTATAACGAATATTTAATGAAAAACGCCGCGCCGCGCGCCGGTGAGATACAGGGAACGAGTGATAGACGCGGGTGTTTGTTTCGCAACAGGGTACACAAATTAGTAGACATCTCGTGATGCACTCGGCAGAAGTTTTGGAAAAAAGGTGGCAAAATATAAAAAAATAGTTTAAAGTACACGTTCCATAAGGCATTTATCGCACTCGACCTTTAGAAAACTCACCGCTACGTGGTTCGTTTTCTAAACTTGGACTCGTACGATAAAAACATAGTACCTTATGAAACTAGTACTTTAATGTAGGTACCTCTACTATTATAATTTGTGCTTCGCGACTAATTTGGACTTACAGCACTAGCTGTTATAAATAAATTTAGGGGTAAATAGGTACTCTAAAGGGAGGACGATTTTGACGTGTAAACGTTTCGCCATAAGGAGTTTGATGCAAAATATTTCAACCTCAACGAATTTATCGTATCTACAAATGGAAATTATGCAATAATCATTTATTGTATTACCCTCGCTCGTGTTCGTATTTTACTGCAGTTATATAATAAGTGCAAATTGGCCTACCTAAATTATTTCTAAAATCAATTCAACCATAAATTTGTACAAATTAATTAAATATTTCAGCAGATATAAGCGTAGGTATGAACAATGAGCTATAACTACGTATTGTACTAGGATCGATTAGCTCCCGCTTATGGTCCCTTACTTATTCGCGGCCCCTCAACGTATATTTTATGCAACAATAATAAGATATTTAAAAAGCAGTCAAAATAAAAAACGTAAACGGGCGAATCTATCCTAAAAATGATCAAAATTATTCATATTATTTGTTAAAAAATCGTCAATTCCTCCATAAATATGATTATTTAATTAGTCATTTTGCATTTGCTCACATTATTATTTGTTTAATTAAAAACTAGACGTTCGTGTACTATATAATAAAGTTGTATTTTTCTAGAAATTACGGTCTAAAACTAAACGGCCAATGCGTAAATCAAAATGTTATTAATTTTTTTTAAATTTCGCCAACGATTTCTTAAGTTCGTAAACAATAGATAAGCATCGAATAGAAAACACATAGATACATATTATGTACTATGTAAGTGTATATTTACGTAGATACATATGTGTATAAATAATTCAACAATCTCGGAAAGAGGATTTTACGTGTTATAACCGAAAAAAATCAATAGAATAAATTTCAATCAGTTATCTATGTTTACAAACACAAATTGAATCGAATACTTCGTATTATTTTTCAACAAACATAACTGCGTATAATCGAGTAAATTGTAACAATAGTGTTTATTAAAATATAATGCGCCTTCATTTTTTTTTTATTTAATAAAGTTTTAAACGATCGTTTAATTTTGCAGCGAACTGTTTGAAATAATTTATTGTAATTATATGTCGTCATTTAACGGCTAATTATCATAATAGAATATGCTTATTCAAAAACATTTCTCTTGTTTGTGGGAGTTTTCTATTTTTAGTCGTTTATTAAACATGATTTTGTAGTACATACAAATATCACCGTTTTATCTGCGATGTTTGTTTTTTGAATTAGTAGTACACAGGCTTCGTGCACTCGTGGGAAAACTAATAAGATTAGATGTTTTTTTATTTAAATTATTATTAACGCTATTTATAAAACGAAAAATTTACAGTAGATACCTATATCTAACTTTCTTTCCAAACAATTTAAATTTCCTTCTACGGTAGTATTCAAATAAACAAAATAGTTACGTTAATGTCTATAAAACGTTTGTTACATGCATATGCGCATATATACTTGAATTATATAAAAAAATAGTTTGTTGACTTAACGATTATACTTAAATTGCTGCGATAATAGAGTTCCTGGAATTGAAATAGAAAACACGTGTGATATCAAAACTCGTAACACGAATTAAACAATATAAACAAAATATTTTCATCTATTTTGCGCGTTCGTCGTCGCTTGGAAAGATCCTCCACGTGTAAGCACCGCTAACCTGATATAAACAATAATATTTTGGCATTATCGTCGGCATCCCGAAGCAGAGAACGAATACGAGTTCGTAGATCCCAATAACTTATTATAATATACACATTTCATTTAAAACAATTTGCGTCATATAAAAAATATCGTATACATACTCTTAAAATACTTTTTAAACGGCAACAATGACCTCTGCCGATATAAACGTTTAAAGATCGTAATATCGTTTTTATTATTTATTATGTCTTGTAACGATATGGTGGTATTTTAGTTGAATTTAACCTTCCTTTAATAATGGCAATTTTTAATAACAACGCGATTATTTAAATGAAAATTCTGTAATGATTTATAAAAATAGTAGGTGGGCAGGTATACGTTTTATTTTAAATAATTTGACGTAGTAAGTAGTAGGTAGTAGACGATACTAACGATAATATATATATATTTTAATCCCAAACAGTATAATCAAAAGGCCAAGCTTAATAATTATCGTGCATGCAACAGTCGACTTTTCTTAAAAATTACGCATTTGAAGTGCATAAATAAAATTTAATATTATTTATTCAATGAGAAATGTAAAATCGCCCGTAACCTCGCATCGTATGTATAAATTTGAACTCGTAATAAACAAGAAAAAATATCAACGTTTCGATAAGACGAAAGCAGTGTCACGACATATATAATTGCGCATTACGATAAGATAACACGATTAATCGCGAGAGATTGGGTAGGTCGGGGTTTAGAGTCACCGAACGCCCACGCCACTTCGTCTGCTCCTGGAGCTTTTCCAACTCACGTCAAAATATTGACGCTATTAAACTGCGTACCCCGTACGTGTTTATATTTCTTTTCTTCGCGTGTAAATTTTTGCATATATTTATATTTTCTCTCTTGCACCGGCTTCCGCAATAACTTGCTAGAGACGAGGGGCGGCCCTTAAATATTTTCGAACGTTCGCATGTTTACGGTTTTGTTTTGGCGATAGTTAAGAACATCTTTCGAATCCTGAGGTTATGTTTACGATTGTTCCGAGAATTCGTTTTAGATATTACATCAGATAGCGATCGTGGTTGGTAAGGAAATTAGGAAACGGTTAGAACTCCCCCCCGTGCAATTTAAAGAGACGCCATAATAAAACCACCGCAACAGAAGAGCGTTATTTTTGCGCAGTCCTACAGATTTTATTTAGGTACACCAACTCGTCTTTATCAAAACAATAGCTCGAAAAATTTTATTGCGTCTTAAAATTCCGCGTTAGCGTGAATTTTCTTTACAATATTATTTTCTCTAATTACCGGCATCGATAAAATTAGTAATTTACTAATTTAGGTACATAAGTGGTAAATTTATGCTGCTTTCTTTTAATTTTATTTAATTTTCCTTTTTTTTGGATGAATTGTGGGATTAAAAACCTATTATAAATACTTACTGTAGGTACATTTTTATGCATGAACACTTTCAAGTTTTTAAAAAGCGAGACAGTAAGAATTTTATTTCGTATAATATATTGCGAAGCCCTCATTTAAAATGGCGTTTCAGCAGTGTAATATTTTTAATACAAACAATTAGCGTTTATTATACAGAATATTTAGAAGAAATACACATTTGTTTCATGATACAATGACTAAAAAATATTTACCGATGGTTTAATTCCGACACCATTAAGGCACTCAGAGTGTTGGATTCAGATAAATTTTTAAAAGCAAATCAATTGAAATATCATCGCGCTAGTGGCACTAAATTTTGTTCGTGGCGTGTTTACAGTAAGTACTTATTATATGGATGTTTTTCGACAAATAAAAATATTTTTAAAACTATTTTTACAGTAAATTGTTACCCATTTTCAAAGATGATGTAAATATTGTTGATCTGCATGCCTATAAATGATTTATAACTTAAACTTGTTAGACTTTTGCATTTTTTTTGCTTTTTTCGCATTTTACTTGTAGATATTACCAACTACTACCTACATGATTTTTGTGTATATATGTTATGCGGAGAGGTAGAAGTGTTTATATTTGATAATTATAATTATAGTAATATTATAGTTTTAATTATGAAAATTGGATTTTCTTTATGAAAGGTGTTATAAAAATAAATTTGACAACGATGTTCCAAAACTTTTTAATTTTTTTTCCCAGGCTCCATTAGCAGTCCTCTACAACGTGCTGTAGAGTTGGTGCGTCATTTTGGAATCGCCCTGTATTCTATTCTTTTAATATTATTTTTTCCCTCGTATGCCTATAGGGTTTAAGTGAAATTAATTAGTTGATTAGGCATCATTTAAAATTTGAATTTTATTTATTAAATTTAATTGTGAAGTTTTTTCTTTTTTAATTATCCTTTCTTAAGGTGATCATTAAAATAATTTTTTAATGCCAAATTCCGATAGCTGACTTGTACGTGGTTTTTGATAAAAGTTACCTAGTGAATTTTCCAAAAAAAACATTAAGTACATAGGTATTTAGGTCGTGTAATTATCTTATATTTAATATCGTATCGGTAGTAGTTTGAATATGGTAATTAAACATCTATAGTAAGAATTTTCAACATTATAAATGTTGTATTATTATTATAAGTTTTAATTAGTCATCTTCTAAAATTAACACGTCCAAATTGTAAAAAAATATATGATATTTCCACATCGTACAATTAATATCTAATAATTAGAATCCAACAGGATACGATAAACAATCAAATAATTTAAAATTAAAAGAAAAATGGAATATTAAGTTACTTACCCCCTTAATCTTAATGCTGACAAAGTTTAGGTGCTTCTATTGGACGTTGAACCAGTTCGTACCTCGTCATCAAATCTGTAATGAAGATAAATTAGTAGTCTTTCTAATTAACCCTATACCGGGTGACTACCAAATCACTAGACAATCGACGGTGAAAAAGGTATCAGTCTTGAATTTTTTTTGTGAATAATAAAATACACCGGTGCTATATTTTGATTTTTTTATTTTTTAAAATTTCCAAGTTTTCCTCCACATTTTCATTTCCAAGTTTTTAAAATTAAAATCGGCGCGGTTAGTGTTATTTGAAAAATATGTCTTATACCCTGTAAATTTGATTTTAGTGCGAAATTTTGCTTTCTTTAAAAAAAAATATAAGTTAGACAGTCCCTACGTTTTTGCCAACGTTAAATTAGCATATCAGAAACGGCAACAAAATAAATTATGCTGCCGAAAGCACCTTCTCAAAAAGCAAATCTATTAATTCCTAATTTCAATTATGACATATGCAGGCGGTGTTGTAAAAAAAATAGAAGACAAAATACCAGCTAAAACGCATAATTTACGGTTAATATGCTGTGTTTAATATGTGTAAACGGTTATTTTATTCCCCTGTTGAAAACTGAATATTTAAATTATTACTGTAACACGAAAAGGTCTAATTTTCTAAGGTTTCTTTTCGGTAGCATTCGATTCCACTAAAATCAGGCAGCTTATAATGTGTTGGACAAATCACAAGGTATAAATATATGTATATTATTTTATGTTTCATTTAAAACAAAATGGAAAGCTTTATGTTATGAATCACAAAAACGGAATTAAATTTCTGCGTTACTATATATCACTATAAATTAGCGATCGAACAAGTTATGAATAATTAATTTAGAATTCGTTTTTATCCTGTACAAATACTTATTTAAATTTTTTGATTATTAATAAAAATACGAATTTTTTGTTCTTAATGCATAAACGTTTTCGTAGCAAAATTAGTGTCTCGTCATATACCTAGAATAATTTCAGGTGTAAATAATGGTTTGCAGATCATTATTTTATCGAAAGAAAATATAAATAAAAAATTCGATCGCATACGTTAAGCTTTAATCATACCTATGTATGTACCTAACAAAAATTAATAAAAATATAACCTTGAACTTTGAAAAAAAAAATCTACATACAAGTATGTAGTTCGAAATAACTTTTATATTTATACCAAATAAGTCCCCGTAATTATTAACATAAAAATTGTATCGCCGCGATAAATTCTAACGGCACCTTAGGATTAACATAAAAGTGTATATTGTTAATCGCCCCACCTCGTAACAATACGCTATTAAAACATCAAAAGGGAATAATCGTTAAATCTAGCAATCCGGCGAGAATTTTTTTTTGAAACCGATACAAGTGCGCGAGGTCGAAATGCACTTCATTTGAGAAAGAGAAAGACCGCAATACTAATGGTGCGGATTAAGTTATGAGGCCGAAGGGGCCCCGTTATTTAGATTTATTGTAGGCGCTAATTGTCTACACGAACGCTAAACCCTTGCTTTCAAAAGCATTTATAAAATATTCAAACTGAATTCTAAATGTTACTTCCCTTTCCCTTTCCATTCCATTAAGTAAATGGGACGATGTTCTTTAGGCATTATGCAACTTCCTGAAAATATGTCGATAGTGTCTCGAGTGTAAAAAAATTCGGATCGGTCTTTATTTACAATTAGGACAATTTACAATTCCTTATTTACAATTTTCGAAATTATAAAAATCACGTTAGCAACGTATGGAGCGTAAGCTTTTACGTGGACAGTAAGTAATTATCGATACGTAATCATCGATTGTTTATAATACAACTTATTGCTGTGTTATTTGAATTCGATAAACAATTTCCTACACGTGTAGATATAAACATTCCTTCGATAATATCATTTGATATGCATTAGATCTGTTCTACGCATACATTAAAATTTTCGATTTAACGCGTTTGAATAATACTTAGTGGTAAAACATTTTTCGATTGAAACAACCACTTAAAAAATTGAAAATATAAATAACAAATCCTGGAAATTGCGCTTAATCATATTTGTTACAATGTTAGAAAATAACCTGCACGATTTAAAATTAAACGCATCTACTACGAACGTTATCGTAACGTCGTAATTGTTGCGCAGCTTCTAAATTGTTTTAATAAAATTGCGATGTCAGAACAAGCTGGAAAGCCTGATACCTAAAGGCAACAATATTACCGCCACACACACACATTCATTTACGAAAAATTGACAATCAAAAGATTATTACGGACTAAAACGTGTGGTTGTTGCGGTTTCCAAACCCAGTAGCTGCAGTCACGATTCGTTTTATTTCGAAATAAACTTTATTTTTATTTTTAATAGCGCTATAGACGCACGTGGTACAAACGTCGTAAAAGTCCTTTACAAGTTAAATGCTAAAATGCAGGTGAAACGTTTCGAGTTAAAATACGTCATTAACCAAAATAGGTAATAATAAATGCAATAATCGACAGACGCGACATAATCAGTTAACAACGGTCGACTAAAGAGGTCAATTTTTATGTTGGGTGCGATGGCATTTATCGCAGTTTAAAAATTTCTAGGTTAAACGTCCTATTTGAGGTTAAAAAAGTTGGCAACGAAGCAAATTTCCGTATGAATAATGTGAACTTGAGCGTCGCATTTTATTTTAGGTGTTGTTCGAAACTAAGTGGGAGGCCCCAGGGTTAATAATCAATCGGGAACTTTAAGGTTACGCGAATTATCAGTCAACTGATAATTTTGAAGAGTCATCCAGATAAATTCGGGCCTTGATCGTTCTAGACAAGTTGGTACCTGAACGAAATCTAATGTTATCTAATCGAGTTTTATTAGGGGCCGTAAAGAGGTAATTAACGTCGGACTTTTTTACTGGCCGCAGTCATCTTTCGAAATTTTCACAATATCGCCAATAGGCCGAATAAAATAAGTTTCTAAAGGGTGCCGCAACGAATATCGCCATATAAGCAAATTGTTCCACGAATAAAGATAATTTGCGACTTAAAATACATGTACATAGGTATACGTGCAACACCTAGAATTAGCTTTAAAAACAATAAAGTGTAAGTTATAACGAGGTCGGTAACGTTTTGAAATGGAACTTCACGGGGAAATTTATTAAAACAAAACAACATAAAATCGGCAAGATTTACTTTGTTAGACTCACCCCGTCGTACTTAATGAGTTTCAACATCGCGCGTAAATTTTTTTTTCGACCGTAAACGTATAATGAAGGTTTAAGCGTAACGTCGGGAATTTTATTCTAATTGTAAGCTGCAAAATTTAGATACAGTGGAACCCCGTTTATCCGAGGTTCGATTAACCGATCGTCCGTATTAACCGAGCGTCCGTGTCAACCGAGCGACCGTATTGACCTAGACAATTAGGGAGAGAAAAAACTAATACATACATAGTTGGGTGTTTTGAATTTTCTTTTTCTGGTTTATCAGTTTGTACTATGTAAATTAGGTTTTTATTTCGGAACCCACAAGAACAGAACCGATCTTGATGAACCCCGTCAAAATAATGCCACAAGTTTCTAGAAATGCTTTTCTTACGGCGGCTCCCCTGTTGAGATATTCAGCCCTAAAGACGAAGCGCAAAAATTTTTAATTTTTTTTTAAATAACATGTTTATTTTTAGTTGAAATTTAATAATTTTTAAATCTTCAAAATGGTGTAATAGATTTTGATAGCACCTCAGGGAAGTCGGGGATGCACAACCCCTCTATCATTTCCAATCCCCCAAAATATTTCAGAGGTTTAAGTTGTCATACTTTTAACTACCTAAATTTTCGAATTTCCCAGACATTTCAAGATAAAAAAGGCACTTGTTTAATTTCGATCAAATGAACCGTATTCGAGAAAATCACATTTAAATAATATCTATAATACTCTGCATCTTTAATTTTTTATGTATGATTTTCTGGAATATACTTATGGTACTTATGGAGGTTATGCATCCCTGGCTCGTCTGAGATGATATCAAAAAAACCTATTATTCCATTTTAAAGATCTTAATTTATTTTATTTATGTACATGAAAAATTATTAAATTCCAACGAAAAATAAACGTGTTATTTTAAAAAATGGATTTATACTCTTCTACTTTAGGGGTGAATATTTCAACAGAGGGGCGTCGTAAGAAACGGAACTTCTGGCATTATTTTAATGTGACTGAACCAGAACAAGAAAATGTCGTCATCAGACCTACCTCGCCAAAAAAAGTCTCAGATGAAATTAAAACAAACATCAACCCGAAAAAAGTTCATGGCTTTGACCTGATTACTGGCGAAGTCTTGAAACAACTTCCAAGAAACGCCATACTAAAACTTGCCAATCTTATCAATGCATCCTTCAGAATGAAGTACGTTCCTAAGATGAGGAAAATCGCAGAAGTCATCATGATCCTTAAACCAGGAAAACCTCCTAATGATGTAGCTTCATATAGACCTATATCGTTGTTGCCAGTTATTTCAAAACTATATGAAAAACTTCTGATTCCAGAATTTGATTCCAAGGACATCAATTCGGCTTCAGAAAAAACCATTCAACTATTGATCAACTACATAGAATCACTAACGTCATTGAAAAATCACTAGAAGAAAAGAAAGTCTGCTCCACCGTCTTTCTCGATGTTGCTCAGGCTTTCGACAAAGTTTGGCATAAAGGCTTGTTTCATAAACTGAACTTGTTTCTGCCACAACAATATGCACAACTTCTACAATCTTATTTATCAGAAAGATATTTTAGAATTAAGCAGGAAGATGCTTATTCTGAATTAAAAGAAGCCAGAGCAGGGGTGCCACAAGGTACTAGGGCCGGTACTCTATCTGTTGTGTACTAGTGATATCCCAAATCTGGAATATGAAATAATCGCAAATTTTGCCGATGACACTGCAGTTATTGCCGCTGGACAGAATTATGAAGAGACTGCTGAGAAACTTCAAATCTCCATTGATAGAATTTACAATTGGACTAAAACTTGGCGCATCAAGTTAATTGAAAGTAAGTTTGTACATGTAAATTTCATCAATAAACAGAAACAGCACTTATCTATTAGAATAAACGATACTCAAATCTCCTATGCAGGTTCAGCTAAGTATTTGGGAATGACCTTAGACGTTAGACTCCGCTGGAGAGTCCATGTCAAAAAAGAAAAACGCGAAGAACTTGGCATTAAACTGAAAAAAATGTATTGACTACTTGGAAGAAACTCCAAACTGTCTATATATAACAAACTCCTTCTGAATAAGCAAGTACTAAAACCAGTTTGGACCTATGGCATTCAGCTCTGGGGTTGTGCCAGCAAAAGCAACATCCAAGTGATCCAGCGTTTCCAGAACAAAGCACTAAGAAACGTCGTTAATGCACCTTGGTACTCCCGCAACAGAGACATCCATCAGGACCTTCAAATGGATACTGTTGACCAAACCATCGCCAAATTTGCCAGTAGCCACGAACAAAGGTTGCTTCAACACGTGAATGTCGAGGCTATCCAGCTCCTGGACAACACAAACCTAATAAGAAGACTTAAGAGGATAAAGCCTTTTGAGTTGACTCGGTAATGGGTATTTCATATAAAAAAAAATCAATAAATTTTAATGCGGTTTTTACGTTCCCGAGAAATTTTTTTATCATTTTTGTAACCTAACGTAACGTTTTCTAATATCCTGTATTTTGTTCTAATAATTGTTTAAGCAATACAAATAAATGCTCGAGTGCGACAACAGGAATGTTTCTAATTTCAAATAATGTAGTATAACGTACATTTAAAAAAAAAAGTTTCATCAAAATCGGTTCTGTTCTTGGGGTTCCGAAATTTTCACGATTTTTCGGTTTTATTTACTCGACTATATTGCAATATAGGTTATGAATCGATAGCTCGTCGGCCCACGTTAGTCCGTATTATCCGAGGTAAACTCGATCCACATCGACTCGGATCAACGGGGTTCCACTGTATTTATAAACGCAATACCATAATGTGACTTGTATTGGATAATCCAATATAAAATAGCGTTCGTCTTTCTGTTCGATTTAATGAACCTCGATCAGTTATGGTTGAAATCCCTTAATCCCCGCTAAATCGAATATATTTAACGTTTTCTCATGCAAAAATCTGAATTAATACGGGTATTTCATAATTTATCCAGAATTTCATTTAAATTATAGATAATTATGGAAATTTACGCGTCAATTTAAATTAAGGGTTATCAAATTTTAATTTTTTAATGATACTCGACTTGCGAATATATGTAAATTAGTATGGGGAGGTAATAAGAACATCTACACCTACCCACACTTAAAAATAAATATACATATGTAAGTAGGCATTGCCTATAATATTAATTTTCTTTTCGTTTTTTATACGTTTACTAATCAACTTGACAGAAATAGTAATTGAAATTCGAGTCAAACCATTTAAGAAACGCGTTTTTATAATCACGTTTTACATAGTCAATTTTTCCAATTTAACGCCCACGTTTTAAAACTCGACTTGAAATCCTTGTTAATATTTTAGTGTCTCGAACGAAAAATGATTATTAAATAATCAAGTGTAAAAGAATGTGTGAATCAATTTTCATATCAGAAATTCTCGTGGCGCACATTACCACTCCAGAAAGCTCTCTCTATAGTCTATAACATATAATGCATCTTCCGTTTTTGAAATTCATTATTTGTCGCATCTATACGCCACTATGATATATGCCTTATTCGATCTATTTTTATAACATCGCTCATCGTAAATTTCCGTTATTTTATAGTGAGAAAACGTGGTAATTAAATCGTTTAAATTTAAAAAAATTAAACGGACACGTTCAAAATTATTTCTTTGCCAAAATTTTGACAATAATTTGTCTTGTAGGAAAATGCAAATCGAACACGCGAAAAAACTATGTCGTCGTATTGTACCTACTGTTTGAAATTAAATTTAGAAATGAACTAAATTTTATCTGTCACTTCTACACGTAAGGATTTCCCAGATAAAATTAAGATTTCGAAATATTGTAAAAATACATCGCAAGTAATCATCTATTCTGAGAAGATAGTAGAAGATTTTCTAAAAAAGACGGATGTCTTTTTTCCAGGCTAGAATTAAAGACGAAGAAGCTTCTTACGATGGTTACCTTGAGAGTGTTGACCCATGCACATTTTCACCTTCGGTTCTCGTACCTTTTGAAGTTCACGTAGTAGGTAATAACATGTCAAGGTAGGGTAAGTGTTTGTTTTCATACGTCTTGACGTTCATATTTTTATAAGGAACTCCTAATATAGTCGCGACGAAAAAAAAAACACTTTTTTAAAAATAAATTCAGTACAATGCCCGGCTATTCTTTCATGTTGTGCGTTGAACTGCACTTCTTATTATTTCTGCTGCCACATTCTTGAGTACAATTTCTGTAGCCAAATTGAACCGACAAACCTTACCGAATTCGGTTTAGTTTATGCACTTTTCCACTACAGCTTTTGAATTTCTTTGGCGATTTTTTAACGGAAAATACCGATCACATTTTTAATATAAAGTTAAATTTAATTTATAGGGAAGAAACTGGAAGCCTTACCATCCTCGACCATTAAGCAGAATTCGGCGTTTCACGAAATACGCGTCACAAACCTTAGTGGAATGAAAATTCGTCTAGAAAATGCAGCGGGTTTCTAAAAATAATTTATCATTCTATTTCTCATTATAGCCTCTAAAATGAGTTTCCGTAAGATGGCAGACCTTGGGCTATTTGCAACTCCTAACGGATGAATCTAGTAACCTTTGCATTTGACTAGCAATGTCAACGAAGTGCGTCAAGAGAAACGTCGTCGTTTCGATGTTGTTTTTTTTAAGACAGTTATAGGAAAGACACCGTCGTTTTCGTTATTGGCAACTAGTATACCTACTTGCTGCTTTATAAAATACATGCATATCTGCTGCGATGGCGAATAAAGTATTACGACTTATTTGGAAATTTCGCGCAATCGATGATTAATAATATCGCGGTTCCCGATTTATTGTTTTCAAACGAGTTATCTGACATGTAAAAACAACGGGGGATCTTATGAATAAAGTGGAGCAAATGATTTTACTTCGATTTTTTTGAAACTGTTCGACACATAAATCAAAGTACTCGATGTAGGTAAGTATTTGCTCGTAGTTAAAATAAGCAAACGGACTACGAGCAAAAGCACATACCTACTTCGTGTACTTTTATTTATACGAGCCGAAACATTTCAGTAAATAAGAAGTAAAAACATTCGCTCCACTTTATTCATAAAACCCAATGTATCACAAGCACATTTTAAAATTCGTCTCGTCGTTTTTATCGATAACATCGATTACGATTGAGCCATCAAAAGTGGACAATTTTCACTTTCGATGGACTCAAAAACAAATACGTACTCTAATGTTATAAAAAAAAGTGGGCACGTTGACAGCATTTTAATATAGTAAAGAAGCGAAACTTGTCCGGTATAATTACTTATTTACATTTCTTGACCTTACAGGTAAAGATAAATAAACACTAGGGATTTTGTTTGTGGCGCCAAACACTAACTAATTACATATATTTGCCCATTTTCTTATTCATGAAGGCGCAGTCGCTGTAATAAATTATTGTAACTTATTAGTGAACAATTGTTTATGATACCGCAAAAGCACATGATTGTTTCCTTCATTTAAAATTTAAATTTATTTAATTGCTATCTTAAATTAGTTGTTTTCGACATGTTATTTTGATATCGAGAAAGAGCTACTTATCGATGTTAATGTACTTATTACTATCCGCTCGAGTCGTTTTTGTCATTTTCTGAATTTTAAATGCAATATATAATGTACAGCGAGGGACTTATTTTATGTCGGGGGCAACGTGAGCACGTACGCGACCAACAGTGCAACGAAGGACAAGTATTAATATATTAAAGTGTTTTATTAATTGTGCTTTCTAATTATCGAGACTTTGTAGGGGACGCTGATTCTTGTAGTTTTCCTTTGTTGATGGTATTGACGGAAATTATTAATTCGAAAAAACATTATCTACCTTAATAGAGAATATCGTTGGGTTGATGGGTCGACACTCATGGGCTAATATAATGACCTGACACCATTAGACGTTTACTTATAAATTGAAAGATCTTCAAACTCGTATAGTGGATGCTTGTAAAAACAATCGTTTAACGTTTTAAAAGTGCAGACAAACAGGCAAAAAGTCGCCTCGTTGAGTTATAATCGTTTAATGTCGAATTTGTATTTCTCTTTAGTTTACTCGGCGCAGCGTTAATTTAAATTAATTTTTAATTTTTGACTATCCGAGCACTACTCTGGCATGTTATAAAGGTTCGACACAGTCGACAGACTGTGTGCTTAAGACGTGCTTAGGTCCGTATCATCACTCGAGGAAGTTTTTGAACAAATATTATAATTTTATGGTAGATAGTTGTTTTTACAAATTGATTCATAATAAACGACAGCTACCATCATCATATTCACCGTGATTACATACTTATTTGTAAACATACAATCTAAATAAGGAGGCATATTTGGACTTATGTTTATATAAACTTTTTACAATTCGCCAACGAATTATCCTGTTTGTTTTTTTTTAAATACCGATAATGTTCTTGCTACGTTACTAACAAAAAGTACGTATAGATATTATTAATTTTTATTAAATTAATATTATTAAACTTTTTTGCAGATTTTTAAACGTTGTTTCATTCGTAAAAGCATTTTAAAAGCAAAAGACTGACTACTCGATTAAGCATTCTTTCATTATGTTTAATTAGTTTTGTCAGATAAGATATGGAGTACTTAAAATGGTTGAAAAATAATTCGGATTTAGGGTTTAATATAACTGGCAGTTTAAATTATAGCTTTTTTTATTATTATTATTGTTGCTATGAAAATTAACAAATTTAACGATCGGCCCTAAATCACGTTTTTAAATGTTATTAATGATTATTTTCTTATTATTAAATGATTTATTGCTTTTAAAATATTCACATAATCGCAGGATAATCGTGAAAATTTGCTTAGGTGCTTATTATAATGAATTAAAATGAAATATTTTATTTCTTTAAAATTTTTATCATCCTGCATTCTTAATATTGTTAGTAATGTGTTAGTAAAACCGCCATTTTTTCATTTATGATTATAACCGAGTAATTCGTGATTTCGTTTGATATGGGGTGCAGCGTGGAATTTATGTACAAGTTAATCAATTGAAGTTTACATTTTAACGAATTTAAAAACAGCACTATATTTCTACGTTGTTTTCTAACACCGGGGAACCAAAGATTAGTGTACTTTTTTGCCGCATTACTATATATCCAACAAGTTACTATCTATAGACAATTGATTATACGCAATCTGCGGGATTCATGGAAATAAATCATTCAACACAGCAGCTGTAAGGCAGTGATATACCGATGCAGTGTTACAAGTGCTGAATTATCAACATGATATATACCGATAGTGTAGTATTTTAAATATTCTAAAAGCGTTCTTCAGACTGTAAAGGCAGACTTTTTAACTAAATATACATAAGTATCTTCAACGCTATCATAAATAATAATTCACATTTCACCGCTTAAGTCGAAAAAACATCATTAAAGACAAAAAAACATTATACGACAGTAATCACAAAAACTAGGGTGCTATTTAAATGAATAATCAAAGTTAATCGTAATTCCAATTAAGCAAAAAAGATAGACAAATCACAAATTCGTAAAACGTTCATTTAAAATATGAAACTTTTAATAAAATCAATAAATAAAACAAAAACTTGAATTTTAAAACTGAATGAATTTTTCGGTATGAACAATAAAGTTGCCCTAGAAAAACTAAAATATAAACTAATATTATAAAGAGCGGAATATGTAAACACCTAATTCACTTTTTACACGATAAATTAGTTCCAAAAAAAACGTCTAAATGAAAACTGTATACAAAAATGGAGTGCAACAAAACTGCAAAAGTATATATATTTTTTTAATAATCACACGGCATTATATCAAATCAAAATAACGAACTTTAACGATTATAGAATTATAATATTAAAAAAAAACATTTTCAAAAAAATAATAATTTATAGATTTATAGAATTTTATAGATTAACAAACAAACGAAAACAAAAATCTGATTGTGAGAGATGATGTCTGATCTGATTGGGTGTTTGAAATGATGAAATCGAATTTACGTTGAAAGTTTATAAAATTATTGTCATTGGCTGATTCGAATATGTATACATTACCTAATAGGAATCCATATGGGATATTTAGGGTTTATACTTATTTTTTAAAATAACTAACTAAATACGTACAGTGGTGGTAAAAAGTTCTGCATCACCTAGTCGAAATAGCAAAATTACCTCTTAAGTGTACTTTTATATTATCTTATATGTCTTATTTTATAACTATAGTGTTAAATATTGGACAATATAGGATAACTTGCGAAATAATAAAGGATAATGTTTAATATTAATTTATTAAACATATGTGTGTACAAGTCAGAATTAAAATATTTTAAGTTGTAATATTTGCAAAACTCAACAGTATTTTATCACTATATTAATATTTAATTGGCCATCCCTTGTTTTTAATCACCAAGTCGCACCTTTTCGGCATTGCATTAACCAATTTTTCCAATTTCTCCTTTGAAACACACCGAAACCAAGCAGCAATCAGGTCTTTTTGGTGGGTTTTCGTTTGGAGATTACGTTGAATATCCTCTGCCATAGGTTCTCAATTGGGTCGAGGTCTGGACTGTGGAGGCCAATCTAGTCTTTTAATTTTATTAGCAACTAGCCAGGATGATTATAGGGTGATGCAGAACTTTTTACCACCACTGTATATGAGTTTATAATAGCTGCCAGTAAATAATAAATAAAATATAGCGATAACAGTAGATAAATACATAGTAGGTGTATCTACACGAATATTAAACACAGAATCACGATTAACATGACAAACAAAACTTAATGATAACGTACTTAATAATTTTAAAATATAGGTAGGTACACTATTCGATTATAATTAATCTTGTTCTATATTTGTCAGGTGACACACGAATGTTTTCAATTTAAAATAATCAATTTACTTATACCCATAATATCTATATTACGATTTATTGAAATATGTATACGTATAAAATGCACGAAGACGTATCGTTCCAAATTTATTTGGGTTTTCGAAACCCGAAAGCATAAATTCGCCAGAAATTTATTTTTTACGATTTCAACAGAATATAGCTGCAGTTCAAGGACGCTAATAAAGTATCTACATATATGTACATATAGGTACGTATTTCATTTCTTTTGCCCGTTAATGTCGCCACAAATTAAATTGTAATTCATCGTGATTTACTTTCCGTGGATCGTCTGTCTGGGTCGACACGCTAAAAAAATAAGGCAACCGCAACTGGTTAAATGCAATTATACTTATTTTTATAATTTTATTGATATTTCAATGCCATACATTATTACAATGTCGAACCAGTTCAGTGACTGTCTATAAAATAGCCGAAACACATAAACATCGAATAGCGCACGACTGGTAAATACGTCGAAGTGAGATGCAGATTGTGCAATAAGTCAAAACGCCAAGCATGTTATTGACCATGAAATTCTACGTCTGCAAAGAAATGTTTAGCATACATGCCAAAACGTACTACAAAAGCAAAATAACAAAATAATTAACACGAAACGTTGACCATTTTATATTTTTATTTATGGAATTAAAAATAGGCAATGCAAATATTTAGATCGTTTTTAAGTAAGTATACGATTAATACAAAAGTGGCGGATGTCGCATTTTAATTATTCATTTCAGTGGTCGATCGTTTTTCATTCAAAAGTGTCATCGGGAACGCAAACCAAGCCCGGCTAAAGAATAAGTTACGAAGCGGTTATGTCAATTAATTTTCAGTCGGTTTTTAATAATCATAACATGTTGAATAATAGGTAGATAGAAGCTCATCACGATGTGCAACAAAAAATATTAATCAAATTTTAGAAAAGTGAAGCTGAGAATCTCTTAATTGCGAAGGTTATGTAAGGCGGTGATAGTATTCCTTTCACGTCGATACTTTTGTATGTATGTTGTACATAGTACACGTTTGCTAAACATTCTTTGGATATTAATAATTATTAAGTAGGTATTTAAGTTACCTTTCTAATTAATAATTACCCCGCATCGATCAAATACACATACTGGCGCGACGAGGGATTTAATTAAATTAAAACAAGTGCAAGTACAAAAACTCATCTCGATCAAAGCGATAAATACCATCGTAATATCGACGTTTATTGACTAATTTCGTATGTGAGCAAAGCAAATTTCGAACTTTCCAATGCCAACTACTATCGTCACAATTCAATTAAAACGAGGATATTAATAGTTAGACGGTGGTTATTCACACATAAATCATTTTAATGTATTTTGGCATGTTTAAAAAATAATTAACTTTGGACGTTACCAGGTTCGACGCGGGCTTAATTTCGTCCAGACGCGAGTTCGATTATAAAAACTTAAACTGCACGTTAAAACGGCGCATAAAAACAACGAAACGGCCATAAATTTAAGCGAGAACAGATTTTATCGATTATATTATTAAAACATATACCTTACAAAAGAATAATGCAGATTTTTGATTATTCTAAGAAATTTGTTCGATGTTTATATTTTATTTTTATAAAACTTAGCCGCAGGGCAACTTATGTTAATTCGTTAAATATCGGTAGTTGAGGATATAACGTCATATCCTTTGATAATTAATTAATTAGTGACGAATAATTGTAACATATTAAGCAACGTAAACATAGATATTTCTTAAATTGTCGAATTTAACCTTTTGTGAGATATTTAAAGAGTAATTAAAGGATCACATTGTCTCAGGTTCGAGCGAATGCGATAGAGATAAGTCGAGGAGATCGTATCGCAAATGTCTTCGTTTTATTAATACATAAATAGCATTCGATAAAAAGTCGCTCATTTATCGACTTCGGTTTGCAAAAACATTTGTTTCAAATATTCACAGCAAGAATAAATAAATAAACGATATACCTACGAAAATGAAAGAACGTTTTTGAAATTTAGAAGGAAGGAACGTGCGGGCGTCGTCGACGTGACGATAAAACTACTGAATTGTTATAAAACAGTCGATGCTTTAGTCATTTTAATTATTTTGTTTTATAATTTCAAGTTTCACGGCAGCACCATAATTACCGAACACTTTATAATAATGTGATTTATATTAGTACAAAAACGATAAAAAAATACCTACTCGACATAAACAGAATAATTTATATTGTGATGGTAAGAAAAGATTTCTTAACTTCTGAGCATTGCAAAATCGTATACCTAAATTATGACGATTATCTTTTAGAAATTTCTTGTAGGTCAGACTAATAATTTTAATTTTACGGTTACGAAGACAAAAAACGTACAAAGTTGGTTTGGAAATAAACAAATTGGGAAAACAGAAAATCCAAATACATACTGCGGGTGGCAACCAACATCGTTGAAATTGCGTTATGTACGCAGCAGGTATGTATATTTGCTATGCAAAATATTATAACACTATCCAAACATAATTATATAGGTAGTAAAAGTTGTTGAATACGGTTTCAAGTACACCAGTAGGTATTCTTTGAGAGTTTTAAAAATATCATTAGTTACCTACTTTAAATTTGATATTTTCGATCTATCGAAACAATGAATATTTTCCGTTAATATCATAGCATGGATATTATAATATATTATTTCCTGTATTTTTAATAAAAGAGGAACAAAAGCAATTTACTTACAAAAATAAGAGCTACATAGATCCATCTCTGATATCTACAGTGTGTTTTGCAGAAGCAGGCGAAGAACAAAGTTTTAATATTCCACTAATTCTATGCAAAATATGCCAAATAATGTTTTTGCTTAATGAACTTTGTTTCTGAAGGAAACCTACTTAATTCTACCCATTACCTGTTTCTGCCTAACGTGTTGAAAAATAAAATTAAAAATTGTAAAGAATTTTTGAAAAAAAAAACCAAAAATTTGATCCGTAGATTCCAAAAATTGTAAAATGTGCAGGGTGTTCCGTCTCAAAAATCGAATTTGGCGCCATTTCCGACGAAACCGGTAGTCGGTATAAGACATTAGGTCTTATACGCATATTACAAATTTCAAAACGATCGGTTCGCAAACATAGGAGTTGCGAGCTTGTGGTCCGAGTATCGTGACCGCCCGGTATAAAAAAATCTTGCGATAACGTTATATTTTTGAAAATATTTGTTTTTCCTACAAATAGGTAAATATACATAAAAGCAATTTTAATATAAACGTGAAAGTATTTCTTTACCCCGACAACTTGATTTTATCCTGCTTCTTGATATTTAGGATTGTTTACGTTTCATGACATTATTTTTAATGTAAGTAATATATTTGAGGTATGTTAATAAAAAGGCACTTTGCATATAGCGACTTTATATTTTAAGTTACGTCAACGACTCGAAAACGTTTTAAGACAAGTCGGAAGAAATGATTTTTACGAAATAAGTACATACATATACATACCTACATAATATTATGTAAAACTTCCTAATCAGTTTTCTATTAAATTATGATTTTTAATTAAATTCCTTTTTTTGGGTTCAGATAATTACCAATACGTACAATTAGTACCTGCATTTTCAAATATTCAAAAACTACAACAAACGCTGTAGTCAAATTAAAATAACGAATTAACTATTCGAACCCCATACGATTCTTGACGCTTTATAATAAAAAAAGGTCATTTCGTAATAAGCATAAGTACCTAGCTTTGTATTATAATATTATTAATGTTACAGTAAGAAACTTAAAAGGCGATCGTATCTTTTATCTTGTCTAGACATTCAGAGACGTATTTAGAACAGCCAAAAATGAGTGGGGTCATTAAACAATAAACAACCGAACAAAATACTATATATTCGAACGGAGAGCTTAAATAATTCCTGAAACACGTTCTGTAAGGTTATGCATAACATAAATTTGTTTTTTTTTTTTTAATTTATTGAACACTCATTTTCACTAAAGGGTGCCGTTTATAAACTTGTTATCGCGAGAATAATAATGCTGTAATATAATATAGTTGGAGATTAATTTAAATAACGAAATCTACCGAATTAATCAGAAATCGCATTTTAATATTTATAAAGATAATTATTTGGGAAGATGTTATTTATTTTATGCATAATTTATAATGTTTTACAATTTATTTACCTAAATCGTCAATGGTTTTTTACGAAACTGAACAGTAAAGCGCACAAAACCGTCTGCTCGCGATCGCGACAAGTTGACGCATGTGTTTAACATGCGCCCAAGTGGCACACGTTCGCGGATATTTTAGTAAAACAAATATTACAGTTGACCGAGTCACACTCGGGCGTGAGCATTTCTGCTAGTTATTAGCCGCGCCCGAGCGTGACTCGTTTATGAGCTTTAAGGAGTTCGAAAGTATGAAAGTTCGATCGAAACTTTAAAAGTGTTTTATTTTTGGAAATTGATCATCAAATTAGCTATAATTCCCTAGGGATATTTTTTTTGGACCAATGTTTATACGAACTTTTTTCATCCTTCTGCTCAAAAATCCCTTGTTTTGGCCAACAATTTCAGGACCACACTGTATATTCAGCAATGTACCTATACAGATAAATAATTTACTATTTATTATAATAGTAGTACAAAATATAATATGTAATTAGTATATTTATATACAGGGTGTACTAATAAGTGATCGGATTGTTACTTTCAAAGTCGATTCCGCCCATTAAAATTTAGAAAGATTCTTTGAACTTTTATTTATTGAAGTAGACTAGAATTGTACAATACATATTATCTGACTGGCTCTTTTATATTCACGGGACGACCGATTGAAAGTATCTGCTCGAGTTATTTGAAGATATCGCTACTGTGATGAGAGCTTCTGCTCATTGTAAAATGGCAACACGAACTTATTTAGACGAAAACTATCCACGTAGATAGAGAGGTCGCACGGGACCTATATAGCACGGCTCGCTTGTTCTCAGGACTTTAACTCAATAAATTATTTATTTATAAGTCTCTAATTTACTCAACCGGGTCAAAATAAAAATATTCTTCGCCACAAGGTTCGGCCAGCGTGTGTAAGCAAATTAAAACATCTCCGACATAATAACTATATTTCTAGTTTTTTTTTATACTTATTTTGTGCAACCGAAAACGATCACAATGAAAAATCAATTTATATAATGATACCAGAATTCAAAGAAATACGTAAACGTTCAAATAACTAGAGGTGAGTAAGTGAAATTGAATTGTTTTTCTCAAAATTTTTCAGCAAATACTTGGTTATCTAAAACGAATAATGATTCACCATATTATCAGGTAACGATATATGTTATTAGGTAATTTAGTAACCTTGATGATGGGATTACAATTATAAAAGCCCGAAAGTTTAATCAGGATTTATTAAGTAACATACCTATTTTCTCTCTATTTTTACGACAACACCTAAAATTGTTTGATAAAATACTTTTTATAAACGTCGTAATACTTGGTTGTTCAGTCACGGATAAATATAAAGCCCACTCATTGTCAGGTTTACTGATTGTAAGTAAGGTGCCAGATATTAAGGTGCATTTATTAAAATTTCGTTATGCAAAAGTTTCGCCTTCCAAAACAAACAATATACGGTACAGTTGGACAGTTAGATATCAAAATATATCGCATTTCTACATGTAATAGAATTTTTAGAACTTTGGAAAACATCGAATTGTGGATGCCAGGCAACGAAATGCTCGGATTGCAGCAAATTAAATCGTTTTTAGGTCATTCAACTGTTTACTTAAAAGTTTCAAACTGTTTTAATTCGTTAAAAAATTATGTTTATGTTGTAACGATCGTGTTATGTTTTGTCAATGTGTTAGATAAAAAATCAAAATTAGTTCAGTTTTATTATAAATATTTCTGTTTAGATTTTAAATTAAACGCCAATTCCAAATATTAATTTGATTATAAGAAATGCGCGTGAAGTTTAATATAATTCGTGATTCGACATTGTGTTAATTGTCGAATTTGATAATAATCTATACTTACAAATCCACCCTACATTTAATGAATAATGATTAAATACTTGATGAACGATAGGAAGAATAACGTTAAACGCGCAATTTTGATTAAATGTTGCAACTAACACAATACGCTGACCGACGAACATGCAAAGATTTATCTTTGAATATTGGGCCATCATGTTGAAGAATGTAGATAAATGTTAACATGTGTCAATTAAAACTATTGAATGCAATTTTGACAATAATAAAATTACAAATAATAAATATCCACTTCAACTTAGGTATAATTCTACTGGTCAAACGACTAAACATCGGTACAATATCATGTGGAAATTGTAAAAATACCACGAAAACCGTAAACTAAGCGGTAATTTGTCATAAAAGTTCCTGAACTTAAAACCCTTATCTTTTGTAATCTACTTCATTTTTATGATCGACAACAGTAAATTTATATCTAGCACGATTTAAAACTTACGAGTGTGTCATCCTATATAAAGTAGTAGGTATACGTGCAGATAAGGCTACGTGTCGTTGCGATCAAACCTAAGTGTCTACGTTATTGACAACACTTTAATTTTTTGCGTTAATTCCATTTATAATAAAAATCGTTTTAACGGGAACTGCATAAATTAAGCAATATGTAAAATATAATTTAGTTGTAAATAAAACTGCAAAATGTTTTTGAACAGTAACTTCTACTGATTAGGTTAATTGCCTACCTAATATTTTTTTTTATAAATGTAAATACCTAACTATAAATTTAATTAAAATTTTAATCGACCGTTCAAATCATAAATAAATATATTGTGTTAAAACGCATACTCACAAAAAAATAAACTTCTCATCGCCTACGTATAAACATATTATTTGATATCAAATCAATGATAAATACACGTAAGCATAAATTTATCTGTTATACGTTAACAAATGGAGATGACCTAAATCTGCAAATTTAAGTGTCTGTATTAATAGTCGAATTTAATATTTGTTTAAAAAAATAAACAAGGTTTCGTTTTTCTCTATAAGGTATAGGTAAAATTATTATTTATTTAAGAAATGCAATATTAGGGACTGTTTCTGGAAAATATTTTTAAATTTTCACAACATTTAAATAAAAAACAGAATAAATATTAATTGTAAATAGTTAAAAAATACTACGAAATGATGTAAGAAACAAAAATAATGCTACAAATTGCGGTCTATGAATAAATAAATATTTCGTAAACTGTCGTAGGCTTATAATATATTTTTGAGTTTTATAATCTATACATTTTTAAAGATTTACAGTAGATTCAAATTTAAACAAAAATCTTTTTTTTAGGTACATACTTCTGTGATACGGGATACGAGAAATAAAAAAAATGAAAAAAAAAGATCAGAGAGACAGGGAAAATTATGAGGTGTAAGAAATTTGAATAATGTCAAAAATAATTAAAAATTTATGGGAATAAATAAAATTTGTAAGGAAGAAATTAAGAGGGAAAAATAAATTGGGAAAGACTGTAAATAAAAGTGACAGAGGAGTGAAAGAAGTCGGAGAGAGCGTGGATTTAGAAATGAAGATTGGAAGTGTTGAAGGGAAAGAACAATAAAAAGGATGAGAACTAGTGACTAATTATAAACAAAATAAAACGGTTATGTGTAGGAGGAACAGAAATAGAAATAGTATAAAATTAAGAGTAGATAAGATAGTTTAATATAAATAATTAATAACTTAGAATTAGTTAAAAATATAATAATATTATTAAAATAACCAATGTGGGAATGTAGCAAATAAAAAAATGGCGTCCAACGTGGGGATGTAGCAATACGTATGTACCTATATTTATTTGTTTGTTTTAAGACCACATAAAAATCAAATTTTAAAAATCACAAAAATTCTAATATTATTGCCTTAAAATTTAAATTTATCTGAACCTCATTACTTCGTATTAAAAAAAAAATAACATAATTTAGGAAGATTCTAACTTAATGTATAGTAGATTCGACAATTAAATGTGTGCTTTTTTGGGACTTTCTCGAGTATCCAAATGTCATGCGCCAGCCGATAGAGAATTTAATGGCGATCACCTTGGTATAATAACGTTATGGGGTTGTCTTGTGGCACAAAACGGCACAAGTCGAAAAACGAAACCACACTTTAGTAAAAAAAGTGATTATTTCACTTTTATATGCATAAAGTTAAGAAAAAATTTGTTATTTACATATTGGTAAGTTTTTAATTACCTAAGACTATGAGAAAACAAATATGAAAAATATTATGTGCAAATGAAGTATGTAAGGTACGTAAGTAGTACGTAAGAAAATGTCTACTTTAATATATTGTACTACTCTATATGAACAATTGTTTAACACGTGCCGTATTGTGCCACAAGATAACCCCATAGTGTTACATTTTATATTTCTCCAAGCATAAAACTGTATTTAACATTGTTTTAAATAGTACCCTCGGTAATCTATAATTTTTGATAATCCGACATTCCTTCGGTTCGATGTCTGTCGGATTACCAAGAGCCTCCTCTGTACTTACACAATTATTGTGATAATTTCGACTTATATTTCAAATAATTATGAACACTATGAAATGGAAAAGCAAATAAAAAACAACTTATTGTTGGTAGTAATTTTCTGGAGTCAAGTATCTTCATACTAAAATCAATTTTTAAACTCAGCAGATCAACGGATTAAAATATTAAAGGTAAATTCGATAGCCGCACGTTCGACCGTTAGGACGAAAATACAAGGGTACCCTATTAGTAGATGTTTACTTAGCACATTTCTAATTGATAAGAACTTAAAGGAATGGAATGGAACTACTGAAAACGCAGGTGCGGCATTTACGAATTATTACCTACTTACGTTTGGAAACGTCAATTGTAATGTCGTTAAAGTAAGTTTAAAATTTTGCCGACTCTGTCATATACTTAGGTTTTAAATTTACAGCTAAAGATTTTGGACGAAGACCTAAAATCCGCTTAGCCCTCTGTTAAGTTTTAACATGCAATTGTATTCAAAAAGCCTTTCGACGTAGGTACCGTCGATCACCTTTTATTTCCATTTCTAAGAATATTCTCTGTAGGTAGAAATGAAGGTATTAAATATGATTTATTTCTTTCGAAGTTAATTCCAGTGTAAATACTTTTGCAATAAAATTACAGAAAGGTATGTCAAATTTCCTGAAATTAATTTTATTTAGGTATACCTAATTTGGTACATTATTTTTACTCGTTTTAAATATATTTCATTTATTTGTTAGTATATTGCATAAAAAATATATATTAAAAATATTTTAAATTACCAAGTGCAACTATGAGCAGTTATCTAATGTAATATTTACTAGATAATATTTTTGATATCTTGGCACAAACACGCTTGAATGTTAATTTACGTGCAAATCTTAAATATCGCACCGCCATCATATAATTTTGTATATTTATCCTCTTCAACTGCATAAATAAAAAACGTGGAATGTTTTAAAAAATTACTTGACTTTTTTAGTGAACATATATTTTCAGACAGACAAGAAACGAGAATGTAGGTATTAATAATTTTAAGTATAACTAATAAAGGTCAAGCTACTTACTTAAAATAAATATAATTTATGTTTGATATCAAATATATAAGGGAAACCGTTCCTTTTTCATATAATCAAGTTGCTTAAACTGAAGTAGGTCAAGTAAATTAATTACAAATACTTATGCCTACTCTTAAAAATTGTTTCGATAATAACTATTTTAATTTAAAAATAAGAATATAAAAAGGTAGTATTTTTTTTTTAAATAATAATGTCACGAACCCTCGCATAACGTGAATTTTTGTTCACCTACTAAAGCGATATTGCGTAACAGAGAATAGTAACAATTTATTTAAAAATGAATTAACTATAACGGAAGGATATTTGAATATTTGATAAAGAAACCACTGTTGAGAACAATATTTAATATAACTTGTTGCGTGTAGTGAGCGCGTAAATCCTGAATAGGGCAATTAAAAAAGTACGTTTTTCGTAATGACCGTAATTATAAAAGCCTATACAAAAATAAACTAATCGTACGAACAAAAATGCGATAACGGTCGGCGATAATAAAATAAAAAAAACAACACCCAAGTTAACGATGCAATAGTTTCAAAAAGGAAAAAAAAGTAACTATAGCAATTATTTATTGAGCACATTTGCACAACTCGTAAAATTTTACAGTGACGTTTGACCTTAAATTTAGAATTAATCTTGGGAAATAATTTGCCAAACGTCATTGCGTTGTTTCTATTTACGCAATCGTGCGGAATAAACGAGAAAGAGACGCGAAATATTAATCAACGAAATATAAATCGCACACGCATTGTTCGTAAAAGGTGTGCATTTTATTGTTGTGTTGCGGTAGGTCATGGGAGTTTATATTGTCTTTATGCTTGTCAATCGTTAAAAGTGCATTCTCCTATGTATAACAAAAAATTTCTAGTAACGCATATGTAACCTACTATGATTTAGGATTACGAGAATTTGGTCCTCAATTATTTGGAGTGCGAAAACCTCGACAAATTGTTTACCCGACGTAATGAAAATTAATTTTTGTCGCGTGTTTTTAGATATATTTAAACAGTGGGTAGGGTAAGTACATAAATAAATAGGTAATTTCAATAATCATTTCTGTAGTCATGTAGTTTATGATCGATTTAACCTAATCATATGTTTATGATAAGTTCACAGTTCCCAAACTGTGTTTCGTGGAACCCTATAGGAGAAATCTACAAAAATCACATTTCAAACGAAACACAAAACAACATTTGTAATCAGATAGACATAATAAGTGAGATTTATTTAACGCCATACTGTCTACTGCATATAAGAAAATAATGGAGTCATTATAATTTGAAGTGTACCGCAATAAGAAAAACATGTTCAAAAAAAATGTTACTGTGCCCTCATACATGGGGTAAAGTGAAATATGATAGTTTGCATATGGAGCAAAGACAGTTGCATAACAGCCGATCACCGCTGAACAATTGTTTAGACAAACATTTCTATGATGATCAGCTGTTGTGTAACGAATTCCAGAAGTTTCTTTAACCCTCCGGTGGGCGCGCTAGCGGCAGTTTGCCGCAGATTTTAGTTTTCAACTTTTAAAACTGATACCGCTAATACTGGGAACACGTCCATTACAGTATTCTTCAATCATTGTAATGGGGTAACTATTTGCAATAGTTGTGCAATTCTTTCTTACAACGGTTTATTAGTTAATCTTGATTACATAGACAGATTACATAGATTACATAGTTGTTTTTGCGGTGTCCTTGCCGCTACGCGCCCTATGATGTAAGTATTGTTTTGTATAAATGGATATTGCTTTTTTTGTTTATTTCTATTTATTTTTGCTATTTTAGCTATTTTATAAGTACCTTTAGATAAATATGTTGTGTGTTTTAAATTCTCAACATTTTAATCAAACACGTGTTACATAAATATAATTAAAATATTAGTTCTGTGACCATATTTGCTTTTCCCATTATGCCAATTTTTTTCTAGTTGTTTTATTTTAGGCCTCGTGAAATTGTGTGTCCTGAGGATAATATAAAGAGATTGTTAACAGGACAAATATCAGAAGAAGAAAATGATTCAAATTCAAGTGGATCAGAGACAGAAGAGGAAATTATTGAAGAAAATACGCATAGCAGTGACTCAGATCAATCAGCAGACGAGGTAGATTTTATATCAAACAAGAGATGAACAGGGTGAAAATAACAATGATTATAATTTTTATATTGGTAAAGATGAGGACACAATTTGGATGAGTGAACCACCTCCTTGTTCAAAAACAATGGCAAAAAAACATTATAAAAATTTTACCAGGTCCAAAAATGATTGCTAGAAATACTAACAAAGAAATAGATGCATTTCAGTTGTTAATTACTGATTAAATGATTGATGACATTGTGATAAATACGAATAAATATATCGTAAATTGACTTCGAGTCAATTTTTCAAGAACCCGGGATTGGAGAGATACAATAAAAACAGAGATAAAATCTCTCTTAGGTGCGCACTATTTGATAGGTATAAAGAAGGCTGGTCATACAAATTGTTATGAACTATGGAATTCAGATGGAACAGGAATGATTTTATTGAGAGCACTCTTCAGTTATAAGCGATTTCGTTTTTTGCTTCGTGCCCTTAGATTTGACGACTTGAACACACGAAATGTGAGACTAGAAACAGATAAACTTGCACCCATTCGCGATTTTCATCAACATTTTGTCAACAACTGTATTGCCAATTATAATGTAAGTGAATTTGTTACAATTGACGAAATGCTTCATCCATTTAGGGGGTATTGTGGCTTTGTGCAGTATATCCCAAATAAACCAACAAGATATGGGTTAAAGTTGTATGCACTCTGTGATGCAAAAACTTTTTATACGTTAAATTTTGAAGTTTATTGAGGAAAGAACATGCCAGGTCCTTTTTTAAAATCAAATAAGCCTAATGATATTGTTAAGAGGTTAGTCAAACCGATTGAGAAAACTAAAAGAAATATTACGACGGACAATTATTACAGCAGCTACATCTTGGCCAAAGATCTCTCAGAGAAAGGACTGACATTTCTGGATACCCTAAAAAAAACAAAAGAGAAATACCAGATGAATTCTTAGCAAGTAAAAACAGAGAAATCAAATCATGTATGTTTGGATTTCAAGATGAATTTTCATTGGTTTCAGTTGTCCCAAAAAAGAAAAAAGTTGTAATACTTCTTTCTACAATGCACAGTACTGCGGAAATGAACCGGGAATCTAATAAATGTATTATAAATTTGGACTACAATCATACGAAAGGAGGCGTAGACACTGTAGATCAAATGTGCTCGGCCTAGTCTACTGCAAGAATTACAAGACGATAGCCTCTTGCACTTTTTTACCGATATCTTGCAATTGCTGGCATCAATGCACTTATTATTTTCAAGTTTAATAACCCAAACAATCAAAGTAGACGGCGAGTGTTTTTAAAACATCTTGCCTTTAGTCTGATGGAAGATCGCTTGAAAGAACGAGCGTTATAATTCAGACACTTCCTAAAGAAATCCACGTTTTCTTGGCCAATTATAGAAATGATGAGCCGCGTTCCAGGAACCAGCGAAACCAGGAATTTGTTATATTTGTGGCAGACACAAAAATAACAGGACAAAAATGTTTGTCAAAACTGTAATAAAAATGCCTGTAAGAAACATAGTATTATAACAATAAAATGTGTCAGATGTAATAGCGAAGAGCAGACGGAAATCGATTAACTTATTTTATGTTGTTTTTGTTTATATTATGTTCTTTTTTATGTTTCATTAAAGACATTTTTGTATTGCGTTTTATTAAAAAAGTTTTTAATTATCAAAATAGTATTACTTCAATCATAGATTTACAATTTTCCGAAATTAGAAAGAAATAAAACGAATATCCTGAATACGATGTAAAAGCCGCAACGCGCCCACTCGTGGCAGTTGAAAAGGCGCGCCCACCGAAGGGTTAATGATGTTGTTATTTCTTTATGTTATATTTATATTTTAGTTCCTTAAATCTTTTTATTGTGTCGTACAGATAGCGACACCATTTCACGATGAGTGAAATAGTATGTCACTTTGCCCTTTTCACATTGTCCCGCATCGCGTGTAGCGTGAAATAACTGCAAGTAGATGAAAACAGGAAGAACGTTGTGGGTTTTGAATGTTTAATAAAAATCAGGGATAAAGTTAGGGTTACGCGGAAAAATGTGTCTTCTCAAGGGTTCCCCGAACGAAACAGTTTGAGAAACCATTGATTTATAAATACGACCGTTTGATTTTTAAGGTAGAATTTCGTAATAGATACATAAAACTAAAGCGACCTTAAAACTTAAGTTTTGTTATTACTATAACAGCACATTGTTGCAATGATGATTTCAATTTCAAGCAAAACTTAAACCGATTTTTAATTTTGAAAACGTCGAAAATAAACAACCTTTTAAAAAAAATACGCATTTACAAATGAAGACTTTTCTGATATGAAAGGTATGTTTTTATTACATTTTCAACACTGAAGAAAGCTTAAGGGGATACTATATTCTGAAAACTATCTCGAACGTTTTTTTTTGTTAATCACCGTAATTTTATGATACCTATATGTAGGTACTAATAAAAATATGTTGACTGACTAAAATATTGTGAATTTTCGATCGACTTCGACGTTCAAGTTAAGGGAAACAACCAATTATTTATTGTTGATCACCTTGAATCGGACCACTAATTTTTTTTCTCTCATTTTTACGCTTAAGTTTACTACCTGTATATATACTACCTGTGTATACAGAAATTATAAATACGTAATAATTTTTTAGATCTTTGGTTTTAGACTTTTTATTGAATGATTTTATGTTTATTTAATCATTCAGATTCTTAATTGTTGATTTGTTCATTGTATCTAATATAACGACTCTAAATCAAATTTTCGCAATTTAAATAAATCTCTAAATACCTTAACGGCGTCGCGCCGTCGAGCATCCAAATCGCATTCATATAAGTCCAATTATTCTCGCGCGACGTAACACTTCACTCCCGCACTTTACGATGAACTCCGAATACACGCTGAAAAATAATACAAAAATATTAATGATTAAATTGTCAATTACATAACATAAAGTAGTTTTTGGTGTAAAAGTTCAAACATTGTAACGAAAGAAATAAAATATATAGATCCGGGCGTGATGTCCGTAACTCGATTTCTACAAAAATATCAAATACGTATTATTTATAATAGCGTATGCACTCATTAAACAACCGATTGAAACTAAAGCATTTATTTCTTGTCGATACCTGCAAACTAGACAAGAATAGCTAACATTTAAAATAGGAACATTTTATCTCTATATTATGAGGAGTTACCTATAGAAACCTGGCTTCGATCGACAATAATTATTCGAATTAAATCACACAGTTTTATAAAATGTTTGGCTAATTTTTGTTTCCGATGTAGGATTTGTTTCGTAAATTTAACAATATAATAATTAACACCGGCCTCTAATGAAACTAAGAACTTCTACTAGTCGATGCGTATAATTTTCTAAGTTTTCTACGTTTATATCCTTCTTTCTAAAAAATTGCGAGTCGACACCAGTCAAACACACTAGAAAACTGCGACAAATATATATTTCGTTGCCCTAATAAGAATACTGCCTATTTCCATATTACAAAATTTTGCAAGAGAGAAACCAAAAACTAAGTATGTTATTACAAAATTCCATTGTTTAGTTATAATAGTTATAATTTAGTTTAGTTCCGTTATGAAACCTTTTCAATATTCAATAGACCAATAATTTTAGGTTTATCTGCCGAAAAAATTCCAGTTAGCCGGATTTTTGTATACACCTTTATTTTGATGTTTTGAAAAACGTGTTAAACGTGATATTGTGCCGGCGTTGCGAGATATTCGAGTTCAAAAGTCACGAAAAAATGCATTTTTTTAAATATCTTGTTTTCTATCTTCCAGAGGTCGATCGAAGTTATCCATATTACGGATCTTAAAATTATTTACAAAAAAGGTTCCATACATTTTATTCGTGCAATTAACCGTTTTCGTTATATGAAGCGTAGAAGGTGTAATAATGCATTCGTTTAGAGCGATAACTCTATGCGCTGCCTGATTGAAAAGTCCTGATTTGCACGCATTAGCACAAGTGTTTCAACAGGAAAATTGCTCTCGGAATATTAAAGGAATGCATTTTCTTCTGGCGAAGTATGGTTCTCCAAAATCAGAAAATGTAATCGACAATTATAGGCACTTGAACGTTGCTAAATCAACAAGACTCAGCACAGCGGTCAAATTGTTATCACTCTCCCCTTCCACAACACCGGCTCAATAGCATTTACATAATACAGTGGATTCCGCTTAATTGGGACAAATCGTTAAGAACTGAATCCAACCGAGAAAATTCATTGAATTTTCTTCTGTTATTTGGGACATCTGGTTGCTTAATCGGGACAGTACCTTTACTTCGCTATCTTGCCTAGTACGCGAGTTTAGACAACAAATGCAAATTAACCGACAGAAAATTCCAATCCCCTTCCCTACCACCGATAAAGGCGTAAGCTCGTCCAGAAATTTGTAACCGTTTAGTTTTGCTACGGAGTGGAAAGTGCTTGATTGTTCGTGAGCCAATAACGAGGAATCGTTTCTTATTGTGCGTAGGATTCATATCACTGTGAATGCAAAATCTGTTTGCAAAAATGCCACGTAAAGACTTATCGATTTCAGAGAAAATCTCCTTGCTGAACAAAATAAAAAATAATTCACCTAATTTTAAACTGCGTGAAATATCGGCATTAACAGGTGTTCCAAAATCTACGATTTCCCGCCTAATACAGCAAGAAGAAAAGCCGCGTGAGAAATGGATTCAAGTTGGAAAAAACAAAAATTCAAGGAAACGGAAACGCGAATGTTAAAATCCTGACGTAGATGATGCATTAAATCAGTGGTTTTCTCTACGATGACTGGCCGTGAGATGCGTTTGAGTGGCCCTATTTTAAAAGAGAAGGCCGAAAAACTAGCTAAGAAAATTGGACATGAAGATTTTAAGGCAACGGATGGCTGGCTTTCCCGGTGGAAGACTAGACATGATATAAAATTCAAGAAGGTTCACGGCGAAAAAGATAGTGCTGATGTCGAAGGAGCAGAAAAATGGCAAACCGAAAAAATATCGTATTTACTTGAAAAATATTCTCCGGATGACATCTACGATGGTGAGGAAACTTGTCTTTACTATCGTGCCACGCCCGATGGCTCTCTCTGCTACAATCACGTAAAATTAACGGGGTCAAAGAAAGCGATGGATCGCGTTACTGTGTTATGTTGCGCCAACATGTCCGGAACAGACAAGAAGAAGCTTTTGGTGATTGGAAAAAGCGTTCGGTCCCGTTGTTTCGTGGGGTTAAATATAGAGAGCTTACCGGTGGAATATCATGCCAATACGAGCGCATGGATGACTTCCGAAATTTTTAAGAATTGGCTATTGCGATGGGACGCTGACTTGGAGCAAAAGTCAAGAAAAATTGTCTTAATTATTGACAACTGTGCGGCACACCCTCAGTGTTCACAAAATTTAAGAAACATACAATTAGAATTTTTGCCTCCCAACACAACATGCCTAACACAACCACTGGATATGGGCATAAATAAAAATTTGAAGCTAAAGTACCGTGCGAAGTTGGTGAATCACATTTTGAATGCTATTCAGGACAATCTTCTGACTTCATATTCCACGGCAAAAGACGTTAGCTCGAAGGTCAACGTTCTCCAGGCGATTCAGTTTGTTTCCGACAGTCGGAGGGAAATGAGCTCGATAACAATTCAGAACTGTTCTCTCACTGCGGCTTTAAGAAAACTTTTGAAACACGCGAAACCGCTGAAATGACGGAAAATGATTGTGAAGAGCTTATAGTTATGCGTAAAATAAATAATTGTGAAGAATTCCTAGACATTGACAAAGATATCCCGTGCTACGAAGAACATGGAGGTTGTGAAGATGAAATTATTGAACACGTTCTAAAAAAGTACAAAAATCAGATGACAACACAGAATGCCAGGAAATTCATTGCTAGGCTACGTCACTACTTCATGCAGGAAGGCAACGAAGGTAGTCCTATCTCTGCACTTGGTGCCTGTGCTGATTTTATTCACCAACAGTCATTGAAGAGATCACGCCAACTTACATTAACTGAACTCTTCAATGACAAACGGATTAGAAACTAAATACAAGTTATTTTTTATGTTACATAAATTAGATTGAATTGTGCCTTTACACAAAGTAATTTAACGTAATTTATTTTGATTAGGATCTAACCTGAAAAGTTGTGAATACATATGTACTGCTCTCATATGTGTCGAAGATTATGCGGAACGTTACTAATGGTTCAGACAATAAATGCACTTCAATGTTCACATTATAATGTAATATTGTTCAATAAACATACTAGTGTTGATTTTATATGTCTCATAATTAAAATTTCGTTTACTCGGGACAGCCGCTTAATTGGGAAAAAACGGTCCGCACCAACGTGTCCCAATTAAGCGGAATCCATTGTATATTGAATCTATTTATCTCATACAAACTAGGTTAGGAAAGAACGTAGATCCTCAGCAAAGGGGTTGGGTATTGAAAAATAATATCTTAGAGCCTGCGACGACACTAGTACCATCAGATTATTAAATAAAATCTTCTGACATTGCAAAAAAGGTTGCGATGCAAACTGTGGATGCAGAAAAATAGAATTAAAATGCTCGGCAGTTTGCTCGATAGTGATTGTTCGCAACTTCAGATTCAAACGATTTCGATACAGATGAATTAAATCTTGTCGACATTTTATTGTCAAATACGACTGAAATTGACAACGAAGGTGATGACAAAGAAATTGAACGCGACTTGCCAGATGACGAAGAAGAATTTTAATTATCTGCCGGACTCGGGATCTTCGATAAAACGGAAAATAATGTTCAAAGTAACAAATTATAACATCCCTCGTACCATGGATTAGCCCTACCGGAGCAACCACGTAAAAAAAAAGTCCTCCGAAGTGATGCGGAAACAAATCCATTGTTATAAATTTTATAGCTTTATAACACGAAAACGGTTGGTTGTACGAAAAAAAATACGCAAATGCAGTTGTACGCCGGCACAATATCGACGAGGAGTTTTTTAAAACGTCAAAATAAAGCTGTAGTAGTTGATTTTTCCGGCAGATTTGTCATGTTTTTATGTCTAACATTATAATAACGGGATTATTTTAAATTACACGAAAACGTCTATTGATAGACGTGCCTACTTTTTTTAGGTGGACGACATTGTAATTATTTTGGTAAAAAAATGCAAATTTACATCGTCAAAACTAATATAAAAATTTTCAGAAGAACCGTCATTATATCGCAAACATCGTGTTAAAATAATCGTCAATATAATATAACATAAATAATAGCAAGGACGCAATACATTGTCAGATAAAGAAATAATAAATTAGTATCCTCGTACTTTATAAGCCACATGGTTCAACATTCGGAGCGGCTTTCTCTGATTCCTATCACAATAATATTATTTTCTAAATATGTTTTTTTCTCTTTATATATCTAAATCTAGTTTATTGTAGACAGCAATCGCCATTAAATATTACGGTTATTAAAAATACATTTTCCTAATGCTACTCGTCGCACAAAAATATAATGTAGATATATTTTTTAATCTTTTGTAAGCCAATCGATACCTTTTACTTACTGTAGGTACTTACGTCATTTTTAACTTGCAATGAATTTGTTTTTCTAATAATGTACGAGAACAAATTACCTTGATGATAATCCATTACTTATAGGATATAATATAAATTAATTTGATAAAACATAATACGAAAAGGCAAGTGATAGGTATATGTTATACCTATGCTATGTAATGGACGATCAAATATTCATGTAGTTGAAAATTGTTACATTATGACTTTACTATGGATTTCTTTACTATCGTGAAATACCTAATAGCAATAATTGGTAACTAGCACCAATAATTAATAGATACATAATTTAAATTCCAATTTCACCAAATTATGGGTTATTCTTTGTTTTTGACATAAGCGAATAAGTCCATTGTTACAAAGTTTCTGGAATTTTACTTTGAGACGATAAAACGGTAAAAACAAATGAAGAACTTGACTAATTGTTGTAAATCGCGCGGATATTGTTTGTAGTTAAACTCGTACATCTCTAACAGGATTACGAAAACAACCATTTATTATAAAATAATAATATGAGGTATTTACGATATCCCTAACCTGTCAAAGGCAGATTTAGTTAGAAACGCGGTCCACGGTTGTGTTTGAAACTCGACCTGAATCAATATGTGATCAAAAGCATATCATGAAACGGAACTGGAAGCGGGTATTAACATAGTCCTAGCTCAGAGGCAAAGCCCGATTCGCTATAAAAGCGTACCTCATTTCACGTTACCGTAATCGATTACAGATTACCGACGACCATTAGAAATCGGCAACGTTCGTTTAAATTTGATTTAAATAGTACGATAAGCCTATTAATAAAAGTGTAATTAGTCACAACAAAACACAAACTTGTGCGATGTTAGCAAAATACAATCGCCCCCGCATTCAATTATTGGTACATGTATAAAAAAAAAGCTGCACATTTCACTATAAAGTAGTTTTAAAGCGAATAAGAATGCTACTGACATTACACATTAGCCTTATCCTTGCCGTTATTTTACCGCACATTGAAATAAAATATGTAACCACCAAAAAAGGATGAAAATGATTATGTGCAGGAAATTAGATGACGTCATACACTTATTTACATATTGTGGTTTAGAATTTATGTTCGTCCTTAATTGATCAAAAACCTTCTATTCGCCTTTTCCCATGGCCAATTTTAACGCAATCACGGAAAACCGTGAGTATTGAACTATTGCAAATCACTCGCATAAATCTACTAGAAAACGAGCACTTACGGATAACCGAATTCCTTCTTTATTTTTTAAGTTTGAAGATTTTGATTTATGGCCCCCTAGCTTTTATAGATGAGGCGGACACCTCGCTTGTTTACAAAAACACATCTACTCGTGCATTCTAAAAGGAGTTTCAATCACAATTCGATACATTCTTAATAAAATTGAAATATTTTTTGCGGCTTTATTTCAAAATACATCTTTTTTATGAAGGACGTAAAAAACAGATCGAGCGCATCCATGTAACTCAATTTACGTAAAACAACTTTTAAGATGCGGGGAGTAAAATGCCTTTTTCTGATAAACTATCAAATTTATGATTAATATCTAGACAATAACTTCGTAAACGATTAACATAGACTTCCAATTTATTAGGAAAGGCCATTAATATAGATAAACACGATCTCAGCGTTTTTCTATCTAATGAATCATTTTCATTAAAGCTTATTAATGTTGTATCGATGATTGATGATCGATTGATATAAAAAAAAGAGAACAAATTTCAAAATTATTACTTTATATCGACGTGTACGTCCTCTTAAATGCGTGTTCGTTGTCCAATTTTGTGTTATGAGATTTTAGTTTAAATTGGTAAAATTAATTCGTTATTGAAAACGATGAGTATGAGAATTTATCTTTTGTATTTCGAACCGTATATTTGCCTGATATCTAATTATTTTCGAAATAAAGTAGCCGTTACATAACCGGGTATAAAATGGTTATAAATAGTTTAGATAATTTACGAAAAAAAAAACTTATTTATTCAAAAACTTGATTGCGTTTTGAATAACGTCACCTTAAGGGAGTACGGTTCCTATTGCCGCCAAACGATAATCCGTAGATGGCACTGTTAGTGAATTTTAGAGAAATTTTAAACAGACCATCCTTCTCGGTTGAAATAGCCTGCCTCTGTAACGTCGTAAAATCTACCTGCTTTGAAGCTAAGGGTATAAATGTTTAGATACGGTGTTTTTACATTAAAACGTATTCGAAGACGATTTTAAAATTCGCAATACAAAAGTTAAGATTTAATGTTAAGTACAGGAAAAATCTGAGATTACTGATCTGAAAAACTGATTTATTTAAAGTTCGCTAATAAATAATCTACTTTAATTTTAATTGAAATTAGAAAATTAATTAATAATTAATATTATTATTATTATAACAATATAAATAGGGCGTTCTCGAGGATATTGAATGCGAACGGATCTCGGTAATTGTATTGTTATCAAAAAATGTTGTTTTTAAAAAAATAGTAGATTTCACATGTGAAAAGTATTACATTAGGAAAATTGTAATTTAAGTAGATGTATTTTAAAAGAATATGTCTCGTATAAATTGTAATAATGTTTAATTTAATTTAATAATGTAAAGTTAAATAACTTTATTAAATTTAAAGTTAAATTAAAGTTAAATAACTTTATTAAATTTTCTTTTTCGATAACTGCATATAAAAAGTTTATTCTTATTGTTTCTGTTACGCGAAATGAGGTATTCTGCGAACGGAATGCGAAATGACAGTTCGGGACGCGAAATATTATGGATTGTTATTATCATTAACCTCAAATTAATTAATCGTAAATGTCAAACTTTCTAATCACATTTTTACTAATTTTGGGACAGTTATCAAAAAAATATTTGATACACGATTGCGAAATGTTTTCGCATTCTCGAATGATTTATTTGCTCGCTAGCGCTCGCAGAAAAACTTTTATTCTCGAATGCAAATAGTATAGTAATATTGTATAACTAGTGCTAAAATATCCACCTTTCCGCACGTGTTATATACTATGCTTTTCCGACGATCACAAGTATTTTTATTAAAAAAAATTGATTTTTGACGTTTACGAAAGTTCGTTTGACATTTTAATAAAATGTCATTTAAATGACATTTTAATAAAATGTCAAATTTGATAATAAAACAGTTTATGCGTAAAGTAATTGCATGACAGTGTAGAAGACTTTGATTGACCGTGTGCAATGATCGCACACGGGCTGCAACGTTTTCGATTGGCTAACGAGTTTCTTTACTCGCGATCAGCCTATTTGTTTGTAATGGTCAACTTTCCATAACATTTATTGGTGTGAAATTATGCACTTTTCATAATGGTCGTCGGAAAATGTAACTTTCCGTACTAATAATGTAGGTAATATACCAATTTCTAATATTTTTATTTGTATTACACCACCAAAGTTTTATAAATATGTACATGTAAATAAAGGCCATTTATTAAATAATGACGTCAAAAGTAGAAGGTGCCATATACAAAAAAATGCAATATCGTAAAAACTTCAATTACAAAATAGTCGTCAAAAAACTTAGTTACAAAATAGCAAGAAAAAAGAACAAAATTGATGTATTCCGGTGATCTTGCGAATTCCTCATTGTTAATTTTCTCAAATTTAAGACATTTTATTGGTGCAATATACGATGTAATGAGATAGCTAATCGTGATTAATATTTTGTTAATCAGGATTTCGTTTCTAAAATGTATGTAAAATGTCATATACTAACCGTTTATTGATGTTACAATAAATTATGTCTAAATTCACAATATTGACTTAAAGGACTTAAAAGGAGAACGTTTCGCTTGATTTATACTGTTAAGTGACCAATGCTCGCGTTAGATTTTTAGGTTGTAAAATTTATGATCTTTTACAATAAAAATAGGGAGGTCTAGTCATATTACCCAGTATTTAACAATAGTTGTGGGACAACCCACGACCATTGTCCGATATTGGGCGTCAACATTTAAACCAAAAATTAAAACTTCCAACAACCCGCTTTTGATTATTTATAAAAAATTGATGTAAAAACGAAAATGATCATCAGAAGTGATTCTTAACGGCAAGACGTGCTAAAATTTCTCCAATTTATTCAAATGATCGTTAAAAACACACATTGAAATTTTAAAAAATTGCGAAGCAATTATTTAATTAAAATAAGTATTTATTAAGCAAAAGAGCACGTTGTGCCGTAGAGGGAATGTTACGTTACCCACTAGTTATTAATTTGCAAACTTTGGTTACCCCAGTTTTGAGTTATGATTGCAGTAAAATTGTACTTTTTACACATTCATTAAGGTTTTTAAAGGTGTTATGGAAATGATAGATTTTTTTAAGTATTTTTCTGTGAATCAGAACATTGTAATCTATGGAGAACGTAATTTATTTCATGAAAACATCAATATTTTTATTTGGGCTGTACCGCCTTAACGGCAGGAGGGTGTCTAGAACTTAGCGAAACGTCTGAATAGATGGTACTATAGCAAATTTCTTATACATAGACAACCATATTACACTAGTTCATTGAAGAGACAATTTAAGAGTCCCTGTTTATTTATGACCTACTGATTTACGACTTCTCAAACGTTTGTTTTGGCAGGTAGAAGTACTTTCTGAGAACGGATTTGCCTAGTATAATTCGAATTCTCAATCTATACATTCAATATAGGTTTCAATGCACGTCATCAATAAGAAGTGACTAAATTGTATATTTGTAATATTCAGTTTAAAGTTTTGAACGTGGCATATTCTATTCGATGATTTACCTGCACACATATAACATGACAAAGAAAAACTGCAATTTATTAGTACCTAATGTAAAAATAGGTACGAGGTTTTATTGATGACGTATATTGGAACCTATCTTGAATAACATATAATTATTAAACACACTACTTCTATCCGTACTGAAAGTAATATATCATGCATTTTACTTTGCGCGTACCTGCGCCACCCCGAAACTGTCAGTTTCGATAATTCGCTTTCTTGAATTCGCCAATGACCCTGTTATTACAGAATAAGAATGGTGATTTTTCATTTCCCATTTATTTAAAATATTTTGCGAAAACTTATAAACTTATTGCCGATTTTTTCACCTCTTGGTGAATTTATCTGATAGGTATTTCCCATAGAATCTAATTTTACTTAGCACGATCAACTGTTTCCACGGTAAATACCTATACGGTTACCGATAAATTTACCAAGAGATGGAAAACTCGACTCTAAGATCGAGAGTAAGTTTTCGCAAAATATTCTAAATAAACGGGAAACGAAAAACCACATCATTCTTATTTTGAACGTCGTACTTTGAGAACGATTCATATCTAATTACTAGTTATTATCGCACCCAAGTAAGCGGATTATCGAAACTGGTCCTTTCGGGGTGGCGCAGGTACGCGCAAAGTATAAACGTTTCCCTCGTTCCTTTTTTCTTTATCGTTCAACTTATTTGTAAATTTTATTTGGTACTCGTATTCGCCATTCATGAGTTGTTTAGTGCATCGATATTGGACCAACATTAACAATTGTTGTTTATTAAAAGCTTTTAAATGACATACGACTTGAAATGCGTTTCCATTTGAAATTTTTTAGTTGACCTCCACCTCCCACTCCGGGAGGTTACACACCTAAACATTTTCCATCAAAAATTGTGCCCTAAAAATAATGGAATAGGTAGGTAAGTGCGTGTTCGCCGATTTTTCCATATAGATACCCAACAATTTCCGAAAAAATGATGCGAGGCCACGCTTTGTGGACATTCGGTATATCTATGCCATTTAAAACAAAACAAAACGAAATTTTTAACATTACGTTTAAATCTAATAACATTTGCAACCATTTCATTCTGTTTATAATAATAACACAACAAGTTCAACAATAAGTTCTAATTTCGTTATTAATAATTTTAATAAAAATTTTAATAAAACTCAAATGATAGATAATTTGATGGCGAAAAATCTCCAAACGAGATAATTTTGTAGAATTTAAAAATAAAGAATATAATTCACTTCTAATGGTCGCCGAGAATAGAGTATACCCCCCCCCCCCTTCCCGAACTTCCTCTCGTTTCTTTAAAGCAATACAATACAATTGTGTCTTTGCACGTAATACGACAATTACCAAACGCTTGTTAGAATTTGCTAATGTTGAACTTTTATGAAATATAAAGGAAGGAAATGACAGATTTCGTTGAAAAATACGGTGCAAATGAAGTTAAAAATGCTGTTTTGGATGAAATAACGTTAATTTAACTGCCAACTTGAAATATGCAAAACGGAACATTTGTGATGTTAGATAATAATGCGTGGAAATTTTTAGAAGCGTGTATTACGATTATGTATTTAAAAACAAACGGTGCTGCCTTAACAAAAATGATCAAATTAAGAAAATAACCTTGATCAAGATTAATAATAGATAGATACGATTGTAACTGGCAAAAAAAATTAATGGCTTATCGACTTCGTGCAGTGTGTAAAAATTAATTTATGCCAAAAGCGCCACACTTTAAATTTTATCAAATTAATTTGAATATTAATTTTTGACGGCATGCTATGGTATTCAAGACGCAACGCGGTGTGTTGAGAAGTATATGGTATGTACTTTAGTTTATAATTCCCTTTAAAATATAGATCTGGGAGTTTTAATCGAAGACAGGTTGGATATAAACTTTTCTCGCCTGTTTGACTTTAATCAATTTACTTATAATTAATTATAAATAAAAATTACACGTGCATATTCGTGCACTTTTTTCTTTAGAAATAGATAAAGACGAGTCGTCGTCTATAAATCTTAAAAGATTAAAATTGAAATTGAAATTGGAACAACGACGAGTGACAGAAGATAACTTAATTAATTGCAAAATAAGGAAATTCAATTTACAACAAAATTTATTCTGAAATATGCGGATAACATTAAGTTATCTTTCTAATCTTTCTTGATTTTTACATTTCCAATTCCAAAGAAATTGTAGGTATCAAAGTCCCCGATTGAGAAAAAATGAAATTGATCGCCATCAAACATAATATAATATCGATATATCTTTTGATATTAAATCGTGCCATATTTTTAGTTCATGCAATATTCAAAAATCCATTTTACACTATTTAAAATGAAAAAGCGATTGTTTTAGATTTTATCCCCGTTTAATAATAATATTAATTAATAAGCGGATCACAAAATATTTTGAATACGAGCTTCGGTTGGCCCATCTACTAAAATTCCAATATCTTTAGAAATTATTTAACGAAACGTAAAACTAACCGCTACTTTATATTTATCGAGTTGAATATGGACCTTAAAACCTTTTTCGATTGCATACAGTAAAATGTGCCCAACATTTAATTTTTTAACGTAAAATCAAAATTGGCGGAAAAGCGCGTTTTACTCGTGTACGTGTAAAAGTTATATATTTTATATTTCTAGCACTATGTACCTGTGTCTAGAAGAATTAGGGGTAGTTATTAAAAGTAAATGTGACGTAACCCAATGGTAACTTTTGACATTCGTTTTATAGTTAAATTTCTATGCTTACATATTTTTTTCGTTTTATCGTTTCAATTGTGTTCTCGATAGCAACAAATCGTTTTAGTACGTTTAAGTTGTTCGACAAATTTTTTAAACATTTTTGTTAACAATAAAAAAATATTTATATTCCTACCTATAAAAATTAATTTAATTAATCGATTACGTGCCAATAATTGAGAATTTTGTAACTCGGCCAACTGAAACTGAACGGGGCCTCGAATCAACTATTATTAAAAAATTATGTAGATTAGTGAATGTAGATGTTTTAAAACTGTAAGACTGTAAAAATCTAATAATAACACGACATAATTAATTCAGATAATAGTAATAATAGTCGAATAGCTTACAAATATTCATTATTTATGTATATGTATGTGCGTTTGTTAAGATTGCGTGTGTTGCCGTAAGGGCAGTTTGACATTTGACTCGCGCATTCGTGAGTTTGTTATCCGAGACCTTATACATACTACCACGTAGTTGTATTCCAACTATTTTCACACATGTGCATAATATTAGAAATGATTTATGGTAACTACGTTTACAAATAAGTACCTACCTACTGCTCGATTGCAGTGGTTACTTAACGTTATTAACTTTATTACATTTAGGTAAAAAAGCAGTTGTAGTAGCTAGGGGACTGCTGTTTTATCTAGTTTTATTAACTCGAAAAGAGGCAAGACGATTTTTTTAAATTGTTTCTAGTAAAAAATACGTAACGTTATAAGCCTATTTTTTTTTATTAATATGCCATTCAAATATACACTTTATTCTTGCAATAAAAATAAACTGAAGCGATTTTAAAGTAATTTTCGCGTTTTATTTCACAACATAACCCTTTTTGATTGGAGTCGTAGTCCGGATTATTGGAGTTTTACTGTACGTTTATTCGGTCGGGCATATCTCATATAACGTAATCTCGTAACTCGGTTACCACCGAAACATTTTTCAGTTCATTAGAGACCTTTTGACACGATCAGTTCAATTTCAGTTTAAAACTGATGTGTAAACACAAAACTGATACCTGAAATCGAAACTGAAGCTGAACGCGATGGTTCAACATGTAGCAAACGTAAGCCGAGAACTGAACTGACTTTCAGTTGAACTGAAATTGAGACTGATCTGATCGTGTAAAAGGTCTCTTATTCTATGCCCTATTGTGTGCTATCTGGTGTAACTTTTTGTATATCAGTCTTAAGCGCCCTTTAATTTTTTTAAAGCAGCAAACAGACGTTCTTTTCACAACACTTTCAAGCGGACCTTAAATAGTTAACCCTCACCGAAAATTACCTGGATACATACGTATAAATTAAAAATTGAAATTCGAAAAATCGTCACAATTTTATTTTCCCAAAAATTATAAAATTCATCTAAAAATCTTTGGCACGTTTAATTTAATCAAAAAAAAAAAATCTATAACGACATTAACCTTAACCTTAAACCTCACGATCGGTAAAGCGAAAACAGAAATTGGACGTTGTTTATTTTCAAATAAATCTATTAAAGCGACATTTTAGACGAAAAGGCGAATAAATTGCGAACAAGCTGAAATAAAAACTACAGAAATCTAATAAAACAATTCTGAAGAACACGAATTTATTATCATCAGTACGAATAAGATTTTTGTTTTTGAAAACCAAAATAACACGACGAGCTCGACTTGCGACTATTATCTTACGTAAGTGAACCTACACATGTTTAATTTTTACAATAATGCAGACAGCGTTATCTGTCTCACGTTTAATGATAAGCTTGGGCCGTTTCTAAACAAAAAGAAATCACACACAGACCGAATCTACATTAGTACATATCGATGCAGTTTTTCTAAAAGGGCGTAACCCACAAAAACTAAATTTTACGGGAGAGCATAAGAAGAGATACGTTTCGCGGAAATACAAATCGATTTTTCCGGTGGAAAAAATCGGAATATTGTTACTAGATTTTAACAGATGGCTTTGCTTTAGATGCGTAAGATAGTCGGAATAACTCATTTTCACAAAAAGTGTTGGTTACGCCCTTTCGGCAAAACGTCAACGATATTATGTACCTACTATATAAAATTTGCAGTTGCATCGTTTAAATTATAATAAATCTACATTAATGCGCAGCACCTATTAATGTGCTCGTTATGATTAGAAATGCCCAGATTATAAATGAGTAGTAACACATTACAAGTTCAATAAAATACCTACGTAGGTATATTAATTTAATCTTGTATTTTGAAGGTCCCTTGAAAAATAATTCAAACTTTAGGCACCTATTTTTGTAGTTATACAAAGACCAAGTTTAGTACCTAATTGTAAATATTAAAAACGTACGCAACTTACTTTAGTTCCGAAAAGAAATCTACAGTGTTCTTGGAGGCACATTATTTTTTTAATCGACAAACCAGTTAAGATTATTTTTAAAACGAATCGTATTTGGTTTGCAACAAAATTCAAAACACTACTCGCCGAATTATACGAGAAAATGTCCACTGTTTTCCAAAAATTAAACGAAAGAGTCAACGATGAATATTAAAATTCGACGAGAGGCCGAATTGCACGCACCATTTATCGAAGACGTACCGCAATAAACTGACTAAAAGTAAAATTATTGCCGATAAGAAGGGCTCACAATAAAATTAGTGGGGTCGTGAGGATTGATAAATGCACGGTCAGGTAGGTAAGTCTCGCCCGACGAAACGTGCACATGTGCAATATGTGTAATCTTGCGATAACCGCACGTGGTCGCGTCTGGCCACACTGTTCCTATGATAAGTTTTGTTTCTGTGGCGTTGAGATACGACGCAACTTTTAAAAATATAGGCACTTCGATAAAATAAAAATGAATTAAAAATCCACCTCGGACGGTTACGGGACAGCGTAAACTGCTCGCTCGGACGGGCCCGGAGTCGGAAAAATTACGAAGCGGTTCGCGTGCCCTAAATACTTGTACATAAACACGCCATAAGCGGCCTAACTTTTTTAAAGAAAATTAAATTCGGTTTTAAATTTAATTCGTTATAATTATTACGGTAAATAAATAAATAAATTTATTTAATTTCGGTATATAATCCGATTCTATTCTAAATACCTATAATACATACTTAAATAGATAGGTACCTACTTAAATATATTTTTTTAACTGAATATTAATTTATAACTACAGTAGAGCGCCGATTATTCGGGCTCGTACCTTCTCGTTTTTTTTTAAATTTTAATTTTTAATTCTATCAAGTAGAACTAGAAGTATGAGTAGTGTACGGGACTTCCTAATAACCCGGTAGTTCTCTTATTTCAAATCAATCACAATTAAAGACGCTATTTACAACGTCGTAGCTTTAGCATGGAAATATGTGAAGAATGAAACCATCGAAAGGTTGTTCAAGAAATTGTTCTAAAGTAACCTGTAGATAAGCATCGATTGCAGCGGAAACACTACTCGACCTCATAGAATCTCAAGATGATACAAATTTTTGCAAATTGCAACATTTTGCAAATTCGGGGGGTATATAAAAAAAATCAAAATCAAACTACAATACAAGCAAAAACAAACAAAAATTAAAAAATTATACAAGTATTATATAATAAATTGAAATGTTGAGATTCTTAAATATTTTTTTATGTATTTATTTATACGAAAAATATAAATAATTAAGTAATTTATATGATTTCAAAATTTTGAAAACCTTTAATATGTCTATTATATTAGCTTTCGAAAATTCATACTTTCCGAAAAAAAATTATTTTCGAAATTAAAAAAAAAGCACAAAATTTCTCAGAAACTATTATCGCGAATTCTGTGCTACGTCGGATTTCTTTTGAAGAACAATTTCACCTTTAAAAACACTTACAATTAAAACAGAAACGTAAAATTGATAAATACAGTCGAATCTCTCTAAGTCGGCACCTTCTTAATTTGAATTACTCCCTAACTCGAATTATTTCGTTGTCAAAAATATCAGAGCAAGATTTAAATTAAAATATCGCCCTCTAAGTCGAATTCTTAAGTCGAACGCTCTCTGTGACTGAAACATTTTTGTTTGGCACTTGTAATAATTTGTAATAATTATTGGAATAATACAAATTACACGTTATGTATTTTGATTTTTATCGTACTTACATATTTGTCGGTACACATTTGTCAATAAATAAGTAATTAGTCATTATCGATTAATTTCTATTATATTTTTATAACTTGAACTCTCCGTAAGTCGAACATTTTTAGATGGCAAGTGCCGATTACGACTTTAGAGATTTGTCGGCATTTAAATCGAACCCCTTCGTCGGCCTACAAAATTTCATTTATTAAAATTTTTGGACACCTACCTGTATTCCTTTTTAAGCGTAGTTATTTTCTTGAGGGTTACGATTTAGAATTCGTTTTCATCGCGCCCTCTTAGGTACTCCCCAAGTTAAACTAGGCGATCTGCACTCTCTCGCAATCTGTAAATAAAAATAACTCACTCGAATGGATATTTTTTAATTCGTAAAAAAGCTTTCCACGTTAAAAAATCTTAATCAATTTTGAGAACCTAAAATTCAACAAATCGACAAGATTTCTATTAATTATAGGTGTAAAACTAATACAGCTACATAACAAGGTTAAAGTCCAACTAATGTTCGATTAATTCTAGATGTTATAAAAAGAATCTGCAGGAATTTTTGTTGAGTATTCAGATGTCATTAACATCAAAATACTAAAGTTAATCAAAAGCTTATATACTATTAATATTACAGACTTAATTAGCAAGTAATATACAACTTTTTTCGATTTGTTAAGAAGGGTAATGACACCAAACAACTGAATACGTCAAATCTCATCACGTGTATTTTTGCAGTAGGTATATTTATATGCATATTAACACTTTCAAACTGTTTCTTTTAAATTGCTAAATTTTAGAATATCAAACCGGTAGGAATTTTATTTCAAGGAAAACCATTTACTTACATTAAAATAATACATTTTCAATATTCTATTCTTAATGTTTATATGTATATGTATATTATATTATTTTGGGTATGTTTCTTGATAGGACTTCTTTGTATACATTTGGTTTATACAAAAATAAACCATTATTATTATTATTATTATTATTATTATTATTATTATTAGATATGTCCATACCCACCTCTAACCTGGTGGCTCAGTATTCAAACTTAATTTTTATTATTACGGATATACAGGGTGTTTTATTGAGGACGAACCAGTCAACGTAGGGTGATAGAAAACCTCAGTGTGCATCTATTTAACCTCCATATGTGTTAGGCGAAATTTGTTAGTATAGAAGTTACTTATTTATACCTGCGCCAGCCGGTCCGTCTTCAGTGAAACACCCTGTGCAAATCGAGTAATGATAAATCAGTACCTATTTGGGGATCATTCAAAAAGGACGTCACGGTCTTTAGTGAGGGGGAAGATCATGGATCGTGACATGACATGGCATAAGGGCTGAGGAGGTGGGGGGCAAATAAGTAACATCACGGATATTGCAGCAGTGCAAGTCAACTTTATATGCAATTTATTTGTAATATACAGGGGAGGCCAGATTGATACTGTGACGTCCATTTCTGGGGGGGAGGCAAGAATTTCAGGACGTGGCGTGACATGGAGGGGGGGAGGTAAATGACCCAAAAAAGTGTGACGACCTTTTTGACCGACCCCTATGTTGGATCTGAATTATTATTATTAAAAACGTTTTCATTTTACAATACGTAGGTAGTAGCTACATTATTTTCAATTGATTTCTGTATAAATAGGTTTACTTGCACTTAAAAAAAGTGTTTATCTAACTGAAATACAGGGGCATCCGCTGATCATAATTCAATCGGATAAATGACCTTTCGACCGATGAGACGAACTAGCCGTAAAATTTACTTTCGAAAACATGTTTCTTTCTGAACTCGCTTACTTTAAAATAAGTGTGCACACAACAAGGAGGATAATAATATAATCCAAATGTTAATAGGCTAGTGACTTCAACAAACCATCTCCCATAGGGTTTTCCAATGCATAACGTTTACTTATTTATTCATTTTTTTTTATAGAACCTAATCTGGTAAATTTTGAATTTATTTGTTCTGCAGTTGTGTTTTTAACTTCACATTACCATGGCTATCTAGATCGCTCCGCTATGAAAAGTGTGCGCACCTTTTCACATTTGAATACCTAATTGCCTTTTTAATGCGGTACTTCATTGTCGTGCTGGGAGTATATATGCACTCTCTTTAAACGTTGGAAATTAAATTTTCTTACCTACTTTATAATTAGAGATTAACATCTTGGTGGATAAGAAGGAAATGAAAAATAAGAAGATACATCGTCATGCGATCGTTCTTCTTTGACCTTTGACTTAAAAGAAAAACAACAGACAAATCAATTGCGGAAAATGAGGGGCGCGAGGTTATGATTAGTTGACTAATCGCGTGGTTTTCCTCTGGAATTTATTTGTCCGAATTCAAATCAGATATCTACCTACGTATCGCCTACAATTTATTTAAAATAAGCATTCAGACAATTTAATGTAAATATTTAAACTGTATCGAAGATTTATATTAAATAGCAATTAACTGGTATTAAGATATTTCGTTCCTATACTAATTTTATATTAGTATTCGTTTAGGATTGGACATTTAATCAACGTAATATAACTAAAATGCAAAGAGGTTGTATATTATATTATATTATACGTATATTATACAGGTAATGACTTTTCGTCTATTGCTTCCGTGTTCATCTAAAATTTAGTGGTTCGAATTTGGATGAATACCTTTCGAGCGAACTCACAATCGATGAATGATTACCCTTAATTAGTCGGAAACGTATTTGTTTATTTTCGAATAGATGGAATCGTTCATATTTTCGTTGATGAATAAAATTTTTATTTAATGTAGGATTTTCGATGTAGTTTAATTACACGGAGTTTTTATGAATAAATTTTAAAAATTCACACAAGGTACAGTCGAAATGATTAAGAAACGACATGAAACTGCATTTTGTAACAATTAGCCCAGGAGTTTTAAAAATTTAAATATATATGAAACGTTTAGTAAGTACGTTATCTTTTAGGATTTTTTTGTAAGTTAATCGGCACACTCGATAGAACATTTCTACCAATTTTTAGATTTACATCTTTTGTTTCTGGGTTAAAACCTAAAACGCCTTTAAAAAGTCCGGTAATTTTTCGGACTCGCAAATAGTGTCTGCAAATAAAGTACCGCGACAAAATCGTATCAAGGATTTAATATCAGTTTGTACGAATACTGTTCGGACTTTTTTTTTGTTAAACCTTACATGGACGAAGCAAATCAATGGCACATCAATTTGAATACTGAAGTTAAATTTATTTGCATTTTAATAAAACAAGAAATGTCTAGGGTTAGCGAAATCGTTGACGAACATGTAGAAGACGTGAATGATATTTGTCAATGCATGTTTAACGAAGTTATGATTATAAATGTATATCGCCCAATATGAGAATCAAACAAACAAATATTTAGGATTTCAACGGTTGCATTTTGAAACAATAGTAGGTACGTAATAATATTCGGCTACGGCTTTCGAAATAAATGATCTGTCGCATTTATTTGCGCAAGAAACCTTCAGGAGCCTCATTAATTTTTTATTAAGGTACTTCCCAATATCTACAAATATCGTGAGAATCGATATTAATACTACCCGATAAACTATGTTAAGTATGCATGGATGGACAAACATTCGATAACAGCATTCAATGGCCTTTTATCGTACAAAATACATATTCGTTTCACACGAATATTTAAACTAAAAATCCATAATTTGTTTCAAAACGTAATTATTTACCTATTATAATCGTAATTTACTCATTGTTAGAATAATTCAGTACGTATTGCTAATGACGTTTAACCTAACGAACACTCGATATAAGTTAACAAAAACAAATATCGTATTGTTTCGAACGCAAGCCGTACATTTTGTCCCAAAAATGAAAGGGAAATCCGATCTGATTATTCGCGATTTAAAAAATACTGCACATCAAACAATATCGAGGGCCTCGAGTCAGAAGGGCATTACCTATTCAAAGTTTACGGGAAGCAAAAGAAACGTTTCAAAATTTAGTTTTTTCCACAATTGAACGTAAATATGGGAATGTACTATTGCAGAAAGTAAAATCAAAAATCAAAAGGGACCTACGCCCAAAATCTTAATTTGCACAAAAATTGTTCTTGCGCCTTTCTGACTTGTATGCCGTTCTGCCTATATGTATATTAAAATTAAACTTAAAAATACAAATAGGTAGATACATAAATAAACACAAGGTGTTAAGAAAAAAGCGTACAATACAGACTAATATAAATAAAACTACAATAATTACCTGTTTTAATATTAACTGTTTAATAAATAACTGTTTTTAAAATGTGTTTCATTTTCTACATACCCAGGCGGCACACTGACGTCATAATGTCGTCAATTATTGGTAATTATTCGTCGGCGACGTCGTGGATCCAATAAGTGACGTGCGCACGACGACACTTTCACGACGAACATTTGACGTCGTTAAAGAACGTCGTTGAGACGTTTCTGTTTGGTCATTCCAAAGTCCTGAACCCTTACTGGAAAAACTGAAGTTTTCATGTTACGTTAATTGAATTTGAGAAAATAAAGACGTTTTGAAGCGTTAATTTAAAGCGTAAATTACTCGAAATTTTTTCTAACATGTTTATGTTTTAAACCAAAATTTTAACTAAAAAATATATAAATCTATTTTGGAATTATGCTATATCGCGTCTATGCGATTAATAGTAATAGTTGTGTACGTTATAAATACGCTAGTATACAACTAAACTAGTAAGGAAACTCGCATTCGGTTATTTATTCTAATTGTGTACGTCAATGGGTAGAACTAGTTCCTTTAAAGTGTCACGCCACTGTGCATACTGATCGTGCTTTGGTTTACCGTCAGCAGTTTTGTTAGGTTAGTGGTTTTACTTTGCAGTGAGTTCTACGTTATAAATTTGTAAATTGTAAATTTTGATATAATTTCTTAACGGTAAGTGAAAAATTAATCAGCCTATCGCCACCTAAAGTTAAAACCAATACTTTTAAATATTTAAACAACTGGAAGAAATATTTTGTACAATAATTTTACAAATCATGGCTTAACAAGAAACAGACAAACTGTACTTATTTCTATAGGTTTTAACCTTTACTTGACTAGGTTATCTTTGTGGCGTGAGTAACCCCCATTTTATTATTAATTTATTTAGATGTCTTTTGTTAATGTGAAATTTTACATTGTGCGACTCATACAACCAGAAAGCTTTTATCTAAAATAGTTTTTTCTATTGTGCTTAGTTTAGTTTTATTTTAAACACATTATTGTATTACTCGTGTGTAATAATAATAACGTTATTTGGTTATTAAGTAGGCAAATCCAAATAATTTTGTGTTCCTTCTTTGATATATTAACATGCTTTGTTTAATTTCTTAGATTTAGGTTCTTTGTTTGTACCTTCATTTTTGTAATAAAGTAATAATTATATTGAATGTATTTGTATTTTTTTCACCTTTAGATGCGTCATTAATGCCTTAGGATTACGTCAATAGGACGTCAAATCGACGTCCCATTTAAAGAAATTAGGCGTCAGTTAGACGTCTCAAGTAACGTACTAGATTGGTCATAATTTGACGTCTTGGGCTGTGACATTAACCCGTCATATTGACGTCATATATACGACATTTTCGACGTCCCCATTGGGCCCCAAACGGCCAATAATTGACGACATTGCCGCCTGGATACGTACTTTTTTCTCCATTATAATATTCGGGCCTCGGTCCATTTAAAAATCATTAATGTAATACCAAATGTTTATTTTATATAAAAAATTTACTATACAGATTTATATCTAAACCAAAACCCGAGCGTGAACATCCTTTATCTTGATCACAAACATAGTTTTACACGATCGTAACATACGAAATTTTGTTTTGTTAAACATTCGACATTTACCCATAAATATTAAAATTTAGTTTTACAATGTTATAAATCTTGAACAATAATTATCTATATATTGTAAATAATATAGTTTACTATTTTAGCGTACGATTTAATTAATTTAGGAATTTAATAAACGAAAATATAATTTTTCTAATTACAAATTTATCTTATTATAATTAAACTCGATACCTAGTTTCCAATTTCTACACGATAATAAAATGCAAATTTAAAAGTAAACGTGTTGCACGAATCTGTAGCACAACCCGCCTTTACACATTATCCTTCATTTAATTTAATCGCTATACCTTCAGGAAAAAACTATTCTATTTTTATACGACTATAAAACTTGAAGCGATTTTGTATTATAACAACAATGTTCCAAAAATAACAATAACCCAAATATCCACTTGAATCCTTTGTAGGTAGGTATAAGTATTGATTTGAAACTCGTAAAGTGCACGTCTTATACAAAAACAATTTATTAAACGTAACTGTAACCGCTTAAACTAAATGTGTACGGTTATGCGTTATCTTATCTCACCCCTATTTAACACGAGAAGGTTGTTTCCTAGTTGAGAAAATCCGGTTAAAATTATTAAGCTTAACCCCATCATCCCTCGATAGCTTGAACCGTTAGCGCAATAAGTAATCAAGGATTTTGCGAGTAATAAGATTAAATAGGTGTGTGAATTTCCGTTTAGACTGGTCTAATTAGAAAGCAACGTGTATGAGCCGGGCCCCTCGTACGCTATTACCGGTATTAACGTTGAGAATAAATTGTTTTGCCAACCTTTATGAATGGGTATACCAAGGGAGCGGTTGCAATCATAAATATTTTTAATACAGCACGCTCCGATAATTCTAGGTTAAATACTGTCTTTATGTCAAAAAAAAACATCCGAAGACGTAAATTGGAGATTTATCGGAGATCGTCCGTTGATATCAATGTAATAACTAATGCTTCCAGTATTGTTTTATCTGTAAAATTTTTACATCGAAAACTAGCGCAAATATTCATATTTTCACTTTAAATATTTATTATAAAACGAAACGGCTATTCATTAAAACATCAGCAGAGAAGTGAACTTATAGTCACTGGTACACCGATGGGGAGGGGATCATACTCCCCCTTCGCCGAGATCGACATCGGATTTCGTTAATGTTAAGTAGGTACCTAACCTAAATAAAAAAATAAACGTTCGTTTTTTCATAAAACCTTTCTCCCCCCGAAACTCTTCTCTAAACCCCCCAAAACTCTCCGCTAAAGCTAATTTCAGGGCGTGCCACTGATATAGCTCTTATTAAGCATATAAGTACAGTGAAACCCTTCGTTGCGGACACCCCTCTAATGAGAGGAAAGAGGAGTGTCTTTTTGTATTAATTTTCAATCTAAAGTGGATGAAATTTTTTTGATGAAAAGATGAAAATGCAAAAATTTTATGCCAATATCTACTTACATATTCTAAAAAAATTATAAAATACAAAATTAAAACAACTAACGAGAAAGAAAATATTCGATTTAATTTAAAATCCCCCAATTTCAATACATATTTCGACTTTGTACCTACTTACAATGATTTTTTAATAAACATCAAGTTTCGCATTTTCGTAATTTTTTTCAGTAGGTAACCAATAATGACATTTTATTTGTTTTATGAAAATTAGTGATTTTGGACAAAGTACAATTTTTTATAAAGAATAAATTAAATAGATTTTCGTAAAATCAAAAACAACCTCGGTAAAACTTCCTCTTGTTCGGCATTTCCGGGAACGCATTTTATTTCTTCGAAAGAAAATTTATAATAAAAAATAATAATCTTAATGGCGATTGTCTCTAAGAACTGCAATTTTTCAAATTTTAAACGTACGATTTCTAAATATATATTTACACGACTATTGCTGGTCGTTGTTATTTACTGTATTTTGTTTTTATTTTCTTCGAAGACGTGCGAGTTGAAAATTCTCGTAAAATGATAGGACTTTCCGTAAATTTTAACTGGCTTCGACAGTTTAGCTTTATTTACGTTGTTTATTTTGGATCAAGATAAGTTTAATTAAGTTATTTTGCAAGTAGGTATTTAGTTTCGCATTTGTATTCAAGTTACGTACTTGATTGCAAGAATTCCAATAATAATTCCAGTAAGTAGGTATTTCGTAATTAATTTAAATTCATTTTTAAGAAATTTAATCTTGTTTATTTATTGAGCAGAAAATTCAAAAGAATTACTTTCATTCTAATTTATTTATTGAATAACATGAAAATCAACTCGACTTTCGCAAAAATATTTTTATTTTATTAAGTTGGGTAATCTACTTATTCGAATGTTCAGAGGTTGAAGAAAAAAATGATATTTTCACTTGAATGGAATTTAATTTTAGTTTGTTAAATAAAATAATAAGTAAGTTTAGACACTTCAATTGCATTTATGTATGTAGTTTAATTTGCATATAATTTAAATACTCTTCGATATTGTTTATTTGTTGTATATATAATATCTAGTTTAGATATTTTTATTTAGAATAAAATAAAATATTCTTTAATTGAACTGTTACATCATTGAATTTCTGGAGATTATATGCCTAATAACATATTTTTAATAATAATATAATACCTATAATAATAATTGTAATAGCATAATTACATCTCGTTGTATGATTTGCAAAGTTTTAAAGGTCTTATCTAATCATATTCACGGCATCAACAACTGTTTGGTAAGTAAATATTATATTAACACTATAATAGATATATATTGTAAACATTTAAATTCCACTTTAGGTCGGAGATGCGTTCTTAAAAATGCAACGCATATAATACTTAAACGACGGAAATCGAAATATAATTTCGAAAATATGTATAAAATGTAACAGAAACCTAAATTAAATAAAACATCGAAAAAATATAATTTTGATTTCCGAAAATCAATCTAGGTCTGTTAGTTTTTTGAAAACGATTATTTCTTTTATTGGTTTTGTTTATATTTTGTCTCGGGTCGAGTGGTTTTAAAAGCATAATTGTTTTCTAAGTATTTTCGTCCCAGACTGCATGTTATCGCAATCGGTATTTACAGTTTGTCTTTCGAGCACGTATGCTGTTTAAACGAAAAATGATTTAAGCAAGCAAGCAAATTTTACGAGAATCTCTGCTTCTCAGATGTAGAATAACAACTACAATACAGTCACATCAGCAGTTAAGAATGGAAGATGGAAGAATTGACCGACTTCGCGAAAGGTAGTTCCGTTAATCTAAACGAAAAAATGACCACATAGTCTCATCTTAACCCTCATACTACCGTGGATCGTTGGAGACCTCCTCCACGTGCTCATTGGAGGTGCATATTTTTCGCTTATTTTTCCAAAAATTCCAAAAACTTAAATTTGTAGGTACAAATTTGGTAGTCCCAGAGGCAGAGCAGTATTAGTTTGCATTTTACGTAAGTATTAAAAAAAATTATTTCGGGATGTTTTTTGAGTTTTTAAATCTCTCTTATTTTAAGAGATTTTACCTTTTCAATGCATTCGTTTACGGATAAAAAAAAACGAAATTCAAAGTTTTGATTGCCGAAACAATTTTTAAACAATTTAGGCTGACAAAGAGACAAAATTTGATCGATTAACTTTTTATTTTGCCACCTCTTTACTTAAAAAAATATTCTAATAATTCCAGTTTTTTCGTGGCATTATTTTAATTCTCCTTGTTTTAAATTTTTTCAAAGTATGAGGGCCAAGTGCGAGGTTCATAATTGTTGTTCGGTTGTAGGTTTTATTGTTTACTAACCACCGAATCTCATTCAACGATTTATTATTAGTTTAAATTCGCAAAGTCCACATGTTAATTTTAAAAGTGTCACCGAATTAGTTTTGCTTAAGCACTGTTGAAGTCACGTAAACGAACAGGCACATTTTATTTATTTTATTTTCGTTTCTATTATTATTTACCTAAAATCTTTCAAAATCAAGAATCCTTCCAAATCTAGAAATACTTTGAACTTAACCTGTTGAGAATATACTCGTTCGCGTGGTGCCCCGTATATTTAAAATACTAAAAAACTGGTTTTATTAACAATATTAATTAATTAAAATTATATTTATAAATTAATGTAAATAATATGTATGTACATACAGATGTGACTCGTATATACAGTTCGTTTAATGAAATTCCACCGCATTTCCTTCCGCATGCTTATTAAGATAATATAATAGGTAGAATGCGGGTATTTAAAGATGAATTCACAGAACGACAACCTTTATTAAGATATTATAATTATAAATGACACGAATGTCTTCAAATTCCAGTCATCAACAACTGACGATTTAATCTCGGCACATCAAGAAATTATACAACTATAAATATGGAACATCAGATTCATCCTTTTAATATTACTAGGTAAATTACCTGACGACTTGAAAAAATCGATCACGTTCATGAAGGACATTGTCTCTTATTGATTCTACAATTAATTTAAGACTTTGAAGTAGTCAAATTTAAAACAATATAGGCACGTAAGTCGAAACTTGATGTACTACGTTTTATTTAATTTATATATTTGTATTTATGCCTTCTTATGCGTGGGAAATATTAAACAAATATTGATATTTGTTTTGAAAATTTTGATTGATCAAAACTTTAGGAAATCAAAAATATTTAATTAAGATATTAAAATATATGTACAAATAGTATTATAAATACCTACATATTATAGTAATATGAAAATATTTAATATTTGTCGTCATTTTCAACTTATCGTGAACGAGCTATAGATTGGAATTCTATCGGACCACAGACATTGAACCAATCATCAAAAACATAAACACATATCATCACCTCTACTGAATAACCTATTTTTTAAGGATTAATTTATTATCTACTATTAGAAGATAATACAAAAAATTAAAATTAATTTAGGACTATGGATTATAGTGTCCTAGCACGAAATTTGGCTTAATTTGGAATTAATGTCAATGTGGTAAATGTTCGTCATAACCTTCTACAAACAAAAAGATAAGCCTATAAGAAAATTTAATGTGTGTACCTATACTTGTAAAAAAAACTTTGAAACGAACAACAACTCTTAATATAGGAACGGTTTCTCAGTTTCGATAAATGTTTATAAATAATTCGCCTCCATAATAATAACTAATAACGAGAAATGCATAATTTACCTAAATTACGATCTGCATTAAAAATTCTATCGATAAACCAACCCATAAAAATCTGTAAACACAACTATTTATACTAAGAGGGCAATTCGTATCATTTTAGGGATTAATTTTAATACGAATCTTAAAGTAGTGGTCCAAAAAATATATTCAAAAGATGGTCATATTAAGTTTTATCTACGTCACATATGAATCTGGATTACAGTATAAGTACCTTTAACGACGTCTACATTATTATAGCTAACGTGCAACATTTTCAGGAAATATTCGATTTCGACGGCAAAAAGTTAATTTATTAATTTGGTAATTAGGTAAAAATTTATTGTACGAAATAAATTATATAAGGGAAAAATGCTGTCATAAACGAATATTATGATAAAGTCATTTTGAAAGACCGTTATTACATAATAAATTCAACATTATTATGGTTCAAAGACTTGCACGTTCTAATTTAAATCGATAACTATAGTGGGATTCGATCTGATTTTGCGGGCGACTTCGCAGTCGGCTTGTTTAGACCAACACAAGTTTCGAATGACATGTAGTTTTCAATATTTGTACACGTTTAATGTTAATATTCGTAATATGCGTACCTACATAAAAAAAACTACTCTGGATCTGTGCAAGGTCGCCCGCAAAATTAGAACGAACCCTTTATATGCATAAATATGCGAGCGGTGAAACATGCATTAACGTTCGCGAGGGTTACGTTTCAGGAAACCCTCGCGAATGTCGAGTCTGCCTTCCTGTGTAAAAAAAGAGGGTTAGGTACTATGAAATTTTAATTAGTGGATAAAACAATTGAAACGTAAAAGATATGTTTCAGTATTAAACATTAATTATACAGTACAGATGAAGCGTATTTGGTAGTCGATGGCTGAAGATATATTTGTGATTGTTTAGCAGAACAAATTTATTCTTTATAATTTTCATTGTAAGGAAGGGTCGCGGCCTCGACTCATCGTAATTTAAAATCTTTTTTTAATTATTTAGCTTTATTCGAAGATTTTTTAGTAAATCTCATTTACTTGATTACTACAGTTAATCTACATGGAGGCCTGCACAGAGAGAAATGTTGTTTACAAAAATTCGTTAAACTAAAGTCTTTAAGGCTCCTCGCCAGTGAAGGGCCGTTTCTATTGCTTTCTCAACAAATTGTTGTTGAAGTTTTAAAATGTCAATGTTCCTGTCGTTATGATGTATAATCTATATTAATATTGTAATGAATAAACCAATTCGGTGCCCAATTAATTAATAAACAAATTCGCGAATGCCCAAGTTGCGTCCCCACCAATGTTGAAAGATTTTCTCGTTTGTAGATTCGCGAATAGTTAAAACTAGCAAATGTGAAGGGATTACTGCTCGTAACTGCGATAAAGTAACCCTTAACGACTTAATTGAGGTGTCATTAATTTAGGAGTTCACTGTACATAGATAGCTACATATTTTTATAAAACACGAGTATTTAGAACTACAGTAAAATTTATAAATACCGGACATACGCGGGTCCAAACAAATTGTCCGTTATTTAGAGGTGATCGTTAAAGTTTGCATTAGTTAGTTTTAAAATAAAATTGTAATTATCTCATTTTTGTTTATCAACAAGGAACTAATGGAAGTAGGTAGGGTACATAAATTTATAGATTATGAGTATTCCATACGATTGGTACGAATCCCAGGCGGCATACTGCCGTCACAATGTCGTCAATTATTCATCGGCGACGTCGTGGACCCAATAAGTGACGTACGCACGACGAACATTTGACGTCATTAAAGAACGACGTTGAGACGTCTTCGTTTGGTCGTTCCAAAGTCCTGAACCCTTACTGGAAAAGTGAAGATAGAGACGTTTTGAAGCGTTAATTTAAAGCGTAAAATATTCGTAATTTTTTTCTAACATGTTTATGTTTTAATCCAAAATTTTAACTAAAAAATGAATCAATATATTTTGGAATTATGCACTATCGCATCATTATAAATAAAGTAGTGTACAACTAAACAAGTAAGTTAAAAGTCCCATTTAAGGAAATTAGACGTCAGTTAGACGTCTCAAGTAACGTACTAGATTGGTCATAGTTTTGACGTCGTTGGGCTGTGACATTAACCCGTCATATTGACGTCCGCATTGGTCCCCAAATGGCCAATAGTTGACGACATTATAACGTCAGTGTGCCGCCTGGGATACGATTGGTATGACGGTACTCCTGCAAATGCACATCAAACAGAATGTTTTTAATTTGGCAATAATACATTTAGTGATTTTATTCGAATTAAATTTTAAAACCATTTAAAAAAAAATAATTTGTAGGTATACCGTATACCCACGTATAGGTAGGTACTGGTACTGTCGAATAAATTTAGCAGTACCTGCCTATTTAAAATTAACGTTTAATTTTTATTAAAAGAATGGTGTCATTACAACGGATATTAGTCAGGTAATCTTTTGATGTGTGATGTGATATTCTAATGCGATAACACCTAGTATAGGTTTAGTAGTAGAGGGCGGCTGAGCCGTGTGGCGGGCGGTAAGTATTTTCTTGGAACGGACTGTGAACCCAAGAGAAAAGACCTTGGGCGGACGGCAAGTCACGCCGCGTCGACCGAAATGGTTGTACACCGTGTAGAATAATCGAGCTTGCGGTCTCCTGTCCTTTAAAAAATCCCATATTGTCCTGAGCACGCAGTTCGTCGTGGTGTTCCTGTTGCTTGTTATATGCCTTTATGGACACGATGCCCTCGAGGCATCACTAATGTATATTTTGCGTTTACAGTAGGCGTATAAGAGAATTTCAAGCTTTATAAACGAACAAAATTATTATAATTAATAAGTCATAAATGAATTCTAATTAAAAAATAGATGAGTTCGACCATTTCGCGCTATACTAATTTACGTAAATTTCTTTGAAAACTCGGACAAAAAAAATTGTACGAAATGAAATAACGAACGAATATCTACGGATCGATCACTAAAATCGAAAAATATGCATCGTTCAAATTCCACTTATAGATGTAGTGCCTCTAAATTCCATTATTTATGCCGACAGATAGTTTGACATGTAAATGCACATAAACCAAGGGATTGTAATTCTGCATATTTATCAGAGAACCCAAAGCAGGCTCTGAAACTGCATCGTTTAGCATTCATAAATGTTTATTTATTTGTGAATTGTATGACCTGCAACGTTGTTTCGGCACCATCTGTGTTTAGAAAAATCGCATCTGTGCGCCCTTCCTACAAACAAAATTACGACTCCGGTTAATTTCGCCTACTTGAGCGTTTAAATTATCAGTTTTCGACCTTAAATCAAACGGTGCCCGTTTAATGAGGAACTTAAATCTTGAAAAATCGTTAACTACGAATAAAATACCTACATATCATAAATCGGTAGCTTCCCAGAGGAAAAAAAAATGGGCTGTATTATGACGGGTCTAGTCAAACACGCGAGTATTAAATACAGGGCCACGAAAGTTTCGAATATTATCTAACCCTCCCACAGGGTTAACTTTAGCGCACGGCATGAGATTGGAAACATATTAAATTATTACACACGCAGTGTAGTCATTCTTCGAATCATTAATAAACTGAATAGGGAAATTTCGGTAATAGCTATGTCGAATATTAATTCTGTTGAGTGCCTTTAGTGGATAAAAGATTGAAAATTATAGTAAGGGCGGTATTTGTCCGCGTATTAGTCAATTTTAACGTGATGCGTTGTGTTTAGTATAATATAGACGTCACGCCGAACGCCTTTTCGGCATTTTGTTAAAGAACTTGATTAATTTATGAAAGAACGAAAGCAGCTTTTAATTTAACGATCAGGCGGTGATTTATAATTTTTAACGTCAGCTCGAATAATTTAATGGTATATTTATAGTTCGATAACCAATAAAGATAAGTATATAAAAAGATGGCTTACGATGTAGTCTAAAAAGAGTGCGGACGTATAAATAATATCTAATAATAATAAATAAATAAATATAGGATATGTGTAAATTGACGAAAATGTGGTCATGTTCTTTGTAAGATTCCCAGATCCATATGCTTCTTGACACGAGGTACGGAAAGTTTGAACATTCACTCATTTCATAAACGTTATTATTCAATATTTGTTGACAGAGGAAGATATAATTTAAAATGAAAGAAGAATTGTGAAAGTTATTTTGTCGTAAATATTGTCTTCACGACGCAAAAGCTTGTTTTTAACAACTCTTTATTTTCATGCAAAATATATAATTATGACAACGCCATTAACCAATAAGTAGTACCACTTATTATGTATCGTAAAGGGGGGCGACTTTGATCAGTTTTTCGACATTTTTATGTGTAAATTTCTTATACACGCGATTTTTTATTATATTATTAAATGATTACCTGCATTAAAATATATGAACTAAACATCCTTACATTCTTCACACTTAAAAAGATCAAAAGAGAACGAGAGAGAGAGAGAGAGAGAGAAGTAATCCAGTGAATTGAGGTCTGAATTACCACTTGGCCAGTTTTGGGTAAGGGATGAAGTTTAGAACATTCTGCGCTAGCTATTGTTGGACGGTTTTGGTTTTGTAAGCACACCTAACGAAAATTGCTATGGCAATTAGTAACTACACCATCCATTTGCAGCGTTGTCACTTTTTTACACTTTAAATTTTCGTTCTGGCACGCGTTCGCGTTTTACTGACAGAACTTTTGGCCGTACTACGTACACACGTAAAGCAACGAAATCATTAAATGTGACTCCTGATTTTTCCGCTAAATGTCAACATTTTGTTGGGACGACTATGATTGAGAGTTTCAAAAAAAACCCAACAAATAATCGTCAAACAAATTTATTTTAGAAACCCAATTGAAATAAATAATATAATTCGAAGAGAAAAATTATTTAACTAACTCATCAAATCAGATACTTATTACAAAACAGCCCCTTCTTTTTGGGTTCATTTATTAGTTTTTAAATTGTATCAAAACTGCATTCGATACGGTCTTCCTTCTTGGCCAACTCCAATTTTTCAATGTTTCTTCCTTTTTCTTCCCTTTTACCCTAGAAGACAATGAAAAAGATTCGTTAAAGATCATAGTTTACACCATCAAAGTCATTGCAAAATTTAAAATATTTCCTTATTTTTGTGACTATGTAGTTAGTAACCCGAAAGTACGTAAAACATTCGCATGAACAAATTAAAATCTTAAGTTAAGTCGAAGGAAGTTTGCATCACGTGAAAGAAAACAAAAAGGGTTTTCTTAAGAATGGCTCCGTTTAACGTCTAAGATATCAAATGATAAATTGAAACACAGGAATAACGCAAATCTAATAACGCTAACATTTACCGCATTTTTTTAATGCTGGACTCGATGATCAAAGACGTCCCGCGAATCAAAGCCACCTTGACAAAATCACTGTTTCAATCGGTGTTTGACAAAATTACTTATTTATCGCATTTTCGCGAATAGAGTTTGAATAAATTCAAATAAATATCACGTAAAGCGAAATCACCACACACAGAGAGCGCCCACCACTTCGTTCGTATTTACATTTTTGTTACTTAAGAGCCATCTATACAGTAGCCTATCACCTCTGATTGTCGGCCAATCACCAGAGAAGTGATTGAAAATGAGCGAAATGAATAACAAAAACATTTTAACGTTATAGTAGATAAAAGATAGGTTTCGATGCACGTTATCGGTAAAAAGTTACTCAATTTTATATTTGTAATTGAGTTAGATGTTTGAAAAGCGTCGTATTCTATCGATATTTTACCTGCACACACACTATATGGTATAAAATAAGACTACAAGTAAGTAGAACTGTAAAAATGCGAGGTTTTATTGATGATGTGGATATTGGAACTTATCTTGAATAACGTACATGTAGGTATGGCCTATACAAACCTATATGCAATTTACGTCATAAAAAAAAAGTTGCTTAGATTGTTTATTTGTAATTCGGTTTAAAGTTTAGAAAGTGACATATTCTATAGATGATTTACCTGCGTACATATTAGATGGCATAAAGAAAGACTACAATTTATTAGAACTGTCAAAATACAAGGTACGAGGTGACAGCATTGCGTATAGGTTTGAACGAAGTGTATATTTCTGAATTCTACTACGTCTAAATTCGATTCGTCGATTATTAGTTATAGATACTGAAGAGCAATCGAGTCCACTAGATATAATACTACAAAGAAATTCATGTCCGAGCAACGTGCCTCCAATAATTCTAGATTATTTTATATACGAGTCTTTGCATATGAGGTTTTATATCTTCAAAATAATATTATTCCTTTGAACGTCAACCTTAGCTTGGGGCCTTCGTTGTTTTCAACATTTTAATAAATATTTTTACTTTAAAACACTTTTATACATTCCTGTTTAAAATAAAACAAACAAAAACTGTTTTCTTTTCACTTTTAATTTTCTTTTAATTTGAGAAATATGTAAATTCGCATTCCATCTGGGTTTTCGTGGAACTTTGGTTTAATAATAAACTAGTAGATGATTTATCAAAAAAAAAAAAAAACAAATTATTTTTCGTTCAAATCCCAACTTAATTATAATTTAAATTTTATACTTGAACCTATTTCCAAAACCGATATAAAATTTGATCGTTAAAAAACATAAAAGCTTAATTCGTGTCTCGTGGCTTATCTCGCAAAAAAAAACTAGATTAAGTATTTGATTGGCTTAGGTACTTATATAGCAAACAAGTTTTGATTCTCTCGTGGATATTTTATATTCGTAATAGCGTATAATTATTATAACGGCAGTAAATGAGTAGTTTAAGAAATGTATCTATCACACGTGTTGCCAAAATTCCATAAAAATGTGTACACAACATACGCACCATATATTTAACCGGATTACTACACAAAAAAAGTGTACTGCCGGAAATGGAAGTGGAATTTTCGACACGCAATTCCGTGTCAAACGCGTTTATCGTGCTTGATCGAGCTAATAAATTAATATTTAATAAAATGTTGCGATCCCGGCCAGCTGGGACCCGGAAGATATTCGGGGATGAAATGAAAAAGTTGGCTGTCGTACGGCGGTTCAAAACACGCAAACGGCTCTAAAACTTCATAAAATTTTGCACAGAAGAATTCACGTTGGTTTATATTATATTTCGTCATACGATTATAGGCGTAGTTAGTATATAAAAGTGAGATTTTTCGTAACAATTTTTTTTTTGTAGGTACCCCACCCTCGTCATACCTATTTTATTCGAACAGCAGTTTGTAATTTGATTATAAAATAACTTTGAATTAACAAAGTTTTCTATGCACTTGTTTACATATATTTTATCGATTTTAAGCTTACAATTAGGTAAAATTAGTGTTATTACAAAGTTAGTTTGATGGAAATCTAGATAAAACAATTGAGTGCTAACAAAACTTGGCATTATTCGCGTACCTACAAAATTAGTTTTGATTAATAAAAATGTACCTACTAAATAAATGTAAGGACCTACCTATATATACTACAATTTCGTAATGTTGGAATGCGTTCACTCTGTAGGGAGTAGATTAATTAAACCAATATTTATTTATCTTCCTTCCTATAATTATGCTTTTTTTTTATTCCTTTTTAGCTTCGATTACTGACACGTGAAATATTCACGGGGAATTAAGGTTTCTATTAAGTACACAAAACATTTGCCTTAGATTGATTTTTATCACTCTTTCATGTGATAATGTTGAATTAATAATTGCTTAAATACCAACTGTCAACGGAGCCTGCATAAGGCACAAAACGAGGCCTATAATTAGTTATGCATACATAATTTAACTAAAAACTTAAAAATGCCAAGTCATTTACCATAATAAATGTAGATACACTTCCAGTTCTTTTCAGCATCAACTCGACTGTCAAGTAGACAATCCACGCAGTTTAAATGACTAGGGAATATTAACCTTGGGTGTACGACCTATACTTAAATAAAATAATGCCGGCCAAGCATTTTAATTGAGCTAGGATAAATTTGAAAACGTGTTGGCCCGTTTAAACGAACAAATAGCCTACGACTTATCCGATCCTTGGAAACCGAGCCAATGTAAAATCTGTCTGTATAAGCTAAATATGGCAAATTATCCTTGAAGAAATGCAAGTGCATCAATTTATATTGCCAATAAGTTGATGTTTTGCATACCTTTTCTCATTTTAAATATAATCCAGATGTAAAAAGCTGTTAGAATTTTTACGGGGGCGTTGGTGTTTCTGTTATCTTTAACTTTTAACATTAATTTAGTTTATTTAAGTAATACCAATCCATTTCTTTCGAATGCCCCATCACGAAACGACGAGCACGTTAATTTAATTCCGCGCAAATAAATTGATAAGTCTTCAAATAAGTGTAATTAGGTCGCTCATCGAAAAACTCCTATTTGTGTACTGCGTATATAGAACGCGTCCTTAAACATGTTTTGTTTAGGGTTAAATAAATAATAATGTCGCTTTTGTATATCAATCCGTAATAAACGAAAAAAGTTTGAAATGTACCTACTTATGTATATATAGTAGCTTTGGTACTTAGAAATTAAACTAAAAAATCATTAAAATAGTGTTAAAAAGATTACCTAAATCAATTTTGGGGTTTTATACCTAGTATTAGATATGAAGAAACAGTTCGAAAGTTATTTAACTTGATCCGTATATGTACATGAAGGCAAATTATAATGTTATGTAATGTAAACTAAGTGTTATGTGAAGAATCGTTTAAAATAATTAGTAATAATCAAAAATTAATATTTGGCCTTTTTATGCAATACTTACAAAGACGCATATAGTAACGTACCTACATCAAGTTGCTTCTGAAGTATGGATTTAAATAATGTAAGCGAGTACTACATCGAAAAACCATTATTTTTCAAGTAGCCCCAACACCTGAACAAACAATTGGTGTTTCAGTCGACCATTTTTTGTTTAATGGATCATTAAATAATGTTTATTTTATTTTAATAATTTTACAAAATAATCAGACATTCGCGTAAATTATTTGACATTAAAAAAGCAATAATAATCGTACTTTTATTGCAACTTGGTTATTATTTACAATAAAGTGTTCCTAAACGTGTTTTACAAAACTTGCAATAACTACCTCTCTGGTGACTTTGATGTGATTTTTTTATTTAACGAGTAGGAAAACGGTAGGTTTGTTATTTATTTTGCAATTTTGAATTGGCGTATTCCATATTTTATATTGTTTATCGTGACAATAAAATAATTTATTATAAAAATTAAGCAACTTTTACGCACGTTCTTGAATGAAAATAAATTCACACACTAGATAGGTGAGTAGTAAGTAGGTATGTCAAATATATTTTTAATACCGAAATTATACGATATAATTATAATTGGTAGCTAATCAAGCTTCGCATGATTTGTTAGCAGTTTGTGGTTATTAGACACAATAATACTACATTAGGTACGTAGGAAGGACGATGTTCTACTTTATACAAACTAGTTCAAATTCATGTGAGTTACAAATTCAGATTAATGCGCATCATACTACATCATTTGTAAAATTTCGAAAATTGAAATTGAGTTTCGCAACCTTTTCACATTGCGACCCAACAACTTCGTTACTACTGATACCGCGACCCAAATATTATAAAATTGTTATATTTCGCTATGTAACAAAATACAACTAACCGTAATGGAAGGGGTGCTGTTTGCGTCCATGCTAATACGTCATATTTCGTGACCCATAAAAATGTCGGCGCGACCCAAAGATTGAGAGTACTACTACGTAAAAACAATTTATTTGTATTTACATTTACGAAATTGTCGTTAAGATGCAAGGGATTTGATAAAATTAGGCCAGACGCTGTAACTGGTCGTTTCCAACAACTTGTAAAGGAAAATGTTACTGTTATTTTTCGGACCCAAATATTTATAATATTGAAATAAATTTACAAGGAAAGAGAAAAATGTAAAATTCAAAATGAAAATTAAATTGATACCTATACCTACTACAAGATAGCATTTTTTTTGGGTTTTTACATGAGCCTAACCAATTTTGTTGAGCCGTTCGGACACCGAAATATACATTTTATTACGTCGATTTTATCAGTAAAGAGAGCAATGCCGGTGACCTATTTTCGTTTATCTAACTTCAATGTAGATTTTTTTTTTAATGTTCGCTATACCTACATAATTCAATTAATATTCTTTTGTTTATTAAAAAGATACCCTAACTTCTGGTAAAAAAAATGATAAAAGTAATGTGAGCTCCATTTCGATGTCCGTTAAAATAAAAACAATTACAGTCCATAACGTTGCACGTGAGAGTTTCGGCCGGAGAAAGAATGTGAGATATTTATGTTACCTATGGTTTTATTTGGAATTAAGTGGGAATTTTTAAATTAAATTCTTGAAGAAATTAAATTCGTGACCTATTTTTGTTTGTCAAATTTTAACCCGAAACTTTTGTCACTTCAAAATTTTGAAGTCGAAATTAAATAAAAGAAGGTGGACCGTTGGCATGTCGATAAAATTATAAAAAATTAACTTTAGATCTTAAGGTGTCAATTCGATTTGGTTTTTACGTTTACACATTTCTCTTGTTAGAATTACTTAAATAAAAAGTATTGCAACCTTCAATTCGCTTCGATTACAAGAATTTCAAGTTACAATTTCGTTCTTACAATATTAGATGAAATTTATTTAATACCTGCATGTTAAAAATAGAATTATTAAAAATGCCAGACTGTCGTTAAGCTGGCCGTTAAATGAATTTTACAATATAATTAGAAAACGGACATGAAAATCAATTTTTCATTTGAAAATACATAGGTACTGACAAATGACTTACTAATGATTATGTAGAATAAAGAAAAAAAGAAATACGCATGGTTAACTTCATGGGTCTATAATTTACTTTTTTTTTGGCACAATTAGTCAAACCACATTTATATCACTATTGTGTAATTATTTTGTTCACTATCTTCGTTAAAATTAACCCTTTCTATACCTACACATTTTGTTTTAATTTCCTTTTTGTAATATCTACATTAATTAAACACAAATTATCCATGTATTTCAGCTTTTTTTTAAGCAATTACAGACAAACACCTACATAATTCAAAAACAAATTTTCTCTTTTGACTTTTTTACGATTAGAATTTTTCTGAAACTAGTTGTTTAAGTTTGTTTAATAATTTTAAACCTTTGCAACCTCTAAATAAATTGCAACATATTTTTGAACGCGAAAGGCTAAATTAAAATGCACCATGCATATTAAAGATAAATAATAAAATTATTGTAAGTAACGGCCTTCATAATTTCTCACTTATGATTTATAATTTTACGATGGTTAAGCTCTGGAAACATTAAAAAAAAAAGTTGTATATACATATACGGACACGATTTATCGCGTTTTGAATTATTTCCCGACTTTTGTAGACGATCGAAATAAATCAGTAAACAAAACTGTCGGTATTCTGTGTTATTGAATCTGCTAAGCACCTGTAAACATTGTTTGCATAATAATATTAGCATAGGACAGTTTACAATAAAATGTTGTATCTACATAATGTTTTAAGTTTGTAATAGTTTTGTATCTATATATAATATCGAGGGTCTAATATCAGAGGAGCGTATGCGCCAAAATTCACGTTTTTACCATGATATAATAACTATTAAGGTAAGATATAGGGGCGGTTCTGCGCATCGGGATGTGACGTCACATGTGAGAAAATAACAAAAGCCTGACATTTTTCGAATAGGTACGTTGTTTACATGTATAAATAAAACGTAGTTTCGGCGTTGTCTTAAAATTATCGCATCATAAGGTGCGCGGTGTTTGGTTGCAACGTTGACAACCAAAGTTAAAATTTTGATAGAAAAACTGCTTTTTCTATTTCATATCATTTCCATCTATCCTATATGGCTGTCGTTTCTATTTTTAAATCTCTACCATATTGCTACGTACTTTCACCGATGACGTCACTGCACAGAATTGAACGTGTTTAGAACACTCGTATATCGTACCTTTTAGCTTATCCAAACAAAAAGTTACTAGATTGATTACTTGTAATTCGGTTTAAAGTTTAGAATGTGACATATTCTATAGATGATTTACTTGCGCACATATTAGATGCCATAAAGAAAAACTACAATTTATTAGAACTGTCAAAATACGAGGTGCGAGGTGACAGCACTGTGTGAAACGTCATCATCTAGTAACCTTTCATTGATGACGTGGATTGCGTATAGGTTTGGATAAACTATAGTCATTTACTATACCCGACGTTTTTACGTTATTGGCGTGTAGTAATGTACGGGACATGCCGCAGAAATAGGTGTGTAGCAAAACAAATAAATAAACGGTTTATGAGATAGAACTTATCTAATTAATTTAAAAATATTTTTCTTCTCTTTTATAAATTTCACTTTTGGTTCTTACGTCCCTCTGAATATTAAACCCTCGAATTACATATATGACGAATTTTATACAATTTCAGAATGATTTTCAAATAGACGACATTATTCAGGACGGACATCTGAAAAAAGTGTAGGTAGACAGAAGTTGTTCAGTTTATATTAGAAGCAAAATTTTACTGTATTTTACTGTGTCAGTTACTGTATACATATTATTGTTTTACAATATAATGTTTGTTTTATTTAATTTTGTTATTGTCAAAAGCGCGGAATTATAAATAAACTATAACAGTATAAAGTGATATGCCTAACTAAAAGTCGACAAAACAAAATAACTAACCCCATTATTAAACATCAATTGCCAAATTCCTTTACAAGCTTGTTAGTAAACGTTAGAACCAATTATTATTTACAGTTCAATAATATGATGGATCATTATTAGAAATTGCCAAGGATATATCAATTAACATGGCAGCTGGCGTGTGTTTTGGTAATTACAAACTATTACGTTTTTTAAACAACATTAATTAGGCACCTAAATTTAAACGAATATATTTAATATTTATTATAATTGTTTTAAAAAATCGCATTTATTGTCAAAGGGGCACAAGTGCTTTGATAAACGTATGCGAACACTACCTGTAGTATGAAATTTCCTGTAACCGGATGCGCAGTTCTAAAAAAACGAACATAATAAACGAATTTGACGATTTCCCGTTCTTAAATTGCTCACTATATTTTGCTTAGGTACGAATATTCAGTTAGAATGGGCATTTCCAGTTTTTACTGCAGTAATTGCTTGCGAATAAGACGAAGAACAATTGTTTCGTTTTTGCATAATGCCAGATTCCGTCCTCATAAATCGTACTTAAAACGTTTGATCAAAAATTAGAGACGTTAAATCTGCATCGGAGCTTTCAAAAATTCTTGGGACGTCAGCTGCATTTATGTTTAATGCACAATAGAATCTCGGTTATCCGAACGTCTCTTGTCCGAAATTCGGTTTAACCGAAATGGTCTGAGAATAAAAAACTCGAATCGGAAATTTTTTTAATCGCCCTTTTTAAGCCTCTGTCGCTTCCGAGTAGCAGTTCGAGAGCAAAAAGGGCTTCTGCGAAAATGAAATGATTAGGGGAGAGTTTTTTCACTATAGTACGATGAAACTGGGTACCAGTAATTGTGCTCCAGGCAATGGTGGAATCTAGCAAGTCATGGTGCGACAAGTCGCAGTTTGTACGAAACAACATTGTACGTAATTTCTTTGCCCCAAAAATGTTGAAAATATATTTTCGAGTTATTCGACGTTACGCTTATCCGACATGAGGTCAGCCCCAATTATTTCGGATAATCGGATAATTTCACTATATTTCACATACAGATGACCAATATCTAGAAGACTTTTTAACAATGGACAAAAATAATTCATAGATGGGAAGATAACGGACTCAAAGCGCTTTAAAGCCGAAAATGACAGTAAACTTCCACCTAACAAAAGTGAATTAAAAAAACGAATTGTAAACGATCGTCCAACATTCTAATTTGATAGAACCTTATGCCAGTCGATAAGTCGTTTTTAAGAGGCCATTATGAAAATAAATGGTGGCAAGCTATTATATATTTTATTTTCTTGAAAAACATACTAATTTTGCACGGTCTGCTGAGCCCGGATTTGGCCGCCATCATGAGAAAAGGACGCCAAACGAATTATTCGTCCAAAATCTCCTTAAAATTATCAAAAGGTAAAGTGCAATTTCTCTATGCTAATTAATTAACGTCGAGTTATTGGATAGAGTAAACTTTGTAAAGCTAGCACGGCGAAACTATCGACTTGGCAAAAAAATAATAAAAACATAAATTGTAAGAAATTTTCTACAGTTTATTCTATCGTATAGGTGTATTTTTATCGTAAAATGAATCGCAAAGTTGATTCTGGTAAAACGCCCATTTTTGGCGTCTTTGCCTCACGATTGCGGCCAAATTAGGGCTCAGCAGGCCGTGCAAAATTAGTACGTCTTTTTAAAGGCCCAAATAAAAAGAATAAATGTTCGTTTAGCTTGCCCCTATTTATTTCGATCAAAAACCCCTTGTCGACTGGCCTGTATGGTAAAACCTTGAAACTATGCCAATTTAAAACAATACACACAGAGAATATTTCAAGTCATTTAATCATTTTTTTGTTAATTTTGATTTGATTTTCACTCAAACAAAAAACAATCAAAACAAATAAAATAATAAAATAATGAAGAAAACGGAATTTTTGATTTACACTATTAAACAATTGGAAATTAAATTTATTATCTAATTATTTCCCATTAAACTGATACCTCCCTTAATCGGACAAAAGAGTAAAGGATCATCCGATTGCAACGAGTGTCCGTTTATGAAAAAAGTTCTAATTGCACGCAATGATGTATCTACTGGATCTACTTATTGGTTTTCGGGCCTCCATTTCGATTAAATTACTTCAACTATAACCGTTTAACAATTAAATGCTATCTGCGAGTCGACAAAGATTGAAATTCGTAAATATCAATTTTGATTATTTCGTTTCTGCAATAAAAGCGCGTTTGACGACGGTCGTTTCGTTCACTCGTTGTTTGCGGATAGTTTAAAAACCGAAATAAAAAAAAGGTTCTAACGTGAAGTAAAGTGCTCGTTTAGATTATCGCGGATTTCTTCCGTGTGCATCGCCTATTTTTTGTAGGCGAACGGTCTTCGAACAAATAGTAATTTAACGCCGTTGCATTTAGTAATAGCGTGAGTGCAAACCTGACCTAAGCTAACCTTTGTGGTGCAGCGGGCGAAGAGCATCGAACCAACTCGCAACATCAAGTAAAAACAATTGCACTTCAAAGTGACATCTCGTCAAGGCAGACTTGATCCCGCTACGACCCGGGGCAATGAAACAGTAATTGAACTCGACGTACACGATATCGTTCATTTGCATTTCAAACGATGTTTCCACGAGAACAAACCGATTAGACGTATCCCCTACATTTGCTACGATATTCTTGTGTATACTAAATAGACGTACGTAGTGATTCGAAGAGAATCGCTTTTTTGTTTAGTAAAAATCCTACCTAATTTATTTTTTATGTCATCGAGTTTTCGATTTATACAGTAAATTATGTATTTACCGTGTGCTGGACGTAAAATTTAATTTTCAACTTACGCGATACATTTTTAAAACGAATTGTGATTAAGAAGTAAATATGTACAAAATTAATAATTTGATAAATAGTTTGCCTCGACAATATCGTAGGAAAAAAAAACGTTTAATTTACTTTTCACACAACTATTTATGTATGATAAAAAGTAGGAAATAAACCGTCGATCAGCTGTTTAAAACGCAATTGAAAGGAACGACCTTACGTGCATTACGAGTATTTACCGGCAGATATCGTATTATCACAATCGTTGAACTGAATTCTCACGAGGCGGGCAGATAGCTTAGAAAAATAACCTAATATCTGAAGAACATGTATAAGAACAGTGGCGTGCGGCATTTCTATGGATTTAAAAAATAATGTAGAACATAACCGACGAGTGTGCGAGATTATCCTGGGAAAATCCGAATGTTCGACTAAAAAGCTAACAACCACCGTCGTGCTCAGTTTTGACTGTAATGCTTAACGAGTTGAATATTTAATGACGATACCCACCGTAATACAAACGAGTATTTTAATTCTGTTAAATTTGCATGGGTGGAACACGAAAATCGTTTTACGGACTTTCAAGTCAAGGTCTGCTTAGTTTTAAACATTTACCTGTGCATGCAACGGGTCGGAAAAGTCCAAGTCTGCACCGGTTATTTTAAACTCGATATTTATTTGAGGAGCATCCAAACTGTCAGGATATTTTATAAGTCTACGGTAGAACGTGTTTAGTTTGCGTGATGATCCGAAATGAGACTCGGAGGGTTCGTTTGGTAGAACCCAGGCTTAGCTTATTGAGAAACCTGGGACCCGTTTATTTCTTATTTTTACCCGCTCGGCATTTTATATTTCCTTATTTCTAGCACTTCGTTGCAGGCAATTGCCTCGCCACATACCACCACCTACTCCGCCGTTGCAAAACAAAACTCGTTTAAAGGGTCGATTTTCAATTTTCTACTAGCTTTATAATAATCATAAGCGTCGAATTTCAAATCTTTCCCTCTAGATTTCCCTCTTAACGTAAAATAAAAGCGTGTCGAACTAACAACGCCTCGAAACGATCAGCGTCGAAATGTATCGAGATTTTAATTTGAATTTTTTCTTTTCCGTTTTATTCTTGTAGTCGGTCGCATCAATCTGTTATCCGATACACTAAGCGTGCTTATTAATAGTTCCAAGTTAATAAGACAAGGGGCGGTTTTAGGATTCTGTGAAAAGGTACCTATATACATACATCTTTTAAAAGAGATACCGGTTGCCAGCCAATTACCGACTTTTTTTTTCATAACTGTACGTACACCTATCTGTAAAGGTTGTTGATGCCTTTTCCTTGAAATTGATAAACGGATTTTAAACTTAATTGCCGAGAAAGAGGTTAGCTAATTTGAGTTAGATAAGAATTCTCTGAACACTTACATTCCATATTTTAATTATAAATTATCAGTAAATATTAATAGTATCTAATTAATTAACTACCATGTCGATATGTTGCGTATAATTATGTGAAAAGAAATTAATAAATACTACTTGTTATGACAGATCATTTAAAAACATAAAATGTGGACAATTTTAATGTTACACTACTGTTACGAGAACCACATAATCTACAGATCTAGTGTAACGTTTATTTAAAACGTTGATTTATTTATTTACACGATCTTACGGTTAATTAATTGTGTCGCTATATGTACGGAACAATTCCAATTATTTATACCGTCACCGGGTGCGAATATTTATTCCACAGTCGAAAATTATCAATTTTTATATCGCAACACTTTAAAGCTGTGTATCCATTTGTTGCATTTCTGCGCATCAGCGGAGACGACGAGCGTTGCTTCGTTGCGTATCAAAACACTTATCAAGTAAAGTCAGAACCGGATCGTATCAGTCAAACATATGCAAAAAGGCAACACGTGGAAACCCAACAGCTTTAGACAGTTAATAGATTATTTTCACAATTTTTTTTTCAAAAATAAAAACTACTCGGTCGATGTGTTATTCTCAACAACTTTTGGTATTTACAAAAGTGCCGTATAATTGTTTAAAAATAAGTGTAAGTTCAAATGAAATATTTGCCGCCAAAAACAAAGGGAGAGTATCGCTGACGTAAGAGCTTTTACATGTCAAAATACGTGTACACTTGTCCGCAAAATTAATGGACGGTACTCTCGGAAACTTGTTTTTTTCTTGTAATTTATAAAGGAATTTGAAAACTGACGAGTTTAATTATATTTTCTGCAAACGTCTCGTAAACAACGAATTAAATTACAAGGGACCGCGCGCTGCGGCAATCGTTCTTCGCCTCGATGACGATTTAATATCGTGTTATTTTGATGTTTGTTCTAAATGTCACAAAATTGTTTAAATAAAGATTATTTTATTTACTATTTCGTAACTTATGAAAGAATACGAATTTTTCGTATGAAAAACATACGTTTCCATACGTTGAAAAACATACGAAAAATGTTGATGTAAGTACTAAAATTAATGTTAACAAAACCTCGACGCAACGGTCGTAACATAAAAGTAATGACGTCACATATAAACAACCTTGATGGAGGCAATGTTTTAGATATCGTTTTAAAATAGTCGGTTTTAACTAATTTTGTTTATTAAATATTTGGTAATATAATGGTTATAATTAAGGTATCTACGATTTTATGAAAACACTATACAATTTGCAATGCCCTGCAGTTTAAATACCCTATTGTACATATAACTAACAATACCTTATTCGTTTTCCCTATGCAGTAGAGATAAACAATAAGCGCTACTGCATTCACGTGCGATATTTTTACGTGATAGTTTCAGAATCTTGAGGAGATCCAACCCTGTGTAACATGTTGTTATCGTAAAGGTGACACTATAATCACGGGCATTCTTGGCATGATATACACGCTTGCAGTGTAGAACTGAGGCGTTACTGGCTATTTATATAAGTTCGCAGTGAAACTTATCGCAAAAGTAACTCATCTCCAAAATGATACAAGAATTTTTTAGTAATTATCTTACCGCGAACTATGAGTCATCGATTATGGCACAGAGGATGGTTATTTAGTAATAATCAGATTATGGTTTTATAAATTTGTTGTACTAAAGTCAATCGAGATCCAACTTTTTGTTTAATAATACCAACTAAAAATAAATTGAATGTTGTTGATACTGAGGAAGATACAGGAATCCTGGATGAACGAAAATATGAAAAACGAAAAGGTTTTTAAAAATACTACTACAACACGTTTATAAAAATGAAAACAATATGGGGCGCCTTCAGCTCTGCGCATGTTAAATTTTCAGCTTGATTTGGCAGATAGGTATTTGTTTATTTTCCAGGTTACATTCGTTTGATTTAGTTTCGGTAGAGTTATCGTTAGAAGCACGAAAACTTAGGTCACATGTTAGCTATCGAATTCGGTCGATTAATCCTGATTGACTGGTATGGAAGGTTTTAAGTTTCCCTTCTATCGGCTTTTGACTGAAATACTATTTTAGGTAATCCTTTTTAAATACGAATATTTCATCTTTCCATTTCTATTAGATTTATCTTTGGATATATCTACTTAATATAAAGCTTTAGATCAATAGTAAACTAATCAGTACATATTTTAAACTGTATTACTAAATAGACAACTCAAACTTAATACCTTATGTATTCATATTTACCGAAAATTAATAAGTTATTAAAATTATAATAAAAACAATATAAATTAGATTTACTTACTTAATAATTTTAACCTAGATTAACTTAAAAATTGAACTTTTTATAAAAATATTACAAGAACCCTTTTTTGAGAAATTCAGAAATATTTAAATAGTATTTTGTAGTCAGTTTTTCGCAAATCTTGTTCAGCTCTTACCGAGCACCTACAGCGAAAAGTTAAAAATTTTCGCAATTTCGTACATAATAATAAATAAATTCCGCATTATTCGTTATTATATCTACTTCGCATAACGAACTTTTAGCGAACGGCAGCTTCGAATTACAAATATCTCGAAAGAGTTAATAAACAGATTTGAACTTACCCAATCTACTAATCGGCGAAAGTGCGGTGTTAGCTCTTTTCGAATTTTGCATCTGAAACCAAAACGAAAATTTAAAAATGCCATATTGTAAACAGTACAGTTTAAAAATATACCTATAGCACACTGCACGAACATAACGTGGGAATGTTATTTTTATTTTTTATTTTTGAGCAACGTTACAAAATTATGATATTTTTTTCCACTGAAAATGCATTATTGTTTTGCGCATCTAGATAATAATTATATAATATGTATAGGTAAGGTGGGGCCACCAAACGGATACTTTTAAATTAGGAAATATACCTATATTAAAATACTTACTGAGGTTGACAATTCTATTTCCAATAGTTTACTGTATACTTGCAGTGTTGCAAGAAATATCAATCAAAACTTGAAAGTTCTGTTGCCATATTGCATTAAAGAATTGTTTGAAAATATAAAATTGTGTGCAGATTAAAATTAGTTCGTGAAAGTTCTGCTTTGGCGATAGGAAATGGCAAGGCTTTTTCTGTTAGATATCTACTATAGTTCATGCCGCACATTTCATATTTCTATAGAAATGACCTGTCAATCATTCTCAAGTTTAAAAAAAAAACTCGTTTGATTAGACAATAAGCGGCACCTAAATTTAATTAAATCGAATAACAACTAAATATTTACAAGAAAGGTTACCCAAAGGGTACACGCCGATTTTGATGAAAATTTTATCATAGTAACTACTACCCAATAGATGATTTTTGATTTTTTTATTCAATAAAGTTGGTAAAATGGTAATTTTCAAGTTCATTGGACTGTTTTGAGACGTAACGTTCAGAACAAGTCGGAAACGACTAGAAAACTCGTATTTCTAGTAGAACAAAGCAAGAAATGACGAACTGCGTGCGTTTAAATAGATTATAATTTTTGCATAATCTCGACAAAATGACACCACCTGACACGCATAGAACAGATCCGGAATTACTCGAAAAGTAGTTTTTCGAGAATAACAATGCAAGAAATGACAATATTTAATATGGACATTTCAATTACTATATTATAATAGCCGAACGATTAGGTATATTAAAAAGGTTTTTCTATTTTATCTCAATTTTCCATAATGTAACCCCATACAATTATTAGATGGTTAGAGAAAAAATAAGATTTCCAATGATATATAACATACCTCATGTATCCATTTAAAAAATTCAAAATGGCGGCCGTGCTCAAAAACTTATGCGTAAAAAATTTTTAATTCTAAAATGTACAAAATAACCTCAAATTGAAATGTTACGAATTTCAAACCTATTTCTAAAACCGTTCTGATAACAGTCCAATGAATTTGAAAATCACAATTTTACCAATTTTATTGAATAAAACGTAAACGAAGTCTTTACGGCAGCTAATTTTTTCATCAAACATCATCTATTGGGTAGTAGTTACTATGATAAAATTTTCATCAAAATCGGTGTGTACCCTTTGGGTAACCTTCCTTGTTAGTAATTGTCGAAAGGCATATTATAATATTAACCTGATCCTCTTCAAAAGTATTGGTGCATTTAGATGTTTAACAGATCCTTTTCTACAATATGGGAATCCTGTTTCTGAAAGGCGAATCCAGGGCAATAGGCAACAGGGGGTAAATGAACACTTATAAATTTAATTATTTTGTGTTTTTAAATTTTATTAATAAGTACATCACAAAACAATATTTCGAGCAACAGTGACAATATTTACAATAAATGTAAGTGTGGATATTCAAAAGTATTTTTAGAAAAACCTCCTCGGAGTGCCCATCTGCCCCACACTTATCGTATTGTATTTAACTTATATATTTGTATTTTTATTGATTTAATTAAATTAAAAGTGCAAGTTTTTACTTGAAAAGAAAAACGAAATTTTGGATGCCCACCCTCATACTAAAGAAAGGCGTTGCTGGTAAAGCTCGTCTCTAAGTTGAAAGTTGAATTGCCATGCCCTCAAGAAACTCGTTTATTCTGAAGTGGCCACTTTAAAAGTGGGCGAAACGATGCTTTTATCAACTCAATGACATAATAAAATAAAAAGGAAACATCCTTTGAAGTTTGATTTCGGCTAAAAAAACATTTTTGTAATCATTAGGTAATACCTATGTAATCTAAACAATTCCCATAATACCTACTAACGATAAGATATCGTCTAAAAATACGCACGAATAATGAAAAATAAGATTTCTAGAATATTTTAGGTACTGGACTCTTTTATTGTCAATTAATTTTTCACCTCGACAACGACTTAACCGCACCAAAGAATCGAATAAGTAAAAGAATCGATTCTATAAATACAGAATTTAATTGCTAACAATAAGGATTCGTCATTAACTGATTATAGTACCAAAATCGGGCATAATAAGTAATTATCGAGTCGTGAAGGGTTACTAATAAACATTGTAAAACGACACTAAAAACAATTAAAGAGTTTTTCTCTTGTAGCTTCAGCAAAAAATGAATAACATGTTTGTAATATCCACGTACGTATTTAGAAATTAACTGCTGACAGAAAATTATTTTACACCTACGAGACACTATCAGATGTAGATAAACGGATAGTAGTATTTTTTAATACCACGGCGTATAATTAATTTTTAAGCATTCACCTACCAATTCTAAAAGAAACAAGAAATAAAGGATAAAGGTAGAGGACGTTCGATAGCCTGTGTATATAGGTAGGTACTAATTTATAAATTTTTCACGTAGGTGCACGAAAGCTTTTGTAAATTGTTAGGCCGAATAGAAATGTGTCGGATAACGAGCGTCGAATTTCTAGATACATATTACAACGTTTAATATTTAACAGAAGTCTGCTTCGTTAATCTTGATAATGGCAATGAGTAGTCCGCCTTGGTAAAGTATACCTTATTTCGGCGATAAGTGAAATGCAGAAGTGCACGAGTCGCACGTGCTTTTTCATCGATAAGCAGGATCACATGAAAATAGGTTATAATTATTGTTACAAATGATTACGACAAATTACGTTAATTTCGAACATAATGTTAAAAAATGGGGTCTAGGACATTGCAGCGCAGGGAATTTTCGGGACGAAGATATTCAAGACGTAACTTTTATGTCAGATTGTAACCCCCTTTAAATATCTGCAATCAAAAATATCTACAGATCGAACAGTTGTTTGTTAGTCATTATGGTTTGTAGTAAATAGGTAACGTAAATTAGAGAAACTTACAATTAAAATCTAAAACGTTTACATTTATCTATCAATATTAGTGCCTTTTCAACTATAACAACACGCATAATAACACCTATATTTGCCATCTACAGAGAAACAAATATCCACTCGGAAAAAAACGAAATAAGACATGAATAATTAATAGAGAAATTTTTTAGTAATTATTTAAAGTAGGTATCTTTAGTATTACCTAATTATTATGAAACCAGTGACGCACAACTGTCGGAAATACGTATTCGATAAAATATGGTTAAACGAGCAAATTATTTAAAAGCTTCCTGTAATAAAACGATTAATAAACCTACTAAGATTTAAAATATTGTAATATTTGAAATTACATATCAATATGAAATTATGTACCTAAATGCTACGCTAGAGCTAAATAAAATATTAAGTACCTTTTTCCAAATTTTTGTTGAATAAGAATCCCTCGCAAGTAACACGAAAGTTCACAATTTAAACGTATATTTGCACAAAAAGTTATTACACGCGATCGAACGAAACACATGGGGGCACACACATAATACGCGATAAACACGAAAAATTAGTTTATAATGTAATAAGAAATTAACAATCGCACCGAATGAATGATTTTCGTGTCGATGCAAGTCTGCGTGCTATCAATTTATTTGTCAGGCAAAATGCACGTGTGCTGTTTATTGTCTGCCCATTAACACAATATGTTTATTCACTTTAAATTTAATTTTTAAACAATATTTTTAAATAATTTATTTAAATCGTTTAGTTTCTATTAAATAAATAAAATTAGTTTTTTTTACATGGAAAATTATTTAATTCGTAAATTAATTTTAAGAAAAAATTAATTAATAGTGTATCGGAATTGATTTATTCATTAAAATATGAACATTTTAAAAATTCAACAATTTGTCGAGAAAGCAATAGAAACCGACCCTTCACTGGCGAGGAGCCTTAAATCTTTAAATAAAGCTCAATAATAATTTAAAAAAGATTTTAAATTACGATGAGCCGAGACCGCGACCCTTCCTTATAATGAAATTTATAAAGAACAGATTTGTTCTGCTAAACAAAATTACAAATTCAGCCATTGACTAGCAAATACACTTCATCTGTACTGTATGTATATCTACGCATATACATAATTAATGCCTAATACTTAAAACATACTGTTTTCGTTCCAATTGCTTTTTCCACTAATTAAAATTTCATAGAACCTAACCCCGTTTTTTACACAGGAAGATAAACTCGACATCGACTTCGCGAGCGTTTCCTAGAACGTAACCCCCGCAAATGTTAAGGTATTAAGGTACTCGCACACTTGTACATTTTTGTGGAGCAACTTTTCATGGCGCAATTGTAAAATTGCAAGTTGTATTCACACGTAACCAAAAATATGTCTAAAATGGCGCCTAAAATGAATTGCGCAACTTAAAAGTGGCACTGGCGCTTTTTAAAGTTGCAAGACTACTCACACACAATTCGACATTTTTCGTTGTGCAACTTAAGCTGCCACTTTTAATATGTCGATACCTATAATTTTATTCGTTGTTCTTCAGTCAATGTTATGTTGAACGGTTCTGCCCTCACATTTAAAAAAATTATAAAATTATTGAAATATAAAATATGTATTCTGCCGAAGAAGATGATAAAATACAAGCCGCTGCTTGCTTAGCAATTGTTTTACTGCGAAGACGACACAGAAGACGTCAAAACCGTACAAAAAAAAGAATATGGGTGAAAGAATGGATTCGAAATCGTGACCGCTATGGAGTAGTTAATAATTTATTGCAAGAATTACGAGATGGCGACGAAGTGTTTTATAAAAATTTTTTGCGATTATCCGGGACCGATTTTGATTATTTATTAAAAAAAGTCACCCCATTCATTAAAAAAAAGGACACGTTTATGAGAAAAGCGCTGACTCCTACTGAACGACTAGTTGTAACATTACGATACTTAGCAACAGGTAAGCGACCTGTAAAGGTTGTATTAAGTAAACGATTGTTTGTTATTATCATTCTTGTACAATAGGGTATAGTGTATTTTTATCAGGTGATATGGCCTATCCAAACCTATATGCAATTCACGTCAACAAAATTTAAAACTTCGGAATAAAAAAAGGAAAAATGTTGAACGTCGGTTTAAAAAATTTTTCCCTTTCAATTGCGAATTTTTCGACTTTTAAATTAAGGGGCCCAGGAAGTCCCAATTGTCCCTTTTGTATAACTCAGGCGTTTCGTAAAAGGAAAATTTAAATAATTTAAATTAAAGGAACAAAATTAAGTATCTATTCCTTTTTATCCTCCGTTTTTTAAAGGGCCCCGGCGTATTACCGAGTTGGACATACTAAATTTCCGGCCCGGAATTTTTCATTCAAAGGACGGAAAAAGAAAAAGAAACTTTGAGAAAAACCCAAAACCAATGAATTTTTCGAAATTAAAACCAAAGGATTTTTTTTTTTTAATGGAAAAACTTTAAACGGTTTCTTATTTTAATAACCTCAAATCGTAATTTAATATTTGATTCGTAAATTAATTATCCCAACAATTAACGAACTTTAAATATTTTTTTGCTTAAAACCCCAAAAAATTTGAAAAAAGAAAATTAAACTAATTAACATTAATAAGTTCCCCGGCCGAGTCTTTCACCTAATCAAAGAAAAATTTAAGCTCCGTGCTTTCATTCTATTTTAACAAATTAAAACAAACTATTGAAATTCGAATTTAAATTAACGAGGCAGAAGCTTCTTGAGGAAAAATTTTCTACTCGAAACGCGGATTCTCGATAAGGACTAAAAAACGTAAAGAAACGCGTTTAAACGAAAATATTTCTCGTTTATAACTTTTTTATTGATAATGTGGCCTGAATTTATAACAGCCGAATTACTTCCGTCCTTTTCATAACCAAGTCGCCGAACGCCAAAACGATATAAAATTTAAGAATAGTTAATTAAACAATGTTCAGTAATTTATCGAGTTTTGCGCCTTCGACTATCTTTTCACGCCGTTAGTTTTATCGATTTTCGAATACGCGAATTCCGTGATACGACTTGAGATCGAAAACAAGTACGACGTAGGAACTTGACATTTGCCCTCAATTAAATACGAATTAAATTGAACCTTATTGAAATAACTGAAACGTACATCGAACATTTTTAAAGTCTTGAATTCGTAATTATCAAATAATCGTAAATCTAACTTAGTATCGATCAATCGATCGTTTGTTCGAAAATTAACATCAAATTCTATTTAGTATAAGCGCACGGATTTTAATATCGAATAATAAATCGCGTCATGCTTGCATATCCTGACTATCGCGGTAAAGATCTAGTCCATCATAAAGTGCCTCACGTTTTACGATATCAATTAATAAAAAATTATCGAAACGCAGTAATTAAAGATGACATCAGTCGTAAATATGTGAATAAACAGCGAAATCTTAGGAACTTTATAATACGTCGTGTCAACGTCAATACTCGTGAATAGACTAAATAGTCTGTCAAATACGCGCTCTTTCGCGATATCATTTGTTATACAATTACACCTTCCTAGATGATCACTCAAGAACTCCGTAATTTAAATTTGCGAACGTTAAATAAACATACATCGAAGACTTCGATTTACGAAGAACCGTACTTTAGATGTCATTCCGATTGTAGTCTGAAAATGCGACTATTCGGAACGTAGTTCACGTTATCCACAACGTAAATCTGTTACAAGTCCGAGATACATCGATTTTACGTATGTCATGACGTGTCGCTTTACTGATATGGCGATTGACATCGACGATGCTCATATCAATCGTGACAACTTTCTATCAGAAACTTCAAAAAGTCATCAATTGACGACGATAAATCAATATATAGTTCAAATCTGCAATGTGGAACGTATTGTAAATAATCGTAACTTTCAGATTCATCTGAACATCCAAGATAATTATTTTACAGGATTATCGAATGTTATCGCAATTCGACAATAGTTCTCGAAGCTCAAGTATCGTTAATACGAACGATTGTCGGTAGATTGTTAACGATATACGAACGTTGCTTTATCATTCGTTCATTAATTATCGTAATGAACATTCAGTGGCTTTTAATTTGCGTTTATACAACGTACACTATTTATCAATTTCAGCACGTAAATGATCATACAAATGACACTTCGGAAATTACAATTGTTGAATGTCAAATCATTGAATACGAATTTTCGCAATACAATTAAGAATAAAGTTTATAAATTGATTCATGTACATTTCAATCTTAACTGACATACTGAAAGTGTGACGTTTGTAACTTAATTTATTAAAAATACGAATCCGAATATCGTGATCAATTTAAATAAATTTCGAGAAGAACACGCCGTTATTAATCTCGAAGAATACGCAATAAAATAGCACGATATGTAATTAATGTTCTACGTAATAATCAAGCAAGTTCGCTACGTCCGTTGACTAATTCGAACTATCTACGTTCTCTCGAGACTAAATCATATTTAGACTGACTAACAATCATTTTCACGTATTCTTCTTCGACAAGCTTATTACCAGTATCTCAGACGTTCAATTAAACTTTGTACATCTGAAATTGAGTGACTAGATCGTAAATGTACTCAATTTGTAATTCGAATCAGACTTCTAACGAATTCGGATCAAATTACATAATATCATCTCATGATTTTTCGTATAATTTTCTACATCGTAGATACGTCGACATCATTTCGACGTTGTTGCGCGGCTAATGCAGTCAATCACGTATAAGATTAAATACATACAATGCTATTATTTACATTGAATCCAAAATTTATCATTAAAAAAAGCACGCACTCGAGTCTGCTAAGGAACGGTCAACGTAACACTTTAAAAACGAATCCAATACGGAGTTAAAGCTCGTTGGATGCCGATTTCTCAACGTTTATCTCAAAATACGATAACATCGTTCATTCCATTCAATCGAATCTAGTAGCTAATTAGTTTAACAGTGACGAGGATTCCTAACTCGTCGAATATCGCTTACGTCTGTTAAATGTCTCGACACTTCGTATAATCGTTGACTCGTTACGTAATATCGGATTATGTACGCTTACACTGGTCATTGTCAATTTTAATATATAAATTCTAGATATTCGACTCTCATCTTTTCAGTTTCTTTAATCTAACTGATAACTCGGTATACGATTGCATTCTTTCTCAAATTGTGATACAACATGACGTTCAAAACACTTAAAACTCGTAATTCAGTTCGAGACTAAATGATCGCCAAATTTAACAATTCATGATCAAAAGTCACCTCATCGTAACGCAGCCTAAATTACTCATGTCAATTTCACGATACAGACGATGATCACGAAAGTAGTTGACAGTTCGTATATCTTATTATAGTTCGTTCACGTCGCAAGATTAATGCTAATGACTGAACGTTCGACGTTCGAAACTATTGTCGAATAATCGTTAGACTATTTAATACGATACTATTAATTTTAATTATAGTTTAATCACTATAGTCTAGTCGGTTGCAGTCGTCGTGAGACAATGTCGAATCAACGGTACGACATTTTCAAATTTTCGTGATGATAAATATTATAAGTAACCACTTAACGGTCAACGTATACCGTAGTTTCTAATAATTCGAATCAGTTACATCATACGCATTGTTCCGTTAACACTTATTAGACCGTATCTGAAAACGTCGTAAAATACGCTTATTAAATCACTGTTGTATCACCGCGACAATGTTAAGTCGAGTGACAAACGAACTTACGAACGTCAACATTCGATCAATACGAATATCAAGCTCCGTAATTTCATCATTTTACTATTGACTTAATTAATTGCGTCGAATTTGATGATCTAACATTAGATCATAATCTCATGCAATATTCAGTTTCGTAACGTAACCAATATTTCAGGAATCCATCTATTATTAGAATGCCATTATATTACGATTTACTATCAGTACATTCACACGTATACGATTAATGAGCTTAAACGATAGCGACTGAATCGAGATTTAATCCAAATCGAACTTTTCGCGATCGATTTACGTAGAAAGAATCGTTAGGCATAATAAATTTTGAAGTTTTTCGAAGTTAATTCGTGAAAGTTCGACAACATCGTTATTATATACGAATCGGATTTCGTAAATAACGCATAATTCATTTACGATGATTCGCTATTTTACAGTTATTCAATCGATATTAGCACTCGAATTGTCTTACAACGTATCCGGTTATTCGTATCGTCGATATTCACGTAGCACTCTAACATTGATAACTTCGAATTTTCAAGTCTTATATAACGCGACATGTCTTTACGATTATATGTGAAACAAACGTATCGTAATGTTTAGTAATTTAATGACGTCTATTCGAACATTACAAAAACGTATACATTGAATTCTCAATCGAATATTTCAATATTAGACTCGATCTGAATTATTACGTATAAATGGGATTTCAGAAGAATGTTAAGTTCACAATGTGTCAATCGTATCGTCGTTAAATCGAAATTAATGTTGATCGCTACGACTTTCATACTACGTTAAATAATGCAATTGATAGCTTTTAACGTAACAGTTCGTCGCTATTCTTAATCGAATACAGTAAGTCGTAGATAGCTATTAATTTAATAAATTACGAACTGAATTAAATACTTTGCAATAAAAGTTAAGTTGTAATAGTTTGATCAATATAATCAGATTATCGTTAAGTACGAATCTCATAAAATTCGAACAATTCGAGTTCAAATGTATATTAATATAGATTTCAAATTAAGTTCGTATACATTTAACGTATTATGATTATCAAATTACTTATTGCGTATCAATTCTAATTTAAGTATAGTGAAGAATTCCTATAAATTATACTATGTAATTACCAACTAGATTTACCTTCAATGAAGATAAATAAAAGGTATAGGAAGTCTTAATGAACGACATCTAAATTTGCAAGATACGTTAAGAAAATTAATATAGATTACTAATTTAGTTAATATAAATAATCAATTTAGTGTTTCAAAGTTTTATCTTGAAGCTATAATCATGTAGTAATTACTTTCCATTTAATAACGTAACATATTCAAAATTCATTATATCATATCAGTAGTTTCAATATTATCACAATCCACGGAAGTAGATTATGAATATTAGAAGCATTAAATTACTTATAACTTAGATATGTATCAGATGAAATACTTAGAACTTTAAACAATCTTAGTTAATTTTACATTACAAATTAGAAATTTAACTCTGTTAACATGTGATTAATAATGATTACAATTATAAAACGAATTTAACATTTTAACTATATCGACATTATATATTTATACTAATTTTCGTAGTTAGATATTATAAAAATACTACGACTAATTAATTCGAAATTCCGATATAATTTTTAAAGACTTATTCAAATAATAATAAAGAAAGTATACTAATGTAAAATTTTTTAATAACTTGATATAATTAACTTATAAACATATTTAGTTTGAATAAATTAACTTAAAATTAATTGATACTATTTAATGATGTTTAAGTATATAATTATTTAAAGTTATATTACCAATATTAGTATAATTCTAAGATTATATATAAATTAGTATCAAGTTTTAGTCTTCAATGAATATAATATCATTAATGTAATTGTTATAGAAATGAACTGTATAAAATTCATAATTAACGTTAAATTTAAAAATTTAAATGTTAAATATTACTTGTCATTAATGTTTAAAATATTAAATATCTATCCTTAATAAATTGAAATTATTATAATGATTTAATATTAAGATAATTAATACACTTCTGAAAATAAGTTAATAATTATAACTATAGTAAGCAATTATTACATTAAAAAGTCTATAATTTAACATGTGTAGGATTAATTCTGAAATAAAATTAATAAGTCTAATACGTAAATAATTTGAATATGACTTAAATTTAAATAGTCATTAATTAACATCTATAAAATTGTAAAATTTAACTAATATAAATGTATAAGTAATTTAAATTTAACATTAAAATATAAGTTGTCGTAATAGTGACTAGTAAATTGTAATGTTAAAAATCACTATAAATAACATAATATAATTCTATAAATCTTAATTAGTTAAATTGTAACATGTATTATAAATAGTTAATTAGAATTATTACGAAATTATGTCACTAAAATTTATAGAATTAATATAAATAATAATATAATTCATAATTCGATATGACTGAATTTTGAAGTATCTTAATTAGACTAATTTAATATTAAGTTAAAATTATATAAGACTTAAAGTATAAATGTATAATTGAAAATAGTTAAATTAGATTACATTATGTAAAATCGTAATTTAATTAAACCTAAAATACTTGTAATTAACGACTAATTAATAATTATTAATTTAAATGATCTTAAATAGATTAACTTTTTAAATGAATGTTAAAACTAATTAAATATGTATAATTGAATTTTAGATGATAAGATTATTTAAAGTATAATTAAGTTACATAAATTTATGCGATGATGATAGCTATATATTTATTTAAATCCTTTAAATTTCATTATAAGTAATTGAATATCTTTACGATAATTGTCATTTGATTTACTATAAAATTTATTTATAATTGATTAATCTTTAATGAATTCTGTACATTATAATAGCTAATAATTATTAATGAATTAATATTATGATATTAATATATAGTTTATGGAATCGATTAAATGATTAATTCCCTAATATTTGATTAAATACATTTTACTAGAATTTAATAGTTAACAGTATTTAAACGTATTAAATTAAATAATCATCTTTGAATTAATTGATATAAATGATTATTAAATTTAATAATTAAAGATATTCAGTAAACTCATAATTTATATGAAATCTATAGTCTAATCCAATTTGACTAACAAATAATTTTATCCATACGATTAATCGCTCAATCCTAAATAAATTTCTAATTTCATAATTATTTGAACATGTTATAAATTTCATCTAACTTCAAAAATTTCAAATAAATCCTAATAGTATTTCAATAATCGTTTTAACAGGTAACTTATAGTACAGCAACTAGTTCACTCAGAACAATATTTATTATGCATATCAGAACTACTGATAAATGTAAATTTCATAAGTTGAGCAAATATTTTACAATTGATTAGATTTTTACTAAACTGAATAATGATTTAATACCAATTTGTATGCTATTCTCATATACATGTTAAGTAAGCACTAAATCGTTCATACGAATACTTATTTAAATTACCGATCAAACTTTAATTATCAGATATTCGATCAAATTTTACATCATTCGATACTATTAATATTGAAATAAGATTAATATCAGTTAATTGTTACAATGCAATGAATATGTAACTATTAGTAATAATTCTATATACTAAATCATATAATTATTATTTTTACGTAATAACTACAATTTTGCACAGATTAATTCTCGTATAAATATAATTACACATTCTTTAATAAGATTATTTTAACTTTACAAAATTACAAGTAATTCTATTAATTATACATTTCACGAAAATAGATAACTAGAATCGTCAGTTTACAACTTAATTTATACAGTAAGCGTAATGTTTAATATCAATGACAATTTGTCATATTAATAATCATTTATAAATAAATTTATTCAATCATTAAGCGTATATATTAGTTAGATTCAACGAACTACAGAACGTTATATTAAGCAAAGTTAATAATATATTAAAATTATATATTTTACAAGACTTCAATGCTAAAATTCGTAATTTATTAGAATTTTATTAAGTAATTTTATAACAATATAAATTCTTAATGTAAGTTCAAAAACTATGAATTCTGAAATGAATTAGATTAACTTATCAGATTAATTTGTAGATAACTTACACTAGTTTAATTAATAATGAGTAAAGTTTCATCGAATTAAATTTAAGTATTAAGCTTTCACATTATGTAAGTTCTTAGCATTAAAATGTATTTATTAGTATTATAGTGAAGAGAAGTTTAAGCTTTAGAGAATCTAAATTAGTAATAATTATATTACAGTAGCATTTTCATTATTAGATTAATTATTAATATTTAAGTATTATATATCGATTAGTGGTTAGCAACACATTTTATTGTTAATTAATTTAAGAGTTATTAATTATAAAATTATAATAAAATATACGATATAAAGATTTGTATTTAAATTCGTATTATTTTTTAAAATGAATATTCGTAAATAATCGTATTCGTAAAATATTATCACAAATACATTAATATATATACTATTTTATAAAAATATTTTTATGTATTTATATATATTATGATTAATTAAGAGTTAGATAAATATCTTTATTAAGAATTATTAAATTATTATAATAGATAATATGTTAATTATATAATAGTATAATATTCAGTAAATTTAGTAAAATTTTATGAATATTATAATAATTTAGTTTAAATTATGCATATTAGATTGTTAAATATTAAATTAATTAAATGTAAATTAAATATTAATAATAAATTAGTAATTTTAAATTATAAACATTTTTAATAATAGTCGTAAATGAAACTTGGAAAGACTATCGTAAGGAAAACTAAAGAGTATGTAAAGGACGTTTCTAAAAAATGAAAGAATTTAGAAAATAAAATATTAATTTAATTATTGCAATTAGAATTGTAATTAATTTTATATAATTTAAATACTTACGAAGTAAGTTCAATTTTATATTTGTTCTATTTCCAGTTTATACAGAAATAATAGAATTGTAAAATAATGAATAACAGATTAAATTTAATACTAAAGCGAATAAAAAATAATGTAGACCGAAATGTTGCAGTACATGTTGCCGTACGAATGATGCGAGGCAATTATCGAATTCGGAAGAGTTCTGAGTCGACTTGCGGTAAACATTTGTCGGGATGTCAGAAGCGAGCGAAAGAGGAGAAAGGGAGAAGAGAGAAGTGAAGAGGGATACGTTGCTAGTTAGTTATGATTAGTAGGGAGTTAATGATAGTGTAGATCGTGTAAATTAATTATATTAATATTACATAAAATTTGTTAAATTATTATTTAACATGAAATTACTAAAATACATTACAATTTACATATTATCCATCAATCTAAATTTACACTCCCAAACTGTAATAATAACTTTATCTATATTATTTTTAATATTTTATTTAAGTACATTTTTATAATATAATTATATATTAATTATTAACGATCTTTATCTTAATTTTTAATATATGTACAGGCCATTAAATTAAGCCAATAATGAATTACGAAAACGTTCCGTCACGCAAGTTTATAATGGAATTAAATTTATCACGTAAATTGGAAATGTATAAAAATATCCGGTCTATAATTAAGCTATTTAACGTAGACTATAAACGGGAATGTTGAGAGCGTGCAGGGAACAACTAACGGCTTAGACAAATCTCGTTATTTACTTTTAAACGAACCTTGTGTGTTACTTTGCCAAAACAGCATTTATTGTTCGTTGCAGTTAACAAATTCGATCAATTAAGGTCAGTTTTTGTTAATTGTTCCAATTTCTTCGAAAATGTCGTCGGACGTAAAGCTTTTGCGAAATTTCTCCTGCAGAGAATCGGCGCGGGAGTCGAGTTAAGAGATTTCAGCTTCCCAACTGGTACTAAATGTAATTTCGAAAATGTAAGCTCTCGGAAGATGGAAACAGGTCGAAGCTTTTATAAATAAAGAGGAGAAAATCCTCACAGTTTCTATTATATAAAATTGCGGCCTTTGTTGGTCCGGTAAACAAAGCTTATAGATACAAATTCAATTAGTGGATACTTTCGTTTGCAAAACGCCCAAAACGATTTTGCTTTGTATAAAAATTTAATATTAACACAAAGTTAACCGACGCGTTTACGTGAACTTCAAGCAATCTAATGTGGCGGGGGGGGGGGGGCGTTATCGTTTTGCATAAAAAATGCAAGTAAGTACCTAACGTCACACATAAAACGTCCTCCAGCAAAGCCTTTAGCTAAAATTAATTAAGATACGAGACGTCTTGATCTTAATTCTTGGCGTTTACGAAAAGTGAGAAAAATATGCAATCGTTAATCATATCTTACTGTAATGCACATTTATTGGTCGAATCTCGCTACATTTCTCTTATATACTCATTTTCAGTTTTCCTCTGACACTACGATATATTATTGTACTTGGCAAGATGACAAACGTTGAAAAACAGACGCGAATTTTATATATCCATAAAGTCGTAGTTAGGACAATTCTTCTGAAAATGTACTTTATTTAATGATGAAACTTGGGTGGAAAACGTCGAATAAAGTTTCCGTATCGATTTTTTTTTGGGAAAACCGATGATCGCGTTTATACAATACGATATATCCCAAGTAGTAAAATCGGCGTAAATAAAACCATTTCTTTATTTCACTTTGACCGAAACGCGTCAAAAAGTTAAGAAAATTAATAAATTTATTATTATTAGTTAATAGATAATAATTAATTCGACCGACATAGGTATTATTTAAAACGATTTTCCTTGTTAAAACTGGAAATTTCCGTAAATTATATCCGCCGGATAAAAATTAACTGAAGGTGAAAAAACGGCATTGACGTAAACAAAATAAAATTTAACAGTACAAACGACGTTAGGTAAATATTTTTTCCTGAATTTCGAATCTCCGAGGTTCTGTACGCACGTACCGTAAATAAATGTAAGTATCAATTATATGAAATGCAATATCGATAAAAAAACCTCGGCAACATTTTTATCAATAGTATCCCTTCAAGTGGTACAGGAAGTTTGTTAAAATATAAGATTAAACCGGATATTGTTTCTGGACTCGTTTTACTCACTCACGATCGGTAACTCGGTCTCGTAAACGTGATTTTTAAAATTTCATTCTTTTTACTTTCTTGTTACAAGAGCAAGAACACTTTGCGAAATACCGTCCACACTTTTAAATTTATTCTCTACTTTGACGCCAGTCGAACTTTTGTTGAATTATCATCACTCGTTTCAACTCCAAGCAATAAGAAATTCTCTAAATAGACAAATTCGTCATATTGCGAAATAGGTACCTTTACGAGGTGAGAATTAGCATCGCAATTTGTTCAAGTTATGGAAGTAAAGAGAAATTTTTGTTTGGTCAAATGTTAACTTTAACGCGTTTGTTTATAGGTCCTCGGGGAGGAGATTGGCGCCGCAGTGGACGTGTTATAACATTAATTTTTAAGAATTACGTTTAACAAAATTAACAAACAAAAACATTTTCGTATTGATTATTTACTTTTAGCGGATTTATTTACATAAACAACAACAACAAACGATCGCGCGTTTTTACAAAATTATGTTGTAGTAAATCTTGCAATTTTAATAATGTCGAAAGAGTTCTTTCAACTTTTACCAATATTATAATCGATGCAAATTTAAAACATAAAATATTCGTCACCTCGTGTTCTATTTTGCATTTAAATCGCAAGGTTAAGAATTCGCGATAGTTTTTATAATTTAAATTTAAGTATTTTTATTTCATTTTGCTACCATTTCGAGGTGACCTCAACATCACGATGCGATAATTAGCATTTTCCACGAGAAGCCTCTCATAATACTACTACGCGGGCGTTCTCATAGGTCGCCGGGTAAAAGAGCCCGGAAAACACGAGCAATTCCCTTCGTAGTTTCACAGTGCGTAAAGTAATAAAGGACAATTAATTAATTCAATTAACTACGCCTCGCAATTCTGTTTTGGGCGTGTATTGTTATCAAAAGATTTGTAGATAAGGTTAATTAAAAATGAATTCATCGAATTTTTATGTAATCCTGATGTAATTACACTTTACCGACTATCCATTGGAATTCGTTTTATTTTATAAATCTAACGTCATATCTACATGAATGTATCTTATTACTAGATTTACAAATAATATAAACTCGACATCTCGACTGCCAGGCTGTTATTAAAGGAACTAGGTAACTGGTATGATAATGAAATGAGAACGCAAGGTTATCCGATATCCTATTGCATCTCGGATGACTATTTTACACTAACGTGCACAATTTAATAAAGTAATGCGGTAGACGTTCAAGTTGTTATCAATCACGTGTGCACTCGTTATCGTAAAAAACCTATAACGAAATTAAGTTCAAAGTAAAACGGTGCAAGATTTTACAATCGAATGGATTATTCTTATGGGATTGCAACATTTCTTAATTAAACCTAAGTTGATGAGAAACATGTTCAACTTCACACCTTGTCCTACTTTGATAATTATGTCGATTCGTCTCGCCTTGGAGCACATGAAGTAAACTTGCACAATTAGCGTTCGATATCATCTATCATATATAATAATCGAGAAGAATTTATTCACATGTCTACGCGTAAAGCGTCCATTGTTAAAATATTGTTCCTACACTTTAAAGCAAATTGACCAAACTCCTCAAAAACGTTAATGAAATCGAAGCACGAAAAAAACTAACAAGGGAAACTAAATTTATACAATAAATATAGTTTTAAGGATTGAACTAATTTAACCAATTTGAATTTCCCTATGAAATTTACGAAAACCCAACTTGACCACAGAAAATACGTAAAATATCAAGCGGGAATATGATTTTTTTTTTAAATTAGTCGAACAACAAACTAATACCTACTTAATTGTTGGCGGATTAAAGAATCGGAACGAATCTGGATGCACACAATAAGTATCGTTTAGGCGTTTGATTTTTCAAACCATCCATCGTACCTATAAAAACCAATTTCGAGTCGCATGCGAGGTGTCGCGAACGCTATAAAAACTTGCGATAGCAGAAAAACACGAGCCATAAAGAAACACATTTTTCCCGACCCATTTTTAGAATTTCCTCATAATATTTATGGAGGCCGAACACAAAAACGAGATAAAACGATTTTCGTTTCCTCGCATTTGTTCTAGGTACAATAATTACACTAAAGGCTAACGCATTTTCACGTTGACCTTTAGAACATGTTTGTGTGTATGTGTGTGTGTAGCCCTGGATTTCAGTAACAGGAAATTGGCAATATTTTAACACCGCACTTGTTTTTTATGGGAAAGATAAGCTACAACTTACCGTAAACGAGGCGTTGTGAAACCTCACCTTGAAGTTCAGGAATTTACATTAATTTTCATTTACGAATGCAGGAAAATATAAATTATAAAAGGATACTTTTTTTTTTAAATATCCACCGCTTCTGCTACTATTAAATTTAATAATTATTCTACGGGGCCAGGAAACGCCAAAATCGGCGAAGATATTATTTGTCGTATGCCAGGAAATTGAAGAACTTTTTCGGCGTCAAAAAGTTAAGGTGTACGTTGGAATGTTTTTTTTTTTTTAATGAATCCAAACTAGTTTTGAACGATTTTGTCGGTTCGTAAAAAATGCGCGTTTCGTTTGCCAAAAATTAATGCTAATACATATTAGGTTTTTATTTGGTTTAGATTTTTTACTAGTTATTTAATTTACGTTTTATTTAAAATTCAAAACGTCCAATGCTTTTTGCCGCTCCCCGAGTCACACACAATTAGAATAAATAAAACAATAAACTAGATGACCTTTGTGATACTTATTAATTAGCCTTATTTACTTATTAGTAACCGAATATTGCACATTTTTTCAAATACGTTTTATAAACTGCATCCCAGCAGTTGTTTTAATGTACACGAAGAACCGTTCAAAATTATATAGATAATTAGAGTGGGTAAAATGTCGAACGCATTTATGAACAAATTAATTTTTGTAAAACAACTTATCGAAATGCAAAGTTTAATTTGAAACTTAACTTAGTACGTGTCGATAAAAATTGACCTTAATCCTTTAAGAGACGACAGAAGTACATTTTATACAATAATTAAGTTTGTTCAAACTTCCCGGAATAAGGACGACGTCCTCGAAAATATTGAGCGTATAATATTCCGAACAAAATCAATTAATTGGGCGGACCGAGAATCCCTTATAATCGCGCTTAAAAGTGAATCTTCGAAAACGGCGCGCGCGAACGAATTAAATCTGGGGCTTTAGGAGAAAACATATGTAATTTTGTATTCTGCGTTTAAATGTTCAAAAACAAGGCAAACGGACAAGAACGACCACTTCAATAAATTATGGCGGGCACTAAAAGTTAAGTTATAGAGAGAACAGTTTTCAGGAACAATAAATTTTACTTTCAATTACATTACACGCGGCGGCTGTTGCATTTTTCTTTCGAACGGGCCTGATTGTTATTTCGTTATAATATAGAGAAAGTGCGCGTGCATTTAACATTACGTAATTCGCGGTGTAACAGCGGGAAAATATGCAGAGCAGAACAAATTACAAATTTACTTTGGCAAATTAAATTATCATAAGCTCGGATTTTATGGTCGTGACCGGTTTGAATTTTATACATCCGAAGGACCGCTGCCGCCATCTACAGTTCGAAAACTTGTCTAAAAACTTTCGGAACTAAAAAAGAACCGCAACAAAAATAGTGCAACGTCGTCGTTTAAACTTGAACAACTTTTTCCTCGTTTTCAATTTGCGATCTTATTTTTCTGGACTTTTGTAAAATTAGGGGAGGGCCGCGAGGATACGCGCGGTCCCGACATTCCCGTCCCCTTTTCGTCTCCATAAAGCTCATGGTCGTTTTCGTAAGGAAAGCCGAGCAAATAAAAAAAAAACTTGGAGCAATAAAAAAAAGTTAACTTTTTTTACGGTGATCTAGTAGTCCATGAACCGCATGACCTGCTGCGATCCACCTCATATCTCTCTGGTTGGTTGTTTAGTCCTGCCGTTGTTTCTCGTATATCGGAGCCAGGCCAGGCCAGTTGATTTATCCTGGAAACCTGTTTCGTGGCGAGTAGTCTTCTTCTTCTTCGGCCGGCTCACGGATATTTTATTCGATTCAAAACGGAAAACTTGACGAAAACGGCGACGAGAAAAATCGAACACTTTAGAACGAAAATATAAGTAAACAACCGAAATGCAACTTTTATTCCGTCAAAATTAAACTAGAACGTGAGAACTAAAAGTGAAACGGATTGTTTATTTTAAGTTTTCTTCTTTTAACGCTCGATAACTTTAATATTGCGTGATATCGCGTTACATTTTATTTAATTATACATCTCCCGACGGCTCCGTCGACCGTGTCTAATATTTCTCTTGTACGCGAGGAATAAATCAAACATCAAGATCCCGAACAAATTTAAAAAACGACACGGACGCATAATTAAAACTAATTTTCCGGTAATTGCGTTCTCGAAACGTCGCGCGCCCGCCGTAAGTATTCTACGACCAAACAAAAAGGACCGAAAATTGTATCCGTACGATACCTACTTCAATTTTAAATAAATTCCAAACACGTGTAGATGTCATATTGTCAAATGACGAGATAAATCAGAGGCGAGGAATTCTCTTTGTCCAAAAGTTTGACGGAAAGCGCGTTCCTTTTTTTCGGGTCTCCCGCTGCGTTAACAGTCACCAAATTTAACGGAACAAAACCTATTAGGAACGTATTTATGCGATTTCGTTAATTTAAAAAAACCTTTCCGACGATGATCACAAAGGAGAGCTCCCCGGATTTTTAATTGGAAAAAAAAACGTCTTTATGCCATCGGACACCCAGTACGCGAACCGAGGATCCCGTGCGCTCGTGACGCGGATGTCATTTACAAAAAGATCTGGATTTAAAACGAAAACGCGCGCCCGGTAATTACGCGAGCGGAGAGGAGCACCTCGACTTTCTTCTTCCGACGAGTTTTGTCGGATCTTTGTGTTCGACGTGCGCGATTTAATCCGGTGGTAACGTTAGATCGGCGATTTAATGCGGAAACGAGGCACGCTATCAAATCGGAACTTGTGTCTCTATTAAATAGCGACAATAAACCACAAAAAGTGGGCAACGAACTCGGACGACGATAGCAATATTAATATGATATGTTCGTGAAATACTCGGAATCGTGATTGTTGAAACTAATTAAACGAAACTATTCCAGGGAATTATTCGGTTTTTGTTTGTCGAATTAAAAAAAAATAAATAATAATAAGAAAATTGTCGCCATTTTTTTTTTAATTCGTAAATATTATATTTGCCGTTTAAAAACAATTGCCATTAAGTGATCGTCGGGACGGGACGGTGCGCGCGTCAGTCCCAGTTTTTAAACGATTAAAATGAAAAATTGCCAAGTGGGGTCAATTAGATTGGAACCTGGGCAGTTCAATTAATATTATATATTTTTTTTAAACTACGATAATATTATGAACTTATATATATCTTCGTTGTTCAAAATTTCGAAACTCGTTTGAATAATCAAACGACGCGGCCGCGACTCGACGTTTTTCCTGGCGAAAAAACAAAAATTTAGATTATTTAGATTTGTATCGTTAATAAGTGACTAATAGATAGATATCTTATCGGAGTTTGTTTTCGGGAGAAGTAAATACAAAACAGTAGATAGACGTGTTTTCGTTAATGTTGTTGATCAAAAAAAAAAAAAAACAATGTTAGAATTTCCACAACATTTGATCCAAGTAATTTTGGGGGAATAATGTTTGGAATGAGGCAACGCGTTCGCGTCAACTTTAATATTCTATAACAAATTACCCCGAATAATGTATTTCGATTTTGCATTAATTTTTAAACGAAATTCGACGCGACGCCGACGCCGAACGTCCGATATTTTAATTCTCCTCCCCCTCGATATACCGAAAAAATTAAAAATGCGGACGATAAAAAATAAAGTAATACTAGTTTTGAATGCGTAATTCGTTATTTGTAAGGTCAATTCGACGGCAGTTCCGGACACCAGAGGTTACGATTACTAAATTTTCACGACAGCTGTAGTTAGTCGAGTGAGAGTACCGCCCGTATAAACTGACTCATAGACCTTGAACGAAGCCAAACACCTCAGCTGATGGTCTTGGCGAGTCGCTACAACTACCCGACAGGCTTCGACTTGTTCGCGATTTCGTCGAACTTTTATCTGGCACAAAAAACTTCGTAACCGCTTATCTTCATTGTTAAGATACGGGAACCGTCATATATTTTTTTTATTCGAATTTACGAGACATTCCTAGACCGAAATTGTGAACAAAATTTAATAATAAATTACGAACTCGTTTTTTTTTAAATTTTTTTTTCGGACAGCCGAAAATTTTCATTTGAAACGCGCAGGAAACGATATCGAGCAAAATTGAACGATCGCGTTGCGTTCGGGCCTCCGGCGTTCCAACACCCCCCCCGCTATTCCGAGATAAGGATTTATACAATTCCCCTTTCCGTGCGTTTCAGATCCATCTACGTTACATTAAATTTTAAATCGGATAGAGAAAATAGCGACGTCGTTTCGTTCTTCCTGCCCCAAAGGCACACGTGCGAAAAATTGGCAACGTTCCCAACGAAAGCGAGACACGAGAGGGAAAACTCGTGCACACGTCAAGCTCGGGAGGATAAAAGGCCGTCGTCTCTTCCTCGCTCGAATTTCGCGAAAATTACGTTTGCCCTCGGGGTCGTCCCGAATTGAAAATTCGATTTTTCCACTAGTTTAATTTTTTACAATTTTTGAAAATTTTTACGCAAGTTTCGTCGAAGCACGTGCGACCGCGTTACTTTTAATTTCAAAATAGTCGTTCGCGTACCGTCGTGAAATTCTAGTCGACGCGATTTTCGAAAATTTCGCATTTACCTAAAAAAATTTCGGATTGAAAATGAGCCCGCCTTAAAAAAAACCACTGGCACTGCACTCGAATTTTATTATTTTTTTTAAATAGTAAATCCTACCTGAGTAGCATCAGAGTAGGGGGTCGTCGAATTTTTGTCGATTAATTGAGACCCAAAAACTGGCAGTCCACTACTGGTCGGACTGTCCGACCTATCATCCAAATTCTGCTGTGGCACCATGGTATCCACAATATAAATTGAAACAAAGCACCTCACTCACTCTTAGTAATTGAACGGTTCACTAACAAGTTCCAAGAAAATTTACCAAGTCTCGCAAGTGCTTCAGCACCTCAATCTACTTGGCATAGCGGTTGCCAACGCTTTACACGATAACAACGCGACTGACTCCAAACAAACTTGTGTTTTAGGTTTGTATCAGATGCTCAGCTGTTTTCCTCCCACCAGCGGCGTAGAGGGGAGGACATGCGCTCCGAAACGTGCACAGCTGATGTGATTCAACACGAAATTGTTCGTTTTATGTAGATATATATATATATATATTTTGTTTTTTTAATTTTAATTAATTAAAAATCGAAGAGTCAAACTGTCGAGCCTCTCGTGATACTTTGCACGGTTCGTCTAAATAACGTAAAACAAATTTGACGAATTATCAACCGGTAATCGATCGTCAATTTTTTAAATACACCGTAAAAAAAACGTAAAACGTTTTCTTTAAAACACGTTTCGTAAACTTCAACGTTGAAAACGTACGATCCGACGACAACTATGGTTAGCACGCGATTGAAGTGAACTCGCGAACGAGCACAATTTAAAACTCCCAATCTATTTGTTCGCCTATAAACCGCAGAGGGCAGCACATGCCGGTGTCAGTGCGTCGCAATCTCCCCCACCCCCCATAAATGGACTACGCGGCGCTTTTTAAAAGTGCAATTTACACCGTTGATCTGTCAAAATCGAGACAAATTCCCGTTCGTATTTATCAGATCAAAGCGAACGATCAATTTTCAATTTAAATTTAATGCGAATCCGCCTAATTAATTGTTTTTCGACGAGTTGCCTACTGCAAATTAATTTTTTTTCAGCACGCGTCGACACTTGTTGATGGAGCACCTAAAATTGATAAAACAAAAAAAAAACCGACGTATACGGAGCTTATAAAAATTCATTCCGAGACGTTTCTCGCGCAACAATCCGAAAATAGTTTCGATTGCAACGGCAAAAAGTGCCCTTGTTTATCAGTTTTTTCGATGTTTTTCTCGGGGAAAACAGAATCGCGAAAAGGTCGTCTCGATTAATAAATTTATTATACGTCGATGCCGTAATTTATGTACGCGAACATTTTTAAACCGACGGTAATTAACGTATTTTTTTCCCGTTCGGCAAGTTTATCGCAAAATCTGCATAATAATTTTAGTGACATGGTATTGCTGAATGGTTAGTTACAGGTTGGCGGTTCTGTTGCACAAGTGGGCGACTTCACACCTGTCGCTTCGACCACATCCGTTTCCGTTCCGGTTAAAATAATCCAGCGCATTTCGGTCGCCCTTCCCGTATTTACATTAATATTATGTTTACTGCTACTCGATTTTTACGCTTTTTTTCCGTTATTTTTAATGCGACGTCGTACGTCGGGCGTTACGCGTAAAAAAAGAAACGAACGCTTTTTTGCAAACCGTTTAATTTCCAGGACCGTCCGAAATTCTCCAAATAAATTAAAACGAAAAAACCTGCAGAAATCTACCACAATAAAAGGAGGAAATTTCGTGGAAGAATTTCGGACGTTTTCGAAAACATGTTATTAATTCAGGTAGGTTACGAATTCGTCGGATTCTTTTCTAAATATGCAAACTGCATTCGATTCCATTGTGCACCTGTTTGCAGTCGAACTCGTTCAAAATATATCGTGTCGAGAATTTTTAACGCATATTTTTATGTCTGTCTGGTAATCCGATATATCTACTAATATCGGCGAACGAGCTCTAGCTTGTCCGCTTGAACGATTTATCGACAGGAAAAATAAACGGAACGGACACTGGCTAGTTAGATTTATATTATTTGGACTTTTTCGTCGCTGTTGTTTTATGTACAATTACGGTTGAAGATAAAAACCGTATAATTTTCTAATCGATAAAGTACCTATAGGCGCATAAAACGTTGTCGGTTGCAAAGTTTCGGGCGTTCGCCAAAAAAAAAGAAATAATAATCGCCAGCATTACGACCCCCTAAACATTACAAGATTCGAGTTTTAACTTAAAGGGTGAATTAACTAATCCGATATCCAGAAGTCCGTTGCATTCCCAAGGTTTCTACTTTTCTAGTGCTGGATATAAAATCACTCTAATTGTCGTATTAAATTTCAACCTATTTAAATTTGAAACTTGAATATTTAAAGCCAACAATGGGATTTCTCGCATCGTTGCATCCGAAACCACAAGTAACCGGAGTGCATTGATGACAAAAATTGTGACATTTAAATTTGTGGAACTCGCACATCTAATATTTGGGGCCACGATAAGCGGTACGGTCTGAAAGAGAACTAGTTTTTTTTTTCAATCATTTACGGGTTCAGATCGTACTTGTTACGGTTTTAAAATTTACCGAAAGCAAATAACCCTCGCGTCGTATGTTACAACACACGGTGATTGGCGGCGATCATCGTTAATCGACGTTACAAAAATAAGATCGAATTCAGGTAAGTTACTTTACCATTTATCGAATATTCGAGCCCATCTCTGATTTTATTTCAACATATCCAATTACGTTGCGGTATTTCGGTAGTTTCTGAATAAGAAAAAGGTCATTCAGTGGAAAGCAATGCAGGATGTTCCAGATCAAATTATACCCCGGAAACATGTCGGGGAAGCCCTGCTTAAGCAACTTCAAGAGGAATTACAAAAGGCTAGTTCGTCTCTTAAGTACAAGTAGTTCGTGTTAATAATTATTAACGACTTGCGCGATTAAGGGAAAATTTAATTTGATAAAAACGAATTTTTCAAATTGTTGCGGAAACTATTTAAAAAATAATCGAAGATTATTTAATTTTGAACATTTCGTACAGTCGTAACGGCAGAGGTAGAGGTTCGCTTATAAATTATTTAAATAAAGACTAACGATAAGTAACCGACTAATTTCTAGTTTATCCAAAATTTTTTAATGAAGACTATAAGTCAGAACGTAATTAAAAAAGGAAGCGCCTTACGAACGAATTCGCCTTTAAAATCTTTGTAGATTACGTTTATATCAAATTTTATAACTTTCATAAAAATTACCCAAGTATTCTTTTACTGCACGATTTTGAAAAATCTTAGCGCTTAAATATGTCAACTTTTATCCACATATTTAGGTATTAAGTACTGTTTGCTCCACAAAAATTGAATGTTTTCCAACGTTATTATTACCTACTATAGCTTTAACTCGCAACTTCGTCTGCGAAGGATTAGAAATATTCGAAGATACGTATCCTACAAATTTTATAATTCAAAGGTAGTAAGTACGGGCAAACTAATCGAATTTTTAAAAGACATACTTTCCCCTCTTCATCCCCTTAGAAGTGAAATTTGGAAAAGTGCTTTTTTAACGGGTGACCACATCATAAAAAAAACGTATCCAACATATCTTTTATAGTTTCTGAAAAAAATAATAATTTTCAAAATTTTAAAGTAGGTACCTACTTAAGCATAATTTTAAGAAATTCTCATTAACATATTTGAATGGTTAGAGATAAATTAATAAATCGTATACAGGATGAAAGACAAAGGATTATCTTTTATCACAAAAACTAGTGATAAGTTGTTGATTTCTTATGTGCGGTGCGATATAATGAATCTTAATAATGGTGGTAATGGATCTAGAAATGTAACCTGCACTACGTATAAAATTAACTTTTATAACGTTAAAACATTAAAACATTATTTTTGTGAAAAAAAAACAATTTTTTCCTCAGAAACCTAGAAAAAATAGGTTAACAGAAGTTTCAATAGAACGTATCAAAAATTAAAATAAAAAATAAATCGTTGCATTTAAAAAATTAAAGTGCGGTAGTGCCACTTGGCGATGGCGGACGTAGTTTTTAACTTTCCTGACACAAAATATGTGCCCCTAACTAATTAATACCGACAGTAAGAAATTGTCATAATTTTAAAAATCTTCATGTTTTCGAGATATTGCGATGTCCCGTTCCTCGCTGAACACACTGTATAGAATTTTAATAAAATAAGAAAATATGATCATCGTCAACGACGTAAAGTAATGAATTGATTTAATCTTTGGCTAACATACTAAAATTAGATAAATTTGAACTGTACTTATAAAATTTTAGAACTGCAGTCTCTAAAATAATTTAAAAAAAAATGTATAATTTAATTAGGTACCTCAACTAATACGCTTAAAGTTAGTAACGTTAGTTTATTAGATTTAAAAATTAAAAGCGCGTTACCGACTGAACAAACGATCACGTTGTTTAATAAATCGCACTTTAATTTGTAACAGAAACGTATTATTATAAATGTAGAATTACTTTAGAAATTAGTTAACACTTTTGTGGTAAGACAGCTATAATAAGTGACACGTTGAAATTTCTATGTGCGGGATAAATACGACTTTTGGTGGAAGTTATTTAGTTTAAGACGTCAGATGAAAATTTTTGCGTTTAAAAGTTCTTCACGATGTGATGTATAAAAGGATCCTTTCAAAACAGTATTTAAAGAGGTGGACATTAAAAATTTTTCCCGTCTAAACTTAGTTCCCCTTTGAATACTTTTTCAACAGATTATTAAATTTAACTCGATTTTTAAGGAAATAGATTGAAACTTATTCCCTTAAAACTGTAATTTGTATATAATACTCTTATAATCATTTTATAATGAGCACTTCATTGGCGATTTTAAAAGTGTAATGTATGTCGTTTACTAAAGTTTATTTAAAAACTAAAAGGTTATGATGAAAACCATTGAAAATTTATCGGGCGAAAGATAATTGGATAAGCAATATAATAAGGTTATATGCGCATTCTCGGGAAATTTCGCATTAAAAGTTTTTAATTACTTACACGTTTTCCACATTGCATATTTTGTATTGAAATAAATTTCTATTCGTCTTGTTTGAAAATATTTTCGGTATGTTAAACACGCCTACTTTCAAAATAAATTCAATATGCCAATTCGCTACGAAATTGAATTGCATTTACCTACCTATTATATAGGGTAAATTATTATTACGGCGATATCGTCGCGCCGCCTAATTTTTTTCATTCTCATCCGAAATCAAATCCTGACCTGAGGACATTCGAATACGTTATTCTCGGAAACTGTTCGTTGCAACGAAATTTAGTAAGAGGATCTTTTTTTATGCAAAAAACTGCGGAATTCAAAAATGCGGTCAAAAAATTAAAAAAAGGTTATGCCCTCAAAACGTCATGGGTGGTTTATCCTGGTTAACCCTAAAAGGTGCAATCCAAATAATTTTTAAACCAAAATAACTGCCTTCGACCAAGACGTAACTCGTCCAAAAATCGTCAAATTCCATCGAACCGTTCGCAAGTTATTTCGAAAAAAACAACGAATTTAAAAAATCTACTTTACGAGTGAATATTTTACCAAAGTAAATTTTGACAAATCGGCTAATTCTTGTCTTTAGAAATAAGACCCTAAGTTCGCCCACCTTCACTGGAACACCTTGTATATATATATGTCTATAGCTTTACTTGATTATTAGAATTTGTTATTTCATAAATGGACTAATATTTTTTGTTTTTCATTTGTATTTTATTTACATTTTACGTTGAAATAAATGATTAAATTATGCGCATTTTTGGTTTTTTTCGATTTACGCGGTATTTTCAAGAACCGATCTGTCGTGTAAATGTAAATAGGTGTATTTCTCAAACGTGCCTATATCACGACAAACGTTTTTATATCTACAGTAGATACTTACGATCAAAGTATTTTTTCACATTTTATTTCTTACGCTATTAAACAAGAAAAAACGAAATCTAAGGCACGCAACAACAATTTTGTAACTACATATTTGATCATTAACTATTATTTTCCAATCAATAAAAATTCTATTACCGAAATACATTTGAGGAATTTTTATACATGTAGACTACGCACATCCGTTCCCACACGAATATATATTTTTTTGTTTTCACGACGGAAACGTTTAAAAGCAAGAGGGGAGGTTTGCGATATTCTAAATGATTCGAGTTACAAAAAAAAATGTTTTAACAATTCCGCAATTTAATATTAATTTATGACACGTTAGAGACGCTTCTTTAAACGTCAAGGCGTATTTCGCAACGAAGTAAGTAACAAGAAGTTCCTTTTCATAATAACACACATAGTAATATTGAAAAAGTTCCGTTCAACAAACAAGGGGCGGAACGAGATAAGCTACTAGAGGATTTTTATATAAAGATTAACTGCAATAAAATTTTATATTTTATACCATATTTCCACAATAAAAACCTTCCCTAGCTAAACGAGGATTACGGATCTTCAATATTCAAATATACTTTTTATACGTCGCTAACGTATTTACACCCTATGCGGTAATTTTAAAAGTGCAAGTAAGACGACGTTATCGCGTTTAAGCTTGTGAAAAAGAAAGAAAACTACACACGAAGCCGGTTTGCTCTATGTTCGGAGTCATGTGTCAATATAAATATTTTGTAAGGGCTATTATTACTACCTTGAACGTGCATATGTGGTTGTTTTCTCACGGACATTAGGGCAGCACTAAAATTTTATGACTGTAAGAGTTTTTCTATGTAAGAAATAATTTCCGTTAAAAGATTTTATATTATTATAAAAGTTGAATCATTCAAGTAGGTGAGTTAGGCGACGACGAGTTTTATTGTTGCTTGAAATTTTAAGAGTTTGATTTAAAAATCGAAACGTAAAAATACACCGATCTGATTTTACGATTAATAATTTATTACGTCGATAAATTCTTTTTAAACAAAATAATCGAAATATTTTCTAAAAATGATCATTCGAGTTAATTTTAAAATAACGAACGATGTCAAGTATAAAGCTTTTTGATGAAATATTGTTTATGTATTTTTTATTGACTATAGCGTTTTATGACGTGATGATATAAAAGCGTACCTACAATCATAAACATTCTATTATCGTAATTTTAAGCAAAATTTAACGTAAATATCTAGGTATTAGGCCATTATTAAGATATGTATTTAGTTTATTCGATAAAAAAATTGGTTTTAATATGTAAACTATATATGTAGGTAATGGAAAACGCGGTGCATAATATAAATACATTAATGTAGATACAAACTTCAAAATTAATTTAAGAAATTTTATTTTATCATCTTGTTAAATAAAATACGTTCTTAAATAAAATCATTGGCAACGAGTAGTCGGTAGATGGAAAAACCTAAAGGAGGCCTATGTCCAACAGCGGACGGCTTTCTGAGAAAAAAGAAAGAAGTTGGAAAGGAAAACTTATTAAATTTTACTTTGCCGATTTATGAGAAATTGCTAAAATGTAATTTTATGATAATTTTAAAATAACATTACGAAAAGGTTCAATTTTTTCAAAGTTTTTGTTCTAATTTTTCGAGTACCTATACCAATTTATAAGTAAATATGTATAGTATGTGAGATAAAACGCATGATTTTGATATAAAAATAACTAAGCCGAATTAAAAAAATTAATGACTGAAAAGGCAACTGAAATGTTGCAGTTACCATGTTGCCGTGGCGATATGGAGGCAATTACTCGAATGGAAAGTTGCTCGAGTTACGCACTATTTGAGGGTAAACATTCGTTTCACCGGATACGTCCAAGAGTGGACGAAAGAGAAGGAGAAAAGGGAAAGAGGATCAACGTTTCGCTATTGTCTAGTGTAGATAAGGCGAGTTTAGGTTAGTGTAGATCAGGTGTAGACGTGTAAGTTAATATAGATGAAATACATAAAAAATTTTGATTATTAATTTAACATGGGAAATTGTCTTAAAACGCAGATATTTACCAATTTTTATTCTATACCCATCAAATATAGCGTAATTTACACTCCCAAACTGTGAATAAAACGTTTTCTATTTATTTTTTAATATTATTTAAGTACGATTTTTTAGTAAACTAATTTACTATTAATTCATTAACGATCTTTATTTATTTTTCAGATATATGTACAGGCGCTCTAAATTATAACCAATTAATGGATTTTCTGACAAAAATACCTATAAAGCTTTCAGAGCACAAAATATTATCAACGTTTTTGTTAAAAAAATTCAGAATTTTAGTTTTTAAGTTGCAAAAAAATCTACTTAAATCAGAAAATTCGGGTAAACAAATATTTTTAAAATCACGTAAGTTTAACTATAATTTTATTATTAATTAACGATCAAATATTTTTATTCAAAATATTTCATTATTCTACTAATTAATTTCAATTGGGAATAACAACATGCGTGCAATTTTTGACAAGAATGTCTCCCTCTTTACCTTTTTATTAAAAAAAAAATACCTTTTCGTATATTTCAGTCGATTTATCGACAGGAAATTGGCAACTTGAGCTACTTGCGATGTATTAGAAATTATTTATAGGTAGATACTTGACTATTTTATAGTGATATTTGCACGAGAATACACACAATTCTTTTTATTTTTTTCATCGTAGTGTTTTGTTAGATCATAGTTAGGAGCTTTTTCATAAATAATTTAATATGAAAACATTATCATAATTTTTTTATGTAACCATAATTTACATCAATTAGTTGAAATTAGCTTTTTGAATTATGTAGGTATTTAAAAGTGGAAATTAATTTCAGTAATGCGATGTAGAAAAAATAAAATAAAAAATGTAAACTTATACATATTTTAAAATAGGTGTCTACTTACTTAAACAATTTATTGTAGATTCAATTCTAGAAATGATTAAAAACAGCTTTGATATTTTTCCGACGTTTTACACCTACTCTACACAATCCATGTTATCGCAAAATTTTGAAACGGAAAATTTTATCTTGCACTTATCTGCGTTCGGTTCTCTCGACAAATAATAATACAAATGATAGATAAATCAAAATATCTGTAGTGTTACGGTCAATTAAAATTTGTATTATAATAATTACTTTAGCGGCTTAATTTAAATCTTTTTTTCCAAATTTCAATTACATTAAATTAAACAATTATCGCAGGCATCTTATTGTTAGTTTAATACCTATGTTAAAATTTACTTAAAAAATTAACGTCGCGATACTGCCCATTTCAAATGAAACGTTAACATTTTAAAAGCGATTCCGCCATTAAGTCGTTAAAATACATAAGTGTATTATTTATGCGACTGGGTTATTTTTTCAATAGTTTTACGTAAATTCTAAATTGATGATTAATAAACTTGTTCTTTATTTTATTAAAAAATGTTTATGATGATTTTATGTATGGTTTTGTTTGGTATATAGAGGTAAATATGTATGTATTTGTATAATATTATACGTTTATCGCAGCCTTGTTAATTTATAAGGAATTGTTTGCGATGTGTAAATTGAACGATAGCTATAGTTTGGCACTACACCGATCACGTACTTCAATACAAATATTGACTAACAATATAATTAGGTAGGTATACAAGTCGCCGGTTGTCGCATAATTTTATTTTTCTTCGACGTTATTTTAGCGACTTGTACTGTTACTTGTTTCGTTATAACGACATTTATTTTTACATAAAACGTAACGCAACCACTAAATTTGTTAACGAATTACATTCAGAAGAGATTTTGTTACATTATTATTCGAATACTTCTGGGTTATTACCTACAAACAGAGAGAATTATAAGTATGCAAAGAGAGCGGGTTTGCATTTTAATGGAATAAAGTGTATAGGGTTGTATTTTAGCTTTCAGCATCCCGCTGGACCTTGTTCAGATTATTACGGGAAGTGCTTGGTTGCGGGAATTTGCGATCAGCGTGTCCAATATTCTGAATTACTTTTATCTAGGGATTGTTGGGGATTTTCTTGTTTTACCCTTTTACGTTGATTAATTTAGCTTTAACTCTAATACATAAATTACCGTAGTGCACTAATTACTTTTATTATTTTTTTTTTAATGAATGCGGAATTTATTTTCCATCGTTTAGCGTAGTTTTACGTGTACCTGTTGTATATATATATTCTAAATAAATCGCTTTTTTAAAATAAAATAGGTACCTATAGATCGCGTTTTGTTTTTTTTTTAAATTCGCATTTTATTCGAATTTTTATAATTAATAAGCGAGATCAATTAAAAAGAAACTAGCCAGACGGGCACTTAGCTCAAGTGGAGCAACCCCACGTGCATTAAGAAGTTTTAGAAGTAATTTCGTTAACAAGTTTACCACATTGTTCCATTTTAGTTTGAGTTCTGTGTTTTGCCGGAAGTACTTCTATAACAACAACACGGTCCGGCTCCTTATTAAATAATAAATTTTCAATTAGCTCTCATCTCGAACGCTTCATTAATTTCGAACTAATCCGACAAAATGAGAAAAAGATGTGGATCAAACGAGTTGCCTCGTAAATTTGCATGGACGACTCTGATGTAAAACGACAATCGTTTCGTATTCGTTTACGGATCCCTAATTTCGAATTGTTATGAATATTGACATATGCAATTTTTTTTTTAAATTTTTCTAGTCTTAAATTTGAAATTAGACGTGACCATCGTAAAATTTTCCACGACTTTTTCTTTAAGATTCCGTTGTAAGGACGCATTTTTTCGAAATAACGTATAAATTTGATAAACAATGGAAATTGTGTTCGATACGCCAATAAAAATCGTAGTAAGTACAAAGTGCAGCCGTTCGGCGAGAAAAATTAGTAATAATCCGACATTCTGATCTTGTTCTTATAAATCACCGTTGCCTCGTCGGCACATTTGAAGGTTGAAATGATTATATTTCTGTTAATTAGTCGGCATTTTCTTTGTGTAGTAGAAACTAACTTCGTAAATAATCAACTATTGGAAAACTATCAGCCAGTTTATGGAATTCCGGTCTTTAGTAAACACCGCGGTTAAAATATTTTTCGATAAAAAACTATCACTTTACATCTAGTGGCAAAGCTGAAATCTATTATATTGCTAACAGTTTGACGTCTTTTTGTAAATAAACGAAGATTTATGAAGGACAATAAATTTATCGATTGATTTAACTGTATAATTACTATAGGTATTTAATTTAAGTAATTAAAATTAAACTAGTTTCACTTATTAACTGTTTACCCTATCGTATCGATGGCTTACAAAATTTAATCGGATCTTATAATTAATATACCTAGGCAAAAATATTAAAATAATTAAGTTTTAATAACGACGAAATTGACTTCGAAATAGTTTAGTACAATTGATACGAAAATCGTTATTTTTTTACAGACAACCGAGTACTTCCTTTCTATTTCTCATTAGTTTTAATTTTTCAAACATTAACGAACCGATTCGATTCGAATGGATTTAAGATGAAACGAACGTACGTCTATAGAAATTCAAATTTAGCGTTCCGAGTTATCTTGTAATCGAATTGTTGAACAAAACCGCTTCTCAGAAATTCAAAGCCAAGAACGGCAAAGGGGTGGAACATAATGAAAGATGGGGTGTCGTGGCAACTTTAACACCCAGTAGCAAACCCGGTAAAATCGGAAATTTCGTGTGACCCTAATTTAATTTCTTTGTTAAAGATTTGATTCTTACGTTACTCGCATTTTTATTTGTAAAAAAGTTTGGCCGACGAGACGGCGGAAATCGTTCGTGGAAATATGTTCGCACAAAAAAATATACATAGATATGCGAAATGAAATGCACTATCGTACAAAATGTTTTCCAATATTTTAAATTTAGCCTATTCTTTTCATCAAAGCGATATCAAACGAACTTGAACGTAATAGCTGTGTATTATGTTTGTTACACTCAACAATCAAAGTTTGAAATTAGAAATTCCATTGAAATGGGAATAACAACTCCTCGTGCAACGCTCGACATTTGAATCAGCTTCGTATTATGTAGATAGAATATTGTTTTGCAGGTGCATACGTACCTACGAACCTAATAACTATGTACCTACCTACGTTGTACAAATCTAACTACAATATATATATATATATATATATATATATATATATATATATATATATATTCGCAAAATTTAAAGTAAAGAAGTATTGCAATTCAATAACTTGGACAGCTGTAACCTTTAGGGGTAGAAAATAATACCCGAGTATCTATTTATGTAGTTCATGAATTGGAGACCCCACGTGACTTCTTTATACGGTGTTCAATTGGCTGTCACAAATACGCGTTATGTTATGCAAATTTTCTTTCAACGGGTTTCAAGTAATAGAAGGACCCATTCGACTACAATTCGATTACGGTTAGGATACGTTACGTTACGTTCCAAAATTTATAAATCGATTTCTACTTAACATTGAAAAATCGTCCTTAAAATACTTTTCGATTTATATTAATTATACCTATTAATACAGTTTTGTAGATAATTACCAACTAAACCTTACTAACAATAAATTAAACGACCAATTTATTAAACAGGTAGGTACCTACCTAATTGCAAGTAACGTGATAGAGCTGCATCGCCCTTTAAAATTTAAACAATTTTTAAGAAGTTACGTTGTTCCGCACATCCTTAATCGACAATGTGGCGAATTGTAGCTTTGGGGTTGAACTTTGGCACTTTTTTAAATGCGCAGCTTTCCCAGAGTACATGTGTAAATGATGTGTAAATAGCGGTCACCGCATTTTTGATTTGTTACCAACATTTATCAGCCTTTGTGCGAATGAAAATACATTGATTACTACGGTTATTTAAAACTTCCTACATTTCGGATATTCCGATTGATAAATCGCTTTTATTGTTAGAAAATGTTGTGTGCAAACGAATTTCTTCTTTTGAAAAACATTATCAAACAGCATTTCCTAATTCGTTTAAAGTACAATCGTAAACACTTTGAACGTCATTTTTATTTAGGGCAGTCTTGGTTCGAGTATTTAGATATCTCGCGAACGATCTAGCTCGAAAAACCGCCAACAAATGGTTTAACCAAACGAATAAAGACCTTAATTACCCGTTACTCTGACAGCTGTCGCTCAAGTATAACGTGCCTGACTGGTGCTTTAGATCCAGATTGATGAATATTTGAATCGAGCATACCTTCAACCTCTGTGGAGCCTTTCAGAGTTACACGTAACGATTTCGAGTCGTTAAACCCTTCTCTTACTTAATGAACATTACTGTCAAAGCCTATTTGTAAGTTTCTAATGATTTAATTCGATAATATTTAAATCTCTCACGATATTTATTTAAAATTAGTAATCAATTTTAGTTTAAAACTAGCCGACGTAAACTTAAAGTACGAAATGATCAATAACGTGGCGAACTATTAATGAAAATTAATTAAGAACTATTTTTATTATTTTTGAATTTTACTTTTTGATCTATTTTAATTGCCGCGCGCATTTGATACTACAAATAATAGGTAATTATAATGATTGTCCATAAAGTTGTGTCATTTGGGACTTTAATAACAGCATAAGCAGACGTAATCTCCTTGAAGTAATCCGGTTTTGGGTAAGAAGTTAGGTTAATAAGTTGTGGTGTCAAATTACTGATTATTTGGAGTTCAGTTAGTAATTACTTTCCAATTAATATAATTATAGTTATGCGTGGATGCCTATACTTACGTAGGATGTTCGTTTTTCGAGTAAATGCACGGGGATCTCGGTTATCTTAAGCGATACGCGGTCGGTTAAATTGGGACAAAGTTGCGCATTTTTGTGCCGATTAATAATGTAAATAAAATAAAGTGAATTTAAAAATAATTGCAAAAAACTGAAAATTAAGATTTTCGTTTTTATTTTATTTTATTTTATATTATTTTTTAATTTTCGTTTTGACAGTCAATGTTGGTATCAAATAAGATAGTTACATTAAAGGACCATTCTAAATTTACGTAAACAAATCGAGTTATGTTTGTAGAAAAGGGGTTCGACTATTTGAACATTTGTTATAACGTGCATATCTCTTCTGTTAAATTAAATTGCTTTTAACTTTTTTGTTATTGTAATCATGTTCATGGTAATCCTAGAAGAATCGTAAAAAAAAAATGCGAAAATAAATCTAATCGTAAGAAAAAAAGAAGTGGATTGTCGTTTGTTTTTTCAAAGAGTTAGAACAAATATAACGTTATTTTTAAATTCCTCTTTAAAAAGTACCTTAATAATGTTTCGATTAGATACGGCCATCTTGACTGGTTTTCGTATGAAAAAAATAAAAACGAAAATCCCAATTTTCAGTTTTATCGCGATATTTCTAAAATTGAAGACGACAGGTTAATTTTTTTTCACAACACAAAAATGCGTAATTTTGCCCCAATTTAACCGACTTCCACTAACGGCGATCTCCATGCATTTACTCGAAAAATGGGCACCCTCCAAACCTATAGATATGTATACCAAATACGTCAATATGTATTTATGTAGTTATTTCTACTAACTAGCCGGTTTTATACGGTTTAAATTTCGGAATAACCTTGTAAAGTAATAAGCATTTGGAAAGCATGGAAGAAGTAGTAGCTTGTTTCGACGATGGCTAGACTAGATCTAAAAATACTTAAAGAAGGTTAGAGTTAAAACAATTTACACACTAATTTACTATAATAGAAATGAAAATTGGAAAACTAACTCTTAAAACTTTGATTTTGATATATGTTTAGTAAATACACTGTAACTACTTATATACTACCACCAAGTAATAGCATCTAAAAAAAGTAGGTATTTACCTAATAATAATAAACTTATAGAAGTAATCATTTTTGCAGATTATGAAATCAAGTATACATACATCGATTTATTTTTAATTATCGATTGTGGCAACATTTCATTCGTAAGACACAGAATTTTGCTTTTAATATTGAATATCAAAGCATATCCCTTTAGATTGTTCGACAATGTTCAGACTACAATTAAGTAATAAATTATGTCTTAATGAGTTCTATGTAGTTTAATTAGTAAAAAAAAATGTTTAAAATATGGACACGTCGTTAACGTCGTAAAATTAAGAAACCGTAATTCGTGCTTATTCAAATATATGTAAAGTAGGACTAAAATTATATCTGAATTGCGCATCATTTCCATAATTCTGAATGATTTCAGTAAAGTGGAACGAAAAATAAGACAAATTGTTTAATTTTAGGGAGATTTTTATATTAAGGTTTATTTCTAACAAGTCACGACCGAATTAGCATTGCCGTTTGTGTGAACAACTAAGGATTTTCAATCTTTTAACTATAAAATAATAAATCGTTGTACGCGAATGTATAAATGCATAAATAACGAATTGAAAACAACAAAGTTTTACCAGAATTGCAGTTATTACATCTATATAGAAATTTGCATGAGAGGTTCATTAATAAAATCATGGTGAAAGTTTGCTCGTTCAAAGTATGTATGTATTCGAATTGAAATTGCCGACTGTATTAATATTTATATTCAATATTAACCCTAAAATAACACCGTAACCGAACAACGGTCCAACTATTTCCAAACGTAATTAATTAAATAAATTCTTAATTTAGTAGGTATATAGAGAGTTGAAATAAGTTACCCCTTTTGTCGACTTTATAAATTCTTAATGATTATGCATTGGCACGTTTAGTTATGGCCTTATCTTAATCTATAGGTACGTTGCTTTTCTACTCCTATCTTATTCAGGGTATAGATTTATCTCGTCACGTTTCAGGTTCTAACCTTTTATTTTCATTAGAAGAATTTAAACGTGTCAATTTTTTAAAAGATGAAATATTCTAATTTTATCTTAAATTTATATCAGTATTTGCTTGGCGGTGCTCTTTTTTTTAAGATTGCAGCGAGAACAAGAGATTTCTGCTCGAAATTGACAATGTAGTTAAACAAATCGTGCTAGGATACGATAATGATTGAAATATCTAAAGTTTTTACATAACTATGTGGGTACATAATTCGAAAATTAAAGTTTTTATAAAAAATATGCGTAATTTAACTTGATCGCCGTCGGCCTAAATTCATTGTTTGTATTTTTTAAAATAAAATGGCACAAAAGTGTAGACGCCTCCCTCAAAATCAGTAATTCGTTGAGAATTACTAATTTTCTTAATAAAATTTTAGCTTCAAAACGTTTGTTCCCTTTTGTGCTGTTGTTTCACTTATTATGAGACAAGTTCTGCCTAAATTCATACGATATCCTAAACCCACGGTTTGTGACAAAAACGATTACTATTTTTATAGAAATTATGAAATATCTTTCTATATGTAACTTATTCATTTTCGCCGTTTAGTAGACATAAACAATAGTTATTATGTACACACACACACATACATCCCGTAGCACACACATTCGTGAATCTCACATGTTGTTTATCGTAAGGCGACATCTTAATCATGCGTTCTCCGCATACAGCCTATCCAAATCTATATGCAATTCACGTCATCAATAAAAAGTCACTAGATTGTTTATTTGTAAGTCGGTTTAAAGTTTGGAAAGTGACATATTCTATAGATGATTTGCCTGCGCACACATTAGATGGCATCAAGAAAGACCACAATTTATTAGAACTCTCAAAATACGAGGTGGCGGCACTGTGTGAAACGTCATCATCTAGTAACCTTGTATTGATAACGTGAATTGCATATAGGTTTGGACGAAGTGTACATTTGTTTATATCTATTGCATAGGTTGGGCGAATTGACTATAGATGAAAAATATATTTGTAGAGATTATTGAAGTAGACGTGCGAATTAAACAATGTTCCTACAGAACGAATTAATATCTCGATAAAAAGCAACACGCCACCCGTTTCCTAAAAATAAATTCTATCTTTTATTCATAAACTTCTTGGACGATAACTGCGCCAAAGCTAGAAACTAATTTGCTCAAAAACTGAAAATTTAAGATACTGCAAAAGCGACAATGTCAAGAAACCTGTTATTTAATACATATTATTTTGTTTGTTAGGTCAAGAATATAAAAGTGGGTACGCTCCTACGAACGAAAAACTAATTACAACTTGTATAGAATCATAGTTACACTTTCTGTTAAAAAAATAATTATGTAACTTTTTAACAATCCACAAGTCATTTAAATCCATATAAAGGTTATAACCAGTTTTAAACGTATTATGATGTAATCCAGTAAAAGTTTAAATAATTAGAGAAGCAGTGGTTAATATTAAAAAAAATATATATTAAAGTATTGATTATATTATTTATTTCCTCGTTGAACTAACGCACCGTTAATTAATTAAGCATTACATTTTTAAATCTTTGTTTTTATTTTCATTCAACAATTATTTTGCAATTTAAAGATTAATAAAAACCACATTTGCATCTTCTGAAAATGGGATTGGTGGGTATTACTATGTTATTATTTTCAAACTCAAGCGATATTAATAACGAACTGTATCTAGTTACTAATTACCGAATAATTATTCATCGCTTAATGTAATATGATTTTATTATCATAATGGTTATTATGCATTGGTTATACCTACATTAAAGTTTGGGCGCGGTATAGATAATAAAGATTTATTTATTTACAATTCTTATATATTTAGGTGTAATTGTTTGATATTTTATTTTTAAATAAATTAAAACAGTTAGAAAACTTTTGTTTAGGCATTCAAATATAACAGTTTTCTCCGCTATTGCAATTACTTAATAATAATCTTTAAAATATACCTACCTAAAGTCCTAGTAAAATGTTCTGGCGACCGAGTTTGAAAGCTTATATCTCGAGAAGTACGTAACGGATTTCACTCGAACAAACAGTAAGTATGCGTAATTTCATAATTTTCCAAAAAAGGCGTTATATTACTACAGCAATATATGTTTTAAAAAACGTGATTTTTGCTCGTATTTTAAAAACGCCTGGTTTCGTTTTAATCAAAACTCGATTATTCAAAAACTAATAAACGAAAAGCACAGATATTTATGCGTACGAGAAGCAGAACCTTATATGATAATTTAGTGCAATTTTTGTGAAATTTTGTTAATTAATAAAAACGTTATAATAAAAAGTCTCCTGTTACTCCAATTCGCTCGTTTGACGAAATATTAAAAAAATTCTCGCGTACACGTGGGTGGACAATTATTATTTAAACCAAATGATGATGCAATTGTTGTTCCATAATGTAACTTTATTATTTACACAAAGAATTTTGTCATTTGGTGCCATGCGTCGGTTTATTACGATGGTTCGATGTTTATCGTTCCCAAAGGCACATTAATTAGAGAAATTAAAATTCAATTTCCTTACAAAAGATTTGAGGTATATTATGTCCAAATTTCATATAATTTGGTGCAGAAATACTTTAGTTATGACGTCTTAAAGTTGTCGATACAGAAACAAGCAGCAAAATTCGACAGTTTTCGTGAAATACTTTACAAAATCTCTAAAACGGCTTTACGTAAAAAACTGAAATTTTCACTGTGCAATCTCAAATAGTGGATGAATACCCAGTAAAAATTTTATACAATTTGGCTCCACCGTTTTTAAGATATAAGCTTTCAAACTCGGCCGCCAGAAGTTTTTATTTCTATAATAAACAATTAGTTCTTTAGGTAATTGGTAATCATTGTTTTTTAAAACATAGTTTCGAGCCCGTTAAAATTTAATATAAATTTACGCATTTTATTTTTTAATCTAGTACTACCTACCAATACCTAGGAGGTGAATTTTCAAAATTAACAGTACGGTCAAACTAATTTTTCTATAAGCAATACTTAATACTTTCGTCATATTTACAACTACTTTGCGGTAACACTCTTACTTATCATTTTTCTATTTATATTGGTAAAAACTTGTTTAATAGAATTATAATTTTTTTCAATTAAATCATAAACATTAATTAAGTATTTACGTGATTAAATTATAAGTTGGTAATATTTAAATTTTGCAATTTGCCAAAGAAAGTTATTTATATCTGCGTGTAAATTTACCTATCTACATTAGATAGTTCTTAAGTTAAATCGTATCAAAAAAATTAATATGTGATGCATCCAGAAAGCTCAATTTTTTAGTTAACATGTTCTTTCTGATCCGTAAACGTCTAAAAAGATTAGAATTTTGGTAGATGTTTTGCAAAATAAATACAAAGGAATGTATACGGGGTGTTTTAATTGAGAACAGACCAGCCGGCGCACGGTGATCAAGTCGCATCGATTTGCCCCCTCACAGTAACCTAAACGTCAGGGTTACTTGGACTCGCTTTTTGAAAAACATCTGAAGGGGTATTATACAAAACGTAAAACCAAATTCGTTCTAGAACTTCAGATAAAGCAAAGTTTTTAGAAAATATCAGTTATCACCGCAAACAGATGGTTTTTAGCAGTAAAATGGTTAAAAAATGTTACGTGTTTACGGCAATACTTACATATGAGAATCGTTAGAACATATTGTGTTCTTTCTGATTGTGATGGAAAGATTTGCATTAATAAAGATCTCGTTGCTGTTTTAAATGTCCCTCCTATAACGTCTAAAAATTATCATTTCAATCGAACAAAATAATTTACGGTATATTAAAGGAAATCTAACGGGATACAATTAAAACGCGTGGCAAATTTTTACAAGCGATATTTCTTATCTAGACTATTTAGAAATCATCACCTACGAACCCGCAAATTTATGCAGTTATTCTGTTTACTTTATTATTAATAATCGAGGTGTATATGCATACATAACTAAAGAGAACCCTACGCACTTCATATATACACACAATATCATGGTTCGGTGGTCGGTAACATCTCAAGCTGTGCCTTACAAAGAGGAAATAGATTAAAATAATCTAGAGCGGCGGTAGACCATAAAACAAATTATATCGTTTTAAGCTATCCGGATTTCTACAACTGCCATTAAAATGGGTTACTACACATTTGCAATAAGATACTTATTTAATGTCTAGTGCCTAAAATTCCACCTATCCCATAAACACGTTAACGATGAGATTAAAATCGACAAATGGAGCAAACACGTGCCACCATTCCACCAGCAAGGGCATCTTTCGCGTTTATAATACATAGATGAGAAATGAATCGGTTTTACTACGTTATTAACATATTGAAAACTTTATGTATTCATTACGCTATCGATTTTTTTTTATTACGATTCGACATCTAATTAGTTTAAAGTTATCTACATTTTACAAATCAAGTTGTCGAACATTCAAAAGGAAAAGCAACCTGGCGATAATTTCCATCGGGAAAACTTATTTTAAAATTTCAATTAATACGATCATCTATACGTGAAATTCCAACTTTTATTCGTTCGAATTTAAACCTTATTAAGGGGAATACAAAATACGGTTCGTTAAAGTAACGTAGTAATTTTCTATAGGTACATACCTACCTACTGGTTCACGTCAAATGCTCGTTCGTTTGCTCGAATGACCCGGCCAAGTTTAAGATATCTTTTTGAATTTTAAATGCCATACCTATATTTAATATTATGGGATACGACCATGTGAACCAAGATCGCTTATACCGTTTAATAAAAGCTTTTTCTCTTCTGGTCCACTGAGTTGTCCGTAATTGTTTGAACAACTTACCCTCGTGATCGGTTAGAATGACCTACACGCTTATTTATACAAGGCGAGTATTAAATTTTACGATTCCGAAACGTAAATTTCGCGATTTAAACCGGCTATTAAATTTTACAAGTTGGTCGGCATACTGTAAGGTGAGTAGAAGAGTTCTTAAAAAAAATCGAACACGGTTTATATATAAGGTTACACGATATTCCAGCGACGCCCGTTCTTTTATTTTAATTTTACAGTGTAAAAACCGATGGAACCAGATTAGGTGGAACGAACACTCATCGTCAATAGATCTTCTAAATGATAGATGTTGAAATTAAAATTTAAAAGGAACGAGAATTTTATTAATAATGTTTATTTAAAGGATTATTTAATAATTAAACGTTCGTAATATTATATAAGTAAAAAAAATCTGTTTTTTTTATGTTAATTCTAAGACTCCTCTCTTTTAATATCATCGTCACAGTAGAATGGAAGGGTGCACAGATAACTCGTTCTTTAAATACAAAAGTTATAAAAGAAATTATCATCAGTTTTTTTTAGGTTAAAGGATTTATAATCCAGCCAAGTTTTAAAGATTCTCCAAAATTCTTTGAAACCGAGTCTTTAGATTATTATGAATCGTTTATCTTCTGGCCTATCTTAGATATATATATTAAATGGCACATCAATTCCTTCAAAAGAAAAATGAAAAATTATGTTCACTACGTCACGCTATAAAAATGAAACGTTTTTGCTTCAAAATATGTAATAATTTGATTTTTTATTAATAGCAATATTATAGATTGCTATGATTAATTATAAATTTAAATTGCAATCGCCGAAGAACACGATTTTAACACGAGATATACCAACCGGTCAAAATGGCCGGTTGGTATATTTAGTGCTAATGTTTATAATTTTACAAGCTACTAAGAATAATTTTACCGAGTACTAATATAGCTTTGCATACACTACAATGTCTTTCCGGATAAGTCCCTATTCATATCGACGCACAAAAACTAAATTTTACAGGAGAGCACATTTTATGTCGTCGCATAGCTATAAGAAGATACGTTTCGCGGAAATAGAAATCGATTTTTCCGGTGGAAAAAATCGAAATGTTGTTACTAGATTTTAACAGATGGTGCCTTTGCTTTAGATGCATAAAATAGTCAGAATAACGCATTTTCGCAAAAAGTGTGGGTTACGCCCTTTTGGCAAAACACCATCGATATCATTTTACGTCGTTTTGAATGTTAGGATTTTACTTTGAATTTTTGGATATTTCCTGTTTTCCGTATACACAGAAATGAGGCGAAAAATCTGTTCTGTCGTCATATCATTCTTTGCGTTCGTTTTTTATGGGTTGTCTGGCTAATGGTGGCCGACTTCTGTGCTAAAAGTTTTACTGAAATTACATATCTGCGGGCAATTGCCAATTTTCCAGTTTTCATTATCGGTCAATTCTATTGTAAGTAATTGAGACGAATAGCAGAAATTACGGACTATGTTTTATTTTGTGAAAAGTTAGAGTTTTTTTATAAATCCACTATTGATGATATTGGATCTACTGCAGGAAGACCACGGCGAAGTACCATTTTCAAAGCGTTTCGTGGACTTACAACACATGCAAAAAGAAAGATAATCGAAGCTAAAGTTAGCAGCGCTTTTTTTGATAATAAATAGACGTATTACAACTATATCAAGAAATGTACAAAATTAGAGGCTTCTAAAGTTCTTAGAACTAAATGGGTTCTAAAAAATCCAAAATTGTCTTACTTATGGTCTAGAAAATGGGAACCTGAATTTTTTAGAAAAACTACTTTTGCAATTTATACACTTCGATATGAGAAATGACCATAGTCAACGGCCGAAAAGAGATAAATCTGCCTTGATCTCAAACGTTTTCGGAATGTTTTCATCGAAAATTGTCAAAACTGCTATGTACCAAGACAAAATAATACTATTGATGAGCAATTGCAAATTTACCAAATACACGCCTAACAAACCCAGTAAGTTTGGAATTAAATTTTGATTCGCAGCAGACGTGACTAATGCAAAAAATGGCAATACACACCAGCGTCAACATCTTTGAGTCAGTACGTCGTCCTCAAATTAATTGAGCCATTTGCTGATTGCGATAGAAATGTGACAACGGGACAATTTTTTTGCGAGCAAATCACCGGCTTCAAAACTGTTAGAAAAGAACACGACTTCGGTTGGAACTATTCGTTCAAACAAATAGGAATTACCGATTGTTGCGAAACAAAATAAAAAAGATATAAGGACTACATTTTTAAGTTTCATTTGTAAATCTAATAATTACACTCTAACAATATATAAAGCTAAATCAACTGAGAAAGTGAGTTTTGAAGCTTTTTTTTTCTTACCGCCTGCATTAATTGGCTAAATATCAATATTTTTTAACTAAATTGCCAATCGGTCAAAATGGCCAGGTATATATACATTCTTGGAATATCTAGTGTTAGTAGTTAGGTATAAATGTAAAATTATAGTCGATTTTAAAATACTAAAAATATAATAAAATAAATCGATAGTAAAATTTGTCACCTACCTAACATCATATACGACATGTAGCCCATTTCGACATCAATACGGTAATTAAGATATGAAAAATAAAAGGTTAAAAAATTTAAATACTTAATATCCTTTCTATAATTATGCTATACGCATCACCATATTTAATAAGTATAATTATTAACCCACAAGAAGATCTTTAAAAATTGTCAATGCTTAGAAATCGATTCGTTAGCACTTTGCCCTTGATCCACTTAAGTTCGATGCATTGTTGCGGTGTGAAATTAAGATTACCTACAATATACGGCTTAATAATAAACGTATTTGGAACGTCGTTAAAATTGAAACGACTTCACAAGCTCCTTTGTCGCGTCACTTTTCAAAAACAAACTTTACGCAGTTCAAAACAAAATCTGGGCCTCCTAAAAGCGATCACCTACATACCGAGCTATTAAGCCTCTATCTATTAACTCCCATTAGATTACAAAATCTTTGTAGAGCAAACAAGGTGAGTAATTTCGGTTAACCTAAATTCTAACAATTATTCTAACATATTTATCATAATTATGATTTAAAAGCCTAATTCTTAACGCATTCTTGACTGTCACAATTGAAAATGTCCTCTGAGATAATTATCTACATGTAAAAAGGCACTATTTACCCATTATAATGGTAGATTTCTTTACAGTGATAAGCATATAGTTATAACTAATTTTATGTCGGTTTATACTTTTTCGTCGTAGTTAAAATTTTTTTACTGCCTTTGATAAAAATCCGAGCACTTATATTTTCACAGAACATGTCGTATTTAGACAAAGTAAAATTACACCTACAGAACAAAGTAAAATAAAGAAGTTATTCAATCAAAAGTAACTTTAGGTTCATTTTTTTTCGTTAATAAGCAGTTAGTGAAGTTATCAAATAAGTACCTATCCTATTAAAATTATGTAAGTACTTATTAAATTACAAACTGTTAATTGAATCGAAATAACAAAGAACGCAACGAATTTTTAAAATAAAGATCATCGGAGTAGGTACACCTACTTAAAAATTATTAATTTGTAGGTACTTATTCCTATTAGTGAAAAGGTAGGAGTGAAAAATACTATAATAGATAATATAATTAGGTTTGGTTCGGTGCGATTCGATTAAATTCATTTAAGTGAGAACGAACTTTTATTGAATCAAATCGATCCGAACAGAATTTTTAAAGGAGGAGAGTGGACTCTTATAATTTTATTTGGATTCTATTTGATTTCATCAAGTAAATAACAAGCCTTCGGGATCTCGAATCGAACAAAAATCGTTCAAAATGAATCTATTAATTAGCAAATTTTCGTATCTCGATACTGTTATTTATTTAAAATGTCGCAGCTTTTATTTTTAGGCAGTCAACTCCCTGTTCTTTAAAGTTATAAGTAATAAGTATTGGATAACAACAATAAATTGGATTATCAACACATCGAAAATGTTTATCAATGTTTATTTTAAATAAACTTCCATGGCCTAGATTGAAGTGATCAAATTTAAACTATGCGTTCATTTATTATATTACGCATAACTGAACAAAGTGGGCCATTTTTGTCGAGGTTTTTGGCTTCAAAAACCTAAATAACACAAAATTTTAAACGTTTTTGTTAAAAAATTCAAATTTTAAAATTTAATTAAAATCATTTAATCAAAAATCTATTAAATATTAAAATATAATTTATAAAATTTCAATTATATTTTAAAAATTATTATTATAATATTAATTAATTATTAATTAATGATCAAATATTATTTATTCAAATATTTCAATTTTAAATATTATTTTATCAATTGAAATGCAACTTACTACTTGATTTATTAAAATTACTTTTAGAAATTCTATTTTAGATATTGAATGAAGATTATTATATATAGATATTATTTATAGTCATTATTGACGCAATTTTAAATTTTGTTAGTAATGATTTTTGTATATTTGACTTTTAATATTTATAATATTATAATAATTTTAGAATCTCAATTACATATTTATTATATATAAAAGTGTAAAATTATTTATGTAAAATTAATATATTATTAAATGATTTATTAAAATTAATAATTATAATGATTATATATTTAACATTTAATTATTAAATTTATTTTATTCAGATCAATTAAAATTTAATGTATTCAGTTATCATAAAAGTTTAATAAATATTTTGAATTAGACATATTACATATTAATAGTAATTAATTATATAAAATTATTAGTGATTATTACGAAATATATTTGACATAATTATTAAAATATTTACTGTTAATTCAAATTTTTTAAAGTAATTTATAAACATTATCGCTATGTTGCATAAACCATATTTAATTTAAAATATAATTAATCGGATAATCAATATTAAATAAACGTATTAATATTTAAATTCGATATTACGTTAATTATAATTATTTAGTTATATGATTTATTTCAATAAATTTACTTAAATCATATTTAACGTTCGATTTATTAATACTATTAATTAATGTATGTATGTTGATATGCATTTTAAACGTTAGTATTATAGTTATAATTATTAATTATATGTATTATGATGCATGTTTCAATTGATTATAATTTCTAACGTATTACGTAATTGTATTATTTTAAATATTATATTTTATGTATGTCTGTAATAGGATTTGTTTAGATTTATTATACATATTATCTATATGATTTGTATATTACAATATTGACGATAGTTAGATACGTATTATGACTTAACGTAGATAGTTAATATTGTTAGTCGTATATGCTGTCGTATATGTAACGATTTCAATATGTTCGATCGATTAACTGAATACTATTTGTTAGATTATTTAGAGGATTGTTACTATTTTACTGAATATTTGGTTATTACTATATATAGAATTAGTTATACTAAATGATTTCTTTTTATGATAAATGATATTATGATAATTTATAGGTTTAGCTCTTGTTGTTAATTATATGTCGTATATGTTCATTTATTGATGTTTTATTTAGATCGCTTTTGATTATTGTTTTAATGATTTTTATTTGTAATTAGCTTGTATTATTACTGAATCTAGATATCTAATCATATTTAATTAAATATTATTCAGTTATGGTATATTACCTTTTATTATTTTGATATTTTATAATACATGTTATATAACTTTATTATATTTTATTAATGAATCGAATTTATTATCAACTGCATTTTATGATTAACTTAAGCAATGAATATTAAGAATTAACATCGTGCTTAATAATTAGTACTACTTGATCAAATTATTGATATTTAGTCTATTCAAGTTCATTATTAGAAGTTTTGTTAAGACGGTTTATATATTGTATCAATTAAATAAATTCTAGTTTTATTTAGATTTCAATTAGCAATTAGTATCATAATTGTACAATTATACATGAAGTTGTTGTGATCGATTAATTGTCGATACATATTAACATAATTCTACTAAAATGACATGTTCGTAATTGTAATACGCTCTCGTTCATTTAATTTGAAATAAATTGAATATGTCGAATTATTTGATATTTTTCATAGTTTTATGAAATTGTTATCGTAATCGTAATTTGTCCTAATTATCAATTTATACTTAATTATGATATTATATTCTAAAGTTAAACTTTTGATATAACATGATTACTCAAATTGATTAAAGTCTATAGATTTGTATCGTATTAAACTGATGTTAAAATGAATTTTCATATTAATTTAGTAATAGCTAAATGAATTATCGAAATTATAACGAATTATAATATTACACGATTAGTGAAAATTACTTCTACGTGAATTTAAGTTAAATATAAATTTATTTAATATACGAGTTTTCATTGTTGAAATAGTTTCGTAATTCGAACTATTGACAAATTTATGATGCAGCGTTATAAATTCTAGTCATTTAAATAATTACAACGTTAGAACATAATCAAATGTCATAACAAATTAGTAAACAAATTTAGACGTAACGAAATTCTAACTATATTACGTTACATAATTTGAGATTATTAAATGTTAACGTATGATTTAATCAACGGTACTAAATCGTTGAAATTTCACATAATTACAGATATGATCTAATTAATGAATTTTAAATTTGAAATACTCGTAACAAGTATTCGAAATTAATCTAATTTAATATCGTTGTAAATGACATATTTACAATTATAAATTACTTTTATAAATTGGTATACTAAATTTGAAATTATATCGCATTATAACATTGATTACAATGTAAATATGAAAACTCGTCATAGAATTAATACTTCATATATTAAGAATATTTTTGATAACATAACTTCAAATTCAAAGCAAGTTAGTAACATATTGAAAGTATGTATTAATGACAATTACATTACCGGTAAATGATATTAATAACGAATTCGAACTACTTTAAATGTCTAGTTTGAATATCCGATATTGTTATGTGAATCTAGACGTGACTAATATATCGTAAGCTACATAGTCATGTAAAATTATTAATGTAATATAAAGCTCTTCAAATATTTAAACTTAAAGTTAATTATAATTATTTGACCTAACTAGTTTAAAATATTCATTATGTTAATTAAGATTTAATCAATTAGTTACTCTTATTAACATTATGTAGTACAAATAAGCGACATCTTATAACAATGTACCTAGAGATTAAATTATAAGTATAACGTACTAAATTTAAATTAATTCTGAAATATTATTCAAATTAACTTATAATATTTATTAATAATTCAATGCATTTAAATGCAATTTAAATAGTAGTTATATTGTAAACATGTACCTTTGAACGTGATTACATTTTAGATTGTCAAATTATTTCATAATTCGATTCATAGTTGCGTTACGATATTGATAATAGAATTTCCTAATATTTAAAAGTTTAATACGAATATACATTAAAATTAATTAACTTTCAAATTGATTCAAAGTTAATAAACTTCAAATGATTGAAGAATCTTTGATATTTATGACATAACTTGAGAATTCTCTGATGAACTTACCTTATCTAATCTAAGACATTAAACATGATTAAGCAATTTATCAAGTACGTCATTGACGTACTTTAGATTCTAAGATTATCGATTTAACTTCACATATTAAACGATTTGACTTAATGATAAGTCGATTCGATACTTGAAACTTTCAATCTACTAATATTTACAAATATCTTGTAAATGCAGTTAATGTACGAATACAACTTAAATGACAATATCTTATGATATACAATAATATTATTAAGTAATTAATTTGATCATATTGATAATTTCCTAATTTTAGTAAAATATTTTGTCATAACGATATCATGAATTTACTGGGACATATTAGCATATAAGAATATTCTATTCGTTACTACTTGAATATATATTGGTTATACATAGAATATTGTATTATCATTTATATTCAAGTTATTGAATTGACATACTTCATTGTTACATAATCTGAATTATATCCTTAATATGTACGATATATGAATTATGTGTTTTCTGTTATAATTAGAATAGTATTAGATATATTAAACGATTCTTATCGTATTCATTGTAATTCAGATTTACTAAGTTCAAGTCGTAAATGATCTTATCGACTTTTATGAATATATTCAATTAATAAATTGATTCAAATGATATTACATAATACTAAATTAACTTACGTATTATTATTTATTAATAATTTGTTACTACGACATGTAAATAAAGTCAATAGATCTAATAAGTGCATTTTCAATAATTATTAAGTGAATATTTTTAATATAATTTACATTAAAGCTTATTTATAATTAAGACATTTGTTCTGAATCAGTAGTTAACACAAATGATATTAATTTAGTATAAGCTAAATCTTGTACATGCATTAATAAGTATTACGTTTAACCATATGTAGTAAATGGTTCAATATGTATGCAACTTATTATTTGAGTTCATTATAAATGACAACTTTTCTATTACGTATGCCAACTACGATAGATGTTCGAATTTTTATACGAGATATGTTATCAATTAAGTCGCTTAATAGATATATTCTTATGTATTGATAATTAAATTAAATAAATTTATAATAATTCATAATAATTTAAATCTTGATTACTAAATTTAATGTAGTATATTTACTTTATTTCAATTTAATTAAAAAGTAATGTACAAACTAATATTAATAAAGCAATTTTAATTACGATAATTTAACATAATTCTTAGTTAATGTTATACTTGATCAAGTATCTTACAAATGTTAGAACAATTAATTAGTTTGAACTTTAATATTATAAAGAATATGTTATGATTACTTAAAATTGAAATCATCATATCGAATGTAATTGACGTTATAAATTGAACGTAACTAGTGATCTGTTTAATGTTAGATTAATATAATTTTTAATTCCTTTAATCTTGAAAGTTCGAATTAATTAAATGACTGTGTTAATTTAAAATTAAAATATCCAATTTCATTATATAGCTAATATTAAATTAGCTATTATATTTAATTTCATAATTCTTTTCTAAATTGAACAAATAGACAATTAGTTAAATTACAAGCATTTCTATTGTTATAAAGATATAACAAATGTAACATCTATTATTATGTTATTTACGTAAATACTTAGGATATTAAATTTAATAACATTGTAATGAAAGAGTTCATGTTCAATGAATCAATAGTAATCTTAAGTGATTAAATAAATACGCTTGAAATTTAAATTATATTAAATTATCAAAGTTAAAATTTATACTTATGTATTTGAACTTAGTAAAATAACTAACTATATTCCATACTAAGTTATTGCATAATTAATGTATTAGATATAAATATAGATCCAAGATTATATTATATATTGAGTTCTAAATTATCTTAATTAATCACATTTCAATTGATGCAATTTACTATTACTTGATTCATTAATACTTAATATTTAACATTCATCACTTATTTATACGTTTAGACGCATTTATATGATTTCATTAATAAATTTCATAGTTTCGAAATCTCTATAATTGTAAACAAATTTAATAAATATAATATTAAAGTTATATTAGAATATTGAATGTCTATAATTTAATGAATTGTCTAATAGATAAATTTAATTCGAATTATTAACATAATGGCAAATTTTAATTAAATATAAATCTAATAAATAAATTTTAATCAATTTTATAAATTTTATTTAAGAAGTTTTAAGTTTCGTACTAATCACTTTTAAATCTATTTCTAAAATATCGATAAATTTTTAAATAATTAATTCTTATGAAAATTTCGTATTAATTACATAACATTCATCATTAATGTAGACTATAATTAATTCGTATAAATCAGAAATTTTCTGTTAATAATGTTTGAATGATCTCTAATGTATTTATAAGTATACAATTATCAACAATATCACAATTCAACATAATTCCATGTAATATTATAATTTTAATTTAGTGGATTAGTTTAGAAGTGAATAATTAATGATCGCTGCATAATTTAATGAAGATCATATATTATAGGTATTTAACATAGTACGTATTTTTATCATTATTAGGTTGATATCGTACTTTAGTTATTATTTATTGAATTAAACATTTTAAAAGATAAATCTATTTAATTATATAGCAAATTTAACCAATAAGTCTACATATTTTATTTGACGAAGAAACTTTAATAATTTTTATAATAATCATGTAGATGCAAATCTAGAACTATTTACTAATTTTGAATCTAAATAAGTGTAAACGCATTAATCTATAAAACATAATTAATGTATTAATCGAATTTGTAAACATTGAAGGTACAATTTTTCAATGTAATGCATAAATTAAAGTTAGTCAAAATTATATTGAATTTATTAATATATTATAAAATATTAATGTTTAAATTATTTCTTTTACTAGTTAATATTAATATTAAATCTTTCATTTTATCAAACAGTTAATTAATAAATTAATACTTTAAGATTGTATTAATATTAATATTATTCAAATTTATAATCTATTTATCGATTGAATTACTAATATAGATTATCATAATTATTGTTATTATAATGGTAACATTGTTTGCAATATGTAAAACATTTGTTAGATATTGGATTTTATCATAGTTCTCTTTAAGTTATTAATAATGAATTTAATATAAAGTAATTATTATTATGTTAATTAATATTCTATTATATTCTAAATAATCATTACAAATTTCTATAATGTTCTGGTAAATTGAAAGATGTATTTGATACAACGGTTTCAAATTGTAAATATAATCGTAAATGATAAGATTTCAATATATCGTATATTCAATATGTTTATAAATGTGAATATTAATTCTTAATAAATTATCAAAAATATCGATAGCAAATATTAACATTATGAATGAAGTTTAATAATTAGTGTAATTTTAATATCAAAGATTTAATTTCTAATAAATAAGAATGCTTGATATTCAAAACTGTTTTTTAACATTTTACATGAATTATTAAAATATAAAGTGATATATTAATGAATTAAGATACATTTGTGATTGATTACATAGTAAATTACAATTATCATGTTATAATTCTAATATTCATATCGAAGTTAAACATTATTAAAAATTAGATTCTAGAAAATTTATTATGTAATTTATTTCAAATTTATAATTTAATTGTAAATACATATACCGTTATAACAGTTAAACTTATATCTTAAAATTAATATTCAGATTAAATATATAATACCAAATTTATATACATTTGATCCGTTTAAATTATATGCTTCAAATTGTCATTTATACATATTAAAGTTTATGATCTTTCACTTTTAAATATTTAATCTATTAAGTATTTCACTTAACTAATTTAAGTTAATAGCATATTTAATTTGATGTATTTATATATTAGTCGTAAAGTTTATATTTTATAGCAAAACTTTAACATTGACATTTTACAATAATATTTCATTAAATTTAATTAATTTCATATAGGTAATTTAAATTTCATAAAGTTTATTATTAAAGTATATTAATTGTATATAGAATTTTAGATTTGCATGTAAATTTAATATTGTAATCTAATGTTGAATTTATTATAAATTTAATAACATAAAATTATTTGTATTCGAATTACATAAACTTTTATCTAAACGATATTGAATTTAAAATAATTAAAAGTATACAGCTGAATAAACGTTCTGATTTATAGTGAATAGTTATATTAAGTACTAAACTAAGTCTTGATCACTAAATACATGTATGACTAAAAATTCAAACAACTTTTTAAATTACTTAAAATTAGTAAATAATTAGTAAAAGATGTTTAATAAAAATGTAAACGTGTAATACACTTATTGACAAGTCTTATCGATTGATAGATTTGATGATTTCTTGTAAATTGCTTAAATGTTTAACGTTAAATACTCCTTTAATTAAGATTATCAAAATCAAATCTTAACGTTATAAATTGGAATAGAATACAATTACTAATTAGTAAACTGTATAATGTTACAACAATGTATTTAAAGTATTATAACAATTCTACGATTACTAACATTAATTATGTTATTTAGCAATTATATCAGATTAATATAATAAATTGTACTTTAACATATAATCATCAATGGATTCGTGATATTATGCTACAAAATATTAGTTATGATCTAACATTAATAGAACGAATTTCAACAATTATTTATATTATTACTACATTAAATTCAATTAAATTTTACTAATTATCTAATAATAATTATTATGCAAATCAATCTAGACGATACTCATATATAAACAATATCATTTAAATAAACTTTAAATCTTCAGATATTTAATTTAAAATTAACAAATGTTTAAAATTTAGTTTTAACTATTAATTTAAAATTATTAAATAATTCTAAATTAGTAATATTTCATTAAAAATATCCAAAAAGTAAGATACCTAAAAACAATACGAAATTTCTATTAAAATAAATTTTAAAAATTTATTTATAATAATTTTTGAATATACCATTTAAAACTTTTAAATTTAAAAATTAAATGATTTTTATGTTAAAAATACTTTAAATTTTTATCATTTTTTATTCTTATTAATTATTAAATCTCTAGCATCAATTAATTAAAAATAACAATTTTAGTTAAATTTTTCCTAATTGAATTTTATTAATTAAAATAAAAATTTGAAATTGCATGGTTTAAATGGAAAGTACGATTTAATATTAGGAACATTATTGAAAATTAAAATTAAATTTTTAAAAATTGGAATAATGAAATTAATTCAATTTTTATTGTATAATGCTAAAGTTAACGAATCAATTCAGTTTTGAATTTTTAATTTAAAAATTTACTTAAATAAAATATTTGTGAATTTATAGTATAACAAAAAAATTTCATCCTAAAAGGTTTTAAATGAATTCTATTATTAAAAATATTCATTTATCTTAATTTGAATTATTAAAAATAGTTAGATTAAAATAAAATAGCACTTTATTATTAAATTTTATCTTTAAAAATTTAATTAAGGGAAAAATTAAATAATCAATAGCTAACTAAAAATTATGATTTTTAACTATTAAATTTAATCATAAAGGTTTAAATTTCAATTATATTAATATAAATTAAAATATAAAAAACAGTTAAATAATTTTAATATTGAATAATTATAATTTCTCAATTGCTTATAATTAAATTTTTTAATTCATGTTATTAAATTATCATAAAATTAATTAATTAACAGTCTTTAAACAATTTAAATGATTTATATTTTCAAACAAAATTTACGATTATTATTTTTAAAAACTTTTTAGTAAATTTTAAACAATTTGTTTAAACAAAATTTATTAATCAATTGGAAAGCAAAAATTTAAAAAATAAATTTTTAATAAGATAATGAAATTTTTTTAAAAAAAAACATTAAAAAATGTTTCATTTAAAATTTTTAAAAAATATTTAACCTAAATAAATTTAAACCAAATAGTAATGTTTTAAGATTTAAATTAATAAAAGTTTTTAAAGGTCACCAAATATAAAATTTATTTAATTTAAAAATTAATTAAAACAATTAATTAATTAATTTTTAAAATTTTAAATATTTTATCTAAATTATTAAAACTTAATTAAAAACCAAATTTATCTAGAAAGAATTTTATTAATTTATTATTTTAAATATAATTAATAAAACCTTTATAAAAATTAATTTCATTGTCGTTTAAAAATTAATTTTATTGCAAATTTTTAAAAAATGGGCATGATAAAAATTAATTTTTTATTTCTAAAAAATTATTTTGGTTTTTTAAAAATTTTAGTTACTAATTTAATTAAATTAACTTTTCCTTACAAATTAAAATAATAAAATCTAAATTTAGAAATATTATTTTGCGACGAAAACGACGATTCTCCCAGCAGAGATTTAAAGGATTGTTTTCCAAATTATATTTATTTATTTAAAAATTTGTAGCCCATTACTATTATTAAAAATGGCGCGGATTTATTTAAAATATTACTCCCTCTGTTCCAAAATGCCATTTACAAATTTTATTTGTTCCGAAATAAGTGTCCGTTTTCCGGAATGTAGGTAGTTGATTTATTATGAAAATGTTCTTTGGAAACTTAGATAGATAGATTTAATAGACGTTTAAGCAGTCATTGCAAAACACCTTCTTTTTGTTCGTTAGTTAAATTTTTTTTTATTTCTTTGAGGGTTGTTGCCATTTCTTTTGAAGATTAATAATAACAAGTATAACAACAGCGGGAAGTGCTTTGTGAATCACACTTTTTAACACTATTTAACGCTTCATATGTAAGTTAATCAATCACTTGATTAAACATTCATAGGCTACTGCGTTTTGTACTCGAAGGGCTCTATATTATTTGCATTCGTACAACATTTTAGAATTAATTCTTTTAAACTAAATCTAACGAAAATACATAGTGCGGACACTTATTTTGGAACGGAGGGAGTGTAATATTATATTTCCTACACGTCTACGCTCGCAGATAAATTAAACCGGATACGTAGGTAAGTAAAATACCTATCTAATGTAGGTATTACGTAGCATTATAAGAAAAATAAAAATTTCTTTTAAAACCCAAATTCCATGAACTTCCAGATTATTTCTAGCATTCGGGCATTCGAGGCCAGAAATAGTTAAATTTAAGACAGGTAGATATATAAAACAGACGATACATATAAAAAACTAAATAATAAGACCCAAATTCGTAAACGAAACTTTCTCATCTCATACCCAATTTAACTGAACTAATCCATGTTTTTATTGGTTATCAAATTATTGACAGTTCCAGTTTCGTTTGATAGTTCGTTATCCATAACGCTCCTCAGTTGTCAAAAACAAAATAGAACTATTTGAGTTTCAATTGAGAATGAGTTTCTGTAGTATAATCAAAAGTCGTCTTGTATTGTTATTTAAAAAAAAATGCAATATAATTTTATTTATTATTTAAATATTTATAGCAAATCATATTAATAACAATTTATTTTTGGTCAAGAACTTTATAGTCACCATAAATATTATGTATATTATATAGGTAGATACTACTACTTTAAATAATATTTTTAGTAATTTTGATTGTCATGATAATAACAACTATTTTCTGTCTGCAAATTGTACTTATTTTTATAAGGACTAGGGGGCTATTTTTGACCATTCACTTACAAAATGTACATGCGAAAATGACGTTACAACAAATAGATTTCTATAAAAATCCATTGTTATGAAAAATCCATTGTAAGCGAATGATCAAAAATAGCCCCCCTGATCGTTTCATTATCTGCTAAATTTATCTGACAGATATTTAAGTACCATAGAAACGTTCGTTCGAACAATTGTTTCCATGGTAAATATCTATACAGAAAAATGTATCAAAAGATGGTGAGAATAGCTCTGGTAACTAAAATAAATAGGCTATTTATGCACTTAATTTCATACGTTGTAAAACAATACGATTGCTTCGTACATTTATCTACATAACTATAATAACAGCCTTTACCAAGAAAAAAAAATATTAATGAATAATAAAATAAAAACGTGATGTGTGTAAAGTTCAAATAAATATAAGTTAATTAATACACGTTAGTATAGCTTATCCAAACCTATATGATGTTCACGTCATCAATGTAAGGTTACTAGATGTTGACGTTTCACACGGTGCTGTCATCTCGTACTTCGTATTTTAACAGTTCTAATAAATTGTAGTCTTTCTTTATATCATCTAATATGTGCGCAAGTAAATCGTCTATAGAATATGTCACTTTCCAAACTTTAAACAGAATTACAAATAAACAATCTAGTAACTTTTTGTTGATGACGTGAACATCATATAGGTTTGGATAAGCTATAGAAATAAGTGTTTTAATTATCGGTTTAGTTATAACTTTATATTAATTTATTTATATATATCGGTTTCTTGTATGAATGACTTCATTTAGAAGCCAAAGACGCCTTTTCGACCCATCAAAATAGTTTCTGTTTCGGTTTACTATTTTATTGAATAGAACGCGAAAATTCTATTCGGTTATTCTATTTAAAAAGGAATACATTTGATGTTTTAAGGCACTGTTTTCATTTAGGGAAACTTTTTTATTATCAGTTTGTCAAAAACCTTCATTCTCGATAAAGGCTAGTAAGTGATACATCAGATATTCAGAGAATCATCAAATATTATCATGGGAGATAAACATAACTATATAGGAAATATGCACGTGTTCTATATTTTATTTTATTTAGAGGCTGTTTTGTCGGTACACCATACCTAACATTATAAGTAGATAATATTAATGTAAAGAAAAACTATTCAATAACTATTTGTGTACGTATTAAATGATTTTTGTAGATTTTTAAGAATACGTTCTCGCTTGGTCGCATTGCGTTAATGAAATTTGTCCACTTCCATAATTTCTTTGACAAACTATTAGGTATAGTTGCAATGAAACGTAGTACCTATCTATTAATGAAATATATAAAGAAATAACAAATTTGAAGTTTAACGAACGCTCTTTGTGAATTTTATGAAATTGTTTACAAAACACTTATTACCTGGTTTTTATATTTGTTAAAAATTGAATTATCACAATATTGATTTTAAAAAATGCAGCCAGTTTGTATATTAAAAAAAACAAAATTATACAAATAGCTACCTACTAACACTCATAATATTTTCTAATTCGTTAGATCGAAATATGTGTAACGTTATATAGATACTGCAACAGGTTAATATAAAAATATAATTAATTATTATTTTAATAACTTCCTTTAACAGTTACAAAAATGAATTCCGAAATATATCCAGAAGATAAACATCTTAAGAGCACTATAATACGTAGAATATCGGCATCTAAATTTAAGAATGGCTTTCTCCAGGTGACAGGAAACATGCGTACCATGTGACGTCATTCAATTAAACCTTATACCCTGCACCACATCAGCTGTTCCATCAGCTGAAGGAAACCATTTGTCCTGTTTATGCATTCTTTTCGCCTACACATAAATTTGCAACCCTGGTTTGCGATCTTTAAAAACGACCATTATATTTATACCGAAACTTCTTTAATACCACTGGATACCTACCTATACCTACCATAATAACATTTTTGAAAAGAAAAAAAATTAGAACGATTAACTATTATTGTTCAGGTAAAACGTAGGTATATACGTACAGACATCTCTTTTCGAAATAACTGAATTGAAGACCATGACCTAGTATTTACAGGATTATATCGCAAAAGTAACTTCGGGATATTCGCCTTTTAATATTAGAGCGAGTTATGGCAAGGCAGAGTTACCTAAGCTTTTAAAAGGTCGAGAAAGAAAACAAGCGAAAAGAAAATTCAATGACCGCAGGCGTGAATTTGAGAGGTAATCTCGGAAAGAAATTGTTTTTTGATGTTGTCAAATTCAGAACATTTCATTTCACAAAAAAGCGTCGCGGATGTTTTATGTTAAATAGTTATTAGACATCTATACAAGAAAATTAAATCGTGGCGTTTATATTTATGATTATTTTTTTTTTATCTTGCAACGAATGGTAGATTTATAATTTATAAGTATGTGAATATTAATTTTTGAAATTTTAGTTTACATAATATGTATATTTATGATATACAAAGACAATGGAAGCTTTTAGATATAGTATCTTTTACTTTAAATTTTCGTCTTTTGGATTAAAATATGTTGCCGTCTCCCTAAAAAATGCATTTCGTTAATATCCGCCTATTTTTGTTTACGCCAATTAGAAAACGATAAATTTCAAACTTGACATGCTTGTCATGTTGGTCTTTCTATCGTTTTCTGATTGACGTAAACAAAGATGGGCGGATATTAAACGAAATTAATTTTGTAAGGTGGTGGTAACAAATTTTAATCGGAAAGATGAAAATTTAAAGTAAAGGGGTCTATAGGTACCTACTTAATACATTTAAAAGAATAAATATAGTAGGTATCTAGTAGATATGTATATTTATATTCTCTCGTCGTGTGGCACCACAGCGTACTACATGAAAAATTAGATAGGTAGCTTTTTCAAATTTTATGGCGAAAATGCAGAAACATAATACTAATCCTACTTCGAAGATGGCGATTTTCTGGTCATATTAGTATTCTGCGGAATAATTCCAACCCGGCTGGATTTTTGTATACCTATTGGCGATTTAAACAATATTTCAAATATAGTCCCCCATCTATACCACGTGTGCAAACATTTTTACAAGGGGTTAATTGTGACGACAAAGAAATATTTCGCAAAATATTGATTTCTCGACAAAAATGGTTCAAATGTAATATATAGCTTATAAAATTTGGTAATTTTATAAAAACAAGTTAATTTTCTTTTCGTAAAACGAATCGTTTTCGAGTAAAACGGCTTACAAAGTTGCACCATTCTAAAATTCATCCCTTTCTACACAATCACTAAGGTAAATTACTTGACGATTTTTTTTTTAATATGGTATAAGCCTAATCTACATTTTTTTAAAAAGCGTTACGTTAATTTTCTATCTTTTTTGCTATTGGAATCTTCTCAACCTCCACAGTTTCTGTGTTCGTTTCCTCTATTTCTATACAACTCCCGCTAAGAAATCTATTAGATCGACGTTTTAATCGGTATCAACAGAAGATGTCTTAGGTGATATCTTCGGTTGGATTTGTGCAAGATCGGCCATGACAACTACACCACAAACAGCGCTAAATGTTGGAGAAAATGTTGATAATTTTAAATATTAAATATTGTAGATTTTACAAAGAAGGCATATGTATATTAAATTTAAAATAAAACGAATTCAACTTATAAGAATCACATTGCGTAAATTTTGAAAATCTCTGCACAGTTAGGGTCAAGTCGCTCCGTCTTTTAAGTAAATTTAAAGCTTTTCTTTCTCTACAAAGAACCAAACGTACACAAACAAACGAATAGCTGACATTCGTCAAAGTCTTATTTAATCTATTCTGCAGCAAGTTTTATAAGCTGCAAATTACATTTGTACCATTTTTTGTAGAAGATCGATATTTTGCGAGAGGTTTGTAAACTTTTGCGCACGTAATATCGATGGGGGGACTTTTAAGAGATTATTTAAAATGCCAATGTTTAGCCGTATACAAAAAACCAGTCGCATGGGAATTTTTCCGCAGATCAGTTCTTTTTTTGTCTAATTTGACTGGGCTAACATGCCTCACTGATTTCACCTTAAACATGATCGATGTAAGAATAAATATTCTCCATAACGATTAGGTATCTACGTAAATTTTGTAATGTTTTACCGATTGCAAATGGACGTTTTATAAATGCACGTACATGAGTGTATAAATAGGTACTTAAATATAGTTTTGGACCAACGCACGTAACTCGGCTTTTCAAAACCTTCCTAGATTAGAGCAATATCTCATATAAGCACATCTCTAATTAAATTTTAACAAGTTACCTAACCAGCGCCTGTTTGGCATTAGATTCAAATTTCAAAGAAAAGACATTTGTCATAAAGAATATCGGTGTTACATTTTTTTTGATTCATTAAAAATTATAACGACGACGAATAAATTGAAATGACCTCAAATTTAAATTTAAGGAAAAGATCCTAAATCGGTTTGCAACTACATAATTTGAACGCACTTATTTAATTAAATTTAGAAATTCCGACCTTTCCGTCGTATAAAACTGAAATGGTCGATTCTCGATTCCAGAAAATGTTTCATTAATGCCAAAGATATACACACACATAAAAGCACGAACAATGTCTAAACAGCATTTCACGAATAGCCGAACACTATCAATGGCACCGCACAACTGAAGGTAAATTTTAGAAAAGTTTTATTCAAGTCCATCACCCTTTGTTACATAAACACCCAACTGTTCTGTTTAAATTTTAGAAAGTCTATTTTATCAGGTACCTGATGGTTTTTACAAGTTCTTTTAAAACCACCATGAATTTGAATCCGAGTAATTTATGCAAGAAGTTTAGATGTGATTTATATTCTTATCCCTTTATGTAATCATAAATGAATTTCATTAATGTATTTATTCAAAGTAGGCACCTACGTACAAGTAAGTAAATAATTTATTATATTGTCAGCATAGATATTTGATGTTATATTATTGAGTCCGATATCTACATAATATTCATTTTGTAAAATACATTATAATTAATTTTTTTTTTAATTTAGATTGTCTATGTTTTTATTTCTATTCCAATTATTATTTGCACAAAATATTATCCCGTGTCAACAGGTTTAAATAATACTTATATAAGTAGCCCCCATATGTCACTGCTTTGCTCTTAACATCGTATTTTTATCTTATTATTGAACACCTATGTTATTTGAATCTTAAAATGACCCTCTTGGGTTTATTGAACCTTATTTAACCCTTCAAAACCAAAATTTTTGATTATTTCTCTTTATTACATTAAAAATTGGGAAAAAGTTATTTATAAGTTGCAAAAATTGTTGATTGTTTTATTAAATACATTTTTTTTAATCGTTGTTTACGATAAAAAGAAAATAGTATATTTTTGTCAACTCTTGATACTTAACCTTGTATTTTTGTACTACTTTACTCCTCAATCTAAACTGTCTGGTATATTGCTTAAAAACCGATTAAAATTGTAGTGAAAATAATGAATTGAACTTGTTTAGTTGTTAATTTCACATGTGCAAGAAAAATATGAAAATTGTCAAGAAATGATAGATGACAGAATAATTCTACACAAAAAAAATACTATTTTCATAATTATATAATATGTAAGTATTTAGTGTTACTTATAATATTTTAAACAGAACATTTAATCGATATGGTATGAATGCATGGAAATCAACTTTTATAAATTGATATCGAGTATTGTTTGCTTCGTCTATCAGTTACCTCCAAAATAAACAATTTTTCCAATTTAAACTAATTTCTAATTTATTTTAATACCTATACCTATACAAACTATACAAACTTCAAGTGTCCTTATAATTCTTTCCAAATATTTAGTTTACTTATTCCTTCAAAAATTCATGTTTTACGTAGACAATCCAGCATTTCTAATTAAAAATATATAATTTTAAATTTACGCGTTTTATCTTTAAGAGTATTTATTTCTATTTTAGTTTCTTTTAATAAATACAACATTGAAGAACAATATTATTCAATTTTAATTCAATTATGATTTATTTTGTGGCAAGAAACATTATGATTTACGAACCTCGATCGTTCTAAATTTGTTTAAGGAGATAAATTGTTTTTACAGGTCTCTTTAACTTAAACGTGTTTCGTATAAATTAATATAAACGACTTGTAATCTATTTTGTCCTTTTGGGACTGTGTGTGGGAAGTACAGATTCGTAGAAATTTTCTTATATCGAATATTGAAAAACTAGCTATTGTTTTAATACTATTTTATAAATGTCGTTTAATAAAATATTATTTCATATAGGTACAACAAACTGTTGTAATAACAGCGTGCTTTTGTTTGTTTCGATAAAAACTATACTGATTTCAGTTAACGTGCAATGCAGATAACTAAATTTAAATTATACGAAAACACAATATTATACAAGATGAACTAAATTACAATATTTCGTATAAGTATATATATACAGAAATAGGTGGGTACTAAATTAAAATTGTAAAGCATCTACCTACACATTGTAAAATTCAACGGTGTTTTTTACAAAACAATTTAAATTTATAATTGTGTATATGATAATTTTATAAACTTTTTCAGTTTAAGAGTATTTAGATGGAAGTACTGAAACTGTGTGTCGTAGCGTTGTGAATATATTTAAATTAAAAGCGCCTTGAACATAACAGAAATCTTTCTTTCCGCAGATAAAAACTTACATTAGAAAAATAAAATTTAGTAGAAAAAACTGTTTTAGAAAAACAAACGTATAAATCTTGAATATTTAAAATATTAATGTAGTTTCAGATACCTATGCTTATTGTTGTAAAGTTTAAAATAGACGTCCCGTTTGACACAAATAAGCATTTAAAATTTTGGTTGCGAGCGAACCTATTTATTGCATTATTGCTATTGACAACCTTTAATAGAACTATCTGTCATCACAATTCAATAACAATGCCGATTTCATGCAGCGTATTAGTCGGTGGTCATCGTTCAATCTTCACACAAACAAGCTGTCAAAACGCCACACACGGAAACTCCGATTCCCTAGATAATGCATAAAACATTGAAACATTGTAATTTATAATACAAAATTTCCCAGATCGTATCTTTTCCATTTTTCAGGCACGCATGTGGGTGGAACTAGCGTTAGACGGACATAAGAGTCATAGTAGCGGGACAACTTCACGGCCAGTGGCGTTCGTTAATGGGTTATTACGGAATAGGTTTTTAAATTAACTTTAATCAACGAATAACATCAACAATACCGAATTGTTCTTAGTTTTTTGAATATTTATTACGTTAATCGTCTCATTTTGTTTTTAACAGCTATTCCGAGCGAAATTATAATATTTTAATAAATAATTTCGCATTTCGAACAATCTATTTTCATCGTGTTGGACAAATTGTATTATACATTAAATATTATATTCTCATCAAGTGGAAGTCACGCAAGTTGAAGCATAAAAAATGAGAAATAAACTACCAGAAAAGTACAACATCGAGTTAATATTGTTTTAAATACTTTAACCTTATGAATATTAACAAGTATAAGTGAATAGTTAAAAATTTGCATAATTAAAAACGAAAAAGGATATTAAAAAAACTTGGCGAAATACAACGAATCTTATTATAGGACGGCGATCAAAGAGGGTTCTTGTTGAAATATTTATGAAATAATAGCGAGACCTTAATTGTAAACGCTTCTGATTAAATTTGACCCCCCGGTTATTTTTCATAATTACGAGCACCGCCCCAGCAAAAGTAATTCTAAGATTAATTCTGAAGTACAGAATTAATTTGATAGTTTTAGGGATAGATGGAAATTATACTAGTTTTTAAGTCTGTAGGCACCTACTTATACATTGAAAATCGTGTTATTGTACTAATAGAATAATAAATACATAGACAGATTTTAATTGCTTAATTAATAGCGGTTACTTTTTGTATACGAAGACATAACTTAACGTTATTTCGGTTGCCTATAACATCCGTACGCATTTGTATCTGGTGGTAAATACAGTCGATGTCGTTTATGAGGACCTCTAAGGGCCGAGAAAATTCGGTCGTTATTATCAATATCGCCCCTCTCCTGACCCGTGCGTTCGATATCAATGTTAATATACAGCTACAATCTTATTGACTATTGACTACTGGCTAACGAAAATGGTATAAAATTATTAGAATAATAGTTTAAAAATTATTATAGTTATATACAGGGTGTCCGGAAAATTGTGTAAAATCTCTCAGGAGGGTATAAACCACGTCAAAATAATGCTACAAGTCCCTATATCTTTTTTTACTACGGCGCTCCCCTATTGAGATAATCATCCCAAAGTTAAAAAATAAAAATCAATTTTTCTAAATAACATTTTTAGTTTTCGTTGGAATTTAAAAATGTTTGGTATACATACGTAATAAACGAAGGTCTTTTAATTAGTGCAAAAAATCTTTTGATACTTCCGCAGGGAAATTAGAGAACCACCACCCCTAAGCTGTCTAACCTCAAAAATTTTCGGAGGTTTAAATTTTTTAATTTTTAAGGTCATTTTCGGATTTCCCAGACATTTTAAAATAAAGAAGGTTTAATTTCATATTCGAGAAAATCATAGATAAAGAATAAGAGATGCAGAGTATCTCAGAAATTATTTTAATAATTTTTTCCGACGACCACATTTTACACGTCTAATTCCTAAAACACGTCTAACCTCACGTCTAAAAACACGTCTAAAACCTCAGGATATTTTTGTTTTGGCTATCTTATTAATGAAAGTTTCCCGAGATCTGCGATAGTTGCAGTTTCAGAAGAATATCTTTTACATGTTAAATATTATATTGACGCGGATTCTAAGGTTTTAGTTCCTCTATCCGAGAAAATAATTATCTCTGTAGGTATCTTATTATTCAAATGTGATTTTCTCGAATATCGTTCATTTTATCGAAATTCAACGGTATTTTTTTTATCATAAAATGTCTGAAAAATCCGAAAATGTCCTTAAAAATTAAAAATTTTGCTTTTATATTTTTCTTATTTTAATATTTACTGTAGGTACAGTCCGGAGATTACGTCACTCAGTTGCAAATAACAAAACCGTGAATAGTAAAACCAAATGTATGTGGAAAACCGAAGAGGCCACGTTCATAAAACACTGTACTTAGGGTACCTACGTATAAAATAAAAAAATTAAAATTTGTTGTATTTTGAAAAGAAAGCGTTATAGGACGTATGTTTATAGAAACTTTTTTATCCTTAGAACAGCTAGAACACGCCTTTAAAGTTTGGCGATACCTTACGAAAACACCCTGTACGTACATATACATAAATATAACTCGCCGAAACACCAAAATTACTAAATATAAATAACATCAAGTAGATGTATCATTTGTATTTATATTTGTATCATGTTTTTGTTAGTATAAAATGCAAGGAAAATACTGAATAACCTGAAGGTTTTTTTAGAAGATAGCGGCGTATATTGATTCCGCAAAAAAACTACGCGTTCAAATCCATAGATGTCCCAAAATGGAGACAGGCGATTACTGTATCAATATTTAAATGCGCGGCATTTGGGATGGATCTGATTCGGAATTGATGCAATAAAGGTACAACCTCGTCGAGAATCCGAAAGCCTGCTTGAGCCTTTCCGATATTTTCCGGTTGTCGATTTGAAAATTTACTTGCAAGAATTTGCGAGACGTTCGTATTTACGTTTTAAAATTTCGTAATGTCTTACTTGAACTAATTTTATTAACCAACCGAACAGGCACCTAGGTAATTAAAAAATATAACGAAGTAATTTTTGTCTAATCGATTCCTAAATCACTATCGCAAAAGCTGAAATTATGTTGCAATAAAATATACAATTCAAACGCCCACAGAAACAACTGATTTCACGATAAACTTTGAAAAATTACTAATATCTAAATAAATTTCTAGAACAGCATTTGTTAACGTCAAATTTACATCTATATTAGCTAAATCTATTTTATGGTCTGACAATACAATTAAAAATTTGAACCAAAATTTTAATCTAGATATCTATTAATTAAATAAAATAAATTAGGCGTTATATCGTAATTAACGCAATTCATTTATTTTAGAAAATTAAAGTTGTCAGAATTTTAATTTCCCCTTTTTTTCCTTTGTTGTGTTTTATCTAATACGTTCAGGTGGTTTGTGTGCCTAATGTCATTTCGTTTCTTAAAAACATATTTGTATGCAGGTACTTATGTTTAACATCTAATTATTTCCTAGCTAACGACATGCTGTAAATCACTCGAGTACGTTTAATATTAATTTTACTAATACAAATCACTATGAAAACCATAATAATTATGATAATTATCGAATTTTTTTAATAAATATTCTCAATAGCGTTTAATAGACAATCAAGTTTCGTCGATTCTATTTTACTTACAATAACAATTAGATTTACTTATACATTTAGTTAAAGTTACCTAGCTGAAAAACTTGGCATTTTAATATAGTTTGCGAGCTTTTCGAAAGTCTCGTATACATACATCAAAGCGCCCATGTATAAAGTTAGCAGACCGAGATAGTTTTACGTGATAAAAATTTAAACATACTCAATCTTGGTTTACTATTTCTCGATCTACTACTACTACTACTCGACAAACTTGCATTTGCACTTTGAGTAGGTAATAAGTGTCATAATATGAGTATTAAGTAAACAAATTATGAGATATCTACAGTGTGTTAGATTTTATGTGTCACAGCAAATATTTCGGCTATTGCATGAATTAGTAAAAGATGTTGTATATGAAAGTTATTAGATTATTTATTCTTAATAATGTGCCAAAATCAGAAAAACAATTGAACATCAAATAATTCAGATAAAGCAAATAAATTTAACATTTTAAATGGAACGTACCCAGTATTATTACATATTCTGAAACTACAAGAATTTATCTTTATAACGATATATCACATATTATACTTATTTCATTAATTAAAGGCGTAATAGGATAAATAACCGAACGCGTTGAACACGTGCAGTGTAAACAATATACCGACGACGCACACTTTTACCCTTGCATGTTCTGTTAAGCAGAGCCGAGGAGGCCGTGATATGCGCTCACTTGTTATCGCTATCGTGTCAAAGTGGCTAAGTAAATTGTTAATTGTTAATTTTCATCTCGTGACACATAATGAGGGATAGTTATTATTCTAATAATGAAAAAATGGATATGTTGAGAGTGTACATCAGATGCAACGATAATCCTAAAGAAGCTTCTGTATTGTATTGAACCTTGTATCCAGAAAGGGTACAGTCACATCCTCGCACGTTTGCAAGAATTGAATATAATTTACGAAGAAATAGATATTTTAATGCTACAGTGCGAAGACCAAGAAATGAGCGTGCAGCACATGATGAAGATGTGACATGGTGTTGGCATATTTTAGAGCACATCCGAGAAATTCAATCCGTGAAGCAGTAGCCGACATAGGTATAATTCATCACAAAGTATTTTCTATTCTAAAAAAACATAACATGACCCCCTATAAAATTAAATTTGTTACGGTTTATCAGCTGGTGATACTGATAGAAGGCTAATATTTTGTAACTAGCTTAACAATAATCAACATTTAGTGGATATCATTCTTTGGAGCGATGAATCTAATTTTAACAATAACGGAATTTCTAACAGAAAAAATTATCATTTCTGGGATACAGAGAATCCACGTCGAATTCGGGAATGCAGGTTCCAACACAGATTTTCTATTAATGGCTGGCTTGGTGTATTGGGTGATACTATACTAGGTCCTTATTTTTATCGCGGAACGCTTAATGCTGAACGGTATGCCAATTTCCTTACGACAGAATTCGAAGAATATTTGGATGATACACCCTTACAAGTGCGTCGTGATATGCGGTTACAACAGGATGGCGCACCTCCTCCAGGATATTTTAAACGAAAAGTTTGGTGTGAAATGGATAGGAAATGGTGGCCGGCACGATCGCCAGACCTCTCTATGTTGGACTTTTTTGTTTGGGGATATGTTAAATCAAAAGTTTATGTTACATGATCTTACAAATCGCATTCATAGGGCATGGGCTCAAATAACACCAAACACGTTGCAAAAAGTGCGACGAAATTTAATAAGCAGATGTCGGGAATGTATTACAAACAACGGGGAGCACTTTGAACAAAGAATTTAGATGTTAGGTATAGGCGTTACATACAATTTTATAATTAACTTACTTATTCACATATTGGTTTGTTCATAATGTTGTATTTATGTTGAATAATCTGTTATTGAGATTGTTTTAATCAACACATTGTTTATACTGTCTACGTTTTCAACACGATCAGTTATTTAGTGTATTACGCCCAGTTAATTAATGAAAAAGTATAACATGTAATATATCGTTGTAAAGATAAATTATTGTAGTTTCAGAATATGTAATAATACTGGGTACGTTCCATTTAAAATGTTAAATTTATTTGCTTTATCTGAATTATTTGATGTTCAATTGTTTTTCTGATTTTGATGCATTATTAAGAATAAATAATCTAATAACTTTCATGTACAACATTTTTTACTAATTCATACAATAGTCGAAATATTTGCTGTGACATATAAAATCTAACACACTGTATACTACACGTAGGTATTTACTTTTATTCTAGTTTTATGTTTTCATAAAGCAAAATACAGAATTAAAAAATTTAAAATTATAATTTAAATTAATTTATTTAAAATTTCTTTTGAAATACTTTTTAATGGGTGTGAAAAATGTTCTATCTTTTCTGTCCTTTATGTCTTTTCAAAATTACGTACATATGTATGTATCTTAATATGCACCTTAACAAAAGATGCTTTCGTTTGGTTCGATTGTCTATTTGCTTAGTTTATCGAGAGTGCCATCGTCTGTTAGTGCAAGTTTTGTTACACCTATTTTCTGGTAAAAGTCTTGAACGAAATAAATCTTCGAAAAGCAAATGTGGGAACTTTGAAAATTTTCCTAAACGGATTCGGCATTAAATATTGCGTAACTAAGAAGTTGATAAACTCAGTGCCCTAGAAACTAAAAAATGTATTGCAAGGTTTAAATCCGGTTAAGCACTTGCGTGTTGCGCGTATCCGAGTTTGTTACCTTAGCAACGGAGGGTCGCTGGGTCTCCGCTATGAAACGTAGTCGACGGGGTGCCCCACGTGCACGGGGAGAATGACGCTAAATTTGGGAACTGTATCGTCATCGCTGCACCATTACTCTAAATTGAGATGAAATATTGTTGGAAATGTTCTGTGTTCTAAGTTTTGTTTGCGAGATATTTGGGTTGAGCCGTTCGTAAAGAGGATTAGGGCCAGACTTTCGTTTGTTATTATGTAATAGCTCCATTCAACAAATTTCCTTTTATGAATTTTTCGAGAAAGAAAAAGGTTCAATGAAAACGTTGCGCTCTGACAATATTATCCTTATAAAAAGATTATTAAAGATTATAAATATTTAATATTTAATCTAAAATGATAATATAAAAAATATTAAAATTTTAAAAAACGTTTAATAAATATTAGTTTTTAATTTAATTTAAATAAGTTTTCAAATAAAACTAAAAATATTAAAAATTTTATATCAAAATTAAAATTCATTAATTAAATAAAATTAACTTTAAAATTTACTTTCAAACTAAAACATTAAATTTAAAAAAAATTATTTTAAAAGTCTTAAAAATAATTATTTATAATAACCAAGTAAATAAATATTTTAAATAATAATTATATTTTTAATAAATTTAAAAACGTATTTTAAATATTTAAAAAAATTTATTCTTAAAAAAAATTTTTAAATTTTTAAAAATAATGTTCTTTAAACTATTAAAAACAAATTTCATCATCTAACTCTTAAATTTAATTTTAAGAATTGAATAATTACACAAAAATTATTATCGAATTTACCAATTATATTAAATGTAAAATTTAATACTAATGAAAACTTATTTACATTTTACAATATGAAGATGATAGGTTCTCAACTCAGAGAACGTAAATCTTTACTAATAAAGATTTATTTTCTAAAAATTAATTTAATAATTCCAATCTAAATGTATGAAGTTAAAATTTAACTTGGCTATTATAAATTCATAAATTTTAGTACATTCCTAAAAGAATATAAAATTATTAAGAAAATAATTAAAAGGTAAAAGTACTATAAAAATTTTTTAAAAATAGAAATTTATAAAATTAAACAAATTTTAATAAATTCAAGTAATATAAGTTGTGTTCAAATAATTTTTTAAAAATTTTTTACTTTAATAATTTAAATTTATTTAGTAATTAGTTAATTAAATGTAATTATTTATATTTTATTATGTATTAAAATAATTTCCTCGAATGAAAAACATCTTAAGTTTTTTAAAAGCGTTAATTTTTAAAAATACCTTTTATCAAAATTTCTATAAATTTTTTCCATTTTATATGTTCAAAAATTGTAATAATTGAAAAATCAGTTTTCAATATTAAATTTACAGAAAATGTTCTACTCTACAGATGTAATGTGCACATTTAAATGTATCTATTTAAGAAAAGCTTGACAAGATGTTCCGTAGGTAAAATGTAAATTTAAAAAAAGTAAATTTAATTTTTTGGAATAATTTTTAAACTGGTGTAAACTATTTAATTTATCCTTAAATTACTTTCTATTTCTCAACCTTAAATTAAAATTTTAATAATATGTAATTATTCTATTGCTTTTATTGAATCGAACTGTTAATATTAACTAAAGAATGCTTAAAATTGCACTTTGACAAAGATCCGATAAGTAAAGCAAATAATCAAGGTAAAAAATGCTTTCAAATAACAAAATTATATATCTGAATGTGATTTTATTATAATAATATCATTCAAAAAATGACATATTCATTGAATGCTGCAATAACTAAATAGTTCAACTAAAATTCGTGTAATAATACTAACGTAAATTGTATTAACAATTTAATAATTAGACATCAAAAAGAACTTTTATTTTAAAATGTGAACATTAAGAACTCTAAAAGGAAATTTAAAGAAAATTAATATACGAAATTAAATTTATGAAATTTATATAAACTTCTTATATCATAATAATATATTAGCAAGTAATTAATATTAACAATAATGTTTGTACTATTTAAAATAATTTTTATACTCACTTTAATCTAAATATTTGAAACTTTAATTTTTAAAAATGAAATCGTTAAATTCTATGCTTAATTCGAAGTAATGTAAATCTAGGATTCAATTTTAAAAATTTACTAGAATTACGATATTTATCTTTAATTTAATGAAAATAACAAATGTTAACGGAATTCATTCTAACTGTAAAAAATATCTAAATTATGTTTATAAATACATAATTAAGAATTAACTGTTGAATTTTCATCAAAGTATGTTAAATTTATAATAATCTTAAATTTATTTTTTTTTAAAAAAAGTTTTAAAGGAATTAGTTTTATTAACTTATAATGATAATTTTGTCTAAAATAAATATTAATTTTAATTAAAATTTAAATTATAATATATGAAATTTATATTAATTAAATGTAAAATAAATAAACTTTCATAAATATATTATAAATTTTAAAAATCTTAAATAATATATTATGTTAACTAATCATTCAAAAGTTAAATGACTAAATAGAAATATAAATAAAAGTTAATACTGTAATAAAGTAAATCTAAAGCAATATTGAATTGTAATTTATCAAACAATATTATGAAAGATGATATAATTAACTATTAATGACATCATAAACATAAATGTACATTAGTTATAAGAAATTATATAGATGCTGTAGGACAGTTCGATTGTACCAATCGAAACATTTAGTATACATAATGTTACATAGTTATATCAAAACTAGTATAAATGACAATATTTTACACAATGAATTTCGTAGATGATCTAATTAATTATCACGATCAATATTAGACATAATTAAGAATTTACACTGATTCATAATCAGTCATAAATGTACAATTACGACAAGAATATTCTAAAATATATAATTTGAGACAGTAAACTAAATCTAGTAATAATTTTATTTTCTAATAAAAGTAATGATCTTACAGTTTGCAAATACTGTTCATATCGAAATGAAATATTTACAATGTAATCTAATACTCATATACATATATGGTATACTATACTTTATATTACTCTAATTTGAATCAATCGTGATGCTAACTAAGAATAGATTGATAAGATGTATAATGAAAGTCATTATCTAAGATATAGACAGAAGTAACTTAAAATATCAATCAATAAATCTGATAGATTCAATCATAATAAGTCAATTTATCTCAATAACTTAATGAACTTATCAAGACTAATCGAATACAAACGAAATCTATAGACTTACAAATTGCAACAATTTCAATATAAAATACTATATCAAATCATTAGAACATTATCATAGTTTAAAGTACTTTATAATCAGTATTCAATCTACATAGACTATTCTATGTAACGATTAAAACTTGTAATGAAGCTGATCGTAATACAATGAATTGTCATGTAAACAATTTATCTGTCTTATTTAATAGAAAACTGCAATTAGTTCAAGTATTCAAAGTAAATAATAATCAACTAGCATTCTATTGATAACTATGTTCATAAATGTAACTTGAACTATTTACACGTATTATCTGAACAATTCCAATTCAAATATTCATAGATTAAAATGCTTGATTCAACTGATTTCAATCATGAACTGTAATGAATAATGATATCATATGGTCAGAAATCTAGAATCGTTTACAATACTTTATACTGAAAGTAGTATACATAGATCAGCAATAATTCGTAATTGATATTCTACGACTTCAAATGTTAAAGATGTCACAATCGACTAACTTAAATAATGATTTTTGAATGACTTATTCAGTAATATCATTCAATCGAAAGCATGAAAGTCATTAATACTAGAATATACTCTAGATCATGATCAATTACCTAATAGTCTCGAATAAGCTAATCAATTTCGACAAATTATAATGACTTACACGTAATTGCCAAATGTTAATCGTACAAATTACACTGATAATGTATTCAATAGATTCGTAAAACTTTAATCTAAAGCAATTCATGAATGTTAAATAACGAACTAACAAATGCTAACTGAATTCGGTTACTAGATTACGTACAGCAATATGCGAATACGAGTATTAAGTAATTTAAGAATACTATGATTGAAATATTCGTAATCAATTACTCAAGTTGCATATAACTAGCAAGTACATGCAATTCTGATACAACTATATTAAATTGTGAAGCATACTGCACGATTATACATTAATACGTAGATCATACGTCGAATTAAGCCAATGTATTTGACTACGATGATGTTAGTCTCAATAACGCTAATCTGACTATCTAGACTGAAAAAGTCAAATCGATAATAATACCGAACGTAAGATGCTACAGAAATCTCAAGCTAATGAAATTGTAGATACTTAGAACTGTAAAAAGGTACGATGTAATAGAGATTCATTTTAAATACGAATATCTAATTCGCAATATCGATACAACATATGAATTAACAACTTGACTCTGACAAGTATCGATGAATTCGACATAGTCCAAGAAGCATATCGAATATCCTTCTGAATCGAATAACAAATACTCAGTGATTCGAATGTTCGAACACGATTAAGATCAGCAAAGTTAAACACGATGCAAGACCGACGTAATGAATCGTGACGAGTTAGAATCTGTTTCAAAACTGTTCAAGTAAGATCGTATGAAAACGAACTAACTGTCGGACTATCGGAACTGAACGTATACTAAGATGACATGTAAACGACGATGACTTTCAATCAATTGGATGCCATGCAGAATCTAATTGCAAACGATTACGCAATGTCTAAGCTGTCAATATCGACTGATCTTCAATGAGTTCAGCTGGAACGAAAATCAATAGTCCGATTCAATCGACAGCGACAATCATGATATCATGTTGCAATTATTGCCGAAGTAAATCGATTCTCTCGAAATTGAATTATGATTTAGAGTCTATGAAATGAACAAGGTAAATCAATATAGGTACATATCGAATCAATTGAAATAACGATCGATACGAATCGACATGATACGATATATCGAATGAACTCAACGAATAAGTTGTAATTTGACGGTCGTAATTGATCGAATTAAGACAATGAGCAGTGATTTCGCTAAATTAATGATATTGATATAGACGATACTTAATAGATTTACCTTCATTATGAAAGTTTATCGAAATGTAACAATATAATTTACAATTTTAACGTTATTACATTACGATAAACACTAGTATCAAATTCAAAGATCTAAATTAATTAATTATTATAAATATGTATAAATACAATTATAATTGACTAGTATTTAATCAGTATAATTTGAAATGAACGATTAAGTATTATACGAATTACGTATCGATCACTGAAGTATTGATATTAAGAATAGCTAATAAATATAAAACATATTACTATCATGAAAATTAATAATGTAGACAGTTTACATAATCGAAATATACTTGAACAAATACTATATATAAAAATTATTGAATAATACATAATCACATTTAATTTATCGAAAATATAAATAATGATAGAATACTTTTAAAATAACATTTAATATTATAAAATACATCGTGAATATACATTTAGAATATTAATTGATTAAATAATTACTATAGTTAAAAATTACTATAGACAATGATTACATAATCAATTATTACGTATTATAAATTATTGTACAGAATAGTATTATAACTATTAAATAAATAATTATAATATATAGATATGAATTAATATTCAATTGTTTAAAAATTAAATTATATTAACAGATTGACACATATGTTTAGAAATTTATACCGATATTATGTACAAATCGTCTAAATAATTGTATTAGAATATTTACGTCAATAATATATTGAATTTTATGAAAATGATAAATTTTTAATTTCAAACGATGAATTATGAATTAATCGATCGTAATTTTCGAAATATCATTAAAAATATCGATTAAATTAGTTAAATAATATTCGAATATATTATCAATGATTAAAGCAATAAATTACATGTAATATCATTCAAAGTAATTGCATACAATTGATCGAATAAATTTCAGATAATACGTATTCACAACATGTTCGATATACAAGATGTACATATTACTAATTAGATGTCAATTAATACAATTGGTATACTGATTAATAATAGTAGCGAAAACTAATTGCATAGTCATTAGTATTAGAATCAATTAATCAAGTCTTTTAATAATTCATGACATAATATATACATTTAATTAGAATTTAAATTACATATTTCAATTTATTACGAATAAATGATAACGATATTAATTAATTTATTTCAATTTACTATTAAATAATATGAAATAATTACTATTATTAAATTATGATAATAAAATAATTGATTATTATCTAATTAATGAATAGTTATTATAAATTTCGAAATTAAAATGTACATATTGATATAAATAAAAAAATTATAAACTTCCGATTACGAATACATTATATTCAATATCAGATTCTATATATAAGCAGTTTATTCCATACATAATCCATTTAAAATTGCATAATTGAAAGAATTCATGATATTCTTGAATCACAATAGCTGTATTATCATATAATGTATCGTAAAACTTTTAATTCAGCAACTTCAATGATTATAATTATAGCGAATTTAGTTTAATTAAATCATAAATCAATATAAGTATATCTTCCATTACATGAATAGTATAAAAATTCATATGACATCGTAAATACATGATCATTACGCTATAAACGTCTACTATTACAACGTTAATTCATAGTCTTATATTATAGAATGTTCACTTCGCAATTAAATTAATAAAATGTGAATACGTTAATAATCTATATAATCAATAGGTATCAATTAATAATAACGTAATCATTAATAGTCGATCTTATAGTAAATAATTAATATTATGTAATATCAAGATTTAATAGTATATACGATTTGTTTATATCAGATTGAAATGTTAGTCTTAATTACTAATATAGTTCGTATACGATTAAATCTATCATCTTAACGAGTTAAATTATTCAGTAACGTAAAATACTTAAGTCTGTTATTACAAATTTTACAATAATCATAATTAAAGATACATTTCGAATATACATATTACGTAATTACTGTAACGATTTAAAAAGTATATCACGTTAATACATTTAAATAATAAATTATATAAATAAATAGATACAATTTAATTAAATTATTAATCGAAATAAAGATAAATAATACATATAATTAAATAATTTTAGTAATCAAAATTTAGTTAATTAAAATTACTTTTAAATATTCATTATTGTTAAATAATTGCAATTAAAAATTCAAATTAAAAGCTAATAAGAGTGGCTAAAGTACCATATACATATCCAATTATCACAATTCTATCATAAGCACCAACTCCATAGCTCCGTAGTTTATTTTAGACAAGATTTAATTTGTCTTTAGCTCGCCTATCTTACAATTGCCATTATGGTAAAATACCGATATGAAAAATAAAGAATATTCCTCGACTTATTATTAATTTAGTGTAGAAAAAATCATTATCGTCGTACAAAATTTTCAAAATTTTAAGCGTGATAAATAAATCATCAAATCAAAGTAGAACGTGTGACCTATCAATCGAAAAGTCTGGTTAGGTTGAGCTGAACGAACTTCTGTCTAAAGTCTTTTTTGAGCGAAGGTTTTACAAAAGGTTAAAAATCCTAAAAATCGACTTTTGGGACCCATTAACGGCCGCACCTTTGGAGCTATACAATTGAATTTCAGTTAAAAAGTTATAAGGCAAGTCGAGTTCTATGTAAAGTACGTATTAAAAACGGCAGTTCAAAAAATCGGCACCAACTCCATATAGTACGTACGTACCACGTCCGTTTGTATTTTGTAAACAAGAAAAAAACATTAAATAGTTAAATTCAGTCGTTTACTTTGGTTCTTTACTTGGTTAAGTAAGTACAAGAATTAAAATATTTTTTAAAATAAAAATTTTACTTTGTATAAATTTAAATACAGACGTAGTGCCTACATAACGTAATGTTATCGACAAATTAAACAACTGCGTTGTGTTTAAAACGAACAATTGTTAGTCCGTCGATTACCTGCATATTAATGTATGTACATTTTAAATAGTGCTGTTTCGAAAACAAACATAGGTAGGTATACGAAAATGTTCGTTACAAATTTAACGGAATATCTCAACAATATATTGAATAATTGCAGGAAGTGTTTAGTGATGCCAAATTTAAATTTATCATTAACGTTACTAACCACCGATTTACTGGTTTGGAACACTTCTGCTGCATCAGATGCCCGAATATTAGTTAAACGAACTGCAAAAAATTTGCGACTGTCTGGTTAATATGGGATTTTGCATGACACGAAGCAGGTCTAATTTTAGTAAAGCGTTGTGATAACGGCTCGTGAGGGTAAGAGGCACTTATTCTACGGACATGCGATTTACAACTACAAAGCGATGGAGTTTCTATTAGTAGATATCTTACAACCGTGACATGCATTGTAATGCATTCATCGCTTCACTTACACTAATGTATTATCTATTTCCTCCGGAAAAACGCTTCATCATTCAACACGAAACATTTATGATCGTTAATTGTTGTAAACGTTATATAATACTTTCGGGATTAAATAATCATTAGGAAAATGTATTGTGATATTAAAAACATGCAATAATTATTAGATATACGTACTACACCTGCATAGATCCACAATTAATATATCGCAGTGTAAAAAAATAATTTTGAAATTTATAAAAGTCGCGAAAGCTACAGTTCGCAAGTTATTTTAATTAACGTTGATAATTCTCGGGATAAATAAAAATAAAGAGTAAAAAAAAAATTAAAAGTAGAAACACGGGAAGACCTTGCAAGGGTTGTTTTCATCTGTAAACGGAAAGCATAATTAAGCACGGCGAGACGTGCCGTACCGCCGATCGCACTTTCTGATTAATTCCGCTTTTATTCTAGGCATTTTAAGTGCAATTTAACGAGGACCCGCTTGCATAAAATTGCAGAGACCGAAAAAAATTACGCCAGACGACAATGGCCGATAATGAAGAAAACTCCAGACCGTGAAATGTACGCGCCCGATTCGACTATTGTTGTTTGACACGGAATCTTGGCGTAACGGGATTTTTGCGAATTCGCTTTCGGTTTTCGATGCAATTTTTAATGAACACAATTCGACTTTGTCATAAGCACACGGTCCGTGCAATATTATAAGCCGAAGTGTAAACACGAATGACAAAAAAATTAACTAAAAAAGGTATCGGGCAAATGTGCCGAAATTAAAAGCGACCAATTATCCGCCAGACTGTGACCGCCACAGGTCAGCCGAGACGAAAGCTCAGGTGTCTGCATATGTATATAATATCGGAAGATCTACATTATTCCCTCATGCACCGTTAACACACCACGTTTTGTAAACTTAAACCGATACCGAATTTATTAAAATGTCAGTCAGCATTTGAACTGAACTTATATAATAGGTACGTAGAGGGTAAACAGTACAGTTGTTGGCCATCTGACAGTTATTGGCCGCGCTAATTTAAATCTTTCATATTAAGAGTTTGATTGAAATAATTAACATTTAGCCTTCGCCAGAAAGATCTGACGACCTTGCGCTATTTAGGCACCTAGATTTTATTGTGATGGCTTCGATGAGCTTGTAAGTTTATTTCTTGACGCGAACTGTGTGTTGCGTATGGAGCCATTTCGTGCACAATCTTAAGATTTTGTTAAGCCGAGTGGTGGTATTTGATAGGTTTTTTTGGCGACTTTGATATGGTAAGTTTTGTTTTAGTTATTGTTTGTTAAAAAAGCACGAATAAATACGTATTTTACTACATTTACAGACATTATAACTTATAAATTCTGCATATTTTACGGGGGCCAATAACTGTATTGAAAAATTGGAAAAATATAGCGATTGACCATTTGGCCAATAACTATAGTTTAGGACTAATGCCTGTTTTATTAGAAAGTTTACATTAATATGTGTCGGAATATTTTTTAATTTCACATTTAGGAATTTCGGATGACATAACTTTACTGCTTACAGTTTTTGGCCACCTGCCAATAACCATCATCTTTGGGTGGCCAATAACTATAATTGGTTGGTTTTTACCTTTGTAGTTTACAATATTATTCTGTTCGAAATGCCAAAAATTGAATCTGGAGTGACCTATAAAAAAAAACCTATTCGGAAGATAGTTTCAAAAGGGCTTTAGAAGAAATAGAAAATGGTATGCCGCCGAGAGAAACATCCAGAAGGTTTGAAATACCAAGGGCAATGCTGCAATTTCGAAGAAGCAATAAATTCGTCAAAATCAATTGTGGGCCAAATCCCATTTTGTCCCATGAAGAGGAAGCTATTTTAGTCAAATGGATCATAGAAAATCAGAGAAAAGGATTTCGTAGACGTAAGGAAGACTTGCAACTATCAATGACCAAACTCCTCGTCCTAATCCTTTTACGAATAACTTTCCTGGTGATGGGTGGTATAAGCCATTCCTTCGCCGTCACAGCGAACCCACCACAAGGATGTCTAAAACCGTTACAGTTGTGAGTTCAGCTATTTCAGAACTTGATATTAAAAGATGGTTTACGAAACAGAAGCTTATTTAACGTCTGAAGGCTTAAGGCCTCTTAGAAGAGCTCACTTTAAGATTCAAATTCGCATGTTTTACAGAACTTTCGCTAAAGATTACGGCCAAAATAATAATTTTGGAAATTTGATCGTTGCATTATTATATTGTTTTAAGTTATAGAATTTGACGTATGTATTGATTTTGTAGAAAAAAAATGTTTATTTTCTTGTAATTCTTCAATACAATTTTCACTATATATATCTCACTACTATATCTCACTATATACCAAATAAAAGGCATTTTTAAACCTGAAATTTAAACAAAAATAAACATTTTTTCTACAAGTCTAACGTCAAATTTTATAATTTAAAATAATACAATAGTGCAACGATCAAATTCTCAAATTTATTATTTTGGCTGTAATCTTTAGTAAAAGTTTCGTAAAACAAGCAAATTTGAATCTTAATAGCTCTCTTAAGAGACCTTAAGAGAAATATTAAACGATCCATATGTACGTTTTATTTATTTATAAATTAAGTCGATGTTCGTTTTACCTTGAAAATTAGTCATTTGTGCTTCGACAATCTGCTTCTTCACTATTATGAATTTAAGTAAAATTGAGTAAGGACAGGCTGTTGATAAGGAAAATGTGGTTTAAACCATTACAGCTACTCCCCCATTAAGAGATTTAGACTTATTTTAGTTACACCCTGTATGTTATATTTATTTAAAATTTTATGTAAATTTATTTATTTTTATTTATTTAAAATTCATTTACAAATAAAGGTTTCTTTTTTATTAATCCTTGTTGTTTTTTATTTGAAAAATAACCTTTATAAGTGTCTGCGTACGATAAAGAGTGCAGTCCAATAACTATCTTGTGACGACCAATCACCGTTATTTTGGTATAATTTCACTTAGACCATAATGCACCACAGAAATACTGCAATTATGTTTAAACTATTTAAGAAAAACGAAAATTTAGAGTTTTCTGAATGACTTGATGCCGCCGAAACATTTACATTTGCAACTATATATTTTTGGCGAGCGAAATAAAATTGTCTATTGCTTAAAGGCCAATCACTGTACCGTTTACCCTACTTAGTTTATAGTAATCTACTACACCTAATGTTTAAATTAAAAACAATTCACGAAATTGCTTTTTATTCAACTTAATTCTTTTTAATGGAGACAAACATTTAAAATGATATCGGAAATATCATTTTTTTATGTAATCATTACAAATAGAAAAAGAATGAACGATGTTTTTATCCACCCCTAACACGGGGTACTTTGGAACAACAACTGATACGGTTAACGCCCATGATTATCAAGGTGATATTTCACCACCCATACTGCGATTCGAACCCAGGACCCATCGGGCGAAAGGCCAGTCAGTATAGGATTATTTTAAAATTATCGTGGAACGTCTTTTTCGCGCGTGACAAGTAGGTTTTCTAATTGGTTAATAAAAATTGGAGGTAAATCGAATTTGTGTTAACTTCAGAAATTCACATAAATAGATTATGAAAAGTAATCACAATCGAAACAGCTGTCGCTTATATCCTCACAAACATTTTTATTACTTTACATTTAAATAAAGCTTTTTATGGTGTAGCGGCAATGGAAATGAGTTTTATTATACGTTTTGGCATTTAACGGTTACTTAAGAATGTACAAAGTCAAAATACGGAATTTAGCGTGCATTTTTATTTAATTATCTAATCCAATTAATTTGTATTTTTAAACAATATTTGCATAGATTACCTACTTTCACAATGATTTTTAACCAGGTTATTTCTATCGATGATTCATTTGGATTTAACCACACATAGATAACCTACAGGAAAACATTAAAGACGCTTCAGTTATCATAATACGCTTTAAATGTGCAAATTACAGGTAATTAATGGTATTCGGAAATTTTCTTTATTTATTTACAGCTAATATTTGAATAATTGCGCTACACGTTATTTCGCGAAATGACGCATTCGGGTTATTACACTTGAGGTAGTAAGTATATGTATGTCGTTTTATATTTTTTTTACTTTAACCGCAGACGCCTCCAAATTAATAATGTAGTCTGTAACATTGTGAAGTGCGGCGACCTGTAAAAACCGGAAGTGCCTGTAGAGGTGAATCAGGCACTCAACAGGTCACTTGATCAGCTAACATCAAAACACAGAGATGACTCATTTATATATGTATTTACGGTTTCTATTTGAATTGAAAAATTGTAGACTTGGCACATAATAAATTTTACGTTGCGTCGGTGCGATTTGTAGCTTCACGTCCGTGTTTAATTTAAAGTTAATTACTATCAAAATTACAAAATGGGTGATCATTTTTTATAATTATTGTTTACGAAAATTATGGTAACGTAAATGATAATGTAAACATGTTTAACAAAGTAATACTTGAACGACTTGAAAAGTTCACTCGGTAAATCAAAAATGCTTCGACACACAAATGACGAGCGTTGTCGACAACATTATCGTCTAAACGTTGTAGATGCAGAATTAATAAAGACTTTAATATATTTGGGTCATTAAAGCTGATCGGGATAAATTTAATGTTTTAGCCTCGATGACGATAGCGGGCCAAGTCGTGAAAATATTGACGGAAATGGAAAAAGGGCCAGGTGCGGCGACGACGCAGCCTGCCTGTGGAGAAACATCTTGAAAAAAAAATACATTCACGTATCCTTTTGACTTCAATATTATTAAGAACACCAATAGATGGAAAATAGATAAAGCAAAAACGACACCACGTTGTGTGCCAACTCGAGTTCTTTCCTCAAATAATTTTCTAGCCGGAATGTTGTCGGTGATTTCTATAGGTACTACAATCTCGCGGAATTTCCAAATTTATTTAAATTTATTTAATTTAAATTAATCCACTTTTTCAACTTTTGGGGCATGTACGGTACTAAGAAGTTATAATATCGATGACGTTTTGACAAAACAGCGTAAATGACAAAAAGTAAATTTTACAGAAGCACACGTTTTGTGTTGTAGCGTAACTATAAACAAATACCTCCTGGAAACCGGATTAAATTTTGATCTATCAGCTAAACTGCCCATAAAAGTCCAACAACCGCGAATATGGAGAGTTTACTGTACATCTATGCGTATTTAAAATTACTTTTAACGTTTTATTTTCTGCATATCATTTAGCTTTTTATAAGTGTTATTACATCAATCATCCTTTGTATTCCTACTAATGTCTATGAAAAAAAATGGGATTTGTGGCCATCAATCGATGGTCGACAATTTAGAGAGCTCGATTAATGTAAAATTTTCCCAGTTTTGAATGGATGATTTCGTTGGGTAAACATCATTACTGAAATTATATGAATAATTACTAGGTAGGTATAATTACCATTAATCTTGTTTTGTGATATCAAAGTTTCCTCGATGCGATATATCATGTGAATGCTAATAACGAAAAACGCCTCTAGTGGTTTAATTGAACTAATTCGAATGAAGCAAACAGGTGTTAATTAAGTATAATAATTTATGTTGTTGTGCGGAGGCTAAATTAAATAACTCCCGTTTTACTAATTACTCATTTATTAAATTTCCAATAAGAATATACTAATAATACCTCAATTTTTAATTTCCTTTACGCTTCAATTTAGATTATTTACATTATAATCGTTAGCGCGTTTTATTAAAACGGACTTTTCGTTTCCGTTTAAAATCCAAATTAACCTTTCGCCACAATAATATTATTTACATAACAATGTATAATAATTATTAAGTTATGTTAGTTAGCTGCTAATTTTATAGCTTAAACGGTATTTAAATTTTAAGTGGTTACTATAAAAAATAATGCTAATTTTAAGCGAAACTTAAAAATAAAAATGATGCAAAAACTATATAAGTAGTCTTTTCGGCTCGAATCTTGTTTATCCGGTGAATCAAATAATAACTAAATAACAATCTATATCAATATTGGAAAGAAAATGTGTCTTATCCTATTCACTAATCAAGTCCCATCACCACCAGTTTCACTAACTGCATTAGATTAGATACTCATTCAGAAACATTCAATAATTTACAATATTAAATGGAACGTACAGAAACACTCTCAAGAATAAAAACAAGCTCTTACAATTAATTATCGAATGTAAAAAATGCTTATAATTGAATAGAAGACTAAATTAATAAACAAAGTAATGTAGGTACTATACCGACTCAGAAGAAGATATAAAGAACGAAATCAGCATATAAGAGTACGGTCTTAATAAAATTTTAACTTCAAAATCGACAATCGATCTTTGCAAAATCGTATGAAAAATAGCGACAAACGTACACTCGAGCATAATAAATAGCTAAAATAAATTAGACACATCCTTCAAGAACAACTTGGCTATAAATAAGTAAACGGCCCCAGACAATTAGAACGAATCAAAAATTCGACTAGGTGAAAAAGAAAAATGTTTGAAATACATATTGAAGAAAACATTTCTAAAACATTTAATGGAATTGATAAAAAACATCATAACAGCCGAAAATAGCAACATATAATTGGGTATTTCTCCACTAATAGGAAAAGCGGTGACTCACGCAAATTTTACATATAAAATAGGTTTTGTTTGGTTAGGCTTCTATTAAAAATGAAAGTTTATAGTTTATTATACCTACACTCGTTTTATGAAGTTAAGATTCAATTTGATCATTTTATTATATTTGTTTAAACATATAAAATGACAGTCTCCTGGCGTGTCACCCGAACATGTTTTTGAAAATATTCTTTTTAGAAATTCGAATAGTTTGTAGATATTCAAAAAAGCGATAATAATGTTGCTAAATTTTATGAAAATGTCTTTTTTTTTCATTTGAAAGTAATTATTAAAAAACATTAGCTCAACTTTGTCTCGAGAGTCTGGAAACAGTCCCCCCTGGTTCAACTTTCAAATTACGCTTTTCTTAATTTATGCCACGCAAAATCGTGTTCCAGCGTTTGATGGAACGTAATGGGTATGAAATTCGTCCAAATGTCGTTTAATGCCGATGCTATTTTGTTTAGTGTTACTTGAGTGTTTGGCGTTGGAATATGTGTCGGGGGCCGCTCTAAACAACAGTCCTCTGACGTGCGAAATTTATGCTTTGTTTTTGTTATTAAACAATTATTTGTTCGTTTTTGTTTATCCAAGAAAGTTATATACTTGTTAAGAACTGTAAATTAATAATATCTACTATTATTAGCGTTTACGATACTTCGAAATGTTGTTAGATTTCACAGTCCCCTGTCAGGAATTATCTCTATTTCAGGTAATTAAACTCTTCTAGATGCCTCCTAAGGAAAAAATTAACTTAAAAAGAAAAGAAATATTAACAAGAAGAGAGAAACTAAATGTCGTATTAAAAATAATCATAAAAAACTCAAAGGAAAAAATGAAGGAAAACAAAAAAGATAAGAAAAACTAAATATTTAAAAAAGAAACAGGTCAAATATAAAAAACTACTTTGTAGTTGTTACTTGCTACCAATAACTCTCAATAAAACTTATTTATTTCATAATAAAATGTTATAGGTATTTGTTTATTATAAAAACAGTACCCTGTCTCGATTTTTCACAAAATCTATAAATTTTCATTTATAAATCCTATAACACATCAAATTTCCTCTGGCCTTTTACTGCACACGGTGTAACTGATTGTTATTCTCATCCTAAACTAGACGTTTTCATTATTTAACAAAAAAAAAGTGGCGAAACACTTTATAGGGAGAAGTTTCCCAATTAGTAGAGAAATGTCCAATTACTTTATTGAGAGCGAATAAATTAGGAAAATCGATAGATCTTACAACAGCTTGGTGTCATCACTATTCGAAGATGAATAGGCGGTTACTTCAAACGATGACAATAACAACCTACAACCAGATATTTACCAACTTCAAAGAATATGTAAGTGCGTGATATAAAATAGTTTGGTAAATATGTTCTGCCGCCGATCACGTCGTATAAGAGATATAAGCAACTTATACACTAACAATAAGCCCTCGAACTTTAATTCTCTTTTACGAGCAAGCGGACGAGACGTTAAACGCTCGGATACGCAAGAATAATGCATAGGAATTTACCAGAAAAACACTATTTACACAAATGGGCAACAACATACCTACAATAATAACAAAAATTTACAAAACAGTACCTATCTAACTATTCATAACAATTTTACTTTATTAGGTAAATACTTAAACTTTTCGAAGTAGGTACCTATGTATATATACTTGTTACTGAACTGAACTATGTATTTCTGAAAACTGTATGTACTTAAAAACATCCAAAATAAATAAATCTAAATTGAAATGGTTGTGTATTGTTCAAATGCAAATAGCGTTTATTTTAATAAATTAATACCTACACATTTTTTCTCTAGTTTTCTTTGGAAACTAAAATAAATAAATAAATAAATCCCTACGCGTTATTCTCAACGCTAAAAGTATCATAATAAATCCTACAAACTACGTACCTATATTGAACAACTGAATACTGCATAAAAAAACCTTTTCAAATTCCCATAACGTCATAACTCGAAAACAATTATTGAATACACAATTCTAAACAAATTGAGAATGAATTTCAAAGAACTGAAATTTTTCTCCAAAATTCATTTGTTTCGTTTTTTCATTTTCAACAGCCCTGATTGTACGAGCAAATCATTTTGATAATAAGAACTTTAATTTGAAAAATACGTTTACTAATGAATTATTTATGTAGATGTAAAATAATATTTCCTTAGAATGTTTTTAAACAAAAAATACATTAATTTTAAAAACCTCAACAGTTTTTTTTGTCAATCTTTTAAGCAATATGGTGGAGTTTGCATCTATTATAGTTATTCCTATCAATTACTTTCGTTCAGACCGCGACCTCGATTTCAAATTATCAAATGTCATTGTAAAAAAACAAAAATAATCTTACTAAATCTTAATAAATATAACTTTGTGTTGAATGTAAACTACGGGTTCATTTCATTTAATTGGCTCGACGAAATATACGTACGTCACAGTATCGACAGCATTTTGGCAGGACGTAACCCACACTTTTTCAAAAAATAAGTTATTCCGACTATCTTAAGCATCTAGGGCAAAGACGTCATCTGTTAAAATCTGGTAACAATATTCCAATTTTTTCCACCGGAAAAATCGATTTGTATTTCGACAACTTATGCTACGCGACAACTCGAAATGTGCGCTCCTGTAAAATTTACTTTTTGTGGGTTATGTCCTGCTAAAACAACGTCAATTTATGGGTGCTAAACATATTTAACGCAAAATAATCTGTAATTCATTATTTTTCATGAATTAAAACGAAAGTCTACTTATATGTAGGTACTACCTAATATCAAAAAATGTGGATATTTTATTTTTTTTCGTAGATGTTGAAAAATATAATATACATACCTCTAAAAAACGCAAAATTGTACATTTAAATTCGAAAATGAATAATATTCTAGTGGTTACCTAATTTAAACAGCACAAAAGCAAAATACAATACTCGCTTATATGTACGTATTTATTTTACTTTTAAAATAATGAGTATTGAAGTAAGAATGAAATAAACCAATAAATCATTTTGAATCGTAATTGTACTCAACAAATATTACACAATCATAAAAGTGTCGCTTATTTATACACCTAACGGCGAAAAACTTTAACTTCGATACAAAAATTTTAAATTACTTCAAAAAAAAAAGATCGTCAACCTTTTCTCAGCACATCTGTAGAGACTTCTGGAACGCCCATCTTTCACTATATCGAAAACGAAGTCTTCACAAAGACGAAATGTACTACACGAATAACGCGGCGCGACCCACCGTGACACGTTCTCAAACGTTTGATAAGATTTCGAACAGATCGTGTCATGCAGGCGTGTAATGTCAGTAATTAGAAGCGAACTCGTTACCTATCCAGATGAGTCGCATCTGAAAAGAAGTTTTCTTTATTTAAATTAATGAATTTATAAAACTTCTAGAAAGATAAATTGCAAAATAAACTCGACGATTTGGCGCAAACACATTTTTTTTGAATATTTTGGTATTAAATTATTTGTTAGAAAATGTACGTGCCTACAGGGTTATCAGTAAATACTGTCACGCGACCGAACGGACGAATTTTCTCGGTTTTCAGCACTTTTCAGACTTCTGCAATTAATTTATTCGTATTCTGTGCGTTATTTTGATCTATAATCACTGTATTCTCCGCTATATTCTAGGAAAAATGGTATCAGAAGAAGACGTTGCCGCCATCGTCTCCCTGCACAAACGGGAAATGCCGATTTCGGAGATCTCAAAGACGCTCAAACTCCATCGGAAACAGGTCCACCGCATCGTTCAGCGTTTCCAAGAGACAGGAGGGATAAAGGACCGTCAGCGAAGCGGAAGAGCACGAAGCGCAAGGACCTCGGAGCTGAAAAAGAAAGTGAAGAAGATCCAGCGCAATCCTAAGTGAAGCATCGCAAAACTCGCCAAGGAACACGACGTCAGCTACGGGACCATGCTCACGCTTGTCACGAACGATCTGGGACTCAAACCGTACAAGCTCGCCAAAGGACAAGCCCTGACGGAAGAACACAAGACCTCTCGACTCGAAAAATGCCGACGAATGAAGACCCTGAGTCGCGGCGAAGCCCTGCAGCGAATTCTCTTCACGGACGAAAAGATTTTCACGGTGGAACCCTATCGAAACTCCCAGAACCAGCGCGAATTGCTTCCACAAGGCTCTCCACGCGTCGTGAAGGTCGAAAACGCCCATTTCCCGAAGTCCGTCATGGTGTGGGGCGACATTTCCGGATTGGGAAAAACGAAGCTTGTTTTTGCCCCAAAAGGCGTCAAGATCAACGCGGAAACGTATCGGGAGCTGATTCTGGAAGCCGCCGTTCTCCCCTGGGCCGAAGAGAACGCGGAAAACGTCGATTGGAGGCTCCAGCAGGACTGGGTCCCGGCCCACGGTGCGGAGAAGACCGTGGAGTGGTGCGAAGCCAATTTCCCAAGATTATGGACGAAGAATGTTTGGCCCTCAAATTCGCCGGATTTGAATCCGCTCGAATTCGCAATTTGGGGCATCATGGAGGAGAAGGCCTGCGCAATCAAGCACAAGTCCATCGAATCCCCGAAGCGCGCGCCGAAGAAGGCCTGGGATGAAATAATGCCAGAAATGATCGCGGGCAATTTTGAAGAATTTCCGGAAGCGATTGGACGCCCGTATCGCCGCCGAAGGCGGTATTGTATCTTGTACAGAATTTCCTGCTCTTTCGAATGGTATATAAAACGAGTTGTTTTGTTAATTCTGTGAAAAGTTATAAGTGTTTTTACGCGTGACAGTATTTACTGATAACCCTGTATGTACACCGTGTGTCAACGAGATCACCAGCACCCGTCTTTTGCCCCTTGTTTTTCAAGCTACCGAAATGGAACTCGGCACAGTTGATAAAGACGGGAGATAAAGGGGATTCCGTTTGAAAATCGAAAATTATCGTCACTTCCGGTCAAATCGGAAATCCGAAAAAATCACACATCATATCAAAATATGGCATTTTGCGGCTTTTTCAACTCTGCCGAATTTCATTTCGATAGCTTGAAATGTAAGGGACAGAAGAGGGGTGCAAGTGATCTCTGCGATCGGTATAGTGAATTTCACAGTGAGAATTACAGTATTGCTCTTATGATGGATGGTGTTGCCAAACGTATTGCTAAAAGTTGTTTAATACACACTTATAGACCGCAAACCGGACTGATTGTACAAATCGAGTAGACAATAAAAAAAAGTATAACAAATGTTTTTAAAATGGTTATTTACAAAGTTTACGATGATTTTACCTGGTGGTACTCAGACAACTGAAAACGTGACTAACGTAAAATTTATTATACTTGTTTGTACAACGACTCATTATTTAAATAATTAATTTTGTGAATGTCTACAATTTATGTATTATATTAACATCAAATGAACGTTGTTTACGGCTAACACGTACCTACAAAGATATTATTTATTTTCGATTGGTAACTGTTTAAGAACCCCTGAAAACTCAGCTGTTGAAAGTATTACTTATTCTAAGAATATGCAGCCGCTGGTAAAAGTAAAAATTACATTGCCCTATGCTAGGCTTTACTGAACTCTCAATACGAAAAAACGTGGAAAACCATCTTTAAATAAAATAAATTCTACATATAGGTATTATATAAACACGCAACAGTAAGCAACCTACTACTTGAAAAACAAAAGAACAAAAAAACGAACGACTGTTTCAACGAGAGAGGCACAAACTTCCATTCAAAGCGTAAATAATTAGCTAACTTGTATTTGCTATTGAAACGAAACGAGCAAAGTGAAGTTGACAGACTAAAAAAAATCAATATTCATAATTATATAGTAAGCCGATTACCTAACTACATTTACTTAATTCGCACATTTCGCAAATTTATGAAAATAGTAATAAAAACTTTGTATTTTGAAATTATTTTTAATTAATATTATCGAAACGTCTTAAGAGTACTTAATTAATACGTTAAATTATTTAAAAAATTGCTCAAGAAGTTCATATTATATACAAATTGTACTACATAATATAAGTATACTCGTATCGACATTTATATGTACGCGGTATTCAAGATAGTTTCCAATGCGCGTCATCAATAAAAAGTTACTAAATTGTATATCTATTTGTAATTCGGTTATGTTTGAAAAGCGTCATATTCTATCGATGATTCACCTTCGCACATATTAGATGATATAAAAAAAGACTACAATTTATTAGAATTATAAAAATCCGACCGCGCGCAAGCCTCGGTATCGAATTTTCATATCGCATGTCAAAAAACTCATTTTTTTCTCGAAAAAAATACATTTTTTGAAAAATAATATTCACGAGAAAAATTTATAAGAATTAAAAAATATATCGCTTTTTTTCGATTATTTCGAAAATGGTGCATTCTATCGAAAATTATAAAGAGACACGATCGGTAGAGAATTTTATGCCGATTCTAAAACATATTTCACATTTCCGATCCGATGAGTAATAACGGAGATTAGAATCAAAAAAAAATTTTTGGACGGCCACTATTTTGAAACGAGTGGGTCGATTTGGCTGGTTAACGAACTCGTCCTTCGTTTTCGTAAAGACGATACGCTGTCCAAATTTCAACCTTCTACGATCAAAATTGCGATCGGAATCGTGTCCACAAGAAATTGATTATATATATGACTGACCCAAAATGAACGACCTATATCTTCGTGATCTAGGGGTCGAGATCGGAGAAAAGCCAAAAGGACACGTCTGGGTCCCATCATTAGACAGACTGCAATAGCTTTATTTTCTATGAAAATTCGCTAAAATACGATGTTTTATTGTTGACGTGTATTAAAACCTATCTTGGATAACATATAAGTTAATGTTGTACGCCAAATTTTCCACAATGTTTTACATAAGTATTTAACATTTATTCAAAGGATATAAATTGGTCTTCGAATATTACAATTGATTTTTACGAAAATTTTCGTGGAATTTCAACGCGTCAGTTATTCGTCTTTAAAAATTATATAGAAAATAGATATTTAATGCAAATTATTTTGCACCTTATAAAACAATATTATTTGAAAAATGAAAAATCTAAGTTTGTTCGATAAAACGAAAAATTACTTACAATTAGTAGGTAGATATATAGAAAAGGAAATGATGATTTTGTGAATAATTTATTTACCTACGAATTTAAAATTAGTTAACTTTTCCACTTAACGATTTTCGATATTCAAATTAAACAATTACTAATAAGCTACCTAAAGGAAAATAAATTATTAAATAATACGATCTTTTCGCCGATTATCAGCTCGATGACTCACTAAAAAGTCACTGTTACGCACAGCATTAAATTTAGCATAATGGATAGCACGCAATTTTTGTAACCTTTAGCAAGCACGATTTAAATGCCAAGCCATTTAAAATTTTCCAGATATACACTGCAAAAACTTAATAACGTTTTCGTAATTTATATGCAATGTGCAAAATATCGTCCTACTAATAGGTAGCCGTTAAACAGAAGTTATTACGTTTTCTGATATTTACCATGCGCTAGGCATTGAGAAACCTTAGCAATTACATTAGAGGCGTAATATAAAATTTTATTATTATTTTTTTCGGAGCAAAAATAATAAGTAGTTTCGCGGGAAATGTGAGTATAATTTGCGAAATAAAACTATAATAAACTACGCTTTACACATTATACATCAGATGATGGAATAAAGAAGCGTGTCTCCATTCATCTGCGAAATCTGATTCCACATTCTAGGCCCTTTTATTAAGCCAGTTGCCTAGATACGACACCCTTGCTTCCAATCATGACACAAATATAAAATTCCATTCGATAGTTACTGGGTATTGAGAAAAATGTTTCTCCCTAGCGCGACGCGCTATTTTATCTCCAAAACATATTTTTAAAAGGGTCGGCGCACTTTTCGATCGTTAATTAAATTCGCATATAAATGCAGATAGGTATACTTATACTTTCTAATCCAACATCAATAGGTACCTACGTAGATAATTAAATACACGTACGTACATCTGCGTTAAATACAAAAAGTGAAGTACACGATTCTTAAACGTATTAAACGTAAAATTAGTGTTAGTTTCATATAGTCGTTGTTTCGTTTATAGTTCTTTCAACAATAGAATTTGATAATTTGATATAAGAACTGGTGGCAAAGACTCTTAAAATACTTATGTCCGGTTTCGCAAAAGTAATTTGACCGCTTAATTAACTAATCATTGCTTAAAGTTGTCGGTCCGTAAAATATAATGACGTTTAAACAAACAAAAAGCATATAATAGTACCGGAATATACAAATTTGTTTTTCGCGATTCGAGTTCCAGGTCCCCGTTTTAACGATCTAGTTTCTTCCCACAAACGACCAAATACTTATTCGGTCATTACCGAGGGGTTAACGATTTTTCGGAAATAAAATAAAATAATGAACGTTTTACAAATTCTTTAGGTTGTTCATTTTTAAACGTAAAATTTCCACTTGGAAGATTTAATCGAAATAAAAAGTGCACTCGACATATTTTTATCGATATTCAATAAATTTACGAAATAAAAGACGAAAAAAATAGTGAGTAGGCATAATAATTTATTATTAAATAAATTAAAAACCGGTTTCGTTGTTTTACGTTTATTCAAATATTTTTACGAATAAAAATCGTTCAAAATGCTTTTAAAAATGCATTCATTATGTAAACCAGCGGGCTAAAAGAATAAGAATAGGCTGACGACTACCAGATTCACCAATTCTATCAATTAATGCAATTACAATATCTATACATCGTCACATAGTCACGTTTGAACGAAATTTGTATATTACTTACTTAATTATATAATGTATATATTTTTTTAAATATGCTTGTTGAAAGCGCAATTTGCTATCGAATAGGTACTAATGTAATTGGTTGTCGATATAATTTATTAGATATCAAACATTACTTCATCTCTCGTACCTAATATCGTTTTGATTAAAATTTTCAATAATTGTGTAGAAATTGAAAAAAGGCTGTAAAAATATAGAATTATCTAATGAAAAAGTTGTTCGCATTTATATAACGTAAATAGTGTAAATACGTCGTAGTATCTCAAAATCCGAAAAAGCTGGAAATAATTATGAATTAACAAATATTAAAATAAAATTTATTTTTAATGGAAAAAATATTTAAAAGAAATAAAATTGTAGTTATAAATAATATTACCCACTAGTGTGTAGAGAACTATTAATTGTCTGTTTATATTGTATAAATGCATTATTCAAAATTTAATTTTCTTAGGAGAAACTTAACAAACGGATGCCCGGCTTAAGACGTTTCTTTTTCGGAATTTTTCCGAACTACAAATTCGACAAAATGGAGTGTAATACATTTAGGGCCGATCTTTTCATCTTCCATTTAATTTAATTGACACATATTTACCATAGAAACGTTTGTTCAAACAATTGTTTTCGTGGTAAAAATTTGTCAAGTAAATTTATTGGGAGATGAAAAAACCGACCCTTAATTGAATATTGATGGTTTATTTAGCTCAGGGACGAAATTAAAATTAACAAAAATAGCAAAACTATACCGATATTTTCTAATTTGACGGATTCCATAAAACGGCGTATAGTAAGTACGTTATTTCCGCATAATATTTCACGTGAAAATTATCGATCTTTAAAACCGAAATTAAAATTTTCGAAAAAAAAAATCAAGACCATAACGCGTTTATTCAGGCATTTTCCCGATCGATTAATTCGACAAAATCGCGCTCGCTTAATCGAATTCGACATTATTAAAATCTCGAAAAAACACCTAAATTACCTACGCTCAAAAAAAAACAAAGAATAAACTTTTAGAAAATAAAAAACTAACTCGAACAATAATTTTAAATATTATCACTGCCAAAATTTTACTTAAAATTATACGTTTCAGAAATTCATCTTGATGATTCATCAAAATTTCTAGGCATGCAAAGAACGTTCTTCTATTCTTAACTTTTTGAACTTTCCAATAACACAAACAGTACCTACGTTCAAATTTTTAATATGAATTCAATGTTACAAAATATATCCTATTAATTACAATATAGCTTTATTATTAATGGATACCTACTACGTATAGACTTATAACAAAATATATTTCAACATCGTAAAAAATTATTACAAAATTCTAGACATTATTTTTCTTTATCGATAATACATTAAAAAAATACTCTTGAAACTTAGTTAAACTTAGACGAACGTGTCAGATCTTTTTTTACTATATACTCCTTTAAAGTTTCCACTTCCTTAACTAATTTCTTGTTCTTATTGATTAAAAAATCGTCGCACACAATGTCCTTAATGGAAACGCTGTTGATTTTTTCTATTTTTTCTTCTACGTCCACAAACCCTTTGACTAATGACAACTTCAAATCCAAAAAACAGCGTCGTAGATGACGAAGAGACTCTGCGAGTTCTAATCTTATTTCATTTTTGAACGTTTCTGTTTGGTTTTGAATTTCCTCCCTAACCGCATCTCTTACTATCTGCTTTAAATCGTCCAAGGGCACGTTACACGGTTGTGACGAAGCCACGTTCGAACTAATCGTTATTGGAGAAACTGTAGTGTGGGGTAAATTTTCCATTACGACCTTCGGAGTTGATGATAATTGTTTAGAATTGGCAATAAGTTTTTGTTCCGGTGGCTGATTTATATTATTCTGATAAAGCGATAAACGCTTAGAGACGTCCTTCAATTTTCGAACATCATCTGAAATGCCCACTCCCACGGAACTATCACGTCTCACGAATGCTGGCGAATCACAACTATTATCCAAACCTAACGCCAAAAGAAACGAATCTTCGGTTTCTTTTAAAGGATTTTTTTCTAAATCTGTTTGCATATGCGCACTAGGTTCGTCCCATCCTATTAATCCAAGAGAATCTATACTAAGATTTTTACTTTCGTTCTCCTGACGTTTAGGAGTGTCGCCTTCTTCTATTGGAATACTAAGAGAACTATTGTTATGGTTGTTGTTTGATATTTGCACCTTTTGAAAATGTGCGTGGCAAATTTTCTTCCCTGCGTGAGCGGAGAACGCCGAAATGGGCTTGCTGAAGTTTCGAGTATCGTAAACGACGACGTTTCCATTTTGAGAACCTAACCCCAAGTATGTTCCGCAATGACTAAAATCTAAAGACGTTATGGAACTGCTAACTTCAATTTCAATAATACATTTCTTGGCGAGCAGGTCGTAAAAAGAAAATCTACGATCCATGCCTCCGGTAATTAAAAGGTCCGATCGTATCGGCGAAAATGATATATCCGTGATGGGTGCATGGTGAACTTTTACGTCGCATAAAGTTTCGTTCCTATTGATATCCCAGATAGCAAGTATTCCCTCGTCGCTGCCAGCAGCTAGCATGTTTCTTTTAACACGATGAAAATTAATAGCCGAAACAGTTTCAGATTTTGGAACGGCGTAAGAACAAGACAAATTCGCGGTCATGCTGTTAAAGACCAACACTTTACCGTTTCTGCACGCTGCTGCTATATGACTGTCTTTTGAATTATACTGTACGCAAAATGTAGTCGAACTAATTCTAGGAAAACGTTTTCGTACACTTTTGGCTTTTATATCGTACACTAAAATTTGACCAGAAAGTGTGCCAATGGCAATATTTTTCTTGGTGTTATTTTGAAATGTGGCACACGTAGGTTGATAAATATCCGAGATAGTCTGCAAAACTTTTATGTTATCTTTGACGCCTATTATTTCGGCAGAACCGGAACTTGATACTAAAACAATCCAAGATCCATCTCTATTCCAAGATATAGTCTTGACAGGACCTTCTTCTGACTGCGCAGATTTATAAAATTGATGAAGTTCACCGTTGGACCACTGATGAAACTTTAATTCATCAGATGATGTTGCAATTAACGACATCTGTGATTAAAACGTATTTTAATACACAGTCTTGAAACATTAATAATATTTATAGAGAGAAATGGGGTGTACTCCTAAAAGGTTGATTGCCAAGAATAAAGAAGTTATTATGTAAGGTAATAGCAATTGATTTCTTTTTTTTTAATTGAAACTAATGTAGTTGACATATAAACATTAGGGCATACTTTCAAACTACCTACGTAAGTAGTAGATAAATCTACAAAATAGATATATTATTATAAAATTTTTATTAGATACTGAAATTGAAATTTGTTTAAACTTATTTATCTAAATCGTATATATATTTTAAGCTGTTATCGATACTATAATTTTAGAAAATAATTAATAATGTTGTATTTCGTCTTGTTAACCACTTTAAAGAAATAAAGAAAAAAAAATCAAACAAATTTGTTAAAATCGTACAGTTAGTGCCATCTATCGATAAGGATTAAAACAAGAAACCATTTCGATGAAATTTATTTTCTTTAAACCGATTAAATATTATGTGTATGCGCATAAAATTATTACTTTAGATAAATTCTTTCATAATTATTAAATAATAGAAACATTTAATTGTAAATTGTCAAAACAGTCTTTTGAATTAGAAATCTACAATTTACCGTCGATTGTCGGTAAAACAGATTCTAAACCGGCTAATTTCACATGTTAGCCACGTAAATCTTGTACAATTCACAGGTTATTAATTTGCAAAGAATATTATTCGACAAAATCGTAAGTATCGTAGATTTTAATAAAATATTTCACATAGGTGCTTAATTTAAGGTGTGTTCTAAATTGTCGATAAGATATAAATGTCAACTTAAAAAACATTAAATTGATAAGGAAGTATTTCACATTTACAATATATTATGTTTTATAAATGCTTACCATTATTAATATTAATTACTGCATGAGTGGCACATGAACTATTTCTAGCAATAAACTTTAAATGCAATTGCAAATTTGATGTTTCTTAACCGTTAATTGAGATTGAACGCTTGTAATAGTGGCGACACCGTTTGATCGTTTCATTTACTACGTTTTAAAGGTGTTATTTTAAAATTTGAAATATACAAGGTTTAGCATAAGTTTTGGTTCTGTACAGTATAGTAAATAATTGTGTTTTTAGGTTTAACCATGATTACCGATGTTCATTTGGCCGTATTAGCAAATGCGCTAGGAGTTACGCTTTTCCTGTTGGTTTTATTATATCACTACATCAACGCAAATTATTCAAAATAAAAATTTAACACTAATAATGTAATTGTAACTGTTATATTATAAACATAAATGTAAAATAAATATCTTTTTTTTTTAATTACACATTATCGTTTGGCAATAACACCGAGAATGTTTATAAAATTATCCATTTTGTACAATTTGCAATAACATTTTTTATATTTCAAAAGATTTTTCGAATTTCATTTAATATTTTTAAATTTCATGGAAAATGGAACAAAGTAATTCAAAAAGTTGAAATTAATTATTTTTAGTATAACATCTTTACTAACATTTTAACGTTGTTTTTATAATTACGTAATTAAAATAAAACAATAATTTAACCTATAAATTAAATGTTTGGTAAAATATTCTTAAAATATATTCAGTAGGGTAATATTAATTTATGTATTCGATGTGTATAATGTGTTGCCTAGCTACCGTGTTTCTATTTATTCCGATATTCCTTATCATTCGATACAATTACCAGCTAGAATAAATAATCATTTTACAATAATTTAATAAAATGATAAACTAGAAAAATGTTTAACCGTCGCGTTGTAATAATTTTATAATAGTTTTAGGGTCATTCCGTTCATCGACTATTATGAAATTTCGCACGTTTATTCTGCCTTCCTTCAAGACCACAAAAATCAGATTTATAAATTTCTAAATTAAACTATCTTCGGGGCAGAGACAGAGTGCAAAATTTTTGTTGTAAATTTTTTTAAGAAAAAAAACGGTTCTTTCTTTTATTTCGAATACATTTTTTTGATATTATTAAGCCATATCCAGTTTTATTGTTTAAAGTTTGACTTGCGAAAGATATAATTAAATTAAATATAATTAAAAACCACGAAAAGCTTGAGACAATTAAGCCCGTTTCTATTTTATGACATACCTAAGATACCTAATTATTTTAAAAATGTAATAAGTATGAAATAATTGTATGTACCTGATAATACCTAAATAGGCAACCGAAAATATGCACTTCGGACGCAATCAAAACGTTCGCAACAAATAATGGATTTAACCCTTAGAGTATCGTCGGGGGCCTCGGAGGCCTATTCGTGTGTCATAATGCAATAACATATATAAATATTTTATAATTAAAATCAATAACAATTTATTTGAAGTGATATAACTTGAACACCATTGCCACGCATATATGTTCAAGCATTCTGCACATAATTAATATAAAAAAATTGACATTCTAAGGGTTAAGTAGGTAATCGAAAAACGCAAGTGTAATGGTAATAGACCTAGTCTATTTTTTTCCTATTAGTAAGAAAATTATTGAAAATAATAATCTTCAAACTACCGTCAATAACATGTTGAACGCACCCGATAAAATGCTTTATTTAATTTGTAATAACGTAATCCGCAAGTGTGGGTGATTTAATGCAAATATTTTTGAATATTTAAAATAACATCTGGGGGCTGAAAAGCTCAAAAGTTAAAGCAGCGATCTAACTGTATAGCTAACATCATAAAAAAATGTGAATGCCCGTATACTCATATAGAAAGTATTTCGTCCTGTACGACCCCCAAAAACGCCACATAATTATATTTCTTGATTTATTGGGGGTCAAAAAATACTTTTATACACCTACCGCGAACGAAATAACTTTCGTTAAAGAAAATTTCGCATTATCAAAGTTCAAGATGAAATATTTCAACCGTTTATAAAAAAAATGTGTCGAACATTTCTGGTTGACACGATACACAATAATTCTTAATCGTAGATAAACTTTGCATATATGTACCTATAGAAATTTTAATTAGATTTTATATCACGCAATAAAGGTACAAAACGTGCTTCGAGTTACAAAAGATGACGGTTTTATCAAATATCTAAAGTATGATGATCCTGTAAAAATTTGAATAAATTTTGGAATCGTATCCCTACCTGAATGCTCATTAATTCCTGTTTATCAATGATATCTGGCCATCACCTTTTACATGTCAGTACGCCTCGATATTTCTTCGAAACGCGAACTTATAGCCGTCATTAATGTGCGAAAAATCAAACTTTCGTAGTTGGCATTTTGCAATTTGTTTGCCTAAAATTAAAATTGTTTTCTCGTCGATTAAGTGAAGAAGTGCATCTCGCTTTGGTATTTTGTGACAATTTATAGATTAGACTTAACTTCGTATAATCATCGTCTATATGTAAATACATATATACGCAATATTACAATTTGTAAAGACCGAAAATGAGTAGTATATTTTTTATATCCATCTGGATTTTAACGATGAGTGCGTTTTGCGAACACATATCTGAAGAAGCCTACTGCGAAACGCGATGTCTCTACAAGGTAATTAAATCGATTTGTTTTAAGGGCTAGCCGTTTCAAAAAAACCAAACGTCGAATTAAATTCTTCTTAGATATACTGTTTTAGTTTTGTTATAATCGTAAACGCCAGAAGCGCACCTACTTAACGTAATTATCCTCATTAAAATGCGACAGAAATTTAAAAAACTAATTTGATCATAAATTAAAATGTTATTAATACTACACGGTTAAACAGAAAAACTATAAATAGAAATAATTTGTCATTATACACTAAAACGTTATTACAATACAATATGTATATAATTATTTTGTTAACTTATTTGGCTTACAATGGATTAATATCATTAATCATCAAAGTAATTCCGGCCGCATGGATTTCTTAGAAATCGATATAAATAGCGTGTAATATTTTTATAGTTTTATTATAAAAATTGTAACTTGTAACTTGTAAATTTTAATATAGACTTGTAAGTGTAATGACTATCACTGTCATTAAATACTTTCGAGCATGCGAACAAGACAAAATCTACGATAATTCAAAATAAGAACACCTGCAGTAAGACAAAATTTAAAATGTCTTAAAATTAATTATAACCGACTTATTTAAATAAGGAAAAGATCATTTGAAGAAACACATCTACACATTCCATAACGGTTACTTTTGTCGTGCATTTTAATTTGATCTTTTTTGAATAAAATGCATCGAAATTATGATGTGTATTAAGTACCTTCCGATAATTTACAAAGTTTAATATTCGACGCATCCCGTGTCTTTCCTGTAAATTTTAAATCGACGTCTATTTGAAATTCAGATTTTATTAAACTTACTTAATTTACAAGTGTTTCCTCTTCAAGTTCGACAAAACAATTCAAAGGCGAATAGTAATTTGATTATTAAATTTAGAGACGCTACAACGTGACTCTTCTGGTTCAAAAGTCATTGAAATTCACATTCTAACACATCTCAAATATGCTACTTCTTCGACATACAAATTTCGATAATACGTCTTACTATTAAAATAGTTTCATCTAGTAGGCACTTGAATTATAATAAAAGTGAGAAACCTTGAAAACAGTTTATAGTGTACATGCATAATGAGTGTATAATGATTATAATTCAATAACCATCAATCTTTTGTTCTGTAAACTATAATTTTCTCTCTCGCGATCATTTCGTATCGTTTTAAAAACCTAACAATGATGGATTCCTGAAACGACACGATTTACAATTCCGATGACATACCGAGGAAATAAATTCGCGATCGCTTCTATTATTCTAGAATCCAGACGATCCTGACAATTTAAAATATTATAAATTATTTCTATTTAAATTTGTTACTTGTTTTGGAAAACGGCTAGATTTAAAACGAATCGTGTTCGAAGAATAGAATCGAATGCAAACTTAAGATTAAGTAATAGTATGCACTTCAAAACGTCCATAATATAAGTAATTTATTGAGAATCTCAATAAATTCAAAAAACTAAAGGTAAGCCATAAAACCTAGCTATATAAAAATAAATATTCCCACATTATCCTTCAACTTGTATTGGTAAACCAAAACAAAACAAAAATGTATTATTTCAATGATTATTCTAAGTAATGCTAAAACCTTTTCAAGGTAAAATTAAATTACAGTATTTTTCCGAAAGATTCAAATAACCGATAACGTCCCCTTTTAGCCTTGAAAATTCTATATTACGTTTTAATTTTCTTAAATTTCTAGAAATATTATAGTGGCATTGCTTCAAAAACGTTTGACTTTTGAAAAAACCCAAATTTCCCCCACCCATAACTATTAGCTTAATATTTTTCACAAAAAAAAATGTTGATTTTCATAACATCTTCTGCCGTCACCTTTAAACATTTTTAAAAACCAACAAAGTATTTGCAACGTTCACAAAACAAAATACACCACAGACTACTGCCTACAGAGTATTTTTTTAGTAATAAGTAAGTACAACAGATGTACGTGTTTAATGAAATAAGGAAAATTTTATTTCTGGTTCGAAGGCCCCCTAAAGTTTTACGTATGAATTTATTTTCATTCAATGTGTTCTAAAAATGTAGTATGTGTAAAAAAAATTTTAAACACATTTTGTATAAAATATATACACTTATTGTAAAATTTCAAAATTTTAAAACTTATTCCATTTCTTGTACTATTATACCATTCGTAAAACAGTCGCGTAGATCTTAATCAACATTCAATCATAAAGAAGGTAACAATAAATTAAAAACGTTATAATAAAGTTTTTAAAAAATAATTAATAACTAAAAATGTTTAAAAATCATAACTCGATCAATTTTTGTGATAGAGAGCTACGAAAAAATCTAAATTGATGAGTACGAATTCTTTTGTTGAAAAGTAATTTTCGCTGGGCTATAACAAATTGTAATCGCTATACCGTGTGGACACGTGGTAGTTAGGTCACCGTACTTTTATACTTAAAAACCAACGATCTGCATTTTCATTAAAACATACAAGACGATAAAATTTAATTTTTATAAAAATAGCCGACTTTACTTAACAACCTATATGTATCGCAGTCGACGCTGTTTTGGCAGATTATCGTAAACGTCACTTTTTGCGAAAATGAATTGTTCTAACTATCTTATAATCTTAAAATTTGGGTACAACATTTCCGATTTTTCCACCAGAAAAATCGATTTGTATTTCCGTAAAAGGTATCTGCTTATAATTACGCTACAACACACAATGTGCGCTCCTGTAAAATTTACTTTTTGTGGGTTAAGACATTTTGACAAAACTGCGTCGATTACATCATATTTTTGATTTTTTTGTGTGTATGTGTGTGAGAGAGAGAGAGATACGCTTTTTTATGATATATCACATACCTAGCTAATGTCATTTAAAATCATTCATGATGATGACCGTGCTCAAAAAATATTCTGCATAAATAATTCTTTATGCTTAATTCAAAAATGTGCGAAATAATTTCAAAATCAAATATTATTATTTTAAAATATATACATGTAGGTAAATTGAGGGAGACATATCCAAAAATAAACCGAAGAATGAGGCTGATGAGATGACATATAGATAGGTACCGTCAAACGGCGTTGGGATAACTTTGTGACAAATGAGTTAAAACCATTTTCTTGGTCAAATGTCCGTCCTGTGAATGCTCTATAAGCATTTCCAACTACGATAAACTAAAGAATCACCAAAAGGAGAAAATTTAACCAAGAAAATGGTTCGAACCCCTGCAATCGCAAAGTAATTCCGGTTATCGGTATCAGTTTTATTAGATAAACAAATTAGGAAGTGACCCGTAATAATATTCGTGTATTAGATTAATTTTTTTTTGAAATATTTGAATGTGTATCCAACAGCCTTTTTACAATCTTATAACTCAGATTAAACCTGATTTATATTTAAAATTTGTATGTAAGCCAGTGCTTCTCCCGATATTTATTCAGCTAAAATACCTATTGTTGTATGTAAAAAAGGTTATCCGCCAAAAGAAATCGGGTACGCTAGTTTCAGATATTTTCCAAATATTTAGGACGTTTTACCATTTAGCCTAGGTATGTGTATAAGCCTAGGTGTAGCCTAGGTATTAGCTATAATATGTATGCCTACACTTTTATGATTTGTGAAATAAACTCGCCGATTTAAAATTTGGATTCCTGCAGCAACGCCGAACACTTAATTGTCCAAAAAGTTCGCGTTAAAAAAATTAAAAAGCACGACCACTAAAAGTACATTAGTCGCCATCGAAATTCGATATCTACCGTTTACGCGAACACTCGTAAAACTACAGGAATGGACACGCAAGAATTCTTATCGTGCAGCTGTCTTTCTATAGCATTGTTATAATCAAACAGACCCGGCCAACTTTTACTCCAGAATTCGCGATACGATTACCTTTATCGTTATTAACGTTTAAATAACCATTTTATGTTCAATAAGTTTATTTTCATGCAGAATATTTAATTATTTTCCAGTACGGATACGGTACTTGCTGAAGGAGTAATATTTTTCGGTATTACTTTAGGTTAGTTAATTATGGTGCGAAATATTTTAATTTAAAACCATACCTGGAATCAAACTATTTTTTTATTAAATTATTAAATAAAATCTCACTTTATTAATTTAGAAAAAATTTAGATAAATAATTTAAAAAATTAAGTAGGTATAATTCACTGTTCACTTATGGGACTAATCTATGGTAAAAATTGTAGAGCAACACTGCCCAGGCGGCACACTGACGTTATAATGTCGTCAACTATTGGCCATTTGGAGACCAATTGAGACGTCGTTAAAGACGTATATGTATGACGTCAATATGACGGGTTAATGTCACAGCCCAACGACGTCAAATTATGACCAATCTAGCACGTTACTTGAGACGTCTAATTTCCTTAAATGGGACGAAAAAAATACAAATACATTCAATATAATTATTATTTTATTATAAAAATGAAGGTACAAACAAAGAACTTAAATCTGAGAAATTAAACAAGGTATGTTAATATATCAAAGAATGAATACAAAATTATTTAGATTTACCTACTTAATAACCAAATAACTGTATTATTATTATATACGAATAATATATTTAAGATAAGATGTAAGCGGTAAATATAATATAAGATATTCAGCGTGTCCACGAGTTCTAGGATCCTTTGATAGACCCTAAACTAAGCACAATAGAAAAAACTATTTTAGATAAAAGCTTGCTGGTTGTAAGAGTCGCACAATGTAAAATTTCACACCAACAAAAGACATCTAAATAAATTAATAAGGAAATGGGGGTCACTCCCGCCACAAAGATAATCTAGTCACCTAAAGGTTAAAACCTATAGAAATAAGTAACAATTTGTCTGTTTCTTGTAAAGCCACGATTTGTAAAATTATTGTAAAAAATATTTCTTCCAGTTTTTTAATTATTTAAAATTATTCGTTTTAACTTTAGGTGGCGATAGGCTGATTAATTCTTCACTTACCGTTAAGAATTTATTTTTTTATTAATTAATATTTTTAATAAAATTAATATTAATTTTTATTTAATTAATTTATTAATTCATCGAAATTTACAATGTACAAATTTACAACGTAGAACTCACTGCAAAGTAAAACCACTAACCTAACAAAACCGTTGGTGGTAAACCAAAACGTGATCAGTATACACAGTAGCGTGACACTTAAAGGAACTAGTTCCGGACATTGACGTACAGAATTAGAATAAATAACTGAATGTGATTTTATTTACTTGTTTAGTTGTATACTACTGTATTTATAACTTATAGAACTATTACTATTAATCGCATAAACGCGACAGTGCATAATTCCAAAATAGATTTATATATTTTTTAATTAAAATTTTGGATTAAAACATAAACATGTTAGAAAAAATTACGAATATTTTACGATTTAAATTAACGCTTCAAAACGTCTTTATCTTCATTTTTCCAGTAAGGATTCAGGACTTTGGAATGACCAAACGAAGACGTCTCAACGACGTTCTTTAATGACGTCAAATGTTCGTCGTGAAAGTGTCGTCGTGCGTACGTCATTTATTAGGTCCACGACGTCCCCGACGAATAATTACCAAAAATTGACGACATTAAGACGGCAGTGTGCCGCCTGGTGGCCGATTTAACGTAGGAGGTACATGAGGGGCTGTGAAAGTGGAAAAAAATACGCGTTCCTTATTTTTTACAAAATGTAGATTTAAATTTTAAAATAAATATATATTTTTTTATTTCAGGTTGATCTAACTTCTAATTGCAAATGTTCGGCACTTTCGATTGGAAACCTCGGCAATTATAAATATATTTATTTAAAAAAAAAACATATTCTAACGGGAATTAATTGCAGATCTTAATTTTATACAATTATCGAAAATAAAATTGCTACCACAACCGGAACTTTTATGTAGCAACGAAGACACGTTACAATTTAAATGGGACGCTGTCGAGCAACCCCTAAAATACGTATTGGAATATAGTAACGAAAATTTTACGTGGAAATTTGCAAATAAGGCACGTGCAAAGATTATTCCGGAAAAAAAGTGATTAATAACAATCGTATTGTCGTGTTTGTAGTCCGAACACCTTCATGCCGAAATAAATAAGGTGACGCCTAATACGGAATACGAGGTGAGGTTGTGGGGAATGTCATCGGACGGATACTTGTATGGGCCATCAAATTCTATTTCGGTTAAAACGAAACCGATGAATTATAAACCAGAATCGGTAATTAAATTTAATATAACCGATCTACAACTCGATAATCGAGATAAATACATCGCGAAACTTGAATGGATACCCGCAGAAAGTAAACACCTTAATAAAATATAATGGTGTATGAATATTATATTCCTAACTTTTTTTTTAGACTCTAGTAGTTGTTTTCATACATTTGTATATTATACCAAAGAGGATATGTTACCGAATGTAATATCTGAGCAAGTAAGTATATAGCATTTTAAAGATTACTATTGTTTTTACTGTATTTTATATAATTTAAATCGTTAATAATTTATTTAAATATCACGTAACGTAAGCTTATTGTTAGTATGTACGTAAAATACATTTTGTAATAAAATGATCGACTTTTTTCGCAACAGTTATCTAACGTTCAAGATAAATAATTAATTTAATTTAATGTACCGTCTCTATAAAAACATTTTTAATTAAAAAAAAATAATAATTTGTAGGATTCTAATTCGTCCGAAATCACCATTCCTAATCTTTTAATGGGAATTGAGTATAACGTCTCCATAAGCAGCACTAACAAAAATAAAACCTACGAAAGCAAGAAAATATTTTGCGTATTTACCACCCCAAGTTGTTTAGCAGTTTACAACAATCTCGTTAAATGCGGCAAGTGTTAATCTAAATTTAATTAAATCGGAGAGCTTTTATAACGGCGATTCTTACAGCTCCGCCGCCTATAAAATTTATCGATGCAAAAGAAGTAATAATTGCCGAACAAGTTGGTACCGAAGACGTTGCCAGTTACAACGTTACAGTTTTCTGGAACAAGCCAGTTTTGACGCCCGATAATTACACGGTGGCATTATACGTAAATTACACGACCCATGTTCAAACGGTAACAGGCGTAAGTTGAGCTTCGTTATTTATAAAACTAAATAATTCGATAACGATTAATTCGTTTAGAACGAAACGAGCGCGTTATTTTACAACGTGCCTATTGACGATTCTTACGATGTGAAGGCTTTTGCTGCATCGAAAGGAGGAAATAGCCTCGATATACTTCTCGAAAAGAAAATGCAAAAAGTGCAAACGCTTTCTTTAACGCCCGTACTTATTGGAACTGTAGGCGGAATGGCGGCGTTAATAGTTATAATTCTGATATTTGTGTATTATCAATATCGATACAAGAAAGCGAGAGAAAAAGTAGAAGAAAAAATGACCGTGTCGAAATACTTTAATGAAAATTTAAAAGAAAAGTACCCACCAACCATAAATAATTCCACCGCCGAGTACGGTACATTAAACATCGTAAACGATGAATGGTATTTAGACCCCGAACAAGTGATTATTGATGCGTTGTTGGGAGAAGGTGCTTTTGGGGTTGTGCACAAAGGATATATAAAAAAATCGGACGGAAATAGAATTAAAGTTGCCGTTAAATTTTTAAAAGGTGAAATTTTTAAATAGTATAAGTACAGTTATTAATACTTGTGAGTAACAATTGAGTTTTTTTCATTTTTTTTTGAGTTTTTCATTCGCGTATTTTTTTATAAATTAATTAGGAAACCCGAACGGAGAAGAAATTCGTCAATTCGAACACGAAATTGAAATAATGAAATCTGTTGGATCGCATCCTCATTTGGTATCGCTTCTTGGTTGTTCTTCGAAAGTTAATTATTTTGGTCCTTTTTAATTGTCGAATATTGCGCCAAAGGCGATTTGCAAACGTACCTATGTCGAATGTGGGAACAAGTTTCAGGGCAGTAAGTCGTACAAAATTAATATTTTTGTCGAATAAAATTTTGAAATCACGATTTTAGGTCGACGAAAATGCGTTACGTTAACACACCAACACTTATAGACGATTCTAAAATTGAAAACCACTTCTTCAATAAAGTTTATGAATTGTTTGACGAATCGTACATAGAATCTAAAGACCTTTTATCATTCGCACGTCAAATTGTTTTGGGAATGGTAATTTGCAAAACAACAATAATATTATTAACATGCGCCTAAAGTCGCTTTCTTAACCCTTTCACTGTGGAGCGTTTTATTAACACGATCAATTTCGTAAATTAATAAACTTTTGTGGGTATTAAAATTTTTCAAATTTTTATTATTATCGTGGGATGACATGACCGAACATCTAATTTTTGGCATACGAGCGAAAGGATTAAGCAAGGATTAATATTATATTTTATATAACTGACAACAAATTGTAATTTTGTAGGAATATCTTTCGAATTTGAGAGTCGTTCATCGAGATTTAGCTACAAGGAACGTTTTAGTGTGCGAAGATAGGACCGTGAAAGTGGCAGATTTTGGTTTAAGCCGAGACGTATACCAAGATAACATATACATGAAAACTGGATCTGGTAAATTGCCGATCAAATGGATGGCTTTAGAGTCGTTAACTCATCTACAATATACTACTCAAAGTGACGTTTGGTCATTTGGGATTGTTTTGTGGGAAATAGCGACTCTAGGAGGTAACCCTTATTCCACTATTTCAACACGAAACCTTTTACAATTGTTAAAAACTGGTTATCGAATGGAGTGTCCTAAAAACTGCAATGAAGAATTGTAAGTATCTGCTTTCTTTTAAAATAAAAAATAACGAATAACATAAAATCACAGTATGTTCGGTTCCGGTTAGGATTTTTATTAGGTAGGTACCTAACATTTTAGTACTACATTTACAGTTAACGCCGAAAGAAAACTATCGTAAGGGTTGATTTAAATTAATTTTTCATTGCGCATTTATACGTCACTTACCAATGAGATGCGAGTTTGCCCATTTTGCAGAGTTTTATTTTAACGTGCTCTATACGTTTCCGAAAAATTAAAACTCACATCTCATTGCCATGTGATGTGTAAATTGCGCAAAACAAAATTATCCCTTTTATTCCTATTGCATTTCAAATAGGCATTTCACACGTACGTTTCATGGGAAATGCGTATTTATACATTACCCGAAACGTACCAAAAAGTGTCACAAGCTCTCCTACTATAAAGGGACGTTCAAAAAGGACGTCGCGCTTTTTTAGGTCTTTTACCCCCTTCCATGTCTTGAAATTCTTACCTCGTCCCCAGAAAAAAACGACACAATATTAACCTGACCCCTCCTAAATATTACAAAATATTTTCATACGCTACCCCCAAGCCCTCATGCCACAAACCGAGAACCCCTCCCCCTAAGGAGCGTGTCGTCCTTTTTGAACGACCCCTAATGAAATCACTATTTTCATTAAGCGTTTCAACAATTATTGCAATTGTTTATTTTAAACTGGGAACACGGTTAGAAAGTCTTTTTTTTATTGGTAATTCTTATCAGTTGTACATTTTACGAAATTACCTACTTGTTTTAAATAACTAAAAGTAATGTGTTCTTTACTAATGAATTAGTTTATATATCCAGATAACAATTTTTAAATTTCGCGGCGGATTTCTATTGGTATCACATGAAAACATTTGCAGTCAGTAGCGGTGATAAATTAGGCGAAAGGAATTTTGAATTGTTTGAGTAACGAAATATTATACCTGCCGTTACATATATAAATAATTCACGTCCAGTTTCACGTATTTTACCATTATGTTATTTTTGACATATTACATAAAATTATTAGTTTAACTTTTAATCATTACTGCTTATACGTCTAATTTGTTATTCCAATTTGTTATATTAATATAATGAAATATATTATATATAACATTTATTCGAACTAATTAAATTCTTTCATTAAATCCTTAATATTGGCTGTTAAAATTATATTAATTAACAATACAATTGTATTAATAATATGTATATTGTTAATGTAAAATTTAATACATAATTATTAATAGTTAATCATAATTGATGAAATACGAAATCAAGTATTATTATAAATATCGAAAATGATAAAGTTCATAAATTATATAAATTAAATTATTATATATTATAATACTAAACAATTGTAAAATCTATATGTAAATTAATTATTAATATTTAAGAAACTTTATAGTTAAATACTTATAAGAATATGCATTAAACTTTATTGAGATTTATGAACAATTAATGACTTCAATGATGTTAATTTACTAATTGACATTTATTATGCATTTGTCTAAATCAGATTTCACAATTTGAAAATTGAATGTAAAGTTATGAAGATGCTAATTGACTATTAATGTAATTATCATACAATTATACTACAAAACATACATTAATTCATTTCGAATTATTAGTCATTTAGAATTACGATTTACAATAACTTAGTTCATTATATTTTACATTTAAACTGAAATATCGATATTACTAATTAATTAATGACGTATCATTAACTGAATAAATTATAATCGTTTCATTAACATTAAATTAAATTCGAAAACAATACAATTACATTTATAAATCAATACATTTGATTCCAGATCTTAATTAAATTATACGATAAAATCTTAAAACACTCAAACTACTAAAATTTATTCAAGAATAAATTGAAAGATCGACTTTCATATTAAATCTTTATCATACGCATTTAACTTGAATATTGAATCTAATTTGCACATTCAATATTTTACAATAACTCTATACAATTTCATAATAAAATAATTAATTACTTCAAATTCAATAATATTATAATTCAAATACTAAAATATATTCTTATTCTATTCAATTCTATAATTAAAATCTTCATTACATTTTAATTACAATGAATGTTAATACTTTATTAACTATATATCTAAATTTCTAACCTTATAATTGTTACTAATACTTACATACTATTACACATCTAAATTCAATATTAAACGTATCGTTAATCTTTTAGTCTAAATACTTAATATATAACTTAAATTTAAACTGTAGATACTAATCTTATACTATATTAAATCTGTTCATATTCTTAACATTATTTACAAAATTGATTTTCATACTACCATAATTCACATTTACATCGTAATCGCATGAACTCTCTAGATTTGTAGTCTTTTGAACACTTCATCTAATCTGACATTTTGCAGTCTAAATATTTCAACGCAATTAGAAGTTTGAATGACATGTTTGTTATTGCATTATTCAATTTTATTTGTACTATTCATTATTTAGATTACAACTATACTTTTTAATATTCAATATTCACTTTGAATGACATCCCTTACGAATGTTATCAATCTTATCCGAAACTAGCAGTAAATCATAGTACCGTAACGATAGATTTAGATTTATTACTTAATGCATATTCATTATAGTATCGCATACTAATTCTAATTATTCAATGAACTGAATCTATCGTATGCATATCAAAATTTGTTGATTTTAGAATGTTATCTTTCATATTCATATTAAAATCTTATGCTTATATACTATAATCTAAGTTAAACGTTTAATACGTAAAGAATGCTAATGTTTCGTAATTTTATGATAAGAACACTTACTATTTCAGATAATTAAGTTATGAATTAGATTCATTAAATTACAATTTCGAATTACTTGAAATCTAGTAGTATCAATTGCCATGTGAATAAATTTCGTGATTGTAAAAATGTTAATTTAGACATTGAATTAGTCGCAAGATGATTCCTATATCGTAATACATGATGAATTTATCAATCATTATACCATTGTCATCAGATTAAAGACTATTATAATCATGTTACATGTTAATTAGAACATGTATGAAATGTCATTAGATTTCAGTGAAACTTTAATCTGATGATGCGTAATGATATCTTATCGATAATTGCAGATGTAACCGTATACTATAATGACGTTCATTAACTGATGAGTAGTTATATATGTCAGCATGTTAATTATGTCTAATTTAATTGAAATTGAAATCGATATTTCATTGATTTACGACGTAATTGAAATATGCTATGCTATTAAACTAATCACTCGTAACTAATCGTAGATTTATCATGAGAATATAGTTGAATATAACTATATATTATTTGCAATATTTATTATATTACAAAATTGTTCTTCATCATAAGATTCTTTGAGTTATAAATGATTTACTTGAACAATTTAATTATCTGGATTTTACATTGAGTACAATTTATTCGAGATAGTCTAATATAATATTTAAGCATAGTATTAAACGAATTTCAATATCTACATATCTGCTATAATTTAAAATGATTATTAGTTAATAATTATATGAAATTACATTCTATAAACATTTTATAACTTAATATGACTAAATTTAATAGAAATGTAAGTATCATTCTATTAAATTTATTACAATCAATAATTATTATTATAATTAAAGTTTATAAAATCATTTGATTGCATAACATTAGTATCTTAGAATACGCGTATTAATTTACAATTGAATAATTAACTAGTACTATGAATTTAAAAATTATATCAATTAATAATTCATAACTATTACGTGTATTAAATTAATGATATGATAACCTAAATTTGAAAATAAAGTTGAATGAAAAATTTTATCAACTACATTATTCGATATGTTAACATTCTAATCTGTTAAATCTATAATAAGTATATTAATATTAATTGATACTTTAGATTCATTTCATATCTAATTAAGTCTTAGAATTTTGAATAAGTCACAATGCTTAATTGAATTCATGATGAACTAGTTTTAATATTTACTTTATTAATGCCGTATCTGAAACTATATAACATTTAATAGAATAATCTTAGTAATTAAAAATATTTTACAGTTTAATTAATTGATCATTGTTAATTTCATATAATAATTTATATGATTAATTAACTTATATTCTGTAATATTAATGATATTACCTATGATTCATTGTACGAATTCCAGTATTTACATACTCATAATGAAATATCAATAATTTATAATACCTGTATTGAAATTGTAATTTATAATATTAGTATATTAAATTATGTTGTAATTAAAATATATACTATAACAAATGTTATGTTAAAATTATTGAAGATTATATATAATAGTTTAAATTTCAATTTCATTGTATTAATCTAATTCGAATATAGATTACACTAATTATTATCATCACTAATAACTTAATTACAATAATATAACAAATATTTAACTTATAATATAATATAATCATTGATATGACTAATTCGATCGATGTTATAATCTAATTTGAACTTTTTATTCATTCTCAATATTAATATAATGAATTAATTAAATAGTATAAATAATCTTTATACTTGTTAATATTATAGCATTTTAATTACAATTATAATTACATATTACTTACATAGATTTAATATACAGTTAGATTTTATGAAACATTAACATATATAATAAATTTTACTAGTTATTTAATAATATTTGAAATAATAATTGTAATGTAATAATATAAGATTTATTACGATATTGAAATACATAGTTAACTTTAATATATAGAATTATACATAGTTATGTAATTGAAATTGAATTATCTAATTAATATTATTAATCTGAAAAGTCTATGAAACATAAATGTTTATAAACTTAAGCATTACATTACTTATAACGTAATTTAATAATATTTAATATCTAATTATTAAACATAATGCAATATATGAAAATCGATAATGTTTGTAAATTTTACTTGTAACTTATATTATAATATTTAATTAAATATGCTATATAATAATGATAAATGCATTATATCAATATTTAATTCATAATTATTAACTAAATTAATACGACATTTGAATCTAATATTTCTACATAGATTATAAATTGAAAATTATTATAATTTTAATAGTAATAACATATTATTAACTCAATAATTATTCTAATTAGTAATTTGAACATTCAAGTTAATGTAATCATATCAATAATATCTTTAATAATTATATATTAAATACTATAATTTTATAAGATCGTAATTGATAATGAATTATAAATATGAATTTGATTTCATAAATTGTTTAAATCATTAAATTGTACGTAATATATTATTAAATTAGTAATTAATATCAATTCAAAATAATTAATTGATAATTACAACAATTTAAATGTATTAATTACATAAATTTATTGATTTAAATTATACATTAATATAATTTCATTAATGTAACGATGACTATATTAATTACTAATTCATATATTATTATGTTATCAACTACGAAATATTAACTAGATAACTTAATAGATTTTAATATTCTAATAAAGTAAAATCTTAAATTAAAATGTTAATATAGTCTACTAAATTTATCTATACCTTATTAATGTTAAATTTAAATTGTAATATTTATCATTAAAATTAAATGTAATTAATAAATTTTAATATAATGTATTATAGCAACTATATTGTATATAATATTCATAAATTAAAATATTATGCAATCTTAAATATTTATATATCATATTAGATTAAACGTTTATCATTATTATTAATAATTACTTGATAATATAATAAGATAAGTCAATTCAATTGTAACTTATGATGCTATAATTAATAACATGCAAGTAATAAGTTAATAGTTTATTTTAATAATATTTATGATAATTAATACAAATATTAAGTCTACAAATCTATATAATCATTATAATTATCAGTTTATAAATGATTAATTTAAAGACTGATTAATTTATACAATTACTAATTAATCGATAGATTTAAATATTAATTTAAGAATAATTTATATATATTACAATTTATAATAATCAATTAGTATAATTTATTAAATTACTAAATAAATGTAAATATTTCATATAAATATAAATATTCAATAAATATTAATTATCAATAGTTATAAGTTTATATTTAATAGTAAATTGAACATTATCAATGATAGCTTAAATAGATTTTTAATTAATATAAATTATTGAATATTTAATATGTTAAATATCTGTTAATAAATATCAACTGATATTGCAATATTAGAAATTTAATTAAAAGATTTACTATATAAAACATTTAGATAAATCTACATAAACTATTATATTTATTATATACTATTTAAATTTGAAATAATTATATATATTAATGTAAATAAATTTTAAAAGATCATTTGATCAATGTCTTAATAAATTTCATTAAATCAATATTAATAAATTTCAAAAATTATAGATACAACTAATATAATTTCATTATAAAACTAAACAATATTAATTAAATTGAATTTAACTATATGTAAATTATTAATATTTTTAAGTATAATACTTCAATACTTAATTTAATATAATCTTATGAATTAAATGTTAATAGCTAACTTTAAATAAATATTCATAAAACTTAAATTCTTAAATAATTTACAAGATAATTTGTAATTAATAATTTTTATCAATTTTTCAAAAATAAATTCATGATCTACCAATAATCGATCTTAATTACATTTAAGAATATATTAAATATATTATTACAATTAATTAGAATAGTTAAAGTATAAACTATTCATACCAAATTAAATAACCTTACTATTTAAATATATTAATAACTTTAATAAATTTAATCTAATAAAATGTTATTAAAATTTTCTTAAAACTAAATTTATAAAATTTAAATAAATTTTTAAATTAAATTTATTATATACAAAATTAAAATTAATAATTTAATTATTAAATAAATAAGAACGAAATAAATTTTAAAATTTTAAACAATTTTAATTTTATTACATAATTATTATAAAATTTTATTTAAAATTTTGAAATATCTTTTAAACATTCAAATAAAATTAACATTTTATTGATTAAATTACATATTCTAAAATTAATTTAAAATAATAATTTAATTATAACAACAATATTTATAAAATTACCTTAAAAATAATTTCAAAATAAATTTTCAAAATCATGTTATTTAATTTAAATTAGAACCCATCTATTCTTAAAATAAAATATTAAAATTTAATTATAAATAAAATTATTTAATAATAATTAAACATTTATAAATATTTTCAATGACATAATTATAATAAAATAATTTAATGTTAAATTGTAACAAATATTTAATTTAAAGTCTAAAATTTTCTAATAATAAATATAATTATAAAATTCATTATATTTTAACATAAAATTGTTAATTTAAAATTAACATTTAAGTAACTAATAATTATTAATTTAAAACATCAGAGACTAAAATTAAAAATAACTTATAAAATTAAATGTTTGAACCTGACGATTTTAAAGATAACGTTATACGACCTAAAAACAATAAATTAATTGTATTTTGAGTCAAAATTCCTTTATACTAATGCAAAAATTCTAAATTAAAAATTACATTATAAGTTAAATAATATTTAACAAATAATGTCTAAATTTTGGTGACAATAAAAATTTATTATAAATTATTAACTTAAATTTCCTTTAAAGTTAAAATTAATTCAGAATAAATTTAAATGAACTACAAAGATGCTTTTAACATAATATTAATTCTTAAAATTTATAAATTTCGAAATACTATTTAAATTATTTATAACATAATTTACCACCTTTTAATATAAATGATATTTTTCAAAACTTATACTATCATTTGAAATAAACTTTGTAGTTCAATATCAAATTTTTCCTAAAATTAAATTCTTAAGTTTATTTAAAAGTCAACTACTAATATTTGTTATTAAGATTTAAAAATTGTAATCGTAAATATTAACTATAACATTTAAAGAAATAAAATTTAATAATTTTATATCCATAATTAAAGGTTGTTAAAATTTTGATGACAAAAACATATACAATTTTGACCACCGTACGGATCTTCAACGTCAGGAAGAGTAATGGTTTCGTAAATATCTTCCTGCACACTAAAGTCGCGTTTAACATCTATATATTCCCAAGGGCCTTTCAATAAACTTGAAAGCAACTCTTATCAGTATTTTATTTTAATCTAAACTATTTAAAATTTACCTTTCTGGAGGAGGTTCGTACGGAAATATTTGCAAAAACCAATCAGTTAGTAAATTATTACCTTTTAAAAGTGGCAATATAGTATTTTTAACTTTTTCCATGTTTAAATTAATACATGTTGCCAAATCTGTTAAGCTACGGTAAATTTTTCGTAATTGCGCCGGTTGTTCTTTAAAATAAATTTCGAGTTTACGAAGAAATAACGACATGTGATTTAACATATAATATGGAACTAATTTTCCAATGTCTTTTGCTTGGGCTGGTGTTAAAAAGGTAAGAAATTCTTCCAAGAGATCTTTATGATCTTTACCCATAATAGCATTCATTTGTTTATAAAGTTCCGATATATTACTATTATTTTCTTGAAAGCTATTTAAAATTTCCATAAACTGTTGATACTCTTTAGGGTCCAATCTTTCTCTTACTTTATCAAAATAAGCTTGAGCATAACCTAAACATAAAGTGTTTATTAAAGATATACTATTTTATACATGACATACTTTGAGCTTTTTCTTGAGTCACAATTGGATCTTCTGGAGTCAACATAGCCAACGTCGCATTATATTCTCGACGAATTCTTGCTTTTTTCTTTTCAGCACCGGAAACTGCTTTGCGACCAAGGTTTTTAATTGTTGAACTTGCTATCATTAGTGCGTTTATGTCCTCTTCATTGTCCTACAGTTATAAAAAATTAATAAGTTTCGGGATCCAATGTTAAGAAATCTATTTAAATTTTTGTGTAAATTTGAGACAAAGTAATACAATACAAACTCCAATTTAATTAATTAATTAATTTTGACTAATAAATGAAATCAATTCACAACATCAAAATATTAAATCTTATCTAATATTGTACATCGTGATTGATGATTGCACCATAAAAAGCCTGAATAATATGATCATACTTTTTCATGATATAAATTAAAATGATTAAATACATTAAAATATGATATAAACTAGTTAAAAACATGCCCAGCAAGGCATACTGAAAAGACTGGAGACCTTATTTGAAGGACATAAAAATTTTCCTATACTTGAAAGAAAGTTCACTGGATTTCACCAAGAGTTAAAAATTAGTAAATAGCTTATTTAATACTTAACATATTACTAAGCAATAAATTATTTATTAGCATTTTCTAAAGTTTTAACAAAGTTGTTGTTAAATATTATGTAATTTTATAAATTTATTGCTCTTTGTAATACATACCTTTTCGTTTGATTCTTCACAATCTGCATCTACTATAGTACTAACGGCTTCTACAATACCACTATTTACATTTATAGGGTCTTTTATGTTGTTATCGAGTATCGTAGGTTTTTCACTTAATGCCTTAGCACATTCTCCATTACTTTCTATATCAAGAAATGGCATACTGGGCAACATATTTGTATTATTGTCAATTTTCGTTTTCAAATTGTTAAAAATTGATGAATTGAATTTCATGCACTGTACACTTACATCGATATTATTCTGTGTAATATGCGATTTAGGAGAACAAAAATAATATTCCAGTTTTCTTATTTTTCTTGAATAATTCGAATTTGGCGTCGAACAAAAAATTGGACCTTTATTTAACGAACTGTTTAATGACGAATTAATGTTTCGCTTAAATGAACCAGAATTTTTTCGGGCAGGTATTAATGTCGATTTTGAAATACGTTTTTGAAAATTCTTATTAAAAGGCGGTGGCTTCGTTATTTTTGCAATTGGTGTTACATTTTGTTGAATACGAGATGCATCCTGTAATAAATTATTACAAAACTGTTAAGCAATCACAAATAACAAAAACATAACAATTTGATGAACTCTGTCAAAAAATTACCTGCACACCCCCTACACAAAATATTATTGTACTAACGGTATATATATAATGAAATGACAGCAGTTCTAAAACTTTTATGAATTATACATATTGATGAGCATGTATATTATATAAATAAATATGAAACTATTGAAAGATGATTTTAAAATAATTATTAACTTACGATACAAGATATTCTCTATGAACATTTAAATATAAAAAAATTAACACTTTTAAAAAATGAGAGCGAAAAATTGTTAGTTGCAAGTGAAAATAAGCATATTTATTTCTAAAATAATAAGCATTAAAAAAATAATACATACTGCATTTTCTTCTGGATATAAATACATTTTCCACTGATACGGCAATAGTTCTTTATTTCTCTTGCATGGTGGAACTACACCGAATTCTGCCAAAGTTTTTACATAATGTATTGTTAAGGGAGCTCTCTTATTGTTATAATAATATTTAATTGGGTTTGCCAAACTTCTTGGATCTCTATAATTACAAATGTGTCTGTAGATCTTTATAGCACTCTTCATGGGCAACATATAAGTTTCTATCATAGCACAAACACTCCTCAATTTTACTTCCCCATTAGGCTTTACATGATATGGATCGTTTGCCAAGTATGGTATGAATTGTTCTAGACCAAGTGCTATAAGTCTATAATACGAAAATATCAAAAAAATTATTATGTAATAATATAAATAAACTCACTCATCATCTGATTTAAGAAATGTTGCAGTAGTCTTATGAATAGATTCAGTTTTAAATGGAATTCTTGGCAATAAATTAGGATAAATAAATACATCACTTGTCGATATAGTTTCCAAAATAAATGGTGGAAAAGTTACGATATATTCCAATCCAGCTGCATAACTTTCTTTCCTAAAAATATTTTTAATTATCCAAATCCTACTCCCATAACAGTCTGTAGGAGAAATTTTATTTCTCTTTAACACATTAATTGCTAAGGTACTTTTCAGGATCCCGGTGTAAAAAGGCAATTTAATTTAATCACATTATATTATTAAAAACTATAATTAAATTACATAGTAATCATCAAAAAACATATAGAATGTGTTTTTTTTTGAAAAAGAGATCTTACAAATTACCTCTTAGTTGGTTTATGTAACAGAAAGCTGTTCGTGGAAGCCAATTAAGAGTTAATTCGTACACAGACACGTTTCGACCTTTTTAATTTTTTGTTCTCTTCCCTGAGGCTATCTATTCATATTTACACAGATATATTACGAATTTATCCCTAACTGACAAACTAACAAACTACAAGATAACTCCTAGGCGTCCTAGGCAAAAATACAAACTACCAGTTATTTCGTAGTTGGCAGTTAACGTGTTAACTGAACACATTAAAAAAAACTGATTATCATTATTAAACAAACAAAACTAACTGCGACTAAAAACAATCACATTGTCCAATTAAAATAATATTGGGGTAAAATATTTCAATTTAAAAACTTTATACAAAAATTTACTACCTATATATATATATTTACTTACGATTCTTGTATAACTTTGCAAACATACCTGCAATAAAAAATACAATTAAACTTGCAACATTAATGTTACATAACTAACTTACGCCTTTGTGCTTTTTATTTCATCTGTATCCAATTCATACTGATTTTCCCAATACTGAATTAAATTTAACGCTTTCTCTAAATTAACGGTTTTATAATAAGATTTTTCTTTAATTTCGCCCAATAATTTGAAATTTAACTGCAAGTTAAACAAATTTTAATACAATTATATAGGTACCTAAGTTATATATTATTACCAAACTTTCTTTACAACTCGCTGATATATCATGAAACTCTGGATGTTGATAAGACAGTATAAAATTTTGTGTAAGTATTTGGACATATTGTCTTATTTGTTGTTCCAGAAGTAATATTTGATCTGCTCCAAATACATTGATAAAAATTACATCTGAAGAGGATTCCATAGTAATCGTCGTATTATTAATATCGTCACTAACATTATTAGTGTTTACCTCTGTAGTATTCTATAAATTAATTAAACTGATAATAAAAAAGAGAAAAATAAAATTATTATAAGCACCTGACTATCTAAATTTGTATTTGTTAATGAACTGTTGTCAAGAATGTTCACTTGTATTTCTGGCTGCACACCAAGTTTTGGTGTAGCCTCCTCTTGGTTCTCGTCATAATTATTCGAATATTCAAATAATTCGGCAAGCATATCGTTGAGTTCCTTTCGTGAAACTTTTACGGCTTTATCGGCTCTTAATTCTTCTTTATCGACTAAAAAAAAATGTACTAAGTAAAATTAATATTAAAAAAAAATAATTTATAAATGCACCTTTATCTACTTCTTCATCTGCTAAAATATTATATTCTGGATCGTGATCTTCATCTTCTGTCGCCTTTGTTATTTCATCTAGGGGTCTGGTGAATTTTTTTAAAAAGTCACTCCAGACTTCATCATCACAATCCATATCATACATATCAGTAGTTATATCGGGAGGTATGAATGCTTCTTCGATAACTTCTAAGGGTGTAGCACTTAAACTTAGCTTCGAACGAGTACGCAAGGCAATATTTGCTTCGTCTTTTTGTTTTGCAATTGGAATTTTAAAGATTCCATCCTCGGACCATTGTATTTTAGTTGGAGATTCGCTAGCTGGTGTACAGGGTGAAACTAACAGTAATTCTCCTTCGCTTATATTAAAATTATCCCGATCATCTTCACTCTGTCAATGACAAAAATGTAGTTAATCGGCATTGAAAAGTCTTTTTGTTTACTTCTTCCTCGACAGGCACATATTCATCTCCCGAAGAATCCTCGGCTAAATCATCTGTTATTAGTTTTTGAACTTCCGATGAGTGTATCACAGGACTCGACCAAGGTAATGAAGAAACAGGCGGTGATGTAAACAGTTCCCTAAAAACAAAGCATTTAAATTGCCGACATTTACAAATTAAAACATGTACTTACTTAGATTTAGCTCTGGTCAATTTTGGTTCGAACGGCAGTTTTGCAGCGGTATCGGGATTTTCGCTATGACGAACCAAAGCAAGTACATGTTCGTTAGTTACTACTTGCCTAATAATATTTTTAACATTGCATGTGGTTAAGTTACTTTTTGAAGCCTTCTCTTCTAAATTTACGTCCAAATTTTCTTCTATATTTTCTATTATTTCCTTTTCCATGGGGTCAACTGGTTTGTACTTTTTCTTATATTTTCGTTTCGGATTTTCAATGACGATTTTTAAACCATCGTCAGAAACTTCATTTTCAGAATTTTTCTGAGATACTTCGGCCATTTGTTTAAAAATTGATTGTTATAACTAAAAAAATAATAATAACATAACCTTAATTAACAGTGTAATGGCGATTACGACTATTCGGCGCGGCTGTTTAAAGTTAGCAATAGCCTTGAATCAGTGGCGTAGCAAGCATAACGAATGATATACAAATCAAGGTAAAAACTGCTTAAAATCACACTCTTTTATTAAATTATAAATTATCATATTAATGTTAACGGTTATTTACGTCTGTTTGAAAATAAATAGAAAGCACTGTAATTTTATTCGATTCTTTATTTTTTATAAAAAAATCAATAATCATGACTGCAATCTACTTTATCAATTGCTACTTTTGTTTCTGAATTATTTTAATTTTTCTAAATTATTATTGCATTACACATCGTTAATGAAAAACGGTTTGGCTCTTAACATCTTTATTAAAACCTTGTCAAATTCTTCCTTCTTGATGATGTTTTAAAATTCAATGTTAGTTAAATAAACAGCAATTGAGATACAAATATTCACAAAACACGATTAAAAATTATTTTGCGCTTTTGGTACATAATGACTAGCATTATTATAAAATAAATACAATTATACCTATATATATAATAAATGTAACAAGAACCTCTCACGATGTGTTTTTAACATACCATTCAGTCTTATAAATGTAATCGTAATGCACAAGCCATTTACACTTTTTACAACTTTTGTTTAAAACCAAATATTATCGCTACTTGATAAAATTTCAATACTTGCATATATCTAACATAAGTTTCAGATCATTTTGGTACATTTTTAATATATACATTTAAATAATTTATTTGGACTTCGCATAATCAATTAAATGCCATTCTGAGATAAATTCTTATCAACACAGTATCTCAGATAAGAGTGGCAGTTACTTGATCTGCGAAGGTAACCCTCTTCTAGCTAGGCTGTGGAGGAACAAGAGGAGACGGTTGATGAAGAGTTCCAATAGAGCAACTATACGGAGCCTGTAATCTTCTAACTTCACACGTTTCACCATGTAAGACTTCTAAATATTCTCTTATTAGGGTGGCTATTTGAAAAGCTTGGGCCGTAGTAAGGATAACTTTGCTTTGCTTTCTTTCACTTCCTGTTATAATCATGAGGCAATTTAGAGCAGGCGCGTAGCTTAAAATACTTGAATATTCATAAGTGCATAATGCGTTTCGAGATCTATGTTCCAACAAGTGCAAGCCGTTTTGATCTACTGCAAGCCATAAAACTCGGGGCCAATTTGATGTGAACGATTGCTACGACAAATTATAATAATTAGTATACTTACAAATTACAGATTAAAAAAACAATTATACTGACCATCACATCAAATATAGTGGCTTTGTGTAGAGGCCAGCTTTGAATAAGATTAAGAAATGCTTGTTTGGCTTCCGATGCCATCATTCCTCTTAACGATTGATGATGAATAATAACCCCTTCCTGAGGAATTGTTGGAACTAGGCGAGGAGGCAAACAATGACTAGCTATAGGCCGATAATCGGGTACAAGATCACCACAATCACTTAACTCTAATTGTGCTTGTAAAGCAGTTAGCATCATCTGTAGTAGTAAAATAATATAAGTATTTCATTTATTTAAAGCACTTATTTCATATATTAGTAAGAAAAAGTAGTTATTTATGTACTTAGAACAAAAAGTGAAACTTTTGCTTGTGAGTGTCCGGAAGCTGCTTTTTATGAATTTTCTTTAATATAAATACATCTGTCAACTTACTGCTTCTTTGTCTGTTATAGGAAACCTATCGGCACGTAGATCATGCAGAACTTGGTGATATAATAATTCCTTTTCAACAGGATCAGTTAAATTAAGAAAACTGTCTAAGAAAAGGTGCTTCTTAAATAGGAAGAAGTGATACTGGGGTCTCATTCGTTTAGTTGTATTCGCACTGTCAACCGTATTCGCTGCAGTAGCCATTCTATATCTTTCCCATTTAGCCATCACGTCTGCCACCTTTTCTTCAGCCGCTAAACTTCTTTCTGTGGTACCTAGCACTTCGTAAATTGCATAACCTTTAAAATTATTAATATATAAATATAAGACCACAATGTAAATTATAACTTCTTACCTTTAGCTTCAGCATTTAAACCGACTTTAACTCTTACTATTTCCAAAACGTCACGTGCAGTTGCAGAAGGATGAAATTCGACAGAGTGATACTGACCATCCATAAAATGAAACCTCGCATATACTGGCCTCCTATTAATAGTGCAAATAATTTCTTCTCGTGATGGGGCCCATTGACGTCTTCGTGTTCCTTGTGTTTTAGACAAACATTTTTCGGCAAAACGTGCATATTTACCTTCTTCGGTAACATAATCGGAACTACAACGTTTCAAATGTGCAATTAAGTATCTTCGAATGGGCTTACTAGGTGGAAGCACGACCGAACATGCTAATGAAAGTAAAGCCCAATGTCGCAAGTTTACTCTAGAATTCGGATCTGGATGGTCTGTAGTTTGTTTGATCAATTGTAAATATAACTCGCAAAGAAAAGATTCTTTTCGCATGCAACGTTCTAGTATCGATTGTAAAAGTGTGACATGCTCGTCTTCAGCTCGTCGTATAGTTTCACCTGAAAAAAATTATCAGAAAAACCACAAATCCACTGTAATAAATTGTTTATTACCATTTTGCCCTAGCCCTGCATAAGTTAGTATAACTTGGAAAACTTGCAACATTATTTGTTCTTCGGCTTCGGGCATGCGACTAATACTTTGCAAAAGTGGTTGTCTACTGAAAGCCCAAAAGGTGTAATGAAATCCTTTATACGTTTCGCCAGAATCGCCACCGTGTTCTTGACGTAATTTATCCAATTTATGTTTGCTTAGGCGTCGAAGGGTATTACGTATAAAATTTCCTGCAGCATCCATTGGTTTTCGTACAATGTCGTTGTCAATTAAGGTCCTTCTACAATTTACTAAGTTATGGTACAGACGAATTCGATCTTCGTTTGTTATTCCTTTAACTTTCTTAGGCGGCGATTCGTTTTCAATAATCCATCCGGCTAAACTAACGCAATAACTCGCGATTAACGATCCAATTTCATTCTTTTGTGTAGTTTCGAAAACAAAACACTTATGATTACTTTCACTCAAATGTCGTTGTAAAGATATTGTAATGAAACTATCACTGGGGTCGATAAGAATACTTTCTATTTCTTGATATCTATATTCATTCAACACGAACTTATCATCTGGTTTAATAAGCATTATACCCTCGTTGTTTATACCCAAAATCAATGAATTTCCATAAGACCAATAACCTCGATATGTTACAGGAAACATTGTGGTCCCATAAAGTGGATATTGCATAACACAGGAAAGATATAAAGCCTTGGCTGTAAGTTCTGATCGTCCTGCACCATACTGACAGTGGGCTTGTGCTAATATCGGAACCCATACGTCATCGCCCCGTGTGCGACTTATTCGATATGGTAAAAATGTGTCGATATCGGTGTAGTATTCTAATTTGTTATTATCCTTGGGGTCGCCTAGTGCTATTTGTGCCTGTAATCCTGCCAGCTGCAATGCTACTTTTTCGGTTACGGGAAAATCGTCACTCTAAAAATAAAGAAATAGTTAATTAGATGAGGGTATCTGTAGTCGATCTAATTTATTACATACCTTAACAACGCTGTGGACAGCTTGTGCATATAAGAGATTAACTTCAACGGGATCCTGACTTAATTCACGAAGGGTTTTAAACAAACGCCGTTTAAATATAAATCTGTTTTCTCCTCCGCTTAAAGTGGCTGCACTGCGACGTCCTAAAGTAGCTAATCCTCCCGTAGGTGCAAGTTTATTTTGATTTCTAAAAATGCTCAAATTTAAAACGATCGATACTTATCGATGAAAAATCAATTTTACAATTGCTCCCAAGATGCAATAATATCATAGAGAAAGTAATGTGCTCGGACATGTTCTTCGCCATCGGGACGACTCTGATAAATGGCCCAACCGTCTAAAGTGCGCAAACCTAACCTTTCGGCTAATTTTCGTGACGCATCGCCCGCTGTATCCGTTGGATGTACGTCTATAGCTTTAGTTCGACCGTCCAGAAAAAAGAAACGACATACAATTGTACCTAAACGTTTCATTGCCTACAATATGAAGATTAAATATACTTGAATGCGTAATCTTAAGTAATTATATTTACAGCAACTTCCACGGACGATGGAGGAAATTCTCGAACTTTTACTTTACTGTTGTTGCAATTATCGAGACACCACTGAACATACTGCGTAATTCGACCTCCTTGACTTAAATTCTTACGAAGAAAAGATACAAAATAGCGATTTAACAATTTAGAAGGTTGAAAAGCAACTATACAAAGACACAACAATAACCAAACACGTTCGGTTCCTTCGGGTATTGGATTATTTGTCGCCTGTCGTATGCACTGCACAAAAATTTCGTCTCGCAATTCTTCACGTTCTAATGCATAACCGACGATACTTTGCATTACTGCTAATTCACGTTCCAGATTTAATTCGCCACGTATATACTTACAAAAATCCTAAAAGTTCACATCATAAATATTTGCGTATAAATATTTTACAAACTTACTCTGAAAACGCTACAAGCTACATTAATGTTGTCGGGGTCGTACATATGTATATGGGAATTCGGTATCGTATTACCTTTATAATAAGTTACCATTTCGTATTTTGGAATCATTTCTGTGCTTTGTCGTTTTCTAGTGAGTGTTGCAATAATAGTACCTTCTGGACTTCGTTCGTGCGAATTGAAATAATTTTGAGCAAATTCGACCATGTCGTGATAAGTTTCGACGACTTCATTTTCTTTATCGTTAATATCGTTAAGCTCTTGAAGTTTCTTTTCTACACGATGTTTTCTGCGTTGTTCACGTTCAACATTAAGAGGTTCTTGATCCTGTTGATATCTCCACGATTGTGGCTGTCGAATAAAAATAAAGATTAGGTTAAACGTTATGAAAATTATTTATTTTTTTTTTACTTACTCCAGCACTGCTACTTCTAGAAACTGGTGGACTATGTTTGGGAGAATCGATAGGTATCTTAGGCGGTGCCGGTAATGGAGGTGGTGAAACACACGTACTGTCGTCTCTCGGAAGCACGGCTTCGTAAATTGGCTCGTCGTCGTCGCCTTTTTCGGGTATCACTGAATCTGTGGAAGGAGGAGGTGGAGGAGGTTCTGTTGGTTCTGGCAAAGTTGGTAGCCCTAATTTTGGAGGAGCAAGCTGTTGTTGTTCTTGAGCAAGCCCTTCTAATTCCTTGCTGAATAACAGTTTCAAGCTCTACATCCAAATCTTCTACTAATTCGTCCATTTTTTCCCCTATTTCGTCGATAATTTGATTTCGGTTCGGTTGTACGTCTGATAGGAAAGCAAACAAATTATCCAAATCTACAGCTTCGGTAGTTTGTTCGGTGAGTCTAGGTTTCAATTGTTCGGCCATGTGAGATAATGTGGCTATTTCTTTCTGGGCGGCTCTAAAATTATAAATATATATATATTACAAAATGCGAGAATTAAAATTTTATATAATTATAAATGCCTTTCGCTTTGTTCCAATTCTAATTGTTTTTGTTCTCGTTCGGCCAATTCTGCTAATTCGGCTTCTCGAATTCTTTTTTCCTCCTCCAGTTTCTCTCTCTTCAACATTTCTTGTTCGACTCTGCGCATTTCACGCAATGCGGCGGCCACTTCGCGAGCAAACACGCCTCTTAGATGACTCTGAATAATAATGGCAGCTCTTCGCATTCTCAGAAACTGTATTCTCTGTTTCCATCCTCGATAGGCATGTTGAAGTTTTAATGTAGCCTTACGTATATGTAAATACCTTTTCGGGCTACGTACATCTTGTAGGACCGTTGGATTAAAATCGCTTTGGATATAATCATTTTATTTCTCGCTTCTTCCAAAGGTTCGTGTGCATAGGATTTCATAAACATTTTACTTCTCCCAAGTTGCCAATCGGATTGAGAAATATTTAAATTTTCCACAATGTTTTTGGAAGCAATACGGACATCTAACGGAAGACGGTTTTTGGAAAGACACCGGTAACGAGTTACAAAATCTTCGAACTTCATGTGAATCGGATAGCCTTCCTTACGTATACGAATGATGTCTAGCATTCCCAGGTATTTTAATTGATCCAAAACCAGGGATTTGTCGTAATTGTTGGGATCTTTGAAAGCGTTGGGTTTAATGCAACGAACGTACCAAGGAGTGGTCGACTGAAGAACGTCCACCAGTGCTTGTAACTGATGCCTGAAACTGTCAGAAACTGTGGGTTTTCCTTTACTGGTTCCTCTCGATACCGTTGCACCTCCGGACGCTGGAATAATCAAATTTACTTTAGTACATAGTTTTTCCATCAACTGATTGTAAATTTTATAATTATGCAAATTACACACTTACTTACTTATTGTACTTACAATTAGAAATTACAACATTTTTATAATTAGGTAGATTGAAATAAAATAAATTAAATTTACCTTCGACTCTAACGGCCATATAACCCAACAAATCTTGATACTTGGATAAATCTTTAACAAACTCACTACTACTTTTAGATATAACATCAAAAAAGACGTCTTGTTGCACATCTCGATTTTTATCTACAATTCCTTTGACTTTATATGTTACTAATCCTGCATAATGTCGAATTCCAAATTCTGTTTCCCATCTCCTCCGATCTTCTCCTTTAAAACAAAATTTCAAGAATGCGAATCCTACTTAAAAATGAACGGCAATACCTTTAACATATCTTTCGTGATTTTCAAACTCTGCATGCAAGTTTGAAATGTATGAAGAATCACAACCTTTTGGTAAATGGCATTGTTCAGATAATAAGCGTAATACACAACGAGGAGGTTTTTCTAATAATTCTAAGCATAAACTATTATCGGTGAAAGATATATGGTTATATTGTATAGCTTCTTGCTGGTACTACAATAAATGATACATTTTAAAAATACAAAAGAAAAAAACATTAAACGATGCACTTACTATTTCTTGTTCTAAAGCAAAAACGTAATGGTTGAAAAATTTGTGTAACTTTTCATTTGTATAGTTGATGCAAAGCTGTTCGAATGAATTCACAGCAAAATTTTCAAATCCAAATATATCTAACACCCCTAAAAAGCTAGCCTCGTCTTTTCCTGGATTAGTACAAGTGTTAATGTGATTTATTAGCCATGCAAATGTTCTCGAATATAATGCTTTAGCCATCGCATGTCTATTCTCTCGAGCCTGAAATATTTCAATGTACGTAGTTATGTAATTGTACTATTTATTTGTAGATACAATTCAAATTAAAAAAAAACAATATTATAGTACTTACTTCTTGTAATTTTAATGGGATTTCTGTAATGTTTCCACGCACGTTAATTTGACGTAATAAAACAACTTGTTTTAAATATTCTATATCTAACGCTAATAAATATGCTACAGTTTCTAAAATGTTTAAATCTCCCTGAGTCAATTGGCATTTTTCTCCATCAACGTCCTGCAATATATATATATTTTTTAAGTAGATAATTCAAATTTTCTTTGGCCTATCGTTTGCCTACCTGAAATGTTAAATTTCCTAACCAGAGAATAGCTGAAAGTGTTTGAAAAATACCACTGCACATATTAGGAGGGACTTGAAGAACGTTAAAGGCTAATCTTAAGTTATCTAAGCGTTTTGCGTCTCCTTCCATTTTTATATAACCCGACTGATTTAAATAATTATAAAAATCTGCATCTTTTAAATGTAACTGGTTGGCAAGTTCTTTATTATGCTAAAAAGTCGCATTTTTAAATTCTGCCTTTATTTTTAATTATCGAGTAAAAACAAACCTTTGCGCCTTCCACTAACTGATAAAATACATGGTAATTCCTTTCGCCTGGCCCTTGAAACGTAATTCTAGACTGTTCTAATAAATAATCTTGCACTATGCATCCGGCTATCATCCAACGCGAATCAAAGCATACTTGCATGAACTTGCCAAACCTACTCGAGTTGTCGTTACGTACAGTTTTAGCATTCCCTAAAAATTTAAAGTTTATTACCTTTAATCGATTAATTATGCCAATAGTGTACCGAAGGCTTCAAGAATAGTGTTGGCTTCCAAAATTTGTTGTTCTACCCATGCCGAAACGCCGCTCGTAACGGAACATAAGTATTGCAAGATGAACCTTGTATTTTCGGTTTTTCCCGCTCCACTTTCTCCACTTATCACTAGGCTTTGATTCATGGTACCGCCACTTGGCCTGCCCCTTCGTAAATATGTATATGCTGCTTCGGAAAGAGCAAAAACGTGGGGCTCGAGAGAACCCATTTTCTTACCATGATATTTACATACATAATTCTGTAATTTATTGTATAATTCTAATTATTTATTAATAGATTTTTGAAGCAGTATTCAAATAGATATCCACACCTGTTATTATTATGCAGGTACATATTATTAAAGTGTAAGTATTTTTGATACAATCGGCTCCATATAATTTTATAAAATATTTGCAGCTCCCATAAAAAAAACAAAATAAATTACATTTCGTTAGTTTTGAAGGGTGCACTAGAAAAGGTTTAAAAACTTATATATTACCTAATTGAAAGACTTTTTTTTTATACTTGTCTACTTTTTAAAATCGAAAAAAAACTCGATTAAACAACATATTATTATAGGACTCGATAAATTATTCTTTTAATTTTTTTGTCTTAAATAAGAAGGCATTAGATCTGGCAAAACGTCGCCTGTTTTATTTGCAGGAATTTCGTTTTAGTAGAATGCGTTTGTTTGCTAACAGTCATAACTAACGACAAATTAATACTGTCGTTAAATCATTACTATCGTCGATAGATCTATAGCTAAATTATTTTTTGTTAATTTAATCAGAACCACAATTGAATTGGAAGTGAGTATTTTGAATTGAAGTATTGAATTGTATTGAAAGTATTGAATGGAATTGAAGTATTTTTGATACAATCGGCTCCATATAATTTTGTAAAATATTTGCAGCTCCCATAAAAAAAACAAAATAAATTATATTTCGTTAGTTTTGAAGGGTGCACTAGAAAACGTTTAAAAGCTTATATATTACCTAATTGAAAGTAATTTTTTTTTATACTTGTCTACTTTTTAAAATCGAAAAAAAACTCCATTAAACAACATATTATTATAGGACTCGATAAATTATTCTTTTAATTTTTTTATCTTAAATAAGAAGGCATTAGATCTGGCAAAACGTCGCCTGTTTTATTTGAAGGAATTTCGTTTTAGTAGAATGCGTTTGTTTGCTAACAGTCGTGACTAACGACAAATTAATACTGTCGTTAAATCATTACTATCGTCGATAGATCTGTAGCTAAATTATTTTTTGTTAATTTAATCAGAATCACAATTGAATTGGAAGCGAGATAAATAACAAACACGCGACTTTATTTCTTTAGCTAGACTATAAAAGGAAACGATTTTGGAAAAAACCTCGTTAGATTCCCGGAATGCTTATCTTTTAAACACGAGGAAGTTGAAAATGCCATTTAAATGTGTCATCGCCACAGTATTCGCTCTATGGAGAAGATTAGAGGTAAATTTCATTGGGGATTTTTCGTTAATAATAATTCGATCGGAAATAATACAATATGACCTCTAACATTTCATTGTAAATAAATTATAGGAACGTTCTCAAAGCGATCTAATGCATAAATAATAGCATCCCATTGTTTGTAATTTATTGACCCTTCTTTAACAAAAAAAAAAGCTATATGAAGCGCATAATTATTAAAATTACTCGGCGGAACAAGATCATATCTTTATATTCCCAAGCGTACTTCGATCGAGTTACTCGAAGGAAAAGAAAAATCGCGATTAAACTAAAATCTAAAACAGAAATTCCTACACTACTTTCTGATAAGAATTTCCTTTGATAAAGGCGGACTATGTGGTTTGCAAAATTATCAAGCACGTCCGTGAATTACAATAAAAATCCATCGATCAAATGTAGGTGGTTATTATTAGAAAATATAAAATCCTATAATTTATTGTAATCTCATTAATATTGTTGATTTTTTTTTCTTTTTAGTAATGCTAATGTGGATAGGTGCTTCTTCATAAATTATTAGCGACAAGAGTTTTATAAACATTCAAACAGTTATCTAAATTAATTAACAATGCAATGCAGCGTTACAGGATAAGCCAAAATCATTTGCATATAATTAACATACGGATGTGGAATCTATTATATGCATTTTAAAGTCCTCGCACTTTAAACTGTTTACTTACTTGTGAATAGATGTCGATTTCCTTGTAAGGGTTCACAGCAACCAAAATAGTGCCCGTGTAAGTCTAAACTTAATTAAGGCTTAATTATTCTTGAAAATTCACTTTATATTTCATTATTTTTCGAGAAAGATGAATCATTGCTTAACAATAACTATGCCTAGTTACTGTAATTAGTTTTTTTAATAACTTTTTAAACAAAAATTAAGAAAATGAAGAGGCCTTTGTTATTTGTCAGTCTATGCGTATTATTATAGACAAGGGTACCGAAATAGCTTTAATCCTATGAAGAAAACGAAAAGTTTATCTGGAAATTAACTTAGTGCACGACAGAAATTTATATGGAGTGTTAAATCTCTATAAATGCCTCTAGAATTAGACTGCATGTGGTGAAGTAGTATAGGTATATATTTAACGCTAAAAGCACATGCTTTAATTGTAATGTAACATGGTTTCAAAGCACTTTGTTACACATAATGTTTATGTGATTCATTAATGATTACGCAATTAAATTGCTTTCGAGTACAAACATGAGGGGCTTTTTAAAATTTTAAAATGCAATAACTTTATACGGGGTGTATTTGAAAGGTCTGTACAACGCTCGGCCTGAGCTGAAAATATGCCGATTTATCACAACTTAACTACATTTCAAATTGCATCCTTTTCTAGATACGGCCTCTTGAAGGGAGGCGCTATCGCATACTTTTTTCAAAATAACTTATTAACGACTTAACTTAAAAACTTTAAATTTGGTACACGTATTGCTGCAGTTAAGGCTAACAAACACACGGCGCCTTACACAATTTAACACGCACCGTGTTTATTTTTAGGGGTCATAGCTTCAGTTTTTTACCAACAACTATTTTATACGCACGCCACTGACGCGTTTCGAAACGTTTTTCGAAAGACAAGTTAATTTAGGAACTTTTATTACTCGTAGAAAAATTTGATGTCTTGCGTGGTTTCTCCACAAATGGGCATTTTCGTCAAGATATAGTACTTGGTATTGACACAACAAAAAATGACTGCGAATGACTGTAAAATTTAAATGACAGGCAAAATTAATTCTTAAAGCGAATGTTTAAAATAGCTATCATTAACACGTTCACATAGAACAGTTGAAATATAGGTAAGTTGAGGTAAATCGGCATATTTTCAGCTCATTGTCAGGAATCTGTAGTCAAGCGTTGTACAGATCTTTCAGAGACACCCCGTATAATTAAAATATAACTAATGTATACGTTATTCGCGATAGGTTCCAATCCACATCATCAATAAAACTTCATATTAGCTTATATTTAGTAACTTTTTATACATGACGTGCATTGGAACCTATCGCGAATAACGTATAGGTACCTATAATTTATTAAGAAAACTGTTGGGTAAAAATTAATTCTATAAGGTATGTAAAAAACGAGTAATTTTAAAATGTAAGATATTTATAAAACGTAAAGCTACATTTACAGCTTACGTCTATCTTACAGCTAAAGTGCGAGACACCCTGTATAAACTTCACTTATACGTTATACAATTAGAAAAACTTGGGGGTGCAATTTAAAGATTTAACGCCTCGGGCGTTAAAATCTGTCGGCATGGCCCTACTTTTATTTTTTTAATTTAAAAGCGTAAATTAGAAAATATATACGTTTCGCATTTTCGATGACATTTAATAACGACGAAGTCGATTTCGTTTAAATTGAATCAAATTTTCTAATAGTCCAAAGTTACATTCAAAAGTTAATTATCAATTAAAATTAAAATAGAGTAATTTTGGAAAAATACAAATATTAAAAAGCACGTGAAATTATTAAAGAAACAAACTAACATAGGTACCTTAAATAATACGGTTACTAACGATACATTACAAAATTATGTGACGTTAAGAAATTAATAATACATTAATCGAATACATCATCTATTAGAAAACTATTACGAGATCAAAAGTTTTATTGTGACATTGACCGTAGTAATTAACGTGCCAAGTTCCCGAGATACATACCTAATACGTCACCAATTAAAGGTGAATTTAAATTCAATATTAATAGTTGATATTCATGAACAATTTAGAACTTTTTGAAATACCTATGTACCTAATTTATTTAATTAATTATTAAAACTGCCGAGACATTTATAATTTTCCCACGTCGTAATTTAACGGGTATTTTAAAATTTATTTTTAAAAACCTACCTACATAAGGTAGAAAACAAATTCAAATAAGATAAAGATAATTATAATATGTATAAAATGTGTAACGACATTGTTTTAAGAATTTTAAAGATTTCCTGACGTGAATTATTATACCCACACCTGGTTGTGGTCTTTACAAATCCACAGCAATTTGCTGACTAACACCAAAAAGATCATAATAGCATGAGTCATATTACCGGTACGAAACTTTCTTAATTTTAAAAAAGAAAATGCCAACTTGCTACTACAACATAATAGCAATATAATTATGGCGAGGGATAATTTATAATTTTTCGTAGTTTCGTTTAGTTTTCTAAATGACAAAGTGAGAAATCCTGGTTTTTGTTAATTATTTTAATGCCAATCTATTATGACAAAAATATCGAATAATTTATTAACGCCACCATATATTCAATTTTAAACAATTAAATGTTATTTCACAGGAAAAATTATTATAATTATTGTCTATGATATAAAAAAGTACCTATATTATATGGATATTATATTGTTAGTACAAAATGTTTGTACAGGGTGTCCACAGAATTTCTGAGAAAACTCCCCGACTTTCCCTGACTACATTTTAAAATTTCTCTGACTTTTAACAGTGTAGAATAATAAATTTATTTACGTATTTTTACCAACCCGTTCAGCTGATCAGACATTGACCTTAAAAAATTCTTCATTCCTTTTTCTTTAATATTTAATTAAATAGATTAAATTTAAATTAAATTTAAATAAATTAATTTAATTTAATTTAATAGAGATTACCAAAAAATGCTTATTTTTTTACAAAAAAAACAAAATATATGTATCTTGTCCTAAGGAAGGAATTCACAAAGTTGAAACTTGATAAACACACGTTCTTTAAAAAAAAAATTAATAGCAACCACGCTCATTTCTATTTCTCTTTATTTTATAGGCATCGGTATCTAGTTTTTTTTTATACAGTAAGGTAAATAACAAAGTTGTAGAAAAATCTAATATTTTATAAAATAAACTCAAATTAAATGTTGAATTGACACTATTTTGCGACTTAACAGTGCCCCCATATCTATGACAATAATTGCATAGCGTTAACCGTGGATGGGGATGTGATCCTCGAGAAGTGACAATTTTATTTTTTGTGCTAAATAACGTCATGCATATTTTGGTTATGATGATTGTAAATCAAAATTTATCAATAAATAATTGTGTGTGTGTAGCAAATGTTTCCACGCCCACGCACTTTCGGTGAAAGCCTAGAGCTATCATCTCACACCGCGGACCATAAATGTCTATTTTACATCCTTGTGACGTAAATAACTATTTATCGAAATTTTTGGTTAGACACAAGAGAGACATGCACTTGCATTACCTTGTTTTTCACTGTACATTAAAAAAAATTAGAAATTTGTTTTATACTTACATTATTTAGAAAATTAAAATTTTCACATAAAATATAAGTAACCCACTTATAATAATGTTATTTAGGTAGAGGAACTGCGCCAAAAACGGACCCCTCCTCCCTAAGTCGGACGCTCGAATTATGTCATAAAGACAGAAGTGTATATGATATCTATGAATATGACAACAGCACAAAATCATGTCACCGACTTTTTGTGTAACATTAATGAACGCAGTTTATATTAGGTATTAGGTATCGGACACGTGTTATTTATTGTTTATGTGATTTTATAATATTCGGTGGATGTAACTTTGTTTCCGAGTTCGTAAGTATTTTTCAGAAATTACCAACTGATAGATACACACAACCGAAATAACATTAAATGTGGTTATTAACTTATTTATTGTCAGGAAAAACTGTGAAAAACACATATGTTTGTGAATTTTGCCAATGATTCTTTTCTTTAAATAAACGTTTTATTTTGTAAAAATTCCCTATATTTTTTCAAGGTTTAAATAAATACGCACTTATATTAGGAGGACCGAATCTTGGTCACTTTTTGAAGTCTACCATTTTTGTCAGTTGTTTCTAAATTTGACATTTACTTTTATATTAACAATTTACGGATATTCCGATAACAGCAACCTTTATATGACAAATAAAAGAACGTTTTGGCGTAAAACAATCGATTTTAACTGCAATATATATAATATTATTATAAAAATTATAGACCAGAATTGGGGGTTCGATTTTGGCGCATTTCGCAGTTATAAGGCGTTAAAAAAATCTATTACATAGATATCACTGTTCGATGGTAAGTCTGCGCCATCATATTTATCTTTTTATAGAGAAATGATAAATGCATAATAGGTACTTAGTACAAAGGACTTTAGATTGTTTGTATTGTAAACAAATAATCCTTGAACTTCTTTAAATGGAGAGTTTATTCCAACTTGATAAAAAAAATCAATATCGATAATGGATATTTATTTCTTTAATTTATCATTGTCGTTAAATTCAAATTGTTAAGTTCATTTTACAACACGGATTAAAATTAACATCGAATTTAAAAGGATAATGGCACATCGATGACATTCTCGTCATACCAGTCTAATGGTATTTTAAAATGTTTAATTGGTGGTTATGGTAAAATAGAATGAGACTGTTTCGAAATCTTACCGATTTCATTATAGTCATGAACCGCGGTAATAAGGGAATTTTATAGTTTTTTCGCAGGGGAACCGTAAGTACGTATATAAAAACGACCGTGGGGTACGTTCGACCTAGTTATCAGGGTGACTCACATCGTAAGTGTCACCGTATCTTTTGAAGTGCAGTACGACCATAAAAGAACTCTTTAGATGAAGTTTATCCTACTTTGACCTAACATTTGCGAGCAAGTTTTTTTTTTTTAAATAATAAACATGATGGTACATAATGTATACATTTGAAGCGCGTATGTGTACACAACAGTAAATTTTACTTTGGGATATTTTTTGCCTCAAAATGTTCGCGTTTTTTATAAATATAACATGTGGCTTTTTGGCGTTAAATCATAGACATAATTGAGCGTAAAAAATGACGGCATTTGTTTTTTGTGACGTTTTTTTTAGTCAATATCTACTTTTGTGTCTTATATCTGTGTGTCGTTAAAAAACAACATTTCCGGAAAGACTTATCAAGACGCGTTTAGTAATCGTTTATGGATGACCCACTGAAATACCGATTGTAAAATTTACACTGACCTTGATTTATGTTCCTTTGCCGATTGACTAATAATTCCATTAATCAAACAATGAAAATAATGGAAAATATAATAAAAGGATACGTAAATTCGATCGAGGTCGTATCGAGCCTTTAGGTTTTCATTGACAGTCTCTTCGTTTAATTCTGTAAGGCGGGTCATGTCCGAAACGCCACCGACGGGAATACATCCTGTAACAAAACGGAAATTAATATTAATTATCGTTTTTGTATAAATCGATAAAAAATAATTAGGTAGGTAAAAACTGGTTCTATTCGCCCGCTTACGGCCCCTTACCTCCTCAAAGTCCCCAGCAGCTATTTTATGCAATAATAGTAAATCAATTTAAAAAAAAAACAGTCAAGATGAAAACCATACCAAGCATATCAACATGTAAAGCATATGGATATGTTTTTTATTTTGACTATTTTTTGTTTTTAATATTATTACATAAAATAGCGGTTGGGGGGCACGAGAAGGAAGAGGCCTTAAACAGGCAAATCTACTCTATTTCATAAAAATATATTTACGATTGCATATAGGTAAAAGAATTGGCCAAAAGTTGTAATATTTAACAGTACTAACAACAACCACCAAAGTACACCAAAGAGAAAAAAATCCAATGTTTATAACGTTCCGAAGGTATAATAAGACGTTATTTTTTTCAAATTTGCCAATCTACTTACATCATTAGTTTTTAAAAATTCGGGTTTACCAAAAAGTTCTGCGCAATTCAAAATATAACATACCCTTTACGTTCCCTCAAAATTAGGTAGGTATGTACACTACAGCTAATATCTTTATATTGCGTCTAGTTGTTTTTATTGAGGAAATATGTGGAAGAACCAAATTTAGTAATTAAACACATGAAAAGAACAAGTTGGTGAAATAGTGAAAAAAAGCCTTTTAATAAAGAAAAGATAAATGCATGAAAAAAATATATTCAAATTAAAACACGGAATGGCAGATAAATACAGTAAAAGTGTCAGTCAAAAGAGCAAAAAAAGAAATCTGCAAGAAATTTGGCAAATAGATAAATGAAATTAATTAAATAGATAATAGAAAATGTTGAATAAGAATAAAAAGATTAAGAGGAGGAAAAAGAAAAGAAATAAGAGCAATAAAAGACGAAGACAATCCAATTAAAAATAACAACTTTTCCAATCCTAGAGGTAAGATTAAGAAAATATGTAAATTAAAATTGAAAGAACAAGCAGCATTCGTTGTCAGACCGGATAAACATGCAAACAAATGATAACATATACATATTAAGAACAATATTAAAGAGAATAATAGAGGAAGAAGAAAAAAATGTTTATAACTTTCATAGACTTAAAAGCAGCGTTTGATACAGTAGATAGAAGAGAAATATGGAGAAGTTTAGAAGAGATGGAAATGCCCACTGTACTAATCAAAATAATTAAAAGTACATATAAGATAGTCGGGGGAAAAGTACAGATCGCGGGACAAAGATCAGAAGAATTTAAAATGAATAAAAAATAAAACAAAGAGATAGCCTAACCAATTAAAATAAGTAGTTTATTATATACAGATGTCATAGTTTTAGTAGCAAAAAGAACAAAATATAAAATGAAGAGACGGGTAAATGTATGGGCTAGAGAAAATAAAACTTAAAGATGGAAGTAAATACAGAAAAGACGAAAATGATGATAACAAATAAGAAAGACAGAGAAAAACAACAAAGAAATAAAATTAAAAAGAAAAGTCATTAGAAAAAGTAACAACGTTAAGTAAGTATTGTTGCGAAAGATGGAAAAATAGACGCGATTAAATCAAAAAAAATTTACTATGCATTGAGCAAAACGACACTGGGTCACAAAGAAATAAAAATGGAAGTTAGCATGAACATAATATAATCATATATTATATAATAAAGCAACACCTTGAGATGAAACACTCAAGAATAGCAGGTTAAATAGCACAAAATGGGACAAAATAAGAAATGAAGATATTAGAATAGTAACAAAACAGATCACAATAAAAAAGAAAATTGAAGATAAATAACTAAACTGGTATGGTAATAAGTAAAAATTATAATGAAAGTAGAAAAACCAAAAAGGAAAAGAAGAGGCAGACCGAATAGAAGAAGTGGGAAAGTCGTTGGAAGAAATGAAACTGTTAGCGAGATAGAAAAACGTGGAAGAATTGGGGAATCACGGCAGGACATGGAATCCCACTCGGACGCCTGAAAGGGCAGGAGTACGTACGAAGAAGAAGTTTTCGTGTCATCTCGTTTATATTTTCTACCTATTAGTTTCCTTTCTTTAGGCAACTTTAAAGGATTGTGATTTTTTTAGGGTTGCTATTACGTCGACATTTTAATCCAAATCATCGCCGCTTACATTGATAAACCGAACACGCTGTATATCGATAGCGCTGAAATTTTGTAACCGAAAAATTACGGTGTTTCTATAATTTAGTTAACTATAAAAATTGTTAATAATTAAACGTTAGGGATCTATTTTGTGAATGTTATACATAGATAACATTGAATCCATAAGTATTAATAAAAATGAATTATGAATTTTGAAATAAATTGCAATATACTACATGCAACAATACTAAATCGAACAAACATAAAAATCTAAAAGATATTAGGAATTTTACATAAACCAGAAAGTGTATTAAAAGGTAAATTACCACAGGAAAAAGGATGTGGTTTTAAAATGAAGACTATATGTATGTGTGATTTGTTGAAAAATTAAAATTAAATAATAAGGAGGTAAGATTCTAATATTTTTAAATAAATGTATATGTATAATATAATATAAATAAAAAATGTATTTTTATTTGTGTAGTTCGAGGCTTTGTATAAAATAAATAATAATGCAAATTAAATTGGACAAAATGATTTTAATTCGCAGCATGAGCCTATTTGTTACGTTAAAGGACAAAAGACTACTTTTTAAATGTGTTTTAGAGGAGATAACCAACATAATATTATTATATTTTGTCTTTGACATACTTTCGTCGTGTTGAATATTTTATAATCGATACACCTAATGTTTTGTCATTATTTTATTTTATTGTCCATTTTTAAACGTCTATCGATCGATCACCGGTTATTATTATCTAAAAGCGGTTCGTCGTTTTATTTTAAATTAATATTTTCGGAATCTATTTGAAAATCGAGGTGTTATTTTAACGCATGACAAAATATCAAAAGATTCAATTTCGAGTTATCGCCGACAGCTCTGTTTGCGAAATAATGGAATTCGTTCCTTTGCACACCCCTTGTTGTTCACTTGTAGCACCACTTGCCACCCTGTCTGGTTTTTATAGGCCATTTAGCCGTTTCATTTCTATTAATGTATTTTTTTTCGTTTAATTATTTTTTCCGCGATGCAGATTAGGTACGTATTTTAGGACTTAAATCGTTATTAGAGTTTAATTGCAGGGATATTTTATAAAAAACTAACCTTGTAATAAATGAAAAATACCTACATAATATAATAAGAATTGTTATATCACTTGTATAATTATATACCCAATATGTTGTTAAAATATTTTTTATTAGAAACCATACTTGGGACTAATTATTATTTTTTAATTCTTGAATACATGAAGTACTGACATTAAAGCAACATAATAATGGTACACATTTATTAAAATAAAATATACAATGTTTTAAAACTTTTTCTAAAAATTTGCTCACTCTTGCTTTTAATAATAAATTATAACTTTATCTGCATTATTATTATTTAAAGTCTAATATGAAATTTGCAAATATTGCAACGCAATGAATATTAATAAGAATAAGAAAAAATATGTCAACCACCATCCTTTAACAGGGTGGGTCAGCCAGAATTCTACATTTTCTAATAATTTTTCTCAAGAGCAAAACATCGAATCACAATCTGAATATACAACAAAAACATCATTACAGAAAAGCTTTTCGTTAATAAAGTGCAAATTGACTAAGAACAACATGTAACACAAGAATGTCAATACTACCCTAGCAAGGGGCTGCAACATGCCTGGAAATTCCAGGATTACTCACCGGAATTATCAAAATTAAGCTGTACCATCGTGGATTTTATTTATAAAACACTTTCGCACATATTTTCATACAGGAATTTTAATATAATTATTAAACTAAAAAACTGCACAAACACGAAACGGACAAACATAAACATTTACACCCCTACATCGATAAAAAACAACTGAGGTGAAATAGAAACGGAAAGTGGGAAACGCAGCGAGCAATCGTTCGTGCTAATACGGCATCACGATCGAGACCGAAACGGTTTAGTGATTTGAAAGGTGGCAGATTTAATTGTTCATTTTTTCAAGTTTCGCGGTAATTACCGTTTTTTAATACAATTTATTTTATTTTTAAAAACTGACTGTCTTGCATATTTTATCTATATTAATCGTTTTCAAGCATTTTATATTGATAACAAATTTATGCCCGTACTTACAGTCGATACTTCACACGTAGGTACACACAATATGATCAATATTCTTAAATTCATATTTACATGGGAAATCTGTATCTAAAAGCATGCTCAAGTATGAGTACGTGCAAAGCATCGACTACAGGAAATACAGTGAAAATAACATTACCTAATTTATTCCACAGTTTGAAATTTTAATTTCTAATAATTCAATTTAAAGATTTTAACTGTAATTGGTTTTTATCGTGTCGTACAAAGTGCTTCAACTTTGCAGTTGAATCACTTTGTATAACACACAACAGGTATTTTATATTTTATAACATCTGGTAGCACTGTCGATTTTTGACGTAAATTGACAAGAAAAATGTAGGAAAAACAGCGAGTTTTTCTTAAAGAAAATCTGTCAGTGAATATATCTACAATTTTAAATTTTGTAGTAGATGTTTAAGTTTTTATCTGTAGTTGAATAGTCGAACATGTTTTGTATTATTTTCTAAAGTTTTTAGTTCACCTTGCAAGGCAATAAAATTCGCTTATTTAAAAATTTTGTGTTCTAACCTATATTACTTCAAATAATAATAAAATGAAGTCGAGATTTAATTCCTACGATATCGTGTGCAGCGTTACTGAGCTTCAAGGGTATGCTATTAAAATAACAATTCGTCGAAAATTGCAATATATATATTTAAGATTAATTGGAATGCGAGTAAATAATATTTACGATGTGGACCATAAGACTTATCTAATTAGATTTCAACGTAACGAAGAGAAGGCCGTTTTATTATTGGAATCTGGAAACCGATTTCACATAACAAATTTCGAATGGCCCAAAAATGTTGCACCGTCAGGGTTCAGCATGAAGGTAATTTGTTATATATTTTTATGTGTTACATACTAACTATTTAGATAAACGTGTATTTTTGTAGATGCGCAAACATCTAAAGAACAAACGCCTCGAGAAGTTAGAACAAATTGGATTTGATCGAATAATAAATTTACAATTTGGCACCGGCGAAGCTACATATCATATTATTCTGGAGTTGTACGATCGAGGGAACATTGTATTAACAGATTACGAAATGTCAATTTTAAACATTTTAAGACCACACACCGAAGGCGATAAAGTGAAATTTGTTGTACACGAAAAGTATCCCGAAAATAGAGGTAGACAGAGTGATATTTCAGATTTGGAAGAATTGAGAACATTAATCGAGAATGCGAAAGTAGGAGACTCTTTAAAGAAGGCTTTGATACCACATTTAAGTATGATTGTTTTAATTTGTAGTTTGCTTTTTGATTTGTTTTTTTTTTATATAGATTATGGACCATCTTTAACTGAACATGTTCTGTTGACTCACGGTTTTACAAATGCTTCCAAGATAGGAAAACGTTCAGTATTAAAAATGATCTTGAGGAACTATTATTGGCTATTAAAGACGCTAAGAAAATAATGGAAAATGCTAAAACACAGTCTTCCAAAGTATGTCGTAGAATTTTTAAACGTACCTAATGTTTATTTTATTATTTTGTCAGGGTTATATAATACAAAAGAAAGAAGAACGTCCTAGCACAACTTCTGAAACGGAAAAGGAATATTTTTATTCTAATCAAGAGTTTCATTCGTTCCTGTTTGCCCAACATGCTTTGCAGCCGTATCAAGAATTCGAAACTTTTAATTTGGCGGTCGACGAATTTTTTTCTACTCTCGAAGGTCAGAAGATCGAAATGCGCGCTTTACATCAAGAACGCGAAGCTTTGAAAAAATTGGACAACATAAAAAAGGATCACGATCAACGGTTAACTGTTTTGGAAAAATCACAAGAAACAGATAAGCAATTAGCGGAATTAATTACAAGAAATCAACAGTTGGTAGAAAATGCCATATTGGCCATTCAAAGTGCACTTGCAAGTCAGGTAAATACGTGCAATTAATATGTAGTTTAATGTTGAACTATAAAATGACTTAAGACTATTGTGCCAATAGTATTTTGAAATTATTTACTTTTTCATTTTTTGTTTAGAAGAATGTCTACGTCGTTTAAATGTTATTAATTTATAATTAATTATTATAGCTGTCGTGGACCGACATCGAGGAATTAGTGAAAGATGCAACTGCAAAGGGCGACCCCGTAGCTAAACACATAAAACAGTTAAAATTAGAAACTAATCACATTAGTTTGAATTTAACAGATCCTTATAATGAAGATAGTAATAGTGAAGGTGGTGGCGATTTTGAAAGAGAAAGTCTTCCTTCCGCAATTATTGATATTGATCTTGCCTTAAGTGCATTTGCAAATGCTAGACGGTTTGTTTATTAATTAGTTACTTGCATTTTATACTCTAAAATATACTACCTTTAGATATTATGATAAGAAAAAATATGCTGCCAAAAAACAGCAAAAAACCATCGAATCGCAAGGTAAAGCACTAAAATCTGCCGAAAAGAAAACCAAAGAAACCCTTAAACAGGTAAAAAAATGTTTGTCGACAATTTTAAAATATTTATTGCATAAACTGCTTTCAGGTTCAAGCGATAACCAATATTAATAAAGCACGCAAAGTTTATTGGTTTGAAAATTCTTTTGGTTTATAAGCTCCGAAAATTATTTGGTAATAGCAGGTCGTGACCAACAGCAGAACGAATTGATTGTAAAACGGTACTTGTTACATTAACAATTTTATAAATCATACCACAATTTGTTTGTAGATATATGAAACCAAATGATATTTATGTTCATGCAGACGTTCACGGTGCAAGTACTGTTATAATTAAGAATCCTTCGGGATTACCTGTACCCCCTAAGACTCTTAATGAAGCTGGAACCATGGCTATTTGTTATAGGTATACCTGTAGTTTCTAATTAATTATATAATGAGTGTAATCATATTTTAATTTAGTGTGGCGTGGGAAGCGAAAATAGTTACTAATGCTTATTGGGTATTAGGAGAGCAGGTGAGCAAAACGGCACCAACAGGAGAATACCTCACAACTGGAAGTTTTATGATTCGTGGAAAGAAGAATTTTCTGCCTCCTTCGCATCTTATTTTGGGTCTTAGTTTTATGTTTCGTTTAGAAGATGGCCATATCGAAAAACATAAAGGCGAACGTAAAATTATGCCCACAAATGATGAGCATATTGATATTGAAAATCAAGATGAAATTGAGATATTAGTAAAAAGTGACGGTAACTTATAATTTTCGTAACATTCTTAAATTAGACTTCTAAATATTATTGCATTACAATAATAATAAAATAACTACTAATTTTATGGATTAAAAAGGAAATTGAATTAAAATTGTGAAATTTCGTATGATTTTGAAAAATGATTGTGCTTTTAGGTGAAGATGATGATGAAAATATTGAAATAAATGATACCGATAAAGATATTACAAAACAAAATAGTGTGGAAAGTTCAGAATTATCTGAAATGCATGAAGTAGAAAAAGTAGAAGATTCTGATGAACTAACACATGAAGCAGACAAAGAAGAAGATTCTGATGAAAAAATTCCCAAATTTCCAGACACACATATAAAAATTTGTCATGCTGAAGGAAACAAGTATGTTACGTTTATTATTTGTACACTGTATTTGTTTTTTTTAATCGATTGCTGGTTTTAGAGTGAACATTATAACAGACCTACCTTCAATCGATGTAGACAAAAGTGATCAAAAGGAATATCAATTTAAATCGATAAAAGAAAAAATGCCAAGGAACAAAAAAGTTAGAGAAAACCAAACTACACGGCAGGAAACTAATTCAAAGGGTAAACGATAATTAATTTAAGAAGATACAAAATGGTGTTTAATCGATTGTTTTAGAACAAAACAATGAATATGCGAAACAAGTTCAACCGAAACGGGGCCAGAAAAGTAAATTAAAGAAAATAAAAGAAAAATATAAATATCAAGATGATGAAGAACGAAAATTAAGAATGGAAATATTGCAGGTACGAGTGAAGTTACATTTAAAAAGAGTATAAACATATTTTTGTATTTCTGTAGTCTGCTGGTTCGGGAAAAGATGCAAAAAAGAATAAGAAAAATAAAGATGATACTAATTCGAAGAATTTGAAAGCAGTTCTAACGACCCGTAAAGTAACTATTCAACAGCAGGATAATCAGGAGGAGGCAGCAGATGATGCTGGTGTTCAAGTTGACGTAGATATGATAGACAGCCTTACTGGTCAACCGTTACCTGAGGATGAATTGTTATTTGCAGTTCCAGTTATAGCTCCATATAACACTTTAACTAATTACAAGTAATAATAACATTTGTAGCATGTAATGATCGTAATAATTAAAATTTTATAGATTCAAAGTGAAATTAACACCAGGAACTGGAAAGAGGGGAAAGGCCGCTCGTACTGCAGTTATTATGTTCTTACGAGATCGAAATACCACTCAGCGAGAAAAGGACTTATTACGTGCTGTCAAAGATGAACTCCTTGCTAGAAATTTACCAGGGAAAGTTAAACTTTCAGCGCCAAAAATGCAAGTTTTAAGAAAATAAAATAACTTTAACTAAGTTTTTTTTTATTATCTTTGTTATATTATTTCAATAATAAAATATTTAAAAATTATTGAACAATGATGTTTTATTAAAATCACCAACCGTGTTAAATCTAATGTCTTATAGATTGTATTTGCTCCTAAAAATACTTGAAATGGGGCTAAAGGAACACTTTTGATATTCTTTTTTATGACAATGATTCGTTTGGAATTTAGGGCTGAACTAGGGCTTAATTAATAAAACACGAATGTTCGCAAATTTCTCTTATCCGAACAAACATTTTCGTGAATGAAATTAGTTTAAATTCTAAATAAATTTAACACGTACAAAACTGAATTGATTTATTTTAAAAGAATAACTTTATACAAAAACATCCACGTAAGTCACTTGTTACATTGCATATAAAACAGATAAATATAAAATTAAACTTGTAGGTAACTTGTCATTTAATTAAGTAAGTGTATATCGTATTTGTACTAAAATTTGATGGAAGAAGGACGTTTAAAGTTATGCAGTATTATATTTTGGTAACTAAAGACAGCCATTGCTTTATTTTATAATAATTTTGATCCATCCATCTAACGTTTGCTTCTGCCTGTTCTATAGACTGTTCCAGCGTTCTTGAGACCATGCTCAACTCTTCGCTATTTGCTTTGACGAAAATATTTAAGCTAAAATTGATAATTTCATTGATTTAGATGACTAACTTACATGTTACATCTCACTTACATCTTCAAGTTCTTCTTGAGTATTAAAATGTGACGTACATGTTTTTACAATTGTATTTAAAAGCATCGACGATGATCCCATGCTAAAATTTAAAAATATATATTGCTTTCCAAAAAAAACAAAAAAAAGCGAAACAACGAATACACGCAATTAATATTAGGTTGATGCATAATTATCCGGCGTTTATATCAGCGCGTTTTTCATCAGTGTAAAGTAGCGTTTTGTTTATTATTTTTGTATTAAAATAACCTTCTCTATTGTTTTAGGAAAATGCGTGTCGAAAACCATAGTCGTATTCGCCATATTATGCTCTACCACTTCGAGAAAGAATGGAAAGCAGCACAATCATTTCGCGATCTGAACGAACTTTTTGGCAAAGGAACAATCAGCAAAAGTCAGTGTAGGGAGTGGTTTGCCCGTTTTAAAGTCAGGCTTGGAGGATAAGCCAGGAAGAGGTCGGCCATCGGATTTCGACGATCAAGCTCTTCTGGCAGCCGTGGAAGAGGGCGAGAGCCTGACAACACGAACGCCGGCTGAAGACTTCAATGTCAATCAATCCACGGTCGTTCGTCGCCTCAAAAAGCTTGAAAAAGTGTGGAAAATCGCTGGATGGGTCCCCCACGAGCTCTCCGACAACAACAGAGCCGATCGCGTTCGAATTTTCACCGAGTTACTGCAGCGAAACGAACAAACACCATTTTTGAAGAATCTTGTCACTGGGGATGAGTCATGGCTTCTCTTCAAAAACGTCAACAGAAAGAAGGCTTGCGTTTCGCCAGGTGTTTCCCCCAAAGGAATACCGAAACATGTCCACTGTAATAAGGCTATATGGTGTGTATGGTGGGACAGAAGCGGAATCATTCCATTGGGAGGTCATTTCAAATGGCATTTGTTATTGGTTTAACGACGCGGATGAACGACAACAATGGCGAATCCCAGACAAAAACGGCAAGCGGCTGTTCAACATCAATAGCTGGCTCAGCTTGATCGCCTTCACGCTGCAATCGAGGCAAAAAGACCGCGCAAAAAGAACCATATCGTCTTCCACCACGATAACGCACATCCTCATGTTGAACGCCGCGTCGTCGAATTTATCGCCAATAAAGGCTGGGATCTGCTTCCACATCCGCCATATTCACCGACCGAAGCACCTACGGACTATCACGTCAACCACTCTTTGAAAAACTGGCAAATGAATAAGATTTACGACGATTTGGATAACTTGGTGGCCGATGTCAAAGCGTGGATCGCCTCTAAGAATCGTGTCTTCTTCGCTCGTGGAATCGACCATCTGCCAAGTAAATGGGAAGCAGACGGTGACTACGCTCCCGAATAATCGTTTAAACATGTTTTTGTCAAATATTGTTATTGATTTTGTTAAATAAAATTTGTTGAAAAACGCCGGATAATTATGCATCAACCCAATATAATTATGCATAGGTAGGCATAGCGTGATAGTAAAACTGGATTAAATACTTACTATCTTTTTAGTGCGCCCCAGTTGTTTTTGAAAAATCTGTATGTCAATTCCTGCCCGATTATGTTATTTGAAACGGCAGTGAAAACTCGAGCAGAGTCTTGTTTTCGAATTCCAGAACCTTCCGTGATCGCCCAATGTAAATAGCGACTGAGAATCCATGTTTCACGGGAACAACCCAAAGCTGACATGATTATTTCTTTTTCAGAACCAACATTTGTATTTAAATAACGTTGCCACGCAAAATCCCACTCTTCTTGTCCTCCGGCTCGAATAGCCGTGCAGTACACCACATTTTTGAGATTCGGGGATATTCTGGCATATAAAAAATACATTCGATATAGCCTTCGTATTTAATTTTATCCAGTTAATAACAATTTTCGTTTGAATCAATTGGCGTATTTATGGAAACTAGAGTGAACCCTTCCAAAAATTTCAAGCGGAAACTTTTAAATGGCACCTTGTAGTGTTCGTTAGAAAGAATTAAAAAGAAATCGTCAATTAACAGCAGATAAACCGAATCAAACGCGACCAATTATGTAAAAAAGAAAAACTACGAAACTGTGTAGGTACACTTACGGATTATGACGATCAGGGTCTAGAGAACTCCTCCAATTATGAAAATGCGTTACGGCATTTCTAATGCAATCGGGATTCCCAAACAAACATACACGCCAAAGTAACTCCATTCGATTGTAAACGGTCAATTGGGAGTCTGTGTGAGAATCTCTAAAACCAACTTCGGCATATAATCCTTCCATGAGCGACATCATGTATTTCTGTAACAGAACACGTTAATGATGTCTCGATTTTAAAGATCGATATATAAGGATATTCGAGAGGGTGAAGACAAAATGAAAATAAATTTAATCAAAAGTCTCATCGGCATTTTTCCGATTTTCGTCACGGAACGATTAATCTGTTCCTTGAACATTTTGGACAATCGAATAAAAAAAAACAACTCTTACCTTAAATTTATCAAAGTCGGCAGATCTTATGAACATTTCTTGTAAATAATCTAATCCCGTAAAAGCGGCCATCCAAGGGACGCATTCTCTTTCGTGTACCAAATAGCGCGTGACGTTGAGAGCGATTTCGTACTCTAAATATCCTGCGGCGGCGAGATTTAAAGAATCGTCCAACATTTGAGCCCTATTGGTCACGCTGAAATTGGCGAATCCGTTTTTATCTTGCAATTTTTGAGTTAACAATTGCCAGTTTTTATGATCGTAATTCACCCTATAATATCCCCTTTGGTCGACATTTACCAATACCCAATCGTTCGGAGTCAGCTGTAAGTTTATCAAAGTTACTTCTCGTTCTTCGGACATCCAAAATGACTTTATCAGAGGGCCGTTTTTCGTTATATACGTGACAGGTATCCACCACAATGAAGTATTGGTTTCGTTTTTGTCGTTTTCCAATAAAAATCGTTCTTGCGTAAAACTAATAAAATTTTCCTCGTAATGCCTGGCCACGGTTACCACGGGAAATCCAGTTTGAAGCGTCCAAGTGTCCATAATTCGCTTTACGGTTATTTCCTTATTTAGGACGCCGTCTTTGTGAGCTTGTTCGGTTAATGCAAGCCATAAATCGTCTTGTTCCGCGTTACTAAATTTTCTATAAGGATTCGACATTTATGTATTTACTACCTACACGTTTCTATCACAACAAAATAAAGTAGATTAAACCAACCTGTCGTTTAAATAATTTTTCAGCCCTCTCCTAAACACGTCCGACGTTAAAAAATATTCCATCATCCTTATTATCGTTGCACCTGCAATAAGTAAATAATTCGGTATTTCGGAAAGTTTGGAAAATCAATTTCATCTCAAACTCAAGTATACAATACAGCTTTCATTTTTTATAAATGTTATTAACAAATAATAACCAAGAAAAAACTAGAATAAATAGTTCAATTAGAATATAAAATGATTAATGAGTTTGGTGTATTAATTTGAGCTTTAGGTACTTCAGTTTATGAATGCGAGCCCAACCACTAATATAGGTGTTTTTCTTTTAAAAGATTATTCTTGCTAAAAACTAATTATCGATAGAGTAAACTGTTCTTATTTTTTAAGTTATATTAAGAAATAACAAACGAATTGTCATAGGTATAATAAATAAGCTGAAAATAAACGGAGATTCACTTTAAGATATTTTTATTACGCCAACGCCAACGTCGCGATCGACATCTGTACGCATGAAAATCAATTTTCCCACTTCTGCCTTTCCATTAGGTACCCCATCCTGGAGATGATTTTAAATTCGAAACAATATTTTATAGGGCAGGTAAAAAAGTTTTCGAGTAGTAATCTAATATCTTTGCGAGCTTTTTATTTCATTTTATATTCTTTTTACTTACTTACAAGGCGAAGACAACGTCGCGAATCCGAATTTAAATTGAATTTTTTGTATAACTAGGTATGTAGGGTGCTCGTTTTTCGTGTGAATGCATGAGGAATGTGCGAAAAGAGAATTTGACCTGCCAATTTTAATTTTAAAAATATCGCAAAAAATCCGAAAATTGAGATTTTCGTTTTTATTTTTTTATACGAAAACCAGCCAAGTTAACCATTTCAGCTAATAACATTATTAAATTCAATAAAAATAAGAAATAAAACATATAGATAATTTATTGTTAAATAAAAATACAAAATAATCAATTCCCATTTTATATTGAATAAAAAGAAAATTAGCAATTGCGTGTAAAGAATTCTACCCTCTGTAAATGCATAGGTGCATTTTCCCCTTAATGCATTTTAAATTAATCCACACTATATATAATTACCTAAAGAAGCCAAATAAATTCAGTGGCCTCTGGTTACCGCGCTAATATAATCAAAACAATTGGCATTCTTATTTTTAAATAAAAATTTAAAGAAACACGAAAAATTCATACTATGCAATAGCGTTTAGAGAACAAAATCTTTATTTTTAGTAGTCGATGAGACATTTTCAACGTGATAGTTTTTCTAAAATGGTTAATTTTAAACTTTTAGCCCTGTCGAATTAGACAAAAAAATAACCGATCTGCGGAAAAATTCCCACCCGACTGGATTTTGATATACATTGGCAATTTAAATAATCTCTTAAAAGTCTCCATCGATACCACGTAGGTACACTAGTCGATAGAGACTTTTGAGATATTGTTGAAAACGTCCATATCTAGGCGTATACAAAAATCCAGTCGGGTGGGAATTTTTTTGCAGACGAATGCTAATATGACTGGACTATTTATCGAATTACAAATTACAGGGGTCGTAGTGAAGTTTAATACAAAAAATATGCAAATAGTGAACGCAATTTTTTAAAATATGCAAGTGTTTTTTAGAAAATTTATTCTAAAATTATGTAGTTTTTATGCAATAAAGTTATTTCGATTAATCACTATCTACTGCCTTTATACCGCAGAATTATAAATTTACTCTATTTTTAATTTAAAAACTATTCGTGGCCCTTAAGCATTGAAGTTTTCCCTATTACAAACCACAAACCAGATAAAAGTTTAATCGCATTTTTATGCGACCGATAAACCGAGAAAGCAACTAATAAAATATGTGCACCGCCTACTTTCGTAGCTTGTCAGAGTGCGAACAAAGAGCGACATGTTTTTAAAATAAAAGCGGGATTTTCTAGTATCCGCGTATAAACTTTAATGCATTTATATATAGAATTCCGGCAAAATCGTTTCAGATCTTTCGCGTTAGTGGTACATAGCGGTAGTACTTGTTTGTACTTGGTAGTGGTTCGAATTGTAAATTACGGCGTCGTATTGTTCGTGTGCGCGAGGAGTGCTCGTTCGGTTTATAAGACTTTTTTGCGTATGAGTGCGCGAGTGTTGTGTATTGTTTTGTTTAAAAGTATTATAAACAAAAAGGATTAATACGACGAGAGAAAGTGGGATCCTTCTTTGTCGACTAACTCTCCATGTATTTATAAAGTGTAAATACATGGACCTTTAAGCTCTAACACAAATTCTCTGAAAATCGTGCTTGGTTAGGCTCTTGGATAGGGACTAGGTTAGGGTCTTAGTTAGCGTTCCTCTCAAACGTCCAATTCGCGAACGAAATTTTATCTTACGCTTGTTTTCACGATCACAGTGGTTGATGAAATATGAAGCGAATAGGTACGTAATAATACAAGTTCGCAGTCAACGGAAAAATCCACACTGGAAATTGACGATAAAGAGAAAACAAACGATGACGAGAAAAAGGTAGGAAATACAAAGAAACATTTCGAAGTTTCTAATGTTTTCTTATAGACTGTTACAAACAAGTGGCGGTCGCAACAGCAGCAATTGTTAATCCGCATTTTACGTAAGTATTAAAAAAAAATTATTTCAGAAATCTTTTTAAATGTCTTTATTTTTTTTTTAATTTACCTTATTTTGAGAGATTTTACCTTTTCAATGCATTCGTTTTAGGTGCTTAACAAATTTTACGAAAAGAAAAGTGTAATTAATAAAATTTAGTAAACGACTTTTAGACCTCATTTTAAATTGGCTTTCGTCTCTAAAATTTATGACCGGGGGGTTTATTACGATCAAGGGGATAAAAACGACGCATTAATTACATATTAGGTGTAGCTGACTCAAAAAATTAACATAAGGGAAGTTTACTACTTTACAATATTGCTTTTATGCATTTTGTGTGCTTTTGGCATCAGTACTTAAGTTGATACAAAAGTATTTAAGTTTAATTGTTGTCATTTTACGGTAAATAACATTATGTGAGCGTATCGCAGTTATATAATGAAAATTTCTAATTTTTATTTCAATTTGTGTTAATATAGACCGTTCGTGTATTTTTTAATCTCCAGAGGGAATGTCTAATATTTAAATTGAAGCGGCCAAAATTGCTTTCTATTCAATCCATCGCATCGAGCTACACTACTATGTTATTCATACGTTCGCATAGTGCATAACGTGATTTAACAATGAGTTCACGAATGTACTAAAAACGGACGTTTCGAATTTATCATAGATAGATAGATACTTTTAAAACGTCGTGTAGTACTCTACGTACAATTAAATAAATTTAAAAAAATAATAATTGATCGCAAACTTTTAATAAATTTTGTTTATTTACCTTTTGCGTAAGATATTCTGTCGAATATGTCATTAATTTCGTTTGGATTATTTACTTTGATGGAAATTTGGTGCGAGGATTTTAGTCCATCCAAGGCAAGTACATGTTGTAATTCTTGTACAACAAATTGATCTAATACTTTCCAAGAAGGTTGCACCTAAAACAGTCGCATTTTCGCGTAAAGCTCTAAGACATTCAAAATTGGTAAGCACTTACGGCGTCAGTTCCAATGTATTCCATGTAACTCGCGAATCCCTCGTTCAACCACAAATCGGTCCACCATTTGGGCGTCACTAAATTACCGAACCATTGATGAGCCAGCTCGTGAGCTATAACCGTAGTGACCCTCTGTAAGTTCGTCCTACTAGATACTCCTTCTTCGTATAACATTGCCGTTTCCCTTTAATTGAAAAATAACTAGGTACTTATGTGAAATAACAATTTTAAATGAAAAATTCAACCTATAAGTAACAAGTCCCCAATTTTCCATTGCACCGGCAGCAAAATCCGGCAAAGCTACCATGTCCATTTTCGGAAGAGGAAACTTTATGTGAAAGAAATCTTCGAAATACTTCAGGATTTTAGAACCGATTTCTAGACTGTACTTTGCTTGTGGTATGGCTTCGCGTCGTGCCCACACCGTAAAATTTCCATCTTTAATGTGATCAAAATCGAACACCACGAACGCCACTAAATAAGTCGACATCGGAATGGATTCTTCGTAGTGATCCAATTCGTAATCTTCCAAGTTGGTCCTATAAAATCGATACATATACAATTTCCTTTTAAATCGTTTCAGTTATGTACACTCAACCAAAAAAGTACGTAAATACAATAAAAAAATCATTATATTAAGAACTGGCGTTCATTAATTTTCGTCCAAAGTACGATTTCATCATTACAACGTATGTCCAAAGATTACTTGATGTTCGAAATTATTACCCAATGAACGTTTATTGGTGTAATGACCTTATACATTATACCTTATAATGCAGTTCATTACGTTAATGGATAATTTGACTGCTCCAATGAACAAGCTTTCTTTGTTTTAATAAATTAGTACATAGATAATATGAATTTGATTTATAGTGATAATAACTGTGTTTTATCAATATTCTTACATAAATTCAATAAATTATTCCACTGAAATGCAAAGTTTGTTTATTGTATCGATGAATGTGTTTATTAAATAAAGGAATATTCTTGTATTGTTACAAAGTACACTTCTATTCATATTAAAAAAGTACAGTTACTATTTTACATTGTAAATAGGACAATGTTTATGTATATTGTTTCTATAGCAAATTTATTTTTTGTAATGTTTCAATTAATTATCGCTCAAATATACCTACGTAGAAAATTTGATTATTAGTTCTTTATTGTTCAATGTTGTCGATTGTAGGAAATACAAATCGATTTTTCCGCTGAAAAAAATCGATTTGTACACGTTTCTCTGGAATTTGATATGTAATAACAAACACAAACCGTTTTTAGAAATATTTTTCTATAACAGTTCTAACATAAATATTAATGTAAAAGTCGTGATAATTTTTTTTGCAATTATTTAGTTTGAGTTTTCAAACTGCATTGTCTTGAATTTATCCTGTTTCTGCGAAGCCGATAATATTCCTAGATTATTCTATATATAAAATTAAAAAAATACATAATCAACTATATTTATAGTGTATATTAGTGAACTTAGTCATAGATACGATAAATGTAGTTATTATTTCAAAACGACCTTACATTAATATGATGTGTTAAATTCATAAATTTTAAGTTATGATGTTAATGTAGAAATTCGTAGATACAATCAAGTAATGATTGGATTGATGAAAAAGAGTCGTCGAAGCAATCAAGATATCCATTAAATTATGAAATATGTTCATCAGTTTCTAATGAACATAATAACATTGGGACTACGAACATGTAAATTAAAAAATGAACATCTATTAGTAGTATTAATGAACTTTTCATTGTATCAATGATCAAAAGGTCAATAACTGGTGTTCAATAATTAATTGGTAACAATAATTTTTTGAGTGTATCTCACATTGGCTCGGAGGAAATTCGCCGCATATTAGATATTGTAGACATGTTCTTAAATCTCCCTATGGTTAACTTAAATTTGGCTTTCATGGCGGGTTCGTCGAAACACGGAAATGCCTTTCTCGCGTCCGTCGGTTGAAATTGGGTCGCGGCAATCCATCTACGCCCAAAAAAGAAGATTAATAACCGCGTATGATTATGAAGAGTAGCTCAAGGCGTCACCTAATGGTATTATGGTATACGTAGGAACTCCTGTAGAAGCCTTGTAAGAGATCATTTAGGATGCCGACAAATTTAATATAAACGTAATACTGTTCTCCAGCTTCCAATTTTCTCTCTAAATAAATTATAAGAAATTGTTTTTCGTTGTCGTTAGCAAACTCGAGCACGGGGATCGAGATTCTGCTCGAGTCGCTCTGCTGATATACCGACACCGTAGACTCGTCGATCGTTAATTCATCAACATGAAGGGTTATATTGTTGGTCGACCTAGTAACATTTACTAATATAGTAACTTCGCCCTGGAATGTGAAATTCCTCTCGACAACGAAAGGGATAAGTTTGATGTCGTACGAATGCGGACGTACGGATGTCGGAAGTCTGACGTCGACAGACGTATTAGCACTCGCATAATCTGGTTGTTTAGTGCTCGTGTCGAAATAGGTACTAGCCGTTTCCGTTGTTTCGTCGACGAAATTCGAAGTACTTTCTTCTACTTTAGGGGTGCCATTACAAATTTCTACTTTTTCTATTAAACCTTTAGTCGAATGTGTACACGAAGATAAATGATATACTAGTAATCCAGTTCCTACCAAACACGCGACGAATAATATTACTAATGTGACGGCTAAATTTTTGGACACCGATAATCTATTTTGTTTACCAAACGAAGTTACCACTCCATCCATGACGTCGAAATCGTCACGACTACGAATTATTATCTGCAACGAGATTAAGTGTAATTAAATTAAATTAAATTAGAAGGGAATTTAAATCGTTAAAACCTTCACGATTTAATTAATTTTTCATTAAAAATAATCGTCACTTCAGATTTAATTGAATTTTTGCGAAGCGAGACCGTCAAATATCGACAACTTTTGGATTTATCGATGAAAAACTTTATAAAATTTATATCTATACACACATCTAGTTCGCATGTTGTCTGGAAAATTAATGGAAGAGTTTGCCATTAAAAACTACTCACCGCTCTGAAGCTTTTCACGAGGCATTCCGAAATGCTTCTGTTTGTGGCGGTATTTCAAGTTGTAAACAAAATTAACCTCATCAGTCTGAAATCCTTAATGAAGCCAATGTTGAAGCGCTCAAACGGAATTTCATTTGTACATAAACATGACTAAACGTTAAGTTACAATTATTGGGCACTAATAGTTTTACAGACTTACTAATATCTATTTAACAGTAAACATAAAAAAAAACTTCTCTAAGACATTGAGAAACTTGAATATACAGTCTAATTATGTTTGTAAACGTTATATTTAGTACTGTCACTCTGTTAATAGGTCACAAACTAACCTGTATCCATTTCTAAATTTGCAGCCAAATAAATCATTAAGATCTGTCGCCAATTTTATCAAAGTTGAAAAAAAATAAATAAATAAATCGTGTTTCGAAAAATGTTTTTCTACAATTCATTATAAATAGCGTCGAATGCATGTTTTACCGATGATTTTGACAGCAATTATTGCCGATTCCATACCTAAATATTTATAATAAAGAAATGTACGGATAATAAATTCCAACATAAACAGTTTTATTTTTGAGAAAAAATAGTGCTGCATTTTATCTGTATAAAAACAATGTTGCGACGAATAAAATACTTTTATAACGTTTTTTAAGAATGTTAAATGTTTTTTTAAATACGACAAAATCGGACGATATAAGTTAAAAGTACCTATTTGAGTCAAGTACATACTTCAAGTTCAAGTTCGAATAGAAAATATTTTAAGTTCTGTGGAAGACTTTTATGTTGTTATTTTTTTATTAAAGAAGTTTTAAGATTTTTTTATAAAATGGAGACGATGCTACACGCAAATTTAATAAAAATTCGTACGTACCTAGTTGTTTTATTACAAAAATGGTGCTTTGCGAAAAATGGAAACAACTACCATTTGTACGCAGAACGGCGAATTGTTAAACGACAAGTTATGTGATAAAATCGAAACATTTCTGCGAATAGACGCTAATATTTATTCATAATTTTATACTTACGCTACGGTGAACGTAAAATATAGTTTTAAGTAGGTAACGTGAGGATAACGTAACGTTAATGAACGTGCTAAAATCTATGTAATTAAGTAGACGATGCTGCTTTATAGCGAACGTTTTCGTTTAGTTGTGTGTCTGGTGAGGTGCCGAAACATCGACCTGTCGAAAATATATTGCAAATAAAAATTTCTTCCAATAATTTGCTAATATTTTCACCGAAATTTAATTAATAAAACGTACCTAAAGTTGCTTAATGGACCTATCGGTAAGTCGTTTTTAAGAGGCCATTGTGTGAAATAAACAGTGGCAAACTGCAATAAATTTTATTCTATTTCTTTTAATTTCTTAAAAAACATACTAATTTTGCACGGTCTGCCGAGTCCGAATTAGACGCCAAAAACGAGTTTTTCACCGGAATATCTTTTGCGATTCATTTCACGACAAAAACACCGATACGATAAAATAAACTACGGAAATTTTTCTACAATTTATGTCGTTATCATTTTTCTGTGAAGTCGATAGTTTCGCCGTGCCAGTTTCACAAGGATTACTCTACCAGATAACTCGACGCTAATTAATTAACTTAAAGAAACTACACTTTACCTTTCGATACAAACATGAAAATTTGTATATCGTTAGATCCGTGCGTAGTTACATACATCGTATGTCGTCTGACTTAAAACTGATGTTTTAAAATTTTTAATTAATAAATATGTATTTAGTTCTAGTAGTTCTAGCCTCATCTGTTCTAGTATTAGTATGTATTCAGAAGTTCAAATAAATAGAATAAATGTTATTTTAATTTGTCTCTATTTCTTTCCACCGAAACCCCACGTCGACTGGCCTATAAATAAGATATGCGGAAATAAGATATGCAACAATAACAGTGTTACTAATTGAAAACACGAATTCGGTCTAAACGCTTTTAGAAAAGCTTTGTCTACTGTTAGTTAACGTCAGTTTTAAGACTGACTTTAACGTACCTACGTATTTCTACTTTTTCAGGACAAAAACTCTCTGAGGCCGATAAAAAGAGATGTAGATTCAAGATAAAAGAAATAAAAATTATTTTGAATTGCTAACTACCACGGTAAAACTTTCGAAAGTATTCAAGAGGGCTGAGCAACTAAATAGGTATGACTGGACGAATTTATGCGTAAGTACCTACTTTTTGCAACATCTGATGAACTTAAAAATCAAGGCATTTCTTACAGTCAGATTCGCAATATTTTCTTGGATTTCCATGTTTTCACACCCTGTCCACGAAAGATTATAAGCTATAGAAATCATAAACGGTAACATTTCAACAATATGGTATTTCATCACACTAAGGCATTAATTGTACGTCAGTTGATGGAACAAGTGAATGTGAAAGTGGAACAAGAACCGAATAATTATCTACCACGATAGTGCAAAGATATATCGAAGAAGTGAGTGACGATATGATTGGGAAAATTTGAGATGAAGGGTGGCAGTTGTTTTTGAATTGTAAAAAGGGACACGTCGGATAATAAATAAAAACGAACGGTAACCTTTTTTTGAACCTTTCACGATAAAAACTAACACAGACGACGAAACAAAACATATGAATTTGACTGTACATACTATGTGTACTTTACAAAATATGATTATGTTCATTTTCTGCATGTCAATCAGTCAAAATTATTCCAGATAACCCGAAGTCCATAAATTAAAATACGTAATAAGTAGGTACAATATTTATATACGAAGTTAATTATTTTATTTCCATAAATTATAATAGGTAGGTAGGTATTTGATTGCAAACATGATATACCTATTCATAAAATAAATGAGAGATAACGCGAGCGGAGTTCCGCTTCGTTAACAAAGTATTGTCGGACAAGGGTTGACAAAAGACACTAAGTAATTACGATAAAATTTTGCCTTAATAAAAATGCCGAAAAGTCACCGCGGTACATTAAAAAATATCGTGGACAAAAGTAAGGAAGTAACCCCTTTTATTTAATAAAATACCCATAGTTTTTCCCGTATATGGAAGTTACAAGAAATCTGATCCCCATATAAGGGCTAACCACCCGCATTTCGCTTCCGTTATTACAACACTTATATAAATTCATTCTAAAATTTAACCGGCAAGGCCATACTATTTACTTAATAAAATTAAAGAGTTTAGCCGAGCTTACATTCGTCAAATTAGATTCAAACAGTTTCAAACGGTAATCATGTTATACCGGCTTTTTGTATCGTACGATGACAGTCGTATTCTGTTAGAATTAATTGAATAAATGTCGTTATTTCGAAAGAATAACAATAAAAATGGTGTGCTCTTTTAGTGATTTCGATTACCTATATATTACTTATGAAGTGTACTTAGTTTATACGAAAAAATGAATTAAAATACGTACAATTACGGTTCTGGTGTTATTTCACACATAATTTTTAGTCGATTAAATTGTTAAATATTATACTTACCTATACCTACACGCGTGCAGTTCGTTGAAATCTTTAAACATTTCAAATTTGACCGCGTTTTAATTTCTTAAAAGTAAACACACGAAATAGCTTTAAAAACGTTCAATTTAAATAAAAAGAATACCATTAAACACTAATTTAAATTTAACCAATTAAAGTTGTTTGTCACTCATAATATAGTAATTTGAACGCGTGACTTAATGGAATAAGACTATCGGGCTTAAGAAATATATCCCAAGATATAAATTGTCTTATAACTATAAATAATACTGCAGCCATATATAGTTTAATGTAATTTTCTGTATTGAAATAGGGATCGTCGTTTATTATGAGTTTAAGTTGTTTTTAAAGAATCTTACTTTTAGGTCTTAAACCGACAATTTCCTTAAATTACCTATAGTAGGTATATAAAATTAGATGATTGTGAACTAAAGTACCTTCATATTTAATAATTAGTCGGGTGTAGTTATCATCTTGATCGAAAAATATTCACCTGTTGTTTTAATTTATTATTAGATATTATCATCGATGCTTAAATTGGATAATACTATATTTACACATTTATAAACAATTAAATCAAAAATTAAACAGACTATACTCACATATTTTAAAAATAAATTATTATTTTATGTATCGTAAAAACGTTATATCACTTTTATTGCAATTCTTTCAGATATGACTTTAATATGCTTCAATAACTGAGCAGAATTTTGTATAATACGTTTTTATTAAATTCTCGATTTTATAAAAAAAGAAATTAATTTTATCGTTTGGCCATAAAACGGAAATGCGGAATTTTTTACTAGTTTAATGTTAATAAATTATATCGAAAATGTTTACAAAATATTTAAAATTATCTATACTTATCAGTAATTATATAGTACAAAAAAACCGCTAAATAAAAATATAAATTAAACCGATCTTTTGAAGTTTTGACATAATATAATCCGACAAAAAAAATTGATCATTTAAAATTTGTTAATTTGAGAAATTCAAACTATTGACTTTTTTCGAGCGTATTAAAAGGTAACCTTCCAATTTTCACTATTTAATGTACGATAATCGCATATAAATTATACACGTATGTACGTTATGAAAATATAAATTATCGCACGTCCTTCATAGAAAAATAGTGAATTTAAAATCATCGTTGTAGAACTTATCAATTTATGTTTAGTTTCGACAAAACAAATTATTGTACGTAGCACCACTAAAACTACAAATTGATCAAAATTAAAGCTATACACGTGCGTTATTTGCATATAAAAACAAATAATATATGTCAATCGAAACAATTATTAACACTTTCGTGTATAAAATATCGAGTAAAAAAAAAACGAATCAGTTCACATCATTTTTACAATTTTTAAATGCCTATTTACATCTAAAAAACGTGTTCGATTTAAATTGTTTTTCTGACAACGTAAATCAATTTCTCGACGCCTCGCAATATTAAAATTGAAAAATAACATCAAAACGTACCTTTTGGTTTAAATTTCATTCGAAAACAGTAACATCGATAATCTATTGAACTACAATAAAAAAAAAATCGGTAACGCACGCTAACTTTTATAGAACGTTTACAACCAAGCCACGCTAGTAAAATGTACTAAATTTTAAGCTTGGCGCTAGATTGCGCATGACATCGAGTTCCTCAATTTTTGAAACTCGCAAACGTTCGTACTTCGTGAATTTCACACGTTTAATAACAGAGCGAGAAGCACCCTTGCCGTTATACCAATTAATTCAGTTTCGGTTATAGAAGGGTTAGTATGTTAACCAATAAGTTGCATCGCGTACCACGCGTTATACTTCCCTTACTAGATCATGAAAAAGTGGAACCCTATTTCGACCAGATCAGTTCTCTCCCTATTTTCCCAGCAGTATCCCTCGAGCGTCCACTCCCTTACGTAAAAATCGTAGCTTGGGGCATTACCGAACACCAAGGACAAACTTTTGTTTTCATATTGTCACTGTTTTAAATCATAAAGTACAAATAGCGGGCATATTGAAAACATTAAATTTAAACAAAATCTATACTTAACTCTAACGTGATTAAACAATAACTAATTTATTACTTAGATGAGTGTTGAAAATCATATTAAACAGACTAATGAGATAAACACTTTTGAGATAATAAACACATTGCTCCTTATAACTTACTAAAACGTGTATATGCGTAGTATTTGTAATTTTTGAAGTTTAATGTTTATCAATATGAATCTAAAAAATATCTTAATCTGAATTCGGTTAAACGATTGATATATAAATTAATACCGCGATCCAGCGGCAGATATTTTTTGCATCGTTGTCGAAATTATGTCGAAAGTATCGCATGTGCCGTTCCGTTTACTTTAAAAAACGGATTGGGAAACAAGTACAACAAACGATCCTGAAAACCAATTATAAGAAATTCGGTATTTCGCTCCCTTTAAAGGTTAAAAGGAACGTTAGCATCTATAAGAAGAGAGGCATTTAAAACATTCTTTTTGTTACAAACAAACGGACGGCGCGTAAGGAAATTCCAAAGTTTCTTGAGAAAGGAATATAATTTATTTATTCATCATCAGACGCAATTTTATTGAACTGAAGAAGAAATAAAAGGAAATGGTAGATCGTTAAAAGATATGGTAATCATAAGGGATTATGAGGGACGATTTGTGTAGTTATATAACAATAATACCATAAAATTCAATTTGTTTCTAAACCAAAATCAACAAAACGCAAACCAATCTATTCGTATATTTTGTCGAGTTTTTGGTTTAGAAACGAATTCAATTCGTTGAAAGGTATCATTACAAAAAGCCAAATAGTTTTAATTAGACTTGTACAGCAATAGTTAATAGTCACTTCGTATAATAACTGAACACTTATATTTATAATGTCCATGGTGTCAAAATTTAGAAAAGAAGATAAGAGAAATTGTACGTAAGTAGAATAAAAAGGTAGGTACACTTCGTCCAAACCTATATGCAATCCACGTCATCAATAAAAGGTTACTAGATGATGACTATCAAAAATATTTAATGGAAGATTCAGCTGAAAGAAAGTTGTTTTTTATTTGTAAAATTGGAATAATAGCTAGTAAATTAATTTCTAGACCTATTCATATGCCGAATCAAGAATATGCTGAAATTGAAATTAATGTTCCTATAATTAAAAGAGAAATGAATATTAATTTAGAAGTTTTAGCTATTAAAAAGAAAAATTTATTTATAGTTGAGGTATGAACCCAAAAGCTTAATTTAGCTTACCTTTTTATGTTTTATTATAAAATGTATAAAAGTTTTTGATATTTTAGGTGGTAGTTTAATTCTACCAAACATAATGAAGGTAAAAAATTTACATGTTTTATTCTATCAAAATAATCCTTTTCTTCGGGCACTTCATTTTTTTAAAAAATACAGAGTGAATGATAATTTTAATGTTTGACTTTGAAATGATGAATTTATTTTTATGAAAAAAAACATTTGATTATGCCATCTAATATGTGTGCAAGTAAATCATCTATAAAATATATCACTTTCCAAACTTTAAAACGAATTACAAATAAACAATCTAGTAACTTTTTGTTGATGACGTAAATTGCATATAGGTTTGGATAAGCCATATGTGAAATTGAAACTTGAATTAAATACCCATACCTACAATGCCTTATAACTTGATAACTAACTAGTGCTCGAGTAGGTAAGTACTCATGGACAACGGAAATAATCTCATTTTTTGATTAAAATAAGTTTAAGCTTGGCTAAGGTTAACTAGAAAATCCGTTTTCAAATGAAAATATTTGACAATACTCCCATGAAACTTCCTTATATCTAATTACGAGATCGTAACTACCCCAGATTAGACAAATTTTCAATATAAAAGATTACCTAATGACTACGGCAGTTGAGAATATATATACCGGGTGGCCACGAGACCGAGGCCAAGCTTATAACTTCTATGTTTATGATCCGATTGGTTTGAAATTTGGAACGAACATATTGAAAAATAAAATTGAAAATTCTGAAATTATTTTCAAAAAAAACAAAAATCTGGCAAAGTAATCAGACAGAACTTGGTCCGTAGATTTCGAAAATAGTAAAACGTACAGTGTTCCATTTCAAAAATCAAATTTACTGTCAGTTCTGTCGAATCCGGAAGTTGACTATTTAATTCTATGCGTTAATACAATGGATGTGCCAAATGAATCAAAATTAATATCGATCAACGTAACGCGGATAATGACGTGAAAATCTCGAGCATTCCCATGAATATTTCCATAAAATATATATTTTTATTTTTTCAAAATACCTACCTAAACGTAATAAAAACAACGGTCTGTAATAAGACGCTTTTCTCGATAACATTATTTTACCAAATGTTTTAGGTGAAAATCGACAATTCTTATAGCACAAGGCCGAAACAAAAAGTTTTAAGTGAGTCCAAATTTTGCGGGGAAAAAACGATAAACTATGACAAAGCATTTTTTTCCGATATTTTTTCAAATGAGGAATTCGACGAATCTGCGTGTATTTCGTCGTTCTCCCGGTGAAAATCGACGTTTCTCGCATATGTGCGTTCTTGTGCGCGTTCTTCAACGAACCGAAACGAAATATTTTTAAGTCGGGTCATTTAATTTTTGCTTGTATTAACTAATTTAAGGACTAACTAAAACTGTTTCGGCTGTTTAAAGGGGCGTTAAGTGTTGTAATGCAGGCGTGCGATCCAAAAACAAATACTCCCCACTTTATAATATGTAAAAATAAAATTAATTAGGTACTAATTGTTCATTGTGCATGAATGTATATTTAAAAATTATTCAATTAAGACGTTTAATTAGTTCGTTTAATTCGCGCATGATCTGCACTTCCCACCAAGATGGATATTAAATAGTAATTATAGGTGTATATTTTATGTTAGTATAGTCAGATGTTATTCATTCTTATTTAGTGCGTCTATATATAATATATAAAGATTTATTCCTCAGGGAAATTCATTTCCGAATAATGAAATCGACTTTCCATTTTCTTTGATGCGATTTGATGCTTTGATGTCCTTGTCTATATTATAATAAGATTGTCGATACAACTACAATTTGAAATTCTTTTATTTATAGGCAATTTATACCTATAACAATCTATCTATAAATATTTTTCAATAATAACTAAAATTCATCTGATTAAAAATATAATTAGAAGTTTCAGCGGTAGGTAATTATCAAAAGAGCGATAGTTCGTAAATATTTACAAACGCATTGATTAACTATGCAGGGTGTATCTGTAATAAGTAGATATACAAAATGATACGACCACATATTTTTAGGACTCAAATAGAACGATTTAACATAATTTATACTTATATATGCAACAGTTGACGGTTTCGGAGTTATAGCCTCTTAAAGGAAAATTTTGAAACTCTTTTTTTCTAAATTAAACAAAAAAAGTTAATGATAGGAAGTTGAAATTTTGAACGTAGAAATTTCTCACTACGGGTTTCTACCGATGTCATCCATGTTTGTTTTACCATGTCAAAGCAAATACATATTTGAAAAATTACATTTACTAAAGCAATATTCGCAAGAGTATCTTTATAATAATTAAAAAAATTTGATTACTTTTTCCCATTTATCTAGAAAACGGTACATTCTATCGAAAATTATAAAGATATATGTTTGATAGAGAATTGTAATGTTATTCTAAAACATATTTCACATTGCCGATTCGATGATAAATAACGAAGATAAACTTACAGTCAGTTTAAAATTTTTGATCGGCTGCCATTTTGAAATGGCTCGGTCGATTTGGTTCGTTAACGAACCCGTCCTTCGTATTCGTAAAAACAATATAAAGTCCAAATTTCAGCCACCTACTATCAAAGCTGCGACCGGAATCGTGTCCACAAGATTTGATTATATTGATATATGTCGAGATCGGAGAAAATTGATAAGGGCACCTCTGGGTCCCGTCATCAGACAGACTCCAATAGCTATGTTTTCTATGAAAATTCGCTAAAGCATTTCTGTACCAATATCGTATCAGGTTAAAATGTAAGTCTTAAAATTCAACAGATTTATTTTATAAAAGCTACACAACGATTAAATAAAACGAACTTTCGTTTGTACATATTTTTGAATTTTAAAGGCACTTACAGGTTTTAAAATAATAACAAATTATCTAATACTTGACTGACGCTGTCACTACTAAAAGTGCAACCTCCTCGACCTATTGCTTTAATTATCGGAATCGTCTTCCGCTTCGAATATTGCTTTAAAACTGAAAGGTTGAAACGGATAACCCAAACCGGAATAGAATTTACTCATAAATTCCACCCTACAAAGCGTTAAAATAGAAATCGTTAAATAATAATTTGAAATAATTGATTTTGTACCAGTGCAATCGAAGCGTATGAAGAAAAGCCGAAAGACCTTCCATCATTACTAAAATAGCTATCGTACAGGCCGCCCAAAAGGCGAAAACGAAAAACAACATTGGAACTCCTGTATAGAAGCTAGTGGATGTAAGACCCATGTGTAAAACCATGCTCCATAGGACTTCAGAAAGTTCTAACGATAGTAATTATTTAATATTGTATTAAATACGTGCGCATTATTATTCTTACGAGCGTGTGCCAAAGACAAGGCCCAAAGACGTAAGTACGATGCAGTGTGAGAGACTGTACTAAGAACATATTCTATTGTATGAATTGCTTGATGGATTAATATTTCTCCCATTGGTTCTGAATGTTCTGCATGAGATAATTGGGAAGGTGATTTATGTTCCTCTATCACTTCCGGCTGTAATTCCATTCCTTGATTAACGTCTCCGTTTCTTCCATTTACCTGAGATTATATTCGGTATATTACTATTTTTGAGATTTATCGCCACGAATTAAAACAATTTTATTTACCTACCTACACTATATGTATATTATGAAGTGACAATAAAAAAAAGAATTAAAATTATTTACGTGAGGTTTATGTGTCTTCTTTTTACAGCTAATGTATATGGGTTTTCCCATCAACATAATAGGGATGCAAAGTAGAGCTGTCAAGAGAAAACCTAGCTGCATTTCTTTTTGACCATCAAACATAAATTCGTTATCAGGTTTATCAGGTTTATATAAAATCATACTAATGAATAAAATTAATATAGACGGTGCGCCAGGCGAGTTTTCTAAAAAATAACAATTTTTAAACAATTGCATTAATAATAAAAATAATAATAATAGTAAACGTACCGTCGTCAAATGGATATATCAACCATTTTAAAAACATCATAACAGTCAACCACAGAAATAGTAATATTAAGAACAACACTTGAGGTAAAAATTCCAACAGAATACTCGAATATCTGCCGAAATGTCTGAAACGTTCATTTTAAATGCAAAACTATAACGTCGTCACGTTCTTAATTCACTTACACGTGATTAACAACACTTAAACTAATTCCAAATATCATATGAACTACTCCAAATATTATGGACAATTTCATTTTGAACGAATTTAAAAATATAATTTTGTTTTCGGCTACCTAAAAAATTGCGAGTCTTAAACTATAGGAACAATTAAAATAGGATTTTAATATTACCTGCCAAATAGGATCAACGCCTATAGGATATGGATTTCCACTAAACATGTCTTTCGGTTTTAATTGCAAGGCTTCGTTGGTTAAAACTGTAGACTCGTTATACGTAATAACCCAACTTGATTGAAAAATGTTTACAGATCTCGAAAACACGTCATTATATATGATACCGGTATAAATAGAAAATATCCCCATAAGAAGAATAATATAACGACCGGAAAAGAATATATTCCAAATTTCGCTGTCGATCTTTTTGGCCTGTAGTTTTTTTTCGAAAACGACCATGTACAAGCTGAACAGCAATAAAATTACACCGTGCCCAGCATCGCCAAACATAATTGCGAATAGAAACGGAAACGTTATTAACGTGTACAGAGCTAAAAATTAAAAAAAATAATAAGCCGTCGTTTTTTGTTTTGTTTTTTTTTTAAATTTCAAGGTTTAGCCTTCTTACCAGGATTTACTTCTCGATAAGAAGCTATACCATATGAGTCGATAAGATTTTGGAAACCTTTTGTAAACTTATTAGTTCTGTTGAATGTAGGTGGAGCTTCGATTGTATTGATTATATTCAAAAATGATGGAATTGAGCTTCCACTGGCGTTCTGTAGACGTGTAAACGTAAATGTATTGATAATACGGCGAAAGTACCTACCGAACCATCAGATAAAGATTGTTGGACGACGTCGCGATCTTTTATCGGTAACCAACATTCGCCGATGAGACATTTTTTTGTAACGTCCATGTTGAACAGATTCAACGTATGATAAATGGCTTTCATTTTGCGAACCATTACGCTCCAATTTTGTAATTCTTTTGCCACACTTACTAGAACTCTTTGACGGTGATCTTGAGTTTGATTCAATACCTATATAATAAGTGAACAGTTACGCTTAGGACAAGTTTGTTTATCGGATAAAAACTTACCAACTTAAGATCCTCCAAACGAGTTCGAAGACCGTTTTCCAATTCAACGCGTTCTGCTTTAGTGTTAGGGCATCCGTATAACGAAGCGTGAAAACCGGCGCAGACTTTTTTTATTCGACTTTTTAACTGCTCCCCTTGAAAGAAGGCGGCGAAAACGGTTTTGTTTATTTCGTTACCCTGAAACAACACATAGTAGATGATAACATAAATATTATCTAGCGTTGTTTTTAAACCTACCGTTGCAGGGTCTTCCAGCGGTCTTTCAATTTCGGCTTGTCTGAGGAATACGTTTCCTCTAGATATGCGCCAAAGCATTCTCTCAAATGCTGGAACTCTTTCTCGGTTTATGACTCCAGCTACAAAACCTAAACGTCCACCGACGATGGCACTATTATGAACATCTTCGGTTATTAGCGCCCTATTTTCCATGGTCGATCCGTTGACTTCATCTTGTTCGTTAAAAAAAGATCTGGTTTTGTCCAAAACGTGTTGTAATTCGGTCAATTCCAAATAATTTGATTTTAAGTTAACCGCGCTTTCGCTCAGTTCTTTAATGTCCCCTTCTGTCTTTTCTAAATGAGCCTGAAAGGGTTTGCGTCGATATTGTAAAGTAAGTACATATGTCGAGGGAATCAGATTAGGTTTTTACTTCGAAATGCTCGTTATACTGAATTATTTGAAATCGGAAATTTCCAGTTGGCGCACTCAAGTATTTGTATTGTTTAAACAATTATTACAACAAACTACGGGGTGTCCAGAAAATGATAAAAAATCTCTCGAAAACTTATAAACCACACCAAAATAATGCCACAAGTTCCTATAAATGATTTCCCTCAGCGCTCCCCTGTTGAGATATTCACAAATAACGTGTTTATTTTTCGTTGGAATTTAATAATTTTTGGTTTACGTTCGTAATGAGTTAAGGTCTTTAAAATGGTGTAATAGGTTTTTTGATATCGCCTCGGGAGAACCGGAGATGCACAACCCCTACCTTTCTAACCCTAATATATTTCAAAGGTTTAAGCTGTTAAACTTTTAACTATAGTTTGGAATTTCCCAGACATTTTAGGATAAAAAAGTACTCTTGTTTAATTTCCATAAAATAAACCATATTCGAGAAAACGACACCTAAATAATATCTGGAATATTTTGCATCTCTTATTCTTTATTTATGATTTTATCGAATATGGTTCATCGTATCGAAATTAAACAGCAGTACGTTTTTCATCCTGAAATGTTTGGAGAATCCGAAAATGTCCTTAAAAATTTAAAAACTCAAACCTCTGAAAAATTTTGAGGTTAGAAAGGTTAGAAGTGGGTGCACCCCTGGCTCGTCAGAGGTGATATCAAAAAACCTATTACGTAATTTGAAAGAGCTTCATTTACTACATAGACATATTAAAAATTATCAAACTCCAACGAAAAATAAAAATGTCATTTAAAAAAAATCGATTTTTACTCTTCAACTTTGGTAGTGAATATCTCAACAGGGGAGCGCAATACGAAAAATATTTATAGAAATTTGTGGCATTATTTTGACGTGGTTATACGTTTTCGAGAGATTTTTACCATTTTCTGTATTTTGTTGTACACGAGTAGATAATAATTGTTTAAACAATACAATTTGAGTGCGCCAACCAGATAATATCCTTACCTCCAAATCGATTATTTCTCTAGGATTCGGAGCTCTGGGAAGCTCTAGGCAATCGGGTATGGTCACACTGTCTTTTTTAACTTCTGCCTCTATATATCGAAGCCTCCTTTCCATTTCGTCGCATCGACGGACTTCGTTGACAAATTTTCTTTGAAACGCGTTCACGTTTTCATTTAACTGTAAGATTAAAATAAAGTATTATACCTATACAATGATGCCTAATTTTCGAGATACTCACATCTCTGAATTGAACTATTCCAGTTTCGCCCAATTCGGAGATCGAATAGTAGGCTGCTTCCGGTTGAATGAAGAGTTGGGCTAAAGCCATTTCTTCGCTTCGAAAAAAACTTCCCATGGCGAAGCTTTTTCGGCAGTTCTTCTGAAACAAATACCGATCGAATTAATTTTAATTGAAATAGGTACTTACGTAGTTATATAACGACAATTGACGTCACGACAACTGCACAGGTAGGTGCCTAAGTATATAACAAATAAATTAGCGAAAGCGGATTTTAGCAGTATTCTCTTGTAGTTCCAAAATGAGGAATAAAAGTTAAGGCCAAATTATAATTTGTATTAAGTATTTATGAGACCCCACCTTTTCGGCAAAACCTGAACGTCCGAATAACAGTACTAGAAACGACAAACTAATCTTACTTGGCACCAGTTTTATAATTGTTAGGTACAAATTTCCACGAGAAACGTCTTAGATAAACTTAGATAACGATAAGGAGACAACCTCCGGGGAAAAAAATTAAAACAAAAATTGCACAAAATCATATAGGTAAGTACCTACCTAACCGATATTTTTTATATAATACAATTCGATTGATTTTTTTTTCAAATGTTTTCGTGGAGCGAATCTTGTTTCATAATTATGTTAACACTGATGCGAGTTTTACCATCACGAGACAGTAATTAAGGTATAGCGTATGACAAGTAGATATACATTGTTTATACAGTTGCGAAACAGATAACAAATTGTATAAATATAGGTATTTGTGCCGATTTCTTAGCACATTTAAATTAGGTTCCTTTACAATTTACCGCACTTATTTCATATTCACCAATATCTATTTTATCGATACAACTTTACATTAATAATTTTTTTATTGAACAAAACTCGAACAAACGGAAAGCTATTTCTGGTTTCAGAAATAAATACCTAATACTCGAACATTACGAAATAATCACAAAATAACCTTCACTAAAATAGGGAGTATTTAGTTAAACTTTAGTTACAAAAATGACAATAATGTATCTAATAATTATATGTATTATTGTTGAAAATTTAGATCCGACTGATATCGATTTTCGACTGGTAATATTATGAATAATTTATAAAACCATAAAGATAACATCTACAATATTATTAAACAGTAACGATATCTCTGCAGAAAATGTACTATTTCGTTCGATGCTGCTGCAAAAAATGCTGTACCTATAACAATGAAAAACTAAAAAATAATTTCATTAATAAAACATTAGAAGTTAATGCACATTGTTAATGCAATGCTTATTGTAAAATTACAGATCTCTATCTGAGGATATATGATTCACTTCATAAAAAGACCCGACTCTCCAATTTAATTCACGGCCCATCAAAAAAAGAAAATTTAGCTTACAGATAATCTTGATTAGTTTAGTTTTTCTTTTTTTATTACGGACGCTAATGTAGTTGTTAACGGACGTTTGTAAAGAGATCCAATGCCGCGTAACACGTGTTTTTATCATTAGGTAAGCAGAATTATTGCCAAAAAAAAAGGTAGAGAATTGATAACATTTCGTAAGAAATACGTCAAAATATTCAAAAATCCGTTGTACGAATCATTCGCAATCGGTTAGAAATGACGTTATATATACATAGATATGTATTTTATTTAATATTTTTGATTTCTTCGTGTTTGGGGCAATCGGGGCATTTTAGGAATAAAAAACTCAACAGATCTAAGTAAGTAATTAGTAAGAAGCGTAGACTTGGCACCGCTGTTAATCGGGCTTTACTACTTGGGCCAAAAATGAGTTTTCCATCAGAATCTCCTTTGCGGTTTATTAAAGCTTTTGAAAATTTGTTAGGTCGATTATTTTTGCCCATGTTTTGTCCATGATTGTCTAAAAATTTATTGACTGACGTTCAGCGGTGATCGGTTATTGTACGTACAACTGGCCCTAAGCTAATTAATTAACATCGAGTTACCTGGAAGAATAAACTATGTGACGCTGGCACGCCGACACTACTGACTTTACAGAAGAAATGATTAGAATATAAATCGTAGAAAATTTTTCCTAGTTTATTTTATTATATAGGTATCTTTATCGTAAAATAAACCGCAAAGGAGATTCTGGTGGGAAACACACGATCAGTTTTGGCCCAAATCGGCAGAGCCCAATTAACAACTGTGCCACGTTCCCGCTTTCTACTAATTACTTATGTTAAATTTCCTAAAATGTCTCGACTCTTATTTGATTTACCCGCCTATATATTTTTATTTACGTTGCATTAGACAAAAATTTAATAAAATGTGTATGACGTCATTTTCAACCTATCGCGAATAAACCACAAATACAGTTACATACCACAATATAAATTAAAAATAATTAAATTCCGTAATTAAAAAACAGACGTGATTGATATCTTAAAATCGAAATCCGTGACGCTTGAACGGGAACGTTTTATACATAGGATGACCGATCGGTAAAACTGGGGATTACGACCTTTGGTTTAAGCATGATAGCAACGCGATATTGTGGCATGACTATAGGTATATACTATATAAATTTTATTTTTCACGCTAATCAAATGTTTATACAAAAAGTAATTTAAAATAACTATATACTAGTTATTTTCTATATTATGCGATATAAGCACGTACCTACCAAAATATATTTTTGTCATGAATGTTTGTAGAAGGTGTATGAACTTCTTTATGTATTACGTATAACAAAGACGAAATAAATAAAATTTATTTCTACGAAAATGTAAACTAATTTAATTATGTTTAGATTTTTCTCGCACTTTCAAATGAAAGTTTATATGTATAGGAACCTACCTACCTATGTAAACATTTTCAATTAATAATAAAGAGCAACGACAATCAAAAATTCTGTAACCTTAATCTATCGTTTAGCAATCTGCTAAAATAAGACGTTCAACTGCATTATCCTTACTTTAGAGACAAACAAGGCAATCGTTTTCCTCCATAATACTTAATATAAAAATAAACGTCGTTAAATTCGCGCAATTATTAACTTTTTAGCAAATAAAAACGACGAAATTAAGTCTGATGATATCTTGTTTATTGCAAGGCGTCGATGTGAATTTTATCAATAATTTCGACATTTGGATGTAGCAAATAACATGAGAAAAATCGATGTGAAAAAGAAACGATAGGAAAAAGCGAACATCGGAATTTCTTTTTTAATTTTTTTTATTAAAAACCAGTAAACTCGCATATTTCTATAACTATTTATAGTTAATCATCATATACAGGTTGTATAAATAGTTTGTTTACAACGTTTCAGGGATGATAGAGGAGGGAAGAACAAACATCTGCTTTAAGTGACATAAGTTTGAGTTCGTTGTTCCTAAAAATCAACTCTCCTGTTTCAAAAATAACAAGTAAAATAAGTTTGTCTATATAGGGCGTTCAAATTTTATTCCGATGCACGTCATCAATAGGACGATGACTGGATTGGCAAGTGACATATTCTGACGATGATTTAACTGCACGCATATTACCTGCACAGCAAAGAAAAACTACAATTTATTAGTACACCACTAATGTAACACCAGATGTAACACCACTATGAATATCTAATAACCTTTTACTGATGACGTGCTTGGAATAAGTAGTCTTTAGTAGTAAATATTCGTCAACAAAAATTCTGTATCAAGTACATGCCTACATAATAATATATTTCTATAAAGTTTGGGATAAAATGAAAAATGCGCGAATTGTATAAACCACTAAAATTATTACTGAAAAAAATTGATAAAAAGCTGATAACGCGTACAAAGTTCGAGTTAGATAAGCAGTACCAAATTTGTTTCGAGCGACTGTACTACGTTTGCATACGATTATTTAATTTTTTAATTAATTATGCTTTTGTTTTGTGGTCCGCTTGTGAAAGTCGCAAAATTTAAGTTGACCGACCCCGGTGTAAATTTATTTTTGTTTCTGTATAATTAATACGTATAAGCACCGCATTTTTTGTGGGGGCACGTGGGGGCACGCGGTGCCCCCAAAGGAAAAAACACAGTGGAAAGGGGTGGGGAGAGGGGGTACAAAAAATTATGGACTTAGAACTTTCGAGAATTAGCGTGCCCCCAAAAAAGAAGTGACAAAAAAAGGCCTGCGTATAAGTATACTTAAATTTCATTTTTGTGATTTGCACTTTGTATCATCTAATACATTTTGTCTAATTATAAGCATATTACATCACAACCAAATTTTATTAATCAGAAATTTTCACTCCAATTTCAGTTTTCGGTTTTCGTTTTACTATCGTAAAAGCTCATTTCGGCGCCCCGCATTTTACAATGCATTTGTGCTTATGTGCCATTTACGTATTCCATTTTCATGTTGTAAGGCTTTTAAGGACTCGTGTTTGTTTAGAGAGTTCAGTGAAACTCGTAAAATAAAAATTAATAACGACGGCGGTAAAGTACCGAAGAGAAAAGTGCTTTAAATTGAAGAATATTGTACTCATATTAATGTCTTCTAAGCATGCCATCGCATTTGTCAAAATTACACTAGCTTAAAATAGCTAATTCTCATTTAATTATAAAGACGATGTTATAACTGTCCTTGGCTTTATAAAATTGGTAATAATAATTATAGGAGTATTTGTTTTATAATGTTGTATTAAAACGATTCTAACTGGACATTTTTAATTATTCAAGTTGTATACTGCTCGGGGTCCTTTACATATTGTAATTAACATGTTAAATTTTGACTCGCGCAATTTAATGACGATTATAAAAGGTCAACTTTTTAAAAGTTATTTAGTTTAGTATACATGCAAATACTAATATTCATATCGAAGTTATACCTATATGGTTATGACGTCTTTGTAGATAATGAGATTGTAATTAAAAATTGTTGATCATATTTCCCTTACATATACCTATATGACTATAACGAATAAGGGAACGCGAAAAGTTTAAAGTAAGTATAATTAATTAAAAAACAGGGTAACGTAACAGGGCGGTAATAACAATAAATATATACCTACTCACGAGATATTTAAATTCACCTTTCTAGTCGTTGATATTTTGATTATTTAAAATACATATAATTTAATACAATAAACAACTGAATATGTATTAGAATTTAAAAATAGTAGCGGGGATAAGATTTGAACCTAATCGTAAGATGTTTACTTATTAAAAATGAAAAAAGTTAAACGCTAAATTATTATTACACCCATAAGAGTATTTTATTATTATGTATTAGGTATAGTGGGTACTGTCGTATGTTTTAAATAATTATTACCTAATTAAATTGTTATTTATCTTCGAATGTGGTTAGATCGCACAGAGGTAATTCACGAACAGTGTTTAATTTCGTTTCAGAAGGTACTGTTCCCTATTTCAGACAGTTTAGTATAAGTTGGATATCAGCCACAATGCATAATTTGATATCAGTCTCGTGTATTGGATTGCAACAGGAATATAAAACAATGACCAATCGAACTTATTTCAATACTTATTTAATTCAAACGATCATTCAAGGTATACATACATATGTATTAAGCATTTTAATTAGAAAAATAAAAATTATATAGGGGAAGGTCGGGTAGCCCCGGACAGCGGGTAGCCCCGGACAGTACAATTACTAAGTAAGTAAACCCGTTGGAAAACCAAAACATAGTTTCGGGGGCCCCCCATAGAGTTTGTACGCATATGCAACTTAGTCAATGCATGAGCACAGATTGATTGACAAGCTACAGTGAGTGTTTGTTCCTGCCAAACATTTCTCATCGCCCCTGTCGAATTTCATTGCAGATTATCAAGTGCAAAAAGTTAGTATACCGCCTTGTCTATTTTTTAGAGTTGTAATACATTTAATATAGTTTATGAATGTATTAGTATTCGTTTCATTCCATATACAATTTAAGACCTATGGGCAACAACATCGAATGATAGCGATCGGGTAGCCCCGGACACGAAAACGTCGGGTACCCCCGGACATCATTATAAATGTCGAATTTCATATTTCAATTTCAATTTATTATATTTTCAACAAATATAATGATTCAATTTATTATAGCTTCTCTGTGGTTAGTACATTAGATTATACTTTTGGTATTGCAGGAACTTATACAACATGTCTAAATTTAAGGGACCAACAACTAATAGAGGTAAATGGGACGAAAATAAAATGAAAACAGCAGTGAAATGTGTCAAAGAAGGCAAGTTATCAATAAGACTATCTGCAGAAAGGTATGATGTGCCAAGAAGTTCCCTTCAGGACCGTCTAAAAGCAGTGAATAGTCACAAAGAGATCACGCTTCGTCCAAAGTTAAGACGATTTGAACCACGTTTTCTGAGAACTTTTCTAAGTAACTGTATAATCACGTTAAAGAACTAGACAATCGTTTAATGCTCCTGACTAAAGACCTAGAGGAAAAACAAAAAGGTAGAGGTGGCAAAAAATTGAAAACAACGACAACTATTTAAGGTGATTCCCATCAAGTTGAAGAGACAGCGTGTACCATATCTGGCGAAATGTTTAAAGAAAATTGGATTCGGTGTCATGACTGCAAAGATTGGGCCCACGAAGCATGTGTTAACATTGACACTTCCGATTTTTACTACATTTGTGACGTTTGTAAGGCCAAAACACGTTTAGGCCACTATTGATATCTGTCCGGGGCTACCCGCCGACTTTTATATTACCGCAAATTGGGAGCTTAAGTTTTTTCAATATTCTAGTTACAATAATTAAGATATCCTTTTTTTTTTCATTAGTACGATTAACAAAGTTCCTTACTCTATTTTAATGCTAAAATACAAACTGACATTTGTTGATTGTATTTTATATTTCTACTTCATTTAAGTGTCCGGGGCTACCCTACCTTCCCCTATATAGTACAGGGCGTTCTTGAATAACATTTATATCTTGAAGATGGCACGTTTTTGGTTCTAAAAACTTTTTATAGGCAATATTAATCTATAGGATCAATTTATAAAGTTTAAGTAAATATTTCGTGGGCAACTTCTTATATTGTATGTATATTTATAACGGTTTATTAAAGAAGCTTGAAACTAAAGTGAATTAATTTTTAATAATCCCAACTCAAATTTGATAAAGCTAATCTCGAAAAGTGCTTTTGAAATGCTATCGATGCAACAAACCCATTCCAGTTCAATATTTAAACAATATTACGTAAGTATACCTGACAAGATAAAAAGTACTTATAAAAAATTGATGTAAATACCGACATACCTACTCGTGATCGATTTAAGAATAACCTAAATACCAAATTACCCAACAGTGGTGAAAATCATTTTTAAGTTTTAAATTTTATATTATAAATACCTATGTATGCCTGGTGTTTGAGACTTCACTCCCCCGACTTTTATCACGATTATTTTTGAAAATTTGAAAAATATATTCGTAAATGATATGAAATTATTTACAAGCTAGTTTTAAATTATAAACGATATTTCTGAAGAGGCCATAGATACAACGTGCAACCTTTTTTTTTAACATTCTAATAGAGCTTTTAATTCTTTTTTCAATCGTGTGTACTAATATTGGTCTTACATCTGAAACTTTTCAAATTCAAGTGTAGATTTGCCACGAAAACAACTGATTTTTGTGATTTGTAAATACAAAGATAAGATTAGATAAATTAGATTAGATCGCCGATTAAATAATCGGCGATGAAAGCGACAGATTTTTAAAATATTTTATTTCATAACTTTCATAATTTAATCGATAATTAATTGTCTAATTTTAAATATTTATAAAATTTGAACAAATCTTTAGACGATGCAGACAACGTTTATCTATTAGGTAAAAAAGTAAAATTCTGTGAAAACCGATATTGGTTTAAATGATCGAAAAGAGAATAAAAAGCTCTATCGGAATAGTTAAAAAAATACCTATTAAAGAAACAAAAGTTTAATGCTGCACTTCTGGCCTCCAAAGAAATATCGTTCATAATTTACCACTAATTTACGAATATATAGGATTCGACGTGGCAATTCTCAAAAATAATCGAGATTAGGTTTGAGGAATGAAATCTGAGATGCCCCGTGTATTGTGTACTAACTTAACATCAACATTTTTTATTATAAAGTCTGGGTGAAGATTTATTGCGAAATTGACTTCAAAAATTTTCGATACGTCCTTTTTTAAGAATTATGATATAGAGCTCCGCTAGACAGAGATCACTCAAAACTGAATTCATACATACTACGTTATATTATTATAAATAGATAGATACATATGTAAAAAGAAACTGGGGGATGTAGAAACTGCGCATGAGTAGCTTTACGCCTATCATATCCCTCACATTGTATTCAGTATTCCTTAGATATACATAGATATGTATATAGGAGTATAAAAGTTCAAAATTGCCGTATTGTTTGAACAAATCTTTAGACGATATAGACAACGTGTATTTGTGGATATTAATAAGGTGTTTCTGGTTTTGTTTGCACATTCTGCTCTGCTAATGTTTTCAACGCCACATTACTCGCCCATTAGATAGCACATTACAAAAATTAGTTATTTCCATAGCAAACCTATATATTTAAACTTTAAATCGTATTTTTATTGAAAAGTTTCAAGTATAAGAACCATATTGATTTACACGATCGAAAAAAGAATAAAAAGCTCTATCGGAATAGTTAAAAAAAAAATACTGTTGGTGCTATTTAAGAAAAAAAGTTGAATGTTTCGTATCTCTGATGGCTCTAAAGAAATATCATTCATAATTTACCACTAGCTCGTAAATAATTTTATACCATTTACGAATATATACAGTTCGATGGGACAATTCTCAAAAATAATCGAGATATAAGGCTGAAGAGTAAAGGCTGAGACACCCTGTATACATAGATAGTTATACTTTATATAAATACGTTGTTTTTATTTGTATTGTAATTAATTGATACATTTAAAACCTTATCTATCGACTTTATGGGTGATTAGTGAATTCAAATTTTGAATTTTGATATTTTGCTATCGTAACAACGTTTATTTAAGTAATTATCGCTAAAAATTCCTTTAGAATTTAAATAGAATTGATACTGGATAAAAAGTAACTATATAAACTGTATCAAGTAGACATTGACCGGGATATCATAATCTGTGAAAGATCCTCGACCTTATAACTGTAACTACTATAATATGTAAGTTTCCTATTGTATCGATCCGAGTACCTACATCGAGGGAAAATTTCAATAATACAGAAATAGAACGTTCGATTTCCCTGTCCAGTGAAAATGTATGATGCATAAAAGAGTGGATCGTTTATTCGAATTCTCATATTAATTAAGATTCTCTAGTAGCAAGGGTGATTTTAATCGTTAAGGGCACGCCGTTATGGTGTTAATAAAATAATTTGTACATATAAAAAGGCTATCTACTAAAATGCACGACCTCAATTAAATCAGTTTGTGATGAGTTTACTAATGAATGTAAGGCCGACCTTGTACTGTCCTTAACTTATTTTATTTTAAAAACTCACTAAAATTCAGAAGCTGTACAAACTAACATAACTGTTAATAAAAATAAATACATAGATACCTACATAATAATTTATTTAGGTAGATGTAGATAATAGTTCATTGAAACTCATTAAGATAAATCGAAAGTGCCCTTTTGTGTGCCCAATTTGTGGGGCACCTGTTAATAACATATTCGTTGTTGAATTATTAGATAAAAAGTACACAACGCGTCAAATTTTGTTGTTCGAAATTAAAAATCTAATTAACGCAACTATTATATAATTTTTTGCGAAAATCTGACCAAATAATTAATTTAAATTAGTTCGATACCTTTTAATATTTATCGTTGAAACATCACCTACCAGTAGAAGAAAAATTAAACGAAAGGCAAGTTTGGTCGTATAAACGCACATGTAAATTATAATACTTTTTATCGACCTTTGGCGATAATTATTATACATAAATGGAAATTAGGGTGACTACGTTTGAGCGTATACCTAATTATATTAGCGGTTATGTGTGTAGGTATAAGTATAAATTAAGGTTTTTTTTTGACTTAATATACGAAATGGAAAATTAAGGAAAGGTCACGTTCCCGCCGATAGTTTTGAGAATATGCCCAACAAATCGTTAGGATTTTTATTTTTTTTAAACATAATAAAATATCTAATGCAAGGAAAAATTACGAAGACCACGATCATAATGGTTAATCGAATAAAATAAGTATTGTACAAAAATTAATTACCTACATAAATTAGTTTGTAATTTATTTGGGTAGGTGTGTATGTTTAAAATCAGAATATTTGTTGTTTTTTTTTTAATTATATACTTAAGTGATTTTTACTATTATTGAATTATATTCCTATTATTAACATTTTTTCGATTAATAATATAGTATAGTATTAGTATTAGTATAGTATAGTATTCACTGCTATTGACGACAGTCTAAGATTTCAAACCGTTCGTAATCATCCTTTCTGCGGAGCCGGCGGTCCGACTTATTGTTAGTTAGTAATGTTAATAAGTTTTTTAATAATGGGAATACGTATAATAGAAGCAGAACAAGCTTCACTCGCTAACGGCTCGTTTCGTAAATCTCATCCTCGTAAATAATGAGTAAAATAATTGCTCATATAATAATACAAGTACTGCTAAATAATAATAATAAAATAATAATAAATAACTGCTTCCGGCAAGTAACAAATTTAATTTTAAATTACAAAAAATCATTACATTTCAACTTTTAAATTAAATATAACTACATATTTACTGGATAATGGATAAAACCTATCTTAGGGAAGAATAAGGTACCTAAAATAAAAAAATCAAGTATACGACCCTTTACCCTGTACCTACTGACTATTTCTTTATTTTTGAATCATATCGTAGGGTAAACTTTAAATACAGAAACTTCAGGAATCGCTAATCACCAATTATTTAGTAATATGTAGGCACCTTAGTTGTAAAAAATTCCAGAAAAAATAAAAATAATTTGTTGCCCATTTAACTTAAACAAAAAACATAATAACGTATTCAAAAAAAGTAGATAACTAAGTGTTCAGAAATGAAATTTTTGTGTTGGTAAATTCTGTAAACAAATAATACTTAACAAGAAATATTGCAATCAAATTCTGAACTCTTGTGGTTGACATAGCAGCGTTAAAATAGTTTATTTGCGAAAAACTAAAAAAAAAGTAAAATCTATCTTGTTCGATGAAAAATGTATGAATAGCGAAATTATAAACTGTGAGCAAAGAGCAGTTGGTAAAAATTATATTTTTTAAATCGATAAACATAATTATCGTACAATATGAAATCACGCGATGGAATTTTACTTTTTTGTTATTTACTTTTTACTTCTTATAACTACATGTAATTACTAAAAGAAATGAGATAAAAACAAAAACAAAACAAAAACGAACCAAAATTTCTATATTAATTGCGTGGTATCGAAAACAAGAAAAAAAAATAGGTATAGTAGTGAAACTGAGATTGTAATTCGAATTTTTGTTTATTGCATATTTATAATTTTTATATAGACTATCCTGTTACAATGTTAAACGAATGTTATTCAATTTTAACCGACCTGCGTATTTTTTTTTCATATACAGTCGACGTTAGATACCGCGAACAAAATAAAACAGAGAGTGTTCACACTAACGGTTTGTTCACCTTAAAGAGAGACTTAAAATGATATAATCCTATTGTAAAAATAATGTTTTACGCATATAAAAAGGTGCTATTTTATTACGAGCATTTCGAGTCGGAGGGCGTATAGGACATTTATTTAAATTTTACAGGAAACGAAAAAAAAGTTTCAAAGCTTCGTTTTCTTTTTGCACAATTTAACGTAAACATGGGAACTTACTATTGAAGAAGCTACATAAAATCAAAAGAAATATATAGGCCCTCAATCTTAATTTGTACAAAAACGGTCGTTAGGTACACTCCATTGACTTGAGACTCTCGATATGTACTTTCTTGCAATAAAAAATATTCCTTTGAAATATAATCTGAAATTTTGGTTCGTTTTTGTTTTTATCTCATTTATTTTAGTAATTACATGTAGTTATAATCAACCCCACTTGAATTGAGCTGTTTAATGCATTTATTGCATTGCCTGGAGTAATTTTCTGTACTTACTTAGGTAGTACATGTAGCTTGTGCCGATTTGTAAGAGAATTCTGGGAAATACAGCCGCATTTTATTAAAAATATGTTTTCTTATATTTTTACACCATGCATAATACACAATACAGTATGCACAGTACATAATATTATGTAGTATATGGATACCTACATGAGTATTTATTGTAAGGTCGTATGACTAACGTTATAAATGTTGCCCCTCCCCCCACCCCGACTTATCGTATTTTACAACCATTAATCCAGTTGCAATAAAAAAATATTTTAAGTTAAACGTTGTCGATAAAAATATTTATAAATCGTTATTCATTTTAAATCACAACACGATTAGGTATATAAAGCCTCTAAACTCCAAACGGTGTTTGCTGATTAAAAGAATATATCCACAAATAGTGATCTAAATTGTTTATCCGTTACCTATCATATCATTTTAGATGCTATATAATGTATATTATATATATATGTATGTTTCGATAAGTGGTTTTCTGGAAATTGACTCATATGCTCGCACTTTCGCTAAAAATCGATAATTACGTTATACGTACATTATTTAAAATTATGCGATAAATTAATTCAATAAAATATCAAAAACAATATTTGGATGCGCCGTACCCCGCGCGACTAAAAGGTCGAAACGACGACGGCCTTCAGTATATAGTATGATTTCAATTTCGCATCGCGCTCGATTTGTTATTGTTCCGCAATTTATTTGGTTATTTCAAGTAATTATTATTAACTTGTGCGTTAAACTTATTCTTCCTTTTTTTTTCCCCCTTCAAATCCCTCTGTAGGGAAGAAATAAACATCGGCGTTTCCGACCTCCGCATCCCCAAAGGTGAGTGTTTTTGTTTTTACGTCAAATAATTTTAACCAGCGCGCATAATATTTTTTGTAAAAAGTTGTAGGAATATTTTCCTAAACTAATCAAACTTATTCAATTTAGGTATATTCAACGTGTAAAATTTATGACGAACCAACGTAATCGACAAGGTTTAAGCCAGGACGGTGAGTATGTGTTTATACGTACATTATTTGGTAGAATAAAACGTCGTCAGAAAATTGTTCGTTAGACTTCCAACCATTCGAAAAACGAGAACTTCGTAAATGTTCCTTCAATTATGATTTATGAAAATAAATTATAGATATTATTCTTGTTTTGCGATCGAGTGTGTTGAAAATTCTGGTTGTTCGATACGTACATATTTCAAAGCCAACTTTGAGAATATCGGCGTTGTTGCGACACCACTTCTCTTCTTTATTAATTATTAGAATTTCAAAGTTTTTAAAACAGTTTGTAAAAAAAATTACGAGGCAGTGGTAAATCCGTGTGTTGTCGCTTCGGTGTTGGGTGAACGAACCGTATTCACGAAACCATTGTTATTGTTTGATCGACAACAATAACAGAGCTTATGCAAGTAATTTTATTCAAAAATTACAAGTTATTACGAATATTTTGTTTAAAATCATATGTTAACGCTTGTACTAGGCGATTTCGCAGAAAAATAAAATTTTTTTGCAATAACTTTTGAACCATCAACAATTGAATAACCACATATATGATTGATTTCGTTGCAAATGACCTCACTTCATTTGATCGTCCACTTTTGGGATGCTCTGTATTTTGGCATCGAAAATCGGAATCGGTGGGCTACAAATTTTGTCATGAGGTTATTTGAATTATCATTAAAACAGTTCAAATTATGTCGAAAAGTCGTTGATTGTTCGCACAGATTCGGTTTTGATATATAGTAAATACGTTTTTTCAACGACTTCAAGTATATTACTTATATTTTCCACGTTAATTCGAATAAGAATTAGGTCATGGACCAACAAACGCAACAATTTTGTGCACTATGTCAAGAATTTATCAATTAAATTAGAAAAAAAATTCTTTTCTGTTCTATTAGTCTAGTAAATAAAGCCGAAAAATCGTGAAAACTTCGGAACTCACAAGAACAGATCCGATTTTAATTAAACTTTTTATAAAATGTTTGTTATATCACATTTTCTGAAATCAGACACATTCCGCACCAATGAAGTATTTGTATTGTTTAAACAATTATTACAACAAAATACGAGTTGTTCGGGAAATTGTAAAAATCTCCCGGGAACCTATAAACCGTGTCAAAATAATGCCACAAGTTTCTATAAATGTTTTTTCTACGGCGCTCCCCTATTGAAATATTCACCCATAAAGTTGAAGAGTAAAATCAATTTTTTAAATAGCATGTTTATTTTTCGTTGTAATTTAATAATTTTTGGTGCGCGTACGTGATAAAATAAAATATTTACAATGGTGTAATAGGTTTTTTGATATCACCTCAAGGAAGCCAGGGATTTCCCAGACATTTTAGGATAAAAAAGGTATTCTCGATTAATTTCGATAAAATAAACCGTTTTCGAGAAAATCATTCATGAAGAATAAGAGATGCAGAGTGTCCTATAGATATTATTTTTAATTAGATATTTCTTAAGTGCGATTTTCTCGAATACGGTTCATTTTATCGAAATTTAATAATTTAAGAATTTAAACCTCATAAATTATTAAGTTTTTTTATTTAAAAAAAATTGATTTTACTCTTCAATATTGGGGGTGAATAGGGGAGCGCCGTAGAAAAAAAAACATTTATAGGAATTTGTGGCGTTATTTTGATAGATTTTTTATCATTTCCTGGACCATTTCCTCGTATTTTGTCGTATCTAATAGATAATTGTCCTGAGAGCCTCAACCGGAATGTTTCTGATTTCAAATAATGTAATATAACAAACATTTTAAAAAAAAGTTTCGTCAAAATCGGTTTTGTTCTTGTGGGTTCCGAAGGAAAAATCTAATTTGGCTCGACTAAATAATATAGACGCGGCGAGATTTGGTTTGAAAAAAGATTTGGACGTATTTACATACCTATAGTAATTTTAAATATTTAACAGGAATGATACTTTTACTTTTATGTCAATTATTACTCAAGATACTTGATCGGGCACTTCCAAAGAAACTTTGACTTTTGCGTTTTCGAAAAATTTAACTCGAACAAAAAACTACACGCTTTCAAATCGAACAACTTCTGCTGTAGAGTGTCGATTAGAGAAAAAACTTGTTATTTCTAAATTCGACGTTTATTAATGGTCGCTTAAAATATTTTCCTCCTCGCTCAAAGGACAACGATGGCGAAACCGTTCAAAAACAATTTGCAAGTAGGTATCTAGTTGTGTCCTAATCACAAGTTTTACGTTTTCACGTGTTACTTATTTTCCGTTTATTTTATATTATTCGTAACTAAATATTTAAATAGGTACCTACGTATCTAATTTTTAAGAATCAAATAAATATATACAGCTTTAATAATTTTATTCAAGATTAAAACAGCATTTTATACATAAATATGTATTAGGTACGTATTTTTATAACCCACCCATAAGCTGACGCGGATAGATTTGACTGTTTTTAAATTTTCCTATCTAAACTGTAGAATTTAATTTAACCATCCGCGAGTATTCAATTGAAGTTGAATTGATACTAATAAAAAATTAATCTTAGTAAAGTTAATTTGTTGTTTATGTAGATAGTTACGTTATATTCTCGGTGAAATTAGAATGTTTCTGTTAAAAAAAATAATAATAGTCTTGTTAACAATCTTACGTATCTTTTAACAGTTCCATCGATTCTAAAAATATTCGGAATGGACCTACTATTTACTAATCGAATAAGCTATTAAATTTAATGCCAGCCTCATTGTTACCGGTTAAAACTGGAAAAGCTGCAATTTTTCTACATATAAAGTGTAGTTAGTACAGATGAATCGGTCATATGTTACTTTCGCTTAGTTGTGTTTTTGAAAAAATGCACAAACGCCGCAAACGCGAAACAACTGAAAGAACCACATCGAAGTCATTGCTTTTTGAGTAATAGGTAATAAGTTTGTTAGTACCTATATTATTAGAAGAAACTCGTGATCCGTTCTAATTGAATAATTGCAACATTTTCTTTTAGCAATGAAGGACGACGTGATATTCAATAGCTTTAGAACTTTTTCAAGAATTAAAAACTACTATTAATAAGTATTGTTTTTCGTAATACTGTTACACGAACAATAAGAAACACACATACATAGTACCTACCTATATTAAATTACTTTCCATCAATATAGCAACACCGAGACAACAATAATAATAATCATCATAATGTATTATGTGAAATCTGGTTAAATACCTGCGACCACGTTAATTTTTGAAATCGTAAAAACGCGCGAGCGTAAATTTTTGATAATAGTAGATAAATTTTAAATTGATTGGTTTTTAATTTCTGATGCATTCGTTCGTTACTCGCGTATTCACTGCTGTCATTAAATATTAAGTAACGGGCATTCGTGCAAAACCATTACATAAAAATTGTTATTATTTTTATGATTTTAACCTTCAGCATTTCCGTAGGTTACTATTGTTGGGAGAATTCGATAAGAACGAAACATTATTGTAGTTTTGCGGTATTTACGAATTATTATCAGTAGGAACGTTATTACCTATATCCCTTCTAATTTTGGGTTTGTAATAGATATTCAAAATTCAGTAGTCACATATTATAATTATTTATAAATAATGTATACAAAAAATATTTAGTGTTCAGTTCTTGGAGACCATCTCGTTTATAAGTATTTGGTAACAGCAAAGTACCCATAACATAACCATTTATATTTACTAAAAGATTAACGAATGTTAGCGATTTCCTGTCACGACGTCATAAAGTGTTAAACATGTGATTAACTATTATATTATTAACTTCAATTTCTTGAAGGAATATTTAATTTTTTCAAGTGTAGGTACCCATTTATATTCCAAATTCGCTTCCGTTTGCTGTAAACGATTAACTATTGATGTTCTTTTTTTATAATACCGCGTTTAGTACCTACATGTATTTTGGATGTTCGCGTTCGCGGCTTTACGTATTTTAATCAGAATAAAATACGAAAATAAAAACAAATTAAAAACTTGCGTATATTTTTAATTACGATACTTTATCTTAATAAACTCACTAAACAATTAAAATGTATTCCCTTTCGTTCAATAGTTTCGACGAGAATTTAAATGTAATTTAGTTTTACTTTACTTAGCTTACCAAATAATAATTATATTGCACAGATTATAAAAAAATAAAAACCGACGAAACTTTAATTAAAAAACAAGACGTTTAATATAAAACATCCGAACTGAAATAGCACTTCTACACGACACATAAACCGAGTTTATTTTCCTGTCAATAGTGTACGTTGTTAGCTGATGTCAAATTGCGCGCTCGAAATGAGGACATAAAATTCTTAATGCTAGACAAAGAAATAGTTTAAGAGCGAAATGGAAATAATGATAATGCGTATCGCATGCGCTTTTAATCGTATTTTAACTATGCAGGACCGGTTCGACGCGTAAATTTTGAATTGCAAAAATTCCTAATTTGTAAGCGGATATCGCAAAAGTAACGGAAAAGGAAACTGAAACGATTTTCGGTATCCGCGGTATTAGTTTATTTCGGTAACTTCTTACACGAAAACAATTAAAAATTAATCGAGGAAATTAATTTCTGTATTTCTAGGAAATATTAAGCCAATAGTCAATTTTTAAAAAATCCGACGCAACACGAGTACCTACCTATATCGTCAAAATTATTTAAAAAAAAGATAATATGATAGGTAAAGAATAGGTATAGGATATGATAATGTGATAGGTATGATAGGTAATCATTTTAAAAACGAATTTAAACGGAAACAAAATAAAATAGCTATTATTCATAACTGTTGAAATGGCATTTTATTTTGTGAGTGGCGTAACCCCACGAACAAAATAAAATCACTTTCGACACGTACAATATTTTTTCTACAAACACCTAATATGTACGTAAGTTTTAAAATGTTTTAATTTCATTTAATGGTTACGTTGAAGATTTGGAATTTTTGCAGAATGCACCCGAAATCTAGGCAGCCAAACATACACAGTTCTGTGGATTTTACGAAACAAGTAAATGCCTGTCGTTTGTTTATTGTTTGACACGTTTGTTAAACGTGAAAGGTGTTCGGCACGACTTCCAGCAACATGAGAGAGCGTTAATGCAAACTCGGCATGTCCACGTACAGTGGTTTCGAGAAAAACGTGAAAAACTGTTTACTCGTGGGGCGCTGAATCTAAATTTATACAATTAATATGAGAAATAGTGTAGTGCAGTTGCCGACAAAGTAGATAATACCAAAACAGTTATCATATGAATATGACTATTTTTGTAACATTGCATGTATTCACAATGCTAAACATACTTGCACGTGTCTTGTTATGGTCGATTCACTTTTTTCAGGTGGACATGCTATTTTCGATCGGATTTGCAATATTTAGACTTAAATTGCTATGGAAATGATCTGGTTTTTAATACTTTGAGTACAGCAATTGATAGAACCGATCGATAATACTATAAATCCATTAAAAATTTTGTCACAAAAGTGGACATGCTAAGTTTACACGAACGCTTCACATATATTAATACAAGTAGTCAAGAAAATCAATCGATTCTACAAGAAATTGAAGAAGCTGCTTTTATTTACATTTAAGTTCCTATTACCAAATAGTTTGTAACTGTTTATTAATAAAAATATCATTTCGAAAAACGAGTGACGATCACTAGTGAAATAAAATGTAGCTTTTGATACTAAATTGAAATTCATTACCCATTGATGTATCGAAAAGTGTCGCCAGCTCTTAGACTATTAAGGGGACCTATTATGATCGAACACCAGGCGATCATGTAAATAGGCAACCCAATCAACACCATTTGGCAATGCATATTACTTCTTCTATGTTGCAATTGGGGATTTAAAAAAGGTTATTGTTATGAAAAACAATGCAAAATCAACTGATAAAAGGGTTTAGACATAATTTTACAATATTAACGTGAATTATTGAAAAATAACAACGAACGCTACTGCAACTTGAACGTCTTTATGTTTATGTAACATCCAAAACTAAAATTCACTAGTTTCAAAAAAAATCAGTGGTCACGTGGTTTAATTTTGATAACGTAAATATTGTGATAGGCATAGTTTAATGTACTTATTTACAAAATTTAAACAAGTCTCTCTAAATAGTACAATTTATAGGTAATTTAGTGTGTGGCAAAGGTTATGGCAATTTGATATCGGTGTTTACCAGTAAGTTCATTTTTTGTGTTAAAATTGAGGTTAAATTCTTTGTGAATGGATGTTATATTTAGTTTTATTCGTAATAGCTGTTTATTTATTGTTTTGTGCTTTTTTTTTGATGTTGATTTTAGATTTCATAGTTGTGCAAATGCCGCGATTTTAGGGACTCGAACAGCTTTGAACTAAATTGTACAATTATTATAACAAACGTTTCCTTCCGTGGTAAAAATTTGTCAAATAAATTGATTGAGACATAAAAAGATCGGCCTTTAATTGAACAAAATTATTTTCACAAATTTGCTTTAGTCACTATACATAAATTTGACTAGATAAGCACCTAATTAAACGTGGACCGATTCATCTAAAGTGGCCCTGCCTGCGCGATATATTATTTAAAAAAAAATAATGAATAACGTAACATTTTGTGCCGTTCTCTTTTATAGATTACAATGAATAATTTAGTCAACATCTGGCAAATCGGTAATCTTAATTTTATGAAAAGTTTAAAACTACAAAAATTATTAGTCGATTCCCACCATATCGATAAAATAACTTCAGTAACCAATACGCTCTTATTAATAGAACATCCTCCAGTTTACACCATTGGAATACGTACTAAACATTACACCGCGGAAGATGAAACTAGGTTGATTGCAACAGGTAATTTTAATAATTTTTATTATCTTTATAACATTTTTTGAAAACGCTCGACTAACATTAAAATAATAGTTTGTGTAATGTTAATTAGGTGCAGAATTTTATCGTACAAATCGAGGTGGTCTAATTACATTTCATGGTCCAGGTCAGTTGGTGGTGTATCCGATACTAAATTTAAAAAATTTTAAAATCAGCATTCGATGTTACGTTAGTCAACTTGAAAAAACGATAATTAATTTGTGTGAAAAATTAGGAATAACAGCAACAACTTCACAACACACAGGTGTATGGATTGGAAATAATAAGGTAATGATAATTTTTGTATTATTATTACTTAAATGTAGTCTTTTTTATGATTTTTATTATAGGTATGTGCTATTGGGGTTCATGGAAGTAGATTTATTACATCGCATGGTTTGGCTCTTAATTGTTGTACAGATTTAAATTGGTACAATCATATTATTCCTTGCGGTATTGAAGATAAAGGTGTCACATCGTTATCTAAAGAACTATCTAGAAATATATCAGTAGAGGAGGTCATTCCGACTTTTTTAAACAGTTTTAGTCAAGTTTTTAATTGTACTTGTATTAATTTTCCTAACGATCGTGCTAATGATATACTGTCAACTGTTAATGCTCAAAATTTTACCTAACGTTTTAAATGTCTATATAAATAAAATAATATTTTTACAAAAAATATAGCGCTTATTGTTGGTTCTTTCTGAATTTTAAATAGCTTAAGAGTATTTTTTCAAGTAGACGAGTCATTTATTATTTACTGCACACACTACTTCTCTGGATATCACAGACACTATCTTACAAAAACAGTTATAGACTTAATTCGTTAGAGAATACCACCCTTATTACTCTTAAAATTTAAATTCAAACTGAAAAAATGTATTTTTAGTGAGCAGCCAATTAGCCTGTTAAAATTGATAATTTAAATATAGGAATTTGGAGAAACAAAATATATTATGTACCTACCTAAATATATTGAGGGCATATCTAAAATTCACCGATAATTAAGATATAAACAATAAAATGAATTATCTAACAAATAACAATTAGATAATATAAACACATATAATAACTACATAATGGTTTCAAAAAAACCTCTCGCCTACCGCTACATAATTTATTATAAAATATGTTTTATATTTAACAATATAGAGGAAGCTTTATGAAATATTGCAAACTTTTAGAAGTAAATAAATCTGATAAATTCGAATATTTTATTGATAAGAGATGTTTCATTGACAATTTCTATAAACTAAAATTACTTATTTATGTAAATTACTTTTATTATAAGAAGGCAATACTTAATTATATTAGTAAAATATTAAGAAAAACTGACTTAGTCAATTTTAGAATTTATCCAAACAACTTTAAATAATTATTAAATTTTTTATCGTACGAGTTATTGCAATATTTAATAGAAATAAATTACAGCATTTAATTCTAGTTGCTGTAGCAGTTTACAGTATTAGAAGACTATTGTATAACATGTTAATAAACAAATTGTTAGTTATCTATATAATTTTTTATGGTCTTTTTATAATTACATTAACAAAAAGATGTTAACATAATATGAATTTATTTCGAGTTTATAAAATTTACATATGCTTAGTTAAAATTGTTATTCTATATAAATAAAATAAAAAAGATTTTAAGAAGCTTAGAAATTGATTTATTGTCGATTAAAATTTATCCATTAAAATTAATTAATTGAATACCTATTTAAAAATACCAATATAACAAGTACCTATTTGATAATAAACATTTTATATTTTTCAAAGTAAAGATCGATGAGTTCACAAAAGGGAATCAGATGCTAATATTTACTTATAATTACTTTATATAATGATCAAAATTGGTGGATTTAATTATGGCTGGTAGTATTTAAATTATCTATTAACATCTTAATTGCTTTTATCAACTCAACTAATTAATTAGTAATATACCATTTTTCAATGATCAGTCAGCAAGTCTTTATATATCATTAAAATAATTACCAGGTAGAAAGATATATTTGAAAAAAAATAATATTAACAAATAAGACAAATCAAATTAATTTGTAAACATGAATCATATGTATTTTATTCAAAATAATAGTGGTAGATAGAAAAATGTCACAACAACGTTTATATACAATAACACAACTTACACTGCAATAAAAATTTCATAATTTTGTCATAAGATTGTGAAAAATGAAGGAAGTCTATTTTAAGTTATCTACTTAATCATTAATATTAAAAAAAAAAGCTGTACCTATCCTATCGAATAAATAATTATGTGCGAGAATTCTTAAAATTACATTTTGAAGTATAAAAAACAAAATAATAAAAATAACCCATCCAATATATAACATTATTTTTGCAACATAAAAATGTCGTTTAACATATCTGGCATTACACTATTATTTTATTGCTGTAACTACAGAAGTTCGTTTTTAAATTAAACCAGACAAGAATATGCATATTTGCAAGTTCATAAAATTCTAAAAAAGAAACAAGAGCAATTCTATATAAAACAAAATTTATGCAATCACAGTCACTGAAATTATTTTATAAAATCATTTCAACAGTATATTAAAATGAATAAATTCCTGTCCGCCTTAATTTCTCCACGAATGTACCTACATAGTATGACAGGATTCACAGTAAATAAAGTATATCGACTTTGAGGCACCGTCATTGACAAATTAACACATACGATGCCGAAACTGTTTATTAGTGGCTTCTGAGAATAGAGATCACCTACGGGCACTTTTGTTTATTTACACAAATATTTTGAATGTCATTATAAAAAAACGTATTTGCGTGCTTTGATTAAATGAAGAAAAAGAAATTTAGATATTTAAAAGTTAGAAAAAAATTCGGCGTCAAGTATATTAGGTATTCACATAATTGTCTGAATTGATAATTTTGTACTACAGTGAAACTTATGCAAGACGACACTGGCCAAGCCAAAATCTTGTCTAATCCAGTTGAAGTTGAATGATTGTATATAAAATACTACAACTACAACTCCACATCATTTAGCATTACATAGGAGTTTAACGATAAATTTTAAGCACCATGTTTAAAAATGTTTTTTTTTTAATTAGTTACTCTTGGATTTCATGGTTGTATTGGGATTTTATATAATTTTTAAAATAATCTCTATAAAATCAAATGTAAAAATCGAGGTCGTTTTAAATCGTTTAACTATTGATAATAAGTACTACATAAAAAATAATTAGAATATAAAATTTTCCATCTAAAATAATCACTCTGATAAGGCAAGGTTGCCACTAGCATTACAAGTTTCAAATGGTACTCTATTCATATTTAACCACCACTGAAATAAAATAACTTGAATACTTAATCAATCTGCAATAAGAAAGTTGATTTTCAGTTAATATGAGTGAATTAACTGTTAAATAGCATTTTGTAAATGAAACACATCTACCATTATTGCTTAACTATCCAAAAAAACTTGGTGTTTTGAAGAAATTCCTCCGATTTGTTTTTAAATATTTGATTTCGATCTTTATATGATATGAATATATATCTGCAATAATTCTAAACTACAAAATGGAAAAATAAAAAATAACACGCGATATGCGGAATTGTGAAAAAATTTAAATTGCAAAGTAATTTATTTAAAGCATCCGCAAACAAAATAAGATACTCGTATTTATAGCTTAAAGCTCGGAACTATATATGAAACATGTTTACATTATTTAATCAAGCTAACCTTAACTAAATCGGGCGCATTTTAATTTTAACAAATTTTAATATAAGCATACACTTACATCCGTTTATTCTCATTTTTATTTTGTATAAAAAAGTTACTTTACTTTAAATTTGTAATATTTATTATTTTTCAAAAATGGTGAGTCGATGGTGTTTAGATTTTGATTTTATACTTCTATACTTAAAATCTATATAAAATCAATTATAATAATTAAAATTACATAAGAATCAAAAGACTGAAACCATAATAAGTAATAACTAATTAGTTTATAAAGGCATGAAGTTTTTTTATTGCTATACTTATATTGTATATTAGAATAGTTTATCGAAAAGAAAACAAGCACCAAATTTGCACGATTTGTTAAAATTTGGCATTTGGCTCCTTTTTGATAAACACTATCCATGTTTTCTTAACCCCGACCATCAATATACAATTAAAATTTAGGAAGACAGTAAACCTTATACGTATTCTCGAAATTTCTGACTGCCATCGATTATTTTTAACAGTTTTTAGAAAATTGCGAGCATTTGTTTTCAACAGATGAAATAAGTTAAATGACTCACACTATTGGTAAAGCTATGACACATAATGTTTTATTATTAATACTGTAATTTACTTCTAACGTGCAGAAAAATATAATTATCCATATTGTTATGAATCACAAGAATGTGTGCGTGAATAAATTTTTCTTATAAGCTGAACACACAAATATTTTTCATTCGATATAAATCATATTACACTATTCATCGTACAAATGGAAAGTCAATGTCACTTTAGTACTTATAGACAATAAAACTAAATTATAAAACTCTTAAAAATTTACTTTCTATTTGAAAATGAAAAAATTATCGTGACTGCTACACTTTTTAGAACTTTTCGTTACGTTTTCATGTTTCAAAAAGAATGAGAATGAAGGTCTTGTAACTATAAGAAATGTTAAATTTGTTTAAAGCATTATTATTAAACAACAGCAAAGGTCTTGCATGGACAACAGAACAGTTGCACGTACACTATCACACTTCGTATGAGAAATGATCTAATGATCAACTGCAAAGCAAAGCTCGCTCCATTACTTCATAACAGTTTGTTGGTCTAGAGAATATTACAACGAATCTGCTTAAAACGTCCGTGACCTGGTATTCCAAGTTTTGGTGACTTGTGTTTGCCTCTACTCGCTTTGTCCTTACGAATTTCTCTCACTAAAGTATAAAAGGCATCGTCTACACCCATCCTCGTTTTTGCTGAAGTTTCCACCATAGGAATTCCATATTGCTTTGCAACCTGCAGACAAAAAATAATACATAAAACGAAACTTATCATAATCGACTTACTTCACGAGCCTGACCCATATCTACAGCCCACGAAGGACTAGATAAGTCACATTTATTTCCAACTAGCACCATCGGTACCTCCTCCGCATCTTTAACTCGTTTTATTTGTTCTCTATATGTTCCTATATCTTCAAAACTTTTTGCAGAGTTAACGGCGAAAACTAATAAAAATCCCTCTCCCGTTCTCATATACTGATCTCTCATTGCACTATATTCTTCTTGTCCCGCTGTATCTAAAATATCCAGCAAACATGTCTCGCCATCTATCACCACTTGTTTGCGATACGAGTCTTCTATGGTAGGATCATATTCGTCCACAAAATGATTTTGTATTAACTGTATTGTTAATGCGGATTTACCAACACCACCAGCTCCTACTACTACAAGTTTGTATTCAGTCATTGTATAGAAATATAAAAGGTGCCACTGCTATGCAATAAAGCTAAGTGATTTTTTTAGAATATTATAGCAATTATCGCTATCCTCGCATACTAACATTAATAAAATACAGCACCCTTAAAGGTTGAAGCAATTAAGAACACTTACAACTATTTAATTACTTTAATTAACTACAATAAAGAAACAACCGTAACAAAAGTTAACAAGCCGTCAAAAATTACTGACTGCACATGCTCGCCAACCAAAAATATAAAGTTTCCCTGACCTGTTGTCTGTAGAATTGTGTATAGAAATAACACAAATAGATGACCGACTATTATATTTATTTAAAAAATAAGGTAAATGTATTTTACAGAATATAATTATTAAGATATAAATGAAAAAAGCAATTTATTTACATAATAATCATGGATTTTTGTCGAAATCTACCTACTAATAGTATAGTAGCAATTCAAAAGAAAATTACGCATAAAATTCTTTTCGAAACCATCTATATTTTATAATTCAATGGAAGGAACTATGCGGAACTATGCGAGAAACTGACAAAACGAAAAAAACCCAAAAAGAAAGCTGATATTTTGACAAAGGCCAAAGAAATGATTTTATTTTAAGATACCGAATCGTAATTAGATTTTTGAATATTTTATATATAATATTAAGTAGTAGTTCCTTTTAATATTATAATTTGTTAATATTCCGAGTAAACGGTAAACTAGTATTAAATGAAATGTAGGTATATATATTTTCTGATTCATCTCTTGTGATTCAGTCCTGTAGTAATAATTATTTATAACGCTCGTTAATTGTAGATTAACATAATCAAAATGTCCCAAAGAATCGTAGAGGAAGCACAACCTGGTTACACGGACGGGGTATGTGTTAAAATATCGGAAAAATATAAACCTCCACCACGAATAAATCCAGCTATTAGTTTTTCACAGAGAAATCCTTTAAATAATCAAATTCCTAATAATAATTCGTACGATTTTTGTTTAGAAATAAACGTGAAAGACAAGGTAAAAGAATTACATAATGCTCGTAAACAACTTTATGAAGAGAAAAACGAGAGGCTAGCAAAAGTCAAAGAGATTTGGCATAAATTTGAAATGGAAAAATTAAAAAACGACAGCGAAAACAAAAGTACTGATTTACAAATTGGAGATCCGAGTAATTTAGATACAGCAAGTGTATCAAAAACATTAAACGTATCCCCGTCAAATGTGGGCGCTGTATATTCTACATCATATTCTCACATTTTAACTCCAACACCTTTAGCATATACTAACGCTTCACAAGCGTTTAACTGCAAACCGAACGACGAAAGTCCGTTTAATATTTCAGATTTTGAGGCAGACACTTCTAGTCCTTTTGACAATATGGAATTAAAAACAATTAATGATATAGAAGAGTTAGCTGAGGTCTTAAAAAAGGACGAGAAAAATAGTACAACGTATAACACTCCATATACTGCAACTCAAATATATTCAAATTATGTGCCTCTTCCTAGCATATCTACACATTCTAATCCACCTTCGACTTTAGAAACACTCAATACTAATCCTCATTATGGACCTTATATCCCACATTCCTATGTTACTCCTTACGGACAGCAACCATCTGGCTCAAATTTATACAGTAATGTCAATGGTTATTACCATGCCGATATGTTGCCAGCAAATCAGAAATATGGCACGTATAATTATGATAATTTTAAATCTGATAATTCGTCAGGAAATTCTCCGCCATATGCTTCAGAAAATAGTAAAATATCATCATTCCGAAGTGTTCCAGATATAATGAAAGCCCTAGAAACAGAATTAACTAATACGCACATCAATAAACTTAATGATAATTCGTTCGTTGAAAACAATCAAAAGAAAAGTTTGCATATGAAAAAATTAGAAAACGATGATGAAACAGTGATTAAAACTGTAGAAGTAGACGATGTTTATGAGTTATTACCAAAGCATTTACAGGAATTATCCAAGAGTATTAGTTTTATGGGATTTCCATTATCTAGAGTTGCGAGCTTGCCAAGTTCTAGGAAATGATCATAAAAAGGTACACTATAATAAAAATTAAAACAACAAAGGAATTGATTGATTTCTTTTAGATTGTAGAACATCTGTTGACTATGTCGGAATTGTTAGATTTGGGTTTTGCGGAGAAGGACGTTTCCAAGGCTCTATTATTATGTAATAATGATAGGGATAAAGCTTTAGATATGCTCATTTCATAACATATATTTCCAAGGCTGTGGACTATTAATAAATATTTATTATGAAAATGATTGCCTATAATATATTATATAAATTATTGGTCTACTTAATCTAAAACTTTTAAGTTGAATGTCAAATATTTTTTATTGCTGCACAGCAGTGTTACGTATTAAAGTGGCGGCAATAATGCCAGAGTAAGATTCTGGCATCCAAACCAACTCGTTGATCTTATGAACGGCATAATCGCATAATTCGGTTAGTTTTGTGACAGCAATATCGATAAGACAGTTTCGATAACATTCTTGCTCTTTGGGTCATTAGCTACATTTTGATGTGTAACACTATCCAGATTTGGAAAGACCAGACCTGACCTCTTTTCTATGTTCATCTCCTAGACTACATTTCTATAATTTTCACTATTTATTTATTTGAATTGTTCCTTTAATTTGTAATATCGAATAATTATGTATAAATAGAAAAAGTTATAAAGCTTACGAGGGTAGTAACAGATTTAAAAGTTTAATTTTTGCCAATAACTTTACACATATTAATTTAAAGTAGCAGTGTAAGCAGTTACTTTACTTTAACAAAATAAAACATAAAGTACAAATAAATAAAAGCGTTTTTTTAAATATTTTCACATGCGATTCAGTTCTGGGTTAGAATTTATAAAATCAAAACTGCAAAACAGATTTGTTTGAGTATAAAATGTACTTAATTGTAAAAGAACGTAAAATATTTTAAGGTACGAAAGAAATTATTACTTATTTATCTATTATTTGTTGGATTCACAAGTTAATTTTTATAGTGATTATCGTTTAAACTAACTACAAGTATGACATATTATAGACTATGGTATTAGGGCCAGTTGTACAATAGCTGGTCCCTACTGAACATTAGTCAATCACAATGTAAATAATTGTTTAGACAATCATTTCTATGGTGATTGAATGACAATCAGTTATTATATAACTAACCGTTAACTGATTTTCATTATAAACTAAAACTTTATGATAATAAATCAACTCAAAACTAGAATTTTTCAAATTTTGATGTTACCTATATAACTGTGATAGCAAATTTCCCAGCTTATATGCTTCAAAATTATTTCCTATGGAAATTCGCTAATAAATTTTAATAGAAGAACAGATTTTGTTTCATCATTTAAATATCAAATTTAATTTTTTATTTTGAATTATTTTTAATTCGCTAATGAACTAGTAAGACAAAATTTTGTATACAAATACATTTCTGTACATAAATAATTATTAATGGAAAGTTTAATTATATTTATATTCATACTAATATAAAAACAAATGATAATTTAAAAGTATTAGATAACATAAAGAGCTTAGGTAGCACAAATATTAACTACTGAAAATTTATAAAATGATTAATGTTTAACCAACATAAAATCATGCATTCATAATCTGTTTTATTGCTAGTGATACAATAGGTAAGAATAATGAACGGCAATATTTTAATGTAATTTTATTTTATATCTACAACATATTTCATTTAACTTATCATTGTACACATATATAATATGGAAACATTTATTTACCAGAGTTATAAATAGAATCGTAGAAATATAATCTTGTCTTATTATAAAGCAGTCATTTACTAAAGAATATAGGTGTCTATTATGTAATATTTTATAAAGCTAATAGATTGCTAGTAAGTAGAGAACTACATAAATTGATTATTGACATGTTTAATAAAAATTAATTTACAACTTTGTACTGTTACTTAATTTGTTTAAAATCTAATGACTCGGATTTTTGAACTAATATAATTTTATTTATCGCACATTAATTTTTATAAACTAAAATTGGTTACCAATTTATAGCAACTTAAAGATATAATTACTTGCTTTATGTATGATAAAAAAAATCACATTTACAATATAAAAATTAAAAAATAACAATACTATAATTTTTAAAATATAAACTAAATATAAATAATTAAAAAATTAAATGTATAGTGTATAAACATATATCAATATATAATATATACAAATCAAAAAATCATTACTATCAAAATAAGAGGCAGTATCAATAGACAAAATAAAAATTGCATGTTTTATAACAATACAAAATTATCGAATCCCTGTATATAGGCTAAGTACGGATCTAGTTTCTTTTTGAGAACGAGCTTTACTAAAAACATTCCAAAACCTAAGAGTTTCGTCTCCCGCTCCTGTTACGATAGCTTCACCATCTGGCGATAGCGCAAGATAAAGTACTCGATACGAATGACCAGTTAACTTTGCTACTTGTGTAAGACTAGGATATTTCCATACCAAAATTTGGTTCTGTGAGTAACCGTGCGTTGATACCAATTCTGAACTATGTTTCGACCAAGCTAAATTGCATACTTGAGAACCTAAAATATAAATATATTTTATAGGTTACAATTTTAAAAACGCGAAAAATATAGGTACCAGTGTCGACACATTGCATCGGTTGTCCTGTTAGTGTATTCCAAAACCTTATACATCGATCTGCGGTACCTCCACCTGAAGCTAATAAACCATGATGATGAGGCGACCACGCAATAGCTTTAACTGCAGCTAAGTGATCCGTATAGGTTTGAACGGGCGATAATGATTGCATATTCCAAACGTACAAACGATTGTCGTTACCTCCCGATGCAAGATATTGATTATCGGGAGACCATTTAAGTCCGCATACCTCTTGTCTGTGACCTACCAAGCGTCGTTCGGGTACTGTTCCTATTAAAAATGAATTATACACGCGCATTTAAGAAGTACATCGTTATACCTGGTGTCCTAGTGTCTCTTTGTAAAATTAACCTGTCCCTACTCCCGCTACTAAGTACATCTCCATTCCATGCTAATGCGCCTACTCGCGCCGAATGCCCTACTAGCTTATTAACTTGTTTATTAACAGATACATCCCACACTGTTACGTAACCATGATGCGTACCCACCGCAACAAGATGACCTCGTTCGCTCCATGCAACAGACGTTACGGCATTTCCATCTGGCGATAAATCACATAATCTAGTTACCTGCGATAAAATTTTGGGTGAATGAAGTTTCGATTTTATTTTAAATGAAAACTCACTTGACTAGTACATGCAGACCACAGATATACGCAGCTACCTAAACCGACGCTAAGTACGTTTTGTATAGACCAGTCCACGAGATTTAAATAGAAATCGTCTTGCAGTTCCGGAGCGTCCAACACCTTAAAAGGAATTCGGGATATTTTTCTTGTCGCTTTATGCGGCGACCTAAGCAATCTTTGACTACTAACGCTTAAAGGCGATAAACAATACGGACTAGATTTCACTGGAGTTCTTTCATTCTGCAATGGAATAAACAATTTTTATGTTTAGGTATATATATATATATATATATATAAATGTATACAAAAGTGTTAAAAACATAATAATCTAAATATCATTTTGGCAATATCAGGTTATTTACTTGAAAATTTGGGGGAGAGTACAGTTATGTACGATGTTAGAATGGTACAACATTTGTTTCAGAGGCCAGAGGATCTTGTTATTAGTAAACAAAGAACTGAGCTGAAAAATGTGACTTTGATCTCGATAGACAGCTTAGGTAATTTATTAATAAAGAACTAACTACAATAAGGCAATACTTTATATATTTAGTTTTAAATGCTGAAGATAAAACTATGCACATGATGTATATCGTTATATATTTTATAATTAAATGGTCTATTAAGTTTTTAAAGTAGATATTTAAAGATTTATTTATAAAGTATTTTTGAAACATAAATATCTGACATGTTTGGATAGAATTTGATTTGTAGATTATAAAAAAAAAGAACATAAAATATATATGATGTTCCGTTTAAAAAATCAAAACTAATGTCATTTCCGACAAAACTGGAAGTCGGCTATGTTCAATCTATATGTCGCTAAATTATAAATTACCTACCTACCTATATTTATAATGACTTTGTATCAAATTCCAAATAAATACCGTATCCTGTACTTTATCCAATTTCTTATATTTTTTACAATATTTTATTTTGAGAATGAAACCTAAAGTGCTCAAAAAATAAAATTTATAATTTTCAAGGTGAACGAACATTCAATAATTTTAGTGCTCCTAAGATATATTTATCATGGCACTATCTTCCCAACTTTTAAAATTTGTTTGGACTTTCGAGTTATCTAAAAATGCACTTTATGGTAACAAAAAATTGTAGATACCTAATATGTACATAAATATTTAATTACAGAAACGTTTTAAAAATTTAACTGTAGGTAACTGTTGCAGCTATAAATCAATTGCAATCAGTAACCACTATAATAAAGCAAGTACCCTAGAACAATAGGTTGTTCAAGATTGCCAATAATCCAATCATATACGTGAAATATTAAGTACTTCAAAATAAGTTTATCTACGACACTGACCCACTTTTGCTCTGATTGTAAAATTGTTCTCTTTATAGTGTTATTCTATTTTAGTAAGCAACTAAGATATTATAAGTCGTATTTAATTTTCTACACCTTATTAATTGAAAAGAAATTTTCTGCACTTTGGTAATTCACGTCAAAGTCTTATAAAATAAAATAAACTATTTTTCCAATTATTCAAAATCAATTAAAGATCTAATTAAGCTAATGGTATTGATAACTAATATAACGTTAAAATGTAAACTGTATTTACATTAAGACGTGCAATTTAAATGCAATTAAACCCAATGTTTGAAATATTTTCCATGTGCATAAATGTAAATTAATGAGTAATCAAATCTAAAGGTTCATTGCATTGATAGAAGGAATTCTTGCATGTGCAATATGTTTAATAAATCAGCATAATTAAATAAATATACATAGATACAAAAGAGACATTTTTTGCCAACAACACACTACAAGAAAATGTAACGTATTAAAAGGCGATTTCCGCTAGTAATTGAAAAATTCCATTATTTTCTATGCTATCTGATATGGGTGTGATATTACAAAACATGTTTACTGTTAAGCAACAGTTCTGATTATAAAGTTATGACTGCCCTTAAGAGATAAAACAGTTTTAGTATTGCTTATTTAAAACGAAGGACCTATTACACATTTGTATATGTAAAAAATATATATTTATGAAATTAGACGAAAATTTAGAAAGTCTATCATTTTCTCCTTTAGAGTAATTAACACCTATTACCGTTTAAGTAAACAACTTGTTAAAGATAATTATAAAAGTATTGCTGATGTAAAGAAAAAAGTAAGGGCGTGTACTCTTTAATTGGAAAATTATTTACTTAAGTATGTGCATTTTTCAGTTAGATAATATTTGAAAACAGAATAATAGAGGTAGGTATCGGTTACCTACAAATATTATAAAAATTATGAATACACATTTTTCTAACATTCCTCAATTATCTTGGGTTTAATTAAACATAGATTTAGATAATTACTATCTGCAAATTTCTACGGAGATATCTTAAGGTAAATATTTATACAATTATAAAAATAGACACAGTTACATATAAACCAATATACCTACATATTATGTACTATTACTTATGATTAGATAAATATTTTTGCTTTAAGATATGATTATTAAAAACAGGTTGAAATCACACTCATTCTATCAAAGGTCGAAAATACATTATACCCACACATGAAGTTGAAAATTTGAAGATTGTACCCCCGACTTACAATTAGTTTAACAAAATAAATAAATTACCTTTGTCGGAGTCGAATACTTGAATAAATTTCTACCCTTAACGGGTGTCAATGTTTGTCTGTCGTCACATTGAGTTTTCACATCTTCTATATTTTCTCCCAATAGTTCATTTTTCAACAAGCAGTTATAAGCAGAACTTTCCCTCGGTGATTCTCCGGATTCTCTTGCTTTCTTACTTGCTTGTGATCCTTTCGGAGGATCTGGTATTATTGCATAGTTGGTAATCCAATTATTGTTTGCTCTTAATGGTATATATCTATCGTAATTCACTACAGTTCCAGGTTCTCGAATAGTAGTAGTATGAAATAAGTTCCTCACAATTGTTGGTTTAGTTTCACGAAACAATCGCTGGTTCACATTTAAATCGGACATCATAACACAATAAGAGTCGATAAATGTCACTAATTAATGTTATTTACAGGAAGTTCATATGGTAAACTATTGGGGACACAATGTAAATTTCTTAATAATTTAGTTACGAGTTCAAATGTCATAATTTATCGTATGCAATATGCACGAATGCATAAACAGGATATATTTAGTAGTAGTAGGTACTTCAATCAACTGTCAGGAGCCCATTTAAATTAACCTAACAATGGTCGTTAACCATTTATTATTTACAAAACGTACTCACTTCGCGATGATTAAAACGATACTCCAAATCATCCTTTAAGATTTAATAAACGCCATTATGCAAGTTTATGCACTCCAAATGTATAAATAACTCCTATATGCACTAGATTACACTAAAATTCAAATAACGAATAAACGCTTTGATGGGTAAGCAGCGAACTCCCACCAACGTTAATTTAAAAAGCAACGTTACCAAATCTCCAGCGTTATTATTTAATTAATGTTTTATAAAATGTTGTTAAATTACGCCATATAAACAAAATTATATTTTATTTTTACTAGAATATTACGTTTTTCTCGAAATCCAAATTTCTTGTTTATAAAACTATAATATTTATTGTTTTATGACCTTAAAGTCATTGGCGTACGTTGCCCATATGTACATATATATTTTACTATTCATTTTTATTGAATATCATCAGTTATCGCAATTATTAAACATTGTATTCTCATTCTAAAACTGCGTTGTGTGAATCTTGTTTACTTTCAAACATCATAGAAATTTTCGTTAGAATACATCAGATAAAAATGTAGGTTATCTTAATTCATTAATTAAATTTAAAATAAATAATTGTATGTGTAGTTTAAAAGTTTACTAAAAAATAAGACAGTATTGTCTCAACATTAAGGTCAAGAAATGGTTTAATATACGGGGATCAAAAAAACGTGAAAAACCGTAAATATCTCCTAAACAATTTTACACAGTATTTTAACAGAATTTTTATGTTGATAACTCGGTCAATTTGTAGGAATTTTATAGTAGGTAGTCTTACAAATTACATTACATATTCTACAGGATTAGATTATTACAGGATTGGTGGTGGTGTACAAATTTTTGTGGTGGTCCTTCTGGAGATCTTTTAAATTTCCCACTAAAAATTCGCATTGCCATTGGTGAACTTGGATTTGAGTGAATATAACCTAAGTTTTTGACGAAGACTTTCTTTATTTAAATTATATAAAATCTTACAGTTTTTAATGATAAAAATGGTTTCGACATTACTGTGGAATTAGTAACTGAAAAAAGTCACCGTTAAAAATATCATATCGGATATAACATTAAGAGTTTGTTATTATAACCTTAAATATAACTGAAATTTTGCACATCGTGTTATACATGATCTTTAAAAAAATTCTAAACAAAATGCAACGGAATTCGAAAACTTTTAGTGGAAAACCTCGGATAAATACTAATACAATACAAGAATATACGTATCCAGATTACGAGGTAATATATTGCAGTGTTATTACTGTTGAGGGTATATTTTTATGTTTTAGAGTACTATAAAAACGTTAAATACGTTACAAAGTAATGCCAAATATATAAAACAAGCGCAAAATGAGCGACTTTCTCATCCTGAACAATACTCAAAGACGATATTGCAAACTCAAAAATACTTGATCAGGTAATTTAAATATAAACATAATATATTACACTTTAAATCTACCAATAATAAACGTTTATTTATTAAACAAAGTTTGTTAGGTAAAACTATTCAAGACGCATCATTTATTTTAACTGTGGTAACAAAATCTTTAATATGTGGTATTTATAGATCGGGTGTTGGTTTGGAAACTCTTGATAAACTTCCAGTTATTCATGTAGCTGGAACGAAAGGTAAAGGTTCGACGTGTGCATTATGTGAAAGCATCTTGCGTCACCATGGTCTACGTACAGGATTTTATTCGTCCCCTCATTTAGTAGAAGTGCGAGAAAGGATACGTGTTAATGGATCGCCTATCAAAAAAAGTAGTTTTGTTGAACACTTTTGGAATATCTTCAATAAACTAGAGAAAGAAAAGGTTAAAGATAAGTTTTTAAAAAAAAAAATATTATTCATAACTTATTTTAGGATTATCCTAATGATATGCCATTTTATTTTAGCTTCTTAACTATTCTCGCTTTTAGAATTTTTTTAATGGAAAAAGTCGATGTTGCTATTATTGAAGTTGGAATTGGAGGGGAATATGATTCTACAAACATATTAAGGTAAAATTTAATATTAATTCACTTTTGTAAAAAAATTTAATGATTTGCAGAAATGTACCAGTTGTTGGTATAACATCGCTAGGATTAGATCACACTACTATGTTAGGTAACACCTTGGAACAAATTGCATGGCATAAAGGTGGTATCATGAAATCCAACAGTCGAGTATTTTCTGTGCCGCAATCAGGAGCTGCTTTAAAAGTACTTCAAGATCGTAGTATAGAGCGTAATGTAAATATAATTTTTACGTTTTAAATATACATTAAGCATTTATGATTTTAGAGTATACTAAACATTATCGATCCACACCTAAACTCTTCATTAATGAATGGTTATCACATTCCTGTCGATGTACATAAATTAAATACCAGTCTTGCTTTGGCATTAAGTAAAGCATGGTTAGATTTTAAGGGTAAACAAACTACTTTCACTTTTATACAAGTGTATATCGATTAATTTTTAAATTGTAGGTATAAACACCGACATCGCAAATTCTGAATTAACAAAATTGGCTTTAAGCAATTATAAATGGCTTGGACGGTTCCAAATAATATGTTCCTCTAAAAATATGTAAGTTTATCTTTCTTTAGAATCAAATTTTATTCCCAAAAATAGGTATTATTTAGATGGGGCTCATACAGTCGAAAGTATTCAAATTTGTACTAATTGGTATAGAGAAGAAACTAAAACGTCTTTACATAAAAATTCTAATTTTTAATGCAACCGGTGATCGTAATTCAAAAGATCTGCTTGACAAATTAAAGGTTTGCAATTTTCATAAAATATATTTTGTGCCTAACAAAGCAACAGCAAACGATCATGAAGGTAATTGTTTTGTAATAAAATGAAATAGAAATCATATTACATTTTGTATTTTAGATAATAAACATTTTAATATAATCGACAATGAGCAAATGGCTCGTTGTTATAAACATTATAAATTGTGGAACTCTCTGAATCTTGGCAATAACAATTTCGAAAAATCAGAATTAGTCAAAGTTTTACCATCAATATCTCATGTTTTAGAAGAATGCCAAAATGATAAATATGACATTTTAATAACAGGTTCTTTACATTTAGTCGGAACAGCTTTAAGTATAATTAAATCAAATATATAAAGATATAATATAGGTATCAAAAGGTAATAAATATCCATAATATAGGAAATATTAATATAATATATAATTACTACATAATATAATAATATACTATTTTTATATTTTTATGATTTAAATATATTTCTTAAATTGGAATAAACTTAAATGGTGCTCCTGTTTAATATTTTCCAATCAAATTGTTAGTTTTTTGTGTCATTTACAATTTGTGCTGTTGTATGTGAGTTAATCCTAATACCTGACGAGTATTCTTTTTTAATTTTCATCGCCACAATTTTTTTATTCATCAATCGACTTTATTTTCGACTATTCAACTTGTCTCGTCAAAAATTGACCAATAAAAATTAATTTTAATTTAATTTCAATTAAGGATACATAAAATAGCATATTAACAACTATGCTATTTTTTTCTGTTTTGTGTCTGTTATACCACTAATGTCGTCAATTTTGGAAAATGAAAAACTGTCGAATATGGTTGAAACATAGAATATATGTATTTTATTCTATGATTTAAGGGCCAATTACACTAATCTGTCTTAAATTTGAAATGTAACAAGGCCAGTTTTATAATCGACACTAAAGTTACTTTCAATTTAGCTTTAAATCATTGTTACAAGACGTTGCCATATACATAGTAATAACAGACTTTAAATTTTAAAGTCCCTTTAAATTTTCCTTGGATATCATTGTTTCCTTAAATTTACTTAAGTTAAACTTAAATTTTAAGATGGATTAGTGCAATCAGTTTTAAGTGTTATTACGATTGTTAGTGCCTATACTCGTTTTAAGATTTAAACTAATAACACAAAAACTATCAAACCAAATTTAAATTACAATAATAATAATTTTTAGAATTTCCTAGGTTACATTTTATGTTGATACTCCAATCCACAAAATCATATGATACAAATAGTTACCTTGTACTGTTTCAAGGATTTTTATGTTTCTAAAAACGTCCGTAAGGTAACATGATGGAAGCCACAAACATTGTAATTTCATCATTTCCTAAACACAACGTATCGACAAAAAAAATGTATAAATTAACGCTGGTGTTGTTTATTTTTCTAACATTTAAACGGGGCTTATCTGATAATAATTTTAAAATATGGGGTCCTGGATTGAAACCCCATATTATAGTAATGCCAGCAAGGTATTTTTTTATTAAACTTATTAGTAATGAAGGGTAATTATTGATAATTTGCAGGAATAGTAGATAGATTAATTTCTTGTTTTGTAGTTGCTCGGATGTGCCATTGCACGTAAAAGTGAAGGGCACAACAGAAATGAAACGTTCTTGTCATATCCAGACAAATGTACTAAAAAGAACTGATTGCTTGTTTATAGTGCGTTATAAGTTATATGAAACTTGTACAAGCTTAGTTATAAGTATTAAATATAATAATATAGATTTAACAAACTTTCCATACAAAATAAATACTATGGTACATCCTGACGAATGTAATTGCCCTGTAAATGATATTGGTACGATGTTAATCAAATGGGAATGCGAAAAAATCCCCACTCAAATTCTTAAGGATCTTGCTCCATTTGAGCAAATAAATTTTGATATTTTAAGAGATAAAGTACGTATAACTTGATTTGTTTAAACCTGAGAAAACTGTAGATATAACTAATTTAATTAATTGTTTAATATCTATTTAAGCTATTATTTTTTTAATGACATGTTATCATTTGGTTTAACTGGTACCTACTCAGTATTCATGAATTAAAAAAAAAACTGTTTTCTAAGGTTTAAACTAAAAATAAACCTGCTTTTATGGACAATTAAATATTCGCTTTACAGATAATAAAAATGTATGATAATCCAGGTGCCACTAATCTTTGTCATTATGTTATTAAACATAATAAAATTTATAGAAAGTGCTACGGGCAATATGTGGGCTTTAAAATGTTTATGGATAATATTTTGTTGTCTTTAAGTAGGAAAGTGCACTTACCCGATTCAGAATTTTTTTTAAATTTGAGCGATTGGCCTTTAATAAAAAATGCTGCCAATAAATTTCCTATCTTTTCTTGGTGTGGCAGTACAGATAGCTTCGATATCGTTCTACCTACGTATGATATTACAGAAACCACATTAGAAAACATGGGGAGGTCCGTATAAAAGTTCATATAACAAACTCGCTTCAATTTAGGCATTTCAGTGTAACTCTAGATATGTTGTCGGTGCAAGCTAATGTTAAACTCGTATGGAAACATAAAATTTCCAAAGCATTTTGGCGAGGAAGAGATTCAAATCGAGAAAGACTGAATTTGATAGGTATAGCACGAAAGTATCCACATTTATTTAACGTATCTGTTACCGATTTCTTTTTCTTCAAATCTGAAGAAGATAAATATGGGCCTAAAGGTGAACATGTTTCATTTTTTAATTTTTCAGATGTGAGTTTACTTCTATTTCAATTTTAGTATTCGTAATAATTTTAATTGTTGTAGTATAAATATCAGTTAATCGTTGATGGAACAGTAGCTGCATATCGTTTGCCTTATCTTTTAGGCACAGGTTCCCTACTAATGAAGCAAGAATCAAAGTATTACGAGCACTTCTATAATGAACTAATTCCAAATTTTCATTATGTCCCAGTTAAACAAGATCTGTCGGATTTGGTTGAAAAAATCAAATGGGCACAAGCAAACGATCAAGACGCCGAACATATTGCGCAAAATGGACGAGCATTTGCCCTCAAACAATTACTTCCCAAAGAAATCTTTTGTTATCACGCTTTCCTTTTTCATGAGTACAATAAAAGAATCGTTAACAAAGTACATGTTCTTAACGATATGGAAATGATAGCCTCTAATCCATCAAATAACTGCAACTGTGACAGAAAGATCAAAGAAGAACTATAATTGCATTACTTTTAATACTAAATATTTTATTTATATTATTGTTCGATGTATAAAAATTATTATTTTTAATTAAACAAGCAAAGTTTCGCCGACATTTAAAACACAATCATTTTAACAATTTCTGGTCGTGGTTAATAATTTGATGTGAGCAATCGCTGAGAAATATCGCATGTCACCATTATATAAAATTGAAAAATATAAACAGTGTATTTGGCTATATGAATGATGTCATTGAGAAATCGAACAATTTTGAATATACACAATTTTATTCATCAAATTTAAACTTACACAATAAAAAAGTAGAAACATATAATTATTAGTATTTGGAGAATTCATATATATTTCCACATAAAGAAACAAAATACAAAATACAGGTTTGTTTCTGTAGATAATTTAATAGAATAATATGATAATTTATTAATTTTAATTTTACAATTTTGGTAATTTAGTACCTATGTAAAATGATTATCTCAAACTAAGTTTTAAACAAGTTTCGTCACAGAAACAACCTATTACAATATCAATATACAAGTCGACTGAAGTTTGTTTAATTTGAAAAACAGGGCAATCCCTTACATACTAAAACAAAATTGAATTATTGTGGAAATATTGTCATAAAACATTACAAAAATATACACGATAAATACGCCTATAAAAATTATTTAATATTACTTATATTAAATTATTTACAAGCTTTTTAAATGACAAGCAAAGGTAAGCATATGTATTAACTTGGATCCACATCATCTGTAGGTGCTATGTCAAAATCAGATTCCAATTCATTTTCAGACAGAGAAAGAGATCCTCCGGTTCGTCTATTATGCTTTTTATTTCCATCTCTCTAAAACATAATTATAATGTAGGATTTTCGATCTGTAAGCCACATGACCATATAATTAAAGATCAAATAAATCTTGTATCTAGTTTTATCATCGGCATTAAAATTGTTAGTTGCAGGTACAAATATACAAACTAGAAATGAAACTAATTTTAAAATATGTGAGGCATTGACCCAAAATTAAATGTATAATTTATTCATGAAAACATTTGCAAGTGAGGAGCTTATGCACTCTTAAAACATGCAATTCAAAAAGCTTTGTGTTAAAGAGGCTATCAAAACTCACATCCGAGATACCAACAGATGGTTCAGATGCATATCCGTGGCCCTCTTCATAGTCTTCTTCATAATAATCAGATGAAGAATTCGATGTTTCGTCTTCGTAAGTCCTATAATGTTTCTTAATACCTTACAATTTTAATAAATATTGTAAAACCAACCTAGAAACCTTGCAAACCATTTGAGCTAAATCAGTAAAAGTATAACCCGAAGTGTATTCTGTTTGGTTGAATCTAGATGTTTCGGTGGTGTGGTTTTTAAATAGAGGCAATAATCCAGCACGTAATTGGCCCTCGAAATATGTTTTTCCATGATTATATCCTACGTCTTTGATTTCATCAAAACTGCCAAACTGAAGAGTTCTGTATTGATCTATTGGAGGTCGAATGTATTCGCAATAATCGCTATTCTTCACTTCCTAACATTTTATAGTTTGAAAATTAAATTACCACAATTATTTTCTACATGCTTACTTCTAATTGTCTAACGCAGCTAACATATGCTAAGCGAGATTGAATATCTGGTAAATTTGGAACTTTAACGTTAGACGTAAAAGGATTCCAACGTTTCCATAATAACCACCATCCTGACAAATCGTCTCCGTAATTTGTTAAGTCTTGATCGTCAACCGAACCGACATCGATTGCTAGAATATGATTAGCACCCAAACTTCGCATAACATCCGCTATAAGATAACGAAAATATTAATTCAATCTTATTTTACATTTAGTATTGAAGAAGTAAGTCAATATTCTAAAATAATATAAGAAATTAATCAGGCTATAAAGAAATAATAGTACAAACCTGTCAAAATTATTAGGGTTGAAATATTATATTAGGGAAAAAACGATCCACATAAAATTTCACTTTACCTGGAACGTTGTTTATATAACATCCATCCACTAGCATATGCCCATCTATTGGATCACACATTGGGGGAAATATGCCAACAATAGACATACTGCCCCGCACATATCTCCACAAATGACCTGTCACATAATCTGTGCTACTAATAGAAAATTACCACTAATATATATATCTGTATTAAAACAATAGTTTCAACATCGATATAATTATTGCAGTAATAGTGCGTGATCTATCCTGGATTGTTGAATGTTGTAAAATTACATAAGTATATAAATTCTAAGTCAGTTTGAAACAATTTATGAAATAATCACAAAAGTAAATGTTATTTCACTTTTATTAATCAAAGTTTCTATTTTTCAATTTTAAAGGCACGTTTCCATACATTTGTTTTATCTGTTGCAGTGTGTCGGTCATTAAGTGTGATTGGTTCAAGTTCACACGTGAACTGCAATTGTTATATGGAATCGTACCTTTAAAATTATTGTAGTTTTAAATCTTAATTTCTGCACAACTGTTTCTATAGCAGTTACCCAATTACCAAAAAACTGACTTTAAAAATATTCCAACTATACAGTAGACTTCGCTAATCCGAACAGTCTGTTAAGAATGATTTACTATCGGTATTAAATTCTACTTGTTCAAAATTTGCAGGAAGAAGTCCTTGACAAATCTTTTTGAGATAAATGAACAAAAATCGTTGATTTAAAAAATAATGGTAGATTAGATAATTTCTGCATTTGTACTTGCACACTTGCATATATGTTCAAGAAAATATATTTTCTTTTTGCTGTAGCGTTAGAGTATAATTTTTGTTCAAACACCTCTCTGCATTAATTAGTTTGGATTGGCGAGTGTCTACTGTATTTGTAAAAATGGCAAACACATATTAGATATTTGAAAATATTTATATATATATATATATATATATATATATATTTCATATACAATGTTTGAAAGCATCCAACGAAATCTATATCTACAAACAAAAATATATTAAATATCTATCTGAACTTTGTAAATTTAATAATCGCACTATTTTGGATGTTATCTTAAACATACTTGAATAAGAATATCCGATTATTGGTTCCATATTGTGATTGGTTACCTTTACTAGGAGGCTGTATTCACCATACCGAGATTTTATAAAATTAAAACTTACCTTTATTCCACTTCTGCATATATAAAATATATTTAATAGATAATATATAAAAATTTACCTGGTAAATTGTTAGTGTAGCCTCCATCAAGTAAAAGATGTCCATCGCAGGGATCGCAAAGTGGTGGCATATAACCTGACAACGACATTGATGACCTCACGTAGCGCCATAAAGAGCCTGTGACATATTTTAACTAATCATACCTTCGTTAATCTTCAAGTGTTTAATGACATTAAAAGCAAAAAATAGCAATTACTTATATAAAAATTACATTTTTAATCTAACATGCACTACTAAAGAGTCCTTATCAAATCCTTTCTATACTACTTTAATAATAATCAAACACATTTTCTGTTAATATTTAACTTTCGTAATTATACTCTCCTGAAGACATACCCAATTTTAAAGCCTGCAGCGGAGTATTAAATTGGGTTTAAATGAATAGTTTCTTCGACAAAAATGTACTACTTCTAATCATACATACCCTATTGATAAGTGCTGCATAATTCTTGATTTACATATTAAAGAATACCTAAATAGTCTGAAACTCCAGTTCAAAGGATACAACTACACTAAAAATATGACTTTTAAAAAGTTTCACAATTAAAAATTGCAATAACCAAAATTATAGAATAAATATGACACAGTTATATCTAAACATACTACTCTTAAAGTCATAATTATTTATATGCAGACGCCAATGTTTTGAATAAATCACCAAATATCAGACGAGAAGTGCAGCCACAATAAAAGGTCGAATCTTTCAATTTTTTAAAAACTACTATTCTTCTCGAGTCTCAAAAATAATCCAGAAACATCGATAAAGTCAGTTAAGTTTAAACATTAATTTATCTATAATCGTGAAACAATTATTTCGTAAAATGCACCAATTTAAACCATAAAAGCTTAAAAAAACAGACATTTTCTAAGGACCTTGAGTTATACTATATCCTATTAACAAATAATAAATTATTCCAAAAATGAAATATATTTGAAATAGTTTTAAAAACCAGAAAGTACATTAACAAGCAACAAAATAGCTTTCACGATGCTTATAAATGCAAAAAGAAATAAGGAAAAAGTTTGTAAGCACAATACGATTGAAGAAAAAAATATACGCATCAGGAAATGCACTAAATTACATGCATATTTTATTTACAGTAAATCAACAATTACAACTTGCCAGAAAAGAAATACTTTGAAATTTGCAAATAATTTATATAGTTTTAAAAATGTACAATAAAGGCACTTTCAGTTCAAATGATTAATTAACGACAATAAAATATAACATTAGTTTTTCATATGTCCCAACGAATTCTATCTATATGTTAATTGTTTATGAATAGGTATGAAATAGTTAAACGGCTATTTAAACTACACAGAATAATAAAAATAAATCATAAGTTGCAACGTGCAAAATGAAAAAAGGTTAACCAATCACAATTTGAACATCCAGAATGTATGGTCAGACGACAATTAATTACATATAACATCTACATATGTATGGTAAAGAAAATAAAAACTTTTAGAACAACGCCGAATGTATTTTTATGATAAAAAATTTTGACATTTAAAATATTAAATAGTCGAGTGATAAACAAACATCGACTTACCGTGACTATGGATTCTCATGCAGGATGCCGTGATATCTGTTGTTATTGTAAAGTAAGGTAACCACAAATCTTCAATGAAAGTTTCATTGAAAGTACTACGAATTGTTTGATTGAAGTCTTTTCCACTAAACATAGATGTGACGGGATAAGTTAAATCGAAAATTTGTCGCCACCATTGCGTCATTTTCTGGAACATTATTATTGAGTAGGGACGTTATTAAAATTAATAAATATGTATTGCATACTTTTGCCCACTCCCTCGCCTTTTGAGTAACTGTCGTAATATTCTTCTCTTGACACCACAAAGCGCCCATAAAGGCACCTATACTTACACCTCCTACCATGTCGATCGGTATTCCAGCTTCTTGTATCGATTTAATCATACCAACATGTGCAGCACCTCTAGCGCCACCGCCTCCCAATACAAGTCCGACCGATTTTCCCGTTAACCAACGAGCTAATCTCGAGAAATCTGAATGAATATTAGGTTCTGACAAGCAAACTTTGCTATATAAGTCATTCTAAAAATTTGTACTGTAAAGTAGCAACAAATAAACATTTTGTTAAGTAATAACATACAATTCGATAGAGAGATTTTCTAGAAAACATTCGTTTAGAACACTGAATGTGATGGTGCCAAGAAATCCAGGATCTCATATTTAACCATGCTACAGTATTATTTGGTCTTGGTCCTCCCTCCCGATGCAATAACACTAACTCTCTCTGAGTACGAACAGCTAATCTTTGAATTTCTTTTTCGACCTAGAATAGTGTTTTATTTCAATTTGTTTAGCATCATATCCATTAAATCCATACTTTGTTAATGGTTATTTAACCATCTATTTAATATCAGATAGAGCATAGAAAGAATTACAAAAAGCGCAGAACTTATTTAAATTTAAAATTGTAAAAGTAATTTTTGTCTTTATCACACTAGAAATTAATTAGTAAGTAGGGAGATATTTTTAATCATTATCGATTATTTGTACATGAAAACACAACATATAAATAATGCGCTCGATATTACTCACCTTTCCTAAACTAGGACGACTCTCTCCAAGTCCAACTATTAATATACAATCGGCCTGACGAATACAACGTTGAGTCCAAACACTAAAAGTGAGATCGCACTGATATAAAGCAATTTTATGTTGATCTTCTTGTTGTGCCAGCCACGTTGTTAAACGATATTCATTATTTGAATCCATTATACTAGTACCTAATATTTTACGTATCACATCAGAAGTCAGTCTTAAAGTTGACCCTGAAATAATCTTTCATAAATGTGTTATACACGGTTTTTGATTTTGCTTTTTCTACACTAGTATTTATTTATTTAAATAACAAACGAGCATTACGATAAAATAATTTTAAAACAAACCCGTCGACTTCAAATTAATAATTATTATTAAGTCAGAAATATGACAGTATTTTTTCTTTTTAGATGAAATAAGTCGTTTCAAAACCTACCGATAGCGCAGAGACAGTGATATAATTCATAAGTGAATGCAGTTAAAGGTACATCATCTGAAACAGCAACAAGAGCAACAGTCGAAAAATTAATTTGAGAAGGTCGAGTATCGACTGCAGAATTATTTGGTGTTCTAAGATTCAAATTTGGCTTTTTCCAAGTACCTGAAATTTACAAATTAACATATTCGGTTTAAACGTATTTGCACTGCTTTACCTAATATTCGATGACCTAATAAATTTATAAGACGGGTCACTACAATCGGAAATCGTAATTTGATGGCGTTGAAAAGACCCTCTGGTAATTTTGCTAATTCTGAATCTCTAACGGCCATAACGGTGGTACTTCGTTTTGTTTGCGTCACCATCTCTACCTAAATAGTTTTATGAAATACTTATGTAAATTTGTAACCTTCTTCTTACAATTCCGATCAAGTCTCCTTTACCATATTCTCCTACTATCTCCTTTTTGCCATTTTTATGAGTAATTACAGAACGTAGACGACCAGATAACACTATAAAAGTTGAATCGCTTTCATCATCTTGCCTATATACAGCCCGACCTGATTCTAAGAATACCCAATCTAATGCAAAATCTATTTGTCGTACAAAAGGAGACAATCGCCGTACTACCATATCGGCTATGTATAAAATAACGCTAGGCTTTTCTTTCATCATACTAAAAATAATTTAAAGTGCTTTACTTAAAAATAATAAAAACACACGTCTTATCGAGGCCAAAGAAATAGATGCACACTAAATTAAAATCACATTATTCTTTATCCAACTCCCTTTTATTAAAGGCATATGCTGCGATTTAATTCTGCTTATATTCTAAACGCAAGTATTTGAATGATGTAAAATTGTCAATTTACATTATTAACGCATAAGTGCTTCTTTGCAAATGTGCACCTAACTGCTTGTTGTTGATCAACAATAAAATATGCAATTGTTCATTACTGACAAACAATTTTGATTTCTGTCTCGATAAAACATGATTACTGTTACGTACTTATAAAAAGTGCCCTTCGAAATTAAGGCTAAACGAGTAAAATGTTTGGCACGAATAGTAAAAAAACTAGGTTCTCCGGTAAGTACGGCTAATCCACCGACAATTTCACCCGGATGCGCTGTAAACATATGCACCTCTTCATCACTATCAGTTAATTTTTGCGACATCATTAAAGATCCCGATATGACGTACGTAAGTGCAATATCCTAAAATTACACTTTAATGAACTTGAAATATTTTGTTGTAATTAATATATACTTTATTCGAATTTTCCTTCATTAAGTAAGTACCAGCAGCTACTTCTCTATATAGTACTTTTCCTTTAAGTACAGAGTCGTCGTCTAATCCTAAATCCCTCACGAAAGCTTCGGTAGCAGTTTGTATTAAAATCTGTTCGTCAAAGTTGTCCAAATTTGAAAGTTTTCTAGCCTTCAAATATGACTGTTGTAAATCAGGAGTCTAAAATCACAAAATATAATTACAGATATCGCCATATAAACAACTATCTAACTATATAAGCAAAAAATAAATCAAATAGAATGGATGAGAGTTAAGGACCGAAACACTAACTGTATTATTAACGGGTTGATCTACATCTGGTACCATATCAGGAGTATTGTAATTAGGTGAAACTTTAGCATCTAAAAATGATTTACTACGCCTTTGCATTTGTAAAGGAATAGGAATAGGCCGAGTGTAACTGTGAGATAAATCCGTAGGTTCCCAGTAAAAAGCATCAGAATCTTCACGTTTTAACTGAACATCCTTGCCCTTTGCACGTACTGGGGAACTTAAAATAAATGGATTTCTATGTCTACTACTTTTTGACCCCTATAAAAATAATGATAATGACAAATTGATAGAAACTATAAGATAAACGAATGCGTACTTGGTTAATCAGTTCTACACTTAATCCAAGATACTGGTGCAATGCTGTAAAGGTAACTCTTTGCAACCGCACCATTATAACCTGCATTACTCTAATAAAAATATCTGGATATTCGTTAAACACTTCCTGAAAAGCGGCCATTGGAAGTTTGACAATTGTCGAGTCTTCGATAGCTTTAGCAGATACTGTTCGATATGGGTTCGGATGACCCTGATCATATGTAAAGGCCGTTATAAATTTTTGACTTCAAATTGATTAGCAAACTTACAGTTAAAACGTCAGTAAAACTAAGCAAAGATGTAACAGATTCCCCAGTTTTTACTATCTTTAATGATAGCATCGATCCATCCATTGTCGTAATAAATACGTTCACTTTACCACTTTGTACCACAAATACGTTTTCGTCGGGATCCCCTTAAATATTTATTGACATTAAAAAGTTACTCTTCGTAAGTAAACAGAAAACAACTACCAATTTTAAAAAGGAAGGAGCCGGCTGGTATATTCATTATTTCTGTGTGTTTACATAATTTCAAAAATACAGGCTTTTCAAACTGTCCAAATACCCTTATGCTCTGTAACATATATAAAGCATCGCGAGGCATACGGTCTTCACTAAGGAGATCTTCTTCTAAGTACTCTGCTGGTGGTTCTAGTACCTATAACAATCCTTTGTATTGCTTAATATTTCCTCTTTTTTTGACAAAAACTAACTTTGAGTTGTTCAGATTCATTTTCTTTTCGAAGTTGCAGTAGTCTTCTTGCAAATCTCATGACCATTTTACGTTTCCTACCTTGTCCGGAACTGCGGACTTGACCAGAAATTGACTTAACTTTTCGCAACATCTTTCTGCCATAAAACAGAGCCTTGTCGCGTTTTCGAAAACGTGTCGTCGGAGCAGTATGTAATTCTTGTGTAGAAACGCCTAAAAATTATTAATTTCTAACTATATTTAAATGAGTTTAAATATAAATAATACCTTTGGTATGCCATCTTCTAGAAATTAATAAGAACGCACTAAAAATGCTTAAAATTATTGCCAAAATTACGACGTATAGTAGCTACAACGAAATATAGTGTTATAAAATATTCCAATTTAAAATTAAATTATTATTTTTGTATTATTATATAAGTATAGGTATATTATTTATTAATAATAATACAAAAACGTATAACCTTGAAAAAGAATTTCATAAAACACCTACCTCAACCGATTGAGGTAACCAGGAATAAATACTGCCTAACCATGTTGACTTCACCAGATTTCCAAAACCCTCATTTAATCCGTTTAATAAATTTGATACTTCCATTATTTAAGTCATCTTTAAAAACATCCAATTGAATGTTCCATTAATAATACATAAAAACTAGGAAGTCAACAAACATACAAAATTCCCTGCATAATGCACAAAGTGTTTTTGGAACGGGCGCTCAAAATTATACTAGAGGTTCTTTTTTTCGGTCCTCAAGAGTTAAATGTTTGCTTATACATTAGCGAATATAAAATTAAATTGCACTCGAATATGCCGTAAGAGATAAATTAACGTATTCTATAATTATAAAAACGCCCTTTTGGCTATGGATTTTCGTCGAATAATTTTTGCACTTTATTTCACAACATGTTATACATTCTCGAACAATTATTTTTGTCGTAAATATACATTATTATGATACAACTTGTATAATATCATGTTTATCGTCAGCTGTTGTTTTTTTCCATTCCATTTAATTTAAGCCAATACAGCGGTTTTTTGAAATTATTTATTTGTAGTAAAATATAAATAGGATTAATTACATTCGTATTGTGCTTGAATTGCACGTGCAAATGATTTTTAAATTTATAAGAACGATGTACGAGTTAAAAATTGGTTTATTTCTAGAAGTACACCATCAATACCAGGAGCAAATATAAATAAACCTCGGTTGTAATTAATTCAGTTTAAATATAGACTAATTTACTTATTTATATATATTTGTAGATGAAAATAGACCCCTAAACTATTAACCCAGATACATTGTAATAGATGTTACCGGAGGTGTAACATTAAAAAATTTTAATCAAAAATGAACTGTGAATTGAAAGGAGAAATTAAACCAGGAACAATATTAATTTGTGAAAAACCTTTTGTACATATTCTTAGTTCAAAATTTAGAACAGAATATTGTGAGCAATGTTTTCAAAGTACTTTTTTTAAAGTTAAATTGCCATGTGTAACCAAAGTAAAATATTACATATTACAGGGGAGAATTACGTAAGTGTTCTAATTGTCAGTATGTATATTATTGCGGAAAACCATGTCAGAAAGAAGCATGGCCCGCACACAAGCTGGAATGTCATAATTTAAAACGAATCATGCCACGAATACTTCCTGATGCCGCTCATTTGTTATTTAAATTGATTAAAAAACTACAAAAAGGTGGAGATAGCATTAAGTCATATTATTTTCCAAACAAATTTAGAAAATTTAAGGATTTGATGTCACGTAAAGTTCTCCAATTAATATTTATCAATCTTGTTATTAATCGATAAATTCGTGCAGATTATTCAAACATTAAAGAAGATCCTCGTAGGATGGAGCATTTTGCTAGCTTATGTGGAGTTTTAAATGAAGTATTAAAGGATGATTTTCTACCGAATCCTGTCGAGTTGCTTGGAATTTATGGACGAGTTAGTTTTCTAATATAGTAAATTTCCCTATTTTAAGATGGTTTTGGTTTATTTAGATGTGCATAAATAGTTTTAACATATGCGACGAAGAATTAAACAGTTTAGGTACGGGAATTTATTTAGGAGCTTCCATTTTAGACCATTCTTGCCAACCAAATGCAGTTGCATTGTTTCAAGGAACACTTTTAAATATTCGTGCTATAGAAAGTATGGCTCAATTAGACTGGAACAAAGTAAGGGATAACAAATAGTTTCTGATCATGTTTGCATCACAAGAATAATTTTAGATATTTGTAAGTTACATCGATACTTTACAGCCTGCAAATGTGCGACAAAAGGAATTGACGTCGACTTATTATTTTTTATGCGAATGTCTTAGATGTATAAATTTGGAAGAAGCAATAACCATGACATCTGCAGCATGTCCAAATTCTTCATGTAATGCGGGGGTTAGTATAAAAAAGCAGTTGGATAATGATAATTCTAGATGTAACGAATGTGGTACAAAAATAACAAGTCAATTTAAACAGCAGTATGAAGAAATAAGCGAATTTACAGAAACACATTTACAAAATATGAAGTTAGCTTGTATCCTTTTAAATTAAACAAAAGATAATTTGAAAAAATTATAATACTGTTTTAAAATAGTTTATTGTAAAGATACAAATTTTCGATTTGTCTTATTCGTAAAACGCAATAAAAAATTAATATATAATATATATTCCTTATAATATCAGATTTAGATGTTTGTAAAGTATGTTTAAAAAAACACGAAGGTGTTTTGCATAATTTAAATATTCTGCATGTGAGAATACTAGACTCGGCGTTTGAAAGTAGTATAGATTTTAGTCAGTGGGAGGATGCAAAAAATTTTGGTATTCGACTCATACCTGGCTATAGGTAATTATAAATTTTATTAAGAGTTTGAATTAAATCACTGATCCAATTGTTTTTCAGAAAATATCTAGGAGAGATCCATCCGCTTACAGGTTTATTATATCTTAAATTAGCCAAGATATTAATCTATGAAGAAAACTTGTCAGAAGGGAAACAATACTTGGATAAAGCTTATGCCATATTAAAAATAACTCACGGAGAAAAAAGTAACATTTTTATAAATGAAATTATTCCACTGGCACAAGATAACTATCTTAATACAAGTACTTGGAAAAAATGAAAGATTTTTCATAAACTGATATTAATAAACTACTGTCTGTTAAGACAGTGTAAAAAGTAAATTTTAGTGTTTCCTACTGTAGTTGTTGAGTTGAAAATAATGAAAACGATATAAATAAATTGTAATAAATTACAAATTTCAAGTAAAATATTGACTTATGGTAATTTTTTCTAACGTGCTTGTTATGTAAAATTCTTAGTGCTTACCCTGAAAACGAAATTATAACGTTACAATAATTATATAACGATTTGGGTACCTAACTAAAATTATTAATCACGTTTTTGCGAATGAGGAGGTACGTTTTTAAATTTTTTATCAGAATTCCCATAAATATCAACACTGAAAACACAGACACGCTTAGTTTATAACTGAAGATAAATTTATTTTTGTATAAAAACATTAACAGCACAATCACATTTCTAACCTCATTTTTCTAATTTCCATGTGTAGTAATTGTAAGGTAAATACTCACTGTAATTTTTCTAATTATTACTATATTATATCGTTTATAAAAGGATACATAAACTAAAAATCATGTCCACTCATTACATGAGAATATATACAATTTTTATAATATTTATAATGGTTCATTGTAAAAAATTTAAAAATGAAGAAAAACCAGAATGGGCTAAAAAAGACATTCGTGATTACACAGATGCTGACTTGGAACGGTTATTAGATCAATGGGAGGCAAGTTCGTTATTTTCAATAAATAAGGTCGATAGGTGCTTTCTTATTACTATCGCGCTTAATTTTAGGAAGACGAAGAACCTTTAGAAATGGACGAATTACCAGAACATTTGAGACCTCAACCTCAAATTGACTTAAGTAAGCTTAATGCAAACGATCCAGAAAGTTTATTATCGGCAACAAAAAAGGGCCGTACTTTAATGACATTTGTAACGGTCGGTGGAAAACCAACAAGACAAGAAACTGAAGACATTACTAAACTATGGCAAACAAGTTTATGGAATAATCACATTCAAGCTGAAAGGTTGTATGCTTTATTAAAAAAAAAGATTAAATTAAAAATATAAATTATAGGTATTTGGTAGACGACAATCGAGCAATTTTTTTATTTAAAGATGGTTCTCAAGCATGGGTAGCAAAGGAATTTTTAACAGAACAAGAGAAGTGCGAAAGTGTTATGATCGAGAGTCAAACCTATAAAGGGAAATATGCCAAAGATGATGATAAAAAAATTACAGATGAATTATAATTCCTACAGATTAAATAGATTGTTATTTGGTTGTATATTTTTATACTGGGAAATATTCTAATACATGTACCTATTTAAGTTATTTTTTACAATTCAATTCTTCACATTAGCAATTTTGATTTGAATCGCTCATTACACTTTCGTCGTTACCAACTTCTTTTCGTAATTCCTGAATAATAGATGCGAGTGCTTCTGGATTTACTCCTGCCTCGCATAAACGGACACAGATGGTTAATATTTCTGGGTCTAAACCGGTACATAATAATCGTGACATCTCTAATAAAGTTTGGAAAACTTCTCTGGCTTCCGTTATTTGAGAATTTGCTATATTTGGCATCTAAAATTGCAAGTAGTTTGATAAAACTATATTTGCATTAGAACATTACCATTATACCTACCTTAATAAATCGGGGATAGGATACTCGTTATTAAAGTTTATAGAAACAATCCTTTGTTGGGTACTAGACACTTCAAATTGGCAGAACACGACTGATCATCGTTTGTTCACATATTAATAGAGATTCTAATGGAATACTAGCATTCTTTTATATTGCAGTTTGTTAAAAATTGAACTAACATGTATAAATTTTTAAATAATTATAACCACAAATGTTTTATAATTCTTTGTTTGTCCACAAAAAAATGCAAAATTATTGGAGAATTTAAAGAATACACATTAAAAATGAAAAGTTCAAAAAATTTGTATGGAACTATGAAAATGGAGGTTATGATGATTATATGAAATTTATTCAGTATGTGTTTTGGCACTCGATCATATGATTAAAAATTGTTAATGTAGTGTAAAGTGGTTATTCATTGTCGGTAATAATTCAACAATTTTTATACCATAATTTTAAAATCACAATGGCATTACATTCAGCAATAAAAGGAAAATTAATATCAGTAATTGGAGACGAGGTATATTTATTATAAGTGTCTAGATTTCGTTAAAAATCTAAATTTATTCTTAGGATACTTGTGTTGGATTTCTTTTGGGCGGAGTTGGAGAAATAAATAAAAATCGTCATTCAAATTTTATGGTAGTAGACAAAAGTATATAAACATATATATTTTTTTTAAATATCTGTAATTAAATTTAAAACGATATTATAGATACAGCTGTTGGTGAAATAGAAGATTGTTTTAAACGTTTCTTGAAACGTGACGATATAGACATAATTCTTATAAATCAGAATATTGCAGAATTGATTCGTCATGTGATTGATAGTCATACGCAACCGATCCCTTCCGTCCTTGAAATACCGTCAAAAGATCATCCGTATGATGCAAGTAAAGATTCAATATTACGAAGAGCAAGGGTAACGTAGCTTGTTAATTTTTAATTAGGAAATTACCAATTTATATTTGTAGGGAATGTTCAATCCGGATGATTTAGTTCGTTAGAATACCATCGAGTATTTTGTGCGACGGGTAGTAAAGAAATATCCACTTTTAAAATGTAGATACATTCCTTTCTATCATATTGTAAACCAAATTGCTTCTGTATAATACCATAAAAAGAATAGTTAAAATTTATGTATTCTAATCAAATATAACAAGACTATATGTATCTTGTGTTGAAAAAGTATTAAATATTCAACATTAAATTGGAAGTATATAGTTTTAATAATTTATTGTTGCAACGACCGTTTTCATAGTTGGTTATAGTTTAGTAATAACTAAATTTTGGACAACCCAAATCACCTGTCTTGTTTTTTTCATTCTAATAGGTGCTTTAATTTATTCAACAAATACGTTTTATAGCAATATTATTTAAAAAAAAATTACATCTAAACAAAAGTTATCAACAACTCATTTTTCTATATTCAATTTGCAAAGTAAATAAAACGTTTTGTTTTTAAATATGTGCATTTATTTATTTTCTAGCAATATACATGTATAGCTTGTATAGAATAATTATATACATAAATATATACAAAATGGATAACTTTGCATTTTTATAGTTAAAATAAGTACAGCTTTAATCTACTTTATATTATCTGCTTTAATATAGATGCCAAAATCAATAACAAGTGTATAAAAATATTAAAAAGTTATACAAACTCGGTAACTTAAAATTTCTAAACAAAAAGATGAATTTTTGCTTACACTTTAGTTTTACAAAAATTTAATGATATAAACATTATACATGTTTATATTATTTTGTATCATTAAATTTTTACAAGAAACTGTAAAATATAACCAATTTAAATTCGTATCTACACGACTCATAAGAAACTGTAATTCTATAATAAATATAGTTTTAAGATTTTGTTCATTTATATTTCATAATAACATACCAAAACTGCATTATAAATCACAGTTAAGAGATTCTTCATTATAAAATTAAAGTTGTTCTATGTATAGGGCCAGTTGTATAATAGATGATTACTGCTTAAACGTCTGTAAATAATTGTTTGAATAATCATTTCTATGGCAATTTAACTAACGTTCGGCAGTGAGCAGCTATTGTACAATCAGTTCATAATCTAATAGATACAAATTTACGATCAAAAGTTTTCATATTATCACAGTTATTCAGACTACATTTTTACAATTTTAGGTAGGTAACAGAAAAACATTTTATCTTATGCTATATATGGCAGTAATAATAATGGCAGTGTCTTCTATACCAACAGTTCCCAAGATTAAAAGATATAAAATTTGTAATTTTATGAATCCAAGAAAGAGGATGATAGGATATTTAAACTGTTTTGCCTAATGCAAAAATGCTGTTTAAATAAAATTTTATAAAAATTAAAATATTACAAAGCTTACAATTAGTATAGAAAGTACTACCATACTATTGTTTTCGGTCAATTCATTATTAATGTAAATATAATTCACTTATGGGTATTTACACATTTATTGTTTAAAATTAACGTTGTGTAACGTTAAGTTGTGTTTTATTTTTATATCATTGTATATTCTATAATTTGTATATTGTTAGATATTTTCAGCCATAAGGAGAGACATTTCTTTAAATTTAGTCACTACTAATTGTAAGCCGCTTTTATTTCCTTAGAAACTATTTTTGCAACAATCGTTTCTATGCAGATAAATATGATTTAGTAGCGACTAAATTTAATCAAATATCTATGAATATGGCTGTTTATGTTTAATAAAACCTTAAATCAGTGTAAACGGCCATTATCTCAACAAAACTAGAATTACCAACTTGAAACATTTTTAAGTACATTTTTGGATTGTTAAATTATTTTTAAATTTAATAGAAATCTGTACTTTGGGAACTGTAACTTAAAATGTTTGTACATATTACTATATTTGATAAAATAGCGTAGCGTCAATTTGTACTTATAGTAAATTCATTAGATCAAAACAAGATAGCTACATTTCAGAATTTAAAACTAAACATCACAAATTAAAAATTAATTTAATCTTCATGAGCTACTATTAGTAATTTTTGAGAAATTTCCGTGAGTTTTTCTAATAAAAAAAGAAAATGTTTAAATATCTGTTATAACTTATAATTTAGACTTACGCATAATATTTTGGAACCACTGCGGCTTATTCTTCCAACAAACTCCAAAATAATAAGCTGGAATACCTGAAGCCGTAATCAGAGCACCCATTCCTACTTCATACGGTGCTTCTATGCAAGGCATTACGATTAAAAATAAACAGAGCACAACAAATGTTATAGGTACTATTAACATAACTTTTATGGGCCTTTCTATATTCGGTCTGGACCATCTCATGTACAGTAAGCCACTTACTGATAGCATTACAAAGAACGATTCTACTATTGTGCAATATGTAATTAGTTTATGGATGTCACTTGTGCATAACATTAACAATGATAGAATATTCTAAAAAATATTAATGTAAGATTATTTTTAACTGTTTATGGCATACTTACTAAAAAAATTAAGGAAGCCACAGGAGTAAGCCTTTTGACACTTATGTGAGAAAGCATAGCAGGGAAATGACCGTTACGAGCTCCTACAAAGAGCATTCTCGACGATGCCATTATGTGTACGCTTAAACCCCCAAATGCAGATATTGCTACCAAAACTGGCATAATCCATGCTGCTTTTCCCATTACTCGGTTACCAAACGTCTATGAATAAAATTGGTTTTAATAAGGTATAAATTAATAATAAACATTGCACATTAAAAACTATAAATTTTCAAATGGTAATTTGTGAAATTCTACATGTATTTTTTAAATATTAGTTCCATTATTATTTTTATACCTACTTATAAGTAATCAATAAAAACTTAATAAATCATATTTCCTTGTACTTGATCGAAATAAAATTTTATTTCGTAATAACTATGTAGTTTTAAATTACACATTAAAAACTTACTACAGCTATAGCATCAGATGCCATCATAGCTTCTGGAGTTAAAACTGAGAGGTATGCCATGTTTGCTAACACATAAATAACAGTTACTAAAGGAATTGAAATATATATAGCCCTTGGTAGATTTCTGCAATACAAAAACTTTAATCACATAATTGAAAAACTAGATTTAAGAAATGCAAGTGACTTAAATGCTTAAAGTATTATAAAAGCTTAAAATTTAGACTTAGGCCTCAAAATGTATATGTTAATGTTTTTAAACTAAATAAATTAAGCAAAATTGGCTAAATTTTACTAATAATTCCTTAATACATTATAAATTAATGATATGTGGTCAAATTCGTGGACAAGTGGTTAGATTAAATCGCTACTAAATTGCTACTATTTATATAGAAACAATTGCCACAATAATAGCTGTCATACAAGATTAAAATATAAAATAAGAATTTAGAATTACAACTGTCAACAGTTAGTAATAACTACCTAAATTGTTTTTAAAATTACTAAATACTATAAGCTCGAAACCATCTATAATTACTTGTCTATGAATAGGTTTGGCTGATGGGAGTTATGCTAATATGACATGCTTTAAAATTACAAAAAATGTTTGTACCTATATAAAAAAAGGGAAACAATAAAAACAGATTGCAAAATAAACATTACACAGAGGACAATCGCAAAATTGTGTTTTTAAAATATTTGACACGGAAAGCGTAGCGTTACTTCAGCATTTTGGCTTTGACAATGCAATAATTAATGAATAAATATATATATATTTACACATAAGGATTCTTTAACTCCTCTGTCATGAAATTTAAGTAGTTCCTAAAATAAAACAACATACCAGTTAAAGAATATTAAAAAAAATTAAATAAGTACAGTTAAACTTACCATCCGGAATAAGAAAATATTCCAGAATAAAAAGCTTTAGCAATTTTTCCAGGATTATTAGTAGTGCCTTCAAAAATATTTTCAAAATTGTCCATATGACCTAAACACATCCACGTAAGGCCAACTAATATTACTATAATTAATGCTCCCACTTTGCAAAACATGAAAACATTTTGAAGTTTTGTTGTTGTTTTAACATCATATCCGTTCAAATAAGACAAGGAAGCTGAAAGTAAAATACTTGGTTCAATAAAGAACAATTAATAAAAATGTATTAGTAACAATTTTCTTGTGTCTACATATTTAATTTCACACATTTAAATCAATGTTAAGTTCAATCAACTCTCTCTCTGCCAAACAGGAATATTAAAAATATAATAACCTTCAACTCAAATTGTATTATTGGTATTTACTGAAACGATTATTCGGCATTTTTTTCAATTATCATTTTACTATATTCATTAGGCATGTATTTACATAGTTATTTTCCAAGTTTATTTTTTAATTTGGAGATCAGTTTGAATATTTTATGTAAATTCCCAAAATACATATAGGAATTTTTATGATTAGAAAGTTTATAAAAACTTACATATCGTTATTGTTGCTATCAGCACGGCAGCAGTTACTGGTAAATCACAGTCCGGAAAAAATGGTTGTATAACATATTTTGCAAATGTAAGTCCCATTATGGCATTTGTTGTAGGTCTAATAAAAGTAAAATGTAGAATACGCCTTGATTAAAATTCTAATAATATTTACACAAATATTAAATTTGCTGCCCATAAGTATAAAAAAGAAGGAAGAGGCCCAAAGGCCTCATAAATATAGGCATAATCGCCACCCGATTTAGGTACCGTAGTTCCTAATTCTGCATAACACAAAGCGCCTATCATCGATAAAATTCCACATAGTATCCATACCACTAAAGAAAGGCCTACAGAATCCACTTCTTGGATTATACCTTTTGGCGATATGAAGATACCTAAAACGATATAATTTTAACGTATTTAATTTTTAATGTAAACATTGTCACCTCAAAAGATATATATATTACAAATAAAAATATAATTTAGTCACGTTATATTAAAGTTAATTAATGTTATGTTTAGTTATGTTAAATATAATTAATTTCTATCCGAATAAATGCAACTTTATAATAAAACAACCACAGTTGAATATTTAAATAAGAGATAAATTAAAAATAATAATTTACCCGATCCGAATATAATGCCTAAGATTACAGCAATCCCTTCGAGTAAACCCAATTCCTTTTTCATTCGTACTTTTTCTTGGGGAACATCTTCGATCATTGGAGTGATTAAAACTTCTTCTGTAGGGCTTAACGCCTGATTTTTACTACCAGGAGGCATCTTGTATATTTTATTTTTACGATTGTCCAATATTTAAAAGAAAAACTTGTGAAGAGTAATGTTAATGAATATTACATCATTAGCATTTTTTTATTTAGCTACCAAAAAATAAAATGGTGAAAATTTTGCGTAGCCTCGATATTAAATACACGTGATTTTACTCTTACTGCAATATCTCAATGAACAACGCTTAAAATACTTTCACTAAAGACGAACGCATGTTTCAGTAAGTTTTTCTTTGTGAATGACTCATAATGAAGCAGCGACTGTAAAATTTGCGTATACTTTTGTCGTTCACGATGTTTACGATACGTCGTTTTTGTGTGATATTGCGACAAACTATAAGGTTTTTTCAACTTTTCACGAATCATTTTATCGTTTAATTTAACTCCGTTTATATTTCATAAATACGTAGGTACTACAATTTACACATTCCGATAGTAGTCATAACAACGATCCTAAAACGGTAATGTGTTTCCATAGCTACCCGAAGCGACCAATGAAAAAATTGTTTGAAAAAAGTCAGCGGCTTAGGTAAGGGGGTATCTAAAGGGACACATTTTGTATTTAATTCGATCTAGAATAAATTAGAATATTTATATGTAATTACGCGAAGCAATAATTATTAAAAATTTACGGAATATATAATTGTATTAAACATGTTATGTTGATCACAATTTCAAAATATATCAATAATTACAAAATTAGAATTTCATGTTCTTCCAAGTAGACTCATTATCGACCATAATATCATTATAATATCAACATACAAAGTTAAAACTCCAAAAATATATTCTTCTGGTGATAACTGTATTCTTCGGCCACCCATGATCATTTGAGTATCGTACATTAAGTACTGAAAAAATGCTTTTTTATAATAATTTATCCTTTTTAATATAAAAAATATGATTACCAATGAAAACACAAATGCTAATAAAGCAGAATAAATTAAAAAAAGTATCTGAACGTGGGCTAGAGTTAAAAGCAAAATTGCTATAATACCAAATATGCACACAATTATACCAATTACACATAAATATAAGCCCCAAGTTGTGATATCAACCTAAAATAATATAAAGTTAAATATAGAATTTTACATAGGTATTAGGTAGTATATTATGTTGTTCCAGCTAAAATTTATTATTAATAAAAACGAATAAATATTTAAAGTAAATGTATTGTTATACGATATGTTACAAGCAAATAAGTAGGTCATCAAGTCGACATTTCCTAGGCAATATCAGAGCATTGCTTATTATTATTAGATTAGCCTTGATTGCGAAAGCAAAAAATAATGTCAATGACAATATATATCGACTTTCCTAGCTTCGTGGGTTTTGCCCATAACATACATATACATGGTTTATTTTTAACTCTTTTAAAACTGGAATTTTAGTATTGGTTTAAAAACTACGATTGAAACATATTTCTGTAGTAATAGCAATATTGATATATAACTAAAGAAAATTTTTGATTTAAACCAAAAATTTTCCTTAATTACCATATTGTTGTTACAATAGAAGCGTTAATTTTCAGTTTTAGCAAAACTAAAATTTCAGCCGTAAGGGCCTGTTTTTCAATCAATTTTTCAAATTAACACTGACCATTGACTAATTAACATAGAAAACAATTTTTTCTAATAATCATTTTTATAGTGATCGACCGATGGTCAGATAAGTTAACTGGCGATTGAAAAATCGGCTCTAAATAAGATATGCTACAAACTTGTTACGATTAAATAAGTTTTATAGTGTAATAATATTTTGCATTTTTGATAAGTACCTATAAAAAATAAAAAGTCATGTTAACATAAAACAAAATGCCTTATTTAATCGAAGCTGAAAATGAAAAGGTGATGGATAATCGAAGTTATACTGCTGTATGCATATAAACATTTGATTAAGTTTAGTAGTTACTAAATCATTTTTATCTCTATAGAAGCAACTGTTGCGACAATCGTTTCTAAGGAAATAAACACGATTTAGGAGCTACTAAAATTAATCAAATGTTTATGCATACGGCTGATAATCTTCAATAGGTATAAACTGCATTCACCGATTCGAGTCAACAAGTAATGACAGTAATATGTAAATATATGTAAGTGTCAATAAATTAAATTTTAAGTTTAACTGATATACAATTGGAGGGCTCAGAAGTCAAATAGTGTAAGTCATTATTGTCTTGCCATTGATTTATGTAGCGTAAGTCTCATTGCAGTATTCATACTTTCAGTTGATAAAGCGTCCAGAGTGACGTAGACATGTAAATGCTGCAAAACGATATTCATAGAATGTAGAATCACTTGCCGACTCGACTTGGTGAACGTAGTTTAATATGTTAAAAAATATATTAATTTATATTATTAAAAATAAATACCGATGTTTTACAGGCAATTAAAGAGAGTAGTGTACATACTCCAGCTGTTATACCAATACTACTCAATACAATATAAGTAGAGTACATTGCAGACATGGCTCCCGTTATGTATGCAAATGCACCAGTCTAAAATAAAATATTGGTTTATAGTAACATAAATACCTACAACAATATGTACTTTACTGAATATGTTAATCCCCTTCATTTTTAATAATAAATGTTTAGGTAAGTATGTTAATAATAATTATTAGTTTATTTAAATAAGCCTAAAGTATATTTTTCACAAATAATTCTTATATTCGGTTATAATAGAAAAATGATTTAATGTGTTAATTAAAATCTTTGTCATTCCCCATGGAGTCAACACGCTAATTACTATCATTAGGCAGTATCTATTTACTAACAGTTATTTAATAAAAATAAGCAATTTATTCCGGCATGGAATAAAAATTGATCACTATATAGTCACTTATTTAAAAAAGGACATTTTTAAACCATTATTTTTAGATGTTCATTTTTAATAATACACTTTAGGCTTATGATTATATATAAATATATGTGTATAATTTTACTTACTAACATAGCCAACAGAACAAAATTAATAGGAAAATTTCGTCTTGCAGAAACACAGCACACTAATGCCAAATATGTAGATATTTCTACAACCCTAAAATAAATACGATTAGTTATTTGAGTGCAATCACACTGGATCATTCTTTGGCCATTTCTTTTAAACCAATAAAATGCTCAACAAAGCATTTTGGAATGAATATCGAGAAAAAATGTTTTGTCATGTTATTACATTCAATAACACTAATATATCAGGGCAGTACCTAATCAATTTTTCAAAAATTTTACGCAACACAGTTATAATATATCGTACATACCTGCAGTTCAATATATTTTTAGTTTTATACATTTATTAAAAATGTATCGTTGTTTTGAATATTTTTTGACTATATAATATAATGACATTCGTCACTATTCAAAACAAAAAATATTGAATTAAAAGGGATATTAAAATTCCTCGATGTAACGTTATCATAATAACAAGTATTAATAATTACACTGCAACAAGCGCAACTGCCCAAATTTGCTAAGAGTACTTATATGTAATACTTACATAGCCATAAGAAAAGCTAACGAATTGGTTCTTACAAAAAATTTCACATTTGGTCTAAAAACAATTATCATTATTTTTTGTTAGATATCAAAATACAAGAATATTCAATTAACTTACTCAAAAACACATAAAAATATAAAGCCGCAGGTGAAAACAAGTTGAATAGCAAGTATGGTATATACTCTTTGCACAAATTTGTTTCTTATATTCTGATTGTTAAATGAACTGGTGAAAATCATTTCATCAATAGGATAATTATCTTGATTCCCAGGTTGATAACGAGGCGTTCTAGATACATCTGCCGGTTGAGCTCCCTATAATTTTTAAAATGAAGAAAATAATCCATTTTATATAAATGATAGTTTTTGGATCATATACTATATGGCATAGGTATTTTTTTTATTTTAAAATGCTTTTTGTATAATTTTAATTAAAAAAAAATGATTGTTTATTTTTTTATTACCTGAATATAAACAGGTTGTCCTCCTACATGTTGTACTTGATATTTTGGCATATTTGAATAACCGCTTTGATTTTGATAAATATAACGTTGATCATGTTGTGGTTCATTTAATGCAGCATAAAGCACTTTATTATTGGGGTCTTTCGGCTTTTGATTTTTATCTGTATCTGACGTTTCACATTTTTCATTGACTATCTGAATATCTGAAATAGGAGGATCTGATTTCTGGGTTGGAAAAACTGGTTATATCATTTAAATTATCACTTGTTGACTGTAATTCTATATTAGGTTGCTCTTCCATTTTTACTTAATTAATTTAAGCAATTTCTGACATTTGTTATGTGCAAAAATTTGTAAATATCAAATTGGATTAACATTCTATGATTTTTATATTTGCAAAATTATGAAAAATCTGTCACTTTTTATAAATGAGGATTTATTACTAAAATGATAACAATATATGTTCGTGGAAAAGCAACATAGCTATCGTAAATAATAAAATGAAATATAAACATTAGTAGAAAATTTTGGATTATATTCTTCTTTGCCTCTTGTTTTAGACTAGGTTGGGGGTATGATTCCAGAAATGTGTATTGATTCAAACTTTATTTGTCATGTACACTTTTTGTATTATTTCTTCATTACTATTATGAATATATTCCAAACATTACAAGAATTAAAAAACAAACATGTTTCAATTATTTACATAAAAGTTATGTTGCCTTAATTCCACTTTTATTAACGTCAATTAATGTGTATAAATACTAACCTTTACATAAACCTTTAAATTATCATTGGATATTAACTGTGATAATGCAAATATAAGATGGCCAAAATTCATATCAATTTTATTCTAGTTTAATCCTATGGGGTTAATTAGAATATTAGGTATTATAAATAGAATTTCTCATATTGAATAGCAATATATTTAAACGTTCTCTAATTTTGAATGGTAATAGCAATACATTTATAAAAGCTCCATATTTAATTATATAAAAAGCACACATATTATATATTATATTAAGCTTACTTTAAATTAACTATAAAATTTTAATTTAAACAAATTATTTTAAATAAACTATTGTCAATCTTTTCAATACGTGCACACATGAATGTTACAATTTCTAATTAAAAAAAGTAAACCTTGACTAGTTTATCAACATAATTGTAAAAATTAGTATACAATGTGTTTTGAGATTACATAAAACATATTTCTAAATAACACCATAAGTAAACAAAATTAAATTATTTTGGGTATATAAAAAAAACCTTAACTCTTAAATCACAATGAATAAATAATTACATTGTAACTGTAAAAAATAACGAATTATTAACTTCAACACGTAATCACTGTATTACCTATACAAATAAATCAAATGTTTAGGTAGGTGCATAAATTTCTTACCTATAAATTTGCATTTACACAATTTCATAATTTATTACGTTAAAAATTGATATTTTAATAATTAAAATTAAAAATGTGCCTATAAAAATACAACTGTTATAAATGTTTAATATTGTCTTCAACTTTTTCCTAAAAATGTTTTTGTGCAAAGTAAGTACAGTACAATTCAACAATATTATAACGAATAATGTAAGTATGGACAACAAAAAATTATTTTTTTTCTTTATAATTATGAATATTGCAATTACAAACACAAAAAATAATGATTCCCAATAATTATCTCTGTAAGTATTTTTACTTGTATAGGCATTACGACACCCTACATAAAGTCAACAACAGTTATATTCAGTTTTTTTCTATTACTTACATTTTAAAACAGCACATTAGATTTAATATTAAGAGCATATGGTTAGTGTCTTTCGTAGGTAATATAAAATAATTAAGTAACTTAAAAGAATTCACATAAAAATTTATTAGAATAAGTAAAAATAATTATCATTCTTTAAAATTAGCCATTTATTGTGAAGTTTGTGTATCAACATATTTTTAAAAAATACCGCCATAGCTTTATCTTTTCTGTAAATAATGGACAAAATTACGTTTTGATTATTAAATTAGTAATAAATTTACCTTGAAATGGTATTTTTGAATGTTTTTAGACTTGGGAATCATATGCCCTTAAGATAAAAGTTTAAGATATTAACAAATGTAAGATGTTATATAGAGTGCTTGATTATAACATGATGAACATATTTATGCAATATTTGATATTAATAATTACATAACAAAGAGTATATGTATAGTATATATATATATATAACGGTAAAATATTAATAACAAGGAATTTTTGAATAAAAACGACAACATTTAAGGCACTACTTAATATCAAGAACTCTATACTTTGATGATAATTATATTAAAAAAATATATAGGTACACAGTCACTTAATCAATTTTGTATGACAAATTGCAAATTTTTGTTGAAAAAAAATGTGCAAAAATTACAACACAACCTATTTGATTGCCAAATGAGTGTAATGATGTCACCGTTACTGTTTGTTGTACAAATTTGAGTAAGCAACTATGCGATATAGGATTTAATAATTTATGAAATAGAAAAACCAAACTATTTATCAAAACCAAATTGAAAAATTGTTACTACTTCTAGTATTTTGTCAAATGCATTTTAGCTAAATGCGTTAAAATTTAATTTTTATGAAGGCATATAAGCATAAGAAGATCTTAATATTTCTATAAAATTCCCTGATTTGAGATGTTACTTAGTTATTGTTAAATTTTATACAAAAAAAGTAATTCGAAAAAGATATGTATTACATTTGTGTGATAAAGGTAACAATAAAAATATAATACTTGAAATGAAACTGTTAAAACAATTAATATTTATAAATGTTCTAACACTTAAAATAAAAATTTGGCCATTGTAAACCAATGAGAAACAATATATGACTGATATTCAGATCATTTTCAATTTTGTATTGGTCTGTATTAGTTTGAATGTTTATTTAAATAATTAACTTTAAAATAAGTACTATTTAATAACTTAAAATGTTTTTTTCAAATATAAAAAATATATGTAGGTATATATTACATACGACTGGACCACGTAATATGAATCTCATATCTCTATAAAATCGGTTAAGTATCTTCTATTTAGCCTCATAAGCTTCTCATTTTAATCAATCAATTCTATAAAAGCATTTTTTAAAGCAAATATTTAAACGTAATTGTGCCATTAGCATTTTAAAATATTTCACCATTTAACAAACGTACTTCGTTTATGTAAACGTGTCAATGATTACCTTAAGCGTTTTGCATCAATTCTTCAATTTTCTTGCAAATTTCATTTTGCAAAGACGGATCCCCTACGAGAATTATTTTACCAGAATCTCCAGAGCCAAATAATGGCAACTTCTTTTCTTTATCTCTGAAGTTGCTATAGCGACACCTTTAGGAACAATTTTTGGAAGGATTTGAAGTTCTGGCCAAGTATACGCCCATTCAATCTAGAAAGACATGATTTCAAGTCAAAGTAATATATTAATACAATATCGTATTTCATATTATGTATAATGTTATATACATATGCTCTTGAAATTGTTAAACTTAGATTATCAAGACAAAATTATTAATGTACGACTTTTCAATTTAATCCTCTCGTGTATAATTTTTTTATAAAATAATTAAAAACTGTTCACTAAAAATTGTTTTATGTAATTTAATGAAACAATTCCTTTTTTTCGTGCATTAAATGACCTGTCCACTACAGTGGACACGATGCATGAGAGAGTTAAAATATGTAGTTATTAGAAAGATAATAATAGATAATTTTTTACCTGCCAACCACCAAATATATCATTATGTGCAATATAAGCTAAACGTTTATCTGTTAACAGCAAAATTTCTTTCTTATCAATTATAACAAAATGTGCATTATAAATGTCAGTAGATGCGTATTTCCCTTTTTCCAATTCGATTAAAAGCTTATTTCCATAGGCTTCCCCACAATTATACGGTCTTATTAAGCCATCCGCTTGTATAAATCGTGGTGGACGTAATCTATTAGCTTCTTCGCCTAATTCTGTTGCTCTTTAATGATCGATAAAATTAGGAGTAATCGTTAAAACAATATGAAAATTTACCTTTTAACAGCATCAAGGGATCCACTAGCAAAATCTATAACACCAGCCGTTGGTCTTGTTACAAGTCCAACAGCTCCTTTACCAAGTCCTTTAAAGAATCCTTCGACTCCTTGTTCTTTTGCGCCTGTTATTGGTTTTGTAAATACACCTGTTACACCATCGACAACACCCTGTAAACAATTTGAATTAAATATTATCACAACTATCAATTTATTATTAAGCACCATAACCAGTCCTTTTCCTCCTCGTGCAATACCTTCTTGCACGGTAGCTGGCTTTTTATTGATTTGATCTCTACGCTTACGTTGGTAGTCCTTATCAAAGGTAAGCGCGGCAATTCCTTTGCCCATTGCTCCAGTTATTCGTGAAACGGCACCTGCCGCACCACCAACCGTATGACCAAACAGACTGCGAACACCCAAAACAAGACCTTCGGCAAATTCTCCTGGGCCTTGAATTGCACCCTGATCGCAAATACAAAAATTATTTCCAAACGATTTCTGAATATACAAATTATACCTGAAAAGGTTCGTAAAAGAGATCTTCAACACCTTTAGTAATTCCAAGAACAAGACCGTACGGATTTCCTAATACATCTAAACCAAGTACCAAGACATACAATTGTTTCACGGACTGACCAACATAATGAGTTGTAGCTTCGCTAATTAATTGTCTTTGGGTCAAAAACGTATATTCACGTTCAAAGTATGCCAATCTTTAAATTGAATAAATTTAAATACAATATAATTTCTATTTTATTAATTTTTACCTAAAAACAACATCTTGCATATCGGTGAGAGTAACGCCCAGTCCTTGCAAGAGAACATTCAAGAAATTGGGCGTGTTGCTAATTTGTGTCGATGAGCCTGTTTGCATAGAGAAACTAACATGTACTTTTAGTGGTGAAAAATGAAGTAAATCGTAAAAATTCTTCTGTTCTTGTAAAGATTGCATAGAAACATGAGCAAGTAGTGGCTCATTAACCAATTGTAGATCTTGCAAAAATTGTTCTTGCTGCAACATATATTTTAAATAAGTACTTGTTTTACTTGAACGTACATCGGGAATGTTACCTCTTCTGTTTCTGGCCGTTCTCCACTTTGTAATAGATCAACGACGGCATTAACAAAGCCCAAATCAACTTTAATGTGAAATTCTTGAATTAGCACTTTGAAATATTTAAACTGTTTTATTTGACTGTACTTTATTATACGCTGTACGATACTTAATTCGGCAAAAGGTTTTTGTACTATAAAGAATTAAGCATTAATATATTGTTATATCGTTAAATCAATAACTTACTACTATCACCAGCAACAGATTTAGGAGGCGGAACTGGAGCAAGTACGACTGGAAATATACAGTCAAACATTTGATTATCTATTTGTAAGCGGTTAACTTTAGCATGAAGTTGTAATTGATTTGGGCTGGTTTTCATTTGAAGCCACAATCCTGTTTGAAATGTTCGGCGCATTCTTCTTTTATTAGGTTTCAATATGTGGTTATTTTCGAAATCAACTTCTGTTTTATTGTCTACCCATACGGTACCCGATTCGATAGGTGTTACCTGTCGTTTTGTTAAAAAGTTTTGATAAGCATTTTCCATATTAATGGAATCTTTTGGATTTAATTGTTTAAATCTTCTTGACTGCAATTTAGAGGACTCCCAAATAATACCACTACTTGCAATACCGATATACATAATTTCCTGGTGTAGTTGATTGTTGACTAATGACAAACCCAATCCATGTATCGATACGTTAATTTCTTGTTGTATTGCTTCGAATTGCTTTGCCGTTTGGACATTGTCTGCTACTGCTTCGTCCATAGTAAAAAGCAAAATACGTTGCATTCCATCCAAAAATGATACCCAAAACACGTGACAATTTTCTGTAGGCGAAAATCCACCAACACCATCTTTACGTAAATCATCTTCCAATTCCTTCTTTTTACCAATATCCCACACTAATATTCTAGGACCTGATGGATTTTCCCATGTATAAAGAGTTTTATGGCCAGGTTCGAGATTCCTAAAATATTTTTGAACAATAACTGAATTATCGAATAAGACATTAATTACCTTAATTGTACTGTTTCCTTTTCCCATATGCACATCGCTTGGTTTGTATGATTTATAATAAGAGCAGGAGCCATTCCATGTTCGTATGCTGTCAAGTTTATATAAATAGCCCCTTCTGTCATTTGCACATCTACATTAATACCACCGTACTACAACGAATTATAAGGAAAGGTAAAGAAATTCCAACTGAATTACAATAATTTTACCTTATTTTGTAACTTGAGAAGTGTAGTATGAGTTTCGGTATATAAAAATGGAGCAGATACTTTTGAAGTATCGACTACCCTTAATTTAAGTAATTTGTCATCTCGTTCGCTACGTGGCCATAAAGCGGTGCAAGAGTTCTTTTCAATTTGTACCCAAGAATCGGCAGGTCGATCTAATTCTTGACACTCTATGGAAAATGGTGCATCGTTTATAATTACATAATAAGGTGTGAATGTAACTTGTTTGGTTAAACCATTATAAGTCAACTGGTTATGTACTCCAATCTGTAATTGAAAAGTTATTTTTGCACTTATTATTGCAACAATAATATAATAGTAAAATAATGTTAATGCAGGATGAATTAATCTTTCAGAACAATAAATAAAAATAATAAGTAATTACTAATTAAACATTTTTAGCGATTTTCTTGTATAAAGTTCTAAGTTATAAAACATATAAAAAGTTATAAAATATAATTAAATTAAATATATAATGTGCGTAAAAGCAGCAGCATCGATGGTAAATATGGCAAAGTATTAATAATACCTATTTGATAAATAAAATATACTAACCTGATGAATCAAACCCTCATTTTTGCAAACTACGTAACCAGATGATCCAGCCACATCCAGCGAAAACTTATCCGACCATTCCCCTTGCTCTACTCTAACAGATGCTTTCTTTTTTCCAAAGAAATTTTTGGCATTAAACGAGAATAGAACTGGCCCTTTAAATGTAGCGGGATGGTGAAGAACATTTAGATTTTCATCCGAATTCTATAATACATAGGTATAGTAAAAATATTTCCCATCGCATATATATTTAATTTTCAAAGTATATTATTCGTACAAAACATGCAACGGCACACAAACAAAAAAATATTAAAAAATTTGGATGGGATTGTACCTTTGCAGGACTTCCAGAAGCTTCATTTTTCTCCGTCTTTTTTGATTTCTGTAAGACGATTGAACCGTTAAAATATACATAAAATATGTCTAATTTTATTGCAACTAATTTTGTATCTGTGTTGATTTTTTGAATTACTATTAATTATATATGGTAGATATTGGTACTTTATGGTTTAACAGTTTTCCAAGTATTAAAAAATGTGCATAGCTTTTTTAATCTTCGAAATTTTTAAAGAATAATAATTTCATTTTATCGAATAAGTCGAATCAAAAATACTGTTTTAAAAGTTGTAATAAATAGCAACAAAAATTCATATACTAAATATGAATATTATCTATGTGGAAATATATAATTAAATTTTATAGCTTTAAGAGAAGGTTTTGTGATTTATGTTGTTTTTCTGATACAAAAAGAAATGGCACTAAATAAGAGAATAATGTTATTAATACTGAAGGTTTTTTTATATATAATAATTATCATCGACGCCTCTACACTGAAAAGTAGAAGAGGACTAGATTATGTATAATTTATGAATTTATGATTATGAATAATTTCTATATATTAACTCATTTCAAATCTTCATCAAATATGAAATTTTCTATAAAATGTACAGTTTTAAAGGTGTTCTTGAAACATGAATATAGCCATTAATAATCTGCTATCACATTCTGTGTGTGAATGGATAATTAAAGTTAAATTATTCCCTTGAAAGTATGTAATATTTAACATTAATTTCCTACAGCCATATACGTAAACAATAGATTAAATTTAGTCACTACTAAATTTAATCAAATGTCTATGCATACGGCTGACAAACTGTTAGATTACACTAATAAGGGAAATTTTACACTAGAAGAAAAATGTGTAATTACTGTAAATAATAACAATACTATAATAATAAATATACAAAAGGTACTTTGTGTGTTATAAAATATATGAATGATTAACATTCTAGTTATAAATTTGACAAGTTAACAAGATTCTTGCAAGATTCTTCTTCTTAGGCATGTCGTTTGTGATATTTTTAACACCCTGTAAACAATATCATATCGACTTTTATAACTTGTATCAGTTGTTAGCATTTTCTCGATAAAGTTTTATATATTTCAAAATTAGCAAATGCAATGTCACAATTATTTGTTGTGTTTAATCCTTACCTACAAATTTAATATAATTCTTTTAATATTACTTATTAATATTTTTACAAATAGTTGACAAGATAAATGCCTTTGTTGTTATATTAGAAACGATATCGCCTTGTTATCTAATTATTAAAAATTACATTACAAAAATATTTACCCTATATGCAAGTAATAATCCAGTTTTGTTTAACATCCAGAAAGGACAATAAAGTGACATCACTAAAGATCCACCTTTAGTTAATGCGTGCATACCGAGGTCTAAAGAAACTTTGTTGACGCTATCGTAGCTATCAAATTGCCATACAGAAAATTGCAGAGGATTTGCTGCTATTTCGTGTTGGCACGACCACTCTTTTTCTAAATAGTCGGGCAACTAAAAATTTCAAACCATATAATGCAAAACGACATCTAAAAAATACATTAATATAATACCCTTATAACTATCCTTGATACTCCAGGATCCACATTCGGCATTTGAAGAACTTCTCCAGGTTTCACTAATTTTTCCTCGGCAATATTTTGTACACAACAAATTATATTTACAGGTAAACAATTCTTTAAAATTACTGCTGGATATAAACAGATGTTGTAACATGTACTTGCCATTGTATGTCTAGTAGTATTTTCGTGGTAAATTTGCTCCGTTTCTCCAACAACCTAAACAGAAACAAAATATTTTTAAGTAGATAATATCATATCATAAAAATAATAGTAGAAGGAAAATAGATGATGACAAAATCAAGTAGAAAATAGAATACCTTAATAATGAAAGGCTCCTTGTTATCCTTAGTAACTTTTGGAGTACACTGCATTATTTTTGTAATAGACAGATTTAATTGTAAATCTTTCCATATAAATGGTGTACTGGTAACGCAATAGCCAGGAATCGAGAAGAATAGTTCATTGGTAGGTGTATAAACTGCTTTTAAAGGTATGTTTATTGTAGCTCCTGGTTCTATAGTTGAAATACACTCTAATTCGTTCCCTCTTGTCGTCATATAATAAACATCTACAGGAGTATTTAAATGATTATGAACCTGTTAATAACAATAACAAGTATAATTTTGAAGACCCCCATTATTTTCTAGAAAGTACCTGAAGAATACTCCTTAAAGTAATTATGAGTATTCCTTCTTCGATTGTTACGGCCGAAACTATACCCCAACTATCATTATTTTCACCACGATGTTTTAACGAGAAATACCTCTTATCGGCACGAACAACCGGAAGTTCTAAATCGCACTTAATTAAATCGTTAATCTAAAATTCAAATATTTTAATGATACCAAATTAGAACAACATAATATTGATTACCCGAATGTATAAAAATCTATTAACGACCTTAAATGAACTCAATGACGTTTCTTGAGCTAAACGTAAAGTATCGCCTTCGGAGTCTTGCGAAGGTTTAAGTTGTAAAGGTACTTCAGCTTCACTCTCCAATACAACGTCCACCGTACCTTCTTGATTATAAATTTTAAATGCTCCTTGTTCTAAAGAAAGGGTCACTTTTAACCCCGAGTCATTTTTAACTTTGTAGGGTGCAGCAATTTCTGTACTTTTCAACGGTCCCATAGTAATAGCATTTGAAAAAGCTTTTCCCAAGTTATTCATAACTTCCAGTGCTGTTTTAGTTATTGTTAATTCTAAATTGCTAGAGGATGATATATCTATGGTGAGTTCGGCAGGTTGAATTTGCAGATGGTCTTCTTCCGCCTCTGTAGGACTAGATGGCAATGCATCTTCTTGGTCGTTCTTAGATACCTAAAATATAATTATTTAGTACTTTCACAAATGACTTCTACAATAAACAGACTTCAAGTTTTAATTCCCACGGTTGATAACTGGTTTTATTGTTATTGGTAACTTCCACGGGTTCAATAAGCGGTTCCCATAATGCTAACCTACTATTATAATAAACAATTTGCAATGTTAAACCTGCATCGATCATTATTTGTGAACTCCAATCGTGTACTCTACCATGAAAACTACTTTCAAGGAAAAGCATAGGAAGAGTTTTACTTCCAATACCAGCTTCAATAGTTATTACTAACGAAGGCATCGATACTATGCACAATTCTTTCATTTTTAAAGCATCTCTATTTTTAAAAACTATTTCGTCACTTATGGTTCCACCCATACATTCGATTGCATCTTGAGCTACTTCTAAAAAATATATAGTTTAATCCCTCAACTTATAAATGAGGTACAGTGTAACTCAGTGCCTACCAGCTTTCAAAAACCAATAATCTTGCTCCTTGAAAGGTTTGAATTCCCAAATGTCTGTGAAATCATCAAGTTCTGTATCATGGTCGGCTTTTGTAGTATTTCCACTATACATCGTACAGTAAACTCTATTTAATAATTCTATAGTGGTCGGTGACACAGAAATACGAACATCAGTTACGACAACCTTTAAAAAATAAAATTAAGCAGAAAGAATAACGATTTAATAAATTACATGCCTCGATGTGCAATCCTTCGTCTTTAGGAGTTGAACCGGCAACACTAATGCTAACAGGATGTAAGACTGGACTTTTTGTTTCGGCCCTTTTCAACGGATCATAGCAACACGTATACAATTGAATATCTTTAATAGAGCCATTTATAACTTGATGGCGACCTGCTATTCGCAATTTTAAAAGAACTTCCGTCTAAAAATAATAAAATTTTAGTAGCAAATTAAAACAAGATTAGTATTGCTGCTCACATTTAAAATAAGAGCATTCGTATCTATATTATCCATATGTTCGACGAGTATAATATCCGGTTTTTCTACACGTAAATTCAATGTCATTGTAGAATCGTTTTCAATTTTAGAAGCAGTTTTCCGGACTGTAGCTACACTATAAGTGGTAGTTATTTCTTTTGTAACTGCATTCATTTTTTGCGTTTCTTCTGCAACTTCTGATATAGAGTTAGTGAAAAATTCGGCTATTTTTAAAAGATAATCGACAGATAATATAAGTGTAAAACTAAATACACGAATATCGGCTAAAATTTAATAAGATTATACAACGAACAATGATAAAAGTTTAAATTTCTTACCAAACATGTCGTTCCCTTTAAGCTGAAAAGTGACATCTATCATACTTTTGATGGGAGTTAAAGATTCTACGGAATTGGCGGTTACCGGAAGATCCTCTTGCGGATCTATTTTGCGTTCTATCAGACGTGTCAATTTACTTTCTCTGCCTACACGCATATCGTCCATCAGACAATTTACTAATAATATAGAAGTAGCAATGGAATTATCGGATAACATGCGACCTTTTATCGACAATACTTCTAAAGAAAATCTGGCTAAAGCGTTCTTTAAATCGTGCGTCGATAAATTTGTAACCTGCAATTATCTAAATTAATCATTACGATCTTAATAAATTGTCAAGTTACTGTAATAAATTATATTTTATTAAAAAAAAAAACTAAACTTACAGATTTTGAACCAGACATAAATAATCCAATTATGAATCTTTCCATTGTAAAGGTAAATTTAATTTTTACATAAATTTTAAGTTGTTCATCTTCGCTAGCTTTATTCTGTTTAGAATCGGAATTGGGTTGTGTCGACCTAAGAAGTGCACTATCTATTTCGCTTTGTTCTTCAGGAAGGGTAGTGGGTTGAGGTTTCTGACCTTCAGTTAAGTTTCCACTTAAGATGCTCATTATTAATTTTAAAATCATCTTGACTTATTAAAAGCTATAATTTATTAAAAAAATGTTTAATAGTTTAAATAGCATTAAATTACTAATAATAATAACCTGAATTGAATCAATTTTACCAGATAAATCTATATCTGGTATGGCGTTATACCAACCATTCGACAAATTACGTTTAACATTTAAGGCAAACGTAACCGGTTCTAATAATAAAACTTTATTTTCTATATTTCCGTGTTCGTCCATCTTAATTCTTGCAAGAGAAAAATTTGACAATTTTAATTTCATTTCGTCCAATATGGCATTTTGGTTTTGATCATTTTTAACATCGAGAGTTAAAAATCGATTTTTAATTGTTATATAACCCAAGTCTAAAAGTAAAGCTTCGTAACTTTGTGAACTTGGCAGGTACAATAATATCGGGAGCTTTCAAATCAATATTTAAACTGATTTTAATGCTGTTCTCATATGCATTCTGCATATTTTGTTTTGCTTGTTCTGCAGCCAAATGCGATGCCTCAATGATTGTCGATTGGGCTGCTTGAAAATTATTCAAAAAGTCCTACAACATTCTTGTTGTACAAATATTGTTGCAAAGAGTACACGATACAATTTCAACTTACCAACATGTTAGACACGAACCAATTGAGAAACACAATTCGTAAACAACCCAGTGATGCTTGAACAGATATGTCGACGCTGTTTGCATCCATACTTTTATGCTCTGCATTATATAATACAACTTGTAAATTTATCGCCTCATCACTACTAACTGTTAGTATCTGAAAAATTGGTTAATATTGATAATGAAGTTAACGAATTAGGCATAGTACTTGAGAGTGAACACTTTTTGGATTGAGATCCATGATAGAGATGCAAAGTAAACTAGCAGTAACTTGCATGTAAGATTTTTTCATAATGACCTCCGAAGTTATTCCTTTAATTGCGCACGAGCTGATTTTATATTTATCACAAGCAAACATTACCATTAGCTCTTGTAAACGAGCATTTAATTTAAACTGTATGGTTTCGATTACTACCGGTTTTGCTGGTTTCTTTTCATGAAGCAACGAGTGAACTGCAAGTTTAAAAAATATTCAATTATAATGCCGTTCATCAATTTGTTAGATAGATATAAAATTTTTATTACAGACCTGTCATAGTACTTTTAACTCCGATCACTAAACTTTCCGCGATAGAAGAAAGTCTTCGTAATGTCTGAGGAGTTATAACTTCACTAACATCTTCTCTAATTGTAGGAACATTTCTTATTTCGTCTACTTGACTTTGAAGATCTGTTACAAATTTCAGCAATGTCTGCAAACCTTCTTGGTGTAACATAATGTTAAGTAAGGAAAATTCTAAATTTAAATTTGATTCGCAAGAATGATGCTTCGAGTGAAATTCCGGAGACGTTTTGTCAACCTACATTGGATAAAATAACATTTGGTTATCACAGAAAACAAATTTTTCATTAATTGTATTAATACAAAAATAAAATTATCGAGCAATTCCAATCCTTATTTAAAAATTCAAAAGTAATATTTGATAAAGCTTACCTGTAAAAACTTGACAATAAATAAATAAGTGCCAGTTTCAGCTTTCATAGGAGTATTAATAATATTAATAACGTCTGCAACACGAGTTTGACTGCAATCTATTCCTCCTAATCGTGCAATTATTTCTGTGTTATAAGTTTGTTGAATTAATTCGCATTCCAATGCACTAATTTTAAATCTAACTATTTCCTCGATAGGTGATGCAGCCATTTCTTGATGACTAACTATTATAGTTAATTCTACGATTGGTAAAAGTATTAATTTATAAATATTAATTTATAATATCTCTATTACCTTTCATAACAAATTGCATATCCAAGTTGGTGAATTGTATGATATCTCCTTTCTGGTCTTTTGTATGTACCGGACTAGGTTTTTGAATTTTAGGTTTTTCCGGCACTTCTAAATATTTAATTAAGGACTGACTTGACGTATACGATTTATGTGATTTCTAACAACAAGAAAGTACACGTAAACATAAACAGGAGTAAACATTGCAGTATCGACCCCGCATCTTTACGATGTGTGGGGTTCAATTTAAAAAAATTAACTCACCAGAAGTGGTCTAAGTTCAGGAGGACTTTCTTCTGGTAACGGAATACTAAGAGCTAAATCGACCAAGAGTAATAATCTAATATCTGTAATATTAATGGAAATTGAAGGTAGTTGACCTCTAATTTTGGCAAGCGGTAAACGAGGATCGTCGGAAATTAAGCATTTATAAAATTCCAAATTCAAATTTATAGGGTTTAGTAGATGAGAAGAGGTGAAATTTGATTCGTTAATAAATTTAGTCCAGTCGTCACCTCCTTGCACTAAAACAATTTGCAAATTTGTAAATTTCAATGAAAAATTTTCATAGCTCCTTGTCATCATTTTTTCCAAAATTTGTTGTCCATCGTGCATGCCTTTCGCATGCAATTCGTGAATATTCGCCATAGATTCTACAGAGCGTTCTGCCGAGGTAATTTTCATATGACCTAAATTGATGAGTAAAATATTTTCCACGCCAGTGTACTTTCCACCGTACGGTATGATCACATAAGGAGCACATAAATCTACTTGTAAATCTAAAATGGCATGCTTTTCAATTGCGAACTGTAATCCGGTGGCCGACATTTCTTTAAATGTACTCAATTGATTTTCTGCAGCAGCCGATATTCTAAAATCAAAGAATACGTTTTACTTATTATGTATTAAAGTTTGACTTACTGAATGCATGTTTAAAAGACTCATAATAATCATTATCTATTAGTATCAAATATAATGAATGGTTTGTTATAAATCTCAGATATAACAAATTCGTTTTATAAGCCCCATGCGGTTCGTTATATTTGACTTCTACTGTATGTAAACTTACTGATCTAGAGTAGATGGTGGTGTTCTAAACACATCGACTACTTTATTGATTGTCTGCGCATCGTAAACAATTTTTAATGGTTTCGCAGTGAGATGCACCCTTTGAGTACAAGTTTTATCTAAAGGATTTGTTTCGAATAATACATTGAGAAGAGAGGCACCCTCTTCCAAGTGTACCTCAGATGTTACCAATTGAGGTATTAAGTCATCCTGTTCAAGGCCAAATACGACAAATTCATCAATATTTACAGCAACTCTTAAATTAATAAATACAAATCATGTGCCATTATAAAATATAAACGTATATACTTAATAGCAGATGCAGCAGGTCTTGTATCTAAACGACATTTAACACCTTTTAGTTCGGTACTAACGACTCGAGGAGTACTACACGAATCATCCACAACTTGAATTTCTAACAATTTTAGTATAAAAGTACAAGAATTGTCCACGTAAGCTTCCGGAAATTCAAGAGGTGCCGAATTCTCTTGATAATCGATAGCTTTATACAAACGAGATTTTTCGTCTGGCGTCATTGCATCCTCAAATTGCTTCACTTTAAAAATACAACACTGTTACCTTGCTTATAAAGAGTTAAATCATAAATACTTATATCGGTAGTTTTTGATAGTTCTTCATCTACATTACTACTGGAACCCCACCAACTGCTAAACCAAGATTTCTTTTGTACTTGTTCTTCGAGCTTTCCTAATCGTGCAACCTCTAACTCAATTTTCTGACGTATAATTACAATATTGAATACATCCAATTTTTCCTCATACAAGACAATTTCATTCTGAACGTTCTGTGGAATCTATAAAATTATCAAACTTTGTGTTTATCAAAATCTAACTATCGACAAATTTATCAATCTTTCGCTATTACCAATTAAACCTATACTTTACCTTCTTTTGCGTCAATTTCGTTTGATACACAGAAGCGTAACTTTTCATCATGTTACGGTGTTCCATGATGTGGTTCCAATCCCAATTTCGTTTTCTTCTTCTGATATCATCTATAACAGAATTGTATGCAAAGTGCCACCATTCTTTGTAATGATTTTTATAAACAGTAAGATCAGGTCGAAACTGACGATAAGGCACTCCTCGTGCCATACGATCCATAGATTCTGTTAATGCAATTATGTCTTTATACTGAGCTTTGCTAATTCCTACAAAGTAAAAATTAATTTCATAAAATATTTGTTATTAATAATTTAGATCGAAATACCTATAAAGAGCTTTTCCATTTCTAAATTTAAATGTACTTTTGGTATAGAAAATTCTGGTTGATCACAGTCAGGTTTTGGATTGAGTCGTAATCTTGCAGAAGAATTAATAGGCCCCAACACTAAATAAATGTAATAGAATCCTCATTAAAATAACATAATAAACTTACAATAGTTGTAGTTATCTATATTTATAGTTTTAGATGCGATTTCATTGTTAAAATGGTAAAGGAGATCCACCACTGGCAGGTTGGCATACAAAACTGAATTACAGTTCCAATAAAAGGCCAATCCTTCCAAATTTACAACCTGAAAATACGACAAACCAGATATCCCATCGGCATCTAATAATAAAAGTTAATTACTTTGAAAATTTTTGTAACCATTTCTTGAACAATTGTCGGTTCCCATGTTTCATCTGTAGTTTCTAATGATAAATTGCTCAGAGTAATTCCCAAAGCAAATGGATGATCAAGATGGGTCACTTTATCCTCATATCTTATATGTATATTAGCTATCTTAACTTGAAGATTTTTTATAACTTGTGTTGTTAATTTTTCCACAAAGGTATCGTCTGGTTTCGGTTTGTCTGTAATAAATTCGTTTTACATTGTGCAGTAACAATCAAACTTTAGATCGATGTCAGAATTTCTGTTTTCAATTCTAATTATTATCTGCAAAGGCTTTTGAATATTTCGCTTTTAACATTCTATTTCTTGGTATAAAAGCTATTTATTTGTATTTTAATATAAATTATATAGTCAGTATAATATTTTTTCGTCATCCTAAAAGACAGTTTCATATATTTTATTAATATAAGTACTTATTGTGAATTTTTTAAAGATTCTAACCACCTACATCAAGATATCAAAGTACAATACAATACAGCATAATGAAATGTTATAAAATAAAGATAAAAATTATAGTCCTTCAAATTTTTAAATAACTATTTTTTATCTAGGATTAGAAATCAAAAAGATTCTGGTTATATATTAATTGAGTTTGAATATTATATGACTTTATTTAAAGTATCATGATTCTTACAAAAAATTACCGATTTATAAATACAGTAAAATCCTGACTTTATGAACTATAACGAGACGAGACCAGTCCGGAAAATTTAATAAAATTTCATTAAATTTAAATCAATAAGAGTTTAAAAAAGAAAAGTATTTTTTAGTGGTATTTCATTACCTTCTTCGACCTATAATTTAATGAATAAAGTCATTTGAGTTGCTAATTTTAAATTATACTCAACTATAATTTTAAAATATTACCTTTAACGATGGTTTTCTGTACCTATATTTGCTAATATATTTGATACTTCATTGATAAATGTTAACATTTATCACTTAATTTTCTCAACTCTGAACATCCTTTAAATTTCAAAATAAAATATATACAGTAAATTAAATTAAATTTCCAAGATTACGATATTCTTACTTTAATTATAAATTTTTTTCTTATCTATACCTATTCCAACTACAGGACATTTAATACTTATAAGTACTATATCGAACCTTTCTCGGCTTCCCTCTTTTTAACATCTTCAATTCTTTGTAATTCGGCCTGTTTAGTTTTCAAAGAATTGTTTTTTTCTTTTTCTGCATCATATTTTGCTTGCTGATTTGGTACTATAAGAAGATACAATCCTTCGACGGTTGCTTCCACGGCAGCACCATAAAGATTTTTCCATGGTATCTTTAAAACTAATTTTCCTAAACAAATAAAATTAAATCATCTTCAAAATATGTTAAACGTTGGTGGCAATATACCTAAACGACCATAAACAGTTTGAATGGGTAAATTTAAATCGTCCAATGCAGCTGGCTTTAGAACTAAATCTGTTCAATACTACATCACCTACAATATTTTTATAAGTTATTAAATTCATAATTTAAAAATATTAGTAATTCACCTCCCCATATTCCAATTTTAAGTTGTTTGCTATCCAAATTCTCGATGTAATCCCCGAGTATTCGATTTAATAAATCGGTAACAACAGATTCAAACACCATGTTTACCTAAATTTTCATTTACAACATATTTTGTATAAATAAACCAACTGTTAAAATTCTTTTAAAAAAATGGGTCGTCGTCAAAAATAAAGATGACATAACGACAAATCTATTGATTACTAATATAACCTAATTCGCTTTAAAAACGAATTGCACAATTTACAGTTGATAAATACCGCATCATTATTGTATTATATTAAGATAAATTAAAAAACAATTACTTATGATTTTTCTCGTTTTTTTAACTACACTTTTATTATAAAAAAAAGTGGATTATACCACAATATTGCCAACAGAATTGCAATTTTTATATTGTAGAATTAAAGGATAAAGTAGTTTTTTGGATACGTGTTCGATTTTGATATAAATTATTTTTAGAAACCGCAATTACATCGAAACTTTGACATTGTTTAGTTTAATTTTCGTTTAAATAAAACTTGGCCACACCTAATTTTGTACTTAATGTTGGTGCAACTGTTTAACACAAAATTTTCAAAAAAATATATTTTTTAATTAAATTCACAATTTTAAAAATTGAGGCGTGAAAATTTTAATTGGTCTTTCGTTATAAAACTGCCATTATAATTGCCTAAAAATATTTTAAATTAGACAAGACAAATCGAATCATTTTTAATATTCTATGTTGAATTGCATATTGTTTAAAATAACAACAGAGCACTTAATTTATATATTTTATTTGAAACATAATATATTTATGTACAAGAGATATTTACTGAATGTAAGACACTTGATATAATGTTACTTTTGGTTTTTAAATAATCATCCACATGTAACATTATTATAATTAATGATGGAACAATCGAATGTTGGTATGAGATAAAGCAATATTGTGGTCATCACAAGCTTTGATCACTTCTTCATCGTTAGTGGATCCAGATGCGCTTCCAATATAAGAAACCCCACTCTATAAATAAATAATAGTAGTAAATAGTATTAAAAATGCTAAATACATTAAAATTATATACCAAGCAAGCTCTATCAATGTTATCTCTAAATGGGAAGAAAGCATCAGAACCCAGACAAACATCTTTTAAATTAGCAAGCCATGCTGTTTTTTCTTCAGAAGTAAGTTGGGAAGGTATTTCTTCATACATTGCTTCCCAAACATGTATATTCATATCTTTACCTGAAATAAATTTTAATATGATAATTTTATATAAAAAAATAAGTCGATTATGAATACTTACCAACTGTTCCATTAACGTAATTATCAATGGCATTCGAAATTTCTGCTCGTTTTACAGTTTTTTTAAATTTCATATTCAAAACTTTAGGATGTTGTCTCATCCACCAATTATCTGCTTTATCGCCAGCTAAACGAGTGCAATGAATTCTGGATTGTTGACCAGCACCTATGCCAATTACCTAGAATGGGTCTATTTTATTTCTAATTCGATGCTTCATTAAAACAATCGATTACCTGTCCATCTTTAGCATAGCAAACAGAATTACTTTGAGTGTATTTTAAAGCAATAGTAGCTACAATTAAGTCACGTATAGCAAAGTCTGGAATGTTCTTATTCTTTGTAACAACATTTGTAAATAAACTCTTATCGATAATAGCATTGTTTCTTTGCTGTTCCAGCGTTAATCCAAATAATACTTTTCTTTCGATAGCATCTGGTTCGTAATGCGGATCTATCTATAAGTTTTAGGCTTGTGATGGTTGAAAAAAACTTTTTGCATAAATTTTTACCTGCAAGATACAGTAGCCACCGTTCTTCTTTTTCTTTAATAGTTCTAAAGCTTCTGGATCGTAACCCGGTGCAATAACACCATCAGAAACTTCTCTTGATATCAGTCGAGCAGTTGCATAGTCGCATGGATCGGATAAAGCTACAAAATCGCCAAATGAAGACATACGATCAGCTCCACGAGCTCTAGCATATGCTACAGCCAAAGGAGTTAACTGTTCTAGCAGATCATCGACCATACAAACTTTAGCCTGTAAAGAATTATATTTACAAACATGTACGCTTTTATCACTTATCTTGTCAAATGCCATTAATATAAAAATTTAAAAACAATTTTACCAAAATGTTTGGACAGCTCTATCATACATATATGAATAAAATATACAAATTTTCATTTTTAATTCGAGAAGTATGAATTTTTGTTACAATCCACTTTTCTTATTTTCTGGTGCAACAACGCACACGTAAGCGTACACGGTTCCGTGATAAAATAAAACGAAACAAATAATGATCGAACAATAGAACCAAATAATGAAAACCGCATCGACTATCAAATTTTACAAAATATAGGAAAATTTAGTAAGTTACTACCCATTGTACGAAGCAATGTCTTGCATGTCGTGGCTGAATACATTTAAAAACTACGGTATGCACGCGCATTCATTTTTTATTTCACTTTAACGCTACTGACCTACACGTAAAGTTCTTCACTATAATTTCACAAAAAAGAAAGGTGGATTGGATATTCCTTTTTTAATATGATCTCAATGAGACTTGTCCTAGACTGTGATCTTGACTTAGATGTCGATTTAATAATTTACCTGTTCGGGTGTTAATGGTATACCAACAGCTGCTCCTGCGGGCGAGACATGTTTAAAACTGGTTGCAGCCGGCAGATGTAAAGCATGTTTTAACTCTCGTACAAGTTGCCAACCATTCAGTGCATCACACAAATTAATAAATCCAGGTGAACCATTCACAACTAGCAACGGTAAATGGGAAAGTGTAGTAAATAATTGGGCAGGCTTTTGATGAGGGTTCATGCCGTATCTCAAAGTCAGTTGTGACACGCCACTTGAATATTGTTTACGGAAATAATCTGAAATGGCCGCATCATAGTCGGCAGTATGTGTAAAGGCTTTTAGAGCCAAAGTTTGTCTATAAAAATTTTTAGGCAGGTAAATAAATATTTTAATTAATGACGAATACGATATTACCTAGTATGTAAAGCAGTATCATGATTTGATGATGTTTTGAGCTCTTGTATCACTTTATCGTAGTCAGTTGGATCGCATACGACAGTGACTCTTTCGTGATTTTTAGCAGCTGCTCTTAGTAAGGTGACTCCGCCAATATCGATATTTTCTACTGCATCTGCTATCTTTACTTCTGGTTTAGAAACTGTTTGAACAAATGGATACAGATTGCATACGACAATTCTTATTAAATCGAAGTTTTGTTTTTTCAAATCTGCTTGATCAGATGGTGTTAATCTGTAACATTAAAAATGTCATAAACATATGATTTAATAAATAATATATTGATACGTGCCTTGCTAGAATACCTCCATGTACAGCAGGATGGAGAGTTTTTACACGCCCTCCTAGTATTTCAGGTGCACCGGATATTTCCGAAACATCTTTTACAACCAAACCAGCATCTCTGAGACTTTTGGCTGTACCACCACTAGCAACTAAAGTAAAGCCCAATTCTTTAAGACTTTTGCCTAACAAAACAAGTCCAGTTTTGTTAGAAACAGATAAGAGAGCTATAAATAATCAATTAATCAATTATAATATGGAACGGATCATCTATGTTTATTTCTTACCTATATTACCTCCAGATGCCATGGCGATTTTGTTTAAAGTGAGAAATAAAATTATTTTAAAACTTAATTCTTTGGAAATAACTGTAATCAAAAGGTCAGCGATAAAATTAATTACATATATCACAAAAAAATATATTATTATTTTATGAAGCAATCATACTGATGATAAAAAAATTAAAATAGTTAAATTAATGACCAATATATTAATTTTAACATTTTGTTATAATTATCAAGTTACTTATAATTAAATAACCTTTTCACAAATTAAAGTTTTTGATATATTTCTAAAAATAATCAACTCATACTGATGAAAAACAACATTGTATTATAAAATGTATACATATAAGTACTAATAATCGTAAAAAGTTTATATTCTAATGAAATACCATTGCTTACGACAAATCATTTACCACAAACTCTAATTTTTAGATTATTAAGAAATTTACTCAATCAATGTATTAAGATTGGGTCATAGATATTGACATAACACCTACGTCAAATCCATTTAATTTTTTGTTGTTACAACAGATTGACGTTGTTTTATGATGTAAGTGCCGGGTATGAATAAAATATAAATGAAAATATTTTTGCACACAGTTACTGGTATACTGCATATCTGCCAATAAAACATAGGACGTTATTGTTTTATTTGTTAAAATATTAAAACAAAATCTGGTATATGTATAGTATTCAATACAGGTATTATATGTATATCTATATGATTATATTAGACGCAAATCTTTCAATTCTAATAATGGAAGATCCAGAACCTATAGAAAATCTCAAATCAATATGTGTCCAACAAAAACTATAGTAACTCAAATGTATTTTCCCTTATCGATTAGCGTTTTCGATATTTTCCTTACCTACTATATATTATAGATAGGTACCTATAAGGTCCAATCTTTCCATCTTCTGATAAATTTTTCTATCAAGATATTTACCAAGGAAACAATTGTGCAAACAAATGTTTCTACAGTGAATATCTATCAAATAAATCGATCAAAAAATGGAAAGATCGAACCTAGATCTTATATTGGACACATCAAAATGACAATAAGGAATAGAGCAAATAATGAAAAAGTTGCACATTACCTAGATGAATAAAAAAGTTAGAAAACTAAAACTGAAATGCAAACTAATGTATATTTTAAGATTGTTACAGGGACAAGTAACTTGAGTTTAATTAAAAACTACTAAAATACGGGCTATGCAAGCGTATAAGTGATTTACGTCATCAATAAAACTTCGTATTTTTACAGTTCTAATAAATTGTAGTCTTTCTTTGCCATGTCGTATGTGTGCAGCTAAATCATCAGGTAAAATATGCCACGCTCAAAACTTTAAACTGAATATTACAAATATACAATTTAGTAACTTTTTATTGATGACATAAGTCACTTATGCACTTGGATAGCCTGTATATTACTCATATAAGTATATAACCAGAAAAAATTAATGAAAAATGAAATAAAGAGGTAAAAATATATAAAGAACCTATTGTAAAATTTAAAATCCAGAATAACATGTATTCATTGTTTTATATATTTACTAAAAAAAACATTTAGTAACCATTAATGATAAAAACTAATCAATTTATTTTAATGTAATGTGCTACAAAATTCTTTTAATGTCAATAATGTTGATATCTATATGCCATGCAGGTCAAGTTCATTTTACTAAATAAGGAATAAAAGTTAACGACATCATAATTTTTATTTTTCATTACAAGAATTAAAGTTTGTGATCTTGATCTTAAACAGTCAATGAGTAAAAAGTAATACAACTTGCGATTCGAATTGTCACACTCGTGTAAAATATCTGCTTTTTAGTACAGTGCAATCTCGCAAATCTGAACTAATTAATGCAAGAGCCGTTTTGGATTACCAAAAAAAATCTGGATTACCGAAAGTTGCGTAAATAATCGATCAGATAACACGGAAAATATTAACCGTATATTAAAGAATCATGATTGATCACATAAAATACATTATACTGTAGTTTTAGTTTATAACTTTATTCTTTATAAATTATCACCAAAGTTTATAAAAGGTGTTTACCGGTTTCAAACAAATATTGGAAAATTCGTTTAATTTAATCTTCAAACATATGTCTTTAACCGGTAAATTGTCCTTATCATCTCGATACGTACCTTCAGCATTATCGTTGTATAAATAACATTATTTCTTTAAAAAATACTAACAAAAAGTAAACATAAAAACCACATGATACACTTAAAACATCACGGTAACCAACTGCTACTAGTTGAAAACACATACCACTAATAAACTACTTTAATAACTCATTTAATTTAAATAGACGTAATTTATATTTTTCACAAGTTTTTATAATATTCTTTTAACAAAAGGAACCGAAACCATTTTGCAACTAATTTGAATATAAAATTCAATATAGATATTATAAAATCGACAATGAAATCGATGAAGAATGTCTATTCTATTTTTTAAACATCAATTCGATGCAAGTGCCTCGAAGGTCATATCTGTCAAAAAGTAGTTTTCAGAATTTTATTGCAGTCGAGCAAAATTATCCAAGTTCTATTATTATTGATTAATTTTAAAAATGAATAGATTATTTGGCAAAGGAAAACCAAAAGAACCCGGACCAAGTATTAACGATGTCATTTCAGGTGTAAGTGCACAATGGTAGATTGTAAACTTTTTCAAACAGTTTTTATAAATAGGTGGATCAACGAGCAGAAGGAATTGACAAAAAAATCACAGACTTAGATAACCAGCTACGGAAATTTAGAGATCAAATGGCGAAAATGCGAGAAGGTCCTGCTAAAAACGCAGTAAAGTCGAAAGCTATGCGCATTCTTAAACAAAAGAAAATGTACGAGCAACAACTCGACAACTTAAGGGGCCAATCTTTTAACATGGAACAAGCTAATTTCGCAAATCAAACTCTTAAAGATACTCACATTACCGTTCAAGCAATGAAAGACGGAATGAAACAAATGAAAAAGAATTTAAAAACATCAATATAGATGACATAGAAGTAAATTTTTTAAATCGTTTTATTAATTTATTTACTAGTCCGCTTTTAGGATGTTCAAGATGAGTTGGCGGATATGATGGAACAAGCAGATGAAGTCCAAGAAGCTCTTGGTCGCAACTATAACACTCCTGAATTGGACGAAGATGAACTTAGTGCTGAATTAGATGCACTTGGCGATGAAATTGCACTTGGACGATGATACCAGCTATTTAGATGACGTTTTAAAGGCACCAGAGGCACCTAGTAACAAGCCCGAAACAGAAACAAAGAAGAATCCAGTAATTAATTATAATTAATAAATATCACCAATTTGATAAATATGAATTAAAATTTTAGGATGGAATACAAGTGGACGAGTTTGGTCTACCTCAAATACCCACTCAACATTAATTTTAACTGTGTACACAATGCTTATAGTTTTTGTTGCATGTTGAAGGGCCAGTTTTTCCATTTCTCCATAAATTTATAGAAAGATAGAGAAACCGGTCTTAAAGGAGTTGCTTCTAGTGGTAAAAATTATATCAAATATTCACAATCTTTTGTTAATAGATATTTGTTTAAATTCAATGCTCTATTGTCAGCTTGAGCTTGTTCCTTGAGATTTAACGCCCCTTTAAAGAGTTTGTTAAGTATAAATAAGTATAGAATAACGCTCACAAATATTGAAAACTAACAATTTTTATATATTATTTTTTATTGTGTATGTGTCGGCTTTTGGCATAAAGTATGGAAAAAATATATATTAAACTAATTAAATGTATTATTTATAATCTATAGCGTTTAAAAATAAATATTTTCAATTTCATTTTTTTTATATACAATGTCCAACACAAACATGTACACAGTAATTTAATTACTGTATATATTATTTGCATTTTTAACATTGGATTATTGTTTTTTTAAAACGGAATTACAATAACCTGGTTATTTATATAATTTAAAATATCTCGAAAATGATTAAATGACTATCAAAATATAATGTGATAGTCAATATTGCAAAAAGTTAAATTAAACAAATGTTGATAAAATTGTTAGACGATTACCCCCATATTGATCAGTCTTGGTGTAAATTTTTAAATACAATTGTATAAGCACATTTCTCGACAGGTAATATTTGAAATTTGATAAGCTGAGATCACTATTGTATTGGTATATTTAAACATTAAAAATTTAAGTCCTTTATTTAAAAAAATAAACTAAAAATATTATCTATTCAGTAAAGGAAATGCTGTACTGGATAATTCGGTTTTTCCTGTACATTTATAAGATTCGATATTTGAAAACAAACTTTCTTCACATTCTTCAAAGTAGTCTTTTTCAAATCCAGGTATATTAGTGTAATGATGTACATGAGCCTGAAATTTATCACCTAAATCAGCAATTGATTTTTTTTGGTATTATTGTACTCGTACCTTTTTCTTATACAATTTTCTATAAAGTCCCAAAACATGAGTGAATAGAGACGTCATAGAAGTACTATTAAATAAACACAACATCGCTGCACTATATTCAGTAGGTGCAGTATCGCACAATCCAATTTTAATGGCTTTTCGTGACCAAGTAGTAAAATGTCCTTTTGATTGTAAATAATTGACGTAGCCTCTCATATCAGATACGGAAAAGTCACCCCGTCCTATTAAAGTGGTCCCTAATAATAACGAATTTACACCTATAAACAATATTGCATATATATCATCAGTTATATATTAATAGTTAATATATTTACTAGTTATTTATAGTTAATATATTTACTAACTATGGTATTTCATATATATGCTATTTATTGCTATTCATACTGAACATTAAATAATTCATATTAAAAACCAGTATGTAATAATATATGAATATACCAACCTAAAGGATCCATTTTTAATAATTGATGGTTTCGGCTGCATGCTGTTCTAAATATTTCGTTCTTAATTTGTCGACTAAAAAGATGTTACATTAAAAAATATATATACAAGCGATATAAAAACATACCTGTTTCCCCCTTTTACGTATTTTGTTGCAGCTGTAGTAATAGGACTAAAACTTGATGTTAAAAAATGTAATTTTGGAAATGGCACCATATTTGTACTTATTTCATTTATATCTACATTAATATTTCCAGAAAATCTAGAGCCGCTGTGGATATTCACTTATTAATCTACTAACGTTTTATTTCTCATCTTACCTAGTCAAATGTAATAACATGCTGCTTACTAAATTATTCATATCATCAAACGGTTTTAACTCTACTATAAATTTGGAATTATCATTGGAACATTTATTTTGCCATTGTCGAGCAACAATATCTAGTAGAGCTCGGTTTTCAACAGGAAATACGCAACTTGCATGTTCAGTTAATCGTTGTGTAGATAATGCCATATTATAAGGACATGTGATCACATCTTCTGTACCAGTTGGATATACACAAGATACTAGTCTGAAATTTGGTAATGATATGAATTTATAATATTCTTGGAAGAATCTATATAAACTATGCAAGTCTTGACGCATATTAATCGCAAATAATTTCAGTTTATAATATGCATTGAAGAGTGCATATTCATCAAGTTAAAGCATTTATTTATTTTTATAACATTTAGTAAAATTATAATCTGTAAAATCGAGATACCTTTCAATATGGGGAAAATTATCATCCAACAATTTTAAAATATAAGATCCTAAACCAGAACCAGTACCACCACCAACAGAAAATAATATAATGAATCCCTGTAAGCAGTCACATTTGTCTACAGCCCGGCGGATACAATTTAAAATTTTATTTTCATAATTAGGGCCATGACAACAATAACCTTCTGCCCAATTATTGCCCGACCCTGGATAGTTACTTATTATACACTTATCATCGAAAAGATCTCTTAAACAACCCGTTTTAAATCTTGCTACAACACTATCTTCCATATCTACTAGTATCGACTAAAACAAAATAATTGCTTTTTAAAACTTTCTCATATCGACTATTTTTTTTGATTGCTTACCCTTGTTTTTATTTTTGCCGATTTTAAATCTGCTAGTGTGTTTAATGGTGAACATGATTTGGCCGGAGGTACTATGAAAAAGCTATGAAGTGACGCATGAAGATCGGTATTCGAAAGTTTTTTTGTTAAAGTATTTTTGCCATTTCCTTTGTTACTAGTTATACCTTGTATTCCATATTCTTCTAATACAGATGGCCAAAATGTAGCTCCTATTTGATTTCCGCATTGTCCCACTATAAACAATAGCATTGTCATACCTTATAATTGACACATTTATTATTTACCTTGTATAGTAATGAATTCACTCATAAAATATATAAAGTTTTCATAATATAATGCGTTATTTAATTGCAACAACTAATTTCGAATTTGAAAAAAAATATATCGTTCAAAACAAACAAAATCCTTGGGTCACTTTACAATAACATAGGTTATAATTCTATTTTAATACACGTGTATAGCATACGTTTACATTTTTGAACAATTGCTTATTACTTTTTATTATATTAATTGATACATATAGATTATAGAGTGAATTAAATACCAAAAAATACGATCATCTAATATTTTGCAAACTCAAGGTCGTAAATTTTCACGTGATAGATATGACGTTTAACTAGGTGAAGGTCGTTTCAGCAGCTTTCACTAGGGACGTACAGATAATCATTTATTTGTATAAGATGGTATTATTTATCTATAAAAATACTCTTTCTTTAATAGAAAGATTTTTATTTCTGTTTTTTAGTTATATCACAGAAATTTAATATTATGCGGGGTATAATTAATTTTTCAACCTCGCTTTTTCGTAAATAAAAGGTTGGTCACCTTTATTTTTTAATTTTTACTACGCCATCTATTGGACCGATATGGCGAATACTATGTTTACGATTGCCTAACAGCCGTATAACCTATAAAATAATTTATAAATACTTGCGTTATTTATTGGCGAATCAAAATGATTTTCTTATTAAAAGTACTCCTTTTAATATGTTTTGTAAAATTTCATTTAATTAACGCTCAAAATGAACATACAAATAATGGTAAATCACTTCGTTATAACTGAATTAGTAATCAAGGTAAATTAATATTTTTAGTGTATTTTTTGGAACAAGGAACTCGAGTACATCATGGTCATGCTGATAGAAATCATTTTAAAATATATTGTTATGTAGGTAAACCTAAACATATCATTCATCTATGGCAGAGCGTTTCGGTAAGTAATTTATTTTTAACCACTTTAGTATCTATTCAAAAAGTTTTGTTTTAGATCGAACTAGACATGCAGTCAAATAGTTTTATATATTACGAAGGACCTTCACCTGATATTGTTCACAAAGAATATGTAGAACATCATTCTGGTTGGGCTATCAATTTGTTTTCTTGGAAACAAAAATATTTTAGGCTGGATCCATTTAATCAGAGTTGTATTGGCATCGACAGTAATGAAGATTATAATATAGTACTACACGTGATACGTATACAAGTCCTTATTTTTAACTTGCAAATTTTTATTGGTATTATTTCAGGTGTCGATTATTGGAAAATCATTTGTTTCGTTATAGGTTTGATATTATTTTTTTCTGCCGATAGATTGAGCAAGAACGTTTTATTTTATTATTTATGCGGAATATCATTGGGAGTGTTTGCCTCCTTTTTAATATTAATTTATTTTTTAAGTAAAGCTTTTCCAAAGGTAAAAATTGAAATATAGAAAAATGTAAAATTTTTAAAATAGTTTTTAGCGTCCAATGATGTACGGTTTTGCAATTTGTGGTTGGACAATTGGCGTATATATTCTTCAAATGTTATGGGAAAATATTAGAACAATTTTAATGAACTATCAGAGATATGTTGTGTGGTATGCTGTTATAACAGGAATAATTAGTTTTGTGGGTAAGACTTAAATTCAAATTGTTAATTGTTTAAAATGTTTAACAACTTTTCTTAACAGTTTGTTATTGGAGGGGCCCAGTTACGAACGAACGTACTAGAAATTTAATTCGTTGGAGTTTGCAAGGGTCAGGTTTAATTGCTGTATTTTATAATAGTCAGTATCATGAAGCAGCAATGGGACAAATTGTTATAGTCTTGTTGGTGTATAATTTTCCAGAAAGATTATTATCAAAATCAAAAACATATTGGTATGTAGGTAAATGAAGCACTATTAAAATGACGTGCACGTATCTGCTATTTAACATAGGAGAAAAACATTTCCACCTAAAGTAAAACTTTTATCTAATGCCGAATATTATCAGCAAGGAGTTAAGGAAACTGCAAATGCATTAAAAGGTCTAAAAAGATATTGTTCGAGTTCAGAATGTAATCAGTGGAAGACTGTACTTAAATTAAAAGGATGTTAAAAGGCTAGTGCAATTTTTATCTCGATATTTTTTATCTATAGAAAAAAATTAATCTTAATTCTTGCTCCAGTTCATTTAGTGCACTCTGTTTTTTTTAAACTTATTTTAAGAAATATAGTTTATAATTGATTCGAGTCATCAAATCAGATTAACTGAAGTAATTTATCTACTTGAACAAAGTGCACTTGTAGCCGTATTCTGATAATATAAATATGTAATAAGTAATTTTTTATTCTCGTAATTTTCGTGGCTTTCAGATTTGCCTCATTTATGGATGGAAATTCACATTTAAGCGATAATGAAATTTTAGAATACGAAACTTCAATTCATACGACAGATCTTACTGACGACGAAGACTTATTAACTGATGAAGACACATAGAGATTAAGACTATTCATTATTTTATTTATTTAATGTTAACAAGTTTTTTTTTGTAATAATTTTAAATGCCTTAAATTGTATCAGAATCTTTAGTTAATTTGATTGTACGATTCTAATATAAATGTTTTAGGAATATTCAATAGATAAATTTTTAATGATACAATTTCTTTTTTGTAGGATACCTACTTTATTTAAATATTTAATATTGAGGTTTTAAAATTTTGTTGTATTAAAAAAATTACATTTAAAAAAGTTAGTTTCCGTTTAATAATTGTAGAAGTTGTTTCTAAAAAATAAACTGTTTAAAAGGTTATTTTCTATATAATTTATGGTTGCAGCTGAAGACCCATCATTACTTGCACTAAAATATTTTATTATAATGTTAAAACATAATTAAATTTATATGTGAAATACTTGCGTACTTTTTAATTTTACTAGTTTTTGAATGTCCAGTGTTAGTCTTATAGTGATGACTATCGTGTTCTTTCAGCAATTTAGTTATGATACTAATTGTATATTTGATTATTTTTTTATATGTCATATATTTGCTACGATTAGTTTCGGCTTCTTGTTTCAACGAATTATATTCTGTGGTAACTTCAAGACCTTTACATTTTAACGTTTTTATTATATTTATAAGTTTTGTTTCTTTTTTTTTAAACGTTTTGCATTTTTCTTGATTCAATTTCTTAAAATCATTCAGCTATAACATATAATTTTATAGGTTTACCTACGTTAGTCAAAATATTAGTACAGTAGAGTCCTGTTAATCCGAACGAAAGTAAGTTAGAAAAAAATAATACAGAGGCCAACATATGGAAAACACTGGATTTGCTTACAAAAATGATAAAAATAGAATTCGTACTGTAGGTGCTTATATTCATAAAGTTGAGTAAGCTTCTTTTGAGGTAATGTAAATCTATTAGATAATGCAGTAATTGTCAGACATGTAATATACGGAAAACTTATAGTTTACAGCAAATTAAAAAATTTATATTTACTATATCAGTTACTGCGTTATAGTAATAATTTCGGTTAATCCAAACAGGTCTCGGTCTCGATTAGTTCGGATGAACAGAACTCTACTGTACTTACCTTTATTATATATTGCTTTAGTTCCTTTAATCTTTCAATATCCCTTTTACAAAATTCTAGTTCTTCTTCTTTAATTTTCACATTAGATTTTATTATATCTTTTAGTTAATTTATCTGTTTTTTTTTTGCTGTTATATTTAAAATCAAGTAAATTTTGCTGCAGATCTTGATGATCATGTTTTAAACTTGAATTTTCTGCTTCCAATTTTGATTTTTCGTTTAGAACTATAGATAATTCAGCAATTAAATTAATAATGAATTCTTTCTCATATATGGCAAGATTTGAAATCATATTATTATTCATATTTGATATCACTTCTTCATGATTTGTTCGATTATTTGGCATTAAATTATTCTTTGACAGAATTGACAATTTCACTATTTTTTAAAAAATATTAATTGTAAGTACAAAGATAATATAACAGCTCATCTATATATTATAGTGAACCAATATATATTGGTCTTATAATTGGCTCTCAGGTCTAATATTCTACTGTATAACTTTTATTTATCGTTTTAATTACATTCAAAAATAATTAAATATACAAGTAGTATTACAATGATTAAACAAAATAATAGTGGGCTCATGCTACTTTTTATTCAAAATCGCATGTATTTTTATTTGAATTTAAACTATTCTTTAATATGGGTACACCATATATATCGTGTATTCTTTAATGATACTGTTTGTTTTTCAGCAAAATTACCTTATTCTATGCTAATTTAAATTAAAAATAAGAATATTAATTACAAAAATTAAGCTTCAGATATTTTGGACAAATCTGAACCAAATCGGTTCAATTGTTTTCAAATGCAATTGAAAATACGAAACGTATGTTCTGATTTATAGTTTTAATTATTATTTCCTATCTTTGTATAATTGTCCGTCAATAAGTTAATGGATTATACATGTAACTCAGCTATGGGCCGGTCCCAAGCCCAAATGAGAAAGGAGGAGGGTTCGTGGATGAAGCTAACAGCTTATTAATGATAAAAACACTGAATTAATTAGAACTTTTTTTTAATTTAAATTAAATATAAATACATTTCTCCTATACTTAATTAAAAATGTACATTTTATAGATCATCAGAATAAACGTTAAAATATATCATTAAGATATATTTTTCTAAAATTAGTAAATATCTAATAGGTAGGTAAAAGCTATAAAAATACTTAGTAGGTATAAACTACATAAACATCAATCGAAGGCAGTGTAGAGGCACCATTAGTTTATTTAATTAATTATTTAATATTATTGCAAATGATAGTATATTGTATAGTTATGATTAGCGTAATCTAGAAACTTTCTTTGCTTTGTCGATACATGGTGGCGGTATGGCTGGCTTGTTTGTTAAATATCTGCTGTACATTCTACAAAAATACAACGTTAATTTTTCCTGGCTACAAAAATTGATAATAATATGTACATTCGATATGTCTCACTGCGAACATACTCCATAAGATGACCAATACCAACTTGTAGTTGATCAGCAATAGGTGTTACCCATTCGTTTCCTTCGAGCCTGAACATCGCTTTATTACTGATCATATCAAGATTACCAATTTCTGGCGGAAGAATTGTTAATCTATTTCCTTGTATGTTTAATTCCCTTAAACGCGTTAGTTCGCCAATTTCTTTTGGTAATTCTATAAGGTCATTTTCTCGTAGAACTAGCTGATAACAATTGCAAATTAATACTCCTATAAAATTAGAGTTTATGAAAATTAACTTACTATTTGTAAATTTTTTAAATTTTTTATCTCTGGCGACAAATATTCAAAATCATTATCTCCCAAGTATAGTGCTCGCAATGTCTCTGTAAGTTAATATTAATGGTCATTAATGCAGTTTAATAATTACTAAAACTGTCTATTATACAAATGCCTATTATATAAAATATAATATAGTATAGTCAATATGTGAGTTTAGACCCAAATTCATAAAGATTATTATTTTCTTAACCCATACTGAAACTGAAACATGAAAGTTTGTTTCGAATCCATTGCTTTGATCGATTGTCAAAGAAAACGAGTAACATTTATGAATTCGACCCTATAATTATATGCAGTGTATTATCAAAATGTTATGCACATACTTTATATATTTACTTCAATTGATATCTATCTATTGTTTTGGATTAAAAGATTAAACGGAGGGGTTTCTCATTGACGGGGCAATTTAGTGTACAAGTGAAGGGACAGTGACGAAATTTTGTCAGCGAAATATCCCTCGGATTAAACTTACCCATCATAAAGAAATTTCCCGGTAAATTCTTTTCGTTTAAATTGTTGTAGGTCAAATCTAAAACTTCCAATACTGGAAAAGCACCAAAACCCCTAGGTAAACCATAGAGTCTATTAAATGACAAGTTTAAAATTCGTAATTTCGGCATTGAAGATAAAGACAGGGGCAGCTCTTCTAAATTATTATTGGCCAACGTTAAAATTTCTAAATTAACAAGATTTGCTAAACCCGGTGGTACAGCTGAAACATTTAAATAAGATTAAAAATTCAATCGAAAATATATTTTACAAACTTACTTTTCATTTTATTGTGGCTCAGAGTAAGACGAGTAATGTGAACCATGTTTACTAAAAAAGAAGTTAATTGAAAATGTTAAAATACAGAAAATTAGTTCGAACTAAATTGATTGTTTAATTACTTTTTTTCTGTTATTCATTAATTTATCGTTTAATAATACTAACATTTACTGCAAAATTATTATTTAAAAAGTAATTTTATAGTACAGTGAAATCTCCCAATAAGGGACAGTTGCGGGGTAGAAAATATTGGTTGTTGTTGGGAGGTTGTGTCTGCTAAAAGGCAAATGTTTAAGTTTGGAGAATAAGAAACTGTCCCTTAAAGAAAGGAGTTCGTTGTTGTCAGTAGAGTTGTAAATAGAGGTTTCACTACAGGCACATACTTATACGAAATATAAAATATCGAGTTAAAAAAAGCGATAGCGATGAAATAAAAAATCGAAGATGTGACGAAACGATGTAATCGATTGTTAGTCCAATTATTTTTGTTGTTTCTAAATATCCTTGGTATTACTATAATGAAAAATGTTCTGCCATCGAAAAAATAAAAATATACGTGACAGAGGGCCACGCCTACTTGCATTCTAGCTGCTGAACAACATGCCAAATTTGGAAATGTTACGAGACCAACCGTAGCATGGGTTTACTTACGTAAACCAGGCATCTCTTCAAAAGTAGATACGCCCTTATCGGCCAAATCTAATTCGGGATTTTGAATTTCCCGAGCTTCTTCTAACACTTTTTTTGCTTTCGACATTTTGCTTGTGTTTGGAATACAGGAAACTGGTGCTTGATTCATTGCGCGCGCAGTTTGTTCCCGTCAAATTCAAAAATAAATGTTTGTGAGTGAACGGTCAAAACTTGAATGACTGATGTGTAGACTGATGCAGGCAACGTTTTCCATAAAAGACGGTCACTATATGTATTTACCTCTCCACTCGGCGAATCAGAATCTCGATAAATTGCATTTACGTTTTATTTTATTTTTTTGAAATACTATAAATCATGTAAAACGATATAAGTTGAGATGCACTTTAGTCGCCAAATTTTTATTATAATGTTAATGTAACTAACAAAAAAATTAATTTTTAGTAAAATATGTAGGTGTTTTATTTATTATAAGTATTGTATTTGTATTATACATATATATTTTTAGTACAAGGTGGGCCAAAAGAAATCACCCTATTGGAAGATGCTCTTATTTTTGCAAATGGCGGCCAATGTCAAATCTGTTTTGACATTTGTGAACTAGACAGATGTAGAATACAAGTAAACAAGCCATGGAGCGATACACTCCCCAAGAACGCGGAATAATCGTGTCTATTTTTTTGCGTAACAATTCGTTTGTGGTGTTGGCGCAGCGCGAATTCCGTCACCGATTCCCCGGTCGTCCGACACCGACTGCGCAAACACTGCGCCGTTTGGCCACCAACCTTGAAGAGTATGGGACCACACGAGACGCTGCCAAGAGTGGCCGGCCCCGGAGCGCCCGTTCTGCCGAGAATATCGCCGCTGTTGCCGAGGATGTCGATGGATGCTATAGGGCCATGTTAACCGAGTTTTTTCTGCCGCAATTGAACGAATTAGGACTGGAGGACATGTGGTTCCAACAGGACGGAGCAACGGCACACACTGCGCGAGCCACAACCGATATTCTGAAGGCGGCGTTCCCGGGTCGCCTCATCTCTCGTTTTGGCGATTTGCCCTGGCCCGCAAGATCGCCCGATTTAATCGTTCCAGACTTTTTGTGGGGTTTTTTGAAATCCCGTGTTTACGTGAACAAGCCCGAGACCCTGGAAACCCTCAAGGACAACATTCGACACGAGTGCGAGAATCTGTCGCCCGAAGTTCTCGCCGAAGTGATGAAAAATGCCATAAAACGAGCCCGTATAGCAATCAATTGTGACGGCGCCCATTTGGTCGATATCATCTTCTCGACTTGACCAATAAAATTCTAAAGGTTCAAATAAACATAATCAAAAAACAGAATCGAAGTTTTTCATTTAGAAAAAAAATGAGAGCCAAACAACTTCGGATGACTTCTTTTGGCCCACCTTGTATATAAATTGTCGAATGTCTCGGTTATTATATTTTATATTTATTATAATAATTCGAGTAATACAATATAAAGTTATGTATCTAGTAATTTATTTATTAGTTTTTTGGAGGCAAAAATTACATTATTTAAATAAATTTTAATAGTTACAATGTACCAGTCGTAGTTCTTTTGTCGATAAATTCATTGGCAACACGCAGTCGCAGTTTATGTAAATGTTTAATTTATTTCGACGTGTTTGTATCCAGCAACTACAATAATAACAATAATATATGTAGTTTAAATCGTCGGCGGACGTTTAATGATAATTTGGGTAGTATATCTAGTTGTATCAGTTTTATTCGAAGTTATTGATTTTTTAATACTCTTGTAAGTACAAATTATAGCAGTAGACGATTTGTGATCAAATGGCGTCTTCGACAAAACGTTTTAAATACGTTACTGGGTCTGATAATTTTTCAGATGAGGAGTTTACAAGTATTTCATGCAATAAATGGAATAAAATAATAATGAGCGAAGACGAAGAACATTTCGATGAAGAAATTGCAAATCGTAGAAATAAAACTGCCACGAAGCCAAAATGTTCCTCTAAAAATGCAATAATTGCCAGGCAAAACCGTATTCGAAAAAAAATGTACATTCAAAATTTGGAAAAAGAAGTATCGAAAGTTAAAAGATCAGAGAAGAAGTTGAATTCGATTATTAAAAATCAATCTTTTCTTATATCCGAGTTACGTAAGGAATTAAAATATGTAAAAAATGTATTGGCAAACAGTTCAGATATAAGTAATCTAATGAAGAATATTCGCACTAGCACAGGTATGTCTGTAACTACTTCTTTGGGTAAGACTATGAACAATAATTCTGTTTCAAAGCCTGAAGGGAGTGTAGGAAAGAAGCTCTTTCATCCTTACGAAAATGTGTACGATGGAGATTTAAGTAATTTAGAAATGTGTAATACATCATTCAACGCAGACAGTTATTCTGCTACTGTATCGTCAGTATTTGATGATTTATCCTCCGATTTGGACGTTCCTTTACCACAACTATTTGAATTTGAAGCGATTTCATCTGATTTTGGCAATGTAGAAGAAACAGCTAAAATTGATAATTTTGCTTGGAAAGAACATAATTATACCACAACTAAATTAGGAATTGTTAACGATGAGCAAGACGTTGGAGTTTGCTTGCACGTATCGAAGCATAGAGTTTCATTAGAGTTTTGCTCTATTTGTAATGACAACGCACAAACTTAGAAAACCTTTGGATCGACATGTCTAAATGGAAAATTAAAATGTCTGTATCTATCGATTATATTAAGTATTAGTATAGTGCAGTTGTAATTAATTTTTATCTTTTATATGACACTATAAGTAGTATATCAATACGTACATACGAAGTGTGATGTTTTTGAATATCATTCTATCAATCTCACAAAAAGTTACGAGTACCTAAGTGCATGCTGATATTTGTGACATTTAATTTTAATGATTGAAATGATTATAAGCGGTGTGTGAAAAATATAAGTTTGATGTTCAAAAATTTTACCTACTCGCATTAGTTAATTACATCATTTTACATGTATGTATAAACAGCATGTCTTTACATTTGCTTTTCTTAAAACATTTGTTTAAATCCAAGTAATAATTTTTCTAAAGATCGATTTCTAACAAATTGATTTTTTAAAGTAAAAGTTGGTTTCCAAATAAAAATTTAATTTTATGATGAAGGAATAATTTTAAAAATGTAGCAACATTTTCACACAAATGTATTACAAGCTTTTGTTTGAATTTTTCTTAGTATAAAATTAGAATTACACTATCCAAGAGATTTTAAAATTAACCTTCAAAATTGTATAATCTTTGTTCGTTAATTTTGGAATTGTACTGATGTTATTTTTATAGCGAGAGTAGATTATTTTTAGGAAACCACCACGGAAGTAATTCTATAATTAAAACATCTTTACAGTCGACGTAGTTTTACATTTGTGTGATACTATATTATTTGTTTATATTTTTCTTATAAAAAAATTGAAAATTCAATTTTTCAAGTTGTAACTTGAATTCTACACATTTTAAACTTTTCAGGCTCTGTGGAGAGATGCTGGTCCTTATTTGGATGAGTTGCAGTGCTTTCTTTCAAATTTATTCTTCTATCAAGGTACAAAACTGTTTAAAATTGTAGTTGTCAAAGGAAGTATCTTAAGCAATCTAACAAAAAAATAGTTATGTTTATTTTTAAATATTAATATGCATAATTGCAAGCGTTGCTTGTAGGGTTAGCTTTATTTTACGTTACACAAATATCTTTCAATAAAATTATTCAAAGATTAAAAACTAGACATTTTTAGATATGGAAAAGTTCATGACGTAATCGATGGAATTTTTATGATAATTAAAAGTGTTTGTTTAATTTTGTTGATATTGAAAATAATCTTGAATGTAGAATTCATTTATTATTTTTTTTGCCGTTTTCAATTATAAATGTTAACAATTATTTTGTAATTAGTAATAAGGATTAAAATGTGATTTAATTGTAAAAATGCAAAGATAAATACAAACATGTATTTCAATCGGAATATCAGTTTAGTTAAATAAATGTTATAACAGATATACTTAATTTTGCATAATAAGTGCATATTGGAGTCAACTATATGTATAAATACTATTTTAAAAAAAAACATTACTTTTATTTATATAATTTGAGATTCAAAAAGATATTAATTTGGATTACAATATTAAGTGTCGGTCAATCATGGTATTAAAAAGTTATAAGTTATATAAAACCGGCCCTTAACTATTAAATAAAACAAAATTGTTAAAAATATGAATGCTTGAAATAATTCGCGCACACTAATCTCAAATATTGTAATACCGGTTGATTTCTAAGTACCTATGGAAATTATATATTATAAAATGATAGGTAAACATTAGATCATTGTATTGTAAAGAAAAATTGTGAATTTAATAAATGAGGCTTTTACTGTTAATATAAAATTATTCATCGGTATAAATTAACACAAGATGCTTAAAAATGTTTTCTATTTTGCCAATATTAATATTTACACTTGCAATTTGTTTTCTAGTTTATTAGTTTTTTTGTCGATCTTGCTTGAATTTTAATTGTAATAACTAAATATTACTAGTGTCTTGTAAGGTAAAAATATAGATGCGTGTCGGTTATTCTTATGATACACCAAGTCACACATAGGCACCTAATTTTAAATGTAAAATTATACTTATATCCTTGAATATAATATCAAGTTTTTAGGATATAGGTATAAATTTACTTTTACAAAGCTTATCAGCAGGTCAGGCGATTAAATTTTAAAGTGGATACTTCTAAATAATCTTAAAAATGAAGATTATAGATACACGATAATTTATATTGAAAACTACACTTGGAATCTTTCATAATCCTTTTTATTCTGGTTTATTTTTATTTAAACCTTGGACTATTTCGACAGTTTCAATGTTACTTTAATATATTGTTTGATAAGAAGGTCAACTAAAAATTTTATATAAATAGACCGAATAGTTTTACTTTCATTCTTGTCACTGTGGCAACTGGTAAAATTATTCAAAATGTCTCTCCACATAGGCGATGTAGTTCCAAATTTCAAAGCGGACTCCACTCAGGGTCCCATTCAATTTTATGATTGGCAAGGCAAATCGTAAGTATAAAAATATATATTTTTTGAACAATATAAGTTAGACGTAAAATTATAGGTGGGTTGTATTGTTCTCTCACCCTGCCGATTTTACTCCAGTATGTACCACCGAATTGGGAAGAATTGCCGTTCATCAGCCCCTGTTTAAACAAAGAAATGTTAAACTTTTAGCGCACTCTTGCGATCAATTACAAAGTCATGTAGATTGGGTAAATGACATAAAGTCTTATTGCAAAGACATTCCCGGGGAATTTCCTTATCCTATTATTGCCGATCAAAATAGGGAACTTGCAGTTCTGTTGGATATGATCGACCGGAAAAATAAGGACGATGTTGCTCGTGCCGTTACGGTCAGAGCTTTATACATAATCGATCCTAATCATGTTTTAAGATTATCGATGCATTATCCTAATACAACTGGACGTAATGTGGAGTAAGTTTCAGTTACATTTACTTATAATGGTGATAATGAAAAATTAATTTAATTTCTAGCGAAATTATTCGAGTTATCGATTCATTGCAATTAGTGGACAAGATCCCTCAAATTGCTACACCGGCAAATTGGGTGGTACGTACAGACTCATAATTTTCACGTTCATACGAACAAAATTCATGCTTATATTTTTTTTAGCCTGGAGAGAAAGTAATGATTTTGCCAGATGTTACCGATGAACAAGCAGCTAAACTTTTCCCTGGGGGTATTGATAAAGTCTCTATGCCATCAGGAATTTCTTATGTACGCACTACCACCGATTACAAATTATAATTATATTACAGTGATTAATTCCACCACATTACAGACATAATTTCGTGTAATTGTACATTTTTCTATAAAATCAGTAATATTATATAATAAAAATATAAATTAATTAGGTATATAATAATTACTAAATTTGACTATCGACTTTAGTTGTTAAGAAGTTGGTCAGTTTCTACCAAAATTCGATCTGGAACCAAATAATTTTGTCACCTATATTAATCATTATTAATAAACAAATCGCGTTTTCAAAAATCAATGTATTTAAAATCCCATATTATAACATATTGATGTTGAGGGAAAGAGAATAATTTAAATTTTAAAGTCAAACTTAAATTTTTGTTTTACCTGTTCGCTTATTATTGTTATGTATGCTATGCGTTTTAACAAGTGTTTTAATAATAGCTGGTTAGGCTATCGAAATATTCATAATATAAAGAGATTAGATGTCACTTTATTTTTGGTGTTCTGAGATATGTGGGAGGTGAGAGTGTTGGCCACATTTATCAGACCTTGGTGATATAAGGGTGAAAGTTTTAAGGATGGACCTGTATCTGGGAAAATCAAAAGTAGAGGAACATCTAGAGTTATAATGTTCACGTATTCCTTAAATATGAATATCAACTTAAATTCTTATCCTATATAATCGTAATAATGAAAATAAAACAGAGGTAAATTCATACATTCACGATTTTATCAAATGAGAATTTGGTATACTACGATACTTAGTTACTTTAATTTTTTCAATAATTGTTACTTTAAAAATTTTAAGTTTTACAGTAGTAGGTAATTATGATTTCTTATAAACAAATCATAATTTATTAAATTAATTGTTTTGATCTTTAAATGTAATTTTTTATCAATTAAAGAAAAAAATTACTCATTAATTATACAAACGATTATAATTATATAATCACAAATTAAAACATATGTGTAAATTTACTTGTTTCGATATTTTAGTGTATAACTAATTCATAAAAATTAAACACTCCTGTAAATTTAAAATGTTTAAGATGCTTTATTTTTTATTTCGCATATTTTTTTCAAGAATTTCAGTACAAAGTAGGTATCCTTTAATATGTATAATATATTTTATTTGAAAATAGCATTACTGTAATACTTATTAAAATATGTACACAGATATAAATAACATATGATAAGGCTGTACTTAAAAAATGTGATGTGATCAGTTAGCGCGTTATATCAGCTGTGCACCAACTAAGAACAATGTTCAAGAAGGCCACAAAAATCACTTTCAATAAACAAATTAGATAACTTTTAAATCACTCATTAAATTAAACTATATTAAAGAAAGAGGTTTAAAGTACTGACGGCAGTATGAACTGCCGGGACTTAAAGGACGGTCTTGTGGTCTGTAAAGCTTGCTATTTCTTTCTGGAAGTCGAGAAAATGCAATGGCATATTCCTTATCGAATGCATTTAAATCAATGTTCGATCTTCCTAATGCCTTGCATGCCAGAAACAGTATATCTCTATATATCGAATGGGTTCTATCTACGCCTCTCACTTTTTGAATCTTTTGGCGTTCTATTGCTAATCTTTTAAGAGGTTCTAAAAGATCGTTACAATGAATACTACCTAAAATGCTTTGCATGACCCTGAAAAAAAAACGTACGCATTTAAGATTATTATTTAATAAAATCTCTTACGGTCTGTTGATTGTCGTTTGATCCGTTAAAGCGCTTACCAGCGAACTGGATGTATCGCGACGTTGCCACAATATGTACATGGGCGGTCCTTCACCGTGTAACCTGGGATTGTCCCAAATACACTGAACAGATACTTGAGTCGAAAGATGCTCTAAAATAAATATTAATATTATTATCCTCGTTTAAAATACTAAAAACATCTGTAACCAATTTATTAAACTTACGCAAAACTCCCGGTAATGCAGCTTTAAATATACCTAATCGATTATCTAGTATTTTTTAAATAAAATCAGTTACTTACTAACTGTAGCTAATTCCTGCGTAAGTGGGTCTGCACCTTCTTCGACCGGCTGCATACCATTAACGTTATCTTCTAATGTATTTTCTTTAGTTTTATTTATATCGCTTAAAGACAAATTGCTTTCTTTGCTGTTACTTTTATGAGTTTCTATTCGATTTTTGAACCACAAATTGGGAAGGTGACTTTGCACGTTAATACGTTCGAATGTCCACACTAGATTCCAATAAATAATGGGATGTTCTTCGACAAATTTAGCTTCGGCTAGCGTGAGATCCCCTTCTCTTGTAAGAATGTTTTCTAATTCTTTTCGTAATACTAAAGGATTAAGATATGGTACGCTAAACGGTTCGCCTAAATGAGTTTCCTGTTGATTAATAGAAATTGTCAACAATGGCACTGTAGGTTTATAACATGTTTGACATGTACTATTCAAATTAGAGTCTTCTGCGAACCAGTTAGACATGATGTCTTCGTCATAAAGTAATGCAGAACAATTATGACATTGCGAACAGGACACCAGTAATATTTCAAATTCGTGTTCTATAAAATACAAGTTTAGTAGATAATTTGTAATTTATTGTTTAATTACCTTCAACAACGTTACTCGCCGGAGGATATAGGCCTTCAGGAAGATTATCATCAAAATCTCTTAGATTAGCGTTGCTGCCTTTGTAACTGCTAAGTTCTGCCGATATTCTTCTATGTCTTTCTGTTCCTTCGCTACCATCCGTCGATTCACAATCACCGATTCCTTCGATTGGTTCACCAACAGCCAGTCGATCGCCTGTTAATGCTTTTACTGGCGTGGAAGTGGTCGAAGTCGATATGGCTTCCTTAATTTCGTCCAGTTTTTTTGCTACAGTCGTCGCAGCCGATTTCAAGCTACTGATGCCCCCCTGTATAAGTTCGTTTGATTTTTTTCCAGTTAAACTGCTCGGACTAAAACAAATTTATAATAAAATTAATACCTCTTATTAAAGTTTTTATTTTTGATGACTCACTTATTATATATTTGTTGTATGGGAATGATTAAATATAATTTATTATTAATAATAATTTGAAAGCGTATTGGTGTTTTTTATGTCTAATCATAAAACAAATTAACTTTTAAGTTAATAATCAGTTCTGAAAATAATAACCAACAAGCATTGGGTACAGAAGACTAACATGCTGACTACTAATACATCACCAAGGTTGAGCCTTGTGTTTAATATTTAAATACAAAATAAATTACTTTTCAATTATAAGTAAATAACTAAAATTAAACATATTCGTAGGGCTAATATTTCAGTATTTTTAAATACCTACCGAAATACCGAGCCTAAATTGAAAATAAATAAACATACACTACAACTAGGTACTTTAATTTTAACTATATGCCGCAATTTCTTTTAAAATCCATTATGGTAATAGTTTTATTTAGATTTGAACAATTTATAATAAGCTATATTTTCAAGCTTCTGCATCAAACAAATTGTTACAATCATGTATTATTAATTCAATTACCTGTATTTTTGTTATACTTAAAACAGTCAGCAAAAATAAAACAATGTTTAAGTAATAAAAAAAAAAACATACCTGAGGTTACTGAGCGCATTTTCAATTAACTGTTGGGGCATTTTGAGATCGGCTTTGCGCAATGACAGTCGTGCTGGTGAATAGCGGCTAAAACAACACAACTAGCTACTGCCGTACTACGTGCATTATAAGCCGTTCAAGCTTAAAATAATCGTAATAGCATGCTAGATAAAAAATGCCATGCTTCTTACATTCATAATATAAACTCAATTTTTTATAAATGCACCTATTACATGCTGCAAATATTCATATTGATTATTATAAAATGAAAATAACTACCATAAACAAAATTAAAGTTTACAATTTAACTGTTAAATTTTCCAAGACAACTATAAAAAAATATAGTACATTTTATTAAATGTTAATTTATAAATACCTGAAACCGATTTTAAGACTAGACCCTAGACCTGCCAAGCTAGAAGTCAAAGTAGCAGCGGGTACTGTTTCTGATCGATGAATTTTATTTTGAGCCGGAGGACTCCCTTCAAAAGTGGCAGACCTTTGTACAGACGATCGAAAAAGAACAGGTTCATCTGTTAAGACTAAGGAAGGATTAGCTTGCTGCGAGCAGTGCAGAGGAGGTGTTACGCTAGTTATGACAGTTGGTTGTTCGAGTGCTCCTAACGGATCGTTTTCGGTCACAGGCGTTCGAGGCGATATCCTACATAAATTCACAATACTACTTTAGAAAGTGATAATTATAACTATAAATACTTAGATGGAGACGTTTTCGTCGGATCGTCCACTTCTTCTTCGCCATTAAATTGCAATACTCGCGAGCAATTTTTTCGAGAAATCTGCTGCAATTTATCGATTATACTAGCATCGTTGGCACTTTCCGATCGTGTTAAAAGTCTTAAATATTCAGACGGACTCTCGGGAGGAGTTAAATTTATAGGGAGCTGTTCTTCGCTCGATTCGTGAGTAGTATCCTCATCTTCACATTCAGTTTGTCCAGATATAAGTAATCCTGCACTAGATACTGCAGAATCCGTAACACTTTGTTCGGATATATTTGCGTTGCCCCCACGCACTATGTTAGCCACGTGATTTCGAAATTTGTCGAGTAGACTCGTTTCTGAATGGACGGCTTCGTGCGAATCTAACGATAATCGAGAAGACCTTTCAACTGTGTCTAAAAGACTAGAACCTGCAAGTTCATAGACGATTAAACGATTGTTGCAATAATTTTTTTTTACTAATTACAATTAACAGTTTTATTTAAACTAGATATTTGTTGCTGCACGTACGTTGAATTACGGATTTCAAATATTACGATTTAATTCAGTTGTGAATATAACAATACTAACCACCTTCGGTAGAAGCTGATAGTTTCCTGGCAGCTTGTCTACGAGCTGCCCATCGGAAATGTGCCGCTCCTAAAACAACATTACGCAGTTTATTCCAAAGTAATTGACTTGAGCTAGCTTGTGCAGGCCAGTGAGCTTCCAAAACGCATCTGTTATACAGCCTATCGAATAAAAATATCATAATCACTTCATCAATAGGTACAATTTTGATTTTGGTTACCCGTAAGTAAGTGCATTGGGCTGTAGTCCTGATTTTTTCATCAGTATTAGTAACTTTACTGCTAATATTGGCTTGGCATTTTCACTACATAATTGCATCATTAAACGATAACATACTTCGTCGCATGCTAATCGTAACTGCGTAGCACGGACTAATACATCGTACGCCTCTTGTAGCACTGCTTCTTCCTTGCCCACATTTAACGACAACATGCTGGGCATTGTCATATAAAATAGAGTATGGCAGGTTCCCAACAAGCAGCGGGCCCACGAATCCGGTTTTTGAACGCATTTTCTATAAAATAATATTTATAAATGAAAAAATGCCACCTACATAATTTAAAATTTTATTTTACCTTGCCAATTTTTGAGCTGATTTTATTTCGTGTTTCGTTCTACGGGCCATCGGCGAACCAGGAACAATAGATGATTGTAACGACGCCAACTGCTTATGTTTTTTACTTTTCAATAACGACGGATTTAATGTAAAATTGGTGTAGGAATATACTTCACCTTAAATAGAATTAGGTGGTAATTTGACTTAAAAATATTATATACTTGAATGTTTTATTACCTGGTTGTGGAGGTTCGGGCGGTAACAGAAAAACAGTGCGTTCATTAGTTTGTACTAAATCAAGTTCTAATAGTTTAAGTTCTCCATCATCATTGCCCAATCTTTCACAGCACTCATCAAAAAACGTAAGTCCCTGATCGCCGTCTGCTACAAAACTTCGTTCTTCGATGAATCTTATAAACATTTGGGTACGCATTAAAAGAGAAAAATATTTATGATGAGCTTTATCTCTGGATTTAAGGAAATCGACAAGTTGAAATAGTGCTTGTGGATCTGTGGTACCAACAGTGGGTGCTTTTGTTATCGGTAAAAGATATGCACGGTAACCTTTTAATGTCATGGCCATAAATTTTAAAAACGCCTCTTGTATTTCTAATTCTTGTATTTGCTAAAATTTGTCATTCGTCGATTATTTGAAAATGTAAAACAATTATTTGATGCTTACTTCTCTTCTGCGCTGTTGAAATTCGACTTCTAAATCACAATCGGTGTGTTGATCGATCATTTGCATTGGTTTCCTTAAATGATTATAGAGCTTATCTAGGGTTGCTTTAAGTATCTTTGCTGGACGTTTTGGTAGAAGTTTTATATTAAGCAATTGTCTTTGAGTTTCACAAACCTATGAGGTTTTATTTATTTAAATGCGTTTTTCAAATTTATTTTTATATATTACTTACTGTAATGATGTTCGTATCGAGATCTACGCAACTTACATCAGGTGGTGGATCATAGAGATCAAAAAATCGAGAATCGACACCAATGAGGAATGGTAAAGGTGCGTGTAAGATTTCAACTAAACCTGAAACAAATACCGTACAAACAACTGCATTATTATTCAAATCGTTATACCTAGTGGACATAATGGAATATATGGGCACTGCCATTTGAAAGGGAAAAGAAGAGATGAAATAGCTTCAGCAACGGCAGTTAATGTGTCAGGCCTAAGCGAATGGATTAATATTTTTTGTTCGGTGAGTGTCAATAATAAAACTAAAAGACTATTTTCCGATCCTAAATTGAGCAATAATTGTCTAAACCCTGCGGCACTGTGAGGAAGAGGCAAATCTTCTGGTTGTGTCATAATTATTCGATCGGCACTATTAGCAGAAAGTTGTAGTAATGTACGTGGAGCAGGAAAAGGAACTTCATTAATTAGCTGTATTATATACCGTTCTATCGGTATAGTTTGTACTTCATTACAAAATGCAATATTCTAAAAATTATATTCATTATACTTTTAACGGTAGGCACATTAATCATTATATACTCACATATAAATATAAAAGCCATTTTTCAAAAGCGTTCGAGAATGGCCAATGCGATAATATACAAATACTTTTATTAACATGTAGAACATGACCCGAATTTGGGCAATAATCCAGTAATTGTTTTTGTTTAGTGCTGAGTTTCTCCTCATCAAATTTTTCGTAAAAGGTAACAGCCGAACCATAAACCTTATGTTTAGCATCAGATACAGTTAATATAAACGTGCTAAATACTGTTTTTGGTTGTGCAGCTTTCTCGGGCCACATTTCTAATGTTGCACCCATTGGCAAACAAAATAAAGGGACCGAATTTGGAAATGGAAAATTCGATATATCGTTCATTGGGTATCTGAAGGAACACGATAAATATTATTAAATACGTCAATAAAAACAGTACCTGTATAAACAAGCCGGTTTGTAAGTTAATAGTTTTGCACGGTTCATCGATTTTTTGTAACATAAAAAAACATCACTTCCAACTATGCCTTTGTTCAGATTTTTGTTAATACAACAAAATGCATGAGGAGGCGATTCTCCTTTACTTGCGATTACTACACAAATATCAGTTACCACTAATGCATTACACGGTAACGTAGGTAGTCCTCTTCGAAACGTTATAAATGTATGAGCTGCCGAATTATTTACGTTTGCGATTCTATTTCCAACGCTTTCTTTTACCACTTCTGCATCTGGCATTAACCATTCTTTTCCATCATACATAACACCTAGATACGTAAACATCAATTAATACACCCATAATATATAATATTTATTTCATACCTATATCTACTAATGGTGGCTTATCTCTACCACGTTTAAAACAAATATAACATTCGATGCTTCGTAAACTACCATGATTTAGATCTGCACTTAAACCAGTTGGCGTTTCTTTTATTACCTCATAATTTGGTGGCGGAACTTCGTCTAACGTAGGAAAAACAATTCCTATATCTGTAATAGGTGCTTGATTATGGCATGTTTTTAAATGGCCGGCATCCGAAAGAGCAAGATCGTCCAAAGGTTCGGCATCCTCCGGTAAGCCCGCAACGACAAAATAATCGGCAACTCTTCTATCATCCATTTTTTAAAAAGTTAATTTAACTTCTACGATTATGCGTTTTACGTATAAACTCATATTAACTAAATTATTCAATTAAGGCACGTCTAATGCTGTTCGTACACTAACACATTGGCACTAACTGAAAAATGTATTGTTTTAAATATTTATAAAATTGACGATTTCAGTTATGGGATTTTAGCTACAGGTGATTCGTATGGTTTCATTTGTATTACCTTCTTAATTACAACCGCAAAATAAGTTTTTTTTTTAAGTCGATATATTTAAATTACCACAACAGCATTTGTAATTTGCACAACCTTCGATTATTTAGTTCGTATTTTACAATTCATTCTGTTTACCATCTTTGGCGATATATATATATATATATAGGTATGAAGAAATATTTGTCTATACAGAATGATGATTGTCAAAGTAAATACTTTTTCAGGTTAAAGCCACGCCATTTTATTATTTCAATGAAATTCATCAATTTATTACAATTATAGAATTTGGGAATATTGGGTATTTTGGGAATACTTGGTATATTGAGTATATTGGGAATCTGCTTGATGGGTTTCTTCCATACCAACCTTGCAAATTCAAATTTTTGAGACAAACGAACTACTTTTACGTGGAAGCCCTAATAAAATAACATCAATAACATTATGATTACGAGTTCAGTTTCAGATTCTCTATTTATTATAAATTCCCAGGACCGGAATTGTTTTGGATTTATAAAAATTTGTATATTTTTGTGTTTATAAAATGGGACAGCCTGTAGATGGGATTTCCCCAAAATTTTATACGTATAGTTGTTTACATTTAGTAATACAGATATGTATTTAATTATGTATCTATTCTGAAAATAGTTTTACATAAATTTTCAATAAGTTTGAGCACATACCTACCTATAAGGCAGTGGCCACCACAGAAACTGGGACATATATTTCAACGAATATTTAGTGATGTGAAACGGACTTACTTAACAGGATGATAAATAATTTGCATAATCTGGACGTAGTTTTACGACTATTGGGTTACCTATATCTACCTATTTTCAATATTTTTTCCAACAAGCAAGTCCTATTTCTATTTTATATAATATAATTTGCGTAAAAATCAAATAAAATTAAGAATCTAAATAAATAAATACGTATAAAAATGAAGCCATATGTAGAAGTTCGAAGAAAGTTATAAAAATTAAATTGAATGAAATATCTGCATATAACGAGTTAAATAGAATTCATTAATAAACAATAATTACGTTTAAAAATTTAAACGAAATTAGAAGTCAGTGAAATATTTTGATTATAATTTTTTTACTTTTTATATCTAAATAGATAATATATAGTTTTTACGGATTGTCTTTATGTTATAGTATCAAAAATGGCAATTGAGAGGATGTGCAAAGAGCAAATACGCATTTAACTTTTCGTGTCATAAATTACATTTTCTTTGTAGGTAACTTGATGAACCTTAATAAAAATAATTATAGGTAACTTGTTAAAAATAATATATAAAGCGAGTAATTGTTCATCGATCGTTGTTGCTTGTAATATGTTTTTAAATGGATTGATTTTACAATTTTATTTAACTAAAAATAATAATTTAACACAAATAAATATAGATTAAAAGTTATCAAGCGTGTGTGATAGCATTTCTAGGCTTTAAATGGAAATTACGAACACAAAACTGTAAGAAATCTCGCGTAATACAGTAAACATGTAAAATTTGAAAGGTTTTTAAAGAGCTACCTGATACAATTCTACAAAAATGCGGATGTATTTTAGAAGAATAAATTCGCAAAACGAATCTTTAACAGATACTTTATGGTGTAACAACTGTTTACTACAACGTTTACCCTTATTATCTGCAGAAGTTATTATTTACGTGGTCTTTCGCTTTTCTAACGTCACCTCATCGATAGCTATTTTAACAGTCAGTTTTACATTGTGCAAAGTATGGTGTCCCATTTTCTATGGCGCCTACCGTACCTATACGAAGTACCTACCCATAATAATACAACGTTAGTCATGTTACCTACACCTACATCCTCATCAACGACCCTCGTGAATCTTTTATGTGGAAATAAAATTCAGATTTCGCTTTAATTTGTTTATAAATTGGGTTTATTCTTAGAATAGCTAAAATACTTTTAGTTCTAGGATTCGTAATAGTAAAAGAATTTATTTATTGTAACATAATCGCATTGAAAATCAGTAACACTTATAATATTACGTATACAAGGTCGTCGCGGTGCCACTGAATTAAGTAGGCGCGCAGTAAAGTTCATATGTTTTGTCCCATCGCTTGTCTTAGTTTTTATCATAAAAGACTTTAAAAAAAAAGATTACTGTCCGTTTTCATTTATTATCTGACGTGACCCATTTTACAATTGCAAAACAACTGTTACTCTTCATTCCTCTTGATCCTCTCTTGTCGCTCGTTGGCCTGCGATCGGATCACATCTCGCCGGACAAAACATATGAACTTGATTGTACATACATACCTACATAATTATGTATAAGTTAGTTAGGTATCTGACTTTAAATAGGTATTTTCTATTTCCTATTTCTTTAACGTTTCGAATATTTAAATACAACTTTTTCATTGAACATTTTCATACAATTTAAACGTTTTGATTAATATATGGTTTTATAAATAATACTTAGAAAAGTATATTTCGTTTTTTTTTTGTTATGATTGATGTACATACGTGCATTAGATAAAAGTAGAAATGTAAAGAATTTAAAAATAAACGAACGAGAAAGTAACTACAAAAAAAGATAATTATTATTAAAAAATGAAAAAACAAATGATATGAAATATTATTGTAATAGCTAGTACTACATTATTATAAAGGAAATCAAATTGGAAACTCATATTAAAATCGATAATATCAAAGTTATAAGAAAATCGAAAGTTGTATTCATATAACGTTCAAATCATGTAGTAGACATAGAATAAAAATGAAAACTAAATTTAAAAGAACTTGGGCATATTAAAAATGTAAGGATGAATAATTGGTTTAATCGCAGCGCACCTGCACAATAGTTATCTACCAAACACGTGAGCTTGAATCACTGACGTCGACTCGGACAACCAATTATCTTTTTGTAGGCAATCATCTGTCTACGGTTGGTCACGCGAAACATACTTACGGTTTAATGCTGCTCATTCGAATATAAGTAATTTAAAACAAATAATTTGTTTAAAAAATACATTGATTACGACACGGAAGTGACGTGAGTGTTTTAATTCGAGGCCGTGCGATAATTAAAGACCTATATTTTCTGAACATTTTATAAAGTTTCACATATTCATCCTCAAATTGTAATGGAAAAAGTCTATTTTAGAAGTACCCACGTAAGTTATGTTAATTAATTTTTGTTTAACTCGGCAATTTTTGAAATAATTGAATTTGTTGGATGTTTAACATTAGTACAAAGGGGCCGATTAAAATTAGGTAAATTTAGAATTTACATATGTAATAGGTATTCTATTAATTGATTTAGAGGTAATGTTATTCAAATAGAAATCGATTCTAATTTTAATTTCAGACAAACACGGCCGAAAGTCGGAAGATATCATTTCAATGGACAATGGCCGCGAAAGCTTGCACTCAACTAAAGATAATAATATCTAATAAAATTCGACAAATTGTTGTATAATAGTAATTTAAGCTTGAACTTACGGATCGATCAACCTATGATTAGATTGTAATTAAAGAAATGCCCTTGGGGGTATTTAAATATAAAGAAATTGTTGTATGACCAATATTGTTTTCTAGATCAATAGTTGTGTAGATGGATTGTCGGTAGATGAATAGCTGCAAACGAATTTACTTAGACCGAATAAAGTTTATAAAATTAATTACATAGGTACTTTCAACAAACGTTGAACAAATAAGTAAATGCTTTCTATTACTTCAACAGTACAGGAGACCCGTTCGACTTCAGTTGGCTCATCTAATAAATTACAATTTGCTTAGCAACAAAATGTAAAACTAACTGCTGTGTTTGTTGAGTTATGTATGTCTAGAAGAATTAAGGCCATTATTAAAAATAAAGATGACGTAAATTCGACTGAAACTTTTGACATTCGTTTTATATTTAAGTTTCTATACTTATTGTTAGGTACATATTTTTCGTTTTTTCCTTTTAATTGTTATCTCGATAGAAAAAAAATATTTTAGTAAGTTTTAAGTCGTCGAACAAATCTTTTAAATATTTGGCGAACGATAAAAAATACTTATATTAACATGTTAGGTCAATAAAATTAGAAATTGCTTCGGAACTGGGCATTCGTGAGTTTCTGCCAGAAAAAATTCGGGCGACCAAAATGGGGAAAAAACGCGCAAACGTCTTGACACTGGACACTTTATTTACTCATCGATAACCCAAACAAAAACCAAAAGTTTATCAAAGAAATTGTTGAGAACTTTAAAGAAGAAGAGATAAAGTTTTTTACAATCGACCTAATAATAACAAAATTAACGATATTAACACAGGTTGGAATAAAAATGTGTTTTTTTTAAGTGTATGTTAATCTATGAAAATACCACAGATCGAGTGCCGATAATTGAGAATTTTGTAAGTGGGCCAACTGAAAACGGATAATAATTTTAAAAATAATTTAAATAATAATTTTAAAATTTTGTAATTGCGCAGTAGATATGTTTAATGTTTAACAATTGAAGAATTTTAACATGTTAGCCGTTAATTGTTGCGACCTAAAATACAAAATAAAACAAAGTTTTTATATAGAAAAACAATTACTTATTAGATTAAAGACATGGAAATGTTAAACTACAATCCCTGATAAAAATTAAACAAATATCAACATTTTAACATTAATCATGATTACATAACAGAACAATTTTTATGTTAATGATTATCGTCTTTATCGCATTATGTAGGAAATTCAAACATAACAACGTGCAACCGATGAGCCATTATTTTATAATTCTTCGGGCACCATTTTTAAAAGCGCCATTTTTTTCTTGGCAACTTTCGAAATCAGTATGTCGATGGGTCTCGTATTATCGTATAGCGTTGGAGCTTTAAAAATGATTAATGCCGTGCCGGTTACGCATGCAATAGTGAAAACCCACAAAAAAAGGCGATCGAGCACCATTGCAACGTATTTCCAGTCTTCTTCTACCTATAATAAATAATACATTTTCATATTTCTATATGGTTAATAGGTAAAAATTTATAAATTACGTTTTCGTATGTGTCTTTATTTTTGACATGTTGAGCAATAAATCTAGAGTCGGCAATGGTCTTTTCGATATCTTGCAGCCCGAGTTTTTCGAAAATGGGACTAGGTTCGCTGGTACCATCCAAGGTATTGGTTCTACAACTAGCGGGGCTGTACAGGTCATCGTCACCTCCAGACAAAGGCATCGCAGGAAACGGAGGTTCGCCAAAACAAGGACCTATACCGCCAGAGGCGGCGACATCGAAGCGTGACGGCGGAAGTATTCCTAAATCGAAGCTGCCACCGAAAGAATTATTATCGTAAGATTTAAATTTATCCGATCCAGGAATGTGTATAACGTCCGTTAACATGCTGTCTCCAGCTTTGTTATCGTCGTCGTCCTTTTTGGGCCTCTCGATGAATAAAAACTTTGGAAGAATACCGATAAAGAAGCAACGTACCCATGGTGCCAATTTATGCGTAACTGGAGATCTAAAATTAACGTTCAGTACCGCAATTGTGATTACAACGGATAACGTACAGAGCAACATGGTAAATAGCAAGTATTTACCAAGCAGAGGCACAGTTATGGAAGTCGGAGGAATAATTTCCACCAATAAGAGGAAAAACACCGTGAGCGACAAAAGAATCGAAATACTTAAAGAAATCTTTTCGCCGGAGTCTGACGGCAAATAAAAAACAAGAACGGAAAGGAACGATATACCGACGCACGGTATTATTAAATTTACTGTGTAAAAAAGAGTTTTTCTACGCAAAGTGATGTTGAATATAATATCGGGATACGGTTCTTCGCAGCAACTGTAGAATTTTTCGTTACGTACAGCGGGTACACGCATTATATGCCATTCTACTGATATGTAATAATCTTGAAGATCTATACCGACATCTATATTATCGGAATCTTGTACTTGAGACAGATGTCTAAGATCAACCTGAAACGATCCAATGTAAGTACGTTTTCTTGTTGCCGAAATTTTATATTTATCCACCATGTAACCGTCGTAGGTCCAAGACCCGAATTTCATAAAACAGGTTTGTTCATCAAAAGGAAAGTATTCTACGTCGATTTCACAAAACGATTTGTAAATAGCTGGCGGTTTCCAAACGACTTTACCCGTGTGATGTAAAATCGCCTTTGTCATGATAGTAACTTCATAATTTCCATCGGCACTAAAACGTACTATGATAAAAGTCAACATCTACGTTTTGAAGGAAGCGATTACTTATTGTAGAGAACAATATCTGGAAGCCAGATATGTTCGGATGGCACGTGTAAGGTTTCTACGCCCCCGTAATCATCAGGATTCCATTTAAGCTTATAATCATTCCATTCCTACGTACAGTTACATTAAATTGTAAGTTATTTTCGAGTTAACCCCTATTTCCATTTTTACTTACTTGTTCCACCCAAACGTTTGTGGTCATTATTTGATTTTTAAGATTCTGAAAAATACGGCAAATCAAAAACAAAAGAAATTAAATGTTTGCGTGGCAGTATATTTACAACATCAATAAGTTGAGACAGCTTTAAGCCCATTTTAACGGTGAGACGGTCTGAATTATTGCCAACAGGTCGTATGAGGCGGTTATAGTTGGACAGGAGATCGTCGTACAAACGTTTAGCGTCCGGATTACCTAAAATCGAAGGTAGTCCAAGTCCACCAAACATTATCCAAGCGAAAACCAATTCCATTTTGAAAATTCACCACTGAAAACAAAAATATATATAATTTTAACGATTTTGCTCGAACACGAAAAACGAAACTTTATTTCATTTTGAAGAGTCGAGTTCAATATGCAATCTGACTTTTTATTAACATAAGTATATCGGGTAAAAGCCAAAAAAGTCCGACCGCGCGCAAGCCTCGGTGTCGAATTTTCATGTCGCATGTCAAAAAAATCCTTTTTTTTTAAATTCCTCTCGAAAGAAGTACATTTTTTGAAAAATAATATTTACGAGAGGAATTTATAAGAATTAAAAAAACAATTATCACCTTTTTTCGACTATTTCGAAAATAGTGCATTCTATCGATAATTAAAAAGAGACACGTTCGGTAAAGAATTTTATATCGATTCCAAAACATATTTTACATTACCGATCCGATGAGAGTAATAACAGAGATAAGAATTTTTATAATTTTTTTTTAACGGTCGCCATGTTGAAACGGGTCGGTCGATTTGGCTGGTTAACGAACTCGTCCTTCGTATTCGTAAAATCAATATGCTGTTCAAATTTCAGTCTCCTACGATCAAAATTGCGATCGGAATCGTGTCCACAAGAAATTGATTATATATATGACCGATCCAAAATGAGTGACCTATATTTTTGTGATCTAGGGGTCGAGATCGGAGATAAGCCAAAAGGACACGTCTGGATGCCGTCATCAGACAGGCTGCAATAACTTTATTTTCTATAAAAATTCGCTAATACTTAGCAGTTTAAAATTATTTGGATAATCACTATTTATTGCCTTTATACCGCAGAATTATAAATTTACTCTATTTTTAATTTAAAAACCATTCGTGTGCCCTTCAACATTGAAAATTTCCCTATTACAAACCTAAAACCAGATAAAAGTTTAATCGCATTTTTATGCGACCGATAAAATACAAAGCAACTAATAAAACGTGTCCGACACCTACTTGCATATCTTATCGGAGTGCAAACAAAGAACTGAAGGTTTTGAAAATGAAAGCGGGATTTCCTAGTACCCACGTATGTGGGTACCCCGAATGTATTTATATATAGAATTCCGGCAAAACCGTTTCATATCATTCGCGTTAATGTTAGTGTTTGTTTCAGTAGTTCGAATTTTAAATTACGGCGTCGTGTGTGCGAGGAGTGCTCGATCGGTTTATAAGGCCTTTTTGCGTGCGAGTACGCGAATGTTGTGTGTTATGTTCTTTAAAAGGATTACAAACAAAAAGGATTAATACGACGAGGAAAGTAGGATCTTTGTCAACTAACTCTCATGTAAATACATGGGCCTTTTAGCTCTAACACAAATTCTCTGAAAATCGAGCTTGGTTAGGCTCTTGTATAGGGACTAGGTTAGGGTCTTGGTTAGGGCTTCCCTCAAACACTCGACGATCCAATTTCGCGAACGAAATTTTATCTTACACACGTTTTCGCAATTACAGTGGTGGGTGAAATACAGTGAAATATGAAACGTAGGTAATAATGCAAGTACGCAGTCAACGAAAAAATCTACGCTCGAAATTGGCGATAGAGGGACAACGATGACGAGAAAAAGTTAGGAAATACAAAGAAAAATTTGGAAGTTTCTAATTTTTTCTTATAGTATGTTACAGACAAGTGACAGTCCCAGCTGCGGCAGTATTAGTTTGCATTTCATGTAAATATTAAAAAAAAACACATTATTTCAGGATTTTAATGTTTTTAAATGATTTGTTATTATTATTTTTTTAATTTCTCTTATTTTGAGAGACTTTACTTTTTTAATGCATTCGATTATGGATAAAAAACGAAATTCGAAGTTTTGATTGTCGCAACAATTTTTGATAATCATTAATTTTTAGGTAGTTACCTACTCTTATATTTATTTAATTTCATGGTCGACTTAAAAATTTTCTAGTTTCGTAAATTTTGTGGTATTTTACATAAACGAATGAAGACAGAGCCAGTTTATATGAAACAATTTTGGATGATTAATACGTGATTTGTATTTTAACAACGACGGGGAGTGGTCGTGTTTGAAAAGTTTTGTGTTGCGTTTAGTGCATTATTATGATTTATTTATTAACAGTTTGATTGTTATTAAATACAGATGTTCCACTTTACGATTGTAATTAAAAATTCTGATGTTACACCGTTGATGGATTATTTAATTAAAGAAATATATCGAGGCGCCGGGCGTCGCGCCATTTTAAAGGGTAAGTTTTATTTTCATTTTATATTGCTTCGTTATAATACTATTATATTTTAGCCCTTTCGTTTAATTATTTTATTTACGGTACTTTCGACAATATTATGCTGTTTTAAGCTATAATACGAAATTACCATCTGACGTCACTATATTACGAATATACGAATTACGAATAATATAAGAAGATGAACTAGTTTCGAAATGGTTTTGAAAATTAGAATCTCTATAGCTTCGCTGGATTTTGAGATTTGTTTCAACTGATTTAGTTACCACATACTACCGTATATTTACTCGGATATAGGTCGAGGTCTTTTATAAAAAAAAAAATAGTGAGTACCCATTGAAATGCCAAATTAATAAAAATACAATCATGCTAGATATAACGTACATTAAAACCACAATAATTTAACCATAATTTTGGTATTCATGCTCAAGTACTTATTATTCATTAAAATATAAGTACATACTTACAATTGTTATTTTTTACTTAGGTTTTAATATTATAATTAGTCTATTTTTGTTGATTATTCAGTAGGTAAATATTTCTTTTAAATTTTAATCACGTCTAATTCTGATGTGACACTTTTTCTATTAAGCTCATGAATAAGTAAAAAATAATATGTTAGGGCTGCCTGTTTTACGCTCGTGCATTTCGATTACTGACGATATATTTGTGTTAGTACCTTTTAGCTATACCTATAAAAATGTTTATGTTTTCTTATTAAGGAAACGGGCTTTAGATAGTCATAAATTGTTCGATACACCTATAGGAAGTTACATTATTTAATAACGTTATTTTCGTTTCGTATTTTGTTTCGAAAATACGAAAAACGAAAGGCAAGGAAATATGAGTCGATATAGTATAAATAGGTACATTTCGGGAGAAAATTAACATACCAATCGGTCTTTTGGAACTATTATTGAATTAATCAAGGTGCCGTTGGTTTTATTGCGTACCTGATTTAAGACACTAGTAATAAAATCCAATCATTTACGAATAAAAACATTTTTGTATTTTACAAGTATAGCTACAAACTTTTCTTTTTTTATTAAAAAAAAAAAATTATTTATTTTTGTTATTGTTTTATTTTCTTTTTTTTAGTAGGTAGGTAATGATTATTAAAAATGTAAGTGGTGAGTTAATTTGTTGTTAATAATTAGTTTCGCAAAAATTTAAGCCGCTTTGTTATTAACAAGTGAAGAGCTTTCGTGCATTAAAAGCGAATAAATAACACCACTTTTAGTAATTCCCCGCGAACAGAGATAAAAAAACACGGTTGCTTGAAAATTATTGAGATCATGATGATGTGAGCTTTTCAAACGTATGAAATACGTACTTTAACATTTCGAGAACCACTAGTTGAGATTTTTGCTTATATTTAATAGAAAATATCATTGACTTCGTTTACAAAACGATTTTTATTTAAATTTTATGAAAATCTACATACACGGCAAAAAGTACAATCTCCTCCAATCACGCTCCTCTTCTAAATAGTCGTCTAACATTGATCATCCTCTTGTTCGTACCATACCAAATTTTCGCAATCTTCGTCGCTTCGTAGATAACATTGAAATGACGCGATGACGCAGTATAAGTCGAGAGTTTTGAAAAATACCATTAGTACAGTCAATCCGGCATTAGACCATGCGTAGGCAGCGATTTTTGTTTTAGAGGGGTCGGTCGTGAGTGTAAAACTGAATTTCCGGGACTAGGGGGTGTTGTCATTTTGAAAATAAGAGAGCAATTAATTTTTATCCCTGTAACCGCGAGTTTCGCAAAAAATTTATAACGTGCATTTTTGTAGATACTACAATTCTTTACAATTTTTATTAACAACTTTTTCCCGTAACATTAACTATTAAGGAAACTAGGGAAAATTGTTTTTGTTCCTAAATCGGATTCAAGGCTCTTTATCGATCCACGACACCATCGGGGTGCGTTCAAAAGTAAATGCCCATCGCACAGTTTTCATTTGCAGTGCATTTTCCAAGTAAAATCTTCTTTAAAGCGCACTTTTCATAAAACTTATTTCCCTTAAAAGAGACCGAATAAAAAAAGTAGATAAATTCAATTGTAAAGAATTGTGTTAGGTATCTGCAAAATAGGCTCTTACAAAATTTTCGTGAGACTCATGTTTAGAAAGATAAATCAAAAACTAATCGCACCCTTAATTTGAAGATGGTCGCCGAATGACCACCCCTAATCCCGGAAATTCAGTTTTACAGTCACGATGGACCTCTCTACAAAATTCAAAACTGCCTATCCAAAATGCACGGTTGCCGGATTGACTGTATCTCGGATGTATCTATGTTGTTTACTTTTATCTCAATTGATTGTGATTAAATTAATTTTAATGTGGGTTTACAAAAAAGGTTACAGAAAAAATTAGAAACGAATGCTAATTTAGACGTTTCGTTGAATAATCCGCATATCGTTTTGTGTTCATTTTAATTTCTACGTATATTTCTAATCGTCATTAATTTACCAGCTTTATTATGAAAAGCGCCGAAATCGATAATGAACAATCTTGAACATAATGAAGCAGCAATCGTTAACAAAACCATTTTAGATTAGGGTAATCTGCTGTAATACGTTTGCACCTTTTATATATAGGTAGTAGGGATGTATTTATGTACATAATTATTGGTTTCGGAGTTTAACTTTTTAAATTGCCATCATCTATAGTGTTTCTATTTTGACAGAAATGGCTAAAACGGTATTACGCTGGCATTTTTATTTTTACTTTCAGCGATAAAATGACCTGGTTTTTAGTTTGTTTCTGATAGCAAGCTTATAATACATATATGAGACACAAATCTGAATACAGTAGAACTGAATTTATCCGAATTAACGAGTACTGGACGTGCTCCGGATATGCAGAAATTCTTGGTATAGTCATAAAAAAGGTTATGTTGTGAAATAAAACGTGAAAATTGCTCTAAAATCATTTCTGTTTTTTTTTATTACAAGAATAAAGTATATTTGAATGGCATATTAATAAAAAATAGGCTTATATTGTATGTATTTTTTACTACAAACAATAAAAAAAAATTATACTGACATACAATTAGAGATTTTTAATTGAATATGTCCAACAAAGTTAGTTGATTTGACGTATAAAATGTAATTTTTTATTTCCCGATAGTAATCCGGATAACTGGAGTTCTACTGTACGTTGTAAATGCATTCGTCTTCAAATTGTAGTCAATTGTAGTTCAATTGTAGTCTTCAAATCTTCAATTGTTCAATCTAGGTAGGATAAGTATTCGTGGCGAACCCCAACACTAGATACAAAGTATATTGTTTTCGATGATCACTATGAAAAATGCATAAATTCACACCTTCAATTGTTATTGAAAGTTGATCACTGCAAATATATGAATAGACCAGCTTCAACTCGCCACTTAATAATAATAAGGGAGAGTGGGGTGAGATTGACCGTCATCAAATCGCCTGGCGTTTTTTAGCTTAATTATTGGCACTAATTAGCGGCTGACGGGTAAAATATCTTCTACTGTAGGCAATGACGAAGGCAAGTGACAATTGCAAAACCGGTAGCAGTCGTGTGTTAGTTTCCGTTTATCGATTGAAAATTTCAACATTTTACGAATTTCAGTTGATGATTACGTTGAATACGAAGGAGTAATGTAAACAACCTGCCGTTTTGCCTAAATGTTTAACATGACTGTATTGAAATCAAATGTCAAGTGTAGGTATCATACGACTACCTATAAAAGAAAATCGCAAAAGCAATACCCGTCCAAACAGTCAGGCATCGAGGATATTTTTTCCGAACTGGAAAACCTAGTTTCGTCCACGTTGTGGGTCGTAAAATTGTTGTAAAATAAGTTTATATTTGACGTTAACGTGTTTCTGTTATCGATTTACCCTAAAATATTTCATAAAATATGTGACGCAATCGTCGACAAAACTTTAGAAACTCGAAGAAGATAAAGGAACAAGAAATATTGTATTGCACTACAGTGAAGTAGTAATTAAGTTTCAATTCTTTACCGTTAAGGTGGAAAACGCTTTTGCTTCTTGTTAAGTCTCGCACTTTGGTCCGCGTTCCTCTATAGAACCGATTAATTATAATATCTCAATATTACGGTCTCGCTAAAGTATCTACGACAAAGATTAGGTATCTTTTTATGATGATGCAAAAGTTGAAAGATTAAAATTATCTTCACTAGATAATATAAAGTAGGTAATAATTTTAGTTCGCGAAATACCTAAAAAAACCTAGTAAATATACGTTTGTCAGAATGCAATTTGTATTTTGACATAATTAAATTTATTTTATTTGAAGTTTGTATATCAAAATCGCCGTTTTTTATATTCCATATTAAATAAAAAATTGTAACTAAAAGCTTTAAAGTTAGGCAGGTAACTAAATATAAACGATTCTTCATTGTAAACAAAAGTAAAAAGTAAAATAAAAATAAAATAAAAAGAAAGTAAAATAAAATAAAATAAAATAGACAGTAGATTCTCGTTAATTCGATATTTATGGGACCTGTGGGTCTCTTCGGACTATTCAAAATAAATACGTAATTAAGGGTTGTTTAATAAGTACAGATCAAGAAATTCCATAAAATTCTACTATCAGGTAGCGTCATATAAATGTGGTATATTTAGATTTTATCTATGTACTAAATCGGACTTGCTTCGTTACATTGACAATATACCTCGTAGTACTTAACATTGCGACGATGCCAAGGCAGTTAAGTAACAACGAAAAATTGCGGATTATTTTCAAAATAGAGGATGAGCGGTCGATTAAAAGATTGACCGAAGAATTCAATTTAAGCGAAACTTATTTTATTCAGGTAATTGCTCAGTTCATACCGCTGACCGTGTAAGCATTTAAGTTGCTGAAAATAATACTGAAACTCTTCCCTGGGCCCCGAAGAATCCCGATATTAATCCCCTCGAAAATGCTTGGGGATAACTGTTAAAAAAATTAAACAATTAAATGTTGTTCCACGAAACAGAAGAGCAAATTAAATGGGTTCTCATAGAAAATACCTGAAATATCCGACAGAAGATCGAAATTTAACAATCAATTCAGTTAACTCACTTTCAAAAAGGTTACACGATGTCGAAGATATAATAATGGAGCAAAGTTACAAATTTTTTATGTTGCACCTATAAGTAATTTGTTTTTTTTATGTTTTATAATCCTAAGGATATAAGAAAAAGGGAGAGAAAACGTTTCCTATACAGAAATTTATTTGTTTATTCAAAAGACTACGAAAATTTCCGTGTAGGTTGGTCCTAAACCGTATAACTTAGAAATTTTAATACGGATACGTCAAGAAAAATCAATTTTTACGCAGCTAAAAAAACACGACTTTCGGTTCATAAGACCTGTACCACATTTATATGGCGCGCAGTCAAAAAAATTAGAAATGCCTCGTGGAAGTTTGTATTAGAGCTGGAATTAACACCCCGAGACGAGACTGGGGGTACTGCGATCTTAGCCATTCGAAATATTTATTTAACTTTGAATTGTGCGCATCATTTTACTCGACACACCACAATCGCTGTTCCGAAATTTTTATGCAGTAATCCAGGTGCTCGTTTCCCCAATAAAATCGTGGATAATTTTATTTTCGGTCTTTGCGAAAAAATGTAATTTTTAATAAGATTTTATCAACACCGACGTCGACTATAATTTTCGAATTTGAAAAATAGAAAAACAACTTCACTTTTTATGGGTATTAAAAATTACTCAAGTTACGAACAAGTTTTACGATAAGTTAAGTGTTTATTAATTTATTACGAACCGGCATTTCGATAAACTAAAATCAAAAATTAAATTGCTCATCATTATAATAACAATAATGATAAAATTAAGGAATTTTTTGTTTAAACCGCCTATATGTTAGTGATTCATTTTCGTGTATTTAATTTCAACCCCAAAGTGGGGGATCGATGTCGCCTCAATAATTTCTATTAGTAAAAAGTCTTAAAAAGGGTGTCATTTGAAAGTACCATGAAATATTCTTAATGAATATATATTTTTTTAAACATCCTTTTATAAAATTTATTTTGCACTATTAAATAATACTTGTTGTTTATACCTACCTATGTTATAATAATATTCATAAAATCTGCATTATTTTATAATGGTTTCATTATAAATTGGTAAATATTTATAGGGATACTAATATTTTTACATTTACATAGGTACACTAACAAAAATAAATTTAAATCGAAAATTTCCACTTAGGTACTTAATTTCAAATAAATCATAATAAATAGATAAATAATGTTAGATATCTCGCATTCTTTCCTTGACTCGAACCCACAGCTGCAACCTTATCAAAGCACTTACGTTACATGCTGGTGATATATGTGGGGACTTGCAAGCGTTTAATTTCGGAATTTTAGTATGAATTACTTCGTCATCGGCGCATGATTGTTAAAAATATGCCTTTCTTTATTTGTAAATTGTGTAAATAATTTAACATCAGTTCGCATTATTTTAGTGGACGTTCGGTAAGGTCCGTGAAGTTAGCAGCACATGAACGGCACAAATTTCGGGACCTGGTCCATTCGTTTGTGCTTCGTTTGTGCCGATTTGTGCCGTAATCAGTTTTTCAGCAACACGAACCGTTCCCAAGTTATCGCGATTTTTAGATGTGCTGCTAACTTCACACCCGATTTTCGGCACAAATCTCGGGACCTGGTCCATTCGTTTGTGCTTCGTTTGTGCCGATTTGTGCCGTAATCAGTTTTTCGGCAACACGAATCGTTCCCGAGTTATCGCGATTTTTAGATGTGCTGCTAACTTCACACCCGATTTTCGGCACAAATCTCGGACCTGGTCCATTCGTTTGTGCTTCGTTTGTGCCGATTTTGCCGTAATCAGTTTTTCGGCAACACGAACCGTTCCCGAGTTATCGCGATTTTTAGATGTGCTGCTAACTTCACACCCGATTTTCGGCACAAATCTCGGGACCTGGTCCATTCGTTTGTGCTTCGTTTGTGCCGATTTGTGCCGTAATCAGTTTTTCGGCAACACGAATCGTTCCCGAGTTATCGCGATTTTTAGATGTGCTGCTAACTTCACACCGATTTTCGGCACAAATCTCGGACCTGGTCCATTCGTTTGTGCTTCGTTTGTGTCGATTTGTGCCGTAATCAGTTTTTCGGCAACACGAACCGTTCCCGAGTTATCGCGATTTTTAGATGTACTGCAAACTTCGCACCTGATTGATCGCACAAATCTTGGGACCTGATCTAACCCTTAATGTTCGTTTTTGCTAGTTTATGTCATTAAGTACCTAATTAATTTTTCAGCAATATTAACCCTTTTTGAGTTGTAATCGCTTGTTTTATTTAAATATTTCATTTCTTTTGTCCATTTACCGTCACACATGTTGTTTACCGTAAATGGGCAAACATGAACTTGTATTAGGGTTATTTATTCGTAAATGGCGATAAATCGTATATTAAAATTAAAGTTAAAATTAATTAAAGAAACTTTACATAGACGTTACCGATGATAAAAGATCGACGTTGTTGATGATGATTTATAAGTATTAATAGTCGAAGCGGCTACCTTCCCCATTAACACCGAAGGTATGAAGTATAAAGTAGGATAAGGACCTACCTATTATTGGAATTTTATTAAGTGTTACAAAAACATTTAAGTAAAATTGCTTATCCAACGTTCGCACCTCCCTACACTTCTAATTTGTTGTTGAACTGAAACTTGAATAAATTCAGGAATTACTTAAATTTTTAAATTCTTTTGTATAAGTAAAATTTATTTATCACTTTGGAGTCGCAGTTAGGTTAACGAAACTAAACTACTAACATGAACCCCTTGTTATTAAATTGACGTGTTTGAGCGTTTAAAGAATAATAATAATTCACGTACCCGAAACATGTTTCGTTTTCGATGTATTAGCTCTCATACATTGTTCCATTCATTAAAAAAATTATATTACCATAGGTACTTACTCCTGAATCTATGTTTTACAGTATGTGTTCTATTTATTTATTAATACTAACAGCAATTGATGAAAACATCAGAAATATTCCCAGAAATCCAGATTTTGCAAACTTTATGGGTTAATTATTTTAACATCGTAATGTTGAGAAAATCTGTTTTAAACTTATTGTATTTTTGCTGAAGTAGTTATGGGAATTTTAAAGGGATTAAATGTGTAGATACTTGTTACGGTACAAATGTGACCGTGGGCAGGAAAAAGATGTTAAGTATTTGAAAATAAGTTCTTTTAAAAACTTATTTAGCATTGATATTTTTATTGCTCATTTTGGAACGTGATGTATTTGCAAGAAGGAATTAAGTTCGTATAGGCGCCATCAGTTATCCATTGCAAAAAATTCGTTCCCATCGGGTAGGCAGGTGCATTAAAACTACTTTTATTGTTGGTTTTACTTCATTACTTCTTTATGTTTAAGGTGATGTTTATTGCATGCTAATATCTATTTATTGCAATAGTAAAGCAATTGGACATATTCGTTCTTTTGACGGCAAAACGGAACGTGATTTTAAAGAAGTATGAAATATTACTACATAGTATACTGCATTTGAAAAACAGTTTTATTGCTTAATTTGTGGTTACCTGCTTTTATCCCTTATTTTAGAGAATACAATTTTTGCAGATGTTAAGAATTTATTATTTCAACATGTTGAGAAAATCTGAGCTTTAACTCTTGTACCTGCCGATTTGGTCTATTTTAGTGCCCTTTTATGGTCAAAAACTTAAATAAATATGCTGGACTTATAGTATTAGAATTAGTTTACGTTCGAACATCATTGCAGTTTTAACAACTTTTTGGTGTCTTGTAAGTGTTTAATTTGAATCTTGTGCATAGAACCTACGAATTTAATATCGGTAAGTCATAAACTTTTAAAATACCTATTTTAGATATTTTTATTTGTATCTAATAAATATGAAAATTAATTATTAATCGGAGTTGGGTTGTATGTGAAAAATCTTTTATTTGTTCTTATACGGAAAATAGAGCCGTTTCAACATTAATAGTACACTCACGCCCCACATTATTCTAATTCCTATTATGATTTTTTTTATTATCATGTAACTATTAGCGGGTTTCTGTTTTTTAATTAATTTTTGTTAATAGTTAATTTTGTTAAATTAATTTTAATATAGAGTGTATACCATATATTTTTGGGACCAAAATGGATATTTAACATAATTGACCTACATATAAATGTTTATTGTTTCGGAGTTATAACGGCCCAAAGATCAATTTAGAAATTTCTTTTTTTTAATTATGTACTTAAACGAAAACAGTTGATGATAGGAAGTTGAAATTTGGCACATAGATATTTTACGAGTTATTCTCACAAGGTAACAAAAATTTCTTTATTTGTATAAAAAATCTAATTAACTTTTTTTTTAAACCCACTAATGGTAACACACTAGTTGTTAATTGTTAGGTTTTAAATTATTAATTAAATAAATAGCGAAAAATAACTAAAAAAAAATACTGTAAATAATAATGTAACGAAATTTATAATATCTATCTACCAAAATAACATAATAAGAAAAATTATTTTAACATTTGTTGAAAATGGCCAGGTACTACATTTTTCGGTGTATTTTATTCAGTTTATACAAACTACAATCAATTTATTTATTAAGCTTTGGTTTTACGTGCTGCCTCGAGTGACATTTTATTATTTTTTATTAAAACTAAGAGATACCAAAATGTATTTAGAAACAAAAAAGTTTTGCTTTCTAATGGGCTTTAATACGAATTAATCCTTTTGTTATTTTCTCGCTGGTTAAAAACTTTTTGAAAATTTTCTAATCACTTATCACTTCTCAAAACTACACTTCTTATGTAAAGAAACAAATTTTTACTCTTTTTCAAGGATAACCTGCAATGAACAACATCTACGTTCCAAATTTTAACTATCATCAACCGTTTTCGTAAAATTTAGAAAAAAATGATTTTGTAGAAGCTATAGGTAAATCTAAAACCGTAAACTTTTGTATATGTATTAAATAATTTTGTGCATATATTTGGTGTATATATTATGTATATATTTATATCTATATTTAACATAATATACCTTAGTAAATTAAGTTATATCGTACCATTTTGGTCCCAAAAATATGTGGTATCATTTTGCACACTTATTACAGATATATCGGATATTTAATATTTTTTTAATAGTAAATAGGAATTAAAGTTAATAAAGTATAGTAAAGTAAAAGTATAAAGTAAAGTAAGTTAATAAAGTTATTATGCTTAATATTATGCTAGATTCAAGATGCCGAGAAAAGGAGCGATTGAACAAACCATCGTAGTTCGCGCTTTACTTTAATATAGAGATGAGCTTTCGCCGTTTATAAATAAGCCAAGTGCTAATATATGGCAACAAATTTAAAATGAATTGAATAATCAAATATCTGCAAAATATTTTTATACATGACATCTTAAACATGAAATTCCCTAATTATTGTAAGTTTTTAATAATAAGTGGCTTTACTGTTTCTGTTACGCAAACATAGTATAACACATTAAATATGCTCAAACACGTCAATTTAATAACAAGGGGTACATGTTAGTAGTTTAGTTTCGTTAACCTAACTGCGACTCCAAAGTGATAAGTAAATTTTACTTATACAAAAGAATTTAAAAATTTAAGTAATTCCTGAATTTATTCAAGTTTCAGTTCAACAACAAATTAGAAGTGTAGGGAGGTGCGAACGTTGGATAAGCAATTTTACTTAAATGTTTTTGTAACACTTAATAAAATTCCAATAATAGGTAGGTCCTTATCCTACTTTATACTTCATACCTTCGGTGTTAATGGAGAAGGTAGCCGCTTCGACTATTAATACTTATAAATCATCATCAACAACGTCGATCTTTTATCATCGGTAACGTCTATGTAAAGTTTCTTTAATTAATTTTAACTTTAATTTTAATATACGATTTATCGCCATTTACGAATAAATAACCCTAATACAAGTTCATGTTTGCCCATTTATGGTAAACAACATGTGTGGCGGTAAATGGACAAAAGAAATGAAATATTTAAATAAAACAAGCGATTACAACTCAAAAAGGGTTAATATTGCTGAAAAATTAATTAGGTACTTAATGACATAAACTAGCAAAAACGAACATTAAGGGTTAGATCAGGTCCCAAGATTTGTGCGATCAATCAGGTGCGAAGTTTGCAGTACATCTAAAAATCGCGATAACTCGGGAACGGTTCGTGTTGCCGAAAAACTGATTACGGCACAAATCGACACAAACGAAGCACAAACGAATGGACCAGGTCCCGAGATTTGTGCCGAAAATCGGGTGTGAAGTTAGCAGCACATCTAAAAATCGCGATAACTCGGGAACGATTCGTGTTGCCGAAAAACTGATTACGGCACAAATCGGCACAAACGAAGCACAAACGAATGGACCAGGTCCCGAGATTTGTGCCGAAAATCGGGTGTGAAGTTAGCAGCACATCTAAAAATCGCGATAACTCGGGAACGGTTCGTGTTGCCGAAAAACTGATTACGGCAAAAATCGGCACAAACGAAGCACAAACGAATGGACCAGGTCCCGAGATTTGTGCCGAAAATCGGGTGTGAAGTTAGCAGCACATCTAAAAATCGCGATAACTCGGGAACGATTCGTGTTGCCGATAAACTGATTACGGCACAAATCGGCACAAACGAAGCACAAACGAATGGACCAGGTCCCGAGATTTGTGCCGAAAATCGGGTGTGAAGTTAGCAGCACATCTAAAAATCGCGATAACTCGGGAACGGTTCGTGTTGCCGAAAAACTGATTACGGCACAAATCGGCACAAACGAAGCACAAACGAATGGACCAGGTCCCGAGATTTGTGCCGAAAATCGGGTGTGAAGTTAGCAGCACATCTAAAAATCGCGATAACTCGGGAACGATTCGTGTTGCCGAAAAACTGATTACGGCACAAATCGACACAAACGAAGCACAAACGAATGGACCAGGTCCCGAGATTTGTGCCGAAAATCGGGTGTGAAGTTAGCAGCACATCTAAAAATCGCGATAACTCGGGAACGATTCGTGTTGCCGAAAAACTGATTACGGCACAAATCGGCACAAACGAAGCACAAACGAATGGACCAGGTCCCGAGATTTGTGCCGAAAATCGGGTGTGAAGTTAGCAGCACATCTAAAAATCGCGATAACTCGGGAACGATTCGTGTTGCCGAAAAACTGATTACGGCACAAATCGGCACAAACGAAGCACAAACGAATGGACCAGGTCCCGAGATTTGTGCCGAAAATCGGGTGTGAAGTTAGCAGCACATCTAAAAATCGCGATAACTCGGGAACGATTCGTGTTGCCGAAAAACTGATTACGGCACAAATCGGCACAAACGAAGCACAAACGAATGGACCAGGTCCCGAGATTTGTGCCGAAAATCGGGTGTGAAGTTAGCAGCACATCTAAAAATCGCGATAACTCGGGAACGGTTCGTGTTGCCGAAAAACTGATTACGGCACAAATCGGCACAAACGAAGCACAAACGAATGGACCAGGTCCCGAGATTTGTGCCGAAAATCGGGTGTGAAGTTAGCAGCACATCTAAAAATCGCGATAACTCGGGAACGATTCGTGTTGCCGATAAACTGATTACGGCACAAATCGGCACAAACGAAGCACAAACGAATGGACCAGGTCCCAAAATTTGTGCCGTTCATGTGCTGCTAACTTCACGGACCCCGTTCGGTATGTGTTATGATCGTTTTCGAACTGTAAACGTGCTTTGAATGGTTTATTCTACTTGGAACTCTCTACAATTCGGTTAATCGCCACTTTTATTAATTAAATTTTTAAGATTTATTGAAAATAATTCAATGCGTGTAAAATAGGTACATACTTACTACTATTTGTATCTACATATATATTACTTTGCATAGCCGTGTGCAGCTTTTTAATAAACGGAAAAATATTAACAATTACATAACAAAAGAATAACAAGAGTGTATCGTTTTAAGAGTCGTCAGAGAGTAATGAATCGAGAAGTAATGATCGGCCTTTAAAAATTTGAACAATATTATCTGTAAAAAAAAATTTCAGTACCGCTACTGCTTATTATTTGCAATTTTTGGGGTGGCATCGACTCCCTTTTTAAAGATGAAGTTAGACAAACGAAAATGAGTCACTAACATGTCACCCTAGCAAATAAAATCGAGCGCTTTTTGAAAAAATCAATTTATACGTCACCTCAAAATACATGAAAATGCATTTGGTGTCCGGACGACTCGGCGAAATTTGTTAGGCTTACGGGAAGCCCAAAAATGCCCTATTTTGAATTTATTTAAAATAAAATCGATTATAATAGTAGATAGAGCTTTTGTTATTTTTTATAGGTAAGAACGATTAGGGTATTAAAACCCTAATTTTGTCTCGGCGAAGAGGAGGGGGTCAGTCAATTCTAACTCTAATAATACGGATTTTCATAAGACATTTCTAATTTTTTTGATTGTATATTTACGTACATACAAAGCTCAAATATTTATCTATTAAAAAAAGTTAATATCGAGGTTCATAATATCGTACTTGTTAAATTTTAAAGAAGTCTTTTAAAGATTTTTCTTGCACATTAAAAATGTGCGTTGCTGACTATTCTTTCCGAGCGAGATGCGTCGGATTACAAAGAGTGCCGGAATTAAGATGTGATGTTCTATTACATGACAAATGTTTTGCTCCGTTTCATACTAAGTAAATTTTGATAATGTAATATGCCAATGTCCCTAAAAAGGGACGGCCGTTTTTAAGGACACTAAGGATTGAAATACAATAAAATTAATTTTTTACTTTAGTATAGTCATACTTATTTATAATAACTTAATTTTCAATTAAAAATCATCACCAAAAAGTTTTGGCGGGTAATGGGTTAACGCGATTTTATTGTATTAAGGGTCGATCTTTCCATTTCCCGATAAATTTATCTGACAGACATTTACCATGGAAACGTTTGTTCGAACAATTTGTTTCCATTGTAAATATCTGTCGGATAAATTTATTAGGAATAATAACTGTTGTTGGGTGGTATTTGAAACCTTTAATTTCACCGCGAATTAATTAAATGCTTATAAAATATTGTCCCGTAAGTTACAGCATGTTAAGGTTAGGGAAAAATCGACGTCTATTCGTTTAATTGCAAAATTTGAATTTCCACAAGACATCACATTCAAGAAACTGTTTAATTAATATTTCGTGAGTTAATCTTATCAATAGCTCTTAGCTCTTAGCTTAGCTGTTATCAATAAATAATAGATACGTTGTGTGCATATCCGGTGAATTTTATTTTTAAAAATATCTCGTTTTGTAAAACTTTGACATGTGTAGGTATCTGATGATGAATTCAAAGAGACGTGAAATGTACTAGGTATTATGAATTTAATTCGGCGTTGATTTTTTAATTGAAAATTCAGATATCCCTTCAATCATTAGCGTTTGCCTGTAAATGTTTAATTTTAAGGTAATTAATCCAAAATGTGAACAGTGAAATATTTCGAATCGATTGTAATAATAGAAAATTGGATAATCCTATTCGGAAACAAGATACAGTAAATTATTTATTATTTTTTTTAATTTTATTTTAGGATTGCCACAATCAGTTTAGATTGTAATGAGAGTTAGATACATCATTTTTACTTTCTTAATTTTTATTAAAATAATGACAAATGACAAGATTTAATCGAAATTCGATAAAAAGAGAAAGTTAATGTTGAAGTATTCCTATTTTTTAAGGGAGAACTTTTGGATAACATTTTCGCTGAAATTTTATTAGTTTTGTCAAGGACTTGGTTTCAGAATACATTATTTTAATTTTTGGTTCCCTTTGATAATATCACATGAGCGTCTTCGAATTTAATTTAATTTAAATTTTAGTTTTTTCGAAGTAGTACCCAACTATCGTTAAGTACTTGTAATGATCTATTATATCTTAAAGAAAACGATTAGGTATTATTATTAAATACGAAATTGCGGAAGAATTTTAAATAGTAAAATGTTTAAAATATTGGTTAATATTCGTACGTACGTGACGGAATTTGTAATTAATTTTTATATTGTAAGTATGTAGGTCGTTTGATAAGTTTGATAAATTATGAAATGACCCCAAAACGCTTTTCGTGCCGTCATAGTTGGCAAATGTCACTCTTCAAACTAGGTCAGGCCAAATTTCAGCCAGAAACGACGTTTTATTTACGTTTTACAGTCTTTTGAAGCGTACGTTGCAGCAATTGCCACAGAAAAAAAAATTATTTGAAGAGGTGGACAGCTGTTTAGATCAAAGTATAGTTGAATGAAGGCCATGTTGTATTAGCGTCGAAGACTGTTCATTTTTGAATAAATTAGTTGAAATGTGACCGAACGTGCACTGAAAACGAAGTGCGCTTAGGATGATACCCAATTGAAGTCGCCACGATGGATATCGTTGAAAAAATCTACAAAAATAACAACAAGAGAAAAACGGACAAGATTGGTGGTGGGCAAAAAACTGCTTTTTTTTTATCAAAAGACAACGCGTCGTCCCATAATCGACTTTTGCAACGACAACATTTTACGAATTAAGGCTTTGAATTGATTTCTTATTCACCCTATTCTTCGGATTTGGCCACGTACGACCACTTCCTGTTCTCAAACTTAAATATTTGTCTCGGCGATGCGTATTTTGCAGCTTTTGAGAAAAGCCGCTTTTTCGATGGGACGAAAATATTGAAAACTCGCCGGACCAAGTGATTTATATATCTCAATCGAGCCTCTACGTTGGGAAATAAAATCGATTTTCCGATAAAAACGGCGTTTAACTTCCTTTTCTATCGTACTTATCAAACGACCCACGTACCTAATTTTAAATAATTTATTTATTTAAGTGTTATTTATTATCGATTCGTTTCAGTCACATCTATTAGCTATTAAGAATAAACACGCGGAAAATATTGGTCACCTTAAAGGTCAAATTTTGATTATTTTTTTTTAAACAGCTGCCAACGTTGTTTTACACAATTTTAAGTAAATAGGTAATAGCAAAGGAAAAGTTTGATAATTATTCATTTATTAAATATATTGGTTTAATAAGTTTTATGTTAAAATACCTACGTTAACCTAAATACGTAATTTTAATAAGACGTCATCGAACTAAATTTTTAGTTAATTTCGATAAAATCATTGTTTAATCAATTAATGTTATTATTAAAACAATAGGGTTATTTTGGTGTAATAATTACTTGACGACTAAATAATACTCCTATTTAAATTTTAAATTTAATATAATTCCCTTATCAACAACGGTAACTCGCTTTAGTTTATCTTGCAATTCAAGGGAACTGGAAGTTTTAAATAAAAAATGAGCAACGTATAAATGCAATATCTTTTCTCTCTCTTAACGTTTTGTTTGGTAGTTATTTATAAATAATATCTATTATTACCTATATTTTATGAATTGTGTATAGATACTTAATAAAATAGTAGATATAATTTAATAATATACCTACAGGTTATTTTAAAAATAAAAACATTAGAAATTGTTATTCAATGCTTACCTATAAAAAATTCGTTTATCCATTTTTAATTAGAAGTCTGCATAGGTATTTGTTTAAATGTTTGATTTAAATTAAATAAACGATTCACGAAATCGAAGCTTTGTCGGCGAATGTGATGGAACTGATCCCAATGAAAACGTACAAATTTTTCGATGGGGTGTGCCTTTATTAAATCGGTACATGCAAAACCTTACTCGTAATAAATTTTCGGTAGGTATTTAAAATTATACGCTAATGATAAATGCAGAGAGATCGGCGTGTACTTATTTATCCGCGGTAAAAGTTCGAATATTTCGAGTGCCAAAAAGTATAATTTATTTAACAAAGACATCCGCGTACGCCCACCTCGAAATCTGTTCGTCGACGATGCACTTTACCTGCATAATTTCCAAAACGAGGCCTCGACGTAAAATTCTATAAACTCCTTTTTTCTTACATACTCCAAACGTTCCTAACGACGAATTCGATCCTAGGCTGATACATTATCGGGCCCGTCACTTGTAGTACGCATCAAGGGTTGTACACCACCCTTTGCATTTCTAGCTACTGGGGCGCAGCATCCCTTACCAATTCTTTGGAGGCGGCGGCAGCAGGCGAGCGTCACCGAAACTTGTTAGTCAATAACGGGTCGGAATTGTAAAATGTGGGAGGGATGTATCAACTAACTTTATTATTATACGAACCGATATATAAACAATAAATTAGGTACTAATTAAAAATATGAAAAACGCGAAAAAATATTTATCGATCCTTAGCACGGTTTGCAAATTGTATCTAGATCGAAAATTATGGACCGAACAAACGACGACTTATGAAAAACCTATCGAAATACCTAAAAGTTTTTCATTGTTTACCTGTACGACGTGAAAAACGACGAAAGGACTTGGAATAATATTGACCGGCGTTTGTTATTTTTTTATAAACGTTTAGTGCGACAAATTAGTTTACATGTAAAAAATTCGACGCCAACGTTCTTTATTTGTATAGAAATTAGCGCGAATGTAAGTTTCTTATTTTTTTTTCTTGTAAACCATTCATTTACCAAGCGAATCGTTTACGTATGCAACATGCGGTTGATGACAATAACGATGATATTATTAATCTTAATTCGTTATCAAAAAGTTTTCTCCAAAATAAGAGATACGAGTAAAATACTTGGTAGTCGTCAAAAACGGTTTCTAATATTTGAAGAGGGTGTTAACTGGGTTCAAGTAAGCGTAGCTCATCGGGGATGTATCAAAAGAGAGCTTGTAAATGGTCTTCTTTAAAGAACAAATACAAGAGCTTTACGATACATTTCCTATATAGATGAAATGTTTTTATATACAATTACAAACAATATAGTAATGGAATATATTAGATGGTGGTTGGAATTGGATTTCCTGTGGAACTTCGTTATGAAAGTGTCACATGGGGAGCTACATTAAAAAGCTATTACCTTTTGCCAACGAATAGCAACGATATTTTACGACCTAATTTAAATATTGCCCGTAACAATCCTTTTAGTACAAGTAGATGGGAAATTTATTCCCTGTTGAAGAATTTCATCGATAGGTAGGTAATTTGTTTGAAACTTTCCCGGGCAGATACGATAATTTAAAATTAAAGATTTAATCTAGGAAATGGGAAAGTTTGTCTTATGAGGGCTATTTGCGAAGCATCGGTAGTTCCGTTTGATTTGAAAAGCGGCCTGTTGGCGGAAATATTGCATGTTTTGTTGACGTAAGTTTTGTTAGATATCAATAATAGGTAAGTACAAGAGAAGAATTGAAATTTCATTTTAGTCCGTCAACCACTAAGGAAGTTGTCGTAAATCACGGCGACGTTGAGTATTATGCCGCAGAAGAAATTGGAAAACGTTCTAAGAATTGCGTAACCTTATTTCCAGATTGCAATGTTTATATTTTAGAAAAATTAACTAAGGATACTAAGGATGTTGTAAAAATTATATTATTATCTATGGCCTATCCAAACCTATATGCAATTCACGTCATCAAAAAAAAAGAAGCTCACTAGATTGTTTATTTGTAATTCGGTTTAAAGTTTGGAAAGTGACATATTCTATAGATGATTTACTTGCGCACACATTAGATGGCATAAAGAAAAACTACAATTTATTAGAACAGGTGACAGCACTGTGTGAAACGTCATCATCTAGTAAACCTTTCATTGATGACGTAGTTGCATATAGGTTTGAACGAAATTTAGTAATAAATTTAGTAATAAAAAGTAATATTTCGTTTTCTGCCGAGAGAAAAATCATCATTTTCTAATGCCATACTGGCTTTATATAAAATTTCATTTGGTTTACTAATTGTTAGCTGAAATCTTTGTATTGTCAGAACAAAAGATTTAGGTAATACGATGGGAAGTTCTTTTGTTTTTATAAAAATCAGGAGCCAAATTTAAATAATGTGCACGACGCGATGGGAAAAGGTTTTGTAAAATAACATGTCGAGTAACATAAAGACAACTAACTTCGTTTATTATGTAAAATGAAAAAGTGTTTTTGATTTCAGCGCTTAAGTATTTAAAGTTATTTTGATCGAAATTATTTTGAAATGTTTTTTTTGCACTTTTCATCGATTACATTGAAACTTATAACTTATTTTGATTTCGTTTATCGTTTAGATGTATCGGTTTCTCACACAAAATCCACTTAACGTATTTTAGGCCTTTTGATACGATGAAATAGATACGCCTCGACTTGTTTGTCGGTAGGTAATTGCGTTTAGTAAACAGCTTTATTTAGGTAATGATTTTATTTCAGACAGATTAAGGAATAAATTGGAAAAAAATTAACGATTTATTGATAACGATGCAGCAATAATTAAGCTAGAGTCGACAAATTGAAACTTTTTGCGACCGATACGAATCGAAATGCAAGGGGCTCTTGATAATACGCCAGATATGGGACCGGATGGGTATTGAATTATCAAAAATTATGGATTACCGAGGGTAGATTTAAAACAATACTAAATACAGTTTTGAGCTTCAAGAAATATATTAAGTCGATTCTTTTACGCCTAGTTGCGTAATAACGGAACGAGAGCAATTGCAATGACAAACAAACAACCCCTCGCGCTTTATAACGGCAATATCTACTGTCGGATTACCAAACGTGTCGGACTATCAAATGTCGGATTATCGAGAGTTTCCAGTATATAAAGTAGATACCATGTAATTTTGCGTGCAGAATTCTTCATCACGTGTGGATTTTGAGTTATAGAATATTAATTTTTGATTTTATTCCAAAAAAGTGAGCGAAACGAGACATTCGAAGGCAAAAAAGAATTTTATTTACAGATAAAATACGATAAATCTGCTGTTGACGATATTTTTGAAAAATCTATATGACTCACCTTTTATCGTAAAGAATCAGCAATGATTTCCCACCTTAAAGTTCACCTGATTTGTTCATATTGTTGTATGTTGTTAGGATGTCTTGGTGAAACGTCTTTCCTTGTTCGCCACTACATACTATGTGCGTGTATATACAGAAACCCGTAACACATACATTCGTGAGTAGATCCGACCTCGTCTAACATGTTGTTATCGTAACGCGACATCTTGATCACGCGTTTTCCGCATGCATTTGTTAATATCTACTGCATAGGTTGGGTGAATAGACTATAGGTACGTTTTTATACTTTCGGATGACGTATTTGTTGTAAAAATTTTCATAGATATCAAAACTGTTTGCGAGATATTATTTTTTGAATAACGTTATAATTCAAATAATTTTCTAGAAAATATTATTGGATAGTGTGTTTAGTAATGACCCTATGATTAAAACGTGGCCGTTTGTTATTAAATTACGGGTGCCGTTATTCTTCTGTTTTCTTATTTTCGACAAATTAGAATGATTAGAATGAATTTTATGATTTTTAGAAAAAAAAACTTAATGTTCCGTGACGTTTGCGTACTTAAATCATAAATAAATTAAAATTCACTTAGGGGTTTATGTACAAATTAATTTAACTCGCTGAGTTTTTAATTAAAATTTATTGTTATTACATGCGTGAATTCACAAAAAGGACCATACTGTAAAGGAACATGCGGGATACTTCTCTGTACAATTATGATTTTCGTTTGCGGCTAAATCATATTCGTCTTCGTTATCTGAGATTCTGTACGGCTTAACTCTAAAATCCGTACGTATTAATAAAATTTGCAACGTTAAATGCAATCAAAACCTAAATACCTAAATATTGCCTTGATAATTTCTTCCATAAACGTGCCCATTTTTTTATATGACATTAGATTCACTTCACATATTATTTTTAACAGACAAGTCTTTCCGTTCTGATTTTGCCTGAAATTCAAAAATTAATAGTAACGAAACGCCTACTAAATTCAATTTACGAAACGTACGCGTTGAGAAATTTTTCAATTTTTCCAAAGAGATCTCTTCTAGTTCGTCTATGAGTTTCTTTATAAACAGGATGACGATTACCGATTGGCGCTTCCTTCATCACGTTATTAAATTTGAAAAACGGTCTAACCGTTAGGGCGTCGTAAATAGGCCGGTAATCGATGTATTTCCCTTTCAGCTGTTCCCGATAACTGGTGTCAGGATTACCGGTGTAACTTAATTTGGTATACCCCGGTTTGTACGAATTATTTTTAGAAGCCGCGATCGATTGAAAAGGATCGTAGTATAATTTTTGGGGTTTGTTGTTTGTTTTCCAGCCAGCTCCGGTTTGCGAACTTTCCGGCTTGTCGATGCGCTTCAGGGGGATTTTCCTCCTATAGAAATTTATAGGTTTGTGAGGTAGTTCCCAGGCTAACGCGGCCGTCCAGCCCATCGTAAATATACGTCCCATTCCTAGAGACGGTGTGGTTAAACAAAATACTAAAAGAAAAATTTATAAATCCGGTTAGAGACACAAGTACACATACGGACCGAGTTGCAGTGAGCTGCCTTCCGGAAAAATTAAAAATCTTTTCTTCCTAGAAAGTATTTTTTGATCGCTTCCGTTTTCGAAATTTTTTTCCGAAGTAGAAATTTGAGGATATATACCTAATAAAAATATAAATAGAGTTCCAAGTGTCGCTTTCATATCGTCAAGTTTAAATTGTGTTGCAATCACTTTAGATGTACACCGTTAACTAGAGTGTTAATTAGAGTACCGTATTAAAACTGTAAAGTAACGCATTGTACTAATAGTACCTAATACCCATAAAAAGTTGTCTTATTAATTTTTATCATGTAAATAATTGAATTGTACAGTTTTAAAAATATTTACAACATTTTATTAGTAAATACTTTAATAATAATTAATTTTAATCGTTAGTCACAGATTTAATTAGTTTTCTTTAAAATTCTTATAAACATTTAAACCTATAAAACACATAAAAACTTACCATGTTAACGAATTAAACAATGCAGGTACTTACTACAGTGAAACCTCTATCTGTGGACACCTCTCGTATGTGGACACTCCCATATTATGGACAATTCTAGGTATCCCAAATCATTTGCTTAAGATTATATAGAAAATATACCTCTAGATTGTGGACACTCTCTAATTCGGACATGGACAGTCACACGCGGCCCCTCATTACACACAAACCTCTTTATTTTGGACAATTAAATAGAAAATAAAAATAAAAACCATTTGCACATTTTAGACTTTTAAGAATTTATGTTAAAATATTTTTTCTTGAAAAGACTTATTACTCACAATAGAAAAGTTTCTTTGGAGTAATCTTGATTGGCATGTGATTGTTAAAAATAAATACAAATTTAAAGGATTGGTTTGAACGACTGTTGGTACTTACGTGTGGATTTACAACAAGAAGCATTAAGGGTAATTATGTAAATTTCTAGAAATCTGTTAGCAACACATATAATTACGGGTAAAGTGTATTTTTGTTTAGTTGCTCAATTTTTCTCGCGTTGTTAAGATAAATTCGCGAAAAGATCCGACAATCGGCCAAAAAATCAAAATGATTAACTTTAATAAAAGTAAAAAGTGAGGCGTTAGAAAAGTAGCGGAATATTTCGAGATATCGAAAAGTACTGTAGCCAACATATTAAAACGAGAAATCGATTTGCGGAAAGTATGGCAAGAAAATAAAAATCCAAAGTTAGCGAGACAGCGAGAAAACAAACGGTGCAAATATCGATCAGATTGTATATGAATGGTTTTCCCGAGTCCGTACAAATAATCTGCCCGTATCTGGACCACTCCTGCAGGAAAAAGCTAAAGAAGTTGCAAAAGAATTAGGTTTGGATGGTTTTCGTGCTTCAAATGGATGGCTTGAAAAGTTTCGTAGTCGTCATTCAATTTCGTTTAAAGCTATTTTCGGTGAATCAGCCGTAGTTAATCAAGAAACTGTTTCTACATGGATCCAGAAGTTACCTGAAATTATCAAAAATTTCTCTCGAAGACATTTGGAACCTTGATGAAACTGGACTATATTTTCTTGCTCTTCCCAATAAAACAATACGTTTGGTGACTCTTGTAATGGCGGAAAAATATCGAAGGAACGTTTAACGGTTATGTTTTGTATAAATATGACGAGCGATCGTGAAAAGCCGCTTGTTGTGATTGGGAAATCCGTCAAACCCCGTTGTTTCGAGGAATTAAAACCTAACAGTTTTGACGTAATCTGAAAGGCAAATAAAAAATCGTGGATGACCAAAGAACTAATGATGGAGTGGTTTCATCAATTCGACCGCAAAATGAAAAAGTAGAATAGAAATATTCTGTTATTTCTTGATAATGCAACGTCTCATCCGGATGTTACGTTAGAAATCGTAAAGTTGATATTTTTCCCTGCTAATTGTACTTCCGTTATTCAGCCGCTTGACCGGGGTATTATTAAAAGTTTTAAGGTTCGTTATCGGAGTTTACCGTTGAAGCATTTGGTAGCGTCATCGGAATCTTGCGGAAGCAGCAGTTTGTTTTTAAAAAGCGTGAACGTTCTTCAATCAATTCAATGGATAGTAACTTCTTGGATGCAAGTTCCGAATGATACTATAAAAAACTGTTTCCGTAAAGCTGGTTTTGCGGGCGAGATAGTGAACATTGAAGATCCAGAAGAGGATTTAGATTTGGCTACTTTAGCCAAATTATTAAAAGTAGACAGAAATAAAATAGAGACTCCAGAAGAATACGCAGAAATCGACAGTAAGGTGCATACAGAAGATACAACGTGTGAAATAATAGACATTATAAATTCTTTTAGTGATAGTGATTCATCGGACAAGAAGAAGATGCAAATCGGATCGATGAAAATATGAGTGAAATCGGCGTATATCAAGATTTACATAAAATTTCCAATTTTTCCGAAGCACTCTCGATTACAAAATCTTTAAAATCATTCTTTTTAAATAAAAATAATCCAAAATTAGTAAATATATTAAGTTCTTTACAAATAGAAGTAGAAGACTGCATTTCGTTTGCCAAGTGCAATCAAAAACAGGCAAAGATAAATGACTTCTTTCAATAATTTTGCAATAGGTATAATATTTTTTTTAATGTTTATTTATAATAAATTTTCTGCTATATTTGCATGATAAATGCAAATATGTATTTTTTATATAATAAAATTTGAAGACCTCTCCCAAATGTGGACGCTTCCCTAATTTGGACACTTTATTTGGTCCCGGAGGTGTCCAGATTAAAGAGATTTCACTGTAATAATATTTTATTATCTAACAAATATTACATGACAAAAAACGTCGAAACACAATTTGTTGTTAAAACGTACCTATATCAATTTTTGAATAAATCGTGAATTATCATTGTTTAAATAAACAGGCGACATTTTAAATAACGGGATATTTTAACTTCGTTAATGGAACCTAATTAGCGGTACGATGCACGCGTACCTTTTAAATCGTCGTACCTGTTCACGTTCGTTTTTATCACAACATGAATTGGTTTTGCCTCGCTTTTTTACACGGCTCGTTTTTGATGTTACAATTAAACGTAGTCGTTTCTAGAAATGAAAATTTTCCGCTCCCGCGCCACAAGCGATATCTTGTTTTTCCCGAAGGCGCTAGTTTATCTGTAAGTTTTTCATTATTTCTCATAGTCGGTTTTAGATTCGAAGTTTAATTCAAAATGTTCGTAGGTCGCTATATGCTTAACGGCCCAAACAACTTTGCCGGAACAATTTTTTACGGAAGCTATAAATTGGGGCATCGCTTACGATCTTCCAAACGACTCTTCCATTCTTCGAGAATTTTTTTATGCAAAGCATATAATGCAAAGAAGAAATAGGCGCGACTTGTACCAAAAAATGGAAGTTATTATGGACTCGTAAGTGAGAGATATACGAATGTAAGTTTGAGATTTAAATTTAACATTATCCGTTTACTTACGCAGAATGGGTTTTAACGGACGTTCTTGTGTAATGAGAGCCCTTTGCGAAGCTTCCCGTTACTTCTTGAACAATAAAAATGATTTAATAGAAGAATTAATTAAAATCGTTTTTAAGTGAGTAACGTACATAGTCGATAATTTGTTGTATCTAATCCGGTTTTCTAGTTTTCCACTTCAAAAAGTTATGGCTTGGGAACCAGAAGAACACCGTTTGTATCATTGGGCTTATCGTGTGGGCCGTGAAAATGAACATAAAGACTGTTCCTACGTATTTCCGGATTGTTCACTTTCTTTACTGGATATGGCGTTGGGACAATATTCCGATTATATCGACGGTTACACTTAATATTAATTTATAAGTAACAAGAAAAATTAAAGATCTTATTAATATACTGTTTATAAAAAAGTCTCCATCCACATGACTTAGATTGTAAAATTAATAAATAATAGATAGGTAATTACTATTTTTAAACTATTCCCATCTCATGTTTAAGATAAGCTGTTTTTAAACGTACTTTTGGTTAACACTTACTTACGTTAAAACTATCAGGTGTAGTTATTAGTTAGTGACGTGTAGTTACTAAATTTGGTGCTTCACAAAAAAATGTCCAGTTATACAAAAATCGGTACATAATCGTAATTCGGCGTTTAAAAAGGCATTATAATCACGCACAATCATAAATAGCTGGGTAAAGTTGTGGAGTAATTTTATTTAGCATTTGTTTTAAAATGTTTTGTCAATTTCTAGAATATCATTCTACATATTGGGACAATTAAAAAACTCTATATGTATAAACATGTGTCCGAAATCCATGTTTTCGAGTTATGAGCAGTTTTTGTATCTAGGGCTTCGCCACATTTCCTTGTACAGTAGACTTTCACTAATTACTGATTACCGAAATCGCCGGATTACTGGAAGGTTTATCAAAAATAATGAATTTTAATATTACAAACTACTGTAAGTATTAAAAACGACAAATAAACTGAACGTTAAATACGAACGCGGTGGGCGACTAAAGAGGTATCGAAAATATATTGTTTTCGCTCCTCCAGGCTCTACTGAGATTTTCTCAGATTCAGATTCTACTGAACTTGCGAGACAGCATCTATCTCAAGTTTTTGGTGGTCAATGGTTAGGCCGAGTGGGCCTATTCCACGACCGACACGTCCTCAACTCAATCCATTGGACTTTTTTCTTTGGGGGTATTTGAAAAGTCAAAAGTGAAATAAATTTCATAAAACTAGTTTTACCGTGAAGACACTTATCAAAACATAAACAACACTTGAAAAAACTCCTTATTTCGGTGTTTGTTGAACATGTTTTACCGTGTGGACGCTCGTACGGTAGATAAAACTTGTTGTGAAAATGTTTGGCCAAGTTTAACTTCTAAAAATTTGTTTTATTTACATTGTGGAGGAATTTTGTGACAAGTTTTATAGTGAAGACTCTTAGCAAAACTTGTTTGTCAAACTTTCATCAATCAATTAATGAGAATGACCCGCGTAACGTCATTAAGTTTGACCACGTATAATAGGCTATCTATACGTCATACTTGACATACTTGGTATCTAAAAATTCGACCGCGAGCAAGCTTCTGTATTGAATGTTTATGTCGCATGTTACAAACTCCTTTTTAAAATTTTTTTTTCAAAAGATATACATTTTTTGTAGAATAATATTTACCGATTTACCGATATTAACCGATTTTGAAACGGATCGGTTGATTTGGCTGGTTAACGAATTCGTCCTTCGTTTTCGTAAAGACAATACGCTGACCAAATTTCAGCCTCCTACGATCAAAATTGCGACCGGAATCGTGTCCACAAGAAATTGATCATATATGACCGACCCAAAATGAATGACCTATATTTTTGTGATCTAGGGGGTCGAGATCGGAGAAAAACCAAAAGGACACGTCTGGATGCCGTCATCAGATAGGCTGCAATAGCTTTATATTCTATGAAAATTCGCGCAAAAAACAGTTTAAAATTATTTGGATAATCACTATTTACTGTCTTTATACCGCAGAATTATAAATTTACTCTATTTTTAATTTAAAAACTAATCATGTGCCTTTCAACATTGAAATTTTCCTTATTAAAAACCATAAACTAGATAAAAATTTAATCGCATTTTTATGCGACCGATACAATACAAAGCAACTAATAAAACATGTCCTACACCTACTTGCATATCTTATCGGAGTGCAAACAAAAAACTGAAGGTTTTGAAAATAAAAGCGCGATTTCCTAGTACCCACGTATAAACTCGAATGCATTTATATACAGAATTCCGGCAAAACCGTTTCAGATCATTCGCCTTAGTAGTACATAGCGGTAGTATTTGTTTCAGTAGTTCGAATTTTAAATTACGGCGTCGTATTGCGGCGTCGTGTGTGCGAGGAGTGCTCGTTCGGTTTATAAGACCTTTTTGCGAGTGAGTGCGCGAGTGTTGTGTTGTGTTCTCTAAAAGGATTACAAACAAAAAGAATTGATACGACGACAGAAAAGTAGGATCCTTCTTTGTCGACTAACTCTCCATGTATTTATAAAGTATAAATGCATGGACCTTTAAGTTCTAACACAAATTCTCTGAAAATCGGGCTTGGTTAGGCTCTTGGATAGGGACGAGGTTAGGGTCTTGGCTAGGGTTTCTATCAAACATTCGACGGTCCAATTTCGCGAACGAAATTTTATCTTACGTCCGTTTTCGCAATTACAGTGAAATACAGTGAAATATGAGAAGCGTAAGTAGAGGTACGTAATAATGCAAGTATGCAATCAACGGAAGAATCCACGTTCGAAATTGGCGATAGAGGGAAAACGATGACGCGAAAAAGGTAGGAAATACAAAGAAAAATTTAGAAGTTTATAATTTTTAGTAATTTTTTATTTATAGTATGTTACAGACAAGTGGCAGTCTCAGCTGCAGCATTATTATTTTGCATTTTACGTAAGTATTAAACAAAATTATTTCAGGGTTTTAATTAGTTTTAAATGTTTTTTGATTTTTTTTTGTTAAACGAGTTTAACAAACATGTTTTACCGCGAAAACGCCGCTTAAGGCATTTATTGAGGCATCGATTGATCAGAAATCTGTGTAGAGATGGAAGGTGGATATTTTGAACATCTACTCTAATAAACTTCATTTAACCAAAATTCAATTGTTTTCAACGTGCTCAACGTAGAACGGCTCATAATTCTGAAACGCACGGTTTTCGCACACATGTTTAAATAAGCTTTTTTAATTGTCTGAGCGTGACTGTGTATAGTTTAGAGTTTGGAGAAACATTTTAAAATCACCCGGTATACACTTCGCGTAATAGGTTTAATCACCTGCATAAATTGAAATCAATAACTGTAGGTCCTGCTATCATTTTTATCCTTTCAATTTTTCTGAATTCCATTTAAGTTTTATGTGCGTTTTCGACGAACATTCGATTTTTACTTTTAATCTAATAAATTAAGGGTTATTTTTGCAATTCGCGGAAATCGCTAACCGTTGATTAATTGCTATGATACAGCGATTGTTTCTTTGGCCGAAATTTTTATTTTAATTGTCTAAACAGTTCTTAATTAAACCAAAACTAATAATTTTATTTCAATATTCTTTGTTGGATAATGTAATGACAATCGTCCTAAATTGATAGAAGTGGGCGATAAAGTACTTTAAATAATGCAATCTAGTCACATGTGAAGTAGGCTCTTGAAAGAGATGCACTCGTGGGAGCATTCAGTTCGTGAAGTATCGATTTTCATTTACCTACAGGTAACCTTCATTGAAAATGTCTTCAAAAAATTTAATGTATTTTCTTTTGATATTATAGTTTCGGTTTTGTTTATTATGGTAATGTTTCATAATAATTATTATTTTAACTTAAGTATCCATTTGTTGTGGTGTAGCGTATCGTATCGCCGTTGCGTATCCTTGAAGTACTTAGGTATTTGCTTTTGCTTGTAGTCTAAATAAGAAAAAGACTACGAGCAATAGCACATATTTACCTGCTTATCTACTTCGACTACTTTTATTCTTAAGAGTTGAAAACTTTCAAAATACTAATGTGATAAAAACCGTAGGTGTTATATTTTCGATGAACTTCAAAGGTTCGTTATTGAAATCGATGTGTGCCTGTACGTTTTTGTTTTTTTGGCAATCTAAAATTTTCGGTTAGAACATCAAAAAGCAGACGGGGACGTCCGATAAACTAACGTTCCATCTCTTAGGCTGGGCGCACATAAACAGCTGATAAACTAACGTCCAATTTTTTAAGAAACATGGAGAAAATGGCTAACGAAGTAGAAGTACCTAACAAAATTCGGTAATCCCTACAAACGTATATTTATTTTATAATGCAGATCGGACTCGCATTAGGTTTTAGATAAGTGAAAATCGTTCTGGAAATTACTGACTTAGCATTCGCAAATGTTTTCCGCGTTAAATATTACGTATATATATCTACAATAAAATAATGTAACTTAAACTAATAATATAAAATTTCACAGTCGATTCATGCAGAATTGACTTAACGTAGATATTGTTTCACTAGTATTATGTATTTGTTTTTGATCTATCACCGTTATTTAACGTGCACTAATTCGAAGATAATATATATGTAAATATTTAACACCTAAAAATTATATTTTAACGAGTTGAAATTTTTAATAATGCTAGATATTTATTAACTTATTTCGCGTTTCGTATATTTTATGGTTGACGATGAATACGTATTTCGTATTATGCCCTTTCGTGTTTTTGAATTTATTATCGGTAGAAGGAGATGAATTTCTTAAGAGATCTAAGAGAACTTTAATTTATATTCCACCCGGTGGTGTATTTCAAGTAAGTATTTTTATAATTGCATATTATACTTTATTACCTGTAACATAAATATGAAATATATTTTAGTTAGTCATGGGCGTGGGATTACCTTTAGTATTAAACGACGAATCGATAATTGTTGGTATAGTTTTAAAAAGCGGCTACTCTTTACCAGATAATAGTACAGATTTTACTAGACCTAACGTTATTTTGGCCAAGAAAAAGAGATCGGTATCCAGATGGGATTTGTACGACGTAATGGTCAAAGCGGCAGAAATGTAAATAAGTTTTATTTATAGCGAATGCGCGTACGGGAAATTATTTAGTGAAACGTTTCAGTTATAGACTTGGCGGCAAAGAATGTGTTCTACGTACGATATGTGAAGTTGCAGAAATTCCGTTCGATTATAACCGAGGGTTGTTAGATCAACTCGTTCATACTGTTTTCACGTAAGCACGATAAGCAGAAATCTTTCTATTTCTCTTATTACGCTAATTTTTATTTAGACCTTCTAGTACAGAAGACGAGATAAGAATCCATAGTGATAACATTTATCAAGCGGCAGAACAATTGGGAAGAAATAACAAGAAATCCTGTCACATTTTCTTTCCAGAATGTAAAATTAGTTTTGCCACAATATTTACTAGACTTCGTCCAACTTTAGTTTAACGAGACTCGTGAAGTCCAAAAACGCCAAAAAATGTTTGATTGCTTTGCAAGACAATCGTTTGTAATTCACAAATAAACGGCAAGTACAAATTTTTCATAAAATCAAAATGAAAAGTCGAAAAATTTGCAATAATATTAAAAATATTGATCTTTATAATCGACAATAAATAATTTATCTTATAATGTTAAATAAATTATATTTGGGAAGTTTGGTGGATCGTTTTAAATGGCACTGTACATTATGCAGATGTTTCAGTAAGCAACTACACAACTTTATGACAGTATATCTAGCAGAGACCGGGGGAATGGGGCCACCTTAAAAAAAATGCCGTATTTCATTTAAAGTAAGCCGTCCACAATAACCACCTTTGACCTGAAAATACTATAATAAGTGCACTAAAAGTATGTGCCATTAAATTCGACACTAGTTAACGGTACTCAAAAATAAACGCCCCTCGCACAAAGACTACGATTGGCTCCATCGCCGAGGTAATGGAGCCACGGTGACCCTATTACCGCGTGAATAAATAAAATCAAGGGAAAATGTATGTATTATGTACCCAGGCAAATTATAATAAGTAAGAATTGCCAATGTAACAAAAATCTTAAAGGATATAAAAAAAAATGAAATTATTTTATACCATAATCGGAGTTTTATAAAAAACTCAAATACAATAGCTCGGACTATTTCAATTTTAAATGGCCCCATTCCCCCCGGTCTCCCCTATATAAAATATCTGTCAAAATTAAATTTTTATGAACCTTTACTGCATGTTTTGTTTTAATATTCTCTTTATTTAATAATAATTACTAATATTATATTTATTATTTATTTCTAATTTTATTTTAAACTATACTAGGTGTACATAAACCTCTAATCACTACAATTTTCTATATAATAATTACATCTATCAAAAAAATCTTGGAAAAAATCGATCTCTATTCCTTTCGATCTGAAAATATAGATACAAATTAGTACCTATAAGTAAGTAATAATTAAAAAAAAATATATAAAAACGAATATTAATAAATACGTACCTGTACATAATATTTCCAATTTCACAGAGAATGCCACATTTACGAGATAGTTTGATTTTCTCGATAAATTCGCAAAAGTACCTGAAGATACAAGTATACCCATACCTACAAAATTAAAATAAAAGAAAAAACATTTCCCCGATTTACTCGAATATTTTGGTATTGCTCGAACACATCTTATTGTTAGAAGAACTAATTGACAAGTAATCAAAGATTACCGTAAATAAATAGGTGGCTACATATGTCAATTAATGTTAAAGTAACGTACATAGGGTCAATCGGGGAAACGTTTTTTCCAAAATCGAGTTAGAGTTTACAATAGTATGACCGGTAAAAATAAATTAAAATATTTTGTTGATATGTACACGGGTTACTTCTGTACCTGATCTGTTGTAATAGCAAATAATTTTTTTTGCAAACCTTATCAAAAAAAGTGTTTTCTATTGTTTCTAATTACCCCAGACATGTTTTCATTTCTCTCTAGATTTTGGGATAAATGAATACAATATTATATGTACGCAGATGAGTCAAAAGCAATCTTGCAATTGATGCAATAAAACTTATCTTGACATCGAACCTATATTTCCACCTTATAAATGTACCAAACTGACAAAAATATAACTAAATATTCATGCTGCTATTACAAAGAAAAAGGGGCGAATTTTTAAATAATTTCAAGTCACGTTCTCATTTACCCCTAGTTTCCCATTGTCCCGATTGGAAAGAAGACGTAAAGAAAAAAAAAACGTGCATAATTGTTTCATAAAGAGGTAATATAACTAATAGGTGTAAATATAATTAGTTACATATTTAATTAAAAATATTAGCAATAGTGAAGAAATAAATCTAATTAAAAAGATAATAAATAACTAAAAACCGAATTACTAAAGTCCAATGTTTGTTAATGTGCACGTAAAATCAAAAAAAGAAAACTACTTACTTTATTGTTAAATCTTCAATATTTCTACCAATTTCCCTTTTAAAAAATCTATGTCTCTCACGTAACGTTTGTGGCAGTTCCCAGTTTATTCTAAAAGTCCATCCATGTGCGTACAGTTGATTGGAAGGAATTACATTATCTCTCCCATTCATTCTCAACTAAAATTATAGAAATACGAAAATATTGCAGGTTTATGTTATGTTCTCAAAAACATTTTGTACTCACGAATACTTTACTGTTTTTTAAAAATAAAACTTTTCTCTTAACGCGACTTGCATCGTTGCTGTAACAGAAAACAAACCATACAAATACTATGATGATTTTTTTCATTTCATTTCAATTCGAATTGAAAATAAAGGTTTTAATTATATAATAACGTGTACACGAGCATTTACGAATCATTTCAAACATTTCAAGCATTTCAAACCGTTAATCTACCATTTAGCAACTTGAGTTTTATTCGGTATATTGAACGGTAATTTCGACAATTTTTATTTGATTTAGTAAATGTGTTAAGCGATTTAATAAAGAGAACGAAAAATACAACTAAATACCATAATGTTCATTTACTTAGTCTACGTTAATGCAGTTATAATTATCGGTATCTTTAAAATGTTGACAAAATTATTGATAACGTTACCCCTTTATTATATTATATACATGGACGTATCTAATGGCCAAACAACTGTACGGAATAATCGTCTACTATCTAGAAAACGAAGGTACCTATTATTCCCGGACGGGAGCAATTTTGTAGTAAGTACGTTAAGTGGTCTAATATTTTTTATATGTATTTTGATATTTCTACGTTGAATTTACAGTTGGCTACAGTTTAATATTTTTTACTAAAAAGATTTTAACGGGAAGTTAGCTACACTTCCATAAGAAATACATTTGTCTATTATAACGAACGTTATCTATTGTTCTGAATTTTACGTAGAAAATGACGCTCATTTTAGCTCAACAGCAAATGGAAATTTTAAAATATTTCATAAAAGCAAAATTATACCAACCTAATAAGATGTTTTACCGGCATTTTTTCGTGCCGTTTCTTCATTTAAAGAAACTGCACTTGTCATATATCCCGCTCTGTGCAGTTCAAGGGGACAATCAAAGAACTCGCGATGAATCGAGATTTTGAAAAATTATACGCGACTTTATTTCCGAATTTCGTTAAATATGAAACACAACAAAAAGCATATAGGTATCATATCATATTGATATCGATTTCGAAGCTATCTTAGGAGGATATGAACGTTTCGTGTAGCAAACGGCCCACACCAATACGGTACCCCAGATAGGTGAAAATTTTAAGAAATAAAGTAGGTAGGTAAGGTTTGGTAGTAGGTAAACTTATATGTATAATTTCACCTACTACCGAGCCTTACGTGGAAATTGATATTTCTCGACAAACGGAAACGAAACAAGACTTTTAAGGACGCGTCAAAATTTTATTGAAAATTTTCAAAAATTCGATGTCGAGGAGAAAGCGTTTAATTCATCATTCATAAACGAACTAAAAAATTTTACGTCGGTGCAAATTTTGCATATCCATGGACTGTTATAAGGCTTTTTTATAGAAAATTTTCGAAACCTTGATTACTACGAAAACGCATTTAATTCATTATTTTATGATCATTTTACTGGAAATTTATATTTCTCGACGAACGCAGACGATACAAAAAATTTATGGTCCGTCCAAAATTTTGCCAAAACCATGGACTATAATACAGTGTTTTTATCGAAAATTTTCAAAAACTCGATGTTGATGAGAAAACATTTAATTCATCATTTCATGCGTGTATTACGTGAAAATCGATATTTCTCGACGTACGGAGGCGAAATAGAAAATTTTTAGTCGGGCCAAAATTTGGACAAAATCATGGACTATAATACGCTGTTTTTATTGAAAATTTTCAAAAACTCGATGGCGGTGAGAAAGCGTTTAATTCGTCATTTCATGCGTGTATTACGTGAAAATGGATATTTCTTCACGTTCGGGGGGGGGGGAATTGAAAATTTTTGGTTGGGCCAAAATTTGGACAAAATCATGGACTTATAAACGGTGTTTTTATCGAAAATTGTCAAAAACTCGATGTCGGCGATAAAGCGTTTAATTCATCATTTTATGCGTGTATTACGTGAAAATCGATATTTCTCAACGTACGAAGGCGAAATAGAATATTTTTGGTCGGGTCAAAATTTGGCCAAATTCATGGACATTCATGAAAATTTTCAAAAACTCGACGTTGACGAGAAAGCGTTTAATTCATCATTTCATGCGTGTATTACGTGAAAATCGACATTTCTCGACGTACGGAGGCGAAATAGAATATTTTTGGTCGGGCTAAAATTTGGTCAAAATCATAGATAATAATGCGGCGTTTTTATCGAAAATTTTCAAAAACTCGATGTTGACGAGAAAGCGCTTAATTCATCATTTCATGAGTGTATTACGTGAAAATCGATATTTCTCGACGTACGGAGGCGAAATAGAAAATTTTTGGTCGGGCTAAAATTTGGTCAAAATCATAGATAATAATGCGGCGTTTTTATCGAAAATTTTCAAAAACTCGATGTTGACGAGAAAGCGTTTAATTCATCATTTCATGCGTGTATTACGTGAAAATCGATATTTCTCGACGTACGGAGGCGAAATAAAAAATTTTTGGTTGGTCCAAAATTTGGCCAAACCCATGGACGAACCATGCAACTACGGTTCGTAGTATACGAACCGGTATGCTACACCATTAGTATATGGACTATAGTCTATGGTGTTTTGGCTTAAATTTTACCCGAAACGAAATTTCTTCTTTAAGACCTATAGGTACTACAAAAAATCCGTTTTCCAACTAACACTAATCGGAAACACGCATTCGCCGAAATGGAGTTTTCGAAAATTTTCGATGAAATATGTCGTTATTTTGGAAGTGACTATGTATTAGATGCAAATTGAAATAGACCATGGATCATTATCTGTCTTATGAATATTTATGTATAGACTTAAGAAAACATGCGATTCTATTTTTCAATGATATTCCCATTGGTAATGGTGGTAGTTAACTTATAATTTCCCTTTATCGAAAGGCAAGAAGAACAATAATAATTGAGACCTGAAGTTTTACACTCATATACCTATTTGTGTAATAAGTAGGTACATTATATCTGTTACCTAAATCATAAATCTTTAATACAGACGTAACTTACCTTGTTTAAAATATGCATACTAGAAGTGAAAACTCTTCTTAACGTTATGCTTCCCTGTTCACATTTTGAATATTTCAATCCTTAAACCAATTTTAAAGTTTAAAATAACTCCACTGACGTTTCCGTTTGGGCAATACCAATACCTACTCGTTACTGACGAGGTAATACACGGTGCATATTTAAACGTCAGAACTTCAATCAGCCGTATCTTATATTAGAGATTAAAGAAATAAAAACGAACAACAGATTGACATCTTAAAGTGTTTCTTGCAGATGACTATGTCCTTTAGTAAATCTGTCATGGTGGAAGCGCCAAGGGGTATCAACGTTTTAGGCGAATGCGATGTGCCTTTCAAACTACCCAGCGATCTTCAAACTTTCAGAACGAAAAAACTGCACAGACAACGTCGTGAAGTATATTTACAGTTGCAGTACGGTTTGGACAAGTAATATCGAATTGGTAGTAAATACATAATAACGTTAAAATACAAACTTTCAGTTTCGGGGTTAATGGAAATGCTTGCGTCAAAAGAATTATATGTGACGGACAACAGTACCTATCCGAGAAAGGAAAATCGTTAATTGGTGATCTTTTAGCTACAGTATTTACGTAAGTTAATATTATTATAGTGTGTTAATACGTCTGTTAAGGTTGATTTAAGATTTTCGATGGATCAGTCTTTGGAAGATGAGGAATTTCATGGCTATTGCAACAATGGAACGTATCAGAATTGCAAGCAACCATTTTTCGAGTATATACTAGGAAGTTTATTAAGTTAAATTCTATTACTTAAATATTTTTTTTATCTATTGCAAATGTTTGTCGTTTAGTTTGATGTTACGTAATTAAATTACTTTTTAATTAAAATCAGATACGTCTACCTATTTGTTACTTATAAATAATGAATTATGAAAATGCTTATGAAATGCTATGTTTCCATGAATTTCTGTTTTGCTTGTTATTACGTATACCCTATACCCTTCAACTGTTGAAATTTTGCCTGATTTGCTATTTACAGTGCTTTTATTATAATGTTCTAAACTTGTGCTCATTTATCGTTAGCCAATACTTTTTAAAAATCTGGAGAATTTAATTTTCGACGCTACTCCACTATTTGAAACTAAAAGTGATGGTTTCCGTTACAGTTAGTGTTGGTACAGCCAAGTTCATATGTTTTGTCCCGTCGTCTGTATTAGTTTTTATCGTTAAAGACTAAAAAAAAAAGAGATTACTGTCCGTTTTAGCGAATTTTCATAGATATTGTAGCCTGTCTGATGACGGGACCAAGACGTGCCCTTTTGGCTTTTCTCCGATCTCGACCACTAGATCACAAAAATATAGGTCATTCATTTTGGGTCGGTCATATATATATATATATATATATATAAATTTCTTGTGGATACGATCCCGGTCGCAATTTTCATCGTAGGAGGATGCAATTTGGACAGCGTATTGCCTTTACGAAAACGAAGGACAAGTTCGTTAACCAGCCAAATCGACCGAGCTGTTTCAAAATGGCGGTCGTTCAAAAATTAAAAAAATTCGAATCTCCGGTATTATTTATCAGATCGGTAATGTTAACTATGTTTTGGAATCAGCATAACATTTTCTACCAATCATGTCTCTTTATAATTTTCGATAGAATGCGTTGTTTTCGAGATAATCGAGGAGAATTGTATGTGTGCTCGACTCCTGCCGGACGCGATCGGTTTACGGCACGAGTCGGCCGTATTCATCAATGTACGGTATCAATTATTAGCGAATTATCATAGAAAATAAAGCTATTGTAGCCTTTCTGATGACAGCGCCCACATGTGTCCTCTTGGATTTTCTCCGATCTCGACCCCACCGGTATTGTCTTTACGAAAACGAAGGACGAGTTCGTTAACAAGCCGAATCGACGGAGCCGTTTCGAACTGGCAGCCGTTCAAAAAAACAAATTTAAAAAAATTCAAATCTCGTTATTACCCATCGGAACGGTAATGCAGTACTTTGAGGTCCATTTCTCGGTAATTTGGTACCTGATGAAGTTGTAATGGGTGAATGATTTTTTAGAGATACGCAGGCATTATCAGATGTATGAATATGATTAACAGCTGTTGTATCTTGTTATGATCATTTAGTAATTCATATATTAAATTATAAAAACGTGTAGTTTATCATATCTTTGTTTGTTATATTTCAAAAAACTACTTTTCAACTAATTCCGGACCTGTTCTATGCGTAGCAGTTAACATCATTTTATCGAGTTTTTAAAAAACTTTAATCTGTTTAAACGCCGGCGGTTCCTTATTTATTGCTTGGTAATACCTAAAATACGTGTTTTCTAATCGTTTTCGACTTGTTCTGAACGTTACGGCTCAAAAGCTGGCGGTCAAAATTTTGCCTGAAAAAAATCGCTGAACTATAATAAGGGATTTTTTCGAGATTTGGCAAAAATTTTTAATCGCCGGAAACGCGCTTAGGTTGTCATTTCTTGCATTGTTAATCTCGAAAAACTACTTTTCAACTAATTCCGGACCTGTTCTATATGTATCAGTTAGCGTCATTTTATCGAGTTTATAAAAAACTATAAGCTCTTTAAACGCCGGCAGATGCTTAATTATTGCTGCGTAATACCTGAAATACGAGTTTTCTAATCGTTTTCGACTTGTTCTGGACGTTACGGCTCAAAAGCTGGCGGTCAAAATTTCGTTTGAAAAAAATCGCTGAACTATAATAAGGGAATTTTTCGAGATTTGGCAAAAATTTTTAATCGCCGGAAACACACGTGTTATGTTAACTTGTGCAATGGAATTCGATATTTTGTTGGTATGCGAAGTATGTGGTTTATACAATGTGGATATCAGTATTCTAGACACCCTTTGTATGTAAAGGGTGTACATACTTCGCATAGCATCAAAAGTCGAATTAAAAGATAAGAAATTGAAAATGTTCCTGCAAAAAATTCAGTTTCCTGTCTCTTAATTCGATCTTTGTTGGTATGCGAAATATGCAGTTTATGCAATGCCATTACTAATTTCTGGACACCCTTTGTATACAAAGGGTGTTCAGAATATCTGTAGCCGCATTACATAAATCACATACCAACAAAGATCAAATTAATAGATAAGAAAATTATTCTACTAACACTAGGCTTCAATTTTTTGTTAAGATGTACCCTAAAACGACCAAAAAGTATTTGTTCTAAACCGAAATCGTGCAAAATTTTATTACTAGTCATTGAATAAAACAAGCAATTTATTTTATAACTTTTATTAATATTTATATTTTACAACAACTTAAAATCAAAATCATCAAAATATTTATTTACTATGCAAAATAATTGTCGCAACAGGGAAACTGATTTTAATGACTTAAGAGTAAATTAAATACTAATTACCTAATTAATGTTTTATTACATTTACAGCACTGGTTGCTCAAATTTTCTTCTGCTAATATTTACTGAATAGAATTCCGCAATTCAATTTCCTACGTTTGATTTATAACAAGATAGTCTTACTACATAATGTATTTGGACCCTTCGTTCCCTGACATCTTGTAATGTTGTCGAGGACCCCTCTCTATCTGCAACAGTTCCAACAAAAATCCAAAGTTCCTGCAACAAATTATTATGAGAATTAACTCGGAAGGAATCAATTATATATTTATTTGCTTTAGCAAAAAATGAATTTAGGATGAAGTGCAAGAATAATTTTGTCGCAAACTTCAAACGTATTACCCTGGTGCTTCTATTTTGACACATTTCCACTTAATTTATATAAAAACCAATTAAAAATACTAAATAGCCTAAGAAAACACAGTTTTATTGTGATGAAATTTAAATTTTGAGCGAATTTTGTGTAAACTAAAAATTTAAAAATATTTCAGCCATCTATTGAATTTTCTATAAATTATAAAATAAAAATTGTACCATTCTAAAAAGTAAACTGTAATTTATATCATACAAAAGAAATCTGTAAATTTACTAAAAAGTTAGCCATCTATTGGATATTTATATTAATTACAAAATTAAAAAACTGCAAAAAGAATTTAAAAACCAAAAGGAAATTTTGAAAATTAGACATTATAAAACGATATTGATTACAAAATACAAAAAAATATAGAACAGTAAATAAATAATTGTAATGTAAACTACACAAAGCAATTTGAAAATTGTAAATTGTTTTGCATGTTTTTGTAACAAAATGCATGCTTAACAAATCCATTACACAATTATTGAATAAATTGATGCTATACCTGAAATGTTTCTCCGAAACTCCACAATAATGCAGCTGCAATTCCAAATGTACTTCAGATGATTCATTTTGGTATTCTTTTCTCCTACCTTTTTTAGCAGCATCCCACTCTGTAAATATACAGAGTTTAACTAGAAATTTATTTCAATAGAAACATTGCCTACCTACCAATACCTACTTCAAATTTTAGATTTAAGCACGAACTAGTTATAACGTTTTAGATTAGGTAATAAATTTCATTACAAAAGAACGACCTATTTATTTGCAATGGTATATTACACAATTTAAAAATCGACCAAAATTTTTATTACAAAAGAGAAATAAAAATTAAAATATAATCAAATGCCCAATGTGCATAAATATCGTAGAAAAATTAACGATTCTTTAACCTAAATAATACAGATAATTAGAAAATATTCTTACTTTCTTTTACAAATCTGGAAGCTAATTGTTTCCCTTTAAAGATGAGATAGCAAAAGTCTGTTCTGGTATAAGATGCGGTTGAATAGACGTCCAATTCATTAAAGTTTCTTCGTGATCCACTGAATCGTTTATAAACTTTATGCTCGACGGCATCGTTAAGTACAACACGAAGCCTCAACACTTGGTATTAAATGTAAATTTTATGATGATTACACATACACCCATGTAGTAGAGACCTTTCTTGGCTGCAACGGTTCCAAATTTTTATGAGAACTAAAACGAAAGGAAACTATGGTTGAACGACTATTTAGCCCAATTATATATTTATTTGCTTTCTACCGAGAGGATAAATAGAAATACGAAAGTTGGAACAATAATTTTTCGATACACTTCAACTCTCGTGCTTCTACTTTAATACGTTTCCACTTAATTTATATAAAAACCAAATTAAAAATTTTAAATAGCCTAAGAAACAATAGTTTTATTATTATAATGAAATTTATGTAACTAAAACATAACCAAAAATTAAATTGTTTTTTTAGACATCTAGTAGAATTTCTATGAATTACAAAATAGAAGAGTAAAATCTCTTAAAGTATACTGTAAATTATTTGAAAAAAATTGGCCATCTATGAAATATTACGTTAACTAAAAATATTAAAAAACTGTAATTAAAAAGAAATCTATAAAATTCTAGAACATTTACAGTGACCTAAATGGTACAAGAGAAATTTGAAAATTGCAAATTGTTTTGTACGTTAGTAATAAAACGCATGCATAACAAAATAATTACATAATTATTATATAAGTAGATCCTATACCTAAAATGTTTCCCAAAAATTTCCGCAAAAGTGCAGTTTTAACTGCAAATGTAGTCCAAACGTCTGTCGCTTGAGACGGTTGGTTTTGATCTTTTTCTGCCGTCAGTTATCCCTAACATTTATTTTTAACAGCAGTCCACTTTGTAAATATAAACAATTTTTAATATTAATTTTTAATTTTAATAAATAATATAAACAAAGGGGTTTTTTCGATTTTTCGCAAAAATTCTAAATCAACGGAAACGCAGCTAGTTTGTCATTTCTTGCATTGTTATTCTCGAAAAACTACTTTTCAAGTAATTCTGGACCTGTTCTATGCGTATCGGGTAGTGTCATTTGATCTAGATAATGCAAAATTTTTAATCTATTTAAACTCCGGCAGTTCCGTTATTCCAGAAATACGAATTTTCTAATCGTTTTCGACTTGTTCTGAACATTACGTCTCAAAACATTGCCGTCAAAATTTTGCCAAAAAATAGAAGCTAAGGGATTTTTACGAGATTTTGCAAAAATTTTAAATCGTCGAAAACGCGCTAAATTTGTCATTTCTTGCATTGTTATTCTCGAAAAACTACTTTTCAAGTATTTCCGGACGTGTTCCGTATCGGGCAGTGTCACTTTATCGAGATTATGCAAAAATTATAATCTATTTAAACGCCCGCAGTTCGTCATTCCTTGCATTGTTATACTAGAAAAAGGATAAGCAGGTTTCGATAGGTTTATTCAAACCTGTTTATAGGAAACCAATATAAATTAAAAGCCATTATTTTACACACAGTTAGGTAATAAAAATATTTTCGTGTAGACACGTAAGTTGGTGCCTACATAGACTAGGAATATAATATTGTTTGATAGTAATATGAACTTAATGCATAGGTACGTTATTAAATTAAAAAAATACAAATAATAGAGAGCTGGAAAATTAAAGTAAGTATTATAAAGAGATCTTGACTGTAGGCTTCATTAATTAATATTAAAGTACCTATTCGAAATATCAACTGTCTTCTAAACAGAAATTCATAGATTTGCAGGGTTCGTATTCTCTGGGTCGTGTCGATCTGTCGCAGAATTGATCGGGTAACGCCATTTCGTTGCCGTCAACACACATAATGCTTCTGCGTCGGAACGGTTTTTCTCCCTAAAATTTCAAAAGAAAATTATAATAAAAGCGTCCGAGTGGAAATCTTCAAAACGGGATTTTCAAATTCTATTTTTCTTACTTTGACGACGCACGTGACAGGACAAGATTGCCAAGGACCTATCCACCAATGTGAAGGACACGTTTCCATATTGCAAGTTCGCATTAGTTGTTCGGGACGTTTGTCACTTTCGCACCAACTTTCGTCCACCATTCTGGCAGTGCCGTCGATGACGCTTGGCGTTCCTGCTGCAACGGATTCTTCGCATAGAGGCCTGCGAATTTGAGTTCCGCCACCGCACGTGGCGGAACATTGAGACCAGTCGCTCAGAATCCACAAATATTGAACGGTTTTCGGCTCTCGTTTCGATATTGTGTACCGATACGAAACCCCGGGATTATAAGCTTTGCCTCGAAATATTACCTGCAACGATTGAAAGAGTTCTCTTTATTTTTTTCAGGCTCAATATATGTAATTTGTTTTCTTTCGTATTTTTCCCAATTTTGATGTACGCAATTGATAATTTAAAACAGCCAATATAAATTATTCTAAAACATATTTGGGTCGAAATAATTTTACCTAAGTGGCATTATGAAACATTTTAATTTAATTAATGTTAAAGAATAACAATGATTAACCTATAGATTTTGTTTTATTTAATAAATTATTTAATTTTATATAATCCGTGATATATAGATTTCTAAAATATTACAATATAACAGTTAATTGCTCACGCCGATAAGTCTAATTGTAATCATTGTCAAAAATCATGTTTGTTGAATTAATTCTTGTTTGCACGAACGTGATAGAAATTTCGATCTTAGCAGGCCAAAATTACGGCGGTACAGTCCCCTTTACTTTAAATTTTCGTCTTTCCGATTAAAATTTGTTACCACCACATTAAAAAATTAGTCTCGTTAATATCCGCCTGTCTTTGATTACGCCAATCGGAAAACGATAGAGAGAGGGACCAACGTGGCAAGCATGTCAAGTTTAAAATTTGTGAGAAATGTTGAAAGGACAATATATTGTCCTTCAATAAAGCAAGGTTCTGTGTTCGCGAAAATCCGTTATTAATAAATTATGTTATCTTTAATATCAAATATGTTCTGAAATTCTTCTTTTTTCTTATCATCAATCTTTTTCTGTACTTAAACTTTTTTCAAAAATGCACGTTTTGTGACATTTCAGACTGCGACTTGTATTCGGAACTACGGTATGACCTAATTAAATTTTGTTATTTATTTTTGAAGAAACAGACTTCAGGTTTGCTTTGCTTTATACTGAAAATTACAAACGTTTATATCCGTTGGAAGTCGTTTAATCAATTTATAAGGAAAAATAAGTTCAGAAACTTCAATTTTTGAGCTGCCACTTAAGCATAATCCGATCGGCACGAGCGCGAATGACTTAAATTAACCCCATTAAAAATGAAACAACGAAAACGAGATCGTTTCCGGTCCTGGAATCCATTTAAGGAGTAACAAATGCGTTTTCTTGAAAGTGAGGGTCTTACCAGAATGCTTTGGGCAGAACTTTCCACAAACTCTAAACCTTATTGAACATGTTTCGGGAAAGTATGTTCGAACGTCCAGTTGTTCTACAAATTATTGACAAGTTAACTCTGTCGGTTGTAACTGAAACGTGCGTCGAGTAAATTACCAAACTATACGGCAAGATGTCCGTTAAAACGAAACTTATTTGGCCCACTTATTTAATTTTTTTTCCTACACTTTCTTGCCGTTAGTTGTTGTTCGACATAATTTTGGAAATTTTAAACGCGCATTAAAAGTTCGTTTTCGGCAAATGTCAGTTATTTGTCGGCGAGTTTTATGATCGATAACGCGAAGTAAACGAAAAAACTTTTAAAACATTTTCATTATCTTCGACGTCTATTACTTATTAATACTCGGAGTAGGTAAAGTTGAACCTCGATAACTCGAATCGCGATACGTCGAGTATCTAGATTACTCGAAGTTTTCTTCTTTTCCCTTCAGATTCGAGTTGTCGAGGTTCGACTGCACGCAGTTTTGTTTTCGATGTATAATTACTTCTGTTTTGAGGCGATAGTGTGGAAAAGTCGTTTGTTATTGTGGTCATCGGAAAAGTATCTGTAGGTATAGTAGGGATTTACAGCTCGTGCTGAAATGATATATCATATTCGCGCGAAATATCCGGTTTTCAGTTTTCGTTAGACAATATACAGTGAAACCTCTTTAATCTGGACACCTCCGGGACCAAATAAAATGTCCAAATTAGGGAAGGGTCCACATTTGGGAGGGATCATCAAATTTTGTTATATAAAAATTCACATATTTATCATGCAAATATAGCAGAAAATTTATTATAAATAAACATTAAAAAAAAAATTATACCTATTACAAAATTTTTGAAAGAAGTCATTTATCTTTGTCTGTTTTTGATTGCACTTGGCATACTAAATGCAGTCTTCTACTTCTTTTACTAATTTTGGATTATTTTTATTTAAAAATAATGATTTTAAAGATTTTGTAATCGATAGTGCTTCTGAAAAATTGGAAATTTTATGTAAATCTTGATATACGCCGATTTCACTCATATTTTCATCGATCCGATCTGCATCTTCTTCGTTGTCTGATGAATCACTAACATTAAAAGAATTTATAATGTCGATTATTTCACACGTTGTATCTTCTGTATACACTTTACTGTCGATTTCTGCGTATTCTTCTGGAGTCTCTATTTTATTTCCGTCTACTTTTAATAATTTGGCTAAAGTAGCCAAATCTAAGTCCTCTTCTGGATCTTCAATGTTCACTATCTCGCCCCCAAAACCAGCTTTACGGAAACAGTTTTTTTATAGTGTCATTCGGAACTTGCTATCCATTGAATTGATCGAAGAACATTCATGCTTTCGCAAGATTCCGATGACGCTACCAAATGTTTCAACAGTAAACTCCGATAACGAATCTTAAAACGTCCTTAATAATTCATTGGTCAAGCGGCCGAATAACAGAAGTACAATTAGCAGGGAAAATATCAACTTTACATAACATCCGGATGAGACGTTGCATTATCAAGCAATAACAAAATATTTCTATTCTGCCTTTTCATTTTGCGGTCGAATTGATGAAGCCATTATTTCTCTGGTCATCCACGATTTTCTATTTGCCTTTCAGATTACGTCAAAACTGTTAGGTTTTGAGTTCTTGAAACAACAGGGTTTGACGGATTTCCCAATCACGAGCGGCTTTTCACGATCGCCCACAAAACATAACCATTAAACGTTCCTTCGATATTTTTCCGCCTTTACAAGAGTCACCTTTTAAACACATTGTTTTATTGGGAAGAGCACGAAAATATAATCCAAATGTCTTCAAGAGAATAATTTTTAATAATTTCAGGTAACTTCTGGATCCATGTAGAAACAGTTTCTTGATTAACTTCGGCCGATTCACCGCAAATAGCTTTAAACGAAATTGAATGACGACCACGAAACTTTTCAAGCCGTCCGTTTGAAGCACGAAAACCATCCAAACCTAATTCTTTTGCAACTTCTTTAGCTTTTTCCTGCAGGAGTGGTCCAGATACGGGCAGATTATTTGTATGGACTTGGGAAAACCATTCATATACAATTTGATCAATATTTGCACCATTTGTTTTCGAGAACTGTCTCACTAACTTTGGATTTTTATTTTCTTGTCATATTTTCCGCAAATCGATTTCTTGTTTTAAAATGTTGGCTACAGTACTTTTCGATATCTCAAAATATTGCGCTACTTTTCTAACGCCCCACTTTTTACTTTTATTAAAGTTAATCATTTTGATTTTTTGGCCGATTGTCAGATCTTTTCGCGAATTTATCCTAACAACGCGAGAAAAATTGAGCAACTAAACAAAAATACACTTTACCCGTATTTATATGTGTGTTGCTAACAAATTTCTAGAAATTTACATAATTACCCTTAACGCTTCTTATTGTAAATCAATACCTAAGTACTAATAGTTGTTCAAACTGATCCTTTAAATTTGTATTTATTTTTAACAATGACATACCAATCAAGATTACTCCAAAGGAAACTTTTCTATTGTGAATAATAAGCCTTTTCAAGAAAAAATATTTTAACACAAATTCTTAAAAGTCTAAAATGCGCAAATGGTTTTTATTTTCTGTTTAATTGTCCAAAATAAAGATGTTTCTGTGTAATGAGGGGCCGCGTGTGACTGTCCATGTCCGAATTAGAGAGTGTCCACAATCTAGAGGTATATTTTCTATATAATCTTAAGCAAATGATTTGTGATACCTAAAATTGTCCATAATATGGGAGTGTCCACAGATAGAGGTTTCACTGTACTATTTTATTTTATACCAATTACTTTTTCTATACTTCGTTATTTTATAGGTAATATAATGAATAAAATAGGGCTACTGTGTTACTTACACATATAAACGTAATGTATCTCAAATTTCGTGTGGTACCTACCAAACAAAACGACAGGAACTTATTTGACAGATGTAGTCATCGTTATAGTGTTCAGGTAATCCAGAAAGTATTTGTAAAATAGGGCGGTAGTTAAAAGAGTCATTTTCGAAGGTGGTTTTGCATATGTATTACTTATTCAGCGAAAGAGGAAGGTAAAGAAAAAGAGATAACCGTTTTATAACGTTTCAGGGAAAGTTTAAAAAAAAAATAAATATATATATATATATATAGGTATATAATTTGCTATTTCATTTATTAACTTGGGCTCTTAAAAAAGAACATTTCTGGGACAGATTTTATTTTTTAACTTTAACTTTTATTTTAAAACTTGCGAATTATTCTTTTATATATGAATTTTAATTGAAAACGTTCGCAATAAAAGTACATTTATGCAAATTAATTTTATTCGATTCTTAGTAGGTATCGAAATAAATATGACGGCAATAAAATTAATTTATCGTTAACATGTAGGTCTCTTATGCGCGCCTTCGAATAAAGTACTTTCCAATGAATAATCGAGCGATTTCACGCGGAACGAATTTATCGACGTTGACGGATTAACTTAAAGTATTGTTTATTAGAAGAACAACGCGATATCGGTGCGCGTTTACCTACAAGGTTAACGACGAACGGCCGATTCCATAATAATCGGTCGAAAATTAGGATCGTATCGAAGTGATTTTTCACTATCTTATTTAATATTTAGCGTAAGTATTTTTGTTGGGCACACGTTGCAGCCAACGCAACTTGTCCTAAATATAGAAAGCTACTTACGTAGATCAATATAGGCTCTTTCAAAGGACCCGGTATTCGTATTTTTTCCAATTCGTTCTCCCTTTCATAAAGAGCTCGAGTTCCTCCGACGACGTATTCACCTGCTAAAGTAATGTGTCTGAAAAATATTTCTATTATATACGAGCTTTAGATAGGAACACGAATATTGCCCACCTTTTGCCGTTCAGATAAAATTTTTTCGACGACACGCTTCCCACGGCGATATAATTTTCGGTGCCGTTGATTTCTTCTATAAGTATGTTTCGGGCTTCCGTTGGAATCGTTACAATTTCTTTATATTCCGCTATTAGGCTTTGCTTATCGTACAACCCCCGAATTGTATGACATTTTGTGCCGTTGCCCTGGCACGTTCCGCAAACGTCCTCTTGGGCGTTAGAATCCACCACCCAATCGCATCCGACTTTCTGCAATCGATTATATTTATTTTGAGAACGTATTAAACATTTACGGAAATTACTCGACAAATTCCGGATATACAAACATCTCGCGTCCCTAAATTACAAAGGGTACCATCCGAAGCGTGCTCCCCCCATGGTATAATCATCGTTTCGTTAGAATCGCTGCAGTACAGTTCGCAAGGCTCGTCTGCATTGTTCGAATAAACAAAAGACGGAATTTATACATACCTACTTGTTTTTATGTAATATTTACCGACATTACCTTGATCGAAGTATGGAAACCACGTATACAACTGGCCTTGATACGTGCGGTTATTAAAACTGGAACATTGAACTTCTCTAAACGTTGCCCGATTGTCGGGGCAAGGGTCCGTATTGCAAATTTTGTAACGTCTTCTTTCGCCCAGACAAAAATGCCCTCCGGCCGCCGGTGCCGGATGGTCGCATTCCCGTTCCATAATGGATACGCCTGCTTCGCACGTGCGCGAACACCGGCTCCACGCGCTCCACTCGCCCCATCCGCCGTCAACGGCGACGGGAGGTTCCACTATGGGCACGCATTTTTGGTTCTGGCACCACTACGAATTCAAAAGTTATCATCGGTTGGTCAAAAAAGCAATTTAAAACGTACCATGTGTTTCCCGCAGTGAGTGCCGGGTGCCGCGGGACGTAATTGGGACTTGCACATGTTGTTGACTTCGCACCATAACCGAAAACAGATCTCCGTAGGTTGAGAGCACACTTTGGCGTGTAAACCGAATTGAAGGCGACATTGCAATTCCGCATTGTACATCGCACCCGCCGGCAGATCGGGATATTGGTAATCTTCGATTTCTTGAGGTTCATCTTCTAGACATTCGCCCAAACCTTTACTGCAAATAAAGCGTGCTTATTAAATTATTATTATTTTTTAAACAATTATTCTACGTACTCGAGAAAAGTGGTGACGTCTCTTCGACTACAGCGCGACCAACTAACGCCGATGGTATCGGCTTCGAAGCTGGGCGTCATCACGTGCAATATATTTCCTTCTTTACTGCTGCAACCTATTTTATCTGTATCGTGATACATGCCGAAACTGAAATCGTGCATCGTTAAACTCTTAAACTAATCAATATAAATAAAACGTTACTTGTGTCCCATTTCGTGGGATATAGTGTGGGCAAGGGTGATTCCGTTATCTTCGTTCACGCTACAACTTCTGTTCGAATTGCACATTCCGCCAATATGCGCAACGCCCAAGGTGTTGCAAGGGACGTTGTACCGAGCGCAAATGTCTTTTCTGGTAACCAAAATTGCTACGTCGTGATGATAAGGATCGTTGTCGTCTTTCGGATTACGATTTTTCTGCCATTTACAAAAGTTCCTTAGGGTAACGTCGGCGTTCACGGTGACGTTTAGTTCAGGTTCCGTTAGGATGTCGTCCAATAAAATAATTTTAACCACAACCACATTTATAAGGTTTCCGATGCTCGGATCGAGGTAAAGCGAAGACACCTAGAACAAACGTTCAAATATAAAATGCGGCTCGCCGTCGTCGTAAAATTTGAGAGGCTTCCTACCATGTTCATTATAGTAAGCAGATACGTTTCCACGTCCCCGTCTTCGTGAAATTCCATCATAGATTGATCGGCCACCAAAAGGGTCTCGACGTACCTCGGGGTACTTACAGATCGTACGGTACGTCTCCTTTTCTTAACATTTTTCGATGTTTCTCGTCCACGTTTAAAATTATCTTTATTATTTCGTCGTTTCGGAAGCTTTTCTTGGACCGAAACTTTTCCCAGTTGGGTCTGCCACTCGACTCTACGGCGAACGTGATTTGAAGAAAACTCTATTTTTAAATTTAGCCCTTAACTTACTGCGCCGTCCTTTTCGGCTCTCGGGTCCCGCAATTTCGCGAACGCCTCTTTTTTCTTTTTTTATGCTTTTTATTCGTGCGCGTTTTTTTCACGGCCTCCCTTTTAAATATTAAATGTTTCTGGCCGGGTTCGATTTTTTTCGTGGCGTTGTGCCGCGGCTCGATCCAATATTTTCCGTGTTTCGTGTGAATTAAGCCGGCCTTCAAATATGTTCGCATGAAATTATTTATTTTTGTGGGGGGGGACGAGTTAAAGGAATTCCTAACTAGATAACTTACTAGACCGTTGCACGTGGAAATTGCAACTTTAGATTCAGGTTGGCCGCGAACTATTCCTTTGTAGTGACACTTGGCGGAATTCGCTTTTAGTTTTGTTCTCAGATGAACGTCTTTTTTATGTCTTTCGATCACCGTATGTTTAGTTAAAAAGTTCGTCGCGGGATGTAAAACTAAAAGGTGGTCGCCATTGGAAATTGTTATATTAAAATGTATGGGACCTACGTGGTCATCGTGAAAAGTTGTTAAGTTATGCGAAAGATGAGAACCGTCTGCCGAAACTTTTCTCGGGACCACAACCTCGGCTACGTTCATAAATGAAGAGTATAAACCTGAAAATTGTTTGCGTTATTAATATATAAAAGTTTTTATTTAATTGTATCAAGCGTCTTCGCAATCAAATACGTAGGTGCGTGCATACGTACGTATGTTGATGTAATGTCCGAATGTCTTTTGCACGTTTGAAGACAACATTAAATAACATTTTATGGTAGAAAATTAAAAAGTATTAACCTTATTAACCTTCCTTCACTATTTACACATTTAATATAGTACCACCTATATGACATTTATTTAATTGAGAAAAAAAACATTTTATTTATAGATGTAGCGCAACAATTATTCTACCGATACATGTATAGAATGAGTAACATAAGCAACACGTTTTTGATTGATTTTACGTTATTCGCATTTATACGTGAAAATTAACGACAGCATACGTCGGTAAATGCAATTAAATAAGTCGATACTTACATCGAATATACGGTTGCACGATTTTCATAACATTCGAATGGCGTGTCGCATTCGTAACACGTAAGAACACAGCAGAAAACATGGGAGATTCCAATGCCGGAGCACGTCGCAAAAAAATATAGACGTCACGCGGAGCTCATTATTAGTCTTGTTTTAATACATCTTATTGTGATTTTTCTTCGACAAATAGGACTTAGCGAAACTATCGAATAAATGTTCACAATTTAAACAAATCAGGTACCGATATCTATGGACGAAGCATTTTAAGAAATTCGATCTAAGTAGTTAGTAGGAGGTGAAGACTTGGCGCAGTTGTTAATCGGGCCTTGCCGACTAACATGTCAAAAATCCCCATAAAAACATGCCTCGGCCGCTATCGCGAGGAAAATACCCCCAAAAATCAGTTTTTTACCGGAATCTCCTTTGCGATTCATTTTACGACAAAATGACCCATGTCATAAAATAAACTAGGGCGACTTTTCCACATTTTATTTTCTCAACATTTTTTCGTAAAGTCGATAATTTCGACGGGTCAGCTTCGCAAAGTTTACTCTACCACGTTAAATGTAAACATGAAAATTTGTACTTCGTTGGACACATCTGCGATGTACATTTTCAGACAAGGAGCCCGGAAAATCTCCTCCGCGGACAGGGGTTATGAAGTCATAAAGTTGGCAGTCACCAATTAAACTTTTACCGGTATACCGCGGGAATCACGTTTTCAAGCGAGGGACCTTTAGAGTATCTTTGAGACGACAATAAAACATTCCCGATATGTCGATGAATACTTGGGTAGTTAAATGGTAACGGCGAGTGTTTGTTTTTTTTTTGAATTGTAATTTGAAAAAAAATATATATTTCGAGATACATTTTTTATAATAAATAAAATAAGAAACAACTTTACTTTAAACTTGAACGAATAAAATGTTTCGGCAAAAACTTGAGCAATGATTGTTTTTAAATCGCTTTAAATAAACAAGGGCAATGTTATAAATAATAAATACCTTATCGTTCTTTAAAATGACGAAATTTAGAAAACACGGATTTTCACGGTGTTGCAACATTTTCCGTCAAATGTGCAAGTAGCTTATTCTGAGATAACACCTAACAATATTAAATAATTTAGTCACATTTTATGGCATTTTCCATATTTATTCAACTTATTCAATTAGGTACGTTAATTAATAACTATCATTTATTATTTTTTCTTTGTTGATTTTTGTATTTAGATTAATATAATTTACAAATACAATTTAAGGTACCTAAGATAAGCGACTGTAAAATAATTGATCAGAAAAAATTTAAATACGTGCAGGTACAACTTCCAACATTTCGTTAGATATTACCTAATTAAATTACTTTCGATAATTAAATAATTGTTTAAAAATATAAGAGCGCCGATTATTCATTCGGAATCTGCTTTACAAGTTAACGCAGGATTTACGCAGTCGAGTGCATAATTTCAACCTGATTTTACTCAATTTAACTTGGAAAGCAAGAGGACGTTGAAATGAGAATTCTTTTCACGATTTTGGTTATCTACGTTATTGTTGGTGGAAAACGACTGGCGCCGCGTCCAAGTTTTATTTAATTTTAGGACAGCCCCAATTCAACTTGTTAACGACATGTTACGGCCAGAAAATTAATTAATACCAGGAAGGGCGCGACCGGACACCCAAAATACCTACGTAGTACTAATTCCGACTAAGAGTTATCTAAAGCATTTTATAAGTATTTTTATATAATTTACTTACGAATTGTAAGTTAAACGAACGAATGAATTAAATTGAATTAGCCGTTTATGCAAAAAAACGCTTTTACGGACTATTAAACTTAAAGTGAGAACTATATTTCGAAGACTTGCAAAGTGCACTTAAATTTAATGATGTCATTTTGTCGAATTGCGTTTTTTTTTAAACGGTTTCAACGATATGTTGTATTATATAAGGTAAAACTATACAAATGTTTAAAATCATGTTTGGTTAATCAAAGTGTTAGGGGGAGCAACGCAGAAGTAACGCCGCGCCGGTCGGCGATTAACAACGGTCGTGTGAAAAAATATACGTGCATTTTGATTAGGGGTACAGTCGGTAGGATTTGTGTTCCAAATTTAGTTGCAGCATCGGCGTTCTACAAGTTGCGTTGACGTGAAATTAGCTTTCATAATTCCCGCTATTAAAAGTCCCATCGTAAACTAGGATGAATTTTTATTTTAAATTCATGCTAACTTATGTTACTTATTTCGTGCTGAATTGTTGTAATATGTAAACACGAGTAATTTTTTGTCTCGTGGTTAATCTCAAAATGAAAACGTGCATATCGGGCAATGGCGGTCAATTCCGGTCGGCCTCTTAAAGTAACCGGTATTACCCTTCCCGATGTAACTAATTGTAAGATGTAAACTGAAACTGACTTATGCGATGATAAAACAAGTGACGATTTAAACTTGTTCAGATTGTCCAATATGCCCATAACATAACATAAACATTCAACCACAATTTCTAATCATGTTTTTTATTACAGTAAATATATTCAGTTAAATTTAATTATTTTTTTATACACATTTCATTAATTTAAGTAAAAGTAATACCGGTCAATGCGCTATTTTTGTTTTTTATGTTATATTTTAATTTATGTAACTCCTAAAATTTTTCAGGTATATCTTATCTGAAAGTAAATATTTTAAGCTATCAATTCGGTTATTTAAATTTAAAAATTAAATAATAGTTTTTGCGATACAGCAAATCTCCGTTATGTGACCGCGATTACCCAACGAATCTGATTACTTTAAATTAAAACGGATTAAAATCATGTCAAGTGAATTGACGAAATTTAATTTTCTAATTCGGCACAATAAATTAATTTAATGGCCCACAGAAATGTTTGTTTTTGTTATTTACGTCGAAACGCATTTGTAAGCGAATCGAAAAATTCGAATTTTTGTTCACGTTATTCATATTTCAGTAAGTACTTATTTTATTAAATATGAACGTAACGTCGACTCTGAACGGGTTAACGAAACCTAATACACAATAACCGAAAAACAGGAATTATATTTAAAAATAAATGTCTCGCTTATTCCGTTTTCGTTTGTCAAACATTTTGATTTTGATTTTTGTAATACTAGTAATTAAAGTGCAAATTAATACAATTTATTATAAACGCAATAATATCATTAACACATATCTACTCATATTTACATATCTCACCTACAAAAACGTCAATAGTCTATTTAAGCGTGTTTTAAAATTAAATAAAAGTCATAAATACGTCGAACTATCCTGTTACATTAATTAATATATGGACATATCGGCTATAATATTTAAACATTTCTTGTTAGTGAATGGCTTCACGTGTCGCCTACTCACATCGACAATGGTGGGTGTACGTTTTGATAATAAATTAATATGTAATTAGTTTCTTAATTGGAGGAAAATAAAGATTAGATTTCTCGGTATTTTTCATTGTAGTTACCTGTAGCGCACGACTGGATAAAAATGAACCATCGACTGTAAGTAGGTATATTCTATTTATTAAAATTTATTTTTCCCATTACTATTTACGTAGGTAGGTACCGCAAGCTACAATTTAAATAGTAAAAGTGGTAAATAAAATAGTGGTAAAAGTTAATTTTTAAATAAGTAGAATATTCCAGTTAAGATGTTTAAAGGTCATGCTGTTTCCTTAATTTTTAAATGGTTATTTTTTCAACATCGTGATTTACTTTGAAAAGATTACAAATTTTGGATTTTGAAATTAAAAAAAATTATTTACGAAAATTCGCGTGTATCTAAAATAAGTACCTAGTGTTTTGAGATTAAAAAGAATCGAATTTAATATTATAGAAATTACATAAATTTGTGTAGGTCGGTGGTACCTACCTATCATTTCATAAATATTTCATGGCAAAATGGCCCCCAAAGAAATCTACGAAACAACCTATATTATTACATTGGCAAGTCATAAGGAAACGATATATACACGTTTTATTCCTTGACCTTCAGTAGTCCTTGAGAAAATCAAAAAAGTATGTACCGGGGGGAACTATTTTTTAAATTCGTTTATCTACGAAACCATTATAGCTACGAACATAAATCAAAATCAGATTGTTAGAGAATACTTCACAATATAACATATGTTTTTTCTATTAGTTTCGACTAATAATAACTATTAAAAAATTAATGGAGAAATTTTGAAAATTGAAAATTTTACAGTTCGGCCAGAGTGACAATCATCAAAAAAATATCAAATATTGCTACTAATGTCTACTACTACTCCTAAAAGTTTCGGGAAAAAAAATTGGTACAACACTCTGAAAAAAAATAAAAGCAAATATTGGTAGCGTCAAAACAAAAACGACAAGTTAAGTTTTTTACGTTGTTTAAACCGCGAATAGAAGTAGTGGTCAAGTAAAAAATATAAGAATGTTTCACTACTTGCTGTAGTTGTGTAAAGCGATCTCATTGTCAGTACCCATCACCATACAGGAACGGCGCCGGCGCGGCGCTTTAGTCGGACATGCAGTTCAAGTTCTAACATTCTTGCAGTGTTGTTAATATTTATGTTCGACGATTAAAATACGTAGTTCTAGAAATTCGAAAATCGTACTCAGTAGGTATAAGAACTACGTTACAACCACACGATGTGTTCATTGTTGATCGTGGTTTTGGTGATGTAATAAACTACATAACTAATGAAGGATTTATCGTATTTATGCCTGCCTGTAAAGGCAAAAAATCTCAATTAACTACGGAAAAAGCAAACATATCGCGAAAAGTAACAAAAATACGTTGTGTAGTCGAAACTGTACATGGTGTTATAAGTCAAAAATATCGTCTCTTACATCACAACTTAGATAATAAACTGCTTCCAAAGGTACGATTGTTGTGATACGGACAAAGGCTGAGTTCAGATGGTGCATTACAAGACGAAATTATTGAATATATGGAAAGCAGAATGAATTCGACAAATACTTTGCGGGAAGATGTTGATAATCATCATTGGAATCGTCGGAATCGTCTTTTCAACATCTAATGGTATCTGACCTCCTAGATTTTCCACGTTTAACTGAGCAAGACTTGAAAGTTTTATTTACAGGCAGTTATCAACTTTCTCAAGCTGTGTCGTAATTATCAGAAATACTGGACAATAAGAATAATCTTCTCGTGCAGTATGTCAAGCAAACACCACATATTATAAAACTGAACGTACGATCGAGACATAAAAATAGTAAAGTATATCGTATTTATATCGATTATATTCCTATTGTTGTGACTGTCCCAACGGTAATAGAACAGTTGGGTGTTGTTCACATGCAGCAACTATAATATATTATTTATCACTCGCCCGATAAATGTCGTGTAATATATGTCCAGTAGAGATATTGTCGAAAATATTTGCAACAAATTCTGTTTCTGTTGTCATTAATGAAGATAGTGATGATGATTAATAATATTGACTGTAGGTAAACATCTGTACTCACTCAGGCAACTATATAACCAGAATTAATTAATAACAATAGAAACGTTTTCTATCGCATTCGATTATATTTATGTACATAAGACATTTGTAACTTTTCTATTAACTGAAATCCCTGTATATTAGACACTTATTTGCATTTTTTGTTTTGTTTATATTTTATATTGTCATAATTGTTGTTTTATTTTGTTATAGTTTATATTTTTGTTTATTTTGTGCGGTACATTATATAGTAGTAGTGACTATAGAGTGTACATTATTTTTTTTCAAAGTGTTGTACCAATTTTTTTTTCACGAAACTTTTAGGAGTAGTAGCAATATTTGACATTTTTTTGATGATTGTCACTCTGGCCGAACTGTAAAATTTTCAATTTGCAAAATTTCTCCATTAATTTTTTAATAGTTATTATTAGTCGAAACTAATGGAAGAAACATATGTTATATTGTGAAGTATTCGTAGATAAACGAATTTAAAAAATAGTTCCCCCGGTACATACTTTTTTGATTTTCTCAAGGACTACTGAAGGTCAAGGAGTAAAACGTGTATATATCGCTTCCTTATGACTTGCCAATGTAATAATATAGGTTGTTTCGTATATTTCTTTGGGGGCCATTTTGCCATACTTATCCGGCTATACCCTTTAATAAGTATAGTAATATGTACCTAATTGGATATAAATCATAAATAAAGGTTTAGGTACGTCATGAAATAGTCTTTTAAATTTTAGACAACAATATTTCGCAATTAAATTATTTAATTAGTCTCGAAACGATCGATTTACAATTATTACGAAGTCCTTTAATTAAACATAGGTACTACATAAACCCGCTGCATAATAAGTAATTGTTAGTTAAAAACATTCTTTAGTTACCACTGTTAAAACTGCCCCAGATAAGTTTGTATTAACGCTGCGGAATTTGTCGTTAATCACCGCGCAAAATTAGTGATCGTTTGATTTTTCGTTAATCAACATACTTATAAATTTTTTTAATAGTTATACGTATTAAATGTACATAAATTTTAGTGTTTTATTTGTCGAGGTTGATAATAAACTCAAGAACTAATCTAACGTAAATATCGATTCTAGGAAATCGAAAATCTACATATTATTGCATGTTGGAGGTCTCCCTGCGGTTTGTAGACTTTCGATATGTTATTATTAATTAATTTGGGAAGGTTACCTATCTAAAAAAAAAACTTATGCATGTGCAAAATATTAAATAGGAATTAATTAATGAACACCAATAATTATTTCATAGCTTAAGATTAGATACGTTTCGATTTGTGTCCCTTTGTATAAGTAGTTCCTACTATTATTTTTATTAGTATGTAAATTATTTACTATTACACGGAAATATAGTAATTTATCGATGTGTTTAGTTCAGATAAGTTGGCCGAAATAAAGAGAACGCCTTCTTAGTAAACATTAAATATAATTCTTAAATTTAAATAATTTTACGAGTTATCCAGTTTTTAATTATTTAAGATTGTTATCTCTATTCATGAAGTTTTTAGTCAATTTGTTAAACGAAAATTTGTATGTTAATTTCAGTTGTAAATTAAGTAGGTACCTACATCATTTTCGAATGTACACTTTTTGAGTATAATTTTCTTTTTACGCTGTACCTCCAACGATAATATACGTATTTATTATGTGCTTATTACATCAAATGTAGCGCAATTGACAATTATCTGACCTGGAACTTAAATACCTAAAATTTATTTTGTATTTGTCCGACCATAGATTTAAGCTTCGCTTAATTAATATTTTTAGTATTATTGGAATTTATACTTAAACGGAATTAATTAACCGGTTTTTTCAACATTTTTGGCAGTTGTCAGCTTAACGGTTTGCATGTAAATAAGTCACAATGATCGAATGCACCCAAGTTTTTAAATCGTTTTCAGGAATTACCCATTTAATTATACACAGAATACCCACAAACTGCCGCCATAGATTTTTAGCAGGTAAGTATACAGAGTGTAATAAAATAATGTAGCACAAATAATAATGATTAACGTTGTCTATTAATTAAAGAGATTAAAAATAAACACGGCAACTAAATAAGTAGGTAATAGTACCTTTATATATAGATTATGATTTATTATAGTGTAATTAGTAGATATAGATTAGATTTAAAATTGTTTCAAATATAAATAGACCTTAAACCGGTTTTAAAAATTAAATTAATCGAATAATTTAGCTAACCGGTTTATCGATCAATTTTTCCGGAAATGTTTACAAGCATTAATTTAACAAAGCCTTTTTTTTCAGAGCGAATCATTTAACATTTCAAAATTTACGTAAGAATTTCTAATTGTAGTTATTACATTATTTTTTTGAATAACACACAAACATGTAGGTAATAATTAAATTTCAGTTATTCAAAATTTTTGAAAAATAATTTAATCAATAAGTGTCGAAAGTTGATATTTTACAAAATAAAATCTATATTTTAGAAGAAAAAAAAACAGTTTTACGAAGAAAGAATTTTCGTTACATTAAGGTCGTTCTAGAAAAACGATTCTCTCGATAGAAATGTTGTACTTAGATTAAGATCGACAACTTGTATTTGAATAATAAGCGAGAACGTGTATGCGTATTATAGGATCTTAAACGAAAATTAATATCTATAAGGAAATAAATATATTATGTAGGTATATCATAAATCTGTGTAGCTCATAAATATGTCTAAAGATCCAACAGGTAATCGTTACATTGTTACATCGTAAGTAAGATATTTGCTTGCAACTTCAATCTCTAAATAAAATTTGTCGGCGATAAAGTACTATTAATAAGTAATAATTATGAAATAATTACCTATTTAAATTTGGAAAGTCGCGATGCGACAAACAATAAACAAGCAACCTGTCAACCTGTCAGTTTCATCAAGTTTTCGGGCGACACTCGGTGCGACATCGAAATTGTAGTCAGTATTTTATTTTTGGATTAAATTCGGACAATTGTGGCTCTATAAATGAATTGATTAAATTGGTAAAACGCTACGTATGGCATTCGTGTTTTAGTCGCGTTTTATCCACTCAAGAAATTCAACATTCTTTCGCGGATAAAACGCCTTCTAAAACACTGAGGGCCAGCATTTTGATTCTCAATTACATCCGACTAACTGTAATCAGTTAATCTCAGTATTTTATTACGTAGCTTAAGTTTAAGCGAGGAAGTATAAGCGAATCGAATATCAGATTTGATTAGTGCGTAAAGTGTATATCTAATTAAAAATTGCGACAGTGGTCGTTTCGTTATTTATTTACTTGTCGATTAAGTAGCCAGTTATTAACCGAGACTCAAAATATCGAACCCTATCACAATAAATAACTATTAAACTGGCCTGCTTTATTAAGAGATCTATTTTTTTTAGTTTCCGTTTGCTTCATTTGTCAGAACGGTCATCTATTTTTTGATCAATCGATGAACTTTCGATGTGTCTTTGAAGTGCATATGTAATACAGGCTTTGCGGGAACAATAGAATCATCGTGTTTGTAAAATGCTTGTATTGTCATCGCAAATAAAATCCTAAGGCCATTTCTACGTACATAAGTCCTAGAATTTGTTTTTAAGTTAGTTATATAAACCTAAATCTAAGAAGAAATGCAGACGATTTAACGTTGTAATATATTCGGATTTCTTAATTTTTCATCCATAAAAATAAAGATGGGCTATGATTATAAATAAACCTTACTTTTAAAAGCAAAACAAATTTAATTATAAATCTGCACGTTAATTAATGTCAAAGCAATTTCCTTAAACTCGTTTTAAAATCAGATCCGTTGACTATTTAAAATTTGTTTAGACCCACGATTAGCTATAATAAATGTAACAAATTCGAAGAAAACAATATTCGACGTTTTGTGTCGACTTCTAAATACGAAGAAAACATTACGTTTTGTTTTAGATAAATAAAAAATTATCGATTTTGAAACTAATTTATTCATTAGAAATACTTATACAGGGCGATTCATAAATAATGCTAGAACCTTGAAGGGTCGATTTCTTGTCTCTCGATAAATGTTAAATATTTAGTTAAACAAAGTTCTAGCAGTTGTTGACAAGTTCTGACATAATATCGATTAATATTAATATGTTTCAAGTTTCACCGATCACTTATTTTATTTTTTTACTCGAAAACTGTAGGTTTTGCGGGAGAAATGAAACGGTCAAAAAAGATTCTAAATAAAGCAAGCTTTGAAAAGCGATTTTCTAAATTGTAAAATTTTAACCCTACAAAAAGGTCCCTAAATTTTTACCTCCTTGCGAAGACGAAGACGGTCGAAAATATTACTATCGGAAACGTTTTGATAAGTAAACATCATCTACCAAATGTCACTGTTTTACATTTCTCCAAGTTCGAGAAATAAAATGAAAATTTAAGTTTACCCTTTCTCTTTTGAGTGGCGAAACACCCGAAAGGAGACGTTTTAGGAAAAAAAAATATGCGAAAGGCCCTCCTTAATTTTCGACAATGAATCGGCCCTTGAAGTTTTTTGTATTATTTATTAATCGCCCTGTATTCGGCCTTGTTCAAAAATTTATCGAGAAACGAGGAAACGAAGTGGAAGCTTTTTTTCAAATATAATGTTCCCTAATAAGAAATAAAGTTTATTTTTTAAATTAGTTTCTGTAGCAACAATGAACTTAATACACAGCTATTTATCAGACAAGTTACCGAATTTACTATTCAATGTTTTGCAAATAACGGTTCCCTTCAACGTAAACTGTAGAATTGGCGTGCCATTTTGATATCACCTTGTGTATTGTGTTAATAACGGTAAATTCGGTATTTGTGTAATTTAATAATATGTCTTGTGTAAAAAATGTGTGTATCTTACTTAAGGTGCAGAATTTAGAGCCCTTAAAATGATATCTGTTATACAACCAACTAGGTACACATATAAATACAAAATATTGTTGAATAAATAATGAGATTTTGATTTATATTAGTTCTAAAATATTCATGTAGTATGTGTTTAATAATACATATTATTTATGAGACACATACTAAGAATTTATCTTGACGCAATTAAGAATAATATTAAAATATATTATAGGTAAGTAAACAATAAAATAAGGTTTTTCAGTGTCGATATAGCGATAAATAAATCGTTTATTGTTGTGAATCGCGCAATGTAACGTGAGAGGTAATCGTAAACAATATTAGGTGGTATATTCTAATGCGTTATGTACTGTAGCCCTATTTATTTAAAAAATATTATACAGGGCGTTCTAAAATTGGATGATCATGTGAAGCGAGGTGATAGGGAGGTCGTTTGCAACCAAAATGACCATACATGTCGTTAAAATCTGTATTCAATCGACAAGTTGATTCGATGGTCAGATGGAGTTTTCAAGAAAATTGTCATCACCGTTTGATTCAATGTTGTCTTTAATTTAATTCGATCCCTTTCGATATGCCAACAATAGTAACTTCCAGGTTACTTTAAGGGCCGATGTTTTTGTCTCGATAAATTTACCTGACAGATATTTATCATAAAAACGTATGTTCGAACAATCGTTTCCGTGGCACATATCCGTCAGATAAATTTATCGGGAGATGAAAAGATCGGTCCTTGATTAAAGAAAAAGTAATTAGTCGTTGCAATAAAGTGTCGTCGTAGAAACGACGCACTTTAATTTTTACGGCAACGTATTGTTGTAATAATCAATTAATTTAATGTGAATTTAGGCCCTCCAAGGCCAGCCGTTCTGTCCTCCGATAAAATATGGCAGACATATCGCAGACAAGTGCTCCAACAAACACTTCTAATTCTGATAAATATTTGTCGGATAAAAACGAAAAGTGAAAACGCCGATCCTAATGGCACGAAAAAATGTTTCGCCGGCATTGTTGACATACATACTAGAAGAGTTTTTACCGCACGTTCTCGTGCGGCAATTAACCTTAGCCTCTTATGAAAAATAACAATACGAGAGTAAATTCCTTCATAATTTAACATATTCGTACGAAATCATTTCTCCTCGTTGTCGCAGGTCACGAGTTAAACATTTAAACAGTTAAAAGAATGCACGACTACAAAAAAAATTAACTAAATAATACAATAAAAGCATTAAATAATATGTAAGTAGGTATACTAAACAACAAAGGAGATTTAATAGTGAAGTTCAACTTCGGCGACGATAAAAATATATTTTGGACGTTCCTTTAATAGAAAAGTTAATAATTTTAGTTGAAAGTATGGATCGTTACGTTACAGAAGAATCGGTACGTATCGGTGAATTGATGATACATATAATTTTATATACGCGTCAGTTTTTAATTTTTAAAAAGCTCGAAAGTGCGCCGTTTCCTACCGTTGTATGGGCGGAAAGTGACAGTTTTGCGAACCTGCAGGTTTAATGTCCGCGAAATTTCCACACGTTTTGCGGGCGAAACTTGCCCTATTTTGAAGCAGGGCTTGTCAAATAAAATCCCACATTATATAGGCACTTGTTACATAAATAGCCGTTTGGAACGTTTTTATGCGTCGAAACTACCGACTGCGAATAAAATAGTATAGGTACACTATTTCGTTGGGAAGTCTCCGGTTGTGGTTGATTTTCCGTCGAAATCGGAAATCGGAATTTTCGACGCGCCGAACTACATCCCATTACTTTTTATAAAACGAAATATCTTGGTGCTTATTCATGGCACGGTTTCCTGTCACGAACGTTGAAATTCATGATTAATTAGCGGTCGCAAAGTGGCCGTAATTATTGCAACGTGATTTTAAATATTTATTGAATTTTTATAACCAATTATTTCCAAGAAAATATGCTTAATACATAAGTTTGAACAGGAAACACGTGCAACTGACGAGAGCATGCTGCGCGGTTTGACTCAAATTAATGACCTGCATATACGCGTGTTAATAAACAATCCTTGTCGACTGCTTTCATTGTATCTCTGGCATTTTTTCAGATTCGTCCTGAAGATTTAAAACGTTTCCACAATCGCGTGTAATTAAAAAAATATATATTTTTTTGTACGTAAGCGGTCGCGCCGTTTCTTACGTTTTCGGGCATTAAAATATTTGAAAATTTGAACGAAAATCTATCGACGTTAATATTTATAAATTACTGTTCGGGTAGGTGTACGTAACAAAGATATTTCCACATTTTTTTTCTAAATACCCCCCCCCACAAACGATTCGATACCGTGTGTTTTCGAGAGTTGTGCATGTAGGTAATAATTTCTAAATAATACTTGGACGCGACATTTATAATGAAATAATTTTATCTCGGAACCGAAGGTCTTACCTACGTAATAGAATATCCAGTTAGCGGTAAAGCTAGTAAAAGTAAAATTTGTTTTATATAGGTAATTCGACTTTTACCTCCGGCCGTAAAATTTGCAATTTCAATTGGCGCGTTTAGGTTTTATCTTTGCGTGTACAATTCGATGAAAGGTAATTGCGTAAGATAGGTTGTAAATAGTTGTAATTGCTTACCTCTCTGTTTGGTGGCTACGGTTCTTCCAGTGACCTCAAATAGTATTAAAAAGACACCTACGGACCATCGGATGATCTTTTGATGCGACGTTAAGTACTTCTTTTCTAAGGAGCCCATTGCTGGCGTTGCGTTGCTTCACCGACCGCCACTATACTCGCGTTTATACGATGTCGTTTAAAATGACATAGTGATTCATAAAAAGCAACGGAGCTGCTTGTTAATGAGATTTTATAGTCTACTAGAAGTTACATTAGTTACAGTGCATGCGTCTGGTGTCGGATTTAATCGTGTCGGGGCCTGTCAAACTGTCAAAATAAATTAAAATATCACCCAGTTGTGGCCTATTTGCAGCAGGAAGTGTCGGATATATAATAACATTTTATTTCGTTTTATTACCGGATTTTTTTTTGTTGGTAATTCGACTGTTTGTAATGGATTAATAGTGGAAATCGTCAATTACGAATTTTTTTATCGAACATCCATCGTTTGAAATTGGTGCAGCTTTTATTAAAATTTTGATATTCTCGTCGAATGCACTTGTTTTTAGGCACCCGCACAGTTCACGACGTAAAACGTGTGTGTCAAGTCCGGCGGTTTCTTGTGACGCCACCTCACATCCTATGTAGGTATAATGTTGCCGAACCAAAGAGAGGACGACTAAAAAGGCGCCTCGAACTCATTACGTTGGTTTCGACCTACTACTCTTTTTTTTTTTTTTTTTAAATTTGTATCGTTCACTGATCAATGACCGTATACGCGATTTCTTGTAATGCCATTCAACTGGCGCAGAGATTTTAAAACGAACGTATTAAAATAATTTTGAAAAACACCGTTCGATTGGAAATTTAACGCGAATTATCCACAGATAAGGTATTAAATTGCAAGTGCATTAGGAAACACGTAAAAGTGTCAGTTCGGGACAACTGTTATCGTGTCCAACAAGTCACGTCAACGTTGTCCGCAAAATTATTAATATAACTTTTCAAACGTAATTTGTTTCAAAATACCTACTTATTTCTAAATAATACTCCTAGGCGGGTAACGTGATTAGTTTTATCTCCGTTAATCTTTTCACAAATTGGGGAACGTAACTCTTGGAATCTAAAATGTATTTTTACACGATACAAAGTTAACTCGAAAATGTGACGTCAATAAGGTAAGTCTCCTTCGAACTTGACGAAATAAAAACAAAAATAAATGTCAAAATAAATTTTGACAAAACAACAAAAATTAATTTAAAATACTTATTAAGCATCAGATATAATTATTATAAGTAATACCAATTTACGAATAATACGATTTGTCACGATTTAGGTTTACCCTATATTCAATACCACGTCGAATATCCAAAGATTAAATATAAACAGATAACAAAGTATCTATTATTTTATTTGTATACGAATTGCAAAATTCACGAGTTTCAAAAATCAGAATTTCAAATATGTAATAAAATATTTTTCATCGGCGTTTGTGGATTAATATAATTTGTAATTTATTCACTTTTAATTTACACAATAGTTATTGTTTATCGAGAACTTGTAAAAACAAGCATGTACGTTACAATTTATCATTATTTACGCAACTTTATATAAAAACAAATTATTAATTCATAATAAATTAATGATATAATTATTGTAGAACGATTAGTCTAACAATAAGTGCAACTAAATCTAACAGCTATTTGTGTAAATTTTATTGGAGTGCCGATGTTATAAAAATTCCGTTTCAAGTACTTATCTCGTTCCGAAGCGTTGTTGAGCAATGCACGGCCTCTCTAAACTATCGCATGCTTCAAATAATTGGCTTACGTTCCAAGATTAACGAATCGTTGCGGTTTTTATCATAAACAAGCCCCGTCATTTACCGATTTCCGAGGAAACGTTTTTCGTTTTATTTCTGCACCTATAAGGTTTTAAATTGCGAAAAACACGCGTGCGTGTAAATATTAGGCAGGTATATTTTTGTTTGTACTGAAAAAATTTTCCTTTGCACGGCACGTAAGAGTACGCGAATATTTTGGTATTTTTTTGTTTGTTTTGCATTAGGCGCCGACCTTACAGCCAGATAGGTAGCCTTTGGTGGGTAACTTAAAATTAAAAAGTTTGACGCATTACAAATAATAATGTCACAATAATATGTATATGTATATACAAGGTGTTCCTAAAATAGGTGGTCAAAGCTTGAAGGCACGTAGAACAAGTTAGAACCACGACGAAAACATTCATATGTTTTTTAGAGATAGAGCCCCTTCAAACGTGCGTTTTAGAATCATTTTTATTTAATATCTCCTGAACCTTTTAAGATAAAATGACGAAATTTGGCAAATTTACTATTGCTTTAATGCTCATTAAATCAAAACGATCAAATGTTCAATATTCAATTCGGAAGTGTGAGAAACCGCATTGCGAGTAGGTAAATAACATCCTATTTTTTTTGTATGTCAGTTACTTCAACTGTCGACTAGAAATTATGAAACTTCAAAATTTTTTACAAAAAAAATGTACTCTTATCAAGTCTCGATAGGACGCACCGTTTTTGATTAAAATCTATTTGAATGTTCCATTACATTAATAGTAAAACAATAATTTCGACAAAAATGCCACTTTCTTCTTTAAAAAAATAAGTACTATTAAACTTTTAACTGTTTGTGGAAAAACAGAAAATAACAACCGTGAAATCAGAAAAAATTAATTGGGATTAATTTTGACGTACGCTACAATTTTCATAGCTTCACCAAATAAAAATTCAGAGGAGAATATCGACGAGAAAATGATGCTGGTCAAAAAAAAAACGCTTCTGTCTCGGTTCGATAATTTTTAATATTAATAAAAATTGTTTTCACACCACGAATACATTCATGAAATGGAATATTCAAAATGATGTTACTCGAAAACGGTGCGTTCTAACGAAATTTGATAAGAGTACATTTTTCGAGCAGAAAACTTTGAAGTTTCATGATTTCTAGTCAACAGTTGAAATAATTGCGCTCTCAGTGCAACTTGACACAACCCCGAATTGAATATTGATAATTTTAATTTAATAAGCATTAAAACCATTTGCCAATTTTCGTCACTTTATCTTAAAAGGTTCGGGATATATTAAATAAAAACGATTCTAAAACGCACGTTTGAAGGGGTCCCATCTCCCTTAAGGGGGGGTTTTAGAAAAAAAACATACGGAAGTTTTCGTCGCGGTTTGACTTGCTCTACGTGCCCTCAAGTTTTGACCACCTATTTTAGGAACATCTTGTATATTAATTAAATTCCACGTCGCTTACACGTTACAGAAACCTTTGTTTATTAAATTCATTTTTACGCAACCGGCAATCACTTTGTAAAAATTAAAATTGTGAATCATAAAAGTCTTTCTGTTTTAGCATTTACATAAACTTACGAAAAAAAATGATCTTGAAATACACATGTAGGAATAAGTATATGAATAAACACGTAGATATAGTTTTGTTTTTGTTAAATTAGCGTAAATCATCGAAGGTCTAGAGATGACCATCGTTTTTGATAAAGACACTTTAAAGCGACGAGATGAGTCAAACCGATCAAAAGAAACTGTTACATAATTACTCAAAGCTACTTTAAAATATATCTACGTCTGATCGAAGGAATATTTGTTATTTAGAAAAATTTTTGTTTACATATTTTTTTGGATATTCAAGGTTGCGCGTCTTATTTTGTTTAAAATTAAGAATGGGCAATTCTCGTAGGTATTCACCTACATATATTATAATAGTGGACGGCCGATGTTAGTAATCAATCAAGTTTAATAATGATTTGCAGCAATATCTATATTTAATAGAAATTGCTTTATATTACAATATGAAAACTGGAACGCGGCTATATTCTTTTTTTCTAAGATGATTAATGGCAATAGTGCTTGTGTTAACGCCGTGAAAAAATATCGGAGACTCGTCTTTCCATATGCGGAAGAAAATCATTAACTTATAAAGTGAAACGCTTCATACTGCGATAATAAGTACAAAACATAATCTTACTAATTAATATGTACGTACTTACATAGGTACAAGACCGCTTATATTATAATCTACTTATTACGATTCGATATAATATTATATCTGCGATAATAACTTTATAATTGTATTAAATTTTATTGTTGTTAAAATGTTAATTAAATAGTAAATGAGAACACGATTCTAGATTAGAATAACGTGCGTCGAAGTTACTCGCTAACAATTTCGATTTCATGCTCGAGTAAATGTACCACATCAGGTAGTTTTAACACATTCACGATTAATTTCCTACGGGAAATCTGAAATCTGACAGTTTAATGATCTGTAAATAGGTTTCATATTTTAAATTTTCCGTAAATATTACCGACAACGAGATTAAGTGTAGGTTAACAAAGAAATTGTCACTTTTAAGCGTTCTGTCGAAATGCGGGTAATCTACAATATAATTAAAATACCGCTCGAGTTCTAAACAAGTTACTATAAAAAGCATGTCATTTTTTTATTAGGTTTAACTCGTCTTTGCAACAAACCGATAGTGGTTGTAGGGGACACGAAAACAAGCAATTTTGTTCAAACTTACCTAACATATATGGGAGTCAAATCGATACGTTCTAGATCTTTCATCATCCTGCGCCGGCCGGTCCGTCCTCAATAAAACGCCCTGTATACAATTTATTCGCACCAAGTACAGCCTCCGCTTTAGTAATCTATAAATACTCACAGTCGAAAGTTTCTATCGGCTCCTAATATTCTCTCAAACACAACCAGAATAGCTACAACACCTATTATATTTACATTATATCGATTTCTTTTGAATTTAAGCCACCAGCTGGTGATAAATGGCGACAGAGAATGATAAAAAAGAGGATGTTACAAAATTCGTTCTGTTTGTAGAATACTCACTGTCGGATTAAAATCCCTTGTTGTACGAATCAACATAATTTTTATTTGAATTTGTGATTTTTGTATAGGTAATATATCAGATTAGTTAAACGAAACTTGTTTGTTTAATGGCAATTTCAAAGGATGGAATGATTCCAACTGTTTTCAAAAAGTCGCGCGTCCATTCCGTTTTGCCCCCATGTGGCGGGTTAACGTTTAGATTCTCCAGCGCACTTTTGCAATATTGTGTTCTTTTTAGAACTGCCCTTGTTAAAACTTTGTCGGAACGAGATTTGTAGATTTTGAGTTTCTTTTAAATTAAATCGGGCCGTTAATTTCAAGAAAACTATGCTCCGTTGTCCACGCTCGAACTATTTTGGTGCCCAACATTGTCCCCCAACACTTTTTATGGTATTACCAAACGTACCAGATTCTCGACATTGTTTCGGGATTTTGTGCCCAACAATACAAGCATGTCAGCCAAAAAAATTATACGCTTGGAAACGAGGCTCGATTTCGGCAATATTACGTCGAAAATTCTTATATAGCCCAGTCATATTAGCATTCATATTCATATTTTGTCTCCTTGTCAGCCTAAATTGTTTAAAAATTGTTGCGACAATGAAAACTTTGAACTTCGAATGCATTGAAAAGGTAAAAATCTCTCAAAATTAGAGAAATTAAAAACCAATCAAAAATCATTTGAAAAAAATAAAATCCTGAAATAATTTTTTTTTAACACTTACGTAAAATTCAAACTGATACTGCTGTTGCTGGGAATGCCATTTGTCTCTAACATACTATAAGAAAAATTAGAAACTTCTACATTTTTCTTTATATTTCCTACTTTTTTCTCATCATCGTTTTCCTTTATCGCCAATTTCGAGCCTAGATTCTTCCGTTGACTGCGAACTTGTACATACCTATACCTACGTAAGGTGAATTTCGCGAAATTGAACCGTTGAATGTTTGAGGGGGGCCCTAACCAAGACCCTAACCGAGTTCCTATCCAAGAGCCTAACCAAGCTCGACTTTCAGAAAATTTGCGTTAGAACTTAAAAGTCCATGTATTTACACTTTATAAATACATGAAGAGTTAGTCAATAAAGAAAGATCCTACCTTTCCTCTTTATATTAATCCTTTCTGTTTGTAATCCTTTTAGAGAACACAACACAACACAACACAACACACAACACTCACGCACTCACACGCAAAAAGGCCTTATAAACCGAACGAGCACTCCTCGCACACACGAGCAATACGACGTCGTATATTAAAATTCGAACTACCGAAACAAACACCATTTAACGCAAATGATCTGAAATGGTATTGCCGGAATTCTATATATAAATGCATTCGAGTTGATACGTGAATACTAGGAAATCCCGTTTTTATTTTAAAAACATTCAGTTCGCATTTCGATAAGTTATCACGTGAAAGTGGGTGGCGCACGTGTTTTATTAGTTGCTTTGTATTTTATCGGTCGCATAAAAATGCGATTAAACCTTTATCTGGTTTATGGTTTGTAATAGGGAAATTTTCAATCTTGAGGGGCACACGAATAGTTTTTAAATTAAAAATAGTGTACATTTATAATTTTGCGGTATAAAGGTAGTGGATAGTGATTATCCAGATAATTTTAAACTGGTGAGTATTAGCGAATTTTCATAAAAAATAAAACTATTGCAGCTTGTCCGATGACGGGATCCAGACGTGCCTTTCTGACTTTTCTCCGATGTAGATCACGAAAGTATGTCATTCATTTTGGGTGGGTTTATATATATATTTAATCAATTTCTTGTGGACGCGATTTCCGGTCGCAATTTTGATTGCAGAAGAATCTAAATACAATGAAACTTTTCAATATCGGACGTTTCTGGGACCAAAAAAATTGTCCGTTATTAAGAAGTGTTCGCGAACGGGAGTTACACGGTTACACAATCTATAAAGTATTCTCTGTAAATGAAGGGGAGTTTAAAAGTGTCCGTTGAAAAAAGTTTTACTGTAAATATATGGAATTGTTGCCGATTATCCTAATTTTTTGAAGTGCGGCTTTTCTAACTTTACAACTTTTTGTTGAACACCAACTCCACAGCTCCAATACTTTGGTGATAGTTAACAATAGTTGTATTTTCGAATTAAATTAAAAAAAAATATAGATATTTAATTACGTGGGTGGTTAGTATATTTTTACACCAAATAATAGCTCAACTAACATTCTTCAATTTTTATATCGGTACTTATTTTACTAATTTTAGGTAAATACCTATAATACCTATAATATAAAATTAATAAGACGAACTTCGAGATCCTCTGGAATTTGGATCTTTGGAGAGCTGTGGAGTTGAGTAGTTTACTACGGTTTACACTTTAAATGCCTTTTTACATTAGTTACACTCCGATTTAAGCATATTATTATTTAAACATTAGGCCAGGTGAAGTACCGAAAGCCCACAATTGGTATTTTTTCCATCTTTTCAACACATCGAATTTGTGCATATTTCGCTTATAATTAAATTCATTTAATTATAATAACTTGAGGTTATTTTTGATAAAAATTTCATTGTCAAATAAAATGTCAAGTAGAATGAACGTTTTAGAAATAGTTTTGATTATGTTTAGTATAACTTTTGTATTCGGCGATAAATTTAAGGGTAAGTTAAATAGATATATCTCGTATCTCCTTAAATGTTTAATATCGCAGTGGTAATTTCTTGTACCTACAGGTGATGTTCAACATCGCCCAATAATAATTTAAACGTGTTTCAAACTATTAATATTGTAAGGCAGGTACACGCGTGATATTGAAGACTACGAAGTGGTTGTGCCGAAGAAGTTGACCGAGGATGGAAAATTTAAATCGTTTCAAGTTCCTCACTCTTTTGAACGCACAAACAAATTGTCGAAAAGAAACGGTCCCTCAAGTAAACCGTTGCTTTATTATTTGCTGACGTTCGGGGGAAAGCACAATTACGTCGAGTTGCTGCCGAATCACCATCTCACATATTCGGACGTGGTTGTCGAGAAACGGCAACCGAAATTATCGGTTCAGTCAAGAAACGTCAACAGGCACGCCGGAGATCTTTGCTATTATCGCGGGAGAATTAAAAATAAACCGTACTCCAGAGTGGCCCTTTCGACGTGTTCCGGACTGGTTCGTATTTTATAACAAGATGCACGCTCAAAATTAATAGATTATTTAGTCGGGTTATATCTCCGTGGATGGCCGCATCTATTTTATCGAGCCCGCCGCAGAGTTCGAGCCCAACAAGCGTGGTCAACACCCGCATCTGGTGTACACGCGCAGCAATAATGTGAACGAGGAAAAATTATCTAAAAGCGGCAGTTGCGGGACAAAACAAAATTGGAGGGAAGCCTGGAAGGAACGATTGTTCGACGAATACAGCAGGAACGTGCCCGTCACCAAGAGAAGTTTAATTAGCGTACCGAGGTATTTAGAGACGTTAGTCGTTGCGGATAAAAAGTTTTTAGAATATCACAAGAACACGGATTACGACAATTACGTACTTACTATTATGAATATGGTATGTGTACATTTGCCGTAATATAAATTTTAACGGCGCTTTCGTACGTCACGATTATTATAGGTGTCCGATTTTTATCACGATTCAAGTTCGGGTCACGAATTGAACGTTGTCGTAGTACGAATTATATATTTAGAAAAAGAAGAGGAAGAAATCGATCTCACCATTAACAGAAAAGCCGATGACACGCTCTCGAGCTTCTGTAAATGGCAGAAGAATATCAACCCTAAAGACTTGAAACATCCAAACCATCACGATATCGCCGTTTTATTGACGAGGTTCGTTTGTTTTTAGATAAGTGAAAAATTAAACGAAATTCGAAGGTGCTTCGGTTTAATTTAATCGTTTATTTAGGTACGACATATGCGTCGACGACATGAAGAATTGCGGTCTTATGGGATTAGCTTATGTTGCGACGGCCTGCACGGGCGACAAACCTTGCGCCATAAACGAAGATGGAGGATTAATTCTGGGAATTGTGGTCGCACACGAAATGGGACACGTGTAAGGGCGAGTTAATCGATTGCAATGCGGATTTTAAAATTAAATGCACAACTTCTAGCATGGGTTGTTCGCACGATGAAGAGAGCGAGTCGGGCTGTAAACCGCAAGCGGCAGACGATTCTTATTACGTCATGTCCCCGTTTGTTCACGTTCATACTAATATATGGTCAACTTGCAGTAGAGCTTTCATGGATGCGCTTTTCGAGTACCCGCCCTTCCTAACGATTTATTTGCTAGGTTTGATTTTTTTTTCATTTTTGTCCGTTCGGTTACAGCAACAATTTAGGCGAATGTTTGAACGACGAGCCGCAAGAGTCGTTGTATCAAGAAACCGACATGTTACCCGGATCTATCTATGATGCGGCGTATCAATGTAACTTGGCCTTTCCCGGATCGACGGTGTGCGGCGGAGACCCGGAAAATTTCTGCAAAATGCTCCTGTGCAAAGTTAGTCCAACAACTTGCATGAGTAACGGCGAACCGCCGGCGGATGGCACTAAATGCGGTACAAACAAGGTGATCATTAAAATAAACAGAAATTTGCCGGCAATATAAATTTTATAAACATTTCAGTGGTGTTACGACAATAAATGTATAGAAATCGGAAGTCGCCCGGCTGCAGTTAATGGCAACTGGGGAGATTGGGGAGAATGGACAAAATGTTCAAGAACGTGCGGAGGCGGCGTCAGTTATTCGGCAAGAGAGTGCAATAATCCAGCACCCAATCATAAAGGACGCTATTGCATCGGCGATAGAAAAAAAATTATTATCTGTAACAAACAAGTAATGTAATACCGGGAAATAGTAATTTATGTCATTTTAATGGCCGTTCTCTTTATATATATATACAGCAATGTCCGAAAGATTCCCAAAGTTTTCGAACTGCACAATGCCTCGAATTTGATAAAGTTCCATTTGACGGTAAATTGCTTAAATGGAAACCTTATTTTAAGGAAGGTGAGGAATGCGACGATATATTCGTTATGAAAATGTATTAAAAAAAATTGAAATTTTCTAAATTCCATTAAATTTTGAAATCGATTTTTTTCTCTTTTTCTTTTTAATATCACTAAACACGCACATCGTCACCTTTGTTTCTAATATTGTACGAGCGCTAAAGTAAAAAAAAAGATTGAATTTGTTTAGAGGAACCGTGCGGGCTGTTTTGCATAAACGAAAATGGAGTTTATTCCAAGTTGGCTCCAAGAGCTAAAGACGGAACTAAATGCAAACGAGGCACGAAAAACATGTGTATTAGCGGTGTTTGCAAGGTAGGTTCTATCCTTATAGTACGTACGTGTGATGTTATGTAATTAGTACGTGCTTGTAGAAAATTGGATGCGATTATGTAGTTGAGTCGGATGTCGTGGAGGACCGATGCGGAATTTGTAACGGAACAGGAACTCAATGTAAATTAATCGACGAGTTTTATAACAATTCCGCCGGTCACGGTATTTATGTTGCCCATTATTCATTTTCGGTCACGACTATCTTTTTAATGTAGGTTATGTAAAAGTGGCGAATATAGAAAAAGGTAGTAGAAACGTGTTTGTGGAAGAAGAGAAACCTTCAGATAACACAATTGCCGTAAGTGCGGCGGATGAAAAGAAGTTTTATCTGAATGGAGACTTGTAAGGCGGTCGCTTTTCTATACAATGGATACAAATGAAAATCAAATGAGCTATGAAGCGTTTCTATTTCAGTTCAGAGCAACGGGACGGGGATCGCGATATGGGAGGAGTGGAGGGTGTGTATAGCCATCCCGAGCCCAACAAAGAAAGTCTCGTGATCTACGGACCCCTTAAAGAAGATATCGTATTATTTGTAAGTCTCGTCGCTTTTAATGCAAAGTATCTGGTTTTTTAACTTTTCCTAACAATTCTCAAAGAGATAATCTCCGCTTATTTGAGTTTCTTGCTTTTTGCGAACTCCCTTTGTATAGTTGTTAAGTTCATGCGCGCCCTCCATGTTTAGTTATTATGTTGCACAATAACACTTGCCTTAGGGCAATTAAGCAAATAAGTTAGGATTATCTAGATTAGTAGTAGCAAAGGATGTGGCGAGGAAGATAAGGAGCTTTAAAAATAAATTATGTATAAGCTTAACTGAACTTCGGGCGGATGCCGTATAAACCGTGTGATGGATGAAGTTAGCATATTTTCCAAAATGCCAATCGATTTTTTTTACTTTAAGATGTAGAAAATCGAAAATGCGTGTAATTGATGATAGTGTAGCCTCTACGCCGTACGCCTGTATATTATCTGGAAATTGACCGTCCATTAAAGGGACGCCATTTTTTTCACGTTAAAACCTCGACCTTACGACAACAAGAAAACTCCTCGCTCTTTTACAACAAAATGTTTTGCATTCCAATTGAAGAATCCAATTTACATGTTCACAATGCTATTTTATAGCTGTAATTCACGGCCTTTCACGATAAATTTAATATAGGTGTACGTCTACTAATTTACTTTCAAGACAATCCTTTAAAAGAAAATCGCATTAAATTCGATTTAGTGCATAAAATAAAATTTCATAAACAATAAGCGGGGAATTTATTTACTCATTGAAAATTTCTCAAATATCGATATTTACCTCTAGTCCTCAGATTTGGTGGCGTTCAAGAAGCGTTAAACTTATTAGTAACAGACAAAAAAATATTTCAGAGAACCTAATAACGCGAATCACTCTAGAATAAATACCTACTACCTACTAATAGTAGGTACGGATTGAATTCGCACAAAGTCTACATACGTATACCTACCTAATTAACCTGTACCGGAGTTCAATACGATCAAATAATTTTTAAGCACGTTGTAAATTTATTATTATTTATTTTTTTAGTTTGACTAACCTTGTTTTTGAGATAAACGCGCAAGATTTTACGGAGAGTAAATACGTGTATTTTTTAAACACGTATAAAGCGGTTTAAATAAGTCAAAAAAAAATTGTACGGGAAAATAACGACCGATAAAATATCGTATGCGTTTGGAATATTTTTTCACTGTTGTAACTTAATTAGCGGAGTGTATAGTTCGAACGGAACATCGCGCTGTTAAATTATCGACTTTTTGATCGTTTTCAGTTTTTGTTTTATACGAAATTATTACGTGTGCTAATCAACAAATTGAACTTTGCGCGTAAATACGCACAACATATAAATTGTAGACTTGGAAATATTCACAAACGCACAAATTTGTTTTATAAACGATACAAATCGGTCAGTATTAAGCAAAGTATTTTGTTTTTATACGTTTACTGGTTGATAACAGATTTAATTATACGATAACCCTAACGTCACTATGATAACAACCTTTACTATCATAATAGCTTTTACGAAAACTTTCGGAAACCCTTAAAGAGCCCGGGCTCGGGCCGATATTGAAAATACGGGTCTAATTTGTGTAAATTTAATTTATCCAGTTTCCAGTTAAGAGACCCCGAATGACATTCGATGTTTATTTGTATTAAAGAGAGTTCGGACAAGGAATTGATTTGCTTTCTCACGGACAGTTTTCTTTTGCGCGCGTAAGATCGAGTCCACACAAAGGGGCGAGGAAAGGAAAACTTAAAAGAAATGGAAAACCAATTGAGTACGCACACGTACGAATTCTCTTTAATATACAAAATTAAACGACCTTTTTGAGAAATTTTAATATTTTTATTTGTTATCTGACCTAGTCCAGCTATAAAATAGTTGCATTTTTGTTTTACTATTTTACCATAAATATGTAAAAGCCTAAAATTATAGCCAAGATCATTAAAATAAATATACTTACTAACAGGGTGATGTTTTGTTTAATAATCGTAAGTTTGAAGGTAGTTTTATTTGGTAAAATCGCATAAAGACTTTCATTAAGACGTCGTTAATTTTTAAAATATACAACTTACATAAAATGTATTTATTTTCAGTTTAAATGGTAATAAAAACATTTAATCGTTTGCTGGGAACGTTCATTAATGCAAATTATAAAATTTATCCGCTATTCGTTTAATCGAAATCTTGTTAAATTATGTTTGTTCATAATGTTCGAAAAACGGATCTATCGACGTTGTACTAGATAAACATAATAATAAATAAACATAAATTTGCTGTAACTGTTTATCTAGAAGTTATAATTAATATAAATTGTATATATTTACCTATAAATTCATAATTTAATTGAACGTAGAGGACGACAGAGAATTTTGCATTGTTTACCAATTGGTCCAAAGAATGTCGATTGAGACACACTTTCAATTCCTTGCTACATTTACAAAAATATAACATTCTGAATCAGTTATGTTAATTTAGATCGTGTTCTACGTAAATGAAAATGTTGGATATCATTATCAGTATGCTCAGCCATCGAAAGAATCGTATTATGAACCTCAGTATCACTGGGAATTTGTCGAATGGGGAGATTGTTCAGTTCTCTGTGGAGGCGGTGTAGAAATGGCCGTTGCAGATTGTTTAGAAGAACAAGAGGGAAAGGTCAGTCGATCGTTTTGCAAAGACTTGGCCGAACCGCATCCAATAACCAAAAAATGCAACGAACAACCTTGCACGACAAAGTAATATTTAATTACGTTACTCTGTCGTTGTTAACGTTATTAGTTTTTAGATGGAAAGTAGGCAAATGGAGCAAATGCACTGCGTGTAAATTTAAATCAGGAGTAAAAATAAGGGAAGTCGAGTGCGTAAGAGAGGCACAGAAACCTGGAACCGGAGACGTTTTAGTCGAAGACGGAAATTGTCCATCTCCTAAGCCTGGAACACGTGAACTATGCAATTTATATAGAAAGTGCTCGAAAACTAAACGAAACAGTGAGTATCCCTCGAGTTTAATGGAACATCTTTGGTTACAAACTATGGAAGAATACATGTATGAAGATCCAATAGTAAGTTTCTACAATTTAGTTGAATTACTTTAAGGTCGGTGATCTCAACCTGTCACTGTAGGGACGTTAGACAAAAAAAAATCCATTTTATTTCGAAACCGGTTCAAACCACTCGAATTTGAATGATTATTTCTAAATCATTTTATAGTAAGTGCCTTAGGTTAAGGAATGAGAAATTTCGTGAAAATTCGGAAGCCAATTAGACAAAAAAAAACTCGTTAATTTGACAACTTGCATTTCGCCGCTTATAAACTAAAAATAATTGTTTCTAAAAGAACTTCTGCGAGTCTATTCTCGAACCGTTCGCTTACATAACGTATGCGACAACGGTGTCCAAACGTGTACGTCTAAGAATTTAATAGAAACCCATTGTTATGTCGGTTGAACGGTTCGACAACTGGACCTCCAGAATGGTGGTTAATTATGATTTTGTAATTTTGATAGAAATTCCTTTTAAGGGGGATTTCTACTTTGTGGGACACGAAAATAGGCAATTTTTGAAGAATTTGTTGTAAAGTAACTGAAGAATAAAGATAGAATAATGAAACTTGATATACGTTTAAATACATCTTTATTTAGTGTAACAAAAATATGGAAAATTAATAATTTCGAATAGGAAGTGGCGGGCAGAAGGGCGTAAAGTCAATATGCCGCGTCGAGATGTAGGTGGTGGAAGTTCCTGATCCTCGGCAAATTATTTGAAACACAAAAATCGATCAGATTCTTAATCTGTAGATGTTTGCGCATAGTTGGAACTAGAATAAATGAAATATATGAATTTTTGTAAGAATGGTGCCTTGTCAAAGCTAAAAATTTGCTTAGTTTTTTAGTTATAAAAAAAATTGTTGCAATTGCTCAATTAGGGGATTGTACAAGACTTCCACCAACTTGAAAAATATGCTTTCGAGAAAACCGCGTTTAAAGTTAAGCAAGAGTTTGTCAGAGTAAAAGGTTAATACTTACATATATGCCCGATTTCTTCACCTCTAGATACCAACAGATAACTGTCAGATTTCGAGGTGTGAAGAAATCGGGCATTAGTCAGCTATCCCAGGACCATACAATATTCCATCTTCTTCCTCGTATAATTCGTTTTTGGCAGATTCTTCCATACAACGAGCCAAACGAGCCTCTTTCGATGCTGCAGTAGCTCGTTTCTCAGCAATTCTGAGCCTTTTGTTGTCTCGTTTATCACCCATAATCTTCGCATTAATCTCAATTTTTGCTCCCATTCCTTCCATTATTTGAAGCAGAGGAGCGAAGCCTTCGTTAAAAACACATGTTGCCAGAAATGACGAAATTTGAATGATTTTTGCCGAGCTAAAAATGTGTTTTGGAGCCATATTCCACAGCAGTGCATTAAAGCTCTCATTATTGTTTTGTGTGTGGCCACCCAAACATCGCTCCAATAAATCATTGGATGATAAATCGTCGTAAATAGGCCGAAGAACTTCTTGAACTTTTGATGTGAGTGGTGGTGGGTGTCTATATTCAGAGAGCATATTGTTTATTTCCGATTGTCTCCATTTACACCATGAGTCAGCACCGGGTGGACACTTTTCATGCTGCGGATTCTCGTCGGTTGAGCACTTGTGATAAAAAGTTGCCCATATTGCATCTTTCGTGGCATTAACGGAACTACTATTTCGGATTATTGCCAAGCCGTAATAAATTGTCAAATTTTTAATTAAGCTAATTCAGTTAATTTTCCAGGGCCTTTACCACCGATTCCCTTATTATTTTTCTTTGCGGTTCTCAATCGAGAACCCATGCGCTTTTTGACGTATCCGACGCATTCTTTTTTTCACAATAAGCTGATCTCCCTATGGTCGACTTTCTAATAATGCTTTAAAAGTTTTTGTGTCGCCATCGCCGATGTAATTAACGTATTTAATGATATGCAGCTTCTCCGATCGGGTAAACATTTCGATGATGCCGTCTACTTCCATTTTACTAGCGCTCCCAGAATGATTACACGCACAATTTTTTTGTGATCTTCATACCACTGTTGAAATTCGTCGTCAGTGATATCGTTTTTGCTTCTCCAGTTGTTACAAGCTTGGCAAAAACTGGACTTGACAATCAAGTCGATCAGTTTATTAGAATGCTTTCCAAGTAGAGCGACTACTCCGAACAATGACGAAAAGCCTCTCTTGCTCCAAGTTCCATCGCCTGAAACGCTCAGATGTGAATGTTCATTTCCCGCTTCAGCATTTTTCGCTTTTTCTTCTAATGCAGCCTTTCGTGTAATGATTTCAAACACGGCTTTAGCGGCAATCCATATATTTTCTAAGCATGAATAATATACGTTAGTGGACAGCCCTTCGCCTAAGTCCATCAGCCCACAGAAAATATTTATTCCTTGTAAACCGATTCCCAGTACACGCATAGCAAAAACTATTCTTCGATTGATTTCAAATGCCTTATTGTTTATTTTTGGGCAGGAATCGATTTCATTTGAGCCACAATCACATTTGACAAGAAGTTCGAATCCCAAGCCTTGTTCCCCTTTTATTTTAAATTCCACATTATTATCACATTCCTTACACTTCAATATCGTACTGAGTATGTTAAAACACAAATAAAAAGTGTATAATCCGGTACCCGTGCATTAGATCAACAGTAAGTTCGAAATCGTCTTTACTTTTCAGTTTTTCCGCCGATGTACTCGCAAACGACACGTCTGTTTTATTTAGTATACCGGTTACCACTAAATTTTCTTTTTACATGTACGTCCTGGGCGTTTATTATCCACTTTGGAAAATTTCTTGTTCTTATACATAATGATAAAATTTGAGAACTCACGAGTATGACTTTTACCGTAAACGATTTGGAATATACTAAAATGTAGTCCGTTAAATTTGAAACAAAACAAAATTCAGGCTTCAAAACTAACAATACATGAAAAGAGAAGAAGGCTATTGCGACTCGCTTCCTTTCCAGCGCGCTCCGAATTCTATAACTGACTTTCGATTGTCTAATGGCTTATAACGCTGTAAATTTTACGAGTTTTGATTTAAAATTTTAACCACAGATTTTCAAGACTTCAATCTTTAGAAAATGTAAAAAAATCGGTTTTTTCGACCCAACAAAGTAGCAATCCCCCTTAAGGGGATCCTGCACAAATTATTTAACGGACGGGTGGGTATGAGACGATGTGGGGCAAAGTGTTACAAGAGGTGTGGAGTGGGGAGTGTTTTCTCCTGCATTACGTAACACTACATTATACAGTAGAATAAATGAAGATTTTTTTGAATGGTTCTCTTTTCTTAAAAATGCAAACATTTGAATTGATCACAATATAAATTTTGCAATGTTACTTAGGAGCAATATTTAAAGGATTTGAAACAATTAGTGTTATGAAGCAAGGGGGGCGAGTGGACGGAATGGCGTTACAGGGAGTGGGTGTTAAAAAAAGAGTTAAAAATGCGTTGTGTGATATGTGCACGATCCCTAAAGAAGTGAATAAATGAAATACAAAAAATTATTAGTAGATACTTAAGTAGGTGTACCTGTATAAATTGAATCCGGTTCCGAAATAATAACCCAATTTTCCACCACTATGTGGCAAGTGTCCATCTGGAGGAACGTAAAATACCTACAGAGGCGAAGAAAAATGGAAATCGAAGATCCAAATTATTTATTAAAACAAAAGAAAGAAAAATTATTTAACAATTTAATTTTAACATTATCGAAATCGGAAAGTGTACACGACAATTACCGTGAAAAGGGCGCGGGAAAAAACAATATTAAAAAAATGGGACACGCCTAAAAGGAGGTGGAGAAACATTGTTCGGATTATAGTTATTTTCCAAATTTATCAGGAACCGGTTTCCATTCGAACCGTTCGCCTTAATAGGATTAATTTTTTTCCAAGAAATTTACGAGGAATTATTACTTACTTTGGGAGGAAGTGACGCAATTATTAAAATTCGCCAGATCCTCAATAATCTAGACGTTTTCGTAGGATCCGTTAAAATTTAATTTTGGTTTAGAAATCGAATAATTTAATTTGCAGAGTTACCGAGAAGCAATTTTGGATCCGGTCAGATTAAGAAGAGTGCGCAGAAATATTATTCAACATAAAGTAAGACGAGGTTGCAAACAATCTGACAAAGGAAATGCCAGTGCGATACTTAACGTTGGTACCGTAGTGGATGATAAGATTCATCCCGAAGACATTAAGCTGATAGAAGTGCCGTTGAAGCAATCTCATATGTCTTTGAATTTAACGGATGCCGCTTTTGAAACGATGGGAGATAAGATCGCCGATGTAGTTGATAGTTACAAGGGAAAGATATACGTAGGTAAACAAGCCGTAGATCGTATGAAAAAGCTTCGGCATAAAAATCGAACGGTCGAAATATAATCGATAAATATTTTCCATTGTATTATTCTATTGTATATTATCTTAAATAAATTAATTCTTATAAGTAAACAATAAAAATATTAGATTTTTGGTTTGTTGTTAATTTGTTCTTTGTTTAGTTTATTTATATATTTCAGAGCCTGCTTTCCTTTCAACGTTAGCGGTTTCGAATTGTTTAAATTATAAGATTCCTCCTCCTCCTCGCGGTCCTGATGTACCGTAAAATTAATTTCTTTGAAATTCTCCTTATCTATTATAATTGGTGTTGCAGGGGTCTAAAACAAACACGAGACATTGAGCTTTATTAATCATTTTTAAATAATTAAATTCGCGCAAGGGGTCTAAGTTATTTTAATTTATTTCGGGACGGCTGTCGGACACGACCGCGCGATTTCCGTCGCCGACGCCGGCACCTTCTCTGGCGCAAGGGCGAGTTTTGTCGCGCATCGAAAAAAACAACAACAAGGGGCTCCGACGTTTTTCGTTAAATCGATTTTGGGATCGCGCAAAATTTCGCCAGGCGGATAAATAACGATTATAACTTAAGATTCCTTGCGCGACAACTGCACTGTTTGCAAACATAGCCGTAAATATATACTTACTGTAATGTTCTTTGAATTTTTTAGGGGGCACTCTTTTTTAGAATTATTATTATTGGTTGATTTATCTTGCGAATTGGTGTCGGTAAATTCGTTTTCGGCTGCGATGTTATTTTTAATAGGTAGATATTTTAAAATGGAATGTTGTGTTGCAACTTACCCGCGTGACGCGTCTTGTGACTCGTGCACGTGCATTTCTCTTTTTCTTTCGGTTTAGGGAGAACACACCGATAATCCGGAACAACGCTCGATTCGCCTTCTCCTTCGCCCACGGGCGTAACGCACTTAACTAAACGTTGCCTTTCGCCGTGGGGACATTTCGCGCAATTTTGCCAATCTCCTATCATCCACCTAGATTGCGTTATCGTATTTATTTAACGAATTACAACTTTAAGTAGTGTTTTACCGGGGTATGCACGGCGCTATTTCGCACGGTCGTATTAGTCCTTTCGGTTTGGTTTTATTTACGCAATAGGAATCGTCCACTAATCCCGCGATTTTTTCTTTACATTTTGGAATCGATACTTCGGTACCCGGTCCACATTGAGCCGAACATTTTGACCAATCCAGGTAGTCCCACTCGAAGTTGGGCGTTCTCTTGGAGATCTTTTTCACGCCGTAAGCATATTTGAATGTTACGTTATCGCGCGGTATTATCTGTGAACAATATCGAAGTAATTTTAAAGTTATACAATTTAATGTTGACGACTACGTCGACCGATAAACATATCGTGGTGGGCCCGGGTATGCTGAGCGCTTCCTGTTTCGTTCTTATTTTTCCGAGCCAAACTTTGGTTTCCGACAAATTAAAAATTCCGGTAACATCACTAACGGACGATAATGTTATTTAGAAATGCCTTCGACTAAATAGTAAATAACAAACCCTTCTATGAGCGTCGTATTTTTGATCGAATTTCGAACTTGTATTATCGCGTCAGATGGCTGCGTCTCTTCTACTTTGATATTTACAGATCCTTTGGGAATATCTATCAGTTTTACGATGTCCAAGTCTTTGGCAATTCTTTTTGTTCCGGTAATCAAATCGCAAGATGTCCCGTCTCCGCGACAAACGCCGCACCAGTCTTCTACGGCATTAGATTCTAAGTCGGAATCGCAAGGTATCGCCTGTTTAAAAAAATTATCTGTAAAATTTCGATATTTAATCAAATAATTCGATTACCGTGCATACGCCGTCTATGCAAATATCTCTTAATCCTCGTAAACACTTAGTTCCATCTTGGACTCGTGGCCTTAACGATGCTACATCTCCTAAGTCGTTTACGCAAAATAAAATACAAGGATTCTCTGAAATATCGAGTAAAATAAAATTTGTAAAATGATAGGGTATAAAGCATTACCATCTGTCATATGATAAGCCGTCCATTCGTGAACTTTGTTATCTTCCGGATACACCCACTGATTGAATTCGGCACACTGAACATTTCGAAAAGACGGAGTTCCCGCAACGCAAGGCTAAAAATACGTCACGTAACGTAATAACAGGCAATTATGCATTACGAATTATGCTCGTCTAACCTCGATGTTACATAGTTTGTGTTGCATTTGTCCTCCGCCGCAATATTTACCACCGTGCGAAGGCGTCGGGTTGTTGCAATGACGTTGTCTACTAGCTACACCGCCGCCGCAAGTTCTTGAACACTCGCCCCAAGACGACCAATCAGACCATCCTCCGTCGATTCCTCCTAGCCGTTCGCCAATTTCTACACATTTACCCTGAAAACACCACTAAGAAAACGTTCCATTTTTAACATTTAAATTTTAGTTTACTAAAAGTACGTTCACCTTTTTTTCGTCGCAGCTCGTTCCGGATGCCGCGGGCGTATGCGTTTCGACGCAGCCCTTGTTCTCTACGTAGCATACCAAGTTGTCGCATTCCTTAAAACATTTTATTTGGTAGCAGATGGAATTTAAACATCGAAACAAGCGAATTTCTAAACTAAAGTCGGCGAATTTATTACACGAACCGCGCAAACCTATATCGGTAAAACATTGGAAGCTTAGCGCGATGAAATATACCTTACAACGAATTATTGGGGGAATTAAGATCGTTAATGAGGCAAAATAATTTATACGATTGTAAAGTATCATTATCGTTAGTGGAGAGGGGGTGTGAGGATATTAGGTACATCGCGAAGTCGTTTATAGGTTTCAATCTCGAAACATGGAAAAGAGTCGTTTTTCAGATAATTTAAGTGGTAGTTATTTTAAAGTGCCCGTTAAAGTCGAAATTAAAACTTGGCCCGTTTTATATGAGGAATATTCTAAAACTCGAATCCCGTTTTATGCCGGACGTATATCCACGACTTTTTTTTTTTTACTTTTAAAAGTGTAATTGCGCGGCAAAATAAAATTATAGCGTTTAAAAAAAGGCATCGCCGTATATACGAAGTAAGTCCCGTGTTTTCGTCGTTACGGTTCTTCTTCGTATCATTCGAAATTTTGTTATAAAATCGTTTCGAGCTTCTTTTCACGCTATCGGTAACGAAAACTTTACGATCCTGCAATTTTACACCGGCAATTTTATGACCAATTCTGCAGATTGTATCGGAGAAACAATAGAAAATGCACGGGAGCGTTTCGATACTTACTATTCCAACATCGCAAAGGGACGCTGTAGGTACTAACAACTCTTTACACTGAAAATCGCCGTTGTACATGACTCCGGGCAGTACATCGGGCAGTTCGAAGTTGTGGTTAGTCGGCGAATCGTACAGGCATTTAGCAAAACCTTGCCTAAACTGCAAACATTTACTGGAAGGATTCGATAAGAAAAAGTGACCACGTACTCTAGGAACAATTTCAAAAATTTGGCACTGCAAACGGACCATTCGGCGACGCGGATGTTGACAGATGGATTCATAACGGTGGACAGGCCGTTCGGCAAAGTGGCGTTACAACCGGACTCCTCGGGCACGTCGTGCGGAATTGCTAGCCTGGAAATTGCGGTTGACGTCACAGATGTTAATAACGAAATAACGGTCATGCGTGAGAATTATTCAAAATTCTCAATATGTCACATGTGGCGAACAATTTAACGCAACAAGCTCCCACAAAAGCAAACGCCACATGCTGTTACGATCAACTCCGGAAAATTACAATCTGTATTTTTCGGTTGATGGATTCAGATGCGACATAAATAAAATTGAGATGTACGAACGTGTGCGCTATTTCGTGGGCTATCACAAAACCTAAACGTAAACCATTGTCTTCGCAGAGAGCAGCCTGGTTCTTTGGGTCGCAAATTCCGCCCAACACTGAAGCCCCCAGAAGTCCGCAGTTATCGTCGTCGGCGCATATATCAATTCTGCAACGAGTTTATTTAATGAAACGTCTCCGATTGTGGTTCGTAAAATTTTGTACTTCGATTCGTTCTTAAAAATTTGTTAAAAATATAAATAACGACAATGCAAAAATAATTTTGTGAAACGCGTCGCACAATACGTTAAGGAGGGCGATTGAAATAAAATAATTAAATATTCGAATTGCGAACGCATTTCGTTAAATATGAAAGTCCACGATTAAATATGAAATATGAAATTTTTTAGTCGATAACATTTTGATATTTTGATTTAATATTCAGCAATATAGTTAGATATTATTTAAGTGTGACTTTCTCGAATACGGTTCGTTTCGTCGAAATTATACGAGGCGTCGTTTTTCGAAATCGTTTTTTTTTCGCATCGCATTCGAAATTCTAAAATTACCTTAAAAAGTTAAAAACTTAAATCTTTGAAATAATTTGGGGTTGGAAATGTTAGGGGTTACGCATTTCCGACTTTCCCGAGGCGATATCGAAAAAAAAACCTATTACACCATTATAAAGTTCTCAGTTTATTACGAATGTACACCAAGAATTATTAAGTTCCAACGAAAAATAAGCACGTTATTTAAAAAAAAATGATTTTTACTCTTCAATTTTAGGAACGAATATCGCAATGGGGGAACGCCGTAGAAAAAAAAAACATTTATAAAAACTTGTGGCATTATTTTGATGCGATTGACACGTTCCAGAGAGATTTATTACAATGCAAATAATTGAGTGCCACAACCGGAATGTTTCTGATTTTCGAATAATGTTCTTGTGGGGTTCCGAAGTGAAAACCTAATTTGACTCGACTACTTTTATTGCTTGTAATTGTTTTGTTTTGTACCTTCGAAGTTATTTTCGATCGATTTATGGACAAATTTGATATTTTGTATGTGACTATTAATATAATATATAAACGACTTTCTAAAAAGTAAGTTTTAGAAAAATAAAAGTGGATTTTATAATATTAAAATAATTATCAGATATTTGATAACGATTACAACAACTAATAACAAAGTAAATAATAATCAGATTATATTTTTAAATGACTTTATGTTAAAAATTAGAAACGACCTAACGTAGCATTCAAATTAAATTTAAATTTAATTTATCGCGTTTAAAATAAATTAATTTAGTAATAGTCGTGTTACGCTTATTATGTTATTATGACAGTTTCAAACAAAATTCTCACAATGTATTTTATATACCCGAGCATCTTGGCTTGCGACCTACTTAATGTTAGCATTTTTCGTCTATTTTTCCTCGTGCAATTCAGTGGCTGTCGTAAAAAGCCTTGTATATCTTATACTTTTAATCAACGCTCGCTATCCGCATTCCCACGTAATCAACGTAGCTCATCGCGTTTTCATACTGTTTTTTGCATCCTCTTTACTTATATCGTGCAAGCTTGCAATTTATCGTAATGGATATTTAGAGAATACCTCGTGAGGAGAACGGCTACGTCATGGTGATTGGGGTGAGTATCATCGTCTGGGTTCATTCTGTTTTGCCAGTTTTGAAAAAATTCTAAAGTCTTTTTTGCGTTCTTGTTAACTGCGAGATTCAGCTATAATATGCGGAAACGAATTGTTATTGTTGGTATAAAAAAAAGACACCTAATTATCATATTTTTGTTTTAGAAATTAACGGCGTTTGCCTTATCCAACCACAAAACAGTTGCGAGTCACCGGTTATGATGGATATTATTTAAAATGTGGCAGTTATGTAAATCAGACGAGTAAATATTATGTCTTACTTCAGTTTCCTCCTCTTCTAATCGAATAATTCTTACGATCGCCAAGTTGATATTTGTTTTTAATGTTGTATCATGATATAAAGCGTGGGCCTGAAAACCTAATATTGTAGTCCCGTGTTCAAGTTCCTAATAAGTTTTAGCGATCTTACCATATTAAATACTGTTAACACATAATTTTCGACGTCGATTGCATTATGATAATCTAACATAGTCTTGTCGATTACTAGCATGGTTTCGATATAAAGTTCCGAAATATTCTTGGGCGGGGAGTTTCCCTTATTGTCTGTCGAAATTGCTCTTTGAGAAAGAATCGTCGCTATATTTCCAGAAGTATAACAATTAAGAATATTTTGAGGAGGATCGGTTTCGTGTCGGTACAAAAGATGGGGATGCTCCTGACCGCTTAAAGGGTTGAAGTTTTCTACGGGCTCGATTATGTAGTAACCGTTTTTTGTTCGAAGATAACCTGACTAACAAGAAAATCAATAATATTTGTAATTCTCATAAAACGTAAGATCAAAAATACATTATACATACATACTACTGTTTGGTTCATCTAAGTTGACCGGTTGAAAAAATGTATTCACAGTATTTAAGTAGTTGTTAATAACTTCTGTTATACACTGTTTACTTATGTACTAATAATAGAAATCACACACCGCACTGTTAAAATTAAATCAAATTAGTTGTGGTGCCATAAGTGACAGGTGTAATAATGTACAACAAAAAGGGACCAACAAGTTGGTCATGGCGGTTTAATGCTTGCGATCGAAAAGCACAAAAATAACCTCTGCATGTTGATAATGTTGATTTCATCCCCTTTCCGCACCGCTCAACTTAGCTGGACGGAACAGTACATATATTTTTGTGAACTTCGTTATTATTACATGTTATAATCACTTTTCAGGAAATCGTCCGTATTTAAATAAAATTATTTAATAAAATAGTAATATGTAGATCGTTAATTTTTAATATTATTTATCATTTAAAGTGCTTTAATTAAACAGTAATAAATTGCTGGTATTTAGTTTATCTTTTAAATTTCGACATTCGAACGATTTTCAAAGAATACGAAAAGCGCCACGTTTATAAAAACAAAGAATTAATGCCGTTTTCATTCTAGAAAATATCATTATTTATTCAAAAGCTTTTGCTTTGTGACGAACAAAAACGTATATTAAAATAAAAAAGTGCTCTTCACAGATTACAAATAAGCAAAAGAGCTTTCTGCATTAAAAAGAAAAACTTGATTCGCGTGGGCGTGGTACGAATGTAGGTAGTTATAGATAGTACTATCGACACAACAAAATTACCTACCTTTTTCTAATGAATTTTAATTTACTGTATATTAATAGTATATTGTATTACAATGACGAGTGCCGAAAACGAGATACTTTTCACGAATATGAAATATCCTTTCGATAAAATATCGTTCAAAAGTGCATTTAAGGCGCGCACGTTTATTTTTTAGGTTCACGTCAGCAGCACTTTGACAACTTGATTATTAAAAACCGAATAAGAAGACGGCGAGAGTTTAAAATTTTTGCAAGCGATTTCCGATCAAACGTTAGATTTAAATCTAATTTATTTTTATAATTTTGTACTAGTTTTTAAATTCCGTAAAAAAAACAAATCGACAATAAAACAGAAAAACAACTTAAGCTGAAAATAAAATTTAGGTTTTAAGTTAAGTGCCCTTTATTGATGAGACATCTTAATTATTTCTGCCTCTAAATGTGAGGTTTATAATGCTCTTACTACATTAATATATGCGTTCAGAAAATTCGTTAAAATTAAAGAAATGCGACAGAAATGAAAATTGAAAAAAGCAACTTTGAGGGCACATAACTTGTTGGTGCGCTGAATCGAGTGCTGACGTTTGACCAAGAAATATCCAAACACCGTGTAAGTATAACAGAATTTAGATTACGATACCAGTCAAAATAACAAATACGTCATAAATGGGATAACTATAGTAAAATAAAAATTATAATATAGTCGAGTAAATAAAACCGAAAAATCGTGAAAACTTCGGAACCCACAAGAACGGGGCCGATTTTGATGAAACTTTTTTTCGAAATGCACGCAAGTAATACTACATTATTTGAAATCAGAAACATTTAAACATATTTAAACAATTTAATAAAATAAAATACGGGTGTCCAGAAAATAATAAAAAATCTTATGGGAACGTACGAACCACGTCAAATTAACTCCACAAGTACGGCGTTCCCCGTTGAGATATTTACCCCCCGAATTAAAGAATAAAAATCAATTTTTTTAAATAACATGTTTATTTTTCGTTGTAATTTAATAATTTTTGGTGTGCATACGTAATAAATTAAGATCTTTAAATGGCGCAATAGGTATTCTGATATCGCCTCAGGGAAGTCAGGGATGCACTACCCTTAATATTTTTGATCCCAAAATATTTTAGAGGTCAACGTTTTTAAACTTTTATTTCCCAGACATTTTAGGATAAAAATGGTACTTTTGATCAATTTCGATAAAACAACCCATATTCGATAATATCATACATAAATGCAGATTATTCTAAATTTCATTTAAGTGTAATTATCTAGAATATGGTTCATTGTATCGAAATTAAACAAAAGTACTTTTTTCATCCTAAAATGTCCGAATTCCTAAATTTCCTAAATGTCCTAAATGAAAATGATTTAAATTTAAATAAATTTAACTAAATTTAAATAAATGTCCTAAATTTCATTTAAGTGTAATTATCTAGAATATGGTTCATTGTATCGAAATTAAACAAAAGTACTTTTTTCATCCTAAAATGTCCGAAGAATCCGAAAATGACCTTAAAAATTTGAAAACTTAAACCTCTAAAATATTTTGGTGTCAAAATGATTAAGGGTAGCGCATCCCTGGCTCTCGTGAGGCGATATCAAAAAACCTATTTTACCATTTTAAAAACTTTTACTTATTACGTATGTACACCAAAAATCATTAAATTCCAACGAAAAATAAACATGGTATTTATGAAAAAAATTGACTTTTAATCTTCAACTTTAGGGGAGCGCCGCAGGAAAAATACTTATAGGAACTTGTGACGTTATTTTTACTATTTCTCGGACACCCCGTATTTTGTTGTAATAATTGTTTAAACAATACAAATACTCGAGTGCGCCACCAATCGGAATGTTTCCGTTTTCAAATAACGTGGTATAACAAAAAGTTTCAATCAAAATCGGTTCTGTTCTTGCGGGTTCGGAAGTAAAAAGCCAATTTGACTCGACTAATAACGCGTTTGCATTTTGGCAATTACTTAATATTTTAGGTAATCAGTACCTACCTATTAATTCGCTTTTTTAGATAGACACTTATTTATAATAGTAACGTATGTGTATCGCTTTGTAGCTCAAGTTTACATCATTAAATCTTTACCGATAAGATATCGTCCTTTATGCAAATATACAATACGGGCGCTAAGCAAACCACATACTGCTAATGCCGCTATTTCTAAACCTCGCAACTAGCAAATTTAACTAAATATGTACACTAACCAAACCGTAACATGTTGATAAAGCGGCTCGCGAGTTCTCTTGTCCCTTAACGGAGCCAATGTAGTGACACTGGATATTTCCCAGCTTCCTCATTTCTCTTTCGGAAATTCCTTTGCCATCGTGAACCTCTACAACGGCTCCTTGACTCACGACGTCGTTATTAGGGAAAAGTTGTATGTGATGCCTTTCCCCGGCTATAGGAACGACGTAGTGTACTGCGTCTTCAGAACCCATATCCTTTTGTTCTCGATTCTTGTAATAAGAACGCTTATAGTGATGCGGGATCATATGGGAAATAAATTGTCCGGATTCCGTTACTTTATGAGGAACTATAATTTCGTAATGGGCTGGTTCCCGGCTATATTTTCCTGCCATAAGATAAATTTGCAGTTAAACGTTTGGGAACATTTATAATAATACATAGCGCCAGAGCATATACGAGATCGAAAATGAGTTTTTAATACGTGTTATGTAAAAATATCTCGTTAATTTACCCTGCAGATGTGCATTTAAATAATGGAACTAGACAGCGCCAACTCATCCGTCATCATTGCGAACTTTGAACGAGATGAATGGAATTCAAACACGTCCTATGCGGTATTGTCTGCATATCGCGTTAGTCGGCATTTTATAATTTACCTTTGTATCCGTTCTCGGCGTCGTTCCCGTCGCTCGCGACGGCATTCCAACAAATAAGGTATGGGCACAAACAAATCAAAATTCCAACAGAATAATAGGCCATTAACTGACGACCCAGTTGTTCAACATTAAGCAGTATTCGGCACTATTGTCGCATCTCCCTTTTCAAATTTACTGACAGCCTGACGTATGTCATTTCGCGAACAGTTAAAACAGTTAAATATACAATTCCTGTCAATCTTTTGTTTTTGCCGCCATACGAAAAATTAAAGTACCTACACTGCCGATACAACAGTACGGTTTCGCCGATTATTTATACATTTTTTCACTTTTAACTTTTTCTAATATTTTTGGGTTAAAGAAGTCCAATTGTTGGGGTGCATTTTAAACGAACGAGTTTTTGCTAATTATATTTTGCTATCCCTATCAAAGAATCCGTTAAATAAATAATAGATACATTAAATGAAGAAAACGCCGTTTGCTTGCAAGTTGCAATTTTACATCCGAGAAACAACTTGCAACTAAAACCGCAGTCCGAGACTGAACCAGATTATATCTATACTGCTCATTGTAACGAGCAATATTAACTCAAAATAATAACTGATAATTAATTATCTTCACGCCTTTTCTTACAACGGACAATCCTATTACTTGCACTGCAAGAAACTGCCTTAATGGTCAAGACTTTAATTACTAATTGTTCGAATTGTCGATTTAAAAGATCATTAATATTTTTGCACAAGAAAAAGTAACAGTTTGTATTTTAAAGGCAGAACGACAAAATTACTATTATATAATCTGCAGGTATTTGAATTTTTTATAGGTATTGTTTTGATAATTCGATGGCGTTTTGCCAAAAGAGCGCAACCCGCAAAAAGTAAATTTTACATTTTATGTAGTTGCGTAGCTATAAAAAGACACGTTTCGCGAAAATACAAATCGATTTTTCCCGTGGAAAAAATCGGAATATTGTTATCAGATATTAAAAAATCATGTCTTTGCCCTGGATGCATAAGATAGTCAGAATAATTTATTTTTGCAAAACGAGTGTGTTACGCCCTTTTGTCAAAACACCATCGATATGTACGTAGGTGTATGACGCGTATGCTTGCAGCTTAAAAATCTCGCTGTTTTGTCACCGCATTTGTCTTTTTTCATAAATCTTTTATCGCTTGGTTATCTAAAATTGAATGAGATACCAATTTAATTTGCAGAAGCACTTCATGCGCTTTACAAACAATTAATTTTTATATAATTAAGTACTAATAATAAGTACTAGTGGAAGCACTTCGGCATATTCGACCTAAGAAATTAATAGGAAGTGGAAACTCGACACTGTTGTTAATTGACCCTTGCTAATGAAAATGTCAAAAGTCCCCATAAATCCGGGCGCCGTGCTTCGGCCGACATGACACCTTGAAGAAAAGATAGTAAAAATGAGTTTTTTAACCAGAATCTCCTGTGCGGTTCATTTTACGACAAAAATACTTATATCATAAAATAAATCAGTGGAAATTTCCCACAATTTATGTTCTTATCATTTTTCTGTAAAAATCAATAGTTTCGGCGTGTCGGCCTCACAAAGTCTACTCTATCGGGTAACTCGAGATTAATTAATTAACACAACTAAATTACACAATAAGTTTCGATACAAATATGAAAATTTTTAAATGCATCGTCAGACTCACCTAGTAGTTTGAAGTACCTAACAACGTACCTACTAATTTTTATTTTAGACTATATACCAGAATTTCGTCGACTAACAGGTCGAGGATCTTGATGGTTATCGTTTGAAGGCGCTCGTGCGATGCGTGCCGTTGTTGAGTTTGGTTTACAAATTATATAACAATAATTAATTTTTTAAGGTTTAATACTTAATAGCTAAATGTCAAGGTAAAATATTACGAGGAACTGCCGATTCTAAAATAACACAACTTTTTGTCCGCGTAACTTTTCCATTTTACCATTTTACGAGGGTAGGTACTTATCCTAATACTGTTTGATAGGTAGATAATTTCATCTGCCTTTAAAAGAATGATTGGTAAACAGTTGATGGCATTCTAATGTAATCGAAATGATCATTGTGTATAGCTGATGCATAATTGTCACTTTGAAATGTCCATTTATTGCTTCATTAGGCAAATTACATTAAATTTGATTCTGTTTTGTGCATTATTGCACGTACCCATCGTTCAATTCAATTCAATTCGCATTTATTATTTGTTCGCAGGATGGTTTAAATTTATTATTAGGCATGATAAATCGTTCGATTATTATCCAAGTTAAACTTGGGTATTTTGTAAAAGCTTACAATATTATGTGTTTAGGTATATATTCTGGTTTGAGTCTATAATATTAAGATACTCAGGGGGAAGATAACCGATTGAACGGTATTTGGTTTCGATAGTTTAAAAATTAAAAGCAGTTACCTATACGTAGTAAATACAACAGTCGAAAGTAATAATAAAAAATTTATGGGTCGACCTTTTCGTATTTTTATTTGTAATCTCAGAGTCATAAAAGTAAAGTGACTAAAAATTCTTATATTAAATCTTAATAGATATATATTACATTTAAATGGTTTGGCGTCATCAGCTTTTAACGTTGCCTGTTTTAATTTACATGTTGTTTATAAGTCAGTAAACAAACCCTAGTAGAAATTTGTCTAGCTTTTCCCCATTTGTGGTGAGCCAGTAGCCAGGTTAAGGCGGGGAAAACCTAGAAGGGAAAAAATAGTTGAGTCCTGTCTAAAAATCAGTCTGTAAAACTGGATTAGTTGTAACTCGACTCTATCTAACTAGCTCACATCTAGTTTTTTCCTTTGAATCACTAGCTAGTTGTAACTCGACTTTGACTGTCGAGTCCATATCTAGTTTTCCTGATATGAATTTTAGTCTAGGTTTTCCCCGGCAGAAATTCATGAAGAAATGTGTGGAAAAACTGGTTTCGACGTCTTCTTGTATACCTTTTTTTTTTGTTAGTAGCACACCCCGAAGGGCACCCAGGAACCGCCGTTAGGCATTACTTCTAGTGCTCTCCGGGACATCCATGCCTACCAGGGGGATATTTGGGATTCGAACCCAGGACCCGTCAGGCGAGAGGTTAGTCTCCTAACCACTCGACCACCGAGTCGGCCTACTTGTATACCTAACCTAACGTAACCTAACCTATATTCACATAATGCAGTAAATTAAAATATTTGTTATAAATTTTAATCTTGAAGCAAGCATGGAATCTGATGAGCGTAAAAAGAAATTAATTGCTAGACGAGTGCGTAGACATAGAAAAAAGAATAATTTGTTAAATGTTAAATATCACAGTAAGTTTTAAATGTGTTACTCGACATATAAGTATATTCTAACCTCGAGTTTACGTTTTGTAACCTTGAGTTAACATTTTTTGTTAGACTCAACTTCGGGAGACGAAGATACAGACGAATATGTTAGTACCGCAACATCAATTGATTCTACCTTTCTTCGTGACAATAATGGCACAACAAACGAACTGGGCTCGCCACATGAGGTTATGCTCTGTGAAATAACCGACAATAATTCAACGAATGAAGACTCTGGACAAAATTCCAGTTCTCAAATAAATGTTCCACTAGATTTTGAATTAAATGTTGACGACGAAAACGTCTTTTACAGTCTAGATGAAGGGGATTTCGAAGACGTTTTCGACTTTGAGGAAGAAATGGAAGAGATAACGGACGTCGAAAATTAAAAAAAATGGGCTATTAAATATACAAGGTAAATAGAATTTATTATTGATTATTGCAAATAACGAATTGTCATAATATATTGATAATAAAAGCATTTTAGATTTCATCGATGGACAAAAAAGCTTACAAAACGAAAGACTTCAAGTGAAGGATTATGACAAAGCTTTGATCGACGTCTTGCCAAATGCCAAAGATTGGAGTGAAGGGAGAACTCAGAGGAAGAAGAATGACAATGCCGAACAGGACGAACTGTTGTAAATTCTTGATAATTAATTTTATTAATGTATGTATTAATCATAAATATTTTTTTGTTTCATAAATAATAAATAGTTCTATTTTATTATTCCTATGAATAAATAATATGAATTTAATTTCGCTAGGTTTCTGCTAGTTTTCCCTACCAGTTTTTCCACGCTATTCTCTAGAAGGGAAAAGCGTTACATGGTTAGTTGGGGACTAGTAGGGATTCCTGGTGGGGAGCTAGTTTAACCAATGGAAAAACTAACTAGCGCCCCACCATTTCCCTAATCAAATTTCTACTAGGGAAGATAAATTTTAACTTTTACGTTAGTAAAATTACGAAGAAAATAAGTGGATAAATATATTTTTATTAATGTACAGTCAATTTTTTTCTTCTCGAATCGTCATTTGTCACCTAAAAACTTTCGACTTAAGGAGAGTTCAAGTTACAGAAATGTAATATGAATTACTCGATAATGACAACACTCAATAATGTTTTCAATTCAATGCAAACAGAAGACAATTCTCGTTTACAAACCTTTTACTATAAATAATTTTTAATCGACAGTCAAACTAATAGAAAACTGATCGATATTTCTTTTAAGTGACGTTTTCGTTTAGTTAGCGCTTAACTATAGACGACCGTTAAAAATGTCTAAATATTTCCATTTTCATTGATGATGATCCTTAAAATTTGAAATACGTAAAACGGCCCTAGGCGCTTATGCAGCGAAAACGCCTTAAAGGCCATCAATAAAGAGAAGAGGTTTAAAATTAAATCGTAATTTGAAAAGCGCAATAAGCTTTAAGAAATTTAACGTAATTGCGTTCACGGTATAAATTAAATATGATATCAGATCGAGGAATATTGAATAATCTTGAGAGAACAAATCACGACGAACGATACGTGGGTAGGTGGGGCACGTTAGGTTATCACTAAATTAAATTTCCCTCCGAATGAATTTGTTTTAAAAAATTTCCAATTTCCCACGTTACATTCGTTACGAATATAACCGTGTAGGTATGTCGATGAAAAACGACATCTACATTCGAGTTTGTATGCTTAAGCGCGACGAAGATGGCAAGGTGAAGCGGAAAGAAGCGGCGCGCACCACGAAACGACAATTAAGCAGTTTTTCAGAAAGACGGTGTAGCCTGAACCTTACTGATAAGAAACGCCCAACTGCGGAAGAAAGTCGCACTCGAAACTTATTGCCATCCTTTACATATTTCCTAATTTATATTTTAGCTTATACTTTCATGACGTAAAAGTGGAGCCTGCCCGAGGATCTTCCGACGACTACCACCGTGATATAATATATTACTTTATCCATTGATAAAACCTATTTCGATTTACATAAATGCTAAAAAATTATGTAGGTACGGTTTTTTTCTACCGAGAATATAAAAACCTTTTGTTATAATATCGTTCTGCGGCGAAGCGGCACAATAAGAAGGAGATAAGTCGTAAAAGGCAAAGCATTTCATTTTGTCAGTAAATTATGTTAATAAACCGTTTCTAACTTTTTGTTGTTTTATTATTTAATGAGCCGTGTCGCACGAAATAAAAAAATTGCGGTTAAAAAAAAAGAACGGAATAGTTGCGTTATTTTACCTATGGTTTGTAGAGTGTTTTTATCCGTTTTAGTTGTAAATCTTTGCGCGCGCGTGCAATTTGTTATACCGACGCGCTGACGTATAAATAATTGTCATTTGTTTAGCTGGATCGCGCATTCGTGGTTGCGTCGAACAAATCGAAATTATTATTCGGATTAGTTTATATTCAATAGAAAACAGAATTTTTCGGTCAAAAATAGTAATCGGCGTAATATTGCCCGTAAAATCCCTCTTTTTTTTCGTGTTTACTCCTCAACAAATAAATCCAATATAAGGGAGGCGAGCGTTACTCGCGCCTTCGATTGTTTGGATGGGTTTTTGCGGGAGATAGGCGAAATCGAAAATAGTATTCCCTACAGAAATTCAAAAGAAGAGATCTAGTTCCAAATTGTTTGTTCGACGGTCGGCGGATTTCTCTAAGTAAGTTTCGGTGTATTCGGCTAACTTGGCGTTTTGCAAGAGCAGCGAACTGGCCGTTTCTATTCGGAGACCCACAGTTTTATTACGTGTTAAGCTCCCTTTGACACCCGGCCGATTCGAAAAATACATATCGCACCCTTTTAATGCGCCGTGTACTCGTTGCTGGTAACTATCGAGAAGCGCGACTTTTGTCTTTTAAAGTTTGTCGCGAGAAATTGAATCCTTTAACGTGATTTCCTAAAGTTCACGAGATAAGTAGCTTTGTGGGCTTACTCTGCAAGTATAGAGATTTACTTGCTTTCTAACGCGCCCTTTCTAATAATTATAAGGGTAGTTAAGATCGGCACTGTACTTAACACGTTGATTTAGTAAACATATGAAGTTTAACCTAAGCAAATTTTTATACAGTCTAATCGCTTATATACGTGCCGAAAGGTAAACATGCGTCAAAATTACGGTTTCGGTCTAAGGTACTTGTAGACTCGCTTGTTCAATATACGTGTAAAATGTAGCGTATCTATAAAGTTATGCTTGTGTTTACTAACGTGCGTTTTCGCAAACGATGTTTAAACTCGAGGTTTTTAGTAAAATTATTAAGTATTACGTACAAAGATAGATTATATGTCACAGTAATCTCGGCTATTGTAAGAATCTCAAAAAAACAACAACATTAAAATATCACAAGGATAATACCTTGTATAAAACACATAAAAGTTTAATTTACAAAAATAAATTTTATTAGTAAGTTTCTATAAATTTTTAGAGAACATTTGCATAACGTAACAACGCTAAATTTTAAAATTAAAGCAGAGGGTGCTTTGTTTATTAATTTTTTTAGAAGCAAGCAAATTAAAGTTGAAGCTAAGAAAGAACTGGAAGGTTTCAGAGAACTATTATTATTCTTATTTTTTTTTTCGATGATATATTTTTACTTAACTAACTCTTAAATCTTTACTAAAATACTTACAGTAGAAGGAACAATTGTTTTTAAGGAAATAAACACGATTTAGTAGCGACTAAAGCGGTGTTTACATTAGGCTTTTTAGGAGCTGCGAACGTGAAAACTCGCGTGAATTTTTTCCTAAGAAATTAAAGACTCTTTGTGTTGTAAAACCGATCTAAGTCGTTCACGTCACAGTCCGACTAGAGGGCTCTGCTGCATATTAAAAGGGGAGGCGCCCCAATTTTCCTTAGGGCCGATCTTTTCATCCCCCGATAAATTTATCTGACCGAAACGTTTGTTCGAACAGTTCTTTCCGTGGTAAATACCTGTCAGATACATTTATTAGGAGATGAAAAGATCGGCCCTTAATGATATAATAACTTATCATGTATTTTATTGGTGGAAAAGTCAAGTCTGCTGCGAAAGCTCCAATTAAAACGTTTATTTGTAAACGCCAATGTTTAAAAACTTTAATCGTATTTATAGTTGTTTTTTAAATAATTTTACGTGCTATTTGTTTTTCTTAACATTACTTTATTCTAGGCTATTTTAATGAACATTTCAATGATTTAGCTCAAATAATATTTTGCATCAAGTTTTCTAATACTGCAAAGTTACATCTACAGCTTGATTACTGTAATTGTCATTAAAATTCTAATTTTTACTTCAAATTAACTTAGAATAAACTAATTTTAAGAAAAAACAACGTGTCATATTAAAGAACACGTAAAATTATTTAAAAAAAATAACTCAATTAAAAATAAAAATAGGTCGAGTAAAAATGTAATTTTTAAACATTGACGCTTAGAAATAAAGATTCCGATCGATGTTTTCACGGTCGGCTTGACTTTTTCACCAATAAAATATACGACAAGTTATTATGTCGTTCAGGAAAATTGGGCTGCCTGCCATTTTAACATGCAGCAGGGCTCGCCAGCCAGACTGTGACATAGGTGACTTACAAGGGAACCGCGCGAATTGACCTCGCGCCGATTTGAATGTTATACATGGCGCGATCGATAGGTCTTGGATAGTAGTAACATCCCCTAACGGGGTTTGTCTCGGAGATGTCTCGTTTCGGTGCTATGGAGTTACAAAAGTTGAACAATGGGGCAAATTTACCATTGACTAACTTCCAAACTCATACCTTACGAAGTTACGAAAGTCGAGCAATGGTAAATTGATCAATTTTAAATGCTAAATTTGATCGAAAGAGTTTACAGATTATTAATTTCTAACAGTGTGAAAATGGGTGTCAAAGAAATGATCGAAACAGAACACGCCGAGGACAATGGCTACACATGTTTTAACGCTTTAAATGCGATTTTCTTAATTTTAGTTTTTTTGGCACTTAGACCGTTATTCAATTACGCTCTTCAATTATTGTTGGCTGATTCAAAAAGTTTTGTTATATATATATATATATATATCTGTTATATATATATATATATATATATATATATATATATATATATATATCTGTCTATATATATATATATCTAGCGAGGTAAATTATAGTCTATTAAATAAATGACACAATTGATATCGCATAACAATATCAGTATAATAGGAAAAAATATTAATTGCCTTCGAAAGAAAAGTTTTAAACGAAATAAACTCGATTGGTACTTAACCGTAATATCTGAATGACGATTGTCTACTGTAACAAAAAATAATATAATTGCCCCGAACATTTGTCACAGTTTAGTATAGATAACGAACTACACAGGCACGATCGGAAAAAGAAAAACAATCGATACTAAAACCAATGAAAAACGAACCGATCGTTGCAAAACCCGTTTAACATTTTTACGCCTCACTAGGTATTGCGTAATTGCACTACAATTGGTCGTAATTAACACTCGATCCCGGCGCGCTTTAAACAGAAAAAAACTTTAATTAAAAGGGAGAGAGGCTGCGTATTAATTTTAAATTGCCCGGATTAAATTTCAACGCAAAATTGTTATTTTATTATATTAACGTCGATATGCCTGTGTGTGCGCGTGATTATTAAGAAAAACATTTATCTAGACTACATAAAGACTATGAGAGGAAACTGGAATTTTATAGATTTAATTACAGGCGCTGAAAATTAATTAGAAAGATCAAAGCGCGGAAGTAAGTCTAATCTTCTTCCTCCTCTTAAGTATAAACGTTTAGCTTGCGTGTATCGAAAAGCGTTTTGTATTTATTATAAAAGTTCTTTCTTCTGAAATTCTTTCCTACACGTTCACGAAAAGTTTGATTACGTGAGTTAAGCCGTACCGCCACGCAAGGACGTATTTTTTTTTATAAATAGGTACGCACCTAATTTTCTTTCCGTCCTTTGTTATAGGTACACACCACAAAAGCTTAAAAATCCGAATTTTAATAAAAGTAAGCGACGTAGAGAGTATAATTTTCTAAAATGTGCGTATTCCTTTTGATTAATCCTTTAGCATTTATAAAACGGGAGAATAAATCGACGTTTGTTCTGGAATTAATTTACGCTCATTTAAAATAAAAACTTTTCTTTGTTTGTAAAATTTAATATATTAAAAGCTCTTTGTGCGAAGCGTAAGAAAATCCGGTTCAAGAGAATGTTGATTATGTAGATATCATCATACTGTTTTAGAAAAAAATATAACGATAAAAACTAATTATTTGTAAAAATACGTCTAGTACGATTAACGATAATAATAAAATGCGTATTATATGTACAAATATAGTTATTTGTTGCGATAAATTGTCGCGATGTGCCGATTTTCAAATTCGGCAATTATAATTTATTCACGACCGAAATCAAGTAGTCAGTAAACCTAAACAAACTAGAGATAGGATCCATGTTGGTAATTATTATAAATGAATTCCGAAACACGAATACATATTTGGGTTGTTGGTTTGGCCCGAGTTCGCTAAGTAAATTGTCTTTACTAAGGAAGCACGGATTATATAAGTGGTAGGGGTTATGGACGACGGATATCCGGTAATTATGAACTCGAAGACAGAACGGCACGTGTCGTCGGGGGTACAACTTAACCTTATCTTAAGTCTAGTTTGTCTGGGTATAAACGCAGTCGCACGAGATTAAACTCGTTCCGTTACACGTTAGTTACAAAGAAGATATACGAAGAGAGTGACGGAGAGAGTTCCGAAATTGAATTGCTCGAGATCGTTTTGAAGTTCCAGATATGCTCCAACTTCAACATATATACAGATAACATCTCAACTGCACACTCAACAAAATTGTCTTAGAGGATTAAATAAATCCTATTGGATAGTCCGAAAATTATCATGGACGTGCATATACGAACATTCTATGTATTGCCGTCGTTTTAATAATTTACCCATTTGCAGCAAGGCAACACTAGGCTTTACGGTGATTAATTCGTTCGACTTGTCAACATTTATTTGGATAGAATAAACAAGGACTATAATATAATTGTTCATGAAGGGTTAACTAATTAAGTGTGACGACTTTATAATGACTGCCCTATTTAATCTTAAATTTATTCACTTTGATAATAATAAAGGCTTTTGATACGAAGTATATCGCGACGAGTCTCGATTAGAAGAACATTACGAAAGCAATAAGAGTTGCGATTTGAAATTTTGAAAGTAATGAAAATAATTTTAGATTACCGCTATTTCCGATTACATCGGAAATGGGCACCAACTTCCTCATTTTAAATAGAACACCCCAATTTTTATTATCTTCTATTATTAATTTTATTTTTATTATTAGATTTAAAATTTTAGGTAAGTACTTTATATTGGAAAGTACGCCGCATCGAATGCTGAATTATAAACTCAACAAAACAATGCCGGATGTTCAGGAAAAAAAGCCAAACTTTGCCGATTTTGCAGAATCGATCACCGTCAAGCTCCAGTTTAATGAAGTTAGATTATTAAGAAACAATTGTTTCTTTTGTTTTAATTTATTTATGCCAACTTTTCGGTAGCTTAATCGATTGGCACTAAAAAACTGTCGAGGGACTTAATTCATTATTAAAAATAACTTCAAAACTTCATTAACTGTCTTATAAGGGAAGTAAATACGTGCCGCCCCTAATTTTGAATCTGTCACTATATATATGGTTATTCGAAGCTATTTATAGGGGAATTTCAAATTTTCTAGCCAGTAGACATCCTGTAAGATATTAAGCGCATTCAGCCGGACTCGGAGCTGAAACTGCGCACAGCGTGACATTTTTACAATCTAAGGGAACTTTATACAATTTTTCAAGTTAACAATATAGCAGAAAAATCGCGAAAATTGAATAGCTTAATGTTCGCTTCGAACGAAATCGCCGATTATCTGAGCGAACTGTAGTAAAAAGGTGCCTAAACTTAAGCCTTCTGCGCTATAGTCAGGTAAAAGTAGTTACGGACGCGCATCGTGCCTTGTAATTCACTTTAATCAACTTTTATGTTTATTTTACACAACTTTATTTGTGTGTAAAAAGAAATGTTTCAGAATTTCAACTAAGGTTAAAGTAAATTATTCCGTGTTATTCCGCGTTCATTTTTGAACGATGTTATAGCTTAGCTTTTACCCTAATGGAATCGAAAAGAAAATCTTGTGCAAATTTACGCATTAACACTATCACGTTTTTTTATAGGATGTGATTAGCACATCTTTATTATGTATACTGTGAAGTTATAGTTTAAATATAAATATCTGCATAAAATATTACACTGAGAATATTATATTTCTATGTATAGCTTATCCAAACCTATATGATGTTCACGTCATCAATACAAGGTTACTAGATGATGATGTTTCACACAGTGCTTGTCATCTCGTATCTCGTATTTTTACAATTCTAATAAATTGTAATCTTTCTTTATGCCATCTAATATGTGCTCAGCTAAATCATCAATAGAATACGTCACTTTCCAAACTTTAAACCGAATTACAAATAAACAATCTAGTAACTTTTTGTTGATGACGTGAACATCATATAGGTTTGGATAAGCTATACTTATTTTTAATAAGTTAACTGAAAGTAATTTTGTTTTTCTCCGAATATGTCATATCTTACACTTGCATGCATTAAATATTATCAAATACATTATAAATTTGATGAAATGGCATTGATTTTATTAAGGAAATAGTGTAGACTTGATAAAACTAAATATAGATCTGACAAAAAATAAAATTCCCCTAGATTGCGAAAATATCACACTGTGCGGCGGAAAGTAAGCGCTACGTCATAGTAGCTGACTTAAGCTATTGACTGAAGGGCCTTAAGCTATTGCGATAAACACGTGACACAACTGACGTCAACTATAAAAATAGAATTGAAAAAAAAACCGGCAAATTATCAGCGGTACGATTGAATTGATATTTTCCGGATAAGTTTGGCATTTTTTTTCGAAACATCCGGTATTAATTTGTTGAGTTTATATTGCAGCTATCGATAGCCCGCAATCGTCATTTTGTTTTTACAAAACACGAAATAATTCCAAATGGAAATCGATAATAAAAAATTAAGGTGTTCCATTTAAAATAAGGAAGTTGATACCAATTTACGGTGCGAAAGGGGAAAGGGTGAAAGGGGCCAAAAACCTAAAATGATTTTAAATCGAAAGGGCGTAACCAGTTATTATCCGTAAATCGGTCATTCGGATGATCGGTTATCCGGAATGTTTTGAATCATAAATTTAAGATTTTTACTACATAATATTATATAATACAAACGTATGTTTACATTTTTTTATAAAGACTGAAATATCGTCGTAAAATCAAAATTTTACTGTAGATTTCTCAGAAAACAAAATAAATACGTAGGCAACTTAAATGGCGCAATAATTTCACGTTTGTTGGAGTTACGAGTTTTTCTGGTGTCTCACCGACGATATGTTTGTGTTTTTATTAACCGATTATAACGAAATAAAATTGAAATGTGTTTAGCGCTGTATTTTAAGTATTAGTCGATTATCCGGACACTATCGATCCCCACTTAATCGGACTCCAAAATTTCAAATCGTAAGTCTTCTCAATTTCCTATATATTTTTCTAACCAAAACTCGTCGTGACATACCCTATATGAACATTTACATAAAAAGGCGTCTTTTGCGGTAAATTTCAAATTAATACCCGGTAAATGATTTATTTTCCATTTAACATCAACTGTTTTTGTAAATAAATTTATTATTTTGTGATTTTCATTGATATTTTGTATTGGATGAACTGATACAAACAAAAATGTTTCGTATATACTCATAATAACATTAAATACGTTGGTTGCTCATTGTTTATCCAAACAAAAGCGATTCGGTTTTTTTAAATAATAAAACATTAATAAAGTTTCACTCGCATTCGACGTAGTTTTAGCTTTAGTATCGTCCTAATATTGTCATGCAGTAAGTTTGCTAGTTAACAAAGCCGAGCTAACAAGGATTTAAGTTAAAGGGTTAAAAGCGTCTTTGGTCAACGTCCGGCAAAATGAAGGGTTTGTATGCACGGTAATGAAGGGTTATGGACGAATCCGTTTTGCATGTGCTACGCGTACAGACCGGATATTTTGTACTTATAATGCGGATACCGGGTAAGCACCAGTGAGTTGTATGCAGCGTCGGCATCCTGTCAGCAGCATACTTAATTAGTATGCAATACGGTAGGTTTGTTCGGCTAATGTTTCGTTAAACGAAATTGAATTTTTACCGTCTACTCTGTCGTGTTATACGCCCTTAAATGTGTTTAGATTATCTTCAGAATATGATGTAGCTACGTGATTTTAACTATGTACTATACTATAACTTATCCAAAGCTATATGATGTTCACGTCACCAACAAAAAGTTACTAGATTGTTTATTTGTAATTCGATTTAAAGTTTGGAAAGTGTCATATTCTATAGATGATTTACTTGCGCACATATTAGACGGTATAAAGAAAGACTACAATTTATTAGAACTGTCAAAATACGAGGTACGAGGTGACAGCACTGTGTGAAACGTCATATCATCTAGTAACCTTTTATTGATGACGTGAACATTATATAGGTTTTGATGAGCTATAGGTATATGTTGCATAAAAATGAAATTTCCAATTAAATTGGCTAAAACGTTAGCGTCTACATTTTAAATGGCCGTACGTTTCATTTTGAAATAGATAATAATAAAAGCTTGCCCAGATTTTAAAAGGGGATTTTTATCGATAACAATTTTCAATACGGACATGTTAAAAGCATATTCTTGTGTGGTAGGTTTTAAGTTTGTTTTTATAAGAAAATGGAGTTGTTCGCGTACTTTGGCAGTTTTGATAACTTTAAAATGAAGCTTTTATAAAAACTTTTAATATATTTTCGCGCCTTGCGCCTGTACACCGAAGCTAGGGCAAACTATTAGAAAAAAAAAATGTATTCGTTACACAGGTGGATACATTTATATACACATGCCACAAACATATACAGGGCGCAAAATTGAAAATGAGAACAGTTTAAAAAGCTTGTTATATCTACCGATTGATACCAAGCGAAACTTTATACTTATCAAAGTTTACGTATCGAAATGCGTACACTTTATTAATTTACGCAATAAATTAAAATAAATAATAAATATCCTCGATAAATATCTAGCAAAAAATTGTGATAAACAAATGAATATTGTAGATCTTATAAATATTACCGTTTTAAGCAATTTCTTTCTTTCGTTTATATTTCTAATTAGTAAGTAAGACTTCATTTAACAATATACGTGAAGTGTCGCTTAATTTCTAAATCTAATAAAAAGATCGTATTATTAATTTCGTAAATTTACTTACTCGTAACTTATTCAACGTTAGTTGAATAACTTCAAACGAAGTTTAAACGTGCTGGAAAACATTTTCGGTCCTTTTTACGTTAAACGAGAGCAATGAAATTTAATCTCGACATTTCACTATAGTATAGTAGGCGCTAATCTTAATTATTTATTTAATTTAACGTTGTCTACAACTGAAAAGTAAACTTCTAATTGTAAGTGGGATAAATTTGTATAAAGAAGCCTAACAAGAATATGCAAAACCTCATCTCGGTGTTGACTGTCGAGAGAATATTGTGCCGTAAAAGCCACAAACGTAATTAGTGAACCTGTGATATGTCGTTTTAATTACGAAATGGTTTCTGGCGATAACGTCATTGCTAGGTGTGACATTGGAAATTAGTAACCTCGCTCCTTTCAAATTTTTCATCGTTTTAAAAGTAAAACTAATTTATATTCATAATAAAAATGGGAGTTGCGTAGTAATCAAAAATACTACTTAATAATAAATTTACATATTTGAGTAATTAATTTTTAATTTTAGAGGAAAAATAAATTTGAAATATCTTCGAATTAAATGCGGACCATATTAATTTTCGAATGTAAATTAGTTATAAAAGCCGCTTTCTAGAATTTCCTTTTTGAAAGTGACATATTAATTCGCTCCAAATTTAATTTCGACAATTTCGAGGAACAATTTATTTTAAAGGTGTTTAATGAGAAAAACACGCTCTTTATATTAAGGGAACAAAATTTAATTATAGTTACGCAGTTTCATCTAACATGACGAAAACATTTCAATACAATTTATAACAATAAAGTTGGGCGCGACCGACGCGAGTTGTTTTTTTTTTACTCTAACGTCGCATTCGTTGCGTTTGTAAAATTGCTTTGCTCAATAGGAAATTACGCGCAGTTTTACATTGAGGATTTCCATTGTAATTACCTATTGTTAAAACTGCATTTCGACGAAAAGAACATTTTCTTACTTATCTTCTGCATTTAAGTTCCATGCTAATTTTAGCTTTAAATATTTATTGATTAGGCGCAATTACTACATTTAATTATATACATTGCCTCGGTTTAAAATAAGCTAGTGACGTCTATTAGGAAGCATTATCCACATCTGAAACTTGAACCATCCGCCTTCAAGACTCGGAAGTGCTGTAGTTGAGCACTTGCTGTTCGTCGAAGGCGTTGATTAAATTTGCCGAGTTTTAATATAACTTTGAGAAGAGAATATTTCTCTTTTTAACAAAATTTTCTAACAATTCGCAGCCTTCTAAACCAATTTAAACGATTCTCGACAATTTTACTATATTTAGAATTTTATATCTAGAACATTTTATGAAATCTGAAAGATAGGTACACCATGCACATATAAATACTATAAGATTACGATCTAAAAATTAAAGCGTTCTGCTACACTTATACCTTTATTTCGCCATCGCAATAAATATCAAATTATGATTTGTCATAACTAAAAACGCCTACTCGCAAATTTTCACGTTCATACATTCAGAAACGTTAAACGTATTGCGAAAATTAAATTTTCAATTTTCAATTTTGACACCCTATATCGTTTTAAATAACATTTTATTAAAGCTTGTTGGGTTAAATCGTGGTATTTTAAAGTCAAAGATCGTTACTTACGGACCACCCTGTATATAGTAAAATTGAAATTTATTTGTTCTATACAATTTGATTGAACCAGCCAATAATACAATATCGGATAGACTTAGGCAAGACGATCAAATGATATCAAAAAATGAATTTTTATTAGCTAGATAAAAGATTAACAGCAAATTTATTATTTCTTCTACAATGACGACAAAAAACAATATTTTTATGTAGGTAGGTAATTGATTTAAATTTATTTTGCGTTCTATTTTTATAATCAGGAATAGTGTAGGCTATATATAAGTTTGAAACATACTTTGCGAAATACAATCATGTTATGATACAGGGTGTCCAGAAACTCTCCTGCCAAACGAAAACGTCGAAACGAATCGAGATGATTTTGTGCCGATTTTAGTTAAATCACCTCTATACAAAAACGCTTCCTAAGGGAGTTGCGGCTCTTTGAAAAAGGCGCCTTGTCAATTTTTTTCAAATATCTTCAAAACTTTACACATTAATTAATTTTTAAATATTTAATCTGTTAGTCTAATTATGAATTTTTTTATTTCGATCATAAACGTCTCATCGGGAGAGGGGGGGGGGGATTAGCGGACATTATGAATCACATTTTTTTATCTTTAACATTAACAGAGTTGAAGATACTTATTTTTTTAGTCAATTTTCCAGTTAATAAACGAACAGGTTATTTAAAAATTGCATTTAAATAAACTATGTACGTATGTACATATCAACTTGAATGTATTCAAGCTTTAAACTATATATTACCTATTAAGAAATTAAACTTGTGGGCAGAAGGTACCTAATTTAACAAAATTGTGATGACAACAGTTTATCGATCATTTATATAAACTCTTTAATTGTAAATTATTTAATTTCCTTTTAAATAGAACAACAATAAACTAACCTTTTGATGCAGGGATCCATCGTGCAGTTATCGTAGACGTTTACCAAATCCAAATTGTCCTTTAATCGTTAAAACCAAAACACCACGTACACTACGAAAGTTACCGGAGTACTAAAATAAATTCCATGAAGGTATTATTTCAAACGTAGGGTATCGTTTCTTACGTATAAAACCACACGTTTTGTTTTAATCTAAAGAATTCGTCATCGAGCAGTTATTCATTGACATATAGCAGCTCACAAAAACATTATCGCCGAGAACGTGTGTGTTGGTATGTTTACGCATATTATCTTTTTAAAGTCGATGAAGGTTAGCAGATGATGACTAGTTAAATTTTTCTTTACCGCTACATAAACTTATATTTATAGAGAAATTAAATTTTGGCGTTGTTATCTCTGTTATGTAGAGACATACGATTAGCCGATACATTCTTATGTTAGATTAATAAAATATTCAGTTTAAAGTTATAGATGTTATAAAACAACTTCGGAGAGTCCAATAGATTTCTAATTTAAAACCATATAAGTTAAATAACAACATTACTACTAATAGATAATATTTATAAGTACACGTAAGTCATTTATTTATAAATCGTGCCTTCGATATTAAAGTAAAATATTTAATTGAAAATAAATGCAACCGATTTGTTTAGCAATAAGTAAAATATATACATTTAGATTAGATTTTAAGCGCATGTAATAATATAGGTATCTGTACGTATTTACCTACTTAATTTTTAAAATAACGTTAACTTAATCCCTTTTCATAATGGTAAAAGTTCAAAATTGCAAAAATGTGAAAAAATTCTTTTACGTCGGATATTTCTTGAATTATCGAAAAGAGAATCGACAAATACGAAATTGTTCAATCGTTAATTTGATCGCTTTAAGATATTTTCTAATTTTTGTTGAAGCGTGGTAATAGATAGGTACCTATCTATATTATTTTCAAATTTAAATTTATTGTAGCTAATGTTGTTAATCAAATCGTTTTACATCGCGAGAATGCTTATTGTACATGTCAACTGGCATGGCCTCGATTGCTTTTTAAATGTTTGTTGACCACAACCCTTAATCATCTTCGATTAAATCAGATTCATGTAGGTTAACAATTTAATTTTTGGTTTTTCGAAAAAACGAAAACAGTTCTGCAGCGCAAATTTCGTGGCGGGAAATAAGAGAGACACCAAGGTATTTAAATATACGTTGACGGAGTTAATGATATTTTGTATAGATGTGACATGAAACAGTGAGTTTTGAAATTTTTATAGACTTTAAAATAAATAATTAAATCTTTATTGTCTTATTCAAAAATGAGGTGTAGAATTTAAAAAATGTGACGTTCTTGCTCTTGAAATAATTAGGTAAATAAATATTTATTCACATGGTGATTTTTCGGGTTCGTCGCTTATGCGATCGTTGAAATCTCCTGCGATTATAATTGTTTGAGTTTCTTATTTTGACAACAAAAAAGTGTAACGAACTAATTTAATAATTATAGTATTATAACGTGTTTTAATGTGTTTTTGATTTTTTTAATGGTCCTAGCCATTCACCATTTATTAGCCAGAAACCATGTCTATTGTATGCACTATTCATTGTGTTAGTAAAACGATCGCAAACATCCATGGTTGCAGGAGGATTCGAACTCCAGACCATTGGTCTACTTTAGATTTGGTATTTTACATTAAAATACACTGGAACGTTTAGATGTTCGTATAGTGCTTCCTACATTATTCATTATGGCGTAACTGTTTAGTTTCCCAAAATCGTTTTGATAAAATAGCAATATCTCTATTAATTAATAAAATATAAAAATTCATTTAGAAGTAAACCCTTTTTAAAATACAGCATCATTAGTCAGATCGTTATTCGATTCTCGAAATAAATCGTTTTTCAACGGTTTTAACAATGGCGATTATCTTTAAAATACGAGCATTGAAACATTAATTAACTACGTGTAGGCCGTTCAAATTTTATTCCGCAGCACGTCATCGATAAAATGACGACTAGATTTGTATTTATAATTCATTTCAAAGTTTAGAAAGTGACAGGAATTCTACCGATACCTGTACACATATTACACGGCAAAGAAAGACTACGAGGTGGTACGACAAGGTGACCCACAGCTCCGTATGAAACGTTATCACCTAATACATTTTTATCGATGACCTTTATCGGAATCAAATTGGAACGAACTTTGAAACGAACGAAAACTCTTGCCAATACTTTTATAATTTTTCATTTCGATACCTATTTAAATATAGACAAAGGCATACATAGTACCTAACAAAATATAAAAAAATGAGTATGTCACTTACCTGTTATACTTCAGCAAATTAGAACCAAACTATTGGTTGCAGAAAGCGAAACCTGTCACGTCCAGGCGCGTTTACCGTTAATAGTGGTCACAGGACAAACTCGAGGTCAGAGGTCAATTTTTCAAGTGCATTCGTGCCCTCTACGCAACGTGTCGAGTCCACCGACGGTTGTATGTAGTTTGTTCTTCCATCTTACACCATTACACAGCTAGAGGGATTACACCACGGCCGTTTATATATTATTTATGGACCGACTACACCTACAAAAATTAAAGAATTGTTTCCAAAATTTTATTTAAAATAAAGTTATAACATTTGACTTTTCCGATAAATAAACATTTAGATCAAATTCACATTTTATAATTACTGATACGTTATGTACACGTTATTTCACTTTAATTAACTGTATCGCTAATGACAAATAATTAAATAGACTCACTAACTTGGTCAGTTTGTAACGATATATAATTCAACAACTTGCAAAAAACTATTTTAGTTACATTGTATGTTAACTTTAAAGTAGTTTTATCACACAATAAATCACTTATAAATTTTATAAAAATTACATCCATTTATATGAAATACCAGTGTGAAAATTAAAATAACCGACTACAGAACAGTTAAAATTCTTATGTAAAATTAAGTTCAAAGCTTCCTAGCGCAATAACGTATGTTAATTTCGCTTCAATCGTTTACTTACTAACTTTTGTTAATTACTTATGACATAATTGGAATTCACCGTTCATCGGAAATTAGTTGTTGCTAACGCACTAATCAGGTTTAGACGACTTCGAAAATTTAAACTTATTATTTTAAAGATCCATCCAAAAAAATTGTACCACGTCGAAAATGTAATGCGCGACTGAACGATAACTAATAAGTGACAATCGAGAAATTTAAAGAGAAATCAGAAATTCCGAATTTGCTATTGATTTACAGTAAACGAAGGAACGATGCCAAACACCAGACCAGTGAACAATGGTTGCCACTAGAAACGGCCGGAACTGCGCTATCTCCCTTATTTGTAGCACATCGCTGATTAAATCTATTATCGGAAACTCAGCGATAGTTTTTTGACGTGTTAATACCAATTGGCCCGCACTTTCTCCATCCTCGAACACGAGGTCCGTCGGTACGAAGCGAACGAACGAGGCAAACCCCCATAATGGCGATAGAATGAACGTCTATTCGATAACGGAATACTATCGAAACGAAAGCGGAAATTTTTGGTATTAATATAGCCAGTCTGTCGGATACTAATGGGAAAAGCTTCATCAGACTAAAGAGTGATAACTTTGAATTATATTGTGACGCGGAAGTTTATAATGCGTAGCGTTTGTCGTTTTAAAAGAGAGCGCGCGTGATTTTCGACCGTACATTTATTATGCTTTCTTCCATATTTCCGTTATAGGACGTTTTATTTATTCGAATTTATAGCATAGATTTTACTGAACGTGGGCGTTTTTGTAAGGAAACTTGATATTAACAGTTTAATTAATTTTGCGATTAAAATTCAACAGTTTTTAAATAATATTGTGCAAAGCTGTGCCGAAGCACAGTAAATAGTTCAATTAATTAGCGTATGTGGCGTCTATAAACTATACAGAAATTAAATTTGTACCTATAGTTCGTTAAAACTAACAATGAGGTTTTTTAAAGTCGAGTGCTTTACATAATTAGCAATAGAACAAATTGTTAAGCATAAATTATCTGCCCAATCAACGTAAACATGTATAATTTTTAATAAATTAATATAATGTAACATATGCACTATAAGTAATATATCTTGATCAAAAACACTTTAATATGTAGGTTATTTTATTTTATAAAGACCCTGTAATGTTGTTTTATACTTTCTCACAAAACGTGTTGTATGTTGCATTAAAATTTTGTGAACAACAGGCAAAGATTCTAAATTTGAAAATAATGAATTTATTTTAAATCTATGGATTTGAGGGGTTAGAGCCATAAGGATTGAAGTGTATAAATACATATGTACATTTTGAGATGTTAGTTGTTAAAGCTTTGAACGCTATGGGCAACCCGTGTACGTAGTATATTTTAGGGTTAAAAAATGGCATTGCAAGTTGCAAAAGCCCTTGTTTTTTTTTATACCATCAAATACAATTTGCGACGTTTAACTCAATTTTTCAAGACTATGCACTTAAACCCGTAGGTATGGCTCTAATCCCTTCAATTGTTTATTATTCTTTTTTTTAATTCATAAAGCAGAAACCGCTTTCTTCCTTATTATTAAAAAACTAATTGTTATATCACATTTTTTTTGTTGGTATGCAGTGCCTTCTTGAGCATATGTATACTTACTCAACGTATGTATACGTAGGTATGTGCACACGTGACACTATAATATTTTTGTTTTGTACTTTCCTCAGTTTATCTATATTTATATTTAATTTGTTCTCGTCCATTTAATTTGTTCGTTGCATTGTATTTATATCTGATTTGAGATATTAATTTGTGAATAAACGGAATTTATTTGATTACAGTCGAGTGCCCATACTTGGGACGGCAGTCCTAACTTGAGACATTGTGATATTTTCAAAATTTTGAGGTCGACCATCTTGGCCGTTGTTAGTAATGCACTTTTAGTAAGGATATGTGAAGCGAGTATGTGCGGGGCGTGAAAACGAGTTAAAAACAACCAAATAGGTAAGTGGTTATTGGTCGATTTTCAGCAATTTGAAGTGCATAGTTGCCTATTTAATTAATGTAAGAATTACTTTCGGAATAACTTTACTTACACCACACACTCCGAGTAACTTGAAGAGTTCGCCGATTCCTAGCATCTTAAGTTTAATATGTGTACCTACTAAATATTGTTACGAGGTAACATTAATTTAAGGAAAGCATGTATAGTCGACGTCCTGGCAAAACCCAACATAAGGAGCAAAGATCGGCAGCTAGTTAGGTAATTATCGAACAATAGGCGTCGGTCCAACTTTCTCTGTCTGTAAATTTCATAGACGGACTTACATTTGTAATAAACCTGTCTTCTTGACGTTTATGCATTTAAATATAATTAATTCTGTCTTATATTTAAATGGCCGTAAGTACGGCCCATCATGTTTGTTGTGCTTACGAGGCTCAAATGTTATTAGTAAACTCCTGAAGTGCGACAAAGTTAAATAATAATCTGCAAACACCTCTATTGTTCAATAATTGTCTGGCCTGCCTGATCTTCAGTCGAATGTTGGATTTCGTTAGGACGTCGACTATACCGCTTTTCTGTTAACGAACGAATAGCGCAAGTGCTTAAAGTGGAGGGAGAACTTACGGTGTAATTTGGATAAGTAAATTTTTAAAATTAGTAGAAAAAGAATGTGTTTGAAGGTCAACATTGATTGATGTCGTTTTTAGTATGTCCTCCTCTTCAGATTAAAGTGAATTTATTTCAAAAATAAGTCGGCCTAAAAAAATGGTTATCGTCATTTTGAAGATACATTGCTTGAGCGCGCAGCTGAAGCTAAAAACGTTAGTTTATGGATTTTAATTAAAAAGAATGGCGCACTGTAGGTAATATAGAGTATATTCTCTAGATCGATTTTTAGTGTCCCAAGTAAGATAGCACCGACTTTAACACGGTACAAAAGCCAAAATAAATTGAAGTCCCAAGTTATGGAGTACATACCTAGGTATCCTAACTTGGGATTTAAATATAATTTAAAAACTAAAACTCAAATTTAAAACGGATATAAAATATTTAATTTGCGCGATAGAAGCAACGATAGGGACCAGTACGTCGTATACATATCAATTTTCATTTTTATAGTGTCTGGTTGTTAACTCTAAAGTTGACAACTGTCCCAAGTATGGACACTTGACTGTAACTAATTTCAGTGTTTAAGAACAAAAAGTGGTGTTAATCTCCATATTAAATAATTCGAATTTAACTTATGGATATGAAAATTCACGTACTTCGATCACTTCGATATGATCGTAAATTTGTCAAACTTTCAGACGTGCAGAACTATTCCGTTTAGAAAAGTTCTAATTTTAGTACTTACAAATAATTTTTTATTTACGATTAAAAATACCTATTTAATTAAAAGACCTATTTAAAAAAAAATAAGGGAATTTTTAATGCCCGTGGAGTCGTTGATTTGTGTTTTCTCAGATTCCTATAAAAGAACTACAAAACATAAAACCACGGAGGATGTAGCGTTGAAACCGCTAACGAGGGAGGTTTGTGACAAAGCCCGTCACTTGACAAACCGCAAAAGCTTTACTGCTTTTCACAATTTCGGATATCACACAGTACCGAACTGGGATACAACTTCCTGTCCTTATTCTTTGTTGTTCTGTCTTTATTAAACTGGCGAGATTCGTGCTTTTCCCCGAGGACGAAGTCGCACAGACTTTGATGATAGTTCGACTTTGAACATCTTTCCAAGTTAAATTGTATTTAGAAAATTGGAGGCCTCCCGTCTGTTTTCAACCGTTGCGTTGCCTTCCGTACATATATTTTGTTAATACACTTATAAGTAGTTCGTAAATGTAAAGGGTTGGCATAAAATATGAGTTGGCGTATACTTATTAGAATACGTAATTTCATTATTGTGATTAAATATGTAAGTACGTATATCACAAAATTTTTAGTTTATTAGGGAAAGTTACTGCTGACTGTGTAGCATCTAAAGTAAACTTAATTAATTACAATTATGTTATTATATTCATACAAAATTGTTAATTTTTTCATTTTTAAACATGGGATTTAGCATGGATTTACATATTTTTGTAACTACACCAGTCATTCAAATTTTTATGGATTAAGTAAGTATTCGAAAGTAATATTTAGCATTCTGCATATTGTTACTTTAAGTTATATCGCGAAACTTCTACTTAAGCTGCAAAGAAATGGTCCACCGATTATTTTTTTAGATGTTTAAAACACTAATGTACTTAATGAGTAACGAGTAATGTATCTATATCATTTTTATACTTTTTTATTTACTCAGGGCATCTAAAAAATTAAAAATAATTGCCTACAAAGTTTTACAGTATTAAAAAAAAAACTTTAACAAAACACCAGTACAAAGCGAGCCGAAACAAACCTAACCCCCCCATAGAATCATATAACAAGTCGTAAAAATTACGATAGCAGTAATAACTAAAACTTCCCTCTGACACATGATATTTATCACGTACAAGATATCCGAGTGTACGATTATTATCTTCATTTCATATTGATCGTGTTTTGTTTTTTTCTTATAGTAAATCGTTGTCCGTTTTTATTATAATAAAAAATTCTGATCATGAAGGGTTTTTTTTTTTGTAAATATTTAATTTAAAGTGTGGCGCGGAGTTACTTTAGTATAAGATTTATAAGTAGGGGAGCATGGATAACACTGAGACGCCTTTTTCTCTTTTTAGGGTCATTAAATTCGCAAATAATTAATAGATATTAGTTAATGATATAAATAAACTGAAGGTCGATCAATCAGCTTCGATAAACGGTGCATTAGTCTTCTTTAGATCTTCAAGTATTATAGATTTCTTCTAATGACAATCTTGTAAAATTTAATTTATAGAGCAAAATTATGTTATCGTAACTCATTTAACACATGTAACACAGATTTACCTGCGGGTAACCGTGAGACATTTTAATATTACCCATTTCTCAATGTTGTAAAATTAAAATATCGACGCAATGCTATTCTTCAAAATTTTATTTCAATTTTTTTAACCGCAACAAACACTTGAGAAAATTATTAAATAGTCATCCACAAACAAAATAAATAGATTGTGCTAGAGATTGTGTACTAGCAACTAAAATAATTTTTGTTATACTATGTTGCATAGTACTAAAAATATTTCAAATGTCACCCATGTCCCATTATTATCCACGCTCCCTTATACCTAAATAGGAAAGAAATAATTTAAAAATATTTAATAAATTAGATAACACAGCATCTAATATTTTTATTTATAAAAACTAACGAATAATTTAATTAAAATGGCACGTGTGGATATACAGGGTGAGTTATACAAAATGTCACGCGTTTTTCTTTTTCGAGAACGATTAGAGTTAAGAAAAAATCACTAATTACAAAAATTGTGGAGTACAAAGGGGGCCGTCTGATGGTGACACGTTCAAAAATGCGAGTCAAAATACTTTAGTTTCGGAAGTAAGAATTTTTTAATTGGAGTTTAAGATCGATATATTTTTCATAATATATGTTCAAAAAAACGGTCACCATTTTGCTGCAAACAACAGGTTGAAACCGTTGGCTCACGTCTAATTGAACTTTTTTCTTCGATAGCACACAAGCGTTACAAGTGTTAGGTTTGTTAAGTTATCGACTCGCCTCATCTTATTGACCTCTGCGTGACAGAGCCGAAATGCGACTTCAATTGGCTGATGATGCATCTGCTCATTTTGGAAAACTTGCAAGGGAACAATTGAGCTGTATTTTTACCTCCGAGAAAAATTGAAGGAGCCGACATAGTTTGAACTCGTAAAGACATTTAAAGAATAGAATCAAATTCATTTTTGAAAACATTGGCGAGTCTAATTGTGAGAGAGACGAAGTTCACGGGATACAAAAATGTTTGGAGCAAAACTTTGGTAAACACGTGGCATTTTTTAAATGATTCATCCTGTATAAGCTTCGTAATTAATTAATGTTTTGTTTGGCATCTCGATAGCGATTTTGGCGTTTTTAAGTGTGCGCAAACATTGTTAAATGTTCGCTGGCTTCGTTTTTAAAATTGTCGGATTTTGTATCATTAGCTGAAATTATCTAATGATCGAAAATAAAATTATCGAATTTATACGGTAAATCGGTTTTTGTGCCTATCGTAAAATATTAAACGTGTCGTTGCTTGGACGTGATGTGATGTTAGCTTGGGGAATATCGCTAATTAGATAGAGATTCGCATTTTCAGATTATTGTAATTTAGCGGCGACAGCAAAATAGTCTATAATTGGTAAACACTGCTCATAAATTTGAGCGGAAAAGGTAATATCAGTTTATCATTAGTTGTCTGAACTTTCAAAGGAAGCGAGGCGTTTCATTACAATAAATTCAGAAATATTATAGCAGTCAAATAATGTAAACATATTTACCTACATATAATTAGTTATGTAAAGAAAAATATTAAATTTTTTTTAATATATTCTAACGACACCTATGTTATACATCAAAAATTTCTGAAAAATTTTCGAAAAAATTTAAAGACCTGCCTGTTCGATTACGAAACGTTTTCAACAAATTTCTGCGTTACGTGTATGGATATGCAAACATTTATAATTGCGGCCGTACTTATGTACACATACGTGATTTTAATTTTACAGTTCAGTTATTTTACTTCATCGTTATCTCCATCCTCTCATTTGAAACATTTAACTATAAGTACGGGGGAAAGAAATTGACCATTACTTTTTATTACGTCATTAACGTATTTGAAAATATTTATGATATGTTCCATGAACACTTTAAGTTTCACGTTTCAACAGGATTTAATAGGTACGTCATAATCGCGTCTAGTTGCTTTTCTCGTAATTAGAACGAACGCCACGCCACGTAGCTTTTATTACTCATACTTCGGTTTAAGTTCTTTCTCTTTAACTTGCTGCAAATGTGTTTTATTTAATCCAATAATCCATGCTTTTCCCTGACAATTGTGACCGCGGCTTTTTCATTATAAACTTTTTTTCCCCGAGAATGTTATTTACGTCTCCAGTTTCAGAAAATTGTCGCATTATACTGCGAACTGTTGTATGAGAAAGCTCGCGCACGGAAAATCCTTAAATTATTCGTTCCTGAATATACTTCGCTTTGTAGCACTTAATTATAAAAAGTTTTGTCTTAAACTTACGTCTGTAGTCTTCCAAGAATTAGAAAAGATTACCCGAGAAAGTTTTTCTTTTCTAATATTTAAAATTTCGCAGCAATTATTTTCATTCGAAACGATGTCGATGGAAATAAAACCTAAGGTACCGTTTGTCGTGTTACTCGGGGCAGTTTAATTTTTAACTTTAAACGGGTCATTTATATTTTTAGATATTTTAAAAAATGACGATATAAGTCAAAGAAATTTAATTAAATAACATTTTGTTAGTAGGCGTCAGACGAGAATTTATTTTAAAATGGAAATATCGATCGGGCAACGGTTGACGTACTTTTTAAAACAAGAATTATGACGTGTGTCTGGCAACTAATGTTCAAATTTGGACCAGATGTGACGGGATATCATTATATTAAGTTTTTTATCATACGTAGAGTTAACCCGCCTCCTTTTTATAAGCTCGATTTTGTTCTGTCACCTCTTACTTGTTCGTGCCGTGGTTTTCGAGATTTACGTCTCTGGACGATTTTACGTTTTGTTAATAAAGATATTTCCGATTGACAATGATAAAACGAATCTCGATAAAGGAAATTTCGTGCAAAAATGCATTTCGCCATGTAGGTTATACATATATGTATTTAACGTTCAAAATCTGGCTTACGCGTTAATTTCCAATAAATATTTACTTCGGTAATTACATCCGTAAATACGAACGCTTAAAATATTGAAAAAATATCCTATAACGGGCGCGTGGTCTAGAATTAGGCACTACCGATAGGGAGATAATTATTAGATATGAACCCTTGATGAAGAAACAAGAGCAAACAAATTTCCGCATTTATCCACATCGAAAAAAAAAAAATAAAAATCAATTTAAGCATCCAAAAATTTGAATACGAACGGAACGTTAATAATTATAATATTACCAAGACGACATTAGGAATAAAAACAAAGTTGTAGTAGTGTCAACAAGTACGTAAAAGAATCACCTCGCGGATAATGGGAAATAAAAAAAAATAATGTAGAATATATCAATCAGGTTTTTGTTTCGTTTAAAAATCGAAAAGCCAACGCAATTACGATTGAATTAAACATTGCAGAATGTACGTTTCTTGGATGGACCTACGTATGTATATTGTGCGTGTTAACACAATTATTTGAACGAATTGATGTTACCGAACGTAATGTTAATTAGAAATTTTTAATTCACAATTTTAATAACAGAGTGAATTTTATTGTTTCACACAACTATTGGACAGATATTGAATTATTTACAAAAGTTTTAATATTTGATTATTATAAACCGGAAATATGTACACGTATAATAAAATCGTTGATTAAATTATCGTGATATGTACAGGTGCCCGAATGCGCGAATTTCAGTATGCGCGTATAAAACATTGTTTATAGAGCGACATAATTTGTGATTGCGAATACGAATATGGTTCATCAGTAATATCACCGGCACACCATTTGTTAGAGCAATTTAGTTTGATAATTGCGGGGACAGTTTAACAAGAGCTATTTAGCAAATACGTGCGATTCATCACAATCAGTCGATTGGTGGATGCGGATGGACGTCGTCCTCGACGATTAAGGGCGCTACGTGAAAGGCGAACGTATCAGGAGCAGCGTCGATATTAGTAAAAGGATGGCAGCGGAAGGCGTCACTGATGAATTTCCCCCGTGGTGCATTGCCGCTGGGTGTTCTCCTGGAACAACACGGTCTAGTAGCCTCTGGGCTTTACAGCAATAATTCAAATTGCTTCGATCGAGAAAAGGGTTGTGTAGTTTCCATTCGGTTGGGTAGAAAATATGTCTTTGTGCATGTTCGAAAGGATGAACTTTACAACCCGTTCCACGATCTTGAAACCGAAGGTACTATTTACGTGTTTAAAGAAAGGAAGGACCAATGCATCGTTTAAGAATTTATAACCATACAAAAGATTTGATGGATAATCATTGGGCGAGTTCAGCGACCGAGTACTGTCACGCGGCAGTTGCATGCGATTGGACGGTTTAAATAAATAAACCAATCGCCGTTGTGCACTTGCCGTGCCGAACTTGCACCGAACTCGCCCAATGTTGTTAGTAGGTAATCATCGACATCACACGACATAAATTTATCAATATAGATACTTAAGATTCTAGAAATAAAATTTTGTTTGTATAAATTACGAAGAACGTTCTGTCGAATTAAATTAAAAATGTATACTAAACGTATAAATCGACATTCAGCAAAATTACTATATAAAATAAATATTGAGTTTCAATATATGGTACATCAAAGAAACTCCCTAAACACAAAATTTACGGAACCCGTCAATCGGATGGATTTCAAATTTCGTGGTTACGAAATAAAGACAAATATAAATTGTTTCAAATTTATATCGACTTTTGGTGATTTATCGGTACGAATATTTTGTACTCTATGATTTTTCCACTATAGCTCATCCAAACATATATGATATTCACGTCATCAATACAAGGTTACTAGATGATGACGTTTCACACAGTGCTGTCGCGTCTAAACCTCGTATTTTGGCAGTTCTAATAAATTGTAATCTTTCTTTAAACTATCTAATATGTGTGCAAGTAAATCATCTATAGAATATGTCACTTTCCAAACTTTAAACCGAATTACAAATAAACAATCTAGTAACTTTTTGTTAATGACGTGATATCATATAGGTTTGGATAAGCTATAGTCACCCTCATTTTAAATATCCGTATGTGTATTAACGGGGTTTTACCGTGCCTAATACCAAATATAAATAGTTTTGCTTAAATCAGTTGTATTTCTAGCACACAGTGGTACGTATAAAATTCATATTAGGTACCAACAAATTTTTTAAATTTACAACGACACCATGTCTAAAATAATTAATCCTTAAATATGCAAAAAAGCTGTGATGATGATATTTTTTAAATTATTTTTTTAGACATACCGAACAGATGTTTATTTTATAAATTCCCGTTTTCTTACAACATTTCATTAGATTATATCTAGAAATGATTTGGTAGATAGAAAAAAGTTATAAGTACTTATCGACTTTTTTTATAAGAATTTTTGCACGATCCTCGAAGAAATTGTTAAAAAATACTTTCGTTAACTTTTAAAATAAGGAATTACTTTGCATTTTTATTTAAATTATAGCAGTTTCTCTTAATTACGGAGACATCGATTCTGACGACATTAAATATGCATCGAACTAAAATTATTGAAATATTCACGTAGGTACTTGAATATACCTAAATTAAATATAATAATCAAAAGAATGTTTTTAACTTGTGTAATTTTGAAACATATGCGTTCGTTATAACATTTTGATTTATTTCGATATCTTAAAACCGATGGGGTAATGCGGCAAAGTTAGTACTTAAATTTAACATTGTTGTGGTAATATAAACCTTGGCGGTGGTAAACGCTCTAAATTTATAGTTCCTTAAAAAGCAATTATCTCGAAAAGCGCGAGCAGTAGCACTGCAACTATTAAATCAGGCAACAAGTTCGTGACGCCGACGACGCTATTATACGCCGCACATATTATTTAAATCTTAAATCTCCAGTTAACAATTACGAATTGCTTCAAAACCTGGCAAAATGCGCCAGCATAAATTTTCTTTTATTGAACGCCGGCGACGTTGTTTTCTAGTAGCCGAAGTTGTGGTTTAAACAGAACACACGACGCAGTGCCCCTAACGACCCTTTCATAAGAAATATACTTTGATTTAACGAGTAAGAATATTTATATAAATATAACCGTAAAATCTTCATCTTTTAGATTTATTTTACGCTACGTTGATTTTTACACATTATGGATTTGGCTTGTCTCGACTATTCAGAAGGAAAGCTCTTTATAAATTGGTTAATTGTGGTAAAATTCGCGAAGCTATAATTCCAATTACGATTAGACGAGAAAACCTAAGTCAAGAAAATTATACTTAGGTACTTTAAGATTTGGAAATATCACTTTTAAGAAAATGAACGCGGCAACGTAAGCTTTAAGTGTTTCTGTTTTGTCGGCAGGTTTCACTCAACTTAATGACATTAACTGTCTTCAAAATACAAAACCAAGAACGTTTAAAGTAAAGCACGAAAAAATTTCCGGCATTTTCCAATTAAAAAAATTGCGTTTCCACATTTAATTTGCGGCCGTCTTAATAATTTTAACGCATTTAAGTGATTGTTAAAAAAAAAATGTAGATAAACGAACTTTTGCTCCTCAAACTGTTACTTCGAATTTATTTTTGTTGGCGTGCGTTTACCTCGAACGTAAAGAGTTGCATATACCTAAAGGTAAAAAATTTGCAACACAACTTTTTCTAACCGTAGCGAATCGGCGCCTTAAAAGCTTAATTCTATCCATTCCTAAGCCTATTCATACAAAAGCTAATTATGTTCAACTTTGAACTTCAACGTAGTTATAGCTCCGCAGCAAGAGGGGCGAACTAAACTTCTTGTTGGCGAGTAAAAATAATTTTGTTTACATTTAAACTTAAGCGAAACAATTAAAAGTTTCTAAATTACAACGGTACATTCTATGAGAGATTAACATTTTCGCGTTTATCATTAGCAAATTTTTTCGGAAACTTTTTGGAATACCTGACGTAAAATTGCGGAGTAAAATAGATTAAAACGAGTCGGGGGTCATATTTTTAAATTTTTTAGTAGTATCGAACATGGTTTATTCTTATTTTCGTTTACGGTGCCTGTTTATAAATTATTCGGACGTTAAAAAAGATAAATAAGATGTGACAAAGTTAGGTAGGATATTCCGGATAATTTATGAGAAACACCGTTCTTGTAGTTTATAAAAATAATTATCGACGTCTTAAACTTTAAGAAAGATAACTTCAATCGGACGAATAACTTATCACGACTGATTGTGAGATACGATCCAACGATAGGACGATCTATTATCATGGTCCTGAATAGAACGAGATGGACAACGATTACGTTGAAAACACAATCTGTTACGCTTTTTAAATGAAAAGTTATTCGAATACAATTGAAGAGAATAAACTTAATTAAGTATGTATGTAGGTAAAAATAAATAGGAATATTGCCCAAAAAAGTTAAAATATCAAAATAAGCCGATCTTTCTGAAAATTCGAACTTGAGCCTATCTTTTAATTCTAAATAAGTTCGTTTTTGTTTTTAGAAATTTACCTTTAAAACGCCCTGTATATATTTAAAGATTGAGTTAATTTTTACAATAACACTGTTCGAGAACAAGCAGGAGCTAAATTTAAAATATCAAAATTCGATTCGAAAGTTTTTGGTTAATTATCTACACTTACGGTATCAGTTATCCGCGGACACGCTGTAGGTAAAGCAGTGGACTTTTTAAACCGGAAAGCCGAGCTGTCGCGCGACTAGCGAGGCTATTCAAAACCCAGAATACCATCAATTGTATACTATGTTGCCTATCACCTTTCAACAGTACAGAATAGATGGAAGTTTCCTCGTTTGTTATACGATGCAGTCTTGTTTTTACATTTTGCCTAAACGAGGTGACTGAAGTTCGAATCTCCCTTCAAGTTTGTTTTTTTTTTAAATACCTATTGAAAATTTTAATCAAAACCATATTAGCAGTAGCATGAACATCATGAATGTTTACAGCAGTAATGTGTACGACATATCTAATAAATTATATCTACTGATAGTAAAACAAAAGTTAAAGAATAGAAACTGGGAGTTTTAAAATCGATAATTCTATGAAAGTTACGTTACAGGATACCTTTTTCACAATTTTTTTCGGTTTACCTGACCCTTACTCGTTGTTAGTGTTGGAGAATTTTAAACCCCATCTAACAGGAATCACCACGCGGTTAAAAGAAAACGAGATTATTTTGGTATTTTGTAAAATGAAGTCGTTTATTATAGAATCTCTACTTATTTTATGTATTTTGTATTTGAAGACGGCAACTTAACGTGACGCCAAATATATATACAGGGTGGTCCGGAACTTCACCGACAAACTTCTAGGGATTAAACTACGTTGGCAATGGGAGAACCGGCAAGCAAGCAACAGTATGTTACAGCCCATGCAGAAGAGGCAACATATGCGAAACAGATAACAAGGCGGGGCCTGTGAGTGCTCGCATAGCCTGTTACATCGGTGTGTTTTATTTTCTCTGATCTCCGCGACCTGCGGCTGTTTCAGTCCTTACTTCGTTTTCCGATCGAATAAATGTATTTCGACCCGAGGTTCCATTGCAAAAGTTATTTGTCTTGACGTGTTCGACCACCCCTAGAAGTTTGTCGGTGGAGTCCCGGACCACCCTGTATATATTGTTTTATCTTTCATTCAAACGGTTAGCAAACGTAACATAGTATCTAGGCTACCTATACATTATTATTAATTATAATTATAAATATCTATTTATTATAAGTATATTGGAAGATCCATTTTTTAATAGGTATATATACATTTTGATTTAAGGATATTACTCCCGTTTTATCGAGTTAGGGAAATTGCATGTATTTTTCGAACAGAAATATCTCAAAAAGCATTGGGTTTATCGAGATGATTTTTTTTGGTTAGAATCACCTGAGATTTTTATAGGAAAACTGTTAGCAAACTTTCAAAAAATTTAATTAAAAATATGCTTTTTGAAATGAATGTAAATCTTTTAAAAACCGTCAATTTAATTTAAAATGGAACAGTGCCCTAAGATCTCGATAAGATATAACTGGATTTAAAAAAACAATTTTTGGATTAACCGTTTGATCGCAATTTCTGTTCAAAAATAATTGGATTCAAAAGCAAGCCTTCTCTATTGCTATTGTATACAAATAAATTGTTTTGAACAATACTTGAACATGTCAATGTTATTAGCAAAAGGGTCATTTACATTTACTTAACTGCAATCCCAATGTGAAAAATAATATCACCCTAAGCATTTAAAAATTATTAATTTAATAAATTCATAATTAACATTTAAAAATATAGATTCCTAAATATTATTTATTTATAATTAAGTATACAAATATTTTTTAAGTATAGGTAATGGATACAGTTTAGTATTAGTTATATGTATGTATTTTGAAAATTGCACATTTTTATGAAGCAGACCGCCTAAGTAAACTTGTAAAAATAAATAAAGCAGGGAGTGAGTATTTATCAATTCAAGATTTGAATAGAATACCGAAACCTTCCCTAGCCCCTTGTCGGTTATCTTTCACATTCTATTTTAACTACGTAGGTAGTTAAAGTTTAACTAACACATAGAAAAAATTCTTTTTGAAAATATGTGTCGTTGTTTGTCTCAGAAATTTGTTATGAAATTCTGAAGGTATACCTTCGCCCTTTTTCTACAAAACTGTTTCGTTTTTGTTGTTTCCTTATTCTGTAACTAACGACATACTTATGTAATTGTGAAAAATTGCGTATTTCTTTCACAAAAAATAACAGTTTATAATTTGCTATAATAATATTAGAGTAAACCAGCACTTGAATTTCTGGACAGTCAATTTGAATGCACGATAATAAACATAATAATGTTATCTTCAGCGTCGTTAAAGGATTACTTGCCTTATTTTAATTTGACACTTTTCCCTGTGGTAAATACAATCTATTTCAGGAAAAAATAATCTGGTAGTTTAGATTAGTTAATTCAAAATTCAATTTATGTTTAAGCACAGCTAATAATTTCACATCATTATTTTTTATACCGTAAACATATTCATTGATGTTCATCCGAATGAATACCGAATATGGTTTTGATTAAAATTTTCAATAGGTATTTAAAGAAAAAAACAAACTTGAAGGGAGATTCGAACTTCAGTCACCTCGTTCAGGCAAAATGTAAAAACGCCGTGCATCTAACTGAGCTAGAAGACTGCATCGTATAACAAACGAAAAACTTCCATCTATTCTGTACTGTTGAAAGGTGATAGGCAACATAGTATACAATTGATGGTATTGTGGGTTTCGGATAGCCACGCTAGTCGCGCGACAGCTCGGCTTTCCGGTTTAAAAAGTCCACTGCTTTACCTACGTACTTATATTTATTTACGAGACATATTTTCAATTTTGCTCTGCCCATTTAACATGGTGTTTAAATCGCATAGCTCATTGTTGATAATTCTTAAGCCTTTTATTACCACCTACTTCTTAGATTTAAATTCTGGCACTGTTCCATGTATTTAGGATCTTGGCTCGCTATATAGCCATTCGTTTAAGTTTAAAAGAACCGTCACGACGATTTATGTACATTTACCCGTTTGTCCTTTCCCTTATTAACTAACTAATAATGCAAGTGTTTAATGCCGCAATTTACGACCAATTCAAAGGAAATCTTTTATCTATTTCCTTAGTATTTCGAATAAGATCTTAACACTTACCATTAAGGATATGCACTCGGACGCTACCCACATTTGCGTTGGAAGGAGCACACGTGTAGGTACCGGAGTCGGATTGAGAAGCCTTTTGAATTAAAAGTCGACTTGTTGTTGTGGCGCCTTTCTCGGTTACTAAACTAATGCCGCCTCTGGGCGAATCGAAATTGATGGGCTCAGAATTGTGCGACCACAGCATCGTCGGCGGTGGCTCTGGTGCGTACTGTACCAAGCAGGTGAGATTTATGGTCGATCCTTGGTTAATGAATAGGTCAGGACCTCCCAAAATCTCCGTTATTGGTTCTGAAATAAATTAACGAAACGATTATGCGGTTTTTGGGATTAATTTTTTTTTAAAAGAGGTCGCGCGTACTTAACGCCGGAAACGTTAAGGATAATGTTCCGCTAATGCATAATAAATTAATATTGTTTAAGTTAAATACGTACTTCGGTTAATGCGGTCGGTTTAAAAATAAAATATAAACGAAATTTATAAGGCATCCATCAAAATTACTTGTCGACGCAATTTATATTATGTAAATTTATGTAAGAAAAATCCAGAATATAAACGCTACAAGTAATTTTTTTTTATCAGATTTACCGATCCATGCAATTTCGTAGTTGCGTATAAGTTCGAAACGAAATTCGTGGAATGTTAAACAAATTCTAATGATGTCCAAAATAGAGTTGTCACGAATAAAATGGCGACACTGCACGTTCGCTTATCAATTCAAAGGTTTATATTTAAGCAATACGTGCAAGAAAATTTTAATTTGATTTTAAAGAATGTAATTATTTTTGCGTTTTTAAGGTAACAATATTATATATTATGTAATATGCAAACGAGGTGTGATTGATATACCTTAATAAATATTTTAATATTCTTTATGCATGTGATCATTTCGTTTTCAAAATACATAGGTACCTTATAAATACAGGTAAACGACTATTAAAACAAAAGCAGTTTGTCGAAAAGGAGCGCGAAAGTTTCTAAAAGTACGAACGGCGGTGTTTTGTCAAAAGTGTCCTGAAAATCAGATTATTTTACAATTTTCATGTAAAATGAACGTCTACTTACTTGTTAGAACGCAGATGTTTATTGGAGTTTTAAATCTTGGTAATTCTGTTTAACTTTTAATTGTACATCGGGACTTAACGACGTAAGTTTTAAATTTACGCCGCGAAACTTCAAAAATTTTCCAGTCAAAATTTGAGATACCGCGAAAAGATTTAATTATATTGCGCGAACGAATTTTTTTTTTAAATAATAACGCCGTCCATTGAAATAATTAGTGCCCGTAAATTACCTACGAATAAAAAAACTTCTTCTAATATAGCCGTTTCTTATCCGCGGACGTGTCCGTGAAATGTACGTAATGGGTCTATTTTGAAATGCTTAAAAAGAATGAAAGACTTGGAATAGAAATAAAATTGATGGCACGCCATTTAACGGCGTCATTACTTTTGGTTCTTAAATGGGCAAAAAAGGACAATTAATTGAAAGTTTACGCTTCTAGAAAATGTGCTACTATTATCGCGCTTTACGGTACACCGGGTTTATTATTTCGCTTTGTTTTTTATTTGCGAAAATGCATTTCGATTAATTTTAATAGCGGAATAAAAAAAATTGATCAAATTCAATTCGGACTTCAACCGATTCGTAGTAGTTATGTTAGTATAGATATTTACTTACTTAATTAATTAACTTTAATTTAAATATGCGTAGAATCCTAAAGAAGGTAAATTATTTTCAGAAATAAATAACGTAAACGTTTCTCACTTATTAAATGCCTTTTAAGAAACACTGTACCTACGCTATGTTACCTATTTTTCTGTCCGATATTTGAAGCATGTTATTATCAATTAACTAATATAAAAAGGTTTTCCTTAATTTGAATAAAAGCTTTTTATTTATCATGATATAAAATCCCCTTTTCAAATATTAAGAATAATATCCGTCCATTATGCGAGTCTAACACTAAATTAAAAACGTAACAGCTTTTTTTAATACGACATTGCTAGGTATTTTAATACTTTTATATAAAAAAATAAATTTCACTTTTTAAAATCGAATTTATAGCAAAAGTCAACAGTTTAGAAATCTCACAGTAGATACACACTTTTATTTTAACAGAAGTCAAATTGTTTTAATTGAGTTGTATAATTGACTAATTGTCGGTTAATCGAATCTCGTTATTTCTAACTAACATTTTATAATATTCGATAAAATGTTACTTACATTAAGGGCCGATCTGATAAATTTATCCGACAGATATTTACCATAGAAACGTTTGTTCGAACAATTGTTTCCATGGTAAATATCTGTCGGATAAATTTATCAGGAGATGGAAAGATCGGCCCTTAAAGCATTACATGTAAACCTCATCTAAACTTTACGTTTACGTCAAAATTTGGAGATTAACGATTTTTAAAAATTTATGATAAACAGTTAAGTAGTCTACTTATGTACTTATATTACTTTTATATACATATTTTTATTATTTACTTAAAAGAATTATTTTATATTTTCAAACGAATTAAGGCAAATTGACATTTTGGGTAACGCGCTAGTTCATTCAGTAAAACAGCGATACCAATCGAGAAATCATTAAATAACCAGCTGTATTTTAAGATTAATTAAGTTTTCTCGAACGATTATTTAATAGGTCTAATTCAAATCTAAACATTTAGCATTTTGGCGAAAATCCAAAGCAGAAACAAAATACTTATTGCTATTTACGAAATTATGTGAATGCTCTAATAAATCAAATAACACTGCATAATATAATATAAATCTCGGAACACCTTAAAATCACCGTTAAAATTAATTTTGAAGATTTATAGAAATGAAATGCTACATTTGGAGGTTTATAAACAGTTACTTAATTATTCTCTTACTTAATTCGATAATAATTCGGTTTTTTCTGCTTGTTTTCTTTGTTTTTAGGTACAAGTTTATTCTTCATTAATTATACGTACCTATACAGGGTGTCCAGGAAATGTTAACGATTCTTTCGGTAGCATATAAACCACGTCGAAATAATGCCGCAAGTTCCTATAAATTTTGTTTTTACGTCGCTCCTCCTGTTGAGATAATCTTCTCCAAAGTTGAATAATAAAAATCTTTTTTTTTAAGTAACATTTTTTGATATCACCTCAGACGAACCAAGGATGCACTACCCCATAAACTTTCTTTTTAAGGCCATTTTTCGAATTTCCCGGACATTTTAGCACAAAAAAGGTACTCTCATTTAATTTCGATAAAATGAACCATATGCGAAAAAATCATATATAAAGGAGATGCAGAGTGAGAGTTGAGATTAGAGGAGATCCCAGATATTATATTAATTATTCCTATTTTTTTCGACGAGCACGTACACACACACATCTAATTATTACTAAACGTTGACCATTGCAAATAAATAGTTCTCAGCCTTATCCTACGAAGTTCGGTTACTTAATTCAAAAGCTTTGGATAAGTGAATCATCGTTGTTTTGACTACCCTATTAATGTAATTTTCTGAGGTCTGCGGTAGTTGCAGTTTCAGAAAAAAATCTTTTACATGTTAAATATTGTATTTGCATAGATCGTATAGTTTTATTTCCTTTATCCGAGAAAATAATTATCTGGCATACTTCCGCATCTTTTATTCTTTATGTATGATTTTCTCGAATATGCTTCATTTTATCGAAAATAAACAAGAAGAGTCCTTGTTATCCTGAAATGTTTGGAGAATCCGAAAATGTCCGAAAATTTATAAACTTAAACCATTTGAAAATGTTGATGTTAGAAAGGTTCAGGGTAGTGCATCCCTGGCTCTTCTGAGACGCTATCGAAAAACCTATTAATCCAGTTTAAAGACCATTATTTATTATGTAGACAAATCAAAAATTATTAAATTAAAATGTAAATTTACAAAAAAAAAGATTTTTGTTTTTCAACTTTAGGGACGAATATCTCAACAGGGGAGCGCCGTAGAAAAAAGAACTATAGAGACACTTGTGGCATTATTTTGACATGTGTTTTATACGTTACCGAGAGATTCGCTACAATTTCCTGGACATTCTGTACACATATTTTTTGGGTTTTGTTTTGGGTATTTCCTTAAGTTTTCCATTACAAACTCGACGTATACTTTCAGTGCATTTTATATAATAGAACTGATTAAGTTGCAGTATTATTCGTAATAGATAAAAAAAAATGAAACCCTTTAAGCTAAAGAATTTATAGTCTCTATGAGTTACCTAGCTTATCAGTATGTAAATGAATATATCAATAAATATATATCTTTCATATTTTGCCGTAAAATATTTAGGTCATTTTGCAAAACTCCGCTGCATACACCCTGTGGGATATTCTCATACGCGGTTAATAGGTTTACGTTTAGACCATATTTGCATATTTATGTAAAGTACCTACACTAGAATAATATCGCGCGATACTTGAACATTATCTGGTTTATGATTCTACGAAATTGTCTATTAAAAGCGACAATTCCTTTATTTGTTTAAGTAGGACTGATATACATTATCTAAGTACTCGCAGATTTTTCGCAAAATTTGTTTCGCATAGTTTTTAAATTACCTCTCAGATAATAATAAATGAATTTGTAGGTTAAAAAAGCTAATGATAAGTCGTTGAAGACAGAAGCTTTCGAGCTTTTTGACTTAAAATTTTTTTTTGTTCCACTCTAACTAGGGGGCTTTGGAGCATCAACTGCTGTGGTTTATTAGCTCCACGATCACAAACATCCATGCCTACCAAGGGGTTATTTCACCACCGCGTACCGGGACTACGAACCCAGAACCCATCAGGTGAGAGGTCGGTCTTCTGATCACTTAGCCACCGAATCGGCACTTTTTAACTTGATTTCTTAGTAATTGTATTTTCACTATCAATGGAAAAAACCCTGATATTTATGAATGTTGTCCAATATTTCATTTAGAAACGAGTGTTGTTTATACTATCGACTATAAATTAAACTGCAAACATAATAGGTCATAACTACACTCAAAACATTATTGTACATAATATCAGTGAACACCAGTTATTGACTTTTTGATCATTGATACAATGAAAAGTTCATTAATACTATTAATAGATGTTCATTTTTTAATTTACATGTTCGTAGTCCCAATGTTATTATGTTCATTAGAAACTGATGAACATATTTCATAATTTAATGGATATCTTGATTGCTTCGACGACTCTTTTTCATCAATCCAATCATTACTTGATTGTATCTACGAATTTCTACATTAACATCATAACTTAAAATTTATGAATTTAAAACATCATATTAATGTAAGGTCGTTTTGAAATAATTTCTACATTTATCGTATCTATGACTAAGTTCATTAATATACAGTATAAATACAGTTGATTATGTATTTTTTTAATTCTATATATAAAATAATCTAGGAATATTGACGGCTTCGCAGAAACAGGATAAATTCAAGACAGTGCAGTTTGAAAACTCAAACTAAATAATTGCAAAAAAAATTATCAGGACTTTTACATTAATATTTATGTTAGAACTGTTATAGAAAAATATTTCTAAAAACGGTTTGTGTTTGTTATTACATATCAAATTCCAGAGAAACGTTTACAAATCGATTTTTTCACCGGAAAAATCGATTTGTATTTCCTACAATCGGCAACATTGAACAATAAAAAACTAACAATCAAATTTTCTATGTAGGTATATTTGAGCGATAATTAATTGAAACATTACAAAAAATAAATTTGCTATAGAAACAATATACATAAACATTGTCCTATTTACAATGTGAAATAGTAACTGTACTCTTTTAATATGAATAGAAGTGTACATTGTAACACGTTATTTAATAAACACATTCATCGATACAATAAACAAACTTTGCATTTCAGTGAAATAATTTATTGAATTTATATAAGAATATTGATAAAACTAATAAACACAGTTATTATCACTATAAATCAAATTCATATTATCTATGTACTAATTTATTAAAACAAAGAAAGCTTGTTTATTGGAGCAGTCAAATTATTCATTAACGTAATGAACTGCATTATAAGGTATAATGTATAAGGTCATTACACCAATAAACGTTCATTGGGTAATGATTTCGAACATCAAGTAATCTTTGAACACACGTTGTAATGATGAAATCGTACTTTGGACGAAAATTAACGAACGCCAGTTCTTAATATAATGATTTTTTTATTGTATTTACGTAACTTTTTTGGTTGAGTGTATAGGACGTTGTAGGGGACCGTTAATAAAGTCTAGAGAAAATAAAAAATTTTGGTCATCAACTAACAAATAAAAGGTAAAGTGGAGAATTCAGTTCCTTTATTATGTACTCCTATCTATTATCTAATTTGAAGCATAACAATTTTCTATTAATAAACGTTGTGAAGGTAGGTACCTACCTATATTTTATTTTTGTCCTAATAAGAAAACAATATACACCGCCTGTTTTATGCGTAATTTTAAATTTGAAAATTACAATTTTTAATGAAGGTGTAAAAATCAATTTGGGAACAATGTTAAAAATTTTTAAAAATAATAAAATTAAAATTGTAAGTATTTGTCATTTTTGACAAATAATTATTTGATCTGTCTATTTGACGTTTAGATTTATTATTTCGATTAGTTTCTACGTAGAAGAATCATCCTAATTATATGCACACAGAGTGATTCAGATGTAAACAGATGTCGTACGTAAGTAATATCAATAAAATGAAAAAAACATATGTATGTATTCTCAAACGTAAAAATAATAATATGAAACAAAAATTGTACCTTCCAACTTCCGTATTTAGTTAGTTAAGAAAATGATGTTTTCGCGTTTGTTGAATTTTCCAAAACTTTTGTTACATAATATTGTAAAATTTTACATATACAAAAGCTTTCAAATGATAAATACGCATAAGTTGATTGATGTAGTGTTTACAAAGAAACAAGGAAGCGTCCTAAGACGAATTGAAATTTTTTATCTAAAAAAATAACATTCAGGCCAAACTATGTAGGTCTTATATATACACCAGAGTAAAAGCTAAATGGGATAAGTTTTGTGCTACGATGTTTGATACTTTTCGGTGCTTACTAAAAAGATAAAATTGAGATATCTACCTAATTGTAAATTTATAGAGTCCTTTGCAGTTTTAATAGCAAACCAATTCTAATAATGGCTTTTCACTATAGCGCAAATTTATCTTTCGTCTTGCCTGGATAACTTCTCATTGGCGTTGGTATTGATTTTATGTGTATTTCTGCATATTGGACCAGGTTTGGGTTATCAGATAGTTCCATTTAGTTAACTGTTTATGTTGGCCATATGTCGTAAGGGACGAATAAAAGTTTTATTTATTTTATATATTAACTAACTAAACGTTTTTATTTTTCGCGGTAAAACAAATTTCATAAAACTCCATCTTTCGCTTACGTCATACTTAACAGCATGCAAGCCTCGGTATCGAGTTTTCATGTCGCATGTTAAAAACTTTTTTTAATTTTTCTAGAAAGAAATACATATTTTGAAAAATAATATTTACGAGAGAAAGTAAGAGTTAAAAAAAATTATCACTTTTTTTCGATTGCTTCGAAAACGGTGTGTTCTATCGAAAATTATAAAGAGACATGATCGGTAGAGAATTTTATGCCGATTCCAAAGCATATTTCACATTATCAATCCGACGAGTAATGACGGAGATTAGAATTTTTGGAACGGTCGCCATTTTGAAACGGGTCGGTCGATTTGGCTGGTAAACGAACTCGTTCTTCGTTTCTGTAAAGACAATACGCTGTCCAAATTTAGTCAACGGAAGTATCTAGGTTCGAAATTGGCTTTCGAGGGAAAACGAGTTAAACAAGTTTAACAACATGTTTTACCGTTAAGACGCTGCTTAATGGGGGAGTCGTAAGAATTTCTAACCTTTTTTTTTCTCGTGAAATTAAAACGAAATGACATTTGCAGTTGAAGTAAAACGCAAATGATTTAGTCCTTCCCTAAAAATCGTCCTTTCGAAGTTTGAATTTTTTGTAATCGGAAATGCCAAGTTTGGTGTGTAATTTTGGGCATAAGGAAACATGTAGTATAATATGTGTGTATAATATCATAGTTTTAATTCCAGAGCTGTGCGATAAACCGTAACTGAAATACGGCGTGTTCCGTAAATCTCTACAAATACACACCTCTGACCTTAAATTAAATTTAACAAAATAATTGGCTATTTTATATAATCAATTACGATAGTTGAATTTTTCATGGTGAATGCCAGACATGCGAACCGACAAGAAACGTTCCTAGAAGTTGGAGGACCATTTATGTTTAGAGGATAATGATAATTAGGGGGTGAAGTCGAGTTGAAATCGTAATGTCTTCAGCTGTAATCGTAGTTGTACTAGTAGTCCTCGAGTTAGTAGCATGTGCTCGCAATCGGCACGTTCGCGATCACAGTTTGACCAAGTCATTATGCGCTGTACCCTCACTAATGCGATAACCTATAGCTGTCGTCTTAACCACGGTGAATTAATGAGTTCGTGTCCGCATGCGGAATGCGGTATGGAGTTCCGGGACTCTGGAGCTCCGGATCTTCGTGGCGCTCTCGCTTCGTTACGACGCGACGTCTTGATGACGGTAGGCAGACCGTACGGTCTGAATTCACAATACCTACGTACCGTCCATTATATTTACACTCTATTCTAATGACAGATTAACGCGTTTTCATATAGGGCACATCCTTTTACATCTGTCGTTAACTATTGTTTTATTTATACCATACAAACATATACGTATATCCTCGAGGGCTTTTAGATGTGTAAAAAAGTGAGGAATTTTTCTACTGGTTACCAAAGGTTACTAATAAAAGTCAATATTAAACATTTTCACATCAAAGGGTATCTTTCTTTGAATTTATGTGTACCGCTTTGATGTGGCAATATGTGTCTATAATGCTTTATTTATGTACCCAAAGTCCTCTTTTATTTCGATTTTATAAAATACGACCAAATTTCGGCACGCGCGAGCAACAGTTAGGGTATAATTCGGGATATAGAAAACGTTTAACGTCGCTTAATATTCGATAATTATTTAGATAACGAAAAACTTCATTATCTTTTATCGGTTACATTATATTGTAGTAATTTATTGTGGCCGTCCGAGAGATATTTAAAATGCAATTAAGTAAACGCGTTTAGTATTGCCTTGGGAATGCCGTTAGGCGCTGTTTAAGGTGGCCGACGTATGGACCTATAAATTGCCATTAAAAACTCTTTTGGGAGAACAAATGTTTTTAAGAATTCTTATTAGCACAACGTTCGCATAAAAAATCTGCAATTTATAGCAAAAGCCGGAATTTAAATTTCTCCTTAATGCCTTTATTGATACCAGACGACCTTTGCGCTCTTAACAAACATAACGTTTGTCTATCGAAAATAAATAGGCGTTTTAATTTAGCTTTTAGGTGTCTATTGGCGTTTGCCGACTTTTTGTATTCCTTTGTTCGTTTAAGACCGAGATGCAAAAGAATGCACGAATGCAAAAGTATAAGAATGCGAGAATCTTCCACGAAAATGTAATTTCACAAAAGATAAATAACTGTGAAATAAATGATTTTTGATTAATGAACAACTATCATATATATATATACACCGTGTTCAAGATAAGAATGCACAGCATGGGGATCTTGAAAACGGTAGAAGATACAGGGTGGCTTAAATTAGAAAAAAGTTGCGCTATTTAGAGTATGTTCACATGCTGGTCGCAAAAGTTCATTATTGTTTATCGTTTTCAAAATTCTCAAAAAAATGTGATTTTGTGGATTTTCGTTTCTTTTCATTTTTTTATTTATTTTAAATGATATTAAAAAACTACCGGCACTTTCTCATTGCCACTTTTTAAGCTCTACAAAATGGCGTGTTCAAATTTTTAATCCGACGTTTCGTATCCGAGAACCCATCATCAACTTTATTTTTTTATATGGCCACAAACAAAGAGACACCCTGTATTCGGTAGCATTATTCATTACAAATTCAACGATGTATCACACATTATGGTTTTGAAGCCAAAAAAGGGGAAAAACGTGAGTTATAAGGTTTTTTATTTTTTAATAACAGAAACAAAATGTCAAAAAATTATAATAATTGCTCAAATAGGTTGCCATTATTTTCTAGACACAAGTATGCTCTGTCTACAGAAGAATTCAAAACATGGTCTAACATTTCTGGTGTGATTGTATTAACTGCTGCTAAAACCAATGCCAATAACTGTTCTTCAGTTTCAAAAGTGGCGTCATACACTTGGTTTTTAAATAACCCCACAGGAAAAATCCAACGGAGTTAAGTCAGGTGATCGGGCTGGCCAGGCTACTTCACTGTGAGTTCCAATGCATTTTCAGGAAACCTCTGGGACAAATATTCCCGCACAGTTCTTGAATTATGCGCTGGGGCACCATCTTGCTGAAACCAGCAGTTGTTAACTATAATTAATGGTAATTCATCCAAGGCATTCTCCAAATCAGTCTGCAGTAGGTCGAGATATCGTTCGGAATTTAAATTGTTGTGATAAATAAAAGGTCCTATTATTCTGCCACCCAAAATGCCTACCCACAGATTAAATCCAAATCGATGTTGATGCCTTGTTTCTTTTATTAAATGAAGATTGTCTGTTGCCCAATAATGTTTGTTACGCCGGTTGAAAATGCCATTGTTGGTTATCATTGTTGGTTATTGTTTTTCCCCTTTTTTGGTTTCAAAACCATAATGTGTGATACATCGTTGAATTTGTAATGAATAATGCTACCGAATACAGGGTGTCTCTTTGTTTGTGGCCATATAAAAAAATAAAGTTGATGATGGGTTCTCGGATACGAAACGTCGAATTAAAAATTTGAACACGCCATTTTGTAGAGCTTAAAAAGTGGCAATGAGAAAGTGACGGTAGTTTTTTAATATCATTTAAAATAAATAAAAAAATGAAAAGAAACGAAAATCCAAAAAATCACATTTTTTTGAGAATTTTGAAAACGATAAACAATAATGAACTTTTGCGACCAGCATGTGAACATACTCTAAATAGCGCAACTTTTTTCTAATTTAAGCCACCCTGTATCTTCTACCGTTTTCAAGATCCCCATGCTGTGCATTCTTATCTTGGACACGGTGTATACAGTGTGTTAGATTTTATGTGTCACGGCAAATATTTCGGCTATTGTATGAATTAGTAAAAATGTTGTATGTGAAAGTTATTAGATTATTTATTCTTAATAATGTGTCAAAATCAGAAAAACAATTGAACATCAAATAATTCAGATAAACAAATAAATTTAACATTTTAAATGGAACGTACCCAGTATTATTACATATTCTGAAACTATAAGAATTTATCTTTACAACGATATATCACATGTTATACTTATTTCATTAATTAAAGGCGTAATAGAATAAATAACTGAACGCGTTGAACACGTACAGTTTAAACAATGTACTGACGACGCACACTTTTACCTTTGCATGTTCTATTAAGTAGAGCCGAGGAGGCCGTGATATGCGCTCACTTGTAAAGTGGCTAAGTAAATTGTTAATTGTTAATTTTCATCTCGTGACACATAATGAGGGATAGTTATTATTCTAATAATGAAAAAATGGATATGTTGAGAGTGTACATCAGATGCAATGATAATCCTAAAGAAGCTTCTGTATTTTATCGAACTTTGTATCCAGAAAGGGTACAGCCACATCCTCGCACGTTTGCAAGAATTGAACATAATTTACGAAGAAATGGATGTTTTAATGCTACAGTGCGAAGACCAAGAAATGGGCGTGCAGCACATGATGAAGATATTATGGTGTTGGCATATTTTAGAGCACATCCAAGAAATTCAATCCGTGAAGCAGTAGCCGACATAGGTATAAGTCATCACAAAGTATTTTTTATTCTAAAAAAACATAACATGACCCCATATAAAATTAAATTGGTTCACGGTTTAACAGCTGCTGATTCTGATAGAAGGCTAATATTTTATAACTGGCTTAACAATAATCAACATTTAGTGGATGACATTCTTTGGAGCGATGAATCTAATTTTAACAATAACGGAATTTCTAACAGAAAAAAATATCATTTCTGGGATACAGAGAATCCACGTCGAATTCAGGAATGCAGGTTACAACACAGATTTTCTATTAATGTCTGGCTTGGTGTATTAGGTGATACTATACTATAGCTTATCCAAACCTATATGATGTTCACGTTATCAACAAAAAGTTACTAGATTGTTTATTTGTAATTCGGTTTAAAGTTTGGAAAATGACATATTCTATAGATGATTTACTTGCGCACATATTAGATGGTATAAAGAAAGACTACAATTTATTAGAACTGTCAAAATACGAGTTATAAACTGACAGTACTGTGTGAAACGTCATCATCTAGTAACCTTGTATTGATGACGTGAACATCATATAGGTGTGGATAAGCTATAGGTCCTTATTTTTATCGCGGAACGCTTAATGTTGAACGGTATGCTAATTTCCTTACGACAGAATTCCAAGAATATTTGGATGATATACCCTTACAAGTGCGTCGTGATATGTGGTTACAACAGGATGGCGCACCTCCTCACAATGCAAGGAACGTCAAAGATATTTTAAACGAAAAGTTTGGTGCGAAATGAATAGGAAATGGTGGCCCTATAAACTGGCCGGCACGATCGCCAGACCTCTCTGTGTTGGGACTTTTTTGTTTCGGGATATGTTAAATCAAAAGTTTATGTTACATGACCACAAAATTTAGAGGATCTTACAAATCGCCTTCATAGGGTATGTGCTCAAATAACACCAAACATGTTGCAAAAAGTGCGACGAAATTTAATAAGCAGATCTCCGGGAGAGTATTACAAACAACGGGGAGCACTTTGAACAAAGAATTTAGATGTTAGGTAGGCATTACATACAATTTTATAATTAACTTACTTATTCACATATCGGTTTGTTCATAATGTTGTATTTATGTTGAATAATCTGTTATTGAGTTTGTTTTAATCAACACATTGTTTATACTGTCTACGTTTTCAACACGATCAGTTATTTAGTGTATTACGCTCAGTTAATTAATGAAAAAGTATAACATGTGATATATCGTTGTAAAGATAAATTCTTGTAGTTTCAGAATATGTAATAATACTGGGTACGTTCCATTTAAAATGTTAAATTTATTTGCTTTATCTGAATTATTTGATGTTCAATTGTTTTTCCAATTTTGACACATTATTAAGAATAAATAATCTAATAACTTTCATATATAACATTTTTTACTAATTCATACAATAGCCGAGATATTTGCTGTGACACATAAAATCTAACACACTGTATATACACTTAACGAAAATTAAATTAAATCTGAAATAAAATAAACTGAACAAGTAAATATAATTGGAATCAAATGACACTATGTAACTACCTACCAGAAAGTTCGGGAAAGGTCAGACGCCTATCTAATATAATGCTAGTGAGGGAGTAGGTCAGTCTAAGAAGAGAATAGGACGACATTTCGTGAACGAAACAGGATATATTATACTGAGCCTACGGTGAGAGTTCAACATAAGGTTCTATATGAAAGACGCGACGAGAAACTTTTCAAGAAAATTGCTTTTAAGTAGATATCTTTCAGTTATAAACTATTTTTTTTTGTTTGTTATTATTGAAAATCCCGTTTATAAACGAATAGTATTATTAAAAAATTTCGCGTTGAACGTCTGCCGATAATATTTGTGTAATAATTATTACTAAATTAATCGTTACCACAAACGCAGACATTCTGAAAAATGTTATATTTGAAATTTTTGAGGTGCGACTTGCGACTGCGTATGGTTTTGTGTTATCGTGAAGAATTTATTGTGGTAACACACACGTAAAATACCCTGAGGATCCGAAAAATAATAATCGTCAGCTTCATTTTACAAAAATATTTTAATATTACTTTGGATCGATAGTATTTTGTTTCTGGTCTACATACCTACAGATTTGATCAGCTTTTCCCTTTAATACAATACCGGCTAAATTTGTTTCGATTTTATTTTATTAAGAAATAAGTACCTAGGGTAAACCGGGTAAATACGTCTCAGTAGGGAAAACGCCCAATCTGTCATAGTACAGTTATCTTTGGCGAGATGGTGTTACGAGCATCAAAAGCCAGTATGTTTTATGTATTGCGCATCGTGCATATGTATCTAACAAACTTGTTGTCGTTTGGTTTGGTGAAAATAAATAAATACTGCAGTCAACTGTAAATTGAGACCTACAAAATTTATTAGTAAGTATCTTTTAAAAAGAATTTCTCGCAAACGTAACTAGATATTGTAAATTCGAAAACGGTGAATTATATTAAGTTCCTTATCTTAAAATTCGCCATGTTTTCAACTCTGTACCGTGTCCATGAAATGTGTTACGATAGTGTGTTACGTTTTACACATGTGATGGGATATAGGCACCCATATGATATGTTATTTAATGTAATGATAATTACCTTCAATCGGTTTCAATCGATTAATTAACATTATTGCTAAGTCTTTTGTAAATCGATAGCTTTTTTTGAAACACAAATCTGATAACTCTTCAAACGGGTTTTGCGTGTTTCGTAAACCTCTTCTGTAAAGTCGCATACTATTCCTATATAATATATATATAAATATATATATATATATATTTATATATATAATCATTTATTTACATTTGTACCGGTAGGTGTTAAGGACTATTCCTAACATGTCATTATTCATGAACAATTGAGGAGCGCTTTTTCCACAAAGGATTTTTTGAACACGATCGTGAATGTCACATGAACATTTAAATCAAAGCCGGTTTTCGTATTTTAACGGTTTTTCGCTTCAAGAGCGTTTTTTCCAAAAAGGATTTTTTGGACACGATCATTTTTGAAAAAAACGCTCCTCAATTGCAGTTTATAAAGAAATGTACTTCCTATAATATATATACGAGTTACTTTTCTTCGTCCTCTTCTAGTAGTATATATGTCATTATAACAATATTATCCATCCCTTAAAGATCAACAAAAACTATTGACACAAGAAACGAAAATTACTTGCCAACATAACCTTACAAACCCAATGTAAAATTGTTACATTCACGTTTTACCTCACTGTTATTTCTCAGTGAATTTTATTAACATAATGTTATTAACAGCGGACATTTTCCTTACAGAATTGCATTTTCGTTGCATACTTTAAAATTTTACATTTTTATGTAGTTAACATAATGTTAAGCGTAACATTTGCTTACAGAATCACAGCATAAATTATGCGATTTTATTTGCAGAAAATGGGTAAAATTTATGTACGAAAAACAACTAAAGCTAGTTTTAGTCGAGATGTTTCTAAATCTTAGTCTTTAAGCCTCCGAAAACTTATTTTTTTCAAGAAGTAAAAAGCTGGATGATTCAAAATAAGGATAGGAAGCTATCAAGAATGACAATTGCTAGATTAATAGGTAACGGATGGGGTAAAGCTGCAACTGTTGCAAATGAAACCTCAGGATTGCATGCGGAATACATCCGTCTAATCCCCAAGCAATTGCAGATCACTTCTTTTCAATATCGGATGCGTCATTAGAAAATACAGCCCAAATTTCTCGCGAGATATCTAATCAAGACATAAATTTACCTGTAGCTACAACTTTTTCAGCAGGTCCTACAACGGTAAAACGAAAGCTGGAACGAACTACACAACAGCAAATTTTTTTGGGAGAACCTGGACCCTCGAATCAGGAGCACACTTTACCGGCACCAAACATAGAATCCTGCAATAAGAAGGAAACTCCTTCAAAATATTTAAAAGAAATTCAACCGCTTCCACTAATCCCTAATACTGGCGTTTCTAAACGAAAACAAACGGCTCTCGAACTAACGTCTCCAGCAAATCGTATAAAACTCAGAGTATTTTCTGAAAACAAGGAAGCTAACAAGGAAACAAGGAAGCCAGTAGAATGAATGAGAAAAAAAAAACGTTGTTCAAAGAGAAATCGGGAAAACGCCAAAACTGGTTTGAAGAAGAAGAAAGAAGTTGTTAAAAAGAGAAAGATAGAACTTTCAAGTTCGACTGGTAGTTCTTCGAATCTCGTTTTAAGCTTATGGAATAAAATGTCGGATGAAAGTGAAGATTTTTGTATCGAATGTCGCGAGTGTTATTATTCCACGAAATCAAAAGTTGACTGGATACAATGCGCTAAGTGCTCTGTATGGCTTCATGAAACATGCACCAACAACAACAACGACATTTGTAACAAGTGTGCCAAAAAACATAATTAGTAAGTAATTGTATGGTGGGGCGTTTTTACCAATGTACTGATTGGCAAAAACGCCCGAATGCAAGTATTTCAAAATTTGTTTTTTTTAAATTATAGTTTAAATTAATAGTTCATTTATATGTTTTATAAAAGATTAATATCACCTTATTCAAATTTTAAAATAACTTTTAGTAATAAATTTCATTTTTGCTAATTACAGATTTTTTTCAAAATGTGAGGCGTATTTGCCCGGTTTACCCTACTTATACTTCAGGAATCGCTTTATAAAATTTCAAAAAAACTGTCACATAACTCGTTCACCTACCGAGAAACCTCCGGTATCGCGAATTTTCTGTCGTCAACGCTGCATAAGCTCGTTAGTGACAATAAAAAAGGATCAGCCACCGCCAGATCTCATCCTTGATATCTGCACGGTCATCGCCGAATTTCCGACACCACTTCCGCAGTTTGTTTTCGCTCGTTGTATTTTCAACATACATTTCAGTAATTTGACTAGGGAAAGCCGCATTTAATTTTTTTTTGCATTCAGAATATTACATCGCTGCGCAAGTTTTGTACTTCGGATCGTTTACAACATTTACACTTAATTAATTGATTTTTAATAAATGTAGGATAGTCATAAGCTTTGTCCTTTAATAATTTTAGAACCACCTTCGTCATCTCTCATTAATTAGGTATTTAAATAATAATTTTTCAATAAGTTATTACACCTACTCAAAGTAATCACGTAACGTAACGATTCTTTTCAAAATTAAAACGAATCATTTAAAGAAAGCGATAGAATTCGCTTAAATATAAATAATTTAAAAGGAGCTTTTCTGCTAACATCTTCACAAATAATAAAATATTGACGCAGCTTTCTATTAAATAAAAGACTGAAGATTTACAAAGAGAATAGAAACGATTTTTGATGGGCTTTTGTTTCGATTATCGTCGTTATAGGATATTCAGATATTTGTTTTGTTGGCCTTCGAATTATTGGTACGTACAACAAATCATACTTAAATATTATGATTACGATTGACCGTTCGTACATCGTTGACTGACGTATCTATTATATTTAGTTGAATATCATAAAATGTGTATTAGAAAGTCTTATTGTAATACTTAAATCCTGAATGTGAACACCTTTATCAATTTGTATTGCTGAAAAATGCACGGGGAATATTGTGACTGTAATTTCAGAAGCTCGACAATTTTTTAAAAACCCATTTAGACTTCATGCATCCTGTTAAATTTTAGTAATAAATGAATGTAGAATGTTTCAATAAGTGAGAATAATGAACGGTATGATTCAACGCGATAGTTCTAGATACGATTTAAAATTGACATTCTCATAATAATTAATAGCCTATTAGTTTCGAACATGAATAATGTTATATAGGTAAAACGTAGATATTTTCAAATTTGTTACAGCTAGAATTCAGAACCTTTTATAAATTTACAAATATAAAGCTTACCTACTACAGTAAGATAAACAGGGTGGCCGATAGGAGGCGTTGTACTGATTTGACATTCATATATGCCGGAATCTTTTCTTTGAGGATAACGTATCCTTAAAGTCCAGTCTTCTGTGTGCGGAGAGTGCATGGCTTCGAACCGTTGATCTGATGTATAAGTATATCGTCCGACCGTTAACAAATGAATGTCTCTATGTCGCACCCACGATACCTGCAACAAATTGATTCATAATTCATTGATTAATTCAATATAAACTGTTCTCAAATAACCTAACTAACCGTAAGTTTCATTTTAATAAACTTTTAATAATTATAATTATAATAGTAGTAAATTAAATTCACTCGTGCAATGGCACATTCAATAATCGTTCGACATCTTCCATAAATTTACCGTAACACGTATTATATATACTACGTGATAATTCAACTTATGTAAGAAACCTAATTTTAGAAATACTTCCACAATCTTCTATTATATATATAAATTGCGTCGATTTTTAGAACTGGAAGATTGTTTTCTGAATGAAAATTGAGAATTCGATAGTAGATAGGTACCTACGTGGAATAAGAAAAGATAACAAAAATCTTCAATAATTTACACCTTATGCAACTGTAAGCCTTTTTATCCAATTCTCAAACAATAAAACCTTTTCCGGTGATATGCGGATTATCCGATCATTCCGAATATCGAAGCACAAAGCTCCCCAGCGAAAATATTGTGTATGATGAAATGGGAACCCGGATGAAATATACTTTGCTTTTGCTACCAAGTAAAAGAATTTGTTTCCAATCAAAGTTCCATAATCTTTGTAAGATTTCGTTAAATTTTGAACATTTTATTAGAAGCCAGTTTGTTTAAATGTATAATGTTTGATTAACCTACGTTAGTCGCACGGTCTACAATCGTAGGCCATTTTAATTTTTAATTGTAATGACAAAATTTAATATTAATTTGCATAAAATGTGTATAAAACTAATTGGCAATTGATATCTACATTTATTAGCAACAAATGAAAAAGTTTATTACTATAAAACTACAACTAACTATAGAAACTAGGAACTATATAAGAACTGTAGGAACTCGATAAAAAAAATAAAATCAAAATACAGATAAAATGGAAACGGTTTCAGTCTACGAAACAGACAGTGTATGTGCGTTGTTTGCATGCATATCTATCGCATTTTACGCATGATCTCCTAGTGGATTATTGGGTGTTCTGGGACAAACAGGGCAACGTTCAACGTAATTTTCTGGTTTATGTGCGATAGTGGGGAGGGCGTCTTGTATTCCAAAAAGTACTACTCAATTGAGTTCTACTGGTAATGATGCAGTGGTCGACCTAAACTCTATTTGTGGTTTTATCAATTCCAGTTAATCTGTTTTATCAACAATCAAATACCTTTACATATTGTATTTAGCATACTAATTACGTCGTTCATATAATAATGGAAAGCTATCCAGGAGTACATATCCATAGATAAATATTCCATTTAATGACAGCATTCCACATGAGCGTGGTCCACAATCGTAGACCGCGCGACTAACGTAGGGTTAAATTCGTCGTAGCCGTTAGCTGTAATACTCTTTATTTATATATATTTGTTATTTGCTTTTAATAAAATTTATACGTATCCAGCTTTAAAAAGGGTATCTTATTATTCGAAAATTTTAGAACGCGCACGAAGAAAAAACAAAGATTAATTACTCAATTTCGATAAAAAACAATGTAATGTTTCTTTTTAATTAGGTAACTCATTTAGTATATTGCATTATTATAAATATGTACATATTGCGTTTAAAATAAAAATTACCGATATTACGATAAATATTTTGCTTAACATAAAGATTTGTTGGATTTAGATAATTCTAGGAGCAGAAGACAACAACATCAGCCCTTAAAAACTTCCGATGAAGCTGGCAACACGATTAGGCGAAACGCCAAGTATAAGGTAAGTAATTTTAGACGAATACGGCGGAATCTGGAAGATATCATTTCGATGGACAATGGTCGCGAAAGCTTGCACTCGACTAGTAAGTTTGTTGCCTCTTACAATAGGCAGTAAATTTTTTTCATTTTGATAATAATTACCGACCTTGTCAATTTTATTGTTTGTGATTACAAAATAATTTCTTATGTTGGACTTATTCATCTCCGTTGTTCATTTTCTGCGTTTCCTTTCCCCTCCAATTCCAAAAATATTGCATAACTTACATTAGGTGTATTGGAATTATTTATATTTTAATTATTAAGATTAATAACGTTTAATTTATAATTAGATAGGTAGGTATACGTTTACTATTATTTTATTAAAAATCGTCAAACATTTTCACCATTAAAATGATTAAATACGGTTAATATTTTACAAGATATCGGACAAAAATAAAATGGGATTAAACAGCGTGTTTAGTCGCCATTTTTGGAAAAGGTCGCTGCACTTATAGTATGCATCGGAGAGTAATTTTGATGTAATAAAACGTTTTATTGACCTCAATTCAGTATCGAACGACATCTCACATGACCACTTTTGTAAATTATGGATTTAGTCAAATTTTTGATCCTATAGGGGCCAAATTATTGCTCTAATCCGAATTATTCGTACAGAATAACGAATATTTACCTTCATTTCAATAGAAAATGACCTTTTATTTGCTGTTTTAGCGCATATATTAAGATAGATAATATAATATCCGCAATTTTGAATAAATGGCCGCCATTTTTTGGTGCTGCGGGCGAAAACGTTTTATTTGTCCTAAAGAATATCTGTGTCATGTTCCTATCACAATTTGCAGTATTTTGTGTCTTACCGCTGCTACTTCTTCCGCTCTATGAAATATTATAGATTAATTAGCCAATTAATTGTTTATTAGAATATATATCTTTTTTTGATTTTTTGACGGCCACGAAAACAGTTGTATCTATTAAAAAAAAACAAACTAACTATTAGAATATTTAGTAGCTCGCGTATGTACCCTACATACATGCGACCTAAATACCCACTTATAAGTATGTAATTCCTTCAAAATTTTAATTACACCCATTACCTAATAATAAAATCTTTTTGTGTATTATTAATTCCCTTTGATATCGTAAAATTTGAGTAAAGCATAGGTATTAAATTATTTAATGCCAGAAAACGGTAATGATGAAATAGCTAGGCTGTAGTATATTCTTCGTTGTTATTATTAAATGAATTCCACAACCATAATTTAAACAATTTAACCTTTTTATCTTGTTTGACGTGTTACGTTAATAAAGAAAATATTATGTGCTGCCGCTAATCGCAAAACTTATTGCATTATTATATTTAATAGTAGGTAGGTACCCCTACTTACTCGCTTTTAATTTAGGAATTGTTTTTTCCGAATATAAAGATCCAACATTTTGTAAGTAAGTAATATTTCGTTATCATTTTAACACGGTTATTCTTTTATAAATAGACATGCAGAACGTGTCGTTACTTTCCTGCACTCCGCATGATAGATAAGTCGAGTGAATCATCTTCTCAAACGAAAACTTCACGTAGAGTGTCAGCGATCGGAAGACGTATTAGATACTGCATTAGTGATAAAATGGAGTGCTTTATTGTTATCCGATAGTTTCTGACAGGACCAAGTCGAGAGGCGTTCGTTTATTAATTTGAAGAAATGGGAATGTTTTCTTATAGTAATTATTGATGTTAAGGGCCAGTTGTACAAAACATCAGGTTTAACCTATAATCTGGATTTTGAACTATACATTTTCCTTAGTTACTATAGAAACCAAAACTTTAGTTTGAGTTTAAACTGACATTGTACAATTGGCCCTTACAATTAGCGAGTAAAGTCGCTTACAAATTAACATAGTATCTACAGTATAAGTGTACTTGTAGCTTACAAGAATATTGTAAGCACAAGAGTGGATCGATTAAGCAATTCAATTGTTATCTTCAATTTACTAGATTTCGTTTTTCAAATTTTTATCCTTAAAATCGCGAGTCGCGAGTTTTTATCCTTAATCTCAAACTTGTTCGTTACTTTAAAGCTACACTTTTCGCCCTAGATACATAAATTATAACTATTTTGTTGAATACGTTTAAGAAAAGCAAATTAAACGGACGTAATGCGGCGTAAATAATAAAAAAAAAATGTTCCCGGATTATTGAATTTTCCCGAAAACTTATCGAGCGAGCCGGACTTTATCGCGAAAATTCTTCGAATAGGCGCCGAAACACCGCGCGTTAACAAGGTGTAAAATTTACGATCTCCTTGGAAGGTGCGTGGGCACGTGCTAGTGACAATGAACTGTGGCAACAAGATAGCGGTAGCTGTAAATACGACGTAGGGTTGGAGAACATCGGACAAAGCGGCGGAAGGAACCTTACGACTCGGAATTCCCCAGGTTTGGGGTCGAACGCTATTCGCACCCCGTCCACTTAACTGAAGAGCCCAGGTTTCTGCAGGCAGCTTACTCGACGTGCGCCAATGAATTTGTATTGTATCCCCGTGTAAGAAATGGTCCCGCGTCGAGGAAGATCCAGCCATAACTTACACAGCGAAAGTGATTTAATAGCTACACATTTTCTGAACAAATGTTTACGTTTCTTTACTTTTATTCTGTATACGAGAAGTTTCAAGTTAATCTTCATTTCTTTTTCTGCGTGGAAGTGGGACTATTTATCACCGAGAGATTTCACAACTGAGAAAATGTAACGCTTTAGCTCGCGCCCGTATAACTTTTTTAATTTAAGCGTTTAAAAGTAAATTCTCCGAGAAAATTTCTAAATAATCCTGTTTAAATTCTTGACGAGAAGATGTATGGCAATTTAGTTGTTTAACAACGTCCGTCGATTGTTTTGTCGGGTATGTGTGGTTCGAACGTGGTGACGCAACCACATTGGAATTTTAACTTAAAGTTTATAATTTTTTTTAGATATTATATTTATCTATTAATTATAATTTAGTTGAAAAATAACCGACATTTTATGTTTTTTTTTCAAAAATTACCTGTAAATAGATATCCAGTCTGTAACGGAGAAAGTTAGAGTGGAGGAGGTTACCAGCAAGCACTACGAGATCGATATCTAACATTTTTATTTAGAATGTATAGTAAAACTTTTTCCATCAATAGCCTCACGACCCAGGTCAGTTGAAAAATATAAATGGAAGCCGCTACTTTCAGGGGGCTCCGTGGGTATTGAGGGAAGCTAACGGAATCGCGAACTTCGAGTCGAAATAAAAGGCGATATTATACATCGCCTTTGGTCGTAATTTCCTGCAGAATGCCGGATGCCAGGAGGAATGAGAAGCAGCTCTTTGTAGCAGTCGAGATGAAGTCCAGCCAACAAATTGTAGATAATTCGACGACGAAGCCAACGGATTGTTTATGCATTACTTGACTCGCTTACATCTATCTATTCCTGCTTTACTGGCGATTTTGTACGCATTAATCTCGAATTTATAGAATGAAACGTTACGTTTCCATTATAAGTTCTGTGTTATAATTTACTGTTCACTTTTGACTAGTATTTCCTTACGATGTCCGAAATAAAACTATAAAGCATTGTTTCAGGTTCTCCTATAAAACTAGAAATGTATGTATGTAGGTATGTTTTCGTTATATCTTTCGTTTTTCTTTATTTTTATTTTCGCTCTGGTATCTTTACAAGAAACGAATACTCACATAGATGCACGTTTATTCTAGGTAACTTACGTATACTGTAAACGCCGAAAGTAGTAAAAAATGTAATAGAATTTTATAACTCAAAACATCGCCTTTATTGCTGTGGCTGAACATAAAAAAAACTAAGTCGTAAATTTCTCACCGAGCATCTATACATAATTGCTTACATTAGTTAGAAACGCGAAGTGTCAACTTTATTACTTAAATAACACGCGAAACTAAAATAATTGAAATCAAAGTCAAATAATGGGGATTAAGTAATTTAGACTTTAGTTTGGCGAGAGAAAATATCTACAAAAAGTTAAAACAATTACCTAAATTAAATTAAAAAGGAATACTTAACGTCACCCTAAAATTACAAACGCTCTCGTTCGATGTTTCGGTATTTTTACGTCGGCGCACAGTGGGGCGGGATACCGTAAAACGTGGCAGAAACTATTTTGATTTATGTAACTGTTTTAACTATTTGATATATCATTTAGATTGAATAAATATAGATCATTTATAATATTTTACAAGTTTTATTTTAAAAATAAATGTAGATAAAAGGCTTAAAAAAGTTAAAATAAAAATACTCCGCAATAATTGTATCTTATAGAAAATATGATCTCGTGACATTGATCGGTTGTCACATATGTTGTAATTTAGGACCTGCTGAACAAAAAATGTAATACGTAAAAAGTTATATAACGGTCAGTTTTTGAACTACAGTCAAACACGAGCTGCGATGGGCGAGTAGATATTGTTTGAGAACAATGTTTTTCGAACATTTCATAATAAACCATTATTTTTATTGATCACAAGAGAAATTTCATAAATATTTTTTATTCACATAAATTCATGTATAGGGTGACTCTGAAATTGGGTTTACTGAACTAAAAATTTCATCGCAGTAGGAAAAAATGTATTGCTTGTAGAATATTCGACTTATTTTAAAAACAAAGTTTATCAAGCAAAAAAATTACATTTATTATATAACGTACGTACTCAAAAAACTATCTTACTAAAAAAATCAAAAATATTACTGCTATTAAACTGTTCAAAAACTTTCACAAAACAAACTCTTACAAAACCTTCGTAAGTAATTTTAAAAATAAATTAATAATTGAATAAAAGATGGCCTAATAAAAGGAAACAGAGAAAACAGAAAAAGTTTCTTCTTCTTCATTAAGTAAACTATTCAGGTATGTTTTTCTATTGTAATTAAACTATTCTAATCGTAAAATTAAAATAAAATTACAGTTACAATAGGAAAAAATGTAGTTTAGTCGTCTGATGAAAAAGAAACACTTTCTGTTTCCTCTTCTTCGGGAGACGATTCATTTGTATATCGAAAAATATTTGTTTCCCCGAGCATATATAAAACATCTGTATAAAATTGCTTCAACTTTTTTTGTGGGAAACTAAACAGTTTACTAATTCAGCGATTTTAGAACACTGACAAAAAACATGTAAAATTTTTGAAGTTTTTCGGCTTTCTGCTACTTCTACAATTGAAGATGAATAGGGAAGAATGGAAAGTTACTTTAAAATATTCGAAATATCGGTCGAAGTTTACTTAAATTATTTTGCAATAAACACAGAATCGGCTGTAAGCTTTGTCTTATAGGCCATTATCTTCTAATGTCGCAAAAAGTCGCAATCGTTTTTTTTATCATACTGTAGCTGTATGTGTTAGCTATACTTCTATGCAAAAAAAGTAACCTGATACAGCTTGATAGTAAACTAAAAGTCAACGACAAGTTGATTTAGTGACATGAAGGAAATGAAATTTAGTTACAAAAATAGATTAATTATAATAAACAAAATTAGGCACGTTAATGAACAATAACTTATTAAATAAGTTTATGTATCTGTAGAGTTCGACTCACTTTTGTATTAATTATCTATTTAAAACTAAACGAAGAACAAAACAACTATTTTGACGTGTAATAAACAATTCATACGAGTTTATCGGAATTGCCAGTTCTGCCTGTATTACACGAAAATATGTGATGATAGCAGTAATTTTTTAATCGTATAACATCCATAGATGATTAAGCTATTATAAAATATGAGTTTAAACGAGTAAATATGATATTTCAATTTTTGACTTTCTGCCACGTTTTACGGTATTCCGCCCCGCTGTACGGCGCAACATAAAAATTTAAAACTTCGAACGTGTAAAAAAAATGTTCCGAAACAATTGTTACACAATTTTAACGCGAAACAAAATTAGAAAATTAATGATATATATTTTTAAAAGCGATCCGAGAATAAATTTCTATATAACAAAAACGGAATATTTCGTAAATATTTTTAATTTAAAAATTAAACGAGCTAGGCGGGTTTAAAGTTTTAAAAATTACGAATAAAATCTAACAACGTACAGGGCAAGTTTGGCTTGCGGCACGTTATACTGAAATTCGATAGATTTTTGCGACAAGAAAACTCTTCAAAACGACGAATGTGGGGACACCTTCATCACCACATGAAAGCAAGGGCCGTTGAAATTAATCGTACCTATAGTCAAACAATTGTGGCTTATGTGCTTCTAGTAGGTTTTAAACGTTTCAATCCGAGCGTAAATGAATAAAATCGCAAAATTTTGTTTCTAAACAGACGTTTACTGCAGCAGAAACTCTTATAAAATTGGACGGAAAATGCACGGAATTGTGGCCGTCTCGCAGAACTGAGTCGACTCCCCTTGATTACTAGTCACTTCAAGACTATATTTTCTATTATTCGAAATATTAATAATTTAGAAGAACTCGTTAAAAAATATTAAAAAAAAATGTCAAAGTGTAACTTGCTTATAGGTATAAACTTTATTATAATAATAAGTTTAAAAATATCTATTTAATTATATTTCGAACGATTCAAAAAATGCTAAAATTAGGGACAAGAAAATACTTTTCGAACATATCTAAAGTCGAAGCAATTTATGTTTACGTTAGTTCAAGACGTTCGTTCGATGCGAGTTTTCACGTTCGGCAACTTAAAAGTTCGTTAATTTATTGAGTTCTCGAATAAAATTTGACGAATTTCTAACATTTTAAATGCGTTTAATACTTGACAATTTGAGAATTTCGCGAATAAGAGTATTAACAGTTAGGACTTCGACCTGACCACAACGAGCAGTTAGTTTTGAGGTTACGCACGTTAATTCACGAGAGTGAAATTTACCAGCCAGCAAAATAGTCCTACGTTAGAGGTTTATGTCGAGAGAATTAAGTTTAATCTCGTAAAAGCTAACGTCATTGAAAATAACTTCCTTGCTTATATAACGGTTGTCCGTATATAATTATATTAATTAACCATGCGCATTAGTTGAATTAAAATAAACATTAAGCAACGCCTAATAATTTATTTTATAAAAAATTTAATGCAAGAAAATGAATTATGTAGTAGGTGGGCGTGCCACAATTTAATTTCTTTAAACAATTAAGATAACGACCGTTTTTATAAAGGCTAGCTAGTGTTAATATATTTTTTTAAAGTTACCCCGCCCAGTAGTTTTCAGAGATTCATAATTTATTCAAGCTGTAGAAAGATTAAATGCAATTTACGGGTTGGTTTATTTAACGTTACATTAATTCTCGAAAGTATTCTAGGCAAATTACCTCCCGTTATCTTTACGCGAATTAGTCGTTCATCGAAATATTCGTTTTATTTGTAACGATGCTAACGCAAAGAAACAAGGTAGAAGATGTTCGCCTTATCTTCAGTTCAAAGGAACTTCTATTTGCCCTTTTTCTGTAGATGATTTTCTCGTTCCGAGCTTTGATAATCCTCTGTCCGTTCGAGCTTGTATATTTTACGCAAATTTTGTTCTTAAAATTAGTAAATATTTGACTTAAATATTTTAAGCTTTTTATTTTATTTTGTTGAAATATAAAAATTAATAGTTTTTACAAAGGTACTCTTTAACTCTTTGAACTCTTTAACTACCCACTCTTAATTATTACAAAACATATCTAAAATTCGTTTGATCGTAATGAAAGACCCGAAGTGGGTAGGGTACCTACTACAAACATTTATTTTTCCTAATTAATTTATTCGCAGAATTAAAAGTTCCTAAAATAAAATTGAAGTAGGTACTTATTTAAGTAACTTAATTAGATTTTTAAGCTTTTATTGCGGTATTAAATTAAATAATTTGTACCTATCTACGTAAAAATAATAAAATGCGCGAATCTTGACATCTTGTGTTTGATTGTAGAAATAAAGTGCAATTCACCAATCTTATCGAACTTAAATTGTAAGTAGCTAAACATTATTGTGAAACATTTCTTATCCAAATATAGACTGTTGGTTAACGAAATAAATATAAGTATGTGTGTAGTCCGAATTTCGATAACTCGAAATAAATATTTGAACATTCGGATGATTGGTTATTAAATAAAGTGAAATTTTAATAATACGGTTGCACAATTGTGTATTATTTTGTTATTAACGTGTCTATTTATTGCTGAAATAATTGAACGTATATAAAAATATAGGTTTCTTGTTATGTCGTGATTAATATTATATTTATAAAAGTCGTCGATTACCTACATAAAAATAACAAAGTAAATATCTCTTAAGTTTACGTTCGAGTAATCTTTTGTTTTGATTCCGCATTTTTAAATACTATTTAATTTCAATTAATTATTCATCGTCAAATCGGCCTTTTCAGTTCAACCTTCTAGACATAAAATGAATTTCAAAGAACCTGTTTGGTTTTTAACAAGTTTTCAAAATTGTTAATTAGTTTTAAAAAAGCTATTACAGGTTGTAAGTTGTTTAATTCACCTTTAAACTGAAGTTTAAATAAATTAGATCGTATATGCGATTCAAGAAACGCAGGTGGATATTCGGCAAATTATAAATTTTTATAGGAAACTGTTTTAAAAACGAATGCTTTTAGAATCTCTATAAATTTCAGAAAAGATGTACACACCTACCATACATGTAGGTAAGTACTATATTATGTAATATGTAAGTACGTATCTATTTCCGTCAACTTTTTAAAATCAGTTGTAGGCACGATAAAGCACTTCGGAACGCTGAAATATTAAAAAAATATACTGAATTTTTATTAGTTTTAAGTACCTTACTATACTAGTTCATCAATATTTTGTGTGATTTCGCAAGTGTTAAGCGCATTAAAATATATTCAACTTATAAAACTTATGTTTCATCTAATTGTAAGTTAACAAGTAATTCGGTCGAGTTCGAATTTCTAACGATATAAGACTTTAATTAGGAACGTACCTGGATTAATTGTTGATAACGATAGCATCCGTTTATAATTGATTTCTACAAATGATTACTAAATATTTTTATCTTTACGTTACGCGTAGCCTAGGATTTCTCGAATAACCCCGCTTTTTTTTAACACCCGGAAGACGCCCGAGACCGCGCCGACATTACTCCCAATGACCACTATTTTCATAAACTTGTTGTAATCTCGCTTTTGGAAAAAATATTCGTTCTCGCTATATAAATAATAAATTAACGTTTTAGAACTACAAGTTATTCGATTAATTACATGCGGCAGATTTTGCTTTATAACTCGGACGAAAACGTCGATCAACAAATAAGTGACTGTCTTCCCGGAGCGCCCCGGAATGTAGTTTTTAGGCACCTGTTTCTTACGGTTTCACGAAACCGCATAAAGTATGTATAGAAAACTAAAATGTGCTTTTAAATAGGTTTGCAAACTCGCTGGGAAGCCAAGGAAATTTCGCGTTCCCAATAATTTTCTAAAAGGAACTGACGACCTCAAAGGAGTTTTGGAGTTCGCGTCGCCTACACATAATAATTAAGGAAATTTTAGTACACGTTTGAAATTTGTTTAAGAAATTATGTTGGCATTTATCGTCTTACGTTAGAATAATTTATGAATAAGTCAATAAAGACTTCTACGTATTTTATAAAGTATAAGTTGTGAGATAACAATGAGAGATATTTGAATATTGTAGATGTCAAATTTAATTATTTTTTAGCTTCAACCAAATAAAAGAAAAACTCCACAAATATAAATACATTTTCACGGATGGACTCAAAAATCTACACAAATGTGGGCTCGGCATATTCCATCGATCAAAATAACAAACAATACAAGCTCTCACGTTACAGCTCTATATACAGTGCAGAATTTTTTCGCCATTAAGGGTGTTTGGTACAGATTTTCAAAATTATTTTTTTCTGTTTATTTTATCACATATAGATGATTTATAATGTTTACATGGTAGTAAACGCAAAATTTTTCGAAAAAAACAAATATATGTACTAGTAATTGTCGTTCAAAGTTCAACTCTAATTTGTCTATCTTGAAATCTAGTAAGAGAACTACAAAACTTTTGGTTTTGCAAGTAGAATAGCCAATGTACTGTTTATTGAAATATTTTCATTGAAATAAACGCAATAACTTGTTTATTATAACTGTTATAAAAATCTACAAAAATGATGTTTACACAAACTCTTAATCTGTCGTCATAGAAAATACTTAACTGCGATAAAATTATATTCATTGCATAGCTTAAAATATCTCGCTCAAGTTTACTTTAATAACTTCATCGACATTTTTAGTTTTCAAATTAACGCGAAATTAGACATCGAGTGCATTTTCGATTTTCCATTCAGTAATTTTGTCTCCGTCTAATTTCTCCCACTCGTAAAATACTATTCTACCGCACGTGGGCCAGTAGGGGAGGTAAACATTTGATAAATACTGAAAGCAGTAAATCTTTATTGCTTATGATTAGTGGAAGTTGTGCTTTTTAAGTTTGACTCGCAAATTTTGAAATGGTAGTTTTAGTCGTAATTATATTTTGATGGATTTACTTATATTTATAATTAGATACTTATTAGGTAATTAATATATTTATTTATAATATTTATACCTTCTAATTATCTGTAGGTACCTATAAGTTTAGTAGATAAAGTAATTTTAATTAAGAGTAGCGGAACTCGTGTCCTTAACTTGAATTAAAGACACGTAAATTACGTAATCGTAAATAGTAAATTACGAACAGAATGCATATATATATATATATATATATATATATATATATATATATATATATATTCAAAGGTTAAACGCAAACTTGGCTTTATACCATTTCCTGTCGGGCCGTCAATTTTTATTGTTGCAGGAAGTAACAAATAAAATAAGACATTTTGCTACATAAATTCTAGCATATTGTGTCGATCAGTTAGTTACTGACACATCTGGGAACCAACCCCGACCAACTGAAACATTTCAAAATACGTTCAGATTCTATCTAATTTTAGTGCTCGATAGTTTGAATTTTCAACATTTTCAAAATATTTTATAAATAATTAACCCTAGACTCTCTAGAAATCTTAAAATTAGAGATCCAAAGGAAGATTTGTTAGCAACTCCATTACCAGAAAAATAAATATTTTCGATTTCAAATTGTATATACTTTTCTTCTCCTTTTTTCTATTTGTATATAGTATATCATTTGTAAGTATGTATATATTATTTGTATTGCTGCCGTTCAGCTAAAAAACAGCAGCCTACCCTGCTAAACTAATGGGCTCTAGGGCCTACAACAAAATGAGACTTTTTTTTCTATTTTTTGTTTGACAATGTTTTATGTGGTATATGGTTTTTTATGATATAACATGAAAAAAAATTAGAAGATATCTCATGTATTAGGTTGTCCCATAAGTTTCTTCCGCGCCACGCTATGAGTGACTCTAAGTGGGTGTGTTTATATAAACATGCAGGCTTATCTCTTAGCCGTTTATGGCATCGGTTTCAGTCGTCCCAGAGCTCTTTCAAAGTACGTTTCGTTGGTGACAAAGTCTCTTTTAAAATTTTTTCTGCACCGTTCAATATGGAGAGCCAAAAGATGCATTTGCAGCATGTTATGCTTCATTGCTTTAAAAAAGGTAATAGTGCAAAGGACACTGCAGACGAGATTTGCACCGATTACGGGAGTGGTACTACCACTATTAGGACCGTCCGCAATTGGTTTAAGAAATTTAGAGCTGGCAATTTCGAGTTGAAAGATGAAGACCGCAGCGGCCGCCCAGGAACGACTGATTCGGACATTATCAAGACTGTGCGCACTGAAAATCCACGATATAGTGTGCGTGAGATAGTGGATGCCACTAATATTCCCAAGACAACGGTACATAAGCATTTAATCAAGATGGGATATGCGAATCGATATGAAATTTGGGATCCACACCTATTGACGGAGACCGGCCTTATGAACCGCGTCTCTACATGCGATTTGCTTCTCCAGCGACATGAAAGGGATCCTTTCTTAAAGAGGCTTGTCACTGGAGACGAGACTTGGATTTTATACCAAAATGTGCATCGAAAACGCACTTGGTTCAAGGAAAATAGGAAAATTTCAACTGTTGCGAAGCCTGGACTTCATCCGAAGAAGGTTCTTCTGTGCATTTGGTGGGACTGGAAAGGTGTAGTGTACTACGAGCTCCTTCCTCAAGGTGATACGATCAATGCTGACAAATATTGCAATCAACTGGATCAACTGAAAGTCGCCGTAGCAGAAAAACGGCCAGAATTGGCGTACCGACGAGGCGTCGTTTTCCATCACGACAACGCAAGACCGCATGTTGCGTTAGCCGTAAGGCAAAAATTATTACAGTTTGATTGGGACGTTCTACCTCATCCTCCATACTCCCCAGACCTTGCTCCATCCGATTACTACTTGTTCCTCTCCTTAAAAAATTCTCTCCGTGGTAAATCTTTCAAATCCATAAGCGAAATAAAAACGCACCTAGATGAATATTTTACAAGTAAACTTAAACAATTTTGGAAAGAGGGCATAATGAGGCTTCCTGAGAGATGAAAGAAGGTTATAGAACAGAACGGTTCATATATAACATAATAAATCCATCTTAAACAAAAAATATCGTGTATTCATTTCGCATCAAAAAAAGGGAAGAAACTTATGGGACAACCTAATACAACTAATTACGATTATTTACGATATTTTGAGCTAATCAATACTGTCGAAAGACCTATGACGTCATCTATTTCTATAAACTTTCCACGTTTTTTATAAACCAATTTTTATAAATTTGAAGCTTGAGTTACACTTGTGACTAAGGGTCGGTTTTTTCACCCCCCAATAAATTTACTTGACAAATTTTTACCACGGAAACAATTGTCTAAACAAACAATTCTATGGTAAATATGTGTCGATTAAATTAAATGGAAGATGAAAAGATCGGTCCTAAATGTATAATGAGCGTAAGCGTAAAAATACATTTAATTTTGAATTATCTTATGATTCATCGGTTTCTAATTTCTTTGTATTTAATAAATAATCTTTTATTCAAAAAATCTTTTTTTTTAATAGTAGCAAATAGGTAACTAATTTTTACATTATTCAGAAAATTCAGAACAGCAAGTCTGCTCGTAGACCGGAGGTTTATGATTCTAGAGCTAATAAATTATGTTAATCCGTAAATCAAGGCGTTTCTAGGATCTCTGTCGGTTCCGTATTGTCCTCAACTATTCGGGTAGTGGATGGTAACATAAAAAAATATAGAAAAAACAGATCGGGAAATCGTCTTCATTTGGATTCCATCCCATTCGGGCATTTCAGAAAATGAAAATGTGGACAAAGCAGCAAGACAAGCAGCGGAAAGCACTACAGTAGACGAGAAGAATCCCACCAGTGACGATATTAAGATCTATATCAACGGAAAAATTCAAGACCTCTGGCAAGAGGAGTGGAACGGGAATCCCAATAACCACCTAAATAAAATCAAACCTAAATAGGGCACCAGGTGGACGCCAGGACAACTACTCGAGCGTAGGGAAAGAATCATAATCACAAGACTTCGAATAGGACATACCAAGGCAACACACGAGTACCTGATGAGGGCAACATGTGGGACTAACAGTCGAACACCTCCTCATCGAGTGCCCCAAAATATTTCCTTGAAAGATCAACAAGTCGGATAAACAGTTTGCAACTGCTCGAACTTCTGGAAAGCGATCCGACAAAAGTGCTGGATTTTCTTAGGTCGATAGGACTGATTCACCAGATTTAAAGTGGAAACCAATCTGTATTAGTTAATGCAGTAATTATAATAATATAAATATAACCTGTGCGTAAATCCATAGATGGTATGGCATATTAATAAATCAAATTAAAAAAATTAATTATTTTTAAATACGCCTCTAATACGTTATAAACGAGAATTTCGTAGCGAGCCACGGATCGATACACGTCCTTACACAATTTAATCGGGTGTAATTTTGTCTTTTAAAATTCGTTAAATATGTAATTAAAGATCAATTGCAAATGTCTGTTTGATCTTTCACTCCAATACTTGCGCAGAGTCGGATAGAATGTGTTGAACGGCCGAAGTCAAATTTGCTAATTTTGGGAACCGTTAACTTGATTACTCGACTGCCAGGATTATTCGTTTAGGATATTAATTCAACTTGCGATCCGTACGGCGAATTTTAATAAAATCGGCATCCTAATTTTCTTATATAAAGTCTGACTTAACCATTTCGCCGCTTATCGATAAATGTATTTGGTTTATACATTATTTTTCTTTACGAGCGTCGTAAAATGAAAATGGAGAATTTTTGCGAGACATTTTATAGAACGTCTTTTTATTTCTGAACTATCTCAGCTTTTATAACTACACTAGACAGTTTTATAAGTGACGATATTAGCGAGTATTGTGCCTTTATTTACTTTGTATTGCAAAATACTTTGCCTTTTCCCTATAACGTTATTAGGTTATAAGAGGTTGTAAAACGATAAAGACGGTCTATGCGAACGCGATCTGCTGCTACTGCCACGTTTCATTTTTATGCCTTTTCAAAATTAATGTCCACGTGGATGTCCGTATTATGGCTTATAATAAAGTATGTTACTGTGTGTTAAACACGAGAGAAAAATAACGTCTTTTGGGATTCATGAACTTTTATTGAAGAGTTTCACAAGCACGACCATAAATTTTCTTTTGTAAATCCCGTTTTGTTTTAAATTCCATCTTAATTTTCAAATATTAATATTTACATATCTAGGCGTTTAGTCTTCTCTGGTTTCGAATATTAAATAGTTTAAGCTACCTACCTATTTTAATAAAAATTTGAAGTATCTACCCTACTATTAAATTTCTCAAATACGTTTTAGTTCTCTAAAAATAACATTCGCATATTCGCAACGAATTTGCTATTGAAATTTTAGGATTTGAATACGCAATAAAACGTTATGTCATCTTAAAAAAAATCAACTTGTACACAGACCGAAAACCAAAGTGTCCTCTAAAATATTTATTAGCTCGTAAAAATTCAAAAGTTAGCTTTTCTTGAAATGCAGAAAGTGCGTGTAATAATACCTCACGGTTAATTTTCATATAAGGAAAAGGGATTCTCAACCGTAGTATTTTAATTATACCTTCATCCGAGAGTTACTAAAACTGGGATAAGACCACTTTGGGATACATGACAGGCTTTAAGGAACTTCAAAAGCTCTCGAATCTACCCACTCAAAATCTTTTAATAAAGTATATTTGACGAACATTCGAATGCGAGATTTTTGTTTATTTTTAAAGAAACGTTCAAACAATAAATATTTTAAAAACGAGTCGTATAATCAGCGACAATCACTATCCGATTATATATGTATATATGCTTACGAAAAGCGCTAACTTAAAAAGTCTCTCACGTTGTGAACAATAAAAGTAAATTTTAATCATGCGCGTCACGAATGTGAATAATATAAGAGAGTGAATTTACATCCGTCTTCCCATAAATACAACAGTAAAGACGGAAGCGGGTCCTGAAGGACTTGGTTTAGGCCTCGGGCCAAACAACGACATCTTGAGATTATACGGTGCTACTTTCAGGTCGTAAACATAAGAAATTTTCGTAGCGCGTGTGATTTGGCAGACAAGCAATAACGCTAGCTTTACTTTTGACGTGACTTCACATACAAATTGCGTTTTTAAGAAATGAAATGCCTAAACTTACATCGTACGTTATATACAAGCGCCGTGCTTTTGTACTACACTTGTTATATTTGACATTATAGAAGTGAAACTCTTCATAGGATGGATTTGTTGCTATTAGAAGTTTTTAATGGGCCGATTTCTACAGCTTTCGGAGTTCGTATTTATAATTATTTGAGCACAAACTTTTCTGGGTGCAGTATATGAGATATCGTGCTAGACAGTAACATAACTGTTTAATATTCTTAACTAACTCCGAATTAACTACGGAACCTCAGAATAATTTTCCATGCCGATGCTCGTATTTGTCTTCTGAATTAATTAATTTAGATACACCAACTAGGAAACGGTGCTTATCTTCACTATAGAAATTTATGCTCGGAGTTGAAGTGTAGGTGTATAAAAAATTACCAAAATTAAACGTCCATAAATTAAAAACTTTAAAGCAATTAAATACGATTGTTCGATATTTAGCAATATAACGCAAGTAGTGTTGGGGGAATCACAATAATTTCTTTAATAAAAAAAATATTAGCAACGAAATCGCAAATGACGTAAAAATAACCTGAAACAACTATCGATATCATTTTTACACTGGTTCGAAAACTTGAAGCTGTTAATCATGGTGTAGTTTGCAAACTGTCAAAAAATAAATAATAAACAAGAAACAATTTGTCTACAACCGACAATTACTCATTCTTATAAAAATGTGTCACCGCGAACATATTATATCGTGCAAAAAACATTATTTAAAAAGTTACTCGCGTCTTATCGCATTTATTGTTAATTTCCGCACTTTTTATGGTTTGTAGAATCGCACGAATAATCTAAATTTAAATGTTAAGACAAAGTATGAATTGATTAAATATTCATGCATGCGGGTGTTTAGCGTGCGGACGGAGGATTGCTCCTTAAGTATCAGGGACATCAAAACCAATTTTGGTATGGAGCTCGATCGGTGGACCTACATTTTAAAAATATTCAGGTGCATACAGGGTGTTTCACAAAATTGTGTGTTTTTTTTTAAATAGAACATCTTGTATATTTTGCATTTCCTGTCACATTTATAATCAAAACTGCATAAAATTGTATATCTCTATCACTAGCCGTTCTGAAGATATTGTCAATTTAATGACGAAATAGTGTTAACTTTTTAATTAACTGTTTGTACCATCGACTAGTGATAATAGTCGACTTACGAAATACGCGGCAAACTTTTCGAAAAAGCGTAAAACTACACACTATGATTAATTTGCGCGAAATGTAGTTTTTCAGATGTAACATTCTGTGTATATTTTTTCATATTTTGATTCCACGTAAAATGTAGATACTAAATGATAATTTATCCAAATTGGTTTAGATGTCTCTAATAGTTAAGGAGCAATCCTCCGTTCACACAGTAATCACCCACCCTTTATATCGTTATCTGCAATTAATTTGTTTTATTTATGCAATATAAAAAAATGTAGTAGAACAAATTCTAGTTATTACGAGTAATTTAAATATAAGAGGTAACCACGTAACGATGAAAATGATAATAAAACTAAAACAACAAATATTAATTAATAGAATCTAAATGAGCGAACTTATGAATGTACTATTATTATAGTTGGGTATTATTTTTTAAGGAAAAATTTTATTTTACCGCTGCGACAAAGTAAATAAAGCCAGAACGCGATGAAAACGTTTTGTTTGCCGCCACAAACCCAAACACGTATTCCTAGACCGTCTGCAATAACCTAGGCGCGTAAAGGTCGCTTTTTCTCCCAATGGCCGATTTCATAAATATACTTGTTTCAAATTTTACATTTGTACGGAATTTCACCGAAACCGAATTTATATATATATATATATATATATATATATATATATATATATATTATATTTATTTAATTTATTTGTGTGCCATGACTTCTTTGGGTTTAGGGATAAATTAATACTTTTGAAATTATTAAAAATAGACGTGTATAGACATTATTTTTAAAAGTTTATAGGTACTAAGGTATTATATTATATTGGCCAATTACATTTAAAAACAAAACAATCTGCGGAAAAATTCCCCGGGTCGAATTGAGGTTGCTTCCTCTTTTATAATTAATGGGGTTATTATCGTGTTAAGTCGTAAAACAAAAACTTCAGTTCAATTTGATTGATGTTTATATGCAAGTACTTATTTATTCGTTAGTATAGGTACACTTCGTCCAAACCTATATGCAATCTACGTCATCAATACAAGGTTACTAGATGATGACGTTTCACACAGTGCTGTCACGTCGTACCTCGTATTTTGACAGTTCTAATAGATTTTAGTCGTCTTTTATACCATCTAATATGTGCGCAAGTAAATCATCTATAGAAAGAATATGTCACTTTCAAAACTTTAAACCGAATTACAAATAAACAATCTAGTGACCTTTTTTTTTTTGATGACGTGAACATCATATAGGTTTGGATAAGCTATAGGTACTTATTTGGTCGTTATTGAGTAATTTCTTTAACTTGAACTATCCTTAAATCGAACATTTCAAGATGGCAAATGACAATTCGTTGTAGAGAGATTTGACTGTACATTAATAAACTGAAAACTAATACTGTTTCTCTACAAAGAACCGCACATATGCAAACAAACGAATGACCGACATCTGTCAAAGTCCGATTTTACCTATTCTGCACCAAATTTTATAAGCTACAAATTACATCCGAATCATTTTTTGCGAGATATTTACAAAAAAACGGTTAGTTGCCCCTTTTCATGCCCTGTAAGAAATTTTGCACACGTAGTATCGATGGGGGGACCTTTGAGAGATTATTTAAAATGTCGATATTTAATCGTACACAAAAATTCAACCAGGTGGGAATTTTCCGCTAGACGAATGCTAACGTGATTGGCTACAATAATTAATAAAACATTTCTAACCAAACTTTATGTATACAAAGTGTTCCACTTTGACTGCATAATACTTCACCGGAGTATTGTTGAGTCAAAAACAAACAAAAAAAAGGCCTAATAAATATATATATTCGTAAATGCGTACTTTTGAAAATAAATATACACAATATTATGATGCAATCCTGTATATTTTACGTATTACATGTTTTTATTACTTTACGCGCATATTAGTTAAATTTAAACATTTTATAATTGTATTTTAATAAATAATGACAGGTTTAATTAAATTAAAACTTGAAAACTGTTAATTTTCGGTTTCCCTAATATAATGTGACAGCTCGATTAACTAATCACAGATTAAGGTTAATTGCGCGTTAAGTAGTTAACTATGGCTGTGAATCGTGTATATGATGTGCTACCTCAAGTAATCAACTCAACTAAATAAACATAAATCATATAGGTAATTATCTCACAACTAACGAACTTCCATAGCTAATAAATCTGTTTTCTATAAACTTTACGTATTTATTTATGTACTTATTTCGATATTTTTGTAATTTCTTAAATTGTAAGTTATTATAATATTAATAATTTAGATCATTAATCATGAATGTTATGCAACTATAGTCACATTAATAATTTTATCTTCGTCGGTGTCATTAGAGGCTGTTTATCAAACTAATTTGAGTGTTGTTAATAGACTCATTACCCCACTGTTATTTTTTCTAAAAACAAGCCGTTACCATAACAAGAACTTGTTATGAACCCTTAATCACTTGTTTAAAAGCTGAAAATAATCATTTTCAGCTAAATTTTGAATTTTACGTCAAATATTATGACTTTTTCTAATCTTAATTTGTCTTCCATATAATGTTAAAATAACTATAAGTAGATATGAAACTAAGATAATCTACGTGTGAAACTCTCGATTGTGATTGGTTTCTTGACGGCGGCGTTAAATATAACAGAAATGATACGGCATATGGCTGAATAAACAAAATATAAAATCAAACATGTATCGTTAATATCTATAAATTGGCTAACGATATAAGTATGTAAAAATTTATAATCCATAATATTTGTTCGCATTACTATAGCGACGACAGTAATTATGATGGATCATGTAAAATATCATTATGTACCCCATATATTATAATGTACGATTTACTTATATGAATAAAACAAGCCAAAATAATTGCGGGTCATTTTTCAAAGCGGTTTTGTTTTTGCCGATTAATCCTCGATTATACATCGCCGATTGATTAGTAAAATATTTGTGATTTACGTTCACAACTGATTAACCATTCACCATATATCTACATTGGATTTAACCTCTTTCGATTGTTTATTCCTCAAAATGAAAAAGCAATAAAAAGAGAAATTTCGTCCAGTAGTCGTGAGATTGTGGAGCAAAAGAAAGAATTTGTAGATTTCTAGAACAAGACATTTTCATTATTAGGTAGAAATATTTAAACAGATATTTATTATCCAAATTATGTAATAGGATAAGCAGATTTTAATTAAAAATATCCATATTTCAATATTAAAATTAAAATTTAACGTGAAAGTCATCATATATACTATTTACAAAAATCGTATTAGAACACACTATAACGAATTCGTATATTTCTTTTAACATTATTTTAGAACAAAACAATCGAATCACAAAAATAATTCATTTATGCTGAAGCACGAACGATGGAAGTTATCTCATGTTTTTATGTAGAATATGTTAAACCCATTCTTTGCGTTCGACTAATTTTGATTGATGATGAATAATCGCCACTGTATGCAACGGTATCCTTTGAAGTGGTACATTTTTCTTTAAAAAAATTCTCTTTATAAACTCGCATAATATTTATGCAAAGCAAACACTGTTACAATATAGTCGCGACGATACGTGAAATGAAAATGTCCAATTAAATTACGCTGCGATTTCATAATGACCACTTTACATGAACGATATTTACAATAGTGTAGCATTTCACGATGTTATCCAGGAAAATCGAAATTTAGTTATTCGCAAAGTATACCTATCTAGGTTCATTAATTAAATTTATTAAATTAGAAGGAGTCGTATTAATAATTGCACAATTTATGGCTTTTAATGTAAAATCTAATTTTTTACCTTTTTCTATTTTTTCCAAGACCATTTTAATTCTTTTATTACTGTTAATACGATATTAAGGTAAGCGTACATTATGTCGGGTCGCAACGGGTCGCATCGCATCGCATTACTCTACAACCAATCGTTGTCGAGCAACGGAGATCCCGGCATAGACTCATTTAAAATGCACCCCAGCAAATTGGTTGCGCTGAAACGCGACCCGTTGCGCCCCGACGTAATGTACGTTTACCTTTATACATACCTACATCAAGATAGAGTCATTCGTAAAGCAACAAAACTAGAATGTCGGACAATTAAATTAATGACGAACTTAATCAGGCTCTATTCCAATAAAAGGACTGCCTTTAGGCTTATGTTTAACCGTGGTTTATGAACTGGCTCAAACGTTGGCCTTTGCAAATGAATTAATCGTTAAAACTGTTTTGTAAGGTTTTAATTTCTGTTATAGAAAGTCATATGAGTTAAATTTTATTTCTAAAATATTATAAAATAATTTCAATAGTTAATTACAAAATGCCGTCGTAACAAGAACGCCAAACAGTTTTGTAATGAAAGTTTAATATTAATTCCAAATTTCGTTAAAACGAGTTTATTTAAATTAGTATTGTCAACTTATTTATTCTATCTGTTTATTAAACTTTTACGCATTTATTCTATTACCTATTAAAAACGTTTATGCTATAAAATCAGACGCTAATGACCCAAAGTGGTCGATGCGCGTCGAACAAATAAAAACAAAATGCTATAAAACTCATTTTCAATTCTTATATCTAATTTTTCAAACCGAGCCCTTGTAGATAACAGAGAAACGAAGCTTTCGTCTAGTACTCATTAACACGTTCGTGTAATTTATATCATAAGCAAAAATAGTTAGATAAGTATATAATTTTCAAAAATTTCGAGGTGAAATTATAGAAAAGAATGGATTAAGTTATTTAAGTTATTTTTATATTGTGCTCGCCCAAACTACTACATTTACAGGATAACAATGGTATAAAAATTTTATTGTGATCAATTAAGAGTGCCATCGAGATCGACCTTTTAAAAACATGTGATGTCCATACTCATTTAATACTCTTTCAATGTGTAATTAAAATTATACTTTTATCGTTTGCTGTTATTTCGTTCAATTTTTATTGTACTTTCATGCCCTCCATTCTGTTTAGTACTTATATCTACGTTAGTGCTTTCGCGCGATCTATTTAATTAGTTACCATAGTATGAGAGCATAAATAATATTTTATTTAATGTTTTGAATTGATTATACGAGGCTGTTCAATTTTATGTTTGTTTAATTTTCATTTATTAACCTTTCGTTATTCTGGTCGGTGTGTGACAAACTCTAAACTTAGTTTTATTGTAATATATTTTTCATCAGAATCGTCATGTGCTGATATGTTGGTAAATTAGAATTTTTCTGGGAAACTTGGAAGCTATTTCAAATTACAGGTAGAGGTCTATGAGACCCCACCAGACTAATGACAGTTGTTGAGGTCATTTTATTGTTGTATAGAGTAGATAAAATTACGAGCAAGTATCACAAAATTGTGATCTAGTGGTTTGCGAATTATTTAATTTTTGGGCTGCTTTTAATTTTGGTTTTGACAGACGAACTGCACCTTTCTACAAAACTCTAATAAATCATTTTTCTTATTATTTCGCAAGTATATCTTACCCACATATTAAGATGTCAAAAGTATTGCAATTTTAAATGAATAAATTTCGAAAAGATTATTCCTTAAATACAGGCAACACAAATAGCACTTTATAGCGCAATACAGATAAAAAAAAACGGAATAATTAATCTTTTTGCAAAGGAAGCAAATCGAACATTTCTGTACCGGGTACAGTTTGTGCGAAGAAACCATCGACTAGAATAATGCCGATAGTTTTTAATGTTTTAGCTTTTCTTTAACAAACCATAATTCGCTAGCTTTTTCGAATCGGACGTACTATGTCGATATAACTTTTTTTGCTTAAAATTATTTAAGAAACACGCCCCTAAAGTTTGGCAGATTCCTCCCGGGATACACCCTGTATATTGTAATAAAATATTCTTAAATTACCTAGTATTTGGTTTTTAATGCAAAAATAAATTTATATGTTTTACTATAAAGAAGAAATCGGATATAGCGTCCCAAATCTCGCCGCGACTTTCGCTGTACATATTTGCTTTGATCATTAACCACAATAAAATAATATATTCCTGTATATGTGGTAATAAACAGTATAAACGCTAGAAAATATTCAAAAGCTATCAATTAATTACAAAAAAAGGAAAGATACTAGTTGGGGGGGGGGTATATCAGGCCCCAGCAGACGAACGGTGTAAAAATATTTCACCAAATTAACGGAAGGTTAAACATCTATAGGTAGGCGTTTATTTACCTATTTATTTTTATCACCTTTAACATTAGATTTGAAGAAAAGCATATATGCATATACATATATGTATGTAGATATTTTATATTAAAATTATTATTATTAGTAGCTAAATATATAATTAGTAAATATAGTAAATAGTGAATTAGTATTATTCTTTAATCAAAATAACATTTGTTTTTGTTAATTACTAAAATTAGGCGGTAAAAATAATATTGAAAGTCGATAGAAATTTCAAATTTTAGAGAATTCGTACGCTGATGACGTCATTTATATATACAAATATCTGGTAATATTTTTGTACGATTATTAGTATTTTTAAATAAAACAAATGCCTAATTTTTCCTTCAATGTCAAAATCGGTTTTTCAATCACCGCCGTTTAACGCTGACCACCAAGCAATCACCAAAGAAGCAATAAAATTGTTTCAACAATCATTTCTATAGCAATCGGTCAACGGTTAGCGATAGCCGACGATTGAAAAACTGGCCCTAAATTAATTGTTCTAAATTAATCAATAATTATAATATTAGAACTTGTATTTGATTATGTGTCTAGGTAAGTACCATAGATACGTGCAATATGCATTGCGTTTATTATTGGAAAGTCATTGGTTTTTGTCCTGTTGTCTTAAAATTTCATTAACATCTAAATTGAACAGCGTGCGTAACAGCATTTACGATTGTTACATTTAAATGACAACTAATCATAAGTATTAAATTAACATTTTACCCACGCGAGGCCCGACTACTAACAAATAAAAAGAAATAAAGTAAGAAGTGGAAAATCGATCAAGTACTTCCCAGAATGTTTAGTGCGGCACGTGTTGTAAAATAGAAGCACACAGTTTCAGTTTTACTTTAATAATATTTAAAGTTAAAATTTATTGTCAATTAAATTAGCCTTATTAAAATTTATCACGACCAGCACTGATATTATCAATCACGAACTTTAGATCCATTAAATTTTAGTTCTCCTTTTTCATCTTCATATATTGGATTAAGGTTACTGTAAATTTTTATAGAGCTTAAAAAGAGTTTCGTTGTAAAATTAAATTGGGAAATATTATTTTACAGTATTTGACTTTTATATGCACAAAAATTTAATCCGAACGAAATGTTCTTTTTTTTTTTATTTCTTCAAGTTTGCCGCGCTTTGCCTTATTTTATCACTTTTATAACTTGAACGGTTCAAGCTGACGAATACGAATCAAAATTCAGAAATTGTCAAATTTAAATTATGTCACGTTCGTTGCGCATTATTTTTTAATAGCTACGTTTAATCTATTCCTTCTCGAAGTTTCTATTAACCGTAATAATATGGTATTGTTTAAAAATCGTATTAAAACAAATAAGGGCAGAACATTTACCGAAGAAAACTGATATTGTAAACATGTACAAATTTTTGTAACAACATGTAAATTTTGTTTTTGCTTATTATTTTATAAATTATAATTTTCAAAAATAGTCTCATACGCTTAACTTTAAACATTAACGTAACGTTAATCGAAAGTAAATGTATGTAACGCCTAATGTTAGGTATTATACATTAAGAGCTGTAATTGCCGAGAAAAACTGCTATCAAAGACAAAAGATCTGCCAAGTGGCCAAAATCAATATTCTCCTTCCCGAAATATATTTTGCATGATTCGCAATTTCTGCGGCTTGAAATGCTTTAAAACATTACTGCTAACATAAGTATTTAACAATTTCGGCAAACTTTCGACTCAACCAGAAATGTTTACTATACAGGTCCGGAACTACTAGAAAAGTCGCTTATAAAGTACTTATATTTTATTGATTTTTTACACAAAATAAACCGTTTTATGAATAAACTAATTGAATTGATAGCCATCATAGCATTATTATCCTATCCGGAACCTATCTTTATTGGTAAACTACTTCGATTTTGTTATAATCAGAACAGAACGGAATCGAACGCTTCGGAACCTGTCGAAATTTTCATTTTCAACAATTTCTCGTTGAAAACGGCTTGAGAAATTCACGTGATGTTTTCGTTTTGCCAATCGTTTTCATTTATTTGATTTTGGCGGGTTTCAAAGCGTTCGATTCCGTTCCGTATCGATCTAATATATGTGGCGACATTTACGAAGAAGGAAACTTAACTTTTACTCGAAGATTAAATTTTCAAACATGAAATATTAAATTGCAGTAATAAATTCTAACAAAATAACAGTTTTTTTTTTAAATGGAATCATGTTAGAAAACTTAAAACCCAAATGGGATGCTGATTATAAAATTATGTGCGAAAAACGTAAATGCTCTCCGAATGGATCCAGGTGTTGTCTGCGGCCCTGGAATATTAAACAAACACTTACGTACGTTGCTGTGTACAAGCTATTCCATTACAATTTATTTAACGTTAATATTTCTGCCTTTGTCTAACTATAGCAAGCTACCTATCTTTAGTCGCAGCAATACGTAGTTTTAAATATCTGTTAGGGATAACGCTGGATGTAGGGTAGGTACCCAGCACCTGCGCACTCGCATACACATCTGCATTGTAAGTTATTGCCGTACTGAATGTGTTTGTTGAAGATAATATCGAAATTTCTTTTTTTTTTGTTTTGTTTGACCTCTATACATTTACTCATATATATTTTTCCTCTTAGGGAACTACATAAAACTTATCGAGACTTAGTTTTGGATAATATCATTTTCTAGTCTTATAGTTAGATTATGATACTTATAATATGTATTATAAGTACTATTTCTATTTATAATATTTAAATTTGAAGAATGACTATCGAACAATTAATTTAACTACAGATAGTAGGTTGCATTAAAATATTGTATAAAATATTCTGAATTAATTTCACATATTAATGTAATAATGATTTTCATTTTTTTCATAGATAAGAATTGGCCAAATTCAAATAATCATATTGCATGATCATACCTATATTAAATGTGACGCATAAGTTTGTTTAAAAAATGTAAGATGTTGTGAAATGTTCATCAACATCGGTTTAAGGAAAATTAATTTTTTAGATATCCAATGTAATTAAAAAACATAAAGCGTGGCATTCAGGAGGTACATTACAGAGGTATATTTATAGGAGCAATATCATCTTACTGTTTATTTAACATTGTATGTAGGTAATTTATATTTGAAATAGTTATTAACTTTTATGTTCTTAATAAGAATCCGGAAAATACGATATACAGTGAACGTCATACTTAAAAATTTCTATTAATTGTAGGTACCCTTATTTTAGAAAATACACAAAAATGTAATTCGGAAAAGTTTCTTGGAATTGCAATTGCAAATATTTTTTTATTTTTTGACCTTTTTTCTATGTAGGTTTGTTCTTTATTGAATAAAATTACTTCTTGTTTCTATTATTCAATAAATTTTGTTAAAGATGACGTGTTTGGGTGTTATTATAATGGTCGGACACAAAATATTCGATCATTTCACGCTAGTTTCAATTATGATCATTTCTTAGTCCTCAGGTGATCGAAAATTAAATTCGATAGTACACTTAACTATGTTACGCAGTAATAAATCAATTTTAAATAATTTTTTTGCGTAATACATAGGTACGGTACAAATAACATTTTTGTGTATTTTCAAATATTAGGGATCTTTGATCTCGAGTCAATTTCGTATTCTTAAACATCGCCCGTATACGAAAAGCTATATGCAAATTTTGACATGTATATTTTGAATTTGTATCTATACAGAGATTTTTATGAAGAATACAATTTTCTAGGAAATTTCAAATAAAAAAGTTTTCCATTTGTTTCTGTCTAACTTTATGCCGGTCACTGTACTTATGAACCACTATATATTTAACTATGTATGTATTACTGATTGCTTATACATAATGATAGGTAATATATTTGTGGAATGATATCTGTAAGAATTAGACTAACCAATTTTTTAGTTATCAAGTTGGTAGGAGGAAAAACAAAAAAACACGTTGTAACGTTGGTAACCTAAAACAGTAAAAAATAAATATTTGTATGTATCCGAAATACCGTTTAAAAAATAAAAAATCCTGTAATACATCGGCAGTAGGGCCCGGAAGGAAACGTCGCCTTATATTATCTATTAATTATTTTATATATATATATATATATATATATATATATATATATGTGTGTGTGTGTGTGTGTGTGTGTGTGTGTGTGTGTGTGTGTGTGTGTGTGTGTGTGTGTGTGTGTGTGTGTGTTGTCTAATAATATGTAAAAAATTAATAAAATCATATGAGAAATTAGATTTTTCGTTTCGATACAATAATGTTATCTATACTTATTATACTATCTTATACTTATGTTATCATTCTCTGCCTTATTTTTTTATGATTGAAAAGGTAAACTAATCTCTACTTCCCTCAATATGCTAATTAGATGTAAATTCCTTTGTTAAACATTAGAACTTACAATTAGTGATATAGAAAAAGTCATGAAATGATTTAAATATCATACTGTTTTTAAATAAGTACATAATGAAAATAAATATTGGCCATTTGGCCGCTGCCGTCCTTCTAGTGTTAAATAATATTTATAACAAATATTTACCTATTATCGTAAGTAGGTATTACACCTAATTATTGAAGAGCTGTTATTACCAACGCGTAAATGATCGTCCATACGCTACGTCTTTTCACTACGTGTTACCTTCGCAAACTGTGTAGATTTACACAGATATGTAGATCAAAAACAAAGAGCGACTTGCATGACTTACAGGACTGTTTCATAGATACTTACAAAAATGAACAGCAAAACGTAACAAAATACGGAACTGCGTGGACGGCCCTTAACACAATAGCTGCATAATTCAAAAAGCCCCCGTACAACATTAAATAACCACCGTAAAATTTTGATCGTCACGAAAATAAACGAGAAAATGCAACATTGGCCTCCGATAGGGCGTTAAGGCAAGTTTAAAAATTATCTTTGTAGACGTTAATATCCGCATCGCAGATAAACGATATCAAACTGTTAATATTTTGAAAATTAGGTCGTGTTATAAAAGTAGAATTTTATATAGTAGGTGTTTTATAGTAACTGTTTTTATGCTTGTCAACAAATTTAAACAGATACCGTCCAGATTGTCTTTTTACATTATAGAAAAGAAAAAGTGCGTTACCTATGTCGTTATCCAAATATGTTCTTAACATTTATCAAGGAAGCGCCGACATTTATAGTAAAGCAGGGTAAACGTAACGACTAACGCTTTTTGCTTCAAAAAACCTGTATATCGTTTTTATTAATGACACATGAGTTGGGCAATGTTTTGATTAAAACAATATATTTAACGTCAAATTACGTACGAATAAATGATTTAAAAGAACTCTTACAATAAGCTTTGAACGAGTCGGTTTTCGTCTTGCCTCCTTAATTAGTAATCAAGTTTTAAAAGTTTGTTATACAACGCGGTGTTACTTTTGAGTTTGAATTTCGATTAAGGAATTTCGCGACGTTTCGCAAAAACCTTATTTATTACCAGCCATTTATTCGGTTACTGAATCGTTCGCAAAATGAATAGGTTTCTTATAAACCGATTATATGAGCTGAATGAACACGGGAAATGGTAGTATATAAAGCGTTTATTAGTATAATTTCGGCGAATATAACAGATTCAATACTTTTCTAATTAAATGTGTGTCGAATTATTTATTTGTTCACGTCTTCGCATCTATTTGATGTTAACGTACAGTTTATAGATGCGTATGCCGTTGAAACGTTTTATTATGTAGAATTGTAAATATGCTTTTAAAGGAAAATGTACCGAAAGAAGCAATGCAAAAGTTATTGCGATAAGCTGCAGGATACACCCAAAGACGCATAAATAAGTTCGATAACGAACGTAAAGAGAATTTCAAATTCATTATTATTTTCTTTAAAAATAGCGTCCGAAACAAAATTTACCTCTACGGTTTCTTTTCCCTTTTAGGTACAGCAACGTGAGTACTTACGACTATTATCTTGATATTTTGATTTTAATAGGCAAATGCGGTTTAGCCTGTACAACCGTAAATAGGTTTTTGAAACGTTTACACTCGTATTCGAATAATTTCCAAGATTCAAATGGTACTCGAAATTCGCAAAGATAACGAACAGAATATTTTAATTTCAGTTAAACCGTTATCGGTTACAAATTTGTCTGGAGAGACTAATTTGCATTTAATCCTTATTTTTGCAGATTCAAGTCGTAAATGCATAATTAAGGACGTATTATAGAAGCACCGTCTTCACGTTTATTGTTTTTTAGTTAGGGAAATGATGGATGACGGTTTCTTGCTATAATGGGGATTAATTAATCATGTTGAATTGACAATAAGATTGTTTATTATGCGCGATAAGATCTGCATTGACATCGTCTACGTTGTTCCACAACTTTAGTTATAGATACCTAAGTTTTTGTATTTGAATTACAATGTGTAGAATATTTACCGAAATAAGGTTAAATAATGCGTACATGTAAAGGGCGTAGAACTTTCACAAATTAATGCATTACATAATGCATAACGCATTAATATGAACCTAGAGAAAAAACATCTTCTGGACGATTAAAACTTTATCTATCTATAGGCGCTTATACGAAAATAATTTGAATATAGTACCGATGAATTTATACCCCTAGGTCTTCAGAATTTTAGTACACATGACGATTTTTTAGTTTCGGTTAGCTGTGGAAAGATAAAAACCATGTAAGTACCTATTTAAGTCAGAATTTTATTACTGTGATACGACAAGAAATAATTTATCGACATAATTTAAGTTAATTGTAAGACGCAGTTTTATTATTTTATGTGAATTATTCTTGTTCGTGGTCATTTTGGTGTTCTTAAAGTTCACGGTCGCGTTCGTTTTTATTTTAGAAAGTTTCTGTTCATTGTTCGAATTCTAATAAAGTTACGAAAGGGCCTACCTACTTACTTATCTACGCGTGCTCTATTATTACTTGCCAGATATTTATTTTATCATTTAAATTAAAAAAAATATATTTAACTGTTGATTTAAGAGTTAGGATAAAAACTTTGCAATTTTAGTACTTTGCTATATGAAAAAAATTTAAATGGGCCAAACTTTTAAATTTAATTATTTAATTATCTATTATTTACGATTTTCGAACAATATAGTACTATCTACTAATTTATGTTATAAATTAAATGCAGTGTGATTCATAAATTCGTACCAATAATAATCGCATTTTTAATATTTATAGGTATTTAAAACAATTTTTCAATAAAGCAAATTTAAGTTGAAAAATTATACGACTTTTTGATCCACACTCTCGTAACCGGAGAAGCGGTTAATTATCTAAAATTGCGTAATTGTTGAACTATATGGCATAAAGCAGGAAATTATCTAATTTTTAAACCAGTTGATTGAACACGCTTAAGAATAAAAAATTATTCATTTAGTCAACGCCGTAACGAGGATAAGAAGCCTCAGTGGCAAGCCTTTAACTTGCGCCCTTCTAATCCAAATGACAAAAATTTAAAAATACAATATACTTACTTATGCCTAAACTTTTCGACGACGCGACGTAGCAATCCTCCGATTTCTTAGATTTGGATTTTAAAAAATAACTTGTCTAATTACTTATTAATGGAAAATGTACTAGTTGACGTGTGTTGATCTCAATCTTCAGTTATCTTCAACTACAGTCGATTTCTGTAGCTTAACAAATTAATTTTTTGTTTTTTTTTTTAAAGAAAAACATTTCGGTAGCAAAAATTTTGTGGCAGGTAAAAGAGAGTGACTAAACTATTTAAATAGGAGTACTAAGAATAAATTGTCGGAGATAATAATATTTTGTGCTCCAATATAATACGAAACAGTGAATTTTGAAATTTTTATAGATTTTAAATAAATAATCAAATCTTCATAATCTTATACAAAAATAAAGTGTAGAATTTTAAGAATGTGATGTTCTTGTACTTACAATGATTACGTACTTACATATATGTTTTATTCGTATAGTTTTCGGGTTCGTCGCTTACACTACCGTTGAAATATCCAGCGATTGCAATTGTTTGAGTTGCCTATTTTGACAACAGGAAAGTTTAACGAATTAATTTAACAATTCCAGTATTATAACGTGTTATATATTTTAATATTTTCGGTGTTAAAATAGGTATAGCGTCGCGCCCGTATAACGAGGGCATGAACCAACAGTGACAAAAATTTAAAAGTAAATTATAAAATAGCTGACATTTATATCTATTTAAGTACTTATTCATTTTTAGTTTTTACGTTGTTTACGTTTTTGCGCCACAAATCCAGTTGCGCCCGCAGGGGGCGCATGTTTCGCCACTCCCGCGTTACGGCGTCGCATTTAATTAGTAGATCACCTCCCTATTTAAGCAAAATTGACGTGTTATAATTGAGTGATGTTTCTTTAAGAAGGAAATGAATAATAGCTGAAATTATTCTGGATTCTAGATTAGTGGCATTATAAGCACAATTAATTTTCTTACAATTAAATTATTTGTGATTTCCGAAATTAATCGTATCTTAAATGATTAAACTTGGTTTCGGATTGTGCATAGGTAATTATTTTTAGTTTTAGAATTGAATCACTTAGGCAAGTACGCATGATGTGTATATTTAGATATTTTCTCTTTGACAATAATTGTAACAAGTAAATAATTTTGTGGTATTTATTCGAATTCGATAGAACGACGAGGAATGTAAAACGTAAAAAAAATGAACAAGAAATTAAAAATATCGTCAAAACAATATACGTAAAGCTGCATGTTATCATAATTATATAAATAAATATTTCGGATCAAATTAAAAAGATTTAAGTAAGCACCTACCTATCTATTAAAAATAAAACGAACTAAACGAGAAAGCAAAAATAATCTTAAACGATAAGAAAAAATATCAATTTCTTACAATACCCATTTAATACCAAGAATTTTTTTTAAGTAATAAAATAATTTTGCATTTCAAATAATATTTCTATTCATAATGTATCGTACCTATTACATTTTTTTTTCAAACCCCTAATAATACCCTAATATTAAAATAAGCATAAAGTTGGTTAATATCTATCATTTTAATATTTAGGTATACCTTTATTAAATGACTTTATTCGGAACACATTTCTTTCTTGTTTGAAAATATATATTTTTTTAAAATTAATCTCGTGGCACTCGAGAAATTTATTTTTAGAAGACGAGTTCAAGTTTTAGTCCTGAAGAAATGTTTACCACGTTACAAAATCCATTAAAACGGAAAAGTTATTTGATGCGAAACTAATCCAGGACACTCACTTTTATAATCGCAGTAATATACAAAAACAAAGTGAACCCGACTATTTATTTTTATAAAAACAAATATTGGAAAAGTTTTTAAAAGTAGGTATCGGTAACATTAAAGTTAGATTTTGTTAAGTAACATTTTGTATTCGTTAAAAATATAATTTTTGTATTTTTATGTTACCGTATAGTATTTATCTACTTGAAGATGGTTAATTTAAATGTAATATATCGGTACTTAGGTAAAAGCTTGCAAACTTTTAGCTGAATGTTTTTGAACTGACACTTACGGTTTATAAGATATTTTATGTCGTTACGGGTTTATAGGCTTATAAAATAAAAATAACACGTTTTATGACAGATTCGTGCTTACGAATTTTAGACGCGTAGGTATTTATTAAAAATTTCGAAGACTTACAATTATTCGTTTAAATCATAAATATTTTTCTAATAACAATCTTAATGATGTTTGTTACATTAATCATTTTAATGGTTAGAAAATAAGTTGTGCATTATGTATTTCCATAACGTGTGCTATTATCTATGCTTGCGTTTTATATGTGTATGTGTCCGTAGGCATATCGAATAATCCGGCTTTTTGCAAAAATATTAGGCATTTAGCAAAATGCCGGCAATTTCAATAATGCTACAAGACTGGAATTTTTCAGTCATTTTGTAAAATGCTCGATTATTGTTATACAGATTAAATAATTCTCGTGTTCTTATTCTAAATGACCAGACAATATATTTTAAATATTGTAGGTATTTCGAAGTTTTCGATAAAACGTGGTGGTAAAAAGATATTTTAAGAGTAATAAAAATACTCTCAGGCCAATCAATTCTAAATCGTCCACCGACTGTTGCTTGTCATTAAAATTTTTCAAAAAAGATATTTTGCACGCAATATGTCCAATATATTGATTCTTCAAAAATGGCAAAAAGCAATTTTTTATAAATTTTATCCTTAGTTATTTCGAGGCGACTATTTATTTTCTGCTCGGAATCGGATTTTTATCAATACTTTGGTTTACAAAAAAAAAAACTTATTTATCTATTATTGAAGCTGTCGTGTTTAATTAAAAATTATTCTTTTCCATTGGTTGTATGGCGGGTAGCTAATGCCAAAAATAAATAAATTTTCTATATTTTCCATAATTAACCTCTTTTAAAATGTTTAATGATTTCGATAAAATTTTGGTAAAAACGTTTTTTTTTGCTATTAACGAAGTGTCGATATATAGGGCATATCGTATGGAAAATATTTAAAAAAATTCAATTGTCAAGCAACAATTTATTTCTGTATTGGGCGATTTTATATGGACTGATCCTCATTCGATATTTTGAAAGTTGAAGAAATATGGAATAATATTAGTAGGTAGGTAGGTACTTAATAAAATTAATAAAATAGAACTAGGCGTACCTACCTAATATTAATTAAATCAACAAATAAAATTAAATGATAATTAAATATTATTATTGATCATAATTTAAGATGGAACAAACACAAGAGTTCTAGATTCAAATGCTCATTATTATTATATTTACTAATAATTATAAAGTAGGTATATACAAAAGCAAAATTTTGAGAAATTGTTCGTACATAAACTGATCTATTAGATATTATTTACTTATAAAACATGCGCGCGTGCACCTGCTCAGGTTACTTCGTCGAATGGTGTTTTTTATTAATTTATCTAATCATTCAAAATAAGAACACGAGAATTATTCAATCTGCCTAACAACAGTCAGGCATTTTGCAAAATGATTGAAAACTTCTACTCTTATAGCATAATTTTAATTTTTGCCTAATTTTATTGCAAAACGCCGGATTATTTAATATGCCTGCGACATATGTATGGTAAATTCACTATAACAAGACTCGCATAAAAATTAGAGGAGTTAGCAACAATAATTAAAAAAAAAATTACGATAAGTATCAAATTACGATATCTGAAAAGCGTTATATATTATAGCCTATATGTTAAATTATTGATAAACTGACTTTTAGAATTAGACTTTAAATAATTAATTTTAAGAATTATAAAGTTAAAGACAGTTAACATAAAATTGATTCAACTCACACACTGATTTTGCTATATTTTATTATCTAATGAATAATTACATTACTTTTGCTCGAAATAAAACGATTTCAAAACTTTTGTTTTAACAGTTATAAAAATATTGTGCAATAGAAAGTTTTGACAATAGGTAATAAAAAATACACGTGACGTTTTGACGTAGGCGTTGTCAAGAAACTTTGTAAACTGTTTTTTAGAAAAAAATTGAAATCTAGGACTGCTGTAAAGATTTCGTTAAAAAATGTATCGCATTTTATAATAAATTAAGTAAGTTATGTAAACGAACAATATAAATATACATAAAGTACTCATAAACATAAGCAGCAACTTCTTTATTCGCGTTATACGCATTCGTTAAACAAAAGTCGAAGTCGGTGATTTTATTAATTTTGCATATTTATATCCAGTCAAATTAATTTTTATCCAATTCCGTTGGATTTAAATGTCCATTTTGTGGAATTTAAAATACATTCGTGTAATAAACTAATAATATGATTTACCTTCAGTAACATATCACATCTCAGGATTTACAGAATAATCCAGGCATTATCGTTTATACGCATTCTGATAATCCTACGCATAATACCTAATCAAAACACGATTTGTTCAACTTTTCACGACCAAAAAATCTAAAGAGGCACCGAATGCCAATGTCAATCAATATTGTCGCATATTTTATGGCACACGGTGCATACCTTGTAAAATAAAATAAAATATTAATACACCCACATAGTTAAGGAAAATTAAAATTTGGACTAATAAAATAAATCTACTTTATCTGAAACGATTTTATTTATTAACGATGTGGTTATTAAATATTCGTGAAAAATGTCCTATTTTAATAATAATTAAAATTGATTTCCATTTAATTAATCCAATGATCTGCGATATTTTTAAAAGATTTACAAACTATCCTTTTTTGATGAATTTACTCCCCTTATATTATATAACTATGCAGAACACGACATAAAAATAATAAGAGGATACCTGCATATATATTATTCAAGATAAACGTCATGCATAAAAAATTACTAAATTGTACATTTGCAATATTCAGTTCAATGTTTCGAACGTGGCATATTCTACCGATGATTTATTTACCTGCGATACATTATGACGATGACAAAAAAAAAGACTACAATCTATTCGCACAGTAAAAATACCAACGCAATAACGTATTTATACCTAAATTTTAGGTTTTTCGTCATTTAATCCGCACTAATTTTGATATCGAATTAAAACCTCTTAGGTGTAAGTAAGAGAAAGTTGAAACGCAAAAATTAAAAAAATTACTTTTTGTGAAAGTCAACTCAAAACATATTATAAGTACCTATAATTTATTATGGTAATCATTTTGGAATTATCTTTTTTTATTTAATTTTTAAACATATGCTCCTCAAAATCGAATAATTTCTTAGTTAATTCATTTCGTTTGTGGTACTCAAATAAAGATATTGCACGTTTGGATTTTGGAGCGTTAAAAGTAACAATAACTTTTAACTTTAAGTGGCTTTTTTGAAAATTAACATTTTTCAATAACTATTATGTCCCTTTATCTCTGAAACCACAAACCGTAGGTTGCCGATAATTTTACAGGTGTTAAATAACGCTTTAATAAATCTATTGAGGCAGAATCGAAGCGCGATAATAATAATTTTACAATTTCCATATTTACAAATTGATTTTTTTCTACAAAACTTATCGTTAGAGATTATTCTTAAAAAAATCTTAAATCACATCAGGCAGTTCAATTTTTACGCAATTTAAATTCTAAATTTTCAATCATCTCTTATAGTTTAAAAAATATAGCTCGTACTCCTCGTAAAAGATTTGTTAAAAAAACATAAGTCAAAATTATTTTTATTTCATATCCTTCGTATTCATAGTGGGTTTGGCTGTTGCTTTGTCCACGTATAGTCGGTGAACTAAGAATGTGCGCTTTAGGACGAATCGACAATAATGCCACACGTGACGCTCTACACGTACGACCGATTTAACTATAAGTATAATAAAGAAGAAATGGAAACGTACGTATGTATATGATTAACAAATTCCGGAAATTATTTAAAGGTATCTTCGAAAGTATCGTGTCATTTTAAGCAACGATAGCGACAATTTTATTAAATTGACTTTCTATTGGTATCTACTGAGAATAAGAACAGTACCTATTAGCTTTAGTTTACATTTCAATTTTTTGCCTTCAAATTTAATATAGATATACCTAATACATATAAAGGGTTGCTATTTGTCATTGTCAGACGCAGTAAATCGATGATATAAATCTTGATATAAACTTACAGATACCGAAACAACTATTAATTTTATACGGTTGTTTTAATTTTCATTCAATTGACATACGAAATAAATGGAACTGTGTGAAAACAAAGGAAATTTAATAATTTATTACGTTTACGAAAGGACAATTTCATTTTTAAGAAATATATTTAATAAATAATATCACAATAGCTATTTATCGATTCTCTAGCTGTTTTTGAATCGTGGTAAATATTTTCAATACCAAGGCGGTATTGATTTTAGTTTGTAAAAACGTTAACTTATCTAAGCTATGTAACTCTAACGATAATAAATAAGGATATCTATATATCTTAAAATCGATACTTATATTATGTCGTAGAACTATGATTAAATTGGTGATTTGATCAAATTACTTAGGGGTTTGATCAAAACTCGGTGGACGACTAAATGTGTTTTCGGTTTCATCATATCCCTGAAAAAATCTAGTGATTTGATCAAATCTCTAAACTGTTTAGTTAGATAATAAAATAAGTTTCGTAAATAGGTAATTTCTGTCAAATAAAACAGTTCAATGAAATCGGTTTATTTGTCATAAAATAATAAAGAACAACATATTTATTTTTTAAAAACATCCGTATTTACAAAACCAACAATAATTCTAAATAATAACGTTCAATCAAATCGACGCTTTTGATTTTGTTATTTTATTTATTCATCCAGCGAGTTTCGATTAAACCCCTGGTAATTTGATCGAATCACCAATTTAATTATAGCCCCACGACATGTACGAACTTGTCGGGAAACAAACCTGAAGAGATTTATTATACTTATGATAAAATCAGAGCTTTCTTTAATAGAAACTATCGAGAAACTCCGTGTCTCTAATATATTTGCTTATAATTGTGGACTGTCTAACATTATAATTAATATGTTATGTCACGTATTTCTCTTTAATATCAATTCTTTAATCTAGGGTTAAACTGTAGATACTAACTACCTATAGTCAAATATAAACTGTCAGGTGTCTTACCCAAATCAATGTAGGTACCGTAAACGACTCAACGTTGGCTTTGTCTCGAACGTTTCAATATTGAAACGTGAAAATTGTTTAATAAATAAATAGTAAAAGTCCACCATTAATAAGTAGGTATTATTCAGCATTATAGTAAAAATGGTAATCTGCTAACGTTAAAATTAATTCCATATTGTTTACATAAAACAGTTTCCCTTATTAAGACTCGTGCGCACTATTATTTTTTATTACGTACTTACTTGCAAAAGCTCTAACGGAACTACAAATTTTTCTTGGTTTTTTTTTTGTTTTTTCTTCTTCAGTTGATACAATAGCTTCTCAAGTTAAACTCGTTATCTCGAATCGCTATATTTATTTAATATAAAGGTTTCGAAATTTAAATTTACATTTATTTATCTGCTTTGAACTGAAACAAAATTCGAAAGGACTTTTTCAAAAGGAATTAAACGGCGCTCGGTAAATACGGGAAATCGTTGGAAATGATGACAATTATATATTCCATTGTTAATATTTTGTCAAATATTTAAACGCCACACTATCGTAATTAATAATATTTGTATTTTTGCGGGCTTGATTAATTTTTAGAAAATTGTAATGTTGATAAATAGAGGAACTTCCGTTATTGTGGTATACAATTTATATTTTGCGAGTATTACTCAGCACTGAAATAATTTAAAACCCCAAAATTAAAACCAATACAAACTTCAACTAAATGTTTGAAATTAATTATTTTTTTGTCAAAAATTGTCGATAATTATATATTTTTAAATAACTACTAAATAGGGGAACACAAGAAAAATAGGAAAGTAAACGGAGGTCATATTCAGGAGATTGTGATTAAATTTTACTTTATTTATTTACTTATTTATTCTAATTTTAAGCAAACATTAGAACCTCTGAAACTTTTACGAAACCTCCCCCTTTAATGTGTTAAAGTGCGAGCGTAAAGACAATTTATTTACCTATATCAGAATATAACTATGTATATCCTAATAACATATTAACAAGAAGTACACAAAAATACTTAATCAAGATCGATTTAGCGAATCGTAAAAATTTAATGATACAGAGGAGTGAGAAGATTATGGATCATCAACGATTGTGTGTCGAAGGAAATTGATTCGATCAAAGTGTGCTTGGGTTTACGTTAGCAGTGAAAACATTATAGTATTACCCTTTAATTATTTGAATAATTATTTTAAATAATTAATTGCTAATTAGTACATGCCTAGAAAGGTAAATGTTGTTAACGGTACATAAAAATCTATATTTTTTAGTAGTTACGGTGCTCTATGTTAATATTGCGATCATCAGAAATTAAGAATTAAATATTCACTTGTTAAATTATAGGTACTTCCCTTGCGTAACTACGCGATTCGTAATTTCGTTAAGGTATTTATTAAAACTTGTAATAAAAAAGTTTATAATAAAGTCATAATATTATATTATTAACTCAAGTGGAAGTCTTCAGTACTTTTTTAAGGGGCACATTAATTTAATTTTTCTGTCTCTTAAAATATTTAACGCGAGAATTCTGCATTTTCTACAAAAAACAACGGCATAATCACACTTAATAAACTAAATATGAAAAAAACCCTATTTTATTAAAAAACGTCGTTGTAACAAGTTAAATATATTTTTAAATGCGAGCTTAAGGCAGGTAGATTTTTGCGAAAGTAGGTATAGACATGTTGTTTTATTTATTTGACTCACGTTTCATCCCAATGCGTCAAATTAAATTAGCAATGCTTTCATCGCTCAAAAAGTAATAACTGAAGCACGTTTATATTAAGTAAGTCGATGTTTTATAAATACATCGTTTTCCCGTTAAGTTCTATTTTTGAATTAAAATTTCCAGTAGGTAGTTGAATAATCTCGTTTAATATAATAATAATAATAAAAAAAAACCAACAGGTCACGCACACGTATATATTTATACGTGCACGACATTACGTCTACTACGTAAATATAAATACCAACTCGTATAATTAAAATAATCAAATAAAAAAGCATATTTTAAGGAAGGGTGAATAAATTTTACTAACTTTGTTTGGTCCCGTATTATGTACATAGGTATCTATATTTGGCAAAAATGTATAATTCGATTTCCCCATATCTAATAAGTGACTATCGATTAGGGTCGAGGGTCGTTGTTGGCGAAAAAATTTTATGTAATTTTACCCGGACGACATTAGGTTTGCGGTGGACGTTATAAAAATCAACGTACTGTTTCGAACGATTGGTATTTATCGAAAAGGCTTTTCCCATTACACAATACTGATATTGTCAACCCCTTTATATAGTGCTGTCACGTTTGGTAATTCTGAGACTCTAATCGCTCGTTTGGTTAAATAGACTACTATGTAGGTAACTCGATCTTCTAATGGAAATTCCATTTGCATATTTACGTTATTGCCGTATTAATTAGCGTTTCCTTTTCGATACCTATCCGTTTATTTTTTGTTACGAGTAAATATAGGGACGATTTTGTTAGGATTTCAATTTAATTCGATTTAATTTAGGGATATTTAATACTTTAAGATCGAAGTTATAACAAAATGACCACCTGTTTCGTTTTCCCATCTCAAATTTCTAATAAACCCTCTTCGGTGTAGAGGTACAATACTTGATCTCAAATTAACAGAACAATAATTGTGTTATGGTTTGCGATGGTAGGCCGTTCGATTCCATTTATTAATCCAAAGAATGAGATATCCGGGAACGGTAAACGAACATAGCAATATGACTACTAGGGAGACCCTCCGCTCTATTGCCTCATAACGCAAAGCCATCCATTCGCGTCGTTTCTCGCCCTCGGCGAAATAAGTTAGGATTTTCGATTTCCGCAATGATTATTTGGCACTTGGCCAAATGGAGGGCGGAATACGACTCTAAGTACAATTGAGTTTAATATATACGTCTGTACATTACAACCGAAATAATGTCTTAAACATAACAATTCGTTCGTTGGCTTTATCTTTCTTTTCTACATAAAGGAGTCCTTAAATAGCACACTATTCCTAAATGAACCACTAAGAATAAAAGTAATTCTCTATAATATATAAGTATTATAATATGTTCTCAGTTTATATGAATAAACGGGGCGTTGTTCAAAATCGAGGAAAACGTATAGAAGAAGAATAACTTACGGGAACGAAATCATAAATTCCGAAAATTCTAAATTAGAATCATAATTAAGTATGAAAATGGCGTAAAGCCTAGGAATTTAAATAGGCACCTAATTCGTGAAAATTCCGAAATTAAGCTTACACTAATTTTACAGCTCAAACGAAGTCTTAAGGCAATTAAAACTCTATTAAACTTTTTAGGATTTGACAAAAATCTTATTAAAAATCAATTTGGAAAAGTTCGCATTCTAAATAGGTACCTACGAAGGATAATACAAGTTAACGTTTGAAATTTTTGCGCGCGCTCGCTTAAAATTTGATTATCGCTTATTACCATGACAATACCTAAAAAATCGACACGGTTCGAAATCGACTTACGTTCACAATCAATTCTACGAAATTAGAACGGATGCGTGTAAAATTCCTTATTTATATGCGCTATTTGCAATTGGGAACGCATATATTTATATAAAAGAATTTAAATTTACCATATTTACATCTTCCGAAATCGATTAAATACTTCGATTTACATTGCGAGCGGCCGTAACTACTAACTTTAAAGTATTTAATAAAATCCTTTAATGATTTTCGTTAAATTCGACTGTTATTGGGCACATTATTTAAATCGATTCTTGAACTGCAAGCGATATTGTTGCTGCGACAGCAAAAATTTAGAATTTCGGTGTCGATGTGAGAATTTATGCTGTCATAGTATAAGCAATATGTACGTGTCGCTTATAAAATTTTACGAGAGATCAAGCAACACAGGTAGGTAAGTACATTCGATGCGATATACGAGATAGGAAGTTATTAGTCAGTCCGTTATTTATGAATGATTTACTTACAAGTTTAGGAAAGTCGTAAAATATTAATTAGGGACGTGGCACGTTCTAAACGTCCTCCATTTTCGATTACGACAGAAAATAGATGTAAATTAATCTCCTCGTTTGCAGTGATTGATCAGATAATCAGGGTAATGGCTTAGTAAACTAATTTTAGTTACCATTCTTTTAATCTATGTAATAAAGTACATTTAAATAAACATATGCCAAGAATTTTATTTGTTCAATATCCGTAAGAAGTTCAATTAAATCTTTGATATATTTTTTAAGTACCTAACCGAAATCATGCGTGTTGCATTTAATGTGTTGTCTGATCTTCAAACTGTATCAACAGGACAAATGACCACATCTACCCTTGTTTAAACATCGACAGAGCGTTAAATATATTCACTCTTTGGGGTAAAAGAGTACTTTTACCCCCCGTACCTCGTTTATTATAAATACCAAGTCAAGTCTTTGGTGGTTGAAAAAAGATAAAATAAAATATTGGCAGACATAATAAATAGTAAAATACATATGTTTATTATCTATCTTTGCAGAAATTATCGACGTAAAAGTGAACGAACCCCAATCACACCCGAAATTTTCGAAATAATTAAGCAACTGCTTCAAAATGGGATGTCAAAGCGCCGAGTTGCAGAAAATTAGGTTTTACCACCAACTTGTGGTAGTGTTGCAATAAGTTGTTTATATATTTATGATTTATTTAAAAATTAAATGCGCATCTACTCCATACACTGCAGGTTGTAAAGCTATTTCCTATTTATTTTATATTTTAGAAACCTTTACATATTTGATGGTATACCTCCTACTAGGATTAAAATTATTGTAGTTCTTCTGTGTCTATACAGAAATAATACCCATAAAATTAACGATAATAATTTTATATGGCATACTAACGTGTTAAGGCGTAGGATAATTAAATCGTAAACCGAAATACGTTTCCATTAATTTAAACATCACGTCAAACATATACCCACCTAGTAATTTTGAAATAAATCCAAAAAGCAATGCCCAAACTGCAATAAAATTGTAAATGATTCTCTAATTTCGCTCGTTTTGGAGAGATAAATGTGCTAACATATTTTCCTTTCTGTTCTACATCTTTTAAGCGTTGTCCATCTTTACTGCTCCTTTCTCGAGATTGCCCTCTCAACTGTACAAGATAAATTTAGACTAAAGAAAATCAATAAAATTTGCCTCTAGAGAGAATAAAGGGGGATCGTTAACCTATTAAAAATGACATAAACTTCTCGTGCACGAACACGACTTTACCGAAATATTTATTTATTTCTAAACAATTTTAAAAAGAGGAAACTTTAGAATTTTCGATACAAAAATATTTATACAATTAAATAATATTGCCATAACTAGTACGACTAGACGAGACGAAATCGCACGAGCGTGAAATATTGTTTCATCACGTGTTATACGCTGCAACGTAACCTACCAATAAGAGAGAAAATATTGGTCGTTGTTGGTATGTGTCCGCTAAAGGGAGGGTTAACCAGGGCAAATGTTTAAGTTTGGGGAATAAGAAACTGTCTCTTAAAGAGAGGTATATACTTTTCCGACGACCACAAGTATTTATTAAGTGATCCGTGATCATGCGAATGCTCGAATTTTGACGTTTATTAACGTTTGAAACTTTAAAAGCGACCTCTATTTAGTAATAAAACTGCTTGTGCATAAATACATTGTTTGATAGGTTAGAAGGGTGTGCAACGATTGCACACGAACTGCGACATTTATGATTGGCTAACGAGTTTCTTTACGCACGGTCGGGCTATATGTTTGTAACGTTCAACTTTCGGTAATATTTAATGGTGTTAGTTTATGCACTTTTCGTAGTGGTCGTCGAAAAAGATATTTGTTATCGTTTCTACGTGTGTGCAGCTAAGTTATCAAATGTTGAATAATTTTAAGGTTAATTTCTAATATCATGATTTCTACATAAAATTTCGATAAAAACTATATAGGTACTTATATCAAAATTTGCAGTATCTAGTGCAAATGTAAATGACAGTAAATTTGCCGTCACCGATTGCTCTCAAATTCATGCTAATAAAATTTCATTTTTTAATATTCCAGTCGAATCCTACATCTCGTCATTTCTTAAATTCCGTAAAAAATAATGTATGCGGAAATTATAGAAAAATAAATGTACAAATCTGTGTATATTTAAATTTATTACGTTTTTGAGTTGCAAAATAAACCGCTTTCGTGGTTTTACTTTAACAAAACTGTAAGTAAAAATCTATCGGATTAAGATTCAGAGAACAAATAGATCATGTTTGTGGTTCTGTGTGATCCGACTGTGTAGGTACGAGTACCTACTTAATAATTTTAATTTAAACAGCAGTAAGTTGGTACTGGCAGGACAAAATGAGAAGGACCCCACATTGTTCGTATATGTAAGAAAGTTTATATCTAAATTAATCTGAAAATTAAATAAATTTGGTAATTCTAAATAAATTATCATTTATCAAACAATCAATTTATTTAATAATTATAATACTAATTAAAATTTTCTAATTAAAAATTTACTTTCTAATTAAAATTTCTAAATTTACTAATTTTTAATAATTATAATACTATTTAAAATTTTCATTTTTATACTTTATTCATTAGCAGTAATAATTAAACGTAACTAACTACATTATAATATTATTCAAACTACAGCCGTGTTAGAACGTTCCCGTTTTCCACAAAAACTACGGGTTTCAGTCCTACCTTCATACTTACAAGGGTATGTTAGTATGCATGTAACAGTACATAAATCCAACGGTTCACTTCCTGATTAGAATCTTACACATCCCTTCATTCTGATAAACGAGCGATGTCTTATTCAATAGGCGGTGCCTGTCAGGCAAAGATCCGCAACCCCTATGGGAATGTGACTAAATAAATAACAGTATAGACATCAGTTTGCCCTAACAATCGTAAAGGTCTCAAGTATTGTACCTGAATAAATACGTCATCTAGTTGATGGGATAACACAAAACCGTTGGAAACTAATGAAGGAGGCGTGGCATTTGTAATTTTATTTATTTTAAGTATTATGTTGTGTGTGTAGGTATGTATATATAAATACATACATACCTACCATTAAATCAAGTTCCAAACAATCTAAAAAAACTTTATGTAAATTCCAATTTTCTTCCGAATTTAAACGGTTACAAACGTAAATCCAATTACGCTTGTATGTCCTTTAAATTAGAGCAGTCGAGAGAGATTTCAATGGGTATTAAAACGTTTTCTTATTGTTCTGTTTCTATACTTCTATTAATTTCTTTTTCAAAATTAAGTAAATATCTCCGTACAGTTAAGTAAAACTTTGTTTACAAAACATTTAACAGGTTGTATTTGAAACAGAAGTTCTAAAGTGATATCAAAAGATTTTACGAGTCGTGTACTTTTAGGTGATTTACTTAACATAAAACGCAATAAATTACGGTTCTTTGTCTTCCAAAATATGGTGGAGCCTTTCTTCGCGACAGTTTCGTATGAACATCGCATAAAAATCTCATTTCATTTAAAGCTAATGTAAGGCAATTTAAAATAGCAAATCTAGGGTAATTAGATTTAAAATTTATCTCCTTTTCAAGAAAATGTAAGTACAAGTAAACCGTTTTATGCTGATTGTACAGACAAATTCGGTACTTTTGTGCGCTGAAGTGGCATTAGCAGAAAAAGGATTTAATGATAGGATAAATTGAACGTTTTGCGTGCTTTTACTAACTGCTATTCATGTAAATCAAGTTATCAGGCGATAATAACGGAACGTGTTTACTTAAATCGCTTTAAAATTATAAACGTAATTGTTTTAAATTTATTATATTAGGTAAAATTGAATTAACAACGTCTTATTCAATATAAATGTTATAGCGAGAAGTTTAAGAAAACGATTTTTACAAAAACTAAAAAACTAAAAATATCATTTTAATACAATAAATAAAATTAAATATTTATCGTTTCATTAATAACGACATCGCAAGATCAAATTGGACGATCAACTAGGCATTGAAAGTCTACACAACACTTTAGTTTGATTGATTTATTTCTTATCGGCACGCACATTTCTGTAAATCACGGCTGCTCAATTTCATTTTAAAGTTGAAATAAGAATTAAATACCTATAATAGTCACAAGAAATTTTTCTAAGTAGTTCACTCACTTACGCTTTATTCAAACCTATAAGCAATTCACGTCATCAATAAAAGGTTACTAGATGATGACGTTTCACACAGTGCTGTCATCTCGTGCCTCGTATTTTGACAGTTCTAATAAATTGTAGTCTTTCTTTATGTCGTCTAATATGTGCGCAAGTAAATCATCTATAGAATATGTCACTTTCTAAACTTTAAACCGAATTACAAATAAACAATCAAGTGATTTTTATCGATGACGTGAATTGCATATAGGTTTGGATATGCCATATATTGTTTATATTAAGAAAGTCTCATTATAAAAGTGGTTGCTATTTAAAAAAAAATACAAAACGGCAAGTAATCTACATAAGAAAATAGCTATGCACGTAACTAAATTTTACGGTGAAAATTATAGTAAAAACATTTATAAGTTATTTTAAATTGTAAATACGGAATGAGAGATATAAACCCTCTCTAAAATAGTCAAAAAATCAATTTTCGACTATAACTTGTAATCGATAATACTGACACGTGGCTATTTATTTAACCATTAAAATAACTTCAAAAAAAAGTAGAACGAGAATGTAAAAGTCGCAACTCTATATCATTTTATAATAACAGACAAGTCCCGCAAATATAACAAAAATGGAATAAACTGTACAGCCGTCTTTAAACGTCTTATAATTTTCTTCATTTAAACGAAACATTTAATTAAAAAGTGTTAAAATACGGATTTCTAACAACTTTTAAAAATGTAACAACTGTGACAAACCGATTTCAATTAGTACTCGACTACAATTATTATGTGGCAGTAATAAGCTCATATAAGAGCTTTTAAATACATCTAGGGACGTATTTCCCTTTGTTTTCGAACTACATAATACTTATTAACAATCGACGCGCAAACATTCCTCGTGTGCAATTAATAGACGGTTTGTAAATTGTTTGCAATCAGTACATATCTCAGTTAAACAGGTAGCTGATTAGTACCTAGATATTATACAAAAGTGATAAACAGCTTTCAAGTTTAAATTCCAAATTTAATTTATAAATATAGTAGGTACGCATGAATTCATTGCCGTTAGATACTAGGTAATAAATGTATGGATTTCTTACTTTATCAACCTTATCAATTAAATTAAGTAAACATTTTAAATCTTAAAAGAATTTTCAAAAACTCCTTTTTTTAAATTTTGCTCAAAAGAAATATATTTTTTGAAAAATAATCTTTACAAGAGAAATTCATAAGAATTTAAAAAGAAATTATCAATTTTTTTTTCAATTATTTCGAAAACAGTGCATTCTATCGAAAATTATAAAGAGACATGATCGGTATAGAATTTTATGCCGATTCCAAAACATAAACATTACCGATATGATGAGTAATAACGGAAATTAGAATTAAAAAAAAATGTTTTTTTCGAACGGCCGTCATTTTAAAACGGATCAGTCGCTTTTACTGGTTAACGAACTCGTCCTTCGTTTTCGTAAAGACAATACGCTGTCCAAATGTCAGCCTCCTACGATCAAAATCGATTTTATTTGCATATATATACACATGACCGACTCAAAATGAATGACCTATATTTTCGTGATCTAGGGGTCGAGATCGTAGAAAAACCAAAAGGACACGTCTGGGTGCCGTCATCAGACAGGCTGTAATAGCTTTATAATCTATGAAAATTCGCTAAAAATTAATCACTCACCGTTCGATTGCCAAGATTTTTAACTCTGCAGTGTAAGTGAACAGTTCTTCCTACTAGTCCTGTTATGTTCGAATTCACAGATGTATCGAAATAAGGTCCTGTACCGGGAGTAGGTAATTCCTGTAGGAAATCCCGGAAGTTCTTAAAGCCCCCGCTATTGTTAGCACCTGCAATAAATAATTAAAGTTAAGTAATTACAATCTACATGTCTAAAATTAAATAATGGATGTAGGGGGTTAAGGTGATTATTACTTAATTACATTTCGAATAGGTATTTTTTAATCTTATGGGCAGGTACGAGAATTTCCGAGAATCTGTAACATTGAAATTTATGTTCTACGGGTCTCTCCGAAAGGTCTGCAGATACAACGCTTGACCGCCGATTCCTGAGCTGAAATTACGTCGATTTAACACAACTTACCCATATTCCAAATTGCCCCCTTTGGCGCTTTACTCTAATTAACACACGGGTTGTTTATTTTTAAGGGCCATATCCCCAGTTTTTTACAAATAATCTTTTTATACGCACGTCATTGATTCTTCTAGTAATTGTTTTCGAAAAACAGGTTAATTTAGAAACTTTTTTTACTCTTGTAAAAATTTAATATCTTACATGGTTTTTCCATAAATGGGCAATTTCGTCATGATATACGTACTTGTAATGACAAAAAAAGTGACTACGAAATCTAGACAATTGTGACCAAAGTAGGTATTTCTTAAAGCAAATGTTTAAAATTGCAACCCATTAACACGTTTACATCGAGCAATTTCGTGCAAAAAGTTGAACATTTTGCAACGTTTCAGCATCCGCTTTCAAAACTTCAAAAGATAAAATTGTGAAGACGTGAACGTGTCGATGGTAGCCGATTTAAATATTTGCTTTAAGAATTACTTTCGCCACAGTTATTTAAATTTTGTAGCCATTTGCAGAAAGTGTTTTTTTGTCATTACAAGCATATAATGACGAAAATTGGCATTTATTCATTAAATGTAGCATAACGTGTACCAAATTTTAAGTTTTTAAGTTGAGTCGTTAACAAGTGCATCCCTTTAAGGGGCTGCATCTCGAAAAGGGTGCAATTTGGAATATAGGTAAGTTGTGGCGAATCGGCGTATTTTCAGTTCAAGAATCTTGAATTTTCGTTATTTAAACTTGAAATTTAAATTGTGAGATTTTGGAAAGACGTCCTTCTACCTGTTTGATCGTTAACTTCTTTATCATTAATTAGGCAAGTACGATAAAAGGGCGATCCAATGTTGATTTAAGCAAATTTTAACATTTAAATATCAAATTATGATACATCTGCCTACAGCTATTTTATAAAATACTAAATGTAAATTTTAAAATAAATCAGAAAATTATAAATTTTGATTAAATTTTTGTAGGTACCTACCTATATTGAAAAAAATAGGTAGGTAATCTAATTAATTTATTTACATAATTATATTACTCACCATCGTCTATATTTTATTATCTATGTAATTAAAATTAATAGTCAATTATTATGAGCGACGCCAAGATTGGTTTTATTTTAATTTAATTGATATCGATTTACATCTATATTTATAAATATAATTTACAAGAGTAAATATTATAAAGCTTACGTACGTAAATGACAACCTGTAGGTACATTTTTACATTTCCCTAAAGTAATAAATTTTCCTCTATTCAGTTATATAGAGAATTATAGAGTTAAGCAAGATATATTACTTGCTTAACTCCTCTGAACCGAAAAATAAAACTGGATAAACTTTCATTAATAAATGTGATAATTAATTGAATTAAATTAAGTATATCTACCCGCGATTTCATAAACGATAATTAATTTTAAGACTAATTGTAAGCTAAAGATTTAATTAATCTACACATGATTTTTTGACTTAACACCTAACGGTAATTAAGGTTTTGATTATTATCGTACACGATTTTACGGAAAAATTTAACAAAAATTAATTGAAATCGAAAAATTTCTTTAAAAGAGCACAAACGAATTGATTGCAGTTAAAAAAAAAAAACGTTCCTGATTAATGCACGATTTAAAGGTGCCGCTATCTGGCATAACTTTAAAAACTTCAAGATTGTCAGCGCCTGCAAGCTTTGAGAAAGTCCATCGCTTCGGTAACTTCTACCGTTATATTCAAATCCCTTTTAGAAGAAACTTTTCGATGAGTAAAACGTCCTTAAGATCAAGGAATTTTCGTGTCGGGGCAATTCTGGTATCTGTATTAACGATAAGGAATAACTCAAATTTAAACAGTCGCTTATATTACGCATAATAATGGCCGAACTAAATCTATAGGTAGGTACATAACATTAAATATTAAAACTAATTGAGTGGCGGCAAATTTAAAAATACTTTGCGCATTCATGGAAGCCTCAATAAGTGTAATTTCGCACATTTTTTCTACAGAGGTTTACTATATAAATATTTTAATACGTAGGTAGAGGTAAATACTATATTTTAAACTATTACATTCTACAATTAAATGCACTCTAAAATACTTTGTCGTATTAGAATTGATTGTGAGATATTTTCGTGTAAATTGCTGCTGGTTTAGTATTTATTATTAATTAATATGAAGGAGGCGAGCACTTAATGCCTACCAATTAAAACTTTTATTTCTGAATCGAAGAAATCCGCGTTTAGATTTAAAGCTACCTTATCCTAAGAAATTCATTTTTATTCTGAGTGGCAAAGCAGTTTCTCCTTTAAGGCTTTACCACTTTATCACCTAGAAAATACTGGAGCTATGACGAGTCATTCAAGCGACTAGCTGCCTGTCCACTTGCAAGCAAATAAAAACCCCACTAGATTGAAGGAGTTAAATTTTAAAGCTTGCCGTGGTAGAAAGAACTTGAACGTTGAAATTTTATTCGAAATTCCTAAAATTACCTACACTAGCGTGAAATAGATACTTATCTACATTTTTATAGTGTGTTATAGGAACTACTTATAGGTACTTATATACAGACACAATCTGGTCATCTTCTACTTTTCGGTTTAGTGTTAATCTAGGTATATAGTGTGTCCCAAATTGAATGCGTATCATTCTTATTATTAAAGATAGAGATTTGGTTAAAGGGGCAATGTTGTGCAGTTTTGAGTGCTGATTTAGATTCCGTTTAGAAAAATGTTAAATTCCAAACAGTTTCGAAGTTATTCCAAAAAATCTGAAAATTGCGATTTTTTAAAAAGACAAATATCTGGTCGCAATCGTTAAAGACACGAACAAAATATTTATTATAAAAGTTACTTGATTTGATGAGATAAACTCAAAAATGTGAACAAAACAAAATTCAACATGACGGTTTCCGAGATAATGATAGCAATTTTTTACTTAAAATGGACGCTATATTGTAGTTTTACATATTTAAATATAATTTTTTTCTCTTTTCAACAATGTATAAAAACATATCGATGGCGTTTTGACAGAACAACGTAAGCGTCATTTTTTTTCCGAAAACAAGTTCCGACTACTTATGCGTTTAAGGCAAAGACAATTTGATAAAATCTGGTACCTAACAACATTCAGTTTTTTTTCCACTAGAAAAATCTATTTGTATTTCCGTCAGTACGTAGAAACCGTGTCTACCATCGTAAGTAGTTTGTCCTGCATTCGGCGTTCCCACCAAACGGAATCTCAATCAACACTCAAAACTTCAGAACATTGCCCATTATCCAAATCTCTATCTTAAATAATAAGAATGATACCAATTTGGGACACACTGTATAGTACCTATATAAAAGAATATAATGTTAACATACGGTACAATTTTCAACAACATATCCCGACGCAAAGTGGCGTTTAAAACTAAGTAAATCGAATGGCAAAGAAACGCATGCCAAGGAAAGTGCAAGTCAACAGAAAAAAAAATATATAGGTATGATTATCGCTAAAAAAGAACTTGACTAGCTAGAAAAAGCTATTTCTGTTTTTCGCTAATAGAAAAGGATTTTCGCTCGTGATGTATGGTAAGCTTCTTGAGGGTGGCTGATCGTACAAAATAATTTTGTAGCTGCTTTAAAACCTCATTACATGCATTTTAATATCAAACAAGAAATAATTTTATATTTGATTTTGAATGCAATCTAAAACGGCTATTAAAAATTTACGTGTCCATAAACGTTAAAATTTGCAGAAGTTATAAGTAAATAAATGCGGGGGCACAGTCGCGTTTTGCAATTTATTACGAATATGATAATAACTTTAACGATTCAGGAATAATTAATTAGTGAGAAAACAAATATCTTTATTTTGCTAATAACCGCGAAAGACATACAAAACGCAAATTGAGCATTGAAGAATGCTATAATGTGGAAGACAAAAGTTAAAATTAAAATTGTATAATTAAGCAATTCTGAAAAGAAAGATAATATTTCTTGAATAGAGTTATTTTATTCGAATTAAAATTTTATTTTTCTTTACACGAAGCGATAAAGCGATCGTTGAGGGAGAATAAAAAAAATAAATGCCATTTGAGAAATTATTATACACCGAATACAGGAAGTCCTTGCTTAATACGTTGGGTTTTCATACTAGCAACGAACGACGTAAAACGAGACACATTTTTTCGTACATTTCTATGTAAAATCACGTAGTTAGGTTCTCAGATACGAAAAAACAATTGTTATAAAGAAATTAACCAGTTTTATTTATGAAATTGACGTATCTTTAAAGAAAATAATAAATGTTTGTTTGGTAAAATCGGTCCTCTTAAACGTTTCCGATTCGCTTTTTTTTATACCTACACATGAAATTCTCTACAACATTTATAAGCAAGAGCGATGTTATTGTCGACTTCAAAACTTCGTTCAAAGTTAGGACCATTTGACTCAAATATTTGATATTTAATCTATTAAATGGTTTTTGACATATTAAATAGATATTTTATCGAAGATTGTTGAACGAAAAATAAATGAAGGTCATTACAACTAGTCCTGAGTTTTAAGTAATATTTTATTGTTAGTTTTATTCTATACCTACATACTTATAAGATTTTTACAAGAACGTAAAACGAATCATACAGTGGTAAATATGAGGAACGATCAAAATACAGGTTGTCCAGAAACTCTCCTGTCAAATGCAAACGTCGAATTTTAGAGCTACGGTTTTATGTCGATTCGAGTTAAATCATCCCTATACAAAAACGCCTCTTAAGGGAGTTAGAGCCCTTTGAACATGGCGCCTGGACTTGCTGCAAATTTAACGGTGGAATTACTCATTATTGAATAACTTGTTTATTTTATGTTTTTATGTTCTTTTGCTTCGGCATTTTAATCAGTTGTATGAATTATCAACTAAGTCGTTGGTAAAAATTTCAATAAAAACGCATAGTGTGTAATAACTGTTTCGTTTTTGTTTTGTTTTTTTTTTGGAAAGCAGTAGCGAGCAAATTGGAAAAGTCGAATTGATTTTTTTTCGAAAACGGCGCATCATAACGATAATGAACAAGAGCACCTTAATGTTAGAAAATACACTAAAAGTTTCAAATTTGACGGCAGAAATGTCAAAAAGTCAAAGATAAAAAAATTATGATTCATTATGTCCGTTAACACCCCCAAATAAGATGGTTATGACATGGCAATAAAATATTCACATTTACACTAACAAATTGAATATTTATAAAAAAAAATAATTAATGTGTAAAGTTTGATAATGATGCGTTTTTGTATAGGGGCGATTTAAATCAAATCGACATAAAATCATCTCTAGAATTCGACGTTTTCATTTGGCAGGAGAGTTTCTGGACACCCCACTAGTATAGCTACTAGTTATTTTTTAACATTCAAAGTGTGCAAGCGTGTCGATTGTTTCATTGACAATAAAATTTGAGAAATATCAAAATAACGGTTCGGCGCAGAATACCAAATATAAGATAACGGAGTAATAGGTAACGAATAAATGGTATAAGACAACTTATTAGCGCTTGTTACAGGAGGCCGGCAAAATTCAGAAACTTTCCAAAACTTACAAATTACCGGATTAAAATGTTAAGAGGGTGTTTCGTAATTTAAATTTTCACCGGTATTTTAAAAATTCATTTGAATTCCTGTCGTGCAGCGATAAAATTTAATAGGATACAGATATTCGAAATACATTAATATTCTTAACAAAAACGTCTAAACGACTGATTGGCTTAAAATTAATTGCTCGTAAAAAATAATTTATAAGCGTTTTATTACGTTATCGACATTAAAAGATAACATTCATTTGTTTTAATAAAGCCCTCGTTCCTTTGTTTCAAGTTTTTATATAGGAAAAATATACACGTTTAATTTCGAAAATAACAAAGATCTGTATTATTCTAACGGCGTAATGTAAATTTTACAGCGCATGTATACCTACAAACTGTCAATATATTTTAAATATAATACTTTTATCTACCAAGTAAAATTTATATCTTAAAAAAAAATAATAATTTGATAAAATTCAAAAACGCGTTCAAAGGCGTTTTTGCGTTTCAAAATTCAATTATTCTTGTGTTTTCAGAATTTACGTAAACAACTCGTTGGTTGAAATTACTACCATTCATGGCCAAGCTTTGAAATTATTTAATTATTTGTTTTATTTGAGTTTAAATAATCGTCGTTCACGTGCCAAAACCAAGAACGTGAATATATTCAGTTTGGGAAAATTTAACATTTAAAATTAATTACGAAAAATACAAGCTAAACGTGATAAAAAAAAGTTTTAACTTTTACAAAACTGCCAGGTGCACTAAATTTGTACAAATTATAGTTTTGAGATATTGGGTAGTTTTTTTTTTTTAAATGAAATATAGCGTGTTACATATTAAAACTGGTTAAATTCGCACATTTGTGGTTTTGACATGAGAGTGACGATATTTAATTTTTACCATAAAATTCGGTTCGTTTCTAAACCAAAATTAACAAAGCTCAAACCAATCTATCCCATATAGGTATTTTAATCCCGTTTTGGATTATTATCAGTGGAATATTTACAAATTACTTTATAAATAAATAAAATTAGTTAGTTTTTGTCAAATAAAGTGTTTTATTTGAGGATGTTCATCATATAACCCTTCTAAATAAAGGTCAAACACCGAATTTACCATAACCTATATCGAAACATATTAAAAGAAAACAATTACGAAATATTCGTTTTCGATAGTTTGGTTAAATTCACCGTTAAGAAAAAATTTAGCTTTCTACCAAGTATTTGTACTGTAAGTACTGTTTAATAATAAGATGAAATATAACGTAGGACGATCATCATGTAAAATGTATGTATGAATCAAATGCAGCTGTTCGTGCATAATATTATATTCTCACAAAGGACCATCAAAGAACGTCTCATGCTTAATTAATCGTGTTCTCTACTCTTGCACAATGTCGTATGTTTTACAGACGTTGTATGTGTCTCTAAATGAATAATGAAGTTGTATGCCGGAATATTTGAATAAATTAGCTCAGTACTTGCCGGTTGTGCAAGAGAATATTTGACACGTCCGACAACACTGTAATAATGCCGCATTTTAAATGCAGATTTATTAAAATGCGTTGAAAAGGCACATTCGGGTATTTTCCCAGATTCATTGTTAAATATTATATGCGCGAAATGAAAATTTTAGCATTTGCAAAACCTTTTTCGTGTTCTTAGTTTTTAAGGAAAGCATTTTAACGGTACAATGTTAGAGAACTGGCAATAAAACAAAATTACGGTAATAATTAGAGCGAGGATAATTGCGTGTTCAGAAAATTGAAATAAATACCTTAAACCTGAACGGTCTAAAGCTAAGTTATTATGTCTCCCATGACGTAAATTTCTAATATTAATCATATTAATGTAACGAGCAGAATGATATGGAATTAACTATTTTAACATTGATGTTGATAAATTATGTTAAAAACTTATTGTTGGTAGAGTAAATAAAAGTTCGTTATTTATATGTATGGTATATGTTTAAAGGTCGAATACTTTAGTCTCAATTTCATAATAATTCCAACAGTAAGTCGTAACATAATAAGTTTGTTATTATTACGGCAACACATTGTATTGTTAGTATTTTTGTAAGGTGGGTAAATTCTAACAGAATCGCCGTAGAAATAACGATTTGTATAAACAATCGATTGAGTGGTTATTAATTGGTAATTCGGCAGCAACCGATGATCGAGAAACGACGTACTTTTAAAGTGTATTTTTAATGCTGTCTATCTAAATTAATTTATGCGACCGGGCGTTACTTGTTATTTATATACGTCAGCAATCGTTTAAAGTGTAACTTTTTAGAATTAGGGCTGTTAAGGGTCGAATTAATAAACGACTGTTAGGTATAATTTTATTTTCATTCATAAATGAGATTATTGAACAATTTCATAGTCGGAATTTGATATTTCTGCTTGTTTATTCGTTTTAATAATAAATACGATTATTATTATTCCCATTATATTACATATTACAATATTATTAATATTGTTATACCTAATAAGTGTCATTTGTGAATTCGATCCTAAAATTTCATAAATAACGCTTATTTACGTCGTTAATCACATTTATTTCTATTTATCAAAATCAAGTATTTTAATCCAGCGTCGTTAGACATAAAAAAATGAAAAACCTCTAAACCCAGTTATACTTAATGGATTTTCGTAAAACTATCTTTTATTGAGTTTGTACTAGTGAGAACTAAAAATATTGCCGTTTAAAATTACGGCTATTTCGAAACTCCAAAAGTTTTTCGAAAAAGAGTGAAAATATTAAAAAAATATACTTTGAAATGTGTGTAACTGACGTATTACAAGCCAAGAAAATGGGATTCTTCCGGTTTTTGAGATTGCCGAATATGCATTTATGGTTAAAAAATCAAAATTAAAAATGCTCGAGACAAAATGTCGAATTTAACGTCACAAAATTCGGTTAAAAAGTAAATTTCAAAATTATCGATTTAACAAAATGAAACAACACGAAATTCTTTAGCAGGAAAATATTCACGCACAAAATTATGAAAAAATTATAAACAAATAATTGTTATAAAAAGTGATAATAAAAATAATATTTTTATTTTAAATTAAAAAGAATTTTCTTCATTTTCTCGCTTTAGTGGTTATTTAAAAATATTGACCTTTTTCTCAACTGTAGGAATGAAATGAATTAGATGTTAATATAATATTTATTCGGTGCTTATCTTTTGTTAGATGATAAAAACAGAAAAACGATTTCGGATTTCTTGCAATATTTCGGATGATTATATAAAATGAATGCCGAATAAAATTTGTCGGAATCGCTATTGATACAGTTGCGTACAATACTCAATGTAATGGTTGTCAAACAGTTTTGCAACTACCGACAAAAATGTTAATATCGTCAGGAGTTTTCTTTAACGATAAACTTATAATTCATTCTATTAGGTGCTTTAATGGAAGGAAATATCGAAATAGCTAGATTTTCCGGAACCTTTATTTGGAATTTCTTTAAGGAACATTTGCACACATGGGTTTTACCTATCGAAAATATAATACAAATAATTGTTTAAGCTCCTAAAATCTAACCCTATTACTACAACGAATGTCCAAGTTAAATCCGATTTGTTAGAACTTAAATGCAAATTTCTGACCTCTCGACTGCTAGTTAAGTACCTATAACTAACATAAGCCAAACTAACAAAATTAGTTTATTGCCTTAGAACAGACTGTTTTAATTACATAAGAGTTAAATAAAAAAAAGTTCCTAAAATGAAACATGCAGGCTATTTATTTGATTTTTTCTGCGAACAAGAAAATCTTACTTTCAATAAATAGACTGCGGTGATTTTTTTTAACGTTCCTATATCGAGGTGTCTGGTTTTTTTTTAAATTGCTTTACTGTTAATGTAAAACGGAATTTTCTTGTCGAATTCGGCTGCTGAAATAAAATAATTTTTTTAAGTTTTCCCCTCTAATTTGGCTATTGCGAAACGTTAAACGTTAACGTTAAAACGCTATTAGTAATTTTTAGAGAATGAAGCCGTAATAAATCTTTGATAGTGTCTTTGAAATGAAATTAACAAACTTAAATATTTGTCATAATAAATTAACCAATTGCTACAATCACATTGACTGAAGGAAAATACAGCGTTGAAATGTTTTGATTCATATTTCGACCCTCGGTTGTAATATCGACAAAACGCAAAATTTGTATAGGTATTTTGAGTTAAGTGTTCTATATATTTTCTAAAATGTTATATTAGCATTTATAAAAACGGCATAATTCCAGACAGATGCTTTGTATGGCATATCTGCGTATTACATTAAAAAAAATAAATTGCTTATATCTGTGCAAAACTGAAAAAAGTGTCATTAAATTTGAATTATGCCGGAATAGGTACGAGATACACTTTAGTTTATGTGGGTATTAAGATTGACAACATTACATTTGTAAAATTAATTATGAGACGCCAACTCGAATAACGACTGTTGTTCAAATTATGACGCGCGGTTAATTGCTTTGCGAAGTTTGAACAGTTTCAGCTACTAATTTCTACAAATCGTACTAAATTCTTATTATTAATTGTAAGCTTTTTATCGTATCGAACAAAAAAAAAGGTTTACCCATTAATTTTATGGTAGATATACCTACAGTGGATTTACAATTATTCGAAGTTCAAGTAAAATAGAGCCTTCGAGGGCTAAGGCAAACTTTTTTAAGTGCCTAATAATTTTTTTAAATAATTTTAACGTAACTTCACTTAAATCATGTCATAATTGAATTGTCTTCAATTCATAATCATGTAATAAACGGTGGGTACGTTGTATCTACAGTTTTGGGATTTCCCGTTAAGACCAATTACGCTCAAAGTGATATAACGTCCGATTTCAAATATGCATCAAACGTTCATGCTATGTTTATTATTATGTAAGTGCGTCTACGCAATAACTTGCGAACATAATATTATCGACCGTGATTTCCAGAGCTTAAACTATCTGTATACAATTCTTAAACTAAGTTTATCATTTTTACATTTATTAGTCCGATTAAGTGAAGTAAATATATACTATTTTCTCGATCGGTTTCTGTTCGTTAAGATTTGGCCCAATTAAGCGGCCGGTCCAATTTAACCGGTGGTCCGATTAAGCGGAATCCACTGTATATGCAATTAATAGTGGGGCGAATAGAATTAATTTCAAATATTTTTAACAAATAATTATCACGTAATACTGAAAACTGCAGTATTCACCATTTAAATTAGATACAGAGAAAAATTTTTAAACGTTAAAAAAAATAAGCATTCAGTCATTCCTGAAATTTCAAACACCAAACGAACCACTTATCAGCATCGCATTAAACCAACAAATAAAATAAATGGAAAAAGCGATGATTGTTGCTTTTATAACGGAATCCGTACTGCTATCACGTAGGTATGTATAAAGAACTCATCATTCACGAATCACCTGTTAAAGTTCGATAAACGCGACGTGGGGAAATTTGTACGTTTCACCTGTTGGCCTAGTACTATCAAAGAAAAATTGTTACTTTTATAAGGTGATAATTTCGTTAGTTTTATTACTGTGACACAATAATAATATAGTAATGACACAATAGTAATCGGGTACGGTTCTTACTGTAAGCAGGAGAAAAGCTACATCGCTAAATAACATCAAATACGATAAACAAAACAAATTCGATTTCTATAAAATTTAATTTTATAAAAAAATGCAACTGTATTTTTTATTTATTTAAAATTGCTTTAAATTTTTTAAATGTAAACTTCTGTTTGTATTCTCAGCAAACAAGCTTCACAGACAATAATAAGTAGATATTAAACAAAGAGAGAGCGATTAACATTCGATTGATGTCCATAATCATTAATAAAGTAGGTAGTTTATCTAATTTATTGTATTATATACTTAGGGTATAGTAGTTTATTATATTTATTATTATTATTACTACCAACTTATAGCGTACCTTACCTTAGATATTTTCTTTCAACATTATACGATTGATTTGATTTAATTGGTGTGCGAATGATCGTTGAAATTCTCATATTTCAATTTGTCGATGAAACTCGAGAAAATATGTTCGAGGAACGCGACGGCGGGCGATTTGACCTATAAAAAGTACAGCTTCATCTCCTTGAATATAATTTAATAGATATTGAATAGAAACCTATTCGATTTGAAGTAATATAATATGTAACGATCGCTTCTGTTTGTATTTTGTGAGAACCATTTCTATCTCGCATACATCTTACCGTATCGTCGGCTCGTGTGTTTTCGAAAAGTTACGGCGTATTTATTAGCAGCAAATGTAATTTTGTGGCAAGTACGATTTTTTATATCTACCTAGGTAATTATTAAATTTTTACCAATTAATTAATTGTACAACAACATTGCGATCATACGGATCTTGTGATCGACTTATCCATTATAGGTGATATCAATTTTGGTTTAATAGTCACAATCGTTTTAGTGTAAAACATTGATGTAATGACCCGCAATGCTTCGATAGGATTCGAGGAAATAAATTTTGTTGCCTATCAAAATCGAGTTTCAGCGCAGACGCTGGCAATTGAAACGGAAATGCAAAGAATTGTGAAAATATATTAATTCAGCAAATTCTTGATTGAAAGCGCAAATCCCATCAAGTCATTACTCCACAAGCGACCGCAAAAGAATGAGTGTAATCATCAAAATCGTTCAATATAAAATTGTAATATAAGGGAAGTTGTTGGTCGGCAGTCAATGGTTGGTGGTCAGTCATCTCTCGATAGTTTGTCCGAGTCAGTAAGCGAGCAAGTGACAAGATAGTTCCCGATTGATAGGGATCCAAAGAGTCAATTTCGAAGTTTTAGAAGTATTAAACATATTAATCCGACCAACCAGCCCACCAATTTCCCATAATTCAGATAAAGGTCAGTGTTAAAATTGTTTTTTTTTGCGTTTTCGATTATTTTTGTATTTTTTTGCGAGTCTGTGAAATTTAATTCGAGAAATTAGTTTAATAGTGAAGGCAGAGATGCAAAAGGACCTCATCCAACTGGGAACCACCAACTGGAAGGAAAAGGCAAAAAATAAAAGCAAATCGAGGTTAATAATTATTCAAGCTATGGGTCATCTAGACCTTTAAAGCTAAAATATATAATTAGTGGAATAAAAATTAAATTATTTAAATAAAAATCTAAATTAATTAAAATAATAGTAGGGTCACTACTAACCCCCAACGTGATACGATAAAATAGTCGAATATTTGTTAACCCTTAAAATACCTACCAAATGCACTTACGTACAAAATTTTGGTTATATTTTCGTCAATTTTGTATGTAATCTGTAATCTTCAGTAAGTATAACAGTTGTAATTTCTAGTTTTTTAATTGTTTCCTGCGTAATTTTGAAAACAAAAATGAAAGACACCAAAAGTATTATTATAAAATTACTAGGTATTTTTGAAAATGAAACCCTATTTATATAATTATATATTATATACATAGACAGATCGGTTATAATACGACTAAATTATTAATAGGTAGGTAACAATCAATAATAAACGAAGACGTTATTTTAATAAGCGCCCAAGAATGCATCTAAACCATTCATGTACTATCTAACAAAGCCATTGCCACCTATATTACCGATAGCATCACGTATATATATGGAAAAGTTTCTGATTACTATCGGAAAGTCATCAGTTGTTGATATGCAAATGGGGTTCTCTCATACACACCTGTCGGTGAAAACTTTCTACGCCCTATTGAGCGCAACGATTCTATTACTTTGACCAATCTGGATCTAATAATATATTTTGCGAATAACAGATTTGAATTTTAACCTTTTAAATTGTTAGACAATACAATGAGAAATAATCACGTATTTAACTAGTCAATATTTTTTATAATTACCTACTTTTAATAAATTAGTTAATCAATTTGAAATAATGTTTTAAAATCACATATTGCCTACACGATTACACTTCGCACGACTTTATTGATTTATAAATAGACATACATAGCTTTATCAATTCTAAATTTATTCATAACACACTTCCATCGACAACTTAATTTTACATAGTCTACCAAATAGCGTTTCTCCGAACTTTGATTATTTAAAATGGGAGTATTATGCAAAACTAAATTGTAAGTTCGAAAACATTATTTATAAGTACATATTACAAACAATATAATAACTGTTTTACAAACACTGGTCGCGGGGTATTAAGTCATTTTACTTATTATTGAGTCGCCATTTTCTATGTCAAGTTATTGAAAATTATAATTTGAAAAACAAGTACCTATTCTAAAAATATTAATATCTTTTATAATTTTCTTGTTTAATACGAAATCGGTTTGAAATTTTAAAAAGTTTAAATGAGATCGATTACAGTTTCGGTATTTTTTTGTTTCGGAACTTAATACCTAATTGGAATGTTAAAAAATTAATTCCTGCCAATTTTTAATAACTTTTTTCAAATTAAGCAGTTGTCGTAAAACGCTAGTGAAATCAAATTCTGATAAAAAACTTTAAGAACGTTTATTTAAATGTTGGTGGGTAAGTAAAAAATTTTGAATTTTAGAAATTACATTTATACAGCAACGTAAAGCTTCTTCAAAGTTTATTGCGCACGACGTCACGTACATTTTATTAAATGTTTTGATTTCCTAACGATTCGATCGATATTTGTTTAAATACATTATCTCGCGCATTTAAAAATATTCGCGCGAATAAAAATATATCAATTAAATTAAATAAACGTTGAGACATCAAAAATGTTCAATCAAATGTGTATGACACGGCATAAGTGATATAGACTTATTTTTATTTCATTAAATATAACTTTTTTATTTAAATGCAAATGTGAAACAACAAATCTTTTGCAGATGCTCGTTTCTCTACTTAACGGAACTTTATACTTCGTTCAGGTTACCACCTGTACGAAGATGATCTTTTAACTAACTGATCAAAAGTTGAACACGTCACCAATTAAACGTTTCTAAACTGATTTAGAAATGATACGCATCAGTTAATTTACCTTACGCAAATCTTCAGTAATTTAATAATCAAACAGGGGTCGTGTTTTTCTTATAATCTACGAAAAGTTAACTGTAACTTTGTTACTATTAAAATATTGTTTATTAAATACCTAGTTCGGGAGAGAGTGATTAAATTTAATTAATTATATAGGTTAAGTCACGTTTTATATATGAAAATAATTATTATAATAATTGTTTTTAAAGAAATAGACGTGGCTTAATCTACACTTAACTAACAATAAATCTCAACGTGGTTTCTGCGTATGGCCCTTTAAACTGTTTTTAACTCCAGTTACAAGAATGCCGAGGTAAAACTTATCGTTAGACATTACAAGATATATGTAATGTTAATAGAAAATGAATTTAATTCTATAAAAAAAATAATTCCCATTTATTATCTAAAGAATTTTACAGAGATTTATTTAGGTAAAATGAATTAAATATAATCACTTGAACATCGACATTCCTTAGTTATTTAAACAGAGCGATAAGTAGATCCGCAACAGGCCAGTGCATAAATAAATGTTGAAATCAAAAATTACGTTAAACTAAATCCATGTTTAAATCTAACATTAAATAAATGGTTAAGTAGTTCTGTTTTAATATTAATTTGAAAATTAGAGACGGTTCTTTTATTAGGAAACTTATTTTTACATTTAAAAATTCTTTTAGACGATAATACAATCGACGGGTATTCAAAGTATTCGATAAACTATTTTTTTTTTCAATGTCCTTTCGAGGGTCTATCCATTGAACAGGTGAAGGGCTTTAGATTTATTAGATTACTAAATCTCTCAATGTGAGGACCGTCAATAACGTCCACTTAAAATGAAATGTTGGTGATGAATGACGTTGGCTTTGGTAGATCAATAAAATGTAATTGGAAACTGTCGCTAATTTAAAATATAGAACGTTTTAACATTTTACATCGAAGTTACAATAATTAAAAATGTTTGGCTATAACTTTTACTGATTTTTCGCAATGTTGTTGTTTTTCGCTAAATATGTTTCATAAAAAAAATCGGTTTACGAATATTGTAAATAAGAAATCGGCAACCGAAAGAAGTGATATAAAATGAGAAGCCTAATGGTGGCACGAAACGGGCACAATGTTATTGTACGAGTGTTTCAATTTATAACAAAACGAAGGACAAATAATATATATCTATATTGTTATTTTCTCTAATACGAAAATATAAAATTTGATATCATTTCAGATTTCTTTTGTCAAACACAATTTGGTTTTAGTTATATGTTTAAGGGCATTGTATGAGGTTTATTGTATGGCCACCAAAGGAAAATAACCGTTTTATAAGACGGTGTTCTTTTAGTTAAAGTTCAGTAAGTAAGTAATATTGTTCTTAAATAACGTTGAAGTACCTATGTATATTATTTATATTTTTTGAAAATTAAATCTGACTGTTTTAGATACCAACGTTTAGCAAATAATAAGCTATTAATTTTTATATAAATACATTATATCCGCAAAATTGGCAATGAAAATATTTGTCTCATAAATTGCATTCGCTTGAAGTAAACAACGTGTACAGGCATTACCGTATATAGATCGTACATAATAAAAAAAGCCGCACTAACTACATATGAAAAGAAAAAAACTAGTGGAAGTAATTGTTTCGTTGCTTCCATAGTTGCTTTTGTATTGTTTGTGCGGTCGCGATTAAAATGTTCACATTTTGTTCGCAATCGTATTATATAACGTCTATTTACTTTTATTGTTCTCAAACGTTAGTGAGTTTCAACCGTAATAAAAGATTGGAAATATCGCCTTTGTAATACAGCAAATATGTATTAGAGAGCGGTGATTATAAATCTACGTTTTTAATAACGACAAAATATATAAATTGCTATAAGAACTGATTTATTGTTAGTTTTATTGTTATTAGTTAGTTTTTATTATTAAACTGCTAATAAAAATTGGTTTTTTTTTCGAATATTTCGATAAAATATAAGCAAGTATACCTATTTCTGAAGACTAAACAACTTTACGTATTTTAGTTATTATAATAAAATAAGAACAATACAAACATGCAAACAATAATTTACGGGAGTACTACATTTGCCAACACCCGAATTTCGTTATCGATTTTTGTTGGGAATCGTTGTTGAAACGTCTTGCTTTTCAAATCCGAAAGTGTCCGAAATAACACACCTAATTCTTTGAATATCTATCTACTCCTAAATCTTTTGTTTTAATGCGATCACAGCAATTTCATTTGTTATAAAATTCTTATGTTAGTAGCCTACTTTACTTTTATCTCCCATTTTATTATATATTTATCTTCAAAAATACAATCAAATTAGTCGTAAACTGCGTTTGATAAAATAGTTTTCTTTGGAAAAGACGAAATCGTGTCTTAGAAATGAGTCACGTAAAATTAATTACAAGAAATGTGATGTTATAAGTTGGTGCAGAAATTAATGAGTTAATGAGAGATCAAACGGATGCAAGTATTTTATTGCTGATATATACCGGGCGTCACAGACCATCCGGACACGTCTCGGACAATAGTTTTAAATGACGCATCGGCATGACTTTGAACAGCGTTGTCGAGGTCATTTTTAATATTGCAAGCAGAACCCCCTACTTCTCATTGATGCTTTTTAAAACACTATAACCAAGTACAGTAGAGCGTCGATTATCCGAACGTCGGTCAATCGAACGACCGCTTAACCAAACTGCTAATACTCGCTCGCACGTGCCACTCGTTACGGTCTTAGCCCCTCCCCACGCACTTGCGTCAAATTGCCGACGCTTTTACCGGAACTACCGAAAGCGTTCCTTTTTCGTTCCCTCAGTTAACCCACAATTCCACCAGTATCAGAATATCTGTCCTGAAAAAAGTGCGCGATTTTTAGCTGCTCGTACGCAGATAGGCTTGCTTCGACAGACCAAAATTGAGAGTTTTTGTAAGCGTTAAATCTTATAGTACATGCATAATGCATATGTATTACATATTTTGTTTACTAGGCTGCCTGTGTAACTTTGATTCCTACTTGCCATAAATACTTACTTATTTACTACTTATTTACTTATTACTTAGTTACTATAAATATGGTTTTCATTGGTAAATTGATAAATAAAAGTATACAGTTCGATTATCCGAATAAATCGGTTTTCCGAACACCCATGTCCCCCAATTAGTTCGGATAATCGACGCTCTACTGTATTTTTTTTATTAAGTAGGTATTTTTGGAGTTATGAGGCTCGGGCGTTCGCACACACAACAGAGGGGTAAATCCGACCGGGCAACCTCTACGTCGTACACCTTCAGGCTTCATAACTCAAAAAATACTTTGCTATAATGTTTTGAAAAGCTCTAGAGACGAGCTATAAGAATATGTAATGCAAAATAAGGGATTCTATTTAAAACATTGAAGGTGATTTTTAAGTGATCTTGATGACGCCGTTCAAGGTCATGTTAATATCACTTATCTGATGCACGAATTGAAACCTTATAACTTTTGTTCGAAACATTTCTCTCTAAAATGTTGCGTTTTCGAAAAACAAAACACGATAGAGTATATTTTGTTAAATAATAATTTAAGTTTACTCGAACCTTTTATTTAACAATAAATAAGAACAAATAAAACCTGTTATGCTTAAGGTTAAATTTACTTTTCAAAAAAAAACTTGCAATTTTTTTTCCTTAAAGAATTTAAGCGTAATTTTGATGAAATTTGTAGCAGATGGAGGGGTTTGCGTTGTTGGGGACATTACAAACTTGCGTGTAAAACCTTAGGCTGTCCCCCGTCAAAGTAGAAGGGAAAGACTTAATTTTTAATTTAATTGACATATTTGGGATATTTAGCCTAAGAAGAGAAAAACACAAAAGTTTAAATCGTACAAATGTTTTAGCACTAAAAGAAAATTCTGTCGATGAGATAGTTCGTTGTAGTTTCAAAACCAAAACAAACCCGAACAAATTAAAGAATGGCGAACCCAAAAAGTGCCGTTAAATTACCTACCTTAAAACCGGTTTAGCGTTTTTTATCGTCGAAAATCTCGCCCCAACAGGACTATAAAATCTCCGATGAATTGAAAGGTGTCCTGAAAAAGCGCGATTTTGGACGTTTGAACGAAGATTACGATAAACATGCGAACCTTAAATAAAAGACAAAGAAGTGGAACAAGCCAAATAGGTCTATTTAGAGTAAACATTTTCTTCGAAGCCCAATCTCTCGATATTTATTTTCTTTGATCCTACAAGAACCTTGTTCGAATCATTTATGATTTTATTACTGAAGATAAGATGGTAGTTAGAAGTTATAATGGCGGACGAAAAAAAAAACATCTATCAGTAAATTCAGCGCGATTCTAAATAATGGCACAAGTAAAAAATATTTGAATATTAAGAAAATTACAATGTAAAAATCGATTAACATTTAATACTTTATTTGTTAATATTTTAAATAACTCCCTTGTGTAGGTTAGGTAATAGAAAAAAAATATTTTAATACATCAGTTAATGCAAGTTTTTGATTTTCATTTAAAAATCAAAAATTTGCTTTTTAAATATTGTAAGTTTATTTTATCGAGATCGCGACCTTAATATCTCGACATGTACCGCCTATTTACATTTCAGAATAAAACAATCAGACGTTTAAAGTCCGTAACAATAAAGTCGTATAATACGAAATTTTATTCTTTCCCTAAATTAAATATTCATTTTTTTAAAATTGAAATTAACTTTTTTATTTCCTATCATCGTTTGTTCGACAATTTCAAAATTGTTTTGAATTTTGTGTATTAAATATGATAATAACATTAGATTATTACTTTTTAAGTGCCTATTTACTACGTACATTTAAAATGGCGTTTCTGCTATATTGAAATAAACGTCTTTGAAGAATAATTAAAAGCGTCCATTTTAAAGTGTCCAGTAATGGACGGAAGCAAGCGAGAAGAGAAATGTAATGGACCGCTTGCTTACGACCCTGCTGCTCTCTGGGGGATATTAAATGCGACCTCTAAAAGCTACAAAAAAGTATTAATTTGGAGTTTTATCGTAAATGTTGAACTAGTAATCCTTTATAATTCAGAAAAAAACCTTCTATATAAGTACAAATGTGTCGTAATATTTAAAATCGTAGAAATTAAATTTTCACGTGTAAGTAAATGTTTTAATTACTTACAGTAAGTCATAAATAAAATTAAATCTGTAATAAATTTCTAACATTAATTTTTTAAAACATTCGTCAGCGAAATAAAATGTAGAATACGAAGGCAAATGATCCCATTTAACTTTTTACTCACGATTAAGGCATTTTTTCAAACAGGCGGTGCGCAACAATCGACAAATAACTTTCCAACATTACAAAAAAAAACGAGGTTTCTCAATAACGCGAAGCCGAAACTAATTAAAAGGTCTAGCTGAATGTATTTTAGTGGCAGGTACTTAGGGTTCACATAATAATCTTTCGCATTAAGCCAAATGGAAATTTAAATTTCCCTCACGAATTTCGGGATCAGTTTAATGTTTCTGATTTTAATAATGTGTAAAAGCATACGCACTACTCTATTATAACGATTACAAGGACTATTTGCGATCAAAATTTAACGGAGCATGTCCTCTTTATGCATCACTTTATTCGGTCATTATAAAGAGTAAACGTAGTTCTTCGAAGTTTAATTCCTAAATTTTCCTAATTGTAAACTTCAGAAAAAATACGTAAAATTTGGGATACAGATCATTTACAAAATTAAACGAGATTGAAATTGTGGAGAGTGATCCAACGTTGCGGGACATATTTGTCTAAAAAATGTTTACAAAATAAACTAAAAGCTTTCGAAAACTAATGGAGGTTCGTAAAAAATAAGTATATCGATTTTGCTGCTTGCATAGATTTTATACGGGTTAAGGGTCGGAAATTTATTTATTTTTTCGCGTACGTATTACAATAAGATAAGCAGCTTCGAACTTGAATTGGAACAAGCCGAAATCGAATGCACGTTACGAGGTTGACCTGGAATTCTGAAAACAAGTTGCGCGAATATCAATTAAACTGGTGTGAAGTCTAAATTAATCGGACCGATTATATATAAAGAATTAATGGCATAAAAAAGCAGCGGAAGCAAGTTTTCCCCAAAATAATTGAACTGCACCGGCATTAGAAAAGAAGGCCTTGCGATCGGTTTGCATTTCGTGGGAGCCGGGGGTGGCGAGTCGTCTTAGAAAATAGCCTTAAAAATCGGGGAGATGCTAATTTTGTTTTTCAAGAAGCGAGGACGGGCGTTAAAGAGTTATACGCTTATCTTACAATTAGAAAAATTTACAAATACTTAATAGTGTCAATAAACTGTAGTATCAAAAATTATGCATTCATCGATTTTTCAGCGGTGTGCTTTGCACAATCATTATTTTGCGATAAATATTCAGAGTGTTTTCGTACGTCATTGACCCATCTATAAATAAACATTAATTTTATTATAAGCGGCCAAACGAGATCAAGTTCAAACATTTATCATATTATTTGTTTTAATCAAATGATGTACCTATGTACCTAATCACGTCAATTTTGTAATTATAACTTTATAAAACCCAAATAATACACTTACATATAATATATAAGTAGATATAGGGGTCTAGTTAAACTCGCCGCGAATCAACTGGTCGCGAGATCAACTCGCCGTGAGAGGTAAATTTTCGGCAAGCGCGGGGTAATTGTCTGTGTACACGGGGTTAGGTTAAGGTTGAAAGAAAGGTTAATGTCTAAAGTTTTTATGCATAACAATCACACGTTTTAGTAATTTTGGATATTTCCTGAAATGCTTAATTATTATCGATATTAACTAAATTTGGATATTAGCGACAACATATATACCTACATACTTACAAATGCTAGAAAAATTAAGTTGACAATTTTTATTTCGCAAAGAGTTGAAATGGCGACGAGTTGAACGCGCGGCGAGACGAACCGGCGGCGAGATGACCGCGGCGAGTTGAACTATACCCATATTTACGACAATATTAACTTTAAAAAGTCTAATAGGCATTTACACTAATTATGCAAACAAAGTTAGCATTAAATTAGCTAAATTTTACATCATAAAAACTGCTTATTGTGAAAACACAATAAGCGATCGACTTTTTTCACTATTTTTCCCGTAATCAACACCCAAAAAACTATAAAACTCGTCCATTAAATTTGAGACAATTTTACCATCGCGTAATTAATATACATACCTAGTACTCAAAGAACTAATTTTATTTTAAACGGTTTGTGTGTCTAATGTATTTTAGTGTCGTGCTTACAGTAAATATCGGATAAACTTCGTAACTTGGTAACGGATGAAAGTGTTGCATTGTTTTACAAGTTAAAGTTAGCGTGACGAGAACAAAGGAGACTTCGAGTAGCAAAACATTTACGAACTGGAATAAACAAGAACAGAAAAACGAAATCAAAAGCAGAAATTGTTGGTTATTAATTAATTTACTAAAGAATCGACGCCAAAACAATTCAGAATTATTTGCAATTATCTTTTTACCTATTCCGGAAATGTAGCTTTCAAAATTGCTTTCGATAACGTTACAATAAAAAGGACTATATTACTTACAAATTAAAATAATATCAATGGGCTGTTTACTAAAATTTTAAAACTGTAAGTACGTAAGCCTAGATAAATTTTTATTTTTTCCAGATATTACTTACGTTTTAAAATCCAATTCTTAATGAATTTAAACTAATAATTTCGTACATCGAGTCAATATTTAATTGACGATATTCACAATGTGAAAGTATTGTCACTTGCTGGACTCGACTCGGTGAACGTGGTTTATATAATTTTAATGCGTCAACACCGAGGGACTGCAAATAAGCAAATAAAAGTATCGAAACGTGTGAAGTGTGCGAATTGTAAGGCCTTACCTAAAATATACTTAAAACAGAACCATTGTACTAAAAAAAAAGAAAAAAAAACTCCAAGAGAGTGCAATCAAGTGAAAATTTTACGGCGCTTCGTATTTAATCGTACAATTACATTTAAAATGAGGTTTCTGAAAGCAACAATGTTCTCTCGTCGGTTTTACAGAACATGTTAATTCATATGAGAAATAAACTTTGCCTGAAAAAGATTAAATCTTGTGTAACGTTTGGATTTAGTTTTACGTTTATTTAGGCAACTTATAATTACAAGCTCCAAATATTAAAAACTTTAGTTTATTATTCAAAACAATCCAGTAACCAAATTTTACTCGTATACCGAAATAATCGATCGCGAGGAATTTTAATTTTGCTTACAATAAGATAGATGAAGTATAAAAAAAATCAATCCTGTCAAGTTTGGTTACGTAGGTAATTATGTTGAACGAAGTGAGTAAACATCAGCATTCATGGCAGGCCATTTCTCTGCACCAAAAAATGCTTACATCATTGGTATTCTCCGGAGAAATCACGTATATCTGCATTTATGAAACTACGGACCGCGTCGCGTGTTCTTATCTATTCAGCGCGTATGGTAAGCCGCATCCATACATCACCTCACCAAGACTTCCTCAAAATGACGGGCAAGCATTTATTGAACGGTGTTGCTCTACCTTATTGCCTTAATGCGACTCGAAAGTCCTTACGAGTACGTGCATACCTACTTATCTTGAAATTTAGCAGATAAATCGAATCGACGTTAAACGTATTATATCCAAAAAATTACGACGGAATTGGATGTGATTTAATCTGATTTCAAAAAAGTTCGCGAAATCATGCATATAAGTTGACCCTGATTCGTTTTTCAATCGAAATGTCCTAAAAATAGGACTGTTTTTTATACCGATAGCTTCATAAATTTTTATATCTTAAAAGGAATACAGGATTTTATAAAGATATTTCGAAAATTTTATATACCTAATACTAAAATATGATAAAATAAAATAAGCCTTAAAATGTGATTTTTCTAATGATCGCATAAAATGGAATTTAAAAATTTTCAAAAACAAATATTAACAGTAATAAAATTTAAAAGCTACTTATATGTTAGTAATTTAAAGTTTAAATGTTTCTATTTCAAAAATTGTTGCAAGTACAACTTCACTTGTGACTTTCTATTTTTAAACGCACGATTGAATGACAATTTATAACAAACCAACGGGGGTTTCCGAGATAAGAAATAAACTAGGAGGGCAATTTATTTCTAGCATAAGGAATTTACAACTACCCCCCCAGTCATTAGTTTCGTTGTATAACCTATTTAACTCTTATTTAATCGCAGTGGTTCTGCCCATCTGTTGGCCTCACTTCAACTAATTCACCATTATCGTAGGCGACCAAAATCTTTCATAACAAAAACGGTTTTAATTCAAATCAAGAATCATTAAAATTAGGCTTTTAATTATTTTACCTAAATTCGACCCAAACTTTTTATAGTCATACGAAATAATTAACATAAATATTACAACTATTACACGTTGGAATAGGGAAACTAAGCAATTTAAAATAATATAATTTAATGAAAGCTTTCTTGGAAAACAATTATTTTCCCCTGACAAATTGGAAACATCAATATAATAGACCTTCTATTTTAAGTGTAATTAAAACCAGTACGTTATAAAATTATTTTAATTAACCTCGATAAGAAATTGCTCGATTAAAGATAATTGCCTGAATGTAATAGAATTCAAAAAATCAAAGAGTCAAAACTATTTAAAATGTCCATTGTTTCGATTAATCGATCGGCGAGTAATCCAACATTTTATTGAAAACCTAAACGTCAATAGGTCCTATAAAAAATGATTATATTGAAACGAATACACACCTATCTATTAGCAAGTTTCCACGGCAAATAAAGCTATTTTTATTCGTGCTCGGAATAAAGTGTTTGCTATAATTTTCCGGTCGTTTATGAAACACGTCAGTTTCTCGGCCCAATTTAAGAAACCAATTCAGTTGCTCGATATTTTTTTAAATACTTGATATCTGCTTTTTAAGATGTAACGTAGTTTAAGAAGCCCATCGGCTATAGGATACGAGGTAATAAACCAACCGCATGTAATTGCACCTCGTTGCTGAGCTTTCCCGAACATACGACATTTTCGGCTTTCCTATCGTCAATGTTTAATAAGTAAAAAGCTACTTAATTATTTAAAAATTAATGAGGATCGTTAAATGAATAAAAATTTTAATAAGTAGTATTAGAGCTATTTAGGAATGGGTTTTCCAAGAAATAGGTATCTCAAATCAATTTCTTTAAGATTTAGGTAGATATATAGATGGATGTGTAAGTAATTTATTTTTAATCTATCGAGAAATGCTTATTTGTAGAATATTTGCAATCACCAAAATCAGATTTAATAGTAATCAACTTACAGTTAAAAAAAACATTTAATATTATCATAAATAAGTAGATTAAATCTTTCCAAATTATGCATTTTGCAATTTAAAAAAGAATATTGCGTAAATTTCATTACTATTTATAATATTTAAAACACCAATTATAATGTTAAGAGTGAGTCTCTAAAATTAAAGAATCTGGGTTAAATTTAATCACTTTAATTTTCTCAACGTTGTTGAATACCTATAACGATTTATAAAAGAAGTTTAAAAGGTTTTAATTTTCCAAACTATGCATGTAATCAATTTTATCGTAACTTCATTTTATGTTATTTTAATATACCTATTAGCGGTTTATGTGTCACCAAATAATTAACGTGACGATGTTATACTATATAATTAAAACCGAGGTATAAACGTATCTTTCGAAAAATGATACCACGATCACACCACCATTCAACAATAACTATAAGTAATTAAAATGTAGCACTATCTTTAAACAATATAGATAAATTATCTATTAATTGTAAGTTTATTATTTTGTTATAATATAAATTTAGGTAAGTATACAGTCGATTCTTGGCATTTGCGGATTTCACCTTCGCGATTTTTCTCTTCTCTCGTTTTCACGCGAAATATCCTTTCTATATTACTAGATTTTTCGTGCAGACGACATATGAAATTTCCTATTATGAACGTGCGATATACTTTCATATCGGTAAGTACATAAAACTAGCTTTTATTGTTAAATTTAATTATTCGGAGGTTTTTTCATATTCGTGTATCGAAACTTTTTGTATGAACGATGTTCATAACTAGCAATTATTAGTTGACGTAAAAACATAATATTGGCAACTACCGAATTTTCTAGTTAAACTGCTATAAAATATGTATTTAAAAGAAAACGTCATCAGAATTTTGATATTAAAGGGTAGTATTTTGATATTAATCTGTCATTTAGTCGAAAAAGCACAGTTCGTAGTAGGTACCTAATGAATATTTATGTTAGTTGACTTTATAAATGCATATTCATGATTACAATAAATTTCTTTTACATAAATTTGAATACCTAGAATACAAATTATAATAACAAAAGTGCATTTTCCAATACAAGATAATACGGACTTACTGTGTAAACTTTGATTGTGTTTGATCGCGCATTTAACTATAAATTGTATTCTTTTGTGTGTAGATATGTGGTACGTTTCGCATTTGTAATATTTCATAAAACAATGTTAGAGAATTGCTTGGTCAGTAGTCAACAACACTAGCCAACAGGACATTTTGCGACTGCGGTAAAAAGATTGTTTTTTTTTTTTAATTAATTTCAGCGTGTTGAACACGAAAATGAAATTAAAAAACTTAATGCATAAGGTATTCGAATTATAATGTTATTAAAGCCAATTCAGCAGTTCTATACTATCACGTATAATTTACGGTCTGCGAGTTTTATTTTGAGTCTCAAAAAGTCACAAACTCTACAAAATGCGTAAAAAACCGGTTAAAATTAAGTAAGAAATTGATGGCACGCATAAAAGAATCATCACGTGATCGAAAATTTTGCTCGCCAAATTCGCAATCGGGGTAGTTATCTACTAGATGTATTCCAACGCAGCTACTTTCAAACCTATCGCGAAAAGTTTTTAAAAATTTGTCGATCACAGTAATTTATTATTTATCTAATCGAAATCGTTTCGACATATTGTGCGATCCGCTTTGTTGCTAAAACTTTTTAAATAAGTAGACATTTTTATTGATACAATTATTATTTATAAACTTAAATAAAATATGCAAGCAGGATAAAATTTTATTACGACAATATTTTTTTATTGCATGTTATAAAAACGATCGTGTTCGGATCATACGGTTTCGAATGTACGATAAATAAAATTTCATTAATTTTACATATTCCGAAAACATGGTTATAAATAAGCAATTTAATATTGATACAAAAAATATAGTAAAACAGATGCAGAATTTTAGAAATAGATAATCTAACGATAAAAAGCACAGAGACCATATGCAAGTAGAGTCCCGTTTACCTATTTTAATGAGGATTTACAATTTTAGATGTCCGAGTAAAGGGAAGAGATTAATAAATTAAAGTAATACCATAATAAAATATAAACATTTACAAGACGTCCAAAAAGAGAAAGAGAAATCTAATGTTTCCGTAGAAATTACTTGATATCATTACAATTATAAACCACCGCAAGAAATATTTTAAGCAATTCCTTAAAAAAAGAAAAGCTATTGACGATCTGATAAGTGAGAGGCCCAGTAAAGTTATTCATAGAGAACTAAGAAAAGACGATATCGACAGCTTGACAAGCAACGATATCCAGTGTATAAGAAAAGACTTATATCTGGCAAGAAGAAACATTTTACCGAGATTTCCTACAAAAATTAGATGAAGTTTATCAAGCCTTAAATTCTTATCCAGTAACAACGAATAGGGGCGAAATATTTTTATTAAATAATGTCGCGGAAGATAATAAATAGTGATGTTCTCGTATAACACGAATTTAGAGTTTCTATGTGATTTAAAAATGTTCATCTGTTGTGCGAAGTTCTTTTTACAAATGTTTACAATTCTTAGGTTAAAAAGAGATCATTAACCATCAGTTTACTTTTTGCTTCCTGACGAGCGGAAAATAACTTATAAAATTGCATTAAATCACGTTATTCAAAAAGTAAAAAAAAATATTGAAAACGATTAGCACCAGACACGGTTTTTGAAAAAGCTATACTAATTTTGACTAATATCAACCTTGTTGGATGTAGATATGTTCATTTTTTAAATAAAACTTATTTTAAAATTTATAGAATAATTGTTAAATTTAATAACCGTGTACTTTTGTTTCAAATTCAACAAAGAAAATTTAAAACAGGTAGTTGCGGTATTGGCAAAGATTTTGCCGGGAATCTATTCGACTATCATTAAAAGCGATTAGAAAACTTGGGACTCTCTACTCGACTATTCCGAGCATAAAGACTTTGAAGGAATTTTACGATCTGCGAGAAGCTCTACGAAGAAAGACGACCACAACAATAAAATTTAATTACTTATTACACAATTAATTTCTCAATTCAAAACCACAAATCAGGTTAACAAAAGTAATATAAAAAAAATAAAATTAATTAAGTCCGAACTATTGTACTCTTGTAAATTGGACGTCGTCTAATTAAATAAGAAGTAATTATTTACATACCTACTAAGGCATAATTTTGAGGGAACGCTTAAATTGTGTTCTTATAAAGTTAATCTTGCTTGGAATTTCGAGAGATCTTTTGTTCAGTAATCGAGCTTTTAGATTTAAAGAGAAGTTCAGAAAGGTGCAGCTAATTCACTTCAATTCTAACAAATAGTTGCCTAACAGCTGCCCGTATAAATTAAACTTTTGGAAGTTTTTCTTCACGTTACGTTTAACGCACACTATCTGTATAAATACAACTAAATATATTTTAACAATTTCAAATGTTAGCAAATTGTTAGATAAAATTTCAGTTAATTACTGCACTCGTTTTTATAAAATATTAGGGTTCTTATTTTGTAAATATTACTTACGTTCGTTCAAGCGGTAATGAATTAAGGGGGATTTTATTTAAGTTCTTTCGAATTTATTAGTAACGTAGAAACAAGATTTCATAAAGTACCCAATACGAAAAGAGAGAAATAAATAAACCGAAGAGTCAATTCTATTTTTCATTTTCAATTATCATTTCGAGTCCGCTACATTTTTTTCTTAAGTAAATATCCAGTTACCTTCCGTTAGTATATAAGTAAATACATAGGTACCTTATAGTAATGAAAATTTAAAAGAATCGATTCTTATACAACAATAGTGAAATATCGCGAAATAACAACGACCAAACTGTACTACCGCCAATGTAAGCCATTCGTAAGCCAATTATTTGCGAAATATGTTTGTTATGTGAAAAATCGATTCGTTCAGTAAAATTGCGCGCGTTTCAATAATTAGTTATAATAAAATTATTGGAAAATTTGAATTTTTGGGGAAAATAATTTTCTACAATTTTCGTATTTTAAACGTAGACATATTGATTGTCAACGACATCACTAGCACACCTATTTTGTCTTTTGTTTTCCGGTTTCGCCGGAAATGACGCCAATTTTCGATTTTCGATATTATTACATTTTCGGAATCCTCGGTGAATTCGGAACAGGTTAATTAGCGCAATTTTGGAGAGTTTTTTAGAACAACTTAATATTTTAAGAACAAATTTTAGATTTTAATCTAGAAAGCCGCGATTTACTTCAAAACGTTGTTAATCACCTAAGAAATAACGGAAAAACACATACTTCATTTTTAATCAACGTATTTAGTACAAGGTTAGATAAATACAGTTTTTTTGAAAACCAATCCGACGGTTACCTGACCGTTGCTTTTCCTATTTCTAATTTTACACGAATTAACGAATAAAAATGGAGTGTTTAAACTGTGTTTGTTGAGTAAACGATAAGCTATCAAACGGCATAAATGGAATCTGTTCTTTATTGAGTTAAATACTGAAAATGATCATCTATTTTTGCTCGATATACTTACTAAAATTGATGATTCACTAAAGTCATTGTTTAAATTCGACAGTTGTTCGTTATATAGGGCGATTCAGAATTCGTATTATCCAATTACATGGGTAAAATAACAAGACACTTATAAAAACTCACGACAACCCCGCACGACTGGTACATAGCACACAAACAGTTCCTTACTGAGCACGGTTTCATAAAGCAAATATTTATCTAGGTGCCTACTAAATTTTCTTTGTATATCCTAGAACATTGTAATGTGAATTCTGAATCGCTCTGTACAGTAGACAACTGTCAAATAAGCGATAAAGCTCCTTGTCGGCAAGATCCTAACGAATCGGGTAGCTTAAACATAAATTAATTCAGTTACCTATATAGTAAAATTTTCACTGAAAATATTAAAACGTCCCTAACCTTAATAAAATTAATAAAACTGTCAATCGTAGTGTGTCGTAAAATGACTTAATTCCTTGTTTAAATTTGTTAAATAGGTAACGGAACCATACATGCGACGAGATACCTGCCCCATTTATGTCAGGTAAACATTGTCGCGATCGAAGAAAAATGATAATAAAAATTATAGCAAACACTAATGTAAACTAATAATTTCGTACAGGTGGTTTACATTTCGATATTCTTAAACGTCACTATCCACCAAATAAAATCTAAAATTGATTTATAACGGGGATGTCGTGTAACGCGCTAAGAAGACGGCAGTCACGCAGCGTTAGAAATTTATTGATATTCGCACCCAGTTTCGTCGGCAAGAACGTTGTTCGCAGTCTAAAAAAAAAAGCTTCGGTGCATTACTCTTTACTAACTAGACGGGTATTTTTTCAATAGATAATAGTCGCCGACTACTTTAGGTAAACAACTGGAATAAAGTTTCATTCGTATTTTTAGTTTATTTTAACCTCATCCTCGGAGCGAATCAATGGTCTGAAAAAATATACATGGCCTATAAATTCTTATCTTTGATAACAAATCGGGGTTTAGTAAAGGCAAAAAAATAAATGGTTTGAGAGGACATAGAGTCCTTGTTTTATTCAGAAGGCGGTTTCTATGTGGATTTGGGGAATCATAAACTGGAGTCTAGGGACAAGAAATGTACGGTTGAGTCGTTTTATCAACGCCATTGTATGCCACGAAGTAATATAAGGTACTTCCTCGATAACTCAATGCCGAAGTTAGAAAAATATATTACGGGCTCGAGGTGATGATGTTTTTGTTGAAATTTATAAAAAAAAATCACGTTGGTATATAATGGTGGGTTTGTTGTTTTTTTAAATACATTTCGGGTAGGTATTCGAAGATTATGAAGCAATTTTGAAATTATTTGAATATTCGCAGGAATTGAAAAAAGCTAGTTACAAAAAAATGCACTAATAAAAGAACACAATATAGGGGCAATTTGTATATATAGCTTGATATGTAAATAAAAATAATGGATTGTCGATTACCAGGATTTTGTGTATTCTGAAATCTAAATAATTGACATGCGTTTCTCCCCTTCGTGTCATCACATAACCGCACGTAATAACTTATTCTCATCGAGACTTTGTCGGCGTTGCCGAAGTCTAAACGCTTTATATTATTGCGTTTATTATGATAAAAACGGGATCATATTTATTCTCAGCAAAATTAGGGAAACTTTGACAAAATGAGAAATTATGATTAATAGTCTTACCGTATGAATTTCATTTCGTTAAGTGACACTATTATTACAAATTTTGCATAAGAGAGAGAAAGAGAGAGACCTTGTTTTATTAAGATGAAGGTAAATAAATGCTAATGAAAGTTTTTAAAAATGCAAATACTAAAACGTATGCCTATAGACGTAATATATATTTGCGTACTTACGCTTTATGGATACCTGTACCTAATCGTTTATTTTTGTAACCAAAACTTTAAGCTCATCGGTTCATCTAGCTGTAATTAATTATACGATTCAATTTAAATTTGAACTGTAAAAGTAATTATCGAATGTTTTAGTCGAATACGGAATATGTTCGGTAATTCCATGGAAAAGATGGAAAAACAAACTCTTATATTGAACTGATTACTCTGCAGATGTTCCTCGAATTCGTTCGCGCCGATCTTCTCTTTGGTTTTTTTTATGCAAATTCTCTGTCACTACCTATACTTTTGTTTGTGTCATCCATACTTTTCAATTTCGGCTTTATGCTAGTTATCTATTTAGTAGGCATTTTATGTAAGCAGTCGCGACTTCTTTATTTACTGACGTGAAGGCCCGTGGTATAAATAATAGAAACGAAAAGAGGATTTTAAGAGGATGATTACGCTCGCACAGAAAAGCTAAATACAATTTTACAAGTATGTTATCTACACGTTATTTCAGTATCCCAGTATACAAGTTTGCCCACGCCACACTTCATTTCAGTACAGAAAATATTTATGCTTCTCTAGTAAACATTCTGATAAACATCTAGCTATTAAATTCCAAAACATTATATTAAATAGGTATAATTATTCGGTAACTTGTTCGAAATTTACATTCTACAGTATCTGGTTTATCAATTGTTCAATTATTACAACAAATCAGCCGAATAATTCTAAAATTAGTGGCAAATGTTATAACTACTGTTATAAACAGTACCCTCGTAACCACTCGTGTTATCGTGTTATACCTTGTCATGTTAACAACTTGTGGTTGTTGACAAAATGGAATTTATGGAATAAAAACCCAGAGTAACTTATACATATCGATGTGATTAATTATAATAAGGGCCGATCTTTCCATCTTCTGATTATATCTGACAGATATTTCCTTTAGAAACATATCTGTCAGATAAATTTATCAGAAGATGGAAAGATTTGTCCTAAACCTGCATTCTGTTAAATTTTAAATAAATTAAAAATCGTTCTGTAGTAAGTTTAGATCGTATTCAGACAGTTGTATATATTAGGGGACCGGTAAAATAATGTCGTTTTTTTACATTAAATTCAAACAAGTTTTTATTTTTAATCGATGATGTAATTATCCTCGTTATCAACAATCTTTTGCCATCTAGTGTACAAATTTTTAATGCCGGATCGATAAAAATCAATTCGTTTTTGAGCAAAATATCTGGAGATGGCATTTTGGATATCATCCAAATTTTCAAATTTTTTACTGGATCTGGACTTAGAAAACCACCTTTGGCATTTACAAACATCTAATGCACTTGAATAAACATCGTAAATGTTTTTGGTAGCAACTGTTACGTTACTACCCTTGTGAAACTTAAAAAGCATACAATTCCAGATATGTTCCTCTTATAGTATTTGACTGGCCATTTCACCCAAAATTGTAAAAAAAATTGAAGATTTAATTATTTATAAGCAAACAAGTCACATTAACCTTAAAATATCTTTGGTGCGACTTTGAAGTACACAATGAGCTGATAAATGGTAAACAAATATTGATGTGCGCAGAAACGACATTACTTTCCGGTCCCCCTAATATATATTGAATCATTCACTAAAACATAAATACGTTTTGGAGAAGTAATTGTTGCAGTTACTTCTAACAATAAGTTTAATAAGTAAGATACGAATGTTTCACTTGAGTAACTACAATAAAACCTCGTGTATGTGAATCTCGAATTTTTTACTACCTGTTGAAGTAGAAAATTATGTAGATTAATCGTCGGCATCCCCTCAAAGTAACAGTAACTATATCGACGGTAGTTGTGGCAGATTATCGTAAACGACAAAAAGTAGATTTTACAGAAGCGCACATTTTGTATTGTATCGTAGCTACATATAAGAAGATACGTTTTACCGAAATACAAATCGATTTTTCTGGTGAAAAAAATCGGAATATTGATACCAGATTCTTGTTCTTGACATATGATGTCTTTGCCCTAGATCCTTTGATGCATAAGATAGTCAGAGTAAGTCATTTTCGCAAAAAATGGCGTTTACGATAATCTGCGTCGATATGTATTTAAAATACATACAAGTGTAGACAATTAAAAGTATTGTTAGAACAACCACTTTTACCATACATAAAATTTCGACGAAACATTCTTTACTAATTATATGAGGTAATATGAAAGCCGATATCTTGAAATAAACATTTCTCGAGTTTAGTTTACGCAGCGAGGAGATAACGCGAGCAAGACGGCGATACAAGGATAGAGCATGCACGCGAGCACGAAGACCGCGATTCGCTGATTATTAAACGAAAATGTTTTGAGCCCTTATTTTATTTATAAGTATCTATTAAGAAATATTTTTTAGGTAATTAAAAGATGGGAGAAGGTGTACACGTTTTTTTTTTATATATAGCTTCTAATTCAAGAAAGTGACATCCAAAAGTTAGTCTAATTATTTCCAACTTCAAATAGTTGTTATATAAGAAGTACATATATTCTTAAGAAAATAAGAACGTCTTCGCATACTCGATGATACATATTTTCAGATTCTTTAATAAAAAATTGAAAATTTCTATCAATATAGGTGTAATACCTGACCGAATTTACATTGAAATCCCTATATTAGTGCTTGGCTTAATCATCCTCTTAACGTTCCCAGTTTTAATTTTTAACATCGTCATAGTTTTCGTAATTTACCATTATCCGTTTAATAATTAACAAAGACAATTAGAACTTGTTTAGAAAATTGTGACCGTCGCAATATTGTTTTTCAAGTTTATAAGAATCGCAAGAGCAGTACGTGTTTGTTTAAGTATTGTTGTTTGTCGTAGTAATAAGATTGGTGATAAATAAATTGATATAATTTAGAGGTATATACTTCCAGTGTTATAATTATAATTAGTTAATTCCACGCTAAAAGGCTAACAGTACATACACCAAAGGTATAATCTCTCTTAAAGGCTAAATTTGCGATCTAAAATACTTAAACTTCGTTACCAATGCAATTAAGCACAGTTCTAGTGTAAAATTAACTTTGTACGTTATTTATTAAACGTCCTTTTGACCAGTAAAAAAATTTTACGTGTGAACTGAAACTGATTTACGGTAGAAATTAGTTTCACTTTAATGTAAATAGCTATAAATTTCTTTTAAGTGATTTACACAGAATAATATTGATTTTCTTCATTATTTTTTCTCCGTTACACTATAATAGGTAATTTTGGTAACTTTAATGTGTGGCAAGTAAGACGCCCATCTCTAGAAAGTTTATGTGATAATGCATAATAAGACGTTCAATTTAAAAATGTCGTTACATTAACACTTTTTAAGGGTAGAAAAAAACTATCAAATTAGCACTTTAAAAATACAATTTGATAAAAATCAAAGCCTATCATAGAAAGGGAACTAAACGTTTTGTCCGTCCTCATAATAATCACAGTATACTTATTGTTAGTTAAATTAATAAAATCCCGACCTTTTTGGCGAAGTAGTTTCCCAAGTAGGCAATGCACAATTCCAGAAAATCCTCCGTTAAAACCAAAATATACACATAAAAGCGATAATCGCATAAAATCCAAGACTAAATAACACACGCACTCCCGAATCCTACGAAAGGCAACGCGAAACTGAACGGAATTGTTAAAAATTACTAATCGAGCGACTATTGTCGTTTGTTACGCAAGTAAAATGCTTTGTTCGAATTTGTGAAAGTTTCTATTTTATCAAGTAATAAACCCGTGCAGGCATACGATAAGCGGCGCGATAAATATGGCCGCGCGTTCGAATATCTTACGAGGTGAGGCGCACGTATGTTCACCTATCGGTGTTAAATATGTTGTTTACAGCTTGCTTAATATTATTTACAATTCTGCCTAAATAAAAGTTTTATCGGATTAAATTACGAATTGCGATGTAAAAAAATTTAAAGAAAACAGCGCGTTTTAAATATAGACGGACTTTCCTTACTACACTTATTTCAACAACAAAAATTTTCAGCTTTTACCGAATTTTCGTAGAAAATAAAGCTGTTACAGCTTATCTGATGACCGGACCCAGACGAACCCTTTTGAATTTTTTCCGATTTCGACCCCTAGATCACGAAAATATAGGTCGTTCATATACACAATATATAATATAATAATAATATATAATCAATTTCTTATGGACACGATTCCGGTCGCAATTTTGATCGTAGAAGGCTGAAATTTGGACAAAGTATTGTCTTTATGAAAACAAAGGATGACTTCGTTAACCGGCCAAATCGACCGACCCGTTTCAAAATGGCGACTTTTAAAAGTTTTAAACAACGTTATTTCCGTTATTAATCATCGAATCGACAATATGAAATATGTTTTGTAATCGGCATAAAATTCTCTACCGATACCTTTTCTTTATAATTTTCCATAGAATGCACCATTATCGAGATAATCGAAAAGAAAAAAAAAACGATAATTTGTTTTTACTTCTTACAAGTTTCTCTCGTAAATGTTATTTTTAAAAAAAAATGTATTTCTTTCGAGAAATTTTAAAAAAAAGGAGTATTTTAGTATTATAGGAGGGCTGCGCGCGGTCGAATCTTTGACTATACGGTCTCGAATCGTTCGTTGTTAATAAGTGCAGCAACTAAAAATTATTAGGTACTAAAAAAAAAGATAGTTAGATATACAAGGTTGGTTAAAAGTCTCGTACAAAATGCACATTACCTATTTCATTACTAGAGCGATTTTGGAAAAAAAAACACTTCGAATACGCATCTAAATCGATTCAATTACGTTAGTCACCTACATAATTTTTCCAAATCACAAACTGTAGCTTGGACTATCTGAAATAATTTTGTTAATTGTGGGTACAGCGATTGTCGTCGATATTTTTCGAATTGTTATGGCAATCAAACTAAACGAATATACGTCGCCACTTATTGTTAGTTATTTAATCTAAAAAAAAAATGAAATACCTACTCAACATTGAATCAAAACAATATAAGATCTGACAAAACATTTCAAACGAACTACTACTCCCTAGTATTATTTTCGTTTTAAATTCTGTCGACTTTAAAATTACGTAGAAATTTACACATAAACATAAATTTGTACCTTCCATACGTAACATGGTCGTGTTTAGGATTTACAGTTAAATACTAACTTTACTCCAGACCGTTACACTTTAACGGATGTTCTCATGAATTTTAGAGTACTTTGGAAGTTTCTTGCCCAAGTTACTTCAAACAGTTACTTAAATGGAAGCAAATAATACAGACATACATGTATACCTACCAGTTGTTTACCTATTATTATAACTTTCAGACTAATCGTACGAAGGTTATTTAAATAAAAACTTATAAGGCTTTTAATAGCTGTTTTCTCAAGAAGACGTTTGAAAGAAAAATAAGTTTTTTTTTTTCAAAACATGTAGGGTGTCCACTTGCATTTATCTAATACGACCAGAACGTGGACAATTAAATAGAATATTATGCGGATAGTTTACCAAGTTTGTTTTTTCCCTTAAAACTAACTAAATAAGTCTTATGAAGTTTTTAAATGAAAAAACTTTCTCGTCCTATTATTATCTAGGAATATAATATTAAATTATTATTGATAATAATTCTCTCGTCGCTGATCCTCCTTTATGAATTTACTCCTTATATTTTGTATATTTTATTTACAATTAATAACGCATAACGTAAATAATAAATAAATGTAAAAAAAACTAACACGTCATATTTAATTAAATAAATTCAAAGTGCTGACAAAATTATTAAAAAATTGTAATAAAAAAATGTTAAAAACGACGTTAGTTGACAACTAAATATAAATTAATCGTGCACTTCTTTTTTGCTTTCAAATATATTTTGTGACATATTTTCATTCATGAATGCGCACTGTTTTGATAATGTTATTCGGTATAGGTAATTCGTCTAATACATATAAATATCTACCACGTTATTTAAATATCGAAATAAAAAGTAATTTGGGAAAGTCGGGGCGCACGTTTTTGAGAAAAAAGAATTTACCTATATTAATTTAACAATTTTAAATTTTTGAAATTGACAGTCATTATTATGCCAACTAGAAAATCAATTTTTTTTTGATAAGCATGTTTTGTTTCAACAGCGCAGTCGTTTGGTATAATCAAATTTTAAATCTTGGTACGGTTTTAAAAAACAACAGCAATCTCTTGTACTACCAAAACAACACCCTGTATATCTGATATTTGAAAAGAGTGGAAAAAACCGAGTTAGACTGTATACTTTTTGTAAGCGCGCATTTTATTCTAGTACAAAAAGTTTTAAGCTCAAACGTAAAATAACAAAATTTACCCTACGGCAAATCAATTTTTATTTTAATACGTATACATAATACAAACAAAATAAACTTCACAAAATAGAACAAGTTGTGATTCAATAAACGGTCGTTTCAAAAACCATACGTATTAAATTATAATTTGGATTTTTTTTTGTTATTTAGTAATGTACATAGTTAAACCTCTTTTAACAGACACGTCTCAACAACGAACAGTTTTATATTCCCCGAACTTTGCACTAGTTAACCTTCCCTTTAGCGGACACCTCCCAACAACGACCAGTGTTTTCCTACTCCACAGTTGTCTCTTATTGGGAGGTTTCACTGTATTTTTCTTGTTTAAATTTTAGAAGTATAAGTACAGTCTAACTCAGTTTTTACCGCTCGTTTCAAATATCTAAACGAATTTAAAAATTTTTGATATGAAAGGTGTTGTTTTGGGAACACAAGAGTTTGTTATTGGTTTTTTGAAGCCGGAGCTGGATTTCAATTAAGGCTATTTTGCTAGACGTGAATGAAAACAATAGGTTCAAACAAGTGGTTCAAAAGTTAGGGTTTATGAAAGAAATGGGAAAAATCGATAAAATGCCCCGTATCTCGCTTATTAAGTATTTAAGACCCAGTAACCGTAGGTTACTTGGAATCGCCTAGACGTCCTCTATTTACAGTTAACGTACGTACATTTACCTACGAAACACCCTGTATTAATATAAAGGCGCCTATTTAAAAATTTCTGATTTTCTTACATGATCTGTAGGTATTATAACCCGTTTTCCAATAGAAGCTGGAATAGTACCTGGAATTTTTAAGAGAATTAAATAATGAATACATATTACGAATTCATGCACGTTCAAGAGGGTAATTTTGAGCATTTCTTTTAAAGTCACGTTTCTAAAAAAAAATTACAAAAAGTGTTCTCGACAAGTTCAAACTAATTCTCTAATAACCAACGTTCCGCATGCAACGTTTGCATTCGAAACGAAATTTATAGAATAAACTTTGCAGTATGTATAATAGGTAAATCGTTCTATAAACGACAGGCAATAAAGAAAAGTTAACGTTGCGAAATGTTAAAAATTGTTTTTACGAGGCTGCATTTTTATAATAATTGTCGTCTTACAAATTAAGAGCGCTAAATAGTGGTGTCCATATTGGAAAAACGCGAATCAAATTTGTGACCTTATGGAATTAATTATTTAAATTCTGCTTTTGCCAAAATGTTAGAAATTAAGTTAAAAATCTCGGAAGGTCCAAATAAGTAAAAAAAATAAAAGAAAAAATTGTTAACTTCTTGTATAAAAGCCGTGTAAAAAATCTACTAACCTTACGAGATCTTGTATACGGTGAACTAAACACTTTTTCTAAATAACATTTTTTGATAAAACTTTTAGATTTCCTGCAATTTTAAACCGCAGTAAAATTTATTCCAACTTTATAAATACCGGCTACTATACGTAAAATAAGCAATCTGACAACAAAGCTACGATATCTGCATTTCCAGCAGGAGATTATGTTTCGCTGATTCGGAATAATTTGTTGATGTATTTATTAACTTGTGCAAGCACTAGTTTTTTTCAAGTATTTTCGCCTCGCCTGTGATCTTTGGCGCCTTTACTATTCTGGCTCCCGCGACCTAGGTATTCTTTTCAGTACGGATATAAGTAGCGTGCTTAAATAAGCGTTTTGTTTTAAATAAATTTACGAGACGCTCCTATTTCATAATAAAACTACAGCGACTTTAAAATTTAATGTCTGTTATTATTATTCTTCTTTTTATAAAATTGTGGTAATAAGCCAATAACAATAACAAATAATTAACACCATATATTTCAACTCTGTTTAGAGTTATTTTCAAGTGCTAAAATTTTATAATTTCCGCAGTAATAATCAAAAATTTGGGGCAAGAAGGAAACTCCTGGTAGGTACTAATTGTTCCTTATTATATTATTATTATGGCTATTTATTAGGGTCATTGGCCCTAATTGTAAAATTGTAAGTGTATTAAATAACTACAAGTCAATCACCATTTTTCTACTACAGTATGTTAAAAGTGTCTTACAAATTAAGTTCATTAACAAATTCGGTATTACCTATGTTAAAAATCAAATTTAAGTAACCATTACATTATTTTGTACATTAATTTTAACGATGTTCGAAAAATAGTAATTAATTAAAAATTAAAAATTAAAAAATTAAAAATTAACCTTAAGATCATATCATCAAACTAATGTTTTGCTACATTCATTGCAACTACAACCACAGTTACCCGACGTAACCGATTTTGGGTGGAAAATAGATTTGTAAGGAAATCTGGCACCTATACGGTTCCATCATTCCCAAATAATCTAAGAGTGTTAGCATCGTGTGGTTGTAAAAAAGGTATTCTTCTAACATGCATTATTTGCTGATTCATACATTTCGTTTCATCATGTTTTTTAGACTAGTTTAGTAGCAAAGCGTGCACATGTAGGAAAAATCGAATGAGTTGCATTGATTCCTGTAGATGTATGGGACACAAATGTACCAATGCAGTGACAATTGCAAATGTGTCAATGTATAATGAATAAGATGAATGTTAAATTATTAAGGGTGTGTAATATCAAAGCTGTTAATTTAAACTGCGAAAAGTACAATTTTTAACGAAGGTAATACCAAATTTCTTAACGAACTTAATTTGTAAGGCACTTTTAACATACTGTAGTAGAACAATGGTGATTGACTTGTAGTTATTTAATACAATTACTTACAATTAATTAGAGCCAATAGTCATAATAATAACAGACGTTAAATTTTAAAGTCGCTGTAGTTTTATTATGAAATAGAAGTTTCTCGTAAATTTATTTAAAACAAAACGCTTCTTATATTATGTACTTAATTATTAAAATAACGGATAAGGTGTATCTATAACAATTATATTATTATATTGGCATATGTATTTTAGAATTACGTATAGAAGGAGAGAAAGCTACGGCAAAAAATGAGATGGGAGCGCCGAAAGAAGCGACGAAACCCACAATCTCAGCGTGATTCAGAAAATGCAATTTTCACATGTTTTCACTTTTAATTATCTATCTTAATTATAAAGCCGTGCAAAAATATAATTCTTGTGCCGTTGAATGCTATATAGATGAACCAAACTTTTTTAAAGAATAAAATTTTTCGATATGTCCTACTGTTTTGCAGTTATGACAGTATAAACGGAAAAAAACGCGAAATTGAAGTGAACTTTTTACCAGTTCGAACTGAGACATCGGCCCCGAAAGTTATTTTTCTCCATAAGAGCCCATGTATTTCGGGTTTTTTCGAAATTTTTAAACGATTAATTCCACAAAACCAATTACGAATTTTACGGCAAAAAAAAGTTCACCTTTAGTACGCTGAATAACTCTTTCGGTGAAGATGGTGCTCGTTATACTGGACGATTTTTGACGTCTTTTGGCTTTTTAAATAAAAAAAATACGTTCTTTCTGTCTGTCGAGGTTTCATCTTGTAACCTCGACAGCTTTACTACAGTCATTTCTCAGAGCTTCGAGTACTCTACTATAAGTATTAACGAAACGTTTAACGAAATAATAGAAAAGTGGGTAAGTTAAACGATACATTTATAAGAAAAAGTAAAGTTTAGTAGGTAATCGTGTAATAACTTATACCGTGTTGTTACTTATTTTACAAAAAAAATGGAGCTTTTTATTAACAGTTTCTTATGAATCAAGGAGGGTTAGTATGTGGATAATAATAAAAAAAAGCTGGATTACAGATTTAACGTTGCGAGAACATCTAACAAGGATATCAGAAAGTTTATGTGTAATTCAAATACCCCATTTTATATAAATGTAAACTTTCAAGAATATAAAAACTTTAAAAATGAACTGTAACAGTAGACAGTATAAGAGAATGAAAAATTTAATTCAACTTTTTTATAACAGCTAGAAGTAGGTGTTTAATTTTAGTTAGGTGTATATCGTAACGAGCACGAAACGTAATTTGAATTTTCCGAAAATCTTTTTGTCGAATAGAAAATTACATGTTTCGGAAATAAAATGCGCTATCGAAAGTTTCGTCTATTGATCCCTCCGAAATAAAATTAGCCCATAAATGACACGTCCTTAACAGCGCCGGCTTGTTGACTTATTATATTTCGTTTTTGCCTGTTTTTTTTTCTTCGAAATAAAAAAACGTCCCGCAAAGCCGCAAAAAAGTTATTCTTTCGCGTTTTCTAAAGACACAAATGACTTGACAACCAAAGTGCGCAAAGAATTGTGACTTGTTTTGTTCGTTTTGCGTGAAACGAATATTCTCTCTCGGTAAACATGACAGAACATTGTAGGTATATCAACCCCAGAGTTGATTTGATTAGGGAAAATTCGCGAGTATTCGTGAGTTACGAGTATTATATATATAGTCGAGACGATTTTTACCGAAGTACCCAATAGAAAATGTTTAATTGCCTTTGATTCCAAATTCTGTGTATAGGTTACCTACCTATCGTGTTTTGGGTAAAAAATAAATAAATTTATCTTAAACCATTCCACAGAAAAATCTCGAGTTTTATAGATAAAAGAAATTTCCTAGCGTATACTTCGGGGAATTTTCTTTTTTTATTTTATTTTCATTAAATAATCATCTGGCTTGTGATTACAGATTCCTTTAATACACCTCAGAGACAGTAAAACATGAAAAGTTCTTTAAAATAAATTAATTAGTTATCAAATAACGAGAGAGCGTACACGGCCACGCTTTTTTCAGGCCCAAACTTTAATGTCTCTACGGGGATGGAATTAAAATAAAGATAAGCGGTTTTAAAGAAAAAAAATAATGAGAGATTAGCATGCTAACGAGTTCGTTTCTCAACACTTTTAATTTCAAGAAAAAACGTTAAATAAATTATTTGCTCCGCCGTAAAATGTTAAATAAGAATAAATAATAAAAGTTAACCTCGACAAATTGACGGACGGAGTTAGTAATCAGTTAATGGTGGAGTACGTTATTAAACTGTCCGAAATTTTCCTGGATAATTAGTTTCACGTTTCCTCCATCAACATGCATCGATGCAAAACATGCGATCAGAAATAGAACAGACCCCATTTTATGCTTTCTACTATCTCTCATACTCATCTTTTATGTAAAACATAACTGCTTTTTTACGAGAATGATAAACTCGCTTATCTGAGATAAGCACTATCGTATTTTGAATTAAATAACCTGCGTCTAATGGCTCATAACCGCACAAAAAGTCATCCGTGGAATTTTTATATGCGAATTTAAATTTCGAAATCGTAGAACCGCTTAATTCTTTTTATTATGAAATATTGCTAGGCAGTTACGTGAACAAGTTTGCAAATTTCCAATTAAAGTGTAGAAAATGGGCGTGCGCTCGTAGGTGAGATCGCAATTACAATAATTAATTTTACAAGTTCGTTTGTATTATACAACCTATAGGTTACATACATTTGGGTAATTCCATGTCAAATCAACCAAATTTTTCAAAAATCTGCAAAACACCATCTCCGGTTTTTTTTAAATTGGACACTATTAGGTATATCGTGTTATTGTAAAATAGCAAGTTTTTGATATTAAGGCCCACGCATTTCCAAGAAATTCGTATTTGAATTTCGAAGATTTTGACAAACACGGTGTTGCATAAATTGATGTATCTCCGTTAATATTAAATCTAGAGAGTTTTTTTTTACATTTTGTTCAGAAAACTGCAGAGAATGTAAATAATAATGGATTTACTATATATGTATTATATAATTATTAGTGAGTAATCAATAGATGTAAGAATTACCTACTCGAAAAAAAATTAGAAAAATTAAAGCTTCGATTTCCAAAAAAAAAATATTTCCAATAATTATATATCATAAAGCTGTTATTATTTGCATTCTCTGCACTTTTCTGAACAAAATGCAACAAAATAACTCTCTAGGCTCAATATTAACGGAGATGCATCAATTTGTGCAACGACATTTCTTTTTTTATTAAGCAATTATTAAGAACAACAGGACGAAGCATTAGAAAAGTATTTAAAAAATGTCATTTCACCCTCCCCCCCCCTAACCATGATTATATTGAACTTATTGTTAGCAAGCAAGAGTAGGTATTATCTTCGAAGCAAAAATAATACTATATCTTTTTCAGTAATATTGCCATATTAATGTTTTTTTGTGTTCGAACACATTTTTTTTTAACAAATTACGGGGCGTATATGTGTATAAGAATTCTTTGTATTGGAGAGTAAAACAAACCAGATAAAATGGATGGACTACATTCAAGGGCGATTTAATAAAATGTGCCCAAAGAGATTGTAGCAAATGGACGTTATCAATCACTAGCATTAACAGACGCCTCGAAAAGTAAACCTACGTATATATTTTTGTTTCCGTAATGTATTTTATATTTTTCGAGATTTAAAAGATATTTATTTAATGGGAATCGAAACACGTTCGGATACAAGGCATTTTTGTCATCATTTTCCTAGTTTTAATATAAAATACCTATTTATAGTATACCAAAAAAAATTTGCGTTTGTTTGATTTAATAAATTTAAGGAAATTTCCGTCTCCCCGTTTTTGATCGAGTGGCCAAACTAATTTATTTAGAGTGTAGAAAGAGTACTTACAAATGGTATCTTGTTATTTCAATCGGCTTTAAACTGTCAGAGCTTTGATTAACTAAAGCAATAAACGTCAACCGGCGTCGCACGCGTAAGCCGATGTCGTCTTAATTTTACAGCTTCGGGATGAGTTTTCAAAACCTTCATTTTCTCTTAATTAGCGGCTACGAAAATATAGTTTAGAGTTGCGTTTAACGTCAAAATTGAAAATAAATTTATTGCAAGAAAATTGTCGCGTCATATCATATATTTTTGAATCCTTTAAAGTTGTTTAATTCAATATTTTTCCCCCAGATCAGCTCCCTCATACTATATATTATAAAATCCACCCATTTTAACTTTTCGCAATATCGCATCATATGTAAAGTGGAAAAGTTGTAGGATATATAACTTTACATATGTCGAAAATCAACATGAAAAACGGGTAGAACGACATCGAAAAAAAAAACTTTTACAAAATTAAATATTAGTTAATAGCGAAAACCCGAAATTTTCTCGTCAAAGTTGTCGCTTATCGAGCAATAGATGCTCTGGGTTAATGAACACACTCGAAGTCGAGTGTTAATTGTACGATGCAAGGGCAGGACGAGATTAGTCGAGAATAAGCACTTTCATTCGCATATCCAAGGAACATCTAATTTCCTTTGACTCCTTCATTTACACACAAGAACTGCTTAGAAATAATATAGTAAGTCGCACCTTAAATTTAACTACACTAACACTCGGAGAATTGCTGGAATTTAGTGAGTTATATAGTTATACCCCCATTAAAGTACAGAAGTACAAATATCAAGGTAAAATATTACTCTGCGAGGTTTTCCGGAGGTTCAAGATTTAGTCCTGGTTAGTTTTAATTTAATACGCGACCAAATTTAACTTTGTTTTTGCACTTGATTGTTTCTAAATCTTAATTGTTACAATAAATCGACCCTAAAAAAAAACGGACTCATACGCAGCAGTATTAATTCTTATATTTTTACAAGTAATAAAAATGGGTGTAACACCTACTCCCAATATTTCTTCATTTCATTATACAGGGTGATTCATAGATAATGCGAAAAACTTTAAGGGTAGATTCCTTGTCGAAAATTAAGGGGGGCCTTTTATATAAAGTTTTTATCGTCCCTTTTCGTAGTTATTCAAAATGGGAATCTCTTGATGTAACGAGCGACAAATGTTAAATGTTTACCTATTAAACAAAGTTATAGCAGTCGTGGACAAGTTCTGACAACACGGACGACGCTATTTAACCAATAAAATATCGATGAATATTAATATGTTTATGACCACACGTTTTTATCGTTATCTTTTTTATTCGAAAACTGTAGGTTTTGCGGGAAAAATGAAACAGTCAAAAAATGTTCTAAATAAAGCAAGCTTTCAAAATAATTACTCTCCAAAAAGGTATTTAAAAAAAAAGCCAACAGGAATTGCAATTGTCATCTCCTTACGAAGATGGAGTTTGTTGAAAATATTATTATGGAGGAACGTTTTTGATAAGGTCAAAAATCATCTACTAAACGTCCATTTCTAAAATCTACATTTCTCCAAGTTTGAGAAATCAAATAAAAACTTAATTTTACCATTCCTAATTTAAGGGGTGTAACTCCGAAAGGAGACGCTTTAGGAAAAAACTTTATAGGAAAGCCCCCCCCCTTAATTTTCGACAATAAATCGCCCCCCTTAAAGTTTTTCGCATTATAATGTGTTTCTAATTATTGCAATAATTATTATAATTATTGACTTTCCTAGTTTGCCTTTACCTTGCCTTTGACATAGAAAGGAACGAACGTACCAATATATCGTATATACCTTACGAAAACGTCATGTCTCAGGTTAATTATTAAAATAATTAATTTAATTCCCCGTTAAAAAATAAGTAAAACGACTTTAAACAAAATTTTATCGCGTCGTAATATTTTTATATTCAATATTGTGGATACGCGAGCTCGCAAATTTCTAGCCGAAAAACAAAAATTATTTTAATAAAAGGAAAAATATGAAACTTCATTCCGGAATACTGATTTGCCAGGTAAATAGGACCCTTTCACATAAACTTCTTTTATGGCGTATTTTGTGTTGGGCGAAACAAATTTGGTAAAACTAGGGGATATTCGCTGGACTAGAGAGAGGGCTGTTTCTAATTTGAAACCCGACTAAAACAATTTACGATAAAAGCCCAGCTGGAAATTTGTAATACCTAACAGTCTTTTCGATAGGAATTATTACATCAAACTTTCGAGACCATCTTTAATTTTTAGTAAATGCCCATATGTGAAGGCATAAAAATATTTCTGATAAAATAATATATTATATAAAAATTAATTAGATAAATTCTTGATTTGTAAATTGTAAGAACTAAACCTCGTTAAACGTTATTAAGCATGAACATAGGTAGGTAATTATTTATTTCTTTTACGTTCTTCATTTGTATGAATTGTTGATTAAAGTTTAAATTAGAAATTACCGTGTCGAATATTGATAATAACGCCGCAGATATTTCATTAACTCAAAAATGTCTACAGCTTCAGTTATTTAAATTCAGCATTAATACCTACCTAATTATGATCTCGGTTTTATTAATATTTCCTTGTAGGAAATTTATATTTATGTCGGTGGGTATTTTGTAATAAAAGCATATACCTAAATATAAGTACCTAAGTAAATTTTATACGAATTAAATTTCGAATTAATTGATAAACGTTCGTTTAGGATAAATAATTCTACAAAAATAAACTGCTTCATTTTAAATGTAAAATCAATTACGTTTTTTAACCCGTTGTTGTACTGTCTTTTTGGCCTACCAAAGCACGCCATTCTGTAACAAATATGTTATTTTTAAAGGCCTGTTAAAAAAAATTGTCAACCAATCGCAATTGAGATTTTCATATGTTCCCATGGCGATAGCATGTTAACAAAGCATTAAAATTAATAGATTCTACAGAATAAACCCCTAAATCAAACTTATTTACAATGTAAATATTTAATTATTTATTGTAGGTACTTAATATCACGTATAATATTAATATTATCGATAAACATTTTTGATTTTACTTATTTATTTTATTCGGTGTGGTAGCGGCTAATCATTATTGAACTTGCGATTTATTGAGGTCATTAATTTTGCTCATACAGGGCTTATGTAATTATATGTGTTAGCAGTACAAACAATAAATTATTAATCTCCGTTGTATTGTCTTTTGTAACCCAGTAATAGAAAGACAAATATGTATAAGCACAGATTTGTAAACAGCGAACAGCGTTTTTTTATTTACCATTACATTAATAATCGCCGGAAATACTTAGAAGTAAAATTCATAACTGGAAAATAAATTTGGGTGTAGGTAGGTAACCTACTTACACGTGAAACATGTAAAAAGAAACCGTTCAAGGAATGCATTATAAATGTACATAAATATACGTTATTCAAGATAGATTCCCATCACGTCATTAATAAATGTTACTAAATTGTATATTATTTTGTAATATTCAGTTTTGAACGTGGCATATTCTATCGACGATTTATCTGCACTCACGTGACATAGCAAAGACATAGCATGGTTTTACCGATGACGTGGATTGGAACCTATCGTGAATAACGTATAGGTAGGTAGGTATATCAAAAAAAGAAAAATTTAATTGTGAATTAATTTTAACATCTATTTAAATAAATATTGAGCAAATTCAATAGCTTCATCGAATTTCGTCGTTGCTTTTTCTTTTATAAGCGACAGACATATTTAAATATTATCTTCATTTTAAAGTCAAAGTACGTTCAAAATAAAACGTAGACTTGCAGAATCTTGTTTATTTTGTTTTGTTATGCTCAAAATTAAATAATTTTACATTTTAAATAAGAATCGCCTACTTAAGGCATTTTTTATAACAAAAATGTAAGAGAATTAAAATAACGGTAAACCTTATTTGGAAACTTATTTCTTAAAAATGTTAATTATAAAAACAATGATCTGATTAAATGAATAGGTACCTACATATCTACATGATACAAAAAAATACGTATATAAGATGCGAGGAGAACTATTAGAAATAAGAAATATATATTGTTATCGATTTTAGATGAGCGTGCCGGACACGCTAACATGATAACGTAATATACGTTTAATAGAAAATGACAATACAAAGAAAAGTTGAATCGAGACGTCCTCAACTTTTTTCAGTTCTTTTGTGTTTACAAATGTAATGGCCCTCCAAGTCCAACACAAATTTTTTCGGATAAAATATTGTAGTGTTCGATTGTCGATAGCCGAGTACAATAATACAAAAAACTGTTTATATCCGGTTATCAAATCTGATCGTATATTATTGTGTTTGAATTATAGTTGGAGATATTAGTTGCTTTGAGGATTTCTATTACAATTTAAACGGCGTTCGGCATTTTCTATTTTTCGCAATAGAAGACCGGTCTGTTTGTAGATCTAGATATAATTCTAATCTAAATAGCGCCGTACCGCGCAATTAATCTTCGTTTTTGAGATCCCTAATTCCACATATCAGTCATTTGTAGATAATAATGTACGATAACTAACATTAATTTAGTTTTACACGATTTGTTATTATATCGTTTCGTTATTATTTGGGATATCTGTATTTTTTTATATATAAATTTGTAGTACTATACACCTGATATTTATATTGCCCATCTATATTTTTGACAAACCTTAATAGTTTTAATAGATACACACAGAAACTGATGTAGGGGCGCGTAAGTAACTTCGGAAAAATAAATATCTTCAGAACCACGCAGAACCATACAAACCAATAAACGGCGAAACAGAAAAACTGGCGATTTTATTACGAACATCTGATGCTACCCACGAAAAACAATATTATTGTCAATTTCTAATGTTTAAAAGATAAAATTTCAATTTGTGTTTACCTTTATTTTTAAAATTATAAAAAACAAAATATTTCTAACATAAGATACATATAACATATAATTATTTAATTATTTTAATACCTTGCCTCAATAAAAAATGATTATTATGTATGTTATACTTTAACATATATTTCGATATTTTATCGAGGACTTCTTCAGTGTTTATACAATAAACTTATATTAATTAAAGCAATAAAATTTTGTTAATTTTGATAATTGTCAAAAAATTAAAAGGTCGAAATATATGTTAAAGCATATAATAATAATCCTTTCTATTGGTGCAAGGTATTAAAAATAATTATAATATATATAAAAAAACCTCAAAAAGAATTCGAAATATTTATACTGACAACATACTGGTTGATAATTAATAAATACAAATTTAATAACGTTTCACTTCTTAAAATTTGCGAATGGTATTTACATTTTTAGACACAAGAAAATTTACGATAAATGTTTTTTTTGAGGTCTACGTTAGCAAAAAATCGCAACTTACTCGCACCGTAAAAATGAGTTTCAACTCTAACCTTCAAGCTATGTATATTATTTTGTAGTCATTAACGAAAATGATATTCTAAGATTATCTACAACTTGTTATACGCATACAGTCGAGCAAAAAAAAGCGCACAAAAAATTAGGGGTAAGTTCCCATAATTTTCTAAAACCACAGAAAACCAAATCAATGAGTTAAAATCAAAACCTGAACTCGCATATAAAGGAGTTTCTAAAATTCGGAAAATGAGAGTGTCCGAAAAATTCCTTTGAAAATCTAAAAGAAATTAAAGAACCCGATGTAAAACTTAAAATCGATTTGTTTTAAAACTTTATTCATTTAATTTTATCGAAAAGTAAAATTTCTTTTTACATCTTTTCAATGAGAATTATTGTCGCTATCTGACAATGTTCGGCACCGTTTACGTATTGACGCGAAATCACTTTCATCGCCAAAAGAGATAGTCAAATCATCAGTCAGCGCATCAGATCTGCGTGGTAAAGACGGGACTTTCACAAACCGAATTAGAAAAACGTTGGATTTTGAAGGCTCGTTCAGAATTTGTGTTATTAATAAGACCAAGATTTTGCAATTTATTGGAAAGTATAGTTATGTACCGCATAATTTCAAAACCGCTATAAAAAGTGATCTAAATGTGCGTGTGTGTAATTTTGTAGGCGTTAAAATATTAAATTAAATTTTTCAAATTAGTTAACGAACAAACGTTAAAGTGTTAAAAATTATTTACGGTCACTTTTCGCTGCATTAGAATTGTAAATTCGTTAACTGTTAAATTAAATTTTAATTGTAATTTTTTAGGTATTAATAAATAATTCAAATAGGGCTACGAATTTTCTGTGGGTATATTAATTATATTAAAACACTCAGCACCTACTTATATTTCTCGTGGAGATTGAAATTTTTTCAAATAAAAATAATAAGCCGTTTGTCCATTTTCGATTTAAGGGCGATCTGACGCAAAATGAAATTTCGCATCTCTAAGAAACTCCGAGAAAATAAATATTCCCTGTCTGCCCCTTGTCATTAGGTCAAATCTAACATTTTATGATCGCATTTATCAATGTGCTACACACGCCTGCATATCTCAGCAGCTTCCTACACATAGATCTAAATGGAAGGGATGTGCGCGTGCAGGTGCTTGAAAATAGAAGTAAAAGCAATTGTCAGTTCCTGTATATCAGTCATCGACTTATCATATCATATTAAACGTAAACGTCGAAGCTAAAATGTGTGACGCCTAAAGTGTCACAGGTTAGTTACATCAAAAGATACAAGGTTATTTTTTTTACAGATCATATTAAATGATTCACTCAAAATAAGTATGTATAAAATAAATATTTTTATATTTAAACAAATCGGTTTGAATAAATGTCTTAAAAATTGATTAAGTTCCTTTTTTACAAGATTATAGATCAGTACTTATACATATTATGTATGTATATGAATAAGAGATTAAACTTTAAAAAAAATTAAAAAGCTTTAGAGTCTAAAAGATTGCATATTTTTAAAATTCCGTCTCCGTTTAGTATCAAGTTAATCTTGAACTATAAAAATCCGTTCGCGCGCAAGCCTGATTTTTAAAAATATTTTCTAGATAAAAAGAATCCTTTCCTGATTTACTCACGCAGTCTGACTATAATAAATTTCCCTTTATTTTGGATATTTGGATACAAAATGATCACTAGAAGTCGATCGCTACACAGTTTTGGTTCCAGAGGTTCATAAAAAAAAAACAATAATAATGCAAAACATTAAGAAAATGATTAAACAAAATTAATACTAATAAATTGTAAAATTTAAGTAAAGACGCTCGAAATCGACGACTGATTTTTTAACGCAAAAAATCGTAAAATAAAAACTTCGACTAATTGTAACACTATAAAGGCTAAAAAATTAGAAAATCCAGATATTTTCATGCAAAAAAAAATCTAGTCGGATTAAATCCGGAATCGAGACAATTATTCCCATTTTTAAGCAACTAAAATTTATTTCCATAAGCACTCGAACATAATATATTTTCGATCAATCGGATTATATAGATTCCCCATCATTAAATAAGCGAACAATTTTAACGGCCATTATTTTATGATTATTAAAATAATTTCGCGACAAAAACTGTCCCCTTTTGCGTTACGCATAATTTAGCGCCAATAAAAGTGAAGAAAATCAATGTAAAATGGAGACCGAAACTTCGCCCCATTTTAAGACGAAACACTGCTCAAGATTTACGAATATTAAATTTTTAATGAAAATGCAAAAGCCGATTTTTTACGCAAGTTTATAAATATTCAAAAGCCGTTTCGCATCACAGAAATTCACAGTCTATAATGTTTAAGAACGCTCAAATAATAATTTACTAAATTTTTCGTTAGGTGGGCACAGTAAAATTTATTTGACGAAACCGGCAGGCAGGGACTTGGGGGTTTCTTCGTGCATTCTATACTGGAAATTTTCGTGTTATGAAACAACCTTTCGATATTTATAAATTTAGAAAAAAAACTCCTATTAAATATACACATCCAAGTTGTTCGTAATAGTTTTTCCATGACAATCGGTAGGTACGTTAAGAAAATTAATTATTTTTGAATTAAATTAGTCTGTAAGCTTGGAAGCTACCGTTATTTTGTTCTGGATATATTAAGATACCTATTCAGAAATACCGATGAGTTTACTTTATAAACAAAGTGTTGTATACGTATAAATATTATTGTATATTCTTTTCATTTAAATAATTAAAAAAATTATGTCCTGATTGTTTGTTTAAAGTAAGATCATTGTATTTAACATGATATGAAATCCTACAGTTTGTCGAAGTAATAATGTAAACTATTATCGGCTTTTTAGGATTACCTATTTACTTATACCAATCTATGTATGTTGGAGGGGGGAGGGGGGTTACATATGACATGGGGCATCACCGGTCATTTCAAATTTAAACATTTTTAATAATGTCGCGCTAAGCGATGCACAGGTCATAATATTTATTTGCGTTTGTCAGTGAAATTAATGTGTTTTCGTTGCGTCTTCGTTGTAGTTATTAGTACCTATTGAAATAAACTTGTTTTAAGTAGGTAGTTGTCGCAAATACACTTAACAAAAAAATATTTGCCCATTCTTTTGAACATGTCTTACGTAAACGACAATGTTGACTATTTTAAGAATTAAGCTTCTTTTACTAAAATTAGATTGTATAGTAATAGAAAACAGGTAATAGTATTACATGTTAATAAATTTAATGTAGATTGTGCCTGTAATTTTGTTTATCTTTTTTAATTAATTTAAATTACAAGTTATGATAAACACTCTGTTTTTTAATTAAGAATAACACAACTAATTCCAGCCAAATAACTTGTAATATACATAGGTAGGTAGGTATATTGCTGCTCGTATTGCGTTCGATAAAGTTAAAAATAAAATTTAAAGTAAATAGGTACTAAAATGTCTTTTATGGTTACTAATTTTAGAAATTTCAATTCGTAAATTAGGCAGATATTCAATCTAGTTAGTTATCGGAATATTCGACGAATTTCCACTTTGTCATATTTATCTAATTTTAACACGCGAAAATTAAATGAAACCTCATAAACTGATCGCGAATCAAATATGTTTATCTCGAAAACGGTTGGAGATATGCAAAAATTATTTATTATAAAAATTGTAGAGTATAAATGGGACGGTCTGATGGTGACATTGAACGACCTGGAAACTTATCGATTTTGGCGTTATAGGCCTAAGTTATCTTTTTTTTTTTAAATTGGATTGGACATTTCTGTGATGTTCAATCGATAACTCGTAAAAAAAATTTAAATGTTCTATTTGGAGGTATTTTTCGAAATAACCATTCGTTTCGAAGATACGGACCAAAATAAAAATTTAATTTTCGTAATTTTGTACCTACAATAAAATTTTAATATCTACCGGTAAAGTGACGACGTTTTGTTATACAAAAGAAAACTTTTATCGACACAGTAACCGACCAAAAAAATTACAAATAAGAAACGCCGAAAACTAAAGAAAGCTCATTAATTCGACTAGGAACATTTAACAGGATACCATCAAGCGCACTTTCATTAACGATCTCGACGAAAAATAAAAATCTTAAACACGCCCACTATAAGCTTTTATTTTAAGCTACAAAAGAGACTAGAATTTAATATATGTATCAAAGTTAATTTAAAAAATACTTTTAGGTAGTTCATATCTAGAAGTAAATATAATTAGACGACTATTATGCACATACATACTTACATAATATACACATCACTTCTGGTTTTATTTTATAAATGTGTCATCGATTAGAATACCTTTAACGCGCTTTTTTGTTAGTAATGCTCGAATGTAGGTGTGTATTATCGCACGTAACAATATGTATCCACTTAATAATACATACAATTTGGGTATGATATGGTTCTTTTGTGCCATTAAGTTTTGTATTTTAATTACAAATTAGTTCTTAATTAAATGATTACGCACTATTGTGCGTAATCATTTACGTATACGTATTATACGTATTCAACAAAATTCCTTTTAACCACTTGGCAAGTGAAACGATTTCGATGCATCAATTAAAACATCAATGTTATTCTACCCCAATCGTTATTCTTTTTTTTTTAATTATTATACCGCATGTCCACAGCTCGGGTGCCCAATAAGCGAATGTTTTTGAGAATTTACACCGATTTAAAATAAATGTGGGTAAATAATTTAAAAAAAAATGTCAACGACCCTTTTTTTTGTAAAAAAAACAACGATTTTCCTGTCCAATTTAGATATAAACAAATTACGATGTTGTTGAAAACATCCAAAACTCAACAACATTTCGATTGTTAACGAGAAATTTCAACGATTTTCCCAACAGACTATAGTTTAATGGAGAAAAACTTCTAGAATGAACTTCGAACGTTTCAAGTTTTTTCTTAGAAATCATATTTTATTTTCATCGATGGATCTAAAATGCCTATCCAACTAATGGAGAGTTCTATATGTTTGTTCTTACTTTTACGAACTCCATAAATGTTTCAGCCATAAATATTACAAATAGTGAACTTCGTCGGACGAACCGAAATATATTTTAGGAATTATTTCTGTTTTGTAGAATACAAATCACGGTCCCGCTAAACGGTTTCAACGATTGTTTCTTTATTACCTACACCGGACCAAGGATTAATTTATTACGAAAATTGTTCCGTGCATTATTCGTGTAAAATACGTGGATAAATTTGCGATTCCGAAATTAATTTAAATTACAAAGTTTTAATTTAAATTGGAAAATATTAATATGAAACTCGATTGTTTTGTGTATTACTGTAGTATTTAGTGCAGAAAATTCTAAATGTTATGAGAATTATGGAAATAAGAATCGTTTGGTCGAATTAATGTATTATTCATTTATTAGCGTGTCTTAACAATTATTTTCTGGGAAAAGCTACAGAAAATCCCGTAGCTTCTGGTGGTTTGATTCTTACCAAGATCGCGATGTTTCTTTACATATACTTTGCAATTCAAATTGAGACGACTTCCTAGGGGGACTGTGGCAGATTCCATGTTTTCTAGTCATAAAATAAACATGAACTCTGGATAAAGATTTTCTAAAACATGTTTTGTTTTATTATCTCTTAATATTCCTTTTGAATTACCCAAATATCTTTGGTCTCCATTTCGTTTTAGTTTCCCTTCTTTACGATAGAAACGTTAAGAAATAACTTTACATCACTGCTGAATATAAAAGTTCTTGCGATTGCTATCAAAAGATTTTTTGTTATTTTTGGTTAAGCACAGATCGAGCATTTTTCAAGTGTTCTTTGTGTTCGTAAACTGCCTATATCACCTAATATTTGGACTAGATGCAATTTCAATTTGCACAACGTCGATATACTTATATTTATATAATAATAAATTGTCTAAATTTGTAGTAGAGGAAAATCAAAATCTTTATATTTTTGCCGTCCGAATATTTACACGAAGGAACAAATTCGTAATTTAAACTGTCCGGTTTACATAACAACAACATTTTTAAGGGAGTTTATAAAGTATTCTGAAAGTTTATAAAAGCTTATTCCTGAAGTGATGTCACGTTCTTTGCTTGTTTTATGCAAAAATTTTTGAAGTTATAATTACAGGCTTCTGCTTTGTGTAGATTATAATATATATCTGCAACTCCAGGATGTCAAATGTTAAAATACGCCTTGTAAAAAAGGTATACCTAGGTAATGAAACACGGAGCTTGTTTAATTTAGTTTATTATAATTAAATCCGTAATTTGTTTTTATTTGCTGTGTAATTTATTTAATAATACAAAATATAGTCGAGGCATTTTAGGAAATTCGACTCAAGTAATTAAGTATGAAGTGGAGACTTGGCAAAGTTGTTAATTGCGCCTTGCCGACTAACACGTCGAAACTTTCCATAAATCCAGGCTGTGCTTCGTTCGCGAAAATCTCGTTTGCGGTTAATTTTACGACAAACATGCTTATATGATAAAGTAAACTGGGAAAAATTTCCTACAATTTACGTTCTTATCATTTTTCTGTAAAGTCAATAGTTTCGGCGTGCCAGCTTCAGAAAGTCTAGTTTACCAGTTCGAAATGTTTTGCATTGTATTTTGGAAAAAATTGGAAAAATTATTTTATTTCGTCGTACGTAAAATACAAAATATATTTTTTTTATAATAAATAAAATAAGAAACAACATTTACTTTAAATTTTATCGATAAAGTTTCTCGTTAGCATTTTTGCAACACGTCGGGAATTTTTATTACCGTCTGAAACATACTTGAAAAAAAAAGAAAACGAAAATCGAACTAGTGGCTCCTCCTGTGGTATGCCGGTAAAAGTTTAAGCGGCGGCGGCGGCCAACTTTATGATTTCTTAACTCCCGTCTGCGGAGGAACGTTTTCTAACGAAAGTACAAATTTTCATGTTTGAATCGAACGCTAAAGTGTATAATTTCTCTATGCTAATTCATTAACGTCGAGTCACCTGGTAGAGTAAACTTTGCGAAGCTGACTCGTCGAAACTATTGATTTTACAGAAAAACGATAAGAACGTAAATTGTAAGAAATTTTTACCAGTTTATTTTATCGTATAAGTATTTTTGTCGTAAAATAACCCGCAAAGGAAATTGTGGCAAAAAAGTCATTTTTGACGTATTTTGACGGCTGAAGCACTGAACTTTTGACATGTTAGTCAATTAACAGCTATGCCAAGTCTCCACTACCTATTAATTACCTAAATCGACTGAGTTTTTAATTTTTAAAATGTCTCGACTAAAAGTACGAATTGATATGTCTATCAAATAAACTAAATAAACGAATGGTATATCGGAAAATGTATAACGTTCGAATTATAGGTGATTGTTATCTACAATTTTATTTGTCACTAGTAAAATCCATGTTTTTTTTTAAAGTATTACATTATTAGTCAAGTGTACATATGCTGTTCTATTTAGTGCAAGCTCGTTTAGTATGTAATCAATATAAGAATAACAATGGGACGAAAGCAAAAGTTTTGGTCTGAATAGGTCGTTAAGCAGAAGTCGACACAACTTGTGTTAAATTGGGATCGTAGCGTGAGATTGGTGAAACATATATAACGAATAAATTAAATTAAATCGTTGCTGTTTCGTTTGTTTGCGAAAAGAAAATAATTTTCGTGTTGTTTAATATTAATAAACAATAATACAAAAATTATTTTAATGACATATAAATAAATGGAACATTTGTGTTAAATTAATAATTTTCTCGACGTCGCAGGTACATATTTAATTTATCACGTGTTCGAACGAATACGAATAAAAGTGTCAAAAGTTCTGAAGAATTTAAATAAAACATTTATTATCGATTTATGTAACGGTGTAAAATATAATTTAAACGCCTTTGGAATAAAAAATTTTGTTTTGTTAATGCTTTTGTTTTCCATCGAGGACCGAAACGCGAAAAATACGACGACTTTCGGCGTTTTACTTCTGCAAAATCATTCCAGCATTTTCGATTTTGATTAGATATTTTGCTGCCGATAAATTGAATATCGTGTGGTTGGAATACTGAAAAAGTTGGCGTGAAAGTAATGAAGTGTGCAAATTTGTTGCTGTGCCGTATGAAGTTCGGTGACGCGGTCATAATTAAATTTCGGTAAATTGTCGTGCCCTGGAAGATTCATCTCCAAAAAGTGTTGAAATACGATTTAGAGAGTTGTTCTCTGGAGACGAGTTTAGAAGTTTCGAAAATATTGTTCAGTCTGCGAGTGAAGTCGGTTTATTATAGAGGGACGACGGGACTTGCATATAACAACCAGACTGCGCCGCAAAACGACACCTCGGCTGCAAATTTCCGGCGCTTCTCGTGTCCAAAGAAACCATTGCAATATCATAACTCTCCATATAATAAAGAAAAATGTATTTTTACTCGTATTTATGGCGAAACTTTAATCTCGTATCAACTGTAAAATAAATTAAGTACTACCCCTTGTATGTGTGTTACCTACCGACGTTGCATATTATTCACATTTCAACATATTGATATTATATTAAAGTAGAAGTTTTATAAGGTATGTTTTGATCGCGCGAGTCCAAGTTTAGAAAACGTACCGCGAGAACTTTTTAACACTCGTTTCGGTGCTATAATGAGCTCATTATAGACGCAAAATATAAAACATATTTTAGAAACGCACGAATTCAACAAAAGTACCTGTAATACCCATTCACCACAGTCTCTACGAATATTAAAAATATAGGATAACTAAAAAATTATTTTTTTTAAATTTTAAAATGGACCCTATTTGATTTCATGTCAATTCTGGCCAAAACAGATAAGATATAGTTTATAGGTATTGTTTATAGTCCACAAGTTTGAAGGTGCATTTTGACTGAAAATGTTCATATGACATTTTTGCGATGTTATTTGAATATACAGGACGTGTCAAAAGTTCTGGGACGCCTTTTCTGAGTTTCAGAAACGGGAAGAAATGACTAAATACTTCAATAAAAAAATCGGTCAGATGATCTATCTTTAAGGCTATTATTAGAACATAGCGACCATCTTAAAATTTGCCATATTGGATTAAGGTCAATATTGTCAAATAGTAAGTGTGTCGTGTTTCATATTAAACAAGACCACAATTTTTTCAGAAATATATTGTCGTGATCAGATTTGACACACGACTATATTTCTTGAATGCTCAGCACTACCTGAAGATGCTCCGAGGAAGTGTTTCCTTTATTTCTTTTCAAAACATATTCATCAAAATGACATATATGAGTTACACGAATTATTTTTTTATTTTTATAAATTACACGATTGGAAAAAAAACCAGAAGTAATTTTTGTACTTTTGGTTGGTACATATCTGTACGTTGAGAAACCCTCCGACTGTACAAAAGAAGTTATGGTCATCCCAGAAAAATCGACACCTTGTTAAGTTTATGGTTGCAATTCTAGACAATGGAGAAATCCTTGAAGCAGAAGGTTCATATTTTGGAGATGGAGGAAATAATGATGCACAAATTCTTCTTAGCATGCAAAAGAATCATAATGGATTTTATTCCAAATTTCGTCCAGGAGATTTAGTTACTGTAGATCGTGGCTTTAGTGATGCCGTTTCAAAGCTGTAGGAATACGAATACATTGTAATCGTGCCTGAATTTCATTGTTGAATTCATTCAATTCAACACAATGATGTTATTCGGTCGACCGTCCTTAGATATGTTGCATATATATTTCAGAATCGCATGCACAATTTCAAATGCTTTCTTTGGTCCATTATTCACCGAATCTGTCTTCCATCAAGGAATTGCCGAAATTGCTGTTTCTAGACTTAAAATATTCAATCAATTACAGCAAAGATTGGAAGAGACTGGATTGTCAATCGAAGTCTTGAAAAAGATCACTCTTGGTGTGCATCAAACATACTTGGCTCCGTTTTATGTTGCAGAACATATTAATCATATTAGCTGCTAACGAATAGTTGCTCCGTAATGTAGCGTAGTACCATTGTATATGGAAAAAGTATAAACTTCTTGCATAGAGTCAAATTCAATGAACACTTTATAACTAACTCTAGAAATATGACGAGATTTTAACAATTCGGTCTCTTTCAATCTTTGCTGTAATTGATTGGATATTTATTGGTGTTTGTCGATGCCTACATGTTCGATTCTCTGGCCATTAAGTTGGCCGGCCATTTTACTTACTGCTAATGTATTAAAACTTAAAAATAATAAGTTAATGTTTATGGTAATGAATTAATCATAGTCTTTGCATATTGAATGACGTCAAGACATTTGGGTCGCAAATGACATTTAACACCTAGAAACTTGGAAAAGTGACCAAAAAACCAAATCACAAACGCAATATGTCCGCAACAACCAACGGTTCTTTGTCCATTTTTGCATTCGCAAGCCCACCCAGTTATTGAAGCATAACCTTCTTCCATAGAGTCAAACTCAATGAACACTTTATAACTAACCCCAGAAACATGACGAGACTTAAGGTGAACCTTCAGCAAAGTATCTTGAGCTACAGCAACGTGTAACTCGTACATGTCCTTTTGATTAATAAGTTCTGCAACATAAAACGGAGCCAAGTATGTTTGATACACACCAATAGTGATCTTTTTCAAGTATTCGATTGAAAATGTCCGGAAATTGACTATTTCTCGAGGAGCTACTTTCCTCCAATCTGCTCCTCTTTGAGATTTTAACAATCCAGGCTCTTCCGATCTTTGCTGTGATTGATTGGATATTTCAAGTCTAGAAACAGCAATTTCGGCAATTCCTTGATGGAAGTCAGATTCGGTGAATAATGGACCAAAGAAAGAATTTGAAATTGCGCATGCGATTCTGAAATATATATGCAACATATTTAGGTATGGTCGACGAATAACATTTTCGAAAAATGAAAATACATTCTTCAGACGACCAAAGACAAGTTCGACTACAAATCCTTTCGTTGTGCAGCGTCTTGAATAGTTGGCCTCGGTAGTTGTAAATTGAGTTTTTCCATCAAGAAATTCAGGCATGATTACAATCTATCCGTATTTTGAAACAGAACGAAGTAACATTGTGAATAGCTAATACCACTAATTCGGTCATATCTCTGATATCGAGTAACTTGTTCGTTTCATTTTTATATATGTTGTAAAGGACAGTTTCCTACGTCACTCAATCAAAAATTAACAAAATCGACTAGTGCAATCCCCATTTGTTTCTATGTTAATTAAGAGGAACTTTGAATCGTGATATCTCCATTATTAGACCTTTCGCCCAAAACAATTTTTGGGTATGTTGTAGTGCAGGTTTCAGTATATCGATTAGTGTATTTTGGGTGAAATCGCATAATGCAATCAAAAGATATCGCAGTGGCCAAAATGTATATAAAATCAAATAGGAGCCTTTATACGTTTATGTCGGATGCTATACGTATTTCGTAGCACACTCAAACTACCTATATTATATATAGTACGCGGATTGAAGTGACATACTGGCGTACTGTGACTGGCGAATATCATTATTCAAATGAAAATGCAATAAGAATACGTGCATTATCAAATAGTCATAGAGAAAGAAAGATACCACCTACTTACTTTATCGGACGTACCTATATTATTTGATCATTTTTATGCATGGAATGTTTCTTTTATTGCAAATTTTACAAACGAATATCACATCCCAGAAAGGGAACTCATTTATCATTCCGGCCGTATTCTAAATTGCTACGTATTTGTGAAATGTCACTGAAATGGAGAGTCATAATTGGTACAGTCACTCTTAAGCGACTTTTCCTTTAGTAAAAGAATCGACACTAAGTGCCCGGGAAGCCTGCTGTTATTGGGGTGGAGTAAAAAGAAACCGATAAATTTACTTTCGAGAAAGCTCTCAACGTCGATTTACTAACTAAATAAAGTTCTAATGTATTTTTGAAAAAGTGATTATTTTATAGTAGAAATGTGGCAGTTAGAGCATCTAACAATATAGATCGGTCCACTTACTCGTTGTTGATGTAGCGTTAATTTTACGGGAAGATTTTTCCAAAATTAAATCTCGTTTCGCTCTCGTTAAATTAAATTTCAACCGTCACGAAAATCCCTCGACAATCGATCATTTTTTGTTCTTTTATTAAATATCCACTTACTCTGGTCGGGTTGGACAAGACGGTTTAAGACAAATTGGACAAAAAATAACTCTTTACGAAAGCGGTCACACATATCAAACATGACAGGAAACAGGATAAACGGTTACGATTTATTTAGAAATCTACTTTATTTCAAAAATAGTTGAAACGTGTCCGACCGGAAATATTTTTATAACCACATACGATTTAGGTTGCGATTTAAACTTTAATGTCAATAAGCAGCTAAATTGTAAATAAGTTAGAGCTGTTGTCTGTATTCATTATGCAAAACACAATCAGTTTTGGAGGGATGTACATCTCAACGTTGAGGGACTTAATTTGCATTTTATTTTAGACTCGACGTGAGATAGAAAAATTTTGGCATTTGCATGCTTAATAAATATGAACATGCGTGTACTGCTATATACGATAAAATAACGTATTTACAAAAATTAACCGACGAAAATATTTATATTGAGCCGAGCTTATTACAAATTTTCTTTACCTTCTTATCTTTTCTTTATATAAATTATAGATACCTGCACTAAATATAATTTACAATTAGTGAATATTATCGTTAACTATACATATTCATAATTGTGTGATTATATTGTCTAAAATATTTCGACGAGCAACTAATTAAATAATAACTAGTTAAAATAGTAGGTAAATGTAACGGTCAACTAAAATTATCCAAATATAAAAAGATCGAATCTTCTACGATTTTTTTTTTGCTTAGATACTACTATCGTTTTTTTTTTAATATCGATATCAACATGTTTATTTTTTTTTAATTTCATATTTCTCTCACAAGTTACTGTAAAATAATTACGTTATGTTACTCTTATAATGAACGACAAAAATAATAAAAGTAACATAGACATTAGTCGTTTTTAATTTCTTTATCAAGAATGCGATTTTTTTTGTATAGGAAAGCGAAACTAACGATTTGTTAATTTAATTTTAAGATTAAAATTTAAGTATTTAGTGATCAAAACTTATTTGTTTATTATTTTTTTAATTTATACTCTGCTTTCTATAGAACAACTTTATTGTTATATGTAGGAACAGTCATGTTCATATGTTTTGTCCTGCAGGGACGAAGGGTAGCAGTTGTTTTGCAATGTAAAAAGGAACACGTCAGATAATAAATAAAAACGGATAGTAATATTTTCTTGAGGCTTTTACGATAAAAACTAACCCAGGCGACGGGACAAAACATATGAACTTGACTGTACATAATATATAGAATACAATTTTAATATTTAAGTACTTACTTAAGTATAAATACCTAACTTTTATAATTTTATTAATTTTTCATTTATTGTATTTAAAAATGTATAGGTATTACTTATAAAGGATGTTTCATTGAGGATGGGCCAGTCGGCACAGGGTTGGCTACGACCCCCATATATGTTACGAGAAATTTGTTAGTTTAGAAGTTATTTAAGTTTTATGTATTTTTTAGTTAAACTTCGGTTCTCACCCATAAGTCTCGTCATTTTGGCTAAATTATTAGTATTAGTCGCCCAATAATGAACCTATTATCCTGAATAATATTTTTATTCGAACCAAAAGTATTTAAAATTTTTATTAGAGCAAAAATTATTCCTTAACTTTACAACACCCTGGCGAAAAATAAAATGATAGAAAAAAAATTGTTAGGTATTCATCTTAAAAACTTCTCTACTATACTAACAATCAACCCTTATCAATTTTATTGAGCTGGCCCCATGATTTCACATTGAAAATTGTGTGCTTGCAGTGTAGATAATATATTAATTTTATTCCAGTTGTTTTTTTACTTGATTTTTAATTAAGGTCTAACAATAAGAAAATTAAAGAAAAAAGTAAATATTGTCTCTTAACAACACTAACTGATCCTACTGGGAACCGTATCGGGCTACGACCTTAAAAAATGACGACATACTTAGTAGGTACTAATATTCAGCCTACTATATAAAGATAGGATATTCGAGAGTGCGAAAAACGTTCAACGCCGCGCAGTGACGTCAACCGTGAGCAGTAGCACGTAACAATATGTTTAGAAATTTAAAAATAGTAAAAATTATAGCCATGTAGGATAGATGGAAATGATATGGAATGCGAAAAAGGTGTGATAAATCAGTATTAATGCGTTCTCGCTAATTATTTAGTTTGAATTTACGCACGAGTGACGTCGAATCCTCTCTTCAATATGCGCTGAACCGCCTGCAGAACCTTTATAATTATTATATCGTGATTATGTAGTTTAGCCAGAATGACGAAATTTATGGGCAAAACCGGAGTTCAGCTAAAAATACATAAAATCTAAATAACTTCAAATCTAACAAATTTCGCATAACATACGAGAGTCAAATCGATGCGTATTGAGGTTTTTTATCACTCTGTGCCGGCTGCTCGTCGTCAATTAAACACCCCGTATAATACTCCTATTTACGTATCCTACCTATTTAAATTAAATTTTCTTGAATCAGCATTATTGTGATTACTAACGTTTATTTTTGATATTTTATTTTATTAGGTTTCTACGGGCACTTTGAGCGTATAAATATATAAATTAATATAATATATAAATATCCTCTATAATATATCCACTAGTTGATTGTAATATTTGTAGATAAGGGGGCTAAAAATAATTTAAGACTTTGAAATATACCTACTATAATACCTGACAATGTGGAAGATGAAAATTGATTATATAATCCTCATAAGCTTCTTGCTCTCGTAATTACTTACAAATTAGTTCTTTTGTTTTATAATAGGCACGTTGTAAATACATACATGAATACTAAACACGAAGATTCGTGTATTATCTTCACTCCTCTATAATTAGATGTAACTGAACTAGGGTAGGTAGGTAAATAACTTGTCGATGTAGGTAAACAAAATTACTATTTTGTCACCGTTAACCTAATAATCAAATACAATTTGACATAACGTTTGCATTTTAATACTTTATCTACACCAATAAATATGGTTTAACGCGTCTAATTTTTCCATTCTTGGAAATGCACAAAAATAGGTACCTATAGCTTATCCAAACCTATATGATGTTCACGTCATCAACAAAAAGTTACTAGATTGTTTATTTGTAATTCGGTTTAAAGTTTGGAATGTGACATATTCTATTGATGATTTACCTGCGCACATATTAGATGGTATAAAGAAAGACTACAATTTATTAGAACTGTCAAAATACGAGGTACGAGGTGACAGCACTGCGTGAAACGTCATCATCTAGTAACCTTGCATTGATGACGTGAACATCATATAGGTTTGGATGAACTATATCTAATAATTTATCTAAGATATATTTTGTATAAACTAAAATAACAATGATTAACATTGTTAAATAACGTTACCTATACATATCTGAATTCACAGACGCTATAACAATAATTTAACAAACTAATGTTGAACAGCTATTTACCTAACCCGTCAACTGCCAAAGTACACAACAAAAACGAATCATTCCGTAATAATCTTTTTCGGTACGGGTTACGATTAATCTCAGTATTGAGTTTTTATAATTCGAAAGATTTTAAATTGGACATCCTCAAAAAAAAACCTTATTATACCGAACAACACTGAAACTTGCCCCGATTTAAAACATAGCAAATATTACGCTTTAGCTAAATTTGAAACTGAATGCAGTTTTGTCCTATCACCCTAAACTTTTGTGATAGGCTTTTTGTCGTCGTTTGCGAAGCAGAGACGCATTAGGTGAACTATGTTGCTGCGAACTTTCTGGGAATTGCTAGGGCAGAAAACTATTGTGAACTAGCGGAAACTCCACTAAAGGCGTACAAGGAGATGGGGTGCAACTATGTTCCTGAAAATGCACTTATTTTTGAATAGTTCGCTTACAGAACGTATGCGAAACTGACATCATAACAATGGGTTTCTATAAAATTGTATTTGTTTTGACGTCATTTTCGCATACGTTTTGTAAACGAACGAGTCAAGAATAAGGCCCTGGGGCCTTTTTTCCGTCTAACCTAAGTGCCGGCAGCGACGAACACGGCGAAAGATTCCACCAGGATATATGTCACAAGAAAAGGCGATATAGGTGGTCATCACATAAGCTGGTTTCTAATTACAAGACTAAGTCTTCAAGAGAAACGTTTTAAAACTGCGAGGAAAGTACTTAATTTGTTTGTATTTTTTGGCATGTTTGTAACAATCTTTTGTATTTATAAACCTTTTCTGACCTCATTTTTCGATCAGTGCGTCTTCTTCAATGGGATAATTAATTTTCAACCCTTAATATTTTGTGGAAAAAGAACGCTAGAAAATTAGAATTTGCTACAATTTTTAGACACTTCGACAAAATTTTAACTTTTAGTCCCCCCAAAAAAAAATAGTGAAAATCGCCCGCCGAAAAAAATTAGGGACAAGAAAAAAAGTTCAATATTAAACATTTTACGATAACGTGATTTTTTAAGAATATGCAGTTCGATAGAAATAATAATTGAATCGACAATTCTTATTGTTTATACGTGTACCAAATAAGGCGACATTTAATTTGAACCGTATTGTATACAGAATAAGGTTTAATATTTACGTTAATAAAACTGAATCGAAAACACATTTACGTACGTTCTACATATAAATAAATATTTAAAATAATTAGAGACTTACAATTTGTAAATTGTTCCGCTACGGTCGTCGACCCCGACACAGATAAAGATAAAGTTATAAATATTCCAGTTCTCATTCCAAAACGTATCATAAACAATGGTAAGGTCTTAGAAGTTCGATCGATGCGACATTTAAATAAAATCGTCAAATCGATTACCGGGTTTAAAAATCAAAAATCCAATTTGTTCACGCACACAAATCGCGATACTATTATTGGGAATTGGCCCGAAATTCCGCACACGAACATATTAATCACAAATCAAACCCGATCGTGTTTTGTTTGTGGTTTTCGGTTATTTTAATTGCTTTAAATTTAAAGTTAGGGGCTCCAAATAATTTAAATAAAATATGCAGGTGTAAAGCTAAACGATACTGCAGCCACATTATTTAAAAAATATTTGTGAAGGTTCTGGTTTTGGGTTCTGCAACTTTTTAAAATTTGCCTTTGTCGTTCTGTTAGCTCATTTAGAAACTCGTATGGTTATTCTCGTTGCGACATTAACGCCGTAAATTAAAGAAAATGCTCGAATAATTTGCGAAACCCGTCGTAAAAAAAATCAAAAAATAAATTAATTAATGTAATTATCTACAATGACAATAGAAAAGATGATCAAATGACGTTTTTCGGATCTAAACCTGTGCCGACGTCGCGTAATTAAAAGCAACATTTTTCCATAGTTAAAGAAAGTTCTGGGGGACTTTGGAGGACATCCAAAGAGCCCTCAATGCCCCTAAAATTGACAAATTTGAATTTATTCCATATACCAAATAATATCTGGATTCTAAATGAATCTATAGTATTTCTAACACAAAAATTGTAGGTCGAAGAGGAAAAGAAGCTATGTTCTAACAATAGCCGTAAAGGTCTGACCGATTTTTATTGGAGTATTTAATCATTTCTTCCCGTTTCTGAAACACAGAAAAGACGTCCCGGGACTTTTAATGCACCATTTTTAATTAAAATGCACCCTCAAACTTGAAGGCTATAAACCCTTGTTTTACCCTATCTGTTTTGGCCAGAATTGACACGAAATCAGTGATAACGAACAGTGTTATATGACGAAAATTAATAATTTTGTTTATTTACGTAATAAACTAATTACTCGCGGTCGCGCAAGCACCGTTTAGGTTATGTACTTATTAAATAAATAAGCAATTTTCAAAAATTATTTCAATCGAATAATCTCATAATCTATAATTTTATAAAACAGTTCTTATTGTTAACTATTGTTGATTTTTATATTAAGTATTATTAAAAAAACGTTAATTTTTAAAATGTTATTAAGATTTAGTTGATGTGAATCGGTTTGTAAATATTATACTCGTCAAGCTGAGAAATTATTACTTTTACGAACAGATTGTTTGACGAAATATTGTTATTTTGTTATTGTTTAACAAAAAATATGTTTTATGACATACCGAGTGGTCCTCGCCATCTGTTGCGGTTATTCGTTAGTAGGTACGACACTTACCTGAAAAAAATAATATAATATTAGTTTAATTTTTATAGGTACGTGACAAATTATGGATTTTTTAAAAACTAAATAGGTCGACTTTCACTAGTTTTAAAGAATTATTTGGTCGTGAGATCAACAAGTTCTCACAAAAATTTATTATCTACCTATTATTACTAACATACTAATTTTATTTATTTTTTTATTATTAAGTAACACAATACTATTTCAAAATGAAAGAATGGCTTCAAAGCGATAACGTTTCTGGTTTCGATATTTATTAAACCGCAAATAAAAAACAATGAAAAATAAGAAAAATTGAATAACGTTGAGCTAAACGCTTGGAGATCTTTTAAAAAGTTGTAACACGATTTTTGGGCAACAGAGGATAAAAATTATAGGTATCTAATTGAAAACCACCTGTAAAATGTCCCTTAGTACAATCCACGTTCTGTACCTATTTTGTTAGTGACGAGCAAGGAAAGAAGAATCACCAGGACATCTTAACAACATAACAATGTTACGAAGATAAATGGACTTTATAAGGGGAGATATGGAAATAATCATACTTATAAGATGTTAAGAAAATCGGCTATTTCAAAAACGTCCAAACAGCAGTGTTACGTGTATTTTTGTAAATAAAATGCTTCTTCTTTCAAATAAACATACTTTCACTTTTATTTTGACTTCTATTATGCATACTTTTTGAAATAAAATAAAAATTAATATTCGTAACTCAAAATCCTTACGGGATGGAGAAATTATGTAAAATCAGTAACTGTCAGGGTGCTTTACGACATATATTCTAATCCACCTACTTTAGTATTTAATCGAAAAACAATTTTAATTTGTTGACTGATGGTTGTTGCGCCCGATTTATTTATTTATTTTCTCGAGCATACCGAAAGGGTTGAAAATATGAACAAGATCGAAATTTAAAAATTTTGAAAAAATCAGTGCGAATCGAGCGTTCGAAAATTAAAGTTCGACCTCTAATTTATGGTTGTGTAAATAAGACCAATGTTTTGAATTTTCCAACCTTGTGAAGGCGCGAATAAATATCGGGCACATCCCCTCCTTCTCATCCTTTAGGGGTTTGAAATAGTGAACACGACAGTGAACACATTAGTTTGTTTTAAGTCAGTCTAGTTAATTCCGAACAGCGCAACCAGTGTTTTTATCTATTTGAGAGGTATTTTTATTAATTTCAATTGCTATTTGCGAGTACAAGAAAACCTTCCTCAATTCGCTTCAAGATCTGTGAAAGTGAGTGTGAAGCGTTTCTTTCACGGCTGTTCGCCTTCGCTCCATTTCAAGTATAGATCCTTAGGGGTTCTCGCGGACTTTGGAGGTCCAAGAGATGATATCGACGGTATAGTTACACAATATAATTTAACATTACCAAATTTTTATATGCCTAGTTAACGATGCCATATAAAGCCGATCTCGTTCGCTTACACGAAGTAACCGAAAGTTACAAAATCCTTTAATTTTTTATACATAGGTAGGTTCTTACCTATTTCACAACTGATTACAATTTGAATTATTTAAATAATTTAAATTCTACTTAATAAGATAATAAGAGTTTGTTTTATAATGAAAAAAAATCATAATCATATCCATAATTCAGCGGTAGATTGTTTTAACGCAAATAAAAAATCCCGAACTAATGAAATTTACAATAATCGAAGCGATATCAGAAAATAAGATCTGAAATGAATTCGCTTTTATTTAAAAAAAAATAAGAGCCGCGAAGTTCTCTCAGATCTCATTTGCAACGTCAATTTCATATAGCAATTATATTCGCAATGATTTTCCCTCGAAGTAAAATAATATTAAACTTTTTAGGTTGCGTGCATTTCTAAGTCCTTAACTTTCTCATTAATGTTGATTTTGTAAGACAGCATTGTAAACCTCGAGGAAGTCTTCGCTGATTAATAAGGAAAATAATATGTATTTCGCGAATTTTAGCTACGACTTCCATGACCTGTTATTAGAAAGACGGGCGGCGTATTCGAAACAATGAAATAAATTTTTTAAATATTAAAATAGCTGTACCGAGTTGAATGGAAGTTATCCATTTCAAGGAAGACAGTTCTTAATTTGGGAGTAGACGGACTTGCTGATGGATGAGTATCTTTCGTGCCGGAAAATTTCCATTCGCATCTTATTTAAAACTGTACATCATATTTTTCAAACGTTATAAACGACCGCATTAACAAAACAACAATGTTTAATGACAAAAACTAGTTTTAATTTCCGTTTAACGTTTCAAAGGAGGTCATATTTCAATATTCGAGCGATATTAGTTGCAGAACGAAGAAGCCGATCGCTATTAAAATCCCGTTAATGATCGTTCTGTCATGTAAGTAAGAAATTTGTTGCATAAAAATAAGGTTATCTGGAAGTTCCTTTGTATCACGAAAGCGAATTGATATTGTCAAGCAGTTTGCTTCTAAACGTGTCCGATAGAAGTGTTTTTGTGCTGTTCACGAAGCTAGTCGGAGTAACATGTAAAGTGACGGTTTGCCATTACTCGAACGAAGCGATCGATAGACTCTCGCCTTATCGGTCTACTTCCACAAAATAAATCTCGATGTTCGTTCGATCGTTCATACTTCTCTTCACGTTTCTTTCCTCGCTTTCTTTTAAATAACCTTCTAGAAAAAGGTAACCATGTCCAAGTACGATCGTTTACCTCATATAAATGTATTCCCTTTTCCTCCTTGACAATAAAAATAAAATGTTCCCCTGCCCGAAGGTTATAACGGTTTGGAATCCAAGCTATTAGGAATTTATCTTCATAGATTTCGTGTTTTTTTTTACGGTAATCATAAGAAATCGGTGTATAATGTTAAAAGCCCTAGGACTTATCGTTTATTAAGTGCTGCATATCCGGTAAGAAATGTGAAGGTATATTTTCAACAAATACCCAAGTGATTATAGGTACTCTAAATATTAATTAATTTACCGTTTTACGTTGTACATTTTCTTATATGCAGATAAAATGTGACATGTTTGAATGGTACCTAGGTTGAATAAAATATAATGGTCAAATCAACAGAGATTTTTTCTCATTGTCAGGCTAATTGAAGAAAAATATATCAATCTAATTTAAGAGATTTAAAGTTTAGAAATTTATACATTATCTGTGGGACCTTAAGCTAAAGGGGTGTTTACGACCTAGCTCGGCGACCTTTCTAACTCGAAATACATGTAATCTTATGGAGTTAGCGACCAGGTGGCGATCTTCGGGACGTGACGACCAGATCGCAGACGTGGCCAAGCACAATTGCTGGAATACAGTTGCTCGAATGGAGAATTTCTCGAATTATGTAGTAGCGAACGTTTTATTCACACTTCGGGAGCGTAAATTACGCTCTATTTGAGGGTAAACATTCGTTTCGCCAGACACGTCCATTCTCAAAAGTGAGCAAAAGGGGGAAAGATATTTAGTGTTTCGCTATTGTCTAATGCAGTCAAATAAGTCAGTGAGCTTAGGTTAGTGTAGATGAGGAGAGCTTAGACTACCGTAGATGAGGTGTAAGTTAGTGTAGATGAAATAGACCAAAAAAAAATGTTTGGTTATTAGTGTAATATGGGTAATTGTCTTAAAACACATCGTCTTACCAATTTTTATTTTTTATCTCTGAAATAGAGCATAATTTACGCTCTCGAAGTGTGAATAAAACTATAATATCTACATAATTCGAGCCGTTCGAGCAATTCTCGTAGAACCAGTAAATACAGCTATCTACACAGAAAAGTCGTATTGTCAATCATAGTGCGTCTTCTGGTTATAATGTCTATGCAACGTATAGGTGTTTATAATATAATCTTTCATAAAACTCTATTACTATAATATTTTTCAATTAAATTTTATTACTCATAACTTGAAAAAGATATACCTATGCGAACAGTTTCGACTTTTATAGCGTGTCATAAGGTTTGCGCCCCACTTAAATTGAAAAAAGGTCGGAAACAACGTGCGGCATGAAATGTTTTTATCGTATCACAAATTTGTAGGTATACGTACAATAATAAACCAATAGGTAATAACCGACATCGCTCGTTGTTGCCATTAATAATGAATCAAGGTAGATTAGATTATGTAAGGTGGTCGTTGAAAACCTCGAAGGGTCCTAATTCTAACCGAATTCAATTCCTGTTTATGTTCCGAACTTTTTACTAAATATCAAATTGAATTCAATTTGTGGAAATTGAAGGTTAAATTTGTAGGTAAATAGGTTTGAAAAAAGAAACAAACCTAAATTTACTTATAATTGTTATTTGCATCTTAATTTGAAAAAGATTTGAAACAAAATTAATGTATTAGGGTACACTTTTATAACATCGATATAAAGTAAATCTCAAATTCTACTCCTCCAGGACATATTTTGACCTTATTAAGTTCTAGTATAGCAACGTTCTTACATAAAGACGGTTATTTCTTTACTTTATATAGCCTCCATTTTGTTTATTTTATTATTAAACTTATAAATTGAGTTTTAAGTTAATTTCATTTTAGTAGATACGTATTAAAAGAATTCCCGACTTATTGTTCAAGATAGAATTTTTAAATGATTCAAAAATATAAAATAGACATTTATATATTCTAATAGAAAGTAATACAGCAATACATCGGTTCCAATGCACGTCATCAATAAAAAGTTACTAAATTGTATATTTGTAATATTCGATTTAATGTTTTGAAAATTTGTTAGGTGAGTAAAATTTTCTATAGTATTAATATTAATGTAGGTATACATAATTTTAGTAAATAACATCAGAAAGCACACAATTTCCTATTCAAACTTCACCTTTGTTAACCAAGCTTTTACTTGATGTAGGTATTTGAGAAATATTTTGATAAGGTTAATTTTTAATTTGTATTAGCGGAGCGTTCCTCCTGAGTTATTAACTTAATGTGGTATTTTCAGTAACAATTAAATTGATAATATAATCAAAACCGCAGAAGTTTATAACTAATTAATATTTAATATGTTGGAATGTTTATAAATAGCAGACCATAGGATGTATTAAAATGGGCCATCTGATAAGCACTTACAAAAATTGTATGGCGGTTATCAAAATGACGAACTAGATGTTGCCCCCTTATCCGTTACACCCAAAGTTTACGCCTCGAGCTTTGCAGGATAAAATACGCGCAAACTTTCAATTTTAGATAGATTCAAAGAAACTCTATACAAATAGGTGTATTAAATAGGTATTAATTTATGCAATAAGTGCATAACGTAAGTACTTATTTTACAATCGTTGTCGGTGAGCAATAAAAAAAAACAACCTTATATTTACCCACTTATTTACCCCAAGATTACTTATAGATATTATTTCTATTTTAAAATAATGTCATTTAATGTCAACATTACAGTGATAAATAAGGACATAACGTTTTAATTTTTTTTATGTCAGATTTTCTAATTTTTAACGATTAATTAAAACGATTTAAACAATTAAAATTGTTTTTTCGCCGTCTTTCTGAACAAGAAGAAATTCATTTTAATGATTATCATATACCTAATGGTTCCAGCAATATTACATTTTTTCCTCCATTTTATTTCTGTTTTAATAATTTAATATTTTGTAATTCAAGCGTTAAATAAGTATTCATTTATAATGCCGAAAGCTTTATAAAAAGCAGTTTATGTTTTATCGAATAAAAGATGTTTTATTTTTCTCGCACGAATTCTCGAAGACAGAATAGATTAAATTTAGGTTTATTGTTGCACGCGCAAGAATTGTCATAGCAATTTTTCTGTTTAAGTCAGCGTATAGTTTAACAGTTTTTATTATTAGTATCTATAAGTTAAATGTTTTTCCGGTATCGTTAAAAAAATACAAATTATAAATGTCTATCATATAAATTATATGAATTAGTGAAGCACCTGAAGGTGATACGTCCACTTATTCATGTAATAAAAAAATTAATAATAATGGTGGATGGAAAAAGGTAAGTCAAAAAATGAATATTAGCCCACTCCCCTATTTTTTGCGGAAAATCTGTAAAAAAAATTTGACCGTCGTGGCGTATAAGCCCATCTCCATATATTCTGGCGAAGTTTCGTCGAAAATAAGTTGCGTATAAAAATACTCTGAATTTTTGGTGAGAGAGTAATTGAATCAAAAATGCGAACGATCGAGGCATTTAACAAGTTACCTACGTTAAATTGATTTTCCGTTTCTTATCCGTTATTACTTACTTGATATTGCGTCACATTTTCGGCATTTAAAAACTTGAAAGATTTTTGTCCAAAAAAAGTAGGCTTATACACGAGAACAATTATACGGTATATAGAAATCGTAAACAGATCAGTAAGTTCATATTACATACATAGTACCTAGTATAAGCTCACTACATCGGCGATTCGAAAAAATATAAGTAGATAAGTAACGTTAATATATTTTATTAAGTATATGTAGATATAGTGCATTTTTAAAAGACACGAACGTAAGTACCCATATTTATTATTTTATAATTTTATTTCGGCATGGTTCGCTTAATGAACGAAGTAGCCGAAGTTCGTGGACCGCATTTTAGTACTCATAAATTAATAAATTTATGGTGGAAAATATCTTTCATAACGGCCTGAAAAAGTAGGCCGATGTACAACTGATTAACTGAGATATACGATATTCAATAAAGTGATGTATCTATAGAATAGCTTTTTTAAAACAAATGTAAACAGATAACGCCGTTGAAATGGCTCGTTATTTTATACTCCCATTAATTTAATAACACAAAGAAATTGTATATTATCTATATTTCCACTTAAATTAAATTTAAAAAAAATATATTTTATTAGGTAGTTTGCTAACAAAAAAATTAATCTGATTTAGTTATTCTATTATAAAAAATATATATATTAATATTAATTATTTTATTATTTTACCTATATTATTTTAAATTATATAGTTATAATATGAATATAATATCCTACTGTTTAGTTGATTCAAAAGCGTCTACCTGAAATTGGCAGTTTCTGAACTTGTAAAGAACTCAGCTTCAAACAGATTATATCTAATAATATAGGTCATGTATAATTGAATTTCTCTTCGTAACAAAGGTCGTCTTTGTATTCTTTTCGTTTGAAGCACGGGTCGCGAATTAAAAACTCGGAAACATATTGGGAGTAGATATTTATACACAGATCCCAGCTAACAATTTTAAATTTCGCGGGGGATTTCTATTGGTATCACATGAAAACATTTGCAGTCAGTAGCGGTGATAAATTAGGCGAAAGGAATTTTGAATTGTTTGAGTAACGAAATATTATATCTGCCGTTACATATATAAATAATTACGTCCAGTTTCACGTATTTTACCACTTATGTTATTTTTGAACACGTTTACATTAAAATATTATCAGTTTAATTTAATCATTTACTGCAGTACGTCACTGTCTTTGTTATTTAACCTAACATTGACGTTTATATACGAGTAGTACCAACAGAAATCCGCCGCGAAATTTAAAAATTGTTAGCTGAGATATTTGTCTGTTCGTAGCTGAAACATCATTTAACTGAGCTTTAAAACGCTCAGCTTTAAAAAATGTACGATAAAATACTTGAAAATAATTAGAAAGTTTATACTTGTAGTTTTCTAGCACATCTATACTTACTTATTGCAATAATGTTTTATATTTTAATAATAACAATACGGATACGTCTAAACTCTAAGGTGTCATTTAAAATGTTACTACCTACCGAGAGTTTTACTCCAAAATATTTACAAGGATATACTAGTCTGTGAAACACATAGGCGTGACCTTTCAGTTCTAGTAGAATGAAGCACCGAAGCAATGTCTCTGTAGTTAATTTTCCAGCCGCATATTATTAAAAATATTTGCTATTTACCCGAACTATATTTGATAAAGTTGATTAGTGTCATTAAAACAGCGCTAATTAACTCTAATAAAAATATTTGGTTTATTCGTAATAATTAATACCACAAAAATCCGTTATTGTTTTTAAACCAAAAATCAAAAATTTAAAATATACTTTTAATACTTTATACATAAAATTACAAAACAAAATCAAAAATAGAATAATAATGATAAATTTAATTACTCACCGTTACCGTATATTAATCAAAAAAAGTTTAAATTTTAATTCTTTGCAAAAATTTAAATCGTCGCCGGCTTTTATACCGGTCAATAAAGAGTTTTTATTGTTTACAAAATTAAAAAATCAAATCGAAATAGAAAATTTAACCAATCTTAATTTCTTATTGTACCACTGATGGATAAACCCAAACGGGGTTGTAATATATTACGGAAAAAATGTTGTAAGTTTTTGATTTTTGGTTTAAAAACAATAAAGTATGTAATAATCAAACCAATAACCAAAAATAATTAATCAAAAATAAATATTAATTTTAGAAATGGGAACTTTTAATTTAAAAATAGGTAAATAACTAAATTGTAAAGGTAAATGTTATAAGTTGAACACTCCTCTTATTATTCATAACAGAGTGTACTATACGTCAACTTGACTTCTTTTAAAAATGTGAGTAACATCGAAATACATTTTAGAAATAAATTTCTTGCATTTCTCAAGTCACCCTAACTAAATGTTTTTCAATGCAATTTAACATAATATTTTGTTTTTGAGTGTGGAATTTCAAAGATCGGAATTTGGTCGTTTAAATTAAGATTTTTGTAAAGTGAATTAAAAATAAATAAATTTAAGGTAATAACGTAGGTTACTTTATAAAGTCTTGCCGCTAAATTTTTTCAACTATTTTTTTTTAGGGATCGTGATTACGCCTATAAATTACAAATAAGACGCGAGAGAGCTAACGGAAGATTTATGTGTCCGAAAAATGCGATTACAATAGATATCCAAGTTGATAAACTTTTACGCAAGTAAATTGAATCAGGTGTCCACAGACGAAATGTTTATAGGTTAATTTTCTACTAATTATCTTTGAACATGCTACAGATATTTATCGTGGCATTTTATGGTCGGTTTTTAGGGTGTATTTATGTAGAAAAATACTTCCTGCTCTACTTATGTACAGGAACCTCGAGAACTAATTTTCACGTGATGTAAGTATTATAATAAAGTTTTTTAAAACACACAATAATATTGAATTATTTCATAATAAAAAAGAAAATGGATTTAATTTATTTTAAAGAATATTCGATTTCTCATTATTAATTGTTGAAGAAATTTCGCTTTTTTTTTACGTTATGTACTGTTTCATTTTGGAACTTTCGGTTTTTACTGTTTAAAATAGATTAAAGAAACTATTACTTATTAATTAGTGTTATTTCGGTCACTTTTTATAAATGTTATTGTTAAGACCTTCAAATTCGCAAGTTTTACGGATCTTTCGCTGAATAAATAATTTTGAAAATTTGATCGATGCACTATTATGTTATTTTACGTTATAGAATTTGACGTATGCATTGATTTTGTTGAAAAATATTTATTTTATTTCTTGTTTACTATAACAGATTGGAAAAGTCAGTGATATAGTGTATCCTTGTTTCCTCTGAGGTGATATCAAAAAATCTATATAACTGTTTTAAAATACCTACTTCATTTATTAGGAATGTGATCCAAACATGTTTAAATTTTAAACAATAAAAGTGTTATTTAAACAAATTGATTTTTCCCTATCAACTTTGAAAGCGAATATCTCGTTAGGGGAGCGTCGTAGGTAAAAAGTTTTTAGAAACTTAATTTTGTCGTGTTCTATACGTTCCCGGAAGATGACTCGTCAATTCCTAGACACTCTGTATTACAACGTGCCCTAGTATTAAAAGGGGGTGGCTCCAAAACGGTTCTGACGTTTATTGTGGTCAGCATGATGCAAAGAATATTACCCTTAAAATTTCATGTTTGTATCACGAGTGCAGAAGTCGGCATTATTTTTATACTAATTAAGAACCTGGACTATAAATTACTTTAATTGAAATACATATGTTAGCTTGTCGAAAATTAAAAAACAGAAAAAGAAACATTCAAAAATCTAATACACATTTAAATACAAATTTCAAGGTTTTAATCCCTAAGAGGGATCTTTACTTTTAACGTCGATAATCTACTATGTAGTATAATATTTAGAAATTGGGTCTGAATAGGGTCTCGGATAAACCATTAATAGATATAGATCACAAATAAAATGGACAGGTGGTATGAAGAGATATGCTAATATAAATCGAGCAAAAGGCGGCGGAGAAAGAAAAATGGAAAATGAAGGAAAAAGGCTTATCTCCGACTATAGACGATATAGCTCAAAAAAAATTCGCTACGAAAGTTTAGACGGACCAATACAACTTAATGCAACACGTCGTGTGCATAGGTACTTACTTACTGCTGTCATCAACGGTTGTTGGCAAAAAAAAGGTGAAATTTAAGTGTAATGTTGCCAATCCGTATGTATAGGTAAATTGTCGGTTTACATTTCAAAGTCGTTTCAAAGTAATATAAACTCCAAATTAAATTTAATTCTCTGTTGAATAGAAACATGTCTACGTTAGTACATTTCAATATCGACATTCAATGCATAAAGCGATTAGGTACCTACTATCTACCTGGAAGTCGTTTTGTACAACGAGAGCACGCTTTCGCTACTTTTCAATCAAGCTTCAACTAAACGAATAATTTACGTAGGCAGGTACAGCTATGCTATAAGAAATTATTTGTCACCTACAGTCACGAATTCGATCTGTTAAGGTTTGGTTAAGGGGATAGTAGACGATCGAAAATGAATACTTTCGAATGAATACGTCGTTCTTTTATCATTGGTAACAACTTTGAAAAGTTTCTTGACGTTGTAAATTATGTATTTTTTATAATTATTTGATATCCTGTAATAAAAATTTATTGATTTTGTACGATAACAAAGATAAGTTTTTAGATATTTTCGTAAAATCTATGGGGAATTTGTAGCATAATTTTACATTTATAGAATCTATATTGGTTTATCTAGGTGATAATATCAATAAAAATTAAAACTTCCCTTTAGTAACATCACAATTTCAATTTTTATAGACGTTTTTTAGTTACTTACGACATGTGATCATAAAATGTCTATAAAAATTAAAATTGTAAGATTACTAAAGGGAAGTTTCAATTTTTATCCATATTATCGCCTAAATAAACCAATACAGATTCAATAAATGTAAAAATATGTTACAAATTCCTCATAGATTTTGAGAAAATATCTAAAAACTTATCTTTGTTATCGTACAAAATCAATACATTTTTATTACAGAATATCAAATAATTATAAAAAATACATCATTTACAACGTCAAGAAACTTTTCAAAGTCGTTACCAACGATAAAAAAACGATATATTCGGGGACCGGAAAGTAATGTCGTTTCTGCGCATGTCGATATTTGATTGTCATTTGTCAGCTCATTGTGTATCTCGAAGGCGTGCCAAAGTCATTTTAAGGTTACTGTGACTTGTTCACTTCTAAATAATTCAATATTAAACTTTTTTTTGCAATTTGGGGTGAAATGGCCAGCCAAATACCAGAAGAGCATATCCGGCATTGTATGCTTTTTGAGTTTCGCAAGGGTAGTAACGCAACAGTTGCGACCAAAAGCATTTGCGATGCTTATCCAAGTGCATTAGACGTTCGTAAATGCCAAAGATGGTTTTCCAAGTTCAGATCCGGTAATTTTGATCTCTCTGACTCCTATCGATCAGGAAGACCAACAACATTAGACAACGACATGCTAAGGGCAGAAGTGGAAGCAAATCCATGTCAAACAATCGAGAAACTGTCCAACACCCTTAACCAACCTTGGCCGACCATCCAGGAACATTTACAGAAGATTGGAAAAATAAGCAGAGCAGGTGTTTGGGTCCCCCATAATCTGTCCGAAGAGAACAAAGCCAACCGATTCATCACATGCAACGTATTGCTTCAACGGCACCACACAGAACCGTTTTTTGATCGTTCGATCACTGGAGACGAAAAATGGGTCCTATATGATAATCCAAAACGCAAAAGGCAGGGGCTCTCTCCAAATGAATCACCACGAAGTACTGCGAAGCCGGGTTCACATCCCAAAAAGGCGCTTCTGTGTGTTTGGTGGAGTATTCGCGGAATTGTTCACTTTGAAGTGCTGAAACCTGGACAAACTGTTAATGCAGACCTTTATCGTCAACAATTGGATCGAGTGAACCAATCTTTAATCGAAAAGTATCCGGCGATTGTCAACAGAAAGGGCGTCATTCTGCAACACGACAATGCAAGGCCGCACCGTGCAAGGCGAACACTGGAAAAAATTAATGAATTGGGGCGGGGGGAGGTACTGTCTCACCCACCATACTCGCCCGATATCGCACCCTCGGATTTCCGTTTATTCCGATCCCTACAACATTTTCTTAGTGGCAAAAAATTTGAAAATTTCGACGATGTCCAAAATGCCATCTCGAGATATTTTACTCAAAAACCAATTGATTTTTATCGGTCCGGGATTGGAAATTTGCACACTAGATGGCAAAAGGTTGTTGATAACGAGGATGATTATATTATTGATTAAAAATAAAGACTTATTAAACATTTATTCGTTTGAATTAATGTAAGAAAGCGACAATACTTTCCGGTCACCCTAATATAAGTATTCATTTTAGAGCGACTACTATCCCCTTAATTAATATTTTTTGATGTTATGTATCGTAAATCAAACCGTCAGCAGAAGACGTACCTGCGCTGTAGAAATAATTAAACTAAACGATATAAGATTATACAAAAAGAAACTGCTCTCCTATTTTTTGAAATATTAGGATTAATACAAGGCAATAAATCAAACGTATTGACTTTTTTATCAGATAAAATATCGCGATTAACTATAAATCATTTCTCCCTATACCGCTGTTCGCAGTGTTTTGTTTGAAAATAAATTAGTATTTTTTTATTAAAAAAAATCGATAAAGCTTAAGGTAAGATATGTCTAATAAGTTTGTATGTAGGTTGCAAGTGATAGTTATTGGATCTCTTAAGTAACTTCAGGTTTCCCGTAGAGATAGAGAAACGGTTTTTAAACTAATGGACATATACGTGAACGTATTTTGTATTCCCCAAGGCATCTACCTTCAGAATTTCTTATCGATAAACATTTACCAGTCCACTTCTGTCAACTACTTAGAAAATAGTAGGTATACTACATCCGTCGATACCTTTAACAAAGTTGTTTTCCAATAAGATAATGCCGCTTTATGCCATTTCTTGTTTGTTTATTTACTTATTCTTTTTGTCTTATTGTTTATTTCGATGGCGACAAAACGAATACGCAACAGAAACCAATTAGGAAAAACAACGTGTATTTTGTTTCGCGTCTGTTTTGCACTTGTGCATTTTTCAATTCAACATTAAACTGAAAAACCGGCTATAGCGAGTAGAGGATAAATTCTTATTAATGATGTTTTAGTCCATCATTTTTATAAAACTTTGTATTATACAACTGACCAATTCATCTAAAGTAAGAAACTCGATTCTCATCAATCACGTAGAGTTGGAGAACGCGGAACAAAGAAGTAGTAACATTTCCAATTTTGCAGAGTTTATCGACGTATGTGACGCAGAATATTAAAAGTATGAAATAAAGAAACCTTTCGTGTAGCTATTGTATAATAAATTGTTTGTGTGAACAATCGTGTAAAAAATAAATGTTACTTGTATTGTATAGGCAGTACCTAAGTATCTTAAATGTGGTAAATTCTAGATATTTGGATTTATTTAAATATCAGATATGTTTTCGTGTTTATTTTATTTATTCGAGTATGAAATTATTCATGAAATTAAAACTATAAACGGTATAATAAGATAAACGTAATCCCCCGATTTTTTTTTCAAACGTATTCGTTGGCGCAATGCGCTTTTCGAGAAACTAAAAGATAAAATCCGCATATACCTACGTAAAAATATCGTAATACTGTTAAGGCTCAGGCCGTTGGAAATATCCGATCTTTATCTGAATCATGCAATGATAAAAGTTCATTTAGTACTTTTATAAGGTCATAGAGAATTAATTACGGTAAATGTAAGTATACACACTCGTGTACATTTTTACTAACAAGTCTATTTAAATCAAACATAGATTTGTTTAAAATGTGACCAAGAAAAAATAGATATGTTTAACTTAAATAAAAATACGTACCTATATTTAATTTAAACAAATGTTTATTCAAGTTAAATATATTTTCTCTTACGCACATTTGAACAAATGTACTTAATTATATTTGATTTAAATCAATGTGGAATCAAAATATCAGCTAAATGGCCGAGTGGTTTCCGTATCGGGGCCCCACTATGATAACAAACATGTAAAATGTCGACTAAAGTATAAAGTTGATCGTTTAAACCCATAACTCTTATTTGCGGGACGTCATGCGATTTATTGATAATTATAAAACCATTTTGCAATTGAAGGGAAAAGAGAGGCCCATTTATTTACTATTGATAACTATTTAATTTCGAATTGGAGCTTTCTTTCACGTTTTTTCTCCAATTAGTGTCTTTTGACCGAACATGGGCTCTTTTGACTTTGGCGAGCAATGACCTTATTTAATGATTTAATTAAATACCATTATTAGCTATTTGGGCGTTTTATTTATTTAAGAATCCGACCCGTTTCCTGTTCGAGAGTAAGTAGTGCATTGATTGTAATTATTTTTATAGCACAACGCGCAGAGGTTCTTTCAACGAGGTAGGTACGGTATTTTCCATGTTAAAGACGATCACTTTGGCATTTCAAATTTACGAATAAAGAACTGAATGTTAGCAAAACGTGTAACGACAATAAATGTTGTTTGTTGCAGAAGAAATAATATTTAAAACAAACCGATATAAAGGAAAAAATACTTACAAATAAGTAGTGAATTTAGAATTTAAGACGTTAGAATTTAATGAATTATACAAAAACATTGCGTATTAAGGTACATACTGCTATGATACGGGATACCAGAAACAATAAAATAGGAATAAAAAGATCAGAGAGACGGTGATAATTATGAAGGGTGTAAAAATTGAGAAATGTCAAAAATAATTAAAAATTTAGGGGAATAAATAAAATTTGTAAGGGAGAAATTAAGAGGGAAAAATAAATTGTCAAAGACTTAAATAAAAGTGGCAGAGAAGTGAAGGAAGTCGGAGGGAGCGTGGATGGAAATGAAAATTGGAAGTGTTGAAAGGAAAGAACAATAAAATGCAATAAAAGCAAGATTGTTGATGTGTAGGAGGAACAGAAATAGAAATAGTATAAAAATTAAAAGTAGATAAGATAGTTTAATATAAATAATTAATAACTTAGAATTAATTTAAAAATAAGTGTAGATAATATAATTAAAATAATAATAATATTAAAATAATCAAAGTGGGGCTGTACCGTAGCAATACATATAGATATAAACACGTTTATGAAATAAAAACAATTACGAATGGTAATAAAACTAACTGAAAACTATCAAAAATTAATATAAGTATAGGTACCTACATATATTCCGTTTTAAATATAATAATTGTTCCAATTACCTTAACAGTATAAATTGTATGGTAGAAGCTTGCGTTTATTTTTAGAAAATAGTTCCCGCAGTCTTACTTAACAATAAAATGCCGTTTGAAAAGAGGAATTAAGTTAAACAATGCTACTTGATGAGTTTCCGCGCGTCCTCGTTTTGTACTAAATCAATAAAAATGCTTAAATTGAAGAAACGATACGTTTTATTTATGCAAACTGATTGCGAGATACATACCCAACTTTAAAATCACTTCATTCAAAACGTTAATAATTTATGTTACAAATAGTATAAGTAAAAATAAAAATTGTATTGATTGTAAAAATTCATAAATTGTAATCGAATATTTACACATAAAAATACAAGTTAATTGTTTTCAAAATAACCTTTTCTGTTGTATAAATATGTCAATATACATATTATTTAAAAAATTCCGGTAGTTTTAAACGAAAGCTGCATATCCTAAAATTATTAAAATGTAAAATATTAATTTTGCACTTACTAGTCACCTACTAAGTATAATTATTGTAAGTTAAACGTTTGTGGAACCTCACAATCAGTACCAAAAATACAAGCGATAACGGTAATCACACTAATATAATTAAGTAGGTACCCATTTTCAAATGTCAATCGTTAATCACAAGTGTCTACGAATGATAATTTATAACATTAAAATTAAACCCCATTGTCGGTTGTCTTAAATTTAAACCGAGTTTTTATTTATCATATTTTTAAAATATGCTTTTAAAAAGCCGATGATGTTTTTTGAAAGCTTTAATAAAAAGATCTTACGCGGCATAATTTTCATAATAAATTATATTAGAATGCAGATAACCAACAATAAGTTTAATATTATGTAACTAAAGTTAGACGTCAAAAATTTCAAACACCCAAGAACTTCTGGAATTTTCTATTCATTACCTTTATCGTGGCAAGTGCGCAATCGAGATTGGAGTGTTACGACTTATCTGATCTAATTGTAAGTTTTTAAGTCATTTCAATATTTATATCTATTTGTGTAATGCCCGGTAACACCTACAATTTATAATTAAAGCATATTCAAATATACTGCAGACTGTTAAAACCAGTAACATCAACTTAATTAGTTTTTATTGCGGAAAAGTGAAATAAAATTTGCAGACTTTAATAATAAGGTAACTAAATTTTCATTAAATTTTCCTCGCTTTAAAATATTTCATACAAAGCACTGCATAAATAGGGATTTTGTAATATTTACTAATTTAACAAGTAGATAGTTCTCAACAAGATAGTGGAGATATTATGAAGACACGTGCTGTGAATATCAAAACAGTAATAAGGAAGAACGATATCCCTTACGTCTCCACTTACCCTAGTTACAAGGATTTCAGACTGTAAGACCACTTCCTATGTTAGCTACTTTAAGCACCGAACTGACCGTTATATCGTTAGTATGGTATTTCGCTGGAGAACCTATGCTTTCAGGATTATCCCAAATGGATTATAGATTACCAATGGATTTAGTAGAAACGAATGAAATCTTTTCGATACTCTTCAATAACCGTCTAAAAATAGATTAAACGACGTTAAAGCACATATACAGCGAGGTTGAAAAGAAAGGAATAAATTCGATATTTTAAAAACGTTTAATATTCAAAGAAATTGCTCGGACTCGTCGGTTTCATTTTTTTTTCCTGGGCCCCCTTTAAAAACATCTTCAGTTATACGGGGCATTCCGAAAAACCTGGGTCAACATCGACTCTGATTCTTCAAATAGCGACTCCCATTTATTTATTTTTTTTTTGGAAATTTCGGATTGCTTGTAAAATTCTAAACATTTTTTTATTATGCATTATACATAGGTACCTACCTAAAACTCTGAAACGCTTAAACTCCGATAGGTAAGTAGGTGGTAAAATTTTTAATATTGTAAGGATTATTTTACTTTTGAAGAAAAAAAAACGCTAAACACGTCAGCACCTTCAAAACGTTATTAAAATACGATTTTAAAATTAGCTTTATTTTAAAAAATGGCAAAAATCTTATTAAAAATTATTATTTAATCTTTAAATAAAAAATTACGTCGATATCAATTATTTCGAATAATTTTTATTAGTTTCCTTTAAAGACAATGCATATTAATTAATAAATATTATTTTTCTATATACGTACAATATAGGTATGTATAAGAAAACGCTTCTCAATTCACTTTTTTATTAATGTACATATTTAATCGAGTAAACTTTAAAACTTAAAATATGTTACCGCAACAAAAAGATTAAATTAAGAAATATTATGTATAAAGTCAAAAAATATTATACCTATCTATTTTTTTAAATTGGTCTTTTAACAAAACGTATATCTCACCGGAAGATAATATAATGATTGACGTTTAATTTTAACATTAATTAATTAGCGTTGCCATGTTAAAAGACCTAATTTAACGCGAGATTTCTTCGAATCCGCCTACTTCATGATTAAATTGATATTCTAAAAAGATCTTCGTTATTTATATAACTGATGCTGCATCGTTTTCTCTATAAATATGCGGGGTGCACACGTCACATCAGCGTAAATTCTTAAATAACATTATTATTATTGTAAATATTTTAATATAAATGATAATTTTTGTCAACTTTTAAGTATACGTAATTTTTGATTGGCTACAACCTATTTCCGGAAAGTTTCGAGACTGTATTCTAGAGTGTATTTACACTCTACGGATTTCCTTTGAAATACTTTCCTCGATTCCGGCGCTTCTGGAGGTCTTTGAAGCAGTTTTGAAAAGAGCTTTCTAAACTGCCGCGGAGCCGTTGTGTCATAACAGACTGAATAACCTAAATGTCAGCATAGCGATGGCTTTTCAATATTCGTCTCAGTAGCGGAAATAAGAAATAGTAATTTTTGTGTACAATTACCTACTTACATGTTTGTAGGTACCTATAACAATTTTTAATGTATGTACCTACATGTGGATCATACGTATTTTTAATCTGCGCAAAACGTTTTTACGTTATTTATATGATTCACATATAAAATGGTTGGTGTTATCCATTTCACCCATATACATTTATGTATTTATTATAATTTTCACTGGAACACACTGTGTATACGAAAAAGTTGCATTAGAAAAAAACGTACAAAACTAAATGCTGGATTAAAAAAATGACAAATGAAGACAAATATTATGGAGAACCAATATTTTTCAATAATCTATAAGAACTAAATAAATACGTGTAACGTATAACTCGAACGACAATCTTTTTCGAATACGGTTTACACAGAAATTATTTAAATTCTTTATTTCGGTATCTTGCGGTATAGGCACTATTAAAATATTTCAAGTGTTATACGTTTTGGTTTCTTGTAAATCGAAATCGCGAATGTCAAAAAAATTACGAGTACCCATAGAATAGTAAAATAAGTCGTTTAATTAAGAAATGGTGCCATCGCAGATTTACACTTTGTAAAATGAATTACAAAGTTTTATTCTGTAGATACATAATTGCAAAAGCAACTAGTTCGTAAATGACGCTTAAATGCAACAATTTTGTTTTGTTAATGCGGCACGTCTACAGAAAGCATTATTAAACTTTACTGCAACGTCCATGTTTTGTAAGTACGTGGGTTACGACCTTCTAAGTACTAAATGTAATCCCTATTCAAATGCCATTATCATGACACATAATAAGATTCATTTCTGACCACAACATTGTAATAAATGTTAGCGCAATGTGCTAACGTCGTGCACTTACGTTGCGTCGTTATGCAAAAGTATGTATACATATTATTACTAATGTTAATACAAGAAAAGTTTGCACGCAATTCGCATTTATTACTTATCCTTAGTACTTTTAAAAATATAAAATCAAAAAAGAACACAACACAAACGCGATGTGTATGTACCTAAACAACGGGTATACTGTGCAATAATTCACATAGTTTTCTATATTTTTAAATGAAAAATAAAAGACGAAAATGCGGAATTTACAACGGTATTTGAAAATGTGTAATAAAAAAAGACAGACTTAATAAAAATCTTTTAGTAGATAGGCATATTAATGCTTAGTTATTTACAGATACAGGGTGTCCAGTAAATAATGGACCGTACGCTAACAATATCTTGTTTGGGTAAAAATAAACCGATTTGAGCCAACTAATTTATATTTGGAGTTATTTCGTTCAAATTTGGCGTACGACTCGATATGGTACTCGACTCGACTGTCGCGAACGCCCTCTATAATTTGGGCAAGAAATAATTTATCTTGTTTTATTTATTCGATCGCATTTAGAACTTCGAAAATACGCGAGTAATCGTGGAAAGATGAAATTAAAAAATACAACGCACAACTTTTGTAAGCAAATAAAATTGCACTAAAACGTAACTTGACCTAAATCGGTTTATTTTTACCCAAACAAGCCACTGTTATTGTACGACACATTCTTTACTGGACACCCCGTATAGTTGAATAACCGAATTCTATTCTTTTTTATTTCAAATAATGTTAAATATTATTCGACTATAATAGTTATGTAGACTTTTTTTTCGACTTTCGTAATTTTACAATGTCGGAAAGTAATAATATGCAAAATGCATTACCTACTAATTTAATGCCAAATTATAGGCTTAATGAGAATATCAACAACTTTACTAAATTTTCTAGAAAAGTTATTTATGGCAACTTGGCCTTTTTAAGCAGAATTATAATTTATAATTAAGCATACTATATAGTTAAATTTAACTTTCCATTTGTAATGTAAAACAGGAGAATTTAATTATAAAACTTGAAAATACGTGCTTTAATTCAACATTGTTTTTTTTTAAAATTAACTTTAATAATTTTATTTTTTATATATTTTAATCAACAATTTTATGTAATTTTACATACGTAGAAGAAGAAAAATATAGTAACAAGTTAATTAACGTATTCGATTTTGTACAGTGAAACGCTAAAGGATCAAACAAATTCATTAAAAACTTACAGTAAAGAATAGAAGTAATCTTTGAACACGTCAATTTTATTTTTCTTATATATATATATATATATATATATATATATATATATATATCAAAATTATAATATAATTAGTATCAAATAAGTGTTTACCTTCATTAGTTTTTTTGTAACGACTTTATCATCAATTTTTAGATAGTAACCGTCATTGTTGACTTTACACTTTTAATAGATTTTCATGTAAAAATTTCAGTATCAACCTTAATATTGGAAACTTTTGAGAAAAAAACGATTAGCATTTGAATCGAGTTTTGTTAAAACAGTCCTAATCTTAATTAAATTCTATTCAAGTACAACATTAATTTTTAAAGTAAATTAAAATTGATAAGTCTTAAAGTAAAAATTCTTCAGTTGCTGAATTGAAATAAAAACCAACAAAACTTTGAGAACATGTTTTCAAGAAAACACCTAAATCAGTAGTTGAAACTCGAAATCATTCTAGGTTTGCACTACACTGGCCCTGTGCTAAAACAATATAAAACTAAATTACGAATCTGGGTGGGCGCGCAAGCGAAGCTCTCCTCTAAATAGTACGAGGACTAAAAAGTATTAGTTTAATACATCAACGCTGTTTTGGCAGAGTGTTTTGCGAAAATGTGTTGTTTTGTGTTTTTCCATCAGAAAAGTCGATTTGTATTTCCATAAAACGTATCAGTTTATGTGTAGTTAAGCTACAACACAAAATGTGCGCTCCTGTAAAATTTACTTTTTGTGGTTTAAGACGTTCTACCAAAATTGCGTCGATGTGTACCTAATATCTGCAAGTTTCACTATATCTACCTTATAATTACTTATATGCAGAGACGACGTTAATATTGCTTTCTGCCATTAAGTCGTGTAATTTGTGTAAATTATGACTTGAAAACAGATTAACCAACTTTAATTTACTTTTCTCGCTTGTTAGAACTTTTTAAGCCGTCTAATTTAATGTACTGTAAGAGTTACGTTATAAAGTGCTTTGGTTTTAATACTATAATGCTATGATTCCTTACTATACCTACTTGTAACTTTGTATTCTCTACAATTTATTTGTTTCTATATATTTATAATAGTATTACTTTACTTTAAAATAAACATAAGCACTGGACAAAACTGAAACTATGCTTTTTAACGAATAACATACATATCTATACTTATGTACGTCCGAAATAATCCGAAAACTGTTAATCGTCCGAAACGAAAAAGCGAAATCGATAAACAATCTACTATTGTGAAAAGTGGAAACCAAAAATAGCTATCGTTTAAAAGCGAAATAAGTGGAAAATTTCCATTAAATCTGAGGTTACGTAACGCCCTATGCTGTTTGAAAAAACAAACAAATGACAATTTAATGATTTAGGTTATCAGGCTTCCTTATTTAATGTCGCAGATCGTCGAAATCATCTCCGTTAAAACGATTTTGGGAAGGCGTAATGAAGCGTCATATAAAATAATGCTTTTGAAATGTCGGTTTGTTTAAAAAGTTTACGTGTTTTACCAAGAGCTTTAGGATAAAAAATAGCAACAACTTTCTGTATAAAAAAGTGTGCGTTTGTTCCAAGTTTGCTCACAATCTGTCTTCAGATTTGTTTGTATGTGGATAATACGTGCCACACGAATGATCTGAGTTAATATTTTGTTTAGGTAAGGCACACAACAAAAATTTATAGGCAAGTATTTATTTTAAAATAGTAAAAATACGTTGATGTTGTATAGATATAGCTTATCCAAACTTATATGATGTTCACGTCATCAATACAAGGTTACTAGATGATGACGTTTCATACGGTGCTGTCACCTCGTACCTCGTATTTTGACAGTTCTAATAAATTCTAGTCTTTCTTTATAGCGTCTAATATGTGCGCAAGTAAAACATCTATAGAATATGTCACTTGCCAAACTTTAAACCGAATTACAAATAAACAAGCTAGTAACTTTTTTTTGATGACGTGAACATCATATATGCCCTATCCCAACCTCACGTCAATGCACGTCATCAACAAAAAGTTACTAGATTGTTTATTTGTAATTCGGTTTAAAAGTTTGGAAAGTGACATATTCTGTAGATGATTTACTAGCGCACATATTAGATGGCATAAAGAAAGACTACAATTTATTAGAACTGTAAAAATACGAGATACGAGGTGTCAGCACTGTGTGAAACGTCATCATCTAGTAACCTTGTATTGATGACGTGTTGCATATAGGTTTGGATAAGCTATACCTAATAATCATGTACATACCTATTAGGTAAGTGAACAGTTAATACGAACAACCTCATAAAACTATCTCGAGTGACGATGAAAATGATATTATCTATACATTGTATAATAATGCTGCGTACTGAACGAATTTTATTAGATATCTAGAACGCTCTCTGGAAAAATTTACCGGTTCACGAAGGCCGATTGATAACCACATATTTTAACGGACGAGCGACGATTTCTAATTAAAGCGTTAAGAGAAGAACTGACCATTAAAGAACTAACTAAGTACCTATATTTAAAAATGTTCGGGATATATTTACTTTTCACAATTTTATTTATTCACCGATAAAATATTTCTAAATTATTATTCAGCCATGAATTTATCTAATAGCTGACGTGAGCTCTGAAGCTCACGGAAATTGTGGAATTATTCTAAATTTTAATCGAATACCGGGATCTCCAATGATTTTCAAAATAAGCCCACAATACCTAATTAAATTTAGTTTTTAACGTTCGTTTTATTATTAAAATTAACAAAAATCACGTGCCGTTTTCCGAAGATTAAAAATATACTAGTTGCAGCTAATTATATAGTTTACACGCTGTTACTGAAAACGGCCCGAGTTTAGGTAATTTCCATCGATTTTACACAAACACTCGCGAACAAAAATTCAACACAGCTGTCCACTATTTCAAATTTAAATTCTATCGAAAGTACACGGCGCTTTCAGAAAACATTTAAAATATCTCGTTTGTGTGTTTGATTGCTTTCAGAAAATTAAAAACCTAGCCCGAAACGAATAAAACCAATCGTCTACTAAAACACGTTCCCGAGGCAAACTGGCTGCCGCACCACTACCGACTAAATCGTAATACGCTTCGATCAATTGGGACTTGTTACGAATAGTTTTAAATAGGAATAATTGACGAACGAATCATAGATAGCACATATGTGGCTCGAGGATGTGTGAATAATGTTTATCGACCTTTTACAGGCATCCTTGGTATTTTTAAGGACCGCATTAAAAGAAATTTAAACATTTTTAATTTCTTAGTTTTAAATCAAAAATGTGTCTACGTAAACATAAAAATACTAACCTAGTCTTATAAAATTTTAGACGAGCGTCGTCTTTTACCTATTTTAAAATGAGTTTTATACAAATTAGTTTTGTACAAGGCCTTTTGTTAAAATGCCCGGATCCAATTTTTTTTTGAGGCGATCACTTGTTTCACCCCCAAATCCCCAAAATCCTCAGTACGGTCGCGGCAAGTCTTCGAATCGAGAAACGATAACGGACGTTAAACTATGGGTTCTTAAACGTTAAATTGCCCATACGAAATCACAAAAACAATTCTAGGTATCATTTAGTTCAATAAATTATTTGTTTCATTGAATTGTGAAGATTTTATTTTTGAATATTAAAATATGAATAATTTAAAAACCAAACGGTTTTGTTTCTAATTAACTTTAATAGACAGATTAAATATACAAAATTTTAACCTATCTAACACGACGAAATTTATCTGTGAAAATAGTGCCAAAATATGGAATAAAAAGACATCTCTGTCATATTATCTCTTAAGCACACTAAGAAAATTTTAGTAGTGTCGTGAGGTAGGTTTTTGTGCGATGGGAGCTTTGGCTATTAGTGTGACTAGTAGTGGAGTTTGATAAAAAAAATATACAGATAATGACCGAAAATTTTTAAAATATGTATTTTTTTAGGAAATTTATTCTAAAATTATGTATTTTTTATGCAGTAAAATTATTTGAATAATCACTATCTACTGCTTTTATACCGCAGAATTATAAATTTACTCTATTTTTAATTTAAAAACTATTCGTGTGTCCTTAAGCATTGAAAATTTCCCTATTACAAACCATAAACCAGATAATGCGTTTTTATGTGACCAATAAAATACAAAGCAACTAATAAAACACGTGCACCACCTACTTTCATAGCTTATCAGAATGCGAATAAAATTTCTAATTTTTTTCTTATAGTCTGTTATAGACAAGTGGCAGTCGCAGCGGCAGCATTGTTAAGGTAAGCGTCCACTAGTCCGCATCAGACGCACAGTACCATCCCTTAAAATTTTCACCCCTAACTTTTGTATCATAATGTAGGTCTTGAACAGTCATTTACAAAAATATATAGTTTGTTGGCGATAGCTCTTGTTGTTTCACAGATAATAAGCAAAATCGAAAAAGTTTCAATTTTCAAAGGTGGATTTCACCCCCTTAAACCGCGTAAGAGCACGAACGGAATACGGCTCTGGATTAGGGTTGACTAGTACTACAATCCTGCAAAGTTTCAAATTTTTCTAAGATTTCCACCTGCTTAACCTTGTAAGTATAACTCAAACCATTTCAATATCGAGCGGAAGGCGCAGTATACTGTACCGTGTTTTTTATCTGCTTATAATTAGCGTTTTATTACAATATCATGCGCCTACTGTTAATAGGGGTTCGCACAGAATGATTGGCATGACTAATTCCACAACGAACGAACTCGAGGTAGATTTAAATATAAATATTTTATAATAAAAGAATTGTTTCTTTTTAATATACGCGTAACAGTTACTTGACTTTTAACAAGAAATATTTTTAGTCTATTGAAATAAAGATACTTTATACAACCACAGGATAACTGTAGCCTCAAGGATCAATATTTACGTCTTTGTTCTACACGATTTAGAGTTCTAATTTGAATGTTGGTATTAAATCATGTTTATATCACTTCTATGCAGATGTTACTCAATTATATCATTCTTTTGAGGACGAGAAACGTTGATGTCGCAAATAATTTAATCAATGCTGATCTAGAAAACGCGCTCGATTTGGCAGAGAAACGGTGTCTTGTTATTAACCCATCTAAGTCTAAGATCGTGTTGATTGGGGGGTATAAATCTCGTGTTGAAAATAATTGATGAATTAAATATTAAAATCGAAAATTAGAAATTTGTGGCTTCGTCTAGATTCGGATTTGCGATTTAAAAAAACATTCCTTAGAGCGTGTATTCAAAAAGCGTTTTGCAATCTAAAATTTTCCTGTTGGAATATCCTAGTTCTTTCTCATTTGAATTTTTGTGATATTGTCTACGGTCGCCGTTTGGTTGGCATTGATATGACTAGGATTCGACGTACATTCAAAATTCTTGTTTGCCCGAAGAACAATTATCAAGTTTCTTGTAAATTAAATGATAGTAATTAGCCAAATATGTTGAATAGGCGGAAATTGCATATGTTCTCATTGTTTGATAAGGTCATCAACTTCAAAACACCCCCCTTATCTGTATAATGGAATTAGATTCAGAAATGATATGCATATAGCATTAATGTAAGGAGTAAGGGAATTTTCTCGCCCCCATACCATAGAACTATTGATGTTTAGACGGTCTTTCAGTTTTAACATCGCTAAATTTTTTCAACTCCTCACCGTCATAAACCAAACTCCTACCGCTTGCAGCATTTCGAATGCATATATATACGTCGTTATCTTTCTGACATGGTTTAGATTTTATGCCGTGTATTATTTTTGTATATTGTTTTTTGTTCATGTTTCGGGACGTTGGCTGATGCTTATTATATCACAATTTATATTTAATAGAGTTATTTGTATGTATAAGTATATGTTTTTATTTTTTACTTATTTCTGTTTTTGTTGTTCATATTCTTACATGTTTTTATTTTAAATTTGCGGTTGAGTGGAAGAACAGCAGGCAGTCGTTGCTGTTGAACGCAATAAAGTCCCTTATTATTATTAATATTATTTATTATTATCATCAATTAATTTTTTTTTCTGATTCACTATTGATTGTTTCTGAATTTTATTTGTTTTTTTCTGAAATATATTTATAATTTGTGAAATACAAGTGGAAAAGGTGAAGTATTTTCGGGGTTGTTGCTGTAAAAAAATAATGGCATACAACGGTAAATCAAGTGTTCTCACGTCCAAGCCATGCACTATGGAATAACACGGTTTTTTTATGATTCGGTGCGAAAATATCGCCAAAAAAAAACGATTCGGGAGCTAAATGTCTCGGGGCAAAACAGCCGAGGCGAAACGTACTCATACCCAATAAAACATTCCGATAAGTTCGTCGATATTTTAAGCGTCGAGATAATTTTTGTTTAATACAGAAAATATTGAAAAATTTCTATTTAGTTGAATAAATTATTTTTATAATTTACTAGGTATAATGTGTCATCAAGACCTAAGTATTAGGAAATAAATATGACCGCAAATGCGAACGAGGACATTCGTCAATCAAATAATTTATTAATTTTAAATAAAAACTCTCACTCATCGTTAGTATCTAATAGGCACTATTTCGGTTATTTTGTCATTACACCTCTTAATATGTTTAAACGTTTTTGTCAGTTGACTTATATCGGATACCGTAAATCAAGTTGATTTACAAGTAGACACATTCAGGTAGTTTTATTTCGTTTTTCCAGGAAAAAGTAAAACTTAACAGTGTTGTTTAAAATAGTTAGTAGGTCAGGTACTAATTCAGACGATACATCGGTTTACGTGTTTTCAGAAAGGCAAACAGGCGAATAAAAATTTCATTGTCTCTGCACGAGGACCGAACCCGGACCTCAAATTCACATAGCGGAGTATTTTTCAATTATCTTCATGTCTCTAGCCCACAAAATCAATTTAATCGTACGATACATATAAAGAATTTGTTTTCCCAACTACTACCGTCCTTTATTCCTTTTATTTAAAGTAATCTAAGTTTATAATAAAATCAAAGTAAATAAGAAAGTGCCATGATAATTTATTGTTATTAGACAATAACGTTTTATTTTTATAATTTAAATGTCGCCCAAGATGAAAAGCTTTAAATTGAAGTTATTTTTTCGTTTAGTTTGTTTTGTCCTAAATGAGATTTTTCCTTGCGGTTAAAGTGGTCACAGAGCTATATATCTTCAACAGGTCTTGGCTTGAAATTAATTTCACTAATCATTATCTGACAAATTAATAAAGTTAAATTATTATCTATAATTATTAAAATAGAACAAAATAGTTATTCACATCGTCGTGTAACAAATTGGAGTTTTAATAGGACGATAATTAAAAAAAAAAAAAAACGGAATGGAAAATTTACAACTAACGTTGGAATAATTTTCATGTAAATATTCGCACCCAGCAATTTAAAGTAGCGTGTCGTTCACTTTCAATATGGGTTCGCTATTATTGGAATATGATAATTGAATATTAACTAAAGGGCTAGTTCCGGCTATTAGGTTTTGTCAATTCGCTTTGAGGGTCGCCTCAAAATAATTTACCGAAACGAGATAAGTTTGGTCCCATTAATTATAGTTTAGAATTGCTTTTAACAGAAACCGTTGAAAATTGAATAGATCGGCCATCAAAACTTATTTGATATCCTAGTAATAAAATTTGTGCCCATAATAGGGATTTGTTACCTACGTCCAAACAAAATTCGCGTTAAATTTAGAACAATTTACCTACGTTGATCGGCATAAATCACGTAATAATTTTACAATTCATCAACATCTTAATCATAATTTATTCAATTCGATAAACAGTACAGCGTCAAAATCAGTTACCTACCTATATTTAAATTTTATGCAAATCGGGAGTATTTTTAATTTTTTCCGGTTTCCACTGCCAACGATGTTTAATGGTGCTTGAAAAATATAACAATCAAATTTTTCGGGGATATTTAATTTTATATATGTATAGTTTGCGGAAACACGAATTTTCGTACAATCGCTTTCAAGGACAATTAATTCCTTTCATTTTATTTAATTTAGAAAGGTTTAGGGCTAAATTCATAAACGAAACTTACTTTCGTCTCATACTCGATCTGAAAATGCACATTTTCATATTTCAGTTTGAGTCGGTAAGTGTGACAAAAAAAGTGTGTCCGATTTATGAATTTGGGCCTTAAGCTTCATCAAATACACCTTGATATCCTACATATATTATTAAGTAGTAATTTAAAAATATTGAAGTTTTAAAGCTATAAAAACTAATATGTCTATAAAAATCCACGTAATAAATTATAGTACGTTAAATATTGCCTACCTACACGAGTTATCATAACCTAAAAAGGACGAAAATTACTACCTACTTTTTAATTTATAAAAAGAAACTCCAGAAAGCATTTTGCTTTTAGGTGCTCGAGAAGATATTTTCCGCTAAAGATATTTTCCGTTCATAAGGGAAAGCCTGTAACGAGCAACATACCTCACAAAGTTTGTTATAAACAATACTTTACGGATTTTACACCATAGGCGCATTGTAATTTATCTTGCGGTAATATGGCGTAAATTTAGGCTAAACTTTAAACTTAAATAAAGATAAATAAAACTTTCCACACACATGCATGTATAATTAACTCAATTAAAATTGATATTGTGTTGAGAATTATTTCTTTTCAAAAAAAAATTACATAATTATGTACCACTATCAGCTACAGCATATGGTTGCGAGTAAAATTAAATTTATTAAATTAACCACATATTACTTAAGACCATTTAAATCAAAAGTGATACTTATGATACCAAAGAGGAAATAATTTAGCTTGAATTCGAGGCTTAATGGGATTATATAATGTAATTATAATGACGAAGGGGCCAAGAAAGTTTCTTAATTAAATAACCAAAGTTTTTCTAATTAATAATAATTTTAGGTGTCTGCTAATATAGTAGTTTATAATTTTTAACAAGCAATAAAAACGATAGCTAATTAGAATCGATTGTTTTCTGTTGTACGTGTTTCTTTTTATTCGATTTAAATAAGTAGATACTTTGGCTATCTGTTACAAATTATTTTCATTTGTCGATATTTATATATATATATATATATATATATATATATATATATATATTATTAAAAACAGAAAGGCAACAGGGAAAAGTTAATTTTTAAAGCAGCGGTTTAAATATTTGTTCTTGTTGAATATAAAGTTATAAACCCAGCATCGAATGAAATTCACGGCTGTTTCGAATATTACCTCTAGATTTCATTTGTAGGTGTCAAACTACAAGACAGATGATACAGAAAGTTTAATACGGTTATGGCTAGTTATCTAATATTGTGGTTTAACGATCGGTTATATAATTTATAAGTTACCTTGAACTAGAAATTATTCTTTTGGCAATTTCTATGCATAGATAACATTGTCAGTTCGTTAACCTTCGTAACATTGAAAAAGCTGTAAAATTTTAGGATTTTAGTAATGTTTAAATACGTAGGTACACAAGTAGCATATTATATAAGAAAGGAAAAAGAAATAGATCAATAGTTGAAAGATGGCTATTCGATTTTCTTCACTCTAGTCATGCAAAGTTCATCGTAAAAATTGCACCACCTTCGTCCGATCTTTAGAACTTATGGATATTGCCCACTCGATGGGTGATATATGTAATCTAAGATTGCATTATTCCCCTGGCAACTCTGTTAAAAATAAATCCAACGGATCTAAACTGAGAAGTTGATAAATATTCCCCAAGCCAAAGTGTAAATCCATCCAGCCACTAGGGGCGAATATCTAGGGTTATAGTGGATTAAATATGGTTAGGAATGTTTTCAGTATACCGTATTCCTAACCATTATATTCCCTTTAATTCTATAACAAATTCTGTACGTTATTCAAGATAGGTTCTAATACGCGTCATCAATAAAATTTCGTACTTTTACGGTATTTATAAATTATAGCCTTTCTTTGCCACGTCACATGTGTACAGGTGAATTATCGGTAGAATATGCCACGTTCAAAATTTTAAACTGAATATTACAAATAAGTATAGGTGTAATTTAGTAATTTTTTATTGATGACGTGCATTGGAGTCTATCGTGAATAAGGTGTATGAGCGTTCCTATTTTTATACATAATATCTATTTATTAAAATTAAACATTTGTTTAAGTAAGCTATGCTTATTTAATGCCCCCGGTATAGGCGAAACGCCACAATTTTGGCTAAAGACCAAAATATTCACTTGCAATTAATTTTGAAACGATCTGTGGACCGATTAATTCACTATTAAGGATCGTTTTCGCGAGCGTGTTGGCGTTTGTGGCAGCTTTTGGGTATTAGCCGGTCTTTTCTATCTTAATAATCGTATTTATAAATTCGTTGGCTTAATAAGTATAAACTATCTAAACAGATAATGCAACGTTTGGAAGTGTGGTCCTATTTGAAATTTTCTATTAATTACGAACTTGAATCTGTGCTCTATTTTATGTGGATCGCCAATCTTTGAAATCTGTTTATAGACTAGTAGTGGTACCAATAGGTACTAGGGCGTATCCATATAAAACAAAACACACAACTAAAAAACGCAGCTTTGAGATTTCCTATCGTAGATATAGAGCAGCATTGCTTGCTTGTTTGAATTGTTGACATATGACAGCGTGAAAAGGTTAGTAGATATAAAAGAAAGTGGAATGTTCAAAATACCTATTTTATTTATAGGTATTTTATTTCTGCATTTGGTTGCTAATTTTTTACTTTCTTTTTGTTTTGTTTTTTCGTCATTATTTAATCTTTTCGTTCAATATTATACGTTTATTTTTTTAAATTACTCATAATATTTACATCATGTTTTTAGTTGTATACAGGGAGTTCAAGTATACAGGGTGTAAATTCTGTCGGGAGCATATAAACGACGTCAAAATAATGCTGCGAGTTCCCATAAAATTTTTTCATACGACACTCCCATGTCGAGATATTCATCCTCAAAGTTAAAAAACAAAAATCCATTTTTTTAAATAACATTTTATAATGTCCATTACGAATATGGTTCAATTTATAAAAATTAAACAAGAGTACCTTATCTATTTTAAAACGTCTGGAAAATTCGAAAATGTCCTTAAAAATTTAAAAACTTAAACCTCTAAAAAGTATCGAGGTTAGAAATGTTAGGGGTAGTGCACCCATGGTTTCCCTGAGGTAATATCAAAAGACTTATTGCACCATTTGAAAGACCATAATTTAAGACCGCATGTACACTAATAATTATTAAATTCAAACGAAAACTAAAAATGTTATTTAAAAAAATTGATTTTTATCTCAACAGGGGAACGTCGTTGTAGGAAAAAAGTTTATAGGAACTTGTAGCATTATTTTGGCGTGGTTTTATACGCTCCCAACAGATTTTACCTCATTTGCTCGACACCCTGTATAGGTAGTATAAAATTAAAAATGATTTTCAAATCATTCCTAAATAACTAATATTTTCTCACAATTAGTAATTCTTTTGCAGTAAGAAGTAATCGATAATTTTTAAACTAAACTGATTAATATACATTCCGTGACATTAATGGCAGTTTTACGGTTGGTAATACTAACGATTCAAAGAGAGTACCTATAGTGTGCATTTTTTGAAATCACTAAAATAAATAAGAACGTGGGTTTAATAGTTATTACAATAACCCTTTTATTCTCAAATCTAGTGTGTATTTGAAGAGTTCCTGGTTTTTATTGAATTTTTATTCGTCACGAAAACGTCTATATTAAGATTTGAGTGTCGAGTCGCCCTATTTAAATACGAAATACAACTGAATTAATTTTCTCGACCGGCAACGAGTTGAAACAAAATCCAGAATAACTGCAGTAAACTGAAATTGAGGTAGTGTAAAATACATTAACACTCGTATCAAATTGATAAATATGTAGGTACCTACAAAATTTTTATATTTAATGAGAAAAGTGGCTTTTTTTCTTAAAAATAGGCGTCTATAATAAAATATGTAAGTAAATTAACGTAACGTGCTCTAAAAATATTCTTTTAAATTACACGCATACTCTGAAATGCGAGATGACTGAAATAAAATACGAATAAATCAACGTTTGCTTGTTTGATGTCTAATGGGTACGTACAAAAGTCGTATTTTTATGTATTCCGCTCGCAAACATATGTATTGTTACCTATACATAAAAATCTTTATAATAGTAATAAAGAACCGACATGAATTTAACAGTAACTACTGTTACTCAAAGCACAAAGACAAAATAGTGTATTGGGACAAGTAGTGTATTGAAAATGATCTTTAACACTAGATTTACGGACAAAATTACTTGTCATATTGACGGGTCTTCGGAAAAATTGCTATCTCACGTACGGATATTTGAAATTAGGGTGGCTAGTGGAAAATGAATAGAGTACAATATATTCGTACCAATAAATCGCTAAAAGTCAAAATAAATTTGGAACAATTTATATTTAATTGTCTTCGTTTGGTAACTGAGAAATTTGAAATCCGCCTCGCGATATTTGAATTCTCAGATTCATTTTCGCATTTTGTTTTGTAAGAAAACAACACCTTTAGTTTTCCCACAGTCGAAAGTCGAGAAGCCAACAACCTGTTCTACACCTACGAAAATAGATTTCAAACATATGTTTTAAGGTGGTTATATAACGTATACACTTAAAATGTTATTAAAACAAGTGTCTTAGTAAAACTGACACAGGACAATAAATAGAAACACTTTCGGAAAAATACGCAAGTGCGGTATGTGCGAAGGGCTAAGTTAGTGATGTTCGTTTGAACAGTTACACAGCTATAACTAAATTTTTTGTATTAATTTAATAAAAATCTAATAATAGATAGTTAACAGGATTTCTATATTCAGAGTAACTCTCTTATTTTGTACTTGAAATCTGCATTTAGATCGTAACAACGTTATTGTACATCAACGCATTTATGTAGACTATAACAACGTTTGATTTTAACATAAATGAAATATTCGTAGCGTATTAGGCTTTACAAAATTGCGTTAAAATGAGCTAAAATCGCTTTATAAACGGCTATTAAAATTTTAATGAGTTTTAATAATTTATATAGGTAGATATAGTACCTACATGTTGATGCCTTGATGAAATTCAAACAAAGAATAACAATTAAGGGTACCTACAGGCGCACTCACGAAAATAGTTCATTTTACAGCGTATTTTCCCAATGAATTATTAGAAAACGAAACAGTATTTATAAAAATTTCAAAATGTACGGTATAAATGATTGTTTGTGGAATGGCCGAAAGATATTTTTATGTAAAAATAATAATCGATTTTAGAGATTTTCAACGTTAAATCAGAGAAAAATTTGCTTAATCTTTACCATCGAAATAATAATATTTGTAACTTTCTATTTACAATATTTATAACTTTTAGTTAACAACATATATTTTCTTTTAAGTAACGATAAAATTAAGTGGTTTAGTAACGATTCGTTGTGCAAGTAGCTAATATTTAACGCGAAAACAAACACTCCGTGCATTCTCGATCTCAACAAACTATCACACATTAACTAAAAAGTGTTGCGTTTACTTAAACTGTGTTCGCTTAATATTTTTTCACTCGCCCTATCACGAATACTAACAATAAGTTTAATCTGCGGCTTTTACAATTTTGCATCTATACGCTTAACTGAAAAATGATTGTGGTTAATTAATTACAAAATAATTTAAAATATCTCGAATATACCTAACAACTAAGTAAATATTTGAAGTAGCAACTTAATAAGTACGGAACATAGTACTAATAAATCTGCGAAACGAAACGGTTTAAATCAATAAGCTGTGGTGGTTTTTTAAGTAATTGGACAACTCATATTTATAGCCGCGAAAAACAAAATAAACGGAACATAAAACTCATCTCTTATAAATAACTGAAAATTTAAACAGAAACTCCAATTTATTCTAAATAATGTAAAAACGTATTTCATCGGTAACTAAATATTCGCTTTATTCAATACCCACGTTAACGTGTAACGTGAAACAATGGGTATTTCGATTGTTGATTAAACAAATAAACAAAAATAAACATTTTAAAGTACGTAACAGGAAGTACAATACTACAAAAATGATGGCTCCTTGCATGAAAACGTTAAAGTAACCACGGTGATATTAATTTAGGGTAGTTTTTACAAATTTCGCGCATAATTGTTCAATTTTATGCAACACGATGCTGCAACATTTATGCAAATCGTTTTTTTTTTAATTTCTCCAATTCACAAACAATCTGTCTATTGGACAATAAGTTCTCTTTAAATCGTCCATATTAATCAACAAATGACATGTAGGATGCGCTCCCCTTAGTAATAGGTAACATAAGCTACGTCAGATTAAATTATTGGAAAACTTTATACAAATTGACTTACTAAAATTATAAAAATTTTAACTCTCTCGTCTGACCTATTTTTGTAAGTTGTATAAGAAGCTAATCTATTGAAAATAGCGTACTAATTTATGATGCGAATATTTTTTGCAGTATTATACATACAATACAGCTTAACGAGCTTTAGGAAGGTCATAAATGTATTCAATTTTCATTGTGACATTCGTGTCACATAAGATATATTAGCTAAACTACCATATATGAAGGCACAAAAAAAATAATACGCCACGGACAATGCTTTTTTCTACGTCTATTTTTGACTATTAAAAAGTGGGCTTTGTCACATCCAGTTGTAAATCACCGTGTTAGATAAAATAAATTTTCGTAAATACGCAAAAACGCAAATTTTTGAAACTTTTCCCCACTCTAAATTTATGTTTTAAGTTCTCTTCCTATTTTTCCGCTATTGTTCGCTGTAATCATTACCTATCTTATTGTTTGCTACGAGATTACTTCCATTTAAGGTTAACGATAAACATTTCCAAAATCTTTTTAAATCAATTTTAATAATAAAAATAAATTTCATTATAAAAGTGAATGTTTAATTTCGATTTCATTTAAGTAAAAGTAATTATGTAGAGGAAGTGGTCCGAACAAGGGGGCCTGTTTTGTTTTTTCTTTGTATTTTTGATTAATTAAAGTAAAAATTGGCATATGCGTTGTCTTTAATATTCGCAGTTATTTGTTACGGAAAACCCAAAGAATACTGTGATTTTATTTATCACACTGGCGATTATTTGAAACGGCGGCAGAGTGCATGAAATATGGGCCCTTTTAAATATACTAATAAAAAAGCTAGATTTTGTAAAATAAACTTTATTTTCATTTAAAAAAAATCAAAGTTGCCTTCAAACTGGACAAATGTTAAAAACTGACGACAAAAATTGCAAATGAAATAGTCTGTTTCGACTTCGGAGCATTGTTCATGCGTCACATTTGACACTGTTACTTTCGGAAAAACAGCCGACAAACAGTTGCAAATATGCAGTATCGTTATCTTCAGGGCCGAGCTCATAACATTCTATCTTGCACAAAAAACTAACAAAGTTAACTAACTTTGTAAATTTCTAACAAGCTCACTTTAAGGCAGTGACGACGAGTAACGCCATTAGTCTTATTAGATTTTTATTGGTGGCCCATATTATATACAAGGCTCGTACTTCGGACCACTTCCTCTATTTTTAGAAAATCCAACCCTGACGCACCAACACAAAGAGACGCGTTATTTCAATAATTTATTGATCGTTGCAATGATCTTATTGTTATAATTTTTGAAAATATGTAGGTGTACTTTAAAAATAAACCGCTTACTTTCGACTTGTTAGCTTCAACGAGTAAAATAAATACAACAATATATATTTATAATTATCTATAAAATTGAAAATAATTAGATAAGTTTTATCAAATATCCGAGACAAGTTTAACGATAGTTTACAGCGGATTATGAGACGACATGCATAAGCGTAGGCTCTTTACAGCAGTGGTTCGTCATTTTCTTCAAACAGACTTATAGACTTGTAAATAATAGTGATATTATAGAGGGATTATGTTGAGTAATCTAAACAGATGTACGCACGCAGATATATGTATGTACTTACGTAAGTTTGTTTGTGACTCGAAACGGTAATTAATACAAATAACTTTAACGACATCGTTGATCCATTTTGTAACATTTTACTGACCTCGCTTAAAATGTCTTTTAAGAGTTACCTAAAGTAATAATTATATATAGTTAGTGCCAAAGTTCAATTTAACAATTTTTTTTTTATTTTTAGGAAGCGCTCCTATTATTTCCAGCTACCTAATCTCCTTGAATTAATACTAAGGCCATAAAGATTATTTGGATTCCGTACTTTAAATGAGTGGTTTTATAAATGATCGTGTAATCTGGGAGGTAAAGGAATTCCACACGCGGTTGACCTTTTCACTAATCTGACATTAAATTCCCTACAGTTGCCTATGTCTAAATTCCCTTTAAAGTATGTAAAACCTTTAATATAACTTTCACAAGGGTATCCACTATTAACTTCAAATTAATGACAAACACTTTCGTTATAACTTTTCTGACGTTTCAAGTTCCACTTTAAACTAAATAGACGCTAGTTTGTGAGGATAATGCCTTCGGATATGACAACGAAATCGTTCACTTTAAGGTTTCTCTTTGTTTAAATAAATTGGTAACTTAAACCCGACCGCTATCCCTGTGATCTCACAACATATTCAAGGGCCGTTTCGAAGTTCACGTGCTCGAAAATTTATGTAGTATGTTGGAAAGATAACTTATTTAAAAGTTATGTTCATTATCACCATCAATCTTATTTATCGTCATTGGTAACATCATTTAATTACCGGAAAAAAATTAACTTTTATCACAGCGATATGTAAATATTACATACATAGATATAAGTAGGTACTTATTATATTTAAAAAAAAAAAATAACAATCATAAGAAAATAGATGCAAATATTCTAATCATTTAAACATGGCAATCCCGGTTACCAACGAGATTAGATCGAAAATAATTTGAAGCAGTAAACGTTTAAACGAAATTATTTTTCAAATTCTTCCTACAAAACTTGGGTGAAGTCTTGAAGTCTTGGGTGAACTTGGGAGGTGAGAGATTCCAGTTATGGAAGAACACTAGGTACCAGGGAAGATGGAACTCGGCGACGATGGGAGATTATAGCTGTTTTTTTTTTATTTTGAAGAAAAACGCTACACCACACAAACAAAAGAAGAGAATAACGTCGCAAACAGACGTTTTGAACTTTTGTTGTCATTTTCATGTGTACCTTTCCATTACAATTTTGTGATTTTATTGCACATAATCCATATAATTTTGATTATAATGTCTTAACTATATTTGTACTATCTCGGAATTAAACGGTGTGAAATCACTCCAAAATGACACTTGTAATATAGGTAAACTATACACGTTAAAATTTAAAACACGAAGGAAAGTTTGTGGCACTGTCATTATTCATTAACGCGACCTCGGTAACTCGCACTAATGTAAAATAACGTTAATTTAAATTGTGACGGTAAAAGCGCTAAAGCTTTACTATAAAAAAAAAATGGCGAGCGTTTTTAAATCAGCCCGTACATTGAAAAAGTCGAAATAAACGTCGTCGATGAATGTGCTGCCCACGTCAAATATTTGCTTTTTTCTAAATACATTACGTTTCAGAGAAGCTCGTTGATACAAAATATGTAGTTCAATCTTTGAACGAAAATTTTTCATTGAATGTATAAAAAAGGTTATTTGATAAGCAAATTAAATTATAATTTAATTAACCGTTAATTAGAATTATGAACTTACTTTTCAGTGTATTACATGTAAAACGACAAAGGAAATCTGTAAAGGAAAATCGTAAATATGATCGAGACCAGATTTCCAGTGAACATTATTTGTTTACTGAAGTAATACTATTTTTTATAAAAGGTAATCCACGACAAAGCGCCTTTGTCAGAAACATTGTTAAAATTTCAATATGGATGCCGTACAAAATACCTATCTTCAACCAAAACGCAGGTAGTTTCCGATAAATTTCTTAAAACAAATAAATACCGATTTAAATTAAAATTAAAATTATGACCGTTCGTTCTTTTTCTGCGTCAAATAAATTTAACGAAAGCGTCGCGTCGCTTTGATTTTTATTAAAACCTTATCGTTTCTCTTTAAAACCGATATTAACTTCGGTGTATATTTTGAAACTAAAATGTACACCAAGATCGATCCGATTTTAAGCAACGTGTCATTAATCAAAGTTAAGGCGCTCAACAAAATTTAAATATTACGAAGTAGGCAACGACTGAAAATGCGAAATTCGGATATGTTTAAAAATCAAGTTAAAAAATGTAAATAAATATAATTCATTATTAGGAAAATAAATAATAATAGTCGAGAAAGAGCTGTTAATCGTTAATCCTTTTTGTTAGAAACGGTTATATTTACATTTGACATTTGTCTCATGTAATTAAGCGAATTAGCAGTTGTTTTGGAAATACAACAAATTCTCGACAAATCGTAAATATCTTAAAAAAAAATGCTTTAAGTTGTCATAAACACTTTTGGTGTTCGTGGCTCTCGTGATGTTTCCCGTGTTTTTATCTACTGTTAATTCACTTTTCATTTATAGATATTAATTTCTACATTAGCAATATTGATAAATTATAACCCCGAACTGAAGCAGAAACGCGTTTTTAAATATTGCATTAGAAATGCGTTACGCTCATTTCCTATATTCGTATTTTATAAATAAAAAGATTTCAGTTTTTGTTTAGTCGACAATTACGCTTATTACGAAGTTGCTTCGGATGAAACTCAAAAACAATTCAGTTAAAAAACTTTTTCGTACAAGTTCAGCGGTTTTTCTTATGTGCCAAACGAACATTACGTACTTTCTTTCATATCCAGCTTCAGTGATGTCAATAAATTCTCGAGTTTAGAAACGTATTATTGTTATATAAAAAATCACCGTCAGTATTAACTGTAACAAAAGTTTTCTATGGTAGGAACATAATTAAAAAAAAAAAATCGTAATACTAATAAAACTTGCACGTCTTTTCCTTAAATATTAAACCTATATAATGTTTTTAAATTAAATTATAAAAAGAAATTTAAGTTATAGATTTTTCGAAGTTTTGAATACAAACCAATCTGAAACGGCAATTTCAATTTTCGTAAAAAAGTTCAAACATCTTAGAGAACCTAAATCAAAGTCTAACGCGCCTAACCGATTTGAAGTTTAATTAGAAAACTTTTTCCTCTCTAACCAGAAAATTACATATGTTCGCCACACGGTTTGTGAAACATGTAGTTTTCTACGTTATATTTGGCCCGAATACGATCAAGGAGCATTGCGTAAGTGTTAATTAAATATACATATATATGTACCTACAAGTTACACAAGGTTTAGTCTACAAGTTACACAAGGTTTAGTCTACAAGTTAGTTTTATAAAATTACGCAACCACTTTCATTTCACGCATAGTAGAAAAATTGTCCCACCTACAAAAGAAAACTCTAAACAAACGCATCGTTACATTATTTCAAATTTACCATAAACACAGAAGTAAAGTAAAAGGAGAATCTTACCTGAGAAGTTTACTAAAAGAAAAATCGGAAGAGAAAGACGAAGAAGCATTTTAAATGGAAAATTACACGATCCAGTTCCAATATAATTAATTACTTTTAGGTATTACTAAATCGACACGTTTTACATTGTTAACGATCAAATAGTTATTCTATATTTTCACATTTTACGTCGGTTCACGTTCTAACTATTTTAAGATATAGAATTTAAATTATACATTTTTACAGAAAAGTTTGCATTTTTATTCATAAATTTCTGCACCTTTAACGGTTAACATGTTCGCATGGAGAAATCCACTATACGAGACGATCCAGCATCGCGACACGATACCAACTGCAAATAACTATGCGAGAATCCATGGCTGACATGCGCCGTTTTTACACCCTTCCCTTAGATAGGGTTAAACATTTCATAAAAATTTAAAAATACGAACGTAATGTAAATTTTCAAAGTTTCATTTGAAACGAAACAAAAGTTTAAATTAAAAAAAAACCGCGAACATTAAACGCTTAAAAGTTAACGGAAACGAATAGTGCCGTTTTCTACTTTTAATGTTAACGATCAAGAAACACAATAGGCACTAAACGAGATCTTCGACGAACTATTACATTATCATACCGACGTAATCCATTTTATTTGTCTTAAGAGCACTTGTTAGTCGTTGGTGGCACGTTTTGATGAGTTTCCAACTTGTTAGACATTCTGCTAGTGTATGATAATTATTGGAATCGTCAGAGTTAAATTAGAAAACTCCAAAGGGGAAACTCGATTCCGTTGGTTTTTTTTGCGTGTAAAGAAGGAATTTATTTTAAATGCGAAGCGAAATACTTTCTATTAATTAAGTTTAAATTAAAATGAAACCCGGTTGGTATTTAAATACTCATTAGGGCTTCTATTCTCTATGAAAGGAGCACAATCCGATGAACTTGGAATTAAATTTTTCGCTTAAAAGTTGAGGTTAGGTTGGAATTTTCCAATCCAAAAATGAATAGGAAATGTCGCTTCTTATGATGCGTGGTAAGTGCATCGATGTTGCTATTTTACGAATATTCCTTTCAACGAATCGTACTTTTCGTCGTTATAAAATCAATAATTCTGTGGTTATCTATAGGTATGAAGCTGATTTTCGCATTTCGTCTTATCGAATTTATACATCCCTCGAGAAAAATTTTTAAGTTTCGCATTACATTGTTCTCGTACGAAATACCCACCTGCCGGAATATAAAAGTTATTAATTTTTGGTTTACGATACCTACTCGTTTTCGTGTGTTTAATGAATGATAATCTACATCTACTTGTACGATACGATTATCAATGTAAGTGTATGGTATCGTTAAATAAGACCCCACTTTTTTAAAATACTTACATGGATACGTAAGCCGATGTATTTCAGTTTTATGAGTTTCTAAATTTTACCTTTTACGCGATCGATCACATTCAAGTAATGAGTTATACGGCGATCCTTTACATTTCTATAAAGTAGAAACACCCAATGCGATATATTATGACTCACTAGGAAAACTCCTAGTGGGGAAGAACACCACCGTATAACGCATAGCGATGACGTTGTTAACAATACGTAGCCGCCGAGCGTATGGGCACGCATTAAATTAAAAATAATAATAATGACAACAAACGAATAGTTCAAAATTGAAGTTGGCGAGGGACAAACATTTCTAAAAAAGTCATCACATTTTAAGTCATATATTTTGTTTGCGATTGCATTTTTTAAATTAAATACCAATTTTTATATGGGTAACGTCGATTTTATTTCGGACGTAATTAAAAAATAAAAAAAGGTTCGAATTTAGGACACTTAATCTACAGGCGCGTCCTGGTTCGATTTTTGAATTTTTCTTTAAACAAATTTTTCAGAAAAAATATTTCGGAAACGAAAATAAATGTCGAAAATATGTAAAACGTCGGCGCAAATTCCGCTATCGTTTTACAATATAATTCATTTTTTTTGCGTTAAAAATATCTCAAGGCGTTTGCGAAAAAATCGCTAAACGCTTTTTCGATACGTCCCCTTTCGCCTTAAGAGAAGTTTCGCTGTATTTCTAAATATTTGATTTCTAACATTTTTATGTTGTAATTAAGTATCAGTTTTTTGAATTAACCGATTTAAATTAGTAAATGTTATTTTTAATTTTATAAATAAAAGCTAAATAAAGTGATTCTGAACGTCTAGGTAATTTTACAACATATCTGAATACCGTATACCATATTCGATTAAAGTTGTAAATTAGTTTACGTTTCATGACTGAAATCAAATTAGAAACGCAGTTACCTAAACGGACTTAGATAACTTCAACTTCTAAACGAGAGATTACTTATATTTTACGTAGTTATGTTGAATATTATTTTATAAATACCTATGGGACGATTAGATTTAATTTTTGGAGGTGATCTTATAAGCGTCCACGTGCTCAATCACCAAATGACCAAAACAAGTTTCAAATAACATGCAGTCACCGATATTCTACATGTTAATGTCAATATTTGTAACATAAGTGTCGTGTAGCCAGTACACGAAACAATTCTTCAACAAAAGGAAGATCAAATAAGAAGCAAGTACAAGGCCAATTTCGACGATAAGCACCGAGTAAGAGTTTTACTGAACTGGGAGGAGGACCGGAAGTGCGGATCACAAACATGAAAAGGAACGGTGACATCGATAGCCAAGCGGAGACTCCAAGGTCACACCTGGTGTCCACGTCTCTGTGGACGATAAGAAGAAACTGAAGCCACCTCATCCAAGTTGGTACCGAAGAAGGAGCGAAGGCAGAAACAGCTGAAACCACCAGCACCACAACTCGAACATACACCAGCGCCACAAGTAGAATTGAAACTGATTACGAGTCCAGAATTTTACATTACCAGGTCGGGTCGGGGTGTAAAACCACCGAAACAGTTTATAGACAATTAATTGTATGTTATCATTGTTTTATTGTTATATGGTTATATTGTTATTGCTTTATTGTTCTATTGTTAGAAGGGAAGGTGTCGTGTAGCCAGTGTGGTTACCGGGGGCAACAGAAAAAGATGAATAAATTTACGCACATGACAATAAGTACAATCGAAAACACTCTCGTGACAGCGCAAAATTAGATCGGATGCGAGTTTACCTATTTTTAAAATGAAACATCGAAGAAATGACAATAAAACAATCGGGTAAAAATAAAATTTACGTAAGTAAAAAATAAAACAGTTTCACGTTTTAATCAGGCGAACTTAATTTATAGTCACCTGACCGTAACTGCAAAAAATACGAACTTTGAGAACCCCAAGGAAAAGACAAAATTTAGGGACGATAGGCTCCTTTTTAAAATAAAGTAGCCATATTTACCGAACCGGTACATTAATTCACAAAATCCAGCAATACTTTAGGTTCAGTCACTGAATATCTGTTTTTGATGGGCTTGTCCACGTATATAAATGTCACTTTCCAGTTAAAGTAGATCCTTTTGATGCACACCCTTCGTAATATGTCGATAACTTTATTGTATGCTTTAGTGCGCGAAGCCGCACAACTTTATTTCATTCATCTAACAAAATATTATTATAGGAATGCACGATTTGATAAAATAAACATCTAAATTTTATTATATGCGAACTATTAAAAAATTGTCGAAAAATCGATTTTAACGTTGTACTGTTGTTTTTTTAAACTTTACTTTTGATTTTGTTTGCGTTTCTTGAACGATTTATCGTATGTATCTAATGTATAATTTTCTATGGGAAAATGTTGTTTGTGCAAAGCTCACTTTTAGAGACAAAATCTTTTATAAAAAGTTTCTCCGTTAATAATTTTGTAGCATTTCAATTTAAGTCATGTTAAAACATTTGTAGATAAGTACCGATATAATTTATAGATAGTATCAACGTATAATATAAATGAGTTACCTTACCCATTATGGTATATTTTTATATAAATTCTTTGTTCGCACTAGTCATTAAGTTCCAATAACTTTTTCTATAATACACCTACAATGATTTACAATCCTCTTGTTTCCAAGTTTATTGGCATGCCACGAAGCATTATGATTAGGCAAGGGTTTTGTTCGATAACTCATCAAATAGACTTTTTGTAGGTATATACAAGATACGAATTTTTGTGTGTTATTAACATTGATAACTTTAATAAATCGTAACTGAATAAGTAACAACAGGAACTTCCATTTCGTACTTGCTTAGATTAAAACTAATTCCAAGGATTCACGTTAAAAAATTCAGGTATTATAAATCTTGATTATAATTTCAATTTAAAAAAAAATTAATTGGCGTATTTATCTCTCTAGTTAGTCTGTTTAACTAACTCATTTATATATTAAGTTTAACATTCCAATGGTCTGTTAAAATTAAAATAACCTATAACTCGCTTTACTAATATATCTATAATATTGTTAATATTATATATTAATTAATTATTTATCAAAACACGCAAATAGCGCTAAAGACATAATAAATGACCTTGAATATATAATACTTATTATATTTTAAACATAAACAGTTAAAAAGTTAACAAGTCCATTTGGTGACGCGAACAGATACCTAATTATTATCTGAAGTTAAGTGTATCAAACCTGCAAACTTATAACATGACATATTGTTGGGATACATACAAGTTTATCTATACAAAGGCCGTAATCGAGTCCCCTGATATCAATCATAGTGCACAGTTCAATCCTGTTTGACATCTACTATTACCGACTTAGTAGATATTGATGGCATTTCCTTCTACGATAAATCAGTTCCTGTCTGGAAAAACAATTTTTACTGTAAACGACCTACAATATAAAAAAATTCACCCTATTCAATATTCAAATAAGTAGGTATAGTAGATGAAACATTATGGACACCAATCGTATTATTATTATTATTATTATTTTAATTAATCGAAATTGTCGAATTTTTTAAATATATTAATCACTTTACAATTAAATTTATGAATTCCGCCACAAACATAATGAAACTGTTGCAACGATATAAGGTAAATTAATAAATTGTATTTTACTCTAGATTTTTCATTATAACGATGTCAACTTTGTTGTTAATATGCTTTGTTTTTACGGATTTATTCTCATGAGCAACCACGGATTATTTTCTTATATAGGACGAGATAGAATCACAGAGGTAAAGTTGAAGCGAATATTATAATGAATACCCAAACACGTTGCTTTTTACCGGAACATCATCGTACAGACGTCGTATTGACGTGTTGCCTTAAAATTAGTACCGCATTATGCGCAAATTTAATCCTCTTACAGTTAATAACTAAAATATTTCCAACAGCAATTTCTCGACCTTAATTAATGAATGTTTGGAATTGACAGATTCTTCGCTTTTAGAATTAAGTATTTTCCGAACGAACGTTTTTAAAAATATACGGAAGTTTATGACGCAGACGGCACCCGATAAAATGTTGACCGAACTAAAGGATACGGCAAATACAATGTATTGTTTCCGTTTAGAACTATTTTTGCAAGTAACTTCAAGAAGTGATATACGATTCATTCCGGTACGACATTATACATGAATAAGAGGTATATAAAAACATTTACGTAGATTAGTTTAGTTCTTTTTCCTGTAAAGGAATGTAATTTTCACGTACATAGGTGTTCAATTTTTGATAGGCAGGTAGCATATTTCGGTGTCAATGCAACATCGAATGACAGTACAGTAGAACTTCAATTATCCGAACTAATGAATACCGAATATGCAGAAATCCAGATATTTTGGATAGTCATAAAAAAAAGGTTTCGTTGCGACATATCAATAAATATGGCAATATATTTATAGCTTATCCAAACCTATACGATGTTCATTGTCATCAACAAAAAGTTACTAGATTGTTTATTTGTAATTCGGTTTAAAGTTTAGACAGTGACATATTCTATAGATGATTTACTTGCGCGCATATTAGATGAAGACTACAATTTATTAAAACTGTCAAAATACGAGGTACGAAACGTCATCATCTAGTAACTCTGTATTGATGACGTGAACATCATATAGGTTTGGATAAGCTATAGCCACATGCATGCATTTTTTACTACAAACAATTAAAGAATTGTATCCACATACAATTAGATATTTTTAACTGAACATGAGCCAACAAAGTTAGTTGTTTTGACGTAGAAAATGTAATTTTTTATATCCTGATAAGGATCCAGATGACTGAAGTTCGGATAAATGGAGTTCTACTGTACCATCATATATGTAGATATATACAACCCACCTGTGTAGGTGATTACATTTCAGAAAATCACAATGATATAAATCTGCATTAAAAAAACTAAAAATGAAGTAGGTAGCTAATGTATATCTAATTAATTGATACAAAAAATAATTTGAACTAGACATTTCAAAAAGCGGAAACCGAATCGAGTTTCCTGTTGGCAACGGTAATAACCGACCTAAATAAATTGTTCCTTCCGCACTAAAGATTTTTGACAAAACGCTTTAAATTAGATAGGCAGGTACACAATAACAAGCACAGGATTATTTCGTTAAAATTTTATCTAACGTAGTACTAACAATAAGTATATAGGGGGAATAAAAGATGATATATTAAGGGGAGACAAGTTAACGTTGATTCATGAATTCGATAGCATACATCACGGCAAAGGCACTTCAAATTTTCGGAAAACGTTTAACACAATAAAGGTAAGCGTATATCACTCTACAACGAATCGTTGTCGCGCAACAGAGACCCCGGCATTGACTCATTTCATCATTGACTCACAGCAATTGGTTGCGCTGAAATGCGACCCGCTGCGGCCCGGCATAATGTACGCTTACCTTAATACTTATGTAGGGTATAACTGTATTCAAACATGTAGCAAGCGCTAATTACACAGTTTCGCTATTAAAACCATATCATAAAAAGCAAAACAATACGAAATATATTTGGGAGTTTTAATCATATCTCGAATAGAAGAGATTTGTAGAAAGCTCGAAACTACAATTTTCGAAATATATACATAAACGACCAATTTTATGTTAGATGTGTAAATTATTGGTTTAGACTGAGAAAAATTGAAAGTTTTCAATTTTATAACTCGAATTTACTTTCGATTTATAAAGAATAATTTTGATTCCAAATACTCTGTCTTTGTTCGTCGTTTTCCCGATGGAAATTTCTGCAGGGGAACGCGTGCTTCAGTATCAGGAATTTAAATGTACGAGGCGCGTTTTTTAAGTAAGTACCGTTTTGGAATTAAAAAAAGACGTGCAAAGATATCGCAATAATTTTATTTTTACATGAAAGCCTGTACCTTAATCTACTTTTCTACATAATTTCCGTGAATATTGAGGCACTTGTCATAACGTGGCACCAGTTTTTGAATACCCTCCTCATAAAATTCTGCCGCCTGACTTGTTAACCACTGTATCACAAATGTTTTGACTTCGTTATCGTCTTGAAGACGCTGACCACCCAGGTGTTTCTTCAAGTGCAGGAACAAATGGTAGTCGCTGGGCGCAGATCAGGGCTGTATGGAGGATGATCTAGAGTTTCCCATTTAAAAGATTTGATGAGATCTTTGGTCCGATTAGCCACATGTGGACGGGCATTGTCATGCAGCAAAACGATACCCTTACTCAACTTGCCACGTCTTTTGTTCTGGATTGCACGACGCAGATTGTTCAATGTCTCACAATAAGACGCTGCATTGATTGTCTCATTACAGGCAGAAACTCCACTAGCAATACTCCTTTTCTGTCCCAAAAACTGTGCACATGATCGGACCAAAGATCTCATCAAATCTTTTAAATGGGAAACTCTAGATCATCCTCCATACAGCCCTGATCTGGCGCCCAGCGACTACATTTGTTCCTGCACTTGAAGAAACACCTGGGTGGTCAGCATCTTCAAGACGATAACGAAGTCAAAACATTTGTGATACAGTGGTTAACAAGTCAGGCGGCAGAATTTTATGAGGAGGGTATTCAAACTGGTGCCACGTTATGACAAGTGCCTCAATATTCACGGAAATTATGTGAAAAGTAATTAAGGTACAGGCTTTCATGTAAAAATAAAATTATTGCGATATCTTTGAACGTCTTTTTTTAATTCCAAAACGGTACTTACTTAAAAAACGCGCCTCGTATTTACGGCTAGATAAACTACAAAATACTCTTTTCAATTATTATAAACCCGTTCTACTAGAACGATGAGGAATCCTCTCATAACCGCTTAGGTACGGTAAGATGTTAAGAATTAGGCTATTCTCAGACAAACAATCGAGTTCTCTTCCAGATTTACGGATTCCCGCTTGTAAATGATACGGTGTTATAAAACAAAACAAAGTCATTTTCGACTAAGAAGTAGGCACTTATTTGTTTAAAAATTTACCACAATAATAGTAATATTTATCTGCATAACTCAATCTATAAAAACGACATTAACACTTCAAATTAATGCAGGTATTAACTTCAAATTTTCCGCAAACTTACAAAGAATTGCCTTATTAAAAAAAAACAAAAACTGTTTATGCTTTGTAAGCACCTCGTTTTTGCTTTTTCTTTTATTGCTTTTTTTCTTATCTTACATCGTTGTTTTCCTTAAAGACTTTGTTAATCTTTTAATCTACATTTTTTATTCTGTTGTAATTTTTATCATTCCTTTTTCACTATATTAATACTTTCCGTTGATTTTTTCGAATTTTCGGTCACCATTTATCGACTAACGGTTTACAGGATCCTAGTTAAAAATCATCGAGAACGGTTTTATACATAGGTATGGCCTATCCAAACCTATATGCAATTTACGTCATCAAAAAAAAAGTTACTAGATTGTTTATTTGTAATTCGATTTAAAGTTTGGAAGATGACATATTCTATAGATGATTTACCTGCACACAAATTAGGTGGTATAAAGAAAGACTACAATTTATTAGAACTGTCAAAATACGAGGTATGAGGTGACAGCACTGTGTGAAACGTCATAATCTAGTAACCCTTTACTGATGACGTGATTGCATATAGCTTTGGACGAAGTGTAGTTATACAAAAATAATTTTTGAAATTCTTCGATTACAATTGAAATACCTAATTATTCTTATGTATCTGGTGTGCAATTGTTTTTCTCCACGACTATTTGATAATACACATATTCTTATTGCATTTTCAGTTGAATAATGATATGATTCATTATTTTTAATGATTTCGTGGAACTTTTGCGATAATCAGTCAATTAACGATAAAGTAAAAAATGCAAAAGCCGCGATAAACGGTAAAATACGAATTTCTCTGACGTGTAACACCATCGAAATTTGAAGCTGTCGATTGCTTGTTTGACAGTGGTAACACTAAAACATTTAAATTTTCTAGTCTATTGAAAACACGCGGGTTACGATAATTATTAATGAAAGCAGAGTATATTCAAGTTATATTTATCTATAACTCTTTTTAATATCAATTTTATAGAGACGAATCCTAATTCACGTAATGTGACCTGCTATATATGTGAAATCAGTTACTTTACCTACCTAATATTAACCACAAAATTTCCAATAAAAAATGTGTAAAAGCCTGACAGACATTGTTACAAACTGTTATGCCAAAATAAACCTTAATTAGAGAGACTGTGAAAACTTCTAAAAGCACCTCCGAGTGAAAGCTAGAGAATAGCAGTTTATAAAATAATTAAGCGCCGAAGAAAGATGGTGTTAATTTGGAAAGTTTCTTACAAGAACTCTATTTTAAGGTAACTAAATTTCGAAATTAATGCACTAGAATAATTACAATTTAGTTTTGTAAAACTAACAAACAACGATAACTAATTGGAAGGTAAACTTACTGTACATAGATATACGTGCGCCGTTCTAATACAAATTAAATAAAAATCATTACACGATTACGTCGCGGCCAGAAAACGAATTAATATTTTGCATAGAAATTGAAGGCATAGTCTTTAAGAGAGGAATGTTACGATAATAAACAACAGTCATCGAGAATTTTAAATAAATTGTTGTTTAGTAAAATTATCAAGAAATAAACGTTTTTAAATAAAAATGAAATTTAATAAACTACCTATAGCTTATCCAAACCTATATAATGTTCACGTCATCAACAAAAAGTTACTAGATTGTTTATTTGTAATTCGGTTTAAAGTTTGGAAAGTAACATATTCTATAGATGATTTACTTGCGCATATATTAGATGGCATAAAGAAAGACTACAATTTATTAGAACTGTCAAAATACGAGGTACGAGGTGACAGCACTGCGTGAAACGTCATCATCTAGTAACCTTGTATTGATGACGTGAACATCATGTAGGTTTGGATAAGCTATACCTCATAGTCGAAGCTATTCTTTTAATAAAACAAATACACAAATTGATGATTTTTGAAAATATTATTTCAAAAGTGGTTATTTGTTGGTTTCATTTTTCGTTTGGTTCGTAAGTTCTTTTGAGTTTAACGGATTATATATCTATGTAAGGATTATATTTAGACATACGAACGATTTACTGTGTGAGCGTTAGAAAAAACAATGCCGAAGACACGGGAATATTCTATAGTTTTGCACCTACACATTAGGGGAGACCGGGGCACAATAAAACATTTAACATTTTATCGGTAAACGCAATACATCGAAGGTGACACCATCCCCTCGTAGAACAGGCTAGTGAAGTTGGTCAGTTCTCAAACCATAGCCTTCCTGAATTGTCAGTTAGACGTAGTTTATTAAGACCCGGTCTTTCCATCCTGTGATAAATTTATCTGACAAATATTTACCATTGTTATTAACCATTGTTAATTTATTTACCAATTGTTTCTATGGTAAATATCTGCCAGATAAATTTATCAGGAGATGGAAATGTCGGTCCTATGTTAGCTATTATTAATGCACTGCAAAGTAAATTTTTAGCTTTACGGCAATTTTGTTATGAGCGTTTTTACTATTGAGCGAATTTAAATTTATAATTGTTAATTAATAATTTGCATCGTTAGTTTGAAGTTGGTAAATTGCTTGGGGTACAATGAAATGTTCCATTGTGCCCTTTACGGAATCAATCTAAAAGACATAGTCATTTAGGTGTTATGGTTCAAAACAGAGTACGAAAAACTGAAAAAGGAAACTTTTCGGAGGATTCTATGCGGGAAGCAGTAAATTTAATTACTCGATGGATGTTTTTAACGGAAAGTAGCCCGACAAACAAATGTCAGTTTTTTACTCTTTTTTTGGTAAGTTTTTATCACCTTTGGAATCATACTCGTGTTACATAACTGAACATATTATAAATAAAAGAAATTATTTACATGTAGCTATTTGCAAGAGAGTAAGAATAGATCAGAAAATGAAGGCATTCGAATGTGTCCCAATTCACTTTTTGATTCGTATTTAATAGGTTTTTATAGTAATGTAAGACAAAGTAAGTAATGGCTGCCAAACAGCAAATAACAAGGCAATTTGAATGCCGCTCCTTTTCGAACAAATTTTTCAATAAGACACTATTAACAAAAAAGTAAATAAATTCCGAACGCGTACTAAACAATAACTGTAATCAACTAATACACGTAGAATATAAAATAATCCGGAAGAATACGAATTTATTATGTTATCAGTATGAATAAATTCCAGTAAATTTAAAAAAGCACGATAATTTAACGAGTTCGATTTATGACAATATTATCTCATGGTCAGGTATTTAAATAAATGTAAAACTTGGTCCGCCTCACGTGCGCCGATAAGCCGGGCCGGCCAGCGATATACTTATCACATAACATGTGGTCTCAACACGGTACTACGTCATTTATGCGAGTCATTTTTAAACAAAGGAAATTACGAAAGATCTAAATCTACATAAAATAGTTGTAAATAATATGTTTAAATTTAAAGAAATGGGCGCTATTCACGTGTTCAATGTAATTACTACTTAAATCTATTATAAATGCGTTACCTATATCAATAATATTCAATAATAATATAAGTCTTAAGAAAATAATTGAAACGTACATACTCGCCATTTTAATACAGCGTATAAATTTTTAGCACCAACATTAAAATTAAAAAGGGCAAACGACTTACATTAGTTTTCGAAAGGCATTGGACACGCCTCCGGTTAGTTCTTCGACACACATTTTTAATCGTCCGCGAAACCCGTTAAAATGATTTTTAAAATGAAACTTAGTTTGTTTAAAACGAAATTAAAAACGTAATTCACCGAACTATGGCCTATCCAAACCTATAGCTTATCCAAACCTATATGATGTTCACGTCATCAACAAAAAGTTACTAGATTGTTTATTTATAATTCGGTTTAAAGTTTAGAAAGTGACATATTCTATAGATGACTTACCTGCGCACATATTAGATGATATAAAGAAAGACTACAATTTATTAGAACTGTCAAAATACGAGATACGAGGTGACAGCACTGTGTGAAACGTCATCATCTAGTAACTTTGTATTGATGACGTGAATTCATATAGGTTTGGAAAGCTATACTATGAATTTACGCTGTCAAAAAAGTCACTAAAGATGTCTAAATTTAAGAACTTCGAAAATACGTTACGAGAGTCACTGAAAACTGCAACTAAATTCTATTGATGATTTGAAATGCGACGGAAATAGATGGCATAAAGTCCAAAGACTACAATCTGGTTTAGAACAATGTCAAAATTACGAGGTAACGAGATGTGACGCACTGAGTCCGAAACGTATCATCTACGTAACTTTATTGTATGACGGGATTGCAAAATCAGGTTTCGGACGAATGTGTACGATAAAATGTTAATGTTTCCAATAACTACAACGGAGAAAAGCATTTAAATATTTTAAGCGACACCAAAATATGTATGTACGCGTCACCAATATTCGAAATAAATCAACTTAAATGTATTTTTACTTTAAAAAGTAAATCGGGAAAAATTGGTAATGTCCATGATTAGGAGGTACCGATCTGGTCGTACAATTAAACATTAAATTTTACGTAAACGAACATAGTGTTCGGCCGAGGCCGTAAAGTATTCTTTCTACGATATTTTCTTCTGACATGTAACATAACATATTTATTAAGCGCAATATATTAATGCAACTGAAATAAAAATTTTAGTTTAAATGGTTTGTTTATAAAAGTTATTGCAATTTGGAATTACATTTGGTTATTTGGATGCCACAGATATGGGGTACAATAAAAGAAAAACCTATTGATTAAAATTAACACTACTCGCTACTCAAAATCTATTTATTTACCGCGACGCCTCGATTTCACCCTGAAAACTCTAAGCATTTCAATGATTCTTCTATTTTCAAGTTATATTAAAATTTGGGCCTTTTAGAGCTAAAATTTTTTTTTGTTTCATCGTGCCCCGTTCTCCCCTACATATTTAAGATACTATGATAAATAAACATTAATTAAAAAATATAAAGCGCATCACAACTAGGTATTATAATATGTCGATGTTTTATGATAGAAATGTTTCATGTTTAAAATAATTGAAAATAAGTTTTAAAATTGCCGGTACGATGAAATCGCCTTCACAAAACATACTTTGTTGTCCTCTATCTTTAGGAATACAGGAATATAACGTTATATCGTAAATAGATAAAATTGATTAAAACGAATTTTATCTAAATTTAATATCTACATTGTCGTCATTGTAAAACGTGTGTAACACAAAAGTGCCTGGATTTTAATTAAATTTTGACTCCCGAGTCGCGTGGTTATTTGTTGAGTCGACGAATAATAATAATAATACCTATACTTATAATTCCAAATTCGACTAAATAAGTCGTGTTTCGTTGATTGAAAAGTAGCGACGACATGTTTTCGATTAATTACATTCCTCAATTAAATTGATTTTAATAGAAATTGATGATAAGGAACACTTAGGAAAAGGACCGTTTTAGGTAAGAGTGTCGAAAGAATCTTTAACAGTCGCACAAATGTAAAGTGATTCGTTTCGTGAACGTATTTAACAACTATTAAAAAAATTCAATAGATTGTGGAGATAACGCAAGCTATAAAAAGTAGGCATACATCCAATTATGCGGCGAAGAAGGTACATGATGCTAAAGTACCATTTCATTAATTAATTAACAAAACAACATCCCTGCAAAGTTGAATCGTATACTTGATTAGCAAGTTGTTTGTTTACCACAGTACAACACGAATGAAATGTAAAAGAATGCTTGAAAAATATCAAGTGGCGTAGCTGATTTTTTATAAATCCAGGTCGAGAGGTTGTATTACATTAATTTTAAGTAAGTGGGCAATCGGGCGAACAATCCCAAGTTATTAACGATAACGTTAAAATCTTCTGAGATGAGAGGATTTTAAAACAATTTTTCGAAATATGACGTTTAAGTGTTAGTCGTACGCGTATAACCTTTCTCATTTCTAATTACGTACCCTAACATCAAAATTGAAAGGTTTCCCGTAATTACCTAATTTGATCCCAGTCGCGTGGTTATTTGTTTGAGTCGACGAATAGATAAAATAATTAATACCTACACTTATAATTCCAAATTCGACTAAATAAGTCGTGTTTTGTTGATTGAAAAGTAGCGACGACATGTTTTCGATTAATTACATTCCTCAATTAAATTGATTTTAATAGAAATTGATGATAAGGAACACTTAGGAAAAGGACCGTTTTAGGTAAGAGTATCGAAAGAATCTTTAACAGTCGCACAAATGTAAAGTGATTCGTTTCGTGAACGTATTTAACAACTATTAAAAAAATTCAATAGATTGTGGAGATAACGCAAGCTATAAAAAGTAGGCATACAGTAGGCCGCAATTATGCGGCGAAGAAGGTACATGATGCTAAAGTACCATTTCATTAATTAATTAACAAAACAACATCCCTGCAAAGTTGAATCGTATACTTGATTAGCAAGTTGTTTGTTTACCACAGTACAACACGAACGAAATGTAAAAGAATGCTTGAAAAATATCAAGTGGCGTAGCTGATTTTTTATAAATCCAGGTCGAGAGGTTGTATTACATTAATTTTAAGTAAGTGGGCAATCGGGCGAACAATCCCAAGTTATTAACGATAACGTTAAAATCTTCCGAGATGAGAGGATTTTAAACATTTTTCGAAATATGACGTTTAAGTGTTAGTCGTACGCGTATAACCTTTCCATTTCTAATTACGTACCCTACATCAAATTGAAAGGTTTCCCGTAATTACCTAAACAGATACCCTACCACCTACCCATAAAATTTCCATCGATATATAGGAAACAACTAACGTTTCAAACTAATTAAGTGCTAATATGCGAAATTCGAGCTATGCGGTAGTTGTAGAAATAGTTGAAAAAATCTTTTTCGGACTTACCTAAGGCGGCGATTAAACACGCCATCGCAATCAAAATTATCTGCATCGTTAAACAGCGTAGTCACTCACATAATTCCGAACCATTTTAGTCACAAAAGCACCAGAACACTAACATCGCCGTTTTCTTTTACTGCCCATTTTCTGAGAATCTGAAAAAAAATAATGATATCATATTAATCTTGGCCAATTATATCTCTTCTATTGTATTATCTTTATTATTAAATTCTGGAGATTCGCGTCTATAGGTCTTTTATATGAATTTCGCTTTTGTTTTCATATAAACGGTAAGGTTTGTAAGTAATAAATTAGTAAGAAATGAAAATTCGGATGCTTTAAATTGGTCATAATATTTAAGCACGTCATTTATTTACGGTTGCCACATTTAAATTACAACCCGAAAACGTAAGATTAAAGTAACTACAATAAAATCCGGTTTGTATGATCGTAATTCCTTATTTTAAAAATTGATCGTAAACTGTTAACCCATAGAACCCGATTATGACGGGATGGACGTTTATAGATCGTAAAATTCAAAATTCCGCTTCAAACTCGATTATCCGAACAGTGCATAACCTGAACGTTGTAAATTTTACGAGGAGAATTGCATCTGAAAGTGCAACAGCGGTCAGGAAAATTGACGTTTTATCGGATGTTTCGGTTCGAATATTTTAAAACGATCGGTTTTAGAAAGTAATGGATCGCGTAATTTTTAAAACACAAAGGGGTTGTAGTTCTGCGTTTGAAATACCTACGAATACGAGTGCCGGGAATCGTTGATAATTATGCGAAATTGCGCTTTTATTAAAATTTCACGTTTCATTAATAATACAGTTTTAAAGTTATTTTCATATTTCATTCTTTACTTTTCTCGGGAAGCGGAAATGAAATAAGCGAACTTTTTCAAATTAGCTTATCATATACATATTTTATACCATGATACAATGAATATTAAGGTAAGATCTCGGGTCAGTTCTGCGCATATTGTGCGACGTCACTGGATCTAGAATAAGGCCGACAAACAGCGGTAGACATTTTCCGATTGCTTGCTGGTACGGACGGGTACGTTGTTTACAATTATAATAAAATTTAGTTTCGACGTTAATATTGTTTTTAGGTTTCATAGTAAACATGAGGTGTGCGGTGTTCGGTTGCAATAGTGACAATCAAACGATACTTCGTAAGAAGATTTTTTCGATTTCCTCGCAATGAATTGAGGTTAAAGCGGATTCATTTGTGTTACCGATCGGACAAACTCAATGTTAACAATTCGATAATTTGTTGGAAACATTTTAAAACAACTCTTCTGCCATTTCAAAAAGGTACATGTTTTATGTTGTTTTACGTGAAATATACATTCTATTATTGTAGGTATTCTTATGTGTAATATTTCACTGAAACAATTATATGAAGATTTGAAAAAACGATTTTCGATACAATATCTTTTGTCGTATAGATTGAACCAGGATGACTTGGAAAATTTTTTCGCAGTCATTAGAGCAAAAGGAGGATTGCATGATCATCCAACTCCTTTAGAATTTACATATCGTTTAAGGTCATACATTTTGGGACATAATGAAGGCTCTCATTCAATTTGTAACGTAGAAATGGATTACACTCCCGATTTGCCATTGCGAACTGACGTTGATTTAAGCAGCATCTGTTCGTCTAAACTCAATGTTGGTACACCAAGTACCTTTGCTACTGCCGATAAGCAAGATTTTGAAGAATTCAAAGATTTAGTTTATGACAGTTTAGAATATTTGGGTGGATACATTTGTAAACGACTCAACAGAGTTATCGACTTCAACTCTTTCAACAGAACAGAATGAATACCCAAGTACATGTTCTTTCACATGGGTCGATCATGTGAATGAAGGTGGTCTCGTCAAACCATCTGAAGTTTTTATGGACTACATTCATCGATTAGAACTAACCTTTAAGACATTTAACAGTGATGGTTTGACCTGTTGTGATAATTATTTAAAAACTATATTGAATAAAGCTGATCACATCAAGTGCTGCGAACAAACAAAAACAATATTTTTCCGGTCAAGATTATACTTTAGCCTTAAATCTTTAAATACAACGTTGGTTAACGTTGTTCGTACTAAAACAAGAAAACTGTTGAAAACAATAACCTAACCCTGGGTCGAGTATACGTATTCGTTCAATAAAGACGTGTTAGCGTGCATCGACACCAAGTGATAGTGAACCATATATCAGTGTTCAGAGACGCAGTGCAAGGATATAGATAAGTAATCTATTATTGAAAATAGTAGAACAATTAGATTACAATTTGCGTAGATTAGATTTATTTGAATTTCTGTCTTTTAGTTTAATAGTAGAAATACTACTCGGTTTATTTTTCTTGAGTTAATATATGCATTTTTTCACGCGCTCCAATGCGCGTGGATTAGTTTTTGAATTATTAAAAATACAAGCGGGGCTATTAACTTTCCAATATGAGTGTGTCTAATAAGAACCTCCTAGGTGCTAGGTCCAAGGGTAGAAGGAGGTAGTTTGGGAAAAAACAGTGCCTCTACAGTTATTTCCGTTACGGAAAATAAAAATGATAACAACCGTCCACAATCGTTTGCAGCAGCTGTTAAAGAAACTGGTGGTTCAAGATTCGTTTTCCCTGAAAGGAACTTAGTGATAGTGATGGACGCGATACCGAACACGCAAAAAAAAATGATTATATTATCGGTGTCGGGGAATTAGTAGGACCAAAAAACATAACATTTGCCTCCAGAATTTCAAATAACAGAGTATGCGTGTATTTATCGAATCGAAACACACTAGAGTCTTTTATGGACAATTATGGAGGCATAAAAATAAACGATAAATATATTCCTGCAAGAAGACTTGTATCGCCAGCAAAGCGAATCATTATATCTAATGTGTCGCCATCATTAACTCATGAGAAAATTGAAAACGAGTTTAAAAATGTAGGATTAAAGACGGCCTCTCCCATTAGCTTTATAGGCGCCGGAATATCTATTCCAGAATATAAACATATCCTAAGTTTTCGCCGTCAGGTGTACATTATATTAGATGAAAAAGATACATTACCGGAATCACTACTTATAGTACATAAAGAAACCTCCTTTCGAATTTTTCTCACCACCGACGAAATAAAATGTTTTACGTGTAAAAAAATTGGCCACATATCATCTAAATGCCCAAACGTAACTAAAGTTAATTCCGATAATAACATAATCACGATAGCAGACATACATCAGGAAACGAACAATATCAATAGTTCTCTATCCCCCGTAAACACCGACAATCATTCTCAAGTAACCTCCGAAATAATCACAGCTGAAATTCACGCCCCACCTACCTTCCCTCCACTATCTAATCCACCTAAACTCCCCTGCAAAAAGAGACCACCTCTTCCGAAACTTCACCCGAAATCACCATATCTAATCAAGAAATATGTACATTCATAAATCCACGTTCCTCTCTACAAGAACAGCATAAAGATCCGAACAAGAACGATAACCAGTCAATTACTGACATAGCCCAGCTGAAGAAGACATCTCCCCTACAGTCAATACCCCCACTCTTAACCAAACATTCTTAAAACCACGATCACAGCCAGATAGAAAACCGAAAAAAGCTAAGCGTTCCTCACCCGATCCCCCTTCCCACAACTTACTAGAAGTCTTGACACCCCTCCAAAAATTATAGAAGAATCGCCCTTCTCATACGTGTTAAACTTTCAACAAATTTGCGACTTCTTAGAAAATGCTTACGGATCCAGCGACCCAATCATCACTGTAAGAGAACACACTAACGAAATCGGTAAATTAATATCGATATTAGAAAACATTCACCCACATCTAAATTCCCGTTCAATAAAATTTAAATGTACTAGAATAAAAAAGAAGCTCCTAAATCAATATCAAAATGAAAACACATCCCAAACATCTTTTACCGAAGACGACAGTGACGCTTCCTTAACAACTTTTTATTAATGTCAGTCTCCTTCTTACCCGAACCTTCCCTAAGATTCCTCCCCATAGAAAAGAACAAATAATCGCTACTCGTTTTAGACTTGGACACTCCAAACTGACTCACGAACACTTACTTAAACAAGAAGAACCACCGATATGCGACACCTGCCACACCATCATCACCATCAAACATTTAATTTTATCCTGCAAGAAGTACGCCCGAGCAAGATCACTAAACAACATTCCAGACATATTCACGCTGCTCTAAACGACGACATTGAATCCACCATCAGCTTTATTAAATTTATTCAGATCACAATTTAAAATAATCATGTATATAAAATGTAATTTCAATCAATGTGTAAATCAAACCACCAAATCTTTTACGCTAATAACCCTTATAGGTTGATGCGAAAATAAAATTAAAAAAATAATAATAAAATAACCTAACCTATCAAACTGTGCTTTATACTTACGTATAATTTTATTAAACAATATTCACATAACGCCAACAGTATTCGAGACAAATATCAAATATAGCAATGGCGTTTTGCCAAAAGAGCGTAACCCACACTTTGTAAAAATGAATTATTCTGACTATCTTATGCACCTAAATCAAAGGCATCATCTGTTAAATGTTTTAAAGATTAGTTCTAATCGTTAAATGTAGTCCATAAAAACTTCAGATGATTTGATGAGAAAATTTTGATGAAAATGGTCGATGATGGTTGACGAGAAAATGGTTTGACCGGAAAAATCAATTTGTATTTCCACGAAACGTATCTTCTTATAGCTTCGGACGACACAAAATGTGATCTCCTGTAAAATTTACTTTTTGCGGGTTACATCTTTCTGGAAAACTGCGTCGAATTATGTTTTAAAGTAGACTCACGTTGCTTTGGCAAAAGCAAATGGTAAACAGATGTTTAATTATAATTAGGTAATGTTTTACTTACTTACCTATAAACATTATGTACAATTCATACCATCGATTGTAAAATGTGTTGTTTTATAAATAAATTCATTACAAATAATAACTAAGAACTATAATATACATGATTGTTATGTTTCTCTATCGGATGCTGCTTTAGATGTACCTACAACCATTTCTGGAATCCTTATAACCACACAAAACTAAGCCCTAACTAGTTTTACTAATAATAAAAATACAATTCTTTGGCCGAATTACTATTCTTCTTTAAAAATTATAGTAATAAGATAACAATTAGAAAATAAATACAAACATCAGACTACTATCGTTTTACTAATATTCATATCTGTGAATGAAAAATATAATTAATTGTTAAGACTTCCAAATCGCACTAAAAACTAAAGAAACTAGATAAATTTTCTAGTGTTTGTTAATATTATAAATAATATTTTACGACCGTTAAATAAAACCATGAAATATCGATTATTTAATTTCTATTCCATATGATTTCCATCTATCCTACATTATAATTTTATTATTATAATTTATTTTTTAAATAGGTTATAATTTTTACTATTTTTAAATTTCTACGTATTGCCACGTCTACAACTCTACAGTGTCGTCACTGCGCGGAGACGAACGTGTTTAGAACACTCGGAGATCCTACCTAAGTAATTCATTATACCAGGATTTTATACCTGTATTGTCGTTTTAACGTAAAGCAATGACAAAAAATGGCAGTTTCGTATGCACGAGTAGTTATTGCAGTTGTTTGTTTAAGTGACTCCACGCATCTAGGTATAAAAGAATTGGAATAAATAACGAATAACTTCCCGGGGTCTTTTGCTGATACGCTTAAAAGGTAGTCGTTTAGTTCAAAATTAATGGAAATAAATTACAATAAAGACCGCGAAGCAAATAAAGTACGAATATATTAATTAGCGGATACGCAGTTTAATTAAATTTGGCGCGAAATGATTCCAGTACTAAATAAGTTTCTGGTAGGTACGTCGTTTTAATATTCCATTTTAATGAAATATGTTTGCCCTATTATAAATTGAGGTATAAATATACTTTTGATCGTTCTAAGGACACTTCGCTACCGAACACTTTGCTAACAGTGACATCGTTACTAGAACTTTTCGTTACCATTATGCATTATGGGATGTAAAAATGTGTTGTAAGCAATAATTTGTGATAACGAAATGTTCGGTCGCCACTTTTTCTATTATAAAATGAGATAAGTTTTAAGACGCGATGGGATGCTGTTAGTAATAATAGTATAGGTACAAATCGTTCACGTTTCAGCAACGCTTACTACAATTCCTAAAAAGAAAATTAAAACGAAAAAAGCAAATTAAATTTTACAGTTCTAATATGCTACAAAGTTAATCGAATAATTCTGAAAATTATGCCAACAGCAGCATAAAACAAGTTCAGAATAATAATATACAAATTTCGTAATATAATGTTTGAGATTTAAAATAAAAAATAAATAAAATACCTTACTATGTTTTGTTTCAATATAGAAACATCACAAGATTATAATATATAGTATCCGGAAACGTTCGAATAATATTGAATTTTAAAAATGATTATAGGAAACGTGAGCTTGAAAATGTAGGTTAGCAATAGTAGAGTGAATAAATCCTTCATTTCCTTTTTTTTTAAACAGAAATTTATTTAAAAATCCTCATATTAAATTCGTTTATAGATTAAGCACAATTAATAATATGGTAATGTTAGATAATAATCACTCGTCACATATCAAACATTGTTTTTTAAATAAGAAATTTCTACTTTGTTTAAATTTTCCTCTAAATTCTTTGAATCTCCTGTTTTTGCTTTAATTTACTCAACAGAATAAATTTGACGTCTTTTGCGTACTGCCTAAAAACTCCTTATTAAATTTGTAATTAAGAAAATTACGGAGAAGACAATTTTGAATATTTCGTAGTTTCATAATAATTGTATTTCGTTCGAGTTTTCCTTACGTAATTCTTTACAATTTTTTTTTCTTTTTATTCATCCGAAATATATAATTTACAACATTATTACGAGAAAGTTCCAGTTTATCGTCGTTAGCGGCTAAAGTTTCGGCCGAGCTGTTTCTTTAAATACGTGTCTGCCGAAGGTTGGCCACAATTTAAAGTTATCCGGCAAGAAATATAAATGGAGAATTTTTTCAATCATTTCCGATAGATCTCGACAAAGCAAAGAATGAAACAAAGCTTAAGATAATCTTTTTAAATTTCTTTTGTTTGAAAAACGCGGGACGATACATTTTCTAGAAGGTAAGAAAAACAGAACACGCGCCAGCAGTTTATGCTGAGATGCTCCATTGAAGACAATTCAGACCTGACTTCAGACCCACATCAAGGCGTTATGACTGTTGACAACCATTGAAAGTCATTCTGCGTAAAGGCCGATACAGAATGGTTTAAATTCGCCACGATACTCCTAAGGTTATTGTGGCATAATGCCCTTATTGTGCCTATTAAATGGAACTTTTTTTTTTACTTATTAAATACAAAATACTTGTAGGTATTATTTTATTAAAGAACACCTACTAAACGGTATTAGATACTGAAAGCTTTGCTTTACATTTTTATTTCTCCAATTTTAGTGTTTCTGTAAAGTTACCTTTTTTTTTTTAATTATCCTTCTACGCACTTTTCTAGAGATCACCTCAGAAAATACTGCTAGCTATATAAATTAATATAAATATTATTATGTATTAATATTAATATTACAAAAACTTCTATTTTTTTTTAATAAACATTAATCAGTACTACCCATTTCATATAAATTAAAACTAAATTTGTTTTATTTTATCAAACAAATTAAGTAGGTAAATGACGCGACAAATTCTAAAATTTACGAGAAACCATTTTATTGTTTACATTTAAAAAACAAACAATAGAAAACGTGCAACAAAGTCTTCGAAAACTTAATTCGTTCTTAGAGGACGGTTATAAACTCAACCTTCCAAACTTACCATAAATTAAATTTCATAATACCTATGCCTAAAAACCACCCTAAAATAATTTAACTAAACGGCGGTCAGTATCAATTTTTATTGCAATAGGTATTATGTACCTAACTCGAAAGACTATCAAAAAACAATTTTTTTTCGTAAAAGCTTACAATTAAAAATAAAATTTAGCGGATAGCTTAGTTATCTGGGGTTGAGTAAAAAACGAATTTTTCATCGACGATGCATATTACAAATAATTAAATACATAGTTATATTAAAAAACGTCAAAAAGAATTTTAAATAGTTATCTACAGTTATCTAGTTATATACATATACAGGGTGTTTAATTAATAATGCAACATAGAGTAACTGGAGAATTCTCGACACAAAATATGACGATTTAACCTAAAACACTTAGATAAAATGTGCTCGTTATTGAGCTATAGTGTGTTTTATTTCAAAATTTACAAAAGCTTTTGTCGATTATTTCGAGATTGTTTATTAAATTCGATAAAAATTTTAGGTGCTCTATAACACATTAAATTGCGGAAAAAAGAGAATTTCTAATTATTACCAGAGGCGTACAGCAGGGACAGTGGAACAGTTTATCGCTCTAAATTCTACGTCACTGGCGAAATCGTTATTTTACTATGATTTTAAAGCGAGTAAGTAAAGTAAAGCGAGTATTTTTCAAGATATTTGTGTTTGAAAACAGGGCTGCACGACACTTGTTGCACATGCGCTTCGTTCATTTCACCATTTTATCCACAAAAAAATATTTTTATTAAATTCGTGACAATCATCAACATGTTTATTTTTACTTAACCAAAAAACTAACCTAGGCATTCTATTAATATTTGGAGCGTCCCTATTTTCGAAAGCAAATATCTTGAAAAATACTCCCTTTATTGCAATGAAACAAGAGTATTTTGAAAAATCAACGCCCAGCCTCAAGCACCGGTCCTAGGAACGTGAAATTTAGAGGTGACGTTCCTTTTATGATGTAGGCACACGCTAAGAAAGGTTTTTCCAAATTCCACTCCTAAGGGGGCGAAAGCAGGGAAAAAATTCGATCAGTTTGTTCGTGTCGATACGTTCTTTATATCTAATTTTCTAAACGGGCAAATTCACACATATTTTCAATGCATGTTATAATTATGAAATTTATTTGAAATATGTAAACGATTAATTTACGTTGCGTTAGTTTGATTTTAATTAAATAAAAGCAGTAGGTAATTAAACATTGACGCAATCTTGTTTATCACTACATAATAATCCAAATGGGATTACTAGCAAACATATTAATCTCATATTTTAAACCAATGAACATGTCTCCTTCATGTCAAGCTCTTATCACATCTAAAGTAATTAAATCCCGTTCTATTCTACGCGCTATAGATTAATTAGCAAACAACGAGTTACGTTAATCATTTGTAGCATAGATCAAACTCGATGCAGACATTTCAGTTTCTCCGCTTCTATTGCATTATGTTAAGCATGAATATCGGCAGATACATATAATACTTAAATTATTAATGACTATCCGAATTAAAAACTTTTTATCCACTCATTAAAATAAAAACACTTGAAAAATTAATGTAAGAAAGGAGTATCTATTTGTTTGAGTGTAAAAAAAATTAAATTTGATTAATTATCTTTATAAGCTTCGGTAAACATAATGAAACAAATTTATATATATATATAACCGTCTTAATTTGGATTTATGTAGATGAGGGTTCGCGACCTCTTCATGAATTTTTTGCCAAGTGTCTTTATTGTTGAATTTTAAACTATAAATTATATTAATATGTTACTTTATTAAGATACATATGGCCTATCTAAGCGTACATAAGCGATTCACGTCATCAATAAAAGATTTGTAGCCGATGACGTTTCACGCAGTGCTGTCACCCCGTATTTTCCATAAATTATTAATAATAAATAAGTAATTAATTTTGAAAAATCGATTCGTAACAATATAGTAGATGCAAATTTATATACACTAAATACATAATATTTTTCTTCTTCATCCCCGTTTCATTTTCTACATTATATTAATTATCGTATAATTCCCTATCGTCGTTTAATTCCCCTATTTCTTATGCATATAAATGTAATTTACTGATACTATAAATTTGCCTTCAATAATTTATTTGCGCTGCTCGCGCTAAATACTTATTTATTGTCTACGTTTTGGATTTTCGCGTTTTATTTGATTCTCACTGTATCATTTTTAATTTGCTTTTCGCCATTGTTATTTAAGTGATCGTGATTTCAGTTTTTAATGTTAATTCAAGCATCGAGAGCTTTGAAAACATTTACTTATAATCTACGGATCTACTTAAATTTTTTTGTTTTAAAATTTTCAAATTACTACCCAATATTTTTTAATACAAAGTAACTTGGATAAACTTAATATAAACTTATATGTTAATGTACATTTAAACTTAATCGGACTAAAGTCCGATTTTTTATTAAGTTGGTACTTCGCCACATCTACAACATTTAGTGCGTAAATACCAAGGTTTCTCTTGTAAAACTTTAAACTTTCTTCCATGGAAGATTATATAAGAAGCTTTACTGAAATTTAAAAGTTTCGCTACCCTCCTTAATAATACTTAAAAAGTAGGTATTGTTGTACATGCTTTGATAAACTCTATATTTTAACCTCTAGAAGTCAGAAGATCTTAATAATATTTATTAAGTGAAGTACATGCAAGTTCTGAATATATTTATCCATATAAGTGGACAAGTAAATATCTATTGTCTGATCACAAATTGCGGACATCAAACTCTTTAAATATAACACGCGTGCACGTAGTAAAACCAAGTATACGTTATTCAAGATAGGTTCCGATGCACGTCATCAATAAAACCTCGTATTTTTACAATTACTAATAAAATTTAGTTTTTCTTTGCCATGTGCATCAGGTAAATCATCGGTAGAATATGTCACGTTCAAAATTTTAAATCGAAAATTACAAATGCACGATTTAGTAATTTTTTATTAACGTCGTCTATCTTGATTTATAATTACGATTTTCACAAATTTTATTGTTGATAGTGTGAAATAATTTATTAACGCCGATTACCTAGAAAAAAAACAAAATATTAATTAACAATATATTGATAGTAGGTAGGTACGAAGCAGAAATTTCATGATCCCGTTACTAAGTAAAATTGGTGTATATTCTGCTACAATGAGTTATTTTAATTGGACATTACGGTTGAACTCTAAATCGGAGTATGCATTTACATTAATGTATTTACAACTGACCATCTGTCGCTGGTGCGGCAACGACCTTCGATTTATTTACCTTCATTTATTTTTTAAATTTGCATTATATTTAACATTTTATTTAAAAAAAAAAGTTTCTTTTAAAAACGGTACTTTTTAAAAAATCAGCTATAGTTCTCTTTCGTTGTAAATATTTTATTATAGTTTGGTATCGCACAACGAAAACGACACGCGGCTATTTTTAATGCAACCTTTTGTAACAAATATTTGTTATTACACTTTTCCATTAAAGAAATTCGTTTTAGAACTCACTCTAGAATTTCCCTGTAGGTATGTATGATTAAGAGGTATGTATGATTAGGCCAAGCACTAATATAGGGATTTCAATGTAAATTCGGTCAGGTATTACACCTATATTGATAGAAATTTTCAATTTTTTATTAAAGAATCTGAAAATATGTATCATCGAGTATGCGAAGACGTTCTTATTTTCTTAAGAATATATGTACTTCTTATATAACAACTATTTGAAGTTGGAAATAATTAGAGTAACTTTTGAATGTCACTTTCTTGAATTAGAAGCTATATATATAAAAAAAAAACGTGTACACCTTCTCCCATCTTTTAATTATCTAAAAAATATTTCTTAATAGATACTTATAAATAAAATAAGGGTTCAAAACATTTTCGTTTAATAATCAGCGAATCGCAGTCTTCGTGCTCGCGTGCATGCTCTATCCTTGTATCGCCGTCTTGCTCGCGTTATCTCCTCGCTGCGTAAACTAAACTCCAGAAATGTTTATTTCAAGATATCGGCTTTCATATTACGTCATATAAGTAGTAAAGAATGCTTTCGTCGAAATTTTATGTATGGTAAAAGTGGTTGTTCTAACAATACTTTTAATTGTCTACACTTGTATGTATTTTAAATACATATCGACGCAGATTATCGTAAACGCCATTTCTTGCGAAAATTACTTACTCTGACTATCTTATGCATCAAAGGACCTAGGGCAAAGACATCATATGTCAAGAACAAGAATTTGGTATCAATATTCCGATTTTTTTCACCAGAAAAATCGATTTGTATTTCGGTAAAACGTATCTTCTTATATGTAGCTACGCTACAATACAAAATGTGCGCTTCTGTAAAATCTACTTTTTGTCGTTTACGATAATCTGCCTCAACTACCGTCGATACAGTTACTGTTACTTTGAGGCGATGCCGACGATTATCTACATAATTTTCTATTTCAACAGGTAGTAGAAAATTCGAGATTCACATACACGGGGTTTTATTGTAGTTACTCAAGTGAAACATTCGTATCTTACTTATTAGACTTATTGTTAGAAGTAACTGCAACAATTACTTCTCCAAAACGTATTTATGTTTTAGTGAATGATTCAATATACATACAACTGTCGGAATACGATCTAAACTTACTACAGAGCGATTTTTAATTTGTTTAAAATTTAACAGAATGCAGGTTTAGGGCAAATCTTTCCATCTTCTGATAAATTTATCTGACAGATATGTTTCTAAAGGAAATATCTGTCAGATATAATCAGAAGATGGAAAGATCGGCCCTTATTATAATTAATCACATCGATATGTATAAGTTACTCTGGGGTTTTATTCCATAAATTCCATTTTGTCAACAACCACAAGTTGTTAACATGACAAGGTATAACACACTAACACGAGTGGTTACGAGGGCACTGTTATAACAGTAGTTGTAACATTTGCCACTAATTTTAGAATTATTCGGCTGATTTGTTGTAATAATTGAATAATTAATAAACCAGATACTGTAGAATATAAATTTCGAACAAGTTACCGAATAATTATACCTATTTAATATAATGTCTTGGAATTTAATAGCTAGATGTTTATCAGAATGTTTACTAGATAAGCATAAATATTTTCTGTACTGAAATGAAGTGTGGCGTGCGTGGGCAAAATTGTATGCTGGGATACTGAAAGAACGTGTAGATAACATACTTGGAAATTTGTATTTAGCTTTCTGTGCGAGCGTAATCATCCTCTTAACATTTTTTTATCAATCGCATATTTTGCTATTAGCAATTAACATTATTTCTTTAAATAAACATAACGACCCGTTTTATACTCCCTTACTAGGTTACTATGTGTATAGAGGTAAATATGTAGGTACATTTTGAGAGACAGAAATTATATTCTGACTGTGAGTAAAACTACTCAGGATTACTTAAGCCTTCGGACTACAAATGCGAACACCTGATAGTTTTCCCACGGCCACGACGTAGCGCCGACAAAACAAAATTTGCTTAACAAATCCGCAAACTTAAAATAATTAGCATACCTACATTGAAATACGGACGCTCGTTGAATGATTCGAAATTTTTTACGAAAAACGTTTTTCGCTAGGTGCCTATAAACAAAACAAGAAAAAAACCACCATTCCCGAGTATAGTACTACTAATTAATAATATTCATTCGCGTTCGAAAATTGAAGGAATATTAAAGCAACTTTCGACTTTTCCGATATTTGAAATTACATCCAATTAAAAATTCCGGCGAGTCTCGTTTCGATAAGAAAATCCTAGCGTCGCCGTCATAATGAACCTTTTATAAGTTTATAAAATTATTTTAGTTGTCCCAACTCGATTACATTGCTCATATAAGAGTATAAAGTGGGTCCTGTATAATTTCTAATTATAGAGATGTGTAAGTTTGGGTTTGTGTTAATATCCGAAACATCAGTTAGAAATTATAATTGGCCTTTGTACTAACTCCAGCAAAGTACCTAGTAGGAACTGTTCGTGTTTTGCACGGATTTGTAACTAAGTTTTGGGGTTAAACAGGTCTCGTAAATTGTATCTCGGTTACCTACCGAAAATTATCTATTGCATAGTTGACACTGTGGCCGACGTGCTTCTTTTACTTGTAAAATAACCTAAAAAGTTGCAAAAACAACATAATTTGTTGTCGACAGTAACATAACTTATATTTTTTCATTAAAACTTAGAAAAAAGTCAAAAGCAATTTTGCTAGTGGCTCTCGCGGGACAGTTTTCAACTTTTAGGATATTGTTTACTGTATGTGTTCTAGCATATTTCCGAAATAAGACCGTAACACTAGCGTCTAAAGTTTTTTTTCATCAATCACGTACTAATAGGTGATGATTAGGATAAACCCAAAAATATTTCTAAAGCTAAACCAACTTGTTATTTAATCGATATAGTCGGATTTGTACTTTTGTGCCGGACTTTAACGTGCACGTGCACGTGCAAATATAATGACAAATCGTAAGTATAAAAAAAAACACGCGCACTTAATTGTAACAACGTTTTAAATCGTCCGATGGAACACAAGGTCGATAAAGATAAATTTCCAGACATTGCCTTCTTATGGTAAATATCCGCACACATGTAAACTATCTACACGATACGACTTTGCTAAGTTTGTCGAATGTGGTAAACCTACATGTCGCCCGAAGGCGGTTTACGAAGAATAAGTGGTCTGTAATCTCATTGATACGAGACCTACGACTTTACTTTCTTATCCGAGAAGGCGTCCTCCTAAATTCCCTTACTTGAAAACTTCATTGACTCGACGAAAATTTAAAGGCGGCTTTGAAAAATTTTTCGAACGTGAACGATTTATTCGTTATTAAACTGGAGATGCGTCAGCATTGATAAATTGTTTATTTTTGCATTAAAAGGTAGGCAGGGCGTCGACCGATATTTGGTAAGGTCCGGCGGAATAAAAATGGAGCAATTTAATTTTAGACAAACGGGGCAAATGATAAGAAATTTTAATTATACGGCACTTATTTAAACGCTGCTCGATTAAGACGAAATCTATTTGTAGTAAAATCACGTTTATTTTAATTTTTTCTATCTGTATTACTTTCAACTAATAACGATTAATAATGCGATGCGTAGATTAATGTTTTTACAAAAACCAAACGTTATCGACATCGAATATTAATGTTTTTTTTTTTTAATAAGTCAATAACTGGTTCAGCAAATTAATGCTATTCACAGTTGAGTTAGCACGTTAATGTTTTCAATATTTATCACTTGAGAGGATAGCTGCTAAGAGATCCTCATGCACTAATCGTTTTTATTGTTATTCACTATTATCACTATCATCACTTGTTATCAGTAGATCTTGAGGAAGAAGTCGCTTTAGCCTCACATGTAGGTTTCGCTCTCAATTGAATAGTGGATAGCTCCTGTACAGTTTGGTATAGTATTGAAGAATTTTCTGTTACATTTTTGTATAAACTGTCTAATAGTTGGAACTCCAAGTTCCTCATGGAGATGTTTATTCCTGATAAACCAAGGGGAATTTGTAGCAATTCGAGTATTTTATTTTGCAAAACTTGAATTTTGTTTATGTGTGTTTTTGAGGCTGTTCCCCAAACTGTGCATCCAGAATATTAATGTGATAGCATATTGAAATAAAGCTGATTTGTGCAGTTGATATTTTATTAATTTGTTATGTTGGTTGCAAACGTAAAATTTAAAACGCGCCACACAACTAACAGTAAGTTGATTATTCAAATCAAATTATCTATAGGAAACTAGTGTACCTACGTCATATATGTATACGAACCCAACAAACCGCTTTCCATAACAAAATTAAGTTTAAATGAAATTTCAAAGTTTTAGGTAAATAGGTTTCATTGGCATCTATACATAAACATAGGTAGATAGATATACGTAAAATAGGAATTTATTCTGTTGAATGTGATTTAATTAAAATAATTTAATGCCTTACAACTGTTAATCGTAAAACGCTATTGCGTATTGTGCACGTAATTTAATTTCAATTTATAAATTTTATAATTTATACTATGCTACACGTTATAATATTTGTGTACGTACAAGATGAATTATTTTAACAGCAACAATTTTTGAAATAAAAGGCGTTTTAGTAGGTACCTAATATTTTATAAATACATATTTAAAGTTTTCTATTAAGAGAAACAGGTGAAGAGAGAAAGTGAACGAATTTTCCTCATTCTCGATTCCATTATTCGCCGGTTATTTAAACAAATTGACTGTTATTTCGCCGATGACACGGTTCTAATAGCTGAGAGTGAAGACGACCTGCAGAGATTATTACACCAGTTTAAAACAGTTTAAAACCAGTTAAAATATCAGCAGAAAAAAACAAAATCAGTAGTAATCTCCAAGGAACCAATTAGGTGCAAATTGGAAATCGATATCCAGATTATAGAACAAGTGATGACAATTAAATATTTGGAATTAAATTATCGTATAACAACAACATAGAAGAAGAAGTAAAAGAACAAATGATGAAGGCTAACAGAACACCAGGTTGCTTAAATGATACTATAAGAAAAAATAAGCACCTGAGAACAGAAACAAAATCTAGAATATATAAATATGTGATTAAACCAGCTATGACTTACACCGCCGAGACAAGACCAAAACACGCAAAACTCAGATGTCTAGAAACAAATGAAATGAAAACGTTAAGAAAAATCGCAGGAAAAACATTATGGGATAGATAAACAAGCGAAAACATAAGACGTATATGTGAAGTTGAAAACATTAATACGTGGGTAAAAAACAGAAAATATGAATGGATCCAACACATAAATTGAATGGCGGAACAACAAATAGTAAAAATAACCCGGGATAAATCCACCAGTCGGTCGCAGGAGTGTGGACGCCCACGAAAAAGATGAAACGACGACTTATGACGACATTGCATTAAAGAAAAATAGGCAGAAACGCCTACATAAAGAAAAGAAGACTGTTATGTCTCAACTTTGGGGGTGAATATCTCAGCAGGGGTGCATCATCAAAAACAATTTATAGGAACTTATAGTATTATTTTGACATGATCCGTACGATCCCGCGAGAGTTTCTATCATTTCCAGGACATTCCGCATAATAATGTTCAGATTACATTCTGATTTTTTAAAAATTTTAATCCGACATAACTTTGCTTGCAACGGAATAGGCAACTTAAATTTTTTACTGCAGTTTACTCTCATATAGTATTTTAAAGCGTAAAAACTTAAAATTTTTAGCAGGTTGCCCACCACAGATATTTACCCTTAAAGGGTAATAATGACCAAATAATAGTAAATGCTAAACAAAGCTATGTACTCGAAAAAGGACAATTATCAAAGCTCTATTATTTATTTCACAAACTACCCTAACATAAGTGTTCGTAAAAAATAATTTGAAAGTCGATGGTTTAACCCTTCTCTAAAAAATCACCCTTCCGAAGTTTGAATTTTTTGTTATCGAAAACGCCCCAAGCTTGGTATGCAATTTCGGGCATAAGGCGATAAGAAAAAATGACATACGTGACAAAAATGTAGCACGAAACATGCCAAAAATAATAGTTTTAATTCCAGAGCCGTGCGATGAACCACAACAGAACCACGGCGTTTTCCGCAACCGGCCGCACGGCATGAAACAAAAACGACTGCTGTTTTTTAACGTGTTAAGATAGAATTGAAATATTTTTGGTTTTAAACTACCAACATATAGGGGTCGTCTCCTTGGAAATGGCCAAATAAAAGTAAATACGCTGGACCTCTTGAGATGGATCGACCCTTAAATGATTAATAACACTGAAAAGCGGGGTACGTTAATTCGCCCCTCCACTTACAATTTTAAGAAAAGGCGTTTTGCGCTGAACGCACAATAGCTAGCGCCCAAAGATTAGAGCTAGCGCCATAACGGTTACGCCGTAAAACGGTATTACAGTTGGGGAGGAGCAAGTTAACGCTAACCCCCCCAATTGCGAATTTGAAACGTTTAAAGGGCGCATTAGATAGCATAGACCTTTTTTTTTTTTTTTTGTTAGTAGCACACCCCAAAGGACACCAGGAACCGCCGTTAGGCATTACTTCTAGTGCCCCCCGGGACATCCATGCCTACCAGGGGGATATTTCACCTCCCGTACCGGGATTCGAACCCAGAACCCGTCAGGCGAAAGGTTAGTCTCCTAACCACTCGACCACCGAGTTGGCAGATAGCATAGACCTAGCGCTCTCTAGCGCCACTTTGCAAAAAGCTAGCGCTATTTTGGTTCTGAAGTTATTGTAGGTCAAAGGTGGGGGGGGGTAAGTTAACGGTTTTAAGTACTTTTGAGTTTCTAATTTTTTTTGTCGTTTATTGTCGACCATACCTAACGTCAGCTAGCGCCACTTTCAGTTTAGCTAGCGCCATTACAGAAACCTAAATAATCAAATATTTGCAATAAGAACTATTTTTACTTGAAGAAGTATAAGGGGGGCTAGCGTTAACTTGCCTCCCCCAACTGTAATACCGTTTTACGGCGTAACCGTTATGGCACTAGCTCTAATTTTTGGGCGCTAGCTATTGTGCGTTTAACGCAAAACGCTTTTTCTTAAAATTGTAAGTGGGGGGAGGGGGGCAAGTTAACGTACCTGAAAAGCGGTAATTATTAAAGGTAAACATTTTAGTTCTTACTATTAAAAACAAGTTTTACAAACATTCTTTCAGTATAAATAGGTTCGAGATAAACATTCCGGATTTTGGTCAAGGATACATTAAAATTAGAATTGGATTGTTTTGTAGAAATGCGGGATTCCCGGATGAATTTCCTCGGTCGTTCATACTGCTTTACTAGATAATGTCCTCATACTATTGTTTGGTGTGTAACATAAAATCTAGTCTCGTATTATAACAAAGTAGTTTTCGTCCTCATAATGACTCCTTTAGGAGAACAAACACAAACCTTTTCTGCTCGTTTTAGGTAAATTTTTACAACACGATAATTTAAATATTTTATAAGCAGTTATAGTGGGTAGATTAAATTGTCTACCTATATGTGAATTCAACAATTAAACATCCTACGTATATCGTACATTTAATTAACAAAACTCATTATTAAATATTTTAATAATTTTTATAAGTAGGTGCCTAATATTGATTTTCCCGGCTGACTGACAATAAAATGGCGATTTTTGGCGATTAAATTAAGCAATTGATTTCGGATTTAAACGGCTATAAAAGTAGCTAAAGTCTAAGACATCTTAATTTTACTACGTCATGATTGTCGTATTTTTAATTATGTTAACAGTGTAAAAAATATATAAATGAAATACCTATAGGTAAATCAATATACGTGTATATGTAAAATATGTTGATACAATTATCTACTTTAATGTTAAAAAACAAATAATATAGCAAACGTACAATTTGTCAATATAAAGGCTTTTGCAAACATCTTTATACGATTAAAATTCAAAGATGGAAAAAGACGTTCTGTAATTGCTTTTTTGCCTGTGTTTGAGATCATAGTATAAAAAAAAACAATTGATACATTTTATAACTGCAGTAACTACAGTACAGATTTGATGTATTTACTTATGTAAGTCTAAAATAAATCTAATAACAAGGTCAAAATATCAAGTATCAAAATATTGTTCAAATACTGAAATATACCAAAATTTTAAATATTGTCACATTGAGCAGTTATACAATTATCGCGTGATCCACCTCTATTAATTAAATTTCTAAAATAATTAGCGCTTAGCGAATATTTTTGTTAAATTATTATTAAAATCAACAGCTTGATTAAATTTAACAGGGATATAATTATTCACTGATCACGTTCTGGTAGATAGGTACTAGGTATTAAAAAAATACAAAGTTAATTTGATGCCTCCCTTTTAATTTAATCGAATTAATTTCTTTCAAATTTGATAATGTTCCCGTGATCCAGATTTGACGAACGATTACTGTTACCTTTTAAGCCCTGACATTAATCAAGTAGAGTTTATCAGTTGTTTATTAATAGTCTGTATTATTAAAGTAATTATCTTGTAAAAACACATTTACGTCCTTTTACGAACAACATTAGAATTTTTCGTTCACTTTTTAAAATTATATAATACGTCAAATAATATACATCAATATGTCTTTTTAACAAAAACTGATTTAAATAAAAAATACTATCATAGATATAGGTACCTACGCAATTAAAAAAAGAACACGTCAAAATACTGAAAACATGACGTGTTAATTAATAGAAATAATAAGAAATAAACGGTTTGTTGCTAGAAGCGAAAGACTAACAGATTTTTTAAGTATTATTTTATTCAATAATAACTATGGTAAAATATGTACTACTAACAATAAGTACAACCAATAGTATTTTTGTATGATAAACATTTTATTAATACCTATTAAGAAACGTAAGGTTTCGTTGAGGGTAAATTATTCAATTTTCTGTTATTGAAAGAAAATGAGAATAATATCAGTCAAGTAAATCTACAGAGTAAAAATCCGAACGCGCGCAAGCCTCAGTATCGAATTTTCATTGCGCATGTCAAAAAACTTAAAAAAAATTTTTTTTTTAATTTAATTTTTTAAATATTTTTTTCTTTTAATGATCGGTAGATAATTTTATGCCGATTCCAAAACATATTTTGCATTACCGATCCGATGAGTATAACGGAGATCAGAATTAAAAAATTTGAACGGCCGCCATTTTGAGATTGGTCAGTCGATTGGGCTGGTTAACGAACTCGTTCTTCGTTTTCATAAAGACAATACGTTGTCCAAATTTCAGCCTTCTACGATCAAAATTGCGACCGGAATCGTGTCCATAAGAAATTATATATATGACTGACCCAAAATGAATGACCTGTATTTTCGTGATCTAGGGGCCGAGATCGAAGAAAAGCCAAAAGGACATGTCTGAATCCCGTCATCAGACAGGCTGCAATAGCTTTATTTTCTATGAAAATTTGTTTAAAAAAAATTACCGCCTTCGCTTACATGTTTAAAACGTTTTTAAATAGGTATTTTATTTATAAAATGGAACAATAAAAGTAGGCAGGTAGGTAATACCGAACTACTTTACTTTAATTGAAAAATCGAAAATACAAGCAAATTCCGAAATTCAATTAAATCTTAAATTCGCGTTAAAAATGATTGCCAAATATTTTTACTGTGAATGAACGCCGACGTTATTTATAGCGATATAAATCTAAACCGATATTAAATTTTTGTTCAGATTGGAAATTCTGGCTTTCCGGAAAATAGTAGTGTTAAATGTGCCACCTAAACAAATATTAACTGTTATTCGAATGAATCTGACTATTATTTTGATTTTATATCTTATTTACTTGTTATTAATTATAAAAAAAAATAAACGCAGTTGTCTGTGAACAAAACCAGTGTTACAATCGAAGCTTAACGTATTACTTTACCTATAAGCAGAACATTTAGGCATGTCATTTATGAGAATTGTATACCACAAATCCTTTTAAATATATGTATGTGTATAACGAGGGGCGCGTAGTACGGGTTATACATACAATGAAGTAACATCACTCAAGGAGAATCCTTCGACTGTGTTTACTCGACATCTTAAATATGTTACGCGTTTAACGATCCATTACTTCAAAATCTGTACTAAAATAAGTATTTCTGTTTAACAATTCGGTTTAGAAACCAAACGTTTCTCGCTGGCATGCCTGCTTTATATCCTTCCACAAACTGTTTCTATACATATGGTTTCTATAATTGCCTAGATATATTGAATTAAATACATTCAAGAAAATTAAAGAATCCACCAATCGGTCTATTAAACAATGTTTATTTTAATGCCTTAACATGTCGATTTTATAAAAATAAAGTATAAAAATGTTAATAACTTACATAAGAAAATGTTTCAGAAATAAATTATTTAGATTATTTCTATTAAAATGCAAAAAAGAGACTGAAAATCTAATTCTTTAAATTTCCTGCCTAATACGTCCTTTTATGTCTTCGACGTGATCTTTTGTTAAAGTTTCTCGAAACTTTTCTTATGTAAGGTATTGACATTTTCGTACTGTCATTTAGACAATCGAAGGATCCATCCAAATCGCGCAAAAAATCAGGGGTTGCCATTTAAACAAAAATTGATGTGATAACTTAAAAACAAATGAATATCCAAAGTTGATTTTGACATACAAATGTGGATTTAAAAAATATAAAATCGCCGCGTTTCAGAATTTTTACAAAAATTCATTTGTTTCAATTTTATTTGTTATATTCCATACTTATGAGTCGTTCTGTATAGCAAAAGATTAAACAAATGTTTGCAAATTATAATGCAAAAACAATTATTGATATTTCTTAGTACGTAAGTACTTGACTGTTAAGTATATCATGATTTACTCAATGTCATGCCACGTTCAAAACTTTAATCTGAATATTACAAATAAACAATTTAGGAACTGTTTATGCGTGACGTGCATTGGAGCCTATCGTGAATAACGTATAGGTATGTGTCGAAATAAATAGATACTGATATTTTTAATTATACATTTTTGATGTTAGTATTTTTCTACCAATTAACAATTAACTAATAAACATCATTTAAATTATACGCTAAATATTATATTATTCCAACATTTTATAAATATGTAGGCATACGTTTAGTTAATCTAATTGTAATTTATTTTCTAGTATTTTAACGAATATCATATATTTTTACTAGTTCTTTTAGCTGTAAACATTTGTTTACTTTTTTTGGTTAATTATGTTTATAGAAATTTAATAGGTTTAATAGATTTAAACGTATTTATAAGGAGAAATATTATTGTAACAGTTATTGCGAAAATAAATTGATTTACGTTCACAATTGTAATTTAATTGAGTCTTCAAAAATTTTAGATAGGTAAATAGATACTACATAAAAACGTGTTCAAAAATAACAGATGCACGCGCCAATTTGTTTGAAAGCTTGGTAAATTAAAATCGATACCGATTAATTAAGAAAATACACAGGAAAATAACCGTTAATTGATTACTAGCGCGCTGTCGCTGATCATAAAACCATTTTATTTCTACAATTCGGAAGTATCGTTTGGAGTACCTATCGCATAATATTTTAAATCGAAGTAATCGTTTTTTTTTTACGTTTCTTGAATTTTAAACAAACAGTTTCTAATTATTACAAATTCCCACGGGGGCGTTCAGTCGAAAATTTCTTGTCCCTAACTATCTTCGCGAAAAAGTTTTTTGAAGCAATTTGCGAGGCACGTCAATAACATTAGTGAAAAAGAATTTTTCCGACGAAGGCAGATACGAGATGTGAACGTTTGTTTAATTCTGAGTCGTCCCAGTCTGTCGTACCTACATAAATGTGATAAGTGGAAAAAGATGCAAATGTTTAGATAACATATAATTCTGGGTATTTCCAATTTCGTGAAATTTCTGATATTGAAAATCAGTTTAATGATTATTTTCAGTAATAATTTTTATTTATTTAATGTCGATAATTTTTATAATAAACTGTGAAAATATAAGTATCTATAAAGTAGCTTGAGTATAAAATTTAATAGAGGTTTCGATATTGATGAGATGAGCTTTCGATATCTATTAACAATGAACTTTATTAATATCGTATACACTCTCCATCACTCAAGTACTATTAACATAAAATTTAGGGAACCGTAAACACAAAAAGGACGTTATTTCGGCAATGACTCACTTTCACCTTGAAATATTGCTGAACACCTTAAAGGAAACCAAGATAATTGAGAGCATTTACAAAACCCTCAAGAATAATGGCTTCGGTTCACAGACTAGACTTCTAATTCATTTATTTAAAAAATAAGCTTTGCAATTCCGAAGTTTAATTTTGCGGAACATATAAGGCAATTTCAAATTTTCCGTCTTTACGATATAATTTTGTTTTTATATCCAAGGTTGAAAGAGGTTTGTTTGAACAGTTTTTGTAAACCAAAGACCGACAACTACAAACTTACGTTAAATATTAAAAAAATATGAACTAAATTTGTAACTATATATTAACTTTTAACCCAGTATTCGTCAAAAATATCAGAGATTTTATTAAAAAAAATATATCTGTGCCCAAGTACACTGCATTTACCATTTATCTTATTGTTTTGTGCATTATAACCTGCGTTATATGCGTTTAATTAATTTTTTGTGCATCGCTGTGATAATAAATTAATATTCAGTTAATCAGAATCTTACATCATTACACATTTCCAGGTACTTATAATAGAAATTACCTAAAGAGAAATTAATTAATAATAGAATTTTGACATAATTAGCCATAAAAAACAATAATTAAAATAAAAATAATTTTAGTTATCTGTCGTTTCTATAACAAATAGGGCCCATCTTTTCGTCTCTTAATAAATTTATCTGACACATATTTACCATAGAAACGTTTGTTGGAATAATTGTTTATCTATCAGATAAATTATCAGGAAATGAAAAGATCGGCTGGACTGGTCTTGTTTATTTTTTTGTATATTTTCACTGGGGACCTGCAACCTTTTCCTCCTCTAATTATGATGTTAAAAAAATTTACTATAGTTTCGGTTTATAACTTGTTGTAATGTTGCTACATAAAATTCAACAGGTAGCACAGTTTAAATGCACTTAGCGGGCACGTCGTGTTTACAAACAACCGTAACCAAAATGTTTTAATTTAACTATATCGAGATGACGTGAATAAATTGCATTTTAAAGTATCATAAAACACTAAACTCGCTTTAAGTAGGTAGGTACTTAACTACACAGTTAACAGTTTATAACAAAAAATGTCTATACACATATGCATCAGTAAAACAAATATGATAGGTACATGTCTACATACAAAAAATTCAATTGCGTGGCTAAAATTTTTCAATTTTTTACTAATTTTACGCATCATTTTAAATACTGTTAAACAGAATAGTACGTCGGTTGTAAATGCTTAATAAAAAAGTATCAAGTGTTATTCAATGAAGTATTTATTCAAACAAATGAAATAGCGTACTCGCTAACAAAACACATACATAACAAATACAATGCAAGATTACCTACAATAAGTTAAATCGTTTTAAAACAAAAAAATTTAATAGGCAGTTTAAGTTATTATGAAATATTCTAAGGATGTCTCAATTTTCCCTCGAGCAAGAGTAACAACATGTTTAGTTTGCCTCCGCGTTTCTGTCAAGCGACTTGAACTACATATAACGGCTGTTGTCAGTTTCTAGGAATAATCACATTAACTACCTTTAAGCTAATATACAAGGAAGTAACTACAGTTTAATAATTGGCAAAACTCTAACCTATTAGGTATGTCAGGTTAGGAAGTTTCTCGGCTTCCGTTTCGAACAAAATTACGTTGTTTATTGTGCCACGCAAAACCCTAAACTTCGTTAAATCGTTAAAGGAATTTTTAATAAATTGTTTATTACATTCAAACAATACCGAGGGAAAATTTTCTAAAAAATATTTTTCAACAATAAGTTTATCTAATTAAATAAAAATTTGGTTATTCACTCATCGACACCTAATTAAATTATATTAAACAATTTTCACTTATGCGCGATCTTAAGTTCCACTAAAAAAATTAACGAGTTTCGCGATACCGTGCATAACTCTTTTCGGACGTGAAACGCACGAGATATTTTTATCAAGACAACAGTTATAGGAGCAAGCAGTAATATTTATGGGACAAAACGCAAGGGCAAGTAAAATTATAGGGCAACAAATCGAGATTTCTAAAGGTTGCTAAACAAATAAATTAGCGATGCTGAATTTTATGATCAAATACTTATGACGTGTTATTTATTTATTTTTTTTTTATGTAACGACAAAATTTATTTTATAATTTATAGGTACCTAAGCTAATAAAAATTGAAAAGATAATATGTAGGTACGCGTCAGTACTACCTGAAGTAATTCAAAATTATTTCGATAAAATGTTTAAAATAGATAACACGTTTCGCTCTAAATGCAAATAAGCAATAACAGTTACCTACCTAGATGTCGCTTAAATATCCTTATCTTCTAATTTAAATTGCATAGGTACGCATAAATAGGTCGCCCCGAAATGTCCCCCTTTAGCGAAATTTTATCTATTAGTAAAGAAACTTTCGGTTATCGCGCTTTCTACACTTTGTTAGGTATAAATATTACATAAGTGAGATTCGAATATTAGATGTAAGGGACGACGTGTACTTAAAGTCAATACTTGGGGGCTTTTATCACACGCTATCGCTATAATTTCCCAAGACACTGCAGGGCGCGTCTGAGGTGTTTATTGCTATAGGCCCGGATCGTCCCGGATTACGCACTTGGCGGAGCTTATTTCAATCCTGAAATATTGTAACTCCGCATGTGGCATTCCCACACATTGTTTTCTAACTAATCTGTCCATTATTAAAGAAAATTAATGTCCCGTTTGTCCTATACATTTTAATTACCTACGTTTCCAAATGTAGCCGAGAAAACAGATTTTCTTTTCACTTTGCGACGTGTTCATGATAAAACTTACTTTATAATTGTAGGAGAAACTTTATCGGCCACCAAAAGCTCGGTAGAAAAGCTGCAGAGATTATTATCCTAAATTATTACCTCAACGAACGGTACGAAATTGGTATTAACTAAATTTAAAGGACCAAAATTTCCGCGCTCTCCTAGAGGCAATGTTTTAAACAACTCCCTTTTATAGTTGAAGCAATTCGGCAAGCAACTATGTTCTTTACTGAAATGTACATTTTTTTTGTGTACTTGTATAAATATTCTCTCTGTTGATTTGAGAATATCGCAGCGTTATCTTCGATTAATCATCGAGAGGTTTAGACTGTAACATTCGTTAAAAATTTTTTTATTAAATGTTTTATGTACCGGTTTTCTTTAGATTTATTTTAAATTAACAGATTCGATAATCAATACCTAATAGGTATTGCGAAGGTAAGCGAAGGATAGTTAATATTTAAGATACGAGGAAATGTCAATTAAAAGTAGTTGTTCAAAAGTAAAAGTTACGTCAATATACAAAGTTGCGGAATCGCCAACTTCGATAAATAAGTAAAACTGAAAAAAAAAATTATTATCAGTAAGACGGTTGCGGTCGACACTCGACTCTGTTAATAAAAAATTTGACCCAGAACCCTACCCGCCACGAAGTCCAGATTTAACAATTATGGATTTTATTTTTGGGGCAAACCATAGCAATAAGTTTATTCCGAAATCTTCGATAATGATTTGGATCGATCAGAGCTATAATTAAGAAGAATTACCAAGAATTTAGAAGAAGGGTAGAATTGTACAATAATTTAGACGGAATGAGGAGGGGGGGATTGTTTGAATAAGTTTTTAGTTGCATTCATTTAAATTGTTAATGTTTCTTGATTAAAAAATAAAAAGCTATTTCGTCTATTTATCAAAGTTGGGCGATTTCCGCGCAACTTTGTGTAATGGCATAGTTCGTGCTTTCAAACAACTCTTATAATGACATTTTATCGCATCTTCAATATTAACGGTCCCTTGCTGGTGTTAATTATTGAATATTTTTTAATAAAGCACCCTGTAGGCATAGTTAGTTTCAATTAATTTAAGGAGTTACATACCTTTCTCTGATCAAAAAATAGAAATTTTTTTCTAATACTACAACCTTTAAAAAATATTTGAAAATTCGAAAAATTGACAAAGTTATAACCGTTAGAAGCCCGAGCGATCGCCTTGGATGGAGCACTCATTACAGTTCTTTGAGGGACATTTGGCCGCTGGGCACACGCACTGACGTTTGTACCTTTTCAAATGAATAACCCATTATGTTCGCCCAGTCTCGTTTTCGTCGCTACATAAACATAATGCAGATCATGCAAATGAAGAAGAAAAAGAAGACTCGCGGCAACTGGATATTGCCGAACGCGCTGCGCTTCGTGCGACGAAAAATGAGGAAAACATTTCAAAAAAACAAATCGGACGAAGCCGCAGTATCCCATAAATGCGCCATTCTATGACCCAGGCATCGATGACAACATGCGAATAACAAAAAATTCTGTTCCATTAATCTACCTCAGCACGAACTCACTATCAACAGACAAAACTTTGAACGTGTTTTTCTCGAAACAGTGTTTTCCGAATCGGTAACAAGAATATCTCTGGAACCACCGGGCCGATTTCTATGAAATTTTGCGCACACATTCCCTATAAAATTATCTAGTCTTTACCATAGGATTTTTTCGATATCTCTTTTTTTGAATTTTTTTTAAATAAAAAAATGACTCATTTTTGGGTCGAAAATCGCCTCGTGCTCTATTAAAAGCCGCCATTTCGTCAAAAATAAAAATTTTTAAAAACGGCTACGATAAAGACTAGTTTCATCTATCTACTTTTAACGGTGGTGTTTTTTTTTTGTTTCAGATTAACCTAACCGGAGTTATCTATGTTACCGCCAAACGCTTTTTTGATGACAAGCTCGGTGAAATTAATTATTTATAATTTTTTCTTCCACAAAGGAATAAATTATTATATCGCTGGAGAGACATTGGACATTATGTATATTTTATTTTTTTTAATTTTCCTTTTATTAATTTTCTATTTTTAGGTATGTAACCCCTTAAGAGAGTGCAAAAACGCGTATTGGTAAATAAGTTATCACATAAAAGGAACAGCGAAGATGATGAAGGTGCTGATTTTTGCAAATTAAAATTTTCAGTAGCAACCAGGCAGAATCGAACCAGTAAAAACTTATTCCCGAATATTTGAGCGCGATTTTTAAAAATATAAAAAAAACTTTTCATTCAACAAAAGAAAATCACAACAACTACCATTAAATTGTTTTTATAAATAAGTATTCGATTTAACATTTTTTGCATTTATTATCTAAAGTCGAAAGTTTTATTTAATCTAGAATGTACACTTATTTTAAAACGATTGCTTCTAATTTTATGTTAATACGTATATTCGAAGGCGACTCGCATATGTTTAACTTGCAAGGACTTTACAAACAGATTATCTAGAAAACCCTAAGATAACAGACGTGGAAGCACTATGTACACACGAAATCCGATTTTTAACTGTACCTATGTAGACATATTAATATGTCAATGATTTTAAAATAATGTTGAATTTAATTAATTTTCAGAAACCCTTATATTTTTTATACTGACAATGAATTAAAACTAAATATAAAGCAAGTTTAATTAAATTAGTAAAGTATTTTGAAACAATATTTACGTATAACCGTACCCTAGATATTATCGTGACATTATCAGCTAATATTATACATTTGAATAATACGCAAATTATTTTTTTGTAGGTATAGCTTTTAGAAATTTGTTTCGAAATATACAAATACTACAAAACGTTTTCCTGAAAAGTGAGACTTATTGATAGATACCAATCTGCATATTTCCGTTTTGAATTATTTTCCACTTCGAAACGTATTACCGTGAAACACGATTGCGTACTACAGTTTTTATTTCGCAATTCCGTTAAATTGTTTTCCGTTATTGATCTACATAAATCTTAAAAGCGAAACGTTATTTATTATTAACGTTTCATTATAATTAATTATTATGTGCTCGTATTAAATAGGTATATTTTATAATTAGGCATGTACCTAATTAATTGTACCTTAATTTTAATATTGAAACATAAAAGGCGTTCTAATTTCAGTAAAAACTTGTTTATTAGCTCTTAAATTAGTTGCCATGATAAACGGGGATTCGGCCAGAAGTTATTGTTATAGTTAACAAATAGAAAGTCATTTATCGAGAAAACTCTAACAAACTTCCTTTTGTATCAGATATCATATAGAAATGACACCGAAGAAATTTACCTTAAAAGCATCATTCTTTAACTAATGGATTTTCTCGTTTATCCTTTAACGAATGCTATAAGAAAAAATCCATTAGTAAAATTAATGTAATTTCTGTCGTAATTCATATACGCTTTATTTGAAACTGAATTAGAAATAAACGAGTTTGTAAAGTTTTTCTCGCTTTTATTGTAGCTTAAATGAGTCCCGACGTGTGTTTAAGGCATACTTCGCCGATTTAAAAAAAATCGAAATGCGGATAACCTTCGTTTCGCGATATTTCTGGAACTTAACCTTATACGAGGGTTACCTGTATTTATTTAATTGTAAACTGTGGCGGTTTAAAATTCGGTCCCTTATTTCGAATCACAATCTATAACAGTCTTAACTGCCTAATTTTATTTTTGCAAAGATTATGTTTTATGTTTGTTATATTAGTCGACGTGTTGTTTTAAAATTAATTTAATTTAATTAAAGCTTTTATTCGAGCCGTTCCAAATTTTATTATCTACTGTTTATTTTTTAATGGGGTAACGATGACGGTGAGAATTTCGTCAATAATTATTTTACCAATTTATAGGTAGTTGTTAAGTAGATAGCCGACATTCTCGTATCATGAAAAACATTTTTATTTCCAGCTCGTGACAGTCTTGCGTAAGTCATTGAAATGATAATATTAAACAAGCATAAAATTTTATATCGGAAACCTATCTGAAAAAAAAATAAATTGACTGATATAATATACACGAGCTACGAATTAGAATCGTACAAGATTTCCTAAGAGTGCAAAGTAATGAAAATTGAGAGCCGCAGGTGTTGCCCTATTTACGTGCGTCCGCAATATGACAAATTTACTAAACTTTATTTGCAACAAATGAATTGCGAGGACTCCACGCGCACCTAAATATTTTGTTATTCGACGAATCGCGCGATATCATACCTGCACTGTATTAACTATTTTATTTAGACTGGGCATTCTTGCAAAAAGAATTACATCAAAATTTTGCGAGGGTAATGTGCAGATAAAGTATTCAGTATCTTCCCCCCTATTTTCGGGATTGTTGACCATTATTTTATGCCGTATTTATTTTGAGGCATACATTTTTAGGTCCCACCAAATAGGTTTATATGTTGGAAAAGCTCTTACATTCTTGGGTTGATAATATGGACATCTATAAAATAAAACCCCGAACAATTTCACTTTTATTCTATTGCTCTTTAGAAATATTTTCAAAACTCGGGTTAGAATTTTTTTACGAATTTTGTAAGTAATAGCGAGCAAAACAAAATCTTGGTATCGTTAACGTTTTTATTTATTTATTTTTAAATTTTAAACAACAATAAAAATATTTATTTTCGATTGCCATTTTTTTTTGCTAAACGAATTGTATTTATTACCTATAGCTTATCCAAACCTATATGATGTTCACGTCATCAACAAAAAGTTACTAGATTGTTTATTAGTAATTCGATTTAAAGTTTGGAAAGTGACATTCCATAGATGATTTACTTGCACACATATTAGATGGTATAAAGAAAGACTACAATTTATTAGAACTGTCAAAATACGAAGTACGAGGTGACAGCACAGTGTGAAACGTCATCATCTAGTAACCTTATATTGATGACGTGAACATCATATAGGTTTGGATAAGCTATACTTAAACTTAAAAGGTATTCCAAAGTTGAAAGCAAGATAAAAATTCTTCAATTTTGTTAAGTACGTTTTATTGGGAATTAGTAATTTGTCTTTACAAAAGTCTAAATTTACGGACTTTCATAAAGAATATGTATACTTTGTATTTTAATTTAAGCTAATTCTTTAGCAGAATAAAAGTCTAACACTTCCGTAGAAATTTAGGTCGAACGAAGAAAGGTTATTAAACTGCAAGGTATACCTGTTTGTAAATGGTAAGGTATAAATGGATAATATTGAGATAAATTTATAACCAAAATTTTAGGACGCTAGGGGCGGGCGTTTCTGAGAAATCTAAAAAAAACGGATTTTAGTTTTTATTTTTTTTTTAATCGAAAATCACTCAACCGATTTTAATGAACTTCGTTGAAATATTTAGCGCATTTGTAAAGATATTTTGTCGATTTTTTAATTGATATATTGCAAAAACTATATTTTTCATGATAGTATGGATTTTGACCTTGAAAAAAAGCAACCAAATGTTCGGATTTAAGAACAAAATTATGAAAATTATAAACTACCCAATATACAGAGTGTTACTGAATTAATATCGCGGAAAAAACTACGCGTAGGTAAGATTAAAACGAACAAAAAACCTAAATGAAAATTTTTCCTAAAATCAAAAATTTTCGAGTTATTGCTATTATTAATTTGATAATCAATCGTCTTACTCGAGTATATTCCCTTTAACAGATTTTTAAGAACTCGGAAAGTGAAACTGAGTGTTGGGTCAGCAGCTAAAACATCTGTACTCTTTAATTTATGGCCCCCGTTGTAGGATAGTGCAGATTGTTTTGGATACTTTCATTTATGAATGTAATTCCTATTTTTGATTTACACGTAAAAGTTAGATTACTTTATTTAACGTAATTAATAACACGCCTGTTTTTGGAACAGTTACGTTTAATATTGAGAGGCTTGAACTAAAAGGGGTGCCGGTACTAGTTTTATGATTTTGAGAAATTGAGAAATTTCGAAGGGCTTTTAAAGTATAATTAAATGCAAATAGGTAAGTAGGTACTTCATTTTTTGTTTTTTACCAAACAAGGACGAAAAGCAAAATTTAAAAACTAAACATTCCATAATGGCGTAACTTTCAGTGTGTTATTTCGAGTTTTTTCCCGTACATTTATCGAAATTGATTTTTATTTAACAAAAATTAATTAGAAATTTTATTAGAACAACACATGCAGATGTAAAAGATTAAAATAAAATGAATAACAAATAGCTACTTAGATATCTACTTAAATGAGGAAACATTTTGAGAATTTGTTACATTACAACTTGTCAATGACCGCAAAAGATATTTACGACTTCAACCCCTGCAATCGTTTCTGTTTACTATCGTAGTAACCTAATGGAATGTCAACTGAGATAACGGTACTTTTCACAACCCACCAATGTCACTTATTGAAGTTTAAAGAGGAACTACTGGTTTAATTTCTCGGACAAAAACACCCTACCACCCCTCAAAAGTAAATTTGCTCAAATCAAAAAATGTTACTAAGATTTTTTGTTTGTATTAGTCTCAGGTACATGTATATGTATATATTATGCCCAAGACTTAATTACCTGCGACCAGGTACTTTTTTACAACATTAAAATATATTTAACTCAGCTCGACGTGATGCATCGTTGCTTCGTGGACTAAATGATTCGTGAAAAGAAGTGAACCCGCCATTGTATAATAATAGGTTTCTATTATTTTTAATGCCAAAACATTATGCACTTTTGCACAACAATAAATTAAAATTAACTTGATATACCATAAGGCGAAAAATTCAAGGGATAATAATTTTTGGCCCAAAATTAAGGGGGGGGGGGCTTTTATATAAAGTTTTTTCCTAAAACGTCTGTTTTCAAAGTTACATCCCTCAAAGGGAAGGGCTAAAATTAAATTTTTATTTTATATCTATCTGAAAGGGCTACGCACCACTTAAATGGAAAACTAAACAACAGTCGATTTTGATAATTTTTATACCATTCGATAGATAATGAAAAAACGATAAAGTCTTATCATTGACACGGAGAAATTGATAGAAAGCCACAATTCGCGATTCCCCCATTTAAAATACACAGGTGTCGATAATTTTTCTTAACAACAGCACCTAGCTAGCATGTCCATTAAGTTAATCCTTTCAGTGACTTCTAAAACTTTTAATATTTCGGACGTAAAAGTATAAATAGAAACCAGATATACCTTAACTTATGTTTTAAATTAATAAAGAAATTTTTAGAGTTTAACTTTAAGTCTTAATATCAACAATTTACACAACTAATAAACAATTTTTGTATTTCGCAATAATGATTTTATTAAAATAATTACGTTATTGTGTGGGGTACCTATATGATAAAGCGTGAACACAATTTTCGTCTACTCGCATTTTATCCATACAATAGAAGGAACACAATATACCTGGCAATTTATTACGGTTCGCAGATTGAGAATTTTTCCATCAGTCAACATTACATCGCCTGACAGCGCGCTCTCTGTTCTTGATTAAAATTATTACGGGGAAAATACAGTGTCAAAGTAGGAGTTAACAAAAATTTAGGTGTATTTTCAACTTGTCGAAAAACCAGAAACTACAAATTAGGTATCCGTAATTTGTAAGAATCCGAGATGATTTACGGTTATGCAATGACGTTACAGAAATTGGAAAAGTTTCGAATAGAAACGAAAACCATTGCCCAAAATTCAAATTTACTTGAAGTTCTACAATATTTTTTTTTACTTTAGCCAAACCTAATTAAAAGTTTGATTTCGTTACGTAAAAATTAAAGTCGTTCCATACATTTTTGTTAATAAATTCGTTAAATACGTGCCTGTTGAAAATGTATACGCTAATGAATCTAGTTTATACAGATACACCTCTCTATTATCTAACCCCAATTTAGAGTTTACGTCCCCAAGTAACAGGGTAATTTGCTTTAATCTTGCTAGAAATAGGAAGATATGTTAAAAGCGTTTAATTTTCGGATCGTCTTTATCGCAGATGGCAAATAAAGCTTTATTGCTACCTAACTGTTCTTTAATTACGACAATATTACAATCACTAACTTTGAGTTTCGTTAAATTAGTTATCTTGAGGAAGTTATTACGTGTCACAATTAAATGGCAGTATATCTTGCAGTTGACGTGTCAGTTGTTATCGACAGCTTACTTCCACGAGAAATTTCTGTAGGAGCTCAACTAGTTATTAAATGTCTGTAGGTAGTACACGTGCCTACGTAACTTTTGTTAAAAAAATTTAACAACGAGCCCTTACCTACATGTTGCGGTAAATAATTGTTTCGCATCTAACCGACAATTTGTTGCGGCAATAACGATTATGTTACGGTTTTCATCGAGGGCGGTCACGGAGTACTTTTCGCGATTAGAAAGTTATTGCGAATTGTCGTCGGATTATTAAAACTATGCAACGAAGCGCGATGTGCCAATGTCTTCCATTAATAAAATGTAAGCGCGTCTCGAATTTGGAGAAAAAGCCATTACGAACATCCCACGTCAGTAAGCGGTTAAAAGACCCTGCTTCACAGATTAAGGGCGGAGTCAGCGAGAATGTTCCGCAGCTTTATTACCACTACCGAAGACCTTATCACTGTTCCATTGTCTTCGGTGACAATTTTCCTTTCGAGAGCCGAACAACATTAACTTCTTCCAAAGGCTCGAGACAAGAGCAAATACATTTATGTGCACTAAATGAGATGTGTCAATTCCGAATGTTACTAAATGTTCATACAGTTCTTCGCCCTATAGTTCAGAAAAGCGATTCCCGACGTTCGAGATCCGAGTTTGAATGCGTGTAAACTAATTTTGTACGAAATTAGCTTTCAGAAAACGGCAGGTGGTAAAATGGTTAAAAGCCGGGGGGATAGAGTTTAGCGATAGAAGTAAACAAATAGCGGGTCCTAGGTGTTATTAAACTGTCGAGAATGGACGCGATCAATTTTGTTACCACGTTCACTAATCATCCGTCGCCGGATAAACATGCAAAGGGTGGAGAACTGGAGAAATCGATTCCGCGCTATTATTCACGCTTTAATCCATTCAATAATATTTACGAGCAAATTTTTTTGTGTTGATGCGAGATTCGCTATCGGCATTCGGTTGGCAACATGCTTTTAGATACGCCACATAGAAAACATCTTTAAGAAAACAAGAGTCGGTTTCCGGCATATCGTAAAACAAGCAGGCAAGCTTCCTTTCTCCGAAGCTGGTAGCAGCTATTCGATTATAAGTGAATGTCTGTTACATAGGGAACATCTCCCTTATTCTTATACGAATGTGAAGTTTATAAGTTATTCGATTTGAAATAAGACAGTAAAGATGGATAGCCAACTTTCAAGGGATTTTAGTTATTTCTTTGGCGTTGAGGTGGAAAATCTGATCTTCGAGTTTTATCGTGAAAAAAAATTAAAGATGTAGAAGACGTGTTTCTTTTTTAATGTGTTTCTCGACGCACACATTACGCATTTTTTATATAACTACTTTTAGGTAGGTAGGTACTTATCGGTAACATATTATAACGGAAACAAATTATATGTTTACGTGCAAAATAGGTAACGCGAGTCGTTAGAATGAAAAACCTATACTGCCAATAAGGTTAACCTCGCAATTCCGGCTAAAAACAATTGTTGGGAGGAACAAACCGTCAGGTATTACAAGAATGACTTCCAAGCGCATCTTACTCGATCACTCCTACTACGATTTCTTATCAGAGCTATTTTTCTCCATTTAGAGGTTAATAGTGTCGGAGATGATTTAGTTTACGACGAAGTCGCCGGAACATCCGCGGCCGGTTGATATGTCGCGGTCTCCGGGGAAACTACGTTGATTTATTATGAACCCAAAACTACCGCAAACACAAATCAAACCGTTTGATTTACGATTCCAATAACGTATATCTTCATTATGTTCTTGTATATCGCGCATAGCATAAAATCGGCTCATTTAATTTCTGCATCGCTATAAATCCATTTGCACCTTGTAGAAATATTACATGTTTACGTTCTCGTTCGGCCAACCTTTCGCGAGTTTGTCATACCAAACTGTTAACAATACATATTGTTTAATAAACAAACCCAATTTAAAAGGAAATTATAACGTATAGAGAATATACCTTCGTTGGATTAAATTTCCCTGTGGATTTGAACGTCCTGCCAAATTAATACCTAACACTTTTGATCATATTATGTATTTACATATATTTATTTAAAAAAAAAACATAATATTTGTATATTTAGCGCATTTAGGAAATTTAATGCCACGAAGCGATTATACTGCGTCAAATACAAAATACCCTTTTAACCTTCTCATTTTCTAGAAAACTAATCTACAGTAGAGAACCGATTATCCGAAGTAATTGGGACGTAAGAATTTCGAATAACCTATTTTTTTGGGTAATCGATGTCACTTGAAGAAGGATAAAATCAAACATAAAACGCTATAGGTACAAATAATGTTGGTATTAAAAAATATTACGTATTTTTATTTGTAGAAAAAGGTAAATAAATACGAATACAGAAGACTTAAATAAAAAGACTTACAAGGAAGGTTAGGTAGGTGGAAAATTCAGAAAAATTTGAAACTTTGCAGGATTGTAGTACTAGTCAACCCTAATCAAGAGCCGTATTCCGTTCGTGCCCTTATTCGGTTTAAGACGGTGAAATCCACCCTTGAAAATTTGAACTTTTTTCGATTTTGTTTATTATCTCTGGAACCGCAAGAACTACCGCCAATAAACTATATATTTTTGTAAATGGCTATTCAAGACCTACATTATGATACAAAAATTAAGGATGAAAATTCTAAGGGGTGCCATCCCTGCCCCTAACCTTCAATTATTTTCAGTACTTTTTTGTACGCTGCAACGAATTGATAGATTATTAAAAGAGTTATTTATTAAAGTCTATCACCTTACATTTATTTATTTGTATTTGTGCAATTGCACCCTTTGGTAATAATATCCGAAGCCGCGTATCTCTTAAACAATAAGAAATATCACCAACAAATTATATATTTTTGTAAATAACTCTCCCAGACCTACATCGTGATACAAAAATTAGGGGTTAAAACAACGCCTAAGTGGTTTCATCCCTACCCCCAACCCCCAATTATTTTTAATATTTTTGTGTACGCTGCAATGCATTTTTATAACTTGTCGGCATAATTATTCATTACAATGTATCACCTTAAATTAGTTGATTTGTATTTGATAAAAACCACCCTCTGTTAATATCTAATATCCAAAGTAACATTTCACCGAAACTTATCTCTTGAACAATAAGAAATTTGTGTTTTTCAAGTTTGTGTATTTGTGTAACTAGTTTGTCATGAACTACATAGTATCAATAATAGAAAGGTCAAGCAAAAATTCTGGTAATTTCACCAGCAAGGAAGTGGAAAGGTGTACTTATTATTATTATAGTACTGAAATCTATATAGTGTAGATATGCTATTCTGTATTCCTGTAATTTAGTTTAGAACTGTTAATATATACATAATATGTACATATAAATAAAAATACTAGAGAATAGTTACCTACCTACTGACGTATGAAATATGTAGATATGTAAATAAACAGCATATGCAACAAAATATCCTTATTATAATAAGCCCTAAAGTGTGCGAATAATTAGTAGGAATAATGAATTTTTCCTAGACTGACAAAGAGAAGTGAGATGGTGAATGTAACAGTTAGTTATTTGCTGTATTTATGTATTTATATTTAATTGTATTTTAGTTATCCATATTATTGTTGTAACAGCGGTTAATATACACACTACGACACCGTGAGTGTGCGATATTTCTTATTGTTCAAGAGATAAGTTTCGGTGAAATGTTTCTTTGGATATTAGATATTAACAAAGGATGGTTTTTATCAAATACAAATTAACTAATTTAAGGTGATATATTGTAATGAATAATTATGCCGACAAGTTATAAAAATGTATTGCAGCGTACACAAAAATATTAAAAATAATTAAGGTTGGAGGGGTAGGGATGAAACCCCTTAGGCGTTTTATCCCTAATTTTTGTATCATGATATAGGTCTGGGAAAGTTATTTAGAAAAATATATAATTTGTTGGTGATATTTCTTATTGTTTAAAAGATACGCGGCTTCGGATATTATTACCAAAGGGTGCAATTGCACAAATACAAATAAATAAATGTAAGGTGATACACTTTAATGAATAACTCTTTTAATAATCTATCAATTCATTGCAGCGTACAAAAAATACAGAAAATAATTGAGGGTTGGGGGCAGGGATGGCACCCCTTAGAATCTTCATCCTTAATTTTTGTATCGTAATGTTGGTCTTGAATAGTCATTTACTTAAATATATAGTTTATTGGCGATCGTTCTTGCTATTCCAGAGATAATAAGCAAAATCAAAAAAAGTTCAAATTTTCAAGGGTGGATTTCACCCTCTTAAACCGAATAAGGGCACGAACGGAATACGGCTCTTGATTAGGGTTGACTAGTAAAGTTTCCTGCAAAGTTTCAAATTTTTCTGAATTTTCCACCTACCTAACCTTCCTTGTTAGTAACAAAAAAACACTTCTTTGTAATTAAAATAATCACGGAACTTGGATTTCGGATAATCGATTTTTCGGATAACCGGTTTTCGAACAATCGGGTCTCCACTTTATATAATATTCAAATACGTGCGGTTTTTAAAAGCGTCGCCGAAATGTTAAAAATACACATTATAAATATTACGTTCCGGAAATGTAAAAACAAAAGCTGCGCCTCACCCAGAAGTTTTCTCGGCGTAACTGAGAAACACAATTCAAACGTAAACAAATCTGAAAAATTGATTTACGAATTTCATAAGGCAAGTTTTGGACAGGTTCGCAATATAAATGATTAAATTTCGGGAAATGCAGTAGGTATTTATGCACCTGTATTATAAATTATTGCGCCCCCGAAGGAACACATTTAAGTAAACATACAGCGGAACCTGCTGTATAAAGTGACCACCAGAAGGACTAGTCGAAAAATTGTCACTTTAAGGCCGGTGTAATTTAAAATTAATTTTAAATAAACTGAAAATATAAATTACAAGCTAAAATTGAAAGAAATAGAGAACGCACGTACACTTAATGAACTCCGCTAGAACGTAATTTTTTTGCAACCAAATGTCCCACATCTTGGATTTTCCACTCTCCTAAGTTTTATGAAAATTACGCAACTTTAAAAACCTATAATGATTTTCTAAGAAATTCCGCAAAACGAGAGGTGTCGATAAAATTTTAGGATAAGCCCCCTTAATTTTAACGGTGGACAGTTTAGAGAAATGTAAGAGGCTTAACAGCTTAACGGTTTTCCAAGAAATTTATCACAAAAAGAATGTCAAATACAGATGTCAATAAAATAAGAAAAGCTCGTGATTTTTAAAAACGACCAGTTCAGAAAGACGCGCGTTTTCTTAAAAGTGATCGTGGTCACAATAAGCAGGTGATCGCATTATACAGAAAAAATTACATTAAAACGTTTCTTTTTTTTCCCGCAGGGATCAACGAAAAGTGGCTACTTTAACGTGACGGTCACTTTTGTAGTTTCTACTGTATTAAAACGTCGCATTAATTTTTTTTATTAGTTATTAAGTACTTGCACCAATACAATGAGAAATTAAAGCGCACTTAAATATCGGCCATCTAATAAAATTACATAAACAACAAAATAATCTTTTATTATTATTACTGTTTTTTTTTTTGATAAATTTTACTTTCGAAACCATACAGCTATCATTACCAAAGTGAAAGAAACTAATTTTAATCCGCATTAAATAATAAAGTATAAGTACTATGTACTATTACGTACTACCTACATTAAAAATAATATAAAGCTGCGAGCATAAATGTAATTTATAATCGCGTGTTATTAAAATCGTTAAGGGAAAATATCGGGCGAGTTTTTTAACTCGAGGCTGCAAAATATCTCGAGGAAAAAATTTTAGACGTCAACAAATTAGTTAATATTATCTGGCTTTAGTACATATTATGACTTACAAACGGTTACGATCAACTTTAGATATTCTACCCTGTAAGTGGGTGAACTATTTTCGAAAATGCGGAGATAGGTTACCACCTTCTCAAAACAGAGCTTTGGCACAGTTAAACTTGATTTAAGTACGGAAACGCGTTTAAATATAAAACTCGCGGTGTGAAAATTACTATTTTTAATAATTTGAAAAAAAAAGAAAAGAACGAGACAACTATTTTAACGAACCGGTTATTATTTTTGTATATATATTTTATATTATCTAATGTATTTTTCCCTTTTGTTATAATTAAGAGTAGAAACTGACTTTCCTTGTACCTAATAAACTGAAATACGCTCTCGAGAGTAATTTTAATAATAGAGGGAAGCTTGTATGAATATTAATTTAAATTTAGTTTTAACGCAATAGAAATCGCAACATGTGCAAGTAGACACAAATTTTAATAATACAGAAGGATAAGGATAGACTCCAAATGTGCCTTGAAATATTAATAAGTCGGTTTTCATCGTAATGCGCCCTGTTAGCACAATTTCCTCTTGCGTATGTATTGCTGATTGCATTCATTAGCACAGTGACGTGTTTGTCTTGATGATTATCTAAATCTACGGCACGTTCATACATTATATCTGTTAGATACTCGATACGATATTATTAAAATTCGATTTCTGCTAACGATCTTTCGATTGTGGCCGGATGAAAATGCCATTTGCATTTTTAAACCGTTTTTTTTTTTAATTTATGAACTTTCGATAAGCACTATTTAATATTGCATTAACACGCTATTTCTTATACCTACATTTAAATCAATAGGTATCAATTAAAATTTGTAATTTAGTAGATTAATTCATTTTCGTTAATATTTACAATCAATTTGTAATCGTAGGTGCGATAATAAAATTAAATGGAAAACGTAAACTTAAATTGTAGATCAAAAATGTCGTTTGTTCGTCTCGAGACTTCATCGGTGTCAGTCGGCATCGTCCCTTTTCCACTGCGGTGACGTCTTTCGATCCCCTAATTCTCTAGATTCAACTGTTTCTTTTAAATATGGTCACGAAGAGTAGGCAATCGAAAAGAATTACGTTTTCGGTCGAGGAAGTAACTACCTACGAATTTAAATAGTACTCCGGGGCCGCGCCCCATCCTATTCATAACATATTTTCTTTCGAATATTTAACGAAACACGATCGTCTCGAAATAGTTCGTTGTGGCACATTGAAAGCACAATGCAAACTAGTGTAGGCGGCGTACGACGCCGAAACGTAACCGTGAAGAGTTGGTAATCGGATAAAATTAAACTTGTATCGTGTCATCTCTACAACCTATGCATATTTAATAAATTTTTATATTTCTCAGTAAACATAGATATCTGCCAGACTCGACGCGGGCTGCGGATTTCCATCAAAATCCGGTTCATAAATGTATATCGATCTAATTTGTAATGTTACGACAGTTAGACGTCCTAGAAATTCATACTTCGCGCAACTAATTAAATCACGTATTATGTCAAGAAACCATTTACGGGCAAACTAGATATTTATGTTATATATATCTAGTATATCAAGTAGTATCAAGCAATAATACAAGAGATCGCTGCATACTATTAACTACAGCACGAAGAGCGCATATGCATAACAATGCACCGCGAACGTGTTTTCGCGTAGAACGTCTATATTTTCTATAAACACACAGCAAGACGAATTATGAAGGAATGGGGGTACTGCATTTGCCGTTTCGTGTTTACGTACATACACAACAAAAACTTACCAGTTAAGCGCCTGCTAATGGAGATGAGATGGAATGAGATGAGAAAAAAAAGATAATAAAATGTTCATCCATCTACAAACTCCATCTGAAAACGATTATCTCGTTCAGAATCATTTCTCATTTTCAAGACATTTCTACAAACTTCCGGAATTTTCGATTCGAACATTTTACTTTTCAAATTAAATTTCAAACGTGACAGGCATAAATTTTTTACGATAGGTTTTTTTTTTAGTTTTTCCCCCGGATCTCGGGCTGTTGCGCGAGAATAAAACTTTAAAAAATAGTTTTAACGTTTTAAATGCGTCAATCGAGGCGCCGAAACGATATTGCACTTTTTTATTAGGACTTTATATTATTATGTGATAAGCTGTTGATGCGTAAAAGTATATCTATTGCATCGCTCAACGGTTACGATCGCATAACACGTAGACAACAAAATCTTACGACTTTCTTTATTTACAATAGTCCAACTAAATACGACTTTGTCTAATGGGAAAAGGAAATAGCTTATACTGGACGCGCAACCGCTTACTAAACATAAGCTCGAGATAGTACGTTAACAGGTAAATAAAGTTTAATGGTTATGCGATTAGGATGCCGTAAATTTTCTGAAAATAACCGTGAAAATGTGCGCGCAAACTATACCAGTTTAAATCTAACGTGTAATATCTAGTTTCGGTAAAATGTACATAGAAAAACTTTAACTTCTAAATGTTTGTCCTAATCGATCACGTTTAAGTAAATGTAACTGCCCCATAAAATGCTAAAGAGGTTGTAAAACTCGTGCAATTGAAATTTCGAGATCACTTAAACTATAATAAAATTATTATCGGGAGTAACCCTTGTTATACGGTATTTATTCTAAAGAGATGTGAACGTTAAAAGAATTACGGGCCGCGATTTTACGTATTGTTCGTGTGCACTAGGAAATAACGCAACAGTATCCGATATCCGAAGAACTTCCGCCGTATTTAGGTAACCATTCTGAAGAAGACGGGGTAATTAGCCGAAACGCGATGCTCAAGTGAAAGGGTTCACTTCTGCTGCTAAGCGTCATTAATTTCAGAGTGTCATATTATATTTCCTTTAAAGTATACAAACCTAAAGGCATGGTATAACTAACTCGAGTCGAAGACGCCCAACAATATATTATTAATTACTTTATTCCCCTCTAACATGCAACAATATAAATATAAATAAAACGTTGTACGTATATCGTAAACTAAACTAGTTCCCAAAAAACAAGAAAATCTAACAATAGATTACAAATAGTAAAATAATTTTCCGATTTTTTTTCCTTTAAACAATCACACTGAATTAATTTTAGTAATAAGCGAATGATGAATTTGATTTAAAAAATGGAATCTTATGCAGAGAGAAATTTGATTAATGGATATGACTAAAGCACAAAGCAACTGCGTACACTGATAAACTATATCGTTTACAAAATGCTTCACTTCGAAATTGATTAATGCCGTTCACGATTTACTGGACGTTACTCGATTTTATAAAACAATCCGAATAATCAATTAAATTAGTTGTTATAGATAGTAATATTTTCGTCGTTAATAAAATTAGCATATCAGTTGAATGGTGAATTTTGTTACCATCGAAATATTGTTATCGCAACATTTATTTGAAATATGTACCAATGAAACTGCGGAGGTTCCCTTTGACGATTCAAAATGTACGTAGAAGTGGGAGTCGATTAAAAAAAAAATAAGTCAAGTTATTAAACGACACAAAAGTGTCGAAGAAGTGACGTGTAGAAGACGTAAAAAAAGTCAATTATATTTTATAAGCTCGATGACAGATTCCCGCACCCGATGGATTGCCGCATCAGTTTTATAACTGAAAAAGTTCGTTTCGCAGCGCGAATTTACAAATTTAAAACGTTAAAACAGTACCTATCTAATAATTAACAAAACCGTTTGGGAATTACTTGATTATTACTGTATTTTAACGTTGAAATTTGTGCTCTAAAACGAACTTTTTCGGTTATAAAATTAATTATTCCAGCGTTCGGTCGAACAGGGAAAAGGATTTCACTGTAAAACTTTCATTATTTCAAATTTAGTTTGATGCAAAGCTACGTCGACCTACAGATGATACACGCAGCCCTGTTGCGATGGGGCGACTTTAAGTATTGCGTTTTGAATTAACAGAATCATTTCCGCGAAATTTGTCATTCTGAGTCCTTTGGGAACGAAAGGCGTACATGTGCGTACGTACATATATGAAGTAGCGTGAATCTTAATAGATATTTTTACAGTGCAACAGTTGACGATAATTTGCAAATTGCATTAACGAAGAGTAGATAGGCAATCGAAGCGAAAAGAAATGTGAAGAACAAATAAACACTCGCGGTGCGGCCAAGAAAGTGCCCGAAAGATCTAATTACGATGGTGTGTTAGAAGTCTGCCTTTTAGCGCTAACTTCGGAAAAACACTTAAATGTCATATTTATGCGTACATTTATTATTTTTAGCCCCGGTCTTTCAGTTCATGTCAAACAAAGTTCCAAATAAGCTGTTTGTAGAATAATTTCTTTGGATACGTTTGTCGAGACAATCGTTTCCATGGATGTTATTCTATGAATAAATTATTCTTTATTTGATGATCGAAAGGCCGGCCCTCAAACGGATAAATATTTTAGCGAATATTTAGTTAGGTACAGTGAAAATAGCAAAAAGTTCCGTTTTAACGTAATTACTTAATTCAAATTGTTTCCAAAATTAATAAAATTTAATTTTTAACGCCGAAATCACGGAATACCAGGTATGTAAATATGAAACCGGAATTTTTATATAGAAAATACACGTTTATTGTATGAAAATGATAAAAAATATTTTATTCGAAGTATTGCCCATCGTTAGCTATACATTTTTCCCACCTGTCTGGCAATTTGTGAATGCCACGCCAAAAAAACTGTTGCTCTTTTGAGGCAAACCAGTCATCGAGCCATTTTCGTACATTTTCGTAAGAAGTAAAGCGCTGCTCAGCAAGTGCGTGTCCCATCGATGCAAATAAGTAGTAATCGGACGGAGCCAAGTCTGGTGAGTAAGCCGCATGCGAAAGTATTTCCCAACTAAAAGCCTCAATCGTTTCCTTGACCAGTTTTGCTGTGTGTGATGGTGCATTATCATGAAGCAAAATCACTTTGTGTTGTCTTTTTTGATATTCTGGTCGTTTTTCACGCAAAGCTTGATTCAAATCCATCAATTGTTGTCGATATCGTTCAGTATTAACGGTTTCGCCAGGTTTTAGCAGCTCATAATAGATCACACCCTTCTGATCCCACTTTTTCGGTGGTCTTCCACGTTCTTCGTTTCTCACGTCAATGAATTTTTGACGTTTTGAATTTTTTAAACCACTCAAAGCACTGTGATTTACCAAGAGCATGCTCACCGTAAGCTTCGACAAGCATTCGATGCGATTCTGCAGCAGTTTTCTTCAAATGGTAACAGAAAATCAATGCTGTCCGCAAATCGTAGTTTCCAGGCACAAAATTCGACATGTTCAACGCTATTACAAACTATGCTGTTGTATGAAACTTGTATTGTTGTGAGTTGAAAAATCTTTGTCAGATGTCAACAATAAAATGGCGCCAATGACGCGGTTTGACGGTAACTACATTGACAGCTAGGGCCATCTATGGGCAAATTCCGGTTTCATATTTACATACCTGATACAATCATTAGGTCAAACAATCTATAAAAAAAGTTTTATATTTATGTTTGTTTAGGAACAGGTTCAATGTTTGAAGCGAACAAGGTTCGAGGAAAATGGTTTTGAAACCGTGTTAGATCAAATAAACCGTGTAAAAAAAGAGTTGGGAGTACTCGTGTTAAATATTGATCTAATCTATCTATATACGTAACTATACGAACGAAAGTATGAATACTAAAAAAAAAGTGTAGGTACTTGATAAAAAATACAAAAGTTGTAATTCAATTTTAATTTGTTTACGTCTTAGGCCCGGTTTTACAAACATGTTTATACTGCAGAATAAGCTATTCCTGGAACAACTGCTATGGAAACCGTCGTCTCAACAAACATTTCCATAGCAGTTTTTCCAGGAATAGCTTATTCTGCAGTATAAACATGTTTGTAAAACCGGGCCTTAGGCGACGAAATTAAGGCGTCTTAAATTTCATACGTAATCAAAGTAGGCTAATATATTTTAAAGGTTAAAAACGATAACCTGTCGATCATGATTGATTGTTTACAATTCTTTTCGATTCTTTGACAATTAAAATGCATCGATTTACTTAGGTATTTAAACTTATGAGTCGAGAATTTTCGCAAGTCGCAATTTACGTAATTTCCTTAGAAACGATTGTTTCTCGACGTTGTCTCGAGACGCTATAACTCGACAACAAATAAAAATAAGATTACAACTTTTGAGCTTTTATACAGAATACACTCCCGAAATCATTTTCCTTCTGACTAACCTTATAATTATGTAGCAATTATGAATTTAATGTTAAGCATTATATATTATTTATTGAACAAATAAGGTAATTGTATCACGATTCCAATCTACAAAACCAATCCAATACTCGGATAAGAAGTAACTTTACGTACAGCGCAACGTTTATTATTCATGAAAATTTTAAAGATTATCGAGTTAATCCATAAAAATGCCACGTAAACCTGTTAACATATGTTTACATTAAATCGAAAAGAATAAGGGTCAAGGGAGCAACAGGAAAATGAAATGATTTATAGTGTATCGCATTGCACTTGAAGAAAATAAGCAGTGTAATATCATTCTGCTAAAGTGCTCCTGAAAGATACACCATATGTTGAGTGCTTCCTGCTATAACAGTAAATTCCCGGAGCTACAGCTTAGGACTTCTGGGAATATTTCGAATAGGTTTCAAGTTACCGCTTGTCGTAAACTAATGCCCACCCAACAAAAAGCTCTCGATATATCATATGCATGTCATAACCGTACAGCGTAACTCCGTTTATAAATCTGAGCTTATAGGACTTCCCACTTAAACTCATTAACATACAGCGGAAATTTCTTTATTACAAAATAAACCAAAAACGAAATTTTAGACGTTGTCAAGCAGTTTCCCATTAATCAGACATGAGAGAAAACACGGCAGCATAATTTACAGTGGGGTGTAAATCCAAATGGGCCGACCCGATCGCTGCGGTGGCTGCCGACACCCTCGGGCCATGCGGACACCGTGGCTGTGGGGTAATAGATCGCATTCTGGTTTTATTTCAACCTACTTATAACACCAAAATATTTCCGCTGGCACTTTCCTTGCATAAGTCGCGATAAATTTAAATGTAAAATAGGTATGTCAAATATCTTATAACCTACCCCTATGGTTTTGCGCCGAAATCTCGAAAGTGAAAATCGGCGTATTCGGCCGGGAAAGCGCTGCCTTAGCGCTAAAACAGCGGTTCATTTATTTTATTTTTATAAGTAGTTGACGTATGACATCGGTTGTGCCATACGTACTTATCGCAATAGCTTAAGGTCCTTCGGCCGTAGTCAGGCTACCATGAATAACGTAGCGCTTACTTTCCGCCGTTTCAGCGACGTGCCCGGCTGAATGCGCTCGATGTTAAGCAAGAAAATTTCAACATATATGTTAAGAGCAATATGTATCAGCTGATGAGAGCGAATTTGACCTTGTACGTTGTTAGTCGGGCTTGTAAATTTTGTTTCGCAACTGGCTTCAATGACAACACTGTTAGGCATAGCTACTATAAGGTGATACATTATTATCGTCACATCCGGTACTACTTAAAAAGTTCTAGGTATTTCGATTTAAATACTTATAGTAGAGTGATCGAAGTTCTGAGAAATGACTGTCGTGGAGCTGTCGAGGTTACAAGATGAAACCTCGACAGACCGAAAGAACGTATTTTTTTATTTAAAAAGCCAAAAGACGTCAAAAATCGTCCAGTATAAAGAGCACTATCTTCACCGAAAGAGTTATTCAGCGTACTAAAGGTGAACTTTCTTTTGCCGTAAAATTCGTAATTGGTTTTGTGGAATTAATCGTTTACAAAATTTCGAAAAACCCGAAATACATGGGCTCTTATGGAGAAAAATAATTTTCGGGGCCGATACCTCAGTTCGAACTGGTAAAAAGCTCACTTCAATTTCGCGTTTTTTTCCGTTTATACTGTCATAACTGCAAAACAGTAGGACATATCGAAAAATTTTATTCTTTAAAAAAGTTTGGTTCATCTATATAGCATTCGACGGCACAAGAATTATATTTTTGCAGGGCTTTATAATTAAGATAGATAATTAAAAGTGAAAACATGTGAAAATTGCATTTTCTGAATCACGCTGAGATTGTGGGTTTCGTCGCTTCTTTCGGCGCTCCCATCTCATTTTTTGCCGTAGCTTTCTCTCCTATACGTAATTCTAAAATACATATGCCAATATAATAATATAATTGTTGTAGATCTGTTATTTTAATAATTAAGTACATAATATAAGAAGCGTTTTGTTTTAAATAAATTTACCAGAAGCTCCTATTTCATAATAAAACTACAGCGACTTTAAAATTTAACGTCTGTTATTATTATGACTATTGGCTCTAATTAATTGTAAGTGTATTAAATAACTACAAGGCAATCACCATTGTTCTACTACAGTGTGTTAAAAGTACCTTACAAATTAAGTTCGTTAACAAATTTGGTATTACCTTCGTTAAAAATTGTACTTTTCGCAGTTTAAATTAACAGCTTTGGTATTACACACCCTTAATAATTTAACATTTTATCTTATTCATTATACATTGCCACATTTGCAATTGTCACTGCATTGGTACCTTTTTGTCCCATACATCTACAGGAATCAATGCAACTCATTCGATTTTTCCTACATGTGCACGCTTTGCTACTAAACTAGTCTAAAAAACATGATGAAACGAAATGTATGAATCAGCAAATAATGCATGTTAAAAGAATACCTTTTTTACAACCACACGATGCTAATACTCTTAGATTATTTGGGAATGATGGAACCGTATAGGTACCAGATTTCCTTACAAATCTATTTTCCACCCAAAATCGGTTACGTCGGGTAACTGTGGTTGTGGTTGTAATGAATTTAGCAAAACATTAGTTTGATAATATGATCTTAAGGTGAGGGTATTACTATTTTTCGAACATCGTTAAAATTAATGTACCAAATAATGTAATGGTTACTTAAATTTGATTTTTAACATAGGTAATACCGAATTTGTTAATGAACTTAATTTGTAAGACACTTTTAACATACTGTAGTAGAAAAATGGTGATTGACTTGTAGTTATTTAATACACTTACAATTTTACAATTAGGGCCAATGACCCTAATAAATAGCCATAATAATAATATAATAAGGATACAATTAGTACCTACCAGGAGTTTCCTTCTTGCTCCAAATTTTTGATTATTACTGCGGAAATTATAAAATTTTACCACTTGAAGATAACTCTAAACAGAGTTGAAATATATGGTGTTAATTACTTGTTATTGTTATTGGTTTATTACCACAATTTTATAAAAAGAAGAATAATAATAACAGACATTAAATTTTAAAGTCGCTGTAGTTTTATTATGAAATAGGAGCTTCTCGTAAATTTATTTAAAACAAAACGCTTATTTAAGCACGCTAGTTATATCCGTACTGAAAAGAATACCTAGGTCGCGGGAGCCAGAATAGTAAAGGCGCCAAAGATCCAGGGATTTTATTTCAAACCTACTTATAACACCAATAATATTTCCGCTGGCACAATTTCCTTGCATAAGTCGCGATAAATTTAAATGTAAAGTAGGTATGTCAGATGTCTTATAACCTACCCCCTATGGTTTTGCGCCGAAATCTCGAAAGTGAAAATCGGCGTATTCGGCCGGGAAAGCGCTGCCTTAGCGCTAAAACAGCGGTTCATTTATTTTATTTTTATAAGTAGTTGACGTGCGACATCGGTTGTGCCACACGTACTTATCGCAATAGCTTAAGGTCCTTCGCCCGTAGTCAGGCTACCACGAATAACGTAGCGCTTACTTTCCGCCGTTTCAGCGACGTGCCCGGCTGAATGCGCTCGATGTTGAGCAATAAAATTTCAACATATCTACGTTAACGGTTCGTGGGTATTTTAATTTTTTTTAGTACCTATGTATGTTATTATAATATTATGATTTATTATTTTAAGTAATCGCAATCGCAGCAACAAATAACATCAATAATTAGATTACCTACTTACGATCGATCTTAATAAAATTACAAAAGTCAAGTTCCTTTAGTTTGGTTTAGCTCTGTCAGCACGAATCCTATATTATAGAATACAAGGATCATAAAATTTTTATCAACGAAATAACCTACCAGACGAAATACATACTATGAAATTAAAATTAGGTAATTCCTCTGCAATGTATCGTTGGCTATAAAAAAAAGAGTATTTTGTTCAGAATCTTCTAGCTCTAAAGCCAGCATTGACTATGACCTGTAATCCTTGGTTTAGTATTTTATTATCTATTTTATACACGCCATACTTACAGAATCTTTATCCCTTTCGCATTATGAACTATTTTATTCTTTGAGGATTTATTCGAGTTTGGCACAGTGCAAAGTACGGTCCCTTAATGTTAATTTAATGCGCAAATCGCAATTGTTAAGCAAGTAAAACGCGCCAATTAAACGATAGAAAATATTGTAAACTAATTTGGGAATAATACGGAAACCCTAAAATTATTTCCATGTTTACTTATGTTATTAAAAATACATTTGTACAAAACAATAACGACTTACATTATAGATATGAAATCGCCTTGTCAATGTAATTTAATCTTAGAAAGTGTTTTCGAGCTATTTAGGTAAATGCTAAAGGTTCTGAAATGAATATCACACCGAAATTAGGAAATAATTAATTCATAGGTCACTAAGGGCAACGTTAATTACATTCAATGGATGTAATGGGAAATTATCGCAATTTTCAAATTTTCTCTCCATTACCATAATTGTCGCTCTCCCCACTTTTTCTTACTAATGTTTGGGACCTCTACAAATGAATAGCAATTTCGACCGGATCAATTATGTACTGCTTTCCATATTTTGTATACTATATCTTGCAAATTAGGAATAATAAAGGTTTGACCTTTAAAGTACGTATTTTAATATTGTCGTTCTGTTATAAAATTCAAAATCAATTAAGTTTCCGTTGTTTCATTTAAATTTTAATGTATTCATTACCGTTCTGGCGGTAAAGTTTAAAACCAATTTTAAATTTAATTCCATTGAAATAAACTAACACTAATGTGCCGCTGATTAAAATTCACTACCATTATTAAATTTTACCCATCGATGAATACGATAAATTTATGCATCAACCGAAATACAAAGTTTACTTTAAATATTAACATGTTAATTAATATAATACACGATAGAATTACCATAAAATATGGTGGGATGGTTTCTGTTTTAAGTTTTTACATTTAATTAACCGAGTCGCGCAAAGTAAAACGCCTACTATTTGTTATTAAATTAAGAAAGGCAGTAATCATTAAAATGCGAACTCAGGAAAGCTGTATAGGTACACGTCTGGTGTTTTCCATAGAGTCATTGGCGTAATTCCAGACTTAAACCTTATTTAATTATATTCTGCACCATTTTATGTTGGGGACTATTGCGTAGATATTTTATTTACTTTTTGTTAGCTATCTAAAAATATTCACTATACGTTTTGTATCAATTTTAACACCTATGCAGAGAACATCATATGAAAATTCATAAAATTGTTGTTGCAATAATTATATAAACGTATTAGATCAAATATAAAAATATTTTGTCACTTGTAGTAAGTATTTCTCTACGTTAAATAGAACGATGATTTTTTGAATTAAGGGTAAAGGCGCACTCGCCAAAATAGTTGATTTTACGGCGTTTTTTCTCAATGAATTATTAGAAAACGAAACAATATTAATCCAAAAGGTTAAGAACGATAGCTTGGGCCATGACTCGGATATTAAGGACATTTAATGTATAGATGTATAATATTGAGACAAATTTAAGTAGATTGCTAGGGGTCCGCATTTCGAAAAATTTCGATAAAACGAATTTTCGTTTTTATTTTTTTACTCGAAAACTACTCAACAGATTTTAATAAATTTAATTGCAATATGTAGTGCATTTATTCAGGTAATTTGTCAATTTTTTTCAAAATTTAATTATAACAAAAATTATATTTTTCAGTGACCTAGATTTTAACCTTGAAAAAAACAACCAAACGTTTGGGAGAGTTAAGAGAAAAATCACAAAAATTATAAATTTCCTAATAAATATTCACGTATCGACTAAGTGCCGAGTTTACATGGACTGCGTTCGCTTTTCTTTTCGCACGCCCTATCACGAATACTAAAGTTTCAACTGCGGCTTTTATAATTTTGCGCCTATACCCTTAATTGAAACGATCTATAAAAATAATATAATAATTACTTTAGCAGTAAAATTTTATTTGTTGGTTTTAATTATTTTATATCCTAACTGCTTAAAAGAAATGACTGTAACTAGTTTATTTCGTCGTTTTAAATTAACTTTTTCCAAATAATGAAAGTTCCACCGGGTTTCTTTTAACGATCAAATTAAAATAATAAATTATATTAATACCCAATAAATTTATAAACGAATCAGAACGTTTAACATTAAATATATGCCGACTGTATAAAAATATTATACTAGAATAAATTCTGATTTTTGCCTTTCTCAACTCTGTGGCTGTTGAATACTTCATTGCTATTTTTAAGACTCAACAATAAAGTCCGGAAGTTTAAGCAAAGTGCTTAAATTGCTCGAGTTTTATTTCAAAAACTTTTTTATTTCATTACTAAATTAATTTAAAAAATACGTTAGCTGTCATGTCGGAATTAAATTTTAATAAATGTAATATATCTGTAGTTTTAATAAACAGTTCGTAGAAGTTTGGGTTTTGACGGTAAAATCGTTTCACTTAAATAATTTTCAATTAATTTAATTCTTTTTATAAAAATTACAATTTAATAAATTTTAGTATTTGTCTGTTCGTATTTGTGTTACAAACTTTAAATCATTTAACATTAGATGTTTTCCAGGTTTATAGTCCATAACCTAGCATCTGAATAAAATTATTTTGTTCCCGGCTATAAATTCACTCGACTGTTTATTCATATTTATGTGAATTACCTATATAATACACTCCAAAACTATGACGCAAATTTAAAACAATGGAAGCAACTTATTACGACACAAAACCGACTAAAACTTGTTGATGAGATCTTCTGCATAAGTTTGTTTATTCTACGGGATTTCAAAAAAGCGCTTTAGAAAAACTGGCTTTTTTCGCATCATTGTTGACAGTTAAAATATTATATTTTGTAATAATTGCCAATGACAAAGTGTAAGTGTTAAAAATGAGTGTTTTTTTTTTTTAAATAGTTTAGGTGGAATATAGGTATAGTCGACGTCCTGGCAAAACCCAACATCAGAATTAAAATTCGGCAGGTAGTTTAGTAATTATTGAACAATAGGTGTTAAAGAAATTTCATTAAACGTTGGTGCAACTTTCTCTGTCTGTAAATTTCAGAGACGGACTTATAATTGATTCTGTTTTATGTTTAAACCACCCTAAGTGCGGCCCATCATGTTTGTTGTGCTTACAAGACGTAAATGTCATTTGTAAACTGCTGAAGTGCGACAAAATTAAATAATAATCTGCAAAAACCTATTGTTCGGTAATCGTCTGCCTGCATATTCGTCAGCCGAATGTTGGGTATTGCCAGGACGTCGACTATACCTGATGCAGCACTATTTCAAAAATACTTAACTCGTTTTATGTTCGTAAGTGGATATTTATATGATGTTGATTTTATTTTACTTGAAAATTCGTACGTGTGACGCAGTAAACGTAATCAAATTTGTAAGATCTTCATTAAAAAAAAGCTATTTATCGACAGCGCGAATCTTTAGCCCCTATAAAATCATTTAGGCATAGATGAATTACTAAAAATAGGTAGGTAGGTACGTACAGTTTTATTTTATTTATTGACCTATATCTAAAGATGTGTTTAATGTTGTATAAAACACACGTAGGTAAGTTTCAAGCTGCAACTAACCGTATGCGTCATTCAAGTGGAGGATTTTAGTGAGCTTCTACAACACAACACCCCGTTAATTCAAAAGTATTTCGACAGGCAATAATTGTGTCGGTATTTACATAAAGGGGTGCTTTAAATTTTATTTGATACTCATTGGTATCGATTTAAATCTCCTAAATTGTACGAACACGCTTTTAATTAAAATTAGGGTGTAAAAGAGAAGGATTTCAAATGGATTTATTGGTTGTTATTTGTATTGCAAAAATTGGGCATTATTCGTTTTCAAAACAAATGAGAATAACCGTAACTTGAAATTGCCGTTATCGATTTTACGAGCTACTTTCAAATCGAATAAACGACAAAGTAAGATCTTTTAAGGAGCCATTTCGTTTAAAAAAGAACATCTAATACATATTAAATTGACCATAAATCATGCTGATTCGGAATGTTCCGTTTCCTGTTTTGTTAAAGGATATATTTTATTGTGCGTCCCTTTAGCGAGGAAGTTTTAAATCGCGAAATAAGATTAACTTAAAATATACATTGTAAATTAATCGAGATTAGGTGTTTTCATTCGTAAACGAAATATATATGGATAGTTAGTTAACTACTTGAACTTAAATTATTAAATTAACTTCTTGTTTCCACGAACCACAATATATGTGACAATATAAATGCTTCAGAATTAAATTTGAATATGAATACGAGTTTAATTTTAATATCGCAACCTAACCAATGGGAGATGAGGATCGTTGATTTTACGCTCTTTTAGCTCTTTGCACAATTATACTAAACCAAATGCAAATTGCCCTAACCGTATTTGCATAGAGAACCCTTCGTCCGAAATCTACCGAACCTGTAGCTAGATTCGATAAAAAATTACAAGAAAATATGAAACAGTTGAAGCCGAGGTTGATGCACGACTGTTCTCCCTATGTTAACGTCATCCTTGTTGATATAATTCACAACTAAAAATAAATGTCGTGTAAATCAAATTCAAAACAATTTTAAATTCGTCGACATATTTATCTATTCCGTCCACTTGCGGTGTTAGGTACGTTTATTATGCTTAGGTGTGCTTTGCCGTCTTTTTAAACTTTAACTTTCATTTACTTCTCTTATTTTCTTATTACAAGTAAGATTATTGTTAGTCGTACTACTATAATAATTAGTAGGTATGCGGTTTTATTTAAATTTTTAAACTTAATATTTCACCAAAGCTTTACGGGTTGTAAAAAACAAAATTGTAGATTCTCTTTTGATTTTTAATTCGGACAGATTTGCAATTTGTTTTATTAAAAAAGGTTATTATCATTGACTTTGGTTTCGTAGATATGGGCTGAACGAAGTCTGAAAGACAATGTGCACTCCAGCACATGTTCCTTAAGGGCTCTTAAATAATTTGTCGTCCCACTGTTATTGATAGTATGTCATTGTGTTATTTAAAAATTTAAATAGATCCTTCAGTGTTCTTAGTACGTACTTACAATGACCCGAAACATTGAGAAAACTCTTGGAAAAAATGATTGAAACTGCAGAAGTTGAGGAAGACATAAACTAAATTTTTCACAACTCTTTTTAGATCGAGAACAATATCAATAATATACAATCTCCTGATTCACTAAAATTCTGCTGAAATTTAGCTAATGACTGACTGTAGGGCATAAACAGTTGACTGGACATGATTTCATAAGGAAAATATTTTATCTACAACATCTTCTTTGCATATCCTATAATATACTTATTAACAACAATAACACGAATATACTATTCAATGTGGATTAGGCCCACTTGAGACACCACATAAAAAACGCGCCTTGTACTCAAACCCCGCGTTGGGGGTGAAAAGTAGCGCGCATTTTCTTATAAACTACAGACATTGCCACATTGTCACGCGGTTTACTCGAAAACAATTAATTATACGAAAAAAGTTAAAGGACCTTTTTTGTAGTAAATTTTACGAGCTACAACTTCGATTCTGACCTTTTTCTCGAAAAATTGATAGTTTTCAAAATCATCGTAAAAAACTGAATTTTACCTAATTTCACCCTCTATAACAATTTTTGCGGACATGCTATCGAAGGGAACTTTTGAGGTTTATTTCGAAACATAAAAATCTAATTTGTTAATAATTTTTTTATACATAGTTAAATCTGATTTTATTGGGCTATTTATAAAAAAACATGTTTACAGTAATCGTATAATTTAACTAATTACAAAATAGAGGGGCGTATTGTTTATGAATTTTAAAGCTAATAGGAAAACAAGCTGTAATTCGAATGAGAAGAATAAATGTTAAATTTATTTTTAGTTATCGTTTATAAATTCGGCCCTTAGTGTAAATCGAAGTTTACATTCTACTTGCATTTCCATTTGTTGTCATGTTATTATTGGCAAGACGAACAGATTAAACTTTGATTTTCTCCTTAATGTAACAACAGCAATTTACGTTTAATTACTATGAAAGCAGTTGTATCAACAAGGATTGCTATAACAGTATAACTGATTTTGAAATTAGTTTAAGTTGGGCATGTGTATAATTTGTATTTGTATATATTGGGTAGGTAGACTGTTCAGAAGTATTTATTGATTTTATGAACATGTAAACACAATTTCATTTATACACACCTACCTACTTTAAAACCTGGATTGAAACTTATATTTAAAATAGTAATCGGCGACATTTTTTCAATTAAATGAATACATGAAAACAGATGACATATTTAGATAAAAAAAATTAAGGAACGAAAATTTAAAAATCGGTGTTTTAGCTCATTTTATTCGACGCTGTTAAATGCCGTTTAATGCTATGTAGGTATTTGTTCTTATATTTATTTAAGATGTCCTGGATTATTTTTAACGAGTAAAACACAGTTGTTATCTAACAAGTTTCATAATAATAACGATGACTTAAAAGATGAATAATAATAAAATTATGTAATATACAATATACCTACCTAGAAAATTATAATCATCTATATTTTATCCGTCACCGAGTACCCACCCACTATATTATAGTTTCAAATATTATTATATTTATAATAAGATTGAATTTTCGTCGCATTTATTATTTCGCTACCTTGCTTTCTGGAGATTTCGAAAATCTGTTCAAAATAAACTAGTCACGATCAAGTTACACGATTTAATCGACCTTTACTAATTAAATAACTTATGTTGGCGTTTAAGCAGTTTATTTTAGTTAAATTATCCGTGTTTTACTTTCTTATTTGCAAGAGTTTTGTCGGAATAAAAACAAGGTGTTTATCACTGCAATTACCAGGTTTAACGACTAATAAAATATTTACTTTATTTTACGCTTTGTTTTTTAGTCTGTTAATTAAAATGATTCAAAAATAGAAAATCGCAAAAATTACGATTACAGGGCCCATCTTATGTACAGTCTATTTAATTTAACGTTTTACAACAAATATCTAGGCTTCCATTTAAAATTTTGAATGTTTTCGCGTTATCTAAAATATTTGATGCTCGGTTGTTTTTCTGATTTTGTAAAATTGTGGGAAATTTCACATATGTATAATATTTTCTTGAAATTCCCACAATAGCCTAGATATCTGTTGTGGTACATAAAAATCAGATACACTCTATAATAAAAAGCAGTTACAATAATTTAAATGCACATACATAAATAAATGTATAAGCACTTATAGGTATGTGTTATTCTGTACAAAATTTAAAGAACTAAAGTTAAATTATTTAGGTAAGTAGGTACTATCATATTTATTAAGTAAGAATTTAATATTAATATTATCAAAAATAAATTAAATTTAAAAATTTAATATTTAAAATTACACTTTATGCCATGAATTGAGATACTTATTTACATCACAATTTCTTATACTTATATATTTTTATTAAAATTTTTTGTTCTTTTCCTTTAGATAATTGGTTTTTCTTAAGAGTAGTTCAAACAAATTTAAAATTGCAAGGCAAGCGAGGCATCAACTTATAAGTAAATATTTAAGAAGAGGTAAAACGAACAACTTAGCAAGTTTTATTGCAGTAACATAAAATTTTGTAGTCCTTGTTGTTCATCCGACATAAATTGAAGTGTTTTAAAAAGAAACGTAAGTATTAATATAATATATTATTATTTTATGTAAAAATTTGTATTTAAAAATGAAGTTTCGCATAAAATTAATTTAACCCTTAAAATTAATCAAACCTTTTTAATTAAGAAACGCAGCTTAAATTACAAAGCCCTCTAGGTTTCAAAATACGAAAGATAAAATGAAATGCGATAGTTTCAACCGCAGTGTTCGGTTTCATAGAGCATAAAAAAACAATTACGTGTTCTTTTATTGTTTTTGACAGCAAAAGGTATCTAACTTATTGTTTAGATCATCAGCGATAAGATTATTAAATGAAATGTTTTTTATAAGTAGGTAAGTACTTACATCTAGGTAATTATTTAAATAACCGTAAATCCACCTTTAATAGCAAACGCGGAATAATTTTTCCCTTTCTGTATTATTGAAACATGAATAAACTCCAAAAATAAGTTACGCTTTACAGAATACAACATTACCACAGAAATTTCCAATTAAAGTCGTAACTGACAAGTACGAATGATTAATATATATATAAAAAAAAACTAATTTAGACTAATAAAAAGATAAGGGATCGAAAAAACGTGCCGAAAAAAATTAAGTTAACGAAGTATTTAAATCAAACGTAATTAAAGCGAATTAACAAAGTATTGAACTTCGAAAAAGTTACTTTTCTAACCGTCAGCGTCACCTTAATGGAAACGAGATTTTTTATAATTTATTTTATTAATTTTAGACGTCAATTGTGAATTAAACCTATCTTTACTATAGATCGTTTAGTTTTATATAAAAAGTATCGGACAACCACTTGCGTTAATGCTGTGTATGTATATATTTTTCTATTTATTTTCGTTAAAATGTCAGGAGTTATACTTCGTCCAAAGCTATATGCAATCACGTCATCAGTAAAAGGTTACTAGATTATGACGTTTCACACAGTGCTGTCACCTCATACCTCGTATTTTGACAGTTCTAATAAATTGTAGTCTTTCTTTATACCATCTAATATGTGCGCAGGTAAATCATTTATAAGATATGTCACTTTCCAAACGTTAAACCGAATTACAAATAAACAATCTAGTAACTTTTTTTTGATGACATAAATTGCATATAAGTTTGGATAGGCTATATGTAATAAAATTTGCGGCTATCGCAATCGACGTTTACAAATTAATTTAAATAAAAATACATATGTAACGTTGTAAGTGTTCAAATTAATGTACTTTGAGATACGGCATTATTTTCACAGTACCCTACGTATAAATCCAAGGTCAAAGGTATAAAACACAACAACCTGTAAATTGTATCCGTAATAAAAATATTCTTTACTCAATTTCTAATGATTTTACTCGAATATTAAAAATCGAAAACCTCATAGATAGATCAAACAGTAATTAATTGATTAAATATTCAATATTAAAGTGGGCGAGGATAGTACTAATTTTAATTATCTAATTTTAAGTTAATAATTTGTTGTTTCAAATATAAATTTACGCAAACTACCCCTCTTATTAATTTATTAAGTACATACATTTCTTGTAAGATTATGACAGATTATGCAATTTCTCTTATAATCGACCATGTAGTAAGTGCTGACCCTTCTCAATCTCGATTAACTATACGCTGTTTTGCTTTAGGGTATAGTTATACAACTAGATATAATTTATATACATAACCAATGTAACCGCATCGTGAAATTTATCTAATACCTACCATGCATAACGTAACAAATTTAATAACAACAATACACGGTTCTAACGGAAATGTAGGTACATTTGTTGTAAATATTTTCAAATGCCCGGATGGAATTTCGCCGCCTGATCGATACTATTTAAGTTTTATAGTGTACCTACATAAAATCTACCATCGTACCTTGATTATTATAGGTAATTTCAATTAGAATAATTGTTCTACGTTCGACTAAATGGGAAATTGTGGTTTGAATTTTTAATGAGAAAGCACATTCTTAATAGAGAGTTACCGCGTTATAATATTGAAAGGGTTTAGGGTACGCAACTTGACACCTCTCTAGAGCCCTAAAACACATTCCACTAAATGTTCGTTCCTGCAGTCCCTTAGGTTAGAGGACAATGTCGCTAGGGAAATTTGCTGTAACGGTCACTAAACTGCGACAAAATCCTCTTATTGAACTTTTCTAGTAGGTATTTTGATTAATTAACGAAATGACCATCGATTTATATTCTTAATCCGATTTACTTATAAATTCGGCGTTATTTGTTAACGCGATTATCGATGACGCTCTTATTTTTCATCGTTAGGTAATACAGATACGACCCTTCGCGATATAAACGAGGGACGACATATAAAACAGATGGTAGCAAGAAAACTACGTTAATTAATAATTAAGTAAACATAAATTTGCGTATCTGTTATTTTAAACGAACGCCTACCGAAAAAAAAATTATAAAATATCCCTCGCCGATGGAAAAAGCAGGGATTCGAACAAATTTTTTCAACGAAACCGAAAAAAAAAAGAAAGCAATCAATAGTAGCAATGTCAGCGGGTTGATATTTTCTTAGATTGTGATCAGTAGTGTCAACAAAAAGGATCACAGTTTCACCTGAGACTGACGTGTAATTTAAGATGTGACCTCAACGAAAAGGCTTTTCTATGCCGATGCCTTTGAAATCTATTACAATATGTAAACATTAGGAGTTTGCATTGGCCAACGTGTTTATTTCGGTACGTAAAATTGAGTAAATAAAGAATTCGTCGGATTTTTGTTGACATACTGAAAAGCAATATATATATATATATATATATATATATATACTCTACAACGCCCATATCGCTTGCTTTTGTTAAATTTCGCATTATACAGACAGCGAGGTGGATTAGAATGCAAACCAATTTAATTTTTCCTTTATAGAATGCAAATACACGGTAGTGGACAAAGTACCTACGTTCGTATTTAAAATGAAGTTATATAAATTCAGAGATTTATATGAAACCCTCGAGATTATTAACAATTCATATATGGAATTTTGTGAAAGTTCATTTTGTTTTCCTTCGAGAAGCGTTAGAATAAAACTACCGCAAAAGGAAATAGAGAAATATGTATTTTAACAATTTTATATAAAGTCAAATGTATAATGGGAGTGTTGTAGTAAATCTTATAAATGCACAATTTTTATGTGGCAATAAAACGCAAGTTAACTAGATTTTTGAATAAAACACGTTTCAACGTCCATAACTTCATTATAAGTTAAATTGTATCTATATGATTTTGAATTCCTATTATATCATATTCTGAATTTTTATGGCTAATATTTGGCAAGCTCGAGCTTATATTTTTGAATCTGAACGCTTTACATATCGCATCGATCTACATAAATAAAATAGTTTTATTTGTTTTTTTTTTGTTTACGCAAAAGTGGTTTAGTTTTACTTGAAAGTAATTTATAAGTGCTTCTAAAATTATAGGTGCAGTTACGTGCGAAGTATTTGATGAATGTACATAAAGGGTGGCGCTTTCGGGGATTTTCAAATCTTTAACAAACATTGTATAAAATCTAAAGCCAAACAGATCTTAATAGATTTAAACGCTCATCGGAAATCCCACAGGAACTAGCGGCCTATCTGAAACATTCTGAATTAAAACACCACTTCTGGCGAATTTATCGAGGAAACAATAAGAAAAACGGCGACCGCGGAAAATTTATATCCAGCAGTTTTAAAATAAATTCTATCATCGACTAAAAGGGAATACGTATACCTATGGCAGTGTAAAATTAAACGACCCGGTACTAAACCTTTAATCGCGCAATCGCTACAATTATTTCTAAAAATTAAAAAAATTCATTTTATTTTTATTATCCATGAAAATCGAAACGCTTTATCGGATATATTTTATTACGGTAGTAATTCTAATAATATTAGTTTAGTAAAGGATTGTTATCGAAGCTTTCGAAGTTTGTTTTTAGAAATTATATTACCTACGTATTTACGAATAATTTGTATATTTTTCGAGAATTTTATTTGTAAACACGTAATTGAATGATAATAATGAAATATTAAATTTCCAAATTGTGGTCGAACTTTTAAACAATAGAGTTAACAAAGACAACATTGAAAATCCCTTTTATATTACATAATTAATGTCATAAATAATACTTTTGTACATAAAGTGCTCTTTACCGTACAGTTATTCAAATCACACTCGCAACCTTTGATATTTGTAATCTGATTAACTTGATACAGAAAACATGACATCCATGCAAATCACTTGCATTTTACTTTACAGTACACAATATAGTCGTTACGAGTTTTTATATTTTGTATTTAACTTTCTATTAGTTTAACTGATTTAAAACATCCAGGTTTCTGATATAAAAAAAGATAAACGCCCAAGTAAAATGAAAAAAAAATTGTATCTGTATAGGTAATCATAATAAAACAGTGTAAAACACATTAATTACACCCATTATTATTCTAATGCTAAACAAGCGGGTTATAATTCAAGAACAGTTACCGGATTATTCCATAATTTAAAACAAAAATGTCCACTTAATTAAAATGCATTATATATGAGACAATATAAATTTCGCCGATATTGGTTTTAAACTGCGACACCGGAAACTAATAATTTAAAGCGTTCAATGGAGGACGCAATTTTTAATTTTCTTTTATGGCTGTTTCGACTTCTCGTTTTGTATAATTTAATCTCCACATCGAGGACAATTCTTGCGTTTATATTAAACGACGTTAAAAATGCGAACGTTCGCATCGATAACAAAAATAAGGTGATGATGTGGTAATAATGTTCTTAAAAATACAGTGCACATACCTTCACGTTTACATTTCGATTAGTTTCGTTAAAAGGCGACGCGCCGTACACCAGTGTTATAAAGTTCGTTTTAGAAATCAATCGAGCGTTCCTTGTTTCGCAATTATTAGAGAATTAAGAAAATTATTCTGTGAAAGCCCCGTTTGATAAAACGATGAGATGCTAACACGAGACCCGCGTTGTACTACTGAAAGACCTCTGAAATGTTCAGCGCTGGCATGCGCGACCTGCCTTAAAATCCATCCGAAGCCCCTTAGAATTGACGGTTTATTATGGCATTCGATTTGGTAAAGGTTTTAAGCCCCGCGTTTTTCATCATTTTCTATTGCTTCGCTATCTAAATTATGAATCGTTTATTACTTTTTATTTCGATTGATCTTTGTAAATACGTTTAATTCGAACGTTTGTTTATAGACTGTTATACTTTTAACTAAATTGTCGAAGTTAGACGTAGTACGAAATAGACGTCCTTTTAAACGTCAAATCATTATTAATTCTAAATATCTAGATTTAAACGTAATTGAATAAAAATCCTAAGTCGGATATAGCTGTTTACTAACTTTGAACTTTACTGTTTACTCGAATTGATTCAATTATGTCGAACCCTGGATTAAGGGAATTATTTGTTCAAAGTATAAGTACTCTAAAGGATTAAACGAATAGGCAAATCGTTTTACTTTCGTCGAGAAGTTAAATATATAATGTGAAATTGGGTCGTTCCACTGACGGAAACTATTTAAAATGTTACAAATTTAAAATTATTATCGAAATAAACCCTTGCGGCGGCGTAACCATCACAAAATAGACAATTTAATCCTGCGAGTTTTAGTAAATTTAATTTAAATTTGACGACAGATCACTCAACATAATATTTATTTTTATTAAATTAATATGTGTAAGTAATCGTATTTTCTAGTTAGTGACTCTTTTTATACTTTTTTACGCATATCAAAACGAATTAAGTAGTTTACCTAATAAATCCAATCCTCGACTATCTATAAAAATTTTAAATATCTATGCACTTATATTTATTTAATACAGACAAAAGAAATTGATATTCCTGCACGTTATTGGAAAAAAAATAAAATGGAATTTCTACGTTAACGCTGTTATGCGAAACAAAAATCGACGTTATTGCATTTCGACCAATAACGACAACTACCATTTCGACAATTTATCAACATGTAAAATTTGTTGTAAGATTAACTTACTCGGGGTTAAGTATTTCCTGGTAAACTAACCTATAGTGCACTGTTATGACTGCAATTTGTGTTGTCGTAATTAGTATTGTAACCAGTGGTCTAACTCCGAGTGCTTTAACGAGATACAGTGCAAACCCATTTCAAATTAGATTTACTAAGCCGAGAAATATAGTTTCTACTACATAGCAATGAGTTACAACATCGTATTAGTGGGTCCGATAATTTATTAAAAGATTCGCCCTACTAGAAATTTGATTAGATCAATACAGTTTAATCTAGACGTGACGTTGTTTCGTTGGAAAACGATCGCTTATAGGTGTATAGGTAGGCGCCCGCATAAATCATTTCTCGATTAAATTACGATTAATTCGTAGCTTTGATCGAGCAAAACTTGGTTAAGTACACGATATTCGGGTAAACGTCGAGAAGGTCATTAGGTCGAATTACACAATAACCAAATACACGTAATCCGCCGTTTAATTCGTTTAGATAAATGGTCATCATCGACGGTATTGAGGTGGTCGCATTGAGGGACGTATCGGTATGCAGCGGCCATAAAGCTTGCACGTGACCAAAATATCAATCTTATCCGCAAAACCAGTAGCCCCACTAACTAGATTACAACTGAAATACCGAATTCTTTACTCCTACAAGATCCCTAGGTTTACTTTTCGAATATGTTCACACGCCACACTTAATTTGCAAATAAAGTTAAAGTCAATAACGGCGTTCAACTAAAACTTCCATTGTTAACTTTACGAAGTGAATTAGGCGTTAGTAGTACACTTATGTACATTAGAAACCGAAAAATCTTTCTAAAACTTCTTAAATAAGTTTTTCGAAATATTTATTTCGAATACGTGGAAAACTAAATTTCCGACTTTCGTTCGTGCAAACTGACTATGAGAAATATACGGAACAAGGAAAAAAAATGAAGCTCAATTTAGGTACATTCATAATATATTTTAAACGTGTAAGTACTAGTGATTTATTCATAGAAACGTTCTAGATATATCTAATAAAATTTCATAGCAGGATAAGTTGTAAACTAAAAAAATCATATGCTAATTTTGTTGAAAGTCTAAACATGCACAAGTTGGTATATGTAAATCTTGCGAACCTAGTGCGTTTGAAGAGGGGAGAAATCGCTGTCACCACAGAAATTATATGAGATTTGGCTTGGTGCTGAATGTGCGCTTTATTGAATAAAGGAGCGAGCTATGGGTTATTTATTTGCAAGTGGTTAACTAATAGATATTCACTAAAAGAAACGTTTGTCGGAGTTACATTTTCATCGAGCACGCGGACTTCGAAACCACTAATTTTTATTGGGTTAATTAAGATTAATGTACCTAATTTGCATTTTATCGTAACTTCGAAAAATTTGAAAGATTACAAATACATACAAATATATACGCACGTTACGCGGATGGATAAATTTTACATGTAGTAAAATGTATAATTTCAATTTTAAAATAATTTAAATTATAAAAAAATAATTCGTCTTAAATACTTGCATTTAAAAATGGAATTGATATGAGTTTTCTCGTAGAGTATAGACGTGTTTCCTTTCACTGTGATTAAGTGCGAGTTTTTTGTGTTTTTTCGCATCATCAGGTATTTTATCGTAGTTTAGTGACCTTTTCTCGTGTATCGCGAGCGGTCTAAATATATCTAAACATACAAAGATAAAAGACACTTACTAATAAAAATTATCAATAACGCTCATAGAAAACAACCAAATATGTCAACCACGCAAAATATAATCCAACCAAATAATCCATCAATCCCCATTCCCCTCCTAATCAAGACAACAGTTACGCAAACATTCTAAATGCAAACAATCTTAACAAAACGAATACAACTTCCTATATCAATAATATTACAAAAGAACAAGCCATCATCTTATCACCTGAATCAGGAATCCCAATTAAGGAATACATCAATAAACCTAGCTAAAATAATAAACTCAAACAACATAATAGCATGCCAAAGGATTTCCAATAATCGTATATGCGTTTTTTTAAGAAATAAAGAACTCGTCAACGAAATAATAAATAATAACAAAACGTTACTAGTACAAAATCATCAAATACCAATTCGTCGACTAATAACACCAACCAAAAGAATAATTATTTCCGGAGGAAACCCAATAATTCCACACTGCATAATCGAAACAAAACTGCGTCAAATAGGAATAAACCTGTCCTAGAATATCTCTTTTTTAAATGCAGGAATTCACACAGAAGGATTTAAACATATTATAAGCTTTAAAAGACAATTCTATAGTGGAAGCAAGGAAACACCATCAACCTTTATAATAAATTATGATGAAACTGATTACCGTTTCTACTTATCGATATGGGACCCTAACATGTGTCACAAATACAAAATCACAGGACAAAAAGCCATAGAATGCACATATAGTCAAGCTTTGACACCAACTACTAATAATAACATAAACATTGTGCAGGAACAAATTACAGAAACAAATTCCCAAATGGAAGTAGAGATAAATCACTCAAAAAAAAGACAAATTTCGAACACATCAGCCGAATCAACTTTATCTACGACTCAAGACACACAGATATCCCTAAATAAAAGTGAACCAATGACTCAAACAACAAAATCAGCAAATATACAACAAACAAACGACGTACCTACACAATTAAACAAATTCGAGTTTATAAAACCCCCTCCCAAAAAAAAAACAAAAATAAAAAACGAAAACGATCAAAGATGACGAAACTCATACAACAGCATCAACCTCAAAAAAACCTGACCAATATAACAAAATCAAACGATACTTGGAAGATGAAAAATATCGTAACTTCCCATTAAATTATGACAACCTTATAAATCTTATAGAAAACCCTATAAAAAACAAAAATATAAAAAAATTAATCACTACATATACTGACGACCCCACAGAAATCTCTAATATGTTGAGAGATATATACCCACTATTTCAGCAACAAACCATAAAAAATCAAATCATCGAAATAATACACACACTGGAGAAATGCAGTTCATCTGAAGACTCCGACTATAACGTTGATGAATCTTACTCAAGATCTTCCACACAACCACCTCGAACCAGAAATAACTCACTCTCACAGTCCAAAATAAAAATCAATCAGTCGAAAGTCTCGAACCAACACTAGACGAATTACTTGAACCAGTTGAAGAAGAATTAATCAAACAACCTCTAAAGTATAATTTTAACTATAGAGATTTTAAAAATTTTTATAGCGAAATCACTCAAACGTCCACATCAACGTCCCTTCAAGTAGCAGCTAATTTCATGGATAATGTTGAAGATGTCATTGCAACTCTAAAAGATTTATACAGTTTGCTAAAACATCAGAAAATTAGATATCGATTCACTAGGATAACAAACAACTTACAAAAAGCATTAGAAAATAAACAAAGTCAAGATGACCAAGAACGCTCTTCCACACAAGAATCTACATACTAAAACAAACCTACTACAGACCGGGAAGTCGTCTTCATCTGGATTTAATCCCATTCAGGCATTTCAAAAAATGAAAATGTGGACAAAGCAGCAAGACAAGCAGCGGAAAGCACTACAGTAGACGAAGAAGAATCCCACCAGTGACGATATTAAGATCTATATCAAGGGAAAAATTCAAGACTTCTGGCAAGAGGAGTGGAACGGGAATCCCAATAACCAACTAAATAAAAGCAAACCTAAACTGGGCACCAGGTGGACGCCAGGACAACCACTCAAGCGTAGGGAAAGAATCATAATCACAAGACTTCGAATAGGACGTACCAAGGCGACACACGAGTACCTGATGAGGGGAACGGAAGCACCAATCTGCGACGCGTGTGATGTGGGACTAACAGTCGAACACCTCCACATTGAATGCTCCAAATATTCCCTTGAAAGATCAACAAATCGGATAAACAATTTACAACTGCTCGAACTTCTGGAAAACGATCCGACAAAAGTACTGGATTTTCTTAGGTCGATAAGACCGATTCACCAGATTTAAAGTGAAACCCAATCATGTATTAGTTAATGCAGTAATTATAATAATATAAATTTAACCTGTGCCTGAACCCATAGATGGTATGGCATATTAATTAATAAAAAAAAATGGAATTATGCTGTGAGCGCCTGATTTTTAAGATAAATTAGTAGTTGAAAGCAATGAACATCGATAAAATTGATGTTATACAAACATTGGAAACGAACAAAGATTTAAATGAATCGTGGTAAAAATTAATTTTAAATAATAATTCGATGCGAGGAATTTTAATAAATTATGTTCCGGTAAAAAAGGAGATGCGAGACGAGGAAACTTTAGTTCGCGAAACAAATGTAAGTGTAATAAGAATTTGCTTTTCGATTTTTTTTACAATATATAATAAAATCAAATTACATCATGAAGAGAACAAGTTAGAATACCCCCGATAATTATGTAATTTGCATACAATTCACGGTTATACTTAAATACGCCTTGGCATTACTGATCGCGAGTTTAAAAACTTGAAGTTCACACAATTAATGAGGTAATCAAGTAGCATAGACTTGCATTTTTTGAGTAAGTTAAAATTTATGCATCCTAAGATAGTACGGCATAATAAAAACAATTAGTTTATCAATTAACTTAAATTAAATATAAACCAAGATAGAACACAAAAATTACCGCAGATTTTAATAATCGTGTTAACAATATGTGATATGTGGGGTTGAGGGTGGGGGGGGGGCAGTTTTATTCTCATTAAAATCATTTCAGGTTATAGATACATAAATCAAATTTCTGCGCGGCCTGAAAATATCCTTACTATTGCTAGTTTTCCGCTACCGAATGCACTTTGATTAATTTAAAATGCCAAATTAATTAATGTTTCATCAAAATTGCATTAAGGCAATGCGACTCGAAAATAATAAATCATTCTCTTATTGCACATCTGCATCCAATTAAACTGAACGGAAGGTTAAACGTCAACGATGCATTATAATAATGTAAAAATTTTCAAACTTTAGATATTCTTTTGACTGAATAATATTGTAAAACACAAAAACTACACGTTAATTTAAAGGATTAACTAAAAGTACACAATGCATTATCTACTCTATAACCTAACATAACAACCCCCAACTCCCCATAACATTAGAAGATGTAACAGATTACGAACAATACTGTCCGAAAAGACGATTTTATTATCCATAAATTTTGAGAAACTTTTATGACTCGAAAATTCCCGTTTTTATTTCACTAACAAGATCAAAACAAAATTATTTTAGACGACATTAATATTAAGTGGCTTCCATATAGACTATTCAAACGGTGCACGATGCACCGTATCGTATCAAACAAATCGTTAACAAATTTTCTAAAATAGACAAAATACACAGGAAAATTCTAGAAATACTCGAGCCCAGTAAAGTTTTTACCTCGATGGAACCCAGTTATACCGAACAGATTTTCGTAAAACTTGTTTCTTTGAGTTTCTAATAGTTTACCCTTTAAAAATTACCGATTGTGATTATTTATTATATTAATCATTTAAGAGTCAATCCGTCCCAAGAGGTTCAACACAGTTGCTTGACGATTTAAAAAAATAATTTTTTTTTCGTCGGCGATTACCTTTGTATGTTGGTAGTTTAAAACAAAAATATTTTAATTTTATCTTAACTCGTTTAAAAATGGCGTCCGTTTTTGTTTTATGTCGTGCGCGAAAAGTTTCCGTTTGTAGAGGTTTGCGGAAAACGCCGTATTTCAGTTATAATTTGTCGTATAGCTCTCGAATTAAAACTATTCTTTTTGGCACATTTTATATTAAATTTTCATTACGTACATTATTTTTCCTATCTTGTTTTCTTATGCCCGAAATTACATACCAAACTTGGCATTTGCGATTACAAAAAAATTAAACATTAGAAGGGTGACTTTTAGGAAAGGATTAAATCATCCACCTTCAAATTTATTTTACAAATACTTATGTTGGGGTAGTTTGAGGAAACAAATAATATGGCTCCGATACTTGCTCTCTTTTGAGTACCCAATCATAAATAAATCCATAAACATGCTATTTTTCGCATTTTTTGTAATATTTAAAGGTAAATATCTCTGGTTAGCCACCTGCTAAAAATTTTAACCTTTTTACGCTTTAAAGTACTGTATGAGAGTAAACCGTAGTAAAACGTTTGAGTTGAATATTTCACTGCAAGCAAAGTTAGGTCGGGTTAAAATTTTTGAAAAATCTTGATGTCATCTAAACATTATGCGGAATGTCCAGGAAATGACAGAAAATTTCACGGAAGCGTATGAATCACGTCAAAGTAATAATAAGTTCCCATAAATTGTTTTCTACAATGCACCCCTGCCGAGATATTCATTCCCAAAGTCGAGAAATAAAAGTCAATTTTTTTTTAAATAACCAGAGATATTGAGTAATGAAATCGTGAATGAGGAAAATTAGAAAATTAATTTTAATTAAGATAAAAATCTGTTGTAAATCATGTTGTTCCATTTTGGCAATTATTTAATTTCAAAATTTATTTTTTAATCGAATTATACATATTTTGATTTTTAAACATAAATTCGTATTCAGCATTCCCGAAAACCATGAGAATCGTATTTTCTTGACTATAACACTTCGATTATTGTAAAAATTATTGCATTTCAACGTATATTTCTTAATATTTTCACTTATTTTTTAAAAACTCAAACAAGTTTTACAAAAATCAATCCAGTATAACTGGGTTTCGAGGTTTTTTCATTTTTCATGTCTGACGACATTGCACTAAAATTCGCACAAAAATGACATCTTTAACTCATGAAAAGGCCGTAACTGAAAAATTCTTTGATCTAGAGAGCTAAATTTGATGTCATTCCCTTCTGTGTTTCACGATGAATATCATGGATATTATGTTATTTAAATTTCGTAATTTTTGAAGTTTTAATCGAGAAATACAAAGTAAAACATCAAATTTTTTCTTCCTTTGATTTTAATCAAATTTATTGTTGTGCGTAATTAATTAATAAATCCATTAACTGCGATATATTTTGGGCATACATACTTAAATAATATTATGAAGAATAAAATCTGATATTTTGACAATTCGAAAATATTAATTTCCTATTTTATCAAATGGCGTTTCGTGGCATTAACGATTAGTGAAATAAAACGATTGGAATATGTGTTCCGACTTGAAACAAGAACTCACGGCTATTTACGTCACTCTGTTGTAATTATTGAATGCACACTATCCCATTAATTTCTCGTTCGGGAATATATTATCTGCAATACCGACTAAATTCCTGATTCGTAGCAATCGTAGCGTCTACTTCCTAATGTGTAGTCGTTATGTGGTTACTGGAGAATTTCTGCCCGTGAAAATGAAATTGAATAGAACTTTACTCTAGTGTAATAATTAAGAATTACCTTAATTATCAAATTATGTCGGTATTTTATTATAAAATAGTTTGAAATTTAGGTACAAAAATGAGTTTAATTACCTAATTACCTTTTCAATTTACAAAATAAGAAAGTTTAACGCGGACGAGTTGAAAATTGCGCACATGAGCTAATATTAAAGTAACAATACTGTTTACGAGTTTTCGAACAAAAACGGGTGTACGATCGATGTTTGATTTTCTTTGTAAGCTTAACACATATTGGAACAATGAAAGTCTTTCTTGACGATTTTTCACATCGATGACTTCAAATTTCTATAAGTTAACTATGTACGTACGTGATGTTTACATTTGGTAAAGTTGCGAAATGTATCGAAAATATATCGAACTCCAGTTACTTGTTAAATGCGAATTACGACTATATAATATTTATTTATAATGTCCTTTAGATAAATTTATTTCGACATAAACCTATCGATTCTAATTTGCCTAATACAAAGTCGGATTTAATCGGAATATTTGTAGATTATGCGCAACGAAGTCGAGCCCAACGAAAAATGAAAGAATATGCGAATGAATTTAAACAATTAGTAATGAACTTTTTATTATTTGTGTTTGTTTTAAAATCAAATTATTTGCAAATTTGTTTGATAAGAATGGAAATTTTACATTTAAAAAGATAAAATGTCTAACAATAAAACTGTATAAATAAGGTTACCTGTTAGTTAAGTACATTTAATACCTTTTTAACTTTCACGACAATACTCACGCAAAGGTTAACGTGATAACGTTGGGTTGGTAAGAGTCCGAAGCCACAGTGTGAAAATAGAATTGACTTACGGCCGTTAGGCCAAAGTTTACATTTGTTTGAGGAGGAATAGGTAGGTAAATATCTTTGGTCGTCGGTGAAAATGAAATACCATTGATTATTATTGTTTATGATGGTAATAAATTTGATAAGACGTGAAGGGCAGCATTATTTGTTATTGCTTATATAAGGTTATTAATAGGAGTGGTTTGCGTGATTATAAAAAAATTTGACGCAATGAATGAGATATCTGACAGCAATGATAGCGTGTAATTTATTAGTGGATATAGGTTGAAATTAAACATCCTTTAGAACTTGTCTCTAGGTTTTTATGAAATTATGCAATTGGATATCCTACCTATGTATATCTAATATTTTTTTATAATTGAAAAGTTTAGTTTAAGTGTTAATATTAAATAAACTTAAATGTTAATGATTATGATTTAATAAAAATGTATGACATTGGAAATAATCAGTTATAAGTAATTAAATTAGTGAAAAGGGAACGTGAATTGAATTAACTAGTATATACTTTTCCTTTGTTGTCAACTCCCGTTGCATATGCAATCGTTTTTAGGTGTCCGGGTACGAACAAGTGTAGGGGGGTTTTCTTTGTGTTACAATTGGTTGGCGCAGTGTAAGAAAATTATCTTATTTTCGGAAACTATCGACAATGAGTTTACAATTTGTATTCGTTAACCTTTTGTTACAGATATTATGTTATCTTTTTGATCATTATCGATAAATTTATAAACTTGTTGACGCTGTTTATTTTTATTAGGCTTTTGTGGTACCGCAACATTTTTGAAGTAGATTCGATTTTTTATTATTTTCACCTATGCATTTTATTGGCTTATGAATTATGAAAATTCCATTGAAAAATAAAATAAGAGCATAATTATTGTACTTTTGAATGATTTTCTTTTAAAAATTCCCTAATATTTAGTTAACTACCACATCCACTTTTTTTCTCACCGCTTAAAATTAAATTAAATACACGATTATGCACTAAAAGTATTAATATCAAATTGTTGCGTTTAATAAATGTTTAGTTCCGATTATGACTAATTTAATTGATGGTTGCGGATTAAAATAAAAAATAATTTAAGTACCTGTATAGTTATATTTAAAATAATGCTTTAAATTTCCTTCACATTTTTCTTATTAAAATTTTAATTCCGCCCGACTGCCGTCATAATAGATTTCGTCAAGTGAGCCTCGTCACGGCCTTAAGTTTATAAATTGGCTAAACAACTTTAAAACAAATAATAATTTCTATAGTAAAATAAGTTTATAAACAATTTAAATTACTAAATCTCCTAAGATAGATTTTAGCAATCATACTTTGAATATAAAAACGACAAATAAATACAGATAAAACCATTTCGTAGCTGCGATTAATAATTTAGCGATTCTTTTTCTTCATTTTTCGCGAAAACCATTGTCTGAAATCCATTGAAATTACTAAATAAGAAGAAAAGCATCTGATAATCAACTCGGTGTCGCTGTTCTGCTTGATAATTAAAAAAAAAATGTCTTACAAATTATAAAGTAAGGGTGGGTAGGTATCTGCATAATAGAATTTTAAGCTGGTTCTTTCAATATAAACAAGTCTACTTTTTTTTGTAGGTAATTGAAATGAAAAAGTAAAATCGGTTTTGGTAATATACACAGTGGCCACAGATTAAAATGAGATATCTAGCCAAGACAACTCTTATTTCGAATATCGATAAGTATCAATATGAGCTTAAATTTAAATTTATCGAGTCAGTAACCTATCTTCGTTAATTAATTTACAAAATATGCAGGTGAAAACCTGAGTATGTATGTACGTCTATACAACAAGATGTTCTACGAATCGACGATCACGGAAGTGGTTCTCTAGACTTTACGTATTTTGATAAAAAAAAGTAAACGTAATTTCATGAAAAAAAATATCGTAGGTTCAATTTTTTTTTCGATTAAAAGTTTTAGCGTTTTAATGTATTTTTAAATGCCGAAAATCTAGTCACCATGATTTAACATAACGACCGAATATTAGGGTATTTAGGGGATCAGGAAATTACGGGATCGCTTTAAGTGATTTGTGTATGAAACCAATTAATGCAGAGGATTCAAGATGCTATGAGTTAAGTATATCTATTAAAAATACGGTAGAACCTCGATTGTCCGAATCCCGATAATAATCGAAACGTTAGGCTACCTTAAATACAATAGGTCGATACAAAATTGTGTATTCAAGCAGAGGAGATCGATCTTTTGAATAATTTATATTATATTTTATTATATTTTATAGTTTGAGTTCTGTACTATTATGTAATAAATACTTTTTATTATTAAATCGTGGGAATTTGGGGTTTTGATTTTCAAATTTCTGAACGAACAGAGCAGAGCATGTAAATATGACATTCCGTTTATAAATAGCATATACTTTCTTTTGCTAAAGTTTATAAGAGGTTAACAAAAACTAATAAGAAGTAGATTTGCTTTAAAGGTTAAGTTACATGTGTTGTTAACAGTTCAAATTACAAACAACAAAATAAAGTTATAAGTAAAAAATACCAAAGTGCTTAAGTGTGAAATAGCAAAAATGTAGTTCTCCTTTTATCTTTAGTAAATGCTGTAGTAGTTAGAATATAAATTTAAAATCCCAATTCCCAAGTTTTAGGTAAAAAATAGCAGCCGAGGTACACGTCAATAAATTATTTTATGTTATGTTTCAACATTACTGATAAAATTCACAATCAAGATATTTTAGATTTACTTATCTATATGTCACAATTTATTTTTCTATATCAACCTCAACCTATAAAGTCTGCACACAAGCTACTTTCTAAAATAAATTGATCTAACCATCTTCTCGACCGAAATGGGTTTTGAATTTCATGAATAGACGGAGCGGCAACAGATCGACGTCCTCAAATTTTACTTCGACTTGTATCGAAAAAATAATACAAATGTATACACAAATCAAATTTTCGTAGGTAAGTAAACATATTAGACTTTAAAAGCAACCACACTGCTAACGTCAATCAAACAGTGTGTATTTAAAAATTAATAAATGAAATAAAACCAGATTAAACAAGATAATTTTAATTAAATTGTTTGACAACCTGCACAACTTTTTTCTAACTTCGAAATTTTTCAGTTAAAATACGAAGAATTTTAGCAGGCAAGTTTTAAATAAATTAGCACGCGCATTCCCGACAATTAACGATTTAGTGGTAAAAAATTCAAATAGTTAAATGCACTTGAAATCAAGTATAATGACGAAAAAAATTCTTTACATTAACGAATTTACACTAAATAACTACAAGCTTTAGTTTTATTGCCTCCCCATAATTCTCATTATTTTATTATTGTATTTTGAGGTGGAACACGTAAAGCCGTAAACACCTTTCGGAAATAACCACATAAAACTACATTCCAGATAAATTTAATTAAATGTTTCTGTTTGATTTATTTAGTATAATTTAGTAGTTAAAAGATAAAATGGTAAAACTTATGTAAATACTGCGGTTATTCTTTGAAGGGGAAGTTTTCATTATTACGGCGAAGGTTAGAAAACAAATGTGATAATACTGGGTGTATAAATGCCTCATTGTGAGCTTAAACTGCTCTGATACAAAACACGCGACCCGTATTTCCTGCTTTAATATTTTTTCCCGTCATTAACAAAGCCAAGCAGTCGCGTTTTTTTAAAAAAAAGGAAACGTCGTCGAGCCTTTAAACTGGTAATTAGGAAGTTATCGTATACCTTGCCGCTATTAATATTAACTAATTAGTTTATTTTTTTTAGACGCCAAGGTTTTCGGTAATAATAAGCTTACTGTAAACTTTATTTTTATAGTAGGTACGCCATTAGCTAATCTTTCATCGCAAAATATATTAAGGCAAAAATATTTGACTTGTTATTTGATATGAAATTCACTAAGTATACGGTTACTTATACGTAGAAAAAATATAAATCAAAAAGTCAACAAATTGATAACATTCATGCGTGACCATTAGGTTTATTTTATTAAGTCACATCGTATTATGCACAAAATATTTTAAAGGGGTTAATTAGCATAGGTACTTTTGGAAACAAATAAAATTTTTTTTGGCAAAAAATTTTATTACCTTAAGGATTCCCATATGTCTTCAAGTCATTTATATAAATTTTGGTGCATGATTGTAATACATAAATCAATTAATCTCTTGTTAAGATAAATATATTATAACTTCTATTTATTACCATTAATTTTTTTTTTCAAAGATCCTTTCCCTTAAACGTGCCCATGGTGTACTCTACAGATAACCTTATTCTACCTACTTAAAATTATTACTTTTTAATTTCTTAACTGCTTCAAAATTGCATTTGAAGATATAAAATCACAACAGCGGCACCTACTCCAATCAATTACATTTAAAAACGAAAGTACGACCACGAAAAAGCGCAGACAATCGATATTTTCAGTGGAAATAAATAATTTGGAATAGGTAGGTAATATCTAGTGGTGACAAAACATCTCTGAAAACTGAAAATTTTCGAAGGAGACGTCTATTTTTTAGTCGCGAAAAAATTTGTCGAGCTTCGCGCGTACAAAAAAAAATTGCTATCGAAACTATCCGTTGGTTTCATTTATTCATTTTGTCAAATTTCGGGGCGCTGCAGAATGCCACAGGTTTCGTCTAAAGCAAAAGAAACCGTTTACGTCGACGTCGTGTCGCGTCGGTTGTACAATTTTAATTTAATAGCGGTACCTCCAAGAGTTGTTAATTTGCAGTTTCGAAACATTTAGTGCAGGTAGTAATTAAATTTAATCGCGTGTCTATGAATATCATAAATTTAATAACGTCTTCTGGATTTCGATTATATTAATATGACATCACAGAAAACGCTTTGAACATGAAATGCGATTCGTAAACTAATCGTTAGGTCGAATGAGAACGTTTTCCAAAAAACCGAAAAAGTTTCGTAGCTGGCTTATTGTCAGAATTCAAAGGCAAACGTGTTGCGACTTATATGTTGGACGTTTTATAATATTACAAAGAAGACTTCGTGTGTGAAAGGCGTATGCTTCCGTTGGATTTTTAATATCAAAAAATGTTTACAATTACAGTGTTAATAAATTGCAAAATGAAAAAAGTCTCTCGGATACTTTTTCTGTTAATTCCTGTATATTTTATTGTACTTACTAATAAAAATATTGTAGAGAAAATTGGTTGTGGGAGCTAATTGGCATTCGAAAGTAACAGAGTGACCAGAGTGACCAGGTGACAATTCAAATTTGACCGAAAATATATTAACGCCCAGGTATTTAAAATGCGATTTGTTATTAGACGATTTTTGTTTAATCGTTGAAATTCTTAAAAGTTTAACTATTTGTTCAATATACTTCATCAAACAATCGTACATAAATCGATTTGGCAATAACGGCGCTAAATTAAATGACTATAAATTATAAAACTATAAATACCTTAATAACATCGTTAATTAGCATCCATGTTGAATCCATTAAGTCCAACTCGCGTTTATAACCGAACACTCCCGCATTTTACGGCGAAATTCCGAAAACTCACTGAAAATTAATATAAACATACGTTAATAATTAAATTGCTAATTGCACGAAAGTCTAAAATATAAATTTTAATGTAAACGTTCTAAATGAAAATTCTAGCGAAAGAAAGAAAATGTAGAACATAAGGAATAGTTTTTTCAAACTATAAAGCTACGATAAAGCTATTTATCTACAGGTATACAGTCAAAGCTCTTTATTCGCGGTTTCAATGTATCTACCCGGACTAAAAATTTGTAACCGCTTGTTTTTTTTTTATTGGAAATACAAATTTTTCATTCGCGGTTAACAAATATTTTATACAATTTTATTGTTCAACATATAGTGCTTGATTATTAAGCATAAAAATAACTCGACCACCTTATTGATTATCCGAACAATTTTCTTTGGAACGCATTTTCTGTACTTTTATATACAATTTTATCCCCTTGGATTCCATACGGAATCCATCTCCTGCGAATGAGGAGCTTTAACTGCACTAAATTACTTACTCAAAAATTATAAATATTATTATCGATTGATTAGTTTTAAATTTTTTGTTAAACGGTTTTATGTTTTGATCGTAAAGATTTTTAAATAATTATGTGTGCGCAGTAAATGCTTAACATTCGGGAGACATACGTTCTAGCAACTTGTCAAATGATTGTATACATTTGATAATAACGGTTCTAAATTAAATTTCTGTAATTTAAATAAAGTTATACCTAAGTAAATACCTTATGTCATCGTTGATGACGTCCGTGGAAGTCCAATCACTCGCGCAACCGAACACTCCCGCACGTATCACGACGACGCCGACGGATTCCGAACATACGCTGAAAAATAAAATAAAACGTTAATTATTGAATTGTCAATAAATACATAAAATACAAAAATATATAGTTTGTTAAGACTAAATTTAACTATAGGCATAGGTGCTTGCCCATTAATTTTTAAGTTTTTTAATAGTTATAGCTAACGTCTCAAATACGTGTGCTAAAATCTAAAAGTGCAATTTAGAACTTTTGTTAAAATAACGTCGTTCACGTGTTTCACTAGTAAAAATAAATTAAGCAATAGCAGTGTTATTTAATTCAATAAAAGTCATATACAAAATCGTAATTAAGAAGCAAGGAGTGTTTCGATCAATTATTTCTAGCTTTTTGTATATACAGGATGTTACAAAAGTAACGTCCATCCTTTCAAGAATCCTATCGGTAAGCTAAAAGAAATCGAAAGTCAAGTGTGACAAAATTTACGATGGGCCGTTCCTATTGGTCATCCGGATCTTTTTTGTAAGGTATCTACCTAAAAAAAAAAACGTTTACCTTGAACCAGCAGTTGTTTTTTGCGGGTCTTCGTGCGGCTGTCGGTTCAATAAATAAACACATTTAAATCTTACAAAGAGATGCTCGATATTTACCCGTTAAATCCCACAAGAAGCTCGCCATTAATCTCGAAAGAAACGCATTTTAACGTCCTTTGTAAATTTTTATTTTTATAAGCTTCGACGTTCCGTCATTTTCTGTCAATAAAATTGTAAGGAAGGTCAATCGAGAATTTTATCACTCTTGACTTTCGATTTCTTTCAACTTACCGATTCGATCCTTGAAAGGACGGGCGTTACTTTTTCTAACACTCTGTATTGTTACTTGTTTTGTAATTCATGTTTATCAGTATAGGTAGAACTTAAATGGTTATCTTGAAATCGAACGAATACGACAGATAATATTGTAAGTACGGGTTTTTCCTCTTTTAACGGTATAACATTTAGGCACATAAATAAGTGGCTCTCAATAAAATTTGTATAAAGCAATTCGACGAAATTTAGTACGTACATGTTCGTTATTATATTAGCAGGGTGAAATGTGGCTCGCCACAAATATTTTTAGTATATCTTTCGTAGCATACAGGATACATTTGTGTTGCACGTTCATAACATTTCTTGTTTTAACATCTGCGCCCCCGGCAAGGTCTAATGTAAACTGCCTTGTTCAAAATTTCTTGCGTCGTCTACGCAAAACCAGAGCTTCATCTCTTTGATATGAACGTTGATTCGATAGAATTGGGAAACAATTTTTAAACTGACTTGCGAATAAAATTATACCTATAAATATTTATAGGTATGTAAACAAATGTCGAATTATAGTTGTACATTAATAATTACTAGGTATTATTGTAGAGACTAGAAAAAAATTAACAAATGCTTTTTTAGCGTAACGTTCAAGTCAACCCTTGAAATTGTTTTAAATCAAGAAATAGTTTTTACAGAAAGCTAATAAAAATCAATGCACAACAATTTTTTTAATAACAATGCATCAAAAACATATCGAGTTATACGTAGCTAAGTACTACTTTAGGCTTCTTGTAGACAAAAGCTTTTGTGTAGTAATCGAATCCACTCTAAAAATAATCTAATAAGTACAATTTAGATAGAATAGCTCTCCTCGCATAACCCAGTAAAATTAGATTTTAACTATAAAAAAAAATTATTAACAAACTAGATTTCTGTGTGGACCTTAATTTTTACGTTTTGAAATAAACCTCGAAAGTCTCCTTCGATAGCGTGCGTTCGCAAAATATTGTTATAGTGGATGAAAGAAAGTAAAATTCAGTTTTTCGCAATTATCTCGGAAACTGCCAATTTTTCTAAAAAAAAAGCATAGGTTTTATCATTGTTTGTTTTCGTAGAATCGACCGATTCGGAGATATAGGCTGAATGAAGTCTGAAAGAAAATATGCACTCCACCATAAGTACAGATATACTTATAAAAGTCAATGTGACCATGTGGCTCTTAAACGCTTTTTAGTGATTTTGACCAAACTTGGTCAAATACGGGTAAGGTTTTAATTGATGGTTTCCAAAATCGTTGCAAACAATTGAATTTTACCTCCTTTCACCATCTGTAACAGTTTCTATGGACACGCCGTCGAAGGGAACGTTTAAGTTTTAGTTCAAAACGTAAAAATAAAGGTCCACACAAAATCTAGCTTGTTAATATTTTTTTTTATAATTTCCCCTTTTACGGTCTAACTTTACTGGGCTATATCTACATAGGTATTTTACGTAAAAAATTAATTTCGAATCGATTTGAAGTATAGATTAATCGCCGCACCGTTTCCAGCTGACTTCTTTTAACAAACACGATTAACTTGTTTTAAAAAGATTTAAATACATATGGACAGGGCATGAACAAAATAATGTGAACACCTGACTAATACACAATATTTGTTAATTAATAATGTGTAGGGCCACCGTTTGCTTTTAAGATAGCTGTAATTCGTCGCGGAATAGATTTATAGAGTGAACGGATAGTATCCAACGAAATGTTGTCCCATTCTTTCACCAACATCTCCGCCAATTCCCTCAATGATGATGGAGGTGGAAATCTGCTCCTCACTTTCTGCTCCAAAACTCCCCATAGCGGCTCGATGATGTTGAGATCTGGCGATTGTGCTGGTCAGGGCAGATGCTTGATAATATTCTGATGTACCTCGAACCAAGACCGAACTTTTTGGCTGTGTGTATGGGCGCGTTATCATCTTGGAATATGGCAGTGTTTGACAACAATATACTGGTCATAGTAAGAACTTCATCATTGAGGATATTCATTCGCAGTAATACGGCCATTGAGGGTAATAATCCGTCCAGCAGAATACCATGATATAGCCGCCCAAACCATCACAGAGCCGCCCCCGTGCTTGACTGTAACATAGGTAGTAGCAGTCCGGATCGTAGGCTTCTTTAGAGAGTTCTCCATTCATAAACCCGGTCGTTTGTAGGGAACAAAGCAAATGATGATTCATCAGACCATACTACATTCTTCCAATCATCAATCGTCCAAATTTTATGATCGTAGCACCACTTCTTTCGCAGCTTTGCATTGGCATTCGTTATAAGAGGTTTTTAAATTGCAACCCTGACATAAATGTTACTTTTGTGAAGCTCCCGCCACACTGCTTTTGTCGAAACAGGATTGTTGAGTTCTGCCGTCACCTTTGTTGTAGTTTTACGTTGCTTGGCCACAATCCTTTTTAATATTCGGCGGTCCCTGTTTGTTAACGTTGTTTTGCGCTCACTTCTTCTCTTCGCAGATGTTGTTCATACCTTGGCAGGGGGCCTAACATAAACAAATATGTAATATTTAGCATGGTGTTCACATTATTTTGTCCATCAATAGAATATGTATACAATATGTATATATGTGTATACAACAGAATGTACTATGTAGATACACGTTTAGGAGAAATTTTGTATATTTCAAACTTCATCGCCACCACAGGGTGGCGAAGAGATAGGAATATCAATCTGTAGTTTAATTCTTTGTAATACACTCACCGACACAAAATTCGATCCATCTACAATTTTTAGTAAAAAATTGCGATAAACGTTTGTTTTATCTAATAATGGGGAAAATTCATATTCCACTGACATGTTTAGTGCGATAAAATTTTATTCGTTTGGGGAATTTAGTTAGTTTGTTTATTTGGATGGTATCAAATTGTAATAGTCAAATTCTGAGTGTACTTTATTATTAAGTTTATTACGCGTATTAGTCTTAATTGTTGGAAATACAATTGAATTTACTGTCTGTAAAAATTAAATATCGTGTTGAATCAACCGATACTGCCAAGAAAATTGTTTGATTCAAGATGGGCGCTCGCAGTACTACGCCGCTCGAGTGTGGTGCCTTGGCGTTTCTATACTGGTGCTAGTATCTGCATAGGTATTTTACGTAAAAAATTAATTTCGAATGAAACTGGAGGCTACACCAGGAGAGTGGGATCAGACAGGAAAAGGTGTACAACTGCTAGAGATGACCACTTCCTTACATTAAAAGTTCTGAGAAACAGAGATACTACTGCAGTTAATGCACGTAATGAGTTACAAGAAGTACGGGGTGTAAGTGTTAGTGAAAGAACCGTAAACGGCCCGCAATTGACCAGAGAACATCGAGTGGAGCGGCTTCACTTTGCACGTCAACACCAAAATTGGGATAATGATGACTGGGGTCGTATTCTTTTTACCGACGAGTCGAGATTTCGTTTAAGATCTGCGGATGGCCGTCAAAGAGTATGGCGCAGGACTGGAGAAAGATTCGCCCAATGTAATATTGTGCCACAGCTTTAGTTTTGGTGGTGGTTCAATCATGGTATGGGGAGCATGGGTATTAGCATGGAAGCTCGCACCGAATTAGTAGTAGTAAATGGAGGGGCGATGACTGCTGACAGGTACATTAGGGACATTATAGAACCACATGTCGTACCTTTCGCCCAATTTATTGGTGACAACTTTATGGTAATGCATGATAATGCCCGTCCGCATGTTGCCCGAATTGTTTGTGAGTAGTTGAGAGAAGTAACAATCCTGCAAGAAGTCCATGGGCCGATGGTGGGGAGACGAGTTCATTGCCGAGTTCCTGCTCCTTCTAACTTGCGAGAGTTAAGTGTAGCAGTAGTCCAAGAATGGGACGAAATTAACTAAGATTATATTTGTTGCCTTATTGAGGGTATGCCAAGGCGAATAGAAGCTGTAATTCGAACAGCTACTACACGCTACTGATTTTTCGCTTTTTCGTTTTTTTTTTACTTGTTATGTACAATAAATGTTGTTTACTGTTTTATCTAGTTATGAGATGTTGCCGTATTTTTGTTGTTAGAACAATAAAAATGTTCCCAACGGTTTAATTACATTTCAACATATGTTTTACACACCCTTTAAACTGTGTGTAAATATAACCAATTTATAAACTAAAATAATTACATCAATTAACCGCATAGATCGAATTTTGTGCCGGTGAGTGTAGTTAAAATATGTGGATACTTAAAACCGTGTTACTTATAGGTAAACTAGTGGACTAAAAGAATAAGACTAGGCTGTACTAACCTCCCTTCAAGTGCGTTTTTTTCTTAAATATTGAAAACGTTAATCAAAACCATATTGGACATGAGAGATGAACATCAATAAATATGTTTACAGTAGTCGTAATGTTTCATATCTAATAAATTATATTATATATATTATATAATAATTATAAATTATATTATATATAAAAATACATAATATATAAATAGGTACAGCCTATTCAAATCTATATGCAATTCACGTCATCAATAAAAAGTCACTAGATTGTTTATTTGTAATTCGGTTTAAAGTTTAGAAAGTGACATATTCTATAGATGATTTACTTGCGCACATATTAAATGGCATAAAGAAATACTACAATTTATTAGAACTGTCAAAATACGAGGTTCGAGGTGACGGCACTGTGTGAAACGTCATCATCTAGTAACCTTTTATTGATGACGTGTTGCATATAGGTTTGGACGAAGTGTAAGTATATAAATTTGATTCAAACTTGTTTAGTTATGCGACGTTATAAACATTGTAAATTAATAATTAATTGGTAGAATTCGCGAATCTGGTAGCCGAGCGGATAGCCCATTCTTATGTTTTTAATCCACTAATTAGTTTACTTATAACGTTAATAACAGATACCCAAAGTTCACCATTTTTTTTGTCTGCAAATAACATCACATCTACAGCAATAAAATACAAGCATACCTATAGGCTTAGCATGAAGTACGTACAAGTGCCCGACATACCTTCTCGTTTCCTTTATAGATGACTGGGATAATTACTTTTTTTATTTGAAAGGAATGCAACACACGTGTGTGAATTATGAAGTTTCATAATTAAAATTCCTACAGCACATAGAACGTTTATCAGCGGTTTTTGCAATTAAAGCTTTTATTGTCATCGCGCACCATTTCGTGTCTCTACATAATAATAAATCATAGCACTCTAACATCTGTCAAAGTTAATTTCGAAGAGAGAAGCACGATATTAATTTATTTATGTATATATGTAATAGAATGTTGGTAGACCAAATCGAATTACCTATACGGTATAACAAATCTTATTAAACGTGTTTTTTATTTTTGCATTACAGCGTGATTTAAAAAATAAAAAAGCGGTTGTAAACCTACCTTGATGGAAAAATTTATTGTTACAAAAATAGGCTCGACAAAGTCGAGCTTCCGGAAGAATTTCCGCAGCTAGAATTTTCTAGATTAATTCGGACTTGAAAACAGAAGCCGGAAACTATCCTTTTTAGAAATGTCGAACGGAAGAAGTGCTCGCTCAAAAAAACTTGTTTGTTTTCCATAAGAGTTGGGTTTTTAAGTATATTACTTTCTTTATTTTTTTGTACATATTTAATTTTCTTAATTAAAATTGTTTAATATTTGATTAATAAGTAATTTTATCTTTTGCAAAGTCTTTTTCGATCTTGTTGAAATAAATACCTACTACAATGGGTGTGAATTAATACTGAAATAGTACATGTATGTAAATCTAAATGGTTTATTATACAGCGATTAAGGTTAACGCTACCTTGCTAATCCGAATCGATATAGGTATTGTATTAATAATTAAGGTCATTGTCCGATTAGGGCCATTGCCATAGTTAGGTACACCTATTTGATATAATTATTTTATATATAAGTAACAGGTAACGGGTAAAGAATTTTACTCTAAAATTTTAAATATCTACTTATAAATTATAATTGTTATAATTATTAACGAAATAAGCGTTTATATTTTGATGCAATGGTATAACAATTTATTGTTATAAAAATAAAATATAAACGACAATTAATAATTTTATCACACTACAAAGGGTGTCTTGGAAATGATAAAAAAATCTTTTAGGAGCGTACATAAACCACGTCAAAATAATGCCACAAGAACCTATAATTGTTTTTTGTACGGCGCTTCCCTGTTAAGACAATCGCCCACAAAATTGAAAAATAAAAATCAATGTTTTTAAATAACATTTAAATTTTTTGTTGGAATTTAATAATTTTTAGTATACCTAACGTAGTAAGTGAAGGTCTTTAACACGGCGCAATAGGTTTTTTGATATCACGACAGGGGAGAGCCAGAGATGCGCTACCCCTAACCTTTCTGACCTCAAAATTTTTCCGAGGTTTATGTTTTTAAATTTTAAGGTCATTCGCAGATTTCCACGACATTTTAGGGGAAAAAAAGATAGTTTTGTTTAAAGTAGAATACATTCACTTACCCCCACCACTTTTTATATCAAACCGCGGATTAATTAAAGTGCCCAATTAAAATGATTCGCGGTTTGATTACTGTGTTACGCAATTATTTCGCGATTTCGCGGGATTGATTGCCGTGTTACGCGCGATTCCGCGGGTTGATTCGCGATTCCGCGAATTGATTGTTCTAATTAATCCGCGGATCCGCGATATCATCAATCGATCATTCGATCAAAGCGCGAACCGCGGATTAAATTGATAGACCAATTCACGCTCCACCGATTAATTAGATCAATCGATCAGATCGCGGATTAATTAGAGCAATCAATTCGCGGAACCGCGAATTAACCCGCGGAATCGTGCGTAACACGGCAATCAATCCCGCGAAATCGCGAAATAATTGCGTAACACGGTAATCAAACCGCGAAATAATTAGGCCAATCCGCGATCAAACCGCGAATCATTTTAATTGGGCACTTTAATTAATCCGCGAATCAATTTAATTCGCGGTTTGATATAAAAAAGTGGTGGGGGGTAAGAGAATGTATTCTACTGTTTAACTTCGATGAAATGAACCCCATACGAAAAAATCAAATACAAACAAATAATAAGAGATGCAGAGTATAACAGTTTTAATTATTTTTTTTTCGACGACCACATAAATTCACACATCTAATTATTACTTACTGAACGTTGGTCATTGCAAATAAATAGCTCTCGGCCTTGTGCAACGAAAGCTCGGTTAGTTAATTTGATATGCGAATCATTTTTGTTTTCGCTATTAATGAAATTTTCCCGAGGTCTGCGCAGTAGTTGCAGTTTCGGAAAAGAACCTTTTACATATAAATATCATATTGACACGGATCTAACATTTTTGCTTGCTTTATCCGAAAAAATAATTAAGATAATTAAAAATTGTAAATAATTAATTTGAAAATATAATAATCATCTGGGATACTCGGCATCTCTTATTCTTTATTTGTCTAATATTTATAAAACTTTTATTATGACAGTGCAAAAATTAGTATAAATTTTAATACATTCGATTAACACCGTTATGTAATGAAATGAAAAAATAACAAAATATTGTTAACTAAACGTTTACCGTACTTTATTTATTACAAGAACGTTTCGTGTTTAAATTTCAATTAAAACTTAACAAACACTTGTGGCAGATTCCATTAGTTAAACTTAATTATGAACATCCTAAGATAATTTCAAAACCTCTACTTTTAAATTTAATGAAGATGAAGTCTACTAATTGGTCTGAAACCTCTCGTATGTTTTGTAATTCGTATTTATTCTACGAGTGGTACTAAAGTTGAGTTAAAAAATCGAACATTTAAATATTGTCGGCCATTCCGAAAGCTTCATTTCCGATTCAAAATCGACTTACTATTAGCATATAAGAAGAGTTTCTTATTTCAGAATAAAGGGGCTATAATTGTTACTTTTTTTTTTGGTATAACTTCTTTACTTAATATTACTTGATTACGTGATTCTGTGGTGATGCAAAAAATCCTAACCATATTAACGGGACGATAACGGTTCTATATTTCCAAGAGAACGAATGTTACTTCGATCGTTTACCTTGTTATTTCAATATGACTTGTGTAAACGGGATATTTAATATTTACTTACTTATTTATTACCAACAGAAGCATCGTTTGTTATTGACACATTTGAGCAAATAATATCCAGGAATTGCGGTAAACGGGAGTGTGAACACCATTAGTACTATTAGAGGATTCGTCCTCCTGGGCATTTAGGTCGGACACGCCAGGCCTGAATGGATTCTGGCTAATGTAAATTACACATCATTGTACATTTCAACAATACTCAATGGTTGACCAGGCCGATAGTTAATTTATTACTTTTGTTTATTTATTATTCTCTCGTTTGGTCAAATCGATTACAATTATCTATTATTGAAAGACGTATTAAGTTTTTAGTGTTCGCTTGTGAAAACGCACGTACTATACTTATGTATTTCTGCTTACGTTAAAATAATATTCATCAATAACATTATGTAAGTACATAATATTTTTATCGCTCCGTAAACTTAATTAATTCAATTGTTACATAATTGTTTATGTCTAAGTATTAAAGCTTAACCGAATTCAATTTATATTTTATTTACGGCTCTCGGAAATTTTTATCTCAAAATATTAAAACTCGCGTTTAACGTTCGAAATTAAATCTAAATATACTCTCTAACAATCGTCGGGCGAAAGCAACGAAATTCAGAAATAATAAAAATGCTAAAATTGGGGCCGCTTATCTTTTGAAGTTTTATTCGAGAAACCCAAACGAACCTCTATTTCATTACGAAGGTATTATTAATGCATTAAACCGGATACTTCAAATTTATTACGTTCCCTCTCGATAACCGCTCGAAATAAATTTTGAAATACGATTTTCCCAATTGAACGTTTTAGTTTTAGTGGGGGGGGGGAGACGTAGATAATGTTATGTTGCGAGGCTGCATAAAGTCCATAATTTGAGAATGCACGATTATATCGATGGCGTTTTGCCAAAAGGGCGTAACCCGCATTTTTTTGCGAAAATGAGTTATTCCGACTATCCTATGCGTCTAAAGCGAAGGCATCATATGTTAAAATCTAGTAACAATATTCCGATTTCTTCCGCCGGATTTCTTCCGCATCGATTTGTATTTCCGCGAAACGTATCGAAAATGTGCTCTCTTATAAAATTTACTTTTTGTGGGTTACGCCAATCTGGAAAAACTGCGTCGATATAATATTTTACGAGGACGAGTCGATAATTATTCGCAATGCGGCTGCACTTGTCTTTGCGTCAGCAGCATATTATTTTTTCGGTATATTTGAAAATGCCGGGCCGGTTCCATTGGACCCAGACGTGACGTTAACCGAGATGCGAATTTGGATTTATTAAAGTTCGTGATATTTTATTTAAAACGAATTTCAAACTGTATGCAGTATGTGTTTGGTGTGATGGTTTTTGATAAATTTGGTTATGGTACGGGTTAGTATTAACATTAACAAACGGCCATGGTTACAGCGGGATTCGAACTCTCAACCGTGAGTGCGCTAGAAGGCCAGTCGATAGGCCGACCCTCTATGCCACACTGCTCTTAAAGATACGATAAGATCTCAGTTTTGGATTAAACAATGGCCGGTTTCCAGAGTATCATTTCAAAATTCCAAAATTACTTGTCATTTACGCCTATAGCAAAATCAATCCGGAGACACGCTGTAGATACCTAATACGTATTTATAAAAACAAATTGGAATTCGATTATATTTATAACGAATACGCTAACTTATACACTCGCATCGGTATTTAAGTTGACATTTGTAAATTCTAACGATTCGCATTAATGGGCGACTTTCATATTTAACTTTTATTGTTATTGTGACTGTATCGTTCATGTATCAAGTATCAACAATGTATCAGTACCAAACCGATAGCAAAAGCGTTAACAACTGTGAACAATATTTAATATCTAATATATCTAGTGCATTTTTTTTTAGTCGGAAAGTAAGTTGACATACATAAATTTTCATTCTGTAAATAAAAATTTAACTTATACTTAGGTATATAACGTAACTTCAAAAGTAATAAAGTCAAAAAACATAATTTAATCATATTTCATAATTGTAAAGTGAAATTTTGTTTATAATATGCGGAAGACACGTGAATTAACAGCAGTAGAACGAGTAGAAATATATAAAAGACGAGTAAAAGGTGAATTTTTATAAAAAAAAATACCTTCTAATTTCGGAATATCAAGAGGAGTTAGAAAAATATTTTTAAAAAAATCGATGACACCTGAAAAGTAAAAATTTACATAGAACAGGCAGAAGAAGACATACAACTACTCGTGAAGATAGATCGATTCTTAGAGAAGTTGCAAAAAATCCATTTATTACTGCAAAAGAACTTAAGGAAAATCTTTCTTTGCCGATTGGGATTACGCAAATAAAGTCTTGTATACAGGAATGTAATCTACACGATCGCATATCAAGAAAACGCCCTTATATTTCTAAAGCAAACTCAATAAAACGCTTAAAATTTGCACAAGAACATTATAAAAAGCCAATTTCGTTCTGGAAATCGATTATTAGAGCGATGAATCTAAATTTGAATTAAAGTCGAACAAAAGAAGAAAATATGTATGGAGAAAAGTAGGGGAGTCCTTCAAACCCAACTTAATTACTCCAACCGTAAAACATGGAGGTGGTAGTGTAACAGTACGGGGTTGTTTTAATAATGAAACTGTGGGCAATTTATTCATTATTGAAGGAAAACCGACGGGTGTTGTGAAATATGTCCAGCTATTAGAAGAAAATCTTTTTGATTCTATTGAAAAATTCGAAGAAAACTAATCATTTATCTTCCAACATGATAACGACCCCAAGCACACTTCGAAAGTAGCACAAAGATTTTTTCATGAAAATAATGTAAATTTACTTCCCTGGCCACCCCAAAGCCCAGATTTAAACATTATCGAACACTTGTGGGAAGAATTAGTACATCGCCAAGTACCACAGAATGAAAGATATTCAAAAACAAAGTTCACATAAGCATTAAAGCGAGAATGGGCTAAAGTAAGCTCTGATATATTAAAAAATTAATTTAGGAGTATTCCTAATAGGCTTGCACAAGTTATAAAAGCCATAGGTTATCAAACTTCTTACTAATTTTATTATTGAAAATTAAAACACGTTATTATTTGTAATGTCAACTTAATTACCGTTTTTCAATTTTGATAGTTATTTTATATTTGTTATTATATGTGCATATGTGCAATAAGGAAAATACAGAATTTCTAATAAAAATAAAGTTAATAAACGTTAGCAACTATGTCTGTATTGAAAATTACTTTCCCATTTGTATTATAATTATTTTCGTATTTTTGCAATAAAATACATGTGTCAACATAAATACCGACGCGAGTGTAGATATTATATAGGTACCTAACTATAAAGTACGTATAGCTTATTCAAAGCTATATGATGTTCACGTCATCAGTACAAGGTTACTAGATGATGACGTTTCACACAGTGGTGTCACCTCGTACCTCGTATTTTGACAGTTCTAATAAATTGTAGTCTTTCTTTATACGATCTAATACGTGCGCAAATAAATCATTTATAGAATATGTCACTTTCCAAACTTTAAACCGAATTACAAATAAACAATTTAGTAACTTTTTGTTAATGACGTGAACATCATATAGGTTTGGATAAGCTATAGGTATCTAACAAGTAAGGCATTGCGTCAGCGCATAAAAAACTTACGTAATGGTAATAAGTAATATGATTTTTTTAAGAATATTTAAAAACATTATATTAACATCCTTTAAGTGCAGAGAAATAACAAGAATTTAAACTAATTAGTTATTCTAAAATATCGTTTAATGAAAATCAAAGCTTGTATTAGAAAAAAATCTTCGAACGCCGGCCGTATCGGTCGCGTTTTAAAATACGTATAGGTAAATTAATTAAATTAATATTAAAGTCCTAACCTTTCTGTCGCATTCAATTTTTTAGGTGGGCGATGCACAAATCGAAAACGTCCTCCCTTAAAACCAAAATACACGCTTGCTTCACATAAAATTCAAGTCCAAATAACAAACACACACCCGAATCCTACGAAAGACAACGCGAGACTGAAAGGAATTATTAAAAATTACTAATCGCGGCTATTATTGTTTGTTATGCAAGTAAAATATTTTGTTCGAATTTGTGAAAGTTTCTATTTTATCAAGCAATAAACCAGTGCAGGCGTACGATAAGCGGCGATAAACGTGGGTCGCGCGTTCGAATATCTTTGCAAGGGAGAGGCGCACACGTGCTTATCTGCAGTTTTTGTTTTATTATCTACGTTTAGTTCTGTCTAGATAAAAATTAAATTATGAATTAACGATTTTAAAAAATTTAAGGAAACTCGCACGTTTTAAATTTACTTCGATAATTATTATTTATTTCACGAAAATTCACTACGGTAACGAAATAATAATTCGCAATTAATAACTAAATAAGATAATTTATAGGTACAGGGTTGACTATAAAAATCACGGGTAAAATTCATATTACGTTACCTACCGAGACGATCTTAGGATAGGGTTTCCATCTTCACCTATCTTATTTTATAATAAGCTGTCGAAATAGACGATTATCCTATAATTTTAATCTAATACAAAATCGAAATCCTTATTTGCAATTTGCATTAGGTACAATGCACGTGGCGATTGCCTTAATAAATTATAGAACAAAACAATTTGTCTTATCCGCATACGTACACAGTAATTTCAGGTAATATTTGAAATTACGTTGAAGCTATTTCTAGACGATAGCGTATTAAGATATCCGTGGAACCGTCACAAGATTATCTAGGATCTTGTTATCAGAAGCTAGTAAGCCGTCTGGACAAATTCGTTGATATAGGAATTGATTACTTTACAGTCATAGCCCAGGAGAGTTGTATTCGGATCCATAACTAAAGAAATGCGCGGTTTAAATCTCTACACATAAAAATTTAAATAATCAAATGCATGTATCTATCATCAAATTATTTAAATAATTTTACTAAAATCGCTGTAAATCATTGTGGTAGAGTGCTCAGCGCCCCGAAAAACGCTTAAAAATGGCTTTTGTGGGGAGGTCGGGGTTACAGGATGAAACCTCGACAGATCGAAAGAGCGTATTTTTTTTATTTAAAAAGCCAAAAGCCGTCAAAAATCGTCCAGTGCAAAAGGGCGCTATCTTCACCGAAATAGTTATTTAGCGTACGTATAGAAGGAAACGTGAACTTTCTTTTGTCGGAAAATTCGTAATTGGTTTTGTGGAATTAATCGTTTAAAACATTTTGGAAAAACGCAAACTACACGGGCTCTTATGGAGAAAAATAACTTTCGTGGCCGATAGCTCGGTTCGAACAGCTAAAAAGTTCACTTCAATTTCGTGTTTTTTACCGTTTATACTGTCATAACTACAAAACAGTACGACATATCGAAAAATTTTATTCTTTAAAAAAATTTGGTTCTTCCTTGTAGCATCCGACGATAGAAATATTATATTTTAGTAGGGCTTCATAATTAAGATAAATAATTAAAAGTGAAAACATGCGAAAATTGCATTTTCGAGAGTCTGGGTGCATTACATCTCCCATCTCACTTTTTCCCGTTTTTTTCTCTCATTCCATAAGTCATTCTAAAACAAGCCAACGTACTATTATTTTTATTATAAATACACCTTATCCGTTATTTTAATAATTAAATACACAATATAAGAAGCGTTTTGTATTAAACAAATTTACGAAAAGCTCCTATTTCGTAATAAAACTACAGCGACTTTAAAAATTAATGTCTGTTATTATTATTCTTCTTTTTATAAAATTGTGGTAATAAGCTAATAACAACAATTAATTAACACCATATACTTCAACTCTGTTTAGAGTTATCTTCGAGTGGTAAAATTTTATAATTTCCGCAGTAAAACTCAAAAATTTGCTGCAAGAAGGAAACTCCTGGTAGGTATTAATTGTATCCTTATTATGTTATTATTATGGCAATTTATTAGGGCTATTGGTCCTAATTGTAAGTGTATTAAATAACCACAAGTTAATCACAATTTTTCTACTACAGTATGCTAAAAGTGCTTTACAAATTAAGTTCTTTAATAAATTTGGTATTACTACGTTCAAAATTGTACTTTTCGCAGTTTAAATTAACAGCCTTGATATTACACACCCTTAATAATTTAACATTCACCTTATTTATCGTACATTGACATATTTAGAATTGTCACTGCATTGGTACATTTTTGTTCCATAAATCTACAGAAACCAATGCAATTTATTCGATTTTCTGCATCTGCACACTTTGCTACTGCAATATCTAGAAAACATAATGAAACGAAATTTATGAATCAGCAAATAATGCATGTTAGAAGAATACCTTTGTTACAACCACACGATACTAACTCTCTTAGGTTATTTGGGAAGGATCGAAGAGTACATAATATAGGTACCAGATTTCCTTCCAAATCTATTTTCCACCCAGAATCGGTTACGTCGGGTATCTGTGGTTGTAGTTGTAATGAATTTAGCAAAATTTTAGTTTGATAATAGGATCTTAAGGTGAGGGTACCACTATATTTCGAATATCGTTAAAATTAATGTACAAAATAATGTAATGGTTACTTAAATTTGATTTTTAACATAGGTAACACCGAATTTGTTAAAGAACTTAATTTGTAAAGCACTTTTAGCATACTGTGTAGTAGAAAAATTATGATTAACTTGTGGTTATTTAATACACTTACAATTAGGACCAATAGCCCTAATAAATTGCCATAATAATAACATAATAAAGACACAATTAATACCTACCAGGAGTTTCCTTCTTGCAGCAAATTTTTGAGTTTTACTGCGGAAATTATAAAATTTTACCACTAGAAGATAACTCTAAACAGAGTTGAAGTATATGGTGTTAATTAATTGTTGTTATTAGCTTATTACCACAATTTTATAAAAAGAAGAATAATAATAACAGACATTAATTTTTAAAGTCGCTGTAGTTTTATTACGAAATAGGAGCTTTTCGTAAATTTGTTTAATACAAAACGCTTCTTATATTGTGCATTTAATTATTAAAATAACGGATAAGGTGTATTTATAATAAAAATAATAGTACGTTGGCTTGTTTTAGAATGACTTATGGAATGAAAGGGAGCTACGGGAAAAAGTGAGATGGGAGATGCAATGTACCCAGTTGAGAGTGTGACTCTCGAAAATGCAATTTTCGCATGTTTTCACTTTTAATTATTTATCTTAATTATGAAGCCCTACAAAAATATAATGCTTCTATCGTCGGATGCTACAAGGAAGAACCAAACTTTTTTAAAGAATAAAATTTTTCGATATGTCGTACTGTTTTGTAGTTATGACAGTATAAACGGTAAAAAACGCGAAATTGAAGTGAACTTTTTAGCTGTTCGAACCGGGATGTCGACCCCGAAAGTTATTTTTCTCCATAAGAGCCCGTGTATTTTGCGTTTTTCCAACATTTTTTAAACGATTAATTCCACAAAACCAATTACGAATTTTACGACAGAAGAAAGTTCACGTTTCCTTCTATACGTACGCTAAATAACTCTTTCGGTGAAGATAGCGCCCTTTTGCACCGGACGATTTTTGACGGCTTTTGGCTTTTGGCTTTTTAAATAAAAAAATACGCTCTTTCGATCTGTCGAGGTTTCATCTTGTAACCCCGACCTACACAAAAGTCATTTTTCGGGGCGCTGAGCACTCTACTATTGTAAAAGTTGAATATTTATAATGTTCAGATAACTGTCATTATGATAGCGTAGTCAAGTAATGTCAAGTTAAATAGCTCAAGAAACGTGAAATCGTGTTGTTTGAACTGTAACTATAAATTTTAAATTAACGTTTAATTTATTAATTATTATTTTAGTTGTCTGAACGTTAAACATGAACTGTGTTGCCCCACAATTTATGTATATCCTCGTAATAATCGATACAATTTTAAATTTGAATTATTTAGTTACACGCTCAGAAATCATATACAAGAGAAACGCTCAATCATTTTATAATAAATCTATTGACGTAGTTGAACGTTTATACGAAAATGTAAACACGGATAAAACGCCCAAGGAACCCCAAAGTAAGATAAATTTAATGAATAACGATTCAAATTATTTATTTATAAAAGATGCACTGAAAAATGTAGCGTATTACTTAAGAGCTCATAAATTTAACGAATACGATAGACGTTTTCAAGTAAACGGTTCATCGGCCTCCCGAGAATATTTTAGTACGTTTCCTAAACCACCCCTAAGGTCGCTTCATTGGGAAGTGCACAAGTTCTGCGAGACGTCATTTGCAACATGCGTAGAATACTTGAACCGTCGAATAAGATATACAGGATTAAAAAGAATAGACGATACGTCAATTGTTATTCAAGAACAAAAGTGGAACTACAGTCAACATTCTAAACAGATCGATATCGTGGAAATCGATTGTCGAAAAATGAAAGAGACCGACGATGTTCTAGGGGATCCATTTCAGGGGCCTATCGAGAGATTTCAATGGCGCACAACTGCCAGTTGTTACATGTGTTGGTACACGACGAACGAAATTCCTCAACTAAAACATTTAAACGAAAGCTGCGATAATTTTGCAAATTGCTTGGATCCTAAATTCGGTGTACATAATTTAGATCCAAGGGCAGACGATAATTTGCCGTATTCGTGCGCGTTGTATAGCTTTTGTCCCGATCCTTGTTGTCCTTTTAAACATTTAAGCGGCGTACGAGATTGTTGGGAAAGTAGCGATAATCCTTGTTTCGCCAACAATATTCTCGGCGAACAAGACTGCACGATAAATCGTTTAGAAAATACGAACTTTAAAGATATCGTTCTAAACCGATGGAATGTTACTTGCCAATGTCCTCACGTTGGCTTCAAATGGGATTCGAAATACGGAATGTGCGTGGACATAGATGAATGCCTAGATGGACTCGACGGTTGTAACCCGGAAAGCGAAGCTTGCGTTAACCTTCCAGGATCGTTCCGGTGCGTGTGTCGTTGGGGTTTCGTTTGGAACGCTTCCAATAGACTTTGTCAACCTAGTTTGGCATTAGACCTTATAAAACTTCAGAATACAAAAATTGAAAGTGAAACGCAGGAACCGGAAAGCTTCGTCGATCGTTAAATTTTTTTTAAATAAATTGTTCGGAGGAAACGGTTTTAATCCTAACGATCAAAGTTTACTGTTTGTCCTGATATCTGCTTTCATTGCTGTTTATTGGTAAACACTCTAATTGAGGAAATTTTTGATTAAAACCGAAACGTAGAATGCGCATTAATATTTGAATATCGTATCCGGATTTTGTTTACTTGGCTGTCGTTAATTGTAACTAGTAAACCGTGATCTCCGTTATTGCTTTTGGTTCGACAATACTTTGAGAATGCAACAAAACTGGGGATTACGGTGTTATTAAACCGATTTAATAATAATGACAAAATGTATTTCTATACAGTATGAAATTTTCGAATATGCCTATTTTACCTGTAGGCAGTATCTAATAACACATTAGAAAATAAAATAAATAATCATATATCGATTTGAATGCCTATTAAAATATAATGTTTAAGCATATAAACAACTCCCTCTGATGTTATAAGCGTAGTATTTGTTTTGTATATTCCTTATTAAATGTGTTTACGTATCATATCAGGAAATAACGATCAAAATAAAACAAATATTTTAAACTAAATTGACTTGGATAATAAAGTATGGAATAAATGTAATATAAAGTTCACAAAACGCTCGATTGCTTCCTTTTACGAATAGGTAATAACGTAGCGATCACTTAATTGCATAATATTGTAGGTAAGTAACAATTTCCTTCTATCAATATAATTTAGAATTAGTCATATACAGTCAAATATTCCATATAACAAACATCTACGGGGTGTCCCGGAATTTTCACTAAAACTTGAAAGCAGTCGTGTTCTCCTATGCTTTCTGAACGAATAACCAAAGAACAAAATTTGACTTCGAAACTTAGTTTTCGGTCACGAGTCAAAAAAAAAGAAGATAAACAAAAGAACTTGGCAGCACTGTTGCAATTACTTTAACTGAATTAAATAAACACAGTAGACTATCACATCAATCAACAGTAAGTTACAAATAATTTTGGAAGCTATTTTTAGAAAGAAACATTGAAATTACCATTTCATCGATTAATAAACTACAACAAATGTTTAAAATTCAAAGTCAACCGTCAACTACACTTTAGTGACAATTACAAAAACATAAGTTGGAAATCAGCGAAAGTCGCAAATGACGCGAGATTTCCGACGCTATATCCGACCGTCGTTATATCCGAAGATTTGCGTTTCTTCTTTATATTGAAATATGTGTAGGGGCAAACTTCAGGGGCGTGTTTCTTAAGTAATTTTAACCAAAAAAAAGTTATATCGACGTAGGTCCGTTTCGGAGAAGTTATCGAGTTATAGTTAGTCGAAGAAAAACCGAAACATCAAAACTTGTGCATCTTAGCCATGCAATTGAAAGGAGTAGGCTTTCGAAATAATTGCCAAATATTAGTGTTACTGTCACTTGTAAAGGTAACGGAGCGGGACGCGCGGCGGGTCGCATTTCAGCGCAACCAATTGTCTGGGGTGCATTTTAAAGGAGTCATTTTCGGGAGCTCCGTTGTGCGACAACGATTGGTTGTGACTTGATAACTTTTCCGAATCGGATCTATGTTTATATAACGCTTTATCTGCATAAAACTACTTAAGAAATGCTCCTCTAAAGTTTGGCAGATTCCTTCCGGGACACTTTGTATAAATTTTTGAATTACCTATACGAGATACTCGGCGATACTAGTTTGTTTTTTATTGCTGGTATCAAATAAATAATTCCCAGAAATTGTTATGGTTCACTCAGGCGTTGTTATAAACTACTAGACGTTATTACCGACTACGCCGTATTCCTGGACTATTTTTACCTTATTCACGTGGAAAATCGACCAAACTGTTTATAGTTTGTCGTTATATGCGACTTTTCGTTATAAGCGACGTCGCAATATACAACACTCACTGCAGTTTTCATCATCGTGATACCCATTTTACTTGCTTGAATGAACATGGTTGTCAGATTTAGTATTTTACAGTTCTTTCGGAAAATTTATTAAGGCTTTAAATCATGATTTGATGTAATTTTAGGTTGTAATCGACTTAATGATTGATAAATTAATAATTTAATTTAAATATTTGTGACTATTAACTAAATATATGCGATTTTAAAGATAACTATCCGCACGAGAAAAAAAGCCTCGGCGGCAAATTTTATTTTTAGGTTATTTGTTCAAAAGCGTAGGCGACAAGGCTACCTGAAGCTTTAGGGTATTCTGGGACACTTTGTATGTCCCATATTTTAACAAACTTATGTGCTAAACACTGTCCTTTTAGACGAAAATTTCTATTTAATGATTTTTTTAAGCCAAACTAAAATAACATTTTCTGGGTGAACGTATGTAGGTATTACGCCGCAGTCAAGGGTGCTTTATTAATAGCAGTACAAAATTAACTTTAACCATCTTCAAAAAGGCCGCATTTAAAAAACTCACAAAAATACCTAGTTATTAAATTATAACTTGTATTGCAAAACATTAAAAAAAAACTCTTATATTGAAGTACTAAAAAATGCCCTTGCGACATAAAAATATCCGTTACTTATAATACGCAACAGCAATAAGTGTGCCACTTTTACAGTAGCTAATTGAAACCGATTAACAAGTTCCGATAACGATCTTAAAGGAGTAAAAGTTTGGAGACAAAAGAGTTTCGTAACAGTGAAAAATTACCCAAACTACCCACCTGCTAAACTGCTACACATTCTATACAAGTTTAATGAAATTGCCCAAAACTGGCCGGAATATACTTTTAGGTCCTATTATTAAAAAAGGCTGGACAAAGCGCATTTAAAATAATTAATAAATAATGAGTTCCATTAAATATTTACTATATTCTTTTGTTTGTTGGTAGCGATCGAGGTGGGTTGCCTTAAATCGCCAACACGTACTTTCAAACTCAATTTGTTAATGTATTCGAATATGTTCTCTTCCGTTTCGTTTCTCTATCTGACAATTATATATGAAGAAATAAGAAAAACTTTTGTTTCGATTTTAATTAGTATAAAATGAAGTTTATTATAGTATATTTTTTATTTGTATGCGGTTTATTCTCGTTATAATAAAGATAATTTTGTTAGTTTGTGATAAATGTAGTCGATTTCAGGGTCGTGTTAAGTATGAAATGGAAAATAAGCTGAGGGGTGAAAATGAAAAGTTCGACTATCGGAATGTATTACATTTGAATAAATGTAAATTACAAAACAAACCAGGCCTGAAAAGGGCCGAGACACAATCTTCGACTGGTGCTAAATGTGACGTGAAATTTGTATTAGATTTAAAAATTGATAGCAAACGAAGAAACGATAGGACTAAACGCAGATTATTCGACTTGTATTAAATATAACCGAAAATAATAGCAAAGAAACGGGGGTCGTAACTGCCCCTCTAGGAAATTAACTGTAAATTAAAAATTAAATTAAAACTCAAAACACTGAGAATATCATAGATATATGTAGTTAAATACGTTTTCGTAATCCTTAAAAGTTAATTAAATTAAAATTAAACATTCACTCATTTTTCCGAAGTTAATAAAACAAGATTTATGAAATCTATGTAGGTTCTATGTATATTAGTATGATGCGACTTAAAAAAAATTAATATATTTTTATTATTATTACATCAACTTAAGTATAACGTTTGCAATATGGTCTCAAAATGGAGTAACAGTAACATTATTCTATTACCGTCTAAAAAATTTATATCCTCTTATCGTTGTTAAGAGTGGGACCTACATTCATTTTCAATTAAACTATTTAAGTACCTATGTACATACCTAACATAACATTTTATTATTGTGGTTAATTTAAAAGAAATTCTGTTATCCGGCTAAAAAATTTTTATACCGGATTTCTTGGACATGTCAGGTTTTCAAAGGTTCAGTATATTAATCTGATGAAAACGAAAATGTGACATGTAACAAGTTTGAGTTATTAATTTTGTTTTCAATTAAATTAGATTATCGGTTCTTATCAAACTACATCCATAATTCATGAGCGTTATTTGAAGCTGAATTTAGATTGAAAATGTTCGTTAGTAAACATTTAGTGTAAGTACTCATTTATCTTATTAATCTATAATTTATAACAACAGTCAAATACGCAATCGTGCAGGTATGGAATAAGAATATTTTTGTAAACAAATGACGGACTATGGGATCTTGAAAATAAAAATCTAATTGCAAACGATTGTGAGAAAATCCAAGATGAACAACTCGTATAAAACCGAAAATAGTATATTTTCTATTGTCCTCGCGAGAAAATGAACCTTTGATGGAACTACAAACAGGTGGTATCAAAGGGGCCGAAAGTAGTCGTAAGGCTTAATCTTTAACTAAAACAGGAAGCGAAAGAAAATTACTTAGGCGACACTTGTTTACTTGAATTTAGATTAAACTATAGCATGTTCATTTGCTGTTAATATTTATAATCTTCGTAAAGGTAATACTGCTTTCTTAATGAAAAGGGGCGTATCTGAATTTTACCTTATTTTAATATAAAATGTAGGTACGGTTTTTTTTCTAATAAAAGACTACGATTTCAGATACGCCCTTTCCTTTTAGCATACTATGAAACCTAAAGAGATGCAAATACGCCCTTCTTTCTCAACAGAACGACGTATTTTGATGGGAGGAATCATAATTATACGTAGTGGGGTACCTACTACATAATAGTCAAATATACAAAAATGCAGTTACGCATTTTTAAATTGGCGTGGCAAAACATCCAATATGTATAAGAAAACAAGGTTTTAAAAATATGACGATCAAATACGTATCTACATATATTTATTAGGCATGTACTTACATATATTACTGCGGGAAATAAATTTCTACATAAAAAACCATTAATAACTATTCGTCATATTCTCACAGTTCGGTTTCGCTTTACTTATAAAACCTTTTGATAAATCATTCTTACGAATATCAATAATCAATGAAAAATTTGAACTGTTGAGAATGTACTTCAATCAAGAAATTGGGTTTTTAAATATACAGAAGAAATATTTTTAAATACCGCCGCCATTTTAAAATTCACGATGCTTTAAAATTTGATTTAATTTAAAAGTCAAATTTTTCATAATTTTCCATGATAATTACATAGTACCTAATTGTATGTTTTTAATTTATTTACAATTTACCATCGATATATTAATTTTTAAATTAATCGGCCAAAAAAGTAGTCGAGAAATTTTATATAATTTTGCAACGTACGTCATATTATGTTTAATGTCAGAAAAAATCAATTTGTTCTAAGTACTGCTGCCATATTTCATTCTACACTACAGTAAGTCCATTATATTTTTTTCCATCAATTTAAATATTTATCTAAGTACAGTGGAACCTGGGCATACGTCTGCTTCAGAATACGTCCTGTTTGGACGAAACAAATTTTGCTGGTATACGACTTAATTCAATTAAACGTGCCATCTATGAATAACTAGCACTATGATATCTACACTATTCATGAATTTATATTGACTTCATTTGGTTTGAAACTGTAATTTCTGGTGGGGAGAGTCGTTGGTTGATGTACGTACTGCTCTTTCGGTGTACAAGACCAGACTAGACCTTCGTGGTGCCACGGTTTATAACTTTGTTAACTTTGTTTTTTATAATTTTGTTCTTCTGGAACTGGATGTACGTGATGATGATGTGGAAGAACACAATCAAGAACTGACCACTGACGAGTTACAGGAACTGGAGAACGATGAGCATCAAACTAGAATGGATAGACTGTCTTCTGACTCGGAGGAGGAAGAGATAGAAGAAGCTCCTTCTTTATTAATTAAATAAATCCTTGTAAAATGGATGGAGGTGAAAATTTTTGCAGAAAAATACCACCCTAGCAAAGTTGAAACAAATCGCAATAGCATCGCTTGGGAAGATCAGACAATGTCACATTTTAGAAACGTCCCGAGGAGAAGACAGACACAAAGTTTTTTGGACAGATTTTTAATAAAAGTTGCCGATCCTAGTGAAAAGCGACAAAAGGTGAAAAAGTAAAAAATCCAGAATGGGACTCTTCTTCCGTAGAATAGAATTTTGTTTTGTTTTCGTCTTTGTATTTTAATATTAAGGAGAGTTTGATTTGATTTTGATTTAATAATTTAAATAATATAATACAATATAATAACTTTAAAAATCTATAATAAAATTTATTTTTTTATTAATGTGCTCAAACAGTGTTTAAATTATTTTACAACCCCATTAATATACCATATCAAGAATTTTTTTTACATGAGAACGGATTAATCATGTTTACATTACTTCTTATGGAAAAGATTGGTTTGGTATAAGTCCAAACAACAGGAACAGATTAAGGTCGTATACCGAGGTTCCACTGTACTTATCACATATAAAATGAACCTCAAGCGGGGAATATTTTTAAAACTGCTAATCAATATTGTATCTACTTATCTATTGAAAATTGTTTTGAAACTGTTATTTTATTTACACATATAAAATATAAAACACTTTAAACGCCACAATAACGACAACGATTTCGGGCTAAACGTGATGTTGAACAGTGATAGATAGTTCTTGTTAAAATTATTTTGAGAAACTTAGATACTTTTTTTATTATTCGAGTAGATTATATACGTTATAGATGTCACCATTACTTTCTTGTAAGTTGCAGACTCTATCGAGTCATCAAAAATATTTAATAAAATGTGTGTGACGTAACAATCAATTTCGAATACCTAATATTCATACTTATGTAACATAACAATTACGTTATTATATTCTTCACTTTTTGAAAGTTTAATTTATATAATAGTAATTCAAAACCTTTCAGTCTTAAAGACTTGTTGCGTTGCTCCGTATAAAAACCGTTTAACCAAAAAAAAGTACAATTTATGTTTGAGGCCAGCCACCAACCACCTATCGATTACAAAAGTTTACACGCACGTTATTTAACTAACCGTTCGCATTAGATCCTCCTAAAATCGCCGATAATAGCGTAGGCCCGCTTCAGCGTTTGCGTTCATGAAAAACTTAAAGGCTTGGTTTCGTGTAGGTGTTCGATCAATCAGTGTTACACGACATTCGCCCGGATGTCGTAGTAGACATTGTCTTTTACAACTACTTGAAGTCAGCACATTACGTAATCTATCCAGATGAACATTTATCCGTCCTGCTCCCTCAGATAGAGGTGACATATATGCCACGACCGTGGAATCGAGCCAGAAGATAAAGAATTAGAGCGCTCGTCCTAAAACCACGGGCGATTCAGGTAACAGTAACTGCCACTAAAGTGTCTCATCTGCAATTCCCTCTGATAAATTTCTTCGCGATAAATTTTCCCGGACGCTCTACCTCAGTTAATGAAGCTCCTCGCACATCGCTGCACTCCATACTCTAATTTTGTTTTTAATTTCTTGAATTGTTTCGTTCCTTTTGAGAGCGTTTGCCCCGTTGTTATAACAACGATTTATCAATAACGATTTCGATTTCTGTCAGTAATACTTTCATTTTATAACTAGCAAATTGTGATAAGGGTGATTTTATTTTGAAGACGAAAATGAACTGTTCAGGTGAAAAAGGTCACTTCGAACAGCCTATGAAAACCTCCGATTTCTATCGGACGTGCAAATTGCCAAAGCGATTCGAAAATCCAACTTGGTTTTATGGGTACGGTATTCAACAAAAACCAGCAGAACACCCTTTCTATAGAACTACTACCGGAGATTATGGAAGGTACATATTTCCTATATTTTTATGCTTTTTATAGTTAATCAAATTATTTTAGATATCCTCCGACCGTACATAGCGTTCCCACTTCTTTCTTCCCTAATAATCAGGAGTTTAGTAAAGCTTTGTCGAAAACGGGAATGTACCGGAATTATTCTTTAAATACCGGCATGGACACCAGCTACGTTTAAATGGTAATTTGCTTTTTTGAATAATCAGGTGCATTTATAAAATACGAATTTTCAATTGCATAAATTAAACAAATATAGATAAATTATCAAAATACTTGGTATAAAAAAAGTATGTTGGAAAAATTGTCACATCTGATGAGTCAATAAATGAAAATTTAAAATTTTTGTCGTTCTATTTATTTTGTCGTTTAGTTTGGTTTGAATTTGTAATTTTAATTAAACAAATATCGTTGACATTTTAGTTTGATCAATTCTTTAGCACATTCATTTAAAGAATGAATAACGGTTTATGCTAAATACGTACACGTTATTAAATGCAAAGCTTAAATGCGTTCCCTGTTCGCTACAAAGATGAATTTTGTGGATATCGGAAGGACTGCTTTAATTTTTTTAACGACAACAGTAATAATTGTTTGTGATAGTGATAAATCGTTTGTTAGAAAAAGAAGATCTTACTTCGTGTTTCCGAGGGGTGGACAGTTTAAGGTGAATATAAAAATTCTTGCGCGACTATTGTTCTATATATATGTATGTGTAATACAATATTATATTAAAATATACAGGGTGTCCCAAAACTGGACGATCAAATGAAGCGAAAAGTCATTTGCAACCAAACTAACCATATACGTGGTTGTCCAATTGTTGATGGTTCAAAAGTTATTGCAGAATTTGTATTTTTCTGCGAAATCGCCGAGTACAAGCATTAACAGATTATTATAAACAAAATATGAACGATTTGATCGATATTTTATTGTAAATATGTTTTTAAAACTTGCAATTTTGGAATAAAAGCATTTATATAAACTCTGTTATCGTCAATCAAACAACAATGGTTTCGTGAACACGCGGTTAGTTGGATAATCAAAACTTAATCATTTTTGGTTTACATTCATGATAAATAAAAGTTTCCAAACCAATGCAATAAGTGTTTTGATATAACATTAGGGAAACTAAAGGTGCACCACTCCTAAACATTTTTACTTACAAACGTTTTAGGGGATAACTTTAAAATTTTTATCTTTATTTTCGGATTCCTCAAATATTGTACAAAAAAAAAGTTGTCTAGTTTTGATAAATTAAGACATATTCGAGAAAAATGTAATTAAAGGGTAAAATATGCAACAATCTAACTAACTGTCACGCACGCCGTATACCAAAGAGGAGGTTATTTTACGTTAAACATTTTAGTATCAATCAAACAATTCATGTTTGTGTCATTATATTAATCATGTGTTAATGCTTTGCACTAGGCGATTTCACAGAAAAATACAAATTTTGCAATAACCCAATCAACAATTGGGTAACCACATAACGTTGCAAATGACGTTCCCCATTTTTGAGACACCCCCATATAGATACAGGGTGTTTAAAAAAGGTCGAAAGATTTAAGGGCATATACTACTGATCAAAAGTAACAAGAAAGTTTCAATTAATGTGACCGAAAACTAACGCAAAAATCACTGTATCTGCGCAACGGTCGGTTTTCGGACACAGTACCATATATATGCCCTTAAATTTTCCGACCATTTTATAAGTAATCGTATAACAAATGAATTTTAGGTCCGCGCTTAAAATGGTAACACTGGTATCCTGAAATTTCAGTCTCGGTCGGTTGTGAAAAGATAAAGGCATCTTGTGCACAATTGGCTGCACTCTATCGATACATGCGCTGTCAGATTTCGTAAAACGTACGTTAATTCTCCAGTCTGAATGTAATACATCCGTTACTACAGGAATGCTAATCGTTTTGTCAAGAACGTCTCCGACATATGAGTCAAAAACGTACCCAAGTTTCTTTTGTATTACCGCATGATGTGGTAGCGAAAAGCTTACCTCGCTTTTGTTCATTTTCGTTGGTTTACGTGCAATAGTTACGTACTTTAACTTATTTTTATGATTCTATTAATTTTTTAATAGTTATCGTTAGAACAAGTTCCTTCTGATGTCGTGCATTAAAGTGATTTCGAGTTTTATTAACCAAGAATATTTCTAACGATATTTTATTTATTGTTTGCGTATGTACTAGTTCTTATTGATAATACATAATAAACGCGAAGCAGTAAAAAGTACGCAAATTCCACTGAAAGACGTCGAATCAAAATTATAATCTAGCGCTATTTAAGCGTGCACTCGTTATTTTGGCATTAGAAAACAACAGTAACAAAGTTTTGCCTCGAAAGACGAAGCATACAATTTTAAGCATTTGTACGTTAAAACGTTAGATAATTGTCCATACAAAACGTGGAATGCTTTTCACGAAATCTTTAATTGGAAATTGGGACTTAGCCAATAAACTTTTGTAACCTATATAGTTTGTTGTCGCAGTAACTTGCCATTCAATATTAACACAGTGTTTCCGCAAGCGCCCTATTCGCCGGATATGTCACCCTGTGACTTCTTCTTGTTCCCCAAACAAAATTGGCCGTGAAAGGAACGCATTTTGAATCCATAACTGACATCCAGACCGCCGTGACGAGGGTACTCCAGGACATTCCAGTCGAAGCCTTCCAGAAATGTTACGAAAGCTGGAAGAAACGTTGGAACCAGTGTGTAGTTGTGGGAGGGGAGTACTTTGAAGGGGATCACATCAATATACCTTAATTTTTAAATATACGTATTTTATGGACTTAGTCTCATTACTTATTGGTCAGACCTAGTATATGCCCTTAAATTTTCCGACCATTTTTTTAAGCATCCCGTATAACAAAAGAAGGTAAGGTACCAGCATTAAAATTAACGGGTGTCCAAAAAGTCTTTCAGTCGTGGTTGGTTGTGAAAAGATAAAGGCATCTTGTGCACAATTAGCTGCACTTTCACATGCGGCTGTCAGATTTTCTCTAAAACGTACTTAACCAGTCGAATTAATACATCCGTTACTACAGGAATGCTAATCGTTTTGTGCAAGAACTCTCCGACAACGAGTCATAAAAAGTACCCAAGTTTCTTTTGTATTACTGCATCATATGGTAGCGAGAACAGCTTACCTCGCTTTTGTTCATTTTCGTTGGTTTAGTGCAATAGTTACTACTTTAACTTATTTTTATATTCTAATTAATTTTTTTAATAGTTATCGTTAGAACAAGTTTTTGATGTGGTGCATTAAAGTGATTTCAGTTTTTTTATTAACCAAGAATATTTCTAACGATATTTTATTTATTGTTTGTGTATTACTAGTTCTTATTGATAATACATAATAAACGCGAAGCAGTAAAAAATACGCAAATTCCACTAAAAAGACCGTCGAATCAAAAATTATAATTAGCGCTATTTAAGCGTGCACTGTTATTTTTGGCATTAGAAAAAAAACAGCTAGTAACAAAGTTTTGCCCGAAAGACGAAGCATACAATTTTAATGGCATTTTTTACGTTAAAACGTTAATAATTGTCTCATAACATAAAAAAGTGGCATATGGACTTTTTGCACGAAACTCTTTCAATTGGAAATTGGGAGACGTTAGACACAATAAACATTTTGTAATAATATATAGGTTTGTTGGTGCAGTCAACCCTGGCCAATTTCCAATTATTTCAACCAATTAGAATTTTAGATTTTGACAGTTGACTTTATGTATGTGAATATTATTCATATTTACCGTAACTTAGTCGTATAGACGTCTGCAGGCGCCGGTCATGTCATTTTTCAACATTAAATATTTAAAAACGTCTTTATTCACGCGACCTTTCGTGTGTTAACTATCGAAAATCAAGTGACGTTTATTTTAACTATCGAAAACCTCGTTTGTCAAGTTAAATAATTTGTTAATATGAATAATGTCGGAAATATCGTGTCTACCAGGTTACGTTGAATATCGGTCAATATGGATCGATTTTGAAATCTTAACTGATTAATTTAATTTAATACTGCCACAAAAAAATATGACATACACGTCGTGTTTGTTTTTAAATAAACAGCGCAAAAAATCTGTCATGTCGTTTTTTTTTAACGCGTGTCATTTACAATTAGTATTTAACAAGACTAGACTTTATGAAATTGTGTGGCAAACGGCCTAAATTCTAGAATTTCCCACCGGTAACCCAAAACTGTTTATGCGATATTAAGTTAACCACCAATTGAAGTCGAATGCTTTTTGTGTACAAAAGGTTGATTATCTGGACATTTAATTCTTGCATATCGCGTTCGCAGGTTTCTCTGTTACGATAAAGTGCTTACTTACTTTTCTATGTCGATAACCGTACACGGTGCAGAAAATAATATATTTTTTACGTATATACAAATTATACAAATCGATAACTTCAACGTATACGTCTAACAAAACCATAATTTAATATAAAGCTAGTAGATGGGTAGTTGTTTTTTTTTATACAGTAAATACAGGGTGTTCATTTATTATCTCATTGCCCGAGTAACTTGTTACTACTATAAAAGCTTCGGGATCGACTAAATTAGCAAAATTTAGTTAAACCAAACGCAGATTTGACGACACGAAATCATCATGTTTTGTTTTGCTCCTAAAGTTGTTTCGAAAGGTTATTAATTTAAATGTGAATTTTAAAGTCAGTACCTGACAAGGCCTTATATATTTCAAAAGTTGTACAACAGCAACCAATATGACTTTTTTCGAGGATAACTAATTGACCTGTTTACGAACAATTTTTTTTTCAAACGACCGAATTTTTCTTCTAACGATGCCTATATGTGTATATTACCTTTGCTAACGATAGTAACTGTATCTGATAAATACAACAACTCAGGTACCTTACCATTCAAGATATTTAGTATTAAGGTATTTATTTATTTATTTATTACTACAATTAATAATAATAATGATGATATCTACTAGTCGTTTTCTCGAATTGTAGAAAATGTATTCAAGTATTAAATTAAAATAGGGTAGTCTAATATGGGAAACCCCGTATAATTAATTATATTAGTTGACCATAGGTACTTCTATACCTCTAGAATTAGGACTCAAACAAAGGATGACGTTAGGCATAAATTTTCAATTTCTATTTGCCGTTGCAAGAAACATCAGCCAAATTCAAGTTTATCCGCCAATTTTGTCGCGAACGATACAAACGCGACTAAGACGTGATTATTCACGAAGTGACAGAGCTCTCGCGTACCTGGGAATTGAATCAATTATGGAGAGGTAAATACTTTTTTCTCGTTTTATCCTAACTCGTAGTTATGTAACTATTTTACAAATTCTAAATTTCTAAAATCTTTCAAAACTTTAAGTTTACTATTAATATAATTAAGAAATGTATTAACAGCAGGTAGGTACGTGCGCATCTATAACGACGACGTCGCGTTTTATTTAATAATAACGTAGAATTTTATTTCTGGGTACCTGCGTACAGCCGGGTGCAAAATTAATGCCGTGAATCACGAGCATTGAGCGGACAATACACAACATAATTAACAAATCTAGGAAAAGTTGTTCTTTATGCTGTGTGTGCGCAACGCTCGCAATCAGCGATATTAATTATGCACCCGACTGTACAAACACAGGGTATTTCAAAATAACAATTCCTATTCCCTAATATTTGTTAGATGTGATATAGGACATGTAATTAAACACTTTTTTGTAGAAAAATAATGTCGGGAAATGTTTAGTTTCTGAGATACAGAGTGTTAAAATTCACGAAAAGAATAGTAAGTACATTGGTATCTCGGAAACGAAGCATTTTAGAACTTAAGTCTATATGGGCTTTTTTAATGTCATGCTTACTGTTACTTTCCAAAGTTTAGAAACGGTATTATGAAATAAACTTTTTTATTAACGCACGCTTAAATGTATATGGAATGGAATTTTCTTGTTTACCACGAAAACGACGCGGCTCACGATAAATAAGTGGCCTCGCTTTTACAAAATACACTGAAAAATTTCAAAATGCCGCCAATTGTTCAATAAATTCAATGGCGTAGAAGTTTTAACTGAAAAACTGCGACAGTTCGACGTATCTCCGGAAACTAAGTATTTCCGAACATTACTTTATTACAAAAAAGTGTTTAATTACATATCCTTCGTCACATCTGAAAAGTAGGAATGGTTATTTTAAAACACTCTGTATACAACTTATTTTAAGTAGTATTACCTCTAGTGCCTGTATTATTCGTGTTATAATATTAATTTATTCAAATGTTCTTCAAAATAAAATCGAGATAATTTTCTAAATAATATTTCTAATAACTGATGGATAATTCAATACTCTTTTTGTATAGTATAAAATAGGTAGGTATCTATCTATCTAATTTTAATTAGGTATTCGAACTAAAAAAGAAAATTAAAAACAATTTTTGAAATGTCGAGAAATAAATATTTAACTGTGGATAATTCGAAATGTGAAACATTCGCAATGCTCACATTACAAAGCTATCGACGGGAATAACTGCTGTAGAACAGCTAATAATTTCCGACCTGATTTCTGAACAATAAAAGGAATTAGGAACAGAAAGCTTAAAATTGAATTCGGCTAGGTCCATCTTTTAAACAATAGCTTGCCTATTGTAATAGTTCCATTTCATATATTAGGTAATTATTTAAGTATTAAAATGTTTCGAAAAATGTTAGGCCGCACTAAAACTGTATTAATATAGGTGCGTTGTTCAAAATATCAGAAAAGCAAAATTAATAGGTAGATAAAAATTACCGATTTCACAATCCATAAAATATTCATTCGCTTTGAAATACATACATATTAAGGTGCTGAAAAAGTCAAAACAAATTCTCACACGCCGTTGAACGGCACTAACTGCAAAGTCGTTAAGAAACAATGACAAAAAAAGCCTTCGCGGAACAGTTAGCTACAGTTACTAGATTTTGAATTGCATCGTATACACAAGACAGGTTTCATTTTTAAATAAAACGATATTTTCTGAAACTTAAAAATATTAATATGCATTCACCTTAAAAAAGAGTTTCTGAAAAGCGTCGCAAAATTAGATAACCAAAAGTTTCAAAGCCAATAATAAGTATATCTACGAGGTCTGACCAATAAGAGATGAGACAAGTAATGAGACTGATTTTTTAGCCGCGCTTGTGGTAACACTGCGAACCTGAAACTTCGGTCGGTTAATCTCCCATCCCTCCTCTATCGATACATGTGCTCGCGACTTTCGTACGTTCTTTAGTTCTCCAGCTGTGTTTTCGACAACGTGTTTGTAAGGCGTGTCACGAATATGGAACGACGTAATATTGAACAGCGGTACGCGATTAAATTTTGCGTTAAACTCGGCGATTCTGTTACGGAAACGTACGGTAAATTGGTCAAAGTGTTCGGTGACGAAGCCCTGAGTCGTGCTCAAGTGTTTCGATGGCATAAAGATTTTAAAAATGGTCGTGAGAGCGTCGGGGCTAAACCGCGAAGTGGGAGGCCGGTTGAAGCTCGAACTGACAACAATGTTCAGCGTGTGCGCACTCTCGTGCATCAAGATCGGCGGCTAACCATTCGAATGTTGGCCGATGAACTTAATTTGAAACGAGAAACCGTCAGAAAAATTTTAACTGATGATTTGTCCATGAAAAAGCTGTGTAGAAAGATGGTACCGAAGAACCTTTCGGCGGAGCAAAAACACGAGCGAATGTCCATTTCACAGGAGTGTCTGCAACAGGTTGAAGCTGATCCAACTCTTCTCGATCGTGTAATTACTGGTGATGAAAGTTGGTATTTTCAGTACGATCCCGAAACAAAACGGCAAAGTCAACAGTGACTGTCTCCTGGTGCAGCCAGGTCGAAGAAGACGAGAATGAGCAAATCAAAAGTGAAAACGATGATGATTTGCTTTTTTGACAGCAAAGGAATCGTGCACAAAGAGTTTGTACCACCTGGGCAGACCGTCAACCAACATTTCTACCTAAAAGTACTCGATCGGTTGCGAAAACGAGTCATTAGAGTCCGTCCAGAGATTGCCAAAACGTGGATCCTTCATCATGACAATGCTCCATGCCATCGTGCCTTCAATGTGTCGCAGTTTTTGACCTCTAAAAACATCGCAGTGTTGCCGCAAGTGCCCTATTCGCCGGATATGCCACCCTGTGACTTCTTCTTGTTCCCCCAAACAAAATTGACCGTGAAAGGAACGCATTTTGAGTCCATAACTGACAACTAGACCGCCGTGACAAGGGTACTCCAGGACATTCCAGTCGAAGTCTTCCAGAAATGTTACGAAAGCTGGAAGAAAAGTTGGAACCAGTGTGTAGTTGTGGGAGGGGAGTACTTTGAAGGGGATCACATCAACGTACCTTAATTTTTAAATATATGTATTTTATGGACTTAGTCTCATTACTTATTGGTCAGACCTTGTACGCATATAATTACCATAGTACTGATATTCATTAGTCAGTGACAAAATAATATCTTCTATCTAATAAGAACCACCACAACCGCGAGAACCACTTCGAATTAACGATTTAATATTTTTTACGTCTATAAGAGATACTATAATAGTGTTTATAGTGTTTATGTATATATAGTGTTTATTCGAAAGGTTCGCTTGTACTACGTTATTCAAGATAAGTTCCAATACACGTCATCAACAAAACCTCGTATTTTACAGTACTAATAAACTGTAGTTTTTCTTTGCCATGTCGTACGTGTGCACCAGGTAAATCGTCAGCAGAATATGCCACGTTCAAAACTTTAAACCGAACATTACAAATTAATATACGATTTAGTATCTTTTTAGTGATGACGTGCCTCGGAACCTATCTCAAATAACGTATGGGTAACGTAAGTTCTGTTATAGAAAAAAGTGTTTGTGTACTTTTTAAATTAGGTCGAAAAATGCCGACGTTTTTACAAGTTTTAATAGGTTTTTAAACGACTTATTAGCATCCTTTATTGTTTGGTAAACATCGGCGTTTTAACAATTTAAAAACAACGAAATTATTCAGAAGTTATCTAAGTGCGTTGTTAAAATTTCTCAACTATGCATATTATAATCAAAACGATCGCGTTGATCGTTTCACTTCGTACAGTCACCGCCGAAAGTGGAGAAATTTTTAGAAAGAAACGATCTTTTTTTCTTTTTCCAAGAGGCGGACAGTTTAAGGTAAATTAACCATCGGGCGTATTTTAAATTTTATCACGGAGTCTTGAAATTATTTCATTAGTTAGTTACAGGTGTATCGATACCTGTTAAGTTGGGTTTAAAACAAAGCATGACCCTCGGTATAAACTTGCAATATCAGTTCGCAGTCGCTACTAATATTACTCAAATTGAAGTGTACCCTCCCATAATATCTAGAACAATAAAAAATCGATTGAAACGTGAAAATCTTTATAGCGATCGAGCTCTGGCTTATCGCAGCATCGAACTAAATCTGCAAAGGTACCGGACATTTCCTATTTTCGTTAAAACTTCGTTTATAATGTTGATTGGCCGATTGTAATTTACAGATATGGACTGATTGGCCGACCGTGCCTTTTGCGAGCTATATGCGACAATGCCTTCGAATCTTTACATAACGAATCGAACGGATTATACGGTTATCTCTTACACATACTTTTAACGTAAGTTGATGTTATATTTAAAACGCGGTCCTCGACATTATTTCGTTTCAGACCCGATTATGGCGATAATGAAGTTGATGCCGACTTAGATTCTGTTTACTACGAAGCACAAATGGCTGGAAAATATGGAGTACACTGCGAATCTATGTACGACGAATGCCCGTATGGAGAAAGTATTTTAGATACGATTTCGTTTTTGGATACGTAGAAATTCACTTCAACTTAAGAAATTTTTTTTCAATTTGAGTTGTAAGGTCACATGAAATCTAAGTATTCACAACCTATATTTAGTTACAATAAAAAAATGTATTAACTTGTAACGTTAACATAAACGTAATCCAAATGTATCCTATTATTTCGAGTTTAATATTTAATTATCGATTTGCCTAATTATGATTGGAGTATGTAGGTGCTGCGGATCGACATTCTCTACATTTGGTGGTGATATTTCAAATATAATAATATACACCAACACTAAATTGGTTAATAAATAGTAAAAAGTTATACATTGTTGTTCGCAAAATTTAGTAACTATAGCTTATCCGAACCCATACGATATTCACGTCATCAACAAAAAATTACTAGATTGTTTATTTGTGATTCGGTTTAAAGTTTGGAAAGTGACATATCCTATAGATGATTTACTTGCGCACATTAAATGGTATAAAGAAAGACTACAATTTATTAGAACTGTCAAAATACGAGGTACGAAGTGAAACGTCGTCATTGATGACGTGACATCATAATGGTTTGGATAAGCTATACATACCTATCGTTTTCTATGTATTCTAAAATTCTGAAAATCAAGTTTGGTTAGGCTCTTGGATAGCGACTCGCGTCAGTTAGGGTCTTGGTTAGGTTCCCCTCAAACGTTCGACAGTTCAATTTCGCGAACGAAACTTTCTTACGCGCGTTTTCGCGATCGCAGTGGTTGGTGAAATACAGTGAAATATGAAGAGACCACTGCTCAAATAAAACTATTTCAACGCAATAAGATTTTAATGATTTATTGTACCCATTATTTTTTATTAAAACATAGTTGCCACAAAACGAAAATGAAAATACATAACAATTGTAAAAATAAGATTTGTCAACAATCATAGTCTACGTTAATAAATGCATACCTATTTCTAAACGTTCAAGGATATAATTAAATATCGAGCTTTTTGTATTAACCACGCAGCTTATATAAATTTTCAGATAATGATTGTCCTTAAAAGCTTCGCAAGGGCGTTGTTTAATTATAAGTAACATTCATAAACACAAAAGCTTGTTGTTCCTCAAATTAATTTTATCTCGTATCTATAGAATTGAGGTGAATGTCGGTAAAGAAACACCTAACCACACGTTTTAAACTTTTTACAAAAACAACGGAAAATTTTACGAAATGTCCTTTCGTTTTATTGTTTGTTGTATTCAGAATTAGCACCTATTATAAAAGGTTTTATTTATTTTAGAGCGTAGCATTAAATAAATTAAATTACTAAGATATCTGATAAATCTTATGGTTCGCAATGAATTTATTATAAAGATAATAGGTATTTCTATAATAAGGCGTCTATACTTAAATCAAGAAATACGCAATTATTTTATCTACTTAATTGATCACTTCGAAATTGTCTTGATTTGAACAGTTTTAAGGGGAGGGTATATCCTATTCCCGGCGACCATTAGAAATGAATTATATTCTTTATTTTTAAATTCTACAAAATTCTCTCATTTGGAGATTTTTTGCCATCAAATTATCTATCATTTGAGTTTTTAAAATTTAATATAAAATTATTAATAACGAAATTAAAACTTTTGTACACAATTCAAAATCCAATTTAAATTGCGACTTCAATTTTACAATGTATAATGTTCAATACAATATCTAGGAGATAACAAGTTTTGATGAAGATAGCTGACGTAGAAATAGATTTTTTATTGAAAAAATGTTGCGTATAAGTTTACTTTTATGAATAAAATTCAAAATTTCATATATGCGTCAACGTATCAAACTCATGTTTTGTCATTGCCTAGAGAAAGTTTTTTTGTATCATTTAAGATGTCGATCAGGTTTTCATCTTTAATAGAACACGATAATCGTACAAGTGTTTTTATAAAATTTCGCAATTAAACATCGAGGGCTCGCAGAAAGAGAAAGAATGTGCAGACCTCTACAGCTCGGCACGTGGTCTTGTTAGAAATATGTATTACCCAAATAATCCTGACAGATATATAAAGGTTATTAAAAACATTCGAAACTGCAGGTAAGTTTAAAATAGTTAGAAAGCCTCAGAAATTGCTTTTTAAAAATAAAAACGTTATATGTACCTACCTCTGTTACTACATAATTTTTAATAATAATAATAATATGTGTAATAAAAAATAATGTAGTTTGTAATAAACAATATGAATTATAAATCAGCTATTCAAAATTTAAGTATTATTATAAACGGAATGAAATGGTTGCAAATGTTATTAGATTTAAACATAATGTTAAAAATTTCGTTTTGTTTTGTTTTAAATCGCATAGATATACCAAATGTTCACAAAGCCTGGCCCCGCACCATTTTTTCGGAAATTGTTGGGTACCTATATGGAAAAATCGGCGAACACGCACTTACTACTACGCACTCCATTATTTTTAGGGCACAATTTTCGTTGGAAAATGTTTAGGTGTGTAACCTCCGGGAGTGGGAGGTGGAGGTCAACTAAAATATTTCAAATGGAAACGCATTTCAAGTCGTATGTCATTTAAAAGCTTTTAATAAACAACAATTTTTAACGTTGGTCCAAGATCGATACACCAAACAAGTCATGAATGGCAAATACGAGTACCAAATAAAATTTACATATAAGTTGAACAATAAAGAAAAAAGGAACGAGGGAAACGTTTATACTTTGCGCGTACCTGCGCCACCCCGAAAGGACCAGTTTCGATAATCCGCTTACTTGGGTGCGATAATAACTATAGCTTATCCAAACCTATATGATGTTCACGTCATCAACAAAAAGTCACTAGATTGTTTATTTGAAGTTCGGTTTAAAGTTTGGAAAGTAACATATTCTATAGATGATTTACCTGCGCTCATATTAGATGGCATAAAGAAAGACTACAAGTTATTAGAACTGTCAAAATACGAGGTACGAGGTGATAGCACTGTGTGAAACGTCATCATCTAGTAACATTGTATTGATGACGTGAACATCATATAGATTTGGATAAGCTATAGTCATTAGATATGAATCGTTCTCAAAGTACGACCATTGTTCAAAATAAGAATGATGTGGTTTTTGGTTTCCCGTTTATTTAGAATATTTTGCGAAAACTTACTCTCGATCTTAAAGTCGAGTTTTCCATCTCTTTGTAAATTTATCGGTAACCGTATAGGTATTTACTGTGGAAACAGTTGGTCGTGCAAAGTACGGTTAAAGTAAAATTAGATTCTATGGGAAATACCTATCAGATAAATTCACCAAAAGGTGAAAAAATCGGCGGTGAGTTTATAAGTTTTCGCAAAATATTTTAAATAAATGGGGAATGAAAAACCACATCATTCTTATTTTGTAATAACAGGGTCATTAGCGAATTCGAGAAAGGGAATTGTCGAAACTGACAGTTTCGGGGTGGCGCAGGTACGCGCAAAGTAAAATGCATGTTATATTATTTTCAATACGGATAGAAGTAGTGTGTTTAATTATACGTTATTCAAGATAGGTTCCAATTACGTCATTAATAAAACCTCGTACCTATTTTTACATTAGGTACTAATAAATTGCAGTCTTTCTTTGTCATGTTATATGTGTGCAGGTAAATCATCGAATAGAATATGCCACGTTCAAAACTTTAACGGAATATTGCAAATATACAATTTAGCCACTTCTTATTGATCACGTGCATTGAAACCTATCTTGAATGTATAGATTGAGAATTCGAACTATACTAGGCAAATCCGTTCTCAGAAAGAACTTCTACCTGCCAAACCAAACCAAACCAAACGTTTGCGAAGTCGTAAATCAGTAGGTCATAAATAAACCGGGAGCGATAATAAACTTTTAAATTGTCTCTTCGAGGAACTAGTGTTAATATGGTTGTCTATGTATAAGAAATTTGCTATTGTACCATCTATTCAGACGTTTCGCTAAGTTCTAGATACTCTCCTGTTTAAGGAAACATATTATCGTTTGGTATAAGTGCAAAGTTAAAATATTGATCACATTCTGCCCTCTAACGGTGGACGAGTACAACCGATGAAAGGCTTTCTACAGAATTACAGTAACGTACTACAAATGCTCCACTTTAAATTTTATAAAACTTAGGGGTTGCGTAGATGTCGCATCCTCCTCAATTGCAAAATTTAAACCTCTAATTCTCGGTAGTTTACTATAAAATTTAAAAATGTGTTAGAAAATGTAAAAAATAATTTAGCGTCAAGATTGCAAAACGTTGCAATTGCAAATTGTTCTTGACACAAACAACGTAAACATGAAAGAAAATAAAACTGTTATTCTGCGTTGAAAACGCAAAATTGTAAAACTTCAAAGCGCATTCGGCGTCGAAACTAAACTTGAAAGTCGGTAGTTGAGGAAAATGTTTCACATCTTAATCTACAGCTTTTAGTATAATTAACGTTTTAAAACGATGTATACAGTAGGCAAAAAAAGTCATCGGCCACTTGGATTATTTGCCTATTCTTGAAGTTTTTCTTATTAAGAGATATGAAATTCCACTCCAATTCAATTTATTCACTTAAATTACAGTATATTTTCATAAAATAATACATTTCTGACTAAATAATTCAGATATATCTCTTGGTATTCATATTTATTTTAAAAAAATTGGAAATCGGGCGCAAAAAAAGTCATCGGCCACATATCATTTCTTAACATCCTACTTATGTTTCGACGCTTAATCGATGGCTTAAAGAGGTAAGTGTTACGATTCTCGGCCTAACCATTCTTTTTTTCACATATTAATAATTGTTTAAAATAAGTGGAGTGTCATATTATTACATTCCACACGTACTCACTCGAAAAATATTTTACAGTGACAAAAAATGGCTCCAAGAAAAGAAACGACTACCGAAGAACGGGAAATTATCATTAATCTCTACAACAGTGGTAAGAGTGAGCGTGAAATTGCAAAAATTGTATCCAGACCACGATCGACAATCAACTCGATTATTAAGCGCTTTACTACGACCGGTACAGTATTCAACAAATCAAGATCTGGCCGGCCATCCAAAATAAATCGACGATTGCGCAACATCATAATCCGAGAAATAAAAAGAGACCCGAAGATTTCTGCTCCAAAGATAACAACAAATATTGTTGAATCAATTGGAGTGAGTATAACGCCACAAACGGTTAGAAATGTTCTGCACAAGGATGGATACCGTGGTCGAGTATCGCGCAGAAAGTTCTTCGTAAGTAAGAAGAATAAATCGAAGCGAATGCAATTTGCGAATGATAATATAGATAAGCCGCAAGAGTACTGGAACAAGCTTATTTGGTCAGACGAGAGCAAATATCAACTATTTCAGCCGAAAAGAAGAGTTTCCGTTTGGCGTCAGAACGGCACAGCGCTTGAGCCTAAAAATCTTACGCCAACTGTCAAACATGGAGGTAGAAGCGTTATGGTGTGGGGCTGTATGACTGCTTCTGGAGTCGGAAAATTAGTTTTCATCGATGGGACAATGGACCAGTATGTATATAAAAATATCTTAGAAAATAATTTGATGTTAAGCGCCCGTCAACTAAATATTGAAGCGGACTTCGTGTTTCAACACGATAATGATCCGAAGCACACTGCGCGCAGTGTGAAGGACTGGCTCTCCAGAAATGTTCAGAGTGTACTCGAATGGCCTGCGCAATCTCCAGACCTGAATCCGATCGAGCATTTGTGGGATCATTTGGATTCAAAAATACGCGAGCACTCTATCACCAATATCGCTCAGCTGAAATCAATTATAGTAAACGAATGGGAGAAAATTTCGGCGGATGTGACCAAAAAGTTAGTGGAATCCATACCAAGAAGGCTGCAAGCAGTTCTTAGAGCTAAGGGATATCCCACAAAATATTAATTATTCTTCAATATGATGATAAATTGGACCAATTCTCAACCAAGTGTCATTAAATTATATGTGGCTGATGACTTTTTTTGCGCCCGATTTGCAATTTTTTCTTAACGAATATGAATATTTATTAATATATCCGAATTATTTAGTCAGAAATGTATTATTTTATGAAAATATACTGTAATTTAAGTGAATAAATTGAATTGGAGTGGAATTTCATATCTCTTAATAAGAAAAACTTCAAGAATAGGCAAATAATCCAAGTGGCCGATGACTTTTTTTGCCTACTGTATATATATATTACGCAATTGACTATAACTTCAACTAGATACATTAATAAAAATACAGAAATATTGTAAATAAGATTTGTATATGTAAAGAGACTTGGAAAATATTTTACAATGATTCGCATCTAATTTTCTTAAGAATTAAGTTAAAACTTTATCAATAGGTTTCAAGTCGTATTTAGAGCAGTTTTCAGATTATTTTAAGGGTATCGAAATAGATAGGTGCCTACTTAAAAGTTAATAAACTAATTTATTAGAAAAATATAAATCAAACGTAATTTTGAAAAATGATAGTAATGTTTTTCTTGGACGGTAAAGATTATTAAATTTAATTTAATTTAAAAGGTAGGTAAGTAATAAAATCGAGTATCTACTTATTCGATAGTTTCCTTTATAGGTAAATGCATTTAGTTAACATAATTTCCCGCGGGAATGGACACGACTACCTATATTCTTTCTTAAAAAAAATATAGTTACCTACCTACTGAACTTTAGACAATACTTTACCAATGTGGTCGTTAATAATAGTTTATTTTTATACATTTCTAATTAAATTAAATGATTATTTATAATATTCTTCCATATTTATTGGAAATATGTAATTTACAAAATTGGCACAATAGAAAATTCTGTATCGAAAGAAATTTATCAAGAATAACACGAATAACAGATTGCTAAAATTATTTTATTTTGTTAAAATATTCGTTAAGTGACAATTTATATAAAAAAAAATGTAAATATGTAGTTCATCCCAATTTTAATTCAGATGCATTTCTCTGGAGCATAAATACCTACCTTAAAATAGTTTTATTCCAATTATAGAAGTTTAAAGCTCAAACATCTTTCAAGTTGGAGGATAAAAAGACTTAAACAAACGTTGTGTACCTTATGTACTCTATATTTTTTACCATAGCCACGTATAGTAAATTTCATTCTATAGAATTTTATAGAGCTTTTAAAAGATTTTGCGCTTTTTAGTTCGTCGAAATTGACTGTGGTGTATCGTTTGTGAAATATACCCTTCAACGACGACACCATTTTCTCCCTTAACAGCACAATTTTAAAGCAGCGAGAACTAAACAATTTCCATAAACAGGACAAGTTTGTAAATAAAAAAAGCACATTTGCAACCTTTGTTATAAAAATTATAAACACGCAGTAGCTAACAATCGAACAAAAATGTCAAAGAAAAAATTATGGGCACTTACAAGAATGACTTTATTTTAGAATTAGACTATTTAAAATAGTTAATTGAATTATTTTAAAATGTCAACTAACATTAAAAAACTGAACAGATTCATCACGCGCAATTCGTCAAAATAAACCGTAGAGAGCAAGGAATTAAAAGTTCTTCAAATTATCCGATAAATTGTCCGATAAATCGCCTGTGACGCCAAGATAAGTAGATATGTAATTATTAACTTATCAGATAAAGTAAAATATTAGTTTTTCATAATTAAATAAGAGAACGATTTTTATAAATATGAAATAAACTTCAATGTCGCGTTAATATTAGATTTTTTGCAGTAAACTAGTTTTTTTTTTGACTGGTTGGACAATTTTGAAATCTTTCTGATGATGTAATTCAGTTGGATGTGGAACGTCTCCGAATGTGCGGTTGGAAGGACGAAATTGATTTCTTGGTCTATCGCTTTTTCCAATTTGTCGCTTTTATTTTATGCTTACAAAATATTTGATACAATTTGTTCGTCTATTGTTAAATACTCAACTAAAGGTAAAGATTTATATTATTTTTGTTTGTAAAACGTGCTGTAATTAATTTAATTATTAATACATTATGGCTCTCGAGTTGTTTTCATTTAGTTAAGTATATAATTTGTTGTTATTTTGTTTGATAGGAAGAAATACAATATCTACTCCTACGTTAATATTTATTTCTAAAATAACTTGGAATTTGAAGTAAACGATATCTAGGTAATATGGATACCCACCAATTTTCAAAGTTTCCACTTAACCCAAACGAATAAATGTGTGTATTTAAATTCTGTTAATAAACCTTAATTTAAGAACACTATAATTTTCTATATAGGTAATAAATAGGTACGCAAATACGTGAATTTCTCAATATTAATGTATATTATTCATAAATAAGTTGTATTAACTTTAAAGTATTAATATTAAATTATATATATATATATATATATACACCTAATTAAATTAAAAATTTCATTGGAATATTATGAACATTTATTGAACAACAAAATAAAATCACATGCAGTCAAAGCTCTTTATTTCCGGAAAATAACTTCCGCAAATACGTCACGAATACGGAATGGGAAAATGAATGGAAGCTCACCGGACGCGTTCGAAGAAAATTAATTATTAATAAAAGTGTCGTTAAAAAAGTCGTTGTACCTATTTAAAATTAACAATCGAAAACAACAACGGATCGAAGATTTTTTGAAAGCCTAACAGTTCCTTCACCTAACGCTTTTTTATGTTTAGTGTAAATGTTTTTATTTGCCGTAAATTCTTTTTTTAGTTAACGCTTTACGATTAAGCAACTTTTTAAAATCATCTTTATTTAAATTATAATCTTTTAATTTAAGCGAAGTAAACGAATTATTTTTTTCTTAATATTCAAGAACTCACCTATCTACTTATGTACGTTGTTTAACAACTGTATAGGTGTATAAAATCTTATATTAGAATATAGAATGAAATCTAAAATGAAATTTTAACTGTGAACACAAATTACTGTGAATTAAAAAAAAATGGTTAAACATTTTTAGTCCACGAATAAGGGAGCTTATTTAACTTTATTTGAAATAATAATAGTCTTGAAATTTTTTTATTTCACGTTTACCTATGTATGTTATTATGTATTTTAAAATGATGAATGTTTTCCTTTCAGAATGTTCATTAACGCGAATTTTCTTAATTGAAGACTTTATTATAATTTTGTAGTTTAATTTACATGTACCTATATTGTTACATCTTGATGATGGAAATTAAATACGTTCACAATGTCAACATGGAGTTTGTGTAATTATAATGTGTTTCCGCTACAAATGTTGAATTCATTTACGAACGTAACGTAAAACAAGAGGCCCCTTTCCTTTTACAAACTTTCTCAGATAATCTCGCTTCAGACAAATTAAATTTTGAAAATGTAGATACAGGTTAGTTTTAGTAAGTAATCTTATCTTATGATTATACGTAAAATATTCTCTCTAAAACATCGCCAAGTGTTTTATATAAAGTACCTACAACATAATAAGTAAAATATAAAGTTTCATACATATGTAATTCAAAATCTACCTTGTAAGTAATTAAACATTATTTACAGTAAGTAGTTAAACTAGTTATTTCTCTGACGAGGTATGAACAAAAAAAATAAACCGTTTTACGCCAACGGTATTTTAGCAAGGTAGATGGCGATGGAAAGCTGCAACAATAAAATTACACACTGACACCATGTCTTGCAGCTCGAAAACAGACGACCTTCGGGAAAATGTGTATTAAACAACCCCCATTTATTTTTTTATTTATTCCAATATTTTTTTTAATTTATTTATTCCAATCCCAAAGAAAAACAACGTGAAAACATGTAATGACTTTCGATTAATTATCACGATGAGTCACACCCTAAAACTGTTGCTAAGAATTATACAAAATAGAATCTACCAAAAATGTGAACTTATGATTGACAACTCACAATTTGGATTTTGAAGTGGCCTAGGTACGAGAGATGCCCTTTTCAGCATGAACGTTATGTTACAGAAATGCAGAGAATTTCAAAAAACGATTTATATATGTTTGATAGATTTTGAAGAGGCCTTCAATAAGGTCCAACGCGTGAAATGAATCAAGGCTCTGGCAGACATTAGACTGGATGAAAAGGATATCAGACTTATAAAGAACATTTATTGGAATCCAATCGGCGGTAGTGCAGATAGGGGAAAAGCAAACGAAAGAATGCCCAATAAAAAGAGGTCTTAGGCAAGGATGTGTTCTCTCCCCGATTCTGTTTAACATATATTCAGAATGCATATTTCAAAATGCTTTATGGGAACGAACAGAGGGTGTAAAAATAAAAATAGTTATAAATAACATAAGGTACGCTGACGATACCGCCATACTAGCTGAGAGTATAGAAGACCTCCAGTTACTCATTAACAGCATAAATGAGGAATGCGAAGAAATGGGATTAAAAATGAATATCAGTAAAACTAAACTCGTGATAATAAACAACCCACCTGGAAATAGAGCGCAATTAACAATCGATGAAGCTGCAATAGAACAAGTTACAAGATACAAATATTTAGGCTGTTGGATAAACACTGAACTAAATCCTGACGAAGAAATTAAAATCAGAATAGAATTAGCAAGGAGCACCTTCTTAAAATATAAATTTATGCTCTGTAATAATCACTTACAACTTCCACTAAAACTAAAATTTATTAAATGCTACGTATGGTCCACGTTAATGTATGGTATGGAGGCGTGGATATTGAAAAAAACAATAACGAATAAGATTGATGCATTTGAAATGTGGATATACAGACGTATTCTGAAGATTGCCTGGGTAGAAAAGATAATTAATGAAGAGGTACTAAGAAGAATAGGAAATGAAAAATAATTAATGAGTACAATAGAAAGAAGGAAAACCGCCTATTTCGGACATATATTAAGAAACGACAAGTACAAACTGCTTCAAACAATAATAAAAGGAAGAATAAACGGAAAGAGAAATGTAGGAAGGAAAAGATTATCTTGGTTACGAAACATACGAAATTGGTCTGGAATGACAGCAGAGCAACTGTTCCAAGTTGCCGAAGATCGAGATCTGTTTAAAAAAGTGATAACCGACCTCTGAAAATGAAGATGGTCTAGAAGAAGAAGAAGATTTATTTTTCATCGTTCTATCGACCCTAGCAATATTGCCATATTTTGTTAAAACACCCTGTATTCCATGTTAATTCGGAACATTCACTCCCCACTGTGCTGGAGAAATAGAATATTGGAAAAATTTGATCCCAAACTCACAACTAATTGGAAAATGTTACAACAACAAAAAGACCAAGAACTGGTGAACATGTCCACGACTGGGTTTCTACTACATTGAAATTTTGTAGCAAGGTAGTTTTTAAGTCTGATTAAAGAATGGAAAACCCGATTAGGCAATTCCAGACGCGAACCGCAAATTGATTAAAATTGCAGAAACAAAAAGAGGAGCGCCGTGTCCGGGAAATGGTGGAAAATCTATTGGGAGGATATAAACCATATCAAAATAATGCCACAAGTCCCACATACATTTTTTTCTTACGGCGCTCTGCCGTTGAGATATTCACCTCCAAAGGTGGTGAAACTTTGAAGTACGAAACCTCTTGCGGCGACCACCTATCTAAAGCGACCTACATCTAGCAACAGTTTTAAAACAGCCTATTTGTTAAGGTTTGTTATTCTTTAAGACGACCACTCTCTAACCCGACCGCGACCGTCAAATGTTTTGTATAAGCGACCGCTTATTTCGAAAATTAAGGTTTTAGAATCAGCGTATCAGCAAATCTCGATACTGACGTTGAATTTAATTAAGATGAAAAAAATTAAAATGTGGAGGATTGACAGAAAGAAATTCTTGTCACCACAACAATCCGAACCGCGCCGAAGAAATTTTATCAGAAGAGGAGGATGAATCGTCGGCTGTGCCCCTAGGAGAACGTTAATCGTTTTTTTTTATCTTAGCGAGAAACTTACAAGGGAAAGGAGCACATTTTAATAAAGTTAATGGCAAAATTTGATTTTGTAGCATTAATTACGCGTAACGGTGGTAATCTACAAAATGAAATTAATTAATTTATAAAAAAAACGCGAATACGGTCTATTTTATTAAAATCCCATATAAAAGTTGTAACGTTGTCTGCATTTGTTTTTTACGAGTAGGTACAGTTAAATACATTGCAAAAATCGTTTCGCTGTATCCCGTAAAGTGTATTTGTATTTTATATAGGTACCTATTATTCTACTTGTTGGTAATACTAAGAGCCATAAATTTCAGTTTTTGCTAATGCCAATCCCGCTTTGTAATTTATGCGCTCAATTCAGTTCATTTTCCACAACTGTTAACATGCCAGTAAACGCGAACATGTCCTCACAGTTGAATAAAAGCTCGAATGCTCTAGGCTTATCGTATTTACATCAAAGTATGCAGTTCGAGAAGCTAGCTATCTTTAAATTTTTCATTTTTTCATTCAAAAATCGAATTGAATAATATTTAAATAATTGGCGTAATGATGAGTATCGATTAAATTTTTTTTTCTGCAAATGGCGCACTCTACGACGCCGTAACGGTTTAAAAAAATACACCCAGCATCATATTACATCGGCAAGTATCTATTTAATAAAAGGGTGGCTAAAATAAAAATTAACGTTTCACGAGAAAAACCCCGATTGCAATACGAGTGAGTGTTGGGAAATACATAAAATAGGTACGTTCCTAAAGGTTAATTAATGCGAATGATTTATGACCGCGGAAGGGTTGTTTTTTTTTCTCTGAGCAAACGAAAATAATTTTACTTTCAAATCAAATTAAAAACGCCAAAGTAATGCGGGACCATAGGGCATCTGGAATAAAAAACTTAAATGCAGAATCAACTATTTTATAGCGGGAACGTGCGGTGAAAAATAAACCCTGTTGAGTAGTAATAAAATTTATGGACAAATTATACAACACAATGCGGCAGTACAATGTGTAAGAGATAATTTAAATTCTAGTCATTTGAGAGGATAACAAGTGGCATTGTTAGAATGGCAATGGCTATGGCCGTGTTAACAGGTATCCTAGAACACTAATTTCTAATTTCCGTGACCATCTTCGCACTACTCGGCGGTAAAGGAATGCTTTGATACAAGGCGATAGATTACTGTTCGCTAGTGATATAGATGGATCTTAAATTCCTTTAATAGTTTTTAAATGGTGAGAAACCTAACGTCAATGTACTGACAGAAATTCGCCCTTTGATTTGTTAAACGTAAAAACAAGCTGTTTTGGTGACAAAAAAATAATCTGTTTAATTATGATAGTATTTAGTATTACCCATTTAAAATATTTATATAGTATCTAGATAGTGTTTAACATTTCCAGTAAAGTAAACCCCGCATTTTATGTCATTCATTAAAACAATTTTGAATAATTTTAATAATTGATGCGCTTATATGCAAGAGCTTTGCCAAAAGTTTTGATAATTTGGCGATTCTGGCAAATGTAACAGTGTCACTTCCTAAAAATAATAGGGACAATAAATTTAAATAGCGTGTCTTTTATTTTTAAGCGTACAAATTTTAATTTTGATTTAAGTATTGTTATACACAGTAAAGTAGTAAATATTGTTAACGGCCGATACGAGTAATATTCGGTAAATAAAAAATGCTCGCGTTTTGTGCTTTAGAAATATCTGCATTTTATTGTATTGGAAGACGATGACGTTAATGTTTTAGTTAATATTAAACAATTTACATTAATATATAATGTAAATAATGCCGGTAATATTTCGAAGATTTCGTAAGATTTCGAAAAATGATTAATATAAAATATGTGTTCGTTGATGTTAAATAATAAAATATACTGGACATCTTGAGAGTAAACGAATTTTCAATTTTACGCTAAAACAGCTAAAATCACTTGTTTGCAGTGTGACAACAAGAGCAAATTTCAGTGAATAACTCTATCGTAATTATCGTTAATAACGAACGTTTGCCGTTCACAAATTGCCCTTCTAAAATATATTTGTATTTTTATAATAATTAGGTAATTTCTGGCAGTTATAAATTAGACTCTTAGTATCGCGTAGTATGCTTCGACTAATTAACAATTAACGTTCACTTTTAAAGTTAATTAGCATTTAGTATTTGGAAAGGTCGATCGGAAATGAAAAAGTTTACCTAATTAATTAAAAGTCATTTTAACAATTAAAAATTTATCGATAATTTAATTAAAGGGCAATGTCAGGGTGCAATTTAAAAATAATACGTTTTAAAAATTGGCGAACATTTTCTGCCTAAAGTTCCGTTTTCGCGGGTCGATCTGGATCGAACGACCGACTTAAACCCATCGCACAACGTAGGGTATGGCACGTGAATTATTTTAATAAAAAGGACACAATTTAAATAATGTACTCCTAAATTAAGTACTTTAAAAATCCATCCCTTAATCCTCGTTTAATAGTTTAATCCGTGTATCCATGTTTATTTTTTATTATTAGGACGTTGAGACGATATAAATTAAATAAAAATCAAATTAGCTGTGTACTAGAGACGAAAATATACCTTGTTATTCCTGTGGTTGTTAGATCGGAATAGGCGAGATATAATAAGAAAGGCCAATAAATAAAGCCCCTATTGTGTATTCTAATAATAACAAATACATAATATCATAAAACTTTACAGATTGATATTTTAAAACGATTCGAATCAGATGTTGCCAGCCCAGCGGCTAAGCCGCGCACAATCGAAACAAATTCTTATTACCCTACCATAAAGTTCTTATTATACATTTCTCCAATTTATTGGAAAGTCCGTTCGAATTCAAATTATATGAAAATTGACAAATATCGAAATTGATAAAGTAACTCTTTTATGGAACACAAAAAGTTGCATACAAAGAGCTAACCGAGCGCACTGTAGAGTACCTACTTATTTTAATTTTGCAATTTTCATTTTAGCATTTATGTACAATAAAACAATAGACCTGTTTAACGACTATCTGTACCAACATACGATTTTAATGGTTCTTCTATACGGGGCGTTTCCTAAGTGCTATCCATAACTTCAGGGTGCGATTCCTTATGGCATTTTAAGGAAAAAGTCCCAATAAACATGTATCCGGAAGCGCTTACTTTCCGAGATATGGCGTGTTGAAATTAAAAAAAAAATCGTTATTCGGACACTATATCAGGTCACAGGTATATCAGGTGATCTCGTTCATTTGGCCTAACTCCGTTAATCCAAGTATGGTCTAGAAATAATTATACATTCTATCAGGTAAGCTTATATGTGATGGAATTCACAGAAAAATTGAATAAACTGGAGAACGGAGCTTGGACCTCGTTTGGGGTGCGGTCAAATCTTTTGAGCAACAAACGATCAACGGGCTACAAGGAGATCATAAAAGAATTGCTGGCTGCGTACAAAGCATCGAGATGCAACATGTCTAAAAACGCATTTTTTGGGTTATCCCATCTGGATTTCTTTCCTCCTAATCTCTCCTTCTCTTGGATGAACGTGGTGAGAAATTTCACCAAGATATCCCACGAATGGAGAAGAGGTGTAGTGAAAAATGGAACGAAAAAATGTTGGCCGACCGCCGCTTGACCCTTAAACGAGAGACTTCCGAGGAGAAATACAAAAAAAATAGCACCCATTTCTCTTTCAGCTCTTGTTCAAACACAAAAACGTTAGCTATGCTTTGCGAAATTCATCATCACACAAATTTCCATAGAAACACATAATTGGCAAAAAGTATGGCGATTAGATTAGGCCCGTTTTTACAAACATGATTTAGGGCCGGTTTTACAATTATGAGATATACGTTAGATAAGCTATTCCTGAAATAACTTTCATGGAAATCATTGTCTCAAGAAACGTTTCCATGGCCGTTATTTCAGAAATAGCTGTTCTGCAGTATAAATCATGTTTGTAAAACCGGCCCTTATACTGCAGCATAAGCTATTCCTGGAATAACTGCTATGGAAATGTTTGTTGAGACAATGGTTTAAAATGAGAGATAAATCATGTTTGTAAAACCGGGCCCAAGTAGTTAATAAACAGCTTCAAAAATAAATTTTTGAAGTAGTGCCTACTATCTTTCTGCTACAACCCGATATAAATAATGCGCTTACTTTTTTAATACCCATACGTTTTTAAATTAAAAAATATTTCTTAAATATACCTAATGTATGTATTTTTTCATATTATAAATGTCCTACTTAAATATTATACTATTGTCATTCTAATCATTCTATTGTTAAATGTGCAATTCATGTACGTATAGGTTGCGTGATAAATGGGTAACATTGTATATCAACTGACGTAATCTTAATGTAATTTAAATGTTCTCATTTAAAATGATCGAAGAACTTGCATGTTTAGGTGCATCCCTCATTTAAATTAGGTACCTACGTAATAAAAAAAAAGATACATAAGAAATGCATTTTAAATATAAACCTACAAACTTCTACATTTTCGTTATAAGGTCATTGTAAAAAAATACCGTTAGTCGAAATTAAACACAATTTAATAGTTTATTTGAAATAATTAGTATCTAAGTACCTATATTAATTTTTTTTTGAGCGAAATTGATTTTTCGTTCGGCAATTGCAAAATAAAATGATAACTTAATACAATAAAAGATTATACAAAGTTTTATTAAATTAGTAATAAAAGCACGGAAAATCGTGAACGCTTTTCTACAACATATTTGATGGTGTAACCTTTCTAATTAATTTTCTTTCGAGCAACTTGATGCTTATTACACAAGACTCAATATATTTTGTAAGCAAATAATGAACAATTGAAACCGAAAGTAAGAAAAGCTGCATAATTTCTAAACGGAGAGGATTTAATATTCATAAAGGAATTCAAATAAAATATTAATCGAGTACTTATGGAAATGAGGGGGCTCGACGGAATACAAACGAGATACTGGACTTTAAGTATCGTAAATTACGGGTTAAATTTGAATTTTTTGAATCGTATGCTTAGATTTATTTTGAATAGGCCAAAACGTTTTATAGATAGATTTATAATGTTTAGGATTCAACCAATTTATGGGCACTTACGAAGTAAACGGGCAAGTGTAAAGAACGCACGACTATTAAAAATAAAACGAACCGAAATCCATAGGTAACAATTAGTTAACTAATACGGTTGTCATTAAAACTTGTCAAAATAGGAAATTCGTGGATAGGTTAAGCGGTAACAAACATAACTAATTGTAAGTAACTAACTAGGTAACAATACAATGATAAACGTAATGGTCAATCCCAACACCAAAGTTGCTTACAATGTATGTATGTGTGAAGAAATTTTAAATAGTAAGTATCTTATTTATTTATTTATATAGCGCTTTAATGTCATATGATCATACGTTTGTCTTTTTTTTTTAAATTTAAATCAAGCATCGTTGGCTTATATACAATGTAGAAGTTTGTATAAATTATACGTTTTATCTAAATGATATAAACGAGTAGTTTGCGTTTGTGTTCCTATAAAAACTTCAAAATAATTTAGGGTCGTCTAAAATAATAGTAGTTGGTACAACAATGGCGGTAATCAAAAATCGATGTTAAACCTTTGTGGAATTTTTATACCTGGAAGTGAGTGCATTTATAATGAATGAATAAATTTATAACAAGTTCGTGCTGCCAGGTATAATAATAATGCACCTGATGGAAACGAACCGATAAACGGCTTGTTGGCACCATTAGATGGATGTAAACAGGTAACAATATGCTTTATTATTAAACACTTTGTACGTGCGTGCAGCTCGATTATTTAATATTTATTGTTTTATGTGTATGCATGTCAATACCTATGATTTGTAAATACCTAAGTATACGTTGAATAATTTTTGTAACGGTTACCCTCGACTTTTACGAAATTTTGGGCAGAAGAATCTTTTTTAAATGTATCAGTTTAAAATCAGATTAATTTTACGCCCTCCAATCGTCCATCTCCAGCCGTATTTTACAATTAAAACGATAATTACTAAATCGCAACACTAGTTTAATAAAAGTATACGCAATTATCGTGCGACAATAATCTTGAAACATTAGCGGCTTTGAAGATATATTATTGTGAACGCCAACAACTGGGAATATATATATCGTTTATAAACCCGATCTGTACAACTTTGGCAGTCGAACTCTCTGGGCATTAGTAAATCGCGTTGTTGTACGTATTTAATTTTGAGCGACATCAAATGCGTATTTAGCCGTTGCGCATTTCGCCCTAATTCATAATACGACAAAGATTCTTTTTTGTGTGTAAAGCTTTTGGAATTTTAAACGAATTCTTGCCGAAACGCGAAATTTCATTTTCGAAATGCCAAATTCAAATTCCCAATTGTTTTAATTTCTTTTTTATACGAGAAACGTCGAACGTGCCCCGTACGCATAAATTTAATTTGATGGTCGGGCGTTTTCTTTAAAGTCGTTTAAAAACTGATATGATCCTCAACAAAGCAAACTAAATCCAGCTAAATTCCAAAGTAGCTCAAATGTAGATAAATATATCCCGTTCGGTTAACTAATTAGTTTTGTGTTTGAAGACTGCCGGTATTGAGAAATCCTTGCTAAGTATAGGTTCCTCGATAATAATAAGTAAAAGCTTTCTAGGTTATAGTTTGTTTTTATTTATATTTTATATCAAAAATATGAGTGTTGCTAATCTAATTACTACGATAACATTTAATTTTTGTTATTATTAGCTTGGCAATTGCTATATGCAATTTACGTCATGAATATAAAGTTGCTAGATTGTTTATTTATAATTCGGTTTAAAGTTTGGAAAGTGACGTATTCTATAAATAATTTTCCTGGGCGCATATTATGCATTTATGCGCGCATTAGATGGTATAAAGAAAGACTACAATTCGTTAAAAACTGTAAAAATACGAAGTACGAGGCGACAGCACTGTGTGAAACGTCATCGTCTAGTGATCTTTTATTGATGACGTGAATTGCTTATAGGTGTGGATAAAGTGTATATACTTGTTTTTTTTTTACTGCAAACACATACTACGTACGTAATTAGTTAAACGGTTAATAATTGTTGGTAGCCGACCGCAAATTTCGCGTTAAAAATTAAGAAACTTCGCACGATTCAATGATTAATTAACATGACCGACGCGAGAATAAATTGGTTGTATGATTCGATGGGCGAATTTTCATTTTATTAGTAGATGCTAGAAATGCTGATGTTTCTGTGGACCGAACTTACAAGAACGGCATTGTGTTTTGACGTTTTGCTGCGCTGAAAATCTTTTGTTGGTAAAGTAACAACGCGGAGACGATGTATTTGATTGCATTTCGGCAACGTCTCCCGATGAACGGTAATTTACTTACTATTCCGATTCAATGCAAACGACCTTCTCATTTTCATCAATATTCCGTCTACTCTTATCATCAAATGTTATATAGATGGTTATGCGTTCTTTTCAACGCCGACTTCCCGAAACTGGAATTTCACATTAACTACAACGAACGGGCATTAAAAATATATTATAGTTATTTTCAGAAACAATTTAATTTTATCCCGCAATTAAGTATTATTAGCGAAATTTAAACGAAATTTGTATTATTTTTACTTTTTAAATTTTAATAAGTTTTTAAAAATAAATTAATAAGTTTGTTTTGTTTTGTTTTGATATGCCCACGCTTTTGTGCTTAAGTTAAATGTGAACGCGGAACGATACGAATTTACCTATATTTAACAGTTACTACCTATCTATTCTTATTCGGATGGGTAAGCAATTCTTGTCAGTGGTGCCGCTTCGCCCAAACAAGTCGCACGTGCTCCGACCCGCATGGTGAAAGGATGTCGGATATGTTGTCAATAGTTTCCGCTTCACATACTGATAAATCAGTAACAGTAAATGCTCCCTGGACGATTGAACCAATTAAAATAATGGAACTTTTAGCGAGTAGTGTGACGGGCGACAGGAAGTGATCTATTATTCAAAAACGTGACTAATCGGAAACCGTTATGAAATTAGTGGGATATGGAATAACTACTTTAATTGAAAAAAAAAAACGATAACTATCGAAAATATTCAAATAGTGTTTTACTACTAACCTATGTAAAAATTATCTAAAATGCATTCCAAGTTTTGCGTGTTGTTATTGAGATTAGTTTTTTAAGAAGATCGTCGTAAAATGAGAAAAGTTTTTAGCATCGACATCTCATTGAACTCTATTAAACTTTCGTTAGTGTTTATTTTGCTGATATCGACTATTAGTCCGGTACTGTCAGGTTTGTAAATTTTCGAGTTTCGCATATACTTAAGTATGTAGTTAAAAGGTGAACTTCTAAATTACCCACCGCAAAACTTTAGCTACTACTTTGCGACCGAATTTGAATATATTAATATTAATATTTTGAAAGATTATTGATACGTCGGTAATTTTAATTATTTACATTTTACATTTACAACAAACCGTTATCTAAACTAATTTTTTTAATTTATTTCGAAATACCTTGTATAAGTTTTGTCACAACAACGTATAAGTACGGTTGGTAATGAATGAATGATTTCCCAATTTAAAATTTAACGCTTACGAAAATCTACTCATTTTAATTTATTGCTTTTAAAAAGTATTAAATATATTTAGAGTATTTTGTGTAGAAAACAACACATCTATTAGGCAATTAATTTTTGTTTAGTTTTTATTGCGGCACTAGTCGAGGGCTCGTAAGAATCTAACAATAAGCGAATAACAACCATTATGCGCGAGTATACGTCATTTAAGATAAGTTCGAATGCACGTCATCAATTAAAAAATTACTAAACTGTATATTTGTTAGTTTAAACGTGATATTTCTATCGAGGATTTACCCGCACAGATATGACGCGGCAAAGAAAGACTACAAAGTTATTAGTATTGTAAAAATACGTGGTTTTATTGATGACGTGTATTCGAACCTATCTTGAATAACGTATAGAAGACTATGCTTTTAAACTTGCTCACTTAAAATTCCTAATTTATTTTGATATTTGTATTAGATGTTACACATATTGCAAATTGCGATTCAGGTGACGTGAACCTGTGATTGGTGAATTTCATTATTATACTAGTGGAATAATAAGTATCATTACATGTATTATCAAATAGTCGTGGAGAAAATAAAATATCGAACTTCAACTCGGCAACAGTTAAACGTTTAATTCGATTTCGTTAAACGTTTAGAATATAATATATATAGACTGTTCCGGTGGTTTCCACTTCAGCAACCTTCAACCAGCAACACAAACAACCTTCAGTAAAATAATAATTTTGTTCTATCTGTCTGGAGAACGTCAAAGAAATGTAGTAAACAACTTGTCCACAACAATAATTGCGTTTTTTACGGTGAACTCGTTCATTTCTTACAATGTTTTGACCTGACACGGTTAATACTAGTACGGTCTAGAAATAATTATACATTCTACACGTGATTGACAGTCAGAAAGATCGTTTTCAGTTAGTTTGTGGGTCTTCGAATGAACGTTGCGGCGCTATGAATATATTATTAGCTCCTTTTCCCCCGTAGGTGTGATGTTCTGTTCTCTTTGTTATACTATTTTGAAACAACCTCTAAATAATAAACTAATCTTTATATGCCTATAACTAATAATAACCAACGTTTGGCGTGTTTTTTTTTTAATGGTCAACACGAATTACTAAACAAAATAGTGGAATTTAATTACATTTTGCGCCTGTACTTTTATATATAGGTAAACCTATTTAGTGTGTTGATAAACTATTCTATAATTCGAATTCTCGGAAGATGTACATAAAGTTTCTGAAAACATTTTCGGCCGCGTCGAGTTTGTTTTTTTTTGTTACGCAACATCTGCGTAAAATCTTGTTGTAGTTTTTTTTTATGGACCACTAAAACCTTATTATTTTGGTAGTTTTTTGGGTTTTTTTTTACACCTGCGAATCGGAGAAAAATCGTGTGCAATGTGCACGAGTGTGCAATTATTACGTACGGAAATGTCCGGTCCGCGGACCACAAGTTGAAAAACGCTGGTCTAAACGACAGATACTAATTTTTTATAAGATTTATAACAAAACTTTCAAATTAATTTGCTTAAGGAAATTCGCCCTTAAATAAAGAAATATTTCGTTCAACTTATACATATTGCAGGTATAATTAACGTGACTGATTATGTAAACAACGTTTTTTCAAAAGAAATTTGTCGATCTCGTCGACTTTGGTTCTTGAAAAGTCAAAAATGGTAGATCTATCAAAATTTAATTATTGCAATGTTGCCACCGAACGATATAGTGACGATTCGAAATTGCCGAAACAAGTCGTATATTCAGATTTGAATGATGATGTAAACAGACAAAACATTAAAGACCAGCTAACGTAATAGTTACACTCAGTTTCCTCATCTCAAAATTAACATCTGGAAGAAATTGTGAATAACAGAATATTTTTGGAGCACTTTTCTTAGAAGTCGTATTGTATGATGATAACTAGGTAGGTACTTGGAATTTTTATTTAATGGTCGAATATTATGGCTTAATAAACGGTTTAAACGTTAAGGATCATAATATGTCTAATTATATCTACTCTATGGTATAAACATGGCAGAGATCCGTCACATTATTCGACGCACGTGCGAAGCTTATTTAAACGACAATTTAATAAACGAACTGATACGGCGTCAGTTTATGGCGTTATGTTGAAAAGAAAATGTTTGTTCATAATCTAATTATGAAGAGCAACGATTGAAGTTTGCCTACAATACAATAACTTTGATTCGGCCAAAAACCATTGCTTTCGGGTTTTTTTTGCGTAGCAATACACGAAGTTATCTCGCAATCAGTAATTTATTTTAAATATAAAAACATTTATTACAGGCTCGAGTAAGTACCTACCTATTTAAATTTTAATAGGGAACATTTTGAATAATAGTTTTTATTACAATGTTAAAAGGGAAATAAAACCATTATGATTCTAAAACGTTGCTGTATATTTGTGATTACAGATAGGCAATAAGTATTTCTAAATGCATAATTAATACTAGGTTATGAATCGGTATAAAAGCATTTATGTGAACAAATGAAATCGCGTTTTAGAATCAAAAGTGGCTTCTTTGTATGAGTTTATTATGTGACTACATGAACAATAGGTACAAAACATTTACGTATACCCTTCTTTGGCAGATATGAATGTAGATTATAAACAATATGGTTTATACAAACTGTCAAAGTTAAATTGTACCTTTTGTTGTTTCTTTTATGTTGGAACAATTTTTTTTGCTCAAATTGTGCGTAATACAAAACGCACCTACATATTTAATTCCAATTTTGCAAATGTAAAATGTATTTCAACTTATTCTTTTATGGGTACATAGAGTAAAATGTTTCAATTTAATTCTGTTGAGTGTTCTAAAGGTTGTTGAAATTGTGTGTATGTAAAGTGACCGAACAATCAACACTAGTGCGGGTTGCATTGATATTAGGGTCAGGAAGCAAACCCCTAGAACATCGCAATATTTTGTTTATCTTTGTTTTTAACAAACCAATTTCTGATAGTTACGAGCGACAATCACTTAAAAAAAAAAAAGACTCGGCACTGAACGCAACACCGAACAAACTCCGATGGCATTCGTTTGTTCAAACAAAACCGGACATTGAATTGTCATTTCTGACAATTCAACTGTCATTTAAGACATTATTTCTCATATAAATTGCATAAATTTAAATTCAGCGCCCTACGAGCAAACAGTTTTTCGAGTTTTTCTCGAAACTACTTTACGTAGTCGTGCTAAGTTTGCATGAACGCTCTCTACAATTAGTCACTTGCCAAAATCGTATTTACAATTAATTTATTATCTAAAAACAAAACAGACTAGAAATCGAATAAATAAAATTAAACTGGTGTTCCATGTATTTATGCATATCTACATACGCTTATTTGTCGAAAACCAAACAGAATTAATAAAATTGTAGCAAATTATTGACTTAACTGCCTTCACGTAATCAACAAAAATAAATATATAAAAATTAAAAAAAAAGTAAATTTATAGACTTTTATTTGAAACTTTCTGAAACACAATTCCTTTAAACGAGAGAGGAAATTACATTACTCACAGAACGCGATTGCTAAAAGCGACATTTCGAAATTAGCAATTTTATTTTTTAACTACACGGGCAGGTGTAATTGACTTAATATTTTAGCGTGTATTAAAATCGAGTAATTATCCGCTGCGGCTTTTTTTGGTCTCTAATTTTAGTACGTTTAAATGTACTCGAACGCGATGGATTTCATAAACGAATTCTGTTTAGTCTAGAAAAGCATCAATTTTAACCCCAAGACAATTTTTAAACCTAAGGGAACGTTTAAGAGTCTTTAGTCGATGATAAATTATTGTTAACGTTTTTTAAGTTTCGTTTAGGGATCCTTTTTAGAAAATTCACTTTAGAGCTTTTTTAAAATATATTTCTTCGTTAAAAGTAGTTTAGACATTAGGAGCTTTGCATTTAAATTATTCGTCTTTTATCTTCTCTAACGAAAACAATTTTTTGGTTTACACGTCAGATTTAAAAATAACGACAGAGTAATATGTTTTAGATTTTTAATTTTTTATTCAACCGGTTCTATCCTGGTTGTGGTGAAATTGTTGATGATCTATTTACACTAACCTTACTAAATAATAGGGTGTGCTTTCCATATTATTGACATATATGATACTAAAGAAAACTGATATTTACTTTGAACTGTTATAGGTAATAAATTTATAAAGCTTAATATGTAACAGTTTAATCAAATATGTACCTACCTAAGTAATAAGTATACATAACTTCAAGCGATTTTTCCATAAACGTAGTCAAAACTAAGTTAATGTTCAATAAAGTCTAAATAATTTATATTAATTTAAAATTACATTTTTGGTAAAGAATTTTTATTTAAAAAGTCGTTTTGTATTAGGTACCCATCTGTACAACGTTTATAATATAAATAAAATAATGAAGGAACTTCAAACAACTATTTTTATCCATCATAACATCATCGGGTTATTAAAATATTTCTTTTTAAAAGTTTCGGTTATTATCCACCTATAAATAAGCCGTTTAAGCGCCTCTGTGAAATAAATAGATGCATATAAATCTTCTAAACTGATGCATCCAAATGTAATTCAACAAGTGTCAAAAAGATGAAAGGAGGGAATGCATGTTAGAATGTACTATAACACACAAAATAAACATTTTTTATTAAACTAGAGGGTTCAAAATAAATGTGCACGAGAATAACATTTGCACATCATTACAACTGAAAGCTTTGAAGATACGGGTCCGTTTCATTTACTAAGATGCACAATTTTGTATGTTTTATATTATTGTACTAATTAAAATGTTATTATTACGACGACTTTTAAACTTAATTTAATCATAAACTGTGATCTATAAAGTACGCGTCATATGGGAAACTTTTTTATTATAAATTTTTCGAAAAAATGTCATTCTTTATTAAAAGGTTGTGTTTCTTTCGAAACTAAAACTGCATCAATAAAAAATTAAAAATATCTCATACGAGAGAGATAAAAATATATACTTTTGACTCAAGAGTAAAGTACCTTTATTTTTGAAAATATCGAAAACTGTTATTTTAAAAAGTAGTTTAGAATTAAAAGTTATAGAGAAATGTGAAGTCACGGCCACATAAGTCTAATTTTATATTTTTTTTGGTCATTTTTTTAATGGCGCCTTGAAAAATCAATGTTAATTGATCATAGTAATTCGTGAATGTCATTTTTTTACCTTAGGTACACTCAACAATGTGAAAATATCTTAAATTATTTAACATTAATATCAATTTCTTAGAAATTTTTAAAGTATAAGTCAAATTTCATCAACTTTTTGATGCAAAGTAATTTTTACAGAATCTCAACATTTAAAATCGCCCAAAAGATTACAACGTAATTAAAATTTAGCAAATTTTACTAACAATAAATATGAACCTGTTCGGATAAAACTGATTTAACTATTAAACATTTTTTGATTAATGTTTAAATGTATCCAGAAAATTATGGACAAATTGTTTGATACCACTCCCACACCGTGGTGGAGAAATAGCATATTAGAAAAAATTGTATCCTAAACTTGCATCTAATTGGAAAATGTTATAACAAAAAAAAACAACAGATACCTAGAGTTATTCTAGTTTTTAGTAGATAAACAAAAGACAATAAATTGTAATGTTACTATGTGATACTTAGGTATCGTTAAATCATTTTTGGAAATGCATTAAAAGTTTCAGCATTAACGTTATGGTAACATTATTATATGCTCTGATAGCAGTTCACGTTCACCGTTCAGCAAACATTTTGTAATAAAAAAATCAGCAATTTTAAAACATCTTTTAATTTTTTAAATAAAGCAAACCTTGTCCAAATGACGGAGCAAAACATGTTTAAATTAAAGCAAAAAAACGCCTAAACTTCCGACTAATAATTTAATTAAAAATAATTAATTTAATGAACGCCACCTATAAAATTTTCAGTTTAAAAAATAACCATTTCGTCGTTTATGACAATGCCAGCATACTTTTCATTAAGTTCGCCACAGCCACCTTTCACTGAAAAGCGACCAAATTTGAATAAATCGCCTAAATAAATGTTGTACGGGGCGGCGTAAGTAAATTATAGTGCAATAAGATGAATTCAAAACAAATTAGGTACCTACTTAACCACACTGCGATTTCATTTTCGAAGCACAAATGTTGGCAATGTGACGATTCATAATACACGATCGATGTGCATTCTAATATTCTTTGATTTATTGTACATAGAAGAACGTTGAGATTTTATAAACCTAGTTTTACAGATACGAGTCATTCGGTTATATCATTTAAATTTCTAATTCGTCATAGTTCAAGAAAGAATACCTACACATACGTAGAAACGACACAGTTATAAATTTAAACTTAAATTTTTAAGTTAAAATTTAAACATTTTCAGTAAATAGAAAAAAATATTAATGCCACAATTAAGGGTCGTTTATTCACGATACACGCGTGTGTTTTCGTAAAAGAGCTAAACCCCCCATACATATTGTAATGAGTCACGAAACGCGTTACGTCACTACTCAAGTACCAACAAAATGCATGAATTTAATGTTTAAATTGCACTTAAATTCGCCATATATAGGTGCGATTTTCAAATTTGTTAACAATTAAATTAAAAAAATACACGTAGACTTACGTTGATGTCTGTAGAAGCCACCCCGGCCGGTTTACCCCGCCGCACTGCAAAATCGACAGTTCAAACGATGTTTTAAACGAAAAAGCGAATAAAATTAATTTTAAAATAACCCCGAAGACACTTCGTACACAATTCATCGAAATAGTCTAAGAATCGAAAACATTATACAGTGAATTAAATAACAGTGACCGAGATCGACACGTGGCCGCGCGAACCTTCGCCCAAGACTGACCGATCCGTATTGACGAAACGAATTAATCGTGTGTATTTCGTACCAATAAAGACACATAGGATACAATTTACCGATCACTTCCCAAGGTGATTTGCTTATAAAATTCCTTTCTAATAAACGTTATCTTAAGAAAGAATGTTTTCGAGCCCAGATAAATAATATTTGAGTCGTCGAAGTTGGCGTTATCGCGCACGTGTTCAAGCGATAAACCGCATTTGTTCCTACGCTTGTTATTGTACTTAATTTTTATCATCGCCCACGTTTAGATAAGTAGTGTAAAACTTTTAAATATAAAATTCCAGAGATTAATATTCGTATTTGCGATTATAACATTAGTCCCCAAAATGTTTGATCATTCTGTAGTACCGTGTTTGTCGAGTAGTAAATCTCGTATTGGTCGTAAGGCCGTATGTTAATATTTAACCATGCAATCGTTAACATCTTCAGGTCAATTTTTATCGTTTTATTTTTTATTGTTTAGTTGCTCTTCGAATTATAGGAGAGAGTATATTTACCTTTATGGGGGGGGACTGTGTAAGATAGGGATGAAAATACATTTTATTTTTCAGTCGATGTGATTAAAATGCTTTAGAAATTTAGTGCGGGCACCTATACACATTTTGATTTGACATCAAAATTATTTATTTTAAACGCGGCATGGGAATATATGTATACCGACCAACAAATGAACCAAAATTTAATGCCGTTGTTGAAAAATAAATAAAATGTCCAATTTTCCGCGTACAACATCAACTGTAGTTCGTCCCGTTGTTGGTTTTCGAAACTAATAAAAATAAAACGGCCGAAACGCAAAAATGTCCATTTTGTGGATATTCAATAATAGGTAGGTATCTAATTCAAAACTTGTTTATAACTTAGGAGTGAAATTTAGAAAAATTGGGTTGGTACCTACGTTACAAAAGGAACGTATCTTCCAAATTTCACGTTTCTAGAACCAGCGATCGAGACTGGGCGTTGATTCATCAATTTTTAAAAAACATACTTTCCCCGTTTCATTCCCTTAAGGGTCCTGTTTACCTGAATATGCGTATAATGTAATCTGAACGTCGATTTTAAGCCGGATTTTACGGATATCAAAATATTTTAAAAGGTTTTATATGCCATATATAATGTTTGAACAATCATCATTTTTAAAACAAATTGTTTAATTTTGAATTATTAATTGATAATCGTATATCAAAACTTCGGTTTTTCGTAAAAACGCGTAAAGTGACAGTGGTGAGCTTTAACATAGTTATGTAGGATGACATTAACTATGTTTGTGCAATGTTATTTTTTAGTAAAAGTTTTTGTTTATTGTATAATTTTGATTTTTAAAAATCAAAATTATGCAACCCACAGTACTTATGTAATTGTTTATGTGTTGGCGTTTCGCGCTTTGAATAACAAGTCCCACCCACCTCCTACTAAATTTACTACGAAAGAAGACAGAGCTATCCTTATCGCTAAAGTAAAGTCAGCGCATTAATCTGCTTCTTGGAACCCACTACTGTAAATAAAATCATTAAAAGGATACATAATACTATTATTTTGAATCAGAATTTTACCTATATTCTCCACGCAAATAAATAATTTAATGTTACATTTTAGTTTATAAATAAATCAGCTCTTATTGTTTTAACAATCGAACTAAATTCAATATATTTGTAATTATCTAATTTATGTACAATGTAATACAAAATATATAATATGTGTGAAATCAATAGATCCATATAGATACAGAGCGAGTCAAAAGTATGTAATATATCGAATAAATTTGAAACAAATGAATTTTTGTAAAAATCCTGAAATGCGTCAATTTGATGTTTTTTTAAATGCACATTTGTACATTAAAATCTTATTCCGATATTAATTTCTTTTTAAGTTATATTGACGTCATCATAATTTGTTTTAAATGGCAACCCCTGATTGTTTTGCGCGATTTGGATATATCCTTTGTTTGTCTAAATCACCGTATAAAAATGTTAATATGTACCTTATGAAAATATGAATATGTACCATAAGAAAATTATTGAGAAATAAATTATTAAAATGCAAAGAGGCTGAAAATCTACTTAACAATCAAAATAAATAATAACAAATAAATGGTAAAAGAGTCGTAGCTGAAAATGGTAGTCATAATTCAATAATCAGGTTACTGAGAGGTCGCCTGACCTTACACCCCTCGAATATTTTTTGTGGGGTTATTTATTTAAAATCAAAAATTTATTCTACTATAGATCACGACGAAGATCCGAAAAGAGGTATTCGACAGGAAATTCAAAGAATTATTGAGGAATTAAATTTTTAGTCTCTGTTTTGCATTCTAATAAAAATATGTTAATAATTTATTTTTCAAAAAGTTTCTTAGGTAAATATTACCATTTTTATACTGTCATTTAGACAATCGAAGGATACATCCAAATCGGGCAAAACAATTAGAGGTTGCCATTTAAAACAAATTAAATTGTTAATTAAAACTCATACGGTAAAATCTAGTTTATCCGAATTTCGTTTATCCGATCATTCATACTCTGGATGTCCGGATTATGCGGATAAACTTTTTGTTGATTTTTAAATAAGTACATATAGGTACCTGTGTATTTTAACACTTAATGTGTTAATCATATTAAGATCAGTTAAAATGGTAATTTTAAAGTGGAAAATACCTACGAGAAAATGTTAGCACTTATTATCATACCAGTGTTGTATATATGTTTTTTGTATTATTTATAGATAATGATGATGTATCTTGTGGCAAACAATAATTAGTTACTTCTTTCATAATTACCTACTAGAAAATTTTCTACCGTTTTCTTAGATGACGCCCTGATTAGAAGCAAGTCAAATATTTTTAAACTACCCTTCCATAACGTAATAATTTTCGCCAAAAAAGTCGCCAAGTACTTTTAATAATAGATATACGTATGTATACGGTATCCAAGATAGGTTCTAATGCACGTCATCAATAAAAAATTACTAAATATTATATTTGTAATTCAGTTCTATGTGTAAAAAGCGACATATTCTATTGACGTCTTACCTGCACGCATATCAAATGGTATAAAAAAGACTACAAATGTATGAGAATTGTAAAAATACGAGGTTTTATTGATGACGTAGGTTGGAACCTATTTTGGATACCGTATAAAATAAAACGGTGAATAGTAGCTAAGTAAGCTAATAATAGTTAAATCACTTGTTAGTAAAATAGCTCTATATAATCTTAAAATAATAACAGAAGTTGAAACATAATCTCCCTCTTTTCTAAACAAAACGTGCAAGTGCGATAGCTATACGCATACCATTATTATCATTATCCCCACTAATGTGCAAATTGAACGACATTTACTTTCGAAATACTATTGCATATCTAATTGCATAAGCAGAAAAATGAAATTACATTCTAGTACACATGACCCTTAAGAGTGAAATTTTGAAAATTATTTTCTTAGTGGGTGTCCACAACACGAAAGGAACATAGTCTTCAAATCTCACGTTTCTAGGACTATAGCTTATCCAAACCTGTATGATATTCAGGTCATCAACAGATGACGTCATTACTAGATGATGACGTTTCACGCAGTGCTGTCACCTCACACCTCGTATTTTGACAGTTCTAATAAATTGTAGTCTTTCTTTATACCATCTAATATGTGCGCAAGTAAATCATCTATAGAATATGTCACTTATTACAAATAATTAAAATAACAAATAATTACAAATAAACAATCTAGTAACTTTTTGTTGATGACGTGGACATCGTATAGGTTTGGATAAGCTATAGCTTCGAATCTCAAAAACAATTGACACCGCACTTAGGGATACTCGAGTGGTTACTTACAGTAGATAGAAAATAATTTCAAAAATGGCATTGTTTGTCTAAAATTCAATTACATTATTTCTATCTTTGAATGAAAAGATGTTGATTATTTCTGTAAGAAAGTAACGAAACTTTTAAATATGCGTGTGCAAAGGACATTTTCGATTTAGCATAAAATATTAGATATAGTAAACTATTTAAAGTAAATAGATAGGTACTTAATAGGTAAATAAGAAAATATTTATTTTTAAAAACGTTGAACTATAAATAATTTCCGATACCATTTGGAATAAGAGGAAAAGTTTATATCTGTCGTTTTCAATTCTACATTCCTTCTAAATCTTTATTACCAGGCTTTAATTATTTTTTAACCGGAAAATTTACTATTCTTTTAAATATGAATTCAACTTTTTAGATGTCGTTTTTAAAATTTACTGTTCTTTCATCGTTTTAATAAATTAGCTGGAGCGGTTAACCTTATTACGCAAAGATTACGGCTTCGCCGAAATAAAAATAACCGACTATTGTTGCTTTGCCGTAGAAGTTCTATTTTTAACAAAATTGGTTTTACTCTCCATTCCCAGTTGTAAATTAGTTTTCTTTTAGAGAAACGCGGAGCATATTTAGATATCTCTTGTGAAATTTTTTTCTACGTGTCGCATTTTAAACGAATTGTCCTCATTATAAATGTATTTACAATGCTCTCTCCATTGGGAATATAAATAAATTTAGAAAATATTTATTTTTAAAGTGTCTCTAGTATGCGAGTTCCTGTTTTGAAAGACAATGAAAAAATAAGGATACTAAACGTTTTTTCTTGTTTATCAACAAAACGAGGCTTTTGTGTTCTAACAAGTCCGTAAGAAAGCAAAAGAATGTAAAAGAACGTAAAACCACCAACATGTGGCGCACCATTTTACATCCTAATACCACACATAAAATACCCCATATTTATGTTAATGCCTTATGGAGATTTTCCGGCATATATTACAAGTGTCTGTTTAATAGTTTTATATTAAATTTCTCTTGTAAAGGCGCCTTCTGCCTTATTTTAGATAAGGTCGGGCATTTTAGAGTATTTTGCAACTACATATGTGGCATTGCAATAATTCACTATAATATGAAACTTCTATAGATACTAATAACTACTTTATAATATTGTAATAAAAGATATACTAACGATAAATAACTATAAGCAAACAATCACATAAAATATTTACTTTCATCATTTAAAAAATATCGATACCTTTAAAAAAATTAAAAATGTTTACACTTGTCGGAAATAAAAAATATGTAAGTATATAGGTACCTATATACTTACAGCTAAAAGGATTGAAATGCGGAAGCGTTGTTGCTGAAAATTGTAATATTGATCGAAATTCAGCGATGAGATATAATTTCAATACGTCAGTGCCAATTCTCAAGGAGATCTGAATTAGGAATAAATGATTTTCCGGGGAAATTTGACGTATTTTATTTCTAGAAATCGTTTTTATTGTGCAAAGTAGAAAAAAGACGTTGAATGAAAAATGAAAATTAAATAACAAAATTCAAACAAACAGTTTATCATATTTAAATTATAAGAAAACGACGTCAAAAATGAACAAAACTATTTTACTGGAAAAATTGTCGGTTACTGTTGTAAGTTCAGAAGTAAACCAAATCGTGACGTACAGTCAGTACAGTTAGGTGCAAAATTAATGTCGCGAATTGGTCGCGGGCAATACGCGTGACAATGTACAAATCTACGAAAAGTATTTACGACAAGATTCTGACCATAATTAGCTCGTTGTGTCGTGCGTGTGCTCGCGCAATGCTCGCGATTGGCGACATTAATTCTGCACCCGACTGTACCTACATACCTTTATACATTACGAGGTGCATTTTAGAACTAATTTTAAGCAGGTACTTATTTGTTAGATATACTTTTATTATTTAAACTGCTCGCAAAAACTATAGTCCATCTTGGATTTACCTTAAACAGATGTACGCATTTGAAAAATATACAAAACGTATATCGATAAAATTTAAGTTTATTTAATGTATGTATGTTCGAATGGCAGATGGGAAGTAGTAGCATGTGACATGACGATTCAATCTTGGCCGTTATGCACATCAATCGCATACATACACTAATAAAAGATTATGACACCATTAAAGTAAGCAAAATAACGGCAAATAAAAGTCAGAAAAGCAAAACGCAGAAGACGAAAGGAAAGAATCCACATATCATCATATTTTTTTAGCTGTCTAATAATATTTTAATTATCTATATACTTTTTATATTTTAATCGTAAACGAAAATTTTCCTAAACGCAGATTGTATTGAATTTCTGATTTTCCGTAAAAATGTCGTGTGATCGTTGCATTAGTATCACGAGTACACTTATATAAATCAGTCAATTTTTTCGTTCGAAAATTTAGATGTATACCAACAAAGTTATTCATAACTATACCTTATTCATTTTCCCTGTGCAGTAGACATAAACAGCGTTACTGCATGTAATTTGTTATATTTTTACACGGTACTTTCAGAACATCGAGGAAATCCGACCCTGTGTAACATATGTTGTCATCGCAAAGGCGGCACTTTAATCACGCATTCTCCGTATGTCATTTGTTTATGTCTACTGTATGGGTTCGGTGAATAGAGTATAGGTAAATTACAAAATTATATAAAAAATAACTTATAGAATAAAACTAAAGTTTTTTGGTAAACATTTTGTGAAAAAAATCGAATTAGTCTGGAGAAATTGAAGGTATTTTCTAGACAACGTCTAGTCCACAAGATATGTGCTTTACATGATGCCCCTATATATTAAAACTAAAAGCGTGACGAGCTTAGAAATGGTTTCGTAAAAACCCCTATAGTCTCCCGCATATAAAAATGTAGTGCAAAAATACATGATGCGTATCAAAAACAAAAAAAAGCCTCATATTTTTGAAAAGTCATTACTTAAATTTCTATCTAAAACTGCTTTTCTGAAAAACTTGGCGCCGTGAGTGATAAGTACGGAGAGCGTCTACATCGAGAGACATTATGTCAATGAATAATTTCTGCTAAATTTGTTGCCGAGGTTTATCGTCGAATGTGGAAATGTAATATTTCGTATGAAGTTTACGGCGGAAAATTACGATCGTAAAGTTTTTTTTTTCTTTTAATGTGCCGCACTTTATGTTAATACATCTGTAACCGGCGAGTTAAAATGGACGCTTGATTTGTTCGAAATTGTTGTGGAATTATTATGCAGTCGCCGTAGTTTTATACCGTGCATTGTACGGTACCGGTTAAAATAAAATAGTCGTTTTCTATGTGCAAAAGTTAGAATACGTTATTGCTTAAACAATTTTATTGTACTTATAAATAAATACCAACTTTTGGGTGTGTAAGTAGTTACTGCGAAATGGAGTTAATACGCTATTATTTAAACGGCTATTTTATTTCAACTGAATGCGGTAATATTACGCGTTTTGGACATTTTTAAATCGGAATAAAATGGAAATAGCACGACTACTTAGAATGATGCAAAATTTACAACTGCTACAATTTTTATAACATCAAATTTACAATTATTATCTCGATAAATATATTCAAATGCACTGCGCGGGTAGCTCTTGAATGTTAGATAAATTATTTATTAGAAAAATTTGCAAAGTAACTAAACGTAAGAGAGCTTTTTGTCGTATCTTTCCATTATTATGACCAAACAAAACGACTAACGCTCCTAAATAAACAGCTTAGCCTTTGTAATCAAGTCATCGTTCATTTTACCTTGCATTAATCTTCGCTTTTCGAATTAAACGTCTTGAAATATATTTTAGGTCAAATGTATTTTTTTTTAAGAAAATAAACAATATCGAAGTTGATAATAAAGCAGTTTCAAAAAGATATAAGAAAACTTTCGCAATTTTCACGGTAATCGTCCAACTTAAGGTTTGCGAGAAAAATTAGCTAAGACAAATAACTTAGGTAAAACTCGTAAAAAGCAACTTATCTGTTCTTAAATACATCGCAAAGACTGACTGTGAGGGAAATTATATCTTTCTCGTATTTCGCTAAAACTGGTTACAAAGAGAATTAAACCCTCGAAAATTATTATATAAGATGAGAGGTACTACAACTGCTGCAATTCGGTTACTTATTCCGTAGGTATCTCGCATAAAAGTGGTGCTTTTTATTACAGTTATGGTTTTTGTTAAATTATATTTTATAGCAAAAAAGTGATGTCGCTCTCCTCTACGACGTGGAATTACTAAACGTTCTTTTTTTGTTTTCAGTACAGACGAAATCGTTTGTTAACGATTTAATAACGAATAGATAACATTACGGGGGTTTCGCACGCTCGAAAGCTATGTTTAATTCAAAAATAAAGCATAATAATAAATTGCGTTAGCCTTTGTTAGCCGAGCTACATTTTAAATGGTAAAAATGTTACAACCAAAAATGGACGGTGTTTTGCAACGATGATCTGACCATCTTTATTATTAGATTTAGGTCATACACTTTTTATTGTGTACTTTCCTTTTATTGCCGGTTTAAGTTACCTATTATATTTTGATTGAAAGTGCACTACTTCCATCAATTTTTTATTTGATAGAGTGCCGATAAAAAAAATAGTTAAATGGAGAATACGTTAGAAAAGTTTATTACGCGAAATTTTAAAATTAAACTCATCGGAAACCGATCGATTTAACCAACTCAAACTGAATTTTTTAAATCGCTGTACCTATATTCATTATTAATTCGTATAAAATTTTAAATTGCGAACTTGTGTACTTTGAAAAAATAATACGCCCCTCGTAGTGCACACTTCAACGCATGCACGTTAATATTAAAAATATTCGATCGAGTTCTAACTACTAAAAAAGAATTATGGGGGCCGCCATCGAGGCCGTTATAGAGATCGTGAAATCATCGTAAAAAGTCATTGAAATTCCCCACACGCGGGTTAAATGAAGCGTAACTTTGACAGTAAGTTGATGACCGAGCAGATGATTTTGATGTCGCGCTTACATAAATAATACCTATATTCTTTCAACCCCACGGACCATATAACAATATAAAAGATATAACAAGGTGTTTAGGGAATTTCCCTTCCGACTGCATTTTGTAATAATTTCGACAGATATTCTTCCGCCATCCGAAGCTCCTCCGTTTAAGAAAATCCTACAAGCTTTCTCGAGCATTGCTTCGAATAATTCGAGATTTAGTAACTTTGGGCAAATCATAATTAAAAATGTTATTAATTAAATTCGAGGAGATGGTTTTTCCACTTTTCCAGAATATCTGGAATAATTTCGTAATTTAAAATTTTAATAGCTACAGTCTTCTTCGGTCATGTTGTGTAAAGGTGTCGGTATATTAGAATAATCCAATTTTCTTTTATAACAGAAAAAGGCATAAAAGCAACCGAAAATTTATCATGATGTTCTAAATACACTCCGGAGTATTAAGAGTGCTGTTGAATAAGCCTTTGTTTAGCTTTCCCTGTAGTGAATTTTAATACTTTGCCTCTTTGATGGACTCGTTGTTCGTTTTGTGAATGTTATTATTATGTGGATAGGCATTTCTGAGATGTCTTAGTTTATGGTTACTTTGATGATAACCGTTATTGCTCTTTTATTTCGTTTAAATTGTTTTACCGTTATAAATTTCGTTTAATATTTCCTTTGCTTTTTGAAAATTGAACTTAAAATTCATTCGTGCCTTTCTCGTATATTCAAATAAATAGATTTGACTCGAATACTAGTTAAAATTATCATGTAAGTATGTACCCGCATTATTATGTATAAGCGTGCGTTGATTTCAAAAATGTCGTTTTAACAAAGATAACAAAGAAGAACTCGAGATGGTACAGGTATAAGTCGGAGAGATTTCTGTTTTGTTTATTGTTAGATCAAAGACCAATAAATGTATTTATTTTGGTTTTCGTAATGTTTGTATCGCGTATATATTACTAAAGATAGCTTCAGTTTATTATTACAAAAGGTAAAAGGAAATATTAGCTTTTTGACATGATAATATACAGAAAATACAACCATACAAATAGAGTCGGGAAATTTTTGTCGATAAACAACGAATATAAACAAAGTCGGTGAATGTGGAATAAGTCGTCAATGTGTAATTCTAAACCGTATAATTTATATGGCAAACGTCTAAACAGATGTTAGTACACACCGTGTACAAATGCAGAATGCGCCACAACCCGCCATTAACTTCAAAACAGGCGAACGTTTGTAACTGCGGACGTCGAACATTTTTGGGTAGGTTCAAATAATTTTTGCTGCGCCTTTAACAAAACAATTGAAAATAATTTAACGAAGTTTCTTTTTGAAATTTATGCATTAGGCAAAATTACGGAATGATTATTTTAAGTATAAACGGGGAGCGATAATGTGGATTACAAATGTGACTATTCAAACATTACCGAGCACAGAAAATCATACATGACGTCTATTTGACGTCTTTATAGCAATAAAATAACAATTGCTGGTCAGCGGATAATATCATTACCACGCATTATCACATCAGGGTATTCCACGTTAGCAGACCATTTTTTGGTCGAAGAAAATGTGCACTTTTTATTAAAACAAAGACAGAATAAGAAGATGATTTTCAAACTTACATAATCGTTAAAAAACAGTTTTATGTATCTGAATTCAAGAGACATATTAAACAAAAAAGCACACATTAATTGTTTTATTTGTATAAATAAAATGCTATTCCACATTCACCGAATTCACTCTACCAATTAAAGGTAAAGGATGCTGAAAAAACAGTGAAAGTTTGACGAGTGCTAAAAGAATAAAAATTAAATCAAGTCGGTCTATAGTATAGAAAAACAAATTTGTTTATATGCCATGGATGTATGGCCTATCCAAACCTGTATGCAATTTACGTCAACAACAAAAACTTACTAGATTGTTTATTTGTAATTCGGTTTAAAGTTTGCAAAGTGACATATTCTATAGATGATTTGCTTGCGCTAATATTCGATGGTATAAAGAAAGACTACAATTTATTAGAACTGTCAAAATACGAGGTACGAGGTGACAGCACACTGTGAAACATCATCATCTAGTAACCTTGTATTGATGACGTGGATTGCAAATAGATTTAGACGAAGTGTATCTATAGCTTATCCAAACCTATCACGTCATCAATACAAGATTACTAGATAATGACGTTTCACACTATGCTGTCACCTCCCAGGCGGTACACTGACGTTATAATGTCGTCAACTATTGGCCATTTGGGGATCAATGGGGTCGTCGTAAATGACGTATATATGACGTCAATATGGCGGGTTAATGCCACAGCCCAACAACGTCAAATTATGACCAATCTAGTACGTTACTTGAGACGTCTAATTTCCTTAAATAGGACGTCGATTTGACGTCCCATTGACGTAATCCCAAGGCATTAATGGCGCATCTAAAGATGAAAAAAATATAATTGCATTCAATATAATTATTATTTTATTACAAAAATGAAGGTACAAACAAAGAACCTAAATCTAAGAAATTAAACAAGGTACGTTAATATATCAAAGAATGAACACAAAATTATTTGGATTTACCTACTTAATAACCAAATATCGATATTATTATTATATACGAGTAATACAATAATATATTTAAGATAAGATGTAAGCGGTAAATATAATATAAGATATAGAGTGTGTCCACGAGTTCTGGGTTCATTTGATAGAGTCCATACTAAGCATGATTAAGCCATGATTTGTAAAATTATTGTAAAAAATATTTTTTTCAGTTTTTTAATTATTTAAAATTATTCGTATTTAACTTTAGGTGGCCATAGGCTGATTAATTCTTCACTTACCGTTAAGAAATTATATCAAAATTTACAATGTTCAAATTTACAACGTAGAACTCACTGCAAAGTAAAACCACTAACCTAACAAAACCGCTGGCGGTAAACCAAAGCGCGATCAGTATACACAGTGGCGTAACACTTTAAAGGAACTAGTTCTACCCATTGACGTACACAATTAGAATAAATAACTAGATGTGATTTTACTTACTTGTTTAGTTGTATACTACCGTATTTATAACGAATAGAACTATTACTATTAATCGCATAGACGCGATAGTGCACAATTCCAAAATAGATTGATATATTTTTTTAGTTAAAATTTTGGATTAAAACATAAACATGTTAGAAAAAATTACGAATATTTTTTCGCTTTAAATTAACGCTTCAAAACATCTTTATCTTCACTTTTCCAGTAAGGATTCGGGACTTTGGAATGATCAAACAAAGACGTTTCAACGACGTTCTTTAATGACGTCAAATGTTCGTCGTGGAAGTGTCATCGTGCGCACGTCACTTATTGGGTCCACGACGTCGTCGACGAATAATTCCCAATAATTGACGACATTATGACGGTAGTGTGTCACCTGGGCTCGTACCTCGTATTTTGTCAGTTCTAATAAATTGTAGTTTTTCTTTATGCCATCTAATATGCGCGCAAGTAAATCATCTATAGAATACGTCACTTTCCAAACTTTAAACCGAATTACAAATAAACAATCTAGTAACTTTTTGTTGATGACGTGAATATCATATAGGTTTGGATAAGCTACACTAACACACTCACGTACGGGCTATCCAAGCGTATGACTCACGTCATCAATAAACAGTTACTAAATTGTGTATTTGTAATATTCAGTTTAAAGTTTTGAACGTGGCATATTCTAACCGACGATTTACCTGCACGCATATGACACTGCAAATAAAGACTGCAATTTATTAGAATTGCAAAAATACAAAGTTTTATTGACGATTTAAGTCACTTATACGTTTAAATAGCCCGCACTCTTCACGCTACCCTTCTGAAGCTTTAAATTTGTTAATGATTACTTTTTAACTAGTATATTTCAAACTAAAGTTGTCAAAAAAATCTGACGAGGTAATGCAGTCACATAATTTCAAACTGCTTCAAACATGTTGACTTTTTTGACGATTCTTTACCAACATCTAACACAAAAATGGTATGGAAATATTAATTTAAATTTTTATTGTTTTTATTATTGATTTACTGCTTTGCCTTTAATACCTACATGTTTTGTTACAATTTTTTTTGTAGTCAGTCAAGCCTACTAGTAGCATTATACGCGTTTAAATAAAGTAAATATGTACCGTTTACCTTTCGTCGAATGTTATTTTGTTTTAACTTGTTTTAATTAAAATAAAATATAACGAAAATAATAATAATAGGTAGTGGGAGTAACGTAAATTGAATATTTCAATTATTATGTTAACTACGCACGTTATTCTAAACTTGGTTTACATTTAGAACATCCAAAAAATGCGCCTGCATCAGCGAAGATCGCCAGGAATGCCTTAAAGAATCGTAAATGTTTTAAATGCAGCAGCAATTACCTAAAGTATCTAGAAAATTATTTAAAAATAGCTCTTAGTAAAGTATATTGAGGCTCAGCGACCCGCATTAGTTCGTAGTACTTAAATAGTTGGTACGACGCCAGGCAAGTGCAAGCACTATCTACTACTAAAAACAATACTCTCCTTATTCATTCGTAGCATCTGCTCAAGAAAGGTACGAGAACGTTCTCGGTGTTACACGGGGCAAAAACCGTTTGGTCCGCATCCAACTACCGAGTGTCTAAAAGAGATATGCGCGATATTTGCGGCGAAAAAATCCCGAAGCTATTAATACCGCGTATTCATATAAATCCGGATCGATTGTTTACACTCATTGTTGACTGTATTGTCCCGATTGTGTGTCATTCTCCGATCGGATGTGGTTAGCGTTGTCAACAGTTTTGTATTTATGTGCTTTGTAATAAACCAAACAACCCACCTCTGCAAGTTAGCTGCACAATAATTGGTTTCACACACAAGAGAAATTACGGTTTCCTGTTTATTTATCTATGTGGATGTAATTATTAGAAGCTCGGTTTGATAATAACCCTGTTTACAAGTCGAATACAAAATTTTCATTATCATAGTCGGTTGTGAGCTTTCAAAATTAGAATGGGGATATGTTCCGTCTGATTAAAAGTAATATATTGAAATTGCAACGCCATAGCAATATACCTATTATAAAATTAACAATTTGGTTACGTTTAACAAAATACTATAATGTTTTAAGAATCTGCTGTACCTCAACAATTTATATACGAATTTTGCAATCTCTCAACTTCAACAATTCGCTAATATTTGGGACTATTTTCGTAAGTCGTTTAATTAAAAATATTGTAAGCAGATCGAATTATTTTCAATTGGCCTTAAAATTACCCCTAAAACAATCGTACGTCGCACAGTGCGGCCGATTGCCAAAAAGCTGGCCAAAACTCGAAAAATAAAAGTGTCTAGATAAGATTTTTTTAGCATGCAGTTGGCTAGAGGGATCCTATAAGAGTTAAAAATGGTTAAGAGTAACGTCCTATACCCCAAATTCTTTCTTTATTTTCAGTTTGAGTTTGGCCTTTTTTCAAGCGCACTATTGGTGTAGTTATTCGGTAAACCCTTTAAACGTGTGAAAGCGCGTGCAGCAAAGAAAATCTAATATAACCAAATGGAATATACGTTTGAAGGTTAGTAAAATACGTAAAAAATTTTGTAAATGTCAGTTCTTTGACAGAAAATTTTTAGCAGCACAATAATAAGGGTACTTTTTTTCATTTTTTCCAATAAAATTTGAGTTTTCAAATCAAATGACAATAAAACGCTGTCGATTGCTGTTTTCTAACCTTTTGGAGGTTACTTGGAAAAGTATTAACTATCGATTAAGCCAAAATTCAGCTGCCACCTCCTGCCACTTGAATTGTTATGGGGTTTTTTCTAAGGATGCTTTACCCAAACCTCTCAGTTTTAAGATTTAGTATTTAAGTAAGATAGTTTTAAAAATAAACAGAGTTTTTTATCAACCGTCGTAGAGTGAAAACAGCAGTTTTTATTTTACACCCATATGATTTTTTTTAGAATTTTCTCTCAACTATAAAAATAATCTTATTCGTATGTACACTACTGGTGATTTACCAAGGTTACAATTATTCCAAGTAATAAAAGATATTTTGAAGGATGATATCAACGTGATTTATAATTGTAATAAAAAATGTTTTCATAAATTAAAAATTGTTGTTTTCGATTTCATTGTTTCGAGTTCAAGGCTCTGACTTATGTGAGGTTGGCTCGCTTGGGGTTTAAAACGCCCTGGGTGACGCCATCTTGTATTTGCTATTTCGAATTTTATAATTCTGACAGAAAATTCGTAATCAGCGACCCCAAAACCCTCAAAAACGATATGTAACTTGATTATGATAAATAATACATGATTAGGATTAGGTTGATTAGGGGTGAAGGGGGTGAATTTCCGTACATTTGACATAAAATTTGTAATCAGCGACCCCAAAAACCCCTAAGATTCCATTTTGGAGTGAATTACTTGAATTTTCGAATTTTGGCCAGCTTTTTGGCAATCGGCCGCACTGTGCGTCGCCACGAACGAAACCAATAAATCTGTAAATACGTAGATTTGGTAATTTTATTGATAAATTACCTCAAGTAATCGTTGCCTAATTATTAATATTCTTTTGTTTATTAAAAATATCACGCGTTTAGAAAATATAGTTGATTTAAATACGTCTAACTTCTATTGGTTAAAAATGGCAAAAGGTAATCTAAACCCCATTTCGATATTCGTCGAAATAAAAAATTACAACTAAGACTGTTCGGAAAAAAGGTAGGTACAGTTCTTATAATTAGGAGCCTAATGTTTGCGACGATTCTATTACCTACCAAATTATGAGGAACAGTATGAATTAACGCACCAAAATAATTATCAATGGTACGCTTAAAATTCGGTGTCTCACCAGATGTTCTAAGCTATCGAACTACTAAAACGTATAAATTTCCACGTTGACAGTTCGTAAACAATCACAACACATATTATATTGAACGTCTATTAGTGTTGATACGGACGGATATTGAATTATTGATTTATAAAAGGGGAAAGTTCAAGACTGACCAGCAAGTGATAACGTCACACATGTCACAGGTGTTAAGTTCGAGTCAAGGATAGTGCGATATGAGATATCTAACGATTAAGATAGATTATGATTTATTTGGAATTAGAGTAGATTGAAATTTGTTCTTTAAGAAATTAATTTCGTACCATTTTTCTAAAAATAACGTTCGTGTACTACATAATAATTATGTATAATTAATTCTTTCGATTTCGTTTATAACGAAACATACAACTCTCGTTGTCGACGAAAATCGAATTATAATCTTTGTGTTTTTACAACAAAATTGGTGTACAACAACTAGATCGAATACGAACAAGTTTCGTACAAAATAATGAAATAAAATTAGTTAATTAAGTAATCTAAAGTTAAATTAAAAAGCGTAATTTTTCAATTCATTCGTCGACCGGATTAAATTTGTTTTATATTTTGTTTTAGCTTATATGCTAAGGAAGGCCGCAAAAGAAGGATTAGTGGATCAACATGTGGTTTCAACTCCCGCATTTGATGACCTCGCCATACGAGAAATTCGAGCGGAAATCGGCCAAACTGTTCTTTTACCATGTACCGTGAGAAGACTCGGGGATAAAGTGGTTAGTAACATTTTAGCTGTCCTTTGTCGGCGTCACAATAGCCAACGAATATTTTTTTTTGCAAATTCGAATCTGTATGATTTATGCCAAAAACTATAACGTTTAAAAAGTTCGCTTTATTTTTCATGCGCCTATTACATCCCTGCACATAGATCATTCTATATCGAAAGTTTAATTTTTGACGGTAACAAATGTCCCATGTCGACACGAAGCGCTTCCCAAGATTTATGACCCTCTCTAGCGTAAAATTAGTTACCCATTTCACTGATAGATACTATATAGATTTACAATGCAAATAAAAGTAGGCGCTACGAATTACAAGCTTCGCAACGAAATTACGGTGTCGATGTGATTTAATTTAGGCGTATGTTAATAATTTCAAAATTTGAATATCCAAAATTTATTGCCCGACCGGAGACCGAAGCTTTAAGACGGACGGGGGCGACCTAATTATAATTGCGGTGTTCGTTTTATTCCTCAAATTAACGATTAGAAGACACGTTATATTGAGACGTTCGATTTTTTAGACGTTTAGAGATAGTAGAGAAAATAAACGAGTGAACGTATACTTTACAAGTGATTGATCTTCCAGTTTATTTCGTTACTTTTATATTTTCCGTGACAGGTCAACGTACGACCGGCCCAGGTATTTAGGGGTTTCTACTGAAATTGTCTCGCGCTAATCAAAACCGTTTTGGTTGAACAAAAACAAAAAAAGATACGACGACAATCTACATAACTTATTAAGACGAGAATGCACTATACTTTTACTAAGCAAAACTTAAGAGCACTAATCACTTAAAGCTAAAACAACTCGGATAGTTTCTAACTAGAATTTAAAAAGTGTTTACTTTTAAAATATGTAGAATTTCGTATTTTTATCTTTAGATTTCACAATAAAGTTTTTAAAATAAATACTCCCGGACACAAAAGATCTTGTTCTTTATTTTAAGATCGGAATGCAAACCTCTACACTTAATTCAATTTTGTTTTAGAAATCTGTAAATGATTTGGTACACGGATTTAAGCGTTACGTTACTTATTAAAATTAAACAATAAAATATTAATACGTGAGCTGCAACCTAAATGTTAAGTGCCTTCAGCAGGGTCCAGTCCAATTCGCCGCCGTCGCCTTGCCGCCGTACATCTCGCCGCCGTATCAAGTCGCCGCGAAAGGCAGATTTTCGTTTTACTAAAAATTATACAAACAGTTGTTTTCGTGTATTCATTAGTGTGTATCGATCACATACACATCGCCTTCAACAATGATTGAAACCTAGGTGACCTCGATATATAGGCAACCAAACACGGTAATAACCGAATAATTAACAAATCACCAAAGATACATTTTTTGTGGAACTTTTGCCATATAACTAAAGTGTAAAAATAATTGATAAAGTAAAAGAAAAATAGCAGAAACTTCGATAAACGGTGATCTAAATTTATATTTAAGGGCAGGAGGGTGTCTAGAACTTAGCGAAACGTCTGAATAGATGGTACTATAGCAAATTTCTTATACATAAACAACCATATTAACACTAGTTTCTTAAAGAGACAATTTAAAAGCTTATTATCGGTCCCGGTTTATTTATGACCTACTGATTTACGACTTCGCAAACGTTTGGTTTGGTTTGGTAGGTAGAAGTTCTTTCTGAGAACGGATTTGCCTAGTATAGTTCGAATTCTCAATCTATACATTCAAAATAGGTTTCAATGCACGTCATCAATAAGAAGTGACTAAATTGTACATTTGTAATATTCAGTTTAAAGTTTTGAAAGTGGCATATTCTATTCGATGATTTACCTGCACACATATAACATGACAAAGAAAGACTGCAATTTATTAGTACCTAATGTAAAAATTAGATACAAGGTTTTATTGATGACGTATACTGGAACCTATCTTGAATAACGTATAATTAAACACGCTACTTCTATTCGTACTGAAAATAATATAACATGCATTTTACTTTGCACGTACTTTGCGCCAACCCGAAACGGTCAGTTTCAATAATTCGCTAATGACCCTGTTATTACAGAATAAAAATGAGGTGGTTTTTCATTTCCCATTTATTTAAAATATTTTGCGAAAACTTATAAACTCACCGCCGATTTTTTCACCTCTTGGTGAATTTATCTGATAGGTATTTCCCATAGAATCTAATTTTACTTTAACCGTACTTTGCACGACCAACTGTTTCCACGGTAAATACCTATACGGTTACCGATAAATTTACCAAGAGATGGCTCTAAGATCGAGAGTAAGTTTTCGCAAAATATTCTAAATAAACGGGAAACGAAAAACCACATCATTCTTATTTTGAACAATGGTCGTACTTTGAGAACGATTCATATCTAATTACTAGTTATTATCGCACCCAAGTAAGCGGATTATCGAAACTGGTCCTTTCGGGGTGGCGCAGGTACGCGCAAAGTATAAACGTTTCCCTCCTTCCTTTTTTCTTTATTGTTCAACTTATTTGGTACTCGTATTCGCCAGTCATGACTTGTTTAGTGTATCGATCTTGGACCAACGTTAAAAATTGTTGCTTATTAAAAGCTTTTAAATGACATACGACTTGAAATGCGTTTCCATTTGAAATTTTTTAGTTGACCTCCACCTCCCACTCCCAGAGGTTACACACCTAAACATTTTCCATCAAAAATTGTGCCCTAAAAATAATGGATTAGGTAGGTAAGTGCGTGTTCGCCGATTTTTCCATATAGGTACCCAACAATTTCTGAAAAAATGGTGCGGGGCCAGGCTTTGTGGACATTTGGTATATCTATGCCATTTAAAACAAAACAAAACGAAATTTTTAACATTATGTTTAAATCTAATAACATTTTCAACCATTTTATTCTGCTTATAATAATAACACTTAAATTTTGAATAGCTGATTTATAATTCATATTGTTTATTACAAACTACATTATTTTTTATTACACATCTTATTATTATGATTAAAAATTATGTAGAAGCAGAGGTGCCTATAACGTTTTTATTTTTAAAAAGCAATTTCTGACGCTTTCTAACTATTTAAAACTTGCCTGCAGTTTCGAATGTATATAGGTACCTTTATATATCTGTCAGGATTATTTGGGTAATAAATATTTTTAACAAGACCACGTGCCGAGCTGTAGAGGTCTGCACATTCTTTCTCTTTCTGCGAGCCCTCGTTGTTTAATTGTGAAATTTTATAAAAACACTTGTACGATTATCATGTTCTATTAAAGATGAAAACTTGATCGACATCTTAAATGATATAAAAAAACGTTCTCTAGGCAATGACAAAACATGAGCTTGATATGTTGACGCATATATGAAATTTTGAATTTTATTCATAAAAGTAAACTTATACGCAACATTTTTTCAATAAAAAATCTATTTCTACGTCAGCTATCTTCATCAAAACTTGTTATCTCCTAGATATTGTATTGAACATTATACATTGTAAAATTGAAGTCGCAATTTAAATTGGATTTTGAATTGTGTACAAAAGTTCTAATTTCGTTATTAATAATTTTATATTAAATTTTAAAAACTCAAATGATAGATAATTTGATGGCGAAAAATCTCCAAATGAGAGAATTTTGTAGAATTTAAAAATAAAGAATATAATTCACTTCTAATGATCGCCGGGAATAGGATATACCCTCCTTTTAACGTGCACTAACAAAGTCGGAAGCTGTCAATCGTTTAACGTTAAATGACAACACCAAAATTTTAAACTCCCTAGTCTGTTAAAAATGTTGGTCACGTGAGTTTCAGTCATTAATGAAGTCCCTGTATATGCCGTAGGAAGTAGAAACAGGGCACTTTTATTTGATTGACGAATTAATTAAAATGTCGATTAAAATGATTCGCGGTTTAATCCGCTGATTGATCTAATTATTTCGCGGGTTACGCGCTTATTTCGCGGTTTGATTACCGAGTTACGCGCTTATTTCGCGGTTTCGCGGGCTTGATTGCCGCGTTACGCGCGATTCCGCGGGTTAATTCGCGGTTCCGCGAATTGATTGATCTAATTAATCCGCGGTTCGCGTTTTTGATCGAATTGATCGATTTAATTCGCGGTTCCGCGAATTGATTGATCTAATTAATCCGCGGTTCGCGCTTTGATCTAATTGATCGATCGATTAACCCGCGGTCCGCGCTTTTGATCGAGAAATTGATCTAATTAACCCGCGGCCCGCGATCTGATTGATCGGCGAGTCGTGAATTGATCGATTAACGCGCTTTGATCGAGAAATTGATTGATATCGCGGGGTCGTTGGTCCGTGCAATTAGATCGCGTATTAATGTACGTCATCATCGGTCGGACCGGCGAACCTCCCCGAGCATCGATTTCGGCGCATGCGCGGTGATTTTAAAAAGCTTTACCCTGAGTCGGAATCGAACCGACCAAATATTTGTGCCCGAATATATCATTTCAAGGCGTTTTCCACTTAACAGGGTAAAACCGTCAGCGCTACCAAGGCTATTTACGTACACCATTTTATTTGATCTATAGGTGACGCACAATCTCTAAACGAACGGGGCGCACTATTTTAAACCCGCACGTGATTACGCAATCGATTTGATTTTAATTATATCAGATTGTTTAAGTATTAATTACTGAAAATAAAAATGACAGTTTGATTTTAGAAATAGCCCTGCAATATATTTGTGATGCATGCTGGTACAAATCCGTACGTGATTACGCATTCGATTTGATTTTAATCGATAAACGCGGGCCACACTATTTTAAATTCACGGAAAATTACACAATCGATTTGATTTTAATTATATCAGAATGTTTATGTATTAACTGAGAATAAAAATGACAGTTATTGATTTAGAAAAAGCCCCACTTTTTAAATCCGCACGTGATCACGCAATCGATTTGATTTAATCGATAAACGCGGGCCACACTATTTTAAATTCACGGAAAATTACACAATCGATTTGATGTTAATTAAATCGAATATTAACCTACTGTAAATGAAAACTACAAAAACTGATTATATTTTATTTTTATAACATTTTGTAAACTGACGCAGGCCCCCTCCCCTGTCAACCGGGTAATGGTCGTTAGTCGTTAGTCGTTGTGATGGAGGTTAGGCACCTCGGGCAGCGGAGGTCCATGCTGTAAAATGATATATGCTATAAACCCCTAACCTAAATAAAATTAACACGTGATGTCATGGACTTTGAGGATAAAAGTAAAATTGAATCAAAATAAAAATAAAATGTACTCACAATATACCCGTGAGTCTCCGCTAACCGGATCGTTAAAGTCCTGAAGGAACAGTAAAACTCACTCCACCCTAGAGGCACCACTTCTCCTTGCTCCATGCGATGGGCCACCGCATATCCCGCATCTATTATCTCGGCGTCGGATAATTCCCCTGTAGCAAAAATCCGAAGGATCGTCGAAATCGTTATATGTGCGGCTTCAAAATGATACATTTTTGAAAATGAACATTATTTTCGAAAATTATTCTTTTATACCAAAAGAACAAGAGGCGGGATAGTAAATCCCTTCACTCCAATGAATTTACATACCTGGAGACCAGTAATGATGAATAGTACCCTTTTAAAAGATTACCGATGGCGAAAAATAGACAAGGTACACGTTTCCCCTACAATTACATTTTAAAACACTAATTGTTATTACGGTACGGATTACTGGGCGCCAGTTCAAATAAAATAAAAGGCGTCTATTTACAGGTAATAGTTTTCCTGGAACTTCTTAAATTTCTATCTGTCCGGAACAATAAAAAATATAGGACAATGCAGATTATTTTAACTAACGATTTTTTCCTGTTTGTGCGTTTTAAACTTCTAAGCGTTTTTCTTTCTCATTTCTTTGTCATAAGTTATTAACGATGCACGGCCAGGACCCGTTTTGTAAAGAATTGCTCGTAAAAAAAAAATCAAATATTACGTAAATGAAACATTTATTTAATACAAATTACATTTTAAAAGTTACATCGATCAGAGATATTTTATGACATTATGCGAAACAAGGCGTTTTTATTAAAATACGATTATAAAATAGTTTTATCGAAAATAATATTCAAAACCTACAATATTGATAACGGAATAACCAAACTAAATATTGCCGCCTATATAATTATACGTACGCACAATCAATAAATAATACACGGGTAAACTTAAAATCTCTAATTAAAAATAAATGAAATATAGGTGAAATATAAAAATAATAATAATAATAATTTACATGTTAAAACCATAAAATATAAAAGTCAACTTCTGCATCCGTACGGTAACGTGTCTATTTTGGTTGTCGTTCAATCTTCCTCTTTCGTATACTGTATTCTGTAAATTTTATTTCAGGGTTAGAAATACCTGATAAATTTGTCATGGCAATTTTACGATCTGAAATACTGATTTTAGAAGCAACGTAACATACCGAATTTTTGTTTTCGAAAATAATAAAGGGTTTTAGATAATAATCTAGCTCTAACTGGGTCCGGATCAATATTCCTTTACAAGTTACGTTAACGATTAATTCGGTTGAATCAACGATGCAGTGACAATGCAAAACGCACCGAAAAAAATATATAAAACCAGAACTGATGGGGAAAAATTAAACACGATCACGTGACGGCGAACTATTTTATAATTTTATGAGATTCAAAATTGCAGGCGCATATCATCCATTCTTTTCTGAAGTTGTTGTAATATTTATTCTACACGTAAAATAAAACGAATTTCTACAAATACTTATCTGTTCTGAACTTCGGTTTTAGAAAAACTTGTTATTTATCACGATTCAAGAACACAACGGCCGGGCATGCACAAATTCCAGTTTCGACGATGGCGCTCGTTATATTGAACATTTCCCAAAACTTTAAAACGAGTGCTCGGGTAAATCTGATATCATTAAGGAGTTATGGCTTGCAGTCATAACGAATTTAGCTAATCAGAGCTTTAGCGAGGAGACAGAAAGAGCGCACAGCACGCTGCATAAGCGATAAACAGAACATTGTGTTTGCGAGTGCATCATAACACAAAGGAAAGTACCCTTATCAACAAAGAAGGTCAGATTTATCGTCACAAAGGAGAAGACTGGGAAACCCGGTGAATCATAAAAGAAAAGGAAAATATTGGTCCAGCAGGAGGGCTCACCAAATTTTGACCCGGCGTTGATGGCAATTAGGAAGTCTTTAATTGAAATGGAGCATACAAAAACGGTCTTGATTCCTCCGACGATGCAGCGTTTAAAAACACCGGAAACAGGACATTTCGATGTTTATCACATTTTGGAAATGCAGCAAATTTTGCAAACTACCGGATCACGACAAGGGATTCAGTACAGTCGTTCTTCAAAGATATTTATTTTGTCGATAAAACACGTCAGCCTATCAGTTTATTAGTGAAAGAGTCAACACCAGAACCCTCTTCAAATACCGATATCAAAACACGGTACCAGACATATACAAGAAGAAAGCTGAAATTATACGTTTTTAAATTACGCAGGAAGTATAGCCGGGATAAGAATGGAACTGTAACAAAAGGGCGAAGTCTGCCGTCGTCCAAATCGCCGATTTGGTTAACGATATTTTAAGACCTAGTTCAAATCCTGTTGGAGGCAGAATTTTGCAACATACTTAAAAATTAACATGCCATATGAATTCACCGGAAACGTTAAACGAAGAAGAATTCGCCGAACGTCAGCATCAAAAGATGGAGCAAAAGAATGTTACAGGAAACGTCTATAAAAAGACAAACCATCTTCAACAAAACGTGGTCTTCAGTATTAAGAATGGGAAACTTTAAAACTTTAAATGGAATTATTGTGAAACCAGGCTGCAGCCGAAACATCAGTGAATTTAACGACGGCCATCGACGATATCTGTTATATCGAATAATTTAATTCTCTAACCTGTGAAAAAAAAAAGAAACTTGTCGCATATCATCAATATTTTAAATAACTTCTGTATCTACTATAATTAACTATGTTAACTTAAAAAAAAAAAAAAAAAAATAAAACCTACTAGGCGCCTTTTATTTACTCTATTTTTATCTGATTCGCGATTTTTATTTAATTTTTCAGGTTTATTTTAATTCATCAAACCGTGAAAATTATTATATTAAAAAAAAAGCACCGACACAAAAACACAAATATCCCGATAAAACGGTTTCGAATATTCCGAAAATTTATGAACGACAAAATGCGTGCTTTTAAATTTATAAATGTATGTAACAAAATTTATTAAAATTTATCATGTTGCAGATTTCTTTTCTAGTGTACACTTTTAAGAAATCAATTTTGTTTACTGAACCATGTTCAGATAATTACAATATTCAAAAATAATATATCTGATTTATTTCAATTAAAAATAATTGAAGCACACGTTTCATTCTCCTTTTACAATCCTAAAATTTAAAACGTTTATCGGAAAAACAAGAGTGTGATTTGCGTAAAAGCTTTTTATTTCACCTTTATTTGCATCCATAAAGTTTGTTATTGAGGGCAACCAAAAGGTTACCAACTTTTCAAAAGAACAACTACGACAAGTTTCGAAACCAATGCAAGCAATCTAATTTTAATTTTAAAGAAAAACCCATATCGTTCTGCGCATGTCTGGAACATATGTAACCAAAGACGATACTAAAATCAGATAAAAATATAATGTCCTCAATACATCAAAATTAAACTTATAGGTTAGTGAAAACAAAACGTAAGTTGGTTAAGTGAAAACAAAACATTGTTAGGTTAGCTCGAAAAAACAGTTAGTTAGGTTAGTTCGAATTAATAACGTACAATTAGGTTGTTCGAATTAATAACGTTAGCAACTTAGGTTAGTTTCAATTTTAAAAAGTAACCAACCTTAGGTTAATTAAAAAATTAAGTTGAGTTAATTTAATTTTCGAACCAAAAGTTCTAACGTTAAATTGACTAACCTAACTTGATCGAAAACTAATAACCTTATTAACAAGATTTAATTCGAACTAACCAACAATCGTTTGTTTTCACCTAACCTAACTCGTTACGTTTTGTTTTCACGATAACCTTAGTTAATTGATGTTTGTCGGACATTATATTTTTATCTGGTTTAGTATCGTCTTTGGTTACTTATGTTCCGACATCGGCCGTATGGGGTTTTCTTTTAAAATTAAATTATTGATTAAAGCTTGCGGTTGGTTTGTCGAAACTGTCGTGTTTCTTTGAAAGTTGGTACACTTTTGTGTTGCCTCAATAACAAACTTTATGGATGCAAATAAAGGTGAAAATAAAAGCTTTTACGCAAATCACACTCTTGTTTTATCCGTTAACGTTTTAGAATCAATTTTAGTGTTACTAACTTTTAAGAGAATGACAAGTTTCAAATTATAATCTGATTTATTTTTTAATTTTAAAAAAAAACCACATATCATTCTAAATTTGAACTATTGTAAAACGTTATCTAAATCGGTATAAACAAATTGATTTCTAAAGTACACTAGAATAATTAAGTTATCTGCAAACAATAAGTAACATTTTAATAAAACAATACGTAAAGTTGTTACATCAATTTAATAAAATTTAATTATTAGAAAAAAACGCATTGGTTTGTCGATAAATCTGAACTAGTTATCGTTAACATAAGTAGATACTTAGGTGCATTAAAATATTAATGTTAATATATTTCACAAATTAACTTATGGTTAAGTCGATGAATTAACAAAACTGAAAGTTATTAGAGTGAAAAACGACGAATCGATAAAAATAGTTAGTCGATAAAACAGCTGTCCTAGTTAGGTATAGTTGATTTATTTACGTATATTATTTATTGTATTTAACGTAGTCAACATTAGGTTTTAATTAAATAGTAGAACTAGGTTATTAAAATATTGACTGAGTTGGACAGTTGTCTTTTTTGATATCAAGGTTGAAATTATTAAATGCTGATTCGATACAACAGATATCGTTGATGGCCGATAAATTACGATGCTATTCAGGGCAGCCTGGTTTCACAATTAATTCGATTTAAAGTTTTAACAACGTTTCTAAAATTGTCTTAATACTGAAGACACTGTCATTTTTTGAAATGGTTTCGTCTTTATTTATAGACGTTTCGTAACATTTCGTATGCTTATCATTTTTGATGCTGCTTGTTCGTGCTTGAAATTCTTTGTCGGTTGTAAAAACTGTTAATCGGATGCAATAGGTAAATAAAGGCTGTTAATTTATTTGTTGTTGAAAACGTTTTAAGAACAGATTCAACAGGATTGCGAATTTTTCTAGGTGTTAAAATGTTAAATAATCGGCGATATGTTGAGTATCGGCAGACTTTTCGCCATTTATTTTAAAGTTCCATTCTAGTCTGCAAGCATACTTTGTAATTGTGTTAAAACGTATAAAGGTTTTCAGCCTTCGGATATGTCTGTACCGTTTTGGATGATATGGTATTTGAAAGTTCTGCGTGTTGACTCTTTCACTAATAAATGATAGGCTGACGCTGTTTTATCGACAAAATATAAAATCTGAAGAATTGCTGTACTGTGGCCGTCGTGATCGTGTAGTTGTTAGACTTTAAAATTGCTGACGATTTTATCAAATGTGATACATCGAAATGTCCTGTTTCACGGGTTTTTAAATGCTGCATTCAGTCAGGATGGATCGAAACCGTTTTCTTATGCTGCCATTCAATAACGTTTATTGTCCATTCTGTGCAACAGCGGTGTCAAAATTAATGGTAAGAGCCCTCCTTGCTGGACCAATATTTCCTTTTCTTTATGGATTCACCAGGTGTTCACCAGTCTTTCAATATCTTCTTGTGCGATAAATCTCGCTCTGTGATAAGGGTACTTTTCCTGTTAAGTGTTATGATGCACTCGAAACACAATGTATCTGTTTATCGCTTATGCATTAAGCAGTGCTGTGCGCTTTCTGTCTAACCTCGCTAAAGCTCTGATTAGCTCTAAATTCGTTATGACTGCATGCCATAACTCCTTAATGATATCAGATTACCCGAGCCTCGTTTTAAAGTTTTGGAAATGTTCAATATAACGAGCGCCATCTATCGTCGAACTGGAATTTGTAACAAGCATGCCGCCGTTGTTTCTTGTTTCTAATCGTAGATAAATAACAAGTTTTTCTAAAACCTGAAGTTCAGAACAGATAGTATTTGAGAAATTCGTTTTTATTTTACGTGTAGATAAATATTACAACAACTACAGAAAAGTTTTTAATGTTGATGATATGCGCCTGCAATTTTGAACTCATAAAATTATAAAATAGTTCGCACGTCACGTGATCGTGTTATAATTTTTCCCATCATTTTGTTCTGGTTTTATATATTTTTTACGGTGCGTTTGCATTGCACTGCATCGTTGTTATTCAACCGAATAATCTGTTAACGTAACTAATTGTAAAGGAGATATTGAGTCGGACCGCAGTTAACTAGATTATTATCTAAAACCCTCTTAATTTTCGAAAACAATAAAATTCAGGTATGTTACGTTGCTTTCTAAAAATCAGTATTTCAGATCGTAAAATTGCCATGACAAATAATTATCGGATTTCTAACCCTGAAATAAAATTTACAGAATACGATACGAAAAGAGGAAGATTGAACGACAACTAAAATAGACCGTTACCTACGGATGCAGAAGTTGACTTTATATATTTATGTTTTAACATGTAAATTATTATTATTATTATTTTCTATTTCACTTTTTAGATTTTATTACCGTGTTATTTGTATATGTGCGTACGTATAATTATATAGGCTTGGCAATATTTAGTTTGGTTATTCCGTTATCAATATTGTAGGTTTTGAATATTATTTTCGATAAAACTATTTTATAATACGTATTTTAATAAAACGCTTGTTAAATTCGCATAATGTCATAAAATATCTCTGATCGATGTAATTACTGTATTTAAAATGTAATAATATGTATTAAATAAATGTTTCATTTACGTAATATTTGATTTTTATTTATTTACGAGCAATTCTTTACAAAACGGGTCACTGGTGCCCGTGCATCGTTAATAACTTATGACAAAGAAATGAGAAAGAAAAACGCTTAGAAGTTTAAAACGCACAAACAGGAAAAAATCGTTAGTTAAAATAATCTGCATTGTCCTATATTTTTTATTGTTCCGGACAGATAGAAATTTAAGAAGTTCCAGGAAAACTATTACCTGTAAATAGACGCCTTTTTGTTGAACTGGCGCCCAGTAATCCGTACCGTAATAACAATTAGTGTTTTAAAATGTAATTGTAGGGGAAACGTGTCTGTCTATTTTTCGCCATCGGTAATCTTTAAAAGGGTACTATTCATCATTACTGGTCTCCAGGTATGTAAATTCATTGGAGGAAGGGCTCCATCCACCCCTTGTTCTTTGGTATAAAAGAATAATTTTCGAAAATAATGTTCATTTTCAAAATGTATCATTTTGAAGCCGCACATATAACGATTTCGACGATCCTTCGGATTTTGCTACAGGAATTATCCGACGCCGAGGGATATGCGGGATCATGGAGCAAGGAGAAGTGGTGCCTCTAGGTGGAGTGAGTTTTACTGTTCCTTCAGGACTTTAACGATCCGGTTAGCGGAGACTCACGGTATATGTGAGTACATTTTATTTTTATTTTGATTCAATTTACTTTTATCCTCAAAGTCCATGACATCACGTGTTAATTTTATTTAGGTTAGGGGTTTATAGCATATATCATTTTACAGCATGGACCTCCGCTGCCCGAGGTGCCTAACCTCCATCACAACGACTAACGACAACGACCATTACCGGTTGACAGGAGGGGCCTGCGTCGTTACAAAATGTTATAAAAATAAAATATAATCAGTTTTTGTAGTTTTCTTACAGTAGTTAATATTCGATTTAATTAACATCAAATCGATTGTGTAATTTTCCGTGAATTTAAAATAGTGTGGCCCGCGTTTATCGATTAAATCAAATCGATTGCGTGATCACGTGCGGATTTAAAAAGTGGGGCTTTTCTAAATCATAACTGTCATTTTTTTCTCAGTAATTAATACATAAACATTCTGATATAATTAAAATCAAATCGATTGTGTAATTTTCCGTGAATTTAAAATAGTGTGCCCGCGTTTATCGATTAAAATCAAATCGAATGCGTAATCACGTACGGATTTGTAAGCATGCATCACAAATATATTGCAGGGCTATTTCTAAAATCGAAACTGTCATTTTATTTTCGTAATTAATACTTAAACAATCTGATATAATTAAAATCAAATCGATTGCGTCAATCACGTGCGGGTTTAAAATAGTGCGCCCGTTCGTTTGAGAGTGCGTCACCTATAGATCAAATAAAATGGTGCGTAAATAGCCGGTAGCGCTGACGGTTTTACCTGTTAAGTGGAAAACGCCTTGAAATGATATATTCGGGCGCAAATATTGGTCGGTTCGATTCCGACTCAGGGTAAAGCTTTAAAATCACCGCGCATGCGCCGAAATCGATGCTCGGGAGGTTCGCCGGTCGACGACGATCAATACGCGATCTAATTGCCGGACCGAACGAACCGCGATACAATCAATTTCGATCAAACGCGTTAATCGATCATTCACGACTCGCCGATCAATCAGATCGCGGGCCGTTATGTAGGATAATTTCTCGATCAGCGCGGACCGCGGTTAATCGATCGATCATAATCAAAGCGCGAACCGCGTATTAAATTGATCAATCAATTCGCGGAACCGCGAATTAAATCGATCAATTCGATCAAAAACGCGAACCGCGGATTAATTAGATCAATCAATTCGCGGAACCGCGAATTAACCCGCGGAATCGCGCGTAACGCGGCAATCAAGCCCGCGAAACCGCGAAATAAGCGCGTAACTCGGTAATCAAACCGCGAAATAAGCGCGTAACCCGCGAAATAATTAGATCAATCAGCGGATTAAACCGCGAATCATTTTAATCGACATTTTAATTAATTCGTCAATCAAATAAAAGTGCCCTGTTTCTACTGTAGGATAATTGTAAAATCAGGCGTTTTACAAAACGCCGTCTTTATCATCGAAAAAACGTGTACATTTCAAATTGGCTGATAATTCTGAACCCCTAACCTTTCTGTAATGGAAGTATTTAAAAACAAAAAGGCTGCTGTCTTTTGGCCGTTTTGTATGAAATTCAATGAAAACGAAGAATTTCAAAAATAACCGAAATGTTTGGTTATTATGCATAAAACCTAAGGAGATTAAACCTTGCTTTCAACTTTAACATAACCCCTGTGTACATAGATAATTATACATTTAAGCCTGTGCACAGGGGGTAATTGTCTGTGCACGCGGGGTTAGGTTAAGATTGAAAGAAAGGTTAATCTCGTCAGTTTTTATGCATAATAACCATATGTTTTAATTATTTTTTGATATTTCCTGAAATGCTTAGTTAGTAATGCTTAGAGAGTAAGTACGTATGCATATGTGATCGATGTACACTGATGAATATATAAAAATGCATTTAAAACAACTACTTGTATAATTTTAATAAAACGAAAATTTGCCTCTCGCGGCGAGTTGATGCGGCGGCGAGATGACCACGGCGAGTTGAACTAGACCCCCTTCGGCAGTGGTATCTTCGGGAAATGGGAAAACGATTTAAAATTAGTGTACCTAGTCGACGTTGTGTTATTGTCGATTATATTACTAAACTGACCTTTCCAGAAATAATTTTCATAACTTTCTAAATAGATTTATTATTATAATTTAATAAATTTGATGAAAATATTTTCTTATAAATAATCCCAAACAAATTTTATATAATAGTAGGTATACTAATTTAAGTTCTGGCATTTTTTAAAATAGTTCGCCGTTTAAATTATTACAGAAGTTGTCGATAGTACCTACTTACGTAATATGTACCTACTTATATCTACCAACTAAAATTAAATTTCGGATAATCAGAATAATATAGAAACATTCGACAGTAATAAAATTCGACGCTCGTATCTTTGTCAGATTGAATGATTTAAGAATATTAACCGTTTAAGGAACTACTTTCAAATTTTATAGTGCGTTTTGGTCTTTTCTTACGGATCATTAAAGGTTAAAGGAGCTATACTTCGATAAAACCGTATAGCGTACAAACAGTCATGGAAAATAAAGGAAATGATGTAGAGGTTTAAGTGTTTATTATTTGAACGTATCTACAATCAAAACATTAGCTAGTTTTTATACGGCAGTAAAATATAACGATCCATTGAAGTTAATGCATATCGTAAAAATTTTATTATGTCTGATTTTATGATTTCTGGAACAAAAATTGGAGGTTACAAAATTCTTACGTTCCATTGCAGATTTTAATCGGCGGAACTAAAAAAGTTTACGAGTCTTGCAATTTTTATATCGAACAGATGCTTAGAACTTGTAGGTAGTTTATTTAGCGTTGAGCACCACCGATAGTTGACGGTGACGGATTATTTATTTTTGAACGATGCACGGCGATTCGAAATTCCCGAATTTGTGGCGAAAAATCGAATAAAAAAAGTTTCCATCGAGAAACCTTCGACGACTAGAATAGTTCTAGTAGCACTTCTACCATCTGTTACAACTATTAGTAAAGGGCTTAGAAATCGGTTAGGGCGGTTTTTCAAACGTGCTCAGTGAAATATTCGTTCAAGATTTCTAAATTTGGCAAAACGGATTCATCTTTTAAAAGTAAAGGCATTTGGTATGTGCCATTAAAAAAAAGCTTTAATTATATTTGAAACGAAAACTTAAGTCACGAAGTTAGTTATTATTTTGTTTTAAATTGTTCATTAGACATTTCTTTGTAGTATTGTAAAAATCTGGCCGCCACTAACTGCCAATCTTGCGTCTATTCGAATTTGTGTATTACGATGTGAATACTGTTCGCTTTGTAATGAAAAACTTTTTTATTTGAAAGGACCCTATCTGATTTCATGTCAATTCTGGCCAAAACAGATAGGGTAATACAAGTGTTTATAGCCTACAAGTTTGAGGGTGCATTTTGACTGAAAATGTTCATATGACATTTTTGCGATGTTATTTGAATATACAGGACGTGTCAAAAGTTCTGGGACGCCTTTTCTGAGTTTCAGAAACGGGAAGAAATGACTAAATACTTCAATAAAAAAATCGGTCAGATGGTCTATCTTTAAGGCTATTATTAGAACATAGCGACCATCTTAAAATTTGCCATATTGGATTAAGGTCAATATTGTCAAATAGTAATTGTGTCGTGTTTTCGTGTGTTTCATTGAAGACCACAATTTTTTCAGAAATATATTGTCGTGATCAGATTTAACACACGACTATATATCTTAAATGCTCAGCACTACCTGAAGATGCTCCGAGGAAGTGTTTCCTTTATTTCTTACTTGGCTCCGTTTTATGTTGCAAAATATATTCATCAAAATAACATATATGAGTTACACGAATTATTTTTATGAATTACACGATTGGAAAAAATCCCAGGAGTAATTTTTGTACTTCTAGTTGGTACATATCTGTACGTTGAGAAACCATCCGACTCTACAAAAGAAGTTATGGTCATCCCAGAAAAATCGACACCTTGTTAAGTTTATGGTTGTAATTCTAGACAATGGAGAAATCCTTGAAGTAGAAGGTTCATATTTTGGAAATGGAGGAAATAATGATGCACAAATTCTTCTTAGCATGCAAAAGAATCATAATGGATTTTATTCCAAACTGCGTCCAGGAGATTTAGTTACTGTAGATCGTGGCTTTAGTGATGCTGTATCAAAGCTGTAGGAATACGAACACATTGTAATCGTGCCTGAATTTCATTATTGAATTCATTGAATTCAACACAATGGTGTTATTCGGTCGACCGTCGTTAGATATGTTGCATATATATTTCAGAATCGCATGCGCAATTTCAAATGCTTTCTTTGGTCCATTATTCACCGAAGTTGCTCCGTAATGTAGCGGAGTACCATTGTGTTGGAAATAACATGGAAAAAGTATAAACTTCTTGCATAGAGTCAAATTCAATGAACACTTTATAACTAACTCTAGAAATATGACGAGATTTTAACAATTCGGTCTCTTTCAATCTTTGCTGTAATCGATTGAATATTTATTGGTGTTTGTCAATGCCTACATATTCGATTCTCTGGCCATTGAGTTGGCCGGCCATTTTACTTACTGCTAATGTATTAAAACTTAAAAATAATAAACTAATGTTTATGATAATGAATTAATCATAGTCTTTGCATTTTGAATGTTGGCAAGACATTTGGGTCGCAAATGACATTTAACATCTGGAAACTTGGAAAAGTGACCAAAAAACCAAATCACAGACGCAATATGTCCGCAACAACCAACGGTTCTTTGTCCATTTTTGCATTCGCAAGCCCACCCAGTTATTGAAGCATAACCTTCTTCCATAGAGTCAAACTCAATGAACACTTTATAACTAACCCCAGAAACATGACGAGACTTAAGGTGAACTTTCAGCAAAGTATCTTGAGCTACAGCAACGTATAACTCATACATGTCCTTTTGATTAATAAGTTCTGCAACATAAAACGCCAAGTATGTTTGATACACACCAATAGTGATCTTTTTCAAGGACATTGACTATTTCTTGAGGAGTTACTTTCCTCCAATCTGCTCCTCTTTGAGATTTTAACAATCCAATCTCTTCCGATCTTTGCTCTAATTGATTGGCTATTTCAAGTCTAGAAACAGCAATTTCGGCAATTCCTTGATGGAAGTCAGATTCGGTGAATAATGGACCAAAGAAAGTATTTGAAATTGCGCATGCGATTCTGAAATATATATGCAACATATCTAAGTATGGTCGACGAATAACATTTTTGAAGAATGAAGATACATTCTTCAGACAACCAAAGACAAGTTCGACTACAAATCTTTTCATTGTGCAGCGTCTTGAATAGTTGGCTTCAGTAGTTGTAAATTGAGTTTTTCCATCAAGAAATTCAGGCATGATTACAATGTATCCGTATTTTGATACAGAACGAAGTAACGTTATGAATAGCTACCACTAATTCAGTAATATCTCTGATATCGAGTAACTCGTTTGTTTCATTTTTATATATGTTGTAAAGGATAGTTTCCTACGCCACTCAATCAAAAATTAACAAAATCGACTAGTGCAATCCAAAGTTCCAAGTTTTCCCCATTTGTTTCTATGTTAATTAAGGGGAACTTTGAATCACGATATCTCCATTACTAGACCTTTCGCCCAGATCATTTTTGGATATGTTGTAGTGCAGGTTTCAGTATATAGATTAGTGCATTTTGGGTTAAATCGCATAATGCAATCAAAAGATATCGCAGTGGCCAAAATGTATATAAAATCAAATAGGAGCCTTTCTCAGAAAATTTTATTCTTTATAAACATCTCTGCATAGTTTCAAATTCGAGATGCGCATGTCAAAATTTGAATATAACTTTTCGTATACGAGAAAATGCCCTTCGATAGCGCGTCCGCAAAAATTGATATAGAAAGACTAAAGAAGGTAAATTATCCCGGAATCTATCAATTTGTCGAATAAAAAATGTTATTATCGTTGACTTTTTTCGTAGAATCGACCGTTTCAAAGATAATAGGCCGAATGAAGTTTGAAAGAAAATATGCACTGCACCATAGTAAGTATAGAAATGTGAACGGGCTATGTATATGCCCATGCTTTGAGAGATTTGGACCAAACTTATCACATATATTTGTCATCTCTCTGGTCAAAATATAGACGAGAAAACGATGAAATTGCAGAAAAAGTAGAGAAAAGTTTCCCGCAATTTTTTTTTTTGATCGCGAACAATATCAACAATACGTAATCTCCCGATTCGCTAAAATTGTTGTAGCGCGTAAGGGTAATTCCACCGTAACGGGAATAACTGTGGCAAGATTTTTCCAGTGGGAACAAATCTGTACGGTTAAGCGTAAAAATTTAAACTGGCGACAAAAAGTTAAGGATATTCAAGAAAAATTGTAAAAGTGGAATACTTTCTTACATTTTGTTTGATAGATCAAAACTCCAGTTATTTATGAAACTATTTGAGAAAAATAATCAATGACACTTACGATGTAACATAAGGAAAAAATTGTTTTTCAAAAGGCAACAAACGACAACAATGAAATCTAAGAATAAAATAAGCCTAATAGTGCGCGTAAATGCCATTTAGGTTTATTCCTTCTTGACGATGCCTGGGCATACTTAAAATTAAATTCTTAATTTCATATTGTGCAAGATTATCCCAAAGAAGTGGCAACGCATCTCTTAGTTTTCTTGAGGTTGTAGGAGGAGAAACGGCGTCTTCCAATGTTCGTCGAAGCATGTTTTAACCACGTTCAATCGCATTTAGGTCCGGGGAGCGCGAAGGTGGCCGTAAATGTTCAATTTCTTGATTTTCAAAAAAATCAAGCACAATCCGCGCACGATGCGGTCCGTCAAGAAAATGAAATCCAGGCTCTAAATTGTCTCTATCTCATCTGTTTACATTTGAGCATTCACGTTGCCATTACAAACGTAAAGTTTGGTACGACCACCTAAAAAAATTGCACCCGCACCATAACAGAACCACCACAAAAAGGGCACACCTCTTGAATCAGTTTGGGCTTGTTGCGGGTTCTTGGAGTTCTCCGTACACGAACTTGTCGACTGTCACTGTGAAGTCCAAAACGATATTCATCGGTGAACATAACATGACCACATTCTTCTCTCCAATTAATTTTTAAACTTAATTTTTTTTGCAATAACAAAAGCGTACGATTCAACCGAAATTAACACTTTTACCGAAACAAATTAAATAAATCTAAACAAAGAAAGTTTCTTTCAGATTTATTTCGACAAATACTTTCATACTAAACTAAAGGGTATAGCCGGATAAGCATGGTAAAATGGCCCCCAAAGAAATCTACGAAACAACCTATATTATTACATTGGCAAGTCATAAGGAAACGATATATACACGTTTTACTCCTTGACCTTCAGCAGTCCTTCAGAAAATCAAAAAAGTATGTACCGGGGAACTATTTTTTAAATTCGTTTATCTACGAAACTATTATAGCTACGAACATAAATCAAAAACAGATTGTTAGAGAATACTTCACAATATAACATATGTTTTTTCTATTAGTTTCGACTAATAATAACTATTAAAAAATTAATGGAGAAATTTTGAAAATTGAAAATTTTACAGTTTGGCCAGAGTGACAATCATCAAAAAAATGTCAAATATTGCTGCTAATGTCTACTACTACTCCTAAAAGTTTCGTGAAAAAAAAATTGGTACAACACTCTGAAACAAAATAAAAGCAAATATTGGTAGCGTCAAAACAAAAACGACAAGTTAAGTTTTTTACGTTGTTTAAACCGCGAATAGAAGTAGTGGTCAAGTAAAAAATATAAGAATGTTTCACTACTTACTGTAGTTGTGTAAAGCGATCTCATTGTCAGTACCCATTACCATACAGGAACAGCGCCGGCGCGGCGTTTTAGTCGGACATGCAGTTCAAGTTCTAACATTCTTGCAGTGTTGTTAATATTTATGTTCGACGGTTAAAATACGTAGTTCTAGAAATTCGAAAATAGTACTCAGGTCCAAAAAAAAGTGCCTTTGTGTAAGCCGTTTACAATCTGTACAATCAATGGCTACATTCTTGATATTGTTGGGCCTTTTTATGGTACTCAAAATGATGCCACGATTATGAAACTCGTATTACAAGACTCCGTAGGCATAAGAACTACGTTACAACCACATGATGTGTTCATTGTTGATCGTGGTTTTCGTGACGTAATAAACTACATAACTAATGAAGGCTTTACCGTATTTATGCCTGCCTGTAAAGGCAAAAAATCTCAATTAACTACGGGAAAAGCAAACATATCGCGAAAAGTAACAAAAATTCGTTGTGTAGTCGAAGCTGTACATGGTGCTATAAGCCAAAAATATCGTCTTTTACATCACAACTTAGATAATAAACTGCTTCCAAAGGTACGATTGTTGTGATACGGACAAAGGTTGAGTTCAGATGGTGCATTACAAAACGAAATTATTGAATATATGGAAAGCAGAATGAATTCGATAAATACTTTGCGGGAAGATGTTGATAATCATCATTGGAATCGTCGGAAATCGTCTTTTCAACATCTAATAGTATCTTACCTCCTAGATTTTCCACGTTTAACTGAGCAAGACTTGAAAGTTTTATTTATAGGCAGTTATCAACTTTCCCAAGCTGTGTCGTAATTATCAGAAATACTGGACAATAAGAATAATCTTCTCGTGCAGATTGTCAAGCAAACACCACATATTATAAAACTGAACGTACGATCGAGACATAAAAATAATAAAGTATATCGTATTTATATCGATTATATTCCTATTGTTGTGACTGTCCCAACGGTAATAGAACAGTTGGGTGTTGTTCACATGCAGCAATTATAATATATTATTTATCACTCACTCGATAAATGCCGCGTAATATATGTCCAGCAGAGATATTGTCGAAAATATTTGCAACAAATTCTGTTTCTGTTGTCATTAATGAAGATAGTGATGATGATTAATAATATTGACTGTAGGTAAACATCTGTACTCACTCAGGCAACTATATAACCAGAATTAATTAATAACAATAGAAACGTTTTCTATCGCATTCGATTATATTTATGTACATAAGACATTTGTAACTTTTCTATTAACTGAAATCCCTGTATATTAGACACTTATTTGCATTTTTTGTTTTGTTTATATTTTTGTTTATGTAGGTGCGGTACATTATATAGTAGTAATGACTATAGAGTGTACATTATTTTTTTCAAAGTGTTGTACCAATTTTTTTTTCACGAAACTTTTAGGAATAGTAGTAGACATTAGTAGCAATATTTGACATTTTTTTGATGATTGTCACTCTGGCCGAACTGTAAAATTTTCAATCTTCAAAATCTCTCCATTAATTTTTTAATAGTTATTATTAGTCGAAACTAATAAAAAAAACATATGTTATATTGTGAAGTATTCTCTAACAATCTGTTTTTGATTTATGTTCGTAGCTATAATAGTTTCGTAGATAAACGAATTTAAAAAATAGTTCCCCGGTACATACTTTTTTTGATTTTCTCAAGGACTACTGAAGGTCAGGGAGTAAAACGTGTATATATCGTTTCCTTATGACTTGCCAATGTAATAATATAGGTTGTTTCGTAGATTTCTTTGGGGGCCATTTTACCATGCTTATCCGGCTATACCCTTTTTTATCTATCAACTGAAATGTAAGAAATTATTTCATTTGTACAATTTTTCTTGAATATCCTTAACTTTTTGCCGTCAGCCTATATGCACCTATTCAATTAGTCTCCGAAAAGTTTATCTAGTTTATCTGACCTTTACACTAACCCCCTCCTTACCTTGTAATGAATAAGTTGAGTTTGTCGACACAGAATATTAATACTTTTAATTTAAAAAAAATATATTTTAATTATTAAGCAAATATGTACTCGTTCTTTTGGTCTCTCAATGCAAAAACTTATTAATTTTTCAGGTTTCTTGGATAAGAACGAAGGATCTGCACATTCTAACATCCGGAACCATTACGTTTTCGGCCGATAACAGGTTCGAGTCCGTATCGTCTGCTGCAACAAATTTCTGGGGTTTACGACTACGCGGCGTTCGTCTATCGGATTCCGGCAGATACGAATGTCAAGTAAACACGGATCCAAAAATGAGTCTTTCGATTAATTTAATAGTGGCAGGTAAACGATAAGTCCAATTTAAATTTTACGATCGAGTCTCAGATTTAACAGGTTTACAAACGCAAGGAAACACCAGCGACGACAACTTCAAATGGACCAACGTCGCAAAGATAAAAGGTCCTTCTGAAGTTTACATAAAAGAGGGGGCGCCTGTAACTTTCGTGTGTGAAATATCGGCGTGGCCGCCCTCTTCAATAACATCCGCGTCTCGACGACCTTCTCTGCCCGCCTCGAAATCTTACTTATATTGGCTTCACGATAGCAAGCGGATATCTTTTGATGTAAGTAGACTGCAAGGTACGGTAGTTACATAAAGCACGTGATAATTATACAATATCTTAGTCCGGCCGGAGTGGAATTTCCGTCGAAATGGACTACAGGGACCGTAATAGCGTTAGTAGATTAAGACTTGCCGAGGTTTCACCGCAAGACGGCGGACTATATACTTGCAGTCAAGCTTCTGCTAAGTCAGCTTCCGTTCGGCTTATTGTTGTCGAAGGTATAACTGTAAACTACAATAATGTAAGCGGAATTAAATTGGCTCGTGTAATTCTAGCGGAACATACGGAAGCCATGCAGCGCGATCAGCCTCATTCGTCTACGACAAAACCTCGATTTCGAAAGTTGCTGTTATTTTTAGAATTTTTTACATTTGTCCACATCGATATAATAATACGTTTAATAAAAAATGGCTGAAAAAAAATTCTGGTATTTTATTGCACCGTAGTAGTCGAATGAGCCGAATTTCTATACAGATCCGTGTTTAAAACGTAATCATTAACATAGTTTACGAATAAATCTGCGTTGTACCGAATTAAGGGAACAGTTTGTGTTTTACGACCCCCTCCATGTTTGTAACGCTTATAATTTACTGTAGCAACATGTAAACATATTTTAACGTAAAATACAACATATGTACCCCCCCCCGCCCCATTAATAATATTGTCCTCGACGTCATGTTATTTCGTAGGTGTTTAATTTTAATTCGGGTCATCGTAACGTGCTAGCGGCGCATATCAATTTCGGAAAAACTTAACAGGACTTTATAACATAAGTATATGTAGAGACATGTATTGACAAAACTCGATTGACGACAATATTGAAAAATAACGATCTTAGAACGTGCCGATTATTGTAATTTTAAAATAGCTTAACTACGTCTTTTAAAACCGGATTTTTTTTGTTTTTGCAAACATTTTACTTCAAGTATTTTGTGAAGGTGTCAAGTACTTCTCCGCTACAAATGATACCCTGAGCTTGACAGTCGAGTTTGGTCTTCCAAAGATTTTAATTAATTACTGTGGGCGTTGCGGTGGCGCTATTCTCCAAATGACGTACTATAATTAATTAAACATGTACAATATACGATTATGTTTGATATTAGCTGGTCCATATTTTCGACGAGAATCATATTTTTTCACACCTTTCGTATTTCAGACGTGTAACGCCCCAGCCGTTATCGTAATAATAAATATAGATAAAACGGAACAAACTTTATAATTTATGAGAGAAGTCAGTTAAAGCTTTAAAGGGATCGATACGAAATATCCTCGAGGGTCTCGTGAAGATCTGCTGCTTATTGAGAAGCACATATATTACCACTATAAATGTGCCGTAGGATTTGGTCGATATTGCCCATCATAAACATATAAATTAATGCAAATTCGAACCTCTGTCGGCGATAATGGAAAAAGAGCCGTACCAATACAATATTCATTAGAAAGCAATGTAGATATCACGCAAACGCATCGAAAAATGTCGTTTTATACAAAATACGCACGTTTCAATTTTTCTGGTCGTTTAAATCGCACAGCCCGGCATTACGTCAAACGAGCAACGCGAGCATTGATTTTACGCATGCATTCTAAAAAATTTAAAACGAATAGAAGCTGCATTTGGAAACGCGTTCGTTCCTATCTTCTTTTTTGCGCGAACGTTTGCTCAATTCATGGAATTATTCATATAGTAAGAAGGAACGTAAGTCCCTACGAGAGGTGCGTTTCGAAGTGTAGGTGTAGAAAAATACGCAACATTTACGTTTACCTTATGTATTATTAGAATGTTATGGTTTGTTTTGGTGGTCGCCGCCGGTTCGTGGTGCATCGGATTATCCGTGGAGTCGTGGGACCATTATCGGACGCGTCCCACCGTAATTAGTATCGAACGCGATCATCGGAAATGGAATACGACTTTTCCAGCGATCACATTGTGTTTAGACGCTACCGACGAAGATAGAGTCGAAGACTTAATAACGTAAATAGCCATTCGTTTATCGGCTTAAACGTTTAAAACAGAACCTTTTTTTTTTCAGACAACTAAACATCTCGGAAGATCACGCGGAAGAATTTAAAACGTTTCTCGACGATCTTTCCCTGGGAAATATTACAGTTTCCGACAATTTTCGCAAGTACAACAAATCGATATATGGAAACGTGGAAAAGTACATGGACTGGGTGTTTAAGACGCGATTGCAACTGGACGACGTCGAAATTTTTCAATCGTTCGGGGCATTGCGGGATTTCCAAATAATTTTCACGGAAGTTGGCCTTTGTTACGTATATAATTCCCAAATAGCAATTTACGACAGCTACGAGTAAGTGAAACGTGCGTATTGTTTATTTCTAACTTAAATGTCTTTTAAGCTATTTATCCGCTAATAATGTGCAATTGGTAAAAGTCGACGAAACGATCAAAATAAATCCCGGCATACCGTCCGCTTTTTTGTCAGTCACCGGCCTCATGTCCGGTTATAAGGTTGTATTAACAAAGACGACGAAGTATAAAACAATTTCCAAATGTAATTTAGATCGCATTTCATGGTCCCAACGAGATTCCCGACTTGAATTCTAAATGGATCGTCATACCGACAGCGACATTTACTACATTCGAAGTAACCGCCGACAGTGTATGGACAGAACATAAAGTAAAAGGATTAGGAATTAACCAAAGGTACTGCAGATTACCCGACGAAACAAACTTAAAGTACAGTCCCGTGTACAGTTACAATTTATGCCGAAGAGAATGTAGAATTCGCCTTTGTCGAGAACTATGCAATTGCACGCCATTTTATTATTATAAACATTTCAGTAAGTGCTTTACATTATGTCGTTTCGTACTTATTCGTTCGATTATTTTAGAAAACGGAAAATTTGCAATCCTTCAGGTATGACGTGTTTGTCGAAACATCGAGGTATCGCATCGAGCAGTACTCGATAAGTCTTCGACCTAAAGCTTACTTCGTTCTTTTTTTTAGATAAAATAACGTATTTAACCGAGGGCGCTAAACAAATTTGTCCGTGCACTCAAAATTGCGATACCGACATTATGACGGTATCAAAAATTGAAACGATCGACTGGTTTCTGGGAACTAATTTAAAAGTGATTAGTGGATATCCTACGGTGCGTTATAGACGTTCTTTAATTTTTAGCGAGATAAACGTTTTAGGTACACGAAGCGAATAAACTAATAAATTTGTTTTATCGCCATTTAAATTTTTTTAGTACAAATTGGTGGAATAGCCGGACTTTTTTTAGGGTGCAGTATTTTAAGTTTAGTGGAAGTATTATATTTCTTTTCTTTGGGCTTCTATTTGAGAATTTTCGGCAACAGAAACTTTGGGTAATTACATTAAAGTTGTAACGAGCGAGTGTTTACAGGGATTTGTAAGAGGAAATTATGAAAAGTTTAATTTCTTTGGATTTCGCTACTCCTTTTCTTTAAAATCGAGAACGTGTAGGGTACCTACTAGTGTTTTTTCTTCAACATCGATGTAAGTGTTTTATTCCATCTTATTTATTAATACAAGTATACTTTAAATTATGTACATTTTATTTTAATACAACCAGTAGCTGGTGACGACGTAATTGTTATCAATTTCTGTTAATATGGTTTAGGAAGTCAATCAAGGTGAAATAGACAGGTTCTGATGGCTTATTTAAGTTTTGTGGTTATTTTAAATAAATTCCGACTTTTTTTTTATCCTATTCACCCCATTCTACGGTATTATTATTCAGCAATCTACGCCAAATATTCTTGTTTGACAAATATGATGTTTATACACTAATTGTGAATATTCGTGATGGTATCTCAATGGGATCTTGTTATAAAAAATATGTTGACCAATAGTGCCCAGGGAAAAGTAAACTAAAACGTACTATGCACTTAACGGGTTAATTATTTTGTCAAACTGACTGAAAATTATATTTTTTACTTTACAACATTTGACATTCTGAAATCAAAGAGATACTATAATATTAGTAACATTATACAGTGTCTGCAACAAAAAGTCTGCACCATATCGAAAACTTGTTTACTGTTTTCTCAAAAAAATTATTTTTTATGAAAACTGCTGTCAAAATTTATCGGTCATATACGGAGGTATGTCCGAAAATACACTGGTGAAATAAATTAAGAGAATTTGCACATTTTATCGAATTGCATGAAAAGAACTGAACTGAAGGAAAAACCACGGCTTCTAGATAAAAATGCAAATCTTGTACGGCAAATACGTAAGCGTACACGTGTGTGTAGGCGGAGCCAGCAGAAAAACAGGCTTTATAAGCGCGTGGAGGGTAAGACGAATTTCGTTCGCTAGTACACCTCGGCAAATTTCTTGGTGTTATCTTGCAGCAATCGGTTTAATTCACATCGGAACAGTAAAAATGAGTAACCACCAACGTTTAGATGATGGAATGAGGTGGCGAATTGTGGGGAGGCTAGAGGCAGGCCAATCGCAAGTCCAGATATGCAGAGAGTTTAATTTAACGCCCAGCGTCGTGTGTAACCTATGGAAACAGTTCCAGGATACTGTATCCATCGAGAGAAAGCCTGGGCAAGGTCGTCCAAGAGCCACGACGGCCAGAGAAGATCGCCATTTATTCATTTTAGCGAGGCGTAACAGAGGGGCTACAGCTTCTCAGCTCTCTCGGGACCTGGCTACAGCCACAGGAACCCATGTAACAAGGGTGACTGTTTCCAAAAGACTGAATGAAAGAGGGTTGTTTGCCAGAAGACCGGCTGTTTGCGTCCCGCTCATGTCTACGAACATGAGAGTCCGATTAGCATGGAGCAGGCAGCATAGTGATTGGAGTATGGAGCAATGGGCGACCGTTCTGTTCACCGACGAGTCCCGTTTTAGCCTAAACACCGATTCTCGCCGTACTTTCATATGGAGAGAGCCAGGGACCCGCTACCTACCCTCCAATGTCCGCGAAATTGACAATTATGGCGGTGGCGGTGTAATGGTGTGGGCAGGCATAATGTTGGATGGCCGCACACCTCTCCACGTCTTTGACAGAGGCTCTGTGACTGGTGTGAGGTATAGGGATGAGGTCTTGGAGCCCTATGTTTGCCTTTTCCGTGGTGCAGTGGGCCCCGAGTTCATCTTAATGGACGATAACGCGAGGCCACATAGAGCTCTTCTGGTCGACGAATTTCTCGAGAGTGAGGATATTCGCCGGATAGATTGACCAGCCAGGTCTCCAGACCTCAACCCTATAGAGCATGTTTGGGACGCTCTGTGGAGGGCAATTGCAACTCGCAACCCCCCTCCGAGAACCATCCAGGAACTGAAAACAGCTTTGGTGAATGAGTGGGACCAATTGCCACAGGCACTGATAAACTGCCTTATTTCCAGTATGACATCGCGCTGCAAGGTGTGTATAGCTGTAAGAGGGGATCATACCCTCTATTAACCCATTTCTTTTGTGTCGCACAAACATGTGTGTCTATTATAACTGTTGAATGTTTATTTTGTTTGTATTATATCAACCTATGTTCACACCAAATTTTATTAAAATATGTCCAGTAGTTCTGGAGATCGTAGATAAAATATGAAAATTCTCTTAATTTCATACACCAGTGTATAAATTTGGCATAAGAGTAAAGTATCTATCGCAGCCATCTATCTTAAAATAGTTTTTCAAAACTAACTTTTTTATTTTGTTTCAAAACGTCAAATGTTGAAGCGTAAAAAATATAATTTTCGGTCATTTTGATAGAAAATAATTAACCCGTTAAGTACATTTTAGTTTACTTTTTCCTGTGCACAATATATTTTTTTATAACAGGATCCCATCGAAATACCGTCAGGAAATTGAACAATTATAGTCTCCAATGTGCAAGTAACATATATTTTTTTCAAAAAAAATTAAAGTTATTAATTTTTTGATTTCTTAACAAACTTTTTTTATTGTTTAAAACAATAACAGTTTCACTAACATAATCTTATAAAGTAGCTTATAAAGCTTAAGCATAAGCTTATAAAAAAACTGAAAAAAATGACACAAAAAGCAGCTCTTAATCTCAAATAGTTTTTGAGATAGAGCCGTTCGAAAAGTTAAAAATGCTGTAAATTTTGTGCAAAGTTAATAATTCGTAAATTAAACGTCCAAGAAATCTGAAACTTTGCATTTTTCGTCATTTCCATAGATACGGTAAAAATGCAAAAAGTCACGAAACTTAAAAACACGAACGTCCAAAATTATGTTTTTATTGGTTAATTTCGCATGGAATGGCCCGTAAATTTAGTGCAAGAGTACTATTATATTGGCCTAAATAGTTGGATTTGGTCGCTTAGGGTCGATCCTTCCATCTCGTGATAAATTTGAAACGTTTGTTCGAACAATTGTTTCCATGGTAAATATCTGTCAGATAAATTTATCGGGAGATGGAAAGAACGGCCCTTAGTCAATTAGTTGGAAATAACCTAAAAACCGAAAGGTTTGGTTTTTGCCAAAGTATTACAGCAAATTGAAATTAAGACAATTTGGGAAATAATATAGGTACTTTAACTGTTGTAATAAGATATTCGATTTTCTAGTAAAAAAAGCTATAGTTTATTAACTTCAAAAGACTGCAGGAAGCATTCTATAGTCATATCGATGCCTGACAACCATTTTATAATAATTATACAAGGTATGATTTGGAGGCGGATCTGCGCATATTGTTTGACGTCACTCGGAGAGTAAATAATACATTTTTCAAATACCGATGGTACAAGTGCATCGTTCACAAGTACAATAAAACGTAGTTTCGGCGTTAAAATTGTTTTTTTGTCTCATCATAAACATGAGGTGTTCGATTGCAACTCTGACAAATAACTGTTTTTTTTTTGCTTTTCTCGCAACGAACCTGAATTGAGGTTAAAGTGGATTCATTTGCGTTACCGATTGTTAACACCTAAAGAATTTGTTCGAAACATTTTTAAAACGACGATTGCGAGAGAAATTTGAAATACGAACTATCGAACGTGCCTGAAAGTAGTCTTTTAAATTTCTACACGTATATCTAAGTGTCACTACTCTCCGGATGACGTCACTGCGCGTAGTTGAACGCGCTTAGAACCTTCGGAAATCATACCCTTGTATCGTTATTATACCATGGTTATCATACAATGGATTTTCAAAGGTTTGACTTTATGCTATTTAATCGGAATTAAATCATTTTGTTGGCATTACGATGTGCCATAATTAAATGAATATAAAATACCTATAGAATTACATTTATGTCGTCAATTTAGTTATCGTCCTCGTAAAATGCATTAAAAAATAAGATCGTCGCTATCGAAGTATTTTCCTATAACACGTTTACGACACAGTGAAATCTATTTCATTCTAACTCATTAAGTTTAACAGCGTGTATAAAAAAGGAAAGATATGAAGCGGCATGGGCTGTATATTACTTCGCTTGATTAAAACAGAACCTTTCGAATAGAGATTAAGAGTCCCGAGTTAGACTATAGCGTATTACTTCATTACGGAAGCAGCTCCAGTTTCGTATTACCGTTTTCCATATCCTTTAGGGCGCCTCCGCCTTACATCTTTTTCTTACGTTCATTTTCGGCTCTTCGTCGAATAATCTCACAAAAAATAAATTATTGCTTAACTTTAGGTGCCTAGTTTACTTTAAAGGTATTTTAATTTTAAAGGCAAAAGAAGAAAAATCTAATCAGATTAACAACATTTTTTTTTAGGGAATGGAAATGAGTTTGTAATTTTACGATTGAGTCGATTTCGATCGGTTCCGTTACTTCGGATTGTTTCGAAATTTTAGAAAACTGAATTTTTTCCAAGACGGATTACATAAAATATTCCAAAGTTAGATTAGTATGGACGTAAAGTGTTGACCTTAAAATCAAATTACATATTACACTTGTCGGTAGGGAAATCAAGGAAGAGAGTAATTCTAGGGATAGTGTGCTTACTTTACTAATCAACTCCGGGAAATACACCGTATCCATTCAAATTTCAAATATTTGCACCACAAAACCTTAATTTGCAAGGATAAACTGTTTTATACATATTAGGTACCTGTCGGTTTGTAATACTCTTCTCGAGCGCCGTCAGCTAACTACTTTAAAATGCCACGACGCCAATCATTTAGGTAAATATGGCTTTTATTTGAATTGCCACAATGCGAGGATATTGGCGCTTTAACGTTCAATTATAAAAGTGTAGGGCGACTTAAAAATTAATCTTTAAAAGCGCTTTGAGGATTTTACATAAAACCGTCTAGACTTAACCGTTAAAATTAATATTTAGGAAAATTAGAATTTTTCGCGTATCAGATCCCAGAGGCACGATTCGCTATTCGACTGTAAATAAAAGAACAAGGGTAACAATGCAGATGGAAATGGCATTTTACAACAGATTATTTTCTTGTTAGGAAGGACAAAAGTAAAAATAACGTAGATGGAAAGATAATACTTAAAAATATCCCTGATCCGGGATTTGCCTCCGTTGGAAGTTAAGCTCAGCAAGCGCCATTAATCACATCAGCGTAGGCCAAGCGGAATGCTGTGGGATTAGAGGGACACAATCGAGGATTTTATTACATCCCTCGACTAGACAAATTATTTTATGATAACATTTAAAAATTCTCAACGATTTTTTCGGCAACTTGGGTGCAATTGTATTCTCCGCCATTTCCCTTTCGCCCGTTTCCACACTAAACGCGAGCTTATACTAGTTGATGATATTTGTTTTGTGTCGTGCATTTTAACCGAAAACGGCGTGACGTGCAATTATAAAACCACGCGTGATTGAATTCCGTAATCATTAGTTGGGCACGTCTAGCGAGTAGCGCCTAGTATTAGAAATCAAATTTATATCTCTTATATCAGCGTTTTGCCTATGCTGTCACGCTACAAAATGATCGATGAATGTCATTTGGAACGGCATTAACGTTTTCTCTTTGTATTACAGAATTGCTGCCGTCGCAAAACTTTTATGTTCATTTTAATAATGGGTTTTAAATAAATATTCTTATCTTTTTAAAATTAATAGGTTAGAGGTGGCTCGATGGCGCTGATTAGGTAGATTAATAGTCTCATTATGAGAGACTTTCTTTGCTATTATAATAATTATTGTAGGTAGGTACAGGGGCCGCCATGAAAACTGGGGCACGTCTTATGAAGTACACTCAACCAAAAAAGTACGTAAATACAATAAAAAAAATCATTATATTAAGAACTGGCGTTCATTAATTTTCGTCCAAAGTACGATTTCATCATTACAACGTATGTCCAAAGATTACTTGATGTTCGAAATCATTATTCAATGAACGTTTATTGGTGTAATGACCAATACGTACGTAATGCAGTACATTACGTTAATGAATAATTTGACTGCTCCAATGAACAAGCTTTCTTTGGTTAATAAATTAATACATAGATAATATGAATTTGATTTATAGTGATAATTATTAGTGTTTATTAGTTTTATCAATATTCTTACATAAATTCAATAAATTATTCCACTGAAATGCAAAGTTTGTTTATTGTATCGACGAATGTGTTTATTAAATAAAGGAATATTCTTGTATTGTTACAATGTACACTTTTATTCATATTAAAAGAGTACAGTTACTATTTCACATTGTAAATAGGACAATGTTTATGGATATTGTTTCTATAGCAAATTTATTTTTTGTAATGTTTCAATTAATTATCGCTCAAATATACCTACATAGAAAATTTGATTATTAGTTCTTTATTGTTCAATGTTGTCGATTTTAGGAAATACAAATCGATTTTTCCGCTGAAAAAAATCGATTTGTACACGTTTCTCTGGAATTTAATATGTAATAACAAACACAAACCGTTTTTAGAAATATTTTTCTATAACAGTTCTAACATAAATATTAATGTAAAAGTCGTGATAATTTTTTTTGCAACTATTTAGTTTTTGAGTTTTCAAACTGCACTGTCTTGAATTTATCCTGTTTCTGCGAAGCCGTTAATATTCCTAGATTATTCTATATATAGAATAAAAAAAAATACATAATCAACTGTATTTATACTGTATATTAGTGAACTTAGTCATAGATACGATAAATGTAGTTATTATTTCAAAACGACCTTACATTAATGTAATGTTTTAAATTCATAAATCTTAAGTTATAATGTTAATGTAGAAATTCGTAGATACAATCAAGTAATGATTGGATTGATGAAAAAGAGTCGTCGAAGCAATCAAGATATCCATTATGTTCCAAATATGCATTATCCAAATATGTTCATCAGTTTCTAATGAAAATAATAACATTGGGACTACGAACATGTAAATTAAAAAATGAATTTTATTTATAATTTACGTAAAAATCAAATAAAATTTGATATTAAATAAATAAGTACCTAAACAAATTAAACGAATTATTAGAAGTCAATTAAATCTTTTGTTGTTTATAAATTTTTTGATATTTCCGTTTCTGTTATAGCATCAAAAACGGCAATTGAGCGGATGCGTAAAGAGCAGATAAACATCTAACTTTTCGCGACATTTCGTTTTCTACATCTTCTCGTGACTTGTTAAAAATAATGTATAAAGCGAGTGAGACGAAAAATAATTATTTGTAACATTAATTTAACACAAGTATTTTATTTAACGAAAAATAATAATTATAAACGCAAACAAATATAGTAAAGCTAGAAAACATGTGTGATACAATTTGTAGGTTTTAAATAAAAATCACGAGCAAAAAAACTGTAAGAAATCTCGCATAATATACAGCAAAAATGTAAAATTTAAAAGATTTCCAGAAAGCTGCCCGAGGTAATTCTACGAAAATGTTAATGTATTTAGAAGAGCAAATTCGAAAACAAGTCTTTAATACTTGATGATGTAATTACTGTTTACTACAACTTTTACTCGTATAATATCCAAAAGTTGTTATTATTTACCTGCTCTTTCGCTTTTCTAAGCATTCGAACGTCACTTTAAGTTTTCAAGTCAGTTTTACATTGAACAAATTTGGGTGTTATGATACCATGTTATGATGTTTCGAAATACACAGGCAACTAATAATGCACCGCAATGATGTAATCACCTACGACGCATAAATATTCAGTGGCGATGCATTAGATCCGGTGAATAATAATGAGCGTTAAAATATGGAATATCAGGTAAAAGAAAAATGTTATATTTCAATGGAAACTAAACTATCTTGTAGTTCTTCAGTTCCTATTACATCCTATGAAATAGTAATACTTTGTGCCTACTATGCGGTATACTTATATAATTTTATAATATAAATAAGTTATAATGATAACCGAAGCTGTTTTTGACAAAAATTGAAGAATAAAAGTCTGAATCTGACTGTCTAAATCCATTACTTTATTATTGTTAAGTCCATGAAAACTAATTTTCACATTATTAACATTGGGTTGTATATTATTAGGAACCTTTTAGGCTTCCGGCGAAATAATTTACTTTATAAGTAGTAATTTTTGAAACAAAATTTACCGATTTGACGTTCTAACGTTTCAAGTAGTTTTCATCCTCAAATATGATTGTTCAATTTATTAAAAAGGAGCGTGGAGGTCTAGGGAGCTAGGCTCTCGTGTTAGTCTTTCTGGCGCACTCACGGCCGCGCGTTCGAATCCCGCTGCAACCGTGGATGTTCGTAAATGTCATACACTAATCCAAAATCAGAATCCAATAAAAAATTAGACCGACTAATTGGCTAGATCAAAGCCATTAACATGAAAAAAAACAATTTAGTAAAATTTAAATTTGTTTTGCCGATATATTGTTTTTAATTATACCAAACTAATGTATATTAAGGAATTTTTAAGCCCATTACTTACGGATTTCTTTGAAATTCGTGTCTTATTAAAAGTAAATTAAGTTTAAGTGACACATCAAAAAATATTTGTTGATTTAAAGTCAATACTTAATTCTAAAGTGACATATTTGTCATTGCATTAGAAATCGGATCCGTGGATGCTTTTCCGGACTCAAAGCGGCGAGACACCTGGAGGAAAAGCATCCACGATCCCATTTTATAATAATAACGGATGGAAAGAGGTAAGACTAAAAAAGATTTGTATAAATATGAAAATATGTAGGTACGTACTAATTAATAAAAATTATTTTGAAGCTGAAGTTTGCTTACAATTTATTACACCCGATTTATGAGAAAGAGCTCTTTGCGCTAGTTATATTAGGTCGTCGTTTTTTCAAAGACAAAGTTGATTTAATCGCCAATTAACTACAGTAGACGATCGATACCGTGAACAAAATAAAACAGAGTGTTCGCACTAACAATTTGTTAACGTCAAAGAGAGGCTAATTTGACGTTTAACGATATGATCCTATTGTAAAAATAATGTTTTACGCATATAAATAGGTACTTTTTTATTATGAACATATGGCCAATAGATTAACATTTACATTTGATACAAAAAAAAAATATATATATATATACACCGTGTCCAAGATAAGAATGCACAGCATGGGGATCTTGAAAACGGTAGAAGATACAGGGTGGCTTAAATTAGAAAAAAGTTGCGCTATTTAGAGTATGTTCACATGCTGGTCGCAAAAGTTCATTATTGTTTATCGTTTTCAAAATTCTCAAAAAATGTGATTTTTTGGATTTTCGTTTCATTTCATTTTTTTATTTATTTTAAATGATATTAAAAAACTACCGGCACTTTCTCATTGCCACTTTTTAAGCTCTACAAAATGGCGTGTTCAAATTTTTAATCCGACGTTTCGTATCCGAGAACCCATCATCAACTTTATTTTTTTATATGGCCACAAACAAAGAGACACCCTGTATTCGGTAGCATTATTCATTACAAATTCAACGATGTATTACACATTATGGTTTTGAAGCCAAAAAAGGGGAAAAACGTGAGTTATAAGGTTTTTTATTTGTTAAATTAGTAGGCGCTGGTATAATAACAGAAACAAAATGTCAAAAATTGGAACACACAGTGAAGTAGCCTGGCCAGCCCGATCACCTGACTTAACTCCGTTGGATTTTTTCCTGTGGGGTTATTTAAAAAACCAAGTGTATGACGCCACTTTTGAAAATGAAGAACAGTTATTGGCATTGGTTTTAGCAGCAGTTAATACAATCACACCAGAAATGTTAGACCATGTTTTGAATTCTTCTGTAGACAGAGCATACTTGTGTCTAGAAAATAATGGCAACCTATTTGAGCAATTATTATAATTTTTTGAAATTTTGTTTCTGTTATTATACCAGCGCCTACTAATTTAAAAAATAAAAAACCTTATAACTCACGTTTTTCCCCTTTTTTGGCTTCAAAACCATAATGTGTAATACATCGTTGAATTTGTAATGAATAATGCTACCGAATACAGGGTGTCTCTTTGTTTGTAGCCATATAAAAAAATAAAGTTGATGATGGGTTCTCGGATACGAAACGTCGGATTAAAAATTTGAACACGCCATTTTGTAGAGCTTAAAAAGTGGCAATGAGAAAGTGCCGGTAGTTTTTTAATATCATTTAAAATAAATAAAAAAATGAAATGAAACGAAAATCCAAAAAATCACATTTTTTGAGAATTTTGAAAACGATAAACAATAATGAACTTTTGCGACCAGCATGTGAACATACTCTAAATAGCGCAACTTTTTTCTAATTTAAGCCACCCTGTATCTTCTACCGTTTTCAAGATCCCCATGCTGTGCATTCTTATCTTGGACACGGTGTATGTATATATATATATATATCGAGGGCCTCAAGTCAAAGGGCATTATTTCGTAATTTCGTCAATTCGTAAATATCTTTAGTAATAACTTTTTAAATAATTCGAACCAGCTTTGGTTTTTAAAGAAACGTTTTTATCGCATTAAAATTATTTTGCAGCAAATTTTGCAATGTCGAAAATTCAGAGATCCACAACAAATAAGAAAAAATCAGAAATAAAAGCGGCTCTTGCTAAAACGCATTTTAAAAAACAGACACTCCGATGAATCCGATTTTCGATAACTAGACGCAAATTAATTCGATGGCACGATGTTACTGAAAAATTTCGCGTCTGCACAGGTAGGCGAACGCGTTAACGAAAGTCGAGCGTAGTAGTAATAAGTCCTTTCTAATCGAATATTTCAAGACGGCGAGTGGTTCATTGCGTAAAATATATTTTAAATTCAATTTTATAGAATTGAAATTTTTTTATTTTCCTTTTTGGAAATGAAAATAACTGGCGACAATAAAACGGTAAGTCTTGTTTAAACTGTGAAAGCGCGCACTTGCGTTTCCTCGATTCGCATTCAAACCTGTAGGTATTTCATTTCTAAATTTCTCAATCGAGGAGGTCGGCCCCTCTCAAATATGACACCTGTTCCTATTTCAGCCTGTCTGATGACGGGACTCAGACATGCCGTTTTAGATTTTCTCTTTTCTCTATATCTATATATAACCAAATCTTGTAGACACGATTCCAGTCGCAATTTTGATCGTAGGAGGCTGAAAGTTAGATAGTGTATTGTCTTGAAGAAAACAAAGAACGAGTTCATTAATCAGCCAAATTGGCCGACCTGTTTCAAAATAGTGGCTAATAAAAGATTTTAAATTGATTGTGTTCGTTATTAATTATTTGATCGGGAATGTGAAATATGTTTTGAGATCGGCATAAAATTCTCTGTCCATTATTCTCTTTATAATTTTCGATAGAATGCACCGTTTTTGAGATAATCTGGAAAAAGTAATACATTTTTTTAATTTTAAGGTAAAGAGATTATGAAATATCGTACTAATTCATAACTGCCTTACTTATTGTGTGGTTTTTACTATTATCTGTTTTCTGGTTATCTAAAATTTATGCTTTATCGTTTTAATTTAAAAAATCGTAAAATTTGAATTTGTTATATTCATCTGAAGAGAAAAAAAAATAAAACTTTAATGTAAAGTATGTCGTGAGAAAATTGCGTATATACTCTCCAGTATATTCCAAAGGAACTATCAAAGAATCTCAAAAAATTGTTGAAAAGTTCCTCCTTGATCGTTCTCGTCGATATGAAGAAGTAAAGTTGAGAATTCAACTTTTTCATTTCTGCAAATTGTTCAAAACTAATATTTCCCAAAAAAAGTTAAAATACCTTTATTGTTTCGTGCCAAAGTAATTCATAATCATTGGTGATTAATTTTTAAATCGTATTTTATAAATTGCTAAATCTTTATCATGATAGTCCAAAAAATGAATCTGGCAACGATGTTAAAAATAAATAAAACGTTACCCACTTCGCTTTTTCGTACATTACAAATTAACATATTAAGATATTAGACAAATTAAGATATTTTCAACAGTTAATCTTCCTATAATTACGCAATGCAATCTGAACATTTCCTGTTTCACTTGATTCGTTATACATAGATAGAGAGATTATTATATTAGATTTCCATGTTATTTCATCCCATACGTAATTAGAAAATGACCCTCAAAAATATTTAAATAAACTATAAAGATTAGTTTGATTTTATTAACATTTTAAGAGTTTCTGTTATAAAGACCTCTACTGCCAGATATAGGTATTTGAGATGTTGCCAATTCTAACATACAGTTTTTTGCTAACAACTTTGTTAAAAGTAACAATAGATTTTTAGTTATTTTTCCCATATCCTCTGAAGGGTCTTCTGTAACGTACTGGAAAACTTATGCGTCATTTTGTGAACACCCTGTATAATAGTTCCGTCGTACCTATTTCCAATTTCAATTATGTATTTAATGTTTTATAATTTTATAAGAAACTGAAATGACCAGTTTATTGAAACACAACGATTTAGAGCAACGGTTCTCACCTCGTGGGGCACTCCCCCTAAAGGAGGGCGAAATAACAAAAGGGGAGTCGCAAAGACATTTAAAAAAAACAAAAGCATAAAAAAATATCAGCAGCAAAAAAGTAGATATAAAAAAAATATTCAGGCGCCAAAAATCTTCGGAAGAGAGACGCGATTAAAACTGTTTTGGAATGTTGGGTCACAAATACTAAAAGGTCGAGAACCGTTGGTTTACAGTATTGATGTCGCCGTGGACACCAATGCTCGGTAATACTTTTGTTGTATAATACTAATGATTATATACTCATAACAATACATAATCCTGTGAAATAAACAGGTAAGACGCATTTTCACGGAACGTTCGCCCTGCGGCGATATGTTACGGTAGTCTCGAAAATTTCCAACAAACCGATATATATTTATTTAGCTTTCAAGTAAAGAAATCGTAAACAGTATAATTTTAAGCATAAAATCTGTCATTATTTGTAGTCAACAAATACACATAAGAAAACGAATAAACCTTGCAATAAAACTTTTGTTATCTAACGTCTTTCCATTCACCACCAACGATCAATTGGAATTATACCTAAAAAAATAATTCACAATTAAACCTAACTTCATTTAGTTACTTCATTAAGCCTGAATTAGAAAACCATGAATAGGTACGCATGCAATAAGCTTCCGTAGATACGTCTACAAAGAGAATTATAACATAATTAATCTTCCGTCATCTTTCATGTTACCTACATAATAAAGATGATTATATGGAATATTCACACAAACCGACGAACAAAAGTGTTACAAATGCAATTAATTACAACATGTTACATCTATCTGTAACGTAACCAACAGTACAACAAAAATTGCCAAAGTCGAATTACACATCTCAGCAATCACACAAACAGAAACCACCTCACCCAAGATCTGTAACAAAAAAAGACGTCGTCTTCCAGCATCTCTTCTGATACTTCTTCCGTAACAATCATTATATCTAATGTAAGAAATAAGGTAAAATTATCAATCCGTCTACCACGTCTCGAGAACACCACAGGCAATCTTTAGAAAGTGGTAAATTATCAGTAACCCACGCAATTAGTCTACCCATAAGAACAAACGTCGACTTCTGTAACAATAAATGATCCGTTTACGTCAAAGCAGGCAGTTTTTAAACTGCAATCACGACAATTTTAAAATAATTAAAAGATCTATTTACATATCTGACCCCACTACTCATAGGTACTTCTTAAAAGTTTTTGTCCTCCAATCAAAAAAATCGTAGAAGGCGCATCTCTCGTATCTGCGTTAAATTTCCATCAATTTTACGAATTCTATGAAAAAGTCCAAGAATCCATTAACATCGTTAGAAATTACACGGGCGATACGATTACTAAAAATATTCCCCCATCTTGCGCACCAATCCATAAAATTTAGATTTGTCGAAATCAATAGGAAGATCAAAAGACAAAAATTTCTCTCTCCTATCTTACATTGAAGACGGCAGCGACTCATCACAAATACCTACTAATAATCGAATAATAAAAGCGTAAAATACACTAGTATCAAAAGTCCTACCATACTGAATCGACAACCTCAACGAAGCATTAAACGGCACCCTAACGAAAACTATCAATCACATGACTGTACTAAAATTTTTTATTATTTAACCACTAAAGTAGACTTTTGTTTGTTTTTTTTTAAATATTTGATCAGAATCCGAATTTTTCGTAAGCAGCTAATGGGGAATTACCAAAAACTTTTAAATCTGAAAAATACCATTACTAATAAATTGTAAAAGCAAAACAATGTTTCTTGGCATGTTTTTAAACAAAAAGAAAATATATAATAACGTTTAAAAATGATTTTAAAAATACGAATTGGTCAATTTAAATTAAACAAGATGACGTGAAGAAACGCCTGGCAGCTACTTTACACTATCACTGCCGCGAAATAATTTGTAATTCGTTAATTTTTTATGAATTAACGATACGTCTATGTCAGAAACGCAAAAACATGGCAATTCAAATTTTTTTCCTAGATTTTAAAAAACCTAAAAAAAAATCCCCCCCCCCCATTATAACGTCCTTATAATAATTATCTAATAAATTATCCAGTATCCAGTCGATTCCAAATTCTGCGAACACCGACTCGTAACTAAAGGCATTGTTTAAAATATTTTTATTCGAATATGACTCCGTTTGTTACATAAATACCAAAATGCTTTTCTTTTTTACAAAGTTTATTTTATCAGAAATGATTCCTGCACTCGCGATAATAAAACGTATGGGTTCCAATTTGAACATAAGGTCAACGCTTTGTACTTTGTACTTAAAATTTTCTATAGTGTTCATTTGAATTGCCAGTTGCAGTAAAAATTATTCAAATTATTATCAACATATATTTATTCGATATTAAAATATTGACAAGATCGACGCCTATACAGAATGTACAAAATTTAACAAGTTCACGAGTATACTAAATAATAAGCAAAAACTGGTATTTTAATAGGACGCGTAAGGGGAAAAGCACATCCCGCGCGAAAATTTATCGTTTTTCACCTATTTATAATTGTATATTATATTACGTACTTCATGTTGGTGCAAATAAAATGATATTAATTTTATAGAGATGATAACGTAAAATCCCAACCCAGAAGAATGATTACTTACTAAACTGTAATAAAAATATTACTCTGAAATAAGCAAAATACCACGCATAGGTACGCAAAGGTTAATAAATAATTCTAAATATACCCATCAACATCTACTTCACCATATAATTAAATAAGAAACGTAAAACCTACTCATTAAGATAATTAGTGTAAGCAATTGTTGTCTTACATTTGAAAATTATTCTGAGGTTAATTGTTATGCTTAGGTTTTGTCGCCATAATTAACTGCGAAAATGTACAAGAATACAGAGTTAACTTATATAAAATGAAGCACATTTACACCACCCACTTTTAGTTTTGCTTACCGAGTATTTCAAACTTTTAATTTAATTTAAAACGTTCATCTTGTACTATTAAATTGTTGCAAAATTAGTTTAATGGTGCTTTAAAAATCATCATCCCCCCCATAAAATTATTCATAAAATATATGAATGACGCAATGTCCTATAACGTATGTAAAATGTTACGAAATTATTGATTTTATGATAAATTGAATACAATTTACAACAGGTTCGTTACGGAGAGTTATTCATGTCGAAAAAATATTGAAACTGTTGAAATCAAATACGTATTTGCCAAGACAATTCGGCATAAAATAATTCGTCAAATTCCCAATTCCCCCAAAAATTGGGGTTACAGATTATGTAAAACATATTATACATATATTGAATATACAGTGACCGGCATAAAGTTGGACACAAATACAAATACAAAGTTATACTCATTTGTTTCAAAAATATCTTTTTTTACCTTTCTGTCTACTTTTTACCTTTCCCTCTGTATGTATTACAAAAAAAAACAAATTTATTCGAAATTGATTTATTATTGAGTAACATAAATGTGTACTATCGAATTTAACTTTCGATCACTTGATATAGCTTATCCAAACCTATATGATGTTCACGTCAACAACAAAAAGTTACTAGATTATTTATTTGTAATTCGGTTTAAAGTTTGGAAAGTGACATATTCTATAGATGATTTACTTGCTCACATATTAGATGGTATAAAGAAATAGTACAATTTATTAGAATTGTCAAAATACGAAGTACGAGGTGACAGCACTGTGTGAAACGTCATCATCTAGTAACCTTGTATTGATGACGTGAACATCATATAGGTTTGGATAAGCTATAACTAGAAAATTATCGTAATTGAAACTAACGCTAAAACGTGCGAATTTGCGAATTTTGTGTCCGATTATAAAAAGAACACACAACACACACGTCGTCTTTAACAAAATGTATTGCGCAATAAAAACAAAAACAAAGCGATTCCGTTCAAATGATACAAAATAAAGTTGGGGAAAAATAGGCTAACGACTAAAAACAATATTTTTAAAGAAAGTGACTACCTATAACTTCGTATTTGACATCTTTTTGCAATTCTAAAAAACTTTTTCAAATAACATTGTACTTTACCTACTCTTGAGCCGATTTTATATTTTCGACGTTCCTCGTATAGCAATGGTTATATTCAAATTTTGATACGTGTATTTAGAATTTAGAATTACGCAGATATTTCTACGAAGAATAAAATTTTCTCAGAAATTCCAAATAAAATGGTTTCCCATTTGTGTCCAACTTTATGTCGGCCACTGTACCATAATTTTCTACAATGATCGAAAAATCTTTAAAAAAAACAAAAGGGTCCGAGTATATTCCTGACTTTATGAACACGTTGTATTTAAGCAACAAGGTTTTCAATAATATATATTAAAAAAACCAATAAAACCATATAGATAAAACCAATAAATAACCATTTAAAATTTATAAAACCAATACACAATTTTAGATTCAATAATTTCCGTAAGTGTTGCCTAACAATTAGGCACCTGCGTGAAACACATGTTTTTACTAGTTAAAAATGCAAAAATAACCTAAACGGCATTTCAATAGTTAAAAATCAAACGAAAAACGACAAAGGCGAGACGATCCAAAAAAACGCAATTAATAATTACGTACCTAATCCTCGAGGTTATTTACAAACTGTCGTTTATGGTACTTATAACAAAAGCAAAATATAAACAGCTGCCTAAATAATACTCCTATTATTGTACACGGGTTGAAATATTTTCTATACGCCTTAAAATTGCAATTAAATCTTGAAAGTGCATAAGTAGATAATGACTCACCAAACTTTCAGGGTGGAGGAGCAGTTGAAGTACTAAACCTTTCTTTGTACGTTCATAGATCGAAAATAATTACCATTGTTGGCATGTTCATAGTAGTTCGAAAATATTACAACGCATATATTTAAAGTTCGACACTAATATACGAACGGATTAAATTGCCTATTTAAACAATTTAAGACAAAGGAAAGACGCAGATCATGTTAAACCTTCACTCGCGCATCCCGTCCGAATTAATAATAAAATTTTGGGAATTAAAAGAGACACTTACCTGCGATAAAAGCGTAAAGTCAGATAACGATGCACGTGTGTGTCCGAATCGAGACGAGGCAACATGTGATTTATGACGTGCATCTATTTACAAGAATATTTAAATTGCAAAATTTTAACCCTCCAAAAAGTTTAAAAAAAAAACCAACACAACTTCAACTTACAAAGCTTAAATAAGAACAAAAATAATTTATTTACAACTAATTTCTTAAATGTTCGAAATGATGTCCTTTCTCTCGCAAGCGCAAAAACTAAAAATATCTTGGAAATGGTTATGTTTAGGTAGAGAAAATGTAATATTCACTTGAAAGAGGACGTAATTCCGCATCAGCACATGCAAAAAAAATGTGACGTTCCATTTGAAATAAATAAATTATTGTCGTTTTAATTTTGAAAAGTTGAATAATTTTTTGCGAATAGTTCTATTTAAAATAATAAAGTTGGGTACTCTACCGCAATTTTCGATCACCCTGTATAGGCGAAAACAATTTTACCTTATGCGACTTTTACAACTAGAAAACTTTTATCTAAAATATTTTTTTCTATTGGGCTTAATTTAACCTCTATCAAAGGATCTCAGAACTCGTGGACACGTTGTATATGTAACCGACCCAAAATGAATGACCTATATTTTCGTTATCTAGGGGTCGAGATGGGAGAAAAGCCAAAAGAACACGTTTGGGTCCCGTTATCAGGCAAACTGCATTAGCTTTATTTTCTATGAAAATTCGCTAATATTTACCAGTTTAAAATTATCTGGATAATCATTGTCTACTGCCTTTGTACCGCAGAATTATAAATTTACTCTAATTTTTAATTTAAAAACTAATCGTGCGTCCTTAAACATTGGAAATTTCCCTATTACAAACCATAAATCAGATAAAAGTTTTAAAATCGCATTATTATGCGACCGATAAAATACAAAACAACTAATAAAATATGTGCGCTACCCACTTTCTCACCCAAGAACTGAATGTTTTTAAAATAAAAGTGGGATTTCCGAGTATCCACGTATAAACTTGAATGCATTTATATATAGAATTCCGGCAAAACCGCTTCAGATCATTCACCACTAACCAGTGACTTCGCGTTAGTGATACAGAGTGTGGTACGAGTGTGTGCGAGGAGTGCTTGTTCGGTTTATAAGACCTTTTTGCGAGTGAATGTGCGAGTGTTGCGTGTTGTGTTGTGTTCTATTACAAACAAAAAGGATTAATACGACGAGGAAAGGTAGGATCTTTCTTTGTCGAATAACTCTCCATGTATTTATAAAGTGTAAATACATGTACCTTTAAATTCTAACTCAAATTATCTGAAAATTTGAGCTTGGTTAGGCTCTTGGATAGGGATTCGGTTAGGGTTCCCCTCACAACGGTCCAATTTCACGAACAAAATTTTCAGTGGTTGGTAAAATACAGTGAAATATGAAGTGCATATGTACGTAATAATGCAAGGTCACAGTTAATGCAAAAATCAACGCTGGAAATTAGCGATAGAGGGAAAACGACGACGAGAAAAAAGTAGGAAATAGAAAGAAAAAATTTAGACGTTTATAATTTTTTCTTATGGTATATTACAGACCCAGCGGTAGCAGTATTAGTTTGCATTATACGTAAGTATTAAAAAAATACATAGTTCAGGATTTTAATTTTTTTTAATGTTTTTTTTGTTTTTTCTTAATTTCTTTTGTTTTGAGACATTTTACCTTTTCAATGCATTCGTTTACGGATAAAAAACGAAATTTAAAGTTTTGATTGTCGCAACAATTTTTAAACAATTTAGACCGACAAGGAGACAAAATTTGTTCGATAACTTTTTATTTTGTCACCTCGTTACTTTAATACTAAATAAATTAAATACTTTAAATACGTTAAATACTTTAATTGTTGTAGTTATTTTACTAACAAAGTGAAAATAAGGCAACGTGTGGGGATGAAGATACGGTTTGGTTAATTTCCTGATTACCTATCAACAAAGGACGCAAACCTTTTGATTTAATTAAAAATCATCTACTTAAATGTCATTTTTTCTACATTTCTCCAAGTTTAAAAAATAAAACAAAAACTTAATTTTACTATTCCTCTAATTCCGAAAGGGGGCGTTTTAGGAAAAAACTTTACTTATATAAAAGGTCCCCTTTAATTTTCGGCAAGGAATCGTTTCTTGAAGTTTCTCGCATTATTTATGAATCACCCTGTATAAACATATTCAGATGAAAGATTAGTATTACATAAGTTAGTATTTTCGTATTTTCGTCAGTTCGCAATTAAACAGCATTTCAATATTTAAATAAATGAATTGAATAAAATAAATTGTTTTTCAATAAATTGAAAAACGACATAGACTGTCCAAAAAACACAAGTAATAATTATACGTAATTCTCGAGATTATTTTGAAACTATCGTTTATCGTACTTGCCTGAATATTATTGTACACAGGTTATTATATTTTTGATGCCCCTTAAAATTGCAAATACATCTTGAAAGTACATAAGTGGATAATGACTCACCGAATGTTCGGGGCGGGGCAACTTAAGTAGTAAATCATTATTTGTATGTTCATAGTTCATAAATAATTACAACACGTATATTGACGTCTATCAATAATAATACGAACTGATTAAATTACCTATTTAAATAATTTAAGACAAAGGAAATACACATTTTTAACCATCACTCACGCATGGCGATAGAATTAATAATAAAATTTTCGAATTAAAAGCCAACATGCCAGACACTTACCTGCGATAGCAGTGTAAATACAGATAACGATGCACTTGCGTGTCCCAATCCAGACAAGACCGTGATGATTTACGACGTGATATTTAGATGATTTACGACGCACATGTCTATCACATTTTTAACTAACTGTATTGTAGAGGCTCATCGGAATATGTTTCAATAACTTTATTCTTAATCAACACAACAACTACATAACACTGTCTTGTAACTGACTGTTAACTGTCTTTCACTAACCAACATCCATTATTGTCATCTTACCAACTTTTTAAAAATAAATCCCTAACTGTTATCAACCTTATTCCTATAGTATTTAGATTATAAATGTGAATTTAATTTAATTTAATATTTTTTTAAAGAAGAAATCAAAAAATTAACAATTAAGTAAGAAAATGGTGAGATGTTTAACAAAATATATAGCTATGTACATAAATATATTTGATAGAGAATTTTATATAGGTTTTAGAGTATATACAGGGTGTTTCTGAATTGATTGGAAATATTTCAAGAGCGTATTTTTCACGTCAAAATAAAACGAAAAGTTCGTATAAACAAGTGTCTGCTAAAAACATCAACTGATAATGTTAGTTTAAACTGTTCATTTTTATAATAACAACAATAGTAACTAATTGTAAGTTAAACTGCGGGTTATAATTAAACCTGCATTGTATATGTATTACAATTGACTCTTGGTTTCCCTTATACATCACCATATATCTCGGAAACGGAGCATTTTCAAACTTAATCCATATTATGGGATATTTTTCTTATCTTGATTTTTACTGTTATTACCCAAAGTTTGGAAACGGTATTATGAAATAAATTTTTCCATTTTCGCACGCTTGAATGGTTCGCAAAAACTGTGGGCCAAAACGTCGTTTTTTTCAAACCTTTAACAACCCTGTATCTTGGAAACTAAGCGTTTTCGTTTTATTTTGACGTGAAGAATACGCTCTTAAAATATCTCCAATCAATTTAGGAAACCCTGTATTTGATCCAATACCTAACTATTAGTAAAAATAGAAATAATCCTATTGTAAGAATGCCTGTATAACTATACAGGGTATTTCATTGAGGACGGACCAGACGGCGCTGGGTGATAGAGGACCTCGACACGCATCGATTGGATCCCCATATGTGTTATCCGAAATTTGTTAGTTTAGAAGTGATTTAGGTTTTATGTATTTTTAGCTAAAATCCGGTTTTGTCCACAAATTTCGTTATTCTAGCTAAACTATAGATACTAGCGCCATGATTTTTTTTTATAATCGTAGTCCAATAATGGGCCTATCGTCCTAAACAATATTTTTTTTATTCGAACTGAAGGTATTTCGACCAAAAAAAGAATCTTTTTAACATTTTGTTAAAGCAAAAATTATTAAAAAGCTAAAAATAAATAGTTAGAAAAAAAAATTAACGCCCATCTTAAAAACTTCTCTACGTTACTGGAAATCATCCCTAGAAATTTCATCTGGCTATCCCCGTGACTTCACATCGAAAATTTTGTGCAAAGTGAAAAAAACGAAAATTTCGCTTTTCAGTTTTAATCAAGAACTTTATTCGAAATGTGAGATAAGTTGTTTGTGGATGTTATTAGTACCCTGCAATACATTATAGTAGGATCGGTTAGCGTCGATAATAAACAAAGTGTCGAATTGATATCGTGCCGTTTCTCGTAGCGATTTCCTTTGTTTTTGCTCTACCAGCTTGTTTGTTAGTTAAAATATCGCCTGTTTTAAGTGTTTTTTTTTCGTATTTTTGTGAATTTGGATTGTGTTTTGTGTTTTTTTTGTTTGTAAATTTTACTTAGGTAATATCGTTTGCTTTACGCAAGTGTTTTTTCGTATTTTTGTGCATTTGGCTAGTGTTTTGGACATTTTTTTAAATTTGTTAGTTGTAATAGCCGATAGCTTGGCCTCCAAGGTCGCCGGACTTAAATCCGGACGACTTTTTTATTTGGAGCCGCTATAAAGAATTGGTGCATCACAAACGATATTCTTCTTTACAAGAATTACAAAAGAAAACTGACCGAAGCGCATGAAAAAATTCGAAAAAACAGATTAGCATTTCGAAAATTGAAGAGACATTTTTTAAAAAGATGCCGTATGTGCATTGCTGCTAGTGGTGGCCACTTCGATCAGTTGTTGTAATGAAAGAAATAAATGTTTATTAACGTTATTGCAGTTGTTTTACTTGATTTAATTTATAATTATACAAAAATTTAAAAAAAAGTATCCCTTCAATAACTAAAGTAAATATTCTCGTTTAAAAATAAAAAGTAAAATTTCGTTTTTTTTCACTTTGCCCAAAATTTTCGATGTGAAGTCACAGGGTTAGTCAGATGAAATTTCTAGGGATGATTGCCAGTAATTTAGAGAAGTTTTTAAGATGGGCATTAATTTTTTTTCTAACTATTTATTTTTAGCTAGAGGGTTGTAAAGCTAAGGAATAATTTTTGCTTTAATAAAATGTTTAAAAGATTGTTTTTTTGTTGAAATACCTTCAGATCGAATAAAAACATTATTATTTAAGATGGTAGGCTAATTATTGGGCAACGATTATAAAAAAAAATCATGGCGCTAGTACCTACAGTTTAGCCAAAATAACGAAATTTTTGGACCAAAACCGGAGTTTAGCTAAAAATACATAAAACCTAAATAACTTTTAAACTAAAAAATTTCGGATAACACATATGGGGGTCCAATCGATGCGTGTTGAGGTACTCTATCACCCTGCGTCGGCTGGGCCGTCCTCAAGGAAACACCCTGTGTAAAGATGAAGGATTAGCATTTAATTATAAGCTAATATTTTCATCGTTTAATTTGATGTAAAACGATTAATTACAGTTCAATCCCTATAAATAGCGGAAGCTTTTAGACAATATTGGTTGATTAAATCATATTATCTTTGAATTAAACTGTCAATAGACTATTTCACGGTTATTTAGTATGTTTTAGGAACCTGTAAGCAACTAAATTAAACTAGGTAGGTATGCGGGGCTCTCGAGGGTACAAGATCAAACATGAGAGGTTAATATTGTTATAGGGTCGGTCAGGCGAAGAAGGAACTTCCTACATTCAACCTAGAGCAAAAAGATATTGCTTTTGAATAGCACGGTCGGTGCTCTACAAAGTGATCTTTGACAATTTAAATAAAAAACAATTGCGCAACAACTTCGTTGAAACTAATTTCGATGTAGTTAATGCGGCGATTTAATTAAGCATTAACGTTATTAATTCTAATTACATGCCTATTTGCCGTACAATTACCGATGTGAAACGTCCGTGAGTAATACGCGGGCCTCCACGGTTATTGATTATTCCGGCAGTTGTTTAGTTCGGAATATAAATTTTCAAAATGTCGCCAAATTACATTACGATTGAAGAAAATACTGGTGCAACTTAATGGTATTAAAAAACAATATATGGAGAGAAAACAGGTACTTCTCGTAATTATTATTCCTTTTATGGAAATCCTCGGCAATCTACACACATTTTGGGAAGCTCGTTCTCTACTCAACTACTAGGAGGCAATAAATGTATCATAGGTTGTTCAGCTTTAGTCGGTATAATTAAGCTTAGTTTGCGAAGCGGTAAAGTGATTTGTTAAGGACATATGACACTCATAATGTTCCTGCGTAAACGGCGCGATGGGAAATAAGTTAACCCTCTTCTAATTAAGTTTCTAGCAGTACTTGTAACTTACAGTTATTGTTAATTATATATAGGTGGCGCATTTAACAAGGAGAGACAATTAATATCAGCCTAACGGGGAGGTTGAAAGATGTACGTATTAAACTATTTTATATAATATTATAATCAGTAAAATTCGAAACATTTAAAAGCCAAACGATGATGACGCTTCCGCGTCTAAACCGTAAACTAAAATATCGTGACCGTAAAATTAATTGCAAGTTATATTATCGTGAGAAATTTATTATCTCATTAGGTAGGTACTTACTACTTAATAATAATATGGATGTACATAGGTAGTCGGGATGATTTAATTATTAAATTAAGTAAATAATACTTAATTATCTAAAATAGTTTAAACATACCTAGGTATTTTGATTTATTTAATAATATAAAATACGGTTAATTACGGAAAGGTTTCGCTATGTGAAAGTATCTTTTCATCGAATATATTATCGACTTTGTTGTTTATTAAAAGGATCTTTCTACTAACAATATTGACAACATATTTGTAATAAATAAAATAAAACCTATATAATAACTATGTTTTATTTCTTATATTTAATATGTACATTTTGATAAGAAGGAAATTTTAAAATGAGTTTTACCATTTAACAAATTCCAGATAGGTATACAAATTATAATGCATATTTGTAAAAAATCGTTTTCGTTGCCTATAAAAAAAATATATAAACATAAATTTAATTACTAACAAGTAAGTAAATCTACGTAATATATCAACATGTAATAATAATTATTACAGAGAACAATCTATATAGCCTATGCCTTTTTTTTTCAAGTTCATCGTCTGTATCAAACAATATATTATTTACACAATTTGGACGTTCCCGAAAGTGTACCGACTACGTCCAATCGAAGTCGGTAAAAATTTACGAACTTAATTACTAAGTCCATTCACAACCATTTGTGAGACACACTATTAAATAAGAAAGTTCTACAACATAGCACCACAAAAGTAACAACGTCTCGTACGATTATCAAATTGTCCACTTCCCTACGTAAGTTCACTTACATGTTTGTACACCGAATTTAAGTTCACATCGAATGTGAGCATCTTCTAATAATTTTTATAAAAATCGAATCCATCATCTTACTGCAGTAATGGCCAACAGGGAAAGATTTACTAATAGCGTCATTTGTCTCCTGAAACTTGCTCTGCTTGTCTGCATCGCTGCCGGATGTTCTCCTATAACAACAGCACAACCTAAATTTTGTCATCAACAATAAGTGCCTATAGATTATCTAGAATAATCTGTTTTAAATATCGTTTTTTTTTTTCGAAAAATTAAGTTCTTTTCGCATAAGCGCAAAAGGCAAAGTTTCGTCGCTAAATTACATACATAAATTCCTACATATTTAATTGTTGGTCTTTGCGTTCGAGTTTGTAAAATCATTTACGACGACATCAAAATAAATAATGATTCGTATAAACTTGCAACCCGTTTCTTAAAAGTGCACGATCCGTTTAGGTCTAATACGCGAATATAATGTCTAAAAAAACTTTTGAAAAAAGCAGCACAATTGTACCAATTTATTACATCGTTCTCAACTTCTAATATGGTAGGCAATTTTGGGCTACCAATCTTTTTAAGTTTCCATTTTTCCACAATTTTTCATTGTTTATGTTCTTCAGGTTGTTTTACCCTCCTGCTTGCTTCTCGCGTCGGTCATTTGTTTCATATAGGTACCGTCACGGTGGTCTTTCCATCTTCTATGCGATATGTGGTTCGTTAGCTGGTTTCATCTTTAACATATCTCCACGGTCTCCTTTAGTACTCGTTTACTAGTTATTTTATCTTTATTATTGGTCCATGTTTCTCCTTCACGGTGAAGTGGGCACATGGCCACGCTCCAGTTGTAAATTCGAATAAAGCTTTTCTTCGTTTTATTCTTCATTGGGGCTTAATAATTTGTTGTGTAGAGGAGTAGGGGGTTGCGGAGGGCAACGGGCCACGTTTTTTTGTTTAGTTTGGTTTGAGTGAACGGAAAACGACATACACAACAGCGGCGACGAGTACGGGATATTCAACTTACAAGGTGAATAAATTTTTCAAACTGACGTCATGGCAGAAGATAAGGTGAGCACGAAGGCAGTACAAAGCTTTGTGATCGAATGTTTCGATTCCAATAATACAAATTGGCAAAGATGGCAGCAACGCTTTGAGGGCGCATGCAAAATATTCAATGTTCCTACAGCTGACAAGGCAGCGTTTTTACTACATTACATGGGGCCAAAGACGTTCAATATACTCTGCGATAAATGTGTACCGGACGACCCTTATACACTTACATACGAAGAAATCATAATCAAAATGGAAGAATACTACATGCCGGCACCCTTAGAAATAGCAGAAAATTTTCAATTGCGTCGACAGCAAGAGGGAGAGTCACTACAAGAATTTGTTGCAGCATTACAAAAATTAAGCATGAATTGTAATTTTGAAAAGCACTCGAAGAAAGCACTACGAAATCAGTTTGTTTTCGGAATTGGTAGCAAGAGAGTTCAAAGGCAAGACTACTAGAAACCAAAGATATTACGTTCGAAAAAGCAATAGAAATAGCAACAGCGATGGAATTATCAGAAAAAGACGCCAAGCAGCTACAAGGGAGGACGGAAGTAAACCTTGTTAATTACTGAACAAAGAATCGACGAACCAGTAAATGGCAACAGGAGCGAAAAAAGTCATCGAGGGAGGAAGAAAATCGTACAAATAAAACTACAACTGCGGCAAATAGGGTTATTACGTTTAATAAAAATATAAAATGTTACAGATGTGGTGGTCCTCACTTTGCTTCAAAATGTACAATGAATAGAAATCTGCAATGCAGTAGCTGTGGGGTAAAGGGACACCTGCAGAGAGTGTGCCTAAAGAAAAAGGCTACAGCAAATCTGGTAGACGATACATTACTGGTGGAACAACCACAATTCAGAGAAAAGTACACGATAACATTAGAGGTGAATGGTAAGGAAATTAAATTCGAAATTGATAGCGGGGCAGCTGTCACTCTAATTAGTTATGCACAATTTAGAGGTTATTTTCCCAAGTTACCAATACAATCTACAGATTTAAAATTATTTTTTTATTGTAAGAGTAATTTACCAGTACTTGGATTTGCCACAGTAAACATTTCGCATAAGGGGAAATGTACAAATTTAAATTTATACGTAATTGATGGCGATCGTACACCTTTACTAGGTCCAGAATGGTTACGTCAATTAAAAATACAAATAGGAAATTTAAATACAATAGTAAATGTTGACCGCGAAAGTAAAGTACGAAATTTATTACAAAAATACACTGACATTGAGAAAATGAAAAGTTTAGCCCGAAGTATTTGTTGGTGGAAAGGTATAGATGCTCAAATTGAGGGTATCACAAAAAGTTGCGAAAGTTTATACAAAAATAATCCTAACAAATGTGAAACTCATATCTGGGAACCCAGTACATTTCCTTTTCAAAGGATACATCTTGATATCGCAGGTCCATTTCATGGATATAATTTTTTGTTATTAGTTGACTCCTATTCAAAATGGCCAGAAGTACATATTATGAAAGATACAGGCTCAGAAGCTACGATAAAAAATGTAGAGAAATTTTTGCAATTTTTGGACTACCGAGTTAGTAGTAACAGATAATGGTACTTCATTCACAAGCCATAAATTTCAAACATTTCTCAGCTCAAATGGCATTAAATTCAAAACCACCGCGCCATATAACCCATCTACAAATGGGCAAGCAGAAAGATTCGTCCAAACGTTAAAGCAAAAATTAAAAATCCTTCTCCACGAAGGGGAAGAGATGCATAAAAGCTTACAAAAATTATTGTTTCAATACCGTATTATGCCACATCAAGGTACAGAAATTTCACCATCAATGGCAATGTTCAACCGTAACATTAAGTCACGATTAGATTTATTACGCCCCATACATGAAATAAAAAAATTCAAGGGAAATGATAAGAAACAGTACAAAAAGTTTCAGGTGGGAGAAAGAGTGGCTGCGAGGGATTATTGCGGCAAATACAAGTGGTGTTTGGGAACAATTTTGAAACAAACTGGTAAATTACACTATACGATCAAATTAGATAACAGAATAAAGTGGAAAAGGCACCTAAATCAACTTCGAGCAATTTCCACTCCATTCAGGAATCAGGATGAACCTGAAGTAGATTACAACTGACCGACACAACCTGCAGTTGCCTCGGAAATTTCCCCACAGCCAAATACATTAGAAGCAAGGGCGACTACACCTCCAGTCTCGCGACCCAAAAGACAATTACGACCACCTCTGAGGTACCGAAACGAATTTTAGTTAATAATATGTTAGAAATTAAGAGAAGAAGGTGTTGTGTAGAGGAGTAGGCGGGTTGCGGAGGGCAACGGGCCACGTTTTGTTTGGTTTAGGTGAACGGAAAACGACATACACAACACAATTTTACTTCTTTACTGATTTTTTGTTTAAAAACTCATCGATTGTCGACCATTTATTGTTCATAACTACATACTGAAAAATTTTAAAACAAACGAGTATAGCTAATGTGCTTAAGCGATACCAGAGCTCGTCCAATTTAAAATTGGAAGTGTCACTGTGTAGAGTTCGAAATTTTTTACACGTCTATAGTGGGAGACGTGAAGATTTCCAATCTTTTAATTCCACGAGAGAAAAAAGGTTATGAATCTTTCGAATTCTCACTAGATGTACTTACCTAAACAAGAACCGCTTTGAAAAATTTCAAATTCTACTACTTTGATCGATACTCCCAATCTTAAACTGGACGAACTCTAGTTTCTATATTTTATTGTAGATGGTAATCAATTACATTTGTACTGTTAACTCGTAAAGTGTTGGGAATTGTTTGTGTCCACTATCGGATCTTCCTCTTTTCCAAAATGTTTCGTCCCTCTCTGTCTTATAAATCATGTGTCCGTCCCGCTACTTGTTCATAAAGTTTACATCACGTCCAACGGCAGTTTCCGTTTACATGTAAGATTAATATGCGGCGTGTATTATCGTACATTTTACGCTGCAGACTTATTGAACATTATTTTCTAAAATAAATACGTTAAAATATCTTAAAAACACCTGGTTATCGTTGAATTTTTATCCGCCAAGCGTACGTTCCGTATTTAAATTTCTTGGCGCTCCATAAAACTGTATCTACTATTTAATTCTGTCGCGTATCGTACACGTGAAAGCATATAACGTCATTATACTTATATTAAAAATAATGGAATGCAATTTAAAAATATTGCTTTACATAAAAATCCAATAATAAATTTTGAAAGAAATTATTTTAGGAAGAAATAGAGACGCCAATAACAAGGTTAAATTAGAATATGTCAAACAGGCCCTTTTCATCTTTCAAAACGAATTTTTAGCTTCTTTGTGAATCAAGACGGAATTGATTGGTTTTGTAAGTCCTCATTTCGTATGACACACTTGAACGTTTTAATATTTTCTACGTATTATCTACGAGTCCTGCGTCAAAAATGTTAGTCTATAAGTAAATTATTTGAAATTTTAAGAGCAATTTCAAGTTAGGACTTGTACAACTGAAATTTTATTTAAACATATTGCTATGCTATGATATGGGATATTATATCTTTTATTTATTTTCTATATATATATTGATATTTTAACTGGTAGTAACGATCTCTAACTACATAAATATAGTAGGCATAAAACAAAATATGTAATATAGATATGTCATATACAAAATCTATTATAATAACAGAATTGTGCGTGTAGAAATAAACTACGTTAAACTAAAGCTCGTCCACAAACTCAACATAACTAATAATGCCATTATAATGTTCTTAACCTACCTTAATCTAACCCCACAATGAATAACCGTACACTCTTTTCCCTTCCCTTTGGTTCCCTATTTATTTTTGTCTCTACTCTTAAACTACTTCCTCACCATTTATTGTCCGTTTCTTCCGTCAGTCCCTATTTCGTTCCAATCCCAATTGCACTACCTTTTGACTCTTCGCTAGGTTTTCCGCGTTTCCGCTGACCATCTGATTCCGTCAACGCAAACTCTTACAAAACTTTTTAACTCTATGACGCTGTTGCTCGACCTCTTCTTCTACACCCTATTCTCCCGTATTACGCTTTTATTCAGCACAATTTTAATTTTTAACAATTTTTAATTTTCTGACATTTTTCATTCTATTACAATCAAACTCTTATCATTTCAATGAATCTCCATGATCTCTCAATTTTTATTTTTTCCGGTATCCCGTATCATAGCAATATGTACGTAACTATAATTTTTGGTTGTTAACAGCAATAAACGGATACTTAACTAGTCCCGTCTTCGTCAAAATGCATTTGGACGAATAATTTTCGCGTAGAACTCGCGTAACTTACAGAAAAATAATAAAATAAACGTTACTCACTGTCTCATACATGAAGGCACTTGTAAATGTAGATGTAGTTAACTAACATTTAATCAGAACGACTTACCGTTTAGTACATGCACTATTGTCGATGCGGGGCTTGCATTGGACGGTACGCAAGTGTAATTTCCGGAATCCGAAAGCAACGCCTTCGTAATGAGTAACTTACTGGTCGTGCCCGCTTCCGTTTTTTCCGTTTCCAAACTAATACCTCCACGTGGAGAATCAAAATCGACCACCGCAGGACCGTGGTACCACAAAACCGAAGACGGCGGGGTGGAATGTACATTTACGCTACACGTAAGAGATATCGTGCTGCCTTTTTTCACGAATACTTCTGCCGGTCCCGAAATCGTCGCTTGGGCATCTGTAAAAGGCAAAATAAGTAATTCGCGAAGCGGAATAAATAATTATAAATAAATCTAATTTAGAAAAGCTCATTTGAAAGCGTTTTATGCAATTAAACGGCGCTTTAAAATCGACAGGCTTTATCGAATAGTGGCAGGAATGGAAAGTGGAGAATTTTTAGGGCGCATTTTTTCAGAATGACCGAAATTGACCGTTTCGCGTCTAGTGGGCGCATTAAGGGATAACCATCCATTCCTGTTTAATTATCGACAACAACTCAATATATCGATGGCCAATAATTTTGTTTCGGATCGTAACAAATCATTTTTTTTTTAATGGGCACATAAATCGCTTTAAAGCAATCGTATAATATCTCGATATCACTTTTTTAACGGTTCCTCTATACGTTACTTGTATCGAGACGAAGTGCGATTGCACGTGTATGTGTACGATAATGTTTTATAAACTATTTATCGTCATTAAAAAAATACCAGCAATTAATATTATTTTCAAGTAGGCACTTATTGTTATTACAAATTTAAATTGATTTTTCATCGTAACTTACAAAATTAGTTCTGACGAACCGAAATTTTTGCCATAGAAACTATTTAGTTGCGGTTTATGTTAACTATAGAAAAGATAAAAATACGAAAAGGTAGACAAACAGATAAATATGTGGTACGTTAGCTTCACTAATTCTACCTAATAATAAATCACATGCAAGTCTAAACTAGAATAATGAAGTTGCGAGAGTAATGTAAAGTGAAAACGTAATAAATCAAACGAGATAGATGCGTGAAAGGGATGAAGGTACCTTCCGGGTTGGGCCCGGGGTGCGAGGCTGCAAAGGAAGTCGCGTCTGGAACAAAGGAATAGTACAAAAACACTAATATGTTCATGTCCCTGCTTATTGCTATTCCTAAGACATAACAGCGTAAGCAAAGCAACGATAGCGGTGCGTACAAGAAGCAAACGCCGTACTACATACAATGCGGAATTAATAATGAAGGGGTTAAGACTTCATGCCAACAACTACTACACACAACAAACGGCAAGGGGATATCAATTGTAGTCAAATTCAAGACATCGACTTCGTATTAATCATCACGTTTTAATAAAATGTAAGTCGACGAAATTCTAAAGGGCTTTTCATTTACATTTCATCAAAGAAAATGATTTCGAATTAGATTAAGATAATTATATAAACGACTACGTTCCCTTTTCGAATCAAATAATTACAATATAAGGAACAGAAACCCTGCGATAAAACAGCAACGCCGATAATTTAACGTTAGAAATAAATCAATTTGCTATTCGGAAGAGAATTCGAACGTCGAGGCGTAATAAAGCTTTTAAATCAAAAATTAAAAACTCAATTAAAAAGCTATTAAAGAGGCATCGATTTGACATAAATGCCGGAACAATTCAGCAACAATACAACAGTCTCTTGTTAACGATTTCCGTTTACATTTGAGGTTAATTATTTATTTAGGTAGATATTAAAAAAGGAAAACTTATGACGTTTGACGACAAGAATACAATAGAGCTAAGCAAACGGCAGTGCTTGGCCTACGAAGCGTCGTGATCTTTTGCTATGCATACCTTCGACGTTGAGCATGATAGCCATATTAATTTTGGGTTCCGTATTAACCTGGCACTCGTACACTCCGGCATCTCTTTTTTGTACGTACTCTATACGCAAATCCCAATCATCGCTGTGTTCTGGATGTCTAACGCTAAATCGGGCGTCTCCTGTATATGTATGTATACTCGATGTGAGAATATGTAGATCTCGTTTCCTCATCCAGGAAATCTAAAACAACAATTTTTTATTAGAGTTTGTTAAGTGTATGTTCGCGTTTAAAAGTATCACACAGTTACCCATCTATTTACTTATATTAAAATTTTTAGAAACTGATCTTTTTTTTTTTTTTTCAATTTCGCGCATCAGCTCAGCAGCAAAAGCTGCTATACATAATGGTTTTATGCGTAATTTTCACTTGACACGGCAATTTAATTAAGGGCCCTTAACTCGTAGTTATGTAACACACTATATTATTAAGAGGGCACTAGATGTCTTGTACCAATTTCCTTTTAAATCTTTTGTATGAACGTTTTCACGTCCAAGCTCATAATAATTTGCGCCATCGCAGTTATTAAGGATCTTAAGAAAGTTTACTGTTAGTTTTTTAATATGGTCACTAAATTGTGGGGAGTACAAAGTTTCCAATGCAATTGTCCGTTTGTAACGTACCGGAAACTGATCTAAAACGCCCTAAAGTTGTTGATCTAATAACGATAAACATAAATTGTTATTTATGACACGATTTTATAAACACTTGATTCGCATTTTTCAAGGAATTAATTCTAATCACCGATATTCCTCGAACAAGCCCTCCGTTCTTTAATCATTATCGATCTCTAGATGTAAACATCAATTAGTCACGTACGTAATTTCCATGCCTACATATAATTTATCATCTTCAAAGTAAATAATTAATAATTGTAAATCATTAATGAGGCACTTAAATGACTCGGTTATTTGGAAAAGGGTCAATAATTCAAATTTTTAATTGCGAATATAGGTAAAGCCGTTTGCTTAAACACGAAGCAACGTCTCACAATTCATATACAGGGTGTTTTTTAAGTTGGAGTTTTCCTTTTAACACGACATAGAACCAATTTAATTAATGGCTATTTAAAACAATATCTAAAATTAAATACTATTTTGCTATCCTCGGAATAATTTCCATGGAAACCATCGTATTAGGAAACATTATTTCCATATAGCATTTATTCCAAAATAGTTTATCTAACATTTATTTTATCCGGTGACAATATGAACAAATGGAACAGTACGCGACAATTCGTGCTTTTAAAATGGGCCATGTTTACAGTAGTAATAACGAATTTATTAATTGATATGTTGTAGTCGCAGCGTTTTCATCTTGCAACCCATAGGTCTATTTATCTTTCTTTTAAGGACTCGAGACACTTACAAAAGAAACACGGTGGCCACCCAGAATCCAACGGCGACAATTAAAACAATTTCTTTAGGCAGGCCTGGACTCGTCATAAATTAAAATGTTAGATTTGTATTTCCGTTATCTTTGAGGCTTAGGTTTGGCCCTCGCCTATTTAAATGAAATTTGACATGCTTATAGATCATAGTAAGAAACGTTTCTGGTCAAAATTTTAAGACCCACTTCTCAAGTATTTTCGAGTAATCAACTTTTGAAAATTGATATAGTTCCTACGATGCATTATCTACTTGCCTGTTGTAGAGTTCGATTTCTTAGAACTTGCTTTTTTTTGATTTTGAGTATTGTTTTAATTATATTTAATAGAAAAGGATTAGAATATTTTTTTTTAATTTTTTTCGTTATTGGGTGAAGAATGTTTGATACTCGTAAAACTGGTTTTTACACAGACATGAACGTACACAATGTCGATTATACCTTTATAAGATTTTATTTCAAAATTATTTTCAATAAATTAAAATCAATTTTGATACCACCTAATAAGCTATCACATATCAAATAATATTCTAAATAATAATAAATATAAATATAATGAAATATAAATAAAATAATACTTAAAATCAAAAAAGCAAGTGCTAGGAAATCGAACGGTGATCGCGCACTTTACAATAAGTAAGTGTGTAGTACGTGTAGGTATGTACCGTAGGAACTACATTAATTTTCAAAAATTAATTACTCGAAAATGCACGAGAAGTGAATCTTAAAATTTTGACCGGAAACATTTTAATGAATATTAATTGCACATTTTAAGGCTTGCAGTTTCAGAATAATATTTAATAGGTCATGTAGGTAATTGCTAATAATAATTTCTCAACTACCCATTCAAATATGTGTGTGTTACGAACATAATATTGATTTTAACTTCTATTAAACTTGACAAAACGCTATTGTTCCTTAGCCTCCACTACATTGGATACGTATATACTCTAAATTTATTATACATGCCCACGTAACTGAATGTATTGTATATTTTGTTAGAAAACTGTACATTGAAAATACAGAAAATACGTTAACGTTTTTCAAATTAATACATAAACTATAATTATTAATACGTTTCTTTAATGGCAGTTATTTTAAAAATGTACCTACATTGTTTTCGATATTTAAATTAAAACCGAGCTTAAAATTCAGCAAGCACATCATATTCCATTAATAGCCTACATGTCAATTAATTTAGCTTATTTAGCTACATCAAAGCATCTGAATAAAAGATCGATGGCCCTAAAATCTCCAATTATTAACACCTCATCAACAGCTCCTCTTATACTGCCGATAAAACCTATATATAATCTTTGATACGGCAGGCATATTCTTACAAAGGCAAATAAAATATAACCGACTTTAATGGGCTTTATAAAATTATTGTAGTTTATCTATAGGTAGTAGGTATGTTTTGTAACAAAGCATCAAAAACTTATTACATTTTACTACAAATAAGATAAAATGAATGCACACATAAACTAATCCATACGGGTACAATATCAAGCTTTATTAATTACCTTAGGGACCAACTATCAATATAGATAAGAGTATTATAATAACAATAATGGAATATACATATACCTAATAAAAGTGAACGATACAGATTTTCAACGATAGAATGCTAAAGTTATCACTATCGACGTACTTAAACCGACGATAATCTTTGTACTTATGTAAAACTCAACCAGGTAAAATTTTCTAAATTTAGTTAATTATACCTAATTAAAAATTAAGTATTAATACAGCAAATTTTTAGATTACTTAGATATTATTTTAGTCTTATTTAAAAACATTATCGAAGTACCTACGTATGTACGTAATTTTTAAATCTTTGTTCGCCAAACTTTCTTTGTAAAACTAATTGTAATAAATTACAGAAAGGACATTCAAATTTCCATCTATTCATTACATTATTATCATCCCTTCTTTTTAGTAGTTTAATATCGTATAGGTAAAATAACAGTAAGATAATAAAATTTTAATGCGTGAATTTACATGGGTAAGTGTACACGCAAACATCTTAAAATACAAATTCTGTAGATGCCTGTTAAGCAAATGTAAGTAAACTGGAAAGTTTCGAGTTGAAATTTAACAAGGAACGTCTTTTCACTCGGAAGTTCGGAAATGCGTTTTCTCGATATTTAATATTTTCCTCTTCCAACTGAAATTTTCACCAGAAATGCCTATATAATCGAAGGATTCAATTTATATAGGTATTCACTACGCACGTTTCCTTATTTTCTTATAAGTAAAAAGTTCTTCGGCACTTTACAATAATAATTAATTCAGGAATTTTCTAAATAATAAATATTTCAAATAAGTAGAAATCGATTTTTGAAAGTAGAAAGTATTACAATAGCGAAAAAAATTGGATTTACCTACACCTTACAATTCATTTAAATCGACCGCATTCACTTTTTTCATATTCTGACGAACAATTATTATTATTTTTCAAATTTTACGGTTCCATCTCATATAACTTTTATCTCGTTTGCTATAAAACTATTTTCTTGTTTACGTTATGTGCAATAATAATGTGGCCTACAAGTCCTTAAAATTTACATACATAAGTTTCCCGACTGTATTCTCACAGGTTTAATACATCTACAGCCTATAAAACATTCCTCCGGAAAAGAGGACACGACAGAACGGTCTAAAACGACCGACGTTTGGTTTATTACAAGCAGAAAACAAGAACGGAAAATTTAAAAATTTAACGTAAGAGATACAAGATTTCCAAATTATTTTAATATTTTAATTGCCAGGACGAATCGTTTGTCGATAAGTAGGATTGTTTGGGAAAAATATTTATCTAGCCGCGATGTTCGATAAAGATATAAAAAACAAATCATTATAGTTTGAAAGTATTACATTTGTTGATTTATATAACATTTTGGCGCTTTGGTTATATTTCACGCCACTCTTCGTGGATATCTTGATGAGTTTCTGAAATCGCATTTTCGCTGTTTTCCTTTAGCTGATTTATAGCGTTGCTATCGCACAGTACAGGCAACAGTACAACGGCGCAAACTTGTAATTTCCGCTTTTTTTAATTCTTGATATATTTGTTTTTCTTGCAACAATATTCTGTTTCTTATTTAGATTTTAGTGTTCATTTATAAAATTAATTTTCACTCCCGTTTTGACAAGGCAAAATTTATTACAATTGAATATGTTTCGTATAACTAATACTTGATTTTACAAAAAATTATATGGCGATTAACTGAAATATTTATTTTGTGATATATATAATTAAGTACAATACGATTTTTTTTATAAAACTTATGTACTTTGTTCAAATTAAAATTAGTCATAAATATTATTCATTTACCTAGTCATACTTTCCATTCATAAGACAATATAGTCGAGTAAAATACTTATTCATAGTCAAAATAAGATTGTATAATGTTGTAGATAAGACTGTATATCCATAAAATAAACCGTAAAATTTCCATAAAATGAACTTTCTTTAAAAAACATTCACTTGTTAAAACATTCAAGTATTAAAACGTGACACATTTTTATGCAAAACGTCTAAAGTTGCGAAAGCCCTAATGCAGTTAATGGCTTTTGGCTATTTATAAAATAAAGTTAAAGAAATGAAGGTGATATTAACATGGTCTTCTTTATATACAGGTACTTATTTCCACAGCAACTTCGTTTATAATTACTTCATATACTGTACCAAACGAAACGAACTTCAACGAGTTTGATAAATCAATTATAATAAATTGTAAACGTCATACAGTGGCCGAAATTCCAGAAATCGTGGCGATAGAGCAAGTTATGGCTCGTTTTGTTCCAAAATTTGTATATAGGGGTTGTCGATGTTGTTGATGACAAACTCGAGGTTAAATATTTGAAAAACAAAACGGCGATTTCAAAATGGCGGACAACTTCACTTAGGGAAAAGCTTCACTTGTGCGCCCACCCAGATTCGTAATTTAGTTTTATATTGTCATAGCACTAGGCCACTGCGGTACAAACCTAGAAAGGTTTCGAATTCAAGCCAGTGGAACCGGAAATATCAGGTTTTTATAATCGATATATGTGGCCGGCATAAAGTTAGAAAACTTTTTTATTCGAAATTTCTCCGAAAATTTTATTGTTCGTAAAATTCTCCGCATAATTCCACATTCAAGATACACAGGTCGAAATTTAAATATAACCTTTCGTATACGAGGGACGTTCAAAAATATGAAATTGACTCAAGAGTAAAGTGCCGTTATTTTTGAAAATGCACACAAATATTATTTTGGAAAAGTTATTAAGAATTGCACGAAGATGTCAAATACGGAGTCACGGTCATTTTCTTCATTTTCATTTTCTTCGGTTCATTTTCATTTTTACTTTTCGGTCTACTTTCTGCCTCCGTCGTATACGAAAAGTTATATTCAAATTTCGACATACGCATCTTACATGTGAAACTATGCGGAAATGTTTACAAAGAATACAATTTTCTGAGAAATTTCAAATAAAAAAGTTTTTCTTTGCAGTTTTACAAAGCGAACAGTATTCGCATCGTAATACACAAATTCGAATAGACGCAAGAATGGCAGTTAGCGACGGCCAGATTTTTGCAGTATCGTAAAGAAATGTCTAACGAACAATTTAAAACAAAATTCAGCCTCGAGATCTGAATGGAAGTTTTTCGTATCACGATTTTTCGAAACGTGCAAAAAATTATGACTAATATTGTGACTTAAGCTTTCGTTTCAAATATAATTAAAGCTTTTTTTTTTGAATGGCACATACCAAATGCTTTTACTTTCAAAAGATGAATCCATTTTGCCAAATTGAGAAATCTTGAACGAATGCTTCACCGTGCAAAAACAGTTCGTTTTCGTCGCACGATAGTACAGAATGCGGACGCACTCGATGCCCACTTTAGGAAATGATTTCTAAGCCTGTACGAATATCCGCCCTTTACTAATAATCGTAACAAATGGTAGAAGTACTGCTAGAACTATTCTAATTGTTAAAGGTCTTTCGATAGAAATTTTTTTTTCGATTTTTTGCCGCGCATTCGAGAATTTCGACTACTGTGCGTCGTTTAAATGTCTGAAATACCTAGATAAATAATCGACTGTAATTACATTAAATTACAGTTACGAATTACATTAAATTATGTAGTCAATCACATAATTATTTCAATTAAATTATTGTTTTTCTAATAAATTTATAAGCGATTGCCGTCATTGTGTTCATTTTGTGTCGTGATAGTCACTGGGGGTTAAATATAACTATATCAACTTGATGTTTAAGCAGTAGTACGCCGAAAGCTACTAATCAACGTATTCGAAAGCAATCAAACGATTAAGGAAATATTTCCATGTTTGCCTAGCAATATATATTATGTAAATACGGGTTCGATACGGAATTGTAAACATTCACAACTTTATATAAGTTTGTTTAACAAATGGATCGTGTTCACTTATGTGGTTTTCAAATATTGGCATTTAATAATTAATTAACCTTCAAGTATACTTATTCATCTATATTGTTCGAACTAGAGCAAACACTGATAACGTTAATAATTAATTTTCCTCTGGAACATCAAATAACCTTAAATGTATTAAGGAAACTTGATCGTCGGTATATTTTTATTATCTACATTTTTGTTCAATATACATTTTCGCAGAGGTGTTTCAAATTAATTAATAAGAATCATGAAGACGTCCGGATTGAATATCATTGAAACCGCAGGAAGGAATCCGAGTAACCTCGTATATTTTACACGGAATTAAAAATATGCAGATACCTACTAAAAACTGATGTTTATAGACAGCACGCAGAATAGATTAATTTTCTAAAAACAATTAGCAATTTTAATCCTTTCGTTACGGGAAGTCAGGCTGTACTTCTACTGAACGGAATTTCCATGTCATAAGTTCACGTTTAGCCGACCGATATGACGGTTGTTAGGGCAATCAAGTGGTGCATTATCGACGAAGAACGCTCAATTACTGAGATGCGTTTTATATCAATACGTGAGATGATAAGCATATCGTAACGCCCATCGTAACGAATAACATCGACAACGATGAAAACCGTAGTAATAATGAAACTTTACATTAAAAGCTCTTGTACGATAACATTATAGGGCTGAATTAAATAAAAAATAATCAACAACAGCGTACCAACATTGATTTTTCTATTTTAAGGTATATTTTTTGTTTGAGGGTTATGGTGATTTCTTATGGTTCTTGTTAATTATGGTGTGAAAAGCGGCTTCGCTTACTTTAATATTTAATTAACATTTGAATATCTTTTAAGCGAACCCTAAAACTGCAATATAACGGTACATTTTATTCATAATATTTGTTAATAATTGTGGAATAAACTATAAATCTGCTTCGATGTAATATTTCCAACACTTATACTAGAGTATTAATGTCATAAGTTGCTAAATTGCTTTTTTAATGTTGTACATTTCAAGGCGTGTTACCCCATTTAATTTGTAACTTAGAAATGTTGTCGGCGCCTTTAATTTGGAAAAACGGTTACAGATACAGTTTGTTCGCAATATTCTCTTTGTAATGTCTTTCCAAGTTTCAGTTTCCTTATTACCATTAAATGTCTGTTATTACAAAGAATTCGGTAGATATATTAATCCATAATTTTTAATGATTACAGATTTATTAATATTGTTTTAAATGTGATTATGGAATTCTATAATAATCAATGTTTAAAGAATAATAACCTTGAAAGCCGTACCTAATATTTACGAAAAAAAAAGGTGGATTAAACAAAAATTACGCTCTCAAACATTACAATGCGTACAACGCATTACGAAATAAAACGAGTTTTCTATAATCATTGATAAAATAACCAGAATTACTCTTATATTTATTTGTTAGCAATAACTCCTGCAGCACTTTCAGGATACATTGTGTAAATATTAGCTACCAATTTTTTCAAGTTTATCAATAATGTAGGTATAGTGTAGCGAAACATTGACTATCCCAGAAAAACACAAAACACAAACACGGAATGGAAATGCGGTTCCTAAGAAAAATAGAAAACAAAACAAGAAGAGATGGAATAAGAAAGAAAACATTTAGACAAAATCTACAGATAGAGCCTATACCTAAATGAAACGATAATGTAGGACAATTGAGATGATTCGGCCATGTAGGTCGCTTGTCAGATAGTAGATTCACAAAAAAAAAGTGTATGAAACGCGAGTGCAAAAACAGCAGGAGAAGGGCAAAAAAACATGGAATTAACATTAGAGAAAAGGCATGGCATGGAAAGACATCAAGCAACTAACGCAAGATATGAAAAAATGAAGAAATATAGATGTATTATTTCGCTCGACACCTAACGGTATAAGGGCACAGGATTATTGACCGTAATCATAAACGTTCCTTAAGGAAGACTTCGCCTCAAGAAAGCTTCAAGGAAGCTACAACTATCGCGTATCATAAAGCTACCTTAACTGTACTCATTCGTCTTCCTTCGGTCTTGGATTGGAGTTGTATATACATAGGTTATGCGCGATTTTGATGGTGATGCGTGATTGATGTGTGTATCACTCGCGCTTATCTGCTAAATAATAAAAATTTCCTAATAATAGAGTGTCTCACTGGAGGAAACCTTCATCAAGTGCTCCTTGAGAAAGAGGCGAAGCATGAACTATCATCGATGAATTTTTATCGATTTGTTTTATCACCTCTCATTAGACAGTTTTCTCACTATAAAAGATTCCTATTGGTCAATCTTTTTTTTAATTTGACCTTTCGATTGGCCAGGAAATATAATTAGTCGTTATAATTGGACGTTTTACCCTAAAAAGTATATACTGCGTAGACTTCCGAATTTCTTAGAATTTCTAACATTATTAAATCGCTCAATTTGGTACATACTGAAAAACATAATAAACAATAGTATAGGAATTCAATTATAAAATAAAATTTGTACTTTTAATCGTCTTTTTAAAGTACCTAAATAACAATTTTTTAAAGGAGATTATTTTATTATAATTTATTGCAATCTACAATTTGTATTTAAATTAAACTCTTAATAGAATTGACTTTTAATTAAAAACTGTAATATTTATAATTTATTAGTACTTACTCTTAAACATTTTCCTTAATAACAGATAGTAAGTTTTGAGCTTATTTTTATTATGGAATCCAGGCTAAACGTATTAAAGTATTTACTAGAAAATAACCACCTTAATCCTATGCGGATACGTACTCGTAGAAATTATTTAAATTGAATTTACGTCACCTCCATTATAATTTGACATACCTACGTTTCAACATCTATAATACTTACGACATTTCATATAATAATACGAATAAAGGGAAAATTAATATAACACAGATGCTGGGTTAAACATTAAGGCGTAGATAAGGTTTTCAATGTTTCATGTATTACTAATAAATTTCAAACAGCGGTCATGAGGGTAAAAGTGTAGCGCCATATATCAAAGACGTTATTAGAGCAAAAAGGATGAATGGAAATTTTATTTTCGTGATCACGAACAACATAAAAAAAATCAAACGGCCAATTTAGGAGGGAAGCGTGAAATTGTAAAATTCCTAGAAAGCAACATAACGGAAAGCTTTTAACATAAGTACCAACTTAAAAATAAGTATAAAGACGTCGAAAATGATTTAATGAAAGCAAGTATAACCGAATGAAACGAAAGATCTTCAAGATGTACTATATACGCCTACATAAACTTAATTTATTATTATATTTTTATTTTGTATTTATGACTAACGTAAATCAAAAATATCGTAGGCATGTATAGGTACCTACTTTTAATTTTAATCTAAATACGGTTTAACCATGTTGTATTTTAACATTACACTATAAGTCCTAACTATCGTAAGTTATCTTTCAAAAAAGTGTTCTATAGAAAGACACAAAACAACATTTTCGTGTCGTAATTTCGCTTCGTTACTTATCATTTACATAAATAAATAATTTATAATTCGATCATAATTTAATCTGGTAGTTTTATGTCTGTGTTATACAACGATGGTCGTTCGTTTCCCTTTGGATGTGCTGTATCGCAAAAATAAAAGTCGAAACAGCGACTGGCCTTGATAAATAGAATAGTCTAGTATTGAAGCCGCTTGGGAAAAGATCGCTCCGTTGTTTTTGAAACAAGTTTAAATAATAATTTTGTGCGAATCCTATATTTCCTTTCTTATCCCCTCTACGCCCCCCCCCCTGCAGGGAAGGCATCGTCAGTTTCCTCTGTGACACCTCCGCACCCCTACCCAATAGATGAGTTTTTCTTTTTTTTGTTTGTTCATTTTTTTGTGCTAAAACATAGAACCGGTGAAAACACCCTTACCACGTTTCTTAATTATAAAGATCCGACCGCGCGCGAGTTTCGGTATCGAATTTCGATGTGACATGTCTCAAAATTCTTTTTTTTGCATTTTTCTCGAAAGAAATGCATTTTTTGAAAAATCACATTTACCAGAGAAATATTCTCAAGAGTATTTTTAGAAGAATTGAAAAAACAATGTATCGCCTTTTCCCGATTATCTCAAAAACGGCGTGTTCCATCGAAAATTACAAAAAGATATAGCCGGTAGAGAATTTTATGCCAATTCCAAAACATATTCCGCATTATCGATCTTATAATTAATAACGGAGATAACTCACAGTTAGTTTAAAATTTTTAAATGGCCGCCATTTTGAAACGGGTGGCTGGTTAACGAACTCGTCCTTTGTATTCATAAAGACAATATACTGTCCCGATTTTGAGTTGCGACCGGAATCGTGTCTACAAGGTTTGATTATAACCGACCCAAAATGAACGACCTATATTTTCGTGATCTGGGGATCGAGATCGGAGAAAAACTAAAAGGGCACGTCTGGGTCCCGTCATCAGACAGGCTGCAATAGCTATATTTTTTATGAAAATACGGTACGCGTGGCCGCTTGACTTAACGTTGTCACATATGGCTTAGTCAAGCTTATAAGCGATTCACGTCATCAACAAAAAGTTACTAGATTGTTTGTTTGTAATTCGGTTTAAAGTTAGGAAAGTGACATATCCGATACCTGCGCACACATTAGATGGTATAAAGAAAGACTGGATTTATTAGAACTGTAAAAATACGAGGTGACAGCATTGTGTGAAACGTCATCATTTAGTAGCCTTTCATTGATAACGTGAATCGCTTATAAGCTTGAATAAGCCATAGGTAACCATCCGGAACGACGTCTCCGTTTAAAAGTTTGTAAAAAGGCGAGGAATAAAAGCACAGCGTTAATTACTTCAATAAAATTAAAAATATAGATTTGATCGAACAAGGATACAATTTTAAATTAATTAAAATATGCAGCTGTACGACGTTCATAACGTTAATGCGAAATAAAGAAGAAAAATTTTTCAAATAAGTTCTTGGCGATTCTTGTTTCAAATTTTTAATTTACCCAAGATATAAGCGGCAGATTTAATTACAAGATAAGGACATTATTACGCCTCCACTGCCTTATTTAGTCGAGGGCGAAATTAAAATACAAATTGTAAACTTTTAATGCTTTCAGTATGTAAAGTGCATTTCTTTCGGGCCCTAACGATTACTTTGACACGCGGGGCTTTAGGAGTTAGTGTTAAAATTACACCTTTTACTTTGATGATAGATTTAACTTTTATCATGGGTATGTGTTTAATTTAACACGTTCCCTATAAAAAGGTCAAAAGGGAAACAAGCTTTATAGGAACCAATTTACCTAAAGTGCCATGCGCGGAGTAAAACCGCTCGGGGGACTAATCCGGATAAGGATCGTCAAAAACCCCCCCAACGAAAATATCATGCTCCACAACAGACATAGAAAAAACACTGTTACCTTCCACCGAGTAATCCTTGAAACAACTGGATTGTATTTGTATGTCGAGATAAGTAGATTACGTTAAAGTCTAATTGAGTTGCCAAATCGATTTCATGAGAGGATGGGCTTGCAAGAGTACAATTAGATTTGCATAAGATACCAAAAATGTAAAGCTCCTTCATCTTTACGCTTCAACGTTCTATTTAAAGACTAAACGATCGTGACGTCGCGTCGGCGTCGTATCAGCGGGTAACTAAAGATTTTAAATGTTTATATTAAAGTTAGTTCTTGTACTTTAATTTATTTAATTTTATCTTACATAATTATATTAAACGTTTGAATCGCGATAAACATAGCTATATGGAAACCGAATCTGAAAATATTTTGATTATACGTATTCGACCGTAGCGATGCTTTTTATAATTGAAAAAAATATATAAGTCAAATAGATCGAGGAAGGCAGTCTAAACTAGTGCGCTTTTAAACCAAAATTCAAAGTTTTAAACCAAACGCAGCGTACGTATATTTGCGTAGCTTGTTTTAATGCGGGCTGTTTGCAGGTCGCTTGTTAGTTACGGCTCTCGACCACTATCTTATTTGCATTCGTCGAGATTACATGCCTTCCTAGTTCATTTCTTTGTCCATGTTACGCGGTTTATTTTTAATCATGCATGCAAATCCGGCTTTATATTTCATTCCAACTACTAAATTTGTTTGATGAAGTAGTAAGTATGGCAATTACGTTGCGCCAATGAAACGGCAAAATAAGATAAAATTAACCACCCAATGCTAGACGTGTTTAGAAAAATATTTGCGTAAAATCTTCGTCATTACCTATGTGTAAAACTCGTTTGTTGGCCATCTACCGATTAATACTTTGAAATGTTAGATTTTAAAAATGAACTGACCCTTTTCATAACAATTTATTAAAATAATAAAAATCTCGAGGTTGTTAAGGCGCCATTGTTCGACAACCCGATTCCAGTCCTCGACATATTTTAACTCCACCGTTCGACGACCACAGAAGAAGAGCTTTTAACCGGTAAAACCAAGTGAGACGATGTTTCGTTTTCACGATTATATAGTTAAATTAATAAATTACTAACTTAGGTATTCGTAAGCGATCCATCAATAATGCGAAAAACTTGAAGGGGCGATTCCTTGTCGAAAATTAAGCGGGCCTTTCATATAAAGTTTTGTCCCAAAAAGACTCCTTTCGTAGTTACGCAAAAGGGGGAGCTCTTGAATTAATAACTGACAAATGTTAAATACCTATTTAGTTGAATAAAGTTATAACAGTGTAGTTGGACAAGTTCTGACAACGGATAATGCTATTTAACTAATAAAATATCAATGAATTGGTAAGTTCACTGATTTCAATTCACCGACGGAAAGTTCACCAACAACAATACGCCGACTTGTGAATTTGTCGAATGAAAAATTCGCCGATTTTAAAATTGAGATTACTTCATCTGCACCAGTTTAATATCGCTTCATCTACCCTATCGCCTGCAATAGTCTAAACTAACCTCATCTGCACTAACCTAAGCTAACCTCGTCTGCACTTAAATAATCGCCGAACAATTTCGGAATCGGTGAATTTTCCATTCGACAAATTCACCGATCAGATGAATTTTCCAATCGATGAATTGTTGTCGGCAGACTTTCCGTATGTCGGTTCCAAGTTTCGCTCTAGTCGGTTTTGCGAGAAAAAAATGAAAGAATCAAAAAAGGTTCTAAATAAAGCGAGCTTTCAAAAGGGATTTTCTAAATTGCAAAATTTTAACCCTTCAACGATAAGAAGCGGCCAGAAGATTATTGTGGCGTTTGTCTAAGTTGATCGATCGACTTTCCGTTTATTAAATTTACGTCATTAACTAATCTCTATTAATTACGTGTGAATTTATTTTCCCCTTTGTTCAAAATTAAAACTACCGTATTTATAGTGTCTCGTCGTTACTCGGTTCATGGATAACAATGAGACACGTGCCAAGATTGACATTTACAACGCAACTAATAATTATGACTAACATAAGCCGCTTATCGAATTAATCCAGATGTGCAGGAATGTAAATAATTTTTCTATAATTTTCAGAAAAATAGATTCGTCGATAAAGCGCTCATTTTATTAATTTAAGTAGTAATTAAGTGGGTAACGTACAGTCAAGCTCATATGTTTTGTCCCGTCGTCTGTGTTAGTTTTTATAGTGAAAGGCTCAAAAAAAGTGATTACCGTCTGTTTTTATTTATTATTTGACGTGTTCATTTTTACAATTCAAAAACAACTGCTAATCTGCTAATAAACTTGACTATATGTCTACTTACAGTGTTAATACGTACCTGCAACGCCAACGTTTCGAATTCAGTTAAAGATAATAACGTAGATTGTTTACATAACAGCTATTATTACTAAAGTAAATGTTTTTGAGAATAATTTAATTTAATATTATAAATATATTTAATAAATTTAAATTAAATAAATTTAATATTATAAATTTTAACAAATTTGTTTCTTTTAAACAGCTAACGTAGGTAGTAATAATATATTAAAAATGTAAATACAACATTTTTTACGGCTGGTTTTCTCTCAAAATAAAAAAAAGCAAAATACGCCTAATTAAATTAATAAAACACTTATCTACAATTCAACACGTTCAACTATTTCGAAAACATTCAATTAAAGCATACGCATAATAATAAACTATTGCTAATTTTTCATTCACGAAAGACGGAATATTTTAGAACTTCGTAAAAAGTATGTTTAAAGATAAAGTTCAAACGTCGTTATAGATTACTTGTCGGACGAATTCTGAACTGAAAGTTAAACGAAAATTTAAGAGATTTATTTCTAAAAAGCTTTATGAAAGAATAAAATAGCAAATACATACATATTATATATAGGAATTATTTTTTCATATTGTTTGAAATATAAATTTTAGTCGAAATTTAAAAACTTTCCGCCATTACTTCCATTAATCGACCTCTAGCCTAATATTAATTAATCTAAACGTTATCCTATAGCCGTATCTTTGACTGTAATAATTTTAATCGTCGACATATTGCGTTCTAAATATAGCGAGGTTATTCGTTTAGGTCTTTGAGTAAATCAACATAAAGTTGCATTTAAAACACGTAGAATTATACGATATTTGAAATTATTTACGTTGTCGAATAGCCACTGCCAGTAATTTTCGCCAAAGTACATACCTAATGTGTTAAAGCTGGGTAAATTTAATATTGCCGACCTACCCTGTAGTTAATACCATTGACAGGAAAATTATAGTTATTAATTATGAAATTTAATTACGAAGTTGCCATGAAGGCAAACATAAACTTTCGGGGAAATTCCGTTTTAGGAAAAGAAACCTTCCATTAGTTACATAATGTTTATTTTACCTTTGAATTTTAATAACAAAATTACATAGATACATCTTATGTTTACTTTTAATTTCGAAAAAAAAAAAACTAACACACCGATGAGTCCAAAATCGGAATTATACACCAAGAAACGAAACGAAACTAACGAATTGAGATTAGTAATTACGTTAGATCTCCAATATCGCACTAGTTTAAAAAAAAAACTCTTTAAAAGTTTTCCCTGTTTTTATTTTCATTTCTGCGCTGATGTTCTTTCTGATGAGTTTCTTATCTTATTATTCCACTGCATATTGAATTCGGGAACACGATTTCGCGTACTTTTATTTCCTAAAGTAATGAAGTACAGGGAGAGATCGCGAACGAACAGCTTTTTCACGGGGTAAATTTTACACGGCGAAAATTAATAAGGGAATACATTACGCAGATCGTGCATATCTATTTTTCATAGAAACATTTAACGTCCTAAGCCAGTTTAATTTTTTGTACGGTCAAAAATTTGGCGTGGCTAAAATAGAGAGAGAAAAAACATTACGCGTTATTTAAAAAACGTGTTAAAATTCGTGGATCACAAACTGGGATTTAGGTAAAGTGGAAATTAGAGAAGGTCAATATAACTTCTCTGTATTATCGAGATTTAGTTCTGTCCCGTGGACTTGAATCCTAATTTATCGTGTACTATCTGATTCCTTTATTAGGGTTCGGGATTGATGTTTGTTTTCATTCGGATTACTCCATCTAATTATTACAAAACAACACGCTTCGATACCGATACTTATACGATGTCCCTATTTCCAGATATCTAAGCCTAAATTGCTTTTCGATGTCGATAAGGATTGTATTATTATAACGAAGGCGAAGAGAGGCGAAGGCGAGATTTACGTACAAAACATCAGAGAATAAAGTCGTAAATCGAAACTAAAATGAAAGTTTATACTAACATAAATATTACTAACAAGAATATTATTAAATCGATTTGTTATTAATTGAAACGTTATAAAATATCCTTTTACGTAATCGCCATAGTTTAACGAGCGATAATTGACAGAAAAATAATAAATTAGTAAACATTTATTCGTGTATTCTTTTATGTAGGTATTTACGATATAAGGTGATATTTAAGATGGAACAGTGTTTTAATACTATCAAAACAATAATGGATGAAGTATTAAATTCTGCTATAGGTACCTATGTATATTGCCGGAAGTAATTGAGACAAAGCTTATCATTAGTGTAAATGTCATTAGTTTCGAGCGAAAATTTTTGATCGACCTTCTGATAACGACTCCATAAAATCCACTTACGAAATAAATTAAATTCAAATCCGATTAATATACAATGAGTTTCAAAAAGTTCTTTTCATACGGAAAATTTTTTTATTATTAGTTTGTCAAAAAAATTCGTTCTTGATAAACGTTGGCGCATCCTCTAAAACTAATGATGAGCCCATCAGGTGTTATCGGGGATATAATTATAAGCGGGGAAATGAGGATTAATAAATTTTGCTCGAGAATAAAGTACCAATTATTTAACAATATATCGGAAAATTTGATTAACAAATGTTTTTAGAATTTCCATCGCCATATTTTGAACTCGAGAAATTTTGGATTTTTTTGGGCCTCATTTTTTAAGTAATTATTTGATTATCTTATCTTTAAAAGTTTAATTCGATTGGAAACTTGACCGTTTTTGACTAGGCTAATAACAATTTTTGATTTTTTTTTAAATTTATGTGACAGTAAGTAGACAATTGCTAGACCATTCACTAATATACGACTAGAAAATAAAATAGAGAAGCTATTAATGAAATTCCGCGACAAATTATATCAAAAGTTATAAAAGAATTTGAAGCACGAACAATTACTTGTATTGAAGGAGGGCGATAGGAGAAAAACGTAAAAAACGTAAAACGTTTTTTAAACGTAATATATCGAATTGTATTCAACACGCAGTTTGTTTATCTGAAATCCGTTTAGGTACTTTTCAAGACACGGACTTTCAAAGTCAGGACCCGATACTTTTTATTTTGCCTGTAGGAGATTAAAGAGACCGGTTTCGAAGTGATAAGGTTAATTAGTAAGGTCAAAATAGCCAAACTAAATTAACTGTGTAAATTAATGGGCTCGAAATGTTCTAATTCGAATAGGGAATAATTCCATTTTGGACATCTATATTAAAACAATCCATCTTAAAATTGTACTTACACACCGGTATGGTGTTAAATAATAATGGTGGTGGTCTTTCCGTTTATCGATAATTTTAATCCTAAATTGCTCATCTTGTAAACGTTAAAGTAAACAAATGTTTTCTATAGTTTTCAAATCTAAAATTGCCGTTCTGTCAAATTGAAAGTGTTCAAATAACCGTTGTTCGTTTATTCGAGCTTAAAACAACCACCGGTCCTTTAATTCGTCCTTAATTCGAATTTAAAATTGTCGAATGGTGGTTTTCGTCCTGTTTTTGAGTTATTTTTCGTCATAATTAAAATTAGTTTTTCACGTTATATTACGAACAAAATTATTTATTGAGGAAAAAGTTATAATACGAATTTTCTTTAATATATTAGACACGAAAAATGTTCCCAAAAAGTTTGGAGTTCTTTATTAAAAATTAAATTAGATTCAATTATATTAACTGAGGTATACAATAATGTTAAAATTCGCGAACCCGGTAAGATTGTGAATAGATAGATATTAACACAATATCAATTTACGTAAATATCTGTTTGGGTTGATTTTACAATATATATTAACAGATAAACGGCGGATAAGCTTATCTGTACCCAAAAACCAGCCCTGAATAATATTAAATTTCCTCTATTCCATTAATTGAAGTTTAAAAATTATAAATATTTTTAGGGTAATTCGTTAAAATACTTTTTACGTAGATTGAAAATCCTAAATGAACCTGTAATAATCAGTTTGATAACTTTAAAATTAGTAGGTAGGTACCTAGTTAATTGATCGCATACAAGATTTTCCAGTTTAAATGTACACGTGTTTTTCACATAACACACAAATGCTTATAAAGTACTCGAATTCGAAAAGGGCAATTACCGCTTAATTACAGCGAACGTACTTGCTGTTTCACACATTAGTCGTAAAAACTCCCAACGAGTCTTTTTAAGTTAATAGTCATAAATTAAAAGGTGTTAATGGGGAAAACGATATATTTAGTGATCTTAAAAAGGGTTTCGCATAAAATACCAGATTTTTCGCAACGTTAATTCGTGTTTACGATTCAAAATAAACAATAGATTTTTACGGATTGTTTGAAAATTAACAAATAAAGGGTGAAATAAAAAAAAATCTTAATTTTTAGCCTTCGTGTCGTCGTGACAACGAATACTTTGTAAAAAAATACTTTATTCGCTCAAATATTTATAAAATCAATTATACGAGTCATTTATACATATGCCGGGTGTCCCGGATCACCCGGACCACCCGATTATTTCGTAAGCGCGACCATTGTAGAGAAAAATGTTTCGGACAAAAGTTACAAAGTTGTGAATGCAGCACGAAATAGTCGTATTAGCGTGACCTCGAAGGGCGTTGTCAAAGTCACGTGAAGGTCACCTTTAATATCTTAAGCGGTACCCCCTATTTTTTGTTGTGTATTCTTATAGCTTATCTCGAGAGCTTTTCGAAACATTATAACAAAGTATTTTTCCACACCGTAGAACCTCCAGTCGCTGTAAACCATGGGTAATGTTAATGCCGGCGCGGCGATGCTCAAAATTTCAGGCCTCATAACTCGAAAAGTACTTAAGAGGTGGCTGGAAAAATCAGCTTCTACCATGTTTCCGGTAGTAACGCCACAGTAGTATTTTTCTAATTATTTTAATTAATATCAAACGGTTTAATCGTAAGATGGCGCGATTTTGGCATTGGCATCTAATTTAATTATGTTTACGTTGTAAACTTTGCTAGCGTTTATAATTATTTATTCTAAGATATAAAGTTACAGAATATAAAGAATGGGCGTTTTGATACACAAAAATAATGAAATGCAAGTTAATAAACTTAAAAAAATTATTTAACTTGCAACCAGAAAAGTTATCAAGTTATGGGAGCGAAAAATTTAAAATATTTCTCTTCGAGAAAGTCACAATGATAATTATTGTTGATTTTTAAAATTTATTTTTTGCGTAATATGTGAGAGAAGTGCCATTATTAATACAAAATAAAAATTGTAACAATAGAAAATCCAATATTACTGATATATGCACATATGTAATTACTTATGTATATATTTTAGAATAATTATTATTATAGCATGCCATTAATTGCATTAAAAGTTAAATAGTTACAGTTTCGTTCTCAAATACATGTAGCTATACGTTATTCACGATAGGTTCCAATGCACGCAGCCATGCACAAAAGTTACTAAATTGTATATTTGTAATATTCAGATTAAAGTTTTGAACGTGGCACTCCAATGTCTACCGATGATTTACCTGCACACATATGACATGGCAAAATAGACTAAAATCTATTAGTACTGTAAAAATGCGAGGTTTTATTGATGACGTGTTGGGACCTATCGCGAATAACGTATGTATACATATCTACTTATTTATGGTAAACGTCCGCCGCATTCTCAGCATTTCTCAGTAATTCACGGAAATCATAAACAACAACACGTCGAAATGCAAAATAATCATGCTTACTATCGAAAAACAAACCGAATGAGATTCTATCTTTTATAGATTGAAAACTTGTAAATAAATAAAACTGTAGGTATGTAGGTATGGCAAATGTACCTACATACATACTTAATTTTAATTGTAATTTTGAAATTAGACCTTTTTATACAATATTATAAATATTATAAATGGTTGGAATTTCACTATTTAGAGTATAAGAAAATACAGGAGTTCAATTTTGATTTTAGTTTAAGATTTCGTAATAAGAATTACGAGTTCATTTTCGGTATAGGTACGTTCAATATAAATATTTCACAACGAAATATGCCGGCTATGCAGTTTGATGTTTATTTATCATACGCGAGATTAATGTCCACGAATCAGCCGGCAAATAAAAAAAAAATACCACCTAGTATTTTTACAGCACCATCTATCTATTCAATAATAGTTCGACAATTTTGTTAGACAAATTATTCGAAATCAAGTAGCTATCTGTAAGATAGTTTTATACTTGAAAATGACGATTTTTCAAGAAATGAAGAATTCTAGCAATAATTACACCCTGTACTTTCGTATACGTATTCACTGAACCTTCTTCTAGTTGCTCCTTATAATATTTTAGTCATATAGTAGCTAAATATCTTATAATTTGAAGTATTCGGCAAAACTTTTGAGCAAAACTCTTCCATTAACTTTTTAGGATAAAAATATAAGGAGCAATTAGCTAATTGAATTAGTATTTATTATCAATTAAATTTTTTTAATAAAATTTAATAGTTTTTTATTATCGTTTCCTGAATCTACCACAGCGACATCTGTTGATTCTCACTTATGGAACCCCCTTCTTAATGGAAAAATACTTTGTTATAGTGTTTTGAAAAGTTCTCGAGATAAGCTATAAGAACATCCAATGGAAAAATGGGGGCTTCTAATTAATATATTGAAGGTGACCTCGACGACGCTGTTAAAGGTCACGATAATACCACTATCAGATGCATCATTTGAAACCCTATAACTTTCGTTCGGAACCTTTTTCTCTAAAATGTCGCGTTCAAGAAATAATTGATGTTAATTTTTAAAGTGGAATTGTACGACTTGTATGGAATTGTATGATTTAACCACAGAATTCCGCAGACACAGTTGAAACCATATTTAATATATTATAATGAAGCAAATAATGATTCATGACGAATTTGAAAAAAATTGAAAACGATGCTGATACTATATAAAAGACGTCCCACGTCCAAAACCAAGATGGCTTTCTAAACAGTTAACTTTCGAATTTGAAGGAAGAGGCCCCCGAGGAATGTAGGCATTTTTCTTTCTTTTTTAAGCTGCTTCAGATCACTTTAAAAATAAGAAGGTGAACTCTGGCATCGAAAACAGTAGCAATTACGGGAAAAAATAGAAGAAGGAATCGGAATAATAGGACGTGTGGATGCGAAAAATAAAAAGGAATAATTAAAAAACAATACGCACAAAATATAAAACTTTCATATTGTTATGTTTATGCTGGTTCTTATTGTCATTGTTGATTATTGTTGTGTTACGTTGAATACGGATTTTTTATTTTTATAGGTTTCCATAATATATGTAGGTACTTGTAAAGAAATATGGTCTATAATCACATTGTTTTATTGTGTGGTATAATAGCGAAGTGAAGTAATAACATATTTGTAATGATAAAACGAAATATGTACAGATACGCTTTTATGAAACAAATAAACCAATAGTGGATGCTTAACGTCTCTGGAAATGATTTTGCAGAATAGCCTGCGTGGGTATCTTTAACTTGTCAAACTCATGAAAACCCCGTTTTGTGGCACTTTGTAAGCGTGTCATCGATAAAATTAGAATAAAATGTAGAGATTTGCTTTTATATTAAAAATACGTTTTGGTTTCTTTGAAACGAATAAAAAGCATTTCAACGCGATTAATTTTATTTATGTAGGTACGTGTACACGTAGGTATTTATATTTCTTTTTATAAAATTTAATTGAAGCAAATTCACAGATTGACATTACAAGAGAAATAAGATACCTACCTGCGTATATTTTATAATTTAATAAGACGCTCGGTTTCGTATAACTCACTCGAATTTTATAACGAAACCTTTGCTTCTCCGAATGTTCCATTGAATAAAGATTTATTTTACAAAAAAAGCAGGCAAGTACTTATATGTGTATAAATTAACGAAAATGTTTACCTATTGTTTATAAAATGCGATACTGGACGACTTCATATTTTCTTATTTCAAATTCTAATATTTAGAAAATTTCTTTTATTTTTTATAAATTATTTAACGTTACAACTTAATTTAAAGTTGCTGAAAGCACGAACGGTTTATTTTAAATGCGAGTATCTAGAAAATTAAACATCTTATTATACTTTCATGACGCAATCCAAGGAAGACGAAACTAAATCAATTAGTGTTACTGAAGTGATAAATCTAAAATGCGCTACTTTGAAACTAACCCGTTTCAAAAGGGTACCAATTCGAAAAGCGAATAGACGAATCAGAGAACTTTATCAGAGAAATTCCATGTTTTAAACATAATAAATACATTTTAATTAAATTACAATTTTCTATGAATACTTATCGGCGTAAAATTCATTTCGAAAATGGAATAAATGTTTTAATAAGTAAATTTAAATTAAATTGTTCGTTAAATTATAAGAACAGGGCTTAGGTTAAATAACACGGTTGATAAATTAATCCGTCGACAAAATTTGATTTTCTTTGTGATACTTAACTCGTTAGATGTTATAGCAACTCTTACAGAGAATATTACGATGGTTAAATAGGGTTGCGGTTATTTAAAACTTTTAATTTGAAAACAGATAATCGACGTGACGTTTTAATTAATTTTATAACAAATTAGGTAATATCAGTTTCGTACTCGTTATTTTCAGTAAGTAGGTATTTTGAAAGTAAAATTATCGACTAAAATTGATGAAAAAAACATTTTCTGAACGAACGCCCACGGATAATAATAAATAAACATTAACGTTCTAGCGGAAAAACATTTTCAATGGAGCAAACCATTAGGATGGCATGGTGTGACGTAATGACTTGCGGTTAGCAAGCATCACGCCGATCAGTTTATTCAGTAAACTGTAAAAACTACATAAAAGTGTGCCTTTTGAATTGGAACAACTCTTTGACAACATCTTAATGTATGCGCAACTGGAAAGTTTGCGTCAACAAAGCTATAAAGGATCATTGTTAACTCACCGTTCTGTCGCCAGGCCGTTTGACTCTACAGTGGAGGGTTGTAGATTGACCCACGACGGCGGTTACGTTCCGGGGCCCTACGTCGTCGAAATACGGTCGTTCCGCCGGAGTTTTCACAGAATCTACGAACTTTGATTTTGAACTGTCCGATACTCCCATTAAATTACCCAACGCTAAAACAATGTATTTAGTGTTAGTTATTTTAACAACATAAGTGGCAATTTTAAATAAAACGGGTCTTTGAAAACGTACACTAATGACCGTTTGCAGCGACACAACCTAATAATTTAACCGTTACGTTGGTTAAAAGGATGATTACGCCGAGCACTAATATAGGGATTTCAATGTAAATTTGGTCAGGTATTACAACTATATTGATAGAAATTTTCAATTTTTTATTAAAGAATCTGAAAATATGTATCAAGTATGTGAAGACGTTCTTATTTTCTTAAGAGCAATATGTATCAGCTGATGAGAGCGAATTTGACCTTGTACAATGTTAGTTGGGCTTGTAAATTTTGTTTCGCGATTGGCTTTAATGACAACACTGTTAGGCATAGCTACTATAAGGTGATACATTATTATCGTAAACATCCGGTACTACTTAAAAAGTTCTAGGTATTTCGATTTAAATTCTTATAGTAGAGTACTCGAAGCTTTGAGAAATGACTGTAGTGGAGCTGTCGAGGTTACAAGATGAAACCTCGACAGACCGAAAGAACGTATTTTTTTATTTAAAAAACCAAAAGACGTCAAAAATCGTCCAGTATAACGAGCACCATCTTCACCGAAAGAGTTATTCAGCGTACTAAAGGTGAACTTTCTTTTGCCGTAAAATTCGTAATTGGTTTTGTGGAATTGATCGTTTAAAAAATTTCGAAAAAACCCGAAATACATGGGCTCTTATGGAGAAAAATAACTTTCGGGGCCGATATCTCAGTTCGAACTGGTAAAAAGTTCACTTCAATTTCGCGTTTTTTTCCGTTTATACTGTCATAACTGCAAAACAGTACGACATATCGAAAAATTTTATTCTTTAAAAAAGTTTGGTTTATCTATATAGCATTCGACGGCACAATAATTATATTTTTGCAGGGCTTTATAATTAAGATAGATAATTAAAAGTGAAAACATGTGAAAATTGCATTTTCTGAATCACGCTGAGATTGTGGGTTTCGTCGCTTCTTTCGGCGCTCCCATCTCATTTTTTGCCGTAGCTTTCTCTCCTTCTATACGTAATTCTAAAATACATATGCCAATATAATAATATAATTGTTGTAGATACACCTTATCCGTTATTTTAATTATTAAGTACATAATATATATAAGAAGCGTTTTGTTTTAAATAAATTTACGAGAAGCTCCTATTTCATAATAAAACTATAGCGACTTTAAAATTTAACGTCTGTTATTATTATGACTATTGGCTCTAATTAATTGTAAGTGTATTAAATAACTGCAAGTCAATCACCATTGTTCTACTACAGTATGTTAAAAGTGCCTTACAAATTAAGTTCGTTAACAAATTTGGTATTACCTTCGTTAAAAATTGTACTTTTCGCAGTTTAAATTAACAGCTTTGATATTACACACCCTTAATAATTTAACATTCATCTTATTCATTATACATTGACACATTTGCAATTGTCACTGCATTGGTACATTTTTGTTCCGTACATCTACAGGAATCAATGCAACTCATTCGATTTTTCCTACATGTGCACGCTTTGCTACTAAACTAGTCTAAAAAACATGATGAAACGAAATGTATGAATCAGCAAATAATGCATGTTAGAAGAATACCTTTTTTACAACCACGCGATGCTAACACTCTTATATTATTTGGGAATGATGTAACCGTATAGGTACCAGATTTCCTTACAAATCTATTTTCCACCCAAAATCGGTTACGTCGGGTAATTGTGATTGTAGTTGTAATGAATTTAGCAAAACATTAGTTTGATAATATGATCTTAAGGTGAGGGTATTACTATTTTTCGAACATCGTTAAAATTAATGTACAAAATAATGTAATGGTTATTTAAATTTGATTTTTAACATAGGTAATACCGAATTTGTTAATGAACTTAATTTGTAAGACACTTTTAACATACCGTAGTAGAAAAATGGTGATTGACTTGTAGTTATTTAATACACTTACAATTTTACAATTAGGGCTAATAACCCTAATAAATAGCCATAATAATAATATAATAAGGATACAATTAGTCCCTATCAGGAGTTTCTTTCTTGCTCCAAATTTTTGACTATTACTGCGGAAATTATAAAATTTTACCACTTGAAGATAACTCTAAACAGAGTTGAAATATATGGTGTTAATTACTTGTTATTGTTATTGGTTTATTACCACAATTTTATAAAAAGAAGAATAATAATAACAGACATTAAATTTTAAAGTCGCTGTAGTTTTATTATGAAATAGGAGCTTCTCGTAAATTTATTTAAAACAAAACGCTTATTTAAGCACGCTGCTTATATCCGTACTGAAAAGAATACCTAGGTCGCGGGAGCCAGAATAGTAAAGGCGCGAAAGATCACAGGCGAGGCGGAAATACTTAAAAAAAACTAGTGCTCGCACAAGTTAATAAATACATCAACAAATTATTCTGAATCAGCGAAACATAATCTCCCGCTGTAAATGCAGATATCGTAGCTTTGTTGTCAGATTGCTTATTTTACGTATGTAGCCGGTATTTATAAAGTTGGAATAAATTTTACTGCGGTTTAAAATTGCAGGAAATCTAAGTTTTATCAAAAAATGTTATTTAGAAAAAGTGTTTAGTTCACCGTATACGATCTAGGAAGGTTAGTAGATTTTTTATACGGCTTTTATAAAAGAAGTTAGCAATTTTTTCTTCTATTTTTTTTACTTATTGAACCTTCCGAGATTTTTAACTTAATTTCTAACATTTTGGCAAAAGCAGAATTTAAATAATTAATTCCATAAGGTCACAAATTTGATTCGCGTTTTTCCAATATGGACACCACTACTTAGCGCTCTTAAGAATATACATACTTCATATATAATAACTATTTGAACTATTTGAAGTTGGAAATAATTAGACTAACTTTCCGATGTCACTTTCTTGAATTAGAAGCTATATATTAAAAAAATAAAAAGGTGCACACCTTCTGCCATCTTTTAATTACCTAAAAAATATTTCTTAATAGATACTTATAAATAAAATAAGGGCTCAAAACATTTTCGTTTAATAATCGGCGAATCGCGGTCTTCGTGCTCGCGTGCATGCTCTATCCTTGTATCGCCGTCTTGCTCACGCTATCTCCTCGCTGCGTAAACTAAACTCGAGAAATGTTTATTTCAAGATATCGGCTTTCATATTACCTCATATAATTAGTAAAAAATGCGTTCGTCGAAATATTATGTATGGTAAAAGTGGAAAGTTCTAACAATACTTTTAATTGTCTACACTTGTATGTATTTTAAATACAGATCGACCCAGATTATCGTAAACACCATTTTTTTGCGAAAATGAGTTATTCTGACTATCTTATGCATCAAAGGATCTGGGGCAAAGACATCATATGACAAGAACAAGAATCTGGTATCAATATCCCGATTTTTTTCACCAGAAAAATCGATTTGTATTTCGGTAAAACGTATTTTCTTATATGTAGCTACGCTACAATACAAAATGTGCGCTTCTGTAAAATCTACTTTTTGTCGTTTACGATAATCTGCCACAACTACCGTCGGTATAGTTACTGTTACTTTGAGGCGATGCCGACGATTATCTACATAATTTTCTACTTCAACAGGTAGTAAAAAATTCGAGATTCACATACACGGGGTTTTATTGTAGTTACTCAAGTGAAACATTCGTATCTTACTTGTTAGACTTATTGTTAGAAGTAACTGCAACAATTACTTCTCCAAAACGTATTTATGTTTTAGTGAATGATTCAATATATATATATACAACTGTCTGAATACGATCTAAACTTACTACAGAACGATTTTTAATTTATTTAAAATTTAACAGAATGCAGGTTTAGGGCAAATCTTTCCATCTTCTGATAAAATTTATCTGACAGATATGTTTCTAAAGGAAATATCTGTCAGATATAATCAGAAGATGGAAAGATCGGCCCTTATAATTAATCACATCGATATGTATAAGTTACTCTGGGGTTTTATTCCATAAATTCCATTTTGTCAACAACCACAAGTTGTTAACATGACAAGGTATAACACACTAACACGAGCGGTTACGAAGGTACTGTTATAACAGTAGTTATAACATTTGCCACTAATTTTAGAATTATTCGGCTGATTTGTTGTAATAATTGAACAATTGACAAACCAGATACTGTAGAATATAAATTTCGAACAAGTTACTGAATAATTATACCTATTTAATACAATGTCTTGGAATTTAATGGCTAGATGTTTATCAGAATGTTTACTAGATAAGCATAAATATTTTCTGTACTGAAATGAAGTATGGCGTGGGCAAACTTGTATACTGGGATACTGAAATAACGTGTAGATAACATACTTGTAAAATTATATTTAGCTTTTCTGTTCGAGGGTAATCATCCTCTTAAGAATAAAATATTTATGGAAACACAAGCGTTTATCTAAGCAAGATGCCGTAAAAACTAGTTTTAAAATCGACGCGTCGATTAACTGCGAATACAATTGTTTAGATAATTGTTTCCGTGGTGATTAACGTTCAGCAGTAAGCGACCGGTGGCACAAACGTTTAAAGAAAAAAATTCTTCGCAATTAGAAGTTAAGCGGGACTTCGTTTAAACTGTCCCGACGTATATAAAACAGCGGATGTAGGTTGAAAATAATAAAGCGCCCAAGCAGATATGTATTTTCTAATGATAAGCAATAAAAAATATTTTTCGTCGAAAAGATTCGGCGAAGGAAATAATGAGGACGGTGTCTTATTAAAATTAGCCTGATTATATTCAAAGAGTCGCTTCGGCGGCAGTCATGCAGTTTACTTTTATAATTCAACATATATAAAGAGAATTTTTCCTAAAATGCTGGCAGACGCGATCCGTTGAGTTAAAGAAGTTAAATTAAAAGAACTTTATCTTAAAATGCGGGAACGTGTCCGTAATATTAGATTAGCAATCTTTACTTTCCTTTATTAGGATTCCTGTTCTGAAATAACATAATGCAGCCAGCTTTAATAAGACTAATTTATTCCTTTAATAAAACGTGACTGAAAATTCCTGCATATGTATTTTATATTGTTCGGATAGGCGATGGTGCATTTAAATACGTTATTACAATGAACACTACATTTCGTATTAAATAATAGCTTTAGTTACTATAGTGCACCCTAAGGTGTTACTCCAATTCAGTTTACGACACGTGAAATACTATTTGTAATTATAAAGCGGTACAATTCTAATTCAACGTTTTGTATAATATTATCATTACAGAATTTAGTTCTATAAATATATGAAATTAAACATTCAAAACATTATTAGAATCATTCAGATTACCTGCAAGTACGTTTTGAGTTTCGAATCATTTTCAGTTCGTCTTATGTTAGGCGTTCATCATATTAACGGTTGTACTACTTTAAGATATTATTACGTAAAAAGTTACAAACAAAAGTATTTTTTAATAACGACGCGTTTTTTTCAGAACGACGTAACCCAACACAAAGTAAATTTTACAGGAGAGCACATTTTATGTTGTCGCGTAACTATAAATACAGTAAAACTCGGTTATAGCGTCATTGTTGGGACCAGCAATTTTTTGTCGTTATAACCGAGTGACGTTTAAGCGCGTTTGAATAAATAATATATAATGCATCTACATAATATTACTTATTTTAAATAAAAATACGCGAAATAAGTAGGTACTTCAAAATATTTAACTTTTAAAAAAGTCTGTAATTTTTGTTTGTAAACATTTTTCACGCCAAACGCGGTTTTCAATCTCTGATTCTAACACATGAAACTTTTCGATTATTTGCGCAGAAGTTTCATGGTGTCTAAAAAATGGATTTGTAACACTAATTGCATCGAGTACTTGTTTATTTGTTGGCACCACAATTTCAGAATCGGAAGTTTCCTCTTCCTTGTTCTCATTTTGCAATGCTTCCTCTTCGTTTCGAGTTTGGTTTACAATGTCAACGTCAGAAAATATTATCATCAAAAGTAATTAAATCATTACCAATAATTATGAAATCTTCGATTTCTGACGGATCCAACTGATTTCTTATTACACCAGAATTTTGTAATCTTTTCTGTAGTTCTAATAATGGTATGTCAAATTCGTCGTCTTCTTTTATATTAATTGTGTTTATTGATAATTTTGCATGCTGGAAGCAGTTCGCAATTGTCGTCGACGTAACTTTGTCCCAAGGTTTTTTCTAAAAATTCTACAGCTTCCAAAATCGAAGTTTTGGTGTTATCTTGATGATCCATACGCAAGATATTTTTTTTTAAAGAAACTTTCGATAATTGCATTTTAAGCTTCGTATTATGCCTTGATCCATTGGTTACACAATACACTTGTACAATTTGAAAAAAAGACAATTTTATGTTCTTCAAATTGTGTAATAGTGGGTGCGACGGACAGTTATTAACAGAATTTTTCTGTTTTCCTATAAGTTCATTGTCCCACATTCGTAACTCAACTTCAAAAATTTCCGGTGTCATCCACGATTTTTGTTTGCCCGATAGTTTACTGGTAATGTTTTAATGTTTTAAAAACATTAAAAAACTTTTGATTTTCCAATCACGTGAAATTTCCTTTTTTCTGTGCTTGTCACGTTTGCGTATACAAACACAGTTAATCTATCTTTAGCTAGTTTTCCTCCTATGCATTTTTCATTTTGAATTTTAACGTCTTGTCTGGTAAAAGTTTATAAAAAATTCCGGTTTCGTCACCATTAAAAATGTCTTCATCTTTATATCCCTGTCGCAATTTCGGCCATACGTTCGTTAAACACTTTTCGGTTTCTTGAAGATTAACACCTTTTGCCTCTCCACTAATTTTTCCGAAACTTATTTCGTGTCGAAGCTTAAAACGATCGAGCCATCCACCAGAACATTTGAATACTGGATGTCCTGGTAAACGTCCAAATTCTTCCGCTTTTCCCATAAGTAGTGGCTCATTTATTGGTAAATTTGCATTTCGACACTGAGAAAACCACTTAATTAAAGCACTATCGATGTCAGTTTTTGCACACACTCTAATTTTCTTTGCGTGACCTTTTCCTTCATCAAAACATTTCAAAATCTTTTCTTCATTCTTTATTATTGTATACAGGGTAGAGTTAACTAATCCAAATTCCCGACACACAACCGCTTTTTTCTTACCACTTTCAAGGACTTTAATAATAACCACTTTATCGTCTAATGTAAGAACTTTTCGTTTACAACCAGACATTTTAAAAACGTTTCATAACACACCACAAACGGAACTAATCTTTTACGAACACAAACACCGAAGAAACTGCAAACTGCACAAAATTTCCATAACAGAGTGATTTATGAATTCTAAGAAGTAATGTTATCTTTATACTATAGAAAACATGTGTAAGCATTTTACTCGGCATTTGTTAAACGTCTTAAACTATAAAGCGGAAGAGCGGATTATAGATTACAAGAATTATGGTCTGTCTCGAGAATCGGCAAACTATTGTTTAAAATGACGTTAAAACCAGCCAAAATATTGTGTTGTTGTTTAAAATGTTTTTTTATATTGATTACTATAGTAAATTCTAGGGACCAAGACGATTATGACGTTACAACCGAGTTGTCGCTATAACCGATGTCGTTATAAACAAGTTATACTGTAGATACGTTTCACGGAAATACAAATCGATTATTCCGGCGAAAAAAATCGGTATATTGTTACCGGATTTTAACAGATTATGTCTTCGCTTAGATGCACGAGATAGTAAGAATAACTCATTTTCGTAAAAAGTGTGGGTACGTCGTTCTGCCAAAACGCCATCGATATGTAGATATGAAGTAACAAAGCAATTTTTTCCCAGCTTCATTGATTATTTATACACAAAATAAATAAATAAGTAAATAAAGATTATACGGTACCTACGTACATATAATGGTAGAAAAGCCAAAAAAATAATTCAAAAAGTAAAAATAACCTGATATCTGTTTTTATGAGATTAGATAATTAGGTATATTTTTCTTTAAATTTAAAATTAAGATGTCTCGACTTTTATGGTCATTGATACCATTAGGTATTTCATAACATATTAGATTATAAGCACACGATGCCCATTTTACTGTTAATTTAAAATTATGTTTCACATGATCGCGACAATTAGAAAATATAAGTATACTAAAAGTAAAATGTTGTAGTTGAAAACTATTGACAATATTCCTATCATTTATTTTCGATACAGGTAAGTAGGTAGGTATTTGAGAGTTCATGTATTATCGTGAGGTCGCTATCACTTAAAATATAAACGATATAAAATCATAAATTATGTAGGCCAAACAGTTGTTAGCAAAAAATTAACATTAATAATTTGTATTATGAGGCTGTTTTGATGCTTTGGTTGATATCTATATGATTGAAATTGATAATGAAGGCGATGACAAAGAGATTAAATGCGATTCGCCAGAAATTTAAGATGACTAAGAAGAATCTTAATTATCTGCAGGACCCAGTCTTTGATAAAACGGAAAATAATGTTTAGATTAACAAATTATAACAATCCGCGTATACGATACATTAGGCCTACCGCGAAACAACACGTAAAAACAGTCCTCCGATGTAGAACATGTCGCTTCGCGTTATATCACAAAAACGGTTGGTTGTACGAAAAAAATGCAAAGAACCTTTTTGTAGGGAATTTCAAGATCTATAATATAAATAATCTCAATCAACTTCACGGGCCATAGAAAGCGAGATATTTAAGAAAAACGACGTACATTTTGTAAGCGAATTATCAAAAATAGCCCTCCCCCCTCCCGGATAATAAATAAAAACGGACAATAATCCTTTTATTGAGCCTTTTACGATGAAAATGAACACAGGCGAATGGGACAAAACATATGGACTTCACTGTATTTATGTATGTAGTTTATTGGCAGGTAATTTGTAACGTCAATGCCCGCGCTCAGGGCTCAAGCTAACCTTGTAAATGTACAGGTTATTTTACAATCGGCAAAATCTCACGGTAACTTTTCGCGACTGTATACCTAATTCTGTATAAAACGAGCACCCGAATAATTAATTAATTTAAACATGGTAATTAACCATGCGAAATGTTTTTTTTGTAAGAACTAACCACAAAATACAACAAGAAACTTCAACTGGATGAAATGTTAACTAATTATTATTTGAAAGCTACAGATGTACACATCTAGCCGCAACTTTTGTAGTAGTTTAGTTGAATTGATGAAACAAAGTTTGAATTAATTCATTTTAATGTTTAACGGATCAAATGTCTAATATGGCTGTATTATGCTTATGATAATATTATTCAAGAAAACTATTTTTCTTCTCTCTTATTGATCGAAGGACTATTACTTTTGTGGACAATGATTCCCTATTTTACGCTTTGTAAAACAACAAAATTATACAGATCTGGATTATCTGCGAAGGGTGACTATTCGAAATCGAATTTTATGTAGGGTAAATTATTAGCCATTAATACAAAATATGATTTATTGTTTTGAGGAAAAAAAACAGACTTTATATTGCTATTGATTTTAGTCACTTAGATGTTTACAGTAACTGTGTTTGCACAAAACGTTTTTCTGTGAATGAAGCAAATCTTAACAACAAAACCATTGTTGCAAATCAATGTAAATGTTTTGTGTTATTTCTCGCCGATGATTATGATCTTTTGATTAATTAATTGTCTATATATTTGTCTATCTGTTCGTACTTTGCTTCAGACGGATAAAATATCCTTCAGAGGTTAACTCTGATTGCGAAAATCGTAAAAATGTTATATTTCCATTTGGGATTTATTTAGAAAACTCTGCATCTCGAACATTACAAAAAAAAACGGTTTTTATACTTAAAACCAATTATTATCAAATATATAAATATCTTTTTATAAAATAGTCGAGAATAGAATTTCCGGCGATGAAACGGCCGACTAAATTCTAACTAAACTAAATTAACTATCTGAAAACTAAATTCATCGATCATTTACCTATATAATTTTATTTTTAAAAAGAAAAATATTAAATAGGTAAATGAAGCAGAATTAAATATTAACATTGAGTACCTACTAAAAATGAATATCATAATATAATAATAAAACGATTCGAAATAAACGAGCTGTGTAATGTATTAAAAATGTAAGAAATTAATCATTTAAGGAGAAAGCAGATAAGTCTTCCCGTTACTATACTTACAATGTACATAACTTATTCTAACCATAATCCACCCCCATTCTTTTATAACCGGTAAATATACGGTATAAAATATAGCTTCAATAACAGTTTAATATATTTAAAGCCGGAGAATATTTAAGTCAAGTAAACAACAACAAATATTGCATTAGCCGTTATTAATAGTAGGCATACCTACGCAATTATTCACATTTTGATCCTTCAAATCCATAAATGCAGCATAATGTTAACAATGTAAAATTAACGCGTTAATAAGATAACAGATATAATTTCATCTCATATCCTACCGTATTATTTAATGAACGAACGAAGAACCTCGACCTCGTGCGCGCATCTACAAATTTAAATTTAGCGAGGGTTAAGGATGGAATTTATTGTTGCAACAAAGGTCGTTAAACATCGGTTTAGTTAAATAAATCACCGATTGTGAGTAAAAACTAAACCGATTCGACGAGCCGAGGTAGTTTTCCAAGATATTAAAACTTAAAAGAAAAGAAATAACATAAGGTTTCTAGATCCTCTAGAAGTTGCACGAAAGCTCCGTAGGTACGTGTGTATTGTGACCCTTTGGATAGGAAGGGATGTCACAAACCCATTTCAATTTGTCAGGCTCTCGATTTCACGACCCGACTGAAATACACCCGCAGGAGTTACCTTGTAAGCCCATAAGTATAAAACTTACCCTCCGGGACTGGGGCTATCTGCCCCACTAAAGGAATTGCAGTTACGTGTAGCTAGATTTACTCTTAGAACCTTCCGACTACTGCCAAGTTTTCCGAGATTTACCTAGCCTATCAAAATGTTCGCAAGCGTAAAACTAGTTGCACTTTCGGTAATATAGTGGGCCCGGATAATAATGTGTCGGAGAGAGGGTCGTATTAGAGAAATTCTCGGGAATTTAAGGGATTCTTTTAACGAAAATAACGTGGAAGAATATTTCACTTACTAAAACAGGCCATCTCGAAGCCTCTAAACAACATCATGCGGATCCCCTTTTATTTTATCCCGGCCGTGGAATCCTGAAATTACGCCATCACTCACTCGTGACCACAATTCGATGTTCCATTTTATAGATGTCAATTTTCACATTAGAATAATTGTTTTAATATGACACACATTTTAACCAAATTATTATTTAAGTTGAATATTATTTGGAACTAATCGTAAGCGATTATTTCTTTTATTTATTTTTTATAAAAACTATTAAAAGCCAGATGTTTTGTCAATTATTACGTCAGGTAGGCAATATGTACCTACCTACATTTAAAATGTGCGAAAGCAGAAAATAATAAATGTAGGTACAGCCACTATCAAGTCTAACATTAAAAGTCCGTTAACTTCGTTTCTTCCGAGTTTTGCTCGCGACACATTTATTTTGTTTTTATGACTTCGTCGAACTTTTACAGACTTGAATTTTTCTTTTATGTTTATTGATATGAGTACGCAAAATTATGATTTTTAATTTATTTGTTTTTATTTAATAAAATCCTGGATATTTAGAAATAAGCGTCTATTTATTGAGATAAAAAAAAAATTGTCTTCATTAATTTCGTCCGTAAAATACATTCACTTTTCATATAGGTATATTCTATCGCAAAAATAAATTGATTTATTACATTTTTCAAATAAAAAGAAATTTTGGTCATCAGCTATTAAAGGTTTGCAGATAATATAGCAATAAATGGAATGAAAATCAATTAAAACGAAATTCTGTGGTTAGAACCAATTACATGGCTATGCTGTTATCCAATAACCTATTTCCGTGTGTGTGTGTGTGTGTGTGTGTGTGTATATATATATATATATATATATATATATATATATATATATATTTTTAAATATATATACCAGTATATTTTATCACAGCCTGTTGTTAGGTTCAAACAAATTTAAGTTGAGCTAATGTAATAGAGCGTGACGTTTTTTTTTATGCGGACAACTGATCGTATAATCAACTAGAATAGAAACGAAAATTATACAGGCAATTAAATTTTACCCATAGAAAAATACAATACACGATTTAACACTTACCTATTTATAATAAATAATTCGTCTTTTTATCGACGATATATACACCATAAAAAGGAATTTTCGTAACCAACAATAATGAATAAATCCGCTCGAATAACTTCATTGATATTCAAAAATCGCCTACATGTAAATTTTAGACTTTCTACGTACTAAATGTACGTATTTACGCCGAGATAATTTCCCTCAGACAGAGTAATGGAAATTAAAGGCAACTGGCAAGTTTATTCGAAACTTTTTGTTATAGCTAGTAAAAGTTTCATTCGCACGTAGATATTCATAAATAATGTATAACAGCATGTATGTGTGCCATTTACATATATTTACAGCTAGGCTTGAGAGAATATAGTGTGCTAACTCAGCAGCACTTTGCGGTTTCTCCGCACCGAGTCTTAAACCAGATTTGTATTGCTGCCCTAGATCCAGTCGTTCGTGCAAATGTCTCTACGGCCCTGCAAACTTCCCCCGTGTACGTAACTAAGAAGGATGACACGATCAAGGATACACTATATCTTATGTAAAAGCGAAGGATTCGCCGGAAACTAAACATATGTGTTCTAGAAGAGAAACCCTAATATGCGAATTAACAATTGCACTTAGAATTTCAAGTACGCCTCGACAGATTATGCTCCGTACCTGATAAGAATCCTGTAGGCAGCATTTGATACGTTTAATTATGGAAACTACATCTCTGTTAAGCTTCTTTGTTGGCGTCTCTGTACGAAACCGGCGTAACAGTAGCATGTGAATGTAATTATACGTTGTATTATGCATTTAGCAAATATTCACTTCGTGTACAAGGCAGGAATTAAGTTTCATTAGTGTAAACATTTGCATCTTGTTCCCCATGTAAAATGTGGCAAAATTTACACAATCGTTGTACGCGTGATTACGTTTTACAAATCATTTAGACCGAAATAAAGTAAATTTTGAAGAAAAAAAAATTAAATTTTTTTTATATTTAATTTGTAGAAAACCCCACAGTTCTGCGGAGTGATTTTTAAAAGAAGAAAGCACGGAAACAGCGTACAGTAGGCCAAAAAAGTAATGCGTACGCACGAGGCAATGGGCGAGCGACGCAGCACGAAATCCCTCGCAATCGCTTTCATTGTTAACAAGATAAGAATAATCGAAGTAGCCGGAAATGCAAATGTTTCGAAGAGTTTCGATATTTTTAAAACGCGTAACGTTCAAAACTGCCGCAACTTAAATATTCAAACGTGATAATTTTAGATTTGTAAATATGTATCGATAGGTAGATTTATCTTATAAGTAGTTTATTATTTAAACATAATAAAAAAACAATATTTTTCAAATTAAAATAATGCGATTGTTAGGTATTCAATATTTTGTCAAATAAAACCGTTTTACGACTTATTGTCAGATTTAGATTACGAATAGATTTTGGGCTATTCCTATTTAATACGTTTTTTTTTAATATCTTTATTCAGTGCAAGTTGTACTACCCCGACCGGAACTGTCGCAAGACATAACTTCGATCGGGGCTCTGATACTACAAAAATGTAAAAACAGTGGCGACAGCAACAGCAATAACAGTAATAACAGTAAATATAAATATGCATGTATGTATATGTAGGAAATATATATATATAAACATATACATATATACATACATATACGAACATACATTCATCACATGAAACATACATATATATATACATATATAAACATACATATATATATATATATATATATATGTATGTATATATATATATATATATATATACATACATACGTATACACACGTACGAACCTGCAATATAATAACAGCTAAGTTAAATAACAATTATAAAATTAAATAACATCAACATTTGAAATCCGAACAATGACGGAGTCCTATCGAACAATAGGAAGGGGCACCAGCTCACTCTCTTGTGGGAGCTGCTCTTCTTCACACCTCGTTCTTAAGATCAGTTCCCACAAGGAAGCAACCTCATCCCATATAGCACTATCATTAATGATAGCATTAACCACACTTTCAACTGCTAACCTAACACACTCTCTAGTTCCCCTCTTGGGACAGTTCATCTCTCACAAAACAACAAAGCATGTTCTGCTGTATCCTCCTCTTCGTGACAATCTCTGCAAACTTGCGAAACACTCTTTTCTATCCGACACAGGTAAACACCGAACGAACCGTGTCCGGTGAATGCCTGCGTTAGATAATAGCCCAAATTGTCATGACGCCTGGAGTGCCAGCTCACGAGGTTAGGGATAAGCCTACTCGTCCACTTCCATTTCCCCGATCGCTGCCACTCCTCTTGCCAACTGCTTAAAGTTACATTCCTTCTTTCTGTCCTACCGAGCTAGAGTGCCATGCCTCCGCTCTCTCCAGCGCTAGCAAACGAAGGGGAATCAGGCCTGCCAGCACACAAACCGCTTCGGTTGAAACAGTCCTGTATGCACAGCAGACACTGATTCCCAACCAACGCTGAAGAGAGTCGAACATCCTAACATTAACACCAACCTCACAGGCCTTAAACCAAATGGGTGCGGCATATAAAATAACAGAGCATGCCACACTGGCTAACAGTCTTCTTTTTCTAGTTGACATTATTCATCTCTAGGCATTATTCTCCTCAAGGCAGTAGCTAATTTTTTGCTTTATTTACTGCATTAACAATATGGGGCCTAAACTTTAGATTCCGATCAATTGTAATACCAAGATAACGTGCACTGCCGCTCGAGCACACGATCGTCCCCCCAATATCAATAGAGATAGGAAGGATCCTCCTACGCCCGTTCGGCAGTAGTAGAACCGTTTTCTCCAGTGCAATTTCAAGATGCTATCCACGATGCTATAAAATCCACAGAATTTTGTAAAATGCCCTGTAGGTCCCCTCGGATCTAGCAGAAACAAATAGTGCTAAATCGTCTGCAAATGCAACAGAATGTGCACCTTCCGGCAGGTCTAATCTCAGGACCCCGTCATATAGAAGATTCCATAATGTTGGGCCTAAAACTGACCCTTGAGGGACACCCCGAGAGACCTCCAGCCAATCTGAGCGACCAGAACTGTCACTCACCTGTACAGCTTCTGTCGCTCAAGTAACTGGATATCATTGCTACTAGGTATTGGAAGATACCCTTATCGACTAAATTATTAATAATTAAATACCAACTGGCAAAATTAAAAGCATTTCTAACGTCAAAAAGAACTATCGCACACCACTCCTGAGACCGCCAAGTGCCGGATCTTGCACTTTTAACCATGCCAACAAGTTTTCCTATGGCACTCAAGGTGGATCGACCTCTCCGGAAACGTACCGAAACTCATGTAATACGTTATTGTTTTCTATTTAATTTAATACCTAGATATGCACAGTATAACCTGCTAAAAATGGAAACTGACGAGACTGTAAAAAATGTTCGCTTTCGCCAGGCCTGATCAAAAAATGCTTTTTATTTTATTTTATTTAAATTTCTAACGGAACGTATCTTCTTTCTCTAGCTGCTTTTGTGATAACAACAGAACTACTTACAATAGGTATTTATACTAAGACAAATTCTAGTTCCGAGCATTCTTTAAGGTAATAATAATTTCTTAAACTAGCCACATTGTCTTATTATGAACAAATTTCTGATGGTAATCTTTAAATAGTTTCAAATGGGTAATGAATGGATTACGAATTTCTAGTATAATTCTAGTATCATAGTATAATTATAAGTATACAAATTTAAAAATCTAAAATTACCACGTTTCAATATTAGTTACGATAGTTTTAAATACTTCAAAGCATTGCTTGTAGAATTTATCGTTAAAAGAAATCCGAACTCGACGAGGAAACTCAACTAATTTTAATTCAAGTTTAATTCATACAAAAATCTTGTTAACATGAAAATATTATGCCGAACTGGGCGCACGCATTACTATTTTGAACGACTGTACGCAAGAGCAAAATCGTCAACAGATTTAAATACTTTCAAAAATATATTTTAATAGAAAACTGTTGGAAAAGGAAACTGTTTAGCTACAACTAAAATTTATGGTTTTTAAAATGCACATGTTGGAAATATATTAATTAATCTTAATAACGTTAATGTTTACAAACTTAACTAATAATTCAACATGCCAAAATAACAACCACCTAAGTCTAGACGTTTATTGTAAATATTAACTGTATTTTTTCTTTAAATTAAAGTATCAGGCAACTTTCTTAAATTAAACGAAAACGATTAGATGGCATTTTATGTCTGAGCTTAAAGAAAAGTTAGAATAAACTCGAATGCACTCCTATTTGTAACAAAACAATTCTTCCGGCAGTCGAGCCGTCTCTATAAAAGTTAAACCAAACGTAGCTGTTCTGTGAAGATTTTAGTTTAGCTTTACAATATTTGATTAAACGTAATCACTGTAAAAGCATTTGACGTCACAACTCGAGCAAATTGTTACAAATCGAGAACAACTTTTATTAGGTTTGAATTTTATATAATGGCTTTTATAACATCCGTCCGTTGTTTATAAAGACGTTTAAAAATCGATTAAAAATAGAGGTAGATTTATTTTAAATTCATAACGAAGCGTAATAATTTAAGCGATTCTTTTCTCATTACAGAAACCCATAGCTTCACTTTTAAGGTCCATCGATTTTCATTGCATTAGACCTTCATTACATCCTCTCTCTAATGCCGAGTAGATAGCGGGACAATATTAATTACTGTCTTAACTGTTTGGAAGTTTAACTTGTAAATCAGAAACTTTAAAACACTTGTACAATTTACCAGAATTACATTTAAATTCGTTGCTCAAGTTTCAAAGTATTATTATTTGATTTGAAAATTTCTTCGTAACAAGAATTACATTATTAAGTAAATATTTTTTGTCAAAAAAAAACTAATTAATACCAATAATTAATTAATTAAGTTGACGAAACGAATATATATTAAAAAAATTAATAAGTAGATATATGGGATTCGATTCGACGTTTAATTAAAAAAGTGTAGGCTTTTTCACGTAAAACGTTCAAAAGCACTTTTAGGTTTAAACGGTTGATGTTTTCAAATTTATTTTTTTTTTAATAAAACTGTTCAAATAACCCTGTTTTTAAAAACAACCTGGTGCGATATACATAAAACAAAGGCAAAATTATGATGAAACAGCACGATAAAAACAATCGTGTAATAATGTAAAAATAAAGGGTTTAACGTCTTTTTACAAAGTTACTTGTTTTTATAAATGATACTGTTTGTTTGTTTTGTTATGATACTGCAGTTATTATGAATTTAAATAACCAATTATATATTACCTATTTTCTAGGCAATTATTGTTACATTATAATTCACTTTACCTGCAACTTTCACATTTAAATTTTATATAAATAAATCAGATTTCAACAAAACCTAAAATTATTAATCAAGCTCGATCGCAATGGAACCACGAAAATTTATGTTGAGGATCGTAAATTATATAGTAAGTACCTACTCGCACATTTTTCTAAAACGTCTCCCAGTAATGGACGGATAGATAGTTGGGTGCGGTGCTTCTATTTAAGATCCCACTTCGTTCACAGTAACTCGAGGACGGAATAAGGCACGAAGTGGAGAAAATTAACGGCGATTCAAATTTATTACGGTATATATAACGAATGATTTCCATGAAAAACCAGAAAAAATATATCAGATGACGCGAAGCGTCAGTTCGTCGGTTTGAAAAAAAAATTTCCACAATAAATATCGCGTTTAACTTGTTTTATTTCCTTAATTATTGGCAAACGTCAGGTTTTATTGCCAAACCTTATACATTAATTCATTACGTCGGCTTATTTTAACATTTTAGGAGTCCCTGTACTGTAGTAAAACTTCAAAATTTGCGAAATAATGACGGCAGCCGTGGCTCACAAATTTCCACTGTTCCTTAACATTTAAATTTTACTTATAGGTTGTCTTATACGTACGTGGTTGCACTTTTAGAGATCGTGCCATATAGAAGTGGACCCGTCAATCGTTCTCCAAATAATTTAAATAATATTACCAAATAATATTATGTGCCGCTCGATTAAGATCGGTCTCGCATATTATCCAATAAAACGAGTGTTCTTGAACTAGAGAATTATCGTCAGATCTTTTTCTATATGGTAACATCTCTAATACTATTTATGTTTTATAACAGAACCGGAAATAAGTTTGTATAAAAGACTGATTATGAAAGAAACTACATACTTTTATACATAAACTTACAGCTGTTTTCTCTCCCTCATTTTATGTCACTCAACATGAATATAATTAGCACACCGTTGTCAGTTATATTTTAATGCCCTCGTGATTAAATCCAGTATTATCCATAGGTAAACCTATATAAAATTTGGATATGTTGTAAAATATTGACGATCGCTTTCACAAGACCTTTACAAACATTATTTTGAAACGATTCTAGCACGAAATGCTCCATTAAATGTTCTTTCCGACTGTTACTTGTTATACAATTTAACAAAAACGATATGCGCGGTAACGTTTACACCAAAACAGCATCGATTACGATAATTTTATTTTAGAGGGATTGTCAGTTCACGAAGAAATGAGATCTTTTAAAGAAAAATGTCACGTAAAAATGAAGTCACCCGAGAATCTATAAATTGGACCACTTGATTCGTCTCGACAGTCAAGTAAATTCCAAACGAATGCCCTTTGGTGAATAAAATATTAGGCTACTTTAGACCTACCGTTCAATCACTGTCCTCTATACTGGATAAATCCAGCTTTAAAAACGTGACCAGATTATCCTTGCTCGTAAGACGCCGCTAACATCGGAATGTCAGTATCAACTTCAATTGCGATAAACAGTTCGTACAAAAATTTAAATTGCATAGACGTACTCGAATTCCTGCAAATCCCTACGGTCCAACAAAGGAAACCGATTCCTATTGCCCGCCTACAGTTCAATTTGCAACGTCTCTTTAAATTATTACGGTTTAGGTAACACGTCATTTATTTTCTTTTTGTTTGCAGCGTGATTTCTAAGGGTTGACCCAACTCTAACAGTTATGAATGAGGTCGTAAAAATGTGCATATAGGCTTAGCAATTACCTCGAAGACCGTACAAAAGCACCTGAATAAATTATTTTAATTTATATCGAACAATTACTTATCGTTTTTGTTTTAAACGTGTGTTTATACTTTCTTAAATTCGCCACAGCTTCTTCTTTAATATTTTATTAACCGTTATATTATTCGTTTTGTCTTCCATAAAGGCAAATAGAAATTTACCATAAAATATTCACGGCGTGGGATTAGATAAAGAAATAGCACTCGACATGTCGAGGGAAATTCAACTGAAGATTGTAAACGATCTACTACTCTAAAATATGAGATTTATAATACCTACATAGTTTAATTATCTACCAGTAGCTACGTAATATACAGGGTGTAACTAAAACAACTCGAAATGATCATTTTGACAATTTTTGTTGAAATTTGCGTCAAATAACAGAAATAAATACGGGCCTGCTTTGTTTGTAATGAATCAAATTATTCCGCACTGGTAAACATCGCTAAAAAGTTCAGCAGTGGAAAAAATCAATCCCACAAACCACGATACGATAGAACTTTACGCTACTGTGAGTAATAACATAATGGTAAAACTATCGGCTGGTCCTTTACGAGAAAATTTTAACTTTAATTTGCACCATAAACCTACCCTGCAATAAAATTCTGATATATCTGAATATAATATATTCTGTTTTTGACGAGAAAATATTACCTAAGGGTCGATGATTACGAACACGTAATCAAAATAAGGATTTTTGGCGAATTTTATCGGAATTTTCGAAAAATCATTACGAATTATAATTATTGTTTGACATTTTCTGAAAATTTTTTTGAAATTTTTAATAGAAAATGTACATTCAGGATATTTCTTCGATTAAATGATCGCAAATAGAGTTGAGTTATAAAAAAAAATGTTCCGGAAATTTAGAAATATTAGAGGGACCGGAAAGTAATGTCGTTTCTGCGCATGTCGATATTTGATTGTCATTTGTCAGCTCTCGAAGGCGTGCCAAAGTCATTTTAAGGTTATTGTGACTTGTTCATTTCTAAATAATTCAATATTAAACTTTTTTTTGCAATTTGCGGTGAAATGGCCAGCCAAATACCAGAAGAGCATGTCCGGCATTGAATGCTTTTTGAGTTTCGCAAGGGTAGTAACGCAACGGTTGCAACACGCAAGTGCATTAGACGTTCGTAAATGCCAAAGATGATTTTCCAAGTTCAGATCCGGTAATTTTGATCTCTCTGACTCCTATCGATCAGGAAGACCAACAACATTAGACAACGACATGCTAAGGGCAGAAGTGGAAGCACATCCATGTCAAACAATCGAGGAACTGTCAAACACCCTTAATCAACCTTGGTCGACCATCCAGGAACATTTACAGCAGATTGTAAAAATAAGCAGAGCAGGTGTTTGGGTCCCCCATAATCTGTCCGAAGAGAACAAAGCCAACCGATCCATCACATGCAACGTATTGCTTCATCGGCACCACACAGAACCGTTTTTTGATCGTTCGATCACTGGAGACGAAAAATGGGTCCTATATGATAATCCAAAACGCAAAAGGCAATGGTTCTCTCAAATGAATCACCACGAAGTACTGCGAAGCCGGGTTTACATCCCAAAAAGGCGCTTCTGTGTGTTTGGTGGAGTATTCGCGGAATTGTTCACTTCGAAGTGCTGAAACCTGGACAAACTGTTAATGCAGACCTTTATTGTGAACAATTGGATCGAGTTAAACAATCTTTAATCGAAAAAATCCGGCGATTGTCACAAAAAGGGCGTCATACTGTAACACGACAATGCAAGACCGCACTGTGAAAGAAAAAAATGATGAATTGGGGTGGGAGGTACTGCCTCACCCACCATACTCGCCCGATATCGCACCCTCGGATTTCCATTTATTCCGATCCCTACAATATTTTCTTAGTGGCAAAAAATTTGAAAATTTGGATGATGTCCAAAATGCCAACTCGAGATATTTTACTCAAAAACCAATTTATTTTTATCGGTCCGGGATTGAAAATTTGCACACTAGATGGCAAAAGGTTGTTGATAGCGAGGGTGATTATATTATTGATTAAAAATAAAGACTTATTAAAAATTTATTCGTTTGAATTTAATTTAAGAAAACGACATTACTTAAGTATAATAGTAAGTAATAACATTTTTGTTTCAAAAAATATTATATCTAGTATATGGGAATTTTAGGGTCGGCGATTACAAATATTTTCTTTGAAGATCGATCTTGATCTTTTTCTTGAAGATACGATCTTTGCCGACGAACAGAAAATCCGCAGAATAAAATGCTCTAGAAATGAAAATATTGAACTTAGTGTTCTGACAATCGTTTAGTTAATACGTCTTAAATAAGCGCAAAAAAATTAATCGATACTGAATAATTATTTGTAAAACGGCAAACGTTTATTATCTTATACGTACGCGACGCGAGCGTTTGGGAAATTTCGAAGCAAAATGTGTTATAAAATGAGAACCAGTGCAAGTAACGTGCTCTGAAGTTTTGTAGGTACCTATTGTTAAATAAATGTATTTCGAACAATAATTAGGTAAAATGTCATCAATGCCTATTTAATAAATATTTTTAACACAGTTTCATTAAAATCTGTTCTGTTCTGTTCTTGTGACTTTCGATGTAAAAATCTTCATTGTATTAACCATAAATAGTACTTAGGTGCTATTTATACAAAAAAAAGTATAATTTCCTTTCAGGTTAATTATAAAATAGATGTTAATTTAAATGACTTGCAATTTCACCTAATGCTTATCTATCTATTGCGGAATATCTGAAGTGTGTACAAGGTTCTAGTTAATTTTCCGCTTCGAGAACTTCTAATACATGGGTATATAGTATTATGCGAAGACTGTTTTGTTGCTTAAACAATATGTAGATATACAAATTTATTTGTACAATTAAATAAATACGAACTGTAGATAGTAAAATTTCATTAATGGGCGCGTGTAACATTTTTTTTGACTTTTTTCGAAAACATTAACAAGCTTATCTACTTCGTTCTAATAGAACGATAATAGACTATTTATAATGTTAGTAATCAGAACAACGCCGATTCGAGAAAATTAAACATTTACGGGACATTATTAATTTCGCTCGTTTCCGAAAACCAATTAAGCTTAACGATTTTTACTTTGCATTATTAAAAGATTTTACTTTGGAATAAAGCAAAATCTGTCGACAATAAGCTGTTTTTGCCATACGCATTTCTTGTTTAAATATTATTTAAGTGGGTAGATACATACCTATATGATAATATTTATTATATCCTTTTGCTCTTTTCTGAAACTTAATACTGCCATGAAAATATCGAAGAAAACGCAATTCTGAAAGGAGCTATTGTATCGTTATTACATTTTAGCGTGCCGTTATTTTCACGTGATGTTTTCAGTTTTATGGTCATGTTAACAATTAACTAATAGTCGTATATTTAAAAAAAAATTGCTAAATAACTAACTCTACATAATTTGCATGATTTACTTATACAGTTAATTTATAAGTAAGTCTTATCTATATTAAAATTGAGGAAAATTTAACTTAGATAATTTAAATAAGAAATTTGAATTAATTTCAAACAGAAATTAAAAAAGAAACCCCTACTCCTTTACACTCTTTAATAACTCAAACAAAAATTTATAAGTACCTACATATTTTATATACTTCCCAAAATGTTAAAATAAACTCGAAGTTTCTTCCTAAGTAGTACTTATAACCAATAAATCTAATTTAAGACAGTAATAAATTGATAGCAAAGTTTGAAGAGCGTTTTCTTTCATAAACCTCATTGTTGAGTAACTTTTTTTTTTGAAGTTTACACCGCAATTTTATTTTGTTTGCAAGTAAAATGCTTTTTAATTTCGACTTTCTTACAATTAGTGAATTTTTACGGTATACTACGTTTGATTACCTACCGCATTATTTTAAAATTAAATTCAAATTATAAAATTAAGTACATTTATTATAGTCGTTTCCGAAAAAAAAACAACAAAATGTTAAATACGAGTATAGTCACAGCTTAAAAGGATGCTCTTTAACAGCCGGAAATTGTTTAGACTAAACTTACATGAGGCTGCCACATCCAGGACAACATATATTGTTCGAATAGGAGTGGTTACTGGGGAAATCGGGGACAGTTGAGACAGCGTATAAAACACAAAAAATTTATTACCACATAAAATTATAAACAAAATAAATTTGGGGAAGTTCTAACAAGAGATCTGCATGAAAAATGCTAACTTATTTATTAATAAAGGTAACGTGATTATTATTTAAATAGGTAGGTACTGTTTAGCGGTAAACTATCGCGTATTTCGAAGCTTTACAATTTAAACCGCCTTAATCGACTAAAAAAGATATTTTCAAATAAAATTCAGAATTTCTAGAAAGTTTAGAATCCAATAATTTTCCATAATAAATCTTACAACACCTAGTGCGGTAAACCATCAAACAATAAAATACTGGAGATAGGAAATCCTTTAAGAAACTACTGTAGTTGCTTTTGCACTTACAAATACCTAATAAATATTCGCAGTGCGTATGAAAGCGCATATTTATATATAGGTGCAAGTATGGTGATTAGGTATCACTTTTCACTCGCACGTAATTAAATTTTTTTTACCACATTTATTTAATATCCCAGCAGTATATAGTGTAATAAACAAAATAAGCGAATATTAGAAATTTTTCAACTTTCATATTTAGCGTTAACACCTACTACACCGATTCTTCATACAAGAATAATGTTGTTTAGTAATGTAACCACGAAACGTTTTGTAATTTACATGTGGTAGTGTATTAACAGGACTTAACTGTGCATTAGATCCTATTCGACGCAATACGTTTCGCAAAATTACACTATTACCTACTACAAAGTAATTTCAAAATCTAATCAAATATCGGCCTTCGCAATAAATAATACGATTTCACTTTTGAATTCTATTAGGAAGACGCTAACGCTGTAGGCACCGGGATTTTCAAATTTGTTAAGCTTCGTCAACTATAATTTAAAAGCTTTAGGAACTTTTGAATATTTAACAGTTTAAGCGTTGAATTTAGGAGCACAAAACGTTATACGCGCGTCGTTTATTATTTTTTACAACTACTCCGGTCATTTGTTCCCTATTTTTAATTATAAATATTGCATAATATTGTTAGTTTAAAAAAAATGTAGGTAACACTTTTTGTAGTCGACTTGCACCGTCTCCTATATAAGCTGTTACTGATCTTTTTTTTATTGGTGTCGATCTTGTATTTTTCACATATAATCAAAATATGTTCTAGAATGTTCTATTAGATAAGTAATTCTGAGTAGGTACTATCTGTGTAACTGCTTGTTAATTTTAGTTTTTTGGATGATTTCGTTACTTGTAGTCTTTTGGGCTTTACCGTTTGCTATTTCGGTTCCGTTCACCTTAGCATGTCCGGTTATCCACGTTAACTAGACCTTTTTGTTTTTCTCATGGCATACTTTAAGTAAATACCTTTTAAAATCTCCACTCCCTACTGTTTGACCTCTTTTTCGGTTGAAAGAGTTTACGATCGCCCTGTATATTCCATATAGCTCGAGCTTTCATATACTGAGTCTTGGATTCTTGATAAAAGGTTATTATAAATAAAGGTATAAATTATAGAATATAGAATATACACAATGTTTTTATTACGTTGGAATACCGTTTTCAATAATAATGCTGCATAAGTTGTTAATAATGCTCCAAGTACTCAAATAAAATATTTATGCTCGCAAAAAATACAAAATTCGTTATCGGCTAAACTTTTTCTATTAAAATTTGGCAGATAAATAAAATTTCGTTTCTTTGAAACAGGAAGTGTATTATAAAAAAAATTCATTACGTGTAAGCAATTCATTTAATGAGATTTCCTTAATGTTCTTCGTCACGAATGACTACGATGTCACACGAATGGTACACAACAATAAGGAATTTTAATATTACAGATCAGAATCTGCGAATTATAATAGGTATGTACTTATTAATTACTTATTATTGCAGGTAATAAATATTTTACATTAAAAATACACTCCTATATTAATTTAAAACAACAATTAATTAGGTGGGTACGTGTAAAAATATTTAACGCTTGCCGTCAATTTTTCAAATAAAATTTGTTCTTATTTTTTATTCATCATTTAATTTTATTCATTTAAAACATAAGTAAATAATAAAAAACTTTTATAGAAATTCAACTCTTTCTATAAAAATGAATTAATACAATTATCTATTGTTCTTTATGATTATTTTTGTAGATAATAATATTATTACCTAAGTTCACTTAAAAAAAATCCATATCGAAATTGGCATGTTTTATATTTTTGATTTATTATTTATTCGCGCGATACAAAGGAATCGCTACATTTTATGTAATTAATCGTCTATTTTTATTAACTTTAACAAAACCAGTGAGCTGACAGTAATTTTTAATGTTTTTATTTCGTGTGAAAATATTCATCAAATTTGGAAATTAAATTTATTTCCTTTTTAATGTTAAACATGTAAGTAAAGTATTGATATTATTTAATGCCATTATCCATCGTAATATATTTATCTGATAATTATTAAAACCAGTTTCTGAACTGAAATTAATCATTATCATATTCCGACTGTTTTTAAAAAGAGAATTCTCATCGTATTAGTTTTCTTTTAATAAAGTTCATCGAGAGTTCGTTAAGAAAAACAAACGATAGGCTTTTAAAAATGTATTTAATTAATAATAATTAAAAATAAAGCATTTAGTTTTGTCTTACAAGCAGTTCGACGATTTAGAATTTTTATGTGAACACAAAGAAAATTGTATACATTCAAAATTGTATACCTATTAGAAAATCAGGGTGCCATTTAAAATTTTAAAGTTATGGTGGCTGTGCAAAAAAGGTAGAGATTAAATTTTAAGTTTAATCTTAATTTAAGTTCACAGGGTGGTCCGTAAGTAACGGTCTATAGAGAAACGGGAGATTCTTGACTTCGAAATATTACGATTTGATTCAACAAGCCTTAATAAAAAAGATATATCTAGGGTGTCAAAAGTTGAAATTTTAAAATTTATTTTTCGCAATACGTTTAATGTTTTTGAATGTATGAACGTAAAGCTTTGGAAGTAGAAGTTTTTGGATACGGAAAATCATAGTATGATATCTATTGCAATGTATTCTGCAGGGGGCGCCACGTAAGTGCTGTTTATTATCGTTCGTTGTCGCTTTTTCTATTAAAAAAATCTTAAATTAACCTCATTTTGACGAAACATAGGTGTATTGTCATTAGTCTTAGAAATTGGCCGTTTTCGAGGTAATCGCATGTTAACTCTCGGCTATATAATTCATCACAAGAAATATTAACGTAGTAGACGCAGATTCTAACACAAATTTTGAAACTCCCTCGTATACAAAAGGTTATATTCAAATTTTGATATGGGTATTTTGAATTTGGAATCATGCAAAGATTTTTACAAGGAATACAATTTTCTAACTTTCAGATAAAAAATGTTTTTCGTTTGCGTGTTCAACTTTATGGCGATCGATGCCGTTACAATAATTTTTTTTTTTAAATAAATATTTCGACAATAATATCGTAAAATCGTTTTCTTAAACGATTTCACTAATGTCAGTCTTCATACGCATAATTGCGTAACTGTACAAATTTAACGGTTGCGTCTTAAATTACATTTATATTTTCATAATTTTATTTAACTTCGAGATGTATTTACTAAAGTGTCGTTTCAGAAAGATGACTTAGTTAGCAGCAAATATTAATTAAATGGAACAACTATAATTGAATGCAATTCGTAGCAACGTAGGTAATACAGATATTTCCGCAGAGAACTTATTTAAATTGGAATCTCCGAGTTTGCTAAAGAACATGGATGAAACAAGGAATAGAAATTTCAATTTTGTGTTTTACGTCTTAATATACAAGTAATTCACGAGCTTCAGTAACTTCAGAACTAACTAGATATTTGGTAGTTTAGCACGAGCATGAAACGGCGGCACAATGACAAACATTACTTTTAAAATTAATTATATGGATCGATATAGACGTTATTGTATTTATTTGTCGTTAGTGCAAACAGACTTATAAAAGACTTATTTTCCTTCAGTCCAGCTTCTTGACATTTAAAAGTTAATATTATGTAGGTAGGTATACGTTATTCACCATAGGTTCCAATCCACGTCATCAATAAAACCTCATATTTTTATAGTGCTAATACATTGTAGTCTTTCTTTGTCATGTCATATGGGTGCCACGTTTAAAACTTTAAATTAAATAGTACACATCAATATACAATTTAGTAACTTTTATGCATTACGTGCATTGGAATTTATCATGAATAACGTATAGATATGTATATTATATGCCGACATTTTTATTTTTTGTTCGACTTGAAGTTGAGCTAATCGTACTCATAGGAAACCATTTAAAGGTAGTAAACGTCTGATTTTTTATTTAAAATAAAACAATCAGAATTGAAAAAATATACTAAATTGAGAAGATAATGTTTACATAAAAATAATACAAAATTAATACACTTATTACTGACATTATGATCAGTTTATTTACTGAATTGTATCGAATACTATTTAAATGCGTGAAATTTGATTTTATTTAATTAGATAATTAAACGACCAACGATTAGAAATAATTTACGATAAGAACAAGTTATCGAAATTCCATTTTTATCTAGACACGCGTACTACGCAACTGTTACAGTTTAACGCACGTTAGAAAGTTATCCTAACTTTTATATTTCCGAATAAGAGAGAATCTTGACCCTTTTACGTTAACAAGATAAAAAAATTTTATGGAACATAACCGAGGTATAATTTATTACGTAATTATTATCGTGACATCAAATTTTCATAAGTGTCGTTAGGACAATCCACACAAATGGCACTAGTTAATTAAAGTTCCGCATGAAATACTTGTATAAATATTTTATTTGCCCTACGGCAACGACACAAGGAAAATGCTGACACTTTCAACTCCCAGTCAGTATATTATTCAAGAAAATAGACCGTTCTTACTTCGATAAAATGAAAAATAAACCCTACCCGCCCAAAAACTTTGTGCTTTTAGAGAAAAATATGACTTGTAGTGGCTCAAGCGCCGTTCCTGTAATTTACGTACAAGTAAATCAAATTCCATTGAAATCTAATATTTTATCGCTAAATAATACAATTTATCTAATTGGGCAAAACATATTTTAAAAGGATAATACGAAATACTTATAAATACAGGGAATTAATTCTGCAGTAAATTTATATTTGAAAGCGGAATATTTTTGGAATATTATAAATTAAACCCTTTTGTTCAAAATTAGATTGTAGTTGAATTACAGAGCATATAGAGATATAAATTTAATTTGAAAATGAATATCAACAGTTCGGAGTTAGTTATCTAATTGTGATTGTCGAGCGAAGTAAATTATCGTGATAAGCGGGAACTTTTTGCGGGCCGAACGAAAGTAAAGTAAATTAAAAAATATTACCTGGATATTAAAGTGGTCCCATTTAAAAAAAAATAGATTTAACGAAATTAATATTTGTTCAAAGTTATATTTGCGCAGGAAAATATGCATTTTCTTTTGTATAATACATAATTATGGTAACAATACCTATTTCGATTTTTTTCTACCAGAAAAATCGATTTGTTTTTCCGTAAAACGTGCCTATCTGTTTATAGCTACGCGAAAACTTTATTTTTACTTTTTTACGAAAATTTACTTTTTGTGGGTTAAGTCGTTCTGTCAAAACTACATCGAATTATTACGTTCTTTTGTACTTATATCTAAATAATCCATTATTTTCGGAAGTGTAATTAAAGTATTAGGGAATAATTAGAAATCGAGATAAAGTACCTATAAAGAATAAATAATACTGCATGTGGAATCATTTAGTTCTGTTTTTGCTTCATTAGAAAATCCTGTTCTTTGCTTATCCCTCACTTAAAAGTTTATTCGATTAGGTACGCAATTAGGACAAACTATAACAGTAATATAAAAGGTAAAATCGGTTAGGCGCTGTTGAAGAGTAAAAACTAAAATCATCTTTTGATTGCCAGGATTCATGTTGAAGCCTTACATTTTCTTTTTGTTCAGAATGTACCCCGGTAATTTTCAGATAATTACGTTTTGTAGTAGGCACAAAAAATATAAAGTAGGTACTCGTTCCCAATTCGGTATAAATTAAATCAGTATTTTAAAGTAAATTCGTGTTAAATTTCGTATAAACCACAAAAAGAGGAATTAGTTATTTTCCAGATTGTCGGGTTACATTGAAATACGCATTTTTTCAATTTGGAAGTTATAACCCATTTTAATTAGAACAGGATTTGAAGTGGGTGTACCTATATCTACTAAATTTCATTTTGAATTTAAATTTATGGGTTCAATTTAGTATAATTCAAATTTCAATATTATTTAAAGTTTAATTTCGTATTATGTACGTAGCCACATCTATTAGGTAGTTGGATAACTACTTATACGATTTCTCCTGCCTCAATATTCAATTACACTAATATTTCTACTTTGATTTACGTTCCATTAGCAGTATTAAATTTCCATCCTATAAGCTAGATAACGTTAAATAAAACTAACAATAATCAATTTGTATTCGTAACACCTGCATTGCAGAAGTGCCGATGTAAATAATGTCGTTAACGTTTAAGTCTTAATTTAAACTAGGTTTTCTAACAGAAACCGTTACAACGATGTTAAGTTTGACGTCAAAAAACTATAGATATAGTTCATAAATCAAATTAATACGGCAATAAAGAAGGAGCGGTTTTTCGTCGAGTAAGTTTTAATATCGTTATACATAGATATTTTATGGATTTTCCGTTTAATGGTATTCGAAAGCACTGATTACAGAAGAAAATCGTTATTTCGCACCTTGTCATCATTCGCACACCTGAGTTAACTTTCTGCTGCATAAATTTTATTTTTCGAATCACTTCAACTACGAACGCGATAGAAATTATTAAAAATAATAGTTTTCCGTTCTATTTTTGTTCCACGGTCTCGATTTCTTAGATATAATACGCCCTCGAAATAGATATTTAACTTATTCAGTTCCAGGTTGAATAAACTGCATATTTTAATAAAGCGTCGCCCAAATACTCAATAATAGTTGTTCAATTCAGTTAAAACTTGCTTTTCATATACCTACAATAAACTATCGATTTTACTTAATAGCTATCCATACGTAAATATGTCTAGTTACGCGCCTATTATTTGAATATTGCCTAATTCTGCGAAAATCATGTCGCCCCATTTTTTTTGTTCGCTGACCACTACGAAAAATGCATTAATTCGCACGAAACGAATAGTTAGCCAATCGGAAATCATCTAGTAGGTGCGAAATTATTTCGCACGATTTTGTTGCTGTCAATTAACAGAATCGTTACTTAATCACGAGGACGTCTTGTGTATTGTGATCGTCAAAAGAAAAAACATAGCGTACCCACAACTCGTACCTATCCATAGGATATGTCACGCTCGTGTGAAATAGCCGAGTTTCAGTACTTGTTATGCAATATACCTGCTACGGGTTTACCTATTATTACAATTCGAGAATTAATTTGAAAATTCAATTGAATCGCAGTTGCGCGTAACATTTAAACATATGTACATTTGTAAAAAAAATTGATCCTTTAACACCATTGACCATTTTAAAACGAAGAATTTTTACAGAAAGTCCTAATTTATGAAAGACGTGGAGTAGTAGCTGTATTTCTCGTAAAAATTCCGTTAGGCATTTCGAAAATCGTCATTTATTTATACATCCCAGAAAGGACCGCCATTTATTCTGAGGTAATAAAAACAGGAAAACTTTAGGCGAAAACGTTACGGAGAATTGTAAACTGATAAATGGTAACGGGATTTGCTAGATAATAATCTACCTAATAATCTTAGAAGGACGAAACAAAGTGCGTCTTCGAGGTTACACTAATGAATATAAATAGGTATCGTACGGACGCGTTTTATTAGAACGAGAAAATAGCGTCCGGTGCGGAAAACGCGTACGTATTTGTGGGAAGACGTAACGAATTTAGAAATCTGAACTTTCACGTTGCCGGTGTATCTATACGCGCACGGCACATAATAAATTTTCTCGAAAATTGCGACCTCGAACAGGTAGGCAATGCATATTAATTATTTCAAATTACATTTTAGTTGGTTCATTATGAAAACTCACGAACACTGTGGCCACTTGCGCGGTAATGAGTTGTGCGATGAAACTCACTAGGGTAGCGTGGTGACGATGCAGCAGCTTTGTCGCAATGCCGCTAGAAACAACCCCTTTATTACAATACATATACCTACACAAGGCGGTTTTGGGGTACTATACAGTTAACAAAGAGCATTTTTATTAACCCCTTACCTATTACATGGGAACTATTAATATTATCTCTTTAGTAAATCCAGTGTACGTACACACTTTGAGAAATTCGAGTTAAATAAAAAAGCAAAAATGACAAAGGGGTAATAGAAAATCCTACACCATATTGTTTATTATTAACTTTTAAATTAACAGTTGCTAATTGTTCTGTTTAAATACAATAAAACAACAACGTGCGTTCAAGTAAACGTCGTGTAAATTAAACTCCATCGTGAAATATACAGGGTGCATCTACTACCCGGAACAAACGATATATGAGCGATAAAACTCGTTAATATGAACAACTCTTTTTAGTAAATATTTTCGATACAATGCTTCGCATCGACATTACGGATATTGTTTTATTTTTTTTTAATAACTGCCACAACTTTTTTGGTAATACACCAATTTTAAAAAACAAACACTTTTTAGGAACTACTTTTTATTATCCACAACTTTTATGCTTACATAATTTTCAAACTGTTTAAAATTTCAAAATGTCGGATTTTTTTAAAAATTCATATTTTTGAAATCGCCACGCTAAAACTTTTGTCTAAAACATTTTAATCAATTTCCTTTAATTTCTTTAGGTCACAGTGATAATTGCCCTCGCACGATACGCGATTTTCGGTAGGTAGCTGGGTTTTCACATTATTTATTTAGAAAATTGCTTTTCTTAAAACAATAACAGGAGCCGTTCGATAATTGTAAATTACGAAAAATCGAATTATGACTTTATTTTAAATGAATTGGGAAATTTTCAAAATTTGAAATTTGAGAAATCGACCTTTTTTGAGATAATCCGCGTAATTAAGAATTTAAAAAATCACATTTTAAAATCTTCTCCATGCGCGCCTGTGTATCGTAATATCGCATATGTGTGTGGGCGGTTTCAATTCGAAACATTGGCATTGGGAAGGCGATTGAATTTAATTTTTGAATGTTGTAAAACGTGCCGCATAATATAAACAAATTTGATAAGCATTGCCATTCATTTATTAACGGCATCCAGTATTAACTAATTTGTAAAACGGAAATATATAGAATAATAAATAGGTTCAAGGTGTACAAATTTACAAAGTTAAATTTACAAATTTATTTATATTGGTGAACTTATCATACTTATTCAATTTTTAGTAAGGTAAACGTCTTATGACTACTAAAAATGCATTATTAGTACATTTTTTTAGCGGTTACTGATTAATAATATTGTCATTAAATAAGTATGTATATGTTATGCCGAATTTCTGAAATTGCCTACTTCACGTAATCGGCAATATCTTGCGTATTTCATGCACTCTCTCTGCCGATACGGTTCATATAAAAAGATCGATGTTTTTATGAAATAAATTAAGTTTTCCATAGATTACAATGTTCTGATTCGCAGAAAAATACTTAAAAAATGTATTATTTCCATAACGCCTTAAAAAAACTTAATGATTGTGTAAAAAGTACAATTTTACGGCAATCGTAACTCAAAACTGGGGTGATCAAAATATGCAAATTAATAACTAGCGGGTATCGTAACATTCCATCTACGCCACAACGTGCTCTTTTGCTTAATAAATACTTCTTTTAATTAAATAATCGCTTTGCAATTTTTTAAAATTTCAATTTATGTTTTTAACGATCATTTGAATAAATTGGAGAATTTTTAGCACGTCCTGCCGTTAAAAATCACTTCTAATTATCATTTTCGTTTTTACATTTTCTACTTTTTATAAATAATCAAAAACAGGAACTTAGAAGTTTTAATTTTTGGTTTAAATGTTGGCGACTAATATCGGATAATGATTGTGGGTGGTTCCACAACTATTATTAAATACTGGGTAATATGACTAAACCTCCCTATTTTTATTGTAAAAGGTCATAAATTTTATAACATAAAAATTTAACGCGAGCATTGGTCACTTAACAGTATAAATCAGGCAAAACGTTTCCTTTTAAGTCCTTCAAGTCAATATTGTGAATTTAGACATTATGCAGCAGATTCTGGTATTACAAACCAGTATTACATTTGTTCTTCAATAATTAGTCGAAAGATCCTATGATTGTTACGGAATTTTTTTCAAAATATACAACCAGAAACAGATTTATTCAGTCACTAACAAGGAAGGTTAAGCAGGTGGAAATCTCATAAAAATTCAGATTTTTTTGGAAAAATGTTGACCCGACATGAATGTTCTTGTTTCGGCTCCGTACGTCATGAAATATCGATTTTCACTTAATACACTCATGAAATGATTAATTAAACGCTTACTCGCCGACATCGAGTTTTTGAAAATTTTCGGTAAAAGCGCCTCATTATAGTCCATGGTTTTGGCAAAATTTCGGCCCGACCAAATATTTTTTGTATTGTCCCCGTTGGTCGAGAAATATAAATTTCCAGTAAAATAATCATAAAATAATGAATTGAACGCGTTTTCGTAGTAATCGAGTTTTCGAAAATTCGAATTGAAAATTTAAGATTACGGCCATTACTACTCTAAATTTCACAAAATCTAAGAAAGTCAAATTTTTATTTCTTCGGTGTAGGTATATTCTCGCCTAACAGTCGGCAACTCAAATTGATGAAGTAATGTGGGTTGACGGGATTGTAGGCGTCAGATATTAAGGATATCTACAATACTTATCTAATAATTTTCGAAGTGACCAGTCGAACACTTTCGAAAAAAAAGCCCTATTATTTGTTCATTGATTTTGGAAAAATTTTCAACCTACCTGAATGTCCTTGTTTCGTTTCCGTATGTCGAGAAATATCGAGAAAATAATGAATTAAGTGCGTATTCACCGACATCGAGATTACAAACATTTTTGAAATATTTGTTTAATCTCGGTACGTCGAGAAATGTCGTTTTCCAGGTAAAACACATAAAATAATGTATTGCACACGTTTTCGCCGATATCGAGTTTTTGTTAGTTTTCGATGAAAATTTCTTATTATAGTTCAGGGATTTTGACCCGACATGAATGTCCTTGTTTCGTTTCCGTATGTCCAGAAAACTTCCTTTGCCCTCTATCAATTGCCGCCAGAAGAAAAAACCGACCTTTGAAGGACCAAAAGTTGTAAAAATGGCACAGCTATCGGTAGGACTTCCTAAACTTTTCGGGTTCACTGGGCTCCGCCAGGGAGGGCTCCCAACGGTCCAACATCGCACATCGACGTCAGCCCTTCCATAGCGCCTAAAATACCGAAAGAATGCAATAATTTTCTGAAAACGGTCGTATTTCGGAATCGGTAAGGGTTTCCTCGAGTTTCCGTAGTCGAGAGGCATCGGCGGGGAGGGTTTCTCACGGCCCAATACCGCACGTCAACGTCAGCCCTTCCATGGCACGCAGAATACCGAAAGAGTGCAAAAATTTTCTTAAAACGCTCATATCTCTTAATCGGTAAGGGTTTCCTCGAGTTTCCGCGATCGAGGGGCATTGGCGTGAAGGGCTTCTCACGGTCCAATACCGCACATTAACGTCAGCCCTTCCATAGCGTCTAGAATAGCGAAAGAATGCAAAAATTTTCTTGAAACGGTCGTATTTCGGAATCGGTAAACATTTACTCGATTTTTCAGATTCTAGGGGCGTCGGTGTTCTTCACGGCTCAATAACGCACGTCAACGGCAGCCCTTCCATGGCGCCTAAAATACCGCAAGAATGCAAAATGTTTCTTAAAACCTTTGTATTTCTGAATCGGTAAGGATTTCCTGGAGTTTTCGGCGTCGAGTGGCATCGTCACGGAGGGTTTCTCACGTCCCAATACCGCACGCCAACGTCAGCCCTTTTATGGCACCTAGAATACCGAAAAATTGCAAAAAAAATTCTCTCTCTCTCTGTCTCTAACAAGTTCGTTGTAGACGGTGTATGTTCGTTCGTCTTTGGTTTATATAAGTAATTGATTTGCAACAAATATCTCTAATTAATAAAATTTTCATTGTTCCGTAATGTCAACCTTGTTTTTAGGTGCTTTTACAAATATAATTTTTGGAAAAATCTATGGACAGTTTTCAAAATGGTCGTTAATCACCACCGTTTTGAATATTTAAACATTTTGAAATATTGTTTCCATCGTTTATATATTTATACCACTGAAGATAACTCCGATCAGAGCCGAAATATATGGTAATTTGTTCGAAGTTTTATATAGTGGCTTACTACCACAATTTTGAAAATTTTGTAAGTATAAAAGTTGTAGATAATAAAAAGTAGTTACTAAAAGTGTTTATTATTGAGAATTGGTTCCTGGTTCATTACCAAAAAAGTTTCGGCAGTTTAAAAAAACTAAAACAAAAAATATCGATAATTTCGATATGACGAATTGTATCGAAAAATTTCATTAAAAAATGTTGTTTACATTAATGAATTCTATTATCCATATATCCTTGGTTCAAGGTAGTAGATATAATCTGTATATAGATTAAGATTGTATGTATGTATAGCCTATCCAAACCTATATGCAATTTACGTCATCAAAAAAAAGTTACTAGATTGTTTATTTGTAATTCGGTTTAAAGTTTGGAAAGTGACGTATTCTTTAGATGATTTAGCTGCGCACATATTAGATGGCATAAAGAAATACAACAATTTATTAGAACTGTCAAAGTACGAGATACGAGGTGATAACACTTCGTGAAACGTCATCATCTAGTAACCTTTCATTGATGACGTGGATTGCATATAGGTTTGGACGAAGTGTATCAATTGGAAACAAAAACTGACTATAATTAAAGGCCATTCAAGTTTTATTGCGATGCACGTCATCAACAAAAGGTTATTAGATCATGAACATCCATGGCTGCAGCAGGATTCGAACCCCAGACCGTTGATTTACTAAGGAGAGATTGTCCAGCTCTCTAGTCCACGACGACCTCGAAAAAAAAACTGTGGATTGAATTACAAATAAGTATACAGTCTACACTTTGTTCAAACCTACATGCAATCCACGTTATCAATGAAAGGTAACTAGATGATGACGTTTCACGAAGTGTTGTCACCTCGTATCTCGTATTTTGACAGTTCTAATAAATTGTAGTCTTCATCTAATATGTGCGCAAGTAAATCATCTATAGAATATGTCACTTTGCAAACTTTAAACCGAATTACAAATAAACAATCCAGTGACTTTTTTTGATGACGTGAATTGCATATAGGTTTAGATAGGCCATAGGCATCATCTAGCAGTAACATTTACCAACAATTATAGTATGGTAAGTTTTGCTATATAAGATATATTTTTTCATTAAAAAACATGATATACGATATTCACCTAAAATAATATAAAATATTTGTTTGAAAAGCATAAAGAAATTGAAATAAATGGAGTCGTATAAAAAAAAGAGATATTGGGCTTTTATACGCGTGCAAGAAATAAATGAGAAAATTCTTGTAGTGAACTTACTAACGAAAATTTCAAGTGGACGTCTTCCCGAAAGATTTACATTTGAAAAATTGTTGGGCGCATTTTTACTCATTCAACGCCTAAATCCATTTTAAAATTGTTTTTTAAATCGAACAATAGTTTGTTGAATTATATTCATTCGTTTCCAATGGAATCTCTAAAAGTTTCATCATTGCATACAAAATACGAGTACCTTACTTATATTGAAATTTATAAAGCAAGTTTCCACAAATATTTTTAAAGAATCTCGGGAAGCCGTTAATTAATTCTGTTTTCTTAAGGGTTAAAATGCCTAATTTTAACACAACTAACTTGAACCGCGTTGCCCGGCTAATAGACAATTTCTAAAGTTTCCTCCTAAAGGTTAATTAGCAAAATGAAACTTTCAAGGTATACGATTTAAATAAATATCTTGGGAGATATTTGAGTTATCAAATAAGTTCAATTTTACAATCTCAATTGTATTTTAACTTTACGGCGGGGGGGGGGGATATTTTTAATTAAAATTTACACGTATTAGCTTACATTTTCCATTAAAATATCTTTCGTATACGAATTTCTGAAGTTCGTAGTGTTGGAAATTCCTCTATAAACTCGTAAAAAATTTCATTAAGATAATATACCTATCTTCTTGAAGCTCGTTAGATTGGATATTAATTTATTATTTAAAAATTCTTCGCGCTAATTTATAAATACGATCAAAGTGCTACAATATAATGTAAAGTGTATGTATTAGGTGTACAACTTTGCTTCCGCCGTTTTTTTCCGAAATTCGAGGCTTTATTGTAATAAACTGGTTATACATTTATGATTCAAAGTATTGTCCATCGCTGGCCACTACTTTCTCCCATCTTTCGGGCAGCGTACGAATCCCGCGTTGAAAAAACTGGTCATCTTTTGAAACGATTCACGAATCGATCCAATTTTTTACTTCTTCATAAGACCGGAAGTGCTGGTCATCCAGGCCGTGTGCCATTGATCGAAACAAGTGATAGTCCGAGGGAGCAACGTCTGGAGAATACGGCGGGTGGGGTAGGACTTCCCATTTCAACGTTTCCAAGTATGTCTTGACCACTTTCGCAACATGGGGTCGAGCATTGTCATGCTGTAAGATTACTTTATCTTGTCTCTCGTTGTATTGCGGCCGTTTGTCTTTCAATGCTCGGCTCAAACGCATTAATTGCGTTCGATAATGATCGCCTGTGATTGTTTCAGTCGGGTTTAACAACTCATAATACACTACGCCGAGCTGGTCCCACCAAATACAGAGCATGACTTTGGAACCGTGAATATTCGGTTTGGCCGTCGACGTGGAAGCATGGCCGGGATATCCCCATGATTTTCTGCGCTTGGGATTATCGTAATGAACCCATTTTTCGTCCCCAGTCACAATGCGATGCAGAAATCCCTTCCGTCTTTGCCTTGCAAGCAGCTGTTCACAAGCAAACAAACGCCGTTCAACATCTCTGGGCTTCAACTCGTACGGCACCCAATGTCCTTGTTTCTGAATCATTCCCATATCTTTCAGGCGTTTTGAAATGGCTTGTTGCGTCACTCCCACAAATCCTGCCACTTCTTGTTGCGTTTGATACGAGTCTTGCTCAAGTAATGCCTCCAATTCTGCATCTTCGAAAACCTTCTCTCTTCCACCGCCATGCCGGTCTTCGACGTCAAAATCACCGTTCTTGAAGCGTTGAAACCATTCTCGGCACGTTCTTTCACTAATAGCGGCCTCGCCGTAGGTATTTGAGAGCATTCGATGAGCCTCAGCCGCAGATTTCTTCATATTAAAACAGAAAATTAAAACCTCCCGCAAATGACGAGAATTTGGCTCGTAAGCTGACATGTTTAATCGAGAATAACTTTATGATGCAGACACAAATCGACTAATATTTCGATGGCGTTATATTTACAAATACCTAACCTTATTGTATGACAGCTACGATCTATTTATTTCGACTACCACTTACCGCTACAGCCATCTATTGCAAAACAGCGGAAGCAAAGTTGTACACCTAATAGATGAAATTGCGCGAGTTTGCAACTTGTTTTTTACTTTAACTGCGTTTAAAAGCTTCGTATCTGTCCCTGACAGTAATGTTAGATTTTTTCCCTAACGAGTAAAAAAACTAAATCTTTAGATAAGAAGACAAATGGGAAAAAAATAGAATCTACTGTAGACAGGTGGGAGTTACAAGGCTCGTTAATCACCGTCGAACTTATAAATTTATATCTTTACAGGTATTAGATTAAAGAGTTTACCATACCTATAAGTACCTATTGTTGCATTTAAAATTGACAATAAGATAATTTTATGAGGTCGTTTACTTAATTCATTCGTGTTACTAATTTATTTGTAAATAAAATTTAATTACGATTAATTAATAATTTAATAAATTTTAATTAAATAAATAAAATTTAATTTAATTAAAAAATAATATTACCTATACTTAATTATACGTATTGAAATTAAACACAGTTTACTATAGTCTTTGCAGAGCAAACTAATAAGCAGTCATAAAGACGAACGATATAGAAGTTGCTCATTTAAAGTAGGGCAAATGCGAAATTATAATCGTAGCCGACGCGCAAGATATCTATGACGTTGTTGCAATAAAATAACGCGAGGGGAAAGTTTTGTATTTAGAACGCCATTTAAAGAAATTTACAGAAATTTTAAACTGAAAGGATTTGCCATTTCACCAAAAATTGTCGGAACGCAGAGCTTTTGTAATTTTTAAAAAGCTGTTTAGCTGGAACACTCATTATTTTAATAATACTACATCGTCGTTAGAACGGATCGTTTTGACAAACGACGAATTTTGGTTTTAAAAGAAAAACGAAGAGAATTAATGAAATAAAAATATATCCCGTCATTTCTACATGGGCGCGTCGTTTATTATCCTCATACCGAGACGTTCTTTTAAGACGGCGACTCATTTAACTCGGTGTCGCTTGAAAGAATTAACTTAACGAGGATATTTATACAACCTTATCGCGAAAACATTTTAAACTGAATTTACTACGTGGTGTCTCCACCCGGGGAGCAATCAGTGCGCTGTTATCGCCCCTGACACCGAATTTACAAAAGTTGCGCTTCCATTAGATTAAGCTCTTGCTTAATGCGGTCTTGTTTAATATACTTTTATGGGCCATTATCTACTCGTAGATGCTTTAGTAATTTGTAATAAGATAAACTTATCTAAACATGACGACTACAACCAAATACCTTCGCCCGCAACAAGGGGACTACACCTAATATCTCTCAAAAACTTTGTATAAAATTATCAGCGCATCATTAAACGAGCTTAAGAATTGACTTTGTAAGCAAATTGTGAGCTTCAGTTAAACGCTTATTCGAGAGGCTTCGGTGGGTACTTTATGGAATTAGAAAATAATTTTTAAACAAGATTTTTCGGAAGTCTTTGTTCACATACCTAGATCGATTTTCTTTCTTTTTTTTTTAATTAACCAAACGTAGTTGTTTTTTTTTTAAAATTATTCTATTTCTAATAACCAAAATAACCCATAATAGATCGGTTTTCTGCAACATATCATTAAACTAATGGATTTTTTTTAAGTTACTTTGATAAAGAGTGATAGCGAAACATTCTACATTATTTTTTTAAAGCGTTTAAAAGTTAATGTGGCACTCTGTAACTGTATATGCCCTTAGCGACTATAATCACGTAAGGGTAGTTGAAAAGCGGGGCACGCGATATTAAAAGCACCCACATAAAATCAACATAAATTCATTAAGTTTATTAACACCAATAAAACGTAGATTTGTATACGCAAAATATTGAAGACTTAAGTAATAAAATAAATAATAACATTAAAACGTTAACATTAAAAATATATATAACGGCGAATGCGTATTGCCACGTCCCTAAAAAAAAAAAACTTAAGATAAAACAAGATAAGGTTTCTTTTTAAAGATTTAGTTTAGATATTATTGCTATCGTCAAATTTATTTTTTATCTCTTTATTTATGTAAGTACCTACATTAACATTTGAAAATGCCGCGTAAATCAAACCAAAAACCGAAAAATCACGTAAATGCGAACCTACGTAAGTACCAATAATATCGGAATTCGCAAATCGTTTATTTAATTGACCTACGTAAAATTTATTTGTTCAATAAGTTAGTGATTAAATAAATGTCAGTAACTATTTGATTGGCTTAAAATCAAACTTTAGAACTTTACGGATTGATTCGTTGTCATCCAAATCTTTATAAATGTATTGAAATTACAAATAAATTATTATTATTTGCACGGATTAACAGTACATGTTCTCGAACAAGAAAATATCTGTATTGGACTCTGGCCGTATTAATTAATTTATGTGTAAGTAATATTAGTTTGTTTTAAAAAGTGAAGAGGCTAACCCATAACTAATTTGATCTCAAAAGGAGAATTCGCATGTAGGTACCGGTTAACTCACACATAGAATTATCGCCAGAAGTCAAGACGCTTGGCCGTCATCTTGACAATCGATCAAAAAGCTCGCTTGGCCAAAATGGTGCTTATTGGCCATGGACACTTGTCACTCGTATCGTAGACTAATTGTCTCCAAATTTGTTGAGGTTATGACCCATTTATTCGTAAGTGTAATAAGTTATATTAAACCAGTCACCTATTTAATGCCCTATAACGGCCAAGTGTCTCGACATTTGGCGTTAATTCTATGTGCGTGTTAACCAGTACATATGGGCCTTTCAAATTCAAAACTCGTCTCACGATCTAAACGTTTCATTGTCAGCCGAGCTAATTACGTTTTCGTAAATTCGATAAGAATGTAGAAATTTATAATAATTTTTCAGACGAACATTTCTGCGTTACACGATGATTGTATGTATAGTCAGTATTTTCAACTAAACCTTATTGAGATTTATTTCGCGAAATTATCAAGGGCTTTAAACTGAAAAAATATTAAATAGGTAAAATACTGAAAAAAAATTTAAAAACAATTTTTTTGTGTCTTCAGTCCCTCGACGAAATTATTTTTTCAAGTTTATACTTTTTTTTTGAACTGAGGAAATCAATGCTTGATTAGAAATATCTATATAATGTCTATATGAAGGGCGATTACAAAAATGTTAGCAAAATACGTAAATTCGTACTTCAAAATGTAAATTAATTATTAATATTGCAATTGCTGGTTGGATAATAATTATATAAACAATCGGCAGCAACATTCTAAATGTTTTATATACATATTTATATAAATTATGTATGTAAGAAGAATTTCTCGTAAATAACACAAAATGGGCATTCTACTGTTTGAAAGCTGCGATATTAATACAGGGGCGTTGCTTCAATTTTATAAGAAACAGCAAAGGATGGCTTACGATTTATTCCGACATGAATTCCACGAAGAACGCTCTATTTTTTCCACGATAATTTATTAATTCGCGTTTTTTTTACAGTTTTTGTTTACTAACGAAACAACATGGCGTTGAAATCGTACTTATAATTATTTTACGAGCTGCTACGCAATTAATATGAAATAAATCGATAGTTAGTGGAGTTATAAAATTAAATTCAGTTAGGTAGGTATTTGTAAAATTTACGATTTAGTGGCGTTGCCATTACAATAATTCATTAGAACAGAGTATATAAAATATAAAATTAAATTTCTCGGATAAACTTAATTGATTTATAATTCCAAAACGATGTTATTTAAGACATATAGGAGTAAAAAGGATTAAAAATGTAAAACTTCACATCTTGGAATCTCCAGAATCGGCAGCATTGGGAAGTAATTAAAAGAAGTTATTAGAAGAAAGCGGCATTCGATGCATCATTTATAATATCGAGTTTGATTGACGGTTTGACCTGCAGTAAAATTGCCAAGAAAGATTTTTCAAAGATGTCGTTTCGAGAGGGAGTTCATAAACAAGATGTCAATAATTTGCCGAACCCATACAAAAGACGACAACGTAATCTTTATTTTTCTAGATAATTCTACGCAAGCCTGTATTTCGGTTGGTTGAAAAAAATGAATACCTTTGAATACAAATAAGTGCTATTAATATAGTATTAACGCAGGTATTTATTTTACTTATTATTTCCTATCTAACATTTTAATTTTTTTTAACGTTTTTAATAAGTATCGGTAATTTATTTTTTCTCGAAACACAAACATCGCTGTTGCGTATTTAGAATATTTTCAATAAACGCTTTCTCGAGTCGCAAACCGTATCTATGCGTGATTTTGAACGCCAAGTATAATAAACATTTTTGCATAAGTACCTATAAGCAATTTCATTTTATGAAATAAAATTTAATTAATGAAATTTTCAGCTTGATTATTCCCTCATAATATGTTAACATTAATATGTTATAGAATTTATCTAAAAGATTTCATTTTTGAATCTGTTAACTGTAGATTTGAATTTTATAAGTCGAAAATACACGAATAGAAAACATTACCAACTGTTTAGTACAACATTGCATGCCAGAAGCTCGGATTCAACCACAAGCATTTGCAAGTATCGTAGATTTAAGTACCATATATGTATGTATACAAGGCCTTCGGCATTTTATAAAGCACGTGCCAGTACAATTTTGTTTATATGTGCATCCGGAACTTGAAAATTGATTATTACATAAAAGCGAGAATTATTTTTTTTTGTATTTTTTAGGTACATAGATGGAAATATATTCGATAATATAGATATTTAACTCTAATGAAATTCGATTTCTATTTGTATAATTTTAACTAACAAAAATACAAATTAATTCGAAAACGGCGTATAAAAATGATGTGTTGGACAGTTACTAACGTACATGTAACGATTTTAGACGCTGTTAATAGCTCAATTTTGATAAAGTCGATTATGTTCATTACGCCTCATATAACAATATGCGAGTAGTTGAGAAACATTTATTTGTATGTATTTTACATTACTCATCATTTTGGAAATTCAATAGACCAGTACTTAATATTAAATAGGTAGAAAAAGAAACGAATAACAATAAAACATTGCATAATAGTAAAATTTTTACAAATAAAGTTTGTTTCATTTTAGATGAGTTATGTATATCGAATTAATAACGGGCAAAAAAGATAAAATCCGCATTCATATCTTATCTTACTTATTAGACAGACGTCAAATTAGATAGACTACTCCCAATGGGAATTATGCACGTTTTTAATGAGCCGTCAAACTTGACTATGACTAATAAGTAAAATGAGATAAGAATGTGTACCTATTTTGTCTTTTTTGCTCATTATGGGCGTTCGATCTCATATACCCAGCACATTTAAAATTAAACAAACTTTACCTAATTAAATCTTATTTATTTTCCTTATGCAGTAGAGCTAAACAAAAGCTATAAGCTGCATGTAACGCGTAATACATTTACATTTTATATTTTTACAATGTAGTTTTAGAATCGTGAGGAGATTCGGCCCTCTGTAACGTGTTGTTATCGTAAAGGCGATTCGTTAATCACGCATTCTCCGCTTGGATTTCTTCATGTCTACTGCACGGATTCGGTGAATAGAGTATAGTAGTATCATTTTATTATTAAGCAGCGTCTTCACGGTAAAACATGTTTGTTAAACTTGTTTAACGCTTCATATTTCACTGTATTTCACCAACTACTATAATTGCGAAAATGCGCGTAAGATAAAATTTCGTTCGCAAAATTGAACCGTCGAATGTTTGAGGGGAACCCTAACCTAGTCCCTATCCAACAACCTAACCAAGCTCGATTTTCAGAGAATTTGTGTTAGAGCTTAAAAGTCCATGTATTTACGATTTATAAATACACGAAGAGTTAGTCGACAAAGAAAGACCCTACATTTCCTCGTCGTATTAATCCTTTGTGTTTGTAATCCTTTTAGAGAATACAACACACAACACTCGCACACTCACTCGCAAAAAGGCCTTATAAACCGAACGAGCACTCCTCGCACACACGAACAATGCGACGCCGTAATTTAAAATTCGAACTACCGAAACAAGCACTCCGTACCACTAACGCGAATGATCTGAAGCGGTTTTTTCGGAATTCTATATAATAAATGCATTCGAGTTTATACGTGGATACTAGGAAATTCCACTTTTATTTTAAAAACATTCAGTTCTTGGGTGGGAAAGAATCTCCTAATCGGCACCACCGTAAGCCAATCAACGGTCCTCCAGCTCCTCCTCCTCCTCATTAAGTCATTGCAGCATTACCTCATCAAAGAACGCCCGAACGTACTCCAGAAATTTTACGTAATAAGCTTCAAACCAGGCATAGTCCTTTGCACAATAAACGAAGTCCCATACATAGCCGTAATAGCCCTCATCACAACCGACATAGCCCGCTGCAGAGGCATTACTCAGATGAAAGTATCGGTGGGTTATATGCGTCGGGGGTGCCGCAGAGGATTCATTCGTCGGTCGACGAAATAAGCTCTCTAAATCATTCTCCGAGCATCAGTAGGTCGGACGAAAGTTACAGTCGTACGACGGACGCCGACGTGTCGCCTTGCGTTTCACCGCCCTTACCGGCCGAACCTCAACAATTCATGTTTCCGTCTGACATTCAAGTAAATCCTTGTTCGTCTCCTGAAGTTTCCCCAAGAGCTTCCTTGGATTACATACCGCCGAATTGTTCTTTAAGAAACAACTCGACCGAACGATCGACTAAACGTAATAATTTACCTCCTACTGCACTTATAGCGCTTGCCGGAAATGCAAACACCTTAGATTCCTCGATCATTACCAGTCCGCCAGTTTTAGACGGAGAAGAGTTTTAGACGGGACGGTTGCAGTGAAACCGATAAGAAAGACATGCGCAGGATGCATTCGTCTCCTTCCGGGCACAGGGAGAAACACTCGCCGAACACCAAGATCAACAACACAGAAGAATCGACCGATAATACTGCCGGACCGTTCGAAAGGGAGATCCAGAAGCTTTTGGAGGAACAAAATTTGCTGCAAAACATACCGTCGAAACACGAGCCGACGCCTCAGAACAAAGATCTGGCGTTGGAGCCACTTGTAAGGTACGCACCAAACAATAACACCCACCAAGTCGGTCTTGCAGCCATTCAAGCTTTAGCGCTCGGGCTACGAATGAATCCCTCGGGGAACTCTTCGTTGCAATGCATATCGCCTACCCGAGCAAGCAGCAAGGAGGGATCTTTGAAGCGAGGCGCCTCCCCGGGGCCATCCGAGTGCCATAAACAGCAAAAGGTCTCGCCTTTAGACAGGTATATATTCATGACGAAAATGGATAATATACTCGCTATCATAATTTGCTTAAATCCATATATTCGGCACCTTGCTTTTACTAACACACAAACTCCATGCTGATTGCTCGGCACGTTCATGCTTTTGCACTGTTCATTTCATACATGGAGTCGTGTAGGTAATTTAAAAATATCTGATCGCAAACATGATTTCAACGTTGAGTGTAGGCTTTCTTGAACGTTGATCGTTGACCGTCTTGATCAGAAGATGTCTTTTCGATGATTTTAATTTGTTGTATGTTTGTTTTTTTTTGTACAGTATGTAACGTGGTTCTGTTGTTCTGGATTCCAAAGTAAAAACCTAAGTCTTATTTCTACCTCTAATTTGTCCAATGATCTATTTGTTAATAATACTTTTATACTAATCGTCAATTCTTCAGCTATTTCCGTCATTTTACCTACCTACGTTTTAACAGTTCTTTGGTTTAAAACCAGTATTTTATTTTTTTCTGTCACGCTATTTTTTAGATAAGTTGGAATTTTCACTCGTTTTTCTCATTTATTTTCTTATTTCAATATGTTGTCTTTGCACAATTTTCAGTCTCTTTCTTCGGCTCTTTCTCATCATTTCCAGATTTCCAGATTATTTGTTGTTTAAGTGTACATGCTATTCCATTCACAATTTATCTATTATATAATATGTTCTTTGTCCTGTTTAATGAACGTATTTCGAATGTTTAAGTAATTTAAATTTCGAGGAAAGATTTTATTATCCACTTAGATGAAATATACTGTATATATTATGTATAGGAGAATAATTTGACCTTGAATAAACGTTATGTGGTAAAACAGTCTGTAGAGGTTATGTATGTCATATGTCAATGCTTTTTAAACTTGCAGATAATTGTTTCTTTTAATATTGTATTATTAGTGTTATTATATGGATTTCAATCAAATATTTTGTTAATTTGTATTTATAATAGAATGAAAAGAAACGATTATTTGCAATTAATGTAAAAACGCTACAGTGACGTACATAACCAAAATGGATTGTTTTCGCTCAATGTTAAAAATGTCACATTAGAATCTCCCTTGAATATTCGCAATAAAATTACGGTTTGTCAATTTGAATATACATATAAACGATGTGCATACTTATCACAATTCTGAGGAACTGATAGTGGTACTTTCGAAAAGTAATGTTTACATGAATAAACATTCAAATTGTATCGGTTAATACAGTAGTTGACCTTCCTACAACACGATTAATTCGTTCCATGTTATAGGAAACTTATTGTACAATACATTAAACAGTATGCACCAAAGTGTGATGGAAAATTCGTGCCGTATGAGGGTTGTTTAAGTTTATTAAGTCTTCAAATCTACACTTACTTACTTTATAGAACTTAACAAGTTCATGCTATTTATCTGTATTTTATGCGGGTTTTGATTAAGAACTTATTTGTTTTTAATGTAGAAGTCCAAAAACTGAAGGTGACATTGATAATGACTGTGATATGCCTGAGCAGCAACGTGGCGATGATACGGATATTGAAAGTTTCGAAAGAGACGAAAAACAAATGGAAGAAGAAGCTGCGAGGGTAAGCGATTGTATCACATCGTATCTACAACATTATAGCTAACATTGTTATTTTTCATGCAGCCTGTAGATAAAGATTTGGTAATTACTTAAAAACTTATCTTATATTTATCAATTAAATGTTATAAAACAAATATAAAAATTTTACTTTTATGCTTAATAAGCTGTTAATAGATATTTTGTGACTTTGAAACGTAAAAGTCATAAAAACGTTGCAACTTAAAATTCGATAACCGTTTAATAATTACATGACTCGCAATATAGGAAGAAGGCGGCGCATCGGAACCCTTGCTAAACGACCGAGAATCGACGGGTTACACCACGGACGATCCGGCACTCGAAAACATATCCATGATTCACGAAACCGGTCTAACCGATGCCGAAGGTATTTTCAAAAATTAATGTGTCTTGTACTGTCCTGTCGTCTTGTTCCTTTGTTGCACGTGATTTGTTTTTCGAATTAATTTATAGGTGCTTTAAGCGACGTAAATTCCGCATATAATGACCATAATCATGACGGAGATATGGACGACAACACCAGCATGTCGTCGAGGGCGTCTTCTAGGATTTTCGATTCGGACGCGATGATGTCTCTCGACTCTCTTAGTGCACTTTACGATTCCGAATACGACAACTGTTACCGTACAGACGACGACTTGAATGCCGTACCTGATCTTGATAGACTGAATTATTTCTCGGTGCCTACTAACGATGTCCATCTTGCTAATATTAGATCGATGAGCGAAAGTATCACAAGAAATTTTGGGCAACCACGTAGCGAAACCGATCCGGATAGCGATGTCTGAGATAGGTGAACTTTATTTGTTTAAAGTGTAATGGACAGGGTAAAATGCATTTTCAGGTATAGTATTTTTAGTTGTTTTTTTTATAATAACGCTGAATAATCAAAATTGTAGAAATTTTTTAAATCGCCATTAGTCATGGAAATTATTGTAACCATCAAGGTTTTGTGATTTAGTGTTTAACAGTTATTCCTGCATTTGTTTATAGTATAAATGTGAAATTGTAGAAACGATTCTTATAGTTCAAAGAACAAGGGAAGATTCGGAACTGTGCCTCGTAGTTTTCGTTTTTTGAAATTTCATATTCGTTTATATAAAAGATATTGATTCGTGGTGCTTTTAGCATTAACAAGAACTGAGATTTTGTGATTTAAACATAGGCAGCTCGTTTTATTTAAAACTCCCCAAACATCACTCATTGTATAAACCAAAGATCACGTCAGAATTTAAATTAAAATATAAGCTACGCAAATCATTATTAGGCATTATTTTTTTATTAACTTTTGCAATAATTTTCAGTCCTCGTAAATATTTATTTTAAGGAACTAGTTTACGTGTTACCAATACTGCAATATGATGTGCTTCTTGATATTTTTTTAAATGTTTTATTGAACGATTTTTTCTAAGTACTTAAAAAATTGTATTTTGTATCTTATTATTGTATGTATATTGTCTAAAGTTATTTTTTTATTATAGCAACTGTTTTATTAAATTTTACGCTAGGTGTATATTAACGTTTTAGTTAAAGATGTTTATTATCAAGCCGATGTGAAACTGTACGTAGTACATATTTAAAAATGAATACGTGTATTGTTGAAAATCAACATTACATATTTATTATATAGTTTTCTGTGATCATTAATATTACTAACTATAAATGTAGCACTTTTTAAGATCTCGATGATGTATATAATGAATCGTACTCGATAAATGCCCAAATACTTAACAACCACTTTCAATGTTACATTGATGGAGTTATAGGTATACACTAATTTTATGTACATTTATATGTATGTTTGTTGTTTGTCCGTTTATTTTTTACTGTCCCCATGTAAATCCTTCTATTTTCAAATGTATCTTATAATGTTTTTAATAATTTATTAAATGCTTCTAAAGTTTTCTTCTTGATTAAATTTTTGTAAATTTGTCACACATTTGTCTGAGCACTACTGAAATAGTCTCTGATTTCTCTACAATTATTTCAATCTGGACTACTTGCAAGGTTTTTTTTCGAGATTTTACTTGATTTTGTTTTACATCAAAAACGCATTTTGTGTTAGTTTTGAACCTGAACTGAACGTTACATGTAGGGTCAAAGTTTTGCAAAAAAACATGAACTAACCGCGATTTGGGTTGCCAATGTCTAAGCCCCAGGAATTAGGTGAATACTAATAAATTAGAATCTGTTTTTCCGAGATTTTGTTGAATGTCGAGCGGTAAAGGACGCAATCTTAAGATTTCTGGTCAAGACAAAACTTTACGAATAAAACATGGACTATAATATAGTTTTTCTCAAGATTTAGCAAAATGTTGAACTTGACAAAATGGTTTGTGTGTTACAGATCTATCGCCTTGTATTTACTGTTATTGCAATGACCTCGGGTTTTTTGTCGCTTAGAAAGGTCACATTGCATTTTTAATACCAAAATTTTAATCTAATATAGTTCATCTGCAACACGACGACCGACTTTTACACCGTACGGTCATAAATTCTGACAATAAACCGCGAACGCCTGCCAGAGTGAATTTTTAAAGTGTAAAAAAGTGGTAACTCTGTAAATGTATGTATGTTTTAATACGTATCAAAATCCCTGGGGTCCCGGTTGAAATTAATTGCTAAAAGTGTTGAAAAATAATCTTTGAAGCAAGTGGAGGCTCAGAAAATTCTCTAGTTTTATTATATTTTTGCATACTGTTAAACAATGAATTTAAAGAATACAGAATGAGTATAAATTACTACGAGATATAGTAAGGTTTACTTATTAAAGTTATAAACCAGTCGGGCCTTGGCGGCTTCCGGCCGCCGCGTCCCTCCTTTGACTCGCTTCGCGAGTCTGAGAGTCGCTGCGCGACGATGGGTCGCTGCGCGACGATGGGTCGCTGCGCGACGATGGGTCGCTGCGCGACGATGGGTCGCTGCGCGACGATGGGTCGCTGCGCGACGATGGGTCGCTGCGCGACGATGGGTCGCTGCGCGACGATGGGTCGCTACGCGACGTTGGGTCGCTGCGCGACGTTAAGTCGCTGCGCGACGTTAAGTCGCTGCGCGACGTTAGGTCGCTACGCGACGTTGGGTCGCTACGCGACCGAAAGCTTGTCGATCCAATAATCGCATTCGTGGGGCGCTCTCGTTCTACTCAACGGCACCGTGATTTAGTTTACAATATTTATAAGAGAGCAAAAATAAAATTTACAACATGCAAATCACTCCGAAAGCATTATCGATATAGTGTCCAAACGCCAACGAAAGAGACGACGTCGACGTCGAAAGGCGCGAGTCGAAAGGTTTTATCGAAATTCGAAGAGGCCCGCTGGAAAAAATCAAAAACTTTATATAGGAACTGCATGCACTCGATGGACCGAAAGCTTGCCGATCCAATAATGGCATTCGTGGGGCGCTCTCGCGCGTGGTCGCGATCGTTCCTGGCGTAATGTAACGGTAATTCGTCGCGTCCTAGCGGCACTAATCCAATTCGGAGCCTCGACAAATGAAAAATCTAACCTTCCATTTTTGAGGTTAGAACTTGCTCGTCGAATAAACACGTTTTGTCGATTACCGGGTCTTCCGATCGACAAAAATAGACGGTTCTGCGGGTCCGGAAGCGAAATCGCTTCGTCGGCATCGCCGTTCTTACGAACGTTTACAAATCCACTTTCGACGTCGGCGAAAACGCGCAAAAACACAATCGTAAGTGCACAAACCCAATTCCGATCGTTTCGAATCGATAAAACGTCCCCGTACACGACAAAACTCGATTAGAAAAGCGACTTTGACTTTGACAGCGACCGTAACCTAGCACGCTGCAGAAGAAAAGATTGGTATTTCGAAAATTGTTTCCGCCTTCTCTCCCGCGGGACCTATTTTCGTCCGGATCTTCGTTAATCGACCGAGACGCGCCGGGAAACTCGAGCGACGGCCGTTCCCGGTCCCCTACTAATTTTCGACGTCGATTTCGCCCCGAAAAAACGTCGCAAAAACGGCTATTTTATCGAACGCAAATTCGAACCGGAGAAACGTCAAACGAAACACGACGGCGGACGGTCGAAAATACGCCCGAAAGAATCGATTTTTTCGCACGTTTCCCTTTCGAACATCGAAACGGGACCCGCCCTATTCCCGTCTTTCGTCCTTTAACTCGCGAGAAAACGCGGCCCCGCGTCCTCGCGCCCTACCGATTCGACGTGATGCCCGTGGTGAAATACCTCCGAAAACCGCGCAAAACCCGCACTTTTACGGATCGAGCGGGCCGGTTTACGTATTATATTAATAGCTAAATAATTATCAACAAACATAGTAAAAATTAAAACATTTTATTTTTAGTGTTACTATAAATTATATTACCATTTAACATCACGTCTTGTAATGTGCTAGATACAGTATATAAATTGTTAAAATTATAATGTAACTTCCAAAGTATAATAAATATATAGTCAAATGTAATAAACTAGATAGGTGTCACTATGATTTAACATAAATTATGATACAATTTTTAGTAATTAATACCATACATTTTTCTCAGAGTATCAATTAAATTAAACATACTACAACCATACATCAATAAACTTTAATTAAACCCGTTATAATCGGTTATAAGAAACATTACAGAAGTACCACCGTCGAATGTAGCTTCGTGCTTGTTTCACCTTGAAAAATTAATGTTTCGTATTTCAGATAACCTCACCTTTTACCCTAACTTGAAATGATTTTCTTGCCCGCAATTTAGCTTGAATAACTCAAAATAATGTTACTTACACATTAATAATACTTTACATTTACATTTACTTAATTACTACATTACTTAAAACACATTACATGGTTTCTCACCAGCATGTGTTCGAATGTTCTAAAAGAATTTTTCACTTAGTATTGTACTTGTAGTACTCACTCGCATTGCTAACATTTAAATAGTTTTTTACCTGTATGTGTGCGAATGTGTCTTTTTAATGCCGATTTGTATGCACAATTGTACTCGCATAATGAACATTTAAATGGTTTTTCACCTGTATGTGTGCGAATGTGACTTTTTAATGCCGATTTGCGTGCACACCTGTAATCGCATAATGAACATTTAAATGGTTTTTCACCTGTATGTGTGCGAATGTGTCTTTTTAATGTCGAATTTTGTGCACAACTGTACTCGCATAGTAAACATTTAAATGGTTTTTCACCTGTATGTGTGCAAATGTGTATTTTTAATAATGATTTGTGTGTAAAACTGTACTCGCATAATGAACATTTAAATGGTTTTTCACCTGTATGTGTGCGGATGTGTGTTTTTAATGTCGATTTTTGTGCACAACTGTACTCGCATAGTGAACATTTAAATGATTTTTCACCTGTATGTGTGCGAATGTGACTTTTTAATGTCGATTTGCGTGCACACCTGTACTCGCATAATGAACATTTAAATGGTTTTTCACCTGTATGTGTCCGAATGTGAGTTTTTAATGCCGATTTGCATGCAAACCTGTACTCGCATAATGAACATTTAAATGATTTTTCACCTGTATGTGTGCGAATGTGTATTTGTAATGTCGAATTTTGTGCACAACTGTACTCGCATAGTAAACATTTAAATGGTTTTTCACCTGTATGTGTGCAAATGTGACTTTTTAATGCCGATTTGCGTGCACACCTGTAATCGCATAATAAACATTTAAATGGTTTTTCACCTGTATGTGTGCGAATGTGTGTTTTTAATGTCGATTTTTGTGCACAACTGTACTCGCATAGTGAACATTTAAATGATTTTTCACCTGTATGTGTGCGAATGTGACTTTTTAATGCCGATTTGCGTGCACACCTGTACTCGCATAATGAACATTTAAATGGTTTTTCACCTGTATGTGTCCGAATGTGAGTTTTTAATGCCGATTTGCATGCAAACCTGTACTCGCATAATGAACATTTAAATGATTTTTCACCTGTATGTGTGCGAATGTGTATTTGTAATGTCGAATTTTGTGCACAACTGTACTCGCATAGTAAACATTTAAATGGTTTTTCACCTGTATGTGTGCAAATGTGACTTTTTAATGCCGATTTGCGTGCACACCTGTAATCGCATAATGAACATTTAAATGGTTTTTCACCTGTATGTGTGCGAATGTGTCTTTTTAATGCTAATTTGTGTGCACAATTGTACTCACATAGTGAACATTTAAATGGTTTTTCACTAGCATGTTTGCGCATAATATGTGGTTTTAAATTTGATTTTTCTGAGGTACTATATTCACATTGTGGACACTTATATAGTTTTTTATTAGTATGTTTATAAGTATGATGTCTTTCTATGTCAGATTTATATAGAGACTTATAGTCACACTTTAAACACTTTAGTTTTCTTTTCCAAGTATGTGTGTTAATACATCTATTTAACCGATATTTTTGTGAAACACTGTAGTTCTGCTTTCTATTATTAATGTTCTTTTTTGACACGTTAGATAGATCATTCAGATTAGTGCATGTTGTGTTGTCATTTGTACATTTTTGATGTATTAATGCTTCATTTGTTAATTCGCAAAATATTTGTTCTTCATTTTGTATTAGAAGATCAGCATTTGTAATTGGTTCATACAAATTCTCCTCTATTTCCTCCTTTTTCACTAGATCAACTTCTTCTTGTGTAATCACCAAATCATCCACATTACTTATTTCATCTTTTACGAAGGCATGATACTGGTGGTGGCATGATGATGGTATTGGAAGGTCAGCATTTGTAATTGGTTCATACAAACTCTCCGCTATTTCCTCCTTTGTCACTAGATCAACTTCTTCTTGTGTAATCACCAAATCTTCCACATTACTTATTTCATCTTTTACGAAGGCATGATACCACACAAAAAAGTCATTAACATTTATAATGTTATATAATTTTCGGTACTCTTGTATATTTCTTTCTACATCTAAGCATTTCATTTTAAACTTATAGAATGTATCAAGTAGTGTATGACAATCTCTGCATAATTTTACATCGGACCATGTTCGTAAATCCTATAAAAATAAAATGTACAATATACTTTTTAAGGTTTTCACGTACTCTTACCAGTTCTGGCACACAAAGCATTAATTGGTGTTTGGAACCATTTTCCTCAATCAAAGTAGTTTGTTGGAGACAAGTTCTACAAATGGACGCCATGCTACAGTTAAAATATCATAGACGCTACAAATTAACTGAACTGAATTGAACTGCTGTTCACCCATACACATAAAATAAAAGGTTATGTAAATTGGTAACTACAGTAAGACATCAATAATCCGGTACTCTCGAGACTCGGGCAGTTCTACTTGAATGGATAAAATACATGCAAATTGTTACATAGAATAATAATATGTTAGTTTACTGACATACAATACACTGATTACACTACAATCTAAAGTAGAAAAATATATATAAGTTGCTTGAAAATACATAATTTTTAGCCTGATCAAAGTTGATTCAAATATGATTAGGTGGTGACGAATTCTCGGATAAATGCAGCGGAATGTTCGATTAAACAAAATTAAACATTCCCTGGCAAGCATGCCGAACCATCGAGAATTCCGTACTATCGAGGTCTAACTGCAGTACGTTTTATAATTCAAAATTGCTCGTTTGTAGAGATACAAAGCCAAAAACGTTATTATAGTACATATTACAAACTAAACCAGTCGAGGCTTGGCGGCCTCTGGCCGCCGCGCCTCTCCATTTCGTTGGCGTTCACGCGAGCTTCGCTCGCTAGTATGACTACTAAGGGAAGCGGGCGGTTTACGTTGGGCGTTTGCCGATCGGTTTTCGTCAAAATCTTTCGATTAGTAACGATTTCCGATGGAAATTTGCTAATATTTTGAAAGCGCCCTCTAGCGAGACCGCCGCCGACTCCGTCTCACGTCGTGCAAATTTCATACGCGCCCGATTAAGAGGGGGCTGGAAAAATCAGCTTCTACCATGTTTCCGCTAGTAACGCCACAGTAGTATTTTTCTAATTATTTTAATTAATATCAAACGGTTTAATTGTAAGATGACGCGATTTTGGCATCAGCTATTTAAATGTTAATTCCTGTTTTCTTGTACTAAATAGTTTCTACAGAGTGCGCTTTTTCATTGATTCATTGGCATCTAATTTAATTATGTTTACGTTGTAAACTTTGCTAGCGTTTATAATTATTTATTCTAGGATATAAAGTTACAGAATATAAAGAATGGGCATTTTGACGAGAGACACAAAAATAATGAAATGCGAGTTAACAAGCTTAAAAAAATTATTTAACTTGCAACCAGAAAAGTTACCAAGTTATGGGAGCGGAAAATTCGAAATATTTCTCTTCAAGAAAGTCACAATGATAATGATTATTGATGTTTAAAATTTATTTTTTGTGTAATATGTGAGAGAAGTGCCATTATTAATACAAAATAAAAATTGTAACAATAGAAAATTCAATATTACTGATATATGCACATATGTAATTACTTATGTATATATTTCAGAATAATAATTATTATAGCACGCCATTAATTGCATTAAAAGTTAAATAGTTACAGTTTCGTTCTCAAATACATGTAGCTAAACGTTATTGACGATAGGTTCCAATGCACGTAGTCATGCATAAAAAGTTACTAAATTGTATATACAGTATAAGTCCCCAACACCGCCGCTCCCAATACCGCCGTTAATCCTCATCCGAGCTCGAGCGCTACCCCCACCACTGCGCTCTCCCCTACTCGCATAAATTTCGGATTGAACGTTCTTCGCGTGGCGGTATTGAGAACGATGAATTCGAATAAACAAGAGGCTCGAGCGCGACAGTAGTGGGGGAACAACAGTTCCAAGAAAGTCATTCCCCTACAAGCCCGTTTTCGACGGTATTCGGGACTTGTACTGTATTTGTAATATTTAGATTAAAGTTTTGAACATGGGACTCCGATGTTTACCGATGATTTACCTGCAAACATATGACATGGCAAAATAGACTAAAATCTATTAGTACTGTAAAAATACCAGGTTTTATTGATGACGTGTTGGGACCTATCGCGAATAGCGTATGTGTACATATCTACTTATTTATGGAAAAAGTCCGCCGCATTCTCAGCATTTCTCGGTAATTCACAGAAATCATAAACAACAACACGTCGAAATGCAAAATAATTATGCTTACTATCGAAAAACAAACCGAATGAGATTCCATCTTTTATAGAATGCAAACTTGTAAATAAATAAAACTGTAGGTATGACAAATGTATGTATCTATATACATACTTGATTTTAATTGTAATTTTGAAATTAGACTATTTTATACAATATTATAAATCACGAATACATTTGTAGAAATGGTTGGAATTTCACTATTTAGAGTGTAAGAAAATACAGGAGTTCAATTTTGGTTTTAGTTTATATGTATAAGAATCACGAGTTCATTTTCGGTATAGGTACGTTGACTATAAATATTTCCACAACGAAATATGCCACCTTTGCAGTTTGATATTTGTTTATCAAGCGGGAGATTAATGTCCACGAATCAGCCGGCAAATAAAAAAAAATACCACTATAGTATTTTTACAGCACCATCTATTCAATAATAGTTGGACAATTTTGCTAGACAAATGCTTCGAAATCAAGTAGCTATCTGTAAGATAGTTTTATACTTGAAAATGACGATTTTTCAAGAAACGGTTTAAGAATTCTAGCAACAATTACACCCTGTACTTTCGTAAACGTATTCACTGAACCTTCTTCTAGTTGCTCCTTATAATATTTTAGTCATATAGTAGCTAAATATCTTATAATTTGAAGTATTCGGAAGCATGTGTACAACTTAGCAAAACTGTTCCTTTAACTCTTTTAGGATAAAAATATAAGGAGCAACTAGGTAATTGAATTAGTATTTATTATCAATTAAATTTTTTTAATAAAATTTAATAGTTTTTTAGTATCGTTTCCTGAAGTGAATCTACCATAGCGACATCTGTTGATTCTCGCTTATCGAACCCCCCTCTTAACACACTTTGCCAGGTAGTTTCTTATACTCGTTTCAAATTTCGAAACGGAACCCACCCCATTCAGGCGGGGCGTCCTTTAACTCGCGAAGAAACGCGACCCCGCGCCAGAAATCTCTCCCGATCTGTAGTTATAAACGGAGTAAATCGACCCCGAAAACTTTTCAGAAAATGCCATTGGTCCATCTCCTTTTTCGACGATTTCGGAAAAACGGAGCCGAATCTGAAATCTGCATCTCCCCTCGCAGTTCGACGCACGCAATTCCTACGATTTGCCTTCGCGTGTTATCTTATAGGCTCTTATGGAAGTAAAATAATCGCCGTGCAGCAGCTGCTGCCCGTCGATTTTAGCGGAACGGGCAAAGTAGGAAATTTCGCGATTTTTTGCCGGAAATCGAAAAAAGGGCACTCGGAAACCCACGAACGACGAAAATTTCCACCACCGCAAATTTCTAACTACCCTAAAAAAATTCTGAAATTTTCGGCGCGTCTCGCACTTTTGCACATAAAACCGTTCAAAAACGCAGCCCCGAGCGTCCCTCGGACCCCCGAATCGTTGTCGAATCCAGAAGGCCAGAGTCGAATTTCGGCGGATCGCAAAATCGACGCTTCGCCTTTTTGCGAGTTTCCGCTCCCGACGCTTCGCCGACGACGTCCCCCTGATATTCGCGTTAAATGTCTACATCGTCGGGCAACGTGCCCTAGCGATTTCGTTCGCACGCCACTTGGGGCTTTCGAGTTTCGAACTTCGAAAAATCGCCAAAATCGGGGTTATCGGCGTCGGCAGGACGACGCGACCGTCGAAGGGGCCGTTTTCTTAACGCCAAAAGATCGAGTCGGTCGCGGGCTACGAAAAAGGTCCCTATCGATTTCTTCCCATTTCGGACCGTTGGCGAGATACACGCGATTAAACGGAGAAAAATGCGACGATCGCTATATATCATCCGATGGAATTTCGAGGCTCCTGATTTCGACGAGTCGCACACGGTCCGACATAAAAACGCGAATAACTTCGGACCGGTTGCAGCTAGAAAGTCGAGAAACACGCCGATCTTTTCCCAAAACTCCAAAGAACGCGCACGAAAAAAAAAACAACATGCCACGTCGAACGGTTCGGGAACGGCACGCCACCAAAGACGAAGAACGTTTCCAAAAAAATCGCAATTCTTTTCGCCCCCCAAAAACCACTCCCCGGTTCGAATTTTAACGATTCCTTCTGCGCACGTCCAGCGCATCCGGCAGCTCTACCGATGAGCAAAATTTCGCACCGAAATTTCTAAAAACGGCCGAGTTACGCGGCATTTCATTTTTAGAAATTTTAAATCTCGACATATTTGTACGGGAAATTATCGAAAAATTAATTTTTTATTTTCGGCGACTTTTCGCTCGGTATCGACAAAAGGGCTCTCGGGAACCCTAGTCCGACAAAAAGTTTCGTCCTCGCGCCCCGCTAACTGCCCTAACAGGAAAAAAGTAGAGCGTTCGGTAAGAAAAAGTTGAAAGTCGGTGTGAACTTTGAATTCTGAAAATTATCTAATTTGTCTAGTAAAAAATAGTATAGAAATTTCCGATGGAGAAAACCCAGGAAAAACCGAAACACACCCCAAACAGAGGAGTGTTTTTTCACTAATTTTCAAATATTATCGTATGAAGATATGCGGTCGTGCTTTAAAACCGTGGAAAACCACACAAATAGTCCGGGAGGTGACGACAGAAATTTTCGGGTCATTTTCTCAAGACTCATTTTTTTTGTACGAGTTACCCTAATAATATGTAATATGAAAATGCACGTCTTCCATCGCAACCCCACGACAGGGTGGTGCAGGAGGGTTGCAATTACCGCAATAAATTTGGGAAAAAAACTTATAGCCTCATACACGAAACTTCTTGTATGTATTACTTTATATATAAGAAGTTTAGAACACATCGTCTTCCGATGATAATCCACGACGAACCTTGTCTTTCACCCCCACAATTGAACGCATAAAAAGCTTACCAGCTTTTCACGCCCTAACGGGTTGCGATTACAACCCATCGTTTTATCGAAAAGGTAAAAATCGCCCATTTACTATTTTGAGGAATTGTGATAAATACATAGACGCTTTTGAAAAATGAGCGATTTGGATACGGCGACTTATCAGCAGTTTGTACGATTATTGAAGAGTTTGTATGCCGTATGTACGGATTAAAAAAAAATAGCTGACATTGATCAGGCTCGTGTAGCTATTTTCATGAAAACGTACAAAATCAATGATGGTGATGGAATTTTTCGTACAAATGCAAAGAACATCGATGGAGCAGTATTACCACCTTGCAAAGCAGAGCTGCAGAAGCAATTACAACGAACTGCGTACATTGCACATTTATGGAGACATGCTTATCTTCCACAACCAACAGAATTCTCTCTCACTGATTATGGTTGGGAAGAATCAGAAAATAAACTTATTTTCCAATGGTTCGAAGGTGATCAATTACCAAAATCTGTCGATGACATAGCAATTAATTCGCAAGAAAATCAATGTATTGTAATAAAACTTATGAAATTATATAACAATAATTCGGTAGTCCTTAATAAAATATTATATTTTTACATTTACACATAAAGAAGTAAATGCAGGAGAAGACGAAGATCAATCAGACGAAAGAGATGTTGCTGCAACAGATAATTCCGATATCGAAAATTTCAATGTTACACTGGATGAAACAGATGATTCGATTGATCAATTTGATGTAGATGAATGGTCTTAAAACATCGTCAAAATCTGTACAATTGAAACATGAATATAGAATTTTCTTATAAAAATGATGGAATGAAAATTTTTAATACAATTTATGTCTATTTTAATAAAAACACTCGATGGAATTTGAAAAAAAAAATTATATTATCAAATGGAAAATTTTATAAAAATTATTTCTTAATGTCTTCGTAAAGTAATAATATTGCTGAATATTATTTATCTGAAGCATCTCAACAAATTTTAAAAAATATTTCAGTCTTGATTTTCATGGTAAAAGATGTATTACAAAGTAATTCGCAATAAGAACGACGCGACTTTCGATTTAGCGTCGTATAGACGTGTCAGTTGCTTGTTGCACTCAAATATTCATAGATCTGGAAGACGATCTTCGCCGTATCTTATGCATGGGAGACTATTTTTTTTGTATTTGCTAGTATGAAAACAAGCAAAGTTATCAGTTTCATCCTTGCGGCTGTAAATTTTTTTTACATTTTTTATGCGTTTAATTGTGGGGGTGGAAGACAAGGTTTGTCGTGGATTATCATCGGAAGACGATGTTTTCTAAACTTCTTATATATAAAGTAATACACACAAGAAGTTTCGTGTATGAGGCTATAAGTTTTTTTTCCAAATTTATTGCAGTAATTGCAACTCTCCTGTACCACCCTGTCGTGGGGGTTTGATGGAAGACGTGCATTTTCATATTACATATTATTAGGGTAACTAGTAAAAAAAAAATTAACTTTGAGAAAATGGTGTTATGAAATCTGTCGTCACCTCCCGTACTAAAAATGTATTAACAAAATTAGCGTCGTAATATATTTTTCAAATAAATAAAACAAATAAAACCGAACAAATATTTAATTATGCACAGAAAACGGTGTAATTACAATGTCGACCGACATCACCCGAAACAAAAAGAAAAAAGTATAGCGTTTGGTAAGCGAAACTTAAAAGGAACGAACTGGGAACCTCGACAATTATCAAATTCAATTATAAATTAGCAACATAACGAAGCCCTATATTAAAAACTTTACAAAAAACCGCCCATCCATAAAATTAAAATGGTTTCGTTTGATAATTTTTAAATTTTACTGTATTAACATGTATAAATATGCCTCGAAACCATTACAAACTATATAAGATTTATTAATAAAATTAACTTTACGAATTATTCTGGCTAAGAAAAACCAATAGAATCAGGATCTATAGAAAAAACTTTTCAAATATGATCCATTCCATTAACCGCACAGGTGTTTTTATGAAAAATGTGCATATGCTTATGTAAATGCCCAGATTTTTTTTTTTTTTTGAAGATAAATCTGTTCCACTACACGACACACAGCACCGTCGTGTAGTTTGCGATATTTATAAGCGAGCAAAAATAGGATTTGCAACATGCAAATCACTCCGAGAACATTATCGATATAGTGTCCGAACATGTCATCGGGCTCGATACCAAATACACATTTAATCTGGAAATTTCCATTTTTACACTAACAGACGGTACAACGTCGATATCGAAAGACGCAAGTCGAATAGTTTAATCGAAATTCGACGAGGTCAACGGGAAAAAACCTCAATTTTATGTCGGAGCAGTATTGGTTCCGATGGCCCGAAAGCTTGTCGATCCAATAATCGCATTCGTGGGACACTCTCGTTCTTCTCCACGACACACGGCACCGTGGTGTAGTTTACGATATTTATAAGAGAGCAAAAATACAATTGACAACGTGCAAATCGCTCCGAGAACATTATCGATATAGTGTCCGAACATGTCATCGGGCTCGATACGAAATACACGTTTAATCTCCAAATTTCGCTTTTTACACTAACGAAAGAGACGACGTCGATATCGAAAGGCGCAAGTCGAACGGTTTTATCGAAATTCGAAGAGACCGTCGGGAAAAAACCACCAATATTATATAGGAACCGCATGCACTCGATGGACCGAAAGCTTGCCGATCCAATAATGGCATTCGTGGGGCGCTCTCGCTCGTGGTCGCGATCGTTCCTGGCGTAATTTAACGGTAATTCGTCGTGTCCTAGCGGCACTAATCCAATTCGGAGTCTCGACAAACGAAAAATCTAATCTTCCATTTTTGATGTTAGAACTTGCTCGTCGAATAAACACGTTTTGTCGATTACCGGGTCTTCCGATCGACAAAAATAGACGGTTCTGCGGGTCCGGAAGCGAAATCGCTTCGTCGGCATCGCCGTTCTTGCAATTTTACGAAGGTCGAAACTTTGACGTCCTCGAAATTACGAACATTTACAAATCCACTTTCGAGGTCGGCGAAAACGCGTAAAAACACAATCGTAAGTGCGCAAACCCAATTCCGATCGTTTCGAATCGATAAAACGTCCCCCTACACAACAAAACTCGATTAGAAAATCGACTTTGACTTTGACAGCGACCGTAACTAGCACGGCAGAAGAAAAGATTGGTATTTCGAAAATTGTTTGCGCGTTCTCTCCCGCGGGACCTATTTTCGTCCAGATCTTCGTTAATCGACCGAAACGCGCCGGGAAACTCGAGCGACGGCCGTTCCCGGTCCCCTACTAATTTTCGGCGCCGATTTCGCTCCGAAAAAACGTCGCAAAAACGGCACTTTTATCGAACGCAAATTCGAACCGGAGAAACGTCAAACGAAATACGACGGCGGACGGTCGAAAATACGTCCGAAAGTATCGATTTTTTCGCACGTTTCCCTTTCGAATATCGAAACGGGACCCCCCCTAAATGTAAATGACGTCCTTTAACTCGCGAGAAAACGAGGCCCCACGTCCGCACGCCCTACCGATTCGACGCCAAACCCGTAGAAAACCTCCGAAAACCGCGCAAAACCCGCACTTTTACGGATCAAGCAGGCCGGTTTACGTATTATATTAATAGCTTAACCAGTCGAGCCTTGCGGCCTCTGGCCGCCGCGTCCCTCCTTTGACTCGCTTCGCGAGTCTGAGAGTCGCTGCGCGACGATGGGTCGCTGCGCGACGATGGGTCGCTACGCGACGTTGGGTTCACTCCCCGAACTATTACGGTTACCGATGGTCGTTTTCAAAGTTGGTCGTCGCGAACCTACCCATCTTTTTTTTTTCATCAAAGAAATCGCTATCGCTTTTAACGTTATCTAGTAGGACCTTGGCTTCGACAACAGCGAAGTGAACTTTTTGCGTCGGCCATTTAGAATCTTACAAATTCTCGCAGCACACTTTCGGGCAACATCTAAATGCCCCACATATATATTTTGGTCACGTTCGGTAGATAAACAGCGACGTGGCAGATCATCTTGCGTCCGCCATTTTGAATTTGTGAAATTGCTTTGGCAACTTTTTAGGTATCGCTAATGAGACTCGTGAATCGATTTGAGACGAAATCGTTATCAAAGGGCGTTAACCCGGGAGGTTATTTTGTAGTTGCCTGCCTCTTAATGCGTCTACACTCTGTACTCGATAAACACCCCGTATATAGCAGTAAATCGTATTAAGCGTATTAATAAATTTTTGTCAGCTTTATTGTAAAAGATTCTACCGAAAACGAACAATCTTTTACCTTTCCCATAAAGACGAAGCAAAAAAAGCGTCGCGACGCCTTTATTTACCTAAAAGTAAAAGTAGTCTAAAAGGGATGTTAGCCTAACGTAAAAATTTAAATGCGTGTCTATTAAAACAATTGGTGAAACACGATGCATTGTTATTATAAGCAATGTTTGAAACGTTCGAAACGTGTTTCGAACGAACTGTGGACGATGTTGATGACGGGACGCATACAAACTGTACATTTTCGGATGGACCATTTCACGTACTACAAAAAAGACCATTACGATTTTATTTCCATCTCGTACCCCGTTCTAGACATAATGGCGTAAAGTACAGAAACTTTAAGATTTTTTACATTTGGAGTCCCCGCGGGCAAAATAACGCGACCTCCGCCACTGTCGTAGATGTTTTTTCACCCCTTTATCGTCCCGGACACATTCCAGAAACCGGCATTCGCCCATCCCTATTTTCAAAAATTTTAGATAAACGGAGCCGAATCTGATATCTACATCTCCCCTCGCAGTCCGACGCACGTAATTCCTATGATTTGCTGTCGCGTGTTATCTTACAGGCTCTTATGGAGCGAAAATAATCGCTATGCGTCAGCCCGTCGATTTTGGCGAAACGGCCAAAGTCGAAAAATTCGCGATTTTTGCCGGAAATCGAAAAAGGGACACTCGAGAACCTATCTACGGCGAAAATTTCCACCACCGCAATTTTCCAACTACCCTAAAAAAATTCTGGAATTTTCGGCGCAACACGCACTTTTACACATAAACGCGTTCATAAAAGACGCCCCGAGCGTCCCACGGACGCCGCCGCCGTCGCGATCTGTTTGGAAAAGTTACGGGAAGACGACGCCATAAGCGAAACAACTCTTAACCGACGCGTCCGAAAGATAAACAAAAAACTGGAAGTAAATGTCAAAATCGTGGAATCTTCCTTTAATCGTTCGGAAGGCGACGCCGACGTCGTAGCGCCACAATTTATAAATCGACAGATGCAATCACTAACGGCCTACAAAAAAGGCCGTAACAATTTTATTTCCATCTCGCACCCCGTTCGAGTTATTGAGGCGTAAAACACAGAAACTTTACGATTTTTTACATTTCGAGTCCCCGCGGGCAAAACAACGCGACCTCCGCCGCTGTCGTAGATGTTTTTTCATCCCTTTAAAGTTCCGAACACTTTATAGAAAACGGTAGTCGTAAATCTCTTTTTTCAAAAATTTTAGAAAAACGGAGACCGAATCTGAAATCTACATCTCCCCTCGCAGTCCGACGCAGGTAATTCCTATGATCTGCCGTCGCGTGTTATCTTACAGGCTCTCATGGAGCGAAAATAATCGCCGTGCGTCAGTCAGCCCGTCGATTTTATGGAAACGGCCAAAGTCGGAAATTTTGCGATTTTTTGCCGGAAATCGAAAAAGGGGCACTCGAGAACCTACTTACGCCGAAAATTTCCACCCTCGCAATTTTCCAACTACCCTAAAAAAATTCTGGAATTTTCGACGTGTCCCTCACTTTTGCACATAAACGCGTTCACAAACGCAGCCCCGAGCGTCCCACGGGGAAAAAGATGCGGCACACGACCTCCGAATCGTCGTCGAATCCAGAAGGCCAGAGTCGAATTTCGAAAAATCGCCAAAATCGGGGTTATCAGCGTCGGCAGGACGACGCGACCGTCGAAGGGACCGTTTTCTTAACGCCAAAAGATCGAGTCGGTCGCGGGCTACGAAAAAGGTCCTTATCGATTTCTTCCCATCTCGGACCGTTGGCGAGATACACGCGATTAAACGGAGAAAAATGCGACGATCGCTATATATCCGATGGAATTTCGAGACTTCCGATTTCGACGGGTCGCGCACGGTTCGACATAAAAACGCAAATAACGTCGGACCGGCTGCAGCTAGAAAGTCGAGAAACACGCCGATCTTTTCCCGAAACTCCAAACAACGCGCAAGAAAAAAAATCAACATCTCACGTCGAGCTGTTCGGGAACGGCACGCCACCAAAAACGAAGAACGTTTCCAAAAAATCGCAATTCTTTTCACCCCCCAAAAACCACTCCCCTGTTCGAATTTTAACGATTCCTCCTGCGTACGTCCGGCAGCTCTACCGACTTGCAAAATTTCGCACCGATATTTCTAAAAACGGCCGAGTTACGCGGCATTTCATTTTTAGAAATTTTAAATCTCGACATATCGTACGGGAAATTGTCGAAAAATCAATTTTTTATTTTCGGCAACTTTTCGCTCGGTATCGACAAAAGGGCACTCGGGAATCCTCGCGCACCCCTAACTGCTCTAACGGGAAAAAAGTAGAGCGTTCGGTAAGGGAAATTTGAACGGTACGAACTTTGAATTCTGAAAATTATCTAATTTGTCTATTAAAAAATAGTATAGAAATTTCCGATAGAGAAAACCCAGGAAAAACCGAAACACACCCCAAACAGAGAACTGCTTTTTCACTAATTTTCAAATATTATCACATGAAGATATGCGGTCGTGCTTAAAAACCGTGAAAAACCACACAAAATGTGCAAACAAAATTAGCGTCGTAATATATTTCAAATAAATAAAACAAACAAAACCGAACAAATATTTAATTATGCAGAGAAAACGGTGTAATTACAATGTCAACCGACATCACCCGAAACAAAAAGAAAAAAAGTACAGCTTTTGGTAAGGGAAACTTGAAAGGAACGAACTGGTAACCTCGACAATTATCAAATTCGATTATAAATTAGCAACATAACGAAGGCCCATATAAAAAACTTTACAAAAAACCGCCCATCCACAAAATTAAAATGGTTTCGTTTGATAATTTTCAAATTTTACTATATTATCATGTATAAATATGCCTCGGAACCATTACAAACTATATAAGATTTATTAATAAAATTAACTTTACGATTTATTCCGACTAAGAAAAACCAATAGAATCAGGATCTATAGAAAAAACTTTTCAAATACGATCCATTCCATTAACTGCACAGGCATTTTTATGAAACATGTACATATGCACATATGTAAATGCCCAGATTTATTTTTTTTTTAAAGAGAAATCCGCTCCACTCCACGATTCAGGGCACCGTGGTGTATTTTACGATATTTATAAGCGAGCAAAAATAGAATTTGCAACGTGCAAATCACTCCGAGAGCATTATCGATGTAGTGTCCGACATGTCATCGGGCTCGATACCAAATACACATTTAATCTCCAAATTTCGCTTTTTACGCCAACGAAAAAGACGACGTCGATATCGAATGACGCAAGTCGAATAGTTTAATCGAAATTCGAAGAGTCCCGCTGGAAAAAATCAAAAATTTTATATAGGAACTGCATGCACTCGGTGAACCGAAAGGTTGCCGATCCAACAAAGACATTCGTGGGGCGCTCTCGTTGGCGGTCGCGACCGTTCCCGGCGTAATTTAACGGTAATTCGTCGCGTCCTAACGGCACCAATCGAAATCGAAGAGTCTCCGTAAACGAAAAATTTAACGCTGGCCAAATTTTTAGGTTAGCACTAGGTCGCGGGAATAAGGACGTTTTGCCGATTCCCGGCCCTTTCCATCGACGAAAGTCGACCGTACGGCCGTTTCGGAGTCGCGATAGAATCGCCGGGGCCCATTTTCCACCGTCAAATCGTCGATTTTTTTTCGAACCGAAAAATACGTCATCGCGATCGAGAGAAACGTCAAACGAAACACGACGACGGACGGTCGAAAATACGTCCGAAAGAATCGATTTTTTCGCGCGTTTCCCTTTCGAACGTAGAAACGGGTCCCGGCCCATTCCAGCGGGACGTCCTTTAACTCGCCGAAAAACGCCCCCGATCTCGAGTTATAAATATAGTAAATCGACCCCGAAATCGTCGAAAAAACCGCGCCTCTCGCGGCCGCAACTTGCATTTGACATATTATATATAAGGAATTTAATTAAATGAAGGTGTATTATGGGTTTTAAAATGTGCGATAAAAGCAATAAATTACTCGTAATATTAATTTTAATAATTGATCTAATAAAATAAAAATCTATTTTTTACTTACATTTAAATGAAAGACAAATCGACTAGCGTCTAGCGTGAAGTTGCATTGGATTGATAACCAATGCCAAAGTCTGCGTTGATCGTTTTCGTGCTTATAAGGTCTGTGCAATAGATTTTAATTTACAATTAAAGGCGCTTGCGTCAGGTACTAATGAAATCTATTATGTATGGTTTAGAACTTGACTATTTGGTGTAACTTTTTAAAATTGAAAAATAAAATTGTATTTTCGTTTTACATCTATTAAAACTGCAATTAATGTATTTTTCGTAAAGTAAACAAGAAATTATTCCGAAAATATTTAATAAAATGGTAGATACTGATCTATAAAGACTATAATTTTAAAATTTTTCTAGTTTGTGGTTTTGAATATACATTTTGATTAATTACTTTATCATTTTCCGTGTTACAGTAACTGGAAAATAATGATTTAATTAGCTTTGTTAAAATGATGTCTGTGATTAAATTTTTATGATTGTAACAAGAAAAATGGGATATAAAGAATTTTTTAATAAGTTAGATGTCATTTTGAGGGAATTGCCTTCTTGAGGTAAATATGGAATTAGTGCTGTTATTATATTACTTGTGTAAGAATCAATGAAGAAAAAAATCTATTTGGATATTTTAAAGATCCCTTATTTTGTAAATGAAGTAATCCCAGTAGTGGTGTACATGCTTTAATACTGGAGAGTGATTCTAAACAGGAGCTGTCTATGCTCTCTTCTAAAGTACAAAGGATGTATCCTGCTAACATTGCTACTGCTGCAGACATAATGCCATATCCCATATTGTTATTAACATTTTGCAAATTATGAATACTGTCTTTTATGGTACTTATTATACCAGAAGTTGAAGCCATTTCATGGTCTAAGAATAAATTTCGAGTATTTTTTACCAAGTGGCAATAATCAAAACTGATAAATAGTGGTAGTTGTGGATATATAGGATGGACAATTCTTGTTTTCCAAGCACTCCACCACCAAGCATTTTAAATAAGGCTACGTTAGATTTATGATTATCACTAACAAGCCTTAAAATAGTAAACCCACATCTATATGCATGCTGTCAAGTATGAGGTATAGGTAATCTGTGAGGCTTGGTTTAACTTAATGACGTTACGCAGGTCATTCGTTTTATCTTTCAAGTTTTAAGTTTTCCAAACGGAAAACATGTTTAACAAACACCAAAATAAGGAGTTTGTCAAGTTTTACTTATGTTTTGATAGGCCTCTTCACGGTAAAACTAGTTTTATGAAATTTGTTTTATAAATTTGTTTTAACGTGAAGACGCTGCTTTAGAGTTTGTCTGGCGTAGAAATCGGATCGGGGAGGTACCCGATTTCTTTATAAAGAGTTACTCTTAGTTTGAAAACTCCTTAATCGTAGTCGCAATGTCGATATAACATTCAAGGTCATTTAAAAATAATGAAACATTAAATTGTTCAAGAGTAAAGCACCAATTGTTTGAGTAAAAATGAAAAATGTTAGAGGAAAGAATTAATCCTAACGTTAATAGAAGTTCGAATATGAAATTTCAAAATTTTGTCTCAAAGTTAATCCTTTTGCTTTTATTTTATTATTGTTGCTTTGAAAGGTACGTTCGAGTGAGAGACTACTTCGCTTGATTTTTATTTATGGGAATACTTAAAGGAAAGGTTTATGTGAATAATTTTAATAATAATATAGACCTTTTAAAACAAAACATTAATTGCCAATTAATAATTATTATTTACAAAAAAGCAGAAAATTGTTTTGTTTAGTGCATAATAGTAAAATTACATCATTTACATACATAATTTAAATCATAACCTTTTTTTTGAAAATAACCACGATTGATTTTATTTAAAAAGTCAACAAGGATAAATTGCTCAAATACTTATTATTCTCCACGTATTATAGATACGCTAACTTTTATTGAATTTGCGGGAACTTTACAATTTGTTCTCGTATTGCTACTACCAGATTCCAATTTGATTTTTCAATGACTGGCTATATACTAACAAGTTGTCAAGTAGTAGTAGTAGTTCATCAAATAACATAGTACTGTAATTGAATTTGTGAGGAGTGATTGGCAGTTTGACCGGTATTGTCCCTGACTGGCGTTAGAATTCTGTCAGCGTCGACGTGATTACGATTGATTGCTTTGTTTGAAAATAATGCGGGTATATTTGAACGTTGGTCACATTGAAAGAACTAATTTAAAGCGGCCGAATCGAAATCCATTCACTATGAAGAATAGCTAAGCACCGATTCGGAAAATTTTATAGCGAGGCGTTTCAATCAACAACTCTAATGCTACGAATTTGCAAATTGCAATTGTAGCAAAATCATAATCGTAAGACGGCGGTGTCGAGCAAGACTCCACAATGCGGCCCGCGCTCAAGACCCGAACCTTGAAGTTAATTTTATTAATTAAAATAATAAAATAAAATTTAATAGAACCGTCAACCGGGGTTAGATTGGTTCACATTTCGAAGTTTCTAAGATTCTGTTCCACAAATTATTATTTGCCGTTTAAAAATACATTATTGTAAATAAAAACATGTGCTCATCTAATTAATTTACAAATAATTGTTTTTTTTTTAAATTGGCGCAATCTTGCCCGCATGTGGGGCAATTATGGGTAAGATAATGCAAAGCACATTAACGTCAATCCAGAACCTCGTTTAGAAATGAGTTTTGACTCTAAAATATTTCGATTCATACTTCGTTCCACCGATACTGCATTTTATCTTCAATCTTTGGCCACTTCTAACTGTTCTTTAATTTCTCCATAAGTATAACTAACAATAGCCTCATTATCACCCATAAATAAAAAAAATATTTTATAAAATTATTAATTTTTAATGTTTTCTTATTGAAAATAGAACAAATAATTAGGTTTTGGCAGAAGAACTTGATCGTCAGTCACGACACTACTACTTTCATCATCGGTAGCCATATCAGACGCAGATTTTCAAGAGAAGGAACCAGATTAGTTCAGGACCAATGTTGCCCCTGTTCAACCTCAAATTTGTTTCGAACTTAAATATTGAGTAATAGTTAAATTTGGAAAAATTATTCGTCTAAACTAACTAATGTTATTAATAACAAATACAAATTTGCCAAATTTTTTAAACGTTCCGTTACTTTTATACAACAAGAAGATTACGGACGTATTTTTTCCCATTTCCGCTTTGATCTGAAACAAATCAGTGTTGCCATTTAACGGATAACCTAGCAGCTCAGCAAAGAGATCAGAACGACACAAATATATCCTGTATATTACAACTGCCCAAAGCCAGTTCATATTGAACAACAGACAATCCGGCGAAAAAATTTAAATTTTCTTTATACATTTGGACCCCCGCAGGACCAATCTAGGCCCCGGTTGACGGAATATAAAAACTACATTTTTTTTCGATAGACCCTTATTCTTGTTTGCGACACGTAAATTTTTTAAAACTGTATTTATAGGAAGTACCTAGTCCTTGTGCTTGTATGAGCTTAACACCATTGACGTAACAACAAGATTTGTTTTAATAGTGTTCTTTTTTTATGTTAGACTAATTTAAACATTTGCGGTGATAAAAAAAGAAAACAATTATTGCCGCAAAGCAATATAGTAAAACAACAGAGATGGGTGTATTAATATCAGTTTTATATTGAATCGATGACTACAGAAAGAAATATTAATCTAAAAGGAAACTTTCGTAATAACATGAAATAAAATAGGTTATTTAGATATTGGTACCTATCTACTTATTTCGGATAAACTTAGCCTTCATCCAACAAAATAACGCAAATAAAGATAAATCATTTGGAAATTTCAATGATAATAATTTATTTTTCTGAATAAAAAATATCTTCTCAAATTAAATTTACCTATCTATTATAATCGATCACGCAACGAACTTTTCTTAATCGCTTATTGCCGCACCACACCTTCTACTTGATTTTAACTACACAAATTAAAATACGAACGGGCAATTTATAATTTAAAAAGGGAAGGAACGTAGTAAACGCGTGGGACGCTTGCAGCGCGCCCTTTTTTTTTGTGGCGGCGCGGCGTCAACTTTCGCCCGTCCCCTAATCACAAATTATTGAAGTTACGTTGATTTCGTCCGGGTCTTTTTACAAACTTTAGAAATAGTTTATAATTAATGCCGGGAAACGAGCAGGATACGGAAGTTTGCAAAATTTTGCTTGGTAAAGTCAAGCTGGCTTCGTTCACTTGTCGCTCGAAGCGTTAAAAGTAATACCTTCTAACTCTTAAAGTTACGAAGGGAAGTTGCACAACTTTTAGTGTAGCTAGAAGGTGTCGGTGTGTAGCCGACCGAAGCTTTCATTTTTGAGGCATTTTGTTTTTTTTTTAACTGTTGCTAACTCGAAAACTTTTATTAAACGAACCGCGATTCCAATAGGTCAACTTTATATACCTACATACGTGTATATATATATATATATATATATATATATATATATATATATATATATATATATATATATTTGTCATTGTGGTTTTTATTCAGTTTTACGACAAAATATGAATAATAATTAATGTAGATAAACATATACCTGTACTTCGATCGAGTAACATTTACACATTTCTTTAGTATGCATACCTATAAAGTATTAAATTTCTAGTAAATTAAAGCTAAACATGTTGTAGGTTTATGTCGCCATAACCCTTCAGCTAAATCAAGGTAGGGATAAATTTCGAGCCCGCACTAATTATTTTAGGTCTGTTATCATCCCTGTTGAGATCCTAATTTAAACAAGAATTTAGATGGCACCCAAGGACAGCAAGAAACTTACCACTAAAACAACGGCTGTTTCCTATTTTCATTAAAGTTGCCGGACGAAACTTTTACGACTCGAGATATCGATGCCGTTTTAGTTGTAAGTTTTATATAGAAACGAATTTATTTATTATTTTTTTTTAATTTAAAATTAGTTTTTTCCTCAATTTTAGCAAAGCACAATGATATCTAGGGAAAAAATCATTACTCGAGTACCTAAATCGCAATTGGTAAATACGAGTGGTCTCGTATTTTAAAGATATACCTAACCCAGTTTGTGTAGCTTGTGGAATTTTTAAAAATACGCGTTTGAAACTATCGAAACGTAGTATTATGTACAATCAGATGCGATAAAAATGTCCCTCGACCGAGTTGCGACAAGACAACGTACGTTTTGTTAATGAAATAGATGACAGGAACATTTTCGTAGCATCTGAATGCAACCCGAATGCAAATGATATTTGATCGATAGTTACGGGAAACTTGGTCGCATTACGGATAAAATGCCTAACTAAACGCTTCCCTAAGAAAGAACGTAAAGCTAATTCTGGAACTACCATCTTGAAAGACTAACGCCAGAAAATTAACATCGTCCATCGATTGCGTATCAACGATATTCGGGCGCGTAAAACAATTTTAGACCAGTAAAGCTTCATTATTAACAATGAAAGTTTATAACATTTCTCCGGGACAGAAGTAAAATTACGTGCAAGTCCAACGGCCAGAATGTGAGGTTAGTTCGGCTTAATCGGCACTATAACGTTTGCGGTCTATATTATACACTACTATAATAAAATATAATAAGTTCTTATGTACGAGTAGAGGCCATTAACGGAAGACTCAAGTATACCACCATCCATCTACAAATTCTATACGCAATCGACTCCGATATTCGCCTCGATGGAGCGTGAATGCTATATTTGGTCGATAGCGGTTCTTGATTATATCATTGGTATATCCGCATTCTATAAATTAAATGTATTGAAAAAAATTCGAGCAAGTTTTCTATTCGATAATATTATATTTTAAGTAAGTAGGTCGTTTACGGCAAGACATAAACAGTATAAAAGAAAAATTTTATATCCTTCAGTTAGAAAGTCTGAAATAAATTGATAAAAAATTCTACTTTAGATGTATCTATCTTATTTAGGATGATCTCGCGCAGTGTTAGGGGCCTTTATCCAAATTTGTGTTTGTTCTGAGTGCTATGAAAAATGATACATAGTAGTATATTTTCTAAACTAACAATAAGATAAAATATATTTTATCCATTTCTTTTTGGTCCTTTTTTAAATTATACTTATATATATTTTTCGTTAAAACTTAATTAAATGTAATTTCATTCGAATAGTAAAATTCGACAAAGACTGATGAACAATCAAGATTTGAACTGGTAAAGTATAGGTAATCTTATGAATAATGAAAACGATAAGTCGATCTCTCTTTCCCATAGGAAACGCACATTACTTATTCTTGTCGTGAATTTATTAGAGTAACGATTCGCTAATAGATTTAAAAAAATATATTCATCAAATTCGAGAACGAAACCGAATCACGAAGCCGATCTTTTTACACAACATAAGATAAAAAACTATTAACAACAATAATTTATTAGTCAACAAACACGATTGTTATACCTAACACTTACACTAACGTCAGATAAGCAATTAGGCACGTTAATTCGTATTAATCGACGACATCGAGTGGCGAATACCTACCCACAAAATACACAAATGAGACGTTAAATTTAATTTCTATTTTATTTTATTTTTCAAGGAAAGACTCCACATTACTATATCATCCTTTGTAAAGTCGCAGAATTTTATTTATCGCCATAAACAGGGCCCATTTCGGACGTCTTAAATTTTCATCAAAATTTCCCCCTTTATTTTACTTAAACGTAATTTTCTTTAATACGCCAGTGGTCGCGATTCTATTTCTCCTAAAAATCGGCCTTTCTTAATCAAAAAAGTTTTTCCGAATATCGCAGCTACACCAGCCATCTATATTAACCACAAAAGTAATAAATATAACGTCCTTTTTTTTTTCGTTTACTCTTCATATTGGCCATTCCATTTTAAAACCCCGTCGTACTAGTTATTGCGAATCGGAAGAACAGTAAAATAGCGGAAGATAAAATAAATTGTCGTAGGCGTAAGTGTCTCGTAAAAAGTTCTCGGTGCTTACGGTACCGTTTATAAAGCCTCTCGATGAATTCCATTGTATGATTTGTACTATGCAAATACTTTGGCGAATTTTTAGGCTCGAGACGCATTTTAAAATCGATTATAAATTTCGAGAACGAAGTAAGTTTCAAAGTTTTGTCTTTATGAAACATATTAAAGCTTTAATAGAAAGGCAAGTTATGGCAAAAAGAAATTTAAACTTGTCGGATTAAGCTGAATTTTTTTTTTACTTGCACCCTTTTATTAACCAGCTGTGCAGAAATAAGCAGTGAATAAAACCATTCATGCTGAGACGTTTTTCAAGGCGATTACACTATGACAGCATGTTCTGCGGTTCAATTTTTAGATGAGAAAACCATAAATCTCCTCGCCCGTTTATTATTTAATATCTCATCCAGCAGTTTTTAAGCTCTATATCAGGGAAAGTTAGGATAATTTCACAATGAATAAAGTAAATTTAAATTTTACGTTGAAAGTTTATAATGTACGTCTACATTAAGTAAATTTAATTTATTATTTATGTTTTGCGATGCGAATTGGTTTTTGTATAGAAATTATACGGTACAAAAGGTGACGTTAAAAAATAAATTGTTTACTACTAGTACAACCGTATTAGGCTACATAATTAGCAAAATTACTAATTAATAGAGCGTTCGTAATTACATGTCCCGGACACACGGTGTGGCCATAGTCCTTTGCATTCTAATGCTCGGCTTAAAAGCTTTTTGGGTCAAGCAAGGTCCAAGACTCGCGGTTTGGGGGTGATATGGAGGGCGACAGTTCGCTGGTCGAAAGGGGGTCAACTCTAATGGATGTGTGACCGCAACTCAGCATCGATCCGAGATCTATATCTAGATTGAAGAGGTGTTTATACTTTGGTGCATACGGTTAATTGTAAATAATGCCCCTTTAATGTAATAACTGCCCACTTTAAAATAATAGCGCGTTTAATGCAAAATTAACAGCGGACTTAATTAAGTATCTATAAATTGTGAGGCTAAGCCTTGAACAAAATTTGGAAAATTCTATTTGTAATACCATCATCGCGGCTATTCCTATATTTACTGAATTGATTGCTTAGGAAGCACAGATTTGATAGCATTCATCCTGATTTACACAAACGAATGTGACAGAAAGCCCTAAACAAATGACCTATAATATATTTCTTTTATTTGATGAAAAAATTTTGATTTCGTTTCCTCTCGACTATATGTAATCAAATAACAGCTTATATACGTACACCACATAAGCACAAAAGCCACGATTTCTCAATATTCGATTGGAGTCAATTAATTATTTATTAAGAACGAACGACTCAATTCTAAAGTTCCTAAAGATTACTTTTACGGTTTATAAATATTTTGGTGTGTACAGGACGACGTCTTCTAACATTTAAAGATATTTACATTATTCAACCCAACAAATTTTTTAATTGCACAGATTGTACAGACCTATACAATTTTTTGTATTTATTTACGTTACATTTTGTTTTGGTAATTTGTTAATTATGAAGTCAATTAGATGTACGTGCGATGTTTTCGTCTGTCGACATGTTGGTTGTGTTTTTTAACGTCCCTCAGGCGACGTAGCATTTTAGATTGACTACATGATGAGGGTGAAATTTCCATTCCTGATGAAAACAGGTGATGTCTTGGTTATTTTTTAATTGTGTTCATTTGCTTTATTGTACGATTTTGAAATTATCACCGAATAAAACCTAATCGTTGTAGTTCTTGTTTGTATTTATTATTCAAATATAGTAGTTGCTTTAATAGGTAAACCTTTTCGGGAATCTAATTGACATGTAATCGATTGTATGAATTCTGATAATTTGTTCTTTAGTGAGAAAGCGCCCGTAAAGCTTTTTGTGATATAGGGTGTAAATGCTATTAGTGTATTAAAGTCCATTTAAAATTAAATTCAAGTTGTTATATAAATAGAGCACCTTTCTCAGCTTTGATTGCTTGTTAACACTCACGATAACAACCTTATTGTTATGACCGTCCGATCGTGTTATCGTTTTAAACGTGGACGTTAACATCTTATCGTCGTGGAAGTTAAACGAAAACTAAAGCTACATTTTTTCTTAAAAATATATTTTAATGTATTGAAATGCGAAACACGAAAACTGAAAGATTGAAATCTGTCACAGAAACAAATTAGATTTTTTAATAAAACCATGTAAAGGAATCAAAAGGGAAAACAATAGAAAATAACATGAAATGCTTAATAATACCTAAATAAAATAGATTGGAATTCTTTTTTAAAACCTATTTTCTAAGTAAGAAATTTCTTGCTAGAAAAGTAATAAGAGTAATACATCGAAAGCGTTCTAGCAAAAATGTAATTCTACGAAATTGTTAATTACGTAATAAGTGTACCTGCATTTTTAAAAGTTCAAATTATTTTGCAACTTCGTAATTCCATTTACAGCTGCTATATCCTACCAATTAGAACATTACGTTACAAATTAATTTACATTTTTTAACGACAGGAACGACTAGAATCATCGTAATACGTGTTTACAATACTAATACAGCAAGCAACGTGAATGACAATTGGAAACATTACCGTCGAGAGTATAATGTTTATTCATTGTCATCAGGTTTGTAACACTTCGTGCGCGATAACCTATACAATATGAAAATTCGTTGATAAACAACGTTCGTTGTTATTTGTAATTTTGATCGTATAGGTAGATCGAAATTCGATACAAAATTTTATCGCAATTACAAAAGTTTATTTGAATCGAATGCGGTGTTAACCTATTTTTATGGTAATTCTCTACATTATTAATAGTTAATCTTTATTATTAATAGTTAATTAGTATTCTTAATATATTCACTTCCGTTACTATGTATGTGCATTACCTAAACTCATATTATTTTATAAAAAAAGGTTGCCATAAAACTTGAAAACTTACAAAAACAGCAAAAGATGATTTTCAAAATATGTACCTATCCATAATTTATGAACTTCGTAGTTCTATAAACCTATCTAGACTTTTTTCATAATCTTAATATTAAAAAAAAAACATTAAAAAGAGCTTTTTGTTATAAAGATAATTCTTTTATTAAGAATTTGAGAGAATTTCATTCTAGACTGGCAATGATTAATGTCTTTTTGATAATACGCAATATTCAGATAAGATTTCTTTACATAAAAACCCTTAGATATTTGACAGCGTCGCGTCGTCGTGATTCCACATTATTTCTGTGGTGCCGAATATGTATTTAGAAAATTAACAGTTCTTTCTCATGTAAATTTATATCGCGTTTAGAATGATTACAAAAAAAATCAGCTGAGCCGTGAAATTTTAAAGCTGCTTCGTTTATGTGAAAATCTTGGAAAATAAAAGCTATATTAAAAGTACCTATGAGTATAATTAATAATAAGTAAGTCTCGCAGTTAGTAACACGATTCGATAATTTTTATAGAGAAATACGAGGCAAAATAATACGAGGGAAATAAAAATGTTGTTAAGCGCGCAAAAAATATTTCCCAATCGGAAATCAAACATTTTCTAAACTAAAATAAAATAATGCCGTATTATTGATAATACGTTAGTTTCGTAGAATAAAGAAATCAACAAATTTTTTTGAACGTACATAGAAAGCAAACAAATGCCAAACACTTTTAAACAAAATTATTTGACGTTGTATTAAATGTACATTGAAATGTAAAGTTATAGAGTTAAACTTAAGATCTAAAGTATTACGTTAACGTTAACGCTAAAGTTAACGGAAGTACTTACTATAATAGATATTTTAAAACGCAGTAACGAAATAGAAACTAATAAATCCTTATAAAGTTTTAAAAAGACATTCTTATCGTTAGTAGACGCAGGCGCCAGCTCATATTTTAAAAATTCTCCTATAAGAGTAGGTAACTACCTTATTTTATTAATACTTCGAGTCCTGGAACGATGTGAAAAGTCGATTTAGAAATAGGGCAAATCAAGCTGAATGGATTACTAAAATTGTAGTGGAAGAAACTGCGCTTATTGCCACATAGAAAAATTATAGACTTGCAAGCTATATTTCGTACGTAAAATACGTTTTATTATTTCTTTACGCACGTAATAGTCAGTAAAAGGGTAATTGGAAACAACTAATGTAGTAGGTATGTACATTATAAAATTTATAAAGTAAAGAAGGTAGACTTCAATATTTGATTAACGGCGATGTTTTTGTTTTGTGGAAAATAAGTTCGAATTAAAGTTAACGTTCCTAAATCTTCTTCATTTACCTATCCTTTTCGTTCTTATAATTTACGGCAAAACGGGCATTTCTTGGAGTGTAGAGTGAACCTTCGATTGACTTAGGATTTGAATTTCCTTAGCGGGAACCTTCCATAACTGCTCCGACACTTGTTTGTTTTATCTTTAAGTAAATCGTAGTTTGTTCGAGTCGGCAATACAAAGTGTATTTCGTACAATTAACAAGAACAAACCGGTTCAGGTTATGCGTGCAAATTGGTTCCTTTCTTAGATCGTTTGAGTTACAGTTAATTAAACTAGTAGAACTGCTTCTCAATTCTAAATTAACCGTAAACATTCATGACAGAATGGGGGAGGTTCTATTATAATTCAGAGCCATTGCAGAATCGTCTGTAAACGGCGACATCATAGAAAGTCCTTATTGGCATTCTATTAAGGTGAAGTGGCAATCACAAGGCAATCTACTGCATACACCTAAATAATGGTTGAAGGCAACGCTTTATTAAACACATTGATTAAACACGCCGGACGTTGTTATTAGGATTGCAAATCAAACTAATCAATACCGGCTGCGCCTTTTCTACAGATAATTACGTATAATTTCGGGGAACAATCGAAATTCACTTTTTCATTAGTTTTACTCGACATAAAATCTTTAATTTCGATTATAAATTCTTTCGCTTGGACAGGCAATTGACGTTATGTGTGCTTACTGAATAATATATTCAAAACAACGCATTTCAAAGTTGTCGCGAAAGAACCGCGATTATAGATAATTAATAATAAACCTACCTAAATATGTTATTTACATCGCATAGGTCCGTAATTAAATATGGTAAACCCGGAGGATTATGTTACTAGGTGCTCTTATCAAAGTAATACAGAAATTTAATCGTTAGGTAAGAATACTTACAAGGAAGGTATCCCAGGCGTTCCCTTCCTATTTAGTTCATTTTTGGATATGTTACAGTTTAGACTAAAAACTAAGCGAGGCGTTGTTTTATCCGCTGACGCGTCGACTTTTAAGGGGTGAAACTGTCTCCCGAAAATTGGACTGTCAAGCGTCGATTTCATTGTTTCATATAAGGCTAAATTTAGCTTAAAAAGCTCGACAAATACATATAGTACACATAAGTTCAAAATAAAATTGACGTGTTCTTGCAATTTCCCCGAAAAGTAATCTTAAATGCTTAAAAAAAAAACGTTTTTAGCGAATTTTCATACGAAATAAAGCTCTTGCGATCTGCTTAGTAACGGGGCCCCGTGGAGTCACTTTGTATTTCTGCCTATCGTGACCAATAGATCACAAACACACACGTTCTTCATTTTGGCGGATCATAGGTACAGCGATCGGGATAAAGTTGAATGACGCAAATGGAAAACTGTTTTATTTTAAATTTTTCAAAAAATTTTATTCTACGTAAAAATCTCTGCACAGTTCCAAATTCAAAATATCTACACACGTCACAATTTGAATATGGTCTTTCGTATGCGAGAGACGTTAAAAAAATATAAGATCGGCTCAAGAGTAAAGCACGTAAAATACACAAAAATGTTATTTGGAAAAGTTGGAATACGAAGTCGTAATCCCTTGTTTCGTTAATATTTTTGTTTACATTTTAGTGTGTCTAGCTCATTAAAAACAACATCGCAAATGTTCGCGTCTCGTTAGTTATGGCTTAACAGCTTCTATCGAAACATCGTTACAAATCGATAAATTTAGACAAAGAAGTAATCCTCAAAATAAATTGTATTATCGAGTTTTGCAGTTTTTCGCTTTATCATTAAAGACATTATAGTCAAGGGTAAGATGTTTATATCGTAAAAATTACCTATGCTGGCGAAACTTATAATCGAAGGGCGAACAAGTGACAATGTCTTGAGAAGTCGAGATTTTTTATTAGAAATATAGTAAATGGCAAATGTTTGCAAATATTAAGCAAAGTGGGAAACGCAATGCTTTTTTACAGCATAAGAACTGAATATGAAAAATGAACAACTTGTAATGTTTGTGATCTAGGGGCCGAGTTAAGAAAAAATACAAACCGGCTCCACTGGGGCCAGTCACCAAACAGATCGCAACAGCTTTACTTCCTATGGAAATTCGTTAAAAGCGTTTTATTTTTTTTAAAAAGGTTATTTGCCCCTTTTAATATTGCTTTTCGGGAAAACGCAAAAACATACGTCAACTTTATTTTGAACTTACGTGTAGGTACTATCTGTATATCTTTTGCATGTTTTTATTTAAGCTAAATTTAGCTTTATTTGACCAATTTTTTCAATAATTCTAATCATATTTGGGGGCGGTTTACCGCCATCAAATTTATTTATCGAATTCAAGAAATTCTGTTTTTCATTCTTTCCTTATAGGAAAACTTTTCCAGGTAGTTTCGTTAAAAACGACCTTGTTGCTTTATATGAAACAATGAAACCGACGCTTTACAGTCTCATTTTCAGGAGGTAGTTTCATCCCTTAAAAGTCGACGTCAACAGATTAAAAAAAGCGCGTGTCGCTTTGTTTCTAGTCTACTATAAAATATTCAAAAATTAACTAAATCGGAGGGGGACACCTGGGATGCAGGTGTAATAAATGTGTATTTAATAACTGTCATCGTCATCTAGTCGCCAACACTAACGGTACAGTGTGTTTAGCATACACAAAAATATACTATTGTAGATAGGTAGGTACGCAATAATAGATCTCCGACTTGATCATTTTTTTTTTGCGAATTCTACATCAAATATTAAAGTTCCACAATATTAGAACACAATTCAGGCTTTTTCCGAACGCTTTCGTCAAAAATGTAGGTATTAATAATGTTTACGTTTAATAATGGCAAGGTTAAAAGATTATAAGACGTTATTCTCTAAACAATTACTTAATTGCGATATGACGGTAATTGAGGCCGACGCAAAAATACAGAAAAATATCTCTCAAAGTAATTCTTCGTTAATAATGAAATCAATTAAAATATCGAAATCGCGGAATGTCTGATTTTAAAAGTTGGCAAATTTTATTTCCCTAATTTATGTGTGCAACCCTCGCCCATCTTGATAACTCCAAAGCCGCTTCGGAACAAATCTTAAAACAAACGATTCGAAAATTCCTGTCAAAGGATGAAGTCGTAAACGAAGTTTAACGAAGTGTCAGTTTTATATGGAAAGGTCCGTTAGTGAGGTATGTTTGTTCTCGTGTTCGAATGGGTTGTTTATATTTTTCAAGTTTTCCAGGAATAATAAAACGAGACGCGAAACTGTTAACCTTGAAAACTTGTACGTAGTTACCTAATTATGATAAATCGTCGAATCGAACTGCTTTTATTTTAACAGAATAATTAATAGTTAAAGAGCTTTAAATAGGTATAGATAATTAATTTGAAATGTTATTCTGATTGCCGTTTCGTCACTTTAATATTTGTGGTGGGAGGACGCGCTTCAGACGAATGCCGCAACATCTCTGGAGCACTATTGTTAGATTTCGAATTTCCTGCATATCTACTCCAAGTCACAGTATATAATAATATCGTCTTCTTTTCGATCAGCAGAGTATAAACTACTGACAAGTGTCTGAGGGTTGGGTTTATCTCAGCATGACGTGACGTTCGTCGTCTGTAAGATAAGAAAATTTAAGAGAATAAGGGCATTACCTTCCCTTAAACTTCCTTATCCTTAAAGTTACTTAAGGGAAGTTTGTTGCGTTGCATAAATTAACATACCTAAATTCTAATTTTTATAAACTTCAGAACAACTTCAACTTGATTGAATTAAGAGTCAGTCCTATCTACTTCAATTTTATAATTTTTTTTAGCCTATCTTATGAAAATTTCGATTGAATGCATTTAACGAAACTATAATTTTTTTATTGTTGTTTGTAATGTGGCCGGACAAGTTATTCTTACTTGTTTTAAAAAAGATTCTCGTCGTTTTACGAGTTAAATTATTTGAATTTGACGTGCGCAGTATGAGCTTTCTGAAAATTTTAAAGCTATATTGTTACTGACAGTCCTAAAAGTTAGAAGTTTTGATTCCAAATGTAACAAAATACGGCTAGGAGAAGTGCAATATTATTAATTTCGTTAAATAATTAAGTAATACGATTTGAAAAAGCTACAACTGGCTATTTTTTTAAAAAAAAGGAAAGATCGACATGCAAAAGTTTGAAATTATCGTTGGTTTAGATTGTTTAGGTTAAGATTGTTTAGAACATATTATTACAGCTGGGAATTTAGCTCACATCAGACAAATTCCTACGACATTCTAACTTTATTCAATCTAATACCGAGATTAAATTATTATACACTTTGTTTCATTCTAAGTAATTACCTAACTCGACAACTATTCCAAATAATCAACTATCTTCTAACTATTAATATCGACGATAGTTTTAATACTAACAATCGACTTATATTATTATTCCAATTATTATTATAATAAAGTAATTTATCAAATTAACCTATTATCAAAAACGAAACGTAACCAAAACGTATTACTACTATATTTTAAGAACGTCAACCTGTTACAGAGAAATTGATACGAATTTATAAAAATAAAATAAAGGGTTCTACATTACCTATACCAAAATGTTCGGATAAATGCATAGTTACCTTGGAAAGGGAAAATAATATGTATGCAAATCACTATAGCGATAAATCATGCGTCGTTCGCAAGATACCTGACAATAAGTAACATGAATTGCTTTACACATGTGCCTACACATCTCAAGTTTAAATGGTATTTTAACTCTCCACTTTAATCATTAAAAAAAAATTAACATTTAGGTTTTAAAGAAGCGAATCTCACGACACTTTAAATTATTAAAAAAGGGCGCTTCTAAACGTCGCCGCCGAAAAGCGTGGGAATAAAGAACGACATCGGGTGTAAATTATTTCGTTTTATCCAAAATTAAGTCAAATAAATCTTGTACAAATAATAGGTATGACTGTTTAATATTTTTTACAGGACGAATGGAGATTTTAAACGTCGCATTCCTACTTATTGTTAAATAAAATGAATTTGAACGTTTTTAGATATCAATAATTTTACTTCAGTAGATAAATACGAGCAGAATATTAACTTCATTGCACAGTGGGGCGAGATACCGTAAAACGTGGCAGAAACTATTTTGATTTATGTAACTGTTTTAACTATTTGAATAAATATAGATCATTTATAATATTTTACAAGTTTTATTTTAAAATTAAATGTAGATAAAGGGCTTAAAAAAAGTTAAAATAAAAATACCCCGTAATAATTGTATCTTATAGAAAATATGATCGCGTGACATTGATTGGTTATCACATATGTTGTAATTTAGGACCTGCTTTAGAAAAAATGTAATACGTAAAAAGTTATATAACGGTCAGTTTTTGATCTAAAGTCAAACACGAGCTGTGATGGGCGAGTAGATATTGTTTGAGAACAATGTTTTTCGAACATTTCATAGTAAACCATTATTTTTATTGATCACAAACGAAATGTCATAAATATTTTTTATACATATAAATTCATATATAGGGTGTCTCTGAAATTGGGTTTATTGAACTAAAAATTTCATCGCAGTAGGAAAAAATGTATTGCTTGTAGAATATTCGACTTATTTTGAAAACAAAGTTTATCAAGCAAAAAAATTACATTTTTTATATAACGTACGTACTCAAAAAACTATCTTACTAAAAAATCAAAAATATTACTGCTATTAAACTGTTCAAAAACTTTCACAAAACAAACTCTTACAAAATCTTCGTAAATAATTTTAAAAATAAATTGAATTAAATTAAATTAATAATTGAATAAAAGATGGCCTAATTAAAGGAAACAGAGAAAACAGAAAATGTTTCTTCTTCTTCATTAAGTAAACTATTCAGGTATGTTTTTCTATTGTAATTAAACTAATCTAATCGTAAAATTAAAATAAAATTACAGTTACAATAGAAAAAAAGTGTAGTTTAGTCGTCTGATGAAAAAGAAACACTTTCTGTTTCCTCTTCTTCGGGAGACGATTCATTTGTATATCGAAAAATATTTGTTTCCCCAAGCATATATAAAACATCTGTATAAAATTGCTTCAACTTGTTTTGTGGGAAACTAAACAGTTTACTAATTCAGCGATTTTAGAACACTGACAAAAAACATGTAAAATTTTTGAAGTTTTTCGCCTTTCTGCTACTTCTACAATTGAAGATGAATACAGAAGAATGGAAAGTTACTTTAAAATATTCGAAATATCGGTCGAAGTTTACTTAAATTATTTTGCAATAAACACAGAGTCGGCTGTAAGCTTTGTCTTATAGGCCATTATCTTCTAATGTCGCAAAAAGTCGCAGTATTTTTTTTTATTACGCAGTAGCTGTATGTATTAGCTATTATTCTACGCAAAAAAAGTAACCTGTACAGCTTGATAGTAAACTAAAAGTCAACGACAAGTTGATTTAGTGACATGAAGGAAATGAAATTTAATTACAAAAATAGATTAATTATAATAAACAAAATTAGGCAGGTTAATGAACAATAACTTATTAAATAAGTTTATGTACCTTAAACTTCGCATCCATCTCGATTTCGACTAACTTTTGTATTAATTATCTATATAAAACTAAACGAAGAACAGAACAACTATTTTGACGTGTAATAAACAATTCATACGAGTTTATCGGAGTTGCCAGTTTTGCCTGTATTACACGGAAATATGTGATGATAGCAGCAATTGCTTAATCGTATAACATCCATAGATGATTAAGCTATTATAAAATATGAGTTAAATAAGTAAATGTGATATTTCAATTTTTGACTTTCTGCCACGTTTTACGATATTCCGCCCCACTGTGCATTGGTTTGATTACGTATAGCTTTCTAACATTAGGAACAGTAAAACAGAGTTCAACAAGTATTTAATAACAGGACAAACTACGTCTTAAATGCATATGTAAGTACTTACGTTAGTTTTGTTCTATTAAACTTATTCTTAGTAGGTAACTTACTCAAATAGTTCCTGAATTAGACATAGCCAACCTCTGGCTGTATATAATACAATATGCGGGTGTCTTATACATAATTAAAACTGTCATATACCTAAACGTTGTCTATAGCTTATCCAAACCTATATGATATTCACGTCATCAATACAAGGTTTCTAAATGATGACGTTTCACGCAGTGCTGTCACCTCGAACCTCGTACTTTTTACAGTTCTAATAAATTGTAGTCTTTTTTTAATACCATCTAATATGTGCGCAAGTAAATTATCTATAGAATATGTCACTTTCCATAGTTTAAACCGAATTACAAATAAACAATCTAGTAAATTTTTGTTGATGACGTGAACATTATATAGGTTTGGATAAACTATAGCACGAAGTATCGCATCGACCGAAATAATATTATTCAGAAGACTTTTTATAAAAGTTACTAATATGTATTGCTATGATACGGGAGACCAACAATAAAAATACGAGAAAATTAAAAAAAAAGAGATCAAGGAGACAGTTGAAATGAAGGGAGTTTGATAGTAAATTTGATAAGAAATGTTAGAAAATTAAAAATATTAAGAAAAGTTAAAAAAATGTTATGTAAAACGGGCAATAAGGAAGAAAACAGTGTATGAATAAAGCATAAAGGATAAATAAAATGTAAATAGTGTAATAATAAAAAGTTAATAGAAGAAGTAAAAGATATCCTCAAACAAGAGGAAAATTTGGAAGAGTCCGTAACGATGGAGCCAGAAGAATATCGGCGAGAATTCGTGAGAGCCGGCGAAGAATTAAAAAGCAGCGAAAAGGTTGTTTGGATGGAATGGGGGATGTTGGTGCTAAACAAAATGGACAAGGAAAAGAGAAGGACAAAAAGAGGGTGAGGGTTGCTGTGTAAGGGTAGAGACCGATTAAATAGAGAACCGAAAGGGGAAAAGAAGAGTTGCACGGGTAGTTAATTGTGGGGTTAGATTAAAGTTAGGTTAAGAACGTTATAAATGGTATAATTAGTTAAAATAAATATAAATAAAATAATAATAATAAATAAATACAACGTGGGGCTGTAGCAAATTAAAATGGCGCCCAACGTGGGGCTGTAACAGTATGTTACTTACAATTAGTAAATTCTAGACTTACGTTTTATGTTTTGACCGTTTTTTATTGCACAGCAAACGAATCTCTATTTGCTGGAATTTGTTAATCAACCCGAAAATGTCAATGTCTGTTTTCTTGAAACGTTTAGAATTAATTGTAATTTAACCTATTAATTGTCGAAGTATCGAAAACGAAACATTTCGTAATTAACTATTTTTTTTAAATGTTTTACGGCATGAGTTACCTACGTTTAATTCAATGTTGGGTTTTTACTTACTTAAAAGAGTTATAATTTGAAAATTCTTCCAAAATACCTTATTTAACACGATAAGTCAATTTATTGTTTGCGGTCGCGTAGACGGTTGGTTTGAATGGTACGACTGGATGGTTAGTAATAGATACTTACCTGAAAAAAAAATAAATACATTAGTTTACATTTAATTTCTATTTTGTGGTCGAATAAACATAATAGGCGATATAAAAATTGATTAAAAACGTGAATGTCAAATAAAAACATGCTATAGAAACGTATTTCTCTAATTAGGTTTGTAAATCTAAAAATACATCAAATCGGAAAGATTCTGCGCTAGCGTTATAATGCTAAAAAAGAATCGGATGTATCTACAAGTAAAATATGTAAATTCTATTTAAAAAAAAATACCCACATCATTTCGCTGCTTGGTCATTACTTATGCCCAATTTCGTAAAAATCTAACCGCTCAAGTTGGTTGCAGCGAATCTGTGCGGAAAATAACTCCTCAAAAGAGCGCGTTTTTCTAAATTTTTAGATAAGTATTTATAGAAATTCTAGAAATTAACGATTTTTGCGTGTCCTACACGCGATCGTCACCGACCTACTTTCCTAACCAGAAAACGTTGGCACATGTTACATTAACCAATTGTTGATTACTCAGCACTGAATGGTCTACAGGGTGTTTCGTAATTCGCGCACACGGAGTGTAGTTTACGATTATTTACGATTTTTCGATCGGACCAATATTTATCTAATTTTCTAGTTAAAATGATTTTTAAAAATTCGAAAACGGGCGGAAACGGGGTCTTTATTTTTAATGTTAAATGTACAAATTAAGTGGTTAAAATCGATAAATAACAAATTTTAAAAACGAAAAAAAATGTATATGTTAAATTTATGCAAAATTAATACGTCATTTGTTCAAAATGTCGACCGTATCTGCCGCTGAACGTGCTTCTCGGCATGTTGTTGTGGTGTTCGAACCGAGTTACATAGAGGCACTTTTTATTCAATTTTTATTGTATAAAATGCTACTTTTCGTATAAGTAAATTTTCAAACACTCTATATAATTTATTCGAATCTTTTTAATAAGTGATTGGTTAGTTAAATCTTAAACCAACGGCGAACTTTCCTTTATGAAATCGAGCGTTAATGGTTTAATTTAAACTATGTAGAGCGTATTCGTGTTAGACATGTTATTTGCTATACAAAATGGTCATTAATGGCCAAAAGTTTTAAGTGTCACTTTTATTCGAAGTTGATATTCAAATTTGTTTAATAAATTATTTAGAACGACATGGGACGTTCACGATTTCACCTTAAAATTATAACTAGACACGTATGTGTATTAACTTATTGTATGATCGATCGCACATACATTTATTTTTCAGTAAATTGTTAAACTAACAATTTAGATGTGTTTTCTTTGCAACAACATGAGTTCTTTAAATTCGCGTATTTAAAACGATCGATTTCAAATCGAAATCTTTTACACCGTATTTATTTGAACCTATCCTATAAAAGATATTTACTTTGTCGAATATGGCACCCCATTGCCTGTTCCGAAACGTTCACCTGAAGACCGTTATTAGATCATTACTGCCGTTGGTCTGGAGAGAACCGCCTATCCTTTACACGATAGCAAGTTACACAACGACGCTTTAAACCTAATGAGAAGAGCAGCAGGAGGGTGGGTTCCGTCCCAGGACATTTGAAACGGACACTTGACTCATGCTACGGTGATTTGTTCCGTGCCAATTACTGGAAATTCCACTAGGTGGTAAACCTTGTTCAGTGTATCCTCTTTGTTTTCCATTCTAATAGAACGCATTTAAACGGCTTGGCTTGAATTAGTTAAACAATTTGTTTAGGTTGAGAAAGGTTGATTGAGTAAACAAGAATTTTGTGCATCGATGAAGTATAGAGATATGTATATCTACGCCAACTTGTAGGTACTGCCGTTTCACGCGAGGAAAATCTAACCTAACGGTCAAGAGTACCTAAAACAACGTTTAATTTAATTTTCCAATTATTAATTCGAACGTGTATCAATCTATTATAAATCCCCAAATTATAATCTATAAATTCCTAAAATACAAAATCTGCAATCTAAATCTAATAAAAAAAACATTATATTTATTAGTTTTCAAACGAATAATACCTAAATAACGTTTATTTGCTAACATTAGCTTCAAACGCGTATTCACAATACGTTTTCGTTAGCGTATATTTAATACATTCAATCAACTCATTTTTATAAACGTAGCTCCATTTAATAAAGTATGTTTTATAAAGAACGGATCGAAACAAATGGCCGCAGATATATGTAAACTGAATATGGCCCCATAAATATCTCCCCGAAATACTAGAAGCTAAAGGGCGTCACGAACTCATTTCCTCAACCGCAATTTGTTTGCTTTGTATTCAAGGCACAGCAATTTGTAATACAGCTGAGATTACAATTATTATAAAATCAAGGGTTAGAATAAAAGAGACGTTCCTTTTATTATCTTCTATCAAATTTTGTTTTAAGGTTATTCTAAGTAAACGACTGCATAAATTAGTCCTTATTGTTTTACATTGTTGCCGTAAATACATAGTATCAACGGAGAAGAAAATATATTTTTTTTAATATAAATACTAACAATTTTTCACGATACAAGCACTTTGTGTTCATGTTGATTAAAATGGGCAAAGAACTGCCGCACATTTTCCTCTCGCGTATTTCAATTCCCGTTTATTAAAACATTTATTCGGCGCAAAATTTTATTTAGTTGTATCAAACACCTTTATCTCGATGTTATCAAATTCTATAATTATAGGTTTATTATTTGTTTATCAACATTTTGCGCATTAATGTAAACGAATATTACCAAAATAATCTCTTTTATCTACCATTTTACATGTGTTAACCGTACTATAACTGTTTTATGTTATAGGTAATGTTTCGTGTAACTGTAGAATCAGCAAATTTCGATCTATCTGTAGGTACTTACCTGTATTAAACATTTTTATAGATTAAATTGGTTATTTATTTGATAGAAATAATTAGAAAGTGAATTAAAGCAATATCTTTAATGATCAAATATTTAATGAACAATACTTAAAAAGTTTAATATTAAATGGTTAGCAAATTAAAGTAGACAAAAAAGGCCATTGTAAATCAATTACGTTTATCTTTTATTATTTGAACAAAATTCGTGCTGTAGGGTATCTCAGAATTAGACGTTTAAGACGTTTAAATTTTCTCGAAAATCGTCTTTCATATAGTCTTTTAAGAATGCTTATTTTTTCATCTCCGGATTGTGCTTTTTTACACAAATTTCTTTAATAAGTACGGGGCCTGCATCGAACAATAAAAGTGTAAAACGCCAAATAACATTATAACAAAATGATGGCACGTAAAAATACGTAGAGTGCGTGGACGTAGAAATATTATTTGTAAATAAACATTGTAGGACTATAAAATTAAGATTTTTCGAGAAAACGTTGACATTTCATGGTAGATCTAAATAATTACATCTACATTTATATTTTAAACTAAAAAACTATCATACATCAGTTTAATTAGTTTTTTTAATTTATTCATAAGTATATATTTGTCGACATTTTTAATTAAACACATACCTATGTACGCAGTTAAATACAATCTAGCATTTATTAATTTCCCCCTTAATTAAACGTTCCCATTAGGTTTTCAAATAAGTAGTTAATTACTAGTAGATATTAAGGAATGTTTTTGAAGCAATTTCCATTTATACATACCTAACTGTAATTAATGTTTCAATTTTTATCAAACGATTTTATTATAACCTCCTATATGCGCGTTTACGTGTTATTCGTTCTCGCACCACCCTTGCTGCGTGAATCGGTTTGCAATTTATTACGTTTACACTCACTTAACGAAAGTAATCGCACACCGGGGAAAATTTATTATTTACGACTTGCTTGATGAAGTTTGAGATAACGAAATTTATTTTTAAAAACTAAAAGGCTAAAAATACATTGAAATCGTATATAAATGGGTTATCTACGCAGATATGTGTTGAATCCGCGGGATATGTTAAATGAAAAGTGGACATTGGACATATTTTTAAGAAATCTTTTTAAATACAGAATGAATTTTGTCTAATAAGTACTTAAATTTTGGTTTTGCCTGCAAATTTTGTTTACCTATTTAAGAAATTATTAATAATTCTGGTTTACAACAACTAGTTCACTACTTCACCATTTTGATTGTGGAGTTTCCGAAAAATGTACACCGTTTATTTTAAGAATGGTGAAGTTATTGTAGTACCACTATAGCGTCACCATAATTATTAATTATTAACCGAAATAGTTTTTATCGAGTTTCTTTAATAAATTATGGAGTCATTAATTTTTTTTTGCGTGTATAACTTAACAGAAACAAAACCGCAATGATAATGCTTAAAATACATAATATTACATTTAATAATTTTATTAAGTGCCCACATTATAAATACTATTTATCAATCACATAACGTCATTATTACAAGTTTTACTTACACTTATTACTATTTCTACAATATAAAATCGTATTTGTAATCCAAAAATAACAGGCTATTGATCAAAATTCACTAGAACCTTATTGTTTTGTAATAGGTCCAAGAATCACTCAGTAAAATCTTTCGTAATATTATGTAATAAACTGAAAAGAAGGGAAGCGTTCAAGTGCAATGGATTTAATCAATAATTAATTTACGTAAAAAAACGAATCGATCAATCAAAAGTAAAATTTCTAATTAGGCGCTAATCCTTATTTTCGTTATCCCATGAAACGCAACTCGTTAGTAATTTTTTGTCAGTGTTGCTATGTTGCTACAACAAACTGTTGCAGCACTTTAAATACATAAAACAACATAAAAATACCTACATCAATTATATCGATGGCGTTTTGCCAAAAGGACGTAACCCACACTTTTTGTGAAAATGAATTATTCTGACTATCTTTTATGCATCTAAAGCAAAGGCGCCGTCTGTTAAAATCTAGTAACAATATTTCGATTTTTTCCACCGGAAAAATTGATTTGTATTTCCGCGAAACATACCTTCTTATAGCTTATGTGACGACATAAAATGTGTTCTCCTGTAGAATTTAATTCTTGTGGGTTACGCCCTTTTGGAAAAACTGCGTTGATATTTCCTATATTATACTATAATTCAAGATAGTAGGTACTTACGTAATAATTAATATTTTTAAGTTTTTTATGGATACTTACTTTAAATTTAATAAATTAAAAATAACTTCAATAACCCCATTATTGACTTTTAGAAATAACTAGAATCTTATTAAAAAGACCGCAAGTCACCACTCACGACACAAAATATAATCAGAAAACTAAACAAACCCGCGTCAATTAAAAGACCGACGAATACTAACTATGGAATGCTTGTGCATTCGATACCTGTAAAGGTTACACAAACGTATCGATAAATCCCAAAACATTCGAACGTTATCTACCACACGTACATTTTATCAACCCGTATCGGGATCTGCTTTCGCCGATAAGTACTTATTGGAATTATATTTTTATTTAAAACAAAAATTACGTTGAAATTTGTATCGTTTTTAGTAAAAAAAAATCTATACAATAAAATTAACTTAATAATTTGTTCTAAAAATTGTTGGTTACTTCCTTAAGACTTTCTACGTGTTAGTCATAGAAATATGTACACATTTAATTAATATTTTTTTACCTAATTACGTATCTATTAATATTATACGTGTATGCAAAATAAAAATGGTATTTTTCTTGTTTTAAAATTGAAAATGTACACGAGTGCGCGTTGATGAAATGAACCGTAAAAAGTACGGTTGAAGTTGCTTATAACGTACCCGCTTATAGCGAACCTCCGGATATAACGAACCATTCTTAAAAATTCCGCCATCCAAACCCAAGATCCCTTATGAAGTTTGGTGATTATAACGAACTTTCGAATATGACGTTCGACAAAATTGTTACCGTACGTCAAAATTCGCCAGTACTGCCAGTGCACACGGGTGTTGTCATTGAAACGTTTGTATAATTCTTTTCTTAGAAAAATACGTTTATTAATTGACCCTTCCTTCTTAGCGAATATTTAAGCTTTTAAGCTTTACCGAGCAGAGAATTTTATTTGAATCGTTTTTTACGAACTTCCGGATATAACGAACTCACGTTGCGAGTCCTTTACGGTTCATTATAACCGGATTTTACCGTATATCTGTAAATTTAAGTAAATTATAAAATTAAAAAAATGTAAAATCACCGCAGTCGCCAATAATTACAGTAAATTAGCAAAAAAATATTTTTTACACCGCATAAAAATTAAATGTGAAAACTCCTTATTTATACATTTATGTGAGTAAGTGCCTACCTATATCTATTACTAAATATAGGCGATTGCTGCTGTCGACCCCATTTCAATTAATAATTGTGACGCCTAAGCGCAATTTTTACAACTTTTACGGTTCACGTGTAATTTTGAAATCTTAGCATTTCCATTTGTATTGTGGATTGGTGTACGCCAATTCAGTGGAACGTCGTTCGTGTGCATGGCGTGACCCTAGAATTGAAAGACGTCTCCATTGTCCTTTGCACAAAAGAGCGCGGATTATCCTGAAGCCGCACGCAACCATCTCAAGCGTAATCCTGATACTAAGTCTGCAGGTATAATGCTCTCTAATACTACCGACTGTTATTTATAACTTTGAAAGGTGCTTTCTTCCCTATTTACTAGAACTTCAAATGAGAATTAACCCTATGCGTCGCTTTCCACCTGTTAAATATGAAACGAGCCTCCGTCTCGATGTGTTAAATAAAGAGCTTACTGTTAAGTAGGAAAAGCACCGGAATTTTATAACAAAGACAGACTGGATATGTTATTTCGTGATAGATACTACATACTCGCAGTTTAATAAGTAAAAAGTAAATATAATATTGTTCGATCGTGAAAAACCATTCGTTTGCTTATCATTGTACGATATTTTCTTATGGGGATTTTACGTTTTCGTGTTTTCTAATTAAATAATAATTTATTGGAAAATATTAGTAGATCTCATAACAGTTAATTCGAACACCGCCAAGCGATGTAGAGTCTTTGAAACTCATCAGCGCAGTCAACGCTCCCTCCGTTATAGTAATCAAGTACTTCGGAACAACTTTCATTTACTATACACAACGCACTACAAAATCAAATTAAATCAAGATTGCTTAATGTTCATGGTCTAAGTAACAAATGAAGTAAGTGTGCGTTATATTTCTACATTTCCGTTGCTCTGGAAATATTAATATAAACTATTACCGCTATTATTCATTCCGTTAAGTATACATTCTACAAAGTTTCGTTTTTATGCAGATTCATTATGTTTTAAATGTAAACGTTCGAAAAAATTAAACCTTTTACTGAAATCATGTGTCTAATTTATCTTCGTGAAAAGTAGGCCTGTTTATTTCAAACGGTTTTTACTCGTCTAAAAGTTTATTTTTATAAAAGTTGGACTTTCGTATCGTTTAATAAATACAAACGTAAGTACATATATTGTCGATGTTTTTTTCGATTTGAAAACATTTCAGTTTTGATAAGTAAAAGGGTAGGTGGTTTTTATAAATGTTTACATCGTTTTTTTGAAGTACGATACAAATAGGTAAATACGATGCATTCGCTGAAGTATAATAGTCGAATATACAGAGGGTGTTAGAAAAAATGTTAAAAATATTAAAGGCATATAGTACGATCGAAAACGAGTTAAAAAGTCTTAATATATACGGGTCCGCATATTAAATAGGTATACCTAAACTAATATATATTGATTTTGTTTGGTTTTTAAGCGATTTAGTAGGTAAATATATTCGAAATTTCCTTCTTTTATAAAATATCAACACAGAATCTTCATCTTCTCTGGAACGAACTCTGGCATTCATTCAAAAAAGCGAAATTTCACTCGAATCGTTTCGCAAAAATGGCATTTTTGAGTTACAAAAGTACCTTATTATTTACAACTCGTTGCTGCAGTAAACGAGCGCAACATTTAGCGTGATTCAAAGAGTTTTAGAAAAAGTTTAGAAAGTCGCTCTTATATCGAAAACGGTTGATTTGCGGACCCACGCACGTTAAGACTTTTTAACGCCCTATATAACAGAGAAATAGAAATTTTGGATCGATACCTATACGAAAAAAATTCTTTCGCCCATATTTTCCCATAATTAACTTAATTTGTTGATATACCTATCGAACAAGTAAGCGTGTTTTCAGCGAATCATTTGTTAAAATAGATACAGTACGGAATGTACACTATAATTTTGCAGTCTTAATTAAATGTTATGGTGTATGGGTTCATTACGATAGCGGTTTAATTATACGTTATTGGTTGGCATTTTCAGTCTATAATTATGAGTATAAATAGCGAACGAAAGACTGAGAAATTGGAACTACATAAGATTGCATCACGTGGTTAATTTCCAGTAAATTTAATTTCTGAATTGAAATATGTAATAAAAAAAATGGGTATAAATGTTAAACTACGAGGCAGGCGTCCATTTTAAATGGCCATAACATAATACTCCTAGTTGTTTTATTTATGTTTTTGATGAAAATTCACCGTACGCGAAAATATTGTTTTGTTAGTTCAAAATAATATTACGTGAACTGAAAATGTTTTTCTAATAGGTATTTGGGAAGCCAGTGTGTTAAATAATATATAAGAACAATATAAGTACACATAAACTGTACCAAATAACATTTATAAAAACATATGCGTTTGTATATTTACGTATACCTACTGCCTATATCGCGAATTACAAATTTAAATTAAGCACCCATACAGAGTATGATAAATAATACGTTTCTTGTGCGGCATAAACACATTAACGAAATTTTACATGCAAGGGTTTCATTAATTTTAATTTAGAATAAAAAAGACCATATATTTGAAACGTTTCCACTTCACATTTTCATGCTTTCTTTATAAAAAAGATAGTGTCGGTACTGAAGGGCTAGAAAATATTGGGCACCACCTTCGAAATATTTAGTCATTCCTTATCGAGTAGATATTTTGAATTCATAATAAATTTTAATCTGCTTAAAGCGCACTTATCTTTACAAAACTAAACGACAAACTTCGCGTCGTATATTAAATGAACTGAATTTGAAAGAAGATGTAGTGTATTGTGTAAAGTTTTGTATTTTGGAATGGATCTTAAATCTACTTTATCACTTACTGCCGACTAAAGAGTAGAAAACTAATATCGAAACGATTAAGATAACTTATCAGATGATTAAAATCTATTTCAATTTGGATACGTTTCTGTTAAAATAATCAGGTTCAATCGTAAGTTAAAGTATAGGTAAAGTTATAAAATTTACTCGTTTGTTTCATGCAAGAAGAATGCTTATATAGGCACCTTAATTATTTTTTAAGTTTAACTGCAATAGGTAAATAAATTTTAACCGAAACTAAAAGTAGACACAAATAATAATAAAAAAAAAACGATTTATAGTAATTATAGTAACTTATATTTATCTATTTATATAGAGAAAAATCAAAGACTAAAAGGGGGATATGAAATTTTAACGTCATATACTTCATCTCAACTTATGTCGATCCAAAATAGACGAAAAAGACAGTTAAAGACCAACAAACAATCGATATGCCGTTTATGAAATTACAACGCAACTGTATAATATTCTTACAAAAGAATTATTTTCAATATAAATACATTGTAGTACAAATAGTACATAATTTCATTGTCCTCGTTCCAACAATACCGTTCGATTGTAACGTCCGTTTTGTCATACATATTAGGCATAATTAAAAATAACGTTATCGTCATCAAAATCTGGATGTGGTACGGTACGTACAAAAGAGCTCGCGAAGCGTGCAAAAATAGATTTGAACGTTGTTATCAAACGTTGATTGCCTACACTAACACGAAATTCCAGTTAGACAATAGAGTTGTTATTATATCGTAATTACTATTAGATACGAACATAGACTGACAATGAGTTCGGAAACGTACCTTATTTTCGTTTTAACTTTAAACAATTAAATTAAATAATCCAACACCTAATGTTGCTACCTTATAACGTTAATAGTTTTACCTAATTATTTTAATTAGGTACTATATTTTTTTACGAAAATCCAAGAAAAGTACAGTCCGATGCATTAATGTTGAGCCCTGGATCAAAGCGACTCGACTACGGGCCGGAGTGGATTAATATTGAAAATTTTATAAAAGGTTTGAAAACTACTGCAAGCTGAAAATTTCATGCAAATTATGCATAAAATGTTTATACGAGGTATGTCGATGTATAGCGTTCTGAAACGAATTGTTGTTAAACACGTACAAAGGAATAAATAAATGTGCAGATAAACCAAACGTGTTGAATAGTTAGTCGATTTTTTTTTAATCTGCGCTCGTACCTAACCGAATAAAACCAGACAAGGCTTTAGGTGAAACAAAAATGGAAAAATTCTTCCAGAAATAAACGAGAGATAAACAAATGAATTTTTAGAGAAAAAGAAATCGATTCTTTATAATTATAAATAAATGTTATCGAGTTCCACTGATACCTAATATGATATCGGATAGGTATCTGACACTTTACTTCGTTTTTCGTTGTTCTAAACGTGCACTTAAGACACTTTCATACGGCCCGTTAGTCTGAAACTGTATTATTTCAATCATATCGTATTTCATATCGAATTATAATTTATTTTAATTACATTAAATATTAAGAATTGATGTTTTATTTGTGTTATGTTGTTGTATTTTCTAAATTTTATTTACTTGTTTACTACTGCGAAGTAAGACAGAACGTCAAAATGAAATTTCCTAACCTTGGTAAAAGTTTACCAAGGTTAGGAAATTTCATTTTGACGTTCTGTTCTCGTTTTCACGTTATCCATATTATTATGGACAAAATGAAGCGGTGCAATTTCACCAGAGAGGAGAAGCACCTTCTCACCTCACCGGTTGCAAATTATAAAAGTATAATAGAATGTAAAACCACAAACGGTACAACAAATAAAGAAAAAGATGCGGCGTGGAGTAAAATAACGTCATTATTCAACGTTCACGAGAAAAATGTGACTAGGAGTAATGATTCATTGAGGAAACAATGAAATAATATGAAACAAGAGGCGAAGAAAGACAAAGCCAAACATCGTGCAGAGTTGTACAGAACGGGCGGAGGACCATCAACAGCCAAACCAACCGATGATTCGCGATCTTTGATTCTCTTAATACGACAGTAACGAGAGTTATATTAATAACATCCACTTCCATAATAATTTTAGTAAGCAAAGTAACAAATTCTGGTGACTGTGACAGACTTGAACAATATGAGGTTATAAACATGATCTCAAGCTCTCATTATTCACATCTCAGATGTAAGCTCGACTTGACGAAGTTAAGGTCCGATTTTATGTGATGGAACTGAATTTTTCTGTCAAGTTCAGCTTGAGCTCTAAGAAGAACTCAAGACGAGGTGGTGGAACCGGGCGTAAGTCTTGCATCAAACATTAACTCGCTAATAATGAATCAAAAATAAATATAATTAAACCAAACTCAGGATCGCTACTTAGGTCGCGCACCGATAGTCGACGTTTTATTGAATTTACATAATATATTTTCCGAAACTCAAGGTTCTCGTTGAGTCACAAACTACTACAGTTTTAAGGTCAAATTCATAAACGAAACCCATTCTCATCACATACCCAAACAGTTCTGTTTTGTTTTTGTCAACCAATAAAAACAGCGGATACGAACTGTCAGTATACGCATAGCTCGACAACCAATTAAAAACTTCCGCATTTCAGTTTGAGTATGAAATTAGTTAGTATGAAGTTTCGTTTGAATTTGGACCTTACCCAAACACGAATATAACAACTGAATTATTTTACCGTATTTCTTGTTTTTAAGTTTTTTATATGGAGTGCCTGGAACAATATTGGTTTGTAAAGTGTACATGCGGACGTTCACAGCAGTGGACAATTATAAAAGTAATTTCGGCGTAAGGATTCATCATGTTCGATCGATAACATTCCAAACTATAGTCCGTTCACAAACCAGGCGAAGTTGTAAATTAAACTGACAGTGGGAACTCTTAGGCGTCCATGTTCATTTTTTATACAACATAAAATATTAATAAAAATCTTTTGTAAAATTTTCCGTTACCGAGGAATTTCTCTTTGAAACCAATATTTTTAAGAAATTCTGTACAAAGTGCACTTTCTAAATTATTTTAAATACATAGATCTATTATGATAGTAATTAGTCATGATAATATCTTTAACGGAATGTTAAAGCCGTACTAATGCAGAATAAGCTATTCCTGGAATAACTTTCATGGAAACCATCGTCTCAACAGTTCCAGTTTCAGTTCCGAGTTTGATCTGTACAATACGAGTGAAAATGAATTTATTTCGCGATTACATTCCAATTAAACGGGCGAAAAGTTGTGCGTTATCCATTAATGAAAAAATCATGGTGTTAAATTGCTATAAAACAATAAGACATATGCATATGTCAGAAATAGTGGACGATTGTGTTGAAATATGTGGTAAAATGATAGGTGTATCAAAAACAAGTATATATATATAACATATTGAAAGAAGATAAAAATAATGCCATACAGGAATCAATCGCTTCCGGTGGAAAAAAGAAAATCGAGCTGTCGAAAGACGAGAAAAACGCTATTCGGCGTAAGGTACATTCGTTTTACTTCAATAAAGAAATACCAACGTTAAACAAAGTGCTTCAAGTTATCCAAGAAGATGATGCATTACCGCAGATCGGTAGAACAACGCTTTGGAAAATATTAAAGAAACTTAATTTTTGTTGGGAAAAACCTAGCAGAAATTCCTGCCTAATCGGTAAGGCCGAAATTGTTTCGTGGAGAAGAAGATATCTTCGGGATATTAAACGTTACCGTGCAAAAGGGCGACCAATCTACTATGTAGATGAAACCTGGGTGAATGAAGGATACGCGGTGTCGAAAACGTGGCAAGACCAAAATGTAAAAACCCATCACCAGGCTGTTCAAGAAGGTTGGTCTACAGGACTTCGTCCTCCAAGTGGCAAAGGTCGTCGACTGATTATTACACACATAGAAAGTTTAAATGGTTTTCCTGATCGAGGTGATCTAATATTTGAATCGAAAAACACCGGCGATTACCATGAAGACATGAACGCAGACGTTTTCGAGGAATATTTTTCACAAATGATTACATTACTTCCTCAGGGCTCTGTTATTGTAATGGACAACGCTTCTTACCATTCGCGACTTAGCGAACGTTTGCCAACTGCTACGTGGAATAAAGAAAATATATGTAATTGGTTGCGTGACAAAAATGTTTCGTTTCAGGAAAACCTCTTGAAAAGAGAGTTGATCGCCATAGCTAATTCCGCCAAGTCTCAATATAAAAAGTATGTAATCGACGAATTAGCAGAGAAAAACGGTATTAAGATTCTTCGTCTTCCGCCATACCACTGCGAACTCAATCCAATTGAGTTAGTATGGGCTCAAGTAAAATCAGAAGTGGCTCGTAATAACACAGATTTTAAATTAAGTTCTGTGAAAATGTCATTACAAACGGCATTAAAAAATGTAACGGCTGACAACTGGAAAAAATGTATTGAACATACTGCTAAAACTGAAGACCAATTTTGGAAATTCGATAATATCATGGAAACGCTTGTAGAACCTTTAATAATTTCTGTTAATAATGATGATAGCGACAGTGATTATGATGATAACGAATAACGTGCGTGTATTTCAGTAAAATGCCCTGAACTCATTTATGTATATTTTATGCACGTATTTTGATGTCAATAAAATAACATTATAAATTTAGATAAATACAAATATATACGTGATCCAATTGAAATAATTTTATCGATGATTTAAAAAGGTATTATTCACCATTTAAAGGCATAGTTGTGATGCGTATTGCAAAAATGAGTGAAATGAGCAAGAAAAATATTAATGCTCTTATCAAAATATCTTGTTGGAAGTTGAATGATAAAATAAACTGAGCTATATTTATTAAATAATAAAATACTTTTTAAATATTTTATAATAACTCAATTATGTATGTTTATTTCACCTACAACTTTACGTAAAATTCTTATGGGACGACTATGGTAAGCCAGGTAGCAGAAAGTAAGCAATTTACTACAAGCGGTTTCTCTGTCATCTGAAACCTAAAACCGTAAATTATGCCGTTATTATAAGCAGACGCAAAATGCTAGTAGAATTTGTAAAAATTTGCATATTTGTTCGAAAATTAAAGAGCCGCTTCTATGAAAAATTAACATTACTATTTCTTTTAATTTTAGTTTACAACTTCGCCTGGTTTGTGAACGGACTATAGACACAATGCACTACATGGTATGCTTCTAATTAAATCGTAGTGGGTGACGAGGTTAGTGTGCGAGTGCTAAATACCTCTCAATGTCCTCTATTAATCCATTAAAACAGTAGAGTTTTTTTTTAAATATACATATGTAATTAATTGATTAAAAATAGCATTAAATACATACCGTAAATTAAATTTTGAATGGAAGTATTATAGTTTTGTAAATTCCTAACAAAGAAATTTTTTAAATCAAATATTTAACTATTAGTTTATGAAATTATGAATGCGTAATTTTAATAAAGTGGAAAATTAATAAGTATAGTGTCAGACGATTACTACGATTAACCAAATTTTATATACAGCTACATCTGCCAAGGACGTAACCAAAGCAGTGTATGTTGGTTGGTATATGATGTTTACCTACCGTAGAAATTACGAGAAAAACAAAATAAATCGATTGAAAACAAAAATCCCTTTTATCCAATCCTACAGGGTTTACAAGAACCTTTCCAGGGCGGGTAACCGAGACGCAATTAATTTGGTCTTAGGTCCATTCCGGGCGTACAACGACCGGTCTGTGATGACCGCAGCCGCCGCCTCATTATGTGCCGTGTACTCGAGCAATGAAGACCACTTACTCTATTTTTACGACGTCACTGTGATTTTCTACTTGGTAAAGGTATTACGAGAAAATATTGCAGATTTAAACGTTAAAGTCGGCAACTTTTGCTTGTTAGGTATTTCACATCTCGCTATAGTCAAAAAAAAAGTTAAAGAAACATATAGAAAACTTATAAAACATCATTATTATTCGATCGTGATTAAAAAGCAACATAACTATGTAGAATAATAAATAAACAAAAATTTGTGATTAGACACTTACAAGAAAGTATGTTATTTACGATTAGATACTTCCCAGCTAACAATTTTTAAATTTCGCAGCGGATTTCTATTGGTATCACATGAAAACATTTGCAGTCAGTAGCGGTGATAAATTAGGCGAAAGGAATTTTGAATTGTTTGAGTAACGAAATATTACACCTGCCGTTACATATATAAATAATTACGTCCAGTTTCACGTATTTTACCGCTTATGTTATTTTTGAACATGTTTTCATTAAAATATTATTAGTTTAATTTAATCATTTACTGCAGTACGTCACTGCCTTTGTTATTTAACCTGACATTGACGTTTATATACGAGTAGTACCAACAGAAATCCGCCGCGAAATTTAAAAATTGTTAGCTGGGCTTGAAAATCAAAATTTTTGAATCATCGGGAAGGTATAACAAAGGTATACTTCATCCAAACCTATATGCAATTCACGTCATCAATAAAAGGTTACTAGATGATGACGTTTCAGAACAGTGCTGTCACCTCGCACCTCGTATTTTGACAGTTCTAATAGTCTTCAGTTCTAGTAGTCTTTCATTATACAATCTAATATGTGTGCAAGTAAATCATCTATAGAATATGTCACTTTCCAAAGTTTAAACCGAATTACAAATATACAATTTAGTAACTTTTTGTTGATGACGTGAATTGCATATAGGTTTGGATAAGCCTTAGGTAACAATTTTTCGATTTTTAGATTTAGCTATAGCGTCCATAAATTGAAACATGAAAAGTAACTACTAATTTTATCAACGATACAAATTAAATTTCAAAATAACTTTATAAAACAAAATGAAGGCTTGCGAGACTTTATACGTCAAACTAAATGGAAATTGAAGTACTACGTAAGCGTTCAGCGTTGTCACGCGAACTTTTTTCAATAACTTTTAAAACTCGCCTGATTAAAACTGCCTGTTTTTCTCCGAAAATATCTACATAGTTTTTTTTTCACGCTTCTCTCTACATTTGAAATGATAAATACGGAGTGTAACTGAAATAACTCGAAAGCTCGGAGCTTCGTACGAATTGACCATTAAACAAGTGCAAAAATAGTACGTCAAAAATGTATTGCGGGCACAATGGCCTTTTAAAAACGTCTTACCGACTGGCCTACTTAACATACCCTACAATAAAATAAATTAAACGTGCCGATCCCATGTTGTCGACAATAATCATAACAATTAATATCAGATTTCGAATAGTACTTAAAATTTGAAATGTAATTTTCTCGAAAACTATCAATTTAAGCGACCATATTATGTTAATAAAAAAAATGTTTTAAATCATTACAGCTACCCCCACGTCCCATTAAGAAGTTTACACTTATTTTAATTACACCCATACCTAATACCTAACAATAAGCATAAAATTAATGAAAAACTAATTTTTTAAAATGAACGATGTGGAAAGTGTAGATAACTACAAAATACAAATTACTGTGTGATGTATGATGTATGCTTTAGATGTGACGGTTATTGTTTGATTATTTTCGTGATTCGACCACTAAAAAAAAATTAGACTGGCTAATTGTGGAGTCCAAAGTCATCAAATAAACAAGATAAAATTAAATACGATTCGCTCAAATTCGTTTAAATCTATACCTATACATCTCCACTTATAATTTTCAAATTAATCTACATACTTTTGAGGTCTTTCAATTTGCAGTGCTCGAAAAATTATTTCGTTACAGTAATTAATCGCCGTTATAAAACACTTGCAATTTTATTTTGCAGATTACCGTTCAATGATCATATGAAAAACATAAATTTCAAAATCACCACATATTTTATTGGTTAGTTTAGTTTTTATATTAAACTTTACTGATAACTGATTTACTGATAAACAAAATTGTAACGATTTAATAATATTATTATTAGAAAGCTACGTTTATGCTCAATATGTAAACACTATTGACCCCATAGATATCAATATCAGAAATACGAAATGCATTTCTAGTAGTAATCAAAATAAATTGATCGCTAAAAGCAGCTATTTTACAAAATTGTAATGGCGTTGAAATTAATACGTATTGTACTGGCTTTATATTGCCAAAGTATCGCTGGATTATATTTCGGTAAGTTGTTTAGCAACTAAATTTCCGTTATTTGTTTACGAGAATTATTTTGCATTATGTCGCTTCTTCTATAAATTTGTTACGCGTTACCTAATTATTCTGCTCCGCGAGTATATATAAGCTGTTCTTGGAATTGCTTTTATTAAAGTGCCTAATCAAATTGTGAATATTCAATTCAACATGCTTGTAGGTAGTTGAAATTACTTAATGGAACAGTTAGTACATACATAAGTCAGGGTACGTGTTCTAGTTGAAAAAAAATAATAGTTAAACTTTATCTTATATACCTACATATGTATCTTAAACGATTTATTTTATTTTCAGGTACAAACGAAACGGATTTTACCCCTACATATTATTCATCTAGTAACGAATCAATCGCAAGTATCGTCGAAAAAGTTCTCCCCAATAGAACAATTTGCGGTTATCAAAAGGGCGCGAGCAGAATCGTAGGGGGTACCGTAACAGCTTTAGGCGAATTTCCGTGGTTAGGTGCCATAGAATTTATTTCAAAATTTACTCGAAAAAATGCTGGCGTTCAATGCGGAGGAAGCTTACTAAACAACAGATACGTATTAACCGCGGCCCACTGTTTGCTTCATTTCGAACTGGAACCGTAAGTCCGATTTAAATAAAACATCAAATGATTATTTTAAAATAAACGTGACATTTTATATAGGATCAATGTGTGGTTGGGCGACTGGAATCTCAAGGAAGATCCCGACTGTCAAGTTTTAATAGCTATGAAGGAATGCGCGGATCCGGTGGTAAAAGCGAAAATAGATGAAAAACTACCTCATCCGTTTTTCTCTTCTAGAACTCGTAATAACGATATCGGCATTATTCGCTTAGAAAAAAATGTTCATTTCACAGGTAAAATATCTTACAATGCATTAAAAAAATTAACTAATTGTTGTACCTAAATTTGTTTTAGATTATATTCAACCGATATGTCTGCCGTCGCCCGATACGCTCGAACCACAACCGGGAGACTACATGACAGTTTCTGGTTGGGGAATAACGGAAACAGGTAAATATTGTGACAAAATTGCGATTCGGCGTTTGCTTTTAACGTAGTGTTTATTAGGAAAATCGTCCGACGTTAAATTAAAAGTATCCGTACCGTTGTTAACTAACAAGGAGTGTGCAGAAATATTAAAAAGCTATTACGTGTCTCCAAACCAGCTGTGTGCTGGAGCAGTAACCGGAAAGGATTCTTGTCAAGGAGATTCTGGAGGGGCCCTTATGAGAACTTATCAGGATATGAATATCAATCAACAGTGGTATCAAGAGGGTGTGGTCGGATGGGGTGTAGGATGCGGTCGTGCAGGTTATCCAGCTGTCTATACGCGAATATCTAGATATACAGAATGGATTGTACGAACCATTTATATAGATCAAAATAAGTAATTTACATTTTTTGAACATTAAAATTTAGAAAAATATATACCGAGTACATATATCTAATATCGGAAACAGATAGTAAAAAATATTACTTAATCAAATTCCCAGGTATCTACACTGCGCGACAAAAGTCTTAACGCACGTAATTATTCTTACAGTTTGTTAAACAATCACAATATTTCGTGTTATAGGTATATCAAAAATGTTTTGGAAAACACAAAAATAAAGTAAAGAATCCTTTAACCTTGAACTAACAAATAATTTCCAAGTTTAAAACCATAATTTATTATGGGAAACGGCTAAAAGTGGTTGCAGGCGTTTTATTGTTAGTAACGGTACCGTTATGTCCTGCCAGCAACCTGCAAACATCCCTTTTGACCAATTTGGTTCAACTTTTTGCGAAGAACGGTCGCGAGAATATTGAATCGTATAATCGAATCGTATCGAACACGTTTAAATTTGTGACAATGCCATTATCATCAGAACAGGTGGTTCGAATTTTAACGTTGAAGGATGAAGGCATAACAAACAGGAAAATAGCCGAATAGCATATAACCGAAGGGTCCGCTAGGTGTGTTATTAAACGACATTTAGAAACTGGGCAGACCACTTCACGACCCCGTTCGGGCCGTCCTCGCGTTACTACGGCACGAGAAGACCGCGTACTGTTGCAGATAGTAAGAAAAAATCGACGTGCAACTTCAGGGGATGTTGCAATTGATCGAGGGATGTTCCGATAAGTTCACGAACAGTGCAGCGGCGGCTGCGAGAAAAGGGCTTTCGGACATTCCAGTCAGCAACAGCCCCTGTGCTAAGTGCAAGACATCGCAGAGCGCGATTAAATTTTGCAAAACTGTACGAGCAGTGGACTGAAGACGACTGGCGCAAAGTGCTCTTTACAGACGAGTCGCGTTTTAATTTACATGGTCCAGATGGACGGCAAAAAATTTGGAGACGTAAAGGAGAAAGATATTCACAAGGTATGTTCCGTGGAAGAAGTAATTACTTTGGTGGATCGGTGATGGTGTGGGGTGGCACAGCTTTTGACGCTCGCACCGATCTCCACATTTGTACGCGTCCATCTGTGAATGCCTCGAACTACATTACGGACATATTAGATGAATATGTAGTTCCATTTGCCCCATTTATAGGAGACGAGTTCCTCTTATTGCAGAACAATGCACGTCCTCGCGTTGCTGCGCAAACAATATCTTATTTACGAAAAGTGGGTATTCGTTGTATGGACTGGCCAGCTTGTAGTCCGGATCTAAATCCTATCGAGCATGTCTGGGACGTGCTTGGAAAACGTGTCCGAGCTCGATTGGAGAAACCAAATAATTTAAAAGAATTACGCCGTGCTCTTACAGAAGAATGGGATCGAATTCCGCAAGAAGATGTCCGAAATTTAATATCGAGCACGCCTAGGCGTTGCCAAGCCGTTATTAAAGCCCGTGGTGGTAACACCAAATATGAATTATTTTTTATAATGTCTTTTCATTTATTTGTTCCAACACAAATATACAATTGTTGCCGTTTTTCATCTTTCAATTATTTATAAATGGGAAACACAGGTACGAAGAATTTCACAAATACTAATCGAAAGAGGACGACTTTGAAAAGGTTTGTTTCAATTTTAGTATAGTTTAACCAAAAATTGAGAAACTTATGGGACTACATGTAATTGTCTGTGAGGTGCGTAAAGACTTTTGTCGCGCAGTGTATTAAAAAAAAAAAACATAAATTATTTACGTAATTAAATTGCAGCCTCAATTCCTGCGCAATTGTAATACATAGGTAATATATCTATCAATTGCTATAATCACGTGCTCAACCTGTATAGGTACAGAACATGTGCTCCCTACCTAAATAATGTAATTTATATTGTGATTGTTGTAAAACTGGCCACCTATATGAACAAATCTACGTGTCCGTTTACGTACAAGTACTTATAAAGATTTGCGTCTGTTCTGAGGCACAAACTATACGGTTTGGCCGGATGCGTCGAAAATTCACCTGCCCGAAAAATTTGGGACAACACGAGATATCATTAAACGGTACGGTTTACACTTGTCCGACAACTTCTGCATATTTTTCATCCGGTATCGGACAAAAAACGGTATCTAGTGTAGTTCAAGCCTAACGTAAAGACGATAACGTGTAGAATGCGTTTCTTGTTGCGAATGTTTCTGTGTGATGCATTTCTTCCAAACGTATAATGGCTAGTTCACTAGCTTTCGCTTTTAAAACGGCAGCTTGCCAATTGCAAGTTTTCGGCCAGTAATATTTTCCTGACATCTTCGTTTAGAAGTCCAATAACCAGTTGGTCACGTATCATTTCACCATGTAAATGTTGGAACTCGTACCGCTTAGCCTTGCACTCTTAATCTCTCTACAAATTCTTCCACTTTTTCGCTAGCTTGCCGCGCCGTTTTGTGAAACTTGAACCTTTCGAACGTTATACAGGGTGTTTTCAAACATAGGATCTTATTTGAAAGGGGTGGTTTTACAGGACAAAAGATAACGTTAGACGTTAACATACCTTAATAAAAGTTACATAATAACAAAGTTATTAATGTTCCAAATTTTGGCACAAAACAGTTTTATAGTCACTGGTACCTAACTATTTATAATAAATGTTCAAAGTTAACACTGCGTACTTGAAGGCATAGTTGAGCTCGGCGTATCCACGAATCAGCATACGTCGTTAAACCCACGCTCTGTCGAATTATTGCTGAAGCTGCTTCTACACGGTTATGAAGATCGCGTATATTAACGACTTCTGTTACGAATACTAAGTGTCTCATATGGCCCCATAAATAAAAATCTACCGGATTTAAATCTGGTACCATCGTGCATAAACCACATTCGCATACGCACATCCAACGGAATATCCTCTAAAAATTCAGGGAGATTATTGCGCAAAAACAATAAGTAGTCAGCACCTGTTAAGCGAGGTGGCAACACATAGAGACCAATAAGATGACAAGACTGGCTCAGACGTTCCCGGAAAATCTTTGCTGGAAGTGCGCCCGACGTACAGCATGTGGATTATTGATACTCCAGATATGAGTATTGTGGGTGTTGTGTATTCCGTTGTTTGTAAACGTTGTTTCGTCGGTTACTAAGACAATTGAGGAGAAGTCAGAAATTACATCATGGTGTCTTACAAACCATGAACAAAACTCAACGCGTCGAAGATGATCAACAGGTTTGGGTGTGCGTGCACACGTTGCACGTGGTATGGATAGAGGTGCTCTTCACGCAATGTTCGCCATACAGTGGAATGTTAAACGTCTACTTGCCGAAAAATTTGGCAAGTACTGGTGGACGGGTTGTCATGCACCAGGTCTAATATTAACTCCTCGGTCTCTAACATTCGCCGGGCTCGACCACCACGTTCTCGATGTGGATGCAAGTCACGAGTCTCTCGACCACGTTGCGCGAGAACAATGAATTGTCGACGTGTAGGTGTCCGTGCAGCAGCCGCATTTTGCAATGCCTCTCCATAAATTAACAACATATCTACTAATTCATTATTTGAATAGTGATAGGCCATCGCGATTTTGAATTGCGTACACTCACAACCACCTCATAATATCTACTGTGTTGCAATAGGGTATAGTCAGGTATTGTAACTTGTCAACAGTATGAAAAGTGCTGACAAATATGAAAAATAATACCCAGCGTCAGTTGGTCATTAACGCTAGACGTGATGAAAAATAAACAAATACAGATTTCCGTTATGCAGGTACCCAGCTGATGTATCAGAGTGCCCAAACATGTTCGAAATTATAACAGTCCATAACTTTTTTATTATCCAACTTTTAGTTGGGTATTTTACTGTCTATCGCCATAGTTTGGTCTGTAAAACCACCCCTTAAAAATAAGATCATAAGTTTGGAAACACCCTGTATTTACTTTTGGTTGAAGTAATCATTAAAACGCTGTTTTACCATTTTAACCGTTAATAGTTGTCCTGGAGCTAGCAGCGGTTCTGGTAGAGAATTGTACAAAGCAATGGATTCGGCTTCCACGCAAGGCATAAAAGTCGCTATTTGAACCTCTTCCGTTTTAGCGGTTAATGATGTTGCTACTTCGAAGCTATATTTAAAAAAGCAATCCAAACAGCGCCTTTAAGGGTGCAAAAATAAGATTAAACCTTATGAGATTATTACCTTATGATCCGCAACTAAAGTATCTTAAAGGAGCAAAAATGTTTCTGGCAGATCCACCAAGTCGGCTTTGTGACAATAACAAACCCGAAGAGGAAATGGAAGAAAGTCTAGAAATTAATGCGATCCTATCCGTTTCGGAAGAAGAATTGAAAAGATTAAAAGGAAAAACCAGGCAGTTGTATCGTAACCGGAGCCTGAACACTCCACCTCGTCTACCGAAGTAAAACAGACGTATTTGCGAAGCGAACGTTTAATCAAAAAGCCTGACCGCCTAAAAATATGGACAATGACATGTGGAAAAAATACACAAACGGCGAAACATGTGTTATGCGCATATGCATTATTAACCACCACCAGCCACCAACCACCAAATTTAGAACAGGTTGGAATTTTCAAACTGGTGGTCACCGTTTGATGACAGTGGGTGAATAGCAATGATTTAGTGGGAAATTTTAGTTGACGGTTCAGTAAGACTGCAGCAAACGGATACCTGACTTTACGTTAATTTCATAGAAAAACCTTGTTTGTCTTTAATAACCGAGAAACTGAAAAATATCACATAGATACCTTATATTTATGACAATATTTTTACGCTAATTTGTACAATTATAATTTTGATCTATACAATTTCAACAAACTTAAATTTTAAACTAAATTTAAAAATTACGTAGTAATATTTTCTTGAAACAATAGAAAAGAATTTCCCAAACTCCACCGCCTCAAATAAGAAAAAGGTCCCGAATACATGATTTTTTCGATTAGTTTTTTTATTTTAACTACTCGTCGGATGCGTTCCATTTTCTGCACGTAATACTTCATGGATCCAATCTACGTATGTGAACACACGTGTATATACAGCAGGATAGTCTTTACGACCACATCCCAGACCCCAAGCGATCACACCTTCCAGATACCATTGAAGTGGTTTGTAAAATTTGCTTTCGTAAAATCTCATTAAGGGTCCCCCTGAATCGCCTTGACACGAATCCTTCCCCAATTCACCTCCAGCGCACAGTTGATTCTTGGACATCTTAGAAGGTTTTAATTTTTCAATGCACACATCGTTAGACATTAATGGAACGACTACTTTTAATTTCAAATTCGACACTGTTTCTAATTATTAGAAATACATTTTATGCTAATAAAGATACCTAAAACTACATAAATTCTATATTTACCCGTTTCAGTAAGGCCCCAACCAACAGCAGTTAATCCCATTCCATCTCTTAACGATGGTTCTTCCGCTACGTGGATACAAATAGGACGAATATAATCTAAAGAAAGCCTAATTCTTACTTCGAAGTTAGAGTATAATTGAGAAAATACCGGTGTATTCAACAAATTCTTTCAAACGAATCAACGCTATATCGTTGTCACGATGTCGATTGGAATAGTTTTGATGTATCACTGTGTGCGCAATATCAACTTTTCTCACCGGATCAGCACAGACAGGTATTGACACGAACGGTTCGCAATCGGGGTCGGTTTCAATATTCCAGTCTCCCAGCCATGCCCTGATGCTATAAATAATATCATTATTGCCGAAAAAGTGATTATGAATTGTAACTTAAATTACGCTTTAAATTCCACATGTATTAAACAATGAGCTGCCGACAATACGTATACGTTATTTATCAATGTACCGCCACATTTTAAACCTTCATTTTCGGCGGTAAATCGGTTTTCAAATTCTAACGCAACCATCCAGGGAAATTCACCAAGACCCGTTATACTACCGCCATGTATTCTATCGGTATCTTTTTCTAAACCACATACGGTTTTATCGGGAAGCTCGGTTGTTGGCGTATTAGGAATAGGAGCATCATTTAACTGCCATTCATTATCAAACGTAAAGTAGCCGTAAGATCCGCAACAAAATAAGGGCTCGTTATAATAACCGCATTGAGATTTCATTGCAAATGCAATAGCACCCTTGTTTTTTGTTAATAAAGCGTCCGCAATCACTTTACAGGTCAATCCTGGTACGCAAATACCTTTTTCCTTATTCGGTGTTATACAGGTTTCGTTTAAATCTGAAATTAGTAAATGAGCTACGAGATTTAAAAATACCATATTAAAAAAGTTTACGGGAAAAAAGATTTATTTAAATTGTGCGATTGTATGCAGTTAAAACTTACTTGCAGCGAAACAAATATGAACAAGGAACGACGTAACAAATAGGATAATTCGCCTAATCATTGTAACAATTAACACGGCGTTTACAAGTTAACTAAAATTATCGAAGATTAATATGGTATAAACGCATTCGCGTGAACCTATGGTAAGGCATAGGTCATATCCTGTGCGATATAATTATTAAAATGTTTGCTAATAAGTAAGTTACGGTTCGTTAATATTTATATGTTGTAGGTTAAAGGCAAACGTTGTTTTTGCCTACTAAGGATGTGGTTACATTGCAATCGACTTCGCGCGAACAAACAACCCCACAAAAATATAAATGGAACTGATTCGCACGAAGGACAAGGTTCGTGCGACGTCGCACTACGAGGCGAACAGGTACATATCATCGCAAAATTTAATAATTTTAACAGTAAAACGTATATCGAAGTGAAATTTGGAATGTACGCTACTGAATAAATGTAGTTTTATAATTTATACAGAGTTTATTAAATATTACATTCGAAATATAACAATAAGCGTAGGGAAAATGCTCTCTTAATAATTACTATTTAAATTTTCTTTCATTTCGAAATTATATTGCACAGACAATTGTTTGACGGTAGTACTTAACAGTATATCTATTAGTGGTATTATTAGGTACCTTCCTAATTTGAAATTGAATTTCTTTATTCAGGGTTGGGCAATTCCAACAATTTCCAATCCAATTCCAATCCAATTTCTGACTTTATTATGAGCTGGACTGAAAACTGACCTTAAAAAAAAGTTTTTGTATATTTTATTTAATATTTAATGACGTTTAAAGATTTTCGTTATCTGTCATATTTTTCAAGTTATGATATCATCGGCTATTATTTTAAATGGAACAACACTCTAATTTTATTATTGATTTGTATTTCCGAGATAATCAATTGTACGATTTTTGTTCCAATAAATATTGCCTCTGAAATTATCCCGTTTGGAATTATTTCATGTTTTGTAAAAAAAAATTGATAGCTGCAGGATGTTACAAATAACCACATTTTAAAGATATTTATGCAGGTACAAATTTAACATTTTAGGTAAATATTTTTTATTATAAATCATTAACTTAATAAAATAATACCGGATGAAATAAAATTTCGAGGGAGTTAATACATTTTCCAAAATAACTCTAAAACTATGACATTTAGATATAGGGAAGTAAATACAACCTGGCCCTAACTTTGAACGTACAATGCAATAGAATTGAGAAAAATGTAGGTTGGTATTTAAAATTACTAAGATATTAATATTTTTCGGATAACAAGTTTGGCATTTTTTTTTATCATCCAATGATATTATAGCTTGAAAAATATAACAGATAACGAAAATTTCTAAACGTCATTAAACATTAAATAAAATATACAAAAACTTTTTTTAAGGTGAGTTTTCAGTCCAGTTCCTAATAAAGCCATAAATTGGGTGTTTCGCTCATTTTACCCAACCCTGTATATGTTTTGATACGATAAATATAAAAAGAAACCGGTGCAAAATATATGCAAAATATTGACAAATATACAAATTATAATCTCATCACGACCACGGATAAAATAATATTTTTCGAAGTTAATTGTTCTTATTGAACTTTTATTGCGCAGCGCTCTGTTAGAAACCTAATATTTTAAAAAGGTGCAAGTTGGTGCAAGATTTTATTGCTGGTTCTTAAGGTAGACACTTCGACGAATATAAAAATCGCAATTTCTAGACATCGGCAAAAAGCGCTAGTTACTAAATGCCCAATGCAAGTTTATAATTGTAGACAATTAAATCTTTGTGCTTCTCAATTTCATTTGAAACAGTTATTAAATATAAAGAACCCAAATTAGGCTTTTACATAGCAAATAGATATTCTTTTAAGCTAATAAAACAAAAATAATATCTAGATTCAACCTATAACACATTATCATAGGAGTTCAAAGTTTCGCGTAAAATGTAGCAATAAATCTGTTGTTTGTAAATGTTCAACTTTGAGGCCTTATAACAAATTAACGGAATGACCTACAACAAATATAATCACAGATCAAAAAAATATAGGTTTCAATGATTTATAATTAGTTTTTCTTTTACTTCTACAACATACTTGACAATATTGAATTTTGAGATGATATTTGCTAGTTCGCCCCATAGTGCGTCGCTTGCACTGCGTAACCACAACCTTAGTCAAAACAATTAGAATACAAAACTTGCCTGCTTTCTCATGTTAGAAAAACTTACAACTTCATTATTTAATCGTAGTGCGTAAGTAGGGCCATTTTTATAGAGATACCTATCATAAAAATACCTAAATAATGTATTAGCGATAATTATTATTTAAATAAAAAACTACAAGTTTTTTCTGAATTTTTATACAACACATACAAAGTATGTAGCCCGTAATTATTATTATAACCGATTAATTTCTTGCTGATCCAGATGTAGACATAAATTTTAGAACGATAAATATACTTTTATCTAATAAATAAATAGTAATATAAAATGAGACCTACTGAACTTAAGCTATTTAATTAACATTGTTGCTTGTTATTGCTATGTACATAAAAAGATACCAGTTTTTAATTTTAATATTTGCAAAAATTAGTTTTGCGCTAGGTAAGTACTTTTATAGTCGATTAGCTTTCAAAAATGTTGCTTCTTTCATTAATTTTTTAATTAAATAGGTACATTGATAATTCTGAACAAAAAAAATGAGAACATATTAACTTTTAGTAATAAAAATACAACCGTTATTTGCTTTTAGAAATTTTAATAATACAGTCAATAAGTAGGTATTAAATGTTTTAATAAAATAAATTTTGTCAGTTTATTCAGTTTTGATTTATTATTTATTTTTATTTCATTCAGTTTATTTGTTTTAGATCGAGGAGACACGTGCATCACTCCGAACGAAGACAAAGGAATCTGTCTGCCAGGATTATCGTGTAAGGTAATAGCGAACGCGGTGTCGACAAATAATAAAAGTGCCATCATCTTCGCCAAAAAATCGCAATGCGGTTACGATACGGAACCATTATTTTGTTGCGGTGCTTCGGGTTTCTTCGTCAAGCCGCATATTGACGAACCACCTTTTCCCGAAATTATTGAATGTGGTTTTGAAGATCCGGGTCCGAACATAATCGGTGGAAATGTTACCGAACTAAACGAATATCCATGGGTGGCCGCTTTGGAGTTTAAAAATAGGTATACTGGAGAACACAGTGGAATTAAATGCGGGGGCTCTCTAATTAGTAACAGATACGTGCTAACAGCAGCCCATTGTTTGTTACATATAGAATTCGAAGTGTAAGTAATATTAAAATAATTTTTAGTAGCTTTTACCTGTTGTATTTTAGAGTGAACGTATGGTTGGGAGATTGGGATCTCACAACCGATCCGGATTGTAAAAGGTTCATTACAACGACAGAATGTGCGGATCCCGTTTTAATAATTAAAGCTAACAAAACCATTTATCATCCGGAATATGTGAGCAAAACTCATACTAACGACATTGGACTAATACGTTTAGAGAGTTATGTTACGTATACAAGTATGTATAATTATAAAAGTATATATTTACTCTTGGAATATATAAAGAACGTCAATAATGTTTTAGAGTATATACGTCCAATTTGTTTAAAATTCGACAATCTACGTACTTTTCAATTATTGAACATTAACGTAACTGCTGTTGGATGGGGCATAACGGAAACAGGTTTGTAAAATTTGCTATAGGTATTGATTAAATATTTAACGAGGATTAAATGCGATAGGTTTTATATCTAATTTAAAGCTGAAGGTCGATTTGCCATTAATCTCCAATGAAGAATGCATGCACGACATATCTGATACACAGTTGTGCGCTGGAGGTGAAGCAGGTAAAGACGCGTGCCAAGGAGATTCTGGAGGACCTCTTATGAGACTTTTAAAAAATACAACTCGTCGGGATCATCAGCAGCGATGGTATTTAGAGGCCATTGTCTCTTGGGGCATTGGATGCGGTCAAAAAAACGTTCCTGGCGTATATACTTGGGTGCCGCCGTACGTGAATTGGATAGAAAAAGTCATTGAAGCGGAAGAAAGTTAAAATTATAAAATTTACATTCTAAAATGTTCACTTTTGAAGTTAAATTTTTTTAATATCCTCTTATGATGATTTGAAAATATTATTACCGCTATATCATATTTAAATTTGACTGTTTTGTTTTAATTTACCTACCTACTTACTTTTGTTCGCGATAAAAAATTTTAAAATATAAATCTTTGCAGAAAAATATTATAAAACTAATCTTTAAATAACATTATGAGGACAATTAGAAAGAACATTAGGTTGACACAGTTACCCACTTAAAAATCTAATCTTCCGAATTTACACAACTTTTTTAAAAATTATTCCGAAATCCTAAGACATTTTAAAAACTGTAAATTATGTACCTAAATATTTTTTAACTTTCCTTTTAATTAAAATTAAAAAAAATAACTTTTCTTAGAAAATGTCATTTTCAAATGAAAAAAGGTCGAAATTTATTACTTTTCTTAAGACTCTAAAGTTTTTTTTTAATTTTAACGCAACCATTTGAAACCATTCTTTTGTTTTCAAGACAATCGTGTAGAAAAATCGTAAAAACCAAAATATCTTAATAAATTGATTGTTTTTAAATTCCTCGTTAAAAGTGCCTCCTCAATAATGTTTTCGTTAAAAATGGCCAACATAAATGGTTTTCATATAAAAATATAAAAACGAAAATTTCAATTATTCAGTTCATTTACGATATTTTTATAATTACAAATGGCAAGTCAATTTTTTTTCCACATTATTAATCACCACTAAAATGCGGACCTTTACCCCAATTTAACCGACTTAAACGTATTATCGTGAAATTACTTGATAATTTATTAACTCGCTTAAATATTCATCATATATCTACGTACTTTTCTTTAAAAAGATAACAGTTATGTACAACAATTTATCAATGCACGCAATCTACGCACGTAGGTAGTATGTAAATACAAAACAATTTATATTTGAAGCACCTATGTCTAAATAATGACAAGAAATTACGTTTAGTTATTTTCTAAACGTATAGCTAGTTAACTAATCTAATAATCATTTATTAGTGCAATAACAATAACTATTTACCAAAGTTAACCTACTTACTCTTCGAATTCAACTCGACTGAAATAGGTATTCGATCCTAAAACGGTTTATTTGTCGCGAATATACGTCTATTTAATTATATTAATTTTCGACAATTTCAATTTTTCTATATGCGTTTCTTGCCGAATTTAAGAACTCTTAATAATTAATGCGCCCATAAAATAAAATGGCCAACAGTTAGATTAATTTATTTAAATCACTCATCTGTCTCGTTAAAATTATTTAATTAGGGTCTGGTTGCACAAAACTTAACAGTTTAACAGTTCAACTAAACAGTTGGATAATTAACAATTAACGTTAATGCGTATAACGCTGATTTTGATCTAGATAATTTCATGAAATTATTGATGTTTTAAGTTCCGTTTTCTAGGATATCTCTATTTTCTACCAATTCTAGGTAAAAACTAATATTATTTCGTTAAAATAATACACAATTTTTTTAAATTCATAGATAAATAAAAAAAAGGCAATGAGTAGATAAGTCATGATTTTATGATGATTTTCAGTTTTGTTATGTTAACTACGTGTCGGTTGTGTTGTATTTTCTGCACGCAATACCTCTTGGATCCAATCTACGTATGTGAACACACGCGTATATACAGCAGGATAGTCTTTACGACCACATCCCAAACCCCAAGCGATTATTCCTTCCAGATACCATCGAAATGGTTTGCCAACTCCTTCTTGGAAATGTCTCATTAAGGGTCCTCCTGAATCGCCTTGACACGAATCCTTCCCCAATTCACCTCCAGCGCATAGCTGATTGTCGGACATCTTAGAAGGTTTTAATTTTTCAATGCACACATCGTTGGACACTAATGGAATGGCTACTTTTAATATAACATCCGATGTTGTTTCTAATTATTACGAATAAATTATGTTAACAAAGATACCCATAAAAATTCCTTAAAATTACCGGTTTCGGTAAGGCCCCATCCAATAACAGTTAATTCCATTCCTTCAATTAACGATGGTTCTTTCGTTGTGCGGATACAAATAGGACGAATATAATCTAAAGAAAGCATAATTTTTATTTCGAAGTTCGAGTATAATTGAGAAAATACCGGTGTATTCAACAAATTCTTTCAAACGAATCAACCCTATATCGTTATCACGATATCGATTGGAATAGTTTTGATGTATCACTGTGTGCGCAATATCAACTTTTCTCACCGGATCAGCACAGACAGGTATTGACACGAACGGTTCGCAATCGGGGTCGGTTTCAATATTCCAGTCTCCCAACCATGCCCTGATGCTACAAATAATATCATTATTGCCGAAAAATGATTGGGAATTGTTTCTTAAATTACGCTTTAAATTCCACATGTACTAAACAATGAGCTGCCGTTAATGCATATGCATTATTTATCAATGTACCGCCACATTTTAAACCTTCATTTTCGGCGGTAAATCGGTTTTCAAATTCTAACGCAACCATCCAGGGAAATTCACCAAGACCCGTTATAGTACCGCCATATATTCTTTTGGTATCTTTAACTAAACCACATACGGTTTTATCGGGAAGCTCGGTCGCTGGCGTATTAGGGGTGGGAACATCATTTAACTGCCATTCATTATCATACGTAAAGTAGCCGTAAGATCCGCAACAAAATAAGGGTTCGTTATAATAACCGCATTGAGATTTCATTGCAAATGAAATAGCACCCTTATTTTTTGTTAATAAAGCGTCCGCAATCACTTTACAGGTCAATCCTGGTACGCAAATACCTTCTTCCTTATTCGGTGTTATACAGGTTTCGTTTAAATCTGAAATTAGTAAAGGAGCAACGAGTTTTAAAAATGCCATATTAAAAAAGTTTACGCGAAAAAAGATTTACTTAAATTGTGCGATCGTATGCAGTTAAAACTTACTTGCAGCGAAACAAATATGAACAAGGAACGACGTAACAAAAAGGATAATACGCCCAACCATTGTGACAATTAACACAATGTTTACGAGTTAACTAAAGTATCCAAGATTAATGCGGTATAAACACATTCGCATAAGCCATTGGTATGGCATAGGTCATTACATTTACGATATAATTACTAAAAGGTTTATTATATGACAGCTTTCTGTATTCTTATCTATCAATTCAACAATTTTCTATAGGAAATGGAAATGAGTATTTATCTTACCTACACAAGCATTTACGTACAATATTTGAAAAATTTTATTTATCAAAAACTTATTTTAATTAAATAATAATCCTAACAGTAAATGTAAATGGTAACATGTAAATAACAATAATTAAATAAGTGAATTAGTGATTTTATGGACATCTTTTAATGCTTTATGAAATTAAAAAAAAAACAAACAAAATTTAACCTGCGTTAACAAATATTTTGCTTCTTCTCTTATTATCAGAAACTAATGTGCTAGGGGCGATAATTAATTTATAACTAGGCACAAGTTTATTACGATTTAATATATGATATTACAATACATACAAAGTATACCCTGTAGCTATTCTAACTAATTAATTTCTTGCCGATTCAGCTGCAGCAATAAATTAAAAAAATATATAAGTACTATTATCTAATAAATAAATAGTAATATAAAATAAGGCCTACTAAATTAACGTTATCTAGTTAACATTGTTGTTTGTTATCGTCATGAGATACCCGTTTCTAATTTTAATACTTGCAAAAATTAGTTTTGCATTTGGTGAGTACTTTTATATTTGATTAATAATTTTCTTTTATATTTACATATTTACGCTAAATAATTCCGAGCAGAAAAATAAATAAACATTAACCTTTAGTAATAAAAATCCAACATATATTGGATCTTTAAAATTTATTTTAATACAACAAATAAATAAATTTTAAATTTAAGAGGATGATTACGCCAAGCACTAATATAGTGATTTCAATGTAAATTCGGTCAGGTATTACACCTATATTGATAGAAATTTTCAATTTTTTATTAAAGAATCTGAAAATATGTATCAAGTATGCGAAGACGTTCTTATTTTCTTAAGAATATATGTACTTCTTATATAACAACTATTTGAAGTTGGAAATAATTAGACTAACTTTTCGATGTCACTTTCTTGAATTAGAAGCTATATATTAAAAAAATAAAAAGGTGCACACCTTCTGCCATCTTTTAATTACCTAAAAAATATTTCTTAATAGATACTTATAAATAAAATAAGGGCTCAAAACATTTTCGTTTAATAATCGACGAATCGCGGTCTTCGTGCTCGCGTGTATGCTGTATCCTTGTATCGCCGTCTTGCTCACGCTATCTCCCCGCTGCGTAAACTAAACTCGAGAAATGTTTATTTCAAGATATCGGCTTTCATATTACCTCATATAATTAGTAAAAATGCGTTCGTCGAAATTTTATGTATGGTAAAAGTGGTTGTTCTAACAATACTTTTAATTGTCTACACTTGTATGTATTTTAAATACATATCGACGCAGATTATCGTAAACGCCATTTTTTGCGAAAATGACTTACTCTGACTATCTTATGCATCAAAGGATCTAGGGTAAAGACATCAAATGTCAAGAACAAGGTATCAATATTGGTATTGAATTTGGTATCAATATTCCGATTTTTTTCACCAGAAAAATCGATTTGTATTTCGGTAAAACGTATCTTCTTATATGTAGCTACGCTACAATACAAAATGTGCGCTTCTGTAAAATCTACTGTTTGTCGTTTACGATAATCTGCCACAACTACCGTCGATACAGTTACTGTTACTTTGAGGCGATGCCGACGATTATCTACATAATTTTCTACTTCGACAGGTAGTAAAAAATTCGAGATTCACATACACGGGGTTTTATTGTAGTTACTCAAGTGAAACATTCGTATCTTACTTATTAGACTTATTGTTAGAAGTAACTGCAACAATTACTTCTCCAAAACGTATTTATGTTTTAGTGAATGATTCAATATATATACAACTGTCGGAATACGATCTAAACTTACTACAGAACGATTTTTAATTTATTTAAAATTTAACAGAATACAGGTTTAGGGCAAATCTTTCCATCTTCTGATAAATTTATCTGACAGATATGTTTCTAAAGGAAATATCTGTCAGATATAATCAGAAGATGGAAAGATCAGCCTTTATTATAATTAATCACATCGATATGTATAAATTACTCTGGGTTTTTATTCCATAAATTCAATTTTGTCAACAAACACAAGTTGTTAACATGACAAGGTATAACACACTAACACGAGTGGTTACGAGGGTACTGTTATAACAATAGTTATAACATTTGCCACTAATTTTAGAATTATTCATTAATTAGAATTAATTTAATTTAATCAGAATTATTAATTGACAAACCAGATACTGTAGAATATAAATTTCGAACAAGTTACTGAATAATTATACCTATTTAATACAATGTCTTGGAATTTAATAGCTAAATGTTTATCAGAATGTTTACTAGATAAGCATAAATATTTTCTGTACTGAAATGAAGTGTGGCGTGGCAAACTTGTATACTGAATTACTAAAATAACGTGTAGATAACATACTTGTAAAATTGTATTTAGCTTTTCTGTGCGAGCGTAATCATTCTCTTAAGTAGGTAAGTACTGTTACATAAATGATTTTTGTTTAGATCGCGGAGACACATGCATCACTCCGAACGAAGACAAAGGAATCTGTCTGCCAGGATTATCGTGTAAGGTAATAGCGGATGCGGTGTCGACGAATAACGAAAGTGCCATCTTCTTCGCCAAAAAATCGCAATGCGGTTATGATACGGAACCATTATTTTGTTGCGGTGCTTCGGGTTTCTTCGTCAAACCGCAAACTGAAGAACCACCTATTCTCGTAGATGTTGAATGTGGTGTACAAAATCTGGGTCTAGCAATAATCGGTGGTAAAGTAACCGATTTAAATGAATATCCATGGGTGGCCGCTTTGGAGTTTAAAAATAGATATACTGGAGAACACAGTGGAGTTAAATGTGGGGGCTCTCTAATTAGTGACAGATACGTGCTAACAGCAGCCCATTGTTTGGTACATATAGAATTCGAAGTGTGGGTAATATTAAAATAATTTTTAGTAGCTTTTACCTGTTGTATTTCAGAGTGAACGTAAGGTTGGGAGATTGGGATCTCACAACCGATCCGGATTGTAAAAAGTTCATCACAACGACAGAATGTGCGGATCCCGTTTTAATAATTAAAGCTAATAAAACCATCCCTTATCCGAAATATGTGAGCAAAAATCATAGTAACGACATTGGACTAGTACGTTTAGAGAGTTATGTCACGTTTACAAGTACGTATTAGTTGAATTATCAAAGATATATTTCTGCATTATCAATTTATAAACTTAAACGTTTAGTAAAGACGAATGTTAAACTTTTGTATTGTAATTATAGATATGATCAAAACAAAGATAGAAAACTATTTAAAAAATTTTAAGTTTAAACCACGTCGACATTCGTTATGACGCAAGTATTTTGACGATTCAGCTCTTAAATAGCCGAGTATGATGCAAGTGTTAATAATATATTTTTAATACGCGCGTATGAAAGTTTACAAAACGAGCGTAACGAATTCCATTCACTATAACAATTTAATTAATTCTTTTATTATGTGGAAAAGTGGATGCACTCTCTCCAGGTGTTTCGCTTCTTTTCGCTCTCCCGTGCTTTGGACCATCCAAAACACCTGAAGATGGTGCGTTCACTTCCCCGTATAATAAAAGAATTAAAAATTAGACATTTTGAGAAACGTCAAAAGTAAATACTTGCGCGTGCAAAAAGTACTTTTCGCCCGAAATGTAATAAAATTACGTTTTTCAAACTAAAATCACAATCGAAAAGGATGTCTTTTCGATTGTGAGCGATAAAAAAGTATATTTGCACTTGAAAAGTATAAAAAACATCGATAACGTTTTAGAGTATGTACGTCCAGTTTGTGTAAAATCCGATGATCAGCCTGGTTTAGAGTTATCAAGTTTTTACGCAACTGTTGTTGGATGGGGCCTAACGGAAACAGGTTTGCGAAATTTATCATATCTATATGTTGATTATTTAACAACGCGCAAATTTGATAGGTTTCACATCTAACTTAAAGCTTAAGGTCGATTTGCCATTAATCTCCAATACATATTGCATGCCTATGTTAAGAGGTAAAGCCATATCCGATAATCAGTTGTGCGCTGGCGGTGAAGAAGGTAAAGATGCGTGCCAAGGAGATTCTGGAGGACCTCTTATGAGACTTTATACAAAAGGAGCAGGTGAGAAAAGTAAGCAGCGATGGTATTTAGAGGGCGTCGTGGCGTGGGGCATTGGATGCGGTCAAGATAACGTTCCTGGTATATATACTCTGGTGGCGCCGTACACGGAGTGGATAGCAGACGTTATCGTGGCAGAAGAAAGTTCTAAATGATAACATTTACATTCTGTAATTTCTGATAATTTTAAAGTTCGATTCAAAAAAAAACTCACGATAATGATCTTTGAAAATATTTTCACTTGAATATTTCGTCTATTTAATTGAATTTCGCATTTTTGTTTTGATTTACCTACTTTTGTATTCGAAATGAAATTTTAACATTCACATCCTTTCAAGATAATATTATAAAACTAATCTTAACATAAATAGAAACTTATTTAATATACCTATCCTAAATCGACTCTATAATATTAAATACAATGTTTAATGTTTGATTTAAAAAAGGTTAAATTTGAAATTTTGCGTTGTCACATCTATTATTACCTAGTAGGTACTTGAAAATCTAAAATCTTTTGAAATTACGCAATTTTAAATAAATTTAGTTAAGTAGATAATTTATTGTTAAAATTAAATAATAATATTATTGTATAAATTCTTATCATTAAATTAATTAATAGTACTATAAAAGAAGTCCTATTGAACTTTAATTATCTAGTTAACATTGTGGCTTATATTACATGTTATATACAAATTATTTTTTAATTTTTGACTCACAATTTTGCAAAACGTCATTTTTTATTTCTAATATTTAGGTAGTTGAGCAAGAAAAATTAAGGCAGCAGGTACGTTCTATTGCATTCCGGAAAAGAAACTTGATTTATTTTATCTAATACGCAGATAAGTACCATTACTGTATCGGTTATGCTGGGGATTTATCTATTAAAATATATACTTGCATCTAATTCGTTTGTAGTTATAAATACGCCTTTCTACAAATTATTTCCACATTACATTTTACTATTTATTTATCTATGAAATAAATTATGTAGCTGTGTTGTAATTAGGTGACAGTAAAATTGTATGTTGAAGAGGCGCTATGAAGCTTTTTTCGTTTGGAATGTTTATGATTAACACCGACAACTTGAAAACTTACGAAGGACATCGCTCAATTCTACATGTTTGTAAAAACGCTTCAATGATAGACACGCTTGTGTTAATATTATGCTCGTCGTGTGCATTGAATGAAGAAATTTAGCGACCTATTTCACTTGATAAAGATTGAAAATCACTCCTTGGCCACTTCAAAGTCGCGTCCTTTACCCCCACCATCCCTTAAAACGTAAACATTTCAAAAGGCTCTATCTCACTTATTTTAAAAGGTAGAGCTCTCACTTTAAAACCAACATGGTTTCACGTGAAAAATTTCATGTGAAATAAAAAAGTCTATAACAATAATGATTGCTTTTTTATATTAAGCGAGATACTACGAAAAAAACGCACTTTAAAAATCCCCCCCATAAACATTGGTAATTCTTTCTGAAACTAATAAGTTTACCGTCAAAATGCTTCAAATAAAATTTATTCCTTACACTTTCAGCTTTAATGTGATATATATATATATTTATATATATATATATATATATATATATATATATATATATATAATTTGAATTACTTGAACCCTGTAAAATACGTAAATAACGTGTGCGTGTACGTATAAATGAGCTGTCTACGCGCGCCGCGTAGACCGATAGTTGTAATAAATATTATTGGAATTACGTATTAATTAAAGATTTTTAATTTAGGTATTTAGGTAGATAGATATTTAGATGTAGATATATACCTACTTATTTTAAATACGTGTCAGGCATAAAATAAAGAATAATAACAAATTTTTAAACAAAACAAAATTCACAAAAACATAAAAATTAAATAGTATCAAACGTTTTCATCAATTGTTTTTGTTATTTCCTTTTGGTATTATTTGATCTTACGTATAAAAATTTACCCTGGTCATGATGACCGGTTTTGAAACTATTAGAAATCTTCGTATAGGTATTGTTTCTTGTTAGCGACGTGTTCTCAACAAGAATTTACGCGCACCACCCAAAGAATATCAAAACATTTTTGTAACACCACCTTTTATAAAAATTTCGGCATCCAAATAAAAAACACGAAAAATCAAAAAGCTACCTGTTTAAAATTATTTGAATAATCACTATCTACTGCCTTTATACAGCAGAATTATAAATTTACTCTATTTTTAATTTAAAAACTGTTCGTGTGCTCCTCAACAATGAAAATTTCCCTATTACAAACCATAAACCAGATAAAAGTTTAATCGCATTTTTAAGCGACCGATAAAATACAAAGCAACTAATAAAACATGCAAGCCACCTACTTTCACGTGATAACTTATCGGAGAGCGAACAAAGAACTTAAGGTTTTTAAAATAAAAGCGTGATTTCCTAGTATCCACGTATAAACTCGAACGAGTGTATGTATATATATATAGAATTCTGGCTAGACCGTTTAAGATCTTTCGCGTTAGTGTTAGCGTTTCAGTAGTTCGAATTTTAAATTACGGTGTCGTATTGTTCGTGTTACTTACTGCCAAAATTGCAGTAACTGCTTTCGATATTAGTTTTTATGAGGTTTAGCTGATGCAAGTTGATCTTTAGTTTTACGATTTATTGTTAAGCTAGGCTTAATTTAAGTTAAGTCAGATATAAGATGTATTTCTTTTGTAAATTGGTCTTCAAAGAAGGCACGTCAACGACTGGGATATTTCGATGCTATTTGATGTAAACGAGACATTCAGGAAGAAACGAAGACATGAAAGGGGTTGGTGGAGCGCTATAGAAGACCTTAGTAGACTCGCGCCATACAATAGTTGGCTGAAGAAGAACAGGCTGTGTGCCTAATATGTATGTGCATAAAATAGAAAAAGTTCGAAAGTTGTAAACAAATTCATACAAGCTCTTGAATTGACCTTAGCTTGTTTGCTGTGGGTTGCGCGTATACAAATAAACAATTTAGTAACTTTTTATTAATGACGTGAATCACTTACAGGCTTGGATGGCCCGTAGGTATTTAATATGTCATAGAAAATGGAACGTTCTATTATTTAAAAACAATATTGTTGAAGTCATAGCTGTCTAATTATGTCGTACGTTGTCGTCGTCGCGTTGTCCAGATGACTTCTCTGACGACGTTGACAGTTTTCTATATAACCTTCACATAATAACCTACATAAGTATTAATTTTACTTTTCTTATTGCTGCCGTCGTTCTTGCATTAGGTACATATTGCAAGATTTAAAAATCATATTTTTCAAATGTGGGCATTATCGTGAAGCTTCTTGATAAATTATTAACTCGCTTCAATATTAATCTATACTTTTCCTTGAAAAGGTTTCATTTATATGTATGACTACCTATCACGTAACATACTTTCATACTTACGTACAACCTACTAAATATAAAATTATTTATTAGTATTTACAACTACCTATGTAGGTATTTAGAACATAAAAATTGGAAAACCATATCTCTAAATAATAGGAGCAATAGGATGCATTAATATAGTTATTTCAAAAACATTTAATTAACTAATCTAATGTAATAACCGTTTACTAACGCGCAATAACGATAGCTATTTACCAAAGTTAATCATAAAAGAATAGTCAAAAAATTAAATTAGTTTATTTAAATCACTTTTGTCGCGTCGAAATGACTTAATTAGGTCCGGTTGTACAAAACTGGATTTAACAAATAATTATATTAATTAATTAATGATTAAATCCATTAATAATAATAATTTTCTCTTACCTTAGCGAAAAACTTTAGTTGTCATGCCAAGTACAACTTAATCAACCGCTGTCTAAATATTTCTTTTTTACAACACGCCCTAAATCTACGTAATACGTTTTATTACATTCCTATTAGGTATTTCATAACATATCAGTAATCCTTGGTAAATTATTAATTAAAATTTTTAGTTTTTTAAGTTTTCAATTTTTTTTTTAGATGCGGGTTTTCCTGCAATTATTATTTGTTTTTAGTACGCCATCTTCACCCAGATGGAACTAATCTAACAATAAGTTAGATATTTTTTGTTAGCGTTTTTCGTCACCTCATTCCCTAAATATTAGCGCTTTAAAACACACTTTGTTTTACCAATTTTAATTAAATGTAGGTATGTAACGTCGCCTTCAGGCGTAAGCTTTAAATTTATTGTAAGTCAGTAAATTGTTTATAATTTCAGTAAGTTATTTATTATGTAATTTTTGGTATTTCTCATTTATTAATTAATTGTATGTACTTTGAAAGGTTACAATTTTAATACGTGTAATATAAGAGAGGTCGAAAATGATTACCTAAAAAGTTGTTATTAACAAAGAACACCGACAGCTCGACTATATTAATGTAATTTAATATAATTATTTTCCTATTGTGTCACTGAAACGTTGGTATTTAATTAATTAATTATCTAACAAGCAATAGAATGGATCGACTACTTGTTTTATAAACTAAATGGATAGACGTATTTTTATATTATATTACTCTACCTAATTGAAGATTAAAAAAATGCATTAATTTTTCCCAACAAGGCTTATTGTTGTTGATCGAATTTCTCTTTTATTATAGTTGCTAGAACGTCAAGAATTGTGTCAAATACGGGTGTCCAACCTGAGGGGTTCCCCAAAAAAATAGAACAATTTATTTATTTTTATCGACTTGGGAACTTGCCCATTATCCAGCAGCTATGTTGGTAGCAACGGCGTCGGTATGCGTATATGTGGTGGTGTTTGCTGGCACTGACCGTGTCCAGCACTAGTTTACTAGGTGTTTAACACCGGTGCTGGTATGGGTAACGTACTTAACCGTTGCTTTTCCTATTTCTAAATTACATTCACAAACATCCATGGTTATAGCGAGATACGAACTCGCAGACGCGAGTGCACTAGAATGCCAGTCGAACTAGCGCCAGCAACTAGGTGCTAATTTTATACATTGAAATAATATTTGTTTTATCTTGCATAAAAATACATTTTCTAAAAAAAAAGAATTGTAGATACCTAATCGTAAGGAGAAATTAAGAGTTTATTGTATTAACAGATAGACTTTTTTCGCATAATTATATTGCATATAGGAATATTTGAAATGTATAATTCTGTAAATGAGATTAAACAACGTTTAAGCTTAATATTGCGAGTAACACAAAAGTTTACGGTTTACAATGTTTAAAAAGCACTCAAACCCGGATCAATTATTTATAAATTTCTTCTGCGAAACTTTATATAAACGCTCGCAACGAATATCTGGGCTTATTTATAATTCTAAAAAATAATTTGCAGATTTTGTATTGAAATATAAAATAGTTACCTATATTTATTATATTAAAATCAAAGTTTACGGCATTATAGAGATTATTAGTGAAAAATAATTGAACGATAAAGGTAGACGTACAGGTAGCACTAATCAAAATTAGTATGTTGAGTTTGCTAAACCGAATTCTATCGTAAAAAAATATTCGTTTTATGGCTCGATTTTTCATAAATCCGGTTATAAAAATCTAATCGTTTCGGGTAATTTTTTGAATGTAACTTTTGTATTTTAATAATGTGATAGGAATAAAATCTATTATTATTGTTCCTGCGTTATCGTTTCAAACACGTGTTTTGTTTTTTTTTAATCGTTTGTCAATTGAGATAAATGCGGTATAAAAATTATATCTACTTAAGTAGATATTTGCCATCCGTAATTAAAGCAAAATTATGTAAAAAAGTTGTCAAATTAATAATTAAATTAATTGGGCACTTTAAAACAAACGTTCAATTTGTTGTATTAGATTCATTTCAAAATCATGATATTTAAAGATAAGTATCTATCTGAAATAAATAAGTTAACAGAAGCTTACACAAATTTGAATTTAGTCTTCTGAGACTATCTGCAATAATTGCGTCTTAAGTCACGTTAAGAAAAGTTAAGGGGTCGGCGAAAAGAAAACAGGTTTCTTGACTGAAAAATATTTGAAATCATTTCGTCTATAGTTCGAAACGAAGAAACGTAATGATTTCCAACATATCGAACATCCAATTAGGCAGTTGAATTTAAGCATTAATTCACTAATAAATAAATAGTGAAATCAAACTTCATTCAGAATTATCCTAATCAATAAACGAAGTAGGTACTTATAAAATTTGAAATAACTGAGTTTGTTTTAGGTATTTTTTTTTAATATCGATACATTTAAAAAAATATTTAGAAATACCTATCGAAATTGTTTTTGAAAAATACTTCAAATTTTCGTTTTTGCGAATGTATTTCTTTAAAACAATTTCATATTCGGCATGTTTACAACAGCATTCTCTATTCCTATAATGCTTATCGTATTACTTTAATGATGTTTACTTAAAACGAACAATATAATTACCGACATAAAGAATTTTCTTTTTAAAGAGCTCCATTTTACCGACCTTTAAAAAAGAGAATAATTGCGTTCTCGAGCTTCAAGTGTTTTTAAGATTCAAAATACAAGGAAATTAGATTACAACGATGGTTTACATATTCCATTGTTATGTCTGCATTTGATAAAACTACCATTGCTTCTTCAACTGCATGACTGATATTATCAGTATAAATGGAAAGTTAAATAAAAACAAACTACTTATTACCTACTACTAAATAAAAATAATAATATTTTATTAGAAATATATTATTTTATGTTCTATTTTTATGATTGATAATTCATACTAATTATTTATAAAACTTAACGAACACAAAATTTAGAAAGATTACGATGACAATAACACGATTATGCAATCCACACAACATAAATGCATCCGTGATAAATCTGTTCGATTGGTTGATTAATCTAAAATGAATTTAATGAATATTTGAGATGTATTTGTACAATGTATTTCCTGCTTTTTTAGAGATACAGTCATCTAATTTTCATTTCCAATTATAGTATTTAACAGTGTATCGACCTTTAAGTGAGTTTTTAATTATGATACCAACTGTCAGATTTCAATAAAATTATTGACGAATTTTTCTTAAATACGATACGATCATTTAAGAATGTATGTACATTTCTTGGGTTCGTTTAATTTTGCTTTTTTCAGTGCATAAGCAAGTAAATACAACCGTACTAACGTATTATTATTAATTTGCAATTTGAACCGTACGATTTATTTTAATTTAATAGCTACTAGTTAATACAAGATATTAAAAATGTGTAGTTATCTATATTATAATATGGAAGAAAATATAATATGTACAATCAGATGCAATGAAAATGTCCCCGTCTTCGTTTACAAAACCTATGTCCTAAATAGACAATATTATTATCAAGGATTAAATTACTGAATACTTTCAAGATTATGTTCGTACCCTTGCCGAATTTTTCTAATTTAATCTTAAGTGCTAGGTTTAACGGTAATGGGAGGCCTTATATAAACCAACAGAGCTTCCAATTTTTTTATAGAGACAGTGAAAATGCCGTTGCGAAACAATTCAATTTATCAAGAAATGTTACGGTTTTCAACGATAACGACGAACCACTTGCGTGTGCCCTAGTGAAGTTCTCAGGCAAAGATGCATGCGTCGGAGATTCTGGCGGACCCCTCATGCGATACGTGCAAACTGCAGATTACTTTCAAAAACAATGGGTGCAAGAAGATATTGTAACGTGGCGTGGGGTCGAAGTTGCGACCGTGAAACGATGCCCGTGATTTATGGGTACTAGGGCGTCAATGCGCGTATATGGATTGGATTTTAAAAACTATTCCAGAACAATACATTGTTATGTGAATTACGTTGATATTTGGCGATTTTGAATTATCGCATCAGAAACAAAAATAAAATAATGTAGGTAACGGACAATAATAAAGAGCAGATTAAAACTAATAATCGGAACGAAAATAATAAAGAAATTGCAATTGAATTCGATTGTGATTTTTATTAAATGAAAATAAATCTCACATATTAATGTACTAACTACTTTACATAACACTCATCACTATTAGTTTAGGTTAGGGTAGGTTAGGTTAGATTACGACCGATTGCAACGGCGAAAAACGATAAAAGGCAATGCGGACATTGCCCATTTACTCTTGATAGTATATTTATGTTGCGTATTTTACGAATTTCGTCTTGCGGCTAAATCAATTTAATCTAACCTCCGAATTTACAATATTTAATATAGTATTTTAATCAATAATATAGATGTAGGTACGTATTGTATCTGTATAAAAGGAATTCGGGCAAATCTCGGAGAATACAAACTTTTTTAATTTTTGCTGTTCAAACAATATTCTCAACAGATTGCAATTATTTCTATCACTCGTTTCCAATTTGAGAACAAGCGAAATCATTGCTGTAGGTTCTAAATTGTTTCCATACAGAATCGAGACAATACAGCTGTTTATTTATCGAATATGACAACATCCCTCGAGCTCTAGGTTATTTCGATTTGTTTATTTTTTTTTAGTAATTTCAATGTGAAATTTATTTTTGTTATTATTGCACAAGAAGAAGTCATTTATTTTGAAATCGTTTGGGTCACCAAATGTACCCTCACTATCTATAAATTTATAGGGACGTAGCAAAATGCCAAATAAAATACTTATATTAGTAAAAATCGTCAACGTAAAGGTTCAACCATATCGTTTGAAAAACGTCTAAAGTATGTCGCAGTGTTGTGTTGTAGCTTAACCGTAAGCAAATACCTCTTGGAAATTGCGTGTATAGGTAATTCGCGGCACGTTTATATCAAATTATGTATTTATTCATTGGTTTGGGTGAAAAACGAAATTGTACGGAGGTGAGATATTATTTTGGAACGAGATACGACGACAAGTATCTTAAGTGCTTTATGTTTGTTGTTTTACGTCGCCACAAACGCAACTTACGAACAGAGAATTAAACGTGTCGTAACCACGTTTCGTAATTACACGATTTTCGCAGTTTGTTTTTCTGGTGATCGCGATTGGATGTACGGCAACGTGTCGGAATTTATTGCTGCGTGTAAGCCTGCGCGGTGGCAGCACATGCTGAATACTGACCGATGAAAACGCCCGAAAGCACGGCAAAGTACTTAAGATATCGAGCACGGTTTCCACGTGCTTACAGAAATACAAATCGATGTTACTAGTTAAAAAATCGAAATGTTACCAGATTTTAACATATTATGCCTTTGACTAGAATGCGTAAGATAGTCAGAACAGCTTATTTTTTGAAAAAAAAGAGGCGCTTAAGATGTTCTGCCAAAACGCCATCGATATTATACGTAAGTTTGCAAGCAGCGTAATAAGTATTGCTTTAAAAAGTGGTTTCGATATGAGTTTTACTTTAGGTGTATTTAAAATGAAATCTCTACATACTTATATGTATGTAAAATGGAAATTTGTATTTTTGCATTTTATCTTGGTGGTCGCCTTATTTACTTACTGATTTCGCAAAGTCAATGTTGAAAGTTTCAACAATTTCTGCTTATACAAGACCCCAATATCGATTTAGTTGTTTGTGTGCAAACGTTATATCCAATTCAAAATATATTCGTGCCGCCCCAGTTTTATTTCAAGTGCATAAATGGCAATGGCTACCGTCTTGAACGAAATTGTAAAAACCGAATTAGCGATTTAAGCGAACTTTAATTTATGCGAAGTAATTAGCATTTAAAATGGGATACCTAAAATAAGGAAAAGCATTATAATTTTATAAGGTTTTGGCAATGATTAAGTCTACTTAAATCATTTTAAAGGCATAAAGATTAACTTTATTATTCTATAAATATTTAAAGAAAACTTCAGATTGCGTGATTTAGAAGTTTGAAGAAATGCAAAGATATTAATATTCATGTTGTATGAAATTCTAATGAATCATTTAGTAGCCGTCAAGTGCCGTATATAAGAATTTCAATTTTTCGCTAAAGCCCCCCGCAATAAATACCATCTGATGTTAAAGTCGGTTTAGTCCTTTTCTCAACTAAAATAAATTACGTCAGTTTTTTTTTTAAATTTTGTTACTTTTGTTTCTTGTAAAACGGAAATTCCATCTTACATATCTTAGAAACTACAAATTCCCACGTAATTAACATCGACACGAATAGCGGCTATTAATAATTTAAGTAGGCATCTATATCGCATTCGATATTAAATTTTGCCCCGTTTAATTTAACTAGATACTATTTGAAAAATTTTACATGGATAAAATAATTAATTTTCGCCAGCGTAAGCGGGAAAATAAAAATGTAAATAAAGGTCGGATAATATTTATCAAACAGTTATTGCATAAATTCCGCCGAAAAGCGGAATCTAACGCGTCCCTTTATTTAATATAGTAGCTCCATTATAAAACTGAATAATTGGCTAATAATTTTACCGATATAGTAACGCTACGTGGGCTGCATTTAAATGTAGGTACCTCAAAAAATTCTAAATAATTCAGAAAAATTGCTTTACCTATATATATGAAACGATCTCGTTACCAAAATTGAACGAGATAATTTTTCATTTATGTCGTCTATGTCGCTAAATCGTGCACGAATTAAAATATTTTTGAATATTAATAAAAATTAAACAATAAAGTGTAAAACAAATGAGCCAAATAATTATACGATCCAAAAAAAAAAACATTTAAGAATTTATCGTATTTAACACATATTGATTTCATTATATGTATTTACAAGATTTTCCTTATTGCCTACCAATCTAATCTTAATAAAAATAATAATAAAAACCCATTTTCCGTCCTGAATCTTTCACCGTAAGACTATAATTATTATCTTCTGAAAACTACATATTTTAAGTTAAACAATATTCAATTTGCACGGGCGTCGAACATCTAGCAATAGAAGGATTTATGCCTACACTGAATTTTCTGAATTAAACATGAAATGTTTGAAAGACGTCAGGCAATCCTCCGCGAGATTTATACTCCAAGATGGGTTAGATTTATAAGTTTACCGAATCGCCCGCTTCTAGCTAAGACGGGACATATTTATATTTTTATCTGTTACAAACGGTTGAGAACTAGAGAAAATATGAGATTGCTGTCGAAATGTGGACATTTCTGAGTCCTTGACTATGATTTATGTCAGGCTCTTTTCGCTGCTTAGATATAATGCTCAATCTAGGTTTGCTTGTTATATAAGCCGCATACTGTGGAAAAACGCGACAATAAAATACATTTTAGGTAAGTGCCTGCCTATAGGTATTTTTACTTAGAACTTCATAAAAATTTATATACGTCTACATATTTTGCGCCTTCTCACTGTTATGCGATCGAAGAAACGCAACATTAAAAAAAAATCAACATTAATGCTTAATCGCGTAGATATTTTTGATACTTTTATTACAATAAACATATTACCTACTTACTTGAATTTATTAAATTCACTGGATAACAAAAATACCCGTTAAGTGGTATAGGTGATTTCATTATAATTGGCGAAAGCCCTGGTTGCGCAGTACAACAAGTGGGCAGTCTTAAGATGTTATGCGAGTCTTAATCAGCCAGACAAAATCACGTGACAATTCAAATTGCATTACGTGTGCTTACGCCATTGAAACGAATAGCAGCGGAGGGCAGAGTTATTAGTAAAATTAACCACCTTTCCTGGCCGTTTTATCGCCAATTATAATGAAATTACCAATACCTACTTTTTAATATAAAACTATAAAACGTTTAAGTTCGAACATTTTGAGAGTTTATAAATATTGACGACTCACAAGAACTTTAAACTGAACTTTTCCATTTTAAAAATAATTTTTTCACGTTATAAACGTTTAAGAAAACGATAAGGTTCTTCATAGAAATTAAATACGTTAGATGTTAAATACCTATTTAGACGGTATCGGAGAAGATATTTATGCAAATACCTAAAATTGCTTTAAATCCCACAAAAAGTAATTAACCTGGTTAAAGGCACTCACATATTAGAAGGATTATAGAAGAGCTTTCGGAACATAATATCTGAGTATTTCCCAGTTCTCGATATTCCAAAGTAAATATCTCATTTTGAACCTAATTTTAATACCTACTGGGATAGTGAGAAATTTTGTACTTATCCACTATTAGAAAATTTAATAAGTTTTAAATGTTACCGAGAAAATTTCTGCAATTCTGTATCGCATAGGTATTTATTAACTTAATGAAAATCTACGTATTATTTTTTTTTATAAAACAATGAAATCAGTTTTGAATTCAATATTACTTTGTATATACAGGGGATGGACAAAATAATATGAACACCATGCTAAATATTATTTGTTTATGTTGGGCCCCCTGCCAAGGTATGAACAGTGCGGCGTGTATGTGTGGCGCACTTTACGTAGTAAGCGTTCTAGTTTATATTTCAGTATACTATTCGCTTTGTTCTACCATGGTGTTAACAATCAGACGGTGAAATGGGCGACCTGTCGGACTTCGAAAGAGGACAAATCGTGGGTGCTCGGTTAGCAGGGGCATCTGTGACGAAAACGGCCGAACTGTTTAACGTTTCATGAGCGACAGTATCCACTGTGATGACAGCCTACACAAAGCATGGCAAAACAACATCTGCGAAGAGAAGGAGTGGACGCAAAACAAGGTTAACAGACAGGGACCGCCGAATATTAAGAAGGATTGTGGCCAAGCAACATAAAATTACGGCAGCAAAGGTGACAGCAGAACTCAACAGTCACATGAACAATCCTGTTTCAACAAAAACGGTGCGGCGGGAGCTTCACAAAAGTAACATTTATGGCAGGGCTGCAATTTCAATACCTCTTATAACGGATGCCAATACAAAGCTGCGAAAGAAGTGGTGCCACGATCATAAAATTTGGACGATTGATGATTGGAAGAATGTAGTATGGTCTGATGAATCATTATTTACTTTGTTCTCTACAAACTACCTGCCTATTGCCTATTGCCTATTACCTACAGTCAAGCACGGGGGCGGCTCTGTGATGATTTGGGCGGCTATATCATGGTACTGATCCAATTATTACCCTCAATGGCCGTATTACTGCGAATGGATATCTAAATATCCTCAATGATGAAGTTCTTACTATGACCAGTATATTGTTGCCAAACACTGCCATATTCCAACATGATAATGCGCCCATACACACAGCCAAAAAGTTCGGTCTTGGCTCGAGGAACATCAGAATATTATCGAGCAATCTGCCCTGACCAGCTCAATCGCCAGATCTTAACATCATCGAGCCGCTATGGTGAGTTTTGGAGCAGACAGTGAGGAGCAGATTTCCACTTCCATCATCATTGAGGGAATTGGCGGAGATATTGGTGGAAGAATGGGATAAGATTTCGTTGGATACTATCCGTACACTCTACAAATCTATTCCGCGACGAATTACAGCTGTCTTAAAAGCAAACGTTGGCCCTATACATTATTTTGTCCTCCCCCTGTAAGTGTATAGGTAATGACAACTTACAGTGTGCTCCAAAAATTATTGTCATAAATCAGGAAACTGCGTTTCAAACTTTCATTCAACTACAACTTTTCATTTTAATTAGGTATCACGAATTTTATAGATTTCAATATTTGATCAAGTTCCGACTTTTAAAGGTTTTCAGAAAAAAATTGTAAGCAAGTATTAAAAGCATTCAAACACCTTAAATATTTCTCAATTTCATACCCTTTTCAATAATACCTATATCACATAATAACGTAATGCCACTATATTCGTTACAAAAAAAAACAACGTAGGTAGATATGTGTAGGTCTGTAAGAGATACACTGAACAGAAATATGAACTAATAAAACAATGACGCATTTTGAAATTGAAACGATACATACTTACTTACAAAGTAAATATTTACAATACCAAAAATGGTAGGTAGTGTTCAAAGTGCGGACCACCGTTTCTACTACAGGCAGATACTCTTTATCGCACTTCGATTTTACAGTGTATAGGCGCTTTATAGTGTATTATATTCAAGAAATATACATTTAAGATCCAGGAAAAAATATAATTCAAACAGATAACATCTATTATGATCCTTAAACTCCAAAAAAAACCGTTATTAGGAAAAATAGCAATCGATGCGGATATCTAGAAATCCCATGACCCATCCCACTCGTGACCCACAAAACAATTTGCTCTATTTTAAAAATATATTTAAGTAATCATGTTCCGATCTTACATATTTCGTAGAAGAGTCGACAGTTTCGTTGATAAAATACTGGAGCGTGATGCGATAAAACAGAACTCTTAGGTGGTTAAGGGTGTGGGGTAAAAGTTTGGGAGAGTTTCGGAAGTTAGACTTAAAATAGTTGAGCGACATCGAGGAATTTCTCTGTCTTCGAAAATCGGGCAATTTTAATTAATTGTATGTTAGTCTTCTAAATATTAAATTAACGACACGATTAGGTACATGAACATTATACCTATCCATTTATCTTAATCGATTGAAGTATAATTACAATATCCGCGTCCGAAACGTATAAATCAATAATTCAACGATTACTTAATTCTTTAAACGGCCGAACGAGCGAAAATAAACCCATTTAACCCCAACTTTTATAAATTTTATTTTGAAATTTATGTTCGACGCCAGTAAAATATCGCTTTTAAATGTGACTTATACTCAATAATCGTGATGTATCGATTCCTTCGATTATAAAAATTCTGGTTAGTGTTGCATATAGCATTAAAATATGCTGTTGTAGCTATTTACATCTCATAAAACTTAATGACCCATATTTTCGCTCAAATTTATTTCACGTCCAGGGTCGGGCTCTGGTTAACGTAACCGGTGACCTACTGCACACCACTACCAGTTATAATAATGCATAACGCTCACGATTACATCAGCTTAAACACGAGCAATTCCCATAAACAGCAACAATTGCAGAGAATCTCCATTAGTCAGCTATCACTTCGTTGATTTATAAAATATATGAGTAGATAATAGCGGCTCTCGATTCGCCAGAATGCAATATGTATGGTGGGATGATTTATTGTTCTCTCATTTTTTCCTCTGCTGATAGCTGATGTATGTTTGTTGTTTAGTATATAATGTTTTTGGGTGAAAAGTCTGACTCGCTCTGTTGATGTTTAATGGAATTAATTACACAATTGACAAGTGATTTATAGTTTTTACGGCCCTTTTATTAATAGCATTTTGTTTCTACGTAGTTAATATTATATTTGAAGAGGACGCGCCCCTACGTGAAATTATAACGTTCCATTAGGTCAAATTTAGATAATTTATTTTATTTAATCGCGTGCGTATCATTTATTTGATCGAAAAGCGTTTATAATTGTTATTTAATCTATTTAAAAGTTTGAGTGAGAAATTTCTTTAGCAGATTTAATCTGTGATTTTAACAGATTATTAATAAATCATTAAAAATCTCGATTAAAGTAAGATGGGGTAAGACCACCCCATTTTTGCGATAGTTAAAGTTTCAGCATTCACACTAGTTAAGCTAATTGAGTTATATCCTTATATCCGAACATTTATTTCTATTCCTACGAATTATGTTTGGTATATATTAATGTTTATTTGTTTTTGTAACGGGTGCGATCTTGCCCTTATTTTCGGGACAAGACCGCATCCGCCTGGTAAAAAGACATACAAAGTCATTTCGACATTTGCGCGGCAACGGTGTTTTTTCTTCATACTTTTTGGTGCAAAATGATACCTTCGGTACAACTACAACATATTAGAATGCATAAAAGTGCAATTCTGAAAAAACGAAAGTTTTATTTAATTATATGTTTAAGTAGGGACGTAAGAGGTAAGAAAAAAGACGTAAGATGTCAGAACATTAAATATAATGGTAGATTATTAGTGTCCAAGTTCAAATCAAATAATAAACAGCTTAGGCCCGGTTTTACAAACATGATTTATACTGCAGAATAGCTATTCCTGGAATAACTACTACGGAAACGTTTCTTGAGACAATGGTTTCCATGAAAGTTATTCCAGGAATAGCTTATCTAACGTATATCTCATAATTGTTAAACTGGTCCTTAGTAGTCGGATTTGGTCAAAATAGCTTAGTTATCCCGTTAATGTGTTACTGTGATTCGTCGAGATTTTATTTTATTGTGTTATTTTATTGTCTCACGCACGGGTATCGCCTAGTTACAATTAGTTAACAATTTAGTGTCCGCTCAAGTAACAATTATACTTGAGATAAGTTGACTTATACAAGCTATGCTTGAAATGACCTTGTTAAAGACTTGACTAATATAATTATTCAAACTCAACTTAAAAGAACCTTGTAAAACACTTGAATATGTTTGAAAAACTCTTGTAGGTAAAATACTTACGTATAAACTTGTATACAAGGAAGAAAAATTAAGAACTATTCAAGAAATTCATTATTCAAGTACAAATACCTAATTAAACCTCTATTCGAGGAAAACACTTAAGTCTTATTCAAAAGTTCTTTTTATAAACTAAAACTTAAATAATTTCTTGCTTAAAGTTTTTTCAAGATCATATTTGGAAGCGTTATACAAATTTTATTAATTTTGAGTTGCCGAATCTCGTATAAAGAAAAATTGTAAGTGTTATACAAAATTCCCAGAATAAATAACTTAAATAATATTTTATGCAAGTTATACTTACACACTATATACGCGTGCGCGAATTATAGTTATCAAATATAGGTTGTATAGCGCTTTTTCTTGCCTCCGAATTTACATTGTATAAAAAGTATTTACAGATAAAAATGAACGCATTTAAATTATGGAAAAAAATTAAAAGGTCAAGCCACTATTACCGAAAGGTAAATAAACAGTTTTCAAGTTTGATTATAGAATCATCGTCTTTTGCTACTTCAAATTTGTCATCTAAGAGGTTATTGCCAGCAATACCTCAATCGTCCAATAATAAATGCCTAACTAATAATGAAACTTCAGTATCCAATGGTAAAACTAGTAATTTAGGTTATATACCGACTGCTAAGAAGATATATTTGATATATATATATATATATATATATATATACACATATACTTTAATTCGCACCTATGATTTATTGACATATTATAGGGGTTGTCAGCGATGAGTCACCTGAAGATTACAGACAAAGTGCCTATGAATTTTATGCAGATGATGAGAGTAGTGATAATAGTATTAATCGCATCATATATGATGATGATAGCAGATCAGCGACTGAAGATGAAAGGAGCCAAAATCTTCAAATGAATATAAGACATTGGGCGCTAACATTCAACATTAACCACTCAGCAGTAAAAGAGTTACTCAAAATTATTAATAATTGTTTTGATAAAGACGCGTTGCCACAAGATCCACGCACGCACGTTAATGGAAACTCCTCAAACGGTCGAAATTATACCATTGGGTGATGGCGAATATTGGCAAAATGCTTTACGGTTTTGTTTGGGAAACTTATTCTCAAAAATATCTAAGCCTATAAATAAATCCTATAATAGCCTATCATTAAATATAAACGTAGATGGACTGCCAATATTTAAAAGTGCCAAAAACGAGTTTTAGCCCATCCTGGCCAATATTGCTGAATTACCGAAACAAAAACCATTAGTGATCGGAATATATTATGGAAAATCTAAGCCATCGGATTGTATTTGATTCCATTTGTCCAATTAAAGACAATTTTGGCTGACGGAATATATGTAAATAATCAAAAAAAAAAAAAATTAAATAAAAATTGTAATAGGGTAAGTAAGGGATATGTTGTGAATTCAAACAAAAAACCTGGACAAATTGATTTGTAAAAATTATTTTTTTCTGTTTGTAATATGTCTTCTTGTATAGAGCTTGAATTAATGAACTTGATTACAATGTTATTCATGTAAAATATTTTAGGATTACGCAAACTTCTGAAATAAGTCTTATATCAAGTGTTACTCAAGTTCATTACCTAAGAACTTTGTACTTGAATAAGCCTTGTATACCATCCGTCATGTAAAACTTTATTCATATATTCTTGTATAAATCTTTATAACATATTCTTGAATAAAGACCAGTTCAAGCCGCATTCCAATCGCCCTTTTTACTGGCATTAGCCCTGAATAATACTTTATACTAAGAAAATTCAAGTCGCATTTCTTGAATAATTTCTTATAGACAAGCATTAGACAACATTTATATAAGCAAAATTGTTACTTGGGCGTGTCTGATTTTGATATTTAATTTCTCAAAATCCATGTCAAAAATAACAGCATTTCCACGTCGACGAGTCTTTGAGTCTAATCCGATCTTACCCTACACCCTTACCCATGAAGTATGTACCTAGGTATGTATTTCTACTCGAGAAACAAATACATATAAAACGTATTACGTACATAATATATTATCTAATTTTTACGTAATCATACTATTTTATTTTTGCGAAAAACTCAATAATTTCGTAATTCCGCTTATTGTACTTTAGACAATACATTTCGATTTGATTAAATTAAAAATGAATTTATAAATGCGGCGTACTTATAAAATGAGACGAAACGTATTATTTCTTACTTTCTTGATAAAAGTTCGGTTTGATTTACTTTTTATGACTTTGCGACGACAAACTTGGAACTGATAAATCGCATGCTAAAAGTGTAACTGGTTTACGCGAAATATAACCTAGATGTCTAGATTGGAAAAATCGATAGGCACTTGAAAGCGATAAGAAGGGGTAACCGTTACATCAATATTCTAACACATAAAAGATCAAATCGGTAAGAGGGCAAACTGTTACAAAAAAATATATGTTCGAATTGCGTTGTTTGTCTTTTCCGGCGACGACGCTCCCCTCCGCGTTCGACGGTTTCCGGTTAATTCTCTTTAATTGTTTTACTATTGACACTTTAACGTCATCTGAATTCCAAAGTAATATTTTCGGACACTTCCCTTGTTTATCGTAATTACGTGTTTTGTTTTATTCGACAGCCTTATTCACTTGTTACGAAACACGATAGTGTTATCTGCCTTATATTTGCTGCGTTCGCACTTTTCCATTCCACACCGTCTTTGGATACGAAACTAAAGAATTCCGAATTATCTCGACGTAGTCCACGTTGACGGCGCGCTTACTCTCAACTCAACAACAATTATAGATTTTTCGAGAAAAATCAGGAAAAGTTTGGGATGAATCTTGAAAGATATCAGATTCAACTTTTACAAGTTATAGGATAGGTAGGCAAAAGTTTGTTTTTTTTTTCAGTCGACTTTACCTCATACCGCATATTTACAAAATTATGGTGTATTATTTTGCTTTATTTTTAGTGCACTTTAGATTCAAGACACATACTTCGCTTATGTGATAGGGTGGACTAAATGTAGTTGTACCCTGCTTTTTTTTTAAACCTAGATTAAATTAATATCCAATGCCGTAAGGAGGGCGTGGCAAACTCGGTGGTACAAACTGGGCTTGGGGCGCAAAAACGTAAAAACTAAAAATAAATAAATGGATATAAAAGTCGGATATTTGGGTTCGGGGAGCGCAAGTTAGACACTCGCCACAAGCCCCTGTGACGGCGTTGTTAATATCTCACGAGAAAACTGGAAGTTAACGTTGTTTTAAATATTTTATGCACTTATCAATTACAAGTATACCTATTCATCATTTTGTTTTAGCAGAATTTCCATAGGAAATCCATATTGCGATCCGTCTGATGACAGAGAACCCAGGGAGGAGCCGCTTTTTTCATTTGCACTTAATTTGATTACTCTACAAACGTTATCTTTCTCTTCGTTTGTTTATCTACATAGTTAAAACGTAAATAATTCAAAAAGTTAGTTTGTAGTTTCCCCATTATAAATTTTCTTTTAGAAACTAAACCAGTTTCCTAATTCCAAAACAAAGTTTTCGTAAACTGTAAGCTTAAAACTCCCTTAGTCGTGTCACGTCATATCACGTACCCTTTAAATAGAATTTCGGTAAGTTTGCGTTCCAATTATAAACAACAACAACATCACACCTTCAACCCTTCTATTTGTGCGTAAATGGATTTCTCCGTTAATAGTCTGTGACCATACAAAATCCTTTTATAGTCAACGTGTTAAAATTTTAAGTGTCATACTTAACCAGAAAATTTAGAGAAATGACTTACACAATAATTTAAACAACAATTAATTCCGACGACACTTTATTTAATATCGGTTTAAAGTTTAATGTAAAATCGTCGACAACATTGGTTAGAACTTTACGTCAATAATTTAGTTGAGATTTCAACATTTTACGTTCTCCGCGAACCCCTTGTTTGATACCCTTTTCTATCTTTCAGAATTCGGTTGATTTATTATCGGTTAAGCATTCATTTAATAACTTAATTCGTTTATAAATCAAACACTTTATTGAATAATGATAACAATAATGAAACATTAAGGAATTAATCTAACAAAGTAGTAATCGCATAATTTGTATTTATAAAGGAATGTAGATTGTAAATAAAGCGGAATGCGTACTTAGTAAATTTGTAGCTCGTAACTATAACTACAATACTACTAAACTCGGTGGAAAATTGTAAAAGGCAATTCGTTAATTATCCATTTTATGACGAATAAAAATAGTACTATTAGTTATATCCAAAACTAAACTAAACTAAAGTTTTTATGAAGATAAATGTAATGTAAGGAAAATTAAAATTTTTGTTCCATTTTCAGTTGCTTAGTTTCGGGCAAATTCAATAAAATGCATTAGCATCATACCACTTTGCAATTTAAATAATATTGAAAAATCAAAGAAATATTTTTAAGTAATGACTTTTTGATAATCTTAAAATTAATCGGTTTTGAATTACAAACATTTTAGGACACGATTTAGAAAATAAATTGCTTTTTCCTCCGCTTTTATAATTTTATTCATTTGAAATTAATATCTTAAACGACATTAAAAGAAAGGGAACGAAATGAATTTTTACGGTTCAAGCTTAAAATGATATCTTTTTAACTTTAAAAGGGTTTTTTTTTGCGAATTCTATATACTTAATCCGTTCAACCCTTTGAAAGATTTTCGTATTCATTAAAATTTATTAATAAAGATTTTTTGATCGAAAGCTAACATGCCAGATTTATGAATGAAATGAACTAAATCTTGAAAATGTACGAGACACGATAAAATTCCAGGTTTTTACTTACTCCGGTTTCATTACTTATATTATTATTATTGTATTTTATTAGAACTTGGTATGTGCGCAACTTGAGGTCATGTTTATTCACTGATAAACACTTATTGCGAAATACTTATATCAAAAAAATATTTGTTATCAACGATAATTACTGTTTTATTAATATTAAATTGTCTTTCTCCGTGGTCATGTCGACGTTAATTTTAATAAATTTTATTTACCTAATCCTCCTTAATTATGTAATTTTTTAAAATAAATATATCGAGTTACTAGAGCCAAAAGAGCCAAAATCACTAATGGTTACCATTAAAAAAAATAATAAAAGTTTGTGTTAAAAATCGATATATATATATATATCGATTGGGAGTGGGGCACAGTACCGAAATACATACAATTATCTTCGTACATACATATGTATGTGCCCCACTCCTTGAAATCGTAAAAAATATAAAACTTTAGTAAAAAATGTAGGACTGTATAATTTGTATGAAACAAGAAACCAGAATAAAACTTTGACTTAATTAGGAATAATAATAGTACTGCAACGAATCAATCTCGTTCGGGATAACTCAAACCTTCAAATTTTAATAAAGTTTTACTGCACGGTTGTTAAAAGTTTTTAAGATTTAGCTACACTGTTTTCCCTAAAATATCTATATGATTTAATGTAAGTATATATCTAGACCTATAATTTACACGAAATCCCATTAGTTATGTATTAAGATAAAAATACAATAATTTCGACGGTATATTATACTCCTAACAAAATACGTTATTAATCAAAATATAAAAATACATGAAATGTGATATTCACGCATCAAAGGAACGTAACACAATATTTACGAAGTATAAAATATTCGAAAGTTTTATTTATTCAATATAGAAAATATTGAATAATTTGTACATTTTAATTATGTTTGTTTGAAGAACGTATATATCTAGCAATTCGAATGTTAATAAAAATAAAATATTAAATATATTATTATAAAGTATAATATATATAAAGTTCATTTAAATCTTACAATATTAATTATGCTTTCAATTTAGTGAGATAATATTACTCGTATTAATATAATTACTGTGTAGGAATAGTTACATAATAGGAGATACAGCATTATACAAACATCAAAATGGTATAGAAGGGGACAAAACGTAAAACATGTGTGCAAACGTTAAAGCCATCCCTCCCGTTTTAACGACATAGGAAAATATCTCAAAAACGATTGGGTTTATCGAGATGATTTTTTTTGTTAGAATCAGCCGACTCTTTTGCACGAACACTGTTACCAAACCTTCAAAAATTTTAATTAAAAACATGCTTTTTGAAATATAAATCTTTTAAAAACGTCAATTTAATTTAGAATGAAACAGTGTCCCAAGATCTCGATAAAATTAAAAGAAAAAGAATTAAAAGAAAACAAATTTTTCGGATTAACCTTTTGCTTATAATGCCTGTTTAAAAAATAATCGGTTTCAGAAGCAAGCCATCTCTCTTGCCGGAGTTCTCTTTTCTGTAAAACAATTTTCAAATTTTTTGTCAGATTTCTGTTGATATTACTCGCATATAATTGTCAATGTCAAGTTCAATAACAAAGGCGTACTGCAATAAATGATTAAATTAAACTACTAATATTTTAATGTAAACGTGTTCAAAAATAACATAAATATTAAAATACGTGAAATCGACACGTGATTATTTTCAACAGCATATATCACGTTACTCAAACAATTCAAAATTCAGTAGGAAGGTGTGACTATTAGGCCCAGTATGTATAAAGTTAAAACCGACGGTTGACGTTGAATTAATTTGAGGTAAAGTAAAAACTAAACTACCAGATATAACAATCGTTTAATTACTTTTATAAAATATTCACATCGACTTTTTTCGATAGCTGTAATTTCGAAAATTCAACCTTTACTTTGTGAATCGATAATCGGATTAAAGGTTTATACAACCGGCCCTTAGAGATGTGGCGGAAACTGTAGATTCTTCTAAAAATACCATTGGGTGCATGTGACATCATTATCGAGAAATTAGTGGCATAAAAGAACATCTGACAGCCGATCAAGAGGACCAGCTACGAGGACCAAAATGTCCAATAAGTCGTAATCGATAATCAAACTTGCGGGGATTACAATGGGTCGAGGAGCACATCATCTGGCAAGAAGAAGACTAGGTTCGCGTGCTCTTTACTGACGAATCCGGATTCGGTTTAAGGCCAAATTTTAGACGACTAATGGCGTGTTCAGACCAAAGCGAACAATAATCAACTAATAAGCTCTCGACAAATCGGTGACGCTGACCAGTTTCTGAAGAACTATTGGGTCGGTTAGATGTTCGCGAACAGCGTGTTCGCTTGGTCTGTACGCACCGTAAGGATGTGAAGGAGACTCGGAAACGAAAATCGTTTGGCAATTGTTCAGGAAGTTTCACAATTCTACAACCAGTTATCTTAGTACAGGCGGAACAAGTCGAGAGACAATTTTTATTTATGCACGACAACGCTCGTGCTCGACCGAGAATAATTTAAAAAAAAAAATTAAATGAGCACAATATCGCATAAGTGTCGTGACCGGCGCAATCCCACGACTTGAACCCCACAACGTAGAACGTGTATGGCATATGCTGGAAAAACGTGTCCAGAATCATGGCAGGTATGATGTTTCAAACTCTCAAATTGTTTGCACGATCGGTGGCAACAAATTGTTCGAAATGAAATAGGCAATTTAATTAGACGTATGGCCAATAGGTGCCGCGCAATGATTAACAGTAGATATGCACTGTATTAAATATGGTAAACAGTCTTTTTTTTTCGCGCAGATTCCACTGTTATTCGCACGCTCGCAATTTGTCATTCCTATTGTTTATAAAGGACATTACCTACTGTAAATTATGTTTGTTGCTGCTACAAATTAAAGCTTTTTGTTCAATTTTATGTTTTCTTTCATTGTTCTGTCCTGCGCTAAAAACTTCCACTAGTTGCGACAACATTTATTTTCAGCTTTGTCCCTATATACCATTTTGATGTGTGCACTAACGTAGGTATTATCGAAATATTTTTTTATAAAATAGTATCTACCTATAAGTATGTGAAAAGTAATAAGTCAAGACAAATATAAGCGTCTGTAAATTATGTATTATAAGTGTAAATAACACACTGACGATGAGTATTAAAACTACCTAAATTTACTAAAATCATCCACTAAACACGACTAGTCTATCGATATAATCCGTGTTTACCTACTATTTGCTGGGTTGACGTGCATTATACAACTATAATTTTTTATAGATCTAACAAAAGAATTACGGGACTGACTACATTAAGCAAATGTAAGGGCGAAATCGAGCCCCCTTACGTTTTTGAAGCAATAACTACGTAGAAAAAAGGAACTGCTAACTTTATTCGCGGGATTTCGAACAAATCCAAGTAAATCCCAGAGTTTTCGGATGAAAGCTTTGGTTAAACGATTTTTCTATTATTTATGGTCATTTTATTAAACACGGTAGGCAATAATTGGTATCAAAGACAAATAATTTTCGAATATCTATTATTATAGGTATTTTATCGAGAAAAAAATCCAAACGTTTTTCGTGTAAAAATATACGAATTAGCGAACACGAAAAAAATAACTAACTACGCTCGAGCAAGTTATATTTAGCTAATTGTTTCATAACATTTAATCAGATTAATAGTAAATAGCAGTATCAGAGTAATGTGTACAGGTTAAATATTCCGAAAATGTATTCAGTAAAATAATGCGGGCATTAAATTAATCTTGATACCTAAATTAAGTTTAATTTTTATCGGGGCATTGCGTAACTCTATGTAAAAATAAAACGCAGGTAGTACGTATTGGATTATTTTCCTCATTCTGTATTTACAAATGTTTTTGTTTGCGTAGCCTCGACTAACAATACGTGTATAAATGGACAACGTGTTGGAAATTAAAAAAAAAAAATGTGTCGCGCAAAAGAATTCCAATTAACGAATGTTTTTGGCAATAAATGTTCAGTTAAAAACTGTCGCAAATTGAGCCCTAAAATAACTCGACAAAGCGAAGGCAGGAGCTTGTTTATAAATTTTATTTTTAATTTTAACGCCGGATCCCGAAGACGAAATTTACAATCGCAACCGCTGTTCTACTCCGCGATAACCCGACGCAGAAACGGAAAATTACAAAAGAATGGCGCTGTATTATCACACCAGAACATAATGTATGTCTGAATTACAGAAATAAAATGAGGGACGTTTTATTTGCTGTAGCTAAACGGGTACACCAGAAACCCTTCCCGCAACAGTATATTCGCACCCCAGATAAGAGATTCTCTATATAAAACATGGGCGTCCTAATGTATAAAGATCGTATCCGTACGGTACCCCTACAGACACCCCTAATCAAATAATGGTAATCTGCTAGTGATCCAACATTCTGCGGCTGACGTTCCGGTACCGGTACGAATTAATGCACCGTTGGATCAACATATAGAAATCATAGTATTGATTCTTGTAAAATGTGCTTCGCATTAATTACTCGCGCAAATAAATTAAATCGCTTTGAATATCGTCGTTCCCGGTCGTGCCGCTAAATTAAATTTTCATATTCGGACTCGATTCGGATTTTTTTATTTTTTTTTCATTTCGACAGAGTGCGAGGAGCGACAACTTTAAAAAGCGTTAAAACCGCAACAAAAGAAAAACAACGCAACATCTGCAGCACGTCGTTCTCGTAAAATGTTAAAATGTCGCAAGTTAATAAACGACTCAATTTCTTACTAACGCGGAATTACTCGATAATAAAAACTTTTTAATAACCACTTCGATTAAAATAAATTTAACGATAATTTTATTGTTAAAGTCGAAATTAGGTACATTTTACGTGACACCACGTCGGACTACATAATATGTATATAATAAATATCTCGTTATTATTATACGATTCTAAAGGTGCGGAAAACCGTTTTTCTTGATCACTAGGAATTGCATTAGTTAAAAGTAGGTATTTATCAGAGAAAGATGTAATTTACCACCTTACACTTTTCACTAACTAATACTATTGATATGAAAATTGAAAGTCTAGAAAATAAATAGACTTCGAGGCGGCCTTTTCGTTTCCAGTTAAATTTATTCAAATGACTAAATGCCATTCCGGCATTATATGGGACTTTCTGTAGCCCTCTGAAAACTACCGCCCTAAGTGCCGCGCAGCCTTCACGCCCTCGAGTTGACAGGCCCCTGCGTAATTATATAATTCTACTTCAAAAATATTACTTTAATTTATTTTAAACGCACGTTATTTTACAATAAATTTTCTTAATTTATATTTCAACTAACAATATATCAACAGGACCGACAAGTTCGTTTTCGAAAATAAGACGAATTTAAATATGTTAGCGTTAAAATTTATTTTTATAAGTTATATAAATGAATATAAAAAAGAAAAAATCGCGTTTTTACGCATCAGTTAAAATTATGAATGTAAAGTTAGCTTAAATGGAAACTGGGGAACGAAACCCTTTTTAATTTTTCTTTATGAAACGGCTGGTGTCGAGGGGTTACTATTTGCCACCCTCGCACAATAGTACTAAGGTTGTCATTGTCAGCTGTCTCTTTATGGCCTCTTCGCATTCTCGAGGAGTAATTAGCTCAACCGTAGCATTCACGTCGTAAATGATTCTTTAAACGCAAATGATTTTAAGTTGAAGCGTCCATTTTAATTTCTCTATTAAATTCAGATTGTTTCTCTCGAATTTTGCGTCGATATAAACTTTCGACGACACAGGCTGCCACGCTCGATGTCTAAAATACGTCCGACTAGATATTAAATTCGATATAGGGTTTTGTGTAGTAGCCCGGCATCATAATAATCTACGTAGTCGTAGGAATGCGAGTCTAAATTAATAAATTTTAATTATTTTGTTTTTCATCTTGCACCTACTTCTTTAACAAAGAAATAATGAAAATAAAGTGAACTTTAAGGATATTAATTTTACGAATAAATGAACCGTTGTAATTATACGTATGTTGAAAAATTTTTTTATTCTATTATAAAGTTTTAAAGTGTACCTAACGCACTGCCAACTTTAAATAACGTGGTAGCATATTGCATGTACGTTTTGCATATGTAATCGTGGTAAAAGCAACATTTATTAAAACATTATCATCAACCCCTTTATACTTAGATTGTTTGGAGTGTAGAAAATTATATATTTTAATTTATTAATCTATTCTAATACTTATGTGATAATATATGTGTTGCGGGCAAATAGTTATTTCAGGAAAATAGCTTTTCGTTCGTTCATTTATAGGTATTTAAACGCTATTTTCCTAGGCGAATAACATTTGACGGAACCGTTGATGGGCAAATAGTATTTTGGTAATATTTATAATTTAAAAAAGTGTAGGTTAGGGTAGATTAAATCAAAGTAAAAAGTAGATCGACTTTTATGTTTGATGAGGTGAGTTTAGACAAGTGAATTCAAGTGACAAGTTCAGACGGTGAATTGTAATCGGTGAACCAATTCCAAAATTACACATTTGTAGTGTTTTGCACAATATGTCGTATTTGCCTGGTTAAATATTATTTACCTAGTCAAACAGAAATTTAATAATACTTGAAACTATTTGCTCAGGCATATAATATTTACCTAATCAAAAGCTATTTTCCTGACACATAAATATGCCTGCTACATACGCACACCGAAAAACAAACTCAACTACAGCTAGTTTAGAATACGAAAGATTATTTCATTAAATAAATAGAATAATGTATACCCACTTATTTTATTCGCATGTACCCACACACTGAATCACTGAATTAATTTTTTTATTGCTCGTGTTAACCGTTTTTCTACGTTAACGAAAATTAAAATCGATTACTAAATTCTAAAAATGAAATAATATTCTGAAAAAGAATATCTAGAGTACCTACTATTACATAAAATATAAAATGAAGCGAAAATCGAGTAAATAAGTTCACAAAAATTACAATATAGGCACTAATCAAAAATAAATAGTAGGTATACTATAAAAATTTGAAAACCGCAATCGTTCCTCACTTTTAACGTATTTAAATGAATTCCCTTGGGCTGTTTAACGTTCCATCTAATTCAACGAACAAGAAATGAATTCTATTAATTAACAAACTTTTTACGTGATGTTTGATTTAAAATCGACGTTTCCGTGTGTTTGCACAGCAAATAACTGTGGGTAACAAAAATAAAAATAAAAACATTATTGTTTAAAATAAACATCTTTATGCCGTCTACATTTTTTTTTTAATGAAAACGTAGATAAAACGCGTTATTAGTTTAATCGTAAAATATGCTTGGGACGTTATATAAATAAATACCGTTATAAATTACCTACGTATATATGTATAAAATATAAATTTAAATAAGAAACTATTATATTTACACGTCCAAAAACATGTAGATTTAAGTTTTGAAACTGCATTTCTATGCAGGTACGTATCTGCCTATAAACTTTTAATTTAATCAACAAACTAACGTAACTTCAGCGCTTTATAAAATTGCATGGTTCTTACAATTAAAACATTAATTACGAGCCACTCTAATATTTATTCAATGCTAAGCTAATCTAGTAAATCATCAGTATTCTATTGGTTGAACATTTTAAGGTTGAGCGATCACTTTTAAGTCGTTTATTACAGTTCAGGGATTCGACGGCATAAAACCGAAACCCATTGAACTTAAATCAGATAGCGGACGTTACGTGATCCGTAATGATTTTTTTGTGTGTGAAATAGCAGGTGCTAATAAGAAATAAACAAATCGATAAAGTAGACGCAGGCACCTTCAGAAAGTCAACATTTAACGTCATTACGTCGAATTTACTCATCCAAAAAAAAAAAAAACGTTCCATTTATTTATTTTTTTTGAATAAGACGATTGAAGATTGTTAAACGTAAAGACTTCCACGATAAGACCGAATGAAATTTCATATAAAAAGCTCGAAACGATTTTATATACTTATCGTTAGGTAGGTATTAAACGTAAACGTAAACGGTTTCGTGTTTTATTATTTTTTTTAATTGTAAGTTATATAAATAATATTTTACACAAAGTAGCGATAACGCGCTATTCTTAATGTTTACCAGAAACAAGAACTAAGAACTCAGAACTTAGAATTGAATTCGATAAAATATTTAAAAAAAGGCTTGCATTAAAAAAGTGTTACTAAAGAATAAACAGTTGTCGCATTCATTATATTATCAGCAATCAACTCATAATCGGACCATAATTTGGACCATCTTTTTATTGATGACGTGTATCGGAATAAAATTTGAATAACCCATAACTATTTTAACATGTACATAAGTTCTTCCACCTAGTTCTAAATATTTTAAACCGAAAATAAAATTTACTATCGATTTTATGTGTTTATCAGTATTTTATGTGTGCCTATAATTATAATATCTACATATACAAATAACACTAACATATTTTTCATATAACGACATTATTATTTTAAATTATTTTCACGTAAAACATTTAATAATCTGTTTGGTTGTTACAAATTTCTAATTAAATAAGATTTAAATAGAATATTAATAAGAAATGCGAGTTTAGCTCATAAATATTTAATCAACGGAATTTAGATTCTTTCAGTTGCTTTGCTGGTTCCTTCATGAATATTCAGACTGGAAAATAGTGAAATATTTGACTACCAGTATTAGGTCCCGGCTAGGTTGTAAGTGGTATTATAATTGCTCAAATTCCATTTCGTTTGCAGATGGAATTAATTTTTACTTTTATCAGTAGGTAATAAAACGAAGATGCTTTTTAAAAATATAAATTTCTAAAGCAGAACGAAGATATCATTAGTTTAATTCAGCTACTTATAAAGTAAATTTTAGATTAAAAAGTAGATATACTTTTTTCTACTAATTGTAATAAATTGTAGTAATTCGCAAAAAAAGAAGACGTCGGAATTACAAAAAGACACTTAAAACTATAGTAATAGGTATTTTTACTACAAACTGGTCCCAATTAAAATCTTAGCGTCCTTCAAAGCAAAAAGTTTTCGTGCATTTATTCGCGTCGCGTCGGCGTCGTCGTATCGAGTGGTTCACTTACAGCTCATTCAAATTTTATTCTGATGCACGTCATCAATAAGATACTAACTAGATTGTACAACTCGATAATTCAGTTCGATGCGACGACACACATGACGTGCGTCGGAATAAAATTTGAATAGCCTTTAGTTATAATTATAAACGTTATGTTACATAATTTTTACTTTGTTTAGTATAAAAATAAATATACGACACGGCGAAACGTTTTAAAACGTTACAACTAACCTAAAAGACGAAAGTACCCTTTTTATATTGTTAGCCCCAAAATATACCGCCAACATAAAGGTGCTTAAATGCTAAACTAAAAAACAGGGGAAGTTAATTTACTAATCTAATCCTAAAATTAACTTTTAAATTTAACTAGAGAGTACGGGATGTTCCGGTGAAGGTGGAAAACCTCCTAGGATCTTATTCCCCGGACAAAATGATTGTCAAAATTTATCCCTGAAGTTGATTTTTTAAATTCATTTTACCGAAATAACTTGTGAACGGTTTTATGGAATTTGATAATTTTTGGTTCAATTACATCCTGGTCGAAGGAAGTTATTTTGGTCTAGAAATTGTTTGAATTGCACTTTAGGGGTGGTCAAGGTAAACCGCCCATATCAACTTATACGTCTTAATTTTGAGGCTATGGTGTTTTTTTTAATTTTTTGGCCGCATTTTTGAATTTCCTAAAAAGATCCTCTTACTAGATTTCGCTGCGACGAGCAGTTTCCGAGAAAAACGCATTTAAATGTTCCCAGGTCGGAAGTTGATTGCGCGTTATCGCAGTCGTGATAGAAATTGTTTTAAAATGACTGGAAATTCATTTTGGAGAAATTGGAGGTAATTACAAATGAGACAGCGCGTGATTTTCATGCACGATGACGCACCACCGCACTTTATATTATCTGTACGGAAGCACCTCAATAATACTTTTCCAAACAATTGGATCGGTAGAGACGAACTTATCGTTTGGCCGCCTCGAAGCCCTTTTACGAACCCACTTGATTTCTATATTTGAAGACATCCGAAGTCTTTAGGTTATTCTAAAACAATTAAACTAGGGAACAGCTACAAGAAAGAATTTTTCACTTCAATAATGAAATCAAAAATAATTCAGAGTTAATTAATAATAATTCGTTTCGAGTGCAACAATCAACAGTTAGGTGCGCACAAGAATTTATTAGGGTAGGCGGTAGTCATTTTGAGCAATTTTTATGATCGTTTAAATATTATTTCTTAATTTTGGCAATTTGTTGTTATTTTTTCTTTCACGAAAGCATTTAAAATGCTACATTAAATATATGAAATATTCCAGCCGTCGCGCTCGCGTCACCTAATTTCGTTTACTGTACCCGAAATCAAATCCTGACCTTAGGACATTTAAATGGGTTTTTCTCGGAAACTGTTCGTTGCAGCGAAATCTACTAAGAGAATTTTTTTTTATGCAAAATGACCTGCGGTATTCAAAAATGTACTCGGAAACATTAAAAACAGTTACGCTCTCAAAATTAGGACGAATAAGTCGCTAAGAGTGGTTTGCCCTGGTCACGGTCAGCCCTAAAGTGCAATTCAGACAATTTTCAGGTCAAACGTAATTGACCCAAAAATCATCAAATTCCATCAAACCGTTCACAAGGTATTTCTAAAAAAAAAACGAATTTAAAAAATCAATTTTATGCATGAATATCTCCTCAGCGGTAAATATTTTACTAAAATAAATTTTGACACATCGGCTTATTTTTGTCTGGCGAATAAGACCCTAAGAGATCGCCCATCTTCACTGGAACACGCTGTATAGACTCTACACACGTTAAGACAGAGAAAAAAGATACAAAAATTGGTCGAATCAAGGAAAAACCATGTATTAGATAAAAAAATTAAAAAGAAATTCTGCACCTATTGTTGTGTGCATGTTGTAACACAACGAGTGGTTTGAACGTCAAATATTGAAGAAAAAATCGTACCATTAATAATTATTGTATTCGGTAAACAATTCTACGAAAAAACAAAATAAATTGAAAAGAATTATTTTTAAAATGTAAGATTGTCACATTGTCGTGATGATTGTAGGCATTTATCAGCGCACAAGAATGAACAATTATTATTAATAATAATTAACAATGAATTACTTTGACATTATTTTAACGTTATTATTATCGCTGTAAGAATTTTTGACGTAAATATTGCCATCGTAAAAAAAATGTCGAATTAAATGAAATGCACAAAAATGGAAACATTTTATTGGTACTTTATTTTGAGTTGTATTGTGAATGGAATATCTATAAGTGGGCAGTTTTGGGAAAAGAGTACAATTGTTAAAAATTCGAAGAGCGATTAGATAATATTGTAGGCGTAGTTATCAGTATTTATTTCCCGAATTCGTGTTGCCGAAAACGATTAAAGAAGTTTGAAAACAAGAAACATTTACTTGTCCTCGCATTTAGGGGAATAATATTTATTACTATGGCCCGTGCTTTTCAGATTAACATAATAACCTTATTATGTAGATACGATCTGAAATTTGAGAAGATATTACCGAAATAAAAACATGTTATGGGAGTACCGGTTCAAAAAAAATTTCGCCACATTTTTGAAAACCTTTACTAATAAAATAAGCTGCGCTTAATTTAAAAATTATCGTAGAAACAAAAAAAAAATTGCCCAGTATCAATGATAAAAATGTGCCGTAGCAACGCCGTAAGGAACGGAAATCGGCCATTACTCATCATAATAGTTGTCCAAGTGCCCAAGCTGCTATAAATTCTTACTTCATAATTTTCGAAGCTGGCGGTGCATGTTTGTGTTCAACGTAAATTATGGAGTGGTGGAAAACAAGGCCCACTAGATTTAGACTTATTCGGACATAGCTTATATTAATTAGATTTGGTATAATTAATGAATTCCCAAAAACCCACCTCTCGTATACCGTTAATTCTCTCTCAAAGCTAAATTGATTTTCAGTAAAATACTTCCCTAAATGGACGATATAAATAGTAATAGGGTAATGTGGAAATCGTTTTGGTATTCTAAGTGTAAAGCGGGTCCTCTGGGGTCGGACACGACAAGGACAATGTATGACAAGAGCTTAGGGACCGAACGCGCTCTGCGTGGCTTCCGGTATTACGGGAAAACCGCTGAAAGTGTGGATGGAATATTATTTCCGGATTTATTCGGTTTTAGACTGTATTTGGGATTACGATCTACTACCCACACCAATTGCCTTTTATTAATTATAAATATTGGATTTTCAAACAGCGCTTCAGACAGGTAACCAATAACGTTTACGTTTTACGTAATCTCACCAACGTCATATGGTCACTACAAAATGTAACTTGTAATGTAATGTAAAATGTAATCAGTTGTTTACGTAATTTATTATAATTTTCTCGACAATGAATTTTTTTTTCGTATTTTATACGTACCCACACAAATATAAACAGTTACATCAATCAAATTAAGATATGTAAGTATATGTAGGTCAATTTTTAATGGATGTAAAACATAAGTCTTGCTTTATATATCTAGAAAGATTTTGATTAATCTATTTTCATTTATAAATTTTTCATACAGTGTGTTACATATAACGGTCTAGATGTACATTAAGATGCAGACTAGGACTAAAGCTTCGCATATAAAAGTTTTTCGGATTTTTTTGCAATATTCTCGTAAATACATAAAAGCATTTTATTTATCTCTAAAGCTCACCGAACGTTCCATCTGCTTTGATATATCTCGACGGATTGCGATACGAAATTATATTTTTATATATAAGAAATCTTGACGGATATTTTTCGCAGACAACTGGAAATACGTTACGGCCATATGTGAAAATTAATGTCTTCGTAATGTGTAAATAGTACACAGACACGAGATTAAATAATATATACGTTCGCCATAAATTGCAGTAGTACTTTTATATATTTATTGCCACTTTGTACTTTCTCGCTATCTCTTTATTTTTAATGTCGCAAAAAAATCCAAACACGTGTAACCTTAATAGAACAACACCATATATTTGTTATGTTAAATTGAACTCGAGAAAAATACACGACATGTTCTCTAGGGTAGTTTCAAGTCGTCGGCAATTTTACTTGATACCACTTTATTTTCGTTCGTAGAATGAAAATTCTGAAAAGCTCGGGAAAATTAATTAAACTTAACTACAATGTATATAAGTAGAAGTTTCCGGTTTGCGCTGCAATAAAGTGTTGGAAAACTTCAACTACAATATAGACCATCGCGATAGAATCGAAAACATTTCAACGCCAAATCTGAATTATGGTTCGTTCCGAGCACATATATAAAAGTATGACTGTTTGGCCTTTTTGCAGTCTTAAATTTCGTTGAAAAATTTACGACTCGCGAGTTCCAATTTATGTACACTTACGGAAAATAAACTACCATCTCGAGCAGTCTATAAACATGTATGCAGAAAAGTCATAAACTAAGGTGAAATAAGGCGAATGGACCGATGCGACGATGTCAAGGTTTATAACGAATTTTGCGATAACCACGATAACGCTGTACGTTTCTAATGTTTAGTTTGAGCATTTAGCATAATTGCATAATAAACAAGAGCACGACATGACGTTAATAAATTTAACGAGTAAGTACGTTATAAATTTTTTGTGTAGATGTCGTGCAAACCCAAGATTATCTATCGATAAATTGCAAAATGTAATAACGTTCTTTAAATTTCAAGCGTTCCGAATACGAGTTAGTGCACTTAAGGGATCTCGCTTATTCGAAGTGATAAGAATTTGCTCGAATCAAAAGAATGAGTAGCGTAATTTTTGAAATCCAACACAATCGTGTAAGTTTCATCGCAACTATAAGAACAAAACACAGCACTTCTTGTTTTTAACACTAAAGCAACGAAAATGGTTTTATTTAGCAATTCGTATTTTTTCTCGGTGTAGAGAAAAGTTGGGGACTATTGAAAAAATACGAAAGTGTCACTAATAATTTCGATAAAATGCAATGCAAAAATATTCGAACCCTTACACCAACATCTGAAAACTATTCATTCTTATCCACCAACAAATCCACTCTAAATCGCAATTGTTTGTTGGAAATTTTATTATTCACCCATTAGTAATTGGTACTACTTTCTGTGCAATCACCCTTGTATTAAAATCTAATTTTATTGTAAAATAATAATGGATAATACCGACCTATTATGTTTTTATGTATTTTGATTTTAAGATAATAAGTACCCCCCTATTTTTTTGTTAAAGAAATAAAAGCCCGATAATTTTTAATAGGATCTTCTAAAGACCTATTTTAAACTTCCATTATTTGAACTCGGGTTGCATTATAGTAAGCAGTCGCAAGCCTGTTTATAGAAGATTAAATATCAACTAACCCAATGTTATGCAATTACATATCCCATTATATTCTAATCTAGGGGAGGATTAAAACAATAGCCGTCACTGTCTTCTGTAGAATTACACCCTCTCGAATGACACAGCCCTTCCAACTTGTAATCCAGTACGACACATAACGGCAACCATGATATAGATTAGCAAACTTATGGTGTCATAATTCTATTAACAGCCCAACATACATATTTATATGTATTTGTTTGTTTGTTACCTTCAAATTTACTGCGTACTTGCACGAAAAAGCTGAGCTTTTTAAAATATTTTGTGTCTGGTTTATTATTTAACTTCAGGACGAAGGGTTTGGTTGCGAAATGTAATTTTTATTCTGACATACAGTTATGTGCTTTTAACACGAAAAATAAAAGTCGACACGCATACAAGAACAACTTTTCGTTTTAACGGCTATATTCCGGTCACATAGTTAAAGTGGGATTGCGTTTATTTGACGACGGAAAGTGCAAATTTCAATAAAAATAAAAAGATACTCCTATATTTTATTTCATTTTCTGTCGAGTACGATTTATTAAATAAATCTGGATCACAACTACGAATTGTTAGCGAGATAAGGAAGTTGGGACGCGCAAAAAAAAAGAAAATTAAATTACAGACAACGCGTCGTATCTCAGTTGTTGTTAATGAAATTTAGTGACATTTAGGGCAATGTTTCATTAAAACTGAACACAATAAAAATAAGAATTAGACGAAGAACTCGACTTGTAAATGAATACACTTTAAATTGTAACGATTTGTTTAACAACAACCCTCGACGTTCTATTTAAAAATTTAAACGAACAAAAAACACTGTCGTTACACGCCTAATCGTAATTTATTATGCAGATAAGCACATATTTTTATGTATCTAGCATGAAAATAAATCGTTATATAAAAATCCAATAAAAGTTATCTCGTAAACTGCTTTAATATGAAATTTTTAATGGATTTTTTTTTTAAATATGGCACCACATTAAGAATAAAACTAAATCCATTGTCTCTTGTAGAAAAAATGTAGTAATTCTTCGTTGTCAAGAAGTCATATATAACCTGGCTGTGGTGAGAAAGGACGACTTACGTTAAATTAGAGAATGGAACTTACTATTATTGTCACGAAGACTGTACACGTAATGTGACGTTTACTGCAAACTTGACAGTTATTGATGCGCAATCATTAATATTACTTCACAATCTCGTGAGTGACAAACTTAAATCTACTGTTAAAGCGTTAAAGTAATTTATCTAGATATATATTCCTAGCCGTCTCGAACGAGTACTAAATTAAAATTTATCCTTTAACTGTAATTAATTAAAAATATTCAGTAATATCAAATAAAAGAGTATCACTCTCGAGACACAATTTTTCAATATAATTAATTTCCGAAAGAAAACAAACATAATTTTTATTAGCCAACGCGGATACCTGAAAGCTTTCCATTTTACAACCATTCAGAAGGGAAACAAGGCCATATTTTAAAGTCCTCATAAATTACAGATAATGAACTCGTGTAGCAGACAGTGGATTCGATTATGAAACATTAATTACACCTCTCGTCGGCATCTAATCCCAAGCTCTTGGAAAATCCTACATAAAGACTGTATTAAATTTGATACAGCTACAGCAGCTCGTGGCGATATCTACATCTTTGTCACCTACCCTTTAAAACTCTACAAGTAAACAACAGATAAGGCTATCGCAAAACTTGAAAACTTACTACAAGAAAACGCGCCTACTATTTTAACCAGGGAAACTTGCATAAAATAAAGCACTAACTCAAGAAACGTATAAAAAGTTAGAAATATTACAATTAATCTGTTTCGGTTTCACAAATTTACTTTAAAAGTAAATACGTAAGTAATTAATTAGTAATTTAGAATTAGTAATTTAAGTAATTCAGAAAACGAAACATTTTGATACGAAGGTCTTAATTTTAGTTATTTATGTATAATATTATCTGGTTCTATTATACGTAACATATTCTTTAGAAATGAGACGAAGGTAACTATAGAGATTCTAATTGAATCGATTAGATCAGAAACCGCGTAAGCCGTTGATTTTGTGAAATTAAATTAACCACGCCATCTTGTGCTAAAATGACGTTCAAAACTTCTAATGACCGCATAAATAACACAAATTATAGACTAATGGTCATTTATTAGGTATAATATTTTTTATAGTTCGTGACAAAGAAGAGAACGCTGAAGATGATTTGTTTTAGAATAACGTTTATAAAAGAAGAATGGGATTTTTATAGGAATACTGGTTTACGTCGCCAACAGACACGAATATATCGGTGATATCATGAATGCATACCTTATTAGGTATTACGACATATCAAAATCCGCGGGCTTCTGGTTGAAATTAATTGTTGAAAGTGTTGAAAAATAGTCTTTGAAGCAAGCGGAGGCTCAGATAATAAGATTGATAGCTATAAAATATTAGGGGGACCGGAAAGTAATGTCGCTTTCTTACATTAAATTCAAACGAATAAATGTTTAATAAGTCTTTATTTTTAATCAATAATATAATCACCCTCGTTATCGACAACCTTTTGCCATCTAGTGTGAAAATTTTCAATCCCGGACCGATAAAAATCAATTGGTTTTTGAGTAAAATATCTGGAGATGGCATTTTGGATATCATCCAAATTTTCAAATTTTTTGCCGCTAAGAAAATGTTGTAGGGATCGAAATAAATGGAAATCCGAGGGTGCGATATCGGGCGAGTATGGTGGGTGAGGCAGTACCTCCCACCCCAATTTATTATTTTTTTCCAGTGTTCGCCTCGCACAGTGCGGTCTTGCATTGTCGTGTTGCAGAATGACGCCCTTTCTGTTGATAATCGCCGGATACTTTTCGATTAAAGATTGGTTCACTCGATCCAATTGTTCACAATAAAGATCTGCATTAACAGTTTGTCCAGGTTTCGGCACTTCGAAGTGAACAATTTAGCGAATACTCCACCAAACACACAGAAGCGCCTTTTTGGGATGTAAACCCGGCTTCGCAGTACTTCGTGGTGATTCATTTGGAGAGAGCCACTGCCTTTTGCGTTTTGGATTATCATATAGGAGCCATTTTTCGTCTCCAGTGCTCGAACGATCAAAAAACGGTTCTGTGTTGTGCCGTTGAAGCAATACGTTGCATGTGATGGATCGGTTGGCTTTGTTCTCTTCGGACAGATTATGGGGGACCCAAACACTCACTCTGCTTATTTTTCCAATCTGCTGGTCGACCAAGGTTGATTAAGGGTGTTTGACAGTTCCTCGATTGTTTGACATGGATGTGCTTCCACTTCTGGCCTTAACATGTCGTTGTCTAATGTTGTTGGTCTTCCTGATCGATCAAAATTACCGGATCTGAACTTGGAAAACCATCTTTGGCATTTACGAACGTCTAATGCACTTGGATAAGCATCGCAAATGTTTTTGGTCGCAACTGTTGCGTTACTACCCTTGCGAAACTCAAAAAGCATACGATGCCGGATATGCTCTTCTGGTATTTGGCTGGCCATTTCACCCCAAATTGCAAAAAAAAGTTTAATATTGAATTACTTAGAAGTGAACAAGTCACAATAACCTTAAAATGACTTTGGCACGCCTTCGAGATACACAATGAGCTGACAAACAACAATCAAATATCGGCATGCGCAGAAACGACATTACTTTCTGGTCCCCCTAATACCAACACCTCACAGCGAGTTTTTATATTTTTGACTTTTTACATTTTTTTATTAAAATTAAATTAAAATCGTACACGACAATTAATAAAAATATTGAATTAATTGTCAGTTTATTATTAACATTTGAATCAGAAATAAACTTAAAACGTTTTTGGTCCCACAGATTTGTTTGTAAAAAGACCTCCCATTTTAATAAAATGTAAATTTATAAAAGTGTAAATTCAAACGTTCGAATATCCGTTACGTTCTGTAGTAGGAATTAAATCTAGCAACGAGAACAAACACGGCTGGCTCGATTGTGATCTAGTTCTGTTATTATTTTTTCGTTCGCCGCGTTATATTAAGATCTGCAAATTGTTGACAAGCGTTGATATATCAGCGCTAAAACTGTTGGAGACTTTATATTACAGAATGCAAAATGTCAAATAATCTCTCTCCATAGAGATACGAGATTTCATGTTAAAATTAAACAAAAGCAAACAATCTAGATGTAGTACAATAATATTGTGCTTCAGCAACATGCGAAGGCGCATTTAAATATAACGTAACACACGTACATGCGTACCTTACATATACTGTACTGTTACATGTTACTGTACAAACATGATTAAAATGCGAACGAATGATTGGCCTGAACATGTAAATACATCTAGGTGTTGTTCTGTTTGCTTTTGTATTCCAGACGGATTTCGATACTCTATACCAACCGGTGCAGTTGCAAGTACACTCAATTTATTATTAAAGGGTTACATTAGCTTTCCCATCAACAAAATAGTCTTTGGGTTTCAGGGCTTCCAATAAAACGCCTTTAAAATAATACTGACTTCTTGGTTTAAAACTGACTTATCCTGCGTAAACAAATGACCATATATAAGTATTTCAACATGCAAAAATGAAATCGAAACTTATTTCGATCAAAATATTAGTTATATAAATGTTTTTGACACTACCTAAATGATAAAAGTATTTTGTTACAAAATAAAATAAAAGTTCTTTTAAAATAAAAACATATAACACGAAAATACTTATATTTCAGTAGGTAAGTACCTACCCGAGAGATAAACAGTTATAATTCCATTGTATCATTTTTACAGAAAATAGGGAAAACAATGATAATTAATTATCTAGTTTTTGGGCGCTCGTGGTGAACATAATGTAGTAAAAATTAAAATTATTACATCAAACTGTGTCTAAGAATAATACTAATATATCGACGCAGTTTTTCCAGAAGGGCGTAACCCACGAAAAATAAATTTTACAGGAGAGCACATTTTATGTCGCCGCGTAGCTATAAGAAGATACGTTTCGCGGAAATACAAATCGATTTTTGCAGTGGAGAAAATCGAAATATTGTTACCAGATTTTAACAGACGATGCCTATCATTTAAATGCATAAGATAGTCAAAATAACTCATTTTCACAAAAAGTGTGGGTTACGCCTTTTTGGCAAAACGGCATCGATATAATAAAATGGAGTCTCTTTTATCTTATTTATCTGCCCATTTATTAGTTGGGGTTTTATTAACCGAGACTTCCGTGAGTTCTGATTAGAGTTCCGGTTTCTTTTCAAAATAGGCATAAATATTTTTGGTTAGCATATAAAAATAATTCTGACGACTAATATACAAAAATTGATTTTAAAATTGGGCTGTTAACTTCACACTCAATTAAAAAACCCGACAGAGTATAACTTAACCGAAGCGTTTTAGCGAGTTCTAGAGTTCCCGATAAGAAAAAATGTTTTTGACGTTAAAAAAAATTGGAAAAATTAAACTGATCACATTTACTTGAGACGTGTACTAGAGTTCTCGCGATAAATAATAATCCTTAAAAAATCCTTGCCATAATCACGCCACCGACAGATCTTGAAGCTGAATGTCTTCTTTAAGAGCGATTCCCAGCTAACAAGTTTTAAATTTCGCGGCGGATTTCTATTGGTATCACTTGAAAACATTTGCAGTCAGTAGCGGTGATAAATTAGGCGAAAGGAATTTTGAATTGTTTGAGTAACGAAATATTATACCTGCCGTTACATATATAAATAATTACGTCCAGTTTCACGTATTTTACCACTTATGTTATTTTTGAACACGTTTACATTAAAATATTATTAGTTTAATTTAATCATTTGCTGCAGTACGTCACTGCTTTTGTTATTTAACCTGACGTTCACGTTTATATACGAGTAGTACCAACAGAAATACGCCGCGAAATTTAAAAATTGTTAGCTTTGGACGCTTTGTCTTCGTCCATAATAATTTATTTTAGAACTGAATTTTCTATTGAAAACTGCCACCGGAACTGCTGAAACACTCGAGCCTCGTGTTAGGCCGAATTCGACACTTTTTTGAAATTTCCACGCATACAAAATGTTGAGGGATTTCGTGCACAAAAATGTTGGCCAAAAATCAAATGCACGGAAAACAGAACTATAGAAAATAATAATGCGCCCATGTCGTTAACGTCGTTTTTTTTTAGGAGTTCTGGTATCAATTATCGGTAAAGTGTTCTAAAATAAATAATTTTGATGGAAAACGGTACGATCATTCCGAAAATATTCAACCCCAAAATCTGTCGGTGGTGTAATTATGTCAAAAACATGTTTTCTTATCGCTTCAGATAAGCCACTCAACGCTGTCGTGTCTTGTTGAGCGTAAAGTTAGCACCCCATTTTCAAAATCCAATGTTTTTTATGCGAATCGGCAGAATTAATGCAGAAAAATACTCTCACATGTTTTGAGAAGAAGTCGAAACTCTAATCTAAACTCACGGAATCGGGGTGTCAACTTTACACCCCTTTTATTAGTAGGTAATAAAACGTATTCGACTCAATTTTTGCCAAAATGGAGCTACACCGAATTCAAATATGGGTATTTTCGTCAGTAACATTACTTCCCCGCCCGCGCGCGCGTTACGCATTTATTACGTGAATCCGAGGAATAGGTAAATTTTATTAACAAACACTGTGGCTATAATATAACTTAAAGATTTTCGATACTTTACTAAACTTTAAAAATTAAATAAATAAATATTTACCTAACGTTCCTTTTGCCTAAAATCAAAATAAGTACAAACTGTTGATTAGAAAAATAAGCAAACTGTTAAAGGTAATCAAAATATCGAAGGAATCGATAAAAATTTTAATTTTTCTGAAAGGTTTAGCGAAAGTTAATAAACCGACGCTATTAAAACTAAATTAACTTTTTCTGTGTAAAAAATCTTAACAGGAAATTGCAAAACATTTTATTTTAAAAGAGACATTTCGCGAATTTTCCATTATAATTTGAATTCGAAGCATGAGCATCGCGAACCCAAAATTATTAAGTAATCTTGAAACTTTCTATTCGGAGATAAGACACGTACGTTTAAATTCTGCGGTTATTATCTTATAAGAGTACATTGTAATCTATCTACTATTACTACTACATTTCTAACGCGCTTTATATTAACTCGCAACGAAACCCTACGGTTCCATAATTCGAATAAACGAAATTTTAAAGAAATAAAGAAAGTCGTGAGCGTTCAACATAATTGTTGAGCAGAATTAATTGTTAATTTATGTACGCTCTCTTCCCGCGCGATCCGAATTTTTATTGTGAAATGTTTTATCGACCTTAACAAATAATTTGTGCCTGCAGGGCTGTTTGTACGATAATTAAAACTGCTTTATCAGAAGCTCGTTCCGCAACAGTATCGATTGTGATTCCATTCCATTTCACAACACATTTTTACAGACTGTTAAAAATGGTAAATGTCCAATTTCGGTTTGCTTAATAATTATTATGTTAAATATCTATTCTGGTCGGGTTTTGAAATTTGAAATGGGCAAGTTTAAAATCGTTTTAAACACATTATATTAGAACCTTGTGCCAGATAATGCCGAACGTAAATTCTGGAGACTTATCGAGTATTACAAGATTTACATACGTGCCTTACCTTTGCATTATTTCAGGACTTTAGAGCTTTAGATAATCTTAGCTTAGGTATTCTCGTCAACAATTAAAGGTGAGCCTAATAACTTATTTATGCGCAAGTGTGTTAAACTTGGAAAATTATTATTTAAAGGTATACATATACATAAATATAAGTACTTACCTATATACCTACATATTATTTATTAAGTAGACTTCTATAGATACAATATTTGTACTCAACGTCAACAACAAATTAATAAGATATATAATACGTATGTATTTATTTACGATGATTCTTATTGTCTTACGTTTTACCTATTAAATTGAGGGTTCGTCTAAAGACGAAAAATAAACATTTTAAAACTAATGAATATTTATGTTCAAAAGAAGCTTTAAATGTACGAAATAGGATTGCACCTTATTATGCTGTAATAAATCTTGGTGATTTATAAAACGAATATTGTACTAACAAATATAATTTTAATAATTACCATTGCGTGAATTATTATACCTATAAAAATTAGCGCAGACATATTTTATTAGTATTATAATTTTTGTTAATGTATCGAAAAGGTTGACTTATAAAAATATGTAAGGTTTCGAAATATTTATATTAATTTGTCCCTTCTACTTAAGAACATCAGTTGCCTACATAATTAAAACTTATGTACGCTTTAGTAATAGGGTTTGATAAAAAATAGCCGATTTCTCCGCTACGTGACCGGGGTTAAAACTTTTTAATCCTTAATCTAACATACAATTCCGCAGGATCATTAATTATTTACAGTTGCGAACGCCAAGGTAATGGTATAGAAAGCCAAAGGTCATTTGCAGTAAGCTAAATGAAGAAATAAGTTTAAATCGAATTCGGATTTTAAAGAGATCTATCTAATAATATCTATTATTGCTGCATAATATTGACGAATTGGTTTTTCGGTTTTATAAATGCAACAACGTTGTCGGAAATCCCAAATTGTCGTAGATTTTAAATTCAAATACTAAACCACGCATAAAAAATTGATCCAACTAATTCACGAACATTACGAATTTAATATTTTCCGATAGTTAACTTCCGATTGGATAAAATAAAATTTATAAAAACCAATAAAGAAATTTTACCGGGCTAAAAAATAAAGTTTAAGAATAGTAGAATAAGGCGTGTTCATTTAATCGGTGATACATTTTTTAATTTCATAGTAATTTAAAAAAATTCAATTCGCATCAACTACTCGTCAAGTATTAAAAAATTAATTTTATTTACCTATTTCAAATTATTTACATCAAATGCAAAATACGCGTGTCAAAATTTAGATATAAGCTTTCGTATACGAGGGACGTTCAAAAATACGAAATCGGCGCAAGAGTAAAGTACCCTTATGTTTGAAAATACACAAAAATGTTATTTGGAAAAAATTCTTAGAATTACAAGGAAATATCAAATACAAAGTCCTAGTCACTTTATTTTAAAAATGTTTTTTTTTTTACTTTTGGCTGTTTTTTTACGTAGAATAAAATTGTAAAGTTCCGTACTTTATTTGTATCATTTAAATGTAATTGCTTTGTTCTTGTTTTTATTACTCAATAAATTATGTTAAAGACGACGTATTTGTGTGTTCTTTTTATAGTCGGACACAAAAAAATCGATTATTTTAGCGCTAGTTTCAATAATGACAATTACCTTAGTCAGAAAGTTAAATTCCATAGCACACTTTTATGTTACCCAATAATAATTCAATTTTAAATCAATTCGTTTTATTGTTTCGTTTAAATTGTAATACATACAAGGAAAAGAAAAAAGTAAGCTTAAACGTAAAAACAATATTTTTTAAACAAGCGATTATAACTTGCAATTCTAAAAAACTTTACCAAATAACATTTTTGGGTATTTTCAAACATAAGGGTACTTTACTCTTGAGCCGATTTCGTATTTTTGAACGTCTCTCGTATACGAAATTACGAAAAAATTACGATTTTTACGAAGAATAAAATTTTCTGAGAAATTTCAAATAAAAAACTTTTTCGTTTGTGCCCAACTGCATAAGGAAATTGAGGTGAAATATGATTAAACGATAAGAATGCGGAAGTGACCACTGCCAAGTGAAATGACAATTCATGACATGGCAAGACAGAAAAAAGGAAACGGGCATGTTGTTTATTTATGTAATAAACGTAAAATGTACCCACTTACTTACGCACATCTTGGTATTACAAAAAATTTAACAAAAAGTTCGCATACCTAAGTGAAATTCGTTAGTTTATAGTTTCACTTATCATGACAAAGTATCATTAAACGAAACATTAATTTTCAATGTTATTAATATTATTTTTTAGGCTATGTAGCTAAAAGTGAAATACATAACTCTATTTAAAAAAAAATAATAATAAATTATATTTCAGTGCTCGACCAGTAATTTGTTAGTAAACGGTTTAGTAATCATATTTTTAATGAATGATTAATTTAAAAAAATATATATACCTATTGTTAGTGACTTTTTTCCAATTTTTATCAAGAAAACTGTCATTCGACTGCATCGAGTTATCGTCGGCCGTAACGATGTTCGTGCTTTCAACTCTAAATTTTGCTATAACGCGTGTTTTTACAATGCGAACTGACAGTAATGCGATTAATTAATAGAGAGGACCGCTATTCATAGAATAACGAACATTAAATTGGTTAAACCGCGATTCAATCTCGAGCATTCAAGATTGGCGAATTGGAGCCTCCTTGCGTCTCAGCTGTTAATCTTAATCATTCATCTTGTCAGTTGTGTGGGCGTTAAGATGTTTAGAAGTGTTTTGTAAATTTTCCGGTACCTACATTTGTATAAAAATCTGCATTTCCCACGATTACGCATGCGGATGTTTATACTAAACAATTATTAATATGTTAAAAAACACTAAATCCGTAATGTGTAAGTACATATTTATAAAATAAAAAACATTTCTGGTCTAAATTCGAATCTGAGCACGGTTTCGCTTTTACAAAGCGTTTCGGGGGGAGGGGGGTGTATTTCCAGTAATAAAATAAACCGTTGCACCATCTCAACAACATCGCTGACCGATCTAACGGTAATAAATCGGGATTCATAAACGGAAAGACTAGATGACTAGTCGATGACTCGTTGCTCTATTAGTTGCATACGCGCCCTCGTTGCCCGCGACATAAAACAAGTCCCTCACTGTACCTTACAAAACATAGACAGGTAATTAAAAAGTTATCGCCTTAAGGACCGATTTTTCATCTCCCGATAAATTTATCTGACAGATATTTACCATAGAAACGTTTCCATGGTAAATATCTGTCAGATAGAAAGATCGATACTCCGAATAGGTTATATTAAGATGATTAACTAAACAATTATTTATGCGGTTTCTTTTTCGTACACGATAAATAAGTGTGGGTACTGTGGATTCGGGGTGTTCTTAATTATTCATTGGAGCATGATTATCTACGTTGCGTAATTAAAACTTTAATTTATATCGAAACTCGTTCGAATTGTAATTTCGAGAATTATTGGTTTTAGATCATTAACGTTTAATACGTTTAGAGGCTGTGACGTGGCGATGAAAGACTAATTGACGAATTCGATTCCAGCAAATGGATTACAAAAGAAAGAGTAAGAGGGCGCATCGGGACAAAGAAGTCCTTGCGCAATAAAAGAAGTAAGTTTGGCGTACGGGGATAAAAAATATCGGGAAGTGGATAGTTGTTGCGGGCGTGTAAGTAGCCCATAACTCAGGATCGAGCGGGCCTTAATTCGCATTCTGGCGCTATCTATCAAGCCCAGCCCTGCTTCATGTAGATCTGCCCTAATTCCATGCGCCACAACATTTTTCTCAGGAATCTGCAAAAACTTACCCTACGTTCAACGACGCCGTTCCGCTTCTCAGTTTTGAATATATATTAGACACCTATTAAACCTGTAATTCAACCATTCTACTTCTTTATCGTGTAAAAAAATTTTATTACCATTTACCTACGGAATTACAATTAGCGTTTTAACAGATATAAAATAATAATAATTTATTAATCGTTTCATTACTAACTGTTAAAATGCAAACATACTGTTTTTCTTATCAAAATCGTATCGAGAGCATTAAATGTGGACGATCCTTGCGTAAGCGACTGTTATTTTATCTGTATAGCTTATGACGTTTGGGTCGGAGCCCTTGTAATTTAGCTAAGCGATTGTAAAGTTCTGAAACAGTATTGTACTGGTAATAACGGTCGATTACATAACCCTGATTACAGAAAATCGGAGAAACAATGCATTATTAGTTGCCGACGTGTTTGTATGAAATTCTATAATAAATTGTTAAAAAACGTGAACAATAGCGAGCGTGGGCCGGACGAGAAGACTTTGATAACGTCGTTTTCTAGTTAACTCAAAAGAGCCAAACCCTTTAAATTATTTAGAAAGCTAAACGGTTTAGCGAACTGTCTATGTTTTAGATAGTCTCTTTGCTACATTTCCTCTGTGTGGGTAAAATTACTATATACGGGTATACAACCAGTTTACTATTGAATTGATTTTGTTTTAGTTATTTTTTGAGGTTTTTAGTTTTGTAAAAATTGTTGGCGTTTCTATCGGGTAAAAGGAAATCGTTAGGATTTTCCAATATTAGTTTTTATTAATATCAATAGAGTTTCGTTATTATACAAAAATCATTTCTTCTTAATTATCATATTACGTAAGTAAATTAACACGTCGTGTCAGTTAAAACGTCGCTCAAATTTTAAGACATTCATAAGCGCAGTTATCAGAAACGCGTCTTCATAGTTTATACTGTCTCATTGTTGATTGTATACAATCCAAACCCGGAAGACGCATTTCCGACAACATTCCAAGTGGTTTACGGTGCGGACTTACGATATCCGTTAGCATTGTAGGTATTACGTGCAACACTGTAAGTTAATAGTACCTAAGCATATCGTATAACTAGTGTTGAAACGCGAAAATTTCACGCGATTGTGATAATTTATTTGAGTAACGAGACGAACTGTAGTCGTGCGCGAAATATCCTTTCAGCGTTTATTGTATCAAATTTTGATTTTTGACGTTTAACTTAAGTACTTTGACACTTTAAAAGCGACCTTTATTTACAATTAGTAATAAAACTGTTTGTACGTAAAGACGTTACATGGCTTTTGATTAGGTGACTAGCGTGCGTAATGATTGCACACGGACTACAACGTTTGCGTTGACTAACGAGTTTATTTGCGCACGGTTGGCCTATAGATTGTTTTGTAATGGTCAACTTTCCGGTAACATTTATTGGTGTGAAATTATGCACTTTTCACGGTGGTTGTCGAAAAAATATATCTTTAAATATTACAAAAGCGCCAGAATAGCAAATTTTTATTTATTAAATACAAAATGGTTGTACGTAAGTATAAAAGCAAATATAAAAAGGCACATTTTGTAAACTTCGGAGAAGAATATATGAAGAAGTATCGTCCATCGTATATTCCCAAAAGTGTCTTACTAAACCTTTTTTTCAAATAAAGCTAATAAAAATGCTATAAAAGTGGTAATAACCATATTTTATTTGAATGAATTGAAGGTCGGTTTCTTATCATTTTTCTATTGTTTGATCTGGTTATAATCAGGTTAAAGTGCCTTACTTATTATAAGGTAGTAGAAAAACATTTGACGAATCTAATTTCGCAAAAATTACTTTTGGAAATAATTTTTTGAAAATTCTCTAATAAGAAGAGTAAGAGTTTACTTCACCTACAACGAGTGTATACAAACAAAATTTTAATCTGAACCATTTTATAATTTAATGTTATCATAAAAAGATTTTCGATTTTCATTTTTAAAGATATACGAGCAACCGTCGACCGATAAAAACGTTATTTGCCAACGTTCTAAGTAGGCAATAAAAATAAGTTGCGTGTCAGTTTACTTCGAAGGTGCTTTTGAAAATTAAGTTTACTTCGACAACATTATAATACCGGCGAAAAAGTATATGCGGCAAATAGGAGAGAGGTTGATGTAGCGTTAATGTAAAAAATGTTAAACACATTAGGAAAAGCCCAGGGTACGAACGAGAAACATCGCGAGCGAACACTAAGGAAAAGTCCAAATCACAAAAGGAATTTCAAACTAATTTGTTGCCCCAAATTTGCCGCAAGTAACGTTCCAGCAGCGAAGTTCACCCCAACAATGCACGACTCATTACTTCCCATTACAGTGCTTTCGCTTCCCTAAGAACAGACGTCCATCCGTGTCGCGCGAGTCATTCGGGAAAGCGCCGGAAAACTCCAAGCGCGATAGACATGAGTCTGTGATCAGAACCCGATTTAGAATTTATTGTATCTCGTAAGAGCGACCAGTGTAGTGATTTTCCACGCCATCCATCTTGTCCTAGAGCTATTTAGATTCTTTACAGCAGTCTCTCGTTACGGCCGCCCCTTGCAGCAACTAGTTTCTATTGTATTATTCCTAGTTTCCTATCGGAGTTTCAAATTATACAGAGCTCAACATAAATATAAAGAGATTTAGATGGCAATTTAAATTGAAAAATGCGAAATTCAGATTGAACTCTAAAAAAAAAGTGCGAGCGGAACGATACTAATTAGACCCCTTTTATTTATGATCGGAATATTTAGCTTTTCCTTCATTCCTTTGCTGCCAACAAATATTTATTTCTTTCATTAAGTGGACTTATTATTCAAACATTTATTATTCGTTTCGATAAGTGAAAAGCACCTAATTGTTGACCGGTTATAAACTTGCGTCGCTAAAGTTAAAGTGGAATATTTTATATCTTTTCAATTAATTTTAAGTACGTAAAATTTTTTTGGTTTTTTTAGAGAATTTTTTCTTAGACTGAAAGAAGGAAAATATTGACCGTATTGTTTTCGTTCCGAAATTACGACATAAACTATTTAATTTCGAAACATTTTATCGATAATTGTGAATAATATAAACAAAATGATGTAATTTCCTGTTAAGCGGTTTGCTTGCGCTTTTCCCTTAAATATTTTCCACCAAACATTGACCGTCTTAAGGTAATATTTTTTAAGTAAAAGTTAAGTTGTTTATATTGCTTTAGTTGCAAATGTTTTAAGCACTTAAATCCACTTTTGAACTTTTAGGATAGAGAACGGAGCTTTCATTGTATTACCGTCACACCATCTATCAATCAATCTACACCTTCATTACTGCCCTCGTTTGTCTTAATTACGAACCGACCCGCCCGCACTTTACGTGTGCGGCCTTATAAGCATTTATTCCTAAAACCAGAAATAAAATTCAGAAAAAGATCTAACTAATTATGTTTGCTGCTTATAAGAAAGCATTCTTCCTCATTTATTAAATCAACTACAAAGGTTTAATTAACTTTTACTAAATTAACGAAGTTAATATTACGAATAAATTCTTATTTGAAAGTTTATCCCGAACAAATGGAAACGTCTATTTATTAACTCGGACGCGAATAATATATAAATTCCGGTTGGTTTCGTACTTTATGTTCTTTTCTATCCATTTTACTCATACCAATACATACGATGACATACATGTTGGATTAACGAGACGATGCACTTACTTCGACAATTACGTTTACTTGGTAAGTCGTAATGCCAATTGTGAAAAACCACTAAAAGAAGGTTTTTTGTGTTAAAATGTATCATAAAAGCATGTTGAATTGTAAGGTCGTTGTACATAATGTTACAGTTACGAATTTTATTGTTTGTATTGTACTTTCGTGCATCGTTGAATCGCGGAAAATGTAGCGCAAAGGCTGTGATATAGAAGATATGTGAAATATTTATTTATTTATATGAAAGTTTGTTCGAAACACTAGAACTAATTAACATTTAGATGTAATACAATTACAAGTACAATTCGATGGTGTTTTAACCGAAAGGACGAATGCATAACATTACAAGTACAAGTGTAAATGTCAAAAAACTTATATTTTACAGGACGAATCGTACTACAAAGATATAACAAAAAAAGCGAATGTATAATATTTTGTATTTTTGGGGGAAATAAAGCGAGGTGCACGTCAATTAATGCTATAGTTCGCATCATTTTACATTCTTACACCAATCAACTGCAACAGAAAACCCCCGATACGTAAAATAGCTTTTAAAAGGTTTTTCCGTCAATAACTCCGCATTGGTAAACATTACGTATTCGTCCGTTTGATAAAACATCATCAATGTACTATATGATAATTCCTCTTAAATTTAACATAATGTAAATATTTGATGTATTTTGATACAAAAGCGTTGTTGACTTCATATAAGCTCTTAATTAAATTTAGTTTCATACGTACATGTTTGTTTTATTTTAATAATAAAATATATAGGTAATTACCTAGAAGATATTCTATTTTAATGTAATTGTGCCAAAATATAGATATACAGTGTGAGTTAAAATAGTAGTTTGTCGAATATCCTTATTAGAAAAATATTTTTTAACAAAAGATGTTCAGAATAATATGATGTGTATTATTGTAGGTTTATTTTATTTCAAGGCCTAACGAGATATGAGCATTGATATGCAACTTTATATTTTTAAATGATACCCTGTACATTTTTGTTTTTTTTTTATAGAATTATTTTTTCTCTTACGGTATTATAAAAATATTGTCGGGTTAGATGACAAAATTACTAAAAATCATGTCTACCACAAGTTATTTTTCGATAAACGAACGTTGTTAGCTATTATGACTACTCTATTATTTCAGTTTTCACTTTATTGAATGTTTTGTTCATAATATCGCTAAATAAGACAATTTTCAACTTTAATCGTGTTTAACACCGTAATTTTATCATCTAACCTCATAAATTTTTATAACAACAACGTATAGAGAAAAAATAGTTCTATCAAAAAAACAATAAAAATATATAGGGTGTCATTTAAAAATATAAAGTTGCATATCATCGCTCAAATCTTATTAGGCCTGAAGTAAAATAAATGTAAACTAACCGTAGTAATTACCAAAGAATTCGTGTAAAATAAACAAGCAACCGATAAATGTTTAAATTAAAGCTATTTTCAACAGTTTGAATGGAGCGAAATAATTCCAGAATAGGCAACTGAAAATTGTTCACGATTTATATGTATATCACACATGATTTAAGATCATGGCTAACATAATTGTACAGTTGAGTTACTGTTACAAAATTTAAATTAATAGGATAATGTAAATTGAAAACGAATCATACGGAGCGATCTGTTTCTGTTGTGGTAAAGAACGAAGTTTTATTGCATATTCGCAGTATTCAATTTATAAAGGATTATGTGTGATATAGGTGAGTAGCTACGACATTTGCCAGTTTTTACGCTCCACGAGTTCGTCGAGAAATGAATGTTTTATAAGATGGAATACATCTAAAGAGACAGCGAGAGAAATACGTTTATACAATATAACATTCGAAGATAAACCTACGATATAAGTACCACTACGTGTTGTTTTTTAAATTAACAGTATCTCGAACAATTTTTTATTAACGCGGGGTTTAATACATTTTCGATCTTGCAAATTGTTTGTTACGGTAAATAAATTATCTTACAAAAAAAATTTATTGTCTGAATAAAATTAATAAAAAAGAAAAATAGAATAAATTATAAATTTTTAGTGTTATTTTCGTAGGTAACTGGCACGTAAAAGTGACGTGTCAACTAAACGACGTTCTTTTCTAATATCAAACGATTTAGGAAAACCCTCTCAAAATCAAAACTACAAATTGGTAATATATTCGACGTGATTTTATTTCTAAACCGATGACTACACGTACCTACCTATAATATTTAATTTTTTTTCGTTCGAATTTGTTAGCAGTTGTTATAAGTGCAAAATGTAATACATTAAGATGTAAAATTATTTTTATTACAAACGGTCACCACCGTAAACGTCTCTGTCGGCGCTATTTGAAGGGGGTATAATAAATGCCCATATGAATCCCAGAGGACATTTTAACGCTCCTACGCCAACTATATACAAGTCTAAGCTAAAAGATATTTTAGTTTCCTTCCGGGAAATTAAGTGAATCGGAAACCAAAACGAACTTGGTGTACTTTCGGAAACATGTCTATAATAGATTATGTGTATCTTTCGTAGATAAATAAATGGAAATAGTATGTTCAAGAATAATTTACGTTTAAATACATTTGTTTATTTTATATATGACGCACACCTACTTATATTAAATACCTAATTTATTTCTTTATTCTACGAAATTGAGGGAAAACACTTTTACAATTGACATAAACCTTGTAGATGGAAATCCACATAATTATAAAAAAAATAATACCTATAAGTAAACCGATTTTAGTGATTAAATGGAAAGTTTTAGGAAGTATCAATTTACAAGGGCGAAACGAATAAATAGTTTTAGTTATATTTGACTACGGCAATAAATTCATCCTCGAGGGGTTAAAAGAGAGCAAAAGAGGGTGCGATTTTAAGAGCTCCGTTATTCCTTCGGAGGAGCACCGTTTAAGAACAAAAATAAAAAGTTGTAAACGTTAAACTTTAGTAGAACCATTAAGAATAAGATTGCAAAATGTTTTTCTTTTGTCGTAATAAATTTAGCGAAGATGAGAGGGCCACCGAGTAAAGAAATGGAAACGTATTCCCATTACGTGTGTGTTTTATTGAGGTGAGAGAATTTTATTCGAGAATTTCCTTGAATAACAAAATATCAGTTTACCTTTTTTACACCGACTCCGAATAATTTTTTAAGGAATAATCTTGTAGACGCTCGTAGGTAGCTTAAGGATTTTAATTATATTTTTAAACGCGCTGGAAATATTTTAATATTTTTCCCATTCGCAGTGGTGGGTGGGTAAACACATTTCTTCGTTATTAACACTATTCAAATTAAAATTGTATTTTTATACAAACATTAAAAGTAGTAATTACTGTTAAAGTAAAATTTAAATTATTCAAGCAATATGTCAAGTTTAATTTGAAAGGATTTTAATTTAAAACTGAACTGAACCCGGCGGAAGTTACGTGCGAAAATAAAAAAAACATCTACTCAAAGCATGTAAAGCTTTAACGACTGTTTTCGCAAAAAGTTATAAGTAGGCAATTTGAATTTGTTGATGAGAAATGCATAAAAAATTCTTTTATTCCTAACTTTTCGTTTCCTATAACATTGTTTAGTTTTATATTGAAGATTTTAAATTTAATATTAATCGCAAGTGGGTACCTTAAAAACTAAGGAATAAATTTATTATAATATTATAATGTACATTTTTAAACGACTCGTTGTTTAGATTATGATCTATAAAGTTTAGATACGATTTTTTTTATTTTTATCGAAAACGTTATTAAGATTGGCGTCGTAAAAAATTTGATGTCGCGTATATACATATACGTATAAAATTTTGATTGCCGCAATTTATTTTCCACATCAACCATAACTCTTAATTTATCAGATAGTTTACTAAACAAAAGTTCGGTATTTCTTACGCATGAAATAAGATGGAAACTTACTGAAATTTTAATATATCTATTAATTAACAAAAGTTGCAGTGAAAAACATTTAAAAATGTAAATTCGATGAATACAATAGACTTATTTTTATTTAGTATTTTATAATTAGATAATTTAATTTATTTGTTTTAACTCATTCATTTAAAATAAAAATAGAGATTGATTCCATGCTTTTGTTTTAAATAAATTTTAGTATCATCACTATTACTGTCGATTTATTCTGATAAAATTTGTATTTAGAATAATATCAAATAAGTGGATATTCAGAAATAGTTTTAATCAATTATATTTTAATCAATTTTAATTGGCTTTTTATTTTTATAATATTGTGAAGAAACAAATAAAAATTAAAAAAAAATTATTAAAGAAGTAGTTATTCGTTCCGCTATTAATTTGAATGTGGGTACCTACCTAATACGTATAATATGTAAAATTGTAATAGGTACAATTTATGCGACGTTCAAATTGAAAAAAATATATAGGTACCTACTTAAGCTTTGTTTATGTATAATTAAAACATAATCTGTAATGTTTTACACTTTAACCTCAATAATGTCATAATTAAAAAGATTATAACAAAATTAAGTCCGAATTAAAAATATTACACTAGTATAAATTAGCTCCTATTCATTTTAACCTAATTACCTAAGTACATATTAAAAAATTAAGCGCCTCCGTCGTAAATTCGAAAGTTGCCGTTTCATATTGTTCTTTTAAATTTTGTCGAGTAATTTATTATAGTTAGCGAAATTAAATTTTTGGGAAAAGCTCTTGGGTTTGTGCACTTTATTAAAAGTAAAAGGTAGACCGATGCTTGATAACGTAAGGGATAGCCCCAGAAGGGTATCTAACTTTTGCATTAGCTAAATCAACTACCTGCCCTTTTAGAAGGGTTCCTCTGAAACTGTCTAATACGCGCATACGTCTACATAATTTTCGGACAAAACGGTTAAAAGTAATAATATTACCATATTATGTTGTCTTTTAATTATTTAAATCGCGAATTTTATTATCTCTTACTTTAACTTGATTTTTTTTTAACATCTTGAATATTTGGATACTAAGGTGTTCAAACGAATGGTAGAGCAATTTTCTTTTTTTAATTATTTATTTACTCAATCCTATGCCTTCCTGCACCGTTAGGTGTGAGGCGATTTAATTGTTTGCTAAATGTAAATAAAATTTGTTTATTTCGTTTATAAATTAATTTTATTCTGACGGGAAAGTCGAGTGAATTCTCATTCTGTACACTACAAGTTTATTATATACATATACCTAAAGATAATTTTTTTATTATTTTTTTTTAAATAATATTTGGACTTTTCAACGTAAATTATTTAAATTAATTTACTTACAAGGGGACACTCCATCCAGTACATCAAAATTTGGGATGCCGATTTTTTTGATGATTCTAGAGGTTAAAAACAAATATAGGTCTCTTAGCGTTTTATCGAATGCTTCGTAATTTTTGAGATATAAATTAAAAAAGAAATCAAAAAGTGAAGTTTCTGTTTAATAACCGTCCCCGTTAATGCTTTTTGACAATATCGTTGTGGCGCTATGTAAAATGCTCTCGCTTCGTAATTAGTAGGTCGCTAGTTAGATCCCAGTGTCAACAAATTTTTTTTCTTCTTTAATTTTTTTAAATTTCATAGGAACTTAATGAATTAATGAATGAATTTTAATAGCATCTTCGCGCGAAGCGAGTTGTCGGTTACTTTGTAGAACTTCCATAGAACTTTGAATTCTTTTTATAAAATTCTTCACCTGCCTAAAAAAGTACACATCACATAGTTGACAGTACGGTGTACAGTGTGGAGGAATAATTTCCACCGTCGAAGTACAATTGCCTTCATCATCAGTGAAGACACTGTTGAAGTGTGCTGGGTCTGTCTGTCCTCCCCATGAATCCAATATGAGCAGAAACTCCTCTTCACTGCAGTACGGTTTGATGATGTGGTCGACGAATTCATCAAAGTGGGCTTTCGTCAATTTTCCAGATTTTGAAGCGGTAACATAAACATTGCCGTAGATTTCCGATATCGTTTTGATCGCCTTCGAGACACAAGGACCAAACGCTCCCTTCGGTTTTTGCATACACAAAAATACTTGTGGCAACACTTTTCCTGAAGCAGTTATTGTATATTGAGCCATATAAGAATGCGTAATTTTATTGAAATCTCCTAAAAAGACTTCTGTAGTTTTTTCGCCTTTAATGGATAGAATTCGTTGCACATCGGCGCGATACTCGCAACCAGTTTGGTCGGTATTAATAATGAAGTCCCTATGGAATTTCACAATTTGTTTAGCGATGCGGTTTTGAAATTTTTTTGCTTCCGATAATATTTGCGATATATCTAACGCATTTTTTGATTTAATATATCGAGTCACTTTTCTTTGCCGGATCCTAAATGTTGATTTAAATTTGATTACCCATGATTCAGAAGCTGCAAACTGGAAATTTTCAAATTGCATTGCTGCTTGGGAGGCCCATTCTCTTAACATCCTCGTTGTTACTGGCTTCTTTTCCTTTCTGGCTTCTCGAAAACGGTCGAAGGTCCATTTGTTTATTATTTCATATTTTTCTTTATTGCCACCACCACGCTCGATGTCTTGACGCCATGCACTTAACTGACTTTTACTTTTAAGCGCTCTTCCTCCACGTTCGTGAATCGTCTTCAAACTCCACTTGGGATGTTCTCTTACCATATTGACAATTTTATTTTCATTTCTAATGGAATGAAATCCGCAATCTTCTGTTTCTTGCCTTCCGGTTCGTAATCACCTTCTATGTTCAAGGGAGCTGATGTGCTGAATACGTAATATGCGCTGGAAGTATCTTTCTCCGGTGATAAAACGCATGGTGCCAGGTTCTTCTAATTCGTCTGTCAAATCAACGTCCTCTGGAAGAAACAAATTGTGGTCTTCATAGAAATCAAAATCCTTAAGAACATTAATACAAGCTTCGGCCATTTTTTCCCAACAATAATGCTTTCGTGCTAGCAATAACATCATTCGAGTTCCTTCACAAATTTTTAAGGACCCTAACGTATTAATACAAACTTTCAAACCGACCGTGATGTCTTGTTTTATGTAAGATGCATTAAATGGAAAGACGTCTGCTTTATAAGTACTACCTCCGGTTGAAGATGGTTTATTGTCACTTTTAATTTTGAACATTTTGGAAGTTCGAAGTGTTTTGCAAACGGTTTTTGCAAGATGGTGCCCAACACAACGAACAACACACTCGGTTCTCTGATTACCTGCGTGGTAAACTTTTCGAAAATCTCTTTTTTTTTAATGTCTACCGATATTTAAATAAGTATATGCACTTATATTTTGAAATAAATACAAATAAAACAGAATAAACACAACAGGTAGTATTGATAATAATAAATAAACAGAAAACAAATAATTAAATTAAATACAAAGGTACATATAAATGAACAAATTTATAGAGTTGTCTTCTGTCAAAACTAGCAAGTTGGAACGAAAAAAGTTTGGCTACACGGGGATCGAACTAGCGACCTACTAATTACAAGAGCATTTCTCATAGCGCCACAACGACATTGTCGAAAAACATATTAACGGGGACGGTTATTAAACAACGACTTGCACTTTTTAATTTCTTTTTTAATTTATATCTCGAAAACTATGGAGCATTCGACAAAGCGCCAAGACACGTATATTTGCTTTTGACCTTTAGAATCATCAAAAAAATCGGAATCCCAAATTTCGATGTACTGGATGTAGTGCCCCCTTGTTTCCGATGCAATTTATCAAAAAGTACCTAAACTTTGTCGAATATCTTTTTTATCTTCAATAAACGATTTTAAAAGTGAAAATCGCTCTCAAAGATTTGGGGTTAAATGTAGTTTTAGTGTTTCATTTAGAGGGGTTCTACCGATATTATTGGAATAAACACGGATAGATTAAATTCGGCGTCCTCGGAAATAGTTTTCTCATAAGGAATCGCCCGTTTGCCTCATTAATTATGACTAGGGAGCCGACATTGATACACGCACGTTTCACATTTACGACAGCTAGATTAGTGATAAATTAGACCGAGAAGCATCTTATTGAACGGTGCAGAAGTTATTGATACGATTACATTCGATCAAAGTACACTCCGATAATTTGAATTAGTGCTTTTAATAGTACGTAATTTTCTGCAGAAGCTCTACGGAATCTTCCAAGTAGAATTGATTGATAATAGGATAGTAAACATTATTTTTATTACGTTATCGACTTTTATCTTCTACTCACCAACTTCTTATAAATTACATGAAATATTGAATATAAATTGCATACAAAGGCACACGTTTTGCAAAATATTTCGCAAAATAATTTTCGAATTTAGATTTTGTTATACGATCAATAAAAATATCAACACTTTGTCCACACAAAACGAAAGGAATTGATTTGGATTAGGTAGCTACCTATAATAATTCAACTTGTCAATAAAGCAAGAGGCGAATAATTTTAAAATCGTTTTTTATTCCAAGAGTTTCGCTTTTAACTTAATTAGAAGAAGAATCGCTGGTTAAACCCTATTATTGTTACATAATGTTGATCTTACAACATTTATACTGTATTACTACACTTTTTATGCGATTTGCGATTTACTAACCTTTTTAATAAATTAATAAGTACCCACCTATGGCCTATCCAAACCTATATGCAATTCACGTCATCAACAAAAAGTTACTAGATTGTTTATTTGTAATTCGGTTTAAAGTTTGGAAAGTGACATATTCTATATATGATTTACCTGCGCACATATTAGATGGTATAAAGAAAGACTACAATTTATTACAACTGTCAAAATACGAGGTACAAGGTGACAGCGCTGTGTGAAACGTCATCATCTAGTAACCTTTTATTGATGACGTAGATTGCATATAGGTTTGGACGAAGTGTACTTTAGTTCTAGTTTTATTAAAAAAGTAACAACAACCAACGCAATAATTAATTAATTATACTTAGGTACGAATGCTTATTTTAACTTTAAAATAATAACCTGGTCTTAATTTACATAACTTCCAAAAACAATATAACCACAAGTACTTAATTAGTTTCTCAGTTAGCTTGTGATAAGTAAAACGTAGGTAGTTCACGAGACAATTTCCGGTGCCATTTACAATTATGAATTCATTATAAAATATTCCCTAGAGCGGTCGAGATTTATTTGGTTTTATGGTACCTATACGTATTTAATTCGAAGACAATTAAATTTATTCTTTTACTTACATCTTGGATGCAATAAATTAATTTTTCGTAATGTTAACATGTTTATTTCAATTATTCGATAGAAAGAATAGTTACGCGATAAAGGATATTTTTGATTTCGTTATTCTAAAATTCTAAAAAGCGTTTTACATTATATTCCCTTTAAGTTAAATTTAGAGTTGGATTTCCGTCAATTTAAGCAATTAAAACGAATTTCTAAATAACATAAACACTTTGCAATCAATTATCGACGATTCGCAAACTCAACAACCCAATCGTTTACCAATTTAAGCGTAAAAGGAATTTGGTCCTGGCCAAAAAAGAAAAATTAGATAACGCTTTTCAAACATTAAATTATCGCATTGACTTCGACAATAATTTTAATGAGGATATTAAAGGAAATATCTGCTACCGAAACGAATTATTATTTCTTTTGTTTTGTCATTTGTGATTTTTGACCTTTAACGTTGTATACAAATTGAAACGAATTTTTAAAATCGAATAACTTTTTTGTATATTTAGTTTAAAAATCTGTCGAACATGTTTAAGAAGTGGGGTTGAGGTAAGAAGATGGGCGACGTCGAAGCTTTATTCCTTGTAATACATGCGGCAGATACTCTTTCCCACGAAGCATTTACAAATATATCAGGAAAGTTGTGATGAAATATCTTAACCGAAATCGAAATGCCTTACGCAAAAAACTACAGCCGGAACTTTTAAATCGAAATTTACTTTAGATTTTTATGTAGTTAGATAATCGATAGACATATTTAATTTTGCTTGTTCCTTATGAGAATTTAATGTTACGCAACCCGTTTTAACGAGTAAATGTACTTACTATATAACAAAATTAATAATCTACGTATGAATACGGTCTTATTTAATTACGACATAATTTTACTTATATAGCTTTTACAGAATATAAACCGGAATTCTCGTTAAAATTCCCGACGTTCTATATCATCTAATAAATTTCACTTTCTTCCGTTCGGTTTTAATATGCTCAAGAAATCTTAAAAACTATCGCATACAAATTAAAATGTTATGATATTGTCTCGGACCTCAACTTACGATTTTTAAATAGATAGAAGAACGCCCTTATATTTTGATTTTTTTTTAATTATCTATCGTTTTTTTTTATAGTTTTTATAGCCTACTTGATTTTCTTAGACAATTTTATTTGTGCCTCTAAAATGCCGGCGGTTGGGCTAAAAACAATCTAACTGACCTAAGTCAGGACATAAAAATAATAAAAGTGCATTTTTTGTAATATTTTTAGAGATATTCTTCAAAGTTGAACAAATTAGTTTTTTCGAAATTACTCAAAAATTTCGAATGACAACACCTTCTAGACAGTGGATTTCTAAACGAACATTTTTAATACGAATCTAATGATATGCAATTGGAAAATAATCTCTCCTACATCGATTTTTGTTATAATTTATTAATTAAGCGTAGCGTACCTATTAATTGCTATTTTTTAAGAGTGCCGTGGAAAAACTGGCTTGTGCGCTTTTATCATTTTTCTGTTCTTCCTTCTATCTCTGCCACGGCATTCTAGATGCACAAATAAAATTGTCTAAATAGATCAAGTAGGTTATAAAAACTTTTCAAAATGATGTAATTATATTAAAAATCAATAGATAATTCAGAAAAAGTCAAAACTCAAAAATAGAAAGTTGAGGTAATTTCCGACATAACCGGAAGTGAAATAGTAGCTCTCCAACAGCAAAATATAACACTATTGTACTATATTTCTCATACAAAAATTCAGACTGAGACCCGGTATATTATTACTGACTCTAATTCTAATTTTATTAATGCGCTTCAAATGTTATATCGGTACCTATAGTTAAATTTTTCTAGATGATAAATTTAGAAATTCGTATATTACCTATTTAAAACATCAATTGAACAACCATTAAAACGCTTACTAGGTATTGCATTTATAAAAGCCTCTATTTTTAATTAAATTGACTAAAAACGCGTCATTATTCAATAAATTAACAGAACAGTATTGTAATTAAAACTTATCTAAACATACCGAATCGCATTTCGGGGCTGTCTTTGCGCGTTAATATAGTCTCGGAGAACATTCCGAATTTAATTTTACAAAAACATAGCTTTAAACGTTTGGAGGTTGTTGAGAACGTCGTTTAAACGAAATTTTTGTTGATTAAATTAATACTATCGGCAGTTGTTAAAAGTCTACTAATTATTGCGTCGCCTTTACGCTTTTTATTTGAAAGTAAAATCTTAACAAATACCTACTTGAATAATCTAAACCGCGCTTAATGCCTTTTGTCGGCAAACGAAAATCCTAAATGTTCCATTTTCAAATTTATAGTATGCGGGGATATTAAGAAAAGGTTAAGAAACTACTTCCCCGTTCTTAAACGAAATTCTCTTTTATTGAATTCCGTTTCGGCTGACGTTTCCCTACAATGCTTTTTTATTTTACAGTTAAGAAAATATCCATCGGTAGAATTTAATGTATATAATCACCTTTTCTGTTTAAATCGGTCGATAGTGTCGTTTCTATAATGTTGTTTATTTTTTTTATACTATACTACATAAACAATTATCTAATTTATTTTCGTTGCCAATATAATTATATAAATACTAATATGAAAATAATAATACTGAAAAAAATATAAATAATATGAAATGCTATAGAGTACGTGGTTCTTTACGAATTTCACTCAAACAAACTGAATGCGAAAAATACTTTATTCATTCATAAATATGTGTAACTTTATAATTTTCCAAAAAGGCGTTAAGTTACTACAGCATTTTTTATGTTAAAAAAAACTATTAAACGGAAAGCAACGATATTTATGTATATGAGACAAAAACATTTATATCATAGTTTAGTGCAATTTTTGTTGAATTTTATTAATTAATAAAAGTCTTCTGCCACTCGCGTACACGATAATGGACAAAGAAGATAAATTACCAAGTAAAACAATTAATAACAATACTGATGTTTAAAGGATCCAGAAGTTATAACACATTGATAAACAATGTGCGATGCTTGCATATCCGGGTCGGGGTGAAGTGAATTGAGTGCCATATCGCGCCTACCATTATTACAAAGCGGCATTATCAATAATGTAAAGGAAATAACGTAATTATGTAATTAATTCTTTCTTCGCACGGTATGCGTAAAAGACGTATTCGCAAAACGTATGAACGGTATACACAACTTATATTTCGGTGTAACACCGCTTGTTCATTGAAAAGATGCTTATAATTGTATTTAGAAATGCACATATTAGCCGCTTACTATGTAGAATGTCTGCGTCTCGTTTTAACAACACATTATATTACTTATTTATTATAAAAGCGTGAAATACCTTACAAAATCTCCAAAACGGCTTTACGTACAAAACTGAAATTTTTACTGTGTAATCCAAATAGTTGATAACAACTCAGCCGCCAGAACTTTTTATTGCTATAATAAATAATTAACATTAAAGTAGAAAATATTAGGAAACGACAAGAGCGTAAGTAATGTAAAAATAATATATTTAAATGACAAATAAATTGCGACTAAAATATAAGAAAATTAAGATTAAAAGAAAAGAAGAAAAAACTCAGTAGATAGATATAGGTAACCTATCTACAGTGAAAATAACTGAACATTGTCCAAAAATGTTATTTAACTACGTGACACTAAAAAAAATTGATAAGACGAACAGTTAGTTGTTATAACAAGCATTTTCTTCGTCATTATTTCCAGTTTTACATAATTTTCTGTTTTAGGGTAACGACGTCATCGCTATTTTAATTATTGTTCTTCACTTTTTCGTTATTTTGACGACCTTTAAGGTGTTACGATTATGGTTATTATGTTTCGTACTGAAGACAATCTGAATTATAAATAAAAATATAGGACGCTATTTTAAAATCCGCTTTTGATGACGTTGGGTTTACATATGGGTTTACATATGGGTTTACATGGGTTCGTACAACAGTAAATATAACAAATAACATAAAAAATAGAGTCCCTTCAGAAGTAAATTTAATTCGCCCAATTCATAATGAAATAAACGAAGAAGTTGATGTTACACGTCTTGCAATTAGATGCTATCGGAAGTTAATGGAATGCAAATTGAAGTCTTTAATTTAATTGTTTTAATTTTTAGACTTCGTATCAGATTTTAATATCCAATTTTAGTTCAACATTTAATTTAAATTAAAAGATAAGATTATTATCAGTTGAAATTGTATTAATTCTCTTTAAAAATCAGACAAATTATCTTGAAAACGTTATTATGGAACCTATAACAAAAACAAATCGTCATCTAGTTTAAATTATTACCTCGATTACTACAATAGTAGATCACGTCAGCAATCAAAAATTGAAGTGACGTGTCTGAGGAGTTTTCAAGAACTTCCGACATTAAATTTGTATTTGACAAATATCCAGACAGATCCGAGTTGTATTGCTATCAGAATGAATTAAAATGTTCGGCCGTAAAACACTAATTTCCGAAGTCCGAAAAACCTCGACTGTTGTATTTTAAAGATAACGGAACGGTCGATCCACACCTTACGTTAGATGCACTTTAAAAGTCAAAATGATTGATTACGCCAACCTGCTTATAAATAAAAATAATTCATTTTTAATAACGTTTAGTTCTTTTGGATCGATTGAAGATAATATAAATATAGTGATTATTCAGTAATTGTTTGTTGTCATACTTGAATTTGTGTCCGCCCTTAATTATTTTAATAACACTGAAGACGTGGGGCACTAGTTTGCGCGTATTAAAATATTGAAGAATATGCATGTCGTTTATGTTTTTCGATAATAACTATAATTAATGTCTAAAGTCAATTATACTTCAAATATGACAAAAATTTGCGTTGTCAATTTAATTCAAATAACGCTATAAACAGGTACTGTATGTTCGGACGATCATGCAACTAAGGGTTGCTCATTTATGAACGGAAAAAAGGTTCCGTAAGAGACAAGGTTTTATTTGACACGTTTTTACAACATGAAAACAAAAAAACTGTTTATCGAAAAACAAAACTTAAAAATTATATTGTTTTTCTCGTTGCGAAGCAACGGCAACGTTGAAAACTAGACAGGTACAGTTAAACCTTGATAAGTTGAAAACTTCGATTACTTGTGAATTACTAAAAAAACAAATATAGCTGTCTTATTAAACAAAAATTTTATCGGAGACTATTGGAAAATTTATAAATTATAGTGATCCATCAAGCGTAACAATAATTAAATCGGAACCTCTCGGAACTCGGAACAAACGCTTAACTTTTACATCTTTCATCAAAATATATTTGAAGACCCTAACAGAATAAAAACTTTTTAGTATAAGTAATTAAAGTTTTATATCGCAAGTTGAAATCTAGAATTGAAAGTGAGCTACAAACAATTGGAACAAAGCTATCATGTTAGAAAGATTAAAAAGAAGAATAACATTAAAGTTTAAAGAGTCGATCGAATTAAGAAAGTCAAAGTTGGCACACAAAAGAATGTTATCTTTTAAAACTGAACATTGACTATTGATCGTAATTAAATTTGGACATTGATTGAACCCAGAACTTGTGTTTACGAGCGGCAGACGTGAATTAGTCAGCACAAAAGGTTACGATTGAAGGGCTCAGTAAATTGTATAGAATTAATTTCCAGATTTCGGTTAGTAGAAATTTATTAATTTATCAAAATGATTTTCTAAAAATTACGTACTATATAATTTTTTATCTATGGATCGATTTGGTAGCAATTTAATGCGATCAAAAATTACTTTTAAAGAATGAGGTATGTATATTAATATGTGTGTGTGTGTGTTTATGTATATATTTTGAAGTTGAAAACTCATCTTATAAGATGATAAATTTTATAGACGATTTACTTAAAAGTTTTAGGCACTTTATTTTATCGTTTCTTTACGGAAGATGTATTTTAGGTCTTGAAAGTAACATAAAACGTTTGATTTTTTTTTAAATATGCTGTCAATGGTTTATCTAATAATAAATATAAAAGAACATCGACTTACAAGCATATAATGTATATCTATTGTTAAATCTATCTAAATGAATATTATAAAATATCGACATATATTTGAAAATGTCGCTTTTGAAAAATTGACGTTCACGCATTCTTTAATAGATAATCCAAAAGTAATCGTAGCAAACATTTTTTTAAATATAGCTAAATCACGAATTACAATCTGTGAATACGAATCACCGATTAAAATTATAATAAAATATCTCAATAACATCAAATTGTCTGGTAACAACGAACGTGAAATATATCATAAATATTTCAGTAAGAACTAGACGCGACTTTATCTCTTTATATTAATTCATTAAAACGTTCTACAAGTCAAATATTGCGCCATCAAACATCTTATTAAAGAAACAGCTTCATTAAAGTTTACCAAGACGTTCCGAATCCCTAAAGAAAGCAGGTAATTTAATAAATGTTGAATTATTAAAACAAGAAAATGTAAAATGCTAAATAACGTGAAATTCTGTAAAGTTAAGAAATACGAAAAATTCGGTAGGTATATAATTAATTTTGTTTATAAAATAATTCAGAATCTAGATGTAATTATATTTATAAGAATATGTATGATTGCGCATTAAAATAATTTAGATACGTACCTGCATAACGCGTACACGCATAAAAATCGATTCTCTTCAATTTCATTGTTAAATAATAGTCAAATACAATTTGTTAATAAAATATACGGGACGCTTTAAGCAATTTATTAGGTACCCAAATAATATTTTCAATCTGATGAAATGGACCTATTACTCAAATAGAAAACCTAACCATTATTTCATAAAAGGATCATCAGAATTACTCAGATTAGATTTTTATAAATTACAACCGCTATCTAAATAATTAATTTACAATCACGTGAATTATGTTCACACGATAACTAAAACCTTTTAGTAGATATTCAATCTAAAATTACTCACAACCGGCTTAATAATATTATTAATAATAGAACTTTGGTTAATCATAACTCAGTGCAATAATTACTGGAAGTATAATATGCTGTAATAAACTTACACGAATTGGAAAGTTTCGAATTCCTTGTAACCATAATTTAATACTCGACTCACTTAGGTATTCGATTGCCTCGGGCGTTATTGCAAGATTTCGTGTAAAACTTAAACTTAACAGTAATTTTATCAATCGTTAAAGCGATAATTCGTCAACCGCAAAATAAAGACGTTAAAGGGGGAAGAAATAAATTCACCTAAACACACGTTCTTTTTGGAAATAACTTTCCCGTTTCGCTGGTTGCGTGCAATCCTAAATTGCATTGTGTTTAGTTCTTAATACAAAGTTGGACGAGCAACAACGCAATTAACAGGATGTTGTAAAGTACATTCCGAATATATTTCACAGTTGTAACGTTGCCGGAAATCCTGCAAACAAAAGCCCGTGGCTCTGGCGCGCGCGCGCGCCGCGCACCGTTCCCACACCGGACAGGGGAATTTATTGTAACTTTGGCAACCAAAACTAGCAAAAAATCAAATTTGTAGTAGACGTTTATAACTATATTTGAGGGGCAATTTTGTTCGTTAGAGAGAGATAACGTCATTAATTCGAACGGAGGTTCTCCATAATAAGGAAAAAAATGTGAATTTAATTAAAAATATAAATTAAAAAGAATTTAATTTAAACGAGCAATTGTACAATTCAATCCTACAGGTATAATTAATTCCCGGCTTATATACAAATTTGAATATCAATTTACATTTTTAATTACCGAATTTGTCTGTAATCTGAGCATCGCATCGTTTCGATAAAGTTTTTTCGCAATATTTTCCAAATCATTTTTCCACGTTTGATGAACGACCTATTCGTGTTTTGTTCGAAAGGCGTTTACTTAAGATTAGTTTTTAAAATGTTAAAGAACTTACTTGACGTTGAAGCGATCGCGGGATTCGCACAAGAGAGCAGGAGAACCAGCAGGATTCCCTGCGGGCGAAACCTCCTGCTCATGATGCACTCCCCTCGTTCAATCGGAAACCTAAAACAATTAAAGAGTGATATAATGTTTGTTTTCAATTACGTTTCAATAATGTACTATTTTACAAAGTTAGTTGTGCGCCTCGCCAAAACTAATTAAACGCCATGCGTCTTTGTCCTGATGTAGATTTGGCTTAATCACTCTAATGGGTTTTCAGCTTTTAGCTAATTAACAAACAATTCGATATAAATTGCTTAGTATTTGACAAGCAAATTTTGCATTTTCAATTTTTACGTCGAAAACAAGACGCCTGATTTTAGTTAACTGTAAGTATTAAACTCTACAGTTAGCTTTTTTCAAATTGTAATACAAAAATAAAAAACGAATTGTGGTTTAAAATAATTTCCTATGTATACAGGGTATGTCGCGACGAGTTTTGGTCAGAAGAATATAGGATATAGATATAAGATATAATATAAGATATTGATAGTTTTCGGATGACAAGTTCGACATTATTTTCTGAACGTCCGGTATTATTTTATTAAGTTTATAATGCAGCATTCGGTGCAGCATACTTTCCAAAATACTTAACTAAAATTTTATAAATGTCTTAAAAACGTAGTTATTTGTAACAGCCTGCAGCTGTCAATTTTTTTACAAAATCTGAAATAACTCCAAAAAAAATCGAATTCTAGAGGTAATATTTATTGAAACGAAAAGTCGCGTAATTGTCTCGGAAATACAAATCAATAAAAACAATTAGGGTTTTCCATTTGAAATAACGAAGTCGGTGTCCGTTTCCGGTATAACCGAAAAAAGTGAAAATTTAAAATCATATTAAATCGAAACCGTTACTTCTAAAATTTCAAATCGCAACTCTTATTACTTTCTTATATTCTTCTGATCAAAGCTCGTCACGACACACCCTGTATTACACGCACGGTCATCTCCATATATCTAATTTTTCTAATTCCGCGCTTCAAATTAATTATTCGATTGAAGTTTTTATTTATGAAACTGCGGAAAATAATAAAAATAGAAATAAGGCTCTAAATTTAAAAGAGTTCTAGAAGAAGTAAACTTTTTAACTACATTCAAGTTTGTTTCTAGTTTCTCGTTAGCTAATTTATGTCGACCACAAAACAAGATAATCTTTGTCAGTTGCTCGTGTTTTTCATGTATCTAATGAAAGATTTATAATCGCCAGTGATACGTACCTAACTAAGTACTAATCTTGAAAAACGTTTAGCGAAAATATTTAAACATATTACTTAATAAGATCGTTTGTTTTAAACTTATAATTCGTACTAAAAATCACTGGTATACCACATATTTAATACGATTTTTGTAGTAGATAGCGACGATCGTTAATTTAAACTCAAAATTCTTATAATTAAATAAAAAGTAATTTTAAATATTTCAAACTTAATCAAAAGTTCGAGCAACAGTGAAAACCTTTTTAACGGTCTAAACCATTTTATTAATTAAAAAGTTTAATTGAACTCTTAATAAAGAATTTTGGTTAACGTATAAAAACAGCATTATTCTTTTCTATATCGTATTAACTATTTTTTAATATAATTACTTTGGACTCTTTATGTTCTTATTATTACATGAATGCGTGAGCGAAAAGCAATCCAATTACGTTTTAGTACTCCTGTAAAAGTTATTCTGTTTCGGAATTGCTTCTTATTATTGTATTATTCGAAAAGAAGTCTTAATAACTACCTACTTTTCCAAATTATCTTTTTAAAAACAGAACAATTCAACAGAATATAAAAATAAGGCATTTTTATTAAGTAATTTTGAAAGTAGATATTAATAAACTCCCCGGCAATTTCGATTGTACGTTTTCGAATCAACAATTTCACGTCAACGTAGAATTAAATGTGTATTTAACACGAAATGTGTATAACTCGCGTATATAACAGTAAATGCCTAATATTAAATAATGGTTCGACAATAAACACTTCATTGTACCACATATAAAAGTCTTTTAGTAAAATAACAGAAACTGTCAACGTACCGTGTATATGTGACCTATAAAAAGATTAACGCACACTTCTGTCAAATTCTTGTTTCTCTCTACAAGAGAGCGTGTTTTATTTTGTTCCGGAAGTTCGGTTTAGAACCTCTCTTGTTTCTGAAATTCATCATTCTGGAATTTGGAGCTCACGTCAAAAAGCTGCTCAAATCGGCTTCGCCTCGTAAATAATGAATTGGAATTGCTATACGTCTTTTGGACCCTCGCTTTTTCACAATGTGACGCAGAAAAGAGTAGTCGACTGATAACCGACCCACTTACAAATTTCGCTAACAGTTCGGAATCGTATTTTTCGGCATCGAGTCTTAAAACGAATGATGTTTTTATATAAATTGGGAGCGACTCGCGTTTTAGTTTAATTGTTTATCGGCGCAGAATGTATTAAACAAATCGGACTAGTTTCGGTTTTAATATTTTATATAGTAGGTAGTATTTACGGGCAGCGTTGGACGTGATCCAAAGATGATAATACTGCACCATTCTGTGTGTTTAAAAATGCAGCAATGTCGCATATCAAGTTTTCAAACAAATTTCAAAGTTTGCATTTGACTTACGTAACTTATTAAAATAAATAAACCGCTCTAAAAATAATAAAGAAGTTTTCAGTCTATAAATTTCCAGTTCGAAGATTGCGCAATATTAAGTATTATTGCGAGAAAAAAAATATAATCTGCCGACCGATCTTCACTTACTAACATGTTACGGTGATAAATAATACTTAGGTAAAAGCAAAGTTAGTTATTATAAACAAAGTATTCGAGATAGAGACTAACTTGCTCTGTACTCATAACGTACCGCAAATGAAACTGCACTCGAGTTACTGGATTAATTAATTACCTGCCATAAAAGGTTAAAGCGGAAGTTACAAGATTTCACAAAATTAATAGTTACCTATAGCCCGTTCACAAACCAGGCGAAGTTGTAAATCAAAATTAAAAGAAATAGTAATGTTAATTTTTCATAGAAGCGACTCTTTAATTTTCGAACTAATATGCACATTTTTACAAATTCTACTAGCATTTTGCGTCTGCTTATAATAGCGGCATAATTTACGATTTTAGGTTTCAAATGACAAAGAAACCGCTTGTAGTAAGTAAGTAAACTGCTTACTTTCTGCTACCTGGCTTACCATAGTCGTCCCATAAGAATTTTACGTAAAGTTGTAGGTGAAATAAACATACATAATTGAGTTATTATAAAATATTTAAAAAGCATTTAATTATTTAATAAATATAGCTCAGTTTGTTTTATCATTCAACTTCCAACAAGATATTTTGATAAGAGCATTAATATTTTTCTTGCTCATTTCACTCATTTTTGCAGTACGCATCATAACTATGCCTTTAAATGGTGAATAATACCTTTTTAAATCATCGATAAAATTATTTCAATTTATAATGTTATTTTATTGACATCAAAATACATGCATAAAATATACATAAATGAGTTCAGGGCATTTTACTGAAATACACGCACGTTATTCGTTATCATCATTATCATTATCATCATTATTAATAGAAATTATTAAAGGTTCTACAAGTGTTTCGATGATATTATGAAATTTCCAAAATTGGTCTACAGTTTTAGCAATATGTTCAATACATTTTTTCCAGTTGTCAGCCGTTACATTTTTTAATGCCGTTTGTAATAACATTTTCACAGAACTTAATTTAAAATCCGTGTTATTACGGGCCACTTCTGATTTTACTTGAGCCCATACTAACTCAATTGGATTGAGTTCGCAGTAGTATGGCGGAAGACGAAAAATCTTACTACCGTTTTTCACTGCTAATTCGTCGATTACATACTTTTTACATTGAGACTTGGCGGTATTAGCTATGGCGATCAACTCTCTTTTCAAGAGGTTTTCCTGAAACGAAACATTTTTATCACGCAACCAATTACATATATTTTCTTTATTCCACGTAGTAGTTGGCAAACGTTCGCTAAGTCGCGAATGGTAAGAAGCGTTGTCCATTACAATAACAGAGCCCTGAGGAAGTAATGTAATCATTTGTGAAAAACATTCCTCGAAAACGTCTGCGTTCATGTCTTCATGGTAATCGCCGGTGTTTTTCGATTCAAATATTAGATCACCTCGATCAAGAAAACCATTTAAACTTTCTATGTGTGTAATAATCAGTCGAAGACCTTTGCCACTTGGAGGATGAAGTCTTGTAGACCAACATTCTTGAACAGCCTGATGATGGGTTTTTACATTTTGGTCTTGCCACGTTTTCGATACCGCGTATCCTTCATTCACCCAGGTTTCATCTAAATAGTAGATTGGTCGCCCTTCTGCACGGTAACGTTTAATATCCCGAAGATATCTTCTTCTCCACGAAACAATTTCGGCCTTACCAATTAGGCAGGAGTTTCTGCTAGGTTTTTCCCAACAAAAATTAAGTTTCTTTAATATTTTCCAAAGAGTTGTTCTACCGATCTGCGATAATGTATCATCTTCTTGGATAACTTGAAGCACTTTGTTTAACGTTGGTATTTCTTTATTGAAGTAAAACGAATGTACCTTACGCCGAATAGTGTTTTTCTCGTCTTTTGACAGCTCGATTTTCTTTTTTCCACCGGAAGCGATTGGTTCCTGTATGGCATTATTTTTATCTTCTTTCAATATGTTATATATACTTGTTTTTGATACACCTATACCACATATTATACCAGATATACCACATATACCACATATTCAACCACATATTTCAACACAATCATCCACTATTTCTGACATATGCATATGTCTTATTGCTTTATAGCAATTTAACACCATGATTTTTTCATTAATGGATAACGCACAACTTTTCGCCGTTTAATTGGAACGTAATCGCGAAATAAATTCATTTTCACTCGTATTGTACAGATCAAACTCGGAACTGAAACTGGAACTGTTGAGACGATGGTTTCCATGAAAGTTATTCCAGGAATAGCTTATTCTGCAGTATAAACCATGTTTATAAAACTGGGCATAAGTAAGGCATTAGTACGGCTTTAACATTCAAAAATGAACACGGACGCCTATGAGTTCCCACTGTCAGTTTAATTTACAACTTCGCCTGGTTTGTGAACGGACTATAGGTATAAAATCAATTTTTAACTGAACATTTAGTCGATTTATGTAGAAATTTTACAAGTTTCCACATTTATTAAATAATCGCACTTATGTTTGACGTTATAATCTTGGAGAGATTATGTAATTGTATCGATTCTTTTGATTGATTGATTGATTTAGGTGCATTTTTCTTCTTCGCCCATTTCGCATATTATTTATCGCTTTATTTGTTTACTTAAATAGCTTTCGATATATATATATAGCATCCAATATTAAATTTAGACAACTTAATATAATAAATGCGCTAGCTTTAGTAATTTCCCAACAAGCATTATTCATAATATATTATTGATCAATTACATTTGCATTATAAAGTTGATCCTCCCATTCAGAGGTAATCCCTTCGAGGAAGTTCTTAACGACATGACACATTTGTAGACAAGAATATTGATAGTAGCATTAGTCGAAATATATTAAATCTTAACGTGAAAATTCTGTCGTTCGTGAGACTACCAAATGAATTGAAACTAGAGCGAGTTAACGTAATTCTTTTAGCATATTTAAATTAATTATTTTTTAAATGAACAAAAAATGCGATTTCTATTTATATTTAATGTTGTTAACAATATAACAACAGCAATGAACTTACAAATTAACATTAAAAATCTCTTTCGCGATAACATAAAGCTCCGGTTTCATAGTAGGTAGATAAAACTAAAGCGACTTTAAAAGTTAAACTAGGTTGTTACTATAGCAACACATTATTTTAACAATTAATTAAAGTCTCATTTTATTTGAAGTAATTTTGGAATTAATTACGAAACCGATCTTAAGCACTGATTTCGTGATAAAACTAAAACGACTTTAAAAATAAAAATCTGTTGTTACTATGGCAACGCATATCAGTTAAATAAACTTTCATTTTTTTTGTAATACTTACAATTAGATGAGGATTACAAAACAACAGGCCCTTACGATTAGTAAAAATTAATATTTTTGAAAAAAATCTGTATTCTCGTACAAATTAAATTTAAACCAATCGAATGCATTATAATTCTGTACAACTTTGGAGCTTTCCAAGAACTATATGTTTTATAAACATTTCCTGTTTTTAATTTAAATTTTATCTCCTTAAGTTATATAACGATAATTTGGTTTTATGTTTATTTTAAGAAAAATTTTAAAATCTATTTTATTATTTCAAGCTTTATTTTTTAGCGAGACATCGAATAAGATCGAATGTTTACAACTAAAAAAAGATCGCGGTTCGGAATTTAAACGCAGCTCCATTTTGCACATTAGTGTCGGTGTAAGTAGTAGAAAAAAAGGTTATCCTGAGACTTTCTAAAGGATTACTACTTACATTATCTGACCGTTGTAACGCTACAACATCTGGAATAAAGGATCGTTTCTCGAAATGCGTAGACGTTTTTACGAATTTGTTCTCTTCAGTTACAACCATTCGTAACGCTTTCAACGTAAAACAATAAAAATGTTAAACCTTCATAATAACCGACATTATAGAAAGTGGGTAGGTATTTACGGTAATTTACCAAAAAGTCAAACCGTACCAAACAAAATCACATTTTAATTTATTATACTTACAAGGAAGGTTAAGCAGGTGGAAATCTCGAAAAGAATTGAAACTTTGCAAGATTGTAGTACTAGTCAACCCTAATAAAGAGCCGTGTTTCGTTCGTGCTCTTGCGCGGTTGCAATTTATTCGAAAATGATGTATTTTTTATGCAGTAAAATTATTTCAATAATCACTTTATACCGCAGAATTATAAATTTACTCTATTTTTAATTTAAAAACTATTCGCGTGTCCTTCGACATTGAAAATTTTCCTGTTACAAACCATAAACCAGATAGAAGTTTAATCGTATTTTTATGCGACTAATAAAACATGTGCACCACCTACTTTCATAGCTTATCAAGGTGCGAACAAAGAACTGAATGTTTTTAAAATAAAATCGGGATTTCCTAGTATCCACGTATAAACTCGAATGCATTTATATATAGAATTCTGGCAAAACCGCTTCAGATCTTTCGCGTCAGTGGTACAGAGCGGTAGTGCTTGTTTCAGTAGTTCGAATTTTAAATTACGGCGTCGTATTGTTCGTGTGTGCGAGGAGTGCTCGTTCAGTTAATAAGGCCTTTTTGCGTGCGAGTGCGCGAGAGTTGTGTTGTGTACTTTAAAAGGATTACAAACAAAAAGGATTAATACGACGAGGAAAGGTGGGATCTTTCCTTGTCAACTAACTCTCCATGTATTTATAAAGTGTAAATTCATGGACCTTTAAGCTCTAACACAAATTCTCTGAAAATCGAGCTTAGCTCTTGGATAGGGACTCGGTTAGGGCTCCCCTAAAACATTCGACGGTCCAATTTCGTGAACGAAATTTTACTTTACGTAGATATAGGTATGTAATAATACAAGTTCGCAGTCAACGGAAGAATCTATGATGGAAATTGGCGATATAGGAAAAACGATAACGAGAAAAAGGTAGAAAATACAAAGAAAAATTTAGAAGTTTCTAATTTTTTCTTATAGTCTGTTACAGACAAGTGGCAGTCGCAGCGGCAGCAGTGTTAAGCTAAGCGTCCACTAGTCCGCATCGGACGCTCAGTACCATTCCTTAAAATTTTCACCCCTAATTTTTGTATCATAATGTAGGTCTTGAACGGCCATTTACAAAAATTTATAGTTTGTTGGCGATAGCTCTTGTTATTTCACAGATAATAAGCAAAATCGAAAAAAGTTCCACCTGCCTAACCTTCCTTGTTAGTAAACAGATAATTGTGGCTGACAAATGATATTAACATTGACGATAGTACTTTTTTTTAAATTAAAGACGTCTTCGATTTTATAATAAGGTCTATGCACCCAATTTCGTCACCGTAACATTCAACAATTTTTACAGATCTTTTCTAATATATATAAACGAATATAAACGCTTATGATTAGATGATAACTAACTACTGCAGTAAAAATTAGAGAGAATGCGCTTTCAAAATGACATATACCGAACGTGTCATATATACGTTCTGGATTAGAATGTAGTAAACTGATATTTATAGCGAGTAAAATTATTGCAGCTTAGCACCACTTCCGGAAAGCGGTGATCGCTCAAAATTCGATTATTGTCACTTTAAAAAACTAAATTGTCATTTGCCAATGTGAGCGTAAATTACTACATCGAGAATACGTAGTGACGAATTTGCGTCCTATGACGAAATTGGGCGCACCTGCCTTAGATTTAATTTTATCTTAAACCAGTTTTAACTAGATGTTCGCGCGTGCCTTGCGGACAGTAATTAGTTCTAGGGACATTTTACATTATTGGACAAGCGCTATTGTGAATTAGAAAATGCGATTTTTATCTCAAACATTAGATATAATAGCTTTACGTTTGCTCTATCGATTCTTACATACTTTCTGTGTTCAGTTTTGTGGATATTCAAACAACTATCTCAGATCTATTTATTTACGAATAGGTATTGGGGGAAATGTTACGCAGGGAGTAGATGGTGTGCGTGCCGGAATAGTATTAAATAAGGGTAGATAGAAAAATACACAACAGTATAGAATGATGTTGCTGGAAAGTAATAAAATTCGTTGAAAAGTTATTGGGTATTCTTAGCATTGTGTGCGAATAAAAAGGGAAAAAGTAACCATCGCGGACGTATCTCCTTTTTATTTTTATCAGAGCAATATAGTGAAACTTTTTTTTGCTTGCGGGTTTTATTGTTTTTTTTTTGCAATTTTGCAGCGGTGTCGAAATTTAAAACAAGAACGAAACAACAAATACACTTTCTTAACCGAATAAACGCAGATAACATAGTAACGTTTCTAACTTTCTATTTGACCGATTTATTTTTATCAACTTCTAAATTTTGCGTAGGCAAGTACTTATTAATTAGTCGAGAGATGGTTTATTTTACGCAATTATTTGGTCAATATCTACTTTACGTGCCTATCCTATGGAACGTCGCGTGTTTACTACATATTATTTGTCTTTAGTATTTTCACAAATTAATTGTGAATCTAAATAATTACTCTCTCGTCGATTCTCTCAAATTAACCTATAATCACAACAATTAGATTTCTTAACTTTTTCTCGAACGTAATCACTTTTAAGCTACCCGTTCGTGTAGGGGGCAAAATGGAATATCACCTTCAAATATTTTAAATAATTAACTATTGGCGCAAAATTCAGTTTTGTGCTAAGTATGTGTTTCTGCGTGCTATGTGATATGTCATCCGTGTTACATGTGAATAATATGGCATTAAATTTTTCATTTGTGACAGAATTTATATGTACACCTACCTACGTAGTGTGCACGCAAACCTCATTCTTCGCATATTTTTTACAATAATTAAATTCAAATTAAATGTTGTGGGGGGGGGGTGCTCCGAAGTTTATTTCAGTTTATTTGAAAGTGGGACAACATTCTACATTGTCCTTATATAAATTCTTATTACGCTTTGTTAATTCACGTTTTGTGTTTTACAATACCTATAGGGCAGACCTGGGCTATTTGAGTCACTCAACAAGTGCACGACTTTGTTTAGCATTTTGTGAAAGACGCACTCGCGAGAAATATTGCTTTAGGGCCAACAAAATTACAACGTCAAAAGTAACATCAAAAGTTTTACTTTTGAAACGGCACGGCGCCAACAAAGTTAGAAAATTGTAATTGAAAAATACTCCCACTTTTATTAATTATTATACTGCATTTGATTTAAAAATATTTATTTGCCTTTAACTCATAATCAATACTTTAGAGATGTTTTCAATTTTTTATGGCAATCGTTTCGAGATGACGATGAAGGGTGGATCACGTTTGATGAATTTTTGATGGTAATCGATTCGCGGTGACGGGACTGCCGCCCTAAAATCCCTGCATTTTTCAAGGAAATCCTAACCGTTTACGGGATATGGACGAATTACGTTTTCCCACGCGGGAGCGGTAGGTACCAAATAACTAATGATAAATTATTACCGATTTGGGCGATGCCGGATAAAATAGAATATAAATAGAATTGAGAAGTTTTTACGAAAATTTAACGGGGAGTGATTGTGTTAAAGACTAAAGTGGCGACGACGCGACTACCAGCACTTCTAAACTTTCCGACAAAAGAATTCTGCAGGAGCTTTCGTGTTTGTTAAAGCAAAGGTACGACACTGATCGGCATTATACTGCAAAACTAATCAAAATGAACAGTAGCAAGATAGAAGTGACACATCTAAAAAATTTTTAGAAGGCATAAGAACGTTTTCGTTCTTCTGAAAGTGAAATGAATTTTGTTTTTAAAGGAGGCACTTTAAGAAAATTTACATTTTTACCTATGTATGTTCGTTAAACCTAATAAACGTCGAGGTGACATTATATTAAAATAAGTTGTTTAAAATAATTATATAAAATTTCTAGTTGACCTTAATGTGTTTCTTTTACTATTGCCCCTCATACGGGGCAATGCGGAACGTTTGCCACTTCCAAGTATTTTATGAAATTCACGACGTCATCGTAAACAAAACCTTAGAAATTCTGCGGAGATAAAAGAACAAGGATTGTATTACCCTACAGTGAAATAATCAAGTTTCAATTCCTTTCGAACCATTAAGGTATAAGAAATGTTTGATTGTTAAGTCCCACACTTTGCTCTACGTTCCTCTATAGCAACGTGTGAAAGAATGAGAGACGACCGGTTTGAGATATAACATTCAACTCATAAATACAATATTTCGAGATGCGATAGAAAATCTACATAAAACATATCAGCACTCCAGAAATAAACTGTGTTAAGTCACAAAAACAAAATTTTCCAGAAGAACGATTTTATTAGAAATAAATTTACTTTGAACTTTAAATTGATATATTCTTTAAAGAAACAAAAACTATTTTATTTGATTGTCTTGTACATATTTTGAACGCTGTTTAATTTCAATTTAATTTAAATCTTTAAAAATTTTATGTGGCACTAACCACTTAGGTATCTTTGATCATTTACCGGACTTAATATAATATGCAGGATGTGCAGGAAATGGTGTAAAATTTCTCGAGAACGTCATGCATACCAAGTCAAAATAATGGTACAAGTTCCTATAAATTTTTTTATAACGCGCGCGGCGTTCTCCTATTGAAACATTCACTACCAAAGTTAAAAAATAAAAACCAAATTTTTTAAATGGCATTTTTAGTTTTCGTTGAAATTTAATAAATTTTGGTGTACATACGTAATAAATGAAAGTCGTTAAAAATTGTGTAATAGGTCTTTTGATATTACTTAAGGGGAACCAGGGATGCACTACCTCTAACCTTTCTAACTTCGAAAATTTTCGAAGATTTAAATTTTTTAATTTTTATAGTCATTTTCGGATTTCCCAGAGCCGGTCTGAGGAGATATCGAAAAACTTATTACACAATTTAAAAGACCTCCATTTATTACGTAGGTATACCAAAAATTATTATATTCCAATGAAAAATAAAAATGTTTTCTATTTAAAATATTGATTTTTATTTTTCAATTTTATGTCGTAAGAAAAATATTTATATAAACTTGTGGCATTATTTTGACGTGGTTTATACGTACCCGAGAGATTTTACATAATTTCCTGGACACCCGATACACATACGTTATTTCCGATAGGTTCCAATTCACGTCATCAATAAAATCTCGTATTTTTACAGTACTAATAGATTGTAGTCTTTACTTGCCATGTCATATAAGTGCAGGTAAATCGTCTGTAGAATATGCCATGTTAAAAACTTTAGTAACTTTTTATGCATGACGTGCATTGGAACCTATCGTGAATAACGTATACATCTATCTATACGCCTAAGAGGTAGCGACTAAGAACTTACATTTTTTTACTAGCTAGAATTTATGATGCTGGTGTACATGGTGTACATACCTAATTCAATTTTACAAAAATTGTAACTTAACCAGTTTACCTGGGTTTGAATTATAAATGTAGGTGCATGTAATTAATGAGAAATAAGAAAGAAATACACATCTAGGTACATACACATCAGGGTTTGTGGATCCTGGAAAGGCAAAACAACTGTACTTACATGTAATTTGTACACAAACGACCCCCAAGTAGAATACGAAATTCAATTTACAGTAATTTTAATTTTCTACCATATTATCGTCCAAAATATGTGCATATTTTCATAAATATTTCGACGATATTAAATTAGAATATAAAATCAAGTCGACTATCAACACATAAAATTCAATTTTTAGGAAAACCGAAAAAGTTTTCAAGCTTATTACAAAACAGGATTAATTCGATAACTGCAAACATGTCAGCCATAATGTATCCTAAAATTTATTTTATGTTAGCGCGAAAACCTAATATTCGCGAGTTAGTTTTTAACCAGATTTTTTAAACAAACTTATTAAATTTTGAAAACGGTTGTCAATCTTATAAACTAAGTTATAAAACTCATTTTTTTTATATAAGAACAGATAAACAACTCTGATTTTCCTTGGAATATATTTTTTTTTAAATATTGTCGTATTTTAATGTCTGTAACATGACATTTGATTAAATGTGAAGTTTGCGGCTGACAGAAACCTCGTACATAAAAAGTGAAAATTAAATTAGAATAACCTAACGCAGCTGCTGCTGTTGATTTAATTTCACTGTAATTATAAAGTTCAGGACTAAATCACCCTCCTTTCACTTCTTTATTTTAAATAGGATAATTAATTTGATATAAAATAAGCTTAATTATATTGTAGGTAGTAAATGGAGAAGAATCTTTTGAACGTAGATCATTCGTTATGTGAAATAAATGAAAATTTAACCATTACAATTGTTATAATTATTAAAAGTTCAAACTTGATGACTACTTACTTGTCAAATAGACGTTATTACGGCTCAACTCATAGAAAAAGGGTTCCGTGTCAATCAAGATGTTGAGATCAATTGCGACAAGATAAATTGAATTCCGGATAATAAAACTGTAAGGCGTAATATTTATGGCCGGTCATGAAAACCCTTTGTAAATTACCAGATTAATAAGAAGAAGGGTGCGGTAGGCTTCGAAAAAATCGAATTAATCGCGTCCGAATTTAATACGTATAGGTAGTTTAATTACCTGTATAACAATTAATTATTCTAAAATATTTGTATGATTAATTATTATGTATTATTAATTCTGCTTTTAAAAAGAAAAAAAATGTTTTTTTAAGTTTTGAATTTTATGTTTAGTAAGTAGATAATATAGACCCAGTAGTAAATATCTAAATAACTTTATCGTAATTTTTAATACTTGTCAGCGTTTTGCAGATGACAGCCAATACACTTACAATCTATTTAAAATTAGTTATTATTAATAAAAATGAAAATATGTACTTAATCATAATAGCCTGGCATCGGTCATCGTAATACCAAACTAAAAGAGACAATCGACAATTAATACAAAAGTACAATTTGTTTGCAATTTGTTTAACGATTGCGTTACAATGAATATTGTTTCGTATTTGATAAGCTCATCGCTTATTATTATTAATGTGTTGTAATGGACAACGTTTAAAACGTAAAGCCTGTTCATACTAAATACCACATGCTCGATATGTAAACTAGTATTCGATTTTGTACGTTTAATTGTCCTGTTACTACGAAATTCATTTAAAGCGTGGATATAATTTCCGGTCCCCACAACGCTGCTTTAAATATTTCTATCGTTCTCGTTACAACGGGCATCTCTTAATTAATTAATTTTTACGTAGCCTACTTACAGTTTATCACCGCTTCTATTTTAATAAATAATTATGTATTTAAAATATAAAAAAACTGGGGGTGGGTATATAAAAAAAACTCAATGGCGACGTTTTAAATAAATTAAAATGGTTTTTTTTTGTAAAACAGTTTTAATAACAATAAATGTTAGATTTATTATCTATTATCAACTTTTAACTGTTGCAATAACTATTATTGCGCATTTTGTTTGGAAGCTATACATTATTATATTATAGTACTATTAGTACAAGCGAAACCTCGTGCTAAGTGGTATAGTTACTTTATCACAGGCCACGACCTGTGATTGATTACCTAAAGGCAAGTCAGTGCTAACATCCAGGGAAGTAATTACATTCCGTTATTTAACTAACTTATAGTAATTCGTGTCGGTGTCAAGATAGTGAACTATAAGTTGTTTGCTTTTGCTAAGTACGAAATTGTCTCTAGTGCAAAACGTGGAGCGCAATCTGCATTACGTCACGAGACCTTAAAACAAATGGAAATGGAAATGGTTATATGGTGAAAACTGTACATATCGGTGGTAGTTCTATCTAGAAGTGCTCTAAAATTTTAGAAAAATCTGAAAACCTTAATTGGGCCTAAAATATGACGCACGTGGGCACGAGAATTAAAGATTTTGTTTTAACAATCAAAGACAAGTATACAAGGTGGAAACGATGAACATACTAAAACAAGTGAACCCCCACCTAATAGCTTTCTTAAAGAACACTAAGTTGTATGATATAAGCAAATAACATATCGTCGCAATAACCATAATAGTTGAAGCGACGTTAAATAAATATTAAAAAAAAAAGATTTTGTTTACTTCTCTTATTTTGAGAATAATATCTAAACTAATTAGCTTCTGATAGTAGATAAGCACATACCTTGTTGTCGTAGGTAAAGCGCTGTTTTTAATTCTGAACGAAATAGTTATGTGGTTTATTAATATTAAAAAAAAATCGAACGAAAATAAAAACTCTCTTAATAGTTTACACGAACGAAACTTAATGTAATACCGATAACATTTACATTTTTATATATGATATTACGCAAATCATAATAAGTAGACACTTACACGATTTAATTGTAATTTGAATGTCAAAATCAGAAAATCTGGTAGGTTATGAATATTATTAAACAGGTTTTTGTGAGGCCAATTCAATTAATTAAAAAAATTCGCGTAAAAAGCTAAAAAATATTTAATTAATTTGTTGTGGCGCTTTAAAAAATGTAAACAGGTTACGTGTAACTGCTGTAGCGAAGCAGCATCCGAAAATTTTTGAAACGTACATTATTGTGGATAAGTTATGTATTAAAAAAAATATAAAATAAAGTTTTTTTAACGTCAGTTACCATACAATTGCCAATTCAATTTCATAATATAATTAATTTCGGAGCAAATATCAAAGCCAGGTCGCGGCCAATAACGATTCGTTTAAATTAGATGAAGTGAAACGTCTGATTTTAGAAGAAATTTCCGTTTCTGAAAGTTGAGAAAATATATTAGTCGAGTAATTAAGGAAGAAGACCTACGTAGTTTAAACGATATTATTATCGAGATGAACGTTAAATAATTAATAAGTAGTAACTGATAATAATTCCAATAATAGATAACTATCTTTAAAAAAAAATCTATAATCTATATCTATATCTAAATCTATCTTTATTTAAAAAAAAACAAAAAACCCTAACTAACCATAAAAACACTTATGATGTTCGCACAAAATAACGACGAAATTAACAAAATTACCTACAATTATCATATTTATTTATTATTTTATGAATAATGTTTATAATTATGCTTAATAATTAGGTCAATTATAAATAATAAATAATACCTAATAATAAGGATCAATTTTCCTTGTTAAATGGAATTTTTAAATTAATACATTAAAACCCTTGAAAGTTTTTATACTGGTTATAGGGCCTTACAGAACATTAATACTTATAATTCGTTTTTTATCGTTGGCAACGACTTTGAAAAGTTTCTTGATAATACATATGATGTACCTACTTTTATAATCATTTGATATACTATAATTTGATTGGTCTAGTACAGGGGTCGGCAACCTTTTGAGTCGGAAGAGTCAAAAATTACAATTTATAAAATTTCAAAGTTTTTAAAGAGCCACAAAATTTTTTCTTGCCAACAATAAATAGTACTCGCATAAATAACTAGAGCCGCAGCTTCACATTCAAAGAGCCGCAGGTTGCCGACCTCTGGTCTAGTACGATAACAAACATAAGTTTTCACCTATTTCCAACAAAATCTATCAGGAATTTGTAACATATTTTTACATTTATAGAATCTATATTGGTTTATCTAAAAACTAATACGAATAAAAATTGCAATTTCCCTTTAGTAATCTCATTTTAATTTTTATATACATTTCACGGTTATCCATGACGCGCGATCGTGTTATTTTAAAATATGAATCTTAAAATACTTTTAACGATATTTAACCTTTAACCTAACCAAAAATGTTAAAGTAAAAGTATCCTCATATGAAAACAATAATTTAAAAAGTATTTTCTGGCTGATGTGACAGTTTCTGTTATAAAGGAGCATACGTTATACAATTTAAACAGTTTTAGATAGGAGTTTTGATCCAAAAAAGCGGATCTTCTCTTTGTATGGAAATTAAAACAATTCTGTCGTGGAAACGGCCTTCAGGAAATAGGTCCTAAAATTTTTGAGACACGATATTTTATAAAAGGTGTTGGAATAAAAGAAAAAACTCGAATTCTACGGCACATCCCGCGAACGTGCGGGGTAAAAAAAATAGGTCAGCATCGCGTACATGTAATACCTACCAACGCAGCACTCGTATAAAGATAATGTGCTCGTATAAAACTACTTGTGTTCACACCGGTTAGAATACAACGCACATCCGTCATTGTACTTTTTAAAATAAAGATTGTGCACCTGTTAAGGTCTATTTTGTATATTAATTGGGTTATTTAAAGACACGCCGCGTACGTGAAGTTACATATTATAATTTGTTTCGATATGCTTTTTTCTGTAGATTACTTAACCGACGTAGATATTCGCACAAAGCTTTTTAAACTTACACTGTGTCGTCTCTTTAATATTACACCCTAGACGCGATTTTCTTTTAACATTTAACTAATTCCCAACGGTTTCGTTTAATTAGCAAGTAGGTATAAAAGTGGAATCCGAAAGTGTTAAAATATTCTCGCTTACCTATCGAACAAAATACTGAAGAACAATAAATTAATGACCTACTCTTTGTGTTCCGTTTACGAACAAACGTATGCCTTATTGATTAATCGTCTTGAGCTTTTAGTTAACCTTATGCTCGCATAATATTGAACGAGTTGTGGTAGGAAATAGAGGCTTTTTCAACTTTATGCGCCAAGTCCATGCCTTATCTTACGTGCCTATAATAAGTAGGTTCGCATACCATAGGTATAATTACATTACCCCATTTTAATATAAAATTCAAGTTTCGCTTAAGGTGATATGTCGCCTACATAATTAAGGGCTAACCTATAGATTTGAGACGTAGATAACTTACAAATAAACGTATCTGGGTTCATTTAAAACAAATCATGTTATTAACTCTTATTATTAAGAATTCAAGATTATAATTTTTCAAAAATTAAATAACCTACCATATTTTTTTAAAATCCTAAAATATTTTAGATTTTTATTTTCATATCGTTTATTTAAACAGTATCGTTGAGAATTGTCAGTTGGTAAAGTAACGATAAGTTTTAAAAAGTTATTTAACAGTATCTATAAATAGTTTTTGCTGTCTTTTCCTTTTGACAGTGCAAAAACTAAAATTCCACGTCGTTTTAGACATTTCGAATAAGTTAATTAAGTTAAAAAATAAGTAATTGAGAATAATCGTCAATTTCCGTTAACGATTACAAAATTAAATTTTATTTATCTTACCGAGGAATCAATAATAATTTTCAGGTTAGATAATTTTTTATTATCTATAAAACAATGAATAGTTTTGAAAAAGAATTTATATCGAAACGGAAACTATACCTTGGGGTTAGGTTCCTAAGCGTACATATTAATGTGACTGTTAGACCATCTCATATAAAGGCAGAAACTGAAGATGATATAGTTATTATTTAGTGTGTGTATCTCGAGAACTACTGTGCCGATCTTAATCAAAACAACTGCCAATTTGCAGCAGAATAAATACGTGCGAAAAACTTTTACAAAATCGCATGTTTCATATTTTTTACAATTATTTTTTATTCCGTTTTTCGGCATTTTTCCAGAAAAACTATCCCCTTAACCTATGTGTGTTTTTTTTAGTTGATCATCTTCCTCATAAAAATTGCTGCGTAAATTTTGCCTTTAGATCGTCTAAACAAAGTGAATCATAAAAAAGTTTACAGCTGTCTGAACTCGACGATACAAAAATCTAAAGGTAAAAATAATTGAAATGATTGTTAAAAAGTGGACAAACGAAAATTCTTAAAATTACTTTAGTATTTGCTCAAAACGTCCTTCATAAATACGTTTTTGTATAGTTCATTCACGGGGCAAATCCATATTAAAACTGTATCTTCATAAATTTTTAGCTTTCAGCTGCCCGAGTTACAGTTTCTTTCTTCATATTACGTATGAGATAGTCTAACGGCGATACTAATATGTAAGGTGAAGTGGGGTAAGATTGGACCGGTTTTTGCAAAGTTTCACTTTTAACACATTTATTTTTATGTTCTTTTTAAATATTTAACATATATTGGTATCGACGCAAAGTAGAGTTAATACTCTATAATTTGTATTGGAAAAAAACACAATTTTTCCTTGGAAATTTTCGTTTACACAGAAAATTGTAACAAACTGCAGCCAATACGAACTTGCCCCGCATTCGGGGCAAGTTCGTAAACGGCTATTTCAAACCCATTGAAATGTATCTTACTGTGTTCTGGGGCAAATGCGGAATTATTCATAAAACATTTACAGAATTCCATTTACCGCATTAAAATAAGTTGATTTGTTTAAAAATTACTCATTTTTAAAGAAAATCCTTTTTTACTTCCTTAGAAAAAGAGGTTTATTTAGAGGATCGTCTTTGAACGGGTTTTGAGCTTGTTTTCTTTAACATACTGCCTAACTAGCTCAAACACCTTTTGCTGGACAACTCGAACCCGTATTTTTCCATCGTCAAGAGACAATCAGCAAGCTTTTGTTCGTATTATTTTGAAATAACAGTTGATCTACCAAGTGATTTACTTACGGTGCCATGTTTTCCTTTTAAACGATCCATTATGGTGTTGATCGGTATTTTATATTTTTTGCTAGCGTTAAATGCATTTATACGTTAAACCCTAATTTCTGCTAAGGCTTCTGCAAATGTTTCTGTGGTATACGATCTTCGATTTGTTTTCCTAACGTAATTTCGAACCATTTTGGATTTAAATTTTTTATAAATATAAGTATTGGAAGAAAATATCAGAAGAGAAAACCAAAATATGTGAACAGCGCAGACCACTGCGATCTTGCCCCGTGCACTAATATTTTCGGGGCAAGACCGAAGTAGCGGTTTTCTCAGTAAATTTTAGAAAATCGACGTAATTTATTTATTTAATGTAAACTTTAAAGAATGTTCTTCATACTTAGCAAAAATATACTCAAAAAACACAAAATTTCCTTAAAAATCACGACATTTTGTTGGACGACTCTATCTTAGATGTTACACTACACGAGGAGTTGTACTGTATAATGAATATATAATAAGGTTATTCCCCGCATGAATGATAGACATTTCTAGGATTCGCCTCATATTAATTTAATATAGGTTTCTAACTATTAGCTATTATATTCGCATTTATGCATGAATAAGCCGATTACGATCTTGCCCCGTTTACGATGTTACCCCACTGTACCTTACACTTAAGAACCGAACTTAGTATAAAGTTTTACTTTTCATTAATTAAGGATAACCTCACATAACTTACATGTCCCGGATAATTTGGCATCTTTACAATTTAACCACGTTATTACATAGTTCATTTAGTTCTCGTGTATATTTTACAAATATTATACATTTTTATGAAAACGTAAAAAAAAAATCAAAAATAAAATTTTTTATTACTAAAATATACCTAAATATGCAAAAACAGCAAACCGAATTGATTCTGTTTTACAGTTTTTTTTTTCAAAGGCAAGAGCTCCACGTATTCCTAAATATCATTTTATGATTATATTTTATAACACGCCTAACCGATATGCGGCCCTTTTAAATTTTGCAATCATTTTTACGTTGACTGATTTTATGTAGCCGTTACAATACATAATCAGAAAATGGATTTTACGAATAAAAAGGATTTGGATGTTGAATGAAAATCGTAGGAATTGAATTGTTTTGAGCTTATTAAATAAGTTTGAAATTTGATTTTCTTGCATTTTTAAATTATGTTAAACGTCAAGATTAATATCTATCATAATTAAATCTTTAACATTTGTCGTTCTGATACCAGCCAAGCATATACTTATCCACATAAAAATAATATTCTGCAATATATTTAGAAATTATCAATTTAATAGGATTTTTCTAAAAATGCGCAATTATAATACTTATAGTTAACTAATGTATATAATTTCATTTAGACGTCCGTGCGATTAGTTTCGTCCGACGCGAAAATTGAAATTACGTACAATTTATTAATCATGTTTTCTGTTACAAATTAATAGGACCCGGTGGAGAAAATTACCCCCTTCCTCTACATTTACTTAAATTACCTTGACTATGTTCGAACGGTTACGTGCAGGAAATTTATAACAAAATGTTATAACACTCCAACCGCTCGTTCTGACATGAAGTTATGATTGTAATTTTACACATCTTTATATCAAATTCGTTGAATACAGTAAGCCACAATCCATAATTTTGTTTAGCAAAATATATCCCCCCATTATATTACCTAACTGTTTTTCATTAAACAATTCGCATTTTTAGATACGCGATTCTTGCATTTATGATGCTTATAATTTAGTTTGTTCGTTGAAATTTTTATTTTGATTAATAATTTTTAACTCCTGCTTTTGACTGATTTATTAGCCTTCTACTGTTTTGTTTGAAATTTATTACGTAAGGGCAAACAGAAGCGTACCTAATAAAAAAATATCTTTACAGATCTTTATCTTTCCTTAATTTATTTGTAGAAGTTAATCTTAAATGTTTAAAATATTAATGGCCGAATCCTTGTTTCTAAATCTTAGTAAGTATCGTAAACTAATAGGAATCGATAACAAATAACTTTCAGAACGTTTAAATATTTTCTTAAATACTTTATTTTACTTATTAAGTTCTTTATTGATAATAATAAATCGCGTATCTATATTTACGGAACTGAAATAATTGTTTGGATACGTTTGCGAAGTAAACACGCCCTATTTGAAATATTATTTTGAGCAAATCTCATAAAGCAAAATTAAATATTTGTGAAGCTGCCTAAATAAACCTGATACGAACTATTTTTCGTAAATAACTGAAAATTTAATGCCGAAACTCGATTTAACTAATAAATTCTTAATAGAAACAAATTAACTTCGTACCTATGTACTTAATAATAAAATTTGAAACTATGTACTACGACTCCAACGATATCCGTCAGAATACATAGAAGATTGGAGCGCACATAATAAAATATAGAGGAGTTCAATTCCAGAGTTATTGCTCTTTCTGCACCTTATTCACGAAGCTTATCGATTGCCATTTACCCGTTCCAAACATATATTACTCTTGTAGCACACGTATCCCGAGCCATCTATCTACAACTACTGCAGCTAAACGAAAATTGAAAAGAAAATGCATTGGTTACGTTAGATTGCGGTTGTTTATTCCGAGGGTTTTGTTTCGAAACCATCAAGAATGATTGGGTATTAAGACATAAAAGCTGAGGTTGTTTGTTTATATAGAATATTAACGATAAAACAAAGATCGGAATTATTTAACTTTCTATTATAAAATTGTTACTTACTCACTACATTTAATAGCTTTTAGACTTGCCTACTTACGATAGGTGCCTAATAGTTAATTTTTATTTAGAATGTAATGGTAGAATGTAACGGTAATAAAGACAGTGTGAAACTTTTAACGATATACATTTTATAATTCGAAACTTTGGTGTTAACTATATACGTAATAAAAAATAATCCAGTATTTTTTAAAATGTATCCAACTACGTGGAAACTTCATATTTTATAATAAGAGCGTGGTGGTTTTATCCATCAAAGATTTTTAAAGCAATTTTCTGAACTAAATTGACATCGCTGTCTTTAATATTATCCAACACCCGCACAACGAAACTCAGCGCAGCAGCTTACGTGTACGTTCGGAGAATTTCATCAAGTTGGGTATCTTGCAGTTGTTCAAAATGTAACGTTACCGTTTTTTTGGCGTTTTTAACGTTTAAGCCGGTGTATTACTATTTATATTTAGTTTATGTCTCCAACTAGGTCAGCATAAACTATTCACCTAATCAGCAAAAACTATAAAAATACCTATCTACTTCGCAACGTTTTATAAATAGCACGATATTAATATTCATGCAATATAAACAACGTCAACATTTAATATTGTACCAATATTGTTTCGTTATATTTATACAATATCCCGCAATATTGTGCCAATATTGCTTTTCTACAAGGAACGCATATCTACTTAATATAAGTTGAATACAAAATATCGTATAAGTAGTGCCTATATTTTGAGTTCGTTTTGAAATATATTCGCGAAAACTGCGAACTATAACTATCTATATTACTTTTTTTCTTTACCGCTTTCAACTCTTATTAAATATTTTAATTGGAATTGTACAAAATATATAGGTATACTTAATATGTAAGTATATAAAGTAAATAAAAGGAGAACAATAAATAGAAACTCGGCAAATTTTGCAAAATAAAGTTTTGTGTATTTATGATATCTGCACAGTATCCAAATAACGAGAGATGCTTTTAAGCGAATACGTACCTACTTGAAACAGAATATTAAAAATAAAATTCTAAAAGAATATTAAAGACAAGAACAGTGAAAGCACACATTTGATTAAAAAGAACCATAACGAATATGTCTGCATGTTGCTTTTAAGATCTCTTAAAATAAAGCAGTTTATGTCATACTAACGTTTTGTTTTCTTTAATACACATTTACCGTAACGATTACAATAACTTGTGCTACTATATATAGGTAGATATTTGATTTTTTTAATTTGAAAAAGATAATTGTACCACAACACGTCAAATATTGATTTTACAACTATTAATTTGATTAGCACATTGCGTTGATTTGTACAAACACCCTTATTGTATTTTTTAAACTGTTGTGCCAGTTTCCTTTTTCGAAAATTACAATGATTTAAATTTAAGTACATCAACTAACGTCAAATTACCTATGAATTTAATTTTGTACGAAAAACTTTGACTACTTGTAGTTCTAAAACAATTCAGAATATAAAACGGTTCGTATGTACTGTTTTTATTCAAAAAAGATTTCTCCCGAATTTAAACCTACTGCTAAGGTTTGTTTCGACCATAATATACGCATCACCCTATATAGAAACATTTTTCCTAATTATGTTAATGACGAAAAATGTTGTTTTAAATATACCTAATAAAAAATAAAACTTACCACTACGCGTGATAAAGAAATTTTGAAATTGTAGTCAAACATCGATGCCTTGTATGCCACATTCACTTAAGTGTTCGTGAATACTCCGGTCTCCCCTAAGCGTTACGTTACCGTATTTGTGGTACAAGAAGCTACGTTATTTCAAAAAATTAATACGGCAAAAATTGGAAAATATAATAAATACGTAACCCAATACACACCTTAAACCCATTCTAACCCAGCTAACGTGTAAATTCTTAAAAATGAAAATAAGATATCGGTACATATACTTATTATATTCGAATATTTGCTAATTGGAGGACGCGTTTAAATAAAGTAAAAAGAGGATTAATTAATTTTTATATAAACGATTCAATTAGCCTCAAATAAATATGTTTTAACTATACATATATTACACTAACAATAAGGACCGATCTTTCCATATTCTAATTGAAGACTCCATTGAGTAATTATTTATTAGATAATTAATAATAAACGTTGTTCGAGTAGACCCTAATTTGATGTTTAACAAACTAACCTGATTAAATATGTAAATTACGTATATACTTAATTTAACTTACTATTGTCACAATCAAACCTACCTCATTTTACAAATAATTAATTATATAGTTAATAAGCAAGTTTGTAATTATGTGTACAGTAAAATCCCGCGTATACGTTTTTGAAGAAGGATTAAAAAATATATATACAAGTGAAATTAACTTTAAAATGAAACTTCTGAATTTTTAACTTCTAAACGATGTAAAAGAACACACGCGACAGGTGTAAGTGTGACGATACGACTAAACGGGCCTAAAAAAAGTAATGTACTACAACCGCAAAAACGTATAAATAAAAAAGTGCGAAAAAACGTATAAGTGAGAAACGTATAAACGGAGTTTTACTGTATTAATAGTGTACCTACGTTTTATTAGCGAATTACTATAAAAAGTAAAACTACATTAATACATAGTACTTACGTAATATACAAACAAAAATATTTATGGCGTACCTTAGCAATAAAAGATATGGTAGGTATACAATTCTTTCATAACATGGTGTCAGAAACTATTCAGGAGGAAAACGTCTCACAAAAATACATAAAAGGCACAAAAGTAAGCGCTATACGGTTCTTCGGGCTACTAAAAAGAAAAATGAAATACACGAGAAATCTTCCGCCGATAGATTTCTATTAGAGAATTGGAGGAAAAATGTGTACAAAAGCTGTTGCTATTCTCGTAAGGTACAAATAAGATAAGATTGGAACGTTCGATAAAACAAAAGTTCTCATTTTGACGAATTTAACGAATTTAATCGAGAGCAGAGTTTCACCTGAAATACCTGCGCTCGTCGCGACGCATTTAAAACAGAAAGAGCGGTGGGCACCTATAAATTTTGTTCGCCGATAACTTTAAAGTTATAGCGATTGAAAATGGAAATTTTGGGTTCGGTGGCGCAAAACTAAATTTAACAAAAGGTTTAATTAATCGACGACTAAAATCGATTAATAGTGATTTTCTAAATTGGTCAAGAACTTCTAAAACTTCTTAAGACAATGCACAACTTAAACAATCGCAATAATGTTCAATTATTTAAATTAGAATTTGCAGAATAGTAGCCAATTTATTAAACTTTATTGTTTGTTTGTTTGGTTTTTTTTGCTGGTGTTGGTTCACCGATTGGTCCCCTGTTACTGCGGCCTATTGTACCTCAAACTTTATTATAAGTATTGTTGTTAATAAAAACATATTATTAGAACATTTGCGATTTCAAACATCAATTTTCCTTCCGCAATATGAATATTTTAAAATATTACATAAAACAGATGATGAACAGAAACGTTTCTAGAAGTTAATGCTCTACTTACAACTAAACTCTCCTAATCTAAATAATTGTCTATTTCGCTTGTTATATTAAGGTAAATAGGTATAACCTAAAGTACTTAAACTATATAACATGAAAGGCTTTGTTGCTTTAGGTCATTTAAATAAAATACGTACCTATGCACACTTAGGAAATGCAATAAACAATATTTGTTTTTGATTAGTTAATTAAAATATTTATACAAATTATTTCCAAACGTTAACGTTGGTAAACTTTTTTTTCTAAATAAAAATGAATTAACTTCTTTAGGGTGTTTGCTGGAGACACACATGAACGCCTATTCCGACAATTAAGAAAATTATCGAGGTGAACTTCAACTATTAACTTGAACTATTAAGGTGATGAACTGAGAAAATCTACAATATAAAGAAAAATGGAGACGTTAAACGCCGTGGCAATGTTCCACGCCAAAAAGATATATCGATTAAATATCAAAAAAATAGGAACGCTTCATTAGTAAATTGACAAAATCTACTCGCTCACGATTTTACGATCTCACGGTTAAAAATATAACAGACTATCTCAAAAATATCTAATTAAGTAAGTGATTAGTACAATGATTTCGAATTTAAAATAATAAATTAGCTCCGCTCATAAAATACCTTTTTGCGCTTCATTTCTGTCTCAATTTACAATTAGATACTACCTACATAATCGTCGTTATTTAGGAAATACATAATATACTAAAATTTTTCTAAAATCAGTTTTGCAATTAGGCGAAAATCAAAACACTAATTAATAAGGCCATCAATCGTAGCACACCCTTGACGTGAAACTTTAATCGATAGTTAACAACGCTTTACCGATATCGGGTCTTATTTAATTATGCGGTTTTAATTTTATAACCGTTAATCCGTTGTTAATAAGACAATAAGATCTATTTATATCTTCAACTGTTTAACAATAATGACCAATTTTAAAAATAACCATATTAGACCCATATTAGATTATGGAAGTACAATATACGGAAGTGCCAAACAGAGCCAGCTAAAGAAACTGAACTCAATACATAATCAAGCTATTCGAATAATAACCGGCGGTTACCGCACAAGCCGCAAGCTCAGCCCAAAGCATATTCTGTGAAAATGGCGAGAGTGCCCTTAAAAAATAGAAGAAAGTATGGCTAAACCTCATATACAGAATTAATATTTACACCCAAAATCCAGCCTACAATTCCATAAATTATCCAATATACATTTCCTTATACGACAAGTATAAAAATTACCCAAAACCTGTAGCTATCGTAGCACAAGAAATTCACCAAGACCTACAAATTAATTTTAAACACAAAACACAAAGCTGTCAACAACACAGTCTCCATGGAAAAACGCAAAATGCTAATAAATGTACAACGAACAATAAATACACTAAATGAACATTTAAAAAATATATATACCTACAATCAGAACTTTTTAACATAATTATATAAACAACGACAACAAGCAAATTCAAGAAAAGCAACAGAGCAACATTTCATCGATACAAACTATTTTCCAAGAAGATCTGGAAACCAAACAAAAGGGAAAAGCTACCTATCGAATATTTATATGGATCATCGCAACCATCGCAACATTGAATGAAATAGAAAAGTCAACCAGAAGCCAGCGACGCACACATTCACGGTGGGTAATAAATAAATTTATTTGACAAATTTTGACCATAGAAACGTTTGTTATAACAATTATTTCTATGGCAAATATCTGTCAAATAAATTAATTGGAAGATGAAAAGATCGACCCTCAGACAAATAAAAGAAAACTATCACGATGGACCTCATCAAATCAAATATCTCGCAAAAACGAAATTTTATCGACACGACTTACGTTAGGATTGGACACACAAACGTATTATACTAAAGCAACCCTCTCCCCCCCCCTGCAACACATGCGATCATCCACTAACAATAGAACATACCGTCCGAAATACAATGATCATAGACAAAAATATAAACTTGGAAAAACAATAAAAGGCATCTTTCACGACAACCAGACAGAAACAACAACGACACACCTATCTAATTAGAAACAAGGCTGCGGAATCAAATCTAAAGTGACCAATTTAAGTTTTAATATGTGATTAAAACTTTGTTTTAGGTTTAGGTAAATACTTTCAAAGATGTAAATAAATAAACATGTAAAATGTAAATTTAAAAAAAGACCGCTGTGCTCATATACAGGGTGGAATAAAAGTATGGAAACACGAGTGTCACAAGGAAGCACATATATAAATTTGAAATTTTATACGATTGTAATTTATAGTGATTGGTTGTAAAGACGAAAACATCAGCTTTGCAATGACGTGTGCTATTTAGAAAATGCAAGTTGACGACCGTACTTAAAAATTGATTAAAAAAAAATTATTTTTCAGTCCTAAAGTACGCGAAATAACTTCCCTGCACAGCGTGTAAAATTTCAAAATGTATCGAGTAATTTGAACAGAGCAGTCGCGTTTCCTTTACTTTTATTAAAGTGCTAAATAAATAAATATATTTTCAGTTAAAATAGACTTGTTTATGCGATTTTTTAATATGATTTGTCGATTTAAATTCTATTTTTCTATATTTTCCTATAAGTAATAAGATTAATTATTTAATAATATAAATAATAATAAACTGAAATGAAGTAATATGTTAATAACATTCACATTTATGAATTTGTATTAAATTATATTTGACTATTATTTTTATGCTATTATTGATACTTAAGAAAACGTCAATAAAGAAAATCACTTTTTAATATTTTTATTATACATATAATATCTCGACCTTTTGTTGAAGTCCTCTTCAGTAACTAGACAGTTTAACAAAAGATTGTTGACAATCTTAATATTTTTTTTAGTAAAAGTTGTCAAAATATAGGACAACTAAAATTGTCAAAAACAATTTCAAGATTGTCATTAAGGTTTCATGTTTATGAAACCACCGGAGAAGAACTCGACAAAAAGTCAAAATATGTGGTAAAATATTAAAAGTAATTTTTTGTTGTTGTCGGAAGTATTAAAAATAACAGAAACGTAATAAAATTTAAACAAAATAATTTTTAAAAACTCGATTATTTTTTTATATTATTCGAATAAAAAAAATCGATGAATTCTGCAATAATTAAGTAGGAACATATTTAATATTTTTTTGTACAGCTTGGAGAGAAATCGTCTTAACTGACTGTCGACCTAATTATGTCGCTATGAATCTAAAATCTTTCTTTGAAAATTTTTATTTTCATTTCTAGTTAATTTTTCGAAGGCCATTTGTTTCTTATTACACTCTGTCTACTACTGTGAGCTAGATATTGTAAAAATATCGAAAAATACCTACGGAAAAAGGAAAATCAACAAAATCGCGAAGAGGTGCGACACACCACGTGAACTTTTTAATATAATTTACCAATTAAATGTTTAAAACCTTACAGTGAGATTGAATATAAGATTTTTAAATATTATACTTGCGTTATATATGCCTGGTCAACAATCTGTGATTTTAGAAATGATAATTAAATCGACCGTCTGTTGTAACAATTTACCTATTTGCACTAATCTACCACGTTTCATTATAAAACGATTAAATTTTAAAACGAAGCGATAATAATTATACCTATAGTACATAAATATTGTTAAGGTTGCGTTAAGCTTTCAACTTCACTAATTTTGTCTTGAACGAAGGAAAATTATCTAGCGTTGCACGCAATGTGCTTTATGTAATAAGTAATTGTCTTACAAACATTTCCATTAAAACCGAGGTTTCATCGACTACTTTTCCGGTAAATTAATTTGATCACGTCGAGCTTACATTTAGAACTATACCTATGAATTGGAACATTTTACTAATTATTATGTAGGTACCTACTGAAACTAATTGCACGCACGTGTGGTGTAAAGTTGAAGAATTTACATTCGCAATAGCTCGGTTTCCGGTTTTAGCGTATATTGTCATGCATTTCGTATGAGCAAGAAATTACATCTATTTCCCTGTCGTTTTGTAAATATTTTAAGTGCGAAGGTGCCGCACCGCTCGTATGTAATTTAAATGTATCGAAAAGTATTAACATTATTTATTTTCACGTCTAAAACGTATCCCTTTTAGGCTTATATTGTTTATTTCGTATATGTTACGCATATTCCTTTGGGAAAAACAAATGTGCTTTTCGCCCTTTCTACTGTCTAATGGCCATATTTATAAACAGGACTCATCCTTATAGATCATCACAAATTCATCTCTTCTTGCTGGTTTCCTTCTTATATAAGGAACTTCAATGAGAGATAGCCGGACTGTTAGCATTCAGCACGTGTGTTCGAGAATACCTAAAACTTTCGCGAAGAGCTTTAAGGATGCGGATTACCTACAAACATCGAAAACTTCTGTAACGCTTATTCCTAACAATTCATTTTAACTTTGTAAAAATCAATACGGAAGAGAGACGATGGAACATTTTAATTTAAAATGTAGGTACTTAATTGTACATCATTATATCATTGATATACAAGATATAAAATAATTCATTGTATTTACGTATATTTGCTTATTATTGCATACCTAGGTATGTATTGCGAAAGTTACTTTAGATTAAATTTTATTTTTATAAAAGTCCATTAAAGAAGTTTTGAAATGAGATCAATTCCAGTTCCATATGTTAATTAATAGCTGATTTACAGCTAGGCATTTTTAAATAAAATTCTGCAAATTTTACCCTAAATATCCTTTATCTTATATCTTCCCACGTGAGCTTAAAAATAAATAAATGCATTTCTGGAATTGTAATTATTTGACATGGAATGACCCCCCTACTTAAAGCGGCAACACATACAATTGTTTTCTACAATTATTGTGGAAAACCTACAACTACAGTCAAATTTGTCTAATTCGAAGCTGAAGGGGCCACAGAAAAAAACGAATTATTCATAAATTCGAATTAACAAAGTCATGTGCATAGGAACCCAAACGGCACACTGCCGTCATAATGTCGTCAATTATTGGTAATTATTCGTCGGCGACGTCGTGGACGCAATAAGTGACGTACGCACGACGACACATTCACGACGAAGATTTGACGTCATTAAAAAACGTCGTTGAGACGTCTTTGTTTGGTCATTCCAAAGTCCTGAATCCTTACTGAAAAAGTGAAGATAAAGACGTTTTGAAACGTTAATTTAAAGCGTAAAATATTCGTATTTTTTTCTAACATGTTTTAATCCAAAATTTTAACTAAAAAATATATAAATCCATTTTGGAATTATGCACTATCGCGTCTATGTGATTAATAGTAATAGTTCTATACCTTTATAAATACAATAGTATACAACTAAACAAGTAAGTAAAATCACATCCAGTTATTTATTCTAATTGTGTACGTCAATGGCTAGAACTAGTTCCTTTAAAGTGTTACGCCGCTGTGTATACTGATCACGCTTTGGTTTACTACCAGCAGTTTTGTTAGGTTAGTGGTTTTACTTTGCAGTGAGTTCTACATTGTAAATTTTGATATAATTTCTTACCGGTAAGTGAAGAATTAATCAGCCTATCGCCACTTAAAGTTAAAACGAATAATTTTAAATAATTAAAAAACTGGAAGAAATATTTTTTACAATAATTTTTCAAATCATGGCTTAACAAGAAACAGACAAATTGTACTTATTTCTATAGGTTTTAACCTTTAGGTGACTAGGCTATCTTTGTGGCGTGAGTGACCCCTATTTCCTTTTGTTGGTGTGAAATTTTACATTGTGCGACTCTTACAACCAGCAAGCTTTTATCTAAAATAGTTTTTTCTATTGTGCTTAGTTTAGGCTATATCAAATGATCCCAGAACTCGTGAACACACTGTATATCTTATATTATATTTACCGCTTACATCTTACCGCTACTCGTATATAATAATAATATAGTTATTTGGTTATTAAGTAGGTAAATCCAAATAATTTTGTGACCATTCTTTGCTATATTAACATACCTTGTTTAATTTCTTAGTTTTAAGTTCTTTGTTTGTACCTTCATTTTTGTAATAAAATAATAATTATATTGAATGTGTTTGTATTTTTTTCACTTTTAGATGCGTCATTAATGACTTGGGATTACGTCAATGGGACGTCAAATCGACGTCTCATTTAAGGAAATTAGACGTCTCAAGTAACGTACTAGATTGATCATAATTTGACGTCGTTGGGCTGTGACATTAACCCGTCATATATACGTCATTTACGACGTCCCCATTGCACCCCAAATGGCCAATAGTTAATGACATTATAACGTCAGTGTGCCGCCTGGGAAGATAGAATATTCACGTAAAAAGCTAGTGAAATTATACATTAAGCGAAAAACGTAATTTTTTTTTAAATTTTGCATGAAAGCAGTGCGCATTTTACTGTATATTAATTATTTACCACAACATAGCCTACTCTTCATATTTTTTTAAATAGTTTGAAATTATCAGCTGTTTTGTTGTGTCACTTACAACTCGATTTATGTGTAAAACTTGGACGAGTATAGATATTTTTCAAAATTAGTTCGAATTAAACAAAATAAATTCGATTTTCACATGATTTTCAAATTATATAAGTTCGAATTGGACATATTTGACCGTTGTTGTGTAAGTGTGCACCGGCGAGTAAATCAAAATTTTGAATGTATTGCCAAATAATAGCGCTTTATTGGTCATGATGGACGCGTAACAAACACGCGCAGCACACATTAGTAGTTATATATATTTATTGCTTAAAATGTTCTCGAATTACGTAAGAATGTCTAAAGAAATTAAGATGGAACATAAAACGTCGTAAATTTCGAAATAGTCGATCTGTAACAATAATGACGGGATACGATAATAAAGCATCGCACGAGTTACATATGTGCTATATAGTTGGTACAGAAAATTAGTAGTCGAAGCTTTGTTCTCGTCGAGCTTTTGGTCTTGGATGCAAGGCTTGTGCATGATTGATCTTCAAGATATTGAACATATCTCCAGTGCTAAGTTTATGAAGGTTTCCTATTCTGCCACGTCTCCTGTGAAAAATTATTTTCCATTAGGCAGCGTTTGTAGGTTTAACGTGAACCGTATGATTTATGTACGATTAGAATAAAACCGTTTGAGATAGGTAATATAAAAGCAGTTGTTGCATTTCATTCCACATTACCCATGCGTAATTAAATTTATTTAATTTGGTACGTGTTAAAAAACGAAACGTTTCAAGTGGCACTTCCTTAAAAATTAGGTAGCTTTTTTTATAATAAATCTGAATACAAACCACACCCCTAACTCACACGTCCTTATTTGGTTAGTTAAAATGGTCACTTTTAATTTTAAAATTACAACCACCACTTGATGACCGTTACTAACACGTGACTTACTATAGTACTTGACCACAATTAGCTATACTTTTTTACGGCACCCTACTTCTTACAATCGCTCGCTTAACTAGGTAACCCCTTGCAGTTCACTTTACAATTTATGGCTTGCGGTCGTTGTAATCAAAACTTTTTTTGACCTTCTCACAAACCCTCGAGTATTCTACATTTTTTCTTGTCGTTTCAAATAATTAAAGGTGTTCAACACGCAAAAACTTATATGCGTAGGTACATAATATTTTTTTTAACACTTAATTCGTGAACATTATATGCAATATGACAATAATTATTGTCTATTGCTTATTTACTGATACTAAAGTAAATAAAATGCGGGCCTAATTCGTTACTACTAATATTAATTTCGGGGGAAAATGCCTAATATCTCTTACAACTTTATTTAAAGTTTGATATTTTGTATTTACTTGCATTTATAGCTCTTATAAGGGTTGTCTGAATTATTGCCTACAAGCAGTTTTGCTGGCAGTATTATTACCTCCATCCTCACGTTTTATCTTGTGTTGATATTCGTCTATAAGCCATAAGCGTTTCATATTTCTTACGATGTGGCATGTATAATAATAACTTCTAGATAGATAAACCGATAATATTTTATGGTAATATTTCAACATGATCGAATCGTATAAATATGTAAAATTAAATTAGATCGATTATAAAGTGTTTATAATATATATTTATAGTAAAATTAAATGCTATAACAAAATATTATAAATTAATGTAAGTATATTAATTTTTTTCACGGGATATTAAATTTTAAAATATTTTAGCCTTACTTAATTATACATCAACAAATACGGAACAGAATTACCAATGGGTAACCTACATTTTGTATTTTGGTCCTTAAAATGTGAAGATTTACCAACGATTTTATCTCAAATAAGCAATAAGCGATAGCATTTTATTTCCATTTAACACTAAACCTACCGACATTTCATGTATACCTAATCCTACCATGAGCGGTCAAATGACCGCTTCAAAAAAACATATGTATCTTAATATAGAAAGAGATTTTAGCCAATTGGATAGTAAACAAAATATTTTTCTGGTGCTGCAATAAAAACCCGCTCCCTGCTTTCCTATTTAGAAAGTTTTATTTACCTTTATGCATTTTCGGCATATTTTTTACAAATTACAGCATTTTGTATTGCACATTTTCCACATACGTATCTTTTACATTTTATACAAATTTTGTTAGTCTTATTGACTTTACAATATCTTATTTGACAAGATTTCCGACCAGAAGAATCTGTAGTTGTGTTTATTATTGTTTTTGATTAACATTCTTTGCTTAGCTGTCTTTCCTTCTGATATTCGGTCCCAAGCTCTTCTGCCAATTGAAATAAAAATTCTTGCCTCGATATTTCTTCACCCGTCGTTTCTTTATATAAAATCCAACCATTTATCCCGGCTAAATCTAAGATATTGAAAAATACCTATAAAGGCCATCTTTGACATTTCGATTTTACACTATATTTTCTGGCCATTTGATCGGTTACATCTACACCGAATTTTGTTCTATTGTAAAATCTCTATTGTAAAGTCTCTGGTATACGGGTGTAACTTTTTTCAATTTCAACGGATGAAATCATCGAACTAAGTATCAATACTTTTTTATTGGGTTTAGCTTTATAAATTGAAAGAATAAAATCATTCGATTTGTATAATATTGTTGAGAAGCGTGTCATACTATCCTTTGCCTGTCTCGCTAATTTTGGTAGCTCTCTTTTATTTCTGCGGATAGTTCCAACAAGCGTAGTTTTTTTTTGCTAGAAGTTTACTCGCTAATGACGCGCTTGTAAAAAAATTGTCAGCTGTTATATTTCTCCCATGGCCCGTACATGGTTCTGCTAATTTCAAAGTTACAAACTCCCCAAGTGGGACCGACGATTCTCTCCCTTCATCTTTTCCCAAATATGGAAAGCCATTTACTATATACTTACTACTTACATCGGAAGCTAACCAGAATTTTATGCCAAATTTGTCCGGTTTGTTGGGCATGTATTGAGTAAATCTACAACGTGCTTTTGTAGGAAACAATTGTTCATCTATAGTAAGATATGCTCCTGGTTTATAACAGTTTTGACTGTTCTCGATAAATTTGTACCAAACTTCAGAGATCAAAGCGAAGTTATCGTTTTGTAAGCGTTGGCTTCGTTGATTTTTGTTGTCAAACCGAATAAATCTCATGGTTTCTGCGAAGTCATTTCGGCTCAGTTTTCGAGAAAAATGACTGACCCCATTTCGTGTTCCATAAATATGATACATCCATATTTTTAACCTTATATGCGCCGCGTGCATATAGAAGTCCAATAAATGCATATAATTTTGCAATAGAGAAATTACATTTCGTTTTCAACACTCTAATTCCGTATATTTTCTTAAACGTTCAATATGTTATGATCAATAATCAAGGAAAATGCTGACTCAACTCTGCCCTTTATAATATTTCGTTTAGCGTATCCTGTCGGTCCTGATATTTCCTTGAAAATATTATAAATCGGTGCTCTTCTGCGATTAGACCCTTCTTTTATTTTTTGCCAAACAGTTCCGTCCATAGCAGTTTCAATCTCTTCCTCATTTTCACTTTCGGAACTAATTATAAATTTCTTTCTTTTTTGTCCTCTTCGTATGTTCAAAATATTCTCTTCGTCCGTATCGCTGTCGAATAAGTCACAATTATTTTCTGCTGTATCATTATCAATATCGGAAACTTCTTGATCATCTTCCGAACAATCCTCGTCGATATTATTTATTTTGTCTAATAAATTGATATTCCTCGAATGTCTTGACATTTTTGGGGATGAATATACAAATGATAAAGTAAAAACTAAAATATAAATCAAACGGGGCAAAACATCGAGACCAGAAATAATAAAAAAAAAACAATTGTAAATCATACCACAAAATATTGTTGGCTCTGTTGACTTTGTCGAAACTATCACGTAATAATTTCTATTATACACTGTGAAATTTTGATGCTCTCTGTTCGGATCGCAAGACCGTACTATCGTACAAAGAACGCTATGCATTTGTTCCAATCGCGCGTTTGTCTACACTGTTAATAGATCCACAATTACATTGTAGACTCGTAAAACAATTTCAGGAGTGCGCTTTCCGAAGAATATAGTCGTAAATAACGTGAATTTTTCAAATGGTCAAATGACCGTTCGTGGTAGACTAGATATTTTCATTTTTTTCGGAAAGTAAACAATAAAGTTGTGAATATTGAAAAATGGGTTGTATGTATATTATAGGAAAAGTCAATAAGCTACATGGTGATACAGTAACGTTGTATACGAGAATTTCTGAACGAAATTTCAAAAACGGTCATTTGACCGCGCATGGTAGGTTTAGTGTTAAATTCGTGCGTCTCGTGTTCGGCGTAAATTCTACTCAAAGACGGACTGCAGCATTTATTTGACGAGATGGTGCAGTTTATTTTATCAACACAAAACACACAGAAGACCCCTACATTCGCGGCTTTGGCATCCGCGAATTTAACTTTCACGAGCTGAAAAATGTACAAACTTAACATTCGCGATTCGAGGCGGAGGTAATGACGAAAATTAAAGAAGTCGCGCCGACGCCCATGAGAAACGAAATGAGTAATAGACACGATGTCTCGAAAATTAATTTTGCAAAACACTTAAATTTAGCGCCTGCCCTATTTACATACTGCACTGCAGTGTATGTATATTCTAATAGTAAAAATAAATTTCATTTCACAAGTGGTAATCGATTAGTATTAACTTGTTTGTTAAAATGGACCTTTTATCAAAATCGGCACAATATACATATATAGACAACTCTTTCCTAATTACTAGATACCTTCAAAAATAGCCACCATCACTTCGAGTCTTCAAGATTGCCACTATTTGCTTTCACGTGATACACACAGCTATATGCAAACTCTTCGTTCAAAACGCATATTATGTACATATGTCATAGTCATATTTAACTACTCAAATCAAACCTGTCATGTATAACACTATAATGTTAATCTGAGAAATGCTTTAACAAAAAAAAACTATATACTTTTATTAATAAACGAACTGTTGAATGCATATCGCTTTATACACCTATGCAAGTTAATTAGGTTAAATGATTAAATATACTCTAAACAATTATCGACAATCCAAACATTTTCAGCAACTCGGCGATATTAATTAATCACTTAACGTGCTTTTATATAGGTACATTAAGCTACTTTTTAAAAATTAGGTACATATTTGATATGCTCACACAGACTTTATTTAAAAGGCACGCAATTATTACAGTTCCAATTTTTTTTTATTAAACCGACATAAACGACATTTAAATTTAACAAATATAGGTTACCTACTTAAATATGTTTTATGTGGCAATTAAACGAAGCTATTTAAATATACGTAGGGGGCCGCGGCGGTCTAGAAAATTATCACTCTGCTAGGTCACTCACGGTTGCGGGTTCAAAACCCGCCGCAAATGTTTGTGAATGTCCTACTTTACAACAAATAGGAGTATAAAAATAACTCTACAACAATTTGTATCTAATTTAATACCTAATTATAACCTCCATTTTTCAAGGAACGACAACTAAAAGTTATGACAATAACTTAGGCCCTTCGTTTTGATTCTGTTTAGTATTCTGCATACAGAAAGCCACGAGTGTGCAGTTACCGTGTCAAAAGCATTGTGAGAATCAATCACAAATGTCTTCTACGAACTTACTTAAACAGTGTAATATAAAAAACATCGAATCGAGTTACCTATTAAATTTCTATATATGTAGTATCAAATATTTGTTTATATTTTAAAGCTAGTTAAAAGAGACATGAAATTTTGTTATATATTTATATCTAAAATTTTTAAATATTAACATACATAAAACTTTGATAGAAATACAATATTTAATTAGATAACTTTCTTCATTTTAAAAACGATTATTAGGTAATCCAAAAATAGAAACACATTTCGCATTTAATTTTCAAACGTGATTACTTTCGCCGAAGTTTGAAATGGATTTTTCGATATTATTTGATACATTTTCATTTCTGATATGTTTAAACACATATTGCTTATCTATTAACAATAAGTTAAATCTAGATTAAACGACAATTTAAAATTAAATTTGCTCGTACAATTTTAATTAACTTTAAATGAATTATTAATAAACGCGATCTTTGATCAAGCCCCCCCTTCGAAGAAACAAAAATAAAATTATTGCACAAATTACTTTTCGATAACGATCTAATTGTATAAATATTATCATTTTAACTACAATGTTAGTTCGGTTGTGAAAAAGATCAAGGCAATTACGTTGGACGAAACAGGATGTCAATCAATCAAAGGAAAAAACCAATGCTGTCTGAAAAGATAACTAATTCATTGGTTTCCTTATAACATTCGACCCCAATTATACTACTTAGTGGTTTTTGCCATGTTAAGGTCAAATTGCCTGTTTTCCAATATCCTCAAGGAAGAAAATCAACTATATATCGGAATATATTTAACCTCGATATTTATCAAGTCGAATTCGGAAGTCAAATTCAGCTTACTTTTTTTTCATATAATATCAGTCCGAATACTAGTAAAGAAAGTACTTCATTTTCATTTTAATTGCGTACAAAATTAGTCTTTGAATAAATTATTATTGATTTTAAATATCTAAGTAATTACCTATAATGCGAGTAAATAAAATCTAACGATACTTAATGCACCTACAATAAAATCCCGTTTATCCGGATCAAACGAGACCGAAATTAATCTAGATAAATGAAAATCCAGATAAACGGAATTTATGAAATATAGCATAATATTCTTACATAAGGAGTAATGTAGGTAATCAACTATTATTAGACGCTGTCATTATTATGATGATTTTAAATGAATTAGTATCTCGTATTTTTCACTTTAAAGCTTTAGTCTTAGTAATAATTATCGAACCTTATTTTTTCAACAAATTATATACTTATTTTCAGTTACGAGCGCTAATTGGTTGACAAGTCTTGAAATACGTTTTTACATAATTTTACTTCGTGTGATGTGAGGTTAAGGCGGGGCACAGTACAATTACGGTAGAATCTATTAATTGTCACGTAAATGTAACGATTACTTGAATTATTGTTTAAAACGTTGCATTCTTTATCGTTGTTTAAAACAACCAATACGGTAGACCTCCTTTTCTAAACCTAACTTACAACAACACACTTACTGATTTTACGACCATTTGTCAATCAATTCGCGCTCGCAACTGTACATGTATTTAAAAATTAATCCAAAAATTGATTCGGATAACCCGGAAATTCAAATCAGCGAGATCCGGATAAATGGGATTTTACTGGGTGACGTCATATAAATAAATTAAAAACTGATTTATATCATTATTTAATTGTAAATATTATTGTCAAAATGTACGTGTGTGTATTTAATGTAAACATTATACCTAAATGCGAATTATAAAAAAAATTACGAAAACTAGAACACGGGTGCAAAATAATAGGCACTCTTTAATATTTCCATTTGAGGAGAATTATTTCAGCATGTGTTTGTTACACTGAAATCAGCTCGTCGTATTTTAATATACTTTACGACTTAATTGGAATAAATTTGTTATAGGTGACGATAAAATAAATATGCACCTAAGTATATAGTTTATTAGTTGTATTTTCAAGTGAATAAACGTAATAAACGTAATATTAAGATCTTCAATAAAAATTTTACGTGTCTTGTTTTAACGTTTAATTTTAAAGTAATCTAAATAAGTTTTCTAATTTTAAATGTTCCTATTACAAATTAATTTTTAAACAAAATTAAAAAAGAAACATTCGTTTTTGTTCATTTTAAATATTACCTACATAAATATATTTATTTAGGTAGATACCTACTATACTGTTTACAAAATAAACATTCTTCCGAAAATATTAATATTTAATTAGACTCGCGGGCATTTTTCTAAAACATAGGATTTAATTTGCATATTTAATACTTGTTCAAACTAAAAGCAACTGCGGCACAAAAATGCGAATAAGTACCTACACTTAAAGAAATCTACTTTTAAATAGACTTTAGCATTAGATAACTAAGCTATCCTGTGAGAAACGTTAGACATATTACTAAACATTCGTAAAAATAATAACGCTGTCACTTAAAAAAAAACAGGAAAATAATTGAAGTGTTTTAATTTAACAATAATAGTATTTTAGTTTATTTTAAATTCGATAAAAAAAGTTTAGAAAAAATCAAGACTGGAGAATCTCGCGGTGTAAGCAATTTAGCCGATAGCAATATTTGCTTCGTCATTCTATAACAGCATGCTCATTACCCGAATACATGAAAATACGATAATTTGTAAACCATAAAAGGACCCGCAACGACCTTAATCTTACGTTAGTCGAGCCTGTTCATTTTTGTAGCAGGAACGACTGCAATAATAAAAATCGAAAATAAATGCCGTTCGATATAATAATAGTTAAGCTGTAAAATATGATAACCCCTTGATTACCTTTATGAAAAGTACACATAAACTTTTTGAACCAGCTCTAAGTTTAATAAAATAATCGCGCAGAATACAAATTTATCAACAGCACGAATAAGACTCACGTAAATATTGAAAAACTACGATAACACGACTTTTAACAATTATATTATTTAATTTAAATAAATACAAAATGTTATCCGTCTTACGTTCGTATATAAACCGGTGAACTTATCAAGCGGGCCATATTTTTAACAACATTACTCATTTATTCGTGTCGTTTTTAAACGTAAAATAAATTACGAACAATCTAAATCTATTTATGGGTAAAAAATAGTTATATGTAGGTATTACCTTAACTGTTTAAATTGTAATAGAATCCGAAATATTACCTAATGTGCTCTTTACGATTACCAATTATTATAAAAGGGTGCCTAATATAAAACATTCGCAAGTCCAATTTAATTTAATTTTTTTTAAATCTCGAGAAATAATTTATTAAAGGGTAGATATTGTTTCCCAAAAATTAAACGGAAATCAATCAATAATAAACCGAATTAAAATTCAACAATCGCCCTAACTGCACGCATCATTTATCGAAGACGGGACCGCAACAAACCGATTAAACATAAAATTCTTGCTGGTAAGAATAGAATTTATTTAAATTTTAACCAATTATGAGAGGGATCGCAAGCCGACGATTTACGACGTTTGCTTGTGCGATAAATAATCGTACCCGATGTGTTTTTAAAAACGAACACAATAAAGATATTCTTATTATGATTGTTGTTTTTTTATAGATATTAACATAACAGTATGTAACGTATATAACTTTTGGTTGAATATACAATAATAATTCAAAATAAATTAAATTTTTATTTATTTTTAATTCGCTATCTACAGTATATTGATGATTTTTCGAAAAACGACTAGTCTATCCCCGATATCTACCTATATTACGTTCAAAAACTGTGGCATAACGTAAAATTAAATTTTAACACTTGAGTGTTGCAAATAACAGCCAGGAAAGTTCTACAAATAGGTTTGGAATATCTAAACTAATAAGTAGTGAAAATCCATTGCGAGAAATTGCATGAATTCCGCCAAGTCTGCTGGAGGAGCTGTTTACACTAATTACAATTATAGCAGTTACAATCTAACTCTGATGACATTTATTTTCGGCCTAAACATTAGGTTAGAAGCTTTTGATTAGGTTGGATGTTAGATATTTTAAATAGTCGAGGACGATCGTACGGTGTAACTATTTTAGAAATAAGTATCGTATTCATTTTATTTTATTTTTAATCTTAGGTAGTACCTGCGTTTCCATTTTTTTATTTTACAATTATATTTTTGATAACATTTTTACATCATTTAAGTCAAATTTAGTAATAGGTTTAATGAAAGAAAAAAGAATATCTTTATTATGATTAAGCTGCTGCACAAAAATTTTCAAAGTAATGAAATTTTTATAATGATTTCAGTTTGTTTTTTCGTCTTTAATCAGTTATTTATTATAAAACTCGTTTAATCAAATCTTGTTTAAAAAAAATACCAAAAACTTTTATTAACATAAAAATATATTTATCGGTGACTTTAGAACAGTAACTGAAATATCCGAAGACTTAACCTTAGCGAATGACGTTGTCTTTTTACTTGTGTAGCTTTAATACTTTATTTTAAATTTTTGTCTTGTAACCCAGCAACATTAAACCTTAATCCAGAGCTACCGAGGCTAATGATACTTGCGTAAATACCAAATTGGGGTAACTTAGGTCCTTCCAGAGTTTTCTTCAAAAACGTTTCGAACAATTCGAATAATTTTATTGCCATAACCGCGGGGTTTGAGTACTAGGCGCGTTTTTGTTTATGTTTTGTTCCCCAGTAGGCCTAATCCACATTGAATAGTATATTTTCGTTAACTATTGTTGTTAATACTCATAATCTGCCGGATTCACTAAAATCTTGTCAACATTTAGCAAGGAGCTTCATTGTTTATTTGATAATTATCTGCTATACAGAGTGATTTAGAATTTGCAATAAAATATTGTAGAATATACAGAGAAAATGCACTAGATATAAAATATTTATATTCTATAACATATAACATAATATCTACTTATATAATATAAATATTTTATATCTAGTGCATTTTCTCTGTATATTCTAGAATATTGTAATATGAATTCTGAAGTAATTCTGAATTTTGAAATAGATATTATTTTAAGTTACCAATTCGCTTACTTAAATTTAAAAATTAAATAATAGTATTTTTTTAATAAAGCGAATTAAGTGACTGCGATTAAGTGACCCACTCTCCCCTACACAGGACACGTAATTTAAAATAAAAAACATTAAATTTTCACATTTACATTTTTCGCTAGAGTTGCGAAAATTTTACATAATAATCACTCTTGAACGACAATAATTATTTTCGACAACGCAAGTGAGATTAGCGCCCGCGCGTGTTTAGCAACCGAGCAATATTCCGTAACGTAATTCAGGCTCTCGTTCCCCCTTGTTCCCCTATTCGACCCCTATCGAAGTGGAAAGGAGTCCACTTTTTCTACAAACTACAGACATTACCACACTTTGTTACACAGTTTACTCGAAAACCGGCAAAGGATCTTTTTTTTTTAGAAAATTTTACGAGCTACAATTTTGATAACATTTTTTTCAAAAAAAAATACTGATATTTTCCAAAATCATTACAAGAAAACTAAATTTTACCCCTTTCACTCTCCCATAATAACAATTTTTACGGACACGCTATCGAAGGAAACTTTTGATGTTACATTCAAAACATGAAAATAAAGATCCACAGCAAAATCTAGCCCGTTGATAATTTTTTTATAGTTAAAATCTAATTTTACTGGGCTATTCGTGGATGCAATTGCATAAAGAAAGTATTGTTTTTTGTTAATTTTAATGAAGTAGATAACGTTGAATGTTCATTTCAAAATTTTATTAAAGGCGTTTTTCAATTTTAGTTTAAACTCGGATTAAAATCAAATTGTTCGTGTCCATAGTAACAACAGTGGTACCTAACTAGCATAAGAAAAATGTATGGTTTAAACTATGACCAAAATTAAACATGTATTGAGAAACTGATGATAAGTAGTAAATATTTTGATATGAAAATGAAATAAGATATTAAATGCTGATGTAGAAAAAAAAATAACCACGACAGGCTTATCTATCATCTACTACATATCCCTATTCACCAACTATACGAGACCATTCAACGAATCTGATATGAAAGCGGGAGAAAAACATTATTGACTTAATTTTGGCAAAAACTTAATTTGGAATTTATAAATATATAGTAAATATATAATAATAAGGTAATAATTTTATTTGCAAAAGCATTTACGCTTCAACAAAGGATGTCCCAAAAAATAGAAATAAGCTATTCGTAAGTTGCTCATTTTTTTCTGATATTTTTTCAACGTTGAATGTTGTGAAACTCGACACGAATGCCCATAATTAAATCTTAAACATTTTCAATAAAATGGAACTTTTAGTCAACAACTAAATTTTTAACTTTTCTTTTATAGTTTTAACTTCAAATAAGAGTCATCGTTAGTTTGTACTATACTGAATCGATTATCTCAAAAGTATATTCGCGCATCCACCACATATTATAATAGAGCAATTCTCTCGTTAATAATTTCAGCTCGATTGCCTTCTTCAGTAAGAACTTTTATAACGCTTCAATATTAGAACTTTGCCCGATTTCGTTTTAAAATAGAAAATAAATTGCTCGGCTTGATTAAAACTTAAAACTTGAGACAATCAGATGTGACAATTATTTGACAGTAATCACTTCCATCACGGATCACTGGATTATTTCAAAAGTTCCCCCTCGCGCAATATCTAGTTTAATCAGTTTATTGGCGTCGATCGATGGGTTGACATTTAAATAAATTAAAGCTTATCATATTAGTAAATTTTATTATTTAAATTGATTCTTAATCCGTTTAAAACGTTCCCATAATTCGACATAATTCATCATTTATTGGTAATGCGATCTTATTTAGGTAATTGAAATCGATCTAATTAAATTAAACGATTCGTAAATTGTCGGCAAATGTACGCAAATTAAAAGAAACTAAACATATTGTTTTATATCTTTCGAAAATGCTTAACTAAAGTTCTTTAAATAAAATTTTGCATTAGGTATATAAATAATGCAGACGATACTTTAAAAACTGCGAGCCGTCACAAAAAAAAACTAGAATTGCATAAAATTATTAAGTGTTAGCAAAAAGAACGTTAGAAAAAAGATAAGCAAAAAGCCGTGAAAATCAAGATGAGAAGAGGCGCGTAACAGTTTTTAAAGGAAATATGAAATACGAGATAAATGCGGTCGCCAGAGATCGTTACGCTATTTCAAAAAAATATTATAGTGCTTCCTTAGGGCAACTCCTAAACTTAAAAAAAAAATCGTCAAACTAAACTGTAAACAGCATTTGCATTAAACCATATCTTTTGTTATATGTAAATAAAATCTTCAAACAACTTCAGTAGTGATATTAATTATTAGTAAGTAGGTATGTATGCGATTATTTTTTTTTAAATTAAGAACAATATTTATGTACGTGAGTCTTTAAAATTTTGTGCGCAACACCCACGTTCAATTAAACTTCAATATAAATAATGTAAAATAACACACTTGTTACTTTACAAGTAAAATAGAAAGTGTAGAGCAAATAGAAGTAAATAAATAAACTATTTGTGTATAAAGACAAACTAAGGCTGCTGCCGTTGTCGTTGTTTTTTTTTTCGTGTTTTTTTTTGCTAATAGATTCCGAAAATACACATTAACCGCAAACACCATAAACGATTTTCATGCATAAAATATGAGCAGCCGAAACGTTTCCTTTGCGAGAAGCAAAACACACAGTTTAATCTAATATAATTTTCCAATAGCCTCGTAATCATTTTCGTATTATGATTCAGAATGTGTCCACTAAATTTAATTTATTTAATGAAATTTCGCTCCGGGACCGCCAAGTTGCTTATTGTCGAAGCGACCGAAATAAAAGAGAACAATTTACGATCAAAGTTCAAGGATGCGGTTTAACTTTAAATTGATCAAAATCAAATTTAAGGTTTTCGCATATGATTTATTTCGTTAACGAACTTTCGTCGAAAAAGTATTTCCTACGCTTACGCGGGAAAATGTGTTTTGCGCGAGTTAAAATATTTTAAGGGAGCGCGAAATTTTCGTATAGAGGTATACCGATCGAAGCATTGTCGTCGACAAGATGACGGCAAGAGCAGATAAAATGCAGTATTTTAATATTATAAGTTGAGATATGTGCATCATCAATCATAATCGATAAGTTTGAACTCCATATAGCAACCGAAATGCCAGGGTAAGGCTAATCGCACTTTCTGAAAATATATATCAGACAGTCGAGCCGGATGGCTTAAAATTTCCTTCGCCGGAGAATAGAAAACTCATTTTCATAAAATAACAATAGCGATTAATTTCGAACTGACAAAATAGCAAATTAAAATTTATTTCTACGCCAGAGTTAATTAAGCCGACCGCTACGACGAAAAAAGAAAAGGCTACATCTATAAAAAGAAAAAAGGGCCGTAATTGTGTTAGTTATATTACTTTATTAGTTTTGAATACCTCTCGCAACCTCAAATGTACCTTATAAGTCGGCACTCGGAAAAATTGAAAAGTTACTCCTTAGTGTATACTACATTTTACAGCTCCACGGAAAGGAAATTACTCTGATATTTTCCTTACTTTTCCGCAGACTGAAATATCGTTACGTTTTCTCAATTGGGTGCTAAATAATCTGTATTTTTGCGTTAACTTTAGTCTTCCGAGTGTAATTAATAAAAATATTGGTATTTATTGTTTTCTTGATGTTTAATACCTACTGCTTAATAAAGTTTTAGGATCGGGAGGTAACTAGGATATCCGTTTGATGATATTCTCGAACGTCCTCGATAAAAATGACAACAGGATAATAAAGAATTAATGTGCTGCTATTAGTTTTTCATTTAATTTCTCGAACCCTGTCCCGAAATAAAGTTTCGGTTATAGTTCTAAAAACGATAAAACTACATCTATATTAACACAAATAATTCGGAAATATTTATTACCGGGTAATTTATTAATTTTATGCCCTTTTAATAAACTTTAATTAAATGTTTGCGAATTTTATAAAAATATTTTCATTTTATATTATTTGAATGATAACCACAACATATAATATATAAGTAAGATGATAAAATTTTAGATTTTATTATTATACTGAAACTTATTCGACGATAAAATAACTATTTCTTTACATTAAATCTAAGTAATTGTGCGAGACTGTGTTTTGTTTGAAAATACGAGGTCTGACCAATAAGTAATGAGACTGATTTTTTAGCCGCGCTTGTGGTAACACTGCGAACCTGAAACTTCGGTCGGTTAATCTCCCATCCCTCCTCTTCCGATACATGTGCTCGCGACTTTCGTACGTTCGTTAGTTCTCCAGCTGTGTTGTGTTTTCGACAACGCGTTTGTAAGGCGCGTCACGAATATGGAACGACGTAATATTGAACAGCGTTACGCGATTAAATTTTGCGTTAAACTCGGCGATTCTGTTACGAAAACGTACGGTAAATTGATCAAAGTGTTCGGTGATGAAGCCCTGAGTCGTGCTCAGGTGTTTCGATGACATAAAGATTCTAAAAATAGTCGTGAGAGCGTCGGGGATGAACCGCGAAGTGGAAGGCCGGTTGAAGCTCGAACTGACAACAATGTTTAGCGTGTGCGCACTCTCGTGCATCAAGATCGGCGGCTAACCATTCGAATGTTGGCTGATAAACTTAATTTGAAACGAGAAACCGTCAGAAAAATTTTAACTGATGATTTGTCCATGAAAAAGCTGTGTGCAAAGATGGTACCGAAGAACCTTTCGGCGGAGCAAAAACACGAGCGAATGTCCATTTCACAGGAGTGTCTGCAACAGGTTGAAGCTGATCCAACTCTTCTCGATCGTGTAATTACTGGTGATGAAAGTTGGTATTTTCAGTACGATCCCGAAACAAAACGGCAAAGTCAACAGTGGCTGTCTCCTGGTGCAGCCAGACCGAAGAAGGCGAGAATGAGCAAATCAAAAGTGAAAACGATGATGATTTGCTTCTTTGACAGCAAAGGAATCGTGCACAAAGAGTTTGTACCACCTGGGCAGACCGTCAACCAACATTTCTACCTGAAAGTACTCGATCGGCTGCGAAAACGAGTCATTAGAGTCCGTCCAGAGATTGCCAAAACGTGGATCCTTCATCATGACAATGCTCCATGCCATCGTGCCTTCAGTGTGTCGCAGTTTTTGACCTCTAAAAACATCGCAGTGTTGCCGCAAGCGCCCTATTCGCCGGATATGTCACCTTGTGACTTCTTCTTGTTCTCCCAAACAAAATTGGCTGTGAAAGGAACGCATTTTGAGTCTTTAACTGACATCCAGACCGCTGTGACGAGGGTACTCTAGGACATTCCAGTCGAAGCCTTCCAGAAATGTTACGAAAGCTGGAAGAAACGTTGGAACCAGTGTTGGAACATCATGTACCTTAATTTTTAAATATACGTATTTTATGGACTTAGTCTCATTACTTATTGGTCAGACTTCGGATGTACTAAAAGATTTATTTTAATACCAATCGACCCAACCATGGTATAGTACATAAGTATTTACCTAATTATTTTTACATCGTACCTACTATTCGATGCGATAACTTGGGTTTTTAGTGCAAATTCGTGATTTTAATCGTTAACATAATAATGTATAATTTTTCTATCAATTAGAAACCGTTTCCTACATTTCTACACGTTGGGTATAAAGAAATCGCCCGTGTCTACCGTCCGGTTTGCTAATAGAATTATTTCAAAAATTTTATAAGCACAGGTTGTTACAAAAGTAACGCCCGTCCTTTCGAGGATCGAATCGGAAAGCTAAAAGTAATCGAAAATCAAGTTTTATCGACAATGAAAGTATTCAAACGTGACAATATCATGTGATGCTCTGGGAAAAACTGCATTTGCGAATTTGCGCCCGTAGACTGGAAGGGGTAGACCAAGTACTTGACTTCCTATAGGTCGCACAACCGCACAATCTGGCGAATTTCTTTCACGAGGATACCTCAAAGAGGTTATTTACTTTTTGAACCAGTCGTGGAATCAGCTGTCGCTTCGATAAATAAACACATTTTAGGTAGGGTCGATATTTTCCTGTTAAACCGCGCAAGAACGTCCTTTGCAAAATTTTTTTTTTGGTTATTTTTATTTTCATAAACTTTAACGTTGTGTTACTTTTTGTCAATAAAACAGTAAGGAAGGCCAATCGGAAATTTGGTCGATCTTGACTTACGATTTCTTTTAGCTTAACTGATTCGATCCTTGAAAGGACGGGCGCTGTAACGCCTTTACATAAAATAGTTTTTCTTCTTTTCATAAAACTAAGATAGTTGGACATGTGGAGTTTCTCAAATACCTACGTGATTCACGTGTTTTTATTTATTGATGTAATTTGTTTTTATAGGCACCTACCTAACAATAATAAATTTTGATTTGCCGTCCGTAAATTTTAATATAGACGAAGTAAAATTCATTGGGTTCCGGGTTAATTTATTGTAAAATTTAGTAATTACATCAAACACGGGGGGGGGGGTTATGGTGGTATTTATAGTCGTTCCTAGACAATTTCCTAAATCACAATTTTCCCTTAGAAACTATGTTGTTACTATGTAACTGCGTACCTTAAGTAAATACTCGAGAAAAGCAACGATTTTAAATACCACCCTAACGACAACTGCCTTCGATGTCTTCTTCAAAGAACTAACTAAACCATAATTAAAGAATAAAGTCGGCGTCGTGCAAGATTCACTTGGGGTTTTTTCATAATAACGTAAAATTTAAATAAAAAAATTAAAATAACAAAATCAAACAAAATACATTTAAAAACTATTAAAACATTTAAGCGAATCCAATTTCTAGATGGAAACAGGATGATAACCTGAACGGCACTATATTCGGAATAAATTATTATATTATAAACAAATTAAAACGACCGACAACTTCAAGAGACTGTTAATCTTGCACTAACTAGCTTTTGTTTTTTTTCCCGGATATTATGTCCTTCAGGTTTTCGTCCCTTCTTTCATTAGTAATTGGATATATGTTTTAATAATATTTTTAATCAAACAAGTAGTAGTCGGAATTTGTCCTAAGAGTGTCAACAAAATTAATTATCAACGACGTTTCGATAGCGACGCCGTCTTCATCAGACTTACGATTACCCCCAAAATTCAACCATTAAAATCGAGTTTTTTTTCAAAATAACATTTTTATTTTCTGTTGGATGTTAATAATTTTCGGTATCCATACGTTGTCAATGGTCTTTAAAATGGTATAACGGGTTTTTTGATATCACCTAGGGGCGCCAGAACCCCTAATCTTTCTCACCCAACATTTTTCAGAGGTTGAAGTTTTAAATTTTTAATTACATTGAAAAACCAGAAAACCATTTAACTAAACCCTGAAACCTACGGGTATCTCTATATATTTTTTATTTCTTTCCCTCCAATTTCTAGAAGCTCGTCTTCTTTCGGTAGATATCTAACGTTTTATTTTGTAAACAGAAGCTTTTTCTACGTTTCACATATTTGCTTGGATCATTAAAAAAACGAACAATGCCCAGGTACCTATTTTAATTTCGTTTTAATCGCTTACAAAAACTAACTGCAGGCTGTCTCGCGCCGGAAAGGAAGTGTATGCCTACATTGTTTCGCTAATGGTTATGCTAAGCTCACTCTTCCATAATTATAGGTATACAAAAACTGTTATAAGAAAAGGTAAATCGATCCGCTAAACCTACAAAAAATTACTTCTTTATCAGTAGAACAAAAGTAAAATTTTAAAGCAACTAACGTGGGTACCATTAAACGGTAATGTAACAAATGTAAAAAAAAATCATTATCATCATTGATTTAATACTGATTTACTAATATCTATGCCGAAATTTTTTTAAACTGCAGATGTGCAGAAAATTCGAAAGATATAGATTAAAAATTTCAATAATAACTAATTATAAGCGATCACGCCATTCTTATCGTAATTTTAGAAAATAATGACCTACCTACATGCTTTAATCTAAGAAAATACACAATTAAAACCACCAACATATAGGGCCATAAAAGCTTATTATGTCCAAGAAAATTAAATATTTTTAATCTTAACCATATAACCGTAAATTGCAGAACAGATGAAAAAAAATATATATATAAAGGATGGAAGACAGGCGAACCATAAAATTAATAGGTACATAAAACCTCCCAAAAGGAACTAAAAATGTAATTGACCCCATAAACAATGAAGTATGTAACTAAATGCAGTATCTACACACAAAACACTAAAATTGCCACTTATGACGACAAATCAAGCTACTTGCGCGTTAATCATTATTTTTAATTCCCAAGAATAAAACTTAATGTTGCATTGCAGATAATTACGTTTTCATGTAGTTAGGTAACCTATTCGTTTATTTATTCTACAAATGTAATCGTGCTTCATTAAATTATCTCGAGTATCTTCAATAATTCATGATCAATATGTACCCAAATCTCGAATAGGTATAATCCAGGTTTTCTCATTTCCCAAACGGTTTAGTTTTCCAATGATATCTAATTTGCACAAGTCCGCCGTATTCGGCGATATTTGATGTTTGTTTTTCGACCAATCTATATTAATATTTTACATTTCAATTTTAAAGCGCGCGTTCGAATATTAATACTTATCTAAAAACGTTACGGGAAAAATTGATTAAATTAATTTCGGGCTTTGTTATTTCAAATGCTTTAGCGTCACAATGCACAATGCGGTAGCGTACGATAATTGTGACGTCTAAATTTTATTGTATAGGTAAAATCGTGAGTGGTCCTTTACAAAGTTCCGATATCGCCTATTCTAAAATTTTGCATTTTAACTCTTTTTTATTTTAAATAACTTGTACGGTGCACTTCGTCTTCGAAAACCAAATCATATATCTAGTGGAAAAATATCAGTCATAAATTTTTGTCGTTTCAAGTTATAAACTTTTAATTTACAGGATGCGATGCGAGAAAATACGAAAAAATTAATTTGAAAGACTACAACGTCGCTGACGAAGTTAACATTTTATTTGCTGCAGAACGTAATATAAAGTCGTTCGTTCGTTAAGACTTCAAAAAGTGATTTACTAAACAGCATTATTTTTAAGATCCTTTCAATTCCCGTCCATTTCCTTATCGTCTCCCCCCTTCCAATTCTTTCGCGAAACATTTCTTAAACTAATACATCATTTAATCCGATAAAATCTCAACTTGCCCGAAACGTTTTTACAATTACGAAAACTGAGCTGATCGTACAAAATTGTTTTCGATTTATTATTATAACTTTTACAAAAGTAACTTATTCGTTATTGTGACTAATTTCGGTTTAATGCGTTATACCTGTGCGTTACGCTTTTGACCCGAGTTCCGCGGAAATCGTTTTAGAAATTGTTCTTTGCGGGAATGAACAAATTACTCGAAGATAAGTTTAAATTAATCACTTTTCAAGTTGTTTCATAAATCACTAGTAGCTTTAGCTATATGGAATCGCGATTTTCTTTGACAGAAACAAATTTACAGAACACTTTTAAAACAGTAAACATTTTAGATAGGTAAACTTTTTGGTTATATTCAAATAAAAATTATAGATAATAATTATTCTTGATGGGCAGCTAATTAAATATTTACTTTTTATTTCGCCATCGAAACGGTCTCGGTGCGATTTCAAATAATAAAAGAAGTAGTCGCTTACGAACTAAAGAGATAAGAGATCGCAATATTTGAAGTCAAACATTGCATTGCACGGTAGTGTACTTTAGCCCTTTATTACTTTCGAAGAGCCTTTCTCCTTTACTAAAAGTTAACAAATTAGATAACAATGATTTAATCTCTCTTACACTGCTTAATTTGTTAAAAGTAACAAAAATTTAAACGCACCTTAATTTAATTATCTACCACGGAGATTATTTAAATTCAAAAGAAATGTCGTACGATTATTAGGTAAATAACAATAACGATTAATTTATCATTAATTTGTTAACTCCCGGTTTTTCAAATTTTCAAATTTTGGTCTTGAAAAATAACTGTTTAAGAAAGACTATTATAAACCGAATAACAATTCGCTGCACCGAAATCAACTTAATAATAAAAAATCTTATATAAAATCGCTATCAACCTTATTGTCGTCATCAGTTTAGTTAGGTACAATACCTTACCGGTCCAAACCTTTTCGTATAAAGTAAGAACTCCGAAATTCTAGGCTTTACAACAATTCCGTCATGCTCAACTCCCATAAATCTTTTAAAAGTGACGAAGGTCCCTGACAAAACTATTCTCAACACGTTATGCAACCCACACAAAGCTTGAGACATTTATTTTTCACACTTCCTTGAACATTGGAAAACTAACAATAAGTAGGAACAATATTAGGATTAAGCGAAAATGATTTTAACCTTTTTTTTATGGGGGGATCAAGTTATCAATTATATTGTTGAAATAGTGATATCTATATATAAACACGAAATACGTTTTCTGAGATAAAGCATTTCAAGTGATCAATCTATTATAATTCAAATTCCACTTGGGATTAGTTAGAAAATAAGACCAGTTTATTGATTTTATAGCGGCAGCGCATTCATACGGATGTCCAGGATATTACGAAGAGGACATGTCGAAGGACTTGATTTGAATTGCAAAAGCTTCGTAATATACTTTTCAGTATGAAACTTTGACCTTACGTGTTGGTTTTTTTTTTATTTTATAGATTCTAAAGTTTCATCTTTATATGTAAATCGCGAATTCGATCGATCGATTTTTAAAAGAAGTCGATTCGTTTCGACCTGTAAGAAGTTTCTTTTAAAATGAACGATACCGTTAACGTCGCACGAGAAAATCATTTATTGTTTCACACATTCACAGGTCGATACATAAATATGTTTGATCTTTATTCAATTTAATTTTATATTCAAACACAAAAAATCGCATTTGAAAAAAGAAATGCAAATATAATCGCGATACCTCAATGCCGAAGGTATTCAAATATAAATGATCAAAGACAAGATAAAATCGGCACGCGATATGACGATGACGCGTCGAATTGAAAACTAAAAAAATATGTAATATAAAAAAAAAATACGCGAAATTAAATTATTCGGCCATTTAAGTATCAAAATCGGCCTTTTTTAAATATACCTACATCACACAAAAAAATCTATTAAACACGAAAAATGTCAGTGTATACAAGAGACGTTTTTCCCCATCGCTCTCGAGCACGCCGCTATACATTCCGCATTTTACGATGAAATTGGACATATCTTGATGTGCCGTCGTCAAATTGGTTCTAGATTTGCGAATTATGTATATTGCACGTTCGCAGCTTAACGACGAATAAATCGGATAAATTAAAAATTAGAGAATCGACACCTTTTTATGTCTTTAACAACGGTCTAATTCTCAACACCTTTAATCTAATACACCTGGGTGTTTTATATTTCGATGTACAAATGGCAATCTGTAAATCACAAATTTATTCTCCCCCGTTTAATGTCAAAATTGAAAAGCGCAAAAAGAAATAAAAAAGATTAATACCTACGTAAGGGTCATTTCCCGTAGAAAACACGTTAATTAGTCTTGAACGCTGAAGTATGAAAATTCATATTTTCCCGGAGTGAATAAAGGTGTTCATATATATATATATATACCTGCGCCGTTAATTATAATTACGCTGCACTAATTGGGTTCCAATTTAAACGACTGACTGAGAAAACAAGGCCAATCGAGATATTTATTTCAAAAATGTGCAGCAGAACCTGTATAATAATGGACCTTTTAGCTTACAAAACCTATAAGTTACTATGCTCGATAACCCGTGAAGGACGAAACATAATACTCGCAAGTTCCCTAAAAGTCCTTCGCTTTGAATCTCATTGATATTCAACAACATAAACTTCACGAATAACAATAAAAATCGATGGTTGTCAAAATCGATTTCCATCAACGGCCAAAGTTTGCCCTAGTGCAGGGCGACAGTTACAACCGACTTTAGAGTTCCCACCGACGGGTGATAAGAAAGGAAAAAGGAAGGGTTTCAAAAAGAACCAAAAAGAGTATACCTACTTCTTTCGATATCCCCATAGACGGGCATCAATAATTTGATATGAATCTAAAACGATTTTGTCTTCTATTGGTTTAAACAATTCATCAACAATATGAGTATGAATTCATATACTTACAAAAAATATCTTCAATTCCCATTTATCATGATTGTTAACGTTTTCTAATGATTAATACCTTATTATTATTCTTTAATTAGAAATCTGAATAAATATATGCAATAAATACATACCCAAATATGTATAAATTTACATCCTTTACAGAATAAATCCTTTAAAATCCTTAAAGGCATAGTTCTAATAAATTGAAAGAAACAATACACTTTTTCGTAACTATCAATCTAACACGTATAAACTAATTACTAATCTTCAAGGAATTTCAAAGTGAATGATTAAATGATGATCTATTAAGATAGAGATTATATAAATTATATTATTAGTAATCACTTAATTATATCTGGTGTCGGATATTATATAAAGTTATAGTTTATTATTTAGTATCTAATGTCAATCGGTGTAAATGTCACTAACACCATCATTTAACGTGATATGGATGAATGTAAACGACTCGTTAACATCAATCACTAAATGCGATAACCACGCGGTGGATTACGACCCCCGGCTCGCGGACGTTCAACCCTCAAGGGTGAGAATTAGACTGTGGGACGATCGGCTGCGCCCGGGCCGAGCCCCCACCCCAGCAAATGCGGCGGCGCAGGATCAGGATTCAGGACCGCTAAGGGATACTTTCCATTTTGGCCACAATCAGGATCTAAGATTGTAAAAATATAAAATAGCCTAGGAAAGGTTAAAATGGAATTCGCAAACTTCTTTACCCTAAAGATTTTTCTTAAATTAGAATTTATATTTTAGCCGAAAATGGAACCGAGATTACGGAGCAGAAAAATAGATAGAGATACATTATTCCCGTACAAGTTCATAAAGCAGAATCGTCGAAAGTCTATTCGATTTTTATTTTAATACGTGGAAAACGCTACCCATTAACATTTTAATGGCTTTAAACTGATAAAAATTGAAAGCATAAATACAGCTTTGTACCTGAAATAATACGTTTTTGTTATATTGTGTTCGCTTTATCTTCTTTTTTTTACATTAACGTGCAAATATTACACGTGAAATGTATTTGTATTAAAAGTGCTAATAAAATTACAAATATTTAAACATAGTAGTTATCTATTAATATACCGACATGCCTATTATTTATTAATCATTATAATTTAAGACACGTACCTACCTGCTTTATAATAACCTTAAAATGCAGGTAGACGTGTATAATTTATATAGCCCGGGTCTAAAAATAATTAAAATAAAACTATTTCTTATAAAAATTGTTATATTTAAAACGTCTATTGGATATTTTTCAAGACGTTGAAAGTGAAATATATAAAACAGTCAATAAGTACATGATTTAGATAATGAAAATGAAAAGCACTTAAAAAATTGCATTTACATATTAATCGAGTAATTAAAGCCGAAAAATCGTCAAAACTTCGGAACCCTGCAACAAAAATGAAACGCAATTTTGAAAATGTTTTTGAATTTTTATATAGATAGGTACCTTCCTACCTTCCAATTTTAGTTTATTCGAAATGTTTCTTCGATTCAATTATCACAACAAATACAGTTGAGTTAAGCAAAAATGTTCCGAACATTTTCACAATTGTTCTGGAAATTTGGAATGGTATGCGTTTAATGGTTTTCTGGAAAATTATATCTAGCGAGTTTTTGGGGACGCCGATTACGAATTTTTAGCAGAATTGAGATTTTCCAAAATTTTGCAGAAATCTTAATATGTACCTATTTTATGTTGCAAGAAATAACATTAATGTATAAAATTTTTGCGAGAATTTCTAAAAAGAAAAATGTTTCCCGACATTCGGAATTTGCGATTATGGCTAGCGCGTCCGAAATCGTTAGGTTGATACGTCTCGAATAAGCACACAAAATTTCGTCAAAATCAGATAGTTATTTGTAAAACGGCTAACTATTATCTTATACGCGACACGAGCGTATAGGAAATTTCCGAGGAAAATAGTTGCGAAATGAAAAACAATGCAAGTAACCTGCTCTAAATTTTTGTACTGTTAAATAAATGTATTTCGAACAATAATGCACAATATCAGCAATATTCAATAAATATTTTTAATAAGACAAACGATCTTTGCGACGAACTTGTGGCCGACACGCGAAAAAATCCCGGAAATCATTTTTCATTGAAAATGATAACCTATTTGCCTACTCAAATATTTTTTATGCAAAATTTTCAAAAAAATTTTTGATTAAATATCTTCGAAAAAAAATTGCTTATGCGAATCTGTTGTAATTGTTTAAAAACAATATAAATATGCTTGAGTATGCCAGTTAGAATTATTCTGGTTTTAAATAAAATTCATCAAAATCGGTACCGTTCTTGTGGGATCCGAAGTAAAAACCTAATTTGACTCAATTTAAAAGTCAAACAAAACATAAAACAAACAACAAAAACATGTTTAAATGCTACTATGTTTAAATATTTGTAATTTTATTAGCACTTTTAATACAAATACATTTCACGTGTAATATTTGCACGTTAATGTAAAAAAAAAGAAGATAAAGCGAACACAATATAACAAAAACGTATTATTTCAGGTACAAAGCTGTATTTATGCTTTCAATTTTTATCAGTTTAAAGCCATTAAAATGTTAATGGTAGCGTTTTCCACGTATTAAAATAAAAGTCGAATAGACTTTCGACGATTCTGCTTTATGAACTTGTATAAACAAAAAAATCTAAAGTAAATAATATGAAATTAGTAAGAATTCCATAATCTATTTTAATCTCCATAATACCGTTATTATTAACTATGCCTTTGATAAGTAATTACTGTAGTTTTATTTAAAAAAGTTTGTTTATTTGTTAATGTTTATTAACTTTTTTTTTATTAGGTGGATACATAACTACATATTTGCATCGTAACTAATTTATTAATTACTTCGAGTTAATTGGATAACGAAAAACTGACATTAATTATGCGATTGTATTTTTTAATATTATTTATCCGACTAATAATTCTACTTTTAATTTATCGAGATTTGCCCAATATCTAAGTGTTTGTTTAAGCCATTTATCTTCTACATCAAAATATTATATACCTACACATTTCATATTGTATATTTCAAGTTTACAAAAATATCTCAATTTTTTTTTATAAAACTGGAGACTTTTATGTTAAACGAAAAAAATTGTATTTCGAAGACGAAAGCCCTCTATTTCACTAAAACGTTAAATATTTATAAGCTAGTAAGTAGATAAGTAGATATTATTGTACATTTTTAATATCAAAAAAATCGTAAGCTTTTATAATGCGAGTACCTACGTCAATGTTTAATGTTATACAATATAGTCAAGTTTAATGTAGATAATAATAAAACCTACGTATAGATAAATAAGTAATTAAATGACGAAGTTTTATTTTATTTTTGTTTAAGTAAATATCAAAAATGGTTTAAATTATAATAGAATAAGAAGACAAATAGAAATTTTAATAGATTCATCTTTTCTAATATCTAAAACCGCATTAAACTGATTGCAGAGCCGAGGTGCACAATATCTGTAAATTTCTGTATAAAGTATTTATTTTACAGTATATATCTATTGTTAAAACTAATAATAAATTTGGTTAGTCCAATTACGCCTCAATACTAACAATAAGTTTTATTGAAATTGGAGTTCGTATTAAAACTGTATGTAATGAACTTCGTCATTATTTGTAGCTTAAACTTAAAGCTCGGATAAACTACGGTCTCTCATAATTAACTTTAGTAGAACACAGGAATTGACAAGAAAATAATCCAATTTCCGACTCAGAATAAGGATACAAATTGAGACGAGAGCATTGCGAAGAAAACAAGGAGCGCTTCGCAATCCGAAACGTTTCCTGAAAAATCTAAAGCTAATTAGCTATTGTAAAATTAAATGCTTCGGTACAAAAAAAAATTGCATCGAAAAGTGCTTTCTATAAAAGTTAATTGACTAACTCTTATTAATTAGGTACTTATTTTAATTTGAACCTATATAACATTTATTAAGGATATTAAATTATACCGTATTACGTTATTTTTAAATTACGTGTTAATTTCGTTATTGCCGTTATACTTTTATAAATTAATGATTAATTAAAAAGCTAAATTGACAGTTAAAGGGAGGACTGGGATCAGTGTCGCGAGGAATGCTGAAAGAGTAATTCCTTTATTCGAGGAAAATATAAATCGTAAAATTGTTACAAGTACGTTTATTATCCGCAGTTTCGTCTTCACTACTTGCTACTTATACATCTAAAGCTTGGCACACTCTACTTGCTAATGTTTTTTTTTGTATTATTTCGCATCAAAAGATTTATGAAAAAGCAAGTTCGTACAAAGTGATGACATTTTTGCTACTGTGAATTATACGTGTTTGTAGGAGAACTTTAATAAATTATTTATATCTTTTTTTTTCGTTAGTAACGCACCCCGGAAGACACCAGGAACCGCGCTAGCATTACTTCTAGTGCCCCCCGGGACATCCATGCCTACCAGGGGGATATTTCGCAACCCGTACCGGGATTCGAACCCAGGACCCGTCAGGCGAGAGCTCAGTCTAAATTATTTATACTTATATTCTTACGGTCAAAGGTCTTAGGTTTACGTTGAAATATCTTTCGTTAAAACTTCTTTAACACTTCGTTAACACATTCATTGCGGAACACGCGTCGGCGCGTGATTCGTTTCCTCTACTCCTCACAAATGTGCGGAACACGCGTCAAAGCGTTTATTATACCAAAATATACTAAAATAACATACCATCAAAATTAAACGATAAAAACAATATTCTAGATGCTTCAGGGCAAAAATAAAAGTTTTTAATAAAAAAACAATCTTCCGCATGGGGCGGATACTTCTAGCGCCAGCCCCCTATTTCTTATAAATATTAATAATTTATATTAGGCAACAACGTTACTTAGGTAAAATTGATTCTTAAGTTTGTATAATCTATAACTAGAGACTAATTAATAGAGATTTGTGGAAATAAGTGTGGATTGAATTTTGAACAATACTGCAAAAATCTTCTTAAAAAAACTAAATTCTAAGTGTTTGAGGACTATTTAAAGATTTGTAATTTATTCGTTTTCATCTTTTTGACTAGATATTCCTGACTTTAGGAACACACTGTATTTAAGTAACAAAATATCATTTTCAATAAATTGCGATAAATAATTGAAAATTCGCACTTTCGAAGGAAACAATAATAAGTTCGTTATCCACCGGCGCGACTTGCAAGGGGACGCTACATCCAGTACGTCGAAATTTGGGATGCCGATTTTTTTGATGATTTTTTGAGGTCAAAAATAAATATACGTGTCTTGGTGTTTTGTCGAATGCTCCGTACTTTTCGAAATATAAATTAAAAAAGAAATCAAAAAGTGAAGTTGCTGTTTAATAACTGTCCCCGTTAGTACGTTTTTTGACAATGTCGTTGCGGCACTTTGAGAAATGTTCTCGCTTCATAATTAATAGGTCGCTAGTTCAATCTCCGTGTCTCCAAACATGTTTTTGTTTTTTAATATATATATTTTTTTAATTTCATAGGGACTTCATTATTAATACCTACCAAACTGGTTGCGAGTATCGCGCGGATGTGCGACAAATTCTCTCCATTAAAGGCGAAAAAACTACAGAAGTTTTTTTGGAAGATTTTATTGTTAATAAAATTACGCATTTTTATACGACGCACATTATATGTGTGATATTATATAGAGTTGTCTTGTGTCAAAACTACCAAGTTGGAACAAAAAAAATTTGGTGAAATGGGGATCCTAACCACACACCGAGGGGTCGGTAACTTATGTATTAGTGTGTATTTATTTCTAGAATGTAATACAGAATTACGTTGAATTACTTTTGAATTACTTTGAATTAGTATTACTGTGTATAAAATTTACTATGGTTACCGACCCCTCGCCACACACTAATTACGAAGCGAGAGCATTACTCAAAGCGCCACAACGACATTGTCAAAAAAACGTACTAACGGGGACGATTATGAAACAGCAACTTCACTTTTTGATTTCTTTTTTAATTTATATCTTGAAAACTACGGAGCATTCGACAAAACACCAAGACACGTATATTTATTTTTGATCTCTAGAATCATCAAAAAAATCGGCATCCCAAATTTCGATGTACTGGATGTAGTGTCCCCTTGTTAATTATAAAAAAAAACCGCCCATTTAAAACCTATCGTTTATCATACCTACATCTAAATTAACGAGAAATAAAACAAATTAAACCAAACGTTATTGCACACAGGTTGAATTATTTTCCACACATATTTTAATAAATTTAATGTAAATGGTCACTCGCCGAAGCTTCAGAACGGTCTAAGTAATAAAATCAATCTTTGCACGTTTACTATTCGATAACAACACAACACATGCCACGCCAACTAATTTTAATACGAACCGATTAAATTATTTATACTATTTATAAGAAAAGAAAAACGATTGTTTAACCTTCACACGCGCATTGGGATCTAATGAATAATAAAATCGAAGAACTAAACGCTTGCAAGCCAGACACTTTACCGGCGATAGCAACGCCCGGGGGGGGGGGGGTGATAACGTGCAACTGTCGAGCTTCAGGTGAGTTCAAGTCAAGATTAACAATATACAAATTTCTTACATACTTTTATTTAAGAAATAAAATAAATACGTTATTTGAAATAAGTAGCTACGCATAGGTATCATAAAAAGATGAAAAATTGTTATTAAAGATCCATTATTATACCTACTTATTGTTCGCACAAAGACCCACGGCTATAAATTTTCAATTTTTATACGCTCCAAAAAATTTCCCGATTTTTAGAAAACGTCTATTTATAGCTACTCGTGCATAAGTCCATTTTTTCCGAACAAAAATCGGCTAAAAAATGGAGAGGTGGGCTTATATACGGGTCAAATATTTTTCAACTTTTAAATGCCGAAAATGTAACGCAATATCAGGTAAGTGAAGAAAATAAAGTAAAATAAACATAAAATCAACGTAACGTAGGTGATAACTCGCCAAGTGCCTCGATCGTTCGCATTTTTGATTTAATTATGATTCTCAAAAGTTAATTGTTCTTATACACGAGTTATTTTCGAAGATATTTCGTCGGAATATAAGGGGATGGACTTACACACGAGTACCTATATATGGTAATTTAGTTTTAATTATTTATCGATTTAATTTAAATTAACGTAAATTTTGCGCATCCGATAATGTTCAAGTAACCGGAAGGACATGCATGCATACATAAGAATAAATCTTATTTTGTATTATAATTATTGTATTTTATATCTAATATTTGTTATTACCTACATTACAGTCTTAGACTAAAATTTCAAGATTTTACAGCAAAATCGTCTTTCGCGACCAGTTTGACACAATCAAGTGTTTACCTACTCGTCCAAAATACATATCTAGTGTCAATTTGTAAGCACATAGTTAACAAACTATATTAAACGTAGTCCGGAAGTAGTTAGGAAAACAGCTTCAAATTAAAGGACAATATTCGTGTCTAACCATAATCCAAAATAATGGATACGCTGCCGCTTCAGAGAATAGTGGAAAATGTAATTCAAAGAATAGAGGTTGATCTTAGAAATAAAGAATAATGGTTCCCATTTGGTAACTACAATTTTTAAAACCTAAACATCATCATAATGGTTCGAAATATACTTTCACACTTTAGCAGAAACGTGGCTGGTTTATTTTTTTAACTGTCCCTTCGAATTTTAATAATAAACTATTACTATAAAAAAAACATAAAATTAAGACATTTTTCTTGACAGAATAAAATTGATCGTCGTTATAAAATAGACAATAACGCAATATTCTATCTACTGCACCGTATGCTTTTATACACATGGCCGGTTTTTATGGAATACACTTTACCTAGTTTTCAATATGTTTATTCGACTATAAACTAACTAAATAGGTCGATCGCTTTACGCTAACAGTATTTTAACTCCCACTTATTTTTCACTGTTCTATCGTCCATAGTAATATTGCCATGTTTTGTTGAAACACCCTGTATATGTATTCAGAAAGTACTAAACAAAATTGTTCGATACCACTCCCCACTGTGATAAAATAGCAGAATAATTCACATCTAATTGGATAATGTTATAACAAAAACAAATGCCTAAAGTTATTTTAACTTTTAGTAGATAATCAAAAAACAATAAATTGTAATTTTGCAAATTATTTGTTGAAAATGCTTTAAAAGTTTTACCTATTAGTTATGTCCATTATTCCATTATGATAACGTCATTGTGTTCTGGTAGCAGTTCGCCGTTAAGCAAAAATTTGTAATGAAAATCAAATTTTGTTCGACGTACACGGAAATACGCCTAAACTTCTGACCGATACCTAATTTAATTAACGCCACCTATAAAATTTACAGTTTAAAAAAAAATTGGAGGAAATAACTATTTCATCGACCACGACAATGCCATCATACTTGTCTAGTTTTCAACATCGACTGCCCGTTGCCAAGAAACGAAGAAAACAAAAAAGATCAATTTGATAAACAAGTTTTTTTTGTGTTGTAAAAACGTAAAAGAATAAAACATTTTTTCTTTGCGGAACCCTTTCCGTTTTTAAATGTGCAACACTTCGTTGCACGAGCGTATCCAACAATACTTTTCTTAAGTTTGTCACAACCAGCTTCGACTGAAAACTGGCCAAATTTTAATAAATTGCGTAAATTAATGTTATACGGGGCGGCGTAAGTAAGTTACAGTGGAATAAGGTGAATTTAAAACAAATTACTTAACCACGTCACTATGTATTTTTTTATTCGAAGCTCAAGTCTTGGGGAGCCTTGCATTTTAATATTCTTCAATTTGGTTTACTAAGAAAAACCTTGAAATTTTATAAACTTGGAGTCATTCGGTTATATCATTTACATTTAAAATTCGTGCCATGTATTTCACGAAAGCACACGTAGATAGATTAAGAATAGGCATAAATTTGGATCTATACATTTTCAGTAAACAGAAAAAAATATTGATGCAATAATTAAGGGTCGTTTACTCACAATAAATACGTGTGTTTACGTAAAATGACTAAACCCTATACGTATTGTGATGAGTCACTTACTAAACGCGTTACGTCACTACTCAAGTAACAACAAAATGCCTGAATTTAATTTTCAAATTACATTTGAAAAACCCGCCATATATAGGTGCGATTTTCATTTTTTTTAACAATTAAATTTAAAAATACACGTAGACTTACTTTGATGTCTGTAGAAGCAATAGGTCCGACTCCACCCCGGCCGGTTTATCCCGACGCACTGCAAAGTCGACAGTTCAAACGACGTTTTAAACGAAAAAGCGATTAAAATTAATTTTAAAATAACCCCGAAGGCACTTCGTACACAATTTATTAAAATAGTCTAGGAATCGAAAACATTAAAAGTGAATTAAACAGACACACCGATTCGTATTGACGAAACGAATTAATTATGTACATTTCGTACCTATAATGTCACTTCCCAAGGTGATTGCTTATAAAATCCCCTTCTAATAAATGTTATCTTACGAAGGAACGTTTTCAAGTCCAGACAAATAATATACGAGTCGTGGAAGCTGGCGTTATCGCACACGTGTTCAAGCGATAAACCACATTTGTTCCTACGTTTCTATTGTACTTAATTTTCATCATCGCCCACGTTTAGATAAGTTGTGTAAAACTTTTAAATATAAAATTCCAGAGATTAGTATTCGTATTTGCGATTTATAACATTAGTCCCCAAAATGTTAACCATTCTGTTACCGTGTTTGTCAAGTAGTAAATCTCGTATTGACTGTAAGGCCGTATATTAATATATAATCGTTAACATTTTCAGGCCAATTTTTATGTTTTTTTTTGTTTTGTTGCTCTTCGAACTATGGGGGAAGAATGCCTTTATGGGAACTGTAAAATATGGGAAAAAATATATTTCATTTTTCAATCGATGAGCATAAAAGTACGTTATTTGAATGTGTTAAAATGATTTAGAAACAGTGTGACATAAACGAAAATTGTTTATTTTAAATGCAGGATGGGGATATAAAAACAAATGAACTAAAATTTAATGCCGTTATTGAAAAATAAATAAAATGTTCAATTTCTCGCGTACAGTGTCAACTGTAGTTCGTCCTGTTGTTGGTTTTCGAAAACGAATAAAGATAAAACGGCTAAAACCAAAAATGTCCATTTTGATTTTACTATCTAATTCAAAACTTATTTATAACTTAGGAGTGAAATTTGGAAAACTTGCTTAGTTGGCGTCTTCATCATAAAAAAAGTACTTATTCCAATTTTTCAAATTTTAAAAACCATAATTTCCTTGTATCATGTCCTTCATGTCATCAAAATGAAATTTAGAAAAATCCCTTGTTAATAGGCGGTTACATCATAAAAAGAACAAATCCTCCAAATGTCACGTTTTTAGGACTAATGGTTGAAGTTGGGCGTTGATATGTCAGTCAGTCACGTTACATTTTTATATTTAAGATAACATATCACGTTAACTTCCTTTAACTATACAAGGTACAACATTTTAGAAATTAACGACTCGGAATTTAACGAAAATATCGTCACATGTAGCTTTTGCACCAATTTATACACACCTTGTATATATGTATACATAGATAGTACGTTTTAGTTTATTTACTTCATGTTAAAAGTTATATTAAAACAAAGAGATAAAATAATTAACATTATTTACTTTCGGTTCTTGCTTCACTGTATAAATAGAATTATTAAAAGCTGTAAATGTATTCAACTCTAGAGAATACATAAAACTTTGTAAAATGAAAAGCTCGGGTAAAATTACCTATTAACAAGAATATATATTAGCCCTACTACAGCTTTCTGGATTTTTACTCTTAATTTAAATTAAGTAATATCATTAATATTAAATGATTACAAAAATTCTGCAATTCAAAACGTTGCAAAATAGTTATTTTTTTTGTAACTTGTTACATATAGGTATAGGTATTGTTTAAATGCATTCTTTTATCCGTTTTATTTAATTAATAACTTAAAAACCTAACAATTAACATGTAGTGTAATTTGTAAAGTTAATTAGGCACTGCGCCGCAAAAAGTGACAAAATTTAAATTTTATTTTTTTTGTGTTAAAACTAAAGAGATATCAAATCTATTGAGAGAGCAAACGGCTTTGCCTTTTAATGGGCTTTAATACTGATTAATCTATTTTGTTATCTTCCCGCCGATTAAAATTTTTTTGAACATTTTTTTAATCACTTACTTTCAAAACGGCTCTTCTTATGCATAGAAACAAATTTTTAGTACCTCGTGAGGATAACTCGCATTGAGAAATATCTATGTTTCAAATTTTAATTTCCTATCGTCAACCGTTTTCGTTTTTAATTAGAAAAAAGAAGTTTCAATGTTGACTTTTAAGCGACTGTATAACTTTGATACCGTAAACTTTTGTGTATATACAGGTAAATTATGTTAAATCGTTCTATTTTGATTCAAAAAATATGTGGTGTCATTTTATACAGTCATTACAGATACACACCCAAGTAACAATTTTGCTTAAATAAATGTTGTCTAAAGCTTTTTATAAGACATTATTCAAGAAATAAGACTTGAATTTTCTTAGTATAAAGTATTATTCAGGGCTAATGCCAGTAAAAAGGGCGATTGGAATGCGGCTTGAACTGGTTTTTATTCAAGAATATGTTATAATACAAGAATATATGAATAAAGTTTTACATGAGGATGGTATACAAGGCTTATTCAAGTACAAAGTTCTTAGGTAATGAACTTGAGTAACACTTGATATAAGACTTATTTCAAAAGTTTGCGTAATCCAAAAATATTTTATATGAATAACATTGTAATCAAGTTCATTAGTTCAAACTCTATACAAGAAGACATATTACAAACAGAAAAAAATAATTTTTACAAATCAATTTGTCCAGGTTTTTTGTTTGAATTTACAACATTTCCCTTACTTACCCTATTACAATTTTTATTTAATTTTTATTTTTTTTGATTATTTACATATATTCCGTCAGCCAAAATTGTCTTTAATTCTTCGACAAATGGAATCAAATACAAGCACAGATCCGATGGCTTAGATTTTCCATAATATATTCCGATGACTAACGGTTTTTGTTTCGGTAATTCGGAAATATTGGCCAGGATGGGCTAAAACTCGTTTATGGCACTTTTAAATATTGGCAGTCCATCTATGTTTATATTTAATGATAGGCTATTATATTATAGGATTTATTTATAGGCTTAGATATTTTTGAGAATAAGTTTTCCAAACAAAACCGCAAAGCATTTTGCCAATATTCGCCATCACCCAATGGTATAATTTCGACCGTTTGAGGAGTTTCCATTAACGTGCGTGGATCTTGTGGCAACGCGTCTTTATCAAAACAATTATTAATAATTTTGAGCAACTCTTTTACTGCTGAGTGGTTAATGTTGAATGTTAGCGTCCAATGTCTTATATTCATGTGAAGATTTTGGCTCCTTTCATCTTCAGCCGCTGAACTGCTATCATCATCATATATGATGCGATTAATACTATTATCACTACTCTCATCATCTGCGTAAAATTCATAGGCACTTTGTCTGCAATCTTCAGGTGACTCATCGCTGACAACCCCTATAATATCAATAAATCATAGGTGCGAATTAAAGTATATATATATATATATATATATATATATATCTAGATATTGCCAGCAATACAATCGTCAATATATGCCTAACTTAGTTCAGTATCAATGGATACTAGTAATTGCTCTATGAAGATTATTCTAGAATATTTATAGCATTGGATACAAATGACAGTTTTATCATTGGATACTAGTTTCATTATTAGTTAGGCATTTATTTTGGACAATTGAGGTCATTGCTGGCAATAACCTCTTAGATACAAATTTGAAGTAGCAAAAGACGATGATTCTATAATCAAACTTGAAAACTGTTTATTTACCTTTCGGTAATGGTGGCCTGACCTTTTAATTTTTTTCCGTAATTTAAATGCGTCCATTTTTATCTGTAAATACTTTTTATACAATGTAAATTCGGAGGCAAGAAAAAGCGTTATACATACCTATATTTGATAACTATAATTCGCGCACGCGAATATAGTGTGTAAGTGCAACTTGCATAAAATATTATTTAAGTTATTTATTCTGGGAATTTTGTATAACACTTACAATTTTTCTTTATACGAGATTCAGCAACGCAAAATTAATAAAATTTGTATAACGCTTCTAAATATGATCTTGAAAAAACTTTAAGCAAGAAATTATTTAAGTTTTAGTTTATAAAAAGAACTTTTGAATAAGACTTAAGTGTTTTCCTTGAATAGAGGTTTAATTAGGTATTTGTACTTGAATAATGAATTTCTTGAATAGTTCTTAATTTTTCTTCCTTGTATACAAGTTTATACGTAAGTATTTTACCTACAAGAGTTTTTCAAACATATCCAAGGGTTTTACAAGGTTCTATTAAGTTGAGTTTGAATAATTATATTAGTCAAGTCTTTAACAAGGTCATTTCAAGCATAGCTTGTATAAGTCAACTTATTCAAGTATAATTGTTACTTGGGACACTGTATAGTATAATGATTTCAATAATATATAGGTACCTAACGTTAGAGTGTTATAACGTATACGATATATTTGACGTTTTTAAGATGGATAATGCGCAATCGTCCTGTATATTGTATAATTTTTAATACAGTGGTAATGTTTTATACCTACTTCCGATATGCACGTTATTTGTAAATTTCAATATAATGTTAATAATATTAAAAATTCAGTTTACAAAAATATATTATTTTCGTTTAAAATTCGACAGGGTTAAATCCTAGTTCACGACTAGTAATATTCTTTTATGGAGCTTGACTTATGACCGAGGCACAAACTGTCGATATTTTTCGGTCCCGAGACGTGCCAGAAAAACTTAGTACTTTTTATCTTAAATTATTTGTAGAGAAAAGAAAGTGTAAGTAAGAGCATCAAATATTTATAAAGTGTGTAAATCTAAAATCAGTAGAAGTAACACAAGCGCTTAAACTACCGCGGGCAAACTGTAAAGCCGAGGTCAAAGTATACATAATAAAGTCCTTACGTTCCGTTCGTGTGAGGTAAACCTTTATTCGATAGTTGTTCTTATACTTTGACAAATGTCCTATTTTCAATATAAAATATTTTATTCATAAACGTTGTTTTTTTTATCGATAAAAATAATTCACTATTCGTTTTTTCGTGATTGAAGCAAACTTGAAGCGCGTACGTAAAAAAAATTAATGTTAAGCGGTTAAATACATTAATTGGAGATTAGCTCGGAAGTTGTGTAAAGCTAAAAAATAAAGTGGCGCCTTAATCCTCAATAATTTCCTATCATTTGCTAATAAATCGAACTTTACGTTAATTTGTTTGCTCTTAAAGATAGCAGGTGTTCTGGTTAACGCTGTAAAGTTCGATTAAGGGCACAGTTTCAGTGAGATTGTAAGGAAGACTGATAACTAGCACTGTAACGTCTAAGAAGTCAATATACGCGAAAGGAAGTAAAAAGAGAATTGAAACGGAAATTGGGTGCTACGTGTGTTGCCATCGTGCGATCCATACGATCCCATGGACGCCGCTATCTTTTGCGAGATATGCTTCAGTTAACCTTTTAAACGACAACTGCTCGGAAAGATTCTTGTTCGGTGAATTGTTGACAATTAACATCATACTTTTATTAGTAGGTTAAAGTGGGAGGTAAAATAGTGACGTTAAATTTTATTCCGTAGTAAAACGTTTTCATTCATTCACCAGAAGCGAGTCCTTCAACGGAAATTTGTCGGTTTCGAAATAAGTTACTGACATCGATTATCAATTAAATAATGTTAATGATCGTTTACTTTCATATCGTCTTGATCTGTAACCTACATTTTTGTGAACTATTGGTAAAATGATAAAAGCAGAGAAATATTGTAATTGGATACTTATGCATGTGGGACAATTGTCAGGTCAAATAGACGATGTTCGAAAGGTTTTCTAGGTTTTTACTACTTTCTCAATTTATAAAAATCCAGAGAGAAAACGTACATGTCATATACCGCACCATAATACATATCCCGAGAATAGCTATTATGTCATCCAGTTATCGCATGTAAAGCGTTTTCAAAAGGCCGATACGAGAGGTCGGGCAATGTTTGCTTTGGAGACTTCTTGTCTACTCTTCTATTTCTATAAGCATGACCATCTCGTTATCTGTTCTCTCCATCCTTACGCTTTTATGTGGGGCATAGCTTCCGTAACAATATTCAAATATTCTTTAAATGTAACATTGCATTACTCGCATTTTTCTCGCTCACTAGACTCGTCCATGGTAACAATGTTGTCGACAACTCTAATAATTTGAATTATCACCTAATTTACATTAAAATATTGTTTTTAATATATAGTTGTTGATATAGTTCATTGTACGACATATCACTTTCTAAAAATTAAATCGAAGAGAAGCTTCCATTTTTTAGTAAAATTTAAATAAAGTATTGCGCGCAAAACCATTTATAAAGATGCTATTAAACGCAAGTACTTTATCATCGTTTAACACAAGCACGCTTTACAAATATACTACCTATAAAGCATTCATAATAGAAAAACACTTCAGTGCAGATATGGCTATATTATTTTTAAACAACTAACATCGATCGAACTACTTGTACTAAATTTATGTAATACCGTTAATTTCCTTGTAGTACATAGCAGCAATTGTTCATTAATGGTAATTTAAAAACGTTCGATTACGGCGTTTTTTTTCAATTTATCGTTTTTCTGTATAGAATACGATAATGTTTTAATAATATCGATGGCGTTTCGGCAGAACGTCGTAAACGACAAGAAGCAAATTTTACAGGTGCGTACATTTTGTGTCGTAGCTTTAGAAACTGCGTAAACCAATTCGGGGCACGTTCGTATCAAATAACGTATTTATTCTACGTGCGGTCATGGGTTTGTGTGAAAACCGGAATTGTATGGATACTATCCTTGAACGAGATACCATGACAAGTTATCGTAAGTGTTATACGTTTGTTGTTTTACGTCGCCACAAACGCAACTTCCGTACAGATAATTAAACGTATCGCAATCACGTTTCGTAATTACACCTCCTCGAGCGCTGGTATTTTTCCACGATTTTCGCACTTTGTTTTTTGAGGCGATGGCGATTGAACGTATCTAGACCGCCGCGATCTCGAAGGATGTAGTTATAGAAATCATTCTGTTTATATAACGATTTCCAACTGCGCACAAAGGCACTAAAACATAACTGTTGATTTAGCTTAAACAGTTCCCTTACCTATTCGAAATATAATTTATTGACTACAATAAAATACCCGTCCATTGTATTTACATCAGGTTCGTGTCGTACTTATAATTTTAGATTATTAAAAACCTTTCAAACGGATCCCTTTGTAGGAATACTTCCTGAAACATTTTCCTCAAAATTAATTATATTGCAAGAAGTTATACAAAAAGCGTCAACGATTTTTAAACTCAATTTCCTAATGAAAGTTAAAGTCGGATATTTCTGCGGTAACATTATTGCAACGATTAAGTAATTAAAATTTTCTTTAATTTAATGCGACTTTGTAGTTAGTAAAATTATTACCTATTGCTGACTTTTACAATATATAATATCAATAGCTGTTTATAATAATTTCCCGACGACTCGATTGAACTCTAAAAATATGTGGGAAATTGTTTTTAAAGTGAAGGAAGAGAACAAGTGCCACGAAGAGATGACGAAAGCGAAACCGTTTCTATTTCGACCTTATATGAACCCGGTAGACCCGTAGACCCATTACCAGCTAAGTGCCTAAAAATTATCCACGTATTACGTTATGTACAACGTTCCTGGTCCTCAAAAAAAAAATTGTTAGCTAAAATTTTCAATAAAAAATGTGTTTTAATTTTAAATATCAATCCATTATCTATGTCATTTTTAAGGAACAAATTAGTTTTTAAATAATCGCATTTTAAAGGAAAAATCGAAATGTAAATGTAATATCCAGGACGACAACAATAATTATAAAATAATTTAACGCGTTATTTATAATAGCATAAATAACGAATGTAAGTAGAATTTGATATAATGTGGTTTCAGGAACGTAGTATCATAAAATATGCCATCTGTTTTAAATAGCTAACTTCACGCTTAACGAGCAATTCGCCTCCATTATTTAGTACTTTTTTTCTTCTTATTGTCCTGCGTTAGGTAGGTGCAACAACTAGGTGGATACTTGAGACCGTACAATTTTTAATCTACTATAACATAATGAATATAATATATTCACTTTGCGCTCGAAAATTTTTAATTATCTTATAATTTAGGAGGATTTCCTTACTTTATTTTAGCTCGTTTGCAAATCCACATAAAAAGTTCATTATTGTTTTATGGGAAGATTAAAATTCTAGCGGCTTAGAAATTCTGTGCTCCCTTAAACACTATACAGATGATTTACAATTATTAAAGACTCACGTAATTTGTTTCCATGATTATATCTACCTACATAATTATTCGATACAATTTCATAAATACTCATTCATTCCGTACTTTATAAAAGTGTTACCGAGCTATAAAATTTATTATCAGTACCTATACTATTTAATAATAGTATGTTCTTCAACGAGCGTATAACGATAGTCATTATTCACGAAAATTATTATCGCACGAGTCGATGACGAGTGCCGTACTAATCGAGTTAATAATAACCATTATACGCGAGTAGAAGACTATAGCTTCTCTACAACTATTAAAAATACAGGATAACTACGAATTAATTCGTAAACTTCAAAGGACCTTACGGGTTTTTATAAGGAGCTGGACCCAACTGAAGATAGCAATGAACTATATAACGTTTGAAAGCTCTCAACGAGTACTACAACGTAGGTTCAAGCATAAGTCACGAAAACGGAGTACGACATTTTTATGAGCATTCAAATGTTTTATATCGGTTTTATCGGAATTCATGAACAAGTACTCATGTGTTATATATTATAAGTACGCTTCGAGATCTTTACGATGGTGTCAAATTCAACGTCCTAACTGGTGGTACAAGGGCACTTTTAATGCTTTAAATGGATTTTTGTCCGGGCTCAGCAACTTGTAAACAGTCTAGGTCACGCATACGTCGATAGACCCTCACGAGCCATATACCATTGGAAAGCGCGCTTCGAGATCTTTACGATGGTGTCAAATTCAACGTCCTAACTTGTGGTACAAGGGGACTTTTAATGCTTTAAATGAATTTTTATGCGGGCCCGGCAACTTGTAACCAGTCTAGGACACGCGTAGGTCGACGGATCCTCACGTGCCACACACCATTGGAAAGCGCGCTTCGAGATCTTTACGATGGTGTCAAATTCAACGTCCTAACTGATGGTACAAGGGCACTTTCAATGCTTTAAATGAATTTTTTGCCGCGCCCAGCATGAATGAAAATGAATTTATCACCATCGTAAAGATCTCGATGTGCGCTTTCCAGTGGTTTATGGTTCGTGAGGGTCCGTCGAGCGTATGCGTGTCTTTGAGAATTCAACGTTAACTGGTGGTCAAAAGGTCACATTTAAAGCATTAAAATGAATTTTTGTCGGCAGCAGATGAATGAAAATGAATTTATCACCATCGTAAAGATCTCGATGTGCGCTTTCCAGTGGTTTATGGTTCGTGAGGGTCCATCGACGGTATGCGTGTCTCTATGACTGAGATATACGTTGCTGGGCCCGGACAAAATCCATTTAAAGCATTAAAAGTGCCCTTGTACCACTAGTTAGGACGTTGAATTTGACACCATCGTAAAGATCTCGAAGCGCACTTTCCGATAATATGTAACACATGAGTACTTATTCATGAATTCTATCGATAAATGTCTTTAATTACAAAACCGATATAAAACATTTGAATGCTCATAAAAATGTTGTACTCCATTTTCGTGATTTATGCTTGGACCTATGTTGTAGTACTCTTTGAGAGCTTTCAAACGGTATATAGTTCACTGCTATCTTCAGTTGGGCCCAGCTCCTTATAAAAACCCGTAAGGTCCTTTACAATTTATTTTCACATTTGTATCAGACGCTGTACAGTTTTTCCTAGCGCCCCGGCCATTAGAGTCGGGAGAGAAAACTTTCCGACAAAAAAAGAAATGGTTTAAAAGGATCTACTTCCTAAAATTATTTTCAACAATACAGGGTGTCCCATTTTTGCTGTATAATTCGAAAATTAATTTTTCTAAACGGAACACCCTATATATCTACAGATATTCCGATGTATTTTTTTAACGTCTACATGAACATCTATTCACTTTTTAATTTTACGTCAGTGTTGCGAACTTATCAAGTTTTTTTTTCTAAAAATCTTCCGCAAGCAAGGTTTACTTCAAAAAAATCGTAGCGTCGTTGGTTTTTGAAGTCGAGAAAGAAGCGTTAGCAATAATGTTAGCACGGTTAAAGAGCAACATTTCGATAATGAGAAATTGGAATTTAGTGATACAGGGTGTTCACAAATAATGATAAACGTTCCAAGATTCAAAGCGTCATAACCAGGCCTTTTTTGTCACTTCTTTTTTGGGGGCACGCTAATTCTCGAAAGTTCTAAGTCCATAATTTTTTGTACCCCCTCTCTCCACCCCTTTCCACTGTTTTCCTTTGGGGCACTGCATGACGTACCAAAATGCGTGGTCATAACTATTTTTTTTTTCTTAATGAAACGACCGCTATTTTGTTATCCTATTAGATAGCATTTTTTCCCCTATTCAAGAGGGGAAAAGAGAGGTTAAAAATTACGTCGGAATACTTATAAATATATAAAACGTTCCATATAAAAAAAAATATTATAAATTATAAACGCAAAAAAAAAAATCCGTTAAACGCTAAATGACCTGCAAAATTTTTATAAACTAGATCTTTTTAAACCATGGAATTTTTATCAGAAAGTTTTTTCTCCATCTCCATCCTGTATATATGTAAATACATCATAGCATACTCAAATTATGTAGGTTTGCGGATTACGATTCAGATGACGTATTGACCTGTGATTGGTGAATTCGATTATTACACATTGTGAAATAACGAGTATCATTGTTATTCAACTGAAAGTACTATATGAATTACCTGTATTATTAAATAGACTTGAAGAAAAATAGATTAACCGCACGTTCTGCAACACCAACGTAACGATATTTCACTACGTATAACTATAACTTTGGCGAAATATAACTTTGAATGGGGAGCTATTTTAACCAATTGCTCCTAAAATCATTTTTAACCATAAAAGCGTCAAACTTTTTACTACCCGCAAACTTCGAGAGTATCGGAGTAGGTATTCTATTAAATTAAAAATGCCGAACTTCCACAAGTTTAAAGGTATATTACTACAATTTCGTTTTCAGTTTATTATTTAGTCTCTAATTTAACGAAACATTTAGCAACGTCCAAGAAACGTTTTAGAAAAACAGGAAAGGCCAGATAAAAACCAATAAAAATAATTTTAATCTCGTAAACTGTAATAAAGCATTATTAACAGTGACTAATGTGACATAATTGATGAACATACATAATGTCTCATAAACGTATTTACCTTCCTACGCTATTTCGTGCCTATAAACCGCCAACATTTCGTTTTTAGTCTAACTCTGAGTATTCTACGCTTCGCAAGTCCTTGAGAGGTAATTCGAAAATTATTAGTTTCATCACCACCTCTTGATTCGACCTAATTCAGGAAACTACGTTAAGTAAAACGTCAGTTTCTAGTTACAATCTGTTTCTAGTGGTGGTGCTTTTTATGTGCTAAGAAACCAATTAAAAGGAATTACGTTTATCGTGATATCGGGAAATAATGAATAATTCCTAGTAAATATATTAAAATAAGGATTTTGGCTTTACTATTTACATATTTGTGTGATTGTAGTAAGATTGACAATGAGAAGGGGGAAATGCAAGAGTCTTGGTGGAAGAGGAGGTCAAAAATGGAAAAAAAACTGACGATAATTTCAATCCTCGCACTGCTAATAATTATTATTTTAGTGATAGTGATCATTATATTCTTTACACGTAAGTATTATTTTATTCGAGTTGATTTTCTAAAATAATTTTTAACGATTAAATTAATTAATTTAAATTGATCGAGCGTAGTATAGAATCGAAACCAGTAGGTATACAAAAAGTACGATTACACGCAACATTTCAAATGAATTAGTTTTATTTTGGAACCTATCAAAATACAACGAGCCCGTATAATTTCCTGTTTACCGTGAGAATTAGATAATGAATTGCTAAATTAATTACTTCGTAGAGATATTAGGTTTCAAAAGTGACCTCTACTGATTTTAAGCGGTATTCGGAAAATTTATCGGCGATGCTTTGAAATATTGCAATTAATTTATAGGTCCATTAAAAGGACCATTTGTCACTGACATCGACCATTTTAATTGCGATTTAATTTTACCTATTTAAATGCAATTACGAAGTATTTATAAGTTTGCTTAAATATCTTTTTGAAAAACGTACCCACTACAGATTTACCTAAAATTAAAAGATTTATACAGAGCGAGTCAAAATTCACTCCCCAGCGCTCGGGTATGTATTCTACAATTAAAAATAAGACAAAAACCAAGAATACCAAAATCCAGAAAGCGAAACCGTTTACGAACAAATTTGAGAGCAAATATTAAATTTTCTGTAAGAAAAAAAAAGAAACAACCCAGCTAACAATTTTTAAATTTCGCGGCGGATTTCTGTTGGCACTACTCGTATATAAACGTCAATGTCAGGTTAAATAAAAAAGACAGCGACGTACTGCAGTAAATGATTAAATTAAACTAATAATATTTTAATGTAAACATGTTCAAAAGTAACATAAGTGGTAAAATACGTGAAACTGGACGTAATTATTTATATATGTAACGGCAGTTATAATAGTTCGTTACTCAAACAATTCAAAATTCCTTTCGCCTAATTTATCACCGCTACTGACTGCAAATGTTTTCATGTGATACCAATAGAAATCCACCGCGAAATTTAAAAATTGTTAGCTGGGAATTTTCTACTTATTAATCGAATCTGGTTGTCATTTGATTAACCGACCCGGAAGGTTCTTCGTTTATAATATTTCAAGTAGACTTTTTCGTATTTAAGTTTGTTACGATTAAACGAAAAATTACAGAATGTGAATTTTTCTTTTCGAAATTCCCCGAAAACGGCTTCGCTTACGATTTTTGGCTCATTTTTAATTGTAGATTACGCACCCCAGCGCTTTGACTCGCCCTGTATATGCCATTACACGTATGTATATCTGCCTATAGGCAATAAGGCAACCATTTGTCCAATAATAAAACCGGTAAAATTATTAACATTCGTGATGCTAATATATTTTTTGTACAATCAAAATAATAACTTTACTTGTGCATAATGTCGAACAAACGGCATTGGTAATTTTTTTTAAAACGCGCTATTCTGATTTTATTTAAAAGTACGCGGTGTTATTTTAAATAGGTGTTCGTGTATAACGCCGTGTTTACCTTAGCAAAAGCAATTTACAGCAAAAGCGTAACATACTCGTCACGACAAAAGTGGCGGTAAATGAACAAAAAACGCTTGAACCTCTCTTTTTAAAATATTTACGGGAAAATAAATCTGATATGAAAATTCACAGATTTCATGAGCTTGTTGCCTAAAGCTTGCGTTATTCCTACCTAACTGTTGGCAAAAAAAAATATTTAACCGATCTTGAATATAATTAACGTATTTTAGACGGATGTTTTATTCTGGCGGCACACAGTGGGGCGAGATACCGTAAAACGTGGCAGAAACTATTTTGATTTATGTAACTGTTTTAACTATTTGGTATACATTTAGATTGGGGATTTATTAGATTTATTTTTATTTAGATTTATATATTTAGATAAAGGGTTTAAAAAAGTTAAAATAAAAATACCCCGCAATAATTGTATCTTATAGAAAATATGATCTCGTGACATTAATTGTCACATATGTTGTAATTTAGGACCTGTTGAACAAAAAAATGTAGTAGGTAAAAAGTTATATAATGGTCAGTTTTTGAACTACAATCAAACATGAGCTGTGATGGGCGATTAGATATTGTTTGAGAACAATGTTTTTCGAACATTTCATAGTAAACCATTATTTTTATTGATCACAAGAGAAATGTGATAAATATTTTTTATACATATAAATTCATATATAGGGTGTCTCTGAATTTGGGTTTACTGAACTAAAAATTTCATCGCAGTAGCAAAAAATGTATTGCTTGTAGAATATTCGACTTATTTTGAAAACAAAGTTTATCAAGCAAAAAATTACATTTTTTATATAACGTACGTACTCAAAAAACTATCTAACTAAAAAAATCAAAAATATTACTGCTATTAAACTGTTCAAAAACTTTCGCAAAACGAACTCTTACAAAACCTTCGTAAATAATTTTAAAAATAAATTAATAATTGAATAAAAGATGGTCTAATAAAAGGAAACAGAGAAAACAGAAAATGTTTCTTCTTCTTCATTAAGTAAACTATTCAGGTATGTTTTTCTATTGTAATTAAACTATTCTAATCGTAAAATTAAAATAAAATTACAGTTACAATAGAAAAAAGTGTAGTTTAGTCGTCCGATGAAAAAGAAACACTTTCCGTTTCGTTTTCTTCGGGATACGATTCATCTGTATATCGAAAAATATTTGTTTCCCCGAGCATATATAAAATATCTGTATAAAATTGCTTCAACTTTTTTTGTGGGAAACTAAACAGTTTACTAATTCCGCGATTTTAGAACACCGACAAAAAACATGTAAAGTTTTTGAAGTTTTTCGGCTTTCTGCTTCTTCTATAATTGAAGATGAATAGGGAAGAATGAAAAGTTACTTTAAAATATTCGAAATATCGGTCGAAGTTTATTTCTGCCACGTTTTACGATATTTCGCCCCACTGTGCGGCACCACATTACCGAATTTTTTTCTACAAATTACCGAGAAAATTGTAAACAATCTTGTAAAGTGTATTGTTTTTTAACATTCAAAATCCTTTGATTTTGAGATTGTCATTTAGAAATTTGTCGCCAATTTCTCTAATGAGTACTATGGGTCGTCAATTTGCCTCTAAAATAATGATGAAATATGAGAAGGCACTTTGAAAACTACGTCGATTATTCATTATTTTCAAAATGTTTTCTGTTTAATTGAAGTTTTAGTTCCATAACGTTCATTAGTCTGTGAAGTTGTGGACGTACGAAAAAGCAAATTTTATAATCTATAGGTACCTACCTAACATTACTTTTAAAATTAATGGGAAAATTTAGTGTACTGGTGAAGGGGCGGGTACGGGGGTAGTGCGGGGTAGTAACATTATTATACACCACATAATTACCTACCTATGTAGTAGGGACTAAAAATTTTTATTGTTTGTATTTTCGTTTAGTGCAGTCGTGACTGTATTTACAAAATAAAAATCTTAAAGGTACGTAAATTAAGGTACCCACCGCGTTAATTTTCAATTGTGCGTTCATGATAATTCATGATCTTTAAAGAAACTGACCGTATCTATAATTTAAACATCACTACCGGTAATATTAATCTTTATTACCTAGCAACAAATTTATAGGTCAAATAACTCTTGTTGGATGTATGGTCGTTCAGATTCCCTCTAATTTTAATTGATTTAGCTAACGTGGCTTATTTAAATTACCGATCGTTTGAAGTAAGCGTAATATTGTAAATACGTTATGTTACAAACGTATAATTGCGATTCTACCGAAAACCAAACACTTTGCATTTTAAGTGCCTCCAGGGTAAACAAAAATTATAACGTAAGGTCCAAAAAATTATTGCACTCACCTTCATGTTGCCGACCAGTGCACCATATCGTGTCGATAACCTAAAACAATAACAATACAATTAATTGTAATCCATTTGTTGGTATTGTATTTTTTTTTTGAAAAATTAGACATTAGTAAATAATTTAGTTAAAGTTCAGTTACCTGGTAGTTCTAGCAAGTGCCTAACTTGCCCCCGCCCCCTGCCCTAATTCAAAAATGCAATATAAAATAGCGAATTTTTATATTTATTTATTTTTGATTTTTACATTTTTACGTTTTTGCGCCACAAACCTAGTTACGCTCGTGGCGGGCATGTATTTAATGTATTTCACGATACATTTAATACCTACCAATCGTAATTTTTACGACGTTTTTATGAGAGACGTTTAAAAAAAAACTTAAACAAAATTGCTCGTTGAAAGTCTCACATCAGTTATACTGGTGTACCTACCTATAGTTTTTATTATTTTATAAGTAACATCTGGTAGATATAATATACGCAAATTCGTATGTTTGACAGATGCGCCTTTACTTGTTATTCATGCCAAACCGTGTATGAATCGTAGCCAGAGAAAATATTCCAACTTTATGTAATGTTTGCATTTCTGCGAGACTGCCAACATTTTAGATTACGCCTACTTGGGTATTATGTTTTCTAAAAATTTTTAGGTGCCCTATATTGTTTATTTATTGAAAAAATATTTAGCACGTATTTTTCGCTTTTTACCTGTCGATATCTTACAACTTGCAAAAATTCGATTATATTTGAATGTAAATATTCACGTATTTAATATCTATTTAATATTTTGTTCTCACTGTGAAAATAGAACTTTGGTTTCTGCATTATTATTGAACGATTCTAAAATTAATTTCGACTGAATTATAAAACATTTATACGTAATTATTAAATCATTTTAAATGTAGGTACGTAACTTTTACCTAAGATGTTCAGAACTCCCCAAATTAGTCAAATACACCTTTTAAACATTTAAAGATATACAGGTACGTATTACATAAAAATGCTAACACTAAAGAAAAATAAGTAAATCGACGTTAATGATGATATTAAATCGGTAGACTTTTCTACTCGTGCCAAAGCAACTTTAAAGTTTTAAGTAGTAATTGTAATTTAACGTTTATGTAAACTTAATATTCGAATACAATCGCTACACTCTCGAAGAAAAATTCTATTTTTATCGCTCGATGGTTATTTTTTTTCTTTTATATCTTTCATAAATTCCTATGAAATAATTCATTAAATTAATTACGAAGGTCTTAAATTAAGTTCGTTAATTAAACATTGTTAAAAGCCCGACTTAATCAATTTACTACGTATAACGCATACGTTCTTACTCAGTAGGCAGCGTCCACTAAATTGTTCGTTTTTTTCTTTTTAAGGTTTCAACTTAGTAAACGAAGAAGATGTAAATTATTTAAGTAAAGGGTATACTAGAGTCGGAAGTCGACTCATTATTGCATAATTGTATAATAGAACGTAGTTTTTTAATATAAAACGTCTCGCTACCTCGTATATAAGTCATTAAAACGTAATTCAATTAAAGTTCTTCTAACTTTATTATATACGACGTTTCTTAACGACTTTTACGTTGCTCGAAAGTCACTTTTCTTAACTATCTACCTAGCCTGTTGTAATAAAATAATATCATTTAGTTATAACGATAATTTTATTATCTATAGGTACTCCGTCTACTTGTTTATCGCCAAGTTGCATTCAAACTACAAATCTACTATTAGAACATATGGACCAGGACGTTGATCCGTGCGAAGATTTTTATGAATTTAGCTGCGGGACGTTCCTAGATAACGTGCAATTAGACGAAGAACCGGCAAAATCGGTAGAAACGTTCATCTACGAAAAGATTAACGATCGAATTCGAGGAATAATCGAAGAACCTGAAGAAGACGACGATCCGAGGTCGATAAAAATGTCAAAAAAATTATACAATTCTTGTATGAATTTGAGCGCAATCGAGGAGAACGGTTTAAGATTGATAAAAGACTCGATGAGACAAATAGGTGGATGGCCAGCATTGGAAGGCTTAAATTGGAGGGAAAAGGATTTCGAATGGAAAACGGCCATATACAAATTAAGAGAACTTGGTTACGGCTATCAATTTTTTATAATGTTAAGAATTACGTCGGACAAAAATGAGCCGTCCAAAAGGATAATAGAGGTACCAAATAAATCGTTTAATAAATTATATTTAATGTTGCAATTTTTAGCTACAAGGTCCTTGGAATCCTCTATATCGAGCAACTCCTGAAGAAGAAGACGCATTCTATAATTTCGTAGTTAACATATCGACAATATTCGGGGTGGAGAGATTTAGGGCCCAAAATGAATTTAGAGATGTCGTTGATTTCATAAAATCGCTTCATGGGGTATTTTAAATCGTCGTATTTTTGATATTCCGCAAAATGTTAATAGTTGGCGTTTTAGAATTTGGACGAAGACAAGCGCGACGACGACGACAAGTATGATCCGTTAACGATATCAGAATTACAGTACAAATTCAGAGATATTCCTTGGTTAGAATATATTAATCGATTGCAGTTTCCAGCTCCGAATATTACATACGAACAAATCGTAAACGTTGCCGATACTCCGTATTTTCTGCGACTGCAGAACGCCTTGCGCAGAACAACAAAAAAGTAATTTAATAATAACCACAAATTGAATTAAAAATTATCGTATATCTATATTTTAGAGTTTTAGCTAACTACATCGCGTTGAAAACGATAATGGAACAAAGCGCTTATTTAACGCAAGACATAAACGATTTGATTTGGAAATACTATAGAAGGGTAAATGCGGACCGTAGCGTTCCACCGATACCGCCCAGACACGAATTTTGCGGTAATGTCGTAAACTACATGTAAGTAATAATATTATAAATTACAATTAAAAACAAATAAGTAAGTTGCATCTACACAACGATTTCCTTAACGTACGTCAGGTATACGATAAATCCTTAAACCCGATAATTGTCAACCCTTATAATATAAATTATTTTGGGAATACTTTGTTTTTTCGGTAAAGGTGACCGACACTTAATCGGCGACTCTCAAATTGCAGTCATGAATATTCCTATTAATTAGTCTGGAAAGTCTAAACCTCTTAATTTAAAACATATTTCCCTTATCAATATACGGTCGCTTATTACTAGGTTCCGAGAAAATTGCGTTTCAAATTTTAAGTTCGACCCTGTCCTTGCTCGATTTAAATTAAATTCACAATTCTAAAGAAGCAGGTAAAGAGCACGAATGACTCATTTTCAAGGTAAAACGAACAACAATACAGTTTATGAGTAAATAAAACGCATCTACATGCGGGATAGAAATCTGATCCCATTAAATTGTTATGATTAAGCCACGTATTCACTAGGGGACATGTGTTCCGCAACATTTGTCCCGCAACGTGTCCCCCGGAACATTGCGGGCCTTTGATCAGTTTTATTCTTGCGTTAGTAATAATATTAGAAACGGTCTTATTTTTGCTTACGAAATCTATTATGATAATGTCGATTTGTGCCAACATACAGGGTGTTTTCAAACATAGGATCTTATTTGAAAGGGGTGGTTTTACAGGACAAAAGATAACGTTAGACGTTAACATACCTTAATAAAAGTTGCATAATAACAAAGTTATGAAAGTTCCAAATTTTGGCACAAAACAGTTTTATAGTCACTGGTATCTAACTATTTATAATAAATGTTCAAAGTTAACACCGCGTACTTGAAGGCATAGTTGAGCTCGGCGTATCCATGAATCAGCATTCGTCGTTAAACCCACGCTTTGTCGAATTACTGCTGAAACTGCTTCTACACGGTTATGAAGATCGCGTATATTAACGACTTCTGTTACGACGAATACTAGTGACTTCATATGGCCCCATAAATAAAGATCTACAGGATTTAAATCTGGTACCATCGTGCATAAACCACATTCACATACGCACATCCAACGGAATGTCCTCTAAAAGTTCAGGGAGATTATTGCGCAAAAACAATAAGTAGTCAACACCTGTTAAGCGAGGTGGCAACATATAGGGACCAATAAGATGACTGTTGACAAGACCGGCCCAGACGTTCACGGAAAATCTTTGCTGGAAGTGCGTCCGACGTACAGCATGTCGATTATTGATACTCCAGATATGAGTATTGTGGGTGTTGTGTATTCCGTTGTTTGTAAATGTTGCTTCGTCGGTCACTAAGACAATTGAGGAGAAGTCAGAAATTACATCGTGGTGTCTTACAAACCATGAACAAAACTCAACGCGTCGAAGATGATCACCAGGTTGTAACGCGTGCACACGTTCTCTCGAGGTGCTCTTCACGCAATGTTCGCCATACAGTGGAATGTGAAACGTCTACTTGCCGAAAAATTTGGCAAGTACTGGTGGACGGGTTGTCATGCACCAGGTCTAATATTAACTCCTCGGTCTCTAACATTCGCCGGGCTCAACCACCACGTCCTCGATGTGGATGCAAGTCACGAGTCTCTCGACCACGTTGCGCGAGAACAATGAATTGTCGACGTGTAGGTGTCCGTGCAGCAGCCGCATTTTGCAATGCTTCTCCATAAATTAACAACATATCTACTAATTCATTATTTGAATAGTGATAGGCCATCGTGATTTTGAATTGCGTACACTCACAACCACCTCATAATATCTACTGTGTTGCAATAGGAGAAGTCAGGTATGGTAACTTGTCAACAATATGAAAAGTGCTGACAAATATGAAAAATAATACCCAGCGTCAGTTGGTCATTAACGCTAGACGTCATGCAAAATAAACAAATACAGATTTCCGTTATGCAGGTACCCAGCTGATGTATCAGAGTGCGCAAACATGTTCGAAATTATAACAGTCCATAACTTTTTTATTATTGAACTTTTAGTTAGGTGTTTTACTGTCTATTGCCATAGTTTGGTCTGTAAAACCACTCCTTAAAAATAAAATTACGAGTTTGGAAACACCCTGTATATATAACTATATTAATAGAAGTATTTCGCGTAATAAAAGTAAAAAAAGGTGGTGGGTGCAAAGGTACTATTTACTTAAATAGGAAAATAATGCAGATTTATTTATCTACTTCCGGAGCGAGGCAGGTGAACTGCATATTTGCAGATAGGTAAACCAAATATTGTGAGACAGCAATAAGTAAGTACCTACTAATTAGGACAAAATATGAAGTCATCGTAAATGCTGTTAGGAAAATAAATACAGCCACTTCTATAGCTTAATTTATGCGACAAGTTATTTACGACGATGTTGCAGTCCAAGTTCCCGCCGGTTTCAGACCAGGAACATTTCAGGGACAGAAAAAAATATGATCTGATGACATAATTGTAATACGGCAGGCAAATTCAATTTCTTTGAATTAATTACTCGGTAATTAGATCTGTCTCTTACATGATTCAAAGTATAAACGCCATATCTACAAGGTGATCAGAAATTGGTGGAATTTCGCCGAAAATCTCCCGGAGCGTATAGACCATTATTATCATTGTTATTCCTACGACGCCCCCTGCTTAAATATTTACCGTTAAGAAATAAAATTCAGTTTCTGTACCTAATACTGTTAGAATTTACTAAGTTTTGGTTTACGTTCGTAATAAATAAAAAAAAAAATGGTCTTGAAGAGTGGCCTTGAAAATAAGACCATTTTCATTATTATTACTAGCACAAGAATAAAACTAGTCAAAAGCCCGTGCGACATTCATTGTCGATTAATAATTGTTCTTGTTAGTATCCTTACGAATACTTGAATTAAATATGAGTGGAATAATATTCTAATATTTAAGATGACGTCAGTACAATTGCTGATAGGAGTAATCAATTTGTTGTACAGTCAAAAAAAAAATAGAAATGTCTTATGAAGGTTCGTATTTCAGTTGAAATTGTAACCCCGAGACAAGATTAGGGTTTTATCACCCTAGTTGCCCTAACTAACTATTGAGAAATGACAAACTTTATAATACCTATACTTTTACTTATATTTGACTTCATTAAATTTATGATATTGTAAAAACTGCTACCGATTTTAGAGTACTTATCGTTAGGGTCGATCTTTCCATCTCTTGATAAATTCATCTGATAGGCATTTAATGGTAAATACACAAGAATAAAACTAATCATGGTAAATACCTACCGGACAAAATCAAGAGATGGAAAGATCGGCCTTTACGGTCATTTAGTATTAAAAAATAGGGGTACGTGGATTATGTGGCTTTTAAGTCGGGAAACTTTTTTAACTTTGATTGTATCATTTCACTTAATACACTATTGTTACAAAATTTTCATGTATTAAGCCAAGAATTCGTTTTTCTAATAAAATTGTGAACAATATTATTATTGTGATTTATTTCGGAATATTACAATAAAACATCTGAGTCTACTACACACATGCAATATGCAACATTTGTGCCTATCGACAATTATCGATAGAAATTGAAATTGAAATAAATTGCGAAGGGTCTACGCTATCGGTCGTAAAAATTCAAGATAACGTTATATTTACCCAATAGTGGTCATTTTCGGTTAAACAAATTATATCACTGTTAAAAACAAATTTTACAGATTTTGCAGTTTATGTTAAAAAATAATAAAGCAATCATATGATTTGCTATTAACAATAAAATTTAAAAATAAAATCACCGTTATATTTCGGTTTAAACCAAAATTTTCCTTATTGTTATTATGTAAAACAGAAATTCCGGTTCATAATGAATTAATATAAAAGACACCATTACAAAATTATATTTTTCTACCTATCAAGTTTTAAAATTGTAGATAAGTACCGATCGTCCGGTATTAACAAATTTGATAAAAATACATCTTTTCGCAAAATACCGGTATTTTTAGTTTGTAAATGGAACTCACAAAATACTTAATATACATATAACAGAATTTTATAAGTTATAAATGCATTCAAAATGGATTTTACTCTTCTAAATCAGAAATAACATAGTAGGTGACCACAATTTTATTTAAAAACCGAGTTCTTGGCTTATTACATAAAAAATTCGCAACAGCGGTTGTAGCGAATCAAATGAAATAATACAATTAAAAATTAAAGAAATTTCCCGACTAAAAATCCGTATAATCCCCGTACCTTTGTTTTTTTAATAAGAAACTTGTGTAAAAATCGAACATTACGCGAGTAAATCGAATAAATAGGTAATTACAATTAATCTAAAACCAATAGCAGTTTTTAAAATATTAATAAAGTCGAATACAAAAGTAGGTAGGCATTTAAAGTTCGTCAGTTCTTAACGGGCGGCAAAGACAACGAGGGTCATGAAACCCTAGTTTTGTCTTGGGATGTCAATTCTAGCTCTAATACAAACTTCCTTAAGACATTTCGATTTTTTATTTATTCAGTTTTGGACAGCTTCTTCGAAATTTGACTCGCTGTGTTCGATGGCGTTAATAAACAACGCGAGAAATACCTATAAATACGCCATAAAACAAATAATTTATGATTGTTTTATCCCTGTGCACTCGTTTTCAAAGCAAAAACAGGTGAAATAACCCGAAAGTAAAGGTATGTTCTTTGAATGATCCGGGGACATGTTGCGGGACAAATGTCGCGGAACATGTCCACTAGCGAATACGTGGCTTTAGTGTCGACAGCGGGGCATCTGTACGCACGTTTAATTTATTTAATTGTACGGTAGGTTAGCGCAAATGTAAGTTTAAATTTTTTTGTAAAGGACCAGCCGATTGTGTGTCGTTCTCGCGGTAGCGTAAAGTTCTATCATGTCGTCGTTTGTGCATTTGATTTTGTGCTAAACCAGCGAACATTTTCTCGATTATTTCCAATGCAGAATAATTAGATTTATTAAACACAAAACAGGTCCGTATTGATTCCTATTATTTGATATAAATTTCAAACGAAATTATTAAAATTCAATAAACATACCTATACAGGGCGTTTTCAAACATAGGATCTTATTTGAAAGGGGTGGTTTTACAGGACAAATGATAACGTTAGACGTTAACATATCTTAATAAAAGTTGCATAATAACAAAGTTATGAATGTTCCAAATTTTGGCACAAAACAGTTTTATAGTCACTGGTACTAACTATTTATAATAAATGTTCAAAGTTAACACCGGGTACTTGAAGGCATAGTTGAGCTCGGCGTATCCATGAATCAGCATACGTCATTAAACCCACGCTTTGTCGAATTATTGCCGAAGCCGCTTCTACATGGTTATGAAGATCGCGTATATTAACGACTTCTGTTACGAATACTAGTGTCTTCATATGGCCCCATAAATAAAAATCTACCGGATATAAATTTGGTACTATCATGCATAAACCACATTCGCATACGCACATCCAATGGAATATCCTCTAAAAGTTCAGGGAGATTATTGCACAAAAACAATAAGTAGTTAGCACCTGTTAAGCGAAATGGCAGCACATAGGGACCAATAAGATGAGCGTTGACCAGACCGGTTCAGACGTTCACGGAAAATCTTTACTGGAAGTGCGTCCGACGTACAGCATGTGGATTATTGATACTCCAGATATGAGTATTGTGGGTGTTGTGTATTCCGTTGTTTGTAAACGTTGTTTCGTCGGGCACTAAGACAATTGAGGAGAAGTCAGAAATTACATCATGGTGTCTTACAAACCATGAACAAAACTCAACGTGTCAAAGATGATCACCAGGTTGTAACGCGTGCACACGTTGCACGTGGTGTGGATAGAAGTGCTCTTCACGCAATGTTCGCCATACAGTGGAATGTGAAACGTCTACTTGCCGAAAAATTTGGCGAGTACTGAGGACGGGTTATCATGCACCAGGTCTACTTGGAATTAGGTCTAATATTAATTAGACCTGGTGCATGACAACTCCTCGGCCTCTAACATTCGCCGGGCTCGACCAGGTCCTCCATCACGTCCTCGATGTGGATGCAAGTCACGAGTCTCTCGACCACGTTGCGCGAGAACAATGAATTGTCTACGTATAGGTAGGTGTCCGTGCAGCAGCCGCATTTTGCAATGCTTCTCCATAAATTAACAACATATCTACTAATTCATTATTTGAATAGTGATAAGCCATCGCGATTTTGGGTTGCCTACACTCACAACTACCTCATAATATCTACTGTGTTGCAATAGAGAGGTCAGGTATTGTAACTTGTCAACAGTATGAAAAGTGCTGACAAATATGAAAAATAATACCCAGCGTCAGTTGGTCATTAACGCTAGACGTCATGCAAAATAAACAAATACAGATTTCCGTTATGCAGGTACCCAGCTGATGTACCAGAGTGCCCAACATGTTCGGAATTATAACGGTTCATAACTTTTTTATTATCCAACTTTTAGTTAGGTGTTTTACCGTCTATCGCCATATTTTGGTCTGTAAAACCACCCCTTAAAAATAAGATCCTACGTTTGGAAACACCCTGTATAAGACGTTTATCGATTCGTTTAATGATCACGTCGACGATCATTTCGTCCCTTAAGAACTTACGAGTTATTTTTTAGTTACATCCAGTATAAGCGTAATTTATATGGTTTATTATAATATTCTGCCTTATAGATTTCCGTTAGCGCTACAAGCCGCTTACATAGAAAAGTTTTTTTCGAAAGACGCCAAAACCAAAGCGACAGAAATTTTACAGAACATAAAAGACCAATTTAAGGATGTTTTAAACAACTTGAGTTGGATGGACGACGAAACTCGCGCGATAGCAATTGAAAAACTCTCCAGTAGTAGGGATTACATGGCGTATCCCAACGAATTGTTAAATTTCGATAAAATCGAAGAAAGATATTTCGGGGTAATTTAAATTATCGATTTAATTTCCTCGAAATAAAATGCGTATTTAACTAAATATGATTTTAGTATCAAATGGAAGATGATAATTTCTTGGCGTCCATCTTAAACGCGAATTATTATGCGACTAATGCGAAATTTAGGAAACTACACGAACCCGTAGAGAAAGATGAGGAATTAAACGACGAATACGCCACATACGTAAACAGTTATTATTCCGTCACCGACAATACGATTAGTAATTTATTGTTGGTTGTCATCGTTGTAATATAAAATTACGTGTTGCTTTTTTTAGCCATCCCCGCTGGCATGTTACAAGATGTAATATACGACAAAGATAGACCGCAGTATTTAAATTACGGCGCGCTCGGTTCGACAATGGGCCATCAAGTATTTCACACGGCTTTCGAAGGAAAATCTTGCCAACAAGATTCTAAAAGTTACGATTGGTTATCTACCCAAACGATGTTGGCGTTTAATGAAAAATTATCGTGCGTGGCTATGCATTATGGAAAATACTTGGTCCCGGAAATTCAAGAACACGTAATTTATTCTACTTACGCACTTCGTATTTTTAATTCGCTCCTATTTCAGTTGAATTCGTCAAATACCAAAAAAGAAGATATTGCCGATATCGCCGGCGTAAAACTTGCTTACGAAGCCTACAACAATTGGGCGAATCGAAACGGACAAGAACAAAAACTGCCCGGATTTGATTATACGCCGAAACAACTATTTTGGATCGCAACGGCAATGCGCTACTGTTCAAAAGGGACTCCCGAAGCAATCGAAAGTTCGGTTGCCCATAGCTATCAATCTATTAAAAAGTATAGGGTTTTAGGTTCGTTAAGAAATTTGGAAGAGTTTGCCAAAGATTTTCAATGTCCTTCCGATTCTTATATGAATAACGAGAGCAAATGTGAAATATGGTAAAATTCGCGTTAAACGATCAGATAACGAACCAACCGTTGTATATATCACTGTAAAGTTGTTTTTATATTTATATATAAGCTTTCTACGTTGTTTTCAAATTAATTTTAGTTAAGGTATAGAAAACTGATACTTACATCTGTAATATCCAATAAACTGCAAATTATTTATCTTATTTTTAAGCTTATCTATTGTAAGTAATTGTAAAGTAATTTTAGTTTGTTTCTTTAATCGGTTAATAATATACCGATCTACATATATTTTGCGAACTGCGACATAAACGTAGTGGATAATACAATGTTACATACTTAGAATGTTAATTAAGCAGGATTGCTATTAAAGATGAAATAAAGTTTTTATGTTTTTACTTGCTTCAAAATAGTAATAGGTATTTTGTGCCGTTGTGACTACAAAATATGCGATGATGTTTTCGTCAACTTTTAAGTAATATCGTATAAATATATTATAGAAAAAGAAGGGAAAACAAAAAATAGAAGTAGGCATGCAAAATTAATATTACCATCGATACTTAACTACCTTGTTTATTTATTAAAGCAGCTCGCTGAAAACATTTCTACATAAAATCCTAACTGCAAATCGTAAACTCTTGTCTGTAATAAAAACATTAAAGAATATCTGAAACGTTATTATTTTTTTTAAAGAAAATCTTTCGGCGCAAGGACGTTATCATCGAGGACGATGTTTTTCTGGAATTGCCAATAATTTTAATAAACGATATGAAAACGAAAAAGTGCACGTTAAAAGTTATAAATATATTTATTCTATAGTTTGTTTTCTAATAGATAAAAAATATTAAAAACTAATAACAATATTATATTCATAACTACTTAACGATTACTTAACGAAACTTTATCTACTTCAAACGCCATCATTTTTAAAATTAATATCTACCTACCGACCACTTATTTATTTTAATCTAATTGTATGAAATTAAAATTGTAACATATGTGTGACTTAAATTATTTTACCTAGATTTCATTTAATTCAAAATACGTTTTGCCTTTAATGTTTTAGGAGAAATAATGTACGAGGCGTCCAACAATCTTAAACCTCGGTTGTTTTGTACGTCTAAAAATAAATACGCTTTTACATATTTATGGTTGAAAATCGACAAATTTGAGTTTTTCTTCAACAACTCGGGATTGTTATTTGACGAAATTCAAACGAACTTAATATTTGATGAATATATTGCAGGTGCGAAACACGCTTAACAAAAAAAAAGTGTAAACTCTCGTGATTGTTTTTTTGACAACGAAAAAGAACAAGTTTCCACACAAACAATAAATTATATTTGAGTACCTATACATATCAAATATGTGTAACTTAATTTAAATTTAAAAAAGAACGAAATACAGTTTTGCATCTCTAGAAATGGTTAAAAAATTAATGTCAAATTACAAAAACTGAAATAAAGATGACAAGTTTAACTTAATTAATAATAGCTGTGAATCGCGCTTATATTGTTAGTGATTTTATTTACGTTTTAAATTTTTGTGAGAAACGTAAAGATGAGGAGTATTAATACAAGTGATTAAAGTTAAAGGAAGTTACGACTATTTCTCGAAACAGATTGATCATCTACGTATAGTATTTTCATTTTTTAACGCCATATAAACATTATTTTTCACGATTTCGTTTAATACAATGTCTTTGTATTAAATTCAAAATATAATAGCTAATTATTATTAAATATAATATTAGTTCTGAATAAGATTTATTGTAAATAATTATCTGTATAAACCTATAAACAATATTTTTAATAATAACTACTGAAAAATTCGAAATGCCTTTTTATATACGTCTACGTATAAAACCTATTTCTATTAATACAATAAAAACAAATAGTTAGGTATAGCGACAAATCCGACAGGAAAGTTATGCAATTAATTATTAATGAAAATTTCTGTTACCGTTTTTCATAATAATTAGCGAAAATGCGTATTGGCGGTTTTAGGTTGCGAACCTTATACAAGTCCGACACGTCGAGTGCGATTATTACATGATTGATGTTTAATGACTTAATTAGTTCAGGAAATTAAATAATATTTTAACCTGTTGTCAGAAGTCGTCGACGGTTTAGTATAATAAAGGGGATATGCGAAAAAAATGACTCATTATTGTAAGTGATGTTATAACTCTTGTACTGCTAACTAACGTGAAGTAAATAATGAAGTCGATATTGTTTCTGTTGTTTTGCACAAATCTCTATATTTTACTGGAAACCAAGCGTTTAGGTCGTAAGTATTTCATTAACTTAACATTTAAATCGCCATAATAGCCATAATAGTGAATTTCACTCAAAATAGACATAAATATGCATTAATTTTAACGAGGACCAATAAAATACGTAATTAATCCCCATTTGTTTTACTCTATTATATTTTAAATTTCTTAATAGACAGATAGATGTATAATAAGTTTTAATTAGATGTTTTAAAATAATAAGAATAAAAACATATATTTTCAGTAGTACTTAATTTGTTTAATTGAAAGATCTACGCTTAGTCACGCTTACAATCAAAATGTCAATGATCGCTTAAAATTAAAATTGACATTATTACCAGAGTTATTTAAGATTTGTAATTACCAGATCATGCGAGGCACAAATTATTATTAAACGAATCAATTTATTTAAAATTTCAATAAAATAAAACCACGTACCTACAACGAATAGTTAAATACAATTACAAAAACGACCAGCTTTTGTTTTTCTAAATATTAAATTAAATTAGAAGATTAGTACTAAGAATAAACTCTTACCAAACGCCAATTTAATCCAATTGAAGAATGTATCTACTCCTACACCACTTTACGACAAAACCTTCCAATATTACATTTTTGATACTATATACGTATGCACTTTTTAGAGGTTCCTCTACCTAATTTGCAAACATTTAGTCATAAAAACGCCTCCTCTTCGAACAATAAATCAAATTATCTCAAACTAAAATGTCTGCCTACATTTCGCTCTAAGAAGATAGTAGTTTGATAAAATAGTGTGGCGAGAGTCGCAATGTTGCATTCTTAGTAAGTGTCTCTTTTTTTTAATTCGAAACAGATATGTTTAATTTCGTTAAAACTACAGTTACATACAAGATGCAGAGAAGGGAGTTGAAAAATCGTGGTGGAACAGGAGGTCTCAATTGGAAAAGGCGCTTGTGATTTTTGTTGCGGTAGCTTTGTTAATCATTATAATTTTGGCAATATTACTTATCGTATTCTTTACATGTAAGTTTCGTATTTATTTATAACGTTATATTTTTTAAATTGATACGTCTACCGAATGAGACATCTATTGGACATACGTATGTATTATAATTATGTATATATATGTAAATACATACAAATATTAGATTCCCTTACATTAGAATGATTTAATTATGCATACTATGATTTGTGAATGAATGCCAAATTGATTGAAACATTTGAAAGCCTCAAATCGTAATTAGTCCGGAGGATATTGACTTTCCGGCTTATTAGAATATTTACAAAATTATTATTTTTGTGGACGATCAATTAATTTTGTATCGCGCCATTAAATCTGAATTGAAGCCGTTTTCGATCTCGCCTCCGGCGTGTGTGCCCACATTGAATAATTAATAGGTAGTAAGTAGCGTAATGTTAAAGGGCAAATTTTCGATATTATTAAAATACCAACGAAAATAAATGGCGGTACGTTTTTATCAATTTTTTTTTAAGTAATTTACCCAAGGCGATTAATCGAAAACAAAACAAACGAATTAAGTAAATTAAACAAGCTATTGTGTAGTTTAATTAATATTATTTATGCATACTAAATAATTTTGAACTTTTGAAATTTTTGGTCGAGCAATCGTGCGTAGTACATACACACTATTGAAATGTGTCACTTTCCTGCCGATTCGTCCCGTATATTAATTATGTATATAAGCGTCGATAATGCAATTATTTTCATTTTATTGCAAATGCAAATTGATAAAACTTTTCGTTGTAGGTGTTACGTTCATTTGAGGTAACGGTGCGACTTAATTCCGCTTTTTGAAGATAGTTCGCTTACTAGTTAGTTTACGCAATATCACCTTTAAAAGCTAATTAATTAAATCTATTTAGTCGACCTCGAGGTCGTCATTTACATAATAGATAACTATATATTGTTATGAAAAGTTAGAGTTCATGCGGCGTTCTCGCTTCGTGCAAAAAAATCTTGTTACTATCATTATTTAATTGAACTAAAGCTCGACCACTGTAGGTTGAAAATGACGTCGTACAGATTTTATTAAACATTTTAATTTTCATTATCTCTCACCACTTGAAAGCACAAATATAAATATGTCTACCTAAAAATTAAATAAAGCAAAAGATCCTAAATATCTAATTTGGTAGGTCCTAGTCGAACATGTATATCTACGAGCTGCATACAGTCCGCAAACGAGATTAGCGAATATATCGATGAAGATGTAGATCCTTGCGACGATTTCTACGAATTCGCTTGCGGAAAATACCTGGAAAATTTAGATTTAGGCGATAGGCCGCATATGGGAACGGAAATGGTTTTTCGCGAACACTTCCACGATCGGATCCGTGGATTAATTGAGGAACCGCAAAATCCGAACGATACGAGATCGATGATAATGGCGAAAAAGCTTTACTCGGCCTGCATGAGTCCCGAAGCAGTGGAAAAAGGAGTACAATCTTTGAAGGCCACTCTCAGACAAATGGGCGGTTGGGCAGCTTTAGAAGGCGACGATTGGAAAGAAGAGTACTTCGATTGGAGATCGGCTACGTATAAATTAAGACAGTCGGGTTACAACGTGAACTTCTTAATTATACTGCGAGTGGTACCCGATGAAAACGAACCATCCAAACAAATATTGCAGGTAAGAATTGGACAATTCGTCGAACAACTAAGCGCTTCCGCTTAATTCATATGGAAACAATTGTTTTAGTTATCTAGTCCGTGGAATATGTTGGATTCCGTAACTGCGGAGGACGAAAAAATACATTACAATTACATGGTAGATTTAGCAGTCGCGTTTGGCGCAAATAGAGCTAGAGCAGAAGCCGATTATAAAGACGTTATTGATTTCATTAAATCGCTAGAAACGGTAAAAAGAGTTAAATACGAGAGCGATCATTTCGAAATGTAGAATTACCTTTTTCCAGACCGAACGGCAAGAAAAAGAACGCTTCACCATTTCTGAACTTCAATATAAATTTAGAGATATTCCGTGGTTAGAATATACTCAACAAACATTATTCCCAGTGCCAAATATTTACTACGATCAAATAATCGAAGTAACCGATATTCCGTACATCTTTCAGTTTCAAAATGTTTTACAGAACACGACGAAAAGGTAACTAACTATTTAATTAATACGATGCCGCTTATTGATAATTGTATTTTCAGAATTTTAAGCAATTATATCGTTTTTAAAATTATATTGGAACAAAGTACCATTTTAACTCCAGATATAGCGGAACTATTTTTTAATTACATAAAGGCGATTAACAAACTTAGCCCAAACACGTTTTTGATGCCTCCACGTCCTATATTCTGTTCGTCAACAGCTGGCAACATGTAACATCTACAAACTATTGTCGATTATTAAATAATTTGAAATACTTTTAGGTTTCCATTGGCAGTGCAATATGCATATACCGAAAAATATATTTCCGAAGACGCCGAAAGCGACACGGAGACCATGATTCAAAACATAATTAATCAGTTTAAAGATGAAATAAACGATTTGAAATGGATCGACGAGGAAACTAAAAGCAAAGCTTTAGAGCGGCTCGCTGAAATTAATAGTCACGTTTCCTCTTCAATTGACGCGTTTGATCCTGAAGTAGTAGATAATACATATATAGGGGTACGTTATGCGTCAACCGGTTTATAATACAAATTACATTGTTATAATTTTAGTATTACATGCAACAAGATAACTTTTTATCTTCGATTTTGAATGTTAATTATCACTTAACCAACGCGAAATTCCGACAATTGCATGAAAGCGACGAAGAGAAGAAACCGGTGACCGAATTGAAAACGGACGTCTTTTACAGAATTGACGATAATTCCATCAGTAATAATATATTGTTTTTAATCGTTTCCTTTTCACTTTTACATTAGCTTTTTTTTAGACGTTCCCAGTGCGGTTTTTCAAAGTATAATTTTTGACGAAAACCGGCCCGAATATCTAAATTACGGTGGACTAGGATCCTACATCGGAAGGGAAATAGCTCACGCCATTTTTGAAAGGGCTCCTTACTACCACGAATCTAGCTATTACGATTGGATGTCCAACGAGACTTCTTTAGAGTACAACAATAAATTATCTTGCGTCGAAGAACATTACTCGCAATACTTTGTTCCCGAAGTGCAAAAATTCGTATGTTATTAAATATGCAAAACTCGACACGTGCCTAACGTAAATTTTAATTTTTCAGGTGAACTCCTCAAACACAAAATACGAAGACATTTCCGATATTGTTGGTGTTCGACTTGCCTACGACGCCTACAATGAGTGGGCGGACAACAACGGGCCAGAACAAAAATTACCACAGTTAGGATACACTCCTAAACAGTTGTTTTGGATATCATCTGCTATTAGATATTGTTCTAAAAGCTCAGTGATGTCTATGGAGAGGGAAGTTTCTTACTTTCTCCGATCACCCCATAGATACCGAGTATTGGGAACGTTACGAAACTTGGAGGACTTCTCCAAAGATTTCAGTTGCGCAGAAGATTCTTACATGAATCCAAATGATAAATGCAACATTCTGTAATCGTATAAGTATTTTAGAATAAGAACTCGGTGATTTATGCTACCTAATGCTTAGTTACTCAATTGCTTCGATGATTATAAACAATCTAAGTTAAATCACACGTAATAAGACCGAAAAATATGTACGTATTTATTATTGCTGTATTATTGTACATAAATCTGGATTTTATAGGCATAATTTTCTAGATTATTATTTAAAAAAATTGAAAGTAACTACACTACATCAATGTACCGTACCTTTATAAGCTTAATTTTGCTATAATAAAGAAAATTCCACTTCGTCTTTAAATATACTTTTGCATTTGTGTCGTACATACCTATATATCTGCTTCACAACAGAGAGGAATTCGTAAATGAATCCCTTTGTTCGTAAAATTATTACTTCCTTTATTGTATCTTCAACGTTATTCGAATGATGATGTTATTACTTTAACGAAAATAATTTGTACAGAATTATATGCCTACGGTTTCAAAGCCAGAAACATCCAGTTATTATATTTGGGTAATCTAAATAATTCACATCTAACAATCAGCACAGTAGCGCACCCCCAAGACGTTCTAAAATTCATGCATGATTTATCACTAGAATTATTTACTTGTTAAATATACGGAATAATCAAACTTGTGTTTTTTTTCGAACCAATAAAATTCCAAGTGGCTTAATGTTTACATAATAACCTTACAATATCGAACAATTGTTTCAAATAACATTTTGGTAACAAGTTGGCACTTGAATCGTCCATATTTTCAAATTTTTACAAACGTACATTTTAAGCTTGAAGACGCGCAGAAACGTTTTTCAAAAAAATACCTACCTAAAATTTCCTGAAAAATTCAGATGGGTATTATCTCTATTTACAATTTTTTCCCATGTGTGTTATATTTTTGTGGATCATTATAAGATTATATTGAAGACCATTTCGTCTCTAGTTAATTATATTTGAAGATATTCGGCAAAAATTGTTTTTGTTTATTTAATAACATAGAATCTAGGGTAGACGATATTCCACAGATAGGGATCGCTATTAACTGTATATTATTTATTGATGAAATCTTGTTTAGCCCTCTAAGATGCAAGCATCTTATGGACAGCAATAAAATATGAAATTTATTTCATATGTGCTTTTTATAAAAAATTGTATGCTCGTCGAGTTCATTAAATAATAATGTCGATAAATTACTTTCGTATCATAAAATGCATGAAAATATAATTTTGATCTACCGATTAATGTTTGGAAATTATTATCAAACCTCTTCAATGAGAAAGGTACCTACAAAGACATCTAACAGTAAGTGAAAAATGGGGTAAGTTTATTTATTTATATACTAACAAGGGCAAAATTAAGTGGAATTTAAGTAACTAATATTAGACCTGGTGACGTGTGAATTTGAAAATGCGTCATGCGCATTGTCATTTATTTATATGCGAAAAATCGAAACATTTGCAATTGTGCGAATTTACAACGATTTTCTACATTTATTGCACATTGAAGCACTGGAACATGAAGAATAAACGTAATTAGTCGTTACATTAGATAAAACATAAAAAAAATTAAACTAGGTAGATAGGCACTTAAATTATGTTTTGTTTGTTAATGAGTTAATTTCCGAATAAATTAGAAAAAGAATTAGGTAATTCTTATTCTATATTAATTAAAATTCGGCGGCGCCGCACGTGATCCTACCTCAACGTGTTCCTGTTCGCGCATCTATTTTTTGCAGACGGCTTATTGTAATCTTTAACTCGATATGTCCATTGCATACAAATTTTGCTTTTTATAGCCCCTAATCTATTTCACGCACATTAATCCCTGCAAGGCATTTAATGGGTTAGCTATATAAAACAAAGTGTAATAAAAGCGTCGACATTTTAACAGCTCGTACTTCAATTTACAAGGTCTTTCATTTAGTACCTACGGGCAAGTTGTAGTGGACGTTGATTATTATTAATGGTGTAAATTTATAAATGAAAAACTGACTGTTTTAAGAATCATTATTATTCCTAACTTATGTCGGTTTATAACCATTAATGTTTTTTTTCAAATCGACGTTATTTGTAATTAAATCGGAATACATACATAAATTGAAAATAACGACATTATCTACAGATTTGTTAAACTTTTACTAAACTAATCGTAAGCCATTGAAATTGGACGTTTAAAGCATCTATTGTTTGCAATATTTTTCTTTCTCGGTTTAAATTGCAATATGCTCCTTTACGTGAGGAAAAACAACAGCTGTTGCTCTCGTTTTTATTGTGTAGTCTACTTATGTAATAAGGGAGACCGGGGGCGTATTGTTGCAATTTTCAATCTGCGATTGATTACATTTTTTTGAAAACGAATAAGAACATCTAGCTTTCACTAAATGAAAGACTAATCCTTTGCCCACATATAGCTTATCCAAACCTATATGGTATTCACGTTACCAACAAAAAGTTACTAGATTGTTTATTTGTAATTCGGTTTAAAGTTTGGAAAGTGATTTACTCGCTCACGTATTAGATAAGACTACAATTTATTAGAACTGTAAAAATACGAGGTACGAGGCGACAGCACTGTGTGAAACGTCATCATCTAGTAACCTTTTATTGATGACGTGATATCATATAAATTTGGATGAGCTATACTATATTATTTAAAAATTTAGAGGAATGTAGTATAATTTATCAAAAACAAATAAATTTTTCTTATATTGTAAATTATATCGATGTATCCCAAGACGGGGCTAGTTGTTACACATACGGGGCACTACAATAGGGCTTACATCGTATAAAAATCTAGAAATCAAGAAAAACAACTAAATTATTATAATACTTAAATTGCAGAGTCATAAAATTTTTCCGATTGAAGTACGTTTAGATTGTATTTCTAATGCAGCCCTTTCAAATGGCCTTCTGTCTTTTTGTGCCCTGTTGCAATGCGCAACAACTAATTCCAACTGTCGCCATTCCGTATTCTATAGAAGTAAAAAAATCAAACTAAACGTGGGAAAGTATATCTATATATAACTAAATAGCTAAATGTCGTAATGTATGAATAGAATGTTCGTTACTTGATTTTTGTCGTGTAACTAAAGCTTAAAGCTGAAAAAAATCTACCTAAAATCTAAGTAAAAACGCTCTTTCACTTGTTAAAATCGTTACATAGGTACACGCAAACGCCATATGACTCACATAGATTAGAACCTGTGTGGAAGGTGAGTAATTGATATTGTTGAAAGGGCGCTACTTCCGCTGATCGTGTCAAAAAATAAACTTCAACAACTAGCCCCGGTCTCCCCTAAATAAAATCTAAGTAGGTATATAAAATATTTTATTTAGGTCGTGTAATATATGGTAGTTTCTTGCGTAATATCATACAAGTACAGTCGGGTGGAAAATTATTGTCGCGACTCACGAACACTGATCGGAAAATACACGGATACAATTAACAAATCTACGAAAAGTACCTTGCGACGAGTGAGACGAATGACAAATACAAAGTTGAATTTTAAATATGCCGATCGTGATTTGTTCGTTGCGTCGTGCGTGTCCGCGCGCAATGTTCGCGATCGACGACATTAATTTTGCACCCCACTGTACCTACATAGTTAATACGTTAGTAATTATAAAAATTATTTTTGATTTTGCGTTATTCATACAGAAAAGAAAATTTATTTATAAGCTAAAAGTTGTATTAGGTTACATTTTTGAATCGATCAAAAGCAACTTTTACAAAGAATCGTATTTTTTAAAAATTTTTGAACAAAACTTCCAATTTATTCTCAAGACGTCGAATTATTAAAAAGTGAAATACGGCGCCGGCGCGGCGTACACAAATTTATCTTTTATAAGTGCCTACTTATAAGTAATAAATTACAAAAAACCACTTATTGTTATCTTAATTATTAAATCTGCTTTTAATTTTCTTCGCGGCGTTATTTTTAAGCGCTTTGGGCATGGAGTAGACTGTACACTAGTTATCTGTGTAAATAAGATATTAAATAAAAATACAGTGCGTAAATGCAATCTTTTAAATACATTAAGGCCCGTGTTAAACGTTAACTACGTCTATTGCGGCGAGAAGAATCTAATGTCTAATTTAAAAAAATTAATTGGCGCGTAATTGAAAAAGTTAACTTTTTACCTAAATATCGCAAAAATCCTGCACAATCATATGAAGCAAATCGAGTTGGGGTAAGAGAAATGGTTTGGCAAACATTGCTGTTGTATTGACATCGATACTCATTTATCATTTAAACCAGTTTACAGCCCGTATTAGCACCGTGTAAATTATTTTTATGGACCACGTTCTAATTGCATAAATAAATGCCTATAGTGTTACAATCGACTGCAATTATTTGTTATCTTTAACGGAAAAAATGTTGTCGATTTTAAATCTCCAAATTTCGGCCATCCAGATTTTAATGTCTCAGTTACGAACGCAATTGTCCTCGTTTTAATACGGGGTTCGTAGCAATGATCGATATAACCAATTAACATTATGTGTGCCTATTCATTGTAATGGCATTACATTGTGCAGCTTTGAGGGTTTGAAAATACTGCGACGATAATCCGTCCAAGTATTTGGCGATTGGAAAAATGATTTAAGGACGCGGTAAATTAATTTGAGCATGCGCGTCATAGGCCATTAAATAAAAATATTTTTGTATAAAAATATCCTGTCGACTTTAGAAAAATTTTAATAAGGTTAATTTTATGACGTGCAACTCGACCGTAAAAGTGGCGCAAATTATACGATTTTAGGAATTTGACATCGGTACCCCGAGACTCTTCTTCTTTTATCGCCTTATCCGTTTCGGACGTGGCTGTCATGATGGCCGCATGAACTTTACTAACTATATTACGAAATAATTATATCGTAATCATCGCAAACCATTGCCTTAAATACTTTAGCTGCGATATTCTGTGTCGCCTTACTTGGTCGATATATTCGGCAGTTTCCTTTTCTCTAACTATAACGGCTATTATATTATTTACGCCCATGCTTCTAAATAGCACGTTATTTGATTTGCGTTTCATTGTGATATTAGACTCGAAATTAGAGATGTAAGTTGTGTAAAAGTCTTTCAAATATATATTTTAATTTGTTGATCAACAGATAGATGCAACAATTACTTTATTATATTACAGGGAGGGCCAACCTGAGGCTCGCGAGCCATATGCGGCTCTTTGAAGGATTATTTGTGGCTCTCGATAAATGTACCCGAGTTCTCTTTTCATTTTTGTGCTATTATATTTAATAAATATAATTTCTGTAAAAAAAATTTTTTTAATACCTTTTTTGCATACCTTTTAAATACATATTTAATTGCGGCTCGCGAAAAATTTCAAATTTTGAAAAATGGCTCGGACTATCAAGGAGCTTGGCCACCCCTGTTATATTATATAAATGAACGATATTCAGATATTATTTCAAAGTTGGTATTATTTCAAGTCATTTCAACATTAGTAAATAACAAAAATAAATAAATACATAACGGCGCTTGTTTAATATAATTAGAAAGCGAGTATACGCGTTAACGTTTTTGTCGCTTTCAGGGGTCCATAAAAACTCGTAAAAAAAATCGAAATTGTGCTCTTCAAAAAAATTGACATGTAATATACTCATGTCGTATCATTTTAAATTGCTGCCTTGTATACCCACCCTAAATTGGAACTCAAGTTGAATCCTAATCTGACAATATAAAACTTCAAATTTAAATATAGGTACTTAATCAAATTTTATTAGATATACATACATGTAACGACCTATACGTCGTATTTTAGTGACTACAAAAAAAATAGAAATTTGTGGCATAGTTATTAGTAGGTGATTAAATTGCGAACGTATAATTTCGCTTTATAGAGCATTAATAAATAAAAACATTTATGAGTGTTTTTAGTGTAAATTTGTTTATTTGTTGATAATAATATATAATACTTATTTTCAATTTCGTGGGAGTAAAAGTAATTAACCAGTTAAAAAAAATGTTTAAATACAATTTATTTACTATTCATTTGAACACTACAAACGCTACACAATTTAAGTAACTTTAATAATTGTTAATAATATGTATCCCGTCAGGAAAATATTGCTTTAGTTAGTAATTCAGGTGCAAACAATAGTTAAAAGCAAACCTTTTAAAGCGGTTTATTTACAGCTGACACTTTTTGTGACATCTAACAAAAGTAAGTGCCATAATGCCAAATGGCATTTGCTTATTTCTCTTTGAACGACTTCATTATGGATAATTAACCTTCTTTTAATTAAATTTACCAGGACTATCGACTTCAATCGCAGCAACATTGAATATTTAATTAAGACCAAACAAGTGCAACAGAACAGTACATAGTAGTACATGTGCTTGCTTGTTTAATTAAATTTTCGTCATAAAAGGCGATGCAGTTCAATTCTTAAACGAATTTTCACTTTGCAATTACATTTATAATTAGTAGATAAATAAATATTAGAGCTTTCTATTGAATTTACAAAAACGTCATTATGCGAAAATAATTGCCAACATAAAAGATTCAACAGAATTTATGAATTTTCTACTAAACAGAACCTACGAGTAATTGCTATTTAATACTTAATTAAATATTAATTTGTTTTAACTGGATAATAACTAAAAATTGCCATATCGTTCTGTAGCATTTGACTATGATTTTTTAAAGAATCTAGACGCGACTAACAAGGAAGGTTAGGCAGGTGGAAATCTCAAAAAATTTTGAAACTTTGCGGGATTGTAAAATTAGTCGACATTAATCCAGAGCCGTATTCCGTTCGTACTCTTACGGGTGAAAGACGCCCTTTAAAATTGGAAATGTTTTCGATTTTGCTTATTATCTGTGAAACAACACGAGCTATCGCCAACAAACTGTATATTTTTGTAAATGACTGTTCAAGACTTACATTATGATACAAAAATTAGGGGTGAAAATTTTAAGGGATGGTACCGTACGTCCGATGCGGACTAGTGGACGCTTAGCGTAACAATGCTGCCACTGCGACGGACACTTGTCTGTAAGACAAGACACTTGACTATAAGAAAAAAATTAGAAAATTCTAAATTTTTCTTTGTATTTTCTACCTTTTTCTCGTTATCGTTTTTCCTATATCGCCAATTTCCATTATAGATTCTTCCGTTGACTGCGAACTTATATTATTACATACATATGCCTACGTAACGTAAAATTTCGTTCGCGAAATTGAACCGTCGAATATTTGAGGGGAGCCCTAACCAAGACCCTAACCGAGTCCCTATCCAAGAGCCTAACCAAGCTCGATTTCCAGAGAATTTGTGTTAGAGCTTAAAGGTCCATGTATTTACACTTTATAAATACATGGATAGTTATTCGACAAAGAAAGATCCTACCTTTCCTCGTCGTATTAATCCTTTTAAGAAACACAACACAATACACAACAAACAAGCACTACCAATCTGTACCACTGACGCGAAAGATCTGAAGCGGTTTTGCCGGAATTCTATATATAAATGCAATGGATACTAGGAAATCTCACTTTTATTTTAAAAACTTTCAATTCTTTGTTTGCACTTCGATAAGCTATGAAAGTAGTCGGTGCACATTTTTTATTAGTTGCTTTGTATTTTATCGGCCGCATAAAAATGCGATGAATCTCTAATTTGGTTTATGGTTCGTAATAGTGAAATTTTCGGTGCTTAAATAATTTTTAAATTAAAAATAGAGTAAATTTATAATTCTGGGCTATAAAGGCAGTAGATAATGATTATTCAAATAATTTTACTGCATAAAAAATTCATAAAAGTATATATTTTAAAATATTTTGATCATTATCTGCTAATTTTTTTTATCAAACTCCACTACTACTCCTGTAATAGTCCAAGTTCCCATCACACAAAAACCTACGTCATAACACTACTAAAATTTTCTTAGTGTGTTTAAGAGATAATATGGTGGAAAATATCCAACCGGTGGCAGACAATTGAATTTTTGTTTTTATCGTTTTTGATAAACTTGATACTTGAGACTTTAGAGAAATATCAATTATTTAGAATTATTGTGATCTGCCTCACAAACGTTCGCCCTCTTAAACCGCAAAAGAGCACGAAAGGAATACGGCTCTCGATTAGGGTTGACTAGTACTACAATCCTGCAACGTTTAAATTTTTCTGAGATTTCCACCCGCCTAACCTTCCTTGTAAGTATAAAATATAGACGAGTATATTTTGTTTAATTTTTAAATCAATTTATAGTCCAAGAGAATTAATAAAAATCGACTAAAATAAAGAAAACATTGCGATATTAAAAATTATTGTTTTTAATGTGTTCGTCTGTACGTACATTTTGAAAATTCGATGAGTCCAAAGGTAAATGCATTCCGGAAAGGTTTAAAAAGAGGACACACGTAAAGATTGACTCTTCTAACGTTGTGCTTCAAGCGTTCACGCCTGGCTATTAATGTTTTGGCTCTTAGAAGCCGAATTAACACGAAGACGCCTCAAAGAAATATTATGAGAACTTGTCAAAATTATTGTCGGACCTTATGGGTTCGTATATAGAGCTGGGCCCAACTGAAGATACCGGTGAATCGTATACCATTCGAAAGCTCTCATCGAGTACTATAACAGTTTCCCTAACAAAATAAGCGAAAGTCACATTTTTAGGAGCTTTCAAATGTTTTATATAGACTTTGTCAATAGAATACATGAATAAACTCTCGTGAGTCATATACCGTACGAAAGCACGCTTCGAGATCTACAAGATGGTGTCAAATTCAACGACCTACACTTCGTCCAAACCTATATGCAATCCACGTCATCAGTAAAAGGTTACTTATGACGTTTCACACAGCACTGTCACCTCGTACCTCGTATTTTGACAGTTCTAATAAGTTGCAGTCTTTCTTTATACCATCTAATATGCGCGCAGGTAAATCATCTATAGAATATGTCACTTTCCAAACTTTAAACTGAATTACAAATAAACAATCTAGTAACTTTTTTTTGATGACGTAAATTGCATATAGGTTTGGATAGGCCATAGCTATTACACACGCAGTACTACATTTTTATTGCTTTGAAAGTATTTTTATGTGCTCAGATATTTGTCAACCATTTAGGGCACGAATGTGTGGAGGGATCCCCGTGAGTCATATACCACTAAAAAGTGCGCTTTGAAATCTACATGGTGGTGCAAAATTGAATGACCTAGCTGCTGGCACGGGTACATTTTTATTAAGTGTATGTAACAAAACAACATATACTCTCGCCAGCGGCTAGGTCATCGAGTTTGGTACCATCATGTAGATTTCGAAACGCGCTTTTCAGTGGCATACGACTCATGAGGGTTGCATGACTACTGCACAAGGGTTGACTATTTGCATTGCATTAATCGTTTAACAAGAAGCTTGTGATTAAAAATCATACTCATAACTTTACGTTTATTGTCAAATAAAGCCATCTAGGTACTAGTTAGGCACTTTTTTTGAGTTTTATTTTAAATTTATTTGTTTTTTCTTAATTCGTGTTGGTATCTTATTTAAAATGTTTTTTTAATTATATAAGCCCTGTTTCGCAAATGTTTATAGTTAAGTTAATGTTATTTATTTGTAACAAATTATGAATTGAAAATGAATTGGTAAATATACTTACATACGTATTGTATATACAATCAGCAAAAGTCAGTGTAGGGAGTGGTTTGCCCATTTTAAATCAGGTGATACCAGCTTGGAGGATAAGCCACGAAGAGGTCGGCCATCGGATTTCGACGATCAGGCTCTTCTGGCAGCCGTGGAAGAGGACGAGAGCCTGACAACACGAACGCTGGCTGAAGACTTCAATGTCAATCAATCCACGGTCGTTCGTCGCCTCAAAAAGTATGGAAAATCACTGGATGGGTCCCCCACGAGCTCTCCGACAACAACAGAGCCGATCGCGTTCGAATTTTCACCGAGTTACTGCAGCGAAACGAACAAACACCATTTTTGAAGAATCTTGTCACTGGGGATGAGTCATGGCTTCTCTTCAAAAACGTCAAAAGAAAGAAGGCTTGCGTTTCGCCAGGTGTTTCCCAAAGGAATACCGAAACATGTCCACTGTAAGAAGGCTATGTGGTGTGTGTGGTGGGACAGAAGCGGAATCATCCATTGGGAGGTCATTTCAAATGGCATTTGTTATTGGTTTAACGACGCGGATGAACGACAACAATGGCGAATCCCAGACAAAAACGGCAAGCGGCAGTTCAACATCAACAGCGACGTCTACCTGGCTCAGCTTGATCGCCTTCACGCTGCAATCGAGGCAAAAAGACCGCGCAAAAAGAACCATATCGTCTTCCACCACGATAACGCACGTCCTCATGTTGAACGCCGCGTCGTCGAATTTATCGCCAATAAAGGCTGGGATCTGCTTCCACATCCGCCATATTCACCGACCGAAGCACCTACGGACTATCACGTCAACCGCTCTTTGAAAAACTGGCAAATGAATAAGATTTACGACGATTTGGATGACTTGGTGGCCGATGTCAAAGCGTGGATCGCCTCTAAGAATCGTGTCTTATTCGCTCGTGGAATCGACCGTCTGCCAAGCAAATGCGAAGCAGTAATTGAAGTAGACGGTGACTACGCTCCCGAATAATCGTTTAAACATGTTTTTGTCAAATATTGTTATTGATTTTGTTAAATAAAATTTGTTGAAAAACGCCGGATAATTATGCATCAACCCAATATATCATTTTGTTAAATTTCCTAAACAAAAATTATTGAATAATTACTTATGTCATTTAGATAATAAATATTCTTACAGTTTTTAACGTAATTTCATTAAATTCGCATTTAATTAAATATAAATAAATAAATTCCCAAATAATTTTAACGCGTCATACATGAAATAACGTTATGGTACGTAGTGGTTAGTCCAAGTCTGCTTAAGAAAAGAAGCGGTTAAATATTCCGCGGACTTTTAAAAGTTTATAGGTACTTTGTTGCATACTAATCTTCAACTGGTAATTAAACTTAAAAGCACTTTTGAAAACAACGCAAGTCCAACAAATACTATTAATTTGCCTAGTTAAATCAATAAGAAATTCAATTTAGATCAACTTGAGCATAACAATGGAAAAGGAAAAGAACAGCGTTTTATAATTCGCTCGGATATCAAACAATAAGCCGATTATCCGCTCTCCGAGCGAGATCTAACTAATAAAGTTTTCAGTTTTAAATCAAAAGTTTCATTAAAGAAATTGAAACGCATAAGTGCAATATAAGTGGTTCTGGAATTGTTTGCCTTCTCAACTGATGAAACCATCTGCTTTAAGAAAAATCTCTCAAGTGGCGCAGCTGCTTGATATTCATAATAAATTTTGTCGACAAGAAAAGTAGTGCAAAAACTAAATCTTGAATAACCCAGTTAACATTTATTAGTGTGCCGTATCTTTCGAGAATATCAATAAATAATTCTGAGTGGACAACCAGAATTTTATCTTTAAATTGGATGCGGAGGGTACCGTAGAATTATTAACCTCGTTTACTCGAGGATCTCAAACATATTTTATACTTTAAAATATATTTTAAGGACTTTCGTGTTGGTTATCATATCAATTTGCAGTTTTCTATATAATCTGTGTATATATTTATCGAACTCGTCCTCGATCGTTTGTTCTCCTACGTATTCGAAGCCGTTCATGAAGAAAATCTTGAAAAATTACATACCGTTTGCAGTATTGAAGTACGCCATTTCATTATAAAATTCCGCACAATAATCTCGCGAATAAATAAAATACATTCGATTAAATTTTTACCGGAAGCCACGTTATACGTTTAATCGTCGAAATTATTCGGTATTTCATTTTACATCAATAATTAACAAACAATCTTTTATTCGAAAAGAAATAAATGCGAACGCTCGCTTATTTTTCCACAAATGACTAAAGTTAACTGAAAACCATTTCGTTCTGATTTACCTAGCGCAACTTCGAAGACTGCTCACGTTAAGAATCTTAATTCGTTTCCGCCGATTATTTCTTGAAATTAATTTTTGTTCTATCGAGAAAATGTAAGAGCTGTCTTCAAAACCATACAATGAAAGTTAATTATCATGCATAATCGTAAGCTTAACGATCCTAAAATCAATTTTGTTTAATAGTCCGCTTCTCGTATTTATTCCAACGTTCTATAAAATTCAATTACGGTTTCAAACTATGTTAGTAATAAGGAACAAGGCGAGGTCGTCCCGATCAGAATCGAGCTTTCAATTAAATAACTCTCAAAATCCACATATTGTCATCGTTTCTTACAAAAAGGACATTTCTTTTCAAAATATACAATTAATGAAAAGACAGCAGGCTGTTGCGCGCAGATTTTGATAAGCAATTTACTGTTGTATGATAGTTTAGGTACTTTATGGGTATTTAAAAGAAAATATCGATGATCTGTTTATAATTTAAAACAACTGAACGTATACAGTGTGTCTCCGGATTGATTTTGCGATAAGTGTAGTAAATGACAAATAATTTTGCAGTTTTTAAATGATATTCAGGCCCTGCTTGATCCAAAACTAAGATATGCCGTGAAAAAAGTTGAAATATTCCTATACAAGGTGTTTATTAAAACGTATTCAATAATTAACTAATAATTAAGGCGATTAATATTGAAGATACGATAAAATATAACTAAAAGAAGTTGTTCAAAAGTAAAAGTTATGTCACTATACAAAGTTTCGGAAAAGTCACCCAACTTTGATAAATAGGTGAAACTGCGACGTAGAATAAAAACGGCATCGGTCGTCGAACGACTCTTTCCTTTAATTTTACGCGAAAACGTTATTTAAATCGAACATTTTAAATTGGAGGTTAGTTGAAAAAAGTGAAATATTAAAAATTAAACGGCATTTTACTTTTTAATCGCAATTAACAATTTAAATGGCTGCAAATAAAAACTTATTCAAAAATACCCCCCTCCCCCGCCTAAACAACGACATAATTCTACCCTTCTTCTAAATTCTTGGCAACACCTTTGAATTTCTGCAAGAGGTGAAGCTCTGATCGCATTGATAATTTTGTTTTTTTAATGTTTTAAATTTTTAAAACATTAATTTGCCCTCATTAGTAAGTAAATGACTAATGTCAACGATTATACTTATGTATTTATATCAATATGTATTATAAAAAGACGAAACGGTTATTAAAAATCCATTACGAATATTATATTTGTTCGCATACAGACTCACGTCAGCTGCAAATTTCCAATTCCTACAGGAACCAAAAATAATTTCCGAATTATTTACAAAACGGTGAATTTTATAAGCGTTTTAAAATATAATTTGATTTTAACGATCCGATATAACTAATAATTGAAATGGTTGTACCTAAAAAAATTGCAAGAATGCCTGTAAAATCATATAAATTTGAAGGATTACTTTTATACACCTACCTACATAGGTATGTGTAATAATTTTATTAGTGTATAATCAGTTTATAAAACAAATTTATAAACTAATTTCCCTAATCCGCAACCACCGATTTCAGCAACAACAATCTAAACTACCTACCCAAAATAGTTATTAACTTCTTAATTAGTTACGAGTAGGGAAATGTGGGGCAACGTGAAACGCTAAGGCAAAGTGGAATATTAATTTAAATAATTATCCAACTATTGGCGCAAAATTCACTGTTTTGTCGTATGTTTCATTTTTGTGTCGACGTCCGCGTTACACGCGATTATGACGTTACATTGTTCGTTTGTGAAGTGCAAAAATTTAGATACGTTCTGTTATGAAATAGTAAGAATTTAAAAAAAAATGTGTATATTTTGATTTTAAATTTGTGATCGCCTGCTGGTTTGCTTATTTCTTGTGGTAATTAAACTTAAACTAAATGTTGCGGGATTCGCCGAAGTTTATTTCGGCCGCTTACACTAGGGGCAAAGTGGGATCTTGTGCCCCTTACGTATCACGCTTGTGTTCTGCGCAACACCCACGGGACAGACCGGGGGCTATTCGAGTCGCCCAACAAGTACGACTTTGTTGCGGGACAACCACATTGCGAAAATGTTTAAAAAAATATATGTTGCACATAGGTAATATAAGCATGTGCCTGTAACTAGAGATCCGGCACTTTCGAAAAACATTCAAAGAAATATTACTGTTTTAATTGAAAACTGCCCCTAATACATACTTTCGATTGTAACAACTTGCAATATTTATAACGTAACCGATTAAAAATCAAATACGACGCCTCGGCATTTACGTCTACATAAACAAGTAGGTACGTAAGGCCGCAGGGGTAATTCCGAATACCCTAAAATTAATTCAACTTACGTATGAATTATGAATGCTAACTAGTGCGCCATTTAAAGATTAACCGGATACCGCGAATTTATCAAAAGTTCGGCAACGTTAGATTGTAAACATAACTGTACGAATTTAGGCAGACAGTTAAGCTATGTCTTGATTATGACTTGACGTCTTATTATTTCGGTGTATATTAATATACCGTCTCGTAATTGATATAACTGCCAAGCAGGAAACGCAGTTCTGTCCTACAAGCTCAAGCGTTCATCCTATTACGATAGCTGTATTCAGAAGCGGTGACAGATAGTGTCACATTAGCGTCTTCAACTAATTACGCCTTCTCCGATTTAATTAGCCGCAATTATCCGCAGCACACCAAGTCTATGTTGCGTTACTTACGAGTGCCGTCTGCTGCGGGCAGGTTTTCTTATCAATCCCTAAGGAATGAGACACGCCATCGCTAAGTCCTTTATGACCCACTAACGTGTAGGTTAATAGTTATTCATCTTACGTCAATATTTCTTACGCATCCTGGATGTAATTTACGCGACAGTGCTGCGGCAGAACGAACAGAGGTAATACAGAAAAAAACCGCGTAAATACATAACTCTTACATAATTACCCAATTATAAATATTAAAAAAATTATAAGTAGGTATGTTTCGATTTCTTTCGATCGATAAAGATAAAAGCACGAACAAACAAGAATGAAATATTAAACAATCGACGTGGAAACAATGTAGTCGCGGTTCAATCTTGCTTTAGTAATCCGAAATAAATATTGATAACAAGTTTATTTTCCGTATATGCAAGTAGACATGGCATTACCTAATCTATCAAGGTGCAAAAGAGATTTTTTAATTAATTTAAGTTGTCTAATAAAATGCAAGTGGGCGCAGGGTGAGTGTATACAATATAAGTATAATAAATTGATCGCTTAAATAGATTTATATACGTTTAGGTTTATTTATGATATTGTAAATAACCATTAATCTACGTTAATCGTTGCAATATAATAAATTGTTGTAACTAAAATGCCATTATTGACTGTTTCCACATAAAAGTATATTAAACCCCTTCATAGAATCCTATATTATAACAATGCACTCAATAGAGAATTTAATTTACGTTTCCATCGCCTACCTACATTTAGACACATATAATCGATAGGTACCACAAATTAAATAACGAACTAATATCATACGAAACACATCAAATACAGTTAGAAAGCATGCGGTGCGTAAACATACAAATATGTCGATGTCACTGCTTAATATAAATAAATTTTATATTTAAAACAACTGTATTTTTACAATTAGGTACAAATATTTATAGGTGGCTAAAATTATGTCATCGGTGAATTTTCAAGAAATTAGATCGCACCTTCTACAAATAAATTGATTATCGTGAATGTATGTTTTTATGACTTACCAAGTTAAGTCTGTTCCAGTAAAAATACGTACACATCGAGGCGTTTTGTCAAAAGGACGTAACCCACAAAAAGTAAATTTTACGGGAGAGCACATTTTGTGTCGTCGTGTAACTATAAAAAGATACAAATCGAATTTTTCGGTGGAAAAAATCGGAATATTGTTACCGGATTTTAACAGGTGATGTCTTTGCCCTAGATGTATAAGCAAAAAGTGTGAGTTACGCCCTTTTGGCAAAATGCCATCGATATTATCGATCGATAGGTACCTATATATAAATATGCAGTAGAATCTCGGTTATCCGAACGTCTCTTATACGAAATGGCATGAGAAAAAAAACTCGAATCGGAAATTCTTTTAACCACTCTCTTTAGCCACTGTCGCTTCCGAGTAGCAAAAAGTAGCAAAACGCTGCAGATAAGTAGTACTACTCGCTGAGTAACGAGCAGCAGAAAGAGCTTCTACGAAAATGAAATGATTAAGGGGGAATTTCGCAAAACCGGCCACTAGTACAATGAAACCGGGTACTACCAGTAATGATACTTTAGGCGATGATGAAATCTAGCAAGTCGATAGTGTGACAAGTCGCAGTTTATATGTACTTTTTTTCTCCTCACTCGTAGTACGAATACGAAATAAACTCGTTATAGTGATGGTTATACATAATTTCTTTGCCCCAAAATAATACTTTCGGTTTAACCGAAATAGAATCAGCTCCAATTGTTTCGGATAATCGGAGTTCTATTCGTATTCAAAAAAAATGCTTTTTAAGTATTTTCAGATTTTTCTTTTAAAGATTGAAAAGTATAGCTATAAAAATAGAACGCCACAAATTTTTATAAGTACTTAAGCGATATTTCGAAAATTTTAAAAGTTGACGTATAAAAAAAAGACTTCTCACTTGGTGTTTTAAATGAAATAACAAATACAAATAATGGTACAAATGGCAGGCCTATAAAAGGGCTTTCACACACTTCACTTTACCGATATTTCAAATTCTACTACAAGCGATTTTTTACGTTATTAATCAGAAAAATGTACAAAATGTAGTGGAAGGACGATCGATAATATTATATATTGCGACTATCAAATACACGGCTTTTTAAGAATAAATATGGAAAACAAAGAAAAATACGATGGCCTCGGGTTACAGCCCGCGAAAGTCTATTTTTTCATACTTTTAAAAAATAATATTAATGTAATTATTTTAAATTACCTAGGTATCTATATAAAATTATAATAACACTAATAAAAAAATATTTTATACGAGACAAAATTATACAAGTAAAAATTTTTAATTGTAAAAATTAGATTATTACAACTATATCTTATTCATTTTCCCTATGCAGTAGACATAAACGAGGCGTTGCTGCATGTAACGTGCAATTAATTAAAATATTTTTACATAATAGTTTCAGAATCTTGAGAAGATCCAACCCTGTGTAACATGTTGTTATCGTAAAGGTGACACTTGAATCACGCATTTTTCGCATGCATTTGTTTATATTTACCGCATAGGTTCGGTGAATAGAGTATAGGTAACTACCTATCATTATGAAAATAGTTTAAGTAACCCATTGATTCATGTCTAATTATGTTTTTGTTTTTAATAATGACAACAGATGCAACTGAAATAACAAATGATATTATATATGTAGATACTTTATATATAGGAGTACTACTTATTACGATTTTAAAGTAGATACATATTGCGATGTTTCGTACTTGTAATCGAATATATACTTAAGGTAAAGAAAGCGGATCCCCTTTGAACGAATCGAAATATTCTTTTTCTGTATCAACTGTCAAAGTAGATATATGTATATACATATGAAAATCGATAAAAAATAAAAATGTGATATCAGAAAAATTATATTTATAACAAACCCTCAACATTCCCCGACCGCGTGCCGTTGCACGGAGGAGAGAAGGGAGACGTCTAAGGGTACCACCGTCGGTCAGCGGCAGTTACAGTTTACTTCGACACCCTGACTGCATATTTTTACGTCTTGCCTATGTAATGTGTAGTTAATGTGTTAATTTATCCTAGTGTTCCATTTTCATGTTTTTACATTGATTAACATAATATATGCTTATAAAACCCTCACATATTAGATACACTGGAGCTTTTCTTGAATAGTAATGTAAAATTTGACTGTACTAACAAAGGTTCTACAAAGGAGGATTTTAGATAAATACCAACCACATTTGTTCGTCATAACAGAAATGTATCGTTAGTTTTACCACTACATCGACTACACATTTATATAATTTTATGAACTAAGTTATCTAAATGTAGACGACAAAGGAATTATACGTAATTGAATTAATAAAACAGGGATCGTCAAAACTACGCCTAAGCGGAAATTACAAAACAACAAGCACAAATGTAATGTTTATCGATATTTAGTAGAAAATTAGTTTATATCGTTAAAAGATAATCTAATTAGAAAACAGCTTTTAACGTTCAATAATAAATATCTAACAGCGTAACTATAATGCGGGTACTATTAATTTAAAGCTTATTATGCAAAACCCCAAATTCATAATTTTCAATGTGCTATTTCGCTTTCTCTAATTTAATTCTAAACATTCACGAGAATCTTCTCCAAGACAGAGTGAATTGAACAGAATTCACTTTATAATGGCGCTTTTATGAGAAATGTTATCAGGGAATTGGAGATGAAATGCATTTGTAGCTTTGTATTAAATGAATCGATTCTTAGCAATTTCACGCCCTTCGGAACAGTAACATTTAGCATCGGTATATTTCATTGAATCGTTTATCTTAGCGCAGTCCTGTGTCACTTAACGCCGAAAACCCTAGAAGCTTGACGTACAATTTATATCCAACCACTAATCCTTACGGTTTTTATGACGCATTTTAAAAAGAACACTCATAACAACGACGTGACATCCATTGGGTTGTGTACGCATATATTTAGAACTTTTATTGCGTTTTACGAAAAATATACAGGATCAAACATTTCGTAATTCAAATTTGAATCCATAACTACCGCATAAATAACTGCAATAAATGCAATCTTTCGTTTTTCGCGTATAAATGAATACCTACACGTTAAAATTGCTATAGAATTTATAGTTAACAACGACACAATTTCGAACAACATTTTTATTAATAATTTATATCAAACGGTCAATATCAGATAATATGCATTAGATGCAATAATATCAATGAAACTTTTCTAAAGTAAGAAATAAAGAAACTATTAATAAAATTTTTATAAATTTATATATCAACTTTAAATTTAGAAAAAAAAATTATAGTTGTAAGATGATACTGATGTTATGAATAATAATGAAAAACGAGGTCTTTGTTTCTTGGAAATAATCTTGGATGTAGATGGTGTGCCGAAAGCTTAAAAAGACAAATATCTTTTTAAAATCTCGTAAACGTTAATTACTTTTTAATTAAATTATAATCTAAATTGTTTTTAAATCCAATTTTTATTTTATTTTGCATTTTTAAATGACAAAAGTATTTAAAAACAGAACAAACTTGTTGACATCTGTTTTTATTATGTACAATTTAGGTAATGGGTAGAATAATTAAGAAGAGCAAACGAAAACCGGTATTTTATAGATCCGAGTAATTGCTCGAAGTAGGCGATCCTTTTGTTATAAAAACAACTTTATGCGAAAAAAAAATTGTCCTGGAAAGTCCGATACGAGTTTTAATTAACATTTTATACGTGATCCAACTTTGGGCTATTTAATGAATTTAAAAATTTATGGGTTATAATGAGCACGTCATCCAAGTACGTGTTTTAAACTATGGTAATTTTCGTAAGTTACTTTTACTCGATATTCATTAATGTCGTATAAAGTGTAAAACGTGGTTAAATTATATATGTAGGTAGTAGTAGTATTGAACAGTTCCGAGATAATAATTTACTATTTATAGGTATTATGATTAACGCTGTTGGGCCAGGAATTTATTTACCTAACTATAAAATATCCAGTATTTATATATAATAAAACAGCCGAAATCTTTAAAAGCGAGACACTTAAAATATACAATACTAGAATTGGTATCCAATACCTATGGCCAGTTTTATCAAATAAATAAATAATTACTTAATCTAGAATTAAATTGTTGTGGTCAGAGTAACAAAAATTTTTAAACATTTTGATTATGAATCGAATAATAATCTTGGATTGGTTAATTCTTTGTTTAATTTAGTTCGGTGCAGTCGACCCCTAGTTGTTACAAAATTCATCACTGTAACAAACTATTTATTAATTTATAAATTACTAATTATTATTGTGAAACACGTACAGACACTACAATCAAATGACAAACGAACTACATTACAGATTGGAATTTCTCAATGATTAACGAGTTTTTAGGAGTATTTCGTTTCGATTGGCGGATACATAAGCTGGCCGACTTTCGATCACCATGAAACGAAAATAAAGATTAACTATCTGACAAAAGCTGCTGTCCGCAACGCAACTCAATCTCGGGTAGATAAAGTAAAGATATCTGGGAACAAAAAGCCCACGACAGACATTCTGTTAGCGTTCTGTGACAGCGGTGCGTGCTTTTTACTTCTGCACAGCTTCCAACTGACTTTTTCTACGCTGACAGGCGGAGATCATCCTCGGACGTCATTTCGACACGTGGACATTGTTTCGATCTGCCACGCAACTTTATTACGTCCCGGTAAATTGAAAACACGAGAATTATATACGAGAGAAATTAATGCGGGATTAATTTTTCGTCCTTATTAAAATTTTCGCTTATTTTCGCGCGACAAAGCAAACATTTCGATCACGTTTTACACTAAAAATATTAATTGCTTCGAATTTTTTCAAAAATATTTCGAATAAAAAGGTCGATACGGGCGCCAAAATTATGTTCTTAATATGAAACAGCGTAAAAATGCGTTACAGGAATGTTGACCGTTTCTAATATAATAACTGCCAAGTTTGGATCCTATAGGAATTATAACGAAATAGCTAAACTTGATATGAAAGGAATCAACAAGGCATCGTCGATTTTTACGTCCCACTTTGAGAATACATATCGAACATCGGTATGCGTTTTATAAGGATGCCTTTATCGAAATTTGGGTCACATTTGTAATTTCCATTTACGACAAAAGGAAGTTTTACCATTCTCGAATTCTACAACTATTATGTAAATATATCTCTTATTTTGTTAAGTAAATTAATTTATAAAAATGGAAATTTATAGCTAACACGTTCAAAATACAAATTAAAACAAATTTATTTTCACATTCCCAATTTCAATCTCGACTCATCATGATAATCTATTAAAATTTAATTGCGGCCTAAAATTTGTATAGTAAACTAATCTGACGTTGGTTAAGACAATCTGATTTTCCATTTACTTTACTAAACATAAATTACGATAGATTGCTTTGAGAGTTTCCCTTTTTGTGCGCTCGAGTTAGTTGTGATCTGCAATTCAAACTTTTAAATACGGTATTTAGCGATTATCGTATAGTACTATAATTAAAAGGAGTTAACACGATAATGTTATCTTCTATATTCACATAGAGTATGGCCCGACGTAGACGTCAGAAATAAAGGGCATCGAAGCTTGTCAGAAAAACCCTCGCGTATGTTAATCGAATATTTACTATTTTCGAGATATTGGCGGTTGTCAGAATTTTGCAGAGCCATTAATTATTTATTACGGTTTGTTTTTTTCTTTCAATCAAGAACTAAGAATTTTCAAAATTACCAGAATAGTTGCGAGAGTTCAATGATTTATTAAAATCAAAAACAGGTCACCAAGCGATTGTGATATTTCACAAATTTCCCCGTACAATAAGCGTTTGGAACTATAAAAATATAACCAACATAATTATTTGGAACAAAAACTTTATTTCTGCTTGTAAGCAGAAACCTGGACTTTCAAGATAAAGTAATGATTGCTAATCGTTCACATTTGTAATTCGAAACCAATGTTGTTATTCAATTGACATGTTTATCAAGGGCCACCCTGTATAAAAATGTAGCGTGACTGACTGGTCCTACAAACGCGAAATTATGAAGATAGGATTCTTTTACGATGTAGACACCAACTAAGAAAATATTTTTCCAAATTCCACTCCTAAGCGGACGAAACCGGGAAGGTATGTTTTTTTTTAAATTCGACAAATCAACGTACAGCCTCGACCATTGGTCCTATAAACGTGAAATTTGATAGGTATTGGGTGATTTTTACCGAAATTTTTATTGCAAAATCAAAATTAATTATCCTGAAAAGTGAAAATTATTAAATTAAAAATGTATACTTCCTTTATATTAGTTTTTCCGATTTTTCACGAAGGTTTCCATTTGACGTGTCAATTTTTAACCTAACGTAAAGGTTTTAGTACTTTTAATTTGCTACATTTTACGAGAAAAATCATTCGAAACTTTGTGGTTTAAAGCGGTTCCCAAATATCGCACTTTTTTTGTTTAATTATTCTACACTGTAAAGTGTCATAGTGAGAATAATCCACTATCTAATTAGATAATTGTACTGATCAATATATGTCGGATTAAATTTACATACATAGTCACCAATACGAGTAGATCTTTCCTTCAATATTTATTATGGTATTTGTTGCTAACGCAATATTTATTCAGGAATTATAGGGTAGTATTTTAGAATACAAAGTTATAAAACTAAGGCTCGATAAATAAATTATTTAAATTATTTTTGTTAGCCAACGATTCGCGTTTAGAACTTTGGAAGGTGTAAATTGCTCAAGCAATTGCTCAGGTGCAGTTGCTCAATACGTCCTTATATTACATTAAAAAAAAGTAACTCTATATTTAACTTAGGTACTTCGAAAATACAATATTTCGCTGTCTATCTTTCACGAAAATAGAAAGTGTATATTTAATGTAATCCACATAGTTTATAACGAATTTTTTAGTTCAACTTCTAAATGAGTAAGTAAATACCTACCTACTTATTAAAACTAAACTATTCAAAAATTTTGTCACCGTCGTGAGATTTTCAGAGCCTTATTTTGCAAAAAAACTGTTAGTAGAAAACGCCTCGAAGAGTCCACCGAAAAGAAAAACATCGAAATGGGTAGGTACCACGAACCTCAAAAACTATTGCGACTAAATCTTACAATAAGTTGAGTTTAATGAGTTTTCGTATAGTAAAAATGAGTACCTACGCGAGGAAATTTAAAGCCGCTCTTTTTCAAACAACCATTTAATTCCACATTATCGACGAAAAAGTAAATAAATTGCGAACAAATACATAAAGCTGTAAATAACTAATGCACATCATAGAATAACCCGGAGGAATTCGAATTTATTACAATACTATCGGTATGAATAAAAATTCCCATAAATCTGAAAACCACGATAAATTAACAAGTTTGACCTACTTACGACAAATAACTAAGTTAAGTATGTGCGTTTTAAACAAAAATACAATAGGTACGTTATCTGTCTCACCTTCGATGATAAGCCGACTTACGAAGCGGTCGTAAAACGATATACGTCATTTGTTCCAATCATTTTTAGATAGGTAGGTACCACACGTTCTAAGATAAATTACGAACGATTCAAACCTACATAAAATAGTTGTAGGTATTTGTATAAATTTAAAGAAATTGGCACTCTTCATGTGTATAAATGGGCGCCTACTTAAAACAAGCACAAGTTCAAAAAATACTTAAACTTAAATACAACGTAAATTCTTTTTAGTAAGCAACAACATTAAAAATGAAAATGGTAAACGACTTACATTTTTCGTTTCGAATGGAATACGTAATATGGGTGTGCGTGTTCTTCGATGCACATTTTTTAATCGCGAAGCTATTAAAATTGATTTTTAAGATGAAACATGTTCGTTTCCAGTCACTGAAATATTAGAAAATGTTCACTGTTTCCTTGAAAATGTACGGGAAAAGTCAAAATTTTAACGACCGATCGAATGCACAACCGTTTATTAAATACGTCGCGATGTCCTAACTAATAAAATATTCTAAACCTTGGCAATAACGAAGAGGTAATTTTAAGTCAGTCAGTCCCGAATGATAGATAAGTACACGGAGTCATTGTCAGACAGGTACGAGTTTTCCCGACGATTTTGATATCGCAACAATTGCACGTGTGTCTCTTCGAGGCGGTCGTAAAAGGGCTGTTATCCACAATAACTTGTTTCGGGCAAAACAAAGTTAAGCGCAACTTTTAAATAGAACGTTGGAATGAATTAAATGCCGATTTAAAATGTTCCGTATGTTAAGAAAAAATAGGTCATTTTTTAAAAATTTATTTTATGGATTACCTACAGAACTTTTACTCTTTCGAAAGTGTAAGTTTTTTCTAGCTAATAATATAAATATCGATTTTTAGAGCTCATTCTAAATCTTAAGATGGGGCTTAGATAGTAATAATTAAAAGTTATTCATAGTAAGTATTATTTTAAAAAATTAAAAATAAAATGTTGACGAAAACATTTTCAAAACCGATAATACGTGATCATAAACAAATTGCTTGTATTTTTTATATGAAAGGTATTTATTGTACAATGTGATTTGAGGCGTCCATTGCAACTTATCAAAGATATCAAAGTTTGAGAAAATTGAACGTTCTATTTTTCAAAATCCAAAACCGACACTCGTTTAACACAGTTAAATGCTTTGTTGGAAACCGTTAAGTATCTACTTAGATGTCGTTTGATATTAGAAAAGAGCAATTTAGCACACTATTACGAATGAAAACTATCAGGTAATACGTATGTACAGTAATCGAAATCGGACACAAACAGAATTTTCTACTTACGAAGAGCGTTTACGTTTTTTACATTTAATTATACATACAATACAATATGTGGTATTTGAAATTATGTCGAAAATGCGCACTTTTTATTAAGAGCCCAAATTAACTACTTCGAATTTCCTTTTATCGCAGTTACAGAATACACAGAGATTTTTATCTAACGAAAAATTCGATTTCGATATTTAGACACGATTATGTTTTTGATTAACAATTTTATCTATATTTTTCTTCTATATAAAAATGTAGGGTGACTGACTGACTGACATATCAAAAAACGAAAACGTTTCTAGGGCACTAAGACTCGCCAAGGAAGGATTTTTCGAAATTCTACTCCTAAGGGGTTGAAACGGGTAATAGTGTGTTTTTTAAAAATTATATCTGCAGTTTGTTTATATTATCATTAAAATACCTACGAAATGGAAGATACGTTCCTTCAATTATTTCGAATCCTACGTGGACGAAGTCGCGGGTAAAAGCTAGTTATCGTATAATATAACGTATTTTAACAATAGGTACATACAAATTAAACAAATAAGTATTTAAAATTGAACGTTTCTCAAATTGTAGATATTCTAATAGAAACTGCTGGTTATGGTACGTTTCTCCCAACTGTTTCGCCCGCGATAACAAAAGCGTTTTAGGAACATGATAATTCAAGATTTTGCTGCCCGACGACTTGATTTAGCGTTATATCATTATTTCTTATATTAAAATACACGCTGAAAATACTAGTTATTATCTTTAAACTAAAATATTAGATGTTAATCTTACGTTAATATTTAAACTTTTTAAATTTATATTAATAAGCGTTAAAGTGATTATATTATGCATTATATTATATATTAATTATACATTATATTATGTTTATAAATTATCTATTAGATTTTTAAAAATGGCATTCGAAAGGTATTTCTGGAGGCATTACTAATATCATGTCCAGGAAACAAAACCATTAGACTCCTATATGATTATCAAAAAGATATTCTATTGGAACCTTAAAGGCATTATAATAGTAGGATTATTGCATAAGGTTATTAGACTTCTATAGGTACTTAAAAAAGATACAAAAAATTTATAATTATCTAGCATGTACCAAATATAACAATAATTAATCTGAATTTATACTAGATTTAGGGCCGACCTTTTCATCTTCCATTTAATTTAATTGACACATATTTACCATAGAAACATTTGTTCGGACAATTGTTTCCGTGGTAAAAATTTGTCGAGTAAATTTATTGGGACCCTTATACTTAGGTACTTTAAAAGTAAGTAAAATAAATTATGAATAAATTTTCGCATCTCACTGTTTGTTAAAATTTTGGAATTCGCTGATTTCGATTTATTTACAAATATAGGTAAGTACATACCTATTACTACTACACACTAATGCTTATAGTAATAGGTTCAATTTAATTTGACTTTTGAAACTGGCGGCGTTTTTATCGACGGCGTTTTTACCTAACGGCATTTTTGTTGATGACCTTTTAACGTCATACCAAAAATAACTGTAAAAAAATAAATATTTATAAATATAGAATATTTTTATGGATTAGAATACTAAACAACTTTTCAAAATATAACATTTTTGTGTATCTATAGAGAAATAAAAGTAGGTACCTAAATACTTTACTGTTGAATCAATTTCTTGTTTTTGATCCATCCTGTATACGAAAAAGAATATTAAAATTTTTACAAATACCTTTTGAATTTCAAAAGATGCAGAAACCTACTTTAATAGATTGTTTTTTTTTAATATTTGAAGTACGAACGGTTTATCTTTTAATAGAAAAAATATACGATCATTTAATTTGCTTAAACTCATTTGCTTAATTTGCTGTTCCTAAAACGACGTTATATTGGGAACAGGCATTTTTGTTTGGTTGAAATTCCAACAAAGATGCCATTAATATTTAACTGATTCAAGTCAACTCCAAGTTTCTTAATCTTGATCTTGACTTTAGCTCTTGGCCTCAATAAAAAAAAGATAAGTATCCCGCTAATACGTCTTTATGAATTTTTTTTTGATGTTGAAATTGATACAGAATTTTAGCTATCGGGGGCATTTGTTGAATAATAATAGATACCTTGTAGGCTTGTGCTAATAGATAAATAAGTGTCTAATAATAGATTTTTGTTAATTACGAATAAATTATAAAATTACAGAATCGCATGAACTAGTAGTACCTACGTTACTTTAATTGTTTTACGGTATATTTCAGTACTTTTATATTATACTTAATAATTTAATTTATAAACAGATATTCATTATTTAAAGATATCTACATAAAATAATTTGAACTTGATTGTAATGCCTATTACAGCACGAATTAAACTGGAGAAAATATAGATTTGGTTCACCAGTTTCTAAAATAATGTCATTTATAAATGATTATAAGTAAAATAGACCCTCTAAAATTATTCTAATATCCTTTGAAGTTTCGTTTAAAAACCGATAAAACGGTAAACAATATTTTTTTCATTCTCTTAAGTCTTTTTAATATATATTATGTTAAAAATTAATAAAATAAACGTACCAAAAATTATGGAATATAAGAGGAAATGGGAAAACCAAAAAACGTTTTGCTAGACTAAACATTACTTACAATTAGATAAACAATTCATTGATACAAAATTTTGATAAAATACCGACAATAAGTTCTAATAAACATTAGCCAAACCTATACCTATATAAAGTTAATAAAAACAAGTACTACCCAAATAATTTATAGTGACATTATAAAAAAATGTATTATAAATAATTAGACCGAAACATATGGTAAATTTTTTAAAATTTCTCTTGCAGTTAATATTATTAGTGTTGCACAAGCTTGCATTGCTTGTTCATAAGTACCTACTTATAATTCAAAAATGTATTTCTTAAATAAAATATTTAGGTATTTATAGATACCTACTTATTATTGATTGTTAATAATAAATCGAAGATTTATGCAAATATTTTATGGAAAACAAAATAACTAATTAATTTTGCACGTCCTGGGGAACTGAAAAATGTTTTTTGTTATTTTTATAAGTGTATCATTACTCGTAATCGGAAACGTTGAAGAGAACACGGTAGGTAAGAAAATGTAATAATTAAGGAATGTAGACGCTCTAAAATCTAGACGATTAGACTTACTACTAATGGCAGTAATCTGAATCGTACTCGGGGTTCAATTACTAACTGTAGCTCTAGTATAAGAACCGCGACTCCTGTGACATTGACTAAGTAGCCATGGAAGCGAATAACATTTTTCTTTGAATTTCTCTCAGTTTTGATTAGTAGACCGGTATCGCCATGGCAACTGTTGACTTCGATATCCCCATAATGGCGACCACCTACATGACGAAATCCGTTAACACCTGTGCGCGTGTCGTGAAGCCGTAAACGTTACGGACGCTCCCGGAAAATTATAAGGTGGCTCGGGAAACGACTTCTGCGTTTTCTGATAAACTACATCCGCTCGCATAATTCGATATCTTATCGTGGTGGCGCAAGGATCGTTTTGATATGATAATGCAATAACTGCTTATAGCTTTCTGATGACCCCTATTGGATCGTTGGGATCACTTTCTATTATATGTTTATGGCCCTTATATAGATCTCTTAGAACGAACTTCTTTTTATGGCGTTACGTGTAATGTTTATTTGTGCGTTTCGTTTTTAAGGGTGGGCGTACCTCGTGCAACTGTTCAGGATTTAATGAGCGGGACTCCCGTCTTCGGCTCTAAAACCTTTTTAAATTATGACCAAATTGATAGATTAAAATTGGGCCCTCGAACAAAATAAATCGCGAAAACACTTTTAATTAATTATTTTTGTCCACTATATATATATAAATGTAGCAATTAAAATCGTCAGAGTTTCGAAAAGTTTTCCAGCTCAATTGTACTGTGCGTTTGTTTTAATTAATTCGTTTCCAAACAGATTTTGCGAAAATTGTTCGTGTGTAATATTTCAATAAATTGAAATGTAATAACATTGTCGGTGACGGTATGTTATTTCAGCAGTTCTTTCAATTTGCGCGATCTAGCATAATTTCGAGTGACTAGAAACAATTGGCGCATGTAAACTTTGTATGTCCTATATAGATTAATTTTCGGAATTTCAACTTGTTTTATTTTAATAAATATTAGAAACGTATAATGAATATTTTGCTATCTTACTAAATACATTATTATTAATGTTAATATGTAGGTAGATATTTGTTATTAGTCGCATTTGAAGGGTTTAAATGCGTATTTTTTGAAAAATTGAGTTACGTAGCGCAAATTGATGAATGTAGATGAATATCTAATTTTTTTGGTGGAATACAAAAAAAAACGAGCGCCTTTGCAACTTGCAATGACATTTGTTAAGCCTCAAATATACTACACGTAAACAGGTTGACCATAATGTTCAGAGCGAAAAGGATCTAAATGTCACTTGAACCATTATGCCTCTAAACTTATGCCAGTATTGTTTGTGATGTTGTGTACTACGTAATAGATTGCTGTAGTGGTTGCAAAGTTGTAGTCGGTACTGATAATAGTTAATAATAACAACACTACACTATAACACTATTATAATGTTATAAAATGATCTGAAACCAGATAAATGTTTGGAGCCACAGTGCGTCTAAGTGCAAATTGTTTAAATAAATATGAACAACCCTTTTGAAATAATAATTATTTATATGCAAAAAAATTGAAATCATTCCCTCGTTCAATTTTTAAGTTCATAATTATTTATTAGAAAAAAACTTTGACAGCCAATATGATTCTGCACTTAAATCCTTATGGCTCTAACCCCTTCATTTGTCTTCGAACGAGTTGGTGAATGAAAATTACTTTTACGTAGGTACCAAATTTAAAAATAAAATTTTTTTTAGACATTAATTAAACATTTCCCTATTTCAACGACACAAAACGTTATTTTCAAAGAATGTTAAAAAACCCACTCTCCGAAATTGCGGGTGTTCAGGTATTATCCGTAGTTTTAAAAGTGCAGGTGTATGTAGGTGCTTATTAATATTTGTTAAAAATTCTAATAAAAAAAAATTAATAATACAACAAGAAATATTCAAAACTTTTAGAAACCACTTTCTAAAAAAATTAAAACGAAACTAAACCCCAAGGAAAACTATAAAAGTTATCTTTATTCGAACGATACCATAGCAAAGAAGTATATTTCTTCATCTTGTATAAAAAACTTAAAAATTGAACAAAGCATAGAGCGAGAGTGAAAAGATATAAAATTCAGACCAATCGTGTATACCATTGAAAAGCAATAAAAATGCAGTCGAACATCGGAATCGGTAGTCTTTATGTAAAACAGCCGTCGGCTGGCGGCCAACAGAAGACTTTTCCGCCACTTGCTACGCCCTGACTTCATTACAGCTCGGAAAAACCGGCGGCGAGGAATATTCCTTTACCTGGAGGATTTAGCATATCTGATGTGGTTGATATCCACCTCCGAGTTTTTCATACTTTGTCACTATAATTTCTTTCGAATTTTCGTAGAACCGCGTCACTTCGAATAAGTATTACGAATTTAAATTTGGCCTTTTGGTCCAAATACTTTTAGGAGTAGAACGAAATTAAATTAAAAACTTTGTTTTGTTTTCAGCCTTGATAAATTTTAATCCAGTTTGACTTACCAAATTAAATCCGGCTCCGAGAATATTAAAAATGGAATAATTCATTCGCCAAAGTTATTTCGTTCTACCTTTCTACGTAAGTCGGTTAATCAACCTTTGCGTGCACACATTGAACTACGAAATATGCCAACATAATAAACACTGACATTTACAAATTTTTCGAATAAAGGCAAAAATTCGTTAATTACCCCAAAAAACATATACTTGTGAATTTATCAAAAAAAAAAATCTGACACCGGTGTATTACAGCACGATATGGTTAAATACGATTTAGTTGTACTATAACGATTTATAAATTTTAAATAAAACACCTATTTTTATTGTGTAGAAAATAATACATGTAGGTAGGTGTACTAACGACTTGTGTTCTTAAACGTATTACATTTATGAAGAATACGGGTGAAATAAAAATTATTATGGTTCCGGACAAAATTTTAATGTAAACATTCACCTTTTATTTTCTGTTGTAAGTGAAAAGTGTTTTTAACGAATTAATTTATTAATAAATTACTGCGTTAAATGTTGTACGTACGTTTGTAAATTTTGTGGTATCGATTTGTCTTTGATAATAATAATAATAATCATCTAATAACGCTCTGTCTAATAAAACTCGGTGCCGTCGATGCCAACGTTACTATACAAATATAATAGAACAAAACTAGAAACGATAGAATTCATAACCACTTTATTAATATGGAATAAGTAATACGCGCCACTGCATTTAGCGCGTCATAACTATATAAAAGCTCATGAGATCAAATTAAAACATTCTTTATGTTATAGCCGTTATACTTTACTTACGTAAATTAATCTGCAATTAAGTTAAAACAAAATGTCTTCTATATATGATTATCGTCGTATCAACTTTAAATATTTTAGAATATTTTTCAATCTTCCGTTGCAGCAACGACGATCTCTTCCAATTTAAAATAGATTAATCGAGATGAAACTAGAATATTATGGTTTCCATAATAATAGTAAAAAAACTCAAAAAGAACATTCGTAAAAAATGATATATGTGATGCATATGAAACTATACCAGCAGTGTACCATACGCCACTGAAAACACCACCAGTTTGAAAAGTTGTCAATTGATCGTAATCATAAAATTGAAATTTTATAAGTACCTAGGTACTTAACATAGTTTACAAACAAAACGGCAATGGACGGGTTTTTCTTATATCAACTGAATTGATATGTCGAAATTTTAAACAAGACTACTGTGAAGTAGGCAACTTGTTAAGCACTCGAAATTCAGTTTCTTAATGGTCATACTGTACAACCGAACCATAATTACATTAGAAAAAAAAATAAATCATATTCTCATCGAATCTTACCATATAACACGGTCAAATTATTATTCGCAACAATAAAAGTTTAAATAATTTAACTTGTTTTAGGCAGATATAATTCATATAAGTCAATTTATTATGTAAAAGTAGGTATGATATGTACTCAAATATAAAGTTTATATTCTAGGATATTTCCCCAGACGCGCAAAGGAAGTCTTTTGCATAGAAGTAATGGCTATTCGCATCATATTTCGAACTGGAGGGGTAGAGTGATATATGAGAACATTTCGTTGCCTAAAAATTATAACTGGTATCGCATTATTACCAAAATACCATGTATATTTTATAAAATTTTACTTTCGCACGATTTACGATCGTTTCTCTAAAACATCAATATGTATATTATATAGGCACCTATATGTGAGGTATTAAATCTTTTAATTATATTATTAATAGATCAATTACACCCTACAGAGTAAACAAAAATAACTTGTATTGATTATAACTTGTTAATTAGAAGGAATACAAAAAAAAGTTAATTACAAAAATTTTCTGGTTTATCTAGACGCACATATTTGGTTTGTTTGTATACCTGTTTTGTTTCGTTTCTATCGTAATCAACTTTGTTTTTTTTTTAAGTGGCGCTCGCACGTTTCGACTTTGAAAAGAGCGTTTTCAAACAGAGAACTTACTAGAACAAATTTTCTTTTTCCGTAATTACAAGAATTAGAATAAAATTCGATAAAAACCAAAAAAAAATTATGCGAATAACTTGAAATACAAAAAAAATATGACGGATTTTATCTCAACAAATACAGCTACAAAAAATATAGTCCCTAAAATAACTTTTTGTAATTTCTAGGACAGTCACACTATCCTGTTAATCCTATTAAAAATAAATGGAAAGTTCGTTTTTGATTCGTTCTATTATTTTAATATTCAATTAAAGTGCCAAGGCTTCGTTTAATATTATCGAACAGCTTGATATCGTTTTTTGTTTGTTTAATTTTAATGGAACATCAGAAATAAGCGTAGTTTACGTGACAAAATCTTCCACGGTTTTAAAATATTATATAATTTAACTGAGCGCATCTTAATAAAAATTCTTAAACGTTTCTTAAGTAAATTACCGATAACAAGCCGTGGTATATTTAACGATTACGTGTGTAGTAGCAGGTGCAAGCAGGCATGAGTTAATCTAGAAAACAACCCCACAGCTCGGACTTCAACATGCCACGTTGCAAGGACTTTGGTATTCCCCGGAGGTTTGGGTTCGACTTTCCGTAAAAATAAGAAACGAGACTTCGTAAAGTGACTACTGTGTCTTCGGGCTTTACTTCCCCGAGGCCTCTTTGATTGAACCTACCATAGCGACGCAAAACGGAAATAAAAAGTATATCTAATATTCTTTACGGATTGAAAAAAGGAGATAAGCAAAAATTAAGCCGATAAAAGTCTATTTAGATCCGCCTAATAGAATATAGTAAAAAAGATAAAAACTACGTGAAAAAAATATTTAGCGGGGGTGTAAGTTTTACGTTTGATTAGAGGAAATATAAAGAAATGTACAAACTATTCCGTTGGGATTAAGAAGCGAACAGGTAAATATTTCGAGTTTCTAAGGTCCACTTAGGTAAAGGGTATACAATCACGTCCGAACTTGATAAACGCAAAAATAGATATTTTTATTAGGTGGATAGGTATCCGTCTATTATTTACATTAAAAAGTGCTCTCTAAATTTTAGTATCGAATCAGCATTTCGTTAACGCTTTTAACCGATCGCTGTTTTAATTACCTACGTATTAATGAATCGACGCACAGTGAGGCAGAATACCGTAAAACGTGGCCAGAAAGTCAAAAATTGAAATATCATATTCGCTCGTTTAAACTCATATTTTATAATAGTTTAATCATCTATGGATGTTATACGATTAAGAAATTACTGCTATCATCACATATTTCCGTGTAGTACAGGCAGAACTGACAATTCCAATAAACTCGTATGAATTGTTTATTACACGTCAAAATAGTTGTTTTGTTCTTCGTTTAGTTTTATATAGATAATTAATACAAAAATGAGTCGAAATCGAAATGGATTCAAAGTTTACAGGTACATAAACTTATTAAATAAGTTATTGTTCATTAACGTGCCTAATTTTGTTTATTATAATTAATCTATTTTTGTGACTAACAATAAATTTCATTTTCTTCATGTCACTAAATTAACTTGTCGTTGACTTTTAGTTTACTATCAAGCTGTATCAGGTTACTTTTTTTGCATAAAAGTATAGCTAATACATACAGCTGTTATATAATATAAAAAAAATACTACGTCTTTTTGCGACATTTGAAGATAATGGCCAATAAGACAAAGTTTATTGTTTATATGACTCTGTGTTTATTGCAAAATAATTTAAGTAAACTTCGACCGATTTTTATATTTTAAAGTAACTTTCCATTCTTCCCTATTCATCTTCAATTGTAGAAGTAGCAGAAAGCCCAAAAACTTCAAAAATTTTACGTTTTTTGTCAGTGTCCTAAAATCGCTGAAAAAAAGTTGAAGCAATTGTATACAGATGTTTTATATTTGGTCGGAGAAAGAAATATTTTTCGATATACAGAAGAATCGTCTCCCGAAGAAGAGGAAACAGAAAGTGTTTCTTCTTCGTCAGACGACTAAACTACACTTTTTTTCTATTGTAACTGTAATTTTATTTTAATTTTACGATTAGATTAGTTTAATTACAATAGAAAAAGATACCTGAATAGTCTACCTGATGAAGAAGAAGAAACATTTTCTGTTTTCTCTGTTTCCTTTTATTAGGCCATCTTTTATTCAATTATTAATTTATTTTTAAAATTACTTAGGAAGATTTTGTAAGAGTTTGTTTTGTGAAAGTTTCTGAACAGTTTATAGCCCAAGTAACAATTATACTTGAGATAAGTTGACTTATACAAGCTATGCTTGAAATGACCTTGTTAAAGATTTGACTAATATAATTATTCAAACTCAACTTAAAAGAACCTTGTAAAACACTTGGATATGTTTGAAAAACTCTTGTAGGTAAAATACTTACGTATAAACTTGTATACAAGGAAGAAAAATTAAGAACTATTCAAGAAATTCATTATTCAAGTACAAATAAAACACTTAAGTCTTATTCAAAAGCTCTTTTTATAAACTAAAACTTAAATAATTTCTTGCTTAAAGTTTTTTCAAGATCATATTTGGAAGCGTTATACAAATTTGATTAATTTTGCCGAATCTCGTATAAAGAAAAATTGTAAGTGTTATACAAAATTCCCAGAATAAATAACTTAAATAATATTTTATGCAAGTTGCACTTACACACTATATACGCGTGCGCGAATTATAGTTATCAAATATAGGTATGTATAGCGCTTTTTCTTGCCTCCGAATTTACATTGTATAAAAAATATTTACAGATAAAAATGGACGCATTTAAATTAGGGAAAAAAATTAAAAGGTCAGGCCACTATTACCGAAAGGTAAATAAACAGTTTTCAAGTTTGATTATAGAATCATCGTCTTTTGCTACTTCAAATTTGTCATCTAAGAGGTTATTGCCAGCAATGCCTCAATCGTCCAATAATAAATGCCTAACTAATAATGAAACTTTAGTATCCAATGATAAAACTAGTAATTTAGGTTCTATACCGACTGCTAAGTAGATATATTCGATATATATATATATATATATATATATATATATATATATATATATATACTTTAATTCGCACCTATGATTTATTGACGTATTATAGGGGTTGTCAGCGATGAGTCACCTGAAGATTACAGACAAAGTGCCTATGAATTTTACGCAGATTATGAGAGTAGTGATAATAGTATTAGTCGCATCATATATGATGATGATAGTAGTTCAGCGGCTGAAGATGAAAGGAGCCAAAATCTTCACATGAATATAAGACATTGAGCGCTAACATTCAATATTAACCACTCAACAGTAAAAGAGTTACTCAAAATTATTAATAATTGTTTTGATAAAGACGCGTTGCCACAAGATCCACGCACGCACGTTAATGGAAACTCCTCAAATGGTCGAAATTATACCATTGGGTGATGGCGAATATTGGCAAAATGCTTTGCGGTTTTGTTTGGAAAACTTATTCTCAAAAATATCTAAGCCTATAAATAAATCCTATAATATAATAGCCTATCATTAAATATAAACATAGATGGACTGCCAATATTTAAAAGTGCCAAAAACGAGTTTTAGCCCATCCTGACCAATATTGCCGAATTACCAAAACAAAAACCATTAGTGATCGGAATATATTATGGAAAATCTAAGCCATCGGATCTGCGCTTGTATTTGATTCCATTTGTCGAAGAATTAAAGACAATTTTGGCTGACGGAATATATGTAAATAATCAAAAAAAAATAAAAATAAAATAAAAATTGTAATAGGGTAAGTAAGGGAAATGTTGTGAATTCAAACAAAAAACCTGGACAAATTGATTTGTAAAAATTATTTTTTTCTGTTTGTAATATGTCTTCTTGTATAGAACTTGAACTAATGAACTTGATTACAATGTTATTTATGTAAAATATTTTAGGATTACGCAAACTTCTGAAATAAGTTTTATATCAGGTGTTACTCAAGTTCATTACCTAAGAACTTGGTACTTGAATAAGCCTTGTATACCATCCTCATGTAAAACTTTTTCATATATTCTTGTATAAATCTTTATGACATATTCTTGAATAAAGACCAGTTTAAGCCGCATTCCAATCGCCCTTTTTACTGGCATTAGCCCTGAATAATACTTTATACTAAGAAAATTCAAGTCGCATTTCTTGAATAATTTCTTATAAAAAGCTTTAGACAACATTGATTTAAGCAAAATTGTTACTTGGGAGGAGTAATATTTTTGATTTTTTTAGTAAGATAGTTTTTTGAGTACGTACGTTATATAATAAATGTAATTGTTTTGCTTGATAAACTTTGTTTTCAAAATAAGTCCAATATTCTACAAGCAATATATTTTTTTCTACTACGATTAAAGTTTTAGTTTAGTAAACCCAAATTCAGAGACAACTTATATATGAATATGATGTATAAAAAATATTTATGGAATTTCTCTTGTGATCAATAAAAATAATGGTTTACTACGAAATGTTCGAAAAACGTTGTTCTCAAACAATATCTACTCGCCCATCACAGCTCATGTTTGACTGAGTTCAAACACTGACCATTATATAATTTTTTACGTATTACATTTTTTGTTCGGCAGGTCCTAAATTACAACATATGCGACAACCAATCAATGTCACGAGATCATATTTTCTATAAGATACAATTATTGCGGGGTATTTTTATTTTAACTTTTTTTAAACCCTCTATCTAAATTTATTTTTAAAATAAAACTTGTAAAATATTATAAATGATCTACATTTATTCAATTTAAATGATATACCAAATAGTTAAAGCAGTTACATAAATCACAATAGTTTCTGCGACATTTTACGGTATCCCGCCCCACTGTGCGACGCGACAAATTAATTTAAATTGATTTACAATGTTTAAAACGTATTTCTATTGTCTACCTAATTAAATAGCAAAACGTATAATTGCAGGCACGTGTATGCACGTAGAAAATTAATATATATTATTCGTTTAAATTAAAAGCGAGGGTTAACTGGAGATTTGTTTAAATTTAAATAAATTCGAGTTAGAAGTGGAAATATAAAAACATTTATAAAAAGTCGAGTGGTAGAAATAAGGAATTCTTTCTGAAAGTCTATACAATAGGTTTATGCTCGTCGAATATGTAGCAGAGAAAATACAATGTATAGGGGAAGCCGGACGACCGACTGCACCCCATTGGTTCGCAATAGGATAAAATCGAACATGCTCCAGGCTCGCTAATGCATTCATAACTTTCGATTCGACCTGTTTCCAATATATTATTTGGTAAATTTTACACCAAAATGCTTGGTCTTCCTTGATCTATACACGTGTTTGTATTACGTAAACTTAAAGATATGGAAATTGCCATCCCGATCTTTGTTTACTTATATGAAACAAACTTTATATTCTTCACTCTAATATACACAAATTTTGTTTTGCAATATCGCTTTGCCACGATTCCTTATATTCGACGTACTATATCGTTTACTTACTTACACACTTCAAAGATACTACCTATTTAAACTAATATACCTACTTATGTTAGGTGATATAAACGCATATAACTACCTAATAATTCGATAGTACGTGAAACGGTGCAGTATTTAATAAATGGACAGATAGGCACCTGTTATTTCGAAATTATCCTTAACGTGATTAAAAATTAAATTATCCATAACCGATTGCAATTAGCGAAGATCTTATTTTAATTGGTATATCGCAAAGTTTACGGGCTGTTTAAGCAGAAATCGGATAACACTTCCTCGAGCAATTTTAAATTATCTTGCAGGTAATATGAAGATTCCACTTCTAACCGAAACGGCGACGTCTACTACGGGAATTTCGATGATGAAACTATTAATTCCTCAATCGAACCACAACTATGATTTTCCAATAAATTTCTTAACACGCCGTTTACCTACCACTCAATCTGCCGCACGTACCTTTTAGGTAATAAAATAGAAAATTCGACAGCGAAATCACTGTAAGGGTACCCGGCCGATCGATTGCCATAGAAAACCAGGTGCGAATAATACGCCGAAGTTTCTAACTGCAAAATTTGAAATAGTTACGTATAACGATGATGATTATTATTATTGCTCTTTTGCAGTGCCCATGTTTCGGTGCAAATAAAACGAAGCATTATCCGGCGTCCCGTCTTCAATCTAATGTTAATTAAGAGTTGTTTTCTAGATTCGTAATCGAATTTTTATAATAAACGGCCTACTCTATAGATTTTCAATTGTTTTGAAAGGACGATCTTATTATATTGTTATTAGAAGTTGTCGTAACTGACCATTTCTTTACCGACTCGTACTTTCTTGATCCATTTAAGGATGTCATCGCCGTTGCAAGTCTACCCCGATATAATCATTTTCTATTTTGCTACTCACCAACCTATCGTAAAAATATATGTCCTTTAGCGTTTTTATAAATTTATCTTGGAATATTCATTTTTCAGTTAACGATCGTTTTATTACGTGAATACTGAAATTTTCAAATATCGTTTTTCTTTCTTGATTTACCTTTAAATAGTTAAATCGCTTATCGTTTTACTGTGTAGTATTAAACATTTACAGTAAACAGCAGGTGGTTAGTTGAAAATCGATTTAGTTTGCGCCAAAGGATACTGATGTTTTCACGGCATGCACTGAAGATATACGTAGACGCTTAAGAGGTTTAACCTATAACCGGAATCATACGCTTATTTAAAATCCGCGATAGAGTTCGCTTCGCTTTTTAGACGTTAATTAAAGTACAGTTTTCTATTTTTCATAATACATACATAGGTATAGTCAAATTTATTATACGACTACCTATAAATATTTATCAGAATAGGTTATCAAAAGAGTCAAAGCTATGTTAATTACATACATATTTAAATTTATGCCGTAAAGAATACATAAATAACGACAACTTTTCGATAAAAACAAGGTAAATCCGGGAACAACTGGGGCCGATTAATTTGAACGTAAAATAAAATGAAAGGGTTAAAAGTAAGTGCATTTAAAGTATTAAAGCCATTTTTCTAAGTTTTAATTATAAAACAGGCCGACCTCGGCGCGAATAGTACCATAAATAATGAAACAGTCTTTTATGGAAAGAATATTAAGTTTCGGGGCGCAATTTTATCGGGCACTTCTTTTGTTTCATTAAAACATGCGCATCTAATTACCGGCAATTCGCCAACCGCAAAATTCGACCATTTTCCTCATTACATCAAAGATTCATCTCGGTCTCCCCGAATTTGACTCCATGAATTAATAATGCTTTTATCTCGCTTAAATTACTGTCATTTCTTTAAAATCCATCTCAAAGAAAAGTAAAAGTCAACTAAGTGGTTACATTATGGGAATAATGCCTCTACATTTTAACACCAGGAAGAATAGCGGGTAGTTTAAAAAAAAGCAAAATGTCTTTGTATAAAGTTTATTAAATCAAGTGCACTAAAGTGCGTTAACGAGCTGAAAATAAATCACCTTTTTGTACAAAACTTGTATTTTCAATTATGGGGCTGGAATATTTTTCCGTATTTCAATTTCTCGGCCATATATTTTAAATGTAGAAATATCATTTCAACGTTTTTACACTTTCATTCGCGTGTCAGAAAAATTAAATTAAAGATAGTATAGAGACGTTGATAATAAAATAAGCTTTATATCTATTTTTTTTTTTAATGCTGCCAATAACTATTTTTATTGCCTTCGTGAATTTTATGGACGCTTTCAAATCGTATTGCGTCTTTTTCTAATTTATTCAAATTATTTGTTAAAAACTGCATATTATTTTGTGTTAATTTTAATTTGGTACTGATTTAATGATTTTCAAACGAATTTTAACCAGTACAACATAATAGCTCGTGTAGGTAGAATACGGAGTTCAAATTATAACATTTAGAGTCAATAAATGTCTTTTACAAGCAATAAATAGTGTAATAAAAATTACTGTTGGTGCCAATAAGTTGCGATCTAGATTTTTAAGTTTATTGGTAGTCCAGTAACTTTAGGTGTAAAATAGGCAATCTGTCGAATAAATAAAAGAGATTTTTTTGTTGTTGAAAGACGACTTCATTTCGTCATTTCAAACATGTGAAAGTTTCCGATAAATATCGTTAGCCAGCGTTACAAGGTATAACAAGTTCTAGTTTAATCGATAGTCGATTCTAGTCTAATAACTACTATAAATTCAAACGAAATAATTAGCGAGAACACGTTAATACTAATTCATCACAACTTTTTCGTATTCCATATCATTTTCTACTAACCTACATGGCTATAATTTCTACTATTTTTAAATTTCTACACGTATTGCTACGTGCTGCTACTCACGGATGACGTCACTGCGCAAAATTGAACGTTTTCAGTACACCCGAATATTTTACTTTTACAGTTATTATGCCGCGGTTGATACCCTGAAAGATTTCCCAAAATTCTCTAAATGATCAATGATGTACATTTATAAAATCGTTTATAAAATCACGCGTTATGAAGCTTCCGTACAAAAATAACACTGTATAAAATATCACTCTTCTATGCGTATGTATAGTAAATTGATCAAACATTCAAAATGTGAAGTATACATAGGTATAATACGTTATGAAAATATAAGTAAGCATCTACAAATATGCTCATTGTAAACAACATATTTTATTTTTACACGCCATCACCGTATGCGATACCATTTCTGCGCTCTTTAATAAGAAAAAACTTAACGCGTTAAAAATGTTTGGAAAAACGTTCCGACTTGCACCGATCTGCAGCAATTTTTCAAGAACGAGATATTGCTTAAATTGCTAAAACAACCTAAGTCACTTTTTTCCAATTTACAAGAAACGCGACAAACGTTGTTAACATTTATGCGACACAATTGTAATTAAGGGTGACTTGGGGCGTTTCGGAAATAGGCGATTCAAATGATAATAAATAGCGGAGTACGGTTTGTTTTGACGATGTATGGAATACCAATTTCGGAAAATTTTATTAACAACGATCGGTACTCGACCTTTGCTAAATCGACTTGACTCGATGCCAATAAAATGGTCGTCTTATTCACCCACAGCTATAACTATTCAACAACATCCGTATACCGTGTACATTACCAGGTGCAAGGTGAATTAGAAAAGGACGTAGATACAAAACGGTGGGTATTTAAATAATTTTTTTGCCGGATTAAATACTTATATTAGGGGGACCGGAAAGTAATGTCGTTTCTGCGCATGTCGATATTTGATTGTCATTTGTCAGCTCATTGTGTATCTCGAAGGCGTACAAAAGTCATTTTAAGGTTATTGTGACTTGTTCACTTCTAAATAATTCAATATTAAACTTTTTTTTTGCAATTTGGGATGAAATGGCCAGCCAAATATCAGAAGAGCATATCCGGCATCGTATGCTTTTTGAGTTTCGCAAGGGTAGTAATGCAACAGTTGCGACCAAAAACATTTGCGATGTTTATCCAAGTGCATTAGACGTTCGTAAATGCCAAAGACGGTTTTCCAAGTTCAGATCCGGTAATTTTGATCTCTCTGACTCCTATCGATCAGGAAGACCAACAACATTAGACAACGACATGCTAAGGCCAGAAGTGGAAGCAAATCCATGTCAAACAATCGAGGAACTGTCAAACACCCTTAATGGGTGTTGGTCGACCATCCAGAAACATTTACAGCAGATTGGAAAAATAAGCAGAGCAGGTGTTTGGGTCCCTCATAATCTGTCCGAAGAGAACAAAGCCAACCGATCCATCACATGCAACGTATTGCTTCAACGGCACCACACAGAACCGTTTTTTGATCGTTTGATCACTGGGTCCTATATGATAATCCAAAACGCAAAAAGCAGTGACTCTCTCCAAATGAATCACCACGAAGTACTGCGAAGCCGGATTTACATTCCAAAAAGGCGCTTCTATGTGTTTGGTGGAGTATTCGCGGAATTGTTCACTTCGAAATGCCGAAACCTGGACAAACTGTTAATGCAGACCTTTATTGTGAACAATTGGATCGAGTGAACCAATCTTTAATCGAAAAGTATCCGGCGATTGTCAACAGAAAGGGCGTCATTCTGCAACACGACAATGCAAGACCGCACTGTGCAAGGCGAACACTGGAAAAAATTAATGAATTGGGGTGGGAGGTACTGACTCACCCACCATACTCGCCCGATATCGCACCCTCGGATTTCCATTTATTTCGATCCCTACAACATTTTCTTAGTGGCAAAAAATTTGAAAATTTGGATGATATCCAAAATGCCATTTCGAGATATTTTACTCAAAAACCAATTGATTTTTATCGGTCCGGGATTGAAAATTTGCACACTAGATGGCAAAAGGTTGTTAATAACGATGGTGATTATATTATTGATTAAAAATAAAGACTTATTAAACATTTATTCGTTTGAATTTAATGTAAGAAAGCGACATTACTTTCCGGTCCCCCTACTACCTACCGATATGGAAAAATATTATTTAGAAATGCTATTTGAATGATTTCAAGCGAAATGAAACGAGAAACTCATCCTATAATAAATGACAGAGGTTTAGAAACCTCGCACTGTATATGTAAATAATGGTTTTCCACATCTAACTATATAATATTTTTATTGTACCGTCGACCGAGCTTAGATTGGTCCTACTGGGTAACATTAATCCAAAATATGCACAAAAGTGTAATTTCTGTCCCCGCCTTTTTTGTATTTTGTAAGGGGTACGATTATTTCAAACACATTTTATTAGGACATTAGCATGATTTGCATTATACGGGTCATAATTGCTTCACTTATAATAAAACAATTAAGTATTAATAATACATTTAACTATTAAAAAAAATATGTTTTTTTACAATAACGTATTCCTAAACATCTCGAAAGACTAACGGTACATAATTTTTAATCAAATGATAATTTGTAGGTCAGAATCTTTGAAATTCTAAAATGCGAACCAATCTAACGATAACTATTGTAATGTTGACGATAACTAAAATATTATTTTTTAATATAAATTGTAATAAAACGCCTAAATATTTGCTATGACGTCATATTTCAAACCATACCGCTTTTTTAAACGACAAATATGTCGTTATTGTTATAAATTTACCTTAAAAAATAAGCTCAATTAAAAATGAAAAAGAAAAATTTGAAAATTTCGTCTGAGTTCTTAATTACTGCACATTTTATTTGTTCCTCTAATTTTAATAATTTATTTTAGATATTACAGAGCACTGGTCACGTTATAACTGATTGAAGACATCCGCCTATATAATAATATTTCGATTATAAGCCACGACGTCTACAATTTAATTTAAAATTCTGTTCAATTGCGTATCTGTAAATTTTGTAGCAGTAATTTATTGAATTGCCTTCGCGATTGAAACAAAAATGCTACGCACATAAACGAATGAAATAAAGCTAAACGATCGCTTTTAGCCATTAAACTACTTAAATAAGAATTACAAGTAATTTAGTAATAATCTGTAGGTAGTTGTTCGTTTAACTGTTCAAGTGCTTTAGTTTCGTGTTCCGATTTATCTAAAATCAGTGTTAATTATAATACAATAATAATCTAATAAAAATAATGAAAGCAATGAAACGTCAAAAAGTTTTTACGACATATCTATAGCCACGATAACAGTCATATAAAATTGAATTCCTAATTATGAGATGTCGGATAGCACGTCTGCTCTTGACACCTCCTTTTGTTTCTGTCTGTGTAATAGTCCTTACAAGGGATTTCGTCTCCTTTGTCATCAACCTTAATTTTCGTCCATTTCGAGTAACTTTAGTTTAGACACGCATTATTAATTTTTAAAGATCAGCAAAACGATTTGATGTAAACTATTGTCAATTTCAAACTTCGTTAATATTTATCTGTACCCGTAATTAAATATTAATATCTTACATTCAGAATTGTTTTACACCATATGTCATTTAAATTTTATTCCGATACACGTCATCAATAAAAAATATCTAATTGATTTCAAAGTTTAAAAAGTGGCATAAATATTTTACCGATGAATGAAAACCGATGATTCACCTGCACAAATTACGTGGCAAAAAAATACTACAATTTATTGGAATTGTAAAAATACGAGGTACGAGGTGACACCACTGTTCGAAACGTTACGATCATAGTAACGTTTATTGATGATGTGCATCGGAATAAAATATGAACGTCCTTTATATACTAGAATATTAAAGTTTTATTTAATAAAAAATAATAATTGTTATTCTGTTTGTCCACGATTAAGACAAGTGGTGAGTGTGACAAATGTTTGATTTAAACGCCAATATTAGATACGTAATAGTTTAAAAGTTCCATATATGTATAAAAGAAAATTAATAACCGCAGGATTCTCAATATTTTCCACTGTTAATCAAACAAAACACGTTTTCTTTGAATAACTGCTAACAATACACTATTCAATAAAATGACTTTATATTTTTAATGGTGTCTTTTAAAAGATTATACTGTGTAACTGCGATTGAAAATATTTTACATTTATGCCATTGATGTGAAGGTTAACTAGTTATTAAAGCAGAAATTATTTGTAAAACCCTCCAAGTTGCGATACGTGTATCTATTACGATTAAAAATATTTATAAAGACAATCCTTTCTGCAAAAGAGCCCTAATGTTTCGCCGATTTGTAGACATAAGAATTTATTGTTAATACGTGCATCGTTATATTCTCTTATAACATTCTACTTGTTCCACACGTTTCATCCATTTCTTTTTTATCCATGTTTTTTCGTTTCGAAAGTAAAAGTACAAATATGGATAATGACAACGTGTTCCGCTCGACTTACATCCTACGTTTTTATACGTCCGCCGTTTTTGAACATTTACATAAACATTTTTTGGTTAAAAAACGATATAATTAATACCTACCGTTATATACGCGCCATTTGATGTTTCTTATGTTAAAATTATGCCATAGCTATAACTACATTCATCAGTGTTAAAAGCCGAAGTTAAATAAAACAAATTGCTAACCACAAACTATTTCCGAATAGCTTTAACAATAAATAAGTATTTCGTGTACAACTTTGAGTGAAATTAGCTTAAAATATAAGTCTAGTTAATTTACTGCGTGCTAGTAAAAATAATCTTTAATAAAAGTTGAGATTTTATTAGGAAATCTGACACAAACTAAGTATAAGTAATGTCAGTCACGCAGACCATAAAACTGGGCAATAAAATAAGAAATAGGGTTATCTTAGCTAAAAAAAATATATATATATAAGAAATTGCAACTATAACTTGCAAGAAATATCGGGCAGTAACTGCATTGACCGATTTATTTAAGAAAAAGTTTAAATGCATCTAAGGTAGGGTCATTTCGTGTCAAATCGACACACTGATTTAACCTCACTATCAAATAGATTTTGATCAAATTTGGCACAAAGGTAGCCTCCATATAGACTAAAAGTCTAACACAAAAGTTTTAAAACAAAATTTTATTCAAATCTGACTATGTAAAATTTGTAAAAAAAAACCTAAAAGTCGGATCACCAACATACATTTAAATTTCCGTAGCAGCTTTCCTAATTAAGCTAGAGCAATGGGACTTTTCTGGCCTTTCTTGTGACATGCAACACAATATGGGTTTTGGGGAATTTTTTTAATTTGAAAAAAGTACGTAGTATCCAAAATATTTTCAAAAAATTCTAGAAAATAGTTCGCACTAATGTCGTACGATTTACAAAGTTTAAAGGCGAGACGATAACGGGTTCATCGTTAAAATAATGTAAAACAAAATCCCCTTCGCAACAAAACTCAGGCCTATAAGGGCGTCCAGGAAATGCTGGAAAATCTCTACGGAGCGTATAAAACACGATAAAATAATGACAGAAGATCGTATAATTTTTTTTCCTACGGCGCTCCCCTGTTAAGATATCCACCGTCAAAGTTGAAGAATAAAAATATTCAATCTCTTATTATTTATCTATTATTTTCTCGAATATGGTTCATTTTATTGAAATTAACAAAAATACCTTTTTTATTCTGAAATGTCTGGGAAATCCGAAAATGTCCTTAAAAAATGTAAAAACTTAAACCTCTGAGAAATTTCGAGGTTAGAAAGATTGGAGGTAGCCCAAGTAACAATTTTGCTTAAATAAATGTTGTCTAAAGCTTTTTATAAGAAATTATTCAAGAAATGCGACTTGAATTTTCTTAGTATAAAGTATTATTCAGGGCTAATGCCAGTAAAAAGGGCGATTGGAATGCGGCTTGAACTGGTCTTTATACAAGAATATATGAATAAAGTTTTACATGAGGATGGTATACAAGGCTTATTCAAGTACAAAATTCTTAAGTAATGAACTTGAGTAACACTTGATATAAGACTTATTTCAGAAGTTTGCGTAATCCTAAAATATTTTACATGAATAACATTGTAATCAAGTTCATTAGTTCAAGCTCTATACAAGAGGACATATTACAAACAGAAAAAAATAATTTTTACAAATCAATTTGTCCAGGTTTTTTGTTTGAATTCACAACATTTCCCTTACTTACCCTATTACAATTTTTATTTTATTTTTATTTTTTTTGATTATTTACATATATTCCGTCAGCCAAAATTGTCTTTAATTCTTCGACAAATGGAATCAAATACAAGCGCAGATCCGATGGTTTAGATTTTCCATAATATATTCCGATCACTAATGGTTTTTGTTTCGGTAATTCGGCAATATTGGCCAGGATGGGCTAAAACTCGTTTTTGATACTTTTAAATATTGGCAGTCCATCTATGTTTATATTTAATGATAGGCTATTATATTATAGGATTTATTTATAGGCTTAGATATTTTTGAGAATAAGTTTTCCAAACAAAACCGCAAAGCATTTTGCCAATATTCGCCATCACCCAATGGTATAATTTCGACCGTTTGAGGAGTTTCCATTAACGTGCGTGCGTGGATCTTGTGGCAACGCGTCTTTATCAAAACAATTATTAATAATTTTGAGTAACTCTTTTACTGTTGAGTGGTTAATATTGAATGTTAGCGCTCAATGTCTTATATTCATGTGAAGATTTTGGCTCCTTTCATCTTCAGCCGCTGAACTACTATCATCATCATATATGATGCGACTAATACTATTATCACTACTCTCATAATCTGCGTAAAATTCATAGGCACTTTGTCTGTAATCTTCAGGTGACTCATCGCTGACAACCCCTATAATACGTCAATAAATCATAGGTGAATCATAAATCATAATCGATATATATATATATATATATATATATATATATATATATATATATATAGATATATTCGATATATATATATATATATATATATATATATATATATATCGAATATATCTACTTAGCAGTCGGTATAGAACCTAAATTACTACTTTTATCATTGGATACTGAAGTTTCATTATTAGTTAGGCATTTATTATTGGACGATTGAGGCATTGCTGGCAATAACCTCTTAGATGACAAATTTGAAGTAGCAAAAGACGATGATTCTATAATCAAACTTGAAAACTGTTTATTTACCTTTCGGTAATAGTGGCCTGACCTTTTAATTTTTTTCCATAATTTAAATGCGTCCATTTTAATCTGTAAATACTTTTTATATAATGTAAATTCGGAGGCAAGAAAAAGCGCTATACATACCTATATTTGATAACTATAATTCGCGCACGCGTATATAGTGTGTAAGTGCAACTTGCATAAAATATTATTTAAGTTATTTATTCTGGGAATTTTGTATAACACTTACAATTTTTCTTTATACGAGATTCGGCAAAATTAATAAAATTTGTATAACGCTTCTAAATATGATCTTGAAAACACTTTAAGCAAGAAATTATTTAAGTTTTAGTTTATAAAAAGAACTTTTGAATAAGACTTAAGTGTTTTCCTTTAATAGATGTTTAATTAGGTATTTGTACTTGAATAATGAATTTCTTGAATAGTTCTTAATTTTTCTTCCTTATATACAAGTTTATACGTAAGTATTTTACCTACAAGAGTCTTTCAAACATATCCAAATGTTTTACAAGGTTCTTTTAAGTTGAGTTTGAATAATTGTATTAGTCAAGTCTTTAACAAGGTCATTTCAAGCATAGCTTGTATAAGTCAACTTATCTTAAGTATAATTGTTACTTGGGAGTGCACTCCTGGCGCTCCGGCTCTCCTGGGGTGATATCAAAAGACCTGTTATATCATTTTAAAGATTATGTAGGTATACCAGAAATTATTAAATTTTAATGTAAAATAAATATATTATTTAAAAAAATTGTTTTTGTGCTTCAACTTTTGGAGGTGAATATCCCAACAAGCGCGCGCCATAGAAAAAAATATATATTACATATATATATATATATATATATATATATATATATATATATATATATATATATTAAAATTTATTAGTAGTAAGTAGGTACTGTAAAAATACGAGGTGCGAAGTGACAGCACTGCGTGAAACGTCATCATCTAGTAACTTTTTATCGATAATGTGCTTTGGAACCTATCTTGGATACCGTAAATACCGTAGTATTAAATGTAAAGTTTCGATAGTCTCTAGTTAGTATAGGTAATTTTATTTCTAATCTAAAACGCACATATGCAAGTACGTTGTCATACTTTTCTGACGTTGCTGAAGTTTTTGTAAGCATGTTTGTTACATGTATATTATTCGCTTCAGTTCCAGCACTTGTTTTATGCTAGATACTTTGGCGTTGTTCAGAAGTAGGGTGAAATGAAATACATTTCATATTTCTGTCGACTGCACGACGTGCATGGCTTTTACTACGAGAAATAAAGAATTGAAGTGCAGATTATAACTTATATGCCTGCACTCATTGCTTAACCTGCAGAAACGTTCCATTAAATCACATTCCTCGAATTCCGTAAATCATAACTTTAGTCTACACAATTATAACATCGAATTGGTTGGACGTTTAGTGAAAAATCGTATTTGAAAAGCTTCGATTTTATAATAACTATGAATGGTTTCAAAGGCATTTCTTAAACGTTACTTTCAAAGTATTAGATTCATTTCAAGTACCTATTCAATTTCACTTTACGTACTTTATAAAGAAAAATAATAATTAAGAATTCGTTATTCTTTTATTTATGTACGTCACTATTTATTAATAATAAACTGAATTTATTGTTAATAAATGGTGATAATAATAAATTAAGTTTAGGTAAAATTAACTAAATTATCTAAATTTGCATAAACCCATATTTTGCATCGAAACAAATAGGTACAGTAAAATGGTATTGCCATTTATGTTTACCATCGAACATCGAGAAAACGACAATCAATCGCCTAAATATTGCTTAAATATTTGTTTAATCAATTATTTTTAACGCGAAACATTTTCTTGCTGTTTGTTGTATTTTCCGTTGTTAAAATATCTGTTAAAAAAACGAAACTCAAATTAATTTAGCGTGGCGAAACTGTTAATTAAATATTCATAAATGTACACTCGCACGTAAATATAGGTACAGCTCGTCGAATTGTCGTAATTTAAATATTCTACATTTAATTAAAATTCGCCGTAATACGATTTTTAGAAAATTTTAAAATTCACCGAATCTCCTCATAAATTGTTAACCTTAAATAAAACGAAAATTTATTTCCCTATTGCATATTTACTGTCGATCGTTGGCGTCTGGAGATTTTCACATAAAATTTTATACATTCTCTAATTTAATTTTGTTTCGCGAGCAACGAAATTCTTAAAGGGTGCACATGGCTTTTTCATAGAGATGCGAATTGAAACGTCGAGCTTATTTTTCATTTTGTGGCACCGCTTTTGCTGTTATGAAGTGGTTCGAAGCTTTATCGTAATGTCAATCATAATTTTAGATAAAGTTTTTATACGTAACGCGCTCCTTCAAATATTTTTCATCAAATAGTGAACGCATCTCTTGAAATGTAGGAACAAACGTTCTCTCTTCACCTTTATGTTAAAGCCTAGAGGTCTAAATCTGATATAAAGCAAGTTCAATATCGCGAAATCTTCAGATGCCCCTGATGGATATTTCATAACTTTCGTCTTATGTTAGTCTTAAAATTAGAATTCACACTGTCAACTTTATTCTATAAATGTGTTCTTACGGCAAAATACAAAATAATGTGTAATAATAAATTAACGATGTAATAATAATCAAAATTTAATTTTAAACTTCAAAATTTAGCGCTTCCAATTATTATCAAGCAATTATCGCTTTTTATATCAATACACTAAATGTAACCAAAATTAAATCCAATTACGAAATAATACATAATAATTGTTTCGATGAAATTTTAATATTGAAAAGTTCTAAACTACAATATACATTATATAAAGTAGGGCAAATAAATTTGATCTACTAATAAAATGTCAATCATTTTAACATACCTAATTGAAAATCAAGCTCGATTTTGGACTTCCCTTACATAATAAATATTAATTTGTTAACGACAGAAAATTGTACCTATATAAAAGCATCCTGAAGTGACACCTATTTTTCTCTAGTTTATTAACTAAAGTAAGTATGTTATCTACTATAGTTTATCATTAAAGGTAATAGAAAGTAAGTGGAATATTTTAATCAACATTAATAGCTCGTGTAATATTTATACACTAAGCGGCGATTTCGCCAAACCCTCCATAATATAACAAAGGGATGATTTTTTTCGAATCGACAACTTTTTAAGTGTTTAAAATGGTCCAGGGTTTTATATGTGCTGAAACTTGATCGAAGTATTAAAAAATAAAGGCTACTATCGGTATTCTTTTTTTAAAACGATGGTCTTTTAAATAACGAAAGTTTGAAATTTATGCCAATTTCATAACACCTAAGGGTGTTATGCACATTTTAAAAAATACGTGCTGCCACCCCCCCCCCCCCACCTTGGCAGGAACCATGGCAGCAGCCCGAAAATATGATTTGCTTTCGCAACGTGACTCCCTCGCATATTGGTGATTATTTTAAACACTAAAAAGGCTGTCGATTCGAAAAAAAATCATCCCTTTGTTACATCGGTGAGGATTTTTGGCGGATATCGCGGGAAAATCCGCGAAATCGATCGTTTTTTAGCGACATTTATTTCATCATCACTAAATATATTGTGAGGCTCTGATGTATTCAATAAAAAGGAAAGATGAAGTCTAAAATTTATTAAAATTCTGCCAAAGGCGTTTTTATTAAAAAATTGTTTACATAATAAATATTAATTTCGATATTAAAAAATTCAGTCTTTATAGTATTTACTTATGCAAAATCTTGTATTATAATATTAAAAATGATTTGCATATACATACTATGTATTTATCTATATGTATTTCAACGTGTAGAATATTCCTTCCATTGTTTTTCCAATCCTCTTTTCGCTCGTGAACTGAGTTAATTAGATATTAAAAAGTTAATCGCCAGAAAACCAAGAACAAAATGCAGTTCAGTAGTAGATTAACGAAATTGATGGACTATCGTTCGATGCATTTTTGTCAAATATCGACACAAGCTGCGCGTTTTACAAAAACCAACATTTTGTGCCGCCGCGGAACCATAAACCCTTACAACACCTTATTTGGATTTGTGGTGGACGCAATTGGATTTTTTTTGCCAAATTTTAGCAAACTGTGTGGTCGCATTAGATGCATTTTCGATAATATTGCGTCTTGCAGTAGAGGAAAGTGAGGAAAAGCCGAGTACCAACATTTTAAACTGTTACATATTTTGTTTCTGTTAATTTTTTAATTTTAATTTTAAAAAAAAATTAATAGACTTCCTTGTACGTCCAAAAAATCGAACAGTGTTTTTTGGACTAAAAGTTGGAATATCTTTTACTAAATTAAGCTTCACTTCACCAGGGACAAAAACCCGGTTTTAAAAGCGGGTACCCATTTAAAACAACAGAAAATACCTTCCCTTTTAATAATTTTTATGTTACGGCTTAGAAATTCAATTAATGGAAGAATAAGTCTTGGTTTTTTCAGATTTTCTTTTGTAATTTTTAAAATGTTTATTTAAAAATTTATGTCTTTTTCTGCACTTTTCATTGGCTGTCTTTTTGCAAGTCCAACGCCAGTATCATTTCTTTTAATTATTATTTTATAATTTTGTTTCAACGCCTTTCTTTTTTGCTTTTTTCGAGTTTTTCTTCATCTTTTGCTTGGCAATATAAACATAAATATCGTAAGCTAATACGTAAAAAATATCATCTTCAAAAGAGTAACCAATTTTTCTCCACGTTGTAGTTTTTGATAAAACATAGATAAGATACGTAGTCGAAGAGGTCTCTAGTTACCCGGTTTTGCCCCACTTACCTCTATTTTGGCAAAAAGTTATCGATATTAAAGGCGTTTGCTTTGATAGGGGTTTTATTGTCGATATCACCTTTCGTGGTGCATTCGAGTAAATTTACAATCAAGAATGTGACGATGTCAAGTGCGAAAATTTTGTTGCAAATATTAGGCGTGACCTTTAAAATAAAAAAATTAAATTTATGCTACAAACGAAAATTTTAAAAATATATACTACCTAATTAAAAAATTATCTATTATATATTAAAGAGAAGGATCAATCCACACTTATATAGTTATAGATATCAAAATTAATAAGGAGGTAGATTAAGTAAATTATCCATTTAAAAGCCGACAGATGTTTCGTGTAAACTAATCTATTCGTGCTTGATTAATAACACGATTTTGGTAATTAATGAATTTCTCTATTCATTTGCTAATTTTGTCACTGTAACATACGTCTAGAATTTCATTATTTCTAATACAGATAGTTAATCTACAAAACGAAAATAACATCTAAATATGTTTATCGTTTAAGTTAGGCGAACTCTTTAAAATAATAGGTCTAGCAATTACCGAGTCCGTAGCTGAAATTTCAAGTACAACAACGCCATTAAACTCTCTCTCTGCCTGTCCTGCTATTATTACAGCGACTAAAAAAAAAACTATCCGCTTCTCTTATTATTATTACTCCGTCTAAAATACTTCGAATCGTTGAGAATTCTACAGCACGGTATTTATTTCGTAACATAATTTTATATAAAGAGAAATCGTTGTCGATAAGGAACGTAAATTTAACATTTAATCTGAACGAAACTACGCTTAAAACAGAAATAACGAACGTTTTGCGAAGACGACGCCGAAAAAATATACGATCGCAAAGGCAAAATCAATGTGTCCCATGTAATTCCAAATGGTAACCAAGCGAAACCAGAATCGATAGCTCCATGGTGAGAGCTTCGGTTGGGGTTGCTTTCGCATTTCGAGAGATGACTACGTGAATTTAAATAAGTTAAAAAAACATCGTTCCGGCACAAGTAGGAGGAGTTAAAATGAAATTTACAGTGCGTTATAATAAAATTAAAGTGAAATGTATTCGTAACGTGTTCGCAACTTTCGAATAAACGAAGAAAGATTCAAATGCCAGAGCTTCGTTAAGACCAAATTTACCATAATTAAATACCCGAAGTTATAAAAAGAGTTAATAGAAGCGATTTTATAATTTCGAACTTTCGCTAATGCAAGCATAACGCCTATCAGTTCGCGACAAATCTAATTTAAATTTAAATAAGGTAAATTTAATCAAGCTTTTCGTTTAACAAAAAGCGTCTAGTTATCAAACGTTTATTTCAAGTTATCAAATTAATTTCAATGCATCTATCTTAGTGGCTTCTGTTTATGTTATAACTAATAACACGAACGTAATAACATTAATTTGATCACGACTTAAGAACGTACGTACATAAGTACTTAACTACTTAAATGACAGTTACAATTTTCCTTGTTTTAAGTTTAATGATTTTCTTACTTATCATGTTTTACTTGAATTTAGAGCAACGATCGAACATAAATTCTATTTATCGAAAAATCAAAAATTTCCTCATTATTTCTTTTTCATTTTTAATATAGAATACTATTCACACGAAAAGAAGCAAAAATGAATGTTATAGAATCCATTATTGTTACCTAAAGGTTATTCGCGCTTCGCCGAAATTGTATCGGTCCTGAATTCAATGCTTAATGTCTGCGGCATTCATTTAAATCTCACCCGCACCCAACAGGGTAGCTTGGAACGCGTATGTCAACCCATGCGTGACATCGGACAAAACACATTCATTTCCCTTGTGGTTTTATGCGGGCTGCGCTCTTTTTCTTGACTCGAACCATTTTCAGACACTTTAGACGTTTTTTTATGATCCACTTGAATTTGAAATTTATTTACATTTTATAATGAATAACTCACGTCGATGTTTTTAACATATTTCATTTTTGTTTTCGTATTCACTCTAAAATATGGTGACATTTTAATTTATCAAGTTCCGAAAAAATTTTTGTAACGCTTGAATTTAAAAAAAAATTACACCACATTACAAATGAAAAATACTTTCAATTTTGATGACGTTCAAACTAAAATTAGGATTAAAATGTTCGTTTCATTTTCAATTAACGATTCCGTTTCTACTTTTATTTCAGCTCTAGTTTAAATAAAGTAGGTATTGCATCTTTTGCAATAAAAAATAACATAAGTAGCAATTTGTGATTAACTAAAAATAATCCATTACAGTTCGTACAGGTAACAAATAAATGTTGTTACTTATTTTTACTTATTTAATAAGTTGTTTTATATTTGTAACCAAAATTAATCATTGCTTGATATCTAACGCAACTTCGATTTTAATTAAAATTTAAGTAAATATAAATAAGATTCTCAAATATCAACGTCTTGAAAATAATAAAGTAACTTTCATAAAAATAGCTATCTACCTAGAAAAAATAAAGATGAAAAATGAAAAGTGAAAAGATAACGTTCAGATCTTAATCGAAAATTTGAATATTAAAGTTACTTCCTTATAACAAAATTCTAAGAAATATAAAATAAAATTTTCGAATTAAATGTGCAACGGAAAAATTAGTTAAATTTTGTAAGTGCTCAATTAAAATTACACAACATCAAAATCATTTTCACAAGCTCTCTAAATGCTCTCTAATAACTGTGGAAGTTGGTTAAACAATGAGCCGCTGACACAATGAATTAATCTGCAGTTAGGTACAGTGGCCACCATGAAAACTGGGACAAGTCTTAAAGTCCATTTTAACAAACATTTAGTGGTACGAGACGGACTTACTTGACAGGGTAAATAATATGCATAATAGTCGAATAAATAAAGTCGAAAAATCGTGAAAACTTTGAAACCCGCGCCGTACTTGATTAAACTTTTTTTAAAACGTACGATGTACTACATTATTTGAAATTAGAAACATATCGGTTGGCGCACTCAAGTAAATTTGTATTTTTTAAACAATTGTAACAATAAACTGTCCAGGAAATGGTAAAAGTCTCTCGTAAACGTATGAACCACGTCAAAATAATGCCGCAAGTTCCTATAAATGGTTTTCCTACAGCACACCCTTCTTAAGATATTCACCCCCAAAACTGAAGAATAAAAATCAATTTCTTTTAAATAAACATTTTTTCGTTGGAATTTAATAATTTTTAATGTAAGTACATGCGTAATACATCAAGTTCTTTAAAATGATGTGATAGGTATTTTGATATCGCCTCGGGGGAGTCATCTAACCTCAAAATATTTCAGAAGTTTAAAGCTGTTAACTTTTTAAGAGCATTTCCCAGACATTTTAAAATAAAAATAGTACTTTTGTTTAATTGTGATAAAATGAATCATATTCGAGAAAATCGCACTTATACAAATAATATCTAATTATTATAAATAATAGACTAGATATCTAGGAGACTTATTTTTTATGTGTGATTTTCACGAATATGGTTCATTTTATCGAAATTAAACAAGATACCTTTTTAATCGTAAAATTCCTGGAAAATCCGAAACTGACTTTAAACGTTTAAAAACTGAAGTCCCCGAAAAATGTTGAGGTGAGAAAGATTAGGGGTACTGCCCCCTGACTCCCATGAGCAGATATATAAAATAACCATTACACCATTTTAAATATCATTATTTATTACATGTCTACTCTCTATCTACATCCGCTCAATTACCATTTTCGATACTACAACACAAAGACAATCCGAAAAAACATAAATACAACATAACGTATACAAAGTAAAAAATTTAATTGACTTCTAATAATTTATTTAAACTTTTAAACATAGTTATTGTTTAAGAATTGATTTATTTGATTCAATTAAATTTATATAACTTTATTCATTGTATCTAGTTATTATTTCATTTTTATGTTGGTTTATTTATTTAGGTAGGTACCTAATTTTATTTGATTTTTTCACGTAAATTGTAAATGAAATAGAAATATACTTACATTCTAACAACTTGTTAAGAATAATGTATAAAACGAGTAATGGATTGTTTTTACTATTTCATTTAACAAAAAAATAATAATTAAACACAAACAAATAGACTAAAGCTACCGAACAGTTTAAATTCGACAATAAATGCGTAATAGAGGAAAAATCAAGTGAAAGTAAAATTTGAAAGATTTCTAAACAGCTATACCTATCTGATATACCTACGTAATTCTACAAAAACGCGAGTGCATTTAGAAGGACAAATTCAAAAATAAGTCTAATACTTTATGATGTAGGTAATTACTGTTTATTACAACTTTTACCTCTACAATCTGTAAAAGTTGCTATTATTTAGCTGCTCGTTCACTTTTCAAATTCACGTATTCGCATTCGAATATCACTTTATCGATAGCTACTTTTAAGTTTTAAGTTCCATTTTCCATGGCGCCCACGTGGGGGAAAGAAGAAGTTAAAGGGAAAGTCATTTTGAAGAATGACTTATTTATTAATGATGTTATTAAACGTAAATGTGAAAAAGTACGCGTATACTCAATAAAATTTCTGAATATTATGCCGAGTTTGACTTATTGTTCGTATCTTTTAAATCTTTTTGATCATCATATGGAATACTAAATATAGCTAAATGGAAATGAACAATTATAAGCACAAAATTATAATTTTAAAACGCAATAATTACCTACATATATATGTATATATTAAAGGGACTCATATTTTCGAAATAAAGGCTTTTGGAAGTATTAAACTTAAAACGTTGCCTGAAAACACTTATTGAAAACACTAATTTACACCCGAAATAACTTAAACTACGCAAACTCCTTAAATTATATTTTAAAGTAAAATTTATACCTTTGTCGTGAAAAGCTCTTAGTGATCTTTTCAAGCATACGTTTCATTTTATGCGCACCTAAACTTACACAAATAGAGTATACATAAGGTGAATTACGTACACGCAAATGGACATAAAAGCCAATTTTGTAAGCAGTAGTAAAGGCATACAGCGGTTAGATCTGAGAAGATTACGCAGTTTCGAGTGTTGCGTGGAAATGCTCTGGGGACATGTGGAGTCGAGGAACTTTATGCTTCTTGCCTCATTTGTCATTTAGTTGCAACAGATCTTATCTGATGCCTTTAGAAATATATATATTCGAATACGATTTCGCTTACGCAAAAACTTCTATTCGTTACCGTTTACTAAAGATTAATGACGCGCAGATTTTCTTAAACTAAAACTAAACCTATAAATTTTCATTGATAATAATTCGGGCATGCAAAGAGAACGTAAAGAGAAAGGGCGTAATTTTGATTTAATTAATATAAGTATTATAAGTATTATTTATTAATATAAGTAGCTTAATCTGTTAGATGAATAACGTAAGCATGTACCACTAGAAACTTCATGATAACCCTATAAAATTTTTGAATTTACCTACCACTCGCCACCATAACAGTCTGTACTCCATAGAAATTAAAATTAATAGAAAACGTTGAGGGAGAATTTAATAAAATTTAGCAAAATATGTTCTAACAAATACGCGACGTGTAATTTTGTTTTATTTTCCACGATTAAAGTACATATCTCTGTGATAAAAAATGAACGGATTAAGGACGTTTTGCCTTTTTTGTGCGAGTAGTACACGACAAGTAAGATACATTTATCTATTATACGTGTTAAATGCGCGATCCGAAGTAGAATATAAACGAATTAAAGGCATTTTTTAGGTCGCTAAAATTTTTCTGAAAGACCTTCATTGTTTGCGGCTCGCGGACTCGCCAAAAAACTGTATTTGGTGGCCCGTGTGCTTATGTATATGAGCATAACACTGACACCAAACTTACGCAACTGTCTGATAATTTATCGTCTTTTCCCTTAATTGGTGAAATTTCTTCATGTTTACTTATCAATAAATAAATATTAAATTTACATAATTTCACGTACATAGTTATTTTTTTCTAATATTTCACACAACCAACGCGTTTCGTAATTAAGGGGGCGACCGCTGCGTTTGTTGTCAATAGATGGCAGCAGCTACAAAAATTAAGCATTATTTTATGAATGGATAACTTTTGAAAAACGTTAAAATTTTGATTTTAGCTTGAACTTTTACAAATGCAATACATTAATTTAGGGAATCGCAAAATTTCATGTTGATCATGACTGTTTTTAAAAATTTATTGCTAATTAAAATTTGAAAATAGAAGGTGTTTATTTTGAGTAATGTTTAACTTTTTCTAAATGAGTGCCTAAGTTATTTTATAAATGTTCTAATTTTAAAATATGAATGTCGAAATGGAACTAATACAGTTTATTGTCAAGCTCTAGTTATTATAAATATAAATAACGTTTTTCGAAAGTTATCCATTCATAAAATAATGCTTAAATTTTGTAGCTGCAGCCATCTATTGACAACAAACGCAGCGGTCGCCCTCTTAACCATTGCAGTTTCAAGTGTTATTTTATTTCGTTATAATGACGTCTTCTTGGATGTTGGAGTTTATTTAATTATTTCCTTCAGTAAGAAATCCAAAAGTGGAGAATTATGAATTTAGTTTAATTATGAACGAGTTTAGGTACACATTTCGAACAAGGTGATTTGAATTGCATTCATGTCTTCGTCAATTTTTAAAGCTTCCAGTTTAATTTTTGATAATAATTTTCGAGCATTTCGATATTGTTCCATTGCGAATCATTCCGACTAACATTTCAAATGTTATCCTTCTCTAAAAGTACTACACAGTATCTACCATTTAAAAATTCTTTTAATCTATTTGATTAATCCGACCAGAATTCGCGACTCATCACTGTAAATCTGTTCAAATCATTTGTGGAGAACAAGTTTGGGGTTTAGAAAACCTTTTAAGTGTCCTTGCAAAAAAAGCTCTAAGAGATTTAAATCGAAAGACCGACCTGGTCATATATAACTAGATCTCCTCGTCTATGCGTTTTCTATCAAATGTCTGATTAAAGGTTTTAACGGCGAGCGAAAAACAAACTGCAACTCCGTCATTTACCTATAATTAACCATTGTTAATCTTCGGACATCTATCGAATAACTAATTGTTGCATCACAATTGAAAAGCGCTTGTAATAAATAAAATTAGGCACCAAAAATTATGTCTTCCGCAGACTATGTTGTAGTATTTATAATCGTTTGCATGGCCAAGGGCGGTGCAATATATTCTAAATTAAACGTTAACGTGCTAAATAAAATAATAACTATTTATGATGCAAGTGCGAAAGTTTGCAGAACGAGCACAATTAGCAAGTTCTGCAATTCATACGCGAGTGCCTTAAATGCCTATCACACACAATGTTTCTTTATAAACAGTTAAATACAAAAAAATATTAAACGCTTTGATTTTAAAAGACTTCTCGCAACGAATGCAATAAAGTGACATTTTTCAAACTACCTATGTATATGAAAATGTAATGAAAATTGAAAAGTATAACTTTTCGATTGCGAGTTAAGAAGGAATGTTATCTTTATCCGGCAACAGAAATATTAAATTAAATTGCATTCGCGGTACCTACTAACTTTATCGATTGAATTTTATTTACCTAATTTCATTCAAAAAAGAAAAGTTTTCCACATAAACGATAAATTAAATGTTTATTAGTTGACGGTAGCCAACAGCGAAATATGTTTTATCGAGTAAATTATTCCATGATTTATGAAGTATTTAGAAATCGATTGGACTAACATATACAAAGAACGAACGAGAATAGAATTCCTTAAAAAGCATTGAGATATAAAACCCGTTTGATAAGAGATGCGGGATGGCCGAAAAAAAAAACACGAAAATATTTGTGAAACGCGAACGAGCAAAAAAATTTTTGTAACGTAAATGTTGTTGTTCGAATAAAAATTTATTTTCAATAATATAATGTAGCAACCGAAACAAAATTAAAGGCGGTAAATACGTACCGCCTAGGTATTTCGAGTATTTTACAAACTCGAGACCAGATGCGAGATGCAATTTAATGAAACTCGCTCATGCAATTTTGTCATTCATCAAAACCATGTTAAACAACAAAACTAGCTTCGAAGTCGTTAATTCTAAAAAAATTTTCCAGAACAAAATCGGATTTCTTGTATTTAAGCAAATCTCTTTTGCGATGCCCGCCTCGTTTAAGGTTTAACTTGAGCTAACAAACGATAATGATTTCTTATATGCTTCAATTGTAAATAAAAATTATTAGGCAGATATATATTTAAAAGTACTATTTCATGCACCTTTTCGCACCTATGTACAAAATAGTTGTTATATAATTTTTATAAAAATACTATAAAATTGATAGAGCACAATAAAAAACAAAACAACTAACCCTTATCGCTGTCCAAGCGACCATTGTAGTCTAAAACGCGAGCGAGCACCTTTGTTAACCGAGGGTTAACGTATAGTTTTCTTCCTTGGTGCTGGCCTTTTCACACTTTACGCCTACGTTCTTTCTACTTTTGTTCCATTTAGGTCATATATTTTAGTCAAGTATGTTATAAAGGATAAACATGACCGATTTCCCGAATATTATTTTTTGTAACCTAAAGAAAGTTTTCTAAATAAGGGATAATAAGAGATCGGTTTCTATGACCCTATAAAGGTTCTATTGCAATAATAAAAATATTAATTTTCTTGTCTCCTTTTTTACGTTTGTTTAGACTTTTTAATAATACATACTAATCAATTTCTCAAGGTTTCTATGATTAAATATTACAGAAAAAAACGTCAGTTATCTACAGCTTAAAAGGCCATAGTCGGGTAAACATTGGAAATGTGCCCTTATTCGTATTTTGCTAATTTTTATTTTGAATTTGTTCTCAGAAGCTACTATCTCGAATCTTCGGTACTTGTATAATATTATAGAGGTACTAAAGGTTCATCAGTGGTATTTTTTTTTTGGGAACTCTCCATATACAACAAATGAGGAAAATAAAGAATATTAAATTAAAATAATTTGAAAATATATCTTATACTCGCGGGGCACCCACCAATTTTCCGTCAAATATTCATCGTAGACGACTACGCTCGGTACTACTTAAAACCGGTCTTCTTTAGAAGTGGTCGCCTAAGGGAGAATGAGAAAATACAAAACAAAAATATGTACGGAACCTTGTAAGACGAGGAAAACATGTCAAAAATGTCTTGTTTTATTAAACAAATGACATTAAAACAAAAAAAAAAACAAAAAAAACAAATATCTCAACAGAGAATCGCCCGTAGTAAAAAAAATTATAGGAACTTGTGGCATTATTTTGACGTGGTTTATACGTTACCGATAGATTCTTTACTAATTTAAATGACGAACTTGTTTAAATATTTATCTGTTATACCCTTTGAAAAATTTTGATAGTTATATATATATATATAATATTTAGAAATTGAGAAATATTTGACGAGAAATTGGCGAGTGACCCACGAGTGTAAGATATATTTTTAAATCACTTTAATATAATAAGTTCTTTTTATTTTTCCCAATGAGAATGCCCAAAAAAATACCACTGATGAGCCTTTAGTACCTCTATAATATTATACAAGTACCGAAGATACGAGATAATAGCTTCTGAGAACAAATTTAAAAAAATTAGCAAAATACGAATAAGGGCACATTTCGAATGTTTACCCGACTATGGCCTTACTTATGGCCTTATACAAATACCGCAGATTTTTGATAATAGTTTCTAAGAAATTATTTTTATTTTATTTTGAGAAAACAATTAACCAAATCCGAGCAAGGGCACATTTCCAATAACTTACCCGGCTACGGCCTTTACTATAAGATGAATAAATACAGGCACACCCTAAGTTCGTAACACGCAACTTACGTAAATTCGCATTTACGTAACGAGCCAACTTACCCTCCCCCCGCCCCCACGAGACATTTTTTATTTGACAAGTGAACATTTCAGTTTATTTTAATCTTTTATAAGTATATTTTTCATGATTTTATAGGTAAGTATAGTTTATATCAGAGTAAATATCTGCTGTTTCATAAAATAATAATAAATAATATACATACATATGATACATAGATATTGCGGTTTCCTACGAAATTATACCAAATATGAATTTAATTTACAAATTCCACTTGCATAAAATTCAAGTTACGTAAAGGTTTACGAAACGCGTTACTTACGTAACTCGGCGGGAATGAAAAAAATAATGCTAAACAAAAATGATATTCCTAAACATAAATTCGCTTAAAATTTCGCTAAAATTTTTAAATGAGCGTATCAACCTTAGAATGCAGTACAGGATCTTATGGAGTTCGGCGTTGTTATTTTGAACCAAATGCCTGCGGAACTACGTGTACCTACAGTTATAATATTTACATTAATGGCATCAATAGGTTTAGGTTCTTCGTACGTCACGTCCAACACCAATGGTAAAAAGCGGAATTTATTCAAAACACATTTAATCAATACAATTTCCATTTCTGAAAGCCGTAATTTCAAAATAAGTGCACGACATGCTTACTTATCGTTAGTTTTTCTAACGAGTTACTCTTGAACTTTCGTAATCCTAAACGGCCTAGCCCGCTAATTAGAGTAAATAAATAAAGTTTTACCCACAAATTATAATATTATTTATCTACTTAGTTTCATAACTTTGCATATTTACAATAATTAATTATATCCGCTAATATAGTTAATTCGAAAATAATTAATTAAAAATACAATTCTATTCCGAGTAAATTTTAATTGTGTGTATTTAACCTGCCGGCTTCTTATTTTCGTGCGTTTGCTTTTAACGTCAATTTTCTTATTTTTGCAGACAACTAAAGTGGAATGGAGTGAAGCCCGCTAAATCATATTAAAAGATAATTGCATTAGAGTCTCGCTTGATCTCAAAAATATATAGATATATCTCCACTCTTCCTGTGAGATATGACAGTTCTGAAGTCCGTACAGCTACAGACGTCAGTTTCGATATTAAAATCTCCGGAGAATTTCCGGTAAAACCAGCCATTCGAAAGTAAGTGATTAATTGGCGTGTCACGTCGGAAAACAATACACTCGCCTTTCTTGCCGGTTTCTTTAAATGTTTTCTCAAAAGTTATTTACTTCAAAGTCAGGAAGGAAAAGTAAATAACTGCAGGCTTGTTTTCATTATCGTCCTTCGTTCCTCTTTGGTTTATTCCCAGAGCCTTAAGTTCTGTTTTTCTCTTTGTTCAAACAAGAACTTTATAAAATTTTAATTAGGTAATTACTTTTCGCTTTCATTGCGCCATAATCTGTACTTAATTAACATATAATGTATATTCTAAAAATTAAATTAAAAGTTTGCCGAACAAAGAAGTGTAAATATAACAAATGTGTGGGCAGCAAAGTAAATGTTGTTTTGTCGGAAGAGTCTTGAATAAAGTTCCGTATCAGCCTCGAGACATCCACTTCTGTGTTTTCTATATTAGCTCGCCAAACACCTTAAATTTGCACTTGTGCTGTTTATTTTATATTGTTTTTGTTTGATCGTTTTGCAACTTAAAAATTACGAATAGACGACTTTTAAAGGATTTAAGTAATTACGCTTACATTTTTTTTTATAAACTAATGACAAATTACCACTGTTTTATTTACCTAAACCTAAATATGTAAATAAGTGTACATCTTACATCAGTACATACCTCGCCCTATTACTTACTTGGATTATATTGTGTTCCGCTCGAAGTGTAGCTCGTCCTATGATTCAAACAATTTAAAGAGCAATTTGATTTAAATTTATATTGAAGAGGAAGAGCAATAATTGATTTAAAAGTTTATCATCTACCCCATTAAAATTGCAAACAAGGAAGTAAATTTTCATTTACCTAATCGAATTTTACGTAACATTAAATACCAAAATTAATTACCGTAAAACGTAATAGATATTTTTCGTAAGTAGTTAGGTACAATGGTAGTTTTAATTGCGCCAACTTTTCAACTAATTTTACATTACCGATTCTTAGAAACGGCTAAGGTTACTGATTTTGTAGCTTGTCAACTCCGCACAACGTTATTGGAAACAAACAATGGAACTATAGCACGCAGTCGACAGAGCTTTCCGTATTGTTCCATTAGAAGTGTCTAACTTTCGCATTATCAGCATTCATGTTTAGAAAATCATTACCTTATGAATAGCTCTAAAATAAAATTAGCGCTTGTTTACTTGGTTAGTACATAACATTATTCGCTAGCGTTGCGCTCTATTGAAAACACGACACTAATATATTAAAGTCGAACTTGATTTCCGTAATTTTGTTCAAATAAATAACAGCGTTACTACGTATATGTCAAATAGAAATTTTATAAAGGTAGGGCAAACTTATAAATTAAAAAAAAAATGTATCTACTCGTGGTACCTATATCAAATTTGCACTACCGACCATCCTCTTTACTTGCACGAAGGATAACTTCATTTCTCGTCTTTAAACTACCTTTTTGATTGTTCCCAGTCAACACGAGCAGATAGAGATGCGATAATTCTGTTTGCCCAGTCCAATTTCAGTTCGTCTCCGGGGTTCTTTGTCACCCCGCCAACTTCCCGTGTATACTTTTTCACGCTTATCATCTTGAAAAATTTTGTTTACTATAAAAATTGAAAGATACTACGAAATACGCCATAGAAACGACAAAAAAAAAGGAATCCACCGAGTTTAACAAGTCACGGTTCGTGTCAGGGCGCCTTATGATAAAGAATTCCTGTAAAATATGTTTGATGCGAACTATAAAAACCGATGTGTGAAAGAATATGGGCCTCGACTATCAGTTAAACTAGATAGATTCAAATACTTACAGTTAATTTCTAGTTTCATTTTAATAATGATAACGTTGTTTAGATAACGTGTTACAACGTTTTTAGTATTATCGGCATTTTTCGTTTTCAAATAGAAAAATTATTATTTATCGCTCCTATTATCAATACAGGATACTTTCGTACTTACAACATAACTACTTAATAAGTACAACTAGGTACTTAGGATATATATACACAAAGAGTATTTTAAACGATAAATTTTTCACTTTGCAATAAATTTGATAAAACTATATCATAAGGGTTAGATGGCTAAAATATGTTTAAATTCTCTACCAATTTCTCCAAAGGTACTATGGAAAATTTATGGACATTTTTTGAATATAATTTATGAAGCACTACATTAAAATTGCCTACTTTTTTTTCTTTCGAGTTACAACTGCGTTAGTTCCGCAACCGATAACAACTGCCGTTTCAACATTTCAAGTTGTTGTTCTAATTTAATATTTAATTGTTATTTTTGAACTATTGTATTTCCCCATTAATTTCATTAAAATACACGAAACATGTGTAAATCGCAAAATAAACTCCATTACCTGTTGTATATTAATTTAAGGGGTAGGTAAAAAGTTTAAAAAGTTCTTCGAAAGTTAACACATTTCAATTGAATCAAACTGTTTGTACTTAACAAACAAACACGGTAATCGAATAAATAAAGATGGCGAGTAGTTAAAATAACTACAAATAAATCTCGAATAGGTCAAATAGAGATGGAAATGTCACAAAATGGGCGAAGCGACGAACTAAATCCGAGATAAATGTTAATGAAGCAGTGAAAACAAGTGGTAAGTACGTACTGTAATATAAAAATATTACCAATGATTGAATGAACTTACATCGGCGCAAACGGCCATAAATTGCCTACAGAGAAATATTCGAAATAATATCTATATATTTTCTGTATTTATGAGAGTTAAAGGTTCGTTTAATAACGATCTTAGGATTACCGAGGCGAATCCCCCCCAAACATAAAGTAGAAAAGTCCGAATTAAATTCTGATAAGTATCTGACTTTACTCTACTCGCAATCAATCTGTATCGTTAAATATTATTTTCTACGCGAAATACAGATACTTATATTTCGATGTAAAAAATTGTCCGCTTACGTGCACGAAAACCGTCAATTCAAATTCATTTTCGACTTTCAAAAAACAAAAACGTTTACGGAACATACGTTAACAATTGAAATTTTACTATTTATCGGGTTGCCCGGCATTCCGAAAGTTTAAAATAGAAGACGCCGCAGTTTATTTGTTGACTTGGGCATTTTACGCGCACTTAAAACATCGCATTATAGTTGTAATAAAACCTTGCAAGACAGCTTCGCTGCGAATTTTAGTGCGTTTCGCGCAACTTTAGAGAAAATAGACTTGGAAAGTTAATAATACGTATAGTAAAAAAATTAAAAACAGGATAATTGTGGTTTTTAAACACGATTATGTAATAATTTCAAAAAAACGTTAAAATTACTAATTTAATATAGGTATAGCTCATCCAAACCTATATGATGTTCACGTCATCAATACAAGGTTAGTAGACGATGACGTTTCACACAGTGCTGTCACCTCGTATCTCGTATTTTGACAGTTCTAATAAATTGTAGTCTTTCTTTATGCCATCTAATATGTGCGCAAGTAAATCATCTACAGAATATGTCACTTTCCAAACATTAAACCGAATTACAAATAAACAATCTAGTAATTTTTTGTTGATGACGTGCATTGACGTGAGGTTGGAATAGGGCGTAAGTGGCTACGTGTTTGTTTGATAAAGTTGTGGTTTGCAAGGTAACATCTGACGTTTTGTCAAAACCCATTTCTATAAAGTGTAAATGATTTCAACTTTGCATCAAATTAATAACTATAACAAAAATATATACTTAGATTTGTACCTACAACGTCAATTTTCAATAAAATTCAAGTAAAAAACGCAAATTGTAGCTTTGCATTTTTTTTTTAGGTAGGTTTATCAATAAGCACTAAATTGCCTAATTTCTAATAAAATAATAAATAACGCCATTGCTAAATTGTTTTTATTACTGCTTCATTTTCATATTCTTATTGGTACTTATCTAATGAAGTCTAAAAATATACTATTGAAAGGTAAATTTTCTGATAGAAAACGTTAAACCTTAATTTTCTTTATGATTTCAACGTAGCGAATCTTTTCTATACCGGTAAATATATCCAGAGACACCGGGCAACTTAATAAGACTTTATGAAACAACTTTATTTTCAGAATGAGATTTTCTGATTTTCCGGATACCTACTCCGTGAACGGGCAACTACAATTTAATTAGTCAAGTATTGAGAAAGGGCGGTACACGTTCGTAAAATTTACCTGATAAAAGACAAATTACGAGTATAATTTCTAACTCGGCATATGTGCCTAGATTTTATGAAACATTTAATGTTGAAAAAGTTGAAAAACAATTCGGGTTGCTATTTAATGACAATTCATTAGTACCATTAAATAATAGGTATAGTTTATCCAAACCTATATGATGTTCACGTCATCAACAAAAAGTTACTAGATTATTTATTTGTAATTCGGTTTAAAGTTTGGAAAGTGACATATTCCATAAATAATTTACCTGCCCACATATTAGATGGTATAAAGAAAAATTACAATATATTAGAACTGTCAAAATACGAGGTACGAGGTGACAGCACCGAGTGAAACGTCATCGTCTAGCAACATTGTATTGATGACGTGAACATCATATAGGTTTGGATGAGCTATAGGTAAGTGGTATTTTTATTTTTACAATGCTATTAAATTCGTTATAAGTTTACCGATTTAACTCACGCAGAGAAACTTGTTAAAAAAGAATAATATGATAGATACTATCATTAATTTATCTGCTATTGTCATTATTATGTTATAAACATATTCTTAGCTGCATATTTTTAGTAAGAATTAAAAGATTACCTACTCGACAAGAAGAAACATATTAAATTCGATTTTAAACAAATCTGTATAGGGTTACCTAACCAAAAATATATGTAGGGGCGAATAAAGAGGCAGCTTTGTACATGATGCAAAATGATAGCAATAACAAACTGAATATTTTGGAATAATTAATTTAATTGATTTTAATATCTTTTATGTATATGAATTGGAATAAAAAATAACTGTCTAAAGGTAAGTACCTACACGTAACCCCCGTATAACACGGCATTTCTATAGCACGGTTCCATTCTAACACGGTTCGAGAATTGGGTAAAACCCTCGTACAACATGAAATGTAATAAAAACTATTAAAAGCGAACTTTATCTAATTTGAAATTAGGGAAATCCCCGTACAACGGCCCAATAAACGTGATAAAACTTTTAAGTGCGAAAGATACCTCATTTGACATTTTTCATTCGAGCGCGTACGTACTATCAGATTTTCCTGCATAATTTTCGTAAACTATTAATACTTAAGTACACTTTATGACTTTAATTGTGTCCCTTTTTTGGTTACGTAGATTAAAAATTTTCGGGTAAGTAGTATTCAACCTTTTTTTTTAAATAAATAATAATTATGTTTTCATTTACACGAATTCATCTGTAGCCCTAAACTATGTCTGGCGAAAATTAAAAAATGTCTCTTAAAAGACATTTCATCTCCATGGAAACAAAATTACAAGTTTTTAGATCGACTCAAAAGGAGCGAAAAGATATCGTAGTTTAAAAGAGAACTTCGTAAGTGCTTAGCACCATATAAGGAAATTTATAAAGATCTTTTAACTAAAAGCAAGCAATTTAAAATAACAGATTTTTTGCAATAGGTAGAGCATGGATTTCAAGAAAATGCAGAAAAATGCTTAGAAGATGAGGATATCTTGCCAAAAAGAAAAAGCCCTCGGTTAATAGTGCTTAGTGATGACGACGAAGAAAACATCGTTTAATTCATATTAAGATGTATTACTTCTTAAGAAAATTTTAATAAAGATATTTATCTTAATTATGAAAATATAATAGCATATTTTTTAATTATTGAAACCTAACCCCCCTTTCGTACTAGTTCATTGTTTCATATAACACGGCAATTTTTTGGAACATAACGCCCGTGTTATAAGGGGATCACCTGAACATTAAAACCTCGTTTATCTGGATCTCATTCATCCGGATCAACTTTTCGTAAATTTTTAAATACATATGCGGGATTTTGCAATCCAATAAATACTTTGTTGTTTAGTGATAGGTACTTTTAAACAACATGTTCAAAAGTGTCACAACCTAACTGTTCAAAAATACCGTTGAACAAATAATACATATACTTTCATCAGTCCATAATCAAAAGATCACTGCAAAATTTCCATTGTGCGTGTATCTCTGCCAAAGTCTTGAAAAAAAAATGTTACGATGGACCCAAAAGCCCTAATACAAGTCTACCCCTTCACCCCGGAAATTATTAAAACACCATAATTCGATGATTGAAGACGATTTTATTTATCTGCCTCGAATCGACTTTCAAAATGAAATTAAAGATGATTTTCGGGTTTGGCACTCGAAACGTTCCTATCTTCGCCAGGCGTTTTGAATTGACCTTCTATCTCAATTTAAGACTCACGCTAAGTTTCAAGAACATAGGTCGATTTTAAAGAGTTGAAGTTTCTTCCACATAACAGCAATGTTAAAGAAAATCGATTTTTAATTTTTTTCGGGGTGAAAGAACAAGCTCTGGGGCTTTTAGGTTTATTACTACCTAGTGAGCCCCTGGTTTATCTTCAATATATCGACGCAGTTTTTCCAGAAGAGCGTAACCCACAAAAAGTAAATTTTACAGGAAAGCACATTTTAATGCGAAAATACAGATTGATTTTTCCGGTGGAAAAAATCGGAATATTGCTACTAGATTTTAACAGATGACGCCCTTGCTTTATATGCGTAAGATAGCTGGAATAACTAATTTACACAAAAAGTATGAGTTACGCCCTTTTAGCAAAACATCATCGATATTATATTTTGGTGCGTAAGTGCGACGGAAAATTCCCAAGGAGCCCTTGCATGTAGCCCGAAAATATCCTTACCATTGTGCATTGGTAGTTTTCGGTCTCTGAGGCAAATATAATTATAAATTAAGATGCCAAATTGATTAATGTTTCGTCAAAAATTACACGTGCATCTAATTAAACTGAACTGAATGTCACTTACTAAACATCAGTGTAAACATTTCCTTATACTATCCCTTTTCTAGGGAAAGAAATGGCTATTATTCAAAACTGCGCCCGTTCGAATGTGCCTTCTTCTGCCCTACATATTTTTATTTATGTGAAAGTAATAAAATTCACATTGGTAATATTAATTTTTAAAATTAAATGCAATCGTGAATATTTTTCTAAAATTTTAATCATCAGAGCCATTTCACACGTAGCCCGGCTGCCGGATAAAAGGCGACGTCTAAACGATAGCGGGCCGCTACGCTACGCTTTCACACATACCCGGCTCCACGCAACGGAAAGCGTAGCGTGCAGTCTGCTATCGTTTAGACGCCGCCTTTCATCCGGCAGCCGGCTACGTGGAAATGGGTCTCGAGGTTGAAATAAATTAGTTGTTTCTAAAACTATCTAAACTTATATAATAATTTATTTCTCGTCGTAGATTGTTGAACGCATTAGTTGAAATTTTTAAGGAACAAGCATAATAACAACGAACGGTCAAGGTTACAGGTTATAAAACCCCTGCGGAAATAAATCCGTAAAATTAAATACATAACAATATATTATAAATACGTCGTATTGTATCTCTAAAGAAATTTACGCAAGTGACACACATATCCAAAGATTTTTAGTTCCTGGTTTAGGTGTTCGAAAATATTTAATATTTAAAAATTATTCAAACAAGACGTAGGTACTCAATAAATCAAACAAAATTCATTTACCCATCGATTTGAGGTCAGCTTTTAACGGGAAACTTGTAAGCAAACAAACCATTAGCAACTTTATTTACACTATATTTATAAAACTAAAGATTTTTAAGGCAAATCACACGCCAAAGGTCATTCACAGTTCACCTACGCTCTTAACTGCACGACGCACAGCGCAGGACTGGTCGGACTCGCCAGAAGATGACGTATCAAAACACCGGTTCTTAGAGCTACGCCGACGTTGCCAGCTTGTTCGAATAACAATTCAGTGCGCACCACCGTATTTACCGACATTTATAAAAAATTTATAACGTAATATTTTATTAAAAATTATCGAGAAATCATTGTTAAAAATTTAATTTGTAATTTTTATTAAGGGCGCCCAAGTATTTTTAAAAATCTTATTAGATTTACAACTATGATATTGTACAAATAAAATTACTTACCTGAATTTTCTTGTTTTGACAAATATTTAGTTTAAATAGTTTAAATAAATTCGAACATTTGAAAATTGACGTGTAAAAGAAATTTTCTCGATAACCACTTTTTCCCAGATCGATCGTTTTTATATTTTGGTTTATTTTTTGAATTCGAGCCTCGGGCCCATATTCATAATCAAAAACCGTCCATCATCCTAAACCTAATTCTGTTTATAAATATCTATTATTAACAACAAATAAAAACCTTCTACACTGTTTGCTTTCTAAGCTAAACGTATTTAAACATATCGAACCAGCTGAAGTAGATACAATATTGGATTTGACCGTTCACAAACCTCATACGTCAAATTTAACTTTCCTCCACATCTGAACGATGTGGATCCCATTATGATCTAATAATTATTATACTGGTTATGGTAGAAATTTCATGTTTTGATCGAAAAGTGCGCAAGTGATTTGGTTAACAGTTGCACCTACTATTAGCAGATTTTCATAGAAAATAAAGCTATTGCAGCCCGATCAATGACGGGACCCTGACGTGTCCTTTTGGATTTTCTCCGATCTCGACCCTTGGATCACGAAAATCAATTTCTTGTGAACACGATTCCGGTCACAATTTTGATCATAAGAGGCTGAAATTTGGACAGCGTATTGTCTTTAGGAAAACGAAGCAGGAGTTCGTTAACCAGCCAAATCGACCGACCCGTTTCAAAATGGCGGCCGTTCAAAAAAAAATTTAGAAAATTCTAATCTCCGTTATTACTCATCGGATCGGTAATGTGAAATATGTTTTGGAATAGGAATAAAATTTCGATCATGTCACTTTATAATTTTCGATAGAATACACTATTTTCGAAATAATCGAAGAAAACTGCTAATTTTTTTTTAAATTCTTATAAATTTCTCTCGTAAATGTTATTTTTCAAAATGTGCATTTCTTTCGAGAAAAATTAAAACAAAAAGGAGTTTTTGGACATGCGACGTGAAAATTCGATACCGAGGACTGTATTGTGTTACTTAACGTAAAGTAAATTCACGACAATTCGAGTAAGAAAAAATGCCCTTCATCAATTTTATTTATTTCCCAATTAGTGTTTTACATGATACTCCACTAAAATTATCTCGCATCATAAACTGGATGAAGGTAGCAGGTGATATCATTTTGCTACTAAAATAAGGTATTTTATCACTTTCAAAATCGCCTTATACAATTTTACAGAAGACAGTGTATTTTATAAAATCCAATTAAAATGCGAGATTCTTGGAAAATATACCTACTCGAATATTGCCTACGTTGAAAAGCACCGGCGCTAAAACATCACTTTGTCAAACAAATTGTGCTTTTCAACTAAACTAATATGGCGATAAATTTAATAGTGACTAATAGCATTTATCTTAAAGCTTATGTACGTTTGTTAGGCAACGAGTTCCTATTCGAAGTAATTTGCTAATCCTAGTCGAGCATATTTGTCTTGATTTCGTGTTATTCTGATCGGTATTTTATCCTTAGACGTCGCGGTTCTGTCTGCCAATGGCCGAGTTTCTGCCCTTATAACACGTTTTGCGATACAGAACATTCGTCCAGAAAAATAACGGAGCCTCCTTTCATTCGGACACGAGACGAACAGAAAGGATTATTGAGCTGTGGGTTTGCTTGCCTCCCTCGAGAGGACAGTTTTATTGGTTTTATGATATCCTATATTATACGTCTGTTTTATTTTCAACTCTTATGGGCAACATTGTGATTGCCTTTACTTAACTACTACTGTATTGGAGTCTTTATTGAAACAATATAGCAACATAAAGAATACAAGCTATTTTATATATCAGTTCGGTAATAGGTATAAGAGGTATAGAAATCCTAATATTTTACTATAAAATTTGTTTTACAATGTCACGTGAATATTATACGTAGATATAAATAGGTGAAAGTTTTAATGTTTAAATGAAAACAATTAGCGAGTATTAAAATTAATTATTTGTTGGAATTTTCATATAATTACAGTATGTAGATTTATTTTATGATTGTTTTAAATCACGTTTGATGCTTTCTTAATTATATCATAGTAGGTATTTAGGTGGTTAAGTTAAACTAGAGTACCTATGCATAAATAAACCTGCGCTAAATGTTCTAACAATAATAGGACAGTGGTTTAACCTTAAAGTTTATTTTTAATCTGTAATTTTCAATCATTCACATTTTACACTTAATACACTCAATACCTACACTTTTATAATATCGATGGCGTTTCGTCTGAACATCGTGGTCGCCACTTTTTACGAAAATGAGTTGTTCTGACTATCATACGCATCTAAGACAAAGACATAACTAATTTGGTAAAATCTGGTAACAACATTTCGATTTCTTCCACCAGCAAAATGGATTTGTATTTCCGTAGGTACGTGAAAACCGTGTAGTGAAAAACGGAGTTGTACGGAAGTTGCGTTTGTGACGACGTAAAACAACAAACGTACAGCACTTACGATACTTGTCACGGTATCTCGTTGAAGGACAATATCTATCCCCCGTACAACTCCGTTTTTCACTCAAACGAGCGACTGCGCGTAGAATAAATACGTTATTTGATAGAAACGTGCCTCGAATTACCTATACACGCGATTTCCAGGAGATATTTGCTTATAGTTAAGCTACAACACAAAACGTACGCTCCTGTAAAATTTGCTTATTGTCGCTTACGACGTTTGCCAAAACGCCAACGATATTATTTACTTACACGTTAGGTACAGATATTATTTACGAAACGTTAACTTTATTAAATATATTATCTACTTCTTACGTTTCAATAGAAAACATTAATTGGAATTAAAATATCGAAGTCTAAATCGAATTCTTTAAATTTTCGCCCATATAATATTCCTGTTTTGCCTTTTCCAGATCTCTTAAAATTTTAATAACTTGGCGTTTGCAATCATTTGAAACACGGAAAATGGATAATCGCTTAACGACTGTAATAACGAGCGATTATTATCAAAAATCAATGGAATCTTATAATAAACCTACGGATATTAAAATCTATACTAATAAAGTATTATTTAACATATTCAAACTTGTGTAGCTTATTGAAATTGATTGTAAAATGACAAGACGTGTTTGGAATCTAGTCGCGAGTTAACTTTCGCAATTAATTAATCAATTTTGCACGAATTTCCCAGTGGTCAGTTCGAGTGGTATTGTAAGTTGTTGGCCGAACTATGTTATTGATTGAATTTTGGTTAGGTACTTACCTAAAAACTAAATCACGTTACCTAAGTTAACCGATTTGCTAATTACTACGTCTCAACAGTCGAATACGAAATTGGCCCAATTTAAATAAATGTTGCAGATACATTTTGATTCACTCGAAACGTTACAAATTATTAGAATACGTACACTTATAGGTAAGTAGGTGATGAAAATAAATTATATTTTAAAAACAACCTAACGGTAAACAAGTTTCGAGTTTAAAGCTATCGAACTTAATTTCGCTCGATTCTTCTACTTATTGTCGATCTCTTCAGAACTAAATTGCCCGAATTAAACCGAATCGCTTTTTTGTTTAATAACCTCGTCGAAAACTTTGACACAGCAACGGGTTAGTTTTATATAGGAATTACAAATTTAATTGAAGAAGTCGTATTTTTCAGATCACGATCGAATACATAACTATACTAGGGCTGCCACATTAAAGCCGCAAAGTTGTGTGTATGGTAATGGCCACGAAAAGACGGGGTATTTGCTTCAACCCCACACATAACCGCTAACTGTACTAGAAACTGGAACCCGATAACGCCTACTAGCTATCCGAAAGTGCCTATAACATCTACTATATCCCCATTTGGTAACGGGACCCGAACAGATTGGTATTTACGTTACAACTTGCTTCAGGAATTATTGTTGATTTAGATATGTTTAGCGAAGCGATCGTGGAAAGTTGTATTTATTTCTATCACCTTAAACAGAAATCAATTGCGAGAAAAAGATCTTTCGGCGCAATCTTGGGGAGGGGGATCACGTTTGCTCCTTTGTCTTCGGGTATTAATCGAAACGGGTTTCGTAAACGTTTTATGAACTGCAATTGCGTACACAGGTAGATAATGTTAATATGCTCACTTGCTTATATCGATTATACCCTATCGCGATAAGAAATAAGAAAATCTAAATAAAAAATTATACGTAAGGTACATTAGCTAATCTTACAGTAATTGCCTACATCGATAATAAAAATAAGTCTGGTTATAATCAAGTGCCCTTTAGGACGAATAAAAGCAACGTAGCTAAGGCTGTAATAGTTCCTCATAGGCTCAATACGAGCCCTTAACTCGAGTTGGCGAGAGCTATACTGGCCATGCGATAGACCATTAAACCCAATGAAGCTCGCTGATGGCGTGGTGGAAGAGCCGCGGCCTCCAAACTCACACCCCTAGCTAGGGCCGGGGGGACGTATTCCGCGGGCAGACGTGCCGGATCCGCACTATTGTTTTATGAGTTAGGGAAGTGACGTGTTCTCAGAATGATTGGGTTTGTGCGAGCACGAAACGAGAGTCAGATTGCGATTTTCCTCCGGTATTGATTCCACCAATAAATTGCTATTTTACTTCCCTACTAAACTAAATTGCTACTATTCAGTAATTTTACTGGTAATAAGTTACTTTTACAACTTTCAAAATGTCGATTTTACTAATTTATTTTAGAAATTAAATAACAGATTTATATACTAATTAATATAGGTAGTACTTATTAAATAACTTTATAAAATTTCAAATAGTCGAGTAAAGTCGCAGTTAAAAAATAATTACGAAAACAAAAGAATTTTTTTTTGTACAATATACCACATTCAAACCTATGTAACTATACATTGACAGGTCCATCTATACAACATTCAAATGCTTTAGATACTTTAAAGTGAGAATTTAGTGATTTATTTTATCTTTTAAGAAATCTTAATCAACGAATCCGCATTATGTGGCAGTTAACGTATATCAGTTCCAAGTTCAACAAAACAGTTGCGTAGGCAAGGGAAAAGTTCAATGCATCCCTAAAGTTTGTGCTTAAAAGTTACACATACAATTAGAAACCAACTCTGCTTCTACTGCACGATAGACACATTAACTATTTAAACTTTTACCCGAAATACTTATTAACGTAAATTTATAATAGTTTGTAATTAAAATTAACAGTTGAAATGTATCGAAATAATAAATTTTTAGAAAAACCGACGATATAAGTAATTACACCAAACCCTTAACGTTCGCGGGGGTTACGTACTAAGAAACCCTCGCGAATGCTGAGATTAACTTCCTGTGTAAAAAATGAGATTAGGTTCTACGAAATGTTAATTATAGTGGGTAAATCAATTAGAACGTAACCAATATGTTTATTAAACATTAATATGGGTTAATGGTGTTATACATATATAGATAGTAATTACATATACAAATGAAGGGTATTTGAAAGTCGATGGTTGCAGACATTTGGTAATTTACAACGGTTTATCAGAACAAATCTGTTTTTTTTTATAAATTTCATTATAAGGAAGGGTCGCGGCCTCGATTCCACTTTTGAATTTAAAGTTCCCGACTAGTAAAGGGTCGTTTTCTATTACTTTCTTAACAAGTTGTTGAAGTTTTAAAATTTCAATGTTTAATTTTAAAATGTTCGTGTTGCTACGATCTGTATCTATTAATATTTTAATAAATCAATTCAATGCATTATCAATTAATAAAAAAATTCGCGAATACCCAAGTTGTGTCCTCGCGAATGTTAAATCCGCGAACGTTAAGAAATTACTGTATTTAAATTAACCTACTTTTACGTCAAAAGAAAAAAAAACATTTCTGAAATTGAAAACCGCCGATTTCTGTTAGGTACTAATATTATTAATCGTAATGCTCTTACACATCAAAAAGTATTAGATACAAAGTATTACAAAAGGCCAATTTTTAGTAGATAGGTACCTATTTAATTTTAATTGACAATGAAACATATTCTGAATATATGATTCTTTCATCATAAATGTTGTCGTCACAAACTCATCAAAATCATAAAATCAGATTCTGTCAGACCAATAAACAATGGACGCATTCGGCCGGGCTCGTCGCCGAAACAGCGGAAAGTAAGCGCTACATTATATTAGCTGACTACAGCTGAATAACGTTAAGCTATTGTGATAAACACGTAGCGCAATCGATGTCAAACGTCGACTATAAAAATAAAATGAAAATATTGCGATTAATAATGACGATCGCTGACACAACGCTAAGTGTTAGCTTTAGGTTCAAATGAGTCGGTGTTTAAGCGCTAAGGCAGCGCTTTCCCGGCTGAATACGCCCAATATTATATAAGATAGATATATTGCAAACATATACGACAGAAAATAACACCTACAAACTTTAAGCTCATACTTATAATGTTCAAAGTTCAAACAGAATACCACAATTTAATTTTTCTTAAATGTTTTAAAATCTGTGCTGTGTGTAATAAGTCCGATTTACTTACACAACTCTCAGATTTGTTAATAATTAAAGTGATTACAAAAATTTTCGCTACTTACTCTCCGACGTTTAAAAAGCTCGGCCTGTTGTCGAATTTCCAACGTCTTCCGCACATTTTAAACGAGAACTTATTTATCTTCAAATGAAATCCGCACAACGCAAATTATTTAATTAACAAAATCATTTAAAAATGTTTATCTACTAATATTTATTTAAAAATAACCGAGAACGGACACGCGCGCTTTCTTCGAAAACGGGCCGAACGCGAACCGAAGAAACTCGTAAAATCGTTAAATTTCTTTTAACAGTACAAAAGCCTTTACGTAAATAGTAGTTAATCGTGAGGAATTCGAACAGATATTGTTTTAAGCAGGAACGTTTTTGGTGTGTCCGCACAAATCGCATGTGCCTTATCCAAGTTGGGCGATAAGCACGTACGCCTAAAGACAATTTTGTGTTCGTAGATTAAAATACACATGTTGCACAAAAGGTTTTAATATAAAATTCTATTCACAATTTATAAACGAATTTAAACGTCGATTATCCAGAGAAAATAAATGTTCAAATAAATTTTAATAATTTTTAGTCGTTTATTTTAATGTTTTTATTGCTATTGTTTGAATGGGCTTGACGAAGTAACTTTTGTGTTTTGTACCTACTAATTGCAATATCGTATTTACAATAAGTTGGCGGCATTTTTTACTTTTTGACGGAACCAATTTGTTCGTACGTTTTATTTTTAAAAAAACAACAGTTAATTTTTTTAGACCGTTAACTGTGCAGCGGTACTTTTCAATTTGACTTGGCAATTGTTTCAAAATTCTTTTGCAAGAAAATATTTACGAAAAATCACACTCGATCGTGCAAATTAAAGATAAAACGAACGATATACAGAAAAAGTTGGCGTACCTACGTGCAAGCAATTTTTTTGTTGACAGGCTCGTCACAGAATCTGATGGGATAGACGACGCTCAATTACTCAACGGTGAAAAATAAATTTTAAAGTCGTCGCATCCGATGTGCGTCAGTTCGTTGAATTTCGACAGTTTCAGGTGTCAATTCTGAAGAATAACGCCTGGAATTCCTCGATCAGGTATTGTTACGCCTAAATATATGTACATTTACGCGCGCAACGATTTATTTATTTAGTAAAATGCATCCCCCCTGCGTTTCATTATAACGATCTATCACTTACGCTAGTGCATCCTTAAACATGGCCGGATTTGCATTTAATAGCGTAGTTTCGTATCGCAATAGACACCCTAAATGCAGTAATGCAGCGTACCGTAAATTTAATACCGACACTTCTAATATAACGACTTCGTTTCAATGGATGAATTAATGATAATGAACTGTTCGACGTGCTCTTTGTGTGTTTACTGGAATTTTCATTTAATTGTCTACGTATTTAGGGAACGAGATTAACTACAAATTTATGATAACTTTATATTACTGGGACCGCAGTGGCATTAACGGGGTTGTTTTTAATGAAAACCGGAATAGGCCACGCTATAGCTTTTCCTTAATTTTTATTACGCATTAATTTTGCAGTCGATATGTAGTCTAAATTACGCAAATTTGATAATTGAATTAATTAAGCACGTTGCAGTTTATTTTGGTCATTTTGTTCGGCCGATAATGATACATTCATTGTGTATTATCTTTTGTTTTATTGATAAAACATTAATACGGTATTAAGAATTAATTTCGGAAACGTTTTTATTTTGAACACTTCGTTTTTAACTGCTTTCTTTAATGCGGTTCTAGGAAAATTCATCGCCCCAAAAATCCAAAAAATTCCAAATACAACAATTTTAATGTATAGGCACTTTCAAGATAAACATTATCAGAAGACACAAAATATAGTTTGTGTCATATTTTCATCATACTCATACTAGATTACAACCCTAAAATAACTGTAATATAAAGTACAGATCGGGGTATATTTTTTTTATCAAAAAAGTTAGCCCCAAGATTGGTCGTCAGATTCGTTTAATACGTCAGATGCGGTAAATTAAAATTGTAATGTTTACTAAAATCTGAGCCCACCTCGACTGCACCAGTCTAAACTCACCTCAACTACACTAACTTAAACCGACTTAATCTACACTAACATTTTCATTGCACTTATACTTTGTTATTAAATAATAAAGTGCATGCTGCATAATATGAACATAAATGAACTGCACAAGATTTAGGCCTGTTTCAGACGAGGATACGCGTATGCGATTCACGTATCGCGTACAAAATTCTCTTGCGATACTTTTCCGATTAGGCTTTTTCTCGCCAGTTCTTGTAGTTAGACAGAATCGGTAGTATATAGCGGTTCGTTGTTTATAGTAGAATGCTCGAAACTCCGCAAAATGACCTTCGAGGGGCTGTCGGGGTGTTCGGTAATTGGTTTTGTGGAATTAATCGTTTAAAAATTTTTGAAAAAATGCAAAATACACGGGCTCTTATGGAGAAAAATAACTTTTAGGACCGATATCTCAGTTCGAAAAGCTAAAAAGTTCACTTCAATTTCGCGTTTTTTACCGTTTATACTGTCATAACTACAAAATAGTACGACATATCAAAAAATGTTATTCTTTAAAAAAGTTTGGCTCGTCCTTGTAGCATCCGACGATAGAAGAATTATATTTTTGTAGGGCTTCATAATTAAGATAAATCATGCGAAAACATGCGAAAATTGCATTTTCGAGAGTCGCACTCTCAACTGGTTGCAGTATATCTCCCATCTCACTTTTTCCCGTAGCTCCCTCTCGTTCTATATGTAATTCTAAAATAAGCCAACATACTATTATTATTATTGTAAATACACCTTATCCGTTATTTTAATAATTAAGTACATAATACAAGAAGCGTTTTGTATTAAATAAATTTACGAGAAGCTCCTATTTCATACAAAAACTACAGCGACTATGCGACTACAGTAAAATGTGAAAAAAGTAGCAAAAATCTAATTAGTTGCATTGGTTCCTGTAAATGTATGGGACAAAAATGTATCAATGCAGTGACAATTCGCAATGTGTCAATGTATGATGAATAAGATCATCTAATTTTAGTTTCTTCTACATATTCAGAATAGTTTGCTTTTCAGCAGAAAACTAATGCCCCAAATAGGGGCGTTTTTGTTTGCGGTGACACTGCAGATGCAATACTTGCTCTTGGATTTGAATTATTACAAAATGATCAGTTTAATTCTGAAAAGAACTATTTTTCATATTAGTAATATACAAGAAATGACTTTAAAACACTTTAAAGTCGATACCCATCAACTGTCACACATATAGGTAAACATAAATTACCGGAGATTTAATAGCGCGTACGGCAAATTACCCAACGTAAACTAATCTCGCAAGTAGCCAATCGGTGAGCGCGTTTTTTAGGTGGAAATTTTAATTTACTCCTCCTAATTAAGAAACAGAGTATAGCATGTTGTATGTTTCTAAAAAAACAGAGTATAGCATTTTGCTGTCGCTTGGCGGCCGACGTTCGCGAGATACTCAAATTTAGTATGCGACGCTGTATGAAGCGAGTATCGCCGTCTGAAAGATCCCATATATTGTAATGTTAGTTCTGTATCCATCACACACAAAGAGTTTTCGTATTTTCCGACTGACACCGATCCTACAATCGACGAGGTCCGAACTCTCGTGATTTTAGAAGTCTGTATGCGATACTGTATGAAGGCTGTATCGAGCGTCTGAAAGCTTACATTTGCTATAATGTTAATTTTGTATCGAGCATACGAGAATCGCATACGCGTATCGTCCGTCTGAAACCAGCCTTACCGTTCAACAATAAAAGACGAATAAGATAGGTAGCTACATTATTTTAATAATTAAATAAATTGTTCTGTTTTGTTGTTAGTTAACTGCTATGCAGTATACGTTTACCTGTATTGCTTTAAGAAGATATTTAGAAAAGTAATTAAGTAATAGCATAAATAATTTTAACACATAAGCTTCTTTTGTTAATACGTATAAAGTAAATTAAACGTCTTTTTACATCTTTAGAATAACAAACAAATGTAGGTTCCGTGTGATATTAGGTACCTATACAAAATTCAATAGGAATTACATACGTTGCCGTTACAATTGTAATTCAAAGTACTCCAACGCTTTGGTTTCAAATACAGACAGAACACACGACACTAACGTATATAAAGACATACATACACATTCACTACTTCAAAGGGATAGAGGTCGTAGACAACAATAGACAATTTTCCGACAGCAAAAGAAGACCCGTTTTGATTTTCTTTTTCTCGGGCGACCGTGTCTCGTGATACGTTGTTTGAATTTCCAATGATTTGATCGCTACGACTCCTGTGGCCAGAACGCGTTGCTCCCTGCTGTCTTTAATTTGACTCTCTCGCAACTTACAGAAGATATAAGAGATCAAAATATAGGGCAATTTGTATTCAGAACGCACGCGAGGTCTGTTCAACTTGCACCGCCAAATTTAAAATACCACAGTCCTTATACAAATATTAAGTAATGCCTTATCGATTTTCGATAAGTTACAGTTTGATAATGTATTAATTAATATCAAACCGTAGAAACGAGATTACTACTTATTACGTAACTATTGTAAAGTTTTCGTGGTATTATATCGTTGTAATAAAGCGGTCATTATATCAGATTGAAGTAAGTTTCTTATTATTTATAGATAATAACAAGAAACTTAAACGAACATTAATTACTAATTAAAAGCTTGATGCGACGAAGAATCCTTGCGATTTTCAAATTGGCTGTTTAACCTACTAAAATGGAATAATTGTAAATGTAGCATGTCGCGTATATTGTTTATAATACTTAAGTGACCATTAAGAATCGGTTTTTCAATCGCCGGATAACTCTCAACTATCAGTCATCATAGATACAATTGTTTCAATAATCATTTCTGTGCAGTTCGGAGTTAACCAGCGATTGAAAAATCGACCCTGGAAAGTAGTGTTATTTAACAAAAAAAAAACATTTAACGCGCAATAAAAGTAAATTTTGATAGTCAAGAAACAGACAAAAATAAACACAAACATCTTTAATAATTTTAAAGTACGCTTAACAAAAGCTGAATTTCTATTGTAACCGCTTTTTAAAAATATTCTAAAACGTCCAAGTAACAATGAACACCCCCGAATATCTTTTAATATTTGTTCAATTGCTCGTTGAAAACAGTGCGGAGCCGTTTTAATTCCAAACGGTAGTCTTTTTTAAGCGTAAAGCCCATTTGGCGTATTTATTACTAATAACTTTTTACTATCCACGCTATTTCTAAATCGATTACCGAAAAATATATTACCTCCTGCTAATGAAGGAAATATTTCCTACGTTGTTGATGACAATACTTATTTTCAACAATTTGATTTATAGTCATTATAAAATTACCACAAATTATAATTTTTCAATTAGGTTTAGGTACACAATAGGTAAAACAATTCGAACGAAACGGGCCTTCGTCGATAAAACTTATAAATAATTTTTTTTAATTTAATTATAAACAATACCTACTTATAAATATTTGTAAACAAATTGTTTAAATCTTGAAACGTTCTCACGTTCTCACTCCTAAACTTTTCGAAGAAATATTTAAATGCTATATAAAACGCAATTAATATAAAGTTTGTTTGTAAACTTTTTATATATTCTATCATAATTAGCGACAAGAGTAACTAAAAGAGAATTTACTTAATTATTACGTGAGACTTGAATTAAATTTACTTTAAGCAACGACGTTGTAAGTCACCGCACGTTCTTTAGATTTCCTCGCCCTGTCCTATAAGCACATTTAGGCTGCGAGTCAACGAGGTTTGTCGGAAATTGCCCCATCTGGTCGAGATATAATAAAAGCTTTAACTGAGCTAAGGGTAAGTGGCTAATTAACATTATCATGCTACCCCGCTGATTGGTCAATTAACGATAACTGCTTTTTACCGGCCAACGGCTCGATGCAAACTTCCAGCAGTTAGATTTCTAAACCGTTTTCTTAATCTGCGCGATTGCTTTTCAACGTGTCTAGAAAGATCTAGGGTTGGTTTAATTTGTGCTAATTTATTTCCTTTCCTAAATCGTCGAACCTTTTTTATTCCCGTTATTGTTTTCCTTTTTTATTTGTCCTTATCTTACCTATATTAGAAAACAGACATTAAACCGTTTGATTGATTTAAAAGTCAAAATACAAAACTTACAAAAAAAACGTTTACTTCTAAACAGAATACAGTAAGTAATTACGTTAGTTAGTCTTACGTTTTACTAAAAACAAAAAAAAACCTTAAGTAATGTCGTAATTAATAATATTTTCGAAAGACATAAATTAAAAAGGAACGTTCATGCGAAAGGTAGGGACCCTCGTTCAATTTATTTCCATAAAATGTTGACAAAGTATTACCTCGCCTTCACAACTTCATCGGTTATAAGAAAGCACACGCAAAACCATCATCACGCAGACGAGACGTTCCCTACGAAAGCACCTACCCTAAATTTTAGAAATAAAAGGCAAGGCGTAGTCGACTAAAAGTTTACGTTCAATGTTCCTAATAAATTTTCACTAATAATTTTAATTAGTTTTACTTCGTATCCGGACGATCAAAAACAATTTCAATAGAAATAAACGGCCAAAAGTCGATTACGAAACTTGAAATTAAACCAATTAATTAAACTCACTAGAGTGTTACAATCATTTTCGATACTAATTGCTGTAGCCGGCCGACGTATTTTGAATATTGCATTTTAAAATCGTATTCGTTACTTTCAATAAATTTAAAAAAAAAAGGATTTGCAGCATTCCTACCTACCAAACAATCGAAATTGCGAGGGAAGATTTTTTTCTCACATTTTACTAAATGCTGATCGTATCGAATTTCTCGTCTGGAAGATAGCACTACTCTCAGGCTTGTGATCAATCATTGAAAACTGCGGTTCATTTTACTACAAAGCTATAAAAGTAAAATTGTATCCAATAAATTTTGGCGAAATTGAAAATTCGAAGAATTGCAGAACATCATACTTGAGCTGATTTCCTCGCTTTAGAACTCATAATTTTCTATTATTTTCTTCTGAATGCTGGCACGCGTGGATTCTAACATCATATCCTGGAATCCGTTGTGATCTTTATTCGGAATATATGATAATGTAAATGCATAAAAGCTGACGCACTTCAGCGTTTTATAAGTAAATAAACTTCATAAATATGAAAAAAGAGAATATAAATATATTTAAACGAATTCCAAGCTACCTTAAATATTTTTTCCGATTTTTATGAATACGAAATTATTAGTTTATCTACATCTTGGGATTCTGTTTTATAAAATAATTGTATTAAACCGCCGAAAAATATAAAAAGGACGCGTTTCATTTTATAAAAGTCGCCGCAAAGTACGTACTTAAGTACTATATTAAATAAAAATAAGTAATAAACCTCGAATAAAAAGATTTCAATAGATTCAGAAATTCGTAATAATCTCTTTATCGCTAATTCGATAATATAAGCTTCTAACACAGCAAAATACAGAAAACAAGTATAAATAGATAATTTAAAACCGCAAGTTGGATAAAAATCTGATCTTAATTCTAAAATATCTTTATATGTGCCAATAAATATCTCACTTTAGTGTCATAAAAGTTGACGACAATGGTTTGGGCGAGAATTTTATAAGACAGAAGTTCGAGGCTTGGAAACAAAACGAGAAACGAAGAAGAATAAAGAGAACACGGGGTCGAACTGTAAATTCGGGAAGGAAAAGGAATTTTATTGGGGTTGGAAACAGATCACCGATCCCAAAGTTTGTTTTTCAAGTCCAGTTATGTTTTTATGAAACATTCATTCTTGAAAGTGCTCTACGTGACAGGAAACTACTAAGAAAAAGAATTCCAAATATATGAAGACTAATGCGTTTACTTTTATGTTAATAATATGACGTGGAATGAAATGTTGCAAACGGAAAACTATAAACAAAAACTTCCGAAATGTGGGAACAATATGTTTTCAAATTAAAGTGGATACGCTCCGACATACATCACATTCCTCGAAAAATAAATATTAAAATGACAAATACTTCCCCGAAGATGAAAATGTACGAATTTAACAATATGCTATAAATTTGATGCCGTTTCGGTAATCAAATATATTTATTATTTTCACTTCGTAGTACGAAACGTTGGCTGTCGTATCATTTTTTTTTCAACAAGGAAATGATCGTCTTTTAACTGCAGGCTACTCTGTAGATGGTGCGAACGCCTAAAAAGCAATAATTGAGATGTGAAGTTGAATACGCTGACAGTTTGAAAAATGCGAGATTTTATCTATTTGTTCATTTCTGGAAAAGATTAGTTTTGTGAAAATCTAAACGCGTTCGTAATACGAAGATAATAAGAAACGAGACGGAATTTAGAATAATGGCGATTCGAATGCAGTTCGCGTAAATAAATTTTTGAAATAATAATTTACCATCGGTGGTATCTATCTAATTATAAAACCATAAGGTAAAGTGAACACAAATTTAATTGGGTTATAGGAATTTACGTAGACGGGAAACGTTAAATTTCCGCTAAGTTATTACAAACGGACGAATAAAATTGAGAAAGATCTTATTTTAAAAGACGTCGTTGATCTAAGGAATCCGTAAGACATTACGTGGCAGCGTCTTTCGTTTGATTTAAAGTCGAAGGGTTTAACCGAAGGAGGAAGTACAAGTAGTTAATGTAAACCAGCACACTTCAAAGGTGAAGGGTTATAGTTGATGGTGTTGAATATCTTGTATAAAGTGAATGTGGCTTTTTGAAATGACGCCTTTGTATTGCCTCGCAGTTCTTCGGTTTTTGATTTCTTTATAGGTAATCGAATGACTTTCTCGTCTCCGTTAAATATTCTATTTCTAAACTATGTTATAGCTATTTACATAGTCACGTAAATATTAATTTTATAAATAAATACATAGATCGTTAGTCGTTAGACTAACTTGAAAGATAAATCGACAAATTTTAAAATTAGTTAAGTACCCACCTTAGAAAATAATTTATTATCGAAAAATCCTCTCGAAAACGATTCAATTTTCTGTAAATATCTTTACCTATATATTCAATAAATAACTTATAATCAGATAAATATCAACTTACTGTAATTAACTTGTGTAATAGCATCTTACTGGGTTATATTCTGTGGAAGCATTAAAATTTATAACAGCCCAGAAATGAAAATTTATGTATTAAAAGCTTAAGAGGCATTTATGGTTGCTTTTAGTATTTAATTATTTATCGTCAAATAAAACCACCGAAGTACATTTCATTATTAAGAGAAATTAATTTCCAATTTACACTGACATTCTTACTTTAGTTATCAATAGATATACGTATACTTACTGAAAATTAATATTAACGTTTTAATAAGTTACGAAAAGTAAACTTAATAAATGTCAAAATTTTTAAAGGATGAGTTCCTATCTAACTAATTTAGGTAATTATTTATTACTCGGAAAGTTCCTGAATATACGTATGAAATTTATAGAAAACCGCACATCAAAATAAAATATCTACTTATACTTTACGTACCATATACAGGGTGTCCTGGAGTTAAATCCTGGAGTTAATTAAAGTTGGTGGTAAATCTTTCGGGAGCGTATAAATCCAAGTTCCTATAATTTTTCCGTGGGTCGCTATCCTGTTGAGATATTATAAAAATCAATAATTTTTTTTAAATGACATTTTTATTTTTGGTAAGTACGCCAACGTAATAAATAAAGATCTTTAAAACTGTGTTTTTGATAGCATATTAGGATAGTCGGAGGTGCACTTTCCCTTTCTAATTTCAAGAGTTTTCGGAGACTTAAGTTTTTAAATTTTTAAGGTTATTTTCAGATTTTCCGGATATCTCAGGACAAAAATGTACTCTCGTTTAATTTCGATAAAATAAACCATATTCGAGAAAATCATAAAGAATAAAGAATAGGAGATGCAGAATATCCCAGATAATAATTATTGTAACTATTTTCTCGGGTGAAGGAAGTAAAACTTTAGGATCCGTGACGATAACCGTGGATATTTAACACGTAAAAGATTCTATTCTGAGACTGCAACTAACTCAGACCTCAGCAAATCGCGTTAATGATTCCAATAACCAAAATAAAGCTATTCAAAGCGAGATACTACGAAAAAAAAACGCACTTTCAAAATCTACCCTCCATAAAAATTAGTAATTCTTTCTGAAACTGATATAAGTTTACCGTCAAAATGCTTCAAAGAAAATTTATTCCCCGCACTTTCGACTTTAATACGATATATATATTTATATAATTTTAATTATCTGAACGTTGTAAAAACCACCAAGAACGCGCCCCACGTAGACCGACACCGATCTCGCACGGCGTAGGGGTAGTTGTAATAAATATTATTGGAACTACATATTAATTAAAGATTTTTAATTTTGATATTACCTAATTATGTAGGTATTTATATGTAGACACATACCTACTTATTTTAAATACGTGTCAGGCATAAAATAAAGAATAATAACAAATTTTTAAACAAAACAACATTCGAGAAAACATAAAAATTAAATAGTGTTAAACGTTTTTATCAATTGTTTTTGTTATTTCCTTTTGGTATTATTTGATCTTACGTGTAAAAATTTACCCTGGTCATGATGACCGACTTTGGAATTATTAGAAAATAGCGTGTATTGTTTTTAGTTAATGACTCACTTACGACAAGAATCAAGCTTGTAAGTTACGCGTACCATCGCCCTTTATAAAAATTTCGGTATCCAAATAAAAAATACAAAAAATCTAATAGGTACCAGTTTAAAATTATTTGAATAAACCTGAATGCCTTTATACCGAAGAATAATAAATTTGATCTATTTTTAATTTAAAACTATTCGTGTGCTCTTAAGCACTGAAAATTTTCCTATTAGAAACCATAAACCCCATAAAAATTTAATCGCACTTTATGTGACCGATAAAATACAAAGCAACTAATAAAATATGTGCACCACCTACTTTCGCGTGATAACTTATCGTAGTGCGAACAAAAAACGGAATGTTTTTAAAATAAAAGCGGGATTTCCCAGTATCCATGTATAAACTCGAATGCATTTAGATATAGAATTCCGACGAAACCGTTTCAGATCATTTACGTTAACGGTACAGAGCGGTAGTGCATTTCAGTAATTCGAATTTTAAATTACGCCGTCGTATTATTCGAGTGTGCGAGGAATGCTCGTTCGATTTATAAGGCCTTTTTGCGTGTGAGTGCGCGAGTGTTGTATATTGTGTTATGCTCTCTAAAAGGATTACAAATAAAAAGGATTAATACGACTAGGAAAGGTAGGATCTTTCTTTGTCCACTAACTCTCCATGTATTTATAAAGTGTAAATACATGGACCTTTCAACTCTAACACAAATTCTTTGAAAATCAAGATTGGTTAGGCTCTTGAATTACTCAGGTAGGGTCTTGTTTAGGGCTCGCCTCAAACATTTGACGGTCTAATTTCGCGAATAAAACTTTATCTTACGCGCGTTTTAGCGATCACAGTGGTTGGTGAAGTACAGTGAAATATGAAGCGTATAGGTACGTAATAATGCTAGTCAACAGAAGAATCTACGCTGGAAATTGGCGATAGAGGGAAATCGATGACGAGAAAAACATAGGAAATACAAAGAAAAATTTTAAAGTTCCTCTATTTTTTCTTATAGTCTATTACAGACACTTGTCTGTAATCGCATGGCAGTCGCATCAGCAGCAGTGTTAATCTACATTTTATGTAACTTTTAGTAACAATTTATTTGAGGATTTTATTTTTTTAATGTTTTCTGATTTTTTAATTTTTTTTTAAAGATTTCACCTTTTCAATGCATTCGTTTACGGATAAAAAACGAAATTCGAATTTTTGATTGTCGCAACAATTTTTAAACAATTTAGGCTGGCAACGAGATAAAATTTGATCGATTAACTTTTTTATTTTGCCACTTCTTTACTTAAAAATAATATTCTAATAATTCCAGTTTTTTCGTGGCATTCTTTTAACTTTCCTTGTTCTAAATTTCTCCCTTTTTTCCCCCCTGGAGGAACAAATTTTATTTGAAGTATATTGACCGTAACTTATTAGTTTCAGAAAGAAGTACCAATGTTTATGGAGGATTAATATTTAAAGTGCGTTTTTTTTCGTAGTATCTCGCTTAATATTGAAAAATCAATCATTATTGTCATAAATTTTTTTATTCCCCATAAAATTTCTCGTGTTTTGATTTTAAAACGAGATCTCCATCTTTAAATATAAGTGAGATAGCGACTTCTGAAGTACATATTTACATTTTAAGGGATGGTGGAGAGTAAAGTACATGGTTTTGAACTGGTCAAGAAGTGATTTCGTACCTTCTATTAAGTAAAATAGGTCGCTAAATTTCCTCATTCAATGCACACGAAAGTACACAAGCGGGTCTACTAGGTGTGCCGTAAGAAAAAAAATTATAGGAACTTGTGACATTATTTTAACGTAGTTTCTACACCACCTAGCCTCCACCACTACCTGGACACTCTGTAGAATTGAAATAAATTCATTTATATACAATAATTGTAAAATAAAATAATAAATTTTAAAAGTAAATTTTACCAAACAAACTTTACCGATTAAATCACAAAAAAAACAATTTTGAATGTATATAATTTACCTAATAACTTTTGTTTTCGTGATAAATACCTATATCTAACAGTAAACGTTAAGTAGTTTCTCATTTTTTAAATTATAATGCAGAAATGACTATTGGATACAAGCACGACGAACAATTAAAAAGACTGATAGTTATACAGATTCTAAATTTTATATTTCATAACGTGTGTTAAATCGATGTGATGACAAACATAATTTTTAGTTACTCGCAAATATACATTTACTCCGAATAGTGAATATCTCAAGGTTGTATTCATAAAATTTGAACTGATTGTGAGACGAGCTTTTCGGTTTGACCGGACTAGCAGCGTTTTATAGCCGACCTTCTCGACCCCATCACATTACCGCCCTAGCCTAGTGACTTGATGACTACCAAACTCTAATTGACAGATGTAAACCGTGGAAAGTCTGTTTGCAATAAAATTGTAATCACATTAAATTTTTACTGCAGCTACTTAAAAAATAATAATTCGATTACTACTAACGGCAACAGCAGTGCAGCGATTAAAATATTAAAATCACATATGTATATAGGTACTTAAACTTCTCAAAATCATTACACGGGTTGTTTTCGATCTGCAATTGTTTAACTTTAGAAATCCAATATGGATATTATTAGACCATTTCGAGATGTTGACTTTACGTTAGACGTCGTGTTTAGCGTGAACGTCGCGACGCAACGTCCCGATGTTTACTAAAAGCTAATAGGAGTAGTTTATATTATGAAATCCCTTACACGTACAAAGTCCATTTCAAAGCGCTATGTATAAGAATAAACAAAATCTTTCCTTGTTGTTTCATGTTTAATTAATATTACAGTAAAAAATATGTGTACATTCTGATGCGTACCGTCATGCAAGTGGATGTTGGCGTTAGCGTCGCGCTGCATGCAGTTGTCGTAGCAATTGAATTGTTTAATCTATTCGCTAATTAATGGCCTATCAGTCAGGCAATCTTAAATTTTATATAAAGTTTAAGTTCAAGCTTAAGTCTTTCAAAGAGCGAATTGCAGCGGCAGCGGCATTTTATTATAACTTTTTTTATTAATTAATAAAATTTTACGTAAATTGCCCTAAACTATTATACAATGTTCTGCCTCTCATACCCACAAATATCATTGCTTTCCTTTTATTATTTTTTAAATAATCCAGTTATGAATGCAGGCGTTTTTAAAGTACGTGTAAAGATCACGTTTTTTAAAAAATATATTGCTGTAATAATTTTATGGAAAATTTTGAAATTACGCATAGCTATGTAGGAATAAAGTGTCTTCGCCATGCAGTTTGTTCGAGTGAAATCCGTTAGGTATACTTTTTTGAGATATAAGCTTTCAAATTTTCAACACGTATTTTAAAGTAGACATATGTAAATACGGTATGTATGTAAAGACGGTTTCGTGAATATTCAATCACGTAATCGATAAGCGTTAATTAAAAAATAAAATAAAACGAATAATTTTTTGTTATAACCTACAAGTACTTACAATTTTTGTGCAATATTAAATTGCAGCATCATTGTTACAACAACATAAAACCCTTATTCGAAGAATAGGTATGTTAGAATATTACCGACCGACCTGAATAATGAACTAATTACATGGGAACAGCACGAAACCGTCAGGATCAACCATCTGTATTCGCCTTCTTAAGCAAACATAAAGCACAAAATCCCATAATTTCACATTAATTCCAGAGTAAGTATGACTAATTTGTGTTTAGGTAGCAAAATGACAATAAATAATTCCTACGTGTTAATAAAATAATTAAAATTATAGTTGTTGGTTATGTATTGATCATCGACCGATAGAAATATTTTTTTTTATTGGGTATCGAGTACGCTCGTCACAGAAAAAAACGGGACGGTAGGACAGAATTTTAAAAATGTTTGGTTGTGAATCGGGTTTTAACTAAACTGTTTACAAGTACATAAGGATTACTGTAAGCCATAAAAGCATTATTGTTACCTATATAGATGGGGTTCTAAAGATGTGTTAGGTATCGGAAAGGTTGAAAAAGCTTTTTGCATTTTAAGACGAGCCCTACCTTCCAGTAAGTTAACAAACTTCAATGTAAATCAAATTAAAATTCACATTTCGTTCTTTTTTATGTTTTAGAGTAATTTTTTTATATGATGTTTGGTACCAAAATCATCAGCACAAAAAAAGAAATCATCTCAAATCAACGAAATTATCGTAAGACGTCAAAATTATATCAAATATATGACATTTACTAATCCGTAGTAAAAGAATAGTAAAAGGTTACAAAGAGAACAATGTATTGAATTTACGGGTTCTACTTATTGTTAGACGAGAACGTAACCGGCAAACTCCACCCAACAAAGTTGCGAGTTATGATTTTTGGCATTTCTTTACTTATTTCTCTAAAATTAATTTAGAATGTGATAGTTATGAAAATAACTATGATTTCGATAATATTACTATTTATTATATCCTTGATATTTTGATGCTTTTTTAAATATTTTTCTACAATAATGTCAATGTATTGAATTATATACTGATTTTCTTCTTCTACAATTATAATTACTGATGAAGTCTAAAAATACATTTCAAAATATTTGTTTCCAGTGAAAGATGTGTCCAGTATATCTGTCGATACTCCATTATACCGCCGCTCTCGTCTAGAACCTGTAGATTTCATCCATTGTTCTGTTTGTAACCTGTTTGTAACCCTGTTTTATTATTAAATGTAATATTTTTGGTATAATTTTGACGTCTTACGATAATTTCGTCGCTGTGGGATAATTTCTTTTTTTTGTACTGATGATTTCGATACCAAATATCATTAAAAAAAATGTTTTTCTAAAACATAAAAAGTGCGAAATCTTGATTTCCATTGAAGTTTATGAACTTACTGAAAGGTAGGGGATCGCCTTAAAATTAAAACTAGTGACCGAATGCTTACTTTACTATACTTCTTTTAAAAATTGTGGTAATAAGTCAATATAAAAACTTGGAACAACTATCACTATATATTTCGACTCTGGTTGGAGCTATCTTTAGTGCTACAAATATATAAACGATGGAAACAATTAATGAATATATAATATATTAATTCGGCCAAAGAGTTGTATCTTTATTACTTTACTATACACACAAAGAATGATTACATACCTACTTACATAATTATTTTATTTATCGTTTCGTGTTCTCGGATATGAAGTTCGCAATAACACATACAGTAATTAAGGATACATACAGGATGTCCCGGAAGAAATCTGCCAAACGTTAGGGGCGCATTTCTTAAGTAATTTTAAGCAAAAAAGTTGTGGCAATGTATAGGTCCGATTTGGAAAAGTTATGGCTTGTTAAAGAAAAGTCAAGGCAAAAAATCAAAAATGTAATTTATTAAGTTTAATTGAGGAAGCACTATTTACAAGACGAAATATTTTTCAAGCTATATCAATTTTGTCTATGTAAGTAACCATTTTTTTTAATATAAATCTACATGTTATCGGTCATATCGACGCAGATTTTCCAAAAGGGCGTAACCCACAAAAAGTAAATTTTACAGTAGAGCACATTTTATGTCGCCGCGTAGCTATAACAAGATACGTTTTTCCGGTGGAAAAAATCGAAATATTGTTACTAGATTTTATCAAACGATGTCTTTTCTTTAAATGCGTAAGATAGTCAGAATAACTCATTTTCACAAAAAGTGTGAGTTACGTCCTTTTAGCAAAACGCGATCGATATATTACGTCGATCGATAAATTTTTAAATTTACAGAAAGCATAAACTAAACCTACCTACCAATTGCTTCTAAATTATTTTGTTCTATTATTATCGGAAATCACAAAGATTTGTCCACTTTGTAGATAATAACAATTATGGTTTATGGCTTACAATAATCCCTTTTAAAAATACAAGCATTTTACCTAAAACCCAATTCACAACCAAACATTTTTAAAATTCTACCCTTCAACTGTCCCAATATTTTCTTTTACTTAAGCGTATTGCAATCGATTCCATTTTATTATTTTATTACTCGTTTCTTTGACATAGTACAACATATTACGCTTTTTTTAGAGATTTACGAGATTTTTTTATGAATATATTTAAGTACCTACTCATTATTATTTTTATAAATATAATATTAGTGTTGCTAACAAGATTATTATTAAATACCTATATTAATTTGTTATCACAGTCTATTTTATTAAAATATGTATCTTAAATAATTCCTATTGTAGTTAAATATATGTAGGTATACAATTGAAAAATTATATTAAAACCCAGTACGCGAGATACGAAACAAAATTCGATAACATGCAGAAGGCGGGAGCCATCGTATAATAGTCATTTACGATCCAATTTTATCAGCTGAAATAAACTAAATCGTTTTCTTAACGTTTTAACAAATACAAATGCGATAAAAAATGATTGGGTAGGTGGGGGGGGGGGGCTCAACTATGTACTTACACACTTATTCTTACAATTCCTTCTCTTGTAAAATAAATATTATATAAAATCGAATAAAACTGCAGACATTCCATTTTTACTATTATTACTTTATATCCTATCGTTTTTATGTGTTTATGGAAATTAAAGCTTTACAACACATGCCGCACAGGTACTTACACGTTTATTATTATATGTATGTTCATATTTTTAAGGTTACGTACTTACCTACTTCTCGTTCCTTATAAAAATTATGCAAACAAAAATGTCTAAAAATAAACCTGATGTTTTATGGAAGAAGTTAAAGAAAGCTGTAAAAGAAATTTACATACGGATAGTCAAAGGAACGTAATGCCGTTGTGCCTTGCTTTAGTTAAGATTGTAACTCTTGAATTTTCCTCGTCTTTCCAAGTTTATGTTCTACACGGATATCTTTGGCTTTGCCTTCAAGAAATGCGTTTGTATAGATTCTAAGAACACCCGTCTGAAATTGAAGACAAGAAGGAAAATTTCGTTTAACGCAGTTACACTTAATTGTGTAAAAGATCCTTTTAAAGTGATTGCTAAAAACAATAATCTAGAAATAACATATAAAACGCACACGTACTTATCTAGACTTAAATAAGTAATTACATCAACATATTTACTTAATGCGATTATAACCACGCCACAATCGTCTAACGTACGTTACACTGAAATAACTTAATAATTTCGCCCTGTACTTTCTTACACCCTTAAAGCCAAGCACGAACGTGAACGTTATTGTCAAACACTTTCCTCGTATTTCAATTTTGCTTTAATATGTTGTCACCCGAGGTGTTACTGTAGATTACACTGAACGGGTTGATGCACGTGAGCTGTAGTAGTTCCCGAAAACCTCTTGGTCACGTTCTTCAAGTTTTCCGCGACATTCGTGCCATATAGCCTACTATATAATCATTCCTTTGAAATCTTTTTGTGCTATTTATGTTGTAGTGTTTAAAATGACAAAGTTAGCGCGAGATAACATTTTCGTGCTTCCAACCTCCTAGTAATTTATTCAAATTATCTTTTGAAATGTAAAGTTGACATATACGTAAGTACATATGTATGCTAGATGTATAATTTTAAATCATCGAAATATTCAATATAATCCACTTTATACATTTATTCGCTAGATATTTAAGCACATTGTATATGTGTACCTATAGTAATTAATTTCCAATCGAACAAACCGAAGCAATTAAATTAAAATTTGAATTTAGCAAAAATTCGAATCTGCTTGCAAGTAAAGCCGATGTCCATATAACTTATGAATCGAATTGGCAAAACCTGACCTTTCAATCGATAAAAGTCCGAGCGCTATTAAAAATAAGCCACAACTGAAAAGATTTTTCGAAAAATTTTCATTTGTCTACTACCGTATTTATATGTATGTACAGTCAGGAAGTTATTTTATGTCGCAGGCAACGTGAGTGCGTACGCACCCAATAGTGCAACGAAGGAAAAGTAACGACACGCGTACTCGGCTAGTTACCTAATCGTGCCGTTTATAAATCCTGATTTATTATCGTTAGTTCGATCGGTATTGATGAGATGGGGCAATAAAAACGTGCTCAGATTCGAATCCAGGCCGAAAATGTTTTCAATTTTATACATAGATATGTATACATTGAGGATTTAGTGATTTTATTAGTAAATTAAGAATCGTTTAAAACTACTTGGTTTGAAAATAAGTCGTAATTTATTTATTTACATTTTATAACGAAAATAAATTCGCAACATTAAAGGTAAATATGTAAAACTGTTTGTGCGAATTTGTAAACTTTATGGTGGCAATAAATAACTAATACCATTGTCGCTAAAACTTAAAATTTAGCTGAAAACGAATCCCCTCGAAAAGGTTTTTGACTAACACATGTGTTTTCGTCTTTAAGTCGGCAAAATCTTTTAAATTTGTTCGCCAACAAACGCTCAAGGGCGAAATTTTACAGTAAAGAATCGACATTAAAAATTATACAACATTCTCAAATCTTTTAATAATTTTTTGTTGTCAATAAATGGTCATTATTTAGACTATCAACTAATATTAGGTGATATTTTATCTTGCATTTTTTTCGTAAAAGAAAACGAGAATTATGCAACTAATAAATACGTAGGTACTTAGGTAATTGTTTAAAAAATAAAAAAACAATTTAAAATTGAAAATAAATCATTATCTATCTACTTAAGATTGGGTAGTTTAATATTTCGAATTTATGTTTGTTATAAATGTATTTTTGTATGAATGCCTTTAAATTTTACAGTCGGTTCAGTTTTATTGTTAATTGGGACTCGACCACTTAATTTTTTTATAATATTATTTTGTAAAAAATATTTAAAACGTTTAACTGTTAGCAAACATATAGATTGTTTTGTATAATTCCTTTAAAATGTATATTGATAGTGACTATGTCTAAATAATAATTTTGGTGACAAATCCGCTACGTACTTTAATTTAAAAATATTAGGTAAGTACATTATTAAATAGTTAACGCTGCCTCGCGGTACATTAAAAATTTCAGTTTAAAACTTTATAAAGGTACTACATAATTAAAGAAAACAGAGCTAAATCCTGTAGGAAATTCGTTGGGTTGCAACCTAATAATGTAAACAGAACCGCTCGTAAATCTACGTTTTCCTTTAATAACGCACATGTTTTCCTCGCAACTGCGATCGACGTTTCTTTAATGAATATTTGATGTTAAACTAAATAATCCGTAGTATACTAAAACGCCTTTATAAATTACACAAAACATTTTACCCATCTAATCTGTCGTCACGTTCCTATATATATATAGTATACACCTCGATAGAACAGAAGTTTTGACAGGTTCTCATTCACCGTTGAAAAACTTTTTATATAAATAGCTTAACAACTTTTATAAAACTGATAGGCTTTTCCTAAATAGAGATAGCGTTATGAGAGGCTGAAATCGATTTTAGTAAAAAAAAAAAAGTTACCACCGTCGCCTTTGTTACGTTTACGCTTCAAAATAAGACAAAATAATCATTTTAGTCCATTTTCAAAGTTGTAGTTGGGTCGTAATAGCTTGCTAGCGCGGACATTTTTAAGAAATCCGTAACAAACTAAAGCTGCAATGGACTGTGTATCCTGAGATATCGCCGTTTTATAGCAAGAAAAACTTTTATTTATTGTTTAGAATTGGGTTGTAAAAGTTTACCCGAAAATCGAAAACATAAATGGGTTAAAGTAAAAAGTAAGGCAAGTTTTTCGTATATTTTACAATATATTCGCGTACAAACTTCATAACTTTTGTTTTTAATTAATCGCTTATTCATTGCCTTAATTTTGAAAGAAACAATGATTTATTGGGTTACTAAACTTGCGTTACTAATTGTAAGTTACAACGTTTATTTCTTATAAATTCTTATTTAACGCGCAATTAATAGTAGGTACGTCCTACGGAACTTCAAAATTTCTTATTAAATTTTACAAAAATTAATGACGTTATGTGTAAAAGTCGGTTGTCTACTTTTATCAAAATAAAATTGTTCGAAATAATTTTGTGTATAATAAATTAGTCAATAAAATTTTAATGGAGTTTCTTACGTTAACGTTATACGTATATATATATATATATATATATATATATATATATATATATATATATATTATATATATATATATATATATATATATATATATATATATATATAATATATATATATATATATATATATATATATATGCAAGTATAGGTAAAAGTGTAAATGCGGAGAGTACGGAAATTTGTTTTCACCCAAAACCGAAATTAAAGACGTTACAAGTCATAACTTACACAACTTTTAGATTTTTAAAAGTTACAAAAAAAAAACAATACCGACAATTAACACAAATTGTAAGATATGTAATTCATAAAGGTAAATAAAATGCCGCTAGATTTATCAATTTTATTCAATAAACAAACATTCACCAACTAATTTAAATTATACGGACGAAGCGTGACTATATAAAATTACAATAAACACGCATCAAACATTAAACTAACACTTTCATTTCGTATATATTTAAAAATTTTATTGGATAGTTCGCGAACTTTTACGACGTTTACTTTGAAAATAAAATAATGCAAAGTATAAAAGTTATATATTGCCAACTATTTCGCTGCCCCATAACATCACATTAACCACTAACGTTAGAATGCTTTATTATACATGTAAGATTAAAACGAGGATGTACTAGTAGCTCGAGATAAAATCATATTTTATGTGATTCTATGCATACATTAGACATTAAGTATTATCTATTTTAAAATTCATTTTTTTCGGATAATTGGAAATTTACGATCTAAGTAGGTAACATCAATTTGATTAAAAGAAGACTCTTTAAATTTGGCATTACCATTATCTTACATACAAAACAAATAGAAACTCGATTTTTAAAGTACTTTAAAGTAAATTTATTACCTACAATATGTTGTTTTTATTTTACTGTTTTTTTTTGTTATTTTCACAACTTGAACTTCAATAAATAGTGTTACGTGCTTATGTCGTCGCTTCAAAACAGGACTAGCCTAACTCCAAAATTGGGCTTTTTTAAAGTTTTTAACCACTTAGGGCGGTCCGGCCCGTTATGGATCTAGTGCGGAAGTGCTTTATCTCCATTTATAATACCAATATATCAACTATCCAATGAAAAAGTATCCTATCTCAAAAATACATTGTAATTTTGAAACAGAAGTATCCCCAGGAGTTAGAATAGTTCTGCACAAAACACCTACCGTATATCCAGCGTAATGTGGAGGTCCGATAAGTAAAGGGTGTTACAATAGTTTGGACAGATGTTAAATGTGAATGGAGCTTAAATGTCAATTGTTTTTTGAGGTTAGGTTTTTGTTTTGACATCTTCAGTCGTTTACAAATTGAATCGTGGAAAAGTTGAGCATTGAAGAACGTGTTAAACTTATTGAAGCCTATTACGAAAATGGGCGTTCAAACAAAAGTGCATTTCGCGCTCTTCGTGATTTTTTCGGCCCGCATAATCGACCAACCGAGAGTGCTATTTGCAAAATTGTGAAGAAATTCCAAGAAACTGGGTCTGTGGCAGATGTTAAGAAGCCAGCACGTGCTCGTGCAAGACGCTCGCCCGAAAACATTGCTGCCATCAGGGAGAATGTGGCCGAGAACCCAAACACCTCTATTCGACATCGAGCACAGGAATTGCACTTGTCCACGGCCACTTTGCATCGGATATTGACGAAAGATCTGTCGTTGGACGCGTACAAAATTCAATTAACGCAAAAACACTGAGCACTGTACATTTGCCGATCGGATACACGAACAAAGACAAGTGAATAACGAATTTTCCACCAAAATCTTCTTCAGCGACGAAGCCCATTTCCATCTTAATGGGTACGTCAACAAGCAGAATTGCAGAATATGGACCGATGAAAATCCAAGGGCAATTGTCGAAACACCAATGCATCCACAAAAAGTCACTGTCTGGTGTGCTTTTTGTGCTGGAGTAATCATTGGACCATTTTTCTTTGAAAATGATGCTGGGAATTCGGTCACAGTGAATGGCGAGTGCTACTGCGCAATCTTAAACAACGTCGTGTGGCCAATATTGGATGATTATGACATCGATGACATGTGGTTTCAACAAGATGGCGCCACAATGGCTCTAGTGCATGAGAAGTTTCCCGGGCGCATAATCTCCGGATACAGCGAAGTCAATTGGCCACCGAGATCTTGCGATTTGACACCGTTAGACTTCTTTCTTTGGGGCCATCTGAAGAGTAAAGTCTATGCCAACCACCGTCCAGCAACTCAAAGACGAGATTTCACGGCACATTGATGAGATTGAGGAGCAATTATGCCGAGATGTTATAAAAAATTTCGATAAGCTGATCAACGTGTGCCGCCGGAGCCGTGGCGAACATTTGGCGGACATTATCTTTCACACTTAATTGTAATGGATCAAATAACACGTTTCATTAAAGAAATCTTCAATTTTGTACACCACTGATTTTTAATTAACGTTTAACATCGATCCGTCTTATTGTAACACCCTTTAGTTCCGAATAAAAATCAAATCAGAATACGGCCATACACAAACAAGGACCGTTAAATATGTTTCTATTTATGCACCAGAACATATGAACGTTGTTCGAACTGCTAAGGGACAGCATCCATAGAATCGACTGCTATTTAACTGGGACAAAATAGACCGAAAGGAAAAGATTCGTTTCATGAATAAATTTCGAATTGTTGAACATAATTACCAATTTTCAAATATAGTATTTTTTACATATAGGAAACTATGATGAATCGAAAGAGTTCAAGAAGATCAATTTAACCCAGAAAGGTCAAAGCTCCCAATATCAAATCAAAAGTTTGATCATCTACAGTCGCAATATCATGAATTCTTTAACAACCTTCCTTATACGGCATTAGAAGAACAAGACTTTGATTCTGACTAGAGTGTAGCTAATATTTGGTAAGAACACCGAACGTCTCTTTAATCGTCGGTGGGTAATAATGTGTTTTTGTAGAGTGTAACGTAGAGGAATTACTTTCTTTCACTAAACTATGCCAACAGATACTTTTTTTTACAAACTGATAAAAGAAAAAATAATTAAAACGAAAAACGCTCTCCTGTAAACTTTACTTTTTGTCGTCACGCTAGTTCACGCTCTGAAGCGGCGATGCGTTAGAACGTTGTCGTTACGGATTTTCCAACTTTCCGCAACTTTCTCAACATATCTACCTAAAATCATATAGTTAGTGGATTTATTCTAGATTTCATAGTCGCTATGAAGCCAACAACAAGCAGGTCGAGAACGTTATTATAGATATCAGTTACAGTCAGAAATATTTTACTGCAATATTTTATTATATGGCCTATCCAAACCTATATGCAATTTACGTCATCAAAAAAAAATTACTAGATCGTTTATTTGTAATTCGGTTTAAAGTGTGGAAAGTGACATATTCTATAGATGACTTACCGGCGCGCATATTAGATGGCATAAAAAAAGACTACAATTTATTAGAACTGTCAAAATGTTGAGTTGGGGAATAAGTTCGAAGCGTTTTTATCAAAGACTTTTATTTAAACAAAAATCAATAGTTATAACAATAAATTAATCAATTATGTATTCGCCGTTGCTGTTTACGACCTCCTCCCACCTCTCGACCAATTTGTCGATGCCGTTCAACCAAAAATCGCCCGGTCTGGTATCGAAGAAGTTGTTGAGCCAGTTTTTAAGGTCCTCTTCATTGTCGAAGGTAACGCCTCTCACATGGTTCGACGTGCAAGGTCCGGAGAATACGGCGGATGCTGAAGGACCTCTCATTCGAGCTCTCGGAGTGCGGCTTTGACGACTTGTGCAACATGGGGCCTGGTGTTGTCGTGAAGGAGTATGGTTTGGCCTTGTTGATGGGGTCTTTTCAGTCGAATAGTCTCTTTCACGCGGTGTAGCTGGGCTATGTAGAGCTCCTTGTTGACCGTGGCATTCCTTTCGAGCATTTCCCAGTGCACCATGCCCTCCCAGTCCCACCAAACGCAGATCATGGTCTTCTTTGGATGGAGGTCAGGCTTGACTCTCGGCTTTGGCGTATCTCCTGGAGCCACCCACTCCTTTCTTTGCTTCATATTTATGTATAGGCACCATTTCTCATCTCCCGTGATGATTCAGTACAAAAAACGCTGTTTATGACCGCGTGTTGCTCGATGGCGGGCGAGATGTTGAGCAGCAATTTGAAGGCGATTTTCTTTGTTGTTTTCGTTAAGCTCGTGAGACATCCAGGCTCCCAATTTTTCGGCAAATCCCATTGAATGAAGATGATTGAGAATCGTTTTATGATCGCAGTTCATTTTTTCGGCCAATTCGCGACTTGTTTGGTGACCGTCCTCCTTCAAAAGTGCTTTGAGACGCTCTTCGTCGAATTCAGAATGTCTTCCGCTGCGGGGCGAGTCGTCGATGTCAAAATCGCCATTTTTGAACTTTGCAAACCATTTCCGTGCTGTAGACTCGCCTACGACACCTTCTCCGTATACGTTGCAAATGTAAATGTTGCTTCAGCAGCTTTTTGGCCTCGATGAAAAACGAAGAAGAGCAGGTGTCGAAAATGTCGATTTTTACCTCCTGGATATTCCATTTCTAAGCCTGGAAAGTAATAAAAAATTAAATTACTCAAAAAGACGATTAGCACAGTTTTGTAGAGCAGAAAGAGCTCTATCGAATGAATATTATACACTTTGTCAAAAGCAAAAAAATCGTTGTAAAACAAAAGAAAATATAAAAACGCTACGAACTTATTCCCCAACCCAATACAAGGTACGAGGTGACAGCACCGTGTGAAACGTCATCATCTAGTAACCTTTTATTGATGTCGTGAATTGCATATAGGTTTGGACGAAGTGTAGGTATCTAATTATATGTAATCAGAGACATCGTTTTCAAAGTGCAACATGAAACATTTTATATTGTAACTTTTAGTACATACTGTACCTATACATAATGCAGCTTTTCATATCGATATCTACCGTTGCTTGCTATGCAGCATCGAAAATTAGCTATTTCTTTTAGACACATACGAGAATTCCCCGATATCATCGTCACTCTGTAATATTCACGCCACTCATAGATTTAAAATGTCACTCATATTGCTAAGGGACTCTCACGTTCTACATTTGGATCATCATCGTTGGTCGTTATTTTTCCTGGCGCAAAATTCGCTTTATCGAGGTTTAGAATCGGGATCTCTAAAAATCACTTTAACATAACAATTCCGCCGAATAACGCGTTACTGTGAGGTGCAAGTGGGTAAATCTTTGAAAGGATTTTCTTAACAATTTTCATCTGCAAATGGAAAACGTTAAAATTAGTGAAAGGTTAAATTAATTAAATTGCTTCCCGGCCGCAAACGATTCGTTAAAATAAAACCGAGAATCGGCTTGCGTAAACGTAACTTTTTCGATCATTAGAGAAATAAAAACATCAAATCATATTTACATTCAACTTTTACCCTTGAAATCAAACCGAATCGAATGCTTTAAGTGTACACAACCCTCCGGTATATAGCCAGAGAAATCGATGAGAAAGTCAACAAACCGTCAGTCTTCAATTTCTGCCGACGTCGGTGGAACCTAAGGAGGTGGTTGGCTCGACACATCGCTAGGGGAAAAGATTTAACGTCTTTTTACCCGATTCGGATTATGTAATTATTTACATTCCGTTTAGAAAGTAATCCCGACGAAGGAATCAATGCGGAAATGCTTTCAACTGCTATTTGTATGTACGTATGTACTACAAACAGTCTAGTTCGAGAATTAAAACGGCTTTTCGTTTTTATTTGCAAATTTCAACTTCAAACGATTTATCATCGATAACAAATATATACAAAGTGAATATATAAATATGGTATTTACGGTGAGTTACTTTTAATCGAAAAAGTGCGACGTTAATTTAATGCAATAAATACTATGATTATTTGCAAGCTATTAAGTTTGCAGAAGTGCGTAATTTGGATTTAAAAAAGAAAACGAAACGGATACGTTGCAAAAAAAAGTGTAGGTAACAGATTTAACATGATCTTTACGGTGATGCAGTGATTTCGATGGTGATACTCGTCAGTGCCGTTGTACATTGTCGACATCAAATTATCTGTTGCACTCTGATGTCAGTTCCTTAAAAATCGTTCTTTTACTAATCTGGGATGATTTCCTTAACTTTAAAAATCTAGAAATCATAAAAAGTTGAAAAACAAGTACGTAAAGCAAACGTGAACTTTTCGCCTTACATCACACAAATGCTGAATAGTGATAATAACGTTGGAAGTAAAAAGTCGAATACCTGTACTTAACAAAACTTACGATCTATTATGAAATATAGCTACTCGTTTTTACTACAATATTAGGAATATATGTAGGTACCTACAAAGAATTTCTATTTTAATAAAATGTCCTGCATGTAATTTGTATAGGTAGCTACAGTTTAGCTCTTTTGATGAAATAGAAAATTTCAATCGCTAACAATAAGTAGGTATTACCGTTAATTACGTAGGTAGGTGCTTAATAAAATAAACTTTGTAATAACTAATTAAAACTTTACAACATCTTCAAATAGAAGTGTACAAGAAATTGTAGTAAGTAGGTAGGTATTACCTACGAAGTGAGCGGTGCAATTTTTTATCAATCTATACCTACTCGAAACTTTTTTAAAGTTGAGAATAAAAGCAATGCTATAGGTAATGTCTAAATTGAAAAATAACTTTTTAATATTAAATGAAATGAAAACTTTTAAAGGCCTCTTTATATATATATATACGTCTGAAAGTCTAAAACTTTTAAAAAAATAGGGTAAAAATCACCTTCAGGACTTCGACACCATAAAGCCAATATAAAGTTGAATGCTGTATTAGTATCGTAACATAGAAACTTGGATTTTTAATCTATTTGACACAGAAAACTTGTATTCGAAAATATCCATGTTAAAAGCACTGCTGCACTAAAAACGTCTAAAACTACTTTTAAATCTTTCAAAACTCCACAATTGAAGTCGAATTACCTATTAATAAAGTTAATATCGACATCGACACTATTCGGAACATTCTGAACATTCTTCCCAATCGCATGCAATTATTCAAATTTACTTAATACGGTTGCAATAACACATTCTGAATTACAATGTACTGCTGCCGCACTAAACCGATTTGAACATTACGTAGTAAATTTCAATAATCTATCGTGTTTAACGTAAATTTCAAAAGTATGTTTCTTAAAATCTACTTAATTAAAACAGCATTATATTTCGATAACGATTAGAAATAACCAATAATCTTCGCGTTCGCATAATAAATTGCAAATTTCGTATTAGCTAAAATATGGACGATTTATTTTTTTCAAAGAAACCACGACCTCTAATCGATGCATATCCTAAATAAATGCTTCGATAAATAAAAGTTTGTTCAAAACGCTTGGGAACCTGCTAGAATAATGAAATGTCAATAGGAAAACAAAAAAATGAAATAAACGACCTCAGGGAGGTGCATTGGTATTCAATCCTGGTGTCTACACAACTAGAGCCACCTAGGGGAGAAAACAACTAGAAACAAACCAAGTCTGACCTCCGGTTTTGTCCGGCATATTCACTCCTCTTCCATACAAAAAAGGAAACAAGAAACGTAACAAAACGTTCCCGATCATATTTCTTATACGAACAAAATATGCGATTTTTATAGAGAATTCTGTTAATATTATTAAACAAACGAAAATCGTTTCTTTTGTTTTGCGCCATACAATCGTCTTCTATTAAAACTTCAAATGAGTTAAAGGACAGGAAATTATTAGAATTTTTTTTTCTCTAAAGAGTTACGACGCGTGGAAGTTTAAAAGAGTTTTTTATACTTCATAAAAGTTCGCCACATAGCGAATAAAGTTGAGACTAAAAGTTTTCGAACTGGGGAGCAACATGCACTGTATCATTTATATTTCATACTCCGATTCATTTTCCTTTTCGCTTCACTAAATCGCTTTATTGGACATAAATAACTTTTCAAATCTGACTTCCTTTTTACATACCTACCTAAAGTGCGTTTTTTTTTTCTAAATAGAATTTCGTCGACGTATTATCGATGATGAAAAGGGGGAAATAATTTTAATTGTCTTTCAAATTTGAATCAAGACCGCTTTCAAATTATGTACAGTTTTGTAGAAATCCATATAAAATAACATTAAGAACAATTTATATATTGCGGTAGTTGTTTAAAAAAATTTAAATGAAATTAAAATAAATCATATACACTCCGCCAAAACTGTTCTGTATATTAGAACCGTATAAATAAAGTTCAATGTAGGAAATACATAAATAGTTAGTTCGTAGGCAACTATATATGGCAGAACGAAACTTTTCGAATTACTATACAGTAAAGAAAATACCTATGTTTAAAAAAAAATGTTCTAAATAATTTATAACCCAACTTCGTAACTATAATTCTTTAAATTAATGACGTTGGCAAAATTAAATTACTTTCGTATTCGTTGTTTTTTACGTTACGTTGACTATTAAAACCGATAACAATATTATTATCGCACAACCGTAATAAACGCTTTTCGAAAAAAAAAAATGCAATCTAAATTCACTTTGTTTAATTCACAAAAAGTTTCGGTTTCTTTGTCGCTGATATTACCTACCCGCTTTATTATTAAATCTCCGAAAACCGCACTGTCTCGCGTAACATATTTCTCATGACAAATTAAAATATGCGCTCGGGCATTCTTTTTTATATTAAATTTTCAGGAAAAAAAATTTTTAAATACTTGTAGTTAGCAAGAATTTGCTCAAAAAGTACTCTATGGGCGCACGTAATAAAAATAAGGCGAACTGTGCGGATCTTCGACACGGTAAACGTTTCAGAAATTAGATGTTTATTCAAAGTAGAAACCAAATTAATTATTAATTACCGAACGCAATTAAAATCTTGATTATATCTTGTGAAATCTTTATAATTTAAGATTCGCTCTAAATTTTCTTACAGCCAAGAGTCACTCCTTCGTGCATCTTGATCTGGAAGATTTAAATTACAATTATTAAACTGCGTAATGATTTAAAAATGAAGTTAATTAAAGACCTACAATTCGTCTACCTGCGTTTACTTTAAGTCCGAAACTTTGCGAGTTTAAAATTAAAACTGATGTGAATAAAAAAAAAGAAACGTCGCCCAAATTCGCAACTGTTGGTCTCGTTTCTGGCCGTAATTTTACTCGGACAGCTTAGTGGTGGTATTAGACATCCAATTCAAATTTGCGATGTAAATTCTAAGAGGAATGGTCATATCTAGTTTGATATTCGCCTCATTCCTGCATTTATATTTCCAAATGAGGTGATCACGTGCCCGGGGCCATCTCGCCATCGCATTACCGGAGCTGACCGGAATTGTGACCCTGCCCGTGTGCGTGGAGGCATGGCGTCATTAGCCGACTCGTTATTAAACTGCCCTCCGCTGGAAGTCGAATTCCGGACGATTAAATTATATTTAGTTTAAAATTGATCGCTATTTTCATTCAATAGCAATCTACTGACATTAAGACGTTCCAAAATACGAATATAACGGAAAACGTTTATATAATAGATCTTACAATTAGTAAAATTACGCGTATATAATATAGAAATGCTGACAGATTTCTGCCAGAAGTGCGAAAACTAAGTTTTATCGATCAACTTTTCGCTAACGTATGCGTAATGTATGTAAGGGCCGCGATGGTCTAGTGAGCTATATCAATTTTCTAGGTCACCACGACTGCGGGTTCGAATCCCGCTGCAACCATCGTTCGTTCTTTCGGTCTATTCGGTTCTTTTAGAAATATTAAATTTGTAGTTAATTAATAGTTAACGTCTTAAGTTTAATGTTTAATAACGATGACCCGTCAAAATAGCTTCGATAAAATAGCCCCGACAATATATTACAATAGGTATACAATAGGTATAGGTATTAAAACAAAGAATAATATTCAATAAATTATACAATATATACACAGTCATAATTCCTTTATTTTCTTAAAAAACATGATAATATAATCCGTAAATTCTTTAAGTACCTACCTGCCCAAATTTAAATACACAATAATGACCGCCAAACAGGTGTGTAGTTCGGTACATATAACTATACGCCATCTGTATTTTATTTAGAAATTATTTTGTCGTAGTTACTTTAATAAAGAGTTATTTTGTCAGGAGGCTATTTTATCCGGGGGGGGGGGGGCTATTTAACTTGTAGTTCTTATAACACGATTTACAACATATTTTTCAAGATTTTTTTGATTTCTTAAATAAGTGATTAATTTTGTTGTTGATAGGTACCACCTTGGCGTATTTTTACGTTTATATTTCTACATATTAATGTAACTAAGGTAAGTCGGGGGAAGACGCCATAAAATCGGAGGTTTTGCTTAATAGAGCCAAAATTGCAATGATAAGATAATGCAAAAAATATACCATGTTCTTCAATATTTAATTGGTTATTTATACTTATTAAATCCTTTCCCAGTATGTACGTGATTGACAAATTTAATGTTAAATAAACTCATGTAATTGTGGCATATTCCCCCACATATACGGGGAAGATGCCATTGGCCAACGTTCGCACCACAAATCCACAATGACGAATACTTAATATTTAATTTGGAAGTTAGGTAAAATTATGATGTAAAACAAATTGGAACAAATTTAAAGTGATAAAGACGACTAACCTAAAGGACCTGGGTCACCTTTTGTAAGGTTTGAATTTTCTATGCTTCTATTTTCTATTCTTATTTAAAATAAAACATCCATTTATGAACTTTACATATGAGCAACGGAATATTATAAGGGCTTTACTCGCCAGGTTAAATGCTCACGAAAACCAAAAATAACGGCGATTAAATGCGATAAATTAAGATAAATTCACAATCCACGTGTACACTGGAACAAGACTCCTCACACAAGAGGGTCAGTACTGTGATCTGTTGTAACAACAAAGTACTAGCAACAAACTGGCGTCTTCCCCCGAATTACCTTACATATTTTTAACACGCCCTGTACCTATACTACTATATTATTTAAAACATTGAATTCGTTTCAGGTTATCATCGATATTTCAATTTTTGACTATGCATTGAAACTCGCAGGTAGTTAATATAAAATATACATAAAATTACGTAATATGTAATATGTAACGAGGCACCTCTATAATTATGGAACCAATAGATGTGTATAAAACAAATTGTTATAAATTCAATTTTTAAAGTATTCGTCTTTTTAACTGTAATAAATTGTATTAATAATAAATAATATCTATAGTATAGTATATATATATTTTATAACGTAAGCAACTACAATTGATAGCCTATAGATGACATTATATAGACAAATCAAAAATAATACTTGATTAAAATAAATTTATAAATCAAATATTTGATATAGATAGGCGATTAACCTGTAATGTAAACAAATAATTCACTACAGCCTATCTTGGTAAAATTCTCGTGAAAATTCCAGAGTTTTCAAAAAATGACAACAACATGTAATTTAAAAATTCACCCACGACTAATTATAATAAAGCAGAAGACGAATACAAACTTAATTTGTATTTTAGGTATTTCGTTTTTAAATTAGTTAATAAAATCGTTTTTAGTTAACATTTAAATGTTTCGCGTTTCGGATATTTCAAAACGAAAGGAAAATATGAAACCTTTTATAGATGTTTTCATAAAGAATTTGAATGTATATGAAAACGCTAAGTTTTCGTATTTTTCTATCCACAGAAAATATTATAACGCTGCTATTATACTTATTTTTAATAACAATCGATTTATACCGAATATTGTTATTGTTAAAGTTCAAAATTTAGTAATTTTTTAGTGAACAAATAAAAATTATGTAAAATTTACTGTTCCGATAAAATCTCTTTTCGTGTTATAGTATATACTTACTCTGCTGATTCCACTTAAAAACACGGAGTTGAATAAGCACTGTTTCACGTAGATACCTATGTATGTGAATTTTTAAGAAAACCTCGTAACTAAAAAGTGTTAGTACACTTTCTGAAGTAAATAAAGTATAAACTATACATTCAAATATTGAAAAAAAAATACCGATGTGTACAACAAACTGAAAACGAATTAACTGAATAACCATTCTATTCTATTCTAGCAAATCAGTGTTTTAACAAACCTAATAATTAATATATTTTAAAAATCGTATTGTTTCGAGGTTTTCTAAATTAAACGGCGTTTAATTATAGCTTTAAGGAATATATTGCTTTTATTCGCTTACTGCAGACACCAAGTCGGTCTGAAGAACGAACGCATGAAAAAGTTATTACACTCTTAAAAAATATCAAACACACCTATGCAAAACATTACAGTAAACTTTTATTATAAAGAACATACGTGTTATTGGTGGAAAGTACGCATCAAGCCCCAATTTGATGAAATCGAGTGAAGTGGACAACGCAAATTTTTTACTTATTACGAACCTTGCAGTTAACTGAAAGTATTAAAATGAACACTAAATCATAAACAATATCATAATTGCGATTATGGGGGCAAATAAAAATTGAGCCCTAAAACTAAACTTTCGAAAACAAATCCGGCCATTAAGTTGTGAAATGTCAGAGGAGATGTTGGAAATTATGAAACTAATATGATCGCTTATAAATCGACTTATATTTGTTTTTCTAGTACCTACAGCTGGGTCCGCATGCTGTCGAAATTATTTTACAAATTATCTACTTACAATTTCTGACGCACTGTCAGTCGGCGACAATAAAACCTTACGACAGAGTAAATAATAGTAACAACTATCAATTTGTTGATAAAATACGTACAAAAATAGGTATACGTGCCGGAAAAGCCAAGTCCAAACTTCAGCGATTCAAACTGAAAAACACCATAAACATACACGACGAGAACTTTTTAAGTGGTGTACCTATACTCTCAAATCCAATTTAAACTTAAGATTAGAAAAGTCAATCTGTAACTTATATATCATATGAAATAAGTATACTAACTGCATGTGGGCACGTTTAAAACAATTTGCGATATTCGAGCATCCAAGCCATTCAAATTAAATTTTATTTAGATGTAAACGTATTAGATTTAATTAAAATTCCGATGAAAACAAAATCACGTTTTTTTTTACGTGAATTCCATAAATCGACGTATTTTTCAATGTAATCCTCTAGATAGATGTACTTTTAATTTTTTATTTTAAAAGTAGGTATATCGCTAATGTTTATGCAGATTATTTTTTTATTTATTTTTTTTAATTTATATGCTTAATTTACAACTAGCCCTAAGGCTAACGAGCAAATTTGATGTAGTACTTAATTACTAAACTAAAATTATGTTGACATGTGGAGGGAGTGTCGCCCATTGGCGATTCCCTGAGAATACTAATATGTCAATTATTAATTAGCAAGGTCTAATGTTTTAAGTCGTTTTAGTCTACAAGTGTTATTGTCATTGTCTAGTAAATTTAGCACTAACACATTAGGGTAATTAGTTATTCTGTTGACATAGGTAGCTGTACGTCGCTTAATCTCGTCTTTGATCCATGGAACTTTTAAGTCTTCATGGAGTGATTTGTTGCTAATGAACCATTCAGCGTTGGCCATTACACGAAGGGCTTTGCTTTGGAATCTTTGCAGAATATCAATGTTTGAAGGCTTAGCACAGCCCCAAAGATTTATGCCGTACGCCCACACTGGAACTAGAACTGACTTATATACTAACACTTTGTTTTCCAGAGACAACTTTGATTTTTTCCCTAGAAGCCAATACATCTTTTTCACCATGACATCCAGTTGTTTTCTCTTATTTGTAATATGGGTTTTCCATGTTAAGCGCCTATCGAGGGTCATACCAAGATATTTTACTTCCTGTTTGATGGGGATCTGTATACCATTTAGGGTTATCGGAGGAGCGGAGTTGTATTTCGTCGTAAAAGTAATAGCTGTGGATTTAGTTTCATTAATTTGTATTCGCCACCTGTACAACCATTTTTGAATTATGTCGAGACTACTTTGCAGAGTTATCGATGCTTGTACTGGATCTTGGTGAGAAGCTATTAACGCTGTATCATCGGCGAAAGTAGCCATCATTGTGTTGCCGTTGCATGGTAGGTCACCTGTAAAAATCTGATATAGGGTTGGTCCCAGAACACTGCCCTGAGGAACTCCTGCCTTTATTGGGTATAGTCCAGACTGACTTTCACCGTACTTTACTTGGTAGTACCTCTCGTTTAAGTATGATTTGAAGAGAAGAAAATATTGGTGTGGAAGAGACCGTTTGATTTTGTAGAGTAGGCCGAGATGCCAGACCCGGTCGAACGCCTGGCTGACGTCAAGGAACACCGCAACACAATATCTTTGTTCTTCAAAGTCTTTTTCAATTACATCTACGACTCTGTGTATTTGTTCTAGGGCAGAGTGTTTTTGCCGAAATCCAAATTGATGTTGTGGAATAATTTCTTCATCTACAATTATGGGTGCCATTCTCTTGAGTATTAATCTTTCAAGTACTTTTGACAGTATTGGTAAGAGCGTTATCGGCCTATACAAGGTAACCTCGTGCGCAGGTTTGCCTGGCTTCAAAATTAATATTATTTGGCCGAATTTCCATAATATTGGGAAGTACTGCAGCCTTAAGACTACATTGAGGATGTGTAGTATGCACATTATTGTTTTATGCGGTAATTCCTTCAGTAGTTTAGCAGTAATTAGATCATACCCGGGCGCTTTCTTGTTGTTCAGATGTTTGATTTCAGTTTTGATTTCTTTGGGTGTAAAAGAGTGTATCGGCGGGCTTAATCATAAAGGAGCTTGGAGATAGTTTTCAATCACTTGTTCCTCTTCGGGGGTAGCAACTACAGGGTGCGGTTGAAATATCGTAGATAGATGTTCTGCAAATAGTGTTGCTTTCTCAACTTGTGTTCTTGCCCAAGAGCCGTCATTTTTTCTCATTGGTGGAATAGGAGTACGAGCTTTGTTTAAAGACTTTGTTGCCTTCCAAAGCGTGTAGTTGCTGCCTGCTGTAGAAGACAAAGAGCTGACATAATCGTTAAATGATTCGTTTTTCCACTCCCTTAGGGCTGTTTTTAACTCTCTAGTTTTTCTACTTAGGTTATTTTTGTCTATAGGATTCCTCGTTTGTTGCCAGATTCTCCTGGCTCTTCTTTTATCCTCGATTTTAGTTTTAATATAAAGTGGGTAGTTTACGACAACTTCAGAATTTTTGTGAATAGGCGGCGTTGAGGAGTAAGCATGCAGATAATTTAAACGGTATGTAACTTTCAATAGACTTTTGTCTTTAAAAGTTCTAAGAAACTTATTTATTTGATACGTTACCAACTTATTTTATTTAAAAAAGCATTCATATATGTACATCTACATAATGTTATTTACCTACCTATACAGGGTGTCCAGTAAAATTGGACCGTACGCTACGTAATGGGCCGCAGTGACTTCTCTGGATAAAAAAAAAACCGATTTGGACCAATTTACCTGCTTTAAAGAAGTTACATATTTTAATTTCATCTTTTCACAATTATTCGCTTGTTTTTGGAGTTATTTAATTCAAATTTGGTATAGGAGAATTTTAAATGTGTTCAAATAAGGCAACATAATTTGTAAATTGTAAATTATAGAAGGCGCTTGCAACACCCTACACATTCTATTGATTTTCTGCGAGCAGAGATTTACTTGAAATGATTAATTTTTTTGAAACAGCAGTCCATTTCGTCTAAAAAAAGGTATGCTTTATTTATGTCGTCGAAGTGAACTGTTTTAGAGGAAAATGCGTTTAAAGTTAGTCGACTGCAAGTAGCCAAATTTTACCATTTATATTTTTACGACCCAATAAATTTGTATAATAACCAAAAGTGAAAGTAAACTTTATTAATACGCAATTAATGCATCTATTTATTCATAAATAACAATAATTAATCATAGAAAAAAATATGCCATACCTACCTAAGCTTTTTTTATTTTTTAGTAAATGTTCGAAGTGTCTTTCCAAACATTTCTTTTGGCCGCAAAAAATAAAGGATGGATGAAATTAAATGAAAAAAATGAAAGTTTCTCTGATGTACCTCTTAGGTAAACTTTTATAATTTGCGGGACCGACTTTAAGCGCATTTTTCTATGAAACGAGGTATACATTTTTTTGAACGTAAGGGATCGCCATTTAAAAATATTGATCAAATAAAGAAAATCTCGGGTTACAAAGAAAAGTTATTGTGCAAAAACAATAGAATGTGTAGAGCGTCGCGAGCGCCCTTTATAATTTAGACAAGAAATAATTGTCTTGTCTTATTTGGGGACATTGAAAACCCTCCTTTGCAAAATTCGAATGAAATAACTCCAAAATTAAGCGAGTGATTGTGAAAAGATTAAATTAAAAAAAAACTTCTTTCTAAAGGAGCAAAATTGCACTATAAGGTAAGTTGATTCAAATCGGTTTATTTTTACCCAAAGAAGTCACTATTAGCGTATGGCCAATTCTTTGCTGGACACCCTGTACATACGTAATAAAACCTGTTTTATCGAACTTTAATTATTATAAACGCAAACGAATACCTACAGGTATAGATAAGTACAACATATTAGTAAATAAAAAATATATTTTGTAAAGGAGTTATTTCATAAAATGTTGGATTCAAAGAATACGGTTTTACTTATAGGTACTTATTTTACCGAATACCGAAATTTTAAATTCGTTTAAAAATGTATTTATCGAAAACATAAGCTTTTCGAGCATGAAAACGCAAAAGGTAATAAAAACCAAATTACGCTTTCTGGATTTCTGATACATTGGGAAATGATAAGCAGCTTATTGATAATTTAATCGTGTTCATCGAAGCGCCCTTTGGAAGCAGAAACGGCTAATGCGCAGCAGAAAACTAAATGAATTCCCAGCAGCTCAACAACCAGAGTAGAGTAATCGTCAGTCTTTATCGTAACTAATATGCATAATTAATGCTTCGGTGTATTAAGGGAACAAAACGCACCTTAGGTAATACTGTTTATCGATTAAAATTAAATTAGTTTTAGAAGGTGCAAATGAGATTTTATATACCTAATATTCAGCATGAAAATGAAATTAGTCATACAAATAATCTAGGAGTCAAAAAGTGTGACTCAAATTAAACAATATATCATTCTTTGGTAACTTTATAATATATGGCAAAAGTGTTAAAATTTATGGTTAAAACAAAAGTTCATGCTCTTGTTCATTTCAGCGTACATAAAATATTATCTTCGCTCTCGTTTATCTACAAAAGGAAGGTAATCAGCAAAATAGGTTGCTTCTGTAGGCTTCTCACTTTTGCCAACATTTTAATATTTCCATCTCAATCGCTCTTACTGTAAATTGCCTGTCATCATTCTAACATTGCAGAACACTTCATTTCGACGTCAAACTTTAGATTGAGCGAGTAAAAAACTTTTGTCTTTGTGCTTTTTCGACGTTTACTAACTCCCCTTTGTCATTGAGAACCATAATGGTCGCATTACTGGAACAAAGTTGTAAGTTTGGTACCTTTAGACAACGATCGGAATTAAAATCAAACGAACTTGGGGATTTTCAATGTTATAAGCAATTTCCATTTTTATCTAATACTTAATTTGTAACGAAATTCGACATTTCCGAAGTACACAATTTCGATAGAACTTATATTTTTTAAATTTAATATTGAAGAACGAACTAAACGGCGTTTTAACGATAAAACAGTGTGCAAGTAACGAGTCCGTACAAAACAAACTAAAACCGACGAAACTTGTTGGACAAAATTAAATTGAAAGCGTTTATCGTTTGTTATTTTTTTGAGTCAATAAAGACGGAATACTTTTATAAAAACTCGTTGCAATGAATAAAGTACTGACAAAGTGTTTCTTATTCATAACGATATTATCTACCCCTAGTAGTTCGTAAAAATGACCTGCCGCTCTTAAACGTCATGAAGAAACCCCATATTCATATGTCACACCCTTACCACTTTCTAAAATAAGAACTTGATGACATATTGTGGAGCAGCCATCTTATAACGTGACTTTCATATATCAAATTAAGTGAACCTTTACGCCTTTAACAATCCTTTTTACATTTACCGTTTCTACGCTTTAACAATACTAATTTCTATTGCGTCTTAAATCACTGTTCTCTAGAAGAAAAATTACGCTTTTCACGATGATTATGTAATTATTTATTTGCCAGTTGTCGATTTACGATAAAGCAAATTTTAAATAGGTACATATCGAATCAAATTTAAACAATTTTTAACGATAAAACGCATCATCATATTTCTGTTTCGATGTAACATTTAAATAAAAACAATAACTTGTGTAAAAATAAATAAAAATAATATTGCAAAATTAATTTTTTCCATAATTATTTAGGTAACCTAAGTCTCTATACAAAACGTCCAAAAACGTGAACGTAAAACTTTCTGTTGTTTCACAACTTTGTTTCACATTACATATATAATATATAAGTATATCAATTATTATTAAGTAATTATCTATCTATTCAGTTACATGAGCTCCTCGAAAACGTGAACGTCACTTACAGTAATTAGTTCACTTTACCGAGACTGTACTGTATCTACATTTTATTATTAAACATTTTTATTTTTCTTGTTTAAAGAAGAATGACAAATTAAATAACACTGTGTCCTTCGAAAATAACAGCTAACGAAAAAAAAATGTAATTCTGTTCTAAAAGTCGCCTGTTCTATAGGATACATTTATACCAATTACAACATTTTACATGAAAATAAAACATTAAAAATTAAAACGGTTAAAATATATTATAAAAAGTGAAATCACAGATATAAATATAGGTACTTATCATCGTAGTTTATAAATTTTAGATTATTAATAAAATTTAATCTCGTTCTAATACAAATTGATTGAATCAACGTTACTATTTTAGTTTAGCAACAGTTGATGTTAAACTTTCTCCGACAGATTAATCGGAGAGGTATGTAATCACATATTGCTTTGTTCGCTATCGAGACATTCCAGAGTCAATCTTGTAAGAATCTTATAGAATTAGTTCGAAACAATCCAGAGATAGTTTAGTAGTATTAAGATAGTTTTGCGTCCTAAAAGTCGAGCAGTAACTAATACTTCGAATATCTACGATAGGTATAGGTAAGACGAAATAATATCAAGATTAAGTATATGCATAATTTTTATCTATGCAAGTTATTTCCATTAACCGCGATACGATAAGGTTCGTAGCGAGTTTTTAACGAGTAGGTATTTGTGTTAATCAAATCAACGAGTTAAAAAATTCTTTCTAAATTAAGTGCCTATAGTAAGCTAACTTCCATAGAGCGAAGAACAAATTAAGAAAAAAAGGACCTCCAGGAAAGGCTCCTGTTTGATGTGATATACATTTTGGCTATTGCGATATCTTTTGATTGCACTATGCGATTTAACCCAAAATGCACTAATTAATATACTGAAATCTGCACTACAACATATCCAAAAATGATCTAGACGAAAAGTCTAGTAATGGAGATATCATGATTTAAAGTTCCCCTTAATTAACATAGAAACAAATGGAGAAAAATTGTAACTTTGGATTGCACTAGTCGATTTTGTTAATTTTTGATTTACTGACGTAGGAAACTATCCTTCGCAGCATATATAAAAATGAAACGGACCAATTACTCGATGTCAGAGATATGACTGAATTAGTGCTAGCTATTCATAAGGCTATCGAGGTGTTGATTTGGATCAGCTACTAGATATAACCAAGTAAGTATTTCGACTGTTACCTATTTTTTATTTTTGTTCTTTGTTGTTTTGTCAGATAACCTACTTTTCGCGCGCACCATCGACTTTTCGCACTCAAATATTTACTTTTTCCACTCGTTTAAACATCTATTTTTCACACTTATATCAGAAATAGCTAAAAAGAGTAATCGAATAGGCAGGCAACACACTGTACACCTTAAACACTTCTTGTTGATCATCACTGTATATACTATATATTAAAGTCATTTTTTTCAAATTTTTATAAATTGCTTTAATTGGAATTATAGTATCAATAAATTTGAATATAAATTTAATTGCAAATATACTTAATTTTTATTATTTACCAAATAACTATTATGATCAACTGAAGTTTAAGCTTTGACATTTTGATACAACGAAATTCGATTATCATCCACACCAAAAAATTGTAAATAATCGTTTGAAGATGACTTCAAATGTAATTTTAGGCGTTAGAATTCAATCTAATCAATATCAACGTATTAAATTGAACAATGTAAGTCTAGATGATAAAGTTGAAACAATAAAAGAAGAAGCTGCTAAGAAGATTAACGTCCAAAAACAAAATTTAGGTATGTGTTAGGTTAGAATTTGTTATTGATTGTTATAATACTGATAATTTATTGCAGAATTTATCTATTGTGGGGTTATTTTAGACGACGATTCGTCTCTCTTATCATGCGGTATCAAATCTGGAGTTACAATTCACGTTTTAGAAAAGAAACCGGAACAGGCACCCGTAAAAGCACGACCTATAACAGAAACTGATATTCAACACCTGGCGGTTGCATTTAGGCCATTTAACCTTTTAAGTGGATATCGAACAGCATTGCAACGTCTCTCTAGACCAGATATATTAGAAAATATTATTGCAGCAACTCCAGGATTAATTGATGACCCGGTTGCGATAGCCATGATTCGCGATCCAGAATTAATAATTGAAATGTCAGATCCTGATACGGTACGTCGTATTGCTGAACTACATCCCACTTTAATAGAAGCTGCGCATCATATTGCGGCTTACGTACATGAAGAAGCGTCTAATGTAAATCATACTCAAGCAGGCACCAGCTCTGGTTATTCATATTCTTTAGATGCGCTTTCCGATGATGAAGATATGGAATCTCCACAAGAAGCAATACCTCTTAGTAGAAATTCCTCATATAGTGCTATAACAACTGCACAATTAGCTGCAGCTATTGCTAATGCTACAAGTAACACGTTTGGCTTATCCAACTCTCCTTTGAACAATACGCCCAACACAAACATGTCTTCTGGAAATATTATTACATCAGAAATGTTTAATAGTGCTATGCAACAAGCCTTTGCGTCATCACAAAATTCAAGTCCAAGCACTAATAATTCAAATACGTTGGGGAGTTCTGCAGCTTCCACAAGGAATGAAACGTTCGATAATATGGTAAAACGACTACAACCGCAGTTGCAACAAATGCGTGAAATGGGACTTCTTAATGAAGCTATTAATATACGAGCGCTTCAAACAACTTCTGGAGATGTCCAAGCTGCCATTGAATTGGTTTTAAGTGGTGCTTTTGAATAATTTTTTAAAAAATCATATAAATTGTATAAAATTACATTTACCATTAATGACAAATTAAATTTTTAAATGCATTTTTTAATTTATTTTAGCCGCTTAATACTTGGTAACTTTGAGTTTAAAATGTTGCTTGTTGGTAATCCTCCTTTTTGTATTCCGCATTTATGTCGGTAACTGTGTATATGTAATAATTATCCACTAAAATTTAATACATCATCAAATAAATAAGTTTCATTGAAATATAAAATAAATTGAAAGATCATGGCCGAGAAGGTAAAAGCAATATTTTATAATTTTAATAGGATATTTAAATTTCTGAGGTGCAAATTGTAAAATAACCTCAATCGTGCCTCTAATATTTCCTTTAATAAATATTTAATTTAAACACTTTTGTAGAGTGAAGAACAAGTTAAGAAAAAGAGGACCTTCAGGAAATTTACGTATCGGGGCGTTGATTTGGATCAGCTACTAGATATGCCCAAGTAAGTATTTCAAGTTAAATTTCGGCTATTCTAATTAAATTCTATCCTTTTTAGTGAACAGCTTATGGAATTGATGCATGCCCGCGCCAGAAGACGTTTCAGCAGGGGATTAAAACGTAAACCAATGGCTTTGGTTAAGAAACTTCGTAAAGCCAAAAAAGAAGCCCCTCCAAATGAAAAGCCAGAGATCGTAAAGACTCATTTACGCAACATGATCATCGTGCCTGAAATGGTCGGTTCGATTGTAGGCGTTTACAATGGGAAAACTTTTAACCAAGTAGAAATTAAACCTGAAATGATCGGTCATTATTTGGGCGAATTCTCGCTTACGTACAAGCCAGTTAAGCACGGTAGGCCTGGTATTGGTGCTACTCACAGTTCACGATTCATTCCTCTCAAATAAATTTTGTATCTTACTTATCAATAAAAGTATTTGAAGGACTTCATTAGTTTAATGTTAACATCTCGATTAAAAACTAAATTCGTGTACCTATAACTTAAAAAAATGTACATTAACTAGATAGTTTCAGTAATAATTGAAGCATACTTTGTCATTTAAAAAAGTTTATTTATATATATGTCAATATGATATTACAAAAGAGAAATACTACATAAATATAAACTAAGAAGATTCCTAATTATTTGTATGCTTTTAATATTTTTATAAAACCATATAATTAAAAGGGAATCATTTAAAAATATTATATATTGTACAAAATATTTATTTCAAAAAGTTTTTACTTGAGAATTACATTATAATTTTATCGTGCTTTAGATTTTTAGAAGTAAATGTATAGATCTTAAGAAATTGCACAAGGCATTAAAAATATTTATAATTTATGTTTTTTAGACATAAACTTCATAATTGCGTCAATTGCTTCTGTAGATGATAAACATAATTGTAACATAGAAGTTTCTTCCTTATTTACTTGATGTAATTTTTCTTGTAAATATGCATTCATTAACTGCTTTGAACGTTTGACAGTATTGACGGGCAGCTTTCCCAATTCTTGAATCTTTACAAACAAGTTCTCCAATTCTGCATGTTCTACAACTTCGGAAACGAGATTACAATTCAAAGCTTCATATGCGGTCAACTTTCGTCCTAAAATCAAAACTTCCATTGCCCTACTTTTTCCCATTATACGTGGAAACAAATAACTAGAGCAGCCTTCGGGGCAAAAACCAAGTTTTGTAAATGGTGTATAAAATGTTGCACGATTAGAAGCATATACTATATCAACAAGCGCCAATGTAGTTACAGCTATTCCAATTGCCGGTCCGTTAACAATAGACACCAAAAGTTTTGGATATCTTATAAAGGCAGCAACAAAATCTTCTACTACTTTACAACGGTTATCAATTTCTTTCTGCATATCCGAAGAAGAAAAAATGTCCTCGGCCTGTAAGTCATTGCCACTACTATAATATTCTCCAATTCCAGTAAATACGGTTACAACAACATGATCATTGGTTGCATCCGAATCTAGTATTTCGGTAATCTTTAAATATATATCCCTATTAATTGCATTTTTTTTATTTGGTCGATTAAATTTTATTATACGAACTCCATCTCTAATTGATGTTAAAATATCGTTAGATTCAGTTTGCAACATATTGGATTGCACTTTACACTCGGCCACGTTTTACAATTATGGAATAGTTTCTTGATTTTTATATATAATTCTTATCTAATTGATTCATTTGACATTTGCATCATTTAACTGTTAATTGCAGATAATTATAAATGTAAATAGTTAATTTATGTTTAGAATTCAACCTTGCCATATGCCATTGAGATAATATTCCTTATAAGAAAGTTATGCAGAGCATACCACCAATATTTATTGCATTATAATTAAAATCTGAATCAATATTTCTAATACACAATAAGAGATAGGAGGTGTTTTGTAGGTTAAGAACAGATACCTATCTCCATTTGAATTATTACCATTTATTTAAATTAATATATTTTTAAATAATCTTTCACTCTTTTAAATACAAATATACTACACGTTAAATTTATAATGCAATAACCAAAAAACTTGTTTTTCAGTTTATTTTGTTAGGGATGATTAAATTGTGTTTGTAAGTTCAACGTACATATTTTCTGATTGAAATTGGAATAATAAACAAATTACAAAAAAATATTATATTAACATTCTTATTTCGGTAGTTACAATTCATAAAAATCTTAATAAATAATGTACAAGATAAATATACAACTGTACTTTTATGGGCGATATCGACGAAACAAACGAATTATTTTACAGCAGTAACATTACCGTGCTCAAAAGCTATGTTATAAATTTCTTCAAAATGACTCACAAAATGAACTTCCAAACCTTCTGTAATAAATGAGGGAAGATCGTTGTAGTCTTTCTTATTTTCTTCGGGCAATATAACACACTTGACTCCAGACCTTTTTGCCTAAATATAAACAAATTAATTAATCGATAATTTAATACCACACATCGTTCAGTCTTACTGCGATTGTTTTTTCTTTAATACCGCCAACTGGTATTATTTTGCCCATTAACGAAATCTCTCCTGTCATAGCCACATCCTGTCGAACTGGAATATTCTTTGCCAACGATAATAAAGCAGTAACAATAGTACAGCCGGCACTGGGTCCATCTTTTGGAGTTGCACCTTCAGGAACGTGTAAATGTAGATGACTACAAAATAATAGTGAATACAATTTTTTTTATACAATTAATATTAATAATTAGTTACCTATTGTCCAAGAATTTATTGGATGCATCAATTCTATGCATAAAATTCCTAGCAACAGTAAGAGCTATTCTTGCAGATTCTTTCATTACTTCACCTAAATGTCCTGTTAATTCTAAAGTGCCATCTGTGTCTTTATCTCCGCCCTTTTTTCTTGTTGTTGTTTCAATATACAAGGTTGAACCGCCCATAGCTGTCCATGCTAAACCCATTACAACTCCAGGAGGTGTAGTGGGATACATACGATCGTGCGTAAATACAGGTTTTCCAACAAATTCCGATAAATTTTCAGGCGTCACTTTAACAAATGACGTTTCGTCTTTCACAACTTTATAAGCTACCTTCCGGACAACCTGTACAAAAACGTATGAAATTGATTTTGAATCGATACCAAATAGCACCCAACCTTCTCTATATGTTTTTGCAAATTTCGTACGCCAGATTCACGACAATAACTCTTAATCAGTACATTAAGTGAAGAATCTTCTATATTTATATTTGTAGCTTTCAGTCCACTGTCTCTCATAGCTTGAGGAAGCAGGTATTGTTTAGCGATGGCCAATTTTTCTTCGGCTACATAACCAGACATATCGATCATTTCCATACGGTCGCGTAAAGGTTCAGGAATTGTTTCGATAATGTTCGCAGTGCATATAAATAAAATTTTTGATAGATCAACCGGAACGTCCAGATAATGATCTAAAAAGTTAAAATTTTGTTCTGGATCTAGCAATTCCAATAAAGCAGAGCTCGGATCTCCAGTATATCCCCTAAAGTTGAAATGATAAAACTTTTGATACGACGCTTTTGAATTTACTTACTTGCCGATTTTATCAACTTCGTCTATTAAAACTAATGGATTTTCAGTTCGTGTCTTTTTTAAACACTGGATAATTTTGCCAGGCATAGCGCCCACATAAGTACGTCTGTGACCTTTAATCTCAGCAACGTCGGTCATACCTCCTACTGAAAATCTAAAATATTCCCTATTCAAAGCACGAGCAATTGACCTAGCTAAAACACCGATTAAAATACTTTTAAAAATGTCAAATGCTTATTTACCTATGCTAGTTTTTCCAACGCCAGGTGGCCCGTGGAAGCATAAAATTTTTCCTTGCGTCGATCCTTTCAATTGACTAACTGCTATAAATTCTAAGATTCGCCTTTTAACGTCTTCCATTCCGTAATGATCGTCTTCCAAAATTACATTGGCTTGATCAAGATTTAAATTCTCTTCACTTTGGACACCCCATGGCAACGATGTTAACCAATCTAAATAATTCCTCGTTACACTATAAAAAAGTAATTAGGAACTAAATTGAAAAAATAATTCCATATTCAAAAATACAGTAGAATCTCGATGGTCTGTGTACACAAGAAAAAAATATTTTAAAATAATGGTTATCAACTTACTTAAATTCAGAGCTGTGGCCTTCCAAGAAATTTAATTTATTCAGTTCTTCCTCGATAACACTGGAAACCGCTTTTGGTAACACTTTATCTTTAATTCGTTCCCTGAACTTTTCACCAATCGCATCTTTGTCTTCTTTTTCTAGACCTAATTCTTTTTTTATGACCTAGAATTTAGTGTAGAAAATGTGGATAGAATAGTCCTGTACTAGATTATCAAAATATTTCTTACTTTTAATTGCTCTTGCAGAATATATTTACGGTGATGTTGCTTTACCTTCTCTTCAACTTCCCTTCCAATTTTCTGTTGTAATTTCGATAATTCATATTCTTTTTTTAGTAATGACAACGATAACATTAAACGTTTAGGTATCTAAAAACTCGATGAAAATATTTGCCTACGCAAAAATAATCAAACTTACGTCCATTTCTTCCAAGACCTCTTGCAATTCGTGTCCTTCTGCCGCTGTAAGAGCAGCCCCTAAATCACTTAAATAAACAGGATTGTCAACTACACGTTGCCCTTGATGCATCATTTGTTGCAAACTATCTCTATACAATGGATTAAGGCTGATAATATCACGAATAGTTTTTATCACCTCTTGTGTAAGAGCTTTAACTTCTTCTGTTTGGCGAAATTTATTGTGGACTATGTTTTCAACTTCTACCATTAATAACCCATCTTTGCCTTTCAAAGGAGGTGCTGTTTTTGAAGGTTCAGTTTCAACTTTTGAAACATCCTTGGCTGGAGTAGTTCCTGTTGATTTAGCGGGAGGCGAGACTAATTTTTGTCGATTATTTCTTAGCTTTCGTCGTCTTTTATCCGTGTCACTTTCCTCTACAAAAACGTTCACAGACGTTTGAAAAAGCGGAAATTTTAAATTCATTTCTAAAGTAGAAAAGAGTAAATCGTACTCTTTCCTTGTAATAAACTAGGTTCTTACCGCGTGGTGCATTTTCCTCAGATTCAAGGATCTGTCCTGTTATTTTAATACGGCGATGAGCCATAACTACAAGTCTTAAACGATCTCCCAAATCTTGCATTTCATGAATTTGAGCAAAAACACCAACTTTGTAAACATCGTCTATTTTGTTAACAATTTCAGCATCGTTCTCTTCTTCTTTTTTTAAAAATATACCGCAGTAAGGCTGATTAAGTTTTACTTTTCGCCTAATTAATTCGATCAATACAGGATTTGTCAACTGAAAATTGACCATAAAAGAAAATACAGTACAAATTATATTAAATATTAATTTACTTCTATCAATTTAATAAACCTGGGAAAAACGATGTTTCTGTTAACTGCTATGACCGGAACGTGAGGCCATACTTCGGGAACAACTACTGTGGCGGGCAGTTGGGCATGATTATGATCGTAGCTTTCTTCTTCGTTCGATGAAGGTGGTGGACGTTCATTTCCACTACCATCTTTCGTAGAAAAATATCTGCGTGTACTTAAAATATATTGATTTTGTGATAATCGTAGTTCTTCAAATTTTTGAGAATAAAAGCCACACGTCCTGGGAGTTCTACGGGTCTTAGTAACGGCAATTTCAAATTTTCCAGAATGTGAGGTTAGATTTGCAGCAGCAGCGCAAACTTTATTACGCGCTACAAATCGAAATGCTTTAGAGGACTTTGCTAAAACACCACGATTAACCAAAATACTCGATAAATACATAGTTTACATTAAATTAACTTATAAAAATTGTAAAATTTCAAAACAATGCCAAATTTATTAAATCACTAAACGTCCGTGTTTAGTGGTTATTGTATCGGCTCGTTCGGTAAAACAGGACTCGCGATTTTAAAAATTACTTTTTTACAATTTTGAAAATTGCATTTTTATAAATTTATACATTCGACATAATATAATTATACGTTCGATATTTTCAATGAAATTATTTCATGCGACGATTTATTTCTATACACAAATCCTGTTTTTCAAGTTACTTATTATTCTCCTAAATAAGTCTTTCTATTGTTATTATTATATTTCGATATTTTAGTTTTACTTTTTATAGTGTCTTTATGGATAGTTTAGTATATATTTATTTTGTAAAAACTGTCATATGGTCACTTTATGCAACAAACTGCTGTAATTTTTATCTAATCAAAATAAGATACTCTGTTTCATTGAAGCTGCTAATTTAGTTTTGTGCAGCTTTGGAATAAGTATTCCAAGTTCAATAGTAGCAGTAACATACAAGAGTAACTAACATAAGATCATGCCTCCTATTTCGCTTCAATTACACGCTAAGCAGAAAGATTGAAGTAAAAGCAGATAAAATGTAATTATGTACATTTCTAATGAATTCAATGTTTCACACTGAACTAGAAGTGGATTTTAAGCCCAGTGAAAACTAAGTTTACAATGTAACCCGTCTCAACACATACATAGGGGTCTATTTTGTAAAATCTATTATATCTTGTTTGCCTTGTTAGTACGTTATCACCATAGAAACATTTGAAAAACTCGTTAGTTTTTTTAACAGCCCTTTAAAAACAACAGATTTGTTACAGAATAGATTCCAGTAAAGATAGTTTTACATTTTAACGTATTTAACTTATAGAGAAATAATTAATCATCTTGTAACTATTTTTTATTAGATCAAGTCAATTTTTAAAATCTAACATTTTATAATTTTTATTATAAATCCTACAATTATAAAAGTAAACTCAATTTTCGAAGTGTTTTGTTGAAAAATAACAAAACGTAATACAATAATTATACCCATATATAGTAAGATTTATTAAATTCATATGTACTCTCATGCTTGCATTGACACAAACTGTTGAAATACTTCTAATATATGAGGATCCAAATCTTGAGTGAAAAGTAAAGTTTCCAGAGTTGAACTATACTTTTGAACTTGCTCGTGATGCTAAAATTAATCGATTTACTTTTAAAAATAACTCAAATTATTCGCACATACCTCCAGAAATACTTGCTGCAACCTTCCAATAGTCCACTTATACCAATGTGTATTATAGTCTCTACCATCCGTATCGCATCTAACCAGATGTTCGGATAAAATCATAATAAACCTTTGGAAAACAATTAAGAACAAATTTTTTTGATCTGCTTGAGCAGCTTCTAGCCGTTCCTCCATCCTCTCTACCATTTCTTCGGTGGGTTTTTCTATATTTTCAGGTTTTTTTTTGGCCGCATCTTCCTCATCTTCGGATTCACTAGAACTAGATTCTGCCCTTGCAAGTTTTTCCCTGGCCTCGTTTAATTCGCCGCTCAACTTAATAACATGTTTGTTCATTTTTTTAATGGTTAAATGTAACATTTCCCATAGATACATTTTAGTAAATTCGACCACCATTTCTTTAGAAAAAATCCAATTTGCAACGGCCGAACATTCCACAATTTGCGTTTTTAACATTTTATCTACTAAAACTATCATCATTTGTTGATGATTATTCCATAATTCAAACATATTACGCAAAATACAAATTTGAGCTTCTTCTGATTCTGCCAATATCTTTGGAAAAAAAAAGGTCAATTATTTATGGTAATAAAATAAACGCTAACGTTTTACCTTAAAGACATAATGGAATTTTGATATGGCCGCAAAGCTGTGAGAAAAACTTTTAGAACCCAGATTAAGTAAAGTTTGTACGAACACGTCTATTTTTAGAGGATTGTAGCGACTATCTGCCTCTTCTTCTGAACGAGGATTTGGAAGATCTTTTAAAACGCCCAAAACTTCTTCGGGCGTACACTTCTGCCTTATGGATACAACCAACTGGTGAGCTGCCGCTGTGCCGGGAAGGGATGCTGGAATTAAATATTCTATTAATTTTCAAATTAAAGTTTTCTATAATAAGGCCATAAAAAGTAAAGATACATGTGGGAATCGGGAATGTCCGATAACATCTAAAATTCAAATTATGCTGTCATTATATACATAGATAGCTGAAGTTAGGTACCTACAGCAATAATTAATGCAAAGTGAAAACTGTAACCTCGATTAACATTAATTTTACACTCAATTATTTCTTACTACAAATTATTTTTAAAATTATTTAATTGTAAGGAAAAACACAATAACAATCTCAGTAAATGTAATGTTACGCATCGAAAATTATTTCATAATTTATAAACAAATTTCTTTACATACACATACACCACACAGGAAATGTTTACCTTCATTTCAATTTCACAATTTAAGTTCTCATTTAATTTTGGTTTTAGTAGGATTAAACCTTTTTTTTTTGTACAATAACCATACACTGAGATTTTGAATGATGCTATAAAAAGAACTGTTATTGTCTTTTACACCACGCATTAGGCAATTATAATGTTATGCAAGTTTTAATTAATTAAACTTTCCTTGAACTTCTTGTATAAATTTAATACTATGCAATAGTGTATAGTTGTGAATTTTTGAAATCAACATTTATCAAAAATTGCTTATTTTTGGCAGTTTGTTGTTAATTATTTTTCTTCTATCTTTTTAGGTGCCTAATATTATCTTGCAATCCTACCTATAAACAAAAAATAAATAGCTGTATAATACCTACTTAATAAGGCTTTTAGATTGTAAATTTTTAATATTTAAAAAGACACCGCTGTTTTCAAGTTTTGTTTAAATAGTGTGCAGAAACTAATCATTACAACAGTGCAATTGTAGGAAAACTGGTACAAATTACAGTTTTAGACATCTCAATAATTTATATTGGCAATTACTGAGATTACTGATAAAGAATTCTCATTTTAACGATTACAGGAAGTGCGCAATAGAAAGTAAGATAAAATCTCAATTAGACAATAAATAAACTATAAATGTACTTATTATATAATTTTAACGATTTAAATTCGTCGGATTAAATAATTTTAATTTTAATTAATGCAAAAAGTCGTAATACAGTAAACGCCCTCTCGTCCGGCTTCAGTTCGATCGATTGTCGGACAGTTTGGCCGGCTATATGGTGAATCAATCATTACAGCATATTTTCGGTTCATCCGGCCTAGGGTCCAGTCCAACGAGAGGGCCGTCTACTGTATTTAAATGCTTAATATAATGTTGTTAATTGTGCAAATGCATTTAATTAATTCAGTTAAGTACTGTCAAATTTTATATAACACAAACATTAAATATTATTATGAGAAAGTCATTATAACAGTGTCTATAAATTAAAAATTCATTTAATGATTTATTAATGTTTTTGAAAATGTGGGAATTATTTAAAAGTTTGTAAAAATTAATAAAAGAAAAATATAAGCACGTTAGGTAACTCTTATTTTAACTTTCATTTTCTTTGACCTCTTCCGAAAAATTTATGTAAACCAATGGTAATTATTTTCATTGACAATTTAAAGCACGCTAAGTCTAAGTGTTTAAAAATAAATGATTTAGGAAGATAACGCAAATTGCGCAGGTAGTATCTCATGTTTAACGATGCACACTATAAGAATACACACAAAGCTACAATTAAAAATGTTGAAAGTATGCAAGGTGGGGATGTTTACCTTTCTGGAAGATCAAAGAATAGACGCGACACAATAGTGAAACCTACAGTTCAAAAACGATTGTGCATGTATTTGTGTTGTTGAATAATATGGGATATGTAAACAATAACCAGCAATTCGTAAGATATAATTAATAATTTTTATTTAAAAAAAAGGGGTACTAATGTTATTTTTTAAATAAGTATATGAATTGAAACTGAAAACGAATTCAAGAAAATGTGTTTTAAAATAAATCATGTCTGTTTTAATGACCTTAAAACTACAAATAATTTTGTGTCGAGTATTTTCTTCAACTACTTATTTATCTAAAAATTAAATAACCACCGTTTATTCATTTTTTAAATGTTAAAAGCATAATCTTATTTTCATTTTGACAATTAATTCTAACAATTTTAATAGAAAATTTTCACTTTTAGGTATCCTTTATCGTTTTTAACATCTTCCAAATCTATGCAATATCGACAGATCTAGACCAGAAAGTTTCAACATCTCGTCAATTTCGACGACACATAGGGAACCCGCCATTTCCAGATTGGGAATTGGGATTGCGAGAAGCATCGTTTAAAGCACTTCTTCGTGAACGCAATGTTCATCCTAACTTACAGGAGTTCCTGTATTCGGCACCTCTAATAGGCCGACAAGACACGGCTACACCATTTGGTGATATAGCCATCATAGCCAGAGGTCAGTTGTATTCGGCTCCGGGTGGTTTTCAGTTTGTACAAGATCCATATCAAAATGATTGTGATGGATGTCACAACACCCCGTTACAATGTGACCGTGTGCCATGTGAAAATTGGAAACCTGAAGCTCATGAACGTTTACTAGCATTATGGACGGTTAAAAGAATTAGGCACAGAGACCCTCACTATGGATATAGATACGAACTGGAATATAAAGTATCTCCCATGGGACCTATCGGTGGTCATCCCTTCATTTTGCGTAATGGCAATTTTGATTACAGGATACCAGGTCATACGTTTATTGTAAAGCCAGATCCAAGACTACCTGGCCCTAGTTTTCAAGAAATAAACCCACATCCCGATAAAAGATACCATTTGTCAACAACTTATAGTTCAGATCGTTGGACACCAAATGACGGTGGGCCAAATTTAAACGCCCATTATTTACCTCCGCCACTCCCTCCACCAGCTACTGAAGATTATTATCAAAATCAGTATGAAAATCATCACGACGGAAACATTTTATATAATTCTCCAGAGTCACATACCAAAATACCCTATTTTAGACCATACATTCCGAAACATCCAAATCTTCACGATAGAAAGGAAGACGAACATCAGTTGAATAAAAATTTAATAGCAACTCTGTCCTCAAAACCCTCATATACAACTAGAACGGAGTACGAATTGTTTCCAAAAACGCAACTAACACAGCCTATGACTCACGCAGCTCCTTTGCTACCAACAATTCCTACTAAAACAACGCCGCCATTTTTACAAGAAGAAACATCAACGAAAAAGGTGCGGTTTCCAACTACAACACCTAACAGAATTCGTACAACAATGGCTACGATTGATTCTAAACATACATCAACTCAAAAGTTCTCCGAATCAGATCCTTTGTACAATAAACCAGTACTTCCAACAATACCAATGTCGGTGGAACGAACGACGAAAACAATTGAAACCCACAAACCTACGGCAACGAAAATTTCGAAAATAAACAATTTCGATTTGTTCGGCAATTATAAAACCACAAGTACGAGTAGTAAACCTCAAATAAAACAAACTTCGAATTTCAGAACTACCGATATAGAACCTGGCGAACAAGTAATTACTGTAGTCACACCACCAAATTCTGTACCTCCCAGAATAATAAAACCTGCAGCTACCGGTTCTAGTATTTTACAAACTTTGCCAAGTACAAATAAACTAACAACATTTACACCATTTAGTGCAATGACCGAGCGAGCACCAACAACACCAACAGTTTCAGATACGATGCCATTAAGTACTGTGAATCAAATACAAACAACTAGCGTTCCATCCACAGTAATGAATCCAATCTCGCCAATCGAAGTAACGACAACAACAAAAGCAACTACATTAGAAATGAAGATGACGTCGACGATTGAAACAACAACAGCCGTTACTACATCGACTATTCAAACAACAATGGCTGAAACTACAACTTTCGAACCTACATCGGTGGAAACTACCAAAGGTACAACAATTACTTCTACAGATTTTGTCACTCAACCTACGAGTACCGAAGTTACTTTAACAAATTTGATAGAAACAACAAGCGCATCATTACCTAATAGTACAAGTATTACAACATCAGCAACAAGTACGTCAAAGTCTACAGTGTCTCAAATAATGCCGACGACAACTTCAAAAATAGCAACAACAGAAGTTAAAAAATTAACAAGCAGTTCAACCACACCAAAAAGTAAAATACCTTATTACGAAGATGACATTTTTGGTGTATCACCGAAAAAACTAACACCTAAACCTAAAATTACAACAACAAAAAAAGTTATTAAATCGAAAGAATTCGACGACCTCTTTGGAAGTCCCGTCAAACAACCAAAAAAAAATAATCAGATCGAACCTAAAATAATTTATTCAAATTTCTATTCGCCATCGACATCAGCAACAGAGGAACTAGCGACTAGCAAAACCAATCTCGCTACCTCGAAAAAAACGAAAGAGAAACAGATATCGTTAGAAAACAATACAAATCGAAATCCAGTCAAAACGGATGCCGATACTGCCAGCAATACTAAAGTACTAGATGCCTTGGCATTATCGGTAATTCATCATGCAAAATCAATCGATTACATTCGTACAAATGCGAATGAGAGTTATACGATGCCAAAAAAGGAAGACAACATATAAAGTTCGTAAGTTACGCAGAAGACGTAATTAAGTTTTCTCACCATTAACAAATAGAAATATATAATATGTGATATAATAAACAAAAGACTATATGGTATGTACAATTTGAAAATTTAGGGCCGGTCTTTCAATCATCAAATAAAGTTCCAAATAAGCTATTCGAAGAATAACTTCATTGGAAACAATTGTTAAAATAACCGTGTCCAAAGAAGTTATTTTACGAATAGCTTATTTGGAACTTTATTTGACGATTGAAAGACCGACCCTTAAACTGAAATGTTATTTTTATATAAAACTGTAAGAAGTAAAGTTTATAATAAACTTAAACTGAAAAATTAATATAAATAATTTTTAGTTTTGCATAATACAACTTTTGAAAAACTATCAAAGTACATCGAGTTTAATCAAATTATGCTACTGTTCATTAAAATCTGTTTGGCTTTGTTTGAAGTTCTTTAGAAATGTCATATACCTATATAGAAAATACTTGTGCCGATTTATTGCGTGCAAAAACGATATTAAGTTTATCGAGACATTTTCCAGTTCCAACGTTCTTTCAAATCATAACTTGACGGCACAAATTCAAATTAAAAAAAAAAGAAGACTTACCAGCTCCTTCCTTGGCATATTTATAATTCGGTTCGGCTTTTATTGGTATGAATCTTGAAAATGATTCTGGTAATATTTCTGTAATTCGTTGATGATAGGACAACCTGGAAGTAAAAAGTGGTAAACTACAAACAGTGTGCGTGTATTAAATATTACCTCATACACTTTACCATCGTCTCTCTAATAAATTTAGGCTTTGGATGTTCATTATCTAAAGTTAAACAGCTTTCCCAATCCTCCCAAGACCAACGAAACTGAAAGTTGCTCAAATGGTAGGAAAACCAATTAACAAATCTATCAAAACACGAAACGTTCATCGAATCTATTCGCATAAACAAAATTTCAGTAGCCTGCGCTAAAACTTGCGGCATAGTAGAAGGTTGTAATTTACACAATTCAATAAGAATCGAACCGTACGCTATTTCTAAATAGCGCGGCGTAGGCATGTGAAAAAGTTCTGCAAATATTATTTCAACGATGCAATATTCTAAAGGTATTTTTTGTTTATAGGGAAAATTCAAAAGATGGGCTGCACAATCTTTTCTCTCTAATTGGTTCATGTCTATGATTGAATGTAAATGTTCTTCGATTAAAAATCTTTCGATAGAATGCGCCCCTGGCATAATAGGACCTTCTGGACAATCTGTATAGTCGAACATTCTAAAAACAACCCACGGCATTGGGTATTGATAAGAATCGTGATGAGGCGGCGGTAATATTGTAGGTAAGCTATGTTGAAGTGCTTCGCATAATATAGAATCGAAAGCTAAATATGGTCGAGGAATATGTTTTTCTGCCCAATTATCTTGTTTAAGTTTACGAATTTGTGACCACAAACAATCCAAATACTCTTCTTGAGGATGTGGCATGTCAACAGCCCATACTCTAAGCGCATTATGATGTTTTCTTGCTCGTTTATTTAAAAATATCTCGATCGATACTAGTAAGTGCTCTAACGCGCTTTCCTTCTTTTCATATAAATCTCTGCCAACCCAAGGAAGAGTGCTCAAGATAGCAAATACATACCAGTCTTTTCGAACTTGTGGGACATTATCTTCATTTGCGGCGTCGATCATATTATCTAATAATTGCAAAAGTGAAGCGGAAGAAAGCACGTGACAATTAACTAGATCTGCCAAAAACCGCAATGCATAACGTGCCGCGTCCCATTTGCAGGCTTTTAATGAATCTTTAAAAGTTCGAACCATATATTCAACAAATTCTCCGCCAAAATTGTAATTTTTGGCATTTAATAATCCAACTAAAGTCGTATATATTGTACATTTTTCCGGCATTTTAATAGCGCAGTCCGTAAGTATTCGTAAAATTTTGTTCCTAAACGTGCCCAAATCTGCTTCGAGTACGCTCGCTAAGCCCTCAAGATTCGATTCGAGCGACGAGGTGCTTTTTTCGCCAACTCTAAGAATTAGGGATTCTAGCCTATCTTCTATTTCTTGATTTTCGGATACTCTGCGTCGCTTTCTATACGCTCTTTCTACAATGTTTATTTAAATTCGTTAATGTAGAAGAATTTTTACTATAGGTTAACTTACCGTATCCGTCATCTTCCTCGTGAGGTCTTCGCCTGCTCATTTTGGTAATGAATTTAGTATTCACACCGTTATATAGACCTATGTATGTATATAATTTTATAACCTTTATTAATTAAATCGTGGACACACATACAAACAGGACGCAATCAAATGCTGCCCAAATTCCACCATAAAAAAATTAAATGTTACTACAAACATTTTTTTGTTTTGGTAGGTTATAAAATAAGATGGTTTTTTATGTTTATAATTACCAAAAAAGTAGATTTTTATTGTAGGTAATAAATAGAAACTATGTCGTGTAATTATGCGGACGGTTTATCTCCATACGATGATAAAGGTGTTTTGGGGCTCCCAGAAGTAACAACTATATGTTTATAGGTACCTAATTAAATTTTTTATTGTCCCTTTTTCAGAAATTCGAAGAATCCGAGAAAGTAGAAGAAAAGTGTAAATTATTAACAAAATGGATTAAAGAATCTCAACATGTTGTTGTTCATACAGGAGCTGGTATTAGCACACTAGCAGGTATACCCGATTTTCGGTAATTACACCTATTCATTTGATAGCAGCTTAATAATTTGAACATTGTTGTAGAGGACCGAACGGCGTTTGGACATTAGAAAAGAAAGGTCAAAAACCAAACATCAATATAGCTTTCGATGAGGCAGTACCTACGAAGACTCACATGGCGCTCGCCAAATTGGTTGAGAGTGGTTTTGTAAAATATATAGTAAGTCAAAATATTGACGGGCTGCATTTGCGTTCCGGTTTACCGCGATATAACTTATCAGAACTGCACGGCAATATGTTTATAGAACAATGTGGCTCGTGTAAAAGGTACTATAATTAAAAGATACATTCGTAAATTTATTAACTTTCTTTATAGACAGTTTATAAGAAGTTCTCCCACTGCAAGTGTAGGCCAAAAGCCTTTAGGTACTACATGTCCTGGTTCAAAGTTGGCAAGGAAAGGATGTCGTGGTAAACTTTATGATACGATTTTAGATTGGGAAGCAAATTTGCCTAGTGACGATTTGATTATGGCTGATTATCATTCAAGGTATAAATACAGCAGTAAATATTCTGTTGTGACAGAAATAATTCGATGTTATTAAAGCATTTCCTTATACTTACTACGCTACGAAACAAAGTATCAGTTTTAAGTATCTATATTTACTTTTACATTAGTGTTGCAGATCTTAGTATTGCTTTGGGCACAACATTACAAATTGTTCCAAGCGGTAATTTACCTTTATTTGCCAAGAAATATGGAGGTTTATTTGCTATAGTTAATTTACAACCGACAAAACACGTAAAGATTATTGTTTAAAACAATAACTACCTACTGATAATAATATATAAATTGCAGGATAAAAAGGCTGATCTCATAATAAACACATACGTTGATGAGGTATTAATAAAAATAATGAAATATTTGGGTTTGGAAATTCCTGATTATGCTGAAGAAATTGATCCCACGAAAAATAAAGTTGATAATTTACTCGAATGGAATGTTTTAAGAGTTAACGTGAATAAAATGAAAAATATGTACAATACTCACACAAAAAGGTTTAAAAAAATTAAACTTGATAAAAAGGCCAAAAAAGATGAAGATACCAAAACATTGTGTTCAAAAATTGAAAAAGATTCACTTGAAATCGAAGTAAAAAATGAATTGAAGGAAATAATTACGTAGAACATATTTATAACTATATTTTAATAACAAAACTATGCATGTAAAACTATTTTTTATTGTAATTTTGATAATGGCATTTATATATATGTGTGTATTTAATATGTTTCAATTAGATAATCTAGGTTCAATTATATTTAATTAAGGTTAATTTATTCTTTTTAAATTAAATTTAACATTGTAATGACTTTTATAATAACGATGTGATTGACTGTGTTCGGCATCAGATGCATGCAGCTTGGACTTTAAGTGCTCATAATTAGTTCATAACAATTATGGAACTTTTACATGATTACATAACTACCTACTTACAAATTGTTATCTGTTGAATACAATCGTTTATATTTGTAAATCTATTTTCTTATTAATTACCAATATTGCTATTATAAACGAAATAAAATACTTTAACACGTTCGCTGCTAATAACACGGGTCAAAGGGTGCATTGCGCATCTGACACAGATTTGTTTGTATGAATTAAGCGTAGGTACTAGACGGTTATTATAAGAGAAGCACATAGAAAAGACGTCTTAAAAGTAACGGGTTACTATCGATGCGTATCCGTGTCAATTAGCAGAAGAGGTTTCTGTGCTACATAAAGGACTGATATCACCTAACAATAAGTAACGCTTTTTTCATGCTTTACAAAAAAGAAACTGATCAGATAACAAAAAACACATATCAGGTTTTGAAGGCATACTCGGAATTTTGTTAGCAGCAAACGTGTATGGTTTTTGTTGATACATAAAATATTTGTGAAAGTTCCAAGTATAATGTATGTTAACAAATAAAATACTAATTTCTCAAAAATAAAATTTGTAACTGTTTCTATTTGTATAATTTATAAATAGATAGCAATTAATTGTTTATTATGTTTCTGTTTCTTTGATTAACTTTCATTTGTTTTATTTTTTGTGACATTATTCTACACTATATATGGCAAAACTTCTCAATATCAGACGATCACGGGACCCAGAAAAACTGTCCGTTACCAAGAAACGTTTGCTAATAGGAAATACAATTTACAAAACGGTTAGAAAAATGTTGTAGGTACATACTTCAAATTACTAATGGATGTGCATATTACGAATATGGTTTTATCGTGCGTTTTAATATAGTGTGAGGCGATTTAATGTATTTTTTACATAAATATTAAACAATTTAAAATAAAAATGTATGGTATACGTTCAGCTTTATTTAGATTTGATTATTATATAGCAAACAAAAGTGAATTTAGATTGAGTTATATTTTATATTTCTTTATAAATTACTGTTGTTTTACAAAATGAAGTTTAAACTTATATTAATTGTTTAAACAGTATATAATTATTTTAATTAAGAACATTATATCTAATTAGGTGCGTACTATTATTTTTCAAACATATACATATATATTATTATGTCTTTCTTTATAGTTTTGTATGTAGTAATACTTATAAATGTGTGTTTTTATCCTTTTATTGCTTTTAGAAGGAAAATTTATCTTTTAAAAACAATATCAATTAATTTTTTGTGTGTTAGTAATTATACCTACATATGGAATGTTTGAAAATTAGGATTGTTGTAATTACGGAACAACAAGCCATTAGTTTTAACTAGTTAGATAACAAAAATACGAAATATCTCAAAGAAGCTAAGCCATTTATAGTGATCTGATGGATTCTTTCATAATCCGGATTTAACAATTTTCGTAATTCATGTAATTCCAAAATTTTATGCTTTGATAACCCAAATTAAAAATGAGAGGTTTCTACAATTGCAAGCTGATGCTCACAATCTCTAAATTGACTAAATTTTCTGCATGTTTTAGTGCGTTCACTGTAGTTTGCAAGTACGTAGGTATATCTCAATTTAAATGACACTAGTACTGCTTTCTAGTAACTCGATTAGCTACGTTAAAATGCTGTACATATGGCGTATTGTATTTCTTACAAAGAGCAACAACTGTCGAATAATTTAAAGTTGTAAACAAAAATTAATATTATATTTACTATTAATTCGTAAGCATTTGTAAAGGCGTTCGAGTGACATTTAAATTGCGATAGACTATACTTAGAGACATTTTTTTTTTAGTCACTATACATCATAAACTCTTAAGCATACTTACCTACATAAAATATTAAGTAGATATGCATACATTATTATAATGTGTCATAATATATGCATTTTTTCAAGCTTTATATGTACTTTTGTTTTCTATTGCTGCCTTGAATTATTATTTAATAAAATATTTTTTATTCCGTCTTCTAAAAGTTATTTAATATTTACACTCCTTAATTCCTTATTGGTCTGGTTTTAATTGATCGCCAGGACATCATATGGTACTACGCTGCAGTAGGTATGTAAAAATCTTTTTTTCTAAACGTTTATTTAATTCTTTACTGGCCGTTATTATTAGAGAAATGTTATACTACAGTTTTGTTTAATTTTAGTGTCCACGTCTGTTATTTCGAAGGATTATTATTATTAGGGGGAAGTATTCAAATATAGGAGAATATAATGGTTCATTTCTTTTGTTTTTTTGTTTTATATCCACATTTTGTAATCATCTTGGAAAACACGCAATCGAACAACTGTTATTCAAAATAATTCTTTGATTTACTTAGTAGTTAAAATAAATATCTATCGATAAGTACGTACCTACTAAATATCAGTGAACGCGATACTTTCAAATTACATACCTACATTATACTATTTTGAGATGATTAAGTATAATAATAACTATACTGTCAAGAATTTTAACTTTTATTTGTTTAAATTGTAAAAGTACGTATATTTTTTGTTTTATATATTTATAAATTATAAATGACGACGGTTCTAAAAAATGAATTCAATGGCCAAAGTCTATTTTGTTAATAACTTTTTAATAAGTATCAGTTTTATCATCGTCACCTTGTTATCTTCGGTCAGTAATCGGATTAGACTTACCTAATTATAAAATTACTGTCATTAAACTGTAAAGTGTAGGTATAATTTTTTGCCATAAAAGATGAAACAAAAAAATATATAAAAATTCGCTATAAAAAATTTAAAAACGTCGATTTTTGTATAAACGTTTGAAAGCAGCTCCCACAAGTTCAAGTGGGCTGAGAATTAGGTAATGTACTGGTATTTTAACAAATTACGAGTCTCGTGCAGTTAGTTCACTCTATTAACTAGACATAATTTCTTATCTTTGACATAGTTTGTTTAAATGTTTCATAATTGCAATTAAACATATTGTATTTATGCCTTATTTACGTACCGTGCCGAAAGAAACTAATTAAATATTGTTTATGGATTTCATAATCGAGTAGGTTAGCGGTTTATAAAACGCTTTCGTTTATTTAAGTAAGTACGAAACGATATCAAAGTAAATTTGTTTGTAAATTCTTTATATATATACACGTATTAAACCGCATACGATAAGAAAGATAAAGTTTTGAACCTTCAAAAGTGTGCCTTTTAAAATTTAGTTTACAACGGTTCTATTAATTATTATTACTGCTGCAGGCTTCTCCTTAATATTACGAATAAATATTAACACTGGTTTACGTCATTTTTCTTTATTGTAGTCGGTCAAAACATCTTAACAGGTGTTTTCGAGTAAAATTTATTCAAATTCGATATATTTTTTTTCTAACGAATACCTACAAACCTGTTTGAAACAGTTGACGGAAACACCGTGTGCTTAAAATTAGATAAGTTATTAATAAAGTTGCGTGAAGTTCGCGTGTAATTCTGATACTAAAACAATGTGATAGATAATTAAGAGATATTATTATATCGGCGAATGCATCGAACAATAATTTTTATGCGAGAAATTTCTTATTGCCCAATTTTTTAACTACTCGTTTTTAATGCAATTTAACCATGAATAACAACAATAAGAAAACTAGATTGAAATCTAAGAAAAAGATCAAAGTTCCCGTTTGTGTTCCAACTATCGTGGTAGACTCTCCGTCTGCTTCGTCTTCTTCGTCGCTTGCTTTGGACCATTTGCATCGGGAAAAAGATCGACGTTTATCTTCTCAACGGAAAAATATAGCACTCGAAGGAAAACATGAACATCACGAGAATTGCGATGCGACCTGCGAATTATTAGATACGCCAGAACGGAAGTTGACATTACGAAGAAACAGCATTTCGCTTCCAAATTTAGATGACCTGGAGTTAGAAATGATTAAGGGTTATTCCGAAAATGGAACGGAACAACAAGTAAGTCTACTTTTAAGAACGTTTTTGAACTTAAAACGACACTGCGATTGCGAAGTTACGATATTTAAATAATTATAAATAATTTATATTCCATAGTTAACTTAAATTCGTTTGTCCTCGTTCGATTTTCTCAACGTCACAATGCGAACTTATTCGTTGCAGTTCAAATGCTATTTGTATTCCTGTTTACTTTAAAATTTTTTATCATATATGTAAAATAAAACGTCTCATAAATCTTATTCAGCACTTACCTATGTATAGATTTTCACTCGAACTCAATAGTGTAGGTACTAAAGTTCAAGAGTATCTAAATTCGATTAAATATAAATTAATATCAATTTGTATTGAATTCACCTAATATATGCTATAGATAGTGACTGTTACGAAAATATCATGAGTAAATTAATACAATTCAAGGTTAAACAAATATACATTTTGTTAAATCGAATAGTCAACTAATTAATTTCAATAATTATTTAAAATAACAACAGGTAACTATTGAGAATTACGCGTCAAATCTTTTTTATCTACATGCTTATTTCTTTTATACATGTTCTTGTGATTATAGTTTCAGTTTGATTTGAAATCATGTCGTTGCAGGCTCCACTCGCTAATGAAACAGACACATCGGACGAAGAATATATAACTAATACGTAAGTTAAAAAAACATTTTTTTAAACTTTTTTATTTTTCCTTGGAATTTAACGATTCATGGTTATTTGATATCCCCTTAGACGAGCCAGGGATTCACTACCCTTTACCTTTCTAACTTCGAACATTTTCAGAAGTTTAAGTTTTTAAACGTTTATGGATATTTTCGGATTTACCAAAAATTTTAGAATAAAAAAGGCACTCTTGTTTAATTTCGATAAAATGAACCATACAGGCATTCGAGAAAATCATATTACACAAAAAATAAGAGATGCAGAGTATCCCAGATAATTATTTAAATGTATACATAGCCTTCAACATTAATTATAATTTAATTAATTACACTTATGTTGATATGAAAATAGGAATTTGTATTAATTTTACATTAACAATAATAATTTTAAAACTGCATCTGTGAAATAAAATTCTGCTATCTCTTTTTAAATGAGCGTAGCCCAAAAAAATGATTAGGTATATATACAGTGAATTCAAATCCATATGGAAATTCTTCGTAGCTTTGGTCAACAGATTGCTAACAAAGTACGTGGCTCTAAATGCTCTAAAGACTTAAAATTTTGTAAAATTGAAAAATTGTCGTAACATTGATTTAGATTAGATTAGACGGATTCGATTACGATATGATAATTCCGATATTCTTAGAAATTTTAGATATTAAAAGTTACCCATCACGTCACAAATCGTAAGATTTTTTTTTCTAACTGTCCTCTTTCTGACATTTTAATCTTGCCAATGCTGGAACTGCAACGCGACCTGGACCATCATTCGCGCTATTAGATGCAAAAATTATTAAATTTCAATGAAAACTAAAAATTTCATTTAAATAGAATTGATTTTACTTTTCAACTTTTGGGGTGAGTATCTCGACAGGAGAACGCCGAGTCCAGTTAATGGTGGAAAATCGCTCGGGTTTATATAAACCGTTTCAAATGTCACAAGTACTCATAAATGTTTTTCAGATATTCATTCCCAAAGTTGAAGAGTAAAATCAATTTTTTATTTAAAATTTTATTTTTCTTTAAAATTTAATAATTTGAGGTACACGTGTTTACGTAATAAACAAAGATCTTTATGCTGGTGTAATAGGGTTTTTGATATCAACTCGGGAAAGCCAGTATTCATCAGCCAGTGACATCTTGTATTTTGTTGTAATAATTGTTTAAACATTACAAATACTTGAGTGCCCCAACCGGAATGTTCCTGATTTCAAATAATGTGGTTATAATACCTATATATTTTAAAAACAGTTTCGGGATAGGTTCTGTTTTTGTGGGTTTTTTCGATAAACTGATTATTGATCACAGACATTCACGATATCTAATACTTCCGGTTGTGTAAGTATAGGTACCTACTTACATTGTAAAATCACGAAGCATTCGGCGTTCAAAAAAACGTTCAAAGGTTATCTCAAAAATCTGATTATAACAAAAGTAAAATTCAAAAATACGTGGGAGCTGAAACGCGAATTCATAGAAACGAATAAAAATCTCATCGAATAACGCTTATTAAATAGAAGAGAATAATATGAAATTTAAAGTATAAAGCAATCGAATTTTCATTTTAGTACATTATGAAAATTGCCCATAAATAATTTATTTTTTAAGAATTTTGTCCACATCAAATTTATTAAATATCTATTATGAAGCGGAATAGGCTGCAAGTTGCACGTTAAATTAAGTACTTAATATTCTTATCATTTGCGATAAAAGTTATTTATCTAACTTTATATATTTACATTTGGTTATTGTCGCATATTTTTCATCTGCCCGACTTTGATTTAATTATTTTAATGATAATAATAATAAGTACTACCTATATCTACACATAAAGTATTTAAATTTGCTGCAAATATTTGCAAAATTAAATCACGCAAAATAGTAAAAAGTCCTTTTTTATTGAAATTAAGTTTCATTGATGTTTAAGAATAATTTATATATGAGAGCGATAAATAATTTTAAATTTATAAAATGATCTATATTAGTTCAAATACGTTAAGTTCTGTTTATTTAGTTATCTTTGAATTTATCCGGTTAATTATGAATGAATAAATACACATATCCACATATTAAGCGCCTCATAAATCGTCCTCAAATTAAATATCACTCATACCATAATAAAATCATGGACTTTTTTTATAAGTTTTTATAATAGTGGAACGAAATTGTTTACTAATTTTCATTCTTACTGTACGTTATTAGCTGATAAAAAATAGATAAGCGATAACGGCAATGGTAGTCCATATAATTGTTTGGTGCACTATAAACTTCCAGAAATTTTTATAAACATAAAAATAATGGAAAACGAAATTTATTTAGAATGTGAAAATTTAAAAGTAAAATTCAAAGAAGAAGACGTCGAAATAATTAAAATCGTTCCAGAAACTAAAATTACGATTAGGTAAAACGCATCTCACTAAAAAAAAATAATCTAATCTACTGTTGCAGACGCATTGTTATATTTAATAAAAAGATCGCGGAAATCGTAATTGTACATCAAGTCATCGTACATAAGTGAGACAATTGAACTCGGGGCGAATGTAAGATAGAATAAACGGTAGTTAGTTGTCACTGTGTTTGGTTGAGTAGTTATCGAAAAACTAACAGGTTTGTGCTCCCAGCCAACATTCGAATAGGTAATTAACGTAGATGTGCATTTCGTTTTTTTTTTGTTTTCTTCATCAGTTAAAACAGCTATTATAGCTAGATACTAAATAAAAAAAATCAGAGACTTCTGTAATAATTATTCGATCAGACGGAAGTGGTGGAACGTAGTGCCCACTTATTATTAAACTGCAAAAAACTATTATAAATACTAGATTATGTATTGTAAATTTGTTTAAATAAATTAGTACGTTTTTAAAAATTTTTTTATTATTGCGAACGTGAACGTTAGTCATTTTTTTTAACGATTTACTTATTTATACTATATATTAAAATTTATAGTAATTTAAGTAATAGGCAGTTAACAAGTGAAATAAAATGTTACGACTTTTGAATTAGATATAAAGTTAGTGAAAAGAATGCTCTTCGACACTAAATTATTAGGTAATAATGAGACGAATGAACGTCCCCGATTTATTTATAAGCGAGAGTATTCTGAAAAAATGTATGACATGAGCAAAAACTAAACAAAGACTCTAAAAATACGTCCGTTGGGAAATAAAAACGTTTTAATTTGGAAATTACAGAATCACTTTCTATTTTTTGTTTTAGAAACTAATCTTTAGCCCACGTTCTAATTTTAAAGATTCACGAGTTTTAGTACTAGTTAACTATAATTTATATTTTATGCACTTAATAAGTTGAAAAATAAGCGAGTTTGACTGTATTTTTAATAAAATAATAAATACCTTTTATAGTATAGGAGAGCGTACTTTTTGGGGTTTTGACGTACATCGGGTAATGAATAAAGACGTATTTCCCAAGCGAAAGTTTGCTCATTTAATCCTGTACCGATGAGAATAGAAGGGTTAATTTTTCTTTGTGCATTTATTCACGTCACGTGACAACGAGATGCGAGTTTTAATCTTCCGGGAACGTACAGAGCACGTCGAAATAAAACTTTTATGTCCCTTTCAGACTTTTTCGTGCGAGATATTCACCGTCAAAGTTGAAATGTTAAAATCAAATGTCAAAATCTTTTTTTTTTAAATGACATTTATTATTTTCTGTTTGTATTTAATAACTTTCGGTATACGTACGTAATAAATAGAGGTCTTCAAAATAGTATAATAGGTTTTTGTGATCATCTTAGGGGAGTCGGGGGTGCACAACCCCTAACCTTTCTAACCCCGAAATACCTGTACCTACCTTTACACTAGAAAACTGGGTGCGCGAGAGCGCGCAACGAAAAGTTCAATTAGCGCCGTTAAAATCGGGTTGCCTCTGGCAACCGTCACGTATTCGTAAACGGGAGACTTCACGTTTGCATTTCATGCAAAGTTTATTACATTGCTCGATTGGAGAAAGAATGCCACTATCTATAATATATTAAGTTTCAATACATATTAACACGACAGGGATGATAACCGAACGAGTTTCGGACACATTTTGAACCCGATTTGATAAGGCCAAAACATGATGGCCTTACCGAAGGATTGGTTACATAGCAACATATAGTTTATATTACGATAAAGTCATTTAATTTCTAACATCAAAAGCGGTCATTTTAATAAACTCGAGGTGTCGCAATCGTGGGAAAAATTAATAAAGAACGATTCACCTACGTGTAATAATAACTTGTTATCCTCGTCGTCCTTAAAAATTGCGTAATACGAAAAATCTATTTCGCTACTTTTAGAAGGGTTTTACGGTGCAAAGCGAACAAGAGAAATATCGGCCGGGGTAAGTTAATATCTTCACTGTGATATTTGCAATACGGTTATACTGGAATTGAGTCTGTTGAAGGTTTCTGTCTTAGGATTGGTAGAAGTTGTAAATTAAAAGATTGCGCGATCAAATTGGGCACATTAAATGAGTTTAGGGGTATTGCTCAAATATGGTACCTACGAAACGATGGTTAGAAAAAAGTAATTGATGACGTGCAGTTTATTCCGTTTAATTGGGCAACTACGAGAAGATGTTGACACTTTCGTTATATCGCTAGCTAATCTTATTGTCAATTCACGATAGTTGCTAGAACTGTAAAATTGTCCATATTTAAACGACGGTGCAGTTATTTTGCGAAAAATTATGTCATTTAGGGTTGATTTTTTAGGGTCGTTGTTAACTGGCGATTGACAAAGCGGCTCTTGAGGACAAAATACGTTCAGATAATGCAAAAATAGGCCATATAGGCAATCGTTTGCAGAAAAATTGCGAAATCGAAATGAAACGAATATCGGGATGGCCGAATGTTAAGAATGTCCATGCTGATGGTAAAATTATAGAATGGCGTATCCCTGCTGAAGGATTGGTGCAACATACCGTTTACTGTATAATAATAATAATAATAATAACCTATTACGCTGTACAAGTATGACAATAAAACGTTAACAATTTAATTGGTAATATATAAATGACATTTGCCATTTTATGGAAATTTTTACCGATTTCGTCATGTGCGACGCTCGTTGCTGAACGCACGTTTATTGATATTAAAATAATTTCAGATCTCACAAAAGAAAATATCGAAGAAAATCGGTGTGCCTTCCAAAAATCATGATGCTGAAGCCAACCGCAGACGACGATTCGATAAGCAATTCTCCCGCTAATTCGGTCACGTCCATTAATTCCCTGGCGAGCTTACTGAGGGAGAAAATGCAGGTTGGTAGCGTAACGTACTCGAATCATTATCGAAGACTTACGTGAAATGTTAACGTCGTTTTTAGGTTTTTCCCGGGGTTTTAAAGAAAAAGAAGCCGAAAGATTACAAAATTAGAGTTTGCGTGGCCTTCTTGTTTTTGACCATAGTGTTTTTGGCAACTTTGGCCTACATCCTTTATCAGCAAAAGGTTCTGCAACGAGCGTACTTCGAAAAGATTAAATTTAATAAAGTCGATCGCCTCATTAAAATTTACAATGCCGATGGCGTGGACGTGGTTCGAGGACGTCTCGGCACAGCCATGAATTACAATCAAGTGTACTCTTGTCTTCCATCGGACAAACGTAACGACGACAGTATTTGTTTGGAGTGGACGAACAGAGCTCGTCTTTATTTAAATTTCTATAATATGTTAAATTCGGACGTGCGATGTTATAATTTAGAATGGATTTCTTTATCCGACAGTATCTTTCCGACTGACTGTTTCGATTTATCGTTGGGAACGGAACATTGGTACGGGGGCGGACAAACGTCCGAATCCGCGTGGCCTTTGGAAAAAGGGCTGCATTCGTTTGCGCCGTTTGTTACGGGACGAGTCGAAAAACACGAGTGGGGCAACGTTTTGAAACGATTTTTTATTAGTTCGAAGGGAGCGGCAATCTTAATAGACAACGAAACGCCTTTATACATATCGATAAGCGATTTTAACGGAAGGGAACTTTGTTTGCGCGCAAAATACGACGATTTCGCTTTCGTGAACCGTCTAAATCCTTTGCCGCATTTAAACTACAGTATTTGCACAGGTTCTAACATGATTCGTTTACATTCCTTTATGACAGAAAAATCACTTTGGGACGGATTGAAGAAAGAGGAAATAAATATCATTTATTCTTTGTTAACGGAACCACTTTGGGAGATAACGACAGGGAGTAAAGAGGAATTTACCGAATCCGCCGTGGCCAATTATACGGACGACGTTATCGCCTTGGGTTTTCTCAAACAAGGCCACGTTCTTATTAACGAATTTTGGCAAAAGCAAATTGGAGATTTTACGGTGGACACCGATAGGTTTCCAACATTAGAAGAGAGCATCACCATCATGCATAGAAGAGGTTTTCGAATAGTTTTCTCCATTCAGCCGTTCGTCTCGACGGAAAGTGATAATTTTGCTTATGCCGTTAAAAGGAGATTGTTGGTTTCCGAACGTTTTAGCGACAGAAGGATTCCGGCGCTTGCACGTTATAAATCTCTTGGGAGCGCCGGAGTGTTAGACGTTACCAACAACCGTACGGTACCGTGGCTTTTGGACAAACTAAAGGCCGTCATGAATAAATATAAATTCGACGCTTATTATTTGGATTTAGGCGTTGCCTACAATATGCCTCATTATTATCAATGCGAACGGCCGTTAAGCAATCCCGATCATTATAAAACTTTATTCATCAACAGTATTCAAGGCAGCGTTAGTTTATTCGGCGTGAATAGTGCGATAGAAAGGCCCAGAGCTCCAGCTTTTGTGTCTTTGCCGCAGTTCGAATCTTCTTGGGACGGCTTACAACGAGTGATTCCGTCTATTTTAACGTACGGATTAATAGGTTATCCATTTCTTATACCGGGCGCCGTGGGAGGCGATTACGAAGCTCCGGGTTGGTGGTCGACGACGAATTCAACGTCCGAAGCCGAGATACTCTTGCCGGACAAAGAATTATACGTTAGGTGGTTACAACTTGCGACGTTTTTACCGGTTATACGTTTTACCCATTTGCCCAGCAAATACGGAGACGACAAAGTTTTAGAAATGGCAAGGATATTGACGCTTTTAAGGCAACAAACCGTAAGTCACGACGACCGCGTCGACATAATTAAATTAAAGGGTTGTTTTTAGGTCACTCCGTATCTTAAAAAATACGCTAACGAAGCTTTAGATTCCGGTTTGCCGTTGATTAGGCCGCTCTGGATGTTGGAACCCAACGATCCGGCTTGTCACATCGTGGCAGATGAATTTTCAGTTGGGGAAGATCTTATAGTAGCTCCGGTGTTATACTCTGGTGCTCGTCAACGTGAAGTATATCTTCCCGCGGGCGTTTGGAAGGATGGTATTGATGGAAGCTTACGAAAAGGTAGTCGATGGATTCACGATTATAAAGTTGAAGATGATCAAATTGCTTATTTCGAGAAAATGCCCGACAATACCAGATTTTAATGGTCGCAAGATGAAATCGTAATAGTCGTATCTAATGCACGCTCCCCACGCGGAAAAAATTGGGGCAGCAGTAATTGAGAATTTTAAAAATGTTTGGTTGTGAATTGGGTTTTAGGTAAAAAGCTTGTATTTTTCAAACGGATTACTGCAAACCATATATCACGTACAAAGTGGACAAATCTTTGTAATTTTCGATAATAGAACAAAATATGACGTAATGACGTCATAAGTGCGCGCGAATTTAAAAGTGAAATATTATCGATGTATAACCCAAAAAAATGTGACCCTTAAGTACTCGACTATAAAACCTAGAATAAAATAGGTGAAGGGTCAATTTTACGAACATGATTTATACTGCAGAATAACGGATAATAAAATAATAAAAAATAATTAAATAAATAATTCCTGGAATAAATGCCATGGAAACGTTTCTTAAGACAATGGTTTCCATAAAAGTTATTCCAGAAATAGCTTATCTAACGTATATCTCATAATTGTAAAACCGGCCCCAAGTTTAATTATTAAATGTAACGTTATAAAGAATAAATAATAGATGGCACTTATAAATTAATAAGCTCTAATATTCTACTTTTATATGGAAATATAAGTAATTGAAAAAAAATTACTATTAAATGTTTTAATCTTAATTGAATACAAGTTGGGCATAATTTCTGTGTACACATGCGTGATATTCAAGATTTCAACTGGGTTCCGACATACGTTTCTTCTATTCTATTCTTCTCTTCGTTTTATTTGAAAATTATTTCAACTTTTTGATTTAACTTTAATCTCTTATACCTACACATACATTTCATCATAAAAATCGTCGTTTTTTTCCATCTGATTGCATGGGAAATACGTCCTTTATGTAAATGAACGAAAAAGTTAAAGGTACTTTTCAAAAAATTAAATTTATTTAAGCCTGTCTTATCTTTCTATTATTAATTTTAAGATTCGCCTGGCACATTAACATTATTAGTAAAAGTTTCATTAACCATGAAAATTTAGCCGTTTAGATTAGTCTGAGAACTTCCAAATATCTAAAAATAACGAAAACTGTAATGCTCGATTTCAGAAAGCGGGGCTAAATATTTAGTTCGGTACTAAATTCGCTAATACGAAAACTTATAAAATTTAAGACGTACTTCAATTTTGAAAATCTACAAAATCGTTTATTTTTTTTTAATACTTTAAAATATCTTTCGGCCATTTTACAAACAGTAATTTATACCGTGCATTTTGAAATTTTGATAAATATTGTTTAGTTTTTTTTTAATAATGCACGAGGTAAAATGAAGTATTTTCGCGAATGCACCCTTAAAAGTGATAATATCGCGAACTTTTCAAATATTCGACTTCTGATGGTGCTTTGTTGAGCAACTTGAAAGACTTTGTTGGAATAAATTACGAGGTTTACGTAACGTTATTTATCCGAACGTAACTGCGTATTTGATGATTGTTTTATTTTAAAGACGGCGAATTTTAGATGTAGGTAAATATGTCGTTTCGTATTATCGGTTAATGAAAATTATTTAGTAAACGTGGCGATTCGATTACTGATATGATGTACGTACGATCAGGAATTTTAGGAAATACGGTGTAACTCTAAACTTATTGGAGAATAGAAACAATAGTTTTAGAATTTCTGTATAAAACGTAGAAGAAAACATGTGTGATTGGAACCTAGTTCTATTACAAAAGTGGTAAGTAACAGATAAAATAAAATAGTAGAAGACGACATTAATTTATTGTGTTGGCAACATTATAAAATTTATTATCTACTAGCTTTTACTCGCGACTTCATCTGCAAGGGATTAGAAATATTCGAAGAAACGAATCCTACAAATGTTATCATTCAAAGGTAAGAAGTACGAACAGTTTGATCAAATATCTAAAAAACATACTTTCCCGTTTCAATCCCTTAGGAGTGGGACCTCGAAAAATGTTTTCTTAGTGGGTGTTTGCATCATAAAAAGAACAATCCTCCAAATCTAACATTTCTAGGACCAGTGACTGAGGCTGGGCGTTGATTTGTTGAATTTTTAAAAAACGTAATGTCTCCTCCGTTGCTTCCCATTAGCAGTGAAATTTCGAAAAATTATTTCTTAATGGGCGCCTACTTCCTTAAAGGAACATATTTTTCAAATCTAACTATATAATATATTTTTATAGTTGCAGGAACAACATTGTCTATTAATTCTTGGTTCATTTTTAATGCAATAATTTGCATTTTTAATTTGTTGCAGGTACAGATTTATTTTAACCGGTACGTAAATCAACTGTTTTAATAAATGCTATCATATTTCTTTTTATAATTACAGTTATGACATTGTTTATTAATTCTTTATTTATTTTTAATGTAATTAATTGTTCATACTTTAATCTGTTACAGGTACGGATTTACTTTAATTCGTAGGTACGTCAAATAACTTTTGATAAATGCTAATTTATTTTTATAATTACATAAAGGACTCATTCTCATTCAATTGTATTGATTATTTATAATGTAATAATTTTATAATTTCAATTCTTTCCAGGTATGGATTTATTTTAACCGGTACGTAAAATAGTTGTTTTGATAAATGCTAATATAATTCTCTTTATAAATACAGGAACGACGTTAATTGTTTATTTTTAATGTAATAATTTAGAATTTCAATTCTTGCCAAGTATGGATATATTTTAACCAATATGTAAATCAACTGTTTTAATAAATGCTATTATATTTCTTTTTATAATTACAGTTACGACATTGTTTATTTTTAATTTAATAATTAATAATTTCTATTCTTTCCAGGTATGGATATATTTTAAGCGGTACGTAAATCAACTGAGTATTATAATGGATGTTTTAAAAACGAAAGACTTCGTTTAAAAGTTAGCACTTTTAATATCCGTATCGTTACCTATATGTATATTTATTAGTCAATAAAAATCCACTAAGTAATATTTATTATGTCTTTAATCTCATACATACCCATACATTAATTGCAATTGAATACATGTTAGTTGACAACATTTCAAAGCTAAAGGATCAGATCTTCATGACTAGAAGCTATAAATATTTATATATAGATAATTTAAATTCAAACTTGCACATAATTATTACATTTTAATATTTCCAACGCAAATATAAAGTGACTTTTTGTAAATAATAAATTTACAATGTGAATTGCGCAACGGTGTGCGTTAAAATTTTTAGTAACTATTAAATTTTTACGCGAACTCGCGGCGGTATACATATATCCGAAATTACGGAAAATAAAATTACTTCGTTTAGTAAAAAAAAAAGAAACAACCTGAAAACGGCGGCCCAATTCACATTGTAAATTTACGAACCACCACAGTTCATTCTGAAAACTCGCATACCAGATGTGAACATTCTCTAGTAATTTCTGCTCAAGGCAATCTTTTATAGCACCAAACTTATGCACGTAGTTAACAAAAATTTTTTTATCGTAAATTGTACTATGTGAAGCTCAATTTACTCATGACTCACATTTTCTCATGACCATCGACATGTTACTGAGTTCGCGTATTTATCATCTACCTAACATGTTTGTTTTTTTTTTTTCAATATGGCCCCTATACCTTTATGGTGTTTTGACACGTATACCTTTAACTGGCTAATAAAAATAACGTGTGAATTTCGACAACACAACCACCCACTAGCAACCTTAACGTGAATTAAGGAAATGTGAACGTAAACTCTTGGCGTGCTAATAAGCGTCCGATCTCGCAAAGAAACTCAGTAAAATGCCAATAAATGGTCGATGTTTTAGTTTCACTTTTAATAAATATATAAACTCTATCATACTGCAATTGCTTTATCCTATAATAATAGGCCACAAACCTAAAGGATACAAAAATGGACGAGAATTCTTCAGTAAGTTTATAGGAGTATTTTGTTACGCAAAAAATTTATAATTGTTGCTGTTGTCTAAAATACTTTGGCATCCGATACACGTTGAAATAAATACTATTAGTATAACATACGATTAAATACAATTAAAATGTAAAAACCCTTTCCTATCCTAAAAAGCACAAATAAATAAAGCGAACGAAGCTTTCATCTTTGGCATTTTTGTTTTACGTTAAGAACAAATATGCGTCAATAATGGAATTTAAAAATTAACGAAACGATCCACAATTACAATTTATCATATAGTATTATCATTATGCAAAAGTTGTTTTCAAATTATTTAATTTCTAACAATCTAATGGGTATCACATCAGATATATACGTTCTGTAATACACGAAAAGCGCCAGAAATAATTACATAGTTACGATATTAAATTTCCAGTTTGATCGTTGAAATATAATGTATAGATAATGTAGAACGCAATTAAAACAGATGGATTGTCTTGTAAATCAATCAATTTCGCAAATCCGTGTAATTATTTCTTTTGTCCTACAGCTATTGATGTTGTTAGCTGACGAATTAATTGAAATAGCTAATCTAATAAGTTCCTTACACATAAATATACATCACGAAGGGTGACGATATTCGCTAAGGGATTCTTAATAACCGCAACGTAATATATCGTAGTTAGAGAATCCCTTAGATAATATTAATTAACAACATTTAAATAAAAGTGTTTCGCACAGTCTAATCTTTGTATTTATTTTAAGTCTAACTAGTAAAGGTAACGACCTTGCTTTTAAACTCTTCTGCATCCATCTATGAAGTGAGCATCTACAAACAACCATATGAAGTGTGATGAGGCAATTAAAGAATTTGTATAAAACAACTGCAAGAGGTAATACAAGGGAAGATTTGAGATACACGTTGGCATTTATATATATTTTTTTTTTACACTGGAAGGTCCACAGGAATCGTCGACGACAGTTTTGGCCTCCTTTTTCGTCTTAGTCCCTTCGTTGTTATGCGTTTCAGCGTTAACGTTCCTTTGATGTAATTATAATCTTGAATACATATACTTTATTGCTAAAATTATAAAAAAGACGATTTTACTGTGACATGGTTAACTTAAGAAAATTCTAGACGATAAGCGGAACACGACGTTTCATGATCTTGTAAATTAATCGTACAACGACTGGCAGAAGGTGATAGATCGATCTTGTACTTGGCTAACAGATCTTCATTTTCCGCTACCCAGTAACCCAAGACGTCCGTATCGTATGTGGGGATGATTGTCACTTCTGAAACATACAACTGTAATTATTTTCCTTGGACCGCCGCACTATGGGGCGAACTAGCAAATATCATCTCAAAATTCAATATTGTCAAGTATGTTGTAGAAGTAAAAGAAAAATTAATTATAAATCATTGTAATCTATATTTTTTTTTATCCGTGATTATATTTGTTGTAGGTCTTTCCGTTAATTTGTTATAAGGCCTCAAAGTTGAACGTTTACAAACAACTGATCTATTGCTACATTTTACGCGAAACTTTGAACTCCTATTATAATGTGTTATAGGTTGAATCTAGATATTATTTTTGTTTTATTAGCTTAAAAGAATATCTATTTGCTATGTAAAGGCCTAATTTGGGTACTTTATATTTAATAACTGTTTCAAATGAAATTGAGAAGCACAACGATTTAATTGTCTACAATTATAAAATTGCATTAGACATTTAATAACTAGCGCTTTTTGCCGATGTCTAGAAATTGCGATTTTTATATTCGTCGAAGTGTCTACTTTAAGAATCGGCAATAAAATCTTGCACCAACTTGCACCTTTTTAAAATATTAGGTTTCTAACAGAGCGCTGCGTAATAAAATTTCAATAAGAACAATTAACTTCGAAAAATATTATTTTATCCGTGGTCGTGATAAGATTATAATTTGTATATTTGTCAATATTTTGCACCGGTTTCTTTTTATATTTATCGTATATTTAACAGGGTTGGGCAAAATGAGCGGAACACCCAATTTCTGGCTTTATTATGACCTGGACTGAAAACTGATCTTAAAAAAAGTTTTTGTATATTTTATTTAATATTTAATGACGTTTAGAGATTTTCGTTATCCGTCATATTTTTCAAGCTACGATATCATTGGATGTTCAAAAAAATGCCAAACTTGTTATCCGAAAAATATTAACATCTTAGTAATTTTAAATACTACATTATACATTTACTACTACTTTTACTACTTTTACTTTTACATACTACTTTTATACATTTTTCTCAATTCTATTGCATTGTACGTTCAAAGTTTTAGGGTCAGGGTTGTATTTACCTCCCTAAATCTAAATGTCATAGTTTTAGAGTTATTTTGGAAAATGTATTAACTCCCTCGAAATTTTACTTCATCCGGTATTATTTTGTTAAGTTAATGATTTATAATAAAAAATACTTACCTACAATGTTAAATTTGTACATGCATAAATGTCTTAAAAATGTGGTTATTTGTAACACCCTGCAGCTATCAATTTTTTTTTTAACAAAACATGAAATAATTCCAAACGGGTTAATTTCAGAGGCAATATTTATTGGAACAAAAGTCGTACGATTATCTCGGAAATACAAATCGATAATAAAAATTAGGGTGTTGTTCCATTTAAAATAATAGCCGGTGATATCGTAACTTGAAAAATATGACAGATAACGAAAATCTCTAAACGTCATTAAATATTAAATAAAATATACAAAAACTTTTTTTAAGGTCAGTTTTCAGTCTAGCTCATAATAAAGCCAGAAATTGGGTGTTCCGCTCATTTTGTCCAACCCTGTATAAAGAAATTCAAATTTAATTTAGGTAGGTATAGCTTATCCAAACCTATATGATATTCACGTCATCGATACAAGGTTACTAGATGATGACGTTTCACACAGTGCTGTCACCTCGCACCTCGTATTTTGACAGTTTTAATAAATTGTAGTCTTTCTTTATGCCATCTATAATATGTGGGCGAGTAAATCATCTATAGAATATATCATTTTCCAAACTTTAAACTGAATTAGAAATAAACAATCCAGTAACTTTTTATTGATGACGTGAACATCATATAGGTTTGGATAAGCTATACATAATAATACCACTAGTAGATATACCGTTAAGTACTACTGTCAAACAATTGTTTGTGCAATTCAATTTGAAAGTGAAAGAAAATTTAAATAGTGATTATTAAGAGAGCATTTTCCCTTCGCTTATTGTTATATTTCGAATGTAATATTTAATAAACTCTGTATAAATTATAAAACTACATTTATTCAGTAGCATACATTCCAAATTTCACTTCGATGTACGTTTTACTGTTAAAAGTTATTAAATTTTGAGATGATATGTACCTGTTCGCCCCTAGAGTGCGTCGACGTGGACGTACCTAATTCTTTATCATCCCATGTTTGTTTTGCTTCTAGAAGTGCGCTGTACACGTCTTTGCTCGGCTCGATTCCGGAAAAAACGTAATATCGTGCCCGAATTCTCTTAAAGAAGTCGACGTAAGAATAATTAGAATTGCCGTGATGAGGAACGTACGTTAAATCTACATAAACGGGACTAATCTTTTTGGCCTTCTTGTCCAACTTCGAATCGGAATTTTTTTTATCCTCGTTTAATTTGTTTTTAGCCATTATGCTCGGAGGAATTTTTCGTTCCTTTTTAGGAGTGCCCTTATTGTCGTTCAGTGGCGCCGGACTGGGCAATCCCAACGGCTTTCCCCAAGAAGCGATCGGATCGATCTCGGACTCTTTGGGAAGTTCGCTTCCGATAAAACTCGACGCCATTATGTCTTGTTTTGGTAAGGCGGTCGAAGACGACGCTTCAGATCCATATTTGCCGCTATCTCCTTGGACTTTTAAACTAGAATACTTTGCGGTGGTTAATGCGTACGCGTAACTCGGATAATCCGAGGCGATTAAGTCTTCGCCTCTGGCCTGTTTGTGTTCCTGTAACGCTTTCTTAAAATCTAAGTCACTCTCGTCGATAATACTTTTTTTATCTTTACTTAAATCTACTGGATCGTCCGGTAGAGCACCATAAAACGACGTGCTCATAGGGTCAATAGCGGCCACGCCCCGTACGCTGTCCTCAAAATCGTATTGCGAAGAAGTCGAGTGCGCTATTTGCGATGTTGCGCTCAACGGGGATCCAGGAAGATCTTCGTCGTCGCTGTACGCTTGCTTTTCGTCTTCTTCGGCCGTAAATACTCTAGAAACTTGACCTGAACTTATGTCGCAATCGTCACTTGCCGGAGTCGAACTTCTTGCATCGACGCTCTTCATTACCGACGCTTCCGAAACGTCCTTCTTGTCGTCTTTTTCTTGTAGTAAATGTATAGAGTCCCGTTTCTCTTTAACGACGGGACTAACGGGAACGGTCGGAGGTGTAGCTCTACCCGATGCTTCTCGAGATTCCGCAAGCTTCGCCACGTCTGCAATGTCGGGCGTAGACTTTCCGCTCAGCGGTTCCGATTCGTGCGTCGGCGATTTAGAAGAAACGAAGCCCTCTTCTTTCGCACTACTGGAAGGGCCCGCCGCGCTAGTTTTCTTAAATGCGATTTCGCAAGATGAATCTTCTTTGGGACTCGACGTGTCGACTTTCGGTTCGATTTTCGTTTGCACTTCCGGCACGTCTTTGTGGACGTCTTCTACGTTAACACTAATTTTGTCGGACTCGCTCGATAATTTTTCGTCCGCTATCTCGCTTTCCTTTTTAATATCGGAATCAGTCTTTACCGAATCAGTCTTACCTTCAATCACAACCGTTTGCGTGCTCGGAACCGAAACTTTGTCCGTTGCAATTTTATCGTCGTCTTTCACAATTTGTCGATCGTCCGAGTCTTTTTTAACAACTTCCACCTGCGACACTTGTTTCTCGGAATCGGGCGTTGATTTTCCGGACACAACGGGACTTTTATCTTCGTCGATCACAATTTCTGGCGTAGATCTTCCCGAAACGATCGAGCTCTTGTCTGCGGTTAAAGCGTCCTTTGTCACGGAATCTGGAGTCGCCTTGCCCGAAACGTCGGGAGATTTATCCTCGGGACTTGGGCTCAGTTTTTCAAGTTTAACTGTGGGCTCTTGAATGGTCGGAGCGGTTTTTGTTGCGGAATCCAAGGGAACTTCCGTTTCCGTTTTGGCCTCGCTACTTGACTCGTCAATTTTTTCGGTTTTGTCCGCACTAAGAGGATCTTTTCTTGCAGATTCCGACAATTCCATTTCGGATATTTTATCGTCCAACGCGACGTCAGCTTTCAATTCTTCGTCCTGCACCGTCTCCTCTTTTTCCTCGAAGCAAGATGTATCGGTCGTTATTGTCACTTCGGGAGGGGCTGCGGGTTTACTTTTATCCGTATCAATTTCTGCGGCAGGTTTAATTGAAGTTTGGCCCACTTCTTTGGTCTCTGTTGTCGACTTATCTAATACTGTTTTTAACTGAGCTTCTTCGACGACGTTTTCGGACAAAATATGATCGTCGGCGGGCGACGTTATTTTTTCTTGTGCGGCCAAATCGTCTTTTCCTTGAACGTCTTGAACGTTCTTCGATTCTGATTGCATAGACGTCTTTTTCGATGACGTTGTTTCGCTAACGAGTTTGTCTTTAACTTTCTCATCTGCAATTTCGGAAGACGCCTTTTCAGGTTCGTACTGCACTTTCTCTTCCGGCTCCTTTGGTTTCGACACAGTAATTTTAGTTTCAATTTCGGATTTTGTATCGCTTACGTCGGCGGACTTTACTGCTTCTTTTAATTCCGGCGATGATTTTCCCGACGACACTTTTGTTAAATCTTCTCGAATAATCTCACTTTTGGACTTCGTTTCTGCAGCGTCAGTCGCTATCGATTCTCCGTCACGTTCTATTTGAGTTTTCTCTACCGCTACCGAACCTTCTTTTATAACTATGCTAGATTTTCTGGAACTAATCGAATCTTTATCTATACTTTCGATTGAATCCTGTACTGGAACGATTGTCGTCGATTCTAACGTGTCACGTTTAACATCTTCTATTAATTCTGAACTAACTTTCGAGTCTTTACGGAGAATTGAAGAAGATTTATCTAAAATAGTGTCTGTACATAAGTCTTTTTCTTCTATCTTTGATTTTGTGACAGGTTCTTCTGGTTCTTCGTGTTCTTCTAATAAATGAGAAGGTATAGTTTTGTCGACAGTATCTAAATCTACGTTATCCACTTTAGATGATTGTTTTATATCTGATATGATTTTAGAGGTAGCTTGCATTAATTCGGTCGAATCTTTAATTAGCGAACTAACTCGAGACGTGTCGGATTCGAAGGCATCGTAGTCGGTGTGTACCGGAGCGATTTTTCTTTCTTCATCTAAAAATGTAGATGTCGGATCTTTTACGGTTGATTTTTCCTCTTCAATTGGACGCATTTTAATTTTATCACATTTATACTCTTCTGTTGTCGGCGATCCTACGGTTGTAATGTGAGTTTCCCTTAGTTCGGTGACGTAAGGGGCGTAAGAATTAAAACTTCCCACGTCCAAAGGAATTTTTCCTTCGAATTCCTCTAGAGGCGCGTCGGATTTGAGAACTTCCGCCACGCTGGCAACGATTTTAGCCACGTCTTGTTCCCTTTCTTTCGGCGATTTTCGCCCCAGTTCCATTTTATCTACTACGTCTATTTCGCTTTTACTGTGCTGCGGTTCTAGAGAGCTTCGTTTTATACTTTTAATAGTTTCTACTTCGGAGTCTACAGCTAAATCGGCAGCGTCTTTTAATTGCTGTAATTTTTTATCAATCTTACTAATCTCTATGGAATCTTCGTGAAATGATTTTATGGCAGTCTTATCGCAAGTTACTAAGTCTTTTTCTTCTAGTTTTTCGATACTTTCTTTGGGTGCAGATTCGTCAATATTAAGTGCGTTTTCTTCTTCAACGGTAATGGATATCGGTTCTAATTGCTCTTTGCCTACTAAAGTCTCTTTTTTATGTTCGTCTTCCTTTATAACTACACTTTCATCCGATTTGACTGACTCAAGGTCTTCGGTTACTTTTGCCTCGGTAATAATTTCTTTTTCGATATCTCGAATTATCGATTCTTTTGGTTCGTCAACTTTGCCTAACCGAATTCCATCTTCTTCGTCAGATTTTACATCTAAATCTACGATATGTTCTTCCGTTACTTTGCTTATCTGTAAAGGTATTTTATCTTTTTCCTGATCTTTATCTTTGTCATCTTCCACTATAGTTGTTTCAGAATAATCGTCTGTCTTTTCTTCTGTTTTTGGTTCATCGGCTGTAGTTATTTCTAATTCTTCTCTAATACTAACTTGTTTATTATCTTGTATTTCAACCTCGATTGAACTACTGTCCTTATTATCGCTCGTTAACGGTGCCGTAGAGGACTTTTCTTCAGTGTACTCTTTATCCAAAGGTTTTTCACTTATTACAATATCTTCGGTGACGTCTTTTGTTTCTTTTTCAGATTTTTCTGTAATACCTTCGGCAACCGAAGATTTTTCACTTGGTTTAACATCATCCAATACATCTTGTTTATTTGTATCAGCTTCTTCTTCGACAACTTCTTTAACCGCAACCTTTTCACTTATGGCGATATCTTCTGCCGCGTCTTTTATTTCTTTAACAATTTTATCGGCAATTGCACTTGTATTTGCAACAGCTTCCGTTTGCAGCACACGACTCTCGCGTTGTAAATCTTTTACCTCGTTTCTACGCTCTTCGTCGTCTTTTAATCGAACGATATCCGTCGTTTCGCTTTTAATTTTTTCAACATCTTTGGTATCTTCCGTGCCCTTTTCTTCCAATTTTTCAATTTTGTCAAATACCTCTACAGCGTCCTCTAGTAATTTAACTTTACCCTCTTCGATCGTTTCCTTTTTATCAATTTCAGTAACATTTTCTAATTCTTCTGTAGTTTCTATATCACTAGTCATTGATTGAACTCGATCTAACATTTTTTCTGCATTTGTTAAAGTACTAACAACTGCTTTTTCCAAGTCTTTATCTTCGATTCCTGCTACGCTCTCTAATTTTATTTGTTTGATGTCTTCTTTTACATCGTCAATTAGACCGTGTACATCTGTTGTACTTTCACTAGGAAGAATCTCGGTATCGTCGAGAACTCCTCCGCGCGTCATTTGTAACCTATCGCATTCTACGGTTATTTTTTCTATTGTTTCCGTGCCCTCTTCAATTTCGAGTTTTTCACGTTCAAGTGTTTGTAATTCTTTACTTTCATGTGTAACGAATGATTCTTCCACCACCTTTTCCATCTCATTTTCTTTAGTATCTATCTCTTTTTCTTCAATTTCTTTTTCTTCAACTATTTCTTTACTCAGACTTTTAGGAATTTCGATATCTACCTCGTTCGATGCTTTACGTTCAACCAATTTCGCTTCGTCCAATTCATCTTTCTTAGGCGTAGGAGGTTGTTCGGCGTCTTTAACGTCCTTAATTTCATCAATTGTTTCATGTAATTCTTTTTTCTTTTCCTTTAATTCGATAGATTGATCAGTTTCCTTGTCTTTTACGGGCACGCTCGTATCAAACGTTTCTTTGTCAGTTACTATTTCATCTTCTAAATATTTAACTTTATCGTCCATGACTGCAGTTAATTCTTTCTCTATTGCTAAGATATTTTTTTCAACGTCTTCTTTTTCTTTTTCAGACGGTTCAGATGCCTTTTTTGGTTCGGGTAACACACTTTTTTTAATAATTTCGACGCTAACCTTATCCATTTCAACGGTTTTTATTGTTTTGGTTGTTACCATTTCTTCTATTTCGTCACTTGTATCTTCTTTAACATCAACTTCTTTAATATGTTTATTGTCATCCATTTCCACTTTATCTTTTTCTAAACCTTTTTCTTCTTGTTCTGTAGTTTCCTTTTCCTCAGGTTCTACTATAACTTCCTTTGCAGTCGCAATTTCAGGCACTTGTTCCAAATCGTCTTTAGTTGTTGTTATATCCTTTTTAGATACTTCTTGTTTTTGTTCTACAATTTTCCCCTCGTTAACTTTAACTTCGGGCACTTTTTCTAAATCTTCTTTTGTTTTGTCTTCCACAATTTCTTCTTTTTCATGTTCGACAGCTTTATCCGCTTCAAGTTTAACTTTTTCTGACTCTTTTACTTCATCCTTTTCGATTTTTCCTTTTTCTGATTCCACAATTTTATCCTCTTCACGTTTGACTTTGGGCCCTATCTCTGAATCTTCTTTTGTTTTATCTTCCTCAAATTCTTCTTTTTCATGTGCTACAACTTTATCCGTTTCGAGTTTAATTTTTTCTAAATCTTTTACTTCATCCTTTTCGATTTTTTCTTTTTCTGATTCTACAATTGTATCTTCTTCACGTTTGACTTCGGGCCCTTTCTCTAAATCTTCTTTTGTTTTGTCTTCCAAAATTTCTTCTTTTTCATGTTTTGCAACTTTATCTTCTGCGAACTTAACTTCAGAAACTTTTTCTTCTTTTATTTCATCCTTTTCGACTTTTGCTTTTTCTGATTCCACAATTGTTTCTTCTTCACGTTTGACTTCGGGCCTTATTTTTAAATCTTCCTGTGTTTTGTCTTCCTCAATTTCTTCTTTTTCATGAGCTACAGCTTTATCCGCTTCGAGCTTAACTTCGGAAATTTTTTCTAAATGTTCTTTTACTTCGTCCTTTTCGACTTTTACTTTTTCTGATTTCACAATTTTATCCTCTTCATGTTCGACTTCGGACCCTTTCTCTAACGCTTCTTTTGCTTTGTCATCTTCAATTTCTTTTTTTTCAAGTTCTACAGTTTTATCCACTTCGAGCTTAACTTCCGAAACTTTTTCTAAATCTTCTTTTATTTCGACTTTTACTTTTTCTGATTTTACAATTTTATCATCCTCGTGTTCGACTTCGGACCCTTTCTCTAACGCTTCTTTTGCTTTGTCATCTTCAATTACTTCTTTTTCAAGTTCTACGGTTTTATCCACTTCGAGCTTAACTTCGGAAATTTTTTCTACATGTTCTTTTACTTCTTCCTTTTCGACTTTTACTTTTTCTGATTTCACAATTTTATCCTCTTCATGTTCGACTTCGGACCCTTTCTCTAACGCTTCTTTTACTTTGTCATCTTCAATTTCTTCTTTTTCAAGTTCTACAGTTTTATCCACCTCGAGTTTAACTTCCGAAACTTTTTCTAAATCTTCTTTTATTTCGACTTTTACTTTTTCTGATTTTACAGTTTTATCCTCTTCATGTTTGACTTCGGAATCTTTCTCTAACGCTTCTTTTGCTTTGTCATCTTCGATCTCTTCTTTTTCAAGTTCTACGGCTTTATCCACTTCGAGCTTAACTTCTGAAACTTTTTCTAAATCTTCTTTTATTTCGACTTTTACTTTTTCTGATTTTACAATTTTATCCTCTTCATGTTTGACTTCGGAATCTTTCTCTAACGCTTCTTTTGCTTTGTCATCTTCGATCTCTTCTTTTTCAAGTTCTACTGCTTTATCCACTTCGAGCTTAACTTCTGAAACTTTTTCTAAATCTTCTTTTATTTCAACTTTTACTTTTTCTGATTTTACAATTTTATCCTCTTCATGTTTGACTTCGGAATCTTTCTCTAACGCTTCTTTTGCTTTGTCATCTTCGATCTCTTCTTTTTCAAGTTCTACAGCTTTATCGGCTTCGAGCTTAACTTCCGAAACTTTTTCTAAATCTTCTTTTATTTCGACTTTTACTTTTTCTGATTTCACAATTTTATCCTCTTCATGTTTGACTTCGAAATCTTTCTCTAACGCTTCTTTTGCTTTGTCATCTTCGATCTCTTCTTTTTCAAGTTCTACGGCTTTATCCACTTCGATCATAACTTCTGAAACTTTTTCTAAATCTTCTTTTATTTCGACTTTTACTTTTTCTGATTTTACAGTTTTATCCTCTTCATGTTTGACTTCGGAATCTTTCTCTAACGCTTCTTTTGCTTTGTCATCTTCAATCTCTTCTTTTTCAAGTTCTACAGCTTTATCGGCTTCGAGCTTAACTTCCGAAACTTTTTCTAAATCTTCTTTTATTTCGACTTTTACTTTTTCTGATTTCACAATTTTATCCTCTTCATGTTTGACTTCGAAATCTTTCTCTAACGCTTCTTTTGCTTTGTCATCTTCAATCTCTTCTTTTTCAAGTTCTACAGCTTTATCGACTTCGAGTTTAACTTCCGAAACTTTTTCTAAATCTTCTTTTATTTCGTCCTTTTCAACTTTTTCTTTTTCTGATTCCACAATTTTATCCTCTTCTCGTTCGACTTCGGGCCTTTTCTCTAACGCTTCTTTTGGTTTGTCTTTTTCAATGTCTTTTTTTTCAAATTGTGCAGTTTTATCCTCTTCAAGTTTTACCTCCGAAACTTTGTCTAAATCTTCTTTTACTTCGTCCTTTTCGATTTTTTCTTTTTCTGATTCTACAATTTTATCCTCTTCACGTTTGACTTCGGGCTTTTTTTCTAAATCATCTTTCATTCCATCCTTTTCGATTTTTTCTTTTTCTTGTTTTAAAGTTTTGTCCTCTTCTTTAACCTCAGAATCTATTTCTAAATCTTTTTTTACTTCGCCCTTTTCGATTTGTTCTTTTTCTGGTTCTACAATTTTATCCTCTATACGTTGAACATCAGTCGCTTTTTCTACATCATCTTTCAATTCATCCTTAACGATTTCTTCTTTTTCTTGTTTTAAAATTTTATCCTCTTTAATTTCAGATACTTTTTGTAAATCTGCTTTTATTTCGATTTTTTCCTTTTCAGTTTTTTCTTGTTCTTGTATTACAACATCCTCTTCTATATGTTTATCTTCGGAAACTTCTTCTATATCGTCCTTCACTTTCATTACGCCTTCTTCGACTGTTTCTTTTTCTTTATCTGCAGTTTTTTCATCTTTATGTTCAATTTCGACCACTTCTAACTCTTCTTTAGGTTTCACAATATCTTTTGCGATATCATCTTTTTCTTGTTCTACGGATTTTTGATCAGTATGTTCCACTTCGGACGCCTTTTCTAATTCTGCCTCGACTTCTGTTTTTTCTTCTTCGATTTCCTTTTTTTCCATGGATTTTTCCTCAATATGTTCAATTGTAGGTATTTTTTCTAGATCCTCTTTTAATATTGGTTTATTATTTTCCATTTCTTTTTTATCCTGTTCTATGATTTGTTTTTTTTCCAATTTAACTTCAGGCACATCTTCCTGATCTTCCTTTAATTGTGTTTCTTCTTTTTCGATTTCAAGATTTTCACCCAACTGTAAACCGTCTTTATGAATTTTTGTTTGTGAATCTGATTCTTTTTCGACCAATACTTGTTTTGCTTCTCTAGCTTCTACTTTTTCTTCGACAATAGGTGTTTCAGACACTTTTGGAATAGCTTCTAGTTTTTGTTTTACTGATTCCTTTACTATAACTTTTTCGTCTTCGATAAGCTTTGTTTCTGGCGGTGATATTTCATGTGTGTCTGGTTCTACTTCTAATTTTGGTGCTGACATTTTGTCAGTATCATCTATTTTTACAGACATTTTAACATCTGGTTTTTGAACTTGAGTTTGGCTAGCTTGAAAATGTTCGTAATTGTCAATATCAACTTCTTCGTGAACAGGAAGGTCTGCAACTTCGTCGGGTGTTTTGACGATATCTCGAATAGGTGTTTGTTTATCAAGTCGAATTCCAACAATTGCGGGTAGTTTATCCACAGTTTCTATAGTTTTTGGTGGTAAGTGTACAACAGGAACTTCCTTTTCTTTTGTGTCCTCTTTAACATACTTTTCTTCCACGATATTGTCTCCGTTGTCTTCTTTAATTTCATCTAGAGGTATTCTTTCATCTTCGGGCAACGTCGGTGCTGTAGTCGCTCCAGATTCGATCGGAGTAGAAAATTTTTCGTCAGGCTGAGATTCTAAAATGTTGGTTTCCTTAATTTCTTCCTCGATATCACGGTCAGTTATCTTTTTGCCGCTAGAGACATCAACTTTCTCGTCTAGACTCGTAACAGAAATTTCTTTAAGTTCTCTTGTATCCGATTCTTTGGTAGTTGGCAATTCTTTTTCTAGTTCTTTGGCGGTTTCTTCTAATTTATCAATGTCTACGATTTTTTCTTCTTTTGGTTGTACAGTTTCGACGATAATTTCACCGCTGAGCTTTCTTTGCTTTTCAGATTCTTCGCTATCTCGCAAATGCTTTTGAGTTTCACTTTCTTTTATATCTTTTTCGTCTAAAGAATCATGTTCGATTTCTTCTTTTTCTATTATAAGATATTCTTCGGCATCTCCTTCGGTTTTTTCGTCAAGAGAAACATTTTCGACTTTTCTCAAATCAGTATCTTCGACGTCTTTGTCTTCGCCTTTTCGAAAAACGGCCTCTATTTCTCTAACGATTTCCTGTTCTTCTTTTAATTCGGCTAATTCGCGCGCTTTTAGCTGTTCTATTTCTTCGGTACTCAATTTTGAAATATCTTTCTTGATAATATTCTCGGCATCGGCGGAAGGAGTACTTACGGTACTCGAATCGGTAGTTCCTTCTTTTTCCAACTTAGGTTTTCTAGCTTCGATTTTATGTAATTCGTTTAGTTTTTTTATGGGACTCTCTGGCGCCTTTCCAATCGGAGACGCTCCTATTGGTCTACGCGATATCGGTTTGCGTTCTTTCATCTCTTTCCTTTCTGGTTTCGAAACTTCCTTTTTGGGAACAAATTTATTTTTGGATTCGACCACTTTACGATTGTTTGCGTCCTTTGTACTTTTTGCTGGAGTTGCACTTGGCGAAATTCTCGATACTACCTTTGGTTTCGCGTCTCCATTAAGTTTAGAATCGAGAACTTTTTTCGGAGTTGTCGGTGAAGCTTTCTTTTCTATTGAAGGTTTTTGTTTTCTTTCAATAGATCTGGTTGATTTAAATACTTTCGATTCGACTTTAGGTTTTTGTTCTGCTTTAACTTTAGGCTTTCCTTTATCTGCAGATTTATCGTCGACGGATTTACCGTTTACTAAAGCGGGAAGCTCTTTTCCGTTTTCGACTTTTTTAATATCGCCAGACTGTGGGCCGCTTTTTTCACTTTCGGTCGAATCGTGCTTTTTAATAATTTTATCTGAAATAAGCTGATTCGTCGATACGCCATTAGTTTGGACATTTTTAATATTTTCCTCGACTATTTTATTTTCCAGTTTAGCTTTGCTGTCGGCAGTCGGTATAATTTTCTCTTTTATCTTGTTTTCTTTTTGGTCTTGAATTAATTTATCCGCTTTAGTTTGTTTAGTTTTAATTAAGCTGGACGTTAAAGTTTTAGCGGAACAAGTGGCGTACTTAATACATTCTAATTGTTTTAATTTGTCCAATCCTTCGAATATTTTGTGTTGAGGAGTGCTTCCCGGAAATAATATTCTAGTTATGCTATCGTTAGCATTTGCGGGTTGCCAAACAAGTAATGCACAAATTGATACGAGATTTTGCGTCGGAAATGTAAATTCTCGTCCGTTTCGTTGACTAGCAAATAGCTTCTGATCGTTATTGTTCCATTTTTGCAAGAACTCCCTTACTTCCTTCGATTCCTTCGCGGGACTTAACACGTACATATCGAGAGTTCCGTGTCCTACCTTGTGATATAGGTTAATCGGTTCGACGTCCCGATAGCACGTTTGAGGTTGCAAATGAAGTTGACGTAAGTTATTAAAAATTTCTTGACCTTCCTCGAATAAGTTGATCAATAATGGATCTTTATCTTTGTCGCCGTCGGGGCTTAATAAAGATTTCTTTTCCTAAAATTGCAATTCGACATATATTAATATTTGATACGAAATTAAGTAGTGTTTATTTACCTGTATGTTGCAAAAAAAGTGTCCTATTTGTGGATATACGGTGTTGTGTCGTTTTCGCCTAAGAACGGAACTAATTCCATTGACGTTACTATTATTCAGTCTAGTTAACAGGACTGCGTCGAGACGGTCCAAATGCCTAACGAAGTCCCAGAAGCAAGCTTTTCTAGCAAATCCACCGTCGACCAGCATATTGAAACCGTTGATACCAAAAAGTGCGGCATCGCCTTGTCCACCGGGAAATACGTATAACGTAGGATGAGAAAATCTTATATTTCCTACGACGTCGGAGCTTTCTAAAAGCGTTTCTATATCCGTCGGAACAAGAAACGGAGAAATGTAATTGAGGAAGTTCACAATAGAAGGACTGCCTGACGTAAGTACGTCATCAGGATTTATACGAAGTTTACAGTTTTTTGTGAACGATTCTTTGGATAAACGCGTCCAATCTCCCTCTGGCGAGCAATGTATATCCAGAGATATACTGCTATCGTAAGCACGAAGCACACGTTGTACTTCTATTTCTTGAAAGGCTTCCGAAAAATCGGTTACAGAAAACGTGCCATCCTGAAAATGAAACCGACCTATTTTGTAAAGCAACGGCTCCTCCGTTAATTTGTATTATAATGCAGAAATTAAATTATTAATATCGCCTTATCGCAAAAAAAAATACACACTAACCTGTAACACCCAAGATCCGTTAGCGGCAAAAGTGTAACCGGCGTGGATAACGTGGCGGTGTCTCGTAAAACTGCTTAGTAAATTTTTCATACATTGAGACAAAGTGCTGATAGCCGGATGAATTAATATTTCGGTAACTAGATTTTCGGATGCAAATTGTATTAGTCGTTCTCCTGCAAGAAATACAGACGTGGTTGTATAAAGAATGTCCTCACAAGCTGTGAAACCGTGCGACCTTTCAGTCAGCAATTTTCAAGAGTGCGACTTATCGAGTGCAACTTAAAAAGCTTACAATTACTTATGTTACGGTGCCGCGCCATTGTACAAATTGTGGCGTTGTGCCCAAAGTTGTGAAGAGGACTTGAGATAAGATACAAAAGTAAATTGAAGCTATTGTGTTTTGTTCTACTTTATTTTGTTAAGTATCGTTTTAGAAACTCACCATATCTGGCGTCTTCGCCTTCGGGCGCTTGTTCCGTTATAATTGCTAATTCCTTTTCTAAGTCTACATGACAATTGCTGGCATCCCAAGATAACAATCCTGTAATTAATAGGAACGAATTAATTTCAAATTTTGTAAGGTAACGCGGCGAGTGTGGCAAAGTTTAACGTTTGAAACGTTACGTACTTTGCTTTTTTATGGAGGAGAATATGGTACAAAAAAACCGGTTCGGAGCAAAGTGCAAACGTTTACGTACATTGTTTGTTATTTTTGGCTTTTAATATCAAATGATTTGTAGGTACTTAGGAGCAACCTTTGTCGGCGAGTTTTAAAAAAGCACAATTTCACGTGAATACGGTAATTTACATTTTTTACAGCATTTATTATTATGCAGTTATTCGAATAATAAATTGTAATATATTCACTCGTAACGAGCGAGATAAACGGCGGTTTTTCGAATAAATTAAAATATTCTAACGCAAGTAAAAAGATCAAACTAAGTTTTGTTAAATAACACAATGTGAATTATCGATCGTATTTACCGTATATAAAAATGCGGTTAATTCAGATCGATGAACGTGTTTATTACACAATAAGCATAACATTTAAAACAAATAAAAACATCTTATGAGGAAAATGTTATCATTATTTTATATTGTAACATTTTTAGGTGAACGTACTTACATGCCGACTACACCGTACACGTTGTTTTCGTAAAGACAATACACTGTCAAAATTTCAGCCTCCTAGGATCAAAATTGCGACCGAAATCTTGTCCACAATAAATTGATTATATATATGACCGACCTACATTTTATCGACCGACCTAGGGTTCGAGATCGGAGAAAATCCAAATTTTTATTTTCTATGAAAATTCGCTAAAAACGGCAAAGTAACCTAATCTCCATTTCAATATTCGTTAAATTAAAAAATTACAAAGACGGGTACAATTTATTAGGTGCTAACATTTCCGACCATTTTAATAGATACCATCACTTGCAGCTGTACCCAAATATTACAAATTAAAGTATCTTCACACACATTGAATTATTTTCGATAATCATTAAAATTTTAATTACATCTGAAAAATTGTGTCTCACCGACTTTTCGAAGTAGTAAATCATTCTTCGCAAGTTCGTAGTTCAAAAACAATCGCAATACGTGTGTACATTGAACGTCACATTGTGTCACAAAGTGTACATTGAATTTTTAAACCAGAAAAGCACATTTTAACGATCACTCACCGGTCACGAACGAACTAATACTAAAATTCAAGAACCAAACGCCGCAACTCAGGACAACTATTGGGGATAAACCGGCGTCAAAGCCCGATAACGAGTCCGTGCGAGGCACGTGCGAGTCCGAGCCGAGGAAAGAATGCGAGATAACTAACAATTTATGGACATTATGTTTTTAAACAATATTCGATTTAAATTTATTTTGAAGGAATTAAACTCGTTCCATTATTGTAAAAATAAAGTCGGTGTACGTAACCACGAAAATATAGGTCAGTCATATATAATGTATATTATATATAATATATATACATATAATCAATTTCTTGTAGACACGATTCCGGTCGCAATTTTGATCCTAGGAGGCTGAAATTTGGACAGTACATTGTCTTTGCGAAAACAAAGGACGAGTTCGTTAACCAGCCAAATCGACTCACCCGTTTTAAAATAGCGGTCATTTGAAAATTTTTAAATAGCATCATCTCCGTTATTAATCATCGAATCGGCAACGTGAAATAAGTTTTATAATCGGCATAAATTTCGCTACCGGCCATGTCCCTTTGTAATTTTCGATAGAATGCGTCGTTTTCGAAATAATCGAAAAACAGTGATAATTTTTTTCTAATTCTTATAAATTTCTCTCGTAAATGTTATTCGTCGAAAAATGTTTTTCTTTCGAGAAGAATTAAATTAGAGGTTTGTTATTCGGTCGCATTCAGAGACAGTTTAAACCATACGTTAATCTATACTTATTTTTACGAAAACAATAAAATTGTTGTAATAATCGTTTCCAATGTCATAGATTTATCGTTAGTTTAACCTATGACTAAATTTAATAACTGTCTTTGATTGTGAATACGACGGATATTTTTTAAATGCGTAACCTTTTTAATAATCTAAAGAATTTTAAGAATTTATCAAATATTTAAATAAAATCAATTTTGAAGTTACATTTTAAATACAAACGAAAGTAGGTCATTGACATTGTCCTCTTTACTAATAAAATCGACATGTTCAAGCGTTTATTGAAAAAAAAATATATTCGATATACAGTCACCTCAAAAGAGACGCCTATTTTGATTTTGATGGATTTTATCATTAACTTGTTCCTTTAGACTTTAGAGAATGATTAATCGAAAAATAATGGTCGAAATTTAAACACTATTAGATTTGTATAAAGAAAATTCATCCTACTCTCAAATAATAATTAACTCTTTCGGTAACGCTTACTATCAAAAAAAAAAATTTAATTTTGGGGTTGAAGTTAGACAAACGAAAATAAGTCACCAAAATGTCAGCCCAGCAAATTGAATCGAGGTGTCCGAGAGTTTTTTGAAAAAAAAATAATTTATATACCGCAAAACATATGGAAATTGAGTGCATGAAAATTAACCAATTAAAGTCAACTTTGGCGGACGTCCGTTATTCGGTGACCGAACGACTTGAAAAAATTGATTAGGCTAATACGCGAAAGCCCAACAATAATGCTCAATTTGATTTTGATTTTAATTTTACATTCGCGCACTTCCCTCGTTAGCTAGCTAATTGTAGGACTCCGTTTGACACTTTTGAGTTTTATTTAAAATATAATTGATCCATTATTAAGGGTTTAAAATTTTTAACGGCGCTCGTAGAACGCGATAAAATATATCTAATAACGTATCAACCCGTATTTTTTTTTTAATTTAAGAAAATTTTAATTAAAATTTTTGAGTTTCAAAACAATTTAGGTAATTATTAATCTGATCACAATAAAATTATATTTGAAACTGTTCGCATATCTTTTTAGAAATACCTACGCGATCTGTAAATACCTAGAAGTCGTTCACAAATTTTTTAACAGCCACCCATTTTTCCCATTCACTTACCCAACATTTCGTAGCGGTATTCCGTTCATTCACCCTTACTGTTACGTAACGCTAATTTTTTTAAACCCGCCTCAAAATATTGCTTCGCAATACTAAAGATATGTACTAACAAGGAAAGTTAGGCAGGTGAAAATCTCAGAAAAATTTAAAAGTTCGCAGGATTGTAGTACTAGTATTGCGTTCGTGCTCTTACGCGGTTTAAGAGGATGAAAACTACCCTTGAAAATTTGAACTTTTTTCAATTTTGCTTATTATCTGTGAAACAACAGGAGCTTTCGCCAACAAACTATATATTTTTGTAAATGGCTGTTCAAGACCTACATTATCATACAAAAATTAGGGGTGACAATTTTAAGGGATGGTACTGTGCGTCCAATGCGGACTAGTGGACGCTTAGTTTAACAATGCTGTCGCTGTCTCTAACAGACTATAAGAAAAACATTAGAAACTTCTAAATTCTTCTTTGTATTTTCTACCTTTTCTCGTCATCGTTTTCTCTCTATCGTCAATTTTCAGCTTAGATTCTTCCGTTGACTGCGAATTTGTATTATTACATACTTATACCTACGTAAGGTAAAATTTTGTTCGCGAAATTGGACCGGTGAATGTTTGAGGGGAGCCCGAACCAAGACCCTAACCCAGTCCCTATCCAAGAGCCTAACCAAGCTCGATTTTCAAAGAATTTGTGTTAGAGCTTAAAGGTCCACGTATTTACACTTTATAAATACATGGATAGTTAGCTGACAAAGAAATATCCTACCTTTTCTCGTCGTATTAATCCTTTTTGTTTGTATTCCTTTTAGAGTTCACAACACAACACATAACACTCGCGCACTCACACGCAAAAAGGCCTTATTAACCGAACGAGCACTCCTCGCATACACGAACAATACGACGCCGTAATTTAAAATTCGAACTACTAAAACAAGCACTATCACACTGCACCACTAACGCAAATGATCTGAAGCGGTTTTGCCGGAATTTTATATATGTGTTACGTACCAAGCTAGAAATTGTGCATTTCGCACACTGCATAGCGATTTTTGTACCAAGCGCAAAGTGCACAAGTCGTTTTGTACGAAGTTCAAATTATTGCACTTGGTATAACGAATTTTGTACTGTTCGCACTCTGCACAGTTTTATTGTACCAAGTTGTAAATTTAAAACGCACTTGGTACGCGTTTTGTACGCAACAACTTGGTACGGCAGTTTTTGTACAAAGCTCGAAGTGAATATTGGCAGGCTATACCTACAGAGTTGTAAAGAGTAATTCATATCTGTGCCAAACTTATCGTCATTCTTATTTAAGTCGTTGTAATTTGACATTTATTTTTGATCCATTTTAGGGATGTAAATCCGTTTCATGTCTTTGAAATTTGAATTATGCCATGTTCAGTAAATATAATTTAGTTTTTGTGTAAAAACGAACATGAAAAAATCTTTCTTTGCTCTTTTTCGTTGAAAAACAATAACGTGTGTCATATTTTCATTGTTCTTTGATGGAATTCAGTTGAACTATCAAAGGAATAGCATATTTTAACAAAATAAAAGTATTTACCTACTTCCAAACACAACAAACGAATTCTCGCCCCTTGTGGTCCTCTTACGCTTTCGTAACAAACACCCACGACATTACGGATTTAATAAACTGAGGGTAGATATAAATATTTACTATAATTTGGCGGAATAGGATAGCCAACCAGTTAGTAAAAAACTCTACAGGCGCTTCGAAAATTTTTATTCCCGACTTTGTACAAGAACTATTGTACCAAATTGAATATGCGTTTAAAATTAACAACTTGGTACAATAAAACTGTACAGAGTGCGAACAGTACAAGATTCGCTGTACCAAGTGCAATAATTTGAACTTCGTGCACTTCGCGCTTGGTACAAAAATCGCTGTGCAATGTGCGAAATGTACAATTTCTAGCTTGATACGTAACACATACATGCATTCGAGTTTATACTAGGAAATCCCGCTTTTATTTTAAAAACATTTAGCTTCTGTTTGCACTCCGATAACTTATCACGAAGGTAGACACGTAGGTTGTAGGTGGCGCGCATGTTTTATTAGTTGCTTTGTATTTTATCGGTCGCATAAAAATGCAATTGAACTTTTATCTGGTTTATGGTTTGTAATAGGGAAATTTTCAATGCTTAAGGGCAGTAGATAGTGATTATTTAAATAATTTTGCTGTATAAAAAACACAAGTTTAGAATAAATTTCTTAAAAAGTACCTATTTTAAAAATTTTCGGTCGTTATCTGCCAAATTTTTTTGTATCAAATTCCACTACGACTCCCGCAATAGCCCAAGCTCCCATCGCACAAACACCTACGTCACAACACTACCAAAATGTTCTTTATGTGTTTAAGAGATAATATGGTGGGAAATATCCAACCGATGGCAGACAATTGAATTTTTGTTTTAATCATTTTTGACAAACTTGATATTTGATAAAATTTATTATATACTTTAGAGAAATACCAATTATTTGGAATTATTGTAGTCTGCCTCGCAAACCTGGTAGACCTCCCTCCAAATTAATAAATTTTCAATATGTCACTTACTGTATAAAACTACATCGAGTTGTTTTAATTGTCCTTTATATACGACTGCCGATGTAAAAATGTACCCAAGTACGGAAAAAATTAGGGGTGAAAATTCAAAGAAATGACACCCCTTAGGATTTTCATCCCTAATTTTTGTATCATAATGTATCTTGAATAGCTATTTACAAAAATATATAGTTTGTTGGCGATAGCTCTTGTTGTTTCACCGATAATAAACAAAATCGAAAAATGTTCCAATTTTCAAGGGTGGATTTCGCCCTCTTAAACCGCGTAAGAGCACGAACGGAATACAGCTCTTGATTAGGGTTGAATAGTACTACAATCCTGCAAAGTTTAATTTTTTTTTTGAGATTTCCACCTGCCTAACCTTCCTTGTAAGTAAAATAGCAAAATTTATATTGTGATCAATGCAAAAAGTTTGGTTCACAAAATTAGCTAGAACTAATTGAGTTAACCAAATTACCGTATGTACTCGTGTATAAGCCCACCCGCACTATTTTTTAGCGACGGATGACGGACCCTCCTTCATTCTTCAGTTGATTTTTGTCGAAACAAGTGGGCTTATACACGATTATCTACAATAATTCGATATCATTTTTTTAGAAATGAGAACCGTTGAAAAAAGTCTATATTCATATATAGAGTCTAAGTCTAAGTCTATATTCGTAGGTATAATAGGATGCTACGTAATACTGTAACACTCTGTGACCCTCCCTGCGACATATTGTCACATTCCCACCCATCCCCTCTAGCGTTACGTAATTTGTATATGATCCCTTATATCGGAGTTTGCATAAGTTTTATGAAAAAAAAAACATGATATCGCATTCATAATCAAAATATGCTTAGAACAACATAATATTCCCCGTGTTGTATGAAGTCCCACTGTTTTTATCTAACAATAAATGTTTGCAATTTAATAGAAACAATATAGGTACTCGATATTTTCGACTTGCTAAATATTAAACGTATATCTGATAAAAATTAAACGCAACGCAACAACCTTAGTTCTTGATTTAAATAGGTACTATTAGAACTTAGTTTTATAATTATACCAAGGCACCTATTTAATTGTGTAAACGTAACTCAAAGATCTACAGAAAAATTGGGAAAACATTTAGAATAAACCGTATCTTTAAAATTGAAAAGGTGCGAAACGCGGATGTAGAACCAAAGTAGCGAAAGTAGTACCTAATAGGTGCCAAAGAACGGAAAAATCCCTCGAGTACGCCAAAGCAACTAAAAATGCCCGAGTACGAATTCGAAATTGAAATTATGCGTAAACTTTGTGGGGATCGTAAATTCGGATCGAATTATTATTATTTTTTTGATTACGAAAGAATGCGAAAATTGCGGAATTTTTATCACTTCTTCATGTACTCTAGTAAAACATCAAAGGAGTACGATTAAAAACAAGAACTACTTACAATACTTACTTAATTACATTAACTTGAATTTATTTAAAATTAAAAAAAAAAACACAAAATACGTGAGTTCTAATATTAAAAATACCTATAGGACAGGCGGAAACGAATATTCGTAATAAAATTATAAAGGCCACTTCGTTTTTATTTATTTTATTTTTATCATTTTTAATCGATTATATGAACGGTGTCGTTAAAATACTTAAATAATTGATAAGCAAAGTGTTGCGAATACCGTTTGATAATTATTATTCAATTAGTTCGTGAAATTCGTCGGAAAATGCGAGGGTGAACAACGGCAACCTACATCTAGGGGTGGTGATCGATCTGCCGTATCACAGCAGACATATTGATTAACTTCATTTTGGTATTATTTTGCAGAAATAAGGTATAAAACTTAAAAGTTTGTTTTACTACATCGCCTCCTTTAAAAAATAGTAAATCCCTATACTGAAGTTATAGGTACACGTGCCTATATAACTATGGTAATTATGTAACTGGTCATTAATTTTGATTTACCGACTATTTGTATACATTTTTAGTGTAGTATAGACATTACAGATATTATAAATAAATAGTTCCTCACTTATAAATAGTAAATAAAAAATATAATTTGTATAATTATCTTCTTTTTTTTTGGTAAATAAACCGAAATTAGAAACGACTTTATTCCATTGCAATTACGTAATGGCTACAGTAATTTAATTAAATCTAAGAGAACGTAGTATTGGGTATATTGTCGTTGGAATTGCTAATGCATTGCCTTTGTAAGAGAATTTGAGCTTATTTAACGAAATTTTGCGGCATTTTGTTTTAGTAAAACGCCTATTTGCTACGATCCGTAGGTTTTGGCAAGCAACAGATAATTCTAATTTATATGGAAAGTAGAGACAATGAAAAGAATCAAGTGGAATATGAAAAGTAGGAGTTTGATATACGTAATTATGTAATGTTGTAAGAATTGAAGTAATACTTAATAAACGTTCAAATTCATCAAGATTCACTATTCTTTTAAAGAATCTCCATAATTTAATTAGTGCAACGTGTTAATCGAAATATAAATTGTGACTGAAATATATTATTTTCTATTCTATTATTTTTTATACATTTATACCTCGCGCTTCGCAAACGCCAGTGGAGATTAAAAAATATTCTCCCACTTGGTTGTTTGAAATTTGTTTAGAAAACAGGCTGCAGTCCACGCCGTTTTCGATTTCCTTATTTAAAAATTTGTGTATAAGGTATGGGTAACTATTAGTTATTTAAAAAAAAAATGCAAAACATGAAAGATTTCTGACGAACAATAATTGTAATACAGTGGATTTTGTTTAATTAAATCACTGCACTGGTCAATTGCATCAGCGGTTTATATGACTCAAAATATGAAAAACGAATCTATAATGTTATTCGATATCAAGTTTTCCGCCTCGAATCTCGCGCAATTGTCTCAAAAATGTTGCGCATCAACGTAATTCTAATAAACCTGAACGATAGCTGCTTCATAACCGAAGACAACATATATATTTTTTAAACTTAAAGATTTATTTCTAATTGAAATCTGGTTTAGGTATATTATGCTGATTTCATTTTCAATGTAAACAATTTCTTGAACTAACATTTAAGTAATTGCAACATTTAGGTCTGTAACATTTTTTTTACGTTATTAAGTTACAAAACGATTATCGTTAGGTATAGGTACATATTATATTCCAATAGTCCTTCGACTACAAATTTGCAAAGTGATGTCATCTATTTATAAATTAACGTTCCTGTGAGGTTGTAATACATTTCGGTCGGGATCGTGTAGGAGGATCATATCCCTTCGCTCGAATTAATTGAAAATTTTATAAGGGTTTAAAAAGGTAGTTTATAAATTAATAAAATTAATATCTCAACGTAGATGCTTAAATTTGTATCTAGTCTGCTTAAACCTTTACCCTTAAAAAGGTTTTGATTTATGTAAAAAAAAAACGAAATACAAAAAAACATCAGTTCTACGATTATTAAAATGTCTATATAGTTTTTTTATTAAAGTAAATTCAAATAAAAATATGTTTGGTAATAAAAAGGAAATTAATAATGTAAAATAATGTAATTTAATGAATTACGTATCAGTAGGTACGATTACTCTCTCTTAATTATCTTGAAAATTCAGATCTCACAAATACACTACTACATCGAAAAGCTCGAACAATAAATTTCAATAACAGATAACATTAAACTGCCTAAATTGAATTGCTAGAAATTTATAGATGTTTACGATTTTCAATAGTTTAGTATTTAATTTCCTCGAATTAATGGTAGAATAAGCGAAATGATCAAGGATAATGATATTTAGCGAAAAATATATGTATATAGGCAATTAGGAAGTAATATAATAATAATAATTAAGAAGTTAATACATATCTATAAAAAAATATTTAGAACATTTTTAGAATACTTTTTTACATCTATGTAATAGTTGTAAAACTAAAGATCCATAAAAGAAATCAAATATTTAACTGCTCACATGGCAACCATAGTTCTTGACCGATAGGAATTCCATTAATTAATCCTTTATTAAATTTAATTTTGCAATCGGACGTACGAGTTATCATTTTCCCCGAAACTAAGCTTTGGAAGTATTGTTAAGAACAGGAGGATCAGTTGTAACCCCACTTCTGGTATTCTTAGATATAGTTTGAGGTGAAGGGGAAGGCTGGCCACATATTGAACGAACGTTAGCGCTAGGAATGCGGTAGGAAGGTGAGATATAAGGGTGAGAATTTTGAGAACGAGCCATATCGTGTACGAAAGCCTGAGAAAGAAACATCTGAAACGGCAATATCTACGAGGGTATCATTTTGGCGTTAATGTGCAAATCTACGAGAATACGGAAAAATTCTCTCTCTAATAATAAAACAAAACAAGCAACTCTAGATCAAATAAGATCTTATAGTGATAATTAAAATCATTTTATAAAAATTACCCAAGTACACGTTTATTTTTATGGTGAATTTTATTGTTACTAAAATGGCATGATTTTTACATTTTTTTCGATGATACCTACATCAAGGAATTGAGAGTAAAGTGCTTATTTTTAATCTAAAAATATCGAAAGAGGTAGAATTTTTTTAAAAATTCTTCAAGTAAGTAGATTTATTTATGAATCATAGTTGAGTATAGTGTAGTTAAAATATAAACGAAACGTTTCACAAAGGATTTTGTTATCATCTACTAAAGGCTCCGCAGAATTACTAACGAAAACGATACACTTTCCTTTGCATTTTCCTGAAAACGGTGTATTTTACCAAATATTATCAAAAGTGTGCCTATTTTTTTTTAAACCGAAATTAAAAATGTAGATACTACCGAAATTTAAAAAAAGAATTACCTAATTCTCTTCAACTTTTATAAATTTAAAAAAATCAGTTTTATTAGATTTTTTTTATTTCTAGCAAGAATTAAAATACGCCGTGCATAAGTTACTTATGTAAGAGCTAGACATTCTTGAATAACAACCGCTTCTTTACAAAATCATTATAGAAGCAACAAGAAAGCAGCAAAGAACAAACAGACGTCGATAATAATAGGAAAGTCGCGTTTCCAAATGACATAGTTGACAGATTTCGAGCCGACTGACCGGCCAGACAACACGACAACGGTGGATGAACAAACAAACAACCTTTTATTGATTTCATCGTTCGTGCAATACTTTTTTCAATAATTTCAACAGGGAACATTAGTATCTATGTTACGCAAGCAAATACTTTCCCTATCACTACTAAATCGTTATGTTACGGAACTGAAACAAAATCGTTTATGTATTTATGATTACCATTTCCCTAGAAAATTTTAACACGACATGCATAATATATGAGGTTATTCTCACTTTATGACTACATGTTGTTTTAAGCTTCCGCATAAAATTGACCTTTATTGCTAGAGCAAGACGTGATTTTAAGGACAGTTTAAGCCCAATATAAATTAAATAGCTAATGAAACGTTATTTCGTAATAACGTAATATTAGTAATTTGAAACTTAATTTTCTATTTCAATTTTCATTCACTGATGTATTATTTCGTCAATCATGCCTGTAGTTAGAGTAAGGTTAGAGTAAAGTCGGTGAATGTGGAATAGTGTCATTTCTAAAGTTCTAAATCCAATATATACAGGGTGTCCCTAAAGAGGATGGTCAAATGAAGTAAGGTAACGGGGACAGTCATTTGCAACCAAAACGACCATATATATGTGGTTATCTAATTGTTGATGATTTAAAAGTTACAATCTGTATTTTTTTTTGTTTGTGGGGATTACACCCCTAAAAATTCATGGTTGTATCAAAAAGTGCCAGGTTTATGCACTTATAACTTAGACTGCAAGAGGATAGCGAAAAACTGCAAAGAACATATACGAAGAGTCTGGCGCAACAGATTGCACTCTTATCTCGCGACTATCTGTTCTAATTAGCCCTATGCCGCGTCGAACGTTGCGCCGTTATAATCTGCTTTAAACGGACAAGTTTTCTTGATATGGTCGGTCAAATTTGTGTGGTACATTTTTCCCTCGCCACGGCCACTTAAAAATCGAATAATTTTGTTAATCAACGAACCGCGCTCACGAAACCATTGTTGTTGTTCAAGTTGTCCGATCATATTTACAATAAAATATTACCCAGGCGGCACACTGACGTTATAATGTCGTCAACTATTGGCCATTTGGGACGTCGTAAATGACGTATATATGACGGGTTAATGTCACAGCCCAACGACGTCAAATTATGACCAGTCTAGTACGTTACTTGAGACGTTTAATTTCCTTAAATGGGACGTCCCATTGACGTAATCCCAAGGCATTAATGACGCATCTAAAGATGAAAAAAATACAAATTCATTCAATATAATTACTATTTTATTACAAAAAAGAAGGTAGAAACAAAGAACCTAAATCGAAGAAATTAAACGAAGTATGTTAATATATCAAAGAATGAACACAAAATTATTTGGATTTACCTACTTAATAACCAAATATGGATATTATTATTATATACGAGTAATACAATAATATGTTTAAAATAAGATGTAAGCGGTAAATATAATATAAGATATACAGTGTGTCCACGAGTTCTGGGATCCTTTGATAAAGCCTAAACTAAGCACAATAGAAAAAAAATGATTTTAGATAAAAGCTTGCTGGTTGTAAGAGTCGCACAATGTAAAATTTCACACCAACAAAAGACATCTAAATAAATTAATAATGAAATGAGGGGGTCACTCGCGCCACAAAGATAACCTAGTCACCTAAAGGTTAAAACCTACAGAAATAAGTAGAATTTGTCTGTTTCTTGTAAGGCCATGATTTGTATAATTATTGTAAAAAATATTTCTTCCAGTTTTTTAATTATTTAAAATTATTCGTTTTAACTTTAGGTAACGATAGGCTGATTAATTCTTCACTTACCGTTAAGAAATTATATCAAAATTTACAATGTACAAATTTACAACGTAGAACTCACTGCAAAGTAAAACCACTAACCTAACAAAACCGCTGGTAGTAAACCAAAGCAACGATCAGTATACACAGTGGCGTGACACTTTAAAGGAACTAGTACTAGCCATTGACGTACACAATTAGAATAAACAACTGGATGTGACTTTACTTACTTGTTTAGTTGTATACTACTGTATTTATAACGTATAGAACTATTACTATTAATCGCATAGACGCGATAGTGCATAATTCCAAAATATATTGATATATTTTTTTAGTTAAAATTTTGGATTAAAACATAAACATGTTAGAAAAAATTACGAATATTTTACGCTTTAAATTAACGCTTCAAAACGTCTTTATCTTCACTTTTCCAGTAAGGATTCAGGACTTTGGAACGACCAAAAAAGATGTCTCAACGACGTTCTTTAATGACGTCAAATGTTTGGGGTGAAAATGTCGTCGTGCGTACGTCACTTATTGGGTTCACGACGTCGCCGACGAATAATTACCAATAATTGACGACATTATGACGGCAGTGTGCCGCCTGGGTATCTAACCAAATACCTTATATTTTGTTTAAAATCATGTTTTGCAATAATTTGTGAACCATCAACAATTGAATAACCATACATATGGCGATTTTGGTTGCAAATGACCTCCGCGTCACCTCATTTTATTTGATCGTCCACTCTTGGGACACCCTGTTTATATATGGCAAATGTCTAACCAGATGCTAGGATACATACACCGATGCACTGTACAAATGCGGAATATGCTACAACGCGCCATAACTTCAAAACATGTGAATTCTTGTCGAGTGTCGAGGTTCGAATAATTTTTACTGTGCCTTTATTAAAGCCATTGGAAATAATTTAATGAGGTTTGATACTTCTACTTTTTGAAATTTGCGCATTAGGCAACATTATGTAATTATTTTAAATGTAAACGAGAAACGGTAATGTGGAATACAAATGTATCCTGCGAATGTGGACTATTCCACACGAATTACTTGAATTATGAGTGTTAAAAGTATAAACAAATCAGTACATTTTGTACAGGCTATTTGGCATCTATACCAAATAGGATAATATTTAGAAGGATTTTTTTATTCCACATTTATCATACCAGGATATTCGACATTAGTATACCATTTTTTGCCCCAGGCAAATATGCACTTTTCACTAAAACAAACATATTAAATTATCACAATTATTTTTAAACTTATATAATCCCTAAAAAACAGTTTTGTTTATCTGAATTCAATGCGATATTAAACAAAAAAGCATAAATTAATTGTTTTCTCTGTATAAATAAAATGCTATTCCACATTCACCAACTTTACTCTATATGTATACTAACAATAGTAAGTAAGTAGGTGCATATGTGTGTAGGATAGTCGACGTCCTGGCAAAACCCAACATAAGGATCAAAGGATCGGCAAGTAGTTATGTAATTATTGAACAATAGGTGTTAAAGAAATTCCAATAAGGGTTTGAGCAACTTTCTCTGTCTGTAAATTTCACAGACGGGCTATTTTTCTGACGTTTATGTTTTTATAATTAATTCTGTCTTATATTTAAATGATCCTAAGTACGGCCCATCATGTTTGTCGTGTTTACAAGACTTAAATGTTATTAGTAAACTGCTGAAGTGCGACAAAGTTAAATAATAACTAACAAACACCTATTGTTCAGTAACCGTCTGCCTGCTTGTTTTTCAGTCGAATGTTGGAATTTTTCAGGACGTCGACTATACCCCTTATAGTATTTAATTTGAGATCGATGAAGTCTCTGGTGAATTTTTAGTTACTAAACAGCGATCGTACCTAACGTAGTTAAACTCGACGACCCGACAGGACTATATATATGTACGTAATTACTATGACAGAGTTTTATTTTGCCTTGAATGTCAAATTTCTATTTATAGTTTAAAAACAAATTTAAATGAATAAGTAAAACTAGAATTTTCAAAGAGTAACATAAACGTAATAGTAAATCATATTATAAAATTACTACAAATACTTACTTCTTGCGATAAAATTCAAAGAATGCACCGAATTTAGAATGTCGGGAATTTGTACGTCTAATACAAATTCGAAACAATTTATTTTAGATTTTAGTAGACAAAAGTGAGTCTCCGCCATCTTCAGTCGAGCGAAAATTGAATTATCGAAGGATGTACCGCTAATTAAGATAAATTAAATTTTAATTAAATTTAATCGATGGCAAATAGATTCGTCGAATATGTTTAAAAATTGTGATAGTTAAAGTGATCGTCATCGATTTTATTTTGATATACATAATTATCTACCTATATCATACCTAATATAATTTTTAATTGTTTTTTTTTTAAATAATTACAATTTTGCACGACCTAAAAGCACTTTCCATTAGGCTTTATTTATTTCGAGCGTTTAAAAACTTCAGTCCTTCATTTAACCACATTCGTTTTACGCACCCTAAAACCATATGTGCTATTACAAAGTTGTTGTTTTCATTTTGAGTTCAGCGTTTAATTGTACGTACCGAGCCCGAGTTACGCATTAATTAAGAATTTTATTATTGTCGGTGAAAGCAATTGATTTCGTAAAATATCGAATATTCTAAAAGAAGTTTAGCCATCACAAAACGCGCAAAAGTGAACCGAAATGACAGTAAGAAATTCCTGAGGGTTTTGGAAAGCTGTTGTAGAACAGATAGAATTCCAGATGAGACCGCAAGACACAAATTGCAGGTTAATTCTGCACCAAAACTAATTAAACAATTTCGAATCCTTTAGCAATAACACAATGTTGTGTGTAACGGGACAAAAGCGGATAAACGAGAAATTAAAAGCATCGACGTGGTAAAAATTAATTTTTGTAAGTATAGATTTATCGTTTAGGATAAAAAGTAGGCATAATTTTTAATTGTTTTACGATTGTCAAACTCGCATTTTAATGATCGTAAAACGTTTAACAAAAAGGCTTTAATATAAAGCTTTGGATTGTAACATTGGCTCCCTTCGGGGATATTTACATTTATATTTTATGAATCAAGGAATGGACTCTGCGAATGTGCCGAAAGTTTTACGAAAACAACTGGATATCCAAATTTCCCTCGAGTCTATATTACTAGTGAGAAATGAGATCTCGACATTTTATTAAATGGCTGTACGATAACTTGCATATATCGTACACAATAAATTTAATTCTTGGGCATTGAAAATATGTATAGATTTTTACTTAGGTATATAACCACGTGTTTTATATCGGTAATGAATTAAGTGAGAAAAATTAAAATTGATAACATATAGACACGTGTGTGTTTTATTTATATTAGTAATACTCTTTGGAGGACATATTTGAATATGATAACGTATCATTTTTCAAGGTGAGATATGTCCTTCGATTATTTATACAGATGGGTAGGATGCGTAATATTACGCGTCGTAGGGGCGAGGGAAGAACCTTTGAACAAGGGCAATTTTGAACAATAGGTATTTTTATTTTCTCCATAAAAAATAAATACCTAGTAGGTATCAGTATCGGTAGGTCATCAGTTCAGTTTATTTTGTTATTGCGAAACGAACGCAAATTATTTACATACTTAGAAAACAATAGCTCTCCTTGGTTGAATTAATTTTAAAAACAACGCGAAGACACTGCATGAAAATACTAACAACAAGACCAGCCCTAAGAATATGTTCAAAGCATTATGAAACTAATATATACAGTGGGTTCTCTGGTTACGAACTGCTCTACTTGTCGATCACCGTATACTAAAGGCTGGTCTTGTAAAAGTAAATCATAAAATCGTGCAGCGATATCCAAGAACATTTAAATAATTGGATAATCTTAAAAATACAGCGAAAGTGACTGATTTTAAATCAATTTGAATATAGACGCAGCCACAAGAAGAATTAAGGAGGTGAATATTAAATTCAAGAGTGAATGAATAAAATCTGAATACATATAAAACTGTAATTCTTGCTATAGGTACTTATTTACACGTTAACTTAAACAAAACGGAAAATAATCAGAAAACTTTAGAAACACGAAGTTGGAGTACGTAAAAGACGCCGAATATAAAAGGAAATTGATTTTTTTTAATTTCATAAATAAGAAATTTTGATATTACCTTCACGAAAATGTCAATACGTATACATTCCACAGACACTGTTTCTAACAGAGAAATATTGGAAGTATATATCTATAAAGTTCACAAGCGGGGCAAAAGTTTTACATTTTTGTTTGCTTGATAAGAATTTTATAACTTCTCTATCGCTGTTATGTATAGATATATCAAAAATAAGCAGATATAAATATTTATTTAATTTAATCGAACGAACCACTGCTAATAAAAACTGTTAGTATTAACTTTAATAATAATAATAACTGTTACGTGTTAGTTAATTAAACATTCTTTTTTGGTAATTAGCTTTTAACACATTATACTTTTAATCGAATATTACTATAACGAAATTTTACTGTGCATTTATTTTACAATCGTTAATAGAATATAATCGAGAAACTTCTTAAATATTAATTATTATGTTATGTCTATAAATTTTAATTAATTTTAACGATCGGTTTATCCCACTTCTAAAGCTTGGTAATGCGGGAAAGTAAATTAATTGTAGTTAGGTACTTGTGTAAGGTGAGTTCCGTTTGTAACGGAATGATATAACCACGTATTTGTCGTCTAAATCGTCAAAGAAATCCATATTTAATTATGTGTGTAGGCAGGTACCTAAATTTTATGTCATTTTATGATTCGATTGATTTTAATTAACGCGAGCGTTTACAAAAAGTGCGGTAAAGCACGATTATTACGGTTAGATTAACTTTGTCAAAAAATAAAATGTAACAAACAAGAATTTAATTCTTGTAAAATATAACATAATCCTTCGCAATCTTCGTTTAAACGCAATTTAATAAAGTTGAAATAATTACTTCCGAAGTTAAACATCGGTTACTTTAAATGAAATTTTCGAAACTTCTATTAACAGTTAATTAGAGGTCCGTGTTTTGTTGCAGTTTTACAAGTTTTAAATTTACGTCTCCAGAAACAAAACCTTTATCGAATACTTACTTAAATTAATTTAGTTTTATTAAGGAAATGTAATTTTTGGATGTTAGTTTTTACGCTTTACGTTGCGCTTACGTATATTACTGCGTTAACAATTATTAAAAGTATCTATGAGTTTATCAAAAATTTTACAGAAAACACATTTTATATAAGTAGGTACTTACCTACTTAAATATAATTTTTTTGTGATAATTCTAATCGATTTGATATAATTTGTGTTATACCCTGTATATAAGTAAAAGGTAGCTTTAAAAAATAATCGTAAAAGTTAACGGAAGATTTTAAATGAGAAAATTGCACTTTTTAGGTTTCTATTAAGAATAGCTTTGGTTTATTTATTGGTACCTATACGTTACATGTGTCGAAGTAATTGATAGTCCAACCCACCATGTCAGTTTTATGGCTTCAGTAATTCGTTACACCTTCGATACGTTTATAATAAGTAATAGGTATCTGTTAAGCAAGGTACACGCGAATCTCCCGTTAATAATGTTATTTAAAATAGAAGACTGACAGAAGAATTAATTTTATAATTGAAATCTAAAACAAAGTGACGATAATCGATGTTATACGATCCTTGCGAGAAATTGCTATTTATCAAATTGCAAAAATGCTGAAAATACCTTCACTCTTATCGGAAAATTCAGATCGCACAATTCCGCATCTATACCAGTACATAAAAGCGTGGAACTTCTGAAATGGTGGAGCTTTTCATAGATATGTAAAAATCGATGTTCTTGAAATATTTTTGAGGCTTAAAAGGAATCTTGCGCAATGTTTCGTGTTTAAAGTTCCTCGACATTCTTTTCATACTTGTTATTTACGAATGATATTCATTGGGTACCTACCTAATTCACGTTTCTAACAAAAGTGGACACGTTTATTCAAGTAACAAATGTCCGTCCATTTAAAAATGAACGTAGCTTCTAGAATTCTTCAAATTAAAAAAACATTAATTAATTTAAAATAAATAGGTAATTTTATACTTTCGTAAATTGTTTTTTTTTTGGGGTAGGTACCTAAGGTGCGGTAAATGATGCGATGCAGTAAAACCTCACTAATTCGGAACTTGCGGTAATTCGCACTTCGTAAAGTTAAAATATATATTTAGTTATTTACGTATGTAGTTTTAAGTCGCAAAATGCATATTCTATAATTCGGAGTTTCCCCTAACTCGGACTAGGTTAGCCCTATAGCGTCTGACTACTTACAATTTACACAGTTAAGACCAATTAACAATAAGCAATACAGGGTGTCCCAGAAACTGTGGAAAATCTCTCGGGAGCGTATAAACCGCACGGTTCCCTGTAGAGATATTTACGCCCATAGTTGACGAATAAAAATCAAATTTTTTAAATAAAATTTTCAGTTTTCGTTGGAATTTAATAATTTTTGTTGTATATACGTAATAAATTAAGGTGTTTAAAATGGCGAAATAAGTCTTTTGATATTGCACCCCCTAACCTTTCTAATTTCAAAAGTTTTTAAATGTTGATGATCATTTTCGGATTTCTCAAACATTTTAGGATAAAAAACTACTCTTGTTTAATTTCGATAAAATAAACAATATTCGAGAAAATCATAGATGAAGAATAAGAGACGCAAGGTATCCCATATATTATTTTAATTATATTTATGTACAGCACGTCTAATTATTACTGAACGTTGACCATTGTAAATAAATAGTTCTCAGCCTTGTGCGACGAAACTCGACTAGTTAATTCGAAAGTTTACTATCGGGATATGTAAATCATTTTTGTTTTGGCTTCCCATCCTTATTAATGGAATTTTACTGATTGCGAGGCTGCGGTAGTTGCAATTTCAAAAAAAAAATTACATGTTAAATGTCATATTAACACGAATTATAAAGTCTTAGTTCCTTTATCCGAGAAAATAATTATCTGGATACTTCTGTATCTTATTATATATATATAAAATAAAAGATCTTGTTATCTGCATAATTGTCACGTCTTAACTAGATCTATAAATTATATTTTTATACAAAAACTACCATAAACTACTATAAAAACTACTAAAATTAAAAAAAAAAAAAAGTAGAAACGATTAACATAATTATAAAGTAAAAATAAAGTAAAGTAAAAATATACGAAGCACCTCTATGTTTATTAATATAAATCCAGTACAAATTGAATCTTTAAAGATAATTTGCATATAATTCATCAACACTTTCGTATTCGTATTAGTACATGCGTGAGAAAAAATAGGTATTGCAAACATTAAAAAGTTATCCATTGTTGTTGAAACGGTGTATCAGTTTAATTGTTTGAATAACGAAAATGGGTTCTATTCTATTTTGAACACCTAGAATTGCTTAAAATTTCTATTTTGTATTTTAATTGCAGTTTTACTTAAGAACTTGCAATTAGTCGTCTTAAACAATCTTGTCATCAAATCCATTGAAATTAAACAAATTAAATCAATTTTTGTTTTAGAAAATGTATTATAATATAGATAATTATTTATTTATTTCAATTATTTCAATTATCTACAAGAAAGAAATTAACATTTTCATTTTTAGTACATAAAAATTTAAACAGGTATCTTCGAATTACAAACAAGAGAAAAACAAATCGCGCAAAATTTTTATTTTCTGAAAAAAAAATGTCTTTTTTCCACCAAAAACGCGATCAACTTTGGCGGCCCTAATACAATCGTGTTCGCCACAAAATAATTTTATTCGTTTGTATTACATAAGCAAACTATGCAAAATATCCAATGAAAAGTAAGGCAACCCTTTTTTAATAGGCTTTCAACACGAACCCGTAAAGTTCGCATTTCCACTCTCAAATGTTTACCGAAAACCCCTTGCTGCAAACGTAAACGTGAAACTAGTCATGCACCGAAGACTAATAAGGAATTGAATATTTTATAGCAGGCGGTGCCGGTGTTTTATTACAATACCCACTGACTCATCGATTACTAACATGTAGGCATTAAAAAAATTTGTACGACATGAAAGTCCTAATACAGACAAAAATACCACCAAGTGGCACGGTCACGGCTGCTCGACGAAATTCTAGGACAAAACGTCTTTGAACTTCGCCGTGCAATTTTTGGAGCATAAATAAATTGCAATATCAAACGGTCGGCGATCGTCGTACACCAATAAACATCCGTCGTTAACTTAGAAATATTTAACCTGTGAAAGTATAATATATCCGTTATTGTGCGCATTTTCATTAAACGTCTTTTTTTTCGAATACCGCAACTAGACAATTATTTTTCTCATTCTAAACTTTAATATAATATGTATATATATATATATATATATATATATATATATATATATATATCTATACACATCAGCCTTGAAAGTAAAATTAACTTGAACTCAACATAAGAAATGTTAAGTTAGGTTGACACCCTTGGGGTGTCCAGAAATATCAATGTATTTATAACCGTTGGCATGTTTAGACAGTATATTCCATTCTATACATCTTATCGATACCTCATTCGATAAAATATAATAGATGTACAAATTTAATTGTGTAATTTTCCGTATATAATTTAAACATTTGTTCAGTTTATTTCAAGACAATGGGTACTTACTTATAAACGATGAAATAAAAAATAATTTCTATGCACTTGAAATAAAATGTATGTTTTAATATATCGGGTGTTAATGAAATCACTTAGACAGCCTTTCGCCGTAAATGACCTCAACTTTCGTTTTTTAAATGTAACACCCCGTATATTTTGACTTTTTTGGAATCGCCTATCGATTAAATTATTTTGAATTTTTTTTTATAGTTTACTTGATTTTTTTTAGTTAATTTTATTTGTACATCTAGAATGCCACGGTCAGGCTAAAATCAATCTAACTAACCTAAAGCAGGACGGAAAAATTCGAAAAGAGTACTTATTTTTGTAAAATTTTTAGAGATATGGGCCTTCGAAGTTTAACAAATACAGTTAAGTTTAACAGTTTTTTTCGAAATTACTCTAACATTTCAAATTGCAACACCTTTTAGACAATGGGTTTCTAAATAAACATTTTTAAAACGAATCTAACGATACACCTGAAATCGAAATCTAACGAAAAATAATCGCTCTATATCGATTTTTTGTTATAATTTATTAATTAAACCTCTACTAATATCAAGAGTGCCGTAGAAAAAACTGATTTATTCAACTTCGAAGATCTACATGTCTAAAACTATTACAAAAAATGCGCTTCTATAATTTTTCTGTACTTTCTTTTAGCCCGATAGGGGCATTATAGATGGACAAATAAAATTGTCTAAAAAATCAAGTAGGCTATAAAAACTTTTCAAGTTGATGAAATTGTATTAAAAATGGATCGAGGATTCAAAAAAAGTCAAAATATACAGATTGTTCCACTTAAAAATCGAAAGTTGAGGTCATTTCCGGCGTGGCCGGAAGTGTAATAGTAGTTCTGCAACATTCAAAATATAGCATCGTTGTATTATATTGCTCATAAAAAATCAGACGGATATCTTTTTTACCGTTGAAGGTCTAGTCTAGTGATTTAATCGACACCCGGTAGGTACATATTGCTATGATGCGGGAGACCAACAATAAAAATACGAGAAAATTAAAAATATTAAGAAAAGTTGAAAAAAAATGTCATGTAAAAGGGGCAATAAAGAAGAAAATAGTGTACGAATAAAGCATAAAGGATAAATAAAATATAAATAGTGTACTAATAAAAAGTTAAAAGAAGAAGGAAGAGATATCCTCAAGCAAGAGGAAAATTTGGAAGAGTCCGTGACGGTGGCGCCAGAATATCAGCTAGAATTCGTGAGAGCCAGCGAAGAATTAAAAAGCAGTGAAACGGGGGTTTGGATGGAATAGGGGATGTTGGTGTGAAGCAAAAAGGACAAGGAAATGGGAAGGACAATACGAGGGCGAGAATTGCTGTGTAAGGGTAGAGACCGATTAAATAGGGAACCGAAAGGGGAAAAGAAGAGTTGTACGGGTAGTTAATTGTGGGGTTAGATTAAGTTAGGTTAAGAACGTTATAAATGGTATAATTAGTTAAAATAAATATATATATAGAGAAAATAATTAAAATAATAATAATAATATTAAAATAACCAAAGTGGGGTTGTACTATAGCAAATAAAATGGCGCCCAACGTGGGGCCGTAGCAATATGTACATACAAAAGATATAATACTGATTTGCCTTTAAATTTTAAATGATATTTTATATGCTCCGGTTATTTCAAAAGAGCGTGAAACATATTTACGCATACACTGACGAAAAGGAATTTTAATTTATACGCTAAATAATAATAAATAATACTTTTTTTGACTTATTAAAATAAGCAGTACCGTTGGATGCAATCCATATAATATCTAGTGCCATTAATATTCATTTTATTAAAGTATAAAATATGATAATTAGACTTTCAAATCGAAGTCTCGAAAGGCGACGCGGAACAATTTATTTATAAAACTAAGGGTGACTTTCATAATCATATAATATTGAGAGACGAAAATTAGGTATGTCGTACTTATAATAGATTAAACTACTACAACAAACCACGCCGGTAATTAACATTCAGACTGTCCAGAGTATATTCTCTAATTTCCTGTGGTGGTTTACCCACGTTTGTAATGTCATTTATAATGCCGTAACATTTTGTAATGCCATACGCGTTCATTGATATCCATTATAATTTTGTCAATACTGTACATACCTACATTAATTGTAAATTAAATTTGTGAAATTTTGCAAAGTGCCATTTACTTACTTGCTCGCACCCACTTTGCTTATAAAAATATTATTACATTTTGAAAATAATGCGAAATTATACCAAAAAAAATTGCAACATTAAATTGAAACAACTGTTGTCGTTTTTAAAAAATAAAAATAAATAATAATTTGACTCGACAACAAATATTTCTAAAATTTACATAAATGATTAAATATTTTCCTTAAAATTTCAAATATGTACATTTACGTTTAAATCGTGAATAGAATCATATTATTTCAAAGTTTTATAGGCCCAACATGTTATTTTTATTATTATTATATTACTATGTAAAAAGGAAATTATCTTTAGAAACACGTGTAAGTTATTTATCATTTTCAATTTTAATTGTTAACAGTTTTGAAACGATTATTGTTGTTGTCGTTAACGCAATTAGGGAATTGCTTGTATTAAAGACGGATAAGTTCCGCACGTAGTAGAAAAATCGAATTTATTTCTGGTGTTTTTACAAAATTCGTAATTATAATTAAATTGAATGCTTGTTTCCTCTTTTCCACGGAAACGCTAGTTAAAAATTTAACAATTAAACAGCGGACTTATAAGTAATTACAAATTTTAACAGATGCATAATTTAAAAATTAAATTGAGGCATCTTATTTGAACTTGAGCGGTTTAAATTGAAATAATAGATTTTTAACTGGAAAATCAATTATTTTTAAATAAGTAAGATACTGAGATTTCCGATGTCCGATTATTTTCGTTGAGTTTCGCTTATTTTCATTTTGTTTAGACAAACATTAAATAATATAATCTATTTGAAACGAATTTGGCGATACAAAACTGAAATACAAATTGTTACAATTTTTCTGTTATCAAAAATTCTTTGTGTAAAATAATAATTATACCGTAAAAAATACTTGGATTATTTAGCGGGTACGTACTATAATGATCGTTGGTTATTTTTGACAATTATTATTATGGTAAATTTACAGAAAAGTATTTTATAGCATTTTTACATTTTTGCAGTTTTTACAACTTTAAATGTTTTTTTTTTTGAATTAATAACTCTATCATAATGTATTTAAAATAACGTACATTTGAAACATACAAGTTAAAAATGATATTAAAATTGTTATTACGTTATTCTCCAAATATAGAGACGTCTATAACCAATCTAGAAATTATTCAACCCTCAACTGTTCGTTAACAAATGTAGTGAAAAATAATAGGTATCTACCTATCTATAAAATAATTTAAATTTTTCTTCGCATTTTAACATTTTAAAAGTTAGGTAGATATACTTCGTCCAAACTTATAAACAATCCACGTCATCAACTGAAAGTTACTAGATGATGACGTTTCACACAGTGTTGTCACCTCGTACCTCGTGTTTTGACAGTTCTAATAAATTGTGGTCTTTCTTTATACCATCTAATATGTGCGCCAGTAAAGCATCTATAGAATATGACACTTTTCAAACTTTGAAAGATGACGTAAATTGCATATAGGTTTGGATAGGCCATACGTAACGTTATTCTCGGATAATGATCGATCGATGAAAGGAGTTTAGGAAATTCACTCTGATCGTTCACCTATTTAACCCAAAACTTAAATCATGTTCGGAAGCACGTGTCGTTAAAAACGTGTATTCCAAAACTATTAGGGTCTAAACTCTAACATACAATATAGTTAGGTTAAATAGCATTAAAGTTTAATCACGAGTTTGGGCACTTCTACAACATAAATTGGGTTTCAAAAATATTTAAAAAAAAATTAACTCCGAAAATTCGCTTAGAATATGGTTAGTTCTTTGATAACTCAAGTTTAAACTTGAACGAGTTTTTGGAAGCCTCGAACACTACAGGAAAATTTAAATTCAGTTGATATACAGCTACCGCAGTCTGTTCATGTTATGAATATGATATTAGATAATGAGGGTACGTATTCGGCGTTCCTTTAAATTGACGAAGGTTACGAAAAATTATTGTAACAGTACAGTTTTTCTACGTATTCAACAATTAAATTAAATGGTGTGAGTTTATTAAAATTAGAAAACATTAGTGATTATATAATATAGTAATGAAATGAATGAATAATAATTGAAATGGACAAATTTGTTGATTGCATCACACTAATTAATTATCGAAATATTAAGATTCTATTTGTTAAAAATTTCCGTTTAATGTTGTATAAATTTAAAAAAATAGTTAGTATCAAATTGCATTAATTGCGAGATATTACCCGTACGAGTAAACTTAACGTACGTCTACATTTGCATGGACGTGACGTTATCAGCTTTCGATGTGCCGAGCTTTAATTTAGAAGTTTGTCTGTAACGTTAAATAAAAATGGATTTAAGTTTTTGACGCAACTTTTTATGAAACTTTCAGTTTGTGGATCGTTTTTAATGTTGGGGTGGAAATGTTTGTTTGCGTTGATGTTAAAAATGTAAATGTGAAATCAGCATCTATAGTAATATTTTTGTGGATGACGTGTAGCTATTATTAATCGTTGGGTTCAGTGAATAAAACTTATCTAATTAAAAAAAAGACGTATTTACATTGTAAAAATATGGCAAAAAATCCATGGACATACTGTGGACATATATATGGTAAGTTACTATTAAGTGTTTTGAGCGCCCATAAATTTTACAAATCTGGTTTTTGATAAAAAAATCATTTTTTCATATGGAAAGTGAATGAGCCACCCACGTCAATCGATAGAAAATTTTATGGCGGATACAACGATACGCAACATGTCTAGTGTTTTATTTCAATTCAACGCTAAATAATTCAAAAATAGGTAGATATTCTTCGTTGCCTACTTGAAATATATTTGTCGTTTTAATTATTTGAATTACAAACATAGCAGGTCTGGAAATTAAAAAAAAAATAATAATAATAGAGGAATACTTATAGTAGACGCCAACGTCGAGATAGAACAATTATTATTTGTGCCGCAGTCTATGTCGAAAAATAAAATTAAAATTTTTGACATTATTTTTGAGAAACACGTCAATAAATTGCAAATTATGTCTTAAATGTATATTCCAAATTCCACCCGGTATATTCGTGTATAAGTCCATCCCTCTACTTTTTAGCAGAAAATCTGTCAAAAATGACTGTCTCGTATATAAGCCCATCCCATTATAATCTGGCGAAATTTCGTCGAAAATTATTTGTATATAAAAACACCGTGAACTTTTGAGGAGAGAGTAATTGAATAAAAAATGCGAACAATCGAGGCACTTGGCAAGTTACCTACGTTAAGTTGATTTTCCGTTTCTCGTTCTTGTTTAGGACAAAAGTTTTCGTCACTTACTTGATAATGCGTCACATTTTCGACAATTAAAAATTATTCGACCCGTGTATAACTCCAACCCCTCTCTCCATTTCTCAGCTGATTTTTGTCCAAAAAAAAGTGGGCTTATACACGAGCATATACGATAATTAAATTGTATGAATGATTGGCTTCTCAAACACAATTTGGCTAATTAAATATTATTTATCGATTGAAGTTCACAGCTCATTAAATATATCGTGACTGATAAATGAAGATAAGTTATATGAGCACGATCATTTTGATAGTTTGTCGATAAATTTTAGTTGGCAGTTTCACGTTTCATCAATTTTTTGTGTTAATTCAAACTCAGGGTGTTCTATTTTCGGACGGCTCCTGGTTACGGACACTTATTACAGTTATTGGCTAAAAAATATAATGGTTTTCATAAATACGATGACATTTTAATCACTTATATATTTACTTTTTTCTCATGCACAAAAATGAACAATAATTTTAAAAATTTCTAAACTATAGATTATATTTTGTTAAGAAAAATAAAATAAGATATTAATAAAACTATAAAACCAAATAGTTTTGTTCTTTTCGTTTAAAATAATGAAACTATTACTTGGCTATAAGTTGAGGTTTTAAATGTTTTATTATTCTCAATTATGATTCTCGTAAAGTTTATCTGATGTTTACAGTAACATTAAAGCAATAAATCATAGATTTATACCAATCGTTTTTAGAAAGAATTAGAACTAAATCATTTATTAATTGAGTAAAAACATTCTCATTAGATGGCTGAACGTAAATATTGGTCTATTAAACCATTTTATAATAATGTAACAACTAATACTTCTAATAAAAAATTTAGTTAAATTATAACGTGTAATTATGTTACTATTATGTTTTCACTTAATTGAATTCTTTACAATTATCTACTTATTTGGTTTAACGCAAGAGCACATAAATTAATAAACGAGACAAATACGGTTATCACAAAAACATGAAAATGGTGCATTCTCTCGAAAATTATAAAGAGACATGATCGGCAGAGAATTTTATGCCGATTACAAAACATTTCACATTACCGATCCGACAAGTAAAACGGAGATTAGTATTTTTTTTATTTTTTTTTTGAATGGTCGTCATTTTGAAACGGGTCGATCGATTTGGTTGGTTAACGAACTCGTCCTTCGTTTTCGTAAAGATAATACGCTGTCCAAATTTCAGCTTCCTACGATCAAAATTGCGTCCGGAATCGCGTCCGCAAGATATTGATTATATATATATATATATATATATATATATATATATATATATATATATTTGACCGAACTAAAATGAATGACCTATATTTTCGTGATCTAGGAGTCGAGATTGGAGAAAAACCAAAAGGACACGCCTGGGTCCCGCCATCAGACAGACTACAATAGCTTTATTCTCTATGAAAATTCGCGAATACTTACCAGTTTAAAATTACTTGGATAATCACTATCTACTGCCCTTATACCGTAGAATTCTAAATTTACAGTATTTTTAATTTCAACATTGAAAATTTCCCTATTACAAACCATAAACCAGATAAAAGTTTAATCGCATTATTATGCGACCGATAAAATACAAAGCAACTCATAAAATATGTGCGCCACCTACTTTCACGTGATAACTTATCGTAGTGCAAATAAAGAATGAATGTTTTTCAAATAAAAGCGAGATTTCCTAGTATCGACGTACAAACTCGAATACATTTATATATAGAATTTCGGCAAAGCCGTTTCAGATCATTGGCGTTAGTGGTACAGAGCGGTAGTGTTTGTTTCAGTAGTTCGTATTTTAATTTACGGCGTCGCACAGTGGGGCGGAATATCGTAAAACGTGGCAGAAAGTCTAAAATTGAAATATCATATTTACTTATTTAAACTCATATTTTATAATAGCTTAATCATGTATGGATGTTATACGATTAAGCAATTACTGCTATCATCACATATTTCCGTGTAGTACAGGCAGAACTGGCAATTCCGATAAACTCGAATGAATTGTTTATTACACGTCAAAATAGTTGTTCTGTTATTCGTTTAGTTTTATATAGATAATTAATACAAAAGTGAGTCGAAATCGAGATGGATGCAAAGTCTACAGGTACATAAACTTATTCAATAAGTTATTGTTCATTAACATGCCTAATTTTGTTTATTATAATTAATCTATTTTTGTAACTAAATTTCATTTCTTTCATGTCACTAAATCAACTTGTTGTTGACTTTTAGTTTACTATCAAGCTGTAGCAGGTTACTTTTTTTGCATAGAAGTATAGTTAATACATACAGCTACTGTATAATAAGAAAAAAGACTGCGACCTTTTGCGACATTAGAAGATAATGGCCTATAAGACGAAGATTACAGCCGACTCTGTGTTTATTGCAAAATAACTTAAGTAAACTTCTACCGATATTTCGAATATTTTAAAGTAACTTTTCATTCTTCCCTATTCATCTTCAATTGTAGAAGAAGCAGAAAGTCAAAAACTTCAAAAATTTTACATGTTTTTTGTCAGTGTTCTAAAATCGCTGAATTAGTAAACTGTTTAGTTTCCCACAAAAAAAGTTGAAGCAATTTTATATAGATGTTTTATATATGCGCAGGGAAACAAATATTTTTCGACATACAGATGAATCGTCTCCCGAAGAAGAGGAAACAGAAAGTGTTTCTTTTTCATCAGACGACTAAACTACACTATTTTCTATTGTAACTGTAATTTTATTTTAATTTTACGATTAGAATAGTTTAATTACAATAGAAAAACATACCTGAATAGTTTACTTAATGAAGAAGAAGAAACATTTTCTGTTTTCTCTGTTTCCTTTTATTAGGCCATCTTTTATTCAATTATTAATTTATTTTTAAAATTATTTACAAGTATTAGCAGTAAGAGTTTGTTTTGTGAAAGTTTTTGAACAGTTTAATAGCAGTAATATTTTTTATTTTCTTAGTAAGATAGTTTTTTGAGTACGTACGTTATATAATAAATGTAATTTTTTTGCTTGATAAACTTTGTTGTCAAAATAAGTCGTGTACTCTACAAGCAATACATTTTTTCCTACTGCATGAAATTTTTATTTCAGTAAACCCAATTTCAGAGACTTATGAATTTATGTGTATAAAAAATATTTATGAAATTTCTCTTGTGATCAATAAAAATAACGGTTTACTACGAAATGTTCGAAAAACGTTGTTCTCAAACAATATCTACTCGCCCATCACAGCTCATGTTTGATTGTAGTTCAAAAACTGACCATTATATAACTTTTTACGTATTACATTTTTTGTTCAACAGATCCTAAATTACAACGTATGTGACAACCAATCAATGTCACGAGTTCATATTTTCTATAAGATACAATTATTGCGGGGTATTTTTATTTTAACTTTTTTAAACCCTTTATCTACATTTAATTTTAAAATAAAACTTGTAAAATATTATAAATGATCTATATTTATTCAATCTAAATGTATACCAAATAGTTAAAACAGTCACATAAATCAAAATAGTTTCTGCCACGTTTTACAGTATCTTGCCCCACTGTGCGTCGTATTATTCGTGTTTATTTTGTTTTGTTATCTATATCATAAAATAACAGTTTAGTATCTTATTTTAATATTTGTAAAAAATTCAAAAGCAGTTTTATCTTCAGTTTCAGTGGTGTTTAAAATTTAGCAACTACTTCAGGTAGTTACCCCCTTTAATGTTATTTTTCGGGCAAGCACGGAAACACTTTCTTTTGAAATCTTGCGCAAGCTACAATTTTTGTAGATGGTTAAAGTGCAATTTCGCTTTATTGTCCCACTTTTTCAATAATGTTAATTAAATTGTTAATGTTAAGTTTTTTAAGCTAAAGTTAGCCTTATTTGACCATTTCTTTAATAATTTTAATCACATTTCGTGGTGGTTTACTCCCATAACATCTGTAAAAAGTCGAATCGCGGTAATTGTGTTTTTTATTCCACATTATAAGAAATATTGTTCGTAGCGTAGCTTTATTGCTGCCTAAAATTCTTTTAAACGTAACTCTTAGAAATGTGGGTTTTAATTAGATTTTTAAAATGTAATGCTTTGGATATGTTCAAAATAGTTCGTTGAAATATTGCTATTAATAGATAAACGATGCAAACGAACGTAAGCACGTACAGCGACTAAAATGAAAATCCAAAAAAATTTAATGACTATTTTACCGATTGTTAGGTAATTTAAATTTTATACATACAAATTATATAGATAGATATTTTTTACAATAAAATTGCAAATGATCTAATAAACAAAAATAACAATAAGTGTCGAAATATGTATTTACATCTACACTTTTTTTATTTCAAAGATAATATCTACCTGCACTTAACTCGACGTAATTCTTATAAACTTGAAGCTTTATAAATAAGCACTCCAGTAACGAGGTAACTTCGACCTTTTCTTTTCTTAAGAGGTTTATGCTTCGCGCGCCTTGTTTAATGGAAATTTCTTATTTTTCTATTATTCGAAGCGCGTGTAAGATATTTTGAACTAATCATCCCCACGTGACTGCTTTTCTTAGTATCGTCTCATCTATAAAGCACGCATATTACAAATTTCTATCTTACGGTAGAAGTCGTTGAATTACGTAACCTATTAAATTTAAAAAAAAAATGTTTTTACTGATTTGTATAATATTTTAAATGCATTTAAGTAGCAACGTATTATTTATAAATTTTGTTACGCCTATATAAAAACTGGAACTTTCAAATAAATTTAATTGTTAAATAAAAGAGCAGTTTAATACGATTATCATTAAATACAATGTAGTATGAATAAGTTCTACGTTCCTTGACAGCTAATGCTAAGTTTAGAATTTTAAAAATGCATCTACTTCCAGTTATGTTGCTAAGCTCCGAAACATCCAAACGGACATTCGAAAAGTGATTTCCATTACTATAATACATACGAGTTTTTGATTTGACTTTGTTTTGAAACAAATTTTATAGGATCAGGGATTTTCCACTTCTGCGAAAGTTTTCGAACCGTGTTTAGACTTCGAATAATATCATACGATCCTTATATCTTCAACGGAAAAGGCTGTAAAATGTTTTTCTATTTAAATACGCCCCGAAGCGATAAAATCTAATTTGAATGCCTTATTTTTACATTCAATATAGGCACAACTTAATTAAAAATTAAATGTCACTTTTAAAATATAAAACGTTAATTAATTTTTGATGAGAAAGAAATTATGTTTTAATTTTGTTCATAATAAATTACTTTAAACTAGGCAACTTTGTACCGTAATTGATTATTTCTTAATGTTGTTTATTTTGTATTATACTATAGTACCTATAAACTATAAATTAAATTAGAACTATAGTTGATGTATAGGTATTTGTTGTGCTCGGATCTTTTACGATTATTAGGTACTTTTTATTTTGTTCTTAAGTGTTATGAAAATGATTATTAGCAGAATTGTTCGCACAGAATTTATTCGGCAAATAAATTTAATGACCAGTAACATGGCCAGCTCTTAACCTACATTTTTATTTCTGCAATGGACGTTAAGGGAGAAATTGCGAGTTTTCTTATTGTTATAGTGATACTAAATTTATTCGATAGGTAATAGACGTTGTTTTATTTGAAGACAGTTGAATTTTTTCGCGAAAATTTATAATCGGTAATATTAAAAACGTATCTTATTAGAATTATTCTTCTACGTAGTTTAAACGTCTAATAACTTAGCGTCGTCCATATTATGAAGTACAGATTGTTCTTTCAAAGTTGTGGTAATAGGCCAATAATAAACTTGGAGCAATTAATAAACACCATATATTTCAACCCCGTTTAAAGTTATCTTCCTGTGGTAAATTTTTTTTAAAAAGTGAAACAAATTAACAATTGCAAAGTAAAATACAACATTTAAAACAAAATTTTAGTGAATTTAATGTACATTAAAATATAAAATAATTAATTTCCATAGGAACCCATTGGCGGTCCCATTGTGAAACTTAGCAATAATCATAGTCATGTTGCATATCACAGTAAAGCCCGTTAAAAACATGAGAGAATGACACCCAATTGAGCTTTCGCGTGGTTTAATCCTTCCGAAGTTTGAATTGCTAAGTGTGGTATAAAATTTCGGGCATAAAGAGACGAAATAGGAAAACTAACATACTTAAGAAAAATGTAGTATGAAATGTGCGAAAAATGATAGTTTTAATTTCAGAGCTGTGCGATAAACCATAACTGAAATACGGCGTTTTCTGCAAATCTCTACAAACACGAACCTCTGGCGCACGTCATGAAACAGAAAACGACATTAAATATATTGATTTTAAACTATCAATAAGTATATATATATATATATATATATATATATATATATATATATATATATATATAGAGAGAGAGAGAGAGAGAGATCGTCAGCAGCAAAAAAATATATTTTTTTGAAATGGTCGAGCCAACTAAGTTGGTCCTCTTGGGAAGGATCGACTTTAAAATGATTAATAATCAAAAACGATAATTTTTAAAGGGTAAACATTTTAGCTCTTACTATGTATTAAAAACTCTATAAAACAAGTTTTACGAAAATCCATTCAATATAACTGGTTTCCGAGGTAACAACCTTAGGCAACAACAACCTTTGCACTATTTTGTTTCTTTTAGGATTATTCCAAAAGTATGAGACCAAAAAATTGAAAATGTCAAGCTTTCCGTCCTCTTGATTTCAATCAAGTGATTTTCTGTTAACCGAAAGTCAGTTTAAATCAGTCGAATATCTACGCCTAATATTGTCATGATATCGAATTTTTAAACGGTCAACGAGAAGATGGAACTTAAGTGACGGAAATTTAAACTACGCGATGTTGAAAATTCCGGAACTTGTGTTAGTCGCGTATGACGGATAACTGCGGTAGAATAGGCTGATAAATTATTTGCACGAATATGTTTAAATGGCAAATATTTCGCGTGCTAATTTCGAATTAGGGCATTCTTAATCATAGTGGTTTTGGAACGCTGTTCGCTGTAGGTCAGGGATATTATAATAACTAAATTTACTAACGATAAGTAATTGTTAAGTATTAAATTTAATGTAGATGTATATATAAACAATCCAATGAAATAAATAAATATTAGTAGATAGATACCTACTGTCTAGTTTTCAACGTCGACTGCCCGTTGCCAAGACACCAGGAGATAAATAAATAAATTAATTACGACAATTTTTTTGTAAAAACGTCAAACAATAAATATATATTTTTTGAGTTTAGCGGAACCCTTTTCCGTCTTTAAAAGAGCAACCCTTCGTTGCACGATCGCACACAACACCTACCTATTTATTGTAAATTAATTACCTAATTAATTTGTTCATCAGCTAGGTATTAAACAAGAGAAATTAATGATTATAAATAATATTGGATTACATTGGCAACTTATTTACCAATAAGTGTTTAAGTAGAGTTGTTGTAAAAGGTGTCGTTAAGGAACAGAAAATTGGCGTGTTTTCTTTCCGAAGAAGAACGTAGTTTCCCCTTTCCGGGTTGTTTGTGTAAAAAGTTAAAATTCCATCTATATTGAATGTAGGTATTTACTGTAGGTATTGATTTACGTCAGCGAGTTAGTTATATAGTTTCTTATTAATTGTATTTAGGAACAAATGACGTGAAATTGCCGCTTTTATAAAATGAAAATAACGAAACAACGTTACTGTTTAAACGCAAACATTTATGTAGTTTCGTATTCGATATAAAATCAATAGCTGTGAAGGACACCATGGACCAATAGTTGTCAACGGCATGTAGTTACAACCTTTTTATACCAATTTTATTAGGAATGTACAATTGCATTTAAAATAGAATTGTTACGTAAACTTATTTAATCGATTATATTAAACTCGGAAATTAATCTAAATTAAGCCTCTATTATAGTGAGTTTGAATAAAGATAAAAAAGCGTTTAGGGGGTGATTTTTGATAGATATCATCCATTAGAATGCACGTACTATATCTATATCTACACATAATACATACTCGAAGTAGGCATTTTATTGAAATATTTTCATTAGCGTAGGTTTTCCGCAAAGAAATGTATAATTATCATCACCCTGGAAAGAATGAATAGGTAAAACGTAAAAAAAAAAAGTTTAATCGTCACTCATTAATATATAGCTTGCGGACTAGGTACATTTTACAAAAATTCTTATAATTAAACTCGATCTTTGATTCAGCACTGCGACTTTTATTAATAAAAAGACTAAACAGCGCAATCTCAGTTAAAATTGGTCAATAAATCCCAGTGGAAGAAAACTATTCATTTTATGGCTAAGCAAAATTAAATTGGATTAACTACTCGAAAAGCGTTATCATCTTTCTCTTTGAACGGCACGCACAAATTCAATTTCCAAGCGGACCATCGTGCAATTGTTTTTGTATAATTTAATTACTTAAATTTCGTCACCCATTTTCTCGATTACTTTTCTTATTCGATACAGATCCTACATTGATGCATTGAAATTGCGACATTGCAACATTCCAGTTACCTACTTACTTCGATTTCCACAACTGAAAAATCAATACTATTCTTTAAATAGAACAGATAGATAATTAAATTGCAAAAAACATAGAATTTAAAAATAACCGAGCGTTTGTAGTAAAAATACCGAGTTAATTAACTCCCAAAAGAAGAACGTGACAGAATACTAAACATTGCATGTCATCATTAATTATGTGATTTTGTTAATGCAGGTATAATACCGGCTCAAAATTAACGGCAATAATTTGTGTAGCTACGTTAATTCTATGTTTCATGTAGAATAATAAATTACGGTATAGGTATAATACCTGTATAATGTCAACGGCAAAATGTAATTTAATTATTTTTGTTTTTTAAATCAAATTTTAAATATTTAAAGTATTTTATTAACTTATCGTATTTTGTTATACCTAATACTGATTAAGTTCCAAAAAGTAAGTAATAAACTTTTTAATTTTTATTTATTTAAGAACTGCTACAAAATCGAAGTTAAGATTTACGCAGATTTATTTCCTCTCGTCATTAACCGGTAAATCGTCAAGTTGGCCAATTCTAGTAATAATAAAATAACATATCTCCACTATTAACATTTTAAATTGTCTGTAGATGTGTGCACGGCCGCAACAATAAAATTTCACACAAAAGTACACACGAGCCATATGCCAAATTTCACGAAAATTTATTCTAAACACGTAACCAGCCACACAGTAAATATTTGCGATAAAATGTTTTAACTTCCGAACAAAAATTAGTGGGCTTTAAGGGACGCTTAAAATATAATTAAATTGCCCACATAATTTTAAGTGCCACTTATATTTTATCGTGTGTTTACCTAAACTTCGAAACGGTCTTTAGGTAAAATACCCAAGTTGTTAAAATTTATACGGTTTCTTAAATTTAATTTGAAGCATTAGGTATTTAGTTTATTTATTTATTTATTTTTAAAACAATAACGAGACAGGATTATATTTTAATCTTTACGATTTTTATTTTGTTCTGAAAAATGCAAAGAACGCAAGTATTTTAATAACGGCTTTACGATATTTAATTATTTAAAATATATTTTTGTTTCGATTAAAACACGAACGTTTCAAAAACGATGCTTTAATTTTTATAATTTGATAGCTTTCTATTTAATAGTGAAGAACATTACTTAATCATATTATGTTTGTTTTAGAAAACACGAGCTTCTACATTAAACAATTTATTTTTTTGAATTTATAAAAGAAAAATTAAAAAACATTTGGATGAAAGCCTCTTATAGTTCAGGTTCTAATGTAAAAATAATGTTGAATTCTGCACTTTGGGATACAAGCATGAAATAAGGGAATATTCTATACCGTTTACCGACCAAAATAAACGCCAAACCCCTTTTGAAATTACCATTTAATTAAAAATATACTTCTTTTAATACTCAGGGGGCGTTATTATACAAAGTGTCTAGTAAATGATAAGAAATCTTCAAGGGACGCGTAGAACACGTCAAAATACCTAAAACATTTTTCCTACGACGTTCCCCTGCTGAGATATTCACCTTCAAAATTGAAATGAAATAATTAATTTAAGTAAATAACACTTTCACTTTTTATTAAAATTTATTATATATTTTAAAACAATTTTATAGATTTTTTCTTTCTAATCACTTTCTTTTTAGGGATTTAATTTCAAAAAAATTTAACTTCAATGTCGAATTTCCTAAACATTTTAGAATAAAAAAGGTACATAAAGATCTATTTTTACAGAAAATGAGTCATAATCGAGAAAATCGTGCTTAACGAGTATCAGGAAATAATTGCTACGCACGCCGTGTACTTAAGTGGAGGTAATTTTGAATTAGGTAGCATTTATTGCGAATTAAAATATTCGTTAAATCAAATTATTTGTTGATCTATGTATACACAATAGTCAGTGCATTTTTTTTTTGATTGACCCCTAAAGAGATAAATATCCAGATTATTTGATATCTAACAAACATTGTTATTCGGTTTCTTGAGAGCATCAATTAGGTCCCATTGTATAATGAATGGTTGGCATAGTTCTTTGGACTTATATGAAAAATTATACAACCCATATTATAAACAAAAAAAAACTCTAATTTCTCCACAAGTACGTACAAAATATTTAATTGATCGACCCTCACTTTCAACGTCGAATTCACACTATTTTAACATAGAATTTACGACACGGTTCAGTTCTTCATTCGAAATGCATCAATAAAAATTTAATCGATTCTGTATTTATTGTGCGCGTTATTCTTGGAGTAATGATGGCATTTTTTTCGAAAAGGTTCTCGATTAGCTGAGGTCCGGCCTTAACTGTAATTTCCCGACTGGATTTTCTTTCTTTATGGTAAAAAGTGATAGGATGATTCGTCAAATAGTTTGGTTTGATGTTCACTTTTCGACATTTCGACTGTTCAACAACACTCAAACAACTAATAAATGGTTCTACATAAATTTCAAAAGATTTATCAAGATCAAAAAAGATCAGATTACTACAGAATTTAATGAAAGATTTAGGCGAAAAAAAAAAGATATTTAACGATATTGACGGTAACAGAGATATTAAAAAATGCCGTTTCCCTCGAAAATATTTAAGATTCACGAAATTTTAAGGTGACGCAAGACTTTTTAACACCACCGTATCTCTTTAAAAAATTCATTTCGACCTAAATTTTAAATTACATCAGTGTATTTTCTTCGAAAGTTTTAACAACTAAAGTAATTCAAATTAAAATATGCAAATCTAAAATATTATGCTAAAAAGAATTAGGTAGGTAACCCTAGAGAATGAAAATGTATTGAGCTTTCGGGTAATCCGGGATCAACGCTTTTAAAAGCATTTACTTACTACAAAAAAATTTACATTCTTTTATAACGTTATTTGAGCGAAATAAACCAGGTATCGCGATTGTTTTACTTTCACCCAACGAACATTTTTTTCGTAGAGTTTCACCACCTGCGTTATTAGCACACAACTGGCTTACATTTAATAAATCATATCCGAAACAACGGAGCATGTAACGTTAATAGTTCCTGTTGCGGTGAATGACAGATTCGGGATACCTACCAATTCGTGGAATGTCAGAAAAAAAATACATTTTTTTTTATTTCAGAACATTATCGCTGTCTATAATGTTCGCGAAGTCTTTTATTCGTTCACGGTAACGAAGCTTTATATTTACCGTTTCAAGATTAAAAGAATATTTATTTAGCTGCCGCTAAAAAGTGCCTTACGTTGCAAATTTTTTTTTAATTAAAATTTTTAGTGGAAAACGTTTCTCTTGTCGCTTAAATTATAGGTATTACTAATAATTTAAAGATTTTATTCCGTATTAAATCTCTCTGTAGTATATTCAGACGTAAAAGATTCGGGATTGAAATATAAAATTGAGAAATTTTATGTCGATATCAAACGTTACTTTCTAAAATGATGTATCACGGTCTATATTTGCGAGATTTTAAAGAAAATGGCAGTTGTTGGAACTGATGCGGAAACAAATCTACAATACAGTAACAAAGCATAACTGCGAATAGCTAACAATAAGTAAACAGTTACCGAGAAAGTTAGGACGTCGCGACGCTCTCCCACGACGCCAATTTTTCATAACTTGTAAATCGTCGAATTGTACATGTCAATTTTCAAAGTACGTTATAGAATTGCTTTTTTCTGGCTTTTATTTAACTGCCTACACGATATTTTTCTATTTAAGATCCAATGTAATCTGTGTAATGTCATGTAATCTAATACAATAATAAATATAAATTATACGACTTTAAATTGGAAAAGTCTTACAATAATAAAAACAACTTTCAATTATGGGAGATTCTAAAATTATAACAGAAATGTGGATGTTCTATTTAGAGTATGGTACTTATTTGTAAGTTATTTTTGGTAAAACTAGAAGTGTTAGAAGATACTGTACTTTTACACTATGAATAATTACATGTGTTAAATATTTACTGTATACCTATGTTGATACTTATGTATTTTAAATATTAAATAAAAATGACACTTAAAAATTAAATAAAAACTTTCGAAAGAAACAATTACGCTTATCTTGAAAACGGTTGTTTTGCGGACCCATGTTTACTGTGACTTTTTAATAGTTTTTGATCGCCTTTAAAATATTTAACCCTTATGTTTTTTAATACCCCGTGTACCTAAGCGAAAATAAATCATAATTAACGAAAAACCGAGCTTGTATAAAAACAATGTGACCCAGCAGTCCTTACCAAATTCATCAAAAATAGATAAAATCGAAATAAAACGTCCACACCATGCGAACATCTAGCCCACCAATAGCTCTTCAGAAACCGGTCAACAGCGTGCTCGTTTAGTCTAGACCCAACCTAATAGATACCAACAGTCAGCAGTCTAAAACTCTAGGGTAAACGAATTATATATATGTTCGACCACCGAAACCATGGACTATGATCATTAATAAACAAACTGTAAAAATGTGTAGAAAGCCGTGTATTACATCTACTTTTAATTACCATACACTAGTGTGTTTAGTAATAAAATAGGTAATTTGACTAATAAAAGCAACATAGGGTGTTTTCCGATTTTTCGATTAGACCAATACCTTTCTAATTATCGCTATTTTAACAATTTCACCCGTAGTGTTTATTTTCAATTTTAAATGTATAAATCGTAACGATGCGTAACTCGGTTCGAGCAATGCAACAACATACTGAACTATGATTAGCAGCAAAGTGGTGAATATTTTTGAACAAATGTGGTAGGTACCTAATAATTTTTCATAAATTTAACATGTAGATACATATTTGCTTCTAAACATTTGTTATCGATTGATTTTAATCGCTTGATTCGTACATTTAAAATTAAAAATAAATATCGCGTGTTTTCAATTTTTTTTTAATCATTATAAGTAGAAAACGTATTGGTCCGATCGAAAAATCGTAAAGGAACTTTTGATTCGTCTTCCGCGAATTTCCGAACACCCTGTATAGGAAACTCATCACGTCAAATTAACATCAAAATATTTTAAATTACACCAAACTGAAAATCATAAATTAAGCATAATAACGGAGTAGTCATGTGCATGTTAATAAGTAGTAAATCATTTTAACGTTTTTATATCTAGTAATTACAAGAAAGTCTTTTAACCGTCCGATTTATTACGTATTTTACTCTTGTGTAGCCGTCTCGATGAAAATTACAAACGTGCTTCATTTTTTTTTGTACCGCCACTAATAAACGAAATGATCGAGTAAATCTTTTCTTTGATCATCTTAATTAACACCAATTCACGGGTTACGGTTTTTACACGTCGTTCGCAACTCCACGTCCAAATACGTAAAAAAAGAGAGATAAGAAAAGGCAATATACATTTTCGTCTGGAAGATATATAAAAGTTTTCGGTTTAATGCCTATGCTTAATCAACCGTGTTGTGGATAAAACAACGTCGAGCTGTTACGCGATATTACGTGAAACTCGTTTTTTAGGGTTTGTACTTAATCGATTATAATTTCTCAGTTACGTGATTATAAATAATCAATCCGTCACGCAGTACGGACAGTAACTTTTACAGAAAGTTTAGACAAGAACTGAATTTGTACTCATTTACAATTCATTGTCCCATTAATAAAGAACTTAAACTTGATGACGTAAAGTTTTCCCGACTAACCCGGTAAACTCGATAGTCGAACACCTACTTTTAGTTATCTGATGTGTGAAACGCGAAGAGCACGCGATTATGAAGCTTTCTTTTAGGACATAAAATAGGTTAAGTGTTAATATTTAAAGAGGCGAACGATGCTGTTTTCCTAATCTTTACATTTTTGAGAATAAGAAATTATTTTTGGTTAAATTTATTAATAAATACCTACATATATAAAACGTCAGTTATGAACACTTTATCGTGCACCCGAGTCAAAATAAAACGGGAACAATTTAGTGTAGGTATTATTTGCAAGACCAACGCACATAGGTAAATACCTAAATACGTTTCTACAAAGGTTTATACAATAATGGATTAAAACGTTGAAACTGAAATCTCGGTTAACGCCACGAGAAAACTTAATCCGTGTTGGAAGCGTACAAACAATAGTAGTTAAATTCAAAAGTACGATTTATTATCTTTGTACAATTCTGTGCCACAAAATAGGCGATTTTTGTCCGAATCCGCCTGGATAAAACGCTAAACGAAATCAAAAGCAAAGCTTTCCGAACTGTAGGTATAACTCGATTTCGACTCGACAAATTAAATTTCATTGCTCCATCCGTGAGATGTACTGAACGTGTGGAGTTGTAAAAGCATTAGGCACTTTGTAACGTCATGGGACGTCTAATATTGTTAATAATGTAAATAAGCTTTAACACGATATCGTTAATTTATTTCTAACTCCGGTATTTCGTAGAGAGTACATGTAAGTAAATATTTAATATACAGAAAATTCGTTTCAAGAAAACAATGAAAAATAATTTATTTTTCATTTAGAGTAAATTATACTGTCGAGGGGGTAGATATGAAACTTTAATATAAATGCCTATCCACTTTAATTTCGAAATGACTCAATTTATTGCTATTTTCGTCTACCTAACTGTGAAAGAATTCAGAAAAATAAGTGGTAGATAGGTAGGTAGGTAGGTAGGTCGATGACATTTACCTATAAAGTTATTGGCTTGTTAGGTAATCTTGAAAATATGACAGTTCGTATAATATATTTTTTGAATGCGAATAATTCGACACGTGATAGGTTAGCTTTTTAAGAGACAACGAATATCTGTCAAAATTTACAAATGATTACTAGTTCAGTAGCAGAGTCAATTTACCCTGCAAAATTATAATGACGAATGACGAGCGCTCGGACCCTGAAATTACGTACAGGGGATGGACAAAATAATGTGAACACCATACTAAATATTACATATTTGTTTATGTTGGGCCCCCTGCCAAGGTATGGACAGTGCGGCGTGTATATGTGGCGCACTTGACGTAGTAACTACTCGCTTTGTTCTACGATGGTGTTAACAATCAGACGGTGAAATGGGCAGCGACCTGTCAGACTTCGAAAGAGGACAAATCGTGGATGCTCGGTTAGCAGGAGCATCTGTGACGAAAACGGCTGAACTGTTTAACGTTTCACGAGCGACAGTATCCACCGTGACGACAGCCTACACAAAACATAGCAAAACAACATCTGCGAAGAGAAGGAGTGGGCGCAAAACAATGTTAACAGACAGGGACCGTCGAATATTAAAAAGGATTGTGGCCAAGCAACGTAAAATTACGGCAGCAAAGATGACAGCAGAACTCAACAGTCACATGAACAATCTTGTTTCGACAAAAACGGTGCGGCGGGAGCTTCACAAAAATAACATTTATGGCAGGGCTGCAATTTCAAAACCTCTTATAACGGATGCCAAATGCAAAGCTGCGAAAGAAGTGGTGCCACGATCATAAAATTTGGACGATTGATGATTGGAAGAATGTAGTATGGTCTGATGAATCATCATTTGCATTGTTCCCTACAAACGACCGGGTTTATGTATGGAGAACTCTCCAAAGAAGCCTACGATCCGGACTGCTACTACCTGCAGTCAAGCACGGGGGGCGGCTCTGTGATGATTTGGGCGGCTATATCATGGTATTCTGCTGGACGGATTATTACCCTCAATGGCCGTATTACTGCGAATGAATATCCTCAATGATGAAGTTCTTACTATGATCAGTATATTGTTGCCAAACTCTGCCATATTCCAAGATGATAATGCGCCCATACACACAGCCAAAAAGTTCAGTCTTGGTTCGAGGAACATCAGAATATTATAAAGCATCTGCCCTGACCAGCACAATCGCCAGATCTCAACATCATTGAGCCGATATGGGGAGTTTTGGAGCAGATTTCCACCTCCATCATCATTGAGGCAATTGGCGGAGATGTTAGTGGAAGAATGGAACAACAGTCCGATGGATACTATCCGTACACTATATAAATCTATTCCGCGACGAATTACAGCTGTCTTAAAAGCAAACGGTGGCCCTACACATTATTAATTAACAAATATTGCACATTAGTCAGGTGTTCACATTATTTTGTCCACCCCCTGTATATGTACATATTTACAAAAAAATATGCGAATTCGTTTTTGGCGCCATTATTTCAATGTGACTGTCCGAACGACAACAATACCTAGCGGTAATCTAGAAATTCGAAACGAGCACCGCCAAATTTCTAAAAATCACAAATATAAAAACGATCGCCGTAATAAAATGGAGGAAATGAGCAAAAGATGAAAAACCCAACACAAGGAGATTTCCCGGCCGACCACTCAAAATACGACACGAAAGTTGGAATTTCACCTCAAGAGAGGCCGAATAAAACAGGGGAAAATCAAGATAAAGTCTTAAATAATAGAGGAAGAAGGAGAAGAAGATAAACATAAAAACTTTCGCAGAACTTCTCGCAGAGAAATTTACAACTTTTTAAACTTTATTCTAAGTCAGTACTATAAAACCAGTAGTGAATGAATATTGTTGAAAAACAAAATTTGAAGTCAGTCAATTGCAATGGTCTGTAACGATTAACGAAATTTGAGAATATCGAATCCATTTCATTTCATAAACACTATAAACAGATAAGTCATTTTTTTTTATTTGTTACATTTGCGGCCTGACAGCTTCTCATGCAAAAAATATATTAGAAAGATGTTTATAGTAGGTAAGCAAATAAAATAAGAAACAACTTTCATTTTAAACTTTTTTCAATTTAACCAACACATAAAAAGTTTTGAAAAAACTTAAAAAAAAACGAAAACTCGTCATTGTCGTTTTTGTTAAATAACAGGTCAACATTTATCAACATATCTACAGGGAATTTTTTTCCAATAATTCCTGAAAGATACTTTAAAGACATTTTATTAAAAAAAAAAGAAATCGAAAATCGAACGAGTGGTTTCTGTATTCTATAATATAGATACGGGTAGCGGCGGCCAGTTTCGTGGCACCATAATTTTTATCAATGGTCGCATTTTTTTGACCTCCTTACTTGAAAATGTATACGTTAAGTAGATTGTACCGATTTACTACGCTTGTATCGAAGGATGCAGTATAATTTCTCTATACCCTTTAATTTACAGAATAAGGGTAGACTTCCTAGCACTGGCACGAAACTATTAACCACAGAAAAATGATAACAGCATAAATTATAGGAGACCTTCTCTACTTTATTTTAACATATTTTTATCGTAAAATAAACCGAAAAGGGAGTTCTGTCGGAATAACTCGTTTTTGGCGTCGTTTTTCCAATATGGCGGTGCGGGCGAAAGTGCGCCAAGGTCGAAAACTTGGATTTTTATTGGGATCTCAATATCTAAAATATATCCAAAAATTAAAACTACCCGACCGTAATTTTTCAAGGTAGGGAAGCCCTTTTTTTATTCCCTACTATTGGACTGTACTATACCTATACTCTATTCACCGACCCCATGCAGTAGATATAAACAAAGGCAAGCGGAAAATGCGTGATTAAGGAGTCGCCTTTACACGATAACAACATGTTCCAGAGGGTCGAATTTCCTCATGATTCTAAACGGATATCAACTGCCTTATTTTAACTGGAACAACCTAATTTTTATTATTTATTTGTATTCCCGAAATAATTATACGACTTTTTGTTCTAATAAATAACGCCTCTAACGTTAGTGCATTTGGAATTATTTCAAGTTTTGTAAAAAAAAATTGACGGTTGTAGGCTATTACAAATAACTACATATCTAAGACATTTATGCTTGTACGGATTTAAAATTTTAGCTAAGTATTTTGAAAAGTATGCTGCATCGAATGCTGTATTATAAACTCAACAAAATAATTCTAAATCGATCGTCATCAACCTCTAGTATTATGAAGTATAGCTCATCCAAACCTATACGATGTTCACGTCATCAATACAAGGTTACTAGATTGTTTATTTGTAATTCGGTTTAAAGTTTGGAAAATGACATATTCTATAGATGATTTACTTGCGCACATATTAGATGGTATAAAGACAGATTACAGTTTATTAGAACTGTCAAAATACGAGGTACGAGGTGACAGCACTGAGTGAAACGTCATCATATAGTAACCTTGTATTGATGACGTAGATTGCATATAGGTTTGGATGAGCTATAGTAGTATTAATAAGTATTAGTATGAAGTTAGATTATTAAGAAACAATCAATTCCTTTATTTTTATTTATTTATTCCACCTTTGGCAGCCAATTCGATTCGAAAATGTCTAGGGAGTTAATACATGTTCAAAATAACTTTAAAACGGCGACATTTAGTTATAGGAAAATAAATACATACTGCCCCTAATTTCGAACGTACATACAATGCAATAGAATTGTAAAAAATCTAAGTTGCTATTTTAAATTACTAAGATATTGATATTTTCCAGATAACAAGTTTGGAATTTTTTCTGAAAATCCGGTATTATTTTGTTTGCATAACATTTTTTTTTACAAAACATGAATTAATTCCAAAATGGCTAATGTTACAAGCAATGTTTGTTAGAACAAAAAGTCGTATAATTGTCTCAGGAACACAAATCAATAATAAAAATTACTATGTTCCATTTAAAATAAGAAAGTTAATATCCGTTTCTGGTGTAAACGGAAGAAGCGGAAATTTAAAATTATTTTAAATCGAAAGGACGTAACTGTAATAGTTACCATCGCTTCCAAAATTTGCAAATCGCAACTCTTGTTTCTTTTTTATATTCTTCTAACCAAAACTCGTCGTAACGTACTCTGTACAAAATTATTTAATTTGATTTTTTAAAAGAAACGCAATTTCGACAACTATTTCGTAAGAAATTAGAAATTTCGTTAGAAATTAGTTATACAAAAACAATTACACATGTAGGTACCTAAGTACTAGTTTACTAAACGTTATCCAACTTTCTATAGTACAGTAGCGCACTAAAAATTGGGACAATTGTTGGAAATTGTTTATTAATCGAACAAGGAACAAATATCTTACAACAATGCTATAATCTTATTTATTAACACTAAGTGTTCCGCGAACAGCTGCTTAATAAATTTTCTTGCGGTTGCTGTATAGCAACCTCTTGAAATGTTCTTCGTCGAATTCCCAGACATTCATTTTACTTAGCGTTAATCCAAATTTTTAGTGCGCATACTTACAAACGTAAGTGGGTAATGCTTTTTATTTATTTTTTCTTTTAACGTTCAATAAAATAAATTGCTGACACAAATCCATTGACCATGAATAAACACGCTGTTATTTAATGTAGTTCTTTCACATGATCCATTATTGTTCAACATTTAATTATGTTGCATCATAAGATTGCTAATAATTATTATAAAGTGTTACCGCTACGGTGCTATTAATATTTAAGTTTATTTATTGATAGAAGAGATTATAATATACGTATGTTCTGCATGAATATTTGAAGAAAAGTTATTAAAACCGGTAAAATATTACTATTTTCCAATCGAATCAACAGTAGGTATTTAATATTTATAGAAAAGGAAATCATCTGGAACGCTTACTAAAGCAATCAAAGAGATAAATATACGTACATGTTATCAATAAAACTTTGTATTGTTACAGTGCGTAATAATGGATTGTAGCCTTTCTTCGCCATGTCGTATGTGTGTAGGTAAATCATCGGTAGAATATGCTGACGTTCAAAACCTTAATCTGAATATTACAAATATACAATTTAGTAATTTTTTGTGCATGACGTGCTTTGGAACCTATCGCGAATATCAGTCAAATCTTTAAAAAATCAAAATATGTAATAAAATGTGCATAAACGTCAGGAGCAATAAATTTTGAACAAACAGTATAAGGTTTAATGATAAATCTAAATAAATTCTAATTTAGACATAATAGTGTAGCCACGCTGTAATAGGGAGAATTTTGTATACGTATTATTAACGTAATAATAGAGTAAATTAATTTATATACCTATAGTACATTTATCATTTATAATATTATATATTCATTTTATTTTTTTATTTTATTTTTATTTTATTCATTTCATTTCGTTTATACGTATGTAGTCGTAGGTGAATGTATTTTAGTTATATCGATACATTAATTTGAGCTACATACATATTGGACTATTTTAATATCGATAGACCTGTTATATTTTTAATCGTCACTGGTTTCTTCGTTAAAACGGTTTCATAGGGAATATATAATGCACATTTATTCTCTACGGTTTTGTCGTAATCGAAAGTATTCGGGAATCCTTCTTAGTCGGCGCGTTTAGTACCCCACGATTTATATTGGATATTGTCAGTCGTGTCACACCCTTGTCTTTTCAACATGATTCGCATCTTGAAAAAGAGAAGCTAAATTTAGTAGGTAAATAAGGAGTTCACTTTTTATTCAGAAAACTATCGAACAGTAATAAGAGCAGTGTACGTTCAATTTACAACATCACAGTAGAACTAAAAATTGACTGTACGAATTGTCCTAGTAGTATCAAAAAATGCAACAAGAATCGAGTTGATATTCCTCTTTCATCCGTAAATCCAACTTTCATCACCAATACTGATTTTGATCTACTTCTTGTTGTTAATTTGTTTTTGGTTGTTAGTCCGGAGTTTCGGCAAAAAACGTAATAGCAATCAGCAGCATATTGTGAACGTTTAATAAAAATATACGTTGGTAAAGTTATAACAGTGTATATGTATTAGCAGAACTGTTGCACAACCTTGTTTAAGCCAGTAATTGCTTATTTAAATAATTTGACGGATAAATCTCGACTGTAGTTCATTTTACGAAAAGTGGGCCAAGAGTAGGTATGCATTTTATCCTAAAATGTTTGGGGAATCCGACAATAAAGTTAAATTTTTTTTTAAATTAATTTCTTAAGGGTAGTCTCTACCCCTTGCTCCCCCTGAAATCGTATCTATCAAAAATATATGAAATTGTTTCGAAATACTTTATTTATTAGGAATGTGAAACAAGCGTGATTAAATTTTAATAAAAAGTGAAAGTGTAGTTAAACAAATTAATTTTTTCATTTCAACTTTGAGAATGAACATTTCAGCAGGCGAACGTCGTAGGAAAAAGTTTGTAGAAACTTAAATTTTATTTTGACGTGTTCTTTACGTCCTCGAAAGATTTTTCATCATTTCCTAGACACCCCGTATTATAACGCACCCCAAGTATTAAAATAGGGTTATTTTGAATTAGACTATTAGAATTGAACTTTTAAACGTTAAAGAATTATTCTAAAAATACGCTTACACGCAAAATTATAAAATATCCAATGTAAATAAGCGCGTAAAAATTATTAACGTATATTCATTAGGTAATTTAAATTAACTTCGATGTTTTAAAATGATTAAAACTAGGAATGATAACAATCGTATCAAAATATACATTATTCAGCTATGTTATTATTTCTTCTATATCAGATCTAATTAATTTTGATTTAATTTACTGCACTGTACTATTTTAATTTATATTCATCATGTAGCCCATTAGCATGACTCTTATGTCATTTTCGAAATGTGTTTTTAAGTAAACTTTATTTCCCAGTAGTAAATTATCTATCATACACGTAATACCTGTACATTATGAAATTTCACGTTTTTTAATTAGCTACAAGATTTAAATGTGCCAATGTTACAATAATTTTCTTAATTATCCCTAAATAGTATTATTTGCCATATAAAAATAAAACGTTTGGATAAATTCTTAAAATGTCACCGTAACCTTTAAGCAGCGTCTTCACGGTAAAACAGATTTATAAAACAAATTTCATAAAACTACTTTTACCGTGAAAACACCTATCGAAATATAAACAAATCTTGAAAAACTCCTTGTTTGGGTGTTTGTTAAACATGTTTTATGTGTAGATAAAACTTGTCATGAAAACGTTTGCCCAAATTCAACTTTTAAAAATTTGTTTTATATACATTGTGGGGGAATTTTGTGACAAGTTTTATAGTGAAGACGATTAGTAACGCTTTGCTTTAATTTCTATGAAAATTCGCTAAAAATCTGTTAAAAAAAACAGATATAATCACGTGATATTGCAGTTGTTTTTCATAAATTGTTCCATTTAGATCGTTCGCAACCTGCGTTAGTAGATAGATGTCAATGTGTGCTCGTAAATAATCATTTTATTGAAGGATAATAATTGTATTTTGTTAAATCAAATTACATTTACAAAAAAAAATCAGTAATAAAGGTGTCTATGTACTGGAACGCAGAAAACACAACAATCTTAACTGACTACAGAGGGCCTTCTGACCTAGATGGTCAGCCTTTCGACTAGCCTTCTAGCGCACTCAGAACTGCGGGTTCGAATCCCGCTGCAACCACGGACGTATGTGATCGCTAATACAAACAAAATCTAGAAAGCCACACCAAAAATTAAACTAGCTATTAATTCGGTAGCCCAAAGGCAATAAAAAACTGACTATAAAGAACATTCCTGTTTAGTATGGACCCGTTACGTGAAAAATGCAAGTTGTCAATTATCAAAGTACAAACTTAAATTTCAAAAGAAGACAGCACTTTCGCGTCAAACAAATTTCATGTTTCACAAAACATGTTTTATCTATCGTCCACACGGGAAAACAATTTTTTTTTGACAAGTTTGTTAAACGAGGTTAATCAACGCGTTTTATCGTGAAGACGCTGTTTTATGGAAAATTAATTTATTTGAGACAGTTATATCTATGTTTACTGTCGCGTTACTGTGACTAGAAATTACAAAAAGACAGAATAACACATTTTGATTATTTAGCATATAAATAAATTTATATAAAGGTAGCATATATAAAAGTGAATAAATTTGGAACATAAATATAAATTCTAATTTATTGACGTGCAGAGACAAAACGGTCGACTTCCGGTTTCGACGTAAGTGACATCAAATTTGATTTTTAAAATGAAACATCCTGCATATCTTAATAATTTCGGAATCTACGGACCAAATTCTATCTGTTTATACGTTGTCACGTTTTCTTTTTTCTCAAAACTGATTTCAAAATTTTTAATTTTATTTTTCAACATAGAAGGCCGTGGCTGCGTTGCAATAATCGTTCCATCTCGACTCTTGTTATCCACCCAAATAATAATTCTTTGTAGAAAGTTACTATTAAGTGTTTGTACGCTCGAAATTTTTAAAAATCTGATTTTTTAATAAAAAGTTACTGTTTTAAAATGGAATGTGAATGAGCCACTCACATCATTAGACAGAAGATTTTATATATTTGTGACACGTCTATAGTTTTATTTTCATTCAACAAAAATAGATAGGTAGATGTATTCTTTATTACCTGAATGTATTTGTGGTTTTACTTAATTGAATTACAAACATAGCAGGCCTGGAAATGAAGAAATAAAAGAATACCTACAGTCCTCGTGCGCCTACGTCAAGACAGAACAATTTTATTATATTGCAGTCGAGGCCTTCTGTGTTGAAAAACAAAATGAATATTTTTGAAGTTGGTTTTGAGGAAAACGAAAATTTGGCAACATAGTTATATTGAATTTGGTCCGTAGATTCTAAAAATAGTAAAATACGCGGGGGTGTTCCATTTCATAAATCAAATTTGTGCGTCGATAAATTGAAAATTATATCTTATATATGCCCGTTCCAAATTTCAAAACAATCGGTTTATAAAGGAAGGAGTTGTAAACTTGGTCCCGGATTTCGTAGTCACCCGGTAATATCCATTATGTACGTATATTTAAATAGGTAGGAACACTTTTTACGGAGCACATTATCAGTTTAAAGTTGGAATTAAAAAATATACAATAAAAATGACAACATAAAAAAATCAGTAATCATTAAAACCGTAAGGTTAACAGTTAGTATAACGTGACGCCGACGCCGACGCGACGCGACGTGCTAATATACGTAGGTATCTAAACATTATTCCCAGTGGATAACATTAGTCGTAAAGGTTAAACATTTTAAACGCTATTTTTATAATTTTAGTATTAAAAAAATACAAATTTACCCTGACGCTAACATAAACCTAACAAAGCGACGCGACGCCGACACGTCGGTGTTTTATTGTATTATTATAACGGCGAAGATAAACGTTGCAATAACTGCAAACAAAGCTTGCTGAGGTAAGATGAAATATGTAAAAAAAAAACATCAGAAATGTCGTTGGTAGTGTTATATGTACCTATTTACCCCATGCGAAAAAAGCCTTACTTTTTGAACAAAGAAAAGCGGAAAATTGTATTTTTCGAATAGAAAGCGCATTTCCCTTAAGTGGAATATGGGAAACCACGTATTATAAAATGTCGAGCAAAATAGGTTGCAAGCCAACCGTAAACGCAGGTAATAATAGTTACCCGCTTCAGAAATAATTCATTTTTTCAACTCAATTTCAACAAAAAGCGCAAGTGAAAAAGCAACGTTACAATTACGAAAATTTTGCAATTATTGTTTAAAGCGGTTTGCTAAATACAGAATCAAAATGTTTTGTTGAACATTGAGCGCCATGTAAATTGATGCCGTTTCAGATTTATGTTGCATGTAATCGTAGTTTCACAGTAGCTCGTGGTGCATACGAATTTCGTTAAACATCTCAAAAGGGTAGAAAGGAGTACTTACGATAAGCCTTAGAATATGTAGATAATAAAGGAGAATCTTGAAATTCGGGGAAGTTTTTTTCTCTTTTTTTTTTGATTCGAGAGCAAGCGCTCGCTGGATAAGAATTTTAAAATTATTTCAAAACTAAAAATATGTTTTCCGACTATGAAAATTGCATAATTTCAGACCAATAATTGTTACCGAAAGTTGACCATTACAAACAAATAGGCCGACCGCGCGTAAAGAAACTCGTTAGCCAATCGAAAACGTTGTGGCCCGTGTGCAATCATTGCACACGCTGCTCGGACTCCTCGATCGAAAGCCTTCCTAGCCTGCCATACGATGTCTTTACGCACAAATTAGGTGGTTTATTACAAATTACGCAGGTTTATTACAAATTATTGTAAATAATAGTCGTTTTTAAATAAAAATGGTATAGTGCTGAAAGGACATTTCGCGCGCGCCCGGAACTATATCGTACTCGTGTAAAATATCCATCTTTCAGCACTAGTTATATTATTATATTATATTATTCCGATATTTTCAATTATTAATTAATTAATGTTCATGTCTAAAAATATCACGAACCTTTCAATTATACTTTTAAAAACTTCCAATCGGTTTCACAATTTTAGCATCGTCAGAGAGGGGGGGAGTTGTCAGATAACCCCCTTATATCACCAAATAAGTGCAAGTAAAATTAAAAACGTTTTGCGTCGATACTTAATCTGAATTTTTATTCATTATAAGTAGGGGGACTATATTTACATTTGAACATTATTGTAGACTTGTCTAAACTTCTACAATGAGATTATATTGATATGGGTTTGTTTGTTGTGTTGTGTGTTAGTACTTTGTAAACAGCTTAATTTAATTATCTTTTATGTACGTGTAACACCAGAAGAACCGTTCATAAATTAATGAATAGGTACTGTACTGGAAGTAATTCGACGTGTAATTGTTAACTAAGACGGGTCTATTTTTGTACATACTTAGCAGTACCTATAAAACTTGAATTTTATACGGTTTATCGTATAAGTTAAATATCTTGAAAACGGTTACAAAGTTATTACGAAGATTATTTTCCCATAAATAAATTAAGATGCATGTTTACAAGAGATTTTGACAAATTATAAGCATTTTTATGAAATTTATATTATGACTATTGAGAAGTTTCTAAAACACATAATTTACCTAGATATAAGTGCGGATAATTGCATCATCATGACATAGCGAGTTTTGTGTCATTAAATTGCTTTTTAACTATTTGGCAATAAATCTAGGTTTAGAAAATTAGTAAATTTTCAAAAACACTCTTAAACTTTTTTAATTTTCAGTCAAATTTGATAAACCATCAAAAAGTGTGATCCGCTTGTTAAAAAAAAAAAACGTAGGTACACTATGTTTAATTTTTATAGTATTTACTTATAATAAACATACAACAATATAATTACCTTGTAAAAGTAAAACTGTTTAGTCAGCATGACCGATATTATATCTAACAATAAGTAAGTAATTTAGTAATTGTAAATTAGTCTTATTTTGGAAATCAAAAATAGTTCAATTTTGTACCATTAAACTTGGGATGGTCCTTTTGAATTTAAACCCGAGATATTAACTTTAAATGTTAATTAATTTGATTTTCTGATTTTAACGCATTAATTTCCGTGTTAGTTAAATATAATTCTCCCTGCTTCTCATCGTGTCTAGAGCTCTACGAATTGTGATTAATTTGGTGTTGTTTGACTTCACGGATTCGTGGATTCTGTATTGGTAAATAATAATTTACATTAATCCGCTTCTATACGAGTATCTGAGACACTCAAAGACGTATCCAATTAACGTATGCCAAGGAAATGTTTTTTGGATCAAAAGTATCGTTTTTTAAAAATTTTAACTAGTTGTGAAATTTATTTTTAAATACCTATAAGTAAAAATGAGACTCATTATTTGTCGTTTGGAACGATGGAAAATTTAATTCCTTGGTGCCTTTTCAATAAACACTAGACAACTATAAATATTTAACATATGATGTATTAAGAATAACAATTTTTTTCTCTTTTCTTATGCCTTAATTACTTGGGTATAAAAATAATATTAAAATTTTGTGTCGCAGGTATATAATTGAATTATTTTTAAATCTAAAGAATTCGAATTTATCTGTCTCTCATAATAATGAAATTTATGAAATTGATAGCCCGTAAATTTTATTTGCAAAACGCCTTATTTAAGGCATAGTAAATTTCGATCTTCGAAGGCAGAATAAATTACCTAATATCGTAATTTAATTATTTTATTGACAGTAAATAAAATTTAATTTAATTAGTCGAATTTTGCGTTAAGTTGCCCGTGATTTCTGTATATAATTTGATGATAAATTGTCGCACATAATAAGCACATTTTATGACATTGTGGGAAAAACTAAAACATTACGCACACCTACATTTTCCAGGAACGTCGTCGGCAAGTACGCTTGAAGCTTACCAAACCACAAGTAACGCACCCCTTTATGATTACCACGATATGTCTCGGTGTGAATTTAACTAGCTCGACATGAGCTTTCCCATGACACAAACTCAGCTAATATATTTAGGTTCATTAACGCCTGCACATTATAGAGATAGGTAGGTACTTAATAATTTTGGACATCCACTTAGTTATCAGTTAATTAGACAATTAATTAGATAAAATTATCAGGAACGTTTTCTTTTACTGCCCTCTTAACAAGTAATGATAAATTCACTTGGGGATTACCATATAGCCGTCGATAAGCTATTTGCTCCGTTTTAAAAGTGAATAAGTGACCAACAATACAAATAGCACGTCGCCACTTAAACATTTTTTGTCTTTCCTACTAAAATTATAAATTATTTTTTTTATAAGTAGGCAGACGGTTTTTCAAATCGGTCACAAAAACAAAATACATAGGTGGTGGATTCTCTAGAAATTTCATATACTTAATTGATTTATGGTACTTGCGTTCGATATTTTAAATATTAATTAGTGATTGCGTGTTTTTTTTCTTATGCATCAATCCCCGCATCATGTGTGCTAGAGAAGGCGTACGTAATATCTCTTTTATTTTTTACAATTTAATTAATAGTTAGATGTAGTGTTAGCTGACATAATATCGCCACAAAAAATTTGCGAAAACAACGTTGTCAGTTTTAGTTATTTTTCGTCACTCCCTCACACTTTGTGATACAAAAACTAAAGTCTAAAAGTTCAAAAATTATCTTGTTTTTTAACTAATACTGTGAAAATAATAAGTTTAATTCATTTAAACAGCTTTTTTGTATATTACGAGTTTCGACATTTTCAAAAATCATCTTGTTTTTTATATCGTGTCCTTCAGCTTGACCAATATTGTGAAAATATTAAGTTTAACCCATGTAAACAACTTTTTTGTGTATTGCCATCTTCGGTTACCTAATGAAATTGGACAATTTACAGAGATTCGCCTTTTTACATATTTAAACCGATTTTGATTTATTCCTTTCGAATTATATAACGTTTTACTAACGTTGACGAACCTAGTGGTGCCGGTTGACAAAAAAATAACACGTAAGGACAAGGCGTTAGTTGGGAAAAGCAAAAATAATTTATCTCATTTAACGCCATTTTTTTTTGACATAACTTTGATGCACCATCAAAATTACTTACGTATTTTGTCTTATTGTTCTTATCTAAAACGGCTTTAAATGAAAAAATTGCTATAAAGAAAGAAGTAACAAGTAAACAACAAATTAAGTACCGTAACTTTGCTCATTTTTTCGACATTTTTGTGTGTAAAAATTCCTGAACTCAAAAAAGTTAATATTTTCACAGTATTACTCAAAATGAAGGACACGATATAAAACAAAATAACTTATACAATTGATTTTTTATTATTTTATTAAATGATCACCTGCAGTTACAGCCTCTCTTCTCTTTTTTAAGTTCTTTTATTAAGTTTTAAAATTTTATCAAAAATGAATTCAATTATTTCAGTCCAATTTTTCAATGTTTTTTTTTAAAAGACGGACATATTTTTTTCAGGAACTTTCTCGCTATTATAGGTAATATGTAGACGACCGTAGGTATTTTGTATGTCTTTGACGCCTGTCTTATAGAGTCATTTGGTTGTCCATAATAACCTTCAAAGCTTTTTTAACAATTTTTGTCGAGTAATTCGCATAAGTTCGACTTCCAAATTTTTCTACACACTTTCGGCATAACGCCACTCGATAGCATAATATAATACATTAAAGACGATAAAAAAAACGCTCACTAATGATTATAGTTCACATGATCAAAGTCACCCCATCGTATTACAAAATTTAAAATATTTTCTTAAAACATTGTATTGGTACAATTTTTGTGACTATGTAGTTATGCATCTACTATCCCGAAAATAAGTAGGAAATTCGTATAAACAATTTAACTAGAAAGAAATTTGCACCACGTTTCAAAAGAACAGATTTTTTTTGTAAGAACGCTTTCGTTTAACGTCTAGGATATCAAACAGTCAATCTCAACACAGGAATGTGTTGTGATGTGAATGTGCTAGATATGTGTTGTCACGTGCGATAAACATATCTGTCAGTGTTGCAAATCTAATAACGTTACGATTTTCCCCATTTTTTTTCATGTTGGACACGTCGATCAAAAGTCGTCCCCTTTTACGGTACTTAATTGAAAAAAAGACTTAGAGTCGATCTTTTCATCTTCCATTTAATTTAATCGACACATATTTACCATAGAAACGTTTGTTCAAACAATTGTTTCCATGGTAAAAATTTGTCGAGTAAATTTATTGGCAGATGAAAAAACCGACCCTTAGAAAACAAACTTTTTGTAAATAACCCAACATATCTATTCATATTTAAAATTAAGTAAGGAATTTTTTGTTAAGTATCTTTTTACATTTTATCAGAATGCTTTATATGCGAGGGCGGACTCGAACAAAGATAAGTGTAGGGATTTCGACAAAATTAAGAGCGTCGCGAAAGCACGTTCTTACTTCTTGTTATTACAGCGAAAATACGTTCTTGTCGGTTTCAACAAAAACGTTCTTTTTTATCAATAGTCGATCAGTCCAAGTGCGGGTTAAATGCGGAACAAGAATGTTCCACACTAAAATAAGAAAATGTTTACTAGAATTCAAATGTAATTAGGTATAATAAGCTTTGTATAGTTAGAACTATCTAATCATATAGTATGTTGAATTCCGATATGGAGTTTATTATTTAATCAATGTTAGTTTCAGATTACTTAATGATAAAACTAGATATTTAATAAAAAATAGTTTTATTTTCTGGGTTTTATGTGTTTAGTGGGGTATCGCTAGCGTTTCATCAAAGAGTTATTCGACAAAAGCTGTCTTAAAAATTGTATTTTTAGAATTACATTTATTTTCTACTTGATTACTTACAAAATTTATGTTTCCCCAGTATAGGTTTTTAATTTTATAGATGCGACGTCTATATACCTATACTTCTTACTTGGGAAAAATAATTATTAAAATCTAGAATGAGCAATAGTTTTGTTATACATATAAATCGTCGCATATAAATTTTTGTAAACAAAAAGCTATTAGTGTATAAAATATAAAATATGGGAATTATTTGAATTTTTACGTTTATGTTGAGTAGTAAGGGTTTCTCTTGTTCTAAATAGATACAACGTATTGTCATTTATTATAATCTAGAACTTTATTTTGCAAATTGGAATGCATTTGTTTATTAGAATAGAATACATTTTTTTTTGTACCGTAGCGTATTTTAAAAGCTATTTTTCATATTATTTGTTTTATTCGATTTAAACTCGAGATGATAAATTAAGTACGAATATCAGTAAGATTAATTTTTTTTAAGACTGTCGGTCTTAACTGTCTGTACTTTAAATTGTAGGTAATGCAAACATGTAAATGCTTTATTTATGTGTACACAAAACATGTTGTTTGGCACTTAAATAATGGTCGAAAAATATTCACAATTATCTAAATTTGAATATGCACGAGACAATGACAATGAAGCACGTATAGAACTTATAAATAGACGTAAGTTGGGTTGGAGAATTTAAATTAGTCTGCATACATAAGTACCAAAACAAAAGTTTAAATTCAGTAATTTACAATTTCCATTAGATATCCATCTGTTCAGGAATAAGTGCACGATTTGCGATTTTTATTTGTCCATTAATAGAGAAGACCGGGGTAATGGGGCCAACTTCGGAACCCGCAAGAACAGAACCGATTCTGATAAAACTGTTTTTAAAATGTTCGTTATGGCACTATATTATTTAAAATCGGAAACATTCCGGTCGGCGCACTTAAATATTTTTATTGTTTAAACAATTATTACAAGAAAATACGGGGTGTCAGAAAATGTTCTGCCAGGTTTTAGAAAATGGTAAAAATCTCTCGGAAACGTATAAACCACGTCAAAATAATGCCACAAGTTCCTAGAAATACTTTTCTACGGTGCTCCCCTGTTAAGATATTTACCCCCTCAAAGTTGAAGAGTTATGTAATGATCCGTTATGAGCTGATAGGATTAAAAAAATAAATGTTATTGTCTATCAAAATCAAGTTTCACCACCACAGACGCTTGACAATCGAAACTGAAATGCAAAGCATTGTGAAAAGAAATTAATTCAGCAAATTATTGATCGAAAGCGTAAATTCTATCAAGTCATTATTACTCCAGAAGTGACTGCAAAAGAATGCGTAAAATCATCAAAACCATTTAATATAAAATTGTAAGGGAAGTTGCTGATCAGATAGTCGGACAAAGTAGAGTCTGAGCGAGTAAGTGATAGTTCCCGAGCGATGGGGTTCCAAACAGTCAATAAGAAGACCAACCAGCCGACAACTTCCCCTAATAATAATATACAAAGGTCGTCAGTGCTTATTATTTTGTCGATGTTAAATTATATTTTTTGTGACTACGTGCGTCTTCGATCATTTTTTATATTTTATTTTATTTGAAATTTAATTATCAAAATAAATATTAAATTATTTTAATAAAAATCTAAATTAATTACTACCCAAACGTGTTGCAGTAAATTTTTTTTAAATAAAATTTTTATCGTTCGTTGAAATTTAATAATTACAATGACCAGATCTTTACAATGACCTAATATAGACCTGAAATGGTCTGATATCACCTCAGGGGAGCCAAAGATGCACTATGCCTAACTATTCTAACCCCAAAATATTTCGAGAGGTTCAAGCTGTTAAATTTCTAACTACATTTTAGGATAAAAAAGGTGCTCTTGTTTAATTTCGATAAAATAAGCAAGAATAAAAGATGCAGATAATCCTAAATATTATTTAAGTGTGATTTTTTCGAACGTGGTTCATTTTATCGAATAATATAAGTACCATTTTTATTTTAAAATATTTGAGGAATCCGCAAATATAATTAAAAATGTAAAAACTTAAACCTCAGAAATAATTTGGATTTAGAAATATTAAGTAGTGCACCGTAGTCCACCCCTGCCTCCTCTAAGGTGATATCAGAAGACCTATTAGATTATTGTAAAAATCTTAATTTATTACGTATGTACATCAAAAATTATTAAATTCCAACGAACAATAAAAATGATTTTTATTCGTCGTAGCGCCGTAAATGTTGTACCATTTCCTGAACATTTCCCGTATTTTGTTGTAATAATTGTTTAAACAATGTACAAACACTTTAGTGCGCCAATCGGAATGTTTCCAATCTGATATCAAATAATGTGGTATAACAAACATTAAAAAAAAAATTTCATCAGAATCGGCTTCAAACTAAAAATCGAATTTGACTTAATAAGTATGGACCATAACGTAACACGAGCGTTAGCTAGTCATTTCAGGTTAGTGAGCAATTTCTATTTGACATATATTTATTATTTCAAAGATCGTTTTGCTTATGTTTTCATAAAAAATACAAATCGCACTCTTATTTTCGGACGAAGGGAGTAATAATTAAGCCAAATTTACGTTAGATTGTTCATTTTTCATTACAAACTTTCTATTCGGATATCTATATTTGGCGCTTTGTGTTTGATAACAAACCAAATTAATTATTAATATACGTATCTATCTATTTAGATATGTAAAGTAGGTACTTCTGTAAAATGTTTCTGACACCATTGTATGATTAATAGTGTATAATTTAACATTTCTGATCGTCTAGATGTTCTAAATTAAATTGAGTAATGTATTTACACACATCGAAGACGACATTTTGGAAAATATTCGGATGTCGCAGTGACAACTTCAACCTAACGTTAGTGTGGAATCAACCACTTAAGATGTAGATTAATAACATAATGTACGTTAGGAAACTGTAGAAGCACAATTGGTTTGCGATGGTATGTAACAATAACGTTACCAACTGAATGCAGAATCAGAATTCCTAATAAGACAATCTCGATGTTATTGATCCCTCTTTAATATTTCGACTGGACTGGAATTTGGTAAAGATGTGTAAGATTTATCGAGCTTCTTTATAAATAACGAATTACATTTAACGCCGCATTTAAATTGTATTCCTGTAATAGTTATGTTTCTCCGAGGAACGACTTTTTTCGGTAAAAAGAGGAAACTAGAATTCGGAGAGTTAAGACCGAGTTGGGATTAAGTTCACCTTTTTCTAAAAAAGCGAAACGACAAGAAGGGGATGGTTTTGTAAGGTGCTAGCACACACCCCTTGACCTAGCGCGCAGCCACGTCGCCGGCGCGAGTTTTCGATCAATACCTCAGTTACCCTCTGCCCGAATTCGCAATTTTCCATTTCCAGATACCACCGAGCAACAATTCCCCTGAAATTAATAATAATTGCTCGTTTATTGTTACATTCCATTACTTAATGTAAACATTCCCACTGCGAAACGCCAATATTTCTCAACTTTCTGTCAAGTTAAAAGAGCGGCTAAAGTAACATACCAGACGCTTTTATGAGAGGTTAAACAAAATTTGCCTTTCCTTTGAGGTATGTTTAACGAGGGATAAAGTGACGAAATGCTCATTAGAAGCCCCATTTTCCTACTAGTCTCGTATTTATCACAAAAGACGCTTTAGAAGCCTTACAACTCGAGCAATGTACAATGTTTAGCTGCAGGATATTATATTCGTTAAAATTGAAACTAATATACAACACTTTGTTATTACTGGAACAAGAAGAAGTCGCCTAGATTAATTAGGTGTAACTGTTAAAAGTAAATCGAGCGATCCTCCTCTACCTGTTCAACCGTAGTCGTTGTATAATGTATTAAATAGACTGCGTCGAATGTAGGCCTATAATAGGATAACGCGAATTAATTTGCATCTATTACTTCTGCTTTTGGAATAATTTTCAAATTATTCAATTTTAAATTATTTGCGATAGAAAAAAAATTATTCGCTCCTTGATTTTGTTTAAAAATGCGCCAAACTATGTAGGTTTAGAAAACAAAAGTCAACTAAATTCGTTGAATGAGTAGATTTATAGTACTATAATAAGTAGATCAAAAAAAAAACCGCTAGTTTTTAAAGTAGATAGATATATACCACTCGTGAAATAGGTAGTTAACTCAAATATTGGCAATGCTCCAGGTAACTTCCAGTTCGAATACGTTATCGTAATGACGCCTATAATTTTTCACAAATAATAAATATGAGAATTAAATCGAACTAAAGTTCAAAGTTAAAATAACGTGGTAAATTATTTCCAGATTTCCTTATAGCACTTGAATCGAATGTTTCTCGACTATCGTTCGCGAATAAATTACTTGTAGGTTCGTAAATATAAATGCGATAAGATTAAATTCTGTATTGAATTCTACTTCCTCAATCAATGTTAACAACCCTTCCTTACGGTATCAGATGGAGTAAGTAATTGCCATTTATTCCACCACACCCTTCCATTTGTCTGTTTGTCTCATCGCGTCCTTGTGCATCGCAGGGTGGGTTACAAAATGGGGAATTTTATGTCTTTATTGTTCTTTTGGGGACACAATGATCACATCAGTAGGGCGCTATTACTGTACAGCTTAGCAATATTCAAACAAAAGCTCGTGTTAAACGACTACAATTTTCGTAGCGCGAGATAAACCACGTTTCGCGAATTTTAAATTTAACGTTAAATACCTACATAGATGTGATTTACAGCTGTTGGTTTTTTTTTGCGAAGAATATAGTGTCTGTATTTTCACAAACAAACATATCGATTTAGTAATTTAGGTTGTAATAAGTAAGTAATTCGATATTTTAAGTATTCGATTTCGATATTAATTTATTATTTCTAGTTATTTCGTAGAAAGTAGGTGATTAATATAGAATACGATATTACTTTCTTAAAATTCCTTTTACACGTTTGTAATTCTCATTGTGTTTGAAATACACGAACAAATTATACAAGTTGCTTGATAGACAATAAAAAAATATATATGTACCTAAGTAAACGTTAAAGATTGCAAACAAATTAAATTTTACTTAAAATCAACTAGGCTAAACTAAAACCAGAATTTATTCGCTTTTATTATCAATCGCGCATAGTTTATTTCTTAAAAAATTACTTTAATTAGATACGTTACCGCTTCTAATTCTTAATTACGAATATAGTAATTAAGATATTTTTTGCTTATACGAAATTAACATTTCAAATTATTATTTTGTGTATAAAAATTTAAAAACCTTACTGAAATATTAAAAAAAAATATTAATTAAACTACATTTATTTAATAAAACTTGATATGTATTTCCATGTCGAGGTTTATTTTGAATCCGAAACTGGCATGAAGGTATGTTATATGTGCTCAATAAAGGAAAACACGCAAACGAATTAATCAGTTTTCTTTCAGTGCATATACACCTAAATGTGTAGGTGAATAATTAAACGAGAAACGTCGGTAATCAAACAGGCAGAGTAAGTTTTCTCTTTTCGAAAAAGGACGAAACCCTAAAATTAATTAAATATATAAAAATTAAATAAGTCGACGAAATAAAAAATTATTCGTATACCTCTACCTACGTATTTTATTTAATTTAACAAGCGTCGTATTTTATAACTGGTCTAATTTAATACATATAATTTTCGTGAAACGAGTACAATTTTTTTTCCAACACAAAACACGAAATATCGAGGTTATTATATTGTTACAATTATAATCATAGAAAGTTAGCTAACATACGAGGTTCTCAAGAAATTGGGTTTCAAACTTTCAAATTAATACAACACATTTTCGTGGTAATGTCCTATCTAATCTACTTGTCCATTAACACCATGAGAAAGAGGGCAATAAAAGGATTATAGCTTTTAATTAAATTGTTACCTACCTATCTATTTTTAGTAAAATTATTAAATCTAACGTTTTATTATTTTTTTTATAGGTAAACGTATAGTAATATAGATTTCGAAATTTATTTAGGATGACATTTAAAACGAAACGCGAACATTTTACTAAAGCAATCAATAATATCCTAGTTACCCCCTCCCTTAATTTTTCGAAATCCCTGAGCTTTTAAGGTCGTTAAGCTTTTGATAATCTAGTAAAAGGTCGCTCACCTTTGGCAATTCTCCGGAGGATAATGTCTTTATGATCCTTGGAGTGCGGCTCTCCGACGACGACGAGTACGTAACAGCCCGTTAAAGGGCTTGGAGCGGGCGGACCGCCCTTGTCGACTTCGGACACGCCGTTCACAGCCTCCATCCAGACCCTGTACTTCTTCACAGCCCCTAAAATAAATAACTTCTTCTAACGACCCGGAGGAGGTCACGATGGTTCCAGAGCGAACCGGAAGCCCGACGTCTCGCGAATGCCGGCTCGTGGTGCGCTATGCAGTAGCGGCAGCCCCTTGCCCCTCCTGGAGCAGACACCCCACCCGCACCCGCACAGCTGACTGTTGGAGGGTGGATGGAAATAGGACGTGTCTGCTGCTGCTGCTAAGCTAGCAGGAACGCGTCTCCTGCTGGTCTGCGCGGATTTCAACAGCAGGATATTTCAACGTTCGTTCCAGCACCGAATCGATAAGGGGCATATTCAAAATTGCCCTACCGAAAGTGCAAGAGAACACGATGCACATTCACAATCCCACAAGTACATTTATTATGTCATTAGAGGGTGCACTTGAAAATTACCGTTTCTAACGACATAACTGTCGGTTGTTTTTTTTTTTTTTTCTAAAATATATGTGCCTACGTTATACGGATAATTAATGAAAATCTTTAAATGCGTAAAATAAATTACCTAATTAGGATCGAGTTAAGCCAATAAATTACGAGCTGTATCAAGTTTAACTTGCAGAAATTAAATTATTTTGTAAATTCGTTTAGTTTAAAAACTAGAACTGTTAGTGTTGCCTGGATGCCAATTAGCAATCGCGATTTTTAATAATCTTATCAAATTAAATTATAATGGTGGATCTTACACCTAAAAATTTTAAAGTGCTCTAATTACAATTAAGCGATTGCTATGCACGGAGTGTGGCAATTTACGAATTATTTCCTAATTTCTTAGCAATTAAGCAACAACGTATATAATAGTTGAGATTTATCTAAATTTTTAATCGGCATCGTTCACTAACCATACTAATTTAAACTTAATTGATCTCTTAATGCCCCCTTTGCAATAACTATTTTATAGCGTAATTTGAATAAAACAATGAAGGCAGATATGTACCATCGCCTCCGATGGATGCCCCAATGCACCTACTTGTTCCACACCGTCGACGCAGCACCAGTAATTATTATGCGCATGATATTGGTTTAAAAAGTTCCATTAATGAGACGTTCTTCTTTTGATGTATTCTACTAACGAGTGCAAAAGTTTTTTTTCATCTCGTTTAGCACGAATGCGTTTTTCATGTAAATTATTCTAAACATTTTTGTTTTACTTATCATATATTACGAGGTACGGCTCCACATCAGCTCTAGTTTAAATCTTTATAAAAAAACTATAAGTACTTATATAAGTACTTATACCTACGTACATATAAAGTAAAAACATTAAATTAAATTAAAATTTAGTAAATAATAATATAAAAGACACATTTTTGGATCTACTTCAATAAACAACAAAGTCAATTTTTAAACAATTTCAAGCAAGCATTTCATTTAAAAATATTAATAACAGGCCCTAAGGTAATCATTTTGCTTTCTCTTATTGGCGATGCGGGCGCAACGTGTATAGCGAGCATATTTGCAAATCATTTAAAGTACGTAAATTATACAAATAAAATTTTATTAATAATAAAATCTGTTGTATCGATACTTATACTAATTTGATTAATAAATTAATTCGAATAATGATAAAATATTTTTACCGAAAGCGTATCGAAACATCTGACAGTTTTTATGCGCATCTCAAGACTAAAGTAATCACTAACAATTTTATTACTCGTTGTAAAAAGCAACGCACTGCTTTACAGCCAGTATTGTACGAAAATTTCATTCATTAAGTGGCCTAAAATTAAGCAATAACTGACAGTGAGGAGCACGTCGAAAGCCTTTCCACCTGAATAAACTAGCTTGAGCTTTATTAAAGAAATTTCGAATTTTTTATTGCTTAACCTTAACATTTTAAGGATAATTCATTAACATTAATACCCAAGTATAATTCGAAATTGAAACGTACATATATTTCAATGATAACTTGATAAATTGATGTAGATATCTCGATTCTGTAGTAGTATATAAGTAACCAATACTCGCGCGAGACAGATACGTATCCCACTTGGTACCTATTTTATAACTTCGTAAAATTTAATAAGATTCAAACCTCGTCTATTCACCCCACATGCTACGTTTATTAAGGCTGTAAAATGCGCAAGTCATTTTTGCACAAAATTTTACTTCGCGACTGTTTTAAACCGTAAAGTTCAAGTGGTTTATACACGTGATTATGAAAAGCAGTTTGGTTGGTACTCTTAAAAAAATTTAAAACGTGGCAGAAACCCGAAACAACACATCTTTAGAAAACAATGTTATTACATAACGTTGAGCACTTTTTATTGCTGCAGATTTAAACCCAATTAAAAATTAAATCTGGTAAACATTTAGTAAGTCTAAGTTTTAGTAAACTTAGTAAACTTTAAACATTTAGTAAACTTCTCTAAATCATCAAAAAGTTATATTGAAATTAATATTTAAACATTGGTACCTGTATGTTATCAATAATATCTAATTTATCGTTTTTAATTGATTTTCTTTCGGCGTCCATCTTAAAGCATTGGTAAAAATGTGATAAAATGTTTTATACTTCTAGTTATATAGGTATCTGGCTTTATCTCGTTACTTATTAACTTATTAAAAAAACTAAATAAAATATTATTGGTACCGATACAGAAAAAAAAGAAGGAAATATATAAGATTTCATCAGTAAAAAAAGAGACTTGTAATTAAACTGACGAAACCGAAAATATTTCTCTTTGGCTGCAACTTCCTGCAATTCATGCATTATTCGATTTTGTTTATATTTTTAGACAAATTAAGTTATATACGGGTCATGTGTAAAAGACAGTCAGGGAAACTAAAAAATAACAAAGAAAAATAAAAACAAACCGCTTCCAGGGAGATTTATTGAGAGGCATTCGGTTATGAGACGGTTGACCACCAACAAATTGAATGTAATAGTTATAAAAAGACACGAAAAGTATATTTCTAGAAAAATTGTTATTTATAGAGTAGAAATGTGGACGATAATAATAAATATAGATAAAAAAATATATATGCTTTCTTAATGTGGTGCTTCACAGAAACTCGTTTAAGTCTTAAGCCTTCTAAGCCGTCAAATCAACACACTTTTAATAAAAACTTTACCTCGCCATCTCAAATTTTGATCAAATTTGACACAGAGGTAGCCTCCATATAAACTAAGAAAAATACAAAATTCTATTAAAATATATCGAGCCGTTTTGAAAATATGTTTAAATATAAATTTTCAAAAAAAAAAAACCTAAAAATTGCATCGCCCACAGATTTAACTTGTCGTAGCAGCTCTCTTATTAAGCACTTTCAAAGAAAGTGAAATTCTTGAATATTATAGAAAATTGAAATATATTGATTAATTTTAATTAATAAATCATATTAGAAACTTACTCCTATTCGCAAAAAAATATTTCAGAGAAAAAGAAACAGAAAAGAAAAACAAATTGACAAAATATTATACATATAACATCTACTATTTTTCGTTTTAAACGAAAACTTTAACAATAATAATAATGATGAAAATACCAATCGTATTGTATTTACAGTTTATCGTTCCCTTTTTTAAATAATTAAAAAGTAATTTTAATTTGCGGGGTGTTTGCAGGAAAGGGAAATAGGAAATGGTAGTATGAATAATTGAGTAAAAATAATTATATAAATATGTGTCCAATTTTCAATGGGTGTAGCGACACAACTGTTTGGAATTAGCGCGTTCTATTAGGTAATTTAATTAACCTATAAATTTAAAAATTTAACATTTCCCTAATATAACGATGAATGCTTCGCGGAGGTCACGTTTATTGGTCACCAAGATCTCCAGACCTATTCCTCCTGAAACATCCTGTATAGGTATTCAATAAAAAATTAAAAAGTACTTGTACCTGTAGGTAATTTTAACGTTTACTATACGTGTATGTCTCTTATGCAACTTACAATAATTAGTAACTTATTTAATTAATTATAACAGTGAAATGCCCATATTTATTGCAAGAGTAGCTAAACAAACTCAATAGCCATAAAATAATAATATTATCATCTACTATTAATACTAATATAACACATCACAACAAAACTATAAAAGATACATGTAATAATTTTTAATTTGATTCTCTATGATTATAGAAATGTAGATACTTAAGAGTGTGGTACTATAAAATATACCCAAATAATAATAATCTATTGTTTTATGAACCATCGATAATACCATCACGATGCATCTTAGAGTTTGTTAATATCTATTTATTGTTTAACATTCTAAGAAATTTAATATATTACGTTTCTGTGTCTAATCATAGTTCATAATCAATTTTAATTTTTACAGTTAACCATTCTAATTAATTATTACGGGAACTTTACTCGTCGTAAAAAGTAATTAATTAGTAGACAGTTAATATTATTTTATTATTGTGTCTCCATATCTTATTATCTAGATAATAAAATGTTACACTAATAGAATTAACCGTTAAAACAAATAAATAACTAATATCAAAATTTACAAGAAACGTTTCCATTATGATAGGTATTTTACCTAGTAGATGCCTATATCTAACATAAGAAAAATAAATAAATTTTTCGTTATACAAGGAAAGCCATGATTATTAGTTTTCATGGTTAAAGTTAATTCACTTAAATCTATAATTAACTAAAAAGTATACATTTTTGTGCGTAACCTTCAAAGTGTAATTTTTAAACTAAATACGTTTAATTACCTTATAGAAAGTGATAATATTGTTTTAAGTACGTTATTTAAAAATACACCCAATTGATAAATATCTATTTTAAAAATTGATAAATATTTGTAATTCATTTTGGCGTTTTTTAATATAGATACTTATTTAATAGTATTTTTAATACCTTTTGCCAATCAAAAATTTTATTTTTTTACTTCAAAAACGTACATTTCGACTTTTTTTGAGATTTTCGTTAATGTTTTTTTAAATAAACTGATATAAATGACATACCAGCTTAAATTTCTAAACAATAATAAATAAAAAAATTAAACTGTCATTAATATCAGTTTATATTAAAAAAAAACTCTGAAGAAGCCTCAGAAAAATGTCGAAATATATGTTTTTGAAGTAAAAAATAAGGATTTTCATCAATAAAAAATTGTAGTTGTTGAGAACAATTCGGAAGTCTTTGATAAAAAAAAAGGTTTATAATGTCCTGACGAACACTATATTACTTTATAATAAATATTAGGCAGTATAATCAATTTATAGAATAAGATAGTTTTCTCTAGTAATGAAGTAACGACCACAATCTGTACCTAACACTATAGCTGCCGACTTATTGTTAGGTAACTATTAACAGTCGATTCGGTATCCCAAAGGGATTTGTGTTAATCGTTCATTAACTGAAGTCCTAAAATCAATAAATTAAATTCGAGGATAGATACCGATACTTGGTTCTTAACTTCACACTTTTAATTTAATAACTTATAAGAATTAATCGACTTTAATTTATTTTAAATTAATTTAAAAGAGGGTGTTATACGTTAGAACACCGTGGTTCTAATTTTTTTCAAAAATAAAGTTTTCTTTGTAAATGTGAAAGTATATAGGGCGTTATAATGTGTTTGGTGTACGTAGCAGAACAACATCATATTTTCAACGCACTAAAAACAATCATTTTTAAATTAAATTAATTTCTTTTTTAATTTACACTTAATTGTTGTATAGTGCAAATACATATCCTTGAAACACATCGTTTTATACTAAGAGACACCGATATTTCGAACAACCTTCAAAACATTTTATGTAGAATATATTTAAATTAATTTTATAAAATCATTTATATATAAAAGAAATGAAAAACGGAGGATTTTACGTTAATTTATTGAAAATGTGCTTTCGATTTGAAAAAACTAGAAACAAAAATCTTGTTGAAAACTTAAAGATGATGTAAAAATTAAAACAACTTTTTTTGAGTAATTGAAACGGCATGCACAATAGGTATGGTAGAGTCACTTATCTCCGGATGACCTCTTAATTACAGACACTCTCGTAACATATTTGCTTCTTAAAAATGTAAATTAAGTGTCACCGGTTATCTGCTGCTATTGATGGACAATTTTATATTTGCATATTAAAGATTAGTGAATGCTGTCGTGTTGTCGTCTTTGTGTTTTACAAGAAAAATTCAACAAAGCAAAGAGTAACTTAAGAATTTTTAATTTCGCATCGATTCGTTGCTGATTATTTTAAAAATCGCATCTGATAAAATGCGTAAGCGGGTTTATTTTATACAACCTCTAATAATATCTTGGAACTTTTCTAACAAAAAATTCTTGTATCGACGCGAGGTTTAAATTTAAATTTAAGGTTGTTCCTATTTACGGACACCTTTTTGCTTTTATTTACGGACAGATAAAAATTAAGCTTTTTCAAATTCTTAATTTCAATGGGTTGAATGTACCTAACCTACATATTATGAATTGCGTTTTCGTAAAACTCGTGTTGGGTCGAAGGAAAAGGTGAAAAAATGCGAAAAGAAAAAACATTTGGATATACCTATGCAAAGTGATTGACTTTGCAGTTCTGATTCGTTTTCAAATGGTTTTTTTTATACGTATGGCTATGATACGGGATACTACAGCTTATCCAAACCTATATGATGGTCACGTCATCAATACAAGGTTACTAGATGATGACGTTAAACACAGTGCCTCGTCACCTCGTACCTAGTATTTTGACAATTCCATTAAATTGTAATCTTTCTTTATATACCATATAATATGCGTACAGGTAAATTATCTATAGAATATGTCACTTTCTAAACTTTAAACTGAATTACAAATAAAAAATCTAGTAACTTTTTGTTAATGACGTGAACATCATATTAATAGGTTTGGATAAGCTATAGAAATAAAATAAAAATTAAAAAGAGATCAGAGAGACATGAAAAAAATTATGAAGTGTGTGTAAAATTTAGAAATGTCAGAAATAATTAAAAATTTAGGGGAATAAATAAATAAAATTTGTAAGAGAGAAAGTAAGAGGGAAAAATAAATTGCGAGAGACTGTAAATAAAAGTGGCAGAGGAGGTTGGAGGGAGTGTGGATTTGGAAGTGAAAATTGGAAGTGTTGGAAGGAAAGAATAATAAAAAGGGCGAGAACTAATAAATAATTATAAACAAAGCAAAACTGTAGGAGTAACTGAATAGAAATAGTATAAAATTAAGAGAAGACAAAATTAGTTTAATATAAATAATTAATAACTTAGAATTAGTTTAAAAGTAAATGGTAGATGGAAGTGTATTAAGTCAAATTCGTTGAATAACTAACTGGTTTATGTCAATAAAATAGGTCCTTCTTCAGATTGGTAACAGGTATAAGTTCTATGTGCTTTAAACAACCTATTTATCTGGTTTAATACTAGGATAGGGTCACAAAGCAGCTTAGAATTAAACAATTTTGTGTAATAGTTATAATGTGACTTAATACACTTTCATTCTGGGGTACTAACAGATATAGTTCAAAAGAATTAGACAAAAATCGATTAAAGTAAGGAAAAATTGGGATATTAAACTTTTTTTAAATATATTTTTACCTACATAATAGATTTTGAGAAATCAATGAGACCCGGAAAGATTTAAAAAGAGGGCACATCTGAAGATGGGCTCTTATAACATAGTGCTTCAGGCATTCGCGTCTCGCTATTAATATTTAGTCCTTGAAAGCCGAATTAACCGAAGACACCTGAAGAAAATATTATGAGAATATGTCAAAATAAATTACTATGGACCTTAAGGGGCCTTCCTATTGGTATATAGAGCTGATGCGAGCCAAACTCTACATCCCACATCTAAGTACTCGATAGTACTATTCTAAGTTTGGAAGTTATCTTGTTCGTCGTCCACATTGCGACCCACTATTTTAAGAATGTTGTCTCGTGTTTTAAAACTTTAATTTCCCCCCCCCCCTCTTTTTAATTCGTTTTATTGAAGTCCATGGTATAACAACTACTAAAGGTAGGATATGGAGGCGGATCTGCGCATATTGACGTCACTCGGAGAGCAAATAACAGACCGTCAGACATTAAGTTTTTACACGTATTGCTGCGTGCTACCACTCTCCGGATAGCGTCGTGCGCGGAGTTGAACAGAAGTGTTCAGAACACTCGGTTATCCTACCTTTAGTGGTTATTATACCATGCACGAAGCCAATATGTTTGTCTGCGAAACGTCGATGTTTTTTTGTGAATTTATCTTTTACGTAAATGATAAATAAATTTTACTTATGGATGACTGGTCCTAAATAGGTCCTAACAGAAACCAAATTTTCTAATTTCGCTCGCACAAAATTTACCTTTAAATAAACTCTTAATTTTCTCTTAAATTCCTAGTTTGAACTAACCAGTTTGAGTTTTTGTTTTTTTAAATAAGATCAATTGTTATTATGTATTTTTGGTGTTAATTTATTAATTGCCAATATTTTTAGAAAAGTAACTTTAAAAATTTTAGGGTTTTTACTCAACGGTGAAATAACCAAGAATTATTTATCTAAATGTACACGCAATCGTACACAACTGAGTCGTGATGATTCAAATCGGTTATCAGTGTCTGGTTCGATTTATATTTGAATAAAAATTTACCTGCAGAAGATTTGCGTAGCTTATCTAAATACCGCGACTGCATAGCTACATACGCGTCACTATCTTTAATGCTTACAAACGAATTTATATTATTATTAGTCGATTGTCGTTCTTTATTGTATGCCGGACGCGTTTTGTTTAGTGCTGGTTATTAAAGTTGTAGACTGTTCTTGTGCGGAAAAACGATAAAAATAATAGATACTATTGTTCTTAAATTAAGTGTTCAAGCGTTTTAAAGAACTAACACGACTTTTCGTTTAGACGAAGGTGATTTGGAAACATGGAAGTTTCGAATCTCCGGGATAGAGTGCCCCTTAAAGGTTAGTGAAAATGTAATAATTGATTTATTCACGAATAAGGGCCCATTTTGATTTTAATATTGCAACCGACTTATCGTGTCGGTCTCGAATTAGAGCAAAAAAGTGGTTACTAAACAAAACGAAAAAGTTTCTACGCATAACTTTTGATTTGAATATCCACATAGGTAACTGTTAAATAAATTTTCGTATGAATCGTTCATTCAATCGTCCTCGGTAATATTGGTAATACTTTGGTAAAATTGGTAAAATAATTTTAAGCCACGTTTTCTGGTAGTTAACAATGTATTCCACAAAATTGTGTAACTGTGATATATCGGAAATTCAGCAGGTATTTCTTTATTTCCTGCACAAAAATGAAGGACATTTCTGAAATGTCTGGGAAATAGGACAATGTCTTATCGATATTTCTACACAATTTTAACTTTTGCGAGAAGTTTGATTTTGTCATTTAAGAATTCGGTTTTAGTTAGGTACCTAAAGTCGTACAAATATTAAGTTAATTAAAACTTGAAAATTTTTTTTTCGAGTTATTTTCACCAGATAATGAATAACTTATAGATATTTAAGTAAAATAATACAACCGCCGAGGGTGGTTCTGCATGTTATTCATTTATCAGAGTGTAACTCATTTGAAGCTAGTTGCTAGTGGTCTAGTAATGAGGGAAAAGTTGGGTGACAGTCTGGACGAGTGGCCATTTGGGAAAATCTCTACCATCTTTGCTTTCAGTATCTCGAGCAATAATGGTTATTGAAAATTCACTGCACATCATTTCCAGGTGTCAGGTGAGGTGAACACGTTAAGGATATATAAAAACGAGATGTTGAGATGATGTTGATTGTAAGATGTAAACCACGTGTCTCACGGGACGTTGGTATAAACGGTTATCTTTATTATTAATGAAAATAGAAACTTGCTTTAATGGACAAGGTAGCGCAAAATTGCGCGCCCATTAGCGTCAATTCAAGAAAACAATTGAATTCCATGAGCAATTTTGAAAAAAACCAAAAAAAACATCATTGTCTATATCGAAAATATTCAATGTCAGCCTTCGTACAGTTTCTTTTTAATTTAGAATTCGACGAGGTAATTTTTAATTTTTTTTCTGTCGACGGATATGCCGAAAATAAATTCTACTGAATTTTTTCTTATGGGCGCTATTTTGGGTTTTGTAGATATATTTGATTTCGGCATATCTTAAATCAAAATAAAAACGCGTGTTAATCCGAGACGTAAACACGTGAACAACAAAACAAAAAGAAACTATGTACATATCGTCGGCTTAGTCGGAAAACCTTGTAAGTCCAAAAAAAAACGTTTTTTTTTGTAGTAAGTATGTTTAATCGTTGAACTTAAAAACAGTTTAAAATAAGACCACCTATAGGTATTTGTAATTTACGATACACGGTGATTTATTAGAAATTATTAATAAATGTCACGCTATAGTGGACGTACTTGACACTTAAAAATTTTGATGCAAAAGACACTGAGCACGTGTTATATTCATCTATTAAGCTTAGATTCTTGCTTAGAATCTTTTTGAGTTACGTGCTTTTATAAATCAATACCTAAAGCTTATTTTGCTGAATTTAATGATAGTAAAATGTCGTTATTGCCAAACTATGGACTTGCGAGGTTTTCCGATTAAGCTGGCGATATCCTAGGATTAGTCGGGAACTGAACTAATGTTCAAAAAGTCCGCCGTTGTCGTTAATAAAGGTTGCGAACGTCCCAGATACACTTCTGGTAACCCTACCGAGCGTTCTTCGATTGATTTCGCGAAAAGCTTCGTTTGCGTAACTCGTCGATATTATTAAAATTTTGAACTCCGTACACTTCGTGTTTTATAAATCCCTATAAAAGGAAGTCGCACAGAGTGAGATCGGGCGATCTGGGAAGCCATGGAACATCTCCATTTGTTGCACCAAGCTGTCACTCGATTATGATGCCACAAATTTAAATACGTAATTAAGAACATTATAGCTATTATGTGCCGGTGTCCCGTCCTGTTGGAACCAAATATTATTTAACAGAGCCGAGGAATTTTCGGCTTGCCTTTCTTCTCCCTCTACAGAAATTTCCATCGTAACGAATCGGTCCAATTATTAGTGGGTTGCCGTGGGACGCACGGTAGGTATAAACAGAGATCGCTTCGCATTAGGTATCATTTGAATTGTTCTTAAACTAGTTTTTTACGTCTTCGACGTGTTCAGCGTCCTGAAAAATATATAAAATGACACCTCACGCGCATTTTCAATAACCATTATTTTTCGAGATACCGAAAACAAACATGATGACAATTTTCCAAAACGACCACTCGCCCAGACTGTCGCCCAACTTTTTCTTCATTACTAGACAACTAGCAACAAACTCAAAATGAGTCACATTCTGGCAAATGGATGACATACAGAGCCACGCTCGGCAAATGAACTAAACAAGAGCCAACAAGAGCGCCGGATTTAATTTTAAAGAAAAACACATTTATTTTTTTAATTAAGCAAACATTTTTATTTCAACATAAAAAAAATAGTTCCAATCAAACGTGAAATGCAGCATCAAATGGCCACCACGAAACCTCTGGCACAGGGTTATTCTTTTGTTGAAATTTTGAATAATGTTTTCGCATAAATGTGGCTGTATTTCACCAATAACGCGCCGTATTTCCTCTTTAAGATGTTCAACTGTTTCAGGCTTATTCGCATACACCTTTTCCTTCACATAGCCCCAAAGAAAAAAGTCAATCGGCGTTAGATCGCACGATCTTGGTGGCCAATGTTGATCGCCAAATCGAGAAATGACTCGGCCTGGAAACTTGGTCTGCAGTAACACCATTGTTTCACGTGCAGTGCGGCAGGCCGCACCGTCTTGTTGGAAAAACATGTCCTCCACATCAATTACATCCAATTCGGGCCACAAAAACTCCGTTAACATTTCGCGATACCGCACACCATTAACAGTTAGCGCATTTCCAGCCGCATTGTCAAAGAAATACGGCCCAATCACTCCGCCAGCCCAAAATGCACACCAAACAGTTGCTCGCGGTGGATGCATTGGTTTTTCGAGTATCACACGAGGATTTTCAGCACCCCAAATCCGACAGTTTTGCTTATTTACGTATCCGTCGAGTTGAAAATGTGCCTCATCTGAAAAAATGATTTTCTTCGAAAAATCCGCATTAATTTGATGATGTTCCAACACCCAATCAGCAAATCCACGGCGCTGCTCGTGGTCCCTTGGCTTGATTTCTTGCACCAATTGAACCTTGTACGCGTGAAAATGCAGATCTTTTACCAAAATTCGTTGCATAGTGCTTCTGGAAATGTTTAATTCTTGACCACGATGCCGAATGGAAGTTCCTGGATTCTCGGCCACAGATTCCCTTACTGTGGCTATATTTTCGAGTGACCGATTTGGACGACGACGAACAATGGTCTTCTGATCCATCAGCGTAAATTTGGTCTCAAATTTTTTAATTAAACGCCTCACTGTCGATTCATTTGGCGCATTATTGCGACCGAAAACTTGACGTAATTGGCGAACTGTTTTCGCAAAACTTTCACCATTTTTGTAATGTGTTTTTACAACAATTAAACGTTGTTCGTTTGAATACTTCTCCATATTCTTAAATCGCGTGGTCTATACGTGACAACTGTCAAAAAAAAATCACCGTACAACTCGTATTAACAAAATGACGGCAAATTTAAATCCGGCGCTCTTGTTGGGACACCCTATATAAGTAGGTACCCACTTATAATTTATTTGATAATTGAGAAAACAGTTTATTTCATTTTCCAATTATTTACGTCACTGAAAAAATAAATTGAACATTTTAGAACGTAAGTACTTATAGTTTTGCTAGTGGTACAACTCTTGATATAGGGTGCTCTAAAGCAATGATTTTACTCTTATATGTACATAATATGTACGAGTGATAGTCATATCGTTACATACTCGTAACAATTTTATTTTATGTGTTTTTAACCCGCATACTTATCAAATGTTTAGCCACACAAAATTGTTTGCCCTTAAAAACTACCCTAAAAAGTATTCTTTTACCTATTGGTAGTTTAGATTTCCTAAGAACAGATCGAAACGTATAGGTGACTAAATCGCCACTTAAAAAGTTAGTAAAATAAATAAATACACTTCGTCCAAACCTATATGTAATCCACGTCATCAATAAAAGGTTACTAGATGATGACTTTTCACACGGTGCTGTCACCTCATAACTCGTATTTTGACAGTTCTAATAAATTGTAGTCTTTCTTTATATCATCTAATATGTGCGCAGGTAAATCATCGATAGAATATGTCGTTTTCCAAACTTTAAACCGAATTACAAATAAACCTTCTAGTAACTTTTTTTTTGATGACGTAAATTGCATATAGGTTTGGATAGGCCATAGGTACATAATAAAAATTTGCTCATAAACGAAAATGCATTAGGTCGACAAATATTAGGGACAAAAATGTTCGACGATGAGAAGTAAAGAGAAGTAGAAGGCAAAACGTTTTTAGAGCTGCATATTATATTCCCTTGCTTTCGCTCTTTCGAATTTTTTTCATTACGGCCATTGTCCAGAAAAATACATATACGGAAGGTTTACCGAACTGAATATATTATAGCGTTGCTGTTGTATAAAAAAGAATTCATGGGGACGTAGCATGAAATTGTAAATTTTTCATTTCGAAGTAAGTCGTTTTTTATAAAGAAACATCATAATCGCTTAAATCCTTTAGATTTTTTTGCTTTTGATATTGCAACAGTTTTTCGGTAAAGTCATATTTTCAGCAAGGTCATGTTAAAAATTAAGTTTAATCGGATATAGTGAGGTGTGAAAAAATAAAGTGAAGGACTTTTCGCTTTGTACGACCGATACGTTCGGAGCGTATTTGAAAAACTATCGAACTTTAATTTATTTATTTATTAAAATTTTTGTTTCTTACGGAGAAACATTGGAGCAGGAATGATTTTCTGTAGCGCTTTCGTATTGAACAGTCGCGGCAACGCTCATGCGCTTAATAATAGAAATTCGGAGATTCTTCCGGCGCAGCGACTGCATTTATATTCGGATATCCAACAAATCAATCTCACATATATATGCGTACTACATAGTACTTACAAAGAAGGCGATTTTCAATCAGGTACGAATAAAATAGACAGGTTGCAAGTTCAATAAGCGTGTCTACATTATACCCATTGAGAATCCGAGGCGGCGGAGTGAATTCCTTTTCTAAGTGCCATTACTAAAATTAATTTCATATTTTAATGCAGATCGAGTCTACCACAAAGTGTAAAAATATGATTTATCTATTAAAGTGCTGTAGATAAAATTGGATGTATACATTGGGCATTTCCAGTGACTACAAAGTTGCTTTTAAAATATTTACAACATTACACAGATTTGCGAGATTTTATCGGAAAAGCATCTAATATTTATCTGATGTATATGGGTCACGATTGCTCAGACGGGTTTAACGATAACATTTTCGTAAATTTGTTATTTGGGAATCATTTCTGTAGATTGCTTTTATATTAAATTAAGAGGCACTCAAAAAATTTAAAAATAATTTATTTAGAGTCGGCATTTTGATTCTCGGTTAAATCATTTAATAACTGATCAATCAATTTCATCGCGGCCCACCCATTTTATGCATTAGTCAAGTTTATGGCAATAAACGAAAATACGTAGGCTGAATTAAAAATTTGTGATTAAGAACTGTGGGAAAATGGTTATTTAATATTTGTAAACCTTATTTAATGTATTAATCTTTTTTTTTAATGTTGATGTTTTTTTCTTATAATTTAAAAGATATAAAAGGGTTTGCTGTAAATTTTTTTAATAATGAACGATAACATCTAAAGGATAATAAAGAGAAAGATGTCGCGAGTAAAAACGGCATGTAAGTAATGAGCTAAACGCGTGCTAAAAAGTAAGAAATATCCTGAACACCGAATAATAAAACAAAATTTAAAAAATCTCCAAGGAGTAGAACCGAAGGAAAATTTATAAATAATTCATGCCACTAGAGAGTTTAACAGAAAAAAAAATCGACCATTAAATTTAAAATTTATTTGCCGAATAGTTTTATAACTTTAAAATTATTCGGATATGTTTTAAATTTTCATATCGTTTTTTTTTTTGAAATATGTGGGTAAATTAAGCTGTTTAAAACCAGAATTGTCGATGATCCAAGAAACTGTCGACGTACATGTAAGTATTAGTAGCTAACATGAAGTTTACAGAGACCTCGGTCGCATTCTAGTCATTAAATGGAATCTTCAAAGTGTTAGAATCGGATAAGTAACCACATAAAACACAAAACGACGTGTAATTTACGTAACTGACTGAAAAGGTCCGTAATCGGAAAAGTAGAAAATAATCGAAAGAGGTTTAAATACTCGATTATTGCAAACATGGTGCGAATTAAACGTGTCGAATGAAACTCATTTAATGCATAATCAAACTGATATTTAAAATAATTTATTTAGGTATCGTAATAAACATTAATTATTATAAATAGTAAGAGTGTATATATACAAACTGGTTCAATTTATGACGTTCGTCCTTATTACGTATAATCGCATGAAATGAAAACGTTCCTGTCTTCTATTTCATGTTGCAAAACGTGGGTGTGTTTATATCGAAACACCGTGAACGGTCAAAGCGCACCGTTGCGTAGTGTAAGTAGTGAAAAAATTTCGCTATTTCGTGTTTTACAGTAGGGGAGGCTTAAAAATAAGTTTTAATTATGCCAAACTGTTTTTATTATAAAAATCTTAAAAGTTTTCTTGGAATGTAAAAATTACCTTAAAAAAAATTAAAAGTACAACGAAAAAAAAGTAGGATTTTTCTCAACTAACATCTCAGCGTGTATTTATAAAGTATAAGTAGAGGAGATTCGGGTACTAAGGAATACTATTGATAGTTCTGTTTATATTTCAGAAAAGGGGGGCATTTCTTAAGTTTTTGCGATTAAGGAGCTCGGTTTGTGAATTAATAGTCAATTAATTATAAAGGCATATTTTAGTTCCTTCGTTTGAATACCATAAAAATGTTTTTGCCTAGCGGAAACTTTCGTGTCCGTTTATAATAATAGAAGAATGAAATAGAATACCAATAAAATATGAAACAAACTGAATATTTTATTGTGTGTAATTTACATGAAAACATTATTTAAAAACAAAAATCACGTAGACATCACACGTCTTTTTCCACTGCGCCGCACTCCTCGTGTACCCGAGATTCGCAAAGGTCACATTGAAGCCATTTTTCGCCCATCTTATCATCGCTGAAGTTGTTATCACAAAATAAACATTCGACAGCTAAGTAGGTACATTTGCGGTAGTGTGTCGATCTTATGGTTCGTAGTAAACGTTCTAATCGTTTTATTTTATTTTAAACAGGAGCGAATTTTTTGTTTTTACGTTTTTTGGACAATTTTCCTAACTTTTTATTTAGCGATTTTCCTATTCCCTTTTATTTGAGGTTGAGATTACAATATGTGATATCTTTTCACTTTTTCTTCCACATCGAGTTGTTTTTTCTTAAGTAGAAATACTGAAAGGAAATCTTTTGGACGTCTCATAATGTTTAAACCATTGGTAATATGGAATATATTCCACATGACACTTCTTATGAATATCTTTAAAAACTAGACAATTTAGACACAAACTAGCCGAATTCGCAATCTCCCGATAGTTTGCCTGCCTATTTTATTTGAAAAAATCCAAGAAAATGTCGATTAACAAACTAAACACTGCGATTATCGCTTTCCATTAATTTCTTTGGGAAAAGTGGTTTCCATCCGGGTTTCATCTATTATAGGCATTTTTAAGGCGCTTTTCGACATTTAATTTTGCCACTGTTTGCCAATTGTCGGATAGGTTTGTTTCGGATGTTATTCGACTTAACCCGTCTGTTCCATAGTAACCGAATCTCTTCTACACTGAAAGAAAAAGCCGATGAACGCGTCGAATGAACGTACTTACATTAGATAACTCTTAAAAAGTACATTATATTTACGAAAAATTTATTTCGATAAAAATTTTCATTGTAGGTATGAAGAAAGTTATTAGGTAAAAAATTATAAATGATTCGTAAATGCAACGATCGTTTTAATTGCATAATTAGGCACTTATTTTCTTCAGTGTACATGATTTTTAACACAAATTTTTTGAATATCGAATGGACATGCGATAAACATACAATTATATATCTACGTTAAGAAAATATTTTAAGAAAAATTTTTAAAAATCTGGTTGGCTCTTAAATGTAAGAACTTTTTGAAAATGCCATTGCAATTACAAATTTTTGATTTTTAAAAGCAAGAACCTAAAACAAATGGATATGTCTGGTTTTACTTGAACAAAAGAATGCGATTAGAGTTGTTCGGTGTTGTTTTCAGTGCTGATTATTTCTTTATAATGTATGTCACTCGTAGTAACTATCAGAAATTGGTTTGATAAAAACAAAGATAAACAAAATATTGTGATGTTGTAGCTGTTTGCTTCCCAGTCCCAATATTAATACACAAGCCGCACTAGTGTTCATTCGTTCGGTCGCTATAACGTACAAACACAAAACTTCGACAATCTAAAGACTACTCGATAAGTTAGATATAATTATTAAAATCACTTGCAACTGCCGATACTTGGACATGTCTTGTTTTGGTCGATTCGTTTTTTTCAGGTGGACATGTCTGTTTTCGATCGAATTTGCAATATTTAGACTTAAATTACTATATGAGAAGTGTCTGGTTTTCGGTGCTTCTGAGTACAGGAATTGATAGAACTGATCGATAACTCTATAAATCCGCCCAAAAAACAATTTTGTCACAAATGTGGACATGCCCGAGTTTGCCTGAACGCTCCCCAAATATTCAACGGTCAATATTTAACAACTTTTGTCTCGCGCCCGTTTTCGCCGGAATACAGCCATTTTTATTGGCGATATACTTATGTACATCGCCGAATACATTCGCGACCAAGTTCTTTTGCTATAAGAATTTTCACTAAAATTTTGTTCTGTAATATTTTAGTACACGCAGTTAAGTTATTTTTTAAAGTGTAGTGGAAGAAACGAACATTTATCTTCTTTAATAGCCGTATAATAAAGATATCTATTTGGAACAAAAAAAAAATTACTCTTGACATCTTTGAAACAAATATATACTTTAACCGCTTGAAAGTTATACCTTATACTTATCGTTTCAGGAACTTTCCAAACGACATTCCATTTTTCTCGATAAAAAAATTAAAATGTTATAAATTTTGTCTTTCGCCGAATCCCTATAAAAAAATGCGATCCTAGCAAACATTGATAGAACTTAGTTTAAATATTTATTTACTATGCGACCATTATGAGCTTTAATATATTATTGAACCCAATGTAGAGATATTTAAAAATAGAAGTTAGAAGTAATGCAGGATTAACAAACATCAAAGCTTGCGATACTTTATAACGTCGAAGTTTTATATCGAAGGTGAATTTACACTGTTTAATTAGATATTGCACATATATTACATAAATTATTTATAACGCCTTTGAACTTGATTATAGTTAGATATACCTTCAATATTAAACGTTACTATTTAAAAACCGCTCGAGTAGTTCCCTAATCAACCAAAAGAGTAGTGTGAAATAAGTTGTCTCTCAAGACAGTCAACTTTCCCCAGAATTTCTAAAAATAACACAACTATTTTCAGCGTGAAAGCTCGTAATGGAATATGTTATAGGTAACACGAGAACGCGAGAAAGAGAGTATGTAATGTGATGTTTCGTATTTAATAAAGGAAATCGTTTTTAGATTTATAGATTCATTTCTCAAAATAACTGTAGGTATAGATAATTTCGTGTTTTAAATTAATTAAAAAAATCTTTTATTATACATTTTTATTTCTTGCAAATGTTAAAAATACATAGGTAGTTTAAAGAAACGGAAAAAATTTCAAAGGTCCGCAGTTGAAAATTATTACTAAAAAAAACGCACCTGTAGGTAAAAGTTTATATGCGTTGTTCAAGATAGGTTCGGATACCTCGTCATCAATAAAACCTCGTATTTTTAATAAATTGTAGTTTTTCTTTGCCGTGTCATACGTGTGCAGGTAAGTAATCGGTAGAATATGCCACGTTCAAAACTTTAAACTAAACATTATAAATATACAATTTAGTAAGTTTTTATTGATAACGTGCATTGGAACCTATCGTGAATAATGTAAAAGTAATTATGTAATATAAAAAGTTAAGTTTTTTAGGATAACTTATAGGTACTATGGTCTATCCAACCTGTCTAGCGACACGTCATCAATAACAGATTTCTAGATGATGACGTTCCTTATAGTAAGTACTGTCATCTCGTAACTCGTATTTTTACAGTTCTAATAAATTGTAGTCTTTCTTTACACCATCTAACATGTGTAAAGATAAATTATTTATACAATATGTCACTTTCCAAACGTTAAATTGAATTACAAATCTACAATCTAGTAACTTTTTACTGATGACGTGATCGGCAGGCTGATCGAATAAGGTATAAGTACCTACATTTTTTTCATTTTGGATATAAGTATTTAGGTACCTACATAATTAAAGTACCTAATGCCTACGTTTTAAAATTCTTAATCAAATACTACGGTTTTTTTTTTAATTAGGCAGTTCGTAGACCTACATTCTACAGAATATTAAGTCTTAACAATTAAATTTACATGTATACATAGATACAAACCGCAATAATTTTTTTGTGAGTCATTCGTTAACAGCTGTAAAATCGATACCAGCTTCAAAGTAGATGTATCTATCTATTATTAACATTTGAATAAACCAACAAAACATAATAACCGTAACTGTAATATACCTATACCTGCATATTTTAATCACGCGAAATGAACTTTAATAGATGTAATAGATATAATTTGCATAGACGACAGTCGGTTTCTGCCAACCGCAAACAACTGCAATATGACTCCATCTATAAACCAAGCCGAGGACTTATTCTAACGATTTGTATGAATCTATATTCTGATATAAAAAAAAGCGTTGGCCAGAAATTACCTGAGAGATGAACAAAACGGAAACAAGAACGTTATGCCTTTTTTACGTCCTATTGACTATAAAAATATCAATAAAGCACAGACTAAATCACAACAACAATATATTGCAAGTAACAAATACTCATGAACTCTTACGTAATAGAGATAATTTAAAATTATATTTTATGTAGATAACTATATTGCTACTATATTATATTATTAACTCTACAGTTTTGTTCGTTATCATTTTATACATAATGAGGTAGATACCTATTTTTGTATACTGTTCGATTTATGTTGACCCGATGTTTAAAATAAATAAATACTAAACGAATTAAAAACTGCATTTTGTTCTTAATTAATATCAAATTTCAGTTGAACATGTTCAATAAATTACAAAAATAGCACTTAGATACCTTATCATTTTATTGATGTACTTGTTTATTCCTAAACTTCCATTTCGAGTCATATACAAGGTGGGCCAAAAGAAATCACCCTATTGGAAGATGCTCTTATTTTTGCAAATGGCGGCCAATGTCAAATCTGTTTTGACATTTGTGAACTAGACAGATGTAGAATACAAGTAAACAAGCCATGGAGCGATACACTCCCCAAGAACGCGGAATAATCGTGTCTATTTTTTTGCGTAACAATTCGTCTGTGGTGTTGGCGCAGCGCGAATTCCATCGCCGATTCCCCGGTCGTCCGACACCGACTGCGTTAAAACTGCGGCGTTTGGCCACCAACCTTGAAGAGTATGGGACCACACGAGACGCTGCCAAGAGTGGCCGCTGGTCAACCGACAACAGTGGACGGTGCGCGCTATAGGGCCATGTTAACCGAGTTTTTTCTGCCGCAATTGAACGAATTAGGACTGGAGGACATGTGGTTCCAACAGGACGGAGCAACGGCACACACTGCGCGAGTCACAACCGATATTCTGAAGGCGGCGTTCCCGGGTCGCCTCATCTCTCGTTTTGGCGATTTGCACTGGCCCGCAAGATCGCCCGATTTAACCGTTCCAGACTTTTTTTTGTGGGGTTTTTTGAAGTCCCGTGTTTACGTGAACAAGCCCGAGACCCTGGAAGCCCTCAAGGACAACATTCGACACGAGTGCGAGAATCTGTCGCCCGAAGTTCTCGCCGAAGTGATGAAAAATGCCATAAAACGAGCCCGTATAGCAATCAATTGTGACGGCGCCCATTTGGCTGATATCATCTTCTCGACTTGACCAATAAAATTCTAAAGGTTCAAATAAACATAATCAAAAAACAGAATCGAAGTTTTTCATTTAGAAAAAAAATGAGAGCCAAACAACATCGGATGACTTCTTTTGGCCCACCTTGTACATAGACCCGAAACAGAACAGTACGTATAGGGTTAAAATATTATTTTTTAAAGAAAGTTACTTTGATGAAACTTATAGGGTGCATAAAAATATATTTAAAAAAAATCGAAGAGAAATTTTAATTAAAGTCTTCTAAATTTGTAAGTATTGATCCAATGTGCTAGATATTAAACGCATTATCATAATTTAATTTCGATTTCAATTTGTATTTTAAATATCATCGTTTTGAAATGGTCACTAACATTTTTCCTCATAAATTGTTTGCACAACACAAATCTCAGACAATACTTGTCTAATTTAAAATATTTTCTCGAAAGGAAAACAAAAGCCATCAAGCTCAAGCTGCCGAGTATACAATCAGTATAAAACACATCCTTTTAGATGTGTCTAACACTTCATGATTAGAAGAGTTCTCGCTATACCTTTTATGGTAGGTAGTAAAAGAAGCATTAAGAAACTAAAAAGCGGCACAGGCCGTAATGCATCAATTCTTTAAAATTGTGAACTGACCCTAATATATAAAGGGCATTAACTTAGAACGTAAGTGAATTGGTGAGAGCACTTAGACTCCGGTAATTGTGTACTTACGCTTTTAAAAAAATAACATTTAACATCGAATAGGTTATAAATGTATAGAAATATCTATTTACCTACATCAATCAAGAAAAAATTAAGATCACAGGACAAAAATGTAATTTATTATACAGGGTGTCCAAGAAATAGCGGAGAATAGTGCAAAATAATGCCACAAGTTCCTATGCATTTTTCCCTACGGCGCCGGCGCACTCATGTCGAGATATTCGCCCTCAAAGTTGAAAAATAAAAATCATTTTTATTTCTCGTTGTAATTTAATAATTTTTGGTATGTCTACGTAATAAATAAGGGGCCTTTAAAATGTTATCTTTTGATGTCGCCTCAGACGAGCCAGGGGTGCACTACCACCTGCCCCTAACCTTTCTAATCCCAAAAGGTTTCGTCGGTTGAAGTTTTTAAATTTTTAAAGTCATTTCCGAATTTCCCAGACATTTTAGGATAAAAAGGTACTCTTGCTTAATTTCAATAAAGTTATACACAGAGAATAAGAAATTATTCTTTTCGACGACCACATAAATGTTCCTGTTACGTAAGAAGGGCTTGATTTGTGCTCTCGACGTCTTTCTACGTTTTTTTTTTCGTCGAGTGGAAATTCGTTGCATTAACGTCATAACGGATAAGCACCGCATTACGTCGGACACCATTTTATTGAATTTTTATCTATTTGTTTATATTATTCAAAATTATTTTATTATTAACGTATTATTATTATTTAATTATTTGAAAATTTGTAACGGGATTTGATCCGTCATTACCCTACGAGGCATTAATATATGGTAAAATAGGAAAGGTTATTAGATTACTTGAATGTAACAAACACATTATTTCATTATTTTTATCGTTTTATAATTGTTGGTTTATTTAGTAGTATATTAGGTTTCTCGTTCTCTAATTGTTTTTTTTTATTATTATTGTTGTTGTTTTATGTTTCTTTCGGGTTTTCCGCATAAAAATTCGTAGCGCCCTATATAACTTCAGTTGTTTATATTTATATATATATATATATATATATATATATATATATACACCGTGTCCAAGATAAGAATGCACAGCATGGGGATCTTGAAAACGGTAGAAGATACAGGGTGACTTAAATTAGAAAAAAGTTGCGCTATTTAGAGTATGTTCACATGCTGGTCGCAAAAGTTCATTATTGTTTATCGTTTTCAAAATTCTCAAAAAATGTGATTTTGTGGATTTTCGTTTCTTTTCATTTTTTTATTTATTTTAAATGATATTAAAAAACTACCGGCACTTTCTCATTGCCACTTTTTAAGCTCTACAAAATGGCGTGTTCAAATTTTTAATCCGACGTTTCGTATCCGAGAACCCATCATCAACTTTATTTTTTATATGGCCAAAAACAAAGAGACACCCTGTATTCGGTAGCATTATTCATTACAAATTCAACGATGTATCACACATTATGGTTTTGAAGCCAAAAAGGAGAAAACGTGAGTTATAAGGTTTTTATTTTTAAATTAGTAGGCGCTGGTACAATAACAGAAACAAAATGTCAAAAATTATAATAATTGCTCAAATAGGTTGCCATTATTTTCTAGACACAAGTATGCTCTGTCTACAGAAGAATTCAAAACATGGTCTAACATTTCTGGTGTGATTGTATTAACTGCTGCTAAAACCAATGCCAATAACTGTCCTTCAGTTTCAAAAGTGGCGTCATACACTTGGTTTTTAAATAACCCCACAGGAAAAAATCCAACGGAGTTAAGTCAGGTGATCGGGCTGGCCAGGCTACTTCACTGTGAGTTCCAATGCATTTTCAGGAAACCTCTGGGACAAATATTCCCGCACAGTTCTTGAATTATGCGCTGGGGCACCATCTTGCTGAAACCAGCAGTTGTTAACTATAAGTAATGGTAATTCATCCAAGGCATTCTCCAAATCAGTCTGCAGTAGGTCGAGATATCGTTCGGAATTTAAATTGTTGTGATAAATAAAAGGTCCTATTATTCTGCCACCCAAAATGCCTACCCACAGATTAAATCCAAATCGATGTTGATGCCTTGTTTCTTTTATTAAATGAAGATTGTCTGTTGCCCAATAATGTTTGTTACGCCGGTTGAAAATGCCATTGTTGTTTATCATTGTTGGTTATTGTTTTTCCCCTTTTTTGGCTTCAAAACCATAATGTGTGATACATCGTTGAATTTGTAATGAATAATGCTACCGAATACAGGGTGTCTCTTTGTTTGTGGCCATATAAAAAAATAAAGTTGATGATGGGTTTTCGGATACGAAACGTCGGATTACAAATTTGAACACGCCATTTTGTAGAGCTTAAAAAGTGGCAATGAGAAAGTGCCGGTAGTTTTTTAATATCATTTAAAATAAATAAAAAAATGAAAAGAAACGAAAATCCAAAAAATCACATCTTTTTGAGAATTTTGAAAACGATAAACAATAATGAACTTTTGCGACCAGCATGTGAACATACTCTAAATAGCGCAACTTTTTTCTAATTTAAGCCACCCGTCATCTTCTACCGTTTTCAAGATCCCCATGCTGTGCATTCTTATCTTGGACACGGTGTATATATATATATATATTTTTTTTTAATTTATAACCCACCCCATAAGCTCCAACTCGACTGTGACCGGTGCCAAAAAATCATTTATCCCTTTCTCGTAGAAGTCGGTGGCAAATTCTAGTACATACCTACCTTTAAGTAGCTACTTATCATATTTAATGGACGGTGCCTGAAGAATAAGGTCGAAAACGCGAAAGACGCGTTTCTTATCGTTGACATATAGGTAATGTTATCAATTTTAATATGTTGGGATTGTAATACTTAGGTAATTTGAATAATTTAATTATATTTATTGGCATTAATTCCTTAATTACTGGTTCCTCATTTTAAATGCATCTTCGGATGTCTTTCATCTTGGTTTACAAACTGCACCCGAGTTGTAGCCAATCGAATGTTCTATATATGTGTACATTTTTATATAAGCGAAATAGATTATGCGCCGTGCAGCCGATAAATAAATACTACTCTCTCGAGTTTTCTGCTTTCCTGATCCAAAATGCGGGATTGTGACGTCGCCATGCCATATATGATAGACGGCTGACAGCTGTCAGTCGTGTTCTACCTTTTCGGTCACTTTTAAAACTTCTTGATAAAGAAGTGGTGCCCACTACGGAAGATAAATAGATACTACTTGCTGACCGCGTGAAGAACTTCTTAGCAAAAGGACCGAAGTGTTATTCTCGCGTACCATCTTCCCCATTTCTATCAGGCAAGCAGAAACGATAGGAGGTTCAATTCACATGAATCCCGTATATTAAGCTCCTCCTATTATTAGTATGTTCCTATTGCTGTTAAAAGATCAATATCTAAACCAATAAAAAAATTAATAAATAATACAAAACCGTTATTAAAATGTTTAATTATTATTATAAAGAATTTATCGATGCATATATTTAATTTTTACTTTGCTACTTAAAATAAATAAGTATGTACAACTCGATATGTATAACCTATTCTGATTGTAAATTAATGGGGAATAATTAATTTGACCAATCTACCGATAGTAAAGGTATATGAAAAAGTAAAAAATTTTGTCTTATACTTTTTAAAAGGAAAATAAATTCGACGTGCAACATTCTCGAATCGATTAAATATCACGTTTTCTAAAGTACAAAGTGCTCAAAACTTTTTTCGTCATCAAAATGTCCTTTGAGATTTTACGTCATATGAGGAGCACACATATGTGGAATCCGCCACGTGATGTAACATTTATGGTTACACATGGTTGCTGAAATGCGAGCATCGGTATCAGGGCACCAGCAACATTAGGAGAGCCAACCAAGCCATGTATTTCGAAACGCAACTGATCGATCGTTAAAAATGAATATGTATGTATACGGTGGGAGACTATACGGGGTGTTTCAGGAGTAATAGTAAATATTTTAGAAAATAGAATTATTTGGAGTAAAAAAAATTCATATAGGCATGTGCTCAATTTTCAATAGATACGGCTGTTTCAATGTGACGCATAAAAAGCTTACGAAATGTACGAATGACAGACGAAGACTTATTGATTCTTGATATCGATAATTAATAGTCCGAACTAAGTGTCCAAAAATCCCACTGCCGACTTCGATGTACTTTTCAGCTCCTTTGGTAGTTACTTGTAGCTCTTCCGAGATCATTTTTGAATTTTTTATGAAGACAGCACTATTTGTAGCAGGAAATTTGCTCCCCTGAAACCATACATTCGTATGTATATCTATAGGTAAATACAATACATGATTTGGTTAGGTGTTAATTTAATTTAGGTGTTTTATTTTTTTTACAATAATAAAACAATATGAATAGGTACCAGGTACCTACTTAACTGCCATTTTAATTTAAAAAACAATTACGGTTTTGGCGTCCTCATTTTTTCCAATTTATGGGTTTAGGTGAAATTTTAACTGTACGCAAGGACAATGGGGTAGATAATGTTTGCTAAAACTCGGCCTCTCCGAAGAAATCTGTTGTTACACATGTAATTTGAAAAAGAAAACAGTACACAAATTAATTTTATAGTATAAATATATGCGTGCCAAAATTTCCTGGCGCGCCATAAGTTTGCCATTTATGTTTTAGAGTTTCTTTATGTCATTACATATAGAAAAACAATAACAATACATTTTGTTTTACCCATTTTTTGAACAGGAATTTTGCCATAGTTAGGAAAAGAAGCAATAGATGGCATAGGTGTACTACTTTACTTTTCACGTGCAAATGAACTTTTTAATTATAGTTAAAAACAGATAATGACTATTGAAATAAATTTGAAAAGAGCGTCGTTTTGTAAATAACATAAAAAAAAAATTTTAAATAAAAAATGGCGTAAACGTTGTGAAATACACAGCTTCGCAGGTTCGTCGGTTAATGTAAAATCAATAAAATATGTATCAAAATAATATTAACTTATAAATAAACATGATGAAATTAAATAACAATAAATTATTATTATAACAAATGAAAAAGTCTGAATTCAAAAATATTCAACCAACCACAAATTGTAAGCCGGAGAATGCCATAAATGTTATGCATCGTGTCTTTCTCTTACCTCATACGGCTGTGTAGTGCGTTCTTTGTTATTATTAGAATAATATTCACTTTATGCAGCAGTCATCCAGCATACATAATGAATCCATACTGACGTCGATATAAAAAGTATTAGTTATTTTATAATATTACTCGTTGTTTCCTCGAAAACTGAATTCTATTTTCTACCTTTTTCCAGAAAATTTTTATATAAGGTGTCAGGAACGCAGGAGTGGCATGCAAGTCAAACGTGTAGTTTTGAAATTTGCTTAGTTCTTTGTAAAAGTATCCTGGACAGTGAGAATAGTCCTAAAATACGAAAATAATTAAAGACTAACTGCACTATATATAAAATTAATAGTTATTAAATCTGGAATTTAATAAAAACAATAAATTTAAGTATTAAATTGATCAACGAAAATATTAGTAGAAAATATTGGATATTAATTTTCGTCGATTATAAAATTACGTTGAACTAGAAATTACAAAATTATTCCCTTGAAAACTGATTAAATTTTTGATTTAATAAATAATCTGAAAACAAAATTAAAATCTATAAAATTAATAGATTTTTATTAAAATAATAACCTTGTATTATGCCCTCCTGATACGATACCGTATGCATTTGGAAATCCTTTGATTTTTCTATTTACAGGTTTATTAGGTAATTTATTTATAATTTCAAATGTTTTTGTGAACAGTACATCTACTATTTGCATTTTTAACAACAAGAATTAACAATAAAATAAAAACCAATACATTCAAAAAACAAACCGATTTAAACTAGTTTTTAAAAAGACTTACCAAAATAACAACTTAAAAATTAGTTCTGTGTTCAATTTATTTATTTTTTAATTTATTTAAAACGATTGTCATAATATCTTGAAAATTATTACGTTCATTTCCAAGTAGGTAAGCACCTGTATGTATTGTACATTTATCTACAAATTATTCATTAGTTTAATCATTGTAAGTCATTAAATTTCAACAATATTCAAAAACAACTAGTGAAAATTCAAAATAAAATTTCTGTCTAAACAGATTTTTTCCTCCCACAACCAACACAATCGGTTGAGCTAACGTAGCGGTTTTATTAGTCTCGCTTATTAGGAAAGCAGAAATGTTTGGTGGACGTACTAATTCACGTCAAAGTTATGCTGAAACCGAACTTGAAGTTGTATTTTCTAGACGCGACTCGACCTCTCGTACTTTTATATTATCCTGTTCCTCGAAAGTCCACAAAGGCGGTCCTGGGGGTTGGTTGAACGCTAGGGCGTAGTTGCAATAAACACCACTCCCTTATAGAATTTATCCTTCACTGTTAAGGTATTGATTTTCGTTAGAATTTGCCCATCGATTACTACCATTATAATAAAATAATCCAAATCTTAATTTTCAAGTTATTTAAATAGCTCTTTAATATTGTTTTAAATCTTATCTAAATTTTTGCAAATAGAAAAGTAAAAATACATCAATTTCAAATTTTTCAAGGTAAAATTTTCAAATTTTTCAAATTTTTTTTCATTTCAATTTTCAAGGTATATTTTAATTGATTCTATTCATTATCTTTTTTTTTTTAATTTGGTAAATAATCAAATGTATTATCTGTCGATTAAAATTTTCTAATAATTAATTTATGATAGAAAATATACGTACCCTGATTTAATAAAATTGTATGTAATTGTAATTAATGTATGTGTATGTTCTTAAACATTACCTATTAAGAAATTTTCCTAATTTTTTGCTAATTTATCAAAACAATAGATATCTACTTTTTTGTAAGTTGTTTGTATATATAGTAGGTAGGTATAATAAACAAACACGAATCAATATACAATATTTTGTTGATTTAAAATTAAAAATTCCTGTACCTACACATAGAACAAAGCGATTCTGTAGTTGTCATTTAATGTAAATAAATAATAATAATAATTACTCTGCAGAATTTTAACCTCGGCGACAATACATATAACACGCGCAATAAAAAGTGGTTTAATAAATATTTAATGAAGTTTAATAAAAAGTTCTTGAAATAAGTTTCAAGGTAAACTACAGAAATAGGAATAATAATATTTAAATTTAACGTTAGGTATTGGGTACGATATTAGAATTATTGCTACACAGAGTGTCCCCGAAGAGGGTCACAAACGTTAAGGATGGTAGAATAAACCAAAACAACAGAAAAATTCTTAATAAACACACCTAGAAAGTTTAGGTCATCGAGTGAAGTAAAAGATTTTTGTTATTATAGGTACATTGTTGTTTCTTTATTTACTGGCCAAGCAATACAACAACAATGACCAATAAGGCACCCTTCGTACCCCAACATAAGTACATTCGTTCAAACACTTTGAGAAATATATGTAACTACCTATGTTTGAAACGTGGTCTTCAACTTTTAATACATTAGTTTTGGAACTCGTGATTACTTTTTCCAACATGACGTTATACGTGCTGTCTATACAAATAATACAAATTATCTACATGTATATTATTTTGATGGGCATTCGATTCGGTTATTTATGAAAATGAATACAATAAACCTATACAATAAAGTAATATTTCAGTTCAATTATTGTTAGTAAATAAAATTGAAAAATAATTTTAAAAATATTTTAAAACAACCCCTTTATAAAATGTATAAAAAATAAAATGGCCAACTTTTAGTTTAAGTAAAGACCATTACATACGTGTAGGTGTTTGTTTTTTGTTATTAGATATACATATTTAATATTAATTTGCTTTATATTTGATCGATATTTTATTTTATTTATGAATATAGGTACTTAATTTATTTTATTATTTAATTACCTACCTACTTGGTTTTTTATTAAGTTTTTTCAAGCTTGCGTTTCAGTGTTAATTTTATTAAGTTTAATTAGTAGGAGTAGGGTTAGAGGGGGGGAATTGCAGTCAGTTAAATTTTACCCACTTTTATTATTTAAGTATATATTTTTTATAATCATCTTCAGCTAATCAACTATTAAGTGGCATAAGTATTTTTGCGCTATAACTAATAGGAGCAAAACGAGAGCAATTTTTTCCAAAAAGTAGTTTTGGCTCCAATTACTCGCACATACGCACATAAGGGCAATGAAAACCAGAAATTCTAGAATGTTAAAATTCACTCAAATTAAAAACATATAAGTTTTCTTCATAAAATCGAAATCAAGGCACTGTAACAGATGTAGGTAGTTAAGATCACAGAATTTCCGTGTCGGGACACTTCTTGCTGATGAGATGGCGTTGGTCGCACTTTGCCTACATTATATTAAAATGATTAAAATGCCTGTCGTTAAATAGCTAAAAGTGCTCGTCATCTGAATTAGGCCTAATGGATTTTTGCGTTGAACGTCTGTTTTAACGTTTGTTTTATTTTTATTTTGTTTCACAACATAGATTCACCAAAAATTGAACCACATCGACGGCGTTTTGACACAACGTCGTAATCCACACTTTTTGCGAAAATGAGTGGTGAATTTCGTGCTCGCTCTTCCTTAATCGTTACAATATGAAAAGTGCATTTCTTATAATTTTCTAAAGTAGTTATTCTAAATCCTAACTGAAATTTTTAATTTTGCATTAATATTTTGAAAAAATATGTCGTTATCATAACGATTGAGCTTAAAAGAACATAAGATGATTGAGTGCGTACAGGTAAATTATTTCAAACATTTTAATAGCTAAAATTAATTCTTTTTTAAAACAGGTGTTCACCGACATCAACAAAAAATGTGTAAAAATCAAATGCAGAGTTTTAAGAAAATAAGCAAATAATTTAATATTAAAGATGAATTTTAGGTTCAAGATAATAGGAAGGTTAAGAAATAGAGTATATTAGGGTAAAATAGTCATTACCGCAGGTTGTTTATAAAAAATCAAAGATATCGTTAGGTCCTAATAACTTTGTTGAACGTCAATTTTGACATGAAAAAATTTTACAAAATGATTGTACAAATGAGTGATTTGTTTTATTTTAAATAAATATCTTAGATACAATAATATATTAAATTTATATGTGTCCGAAAATGCGTGCCCTCCGAACTAGAGGACTTCAAAATATGTCATGAAACAATCGATGCAGTGAAAAATGGAAGCATGCATTATCTTAAATGTTTCACATTTTGAACATCTTTTGTAGTTAAAACTAAAAATAAAAAGTAATAAATAATTGTGTGGTTTTTCTCGAACTATTCGCAGTCTTCTAGCTCGGAGGGGATGCATTTTCGAACACATGTTTTAGTGATTAATTCTTGTAAATTAATCACTTTAACAACATTATTTGGTTTGTATTAATAACAACCGGTAATTATTAATGCAAACTAATTAATCATACTGACCGTAATATGTATACGCCCGTATATCGGGTCTACGTCTTCTACAGAAGTCATGCCATATCTCAGAATTTAATTTCCGTAAAATTACACGAAGGCATCCTTTTTATGAATTAACAAAGTTAGTTTTGGATTACATATTATATCATTATGACGTTTTTATGCGAGATAAAACCATTAGTTATCGTATCCTTGCGCTATTATTTTCATTTTAAATTACATTTTTATTTTTATCTTTGCCCCTATTATAAATACTAAATATTAAAAAATATATATATTTATATGCAAATTATTATTTTAAGAAGATTGGTTACAGTTTTGTAGAGATATCTTTAAAAATAACAGCACACAGCACACACATAAGTTTGAAGCACCGAGCACACAGCCCCCCCCCCCCCTAGCGGCCATTTTCAAATTTCGCAGCGAATTTCTGCTGAAATTACACAAAGTATCAAAGTAGCACTTTACACTTTCTAATCTTTCAGTACGTAGATAAACTTTTTATTTGTTAAAAACGAATAAATATTGAAATTCAGAGAACTAACATTAAGTAATTTTTTTTCAATAAAATTTATCGTGTTAACTACTTAAATAAATAATTACATAATCTTCTCCATTGATTTTCCATCGCTACAGATTAAACATGTTTTAAGCGATATCAACGACAGACCACAACATTTGAAAACGACCACTAAAGGGACGAATGGTTTAAAATACTGCGATATTAGAGGGCTTTCTCGATGCGTTACATACATATAATAGGAACTGGAAAATGTTATTTGGTATTTTATTATTGAATTTCTTTGATTTTATTTAATTTTTCGATGTATCAATTTAATTATTACTACACAGATAAAATGTTTATGCTATAAAATATCTAATAGATAATTAAAAAAAGGTTAACGACATAATAGAAACGATTCTTACATTCTTTTGGAAAAGTTATCATTTCATTGTCGCGTATTTAGTTACACCGCAAATACAAATTGTGCCCCAAATAACGAGCTACCTATTGATTGGTTCTTTTAAACGGGTATTAGATTCGTGATTTAATATCAGAATTAATTAAAAATTTCAATCTCGAATGTGTACATTAAAATTACGTTAAAGATGGAAAAATAAAAATTCGTGAATGATAAATATGGATTGTTTTTATTCCCATTGGTATATAAAAATTATTGTATGTATTTATAGAGCGATAGTCATGTATTTTAATAATAACCAGATGAAAGCATCATAATTAGTCATTATCAAGGGGCGTTTGTGATATCAAATTATATTTCAATATAATAAACGGAAACAATTTATTTCATAGTTTTTAGATTTTCAAATTACTATACAGTGTTACGTGGGTAATTTTACAATAATTAATATAGATATTATATAAACGATATTATTGACATTGTTGACAATAAAAGTTGAGGTTTATAAAAATTAGTCTATAAAACAATAAATGCGTAAAAATTATTATTGCTAAAGAATTTGTGGTTAAGATATATTAAAATATCTACGATCTATGAAATCAAGGAGACTCCTGAAAGCGACAAATGCCATTTCGTAAACAATTAGCGGTTATTTAACTTTCACTATATTTTTTTTTGTTAACCAGTAATTTGTAAACAGACGTAGGTAATCTTCTATAGATATATACGTAATTATAAAATACTTTAGCACCAAAAAGCCTATTATTGAATAAAATAGCCGATTGTGCGTAGAATTTCATTTTAAATGTAGGTTATCTACTAGATACAATTAAATTAAAAAATAATAATAATAAGAAAATACTGATTTCTAACTGTTCATAGTCGATGATATAACTTTAATTTTTTTCGTTTTTACAAAATAACAAAATAACCCGATGGAAACATTAATTAGGTACTTATTATAATTATTATGCAAGTACGTAATACACAATTGCCTAGTTTTTAGTACACTGTAGTCAACGTAAAAATAAATTTAAAAATGCCATTGTTACTTAAAAGCGAGTATCTAAAATGTATCTATATAGGTTGTATAAAGTCAGCAAACCGTCAGAGACCTTTCAGAGTCACCCCCTAATTTAAAATAATCTCCTTTTAATACTCAGAGCGCGTTGTAAAACAGGGTGTCTGGGAAATGATGGGAAATCTTTCAGGGACGTCAAAATAAAATTTTAAAAAGTTTATAACAACTTTTTTCTACGACGCTCACCTGCCGATATATTCACCTCAAAAATTAAAAGGGAAAACTCGAATTGGTTAAATAACACTTTTATTTTTTATTAAAATTTAATCTGTTTGATTTAGATTCCTAGTAAATGAACTACCGACTTCAAAACCATTTCATAAATTTTTTGCTAACATTTCAAAGGCAGCAAGGTAGCAAGCTAATCACATTTTCTTTCAGGGGATTAATTAAAAAAAAAAATTAACTTTATTTTCGGATTCTCCAAGGTTTTAGATATTATAACACCTAATGTAAATTATATTATATCCACTATACACTAATTTTATTTTAAAAATTTTCAATTTACAATAGCTGTTAAATAAAACGAAAAATCACTTAATATGTTAACCTTATTGCTATTCAACCGCATGCATTTAATCTAAATTAAATTAAATCTAAATTAAGAAACCATTAGTCCAACACGAATCGGTTACTCATTCGTTAATGAGATTTCTAAGAACTACATGTCCATCTCGTGATAATAAACCATACGTGCGATATTTTTGAAATTTTCTCTTATAAACTCTACACAATTGGAGTGTGAAATAAAAAATTTAATAGACTAATTTAAATAAAACTTTTATAATTCACATTTCAATTCCGTAATCATAATTATTATTGTACGAGTAGGTAGGTAGGTATAATATAGAAACCCATATGAGCGCAAAAATTAATTATTTAAAATTTCCAAACGTGTATCATTATTTTATGAATCACACATCTTGTTGGCTTCGTTTTTGTGACCTAGCAACTAAAGGGAATCAGACCGTTTGTTAAAAATTCATATACCTATATTTATAAAATATGTAAATTACAAAAATATCGCGTTTTAAAAATATTATACGCAGGACAATTGAAAGTTCATTTTTCGTGAACGCGGCTTCCAAAAGGGCAGCTCGAAAGTTGAGAGTGCTTAAAATTTACATAATAAAGTTCAAGATGTTAATTGAGATTTACATGTATAACGTTAAACTTTTAGTTGTTAAAATACATTTATAGTTCAAATTAAAAAAAAGAAACATTAAAATCAATTAATTAAAAACATTACGGGTATTAGGTCAAAGTTCCATATTTTAACGATGATCATTGAATTTATGTACATACTTTTTAATAGAGCTATTTTCCGATTACGGTGATGTGTTGCACAGTTTAATTTTATTTTTTTCGTAATTTTATATTCATTTTGCGCAGTTTCTTTTAAACAAAATCAACATATTTTTGTTTTAAACCAAATTTTACAGTTAAAATTCGATTTTAAATCGTGTCGTTCGCACTCCGATTAATATTAAGAGAAAATGCGATTTTAAAAATTGAAAGTTGATTATTTACACGGAAATAAAATTGATTTAATCTTCTTAAATTTATTTCCTATGGAAATTCACTAAAATAACAAAACAAAAAATTATAGAATTCATTGTACTAAATATGTATTTATAGTGATTGTTAGTACGTAAACGTTTAGAACCGATATAATAATAATGATATAGGTATAATTATATGGTTCAGTATTTAAACCGTTAGGTAATTACGTTATAGATCGCGTGATACACTATACGAAATTCCTCAAATATAGATATTAAATCAAATTTTGCACATTATGATACAAGCATGAAATTTTAGGGGTATATTTTATACACCGTACTAACCATAATAACGGTCAAAGCCCTTTAGGAGCCGCCCCCTAATTCAAAATAATCTCCTTTTAATACTCGAGGCGCGTTATAAAACAGGGTGCCTAGGAAATGATAAGAAATCTTCCGGGCACGACAAAATAAATCTTTAAAAAGTTTCTAAAAATGTTATTTTTACGACTCTCCCCTGCCGAGATATTCACCTCCAAAATTAAAAGGGAAAATCGGTTTGTTTAAATAACACTTTTATTTTTTATTAAAATTTAAACGTGTTTGGTTTACATTCCTAGTACATGAAATATTTTAAAACCATTTCATAAATTTTTTAATACCACTGCTGGGTGAGCGAGGATATATTACCCTTAATATAATTAAAAAAAAATTAAATTTATTTTTGGATTCCCCAAACATTTTAGGATAAAAAAGGTGCTCTCGCCCACGTTCCATAAAACAGAAAACGTTCGAGAAAATCGTGCTTAAAGAGAGTAACAGGTGTATTACTGGTAATTATACTGCTACGCACGCCGTGAACTAAAGAGGGGCTTATTTAGATTTAGGTAGTGATTTCCAAAGGACTTTGTTGTTTATTGCGTACAAAATATCATGCTTGTATCGCAAACTACCAGGTTTATGCACAAAATGTTTGGGTAATCCGATAATGAAATTATTATTTTTTTAAATTAATTTCCTGAAAGAAAATGTGATTAAAAATGTTGGGGGTGGTGTATCCTTGCTCCCCCTGAGACGGTATCAAAAAAATCTATGTAATTGTTTCGAAATGCTTCATTTATTAGGGATGTAAACCAAACATGATTAAATTATAATGAAAAATGAAAGTGTTTTCTAGTTTTAGTTTGATTTGTTCTATACGTCCCTGAAAAATTTCTTTTTCTATGGAAATTTTCTATGATTTTATTATTATTGTATAAAATATCTGTGGGTAGGCTGCGGTTAGGTAACAAGCTGTAAATAGGGAAATCTGCCCTGTAGCTCAACCAAATATTAAATTGTTTTCGAAAAATGTTCTAATTAAATGGCACTTTTTAAATGTTTCTGTACATTTTTAATTTTAATAGGTAGCTCAATACACCAGCAATTACATTATTTTTCTTTAATATAAATATTTGCCTTTTTTTTATTTACCATTTCATAATATTTTAATAATGTGCATTGCTTCTGGAAGTTTATTGTTCGGGATAGGTATATGTAGATGTAGATGTAGATATCAAAGCCACGATCGTAACGAGAGCGTGGCGAAAGAGGCGCCCGGGGGCGCAACTAGATTTGGGGCGCAAAAATGTAAAAACTAAAAATAAATAAATAGATATAAAAATAAATAAAAGTTCTATTTTGTATTGTATTTTTGTATTTATTAAATTTTTGTTCTTGTTGGGTTAGGGGGGCGCAATTTAGACACTTGCCACAGGCGTCTCGTACCCTCGTTACGGCGTTGACAGATATACTTGCGTTTAACACGAAATGAAACGCATTTTTAATTTCAAATCCCATATCAATTAACGAAAACGGCGACGGAACATCGTTTTGGACGTTCCTCTCTATCCATATAATAAGCTCGGATTAACATTTATAATGAGGTTTCCACAGGAATCACGTTAATCTGTTGCTTGGTAACGTGATCACAACATCGAGAATTGTAAGCTGCAATTCGAAGGTTTATAGTTGATAATTCAGTTCTTGTTTGGTCCGTGGCCGTGTGAGGTTGTATCGCGCGCGCGCACAAGTTTTACGCATTCGAATACGTGTTCGTACATTCAATAATAAAATATTTTATTAATTTCCATATCGTAATTAACATTGAAAAACAACCAGCTGTTGTTAAGTTTTAGACCGCGTAATTTTCGATTCCTACGTGTTATAACGGAGACTTCTTCGATCGCAAATTCCGCTGTTTAATAGTGTGGCGCTAAATCAACAATGATAATTATCATGTGCTTGCGTCATTGTTAATCGATAATCAAATACTCGTAACAATAAAAAAAAATCGGTAAGTAGGGTCAGTATTTAAAAACGTATTTGTCGTAACAATAAACCGTCTTTTTCAATGCAATATTTCAACTAAGAAATTGCAAAGTAAATTTGCAAAGAGAAACGTTTATGCTCTACTTAAAATCGTAGGTTTAATAATGCACGTTAGTACGGCTTAAATACGATAATTTTCTTTCGAGAAAAACTGTAAATGTGGACAACGAGTAGCTGCTGACCTAAAAAGATCGGTGTAGTGGGTGGTACAAACTACTTATAATTGAGATAACTTTATCTAAATTGAGTTTAATTGTCTTTATTTATTTTGAATGGCGAAGTTAAAGGGTGGTTATGTATCCGTTTGTGAGATACGTTGGCAAATTTTTGAGGAGTTTTTCATTTTTCCGCGCGCGCAATTTATTCTTTTTAAAATCGATCGCATTAAATATAGTGCGTAAATATACTTAAAAATAAGAGAAAAATATTGTTAAACATTAACTGATACACGCAAATGCAGTTTTCGCGACAGTACAGACGGATTAGGAGTTAATAAGTTGAATAAGGGAGTAATTAGGGTACGTAATATTTTGTTAAATATAAATGTTAGGTAATGGTATGTGAGTATATTTTAATGTTTCAAATAATTAGATATAGTTAATTGATCAAAGTTCAACAACTTTTACAAAGTGAAAGTAAATTAAATTGCCTTAACCATCGAGATAAAGGAAATCGCAAAGATATAATAATGTTACTTAATGTAATTGGTTTTTGGAAACAATAATATTTCGTAGGTACGAAACAATTTTCTAGACTATTAATTTTTTATTTCGTTTGGTAGGTATCTATTCATGTGGAGACTTAAAAAAATGAAAGATTCTTTTTCAAAATGGCTACGACTACGATAGGACTTAATTAGCTTAACTTTTTTATTTCTCGTTTTTAGAGAAAACGTCATTCTTTGTAAAGATTTTTGCTTAGCTTGAAAAGTCCTTGACCATAGTCAAAATGTCGATATCACATACGGGGTTGTTTAAAAATAATAGAACATTAAATTGTTCAAGAGTAAAGCACCCACCAAATTATTTGAGTAAAAATGAAAAATATTATTAAAGGAAATATTTACTTCTAATGTCAATAGGTAGAAGTTCAAATATGAAATTTCAAAACTTTGTCTCAAAGTTTATGTTTTATGTTTTGAAGGGCACGTCTGAGCGAGAGAATGGCCAGATAGAAATGTTTTTAATAAGAAATTGGATGGTTCGGTCTTAGAACATGGCCTGCACACTCACCTGATATTACCCCACCTGATTTTTATTTGTGGAGATATTTATAAAATAAAATAACAAAAAGCCAACAGCCAACATAAATGAACATGCAATTGATTTAGTTTACGAAGAATTTAGAAAAAGAATAAAAAAGTGTGTGGAGGTGGTAAGGCATCGTATAAAGCAATATTCGATATTCATTTTGTTTTGTTCGAATGCATATTTTTGCTTCCGTCATTCAATAAATTATGCGTTTTCTTTAAATTTCATACGGCTGCATGAAGATAAAATGTCAATTTTGGGACAAAGTTTTGGAATTTGAACTTCTATTGACATTAGAAGTAAATCTTTCCTCTAACATATTTCATTTTTACTCAAATAATTCGTACTTTACTCGTAAATAATTCAATGTTTCGTTATTTTTAAACAACCCTGTGTGTTATATCTGCATTCTGACCGTGGCTAAGGACTTTTCAAATCAAGCAAAACTAAAGAACGACTTTTTCTATAAAAACAAGAAATATAAAAGTTTGCAAGTATTTAGTTATATTAATTCGTGGATATACATTGTATATAACTAAAACAATTGATTTTATAATCTTTCTCCAAATAATAAACGAAAAATACTAGTAATTTCAGTACAACATATTTATACGCGAATTTAAAAAAGAAAAGGCGCAGACTTACTTAGTCGATTTCTAATGCTGCGCATTCTGTAGTGCGTACAGCTAATAATTAAAATACATTAATTGTAAGTACATTAATGCAACTTGCAATATATTTAACATACTTATACCTACCTATTAGAAGAGTATTCATTTTTATATAAAAACTTAAAATAATAAGTCATTGTTTATTATTTGGAAGCAATTGTTTTATTTAAGGAAAAAGAGAAATCAAGTATTTATATTTCTATTAACGTAACAATCGTCAATAACGCGAATTAAAATTGGTCATTGAACTTAAATGGCGTAAAGAATAATTTCTTATGATTTTGAGAATTATTTCAAAATGATATTTTACTGCAGTTCCATTGAATATATACGAAAAAAATCTTACAGTTAAATATATCTATAGAGGTAACTGTTTTTAAACGTTTCGCGAACTTTATAAATTGATAATTAGATTTTCAAAGTGTCTTTTATCAGATAAAATATAGTTATAACAATCAATAATGTCAATTTTACTTGTTCATGTAGTTAATACCTATAATATTAATAACATCAACTAAAAACATTTAATGGTTAAAAATATTATATTTAACCTTACAAATACTGCTAATCGAATTCTAATTAGGGGGAAGAAAGTGTACCTACGTTAACCCAAAACAAATTTTCCGCTCTGTAATTCATCGAAAATATTCTAAATCATTCCCAAGAAAATTATGCTTTTAACAAAAAATTCTAAGTAATGTACCTAGTTGTTATTTTTTTGACAACTGATGGTTATCAATTTTTCGAATACATAGAGGCGCAAAAGTGTTTGTTATTCAACTTTTTCTCAAAAGTAATCAATAAATGGACGGCGTTGATTTCATTGTATACGGCAATTCTCCGAACGTTGCCCTTTATAAATATACATCTTTTATTCAAATTACGTCCGCAAGGGTTGGTGAATGAATCGCAATTTGTTTGGTTTACGTATGTATGTGCGATGTGTAACTGTTTTTGAAGTATGTAGCGTTTATTCTTTTACATGTAATTTATGTTCCGACGAAGGTTATTTATAAAAAAAAATAATAATAGAATATAGTCATCGCATAGCAATTAGTTACCTGACAATATTTTATCGCATAACAAAAGGTGTAGTAGTTAAAATATGTTTTTGTTTTAATCAAGTGTAGAGCTTATTATTAATGTCGAAGAAGCTTATTATCTGTTTATCATATAATCTATGTATGTATTTGAATTTTTACGCCTGATTTTAAAAAAATTGTATTTCTATTCGAAGCATAAGCCCAAAAAAAAACAAATAACGTAAACGAAGGACCGCTTCAAAATATACTTCTGAACCATAGGAAAAATTTAAAACGAAATATCAATGTAGTGCAGAAAAAAAAAGGTTTTTACTACGAGGTTAAAGTACCTACTTACTTTAAAACTGGTTATTAATGTTTGTGGTTTGGTTTCAGAATTTATTTATATTAGTTTTTTGTGCATTCTCGGGTCGAATTTGTTTTGCAAAAGTATATATTATTTTGTTTCTACTCTGTAGAATTCATTATCACTTTTATATTAATATGTTAAAACTAAAAAAACACTTTCAATTGTATTTTGCGGATATTTGGGCTACGGGGAAACCCGGACTCGCTTGTTTAGAAAAATGTCACATTTAGTAGCGACGGGGGCCGTTCACAAAGGGACAGTCCCTTGTCTGGCCCTTCGAATAATCGGTTGTCGTGTACTTGAATTTTCTTTATTGCACTACTTTCTATCGAAATGTAAGTCGATTTTTGAATTTAAAAATTAAGTTCACCTTATCAAATTATATTTACAATTAATAAAATAAAATTATCTGGCCAATTTGGCGCTGTCAAGACCATCAACCACAAAAAAAATAAAAAAATTAACGACTCTTAAAATACTTACCTAATTTTTAAACTCATATTTTTTGTAACGAATTTAATTATTACTACTATATGGGTTTCTGAAGAGTATCAATTAAGAGTTTCGTTTCTTTTCTATCGTGCAGTTCTAAAATCTATCGATTTATTTTCCAGTTAAAAGTATGAAAACGATGATTAGGTGTAAAAGGCAGTTTTAGACGAAAATCTTGCAAAAAAAATTATGATACAACACGATAAAATTGCACTACATTATTTATAGCTGACAGTAATAGGTACAATTATGGAGATGATGCTTTCAAAACAACTTTTTGTATGTATGAAACCTAGTCAAGGTTCGTTGGAAATTTTTGATCTGTGGTTCTCAGTCGGGTTAAGCTGAAACTTTAAATAATATTTATCTATTTATGGTTTTATTTGGAAATCCCCAGGTTGCTCTCGTGGGAAATATTTTTACGATTCCAAACAAAATTGATAAAAATTTTAAGAGGCTTCGCACTACACATAATATACTAATTGTTGTTCGCAAACCTGCGACAGAGTAAGTTAGTGTAATAATTTATTCGTCCTTATGAAAACGAACGTCAAATACGGATAGGCGATTCTCGTTACGCTGCTAATTTTCCAAAAATAGTCTACAAATCATATACACAGGTATTAGCGGTTTGTTGTAAAACATTTTAAATATAACCTGCGTAACATTTATCGAGCTAAATAAAAGGAACGCATTAAACTAATTGAAGCCTTCCTCGAAGAAAGGTTTATGTTGCATTTTTCGTATATGTTGAGATTTTTTTGCAAAACTGGTCTATGTGGTGAACACAGTCGACGTTTCAAATAATAAAATACTGATTATTTGATTTTAGGGGGTACGTTTAGGAATTATACTTATTACCTACAATTTTTGTTAGCACCACTTGTATATGTTTATCAATAAAAAAAAATAAAGCTTTTAGAGCTTCTAATTGCAGTGCTTAATTGTTATACATCGTTTGATACAATAAAAGCTATTCAGAGCAGGGTAATCTAAAATGGGTGCTTCGTTATTTAATAAATTATTAAACCTATTTTTACTCTATCGAAGAGGCGTATATTATTGATTACAATGGCGTATTGTGATAAGTTTAAAAAAATTTAATTGCTAAATACGTTTCACTGTTTATTTATAGTTTGATAAACCTTTCATCATTTTGGATGCGGTGTTAATTTTAATTTCAAACAAAACTAACATAAGCGGCGTTGAGTATAATCGTCTATTGATAGGTTACTCGTAAATATTCACATCATATTTCAAATAAAAATGTTTAAAGGAACCATTTTTAAGTGTTTCTATGATTTATTGACATAATAAAACAAAATTAAAAAGTATAGCCCAATTTTAACGATTTATATTTTAAGAAAGCTTTCGTTAAAATTTTTAATGTTTCTCTTATTATCTTTGAAACTCCACACATGCCTATGAAAGTATTTTAAGAAAAAATATGGGGAGCCAATCCTTCAAAATTAAAGACACAATAAACCGCACAAGTCGCAAGAGAAAATCTACTTACAATTAGTAACAAGAAATAAATATATAAAGTAAACAAACATTTTTATTAGTTACCTACTAGTTTAAAATTGAAATAAAAGTTTTATTTATCTATGTAGATATTTATATGCTCAAATATCTTGCAAATTAAATCACAAATATAGATAATTATGTTTACGAACTAAAACATTAAGCATTTACTTCATATACAACTGGTTTTACAATCCGTGTTGAATATGATCAAAAATGATTATCATTTGATTACCAATGTAATAAAAGAACTACCGGTAAGCAGAACTTTACATTTTTATTAAATAATATATATATATAGATACCTATAAAGTTAAAGATAACCCGAGGGTTCGTTAAGAATTGAAGTTGATTATTTTTTATTGAAGTTTCGTAATTTGTGATCAGATTATACCTAATAAAAATGATTAATTTCCCTCGATAATATTCAAGATTAACGTTTGCTTTTAAACAGACACTAAATGCTAACATAACGCAATAACAATTATTAATTTAGTACGTAAGTGATTCTACTTATTCAAATCAATTTTCACGAAAACTGCTTGAATTGTTTAAATTACCTTGTGTTACGTAATAGGCACTATTATATATCTTTAATTAAGAATGATTTATTGTAGTACACACTAAACAATTGGTTATTTCAGAATAGAAAAGCTACTTAATATTGATTACTAAACATTTGAACGAAACTAATTATTTTACGTCGCTGCACTATATTGCAAAGTAACTAACTGCAACTACTTACTTACCTTTACATATTTATTTACTTCAAATCATAATCAGTTTATTTACTTAATATGTATAGGTGCATTATTATTTTATATAAACTTACATTGTTTATTTGTCGAATTTTATATATCTGGAAGCATCAAATAAATAATTAAAGTAAATTAATAATTAAAATTCATTTTTAATACACGATTAAACTAATTGAGATATACAACTGTTTGTTATGAAACCGAAATTTTTAATCATTTGTTATCATTTACTTAAAAATAGACGGACAGATTTATAAGGTGCAACCTTACAATGTAATGTGTCTAAACTTTTTCTGCAAATTATTGATTATTGGGGGTGTATTATTTTCTATTTCGATCGGTGCCACCTTGGCCCCTTCGGGGATAACGTTTATTCATAAATATAAATGGTGTCCGGGAAATTGTGACAATTGTTTCGGAAGCGTACATACGACGTCAAACTTTTTTCTACGATCGAGATTTTTTTTTAATGGGTGTCATTTTTATCTCTTATTGGTAATTAATAATTTTTGGCACATGTTCGTGTTAAATGAAGAACTTTAAAACAGTGCGACGATCTGTCGATCTGTTGATCTGTTTGATATCACATTAGACAGGCCGAGGGCCACAAATTGTTTCCGAGGATCAATTTTTAAACTTTTAATTGCATTTACGGATTCGAAAATTATTAATTTTGTTAATATAAACCGTATTCGAGAAAATCGCACTTTTAAAGTGTCCAAGAGGACAACCCCATTTCCCTAAGGGTACCTATTATTTTAATTATTACTTATATTTTGTGTTGTCGTTTTCAAAGATACTAATATCATATGCAAAATATTTTTAAAAAAATTGAAATACCAAGTAACAGTTACGATCTGAATTGATTAACAGTTTACGTACGTGCAAGTACGTACAGGCGGTCAAACAACTAATGCACGTGTTCGAGGCGACGGGCGAGCGGCACAGCATGAGATCATTGCAATCGTTTCATCGTTAAACTGTGTAAGAATTGTTGAAGTAACCGGTGTCCTCGTGGAGTTCGGAATTCTTTTAACGATACATTTTACAGGAAATGCAGTGCTTTGAATAGTTTCGATATTTTTAAATGCGCAACGTTTAAAACTGCCGCAACTAAAATATTGAAAAGTAATAATTTTAGATTACCTTTTTAACATTAAAAAGAAATATAGGGGGCGCTTATAATCGAGGGTGTCCTATTTTCGAGTAAATACGATATTTTGTGGCAGCCAGTACTTAATAATAAATTTAATGTACCTACTCTATTTTATTTACGGAAACAAAATTACATAAATATCTACATACCTTTTCTTACGAACAATTTATTATAAGGTGTAATCACTACAGAAACTATTTTGTAAACAGTTATCGTTTGTTTGCCGAGTTAGCGTTATTAAACAAAAACGTTTTTATTTGTTTTCTGAATATTCCAATCGATGTTATTCTCTTCGAATGCCGTAAAAGATTTAAGAACAACCTAACATAAGTATATGCGCCTATTAATATTTAAATTAATTTTTACATTTGTATTAATTATGTAGGTAGGTATAGGTATTTACCTACATTTAAAGATTTTCATTTATAATAAATTACCGACCAGATAATAAGAGAAAGTACAAATTACGGAAAAAATATTTATTATAAAAATGTTCGTTCTAGAAACTTAATGAACAGTCCAACGATATTATGCAAATGAATTAAAAATCACGACATACACGTACAATCGTCCTCACGCATGTCACATTCGTGGGAATCGGCTTCGGCATAAAATGAGTGGTGACTAATGCAGGCAAAATTCTTAGGCAATTGTATTATTGTGATTTAATTTCGTATATTTCACTTTTCTTATTAAACTGTTATCCGTATGACACGATGACACGTATGACATAAATTTAACGGATACGGTTGTTTATAACCCACAAGGTAAAATGGCGAAGGATTCTGATAGGCATTTATTACAGAATGATTCATCACAGTAAACACTTTGACTTCAAAGTATCTAGTCAAACTTTTACCGATCTTTCTCTGCCAGTTATAAAACTTTGCTGCTTTAATAAATTCAATAATTTAGTAGCTTAAAAATTGTTTACTATCATTGCAATTACGACACATTTAATAATAAAGTACCTAATTGTTTAGGTGATTATTTTATTTGTAAGTACTTACCTAGATATTTAATTTTCCCACAATTTTAACCGCCCTTGAAATTTTAAATGACAATTAAATTAATTTGAAATACTTTGCTGTTTGTAATTATTTTTTTAACGAATTCTGACCTTAAATTGTTCGTAAGCTATTTTCCTGTAAAATATTTCCTAATCGCGATAAAGTAGAAATTGTTAACGTTTAGATATAGGTACGCTTTTTATAGAAAAATTATACGCGGTTACATGTAAGTAAAATAGCTCGATTTGTTTAGTGCATTGCACATCGGGTAAAAACAAAACAGATACCTATAAATAAATTAAACATTAAATAACCTTACTAATTTATTTAAGTCGAATTACATTTAGCTATTTCAAGTGCTGTCAAGAAACAATGGTTAACTTTCAAAATTCCTTGAATATTTACTCACCATTGGTATTTAATTGTTAAATACAATGGTATCATGTAATGTTAACATAATGCATTTTACTAACGAATTATTTACACATTCGCAAATTAATTAAACTAAAATGCTGTTAACTTCTTTAATTTAATATAAACGATAAATGGTCTATCAACCGTTTAATCGTTCTTAATTTTCTCGATAATTGTAATAAATAATAGTATTATATAATTCGTCAGTTAATTAAAAAAGAAGTTGCTATCCCTTATTATTTTTAATAAATAAGTCGTTAAAATTATTGCAATACTATTTTCCCTATAGTAATGTACACTTCGTCCGAACCTATATGCAATCCCACGTCATCAATAAAAGGTTACTAGATGATGACGTTTCACACAGTGCTGTTGCCTCGTACCTCGTATTTTGACAGTTCTAATAAGTTGTAGTCTTTCTTTATACCATCTAATATGCGCGCAGGTAAATCATCTATAGTATATGTCACTTTCCACACTTTAAACCGAATTACAAATAAACAATCTAGTAACTTTTTGTTGATGACGTAAATTGCATATAGGTTTGGATAAGCCATATCTAACGTAACATTGGACGAACGCTGTTGCGAATATTTTTATAATGTTTAATATATGAGTTTTATGTAAATTTATTTATTGTAAAAACTGACGTCGTAAAATTTCCAAGTAAATACGAGTGTTTGTTAAAAACACTTAAACTAAAACTAACTTAAACTAAATTTAATTTAGTTCTTATTGGAATTTTTAACCGAATTAAATTATTCCGAGATCTTCATGAATTTTTAACGAAATCACTAATATTCAAAATACCGACTAAAATCTTAACAGGAACACTTTGTAACACTTCGTTAAAGTTTTATATAAGAAATTTCTTAAATATAAAATAAATTTTGAATAACGAAAGACTCGAACGTCGTTTCTCTTCAAGGTAGGCACAGCTACGTTATTTGTAATGATAAAGAATATTATTGAATATTGTCGTAAATTCAATTTTACGTGATTTGTGGGAATAATAAAACAGAAAGATTGAAAAATTTAAATATGTATATTTACTTAACGGGACGTAATAAGAGATTTTAATTGATATCGTTAATTTTTAAAACGGTGGAATCTGCCCATTGTAATCGCGGATATTGTTATCAAAACCCAAGTGAACAAGTGACGATTCTTTGTTTAGTTATAATAAGTCTTTATAATAAATGAGAAGCGAGACCTTCCTAGTGATTGGAAAAACTAAAAATCCGCGATGTTTTAGTGTCAAAAGTTTGTCCGTTAATTACTCCTCTAGTGAAAATGTTTGAATGACCAGCGTCATTTGCAGAGATTGTTTAGTTAAGTGAGATCTTGAACTAAAACAAAAAAATTGTCTTGTTAGTAGACAACTGTACGGTACACACAATCAGTTTGTCGTTAAAGAAAACATCAAAGTAATTTACTTGCCATCGTTAATTCAGTCATGTGATTTAGGTATCATAAGAGCTTTTAAAAGCTTATCGTCGTAGAGAAATTTGTAAAACAAACACCGAAACGCCCGATTCTCAAAAATCTGATCGCGTCGAAAGCGTCGTTTTCGTTCAACTCCCGGACGGTATGTCCGAAGAGCAATTTGAAAATTGGTTGGATATCGAGAACAATGCCGAAACGTTAGTCACAAATGACACCGTCGGAAATCTGTAAAGCCGTTATCGATAACTTGAAATTGACCGAAGAAGAAATTTTAGAAACTGCTCTAACCGATCCCCAAACGTTCTACGTCGCGCCGTTCGACATCAAACAATCGATTTTCAAAAACATTATGAATACGAACAATCCATTCGGGAATCACTGGACGTAAGAAGCGCCAAACGACACTGCTATGTATGCAGGTATTCTTATATTGTTTATTATAATTATTGCTTAATGTATCAGCCAGTTATTGTAATATTGAAAGTCCCAAAGTGATCATAATAAGCGGTTTCGGGCTGTAATTATTTTAATAATTGGCGCACTTTGAAGCATAAAAAGTTTCTAACGGCATTAATAGTCTTTTTTTTTCAACTCGTTTTTCATGTTAACGACGTTAAATAATTGATTGCTGTTAGGAAGATGACGGAAGGGCTGTTGTCGACATACAGCTATGTCACGTAGTAAAAAAATCGTACGAACCGTGAATTAATTTTTTGCTCGATTGCCTATAATTCAAAATTTAACCGTTGTAATTACGTAACAGAATATTAGGCGATTATGTAATTTTAAATATCGTTGCGATTTAAAAACAAAATCTATTACATTATTACATGTAGGTACTTATATTGAAGAGAATGCCTATTCACGTGTTGACAAAAAAAAAGATTGAAATGTCATCGTTGGTATAATAATTATCTATCGAGGTATGAAATTTTTGATGACCGCGTAGTAACAAAAATCGGTAAATTATCTTACAAACATTTCTGTATTACATTATATACGAACGTTCGGTTGTATTTTGCCAATCTAAAACCAAATTTACTTAAAGTTTTTATTATCCTAAACTATAATTTTCGTGAATTTTTTTATCCATTATGTAGTTCCGCCCAATTAATCTTCTTTCAGTAAAGAAATAAAAAGTCACTGCGTGCTCAATTTAAACATTAACGATGGACATAGTGGTATTTAAATTGTCCATCGTAACGTTATTGTGTGTCAGTGAAATTTTCACACTAATAATGAACGATTCTAACGATAGAATTAGGTAGGCACTGTTATGTAATACTGCCTGTGTGTTACGTTTTTTTTTACAGCACGTCAGTTCCGAAAATTGATTATTAAACGTTTATTCGTACTTTAAGCATGATTTCTGTACTCCACAACATCTATACTTGAATTAACGAGACGACGCACTTACGTCATCAATGACGTTTACTCGTCTTAAGACAAGTCTTAATGACAATTAAGGGTCGAGTGTATGAACCGTATGTTAAGTCCATTTAATCAAAATGTCCGAGAAAGACAAAAAGAATTGTATAGCAAAACTACTTAAACTTAATTTTTTTATTAGTTTTTTGAATGAAATTGGGATAATCTATATTTATGTAATTATACATTCTAGGAAACATTTTAATATTTTAAGTACTACACCTGACCAGTTATTGCACAACAGTTAACCACTATACTATACACTCTATACTATAGAGCAGGGGGGGCCAACCTGCGGCTCGCGAGCCACATGCGGCTCTTTGAAGGATTATTTGTGGTTTTCGATTTTAATATTTAAATTCAATACACATATTTTGTACTTTTATTTATATGTTTTCAATAAATATAATTTCTGTAAAAAAAATTTTTTTAATACCTTTTTTGCATACCTTTTAAATACGTATTTAATTGCGGCTCGCGAAAAATTTCAAATTTTGAAAAATGGCTCGGACTATCGAGGAGCTTAGCCACCCCTGCTATAGAGTCTATAGTATCGATATTATTCGAGCTAAAGGGGTGGTTTTTGCACAGGACGATTCCCAACTTCAAACTGTATAGAAATATGCGCCTATTTCGTTTTGCGTCAAACGACTTTTGCAACATTTCTCATTTGTTCGTGTGGTTTTTAAGGGGAGGGTATACTCTATTCCCAGCGACCATTAGAAGTGAATTATATTCTTTATTTTTAAATTCTACAAAATTCTCTCATTTGGAGATTTTTCGCCATCAAATTATCTATCATTTGAGTTTTTACAATTTAATATAAAATTATTAATAATGAAATTGGAACTTTTGTAACTTTTTCAAAATTCAATTTAAATTGCGGCTTCAATTTTACAATGTATAATGTTCAATACAATATCTAGGAGATAACAAGTTTTGATGAAGATAGCTGAAGTAGAAATAGATTTTTTTTATATAAAAAATGTTGCGTATAAGTTTACTTTTATGAATAAAATTCAAAATTTCATGTTTTGTCATTGCCTAGAGAACGTTTTTTTAGATGTCATTAAGATGACATTTAGACGTCATTTAAGATGTCGATCAAGTTTTCATCTTTAATAAAACTTGACAATCGTACAAATGTTTTTATAAAATTTCACAATTAAACAAAGAGGGCTCACAGAAAGAGAAAGAATGTGCAGACCTCTACAGGTCGGCACGTTTTAAATAGTTAGAAAGCGTCAGAAATTGCTTTTTAAAAATAAAAACGTTATAGGCACCTACCTCTGCTACTACATAATTTTGTGTTATTATGTGTTATTATTATAAACAGAATGAAATGGTTGCAAATGTTATTAGATTTAAACATAATGTTAAAAATTTCGTTTTGTTTTGTTTTAAATGGCATAGATATACCAAATGTCCACAAAGCCTGGCCCCGCACCATTTTTTCGGAAATTGTTGGATACCTATATGGAAAAATCGGCGAAAACGCACTTACCTACCTATTCCATTATTTTTAGGGCACAATTTTTGATGGAAAATGTTTAGGTGTGTAATCTCCGGGAGTGGGAGGTGGAGGACAACTAAAAAATTTCAAATGGAAACGCATTTCAAGTCGTATGTCATTTAAAAGCTTTTAATAAACAACAATTTTTAACGTTGGTCCAAGATCGATACACCAAACAAGTCATGAATGGCGAATACGAGTACCAAATAAAATTTACAAATAACTTGAACAACAAAGAAGAAAGGAACGAGGGAAACGTTTATATTTTGCGCGTATCTGCGCCACCCCGAAAGGACCAGTTTCGATAATCCGCTTACTTGGGTGCGATAATAATTAGATATGAATCGTTCTCAAAATTCGACGTTCAAAATAAGAATGTTTTTCGTTTCTCGTTTATTTAGAATATTTTGCGAAAACTTACTCTCGATCTTAGAGCCGATTTTTCCATCTCTTGGTAAATTTATCGGTAATCGTATAGGTATTTACCGTGGAAACAGTTGGTCGTGCAAAGTACGGTTAAAGTAAGATTAGATTCTATGGGAAATACCTATCAGATAAATTCACCAAGAGGTGAAAAAATCGGCAATAAGTTTATAAGATTTCGCAAAATATTTTAAATAAATGGGAAATGAAAAACCACATCATTCTTATTCTGTAATAACAGGGTCATTAGCGAATTCAAGAAAGCGAATTATCGAAACTGACTGTTTCGGGGTGGCGCAGGTACGCGCAAAGTAAAATGCATGTTATATTATTTTCAGTACGGATAGAAGTAGTGTGTTTAATTATACGTTATTCAAGATAGGTTCCAATATACGTCGTCAATAAAATCTCGTACCTATTTTTACATTAGGTACTAATAAATTGCAGTCTTTCTTTGTCGTGTTATATGTGTACAGGTAAATCGTTTATGGAATATGCCACGTTCAAAACTTTAAACTGAATATTACAAATATACAATTTAGTCACTTCTTATTGATGACGTGTATCGAAACCTATCTTGAAGGCATAGATCGAGAATTCGAACTATACTAGGCAAATCCGTTCTCAGAAAGAACTTCTACCTGCTAAACCAAACCAAACGTTTGAGAAGTCGTAAATCAGTAGGTCATAAATAAACCAGGAACGATAATAAGCTTTTAAATTGTCTGTTCAAGGAACTAGTGTTAATATGGTTGTCTATGTATAAGAAATTTGCTATAGTACCATCTATTCAGACGTTTTGCTAACAACGGTTCTAGACACCATCCTGCCCTTAAACGTAAAAGAAATTACGAACAATCTAATCTATTTATACGTACAGGTATAACAGGTATAACTGAACAATCTAGTAACTCGTTACTGATGACGTAGATCGCCAGGCCGCTTGGATAAGGTATACACTTAAATCATTTTTACGCTATTATTTTGAATTATTTATAATAACTCGCTTATCGGTATAAGCATTTAAATTTTAGTTATCTTTATTATCTTATCTTATTAATAGATCAAACTAACATAACAACCTAAAGTAAACTAAACAGTAAGTGCTTTGGCAAATTTCAAGTTTACTGCTGTAGTTAGTTAAGTATAGGATGCCAATTAAGCAACGCGAGCCTTTCAAAGCAGACATTTCTTAAGCACTTACTCACCTTTACCTGTTATTAGTATCAGTGCTAGACTATTCTAGGAAATCTCCAGTTTAGTTGGCATCATTCCGCTTTACGGTGAGTGTCGTAAATACGGGTAGCGTTATCGTGTGCTGTATGACTTATGCAAGGTTATTTACACGTTCGTGCGTTTATGTTAAATAATAAATTAACGATGCCATTATCTTACGTTAATGAACGTTTAAAAAATGCATGATTTCGAACTGTAACGTTATCCAAATAAGAAAAAAAATTATGATAATGATGCCACGGGTGAGTCACGTTAATCGAGTACCTATTGCTTTAAATTTTGATGTTCTTTTTCGATGCTAATTGCATAACGTACGGTTACTAACACTTATTAAGTTTCTCTTACTCGACGGAAGTTCGTTTCAGAAAGCAGTCCGTCATGCTCAAATTAATCTAGGTACAACAACGAAGGAACGGCGCAAATTTTCCGATTTCTCCGTGAAAATGCTCATTTACATCGATTTCCTTTTTTTTCTTCGCTTTACTAATTTTTAAAATATCAATTCGCGTCAGATCAAATAACTTCCGGTTTGCTTTTACCAATTACGCACCCTAAATAAATATTCCACAGCCAAAATCGATCGTCGATAAATAAGCGATAGTTCTTCATTCGAAAATGCCAAGTGTAGGTATTATTAAATTTGTACGGGTATTTGTGTTCCGTTGCAAGCACGTTGGTCTTGGTTGTAACGAACACGACCTCCACTACTTGCTGGCCAGTGGCCTTTAGGTTAGCGGAAACCGCACTTTCCCTTAGGCGAATATACGTCATTGGCGTTTAACATAAAATAAAGACCGGGTCATTTTGTTCGATTGACTTTTATATAAAAATTAAGCGACCACATTAATTATAAATTGATCTCACATTTGATCGCGCCCACGGCGTGTCCGCACGTAAAAGGGAGCAACCGAATCAAAATCGGTCGATAAAATGTTATTCAAACCAAAGAAGGTGTAAGCCTTGAGTGCCGTGGTCACGATTTCAATATTACATTCTAATAACGAGTTTAAATTTTTATTACGAGGAGTACTTTGTTAACAATCGGCCTTTGTTCGGTACGGCACTCCCGCACCGTACCCAAAATTCCCGATGCGATCGCTAAAAGTCACGTTTAACATAAAAAAAAATAATAAATATTCCATAAGTCGTAAAGATTTTTAGAGCGTAAAACTTTTAACGTTATGCCGCCGCATTCATTTTTCTCCATTCTACTTAATTGCAATAATATAAATGGGTGTAATTTTAAACAAATTTTTCTCTAACAAACACGAAAGAGTCGCTGCCGGATGTTAGTGAAATTTAAAAACGCGATTTGGTTTTCCTTATAAAAAAAAATTAATGAACAGATATATACGTTGCGAAATGGGACGCCTTGCGTAATAATGATGCAATTAATGTGCGGCAATTTTCAACAAAAGTACAAGTGACTAGCAAATGTGAGAACTCAAAAGTGCAAGCAACGGCGTTCATTGATGTTGTTTATTAATTGTTATTGTGGGAGAAGTGAATCTTCTGGAAATTTTATTGTTACCAGAAGAACTAACAATTAATTTTCGTGTTGATGTTTATTTTCTGTTGTAACCGTTGCGGATCGTTTATCGTTAACTTACACTTAATTGATTTTTGGCTTTCTTTGTTCACGTGCTAAACGAAATGCGTGTTTTCGTTTTTAATTAATAGTCGAGACATTTTAAGAAATTCGACTTAAGTAATTAGTAGGAAGTGGCGACTTGGCACGGTTGTTGTTAATTGGGCTTTGCTGATTAACGTGTCGAAAATCCTCGTAAATTCACGCCATGCTTTTTTAACCGTCATTGTGAGGAAAAAACGCCAAAAATGTGTTTTTTTATCGGAATCTCCTTTGCGGTTTATTTTACGATAAAAATACTTATATGGCAAAATAAATTAGGGAAAATTTCCTACAATTTATGGTATCATTTGTCAGGTAACTCGACGTTAATTAATTAGCATAAAGAAATTACAACACTTTGCCTTTCGATTCAAACATTTAAATTTGTACAATGTTTTATTACCGTTTGAAAGATACTCTGAAGGCTTCTCGTTTAAAACAAAAAGAAAACGAAAATCGAACTAGTGGTTCCCGTGGTACACCGGTAAAATTTTAAGTGGTGACGGTCTAGCTTTATGATTTCGTAACTATTGCCCGCGGAAGAATTTTTCGGCGCTCCTTACATGAAAATGTACATCGCAGATGGATCTTGCGATGTACACATTTTCGTTTTTGTATCGTACTGACTTTACAGAAATAATTATAAGAATATAAATTGTAGGGAATGTTCCCTAGTTTATTTTATTATATAAGTATTTTTGTCGTAAAACGAATCGCAAACTTTATGGAGATTTATGGAGATTTTTGACATGTTAGTCAGCATGGCCCAATTAACAATTGTGCCAAGTCTCCATTTCTTACTAATTACTTAGGTCGATTGAGTTTTTTATTCCTAAAATGCCTGGACTATCAGTGAGATTGTTTAAACGAAGGCATTTTTATAGAATCAGCTTTTGTTCCGAATAAAAGAAAAATCTTCCTATTCGTCTATTTGTCTCATGAACGATGACCTGAAAAAGAGCAAAGGTTAGGATGGAAAGTTAATAATGTCCTTTAAAATAAAAGTAATAATATATGGGATGTCTATATAGGTGCACAAATACCTATAAGGCTGCATTAATAAACAAGTGAATAATTTAAGTCATTACTAACCGTAAGCTTATGGAAACGATTGTTTCTATATAGAATAGTCACAGTTTAGTAATGACAATTTAATCAAGTTTAGTGTCGATGAATGCGTACATCCGATAATTACACGATCGTAATCGTACCTTACGTATCAAATAAAGTTACTCTAACATTTGACTATATGATTGATTAAATTCGTAAATCGTTTCAATTAATTATAAGGCATCTATATAACGGAAACCATTTTGGAGGTTGCAGACAAAATATGTAACCTTATTTTATTCACGAACGTTGTATTGGTTTGAAAGGTTAATATATTCTATTATAATAATCGTAAATTTTTTGTTACTAATTTTTGAAGTAGATATAACTAACTATTTTACGCCAACATACAAAATGTTGAAAACAAAAGGTTTAAGGTTATTTTTAAGGGCACATAGTACGATAAAAAAATAAATAAGTTGAAAGTCTTAATATACACGGGTCCGAAAATCGACACAGTTTTTGAGATACGAGCGATTTTCTTTTTCGTTTACTTAAAAAATTAATATTTTGTTTATTTTTTAAAGAATTCAGCGCTACAAAACATATTAATTATCAAAAATGTTCGTAATGTCCTCTTTTCACATCAGCGCACGATAGCATCTTCACGGAAATGAACGCCGTATAGGTACCTAATTGTTTTGCTTGATTTGTTTGACAACTTTGTTCAATTCACTATTCATTTTAACTAAATATTTTATTTTTTTCATTATCAGCATATCAAATATTTCTCAAATAATTAAGTTCTCTTTGATATAATGGAATTGTCATGGAAAACAAAATTTAATATTTTTTTTATTGTTTCGTTTCATTTTTACAAAATACTAGTACTATTTCAGGGAAGTCTTGTTGTTAAATTATCAAGGACCGATCTTTCCATCTCTTGGTAAATTTATCTAACAGGTATTTGCCATAGAAACAATTGTTCCAACAAACGTTTCTACGATAAATATCTGTCAGATAAGAAATGGAATGATCGGCCCTTAATCGAAAAAGAAAATCGGTTTTTCTAAAAACGGTCGATTTTCAGACCTATGCAAGTGCATTAACCTAATGTTTTATTGATGTCATATTTGGGTTTTGCCGTTCCTGTTGTTTGTCCAGTCTGTTCAATTATTGAATTAAATCTTATAAAGTAAGTCTTCGGTAATTTTTAAATGTTAAACGGACTGTTTAAATAAGATAGGTAGAAAGAAACTCGTTAGCCGATCATAAACGTCGTAGCCCGTATGCAATCAATGCACACGCTACTCGGCGAACCAAAAGCCTTCTAACCTGTCATGCAATGTCCTTGCGCACAAGCAGTTTGATTGCTAAATAGAGGTCGGTTTTAAAGTGTCAAACGTTAAACGTCAAAATACGAGCAACCGCTTATTCGCGAATTACTTAACGAACACTTGTGGTTGTCGGAAAATTATGGTGTCTAACGCGTGAAGAAAGGATATTTCATCACTAGTTATATAATATACTATTTACGAATATTATACCTATATTTCTTACGAACGTGTCGATATTCTTTTCATGATACAATTTATGACGTTCTGTTTCTGAATAAATTTTTAACAAGAACAATTCAAGATTAACATTAAATTAACAAGAAGAAATAATAATCTGAACTACTTTTAAAACGATTACCTATCTACAAACTCGTAATTTAAACGAATGCCACGGAAAATTTCTTGTATTTGTAATATGAACGCGAGCATCGTCGAATCGATAACAACACGTTAAAGCACGTATTTGACTTTTTTTTTGCAGAAGGTACCCGAATTGGAGACCACATTTTTTGATGATCGCGGCCTGCGAGAATCGTCGCCCGATAAAATAAACTTTCTAACATTTAAACAAAGCAATTCGGCGTTTATGCAACAGATGATAATTTCGAATGAAACTTTTCTAATAGTTCTCTTCAGTCGTGCGTTTTCTTTTATAGCGGCCGGGTGTGCGTGTTCACACCTATAACGATATTATTATTTGGACTACGAATGTGATTTTTGTGCATAACTTGGACGTTAAAGGGACACTCTTTAGAAATGGAAATCTGTCGTGCAGTTTTATTCGTCGTAAAGGTCAGAATTTTGTTAATTTAGTTAAATGTAATGGCGTTCGAATACATATTGGGATCATTATTAATTTACATATTTCAGTTTCCTTCGGTTTGTTAGTCAGCGCCGTCGCAAGGGTGGGGCAGAGCAGAGCGGTCGCTCCGGGCGCCCCTTCTATGTATTTCAAACAAAGTCCAAAAAATAAATAAATAAAAAAAGTAGATAGATTGTTCTTGATGAAATTGCATTCGCTCTTTAGTCGGCCCCTTGGCCCCTTACAGCCCTCGCGATAATTTGCAAAAATTTCTAATTATAAAGGAAATCGTAAACAAATTAAGAATAATATAAAAGTAAATAATACCTACGGCCAATTTATTTAAAGAATCGTAGCTTTGTTAACACAGTTACTTTCGATTTTAAATACTTAATTTTATTCATGATTTTATTATGATTCATCGTTATTTGATTAACTCATACTTGTTAAAAATCCATTTAAAAACAAAACACGAGAGCTATCTGTATATGGCCTATCCAAACCTATATGCAGTTCACGTCATCAAAAAAAGTTACTAGATTGTTTATTTGTAATTCGGTTTAAAGTTTGGAAGTTATTACTTGCGCATATATTAGATGGCATAAAGAAAGACTACAATTTATTAGAACTGTCAAAATACGAGGTACGAGATGACAGCACTGTGTGAAACGTCATCATCTAGTGACCTTTTATTGATGACGTGGATTGCGTATAGGTTTGGACGAAGTGTAGGTATAGCTTTGTAAGGAAAGTAGACACGAAAATTTTAAAATTTATTTAATTTAAACTATTATAGTTTATTTTTAGATACCAACTATTAGTTGTTTGATAATTTTTCAATGTATGTATATATACACAGACACCGACTCCGCAAACGAAAAGTAGACTTCGTTAGTATTTTAAAATGTTCGAAAACTAGTCAATTCTTTTGCACGCAGTTTACATAACTTAAATAAGCTGTTACAGTTTGTAAGATTTTTAAGTACTTAGGTAAGTGTCGATTTTATTAATTTCGGAAGTGCCTAATCCACCCTATTTTAGTTTTAAAGTGTAATTTCATTCAATATGTACCTATAATAAAATTTAGAAATAATCATTTTGCCAGTTATAATTTATTATACTTGTCCGATATTTGAATTTTATTCAAAACTAAATATCTTTCTTACTATATCGCAACAGTTTCATAAACGCCACTAGACCTCGACACCGAAACGAAAAGTAAAAGAGGTCAGAATTATAAAAGTATATTTTATTTACAACTCTCATGGACGTCACTATAATTTAATTTGAATTTAAAACGATGCAAGTGTTATTTATAACCTTCACCGACTATTATTTATTTTATCCGTTCCTCTTTTAGTAGATATTCATTCGTAAGTGAACGTTGCATTGTATTTTTTTTTTGTAAGATATAAAGTGTAGGTATCTACTTGGCAAGTTTTGTTATAAAACCAGGTTTAATAACCCAAGTTTATCAGGGTAGAATGACGCGTTTTGTATCGTCTAAGTTTACTAGTAAACAGTTTTTTATTGGTAGTCCCACACGAAACGACTTCGCTTCCACCATAATTTTTAATGTCAGCAAAATTGTCTACCAGAAAAATTTAATAGAAAAATTGTGACGTCAATTTTATGATTGTCTAGTTGATAATGCGTTATTTACGTTAAGTAAATTATGAACGACACGATGTAAAGTTCAACATCTGCACATCTTTCATTTTATAACAATAATTTTAGATTGGCATTTAAGCTACCTAACTTTTGCGATTTTCATTTATTTAAGCACCAATTGATAGACGATTGTGGCACTTCTAGCCTTAATGAAGGCTTAGCTTTTGCCGAAATGTTAACATTCGATGTAGTTGCTAAACTATTAAAAATAGACTGAATACATTATATTAGCGTTTTTTTTATATTGCCGTTATCTTCGTTATTGCTCAAGATTATTTTTAATTTGTAGCTGATTGTTTAATCAAGTAAATTATGGTAGTTTTAATGTCAATAACGCAATTAATATTTTATTCGATTAGTGTATAAAACGGCGTCGTTCTATTTTCGTCGAAAACGATAGACGCGTCCTTTCTCTTGATTTAAAACGTGGGCGGTCACAAAATTGTTAAAAAAATTAAAATATAAGACACCGATGTTGAAACATTATCGTCTTTCTTTTATGGATATTTACTTTCTGTTTTCTTTAGGAAAGTTATCGATATGTACTTGTGATTTATATCGGTAATTTAATTGCTATTATTATAATAGGTACAATGCTTATTGTTACGCGATGCTATAATGTGTTAATTTTAAAAACATACCTATATCTATAAAATTATATGTAGGAACCTATGTATATAAACATTCCTCATTATTTCCATGTTCTAAATTTTGTTTATCGCTAAGCTTGTTTCGATACTTTTTTATCTCGTTTCATCTCCGTTTCAGTTTGTATTGTTAGGGTCGGGAATAAGTACAATCTAGGGTTTGTTCAGTTTTTTCAGTAAGTACCTACATTTTTGTCTGCTCGACATGTTTACAACCTTTGTACGACCCGGGTAATACACTAATAATTCCCCGTTAGATTTTTGTTGATGGGGGTCAATGAATAGTAAGTTTAACAATTGTTGTGTAGCTGTTTTTTTTTTGAATTAAAAATATTTTACGTATGTACAGTTTATCAAAATTCACTTGTCTGTAGGTATTGATAGAGCTTTTTAGTAGACAATAATTTCGTAAATTAATTTTCTTAATAATAATAGAGATGCGATCTGCATAAGAATAGCTTTAAATTTAATGAAACTTGCAAAAGAATCGTCTATAATCGCACAACTTTTCGTGTTGGAGTGAAAGAATATAGTCAAAGTGAGGTATTTTGTAATTTCACCGAAGATTTTAGACAGTTTGAAAATGTTTAGTGAAAGTTTACTTCTCGATTGACCTCATATTCATGTTTATTTCAATTTAATTAGTTAATTGTAATTATATTTTAAATTATTTTAAGTAATATAATATACAAGTTAATTCGTTGCTAGCTTAGAAAATAATGAACTACTTAAATATCCGATGATCATAAATAGCAAATTACAGTACAGCCACTAAAAAAAATTCCGTTACTTATGGTACCTATTCCCCGGAAAAAGTAAAAAGTAATTGTTATTTGATTAGCCAAGTGCAACGGTTATTTTAGATAACGAAATTAACAAAGAAGACGTAACCTATAATTAAGTCGTTAAATCTTATTTTTAAAAGTCAAGTGATGACATCCTCTACACGCTAGACTTACATCACGTTTACTTGTCTAGTTTAATGTTTGTTCTTATAGAACCCAAGTGTAATGATAGCAGAACGTTGACAAAACCGTCATCTTTTTATTTCTTTATTAATAGCAATATATTCAACGAATAACGAAATTTTCTTTAACAAATCGCTTTAACATTGCAATTTCTGTATTATTTATTCTATAAATTTCTACTTCCAAATATTTCGCAATAAAGGATTAGAAATCCGTTTCTTTTGTGTGTCAGTGGCAGTATTACTTTCGATAGTACGCACAATAAATTCTTTAGCCTAAAATGGCAAACACACAAGTACCTACATACTTAGCTTAAACATATGCTGTTCACGTTTGTGTAAAATTAAATTATAGTAGAATTATTTACGCTTTCATAATAAGTAGGTAGATAGCTACAAATATATAGGTAATTATTTGTCTTAATACAGTTTGTGAACTTGAATCAGTTTGATATTTTACATATAACCGACACATTTTTATTCATGCGCATTATACAACAACACGTTTTGTTATATGTATAGTCCAGAAAAAATAGATTAACTACGTGTCATTACTTATTTATCTTTTAAGAATCCTTTTGTTACTATTTATAAAGTGTCAAGGATTACTCTACTGCGTTTTAAAATCGTAGTTGTGACTACGAAATTTATAAATTAATTTTTTATTAACTTATTTAATTTAAATTGATTTATTTTTCGGTAAAATGAAATCAAGAAAATCAAAAGATTGACGCTAGTAAATTATTTATCTCCGTGTACTTATACAACACAGCTACAGTACGGTTTCATTGTGTAGACAGTAATTCGTTTCGTACATTATATACTCATCCTGTTATCGCAAAACGACCTTCTGATGTACACAATACGTACGTTTAATATGTAGATTTGTTTTACTGATATTAACGTTATTTAAAAATGATATTTTGAATTTGTGTGTATCTATTTCGTTAAAATTGCTTTTCTATATGGTGTGGTAGGCAGGTAGGTATATGTAGTAACAGCATCTACATACCTTCATTAAGTGTCTTATTTTGCCTTAACAACATGCTCGTAACAAAAGCTTTCGATTTTCGGATGTAGGTAATTAATTCGTTCAGATTTTAAGATTTTACTCTCAAAATACAGTAGTGACCGTTTATAAACGACCCGATTATAATGAACTCTCGTTTATTATGAACCGTTGTAGATGGCCAAACAACAAATTGTTCATTTAATTCAATGTAATTTTTTTCGCTTATAATGAACTAGCATATATTGAACTTTCGTATATAATAAACCACATTTTACATTTCAAACCATACAATGTATCGCTTATAATGAACTTTCTATAAACATACTTCAATCTTTAACATAGTGTAAGTATGGCTTAAAACAAATGTTGAAAATGTGTTCCTCGAGCTTAAATACAAGCTTGGCACCTGCGAGTTATCGAGTCACAGAGTCATAAACGCGCTACACGACATTATTACGACCAATTTGATTGGCTGAATTTATTATCCTCTGTTTTAACTGTTCACGATTTTATTTCGATGCTGGATATAAGCTGTTTTAGGTGGTACCAATGGTAAAAATCTAAAGCATTGCGATCTGGAGATTTCTTCAATAAACGGTTCGCGTTTTTTGATATACTGTCTTTTTTGTTTTTCGATAGGAGGTAACTAGATATTAAATTAATAAATTTGCCATTTTTGATCCTTCCTAGTTCAGTAATTGATTGATATAGGACCTACATTCATATAACATTTCTTATCCAGAATAATCTCCTCGATAAGTTGCCAAAATGTTTATACTCGTTATAAATCGCCCTGTACATACTTTCTTAACATGGGAGTATTTTATTGTCCATTTTTATTCAATATTTCTAATACACAATACATACCAGATAGCATAAGGATATCCATTTGATATTCTACGAATGTCCTGCTTGGACATTAGCAACGTCCATTTGATATCTATTTTAGGTCCATTAGTCCTGGACAAGCAGGGGATATAATGGACGTCCATAATATATCCTATGTGGATGTTCATTCCAGGCAGTCAACTAACATTAAATAGTGGATATCTTTTTATGGATATCATATAGACATCCATTTCATGTTCGTGGACATAATATGTCACGTGCTATTTGCTATCTTTGGTTTATATATGAATTAATTTTTTTGATTTACTGCTTTGTTGGATATAATGAATTTCGGCTATAATGAACCATTTTTGGCGACCAGTTGGTTGATTATAACCGGAAAATACTATAAAATGTTTTTTTTTTTAAGGATTAATCAAGCTGATCGAAGCACGAAAAAATAAGCAGAATAATTAAATAATTTCTGGGTAATAAATAAATAAGGTCTTACATAATATAAAAAGGAATTCCCTATAAATATTATGCAACGTTTATTATATCGAACTAAGTTTGCGCAGTAATTTACTTCGATTAGGTACCTAATATCTATTATTTTAGTAAATTTTCGAAACGGTTCAATGGCTTTTTACCATAATTTATTGTATCTTTACGAATCATTACTAATTTATGTTTATTTCTTATAGGTAACAGAACCTTCTTGACAGCAACAATGCGATTATGGGCTTCACGCTTCGTTTCTTACTAGGTACGCATTAACTATGTATGTATGTAAATAAACAGTGATGACACTAAATGTGTGGACACTTTATAAACCACTTCCTTTCTAAATTTTATTTTGAACTTTACGTTTTATTTCTATATAGCATTTATAATTTCAAGCATTTCAAATAATTTAGACGTTTAAAAACGATCCGGACCACCTATCTATGGTGTTTAACCAATTAGTTTGAGAGCACGAAATAATTAATGAAAGAGGTATAATTATGCATTATGCAGATTAAATTAATTGCCTACTGTTTTATTGTGGTGAATACTTTACCGGTAATAAGTAAATCCTTACGTTTAAGTTTCAATTAACCTTTTTCGTTCAGTTTTAGAAATAAATTTGCTTAAATTTGCATATATTTTGTGCGTTCCTTTATTTATTTATTTTTTCTTAATTAAAACGCGCTATTTTCGTTTAATAGAGAGAAATAGGTTCTAATGGATTTTAGTACTTACACAATATTTTTTACATAATTACTTACATTTTATCTCAAAATTATCTCTATAATGTTTTTTGTTTAATTTTTTTCTCTTATCTATAAGTGCTGTTGATAATAAAAATTTTACCTCGACGATCTTAATACAATTTAAATTTAAAGATGAAACGACTAAAATAAAAATTATACGTTTACCTAAACCGTTGTGTAAATTGTTTATAAGTAATAGTGAACGAACTATAATTTGTATTACCTAAATGGTCGTTTCTATTTCTGTACCTAGATCCGTCCTTTGTCTTCGACAAAATTAAAAGAACGGTAAACATAATTAAATATCACAAAAAGTACCACCAAAACAATTTGTTTTGACGTAGTTATATATCTCTTTAAATGTAGGTAATATAATTACAGGAATTTTTAACGTAAATTGATACAGTTATGTAAACGTTCAGTCATAAAGTTAAACTACCAATTAAATTCCAACAACGTTGTTTGTAAGGTGACTAAAAATTAATTACCTACCTACAATCTTTTACGGTCCGTGTACTATCTGCATGCATGTCAGTGCCCTAATCGTGTCTCAAATTACTGTAAAAGCTTAAGTTATTTTACAGTTAGTAGCGTGTCTCGGTCACGGTTGTTCTATTTTCTCTTAAATGTGTAGCAACATATCTATAGTCTGAGACATTCCGGGAAAACGGTTCGAATTCGCTTACGCAAACTCATTTCAATGTCTTTCTTAAAATATATTTTGAATACGTCGACAATAAACTGTCTTTGTTAAACAATAAATTGTTAAAATAAGACGGGGCGACTGTTGCTAAAACTGCCGTGAGTGAATTCCTGTACACCCACAACGGTTAATAATATGTAAAAATTATCTACTATTTTCAGTTACCGTTTATAAGCTTATTGTACCTAATTGTTTCTGAAAAAAACTTTAACACTTTAGCATTCCCGTTATAAATAATAAAATAACGCACGAGAACTGCAAATTCCAACTAATTGTAAGTAACTGTCTTCCCGGAGTGCCTCAGACTATATATTTTTTATAGAGGACACCGCCATTCGTAAAATAATCGGTAAAATAATGATGAATTTGCAATTTTAGTTGCGTCGCATCTCGTTAGGCACAAAGTGAATTAACACTTAGTTTTTATTTCAGGATTTATCCTAGTGCTTTCAATATGTCTCACGGTAAAATCAGCGTCGTCGTGGCGTTATATCCGTCAAATCTCGCCTGTAGATCAGATACCGGAAGTTCCTCTTTCAGAAGAAGTCGAAGAGGACTCGAACGAATCCACGGCAAAAGACATTTTAAAAAATGCCACTAATACAATAACAAACAATACTAATACTAAGGTCGAGATAGACAGGGCTAAGAAGGTGGACTTGAATCAGTATGAAGCGGAAAAGAAATCAAAGACTGAAACTAGTGCTGAAAAGTATTCTAAAGATAATAAAGTAGGTGTAAATAGGACAAAAGTAAACAAAGAAGCGCACAAAATTGAGATTAATCTCGAAAAGCCTCTAGGAAAGAATTTAAATTCTTCAGAAATATCTGAAGAACTAAAAGCTTCTACGGATAACAGTCGCGAAACTAAAGAAACTACGACAGATTCTAGAGCCGAAAGCGCACGATCTCTTGATATAGATATTAACAAATATATATCCGATGATTTTCACAACAAAAATAACGTGTACACTTTCTCCGAATCTCCGGATACGGAAAAATATAGTAACTTGTACAATGATTTACCAAAGTCTACTACATCTCGACTATATTCTCAGGAAACGAGTGTAAGCGCTTTCGGAAACGAACCGAGTACCTCATTAGAAAAAAATTTAACTAAGAAATTTCTCAATATACAACAAGGCGTTAAACAAAAATTAGAATATATAGATCGCGAATTTGCGGAAGCCGAAGAAAACTTTAGAAAATCGCAAACAGACGAGCCGTCGATCGATAAAATCCTTGAAAATCCCAAAGACAATGATACTGAAGTTAATTTAAACTACAGCAAATATAGGAATATATCCGAAAACTATAATAAACATCGTAATAAAATTAGGAAGGAGCTCGACATGGAAGTTGGGGAGAACGTCGACTACAGTTCTTCTTACAACAAAACGCGAATCATCGACGAATTACCTAAAGATTATAAAAATAAGATTCCCACCAACGACGACGCGTTACCCGAAGTATCGGATTCGATTTATAAATCTCAAGCTAAATTGGCGGCGTACAAAACGACAGTTGTTCCAGACGAAAATAAAAGCAACCAAGACAGACCGTTGGAAAATTATCATCTTAAGAATAATACGTCCGTTAACAATACGGACAATCACAAGTCGCTTTTAAGCAACAACATAGAAACAGACATTACAGGTTTATCGGAAAATAACGGCAAGCTTCAATGGGACCTTCCGTACTCGTCCACGACGAGCCCGATGGTGGTTACGGCGACGTCAACTGGCAGTACATCCGGTAGTATTCATATAGAAGAACACGTTTACGTTCCTTTCGATAAAGAAAATGCAATCAACGTTTCTAAACGAGGCTCCACAAAATATTCAAATACTTTGAAAACGATCGGCACGACCGAAACGGCATTTAAAAATATGACGAATTCGATTTCGACAAATAAAATAAGCAATAAACCGTCACCGAACAAAGAAAACAACACTGACGAACAGGCGGTGTTAGAGAATCAGGTGGTTCCGGTCCTGATACCACCACCAAATAACGATTTAGGCGATACGAACGTAAGTAACGTTACTACCGAAAATACCTCAATCGAATCTACGGAAAACTTATCCACGATTGCAAGTGCGACAATTGAAAATTTTGCAACTGAAAATAGCATCGCGACAGAAGAAATGACCGATAACGTATTTGATACGGTGACGACAACGGTTTCGATAGATTCTACCGCTCTTATTGAAAATTTATCTACCGTTAGCGATTGGGAAACTACAGACGGTACGACCGAACCGTACACAACCTTTTCGACTATCCCAACCTACAGTCCGACAGAATACCCCGACTCTACTACCGTTCAGACCACCGAAACGTTAACGACCACCGTTTCGACCGAAAATACTTCGAACGGCGATTCCGCGTCCGAAAATTACACCATCGACGTCGAGGCAACCGTAACATCTCCAGACAACAAAACTGACGAATTCGGAAATGACGCGAAGGTGGTCCACAACGGAAGGGACCCTAAAAGTTACTATAACGAAACGGATTCCAAATCTACCAATTCGAATTACGTAACCACGCCAGACACGCCAAATAATTTCGATATAAGCGCGTCATCGACGACTTCCGAAGACAATCAGGAAACCGTGACGACTACACAAGAAGTTCCAGTGAAGACGACGCCGTCACAAACTACGGTCGATTATAGGGATAATGTTATTATTAAAAATCTATCGGAATTTCTCGGTGCAACCAAACAGTTCGTAGAGATCACCACCGAATTTGTGCGCGTCGCGGATACGACGAAGATCGTGGACGAAAAAGAAAATCCGTTCGAAGAAACCGGTGGTGCCGATCGAGAATATAGTACGCTCGATTCGTATTTAACGCAACCTAAACCGGACGAACCCACGACATTTATTATTCCGCTCAATATATCAATGTTGGAAATTGACGGAACGGATTCGTCGACGGTAAGCGGAAATTTGGGGCTCGAAGATCCGGACGATAAAATCGAAAACAACGGAGGTCCGATTGCCGCAATAGTTATATCCTGCATCGGTGCGGCGTGTCTTATAATTTTAGCCGGTCTCTTGGTAAGCGACCCTTTTAAAGAATCGATTTGTCCATTAATGTAGTCTATTGTGTAGTTTTTAATGAGAAAGCGACATAAAAGATTCAATTACGGACAACGGTGCACGCCTGTAAGTTTGGACGCGTACAGCGTCGATAACGTCTCGGCGTACAACAGTTTACGTCGAAAAGGAGCATCGAGAGCTAGCAAAAGGTCTTACGGAAATCCCGCCTTCGACGATCCCGTGAGTAAGGTCAGTATGCTTATATTAAACTAGCTTAAATTTTTTCCCCTGTTTCAGACAACACCTACGCATCCCCTGAACTTTCCGTCTCTGGCCAAATTTGTCGGTAATCACGAGGAGATTGCTTCAGAATTCGAAGAAATTCCACAAGTAACCGCGCAGACTAGCGAATTGCCAGAAGGCTGCGAAACGAAAAATCGCTACGCCAACGTTATACCGCTTCCAGAAACCAGAGTATTTTTAAACGCCATAGAGGGTTATCCAAATAGTGATTATATCAATGCAAATTTTGTTACCGTAAGTTATGTTATGGTTACGTGAAAGAATTTTACCTTTTGTGAATTTCACCATTGTTAGGGGCCAAAAAATAGTAGAGGTTATTACATCGCGTGTCAAGCGCCCATGCAAAATACGGTGGATGATTTTTGGAGAATGGTCTGGGAACAACAATCTAAGGTCGTTGTTATGTTGACTCACCTTTACGAAAACGGAAACGTACGCGTAACGTTAACGTTTAATATTTCAGTTGGTAGTTTTTTGTATTTTGTTTTTAAAGGAAAAATGTACCGATTATCTTCCACCGTCGGAAGTCCTGGATTGTCATCGGTTGTTTGGCGATTTCCAAGTATCCTTGAAGAAGAGAGAGGTCAAAGAAAAATATGTGATATCTAGTTTACAGTTGAAAGTATGTTATCTTAAAAAAAAATTGCTTTTTTTCCTATTACGATCACGTAAAACGATAAATTGCAGAATATGGTCTCTAACAGTTGGAGAGAAATAACTCACTTATGGTACCTGGGTTGGCCCGAGAAAGGTGTTCCTTCCGAGGCAAATTCATTAATCGCCTTCCTCATAGAAGCTAGAAGTTACATTAAATCGTCGGCTTCTTCCGAAAACGGCAAGGTAAGCTTTAAACGCACGTTGGAGATTTGCGTCGAGATCAAAAATTATTCAAAATCCTAACAAAAGCGCTTCTTCTGCCGCGTTTAAAATCATTTTTCCGCTTTCCTCTTAATAACACAAATCGAAACGGAAAGTTCTTGCATCATCACGATATATTTATACGGCGCCGTCATTACTCGCCCATGGCGATTTCAAGAAATTCATTAATAAAATCAACTTTAAAAGCTTGCGTGTTTTTGACGATCGTGAAATGTTTATGATTTAAAAAGAAATTACAAATAGCGTGCGAATAATTCAAGCGAGAAGCTTATTAATGTCAGGAAATGAGAGGAGATCGCGTCTCCTGCGGAGAGACGTTTTTTGTTTCATTCATTATTATTATTTTTCATTATTTTATACCATTATCTATAGTTTATTTATTATGTTCGGTTCAAAAGGTGCTCAAGACGTAGGAATCTGATCGAAATTAAAGGGAAACAGTGCCAAAATCGAAAATTCTCAATGTTGTTTAATTAAATTAAAACAACTTTCTGTTATACTTTTACCATTAAAAAAAAATTAAAATATTGTAACGTGTGAAATAAAAAAAAAACTTATTAAGTACTACCGTATTTTCAGGAAATACTTAACTTTGAATGGGAAGGAAATGAAATTAAGAAACTATTATTACTGTTGCATTTTGAAATTTTAATTTTAAAATACTGCATTATGCACATACGCTTGTGCCTTTTTCTTCGTATCTTTATTTCGTACAAACGTTTAAGATGTATTTGTTTGGTGTTCTGTATTTGGTGGTATTTGTTTGTTTTAATTCACGTTTCGTATCCATTACAAAATTGATAATCGTCAAATCTGACAGTGTGACGTGTTTGTTCGTCTTATAATAAATAGTTCTGTTTATCACAATATTTAGTTGGAATTTATTTCGTAACCTGTTTACGAACACAAAAATATTGTTTAAGAGCAATTTCTCTTGGAAAAACTACGTTTTAAAATTTCGAAATTAGCCAACTAAGCAATTGGACACTGGTTTAAAGTAAACGATCAATTCTAATATGATACGTTGTAAGTAGTATCGTCGTGTACCCTAATATTATATTCACCATAATTTTTTTATGAATAAACAACGTTACAACAGAGTTTACGATTTATGATTATCTTATTGTGTAATAACAGTGTCACTTTTATTCGTCCATTATTTACAACTTCCTCATTGTAACGATATAATCGTCTCCACCTCAAATAAGTCGCCGTTTATCTCCTTTTATTAGTAACCCGAATTAGAATTGTAGTTTAAATTGTTATGAAATAACAATGATCATTTTCAACGTACGATTTTAGGTTTTAATATTATTTTAATTTCAGTCAAGAGACGGTTCGAACGTGGACGTAAATAATGGGACAATTAATCCGGAACAAGGCCCGATGATTGTGCATTGTAGTCCGGGAACAGGGCGAACGGGCACCGTAATCGCCTGTGATATTGCGATTAGAGAATTCGAACTTATGCGACAAGTTGACATACCAAAAACGGTCTATAGAATTCGAAGAAACAGGGCGAGTTCTGTACAAACAAAAGAGCAATATGAATTTATATATAAGGTAATTAATCGCACACCTATGTACAGGCAAGTTAATATGTTTTGTCCCGCGAGATGCGATAGCAGGCCAACGAGCGACGATAGCGGATCAAGAGGGAGGAAGGATAGCGGTTGTTTTCGAATTGTAAAAAGGGACACGTCAGATAATAAATAAAAACGGGCAATAATCTTTTTTTTTGAGCCTTTTGAAATAAAAACTGACACAGGCGACGGGACAAAATATATGAACTTGACTGTACATCAAGTAAAACTAAACGAAAATGAATTTACTTCAAATTGTTTTGCAGGTGATTTGTTTATATGCAACTAAACTGACGGGAGGAGTCTTAGACTCGTTATAAAGATAATAATGCTTAATATAAGCTGTATTTTACAAATTGTGATTTATATTTATTTGACTAATACTTCCGTTGGGCTTCATAATTACCTTTAGGTTTTATCGATGAGAAACTTCGCAGAAAAGTAATAGAAAGTTCCGTAATTTTTAAAGTATTTTTTTATAGGTATGTAAGTAGATATATGTGTATTACGATCGTCAACATAGTAATGCTCTCTATAAGTATACCTTTATTTTATATTTTGATTTTATTCGAGTTTTCCAAATAAATGCTATTCAGGTATTAATAATCGTTAGTAAATTTAAAAAAATGAATATAAAATTATTATTTATTTAAGTAGTTCCTAAAATATTATTTATAAAATGAAATTGTATGAATATATTTTTATTATAAATAAAGTTTGTAATAAGTTAGTAGTACATACAGTAAATATTAATAAATTCTAAGAAAAATTAATGGTATTTTGGGCACAAACCCGATGTTAACAAACAAATTGATATATTCACGGATCGTGTCCGGATAGAAAAATATATATATTTTTATTTTTCGAAAAGAAGCCATTGCGACAAAGTAAGATTGACGAAGTCAAAATTCACATATTTGATATTCTAAAAGTGATACAAAAATTAGGAAATTTGGAAAATCGCCGAGAGGAAACGAGGCTTCTATTTTTTGGAAATTTATTGGAAATCGTTTGCCATCCCATCGGCATTTCGTTTTCGAAACAGTAAATTATTTTCAAAAATGCTATCAAAAACATTTTAAACACGTGCAAAAAGAATTATGATTTTCTACGTCCATGTATTTGTTTTTAGAATACCCACTGGCTTTTATTCGTAATGGTAAAATTTGTACATATTTCTGTCAGTGATAAAACTAAATTTTCCAATAAAAGTAGGCGTGCCTAATACGAAAAATTTCGAGGCTTTGCTAATTTCAGCCCGATTCGTAAACGAAACACCAACCATTTTGGAAGCGTCGCTTTATTTTGCTTTATAAAATTTTGAGGATATCGTTTGATACATTTTTGGAACATTTCACGATTGCGGTTTATATTGTGATTTAGGTAAGTTTTCGGCATGTTTTCTCGGAGATAATTTACGAAACGTTTTAACAGTGTAGGTGCAACATTCTGATTTAATTCCATCTTTTTTATAACTCTTGTCTGCTCCAATGTCCTTGTCACTTATTTTACAGCAATCTAATGATCTACATTAATGTTTGTCCAGCATTATCGGTTACAGATGTTTACAATTTCTGAATAAGTCTGATCGTCATGTTAAATCGTAACCCCGAGCAATGCTTTTCTTGTTAATATTATAAAAATGTTCTAAACTAAAAAATAGGTTTTTACGCTTTGCCAAACCTTTTATGGCAAACAAAATTTTTATATAGAACGACTTTTTCAGAAAATCGAAAACCCAAAGTTTTCTTATTGTGGCAGTAGTTCGTAGGCACATTTTAAACGTGTAAACGTTAGTAATTCTCGATTATTTTAAAATAAAATTAGTTATCTCGCCGAATTTCTATAACTTATGGACGGTGTTGCTTTGAAATTTCCAAAGTGCACTGATTCCATCGATGCAAATAAAAATGTAGCAGAGAGATTGCTTTGCAATCTTAACATAGTCATCACCAATCGAGTTCCACCTCTAAAACAAACATATATGGAATGAAAAACGAGTGCGCATTGTGAAAAAAAAATGGTTGAGCTTATAATATGATGATTTCAGTAGATATTGCATGCAGTTGATCTTTCTGGGATTATCAAGTAAGTTTTCGCATAAAGTGAGCGAATTGGCATTTGTCGTAACAATCGACCTAGTAACAAATTAAATTAAATCGAATTAAAATAATTATTGTGAATTCAAAAGAATGACGTAACATGCTTTAGACCTATTTAACGACGCGGGCTAACGTCCTTTAAATAAGAAACAACTCCTAGATATAGACGTCCAATTTTTGTTCTTGATCTAATGAATCTGATAAATAATAATAAAATTAATATGTTGCACGGAAATACCTGATTTAAATAAAATTAAAATGATTTTAAATTCCTAATTTTTAATTTTAGAAAAAATTAGCGCTTACGTTGTTCTGCTAAAACGCCATCGATATGATAAAATAAATTCAATAAGCGTATTTAGTTCAACTGATTAACATAGTCAGTTTATTAACATTTTCCCGCCGATTTTGATTTATTTATTAATTACAAATTGTAAAGAACAAAAAATTGCAATAACGTACATTTCTTATCTCTAAACGATATAATCGATATCTAATATAAGTAAAAAAAAACTCCAAGCATATGTTATGATTTGGTATTTATATAAGAAAAGGAATTTGAGTAGGTATTCACATATTTGTAAACATACAGGTAGTACTAGAAATGTTTTTTGTCAAACAACTTTCCACTTGTTTAAATGTTAAGAATAACATTGTTTTTGAGATTAATATGATTTTCTGATCCCACTAGAAAGAATTTAAATATCTCTATTAAAAGTTTAATTTTCGTTTCACAAATATACAGTAGGAATTCGGGATGGGATCAATCAGCTCGGATAGTGGACATCTACATCTTAAACCACGTTACTTTCTTATAAAGCATAGATAATTAATACGCAGTTCATATTTACGATACATCATAAATTCAATACATTTTGTGAAAATCGGTAATTCGATTAATACAAAGCTTGGTAAACGAAAACTCGATTAACAGAATTTTTACCATAATATGTATTTCAAATAAAATATTCGTGTTACCTAATAATAAGGCTTTTATTTCGAGATTGCGCGAAAATTTTTAATCGACGGAAATGCGCGCAGTTTGTCATTTCTTGTTTTCTTATACTTTAAAAAGCCAACCTCACGTAAGCCTCGGTATCGAATTTTCATGTAGCATGTCAAAAATGTCCTTTTTTTTAAATTTTTATCGAAAGAAACGCATTTTTTGAAAAATATTTACTAGGGAAATTTATAAGAATTAAAAAAATATATCACTTTTTTCGATTATTTCGAAAACGGTGCATTCTATGGAAAATTATAAAGAAACATTATCGGTAGAAATTTTATGTCGATTCTAAAACATATTTCATATTACCGATTCGATGAGTAATAACGGAGATTCGAATTTTTTTAATTTTGTTTTTGAACGGTCGCCATTTTGAAACGGGTCGGAAAATTGTTCTGCAATCTTGTCCTAAGAAATTGATTATATATATATATATATATATATATATATATATATAGGTTTAGGGTTAGGTTTAACGTTAAACCGTTATATATATATATATATATATATATATATATATATATATATAACGGTTTAACGTTAAACCGTTAATTTTCAATATGTTACATTTGAAAAAAATTGAGAAAAAGTGCCTTAAAGTTCAAATATTAAAGATCCATTAAATTAGCAGAATTAATTAACACGGTAACTAGACTCATTTATTTGCAATAAACTTATCAGTCACAATCTTATCATTAAAAACAAATTAATAACTAACTACATTAAAGTAAATGTTCAAATTGTTGTCCATTTGTAATTTGACAATGACCCAATCGATTTACACTTTTTCTCAATTTTTTTCAAATGTAACATATTGAAAATTGTATACCGTTGAAAAGAGAATAGAATGTACTATCGAAATCAATAATCAGAAATATAGGTTGTCATTTCAAAAAAGTATCGATGACGTCGTAACTTAAAAACAATTGAGGAAAAAAAATTCAAGTATTCTTAAATGTAGATAATAATTTCATAACAAACTTTTGTATTGAACATAATTTCCTAAAATGAATATTAACGACAATAAATCGCCGTCTCCATACTTTTAACTAACCCTGTATATATATATATATATATCGTAACATCGTTTGAGGTCCTAGATTTGGTTTACATTTTTATAATTTTGGTTTACATTTTCTCTTTTTGGATTTAATTTTTCTGGTTGTGTTCAAAATTGTATCTACTGTTTGGATTTCGACTTGGATTTCGTTATGACTTGGAAGATCGATTTTGGTTACCACGCGGAGAAAGCTAAGTTTAATCAATTATCGTTCGGAATAATTTATATTTTTGTTATTGCTTGTATTAATCATTGTAAACGAAGTGTTTCTCAAGAAGCATTAGCGTATTTACATATTTATATATAAAATTGTTCATATTAAATTTCGACTTCATTTAGGCCCGATACCAAAATTAACTCTTGCATTGTACGTTTCTTGATAATTGACCTGTATTGTAACTATTTAACATCATATAATTTTAGTAATTTTCCTCTTTTTAATAGCTATAAGTGTAAGGAAAATTACTTGGCGCCCTTTATTTTTTTATTATTCGAACTCGACCGCACTCCACTGTCCAAAAGCTAGCCGACAGGCCTCTAAATTTTGTTAAGTGCTTGTTTAAATAATATTTTTTTGATCAGATTTATTTTATTTTTTTTGCACGTAACAAACCTAAACTTAAACTTAAACATCAGCATCAACATAAACATAAACATCATCCTTTCAAGATTCGGCTTTTTATTTACAAGCGAGTCCGAATCGAGTAGTACTGCAAGCGAGTGCGTCGCGCCAGTAGTGATCCGTGATAGTACTAGTTTATCGGTTACGGTTACTAAACCGTATATATATATATATATATATATATATATATATATCGAGATCGGAGAAAAGCCAAAAGGACACGTCTGGATTCCATCATCAGTCATGCTGCAATCGCTTTATTTTCTATGAAAATTCCCTAATACTTACCAGTTTAAAATTATCTGAATAATCACCATCTACTGCCTTTATATCGCAGAATTATAAATTTACTCTATTTTTCATTTAAAAACTATTCATGTGACCCTCAACATCGAAAATTTCCCTATTACAAACCATAAATCAGATAAAAGTTTAATCGCATTTTTATGCGACCGATAAAATACAAAGCAACTAAATAAAACATGTGCGCCACCTACTTTCAAGAGATCGTAGAGCGAACAAGGAACTGAATGTTTTTAAAATAAAAGTGGGATTTCCTAGTATCCACAAATAAACTCGAATGCATTTATATATAGAATTCCGGCAAAATCGCTTCAGATCATTCGCGTTACTGGTACAGAGAGCGGTGGTGCTTGTTTCAGTAGTTCGCATTTTAAATAACGGCGTCGTATCATTCGTGTGTGCGAAGAGTGCTCGTTCGGTTTATAAGGTCTTTTTGCCAGTGAGTGCCAAGATCGTACCTTTGTATGATCTTTCTTTCTCGACTAACACTTTGTCTTTTTTTTTTCGAGATTTTGCGATAATTTTAAATCGATGGAAACGCGCGTAGTTTGTCATTTCTTGTTTTGTTATCTTATTTAGACATTATTGAGTAATGTCTATTACATTTCTGTAATTTGAACGCTCCTTAAGTCGAACGTTTTTTAGATGGCGAGTGACGATTCGACTTGGAGATATTTGACTGTATTTGTTGTTTATCTAACTAATTTTAGGTAGGTACGTAAGGCTATTCATGTTTATCAGACGTTTAAAAACATTTTCTTTCAGATTTCTGTTTACCTTTTTATATTGTAGCTTCGTCTTATATGTTGTAAACCGTTACATTTCCTAGTGACTTTCCATTCAATTAACTAACACCATTCCATTAAGATAACGTATTGATAACACATGATTTTTGCGGCATGAATACCTACATAATTCATGAAGTAATGTTGGAGAAGCTATAAAATAAAATGTGAATTATCTAAAATATTCCGTTCACGTTAATTAATTGGTGGAGGTATTTTACAATGAAACCCACGCGCCTTGCGAAGACGTCGTTCACACAGAATCTGAAAAAAACTTATTTTACCAACAATAGATAATATCATAACTATCACGTAAATGTTATATGGGGATGAACTCTTGGTAAATAGTCCAGATTACGAATGAAACTCTGCAGCGAGCTGCTGTGGGAATCAGATTCTTTATCGGGAGTTCCTTGTGAGATAAAAATAAACGGAAATAACAATCGAACTCGATCAACCAAATATCGAAAATTTTAGAATACTCTTAACACACCTTTTCATTTAAAATGTGAAATTAAAGTAGAGTTGGGTAATATGGCAACGTGTTTTTTTTTTTAAGTGGTCATAGTTGCGTGCTTTGTGTATAGAAAGTGGCAGCCTTAGTTTTATACGACACCTCGAACATTTAGGAACGCGAAATAAAGACCGATTCTGAACAAATCTTTACTGGTAACCATGTTACCGTATTACCCTTGGTACGGGGTAATATGGTAACATGTAAATTCGTCGCTAATGGTAGGTATACGACAAGCCTGCACGACATACGACCCGCGGGTTGCAATACTATTTATTTTAGTTTAGCTGCAATAGACTAGTTTAACAACAAGATTGAAGATCCGAAATGGTCAGGAGGGCCAAGTTAGGTTTGGCTCTCAAAGACAGTCAAGTTGTGAAGACTTGGTATATGGACGCAGTAAAGACAATGTGATGCGTATTACCCCTCACTGCAGCTTATTACATTAACAATCACAACCGTAGACTTCATAATACAAGCGAATAGTTTTAGCGACGCCAAAAGGTAAGTTACATTTTTGCCTTATCCTGACCCCCTTGCCACAACATCGTTAACAAGCCTAAAACACTTCGAATCGTTTATACAGAAACTGCGAGGTATTACCCAGTGCGGCTTATTCACCCACTTTACTCTATATTAATAATATTGATACTCATTACATTTTTAATAATTTATATACCTATTTTTTGAATTTTCTAGAACTCCTAAAGAACATTAACGGCACATTTCTTTGCATATGATTAATTTCGTTCAGGTTGGAGTGCCTAAATATCGATAAATTGTTTTCTATTGCACGCAGTTTCCTGCTATCAAATTAGTGTCAAATAAGAAAATAAAGTAATTTATGATTCGGTCAGCAGAGTGTATTCGTTCTCGATATATATAGGTCAAACGGATGTATCCTTTCAGCAGAAATACAAAGACGAGCTAGACGTTTATGATCCGTACCTACACATTTTTATGTTTTGATTCTGTACTTCAAAGGAAATTATGCGGCAACGGTAGGCGACGTTTTTCCATATTATTTTATTCGATATAAATCGCGAAAATGGACCGAAAGCGACAATATTTTATGGATATAACCATTTAACGGCGCTCACTTTGATTATTAACAAAGTTTTCGGAAATTACACAATAAAATTGGCACCAAAACATTTTCACAATTCATTTCCGGAAAACCGTTTCTATTAGTGATTCATTATTAAATTTGTTTACAGTATTCGATTCTTCGAACTCGTTTTGTTGGCAAGGTTTTACATACCGATAGTATTAAGGTGTATCAAAACATAGAACGCATAACTTTCGTTAGATGCATTAATATTATTTATTATCAACAGATTTGGAAAATTGCTAGATTTAGGTAATGTGCAAATGAAAATTTCCGTTATTTGGCGCGATCAAATATTTTGGATTCTTTGAAATGAGCGTTTCGTCGCATTTTGTAGCGCGACCTTTTATTGCAATAAACGTAAACAAATACGGTTATCATTTTATTTTGACGTTCGCGACTTATTTTTTTGAAGACACTTTTAATTGAAGAGGCACTCGTAATTTATTATTGTATTTGCCCATTGTCAGTATTATCTTTGTTGTGTTGCTTAATCGCATTATCAAATTAGTTCAATTCCTGATATTTTTTTAAAATTATTTTAGTAGATAGCAAATAAAATTAATTCGGTATTGGTAGATATAGTTAAAATTGTAAAATTTACTCGAAATAGAAATACGGCCGCCACTGTACTACATTTTAAACAAATAAACTCTAGACCGAATAATTGGGTCGTTTAGATTTTTTTTTACTTTGTAATAATTACATTATCACGGTTGATGTTTAAGAACATTAAAAAAAAAAGATGAGTTTTATTGAAGTTTAAGTTTAATACGGTACGTATTTATTTCAAAGGTTAACACGTACGAAGGACAAGGATTCAGTTACAGTTTTGACAATTTGCCAATGTATGTCAAGTTTATTTTCTTACGTTTAATTTAAAATCATTTAGAATAACCCGATCATATATTACACTGACGTAATGAAATAGGTACGTGTTTACATCGAAAATTATGGAGATTACTGCAAACAATATCGTTCATGTAAAATACTACATAGAATAAAATAAACTTATAAGAAGATGACGAATTAATTACATATTTCTTCTTAAATAATTTTTTATTCGTATCTTTCAATATTCGGAAACGTCCTTCAAGTTCAGTTTGTGTCTCCTTTTTACTATAGGTACAGTTATTTATAGAACATGTGGACGTGTCACAAGTTCACTAGAGACAAGACAAAGCCGCGCCCTTCTCATTAGTTTAATTGAATGTTTTTAAGGGAGTAATTGATACTCCATAGGTATTTAGGTAATTGTGGCGTAATCGTCGCGCTATGGATTTCGTTGAGTACAATTTATAATAATGTTAAACAGACAGAAGCTGTTATGGATAGAAGATTTTTAATATAATACTTAATCAATTATAAATAATTAAAATAATTATTTTGATTTCCGTTCACGCAATCAGTAGTGTCACACACTTACTTTATAATTATTAGACAGGTACCTACCTATTGTAAGTTATTTTATTAATTACCTTATTCAAGAGAGATAATATAACAACTATAACAAGCTTCTCGTGTATTGATTCTTATATGTATTCTACTGGAACAATAAAATTTTCAGATATCAATATAATTCTATAACTTTTTTAAAGTCATTATGAAAGATTTTAATAATAAGATATCATTGTAAATTTGGTATAAATTAGTCGGTATAAGCTAATTTATTGAGATCCTCAATATTACGTGTTTGAATAGAATATTTTAATTTTCTTTCATAATGTCTTTGTAATGAATTTGATATTTATAATTTCGTTTATAACATACGTATCTATGTATCTAATGAAAATAATGCGTAATGACTTGCGTATTGTTTATTAGGCGTGCTTCACAATATGTGAAATACACTAGCAATTTTATGTATTTGTATAATTATGCGAACAATTTTTTATCAGAATTTTAACCCGATCGAGTTTTCAGTTTAGGCCAATTATTACGCGGAGCCTGAATTTTCATCGAAAAATGCGTCGTTCCATGAAAAATAGAGATATTGGTAGAATCTCTGAAAATCTCTTATTAGGCACAGTCTATTTTTCTTCCGCTTTTAAGCGGAAAAGCAAAACTTTTAATCGACTTCGTACGTCGAGCAATATCGATTTCCATGTAAAACATGCACAAAATAATGAAAAAACGCCCATGCGCCGACATCAAGCATTCGCACATTTTCGATAAAAAAGCCTTGGTTTCAAAAACTTAAGTCAAAATGTTCATGATTTTGACAAAATTTTGGCCAGACCTAAAATTTCTTATTTCGTCTCCGTACGTCTAGAAATATCGATTTTCACGTGAAACACGCATGAAATGATGAATTAAACGCGTTTTCAGCGTAATTGAGTTTTTGAAAATTGTCGATAAAAACGACTTATGTACACGGATTTTAGCAAAATGTTGACCCAACCTAAAGTCCTTGTTTCATCTAAGTACGTCGAGAAATGTTGATTTTAACATGAAATAAAAAGATTTAAACTGTATGTTTGATCTCGGTATGTTGAGAAATTTCAATTTCCAGATAAACACGTATAACACGTATTGCACGCGTTTTCGGCGACATCAAGTTTTTGTTAATTTTCGATAAAAATTCCTTCCTCAACGATTTTTTTTCGGCAAAATTTTGACCGCAAGGTTTTGAGCCATAACGTTCAGAATAAGTCGAAAACGATTAGAAAACTCCTATTTTAGGTATTACGAAGCAATAAATAAGGAACTGCTGGCGTTTAAAGGGGTTATAGTTTTTTATAAACTCGATAAAATGAAACCAATTGATACGCGTAGAACAGGTCCGAAATTAGTTGAAAAGTAGTTTTTCGAGATTAACAATGCGAGTATTGACAATCTAAGCGCGTTTCCGGCGATTAAAAATTTTTGCCAAATCTCGAAAAAAATCCCTTATTATAGTCCAGCGATTTTTTTTTGGAAAAATTTTAACCGCAAGCTTTCGGGCCGTAAAGTTCAAAACAAGTCGAAAACGATTAGAAAACTCGTATTTCAGGTATTACGCAGCATTAAATAAGTATCTGCCGGTGTTTAAAGGGGTTATAGTTTTTTATAAACTCGATAAAATGACGCTAACTGATACGCGTAGAACAGATCCGGAATTAATTGAAAAGTAGTTTTTCGAGATTAACAATGCGAGAAATGACAATCTAAGGGCGTTTCCGGCGATTAAAATTTTTTAGCAAATCTTGAAAAAATCCCTTAGCAATTTTTTTTGCTAAAATTTTGACCCGATATGAATGTCCTTGTTTCGTCTCTGTACGCCGAGAAATGTTGATTTTAACGTGAAATTAACGGAAAATAATGAATTAAGGGCGTATTCGCTGACATCGAGTTTACAAAAAGATTTAAATTTTTCGTTTGATCTCGGTAAGTCGAGAAATGTCGATTTTCAGGTAAAATACGTATAAAATAATGTATTGTACGTGTATTCGCCGACATCGAGTTTTTGTAAATTTTCGACAAAAAACTCTTATTGTAACTCATGGTTTTGGCAAAATTTTGGTCCGACCTGAAATTTTTTATTTGGTCTCCGTACGTGGAAAAATATTGATTATAATGATTATAATACATTGATTATAATTAATATATGCTCATTGTTAGCTTATACGAGGATGGTTCGAAAATATGATAAGATAATGTAAAAGATTTTGTTTAACGGTCCCTGTGTTCTCTACAAGACTCATTTAAAAGTTATTTGGCGACCATTTTTTAAATTTAAAAGTAATTAAGAATTCAATAAAACGGGTATAATATAAAGTAATGTTAGGTTTATTGGATAGTCACATTTAAATTTATATAATCCTTTCACATAGACGTAAATGAATACATTGTATTTAAAATACGCAACACATTAAACCCTGTGAATGAAGTAGTAACTAAATAAACAAATCTAATTAAAAATTCATACTTATTTAGGAACTGGTAGAAATCAAATAATTATCTAATGCAACTATTAAATATTGTCTTAGTTTCCCATAAAAATGAAGGTATAGGGACTGTTGTCTTGCGCATCTACCGCTACATTGTGTAAAGAAGTGTCAGGTCTGTGATCTGGTTCAGAGCTTTCAATTAACCAATACGTAATCGAGCTTCTTTTGTCGTTCAATTCGACCTCTCCATGAAATTCCGATTTAAAAGTTCCGAATTTGTCTAAAATACTCTTCGTTGCGGCGCTAATATGAATGTTCAAAGTTGAAAACAAACATCAATTTAATTAAGTGATACTTTATGCAAATGAATATTCTAACATATAACATTAGAACATATTATGGATAAACGTCCTTTCGTCAAAATTAAAATTTCCCAAAAGTTTAAAAAAAAACGTTGTATTATATAAGTCTTTGGGTTTTTGGCAAAATTTTGACCCGACCTGAAAGTCCTTGTTTCGCCTCCGTTCGCGGAGAAATACCAATTTTGTCTCCAAAAACAATTCAGCATCTTTATTAGCGTTCCCTTAGCGAAGACCGGGAATCCTCGATCTGCTTTGGCGGCCTGCGATGATATGAAACTAGGTATCGACGCACGATCGTCGGTCTAGAACACTGCTGGTCGGAAAATAAATTATACGGGTTTCCGCCGAGATCGAGTTTTAGAAAGTTTTCGTTAAAAAAGCTCTGTTATAATTCATGACTTTTACGACATTTTGGCCCGAGCTAAAAATTTTTATTTCGTCTCCTTACGTCAAGAAATATCAATTTCGACGTCAAATACGTATAAAATAACGAATTAACCCCCCCCCCCCCCCGTATTCGGCGAGATCCAGTTGTCGAAATTTTTCGATAAAATAACCCTACTGTAGCTCATTATTCTTGAAAAATTTTGGGCCGTCCTTAAACATTTTGCATCGTCTCCATACCTCGAGAAAAATCAATTTCCAATTAAAATAAACTTAAAATAGTGAATTAAGTGCGTTTTCCCCGATATCGCGTTTTTCAAAAATTTTCGATTAAAAAGTCCATGATTTTTTGGCAAAAATTTGACCCAATCTAAAGCTTCTTGTTTATGCTTTATACTACAACAAATGTCGTTTTTCACCAAAAACGAATTGAAAATTGACGTAATTTATACGTTTTTGTCCAGTTTTGTATTTTGCGAAATGATTTTTTTGTAAAATTTTGACGCGGAACGAAATTAAGGTGATAATAGCATGTTAAATAAACATAGGTTAAAAAGTACTTACATAGTTTACAATATATACAAAGTGTTGTAACCGCCTCCCCATGTTTTAAACAATCGAAAAAACTTTCCAACGGTACTAGTTCAGCTTTGTACAGTTCTCGAAAACGCAGCGGAAGACAGTAAAACGTTCCAAGAACTTCGTTTTCTGTATAAAATCAACGTTATCTTTGTAACAATTTAAACTGAACATTATATCTTACCGGTTTGCGTGAAACTGGTTCGTGGAAGATAACCCCAAAAATTGGTGCTCGTAGGGTTGGGCGAAAAAAGCTAGTCTTATCGAAGTTTTTCCTACCGGCTTTTCTATATCTGCCATTCCTAAATGGTTGGAAAATGCCTCGCTCTAGAATACTGCTATCGAAGAAATTTTCGAGAATCTATAAATCTAAAAAATTGGTCGTCAATGTTAAAATATTAATATTACTTAAATAATAACTAAATAAACTAATATAAAAATTAAAATAACTAATAATAACTATAAAAATAATTTGCGTCTTCGGCATTATGAATTTAAGTAAAATTGACTAAGGATAGAGTCGTACTTAAAATTTGAAATGCAATTTTCTCGGAAACTATCAATAAGCTCAACTAGCAATATGTTGATAAGGAAAATATGTTTAAAATCATTACAGGTACTCCCCATTAAGAGGTTTAGACTTATTTTAGTTATTCCCTGTATGTATAATAACAATGATAATAATGAATTGTATTGTAAGTGCATAGTTAACACGTTGACTGCCTAGTTGGTCCAATAAGATCAGCACTAACTTTTCTAAATGGGCTTCGTTGGTCCCGTTGGCCCCATCGGACCAGCAGGATTTTACCTGCGTAGGACGATTTCTTTGGTCAAATACCTACTAACGAAACCGCGAAAGGTCTATTAAAGATTTTCGAAAAATGTTCGAAGGCAGTCGACGTGTTCAATTAAATTAAATTAATAATAAGTTTCTAAATTAACCTACATTTTGTAAAAATGTAGTAAAAGAGTCAGTGGCGTACGTATGAAAATGTTATTGGTAAAACAATGAAGCTGTAATCTAGAAAAATAAACACCCTGTGTATTAATTTGAGTAAGGCGCCGTGTGTTTGTTAGCCTTAACTGCAGCAATAAATGTAGCAAATTAAAAATTTTTAAGTTAAGTCCTTAATAAGTTATTTTGAAAACAATATTTGTGATAATGACTCCCTTCGAGAGACTGTATCTCGAAAAGAAGACAATCTGGGATTTAGGTAAGTTGTAACATGTCACAGACGTTGTCAGAGACACCATGTATAATGTGTTTTTCTGGAAATTTCGTCAAAATAAAAAATTCGACGAAACGACTTGTTCCATATCATATTCGACGCTTTTTAAAATTGATTGGAATGGACAGAATGAATTTAAAGAAATGTAAGTAAGGAAACTGCTACCATTTAACTAGCTTTGTAAATTTTATACATGATTAATATTTAATTGTAATAATTGCTACTAATATAAGATAATCGTTGAATAAATCATAATAATTTTAATAATAAAGTTTAAAATATAACGTGGCAATTAATAATGTAAATGACCTCATATAATATTAAACAGATGATTTTATTTAACACATTCTGTGAAGCACAACTTACTTAATTGTCTCACGTATTTGTCTAACAAAAATAAGTTTTTCAGAATACGAAAATTTAAATATTTTGATAAGTAACAGTAATAATCTATTTATAATTTTAAAATTGTATAAAAATTTGTTAAATTAGTATCTAATGTAATTACACTTCAATATTTGTAAATACATACTTAATTATTAAAAATTTGAACTTAGGTCAGGTATTTTATTTTGATTCCAATAATGAAATCTAGTCGGTATTGCAAATCTTCCTTAGTAACGGAAATTGATTTGTTAACTTATCAAAATGTATGTACATCACCTATTATACGAATCGGTGGGATAGAACTGGTTGTAACCAAACTGCATAAGATTTTCCAAAGTCTATTTTAAACACTCGAGTTATGATGTATTATCTAGGGACGCGACAATAATATTAATCCATTGTTACACTTTATTCGATAGGTAAATTAATATTACAAATTATTTAATGTAAACAAATGATAAGCTACATTTATAATAAAAATGATGTTGACCTAAAGGTGTTTCATTATTTTGTGTAACGATTTTATTTAGAAACGACATTTTATAAGAATCGATTTACGTGTTAAATTATAAAATTTAATGCCGGAAAATTACTTTGAACATTGAAGAAGCAGATTATCGCGATAATTACGTAATATATACTTATGTTTAATACGCAAAAAAATATTGACTTGATTACAGTATGATAAGGAGTAAATTAACGGTAACAAAAATTTTATGACGTAGTTAGTAGTCGATTGCATTTTAATTCGGTGCGCAGCCCGAACGAACTTCTAAGCAATTATTGAAATTGAATAATAATAAAGAGGCAACATTTAAAGTTTGTTTTGCTTATTAGATTAGGTAATTTTATGTATTTATAGTCTTTTCCTTATTATTCAATAAATGCGATTCAAAAACTGAATATTTATAAAATAAAAATGTATTTTTCTCTGTATAATAACGTGCAAAAACTAGTTACGACAGCATTAATCCTGTATCAATCTTATCTGCGACGTCAGCTGGCCCACCGTAAACAAAATTACACAGGATAAACATTGATTGCTCATTTTTTAATTTGCAAAATGGATCTTCGAACTACAACAATTGTTTATAATGACCAAACGGCATTCGTTTAATAAATAAAGTATAATTAGTTAAAAATGTGGCATCGTTTTAAATTTAGAAAACACATTTCTACGTTTATCGTTGCTTTCAAACATTGGACGTTACAAACACGAGATTTTTACAAATTTCAAGTGGAAAAATTATAAGTGCACGAAAATGAAGTCTAGCTCGTAATCCAAAAAAAAGTGCGACGACTTAATTTCGAGTTTCTTTTTTCAAAGATATTTCAACCCACGTTAATATTTAATATTCGCAGTAAACACAGTAAATGGCCTAAATAGAAAATATATTAGAAATGAAACATTGCTATTTGTGGATGGCTCGTAATTTAGAGACGTTCGTTATGAGATTCCAACCATGTGGTTGACACGATTACTTCCTGAAAATATAATTACTTCAAATACTACGCGGTTTTTCGATCTCGCAATTTCCCATCGTTCCAAGATTTTTGACAAAAATATCCATTGTTTAAATCGTTTCGTATTTTACAACGATAGTTTAAATTCGTATTTAGGAAATTCTGGAATAAAAGTAGAGTAGCTATAATTAATTTGTTTGTTTTTTTTTTATTTCGCGTGTTTGGTTAGTTGACGGGATTTAAAGTCGTACGATAATAAATTAATTTATTTAATCGATTATACGTACCCACCGTTGTCGAAATAAAACAGTGTTTTGTTTGCTATGGTAGCCAACTTTGTTTTTTTAAATGGCATCCATATGTTTTCTTCGCGTTTTAAAAAAAGCGCCTTTTCTGTATTTAGTAATGTCATTATGTTTCAATGTAACAATGTTGAAAATAAAATAATAATAATATCCCGACAAGAAGAAATCTAAAGGTGACAAGTCAGGAGACAGGGGGAGCTTATTTTCGAACCGTTCTCTAACACATGCTGCAAAATGTGGAAGTACACCGTCTTGTTGAAAGACATATAAATATCACGAGTATGTCAATTTTTTCCAGGAAATAATAAAGTAATTGCAGGTATAACACAATTTTGAAGCAGTTGAAGATATCTACCGGCAGTAATAGTTTCACCGAGAGAAAATGGTCCTATAATAAATCCCCTTACAACGCCTACCCACATTAACTTTTTGAGGATAATAAATACTGACGATTATTTACCGTTCAACATAAACATTGTTTCATCGAAGAACACGTAGTGAAATAATTTGACATTGTTTCATTGCAACAAAATGACATCACCTACTAAATAGAAAGGGAAAATGCTCTTTTCAAAGAGGCAAAGAAAACATTTAAAAAAAACAAAAAAAAACAAAGTTGGTTACCATAGAAACGAAACAAAATAATATACGAACAAACCGAATACATCGTTGTGTGCTTCGAAATAAACCAAAAAACTTAGAATAGATAATTTTATGTACTTAAGTATGAATATCTTTAAAATGAATTGCATTTATGAATTTTAATATTTTATTCGTTCAGAAACTAATTATTCCCTTTAAAAGTAATTATGGTAATCAATAAATTCGTAACCGTAATTATTTTGTGTTTATTATCATGTGCATTATGTATATTACCCACTATTATCAGAATAGTTAGTCCATGGACAGCTTCCCCTACTTCGAATATTTCAGTGCTATCGTACAAACGACAATAATTAACATAAACAATTACTATAGGCAGTATATTTACTTATTGTCAAATGGAGTAGGTGTTTTTTAGAATAAAGGTGTAAAGAACGCCGGTCCGTCAATGGCGTATACATAAAAGCTCCTCCACGGCGATTCGGTAGCTTCAGTGTATTATCGGCCGAAAGCCTGAAAGCTCGTCAACAAAGTGCGCCGCCACGCCAATCGTCGAGACGTCGGCGTCGCTTAAAGTACGTTATACTTAAAATAGCTCCGATATTAAAACTGAAATAATTTCAAAGTGAAGTTTAGTGAAAAACATTACTTCTAGTGATGTAAAGAAAACGAAAATTAAATTATAAATTATAGTAAAAGAAAATTTTAAAACTGTTTCGCGATGGAAAACAGGTTTTCTGTGAAACGCGTCAACAATGCAGTTCTGGAAAATGATGGCATGCAAATGAGCGAAAATAATTGCGTACGTCTTAATATACCACAAGATACAATAGGCGAATTAATAAATACAACTTCTACGACATGTTTATGCGAAAATCCGCCGAAACGCAGGAGATCCTTAGCACAACTTACCAGAGAAGCGTTGCCCCGATTAGAAAACTATAGAAATTCCAAACGAGCTCTTAAAAGGCCTTCTTTAGGCGAATTATTACATGGACGCGAAGAAAATGCAAAGGTAAAGTAATTATATACTTATATACTTGGTCCATTTAAGTCTTGAATTAACATAATTCGCGGTGTTCCAACGATATTAAATAACTGCGATTGCGTTTTGTACGTGTAGTAAACATGCTGATGTTTTATTATTTTCCAAAAATCTTCCAATTTTTAATACTAATTTTATGGTATTAAAATAATATTCTAACGATGAAACCAGAAAGAATTAATGTCGTAACTGTTAATTTGTTAATAACAACTGTTATTTCGTACTTGTTCGTTTTAATAAAATTACGTAAATTGTAACATCGAACATTTTTACTGGATAAAAAAATTATATACATCGAAAATGTTACGCACCGAAAAGTATTGGAGTTACGATTTCAACGGTTGAATATTAATAACAAGTACCATGATTAGAGTAATAACATGGAATACATGAGAAGCTACCTTGCGTTACAACTGTTGCATTCATGGACAAGGCCGAAATTGATTATCGCAACATGAAATCTTACCTTCTACCGTCCAGACGTACAGTAGGTAATCTAATCTTAAATAAACTTTTTATTTAATATTTCTTAAAATTTCATTTTTAATATGTCACATAAAAACAAAATAAATAAATAATTAAGTATTTAAATCATCGGGTAATTGTAAACGCAAAAAAAAGTGCGTGGGTACTTATAAATTTGTTATTTTCGGTATTTGTAGCAAACACTGCATAACTACTTACAAATTAATTTAATTTAAATATTATCGTGTTTATCGTGTTGAAATGTATTATTAATAACAAATATTTTCGAAAATATTAATCGAAAACAACTTATCAAAATAAAATTGGCTCGATGTGTTTAGTCAAATAATTCGTGCTTTAATAATACATTAGGTAAGTAACTACAGATCAACGGCACAAAATTACCAATAAATGCTCACTTGAAACTTACACATTTCTTCTTACACATTCTTATAAATTTTTTTTAGCGAATTTTCATAGAAAATAAAGCTATTGCAGCCTGTCTGATGATGGGACCCAGACGTGTCCTTTCGGATTTTATCCGATCTCGATCCCTACATCACGAAAATATAGGTCATTCGTTTTGGGTCGGTCTATATATATAATCAATTTCTCGTGGACACGATTCCGCTCCCAGTTTTGATCGTAGAAGGCTGAAATTTGGACAGCCTATTGTCTTTACGAAAACGAAGGACGAATTCGTTAACCAGCCAAATCGATCGACCCGTTTTAAAATGGCGGCCGTTCAAAAAAAATCTAATTTCCATTATTACGTTATAAATACATGAAACAAACAAAAATTTTACCTTTGTAATGCCTTTATAGAACACAACACAACACAAAAACACTCACACGCAAAAAGGCCTTATAAACCGAACGAGCACTCCTCGCACACACGGATAATACGACGCCGTAATTTAATATTCGAACTACTGAAACAAGTACTACCGCTCTGTACCAATAACGCGAATGATCTGAAACGGGTTTATCGGAATTTTATATGTACCAGATGCATTCGAATTTATACGTGGATATTAGGAAATCCCGCTTTTATTTTAAAAACTTGCAGTTCTTTGTTCGCACTCCGATAAGATATGCAAGTAGGTGTCGGACATGTTTTATTAGTTGCTTTGTATGTTATCGGTCGCATAAAAGTGCGATTAAACTTTTATCTGGTTTATGGTTTTTAATACGGAAAATTTCAATGTTGAAGGTCACATGAATAGTTTTAAAATTAAAAATAGTGTAAATTTATAATTATTACACGCGACATGAAAATTCGGCACGCGATCGGATTTTTTAATTAGTAAGATATAATTTAATATAAACCCCAAATGATGTTGTTAGTTTTTTGAAATATCAGATTTCTGCTCTAAAGATATATAGGAACACATAAATTTGTTTAAATTCAATTTTCAAAAGATATTATACTACCCCGCTAGCTATTCTCATAAATGTTTTTTATTAACATGAAAAGTGTTTTTTCCCCTTATTTTTAACATTGCTTTCACAATAACTTTACAAATTTAATAAATGCCGAAAACTATCGAGGTACAAGCAGACCCCATGAAAATGTCCCTCGTCCGAGTATCTTATCCGAGTATTATTTTTAAAAGAGTATGATTTATTTACAATTAACCCTCAGGCGCACTTTTGCGCACCTGCGAAACTGTTGTTTCTATTAGAATGTTCACAACACCAAAGCGTATCAACTTATTCGTTTATGCGCGGTTCAGTTTCTAAACTTGGACTCGTGCGATAAAAACATGTCTTATGAAACTTGTACTTTAATATACTATTATATTTTAATAGAATCTGCGTAATGTGTACATATTCACGGCAAACAAACTATATTCAGTTAAGTAAAGCATTTTTCGCGTTATTTACTTACCTACAATTAGTTAAAATTTAGATTTATTTAATTGTAATTATTTCCGACAAATAATGGACACTAATGAAATAATAAATAATAAAAAAGATATACGTTTTATGAATACATAACGCATACAAAAATAAAAAATCGTATTTACGATAAAATTTAAAAATTATTTAAACGTCGCCGTCGACAAAAATTTACGGGCCTCCTGGTTATTTAACTTAGCTGCATCTTTAGTCAAAATTGTTGGAAATTAACATCACTTGTTAAACGAAATAATTTTACCCTTGGCGAACGGCTGACATTCTAAATAATAAGAGGTGGTCTATTATATTATACATATGGTCTATTTAGGACATACGTTTTGTAAAATGAGATAGAAGACAGGGACATCTTCACTGCATCTGATTGTACACACTTAAATATTATGTATAATTTCAACGATTTCTAATTGCAAATACAATCCCATAGATTAATTTTAATTTTAATCGAAATACTTAATTCATTTTATAAAGTATTTACTTAAAGCTTAAAGAATTTAAAAATTGTAAAGAATTCTTAATTGATGAAATTCCACTTCACTGAAAAACAAATATTTTGTTGTTAGGACATTGTCGTATAAATGCCAGGATTATAAGGATTACGGATATTGAATCTAAAGAGATCGCCATATTCGAGATATCGTTTATGTGTCGTATTTTACCTCTTTGACAATTAAAAATTGGTTTAAATAAAACAAACACAGATTAGTCGTCTACGAAGACGTAAACAAGAAATTATCTCTATTTTATTCTGAACTAGTACCTATAGACAACTTGTTTATCTCTTACTATTTACTTATAATATAGTTATTTGTATCGACAGCTCCAGAAAACCTCGTTAGTGTATTTATTAGCCAACTGACTGGTTTATTAGCAATGTGCCGCAAATTCGTTTTCATATGTAGTCCGAATTTATGAAATAAGACGTTTTAAAAATTGATTCTAAATTTTCGACACCTGCAGCTTGTATATTGATGTTCTCTTGTTGCATTTCAGGTACGCGAGTTAATAAATCTTTTAACGGCGCAATTAAATATTCAATTTAAAGTTTGGCAAATTGTCAACAGCTGCTATTTCTCGCTACAAAAGTTTATATGAATTTATTAGTTAACTAAAAGCGTAGTCGTCGTAGTTCCTATTATTGGGCAATATTTTGGATTCGTCGTGCTTTAAATATAAGTAATAGGTACCTAATAAAATTAATAAAATTTATTTAATAAAAATTTTGCCCTTATTATTCTAAGTACTTACATAAATAATAAGAAACGGCACAGCAAACGTTTACATACTTATTTAAGTACTATTTACATACTTATTTTACTCTGACTATTGTTGATAATTTAAAAAAAAAATGGATTATCACTGTTCTAATAGTGGCGATGTTGTGAAGCCCCGTTAGTGGTAAAAGAAAACAATCAATTTCTGAAGATCCCTCTCTCGATGGATTTTTTCACCACTTACCAAGCAAACATCTAAACACGGTTTGGCGGTTCGTCGTCAGCTTCCGAGGTGTGTCGAAATTCCAGTTTAAAAGAAAATATTAAAAAATCCTTTGGATCCTTTGTCTTTCAAAAACTAAAGCAACTTCAACTATCGTTGGCGGCGACATCTTCGTTTTCTTTTTGTCCAATACGGGTCCGGTCTTCGAAAACCTTTTAACCAATTTTCTAACCGAAACATACGAATCTGATACATCTAGACATTCGAGAAAATGGTTTCATCGTCGGAGGTTTGAAATTAAGCAACAAGGGGATATTATGCAGAATATAAATTTTTGAGTGGTACCTAATCAAAAATAAGAAATATGTCCTTTGTAATCCCATCTAACCCCCGACTTTGTGCATTTTGATTTCTATACTACACGCCTATTCGTCTCCTGACGAATTCTCTCGATCATTTTTTGAATACGCACATAATTTAGTTTCAGTTCCGATAAACGCTCTTTCTTAAAATCCTGGATAACTAGGTAGGTAACTACTCAATTTTTTTTACTCCATTGCGGATTTTAGTTAAAACGGGCATTTTGCAATTCCTCCTCTTTTTGTCCTATACAAATTTCGCAATAATATTGACACATGCCAGATATGAGAATCTTGAACTTTAATATTATAAAGTTGTGTGCTTTTTGATAAGTTTGACGTGGTACGACGCGACGAGAATTAAGAACTGATGCGCGTAACAATTAATTTTGAAAGTGCTCGTTCGAACATTTAGTACCGTCAATTATTTGCTAACATCTCCACTGCACTATCTGAATCATAATTCGAGAAATTTGATAACAACTTTGAAACACTGTCTTGATTACTATTATATTTTAACAGCCTCGTTATTTAGTTCCACCTTTGGGTTAGGTACTTATTGTAAATAAAGGATTCAAACTGTATCGGTTACTTGCTGTGTAAATAATTCCAATTTTTTTATTAAGGTAGGTTAGGTACCTAATTTTAAATTTCACTAATCTGTTTTTTCTTGTCGATTTATTCAACTAATTCATTTTGTAAGTACAAAATTTCTCTCGTTTTTTTTGCTCAAACCTGGCATCTAATCTCATTTCTTATTTATAAATGGAAGATACGTAAACATGTTGCCTTCGAAACTATATAATTGATTACATAATTGTTAAACAAAAAACTATAAAAACGTGCTTTTCATTGATATAAAAAAACCTTGAAACAGTATCTACCTACTACATATCACTGTGATAATTAATGGATTATATTTAGAATGTAAAGTTCTAAATGGTTGGTACCTATATACGATAAAAATGAAATTTAATAAACGATCCTTAGGATCACAACATCCAATCCATTAATTCCATCCATCCATTATTGTTAATTAAATTATAGGTAAACATGCATATTTCTAATAAGTAAAAGTAAGATTGTTTAAAAACATCAATAAATCATCATTCTATGTGTTCTAAAGTTTTAAGAGTCGTATATTAAAAAAGATAAGGGGCACACTTGTAAAAAGATCGAAATCTATATAGGTAGATATTATTGAAAAAAGCAAAATAAACCTTAATAATTCCGAATTTGTACTATATAGAACAAATAAATGAACTACGGAGTAAAAGTTAACGGATTTATATCGTTTGTAAAAAAAGGACAAACAAGAAAAATCAAACAAAAATATAAAAAAGTAGGTAAATGCCCTAAATAAATTTCTATTTTATTTGCTTGATCTTACGTTTTATTTGGGCCAAAACGAAGCTCCGAATTGAGACGTAATCATTTTTGAATGCGAATGTTTTTCATAAACTGTCCGAGATAAAAAAAAATCACATGAAAAATTAATTAACTAAATTATAGTTTATTTTTCTCTTATTGTTATTTTTCGAGTGCTTCTTATCGTAGGTATATATTAAAAATTAAAAATTGATTGTCGATGTATCACGCTTAATTTTTCAGAATTTACGGTTGTAAATAAAATAAAATATAATTCCGGAAAAAAAAAATAGTATAATAGAAATAATCTGATCGATTTCTAAGTACAGAACACTTGAAATCTACCTACTTTAAATTAATCCTTTGTTTTAATTACTCAACAAGTTTTATATCTAGTATGTTATTCATAATAAATTACTAACTATATTTGTTGGAAAATAAGGTGGGGGTACCGAAGAATAATAAATAATTTATTAGAAAACCGAATAATAGCAATCTCGTAAATGTTCTAATTGTAATTTTAATTTTATTAGGTATTAATAAAAACCAGGGTGCAAATTCGAATTACGTAACAAAAATGTATAAGACTAAACGAGCCACCTTGAAAATAATAAAATTACGGAACTAGGTCCTTATTAAAGTTGCGTTACAGGAAGTCAGTAGTGGTGGTCCAGAAAATTCTGATGGGAAAATTCAATCAGAGGTCCCCAGCCATGAAGGAATCAAATTGGGTTGGATACAAGGTGTCCTCATTCCGTGTCTCCTTAACATCTGGGGTGTTATGCTATTTCTTAGATTATCTTGGGTGGTCGCGCAATCGGGTATAGGTGTGTTATTTTTTTTGCGCAACCCGCGATCTTGTTTTAATTAATTATTATTTTTGTTTAGGTCTTAGTTTAGTGATTATAGGAATATCGGCCATCGTTTGCGTTATAACAACCCTTTCTTTATCCGCCATCAGTACAAACGGAGAAGTGAAAGGAGGTATTGTTATCCATTTTAATGTATAAAAGATTATGCGTAAACTATGTAGTTTTCAGGTGGAATATACTACATTATATCTAGATCGCTTGGGCCAGAATTTGGGGCATCCGTGGGCATAGTGTTTGCTTTCGCCAATGCCGTCGCGGCGTCTATGAACACGATCGGTTTCTGCAATTCCCTCAATGATCTCTTGAGCACATACGGTCTTAAGATTGTAGACGGAGGACTGAACGATGTCAGGATTGTTGGCGTTGTAGCGATTTTCATTATGATTCTTATTTGTGCCGTGGGCATGGAATGGGAATCTAAAGCACAAAATTTCCTAATCGCCATTATAATTGGTGCAATTTTTGATTTCCTCATTGGTACTTTAATAGGACCCGTTAGCGATGAACAAAAAGCAAAAGGATTTGCAGGATTTAGCGGTAAGTATTGAATTTTCATATAATTTTGGAATCAAAATTTAATCTAAAATATAAAAAACAAACGCGAGACGTAGGTATGTGTATCATAGAAAACTAAATGTTTCTGCTTCGGTTGCTTCACAACCCCCTTAGTGGGCTATTGCTTAGGAAACTAAATGTGGTATAATTTCTATACCATTTTCTTTTTACTGTAGAAGTCTCATTATTTTAATAAATAAGAAATAATATATTCGTGATTTTTGTTTTACGGATTTTAGATATCTACGCATAATTAATTTAACTAAAAATATAAAAACGCGTAGCAAAATGTAATTCTAGTTATTAAAATTAATTGTAAGAGTCGACGACGTAAAATCGATATATGCAAAACTAAAATTCAGATAACAAACGACAAACGAAAATGTGACTAGAAACCCATGGGAAATCAACCGTATGTTTTAATGTCATATAATACCTTATGTTTTAAATCGAGGAAATAAATAACATTTTGGATTTAAAAATAAAATTAAAGAAAAAAAAACAAACAAAAATGTTAATTTTGCAGGTGAAGTATTTCAACAAAATTGGCCACCGGCCTTCAGACCTCAGCAGGGTGTTAATTACGATTTTTTCCAAGTGTTCGCTATATTTTTCCCATCAGTTACCGGAATTCAGGCGGGAGCCAACATATCCGGTGATCTGAAGGTACTTGTTGATCATTGTTTCTCGTCATTTTTTTTTTAAATGATTCCTTAATATTTTAGGACCCCGCTTCGTCGATACCGAAAGGCACATTATTGGCTCTTTTGATATCCATGCTGTCTTACGTTACCTTTGTTTTCTTTGCTGGAGGTGCGGCGTTGAGAGACGCAAGCGGAAATTTAACAGATTTGGCCAATAATTCTCTAACGAATTGCGTCGTCGATTATAGCTGTCAATACGGACTTTTCAACAGTTATTCCGTAAGTAAATAAAATTACACGTAAAAATATTTACACGGAGGTTTCGTAATACATAAAATAAAAAATGCAGTTGCGTATAAATTAATTGAAATAAATTCTAGGATTAAACTAAGAAAAACTCAAAGGTATAAATTAATCATCTCGAAAAAAGTGTCATAAATTAATTTTGATATCGGATTCCGAGCTTTGCTAAATGATGTCGTAAGATGACGTCAAACGAGGTTTGATGAATATCGATAACGTGTTGTTCTTTAAATTTAGGTAGAAATCCAAGTGTTAATATTTTCAACAAACAAGTAAATTGCAAATATATAGTACATTGTAAACAGTAACCAAGGAACGAATGCAAAAGTCATGTAATTCCAATTAGGTTAAATTAGCATACACGTATTTATTTCATATATTTGCCATAAACATAATAAGTGCAAACGAGAAAAGCACGTTCGTCTTTGCCACGAATATTTTATGTAGATAGTTAAATGTTTCTTAAATTGCAAAACTCGTTAATCTGTAAAAATATTTTTTCTAATTTGTTCTTGAGGATAAAGATGGCGTTTTTAGTCAACAACCTCGCTATAGTACTATAGAAAGTTTTGAATGGGGGGGGGGGAGGTTTTTTTTTCATCAGAGGAATTTAGTAGGCGTCTTTGGCAATATTCGACCACGGGCCTTACGCGTTTCTATAGAAATCTATTTGCTGAGACGTCGTTTTCGCATACGTTTTGTAAGCGAACGAGCCAAGAATAAGGCCTTTGAGACCAAGTTCTCGAACAATTCGCTTACATAACGTGTGCGAAAATGACGTCACAACAAACAAATTTCTATAGAAACCCATTGCTATGACGTCGAAGCAAGTGGTTCGAGAATTTGGCCCCACTATTGCTGGAGCAAACGCACGTTTTTCAATCAAATAACAATAATTCAGGTCATACCTAAAAAAGTTAATTACACGGAAAAGACAATCGATTGTGAGATGGATGTAGTTTCAGTAGCCATAACGTCGTGGATCTTAACAAGACGCTCGGGTAGATTTATTCATTTCCAATTAGAACAAGAGTCAACTTTGGAAGAGCAATGCGAAATTTCGAGGAGAGGTTGCAAGAATGTCCCCAGAAAATCGAGAGGCACATAGCACAAACATTATTATTTTCGAACGTAATTCAAAGATGTTCGGCATTCAGATGTTGTCACAACTTTTTTTTTTGTGTTTGGTGTAAAATCGGCTGAAATAGTCTTATTTGAAAAACAAGCGTTTCCTCTGCCGCACCCTTTATGTCTGCGATATGACCGGCCAACATTGCGGTAAAATATTGCCAATTTAACCCTAGATAATTAACCATTCGTAAAAATGACGAAGCAAATATCGAAACAATGACCGAACTGACATTTTCTAAACTTTATTTATTGAATTTATCCCATAAACTAAACTACTGTTCTTGTTAAATTAAAACACTTTAATATTATTTTTTGGTGTTTAAGTGAATGTAATTATTACGAATGCTTATAGTAATAACGATTCTTATAAGGTAGCTTAGTTATCTGGTACTTTTTGTATTTTTGACTTGACCGGGCTCCCTTACGTGCGTGGTCTTTGTAAGGCTGGATGCTTCGCCTATAACCTTACTACCTACACCAACATACGTACTTCACTATACGCTCTGCTACTGTACATATTGCAAATTACAACAGTTATATCCCAACCAGCATTTTAAGTAATAAATACGTAATATTATAACCCTTAAAAGTTATATCGAGTCTAGAATTACTTTTCATCAGAACGAATTTTTACTGGCTTATTACTAAAATGGGGACATTTTATTACGTATTGACCTACGTATTAGACACTTGAGTACTTTAAGTTATTGTTTCGATGTTATTACGTAACCGTATCGTCGTCAATTAGTCGCGGTTCCGTATTTAAAACGAAGAGCGTAAATGTTATTTAGGGCCGGTCTTTTAATCTCTCAGTAAATTTACTCGACAAATTTTTACCATAGAAACAATTGTTTGAACAAACGCTTCTATAGTAAATATGTGTCAATTAAATTAAACGGAAGATGAAAAGATCGGCCCTAAGTCTTTGTTCGGTATTCTGTAAACGTACATTATACAGTAAATAAACGCCCACTTATTATCACTACTAACTACTGATCACTCCTACCGTTCGCCAGCTTGTTAAAATGGAAATTATTGTCGTAGCATCTTAACCCACCGATGTACAGTCGCGTGCAGAATTAATGTCGCAAATCGGGAAATGTCGAGCACAACGAACAAATCTACGAAATCTTATTATAATTTGTTTATTGTGTCGTGTATGCCCGCGCAATGACCCGACCCGACCCGGATAAAACTACAACAATCGAAATTGCAAACCAGCAAACATTCAAAGAGAGCTTAACAAAATTTGTGTAGCTAAAAGTCGTCTATTTATAATTTATAAATATGTGCCTACATTAAGAGTTAGGTAACTAATCGAAAGCTTTTAAAACATCGTACCTTTCTTCTGATGGTCTGTCTTTTTGTGGTATAAATCATTTTTTATTATGTAATCCTTACATGACTCCATGATCGTCGAGAAAGGTACACGTCGAATACCTAATGCACACGCACAAGCCCTTCGACGATCACTACACGCACATCGTAAAGAGCGATACCGAAATTGAAATACATACGTATAGGTGCACCTACTGGAAAAGCACCACCGCGTTTTACGAATAACCCGGCACAACTGAAGCAATTTTGTCAGTTATATTATGTTTATAAATATGTACATATTAAAATTATTACACGAAAATCCCGTTTTATTTTAGAAAGTTTCTATTCCTCGTTCGAATTCCGATAAGTTATAAAACAAGGTAGGTACGCGTGTTGTATTCGAGTCGCCTTGTCGTTTTTTATCAGTCGCACAAACTGCGATTAGTACTCCTAAATGTTATAGGTTGTGATAGAAAAGTTTTCGGTCTTTTTGAAACTAACTTATCGGTTTTTAAATTTTAAATTAAATTCAGGATTTAGATATTTATATCTTCGATTTTTAAATTATTTACACATTATACTTATTTATACATAGGTACATGGGTGTCAAGGAAATCATTAGACAACCTTTATTTTCGACAACGAAAAAGGTATCAGCCTGAATTTTTATTATACGGAATATAGTAACAACGGTGCTATATTTTTACTGTTGGAGAACTGCTATTGCACTTCGATTTGTAAATGGAACACTCTGTATATTTTGATTTTTTCGAAATCCTCATCGAACCCATCATTTTGAAAAGTTTTTATAGCCTACTTGATTTTTTAGACAATTTTAATTTAAAAATCGAACGTTGAGGCAATTTCCGGCGTAACCGGAAGTGTTATAATAGTCTGCAACACTCATGTACTGCATTACTCGTATAAAATTCAAACTGATACCTTTTTCGCCGTCGAAAATAAAGACTGTCTAGCGATTTCGTTGACACCCTATATATTATACGTAGTATATAAATTAAATTCACAGCAATTAAGAAATCTGCATTATAATAACCAAATTTAACGTTTATTGTTAGTTATTTGCCCTTTGACTTTTGTGGAATTACTTAAAAAGCCCTTTGTAAAATATATTTGCGTTTGTTTATTAAAACCGTCAATTAATGGCCGTTACTTAAAAAATTAAATGATTTTTTTTAAATTGCTACACTAAAAAAAGCAAAATACCACCTAGTCGCTTAAAAAAGAAGAGTTTTTTTTTAATTACGATTGTTTTCGAATTTTACAGGTAATGCAATTAATGTCAAGTTGGGGTCCATTTATTTACGCCGGCTGTTTTGCCGCCACTTTAAGTACGGCACTTACAAATTTATTGTCGGTTCCAAGACTAATCCAGGCATTAGGAATCGACAGGATATATCCCGGTTTAATATTTTTCTCTAAAGGATACGGAAAAGCCGGTGAACCCTATCGGGGTTACGTCCTCACGTTTTTGGTCGCTGCTGCGTTCGTTTTGATTGGTAAGTCGATCGTGTAAATTACTATGATGAAGACTACTTTATCTTTTTTTTTTTTAAAGCTGATCTAAACGCAGTTGCTCCTTTGATATCCAATTTCTACTTGGCTTCCTATGCCTTAATCAATTTTTGTACGTTTCACGCTGCCCTCATTAAACCTCTGGGATGGAGACCGACATTTAGGGTAAACAACCTCGATCTTATTAAGTGCACATAAAAAAATAATGTAATCATTATTTCAGTATTATAATACATGGCTGAGTTTGGCAGGATTTTTCATCTGCGTTGTTATAATGTTCTTAATTAATTGGCAATCGTCCCTTATTACTTTTATCGTAATTCTTGGTCTATATTTGGTAGTCGTTTATAGAAAACCAGGTAAATGCGTCAATTAATTTAATTTAAAATGAAACAGGTGTGTGACTTCTCGAAATTTCAGACGTAAATTGGGGTTCGTCGACACAAGCGCAAACATACAAAACGGCGCTGACGACTTCTCATCGCTTAATAAATATCGGCGAACACGTGAAAAATTACCAGCCGCAAATTTTGCTTTTATGCGGAAAACCGACATCGCGACCGCCGTTATTGGATTTTGCCAATCTTATTACTAAAAATAACTCGTTGCTGATAGTCGCCGAGATCGTAGAAGTAAGTTATGAAAACAGCTTAATCGAAATCGCACTGTGTACGCTATTATTTTCGTTTACGTCTTCTACGTCACATTAAAATTGATTTATTGAGTTTTGCGAAAGCGTCAAGTAATAATTTACGAACGGTTATTATAAAATTGTACTTATTGTTGGTCGGTGTAACCGTACTCAAAGCGCCCTTATAATTTCAGCATAAATTATCATATAGAGGTAGAGCAAACAAAACCAAGTCGGCTTATCAGTGGCTGCGTGATCATAAAATTAAAGCGTTTTACTCTTTGGTCGACGATATGAGCTTCGAAATTGGCGGAAAAGCCCTACTGCAAGCCACGGGCATCGGAAAGCTCAGTCCCAACGTTCTAATGATGGGATTCAAAAACGACTGGAAAATATGCAACACCGACGAACTTCTGGCTTACTTCAACGTTCTACAGTAAAAACTTTCACGATTACCCGCGTAAAAAACTCGACATTTTAAAAGCTCGTTTTCCAGCACCGCCTTCGAAAAACGACTGTCGGTCGCGATATTACGATTGCCCGACGGTTTGGATTACAGCAAAATAATCGAGGAAGACGAACATACGGGTATTTGCAGTGCCGATCTGACCATTACGCGACCTCCGTCGAAAATTTACGACTTACGCGCCCACATGATGCACGCCGATTCCAATTTGGACATTTCACATGTCGGAGTATCGGAAAGCATCGTGTCGTCGGCGATCCCTTCGATCAGTAAGGCTGCCCCGAGACTATGGTTGTTTGTTAAACGAACATTGCTTTTAGATTTACTTACGCCTTATAAAAACGGAAATGCCGCTACTAATAAGAACATGAAAAATAAGAAGAAAGGTCTCGCCGAGAAGATCCTTTATGCGTCTCCAACAGGACAGGAACTTCCCAAAACGGCACTCGACGGCATTTTCGTGTTCAAGAAGAAACAAATTAAGGGAACGATCGATGTATGGTGGCTATACGACGATGGCGGTCTCACAATGTTGTTACCTTATATTATTTCCACAAGACAAGATTGGTCGCACTGTAAATTGAGAGTGTTTGCTTTAGCAAATAATAAACAGGAATTGGAGACGGAAGAAAGAAAGTAAGCGATTTCGTTGACGTACCTATATGTTATACACTAACACCTTTTCGAATTTTTTTTTACAGTATGGCAAATCTTTTGGCCAAATTTCGTCTCGATTATTCCAGTTTGCAAATGGTGCAGATTTCCGACAAACCCAAAGCTAAAACTATAGAACTGTTCGATGCCATTATAGAAGATTTTAAAGCGAAAGCGGATGGAAACGATGGTATATATAATTTATTCAATTCTACGAAACATTAACGTTTAAATAAATTAATGCGGTAATTTGAAACGCGACCAATTTTAAATTTTAATTTTTAGAGTGTACGATATCGGAAATTGAACTGGCAACGCTCCAAGAAAAAACCTATCGACAATTACGGTTACGAGAGTTGCTAATAGAAAATTCTAGTCAAGCCACTTTAGTAGTAATGTAAGTTAAAAATATATTTCGAATATACGTGAATTCCTAATTTATGCCGCACACCTCTAGGTCTCTTCCGATGCCGAGGAAAGGTTCCGTGTCCGCGCCACTTTACATGGCTTGGCTGGAAATATTAACCAGGGACCTTCCTCCTTATCTTTTTGTTCGCGGCAACCAGCAGTCTGTACTCACATTTTATTCTTAATTTAGGTATTTATTTTAATGTAAGTACGTGTGGATGCGTGCATGTGCAACATTAATAGTATGTACTGCTGATCGTACACAAATATTTAACGTGTAATATTTAGGATTTATATCATTGGAGCGTGATCTCTCTTGCTTTTAAAAATGTTAAGCGATGTTTAAGAAATATTGAACAAATGTTGAATACTATTTTTCTACTTGTAGGTATATCTATATATCTAAATGTCTTTCCTATATTATTTAATTAAAATACAAATATACACATATAACATATTCTACTGTGTCAATTTATTTCTAAAAATTAGAATCCTCCACTCTGCTTCGTCATCAGACCACTCCCGGTGGTACCTTTAATATTGTAAAGACTCTTGTAAGACGCTTTGTTAATTTTTAGCTATAATGCTATATCACAATATGCGGTCGTTTCCATAATGAATTCATTATTATTATAATTATCAATTAATACATGGTTTCATATGATTTTCCTTGTAGAAACCATATTGCCTACGTAGGTAATATCTAAATTATATCTATTCAATGAAAGTTATTAGAAGGTAAAAAATTCAATTCAAATACCACTAATAGGTGTAGATAATACATGCTTGACCTAAAAATCTAAAGGCTGAAAACGCGATAACGCAGACTTGTAAAACTTGTTGTGTAAATCGACCACTCTAATCATAGCATTAATACTAATTAAAAATAAATCGTGTTATTCAGTTCCCATAAAAAAAAAAGATAGCTATCTGTGGAAACAAATGATCAGAATAAAATAGTGCAATGCCCGTAGTCTGCGTTGATTGTTTCGTGCTTATAAGGTCTGTGCAATAGCATAAAACAGTTGACCTGACAACTTTAATGAAAATAACAGATGTCGCTCGCGTCGGGTACTAAAGGTAACTGTAATGATTATTTGCAACTAGAATTTTCATTTAAAGTGTGGAATTCACAGTAAATAATATGAAGCTAAAACATTATTGTGTGCCTAATTGCACACAAATAAATAGAAATAAAATTAAAATGCGCCAATTTCCTTCTGATATTACGTATAAAAAATTGTGATGTAAAAAAATATTTAATGTAACAGGTAAATAATTGCTATTTCAATAATTCATTCTTACTTAACTCCTTATTACTACTTAATTATACATTTACAGGACACAATATTGAACCCAATTTGTATGTTTGAGAAAAACATTTCGAAACGAGTTGTTACTATCCCAATAAATTAAATTAAAAGCAAATGCCATTCGAACTTTATATTGTCGTACAACTACCCTAGACTCTACCACTCCTGATGTAGATCCTGTACGTCAGAAAAAGTTCAACAATATCAATCCTAAACAGTCATGCACTACTATGGATGTTAATTGTATATCCACCCAAGATTCTGTCACTCCTATGAATAAGAATACTGAATGCCCTTTGCCTTTTCGCTTTGAGCTAACTTCATCAAAGAGTGATACAAAAATGCCATTGTGCAATACCGAAAATTCATTACCACCCATGTGCTCAACGATCCTAGTCGATTTTAATTGCAATGAGAAAGTTGATGAAATGAGACGAATTACAAAGTTTACGTTTACAATTGAAAAAGGCAAATCAAAAATATAATTTTTAAAAAAATTCCTTAAGTTCCCATTTTTCTTGTTACAATCATAAAAATTTAATCACAGACATCATTTTAACAAAGCTAATTAAACAATTATTTTCCAGTTACTGTAACACGCAAAATGATAAAGAAATTAATCAAAATGTATATTCAAAACCACAAACTAGAAAAATTTTAAAACGATAGTCTTTATAGATCAGTATCTACCATTTTATTAAATATTTCGGAATAATTTCTTGTTTACTTTACGAAAAATACATTAATTGCAGTTTTAATAGATGTAAAACGAAAACACAATTTTATTTTCAATTTTAAAAGTTACACCAAATAGTCAAGTTCTAAACCATACATAATAGATTTCATTAGTACCCGACACAGGCGCCTTTAATTGTAAGTTAAAATCTATTGCACAGACCTTATAAGCACGAAAACAATCAACGCAGACGACGGCAATGCCCATCATTTTCCTACTTAACAATTACGAATCAAAATTAAAAACAAATGTAGGTAGATTTACATAATTATAAATTAAAACACGTAAAAAAGATTAATAAAAATCTAGGATTTCCGGACTATTTGGAAAAGCTAATTGTAACTGAAGCAAATTATACGATTATATTGGGAGACGTCGAGTTGAAATTGAGAACTAAATTTAATTGAATTCATTGAAATTAAATGAGCCAAACGCGGTTTCTAAATTCCTATAAAAATAGTAAGAACGAAATTCAAAATTGGTTTAAAAAATTAAGAATAAAATCTTCATAGGTATACGTTATTCGCGATAGGTTCCAATCGACGTCATCTATAGTACGTAGGTACTACACTGCGTTCGCATAATAACATAACATAAAACGCAGAATATTACGTTATAGCCTCGTGTTCACTGCATTTTTGTCTTCTCATTCGCTGCATCATTTTTGCAATGTTGTTCATTCAGTCATAGGCGTTATTACGTAAGGAACATATCGAGAATAACATGTAATTATGAACATGAAAAAACACATCTTCACAAAAAATATTTGAAATTGTTGATTGGATCAAAGGCAGAATTATCAATTTAAAACAAACTGTTACTATAATTATTTATTGATAAAGCTATCATTTTAGAGCCTGTACATGAACATACAAGAATTAAATCAAAAATACTAGAAGTATTATATTTTAAATTTCAATATCAAAATGATCATTTACTTGTCGTATATATATTAAAGTACTTGAGTATTATGAAGTACATTACCAACAAAATTATTTATTGATGTAATATACATTATAATACATATAAATACTATACATCTTCAAACAAATCAAGAGCCCGTTATGTTTTCTAAAGAAAAACTATGTTGTAGATAGATCGAAATGCAGTTTTTGCTGATCTAATAATCTTCCCTGACGCATTATGTATAAACTTTATAAAACCTTTGCAATATAAAAATAAGATATATTAGTAAATATATTCAAATTTAATAATTATACACACCTACCTAAAAGTGGGATTAGACTTTCTAAACTATATGTTACTGTTATTTCACTATAATGTGTTTAAAATTAGCAACGTTTTAACAATTACAATCATACTTATTACTCGGTATTTTACCTAACGACTTGTATTTTATTGTTAACTATGGAAGAAAAGTTTTAATTCGTACACCCATTACAATGGACGTCCCAAAAGTCTATCGGACTCGGTCGGTCATGCAATTAAGAATTTGTACTACAATAAGCGAATTTCGTATTTATTGTTAATTACGTGCCCTTTACACTTTCGTGGAATAACTTAAAAAGCCCTTTGTAAAATATATTTGACATTTATTATGCGACACCTTCATATCATGGCCTTCCTGAGAGTTGTTTCGTTGTTAAAACCTGAACATGAACAATCTTCGCTAAACCGTTCGTAAAATTTTTAAGTCGTCGATGTTCATCGAACGAACCCCACAAATAACGTTTCTACGTACAAAGTTCGACCAAGTTCCGACGACCAATTTCTCTTCAAAGACGATGAATAAAACCAAATTTTAATGGCTTAATTTATGATTTATGTTTACAAAGTCACAAGGTTATTTTTACAATTAAACAAGTTCTTTTTTACAAACAAACAAGTTATTTCACAAAGGTTCCCAACAATTACAAAATTTACCTGATCTTAAAATTCAGATATCAATTTGAAAATGGTAAATATGAAAGTGGCGTAAACTTAAAAATAATTAATCCTAAAACTGGTACAAAATTTGTATAGGTACAATAAATTGGCAGTGAAATAACTGAAAAATTTACCACTACAATTATAATGTTATGGAAAAAAAATAATTAAAATATCACATATTAGTATCATTCCTATAAAATATATTAAAACTTAAATATAGTTGCGGTCTTTTTCAGGTGATATGAGCCTATTTTAACTAATTAAAAGGAATGTAATGACAACATAGTATGACATACTTTTATCGCAAAACCTCAAAATATAAGATTCGAGGTTTTGTTGTACATAAAACCACAAATTACAGTAAACAACAATCTAAAATATTAAAACCAATGGCGTTTGGCCTCCAATGTTAATGAGTTACGTTCTTTATATCCTATTATCAATATCAAGTCAAAATTCGCGATATATAAATATACCAGGAGCTGCATTTTTTATATAAATAGTAACACTATACACGTATTTACAAATACATACGTCAATAATCAACATTTTCATTAAATTCCAGATTTAAACAGTATCAATTTGATTAAAAGATGTGGAGTCCCAAGCTATGCGGTAACGAAGATTGTACTACACAGCTACGGGAGTTCTTGATTGTCAGTGCCACTTTGCCTTTTGTGCAAATATGTCGGCTCTTAAGTTTTGGGCAAAACATATTCCCAGTATCTAAAATTTATGTAGCATATAATACCTATTTATTTAGCACATATTATAGGAGTTACAATAAACAATTAATTCTGACGATTTTTTTGAAAATTCATATTTACTATAATTAAAATCTATTATATATATATAATGCGTTGAATCGATTGAACTGTAACTCCTTTCCAATTTTTCTTGGTACAAAACTGTAATTTTCTTACAGCCTACAGAAATAAACAAAATAAAATGCGTATTCTTTTAGATCATTTTTTTCCGATCAATTTATAAATCGATCTTTCATTCAAAATAAACTAGTAAATAATTTTCAAATTATACTTGCAGTATTAAAGCAAAATAAAAATCGTACCTGTGCAAATAAAATAAAAATAGCGCATGTAGTTAAAGTAATCATATTCCTCTCTATCCATTCTTCAACTGCTTGTATGCAACCTTTTTCGTGAACAATTTTGGATATATCGTAATTCTGAAATTCATACATGCCGTTTTTCCAACTGATTTTAACAGGTTAACATGCCGTGTTGAGAAAACAAATCAAAATGAAAAATAAAAAGAAATAAATAAGAAGGAATTAGTTGGTTAATTAGTGTTAGTACCTGCAGTACCATAATCCCTACGGTGACACCCGCAACTGGAACAAGATTGCTTTCTATCCATTCTTCCCCAGCTCTTAAACAACCCCGTTCAAATATGTGACGTTCCCCAGGCTAAGTAGTTAGTATGGAGTTAGAAGCGATTAAATCATTATCTACGTAATAAGGGGAGGCTATACCAACTATTTTATTTTCGTCGAGCGATAACAAAATAATTTTACTATTACTTCAATTTAGTAAAACTATACATATAAATTTTTAAATTACTTAAAACTGACGTAAGTGAAAAAAATAAATAGAATAAAAATAATAGTTTTTATAGAAAAATAATACCCTCGTCATAAAATAGCAGTTACGCGTCCTCTTAATATAAAAGTTAAAGAATCAAATAAACAGAGATAAAACTTTAGTAAATGCAGCAGTAAAATGAATTATAAGCATTACTACAAATCTATTTAATTTTAAACTACTACAAGTCCATAGAGATAATTTAAATTATACTTATGTTCATTTTGATACTATTCCAACTATAATAAATCAGATATTTAAATTTCTCTAGTGGAATTTTCTATTTATAAAAGTATCGACTGTTTTATGAAAATATACTCACAAAACCAGGTTTTCTAACATCGTAACCACATTGTTTATTTTTTATAATTTCCTGAAAAGCGTAAAATTAAAATAAATTCTTAAATCGTCACGAATCTTACATTAGATTTACGTTTACAACAAGAAAATGGCACACCGCAGGCTTCACGACTACCTATATCGCGCGAAGAACAGTTAAAATAATTATTACGATCCCAATCTTTTGGTCCCTCTATACCACAACATTGCAACTAAAAATAACTTTTATTTTTATATAAACGAAATAAGATTAACTATACCCAATCTTCCTGAATCCAGTCAATTAAATTTTGTTGATCTGGATCTTCTCTATAGTGAATAATGAAGGTTTGAAAACCAGCAGTAGCTTGAGATTTGATCTACAATATAAGTATTTATTATAGTTCATTTAAAAAATGTCGAGCTATTATTATTTTTACATACCCAATCTTTAAAAACAAAGCCTAAAATTCCTGCAGTCATTTCAAGTAACAGAAGTATGGATAAAAATATTGCATACTAAAAATGTGACACGAATTTAAATTATTATCAAGGATAAGTACGTTTTGTGGCAACTTACTGCAGCTAGTAAACAAGTGTTTTCCCTAAGCGCACCCACACAACCAGTAAAGCCAATAATAAAGGTTACAGTTCCTAAAACCCAACACTTGTTATTATCGAATTAATTTGGATTTTCGGTGTTACCTACCAATACATATTAAAACAAATGCTGGATCTAGAGCGACATTTGCAACCCTTCCTAAATTATTAAAGGTATCTTTTTCGCTCCAAGCCCATACTCCAACTGTTAAAATTCCTAATCCCAATAACTAGAACAGAGTAATTTGAACAATACATAAAAACATCATAAACTTTTACCCAAAACAATACGTTGAATCCAAATATCATATACTTCAAGCAACCGCTGACTTCGCTAGTTTCTCTCTTATACTTTCTAACTGGCATGCCTGCCATATTATTTACAGCCATGCTATTTACAAAAAAAAAGAAATACTAAAACACTTCCAACTTCCTGTTTAAGAAAACTGCTGTTGACATTTTGTGGGTATGGAAAAAAAAATTGATTCGTCGACAATAACTCAGGTGGATACCAATCTATTTTTAGCGATGATATACGCTCCGAGAAATGTTATTTTATTCGACGAAACTTCAGTTCTATGAAATTCTTGTTTTGTGTACAACGAAACTATGTAATCAAAGATAATTTTGACACTAATGACAAATTAATAATCAATAATTGTAAATAGGAATCTACCTCGAGGAAAAGTTTATGCTGCCATCTGTTTGTTATGCTAAATATTAAATAATTAATTTTATGTAGTTTGTAATGCAAAATTAGCAAACTGACATTTTTTTTATTTTATTTGAGGAGTGTTATAAGTCAACGCTAGGTGGCTGCACGAGTATAATTCAAGCAAATAATATGGTAACCGCGAGATTATGGACTATTTTAAAAATAAACTGTAAAATATACATAAGTTAGAATTTATTTTAGCACATCAGTAAGTTTGATAACAATATAATAGTGTGCATATTGTTAGTGGGCACTTACAAGACGCGAATTGTCTAAATTTCATATTTTGTTCATAAAATAATATACAAACAGAAACAGTTATAAATTTATCTAACAACATGTTAGACCTTTTCGACAATATTTCACAAAAGCAGTAATTATGGAAAACACGAGAAAAACTTAAAACAATTCCGGAATTATAAAGGGGCAATTAACAATCTACATAAAGCCCTACGTATTAAAATAAATGGAGAAACAACAGATAACAACGCTTTTATGACAAACATCTGAAACAAAAGGACGGTTTAAGTTCGTTGTTCGTATTAATAATGCCGAAACGAATAGTATATTCCATATACTTTATTGAACTAATTTTAAACGTAATAATTATGACGATATAGTTAAAAATTATAGCAAATTACCAATAATTTCCTGAAAAGCAGAATTTAGAAAATAAATGATTAAGATACCTAATAAAAAATGAAATTTAGCAGAGTTATATAATTAAGTAATTACCTATGTTAAATTCGAAATAAGATTAGTAGAATAACAATAACTATACAACAAATTTAATAATAGAAAAATAAAAAATAATAATAACGACATTGAGTATAAGGGGAGTTAAGTTCGAATAAAGTAAGAAATTATAGGCACCAATTAAAACAGAAATCGACAATTACGAAAACAGAAAAATTATGATTAAAATTAAAATTATACGAAGATACATACATAAAAAGAAGTAATTAACGGAATTTCTAAAGCAGTTATAGAAACGAAAAAACGAAAAAATCGTAGAATATAGATAAAATTGATTAAAGATTCGATATCCTAAGGATATGAAAGTTTTGGAAAAACGACATAGATAGATTTTTTAGTAAACTACATTAACTGTACGACGAAATTGTCGCATTTTCCTTAATTTTTAAAGTAATCGAACTTACAACGACTTATAGTTTCGTGATTTTGTAATTGTAAGACGCACGACCTGACATTTTTAGATCTTTTCATCAAATTTTCGTAATTTTTTGATTTTCTAATCAAAATCTGGCAGATTTATAACAACGAGTACCTGTCAAGTTATTTGCTGAAGATTTGGAAATTTTGAAAAACAAGTCGAGCGTTTTAATTTAAACAGAAACGTTAATCGAATATCTAGTCTTTTTCGTGTATTAGCTGCGTGTAATATACATAATAACTGATTAGACTTGTAAGTAGATGTTTGAAAACCTCCCAGTTTATTTACGGACACATGTTGCTTGCACATTTTTTATTCATTTTGACCTTAATACGCTTTTAAAATATACGCACCTACAATCTCTTTTTCTAATACCGTGCAGGCATATTTTTATAGGCATTTTTAAATGTTTTTGATTAGCCCGAAGAATGCATATCACCTTTCATTATCTAGCGATGATTTTTAGAGAGCTAATGTATTTCGTACATGAATCCCGTAAATCCAAGTGCACTTACCAAATTGGAAAGATAGCTGGTTTTCATTAACACATGTGACGCAGAAGGTGGATATTAATTTGATAATTGTATACCGTATGTTAAGCAACACTTTCAAGTAATTTAAGAGGTTAAAACTAATTCCGGCACAATTAAAAATTTGCAGTTGAAATTTGCACAATTTGAATTTGCAGACAACCGTATAAGAGTTGTAAATGTCTGTTTTTTTTTTCAATTTCGATGCGAAAATTAAAATTTTACGATTGCCCTTTTTTCCTATAGTTCTTAGTCCTTAAGTTCCTATAATTTTTTTTCTACGGCGCTCCAACGTTGAGCTATTCGTTCTCAAAGTTGAAAAACAAAAAAATCATTTTTTTTTAAATAACATTATTTTATTTTTCGTTGGAATTTAATAACTTTATAGTATATCTGCGTAATAAATAAAGGTCTTTTATATTGTGTAATAGGTTTTTTGATATCACCTCAGACGAGCCAGGGGTGCGCTGCCCCTAATCATTGTAACTTCAAAACTTTTTAGAGGTTTTAGTTTTTAAATTTTTAAGAACATCTTCGGATTTCCCAGACATTTTAGGATAAAAAAGGTACTTCTTGAATTTTGATGAAATGAACTATATTCTAACTAATAAGGTGCAGAGTTTTCCAAAACAGTATCTATTTTATCCTAAAATGTTTGGTAAATCCAAAAGTGTCCTTAAATATTTACGAATTGAAACTTCTGAAAAAGTTTTGGGTTAAAAGGGCCCCTAAGATGATATCAAAAGACCCATTACACCATTTTAAAGTCCTTCATTTATTACATATATACACCAAAAATTATTAAATTCAAACGAAAACTAAAAATGTTGTTTAAAAAATTGATTTTTATTCTACAAATTTGGGGGACGAATATTTCAACACAGTATCGAAACTCGTGACATTATTTTGACGTGGTTTACATGCTCGAGAGAGATTCTCCACCCTTTCCTGACCACCTTGTGTAGTAGTCTTATATCTTATCCAACTGATCTGACGATCACGTCATCAGTAAAAATTACTAGAGTGTTTATTTATAATTCGGTTTAAAGTTTGGAAAGTGATATATTTTATAGATGATTTACTTGCGTACATATTAGATGGTATAAAGAAAGACTACAATTTATTGGAATTGTAAAAATATGAGGTTATGATCATCGTAAACTTTTATTGATGACGTGCATCGAAATAAAATTTGAATGTACTTTATATAGTAGAGTATTACAGTATGAAAATGTTTTGTGATATTTGGGGGGGGGGGCAGATTGATTTTGTAACGTCCTTTTCTGGGGGTGAGGTAGGAATTTCATGACATGGCGCGACATCGGAAAGGGGTAAAAAAGACCCAAAAAAGCGTAACGTCCCCATACTTATAATTAAATAATTAATTAAAAATAATTATAGTGCTTTTTCTTGACTATTACAACGATTTCATAAATAAACAATTATGAACAACGTCTTTTATTTCTAGTCAATTATTAGTTTTAGTCCGGTAGAAAATAGTTTGACAAATGAAATAATGATGTATAAGGTAGGTGTGGTATCTATATATTTCTTTTCGTAAACACCTACATACACAGAACTAGTAAAATTCGAAAGGTCTCCGCAATTTTCAGGGTATTAGTGGAAAGCCGGGAATCTCGCCATTTTGAAAGAGTAGGCGATTCTTTACGACATACGCTGAAATCCGTAAGACTAGGTATCCATATTGATATTTACTGCAATATCTATGGTATGTGATCATTTACCGAATTTCGTGAACGCGTTATTTTTTGATCAGATAATTTTTATAAGCACTTAATAAATAAACAATAATCGAGTTAAGCTTGCGGAGCATCTAAATTTAATACTTCAACGCGGATAGGTATATACGTCTAAAATGATCATAATTATTGTGCACTAAGATTTTTTTAGTACAGGGTTGCATTTGACAAAATCTCACAAAAATTTTTTTTTTCAAAAATGATAAACTTTAGGTGAATATTTTTTTCTATTGTATGTAGTGTAGGCTCTATCCCAGAACTCGTGGACACACAGTACAGGTAATACATAATATCAAAATAAAAGAATAATTAACGCTTTTCGAGTAAAATAACCAATTTTGATGCACGTTTCTTATTTATTATCGTATTTTCATTAAAAACGTAAACTTTATCACATTTATTTTGTAATGCACCTACTACTGTATTTTATTAAGGCGTTATTTAAAATAGAATCAGTGCTTGCTTATATGTTAATAACACCTTCCATAAAAAAAAATAAGCGACGAAATCGTTTTCATATAGGTACATTACACAGATTGTGTAGCGTCACTTCAAAAAGATTTTACGTAGAGATAAAAATTCGGAAAGTAAGTAGGGTCCAAGACCGTTAAAAATGAATAAACCAAGAACTTAATAGAAAGGGAAACATAGAAAACAGTTGAGGAAGTGGCACAAAAATTGAATGTTATTGTCGTAACAGTCCTACGGGATAGAAATCATAAAAACTCGAATAAAGGAATTTCAAAATACTTTAAATAAGTATAAGAAAACGTCGATTATTTGTGAATATGGACGAAGTAAAATTTCTATATACCTAACGAATTTTTAGTCAAACTAAAATAAAATTTTCTAGGTAAATGTTAAAGGGTACTTTCTTACCATCAGTACAAAATTAAATTTACCCATCTACAAATAGGCATATTTTTTAAAATAAATTTCTTTTATTGAATTAATATTGTAGGTACAAAAGTTACCACATTTTAAAAAATTCAAATCTTTCAAAAGGATTTTTAAAATTTTTCTAAACCTCTATAAATTGTTTTTGATTCTGATTATATTATAGTCCAAGCGACGACTGCGTCGTACCCTCCCCGATATTACGAAGGGCCCATTTTTTTGAATCGACGGCTTTTTTAGTGTTTAAAATGGTACGCGATTATGGTTTACGTGTTGAAACTTGATCGGAGTATTAAGAAAAGGCTACTTCCGGTATTCTTTTTAAAAAATTATGGTTTTTTAAATAACGAAAGGTTGAAATTTATGCCAATCTGTGAAGGGTGTTATGAACGTTTAAAAAAAATGGCACATTTCCTTAAATGTTCATAACACGCTTCACAGGTTGACATAATTTTCAATCTTTTGTTATTTAAAAAAACCATCATTTTAAAAACCCTACTAACAATTTTCAAATTTCGCGGCGAATTTCTGTTAAATTTAAATTTCTTATTCGTATATAAATGTAAATGTCAGGTTAATCTCAAAATTTACACGGTATAAGTATGAAAAAATAGTTTGCGCCAGTCTCATTACGCTCGTAATTACACGATTGAAATTTTACGCATACGCAAATAAACGTACGGTTCTCCAAAATTGCCCCCCCCCCCGCCCCGATCGCATCCTTAGATCACGTTCTTCAAATCAATTTTTAATTCATCGTTACAACAATGCGTTACCATAGCAACAACATATTTTAAATTATCAAGTCGCTTTATGTTATTTATCGTTAGATTTACTCGGTTTTCTAATAAAAATGATAACTTTAAAAAACAAATGATTTATTAAAGGGCCAATTTCATAATCGAAACCAAAGTATGGTACCTATGTACATATTTTAAATTTATAGAGTAACAGATTTTAAGATCGCTTTAGTTTTATTACTTTCGAATTGATTACAAAGCCACAATTTTTTAATAAAACTACATAGAGCGACATTAAAATTTAAAGTCCGTTATTATAGTGGCAACATATTGCATTGTAACAACCATTGAAAGTGCCTTTAAATTTTAAATTAACATTAATGCCGATTATCAAATTGGTCCTTAGATTTTAGGGGTTAAAATATCTTTTAATATAACAAAATGTGTAACAACTTTAGAAAAACGGATATGAATTAAAATGTGTTATTCGAGTAAACTCGTCGAACTGATTATCCTAAATTGTTCGTTAATGATAAGATATATTTTTATGTGGTATGATTTTGATAGGTAAACATAGGTACCTATATTTAAAACAACAAGTAGAAAATTTGTAAGCTTCATGTTCTAATATTTAATCTACATATAAGTAACTAAATGCGAAATTCATTAAGTAGGTACTTCTTTTATGTTTAAGAAAACAAGGGGATTCTACAATATTATACGTGTATTTACATTTCAAAATAAATATCGTTTAAAATTAATAGTTATTCATGTCATGCGGAGATATTAGTTTATAAGATACGGAAACGTCATATGGAAATTTTGAATGCCTAAAGAATTTAAAAATGTTTCGTATTTTCTTATTTTATTCATATTCAAATTCAATGAAAAAAGTTCGAAAACAATTTCGTATACCTGTTCTATGTGTATGGAGATGTTCTTTTTACGTAGAAATACATAGTAGAGTATTCGGTTCGCTTAAAAATATGAAGAGTAGTAAGTAGTTATAAAAGGTACCGATAAGTTATTAAATTACTTTCGAATATAATAAAAATATCAAATTGACGTGTCGATTCGATCATTCGTTTAAAAAAAAATCAGTTCTACTAGACAAACATAACTATAATTAGGAAAAAAATTATTTAAAATTAGAAGTTAAAATATATTTTATACTTTTTGGTAACAATTTTGACACTTATAAGCCTTATAAGTCCTAATTTTTTATTTCAAATTAACATAGAATAAATAAAAAATAAAAAATAATCAACAACAAATATTTACATAGTATCTGTAAAGTTAAGCAGCGCGCGTGCGTGTATATTACAGTCAAACTCGGTTATAACGCGTTTGACGGGACCGCCACTTTTCGCTGTGGGGATGACAAATTGCTGCTGAAAACAAATTCATTTAGATATTATGGAAAATAAGTGCATTTTTTATTGTTATTACAGACTGTTTTAGCAATTTGCTTGTTTATGTATATATTTGGATTACTTTATGTTATAGAAATTGATACGAAGAATTCCCAGTATAAAAACTTGTAGGATTGTTACAGTCAAGTGTCGCGCGTCGATATTTTTCTTGCAGACGTCGTAAATCACCTACTAGAGAGTTAGAACAAAGCCATACTCTTAAACTTGTTTTGAAAACGGAAATTTTTAACATCGAGTGAATACAATTTCAAATATAAGCACGTAAAATGCTCATAATATCCGATATCTCGATAAACCCGAGTTCGTCTGTATTATACGTAAGTAGGCGTAGAACACGTTTTTAAACATTCGAATCGATTGAATACCTTTGAAATTATACTGCGATAAAATATGAATTATATAGGTAATTAATATACAGGGTCCGTCAAAGTATGTAAGTATGTATTTGTTGCTTCTAATATCCAAATTTAGTTAAAATCGATAATAACCAAGCATTTCAGGAAATATAAAAAAAAATAACTAAAAGTGTGATTATTATACATAAAAACTTAGTACATTCACTTTTCTTTCAACCTTAACCTAACCCCGTGTGCACAGTCTTAAATGCATAATTATCTGTCGGGGAATTTTCCATTCGTCGAATCGTTTGTCGAAAAATTTTACGTCGACGAATTTTCCGGCTCCCATTTAAAAGCCAAAGTTTATGCTTCAAAATCATGAACCTTTGATGAACTGAAACATCGAAAGAAAGATTCGAGGTATTCACTGCGCACAATATTTCATAAATAATACTGCTTTTCGTGCACTTTAATAATTAGTTTCTGTTAGATTATTAGATGAATATTTATCGATACATTGTTATTTTCCGCCCAATCCTTTTAAAGAGAACCAAATCCTGTGTAATACGTGCACGTGAAATTATTAAAGAATGCCTAGCTTAAATTAAAATAAAAATACAATACGCTGAGTAAATATGTAAATTCTTCGAATTATCTTAAATTTGTATCTATTAGTCATAGACGTCGCCAAATTTGATAACTTTGTGCAGTAATTTGTTACACCTCGCACAACCTACTTTATGTAGCTCTTTGAAGGTTTGTTTGTACATAAAAAACTCTTTCTAAAAGTAATTTGTATAAATTAAAATTAACTTTCAACTAGCAGTTGAACTTAATCGCATAAAATCTGTTATCGAACGTTCCTTTCCGTAACAGTTAAATTTGATTAAACAGTCCTTGCATCGTATCGATCCTAATTTCTGCAATTCGTGCTTAGAAATTCTTAGTTATGTCCTCTCTTTTGTAAAACAATTTATCTATAACTCTCTTGCGCAATAAGTGCGCTATATAAATTAAAGTTTGGTAGGTATGTTACTTTTATAGACCCATTTCTATGATGTTGTCATACCTTTTTAACCTACGCGGTTCAATGTGTTGGCATCTTTCTTTTGACCTTTTGAATTCTACGTGTTTTCCGCCGGTGCCGGTTTATTTAAGCTTTCTGGTTTTCTTTTTGCTTTATGATAAAATATATGTTGCAATATCCATTTCAGACCGGTTGTTAAGTGCCCCGCTTTTATTATCTACTCTTTTATACGATCGACTTGTTTGTATTCGTTATTCCTCTTAACATTTATCGCAATTAATTATTGTTAAATTACACGTTAGCGAATTAGATACTTTTCTACTTTTATAGCAGATACATAACTATAAGTAGGTAACAAATTTAATATTGACCGATAACTTTTCCAATAACGACAGCTAAGAATTAAGCGATTAATTAATCGCGACTAGGCGACAAGAAAAAAATTAAACGATAATAAGGTTTTTCTACCACGAATATACGTACGTGTAGCCGAGGAAACGATAGAAAACTAAAGTTTAAATACAAACAACTTTAATTAAAGTACGTTAACGAAGAATAACTGAAAAGTTTGCGAAAATTTTCAGCTTTTAAAAACTAAACACAATTTCTTTGTTTAACCGAAAAAGTTGAAAGGAAAAAATTATATAACACGGCTTTATAATTTTGCTGCGAAACAACTAAATCTTAATAGATATTGATATGTATACATATGTATATTTCTTATTCGTTCGTTTGTAATACCTTTATGTTACATATAATTTTCGTAAAAGTTTAATTTTATAAAAATGTCGAACATTATATTACAAAAAGTAATAAGGAAGTAACGTCGCGGCGATTAGTTTGGAACCAAACTGCAGTTATCGAATGCTCCAAGAATATAAGAGTAAGAAGAAGTGCCAAGTTATTCGAGCACTTTTGTAAAATTTGCAGTTTTTCTTTTATTATTATTCTAATAGCCAAGGAAGGAACCGTGATTAAGTATACAATTTAATTTCCATATTAAAATGATATTATTTTGTATAATAAAGACAAAAGAAATTGTGTTTTGTAGCTGGTGGTCGATGCCTTAGGCGCTTGCGTCCGCGCATCACGAGGGTAAATCACAACTTTTGGTGGTTAGACAGCCCAGTCCGGGTCGCCCCTACACTGTTTAGGGTTGGCACCCCTTACGAGGTTTATCTCTCGATATGCAAATCGCGGCATAAACTAGCGAACGCGAAATTCGTTTTAAAATTTTCAGTAAAGTTCACTTAATCAAGAAACAGTTATGATAATAAAAATTTGACGAAATTTTAAAGTGTAACTTATCACGTCGCTTTGTGAACTTCTTAAAAACTTGTTATTAGTTTAAATAAGAAACTGTACTTAATATGTAAGTATCTATTAAAAACATAAATTACGTGAATGTCAAAATAAGTGAAATATTATCGGCTTAATTGGCTAATAAATTAAAAGTCTATTGTGTTAAATTTACGAACCATAAAAATGGTGACCATTTTTCGTTAACACAGACGGACAACGGGTGTTTGTATGAAAAACCCACGCGCGCTAACACTTACTTCTGCTTGTTCGGTCTTGGACGTATCGAAAAATCTGTGGCTGAATGTCAACTTGTTACGGATTAAACAACTCTACAAATATAACAGGTGTTCGAAACGCAAAGAAAGACTTTAAAAAGTCCTAGTTTATCATCTACATCGTAAAAAGAAATTGGAAAGAAAACTGATTTTTTTTAACTCGTATACGTTACACGTTCGCCGAAGAAAAACAATTAAATTTTCGAAATATAGTCAAAAATTGTTTTCTTTATGAAACGGAACGTTTGAAAATTTTTTTTATACAACGAAAACTGGTCGTAAAGATTGACGTTCGAGAAAGCTACCTCTATATATGGGCAGTTAACATTGTTTATCAAATTATTTAATTACACCATCTTTCTGTGTAATTAGCAATTAAAAAAAAACTGAAGATCGGAATTTTCATTTTGTAGTAGTAAACATTTCCATGTCATTTCATTATATAAATGTCCTTCCCTATTTTGCGTCTGAGATCGCAAACAAAGACATAGAGGAAAATTTATTTTAATATTTAAATCGTGGACGAGTTTCCTTGAACGACATCAAATACCAATTTCGTGAAGTTTCGTACAAATTATTTTAATTTTATTTTGAAGTAGGTACATCGAAGCAATTTGTTGTTGTTTATGCCGTTATGTTATAACAACGAAAGAAAGATAAACTTATATTTATGTACAGCCTATCCAAACCTATACGCAATTCACGTCATTACAAAATAGTTACTAGATTGTTTATTCGTAATTCGGTTTAAAGTTTGGAAAATGACATATTCTATAGATGATTTACTTGCGCACATATTAGATGGCATAAAGAAAGACTACAATTTATTAGAATTGTAAAAATACGAAGTTCGAGGTGACAGTACTATGTGAAATGTCATCATCTAGTAACCTTTTATTGATGACGTGGATTGCATATAGGTTTGGACGAAGTGTATTAACTTATAAAATAAATACAAATTACGTAGAAGTAACTACCTATAATTTTTTCATTAAAGTGTAGATAGTGAAAGATCTATACAACTTATGACAAAGACACAGAATTAATAAGAAAATATTTGATTAGTAGACGTACCTACATTAAAATACATATTCAATGAAGTCCTCTTCCGTTTAACGTTTTCATAAAATAAAATCAATGAACATCGCTAAAACTTATTTATTCTAATGTAATGAAAAGTTATTTTAGTCATCAGGTTATTGCTTAATAATTTATATTCAAAAGTTCGTCCATGATCTTTGTCGTCGTATAAATAATTTAATTTCGGTTATTATAATAACTCCGACATTTTAGCTACTATAGATATTTATTAATAATTCGTTATCGATTATTCTGTATCACTGACATAAGATAATAATAGAAATAAATTCTACTATTGAGGACGTAACTTAAGCGAGTGAAATCTATCCATGGAGGTGGGGGCGAATTGAAAAGGGTAACTCGTGCTGCCAGAATCAGAATTACTAAAGAGTCTAGTTAATGAATCTAGATCATCCTCCGAAATTTTTTGAACGAACGCAAATATCCATATAGTCCTAACGCTAGGCATTAGCGTTGGTATTGGGTAGTCAATTTTTTTCGTGCATTTCTCGACTTAATATGACTTCGTGCTAGAGGTAATTAAAAAGTGATCTATTTCTACGTTTATTTTTTTATTTAATTATGAATATCTGATAGGTAACGCGTGATATCTATTGAAACGTTACCTATGGTTTATCTAAGCGTATAAGCGATTCACGTCATTAATAAAAGGTGATGACGTTTCACTCTGTGCTGTCACCTCCTCCTATACCTCGTATTTTTACAATTCTAATAAATTGTAGTTTTTCTGTGTATCATCTAATATGTGAACAAGTAAATCACTTTCCAAACTTTAAATTGAATTACAAATAAACAATCCAGTAATTTTTTACTGACGACGTGAATCGCTTATACGCTTGGATAAGTCGTATCTATTGATTTTTCAAAAGTAAAATGTCTAAATTTAAATTCTTATCCTGAGGTTTCCAAACTTATACTCAAAATAAACAGGCAAATCTTCAGATTGTTGCTGTTATAAAGTTAAATATTAGAATAACCAAACTGTGCGCTAAGTAAATTCAAAATATGTATCTTTCCCGAGATTTATTATTAATAGATATACTACTTACCTACCTTATAAATAAAAAGTATTTAACCTATAATAAATTTGTAGGAATAAACGATTACCGCTTTTTCGTCCATTATCGTTAGACACGAAAAGCAACTTGTTATGTTGAATTTGTAATAGCAAAAACATTAGTAAAAAATATACGTTCAAATGTAATAATTTCTACAATTATTGAAGTGTTATAGTGGAGAAAATAGGATTCTTATAGTTTTTGGGATTGCCGAATATGGTTAAAAAATCAAAATTAGAAATGATTTATAAAGAATGGCGAACGTAACGTCGTAAAATATGTAGGTATAATTTGGTTAAAAAGTAGGTAAATTTCAAAATTAAAGAATTGCCAAAATGGAACAACGCGAAATTTCTTTAGTAGGGAGATATTTACTTACAAAAATCATGGAAAATATTATAAAAAAGTACCTAACAATAATAAAAATTATATTTTTATCTTAAATTAAAATTAATTTGTATTTAATTGAACTGGTTATTTGTAAAAATTGACTTTTATTTCTCTTTTGGGGTGAACATCTCGGCAGGAGCGTATTGTAGAAAACAATTTATAGGAACTTATAGTATTATTTTGGCGTGATCCATACGTTCCCATGAGATTTCCTGCGAGATTTTCCATAATAACATTACATGACTACCTGATTTTTAAAAATGTTTAACCCGGCATAACTTTGCTTGCAGCGGGATATGCAACTCAAACTATTTACTGCAGCTTACTCTCATACAGTACTTTAAAATATAAAAAGTTAAAATTTTTAGCAGGTCGCCCACCTGAGATATTTACCTATAAATTAAAAGAAAAGCGAAATATATAACATATTTATGGGTTTATTTATTGTAGTGTAAAGAGCTCTATTACTTATTTCCACAAACTATTCTAACATAAGTATTTGTAAAAAACAATTTGAAAGCTGATAGTTTAATTCTTCCCTAACAATCGCCCTTCCGAAGTTTCAATTTTTTTGTAATCGCAAATGTTATGATTGGCATTAAATACGGGCATAAGATAGGAAAAATAACATACGTAACAGAAATGTAGTGTGAAATGTGCCAAAAATAATAGTTTTAATTCCAGAACTGTGCGATACGCCATAACTAAAATACGACGTTTTCCGCAAACCTCTGGCGCACGGAATGAAACAAAAACGACCGCCATTTTTAAGCGAGTTAAGATATAATTAAAATATTTTGGTTTTAAACTACCAACATGTAGGGGCCAGCACCAGAAAAAAATTAATGTTTTTTTGAAATGATCGATTAACTATAGGCTGAACCTCATTGGGTGGATTGGCCCTTAAATGATTAATAATCATAAGCCGTAATTTTTAAATATTCCTAGTAAACATTTATTGTTAGACACGGAACGAAACAAGTTTTATGAAAATCTATTCAGTATAACCGGGTTCTGAGGTAAAAACCTTACCACACTGAACTAGTTAGATTATTTAACTAACATTCGTTCTAACCATTTATTTGGTCTTTCTTGATCAGATCGGTTTTTTCTTTTAACATACCAACAGTAATCTTATAATTTTTTTCGTCCATAATTTATTGTTGTTTATTAAAATTTTCACTTATTTTGAATAATTCACGTATTATGTTCTTTTTTACTGAAATAAATTACTTGCGTCGGCATTTTAAGTTTTCTTAAAAACATTCAGTACCCATCAAAAACGCAGCATAGTTGCACAATGAAGATTAAACAGGTGCAATTAAGTAATGTTTAACAACGATTAACCATCCTAAATGATTAGGAACGTAACGTAAATGATGCGACAGTCTCAATAACAGTTTGAATGATTTGGATGATTAATGTGTGGTTTTAGAAAGACCGAGAATATGAGCCCCGCGTCAAGTTGTTTAGAGGTTGTCAAATTATTAAATATTACACTGAATTATATTATTATTTTGAGATTAAAAATTTGGAACTTCAAGTCGTATTATAATTTGTCGAACCTGATATAATAATTATTCTTCCGTAGATTATTTTAGAAATTGCGTAATTAATTTTAACATTACTTCATTGAATATAAATTGCAGAATTTTTTGAAACGCGGTTTCAAACCATCGATACAAATTATAGTGGCAGGTAAATTTTAATTTGATTTGAACAAAGCTTTTTAAAATAGTGATGGCTTAGATCATATTTCTGCTAAACGATTTTTTACCAAATTTAAGAGGATCACGTAGATAAATAAACATAAAAATAACACTATTTATGTACTATATTTAATTACAATAACAGACTAATAATTTTGAAAATATTCACAGGCAGAATTTAACTAAATTAACTTAAAAGTTGATCATAAAATTGTAATAGTATCTGACGATTTTCTTTCGCACGACCTGCTTGTCTTGAAAAAGTAAATGCGTGGGGATCTCGGTTATCTTAAGAGATACGAAGTCGGTTAAATTGGGCTAAAATTACGCATTTTTATGTTAATTAATAATGCAGAAAAATTTTAAAAATTTGACCTGCCAATTTTAATTATAAAAATAGCTCTATTTTCTATGAAAATTCGCTAGTATCGCAAAAATTTGAAAATTGCGATTTTCGTTTTTATTTTTTTTTGTACGAACACCAAAATATTTTGATAAATTTGTTATTAATTATTTGTTATTTGTTTGTTATATACATTTTTGGAATCCGAAGAAAAATCTGCATCCAAACGAAAAGATATCTAATGTGGCGTCCATAAGAAAAACAAAAGTTGACTGTCGTTGCTTGTTTTCTCTAACAATAAGTGCTAGAGCAAATGTAATATTTTTTTTATATTCCTCGTTAAAAAGTGCCTCAATAATGTTTTGGTTAGAAATAGCTAACTTGACAGGTTTTCGTATAACGAAATAAAAACGAAAATCTCAATTTTCAGTTTCTTTTACGATATTTTTAAAATTAAAAATGGCAGGTCAAATTTTTTAATTTGTTATTAATCAGCACAGAAATACGCAACTTTGCCCCAATTTAGTCAGCTTCGTATCTCTTAAGATAACCGAGATGCCCATGTTCCTATTTAAATCTTAAATCATTTGAATTATATACATTATAGAAAGTGAATTGCCTGAAAATCAAGTAGGTTACTAACGATAATTGTTATGATGTTCCATGTTGTTCTCTGTATAGGTATATTGATTACCCTTTAAAGGAATCAGTCCACGTGTATCACATTTAATTTACGTCAGTAAATTTATTAAGGTTTCAATTCAGAAACAATGACATTTGTTTTAATGTACGTACCTAAGAATTTGTTTAAAACATTTTTAATAGGCTTAATAAGCAGACACTTTCATTGGATTAATCAAAATTTTTAAAATCCTATTAGGACACCTATTTATTATCGGCAATTAAGGGTTTATTTAACTAGTACGATAAGTAACATACTAAATAAAGATAGAAATTTTTAACAAAAAACAAAAAATCAAAAGTTTTCTTTTCAAATTTTCTCGGAAAGTTTTACACTCTTTAAGATCGTTTTACTTTATACAAGTCGCTTCATATCCAAAAATAATATTAAATGTAGTTTATTTTTTTTAAGTTGAATACCTAGTAACTACCTACTTAAAAGCTCACAAGTTCATAATTACCTATACTACAAAAAACCATAAAGTTTTATTGTCAATTGTAGATAATTATCGACTTAAAACTTATAATTTTTAAATAAGAATGTTCGAATTAAAAGTCAAGAGTAAACGTTACCAATTCCATTTTGATTTTTCTTGAATTTTAAAATAAAACGTACCTATTGTATATGATGAATATATAATGTATATATTGAATTGTTAAAGTAATTTAATATGTATTCATATATCCATAATTTTTATAATTCAAAAAAATAAATAATTTACTACATTTTCAATTTATAAAAGATTCCCCTCGATCTTTTACCCTTTTTCCGGATTATGCGTTTTTTTTTTACTCCTATTTTTACCGATTTTACGTAAGTGTAATCAAATAATTGAAAATGTGTGTTGAAGAGAAAAAATAAATTGTGATTATGATGCTAAATTAACCAGTCGAAATTTACTTCAAGTACCTAACAATAAAAATAAATTCAATAATTATTGTAAATAACCGCAAAGGTTATATCACTTAAATCTCACATTTTAACACCACTTGTTTTTTTTTCTTTGGAGATTTTTGGGCATTTAAAATATGGAAAAATGTTGACGTTTACGATTAACTTTAAATTAAACATCTTTACAGAAATCTACAAAGAATTCAACTTAAAAAATAACTACGTTTGATGTGTCCCTTTTCTATAAAATGAAATGACTAAAAGCGTACAGAAATGTCTAAGAAATTAACTTTAAATTAAACATCTTTATAGTTTTTTATTTAAAGTTTAAATAGAAATCCAAAAGTACCTATAGAAATCTACAAAGAATTCAACTTAAAAAAAAAACACTGCGTTTGATATGTGTGCGTTTTTGTGTAAAATGAAATTACTAAAAGCGTACAGAAATGTTTAAGAAATTACTAGATACACAGTAAAAATGTTTTTAAAAATTTAATCACCTAATTTTAAGAGTTAATCCGTCTCAATTGGTTCATCAACCTAGTGCTCGACCATTTCAAAAATAAAAATAATAGTAAGTTGTTGCTGATGATTATCCCTATATGTTAGTAGTTTAGAACCAAGATATTTTAATTCTATCGTAATTCGTTTAAAAATGTCGGTCATTTTTGTTTCACGCCGTGCGCCAGTTATTGCATCGAGATTTGCGGAAAACAGCACTGAAACTAAAACCATTATTTTTGGCACACTCCACACTACATTTTTGTCACGCATGTTATTTTTCTTATCTTGTTCTCTTATGCCCGAAATCTCATGTCAAACTTGGCTTTTGCGATTACAAAAAAATTAAAACTTCGAAAGGGCGATTTTAAGGGAAGGATTTCTCATCGGCCTTCATTTTTTTTTACAAATACTTATGTTAGGGTAGTTTGTAAAAACAAATACGTAAGTGAGCCCTGATACTTATCTCATTTTTAGTACACAATCTCATCAGTATTTATGCTATTTTTCGCGTTTATTGTAAATTTTAGGGGCCACTAGTGGTTGATCTGATTAAAATTAAAATTTTTTACTCTTTAAAGTACTATATTATGTACGAGAGTAAACTGCAGTAAACAATTTGAATTCGAATTTTTACTGCAAGCAAAGCTATGTCAGATCAAAGTCTTTAATAAATCAGGATCTCGCCTGACGTTATTATGCAGGGTGTCCAGGAAATGGTGGGAAATCTCACGGAAGCGTATAGACCACGTCAAAATAATACTATAAGTTCCTATAAATGTATTTTCTACGATGCACCTCTGCCGAGATATTCACCCCTAAAGCTAAGAAATCGAAATAAGTGTTTTCAAATAACATTTTTATTTTTTATTCATATTAATAATTTTTACCTATAAGTTTGTAGTAAACGATGATCCTTAAAATGCGATAGAATAGGTATATGTAATAGTGTAAATCCATCAAGTTTTTAAAATGTTAAGGACATAGTTGGATTTTTCAAACATTTTATGATAAAACGGTACTATTTTCTGATTCCGATAAAATGTGCTATATTCAAGAAAATCGAACGAGATTTCCGCAAACCTCTAGAAATGCAATAACAGGCGCAAGTCGTGAATCAAAAAGTACCGCAATTTTTAAACGCATTAAGATAGAATTAAAATATCTTGATTTTAAACTACCAACGTATATGGATTATCGTCGGCAAAATATTTTTTTTATAATCGTTGAATATAACGAAATTAAACACGATTTAAAAAAATAACAAACAAAATTATCAAACGGTTTTTCATCAACAATTGAAACACTCAAAATTACCTACTTTCATTTTCCCTGTTCGTTTGTAATTGTTAATCGTTTATCTTAATGAAAAAGGATAAATTATAATCCATCAGTTTGTCATTCCGAATATTTATTTTCGTAATTCGCGTGATGTCTGCAAGATAGTAAAATTAATGGAAAACTCTCGAGGGATTTTATATTAATGTTAGCTCTTTTAATAATTTACTTGATTGTAGAAATACAAACGTAAATTACGTTACGTTAAACGTTAAAATTTTTTTACTTGTAATTTAATACACTTTCAGAAATCTTTCTCAAAAAATTGATATAAGTATCTTCACTAACAATAAGTAATAAAATTGTACTTATTAGTTAAGTTTCATTGAAAATAAAGTTAAAGACTGATTCTCCGATCTCGATCTCTAGATCAGTCGGTCATATAAATATATACTTAAATAATCAAATTTTATAGACACGATTACGGTCGTAATTTTGATCGTAAAAGATTGAAATTTAGACAATATATCGCTTTTACGCACACAACAGACGAGTTCGTTAACCAGCCAAATCGACCGGCCCGTTTCAAAATGGCGGCCGATCAAAAATTTTCAACTGATTGTGCGTTATCTCCGTTATCAATTACCTGATGGGCAATCTGAAATATGTTTTAGAATCATCATGAAATTCTCTATCAAATAACTGTTTTTATAATTTTCGATAGAATGCACCGTTTTCGAGATAATCGAAAAAAAGTGATAATTGTTTTTTTTGAATTCTTATAAAAATACTGTAAGTAAATGTAATTTTTCAAAAGGCGTACTTCTTTCGAGAAAATAAAAAAAAAAGAAGTTTCGAGACATATTACATGGAAATTCGATACCGAGGTTTGCGCGCGGTCGGATCTTTAAAATTATATTACATTAAATTATATTATTCGGATGATAAAATTTCGATATTTTACATACCTACTTAGACTTTATCCAAATCTATATGTAATGCACGTCATCAATAACAGGTTACTAAATGATGACGCTTCAACACGGTGCTGTCACCTCGTACCTCGTATTTTCACAATTCTAATAAATTGTAGTAAAAATAAGGTACAGTTACAATCGATTTTTGTTAATGGAAAAAGAACTTTTATACGTGTAGTACCTACACCTACGTACGGAAAGTAGATTTACAATAAAACTCGCAATGCCACGGTCATTGAGGGTTATATTCCATTTTATAGATACTTCAATGTTAACTTTGTACGAATAATTAAGACAATTTTACGTTCAGGTTACACTTTTTATAGGAAAAGAATCCGCGTTTGAATAGATGTAAGATTTTTTAATTATCTATTTTTCTTTTGTCTGTAACGAAAACGACAACATTTGTTTTTATAGTACCTAAAGTTTTATATGTATTTAATTAACATCTGTAGGTATTTAATTTACATAATTTAAATAAGACCATTAATGAAGGAATTAGTTTTTAAGTCTAATGAATGGATAAACAAAGATTAAGGTTACTGCACGTTCAAATTCGATACTCGATAAAATAATGGTCGCGTTCATACACAATCGTATAGCTTATAGAACGCTATTGGTGGGGCACAACTGTAATATTATATTGTAATACGATGGTTGTTTATTTTCTAAAACTAACAATGCAACGAGTCGAACAATAATATACTAATGAATAGTTATGTTTACTTTATAATATCTCTCTAATAGAAATCGAATCGATATCAACCATTATGTTATTTCTTTTTACAAGTAATCAAAATTTAGGTTATATACCGTCGATGTTTTATTCTATCGTTAATTTTGGTCGAGCAAAAAACTTGACCCACATAACCACCGCAGAAAAGATGAACTGTTGTAATAAATTAACCTAATCAATGCCACAATGCAAAATAAGAACTAAATTTACGAATCGAATATCGATTATAGCACAAAATAGTAAACAGAAAAACACTCACCGAACGGTAACGATAGACATACATTACGAAATTATGACATTATCATAAACTAGCTTTTATTACCTCATTATTACAGTATTTACCAGATTGCGTCGATAGAAGAAATTGCGCTCTTCATTCTCAAAAAACGAACTTAAGCGTGATGTTCTTTGATTAAACATTGATCAATCCACGTTTCTTATTAAGTAGATTAATTTTACACGTTAGAGATTAATTCAAAAAGTCAAAGACTTTTTTCACTACGAGCTGTTTTTAATAATCAATTAAAAATATTAAACTAACAACAATAGACAATGCGAAGCATCATAAAAAGTCGCCGCTATTTTTATGAGTAGATATTATTTTGTTAGGCGCCTAATCTACAGTTCAAAGTACTTTCTTGATATTATCTAAAAGTTATACGTTAAAATTAACTGCAAATGCATTTCTTGCATTAATTTTATTGCGAGATTGATATGCATAAAAACCATCGTCGATACAATAATTTTTAAAATACTTAATTAAATGGTCCTAAAAGTTTTTACATTTTCACAGAATGAAATATCATTTACAATACCTAATTAAAAATAATTTTTTTAACGGTGTGTTGTCTGAAGTTAAAAATTGTTTAGCTCGATTCTAAATTAAATTCGTCTACAGACAAAGAGAGGTTAACAAAGTTATTTTGTTCGATATCCCCGCATTCTGTAATTAATTTTAATTAACTGTATAGGAAGTTCTATGCGATACTAGTAGGTATACAAAACGTGGGTTTTTTCAATTAGTGGTATCTACTTATAAATAACTGCCCACAGAATTTCGGTATTCTACGAATTTTGTCAAGGGATAAATATAGGTGCAGTTATATTTAAAACTAGGTAATGATTTTAAAAATTATCGTATTTAAAGGAAACCGTTATGTTTTTTCCATAAATAAAATTATCAAAAAAAAAATTTAGGGGTTTAAAAATTAACATAGAATACTTAAGACATAGTTAAGTAAAATTTTTATGACGTACTTACATAGTTCAAGGTTACTAAAAAAGTGGCGTAATTATTTCTGTTTTAGTTATCTATGTATTTAAAAAATATATATATTACAACAAAATCCAATGATCAATTAATTAATTTAACTAAACATTTTGCACATCATACAAAGAAGATAATCGTTTGATTAGAAATTGATTAGATACGATTACGCTCCGAATTTCTCAAAATTAAGAGGTGTTTAATAAGTAAAAGTCAGAAAATAATACAAAATTTGCCGTATAAAACTCTAATTATGTAGGTAATAAGAAATATTAATATCTACATAAAGTTCTACTTTTTAAAATTTAAAGCGATCTTTTACCGAGAAGGAGACAAGGATTACAAAAGAGCGTCAGACTGACCAGCGTAAGATTAACGGGATTCTATTGTATTTAAAAATAATAATAATCAAACTCGCTTCCATTCCAAAACAATAGCTTTGAACGCCCGTTAGTTCTTAAACCGGATTCAAACTAAAAGTCTTCAAACTGAAACAAGATCCGTTTATTCGCTGAATAATTTTACGCTTTTCTTTTCGATCAGGTATGCTTTTCCCTTGATCGGTTTGCACTTTCATTAAAAATATGTTATATTGTTTACGACGAAATAATAGTCGGCATAAAACATCAATAGAAAATCAAATATTGTAATGAAACTGAAAAACTTGGAAAATTTCGAGAAAGTGATATAACAATAATGCGATGCGATGTATAAAAGAATGTCTTTTCGTGACGTAGCGATACTGGCGGTTGTTTCAAGAGTTTCTGATAAATTGCAGCATATACAGCAAAGATGAATAGGGTATTCCGTTCCTCGCCGATTTCCTTTATCGACCATTTACCATTTTTACAATCAAAACTTACATAATAAATGAAATATAGACAATAAATTATTTAAAGAATAGGACGCATCAATATTTTACATTTTTCCCCGTATTAGTATCGTTTATCTTGATGGATCTGATTGGATGGATTAAAAATGACTGAAACTATTTGATATTCGAATGATAACGTGTACGTGAATTTCTATTTGATTAATATAGATTCAGTATCTATTACGAGCGAATTATTTTTGATTACATTAATTGTAAGTAAGTATAAGTATTAAAAACAATTTCACTTTTTTCTAAAGAGACGTTTAAAAAGATAGCGTCGCATTAACTTATTGCTCAGTATCTACAAGTACTTACAAAATAAACTAATTGTAAGTAAACCGAAATTCAAGTTTGATTGTCCGGATACTAGATTCTTCGGGCAGGTAAACTCGAAGCTAGGCAGCAGCTTATAACACAATACAGGAAGTATTTACGAGCTCAAAAAAAAATGATTTGTCTCGTTTCACTTGGCAAGTATCAATCGATCGACATCTAGGAACACATGTTTTGATATCTAACGGTACGCTCTAAAGACGTTTTATCTATAGCACGCGTTAATGTAGATATACATAGATGATAATTAATGTTTTTTTCTACTCCTATTAAATTATATTCTCGTTATTATCATTTTTTCGATTAAACTGCTTTCGGCCAATCAGGGAACCAGATACCCATGATTCACAATTATTTGGATCAGCGACGACGTCTACTTTAAATCGTCCCTAATCACGCTCTCCGATCTGGCCTGACTTGACATTAACAAGTTTTAATAAAGGAAATGTTTAATAAAAGCAGAATAGCATAGTTAATATCATATTCGCGATTATGGCTATTTTCATTCGGATGATTTGCTCCACTCCTCTACGGCTCGTGTCATAAACCTCATCTTCTTAAATAATAGCTATCATAATCTCTCATATAATAGTAATGTGCCTACTATTTTTTTTATTATTATTGAATATTGCGAAAGAAATATATTTATGACACAGCTACAAACGAATTTGTGCAAAACTATACATAATATGAAAGACAAAAATGTGATCATTTGCATGGAAGGAATGTAAAATTCAATGTTTATTTCTTAAGTATTCAATAAAAAGATCATCGCTTAATTTTGAAGCGATGCATAATTCAAAACGTATTGCAGTTAACGTTTTTTTTTGTGTTTAACGTTGAAAATGTAGTACAATTACTCTTGATGGACAAATTTTATTTAACGATAGGTAGTCAACATACATATCTATATGAAATAATTTGTAATATGAAAGTACCTATTAATTCAAATTAAATTAAATCAGTTTGAAGTTATACGTGCAACTCGAATTTAAATTATTATTAGATATTCCAGTTCAAAAGTAACGGGCGTTCCCAAAAATTTATATCTATACACACTTTTACAGTTCATTAACTTTCTTAATTTTCATTCTTTTTTACATTAAGTCTGATTTAAAGTGATCGATCTTATTAGACTAACGTTTGAAAACAGAAAATACATATGTCCTAAAGTGCTAGGCACTAGGTAACGAGGGCGTGGCGAAACAGGCGAAACTACGTTTAAGGCGCAAAAACGTAAAAATTATAAAAACTAAAAATAAATCAATTGGATAGACATCAATCCGCTATTTTATATTGTATTTTTAAACGTTTGTCACTTTCGAGTTGGGGGGAGGGAGGGCGCAAGTTAGACGCTTGCCCCAGGCGCTTCATATCCTAGTTACGGCATTAGTGCTAGATACTGTAACTGCGAGAACGGTTAAGTTCTACACAAACTGTTTAGAAGGAAATTTCTTATAAATATACAGTCGACAAAAACTGAAAGATTCTTTGCGCACCCGTTATATTTATAAAATATATTTAATTATTACACGGACACTAAATTAAAAAATTAAATTCTAGGTAATTATTATACTTACATAATTACTCTTTATCTACAAAATTCCAATTAGTTCTTTGTTATACCTACATTAAATTGTATCTTACCTACATTTAAATTATTGCCTTTTATTACTTAATGAATGTAGTTAGTTATCTAGATATTTAAAAATAATTAATTTTATTCATTTTAACAAGAGAAACCTATCCAGATATTTTTATTTTACTTTACTCTGCTGCAATCATTATAAAAACTTCACTTTAACTAATATAACGGCAAACTCGTATTTTACTTTAAAATGATTTAAATTTGTATTACCGACAATAATTAAAAACATACTTTTAGAAATTTTTTTATCTAGATAATTTAAAAACCAACCTTGGAATTGAATAAAATGGTAATGAAGAAATTTATTTTGTAGTACGAGGCTCGTCGCGCGATAACAAGTACCTACTCAATATCATGTCTAATAATGTGTACGTAAATAGATACGGAAAATTGTTCAAGAAGAAGAAGAAAATTTCTATTTTTCTTTTACTCGAATAATCCAACTTTTTTTGAGAGTATGTCAAATATGTCAACTATGTAAAAATAAAGCACATTGCTTTATATTTTTTTACAGCCAAAAATAAACACGTGTAAAAAATTCAACATTCTCTTGAAAAATACTTAGTTTTTAAGTAAGTAGATAAGTATCTACATATAAAAAGGAAGGAGACAGTTGAAATCCGTAATTAACAAATAAAATAATTTTTATAGACAGAGTAATGTAGGGAGTCTGACAGACGTAGATATGCCAGTCAAGGGTTAAAGAATACTTCGTAAGTTTTTATTATTATTATTTTTTGAAATAAATGATTTATAAAACGAAAGATTATCGAATCATTTACAAACCAACAAAAACTTGCTTAATATTGCCAATATTTAATTAATTTCGAGCCCTTAAGAAAATGCGACTTATTACTGCCTATTCGACCAAGATGGCTTTAACGGTTTTAATTATTAAGAGGGAGAATATTTTCGACGTGAAATCTGTAATTTTATACTTTGCGAGAAAAACTGTACTTCCGTAACGTTTCACGGTCTTTTCGACTATAAATAATTCGAAATAAACATCTCGAGTTATTATGAAATATATCCACTTATGAGAATAAGCCAATTCTCAGGACGATATTCTGTTTCATTTTGAAACGTCAGCGCCACGTCGTCTTTTCAAAACATCTGTTTTTTTGTAACATCTATATTTTAGTAACTATAGTAGCGAGTATTTCGAGTTCCCTAAAGATTTCGTAAAAACAGTGCGAAATTGCAATTCTAACTTTAAAATCCTATAGAAAATAAATAAACGATAAAGAAATTCGACAAGTACAAGTAAGTATGTAGGTACAATTTCCCTCGAAATTGCGACATGACGTCTTTCGTAGATTATCCTGCTAATTAAGCGCGCAGTAAAATGATTTATGTATTTCCGATTCAAAACATTTTGCTAATAAAACGGCCATTTATTTTTTAAGATTTAAAGAACGATTACTTAGTGATGGCGGCTTTGCAATTTTAATTTAACTTAAAATTGCTTAGCAGTCATTCTTATATATATATATATAGAGTTCATGTGGTAATTCCATTATGTAGATGTTAATGCCGTAACATGCTAACCCTCAACGAATTGTTGGGGGAATCGTGGAGATGCTTGTAATTTCCTGATATTTGGTAGTCGTGTGCATATAGCAAATTTACTCGAATTATCCTATACTTCCGGCGATAATGTATTTATAATTACTCAATTATTATAAACTGTAGGTATTGAACTACACAGGTTTTTTAAATTATTTCGTTAGAAAAATATTTAATCTCTATTTAGTTGTTTAAATAAATATTTTCTTCTTTCTATAATATAGATAAAAATGTAGGGTGACTGACTGACTGACATATCAATGCCCAGCCTCGAGCACGGGTCCTAAAAACATGGAATTAGAACGATACGTTTTTTATGACGTGGGCACTCACTAAGAAAGGATTTTTTAAATTTCGCCCCTAAAGGGTTGAAATATTTTTTTAAAAATATGATCAGTTTGTCCGTATTACTTTTGAAATATGAAAGTAGGGTACGTTCCTTCGAATATTTCGAATCCCACGCGGGCGAAGTCACGGGTTAAAGCTAGTTTATTCAATATAAATGTTTGAAACGGTTCAAAAATAAATTCTAGGTTGCAGAAGAAGAAGAATATATCTAATATATTATGGGAAATATAATGAAGTAGGTAAACATTGTATTTTATGAGTAGTAATTCATAAACATTTTATTAATATAATTTAATTATACGATTGAGCTCTGTAAAAATGTGAGAACATTCAGAGAAACCTATATATTTATTATACGAAAATTATCATTTTTGTTCGATAATGATTATCTACAGAAATTAATTTGTTTTAATTTATCTACGGGTCTAGGACGATTCATCGCCGCCAGTTCATCGCCCGGCCAGTTCAACGCCGCCGTTTCATCGCCAACCGTATCTATTACGACTTAATAAATGAATCAAAAATGTAGATTTTGTCAGTTTTAAAACTTTAATTGTAGGTATATTCATACAATCTTTGAATTTTGTATTTCAACGAATTAATAACTTATGTAGTAGGTAGTTAAATTTACAATATTAATAACTTATGATGAAAGTTAATAAGCAGTAATTTTATACATTTTATTATACCTGTATAATTACTTACATAACAGAAATAAGTAAAACAAATAAAAGTAAAATTCATTAGGCACCAGCAAATAAATTACGAATTAAAAAATTATAAATTATAAAGTGTTAAATTAACAGTTATTAAAACATAGTACTTAGGTAGATTAATTGAATTGCTTATTATTAAAAGGAACTAACCTAAGTAATTTTTACCAGTTGTGAGAAAAACAGGAAAATTTACTAACTTCAAAATATAGAAATGTTTCATATATTTGAGTTTTTGTTACATTATTTAAGTAACAAAAATATAATATGAACTATATAGATTTGGTATTGCCGTTTGATTTGCTGTTGTACATTCATTCATTATCTGAACCGTGCTTTTCACGGTATTTCCCACACGTCTTTTTAAATTTGTGAGAACAAATCATTACCTACTAAATACTTGTATTTAATTTAAACTTAAAAATAATTATTGATTAATTTTTTATAGCAGTCGACGAACTAATATCCGTCGACCTTTCCTTGAGAAAATATAATACCTACGAATTTTTTAAAAGTAAATATGTTTCTTAAATTCATGCATTAAAATTAGAGCTTTATATAAACGTTCGTGTTAGGTACTTTATTTTTCAATTGGCGATGAACCGGCGGCGATGAATCGTTCCATTCCCTCTAATTGTAGATCTAATTATATTAGGTACCGTACTAAACCTTTTATTTCTCGCAAACAACTTTATGATTATTGTTTATTTTAATTATAAGTTTCTTGTGGATTCGTGTCGCAATGGGAATAACCTCAATTTCTTTATTATATCGTTTAAAATGAAACTTTTATAACCTATATTACACAATTTTGTAATTACAACAAGTAACACGCTCAACAAATTTTCCATTTCCCCAAAATTGATTTTCCTATTCACCTTATTTGTAGTTTTTTTATACTTAGCAATATTGATTTATAAATGTTACCTTTAGTAAAATATCCTAAAACTTGAAATCTGTCGAAAACAATAAGATATGAGAGAAAAATAGAAAAAAATGTATTCAACATTGAGGGATATAAAACGAAATTGTATTAGTTTTTCTTATTTGACCAGACAGAAAGAAACAATAAGTTGACCTTTTATCATTCGATATCTTAAGCATATTAGATATTATGAAACTTTGAATATATCTGAATCTGTTTGCAACCACCTAATTCTAACACCCTTATAATTGATAAGTTAACAAAATTCTGACCTTTATGCGATATAAAACTGCATCTACTTTTAATTTCCAGATCCAAAAAAGTACCGCATCAATACCAAGACGGCTAATACATACACACGAAAGCAAAATTTAAAGTCTAAACTTCACACATGCGCTTACCATCCGAATCCTATAAAAGACGGTCGCGTAACTAAAGGAAATGTTTAAAACGCGAATGTGAAATTCGAATGTGACGACTCGATTCGCAGTTTATTACATAAATTATCAAAGTGCTTTGTTTAAATTTTAGAAAGTTTATTTTATCGGCGATTAAACTTTAAATAAAGAATGTTTAGAAATCGATAGACGTACATTTCTTCACAGACAAATTTAAATAAAATCGACATTTTGATACATAAAAGCAACTACTACAGGTTTTGCACTATCGCAAATTCACATTTTTTATCAAACTTTTATTCAGCTTGGCTAAAGAAAACGGTCGCGTGACCGTCCCAACGGCACCGGTTAGGGAACGAACAGTTCCTAATGGAATAAATAGCGCGGAATGCAGTAATTGCACATTCTGCGTACGATTACTTCAAGCATTTTTTGCGATTTTCTTCAAAAATTACTGCAAAAATTGCACGAAAGCAATTTAGAGGAAATGGTTGGTTTTGGACAATGTAAGCCACCACAAAATCCCCATAAAGAAGTTTTTTTTTCATTTCTGTGTAAGAAATTTAGTATTTTGGCTAACCTTCGAACCGTGCGCAATCGTTCTGTTGCAACGATTACTCCTGCAGATTGTCATAGTTATTTTATAAATAAGTGCCTACTTATATAAAATTACCACGAGCAGCGGCAAGTGAACCGTTATAATTAGTAATAATATTTTATGTTTATTATTACATAGACATGCAATAATGTTTAATTTTACAACAATAACTGTAATTGAATTTTAATTTTATTATAATAGCTTAAGAAGATATTTTTGTAGAAAAACTTGATCTACAAAAAGATGAATTCGCACAACCTGTACATATTGCTATAGTACAGCCCCACGTTGGGCGCCATTTTTTTCATTTGCTACGGAACAGCCCCACTTTGGTTATTTTAATATTATTATTATTATTTTAATTATATTATATTATCTACACTTATTTTTAAACTAATTCTAAGTTATTAATTATTTATTTTAAACTATCTTATCTACTCTTAATTTTATATTATTTCTATTTTAGTTCCTCCTACACATTAACAGTCTTGCTTTGTTTATAAGTATTCAATAGTTCTCGCCCTTTTTATTGTTCTTTTCTTTCAACACTTTCAATCTTCATTTCCATCCACGCTTCCTCCAACTCCCTTCACTCCTTTGCCACTTTTACACAGTCTTATACACTTTTATTCCCTTCTAATTTATCCCTTACAATTTTCATTTATTCCTTTGTTTTTTTTGACATTTCTCATTAAATTACCATCAAAACTCCTCTCATTTCAACTGTCTCCTTGATCTCCTTTTCATTTTTAATTTTCTCGTATTTTTATTGTTGGTCTTCCGTATCATAGCGATATGATATAAAAAAATATTATGTAGGTACTTTTGTATCCGCGCGGACTAGATTACATACCCCGTGCGAGAATTTGTAACTTTTTATTATACATATTATATACCTATAGGCACTTTACGTTGATGCAAATAAAAAGGTATTTATGTCCGGAGGATTACGTAAATTCTAATCCAGCAAAAGAATTATTTACTAAACTGTAGATAGTAGAAACATTATTATGGGGTAAGTATGCAAAATACCACCGCATAGGTGCGCAAGGGTTAATAATATAGAAGCAACTTTAGTATAAAATTACGGATTAAAGAATTTAGGTCATCTTCAAGAATGCAGCGTGGAAATGATAGCGCCGTTTAAGATGCCTCCACAAAACAACCAAAATGAAGTCGTTCAGACATTATTCGTTACCGCAAGCAAGTAGTCGTAAACTTATTATACACCTACTTTTAAGACTTCATTTCTCCGTTATAGGAATATTCAATTACTTTATAAAAAGCTTACAGTCACTAATAAAAAAGAAACTTTTATGCTTTATTGTGTGTGCCACGGTGAAAATATAATTTACATTTGTTAAGAAAACGTTTATTAGCTTAAATATGCTGTAGCGAATTTTGAATATTAAAGCTCACGTTAAGAAATATTTTATATTGCCAAAACCTTACAAATTTTATGAAGTTATACATATACAGTGTATCCACGGGTTTTGGGATCTTTCGATAAAGCCTAAACTGAACACAACAACAAGTTTGCTGGTTGTCAGAGTCGCACAAGGCAAAATTATTTACATACAGGGTGATCCAATTATGCGGTAGAACGCCCAACTTTTTATTTTAAATAGAACGTCGTAATTTTTTTTGCATATTCTACTTAAGCATGTAAATTCAAGTCAAAAAGTACTAAGGTGATATCCACTTATAGTTTTTGAGGAAAAAATGTTATTTGAGATTCTGTCAAATTCATATCTTCTTAATGAATTAGCTTAACTTAAAAAAAAAACTTTAGACGTAAATTACGAATACGCTGATGTATCGAACACATTGTTTATTTATTGTCTAACTCGTACAGGGTGGTCGCAAAAAATTATTCAACTTTTGAAAATTAAAACGATCATAACATATTTATTTTAAATGGACGGTCACATTTTTTTTTGTTTCCATGTACTGATGCAGAATTACATCCTCTTTCAGGTGAATATTACATTTTCTATACCTAAACATAACAATTTCCAAGATATTTTTGGTTTTCCGGTATATTATGAGAAATGTTGTTATTAACCAAAACCGAAAAATGGCAATGATCAATGAAACAAATTACTAAAAACACTTTCAACTTACAAAGCTTAAACAAGAACAAAAATAACTTATTTACAACTAATTCATTAAATGTTCAAAACGATGTCCTTTCTTTTACAAGCACTAGGATGTAATTCTGCACCAGTACATGTAAACAAAAAATGTGACGATTCATTTAAAATAAATAAGTTATTGTCGTTTTAATTGTGAAAAGTTAAATAATTTTTTTGCGACCGCCCTGCGTGAGTTAGCAATGTAGGCTCTATCAAAGGATCGCAGAATTCGTGAACACGCTGTATGACAACATAAATTTAATTTTTCAATAGGCCATTTTCGTCGAATTGGCGTTAATGTGATATTATTAATAATTAAATAAAGTCCGCTTTTATAACCCAGTTTACATTAAGGGATAATTAGCAACTAAAACAATCATTATATTACACCACAATTTAAACGTGTTAAATAACTAGATAGGTTCGCAGTAAATCACATTATTTTAAGCATTTGTTAATGAAGTTATTTACATTTGACAGTTTGATAGTTATAATTTAGTAAAGTTTTGCCATTCAATTAATGACTTAACTTTATTCGCTAAACACCGTTCAGTGAATTTTAATTATGGAAGCTATTAAAGGAATGTAGATCTAGTTGAAAATTTCTAAACAGCAATTGACAATAAATTTAAAATTAAATAAGTATCTACCAATATTTATTCTAAATAAAATAAATAGTTTATTTGTAATATACAGTGTGTCACCGCATGTAGTTGACAAGAAAAAATATCTTCAATATGATTGATTTTACGCCAAAAAGTTATTCTTTATAAAAAATTCTGATTGTCGAAGAAATAAGTTTTCTATAAACAATCCAAGATCAAATGTACAGGGTGTTAATAAATTAAGTAAAGATGAAAATGCTTCAAGAGAGAAGTACAATTATTTTTTATTTTAAACAAAGTTCTTAATAGAAAAATTATTTAAAATCATAACAAAAAGCCGAATACAAAATTTGAAGTCTAAATTTTGAATTTTATGTTTTAATTGTTTTCTTATATTGTATTGTTTTAAGTTGAATTTATGAAAATTCTATATAAAAAATCTGAAAATGTTGATCACAGTAGTTTTCCACGACCTTAGAAATCCTAATTTCATTTTTATTGTTTGCTTAAAAACATGATTATGATTTATTTTTGAAGAAAAATGTGAGTTGCATAATTTTGAGATAAAATTAAAAATTAGGATTTAGATTTCAAATTTTGTATTCGAGCTTTTGTTATTATTTTAGGCAACTTTGTCTAAAATAAACAATGATAGTACTTCGTTCCTGAAACACTTTTATGTTTCCTTATTTTATAAACGTACTGAATATGTGATCGCAGATTTTGTTATGGTTAACCCATTTTTTCGACAAGCAAAGTTTTTTTTTTAAAGAATGAGTTTTCGAAAGTATTATAATATTTAGTAAAAAAAGGAAGAAATTTAGAACAAGGAGAATTAAAAAAATGACACGAAAAACTGGAATTATTGAATATTATAGAATATTTTTTTTTTAAATAAAGAGGTGGCATAATAAAAAGTTAATCGATCAAATTTTATCTCGTTGTCAGCCTAAATTATTTAAAAATTGTTGCGAGAATAAAAAAATTGAAATTTCGTCTTTTATCTGTAAACGAACGCAGTGAAAAGGTAAACTTTTTTTTAAATAAGAGAAATTAAAAAAATCAAAAAAAACATTAAAAAAATTAAAATCCTGAAATAAATTGTTTTTTTAATACTTACGTAAAATGGAAAGTAACACTTGCCTGTAATAGACTATAAGAAAAAATTAGAAACTTCTAAATTTTTCTTTACCTTTTTCTCGTCATCGTTTTCCCTCTATCGCTAATTTCCAACGTAGATTCTTCCGTTAACTGCGAACTTGCATTATTACGTACGTTTTATGTTTCACTGTACTTCACAAACTGCTGTGATCGCGAAAACGCACGTAATATAAAATTTCGTTCGCGAAATTGGACCGTCGAATATTTGAAGGGAACTCTAACCAAGACCCTATCCTAGTCCCTATTCAAGAGCCTAACCAAGCTCGATTTTCAGAGAATTTGTGTTAAAGCTTAAAGGTCCACGTATTTACACTTTATAAATACATGGACAATTAGTCAACAAAGAAAGATTCTACCTTTCTTTGTTGTATTAATCCTTTTTGTTTGTAATCCTTTTAGAGAACACAACACTCGCGCACTCACACGCAAAATGGCCTTATAAACCGAACGAGCACTCCTCGCACACGTGACTATACAACGCCGTAATTTAAAATTCGAAATACTGAAGCAAGCACTACTGCTCTGTACCAGTAACGCGAAAGATCTGAAACGGTTTTGCCGGAATTCTATATATAAATGCATTTTAGTTTATACGTGGGTACTAGGAAATCCCGCTTTTATTTTAATAACATTCAGTTCTTTGTAGGCGGCGCACATGTTTTATTAGTTGTTTTGTATTTTATCAGTCGCATAAAAGTACGATTAAACTTTTATCTGGTTTATGCTTTGTAATAGGGAAATTTTCAATGTTTAAGGACGCACGAATAGTTTTTAAATTAAAAATAGAGTAAATTTATAATTCTGCGGTATAAAGGATGGTGATGATTCGAATAATTTTAAACTGGTATTTGGTTTTTTGTATTTTTTATTTGCCTGTCGAAATTTTTGTAAAAGGTGGTGGTACGAAAATTGTTTGATGTTCCTTTGGGTTCATTATTGTTATAGACTTTTTTTATTTCACATGAAATTCATCATGTTTTGGTTTTAACACGAGATTAATCCATTTTTAAAGATAAGTGAGATGGAGCCTTTTGAAATATTTACCTTTTAAGGGATGGTGGGGGGTAAAAATTTAATGCCGAAAGTTTTTTGCATCATTATACAATTAGATTTTGGTTTAATTTCAGCGCTTTTACTATAAAATTTTTTATAATCGTCAGAAAGGTTACCTGGGTGGTTACATCATGTAATGGAATAAGAAATAAGTCCGTACAACGCCGACGCCGATGTCGATGTTTTTAAAAAACATTAAAATACTAACAAGGTCGATTGTTCCTTTGCAACGCCATCGCCAGGAGTTTTGTGTATTTCTCGAAAACTACTTACGCCGAGGTTTGTTTAAATAGTACCTAAAATAGTTTGTGAGAGTTTTCGAGAATTTCCCGATGTAAGTAAATAACAAAGATCTCGTTGCTTCAAAGGAAAGTCGACTTTATTAAAATTTTAAAGTTTCCTAAAATGTTTCATTATATTTGGTCGTACCTAACAATAGTGGAGTTTAAATGAAATAAATAAAATACATTACACCTCATTTAAATTCGTTAAGCCGCTGAAAACTGTAGCGTGAGGCGGTAATTCTTTTGCAAAAATCTAGGCGACAGCCTAAGCCGCGCCGTTTCAAATAATCATTTTTACTTAAAATCATAGCACGAAACGCGCTTTAAATCGTTAAATCCATTGTACACAAACAACAAAGCTATCGCTTCAAACAAATGAAATAACACGTACCTAGTTGATATGGTCGTTTAAAAATCGCGATAGGATTTATCGATTCCGTCTGCCGTTTTCGGTAATTTCGCGACATACAACTCAATTATTAGTTAGGTACTTATTATACTTAGGTATTAGGTACCTACAATAAATTGATGTAAGTAGGTACTATTGCGGACAAAATATTTTCAGCACCGTATTTTTCTATTGCAATTGCGATTTTAGCAAGTGGCTAATTACGACAAATATTTAAAGTTCGACATTTCATTTCAAAGACACTATCAAAGATTGATTACAGTTATTTTCCTTAAAAGTGCCTAATCGCGTTTTAACCAAAGCCGAAAGAGGATTTGCAATAGCCAAATTAGAGGAGGGATAGTCATGAAAATTTAATTAATATGCAATTAAAAAAAAACCTAAAAGAATTAATTTTATTTTAGCAATCGGACTTGATAAGAAAATCCCGCTTCACACTAGGGCAATTTTTAGAAGAGCGTTGAAAATTTGTTGACCGCTATTGCAAATACTTTTTCGGCTTCCGTTAAAACGCGATTAGACATTTTTAAGGGAAGCAATTGTAACCAGTGTCTTTGAAATTGAAATGTCGAACTTTAAATGTTTGTCATAATTAGCCACTCGCTAAGATCACATTTACAATATAGGAAAATACGGCGTTGAAAATTTTTATTAGTTTTTTTAAAACATTTAATTTAAAGCAAAAAACAAGAGAACAAAAAAAAGACGAATATGTCTAACTATTGCGCGAAATTATTACAATATGGTAATGATAATTAAATAATTGATGAACGCGTATAAAACTTACTTAAAAAGTTGCTGTAAATTTTTCATAACGCTAAATTAATTAACAATTCGTTAATTCGATAACGAAACATATGAATATTTATATTCGGTTAACTTGAACATTAATATTACAACGAAACGATTAAAACGTAAATTCAATTACATACCTACATTCATTTCACATGAAGTTTGCACTTGGTTTTAAGCTAATAAGCTTTAAATTAATTGTTATTTAAATAACCTACCAGACATACCTATTATTTTATAAGTAATAAAGAAAAGTAATTTCTAGATATGTAATTAATCTAAAGCAGATTAGGCCACAACAAATACACTCGTAAAATAAGATTACGTTGATACCTATAACATTAACGAAATGAATCATATCAATTAAAATAACGGACGTCCAAAAATTCTACCAGTCTTGGTTGGCCGTGGAAAGATAAAGGCATGTTTAAGTAATTTTATTACTATGACATGACAAGAAATCATTTATGACATGATTTAAGCTAACAATAAGACAAGCCTTTATCTTTCCACAACCAACCAAGAGTGAAAGACTTTTGGACGTCCGTTACAAATTAATTATAATACTATTATTGATTGTTACTGGCTGGAAGTTTCGTCGTAATTGTTGTTTATTAAAATTCGGCAAACATTTGATATTTTTGTCGCATCGTAAAATATTAGAGCTTATCGTTAGTCATTCGTAGGTATATTACACAAACGTAGGTAGGTATCTGTCTACATTATAACTTTCTAATTTCTTGAAATGTAAAAATTATTGATATATCGCAAAATCTCGGTCAATCATAAAATCGTATAAGTGCTATTTTTTATTTATTTTTTTACGTACCATCCTAACAAACTCGAAGCTGCCTTTATCAATCAATCTCCCAGATTTGTTGAATGATTTGCAACTTTCGGAATTTGTAGTAGAATAGGTTATATATGTATATATGTATCCATCAGACGAAGAAATCTTAATGTCAAAAAATTGTTAAAATATTCGATAACGTTCATGTTTATTTTATTTTTCATACTTATTGGATATTCAAATTGATACAGGCAGACGCTTTTACATCCCACGCTTCGAAATTTTATTACGTACTAAAATCTTGAAAATCTACAATAACCTACCCAGCTTCTAATTTTTAACTAATATAATTTTTTCTTCAAAAAATAGCGGATATAAATTTTAACGCAAACGTTCGTTCGTGTTGTGCTTAGGTGTTTTTCGAGATTTTTTAATTCGTTACTCTTACGAATCGTAAATCCTTTATACGTACAGCACATACGGTAAGATAAATTTCTCCAATTTTAAAACACATTTCGCAAAGTAGATCTTATTTGTCGGTAAAGTACTATAGATTTCGTTTGTAAGTTTAACCAATTTTTCACTTTTATGATCCTTCTGGTTCAATAATACCTAGACAAGTGTGTCGTTTAAATCGACATGAAAATTGTTCCGCCGATTTTAAACATATTTGAAATGTAAGAGAATAAAGTAAAGAGTTTTGTAATGTTCTTCAAATAATTTTATCGTCTAGATATTCAACCTTAACGCAAAAAAAAATTAATAACGTGTTTACAACTCACGAAAGTTGTTAGCTCAACGAATAACTCACGATATACTTATGTATGTATAAAAGAAGCACTTTATAAAGAATCTATAAAAGTCGGATAACCAATTTAATAACTGTTTTCATAAACAAATCTTACGGCAAAAGTTAATGCGCAGTTACATTGTAAACAAGGGTAAGGACGCAGTAAGGGCGAAAATCAATTTGTCTGAAAGTAAAACTTATTTAGTACTAGCTCCTACGTTGATTTTAAATTTGCATAGTAATTTAATGAATGTTTCTTTATTTAATTTAGTCCGTACTTTGAACCTGTTCTCGAAATAGACATAGAAAATGAAACAAATTACCAGTCGATCTCGATTTACGGGGGCGAATTTACCGTGGCCAGGAACCGAAAGATTTTTTATAACTGTTTGAAGAATGATCGATTTTTACTGCAATCCATTCTTTTTCACTTTAATTGTAATTGCTTTTTTTTTTTTATTTCAACTGGTATTTTAATTCTAAATACAAACCTTATTTTTTTATCTTATTCATGTAAATTATGTTTACCGATAAATTAATTTTGTTTTTCTTATAAATTTCGGATTTACACCACGATAAATCGAGAGTCGACTGTACTTAAACACCTACTGGTAAAAAATAACGGACGTCAGACCGATTCGATGGAAAGTGTTATAATTAAAAAAATAAGCTACATCGTTTAATCCCAAAAGTAATTTTTATCTTTCCAATGAGTTCCTGGAGGAATAAAATGAACGCTTACCGTGTTAATTAAATGAGCCTAACTGTGGTAACATTTTCCAAAAAAAAAATGCTATAAATATTTAGCGTATTTGCGTATATTTACACAAATCTGCGTGTATAAGAATTGTAATGAAACTTGACTTTATTTTTTTTTATTTGACGTAGTTAACTATGATATATTTGACATTTAATTTGTCAAAACTGTACACTTTCCTAATTCATAAGGGGCCGTTCATTTATTACGTAAGACATTTTTTAATACTTTTAGTACTTTTAGACTCCTTCCCATCCCATAACAAGAAAAAATATAATCCCTACCCCCTCTATCTAATCTTACGTAAGATAAAAATATTTTCGGTACTTTATTTAATGTTAGTAAAATTAATAAGTATGTTTATTTTGTATTTGGAACAAGAATTAAACATTTAAACAATATAATAGGTACTTCAATTTGTAACAAAAATAAATATTATAATATAAAATTATGAAAATTCAATTACAAAAAAAAACAAGTCTATTCGTTGCTAGCTGCCCATGGGCCAAGAAGCCAGTCAGTCTGTCTGCGATTGCAAAAAAATAAAACTTTTACGTAATAAATTGTCACGATCCCCCCCCCCCTCCCGAGTAAGACAAAATAAGATGCTATCCCCCCCCCGGAAAACCACTTACGTAATAAATGAACAGCCCCCCCCTGAGCGTGTAATTGGCCAATTGGCCACCTAAATCATGCAATTTTACCTTCTTATTATCTTGGGAGCGGATTCGATCCGAAATTCATCTTTAATTTGAAATTACTTGCTTTTTCAGATTTTCACACATTGTTTTGTATGTCAGTGGGACGTCTGTTTTTAAAAAGAATTAATTTTAGCTACTAAAATGTTTGAAATAATTTACCTGCACGCACCGATTATCTTTTAGGGTCTTTAAGGCCCATTACTAAATGAACGTCATTACTACAGAACGTCTCGACCGTCACTTTTTGCGAAAACGAGCCATTTTATAATGTTTATAAACATTATACAGTAGCTACTTGCCGTTGTATGATTCGGGCTAAAATTAGCATTTCACAATTTAAAAAATCTAAATTACATCTGACGTTTTCCTAAATTCGTTTGATTAATTTAAATTGCAGCTGACGCTTTCCGATTTACAACTGGAAAAGGTGTTGTTAGGTACCTATACTATTCGTGTAAAATCGATTATTTATTCGTTATTAACATTATTAACGACACTTCCAGTTTGACTTTTTCATGCTTAACTTCATGATTGTTACGGCAGTTTAAATCGCGTGACAGTGATTTATAAATATTTCCTTTCTTAAGAAATTGAAAAGATTCAAGTTAAACGGTTTTCAGGAATAACAATGAAATTTTAGTTCATTTATCTAAAGATATTCTAAAATTTCATGATTTTATAATCTGTTTTTGTGTTATGTATACTGTAAAGTGATATTTGACGTTGTAGTTTTAAAGCATTTCAAACACAATTTTTTTTACCCAAATAAAATCGATTAAGAGTTTATAAAGTTGTTGTGTAGGTACTTACAAGTTATATCGATGATAATAAGTATTACGATATTTTCACATTAAAGCGACGCTGTGATGTGTATCTAAAAAGTTTTGGGAAGACTAATGATCGCCTCGTTCAAAATAGCACTCGTTACGTCGTTTACACATTTTGCATAAATAATTAGTTACAAAGGCCTAAGGCTAAAAAGACAGGAAAATATTAAACTTTAATTAAAGTTCTTGAAAAGATAGACCATTCCTTTGAATTAAAAATGGCCGTTTTTCGCAATTGTTTATTTAAAAAAAAAAGTTTCCTCTACAAATTAAGTAATTGGAGCCAAACCAATTTGTGAATAAAAATTAGTTGAAGCGTAAATACCGCAATAAATTTTTGCAAATTGGGAATAACAACCTTGAACGACGATGCTATAATAAGTCCCGTTAATAATAATAAAACGCACAATAGAAATTTCTCTCGGGTTTAAAGTTGCGACTACGAATATCACTTCAAGATATTTGGCATATTTGGTAAATATTTTACGGTTTAATTATTAATCGAAATTGTTTTTTTATTATTAACTTCATTAATCAGACGTTAACGAAAATCGAGCTTGAAAATAACATGGAAAATGTTATCTTAATAAATTAAAACATAAGTTGGAAATTTAATTTGTGCCCCTAATGTTAATGTTAATTAAGGAAAAAAATTAATATAGGTCATGTTTATGTTCGGTATATAAGCAGTTAATTTTATGAACGACTGTCAATTATTTTTTGTTATTGTTGATGAGCCGAGATTTAGTAAAATTTGTAATTTTTCTGGTGAATTCCGTAGTTCGACTGTCGGGCACAACAAAAAGTGATACGCGGATCCTGAACAAGCATAATATTTTCTTGGATTTCATTCGTTAGACTTAAAAACTAAACGCGGGCACGTTGGGCGGCTCAACGTGTTTTGAAATAAATGCGGCAGGTATCAGGTTACGGTCATAAAACTAATATTACTGCGATCCAGCTAAAAAGCGAGCTCGGTCAAAAGCTCACGTGGCCAAAATGGAGCTTATTGGCCATGGACACTTGTCACTCGTGCCGTAGAGCGATTGTCTGCAAATGTTTCGAGGTTATGGCGTAAATCTGGAAAGTTTCATCCCAATCGAATCATCCATTCTGCTTTTATATCACGTTAAATATGGTTATTGTATTAAACAGTCGCCTATTTAACGCCCTATAATGGCCGACGTCTGGCGATAATTCTATGTGCGAGTTAACCAGTACATATGGGCCTTTCGAATGTGGACTATGCGAATTCAAAACTCATTTTCGCGATCTGAACGTTTCCTTGCAAGAAGTAGAGTACGTATATTTTAACCTATCTGCATTTTTCGCTTTAATTTTTAATAGAAAAACCTTGTAATACGCGCTTTTGATAAAGTCGAATGTTTCTTTTATTTGTATCCGTTATATACTTATATGTACACTGAATAATGGATGAATATAAAAGGCACTTACTGCTTTTAGCAGTAAAATCAATCATACGTACATACGTTTAATAGCCAGTTCGTTTTTTATTGTAATAATAACAAACTACTGTGTATTTTGATCTACTACATCTACCCTTTAAACGAGGGAAAGCAATCTATTTCGCTAATTGCCTGGCGGTTGTTCATTTTAACGTTGAGAAAAACGGGAACGCCTCGAAAAAATGCATTCGATCGCACAATAAAGATTCTTTTAGCTATTATTAACTGATAAAATGAAGAACTGGATGGACGAAATCTGATAAAAATAGAGAACGACCTTATAAAGGGAAAGCGATCGTTCGATGTAACCTTAGCTATAGTAATAAATTGTTAAAATTCTGCAGTCATTTTTTATTTTTATACTCCACGATCGTTACGTATAAATATATAAATATGCGTAACACTTTTTTTAAATAAATCGATCAATCGAAGCGTATTAATGCGTATATCTGATTTACATATCTGCACAAAATGTTTGCTTGTCGTATCTTTGTTTTTACGAAGATCGTTTGTTTAATTGTAACAATTTTTAAGGAACGACGTAAGGATCGATTCAATTGCAGCACGTGTAGATAGGGAATAAATAACATTTTGATGCTGTTGTTTACAGACAGGTTATAAATGTGGCGGCATTTGTCTTTTCTAACTTCGGTACCTGTGAAGGATAGTCGGCTCCTTTGCGGTTCTGTAGTGGTTCAGACACGGGGATTGGTTGATTGAGATTATAGGGGATTCACGGTTGGAAGCTATCAGGGTGGAAAGTATCGCAGTTTAGTTCTAAAGCTTGTGATCATCGCTTTACTGGTTTCATTTGATGCATAGCCTATATCAAACTGATGTCATGTATCGATTCAGGTTTAAAGGTGATCGATTTAACAGTCCCGTAAAGCAAACGTTCTTGTTTACATTTTTAACCCTCAGATTAGGACCCATCGGGTATAAGGAAAATATGTTCTTCCTATGGATACGTATAGTTTACGGATACTGCGTTTTATAATATGTAGGCAAACATACGGAATATTGAAAACGTCAGTCGTATATAAAGCCAGCGTATGGGAGCTCCGACAGCCACCAATAACTCAAATGCACGAATTTTATTTGGTGCGCCAATATTATTTTATTCTAACAAATCCGAATTTGTTTTTCCTGTTTATATAATTTGTTTGAGCGAAAACTGGAAACTTGAAATAGCTTACAGTTTCGTATTGTTTTTTAATTGATGCGATAAATTTTGTTGACGGCAACTTTTCAATTTCACTACCTACGTATAACTTTTTATTATTGTTTATTTTATGGCACTACTCGTCATCTTATATATATCGAAGTATTTTGATTTTTAGATTATGTTCGAGGATTCGATGTTGTCTTGAATGTAATTTTTTAAACACACGTGCCGAGTTAGGTGACAAACAAACGTTTAATATAAATTAAACGAAGGTTGTATCCGAATGATGTTAAAGATAATTTATTAGAATTGCTATAAATAGAATCTTACTGAAAAGCAAAAACAGTTTATTGATCTATCTATACAAAAAAAATACTTAATGTTTCTTATTCTATACCACATCGATTTTAACTAATTTGTGTCATATTGGATCATCGAAATATTTTATTACGGGAAAAATCTAAGCATACTTTTCCATTAAACGTCTTGCAAACTTGCCAACTTTGACGATTTTATTAAAAGTTTATAAACGAGTACGGTTTATAATTTAATTAACTTTGTATTAACTAGAAATCAACTACAAAATTAATGAAAAGGCAAAGATTTTATTTGTAGGCATATAAAAAATAATGAAAATTATTAAATGAAAATGAAAATTTATTCATATAGGTACTTAAATAGGTAGGTACACAAATTATCATCAATATTACAACATCAATATTTCCACAACGTTATAATAATTTTTAAACCGTTTGATACAAAACATAACTTTTCTGAAAAATATTTCGATACCAAACGTACCCTCTGCTAATCAAATATCAAGTTTCGAGTACACAAGGGTTTGTTCTTAAGTTAATAGATAGATAGTCACTCAGAAAATCAATTCGCAATATTAAACAACGACAAAACTTCTAAAATGTTTGATTTGTCACCGACTGCGGTTTAATGCAACAGTACTTTATTACAGTAACATAAAATTAATTGTTTCAAGGTCAGAAAGGGACGATTTTTACTTGTATTAAACAAACCCAGATTTAAAAAAAAAGAGGACGTAACTAAATTACAATATTCCAATAACGTTGCAGTAAAATTAAAATTTTATTTAGGGTCGATCTTTTCATCTTCCATTTAATTTAATCGACACATATTTACTATAGAAACGTTTGTTCAAACAACGGTTTCTATGGTAAAAATTTGTCGAGTAAATTTATTGGGAGATGAAAAGACCGGCCCTTAGGGTAACAAACTAGAATATTACATTTTGAATTGCCAGAAATAATAGCGTACATGTAATAAACCTTTTCTGCCACGCGAATTCCGTTCTAAGGAAAATTGCGAGTAGCTTTAATTAAAAGAAGAGCATAATTAATTAAAACATCAAAATTAAAATGAAGAAATTTTAAGCAAATCGTGTAACCGGTGTAACATATTTCTAAATTACCTACGCTAATGTAGATATCTAAAAGTGAATCGATATAGTAATTTATATATGAATGGGAATCATCAATTATTATTACATTACCTATAATTGGGGTATAAGTAAGAACGTAAAGTAACCGTAAACGTTGAACTTAATGCAGCTTTCACTAATAAATTTATTCGAGTTTCCTAATACTTACGAAATCGTATTACAAGTAATTTCTAATTATATTTAAAGAATTTATTTTAATCTAGTTAAGAGGCGGTTTTTTCATCTCCCAATAAATTTACTTGACAAATTTTTTACCATGGAAATAATTGTTTGAACAAACGTTTCTATGGTAAATGTGTCAATTAAATTAAATGGAAGATGAAAAGATCGGCCCTTAATCTCCTATTGCTTTATAAGTGAATTGTAAAGTTTATTTCATTTTTTAAAAACAATATTTACGTTCATTGACCATGAATACCTATCACCTAAAGCAATTTACTCTCTCGCTTAATCAAACATGTGTAGTTATTAATAACACACAGAAACAGAAACATCTAAATTTCTGTTTACATTTTCAGATTGGTTTTCTACACATACTTTATTATTGTTGTTGACGAGAGAAAAAACTGGGAGAGCATTTAAAGTACTTATTTAAAATCCGTCGAAACACAGATTGGAAACGAAAACGCAATCTAAAACGTTAATTTTATGAAACAAATAAATTTATTTATTTATTACTGAATACGTTTACGACGTAATGTTTTGTAATAGTTCAAAGTAAGCTCAAAATTTAAATTAGATACGTTACATACTTTGTATATAAAAATTGTAAGCCACCTATTTTTTCGTACAAATGAAATGAGCGATTCACAAAAATGAAGTTCTTTCAAGTTCCATTATTTTATGATTGGAAAAAGTATCTACTTTAAGTCACAATTTAAGAGAATTTCTAGGACAAGTTTTAAAAGATCAAAGGTAGATAAATTGGGTTTGTTATAATTTATTATCACACCAATCGTAAGATGAAAAGATTAATCCTAAAAGTTTTTTTTTTTAATTTATAAATTGTAATGATGGGTAGGTAATTATAAATATAATAACATAAACAGTTCACGAATTATAGATGTAATTCGATTTCTTTGTATAGAACCACTTATAAATAGTCCAGGTTGTAAGTGCATAAACTCTAACCTTTCTAATCACATTTTTTTCCAGGGGATTAATCTAAAAATATTTTAACTTTATTGTCGGATTTCCGAATCATTTTAGAATAAAAAAGTGTATACCTGCCCACTTTCCATAAAATGAGTCGTATTCGAGAAAATCGTGCTTAAATAGTAACAGATGCATTACTAATAATTACACTGCTACGCACACCGTGTACTAAACAAGGACTTATTTTGAATTAGGGGGTGATTTCCAAAGGGCTCTGGTGTTTATTTTGGTTAGTACAGGGTATAGAATATACCCCTAAAATTTCATGCTTGTATCGCAAAGTGCAGAAGTCGGCATTATTTTTACTCTAAGAACCTGGACTATCGAGAAGTGCAGAGAAGAAAAAAGTTAAGAAGAAAATATAACACAAATCAAATTTAATAATCGATAAATATCTTGAACTTGTGTATGCGAATAAATAAATGTATAGGTAATAAATAAATAAAATGCAACCATTACATTGCAGAATGCGAGTTAAGAATTATCCTACTGCACATTATTATTAACTAGGAAGTAAATAGGTAGATAGAAGGAACTTGAACGTTCCACCGTCCTCGGTTCCACTCGAATAGTGCTAACGAAAACCAAAAAATTTGTGTCTCATAATCTTTTTCGAAAAAATACATATTTATAAAATTAGATAGATGTCTAATTTTCGATTCACAAAAGTAAACAAATAGCCTTGAGGGTGCAAAAACACTTTGTTACGTTGGTACGGCCCCTTAAAATTAGGATCTGGTTAAATTAGTCGGGACCGATTTAATTTAGGTAATTGATTTAACTCATCTGCTTGCAAAACAATTTTGAACTCAAGTTTAGAGCAGATACCCGTAGACATCTAATTTGTTTTGTTCTTTATCGAGCACTTAAGTTAAAAGCATAAGTAAATCTTGACGATTTTAAAATAAATAGGTAACAGTTTGTTTAATTTCAAATGTGCAACGCATATCGGTTCGTACGCCGATAACGAGCAACAAAGACAAAATACACATTCTTATCTTGTCTTACTTATTAGACAAACACACGTCAAATTCGACAAACCATTAAAAATTAATGTAACTTCCATTGGGAGTGGACTGTTCAACTTGACAAAAAATTTTCGACGCTGTATTTTCTGTGATTTTAGAGAGTGGCTAATAATTATGACGATATTTCAAAGATTTAGGACAAAGTCAAAGATTTATTGCAATTTCTTTCCTTAAAAACGTCTAATTACGTTTTAACGAAAGCTGAAAAAAGTTTTTCAATAAATTAATTTAATTTTAACTAACATAAGACAAGATATACCTTATCCAAACGACCTGGCAATCGCGTCATCAGTAAAAAGTTACTAGATTGTTTATTTGTAATTCGGTTTAAAGTTTAGAAAGTGACATATTCTATCGATGATTCAACTGCGCACATATTAGACGCTATAAAGAAAGACTACAATTAATTAGAACTGTAAAAATACGAGGTATGTACGACCGGCGCATTATGAAATGGACATAGCTCGATGTATAAATTGTGGAGTTGCGTTGTTAGCACACAGCTAAATCCCGGCACCTATCTAAATATAGAATTTCTTGATATGGCCTATCCAAACCTACATGCAATTTACGTCATCAACAAAAAGTTACTAGATTGTTTGTTTGTAATTCGGTTTAAAGTTTGGAAAGTGACATATTCTACGAGGTGATAGCACTGCGTGAAACGTCATCATCTAGTAACCTTTCATTGATGACGTGAATTGCATATAAGTTTGGACGAAGTGTATCAGCGAATAATTTCGAGTCGCCAATTTGTACAACTACGTAATTGTATAAAAGCAGTAATAAAATTATAAGAACAGTTTCGTGTTAATGGCAAACATACTTTTTAGAATGTCCAGAAAAACTCATATGAACAATATGAATTTACTAATATCAATAAGCTGATAGTAATATAAAAATTTCAAATTCAACTCTTAAATACATAAACACCATACATATCGACGATTAACAATTAGAACATTCTTTCCAAAGTAATTAAATTATTGTCAGCGTTGCACAGAACGAGTGGAGTGACAACTATATACACTGACTTATTATCATAATTAAAAAGCGATGTAACCACTACATGTTTGCGAGATTTTTGGAGTTCTTTAATATAATAATTTGTTTTTTCTAACACTTGAGCCAATCACGCAAATTCATAATTAATATTTTAATATTTAACGTTCAATCTGTCTTATTGTAAGATTGTCGTCAGTATACACATGTCAGTTTTGCAATTATGACATTAACAAAACACAATAAATTGGCGTAAACCCTAATAAATGAAAGTTTTAAATACTCCTATAATGTAGTTTAGTTAAATAAAGTTTATAGTTTTACGGAAAATAACCTTTTTCGGGTACTTTTTAAATATTAGGAATCCCGATCAGTTTTCAGTTAATCCGTTACACAAAACATACAATTGTTATTATTATTGGCACTCAATCAAATGAGATGCAAATAATAAGTAATCAAAATTATAAAAAAAATATAAAATACAGATATCAAAAATAACCATTTTGGTTACATTATTTTTATTTTTAATAACGGTCCTAATTCTTCTAGGCATACACAGTGCTAGAAATATAAAACGTAAAACGGTAAAACGACTTAATCCAGCAAAAGTAAAAGGAAACGTTCCTTGGTGACGAATCACTGATTAGGCCTCTGAAGACTCTCAAACGCTTGTTATGTCTATTTTGCGTATTTTGTAGTTATTTGTATTGACTTGTGACATAAATATATGTCATAATAGTGACATTGTAATATATAGAAAATTAATAGGTAAATAAATATATTTACCTATTAATTTTCTAGAATAACTCCGAAGATAAACAATTACACATACAGTAAAATTCTGTTAATCCGAACGAATTAGGACCGAAACCTGTTTGAATTACCAGATTTTCAGATTAACCAAAATTATTCTTGTAATGCAATAGAGAGCAGGTACAAAGTTTTTAGATTGCTCTAAGTTATAAGTTAACCAGTGTCTGTCTGACACGTTTAACATTTTCAACATTACGACAAAAGAAACAATTACCGACTTTATGAATAAGCCAAACAATTCATTTATTAAGTACAGTATCTACGTATTTTATTTTTATCATTTTTATAACCGTAATAAATGCAATGTTTTTTATGCATTGTTCTATTTTCACTTGGCCTCTGTATTATTTTTCTAACTTACTTTTGTTCGGATTAACCGCATTTTCACAGTGGCGTGGTTCAGATTAACTGGACTCTACTGTATATTACAAATAGCACAACCAATTTTTAAATTTAATATTAATACACCTACTTAGATCCAACGGCATAAATGTAAACATAGACTTTAGACTTGTAGAAGTGTCGGTAAAGTATTTAACGATTTATGTTTTGTTTATGTTAGTAAATGTAAACGTCTCCACTTACATAGTTAAATATGCCTCGAAGAAAATGAAATACAGAGCTGTGTGTTAAATCTCGCTGTTTTAGACCACGCCCCCCGTCCATTTGATAATGAGTCGGTTGTACGAGGTGATGGCACTGTGCGAAACGTCATCAGCTAGTAACCTTTTATCGATGACGTGATCGCCAGACAGGTTGGATAGGCCATAAGAATGTGTATATTGACTTTTTTGTTCGTCATGGGCGTTTATATGATATAGCCAATTTCAAAAAACTTCACCTATAGGTACTACCTACTAGGTATATGTATTTGTTTTTAGTATAGTTTGTCAACGATCGATCATTTTGTTGATCAAATATTCGTACATTATACAAGAAATAAATTATAAAACTAGGTGTAACTGTTTCGACGTTTCTTTTCGATATTGTTTGATTTCTTTTCATGCAGTGTACCATATATATACCTATTAGTGAGTTCAATCGGCAAATTTCAAAAACTAATTAACGTTATTTTCAGAATGGGTGCGTGTAGACGGATCGGGTGAAGCTATGAACGTTTCGGAGCTGCTGTATTCAGCAGCGGGCGACTTACTTCTTAACTTCACAGAAGCGAACACTACTATATGGACCAATGCGACACAATTAGAAAAAGACGCGTGGGAACAGTGGAGTGCCTTGATTCAAGATCGCGCGTTAATAGTGTCTCTTCTTCTTTTATTTCCGGTGGCGACGGTATTCGGAAACATGCTAGTTATACTGGCCGTTATAAGAGAACGTTATCTCCACACGGCGACTAATTATTTTATTACCTCGTTAGCGGTCGCGGACTGCTTAGTTGGGTTAGTAGTGATGCCTTTCAGTGCCCTATACGAAGTGTTAGAACACACTTGGTTTTTTGGAACAGATTGGTGCGATATCTGGAGATCGCTGGACGTACTATTCAGCACTGCTTCCATACTAAATTTATGTGTGATCTCTTTAGACCGATATTGGGCAATAACGGACCCTATCGCTTACCCTATGAGAATGACTCGAATTCGCGCTGTGCTTTTGATAGCCGCGGTGTGGGTTTGCTCGAGTGCCATATCGTTTCCCGCAATCGCGTGGTGGCGGGCGGTGCGCACCGAACCCGTCCCTGCCTTTAAATGTCCGTTTACAGAACATTTGGGGTATCTAATCTTTTCCTCGACCATTTCCTTCTACTTGCCTTTATTCGTAATGGTATTCACGTATTATCGGATTTATCGTGCCGCAGTGATGCAAACGCGATCGTTAAGACTCGGTACGAAACAAGTGCTATTAGGATCGGGAGAACTTGAACTTACTTTGAGAATACACAGGGGTGGCACGTGTAAATTGCCCGCTGGCGATGCGCGACATTTATATAGCAACCCCGAGGACGAGCCCCTTACCGCTCTTCAAAATAACGGACTGGCCAGAATCGCGTCAAATAGATACGGAAAGAACTTCTCTCTTAGCCGCAAACTGGCCAAGTTCGCGAAAGAAAAGAAGGCCGCAAAAACTTTAGGTATAGTAATGGGAGTTTTTGTTGTGTGTTGGTTACCTTTTTTTGTGGTTAATTTGCTATCCGGATTTTGCATGGAGTGTATTTGGCACGAAGAAATCGTCTCCGCCGTAGTGACGTGGCTGGGCTGGATAAATTCCTGCATGAATCCCGTCATTTACGCCTGCTGGAGCAGAGATTTTCGAAGGTAAGTCCGAATTTAAAAAGTCTCACGAGCATTATTTCTAACGAAGGTTTAAGGCTTTACTTGAGCTAGCCGCGTGCGGTTCTGATAGGATAGATATTACTCTCATCCATCAATTTTTGACGAAACGTCCTCGTACTGACATATCAATTTACTGCAATTTCGGGAAAGCGAATTTTATTACGCGATATCCTCGGGGCGAAATTTAAATATATTTAAATTGAGCCCGAATTTCCAATGCTCTATAACTGCGGAACGTGTTGTGTTTACTTTTGAAAAGGACGTTCTTTAAAATCAATCAGCTTAAACGTTTAGCTTCTTCAAAGAAGCGATAATTGATTAAACTTTGCACGCTACAACGTCAATTTATGTTTTCAAAGAAGCTTTCGTCGCTCACATTTATCTTTTACGATAACTTTTCTTAGTGCAAATGGTTATAATAATTATACCTGGAATTATTTGGATAACGAACGATACAAATAAAACTAAAACTAAAAATAAACAAAAAATTTGGGCTCGAATATAATTTAATAAATTCACTCGATATTTGATCGAACGCCACCTATATAGAACTTGAAGTAGGTAGATAATTAACTCTTATGCATTAGATTTCTTTTATCGAATTTGACGGGGAAATACCTATAGATAACTAAATGTTAAATTAACAAATTTAAATAGAATAATAAGTGGATCGTTAATTAGTTTGATTTTGAAACTACAATTTTATTATTGTAGCCGTTGCTTTTTAAGCAATAAATTATAAAAATTTTCAGTAAATGTCTAAAAATTCATTTAATATTAGTGAAACTACATTCATCAAGGTTTAAAAAGTGAAAAAGATTTAGGTATTAGGTATCTCAAATCTTTACTGTTCAGTAAGCAACTTGTCACGTAAATGTCCATTCCTTTTCGAATGACCATTTTTCATAGTATTTTCCCTTTAATTTACATAATGCGTTCAGTTTTCATTCTTTTCACTCTTGGGATTCCGGTGACGGACGAAGGATGAAAACTTCAACAATCAGTTTATTTCAAACGTTGATTTCGTATCTTATTGTAAAACAGATTTTTTTTATAGCGTCTGATCTTCGGCAGATCATTTATTTTGACTTTTTAAATTATACTTTTAATAATAATTACCTAAATCATTTTTAACAGACAACTTAAAAAAACGGACAATAATTGGCGCCGAAAATTATTAGCCTACTACTATTTACAGAAACAAATCTAAATTAAGTAGCAATTCGAACACTGACGAAAATTGTTGAAACAAACTGGGCATTCTCGAGGGAGAAAAGTTTTCGATCTTGTTTACTAGTCACTTTAATAGTATACCGACACCTGCTCGGCCCAAAATTGATTACGGTTTAGTAAAAACTACGAAAACTCCAATTTATTACAGAATTCGTTATGTGCAGGTATTTATTTTATTTTATGATTAAATAGATAATCACGGTGTTTATTATTTAATGCCGCTATTTTACACGTCTTTTTATATGGGTGGTACGTTTAAAATTCTAAAATTGTTATTAACGACGCCAGTAAAATAATTTAGCACGTTGAAAAGTGCGAACGGTCAGGTTTTAATTGCAAAATTAATTATAGCTCGTACTGTTAGAATGTAAATTTTCAAATAAGTACGACGTTATAAGCAGAACAAATCAAATAGGAATTAGCAGGGCAACTTTTAGCTTGAGGGCAACGCGTCCTATCATAGAATGTAATTTATCGTCTCCTTTCCGTTTACTACTGCTTCTATATATTAAAAATTTGTTATTTTTATTAGATCATTGATTACTTTAGTAATTACCCTTACATTATGTATTATTAGCATGAAACTACACGAAGTAGATAATCATCGAAATATGTATTTAGGTATGTTTATTTCGTGATAAAATAATGAATCATTAACAACACATCAACGTTTAAATACGTAATAATTATGAATATAGGCCTATAAATGCCTATATATTAAAAAACTATGTTAATTTATTAAAAATATTGAATAATTGTAAAGAATGTGTATTTTTATTTAAATTTCATTTATTCAAGCTGTAGGTACACTATGCTATTTTAATAAAATATTAATTTGTATTATTGACTATTTTTTATATATTACTAAATTAATTTAAACTGTTTAAAGGATACGCACGATACCGATTATCAGAATTTTTTGAAAAGCGTCGTTTCTTATAAAACTCGACCTACTTATAGTTAGATTAACTGTTTTAGAGTTCCAACTCTATAGCTTTAAAAATACGACCGCTAAAGAACCCCAAACGTCGATTTTTTTTAGAGTCTTTCTGACTCTCCGAGTCTAACAAACTCTGCTTGCGAGGTTACAAAGTTTGCGCTTGCACACAGCGGGCCCCTAAATCAATGGTACCTCGCCCGAGTTGGCAAAGGTCGCGTTATCGCAACTAAATGTAATTTTTATACCGTCTCGAGCGGGGTGACAAAATTAAAAGAACCGACAGTACAAAAGCCGTAGAGAATCTATAAGAAAAACCACAATTTGAAGAATTCCGATTCGGATGGGGTATCAAATCATATTTTTTTGACCTTTAACTTTTTGCGCGACCTTCAAATAGAAGAGGCTTTACTGAGACCTTCTCTACCGAGACGGAGCGCTTTAACGAGACCTTTTGATCGATAGGTCACGTGACATACTTTGGTGACGGTTTATCATAGTTGATCTAAGTCGAAAATTTGAAAAAGTTTTCATGATTAACAGTAATTTTTCTACACTAAATAATAAGTCGATCGCCTTTTCATATTGATATTTTGTTACTATAATGCCAATTGTCAGATTCGAGAATTGAAGGCGAATTAGAACTAACCTAAAAAACCTACATACCTCCGAGGACTTTTACAAGATCGTTTCAGTCTCAGTTTTAATTTCAAATTTATGTGTAAACACAAAATCGATATCTAAAATCGAAACTGAAACTAAAACAGAACGTGAGCCCTTGTTGTGTGGCGCCCCCAAATCGCCCCTTACTCTTCAAGCTACCGAAATGAAATTCGGCGCAGTTGGTAAAGACGCAAAATGTCATATTTTGACATGACGTGTTTTTACTTCGCACTTCCGGTTTGGCCGAAAGTGACGCCAATTTTCGATTTTCAAATGGAACTCCCTGTGTATTATTACATTTTCGGAATTCTGGACGAATTCTGAATAGGTTAGCACAATTTTGGCGAGTTTTTAGAACAACTTAATATTTTGAGAACAAATTTTAAATTTTAATCTAGAGCTTAAACGACGCATTTTGTTACTGGGAGCTTTCAGATTTGTCGAAATAAGTTGTTTGCCAAAAAGTCGATTTTTTTTAAATTAGATAAATACAGTTTTTGATGACCAATCCAACGGTATCCTCGAACCCTAATCGAAATCTATTTACTATTCAACTGAAAAAAAACACATTAACTATTTTCGTAAGTATCATAATAAATAGTCTAAATATTGCTCGCCAAAATTATGCTAATCCATTCAGAATTCGCCCACGATTACAAAACTGCAATAATATACAAGGGGTTCTATTTGAAAATCGAAAATTGACGTCACTGCCGGCCAAGGTGGAAGTCAAAATATGGGATCGTGCGTCTTTATCAAATGTGCCGAGTTCCATTTCGGTAGCTTGAAAAACAAAGGGCAAAAGAGGGGTGCTAGTGATTTCGTTGACACCCGGTATATTTCTGTATTTTTTTTTAATTGTGTGATGGCAAAATACTATAAATTTTTGTATTTTTTTCTTTTTGCGACCGTATGTAAGTAGGTTTTATTTTTTTTAGTTGTTATAAATTCGTAGTATGACATTCTATGTGATTACTCGAAACAAGTGTCACTGTTTAATATTTAACATTATGTACTTATCTACATAAAATAAATGTTTTATGTAACATATTACAGAACTTAGAGCATGTCGCGTCGGTCGTTCTGAACATTCCTCGTATATGTGGCGTTAATAGGAATGATAGACATTTCTCAATGAAAGGCGTTTGAAAATGAAACAATCGCATACAAGTGAAAATAATAAACCGAGAAAAATGTTTCTTAAGTTGTATGTAACCGTTTAGAATAATCTAGAATTACATGTTACAGTAGGATAATGACAATTTGACAAAAAACTATTTTTTACTTTTAGTTATAAATATTTTAAAAAGTTTTTACTATTATTTTAATTGAACATCAGATAATTATTAGGTACAACACTTGTTTATATTATCATATTGAATAAAATGTTTAAAATATAATGTTGAAACATGTACAGATGGTACCTTGCACTTGAAAAAAATAACAAAAAATAGGTAGTTACCTACTAATTTTAAAAATCAATAAGGAACATAATAATTGTAGAAGTTGCAAGTTGACTAATTTTTATTACGATATTCTGATATTTAAGGTGTGCTACTGATAATTTAAAAATGAAAATATCAGTAGCACATGGGAATTTTAATATCTATCAAAAAGTCTTTATGTTAAATATGTTTATGTTTTGATTATAAGTTGTACGTTATCTATATACCATGTGTTGTATAGCAATAGATGAAATTAACCGTAGGTGAATTTATATTTTTATTTTTATTTTTTAGAGGTACTGGTTAGGCACACTAGGACTGTTCACAGCATTGATAAATAAGATTACATTAACCTTTAGACATATAGACATTAGCACTTCACTAAGCGCTTCGGTTATTCTAAGTAGTTCACTATCAAACACTTTTAATCACTATCGGAGAGTAGGATATCTTGTGGCGGCCGTGGTTTCAGCCGCATTGTTGTTGATTTGAGTCCTAGGTTATAATAAGCTGACGCTGGACAATTATGGAGGTTATGGAAAAACTTCTTAGCTGAGTTTTTTATAAAGTCTTCTACGCTTGGCATGTTTAGTTCGCAATGAAGTTGGGAATTTCGGATGTACCAGTCGGCATTCGTAGCAAGTCTTAAGACCTTATTTTGAAGCGTCTGTAGCTTTTTAATGTTTGTTTTACTTGTAGTTCCCCATACTACACAGGCATACATTATGACGGGTCTTATGATGCCTCGATACAACATTTTAGAACATTCTATTTTTAAACATATTCTTTTATTTAATATGGGATAAAACATTGCAATTCTCGCATAGCCTTCTTGTAGCTTTTTATTTACATGTAAGCTCCATGTGAGTCGTCTGTCTAAGTGCACCCCAAGATATTTGACGGCGTTGTGTGATGGGTTCCATGTTATTGGTTGATTATTTATAATTATAGGTTCGGGGTCTGATGGTCTTCGTAGGGTAAACATTTTAACCTGGCATTTTGTGGAGTTAATTACCATCTTAAGAGGTTATCCAGTGAGTCCTGGAGCATTGCAACGGCTGCGTTAATATCTTGATGTTGGGTAAGGACAACAGTATCATCTGCATACATTGAAATGGTGTTGTTTCCTGCATTGGGTATGTCGTACATGAATATATTGAATAATACGGGTCCCAAGACCGATCCTTGTGGCACTCCGACTGCAATAGGTTTTAATTGTGACAGTGTGGTGTTGATTTTAATACGAAAAGTTCGGTTTGTGAGGAATGAGTGTATTAGATTAGTTAAGTATTCGGGAAAGCCCAGAATTCTCATCTTGTATATTACGCCTTTCAACCATACCCTATCGAAAGCTTGGGCTATATCTAAGAATGCTGCCGTAGTGTGTTGTTTTTCTTCAAACCCTCTTATTATTGCTTCAGTTATTCTTAGGAGCTGACGTGTTGTAGAGTGGAAAGGTCTAAATCCAAACTGAAAGTTTGGCTATTTGAAAGTTAGCTATTTGGATCGTTCTTTTTCTTGCCGGGTTTCAAGAATATCAGTATTTTAGCTATTTTTCAGGTAGTTGGGAAGTAGCTGATACTAATGCAGATATTGAAGATTGTTGCTAAGTAGGTTAGTGCTTTTGGTGTTAAGTTTTTGAGCAAGATATTTGGAATTTCATCATGGCCTGGTGCTTTTTTATTTGGAAGTTTTTTGATGATTTTTCTAATTTCCAGTGGTGTGGTTGTGATTATGTTGTCATGATTTATAGTAGATACATGAGCGTCTACTGTGGTTTCTACTTTATTTGTGTGCTGTGTGTTATTTGCTGCAATATTTGTTGTGAAGACATTTTGTAGGTGTTCTGCCATCATTTCGCATTTTTCTCTATCGGTGCAGAAGTCTGTGTTGTTGTGCCTCAGTGGAGGTATTATATTTGGTTTACGGGTAATCTGTTTAGTTACTTTCCATAGTGAGAAATCTTGATTGTTTACGCGTGATATATATTGATTGTACTGACATATTCGATAGTTGTCTAGCTCCCATTTCACTTGATGCGTAAGTTTGTTCAGTTCGGTTTTAGGTGTTTGGTTTCGTGTGCGTTGTCATAGTCTTCTGTATGTGTTTTTTGTTTTAATAAGATCTTGGATGTATTTTGGTGATTTCGAGTGCGGATGTCTTACGTGTTTGTAGGTTGATTGCGTCGAGAATTGAACTGCATGCACCATCGTGTCTGTCAAGTGTTTTATAGTGTTGTCTACTATTTGCGTAGTGTATGGTAGATTCTGAGGTTTAATACGGGCATCCAAGTGTTCTTTGAATTTATTCCAGTTGATTACCCCTTTGATTAGTCTTGCGGGCGTTGCAATGTTTTCAGGTTGTTTTTCCAGCGGTATAATTACTGGCAGATGATCAGAGTCTAATTCCGTAAGTATCTGGTGAGTAAGTGGTAGGTGAATTTATAAAAATAGAACTATAGGCATTTACTGTTTGATTAAGTGGAAAACTAAAAGTGAAAATATTAAAAACCTAATACTTATATATAATTACCTATTATAATCAATTAAAAAAACTAAAAGCATTAAATTAAAGAAATTGAAGCCACTAAAAACAAAAATATCATAACTATTTCCGCTATTCGATAACCGTAAGAATTTGCACTATAACATGTACGGTTATTTTTGTTTCTTTTGGCCCCTGTTATCACGCTCTTCGATATTAACATCGACTCTCCTAACACCTTGTATATTCAGCTAAAAATTACCATCGGTAGGTATATAATGATATAATCGGCACTTATATCTATTGGTAGTTGACAGATATTGTTATGGAACGTTCTTTCTAAATAAAAGTACCTACGCTCGAAATGTTATAGTTACAACTTCTTTCATTTCTATTTAGAATATATAAATATTTGTATGTAAGGTAGATAAATAATTATCTTCAGGTAACAATTCGCTTCATATCTACTTACAACACAATTGTGCTAAAACTGATTTCCACGAGAAAAAGTGAAAAAGAAAAGTTAATCATGTAGAAACGCAAACGCCCTTTTTATTTGATGTTATTTTCAAGGTTTAAATATTGATACTTTATTGTACTGTTTCTTCCATAGTCTCCGTTTTCATTTAATTAACTAAATCTTTCATTAATTTACCTAATAATAGTAGGTGTATATATTTTTTAATAATATTAATTGTCAGTCACTTTTTAAACAATATTAGACACTTTTTGTTGAAAAAGGATGTTAAACGAAAGGGATTTCATTAATTTTTTTATAAATTAGTCGCCTACATCACAGTGATTAAATTCTCGACATTTCAGTAAAATTCTTTCTATTCAATTACATTGATTGTATTTACTATAACCTACGTCTATTGAAAGTTTCAAAAAAGACAAATTAAATTTAGGTAAACGTAAATCCATTTTTCTCAAGAACATTGCGTAGACGTATATTGTCATAAATTAACTATGCCTATTTGCTTAAGAACGTTCCATATATTCCAAAGTATAAACTAAATCAATTGGTGATAATACAATAGAAGTTAGGTAGCTATATAGTCCAATTTTTTGTGTTTTTGCGGTTGATGAATATCGCATCGAGAATGAGATTTAGAGACTTCGTAAATCTCACCTATTCGCTGAGAAAATTGAATCTAATCTTGTTTCGTTTCATCCTAGGTGTTGTCGGCCTGTCCCCTACCTATCCTATATTATTTTCTGAGCTTCCTTTTATGTTGTAGAGATTACTGCAGGCCATACAGCTCCCGCCCTTATAATACACAACCCTTAACGTATTTGCCTAATTCGCTTTTCCTCCTTATCTTAACAGTAAAATTTTATATTTATTACTTTCCTTTATTGTGACGCTGTACGTGCAAATTAAAATTATGACATTTACAAAGTTCTTTACTTCGCACGTTATAAAGCGTCTGTCTAAGTGTTGGTGAGAATATTTGCGTTGCGTTTATTGTCATCGAGTATAACATTCAAGTTAAAAGATTCTAATTCGAAAAACTGTTAAGTATCGGAAATTTTTAATGGAACCCTTTGACTTTTAAATCGATCACGTGCCGCGTATTAGTGAATACTCACGATCAGTAGATATATTGTTAACATTATGCATAAATTCAAATGCAATTTTGTAACATTTTACGGACCAAGTTTCGCAATCCACTACAAAATAGTCCATATCGACGAGCTTGTCATAACTCCAATTTTCATATCCAATTTCGAGATTTTCATCATTTAAGGTTATTTGAGTGTCGGTTCCTTTCTTTATTGATTCGCGATTCTAACAAAGTTGTTTAGGCAAGTATTTTACTTGAAAAACTGGTATACGGCGATCATAGTTTTCTATGAAATGGTAAAATTTATAGCACTGTTCCAATTTTAGAAGAGCTCATTCTACTTGATAAAATATATATAAAATGTAAAGAAACTCGAAAAAATAGAGGAAATTGCGCGCAAAACGTTATAAAACTTTACCAAACGCACTGAAATGACATTTATGGAGCATTAGCTCGGTATTTATATGGTTATTTATGTCATTAAACTTATTTAAGTAATTACACTAACATGTTCCACATAATCGTTTAAGTTTGTTCTGTTGAATTAATTCAGAATGAAAATAATAATAAGTTCTTTTATCATTAAATACGTAAGTTAAATCAATAGGGGTTGAAACACAATACCGTCTTCTCTTTGTAGAGAAGAAAATTACTTACGTGACAGGCTAATGACATGTCTCCTCCAAAATCTATTAATTATCACTATTTGTGGAGTCCTATGCATCGCTCACTCTGAGGGACAGTAATGAATAAGTTATTACCTTGTTATAAAGTTACTTATTGAACATGCTGCGTTATATTCTATATCTATTATATTAAAGATGACATTTGTATTATTTATTTTATAAAACGAAACTAACTTTTAATGTACGTTTAAGAAAATATTGAAACTTGAAACTTTCGACGTTTTATAAAAGAATTTTGAAAACAAATCGTTACATCAAAAATATATTATGTTTACAGAACTTGTTCCACCTATGTGTAATTGAAGGTGCCGTGGTAGTCTAGAGAGGTGGTCTTTTGAACTAGACCATTGGCTAAAATTGACTAGACCAAAGCCATTAACATAAACAAAAATATGTAATTGATCTTTCCGTTTTCTTTTTGAATAATTGAGGTTTTAATATTTCCAAGATTTCCCAGCTTTTTTGACCTTTACCGATTAATAACTGTATAAAAAAACTGATTTTATAAAAATTGAACTTAGGTACAAACTATTGTTACTACGTTGCCTGCAAGTGTGTTTTTTTTTATTAAATTTCGATAATACTGTTGTGAATAGTGCTTTATGTGAGATTTCGTTATACAAAATTCCATAAGTGTATAATAGGACAGTCTAGGTATTTATAATATTTTATTTAATTTTTCTATGCAAAAGTCTATGATCAATGGGCAGCGTTCCCGAGATCAGTAATAATAGTAACTGCAAGGAACTACCGTACAGGTATATGTCAATACGTAGGTAATCGTTTTAACCATGTAATTATATTAAAGAATTCGTTTCCCTTTGTTGATGGGAGGGTATCACACTCGTAAATGAATACTTATGTATCATTTTTTATCGATGGTAACGACTTTGAAAAGTTTCTTAACATTATAAATGATGTATTTTTTATAAGTATTTGATATTCTGCAATAAAAATTTATTTGTGTTGTACGATAACAAAAATAAGTTTTCACCTATTTCTTCATTTACAGAATCTTTATTGGTTTATCTAGGAGCTAATATCAATAAAAATTGAAACTTCCCGTTAGTAATCTCACAATTTTAATTTTTATAGACGTTTTATAGTTACCTACTGCGAGTCATCATAAAACGTCTATAAAAATTAAACGGTCTTCTATATACAACGTATTTCAGAATTTATGTGCTATTTTAGAATCACCTTGTATTAATGTTAAAATGCCATTTAATTATTTGCTAAATATTTATTTGAATATATACCTAGTAGTTAATTTCGAAAGTAAATAATTAATTACAGCCATCACGTAAACAATTTATTTACAACTTCAGTTATTTCCGAATTTAGACGAAATAAAACAAAGTTAAGATTTTCGTATCGCCACAAATTAGAACCCAACTAATTTTGGTTGTTTTTATACCCGCAAATAACGAAAAAGGAAACGACTTATAAAATCTCTTCCGTTGAAAAAAAAACGACTTGCATACTAAATGTGCTGATTGCTTCGTATTGCGGCACTTTATTATTCTTCTTCTAACTTTATTATTCTAGTCGTGAAAAATTTCGAAAATTTATTATCTGCTTGTAAGTTATCGAGGCACTGCTACGTTTATTTATCCTAACTTAATTGCAATTATCGACGAAATTTCACTTTAATACGTAGACGTAACCTAACTAAAATTTAAAAAAAAACTGAAAATTTATCGAAACGTGCGTTAAAAAGCTTTTTTAATTTAATATTATATTATACGAATCAGTTTTCAATATTCGTGTTGTAAAAATTAAATTAAATTATAAAATAATTATTTATAAGCCGATGTTTAACTAGATGTTATTCTGTCGCTTAATTTCAAGAATGATATAAAAAGATAAAAAAGGAAAAATATACACCTACATGCCTATAACGCCCATAATAAAAAGGGAAAGAGTAAATAAAACTTATACATTTATAGGTGTCCCATAGGATATTTAGAATGAAACACAAAACGAAACAATTTAACTTAGAATTAAGGCCATTATATGTATACCTACCTAATTTATATTGTGATACATAGGTAATACGTATATCAAAAATAGACTACAATACATGACTGAAAAATATTCCCAAATCTGTATTTACTTATGGAGCTTTAAAGCGTTATTTTAATAAGATAAAAGCTCACCGTTGTACATTTTAAAGAGGATCTTGGGAAATGATACTTCATGCATATCAAAGCAAATGATACTCAACCGAGCTTGTAAAGGATTTAAATACGTCGTTTTATCGTTAAGAACACGAAAGATAATTCAAATCGATTTATCGATGACTGTTTGTGAATATTTATTAATACTCGCTACGTTCATTCATTACGATCGAGAACATTAAAGTTACTAAATATTTTATAGAGCTTTTCTCTTTGAAACGACAACGGTGACGTATACCATTGCGCCTACTCGAACCTTCACCCACACCTAAATAACGATTAATGAACTGTTATCTCGTTTAATACCTATATCCCTGTAAATTATTAATTTTAGGGATTTTAGAATTTCCTTTGTCGGTTGTGAAACGATCCTCGTTTCATTTCATTACCTTAAACTTATTATAATAAATTAAGGGCAGTGTAATTTAACAATAAGAGCACTTGATGCTATTATTTAGTTCATATTTTAATACTCGTTTAATTTTAAAACCGTTTTCGAGGTAGGTACCTACCTAAGTTTGGTATTAATCAAATTTGCTTCTATATGTTCCTCTAAAGTTTGCATTAGAAATAGCCATTAATTAATAGCGCAATTAAGGTAATTGCCAAGTTACAAACGAATCATATAAGTTGAAATACAATTTACCGGCTCAATATCGTAAACTTCGATTTACACGTTGTACCCTGAGGTATCCAGACTTCATAATATGAACTTCATCAAATCCAGCCTTGATATAGTGAGAAATTAGCCAGAGGTTATTTACTACCCGGAAACCTGTAATAAGGATCTTCCAATTTTCCTCTGTTGGATTTTGTAGTTAACTTACGACGATAGGTTATCCGGATGATTACGAAAAATCTTAATTTACGCTTTTTTTATAATGCTCGATATAACATTAAACATTGGACGTATTTTTTTATTTTAATTAAAAATTAATTCGTTTTGTTTTTCTTACGTAACGAAAAATGTCTATTGAAAATTTAAATTAACAGCAATCTTTCTATATCTACATAAACGTACATGTAAAATTTGCACGCAAAATGTTTATTAAAAAAAATAATAAAAAAATGTAGCAATGTGGATGTTTTATTTTAAAAAATGGGTACTTAGGTACTTCTTAATTCTTCTCATTCAATTGTTTGCGATCTATATCGGTTATTCGTTTTATTAAAAGTTCTCCGTGTGTTTAACTGAAATAAAAATGTTCGTTATCTGCGAAAACGTTAAATATTATAACAAAAGCGAGTTTCTCAGTGTCGTTATATTTCAAAAACACAATAGTTAAAAAATAATAGAAACCAAATAACCGATCCACAAAGATAGTACGCTGGGGGTTATCGAGTTTGATAAAGTCTTTCACATAACGGTCAATTCTACTAACTTTAAGACCCTGGAGATATTTTTACACAATTAAATTGGCCGTACCCCCAACAAGATATTAAAGTACAGTAAAATTTATTTAAGTTTAATCAGAAATATATACTTATTATTAACTGTACACATCAATTAAATTTTGATACTCGCTTTATCATTGTTAGAAAGCAATTAAAATTTTAAATGTGACTTTTCTTTATTAACTAATAAGTAATTGTGTATTTAATTGCAGATAATAATTGAAAAATAACTGTATGACCAAAAACAAATACTTAATAATTATAATTATTAAATAGACAGGTAATAAAATGGATTTTTTTTAAGTGATTTAAAAAAACGCTTTTACTAAAGCTTTTATTACTACGCTTTTATTAAAGTATCAAAACTGGACACATTAAGTTTGTGCCCAAACACTGGCTTTGAAGTTTTCCGTATAAATTCGGCAACTATTTACTTTTACTTTCTGATTTATTAAGTATAATTGAAGGGCTCATTGCGAGAACGTGATAAACCAAACTTGTTCAAAAATGCGCTTTTCGCACGGCTGAACTCTTTAAGACCACGACAAGTCAAGTTTTATAAAATTATACCCGATTTATTTAAACTAGGGGAACGGTACTAGCACACTTTTAGCCTATAAATTTTTAAAAATATATTTTATACGTAACTTTCAAACTTTAAAGTTGAGTATTATAAACTTTCGTTAGTGTGGCTTATCATGTTCTTACAATAAGCCCTCCTTTAATTATGCAAGTTATACAATAGAGTAAATCATTCGTGTTAAAAGATTCATGTTAATTAATTAGCTATTTTATATAAGAATTTATCAATTTCAACTGTACAATTCGAATTGATCAACGTAAGTAAATATAAATAATCATAAAATAAATAGATAAAATTGAATGCGAAAAATTGAATTGAAAAGTTTGGATTATTCGGTTTGGATTAATATTAGAAGTCATAAATAAAAACTAAATAGAGGACATTAATGACTATCAGGAAAACTCTCATGTAGGTATATTAACCGAATATTTACCGTTTTTGAGATATTGACCATTGTCGGAATTTTGCGATGCTATCGACCTAGAGCCATTCATTATTTGTTTAGGCTTGGTTTCTTTGAAATGATTATTATTATTATTGTAATGTAATCATAATCGTTGGTATGTAAGTAATTGGTTAACACCAAATGAAACCGGTAATTGTATTGAAAGTTCCTAAAAATCAAAGTGGAATAGTGTAGGGTAAGTAGTAAACAATTACTCACATACCAATTATTATGTTTATATTACAATAATAATAATCATTTCAAAAAAAGAAAGCGTAACAAAGCGTCTCTGGGTCGGCAGTATCCCAAAATTCAGACAATTGTCAATACCTCGAAAACATATGACAAATATGTACATGGGAGTTTTCTGATAGGTATTGATGTCCTCTATTTAGTTTTTTATTTCTGACGTCTACCGTTGGGCCATCTTGTGTGTGTGCATATATATATATATATATATATATATATATATATATATATATATATATATATATATCGGAATATACTTTTTCGTTTTCTTATAAACCCGTATATAAAATAATAAAAATGTGTAAGTACTTATGTATTTTCAAACATTTTAACAAAGACAAGCTTGTGAACATTTAGGGGAAGTCCGGACAAAGTGAATAGCCTGGGAAAAGCGATAATTTCGTTTTTCTTAGGGTTGCGTTAAAATCTCGCCTCGTGTCTATGATAGGTGAATGCGTCTGGGAACGAGCAATCGGGGAATTAGGGTTGTTGCTCGATAAGTTGTTATTGTGCGTGCTAGTCGTCGATTAATATTTTTCTGGCTAATCACAAAAATATTTTTAAGATACACAGCTCATATATTTTCTTTTAAACAAAACGTAGGTAATTATTTTGTATTTTAAGCAGTAAATAAACATGTGTTTCATCTGTATATTACATACAATAGTAGTTGACTTTACACGTGTTTCTACATAATAACCTAAAAAAAAATTATAACACCACTAGATCTTAGTAAGTCCATATTATATTGGGTCTATGCATAATTCTGTAGCGAAAATTGAGTAAATTTCAAACGAAAAATATTAAGCAAAAAAAGCGATTTTAATCAACTAAATATGTTCCATTCTGTTCAATGACTTTCTGCCATCTCTCCACGAGCTTCATTATCCCTCTTTCATAGAAGTCCTGAGATTTTTGGGCAAAGAAGTCATCCAAGTGGTTTTTGAGGACGTTCAGGGAACTGAAGGTTTTGTTATTCAAATTGTTCTGTAGCGCCCGGAACAAGTGAAAGTCTGAAGGTGCAAGGTCCGGACTATACGGTGGGTGCACCAAAACATCCCACCCAAGCCGCAATAACTTTTGCCGAGTCACCAGAGAAACGTGTGGCCTAGCGTTGTCCTGGTGGAACACAATGCCCTTTCTGTTCGCCAATTCGGGCCGCTTCTGATCGATTGCTTGCTTTAATTTAGCCAGTTATGAGCAGTACTTGGTGGAATCAATCGTTTTGTTGGGTGGCAGCAGCTCATAACAGACGATTCCTTTATAATCCCACCAGATACTGAGCATGACCTTCTTAGGGTGCAATCCTGCCTTTGCGACCGTTTGAGGAGCCTCTCCGCGCTTCGACCATGATCTTTTTCGACTGATATTGTTGTAGACAATCCACTTTTCATCGCCAGTGATCATCTGCTTTAAAAATGGTTCGTTTTGATGGCGTTTGAGCAGCGAATCGCAAGCTGAAATTCGATCCATTAAATTCTTTTCGCTCAGTTCGTGCGGCACCCAAACATCAAGCTTTTTTACCATCTCAAGTTTCTGTAAATGCCTCGAAACAGTTGATTGGTCAATGTTGAGGTTATGTCCGATCTCTGTAGTCGTCAAATGCCGGTCGGAGTCGATTAAAGTCTTGATTTGATCGACATCAGTAGTGACTGGCCGGCCAGAGCGAGGAGCATCTTCAAGATCAAAATCTCCGCGACGAAATTTTGCAAACCACTTCCGACACACACTTTCGCTTACGGCATTCTCTCCGTACACGGCGCATATCTTTTTGTGGGTTCGCGACGCGTTTTTGCCTTTTCGGAAATAAAAAAGCGAAATGCACCGAAAATACGCATTTTTTCCTTCCATGTTCAAACTATAATTAAACTTCGTAAACGTCACGGATCTCGATGAATACTTTCTTAAAATGTCGGCACAAATTTCAGCTTTCACTTAATGTACGACACTTCATACGTTTGACACATGTGAGAGCGGAAAAACAACTGCGAACGACATCTGTCGGAATTTCGCTACGGAATTATGCATAGACCCAATAGTTAACATATTCATTAACTTAAAAAAGTATTTTTTGTAGTTTAGCTCTTTTTATTTCGGGACAACAATTTTGATACTTGACCTTAATTACTATAAATTTTTCATCCTTCAGCAGGTATTTTTTATGTAGGTAGGTACCTACGTACTTTATCTCAAGTTATTATACAATTTCACATAAAAAATAATAATTTCATAATTTTAAAAGTTACTTTTTGAAAATATTTTGCCATATATGTACTATATATAAACTGTAAAATGGTAATATTTCTCTATAATAAAATGTTCACTTTACCCGGGCAAAGCGACTAAAATGTACCATTTACTATTTTCGTTTATAAAACTTATAAAAGATTATATTTGAGTAATTTACTTTAAGTATAGTTTAAATAACACATGTAGGTACATGAACAAAATTATGTTATCAAAACATTTTATTCTACTGTTTAATTGTTGTTAAGACTTAAGGCATCCACTTTGCCCGGACTTCCCTATATGTGAAAATAAAAACCAATAAAATTAAAATTATAAGAATTAAATTAGGTATGTAATAAAAACTTTACAGCGCTTCGAGAAACGAATATAATTTCTGAAACTGGAAGAATTGTAGGTAGGTACCTATATGTAAATAAAATACTCCGCCTTCACAAATTTTCACACTCGAAGCTGTACACTTCTAGCATATTCATTCTGGGTATTGATATGCAAATAAGCAAGTTTGCGCGATAACGATCAAGAGAAGAAACCTCTTTTTATTGAATTAGGGAGATTCAGACGTCCTCGAGGAACTTTGTTTTACAAAAGGCTCAGTGTCGAGAAGTGGCGATTACATGAACATACATACGCCGTGCGACTTTTAAAACAAATAACGCGAAAGTCTTCAAAAATCTAAGAACAATATACCGTTAATGCATATACCGTAAATACTTGTATTTTACGTGTTATGTGCTTTACATTAAATGTAAAGTAGATATTTTAAAATAACATTTAAAAATATACACTCTAAAAAAAGTTTGTTTAAACGAATCATTACCTATAATATTATTTAATTGGAATATACGATATTTTCATATATACCTATTACACATTGTATTTTTATTTTAAAATGAAGTAGATTTAATTAGAATAAATACACTTTATACATAAACGAAACATGTGAAATCTATATGATCTAAACAAATGAAATTCACTACTTAAAATTTGTTTCAATTAATTCTTACAATTTTTCCAAAAGAAACATTTTTTACACCATGACTGCGACCAGAATCATAAGAGAAGCGAGTAGTTGGTATTATATATTTGAAACAAAAATGGAAATTGCTATTTAATCAAAAACCAGACCAGAATCATAAGAGAAGCGAGTAGTTGGTATTATATATTTGAAACAAAAATGGAAATTGCTATTTAATCAAAAGAAATGTACCTTTTCATTTTGTAATTGTTTTAAATATATAGGACAAAATTTATTTATTCAAATTAAGTATTAAAAAGAATTATTTAAACCGGACATTACAAATTCATATTTTTAGGATAAGCGTTAAATGTACGGTAAATCAAAATAAAGTTCTTGCTTACATTCGCTTTGAACAATATACAGGGTGCCCGTTTTTCGAGTAAATGCATGGGGATCTCGGTTACCTTAAGAGATACGAAGTCGGTTAAATCAGAGCAAAGTTTCGCATTTTTGTGCCAATTAATAACGTTGAAAAACATTTTCCCTGCTATTTTTAATTTAAAAAAAATTTATTATCGCAAAAAACCGAAAATGATTTTCCTTCTTTTTTTTATAGGAAAGCCAGTCGAGTTAGCCATTTCTAACCAAAACATTATTGAGACACTTTATGACGAGGAATTTAAAAATAATATTACATTTACTCTAGCACTTAGAAAAAACATGCAGCGACAGTCAACTTTTGTTTTTCTTATGAACGTCATATTAGGTTTATTTTCGTTTGAACGCAGATTTTTTCTGATTCCAAAAATGTATAACACTTAATGTTTTAATAATCAATTTATCGGAATATTTTGGCTTTTACGATTTTTTCTAGGATTGCCATGAAAACAAAAGAACATCGCGTACGTTTCAATTGGTATTTTGGTATTTTATTTTCATTTAATTGCGTTAAAATTTAAAAAAAAACTATTTGAGAACAAACAGATTGTCAAATGTCAGGCATTTTTTAATATTATGTAAATCTAAATATAAAGAAACTATAACGTGTTAGTTTACTTGACTATTACAACAACTTTGTGTATTGAAGCTACACTCGCATTACGTTTACTTTACTTGTAATTTTTATTTTTAATATATCGTTATTTTAAAATAATTTCAAAACATTATTAGGTAAGTAAGTATCGGAAACATTAGTAAAGTGTAGGTATAAATACTTGTATTTTATATTTCTAAATTAGTAATAGGTGGGTACCTATCCAATACTTATGTATTTTAATTCATGTAAATTTTATGTAAAGTGTGAATGACTGATATCTAATAATTAAATATCGTAAATAATGTCTATATAATAGATAATATGAAAACACTTATATTTAATTTTATTTTTTCGTAAACTCGTGTATCTAAATGTTAAATAATTCACTGATTATTTCAACCTAAAATAGCATATATACATATGCTATTTTATATGTATATGTATTTAAAAATAGGCGCTTAAATTATTACAAAAATTAATATTAACATTTTATCGTCGTAGAAAATTAAATTTACCTAATATTAAAATAGTTCCAAAGCACGCAATATATTAAAAAAGTTTTTATGAGGCATTCCTAAAAGGGTTAAAATGCAAAGTATGTCGATTGATATACCAACGAGACATGTATATCTGATTCTTCTTACGTAGGCTGTGATAACATTTTACACAGTCGAGATTTAAATTTAGGTACCTACGACATTTAAAATTTTAATAAAATCTCGATTATAATACTTCGTGTTGTTGAACTATGATTTTAATATGAATTATATAGCACGCTTCGAATTCAGCAAGATTCGAAAAAAACGGGGCTATTTTCTGATTGTAGTGTATTCTGATTTAGAATAGGCAAGAGAAAAGCCATTAGACTTCTGCACTGATTAAAACCTTCTAGGTAATTTTTCTTTTTATAGCTAAAACCCGACGAATTCCTTAGCTTTTATGTCTTTTGTGGTGCCAATAAACATAAAATAACGGAGTTATAATTTTTATTACGCAAGAATTTGAAGGAAAACGTTTTGCTTTTAATTTGAAATTCGTAGTTGAATTAGGGGAGTAAAAACACTTTTTACAATTCTTCAATCTCGTTTGTAAGACACTTATCGATAAACACATTCACTTGATAAATTGTAAAAAAAAGATTAACGAGAATTTTTGAGTTAATAATTTACTTGTTTAGCAGGTTAGTAGGCAATAAAGTTAATGTTTAGGGTAAATACCTGGGTATTATATTGTAATTTTATTGTATCTACTTTGAAGACGACAAATTTAATTCCGATAAAAAGTGAAAATGGATTTTCATTATTTGTCAGTTAGGTACTAATAACCTGTAATTAATTTTGTTCTTTAAAAGGAAACAAATACCAAATATGACCAAATACAAATAGTAGACATTTCACTTAAAAGTTTTTAAATATGTAGAAGGTATATACGATTCTAATTTAGATTAAGATTAAAGTTACAGCAAACATTAAGGTTGGTTATCTTCACTTAAGAAATAATGTTAGATTCCTATCGCAGACATTTTCATAATTAAATATCGTAGAAGTAGCTTTCACTTAAATTAAAGTTGGTACAGTTACGCAGTAGGTACCTACCATTAAGTTCAAGTTCTTAAAACTTTATCTTTCAGATAGGTACGTAAATATGATAACAACTCGAATAACGTTCGTCGTATTTAAATAAATATTTCTATACGCACATAATAAACTCGCTTATGCACAACGTAGAAAAAAGAGAAAGGATTTTGAATTAAAAATTTATTTTTTTTTCGCAACAGAATAATTCTAAAAGTTAAAAAAAAAGTTTCCCCACTATAAAATTCTCACTTTTAGTTTTATTGTATAGCTAAATCGGCAATAAAATTAATGAAATGGCAAATGACGTTGCAATTCCAGACATTTTCGTGGTGTGCTATTCAATGATTCAAAGAAAAAAAGTAGATACCTAAAAAATTTTCGATTAACTACATACTAATAAAAGCTTTAAATTAATTATGCATTATTTTTTTATAATAGCATCGATTAGTTTCGTTCTACTTTTTTGTAGATACCTAAGTGAAACGACATTCTAAATGTTACTTTTGACGAAACTTATGTGTGTGTACAGGCGGGTGCAAAATCAATGCCATAAATCGTAAGCATTGAACTGGCAATACACAGCACAATGAACAACAAATCACTCACGACAATTGAATCGAATTGCCAATGCAAAGTTGAACTTTAAATATTTTGATCATAATTCGTGCGTTGTGGCATGTGTGTCCGCGCAATGCTCGCGATCAGCGCGACATTAATTTTGCACCCGATTGTACTTGGTAAAATATTATAGATAGGTATACTTTATTTTACACTTTAAATTCCATTATAAAATCTCAAAAATAGGTGAGCATCACCCGGATGCTCAACTTTCATGTCTATCAATCCCATTTTTACATCTGTCAAACTATCTACTGAATAAATTTAAAAAAAACATCTTGAACGAACTAAAAGTATGACACCTACTTTTTACTGAGGTTTTAGAAGGTAGTACCGAGTACATTACTCGGTAATAAAAGTAGCAAAACATTCATACAATGGGAATACGACATCTATTGGAAATATAATAAAAAAAACATTAGATTGTTAAAAATGCCAATACCTATATATAAAATTTGACTTAAGTGTCAGGTGTACCTATGTATGTATGTTTAACAATAATCCGCAGTTTAAACTATAGATTTTTTTATATTAGTTGCTATGGAAATGAACTTAAATGAAACTTATGAAGCTTATAAATGACACTTAAGATTAATGGAAATCAAATTTAAGTTTAAGTTTAAACTGACATTTTACGATCAGCTCTAAATCACGTTTTTACACTGTATAAATGATGTTTTATTTATTGTTTCTAAAATAATCACACAATTTCAGGATGATCATGAAAACTAAAATAAAATATTTTTTTATTACTTTAAAATTATTATCATCCAGTACTCTCAATGATACGTGTTAGTAACGTGTTTTAGTAAAAAAACCATTTTTCTATTTATGATAATAACCGAGTAATTCGTGATTTCGTTTGACATGGGGTACAACGGACTCTTAAAATATTAATGTTAGTTGTCTTTAATAAGAATTTAAAGTTTTAAACGAACCAAGTTCACGTTTTTGTGACATCATGAAGGCGAAATACATTAAATTGCAATTTTTGGTGTTGTCACACTGCTATATTGATATTAATTATTAGTCACTACAAGCTACAAGTACAAAAATATTACTACACCTAAATGACGACGTCAGTGACTAAATTCTCTTATATTATGCAATCTGAAATTTTATCAACGTTAAAAATTATTTTTATCGCCTAAATATTTAACAATTTGCCTTCTATTTCGTTGTTTTTAACTACAGCACGTGCTCGCAAATTCACTTGTTTGAAGAGTTTTTTACCGTGTAAGAAATTTACTAAATTTTACTCAATTTAAACTTGCAATTTGCGTTGCCGCAATAATTAATAAAACTTTAAATCCGCATAATGTTACTCATTTATTTATTAAATTAAAAACATTCCCTATCTATACTGTATTAAAACAGAAGTTTATTCTCAGATTGTTGTTTTAAATATTTTCATTAATTTTCTAACTTTGTTCTTACATATCTACTTAAAAAAAATTAAAAGCAATCCGGCATTTCATTTGGGTTTGGTTTTCTACTATATTACAAATTTAAAATTGTTCCTAGACCTCGCTCCTATTTGTGTTATCCAAGCTTAAAAAACCTAATCTCTATTTAGAGCAGTCTTAAAAACAGAAACTCATAATTGAGAAACTCACAATTGATCACAAACGTACTAAATTATCGCTATTTTTCAACAAAAACATTAATCAAATTTTAAAAAGCCTTATAAAATACATTTTATCGAAAATAATTTAGGTAAAAACTAAAAATATAGGTACGTTTACCTCTTTTTTGATTACTAGGTACCTACTGTAATTACATAAAGTTAATGTAACATAATTAATACAACAACAATTGTAAGACCAATATATTCTTACATTTTTTACGCAGAATACAATTTTTATTGAACAAGCAATTTTCTAACGTAGATTTTTTATTAAAAAACAGAAAATCACATCTGCGAAGCTTTATCGTAAAGTTAATGTATTTTCTTATAAATGTGTAAACCTCAATTTGAATGTAAAATAAATTTATCTATCTGTTTTCTTTATCTTTTGCCTATCATTATTTTTCGCAGTCATGTGTTTGACATATGAAATCATTCACAATTGCTTTAAATTACATTCGGAACGTTTGTGAGGTTGTATTGGATCGGATTTGAATTTAATAAAAAATACGTAAAGGAAATTTCTTTTAAAGAAAATATTAACAAGCAACATTCACCACAATATATATTTTGTATTGATAATAATCTTAAAACGTCCCTTAACGCACAGTTTACGAGTACACGAATTATAGATATTTTTATATGTCGCGTTCCACATTCAAATACCGAGTTCTTTATAAAAGCTAATATTGGTTGCATAAAATATATTATAATATACCTAATAGGTATACCTACTTATCAAATACAAATAAATATTCAGGGCTGGATATAATTTACATCGAATATTCAAAGAGTTAACGTTCATTGAATTTCTGGTGAAATCGAAATTTTTAATCAAATAATTAAATAAATACATTCTTAAAGTTAGTTAAATAAAATTGAAAATATAGCTTGCAAAATTCAGTCGGGAGGTAACTGGATCTGTTAATAATTTTTTTTTTATTTGATAAGCTTATCACGTATCGGCAATTCCTTTTCCAATATATCTGTTGTTGGTTTTTTCTTCGTAGCAAACGACAATGGATGATAGCCTGCTTTATACGAAACGTGCATTTATATGCTTAATATTACATTCTTTTGAAAAAATATACTACTTGAAGTAAATAATAAATAAGCACTACTTTAAATAGGTTCTACCACTTCACTCTTTAGAATTCAGAAAATTTATCATTTCGAAAAAATGAATGTAAGGCACTTGAAGGTAGGTACTTGAAAGGCCCAATCAAACGAGAACATTCTGAATATTTTACGTTAATAAAATAAATTTTAATTTTTTATTAATACCAAATAATCCACATCTTCCTTTAATACAATTTTAAACATATAAGTATCCTATGTTAATTAATTAGTAGCCGATTACATGCGATATGATAAAACATCAGTCAAATAATAGTTCGACTTTTTGATTTTTATCTCGGCTTTTATATTCCAATGTTTTTCGTGGTGCAAAATTGCGAATCCACGATCGTAAAATTTTATTATCGAAATAAAGGTAAAATTATGCTATTCCAGAATGAGCGTAAAGGATAAAAAGAAGTAATTGCCTTGAGTGTTTTAATTATGTGTTAATTTCGAGTTTACAAAGCTTTATGACGACGAATTAAGTACGTTTTATTTGCTTTTAACCATTAGTTGTTTAGATCTAATTGCGTTAGAAAATTAATTTAAAATTATTTTTAACTACAAATAATATTTAAATATCTGACTAATATTTAAATGGCCGATTTAATTTTTGGAAAAATTCGGCAGTGAATTTCTTTTTAAGATAAAGAATGAAATCCGTTGTTTGCGAGACAATCCCCGTTTTAGTACTTTTCCCAAATGTATTGTCAATATCTAAAATGTCATAGTGCAGTAGTAGGAATTGTTCTTTTTATGACTAAAGCGTTATAGGTTTTTAACATCCACAATTTAACATATTTTGACTCGATAAAAAGCATCGTGTCGGTCGTAATCTGTTTGTTTGCCGAATTAATTATTTTTATATAGTTAGCACTTTAACCGAAACATTATTTTGTTCTTTAGTACAGGCAATTTAATTGTATAAGTATTTCGACTAAATAAATCGTTTGTTGATAATAAAAGTGACGTAAATGGTAATATCGATTAAATATAAACGATGGCTATAAAATACCCAATTAGAAATTTTATGTTTGCACTATATAAAAATGTCGATATAACATTATAATTACCACATCACAAGTCAGATAAATAATGAAGCAAAACAAAAATAACGCGACAACATTAAATTCAGTATTTACGAAGAAATAAGTGATTATTAATGAAATTACCGAATCTTAAAAAAATTTATTTAAATAAATGATTATTTTATTCGGGAAAATAAAGAATTTAATATTTGGAGTCGTTTTTGTTTTGTAAAATTATGCTGTTCTACTATTTGTGTAATTAAAAAAAATTGATTTAGATTCTCTGATTCGATTTGGAGTTATACTGTATACTATATAGTATATAGACTCGCCGATGCATAAACAACGTCCACTAAAGTTGTAAATATTTGTATAGTATTGTTATAAGTTTATATATATGTAAATTGGCATGTAAGGTAATTTTTAGAGAAACTTACGATAAATGTTTAAAGCTAAAAGCTAGTATTTTGTTTTTATTTCTTCTCCTATAACTTGTTCAAAGAATACGATTTAGTTATTATATTATTAATATACCTATTAGAATTAAGTCGGCTATAGTTTTTGTATTTAATTTAAATTTATGATTCACTATCAGTTTTTAAATAATTAAGTTACATAAAGAACAAGTCCATAATTTTATTTGAAATGTAAGACTAGCAATAAAATTCAGGTTAAACATTCAACTAATTCTAAGTAAGTTCACTTGTATAGTTCATTATATTTGATGGAACCTAGTAACAATATGTGACAATCTTGCGACCGTCCATGCAATTCTGTTATAATCTACAGCAATCTCGTGGCAGTTTGAGCATTACAAGGATACGACAATATTTTGTTTAAAATGTTAAACAGTACCTAACCAACTCGTCAGATTACAATCTGTCCACAGTCTTACAAGTACCTATATCCTTCAAGGTTTAGTATATTATCATGCTAATTTTGAAACTCGTGTACTAAGTATAATCCATTTTTGACATTTTCTTTATAATGAATTTTTATATTTTCTTGCTTTTATTACTCCTTCATGAAACACATTTGTTTGTGAATGCCCATATAGGGTGAGTTCATACAGTAGCACCCCCACCCATCTCATTAATATTCACATTAGAAAAATATTTTCTTAAAAAAAAATGTTCAGAACGATATGTTGTATATTATTGTACATTTGTTTTATTTCTTGTCCTAATGAGATTTGAGCAGTAATATGCAACTTTTTATTTTTAAATGACACCTCGTATATTTTTTACTACAAGGTGTTTGTCTAGTTTTCAACGTTGCCCGTTGCCAAAGAAACGGAAAAACAAAATAATTTTGATATAAACAGTTTGTTTTTTGTTTTTGTTTGTGTTGTAAAACGTGACACAATAAAACATTGTCTCTTGGCGGAACCTTTTTCCGTATATAAATGAGCAACCCTTAGTTGCATGATCGTCCGAACAGTGTTATAAAAATATTGTGTGGTTAGATGACAAAATTACACTGTTAAACACGATCAAAGTTAATAATTGTCCGATTTGGCGATGTCATCCAGTAGCCATGAAACAAAACATTCAAAAAATTTGATTATTACCTACGTTTACCTACGTTTTTATACGTAATTGTCACATTTCGTTTATGTGCGAATACTGAAATAATAGTGCATTTACAATGACTAACGTTTGTTTATCGAAAAATGATTTGGTAAACACGATTTCAGTAATTTTAATCGTATTTAACAGTGTAATTTTGTCATCTAAAGTAAGATAATTCTTTCAAAAAAAATTTTTTGTCAAGAAAATATTTTTTTAATTTAAATATTCAACGACCTAATTGGGGAATGCTACTATCTTAACTCGCCCTGTATACATAATAATTTATTATACAGTATATTATGAAATATACCATAAGGTAGATATTAATAATTTAATTAAAATTTAAATTAAATTAAAAATAGGGCTCTTTACATAGGTACCTATCCCTATGTAATATTTTACATTAATGTAAGGTACAAAAGGTGCGGCCGTAAATTGTAATTTAAAGGTTATTTACACGTAAATTTGCAGTTTTGATATTACAAATAACGTATACTACACCTCACTATTACGTACAAAATTTTCTGGCACTGCGCCCAGCCAGTCGTGTCAGCTACAGTACTGAAATTTTAAAGTTAAAGTAATTGCGCTTAGATACGTATTGGGAATGTAGATGCACCACGCGCAAAATTAATGGCGTTGCGACGTCTTGACCTGAATAAGTGAATTTTATCCAATAACCTAAGGCTGTATCTAATCTTTTCCACCCCAATATAGCGTATCATATATTACCTACATATCAAAATGTAATATTTTTGTAAAGATTTAACAACGTGTCTCGTTGTTGATGCCATCGCCATTGAATATGATAGGAAAACAATGGTTATTTTTTTTAACATTTAATATTTAATAAATATCGAAAACAAGAAAAAAAAACAATAAACGCGCATATTATAACCAAAATACAAACGAAACGTTTGCCTACCTTCCGGTTTTATAAATTGCAGTTTCCCTCTGAAATAAATTATGTTTAGATTACTTAAAATCGATTCGGCATTTTCATTGTCAAAAATTCCTTTTGTTACGAATACATTTTAATTAAAAATGTTTTTCAAAATTGGAGACCTAAAGGCAATTTAATTTGATATTTGCCAAAATTGACGTTCTATAAACTCATTATTTCCTGGTCTTTGTGTAACCAAACAAAATTAATTGAATCGGTAATTTAATATAGCCATTCGCATATTTACCCATAGTGCAGTTTCACATAAGGAATGTTTATATACGACCATTAATCGTAATTTTACACGAAATGAGCAATAGGCAGCCGATCCTGAATTCATTATAAATTCCATTGTCCACCATAAACGTTTTACTATACAACCCTCCTCCGAAATTTTGTGATCGGCACTTAACCTAATTTGTAGTGGCGTAACCTTATTAAAACTACGGTTGACTTGAAACTAAATTTAACTGTACCCCCATATTGCTAATCTCTCATTAAAACTTACACCCCTTGTATATTTACGTTAACGTATTAACTAATGCAAACCTTTTTTTATCCGTTTTACTAGAAATAGATATATTTTTCGTACCCATTTAAAGTTTTATATAATCGCGAAACTATTGAACCGGACATGTAAATCCTTTTGTATTTATAAATTCAAAATACCTACAGTAAAACTCCCATGTCGTATTATAAACTTTTAGATATTTAATTTTTTTCTACTCTTATAATTTGTAAATATAATCAAACTCGGTTATAACGAGATTGACGGGACTACCACTTTTTGCTCGTTATAACCGATACTTGTAAACGAGAATGAAAAATTGCAGCTGAAAAAATTTATTTACATATTATGCAATATAAGCGCATTTTTTTATTAATTGTAAGTTTTAAGAAACGAGGTCGCTGCATGCTATTTTAGTGGATTGTTTGTTTATGTCGCGGAAATTGATGCCAGGCATAAAAATTTCAGGATTGTTACAGTTATGTGGGCGAGCATAATTTATAGTCGTTAATCTCGAGTGTCACGCGTCTCGCATTGAGTGAATACAATTTCAAACGTAAGCACGTAAAATGCTACTAATATCCAGGATATCGTCAAATCCGAGTCCCGTTATAAGCGAGTTCGATTGTACATAATTTACTTTGACACTTGATCTGTCTAAATCATCTACTTGTTTCATTGACAAGGTTAATTTCGTAATTAGTTCACTTAATTATTTTGTAAAAATATCATAGTTTTCTTCTTAAATAATAACTACAAAATAATTGAACAGTCTTAGTTTAATTATTAAAGAATATACAGGTACTCGTAAATACGGCAAATACGAAAACCAACGTTGTTTTCTAACACATTTGAACCTCTATAATATTTAATGTAAGAGTTTCGGCTAAACGTGTTAATTTGAACACGATCTCCTTTATTTTATGATGGGCGTATTTTTATTAGACGCTTAGGTACACACTTGCGGATCAAACTAAATTAAAAAAGTTAATTTAATAGGTACGCCGTTATTATTTTATTTTAAATTGCATAACCGGTTAATGATGAAATAATTGAAAAAATATATTATAGGTACCTTCTTAGGTAGGGTACTTTTTAAATTTTAGATGAACAAAAATTATACGTGATATACGAGTTTTCAAATTACCTCATTCGGACTTATTAATTAATTTATTTTTGAAACAAAAAAAAATGTACGATTATATCGGTGGTTTTCAAAAGTTACAGGCAGTCGTCGATAAGGCGTAATCGCAAAGTTTTTTGTTTGAAAGAATGTTGAAAGAAATATGTAGGTATATTTCTTTTCGTAAGCAATTTTCGCCGGACAACATTATGTTTTTGTCTAGATAGTTGTAAACAAAGAGGATAAAACAATGTAATCAAACTTAAGTGCTGGCAACTTGTTTATCTAGGTACTTTCAATTTTTTTTTGTTTTAGAATGTACAACCTACGTTTTCTATCTTCTAATGGTAAAATGGTTAAAAAACTTTTTTGCAAAATCCAGACACCATTAAACAAAAGTTAAGGGGATAGTAGACGCTCTAAAATGAAGTTTATGTTTTATAGTTACTTATGACGTGTGATCATAAAACGTCTATAAAAATTAAAATTGTGAGATTACTAAAGAGAAGTTTCAATTTTTATCGATATTATCACGTAGATAAACCAATACAGATTTTATAAATGTAAAAATATGTTATAAATTCCCCATAGATTTTGCGAAAATATCTAAAAACTTATCTTTGTTATCGTACAAGATCAATACATTTTTATTATAGAATATCAAATAATTATAAAAAATACATCATTTACAACGTCGAGAAACTTTTCAAAATTGTTACCAAAGATAAAAAAAAACGATATATAAGTATTCATTTTCGAGCGTCTACTATCCCCTTAATGTGAATTAGATATTAGGTTGTTTTCAGAATATCTATCACTACTTATTGTAAAATTCTACAAAAAGTAGTACAGTTAACTTAATTAATTTAATATTATTTTACATATTATGTTAATTAACATTAAAATAAATAACTTATAAGATATTTTCTATGCAGTTGGGACAGATCTGTAAAGGATTTATGGCTAACTACCTCTTTCAATATATCAACTGTCATCGAACTCTCGGTTACCGTTTGTTAGTGAAGTAGATACTTAAATTTTAAACCATCCTTCGACTTTCTCATGTCTCGTTAAATAAACGATATCCTCAATTTATTTCAGCAAAGATTTTAGATTTTATTGTAGTTAATGCGCGTTATTTCCCAAGTTACTCGACAACAGAAAATTGTTTATTATCTGCATATTTTAATTTAATAAACGCCCGATTTTGATTAGTTTTACATACGTGTGTGTCGTTAATTCCGAATAAATATTTATTAGTTATATGATGAAAGGTAAGTAGGGCTTGTTGGCTATAAAATTTTAGTACGAAGCTCGAATGCACTTGACTTATTGCGCATCTATAAATAAAAATGAAGGGATAATAATATATTATTTAAATATCACCATCTATATGTAATGTAGCGTAAATTTTGAAATTAAAACAGGATAGAATTCGTGAAATCGTCAGAAGAAACTGGATAAAACAACTTGTAATTAATTAAATGCCTATAAAATAAAATTGCAATTATAATAAAATTAATGTAACGATATTAAATTTTAAATCAATAGCCGGACTTAAACGGAACAAGTTGCTAACGATTAATCTTAATGATAACAGATGAGAAAGGTTTATGTATATTCAAAAAATTGGTAATAAAAGGTTAAAAAAAAGATAAAATTGTTAAACAAGGCGTAAAAAGTGTTTTGAAGTTCTTGCAGTAGTATCGAAATAGAAAGTTCTTATAAAACAAGTTTCGATTTATACTTTCTAAATCTTAAGATTTCTTTGAGAAATGAAATAGATCGAGCCAGGAACGTCATCGGTAATATAATTCTGTATAGTCACATTTTAAACCAATTATAAAAAATTAAGTGGTCAAGACCACTTGCGATTATAAAAGTTAAAGATTTGTCGAAATGATGCATATTTTTACATTGGCGTGTAGCAATTTCCAAAAGAAATTATCATGGAAAGAGTGATTGTTTAATTTAAAAGTTGTAGCTCTGTAGTTGTAGTTGTAGGTGCCTAATTGTTTAGTGCGGCCGTAATCAAATGGTTTATCAATCGAACTCGAATTTTTTACATTCTCAGAAAAAAATCCGGGGAAACTTTAATTCGGATCGGTTATTTCAAGAATTGCCGTTGACCTGGCCGTTCGGTTTCAGCAAAATAAAATATCAGATACATCTACAGACTATGAAGAATGTGAGGTTTATTCCGACAAAGACGATATCAAAATGTTTTCGGTAGCTGTCAAGAACATGTGATCTAGCCCCTACGGAGGTATTCTTTGTGCGAATCAAAAATTCATATACCTATAGAAATATGTATCAATCCTCTGGGCGAATATTGATGAATGAAAACAGATCATTTACATAGAAATTTGACATTGACCTGTGCCAGCGTGTGATTACTGACACGATCGTCGCTTACAAAAGCGCGTGTATTAATTATTATACTCGTAATGGCAAAATATTAAAACGACATAATTTTTGTCTGTAACTTCTAAATGGTTAATTTAATAAATGTAAGTAATTGAGAAAATGATCTTCCTACGTACCCCTAACTTATTTTATATTGGTGTAAATTAAAGTTCAAACGTGTTTTCTTCGTAATATAAATTATTAGGTAAAAATCATGACAATTTCGTGTCATTATTACAATATAAATAGGTACCTACCTACAATTTGTTCTGTGAATTAAACATAGATTCCAAAAATGTAGGTACTTATGTTTATAATGAGAAGTTTACTCGCGTCACGTATTTCATTACCTAAATACATATAACGACTAAGTTTAGTTTTAGTTAAAGAAAATTATAATACAATTATAAATACAATAGAATGTTATAAAGTTTTAACGAAAAACAACTCAAATTAGTACTTTATATCAACTAATGTTAATAATAATAATAATTTTGTTTTATTTCAAACAATCAAATAAGTAGGTACACTTCGTCCAAACCTATATGCAACACGTCATCAATAAAAGGTTACTAGATTATGACGTTTCACACAGTGCTGTCACTTCGTACCTCATATTTTGACAAGTAAATCAGTTTTAATAAATTGTAGTCTTTCATTATACCATCTAATATGTGCGCAAGTAAATCATCTATAGAATATGTCATTTTCCAAACTTTAAACCGAATTACAAATAAACAATCTAGTAACTTTTTTTTTGATGACGTGAATTGCATATAGGTTTGGATAGGCCATAGGTACTGAAAATTTTATGAACAGTTAAATTAATTAGTAATCAATATTAGCGCTTAATGTAAACACGTGTGATAGATAGGTACGAAAAAAATTATATTAATCTGCTCGATTTTTTGGCAGATGGGAATAGCAGAAAACTGAGTTTAAAAATATATGTACTTAAAAAACTTGACTTACTTTTTTTATGTAATTAAATTAATTATTTTATAATTGGATTCGCTAATTACTACAGTAAATTGTGTTTACAAGACAATTGGATACTCTACAACTATATAACGATAAATAACGTTGATAAAAAAAGAACTATTTACTTCAGAACAGCAAAAAATCGTGAAGCACACTTTACTTATTGACCCTTGATATGTTATTGTGCCGTAATTATTAATAATTTAGAAATAATGCTGGTTTTGTAAAGGTAATGGAGGAAATGAAAGCGGGATTAAGCTAATACTTCTACGAAACCTAATGGCATTTTATTTATTTTCGGTTTTATTCTTGATTGTAAGTATGTATTTCTATTTTTTATTGATCAACATCGATTGTATTCCGACACTGTATTGTAAAATCGGCTTGATAAACGTACCTATTTTACTTTATTATATCGCAAATGGCGCTAAAAACCAGTTTAAGCTAATAAGTAGTACATAGGTAAACAGAAATACATGGTTAAAAATAATCGTGTGCAAGTTTTTGTAAATTGATATTCAGGACGACGCCGACGATCTGAAGACTAGCATAATAATTTTCTTTAGTAGATATTTAAATCTACCTACATTAAAAATGTAAACAAAAGCTTACAAATTATGTAGGCATTAGACGTAAACTTAATTTTCGTGGATTATAATAAATTACGAAATATTTTCTTGTAAGTAATTTTACTTATTAGACGACGCTCGCAACGTTTTAATGAATAAATACCTACTTCGAGAATGACACGCTACTATTATTACTGCTATACGATTTTCTTTAAATTGGACGAATACTAAACACAAATCTTATCTGTTATCCGCACGAATGGCGGCAAAGGAGATTATCCAGTCACGGCTGGCAAACTTTGGACACGGATTATCCGACAACGGACAAAAGACAAAGAGAGGATGACGAAAACCTAAAACAAATCATAACATTAATCTGATAGAAGTTAAAAAAATCACTAAAGTTTTATGTTGACCAAACGGTTTTCTTTGATGTTATAAATCTGTTTCGAAATATAGAAGCTATAATCTATACCATACAGAGTGGAATAAAAATAGGGAAACGCAACTATCTTGTTCAAAAACAGTCTGAGATGTACATTTTAAATTTTGTATGATGTAATTGAAAATGATTTCGTAGGTATATTTTAAGATTAAAACATAATTTTTTTCGCAGTCAGTCAGGTCACTATAGGTCCTACAATACGCAATTGGAAAGCTTATTTTTTCGTCTTTAAAACCATTAGAATTTTTTATGGGGTTACATATAACTAAAAAAAAGTAATAAATGTTTGAATTATTTTAAGGTATTGCACTTCAAATCTAGTAACCTCTGACTGAAATTAACAACTGCTAGTCAATGTTGCATTCATAACGTGAACATAATTCAAACATTAATTTATTAACTTTTATTGCTTTTTTTTAAGAAAACAATAAACTTTCCAATGACATATTGAAGGATCTATAGTGCTATTTGGTAAATTGCTAAACGGCGACCGTTCTACTCAAAAACTTACTGTGAAAAAAATTATTTTGTAGTCCTAAAACATCGTACAAAATTTAAAATGTATTGTCTCAAACCGTTTGAACAGAGGAACCGCGTTTCCTTACTTTTATTTACGTATCTACATAATAATATTCCGAGGGGTCTATTATGTAAGAAATCTGTTAATTTTAAAGCCTTTCTTATTTCTCTCATAATGTGGTGCAGTAAGTGTAAAAGTATGTAAACTGTTATTGCGTACTTACATTACATACCCTCGGCCCAAACGGGTCGCGCTGCCACTATTGTTGAACTAGTTTCTCAACCCGTTACCGTAGAATTCCTTCAAAATGTCCCGTGAGAGCTGCAAAGAGTTGAACGTTAACGACGATAAATTCGAAATGTACATATATGTACAAACGGAGAATGTCTGGAGGCACTGTTAAAGTGTGAACATCGGCACAACACCATTTGAAACAACGCTTAATTTAACTGTTTGTAAACATAAATTATTTGAATTTAATTAATAGAAACGACAAACCAGCTATATTAAATATATTTAATTTCCAGGTAAATAAATAACGAATCCCCAGAGTGGAGCAGATGCTGTACTGCCATAAATCAAACTTCATAACAGTATCAGCCGAGCTTAATCGGCAAAAGCGTCGTTAAATAAAATATGTTCTCGTCAAAGTTTATTTACCTAGGTATATTTTTTGTCATTTGTCGTTGTCATTTTTTGTTTTTTGGTTTGCGAAATAAAGAAATTGTTTTAATAGTTTCAAGTATAAAAATACACAATCAAAGTAATGCCATAGTGCTGAAATAAGTGAACCGGAAATTTTATCCCTCTGAGGGATATTTTAATGAGTAAGAGAAACCATTGTAATCTATTGATTCTACATATACCTAAGTGCATGTTAATCAAATGTTATAGAAACAGAAGAAATTCATATAGGCTCATTGGTCGTGATAACGAATTTCCACTAGGACATGAATTTTAACGAAAATTACATAAAGTAATGTTAACAGAGAATTTTATGACGATTCTTATGGATCCACCCATTTTTGTTTCTTTTTTTTTTTAATTTTATTAGGTATACGGGTGATATTATCTTGCATCTACCGATTATATTAGTATGTGAACAATTTCAAGCACCAGATAAATTATTTTAACCTATTAAACTTAAAAATAAATGTGACGTCGTTATGATCCCGTTAATTATGGTAGGTTATTAAGTCCTACTCCCACTATCGATATTGCATTTGTTATTATTATAGACATTTATTACTAATTGTTTTATTTCTTCAAGTATAGAAAGATATTATGTTCTCTCAATGTCAGTATAGATATTAGAATATATCTAATCTAAATTATTATACCTACTACATAGTTTATTGTGACCTACTTAGAAACTTACTTGGACACAAAATAGAAGATAAATTGTTGTAAAGTTCCAATACATTTTATAAATATAAAAATTATAGGTATTATTAAACTTAGTGCCCTGATAAAAGACCGCTTCATCGTCCGTTTCTAGGGCGACCCTGTCGCGTACTTACTATATCTATTATACTTTGACATACAAAAATATAAAACGACTGAAATCGTTAAGTTTTATTTTTAATTTAAAATTTTATTTTTATTATTGGTCAAATTGAGATGGACAGGATTTCTTAAAATTACGCCTAATTGCAAGTACATAAGATCCGACCGCCCGCAAGCCTCGGTATCGAATTTCCATGTCACATGTCAAAAAACTCCTTTTTTTTTAATTTTTCTCGATAGAAATTACATTTTTTTTAAATAACATTTACGAGAGACATTTATAAGAATTAAAAAAATATATATCTTTTTTTTTGCGATTATCTCGAAAACGATGCATTCTATAATTCGTAAATCAACGGCCTATATTTACGTGATCTAGGGGTCGCGATCGGAGAAAATTCAAAAGGACACGTCCGGGTCCCGTCATTAGACAAACTGCAATAGCTTTATTTTCTATGAAAATTCGCTAATATGTAGGTATTTTAGAAAGGCGTAAAGTTAATATAGCGATATTACCTAATTCATTCTAGTTAAAATGATAATTCAAATTAAATCAAGGTTTCGATAATAATTAGATTAAATACGCGCTTATATTTTATTTTACATTGAAAATGTGAAATAGGTACCGTATTAGCTACTATTTTAATTATTGTTCTTATTGCCAACAGAACGAACATGTATTTGTGCCAAAGAAAATCGAGCTTTTACCAAGTTTATCGTAAGCTCCTGTTTTTGTTTATATATTCCTCTCGCCGTCTTAAGCCTTGTAAACCTGATTACTCAAAAACGCTTTTAGTTAGAAATTGACATGTAGGAGGGGAAGTACGTATTACGGTGAAGGAAACGGTTGCATCTTCTGATTGAATTGAGACCAAAAGCAATTTTGAAGTTCGAGTATCTCAACTTTAGCGAACTCAAATATTCAGTCGGGTAAGAAATTGATTCTTCCTTTGTGTGAGGAAGTAATCTCAACTCGCTAATAACCATCAACTAAAATACAATTGTTCGTTTAAACGACTGGTAAAATTTAACTTTTTTAAATAAACACGATTCAAACAGAATACCAATCGAAAGAAATAGAATTATGTTCCTAAACATCTTACTGATTTTACACAAGCAATCAAATATGTGAACGAATAAATCATAAACTGTAAATTAAATTTACCTAATTAATCAATTGTTAGAAATTTATTTTTCATGTTTAAGTACCCCAGTTCTGCACAAGTACTGGAATTATTCCAGCGACTAATTCAAGAAAAAAATTAACTGAGCAATGCATGTAGTACTTTGTCCTATTAAAACATGCAGTTCGGTGTTAGGGAGCAACTTTGCGAAGTGGTGTGGCGCCGCTATCTCGTATACGCTGATAACGCTCATGCAATCAAATCCCCTGGCATAATTAATATAACAAAGGTTCTTAACATACAACTAATAAAATATTTACGAACTAATATGCATATTTATTACGTAATTTCTCAATTTTTTTACACTATACGAGTAAGTACCACAAAAAAATGACGTATATCTTTATCTACCTATAAATATTATTTACTATTTAATTTAAATTAAAAATTAATTCATGAATTAGAAAACTATTAATTTATTGGTAATTAAGAGAAAGAAGAATCACGATTATATGAGATTCAACTTCAAACACTCATATTTAATATAATAATTATTTAATAATTAACTAGGCACCTACTTAATATTCATTCTCCATATAATTTTTAAAATCCGCCCGCTCGTAAGCCTCGGTATCGAATTTTCATGTCGCATGTCAAAAAACTCATTTTTTTTAATTTTTCTCGAAAGAAATACATTTTTTGAAAAATAATATTTACGAGAGAAATTTATAAGAATTAAAAAAAAATTATCGCTTTTTTTCGATTATTTCGAAAACGGTGCATTCTAAGGAAAATTATAAAGACATGATCGGTAGAGAATTTCATGTCGATTCCAAAACATATTTCACATTAACAATCCGATCAGTAATAACGGGAGATTGTAATTAAAATTTTGTTTTTGCACGGCCGCCATTTTGAAACGGGTCAGTCGATTTGGCTGGTTAACGAATTCGTCCTTCGTTATCGTAAAGATTATATGCTGTCCAAATTTCAGTCTTATATGATCAAAATTGCGACCGGAATCATGTGCACAAGCAATTTATTATATATGACTGACCCAAAATGAATGACCTATATTTTCGGGATCTAGGGGTCGAGATTGAAGAAAAGCCAAAAGGACACGTCTGGGTCTCGTCATCAGTCAGGTTGCAATAGCTTTATTTTCTATAAAAATTTGCTAAAACGTTGATTTAATTTTAGTAAGTAGGTATAATAAATTAGAAATTATTAAGTACTTGTGTATCTTTTTAGTGAAAAACTTTCTCGAGTGCTTACAAATAATGTCAACTACTAGATAACAAAGAGGGGCAATTTTAAAGTGTGTCTCGAAAGAAAGTTAGTAAGAAAAGTTGGTAATTTCTGAATAATGGATCTTCTCATAACGTTAGATACATTTCTTGAGTTAAAGTTATCTTTTGTTTGTCTTATACTTGCTATTTTCTAAGATCATTAAATTGTTTTTTCAAAACTATAATTGTCAAGTAATTGTTTCAAACGTCAAAAGTCTTTGTGTTAATTCATCTTCACGATTAGGAGAATAATTCTATTTTGGTGGTATTTACCCCAACTCTCTTAAATGTTTAAAAACACTACCGTAATTTTCCATTTAAATTTCAAATAATACTGGCAAAAAATAGTTAAAAAATACAAACAGAAGTTACAATTTACAAGATTTGTCTTAGATGTAAGTTATAAAGCATTTTTAGTAGGTATTCAATTTAAAAGAAACAATTTCACGAAAAGTTTAAAATGTTGGACTACTATTTGGCATGTTCATATATGTATATGATTATTAAAATTTTACATTAAGCAACATAATTTTAAAATCGTACTGGTAAAAGATCTTATTGTTAGTTGTTGTTTTATTAATTGTAAGAAGTAAAAATATTCTGAAAATAGTCAATGCTATTGTTAGGTATGAACAAAATGATAAAAAAAATGAAAAAATATTAGTAAATCCTCTCTAACAACACAACTCGTTATGCAGATGACTAGACAAGTTTATATTTCTAAAATACAATCGTAAAAGTTCAACGGAAAGTAGGTTACCTCCTATCTCTACTAAAAGTATGGCATTTCTAGAAAAAGTGTCAATTAGAACAAAATTAATAATGATTGACCGACATAAAAGCACGTCCCCCATTTTAGCGAATTTCCATAGAAAATATAGATATTGCGGTCTGTCTGATGACGGGACTCAGAGCATCCGCTTTATCTTTTCACCGATTTCCACCCCCAGATCACAAAAATATAGGTCGGACAAATCAAATATTGTGGACACGATTAGGGTCGCAATTTTGATCGTACAAGGCTGAAATTTCGACAATGTATTGTCCTTGCGACTACAAAAGATGAATTCGTTGACCAGAAAATTCGACCGGCCCCTTTACAAAATAGCGGACAATACAAATTTTTTAATCGGGTTATCTCCGTTATTAATTATCCGATCGGTAATATGAAATGTGTTTTAAAATCGTCATAAAATTATCTATCGAACATGTCTATTTGCGATTTTCGATAAAGTTCGCTGTTTTCGAGATAATTGGGAAAAGCGCGGTATAATTGTTTTTTTAATTCTTATAAAATACTTTTGAGATTATCTCTCTATAGTCTATTCACCCAACTTATGCGGTAGATATTAACAAATGCACACGTAGAACGTATGATGAAGATGTCACCTTACGATAACAACGGATTAGACGGAGTTAGAACTACTCACGAATGTGTGTGCTACGGGATTGTGTATGTACATAACGATTGTTTATGTTTATTGCACGACGAAAACGAATAAGCGCTTGTAATTTTCCAAAAGATGTATTTCTTTTGAGTGAATTGAGAAAAAATGTTTTGGAATATATAACCCATGGAAATTCGCTACCGCGGCCTACGCGCCGGCGGATTTTAAATATTTAGAGTGGCGAGTATAAAAAAAAACATGATATAAGACTTGAAGTGTTGCCCACATTGCAAATACCTATAAAGTAATGATGACAATTATATTTCATAATAATATTATACGGAATGCAGAATTAAATTGATGTACCTAAAGTCTATCCAAGCGGCCTACCAATTCACGTCATCAATAAAAGGTGATGACGTTTCACGCAGGTTGTCACCTCAAAACTCGTATTTTTACAGTATTAATAAATTGTAGTCTTTCTTTATACCATCTAATATGTGCGCAGGTAAATCATCGATAGGATATTAAATTTTAAACTGAATTACAAATATACAATCTAGTAAACTTTTTATCGCTGTCGTGCGTTGCCAAGCTGCTTGGATAAGGTATACTACTGTATATAAAAAACAAAAAGAACAAAAGACTTATCGCTTACGGCTCCCTTTCACATTTCCAACTAGAGTAGGTACGTATAAACGGAAAACCAGCAACGGGTTGCTTTTAAAGAATGCAATTGCATGCTGATACTAATGGATTTTTTATGCATGTTTTTTAAAACGCGCATAGAAAATCTTGAATATTTGATGCATATGTCTATATATATATAATTATATAATATAATCGTCTAAATCTAAAACTTGAAAAATATTGGTATTTATGGAGTAGGTATTATTTGCAGATTATTTTGTTTTTTACACATTTTCAGTTATTTTCTCATTATATCTTCCTAAAATTTCTACATTATTATAATTGTGTATAATACAATAATTAATAATACGAAAATATAAATGTTTTAAACCTGAACTTAAAAAGGAAAAAATTCGAACCTTATGCATACATAGAGCTAATTAGTTTAACATTGGAAATTGAAATATTTTTAATAACCCAAATATGCCTAATGTACTATATTTAGGACGTTCATGCCCGCAAAGTTTAAGATATACTTGAAAGTTTGTATCTCACAAAATCGTTCATTATATCCAAAGCTTTGCGGGAAGTAAGATTATTCGCGATTTCAAAGTTTAAATTTGATTGTGTGTTAACTTCAAAAGTGTGAAAATTCAAAAATGAATAATTACCAAGTGCAATTTGAAAAGTAAGTAAATTTTAGATACTAAAAATTATAATAAATTTTTAAATTAGTAAATAGCGTAACAATAAACATTTATATTACTGGCTACTATTGTCGAATTTTCATTATTTAGAAAATAAGTAGTAATTTATGAAGGGGAAAGAGGGGTACTATATGTATATATGACTACCAACATCATTCACCATTGTCTTACAGAGAACTATCTTTTCATAATGTTCTAACATTGTTAGAAGAGGATGATGAAGCCATTGATAATGTAGAAGAAATTACACTACTTCCTCCCCTCAATGCAGCCACTGAGCTCACAAATGAAGATTCTGACGCTGAAAATGACTTGACCATAAATAATCTGCCTGCATCTCGACTACAAGCTCTTGCAGAAATCCAAACAAAATACGACAGTGACTTTTCCTCGGATGATGAAATACCGTTATCATTATTAGCGGCAAAAATATCAAACAAAAAGCAAAAGAGAATGACACCTAAAAAAAATTTCACAATTGGATCAAAGAAGATTTACCTTCCTCGTCATCGGGATTTTTTAATGCTGATAATGCAACAAATTTCGAAAATCCATTAGAACTGTTTTCAATGTTTTTCGACGAGGAAGTAACAGATCTCATTGCGAACCAAAGTAATAATTACGCCCAACAAAAAAATCGCAAGCCTAACGTAGACAAGCAAGAAGTCAAATCTTTTATAGGCGTTTTGATCCTTACTGGATACATGCGTGTACCACGAAAAAGAATGTTTTGGGAACGTGAAAAGGATTGCGACAATGCCATGGTTACTGAAGCAATTTCCAGGGACAGATTTGAGTATTTGTTTTCAAATTTTCACGTTTGCAATAATCATCAGTTAGATCAAAATGACAAATTCACCAAAGTCAGACCTATTTTTGATTTGCTAAATAAAAGATTTTTGAATAATTCACCAGTTGAAGAGATGCATTCAGTTGATGAAACTACGGTTCCATATTACGGACATCATGGGTGTAAACAATATATTCGTGGTTACATCCATGATGTCCAATATAACAATATATTCGTGGTAAACCCGTGCGCTATGGATATAAACTTTGGGTTGAAAGTACCAGATTAGGATATTTGAATTGGTTTGAGCCTTATCAAGGCGCTTCAACCAATATAAGTAAGAATTTTGCCGATCTTGGAGTTGATACAGGAGTGGTATTGGAATATGCCCGAGCATTACGTGAAAAATGGCCAGACAGGAAATTTCAGCTATTTTTTGACAAGTTTTTCACTTCGATTCCCCTAATTGAAAAATTTACCGAATGGAATTTTCACGCCACCGGTACCGTTAGAGAAAATCGGTTAACAAATATTTCTCTGATCGATTCAAAGTGCACGAAGAAAAATCGTCGAGGAAGTTACGATTTTGCAAAAATTGTTGATCAAAATATCATTGCAGTAAAATGGCACGACAACAGTCTGGTTTGTGTTTGTTCTAATTTTGCAGGAGTTTTAGACAGATTCATATGGTCAAGCGTTATTCTCAGGCAGAGAAGAAAAATGTTCAAATAGAACAGCCACATCTCATCACATGTACAATTCCAATATGGGAGGCGTTGATCGTTCTGATCAAAATATAAGCTTATACCGAATTTCAATTAGAGGGAAAAAATTACACTGTATTGACATGGCAATTCAAAATGCTTGGCAATTGCACCGAATAAACGGTGGACAATTGGACCAACTTAGCTTTAGAAGACGAATTGCTACAGGGTTATTAATCCAAAATAAAAAAGAGTCGACTTACCAAAAAGGTCATCTAAGTAAAGTCGATCAGATTAATTTACGTTTTGATTGTATTAATCACTTCGTAATTCCCCAAGAGAAGCAAACCCGATGTGGCCACTGTTATCAAAAAATCACTACAAGATGTAAAAAATGTGACATTGGTGTTCATGTCAAGTGTTCTCTATCATTTCATACAAATAAATAATTTCGCTTAAATAGAGGTGTATTTTCCTAATGTCCTATATATAGTACGGTCTAAATTACTTACTTTTTGAAAACAAATTATGTTTATAAATTTTTATGTTTTTCTTATATGCTAATGAATAATATTTTCAAAAAATTATTTTTGTTTTAATGTCAAAACATCGCTTAGGCATATCTGGGATAATTCTGTGCTCGCGTGTGAATAAATAAAGTACCTATATAAAATAATTGCAAATGTAGAGTATAAAATATATCGTAAACTATTAGTAATTACTTGAAAGATTTCAAAATGAATATCTCATTATAGACCTTGAACGTCACAGAGAATGTTATTACGGCAACTTATGTAACAGAAAGCGTAGGTGGATAATGTGTTTCCTTAGCTCTAACGCTAAAATATGAAAATAACAATTTAATCTGAATTATGGATCAAGCATAATATCGAATAAATGACTTCATTACGCGTATAGCTGATATTAACCAACAGGTAAAAACTCAACAGGTATTTCTTATACGAATTCGGTAACCGTTAACTAAATTATCTTCTAAATTTACCTATCAACATACACCGAATAAACTTTCGGTATTATATTACTGACGAAAATTCAAAATAAACAGAGTATAAAATCCGACATCAGTTTTCACGGAAGGATACTTTTGTATAGGTCGGATGCTGAAAATGAAATGAGTCATGGCCGTAGTTTACAGAGGTATGTAATTCCGGATTAGCGGCCACTGACCACACAAACGGGAAAGATGAGCTTGAAACGACGTAATCAAGTTTATTTGCTTTTTATCTTGCGTTATAAGAAACAGATATTTTTTCTTCGTTTTCGATAACGACGATACGGTTGCTTAATGATAGCCTTTGTTCAGTTATATTTTTAATCCCGAAAATTGTGTTAAAAGACGGTTTCGCTAAATAAATAAATTTTGTAATCTGATTGTGAGATTAAAGTTGTTCTGTTCAATGATAACAGAAGTCATTAACCAATAGAAAATGATTATTAATCGATTTAAATCTTAAATTGGTTTAAACCAAAAGTTAATTTAGTTTGGCGAAACCGGCCCTTAAAAGACTTTTTTGCATAGAAGATCTAGGCAAAAACTTAAAAGTGGCAAAGCATGAAACACGATTATTACCTATAGATATTAAATATTCTATAGGTATAGGTATGTAGTACATATCTACATATTATGTGTATGGTGGTGCTGACTTGTCTCAAATATTCGAGGAAATATTTTTTTAGCTAAAATCGATAGAACGCCTTATCGTTCACGTTTGAAAAACTGTTTAAGTTTTATCGAGCTTAAAAATTCTAAATATAGAAGAAAGTATCGCAGCAACTTTCGTTTTGTATGCAAATAAGTATTTTTTTTTCGTGATTAAATAAACAGTAAATAATCCTTCGGTATTTGGAAAGATATTTTTGCGTATAATTTTATTATTATCTACATGTTACCTATATAAAATTCCAATATAAATTGTAGAAATCAATCCATTCCCTTTTAAAAAGAATAAAATCAATTTCGACGTAGCACGATACTGTGCTTAACTAAATCTTAACCTTGTTAGAATTCACCCTAGGTTTGTGTGTTTTACATCATCTCTACGCTTATTTACGCCGAGATATACATAGTGTTACCTAACATATTTTCAACGATATACAAAAATGCTAAGGTACAGTAGGTATAATAAAGTAACCATTTACTGTAGTTTATTATATCATTTTAGATTTACGATATTTGCATGCAGGGTATACGAAAACTTGTAACTTTTAAAGGTGCGAAAATGTTTTCACTTATAAATTTTCTTATTTTCATTTCAGTTGACTTTTAGAATACTTACTCATCAATTTACTATACTATTTATACGTATATCTAATATCTACCTATTAATTTTATAAAATACCTATATAGGTAAATACAACCAACCCAAGTCTGCTAAAATAATTTTAAAAATAGAATTGTTTAAGAAAGTTATTGCGAAAGCGAAATTAAATATTGTTAATAAATCGTTAACACCACCTATCAGTCATAAATTAATTAACCAATTAATAATTCAGCTATATCTACTCTGTAAAGTATTAATATTAATACTGACATTTATTAACGTGTGTGAAATGAAAGAAAATTATTCTAGTAAAATCTTAAATATCTACAATATAAAGTAAATTCAAGTCAATTCAAGCAATAAATAAAACACACATAAATTAAATAAACTCGTTCGAATTAGATGTAGGAAAATAACGATTCGGGTGAATAAAAATTGAATTGAATTTCAAACGTGGGCCGATGATTAATGAAGTTTCAAAAATATTGAAACTGTATTCGTAACAAATACATTCGAAAAAAAAAATAGACAGGCATTGAGTTTAGTACGTAATACTTATTATATATGTAGGTAGGTAAGTACGTAGATATTTATATTGTTAGTCATAAAATGCTTCACACATTATATACAACATAGGATAGCAAAATGTACTTTGCTAGGCAAAATTAAAACGTCGAATCCTGAGACGAAATTGAGGAATGCAATACATCGAAGAAAACTTCATTTCTCTCTCACGGTGTATACCTATTTACGAGTACATAAGGTACATATATTAGGTATATATCATTTACCACAACTAGAAAAAAAAACACTAAGCTATACTACTATATACATACAAGCTATACATACTAATATGAAAATTGGCGTTACTATGTATAATACAAGATTATTCAAAAAGATGGAGACAATGTCAATTGGCTATATTTCCTGAATGATATACGTTGTGTTTTAAGTCTGTAACTTACATTTGATTATACACACATGCAAATTTATAGATGTTCAGTATATCCCCATTCGGCTGCATGGATAACATCTAGACGGTAACTGAATTCATCCCGCATTCGCCACCGAGTTCACCGCAGTTACGATACGGTTTCTTATGTTATTTAAATTTGTGGAAAGAGGTGGTACGTAAACTGCATTTTTCACGAATCCCCACGGGAAAAAGTCGCGGGGTGTGAGATCAGGAGACCTCGGTGGTCAGATCTGAAGTGCCAGGTAAAGTCGATGGTTTCCGCGTATCAGCTTTGCAAAGTTTACTCTGCAACGTCAATTGACGAAAATTTTATAACATAGGAAAATTACTCTGTACGTTTTGATACGAACATGAAAATCTGTACATCGTTAGACTTGCTTAAGATGTACATTTTCAAGTAAAGAACGCAAAAAAGTTATGAAGTCATAAAGTCAACCGCTAGTTCGATTTTCGTTTTCCTTCCTTAAGTGAAAGAGACCTGTAGAAAAGTATCTTTCAGACGATAACATATTGATGAATACTTAGTTAATTAACAGAAATTGTAACGACGAGTGTTCATTTATTTTTTTTTAATTTTTCCTAAAATTTTTATCTATCGATTAAATTTTAAAAAGTTTTTAAATAAAAGTTGTTTCTTATTTTATTTATTATAAAAACACGAATCTTGCACTTTTCGTACGTCGGAATAAAATTAATTTTCTTTCAAATTACAATTCAAAAAAAATAAATAAATAAAAACGAACACTATTTACCTTTTTATTAATTGTCTGAAAGACATTCTAAAGGTCTCTTACTTAAAGAAGGAAAACGAAAATCGAATTAGTGGTTCCTGGGGTACACCGGCAAAAAGTTTAAGTGGTGGCGATCAACTTTATGACTTCATAACTTCCATCCGCGAAGGATTTTTCTTGCGTTCTTTAAGTGAACATGTACATCTTAAGTAAGTCTAAAACTATGTAGAAATATTCGTGTTCGTATCAAAATGTACCGAGTAATTTTCCTATGCTATAAAATGTTCGTCAATTGACGTTGTAGAGTAAACTTTGTGAAGCTGGCAGAACCGAAACCATTGACTTTACAGAAAAATTATAAGAACATAAATTATAGGAAGTATCCCCTCGTTTATTTTCTCATATAAGTATTTTCGTCTTAAGATGAACTGGAAAGAACATTCTGATTAAAGCTCTTTTTTGACAACATTTTCCCATAACGGAAACTCGAGATCAACAGATTGAGTTCAGGACTTTTAGTAATTTTTTCCGTCAAGCGTCAAAATTTGTTCTTATTCAATTGAACTAAATTTTGAATGTGAATAGTTAAAAGATGGAGTAAAATAATGTGGAGCCTATATAATCGCTGAATTACTTGAAGCAGAAAACAACCTTTTAATTTTTATTGATTTCTTTCTTTAGAAATACTTAGCTACGTAAGTAAGTACTTAAAAATTAAGATCCGGAATTGTACAATATGTGTTATGAATATGAATTCATAATTATTCATTAATTCATTATTATATGTTACAATATGAATTATGTACAATACCTAATTATTGAATTATTATCGTTAATTGTGACATCTGAAACGTTCGGTAACGTACGAAAATGTTTTGAAAATCGATTTCGACCTTGCCTCATACTTTTTGTTCAAACATATCGGACAGTAGCTTCACTGCCTATAATAAACTAAAAGACATGTAAAATAATGTTTTGAAAAGTTTTCAAAAGTTCATTTTCAAGGTCATGATACAATTAAAAGCGCCTGATAAAGAAAATGCCTATGTAGGTATAAATACATGTAAATACATAAGCAAACAAGAAAGATTTGTAAATATCGAGCTTTAACTTCATTACAACAACGTCACCAAAATTATAACAAAAGAAATAATATTATCGATATGTTTAATTAAAGTCGAAATAATGAAGAAATCGTAAAAGAGAGGATTGGCATGATGAAGTCCTATTTGCAACTAACAAGTACTTACGTAATATTTCGTAAGATAGGAAATTATTGATCTACATATTTGCCATAATTCAAAAACCTAAAACTGAACGAACGACAGTTGAAAATTTATTATTGTTTTTGTGTGTTTCCTCTTTGGATAAAATATATGTATATTGATTACGAACTTGACCTTGATCGCGTGTTTTGTTAATGTGTGCTTCATAAAACAATAACAGTACGAATCTATAAACAAGAAGGTCCTTGCTCGAGTGCCCGGATAAGTAAGGTAGGTTCCTAATTAATAATTTAAAATTCAATTTTTAATCAAAACTTAGACATTTTCTAATCTTATTTCCGAAATTAACCACACCTATGTACGTTACAAAATTTTCAAAAAGTGCCACCTACCGCAAAATTATTAAAATATTAAGGTGAATGCCATTTCAGAAATACCTAAGTTAGGATTACATAATCCGATTACGTAAATAATTTTGTTACCACCTCAAAAACATGGTCTAAATTTGTAAATAGTGCGTTTTATATTTAATTTCCAATACGGTACAATTTAGGAATCTGATTGTTGTCAAAATACAACACATAGACCGATCTTAGAATGACCTAGAATAAATGGCTAAACGGAGTGGAATAATTCGGTCCCGGTGGAGCATCCAAATCCTAATCCCGTTCGAGGGAGAGGCATCTCATTTGTATGTAATCCTACTGCAAGAGCCAATGAACAAATTGAACTGCTTTGGTTTGCTGAAATGATAACGTCTCGCTACTATCGCACAAACGTACTTAACTTATTTACATGTAAATATTCAATCGCAATAGCATTTATTGTAATTGTAAATGAGGTTCTTAATATAAATAAAATTGAAATAATCCACTAACGAGTTTTTTAAACAACGCGTGTTGCATAATAAGTGATAAAAAGGCGAAAGCTGCTAATATCGAGTAAAAGAATTTCCATTTTAAAGGAAAATAGAAAAACGGCGAAGAAACAAATTTAAATATTTAAATACGGTAACATACGTACTTAATTTATAAAATGTTTTATAAGAATTGTTATTGAAAGAACGACAGTGGGATCCGGTGCATAAATTGTAGGTAAATTAAAATATTTTTTTAACTGCATTGTACCTATTGTGGAATTATTTCGTAGCAGGTAAATTCGTCTACAACAATTCATCTACACAACAATTCGTCTACCAACAATTGATCTACAATACAATTCGTCTACAACAATTTTCCGAATTGTTATTTTCTTAAATTTTTGTCTTAGAAACATTAAATTTGATTTAATTGAATTGGTTTTAGATTTGATGAATGTTTGGGGCGTTATGAAATGTACTATCAATTTCGGATTATTTTCTCTTAAAAATCGCACAAATTAAAATCACGTTTTAGTATGAACTTTTATGGCGTGTGCATTTAATTTATTAATGAATTTATTTCAAGTTTGTTTTAGTTTCTATACATAGTTTAAATATACAGATTAAGTGGTCGTTAAATTTCGCTTATGTTGCAATTACCTACCTATAGTATTTTAAATTAAAAAAATCTTTCTGTCGATAATGATTATTATATCTCCGCGATTTTCAAATTTTGAAAGTTTTAGATATCTACGTATAAAAATGTCTTCCTACATACAGATCTGCATTTTTAAAACATCTGTTCCTAATTATAATACCTACCTATTTTGAAGATCACCGCAAATTTTTTTTCTAAAAAATGTTTAAACTAGAACTTACAGATGATTGCAGATTTGCACATTCGAATAATTATTTAGGTAAAGAAAATACTACCTACTTCAAATATTTGATGGTTCGACCATAAATCTTTAAAAGCAGTAGGTATTGCATACTCTTAAAATTCTTTCATAAATATTTAGCAATAAAGAGATTTAATGATCTTCAACCGATAATACCTATTGTTGTTTTAAACGTTTTGAACTTAAATAGGTAGGTAGGGGAGACCGGGGTTGGTTATCACACTTTTTACTTTTCAAATTTTTACACATCAGTTTTAAGCACTACAACGATTCTGACTGTGATATTCTAAAACTCTATTCTTCGAGTACTTTTAAAAAAATGATAACGTTCTTATATTAATTGTAATCGAACTTACATAGCATTTTTTACAAACGTGTAACGTGTGACAACCTTCCCCATTATGGGGTTGGTTGTCACAGGTGTTGGGGTTGGTTGTTACAGCTGTTTTAAATGAGAGTGAGGAATGAATAATAATTCCAGTCCTTACAATACTAACCTAAATACTTAAACCCTATATAATAACCTGCATATGATTGGAAAAAAAAACAAACATCCAATATTTCCTTCTATTAGCGAAACAAAACAAATCAATTAGAAATACAATTAAGCAGCAGCAACAATCTCTGGTATCTCATAGATGGTCATCGTGCCTCTCGGATTATTTACCATCCAACTGTCGATTTGGCTATTGACATATTTTTTAAACGCACCGTAGACACTCCTGTCTAACGGTTGCAGTCTATGAGAACAATGCGGTGGAAACGACAACAACACAATTCCATTGTCTTTTGCATAATTTAACCCATCAATTGATAAATGTGACCCGTGATTGCCTAACACAATCAAAGATGGTTTTTCCTTTGAACATTTAGTGTTTTCTAAACAATGTTGATGGTTGTTACAACCATACCCGTAACCTGTGAGACAACCAACCCCGCAACGCCATTTTGAATAACTAAGATCATAGCAAGCCTAACGTTATAAGTAGGAAGTTTGTGAATGTACGATAATATACTTCAAATTATCATCTATTAAGAACATAGCTAACCTAGGTTAACATGCTAGCAAAGAAAAAACATTTGATGACATCGCTAAAAGTTACTTAGCACACGAAGAAATCGAAAATTGTTTCTATAATTAAACTCTGTATAGCCACAGACATCAAACTATATTCACTGACTGAGCATATCCTTGTTCATGTCTGAACATGGTTAGCGCACTCCTAGCGCACCTAACAGCGGAAAAATCAACCCTGTGACAACCAACCCGTGAGACAACTAACCCCGGTCTCCCCTATATGAAAAAGGTCTGTGTACAGTACACCGACCGTTCAAATGTTTGGAAGCAAGAGTGTTTTTAATGTTAAAACAATTTAAATCAAAATAAACAACAAATTTATTTATTGCCATTAGGTAGTACCTATATGCCCGTTCAAACATGTTCATACATCAATCATCATGTTCACGAATGTTCATTCAAATATTGATGGTTACGTGATACACATTTTATTAAATATGTGATTTTTTGATAATTGTTTCATTTAATATAATAGGTATTTTTATTTATGCCTATAAAGGTGTAAGATACTGGATTAAACCTTTTAAACAAATATCAATTAAATCTTCTGGAAATCAAAATATTTCATAAAATGTGAATAACGTAACGATTAATAAAATTTAAATGACTGAAGGTCGGTTTTATAATCAATACTAAAATTATTTTAAAAGTAAAGTAGATTTTATATCATTAAAAATCAATATTATAAGCGTTGCATCAAATAACCAAATTTTGAAAAAATAAACTTTAAAACGAGTCGTTAACCGATATATGCATATCATCCGAAAACAGATATTTTTTCATTATCAATAAAAATTAAGCAATGGTTTTTTGTAAGATGTCAAAACTTCACAATGTAAAAAATTAAACAATAAAAATGTGTACATGTAGCCAATTCTGTATATGGCAACAAGTTAAAGAACTTGAGTATTCATTAAACAAATAAAGCCAGCACCTTGAAAGTTTACAGAGATTGAACCGCATTCAGAAAATTTCATTTTTAGTTTACGTTTTATCCTACATATTTAACAACAACGTAGAAATTTACATAAGGTCATAATGGAATTAGGTATATTCCCATACATATTATATACATATTCCCATTACATAAATAATATTAATCCCAATTAACTGATGAACGACGAAAATTTAAGAAAATAATAATTCGGTAAATTGCTGTGACGAATTGTTGTGTAGGTGAATTGTCGTGTAGACGAATTGTTGTAGATGAATTGTTCGTAGGCGAATTGCTGTAGACGAATTTACCTAGATCCGAATTATTTCGATGTATCCTAGATATAGGTTTTTTTTTACAAGTAGATAGATAAAATATATAGGTATGTATATGTATATATAATTATAATTCTAAATAAAAGCAAATCTATTTTCTAGTGAGGTAAATGCGTGTCTACATTTTAACGATTTCCAACTAACAATGATAACATTTAAATGACTCAAATCGATTTAGTTTTTTTGAATTATTTTACTAGATATAATAATACTTTCCCTATATTCTGAATCGGTTCACTTCTGTATTTCAATCGATATGGTAAACGCGCCTTTCTATTTCTTGTTGTTATCGCTATTATTATATAACCGCAATACAACGCAATTAAAAAAAAACTACCTACATTTACCCTAATTTTTTCGAAAAAATTACGAAAACATCAAAAAAAAACAGCCGTCATTGTTTGTGAATGGTGCTAATAATAATATTCTAGAAATTTTCGTATACTCAGTTTTAGTATAACATCTCCAAGAATGGATATCGGAATAGGCGCCACAACGTCCGTCGAGACGAAATGTCCTAGTGCACGATAGTTTATTCGACCTTCAACCCCCATGTCTGTTAGAAGAATGTTATAAATTTTCAGTTTAATTTATTCTTTTAGAAACGAAATAAGTTTTCAGTTGTCGATACCAAAGAACAAAACTGCATTTTTATACATATAATTTAATGAAAAACAAAAAGATTTATTGGCGATGGTTTCTGCTAATGAGGAATTACGAATTCCGTCTTTTGTTTTGCCGCCTAACGGATTTGCGGTAATGATGTCATTTTTCAACTTCTTCGTCTGTTTTTGATGCTTATAAATCGATTTTCTGCGAGAAAAATTAAGCATAAAGATAAATTACGACTGTACAAATCCGTCTAAAAGATATCTCGAAATATGTAAAACGTAACACCCGAATTTCATATTATCTATATATCGAACTTGAAATTTTATGTATATCAAAATTTTATTTTCGAACTCACGTAAGTACTTACTCATATTCATTTTCATATACCTAATTCACAATTAGAAAAAAAAAACACAATTTATATAATGTAATGGCGAAATTTACATTTCACTAAAAAATTATGATTTCCTCTAATTCCGATGAACTATAAAATATTTTATACAAGATGTCTCTAAAAGAACTGTACAACGCTTGACCATAGATTCCTGAACAGAAAATATACCGATTTACCAGAACTTACCTATATTCCAAATTGCACTTCGAGATACGGCTCTTTAAAAGGGATATTATCACATACTTTTATCAAAATAATTTATTAACGATTTAACTTAAAACCTTTAAATTTGATACGCGTATTGCTACATTTAAGGCCAACCAACACACGACGCCTTACTCGATTTAACACACTGAGCGTTTATTTTTAGGGGCCATAGCGCACAGTTTTTTTTATCGATAACTTTTTATACGTACGCCACTGACTCTTTTAGTAATTGTTTTCGAAAGTCAGAAACATCTAAATTTTGCAGCTATTTGCAGTCATTTTTTGTTATATCATTACAAGTATATCGCGACTAAAAATGCCCATTTATGGAAAAATCGTGCAAGATATTAAATGTGTTTGTTAACCTTAAACTGCAGCAATACGTGTACCAAATTTAAAGTTTTTAAGTTACATCGTTAATAAGTTATTTTGAAAAAAGTATGTGATAATGTCTCCCTTCGAGGGGCTGAAAAGGATGCAATTTGGAATATAGGTAAGTTGTGGTAAATCGACATATTTTCAGTTCAGGAATCTGTGGTCAAACGTTGTACAGACCATTCAGAGACACACTATATAGACAGAAATATTCGAGGGATTACTTCGGTAGCTCCTAATCAACGGAGACAATTTCTAAGTATTTCATGGAATACCAGAACTGGTAAGAAACAATGTTTCGTTAACCACTATTATATTATCACGGATATAATTGACCTCTAGTTTGGTCTCATAACGTGTATAATTATTGAATACCGCGGTTTTGTGCATTCTATAATACATGGGTAAATAACTATTAAGCTCCATTTAAGAAACAGGTGCCGTATAATATTTTAATATTAGCGAAAACGTCCTTTATTTATATTTATTATTTATTATAAGTCCAACATTTAAACATTTTTAACAATTACCTACATATATACCTAATTTTGTTCTGTGGACTATATAGCCTTTCAATTTTACTGATAATTGAAGATATCGAACCCGAAAATTCAAGAAATGTGAAGCTTTGGGAATATGTAAAGCACAATATACAGGGTGTCTAGGAAACGGTAGAAAATCTCTCGAGAGTGTACAAACCACGTCAAAATAATGCCACAAGTTCCTATATTATTTTCCTTCGGCGTTCCCCTGTTGAGATATTCACCATCGACGTTGAAAAATAAAAATCAATTTTTTAAGTAGGTAATATGAATTTTTATTTTTCACTGGAATTTAATAATTTTTGGTATACCGACGTAATAAATGAAGGTCTTTTAAACTGTGAAACAGGTTTTTTGATATCACCTCAGATGAACCAGAAACGCACTGCCCTTAACCTTTCCAACCTCAAAACTCTTTAGAGATTTAAGTTTTTTAAGATTTTCCAGCCATTTTATGATAAAAAAGGTACTCTTATTGAATTTCGATAAAATATACTATATTCGAGAAAATCACAAATAAATAATAAGACACAGAGTACCTACCTATCCCAGATAATTATTTTCTCGGATAAAGGAAGTAAGACTTTAGAATCCGTATCAATATGATATTTAACACGTAAAAGATTTTTTTCTGAAACTGCAACTACCAAACTATGCTCGGGGAAATTTCATTAATAAGGTAGGTAGCCAAAACAAAATTATTCGCTAATCCCTAAGCTTTCTAATGAACTAACCGATAGCTTCGTAACACAAGGTCGAGAGCTATTTATTTATCTATACCAAAAATTATTAAATTCCAACGAAAACTAAAAATTTTATTTAAAAAAAGTTGATTTTTTTCAACTTTGAGGATGAATGTCTCAACACAGACCGTAAGAAAAAAATTTATATAAACTTATAGCATTATTTTGACGTGGTTTGTACGATCCCGAGAGATTTTTCACCATTTCCTGGTCGCCCTGTATAGACGATTATATATTAAAGCGAGGTAGGGTAAGTGCGACTTTGGGATAAGTGCAAAGAAATGTTTTAAAACATAGGAATCGTTTACGATTATTTTTCAAATGTTATAAACAATTGATAACTTTGATACCGTTTTGTCTCCAACAACTTTTGTCTCAAAACATTTTCTCTATCTTTTACGTGAATATTAATAAAATATCTTTGAATGTGTTCAGGAATTAATTTTATACTCTCCGAGATAATTCAGCAGAAAAACAATTGCGTAATACATGCCTACTAATTCATAATGTGCTCTACATATTCCCAAAGTTTCATCATTTTTTTAATTTGCGGTTAGAGATGTTTCCTTGTAATTAGTAAAAAGTTTTAGATAGGTAATATATATATTACCTAAATGAAATAATCCATGCCCATAAATAATAATAAAATTGAGAATCCCACGTAAATTACAAAAAACTTACTTACTTGATAGGGCATTTCTTATTTAGGTAGGTACTTATTTACTTTAATATCAAAAAAGTTCTTTCAGCTTCTGTAGGCAATTGATGCAAATTTAAAATATCAAATATCCGTCGCCTGGTAGTCTGTATTTACTTGCGAATCCCTAGGCAAGACCTACGATATATTTTTATAATTTCAAAGTATATTTGTTCTAATAACACCGCCTTTATTTCACGAGTTGCCAGTAATTATTTTTATGACCCCGTTTATTTTATTAGAAACGTTAATAAAATGTAATTTATATACCAACCACATTCAGCTTTTTGATGGTGCTTTTAAATTAAGAACAACTTAAAAAGGACTTTTTGCTGATAGAAAAACTAAATTTCTACACAAATCGGTTAGATTCTGAAAAGGTTAGCGGACTGTTGATTTTAGTCATAAACAGCATGATTTTTGAGGCGCAGCTTTAATGGAAATAACAAGAAACACAGTCATAACGATCAGCGAAAATAAAAATCATAATAATAAAAGCACAACCAGAAAAACAAAATATTTTTTCCACTAGTTTGTGCCTCGGCAGTATATAAAAATATATTTCGTTACAAAGTAATCTTGAATAATTAAAAAATAATAATGTATAAAGTTAATTTACCTACTACATCATATTCAAGAACCTACCCAAATTCGTATGGTAAACAATTTATTAATATCACGAAACATTTGCTTAAATATTAACATAAGTGCACGACATTGAAAAATCACGACGCACTTCGTTGTGACGTTAAGATTACCTAATCGTTTAAAAATTAGGCAAGTAAGTACTTATAAAATTTTTATAAAGAACAAAGAGTAAATAACAATTTTTAAATAGCGATAAAGTAAAAAAAATCATTTTGTATTCATCTTGTTTTTTTTTTTGATTTTTAGGTTATTAAAATCATGAGCGTTTCAAAAAATCCGGCACTGAAAATAAAACCGTGTATCTATTGCGCTTTATTGCTGATTAACTTATGCGGGGTAAATGTCTTACGAAATGTTGATTAAAGATAAGCAACACGAATAGCATTTCCTTTTGATTAAAATTAAAACTTATTCTATTTAAATGAAAATCCGATAGGTATAACTTATAATGCATCATAGATATTAAATGAAAGAAGCTTATTTATAAAAAAATTCATAAAGGGTGGTTAATTTGATTTAAGCATTTATTCTACTTTTACGATTGATATTCGAATAGTTTTGTGTAAATCACATTACAAGTGAGCAACTGAAAATTAAAAGGTCTTACGATCATTATGATCATAATTATTATAAACAAAGACATAATTGTTTGTGATTCGTTAGTTAAATGTTTAAACTAACAATAAGATTCAATATTTTTATGAAATTGGTATTATTACCTATCTACTTATTTATTATTTTATTAAAAACACGATTAAGAGTTATATTTACAAAATATTAATTATCTTTATCGATACGAAATTAAATTAAATAAAAAATTAAACTAAAAAGCGCTGAAAATTTGTTAAATCATTAAGCAATTTATTTATCAGAAATAGGTACTACTAAATAAATAAAAAAATAGCTACAGATTAATGATAACTAGTTATTGCCAAATTAAAAGTTTCAATCAAAATAGACAATAAACTAGGTAATAAACTTAGTTTTACTTCTACAGCATCTGTATGTTATTAAGTTTGTTATGACGAATAATTAATTTACTTTATAAACATAGAACACATTCCAACTCGTAAGATCTATTTTATAGATATTATTTATGTGCAAGTAGGTACCAATTGACATAAATTCTGGCGTTTACGAAATTATCAAAAACATAATAAATACTACTGCACATTTCTCCTTTAAAAGTTGGAACCAAACGATGTAACTATATATTTTTTTGCTATTAATACCTAATTTACTAGATTTTTAACAAACGTCACTAATCTTAAGTAAACGTCACGAAATCTGATTGTAAGATAGAAATTACGCGACAAGCGATACTGAGTTCCTTAAGGGGTCCAGGTTAGTGTAAAATTTTCAAAAAATCGAAAACTGCTGTTTTAAAAAATAGCTGAAAACCTGCCAAATAAAGAATAAAAGGTCCCAAGTATAAATTCAGAGTAGTTTCCGAGTTATAGCGTCTTCGATGGGCTTATAACTAACGGTTGTCATCGGCCATGTTTAAGGCCACATAACAAGAAAAGGAATAGATTCTAAAATCTGAAATATTACCGACGTATACTCTTGATATATGGTAGTAACGCCACAAAATGTGAAATTTCAGACTTAACCCCTTCTTATATTTTTCATGACCTAAAAATTGATTTTTTTTTAGAAAAAGGTACTCTAGATTTCAGATCGATTTATGGCACTTAAATGTCAAGTTAAGTAAAATATGATAATAAAAGGAAATATAGTCCCGTTTATGATGAAGAGTTTCGTGTTTTTTACAAATCTTTAGTTTAGTTATTAACCGAGATACGAGAAATTCTGTAAACTCTTGTAATAGCAAAAATCGACTGTCGGCCAGTTTTAGAATTAGCTGGAACGAGTGGGAATAAGTTTTTAATAAAATTATTTTTGTGATGTCAGTTTATGTAGAAATGAGTGTACTAAGTATTATAATTTTTCTAAATGGTCATGCAACCACTGTTAGGTGATTTGGTATGGAATGACCCAGATATAAAATAAATCTAATAAAGAACGGGTATAAACAGTGTCAGTTTCTCCATTAAGTTACGTATATAAACTAGATATTATTTCGTTTTCTGGTATAATTGATGCAACGTGCGTCCTTTGGATAATTTTGTACCAACCTACTGCGTATCACGCGTCCATATTAAGTTGCATGTATAATAAGATAAGCAGTGCTGTACGTAAATCAATAATTGTATGCTCAAACTTCTTTGCATTTAAATAGGTGAAATAGGTATAATGTATTAAAATTAAAACTTTCAGTCAAATGCTATTTATATACATAGGCTGTACAAATAGAACAAATAGAAAATAGAACATCAACAACAAATAGAATGCAACGGTTTTTTTATTCATAAATTTTTACCTAGTTATTTGATTTCGAAACTTGATAAATCATGGGATAATAAATTAATACGTTCAGTATAAGCAAGATAGGTGTGTATATTAAAAAAAAAAATTAAATTCCATTTTTATGTAACAACGGCGCAACGGTGTTCTATGGTATCGTCAGTTATAGTTATCGACTTCAGAAAAGGGTATTACAACCATCAACTACAACGATAGTTAAACGAGGTGACAATAGAAAATGCTTGGTAGTGACTTGGCAAAGAATGCCGCACCGACAGCGACAGATAACGATAACGATGTTATTTAATGATGCAAAAAGCTGCAATGTGAATGACAACTACTTTATAATACAGAACATGTCCAAGAATTTAACCTAATAATGCATTTATAAAATGTGAAATAATATAAAAAATTAATAAAAACATATAGGCATAAAAAAGGTGCTAACTAAGCTGGCATTAACTCTTAATTTTAACGATATAACGTCAAAACTTTATTTTATTAACACACGTTATGGCTGCGATGGTAATGAAAAACTCGTAATTATATCTTTCCAACAATATCTCAGTTTCACGCGTATATTGTTAAAAGTAGTAAAATCGATAATACCTTATTTCATTTTTAAACAAACCTAAAATCCACTTATTTTTATATTTAATGCGTATTTATTTTAAGAATATTTTATAATAACAATGTAAAAATAAACGTTTTTTAATTAAAAATAAAAATTGTTTTGAACTTAATCTTCTTAGAATAAATCAGTAATATCACTAATTAAAGTAATGAAAAATAAATGGAAATCTGATTTTAGTTCAAACGATTTAAGTTTACAGCGAACTCCTTATCAAATCAAGATGAAATTTTATACTATTGTAAAATTTATACCTAAACCTAATTAAACTACATGAAAATATTAGTGGGAGAAAGTATCATTAGAAATTACAATAGATATATTTCAGATCAAATAAAAGTATGACGCCTTAAAGACGCCACTGTAAGTTTGGTAACTATTCTATGAAACAATGAGTATCTATCTATACATTTTACTCCATCCTTTCTTCTAAGGTAAATTCGTAGATTTTCTTCTTGTTCAGCAAATAAACGAGCACCGGTATTGAATCGTTCTTTACGCTTTCTATATTCATCGCATTGATATTATCTATTTTATTTTTAGTTTCGTCTGCTTCGATAATTCTGATCAAATTTTATAGTTTTCGATTTCCTGAGTGTCTCGTGCCTTTATTTGTATCCCTAGTATCTGCGGAAATCGCATTGTTATCAATTTCCATATGCGATCTGTGTTCGGTTCACTTAGAAATTGTTAGAAATTTTTAGTATGGCGTCATGTTTTGTATTTAAAAATTCGGTATTATTAATATTTTATTTGATTTCACTTTGTTACTGTCTATTCGTTTTACTTTACTAATGACACTTTCAATTATTTTCTTTATCGAGTAATTATAAGTTAAAGTCAAATATGCCGTTTTTTTTTATTTCTAATTTATATTATTCTAATTATATTTAATTTTATTGTTCTTTTTTTTATTACGAACTTATCGGTTAAAATCATTTTTAACATAATCAATAAAAACAGTTGTTTTTACCTGAACGGCGTTATATAACAATAATTTAACCCGCATGCATGTTGTTTGCCGTAAATGGGATATATTTATTATTATTATTTTTGTTTTATATAAAGATACAAGTGCAGACAAATTAAATTCGTATAAACTGTACAAACAAAAAAAAATGTAGGTATGACCTAAGTCTATTAACGAAGAGAATTAAATCCGTTTTTGCAAATTTCGAAAATTGCTATTCGCCGACAGTTGGTAAGATACTATTCGTCTGAAAATTAGGTAAATCATTTTTGCTATTGCTATAAAAGGCACCATAATGAACATTTTAAACGACAAAACTCAAAAGTAAACAAAGTCTAACCATTATTGCTAAACACCGTCTGCCTATATAAATTACTAAAAAACTGAAAAAACTGTTGGATTTAAATATTGGAATTTCATATTTATGTATTGTTGATCACTTTTTAAACGTATTAATTAACAAAATGCAACATTTCGTTATTGTTGATTCGCAGGACGTCACAAAATCGAGCAGTCATTGAAGAATGACAAGTTTCGTGCCTGTGGATCTGGTAAGTAGGTATATCTTTGTAGTTTCGAAAAAGAAAAATATTAAAATTAAAATCGTTAGTTTTTGCAAAATTTTATAATAACTACAGTATCTATAAATTTAGTTAGGTATTTATAAATATTAATACCTATAGTAACTTGCAAGTTAACTACTTAACTCCGAAATATTTTATATTTGGACTTATAATTTATATTGAAAGTATCAACAGTGCCTCTAATATTTAATTTCATAAAATATTCATATATAAATTTAGTAAAATATGCATGTTATCTTATTGAAACAATATTTAGATATCGGTCACGTGCAAAGTACTTACTACAATTTTTTCGATATTCACACGCAACAGTAAAACGCTCCTCGTGATCACTCCTTCAATAGATATTCTATTTTATTTAATCGATAAACTTCGAAGAAACGTTAAGTATACGATTACATAAATCATAATTTACATAAAGCCAAACCGACAGTATAAATATGTAACGGTGTTTCGGTGTTTTCATTTATTATTTTAAATTAATTTATTACTGAATACAATTACAATTACTTTATACAATTTATTACTGAATATGTAGAAAAAATATACTTCGTATGTAATCATTTTTAACAGGTCGGTACGTCATTTGAATGTAAACTGAATATAGTCCTAAAATTTTGTTTAATGACAGTTTACAAAAAACCTTTAGTATAAATGAAAAGGATCACAAATTAGATTCAGTAAATAGAAAGAAATTAAACTTTTATATGATGAACTTAATATACTCCCCAATTACAATAGTTTCGCCTAAACACCATAAGCATTTCCAAGAGAAATTTTTAGAAAATTGCCAAATTTATAACTAGAGTAATCAATGGGTCGAAATAATTATTACTTTCACACAGAATAACTAGAAATTGAGAATTAATAATGTCAATCTGCTCGTTAAATACAAGACAGTCAGTCTTCTCTATGCTTAACATATTTTCTAATTTCTAAAGTTTCCAAAAGATTAAACTTTCTATTATTATCACAAAAATGTAAAATTTCCCAATTATGATTGAGTGTAGGTGCCTATAACTTGAGTCTAACATGCAAAATGTTAAAAAAAAATTCGCGTTTAACAAAACTTGATTTGCCAAAAAAATGCCGCTAGATGTTCTTTACGACTTGTTTCAAAAACTCTAATTGTTTTCCCTACATAAATTACATAAATTGCTCTGCACAGGGTAACTGCAGACTCGTAGAAGTTAATTCCCCAATTTTTCCAGCTTTTGCAGAATTTTTCGATTTATAATTTTATTTTCCCACCATTCGGTTCTGTTAAAGTCGAAAAGGCGTACCTGCACTTATCAGTTGGGCTAAAATTTGCTTGTTATATTGTTACAGCTTAACAGGGCAGTAATACCCACACGACGGGTTTTAGACAAATTAGCAAAATTCATGAAAATAGAATATAGTAAGGATATGAAATTCGTTACATATGCTGCCCTGTTTTCCGTAATTTACAAGTGCTGCAAATCTTAAGATGAACACAAACAAATATTAAATGTTAGCCCTGTTTTTCTTCATTGAGTCATGTAAAATATATAAATAAAAGTTATTCCCAGATTTTTCTTAAAATTTTCGGAAATTCTCCGACTTTTCCAGGTCACATCCAATTCCCTGACTTCTAGGTTTTCTCGGTTTTTCCTGATCTGCAGTCACTCTGTCTATAGCATGTAAGTACCTACATTTTAATTTATAAATTCCAGAACGTAGAATAAGTATTATTACATATTTCTTCGGCATTACACAACAGACAACAGGCTTTTATATGAAATCAAATTTTAAAACTACCTAGGTATATACCTACATATACAAATACAACGTATTGTATACTGCGCTACCTGTAGCACATTGCAAGATTTATAATAAGAATAGGTAACACTTGAATGTTTTATTCTAATTGTAAGCAATTTAAATTATGTTATCAAAGTTAAGTTAAAGTAAAAACAATGCAAGCTATGTATAATATCTAGCAATTTCTGTTCATTTTATTTTATTTAAAATAAATAATAAACTACCAAATATAAACAATAACTATCCTCTAAGTATAATCCATTCCCTGACCACCGCCTAAGTCCTAAGTGCGAATGTATTAACAAGACGGATTACAAGCTTAACCTATTGAAATTACTAGAAATAGACGATGTAGAATTTGTTGCCAGGGACGGCTTGTTTTTTGCGTTTAAAAGTTTGTTTTTATTTAGCTTCGGTACTTCCCAACTTCCCCAATTTAAAATATATTCATATTTTTGGTAGGTTGTTACGTGCAAAAAAAATGATAAAAATAAAATAAAATTTGATGGAAAAATAATTATTTAATAATGGTAAACAAGCACTTAACAAAATTTAGAGGCCTGTCGGCTAGCTTTTGGGACAGTGGAGTTCGGTCGGGTTCTAATAATAACAAACAAAATTAAATAAAGTGCGCCAAGTAATTTTCCTTATACCAATAACTATTAAGAAGGGGAAAATTACTAAAATTATATGATGTTAAATAATTACAATAGGTAAATTATCCAGAAACGTACAATACAAGAGTTAATTTTGGTATCTGGCCTAAATAAAGTCCTAAATTTAATATGAACAATTTTATATAAATGGGTAAGTACGCTAATGCTTCTCGAGAAACACTTCGTTAACAATAATTAATATAAACAATAACAAAAATATAAATTATTCCGAACGGCAATTGATTAAACTTAGCTGTCTCCGCGTGGTAACTAAAATCGATCTTTCCAGTCAACCTCCGGCAACAAAATCCAAGTCCAACCAATAACAAGTAAATCCAAAAACAGTAATAAAAATAAATCCAAAAAGGAGAAAATCCAAAATAGAAAAATATGCACCAAATCTAGGACCTCCTACGGAGGGTACAGAGGTCCTATCATTTCAAAGATGTTACAATATATATTTTATTTAATCCGACTACGTCGGTGGGTCCTTAACACCCTGGCCGTTACTCTTATTGCTTTCCGCTCTAAAGCGATAACCGAAACACAAACTAGGAAAAATTTAACTAATTATAAGATTAACGGAGTATATATTGGAAAAATTAAAAATGTGATTTTTTATTTATGTTGATATTTTTCTAACCCGTTTCTAAACGACCGCCCTTAATAATTGAAAATCTACGCCAGCCAACTCCTCTTATGCCGAAATTGAATTTGAATTTAGAAAAAAAAACGTATCAAGGTATACGGCTAATGTGCAATAACGATTATCTCTTCTATGATACTTGAAAACAAGTAGAACGGCGGCCGGGACCTCCACTCGGGGGCCCTACAAATTTTTCTGAATACTGTAATTGTTTTTAGCAAAACAATCATTGTGTATAATGACTAATCCAGGTAAATACTCATAAACTTTTACATTCTTTTGTTAGACGATTTAGGCAGAGGTCAGGACATGGACTATACTTATATATTTCTACGTTTTAATAAATTAATTTCCATCAAAATCTAAAACTCCAGTAAATTCAATACTAAACAACATTAATTCAAATTTTCCTCGCTATTAAAAGTGATTATAAATTCAATCGTATCTGTTACGTAAAGTTCCTTTTGTAAATTTTCTAGAAACTTACAACCTAAACGAAAGTAAATCCTTGCGCAACAAAACGAGAAAAGTTATTTAAGTATACGTTTAATCTGTATGTAAAAACTGCTATAAATTACGTCCGAAAAGTATCGTAAAGTTGTACACCCTGTTTTGCTAGTCTATCGTGCGCAAGATGAGTTAAATCCAAAAAAAAAAGTTAGCCTTTACGATAAGACATTTCCGTTATTTTAGCAAGTTTTTAAGGTTATTTTGATGCTGTCGGCAAGCGGATATCGTGGTCAGAATCAATTTCGGAAGTTTTCATTTTCGCTGCAAGATCTTTCTTTGCATACATACATCGAGCAATAAATTAGTTTCTCCGTTAAATAAAGCAATGGAAAGCTCTAAGTGTCTGCATTCTACTTGATATATTACTCAAAAATATTCCAAAATAGAAACCAATTCGAAGGAACTTTTTGTGTTCCTATCTCTAAAACCCGTCCCATCGGATTTATATAAACACACATAAATTTCTTTCAAAGTAACGTGCATTCGTAGATTTATATTAGAATGCTATAGATAAAATCCTACAAACAAGAACACAAATGCAACAAAATAAAATTTCTTCACTTGTCAAAATCAATATTATCCCAATACTTAAGTAATGGCATAACATGATATTTAATAAATAGCCACAAAAACAACAACCGAACGAAATGTAAAGGAAACGTAATAAAAATATAATAATTGGCATCTATCTTCTAGCTAGATTCTTTCACATATTAAACTTCTCAACCCTCTTGTTAATGTTTCTTGGCAAGTTTTTCCATTTATCATGTAAACTTTTATGGGCGCTTCAGTTTAGTGACATTAATACGTTAAAAATATTTTTTTTTATAATTCGCCCTTTTAATCGGAACTGCGTCAACTAGTACTAACTAGTTCAACTGTAGGTTTAATGGATGGATTTCAGAGTAGAATAAACACTTATTGATTTTACTAATTATAAGCAAATAACTTGGCAAGTAGCATGAGGGAAATATTAAAGTTAGAGTTACATCATCTTAGATGACAAGTTGTTATAAAACAAACCGCGCTATTATGAAACATATTTTAGGGAAATCAATAGGGTTTATTAAACTTATCGATTTTCTACTTTACTGTACGATGAATGATCTTACACTCCCTAATTTCGTCTTATCGCTTGAAATTTTAGAATTATATACGAGATTATAATAATACTTAAATCGAGTATAAAATGCTAAGAGTACATTTTTCAAAGGCAACATATAACTGCGCCCCGGTGGCTGACATTTAAATTGAACGTAAGAAATCAAATACATAATTCGAAATCCTTTACCCTTGGAACTGTTTGTGAAGCAAGTCGGTCGTTAAAATTTTAGTCGAATATTTAAATCGATTTTAAATTTAAATCAAAGAAACCGTAGGTACTTACATAATTCAGAAACAGTCAAATTATTTATACCTACACTTAATTTATTCAGTTACACTGTCTAAAATCTAATTAAACGCCCTTGAAAATTATAGATAGGTAGTTATATGTAAATACGCAGGAATTTTTACTTTTAAAATTAACGACTGACGCATAAAAGTGAAAGAATTTACTAACTGTAAATATTTATTATCTAATTAAAACGATTGCCAACTTTTTTATATGAGTTTTCGAAAAATTCTTAAATTTTAGATAGGTATCCATTTATTACACAGTGCAGCCTCTATAACGTGAACATCCAAAAATGCGAACGACCGATTTGATATTCTACATATTCCAAAACGCGAATGAAAAACTTTTTGTATTCTAAAACATGAACAACGAAATAATACAAATTTAAAGCTATGTCGTTTTTAAAATAAGATGGTGTTATTGAATTGAGCGTACTGAAAAATAATACAATAAGTATACGATCAAACTGGAAGTGAAAAAATAAACAAACTCAACTATTGTATTAATTTCCAAGCAAGTTCAATAAGTAGTTAATTGTTTAGACTTGTGAGGGTAAAATTTTAAGTTCCGCGATAAGAATTATTATATTTATTATCGAATTTAAGAAATCATCAACTTATTTAACTTTACGAAACGAAAACGAAAGCTTTTATCAGATGCAAAGAAAGGACTCCGAGTGTCTTTTTTATCAAACAAATATGAAGTTGTCAAGTCAATTGTATTGTGCCCTTAAAAAGAAAAAATTTTCGAGAAATTAAGTACTTATTTCTTTTTATATCCCATTACATAAATAAACGTTATTTTAACTATTTTTGGTGTTTCACTCCTCGAAAACGTGAACGCCACTTGCAGTAATTAGTTCACGTTATCGAGACTATACTGTATATCCAGAATCGTATCAAGGAGGAGAGCTTACTCCCGCTCAGATTCGTAATTTAATTTTCTATTGCATACGCGGTCAGTGTAAATACAAACCTTTTGAAGGTTTCGGGTTCCAGCCCGTGGAATTAGAAATATGAAGCTTCTATAATCAAAATATGCGGACATACAGTAACTAGCAGTTGAACACAAATTTTTATTTGAAATTTTTCAGAAAATTTTGTTCTTGGTAAAAATCTTTACATAGTTCCAAATTTAAAAATGTACTTTTCATTCATATGCAAGGAAGGAAAAAAGTAAACCAAAAAGTAAAAACTTTTTTTTTTAAAGTGATTATGACTTTGTACTTGGCATTTTCTTGTAGTTTTAAAAAACTTTTCTAAATAACATTTTCGTATATTTTCAAAAATAAGGGCATTTTACTCTTGAACCGATTACATATTTTTAAACGTTAACCGTATCTGAAAGATTAAATTCAAATTTTGACATACGCATTTTGAATTTAAAACTATGCGAAGATGTTTAGAGAAAATAAAATTTTCTGAGAAATTTAAAATAAATGAGTTTTCCTACTTTTATTCCGATCACTGTACGTCCACATATTCTGATGATAAAAGCTTCATATTTCCGGTTCCACTAATTGGAACCTAAAAGCCTTTTAAGTTTGTACTATACTGGCCTTATGTTATATTATGTTATGTTTATTATGTCTTTCAACTGAATTAATAGATATTCTAAATAAATAGGTAGATACTTTAATTTAATTTAAAGTAAGAAATTATAATGTAACGGTCGTTAACATCGTGCTTTTTTGAGATTCGTATGCCCTTCGCTGTCGTCGCTAAGTAAACAAATCGATATTAACTGATACTAATTAGTAGGTGATCAACAGCGCATAAATTAAAATAACGCTTTAAATAATTTATGATGTCAATATTTTGTAATTATTAAACAAGCAGATTTAGGTAGATATTTGCAAATTAATCTAAGCATTAAATACAACTTTGTTTCAGTATCTACATTATATTACCTACGTAAAAATACTAATAATAGATTTAGTGCTTGTTCACAACGAACGTAAACGTAAGAAATGCATAAGAAATTACATAAAAAAACTGAATTATAAGAATCACATTATGCATTCGTAATGTTTACTTGGAAACAACACATAACGATGATATCGACTTAAGAAAATCATACATTCATTACGGATACTTTTACGAATTCTCTATAATTCAGTTTTTATTTAATAATTTCTTATGCATTTCTTACGCTTACGCCCACTGTGAACAAGCACTTGTACAACATATGCAAACAAAATATAAAATTACATTAACTTGTAGTGTAACTATTTACTCAAAATTAAAATTGAAAATAAAGAATATCCTTGTGGTTACGGGTTAGACGTAAATAAAATTCATTTGTCGTTAATATAGACATATCACAAAAATTGATTATTTAAATAACGAGCCGCTACAAACAAGCACAATAAATTTTACTTTATTCAGGTTAATTTTCAGTTGTTTGAGTACCGCCAGATAAAAGCATCGTAAACAATGTAATTATAACATTTTTACAAACATCTGTTCTGTGATCGTTAAGGTAATAATCACAACAGTTGAAGCTCCAAATCAAGAGTTCAAGAGTGGATAAAAATTAAAAAAATTAAATTTTAAAAAACAACATCTGTTTGTTATACTTGAATACAGAGATAAGGTACTATTCATTCACTAGTTTTCGTTTGTGTAATAAACAACTTTTGCAATACGTTTGGCAACACTATCTTCCATAAGAGCAATACTGAACTCTCACTGTGAAATACACAGCAAATAAATTTAAAAATAATATATAGGATAACTAAGAGTTTAAAATTCACTTATAAAATATATATATATATAATTTACAAAACTTAATTGTGAAATCCAATTACTTATAGATATGTAATTTATAGAGTTATATAAATGATTGAAAAAATTTGAATACGTTTATAATTCCTGAAATACCGTTGACACTTCGAATCTAGAGCATTGATTTCGGAGGACAAATTCGCGCAACCAGATGAGGGTAATTTTCTGACAAATTTGTAACTATCGATTAGATTTGGATTCATTATCACGATCTTTAATCAGAACGACAAACTACGGGATGAAAATGCGAACCCTTTACATCGTGTCGCGATTTAAATTGACACTAATCGACGATATTTTTATATGTGTAAACGGAAAAAAATGAATTTGTAGTGCTGCATGCGAAATTCAATTTTTATAAATAGGTAAGTAGGTGCATAGCGATTAATTAGCTACATGTAGCTAATACGACGAAGCAAGATTTTTAACATTTTCGACTGGTGTCAAAAGTCTGATAAATTTTCGCGGCTCGGACCTAAAATACATTTTAACGTCTGATTTACAATTACAGAAATTGAAGTATTTTTGTAGATCTATAAATAAATAATAATTTGTCAAAGTATCAGTAATTAAGATACGTTGCATTAGAGATTATAGGTACTACAAAAAAAAAGTGATGCACTAAATAGATATTAACCGTACAATCAAACGAGGTGTTCTGAACGAATATGTTCTTCGAAATAATTTTTTCACCGTTGCGTCGTGTTTAAAATTGTGCAGAAGAATATATAAAAATTTACACCAACTCCCGGTGGAGGGAAAGTCCCCGTATTCTTAAAAAAATGCGGCAACGATAATAGGTTTATGTAAAATGATCTTCTAATGGCTGCATCTATGTTAATTTTTTATAAAGAAACGTAGAAGCTAATAAAATTGTACGCAAATTTTTATACATAGATAGAGTCGTTAGTTATACATTCGATAGATATCGTCGATTGTTTTGATGCGACGCGACGCGACGCGTAAGTGCTCTACAGCGTTGTTTTGCATTTATATTTTGGTGTTTTGCATTGGTGATGATTTTTTTGTACTGCATTGCATTGTTCCTTCAATTGCTTAAAATGTATTGAGCAAAGAAATCGGTATTACTGTTTTTTTTTTTATTTGCCATACATATAGGCACCTAAGCCGCAAAAATGACATAAGGGTGTCATTTCCTCAGTTAAAATCAAGGCCATCCTTGGAAATCCCAATTATAAAAATTCTTGCTGCAACAAAATGCATTTTCAAACCTAATTTTAATAAATACTATTATAATTTTATTTACAAATACCTACATACATTATGTAGGTACCTATACCTATTTTAAAATATTCAAATTGAAGTTAGGTCCCTACGAATTTTGCGATAATCATGAAACATACACTATCTGAAAATGACTCGTGTAACTAGACATGGTAGATTAACGATTTTAAGGTTTATCCACGAAGACCCTTATGAAAAAGTTGGTAAATTTTTAGTTAATGACCTTTAGAAATGTTTCCCAACTCCGAAACCGGGTATCAATTACCTACGACAAGACAAGCGAAGATAATTATTTACCCACGATAAAGACAAAACAAACCCTCCTGATACAGTTGATAAAACTAAAAAGTAAATTAACTGGACATCCCTAATTTTACGCACATATAAATATCTAGAAATAGTAGGCACTACCTATATTTATATACGAATGGAAAAATGAAATTAATTGTCGTATAAAATAAACTTTAACTCTATAATAAATTAAATACCTACGTTTTTAAACAATAATTTATTAGATAACGTATGAAATACCTAATCATATCAACAGTTGTCTTAATTCTGTATAACATTCTTCAAAATTAATTTTTATATTTTATATTTTTATATAAACCAATGTAATTTACATAATACTTGCAATTCTTGTTTAATTAGAAAATAAAAATTGTCTTAGTCTAGTGAGGGAAGTTATATGTTAAAATTACTACCTAGTTTATTTCCTTCAAATAATAACACAATTAAAATTGTAGTATTTTTTAAAATACCTACTTTTTAATAATGTGTAACAATTATTTAGATAACGAAGTTTCGTGTGTTAACTACGACCGTTGATAAAAATTATTCCCTATAGAAAACTACTAGATACTTCAATCAATCGAAACGAGTTCCGCCAATTCACGAATGCAATACAAAATTGGCGCGCTCGATTTCATTGTAGCTATTCTTCTTATTTCGTTGTAGCAGAAATCTAACATGAGGTCAGATATAAAACGTAATGGTTTATCTGAATTTTAAAAATTCCTGGCTCCTGCAAATGTCATTCAAACAAAATTGTGTGAAATAATAAAGTTAATAATTAATAAATAATGTGTCAATATTTAAATCGTACATATCAGTAGGTAGTGCTATGATTTTGAAACAATGCTGTTTTCAGCTATTCCCAATTAAAACCAGCTTTATTTCCTACGAAAATGCACTAATAGTATAGGTACTTAAGTGGCTAAAGAACTTTTCAAACATAAAAACAGAGAGAGTGCACTGAAACGTTAAATTTGCCCAACGTTCATCGTCGAAAAACTTTATTCGCATCTTTTGCACACGGGCCTCTTAAATATTATCGATAATTACACAGAGAGAAATAATTTATTGGCGTTAGGTAATTTTCGATGGGACTTCGAATTGTTTTCTTTAAATAACAAAATTGAACGGTAGTTCGTAACTATTTGGTTAATTTAAATTAAAAAATAGTTTTGCAAAGTTAATTGATGTATTCCTTGATTTAGGATAGGTACTACAAATAATTCCGATTTTTTTAAACACTTAAGCTCGTCAAAAAATTAATCAAAATGCACTTTTTCTCGACAGTCTCGGGAGTATTTTTTCAATTAAATTAACCAAATAATTTGAGAACAATGACCCAATGTTGTCCAGCGAAACAAAATTAAGTCGTTGCGATTTTGAATACCTATAGGTTTTTTTTGTGAATGAAATATCGTCTTAATTCCTACAATTTTCGACTGATTGCGAGCACTTCTTTCGAAATACCTCGTATAAGAAATTATTATTTTAAGTCATTTGAGTAATTCTTCTAGTGGCACACCGATTTTTTAAATTAGTTTTATACTTACGTATTTTTTTGTGTTAAATATTTCTAGTTCATTTTTAATTATGTTGCGCTCCTTTTAGATCGTCAGCAGATAAATTGATATTATATAAGTACCTAAATAAAATATAAACCTAAAAATAAGTATATAAAAAGAACATTCTTTTTAAACACCTTTTTACCATTTTATAGTTACATAACGCGCAAATTGTATTAATAAAACTTTGACATACATAGGCGATAAAATAGATTATGCGCATCATTACTTTGACAACTCTCTAACGTTTATTTTTATTTCACATCTTTTCAGCGAAATTTCATGACTAACATGACTTATTTAACGGTTTCGTATAAGAAACTCAAAAAAATATGCAGACAATTATAAATGTATTGAATAAAGAAATCTACTATAGTTATCAATGTTTATATGTACTTATGCGTATAGCCATAACCCGTATAGCCATATAGTAACCCGTAAGCCGGAACATTAATAATAACCAAGAATAATTAGAAAAAACATGACAGATACAAAATTTTTACTCGCCCCCAAGTAAAAACCTATATAAAATAAAATTTTTATTACAAAAAAATTCTCAATAACCACAAAATATATATTACTGAATTAAAACACAAATTATTATTTAACCCTTCGGATAACACCCCTAGCTATCAATGTTTATATGTACCTATGCGTATACATATATTTAAATTTGGCAAAGCAATAGAGTTTTCTGCTCATAAATACAACAAGGTTTAGATATGTGCAATAAAACTGCGAAAATCCTAAAAGGTACTCTAGAACTCTGCGGTCTTAAATATTTTCTCGTAAGTTTTAATCTGATAACATTATTCTTATCGAATAACAATAATTTATATTGTATTTTTATTTCTTGTTAAATTAACACACACATTATACTAAATAAATATTTTTTGTCAATGAATTGATAAACCTGTTTTTAATAGCAAACAGTTTTCTGTTTGCAAAAGTAAAACATTTAAAAAAAAAACGATAAAGTTTAATTTCTAATTGCATTATAAATACGCGGTATAAACAATATCAGTTCTATATCTAAGTATTTACGATACCAGTATGAAAAATGCATGTTTTTAAGGCAAGCGAACGACGAACTTTTCACACGATTATTGTGCAAAATTTGTCTTTAGAAAAATTCCTAGATTTCCTAAAAATTCAAAAATTTAACGAAATCAAAAGGTTAATATTTAATATTTGTCTTATTTTCAAGAAATAAATTCCCAAAAACATCCCCATTCTGAAGTCGAACATTAAATAAATATCACTGATGTGAAAGTAGAAACATTTAAATTAAATACCTACTCTACAAGAAATTTTAAGCACGAAAAAAAGATTAAAAGACGTCGTAAACCATCCTCGCAAAAACTTTCAAATAAAATTTAATTAAAACTCAAACATAAAGTAAAAGAAAAAGTTTAAACTTGATTTTTATCAACTTCAATTAATTTTAGTACGTTATTCGAAAGAGTTACCTATTCCATTATGTAAAATTTAAAATTTTAGGTTAATAATCTTGCGGTTTTTTTGTTTGATACCTATAATTAATTAAAATTAGCTGCTTATAATTCCATAATCTCGAATATATTTTTACTTCAAATATTTTCCATTGTTTTATCGCTTATTGCTTTGTCGTGTAATTCGCTTTTAATATTAAAAATCGATCACAATTTTTAAAATAGGTATCTTTTATAGTAATAATGATATACTTTTGATACCAATATCACTAAAATCACTTGAAAGATAGGTATGTAGGTAGTTAAAATATTACAAGCAGAATATTTTAGTATCTATTTCCACGAAAGTGTTTTTCTTGTTTTAATCGATGTAGTCGCTGCACTTTTATCTAATTTTTTAACACTTACACAATTGCAAATGTGTTCAGCACTTTTAACAATTGGGCAAGCATCAAAGTCACATTGGCGCCGAAATTGAAGTAGGTCAAAACTTCGCTTTGCCCTTGATATTTTATATATCGTCACCAAGGGTAGCAGACGCCGTGGGTCCGGATCGGATCACCCCCATCGCTAGATGTATAACTCAAGTTCACCGTTAGTTCACGCTCCGCCTGTTTCAGCACCAGGAATATTACTTCACATTTCGTAGTCGTACGGTTTCGGTTATCTACGAACTGCATTTACCCCGTTTCTGATATTTTCTCGCAAAATTATACTTTATCGATCCCACGATAGTTGCTAAAATTAATTACAGATTGTTTTTGCCTAATAGCGACGTAATCATCGTTATAGTTCCCGGTATTAGGTTCACCTAATTTATGTATTTGTATATGTCTATCTAATATGAATAAACAAACACGATAATTGAAATTACTTAATGTAGGTATGAGTGCTAAAGAAAACACGTTCCTAAATCTCATTGTCAGTTTAAACACAAATTCAATAAGTCAAGCGGTAAAAACTTTTATTTTTTACTCCTATTATTTGTTCTCGTTTAAAAGCAACAACAACATGGCGCAACTTAAAATCCAAATTTGTAGAACGACCAAATATTTATATATCTAGGTAGGCACTAATAATTAATTAAATAAATCGATGACGTAAAAACAAATACTAAAGATAGTAACAAATAATAGTCTGAAGTTTCGGATTAACCGTTTCGTTTCCGGATAATGATATCACTTAAGAAAGCTCCTAAGAAAGTGGCAGTCGTACCGCTCTGTCTTTCTAATAAATCATGGGATTACAATGATCCACTTCGTCGATTTAGGCCTTATTCATTTTACGAGTCTGGAAAATTTAACTTTAATTTCTTTCCATTTACTTTTATTTAAAATCTGTCGTAATCGTTTAAGAAACAATTTACATTGACGATAATTAACGGTGTTAATTGATAAAATAAAATGTTACGATGGATACCTATACATAGTTTTAATACTGTCCGATATAAAAGTAAATTCAATTGAACATGAAATTCTATACATTTTTGTTTCATTTAATGCGTTCTATTCTGAGCTTATTTATTTTTCATATCGCATGCTATTATGTTAAACTTTTCAGTTAGAAACGCTGCAGGAGATAAATTCGTACACTTTGTGTTATTTTGTAGGTACCTAACCAAAATTGAAAAAAGATGATTTGAAAATAAAAATAGACTTCTAAATGTAACATGGTAACGCAATAAGATAACACAATATTAAAATGATACCCATAAAAGTAGTCCAGTAAATATGTGCCTACGTGCTTTAAACGCGTTTTTCTCCAAAACAGTTTATTTTAACAACATAAATAAAGTATATCTTTTTTAGATAAAACAGATCGCTGTTTCAAAAACAAATTAGTCATTTAAATCTCGACTCGCGAAAACAGATATCGCAGAAACAATAGTATGTGTAGTGTGTTGCGAGCGCCCTCTATAATTTAGACAATAAATAATCATCTTGTCTTATTTGTAACTTTATAAAAAAGCGAAATTGCATTAAGGTAAGTTGGCCCAAATCGGTTTATTTTTAGCCAAAGAAACCACAGTTAGCGTATGGCCCATTCTTTACTGGACACCCTGTATAAATGTGGTAGGTTGTGAAGGAAATAACAGCGGAGATCATACGTAACGCGGTTCGAGCATTACAACAACGTGCTGAAGCATGTTTAGTAGCAGACGGTGGACATTTTAAACAGATTGTTGTAATAATTTTCCATAAATGTAACTTGTACCTATTTTCATTTGTTTTTAAAAATTTATTGATTAATTTTGAAAAATTAAAAATAAATTTTTAAAATCATAACTAGATATAGAAAAGTATTTGTCTGATCAGAAAATCGTAAGGGAATCATTGATTCAGTTTTTATTGTATAATATCATTCCACATTTTATATGCGCGAATTTCGAAACACCTTGTACGTAATAGCCATTTAAATTTTATTTCTGATAAACGTAATAAACATTTTATTATATATTTTGATTTCCTGAAGATTTGATTGACATTTGAATGCGTAAAACAGTTATGTAAATTAAGGGCCGATCTTTTCATCTTCCGTTTAATTTAATCGACACATATTTACTATAGAAACGTTTGTTCAAACAATTGTTTCTATGGTAAAAATTTGTCAAATTAAATTTACTGAGAGATGAAAAGACCGGCCCTAAATAAAACAAACGTCAAGAAAAATATTTAATAAAAATGTGTATGACATAATGAACAAAAGAATTTAAATAATCTTTAGATATTTTTGACCAATCCCTAATTTGTTATCATCTAAATTATTCAACAGTGTCTTAATTCAGTATGCATGTGTCATGCTGATGATGATTTCAAAGTACTCGTACCTAAATTGCAACGGTACTGAACAATGGCACCTCCAGAGAACTTGTTCCCACTGGAATCGAGTAAAAACTTCCACAAATTATAATCGTAAAAGTGATTGAGATATGTAATCTTTTATACGTTTGACCACGGAACGCTTTGTCTGTCTTAAAATTTTGTTACCGGTTTCCACGAAAAAGAAACCCAAATAATTGAATAATTAAATAAAAAGCTATTGATGTAATTATCTGTCTCCAATCTCTGTCCAAGCTTTGTGTTAACAAACCAGAGGAAATCATTCGATCACTCTTACATTATCGAATTTATTTTGAATTACAGTTACTAAACTGTTTAACACCAAAAAGGCCGTACTTTCCACACCCACCCGAAAGACCGTATCCGTCGATCTGACAACAATATTATCGTAGTAGTTGTAACTACCGGCTTATAATGAGTATATATACATTTAACATAAACCTAAAATATTTTAGCTTCAAAAATTATCAATTTTTGTTAATTATTTTACTAATTAAAGTAAGAATGTATAATTTCCGAAAGAAAATACACAGAAGTCGAGGAAAAACTGAGCGTTGCAATAAGCAATAAAATAAAAACGGTCTGTTTTTTAAAATATTGATTTTAACGTAAAACTTCTGTATTTTAAACATTTAGATGTGTGTTGTAAAATATAAAACTCACAGCACAGGGTCTGTCAAAAAAGATTAAACAATTTATTTGCTAAATAACAATGTATCGATAATTATTACAAATCAAATTAATTATTAAAGTGCATTGAAAATAGTTTTATTTATGAAATATTGTGTTATTCGAGTGACCTCTATCATTTTCAATTAAGTTTAATAAATTTTTCAACAGAAAAAATTCTTCGTGAAACTGGCCAATTTTCCATTTTCACAATCGTTTTATGTCAGATATTCGTTATTTATCAAATAACTCCCAAGTTTACTGTTTAAAACAATAATGAGTTTCTCTTTTACATAAAGATAGTACCTACTGAACTTTCCAGCGTTCGTAATTAATTCACGTGCAGAATTTGTAACTGATAGTTACAAATTTTAATCAAAGAAAATTATTTAATTACCAAATTTTTATTTAAAACTCTAAACACGATTTAATTAGCATACAGGGTGATTTCAAGATGGCGCACCAACTCTACAGTACGTTGCGTTGGGGCCGTTAATACAACCCAAGAACAACAATAAAAAAAATTTGATTAACAATTTACTGAAAAATGAAGAGGTAAAATAAAAGACTTGTTTGAATCAAGACAAAATTGTCTATAAACGTTATGCGCCTTTTAATGTTGTCCAATAGCAAACACATGTTTTACGCCTAATTTTAATTTTGGAAATTGAAATTTCTTTATGATGGTGTTATAAAAATTAATTTGAAACACTTTTATAGGGGTGTTTTTTTATTTCGATGAAACTTATGTACAGTGAAACTTCTCAATAACGAACAGCTGTGAGGTAGAAGATATTGGCCGTTGTAGGGAGGTGTCCGCTAAAGGGAGGGTTAACTAGGGCAAAGGTTAAATATAATTTCATAAAAACGCACTCATTATTGCATTATATTTTTAATGAAAACATATGTATGTGGTTATAATAGGTAGTTACTTACTTAATACACATTGAGGTGCATTTATTTTTATGTGAATTTATTTACCTAAATGTTTTTTGTAAAATATTGTTCAAGGGTTGTTTGCTTTATAATTTTTAATTTGTTGTTTACAATTGGCGGCCGCGCGTTGGTCAAAACTCCCCTACCAGTTAACTCACGTTTTATTCTTTTCTGAGCACTATATTATGGAGGTTTTGCTTTCAGTGTTAAAAATTTTCTCTTATTCTGGGTCATCTTCCTTCACTGAACGTCACACGTAAAGTAATGCAATTTAAAATTATTTTCCACAACAAAGAGGAGCTAAGTTTGTTTACACAAGTTCGTAGAAAAAGTGGTTCGTGTTCAAATTACTATTTCGGTAAACAACTGCAGTAATCTATACATAATTCCAAAGTTATGTTGTATATACGTACATATTTGCATATTTCTCATAAACAAAACATCATCTCACAATCAGCTGTAGCGAATGATGATGGATCAGAACTGCTTACACCTTTAATACTTGAAATAAACAAGCTCGCTTACGTAAGTGAATCATTCAAAGTTACTTTTCCACTACATTAAAAACGTTCGTTATTATACAGAGGTAATTATTAAGCAAATATGAAATAAATGTATTAATTTTAATGTTCGCATTTGTACTACAGAGGGTGCGTTGTCGAGAGGTTTTCTTATAGAATTTGTTTTAGTGGATATGTAATAAGTTTGGGTAATAAGAAACTATCCTTTAAAGAGAGGTATTCGTTGTTAGGAGGTGTCCGTTAATAGAGGTTTCACCGTATTTCAAGTTATTTTAGAAAAAATTCAGTGGTGCAACATTTTTGTTCCTTAAAAAATTTTCATGTCTTTATCTTTATAAATATTATTTACAATAATATTTATAATAGGTTGTAATTTTACTCATAAGTAACTACAAAATTACTAAAACTCAACCTAATTGTAAGTAATTTTAGAATAAACAAAAAAAACATTAATTTTCCTGCTTCGCTATCTTACAACTCCGTAAAATGGGAGAATAAAAAGTGTTTTTGTTTAACAATTTAACTTATAAATAAGCACATTAATAAAATTTTTAAAGCAGGCTACGCTTAATATGTAGGTATAAAAAGATGAATTTAGATCATTAGTGTGCTTTGTACAGGGGCATTTTCAGTTAAAGTGCTTTAAGTGCTTCTCAATATTCAATAAAAAGCATTTTTTATTCATCCTACTTTAAGGGACACCTATAGATATGTATTTAAGTAGGAAAGCAAAATCAAATTTTCTTTTAATATAAACTTTTCCTCGTAAAATTATCGAAAAATTCCTTTAATACCGTTTTTTTAATGAAATAATTGTCATTAGCATATTTAATAGCACAAAGAATGTGAGATCGATAAGTGAGAGGTGGTGATATTTGTGAAATTAAACTTTTCACACGTATATACACCGTACATAGGTACTTAATTTTAATTGCGTAAACATGTTTACTTAATTTGTAAGTAAGAAAAGGTAAACTAATTAATTTGTCATTTTTTTAACATACGCATTTGGAAAATCCACTTTATTATATGTGTATATAACGGAATTGTTCGGCTTTAACAGACACGCTCTCGCCCGAATTAGTCCGTTATATCGCGATTTTACCATAGGTAACTTCCTTGCAGATCATTTTTATCTTAAAGATGCCTGTAAAACTTCTAAAACAGTTTGAAGGATTATAATACTAATCAGAACGCAAGATTTTGTTCTGCGTATTTTTACCAAGATTTAAAACTTTCCGCATAATAAGTATGCAGTACTGTACAAGATTTTAAAATATGTATTTCTGGTAATACAAAAATTGGAATTAAACGAATAAATTACATTTATTTTATCTTTGCACAATGTTTTTTTTTTGTTTCGATCAGCGATTTATTTTAAGCATTAATAAGTAGGTAAGTATATGTATACCTGTGATTAATAAACCGATTTATATAAATATAGTGTTAACCAGTCGTTAGAGTAAGAAGCTTTCAAGCTTACTACGCGTTACAAAATTTTTCGAAAAACAATTACAAAAAGTATACGAGACATTTAACCTTGTAATATGTAAGCAAGAAGTTTATGTTTTAATATACTATATACAACATTTTCATTTATGTGATTTATTTGCAACGTTGGCGTTGAGTTTAGAGAAACATTAGTGAAATCAACGAATGGAACAAGTACGTACAGGAGAAAATGTCGGAAATCACAAAAATCGTGAACCTGGGGAGTAACACGACTTTTTTCTCAACAACCTGTTTACGTAAAGATAATACTTACAATTAGGTATTAGTATAGAATTAGAATAATATTCTAAAAAAATTAATCTGACTGCGCCATTTGTTATGTTGTACATTTTGATTAGTCGAGCGTTGTAAGAAATTTATTGCAAATAAGATCAAAATACTTTGAAAAAAAGTTAAAAAGTTTATATTCTTCTAAAAATAACTAGAGTTTTTCAATAATTTTAATACATATCTATAGTATGCACTAGATACGATATACGGCGTCCGGCAGAAGGTTGGGTCATATTGAAACATTTTTATAGTACCTAAAATTCTCAAAATTTTATTCTTGATCAAAGTTTGTGCATTTTCTGAAACTTAAAAAGCACTTTTGAACATTTGAATATGCTTAGTCACATACAGAGAAGATCAGAAAATAGGAAACTGACTCAATGGTAAAGTACCTAAGAACCCTTATTTTTCAAGATGGTACCTACAGAAAAATGTTATTTGGAAAAGTTATTTATTATTGCTACGTAATATCGAACCATGCAACGAAGATTATCGTATCTCAAAAATGGTAAATTTAAATTGATAGAATTACATCACCTTACAACAGATTACGATAGTCTTCGTTGCTTGGGTCGATGTGAAACTGAATAAAGGCGACTTTTGGGTCCGTTGTACGAAAACCAATCACCGCTATCTCTTTTACATTGATATGAGTACATCAACGTAATTTTTCCATTTTTTGAGATATAATAGACTTCGTTGCACGGGTAGATATTTAATACCCACCTACTGGAAAACAATTTTTCCATTTATTTCTTACCGCCGAAAAATTTGACACTTACAATTTATTAGTTAGAGGTTAACTTGTTATATGATAAGAATGAACATTTAGACCAATTTTATTCAACGGCCAAACAGAATTTTAAAAATATCGAAAATACGATTGTAAAAAAAACTTTGGATTAGGGGGCTGTCACTTCCTGTGGCTGCGAATTCTTGCAATACCTATTAAACAACTTTTGCAAGTAACGTTTTCGCGATACTTTATAACTCAATTTTCTATTTTTTTATCTAGTTGCTCTGTATACGAAAAAGGATATTCAGATAGATACAAGTGCGTTTCAAGTTTTAAAAGATGCGGAAACTTTTATCTAGATCAAAATTTTTGAAAAATGTGCACCTAACTATAAAAATGTTTTTCCTGCGTCCAACTTCCGTTTAATCGAATTTTAATTATCGGACAAAATATATTAATAAATGACTTAACTGTATAAATTTATGTCCAAACAACAATGTTCACATTAATTAATACTCACTCCAACTTATTAGAAAATTTCGCTGACTCGGTTAAAATTGACATTAAATATTTGCATTTAAAACAGCTTTCCTTTAAATGAAAAGGCAAGAAAATGCGAGTCATCAATATTTTACTCCATTTTATTTAATCAAGCTTTAATTTAAATGACAAGAAAAGTCGGAAGAATGCTTATAAAATCGATAGTGTACAAATTATCATCTCGGTGTTAATCTCCAAAGTTCTTTTCTATTACGTATTGTTAACTAAACGTCAAAATTCTTAGAAAGTAATTAAAATTCCGTGGCTCGGTTGCCAGGTTTTAAAGACTTAAACAAGCAAATTAAAAGGAACAGGTAAAGGATGGGTCGAAGACAATGTTACAATCTCTCTTAGTCGTGTTACTGATGTTTAATTAAGTTTCATAAACGCGGGTTAAGAAATACAGTCTAGTTATGAACTAACGAAGCTAACCTCAAAGTTAATTCCGTTAAAACCCTCTCTGCGTCAAGAGAACTTTGAAAGAGGTCTATCCCCTCTTTCTGACTGAAAAGGTTAAGCTGTCTTTTGTAATTTATATACGCGTATAATTAGCGAATGATATTTATATTACAAAAAAATTCGAATAAATAGGCGTTTTCCGCTTTTACTAAGAAAAAATATATAAATACCTACCTACGAAACCGCCACGACTATAAATTTATCTGCTAATTACTAAAAAGTAATGTTAATCTTTTTAAATATTTCTAATAAATTTCCTCGTATCATAATATAAATTATTACCACTATTACGAATATTAATTATTAATAACGAACATTTGTTTTAAAAATGTCTAGAACTACTTTAAAGTAAAAAACAAAACTATTATACAAATTTCTATTAACGAACGATTATCGCGCATAGGTAACTAAATTAAGCTCAAGAGTTCAAATTGGTAAAAGTGCGTTACTTAAAAATCACTCTTAAATAAACATTTGTAAAATCAAATAAAACAGACGGAAACAATAAGCTTTACATGGTTTATCTATTTTCGTTTTGATGTAATTCCCTAGAAAGAACGTCAAGTTTTTAAGCCAGCTCTCGAACGAAAGGAAATGAATATCTTAAAGTAATGTTTCTTAAGATACTTTTGGTTTTCTGCTACATTAAACATTATCTTGGTTATCTTTGGAGCTTAGGTTTTTTCTGTTGTATTTTTTATGTCGTAAATGGTTTACGAAAAATCCCATTTTAATTATACATTTACAAAGATGTTAAATTATATCGATTTATCGTATTCTAAAACTCGGTTATTTTTAACTCCGCGGATTTTAATTAACTCACAATTATCCCAAGAAGTACAAACCTACGTATTAAGCCGACCTTTTAGATTTTCCTTGAAACATCTCTAATTTAGTGTTCTCCTTGACCGAATCGCGTTGATCATCTACATTAAGGGCCTTTCATGGGGTAGTTGACAAATTTAAAATATTTATTAAACGACGACAATTATTTTGCAAGGGAAACCGTAGGGTTTATGTGAAACAACGCCGACGATCGTAAATCTAATTAAAAGATAATAAGCAAAACTAAATTGTATACCTACAGCATTAAAAAAAAAGGCGACGCTCAAACTATTTTTTTATCTATACCTAAACACGTAATTTGTGTGGGAAACGTTAATATAACCACGAAATAACCGAGAACAAACGCATGCCACAAAACGTTCTAATTCACTTACTGCTTTGTAATTTATCCTCGTTCTAAAGATAGTGGAATTCACCAGCAGCAATCCTATTCATGTTCAAAGTGAACGCTGAAGTTTACACGTTTCATAATGAAAACTTCGTACATAAAGAATATTGAAATTTAGATTATCATTATTTTAATTCGAAATACAACCAATTTAACTTGAAAACTGCTTTACCTACTTTACAGTTTAAATTGAAACACAAAATAATACTAATTTACAATAAATTACGTTGAATGTCAGAATGTTGTTTGAATGAAGTTAAACAATATTTTTATTTTAATTATTATAATGTTAAATTAATTACATAATACTTGAAGAACGAGTAGATATTCAACATAAGTAGGGGGGAGATAGCTGTAATGATTTCAAACATATTTTCCTTATCATCATATGGTCGCTTATTGATAGTTTCCTAGAAAATTGCATTCTAAATTTTAAGTACGACCCTGCCCTTACACAATGTTAATTAAATTCAGAATGCTGAAAAACAGAATAAAGCTCACAAATAACTCATTTTAAAGGTAAAAGGAATATCAATATAATTTATAAGTAAGCAAAACGTATCGACAATGTGTTTAAATATTTTTTTTTGCAAAGAACCAGCTGATAGTTGTCATTCCGTTATCGTTCGCAGTAGCGTGAAGTTCTAGCATATCGTTGTCTGTACGTTTGCTTTAAGATGTTTATTATCTTGTTTAATGGACATCCCATACACTTCGCCCTTTCGCCCCTTAAGAGCTTTCGAGTTATTTTAGTTACACCCTGTATAAATTACTTTGTCTTCTTTTTTATGGTTATCGAATATTACATAAAAATCTTTAATTGTTTCAAATATGTAATAGGTATTACATAACAGATATCCTCACGTTCTCCTGTTTATATTGATCTACGTGTGCTTACTGTATCCGAACTAATTTCAGCAGGGTATATTGTAATTGTACTAATTATCCCTTTGTGAATTTGTCCTCTTGTTTCTAATGTTTCTGTGAATTTTATCACATTGTATAAATATTTATTACGAAAACTTACTTTGCTTTGTTTGTTATTATTATTCACTGTGGTAAGGTGAATCGCTATAAAGTTTTAAACAGCTAATAATGTTTATAGAAATGATTGTAAAATAATATATAAAAAGTAAATATTTTCAATTAATACATAATATGAATATTAACATTTAAAAAATAGAGTCAAATAAATTCAATATTATAAAACTACGTTTGTATTATGAAAGAATTAGTAAGAGATTTATTGCAGATTTGTACAACAATACATAATAGTAACGAAATAATATTCTTAAAATTCAGTCACTTCTTTGATAAAAACGAGTAGATATTTGTGGTAAAGCTTGTCCACCATTTAATCTGACGAATAAGAAAGCTCTACCAAAGCTAATTTCTAACAAATAAAATCGTTACGAAACAGTTCAATGCTTTGACAAAAATAAACGAGGAAACTAAACAAAAAACGAAAACCTAATTCATTGAAAATTTAATGTGATCAACAAATCTAAAGTCGGCCTCATAAACAGTAATAATATTTAGCCATTTATGAACAATATTTAATTACCCACTTAGAAACAATAGTTTCTTAGAAAATAATAGGGTGACTAAGGTGGCAATAATAAATGATTACGTTTAATTACTAGCTCTGAATACGGCTATTTAACCTAGATATTAATAATATCTAATCACGCTCAAAACAATATAGCCGAGCACACATTCCAATTTATTGTCAAGTACATCCCCAAAACACTTTTATTTCACTTTAAAGACTTTAAAATTATATAGAAAGATATTTATGAAAGAATTTTAAAATATGTACATATTATATAAAAAAATATATTTAATATTAACGACTTCATATTTAATAATGTAGATAGGACATTTTGTATGAAGAATACAATCGAAAATCTGCATAAATCATAAATTCTTTTCTCTGGAACAGATTAAAGTTGTGCGTGGTTTCAATATGTGGTTTAGCATTATCCTGCTGAAATATATAGGTACCGTTTCAAATTACATACCTACGTAATTTGTAGTTACGAAAGTGTAACTGGGTAAAAGTGATCATCGACGCAACAAACGCCGATAATAATATATTAATTTAACTAAAATTATATTAAAATCAAATTTAGGTACAGAAATATAATTTCAAAGTTTATTTAAAAATTCGATCATACCTATGGGTATTTACTTATTTTTGAAATTAAATTAAGGATTTTATAATAAATAAATTAAGAATTACAAAAAAATAGATTTTTTTCCATACAGTGCAACATTGATAGTCCTCCAGTCCATGGATATTTATAAACACCATTAACTTTATTACTTTATATTTTATTTACATACTTATTTGTATTTTATAAAAGCGTAAAAAAATAATTTCCTATTATTTGTTAAAAACTATGGTTGCAATGATAATAACAACTTAATCAACATTAACTATTTAATATCTTCTCTGTAACTAACCTTATCAATATTTTTAATTTCTACAATTTTATTACCTAAGCACTTCTACTTTATGATGAACAGTCCAGTGTCGTTATAGAGTCGAAAATCGAAAAACGAAAAACCTCGGAACCCAGTTACCTATACTAAATATATTTTCATAAAACTTTTTTTATTGAGTTTTTAATAGTGAGAAGTAAACAGTTTACTTGTAATGTAAAAAATATAATAATTTCTACAATTTATTGAAGTGTTATAATCAAGAAAATAAGATTCTTATGATTTTCGGCATTACTGCAGAATATGAATTTATGGTTAAAACATCAAAATTAGAAATGATTGATACAAAATGGCGAATGTAACGTCACAAAATATATATAATTGGGTTAAAAGGTAAATTTCAAAATTAAAGAATTACCAAAATGGAGCAACATGAAATTTCTTTAGTAGGAAATATTTAAAAAAAAATCATGAAATAAATTATAAACAAAATATCGAAGGGTTTCTTGCAAAAACAATCAATGTAAAAAAAGTTAATTTTTCAGAAAATTAAAAGAGCGTATTTTGATATACATATTCTGTTTGAATTCATTTTTTTTTTCAGGCAGTCTGGGCTGGAATAATCGTATTTTTATGCTGTTATTTGGCAAACAAACTGAATATGTCAAAAGATATTAAGATATTGTTGTTAAAAATCATTTTTGATTATAAAAGTATGTTTTTACATAAAAGTATAGTGTTGTTATTCATAAAAATTTTAAATTTTACGTAATATTATTCATGTCTTTTGTTTTACGTACGGGTTTCTTCTGATATTAGGGTAATCTTACAGTTTTCAAGAGTAACAAACTGGTAACTAGCTTTAATATCAAAAAATCATTTTGAGTCATTTTAACTAGTACTATAGTATGCACTATGTCATGTAAATAACACAAAAACAGAAATGACATGCGCGTTAAAAATCGTAATAGTAAAAATGATAATCCACGCAATATCCAACACAAATATACAATTTCATACAATTATACTCATTTTTCATACAAATTGAAATTGGTCGTTTTTGCAAGAAAACCTTCAACTGTTATAGGTGGTTAAAAAAAATTATAAAATATAACAATAATAAAAATAATGTTTTTATCTTAAATTAAAATTCATTTTCTTCATTTTCTTCGTTCATGATTTCGTCGTTCAATAATACTAATTATTAAAATATAATTGACTTTCTCAACTTTGGGGTTAAATACCTATCTCGGCAGGGATGCATCGTAGAAGACAATTTATAGCAACTTATGGTATGTATTATTTTGACGTGATCTGTACGCTCCCATGAGATTTCCTATCAATTCCTGGACATAAAAATTTTATTGGTTGCAACAATTTTTCCATAAAAATAGTCACAGTTTAGGAATGATTTAATTTAGTCAGTCGTCTATAAATACGGTCGAAAACCTTTACCGGTTAAATAATAACGTAATTAGCCCTTTATGTATATATAGCTGATAATACAACAAAAAACAACAAAAACGTTAAATTTTTTAAATAATTCATATAACCTTACATATCTATAATATTTTAATTTTTTTCCTTTAAGTAAAAGTAAGTGGAAAAGGTTTTTAATGCATTTTTTTTTAATTTTAATTTTTAATTATTTTTGATAAACACCTATTATTTCTATTTTTTTAAATAGCTCTTGAATCTTAATATAAATAATTGTAAAAAAAAAAGAAAATTATTTTTTCGGCTATGTCCGACTTACAACACAGACGCGTTCCGCTATGTGACTGTTAAAATTGTAACTACCTACCTATGTACATATTAAATTCAGCTGTTTATCATTTATACCTATCTATAGGTACATATTTAGTTATTATAAGTAGGTACCTACATGTTTGTTTGATAATTCAATACCTAACAAATTTATAATATTTCTAATTAACCAAAGATGATTATTTTACCTATGAATCTATATTTTCATCGAAAGTTACATATTATAAAATACACTAGTGTCTCTTTCATCGTTCGATTAATAATCCGTAATTTAAAAACAGTATAGGCTTTTGTATGTATGAGAAAGCTCAAAACTACTAAAACGTGAACCTTCAATTCTCATCGTCATTCAAATGTATAAAGTAACACGCTTTGAATATGCAAAACTTAAAACGCTTATTCTGTTTTATTTGAATTCAAATTAAAATTGCAAATACCTTATATACTACCTACAATTCGATAGTTTTAATGGATTAATGTTGTTTTATTTTGTAATTGTCAACTTAACAATAAAGCATGTCTTAACCGATTAAAATTATTTAAATATGTAATTTGTAAGTATATAATAAATAATATGTACTATAGTAGGTAATTAATGTTTCTTTTAAACATCGTACATCGCTTTAATATCTCTGTAGGACACCAAAATTATTTATATAAAGATAAAATTGAATTTTTTAATAATACATCTATCTACCAAATGTTGACTTAAACAAATAAATAAATAAAAAGAATTGTTGCTCGACTTGAATTGGAAAGTTTCCGAGATTTCCTTTTAGCATGTCTTTAAGGTATTTGCATCCGATTCATTGTAAGCATCCACTTTATAATTTACTTTGATTACTACTTAATTACGGTTAAATATACATAAGTCTTGGTTAAACCGTTCGTAACGTTTTCTCGGAAAATAAATAGGTAAGTTTCTACTTTTACAAGATTATCTATTTTCCGTTTAAAAGCGAAAATAGTCGATCGCAAAATCACATTTACAAATCGTAAATATTAATTTAGTTATCTAATTTTCTCGAAGTGGCCGAATGAAATAATCTGATAAATATTAAAATCACGTATTTATGTATATTTAACTGTCACGGCATTCTATGAGACATCTAATGTAATTTCATTAAATAAGCCCGAGTAAATTTTGATTTATTAATATTTCAGACATTAATTAAGGCGACAGTGCTATAACCAAATCTAATTACTTAGACAGGGAATTTTTTTTTTTATAATACAAGTAGCTTACGGTTATTATGTCCGATTCGAATTAACTCCAAACAATTTTTATTACGAGCTTTTGCGTAATTAAACTTCATCATGAACGTCAAGGACACGTGTTTCTCAAGATAGAACACTGCAGAAATACTCCAGTACTTTACATACCTAATTAACAGAGCATCTGGCAAAGCAAATTGTCAGGGCATCAAAGTAAAACGCTAATTGAAATCCTTCTAGTATTAGTATAGGTTTGAATTAGCGTTCTCTTCGTAAAAAGATGCGTGACGAAATCCTTCGACACCGTAAAACGTAGGTACTAATACACATCGTGGTAGAGCTCGATAATATGTAGTAGCTGTTTACTTTAATCGTTGCCATTGTATTGTTCGAAATATACGCTTAATTTTATAAAGCGTTATTTCTACACATGCAGTACACGTTGTGGAAACCATTAGTTCTATTTAGAAGCACCTCTGTAACTTCCATAAATCCTACTCGAAGCAATAAGAGTTGTTTTTTCGCAAAATCTTCAGAGGGCAATAGTTAAGAGCCCTTTTTAAGGCGTTTCGCATTCGTAGCACGAAATACTTTACAGTTAAGTTTTACACTTCGTATACAATATTTGATCTAAACTAGTGCCTATGTATTGTGTATTTGTATTTGTTTGACTTGTATTATTCTTAAAAATAAAGAAAGAAAAAATATTATTTATAATTATAAAAATAATATCGATCCATCAATACTACCTTCAATTATTATTATCGCATTTATTTGTAAAGTAAAAAGTTTCTAACGCAATGTCGACGTCGCGTCGCGTCGTTACATATAATTATTAATGGTTTCTAACGATAAAAGTTACACTTGATATCCTTAAATAGATTAAAATTTCTCAGGTTTAAAATGAAAATATGAAATTTCATTAAATTATTGTTATTATTCGAAAATATCCGACATTTAGTAATTTGACCTAAAGTGGTATGCAATTTATATTCAAGCGTAGAATACTTATCAAGATAATGTAATTCAGAACAAAATAGCTTTTCTTGGGTTAAGGACGTAACGTAGTAGCAAATTATGCATGAGGCCCTTTCATGCAGATGTATGCTACCAGAAATTCACTAAGACAAACTAGATTTTCGAATTATTAACATTTTAAGTAAAGTATTATTAGTTTTAAAAATATGATAGTTTACCACATTACCTAACCCATATTCATATCTACATAACGATCAAATTTCGACTTACGATTACGTAGTACTCGATTCGTCGATAGATCGATACGTAGGTACTTAAAATGTTTTAAACGGTTAAATTTTAAAATGTTTTAAATGGTTAAAGTATCAATCGTGAAAATTGGTAGAAGTAACATTAATATCATCCGCACCGCAATTTCTGGACCGTTTCACAATGTTCGCCGCGTTAATGTCCCGGTATTCTCTAAATAGCGGCGTTTTTTGCGGCATTTCTCTCGTCGAATTGTACTTTTTTACATGCGGCTCTAAAGTTCCACTATTTTATCGTCCATATAGAAACAAATTGAATTGAACTGAAGAAAATTTAATTAAACTTCTCATATTTGATTATTCATCGCCTAAAGACCGAGCGACAGGATCACTGTTTTATCCAAGATTCATTCAATATAGATTCTATGACAAAAAACTATATTGGAAAAATTGAATTAAAATTGTTCTAGTTTCATTCAATTTTCAATTATAGTTTTTCGTTCGAGTTTCGTTATATTTACGCGCACGTTGGTAAATTTGCAGTGCTGCCACTGCAGTTTTTTGCGACGATTTCACTTTAAACTATCAATATTGCAAATGTTAATCTCAAAAATTTATTAACGGTCGATTGTTGTTTTTCGTGATGAATTTCCGAAATTCTAAAGAGGTGGACCGACCACTGAAGCAACCACTAAATTATTGAAATTGTACGAGTTTGGAATTTTCAACGACATATAAGTTTGATTGAAAATTTAATTATTATAGATATCATTGCAAGTAAACCACGCTCAGATTTGGAGCGAAATACAAAATAATTAATTTCATCATAATTTAACTATATAATCGAAATGTATTATAGAATCTTTGATCAATTTAAACGTCGTAGATTCTTTGATGAAACTGTAACCGTGTCGCTCAGCCTTAATACCAAATTAAATCAATGTTTATTAGATCGTAACAAGAATATCTAAAATTACAATAAATTATTAATCTTTGTTGTCTTTCTTTTTAGTCGTAGGTATTCATCGTGCAACGTGACGATAAAGTAAAAACATACAACGTGACGCTACTTTTAAAAAATATCCAACATTAAAGGAATAACGTTCTCGTACTTTAAATAAAACGTAGGTAGTTATACCTGTATACATGCCTATTTATTATAAAATTGTCATAAAATAATTCTTTTATCATTTTACAATTAAAAAACGTACCCCCTTTTGAATTAAGATCAAAATCTTCATTAAAAAACTTAAGCATCTAAAATGAAAATGAAAAGTAGCGAAACAAAATACTTGAATATGCCTATTTAGAAAAGAACACTCGAAATTTTAAAATTAAATAGAAGTGCACATATTACTTTAGGTTGCGATGTTAAAACTGCAACGTCTCCAAAAATATGACTATAACAAGCTAAACAATTTGTAATATTGCTATCGTTTAAGAGCATGAAAAATCGAACACGATATTTCGAATTTATTCACTTTTAGTGTAACTGTAAGGTTACACTAGTAACTTTCTTTTAATTATTCGACGAAAAAGAAGCTCGAAAGAAACGGAAAAGAGGATTTCGAGAGTTATATATTTTCAAAATAGGCATATTAGTCCGGAAGCCAGTGATGAGTTTTACACGTCATAATTGCTCAGTTACCGTTTTGAATGGAATAGTAGAGGGTATCGAGCACATAAGGAAATTCCGGTCAGTTTGCCCTGAGTGGGCGCGTTCCACCCATATTGGGGGTTGAAAGTATTCGAGCTGCCGGTGCATTTAGCTGAGTTGAAACTCTCATTCAATAGTGTACGTACAAGCAATTAAAAAAAAAAGTCAGTCGTGTCACGTAGGTCGTCATCCCAGTCAGCAGTCGGACACCCGCGTCAAGTGTCAATTGACACATTATCATTATAAAAATTAAAATTGCATATAAAAGTTTAAACTCCACACATTACAAAAATACCCGTCTGTCAAGTTAAATTAGTACCGTCTAACGGCCACTTGAAAATCGCGCGACCCAACTTTGTCAACTTGACACGTTGAACTATTTCGTTTGATTCATTTAAAAAAAAATCCGCGTAGAACATTGATGTTTGTATCAACCACCTAAATTAAACTATTATTTATTAGATATACTCTCGCCTGCTAATATACTTAACAATTGCATTTCGTACAACCTTGTTACTGTCTTATCTGTGTCATAAAACAATTATACATTTACCTACCGATATTTCAACTTATAATCTTTCGGATCCATTCTTTGCCCTAATCCAAATTATTTATGAAATGTATAAATGATATAAAAATTCGATAATTGTAAAATTCATATGACCTTACTTCAAAGTAATTAAAAATAAGCGTTTATGTATTTTACTGAAAACCTCGTAAGATATAATAGAAGTTTAAAGAGCTAGCGAACTGTTTTTTTATTTACAAGGAATTCGCTAATTGGTAATTTAAATATATAAAGTCGGCAAATTTACTTTTTTCTCTTTTCACGAAATGCGTATTAATTTAATTATTGTTTTCGCGCTAAATGTTACTTAAATGAATTTTTTTATAATGTTTTAACTTTTGGCTGCGTTAAACGAAATTCAAATAAAATATTGTAAGGAATAAAAGTTAACATCGACACTGACATTTTGCATTATTAAATCAAACATTTCTTAATCAAAATTTTAAAATTCAAAATACTTATATAGGCAGTTAATATCAAATAAATAAATAAATTTATTATTAAAAGGCCCTAATTAAAATTCAACACCAATAATTATTATTCTCTAGATTAATTATTGTCGATCTAGAAGTTTTTCGTTTTAACTTATTTTCATAATCTTCGAATGGAACATTTCGAAACGATAAAATATTAAGCCCCTAGTAAAATGGATGTTGGTGATTTATTTTCAGTATCTGGAAGTGGCAGTCAACCGTAGGGTTGAAATGTCCTTTTTTAACCGTCAATCGTATTTATAATAGAGCACTAGTACCTATCACGTATCGTTTTCACCTTCACCTTTACGACATAAACCCGCCTATATTCCAAAGCTTATCTAATTCTGCAAGACGACTGGACACTAATGTAATTTCCTCACCTAACTTATTTAACTTCCTTAGCCGTTACAACAAATTAAAGACTATAAATCTTAAACTGTGGCTTACACTCTTATTACAAGAGATAATGGAATTTTTTCAATACATTTTATGCTGAACGAGTCCCAAAAACCAACTGTATTAAATGTGTCATGTGCTTTAAGCCGGTACATTCTTAAATGCGTAAACTATTAAATACGGTTAATACCTACTTAAAGCCAATATTACTTAACTTGATACTAAAATAATAGGTAGGTAATATTATTTTTAATTTTCTTTAATTTATATTAAAGGTGGGTAGATATATTTATGACGCTACGACGAATGAATAAGAAGAGAGAACTCCTACATAACAATAAAAAAAAAGAAAACTGAAATACCTGGGCCACGTAACGAGAGGAGACAAATACCAAATATTACAGCTGGTAACGCAAGGATAGATTATATGGTAAACGAGGCGTAGGAAAAAGAAGAATATCCTGGCTCAAAAATCTACGCCAATGGTATGACTGCACATCACGAGATTCATTTAGGCCCGTATTAATAGTCGTGTCTTAATTTAAAATCTCATCTTAAAACGAATTTTAAGATGCGTTGCGCATTAATAGTGCAATTTTAGGATGCGATTTGAAATAGTTCTCAAGACGGGTTTTAAGTAAGATGTCACGCGTAAAAGTGGCTGTTAACCGGCGTCTCACCGAATTAATAGTGAGATCTTGAATCGTGAATGTTTTTGCATTTATCTATGCGTTTTAATAGTTGCGTTTCGAATGCTGAAATCAGTTTTAAGTGCTTGACTTTCAAGTAAGAGTGGTTTTCATAGTTATTAGGTATTTTATTAAGGAATGGATATTCCAAATATGATCGATACTGTCGATGCCTACAATATTTATGATTGGGTACAAGAGTATAGTAGTGACGAAGAAGAAGGTGGTCGACTACAAAAAAGATATGTCAGAGATGCTAAAAACCCAATGGAGTGGTTCGGTGAAGTAGAATTCCTTAAAAGGTTTATATTACTTCGCATTCCCCTTCTTTTTTAAATTTAGAAGCAGTGCCCGTGGATATTACAGAATCAGTACCCGGCGAAGGATTTGCCTTTAGGCACAATATAGTAATGACATATTTTATATGAAAACTTAACAAAAAATAAAACTTAAAAATATTTGAATAGATAAGTATAAAGAATAATAAGTTATTAATACATAACATTTATTTATCTGCATTTACCTGATACGTGCATTTTGCTTTGTATATTTGGACAGTTATTTAATACTACTTATATAATATATGTAGGCATACACAATATGCATCTCATAAATATTATGAAATGACTACTTATTCTGTTACAAGTAATTAGACAGGGAAATATATAAGTTCGTCATTAATATTGCTGAAAAAATTGCTGAATTAGAACACAATAGATTATTACAGTTAGAAAGATAAAGATAAAGTTCGTCATTAGCATTATCTTTATTTTTCTAACTGTAATAATCTATTGTGTTCTAATTCAGCAATTTTTCTTCTGAATTCAGCTTCCTCTGCCCTTGCCGTATTTTCAAGAAACTTCTGTTTTTCCGCACGCAGTCTTATATTTTCAACTTCAATTTGTTTTCTAAATAATTGTTCTGTCAGGTCAATCTCTAATTGAAGTTTTCGTCGTCTAAATTTTAATGTAAACATGTCGAAAAAGAACATAAGTAGTAAAAATGTGAAGCTGACGTAATTATTTACAACGGCATGTATTTCGAAACTTCAAAAACTTCACTTCACATACCAAAACATATAAATAAAGAAATGAAACTCGATCTTTTTTACCGCACAAACTAATTAACAATTGTTTACGTTTCCCAAGATACTGCTTACTTAACGTAACAATTTCAGGAAATTCCCTAGATACGGTTTTAAAACTCGTTTTACTTGAGATGCGAACCAGTATCTCAAATTTCCGGCGTCTCACCTGAGATATGTTTGAAACCTGACTATTAATACGTGTTCATCTCGAAATACGACATGGGTATTGAGAAGCTCTCATGTAAATCGGGTTTGAGATGGGGTCTTAGTCGGAATAGCAATGACGATTGCCAACATCCGATAGGATACGGCACCTAAAGAAGAAGACAATATATTTAATTCAATTTTTTTCTCTCTGTTAATAAATAAGTGTAAGAATTCTTATTCGTAAACCTTATGCTCTATTAAAAATAAAGCTAAAGCTTTTCCGGAACGCGTACCTACACACTGTGAATAAATTGTATGTCTGGCAAGCTACATGTTCAGTTTAATCCTCTTTTCCGTCTTAGGTGCTTTAAAAAGTGTTTTGACGAGAAAATCCTGAAATTCCTCTTGCTACAATTCTTCATTGAACTTCGAGAAGCGAAAAAAAGTGTATCTTTTTAATGTAGTTTGATGGTATTATTTTGCTTTAAAATTAATTAGCGTTTCGTTTTATGTAAGTTACTGTAGGTGCGTAAGTTACGAATTGAATTTTGATATTAGTTATCTAATAATAAGATAGATAGAAACTTGCACATACTAGTAAATACAAGTCTACTTACCTATACGCAATTACTGTGTAAGTTCTACACACCTAAAATAATAATAATATAACGGAGCTCCATCGTTAAAAAGGAGCTAAGGTAGGTATCGTCAAGGAGTTGTGACAGTGTATCATCTCTCGCAGGTCTCATATGTTTATTATGCTGCTAATGTTCTATTAACGACTGCTCTAATGTCTACAATTCTAAATGAATTGAGTCCACATTATTGTAATTGCTAAGTACCTACATATTTGTATTGATTTCGAATTTTGAATTAACGCAGTAACCTATATACTTATTGACATTTGAAATTCACATAATGTTTGTATGTATTGTAGCACCTACATAATTATAAATTACAATTTTTTTATAACTATATAATTACGTACCTATAACTCTCATTCACCTTTTAATTTCGATATAATTTATAATTAACCTTCGCGAAAATAACGTCACGTGTTTGAATTGAATAGACACGTGCTTATACATTTCATAAATATCGTGTTTAAATATTACTTATTTATTTAGGTTTGGTTTTAAATCGAATTCGCTTAATACACATTCACCATAATATAAGCAGTGTTATTTAAAAACTATTTGATAAATACAATAAAATATGTAAAAAAACTAAAATTACATACGCACAGGGATGTATTGCACGCGGAGATAACTATCATAAAAAATATTACACCCCAACTTATCTATCCTCAATCGGTGCCTATGTTTCTTACAATAATTACAAGCAATACCTATATTTAAAACACCAACCACGAATAACAATTAAAAAAAAAAGAATCGCATACCTACTATAGAAACCATTATAACTATAAACTAAGAAAAAATATCCTTCGACTTATTAATTCTTTAGTGCTTTATTAAATTTTTATTAACCAAATATTATTTTATTATTCGGTTTTTTTTCATTCGGTAGTTTTTATAAAGTTTTTGTGTATCCATTCCCATATACTGCTTTCGTTAATGATGTGGTAAATCGTAGACGACCTCCTTTTTTTTCCTTGCTACGGTTCTTATGCCTACTTTTTCTATTCCTTCGTTAGTTTCCTTTCACGTTCTTATCTAATATTTGTATAGCTACTCTTTTGACACGTATCTACGTATATACAGTGCGTTCACGGATAACTCATAGTAAATAGGTAAGTATCCTATACGTGTAATTGACCAAACATTTTCGCATTGAATTTAGCACTTGATTGTTCTCAAACAGTGGTTATAGTGAAAACAAGTTCCATCATTCATGTGCAGGACGTGTTAAAGACAAATTTCTAAAAAAAAAAGACAAAAGAAAACTGGCCTTATTTGAAAAGATTCAACAAAATTTGACGTTGTTTAGAATTTAAGGGTAGGTCAAAATTTAAATTTTCAGTAAGATCGCATTATTTTAACTTTTTTACTTTTTTTGGCAATGTTTCTATCTTTTTTTTTTACTTATATGCCAAATTAAGCTTTCTTCTCTTTAGTTATTTTCTAATAAACGTTTATAAGTTTTCATGCGTTCATAATCAATAAATAAATAACATTGCCTAAAATGTTGATTTCCAATATTTGAACTGAATTACAAATATACAATCTAGACAACATTTTATCGATTACGTGCATTAGAACCTATATTAATCAATACTTAATGTTAAAAAAGGAAAATATACTTAAATAGGTATATTATACTTAATACGTAGGGGAAGGTGGCTTAAAACGGGATATGTAGGTGAAATGAAACATAAGTGTTTCTCGTTCTAGCAAAGCTGATAACACCGCGTATTTCCTTATGATGTGTCTATGAATGCTAGTGTTGTTTAGGTAACCGTAAACGTGCGATCTGAGCATTATTAAAAGAAGGAGAGTACTTTTATTGTTTTGTTGTAGCACTACTATAATATTTACAGTCAACGGCGTAAGGTTCCGCAACAAAACAGCTTGTGATCTTGAATTGTTATTGAACTTAATATTATCTACAAAGGTTAAGTTAACGAGTAGTGTATGTGCGGTTCTTCTGAAAGTCTCCAATTCTTTACGGGGTAAGTTTAAAAATCGTAACGCAAATGTGGGTAAAATGGGAAATTTTTATTGCGATAAAACGGGATACTATCCCATTTTACCTCAATTGAATGTGAGGGCATCCCGTTTTACCTACACTGTTTAATTATTTATTTTTATTTGTTTTGAGATGCCTTCCACATATAAAAGAAAAACTGAGCATCAATCTTGGTCGGAAGAGGCAATGTCTAAAGCATTGGAAGCACTGCAAAGGGGAACTTGTGGTTACTTAAAAGCTGCTAAGAGATTTAATGTTCCAAAGTCGAATAAACATAAAACATAAGAATAAACAAGCGATAGGCCCTTCGAAACAGCTTGGTAGTAGGAAATTAACATTTTCAAGAGAACTAGAGGAGCAATTGGTAGAGTATTCTAATAACATGGAAGGTATGATGTATGTTCTAACAACAAGAACTATTCGAAGTCTTGCGTATCAACTTGCTGTCAAGAATAATATTCAACATCATTTTAATAATGAAACAAAATTAGCCGGATGGCACTGGTTGCGTTCCTTTTTGAAAAGAAACAAATTGTCTCTTCGATGTCTAGAAGCAACATCTGCTGCAAGGGCTCGAGGTTTCAACAAAGAAGCAGTTAACTCATTTTTCGACATTTTGGAACCGCTTCAAGAAAAGCACAATTTTACAACATCAAGAATGTTTAATGTGGATGAAACCGGAATTACTACCGTACGGTCTCGACCATCAAAAATTATTGCTGTTAGAGGAAGAAAGCAAGTAGGTTCTCTCACATCAGCAGAACGTGGAAAATTATCTACCGCAGTCATTGTATGAGCGCCAGTGGGGTTTTTATCCCACCTATGATAATTTTTCCTCGAGTACGAACGAGACCTCAATTTGGTGATGGAACTCTACCAGGTACATTATCAATTTGCCATACCTCTGGGTGGATGCAATTAGAGTTGTTTACACAATGGTTTGATCATTTCCTTCTTCATTCCCAATCTTCGAAAGGTAATCCAGCATTACTTATACTTGACGGACATAAAGCACATACTCAAAATATTGCAACGATTGATAAGGCACGAGAAAACGGAGTGATAATTTTATGCTTACCACCGCACACCAGTCACCGTATGCAACCATTGGATGTATCATTTATGGCACCACTTAGCACATTTTATACACAAAATGTGGAAATGTGGTTGAGGAATCATCCAGGGCGATGTGTTACTGTAAGTGAAGTTGGTTTCTTATTTGGTAAGACATTTCTCAGAGTCGCAATATCTCTAAACGCTATTAGCGGTTTCCTTAAAACTGGATTGTGTCCATTAAACCGCACGATATTCACCGAAGATATGTTTGTTGCAACTTTACCAACTAGTCATGACCCAGGTCAAAACAGTGACACTCACACTATTGAAAATAAAGCAGTAGCAGATGTGTTACTTGAAAATGAAGAAGAAAAGGAAGATATTGACCGTGACTTTGTAAGAGAATTTACACCAGAAAAACAAATAATAACACAAATCGAACGACCATCAACTAGCGGTGTTGCCAATTTAATTACTCCCGACTTAATTGCTCCCCATCCAAAAGCTGGTAAACACGGCCCATCAAAAAAGAAAGCTAACAAAAGGGGTAAAGCTGTACTGCTTATGAGTAGCCCCTATAAGAATGAGTTGGAAACATCCTTCGCAGAGAAAAAAATAAAAATCAATGCAGACAAATTAAAATCGAATATAACAAAAAATCCGTAAAAGATACCGCTACAGGAAGCAGCACTTCGAAAGGTAAAAAGGTATCTAAATCTAAGGTTTATATGATATCAAAGTGCAGTTCAAGTAGCAGCGAATCTGACGTCGACGTGGATTGCCTATTCTGCGGAAATAATTATTCCAAAGACCACTGCGGCGAAGGATGGATAATGTGCGGTCAGTGCGGCAAATGGGCTCATGATGCATGCGCGGGTATAGAAAGTGATGATGAAGCATTCATTTGTGATGTTTGTCTTTAATAATAAATGTATATTTTTTTATGTTAAATTTCTATCCCATTTTACCTCTTATATTTTCCCATTTTACCTACATAGTGTAAATAAAATGGGAAATTGTAGACATTTTGTAATCACTATATGTAAGTTTGTTTTTTTTTCATTTTTCATTTTTGTTGATGAATATTTGACTAATTTAATGACCATGCTATAGCATATCTTGTTTGCAAACTTCTACGATAATTAAATTCGTCTATACCAAAGTTTTAACGTTAAGTATCCCATTTTAGGCCACCTTCCCCTACTAATAATGAAATAATTAATAATAACGAGTAGGTATTAAAATATCACATAATATATTTTCCATTATTTCTATTAAAGAAAACTAGTCCAAGGAAAAGTAAGTAAAGTAATTTTGAGAGACGTGACTTGAAATGCATCCCTGCATCCCTTTCCATCGCGTTACTAAGCTTTCTCTAGTTGAACAAGAAGCTAGCCATTATTGGTTTTCTTCTGTAAGGGACGAATGCTCCTTTGTATAGTAATGATCGTCTTAATATTCCCTTTACACCTAAACTCCTAATCATATCCATGTTCGGAAAAGCTATAGGAACATTAGTACCTACTTGACAAATTGTAAAAATTCAAATTTTAAATCTACTTGCAGTAATTACGTTTTGATAGAAGAATTACTTGTTATAAAAAATAAAACTGCAACAACAAAAGAAAACAAGGACGATGTAGCGATAAATATCATTAAATTGTAAAATTTTATGTAAGCCACGTTTTCCAAAGACAAAACGTCCTGTCGCTGCTCACGGTTTTGTGCCCATCAGACGCAGGACCGAAGTAATTTATATACGACATTCCACTGGATTATGAGTTTCCGTCCGTTGCACATTAGTAGCCCGCGTTAACTCAAACTTGTACGGCTCGACTTTATTCGGATTTGGTGAATTTATTATTTTAGTAATAATAAAATGTAAACGTTGCGTCGTTTAATTTAACTACATCCAAATACTTATGACTAGGTGACTCGATGAATTGTATCGAATTTAGTAAATCCAAAAATTTATCGTACAAACATAAATTTACTTTAGAAGTTTCGTATGGACTTTATTATAAAAATATATAGTATAGATATTTTATATGATTGTCGTAAAAATTAAGAATGTAAATTTGACAATTGAAGTTCAAATTTATAAGGTATTAAAACCATATTATCTTTATAATTCCAAAACTTGCATAAACATACAATAAACAAGATGGAAAGATTTTGTCAAGTGTTAAAATTCGACCAATTTATTAACGGACCAAATATCGCGTAGTTTTCGTTAAACGTTAAAAACCGATAAAAATTTTAAAATATCTAAATTTTACCACTGATTATTTCCACTACTAGTTTAAAGTACTACTACTAGTTGTAGTATGGGAAGACATCTAATGAACTATTCAGAATTGCGGTAAATAAAGTGAAGATAGCCGGGCTGATCGCAAACATCCGAAATGGATGAGCACCTGAAGAAGAAGCACTAGTTAAACCTACCTATAAAAACCTCAAAAAAATTAAAAATGTTTAATTTGAACAAACACTCTAAATCTTGTTGTTTTCTTTTCAAATTCAGAAGGCTGCGTATTATTATATGTATATAAGTTCCATTTCGTTGGCAAGTTCCTTATAGTGAATCTTCGAATCATATGGTTGAAATGGCACGTTAGTATTCACACTGGATTTCGCGTTAATACTACAATATAGGCTGAGCATCTTATTTTAGCTAACAATAAATTTAATGTTTTGTCTGCTGCCGGAAAATTGGTTTGAGTGTCGTCATATATTACAGGGGGTAATCTAATGGCTCGCACTTTCAAATTGTTCAGTTAGAGAATTAAACAAGCGTGTCACATTGCATGCACATATTCGGCCTCAAGAAACTTGAAATAATCGTCAAAATGTATTACTGGTATATTTTGTGCGTCCGTATGTCCATGAGTGAGTGCACACGTGCGTATAGGTATACAAAACGCATTAAGTACTTGACAACTCGTGCACAAGTTAAAACGGGACTGTAAAATTTAAGAATTTTCCTTAAAACTTTATATTTTGTTATTTATATTGGGATAGGTATAATTATAAATACTGTACAATGTTTAAAAACATAACTTACGTACATCGTTGTTAAATCGTTATTACGTCATTCTATATTTCAAGATTTCTATCAACTATTTATATATCTAACATTGAAAATAAATCTTTCTTGTTATTCTATACGTCTATACAACTTTTTTGAAAATTACTTTTCTTATAAAGAGTTAGATGTTGTTTACAAAATTTAATTCCGATATTTAAATTTCTATCCATGAGTATGTTTAAAAAAAAAAGTAATTTATGCTGACACGATTGGAACTAAATGAAGCTACATAATAAAACTGAAAACAACATACATCGGCCCTGTCGAATTTTTTTTAAATACAGTCTTTACCTTACCACATGTAACATCTTTCATTTAAAATTTGAACATAATAATAAATATTTATATTTGTTGTGTTGCTTATTAAAATTAAAATTATGAGTTAAACAATGACTTACACTTCTTGTAGTTTTTGATGTTATAAAACCAGAAAGAAACAAAAGTTTCATTCACGAATTACCTAAATTACGTATAAAACATTTTTATGACAGGCTACATTGCAATTATGTATTTAAATAACACATTTTAAAAGAGTAGGTAAGGTAGGTATACCTATTTAATTTTGCGTTTTTTTTATAAGAATCCTGCGTATAAACGTTGTTTATATTAACGCGGATAATACAATATTTTAATTTTCAACTACCAAAAAAAAGATAGACTTGAATTCACGTTAGCAACAACCAGAAAAAAAAAGTAAAATGACGCGTATTTGAGTCGGCGACTGCAAAAGTGCTAAAAAGATAATTGACTGTGAGGAGGAACTATCCTGTAAGAAAGTTATTTATAAAGGCCTTTAAAAAAACTATCAACCAATCACAACTGCAATTTTTATACGTTTAAATATGAATGATACATTTTAAAAGTATCCTACTTTAAAATTAATCATTACAAAATTTCTTACATTCATTTCAGTTTTTCCAATTCATTATTTCTGAATTTCAGATGAAATTCATTTCTTTAATTATTTGTCCATCTTAATAGAAGACAGGAATAAGTGAAATAAAATCATTTTAACCTCAAAACTTATAAAAAAAAGATCGCTATATACTCTTTACTTATAAGCAAACGTTTTAATAATTTAGTTGGACAATGAATATTTTGTGTAGAAACCAACCATATTTGCTACAGGATGAATAAAATTAATCGATTACTGCTTCTATAAATACACCTATATAAATACCTGATCTCCTCGAAAACGTAAACGGCATTGTCTTTAATTAGTTTACGTACAGACTAGGTCGTTGATTATTTAATTATGGGAATTGTAATCTGATTGGGTATGTTTGCAAATTACGGTTGTGTATATTCAATAGTGATTATATATCTACGCTTTATAGGTACGTTCAAAATTTGTTCGACACTTTTTGAACACAAATATAATTAAACTGCAAAAGAAATAATTTTTTTCATGACGTTCATACACTTCCAGCTAACTATTGTAAATATTACTCACTATTCAAGTTATCAAGCAAATAATAGCATATACATATTAAGCTAGAATAAGAAAAATTTGCTTACTTTGTTGGAAATATATAGATGCAATACATTTGTAGGTATTAATAATATTAAATAAATATTAGGGTTACATAATAACAAATGTGATTATTGTAAAAAAAGAATAGGTATTCACCTGCCTAATAATAAGGTAATTTTTGAACATTCAATGTAATATTTATATTTAATATATCTAAAGGAAATTCTGCGCTAACAGAGGTACCAAATTATTTAAAAAGTCATACGTAAAATTAAAATATTATACCTATCTAAATTTTTGAAATTTTTCTGCATAAGTAGTTTTATTAAAGTGGGTGAAAACTGCTTTTAAAATTAATTGCGTTTGTTGGTTACTAATTTTTTTCATATATAGATAATATCAAAGATAGTACTACTGACTTTAAACAATAATATTCTTTAGTTACCATTGTTGTTACCATTATTACCTTTCTATTTCTTTGTAAATGCGTCATCGATAGATTGTTTTTTTTAAACACGCGTACCTTTATTATATGTTCAAGCGGCAAATAAAAATGCCTCCATTATAATTGCTGTGTAAACAATAAAAAGTGTATGTAGTGGGTACTACTTACTGTTAAGTACTAATAATTATTGTAAGCGACAGATACGTATTGATCACTTATTTCGAATTTCTTAAACTTTTCTAAATAGTGCGAATTTTGATGAAACTAAACTGTAACTATATTTATAAAGATAAATTTGAATTCAAATAAATTCAAATAAAGTATATTAACAATTTTAAATTAGTAAGATGACGCGCGGCGCCAGCGACGCAGCGCCAGTTCATAAAAGTTTATGTAATAATATGATAATACGAAATTTAGGACCGATCTTTTCATCTCTTGATAAATCTATCTGACAGATATTCACCATAGAAACGTTTGTTCGAACAATTGTTTCCATAGTAAATATCTGTCAGATACATTTATCGGGAGATGGAAAAATTAGCCCTTAAAATATTTAAAGTCATATTAACACCTCGAGATAAGAATCAATCGCCGGCGTTCAAGGTATAGTACCCTTTAAACGGATAGCTACCCTTCGCTATTCATCTATCTATATCTCAAAAACTATCAAAGATATTTAAAAAAAGTTAAGGCACGATTTGAACTAAATTAAGAGTTCTAAAAGGTGGTGGTAAAATATACAACAAAATTTTTTTGAAAAGTTTTTCAAAAAAAAGATAAATGAGTGCAAAACGGTGTTTATTTGTATAATAAACGTAAAGTGTACGTTCATTTTGTATTATAGAATTGCACAAAAAGTCAGCATAAATGAAATTAGATACAGTGAAAATTCCATAAAACGACCACCTGTGGCTCTTCTAAAAAATTATCTCTCGTAAGAGTGGTCGTTTTAGAAGATTTGTTGTTTTTTATGTTTCGTTCCGTTCCGTTCTTAGAAACTGCAGTCGGTTATTGGAGTGGTTGGTCGTTGGTACAGTAAAACGTTACTGTATTTAATTATTACTGACGTTATCCTGAATATTAATTTTTAGTTCACATTTTATGCCAATATAAACCATGTCATATGCCATAAAATTTTATTGCAACTAATATTTCAAATTTTGTTTAGGTATGGTGCTCAGACAACATGTACAGAGTATAATTACCACAAAAAAATATTTAATAATTCCATTCATGATTTGTTTATGTTTATGTAAACCGGGAACTGCAAGACCGCGATAAATTGAAATACATACTTTACAAATAAATCAAAGTAGTTAGTTTTCGTCAAATAAGGTCTTTTATTTGAGGATGTTCGTCATATAATACTTCTAAATAAAGACCAAACACGGAATTTACAATAACCCACACAGAAAAGTATTTAAAAAATACAATATTACAAATTGTTTCGTTTTCGATACTTTGACTATTAATTGATTAAAAAGGAATACCAACGCTACACTAGTGCCGTGCCTGCCCTCATAATAAATTAATAAAATTCTGACCTTTCTATTGTATCAATCTACTAGGTAGGCGAAATTCTATTGCAGAAAGTCCTCCGTTAAAACCATAATAAACACATAAAAACGGTAAACATGTCCAAAGAACAAAGTCTACAGAACACACACGCACTCCCGTATTCTTCGAAAGGCAACGCGCAACTGAAAGAATTTGTTAAAAATTACTAATCGTGTGTTATACAGATAAATGCTTTGTTCGAATTTGTGAAAGTTTCTACAATATTTTATCAAACAATAATGTAATGCAGCCTTACGATAAGCGATAAATGTGGGCCAGACGTTCGAATATTTTGGAAGGTGACGATGACGCGCTCATTGTAGGTGCGCTTATCAATTATTGTCTACGTTATAAATCTATCTAGTTTTATTTTATTCGTATAAATTACGAATTGCAATTTAAAACAGTTGAGAAAAAATACGTACATAGGTCTGACGAATATTATTTATTTCAACAAAATTATAACTACCTACGTCAATTTTTTGTTTACTTTAATCCCGAAGTATTCGTCGGAAAATTCATATTTTATTATTAGAGTGATTTTTGGGAGAATGTCCAAATAAGTAAATTGATTCAAATATTTATAAGCCACTTTTTAAGCATATATATATATATACGGTCAGTTCCGTAACGATCCACCACTTACCTAATTTATTCAAAATAAAGTCGGCCCTTGACGTTTGCAGGGGTCACGTTTCGAATGTGGAAAATTCATAAATGGCTTTAAGAACAAAATTTAATTTCGTCTGTAATTATATCGTGCATCAAGTAAGGCAAAATCTCAAATTACAGTCTCCTGTACAATCTCATATAGGGTGACCCGACAAAATAGCCTATACCATCCTATGTACCTACATAAAGCAATCCAATACAAAATGGCCCCTACAAAATAGTTTCATCAAAATAGTTCATATTTTAAGGTCAAATTCATAATATAAACGAAGATCGTCTCATCTCATTCTATTTACTTTTTGACAACTAATAGAAACAATGAATTTCAACCATCATCAACTTCCGCATATCACAATCAGTATAAGATAAACTTATTCTTCTAATATAAAAAGGTTGTTACCATGTGAGTAGCTGCATCCAGTGTTTATTTCCTTAGAAACAATTATTGTAACGGTAACAATCGTTTCTATGGAAATAATCATTTGCATACACTTCGTCCAAACCTACATACAATCACGTTATCAATAAAACGTTACTAGATAATGACGTTTCACACAGTGCTGTCGCCTCGTATCTCGTATTTTGACAGTTCTAATAAATTGTAGTCTTTCTTTATTCCATCTAATATGTGCGCAAGTAAATCATCTATAGAATACGTCACTTTTCAAACTTTAAACCGAATAAACATAAAGTAACAAATAATATTATTTGTATGGTAATAGTAATTTGTAATAGTATTTAATAAACAATCTAGTAACTTTTCGTTGATGACGTGAACATCATATAGGTTTGGATAAGCTATATGCATGCGGTTTTATGTGTTTATGTTTCTAGATGTTATGATATTTGTGTTATTTGTTATTAATTACTACGGAAATCATCTTGACAACAGTGCGGTTTATTGAATTTCTTATCTAAACGCAAATTCATATACCTATTCAGAAAATATTATTTTTTTTGAAAATCTTTATAACCCCGTATCTTGCAAACGAAACGATTTTCGAAAAATCATCAGGGGTATAATTATTAATAAAATAACAAAAGAATCGCCCTTTAAATTTTTGTCGTATGCTTAGTAAACACCCTATATAAGATAGTTAATAATATTAATAGTGGGCGCAACAGTTATCATCGATAAATAATATTTGCGGTTATTATGACGACCAAACTAAATAAAATAATTAGAAGAAATAAAGAAGAACCGTAACTAAATCTTAAGAATACGCAAAACGGATATATGCAAGTAAAAATGGTCTCGACAGAAATTCTTAAAAAAAAATTACCTATTAGGTACCCGATCTGCGAACAAACTGCAGGTGGTATATTGTGCTTACGAAAAAACATAAACTGATCAATTAGTGTTATATCTGCGCTAGTTGTGACCCCCCACGTCATAAATCCAGTACTAAGCGCGTAATAGGCGTCAGTGTAACCGGAAGTAATTGAATGAATGGATATCCGGTCCAACTACGGGCTATCGATGTCGCATTGCCACTGCCCGCTTACTCAGCACAAAATACCCCGATTTCGTAAAAATTATACTCTTCACTTACTGTTTCGGGCAATACGAATAAAAATTCGTATTTGTAAATTTAGTACCTATATTATCTTATTCTATTTAGTAGAGCATCTTATTATATCGTAGAATAATATACCTAATATTGTAAACGGCCTTTTTGGGATACTTAAAGTCCACTACAAAAATTAATTTAAAATAATATCTTCTTCATAAAATTCTAGCATGAAAAACGTTTTAGTATAGGTACATACCTACTGTTTAATTATTATTACCTACATACAAACGAATCATTTCTCCACTAAACTTAAACTCCCCCACTTTTTTATATTAAATGAAGAAGTCAATAATATATCGTCTATGCCTATATTATATTTTTATGCGCTGACCTTAGCCGTAGTAATATTTCTGTTAAAAGGCCTATAGACTTTTTAAATATTCGTTATCATATCCAAGAAAATTTGTAGAATAAAGTTCAAATGTGTGCACGAATGTTCAATATGTTACCACCACTATTTGATACTTTATATATAGGAAGAGAGTGCAACGATTTGAAAAGGGTCTAGTCAATCTCTATCCAAGTTTACATTTTATCAGTTGAGCTCCAGATATAAATGAAATTGTCCAGTTGACGTCCTATCGGAAACTGACGAGCCTGTATATGCACTACTACCATCGGCATCGTCCAGAAAAAGATTAGAGATAAAGCTTTTTTATGAAAACGTTCTACAAAAAGTACATCATTTATCGTTACGATAAGTATTTTCCTCTAAATTCATCATTTCTGTTCAAGGTGGGATTGAACACCACAACATGCAGAAATTCGAAATTTTATTTATCTATTACCTACCTACCACAAAATTATTATTTAAATAAAATCATGACCGAATCAAAAGAAATATAGAGGCAAATGAGAAATAGATTTGGGACTTTCGCCATGCGAAGGCGTAAATCAAGTGGTGAATTACAGTCTCCAGTTAAGGGTGTTTAGACGAGGTTAATTTTATCACGTTCACAACCACCTGACTTACGCTTATTCGCGATAAAAGTTCAAAATCTAGCTTCTGCGCCATCTATCCCCGGGCGTCATCTCTCCTGCACTTGCAACATAACTTAACAGCTTAACAACTTAATTTAACCTAACAGGGGTAACGATACTACTAAACTTAAAAAAGTTTCTATTCAGAATAATTATACCTATTGATTATGATGTGCATGTATGTACAGTTATTTTTTCCAATGTTTGACAAGAGCATACCTAATAACAAATTATTAGTGCAACAGTAAAATAAAATAGTATAAACTTACATTTAATAACTTTTTATGTAGAGTATAAAATTTCTGTACAAAATATCTTTATCTTAATTTAAATATACATATCCGTAAAATTGAACATCGCAATAAATGATGAGAATGTGTAGCGATATTAAATTTAAATTAATTTAATTTATTTTAACTACTTACTTGTTTTACTGCCGACAGATTTTATAATTTATTAAAACTTTTATGAAAGTGATAGAGTGATAGATAATGAAAGATTTTCGAGAAGACGACCGTTATAATTTTATTAGAGAATGCGCAATAAAAGTTGCAATAAAAACTTTTAGAATATTTGAAAAGCACAAATAAAAACTCTACCTAATATCTACATAAGTAGTTATTTTGAATTATATGGAATCGTTGAATCTAACTGAAACCTTTTAGACCTACTTAAAAACTAAATCTCGCCAACTTGGCAAATTTATACATAAATAATCCGTTTGTTTTATTAGTTAATTTCATTAACTCCGCTCAAATTCAAACCAATAAACAGGAATATTTTAATTTAGTAGATGTTCATTATTTAAAAAGTATAGGGCGGCACGCCCGCACGACATAACAATTTGTTTTCACATAAAAACAATTCAGTGATAACTGAATAAGAGGTAGAAAAAGGGAGATAAAACTTGAAACACAAAAATTTTAAACGTCAGAAAGAAAAACAAATCTGGAGACAATAAATGTTTTGTCAACAATATTTTTTGTCATAATTGTACAGAACAATATATGATAAATCAGAAGACTGAATTCAATGCCACGTGTGTCAAAAATGGTGGCATGAAAATTCTACTTACTGATTATGTGGCGAGAAATTTTGAATGTGACATGTTTATAATCGCGTACTCTTGTAACTCATAATGCGCACTCTTGTGTGCTTTGATTTAAAAGAGTGCGCACCTTTCCTTTTTTGAAAAAATGTATTTTATTAATATTGTAAGATTTTTAAAATAAAATATTTTTAAAACCTTAAACAGTTCGTCTGCTTTTAAATGCATTTGCTATTTTTGAAACTTGTTAATTTATCCTAAAAAAAAATTAGGTGCGCACTCTTATATGTTTTTGCCCTAATATTTTAAGATAATTTTGTTTTTTTTTCTATTACTAAATTTCTTTTTTCAAATCGCAATAATACAGTTTAATACCTATCTTATCATTAAAGTTCACCTAAATTTGAAAATTTTATACTTATGTTAAATTAGAAATATCATTGTCATGGATTTCTATAAAATAATCTATAGTAATTAACATTTAGATAGAATAGAAACAATAGAAGATAGCATCTACTTATTTTTTATTCAAGTGGTTCAAATAAATCGTTCGAATAAATCGTTAATAATCATTTTACATCGCCGCAGTTGTTCTAACTACCTTATGCATCTAAAGCAAAGACATCATCTGGTGACAATATTCCGATTTTTTCCACTAGAAAAATCTGTTTGTATTTCCAGAAAATATACCTGCTCATATAGCTACGTAATAACACAAATTGTGCACTTCTATAAAATTTACTTTTTGTCGTTTACGATAATCTGCCAAAACTGTGTCGATATTATTACAATCTTTTATTACAATTATTATTATAATCTAACAACAATTTTAAAAAAGCGAATTAATTTAACCAAGTTTTTAGCTCTTGCAACATACGATGATAAAGGAATCGATCTATACAATAATACAGTTGAAACAAAAGTTATTAAAATACACATTATAATTCTTAATAATATTCAAATTATACCTTCATATAATTTCTAGAAATTATCAAATGTAAATTACAGTTTATGTCTCCAGATGATTTTCAGTGACCTACATAATTATGTCATGTGTCTTTGTTGATTGTTTGCGTGGAATTTGGAAATAGCAGTTCAAGTTATATCAGTTACATAGGAATAGTTAACTACATTAAAGTAAAATTATACAGAATCAGACAATAAAGTAAAAAATATAAAATATAAATATATAATAGTTAAATATCTTAATTAATTAAAGACTATGACTCTTATTATTTATGAATAAGTACACAAAAAAAATAAAATTCGACTGATATTTTATACTCGTATTAAAAATTCTGCTTACTTATTTAAAATTAAATACATATACAGTGAAACCTCTCTAAGACGACCATACCGTCGGTGCGACTTAAAACTGGTCTTCTTTAGAGGTGGTCGCTTTTAGAGGTAGTCGCCGCGAGATGTTTCACTGTACCTACCTAAATTTCGGATTTAAATTCGTAAATTATTATCCTAAACGCACAAACGTAAAATTTACAATTTTTGCAATTTTTATTATTAGGTATGAATAAGGTTTCTACTTTCGAACAAGGGCGTTTCTTTGAAAATTGCTTTGAAATCCTTCAATATTTTTCAGTAAGAATGGAAAAATATTTTTCCTTACTTAGATAAGATAAGATCATTGGTGCATATAACGTCAAAGCATTTAATAAACGTATTATCAATTAAATCAATTTATTTCAAGTATACCTAACAGAAATTTAAATCAGTGAATAATCGCAACAATTTTTATTAATTTTATTTAAATAGATACCTGCAAAATCATTTTTATACATGAAATTTCATTGTTAAGTACCGTACGTATTAAATTTATTGCTGCTATTTGAACATAATAAATTGTTTCCGAACTATTGCAATTTTGTACGTGAAGAAAACAAAATTATACAAAGATGTAAATGTAAATTTCTAATCATGCGGAACAAAAGCAAAAATGCAATAAGCAATGAAACCTGTTTCTGATTTTAATTAAATTTTGTACGAGAATTCCAACAAGTACCTGGGTACGTAGTGTTCGTATTTTATCGACATGAATTTTAATATGTTAAAAAAGTTAGGGAATCACATACAATCTATCGCGTACACGCAAACGACTTAGTTTTTAATTTTTAAATAACAGAATTGATTGAACGATATTATGTAACATTTAAAAAATACATAATATATTAACTTATTCACTCATTTATGTTATAAAGGTGTATTACCGATGATACATCAAACAATAAAATTTATTTTATTCACCGTACACTGTAGACTCTTATTACAAATACTAGATAAGCACACAATATCCTTTTATACAAATTATGTCCGTTACCTAAGTTTTAAAATAAACATCATTTTCACGCCTTTTTCCAATTTTTACTGATTTAACGTTTAAGGCCAAGATCGATCTTTCAATCATCAAATAAAGTTCTGAATAAGCTCTATTCGTACAATAGCTTTCTTGTATACCTTTTGAATAAGAATTGCTTGCTTGGAAATTATTCTCTAAAAATAGCTTATTTTTTTCAATAATTAATAACGATATCGATTTTTATCTTTGCCTTGAAAATTATTAATTTTGGACAAAGCAAAAACTTTCAGATATAGAAAATAACACGTTTTACTAAACTCAAAAATAAAAATGTTTTTATTTTGTATGTACAGTCTATTTGGGAACACACTGTACATAGTACTATTAAACAGTCGGATTTTTTTCATTAATGGCTCCGGTAATCGAAATTTTCCAGTATATTTTGTATGTAAATTACTAAATTTTGTTAGTGGTAGCATCAAAAAACATGTACGAATGAAGGAGGATTCGAACCTCCGAACGCAGCTGAACGCCATTAACGTCAACCCACCACGGCTCCTTAGTAATTATTCAACTAGCAACTGTTACATATTTTTAGGGATACATTCCGTAATTATACCTAAATATCCTAGTTATAAAATAAATATTAAACGCTCCTGCAATTTAAAAGTTGATATGTACAGGTCAAATATTACTTTAATGCTTTTTACGTTTATTAATTATAGTCGTGAAAAATAATTCTATTATTCAATCATCGAAAGGTTAATTAGAAAGATTTATAATTATTTATTAAGTATGTATGTTGAAAATAATAATTTCTATGTCGCCAATTTTTAAATGCTTTTTTATTTAATTATTAAGTCAACTACAATTGTTTAGTATTCAAATAAAAATCATAAATAGGTACCTACTTATCGTCACTTACGTACCGTTTTAGTGTCAATGTTTCTAGCCTATGCAAATTACTGGCAGCAATATTTTATAAAACGGGCTAAAGTTGTAACCTCTTAAATTTTAATATTTTATCGTGTCACATAATTACCTACCTACAAAATTGGAAATGACCTAATCGTATGGTCCTGCTTAAATACCTACAAGATTTTATTGATGTAACTAACGATAAGTATATCGATTCCTAATGTACATTTTCGTTAAATTTTGAAGAATACCACGATATTCTTGCACAACAAACGGGTATTTCACGAATAATGGGACATTGCAATATCTCGGAAACGGATCAAGATTTGAAAATTATGAAAAGATTTTCATAAATCTCGGTCACGGACACATATTTTATAATAAAAAAATTTAATACTTAATTCATCGCCGCTAGGTAGGAATGCCAGAATTTCGAACCAGAATGATTGGCAGGATTATTTCTACGCTGAACTAGCTCTAAAGAACGTAAAACATAATTAAAAAGTTTAAAGATCTACTGACAGATTTTCGAAACTGATAATGTAGGTAAATTGATAGAAACAAGAAACACAACAAAAATAATGAAGGTATTATATTATAAGTTTTGTGAAAATGCATTGTTTTTGGTATAAATTCTATTAATTTATCTCTACTCACTCAAATGTTAACGAGAATTTCATCAAAATCATGTTTTCGTCTTGCAATTTTGAAAATTATTTTATTCTCGGAAACTACAAAGTTGGTAGAAATTTTATTAAATTTTATCTTTGTAATTGTGAAATTTAAAAATTTGTTTATTATAAAATATGTGCCCGAGATTTATGATTTATTTATTTTACTGAGATTTATGAAAATCTTTTCATAGTTTTAAAATATTTACCCGTTTCCGAGAGTTACACCAAAAATAATTGCAAAAAAATAAAACTCCTATCTAATTGATAAATAATTGGTAATTGCAAATAAATCTTTTAAATTATCCTTATTTTATTGATTAATTAATACTGCTGTCTACTGCTGTAAAAAGATAATAAGTAGGAATATAATTTTATGAAAGAACTAAAATCATTAAGTCGAGTATACTTAGTTTCACTTTTTACAAACGAGTCGATTACGGAACAAATACGCACAAGTTTGAAGATGACACTTCTGCAAAGACATTAATATTTATTAAGGATATCTGGTTGCCTTCTAAACGTGCCTCTTGAATTGCGGAGATAGATACTGAAAAACCCTATTTACATTTGGTTTTAATTTATTATATACAGCTAATATTCCAGCGCTAGAAGTTATATGAATTTCTAAAGCTAACGGTAAGTAGCCTCTTTTTTTAAACAATAATTATTTATGAAGTTGGTAAATTTTAAAAATAATCCATAATAAAGCACGAACATATTGAAATTAATCTGGTGTCGGTAAAATGAATTTCACAACATTATGAATTACTTACCAAAAAAAAATGTATTATTAGACAAAGGCTTGATTACTTGCAATTAGTCGAATTTTTGTAAATTAGAAATCTTCTCTTCCTTTTAAATTCGCATTATCGAGGTTCAACAATAATTACATAAGAGTTTGGAGAGATTTAGAGATATTTTTTTCCCATAATTAAAGATTTCCGTAAGACATCGTTACATGAGAGTACTGCAACATTTTTGTGCCAAGAGGCCTGGGTGGTCTACTGGGCTTGTCGTTCGACTGGCCCTCAGCGCACTCGCGGCTGTGGGTTCGAATCCCGCTACTACCACGGATATTTGTGTTTGTTAAAAGTATATATATATATATATATATATACGAAAAAATAACGGCTAGGTATGCATTATGACCAGCACCGATGTTAAACATCCAGCAAACAAGCGCTGGAACCGATTAGGTATCTACCCAGTGAATTTCCTGGGAAACATCGTCACACAAATAAGCATACCGACGCCGCACTGCAAGTGTCCAAAAAGTTCTGTATAAATGTGCAGATAAGCTAAGGATTTGCAGTCATAAACACAAAAAAAAATTCTACTATTACAGAAAAATCTTATAAAAATAAACCATTTAACTTAGTAGTTTCTTATAAGTACCTACATATTTCCTTGAAAAGTAAATTTTATCACGTTCGTTTATCTGCTTCTTTTTTAATTAAGGTGGCCAATTGAAGACATTTTTAATTTAGTTTAACTTTTATTTTAGTGAAACTGTAAGAGTAGTCGCTGACCACGTAAAATTTTTAATAAACGTTGTATTAATAAGAAATGAAACATATATTTAGTTTTCGAAGATAATACTTCTTAACAAAAATGTACGATATTCCATCAATTCGGAATAATCTATTTTGTTGTAACGTTGTTGTTATATTTATTATTTTATGTAATTTCAAAATTTTTATTACGTATACTAAAATTTGATCAAAGATAATGAATTACACGATAAAACAAAAGCAAAATCCTTGTTTCTGTAATTTAAATAACCCAGCGCTTGCCTACAGAGATTCATAAACACTTTTATCCTTCAATCAAATTTTATTAAAAACATCTTTTATATAAAAAAAAACAACTTAATTACTATGTTTCTTATATTTTAAATTCGCTTCCATTGTTAATAAAGCAGAAATATAAGCTTTAGCTTTAGCTTTAGTTTATCAACAAAATGTAACCCGCGAGGGATCGATTTCAACTTATTTGAAAAGCTTTTTCGTGCATTTTTTCGAAAGAGCTTCCGTTACGTAAGTACCTAATTATGTAATGTAAAAAAAAATGTTAACTCAATATTATTCCATTTTATAAAAGTATGTAAGTATAGTATTTTTTACAAATAACTTTTAGAGAATATTCTTAGAAATTATATATCTATACCTATACAAAATAAAATCTGTCTGTTTTGCAACTTTAAGTGTTAGGTATGATGATGTTACCAGTTCAATAATAATATTAGTTTTACGGAAATTACACTCTCAATGAATAAGACAATAAAACTTATCAAGTGAATGAACATTACTACCATATAATATTCCATATGGTTCTCTCTTGTCTGTATTTACTAAACAGTTTTAAATTTATTATTTATCAACTCATAATTTATATGAATTTTATAATATTATGGCACAACTAAAACTTCTAATAATATTATATAATTACCCTAAATTAAAATTCGATTACTTTTATTACGAAAATTGTTAATAATTCAATTCAACCGAACGTTCCTTTCAAACTAACAGTACTCGGTAACTCGTTGCCTAATTAATAATAAATTATCTTAAATTAGACAACATCGTGACATTAACCAACTGAGACTTGAAACTAATATATTGATTTTGCCATACTTGCATCCGATATAATCGACTCAGTTACAAGATACGCTGGAAACGATATTAAATTTTTTAAGTTACAAACATAACACCGGTATTGTAAGGGAATCGATAAGCTTACAGGAAATTATCCAGAACTGGCAGGGTCTGAATTTATTGTTTTAACGACTACAATCACTAATTTTATAAAAACTAAAAGAACAATACTGTACGTTATATCAGATGGTGATTAATTAATTACTTATGCTTTTAATTAAATAGGTAGTTTAATTAAATAGGTAGTTTAATTAACGTACTTACTTACATTATTTAACAAGTTATGATGTAACTATAAAAAGAAGTGATCTGGAATAACCGATCATTAACGATTTTCGATGGATAACAGAGACGGCTCGAACTTGACGATTATCTTCAGCCTAATTATAATTTAACATCACGTAGATATAAAGTATTTTATACCCTTTTGTATAAGTTTTTGCACTTAACTGATAACCAATAATAAAACTATTAACAAAATCGAACGAAATGATTGATATCTATGATAATAAGATACGTATTTCATTTATTTCAGGCAACAATAAGAAAAACGAAAATAACGAAGTTTCCCTATACTTTAAAAGAAATTGATTAATGCTATTAGTCTTAGCCTAGCAATTTTCTTTGTGTATTTTGGGATTTGTACCTAATGGAAACATACTTGACATACATAGGAACAATGACAGTTACTTATTAAGAATTTTTTATTGTGTTACTTACATTAAGTAAACGCCTGTGATAAATTAAACGTTTTGTGATAAATCATCAAATCGTTACTCCATAACGTTAGACCTGTTGGTATAATTTGATTACAATTTTCAATAAAATTTCAATAATTAATTAGAGAAAGAAAAACGTATTGATAAGTAGATTACTTCTCTACTACGTATTTAAAATGTAAAAAATGTTTCAAACGCAGATTGTCGTAAAAGAAGCGTTACCATTTTGTTTAGTGCCTATTTCTTTTTGTTAAAATTAATTATGCTAGTTTTCATTTGAGTCGTGTCGTGTGAATTATCCGATTTTACCACAGGTCGTGTAGTGCACGTTCGAACAAAAACAGTGCATTTATGAGAGAATTCGAGAATTTGAAATAAATCGATAAACAGACTAATATACAACGAAATATATGTGCTTCTGTTATATGGAATGGAAGCTTGGGCCGTAAAACAACAACACGTAAAGAAGCTCTGGATTTACCAAAGGATGCACAAGACATCGTGGACAGATCACATTTCAAACGAAGAGGTCCTCCGCCACATGAATAAGGACAAGGAATTGGTTTGGACGTCGAAGAAACGTAAACTCCGGTATTTCGGTCATGTGATGAGAGGCCGAAGATCATGCAAGGGCAAGATTGTGGGGAAAAGATCCAGAGGCAGGCGTAGAATGTTGTGGTTAAGAAATCTCCGAGAATAGTTTGGGTGCTTTTCCATCGACTTATTCGGAGCGGCCATATCCGGAATTAAAATTGCTGTGATGATCGCTAACCTCCGCTAGGAGACGGCATTTTAAAAATATGGCTAATATAAGTAATACAACAAATAAATATTTTTGAATTAACGCAGTCAGTACTTATAAGAAAATCACCATAATCCTGTGCACTTGTAATCACTGTGTAATCTCTGGTGCACTCACCTGTGGCATTATAAAGCGGAACTTGTTAGCATAGTTTGGCAATCTAGAAATCTTATTTTCAAAAACAAATAAATAACAAAATTGTTTAAAGGAAGAAAAAATAAATGTTCATTTTACATTTCGTGTTTGTATTTACAAGGCAGAATAGTATGAATCTGTTCGTTGTATCGGTTATATCTATAGGTAGGTATTGTTAATCATCGATAACACGAAAATTGTTGTTATTTAGATTTAACTTTACTTTAGATACTTGTCGTTTATGTTAAGAGTAAGTAACTGCTGTTAGGCATTTACGTGTTTCGTTTTCAATACCCACTTTTTATATAGTGACTTTTTATAAAGATAAATATTATAAAATATATATATATATTTTTTAGGTCCTACCAGAAAAAAAAACAAAGAATCTACAATATCATTATTTTGAACTAATCTCCAAACATGTTATTTCTAATTTTTCAATATTCCTCGGTAGTTTCTGTTTAAAAAAGTTCAACTAAGAAGTTTTTACACTGATTATACCTAACATTTAAGGCGAAAGGGGACGGCAACGTGTAACAAGGTGCAACAAAGACACATATATCGGAAAAGTATTTAGCGATTTATTCGCAAACGGCTTGAGCGATTTTTAATGTAAAAAATGATTATATTTTAAAAAAATAATAAAATTTGCGCCACTGTTTTACATTTTTGATATTTATTTTCGTTTTCAAAATATTTTGTCTAAAAAATTTATTAACAAACATTAAAAAATCTGAGCAACGACGCACCTGCAGATAGGTGTCCTAAATACAAACCTTTTTTTATTTTTTAATTGCGACCAATAATAACGCCCGAAACAGAAATTTTCGTTTTTCTTTGACAATTACATGCCGCCTGCTATCAATAACATAAAGCTGCGATAATTAATCGGTCGGAACTGTATTCCGAGATCTAAATACTTTTTGTTTACTTTTATAAATTAGGTACTACCACCAAGTAAGAGTAGGCGCGCATAGAGGAGATTTTACGCCGGTCGCGATTCATGATCGGTGTACGAAAAAGAAAGAGTGAAGTTTATACAAATATCTGTACACTTGCCACAGAAAAAATCGGGACAGTTGAAGGATAGAATTTTAAAAATGTTTGGTTGTGAATTGGGTTTTAGGTAAAATGCTTGTATTTTTTAAAGGGATTATTGTAAGCCACAAATCATCATTGTTACCTACAAAGTGGACAACTCTTTGTCAACAAAATACTTTAGAAGCAAGTGGTAGGCAGGTTTAGTTTATGCTTTCTGTAAATTTAAAAATTTATTGATCGACGTAATATATCGATCGCGTTTTGCCAAAAGGGCGTAACTCACACTTTTTGTGAAAATGAGTTATTCTGACTATCTTACGCATTTAAAACAAATACATCGTCTGATAAAATCTGGTAACAATATTTCGATTTTTTTCACCGGAAAAATCGATTTATATTTCCGCGAAACGTATCTTGTTATAGCTACGCGGCGACATAATATGTGCTCTACTGTAAAATTTACTTTTTGTGGATTACGCCCTTTTGAAAAATCTGTGTCGATATGACCGATGACATGTAGATTTATATTAAAAAATGGTTACTTACAAACACAAAATTGATATAGCTTGAAAAATATTTCGTCTTGTTAATAGTGCTTCCTCAATTAAACTTAATAAATCACATTTTTTATTTTTTGCCTTGACTTTTCTTTAACAAGCCATAACTTTTCCAAATCGGACCTATACATTGCTACAGCTTTTTTGCTTAAAATTACTTAAGAAACGCGCCCCTAACATTTGGCAGATTCCTCTCGGGACACCCTACACCTACATTACTACACATTACATACTACATACTACATTACTACATACATTACTTACATACTACATTACCTACACCCCACATTACTATATGTGTTATTTAACCTACGAACCTTATATCCAAGAACAAGAAACGATAAATAAAATAATTATGTAAGTAGGTATGTAATCATTCTTTGTGTGAATAGTAAAGTAATAATTATACAATTCTTTGGCCGAATTAATATATTATATATTCATTAATTGTTTCCATTGTTTATATATTTGTAGCACTAAAGATAGCTCCAACCAGAGCCGAAATATATGGTGTTAGTTTTCCAAGTTTTTATATTGGCTTATTACCACAATTTTTAAAAGAAGTATAGTAAAGTAAGCATTCAGTCACTAGTTTTAATTTTAAGGCGATCCCCTACCTTTCAGTAAGTTCATAAACTTTAATGGAAATCAAGATTTCGCACTTTTTATGTTTTAGAAAAATTTTTTTTAATGATATTTGGTATCGAAATCATCAGTATAAAAAAGGAAATTATCCCCCAGCGACGAAATTATCGTAAGACGTCAAAATTATATCAAAAATATTACATTTAATAATAAAACAGGGTTACAAACAGGTTACAAACAGAACAATTGATTAAATCTATAGGTTCTAGACGAGAGCGGTATAATGGAGTATCGACAGAGATACTGGACACATCTTTCACTGGAAACAAATATTTTGAAATGTATTTTTAGACTTCATCAGTAATTATAATTGTAGAGGAAGGAAATCAATATATAATTCAATACATTGACATTATTGTAGAAAAATATTTAAAAAAGCATCAAAATATCAAGGATATAATAAATAGTAATATTATCGAAATCATAGTTGTTTTCATAACGATCACATTCTAAATTAACTTTAGAGAAATAAGTGAAAGAAATACCAAAAATCATAATTCGCAACTTTGTTGGGTAAAGTTTACCTGTTACGTTCTCGTCTAACAATAAGTAGAACCCGTAAATTCAATACATTGTTTTCTTTGTAACCTTTTTCTATTCTTTTACTACGGATTAATAAATGTCATATATTTGATATAATTTTGACGTCTTACGATAATTTCGTCGATTTGGGATGATTTCTTTTTTTGTGCTGATGATTTTGGTACCAAACATCATATAAAAAAATTATTCTAAAACATAAAAAAGAGCGAAATGTGGATTTTCATTTGATTTACATTGAAGTTTGTTAGCTTACTGGAAGGTAGGGCTCGTCTTAAAATGCAAAAAGCTGTTTCAACCTTTCCGATACCTAACATCTTTAGAACCTCATCTATGTAGGTAACAATGCTTTTATGGCTTAATCCTTATGTACTTGCAAACAGTTTATTTAAAACCCGATTCACAACAAAACATTTTTAAAATTCTGTCCTTCTACTGTCCCGATTTTTTCTGTGGCGATCGTACGATGCAAGTTTGCGTAAAAGTTAACAATATAGATAATTCCTATGTAATTTTGTAAACAATAAAAATTTAAATGCTAAACCTCAATAAAATAATTATACAAATTCACATAATCAAACACTTGACTCCAAAACTTACTAAAATATCGAAACATACCGATGTCTAGTTTTCAACGTCGACTGCCCGTTGCCAAGAAACGAAGAAAACAAAAAAGATAAATTAATAAATAATTTTTTTTGTAAAAACATGAAAGAATAAAACATTTTTTTTGCGGAACCTTTTCCGTATTTAAAAGAGCAACCCTTCGTTGCACGAGCGTACACAACAACCGACATAATTATGAATAACCACAAATGTTTTAGAATTATGTATTATCAATTATTAATTAGAAATTATTCTTCCTCTGGCTCCCGAATTGTCATGTTTCTGCATTTTCTAGGATCTACAATTTCTAGCGCTACTACTTTTTCAAAATAAAAATTGTAATCTTGGTAACATTTTTTATTAAATTAAAAAAATATATATGTCTTTGCAGACTGTTTTAGCGGTTTGTTTGTTTATCTATATACTTACAATTACATAGTTAGATTTGTTTAAGTAACAGAAATTGATACTGAGTATTCCTGATATAGTAAATTGCAGGATTATTAGGATGCCTTCCTACGGCCCGCAGTGGCGCGGGCCGTGCCGCCAAAGCGGCTGTTAAACATTTGTATCGTGATTATAGGATCCATCCATGATGACGCGTGATCTGACGTATATGTACAAATCGATTAAAACTAAATTTTTAAAGTTAAACTTTTGCAAAAATAGTTCTAATGCTACAATGTATACTTCGTCCAAACCTATATGCAATCCACGTCTTCAATGAAAGGTTACTAGATGATGACGTTTCACACAGTGCTGTCGCCTCGTATCTCGTATTTTGACAGTTCTAATAAATTGTATCTTTCTTTATGCCATCTAATATGTGCGCAGGTAAATCATCTATAGATTATGTCACTTTCCAAACTTTAAACCGAATTACAAATAAACAATCTAGTAACTTTTTTTTTGATGACTAAATTGCATATAGGTCATATCAACACAATAAATATATTTTACGTTAAGAATATTTTCACTTACTTATACCTTATTCGGTTACGACCTTTATTTAAAAAACATTATACATTTATAAATACATTGGTACCTAGTACATGCGCATTTGTATCTGTCTACAAAACATCGTTTGTAATTTTATTACAGTAAGCATAGGTATTTGTTCAACGTAAAACAATTGTAATAGTTATTTACTGTGTTTCACTCGCCTTGTTATAACGCTATATAAGTATTAATACCTACACCATGAATTTCTAAAGACGATTCGATTCGATTTATCAACTTAAGAGTTATAAATACCTAGTTTTATTTAGTTCTAAAATATTATGCTAATCGCATTAGCTAATTGTTCAAATAAACGAACAGTAATACGAGTACTACATCGTGGTTAGTCCTCCGATTACAGAATTGACCGATTATATCGCACTATTATCTTCCTGGTAAACGAATTGTCAAAGAAAAACGAAAATTTCTGTTTCGGGCGTTATTATTGGTTGCAATTAAAAAATAAAAAAACATTTGTATTTAGAACACCTATCTACAGGTGCGTTGTAGCTCCAATTTTTGAATTTTTGTTTAATAAATTTTTTAGAAAAAATATTTTAAGGATTAAAAGAAATATCAAAAATGTAAAACTGTGGCGCAATTTTTAATAGAATTTGAAATAAATTTTATTTTTTAAAATAAAAATATCTAATTCCGTTTGGATTTAAACAGCTAAATAAATTCCGCGCCATCTGTTGAATGCAAAACTCACTAAGAGGCCGTGCCCTTTCGCCTTAAGCGATAGGTGTTGGTATCATTGCGTTTTTCGCGACCGATACCTTAATCATTAGATTATTAGAAATACATTTAATCTAAATCTAATAATAATCACGTACCTACCGTAGCTAGTGTAACTATTTGCAAAACGATTATATTATTAGGTACCTAATAAAATAAAACTCATTTTATTTAAAAATCTACAATAAGTAGGTATTTCCCGCATAAAATTGGTCAAAGTTCAATTTAATAAAAATCTAAATGTTAAGAATTCCATAGATCAGTGATGTGTTATAATAACTGCATGAGAAATTGCTTATTCGCTAGGTTTCCCTAAACTTATAACGCTTGTAGTGTTCATCGGTGCGTTATGCTATGCCAATATGAATTTCGAAGTAGGTACCTACCTATTTCCATAATAAAAAAAATGGCAAGTTTCGTCGACTAGAAAACAAAATTAACATAATTATACATACCTACTTTTAAGTATCTATACTAACAAAATAATGAGCTGCTGTAATTATAAGAATTCTAAAATTAAACTTTGCCCGATAAACAAATTACAGGCTAAAGTAAAATCGAAAACGCTTTTAAAAATTCGGCGTTCGACTCTGATCCGATACTTAGAAACTTCGGTTCTCCTAATACACTATCGAAAATGAGCTGTAAAACGGTTTCGCGATAAGACAAGATGTAAATGTCTCTTATGGTAAGAAAATTTCTTAAGATAAAATGTAAATATCTGTTTTTTAATCCCGACATTTTCCATAATCGTTCTGTAGATTAGTCAGTTTATATTAAAACCATGTTAATACTGAACTATGTTAATTATCATTTATTTATCGTTATAATTGTCTTTTTGCAGGGCATTTCTACGAATTCTATGCGTATGCTGTCCCCGTTCGGTGAGACGTCGATATCAGCCAGCATTTCGTAGCAAACCTAATCAGGTAATAACAAAAATATTTCGAGTTTATAAAAATAAAGTTTCGAGTCAAAGTTATAAAAACGAAATCATAACTTTATTTGATCATAAAAGGAAGCATACATCTACATTAAATTTAACTGCATTTTTATTACAGTACTAAATTTCGTTAATTCTTTGCGTATCTTTTTTTTTGGGGGGAAACAAATCATTCTCTTATAAATTTAGGGGTAATTTAATGTTGTAACTTGCGTTAATGCTTCGTACGTGAATAATAAATGTCCGTTTTTGTGTACACTCGTATTAAATTCGAATAACGCCTAGCCTCAAATCTCTCGTAATGATTTTCTGGGATTATTTCACTTAATAATTTTCCGCCAGTTTTATAAATACGCTAGGGAGTGATTTTTTTAAGTTTGCCACAAACAACTCCGATGTGCAAAATTCCGAAAATAATAACGTGTAGGCGTAGTTGATAATAAAATTTTAAAATAAGCAGGAATTAACGACAAACACTTTTCGCATACAACCCAAACAGGATTGTCAGTTGTGACAAACAATTTAATGCAGTAACAACTCATAGAATTATTTAGATAGCATCACATCAGTAGGGCATTAGGTACTATTGTAAATTCACAAAGCGAGATATTCGAACGTGATAATTTTATAAAATATTATACCTTCTCCTAAAAACCAGCTACATGCGTATGTCAATTATATTTTGTTCCATTATTATTACAATATATTATTACCGGAATATTAAATGCAAGTTACTTACTTACATTAGATTTTCAAGAAAAATAGACATTCTGAAGAAAATTATAACAGAGATTAAAAATAAAACTAATCATTAATTTATACCTAAGAACCTACATACGTAATTTTGTAAATAAATACGTTGCAATATCAGAATAACAAAAAACGTGAACAAACTCTACTTATATACATATTATAGGAAATTAAAAGGAGTGATTCCGGTTTGCTGGAAACAAAAAAATGTTCCATTTCAATTATTAGTAGGTAGGTATTTCATTTTTGGCTTTTGTATACCTAGTATATTAAAGACTTAAATTACAATTTTATGACCTTTACAAAAGAAAACTATTCTCTTTCAGTTATATGAATGGTAATTTGCGATTTAAAATAAGTAATTTAAACTACAAGATAAAACAGATGTCGTTATCAGCGTGGACCTTACGTTTTTGGTCATCTTAAGACAACATAATTTATTTATAAAAATTAATAGAAATTAAAAAATAAGCACTCTAAGTTTTCAGGCTTTAGAAAAAAACAAGGACGGGGCAAAAAACTTAACATTTCGAAACTACTCCTTTTATTTTTTCTACTACCTGCTGTAACAGCATTTTAATGGTTTTAAAGGTTATAATTGTGTAGAATACAGTCTTAATAAAATATATAAAAACAAGAAAAGACACAACTTGGCAATTCACAACATTTTTTCGTAATTATTTTCTAAATTCCGATTCAATCTACTTCAATCACTTTTTATAGTGATTAGTAGGTATACTTTAGTAATTTAATGAATAAATAATTAAATTTACAAAATAAACAGATATAAAACGTAACCCCGTCATTAAAAACTAGATTTTAAAATTGACTTAAGTAATTTTGTTAATGATGTACTTATATCCTATCTTCTCAAAAATAATAAATACATAATACAGATTGAGCCCAATTTAAATCCCGTTTAAAATGTTTTCCGTAAATAAATTCTGAATCCTTCGTCCGATAGAGATACGTACGTTTTTAGAAATTAATATTATTCGTTATATACGTTAAATTCTATGTATGTAGTACGTACTTATACAGTCTTTCGGTGTAACACGTTATTTCAGGGAAAGCTCAGTCATTTACTGAAAAACCGGCATATACCGTAAAAGATTGAATATTACATATTTGACTGAAATTTTTATATTAATTTCATTTTATTTTTATATTTATATCGTTATTTCAGGAAATGCCATTTTGAGTCCAGTCAAATATCGCCATTGCTCGCACCATTCGAATGTTAAAACTATAGACAAACATATTCATTAAATTCCTATAGTTGAACCAAAACCATTAATGTTCCCAAAAGAAAGATAGGTGGAGATAAGATAAAGGAACAAAAGGATTTTTCAAATCTCACTCTTAAAGACACGAAACGGAAAAGTAGATACGTTTTTTACAAATTTGAAAAATCAACGCCCAACCTCTACCACTGGTCCTAGAAATGTTAAAATGTGGAAATTTTTTTACCAAAGTTTTTATTGCAAAATTAAAATTAACTGTCGTAAAAACGCTTTAGAAAGAATTATTTTTAGTTTATATCAAGAAAAATTGAAATTATTATTACATTAAAAATATATACAGTATAAAACTCGGTTATGACGATATTGACGGGATCGCCACTTTTTGCTCGTTATAACCGATATTAGTTGTAACCGAGAATTAAAAATTGTAGCTGAAAAAAAAATAGAAAATAAGTGCATTTTTTTGTTAAGTTTTAAAAGAAGTTTGTTTAGGTCACGGAAATTGATACGGAGAATTCCTGATATAAAAACTTGCAGGGCCGTTAGAGTTATGTGGGCGAGAAATATTTATAAATAGTCGTTAAATTCGAGTGCGTAGCGCGTCGATATTTTTCTTATAGACGTCGTAAATCACTTGTCAGAGAGTTGGAACAATGTTAAACTTTTTGCTCGTTATATCCGGGAACCGAGTTTGCAGTAAACGGGATTTTCTAGCACTGAGTGAATACAATTTCAAACGTAAGCACGTAAAATGCTCGTAATATTCAGAATCTCGTTAAAATCGAGCTCGTTATAAGCGAATTCGACTGTAAATATTTTTAAATTAGCTTTTCCGATTTTTCACAAGTTTCCCATTTGAAGCGTCAATTTTCAACCTATGTTTTAGTATTTTATAATTTGATACATTTTACAAGAAAAATAATTTAAATCCGAGTGATTTTAACCGGTTCCAAAATAATGCACTTTTTTTTAATTATCCTACACTATACAGTGTAATAGTGAGATTAATCCACTTTGGAATCAGAGGATTGTACTGATAAATACCTTATCGAAGCGGCCTGACGATTCACGTCATCAGTAAAAAGTTACTGGATTTTTTATTTGTAATTCAGTTTAAAGTTTGTAAAGTGACATATTCTATAGATGATTTATCTGCACACATGGTATGAAGAAAGACTACAATTTATTAGAACTGTAAAAATACGAGATATGAGCACTATGTGAAACGTCATCTTCTAGTAACATTTTATTGATGACGTGATCGCCAGGCCGCTTGGATAAGCCATATGTCGGATTGGAGTTAGATCATTATCGACGAAAAAATAAATAAATTGCGAACAAATATATAAAAGAGCTATAAATAACTAATACACATTATAGAATAACCCGGAGGAATTCAAATTCAAATAAAAATTCTCATAAATCTGAAAAACCACGGTAATTTAACAAGCTTAACCTATTTAGGACAATTACTTAATAAGGTAGGTAAAAATGTCTGTTTTAAACAAAAATTGGAATACGTTATCTGTCTCACGTTCGATGATAAGTCGACGCGACTTGAATTGGCACCGTTCACGTGTTCAATGCAATTACAAAATAGATTATAAATGAGTACCTACTTAAAACATTCACAAGTAAATGACTTACATTGTTAGTTTCAAATATGAGCCTGCGTGTTCTTCGCTGCACATTTTTTAATCGCGAAACTATTAAAATGATTTTTAAGACAAAACTTATTTATTTCCAGTTACTGAACTATCAGAATGTTCGCAGTTTTCTGAAAATGTACGAGAAAATTCAAAATTTCAATCATAAGCCACTTTTTAAAAATTTTATTTGAAATTATGTCGAAAACCGTACCTACTTTTTGTTAAAAGCCCCCATTAGTTAGGTACTTCGAATTACCTTTTATTGAAGTTACAGAATACACAGCAGAGATTTAGATCTAAATTCAATTTCGATCTTTAGACGCGATTGTGTTTTTGATTAACAATATATCTGTCTATATATTTCTGCTATATAAAAATGTAGGATGACTGACTAACTGACATAACAACGCCCAGCCTTAACAACTGATCCTAGAAACACATTTGGAAGATACTACGTTTCTTTTATGATGCAGCCACCCACTAAGAAAGAATTTTCCAAATTCCATCCCTAAAGAGATTAAACGGAGAAAATATGTTTTTTAAAAATTCAATCTACAGTTTGTCTGGAAGATGGCAAATATGTTCCTTCGAATATTTCGAATCTTACGTGGACAAAGTTGCAGTTAAAAGCTAGTTCTTTATAAAATGATATTTTTACTCTTCTATTTTTTTTAAAGAACACTTTAAACATTTACAGTAGACGATATATGATAAATTATATTATGAATAAAGTTAATCCCGACAATTCTGTAATACTAAGTTCAACAATAACATATTATGTTTATATCAAAACTGCTTTTGATATAAATTTTATTAAACCATTTACCACCTAGAAGTTGAATATAATTAAAACTAAAATTTCATATAATAGAATATTTGTTTAGTAAAATTTTGTTCATTTTAAATTCGTAAAGTTTCAAAACTCCTTCCTTTAATCCTATATTTTCCCGTACATTTAATAAAGCAATGTCGTTTTCCATTTTAATTAAATTCATTAAAAAAATATATTTATAAACTAGAGTTTGAAAATGTTCAAAATCATCATTAGGTAATATTAATCCTTGTGCGTAGGTACATACGTGTTTACGTAGATGTCAGTATTGTTTTTATAATGAAAGTGGCGGGATTTGTACCAAATTATACTTACTTAATTAACGCAAGAACTCCTACATGTTTAAGCTCTTTGATTAATGTTTATATGTAAGTAACATACGTACAAATTTGATAAAAGACTCCACATTTTTTTTATAAAAAAATGTTTACGTTCTATTATGAAACAAAAACAAACTAAATTGCAGCTTCAAACAATATTACAAAATAAATTATAAAAATCGATAGTGTTTTTACAAAACAACTGAAATTAATTATCCTTTATATTTTGTTTTTCTTTATGTTTTCCACTAATATTTGAATGGACTTGACAAATTATATTTATCAAATGAAATTCAAATATATTCGTAGATATATTTATGTATACCCAAACATAAAAAGTATAATTTTTGTCAAACAAATGCAAATCCGAAATTCTCAAATTTCAATTTATCTCTTTATTGGTTTATGATAAAGCTTCGCTTATAAAGTTTTGAGTAAGTATATTTAATATCAATAAAATCGTGGAAGCTTTCTTTCCTGAATATTTGAAAGTATAAAGTGGCGCTAAAAATAGAATAACAATATAAAAACAATCTACCAAAAAATGTGACTTTACTAAACAAATACTATTGTAAAAGTATTCTGTGTATGTTCATTTTTTTTTAACATTTTAAAATAGATTGCATGTATCCTTTAATAGACCAAGAGTAGCGGTCAATTTGACTCAGGTGTTTCTGCAAATCTAAAATTTTAAAGAATGATAATTTAATACTAATATAATAAGAAAATAACGAGCTGGCAAACCTACCCCAGTTGCGTCATCAACCCTTAAAGTTATACTTGTCTGTACCGGGATTTTGTACATTGATATCTATCGATTCGATAAGCTTAGTGAACCGGTGTTTGTCGCTTGCGGTACCGATGACATATCATGAAAGTTATTCTGTACTTACGCACTTATCGATTATTATCGGTTCAGTTCGTTACGCTTTCCTAACAACAAATATCGATTAAAATTGGTTGCATTAAAGAAAATCTAGTAAAATTAAGGTGATTTTATTTTTAAAATAATTTCAGTTTATCGTTAATTTAGTTTTAATTTCAAATCCATGACATTTCATATTTAACAATTTTAAAATTTTTATTTTAAGGTAAAGTTACATATTAGTAACACTTGAAGATTCCAAACGGAATTGAAATAAGACGGAATATAATAAGGAATAAGGCGACATATTAAAGCTATTTCTGTCATTTATTAACAATGGCAGTAAACAAATACTGATTGATTTATTTTATCTCAACAACAAAATAGCGAAAACAGCCGTTTTACGTACCGGCTAATATAAAAACGTACATAAAACAAATTAAAAGTATAAATTATTGCAATAAAAAAAAACAAAAAATTAATAGACAATGTCATTCCTGTAATTATATAAAATATTAGCATTTTTCAAAAGTTATTTTAAGTACCTACGAATTAAAATAAACCCATACCTGCAACAAATTAAAAGAATAAATTATTACATTACAAATAAACAAAGAATTAATAAACAATGTCGTTTCTGCAATTATAAAAAGAAGTATATTAGCATTTATCAAAACAACTGTTTTAACTACAGGTTAAAATATACCAATACCTAGAAAGAATCGAAAATATAAATTATTACATTAAAAATAAAGAAACAATTAATAAACAATGTCGTAACTGTAATTATAAACAGAAATATATTAGCAATTATTAAAACAACTGTTTTACGTACCAGTTAAAATAAATCCATGCCTGGAAAAAATTGAAATGATAAATTATTACATTAAAAATAAACAATGAATTAATAAACAATCTCGAACCTGTAATTATAAACAGAAATATATTAGCAATTATTAAAACAACTGTTTTACGTACCAGTTAAAATAAATCCATATCTGGAAAAAATTGAAATGGTAAATTATTATATTAAAAATAAACAATGAATTAATTAACAATCTCGTACCTGTAATAATAAACAGAAGTATATTAGCAATTATTAAAACAACCGTTTTACGTACCAGTTAAAATAAATCCATACCTGGAAAAAATTGAAATGGTAAATTATTACATTAAAAATAAACAATAAATTAATAAACAATCTCGTACCTTTTATTAAGAAGATTATCTATTTGGAATTAGGAACCAAAAAAAAACTTTCAATTTGTTTAGCAGTGTAATTATTGAAAATTGTCGATAGAATGGCTTAACGATATCGAAAATTATCGATAACGATGTACAGAATCGTGGTACTGGTGGGCATTTGCAACCGCCAGAACGGCCTTGCTTTTGACATAATTTCTTTATATAATTCAATAAACAACTCCTGTAAACTTCAGCTTTGCAGGACCACCCTAATAACAAATAGCTTACCCAGAACATCTTTATGGTCGATGTTCTTTGACGCTAGAAATGACATAAAAATAATTGACTTAGGCTTATTTATAGTCTCGTAATTAAAAAGTTTTCAGTAGTAACATTAATAATTTAGATAATTCAACATAAAAACTCTACTGTATAATGAAATATTACGTGACGCAGGAGAAAACACCTCCCTCCCCCAACCCAATACTCCCTATACTCTGTCTCGTCCTCTCTACCGTTACGTGATTTGTGCATGATGCCTTAAAAATAACCGAGAAATATAAAAATCAAATTTATAGCTTTAAACAATGATAAACGGTAAGCGAAAATAAAACTGCAGCAATCCTTTTTATCAACTAAAACTAATTGTAGGACAAAAAAATAATTATACCTATACATAAATAATTGTGAGTTTGTTAAACTCTTGTAAAAAGCTTTTGCTTAGATTTTATGAGTTAGGTATCGCTTACTGTATATGTTAGTCTAACTCTTACACGCGACTTCGTCTGCGCGGGATTCGAAATATTCGAAGGAACATATCCTACAAATTTCATATTTCAAAAGTAACACGAACAAACTGATCAAAGTTTTAAAAAACATATCGTACTTTCCCCACTTCACCCCCTTAGGAGTGAAATTTGAAAAATTCTGCCTTACAATTAGTAAGTGCCTACATCATAAAACGAAACTATCCTCCAAATCTCACGTTTCTAGGACCATTGGTTTAGGTTGGGCGTTGATATGTCAGTCAGTCAGTCAGTCACCCTACAGTTTTATATTCAGGGTGATTCATAAATAATACGAAAAACTTAAAGGGTGACATAAAATTAAGGGAGGGAGGGCTTTTATATAAAGTTTATTCCTAAAATGTCTCCTTCCGCACTTACTGAAAAGCGGAAGTTCTTGAATTAACGAATGACAAATGTTAAATATTTAGTTAAACAAAGTTATAACAGTTGTTGACAAGTTCTGACATGTTCTGACAACAGAGATAACCAATAAAATATCGATGAATATTTTAATTATGTTCCAAATTTCACTGTAATGTACGATTATTATTGTATTTTTTTACTCGAAAACTGTCGGTTTTGCGGGAGAAATGAAGAGTCAAAAAAGTTTCTAAATAAAGCAAGCTCTAAAAAGAAATTTTCGAAATTGAAAAATTTTAACCCTCCAAAAAGATCTTTAAAAAATCAACAGAGGTTGCAATTGTTGAAGATTGTTGAAAATATTGCTATAGGAAAGCTTTTGATAAATAAAAATCATTACAAAATGTCATTGTTAAGAAATCAAATAAAAACTTAATTTTACCCTCTTTTGAGGGGTGTAACCCCCGAAAGGAGACGTTTTAGGAAATAACTTTATATGAAAGTTAAAGTTAAGTTTCGACAATGAATCGCTACTTGAAGTTTTTCGCATTATTTATGAACCATCCTGTATATAAGTTAATAACATTGTGAGACGAAAACGCAAGTGAATTATCTAAAAATAAACGGCTATTGTAATAATTAAAATAACAATGTTTATTTTCGCTAGAATAAAAGATAAAAAATACTGTCATGAAATCAAAACCGTTGTTACGCTATCAAAGAATTGTATTCCCTAATATTTCATGTACTATTAAGAATCAATAGATCTCGGAACAATATAATAAAAAAATAAGTATACTATTAAGGGGGCGAATACAAGTATCTATAGTTTTTAATTCAATATGTCGTAGGATATGAAACCATGAATATACCATAAAAAAGTTATCAAAAATAATGGATGTCAATCTAATAAAATATGTAGGATAAATCTCTCTGATAAATTTGAAGTGAATAATTTTATTCAACTTGTAATAATTTATTCCGTTCCATTAACTTTCTATGTTCTACTACCTATTAATTAATTGCGCAATGCACATTATGTTTATCTTATCAAAAAAATTACCCAAATTTTACTTCGTTCCCTTAAATATTATAATTAAAATACCCATAATGAAGAAATTATTTAAAAGAAAATTGATTTTTTTTATACTAATTTGATATATCAATAATCGGATTTTGTCATCAACAGAAAAGAAATTAATCTGTGTAGTAGTTTCGAATCGACACAAAGACAATAATTTGAAAGGAAATAATATTTGATAGGGTACATAATAATATGATAAAATTATAATAAGCAATTTGTTTTGAAAATTTTTTCCAATCCCTGATCCCGATTTGAATTAATCTAGTATTGATTTAGTAAAAACGGTAAGTAACTATATGCACATAAATTATAAATACACTTTTTTTATTTTTCATACGAGAGAAATAAATTACCTCTATCTGTACCTTATTTTTATAATAAATATCTACTTAATTATAAGTAGGTGGCCTACTTATTAACTTAAAACAAATAGGCAATTATTTCAACAACAAAAAACTGGATAATCGGCCAAAATTATCGGTTATTTTAAAAAATACGAATTCTTATTCTGTTATGTATTTTTTAGTTTTTCATTTAAAAAAAAACGCCCGCTAAACGTATATCTTTATCATATAAAAAGTTTAATACGTTACTAATTTTTTTGTTGTTACAGAGACTTTCGTCACAACGATATTACTCGTCTTACTCGCTTAGGCAGAACTCTTGCGAGCAAACATACATTTAGCATACAGCCCCGCCTCGGCCCAACATCATGTCCAATCTCCCATTTGCCAGATCAACATCTTTATTCTATTTTTAAGATTTCCCGTTTCGTCTATCCACTTACTATTATAATTTCCAATTATACCTACTTCTTTTTTCGTATTTACTTATTCATACAGTTCCTCTTTAATTAATTTGCTTACAAGACTTCAGCCGTGGTTAATCGAAGGTACGTTGCGATGATTGATGTTCAATGGGGTTACCTTATTGTATTACCTTTTATTTGAAAAGCACATTTGGCGTATTTCAGCTATACTTGCATTTGATGAACAATTTATGCACACAAATTATTAAAAAATATGTTTTCACTTGCACTTTGTAGATAGTTTTTTTTTGTATAATTGTTTGACGTGTTTCATTTTAAAAGTGACAAAACATTTTCATGGTTTTTGTGTATTTTCCACAGCATGAATTCTACTTGGGTAATTTAATAATTCAAAGATCAATTTGAAATAGCTGTCGTTCGACGTTTGATTGATCGATGCAAATATACCTAGTATCGCACGGTCGCCCGATTTGTCGCCAATTGTAAATACATAGTACATGTGCGAAACACGATGGGGTACTCACGATTAATTTATCCCAACATTTTCATTTTCTAATAAATTTATCTAATAAGAAATATTTACCGTGGAAACAATTGTTCCGATAAATTTTTCTGTGGTAAATATTTACTAGATAAATTTATCGGAATACGGAATGAGAAATAAAGAAATAATAAATAAGAATAAATAATAAGAAACATTTGTGAGCGAAATCATTATCTACGTATTAATAGAGTTCTTTACTTCACTTTATTTTATTGTTGATATTGCCTTTCAACAATTAAATAAATTTTCGTTAGGTCATTTTCATTGAAAAACTCATCTCACATTCGACTAGGTGTAATACATATATCATTAGGGGCCGGTTTTTCAATAGCTAATTAGCTCTGACCGTCAGTCAATCAGGATTATTAGAAATAATTGTGTTTATGGTGATTGGCCGGCGGTCAAATTTAACTAACAATTGAAAAACGTTTTTCAGTTCAAACGTTTAAAAGTATTTCTGATCAATCACCAATACACTTTGATCATTTGCATGATTTAAACCTGATTTGAACCCCCCGCCAGCCGCCAGCTAGGGATCAAAGAAAGAAAGAAACCTACACATATACTTATAAGCCCAATATGGAACCAATTTATAAAATTTTCGAAAATAACATTCGAAATATACATAGATACAATAATAATTATTTTGATGTAGATGCATATGGAAGTACCGATACGTTATTCGCGATAAATTTTAAATGCACGTCATCCATAAAAGGTTACTAAATTATATATTTATAATATTCAATTTAAGTTTTCATAAATTTTAAAGTAAATCGATGATTTACCTGCACGCATATGACATTGCAAAGAAAGACTAAAAGTTATTAATAGGCACATACTGTAAAAATACGAGGTTCTATTGATGACTCGGATTGGAACCTATCGTGAATAACGTATAGGTATGTAATAAGAAAATATTCTTTAATCCTTTTATATCACAACAAAATCCGTATTAGTTATTTTGTAAAGAATAAAAATAGAAGTACGATAATAAAACGTATTATGTCTTTGCGTTAACAATAAAAAATTCTAAGAATTTATTTTCTCTTAATTTATAAAAGAAGATTGAATGCCATCTTTTAACAATAGCGATACTCAGACAGTGGTTATTTGTCGCAAATAACTCGATTTATTTCACTAGATTTTTGTGTTATACTTTTCAAACTTTTTAGGAATTTGTATTTACTTGAATTAAATGCAAAAATTGAATTTTTCAAACAATCGAAACATCGATCGTTTATTGTTAAAAAATTAACTAATATCTATTTTATTTATATAAATTTCAAACAATCTATATTCTATAATATCTTCTAATAATATCTAAAATTTATTTATATGTACAATATGTCCATAAAATAAGGTTACTGGTAGTCCTATGAGGTACGAAACTTATAGTTCCTTTATAAGGAGCTAATAAGTTGCCTACCTCTCAGGACTCTATTGGCGACGTTAATAAATGGAAATACTGTACAGTCATTTGCAAAATTCGTGACCCTTGTCTAATGTAAAGCATTCCGCTAGTAGTTTCACAATATAAGGTCATATATACGAATACGCATCATTAGTTGTCTACAGTTTGTGCCATTTTAAATAAGCTATACCAAATTAAACGTCTATAACGAGCAAAAAAGACAAAATACACATTTTTGTCTTTTCTTGCTTAATAGACATACTTAAGTTGAAATGTAATGTGAAATATTTTGTCTTTTTTGTTCGTTATGGGCGTTTAATCCGATATAGGTCATTTAAAATGAGACAAACTTTATCATCCTTTATGTTTGATAACACTACAACCTTACTTACATATGAACACATTTAGTAACATAGGGGTTTAGTCTGTAACAAATTGTTTCGTACGTTTCCATGGTGTTAACATGTTAACAGAGCGTTAAAATTAACAGATTTTTACCGCATGGGCCCATTAACGTGAGACTAATCGCAGAACGGTTTAAGTGACGAACGCAAATTTTCCAAATTACCGTGACCACACCTAAACGTTAAAAACTCCAATCACTATTAATTTAACGACAGGTTTTAGGATTAAAGTTAATTATAATTTATAACATACCTACCTACTCAACTACAATTCCCTTTTATGGAGAATGCACGTGCCGCATGAAACCTATTTTGTTTGATGTTACGTACTTGTTTAATGAAGAATTTTAATAAATTTATTTCACCTAACTGTTTCGATGTTAACTCTTCCGTGTATAATTCTCTAACTGTAAAATTGCACCCACTTATGTATGTAATTTGTCGTATCCCGAATTAATGTTTATTACTCAAGCTCCGAACAATGTGTCGTTCTTTGAATTAACATTTGATTAATCCTCCGTCATCCGGCATATTTTATCGACGCCGTCATCCAGATGGGTCTTTGAGGTTCACCTTATATGTTATTTAATATTTCTACACTTTCATTTTTGATACTCTCGATAATAGTTTTCGACATTTGTTGAAACTTGTTTTAGTGGGGTGGGGAGGCAGTGAGCCCCGTAAATTATCGAGCAATTTCAACTGTTCCCTAAAAGACCCACCTACGAGGGACGGAGGGTTAAATGTAGTTTTATTTTCGAAAACGAACTTTGATTTTTATTTTTAAAATAATTGTCGACGATATGACACAAAATAGAAATGATTTTTTGCAGTATTTCAATTCCCATATGATGGAGGCGACACCGAGTAACACGAGTTATTCGTCCATGGGTCAACATGAGTTGTATACGTTGTGACAACAAGCGAGACATCGGCATCACCACCAGGCATCGTCGATCGGCACTTGCAGCCCCACGCACCGTGTGCTGCACTCTTGTTCGCGATCGCCAACCCCCAGTTCTCTGAGAATGGCATGAGTTTTGACGTTTACGCCGCTAACAATAAAAGTTTTAAGTAAAGTGTATATTCATAAAGTGTACCTATCTACTTAAAAAAGGTATACGTATAAACTTATATAAGTGTGTATGTGTACACTAGAATTTTTCATTAAGAATATGAATAACAAATAATTATTTTTGTATGATAATGAATTGCTCTGTGATTGGTCACAAAAGTCTTCATAAAATATAGATAGATATGTTTGTAGATTTTATGGTTATACGTATAAAATGACCTAAATATGAAGCATTAATTTACTAGTGTACATTGCCAATTACTTCATAAATTTAATGTTATCGTAATAATCGAGAATCGATACCATTCTTTTTAATTTAGACATTAAAAAAAACTGAAAGACATCAAACATTTTATTCTAATAAACTTGAAAGTTTAATTTGTATAAACAACATTACGATGTTTGATAAAGGTACTTATTAAAAAATAGCGAAACAAAAAACAACTTAAAAGGGTTGTGATGGGGAGAGAGGGGAAAGGAGGGAGTGTTAATGGGTGAAGAAAACTGGTGTAAATCCAAGATATGTGAGGGAATATGTTGGAGCGTTCCGTTGGTCATATATCGGACGTCGTTTAAAGGAATGGTGTTAGGAATAGAATATAAGGGATGTTGGGCCGGAAAAACCAAAAGTGAAGGAATATCTGGAAAGACAACCTCCACGTAGCCTTTTGGAAACAAGTAAAACAAAAACTTTTATACGCCTACATAATTATTTTTGACATTTCGTAATGAAAAATATGAACAGGAAAATAATTAAACTACGCACTGTTACGACTATGTACAGGGTGATTTATAATGAACGTAACAAACATCGGCATTTTGTTGGGGAGGTCGTTTTGAGTAAAAAATGTTATATGAACCTAGGTCCTATTTCAGCTCATTGCAAAACTACAAGAGATTAAAGTTTTATGGGTGAAGCGGCATTGTAGTAAATTCGTACGTCTACAACAAAATATAGTTACCATTAAAAATACAAAACACACTGTTATAATAATTGACAATAACTTATTTATTGAAAAACTTCTGACTTCTTTGAGTTATCGTATTTATGATTCAATGATTCGCAGTTGCGCTTGTATTCAGATTCAAGGGGCACATGGTTTTAAGTTAAATGTTAATCAATTGGTAATTCCTAGTGTATGTTTTGTTTTCTGCAATATAATTAGACATTAATCTGTAGGTATCATACTTGTTACCGAACTAATAAAACTTTGATCTGAATGAATTTCTGTAACTAGTTAAAATACGACCTACGTTCATGTGACATTTTGTACTCAAAATGACCCCACCCCCCCCAAGTAAAATTCCGAAGTTTGTTACACTCATTATGAATCACCCTGTGTATTACAGTATTTAAAATAATCGAAAATACGTTATTTAAAAGTAATCCCTTGAAGATAAATAATTTAATAACATCCCTATTCTTGCTTCTTCGAATTCCTCTTCCAACAGTTTCAAAAGTACGAATAAATAAGACATTTTATTTTCTTCTGCCATATACAGGGTGGGCGTTTTTTCGATTTCAAGCATGAAAATTTTTGTTAATTTGTTAGGTATACTAAAGAACAAAGTTCAATATTTTAATACGACTGATCGTAAATTTTACTTTTTTACTTTTTTAAATTTTACTTTAAATTTTATTTTTTTACGAGAAATTTAAATATGATATAACATAATTCTCTACATCTCACATAATTACATCATCTCTACATAATTATAATAAATTAGTTTTTATTGTTTCGGATATTTTAAATTAGGTATTCGTTTTTGGGAAGTGTATAAAATTTCAAACAAAATTTTTACAGTTGAAATTTAATTTACGGTACGCATATAGCGTTGACACTTTAGCTAATTTTAACGAAAAAAATACGACTTTCAAAAAACAAAAATCGACGTAACAGACATTTATTAATTTATTTATATTCAAACAAAATCGAATGATTAAAAATAACGAAACTTAAATTATTTATAGTAATATATAGATGTTCAAATGGAAACGTTTTTTTTATTGCAAGAAGACGCTCTTCGCAAAAATGTATAACTTGAAATTTTGGGAAAAGAATTCAACTATTTATTAATATATATTTAATAAAAAAGCTGCATTCAAATATCATTATTTACCATTTTAAACGCTACGACAAATGCAACGGAACATTTAGATTATCCGTAAAAATGCCTTAATATAACGTCTTAATTTAAAATACCTAATTTCGACGGTTTTTAATTTATCGGCAGAAAACAAAAATGATTTTTCTAAAATTTTAAATATATTTTCATAATTAAAAGTAACCGTTCAAATCTTTTTTTTGTTCAGATTATTAATAAGCATTAAAACCTCGTATCTGGATAACCGACATTCCCGCGTTTAAAGTCGAAAAACGGGTAAGTACTTATTTTGTATATTAAATACAGGCAAAAATTAAATTTATAAAATATAGGTATAGGTAATTTTTGTATTTTATCAATGTTCATTTCTCATTTAAATTATGAAATTTAAAATAAGCAATCGTACAAACAGCGAAATAGTGCTTCATAGCGAATAAATAATATAAAAGATATAAAATAACAAAATAAAACACCCTAAGTATTATAAGGTCGTTGTGGCCTACTTCATTTAATAATAATCGTAACCGTTAAAAAAAAGTGGCTTTTGAGATCACAAAAACCTACTATATACCGCATAAATTAGATAATTGACGAATCGTTTAAGAAGTAGATAAACACGTAATTTGTAATTTTTCTTTACAGGGTAGCGCACAAATAACTGAAACTTTAATAACCACTTCCTTCCATGTAAGTAAAAGAGGCATTTAATTAACGAATAAAAATGTCTTGTACATTAATTTAGAGTTTCCCATATTTTTATATACTTATAAAAATAGAAATGCCGTAAAAATATGTAGGAACGGTATTCTTTCAAAGTTCCTTGAATCGTTTAATTCGTGTTTGATGTGTAAATATATTAAAATAAAGTACTTAATTATTGCAAAATAATATTGTACTTAAGGGGAAAAGATTTCGTACTTTTAAAATAAACAGTATTAGATGTTATAAAAATTTCTTACCAATATACTATATATTATATAATATGTTGTACATCTACATTGTAAGCGTATGATTGAAGCGATCTAGTCAATTATATGTATATAAAGTCCCTTTGTATTTAAATAAATGTATGTAAATATACTACTGTGCAGTGTATTGCTGTAGAATGTATGAATAATAATATTATTATTGTTTTGAGTGTGGTATTAAATGCCTATTGTAATGATTTATTTGTTCAATTTCGTAGGGTTATCGATTAATCTACGGAAACTCCAATGAGAATAAAGGAGCACATAGAACTTGACGAAATCTCTAGCTAGACGCTGAGGGTTATAATGCAATGTATTTCTTATAAAACTGATTAAATATACCCCTAATGCCTAACATAATAACCGATTAGATTAGGTTAGTAAACGTTAACAAAGTAAATTGATGTAACTACTACATATATTATTATCGGTTTTACTTAATTATCAAATTTTGTAATTTCTCTTTCGCTTTTATCAAATTTTATTAAAAATGGAAACTCATTACCCGCACGAAATGACGTAGATAAACCTCCTCAACAACTGCCAAATTGAAAATGATTTATGGTTATACTAGGTATATTTATAAAGATTTAGATTTATAGGTACATACAATTTTCAATAAAACTAGATTTCTACTTTAACTATAAATATCCTCCAAAATTTGTCTGCAAGTTGATTTATTTTAACATGTAGGTAATTATCTAACCATAATAACGTCGCGTCGCGATAGTCTTCTAATTGAAAGGTAGGTAACTTATTAAGCATCCGAACTTCGGTTCCTTATAAGTAGCTTATTAAAGTTACCCATCACATTACTTAATACACACGCTGTACCTAACATGTCTATATTTCGTTCACATTTAAAAAAAAAAAGATCCAACTCTTTATTTATATATCTAAAAAAATAGGATAATTAGTGTAGATTTTATTAAAAATCTCTATGAAATACAATATAGCTTCTCTAACCCTGATATACGTAAAAATCGTATAAAAACGTGTCCCAAGCGTAAATAAATTTGAGGGAATTTCATAATTTTCTATTAAAACATCAACATCATTATGTTCGTGTCTTTCTTCGTGCATTTGTCGTCAATGGCGAAACTATATAAGTAAAATTTTTCAGAACTTCTCAAACTCGTTGTTAGAGTTGTTATATTTTTATCTCTCCCCCTCCCCCCCTCCAAACTATACAGCAATAATACAGTCAATAGATCAAAATCTAATTCGAAATATTAAAGTAACCCACAGAAAAACTATATTAACAAATTTAATATTATTTCAAGACAATAATTTAGCAAACAATTTGAATAGCTACAACTTTAACAAAGCTGTCATAAACTTGTGTAGGTCATAGAAAACTGTACAGGGTGTAACTAAAATAACTCGAAAACTCTTAAGGGGTGAAAGGGGAGTGTATGACATATATGTACCTTTCTGTTACTTATAAATGATATCGATATTCGTTTTACCTTGAAAATGAATACGGGCACTTTACCCGCTCCTTTAGCATTATGAATTTAATTAACATTGCTTAAGGACAGGGTCGTGCTTTAAATTTGAAATGTGATTTTTTTTAAAGTTATTAATAAGCAACCATATGTTGATAAAGAAAATATGTTTTAAATCATTACATCCCCATTAAAAGGTTTATTTTAGTTACACCCTGTATATCTAACTAAAAAAAAAATGAACGCTACTCTGTACAAAACAACGACCATAATATCGATGGCGTTTTACCACATTTTTTGCAAAAATGAGTTATTCTGACTATCTTATGCATCTAAAGCAAACGCATTATCTGTTAAAATCTGGTAACAATATTCCGATTTTTTCCACCGGAAAAGTCTGAATGTGAAATCAAAATGTGCTCTCCTGTAAAATTTACTTTTTATGGGTTACGTCCTTTTGGCAAAACGCCATCGAATTATATTGTATAAAAAATCGTGAACAGTCATAATCGAAGTACATTTTGAGCATCTCAAAAAAAATAATCAATTTCTAAAGAAAGAATCGGTAAAACTAACCTTGACTAAACTGTCGTAGTTTCGAAAAGATGCCTCCCATGTTTTTCAAGGCACATTTTTTAATCGAGAGATCGATTAAAGACGTTTCTCGAGTAATTAAAACGCTGCTATTAGATAATGTTTGTAAATGTTTTCCAAAAACATCAATCACTCCGAACGCCGAAATTTAAAAACTGATCGGATCACACGCACTACCTATTGTTATTAAAAGCGTCCCGTAAGAAACTAAATAATAATTTACACAAATTTCTTGCCGAGCCAGTCGTGATTCATTGATAAATTCACGGTTGAAGTGTGGCTTGTTCGACAAAATGCATATTATGGGCTTATCTTTACCTTGCGATAACCACGCGTGTTCTTGCGACAATTTTTGTTTCTGGCATTAACATAACATGCACAACTTTTGAAATAAAATAATACATAAACGAATTAACGTGTATCAAGTCCGTTTGATAATTTAACTGAATGGACACTTTGATACAATTATAATTCTGTAAAAGTTATATTTTAAATTTCAAAGGGAAAATACCAAAATCACGAACCTAATAAAACTAAAGGTTTAATAGAAAACTGTATTAACATGGTGACAATTTAGTTTTTATTTTACAACCTATCAAAAGTAAAATAGAACTATTTCAAATTAACCTAATTTACAATTTATATTATATTTATAAATAAAAACCTACTTATAATAAAAAATAATATATTCTAAATGTCTAGAAAACATTCGCATCGGATTCTCCTAACAGGACCACCCGGTAAAAATAAAACATAAGTAAGGCTGTATTTTATCTGCAGTTTACAGGAATTGGAAAAACAACTTTAATTAAAAAAATATGCAACAAACTAGAAGAAAACAATATCAAGCTTTCCGGATTTTATACAGAAGAACGGAGAGATGTATCCAATAAAAGAAGCGGTTTCGATATTGTCACCTTGGATGGTAAACGTGAAAAACTATCTCGTACTGTGTAGGTTGGCCAATTGAAATTAAAAAGAATTTTATTCTACAATTGTTACCTACTTTAGGGATCATTTAATACCTACTGATTCTAAACGTTATAGAGTTGGACAGTATTTCGTTTTTCCAGAATATTTTGAAAAACTCGCATTACCGATATTTACAGAGGTTTGGTTTTCTTTTCCTTCTTTAATAAGCTGTATTTTATGTTAAATAATTTTAGGAAAGCAATGTAGTACTTATATTAGATGAAATTGGAAAAATGGAATTATTTAGTAACAAATTTCAAACTAAAGTAGAAGATTTTTTTAAAAGAACGGATATTTCAATTATAGCGACCGTTCCGCTTCAAAAAAGAACATCTATACCTGTAGTAGAGTTGTTAATAAATGACACTAAAAATCATTTAATTACTGTAGGTAACATATAACAAGTATAATTGAAGTTAAACAATTGTTTTTAGGTCAGTAAAACAAATCGAGAAGATCTATTAGATGAAATAATATCCTATTTTACTTAAAATTTTGTATAAAACAATTTGTTTCTCTAACATGTTAATATTCAGTTTATAAAAAAAAATATTTTGTTTGAGTTAGTTTAGTTTTTTAGTTCTCATGTTATTAACTGATTTGATAAACACTATGCCAAATTGTTTTAGTAATCTACTGAAATATATTATGTATTCAATATAAATAAAATTCACATTTATATTTTTTCACTGTATTTATTTAAAAATCAATCCCTATCTAGATTACAATAAAAATTATTGATTTATAAATCTTTCTTATGAATAAAACCAAAAAAATTATTTTTTATCTTTCGATTTAAATCGATCTAAAATATTAGTAAATTTGGGTTTGTTCTTGGAACGAGAAGTTTTATTACTATTCGCATTAACATTTTTCATGCTTCTTACGAATTCCTACAACAAAACAATCGTCTATAATAACTGACAGCTTCATATTATCGATAGTTACCTTTTTCGATTGCTCTTGAACGATTTTTTTATTTTGAGCTATTTTTACAGACCCACCTTTACCTTTACCTTTATTACGAGGTTCGTAGTTAATTTTAGATGGTTTAACAAACTAAAAAACGAAGTTTATTAAATATAAAATATAAATAAGAGATTTGGTTACCAAAAGCTTCTTTTTAGCTTCCATTTTGTCACGCAATGTAGGCACATCAACATCAGAAATTTTTGTTGGATCCAGTGTAATTAAATCCGAAGGAATCTACAATAAATCGTAAATCAATTTATCAATTTTTCTAATAAGAAGTTAAAAATAAATTGTATTTTTATAACTGTTGAATTATGAAACTTAAAATATTCGTTTTTGTAGTATTTTAAAATAAATTACCGTTTTTCACACAATTAATATATATATATATATATATTTTAAATTAATTAAGTTTGTAATTCATATGAATGAAATAAAAAAATTAATTAGATGTCAATAGACTACTATTACCCTTCCTAGTAAGTAAGTTACCTTCTCTAGTAAAGATTTAACTTCAGCTTCTCGTCTCTGTGATTTTGTTTGAAATGGATTTGCTTCAAAAGCATCGAAATTAGGCTCTCCAACTCCGGGGACTAACAAACTTGTAAAGCCCCATGCAGATCCAACTCCTAATACATCTTCATATGGGCAAAACTCGAAATTAGTAATACTATTATTTAAACGATGACGTAAATATGCTCGATCTGTAACTGTTGTCGTTGTTGTACAGCAATCTCTAAAATAAAGAGATAAAAACTTTTATAATTATAATATTACATCCAATACTTACCTATACATTTCCACAAGATTCCCCATTCCAATCGCAAGCATATTTTTTTGAGAAAGTGCTATATTGTTAGCTGCAGACCTTAATTCATAAGTACGCAGGGGGCCATGCAATTTTCGAATATCCCACACTTTTAATGACCGATCTATACCTGCAGTAGCCATATATCTGAAAAAATAATTTTAAAATTAAATAATTGTGCAATCAAAATTCATACAATCCTCTAGGATCAACATCTAATGAAGTCATGGGACTTTTATGACAAAGCATTTTAGCTAACGGTTCTCGAGTATTCGGTGCCCACATTGAAACGACACCTCGAGAATTTCCTACACATAAAACGGCATTGTAAGGATTTTGAGTAAACATATTAAGTCTACCCATTTTAGTGTTATATTGTACCACCATTTGACCAATAGATATATCTAACCAACTTAAGTATCCCTCGTCGCTCTAAAAATCTAATTTACAACTTCTTATTTTATAAGATCACTGTAACTTACAGCTGTTGCGAGAAGGAAGTGATACGGAAGAAATTCCATTCGGCAAACTTTATTTAACGTTTTTAAACTATGCAATTCAATCCCTTGATTGTCGTAAATATAAACCCAATTCTTTTGTGCTACTGCTAGCATCGTCTCAATATGTAACCAACAAACATCGTGAATAGATTCCATAACATTAATTTCAAAATGCAACTTCTTAGTAATCCAATCAAATGCTGCAACATGACCTAATTTGCCACCAAGAGCTAGGTGTCGACCATTTCGAGTGTATTTAATGCGGTATGGTCCAAAATCTCTTAAATTCAATTCAAAATGTTTAGTAGCCGCAGTTATGTCTACATGTTTCACAATTTCTTTTTGAGTAAATTGTGTAGTCGTTTCCCCAGCATCTGCTTCTAAAAAACTTAAAAAAAGTTCTTACAAAACATGGGACAATTCCGAGAGTTAATGCCTACCCTACATCTTCTCCAAGAAGTATTTCATTCCGAGCAGCTTGTTCATTTGCAAACTTTACATTTAATTCTTTTTTTAAATGCTTCCGTTTATGTATGCCAGTTCGCACGCCGACTTTATCGATACCATCTCCACGACTGTGTTTATCCAGTAATTCCTTCGGTATTGGTGCCCGACCAGGAAACTTAGGTTTAGGGTTGGGAATTCTTTTAATTTTTGCAGGCACATCATTATTTGGCGCATTCGAATTTTTAGACTTATTGCCTGTAGAATCAAAGTATCTTTTCACCTAAAAAATATATTTAAATAACACTGTTGTTGACTAAATACCATAAATTTATTACTTTATTCATTTTAACTAAACTAAAACTAATTATAAATAATTTTTGTTACAAAACTATTAGCTATTGGAGGGTTATGTTTACAAAGTGCACGTGTAGTAAAACCAGTGACTTTCAACATGTTATATATCAAAAATCGAGATCTAGTGGCAAATATTATAACTACACTTGCACTGTTTTTTTTTTTTTTTGAGAAAATTATGTGTTCTAGAATCATACGAAACTGGAAATTTACTACAACAACCTATGTGTAGATAGATATTTAATCAAGTTTAATTTCATTACAATTGTTACCTGTTACGGCAATATTGCATACCCTATTTCAAAAAATACCCATTGAATAGCCAAGTGAAAGAACATGTCTTAATGTCTTATGTAAATACATAATACATTATACTGTTCAATTCAGTTTCTATTCAATTAAAGACCGTTATAAGACTGTATACTTACTAATGAATTATTAATTAACTACACAATTGTATCGTTTTTTGAAATTTTGTATAAAAATTAATTATAAGTATTTATATACCTAATTAACGAAACTGGCAACTATTAAAAATCTTGTTTATAATTTTTATTTAAGATAGTTTTAACAATTTATATTAACAAAATTAATGAATACTTCTTAAATGTGCTTTTTGCAGGAATAATATGACTTTTAGAGATCAAAATCTAAACAATCATCATCATCTACTTGACTTTTGAACAAATTTTGAGCATTATTCTTCTCATTAGAGTTAACAGAATTAAAATGTTCATTTCTAGATAAGTTATTATTCCCCGTCTTTAAATGACCATCGTTATCGACAATTACGTCACCATTAGAAACTATTATTTCCAATGTTTTATTCTCGAACGATGCTGAATCTATATTTTCTTGTGTTCCCATATCTTCTAATACATCATTACTTCTTATTTCTTGATTAGTAAGATTATCGCATTCTTCATCAATTTTACCTCTTTCGTCAACTGTATTATGCTTGTGTTCGTGCAAGTATGGCAAATTTCTAGATTTAAAGGAAAATCTTTTCTTAATTTGGCTTACAGTTTTAATTTGTGAACACTCGGTATCTTTATTGTCACAAATTTCACTATTAAGTAAAACTGGCGTATTATTTTTATCATTTTTCAATAGTTTATTCCCAAATTCCAAATTAAATTCATCATTAATGCTAGGAATTAGTTTCAACAATCCCATATCACTTGATACTGTAGTCTTGCAAGATTTTAAATCTTTGCCAATTTCTAAGCAATCGCTTTTTTTTCTTTTCCTTCCTTTATCATTTTCAGTCATTAACGATGCATTAATGTTATTTTCTATATTTTTATCTTCTAATGTTGACCTGTTTTGAAATTCATCTTGAATGTTAGAATCGGCTTTAAATTTGTTTCTCTCATTTACCTTTTGATTTAATGTCTCTTTATTATCTGTAGTAGACGGTAATAACTCATTTTTGTATTCATATCCACTACTTATTGAACTAAGTTCATCTCTTAAAATTTCAGGCAAACCTAATTTAGTTAAAACAGGTACAACTAAATGTATATAATTTTCCATTGGATCGCTTAAAAAAGATGTCTGTACATTAACGGGATCTAAAGATAAGACGGCACATTCTCCATGCATTGAATTTTCAACGAGCAAAACTGCAAATACAGCATCCATTATAAGAACTTCTGTATGAAACATAAGCCGAGCATGTCCTTGCGATAACCTTACATAAAATGATATTCGTAAATAAAATTAAACTGCAAAACTACTTACTAACCTTACAAGACTATCGAGGAGTCGCACAGTGGTCATAGCCTTATTTCTTGAAAGTGAACGACGTTGAGCTTGATAATAACAGCTGAGAATTTTATTTGCTAATGGTGTAAGAACAGGATTTATATTTTTAATTAACATAAAATATTGTTGCAACATTTCCAGCGTCCACAAAGATGAGTTCATTTTTGTTGCACTAATACCTTTACCGCTCAAAATGTAGTCTGCTACCACATTATCCCACTTATCATCATTTTTATCTTTAAGCATTAGTATAATATCGAAACGACTAAGTAAAGGACTGGGTAAAGTTAAATTCAAACTCAAAGGTTGATGCATATCCAAATGACCTCCTTTTGGATTTGTAGCTGCTATAATAGAACAACGTGTTTGTAATTTACATACGATACTAGCCTAAAAATAACATTACTTTATTGATTACCTAATAAAAAAATATATGTGCATTAACCTTTGCCACACTAATTGTTTGTTGCTCCATTGCTTCATGAATACTTGTACGATCGTGGGGTTTCATAGAATTAAATTCATCTATACAACAAATTCCTCCATCTGCTAAAACCAAAGCACCGCCTTCTAACTGCCACTGACCTTCTTCCTATAAAAATGCGATTTTTCAACATAAAATTATTAGTTTAAAAACATACCATAAGTGCAGCAACAGTTAATCCAGCAGAAGTGGTCCCAATTCCGGTAGTGAGTACAGACCGTGGGATAATTTTTGCAGCATAACGAAGTAATTGTGATTTTCCTGTTCCAGGATCGCCCACCAACAGTATATGCGGCTCAGAACGCTTATGTATTCCTATTTCATTACCCTGATTACCAGAACTGCCACCTGCTAGCACAACGGCCATTGCGAGCTTAACAATGTACATCCCAAAAAGCTATAAAAACAATTTTAAAATTATCGAATTCATTTTAAAACACCATGGGGTTACTGACTTTAGTGCAAAACGATTTAAGAATCACATCTCTGCCTTCCAATGGTTTGTTTTTATATTTTTCCCAAAAACAAGCAAACTGATTTTTTATTTCGGGTGTTATCAATGTTGGAGATATTTGATTATTATTTACTTGTATGTGATTTGCTTTGATAACTAACTCCACTTCTATAATTTTTCCTGATACCAGTGAACCCCACCTGCGTTTCACAATTCCACTGAAAATATTACGTTTCGTATTAATTGAAATTGCCTAGTCTACACCCTATGGTAGAAGAGAGCATAAAATGCATAAAATGATAAAATTCATTACTTAACATAAGCACTTACCATATGGTTACTTCGTCTCCTGGTTTGCAGGAGTCCACCAAGTCATCTTCTAAAGTTACCCACATCGATGAAGGCATAGAACCAATTCCCAATTTTGAAGACTGCTCCTAAAATTTATAATTATACAATGAAATTAAAATTATTTATTTGAAAATGTAAACCAACTTGTATTTTAATTTCTTGATAATCTTTACAATTTTGAACATCTAGGTCTTCGGTAGATATTAAATTTTTTCCAGAACAATTAGATGGATTTACACATTTTGTTGGTGGTTGTATGACGTGTTTTTGTTCATATGTTGCCTCGACCATTTCTATATGCTTACATTTTGTACACATGTAAGGTCTTTGATATTCTAACATTTTTGTTGCAGTTACTCGTACAACAATGCCTAAAACAATAATTTTTAACATTTGGCATAACTGTTTAAATTAACAGATAATACCAGTAATTTGTAAAAATTGCTCAACGTCTTGATTTTTTGGAAAAATATTTCTGTGCAACTCTGGACAGGCAGGAAGTCCATATACTCTAGCATGTATATTAGTCCACTTTGAAGTTACATTGGTGTCGGATTCCTTGCAAACTTTATTTAGTACTTCTAGAATAAGGCGATCCAACTTTTTTAATCCAATTTCTGCATTTTTAAGTATTTCTTTTCCTAGAGATGGATCATTTTCAAATAAATCTAGAAAACTAAAGAGAAATCAAGAAATTATATTTATAGTATTTTATCTTACTTGATGTTTATGGCAAAATGCTTTTTATCATCTGTGCTTTGAAGAATTTGAAGCAAGTATGATTTATAATGAGATATTAGATACGCTTCAATCATAATATAAAAATTGATATTTTACGTTTACAAAATTAAGGTTAGTTGTTTAAAGTTAGATTACATCGAATAGAAGCCTGGAACTACACAAATTAGTTAGGTACCTACATCGAATAATACAGAACCATATTAAAAAGGTGCCTTGGTAATAAAATTTAAAACAATTTAAATTATTTATTCACTATTATATTTTTATTTTACATTATTCCATCGTAATAATTAATATACCATATTACTTTAATTGTTGATGGTATATTCATAAATGCACATATAACATTGAATTAATAGTTTATAAATAGAAAATCATATTAAAATGTACATTGAGATTTAGGAAAGGTCCGCGTTAAATAATACGTTCTAGTTCAATATAAATACAATGGACCATTTTAACGACAATATCTAATTTATCATTCTGTAATTTTAATTCAAATTTCTAATCACTAAAGTTGGTCACAATGAAAACTGTAAAATGCGTGCGCAATGGCGTCAGATACGCGAAAGTAACCGATCGAACCTGAAGGTAAACGATAAAGCAGTTAACATACTTGCGTTATTTGTAAAAGGAATCTGGTTTATCACTAAAATCTCATTTACCAACAACGAAATGAAAACATACAGTCGTAAAAAACCGGGAGACACTCAGGAAGTTATTTTGCATTTAAATGAATTGTGTAGGTTGTGTATGGCAAAAGAAGATGTCGTAGTCCCTATTTTTAATGAAGAGGACGTAGTACCCCTTACATTACGGATCATGGCGTGCCTTTCATTAGAGGTAAATAAAAATTAATGTAGTCGATTGGTTGCAGAATTTTTTCTTTTAGGTTTTCGAAGGGGATGGATTGCCTAATAAAATTTGTCATCCTTGTCGATACCAGCTTGAAAAATCGTACGCTTTTAGAAAAAAATGTGAACAATCGGACGCAAAATTGAGGCTGCATGTAAAAACGCTGCAAGAAAAAATAGGAGATGCCGAATTCATATCAGACGAGGATGATGAGCAAAACGTTAAACTGGAAACAATTCAAAATATCGGTGGTCAATCTTTGGAAGAATTAATGAAAGACGAAAACGTTCCTAGCACCGAACAAGAATTAGTAGGAGTTGCACAGGTAGCATATATCGATCCAACGCCCGAAATTATAGAGGAAACCTCCGAAAACATAACGTTACCTATCGAAACTGATCATTTAAATAAGGAAGCTTGCACATTAGATACGATGAAAAAGGAAGTAGACGTTATCGAATTAGAGGCTATAGACGAAAGAAGTCAAAATGAAGATTTAGATGAAGTTCTTAATGGTAAAAATGACATGTTTATTATGGATAATGGTGAAGATGATATCATCGAAGAAAACGAACAGTCTTTAATGGAACAAGATTATGGTGCAATAGCGGATGCAGTAAAGGCAACACTTGAATCTCATCCAGGTATATAAAATTCATACCTAAAACAACTAAATATTTCAAAATATCATACTCTATGAATCGAAAAATAATATAACGTAAATATGGAAATGTGTTTAAATAAATAAATTATATCGTAAGAAATTTATATTTAAAATTTATTTGTAGGTCTTAATGTCTCTGGTGAATTAGAAATGAAGGTCAATAGGATTCCAGGTAAACCAACTCAAGTACAAGTTACAACTCAAGACGGATCGGTTATAGTTATGGAACTAATAACCGAAGAAGATACAGAACTCGATTCTGAAATGCAAGATCAAGAAATAAACGAGGAGGGGGAACTTAAAATTTTTCAATGTCCAGACTGTACAAAATCATTTTCTAGACGTATACAGCTGAGAAGACATGCTTCGGTTCATATGCAGCAGCGAGGTTTTAGTTGTGGCATTTGCGAAAAGTGGTTTCCAACACGATCTGCATTGGTACGTCACGAACGTATTCATACAGGAGAACGACCTTTCCAATGTGAAGTTTGTCAAAAAAGTTTTGCTCAAAAAGAGATTTTATTCAGGCATTTAATGACACATACCGGACAAAAACCTTACAATTGTCCACATTGCCCTAAAGGTTTTACTCAGAAGGAACCTCTTCGTGTTCATTTGCGTTCCCATTTAAATCCAACTCCCGGTGAAATTCAATTGCATTGTTGCACCTTGTGTCCCAAAGTATTTTGTCATGCTTCAGGTTTAAGTCGCCATTTAATAACTCATACCGGTAAAATGTTCAAATGTAGAGATTGCGATAAATCGTTTACCGATAAATCATCTTTGAGAAGACATCATAGGCAAACGATGCATCAAGAATAAATAAGGTGTAAAAGTGTTTCTTGTATACAGATAAATAATGTTTATCTAATATTTCTAGGTTGATACTTACAGATGTTAAATCAGATAAATAAATACAAATATATAACAAAATTTTTTTGAACTAAAATATCGAATTATAATGATTTTATGTAGATTCTGTTAAAAAAATAACTAATTGATAGATGTTTAATTGAAAGAAACAGTTTATAATACTGTGTTTAATTTCTTTAAATTATTATAAATGTATGTTGCAGGTTTTAACAATTTTATTTAACCATGGTGAATTTCAAAGTACTGAATAAAATCGCAGGAATTTGATGCATTTGATTTGGTAGTTTGTATTATTAACAACTTAAAGTCTTAAGCGTTAGTTTTATATATATATATAGAAAAAATACTGTTATTTAAGTTGCTGAAACTCCAAATTACCTGCAAATAATGCATTTACCTATAATGATCATTTAGATATTAATTATTTTTATTTGATTGTATAAATAAGATAATAAAATCAATAAACTTAGATAGGCATGTTGTAATTCAAATTTAAATTAATTTATACTATAGGGGATTTAATTGACCACTTATTAGAGCATTAGGTTGATGTAAAGTAATATTTTAAAAGCTACAACGATTTCATTACTGAATCGATTATAATTTTAATTTGTAAAAAAAAGTATGAAATTATATTTTTATAGATATTTAGTTTGTTGTATCTAACATGCAGGAGATGAACATCATAATGTTAACGTGAGATAGATAATGTTTCTTTATTGTGTAATGTCCCACAATTGTTCAAGTTAATTATATTATGAAAATACTGTAATATAAGGAAATTTTTATATTTTCACAGAGGACAAATGATTGCTGTACTTTTTCAAAATAATAATATATTTCTATACACATGTTCGGGCAGGATTATTTGGCCTTACTTTGCGAAAAGCATAAGGATTTATTATTAAACTTTATCTCTTTTTAGTGAACCAAATCACCAGACTTGAACATCATCTAACAATAAGAATTTTGAAGTAAGATTCTCTTGAAATTGAAATACATAATTGAGAACAAGTAAATTTTTCTTGTTTAACAATAAATGAAGTTAATCGGTGTATCTGCGTATGGTATCTATTAACAAATGGATATAGATCATCATTCTTTAAATAATTACATACATTTTGTTTTTCATTAGTTTGAATAAATACATATATATTGAGAATTTGTTGTTTCGATTTGTATCCATTAATATAAATAATCATTTAATTAGAATTAATTTTTATAAATCGTATCTTCAGAAAACTTTTTAAATTATAAAGTTAAGAAGGTCCCTATATATTATAAGTAATTTTTCGGTGAAATCATTTTAAATTTGTCTTAATTTTCTACTATTTTTGATGAAATCTATAACGAAGACCGATAAAAAGCCGAATCGAAATTTTACAGTTCAAAATAAGCTAATCTGTATAAATTACGGGGTTACGAACCGATTGATAAATAATAAACTTCTACGCTAGATGTCAATGCCGTCGCATTATTTTAGTTAAACACCGCTAAATGAAAAGTGCTTTGCACCGACCTAACTTGTCACGTTAAGATTATCGTCTCGCGCGTGAAGGGTGTGTGCTCAGCAAAGTTACGTGTTTGTTACGGTTATAGTGGTGAAACTCGCCCCTATTACTTATATTTTTCAAGTACGTATAATATTCAATCTATAAATTAAATGTGGTTGTAATGACTAGCGTCAAAGTGCATCTTAAATGTGCCGGCAATAGTTAGTCATAGTGGAAACGAAAAATACGCCGACTACAACCTGCTGTTTATTCTGTTCACGCTGTTCGTAAAGCAAAATACGAATAGGAATTTCGAGTTTTTTTTTAACGTCTTTTTATTTGTCTCGTTAATATTTTTCGGAATCGGTAGATTTCTTCTATTTATAGTTTGTAATGCAGTTTTGCAATTGTTGCTTCTTAAATTGTTCAAGGTTGACCGATGCTTAATGTTGATGGTGCGCAGGTATTTGTTCGAATATTGTAGATGTAGACCAAAAAATATGAAGAAATTGTAAAATAGACTCTAAACGTTTAATTTTCGTAAGATATCATTTAAAATTTTCGACAAAATACTAAAGTATTTGCGGTTGTTTAAGAGCAAAAAAAAAATACGAATTGCGACTGCTCACGTGGAAGCAACATTAGCTGCACGTAGTCCAGAGAAAGGTCGAAGGTATCTACCCAAGTCGACGTTGAATGGAAATTCTGTTTTTACAATTAGAATATTTCTGTATTTATTTAATTAATACGAGACAAAAAACACTCGAAAAATGATTAATTTAAGCTTTAATTATTTTCATAAAATCTGTAGAAATATTACCACCCACAGACATTTAAAAATTTATAGCATGTGTCCTATTTAGACATTTATTTAAAATTAAACCAGAAGATGATTAATTTGGTGTTATATGAATTAATATCAAATTGATTTATGTAAATAATTTTAGAAATCGGTTTTGAGGCAAAATTGTAATATTTGTTGTTTTTTTTTTAGGTAAACGATCGAAAGTAGACTGCCAACATGCCTAAATCGGTAAGGAAAAATTTTAATTATTTTTAAATAATTACGGTACTATATTTTATTTAAAAAAATACCTATGTATATTTCTTTTATTTAAAAAATTTTTTTATTGTGGCTTCTTTGATTAAAAAAATTATTTTATTCGGCAGATGAAATATAATTAAATTCACCTATAATTGTTTAAAATTCAACAGTTTTCATTTAGTTTCATTTATATAATTTAGTTCATTACCTTTGACCTAGTACCTAGTCTTTGTTTTGAGAATAATAAAAGTAACTTTCTTAAATTAAATATCCTGACGTATTTTTATGGTAATGGAACTTATTCTACTTGAGGAATTTATTGCTTTGTGTTTTGAAATTATAACAAATTAATTTCAAATGTATAAATTGTGTACTATCTTTTTTTAAAATTTTTTATGTGTATAATAACCAAAATCGTTTTATTCTATCTTTTATCGACATTTGTTTGTCAAGTTTTTTCAATCGGACGAAATTATTTAAGTGCATCACAATCAAATTTGCAAATTGACCTAAACTAAAAAAATATCAGAAACTAAAAGATAGGTAGGGACATACTTAAAAAGTTTTGTAATCTGTTCTAATATACAGTGTGTATCTATTTTTGTACTTTCTTTGACGTTTTCAATTTGTTCTTAAGGCATGACATTTGTTCATGACTTGTTTCGTCAAATATTTAAAACTTTATACCTACGTCCATCCAAGCGGTCTACCAACGCACGTTGGTAAATTGTATATTTGTAATATTTAATTTGAAGTTTTGAACGTGGCGTAGGTATTCTACCGATGATTTACTTGCACACGTATGGACATGGCAAAGAAAAACTACAATTTATCAGTACTGTAAAAATTCGAGGTTTTATTGATGACGAGATTGGAACCTATCGTGAATAATGTACCTATAGATATTTATAATAAATGGTTATTTTTTAAAAACACTCCGTGGGAACTTAGCATAGAAATAAGCATTGCTTGTAGCAAATACGATAATATTATAATAACTCGCAGTTGATGAATTTGATAAGTAGATATTAAAAATTGAAATATTAATTAATATAGTGATGATATCAAAATTGGGGACAACTTAAAATTACCCTTTCCCCACAAGCTATAGTACTACCGTTAAAACGTTTGAAGGAAGAATTACAAACATTCAAGTCATGCGTGCAAGATTAATTCCCATGTTCTATTCTTTATTCATTTGAAAACAAATGCGTATATACCAGGTGTCAACGAGACCACTAGCACCCCCCCCCCCCCTTTGCCCATTGTTTTAAAGTTACCGTAACGAAACTCGACACAGTTGATAAAGACGCAAAATGCCATATTTTGGCATGATGAGTGACACCAATTTTCGATTATTGCATTTTCGGAATCCTGAGAGAATTCTAAATACATACGGCCTATCCAAACCTATATGCAATTCACGTCATCAAAAAAAAGTTACTAGATTGTTTATTTGTGATTCGGTTTAAAGTTTGGAAAGTGACATATTATATAGGTGATTTACTTGCGCACATATTAGATGGTATAAAGAAAGACTACAATTTATTAGAACTGTCAAAATACGAGGTGACAGCACTGTGTAAAACGTCATCATCTAGTAACCTTGTATTGTTGACGGGGGGATGAACAATGGGCAAAAGGGGGGTACTAGTGATCCTTTCGACACCCGATATACGATAATTACATTTTTATGTGTACATATCGACGGCGTTTTGGCAAAACGACGTAATCCACAAAAAGTAAATTTTACAGGACCGCACATTTTGTGTTGTCGCGTAGCTATAAGCAGATACTTTTTTTGAGAAATATGTACAAATCGATTTTTTTGGTGGAAAAATCGGAATATTGTTATTAGATTTTAACAGATGATGTCTGCCCTAGATGCATAATATAGGCAGAATAACTCATTATTGTAAAAAAAAGTGTGGGTTACGTCGTTCTGCCAAAACGTCGTCGATATTATGTTCAAGTGCGTGCGTAAAATTTTTAAGTGTCATTGCCAACGATTATTTTTTTAATACAATGTGGTAATTTTTTCTGTCACGTTTACCTTGACATAAAAAATACCGATTTCGAGAATAATAATCAACAGTTAACCTTATTTTAGCATTATCATTCATAAATATCTAGTAAAATAGCATTCTTCTCGTTTGGACTAATGAGTAAAATCTAAAAATAACTTTGTTGGTATTGAAATTTCAGGTTACGGTAGATATGTACATACTATATCGTCCCCATTTATGTAAAATTGGACAATGGCGATGTATCATTTTTATGATCAATTCTCAGTTTTTTTTTAAACGTTAAAACCAAAAGAAGATCATTTGAAAAGATTCATTAATATCTATCGAACTATGTATCTTTATCTATCTATACGAATATCTATCTTTACTAATAGAACTTGATAATTTTAATGGTATTTCTGTTAGGTACCCATATTTTATATTTCTAATTAATATTTTATTATGTTTATATTATCAAAGATGAGGGCCGCGATGATCTAGTGACCTATCACTCTGCTAGGTGACCCCGGTTGCGAGTTCGAATCCCACTGCAACCATGAATGTTTGTGAATGTAATTTTGAAAATAAGATAAGCCACGGCTGTGTGTGGTAGGTAGTTCATTACCAGTAACGGCGTGATCACCTTAAAAATAAATGCTGGACACGATTAGTACCCAAGGGGACTAACTCCTGGAAAACACCAACAAAACACCGCATACCGATTCCGTTGCACATACAAGAAAGTCTGTGACTAATGGACTCAGATTTCGAGGCCATAAAATTAAAAAAAAATTATCAAAGAATCGATAAAAATAAAGTAGAATTTGATAATAGTCTATAAACAATTAACAGTAGTTATAAAATTAGCTGTGATGCGGAATACCTGTTATTCTCATAAGATAAATATAGATGTAGATAATTCACACTGATGGAAACGTAAAACAAGTAACATAGATAGTATAACGTATATTCTTAAAGTAATACAATAAAAAATTGACGGGTAAAAGTCTGTAATTTTAAACAATTTTTTTTTCATATTCTGAATTTCGCTATATGTGTACAGTATGATCAGGAAGATTTATAAAATGTTACCTTGTCCATGCGGCGGTTTTGGACGTAATATACAAGGCGATTCATTTAAGTTGATAATGCAAAATTCCTCATAAACAAAGTTTCTAAAAACAAAATGTTTCAAATAGAAATTAATTGACGTTAAGGGGGAAAGCGAATTTCATTATTTATGTTTTATTTGAAGGGCGTTTTCAAAGTCATTTTAACGTCCAGTTAATTTTTGAAAATGAAAACCTATGTTTTTTATTTTCTATTCTTATATCTTGACAAAATAAATAACTTGCATAAATCATTTTTTAATTTAGAGACATAGTTAATTTAGAACATAGTTTCGTAGATATTTGAAACATAAGAAGTGATAAAAGAAATTCATATTATTTCGTAAGTATCGAAGTGTGTGTATCATAAAATTAAAATAGCCGCATAATTCAATTGAATTATTGCAATGAACGCCCTTATACCTCGGTGTACTTTTTATTTCGTTAAAAAAACGCTTAATGTGTACCTATGTAAAAGTAGTGCTTTCCAATATTTGCACAAACATCTCGTATGCACTTCTACATGTTTTTTGAATACGTTTGTACGTTGATATAATCCCACCTCATTGATTAGATAATCCCATAAAAATTTGGAGATTCTCAGGTTTTTTTTTAATGGGGGTTATACTAAATGTAATCTTCTATCCCCTAATTTTTTTTATAAGGTTATCTCAAAGAGCTGGTTTATATCGATGTACCAACGACTACAGAAAACATACAGGAGTACATACGAAATGCTTGTGCAAATATTGAAAGAGAATATTTACTTTTACGTATACGTTAACCGTTTCTTCGACGAATTGAAAAGTGTATGGAGGTAGAAAGGCGTCACTTTGAGTATTTGTATATACAATATGTACATAATTTGATTGAATTTTGCTACTCTTTGGTTTTTATGATACATACTTCGATAGTTACGAAATAACGTGAATTTCTTTTATCACTTCTTATGTTTCAAATATCTATGAAACTATGCATTAAATTTAAAAAAATTGTTTATACAAAAGATGTGTATTTCGTTACATTAAATAACAATAGAAAATAAAAAATTAGGTTTTCATAAAAAAAAAATAGTTTGACCTTCAAATAAAGCATACGTAATTAAATTCGCTTTCACCCTTAATGTCAATTAACTTCTATTTGAAACATTTCTTTCTAAAAAACGGTAATATTTTGCATTATCAATTTAAATGGACCACCCGGTATATACCACATTGCAAGGTTGTACCTTACAATTTCAATATTGAGTTTAAGTAATTTCAAAGATTTTTGCATCGTAATATTATGTATCGAATGGCAATATAAATTTAAAGTTATACTCCATTTTATATGTATGTATAATAAATTTGAAAAAAAAAATTGTTAATTAGGTGAAAGTTCGTTTAATTTGAATAATTAATATATTTAAACTAAACTGTAATCACCATATGAAAATTAGAATGTATGGATATATTTCATACCAAGTTTTCATTGGAAACCCATATTATTATGGCAAACGAGAATGTTGCATGAGTCAGCGATGAACACATAAGATACCACAAATTCCGGTTGTACTTGTAGGAAACACTTGTTGCTCGTCCTTCGTCATAATCGGCGCAATCCTGTCAACGCATTTTAAATTGCTACCATAGGATTGGTTAGTCTGAAAGGACCTCCATTGAAGTTCTCAACGGTTGTGCCAGTTATTCCTGCAACTGGTGCCGTTGGTATTAGTTATTTAACGTTTTAGTGTTCGTTTCGGTAGTTTTGGTTTTTATTGTGTAAACTGTGTATTTGCCAAAAACTCGATTGTATTTTAGTGAATATTTATAATTTTATTAGCAAGAAATTTTGTTAAACATGGTTTCCGGAAAATCGGTATGTTAATTTATTGCTTTTTGGTTATTATTTAGATACCTATTCACGATTTCATAATTAATTTTAGCTAAATATGTACATTTTTTATTTTCGTATAATTCTACAATATTGAAAATAGTAACTATATTTACTATACTTGCTAATTTTAAAGAAGTTTTCTTATCGAGATTTCAATTTATCTACCATACTTACAATTAGTTTTAAAAAACAAGTAAGTACCTTTGCTACCACAAGTAGGTACCCCAAAGGTATATTTGAATGAACGAATTTTTATATTTTTTTTGTAAAGATTGCATAATTTATAAACAATGATACTTACAAGTAAATATTGATTTTTATCTTAAAACCATCAAGTGGCGTCTAAAACAATATCCTATTTGATAAAATATATAGGTAGATACGTACTACGTAATCAATTAAATAATCCGAAATTTTTCCTGATAATTAAATATAATCACTAAAAATAAGACATTTTTAAAATGATCAATTAAATAAGAAGCAAACGAATTATTTAAAATATATTGCTAAAGACTTGATATTTCACTGTTAATAATTGTTAATAATTTTACTATTTTTTTGCTTACCTAATCTTCTAAAAATAATGCAAATTCGAATCAAAATTAGAACAGTTTTCGATGAATTTGTACAAGGATATCAAGTACCACTATACATAATAATGTAAATGATGTAATGGCATTCAAAGAACTGACGTAGTAAACGTATCTCCGTATATATACTCCCAAATAAATAGAAGAATCGTTAAAATGGGTTCAAAATCGAATTCCCTAAAAATACCAAATTAATTGAATTAATGTCCAAAAATAAATTATTTTTTAAAATATTCAAAAAGTGCGTGAATCTAAATTTTGACGATTAGTAAAAAAAAGGATTTCAAATAATCATAATGACCAAAATTTAACAAGTTTTATTATTGATTATCGGTTCTTAAATAAATTTAAAACATACAGAACAAAATTCTCAAGTAAATATATCTCGATTACTCGAACTTTCGATAACTCGAAGATTTCTTCGCTGCCATTCAAATTCGAGTTGTAGAAGTTCGATTATATATTATACGTACCTATACTTACTGGTGTTTGGAAATTAGAATTTTCACTAACTTTACATCATGATTTTCGTGTTTCTTAATTTAATTAACATATCTACATAATTTTTCTGAAAATTTAATAATTATAATACTCGCAAAGCTGGGCTTTTATATCTTTAAAAACAATCAATAAATGTTGATTTGGCTTTTTGTAATTTTTTTTTTTCAAATTCATACATCTATTTAATTGCATATGATTCATAATGTTCCTCAAAACTCTTCACCAAAACGTCGATAACAGATTCGGATTAGCGATAAGATAATGTTATACAAGAAAATCTGTACAAGTGTTGTTTTACCTGAAACTATGTAAGTTTGTAACGCTGATATTTAAAGGACTTTTTTTAATTAAAATGCAGTTTTATTATCTGTACTCCAATCAAGGGCTATTTTCTAGTTAAATGAAAATAAATTAAATAAATAAATTAATCGAATATAAAAAAAACATTATTTCAACATAATATAACCACGTGAATAATATTTGTTATTACTATAATATAAATAATTTTGAAAATGTTACTAATTGTTTTCATTTGTTTCATAACTTTTTTAATAAAGCAAAAAGTAAATTTCGCTCCATATTTATGTAGTAATTTGTTAGTTTTTACGTAACACATGGTGACATTCGTCTTCATTTCGAATAAAGAACGAATTTTTTAATTTGGCCATATTGTAGTATACGTACTTATACATATATCTATGTTTAATTCTATACATATGTATTTATAATGAATAAAATTATAAATGATGTAATGTACCTATAATATATGAATTTTTATTTTTGAATTTTCGGTTAACATATCTTTTTAAAGTGCATTCTTTGTTTATATGGGGTTCCTTAGATTGTTTTTCACTCATAATACATATTATACTTTATATGTATCGTGTTTAGTAGGTATACAGATAACAAAAAATGGAAACCGTTAGATTATCAAATCTGCATTTTATTACATATTTCAGAATTTTACCGTTTAATAATGATTTTCGTTATGAACATTTCTATTTGACAAGAATGTCTATTAAAGTTACGTAAGTCTATCGTAATTGCTTCCTGGCGATACTAATACCATGTAGTTAATGTCATAACAGAGGATCCTTAAAATAAACATACATATCCATTTAATCATTATAGTATGTCTTACGGTTTCATTGTCCTTGCTTTTGTTACTAATAAACGAAACGAGTACAAAATTTTACTTATAAAAAGTTGTTGTATTAGATAGATAGTAATTTAAGTAGTAGTATATGGTAAATTTCCGTTGCCTTTTGTAGATATGATGTTATGATGTGAAAAGATATAAAATTGGATTGTTCTTGCAAATCATTAAAAAAAAACAAAATAAATTGAATCACGTTTATAATAATCTTCTATGCGTCATAATTGTACGCATTCGTGTTGTTTTCAGGTTCACCGTGTTTTATTGATACAATGATATCTTTTCTGTGAACTAATGTTAATCGGCAAAGTTCAGTTTATATAATTTATTATGTTGAATCTAGATAACAATATATCCCACCATTATTTTGCTAACGTTTGCTATTATCGAAAAATATATAAAAAAAACCGATCTATGGTGTGGAAATGCGACGTATTATTTTGAAATATTCTCCCTGTATATTTAATATTTTTTTATTAGACAGTAATAATAAAGTAGCTAACAATAAGACAGAAAAAGATATTATTTAAAAAGAACAACGGTATCTATATTATATTTTAACTCATACCTATACTCGAATAAGCCCAGCAGTAAGTATTTTAATTAATTTCGAATATATTCGAAATAGCTGTAATTTTTAACAAAGTAGAGAAACGCCGCTATAAAGATTCGCCCCATAATCTATGGACATACATATAATTATTAATCCAGACAAAAAAAGCCTTTGGCCTTAGGGACAAAAGGTTGTGGGGTAGAAACCGTTTTGAAATATGTTGTTTAGGTCTGGACCCTGACGAAAAATCTAAGTTTTCGACCTTGGGAAGGGGATAGGTGCTAAAAATTGTTTTTTTCAAATTAATTTTTCAAAAGTTAATCCTACGACAAAAAGGTCTGCAACAAACTTGAAAAAGACAAAATTCCTTATATTTTTTGTATAAGCATTTTTTTTGTAAGTCTAATATGTAACGAATTGCAGCGGTGGAAAGATGAACATTTGTTTAAAAACTCGTTGAACTCCCCGTATAAATATAAGTTTGTTAGACTTTTTTATCGTAGGATCAGCCATGAGGAATTATTTGAAAAAAAAACAATTTCGGCATCTTTCGTCCAAGATGGCGGCTCGCACCTCCTTTCCCAAGGTAGAAAACTTAGATTTTTTCATCAGGGTCCGGACCTAAACGACATACTTCAAAATGGTTTCTAGCTCACCTTTTGTAGGTCAAGAATCCCTAGATTGACTAGACTAGGTACTAATGCAATAAATATTTTAAAGCACTCATACCTATTTTATATGTATTAAAATAGGGGCGTTTGTTTGCGGCCCGCAAATTAAATCCTTGCAGCCCGCGACAAATATTCTTTAATTTAATTTTTTAATCTATATTCATTTTTTTTCATTTTTAATTAATTATATTATTTTTAAATTATTATATTAATTCATTTTGCAGTTTATTTATACTCATTTTTTCTTTTCCCTTTAATTCTAATTAGCGCAGCTTTTTTGTACTCGAAAACTTTTTTGCGACATACTTACTTGAGATAGGTACCTACTTGCATCTACTTTTATGGAAAATGGCTCCACGTCTAATTGTATACATTCTTGTAAAAAGTATTTCTTCTGTAAAAAAAAATAATGATATAGGTACAATTGTAGGGTGGTACACCACTCATAAAATTTTATGCATTTTAAAAAGGTTTGAAATATTACAATGAATATTCTATAAATATAAATTAAATTAATAATTATTGATTAATTACGAATGAACTGTTGGCAATTTTGGTTTGTTAAGTACAAGGTTGCCATGCCAATTATTAATTTATATTTAAAAGTATAAATAGAATTTGAAACGCTTCAAAATATTCTATTGATAATATAGGGTCGTATTCGGCAACTATAGTTATTAAATTTAGTCATTACTAAACCACGTTTAATGAGGAATTGACTACCTACTTTTTTATTGGCTTAAATAACGCTACAGATAAAAATAATGTTGATGTTTAAATTTTTTATTTGTTGCGTTAATATTAGTACCGAAATTATTTTTTTTTTAAATCTGGCGACGTCACCAACGTTCCATAGTAAGATGAGTACTTTTTTTTGCAAAAGAGAGAGAACAAAAAACTTATTTTACACATTGAATTTTGTACACCAAAATATCGCACTGCCCCCCGCACATCCTCGCATTTTTTCGCACTGCCCCCATGACTTGTACATTAAATTGACTCCAGTGGCAAACCTCTCGTTCGTACATTTTTATTCTTTTTTGCACGGCTATTAACGTAAATACACAATATACTGTACTTGTTTTACAACGAAACGTTGCCAAATATTAAATTCGAACTTGTGACGTCGCCAGGTTTAAAAAAAAAATCAATTGCCGCTTTAATATTTAAGATAAGACAAAATAGGAAATGAATAATAAGTAACTTTTATATTCAGTCTGTGATGTAAGAAGAAAAGTGTCATAAAAGACCCCACTATCAAGTGTCCCCGTTAAACCCCTTTCACAATTCCTCAATGACGATGGTCAAAAAACCGAGTCCAAGAAAAAAAATAACTTATAAATTTCTTGTAGGTATTATTATTAATAATAGTACATATTATGTTGTTTTAAATAAATTATTGAAAAAATTACATATTTTATCACAGTTACATATACCCCATTTGTAACCCCCATCATTTTTCAATTTAAAAGTGAAATTTTTATTTAACTATTAAAATCGTAATCGTAAAATGTTTTAATTATTTTAATGTGTTAGAATACCTACCTATAATTCGATTAGCTATAGATTTTTATTATATGATAATTACACATTAAGTAATCTGCAACGGTATTTGAAGGTTCCTTAATGATGATTACGTCCGTCCTTGTTTATCTACGCGAACCGGTGCTTCAAGCGGCATTTTTATTACTTTTTTACTGGGTACCAACATCAAGTTTGTCAATTGCAAATGAGTTAAAATATTTAAATGATAAATTTTGAGTTGTTTAGATAACAATAATTGGCTTAATTCTTTAAAAATGAGGGGGTACAAATCGGCGTAATGATAATTTTAGTGTACCCCCGCTTGGTCACCGCTGACCAAGCTGACTAATAATGTTCATTGACCGAATGTAGGTAGGTTTTTCGTTTTTAGTGTAAAAATAAATTTTAAACATTTTAGTTATTGCCGTATTTCTTATTCAAATTTTAATAAATTTCTCAAGTCCGATCAACAATTGTCTACAGAATCATTATAGGTACATACTTTCCTCCTGATTTATAAAAATTAGATGCAACTTGTTTATGTGTTGCTAAAATCAAATTAAAAATTAAATTCCGTGAAATACTCGACACAAATACAAAAAAATATCTATTTGCCAAAATATTGAAAAATGGCTCGTTTTATTTTTAAAAATTAGCGAAATAATCGTGTTATAAGCAGGATTTATGTAGGTATTGTGTTTGATGTGATTTATTTCAATTGTTCTTGTCAAAACATAGATTTCTACTACTATATATTTACTTAATATGATTATTATGAATAGCTTATCCAAACCTATATGATATTCACGTCATCAATACAAGGTAACTAGATGATGACGTTTCGCACAGTGATGTACCTCGTATTTTGACAGTTTTGATAAATTGTAGTCTTTCTTTCTTCTTCCGTTCTTTCTTTCTTTCCATCTAATATGTGCGCAAGTAAATCAATTATCTATAGAATATGTCACTTTTCAAACTTTAAACCGAATTACAAATAAACAATCTAGTAACTTTTTGTTGATGACGTGAACATCATATAGGTTTGGATAAGCTATATCTAGTTCCATTATGTATACATTATCCAAGATAGGTTTCTATATACGTCATCAATAGAAGGTTATTAATAAAATGATGTTTCACACAGCGCTTTCACCTCGTACCTTGTATTTTTACAGTTCTAATAAATTTTTGTTTTTCTTTATATGATCTAATACGCGTGCAGGTAAATCATCGATAGAGTAGGTATCTTGTTTTTCAAACATAGAACTGAATTACAAATATACAATCTGTAATAGTAATTTTTTATTGATGACGTGTTATGGCAAGTCGCTCGGATAGATTATAGATATGTATATTATAATATTTTATTTAAAAGGTTAAAATTAAAAAATTAATTTTCAGATGAATGTGCGGGTGACAACAATGGACGCGGAATTGGAGTTCGCGATCCAACAAACGACCACAGGAAAGCAACTCTTCGATCAGGTTGTCAAAACTATTGGTCTTAGAGAAGTTTGGTTTTTTGGGTTGCAATACACAGATTCGAAAGGTGATTTAACATGGATTAAGCTGTACAAAAAGGTAAGACAAAGTTCAATATTTAATTGTTGACGACTAGATTCGACCCTTAATACTTAATTAAGCTAGAAAGTAAATAGATTAGTGTTTGCCTTTTCTTTTAATTTAACTTAAAATTAGCGTAATCATCAAACATCAGGTAAATCATTGAAACAACAATTATATTTCACAAACTGACAATTAATTTTAAATTGTTGTGTTCCCAAATAATTCCGTTATATGTAATTTTATTTAAACCACCTATAAATGTAGTTGCAATGTAAATAATTTAATATTTTAACACAAAATATTCTTTAAAAAAAATATATGAAAAATTACATTTCACTAACGCAAGATGCGTGTCCATTTATAAATCAATATGTACCCCTATTAAATGTCAGAAATTATTAGGACTATTATTTCAACATTTTAAAAGTAGGTAGGTACATAATTAATGATTTACATATTGTTGAAAATGGAATAGAATAAGTGATAATGGGATACTGTTGTGGTAATATTAAATTTACTTGTGGCTTGACATCAAGTTACAAGTAAAGATGTTCGAGATGTTAAATTTTGTCCTATAATATGAGTAACTTAATAAAATACGTACATATATGAATCATTATATCTCAGGTTGAATTCTTTGATATTCAAGGATAACTTGTTAATAATTATGCAAGCAATCCTATATTTATACATACAAAAATTTCAATCTTTCCAATATTTTGTAGATAAAGATGTGGGAGTTTGGTCTGTCATCTTCTGTTGAAATTTTAAATGAATTTGTTAGTGTGTGTGTATGTCACCAGATGAAAGTAGAATTAACCGAATCTGTATAATTTAACATGATTGCATCATTTTTTTTTTCATTTTCACATGTGCGTCATTGCTTCTGTCGTATATTTATTTTACCATTTATTTTTGGATATGCTCTAGCTTTTGCTTATTGACATAATTTTATCTATGCATAGGGTAATGTTTTTTTTATCGAATTTTTGGAGCTATTCCATCTATTAAACGTACATAAGATTCTAACGTTTATCGATAAAATTTTAATAAAATAAAAACGTGCAATACTACAATTAATTGTTTGACAAAATTTGATTCAAAATAGGTGCCACGTTATTCAACTATAATAATTAAAAATATTTATATATTTAAACCTGTTCAAAATAGAAATTGTAGTTTAATTATTGTAGGTAAATCAGGGAAAACATGGAAAAGTATGGGGATTTCAAAATATCGTTCAAAAGTCACGATCTCTGGTAACTTTTTCAAAAAGTCAGGGAATTTGTTGAAACATTAATTTTTTCAAAATGAAAATCGGCAATTAGATAATCATGCCCGACATTTCTACAAGGAACTTTAAACTTATTTTGTGATTAGTATAGTCTAAGAAAAAATGGTTGTTTAAAGTCGGGGAATTAAAGTCCGAACCTCGTAATTTAATTAAAAGCATTTACCACGTGACTTTTAAATAAAGTATCAAAATCCATAGTGCAGATGTAAAGCAATAATTAATTGCGAATTTACAAGTGTATTTTGAGAGAGAACGTGTAACTACCGTTACACTGCGTAGAAAAAGTTTGTGCACCAATCTTAACATAACCTAAATATAAACCTAATATAATATAAAGTATGTGGTTGTATTTTTTGTTCACGATAATTTGACAACGCTGTATAAAACGTCATCATCTGGTGACTTGAATGATGACGTAAACATCTCAGTTCGTTGGATGGACTGTATGATGAGTTAAAAAAATTAAAACGGGGCGTTGATAAACGAACCTTTTATTGATCACCAGACTGTTCAAATTTAAAAATCGCCACCTACCCAAAATCCACAAGATACCTACTTCGTTACTTTTACTCGGATATATTTGACTACGTATTTCAGTTATATGTTTTAATAAATTAATAAAGAAACATTAAAGTGTTATACTACTCTTATTAATAATTTTCAAAAGTTTGGACCGTCTTTACTTTTTTGTGGCAACGAAAACAAAAACATCACTGAATTTATCAAAAGATTCTTGCGAATCTCGTTTATACAAATACATAGTCTACAAAAGTTAAAATCGTGAAGTATGGAAAGAAGACCAAGTATAATTGTTAAATTAAGCAACGGTTTTACCTAATTAAGTTGTTACTTTTTTGACGCCTGATTTTAAGTTAATGCACTGATTATCTGAATTGTCGTGCGTAATCAAACAACAAACAAGTTACTAGTTAAAATGATGTCATTATTGTGAAATAAAAATAAAGAATTTTGTTATCTAGTATGTACCTACCGACATAATATAGTACTAATTCTAACAATAAATAGAATTAAGAATAATACGAATTTAAGGGCGCGGCATTTGTTGCGATTAATTTAGATTTCGTTAAATTTTAATATTCGCAACTTTATTTGATGAAAGAAAATATTTTTGGATACTTTCACCAGTTTTGCAATGTAAATTAAATTTTATTCAATTTAGAAGCTATTATTAATTCTACATCAAATCATGTCAATAGCCCGTTAACTGTCTACGAATTCCACAACTTTCTTCGATAGAACCTGATTGACCTTGCCCCTGTCTTTCACTTTGCGGTATTTAATTTAATTTTGCCAATTATACCTAAAACTAGGTTTCAAATTTCTTCAATGTTAGAAATACAGTCACGTCGAAATAATTTTTTTCTCAAGTTGCTAAAATATTTGTTATCTCCTATTTTACTTATCGCATAGGTACGTCAAATACTATACATAACATCTATTATGTACTTCTATTTTTCTTTTCTTTTTACATAATTTAAATATAATATGACACAGTTGGAAGGAATGCATTTTTCTTGTTATTCATTTTACTGTATTTAATGTATACGGTGTATAGATTATCTGTATATGTATTAACACGTTCCCTACCAAACATCACATATACACGATAGTAATGCATAACATAAACATGTGAAAAAATTGAGTGATCTGTATTTAAAGGTTTTTTTTATGGCGGCAACAAACGTGTTAAACACATTACAAAACATCTATGATAACACGTACCTATGTATTTACTTAGGTACATATCGAATAAACAAGTAGATATGGTGAAATTTAGTAAATTTTTGAAAATTGGTGCCTAAAAATGTTTTGTACCGAACTTGGGCAACAAATTATCTAGGTTCGTTTAAAAAGTAAACAGAATCTTATTTTAATATGTAAGTATTGTTATAATAATTATAACTACTATTACAAACAATTTTTATCTAGGATTTTTTTTACCTTGAATGATATGTTTATATAATATGTATGTGTATTATGTACGTGCTGGCATTTCGTCATGTTTTTTGAATCGTGATTTGTATTTGTTGCTTTTCGAATAAATTCATTTTACAAGGTAAACAAAGCTAAAGTAATTTAATAAAAAAAATACCGTAGCTCGAATGAAGCCGTAAGTAGGTTAATTAGATATGCTATTTATTTTTAAAATAGCGTTTCAAGGATAATCAGAGTTCGATCTAGTAATTGCTTAAGTTGATGAATTAGTTCTAGAGGTTGTTCCTAATATCAGTTGTAGATATGTAGTATAATTTTATTTGGATAACTACAGTCATGGTCATAATGAATGTTGCCGACAACGTTCAATGTGTGTAGTAATAAATGGAGGGCTAAGAAATCAAACGGTGTAAGTCATTATTGTTTTGCTATTGATTTATTTAGTGTAAGTCCTATCGCAATGTTCATATTTTCGGTTGTTAAAGCGCCCACGTCACTGGAGGCTTTGTTGATTGAAAGTATGAACACTGACATGTGTCGTATGACTATGTAAGACATTAATGACTTACACTGTTTGACTCCAAATAATAAGAAATTAAGCAAATTAATACCTAAACGTAGCATAAATATTATAAGTGATTATGTCTGATATATAGAATATTCATATAAAATACACCTATAAAGCACGTTACCGACGACATTAATTATGTCTACGACTGTACCTATAATAGTAAAAAATTCAGCAGTTTGATAAGAGTTATGAAGTAAATGCTACATACATAATTAGTTTTTGTTTCCTTACTATTTACCTAAATACCTTTTAGCCTAAATTAAGCTATATTAATACGTAATTATAAAGAAATGTCTAAAAAGTGATTGTTTTTGTTTTGTTTTAATGCATGCATAGCCGGATTCTATTATAAAAAAGTATGTAGCAAAATATTGCAAAGAATTAAAACGCAAACATAATCCAGATTATCGTGAATCGGATGACGAAGACGATTTGGTAAGCATCAAAACATTCAATATAATTGATACTACCTTATGTATTACGATAAAGATTGTTTTAAAGTTTTCAATAATGTGATTACATACTTAATTTTGTTTGGCACGATGACCATTTCATAAGTTTAAGTTTAGAAAAGAAGTATACGTTTGAGTTCTTATAATGATACTATTATAATTTGTTTAGAGTAATAGGTAGTTATTGTTAGTATCACATGAACACGAATGATGGTTATTCCTTTATTTTCGCTTGATGCGCATTTTATGTAGGCACATACCTATATGTAATAAAATTTAATGATAAGTAATTTAAAAGAAATTGCAAATTTTAATTGAAACTAATTACAAACACAACTTTCTTCTTAACAAATTACTCAATATTTTTTGGAAAACGAACAAATGGTATAGGTAGGCAATAATAAAATCAATAAAAATGTTTTTTTTTTAAATTTTCGGTAGGGTTTGTTATTAACTCCTTCATTATTACCAGTCTCAAAACACAGTTACCAATATTATCCCAGATCTCGTAAAAAAATATAACTTTTTAAATCATTTAAATTATTTCACCATTGTAACGTTCCTTTTTTAACTTGAATTGCCCCCGTAATCATTTTTAATGTATAAATTTTGAAATAGTATCCTTCGTGGATTAGGGAAACAACGTTAGTAAATCATCGGGACGTGACTAATAATGAACATCCGATTTGATTGTTATTATCAGGGTTATGTTTTGGTGTAAGTATTTACTATACTGAATGCTATATAATTTTTAGAATGAAAGTTTTGGTTCATTTCATTTTTGGCTTACGGGCGTAGCTACAAAATATAAGCAAAAATAAGTTAAGTCCATAGACGGTTTGTATATAGAAGGTTTTATCTTTCAATTTATTACTTGTTAAGAATTTGTTAAAATATCTATTAATAGAAAAATCTCGAAAATTAAATAACTTTCAACTGTTTAATAAAGGAAAAACGTTATTCAAATATTTACATTTCTCCGCTCTCCTGAAAAATACATACTATTTTGTAGTTACGCCCTTTTGTTATTAAGCCAAACGATTTTATCCAGTATATATTTTTTAATTAACCATAGTTGATATTTATTAATTGAAAATGGGAAGTTTACATAGGAATTCGTCAAGTAGCAATAATTACATTTTAAGTGAAATCGGTTTTCTATTTACATACTACTGCATATGTGCCTATAAAAAATTGTTTGTTGGCATGTATAAATTTTACCTTGTACTGAGTAATGGAAGCCAATAACGACCTTGCCCATAATAAATTACAGTTTCTGATAAAAGGAAACACGCTGTCAAAGGTTCGTTAAATGCTGTTAGGTAAATTGCATATTATAAAAATTAGAAATTAAGCGATAAACGTAAATTGGTACTATTATTATTGAAATATCGAATATGTGACGTAGGTATTATTTTATTACTCGTATAACGTATTGATGTTAATACTTACACCTACATACATAGGTAAATCAAAGAGATATCGGTTGCTATATTATCTAAATAAATTTACATATTTATATCTAACATGAAAATTGGGTCTTGACTTATTTTTTCTTCGTACGAAAAGGTGATAGGTCATCAAAGGATGATCGGGATGATTTTAATAAAAGTTAAGAGTGATTTATAGTTCACTCTACATTGCCTGATTGGAAACGTCTTGATTTGCACAAATTTACAGGGTGATTCACAAATAATGCGAAAAACTTGAAGGGGGCGATTCCTTGTCGAAAATTAAGGGGGTCCTTTTATATAAGATTTTTTTCTAAAATGTTTACTTTCGTTTTCCCGACCCAAAAGGTTCTTCGTTTTTAATATTTTAAATATTTTTTTTATATTCAAGTTTGTTATATAATATATGAACAAAATGAACAAACTTATATTTCCGTGATCTAGGGGACGAGATCGCAGAAAATCCAAAACGGCACGTCTGGGTTCCATCAAATAGGCTGCAATATATTTTCTATGAAAATTCGCTAAATGGGTCTATAACAAACATTAAATTGTTAGGGAGTTTTCCACACCACCTTCGAGGTACTCCCATCCAGGTGCGTTGTCTGCGTAAGGTTGAGACTTCGCCTATAGCCCTACCGCACCTTCAAACTCTCTTACGTGGGTTACTACACGCCACCACAGCAAACAAACTAAGGTCAACTCAAGATAAGATCTTGGCCTTCACAACGCACTCGGTGTAACTTGTTTACAACTCTCGAACTTATTCTATTTTATGTACATACATACTAGGCACACGGCCAAGTTCCAAAATGTTCCTTATTTTTGAGTATTACCTAGGTAACCAGGAAACTAACCACACTGTATCTTTACCCTCATACAGTTATCTTATTTTCACTTTATTGATAAAATAACAACAACAATTGCATGAAAGTATTAAATTTAATAAAAAAGGGGGAAATTTAGAACAAGGAATATTAAAAGATTGCCAAAATAAAAAGTTAATCAAGAAATTTGGACATTAAACATTTTTGGACAAACAATTCTTGCACATACAATGTCCCAAATAAGTTAAATTTGTTTTGATTCAACATTAATAAGCTACTAAATATATAGTTTAAAAAAAAATTAATATATTATCGTATTTATAATACTTATTTAAAATAAAATAAATTACTCCTGTTAATATAAACTAGAAGTAAACTAACCGCAATAAATTTTAATAACTGATTCGATTACTCTTTAAAAAAAATGTTAAGAATTAATTTTGCAAATTTTGTCTCGTTGTCAGTCTAAATTGTTACGACAATCAAAAATTTGAATTTCATTTTTTTATCCGATTTTTTTTACATTGATTAGGTAAAATCTCTCAAAATAAGAAAAATTGAAAACGATCAAAAAACAAAACACAAATTAAAATCCCGAAAATATATATATATATATATATATATATATATATATATTTTTTTTAATACTTACGTAAAATGCAGTCTAATACTACTGACGCTGCGACTGCCACTTGTCAATTCAAGATGATGAAGAAGAATTTTAATTATCTGGAAGGTTCGGCATTTTTTATAAAGCGGAAAATAATGTTCACAATAACAAATTATAACATCCCACATACCATGGATTAGGTCTACCGAAAAAATCGCTTAAAAAAAGTCTTCCAAAGTGGTGCGCAAAGGAATGCCTGTTATTAATTTTATACTTTCTTTGCTTCGTATCACGAAAACGGTTGGTTATACGAAAAAAATGTATAGAATCTTTTTTGTAGACAATTTCAAGATCTTATAATATGAACAACCGTAATCGACCTCTGGGGCGTAGAAAGCGAGATATTTAAGGGGAAAAAATCGTGACCTTTGACCTCGAATATCGCGCAACAACGGCACGATATCGATTGGGACTTTTAACACGTTTTTTAAAACGTCGAAATAAATGTGTAGATATACAAAAATCCAGCTAACTGGGATTTTTTCGGCAGATTGGTCATTTTTATCTCTAAAATTACTGGGCTAAATGATAGCTGTGAAAAATATGATGTTGGAATAAGCAATAGCTTACAATAGGTAATGTACTACAATGACGAAAAGACGGCTGTAAGGAATTTTCTAAAAAAAATCAGAAAATTCACTGTTTATAACTAAGATAGTAGGAGTACATATTTGTACCAACTAATATATTATTATAAAACTTTATTTATAACATTTATCATCGCCACTGCTATAATAACTATTACATAATTACTTATCAAGGTAATTTCTTTTCCTTTATTTCATACGATATAGTCAATTTGCCAATTACAAACATTATTTGTAGAATGTTTAATTTGATTTAATATTTGTTTCAAAGTTATGTAATAGTATAAAATTTTTACATTAAAAAAAATTCAAATTGATTTTAATTTTAAGTTGTTAGGAAGGGTATATCCTATCCTATTGTTTGAAACAATCTATGCATGGTTGAATGCATTTGTTTGTTGCATCATAAAGAACCTTGAACTTCAAAATAGTGTAACTGTAATGAATGAAACACCATGATGAATTAATTTAAAAAATTTAGTCATATGTTTTATAATATATTTCATTATAGTTAATAAACGGTTTAAAATATATCTATCTACTATTTTCTTTTGTAAAATTCAATGATACACAATGCAACTCTCTTAAGTTAAAACGTTTAAAAACGCGATACATTTTTAGTGATTTTTATAATTTTGAGAATTAATATTTCAAAAACTATTAAGACTAAAAATTAAATATTTTCTGAGTTATCAAGGTTTAGTCCATTGGTTGATTTTGTATAGAATGACCCATCATTTTTTCATGGCTATATCTATATCGAATTACATATTTTTGAAAAGCTTAAGAAACCCTTATTATAAATGTGGCAAAATCGATAATGATTGCTATTTAAAAAATAATAATACAAGTTTGTGTTATAACTCAAAAACAATACGTAATTTTTTATTTGACAATTGAAATTGGCACAAAAAGCAGGACAAAAATGTAAAATTCGCAACACACTATTATTAATAAATTTATAATAACGGAAGTACGTACACAGCAAATACAACGAAAATGGGACACACTGTACGACTCGTCGGGAAAAGTTTTTGATCACGGCTAAAATAATTGTAAATATGTTTTTTTATTATTTATAAAAAGGGTTCAAGTTCAATTTCAGTTACTCACATTTATTGCGTAATAATAAATTATACCCAAATAAACATTTCAAAGGAAAGTTATTGTATCACATTTAGTTATTTATACCAGTCATCTATAAATAACTATATTAGGTACCTATTGAATATTGAAATATATTCTACAACTACAAATATTGATTTTTATCTTTTTAAACATTAAAATCATTTTTCACTTTTTGTGCTTACATATGGATTAAGTCTGGACATATGCCCTTTTCTACGTGGGTAAGTGTAACAAAATTATTCATTCGCGTTTGTTATGTTTTTCTTATTTTTTCTTTTTCAATCTAAATAATGGATAATAATAACCTCTTGAAATTAGTTGAACTTGTACACACTGCACAGTTTGGCATTATTTATACATAATTCGTTTATCGTTTTTGTAGGTGATGAATCAAGATGTTAAAAAAGAAAATCCTCTGCAATTCAAATTCCGTGCCAAATTCTACCCAGAAGATGTTGCCGAAGAACTTATACAAGATATTACATTACGTTTATTTTATTTACAAGTTAAAAATGGAATTTTATCTGATGAAATATACTGCCCGCCAGAAACGTCGGTTCTTTTAGCTTCTTATGCCGTCCAAGCCCGACATGGCGACTTTAGTAAAGGTTTACATAGTAGTGGTTTTCTTGCGAATGATAGACTTCTACCCCAAAGGTGTGATTAATTTATTATTTAAAGTGAAAATATTGTATTTTGTTTGGCAATTTCCAGAGTTCTGGATCAGCACAAAATGTCCAAAGATGAATGGGAACAGAGTATTACAACATGGTGGCATGAACATCGTGGGATGCTTCGAGAAGACGCCATGATGGAATATTTAAAAATTGCCCAAGATTTGGAAATGTATGGAGTTAACTACTTTGATATTCGCAATAAGAAAGGTACAGAACTCTTTCTTGGTGTTGATGCACTCGGTTTAAATATTTACGAAAAGGACGACAAGTAAGTATTTTCAATGTATTACTTTTACGCTTACTTTTTAAATTATTTTATCGATGAATTTCGCAATTATGTAATAACTATTGCATTTTCAAGTACCTATGATGGGAGTTAATGATTTTTCATGGATTTTAGGAAGTTTAATTTTTGTTGACCGTTACAGAGATGTAATTATAAAATTCTGTTGCTGTTAACAGTAAATAAAAACATAAACTGTTTATAAACATTAGAAATTAAAAGACATTGTTGAATTCAAATTGCTTTGTTCTCAAGGAGCATTTTTGGGTTTCCTTATAAACAAATCAAATACAAAAATCCTAACGTCCATGGAAAATCATTAATTTCTGTCATACTTGAAAATGCAATAATTCACTAGCATTCACTAAATTTAATCAAATGTATATGCATACGGCTGATAATAAAATAGTGATGTTTTTTTTCTTCTAGATTAACGCCAAAAATTGGTTTTCCATGGTCTGAAATCAGAAATATCTCTTTTAACGATCGTAAATTCATAATCAAACCCATTGATAAAAAAGCCCCAGATTTTGTATTCTTTGCACCAAGAGTTCGTATAAACAAACGCATCTTGGCCCTTTGTATGGGTAATCATGAATTGTATATGCGTCGTCGTAAACCCGACACTATCGACGTGCAACAAATGAAAGCTCAAGCGCGTGAAGAAAAATTAGCCAAACAACAGCAGAGGTATTCGTTTTAAGGTTGTCCCTTTTTAAATTGATAATTATTTTGATTTATTTCTTAGAGAAAAATTGCAACAGGAAATAGCGGCACGTGAACGTGCAGAAAAGAAACAGCAAGAATATGAAGATAGAATTAAATCCATGCAAGAAGAAATGGAACGCAATCAAACCAGCTTGCAAGAAGCTCAAGAAATGATTAAACGGCTGGAAGAACAGCTTAAACAGCTACAGGCTGCCAAAGAAGAACTTGAAATGAGACAAAATGAATTACAAGCCATGATGGAACGTTTGGAAGAAAGCAAAAGCATGGAGGCTGCAGAACGTCTGAAACTCGAAGATGAAATTAGAATGAAACAAGAAGAAGTTATGCGTATTCAAATGGAAGTAGAAGCAAAAGATACTGAAACACGTCGTTTGCAAGAGGAAGTAGAAAATGCCCGTCGAAAAGAAGACGAATTGAAAGCGCAGCAACTTGCCAATGCAACTAAAGGACATCTTAAAGAAGAGAACACTCACGATGAGGACGACGAATTAGTAAATGGAGATGTCAGTCGTGATTTGGATACGGACGAAAATATAATCGATCCAATTAACGAACGACGTACCTTAGCTGAAAGAAACGAACGTCTTCAGGATCAACTTCTGGTAATAATTATTTCTTTACAATTTTCATATCGACAGAAATTATTTTAATTTTTGTTACAGGCTTTAAAACAAGATCTTGCTCAATCTAGAGATGAAACTAAAGAAACTGCTATGGATAAAATCCATAGAGAAAATGTTCGTCAAGGTCGAGATAAGTATAAAACTTTACGCGAAATACGAAAAGGAAATACTAAGCGTCGAGTGGACCAATTCGAAAACATGTAAATTTCTCGATGCAATTTAATAATTCCAATTGTGGGCTGAAAAAATTAATCGTTGATAAAATATCACTAATGCTCAACATTAAAATTATCATTTTAAGTTTCAACATACTTGCTAAATAAGTATTGTGTCCATTGTAATATACAAGTTGGTGCCTAAAAAGTGGGCCTTTAAATTATTTTTTTAAATAGATTTTTCGGTTAATTATTTTAAATAATATATTTTCAACAAAATTATAGACATTAATTGATAATCACTTAAAAAATCTAATAACAATCAATCAATCAAATCAATAAGATTTCCTCGTTATATTGTGATACTGTTTATTTAGAAGCACTTAAGTATTGCAATGGGGGAATATATAGCTTGCAAATACTATTATCTTTTTAAAGTTTGTCAATAATAATTTTGATAAGCACTATTTGTAAAGGCATTCCATTTAGGTTTTTTTTTTATAGTAGTATCCTTGAGTTAGTGCCATTTTTCGTTCTTATTCCGACTAAATCTCCAACGTTTTCTCAACTGACTATTCATTTATGATCATTTGCGAGAAGCGAGTATTTTACATTTTCTGAAATTAGTTGAGGAAACTAAAATAGAAATAGTGGCGTAAGAAATACATTGGAAGGCTGCATCTCGTATAAATGATCTTAAGTATTGGCCAGTTTACGATTAATTTTATAAGTACATATAATTTTTTTTATTTCAAACTTATCAGGTGGTACATGTTGTAAATCTGCAATTAATAAAAAAATTAGGCGAACAGATTATGAATCCTTATCGTAAACAGGTGCTTCCCCTAACATGTATATAAATAATACCCAGATATTTTAATACCTTTTTATAAGTTGCGATGAAAAGCGAAATAAAAATTTCGTCTCTTCGTAACTTAATTTTAATGTATATAAGTACCATTGTTGCCTTTTGCCTTTAATATATATTTGGATGATATTTACTGTAGTTTTTTGTAATCAATGTTTTAAGCTGCTTTTTATTGTTAAATTGGTTCTAAAACAAATTATTTTGGTTAAGGAATTTTGGTGCATTTTAATAGGTTTTTTTTAATCAAAAGTATTAGCTATTTACAATAATTTTATTATATAGTGGAACTTGCTAATGCTATCATTTCAATCATGTTGTAATCAGTTGTTTTGTGTATTAATATTTTTCTTTAAACTACTTTTGTAGTATTGTATTTGTACTTTTAAATTTAGTTATATTTTTTAAGTTAATATTATGTACGTTAGGGTTAATAAAAATATGTAAACTCATTAATTTTTTTCATGTAAGTTATCCTAGAACATCTTAACGTTATTTATAAAGAAAATACATAATATATTTTTTGAAACAGAAATAGTTAAATCTTATGTTTTACTATAATTTTGATAAAGAGTAGGTAAGTACCTGCTTATATTGTGTCATCTCATGATCTTTTCTGATAATCATAATTTAAAATATGCAACTTGAAAATTTTATAATAAATTTAATAAGTAAATTAAGGATATAAATTATGTTTGGGAATTATGAATATGTTGATCATCATTTTATGACTAACAATTGTAACTCTTTTAAAAGACGATCTTTAAATATAAAACCAACAACACTAAGAATACACAAACATATGTCTAATTATATATGTATTATATTTTTAAACCTGTTCCTAGTAATGATTCCTTACGTTATATATGTTCTCTTGCACAGTTTTATAATTTATGTAATAAATAGTATAGTTTTATTTAATGAATACAGTGAGACTTCTCGATACCTCGGACACTCACAGGACCGATGTTTAATTGTCCATAATTAAAGTGTTTGCTACTGGAAAATACATTAGACTAGAAAACAATATCGGAAATTTCAAAAGTGTCTGATAAAAGAAGTTTCACTGTATTTTATGTCAATCTAAAATTTCAGAAATCACTATAAACATTATTCTGTCGAATATAATCTATTCTAGGTGTAACCAATATATCAGTGCCTTATCAATTTTTGATAAAAGAACTTATCACTTACCTATTTTTTAGCATTAATATAATTAAATCAATTAATGTGTTAATAAAATAATATAAAATGGTATGTATACATATAATAATAATTTTCTTAATTACTTTTGCAGTTTAATTAACACACGCTCTTGTCATTAATAAATATTTACTCCTTATAGTATAGTTATTATTGAAAACTATGATTTTCATTAATTTTCAAATAAAAAGTAAACTGTTAGTGTATAGTTTAAGATTAGAGAAAGTATAAATTCTATTATTATAGTTATATTTCTATTTCATAATTATGTATTCTTTTTAAGACGTCGATAAGGGTTACTACGATGGATACAGAATTGGAATTCTCTACACTTTCAAAAACGAAAGGTCGCGATTTATTTTTTCAAATTAGTCGAAACTTAGGAATACGTGAAATATGGTTCTTTGGATTGATGTATAGAGGCGAAAATAATGAAGAAATTTGGTTTGACAGCTCTAAAAAAGTAAAAGAACAACTTTCATTTACTTGTATTTTTGCTATAAGTAATCAATATTTTTAGAGTGTACAGGGTATCAGAGGAAATGCCCAAAAACTAAAATATCGTGTTAAATACTATCCTGAAGATGTTGCAGGAGAACTTATTGAAGACACTACAATTCAATATTTCTACTTACAAGTTCGATCGGAGATTCTTTCTGATCAAATCTATTGTCCGCCTGAAACTTGTGTTTTACTCGCATCTTATGCTGCACAAGCAAGACATGGTGATTATAGTGCCAGACTACATATAAATGGATATCTGCGAAAGGAAAAATTGCTACCTGAAAGGTGATTAATATTTTCTATTCAATATTAGATCGAGCATGTATGTCAGATGTTTCATAGTAAGCGATTCTTAAAATTAAATATTTATATGTTAGGTTTCTCAGTCATAATTTTAAACGTTTTTCAAAAGATTTTCACTTATTCCTTGATGAATTAACACACATGAATCTTTAATAGCTTGACACGATGAATAACTCTAAGATTGTTTGCATAGATACATAAATCTACGTTGAATAATTAAATATGCTATTTCAGTTTATTTGTATTACTTAATTATGCACAGGATAACATTAAAATGTAATTTTTCTATTTAGGGTGTTTAATCAATATGATATGAAACGAGATGATTGGGAATCAAACATTACAAAAATGTGGCAAAAGCACATGGGTATGTTAACAGAAGATGCAATGATAGAATACCTTAAATTAGCACAAAATCTTGAAATGTACGGAGTATCGTATTTTTCGATTAATAACAAGAAAGGCACTAAACTGTTACTGGGCGTTGATGCATTAGGCTTAAATATCTACCAAAGGGAAGATAGGTTTGTTCTATATACATTTATGATGCTTAAACTAATGTAAAGTGATTTAGATTAAACCCAATAATTGCATTTCCATGGTCAGAAATTAAAACTATTAATTTTAAAGGAATCAAATTTACAATTAAACCTGTAGATATGCGCGCAAAATTATTTGTATTTTATGCAAATGATCCATTAATAAACAAGCACATACTAAATCTGAGCATAGGAAATCATTCGCTTTATATTAGAAGAAGAAAAAAAGATACTCTTGAACTACAACAAATGAAAGCAAAAGCTTCAGAACTACGAAAATATAAATTAGAACAAAGGTATTCAAAAAAAAAAAAAAATAGCATCATTTTTTACGTTATTTAACAGATACTTTTTATAGATCAAAAATATTACACGAAATATTAGCACGAGAACAAGCAGAAAAACGAGAACTTCAGTATCAAGCTGAAATTAGAATATTGAAAGAAGAAATGGAGCATAATCAGGCTAATTTAATAGAAGCTCAAATGATGGTACAAAAATTACAAGAGCAACTTCGTGAATTACAATCTACAAAAGAACAGCTAGAACAACAACAAAGTGAACTTAAAGAGATGATGGAACGTCTCGAATACAATAAAAACATAGAAACAGCTGAAAAACAAAAACTGAAAGACGAAATTAAAATAAAACAAGCCGAAGTTCAACGTATACAATATGATGTTAAAATACGCGACGAACGAACACGTCACTTACAGCAAGAAATACAAGAAGCCAACAAAAGAGAGAGGGAACTTAGAGCACAGCAGGAAATTAAGAAAATGAAGCAAAAGCGCGAAGAAGAATTGGAATTGTTACCTCAAAAGGCAAACACAGAGCTTCCTTCGTTGGTAGAAGTAAATGACCAGTTACGTGGAGAATTAAAGGTTGTCATAATTAAATGTTTCTGCTATTTAAATAATTTTAAACTTTGTTTAGCTGTTAAAAGATCAATTGGAGAAAACGAGAATCGAAGGTAACTACACAGAAATGGATAAAATCCACAGGGAAAATGTTCAAGAAGGAAAGAATAAATATAAAACTTTAAATGAAATTCGAAAAGGTAATACAGTACGACGAGTTGATATGTTTGAAAACATGTGATTATGAAAATATTGTATCGAAATAATGTACCCAAAGGATTTTATGAACTTTATTTGTATAGATTTGCAATATAGTTTAAAATGTAATGTATATAGGTACTTTTAGTGAACCTATAATTGTTTACATAATATTAAAATGTATGAGCTTAATAAATCATTGTTAAAAACTTATTGATTTATATTTTAGTAGAATATATTCTTCATATTTGGTCACCAGTCGTCAAAAAATCAGCATAATTAGATAAATTATTGCTATAAAAATTTGTATAGAGTTGGTGACTAAATTGACAACTTTGACTGCTAGCTCTGTTTTTAATCCATAAAAATATTATTTTTTATTTATAAGCTACTAAGCACCGCAGTAAGTGAGATTAGGTAAGTATAACTCGCTGTTACACTGGAAACTAGCGGTAAATGGAATGTGTTGCTAACTAAAATGAATTGAAACATGAGGATTAATATAAGAATCTAGATATTCAATGTGAATAAAGTCAATTATTGAATAGAGATACTTATCCAAATTAACCAGAAATTCTGTAAATAAGAAATATTAGATAATGTTAAAAAGTTATTCTAAAACGAATTAATTTCTACTGTAATGAACTACATATGTATTTAATTTATTATAAATTCGTTTTAAAAATGAGTATTTGCACACATCAGTATAGCTACAGTCAATGCAATGAACTACTGTTGCATTGATTAAGCCGATTGATTTCTTCTGGATTAACGATACTCTACTGTATAGGTACCTATACTTAGTTAATTATGTAGGAATATCTTTATAAAATTACCTACAATGAATAATAAAACATGATTCAGACCTAATCCCTTAATATAAGAACTATGAAATCTTTCAAACAGATATTATTATGTACTATATATAAATCACAGTCAATTAATATTTAATATAGACCTAATTATCTATAAACTGTAATAACTTGTATTTAAAAAAAATTAAATTTTAAAGGTAGGTTTAAGTAAATATGTACCATGTACCTATTTACAGTGGATATGACTATATATATTGTTGAAAGTTCAAGGTTAAATTTAAAATATTAATTGCACAATATTGTTAAAGGTTAGAATACAGATAATACATTTTTTGTGGATAATTCTAAAAGAATTAAAAAAAAAGAATAAAAACCCAACTTATGTGATATGACTTATCTAGATACATTAATTTATAATGTGTAGAAATATTAGCAAGGTTCGTTGCAAGTCTGTATATTTATTTATAAGGTGAAACAGCTATATGTACCTATATTCAACTTTAAGCTAGTATTGCTTTGAATAAAGTTTTAAAATTATAATGGCAGGTAAGTTTCTAAATGTTAAAATTATTTTCCGTCTAATTATTAAATACTATAGGGACATCGAATTCATTTGAAAAACATTGGGTTGGGACAAGTATGGAAGACATTCATCGTAATAAAGGCCCCTGGGTCTACGACGTATCGCCGATAACAGCTTCTAGATACCATTCAGTTTTATACCAATTACCTGCAACGCTAACAAATTCTCTGAAGCCTCATTTAAGTTTGCAAGTGCATCACTGGGACAACGACTACGTTCGAATGCCTTTTTCCGAAAAAAATTTGTTTCCCGTTACAAATGTAAATATTATGTTCGTCTCTGTAAATGGAATTTTTCTTATCGAAACATTTTAGACGGAAGGCAAGAAATTTCTTAAACCGCGATGGGAATTGATTCAAGAAGCTTTATTGCAGCCAATTAATTCTAGTAGAGAATTAGAAATCATTATAAGTTCGTACAATACGCATATGCCAAAGTTCGCTGCTTTACATAACTTTTTTGAAGAGGTAAGATGAAATGTTAAACTTATGCGTTAGTAGATTTTAATTATAGGTTCTAGAAGAAGAGGAAACTCGCGAGTTCTTTGAAAGTTTGTTACCAGGAATTATAAGATTGGCACTGCAACTTCCTGAAATTCTGCCAGGAAATTTGCCTTTATTAAAACAAGGAGGTTGTAAATCTATCAGTCTCAGTCAGCTACAAATTTCTTCTTTATTAGCAAACGCCTTTCTTTGTACGTTTCCGTGGCGCAAAGATACCGCAGCTTCTTATCCGGGCATCAATTTCTTACGGTAAGCAATGATTTATAAAACTTAAGAAATTAAAAGGAATTTTCTGTTATTAGGTTATTTTCTGCACATTCGAGGCCCAAAAGAGAGCAAGCGGTCGCCGAAAAATTAAAATGTATTTGTCATTATTTTAAAAGAGTCACTACAAACGGTATCGTACAAAATTCTACAGTGAAATATATAACTATTTACGTTGGCAATTGTAGTTGCTGTTGGAGTTGTGACTTTCGAAAGAAAATTCTTTCATAAATCTCAATTACCTCGTTGGGATAATTTGAACAATAATTGTAGCAATACTAAAATATATGTATCAAGTAACGGAGTTATCGAAGATGACGGTGAGGGACTTTTACAAGTAGATTTTGCAAATAAGTAAGGATTGCTTTTATAAACTGTTACATTGATGATGGTGGTTTTTTTTTAGAAATGTAGGAGGTGGAGTTTTAGCTTTTGGATGTGTGCAGGAAGAAATTCGTTATATAATATGTCCAGAACTTATTGTTAGTCGTTTATTTACAGAACAACTTGGACCTACCGAATCTTTACTCGTCATAGGTTGCAATGATTGACATTTCAAAAGTATAAATGTATAAAAATCATATTATAGGTGCAGAACGTTATAATAATTATTCTGGTTATGGAGACACATTTTTATGGTCGGGTAATTACCAAGATAAAACTCCTTATGATGAGTTTGGTCGTAGACGAACCAGCATCGTTGCAATTGATGCATTACGATTTACAAAACCAATAGAACAATATCATTCGTCTTCTATATTAAGAGAATTAAATAAGGTTGTAGTTATAATTTTTTTAAGAAGAAAATTATTTTAGTTAAAGAAATAAGGCATTTGCAGGTTTTCATTCGCGCAGTGATGGTCAACTATCGGCCGTTGCAACTGGTAATTGGGGTTGTGGAGCATTCAGGGGTGACCCGAAACTTAAATCGTTAATTCAACTCATGGCTTGCAGTGCCGCAAGACGAGATATGGTTTATTTCACATTTGGCGACGTTAAATTACGCGATAATATTTATGAAATGTATTTATTCTTAGAGACGAATCAAATTACAATTTGTAAGTATATAGTGCATTCTAGAATATTTTAATTATTTTTAAATTTTAGCTCAGTTATGGAAATATTTATGTTCATTTTCTCAGGCTGATTTAAAATCGGAAAATTTATTTTCTTACGTTCGACAAGCACATGCCAGTAGTAAAAACCAGTTATCTATTAAGGATATTTTCTGCTTTAGCAGAAAAAAGTTAGAAAAAAGTTATCCATCAACGTCAAATTACAACAATAATGAAACTTCCGATCTTGTCCAAAACATTAAATTATTAGATACCAACAATTCTGATAAGGAAATAAACTGTGATTATATTATCGATGCTTCGGATAACGATAGCGATCCAGATGTTATCGGATCATCTCAGCCCGAACAAAAAATGAAAAGGTCTTTAAAGCACTTTAAAAATTCGTTTAAAGAAAAGCATGCAAAATGTTTAGAAAAGAACGAACGTGAAAGAGAAGACGTAGTAAGTTTGTTTGATTTATTTGATGAGGAACAAAAACGGCCAGATAAAGTTGCAAGAAATAATCATTTATCTTTGCTTCCGATAATGGATAACATGAAAAATGCAGATAATAAAACTGTTCGTTCTTTTGACGAATCGCCAGAAAACATGGAAACTGATGAAGTAATAATTGAAAATAGTGTCGATGTGAAAACAGATTACAAGTGTAAAAGTGATAAGCACTTGTCGAAACGAAAAATCACAGGCTATTTTTCGAAAATTGATAAAGGATGAATAGCTAATGTAGAATTGTTGTTGCATTTATTGTATTAATATCGAAATAAATTTTTAAATATGATTTCAATTTTTAATTAATGTAGCAAAACGTCTACGCTATTAATTCAAAAATCAAAATTCAATGTTCTTATCTATATGTTATTTATTATTGCTATTATATATAGTTACCCAGTACGAAAACGAAGTTTTATAAAAATGATTACACGATATTTCATCATATATGGCCTATTCTAGCATTCTAAATGTTTTATATTTAATTTGTATTTATACTAAATATTTAATATATAATATAATATTGTTATGTAGGTAAAATAGATCACAATCTAAAGCATAACATAATTTATGAAATAAATCATTCTTTAATTACTCAACTTATAAGTAAATTACCGTATTAATTCCAATAATTCGCAGTGAATAATAATTTATTTGTCTACATAAAAATTGATCAATTTTTAAATAAACCCCGCGATTAGTATATATTACGCTTTACGCATGCGTTCAAAAACGTAGAACAAAGATCTTCGACATAGACGTGAAGAGAGAATTAAGTGGTATGAAGTATGAAACATAAATGTTTTGTAAACGTACCGTACAATAAATTAATCGGCGTATGAAGTTTATAGTGATGTGCAAAATGGGCGTATTTACTTTAAAATGAAAATTTTCAACGATTTCTTAGCAAGTAGGTAGTGTAAATATAAATAAATGTATATAAAACATTATTTTTATGTATCTCTTAACATTTACCACAAAATCAATGATCATACCCAGTATACAGTGGCGTAACATTTGTTTTCATTTAATATTTTTCATTATTTATCGGTTTTTAAGTAATAATTTTCAGTCAAAATCCAATAATATCAATGGTTTACATAAAACTATCATGTACATAGATTTAAAATTACGTTTTTTCTGTAAATTTTATATTACAACACTTGACATACATAATTATACCTACTGTTTTTTGATTTAGGTGCCAGAAAGCTCTACAAAAAATGAATATAATGCGAAAATTAAGAGGTGGAAACACCAACATCGGAATCTCCTCAACTTCAAATTCAGATATTTCCGAGGGACCTCCGGGTTCACCGCACACCCAACTTGGACTGATGCATCTAAAAAAATTATTTTCGGAATATACTCATCCATCTCATTCACTTACAGATGCAGAAAAGGACGATAAACTGTATAATATGTTGCCTCTGTTTTGTAAGGTAAGAGAATATACCCACAGGTGTAGGTATACGTACCTAAACGTTATTGAAAAGGACAATTTGTAATTGCAGAACGTACAACGTTTTTATTAAGGAAAGTACCATTTTCAAAAATTGATATCAAGTATTTTTCCATATTTAATTATTTTATTTGTAAACATATTTAGTCATAGATTTTTTAATAACGAATTATTGCATTAATTTATATATATTCTATCAAAATATTGATAAACTATAATGAACTTTTTTTTTATTATTATTATTTTATAGGTACTTATCTTATAGTTACTAACACACACTGAATACTGTTTTAAATACACTTTTATATTATTATCTTATAACTCAAAACAATTTATAGTATGACCATTTGAAAAAATTAAAATTAAAAACAGTCAGTGATTCATTCAGTATAAATAGCAACAATGAATAAAGCAAAAAAAATTATTTTATTTTCGAAAGCAACCTTAATAAAACAATTTATTAGTTTATTATCGTTAAAAGTTAATGAAGTATATATTATGTATATGTATTAAAGCTAATCCATACCAATTTCCTTAATAAGATAAAATCCAGCGAGATTAAAATTTTTTAGGCACTTCCTGTTCTGATTAAAATTGATCGAGGCATAATGCACATGGACGACAGGCTGCTGTATCAGACAGTCGTCCGTGCCAGTGTCAATTAATTGTTACGAATTTATTCTTTTAATCTCACAGTATTTCATCAATAATTGTAGTTAAAACAAGTAAATGAACTTTGTTAGATTAAACACTTTGGAATGTTTTCACAGCTATTAATATTTTGCAATTTTTATTATTTATTTATAAATACTCAAGTTACTCTCTGTCTTAATTCAAATTCATTAAGAATGCTATTCCATATATTTACTGCCATAAAATTCGAATCTTTTACTTGCATCAAATTAGCTCTTGTATAAAACTATTTTGTTATTGGAACAAAAGAGCACCTAATTATGTTTAAATCAAATTTATGCATTATTCGCTTAAACAATCTCAATATCAATGGCCTTCTTCTACAGTCCATTTCTGTACATCGACGTTCTCATAGCCTCCCGTATTCCTTTGTTCTGGGTCACTTTTATCCATCTAACAAGGAAGGCTAGGCAGGTGGAAATCTCAGAAAAATTTGAAACTTTGCAGGATTGTAGTACTAGTCAATCTTAATCAAGAGTCGTATTCCGTGCGTGCCCTTACACGGTTTAAAAGGGTAAAATCCACTCTTGAAAATTGGAACTTTTTTCGATTTTACTTATTATCTGTGAAACAACAAGAGCTATCGCCAACAAGCTATATATTTTTGTAAGTGGCCGTTCAAGACCTACATTATGATATAAAAATTAGGGGTGAAAATCATAACGGTGACCATCCTCTCTTCGGCGTTTTCCAGTATATGACTTCTAACGTAACTTCTAACAATAGGCAAATTCAGTGGACCTCAGCGGCTGAGTACTGCTACACGACAATTGCATGTGATTGGAAGGTTTAAATAAATAAACCAATCATGTGCATTGTCACTTGACAGTACTCAGTTGCTGAGTCCAATACGACCGGCGTAATTCGTAGCAATAATGTAGTCTTTGATTTTGGTAGATTTTCAAATCCATGTATTAGAATTCCTGTTTCTTAGGTATATTCAGAGCATCTGCCTTTCCATTGCTCTTTGTGTCACAGCTATCTTACTCATTGTTTAGTGATCGTCCATGTTTGGCATCTGTATGGCAGGAATTCGCGATCTTAATTTTGCTTTTTAACAATAAAATCATGAATATTATAAAAATAAATCTGTGACAAAGTAACCATAGTCTATTTAAACATGTTTATATGATGTACGAACTGATCAATTTTTATAGATATTAAACTCTACAGCAAAATAGTTAAATACCCACAATAACAACATTAATCAATTGAAAAAAAAACAAAGGATAGGTACCGCTCGAGAAATTCGTTATCTATATGTTTTTAGGTATTTGGAGCCAGTCCAACGTGCGACATGAACGAAAAATTTTGGGACATCCTCGCATTTTGTCACCAAGTATCATTATTAATGGTATCAGAAATACGTAAACGAGCATCCAACCAGAGTACAGAAGCGGCAAGTTGTGCCATTGCAAAATTTTTAGAAATTGAAAATTGTGAAGAATCTAGCAACGGATGGATGCTTTTGTCTACTCTGAATTTATTAGCCGCAGGCGATGCTACTCTTATACAGGTAATTTTTTCTGTAAACCGAATCGTTTTTATGTTTAATATTGCCATCTGTAGGTGATGTCGGAAGTGTCGGTTCCGTCTACTTTAGTCAAATGTTTGTATCTGTTTTTCGATTTGCCAGAAATGACAGAGCAAGAAGCAAATAACGCAGACGTGAACAGCGATTTTACACCTAGAGAAAGAAGGATATTATTACAAAAAATATTCGTACAGGTACTTGTGCGTTTATGTAGTCATCGAATACCGGCAGAAGAGCTTGCCCGCAAAGACGATTTAACTTTATTGTTCTCCGCCATTACTTCTTGGTGTCCTCCACACAATGTTATGTGGAGGAAAAGTGCAGCAGAAGTTTTGATGACACTTTCGCGACATGGACTCACTCCACCAGTTGTAGGTTATATACACTGTAAGTGTTTTTTTTTTACTTTATATTCTTATTAATATAAAAATGTTTTTACTGTAGCTAAAAGTTGCGTGGCTCTTTGTATAGAAAACATGCAACGTGTACCAGAACTAGCCCCTTTAGAACTCGTAGAAATGTTTGTAACAGTATTCTGTTTTTTGAAAGATTCAAGTGAAGTTTCTTCCACTTTACTCGATGATTTTCGCCAAGCTCAGGGTTATTTGTTTCTATCGGACTTTCTTTTAAAGTAAGTAGTTTGTTTTGTGTATGTTTATTTTATTATTTGGAAAAAACAAAAATTTATACAATATTCGTGCGGACACAATATTGTTTTTTGTACAAAATAAAGTTATCAGCTAAAGAGATAAAATATATTTTTAGACTTGAAAATGAAAAATCAAGCGAAGCTCAAGAATCTGTTCGTAACTTAGTTTTAATGGTCACTTCTTTATGCATGTGTGGTTATATAGAATTAAAACCGTCACAAGCATCGACTGGTTCACTTTTTCAAATGCAAGGCTTTGTTTTACCTCAACCGTCTGGCAGAGGAACGAGCGTACGAAATATTCAGGCTTTTCATGTAACGTTTCGTATAGTATATTTACATTACGTTTAAATTTAAATATACATTTGTAGGTGTTACAGAGTACATTTGCAAAATCGAATTCTCCAGTATTATGTTGTACAATATTAGATGCCATATCAAGTATATATCATGCCGATAATGCAAATTACTTTATTTTAGAAAATCAGAATACTTTAAGTCAATTTACTGAAAAAATTCATCATAAATCACCGGATATACAACAAAAACTTTTTCAACTTATAGAATTTTTAGTATTCCAATTAAATTTTGTTCCTTGCAAAGAACTTATATCTATGTCGATTTTTCTTAAAACACACAGTATGAATCATGTAGACTGCAGCATAATGTGCATACAGACGTTATTAAACATATTAAAACATAATCAAATATTTAAAGATGTATATCGTGAAGTAGGTATGCTCGAAGTATTTGTGACTTGCCTGGATCGATTTTCGAAAGTGCTGGAAGCAAAACGAAATGCTCAAGGAAACAACAAAGAATTCGTTATACCGGCCGGTCAAGAAAAATTAGGTGAAATGATTATGGAAGCTCTTACTTTGCTTTTATCGTCTAGTGCGGCGAACGCAAACGTTTTAAGGGAATGTGGTGGTGCTAAATGTGTTCATGGTTTGGTTACTCATCAAGATTGTCGACAAGTAGCTTTAGGTAATGTTTCTTTTTTATCTAATTGTGATTAAATTTAATCGCTCGTCTCCGACTTCCAAGCTTACAAAGTCCCCCAAAATATGCGAACTAAATTCGAAGTCAAACGTTTGTAATAAAATTTTATTTCGTACTTGAAGTTGTCAAATTGTCAAGTGAAATGTGTTAACCTAATTTATGAGATTTTAAAGTATGCGTCGAAATATTTTTTCGTCCGAGTGTACTTTCCACGATCTATGCCTCTTCGGGGCTTTTGTCGACTTGGTGGATCTGTAGGTAATAATATTATCAATCGCTTGTTGTTTGTAGGTATTATACGCGAATTGATCCTTACAACAGGTGGCGACGATGATATGGCGCAGTTACTGGTTACGTTACATTCTGCACCCAGTTCTTCTCTACAATTAAAAATTGATATTCTCAAAGCACTTTTGCTGTGCTTACGGGATTCTCATCGTACGCGAACTGTATTTAGAAAAGTAAAACGTCCAGCTATTGGGAAGTAATGTTAAAAGCTTAGCACCATTGTGGCACATAATAGTAACTACTCAAAACCTGATTATAATATAAATTATAAATTAATTAAGTATTACAAAAATACAATGACAATGACAGGTTTAGAGAACTTCACTTTTTGACGCTAAAATGCTTATCGCTTAGCATTACTTCCCGATTACCATAAAACACATCGTAAAAATTTACTTTATAGGTTAATGGATTTGTGTACGTAACAAGCGTATTATTATCTTTGGAAGGAAAATTAACAAGACGAGAAACAAACCTCGATGTAGTGAATCTTCTTTATATTGTTTTTCATACAATTAATACCGCTATGAGATTCGAACCTGCGAATGCCAAATTTTTTCACCACGAAATTTGTATGACTAGTCTTTGTGATACTTTACGTTTATTAGGTTGCTTTACTAGCGAAAAAATTAGTCACATAGCCGAATCTAATTTTCCAATGTCCAATAATGAACTGCAAGATTTATTTCATAAAATCTTTGTTAATAGTATTTCAAATTCAAGGTAATTATATTTGTTTTGTATAGTTGTGATGCTGAAGTGTTCTATTTTTAGTTTTCCAGAGAATATTCCTCCCTCGCTATATTATATTATAATAATTTATAGGCTTCTTTATGATATAACATTAGATTTATTTGATAAACCAAATCTTTGCACAGGTTTGCTAAATGTCAAGTCTTTAAGTAAACAAACTTTGAACGAATCTCAGGTAATTAAAAATCACAAAATATGAATAATTAATTTTTTTTGCACATTTTAGACAAACAATATAAACACAAATATCAATAAACGGTCTACAGTTAATTCTTTAAATTTAAATCCACCAACACCTGATCCGATCATAGTTCATCCTGGTGTTGTAGTGGCCATGTTACAACTTTTGCCGTGTATTCAGGTAAATAAAATCGATTTTTATATTAAAATTATAGTAATAAATGTTGTAGGATGAACATGTCGAAAATGCCCTAGGATTACAACAGTATGTTGCAGAAATAATCAAGTCGTTAGTGAGAAGCGAAAGAAACCAACAAGTCATGTGTGAAAGTGGATTTGTTTCTAATTTATTATCTATCGGTTCTATTCCATTGCAAAACGAAAATCATCCGCTGCATTCTCCGCTTCAATACATGTTGGAGCGTTTAGCTGCACAAGCTCTGGAACCTACCGATTTACGTAAATTTTTGAGATTAGGAAATCCGTTGTCTTGTCTGCCATTGGGCTATAGCGAACAGGGAGGTGGCCCGGTACCATTGACGAGAATAAAGACATTAGTTTCGATGACTACTCCCAAAGATTTTAGATCACAATCTTCTTATACTTTGCCGCCGTTTGTCGAATTTGATATGTCGGCCGAAGGCTTTGGATGCTTATATTTACCAAGCATCGCTCCACAATCACCATCGGGCCCTAGTGTTGTCACAGGTCTCGATAATAACGTTCTTGGTGGAATTGGCGCAGGTAAATAAAGCAATGTTTGAAAATAATGTCGAAAAATTCAATTTGTAGGTGACCGTATATTTCCACCTCAAACCGGATTGAGTTATTCGACGTGGATTTGCGTAGATAAATTCTCAGATCCCAGAACAGATCCTCACTGTGTTCGGCTGCTTACTTTAGTTAGAAGTCTGAATAGTACACGCGACGATCACTTAGTCTGCTTATCGATTGTTTTATCGGCAAGAGATAAAGCTGTCATTGTTTCAACTCAAGAAACTCACATACCACACCGTAGGTATTATACTTTTCATTTAAGTTGTCGGTAATAATTACTGTATAGATATTGGGGAATGGGAACCGGAGGGCACTGGCGAATATGGCGCTAGAGTCTGGTGTCCTGATATTTTACAAGAAGGACAGTGGCATCATTTAGTGGTAGTTTTAAATAGAGCCGTATTAAAAAACTCTTCGTTTTCTCTATATTTGGACGGGCAACACATGCACACGCAAAAATTACACTACGTTTCCCAAAATCCAGGAGGTGGTTCGGCAAATCTTACGATCGCATCTTCGGTGTATGGATTTATCGGCACACCGCCCGCTTGGAGACGATATTCAAAGTTGTGCTGGAAGCAAGGACCGTGTCATTTAATCGAAGAAGTATTTGAAATAAGTTTAACAAATTAATGTAACTTCGTAATTGATTTTGTTAGGTTATACAACCAGCTACGGTTACACAAATATTTCAATTGGGCCCCCACTACATGGGTTCGTTTCAAGCGCCACCTTTACAAATTTCTGAGCCAGTTCAACCTTTGGTGTCCGAAGAAAAGGTCGTGTTCGGTCTTAATGCGAAAGCTGTATCGCAATTGACTTTAAGTAAAATTCGTAAAGTATACAGCCGAACTGATAATAAATCGATTGCGAAGCAATTGGGCATGTCTAGTCACGAAAATGCGACTCCGATTAAAATTTTGCACAATTCGGCCGGACACTTGAGCGGACCATCGAGAACGCTTGGCGGCGTTGTTATCGGCTATTTAGGTGTAAGAGTATTTTGTGCTCGACCCGTTGCTAATGCGGTAAGTGAAAAAAGTGTATTAACAGAATTATATCGTAACGCCCGTAATTTTAGATCGATACCGTAGGTGGATGTTCAGTTCTATTAGGTTTGATTGCGATGGCTCAGGATGTGGAAAGTCTTTATGCGGGCGTTAAGGCTCTGGTGTGTGTGGTTCGAGGTAACAAAACGGCGCAGCTAGAAATGGATCGTAAAAGAGGATATCAAACACTGGCTATGCTTTTAAGACGTAAGAGGCCGCTGTTGAATTCTCACATTCTACATCTTGCATTTAGTTTGGTTGGTACCGTTGATAGTGGGCGTGAAACTTCAGCTATACCAAACTTAACAGCATTTCAGGTACTAATGCATTATCTTGAGTTATTGCGAAACATTTACCGAATCATTTTTAGGATTTGTTATGCGATTTAGAAGTTTGGCACGAAGCACCGGGAGAACTTCTTCGTTCCCATCTAGAACATCTTTATGAATTGGCAGCTGAATCCAGTGAAAAAAGAAATAATATCTGGATAATGCGAGATCTACAGTTAGTAACTAAATTGTTACACATTACTCCAGAATTAAAACATCAAGCAACGCGTCAGGTGTTGTTTTCTTTATTATCGATTTTGCTTGGTGGACAACCTAGACAATTGGATTTACTTTGGTTCGGACAATTTATTGCAGCAACATTACCGGTTATGTCGACGCCAAGTGAAAAAAATATCACTTTACGTGCAAGCGATATGGAAAAAGAAGGGGAAGGTGAACATATCATATTAAGAAACAGGTGCTTGAATCTCATGCATTCGATGTTATTTACATCTAGAAATTCAGTCAGTGTAATGGTTTGCGATGAAATTATTCGAACTTTAGGTTTTGATTGGGTATTGCTTTTTATTCAGTCTCATTTACATTCCACCACCGTTATTTGGGGCTTGAGAATTGTAGTAGTTCTGTGTTCGACACCGGCATTAATGAATAGGTAAACTAAACGTTCTTAATTGGCGAGAGTTTAATGTTTTTTTTTTTTAGATTTCGCGAAGGTAGTGTTAACGGAGGTTGGTTACATCACACAGAACAAGTAACTCATAACAAGATGACAGTTATGTTGGGTTATCAAGTTAGCAATACATATGGTGTCGATTTGAAATCGGAAGCACTACATGTACATGGTTTTCAAGCTCTGGGTTGGCTGTTACCGTCGCATTTAGAAGTTTCTGAAGTTTATTTTCTATTAACTGCACTAATGATGGGCCAACCTGTTAAACTGCTTCCTGCTAATTGTAATAAATTTGATCTAGACTCTGTTTGGGCATATTTATGGGGTATGCCACTGAATAGTCAACCTGTCAGTAGTGTGGTGCCGCGAGTTAGTTTGTGCTCGGAAGCTGTAGTTGTTTTACTTTCGATGGCTAGAAATATGTTACATTCTGATCAAAATACTTTACCCGAATGGCTGAAGGATCATCCAATATCGATAGTCCAGGTAAAAATTCGTATTAGCAATAAACTGTCTTGTCAACTGTAGGTTATGTTTTATACGAAGCACTAAAGTATAATAATTTTATTTCAGGTTTTGTTTTCTCTTTATCACAACATGCCAGATTTCATGCCAATTTTTATGTCGTCTGAGGTTCTTAATGCACTTGCAAGCGTCTTATTTCCACTTTCAAATTCTATAAATGATAGTGGAGAAAGTAGTGGTGGCTCGACACCGGCTGGCGATGAATCTGATTCTATAATAGTCGTTCCAAAAACACCCACAGAAGAATATTCATTAACTGTGCACCCTGCCAGACAGTTTATTGTAGATTTTATAAGAGTTGTTGTTGTGGATTCGTTGAGCTTGTCGGTTACTGGTAAAACGGCTCCTGTTATTGATTTAGTGTTGGACGCATATCCTGAAAATTCAACTATATCTCAACAAACATGTTATCAAACAGAAATATTGGTTACTCTAATGGATCATTTGTTAGCAGCTGACATGTTGGTAGGAGATCAAGCCGCTATACCTATCGTTCCATTGGCAAATGCTCATGTACATCATGTAGCTCCGAATGTTTTCTATCTCACAGCGAGGATCGTCGATAAATTATGGCAAGGTTCCCTCACAAAGGATCCCCACGAGGTTTTCGATTTTATAGTTAGATTAATTGGACAAGCTAAACGAAGGTCAGGAAATTTTTCCTTGGAGTGCTTGCATCATTGCTTGAACCGATGTATTTTATTTTTACTTTCGAGACCTACAGATTCAATTGCCGATCAAATGTCTGTTTTAGAGGCACTTCATAAACTCACTACTAATAGGTAAATCTGATCAAAATGCATTTTATCGGCATCTAATTGTCGTATTTATAGGCTGATAGTATTTGGAGCGGGAAATCACGAATTAGATTTTATAGGATGTCTCACGTATTGTTTATTGCAACTTACGGCCGATATGAAAATAATGCTCGATTCAAATATGAAAACGATGTGGCACGTCAATCCAGCCAGCAATTTGGAATCGAGAGATGAACATCTTAATCATCATCAAGCCCGTAATTTAATGGCAGGCGCAGCGCTTCGTGTTTGGGAAGAATTATACGTATGCAAAAAACCTGCTATAGAAGAAGTCTTCAAGGTCACTTTAAATAGTTCGAGTCAGAATAGTAAAGCACCAGATTTGACCATTATACGAGAGCAATTATGTGAAGCTGCTACGAAGCTCTGGTTAAATTATGTTGATGCCGAACGTAAAGCTACATATCGTGTTCCATGGGAATTGCATAATCAAATACAATCAAAGATACACAAAGTAACTGGTGGTTTAACAAGGTTAGCTAGCAGGACTAAAGTGAAAAGGGATGAAGTTGCAAGAGTTAAAGTTCATATGGGAAAACGGCAAGCACTCCAGTGGATGTTAAATCATGTTAGTTTAGTGAAGTAAGTATGAATTGTATTAGAAATAACTGCCAATTCATCGAATGATTAATTAATTTACTCGATTAAATTGTTTGAAAAGTTTTTGGTTACAAGTTATAGTAGTTGCATTGTGACATATACATACATACATACAATAAGATGTAAATAAATATAAAATTTTACAGAGCATTGGCGGAAATGCGTAAAAATCAACATCAAAACACAACTCAACACACTCAAAGGTACGTTCACCAAGAATGGTTACAGACTGAAAATGAATTGACTAGAGAGAGAGGATTATGGGGTCCACCAGAACCGTCACATTTAGACAAATGGATGTTGGATATGACGGAAGGTCCGCATCGCATGCGAAAGAAAACTATGAAGAATGATATTTTTTATTTACATTATCCATACAGACCAGAACACGAAAAAGGAACTTTAAAATATAAGGTACCCCTAACGTGCTTTTGTTCTAATTTATTTTCGAACTAAAAGTTTGTACCAAAAAATAATAATTAGATTTACTTCATTTATGTCAACAGTTGTATTAGAAAAAGTAAATATTATATAAATGATTTACTCCCAGTATAAATGAATACAATCAGTTGTGTTAACTTTTTTGTATTATGTAGATATTTTATATAGACATTTATACTTGAATGTGGGATATAAATAATTCTCGATTTCTAATTTTCTATTATAAGGATAAGCTTTGACAGTTGTAACATTTTCTTCAGAAAATTTTGGAATTGAAGTAGCAATATTGTCTATTTATTAAAATCCACATTTTCGAAAAAAGTTAAGTAAAAGGAACTGGAAATAAGTATTAAAAAAAACAAAGTGTGCCTGACCAAATCGTTAGATCGTAAATTCTTCATAATTAAAATACTTTTGTTGATAAATAATTTTTTTTGGGTTGTTTTTAAAAAGCTAATAAAAATCAACTTATTTTAATTATTTTATTTTCAGGTTGCTACAAGCTATCACAGTAAAGAATATTATAATGCTGTTCAGTTGCGACAAATGAATGGAGTAAGTGATTTGACAGAATCAGATAGAAGAGATGACAGTCTTTCGGAAGAGCCCACCCCTATGCCTTTAGCCGTTCCTCCATTAACCAGATTGAAATCTGAACCCGATGACATGCAAGAGGAAAATGAAGTTGAAGAAGAATCAGCTCCTCCCGATAATCAAACATTGCTTAGACTTCTAGAAGAACACGAAAAGGCAAAATATTTGTCCAATTATTATCGCAATACGTATATAAATATGTTCATTAAATTGTAGATTACTTACATGTTTAGATGTGCTCGAATACAAGGTTTAGATACTACAGAAGGTTTACTATTGTTTGGACAAGAACATTGTTATGTAGTTGATGGTTTTACTCTATTAAAAAATAGGGAAATCCGAGACATAGACAGTGTGATGTTAGAAGGTTACGAACCTATTTTACCAAATCCTGGTTCTCCAAGACGTTCGAGAGCAATGAGACAATGTTCTAAATTTTCCTATGAAGATATTAGGTAAATTGTAAATGTTTCATAATCGAGTACAAGTTTAATCGAAATTGTGATGCAATTGTTTTTTTTTTTTTAGAGAAGTTCATAAGAGAAGATATCTTCTCCAACCGATGGCTCTTGAAGTGTTTTCTGGAGATGGTAGAAATTATTTATTGGCGTTTCCCAGGAAAGTACGGAATAAAGTTTATCAGCGCTTTATGGCTACGGCAACGGGCATCGCAGACAGTGCACAACAATCTGTAGCTGGCCAGAAACGTACGGCAAATGTAGAACAAGCTGCAGGGCTTTTATCAAATTTAATTGGCGAAACCAGTGTTACACAACGCTGGGTGGTTAGTAAAAATTATTAAATGTAAGAAATAGTATTTTATCATTGCTTATATTTACTATAGCGAGGAGAAATATCGAATTTTCAATATTTGATGCATCTAAATACTTTAGCAGGACGTTCTTACAATGATCTTATGCAGTATCCCGTTTTTCCATGGATATTGGCCGATTACGATTCCGAAGAAATAGATTTAAATGATCCTTTTACCTTTAGAGATTTCACTAGACCCATGGGAGCTCAGAGTTCAGAAAGATTGGAGCAATTCAAAAAGCGGTTTAAGGTAAAGTTAGTTTTCATCAGATGAATCTTAAAGCACATTTTACTTTTTGCTGAAGGAATGGGACGACCCCCACGGAGAAACACCACCATATCATTTTGGTACTCATTACTCAAGTGCCATGATTGTGTGTTCATATCTAGTTCGTTTAGAAACATTTACTCAACATTTTTTAAGATTACAAGGCGGACACTTTGACTTAGCCGATCGAATGTTTCATTCTGTGAAAGAGGCTTGGTTATCTGCTTCAAAGCATAATATGGCAGATGTTAAGGAGCTTATTCCGGAATTTTTCTACTTACCCGAATTTCTATGTAATTCGAATCAATTCGATTTAGGTATTTAATTGGATTTAGCTTAATTGTAAAATAAATTAAATTGGTCATTGGTTTAGGTGTTAAACAGAGCGGAGTGGCCTTGGGTAACGTCGTACTGCCACCGTGGGCCAAACAGGATCCCAGAGAGTTCATCAGAGTCCATCGATTAGCGTTAGAGTGTGACTATGTTTCACAAAATCTACATCACTGGATTGATTTAATTTTTGGTTACAAACAACAAGGTCAAGCAGCTGTTGAAGCCGTTAATGTCTTCCATCATCTGTTTTATGAAGGAAATGTCGATATTTATAAGTAAGTTTTGATATATATATAAATATATATATAATGTATATATTTCATTATTTATTAATTACTTTAGTATCGATGATCCCTTGAAAAAAAATGCTACCATCGGTTTCATAAATAATTTTGGTCAAATTCCTAAGCAATTATTTAAAAAGCCACATCCTTGTAAGAAGATGGGTTCTAATAATAGTCGAACTTCTGTAATCGATACAGGAGCACTCGTACAGGCATTTACTCTTCCACTTCCAGAACGGTTATTTTTTCATCATTTGGATAACCTACGACCTTCTTTACAAGCCATTAAAGGTAACGAACGTTTTGAATAAATTAATAATTAAATATATTTATGTTATTGCTGTTTCTAGAAGTAAAAAGTCCCGTTGGTCAAATACTTCATGTAGATAAATCAGTATTAGCTGTAGAGCAAAATAAAGTGCTAATGCCACCTTTGTACAATAAATATGTGGCATGGGGTTTTGCAGATCATTCTTTAAGAATAGGAAATTATGACAGCGATAAAGCTACATTTGTTTGTGAAACGGTCGTGCAAAATAGCGGAGAAATTGTTGCTTGCGTATGTCCCTCTGCTAAACTAATTATTACTGCAGGAACAAGTTCAGTACGTATTAATAATAATGTTTACCGATAAACTTGATGTGATTTGGTTTTGATTTAGGTGGTCACTGTTTGGGAGTACGAGGCAAGAAAGAAAAGCTTAAATATCAAACATAACTTGTATGCACATACAGAAGCAGTGACTTGTTTGGCCACAAGTCCAGCTTATAATGTAATAGTGTCTGGCTCGCGGGATAGTACAGCTGTCGTATGGGATTTGTCGAGAGGTCTTTTTGTTCGGCAATTGAGAGGACATGCTGGTCCCATAGCTGCCGTCGCCGTTAACGATCTAACCGTAACTATTTAGTTTAAATTTTCAAAAACGCTTATAAGAAGTGAAATTATCGAACAAAACTAAATAAAAAGTAAAAAGTATCATTTTTAAGACAATAAATTATACATACATATACATACATTATACATATTATTTTAAAAACAAAAATGAAATACCTATATAGATAATATAAAAGTTTTTAAGAAGTGATTGTAGATATATATATATATATCTACAATCACTTTTTAAAAACTTTTATATTATCTATATAGGTATTTCATTTTTGTTTTTAAAATAAAATGTAAATGTGTATTCGAACATTTTCGATAAAAAACCTTATTATAGTTCATGATTTTGGAAAATTTTGGGCCGACCTAAAATTTTTTATTTCGTCTGCACGTCCAGAAATATTAAACTGTAGGTAAAATTTATTGCGTAAAAACACATTGTTATTGTTTACAATTCGGTAATTGTATCTACTATTAAATTTTTACCAAAACGTGTAAACAAGTTTTTAATCAAATTTATTTTATAGGGTGATATAGCCACATGTGCTGCAACTTGGTTACATATATGGAGTATCAATGGCGATGAATTAGCAAGTGTTAATACATGTGTTGGAAGAGCAGATCGAATGCAACAAATCTTGTGTGTGGCATTTTCACAAACACACGAATGGGATGCTCAAAATGTCATCATGACGGGAAGTACCGATGGAGTTGCAAGGGTAATTTGATTACTTTTGTAATTAGACAAATTATAACATTTAATTTTAGATGTGGTCGATTGATTATGTGCAAGTACCTGATGACGAAGATAAAGAGAAAACTATAGTAAACAAAGAAGAAACTAAAATGCTCCCTAGTGAGGCAGTAAAAACTAACGAAGTTGTGAGGCCATTGCCTATACATAGTAGGTTGGTGAAGCAAATAAATATATCGAACGATAGTATCGGAAGCAATTTGGTGAAGTCTGGATCAGAAAGTAGCTTATCAGAAGACAGTGCTATTAGAAGGAACTCGATTGAAAGACAACGATCTGGTGAAATGAGTTCTAAAGAATGGAGAAGTAAGCAACAAGATGAAAAAGACACTTGTAGCGACACAGAAGAGATTACACCACCAGTGGCACCTATTAGACGTAGATCTCGAGTTCATGCATCACCGAGAAAAAGTGAAGGTCAGTTTTTAAAATATTTTAAAATTAAGAGCATACATTCGATACTTATTAAATCATCTTTAAGTCGTTTTAATTCGTTAACAAAGTTTCACCAGATAAGATAATATAGTATATTCTAAAAACAATATACAGGGTGCCCGTTTTTTGTGTGAATGCATGGGGATCTCGGTTATCTTAAGGGATATGAATTTGGTTAAATTGGGACAAAGTTGCGCATATTTAATAATGTGGAAAAAATGCAACCTGTCAATTTTAATTTTAAAAATATCGCAAAAAAACTGAAAATTAACATTTTCGTTTTTATTTTTTAATTTTTAATTTAAAAATTAAATTACATTCGCTCTAGCACTTAGAAAAAACAAGCTATGACAGTCAACTTTTGTTTTTCTTACGGATGCCATATTAGATTTATTTTCGTTTGAATGCAGATTTTTCTTCTGATTCCAATAAATTTATAACACTTAGAGCTGATTTCACTCGTTAAAAAGTGCCTAAATAATGTTTTGGTTAGAAATGACTAACTTGACCTGGTTTTCATATAAAAAAAATTAAAACCAAAATCTCAATTTTCAGTTTTTTTGCGATATTTTTAAAATTAAAATTGACAGGTCGAATTTTTTTCCACATTATTAAAAAATAAAAATGCGCAACTTTGCCCCAATTTAATTGACTTCGTATTCCGACCTTAAGATAACCGAGATCCCCGTGCATTCTCACGAAAAATTGGCACCCTGTATAAAATACGTTAACAGCATAATAATAGTGAAAGTATTCTCTATTTTGTAAAAATAAAGATTGAAAATGTAATCACAAATGAAAACTTAACATTCTTGTCTATGTGTAGGTGGAAATAGTGTAGATAACATAAGCTTAGACGATGACGGATCTGGAATGAGAACAAGCAAATCAGACACAAGCTTAACAGATTCATTTATAATTATTCCCGAACAAAGGAAACGTCCTATCAATCCACATAGTATTTTGCGCCCAGGTAAATTGTACCAATATTCTTCCTTAACCTCCACGTAACTTTACGGTATTACCATGTAAATTTTTTAAGGTTTCAAATGGCAAAGACAATTAGTCTTTAGAAGTAAGTTAACAATGCACACAGCATATGATCGTAAAGATAACGCAGAACCTGCTTCCATAACGGCTTTGGCCGTATCGAGGTATATTGTTATTTGAAATAATTTCCGTGGCGATTATTTTTATTTGTAATTTATAGAGACCATCGTACAGTATATGTGGGTGATGCAAGAGGTCGAGTATTCTCTTGGAGTGTCTGCGACATTCCAGGTCGAGCGGCCGATCACTGGTTAAAAGATGAGGGAGCGGACTTTTGTGCAGGATGCACTATACGTTTTACAATATACGAACGTAAACATCATTGTAGAAACTGTGGTCAAGTATTCTGTTCAAAATGTAGTAAATTTGAAAGCGAAATTTCTAGATTGCGAATTTTTAAACCTGTCCGCGTTTGCCAAAGTTGCTATGCGGCACTGCGAACAGAACGTTAACAGAAATGATTTTAATGTAGATCTAGATGAAAAATAACCTTAAACGTTAGTTCAAGTTGTATAAATGTATAGGTATATTTTGTATAAATAGTCGGAAGAATCTGATTAGGTACGTACCTACCCACATTGAATTTGATATATTAAAATGATTTGAATTCACACGACTGTATAATAAGTGAAGTATATCAAATAAATAAAGAATGCACCAATCTGATCCATGTAATGCTAGTCTTGAATCTGTATTCTAAAAATTAAGAAAACTTTCTGGCATTAGGACGTAGTCCATACGGCCAGAAAATAAAATATGAAACCTCAGGTACTGCGAGGGAAAGGTAATGCACAATTATATGAGATTTGTTCGTAGAAAGATCTCGGAGGCTGATTTCCAATTATTTCGACCAATTAGAATTCTAAATTTTAACAATGACATTTAACTGCGATTCTAAAATTCCGATTGGTTGAAATAATTGGAAACTAATCGGAAATCGCTCTACGAACAAAGCTATGGAATTTTTTTGAATAAGTGAAATTGATTGCTCTCTATATATTTATTATTTACATTTAGAATTTAAAATATTCAATAAATAGTCTCGCATAAACTTATATAAAGTTTACACAATAAAGAATAATTGATAAAAATTTAAAATGTGTTACAAGTATTATTAAAAAAGATTTAATGTATTACCTTTCCATATAGTAAATAGTGTAAGCAGTCGTAAAATAAATAATGAATGTTGCTTTAAGGCGGTTTTACGAATTGTTATGTAATAAACAAATCTTTTTAAACTGCCAATTAGTAATGTACTTGATTGTTCATAACCATACAATGAAATGTTTAAAATTTATAATTTTCAAATTATGTAAAACTTGCCACTCATTACAATGTTCAGTATTTTCTTTTAGTATAATAATTATTAGACATTTTCCATCAACTGATATGTTTTTTTTTTAAATTGCGTATAAAATGTTTTTGAATTTAGTACGTTCTTAACTTGATCAATTTTAGCAATGTTTTTACTTGCTTAGTGCAGTTACATTTTTATTTGTAAAATTTTACATACAGTTATTTAATTTTAAATTGTTTATTTAATCAATCGGTAATTTATTAATTTTATAATTTCAAAGTATTTTATCAATTGTAAATTTTTATTGTTATTTTGTTATAAGTATTTGTATTATTGTTGTTTGAATTTTTAAGTTTCTATTATATATATTCTGCTTATGTATTATATAGTTAAAATATTTATCTCCTACAGTCATTCCATTCCTATTGGAAGGTTTTTGGCTTAAAATATTTATCTACTAAGGAATCTTAAAACAAATTAATTTCCAATACAGGAGTGTTGTTACTTAAGTGACCAGTTTAGACCAGTGGTGCCAAAACATTTTAATTGCATTTCTTTTACAGATATTCTTAATAAATTAATTATGTTGTTTACATAAATGTGCAGTTATATCTCGCTTTCTAATGTTATTGGTTAATTTGAGAAAATTCTGTTGCCAAACTTGTTCAGTACTGCTGACCAATAGTTAGCGAGACTAAGATCCAGTTGTACCATAGCGGATCACACTGAACGTCAGTCAATTATGATTGTCTACACAATCGTTTCTATAGTAATTGACTGACGTTCAGCGTGATCGGCTTTGGTAATACTGGCCCCTATTTAAACAGGATTTACAAACAAAATATTTTAATTTGGAAACCTTCCAATACAAATGGATCGAATATATATTATAATTCATACTTTTTTGATGAATTTGCAATAATTTTTTAAAAATTTATAGCACTATACCAATAGCGCGATTATTTTCTTTCAAATAATAGTTTTGAAAGTATTATTAATTGGCCACTTCTTAGTCATAGAAAGCAATATTTGTAATTTTTTGTCACGCTTATTATATGAAATAATATTTATAAAGCCAGTAGCGATACATGTTGTGATAGAATTGCAAAACAAAATAATACTCGATACATCTTGGTATTGTTTTTGTACTGTAACGGATCGAATTTGTTATTACAGAAAGAATTGCACTGGCATTCTGTAGACAATATAACATTAGCACTATTGTGCATTCCAAAGTATATTTACGTATATTTTATAAATGTATGTGATACTGTAGAGAATTAGTTTAGTAAATTGTAAATAACCCGCCCGATTTATTATCCTAAAAATAAAAATGCAATCTAACTGATAATCCTTTGTCCCCTAAATTATTTAGTGATAGCAAAATACCTAAAATAACTTACAATTTAAAGTCTAACAATTTTATGGAAATGTAGTGCATTACACAATTATAATATGATAGGTAAATTCAAATTAAATTAAAACAAAATTATATAATTTTAAGTTCGAAAATAAGACCGTGGACGGAATTGCCACCAATTATTTCTGGCGCCTTCCTCGCACCCTTAGAATTATTTTGTTTTTGGTATAACCATTGTAGTATTATTAATATAGAACCTATTATGTTCTTATTAGTTTGTATTTAATTATTGGATAACTGACCATGAAAGTAAATTATAGTCAAAAATATTTGTGATCCAACTACAACCGATTGATGTGTATTAATTTTAATGCAAATCTAATTTATAATATTTAGAACGCAAAAATCAAATTTATATATTTGAACGTATTTCAATATTAGTACTTCTGAATTTGAATAATTAGTTTTATTTCATTATAAAACTATGAAATAGAATTTATACACATAAGAATACTTTTTAAATATTTTTATTTATGATAATTATAAATTATATTTGCAACAAACTGTTTAAAAACTTGAAATTTCATTTATTTATTATAAATCTTACATATTTTTGGGAGAAATAAGTATACTAAGAAATGACTTTTGTGTTGTGAAAATTTTAAATTCAAATTATACAACAAATTTCAACAGAGTTGAAATATGGGGTGATTTTTAATTGTTCCAAATTTTATATTTTTTCAATTTTATTTTACGTTTGTAGTGTATTGTTATAATCAAACGTGCATATTATGTGTTTAATACAATGCTTTTCGTATGCAAAAATAACAGCTGACACATAGAATTGCATTGTATATGCAAAAACTACATATTTCGGTGTTTTGACGCATAATGAATTAACTCCGTCATAAATCGAGTACTAATAAATTGTAGTCTTTCTTTGTCATGTCAGCAGAGTATGCGATGGTCAAATCTTTAAACTGAATATTACAAATATACACTCTAGTAACATTTTATTGATCACATGCATCTAAATAAAATTTAGATGATTTGGAAATTTTGATATATTTCTAATAATAGAAATTAAAAATATAAATGAATTTTCATATATTTGTATGAGATGTTATTCAAATATTTATTGTAGCAAGAGCCAGTTTTTCAATTGTTGGTTAACTGACCGATAACAGACGATTAAAAAACTGGCCATAACAAATTTGAATTCATAAATCGCTCAAGTCGACTTCTTGAATGTGTGTTTGGAGATTATCGATCTTTATGGTAGATTCCAAATCTATTGGCTTTACAACAGAATTTTGTAGTATTTCAATCTTCGACCAACTCCCTGGTTCAGCTTTTTTTAATTTTATTTCAATTTTAGTACCATACATAAAAACTTGACTGGCTTTAACATCAATAACCTAAAAATTAAATTATATAGGTGTTTTTTTTACCTAAGCAGAAATACTAACTTTTTGTAATTCAATATCTAATGTAAACGTAGCATTATCTAATAGCGGAAATACCAAATTTACAAAAAGCCTAATGGGATTTAATTGAACAATGCTTTTATCAGGACAATACTGTTTTGCATAAATGGAAATCACTACATGAGAAGCTGTTTGGTGCCAATCCCATCTACAGTTTACCAATTGACTGTCACTATTCTACAAATATATTATTTTCGTTAGATATTTAATTTCGTTCATTCTACATTTCACTACCTCTTGAATCCACTTATGTTTACCAATTTGACAGCCAACTTGGTTCAAAAATACATTGAAGTCTGTGGTTTTCTTTTGGCAACAAGACCAGTATTTCATGCCCTCATGAAAAATTGGACAACCAGAATGATAAATACACTGACTATCATTAGATTGTGGTCCTTCATATGCAGCGTTACAACCCTTATTTTTACAAGAAGTACCTGTAAGTATATCACCAATGTCACCCACAGATTTAGTACTTATTTCAGAATTTTTGTTTAATTCATTTTGTTGTTTTACGGACGGAGCTAATTCAGGTTTCATGGTGATCTGAAATTAAAATAGCACAATAATTTTATTTCTAAATTATTTAAATAAAATTACCATAGGTGTGTTAATAGGTGGTCTTTGAATTTGCGCTTGTTCCATTGGTTTAACTTCGACAACTTTTTTTTCAATTACATTTTGACTTATAGGTTTTTCAGGTTCTAAAGATTTCACATTTGAATGGTTTGAAATTTTGCATCCCTTTATGTTTAAAAATTCTGTAAAGTCGGTACATTTTTTATTGCAGCAAGTCCACCCTTTGTACGCATCATGAAAAAATGGTAATCCAGGATGATGTTGACAGGCATCTAATTAAATAAGATACTTTTGTAAAAAAAATAATAGAATTTATCAGTTTGTCAAAGAATGAATTAAATTTAGATTATTCATGCTTTACATGAATAATAGTCATTTCCTAAAAACATAACCTTACCATCTGGATTTTTGTTGGCATTAAATTTTTTTCCACATCCTCTATTGTAACATTGTAATAATATTTCCTTTGCATCCATTTAAGATCCTATTTTTTGTCAGACAAATATAATTAAAAATGCGATTAAAAAATTGCAAATTACCACTTTACAATATAAAAGTAACGAATGCCAATTCATTAAAACATACAGCCAACGTAAAGGAAATGAAAAGTGTATGTTTTGATGTGTTAGGGCAGTTTGTTATTTTTCATCTTATTATACTTGAAGAACGAGTTCAAGTATTACCGAACCCATTCTAAACGAATCAGGTTTGGTCAAAATTTTGCTAAAACCATGAGCTATACTACGTCTTTTTTTCGAGATTTGACAAAAATTTTAAATCACCGAATACGCGCTAGATTGTCATTTCTTGCATTGTCATTTTCCAAAAACTACTTATCAACTAATTCAGAACCTGTTCTATGCGTAACAGGAAGAGTTTTTTTATCGTGATTACGCAAAACCAATAATCTGTTTAAACGCCGGCAGTTCGTTATTTATTGCTTGGTAATACCTAAAATACGAGTTTTCTAATCGTTTTCGACTTGTTCTGAACGTTACGGCTCAAAAGCTTGCGGTCAAAATTTTGCCTGAAAAAAATCGCTGAACTATAATAACGGAATTTTTCGAGATTTGGCGAAAAATTTTAATCGCCGGAAACGCGCTTAGATTGTCATTTCTTGCATTGTTAATCTCGAAAAACTACTTTTCTACTAATTCCGGACCTGTTCTATGTGTAGCAGTTAACATCATTTTATCGAGTTTTCTTCTGCTAATATTTATTGAATAGAATTCCACAGTTCAATTTCCTACATTTGATTTATAACAAGATAGTCTTACTACATAATGTATTTGGACCCTTCGTTCCCTGACATCTTGTAATGTTGTCGAGGACCTCTCTCTATCTGCAACAGTTCCAACAAAAATTCAAAGTTCTTGCAACAAATTATTATGAGAATCAACACGGAAGAAATCAATTATATATTTATTTGCTTTAGCAAAAAATGAATTTAGGATGAAGCGCAAGAATAATTTTGTCGCAAACTTCAAACGTATTACCCTGGTGCTTCTATTTTGACACATTTCCACTTAATTTATATAAAAACCAATTAAAAACACTAAATAGCCTAAGAAAACACAGTTTTATTGTGATGAAATTTAAATTTTGAACGAATTTTGTGTAAATTAAGAATTTAAAAATATTTCAGCCATCTATTGAATTTTCTATAAATTATAAAATAAAAATTGTACCATTCTAAAAACTAAAATGTAATTTATATCATACAAAAGAAATCTGTAAATTTACTAAAAAATTAGCCATCTATTGGATATTTATATTAATTACAAAATTAAAAAACTGCAAAAAGAACTTGAAAACCAAAAGGAAATTTTGAAAATTAGACATTATAAAACGATATTGATTACAAAATACAAAAAAATATAGAACAGGAAATAAATAACTGTAATGTAAACGACACATAGCAACTTGAAAATTGCAAATTGTTTTGGACGTTTTTGTAACAAAATGCATGCATGAATAAGTCGATGCTTTACCTGAAATGTTTCTCCTAAAACTAAAACGAAAGGAAACTATGGTTGAACGACTTTTTAACCCAATTATATACTTATTTGCTTTATACCGAGATGATAAATAAATAGTAATACTAAAGTCGGAACGATAATTTTTTGATACACTTCAACTCTCGTGCTTCTACTTTAATACGTTTTCACTTAATTTATGTAAAAACCAAATTAAAAATGTTAAATAGCCTAAGAAACAACAGTTTTATTATTATAATGAAATGTAGATTTTGTGCGAATTTTATAAAACAAAAACAACCAAAAATTAAATTTTTTGTTAACTATCTTCGTTATTAAATGGCTAGCTATTTACACCTAATATTCAAAGTTTGTACTTGGGAAGGCACCCGCTACAAATGTATGATTCGGAACTTAATTTCCCAACCATTGCACTCTCCATAAGTATAAGTATAGTCAAAACAACCATGTCTTAACATATCTAATAATCTGTAATAAAATTATGTAATCTATTATAATTTGCTTATTTGGAAATTTAAAGATTAAATAATTATTTCAAATGTATATCTAGATAGAGCAATGTCACTTGTCAATACATATTATATAAGTAATAAAAAATTAACTTAATCTGATTCACTTCCGCTCGATTCGAAATCTCCAACATCGATGGCAAATTTGTATTCTTGATCGCAGCCTAAATATGCGTCACTCATAAAGTACAAAGTGTAACTATGATGTCCAGGACTAGGAGCCACAAAATCTAGTTTAATTCGTGCTTTTTGTTGTAACGTTAAACGTTTTATTGATAGCAAAGAATTGTTCTTTGGATCTCCAATAACAACCCACCAACCCTCTTCTCTTTTCTAAAACAGTTAAAATTAATTTGATCAAATCAGTAAAAATATAAAACTATAAACCTGCGGAAAGAATGGAGCAATTACGGGACCACTAACTTCATCTTCCCTCTCTAACTGCACGGCAACATGAACAGAAGAACCAGAATGGATTCGATCTTTATCAAGAACTTCATAACTCAACTCTATATTGGGATAACGATTGCAAAATCTTGCTACATCGGCCATTTGTGAATCACTAAGCTGTAATAACTTGGAACGATCTTCATCTTCCAATTCCATAATATCAAATACTGTTTCCACACCCTAAAAAAATTTACTAAATTATCAAATGATTTATAAATATAGGAAACTAATACTTTGTCTGTGCATCTCTTGATAATTTCCAAATTGAAGTGTGGCAACTGTTTCAAATAAGAGTCCTTGCTCCACATAGCTTGAGTAACCATTTGTGCCAATTCCATGGCAGCAACGGCAGGCGATAACCATCCATTTGAACTTAACACATCTACACATGCTTGTATTAATCTTATCGCTTTACTTAATACCACTTCTGTATCGCCCTGTAATTCGGCTCCTAATTGAATGCGACAAAGATGGGCTTGCAATAGGAGATTAGTTTTAATATGCGGATCGTTAAATTTAGGTTGTCCACCATTTGGACCAGTTAATTTGTTCGGTAAACGTTGCGACAAGCTTCTGAGTAAATTATCTTCGTGATGTCTAACTGGAATTTCTTCGTACTCGGCAGCAGAAGATATAATTTCTAGTAATCCGCGTATTTTCGTTTTGTTGTTTAATGATAAACTAAACAACTCTATAAATAAAATGTAGTAAGTAAAGAAATCTATACGTAACAAAATAAAAAAACAAATACGAACCTATTGTGGTATAGTTTATGTAATAATAGGCAGCGATCATTCCTAAATTTAATGGTAAACAATCCATTTCTTCTTCGATACTAATACACTTGGACTGCTCTAAATCGGACAGTGTATTTTCCACAAGCTCTGATAAGTGATCTGATAGATGTCTATGTGTGACACCTTGTAAATTGTAGTAATTCGGATTTTGAGTGAGTCTTCTATAAAGGAATGTCCATGTCAAGTAATCCACGGCATCTTGTTTATTTTCAATTGTTTTTGTAACAATTTCCGCATTAAAATGATCGTGCAGTCTATGATCTAAATGGCTCTAAAATAATCGAGATTTTAGGAATAAAAAAGTCTGCGGGTTTTTCATTTTACCTCTACGGGAAGTGCGTCATTTAAGAATTTTTTGAAAAAATCTTTCTTGGAACTTTGACACATCAGCACACACTTGGCGTCGTCATCTTCCAACGGCCTATTTGCCCTACCAACAATTTGAAGAACGTCAGTAATGGGATAATCTTCGTAGGCGTGCACTTTGCCATTATAATACTGCGTATCCATAATGATTACCAGATGCGCAGATATATTTACTGCCCAACACAGATCTCTAGTAACAACTGCGATTTGTACGGCACCGGAATCAAATAATTGTTCGACCAATCGATGGTCGCTTGCCGTTAATCCTTCGTGCATATAGGCGACACCTTGAGATAGAGTTTCTTTAAGTGTCTGCGTATGGAGAAAAATAAACGTGAAAGAAACTTATATAAAAAAAACTTATTAAAAATTAGTTACCATTTGAAAATGAAAACTTGCACAACTATTAGTAATAAATATATTGAAAAATAAAGAAACGTCACTTACTTTATCAGACATTCGATCCAAAAATGGTTTAATGTCGTCTTCTTCTGCGTGAAAGAATCGATTAGGTTGTCCTTCGGCCGAAGTGTACGTCAATATATCAATTGCAGTCAATCGAGCCTGTTTTCGAGTTGAAACGAAAATTATCACCGGCTTATGTGGACTATGTCTAATTATAGCATTATATACAGGTTTCGACATAGCAATTAATCTTGAAGCATTATGGGTAATATTAATTCCTTGCACGTGTAATTCTAACGGAATCGGTCGAACGCTGGGATGAAAGTTAAATGTGGCATTAGCATTACAACCTAACCATTGAGCTATGTCGCGATAATCTGCGATCGAAGCGGATAAGGCCACAACTCTAATCTGTCGCTCAATTTGCGAAGAAATATATCTCATACGCGAACAAACAACTTCTATAACTGGCCCGTCTTCACCTCCAAGAAGATGTAGTTCGTCCACAACGAACAAATGTACATTTTGAACATTTTTTCTCTGTTTCCAACGTCTAGAAAGTATATCCCATTTTTCCGCTGTTGAAATTACAACTTGTCCCTTGGCCAATAATTTTAAATCCGTTCCAGTTTCACCTGTTAATAAAACAACTTTTTTACCAAGAAGTTGCCCGAACTTGTTATGCCAATCGGCAAACACTAATTCCGCTAATGCATCTTTAGGAACTAAATACACACACCGAGCTTCCGGATTTTGTTGGAATAACCGTAGTACGGCGAATTCGGCAATTGTGGTTTTGCCAGATCCCGTAGGGGCTCCGATGAAAATGTTATCGTCGCTGTTATAAACAGCATTAAACACTTGAGTTTGGATTGGATTGAATTGGGGAAATTTATCGACGTATAACGATTCAAATTTGGAGTTTCTTAATGCCGTAATGGGGAGCGGTTGCAAATCTAATAATTCCGTAGGAGGAAAGTTCTTTTCGGGTAAAATTAGATGTCGAAACGAAACAGGTAGCTGGGTTTCGGAACCGATCCATCTATCCGACACTATACGTAGGAAATATTGTGGAGGTAAAGGTTCGAAAACGGGAACAAAAAATTTAATTAGATGTTCGTCCGTCGCAAACTTCGACTTTAACAAGAAGTATTCGTGATGCAAAATAACTTCGGAATCCACATCTTCAACTAGAATCCAAAAAGCTTCCGACGATCCGTGTAATTTTTCGTCCCACTGAAAATCCGGAGTGATGGTTAATTCTACTCGCAACGTCGATCTCGTTATAGGTTGTATGTGAGTGGATAATTCCAGTTTAGGAAACTGGTGCACGTACTTATGTATAGTTTTACCCAATTTTGGCACACGAATCAATTCGCCAATTTCGTTAGGCCCAAGATCGTACAAACGCTCCCAAGGAAAGTTCTTCTTTTCTATCTTTTTTACAATTTCTTCTGGCATTTTTCTAAATTGTCTTAGGGGCGACATGGACTGCCACATTCGTCGATCGATCATTTTACACAATGCCAAGGACTTATCTGCTAATTGTGCCCATCCTCGATGTAAAACTATTTCAAATATCGCTCGCATTAAACGTGACGCAGATTGCGTAATAAAAACCATATCGGACATTAACGCGAAGCCTTCTAATTTTAACTGCGATATATAAGCCTGCAGAAGAACGTTCACTTTCGCGCTGGGTTCTTCGATGCTTTCTTTGATAGGTATCGGAACTCGTTCCATCAGCTTCTGCAGTTCCAATTTTTCTTCTTCACGAACGGATATGTGCTTAAATTCTCCTGATAAAGAGAACACCCGAAACAGTTCGATTTCGCTTAACATAGGTTTAAGCAGTTGATTGTAAGTTGACATCGTTTCGTGGGTGCAATAGTAATGAGATGATATTCTACCGAGTTCGGTTACTTGGAAATGTCCAGTTTTTCTATCGTATTTAACTAATCCGCTTCTGTCTAGGAGCAAAGCGGCCGTATGGATTAAATCGGCTCTATGCTGTTCGAGTAACTGATCTTGTTTGATGTGATCGTGCGAAATGGCATATAAAGTGGGCTGTCGCAACATTCTTATGTACAAGTACGTGTAGCCGAGCCAAGTGACTGCATCTCTAACATTTTGTACGGTTCCCAGTACAATTTCAGCATTTAACATGTCAGATAGTCTGGAAATCATTTGCGATTCAATCGGCAATTGCTGATTTAATAATGATAAATAATACTGCAATTCGCTATGATTCGTTATTAAAATACCTTCTCCTTTAGTATCATACTGGGGCCTACCGGCTCGACCTAACATTTGCAAAACGTCTAGAGCACTTAATTCTACCCATCGACCTTTTTCCGGATTATAAATTTGAGTGCCTTTGATGATAACTGTATGCGCGGGTAAATTTACGCCCCAAGCTAAAGTTGCAGTCGACACGAGCACTTGAATGTGACGATCGGCAAATAAGTCTTCCACTAAAGTTCTGTCGACACGTGTCATTCCGGCATGATGTATAGCAAAACCGTACGGCAACAAATCTTTTAGTTCCTGATTTTTAACTTGTTCGGCTTCCGTTCGAAGAACCTCCATGGAAGCGGAACCTTCGCGAAGAAATTGTCCCAACGTGTCCTTTTCCAAGCACATGTCCCTAATGGCCCTTGCAGTTTTGCCAGTTTCCTTTCGTGAATGTACAAATATTAAAACTTGATTTCGACCGGCGTGTTCCATCGTTTTTTCATATACAATTTCGTTCATGACTTGATACCTTTTCAATGCTTTCTTTTCCGTTACGCCGATATATTGTTGTTCTAAAGCTACCGGTCTGAAAGAATTATCGAAATAATACAACCCGGATTCTTTCACTCTCAAAAACGTAGCAACATCTTTGTAATTCGGCAATGTGGCCGACAATCCCACTAGACGAACGTCTTCCTGCGTAGATTCGATCATTCGAATAGTTCTTGCTATTAACGCTTCTAAAACTGGACCTCTTTCGTCGTGCAATAAATGAATTTCATCGATTATTATTAATCGTACTAAAGACGTGAAAGTTTTCTCTCCGCCTTTACGTGTAATAATATCCCATTTTTCGGGAGTACAAACGATAATTTGTGTAGCACCAATTTGCTCGCGCGTCAGTTGATGATCTCCTGTCAATTCCGATACGGTTATATTGTAATTGGACAAACGTTTACCAAAATTTCCCACCATTTCTTGTACCAAAGAACGCATTGGCGCAACGTAAATAATTTTGAAATCGTCGACGTTTATCGTACCGTCTGCATTAATGTGCTTGCCGATTTCTCTCATCATACAAAGAAGTGCTACGTTTGTTTTGCCGGCTCCGGTGGGGGCGCAAAGTAAAAGATTTTCATCAGAATCTAAAGCAGTTTTGTATAATTTGCTTTGTATTCGATTTAAATTTTTAAAGCCTTCAAATACAGGCTGGACATACTTAGGTAATTGTTCGATTTGCATAAGTTTTTCATTATCTCCAAAAGGTTTGGGTTTAAGAGCTGGTACGTGTACTTCTTCGTAACCTGTAACAACAAAATTTGCAATAACTGTCGATATACTGTTTCAAATTATAAACGTGGATAATTTACCTTTCCTTTGTTTTCTAAATGAACCATCGGGCAATTGACAGCGTTTGTTCGCCATAAAATGTGAACCTTGTGAAAACAGTAGATCTTCAAGATCAATCAACTGTCTTGAACCTGCAATTTGCGCACCTGCACCTGCATCGGCTTCATCACTTTGATCTTTTCTTCTAGAAGAACGAGAAATTGATTCTTCGTCTTCGTCGTCTTCATTCTTGCCAGTATCGAGGTGTCTCAGTATTCTTGCTAACGATGAATCTTCAGACATTCGATCTCGGATTTTTTGACGCTCGGATTCGCTCTGCGATTTTGCCAGCAACGTGCAATAAAGAACTGTAACAAAGAAACTTTTTAATATTGTATTGTTTAACATGTAATATAGATTTAGACAGACATTTTATTTATAATCATAAATTTTACTAAACTTTAGATATATGTATTTTTTTACAAATAATTTGTTTTAAACGTAAATGAGTACCTAACCAAATAGATTTATCTACTTTTAAAATAAGCTATAACATATGTACCATCGCTTTACTTAATACCTTTCCATTTTAAATGGTTCCTTTGGGTAATTCGGAACCAATTCCGACTTTTTATAGGTACCTTACACTGTCAGTATTTACTGATTTGATGCTGCCGACAGCATTAAGGTTGGAACTGGTTTGGAATTACCAAACAAGAAGAAACAAACCTATTGTGTGAAATTATTAGGCCAAGAAAACATTTTAAACCTTACTTTGTTTCTTATAAAAAAATTATTGTTTTCTCCTTAAATTACTATCATTTCCTACTTAAAATTATATTATTTAATGATAACTTACTCATCTGCCTATATTTTTTTAACTGTTTTATGAAATCGAAACAATCGTATCCAAGTAGAAGCACCAACTGGTTTTCGCATTCTCTGTCATCACTTGCATCACGTAGAACATTAAGGACTTCGCCTGCTTTAGCTTGAGATACCATAGCATCGTCATAAATTTTTGAAAGTTGTCTTTGTAACCAATATGCATCAATGTCTAAGGGATGTAATGGTTTTTCTTTTTTCATTTCTTCTACACCGCCTAACTAGAAAATAGTAAAATTAGCTCTATTAACATTAACATATCTTGAGTGAAATAAGTTTTTAATTACATTTTCGGCATGAATGGCAATATCTTCTCGTGCCTCTTCCCCTTCATCATCGTCCATTTCTTCCCGTATCTCACCATACATATCTTCATCATCTTCTTCTTCGGATTCTTCAAACTGTACATTAATTCCATATGTCTCATCTATATTTTCATCACCAATAGTTGTAGTTTTAGTTTCTTCATTACCAAAATCTGTTATTTTCTTACAAAGATTAACTAATAATGCAAATCTTTCATCTGCAATGCTACCTACAATTAAAGTCATGAGTTATAATTTTCAAATTACTATATAACTTACATTTATCGTTAATTAAACATGTAAAAAAAAATAATTAGAAACTTATTAATTTCTTATGAATCGATACAAATTTAATGCACTCAAGCGCCTTATAAAATCAATGAGCGTTTTGGCGACAATCTACGATTTAACACTATCATAGCATAACTGCACCCGATTACAAGATTTAAATAAATGCAATCATAGGCAATTTCTATGTTGGATTTAATTATAATCACATAATTTAAAAACAAATGGTTACCTAATAATGCTTCGGTTTCCTTTTTTTTCTCTTTATCCTTTAATCTATCATTTTTCAACACTGATAGTATTTCATCAGCTGCTCCGCAAAGTATGTCTCGTGGTTGATCACCAAGCGCTTCTTGTAAAAAACTAAGTAACACTTCGTATGTCTGTCTTGTTTCTTGAGTTTTGGGCTTGTAAATAATACCAACCATTTCATCTATTCCTTCCGATAACAAAGTAGCACCTTTCATCCTAGTAAAATCATATTGGGCTTCGTCCCTTTTTTGTCGCCTATTAAAAAATGTGGTTAAGCCATATGTAAACCATAAAAGAAATATATACCTACTTTACTTTGCGTTCCTCGGCTTTACCAGGTTTTGTTCGTTGGGCTCGATCGCCCATTTTAGTCCCGGTAAGTTTCCCCACAAGGGACATAACCTCTCCTGTTGCTTCATCGCGACTTCGACGTTCAATAAGACGTACATCAGCTTGAAGAACAAGATTAGAATTCTAGAAGGAAAATAAACATGAACTAACCTAAATGTTATTAAAATTAGATGTACGTTTTGTGTTTATGTAATAAATTAAATCAATAACGCAAGTAAAGAAACATATAAATCAGTGTGTATTTATAACTACTTAAATGAAAATATTACTTACAGCTTTATATTCGTATTGCAACTGACGAGCTGCGGCATCCGCCATATTTCATACGAATAAAAATTATAGACAAAAATGTAATTATTTATAAATTTAATCACATCACCAATACGTGAATAATGTATGTATATATTTTCTATTCAATAAATATTTTAAGTGTTCTTGTACGTTATTTTATTGTTAAAAACGTTATTCACGTGACGACGTATTTTGTTTGCATGTCTGCAATGTCACCAACTTAAAATATACGTCATATATGTATAAATAATAAAATGTTAATGTTTATTAGGAATATAATAATTATATAAGGCCTTAATGTTATTTTACGAATTATAAACGTACAGTTACGGTTAAATTACTCTTTTTATTAAACGACGTTTATATCGTTGCCAGGTTTGCCAATGTATACAGTTGGTTGGTGGCTATTATATATACAGTTCCCACTGCTTGAACTTGCCTTATTTTTTTAAAAGTTTTTAAGTTATTAACATAACATTAGCATGAAATTTAACTTATTTTTAAAAGATATTTTTTTATACGAAGTAAAAATATATCCCGTAACTGTTTCAAATTAAGTACGGGCGTGTCAGGTAAGCAGGATGATAATATACTGCCCCGCCTACGCTTAACCTCTGGAAAAAATTACCGGCGTTCTTTTGTTTGAATATTGGCTTTGTTAATTATGAATATCAATTGTTATATGAACATTTAAGCGTAAAACTATTTACAAACAAAAAACAATTTAAAATGAAAAGGAATTTGCAATGAAAAAAAAAAAGTTTTTAAAATGTTCGATTTTCTATGCAAAATAATAATTAAATATGTAAATATAATTAACTGTAACATTTTAAAAGAAAACACAAATCATAAATAGATCTTTTAAGGCCAGTTTCTGTAAAATATATTTGTTCGATTAGTTGTTCGAGTTCAATAAATATGAGTATATTTGATTGGCTAAAATTGAACAGTACCTATGTATATTGAAATATTAACATATAATAATTGAATTATTTAAAAATTTTGATTGATAAATTTATATATTGTTTCAGAAACTGACCATTTATGTATTGATTGATTTCTTTATTTATTGAACAAACTAAAAATAGAGCTAAATATAAACTAAATATATTAATAGAGCAAAATCGAGTGATTTAAGTCTTTTTCATATTTTGTTATAAAGTTTATTCTATGACAAATTGCGTAACGTTATCTAAATTTACCCTTCGTGACTTCACCTTATCTTATCTTATCCTTTTATAAAAAATGACTACTTTGTGTAGTGCCCATCTCCGTTTATTCATAGCATGTGATTTTTGTCATTAGGCATTTTTCGATTGTACAGAATGGGTGTGCCCAAAGAGTTCGGTGTACTATGTTTAACATTACTTATCGCAGTTAATGCACAACAACAACCTTGTAAGTATTTTTTGCATCAGTTTTTGAGTATATAAGCTTCTTTTTAATTCAAATAAACTTTGTATAATCATAAACTATTAAAAGCAAATAAGGTAATAGTTAAATTGAGATGAGATACTGTATAAATATTAGTCATCGGCTTATCAGTCTGAAATTATTACAAAACAGTTTTTCGTATGTTTCGTAACAGCTATTATGAATTAACTACTGTGCCGTACCGAGCTTTCTTCATTTGTTCAAATATCTCACGAGTCACGGTTTGGCCAAATTTTGGATTTTTTACTGTTGCAATTTTTAAACATTATTAATGTAACCAGTGGAGAAAATAAAATATTATTAATTTATTTGATGGGACCTATTGCATAAAAATCTGTTTTTAAAACCTTGTTAAAAAACTAACGACCAATCACAATTGAGATTTTCATACGTTTCCATGGCGATAACATGTTAACAGGGCATTCAAATTAACAGATTTTGTTAATAGACAGAATAGACGACCCTGATATATATTTAAAACAAAATTACTTTCGAACAGTTAAAATTAAATACAAGGAATAATTGGGAATTCCAAGATTTATCAATTGCATTATAATGGTCGATATAATATATAGTCTTGGGTAGTTATGAATCATAAAATGCGTGCCATTTCACACTTGACACAAAACACCAACTATATACATACAACTTAATAAAAATATAAAATTGTTAAATTACAATATTTGTGTTGCAAAATATCTTTGAAAGCACGAAGAAGCAAATTATTATGAATTAATCAATTTCAATTCATTTTCTAACAGTAGGCATTTCTTTCTTATAAAAAATCAATTTAAAATCTCTGTTTTCAGATAAACTTTGTGCCCAGCAAAAAGACAATAAAGATTGTGAACAGTTAGCAAGATCTGATAAAGTAGCATGCCTTTATAATTTACACAAGTAAGTATAACATTAGTATATAGACGTCATAAAAATGGTTCCTATATTTTAGCATCGATTGTATATTGGACATCGAACAAGGAAAAATTGATTTCGGAAGGATAGCAGCCGAAGAAGCACTTGTAGCTGCCAATTTTGTCAAAGATATTGTTGTTCTTGGAGAGTTCAGATCGGATGCGATATATGGTATAATAAATCAAATGCTTATTATATTGCATTTTTATGTTTCTTAAAATATTTTAGATGATTCCGAATATGCGACCGTTGTACTCGTCAGATCTAACTTTACTGGAGGTTTAAAAGATTTTCGAGGAAAAAAGTATTGTCATCCTGGATTTAAATTCGACGAATTTGTAACGGAATTGGTATTAAAAGAATTTGAAAGTGCAGTGTTAAAAGCAAATGGCGCAGAAGGTTGTAACAATAAAGTAGAAAGTAACACTTTGCTGGAAAAAGAATTGAAAGCTTTGTCAGAATTTTTTGGACCTTCGTGTAGACCAGGGCCATGGATAGATTTGGACAATTTTGATAATCAGTTTTGTAAGTAACATAATATAAAAGTAACAACAATTTGTTTTCTTACAATTACCGTTGTGTGTTTGATAGATCAAAGGTATCCGAAATTATGTGAATTATGTTCGTCCAACAATAAGTGTGTAGTTCAATCCGGAGCTGCACCTTTTCTGCAATCTTTAGAATGTTTGATTAACGGAGGAGATGTGACTGTTACAACATTAAATACTCTTTATGAATTCTTTAATAAAACTGAAAATACAAATAAGAAATCGGAATATAAATATTTTTGTCGTGATGGACAACTAAGCCCATTAGATAAACCATGTACTTGGTCTAAACAGCCTTGGAATTTAATAGTTGCAAACAGGTTTGTATAATTCAAATGTTTATTTCAAGATGCCAATTACGAATTTTTATGTAAAGATGTAAAACCATTTTAGAAAAAAAAAGAGAAATGCAAGTTTAGTCTATATTACAGTGATTCGGTTGTTAAAAAGCATATTGCATTCGACAACCAATCAACCAGGGTATCTACAGAATTTCTGAAAGTCAATTTTTGGGGTCTTTATGAAAAAATTTCCTGACCCATCTTTAAGTATATTTAATGTCAAAGCACTTTTTTAAAGTAATACTTCTGTTATTTAGTTATTACTACAAAATATCTAGTCCCAAAAAAACAATTTAATTAAAGAATATTATAAATTAAAACTTTTCACGGAACGACTAGATTTTTCTGTGACCAAATTTTAATTCTTTAATTTTTTCCAATTTCACGACTTTTTCGGGTCTTTGGCATCCATTTTCAAATTTTGAAACTTTTGTGACTTACTGATTTCCTGTCGAAAAATTGAATACCTAGTTAAATTAAATTCCGTGATTCCGTTAGTGATTTCGTGCTACCTTAAAATTAGTTAATCAGTGAAATATGCCTAAAGACGTACAAAATTACAATTGATTTTTCTTATACCGATGTGTTTCAACCACCGATTGTTAGACTGTCGCCAGTTCAGTAAATTTTATGTAGAAAAATGATAAGAATTTTTAATAATTGATAAGAAAAAACCTATACAAATAATAGCATGACATACGAATAAACTTTGTACCTATAGTACGTGTAATTTATTGCACTTGTAGTTAATTTATAAAATTGTTTGTTAAAACATAATTAACGTATATGGTGTAATGTAATAATTTTATTACAGAAAACAAGCAGAGTTTATAAAAACCGATCTTGGTAATTGGCTGTTTAAATATATTATTTCTCCAGAAGTAACTTCCAATCCGACAGAATCTGAGAAATTTGTGGAAAGCTTAAAATTCGTTTTGTTCCCCGAAGACAGACAGTATAAACAAATTAAATTTGTTTCGCAAAATCCTTCATTAAGCGATTATATTAAAGGTATATATTTAAAATTTTATAGGTATTCGTGAAAATTTTATGAGTAGATTATTAACCTATTTATCATCTTCAAAAAGTGCAGATCGCCAATTATTTATCACAATCAATAATTCTACTATTTCTTTTTAATGTAATGAATAATAACGAAATGGTGTTTTCAAAGGTGGCAGATAAGTTCAGTAATGTATTGGTACTGTTTTTGTAAATACCTAATATTTCATATTTTTCTGTGATTGACGTTTAATTTAAAAAAATTTTAAGCAACAAATTCACATTTCAGATTATCGAACAATTCCAAATATACAAGATAATAAACGATGTAATACAGATCTGAAGTGGTGCACAGTATCGAAGGCGGAACAGCAAAAATGTAAATGGCTAGCACAAGCTAGTTTGAACCGTGCCATACAACCAACGGTAAATTGTGTTCCTAGCTCTTCTAAACTTACCTGTTTAGAAGACATCAAAAATAATAAGGCGGACGTCGTAACATCAGATGCACATTTTGGATATATTGCTCGAAAGTATAATAGGTAATAATTTAAATTTCGTCATCTATTAAACGTATTTTTATTTAATAGGAAAAACTTAATACCGCTAGCGTATCCCGAAACTGATCCCAAAAATCGTATTAAACCAATTGTTATTATAAAAAGCAGCGATACACAAAACATCAAAGATTTCACAAACTTAAAAGCTAAGAAAGCGTGTATGCCAGAATACGGAGGAATTGGTGAGTTATTACTTAATCAACTGTACAACTGATGTTTATGTTGAGGTTTTAGAATGGTTGGCGTTTATACATGAAGCACGAGAAAAAGGAGTTCTTTCCAAAACTTCATGTGATTACGGAGAACTGATTAGCAATTTTGTAGGCGAGTCTTGTATGCCAGGCATACACGATCCAGAACATGAAAAATCTGCTAAAGCGAACGAAGACAAATTATGTAGTTTGTGTGTGCCCGATCCATATTTTTCTAGAAGTAAGAATTATATTAATTAAATATATACATGAAATATGTTAATAATGTTTTTTAGCCGCCACATCGTGCAATACGGACAACACAAATAAATATTATGGCAACGTTGGAGCCATAAAATGCCTTAAAGAAGCTGGCGATTTTGCAGTAATTTCAAAAGGAGGTAAAGTGCTTATGTTGAGTGCTTTGACGTTAATAGTTTTATTAGGCAAAATATTTATTGTGACATTTTCAACTAAACCTCTGTTTTAGTCATTTATCATTAATTCAGAAATTTGAATTTAAATTTTCAATCTTCAGTTTAATAGAGAGGACAATTAAAAATGGAATCATAGTAGGAACATCAAATGATCACTTTAAATTGCACTTAAAGTGAGCGAATAATTGCACGGTGGATTTATATAAAATGTTGGAATTTTCACTTCAATGCTAATATTTTTGCTTTGTATTAAAATATCAGTTATTCGTTATAGTAGAAAATAGATGATTAGAATTATCATTTTACAGTATGTTTAATAAAATGATAAAAATACTTTTTACAGTTTATACTGAAGTAAATACAACCGATTATACTGTATTGTGTAAAAACGGATCACTCGCCTTAAAACCAGGATTTGATGTTGACGATGGTTGTGTGCTAACCACCGTTATTGATAGCGAAGTAATTACAAAAAAAAATAATTCAAAGATCGAGGACATCAGTATAGTTCTGTTGAATTTTGAAAGAAGATTTGGTACAGATAGAGTGAAAGCATTTGAAGTATTTAATATTTTCAATCACACATTGGATTTATTATTTAAGGTGAAATTATCATTTATTAATTGAAAAATATTCTAAATATATTTATTATCAATTTTAGGATTCTACACCAGGATTAGCTCCTGTAACTTCAGAAAATCAACAGATTAAAAACTATATCAATCTTTTCGCGCATGTGGACAACTGTACTTCAGAGAAGACCGGTGGCACTGCGACAGGGTTAAAAGTTACCTTTTTACCAGTAGCTGTGGCGTTCGTTTTAGTTTTAGGGAACTTTAGAGGGTTGTAATTTTTGAGACTTGTTTCATATGGCAACTGAATACGGGGTAATTTGTAATTAAGTGGCATAAGTTGTTTTTTTTTTAATTGTTAAATATTAATGTGCCTGTAATTTTATAGTACATAGTTTTAATTAGTTAATACCTGCCTTATAATATATTTTGCAAATAAATTTTATTTTTAAACCATGTCTAGGCATATCCACCTGTGTTAATTATGACATCAGAACCTATATAAAATACAACATCGTATATTAAAAGCAACATAATGAAGTTGTGCGTTAAATTATTATTCGTCCTTATTTTGGGTAAGATTTTGAAATCGTTTATCGCTAACTTAATTTAATTCTTTTGAATAGACATTAGTGGCAACGAAGAAATTGGCAATTTTATTTGTGAAGATGGCACTGAAATACAATTACTGTATTTATGTGATGGCTTAAAAAATTGTCCAGACGGATCGGACGAAACACAAAAATTATGTTATCATATCATGTGCGTTTACGTAGTTTTATCGAAATATTTTTCTCATTGAATATTAATTTTAGTTGTCCAAATAACACGTTTCGCTGTCATTACGGTGCATGCGTCCCCAAAATATTTCGTTGCGATAATAGTTATCACTGTGCAGATAAATCGGACGAAATGCACTGTGGATCGATTAAAGAAAGTTGCAAGTTGGGATCTTTTATATTATCTACTAGACAATAACACACACACACATAAATATAATTTAGATCTGAAATCGCAATATTTTTTTCAGAGATTCAGAATTTAAATGTACTTCTCAGAAATGTGTGTCGAATGAGAAATTATGTAATGGCGTAAACGATTGTTCGGACGGTTCCGATGAAAATTTCGATATATGCGACGAATTGTTGTGTCCCAAAAATACATATCGTTGCAAACTTGGTGGATGCATTAATTTAAATGCGTGTTGTAATGGATTTCGAGACTGCATCGATGGTTCAGATGAGTCGGAAGTACTTTGTAAAAGTTTAAATTGTTCCAAGAAAGAGTGTAAAAGCAGTAATTTTGTTTTTAAATGATTTACTTGTATATGTTATATTTAAAGATTTTAGTTTTTAACGAAATTCTTTGTCCCCCTATTGTCTCCACAAGAATAGATGTTAAGTGTGAATCTGTGTTGGATAAACAGAAAGATTGGATACCTTGTAATAAGCCGTTACCGATAGGCACAATAGCTCATTACGAATGTAAGCCCTATTATGAACCGATTAATAATAAGCAAGCAAATAATTTTTATGCGATATGTCAACCAGACGGAACTTGGAATCGCGGTTTTATTAAATGTCAGCCAGGTAATTATATTACATATTTATATAATTGTAATTTAGCTATTTATGACTAAAAAATCGCAATTTTGGTACATTAAGAATGCGGAAGGTCCATGCCAACCGCAACACCACTGGTGTTACATGGATGGTTCGTAGAACGAGGTATATTTCCTTGGCACGCTACCATTTATTACTTACAAGATGGAATTTGGTCATTTTGGTGTGGAGGAAGCTTAATTACAGAAAGATTTGTGATAACAGGTAAAGTTATATAAAAATTATTAATGAATAAAAGAATCGATGCTGTATGTTTGATTATTTAATAGTAATAATAATTATATTTTGTATTTAATTGTAGCGGCACACTGTGTATGGAAAATATCAAATAAAATACTTAAAGTTGCTTTTGGAAAATACTACAGTAATTACAATATAAGACAAGAATTTACACAATTTGCAAATATAGGTCAAATTATAATACACCCCCTATATCAAGATATATTAGGAAATTATGGTTCCGACATAGCAATATTACAATTGAATAAAATTATACAATTCTCACAGTTTATTAGGCCTGTTTGCATCGATTGGAATCTGCACGATATTACAGAACATCTTTCAGAAAACAATTTGGGAACGGTATAATGAAAGACGTAGCGTACACTAAATTATTAATTTTTTAAGTTGCAGGTTGTTGGAATGGGAATTACCGAAAATGACACTTTCAGTGAAAGGTTAAAGGCTGTATCTATACCTGTGATCGGCGATTACAAATGCATTAAATCGCAGACGAGAGATTTTAAAAAATATATTATGTATACTTCGTTCTGCGCAGGATGGCATAATGGTGAATAAGTTCTCCTTATATGTTTTATAAAAATTTTGAATTATCTTTCACTACTTGTTCATTACTTGTATACCTGTGTATTTTCAGATGTTTAAATTTTTAACAAGTCAATTTTATAGGAACAGCCGTTTGTAATGGAGATAGCGGAGGTGGATTGGTTTTTCCGAAATATGCCAATAAAACTCGATGGACCTTACAAGGAATTGTGAGCATCAGTCCAAGACGGATCGGTACATCATTTTGTAATCCAAAGTATTACACTATTTTTACAAAAGTAGGAATATATGTGGATTGGATTCGAAATGTGATTAATAAAATACATTCGGAAATAATTATCAATGATAATATTATTGAAAATATAATTTTGTAAGAATTGTGAAAAACTAGTAATATAATAGATAGATAGGTACCTACTTTTTTGAATACGGCATTTGTTTTTTTTTGTTAAATCCATGGTTGCCAACCAGCGTACATTCTCCCTAGTAAATTATAATCGGTGGCGTGATCGATAAGACATTTTACTTGATCTTCTTCTGATAAGTCGTTGCCTTTTGTAGCACGAAAATTATGTGTTGGGTCACCTTTCACCACAGTTGTATAACCGTTTAAAAATTCTGCGGTATTACTATGTCCAGTTTGAAGCTCTTGGATCATGATACTCGTCGAGTTTGCACCTTTAAATTTCTTGGATGCTAAATCCATCTTTTTAACTGGATACCATTCTTTTTTGATGGCATTGCAACTGGTTATTTCAGAACGACAAGCAAATTCTAACCAATCTATCGAAGGCTCTTTTATAAATACGTCCATTGTTGTTAAAAGTATATTCTTATTTTTTCTATAAGCTTTTAAACAATGCACCATAATTTCTTGTAAAAATCCGTATTCATTTAATGGTCGAAACAAATACATAATGTGAGGAGTAAGTCGGAATGGAACTAATTCTGGTATTCCTAATATTTCTGTGCCCGTACCAAAAGCATGTCCAAAATCTATGCCTATAGCTTGACCGTTTACCATAGAAACAAGAGTATTTTGTAGATGACGATCGCCAATTCCAAGTAACCAATGAGATATGCAAATTACGGCATACGAAGTAGCAAATTTTTGACGTAAAGCAAAGAAACTCTCAGAATTAATACTTATATTCCAAAATGATTTTCTTAAAATATCCAGCGGTACGCTATTAACGAAGGAGTTGTATTTGCAAATGACATTATCTCGAGTGTATTTCAAACAAGCGTATCCATAATATTCTAGTTCTTTACACTGCTTCTGACTACGTGGCACAGACTTTTGCATCCACGATCTATAATCGTTACTCGACTTTATGTAGGCTTTCCTTTCAAATTCATCTTTTATACCGTCTTCTATAAATTTTTGCAATTCTCTGCTGTCGTTAACCCACTCTATTATTCCTAAACAATCGTCAAGTGGAATAACCTACAATATAAATTAAAAATACGTAAAACAAGATTAAACTAATTAACCGATTCTAAGCACACCTGATAAGTATGGATAGATAATTGTCTATTCTTGCAGTTAGAATCTTCCGATAAAATATTGTTCATTAAAGTGAATATTTGTAGAATTCTTTGATCCTGACGTAAATCTTCTCCAAATTTAATTAAGTAATTATACTCTTTAGCATCATTTCCTAGTATTGTAACTTTCATTGGAGCTCTTAAAGAAGTCATTAGTTGTACCTAAAACGAAAATATAGTTGAAAATAATTTTTTCTTATCGTAATTGTATTGTGCATTAATTTTCAGTGACATTGTATTGACCAAAAAAAAAATTAAGTACTTTTACTCATAATATGTACACTATAATTTAATTAATTTCATATTATAAAACAAGTTTTGAAAATTCTTATACTATTTAAATTTCTGTTCGGTTAATAGAGATGATTTTTAAAATAAACATTTAAATCGCAAAATTTTACCGTTTGTAAAAATCCTATCATTTTAATATGATATTGTACAAGGGGTCGTTTTTCTCCAGAATATTGTCCAGGTATTTCCCAATTAGTTTGCAATTCGGACGCATGAAAGTTTGCCAGCCACGGACTGTAATCGATTAACCTGGTACTCCGTTCAAACTTCAGTTCGGTTAATTCTTTCAATAATATTTTCAGGGCGTCCTGACAGCTATTAGGATTAAATGTCTCTAAAAACCATTTTAAATGTTATTAAAGAGTCGGCATAATATTTAGATACTAGACGTTACCTTTATTTAATTTTTTTAGTTTTTCTTCATACTTGGAAATTTTTTTAAACATTATTCCTTGTAAACTGTTGGAATTTTTATAGTCGGAAGTTTCGTTATAAACACGATCAAATAATCTTTGTAATGCAATATTAAATTGTTCTTTTGAATTACAAACGTTTAAAAGCTTTTTTAAATGGTAGACTAATATATTTGTTGGAAAAGTAACATTACCTATGGCCTTGAGAAATTTCCCGAACAAATCATTAGACAACAAAAGGGCGTCCAATCTAAAATTTGAAGGTCTCAATTTTTATCTAACACCGTTAAAGATTTTACTTTTTTATAAGCTCTTTTCCGTTAATTCCGATATCGTCATTCTTAAAATTATATATTTTTCTACTTAATCTGTATGGATACATAATTGCTTGTGGATATGTTTTGGCAATTTCTAAAAGAATGTCGGAAATAACGAAAATACACGGCGTGTCTACATTAGCCAATAGTTGGGGAAGCCATCGTAGAAATAACCAAATAGGAATTTCGGAACTCTAAAAAAATTTTTAAACAGTTTAAAAATATTATATCTATTTAATAAGATTCATATTTACTTCTTTTATAAAAGTATCCCTAAAAGAAGTGCCGATCTCTTTATTCAATAGACAAGGAAATAGTTGTTTGCCTTGAAGTGAACTAAACTTCATAGCTCTCAACACGTATATGATAAAGTTCTCTTCGAGTTCTTTAACATTTTGGATACGATACGCTAGTTTTACATATGCATCGGCTATATGTAAATATACATCCAAATTATCGTTATTCATCATTTTCTGTATTTCGGTTTCGCAAGAAACGAGCGCATTTTGCAAGTTTGTTACGCCAAAATTCCAAACGTCTTTGATATCATTAAAAGGACATTCCATTAATTTCGAAATTTCGCGTTGCACATTAATAAATAAATTATTATTTTTAGTTAAAATGTTATATATTTCTTGCGATAAATTATATTTATGTTCGTTAGTTTTAATAAACCAACACATAGCCGCATCTTCGAAAACAAAGTTTTTATTTGTTTTTTCTGAAAAAAAATTAATAAATTAATTAATTAATAGGTCATTTCTCGCTGCCTGTCCCCAGTCAGAGGGAAAAATTAATTTTTTTTACTAAAGCGATAAAAGTTTGAAGTATTATTTAATTTTATCGCCCTTACCAGTTTGTGTCCAAGACTGTACGAATAATTTCAATTTCTCTTCTGCATTATTATCACAGGATTGTGCTCTAAGAAATAAAATTTTGCTCAATGCCAGAGCCCACTGCGTTTGTTCCACTGTGCTGGAGTTCGGTTTTGGGCAGAGCTTAATATACTTCCGAGCCACATAATAATTTCCTTGATGCAAAGCAGTTTCAATTAAATTCATGTGCAATCGAAATTTGCATTGTTTTTCGACATTTCGGATTTGAGCGTTCGATGCGTTATTTTGAAATTTATTAAGCGCCGAAGATAAAAATAAATTTCTATAGACAGTTCTTGTTTCGCTTAATAAAAGCGATTCTGTAGAATCTAATGGCATATCTGACCAGGATTTTATAAGATTGGACAAATCTTCTTGGTTGTCAATTTTTATATTATCAATTAACTTTGCAAATAGATACACGTCAACTGTATTTCGACAATTAAGAATTTTATTTACTCTGAGCTTAGTAAACAACGGGTTTAAGTGAGACCAATTTTCAAGGTAACTGGTGACGGTATTATCTAAATAAAAGTTGGCAGTAGCTGTATCATTTTGTAATAGACATAACACAGCTAATTCTTCTCCAAAATTCGATTTTAAATATTCGAATTTTTCTTGATCATTTAAACATTTATTTATAGAGGCCAACAAATTTTTGTTAGTTCCACTTAAAGTATTTCGTAATTCGGCCGTTATGTACCACGGCAGTAATTTTTGTTGATTCCAGTTATTATCCATCAGACGAGCGTAAACATCGCCTTTGGGAGAAATTGCTAAAGTTTTTTCTATGGCATTTGATAATGTATCCCATTCTGCTAAAGCTGCAAAGCATTTAAAGTATGATTCATAATAAAAATCTTTACGTTCTTGAGAAGTGTCATCTTCTATAACTTTAACATAGTACTCTTGAGCTGATCGCCAATTTCCCATCGATTCTGATTTGATCGCATTTAAAACTGTTTCGTTACAATTCATTTTTTCTAAAAATATGCTACTCACAAAATCCCATTCGTTCATGCATTTATATAGTCTACAATGATATTCTTTAAAATTTTAATCACATAAAAATAACGTTTCATTTACTCGGCCAGTTTAACCCAAGAAAGGGTAATGTCGTCTTCAATTCCTTTAACTTTTTTTGCAGAACTAACACCGACATCCTCTCTGGAAATTAAGTATTCCTCCAAAATTAAACTGCCAGTAGATAATAATCCGCTTCTTTGACAAACATTCGTAACAGTGATTTGATCGAATCGCATTGAATTACTATATGCCAAGGCTATGTCCAAAAAGGTACCAATAGTGCTCGATACAAATTGAGTTGAATTGTTAAAAATCTTATTTATACTTGAATTTATATTTTGAATAAATTCCTTCTCGTTAAAATCATCTTTGATTTTTGTCATTAAGGATGTATAGAGACACGTATACAAACATCGTGCCAAGTTTGCATCGCACTAAAAAAAAATTTGGAAAACAGTAATTATATGTTAAATTATTTAAATCTATTAAAAAATGTATAATAATAGTTAAGTACATAATATTAAAAAATGATGAAATAATGAAATTGAAATTGTAAATTACGAAAACTGAATTTTGTTGATTTTAAATCTATTGTTGCAAAACGACATCGAAACTATGGTTGTTTTTGGGATATTTAAAAAATCAAAAATGCACTTATGGTTTTCTATTTTACGAGATATCTTAAGGCAAGTTAATTTGTCATTTAAATTTCGTGCATTATAAAAGTAACTCTAAATCATATGTTAAGAATTTTTTAACAATAAGTTCTGATACAGACAGACATGAGTTGACAAATGATTGCAATTAATTTTGATTTCTAGACGTATTGAAACCAATTAAATTTTTCCGAAACTCCTACCATGAAACGATGAAGATCGAGTTTGCCACATTCAAATTGTAAACGCAATTTCCTTACAAAAATCACTTACCTTTACTAACATCTGTAACGGTTCGATGATTGATAACAATGTAATTTCTATATCTGGATATTCGCCAATTCTGTACCGACGATAAATGGTAACATTGCGTTCGCTCTTCTTGATTCTCTCTTTTCTTTGTTCTTCCCTTTTCAATGATTTTGTAACTTCTAAATAGGCACAATGACGACTAACTGCAGATTTGTCTCTTAAAAATCTCCTACTTCTATATGCATTTGTGTTAGATAAAACTTTATTTGGATTTTTGAACTCTTCACTTTCGGTTTCCTCAGTTTGTAAAGTAAACGAGAGACTACTAGGCGGTTTAGTAAAGTGTTTAGTTGAAATTTGTGTCGGTTGAAATTGCAACGTGGCAGCTGTTGCACGTAAAACATTTAAATTCATTAAGTTTACAGTTTTTTCTTGAGATGCCAAAGAGTCTGCAAATAATGGAGCAATAGAAGTATGCTGTCTTCTCCAATTGCTCGTTAAAGAATAATCTTCGAAATTGCAATCGTACAATGCGTGTTCGAATAATTTTTCTGCATATTCTTCTTTCGATTTTAATACATTCAACAGAAAGTAGGTGCTATATCCTATATAGTGTTCTTCGATGGTATCTTTATACATTTTATCTAACAAAAAAGAGAACATTTTCGTAATTTCCTGAGGCAAATTATTTTTATTCGTCCAAAACGCCAATATTTTTTCTTGAATAACCGACTCTTTGTCTATTAGGCCGTGTAATAATAAGTCTTTGCAAATTTCGAAAACTTCCTCGCACATTTCGTTTTGCCGAGGAGCGTGTACGGAATATATTTTCATGAAAATGTCATAGGCAACAGCACGACACGGTACAAAAATATTATTAACGAATTTTGCAAGGTTTTTTAATAATTTTACAAGTTCGGGAATTTCGAAATTTGTAATAGATTTTGCAATAATTTCCAATGTAAGTATTTGAATTTCGACATTTTCTTCTAGTAGAAGTTTATAAAAATCGATCAAACAAAAAGTATTAGTGTTTAATAATACTTCTACTCTGGCAATAATAATTTTCAAATAAATACACTTGAAGTTTCCGTGGACGTGATTTAAATTCGAAACAAGACCGTGTAAATAGTCGTCGGCAATAGCGGGGTAATGTGCAACAACCCCTTGTAAACAATATATAAATTTATCGTTGTCGGTCTTTAGTTTTGAAAGTAGGGTGTGCAGGTAATTTTTGAATTTATCTAAAAGTTGTACGTAATTCGCATTGTTACTCATATAATTCAAGGCCATTCCTATTACTTCTGCACATGGTTGGTAAACAGAACGATGTGCGCTTTTTAAAGCTTTACTTAACGTCATTAAAAATGTTTTCGCTTCAGCTTCGGGCCACGGAACCATACCGTTAGCTAAAACTATTGCCGTCAAATTTATGCCCACGTCTAAATTTTGCGATGTTCCGTTTAATTGAAGTTTCAATAAAAGTAAATCGCACGGAATTTGTAAGCACGATTTCCAAGTTTCAATTACTAATTTAATTTGTTCTAAATTATACTTAAAAATGATGCGGCGATCGTGATCGGTGTTATCCATTAAAAACTGCAGTAGTTTAGATGCAAGAACATTATCTTCTGTAGGAACAGCAACAGTTGCCCACGACGTAAGCATTACTACCTACAATTAAATGTTTTTCAGTTGAATATGTATAAATTTTAGAAAGTTCGTAATATTTGTGTACTTACAAGATCGGTAATGAAAAAGTTAATTTTGTTTCCAAGGCAACCATCCACTATAACTTTAATAATTGGAGCAAAAAACCATTTTGCGTAAACCTTAAAGATGTGTTGGACATTATGAATGACCTTTGCCAAAAAGATTTTCACATTAGGATGTGTAGTTTCGGTCATCATTACATTTCGAATTGATTTTAACCAATGTGGAATCGCAATTTCTTCACTTTCAACTGGCAATGGAGTAATATTGTTATCGATTAAATGTTGTATTAATCCACAAATGGTCGACATGCATTCGTGTTCATTAATTTGAACGTTTTCTAATATAATTTTAAACTCGGATGTCGTTTCAATAATGTCTCTACGTTCTTTCGTGTCATTTCGTACCGAAGTATAAGTAAAATCGAAACGAGTAACATCTTCGCCTAATGTACTTTTAAATAAATGTTGGGAATCCACGTAATTAATTGTATGAGCATTTGAATCTGTTTGTTTTTTCCAAGTAAGCAAATCTCTACGAATATTAACAATTTCTTTTTTCATAGAAGGTAATTTTTCAAAATCAGTTTCGAAAGTATATTTCTTATCAGTATCCACTATATTATGCCAAAGAACATCTTTCTTGTTGTCTTCTCGATTAAACAATTTATCATAAAAGTTTATGCTTTTTTGTGTATTGCTTATTATCGATGCCAAAGCGTTATATGCACGGCATTGGTATAAACGAAATACTTCTTTTTCTTTACCAACCACATTATATTTCTCTTTGCACACTTGTGAAGCATTTTGAAATAAACATTTCAGCAATTTCTTTTCGGACGGTGCGTCGTCCGGAAATGCCTTTTTAGAAATTGGGCAAGAATCAGTTTGAAAATTTTCTATCTGAATTCTGGAAAATAACAATTCGACGAATAAGTACGAAATCGTCTTATTAGTAATTTGAATTGTATTAAAACTCGCCGGAGTTTTCTCATTTAAAATCGACACAATTGCAGTTATAACATTAACATAGAATCCTTCGAAAGCATTATAACAACAGTTCTGCAACAGAGGCGGAATCCAGCTTTGCGCGACAACATAGTTCGGTACAGTATTAAAGCACAATCCGTACATAAGTTCTAACGTATTTATTTGATGCGCAACGGGACTCTGTTTGATAAATATTTTTAAAGCATAATTTAAATCTTCGGTTTTGATAAGGTAAGGCATGTTTGCATGAATTTTAGCAGCATAATTCAGTAGTATGTTGGATTTAGATTTTTTTGTGGCATTCAATAATTTCTTAAAAATTGTTTGTTGTAAAATGTTCATGCTGTTAGATTCATATTGTTTTTTAAAATACGTTTCTTTTAAATCCTCTAAGACAATACTAAAAAAATGTTGCCATTAATAATTTATAAATAATTAAAAAAAAGCAAACTTACCTTAAATCTTCGTCGTATGTATCGAAATGACCAATAACACATGGAAGTGTAGTAAGAACTTCCGATTTAAAACTAAGACTTTCTTCGTCTGTCCAATCGTGTCCTTTATATTGTAATAGGTTGATTACCCATTTAATTAAAGTAGGTTTATTTTTTGTAAGATGATAAAGCGCTTCAAGCGATATACTTTCCATTTTGCAAATAAAACGAAGACCATCTAATATTTTTGTATGATCGTTATCAAATTGAATTTGTAGTGCATCCCACATCTCGATACAACTACTTACTATTTTTCGTTTTACGTCTAGTTGAATGTCTTTCGAATTACTTCGAATATGTTTTAAAATATCATCCATAAACGGTACGATATAATTAAACGCATTTATTTGAAAAACTTGCTCGATAAATAACGAATAGTTATCCAAAATGTACTGTACTATAATAGATTTAAATGTTTCAAAAAAATACATGCCACGTACTACTATTTTTTTATTGTGCTCTTCGTCTTTGACGCAATCTTGATTGCACATATCTTTAATAAGTTCGTGTAACTCCCGATCGTCCTTTAAAGCAAATTGCAATTTTAATTCGCAGAATCGATGCGCACTTTTACGAAGATTTTTAATCGTTTTGTTGCCATCATCGTTATTTATTAATTTGTCGAATATGCCTTTAACGGTTCCAATAGTATATTTTTCAAAAGATAACTTTTCTGCCAGTGAACTTTGTTGCAGTAACAGCATGCCTTGAAGTAACTGTATCTGTTTCATCGAAACATTTGCTTCTAAATCGACATGGCTTATTAACCTGTCGTCGATATATGTAGAAATAAAATTGATTAACGAACATGTCACGTTCGCTTGCAAACGTTCGTTAATTTCATTCACCAAACGTATAACGGAATTCTGATCGTGCGAATTTATCACGTCGAATCCCAAAACGGACGAATCGAAAATACGATAACACAAAAGGTTCCACAGATCGGTTTCCCACAATGGTTGTAACGTCGGTGTAATATATGTGAGGTTGGCATCGTTTCGAAGCGCAGTAATTAAAAATTCCACAGTTTTATTAACAATATTCGATTTTAAATTGTTAAAATATTCCTTATCGCTTTCTGTTAAAATTAAAGTATTACTTTTCGGTATTAATTCGACAACTTCTTGAAAAGTATAGAGTTGTACACGTTCAAGAAAAAATTGCAACGAGACAAACAATTTCGTGTTTTTAGATCTATATCGACTCGGAACCAACTTATTAGTAATTACAAAAATGTAACCGTCCAAAGCGCACAATAAACCTTGCAACCATTTAAATAAAGCACCCGTGCTGTCCTCAAATGATAAATTTTCGAAAGTAGGATTTTTGATAAGTTCGTGCTCGTATACTGCAGAAATCCATTCAGGATCTGTACTAATGTACGTTGTATTGAATATTTGTAAATCGTCGTTACAGTTTTCTACTAGAGGTGCAATTTTGCAAAACATAGACATGCACGTTTGTCTGCAGTATAAATTATACGAACCACTTTGTTTCAACAACCATACGGCTACATCTTTCAATAAATTGCCTTCAAAATTGGGAGGTTTTCTTCTTATATTACAATTTTCATTAAAAAGTTTGTATTTTTCTACGAAACCTCTCTGTATGTGATTTAATGCTTGTAGAATTTGTTGAACGCAGTTATTATCATCAACATTATCCAATTGCATTAAAGACAAGTTAATAATAAATACGTATAGTAATTCCAGCCAAAACATATTAAACATATTGGTTTCTTCTCTTAATATAACATAAATGTTATTGAATATCAATGCCCCGCCTAATCTCTTAAATGGATCAGGATGAACACTAAATGACTGAATGGTTCTAATCCACAGTTTAATATTAATAGGATTTCTTAATAAATCATCTTGATCTGCTTGTTTAATGGTCCAAGTTACAAATTCTTTTATGCACTTTCCAGAAAAGTCTCTTAAAGAGGAGTCGGTAGAGTTGGAAATAAAATCCTATCAAAAAAATCAGTTTCAAGAATAAATGCCATTATAAGAAATACTTGCAGATACTTACAGTTAAAGTTTCTATTACGATTTGCGTATGAGAACTGTACATTTGACGAGGATGAGAGTAATAATGCATTAATTGTAATGATAAAGGCGAATATAATTGTTGAACAACTTCATCCATATCACAGCCTAAACTTAATATCGAGGGCACAATAACTTTCATTAAATAATCTAGATCTTTTAGTTTCGATGCTTCTAATGGATGACCTTGAAAAAACAACATAAAATGACATCCTTTAAAAAAGTCGACAGCTTACATATTCCTAACGTAAGCATAGTAATGGCGTGCAGTAATTCACAGGCAGCAGTTCGCACCTTTCGGTCGCTAGAGTACAATGCCAGTTCTGCAATTCTTGGTACAAATTTGTCTAAATATAAATTTAATTTCTTATCGTACGGCAACGAGATCTTTAAGTAAGATGTTTTATTCCAAACGATCGATTTAACATTATCTCCCGAATTAACAAAAGCCAAACATAAATTGTTATTTAATTGACCGATAAATGTTAATATTTTGATTTGTAGATTGAATAATTCTGGTTCGGTTTGATGCAATATCTTTAGTTTATTTATAGCTTTTTTAGTTTTATTACTTTTAGTCGAGACATTCGTTATGAGCGTTCCTCCGAGAGATCTGCTTCGTAAATATGAATCTAAAGTTGGCAATATTTGTTTTAAAAAAGGCTCCATCTCATTAATGGGTATATGTTTCACCCATTTATTTAAGGTATCGATTCCCAGTTCTGCCAGTTTTAAATAACTACGTCCCACATTAAATAGTGCTATAAATGCCGACGCAGCAAAGGATAATAGATTTTTGATTATGCAAATTGGCGAAGACGCGATTAGTTGTAAACAAGAAACTTGTAAATCATTTTTATATTGTTTCATTTTCCATAAAATTTCTTTTAAAAACTTTAATACGAGATGATAACAAGCATTTAAGTCGTCTTTATAGATCAACTTTGATCGATCGAAATAATTTAAATCTTCGCATTTCTTTAAACATGTTGCTAGAAGCTTGTAAAAACCACTAACTAATGGACATTTCATAGATTTGATTATCATTTTGTTTATATATTGTATTATCCATGGCTTAAAAATTCCATTATCCATAGTTTTTAAAACTTCTTGATAAAAATCAACTACATTGACAAATATAATAAAGTCGTTAACATTATGTGCTTCGTATGCAAATTTGGGATCCGTAACGGGATTCTCGCTGTCTATTAATTTTGTATTTAGGTTTAACTTGTTTATAAGTAAAAATAGTGTTTTTAAGAGTTCGTCGGAAAACATTTTCATGATATTTCTTTTTACTTTTGTTGTAATTTCATATTTTTCATGTCTAGTAGAATTTAGTGCAGCTAAACAACCATTCCAAAGCGGAAGATAATTTTTATATGTTACAATTTGTTGATCAGAATCTTTGTATAATTCTGCCTCTAAAGCGATTCTGTGTGAACAAGTCCATAGGACACCTTGATAAATAACGTCTTCCAGAAAAATTTCCAAATATTTCTCGTTACATCGTAATAATTGATTAGACGCAATTATAACGGAATCGATAACCAAATAATGTTGTGTCGGTATCAATTTTGGAAATATTTTTATCATAAATATAAAAATTCTTTGTAAACCAATAATGTGATTAATGTCTAATTGTGGAAGATTACTTATAATACGTGAAAGAGTTTGTATGTAATTGGGTAGAAATGGTATTTGATCCTCATTATCTTCGTAGTTTAATAAATATTTTTTCTCTAATATTTGTGAAATTAATATAAAGTAATTTTTAATTTCCTGCGGCGTCGTATGTAATTTAAATCCTCGAGCCAGCATTCCCAAACCATGAATTGAAACATGTATTTCGTAATTATTCGAAGAACTGCCCATAATTGCTTTAATGCAATATTCCATCAAATACTGAATAAATATTATGTATTAATAATATAAAAATATTAACACTTTTAACTTACTTTAAATAATTCGTTATCCTTTTTTTCACAGCGAGTGCTTAATACATTAGCCATTTCACTATAAAACGCGTTAAATACATTACAGGCCATTTTTTTATCTTCGACACCTAAATATAACCACCTCGATAAAGTAACATGCCACCATTTTGCATCAAGATATAATACGTTTGAAAATAAAACAATATGCTTTGAAAACAACGATAGGGATTCTGAAACAAATGAAAGTTCGTCATTTATTTTAATTCTAAACGATCAAATACTAAATATTTTTCAGTTAATATTTAAAGTAGCGTTTTGATATGTTTTTTTTTTAAATTTATCGATTCTATACCGTCTATTGCAATTTTTGTGGTTTATCTACATAAACTTGTTTTGTTACGGTTTCATAATTTTATATAAATAGATGCTAACCGAGATAAATAATCGATATATTCCAACTAATTGTAAATATAGTCATCAAATAAAACTGAAAACATGTTGTAACTATTATAAATTAAATACACAATCGGCGAGTGAAAAAACTCAAACTCAATTATAACGAGATCCTGAATATTACAAGCATTTTACCTGCACACAATTTTTAGTCCCGGTCACGAGTACCGAGCAAACTGTAACTGAGCGGACGAGCAAAAAATGGCGGTCCTGACAAACGCATTATTTATCGAATTTGACTGTACATAGTATGCACTATTTTTTCACTCGCCGATTCAATTGATTGACTATTTCAGCGTTCGTTATGTTACGAATGTGTTATTAACAGTTAAAAATAATAAGTAAACTTATTTTATCTAATTGCAAGACTTTTAGTTTGCAGCTCGGACAAGTTGTGAAAGTATTTAAAATGTTTTACCTACTAAAGATTATTTTAATTTTAGTACGAGATCATTTAATTATGGTACCTCTGTAAACAACTTTTCTAGAAGCATCTCCTGGATCAGCTAACAGTTTAAGACACTGATATAAGTTACTACTTATTGTTTTATCGCTAGTCGGAGTAATTGGAAAGTTCTCGAGGACGTTTGAGAGTGCCATTATAATACCGGTTATAAGCGAATATGCCGGACTTTTTCCATGAAGTTCTTTATGCAACATGTTTATCAAGCATTGTCTTAATTCATAAGGATCTTCAACAGCGGATGGAAATTTCTTGGCTATCGCTCCAATAGTTATCAATAGTTTTTCTTGAACTAAAATATTTGTATATTAATAAATCTGTTAATGTTCATACATTACAAATAAACATTAAGCCTTACAATGTATCATTTCCTTTATATTTAACACAGCATAAACATGTGATCACCATTGAAACGTATAAAATTTTCGATTGTGATTGGTTGTTACTTTTTTAAGGGGCCTTTAAAAATAACGAAACTGATACATCATAGGACTGGATATTTAAAATTTAACAAGATAAAGTCATCAATAAAAGATTATTACGTTTCTCACAGCGGTGTCGCCCTCGTACGTTGTATTTTTACAGTACTGTAGTCTTTCTTTGCTGCGTAATATGTGTGCAGGTAAATCATCGATGGAATTTCCAAATTTTATATTAAATTACAAATATACAATCTAGTCATCTTTATATTGATAACGTGTATCGGAATAAAATTTGAACGACCTATACATACCCAATTGTGAACTGTTACATTTGTGGAAAAGACATTTTTTGTACAATAAATTATATATTTCCATCATGTCTGCATCTGAACTGCGTAAATCTCCCTTTTGAATAATTAATGCAATCAGGTCTAAGGATTTTTGCTTCTCAACGCTGCTGTTAAGAGAAGAACGGACAATGAGCGAGGAAGTTTTTATAATTTCCATTAAATATTTGGTAAGTTTGCCAGGGCAATTATTGACAAGTGTATAAAGTAGATCGAAAGATTTCAAAACCGCATTTTTATATGCAGAATTAGAAATAACAGTTTTTAAAAATGTTAATAAACTCGCCTTTTCATTGAAAATGTTCAGGATATAAGCATCTGAAATAGTATTTGAAAAATATATAATTGTAAAAGTTATTATGATTAGAAACTGCATTTACCAATTGTAAAAGTTGGAAGTTCACTTATAGTTAATTTCTGATTAATCTCGGTAATAAAACTTTCTGCTTCGTTCGGTTGTTTCTCATTTATAAAACTATTTAATGTATTTCCAAAACTATGCAATTGATCCTCCATAGTTAATTTGCGCTTAAAATTATTCGAATCTAAATTGAAAAACAAATTAAAATTAGGTTATGTACAATTTTAAAAAATTGTATGCATTTTTCATCAAATTTACTCGATACGTTTTATAAATAACGTGGTTTCTGTGAATAATAGTTTGTGCACTGTTACAAAAACATAAAAGATATATAAAACACTTATAAACAAACATAGATAACACAAATTATTTACGTTTTTTATGAAGTAGTTTGATTGTTGGTAGATCCACTGAACTATACTGGAAAATATGTTTGTACACTGTTGTCAAATGTGTAAAAATCGTAATCTTAATTTCCATTCATGATCGTTTGCCTTGCATTCAACGAATCCTTGAAATTTCAAGAATTAAGGACTATTTTATCCTAAGCCGACCGGATAGATTTTTGAATTATTTTACTTACATTACTTATTACATATTTTAAAATTACTTTGTCCATTTGACGCTACTTGTATAACTAGTTACTTTGTGGTAGTTTAAAGATACTTTTATGGTAGTTTTTACGTACAATAGTTTATTTATGTGTGTTTATAGGTTAGAAAAATGTTTAAAAAAGTCAGCAAGGTGTTCGACAACAATTTAAAAAGATATATTTACTTAACATTACCCAATTTCACAAATATTCCTACATTTCCAACGTTAGATATCGATTATTTGTGTAAACAATCCAATGTCGAAGAAATAACAAATAACATTGCCGCTAGGAAAGGTATAGGAAATATTAACCTAGTCCTAGATCTTAAAAGTAAGTTAGATTCTGTTAATCCTTTGGACGAAAATTATAATAAAATTCGATGGGATTTTTACAATGAACTATGCAAAATACCTAACAAAACACACCCCGCAATCGTCAAACTTAAAGACGAAGCAAACGTCATTTCGTACATCGGTAAGAAAAGGGAATTTACATATAAACCATTGGAATTTTATGAAATTACCAAGAGACTAAATTTGCTTCGAACCGATCAATTGGGAAATGTTAGTGGAAATAGAAGTTATTTTTTGCTCGGTGAAATGGCCGAATTAGAACACGCTTTAATTAAATATACTATTAGCAATTTGCGGAAAAGGCATTTTCAACTTATTTCTGTTCCTGATATTCTTCATCGAAGTATAATCGAGGGATGCGGATTAAATACTCGAGGAGAGCGAGCTCAGGTTTGGTAAACGTTCGAATAAAATAAATATTAAATTATTTAAGCAAATTTCACAGGTGTATACGTTAGATCCAAAAATGCACGAACAAGATTTGTGTTTGTCTGGAACATCAGAAATGGCCTTGGCAGGTCTGTTTATAAACAAAACGTTATCCGAAAAGGACTTACCGATGAAATTAGCAGCCGTTAGTCGATGTTACAGAGCTGAAATTTCAAGTACTTTAGAAGAAAGGGGTATTTATAGGTAAATAATCTATTAAATTGTTTTAATTACAATGTAATTTATTTATACCTCGTTCATAATATAAACGATGATAATGATAATTGCTTTCAGAGTGCATCAGTTTACAAAAGTGGAAATGTTTGGTTTATCGACACCGCATATGTCAGATGAAATGTTGGAAGAATTTAGAAAAATTGAAGAAGATAGTTTTAGTAATTTGGGTCTACATCTGAGAACGTTAGACATGCCACCTCACGAATTAGGTGCACCAGCTTACAGAAAATATGATATAGAAGCTTGGTTACCAGGAAGAAATGTGTTTGGAGAAATATCTAGTTGTAGTAATTGTACGGATTATCAGTCGAGAAGACTAGATATCAAATATAAAACAAAGGACGATATAAAGTATGTTCACACATTAAACGGAACCGCATGCGCTATTCCTCGAATGTTAATTGCAGTTATTGAAACTTACCAAAATAACAAGGGATTTATAAGTATACCTGAAATTTTACAAAAATATATCGGCAATAAAAATAAAATTGAAAGGCAAAAGACAGTACCTGAATTGAAATTAATTAAACATAAAAAATAACAATATTTTATTTATAATTTAATTACTACTTAGCATCTTAATGTAACGGAAAACATGATCAATATGAAGAACTGAAAATTGTATATATTGTGTTTATTATATAGTATGACATTTCTAAAATATCAAGCAAGTATTTTAAAACTAAATTCTAAAATCACATGTTTATACATTGATTTGTATTGTATGATTTAAAACATTTTTTTAAACGGTATTTTTTTCACATATTTGATTATCATCCTCACGTAAACGTGAAATTTTTATGTTAACAATTTTGAGGTACACCTATATATTTAAAATACAAATGTTATTTTACAATTCTTAAATAATTAATGGGAAAATAGTACAATTTTTATTATGTTTATGTACAATTATTTACAAATCTTAATTTACACATAACTACCTACTCGCATTATCAAGAAATTATTTCCCTTTTAACGAACTGTTGTCAAATAAGCATTAGCATATATTTTTATAATTTAATATAACATAAAATTTTAATAACAACACATTTATCGAGTAGGTGTACCTATATTAAAAGAAATAATTTCTTGTAAATGTTTTGTGTGAGAAGTAATACCAGTCTACCTTTAATTTTCAGTGTAGTTTCTCAATCTTTTTGGTAATATAATAAATTAAAAATAATAGTTTTATACCAAAGTTTATGCAATATTTGATTTATTTAAAAATCAATCAAATTTATCGTTTAATTAGAATTAATTTTTTTTAATCTATAACTTACAATTAATGAAGTTTCGTTATAAAATTAGAGAATCTAGCATACTGAAAATTGCAAACTAGTATGACTAAAATACGTTGGCTAATAATATTAAAATTCGAGTCTCACTATTAAAATATTTTACGATATAACGGAGAGGTTTTATTCGTAAATAATATTTAAATTTTACAATTAGGTTAAATAAATTAATATTTTGTTTATTAATAAAATGTGATCTGAATAAAATTTGGATGGTCCATAGGGTTCTATTCATCGACAAAGCAGTTACTAAATTATTTATCTCTTTAAAAATTATTGTTGTAACGGCTGTTTTTATAGAAATAAATGTGGTTTAAGTAATGATCTTTAATTTCTGTAATAAAACGTGAGAATCGAATTAAAAATTTCAGTAGTTATGTCATCTTATATAAAGTTATAAAGTTTACAAAAATTGAGCTGTGCTTTGGGAGTTTAACATTCAGTACATAAATATTAATCATTATATATTACTACTCGTACGGAGCAAATTTAAAATGCTTGCAGTAAATGAGCATTGTCTTTAAATATCTTATTAAATAAAGTTAATTAGTTCCATAACAGTTTCTACTACTTAAATAATTACTTAAATATGAAAATATCCACCAATGAATATTAAGTGATTATAAAACTTAATATGGCAAAAAAATCGATTTTTCACTCGAGTCTTGTCACGAATAACACTATGAAATGAAAAATATTACCTATTGACTAGAATATTCTGGTTTACTGATCACACTTTCATGCATACAGCCGTTTCTTATCGATTAAGTAAGTAATTGCCCACAATAAATATTTAAATAATAATATTAGTTGGACGGAAGTAAAGAAAACAAAATTAAAGAGAATTAGGTATTTAAGATTAAGGTATAATGGCAGTCATAAATAAGTCTTGTACTCTAAAAACGGCTGGCAAGTTATATTCAAAATTAGATTATAGCCTAGTAATAATTTGGCTTTTAAAAGTTTGTGTCATAATCGGATCTTCGACGACCATAACCACTGTGACTACTACCTGGATGATTTCCATAATATGTATTATAATAGTAACCATTCCATTCTGATCTCCAACTATCGTATATGTTTGGCATACTATTATCATGAAGAGAACCCGCCGATCTCTAAAAGTTCAAATTAAAAATATAAGTAGGTGTGTATGTACGAACATAAATGATTAGTTAAAAACAGAGAAAGATAGAAACATATTTGATTTAGTATAGAATAATCTTTTACATATGCATACCTTCTTAGGTAGTTTTGTTTCATACGGTTTATCATTCCAAACATCTTCCATGTTATATAAATCGTCGGCGCCATAATTATCGATGCCGCCCATATGATTTTTGTTTAACTCGTTCAACATATCTTCAGTTAAAGTAGACGGTTGCTTCTTTTTCGCATTTTTTTGTTTATTGACAAGCTACAACAAATCAATTTTTCGAATATCAATCCAATTTTACATACCTAATGAAAATAAAGATGTAGGATATCTATTTATTCTGTAAAATATAGTAAAACCTCGTTATATCGCTATTTAAGGATCCTAGTAAAAAATGCACTATAAGCATTACAGCTTAATACTATTAAGCGCGCCGTGTACTAAAGAGGGGCTTATTTTGAATTAGGGAATTAGCAAAGGGCTTTGACGTCTATTGTGGTTAGTGTAGGGTATAAAATACACTTCTAACATTTCATGCTTGTATCACAAAGTGCAAGGTTTATATGCACTCAGAATTTTAAAATCAAGAGTCCTAAACTAACGCTGCACCTGTTACTCCTTAAGTGCGATTTTATGGAAAGTGGGCAAGAGTACCTTTTTTATTCTAAAATGCTAGGGGAATTCAGAAATGAAGTTAAATTTTTTTTTAAATTTAATCTCCAGAAGAAAAATGTGATTGGAGAGATCGTTATAGATGGGATGGCGCTATAAACGGGAGCGTTATGTAAAGAAATTTTACTATATGATATATTGTAGTAGCGCTTCTTATTTTTCTTTTGGGAAAAATGTTACGCGGAGAGAGTGAGTGCGGACTACATAACGGATTTTGGTGGTTGGAAAGATCTGGATGGTGTTGTAATTTTGGACGGTCCAAAGTACGCGAGAGGCAAAAGGGGCGAAGCACCTGGAGATAGTGCTCATCCACTTCTCCATAATAATAATAAAAAAAAATTTCATTTCGAAACATACAGAGAATTGAAGCAAATCTTATCGGTGATTAGAAAACGCTTTCGAGCGACACCAATATTACAAAGTACCTACTACAAATTTCTTGTGAAATTTGAATATTGTCATTGGGTTATAAAATTAATAATTTAATAGGTAATTCAACGGTTGATTATAAATAGGATTTTAGAATAATACTTACCACAGTGACTCCAAATATTATCACGAATAATAGCGAAGCTAAACCGATAACGATAATGGCAATCGCCCATTGAGGAAGAAGAACATTATCTTCTGCATAACCAACAGTTGGTGACGTTTGTTTCGGTAATACTGAAATAAATTTCCGTTTATGTAATTATGTAATTCAATAAACAAGTAGTTTATACCAATAAAATCTGTAAAACTGGGATCCACCATGAAATTTCCTAAAGCAAGTTTTCCATCTGTTTTTTGTTCGTCGCCCAAATCTGTTGCCTTTGGTTCTCTATTCGTCGCACTCTTTCCAAATGCATCTTGCAGTGCATCATGAAATAAGACTTTTAGCTCTTTCGTGTCTATTTGTTTACTTATATTGTTTAATTCCACTAGATAATCTACAAGGACGCTTCCCTCGCTAAAAATGTAGAAAAAAAAACTAAATTTGACTAAATATTGTTATTGTTCAAATATATACCTGAAGCCGTCTATTCTAATTTTCTTATACCATTTATTTAACGTGCCCGACTTACTAAATACATCTTCCAACTAAAAACGATCGGCAACGGATTATTTAATAAAATATGAATGCTCAAGTCCATACCTGGTACTGTACTTCGTTAGCTAAAATTTGCCATTCCTTTGTATTTCGATCGAGAAGTTCGGGAACCCATTTTGCACCTCCCACTAATTTAATCGTTCCGGCCAGGTCGCAGTCTTCGATGCAAAGTCCAGGAGTTGTTGGTTTGGGCGTTGTGGTGGTCGTCGTGGTCGTCGTTGTAGTAGTAGTTGTGCTGGTAGAACTAGTGGTACTAGAGGTTCCGGCAGCCGCGCGAGCCGCTTCGAGCAATTTCTCGATAGAAATTGGAGTAGTCGATGGTGTAGGCCAACCCGTAAATTCCGTGGTGGCTCTATTTTGATACATAATAAGTATTTTTTAAATTTCGATTCTTACAATTTATTGCTTTGTTTCGCTTACCTCGACGGCCAACCTTTGTGTATTGTAGGTCCGGTAACCTTAGTACCCTTGTGCGATGGTGGAGTATCATCGGGATTGTTTTGGTCTTTAGCTCTTGCAGTCGTCGTTTTTTGATTTTTACGTACACCGCCCGGTCTACTCGGAAATACAAGTTTGTAGCCTGCCGAACTTTGAGTGGTACTGCTAACCGAAGCGGTGGCCGATGTTTCGTGGGTTGTCGTTATTGTCGAGGCAGTTGTTGCGGTGGTCGTTTCGGATTTTGATGGGGCGAATCGCGATTTAAATCCGGGCGGTAGAAAAGCGGAAATATCGTCTTGTTTTATGCTTTCGAATACATTTTTGGTGGGCTTCGGTTTCGATGTCGTTTCTGATTCTTTTGGTGATTTATAACCTGGCGGTAATAGCGCACCGACGTTATCTGTATGCGTTTTGGTCAGGGTCGATTCGAAAGATTTCGGCTTCGCCGTAGAAAGTTTGTAACCGGGAGGTAGTAAAGCGCCCACGTCGTCTTGTTTAGAATTTTTCAAAAGGCCGTCGTTGCCTTTTGGTTTTGAAGTTGTCCTCGGTAGTTTGTACCCGGTCGGTAAAAATGAAGATACATCGTCCACTTTGCTTTTTTTAAGCATATCTGAAATGGCGTTGGATTTGTTTTTATTTTGATTATTAATCGGCGATTTATAACCAGGCGGAAGTGAAGCCGATGAATCGCTTTGTTTTATTTTTTTGAAATTATCCGAGTTGTTATTAAACGTTTTATTGTCTGCGTGAGTTTTGTAGCCAGGTGGCAAAAATGCCGATATATCGTCTTGTTTGGTTTTTTTGAAAAGCGTCGACGAAATGTCTGGTTTTATTTTTTCTTGTTTCAGTTGATAACCCGGAGGTAGTAATGCGGATACATCGTCTTGATTGGCCTTTTCAAAAAGACTCGAAAATGTATTTGATATATTATTTTTCGACGACGTTTTGTATTCAGACGGAAGAGATCCCGTAACGTTATCTTGGGTGACATTTTTAAACGTCTTATCCGATTCCAATGGTTTATTTATCGGCGTCGTTTTATGTTCCGAATGAGCTAAATTTGAAACGTTATCTTTCTTCGCGTCAAGTTTTACGTTTTTATTAATTTCGGCAGGAGCCTTATAACCGGGCGGTACCAATACGGCCGTTTCTTGAAATTTAATTTTATTTAATAAACCCTCTGAAGATTTTTCTGACGAGTTCGACGCTCTCGTTTGATTTATATCTTGCACGAGAACTTTGCTTTTATTTGATATACCGGAAGACCTGCCGGTGGTACCGTTTTTGTTCTTTACGTTAGGAATCAGTAGTCGTATCGGTTGGTCATTTTGAAGTCTATCTATGTCGATCGGTGAATTCATTTTACGAGTTGGATGCCTCGGCTTGAATCCCGTTCGATTTCTTGTGGTCGTCGGTTGTGTGTGTGGTGAAAATTTTCGTATTATCACAGGAAGCGACGTAGTCGAATGCGATCGAATTGTGGGAACAGTTGAGTTTATATGAACGTTTGCCGGTGAATCGAACATTGTCGTTTCGTCTCCTTTTTCTAGGGCGCCTTCTGTTATTACAGCGATCTTATTAACTCCGTTATTAAATCCTCTTGTTAATAATCCACTCGATAAATCCGATTGAACTCTGTCCAGTTTATCTATTAAGCTTTCTGTTGATGTATTTTGCTTATCGTTCGTCGTCGTAGTAGTAAAATCTTCTTCGTACATAATAGTTGTAGTCGCTTGAAAATTATCTTCTAATAAACCATTTAAGTTCGATTGTACTTTATCTAACGCGTCGATGAGAGAGGTATCTGTAGATGTTCTTATTTTATTTTCAGACAGCGAACTTGTTAACGGTAATACGTCTTCGTTACTGAGTCCTGTTTCTTTATTAACGTGCGTTGGTTCGTTAAGGAGTTTCGTGCGTTCATGTTGTTCAACTACAGGGAACGGCAAATATCTGGCACCAGAAACGCTTCTGCTCGTTTGTACCGACGCCACTACCACCCAACCTTCTGTTGAATTATCATCGTCCAAGGATCGATTTGAAAATATCATTTGTTCCATTAAACGTTTATTTATAGTAGGAGGAGTGGGAACGAGCATCGGTCGAGTCACCTTCGGATTTTGAGTTATTGTCCCTATGATAGTATTATTTATTACACTTTTCGTCGTCACAACGGATATTACTGCATTCGAAATTTGATTCGAATTTTCATCTTTATTTGTATATTCGGTCGAAGAAGTATTGTCTTCGGTAAATGCGGCATCAGTTGTTGTAGGCTGTTGCGTAGTAGTATCTATAAATGAACCGTCGACGAATTCTTGGAAATTATCATCTATCGAAGAAGGTTTCATCGTCGGTACGTCGTAATTCGAATCGTTATGTGTTGTAATTTTGCTTTGGTTAGACTCTAATTGAATTGCAGATCCTATATTTTCTGTAACGTTATGTTTCTTTTCTTTTTCCGTGAAAGTTTCGTTTTCGACGGTATTAATTTCGGTACCTTCTGTAGTTTCTTCGTCCACGTTAACGGTACTACTATCGTCCTCGTACGGTTCCGTATTATCGTAATCGTAATCTTCTTCCAAGTCATCGTCCACCGTTGAAGTATAATCTATACCGTCGTCGGTAACGGCAGTACCGGAAGAATTATTATTTGGTTCGTATAAATGATCGGGAGGAACGGTCACGGACTGTATAACTTCTACGTTATCCTTATTACTGGACGGTTCCAACTTGTCGAGCGGCTCTTCGAGCAAAGAATCTAAATTAAACGTATTCTCGACGGTTCTCGATTGTTGGGTCGTGGCGATGTTGGGCGCATTCGAAGTAACCTCGGTCTTGTGCAGTCTTGGCGATAAAGGGCTAAAGTTGTTTCTTCTTTTTAAGGTCGTAATCGGAATGGCGACTGTTGTCGGTTTGGGACTGAAATTGTTTTTCTTAGTCGTTATAAATACATCTCCGTTATTATTAACGAAATAATCGTTGATTTTCGGTCGTTCTTTCAAATTTTTTCCCGTTTCTGGAGCGAAAATTCTCGTACGATGGTTGAGGAAGTTCCCTCTCGAAGCACTTCCTAGTTGTATGGTATTTCCGGTCGAAAACGGTTTTTCTGTGTAGTCTAAATGTTGATCGACTACTTGTGGCGGTTTAAAAAATTTATTCGAGGCGATATCGCCGTTAGATTTAACTATGTTATTTTTATTGTGCGCATGCGAGAGTGGAAAATTAAACGACGGTTGAAAACCGGAAATATCTCTATGTCGAAATTCTATGGGAAGATCTGCCGGACTTTGTATAGTAATTTGACCTAGAAACGTTTCCGTTTGAGACGGATCGTGATTATGAGATGTTTTTGAGAAAAGATGCGAATAACTTGGACGGTGCGTGGATGGTACAGTTTGTTGGGTGTACCTTGTGGTCGGGATCGTTTGAAGAACCGGCGCCGAGAATGGTTGCGGTATATTTTGATTATTGGGTTGCAACTGATACTTATATGTTTCTTCCGCGTTTTCGAGAAGACCTAATTGGTATTGGGGAAGTGTCCTTTGAAGATGCGGCGGCAAATCCGACGTATCCAGATCGGCGTGCGGAATAAACGTACTTCTCCCTAAGTTTTCTAAAGGGGACTGTGCGGATTTTCTGTACGGATCAATTTCTTTTTCGTTATCGAAACCATCTTGTGTCGGTCGATAGTTGTTGTGGAATTGTTCTTGAGCGTCGGCGAAAAAGTAATTTTCTTCTGCAACAAAAAAAAAAAACGAAAATTACACCTGCTGGAAAAGATACACCTACGGATCCGTCGATTGTCTTTCATATAAGAAAGTTATCTTTTAAGGAAATACGAAATGCATCGTTGAGCTCGAAAGTAGTACGTACCTACACCGAAATCGTTTCATTTGTATTCATTAGTATGCCGTACGAAGTTCTCTTATAAGTAAATGAGTTCCACGTGAATGGGACTTCCGATTCGACACGTAATTGAAGTAGATTTTCGGAAATATTATACGTACGTTGATTTTGAATACCGTAGATAATTAATTATTTGCTATCACGTAGTTTGACTAGAAACATGTATTAGGTCGAAGTGCTTAAGTGGCGATACACTTAATTACACTTAACAATAAAATAATTTTCAACTATTTGTAGATACACGGTTTGTCATTTTAACGATTTTATTATATACGTGCAGTTTTCGAAGTGCTTATCTGATAATTTTATTTAATATTAAATGCTAAAACGTTAAACAAATTTTCATTAGATATATTAACGTTAAGAGGGCGACCGCTGCGTTTATTGTCAATAGATGGCAGCATCTACAAAAATTAAGCATTATTTTATGAATGGATAACTTTTGAAAAACGTTATTTATATTTATAATAACTAGAGCTTGACAATAAACTTTATTTGTTCCATTTCGACGTTCATATTTTAAAATTAGAGCATTTATAAAATAATTTAGGTACTCATATAGAAAAAGTTAAACATTACTCAAAATAAAATCCTTCTATTTTCAAACTTTAATTATAGCTTATCCAAACCTATATGATGTTCACGTCATCAATACAAGGTTACTAGATGATGACGTTTCACACAGTGCTGTCACCTCGTATTTTGACAGTTTTAATAAATTGTAGTCTTTCTTTGTACCATCTAATATGTGCGCAAGTAAATCATCTATAGAATATCTCACTTTTTAAACTTTAAACCGAATTACAAATAAACAATCTAGTAATTTTTTTTTGGTGACGTAAATTGCATGTAGGTTTGGATAAGTTATAGAAATAAATTTTTAAAAAGAGTTATGATCAATATGAAATTTTGTGATTCCCTAAATTAATGCATTGCATTTGTAAAAATTCAAACTAAAATCAAAATTTTAACGTTTTTCAAAAGTAATGCTTAATTTTTGTAGCTGCTGCCATCTATTGACAACAAACGCAGCGGTCGCCCCCTTAACAACATAAAACAAGTAGAATCGTATTAGTTTTTAATTAATTTTCTATACGGGCTTAATCGTTTGGACGAATCAATAATAACTGATTACTTTTGCGTAATGAGCACATACCTGGTAGTTGTTCATTATTTGATTTATACAATAACGAAAATGTAAATCGTCGAGCTTATAGTAAGAAGTTTCTTTTTTTGTTAAATGATAAACTTATATATTTTCTCTGCGTTTGTGTTCAATTTACTTTCGTTTGTAGTATTTGATTTCAAAAACATAAGATATAAAGGTAACATCTGGTGGTTTCTAATGAAAATCTTTATTCGACCTTCTGCCTTGTCAATAAATTTATGCTAGCTCAACGAGAGTTTTATTGTATTAGGCATACGGGAACTTTTCGAAATTGCCTTCTTTTAAAGATGCAAATTTAATTATCCGAAGTTCAATTTAGTATTGAGAGCGATGTAGGTAGCTTATAAGTTATTTAGACGCATAATGTCAAAGAATTAATCGCGCAATTTCGTCGAAACAATTGATCTGTTTTTTTTGATCGGTACCTATTTTTATTAATAAAAATTAACATTTAACGTTCTAATGTTAAACAACTTCACTACAAAAATTTATTATTGGGTAAAAACAAAAAAGCGAGAAAATCAATGGTACATAATCAAAATTCTGATAAGCCGTTTGAAAAGGAATCGATTATGTTAACACGAGGAAACTGGTCACCACCTGAATGTAGAACGAAAGGCAATATTCTGCAGTATAGATATTTCAACTACAAAAGGACAAATTGCTGGAGGGCAGACGTTAGAAATTTATCAAGAGAGATGTCCCTTAAGGATTCTCTTATGTGTGCTTTCAAGTTCTAAGTAAACTTTTAATAGTTTCTTGGCAACCAAATCTGCAAGTGATCATCAACTTTTAACTACTACTCTTTATCGTGGATTTAATGCTTATATTTTGCTTAATTGGCATTTTAAAACTATACATAATATTATAGTAGGTAGGAAAATAATTTGACGAAAAACCATATCTAGTTGTAAGAAAAAAGGTATAGGTGCCCCATATTATTAATATTGTTAGAGTTTATTATTAATGTTCTTTTTAACGTTTTTTCATTCGAATTTTATTAGATATTTGTTATCGGAGTTGAAATATTTAGGTATAGGTAAAAAGCTACTACGGCGAACAGAACTTTTCGCATTATTAAATTTATTAAGGAAATATTTTTGTAATCGTCTATTGTTTTAATTAATAAGTATAACTATAAAGATCGCACATTATTTCTTTTAAATTAAAATTATTTCTTTCGAAGGCACACTTTAATTGTTCTTTTTTATGGTTTATTGTACGTCATATAAGCGAGTGTTTTTTTGTTTGGGTGGTATTTACATTGAAAAGTTCGTAATTCTGAAGTAGTAGTAAACAATACTACCGTTACTTAAACCCTTATTTAATAAATTAAACAATATTCTTTATGCTGCTTACAATATTAATAAAAAAAACATTAATTAAATTTTGTTGTAAAGAAAAATTTAATATACCTATACCTATTATAAAAATGATGGTATTCAATTAACGTGGAATTTTATGTTTACTTTCACCTTCGTTCTGTTAAACAATTTAATGCAAAATCATAATTTACGAAGTAGTTTCAGATTGAAATTTATGTGGCATCGTTGAGGCTTAAAATTTTTAAAAGCAAAGATAGTGGGCAATTAATAACATTTTGTTTTTAAATCTTCATTTGAATTAACTATCTAAACTACTTTTTAAATCAAATAACTATTTTTTTCAGTCTCGCAACTATCCAAGATTCAATTTTTTTTAATCACTTTAAACGCATCAAATAAAATTTGTTATTATTAACGTGTAATTTTTAATAGTCCACGAATTGTACAGGGTGTTTACTAAATGTGCGGCAAAAATTCAAATTATAATTAAGTATCTATAATTATTTATAAAATAACCCAAAGAATCTTGAATTTTTGCTTGTAGGAGAAATAGAAAGGAGTGATTTATTTAGGAGGCGTTTTTTTTCTCTTGAATCTAACTTTGAACGAACTTTGCGTGAATAATATTTAAACAACTGAGGGTTCACCTTACCATCATTCTTAAGTAAACGTATAACAATAATGAGGTTACGGTCGATATTTACATTCTAAATGACATTTTACGTAGGTATTCAAGATTCCATCAAGAAATAATGTATAAACACCTTAATTAGACATAATTATAGACAGGAATTTTGCATTCCTGTTCTATTATTTTATGCCGATTTCGATGGTCAAATAAAAATTCTGTGTCACTATTCGAGTTATAACCAGAAAATTGATTTTTTTGATTATTTTAAAGAGGTTTTATATAACTTATTTCGTGTTCACGATTCGGAATATTTTATCAATGTTTTTAATCTATTTTGTACCGTAAAAGTAGTAGTTTTATTCGACGGGGTACCGTTTTCGAGTTGCCAATCATTGAGCGCCCTAAACAATTATTATTAGACTTTAAAATAGCTGTATCTAAACTATCTAGAAAATGTAGGTTCGCTCACTCCTCGGCCATATTTTATTTGTAACCAATACTATATAGAATCGAAAGTTAGCCTTGTTCGATTAAGAAAAGTTGTTAGGGATAGTGCACAAATGATGTATAATGCATTTTTAACAATTTCTTAACACCCACGCACCCCCTATAACGTTTCGTAACGCTACTCCGTCCACACACGTAACACTACTACGTAACGTACCCCCCATTAAAAATACCGCTTTTCAATACTAAAGATAAGTAAAATAGCAAGAATTATGTTGTGACCAATATAAACGGTTTGGTTCACAAAATTACCTACAGGTAGAGCTAATTCGGTTTAATCAAGTTAAATTGATATCATTTTTTTAAGAAAAGAGAACTGTTAAAAAAGTCTTCATTCGTTCTAATAATAGGATATTACGTAACCCAAGAGAAAACACTCTCTCACCTTTTGTGACATTCTGTCACATATCGACACAACTCATACACCACCTCTAACGTTATGTACGTAATTTCTGCGCGATCCCTTATCGCAAATATGCTATTACTACTGTTAGATGACAAACTTTCTCTCCGATGTGTGATAATTTGAAAGTACGCGCGGTGTTTCTTTACCTACAATTAAATACTGTACATGCAGAAACTGATGGCTTAATGTGGATATGTTACCCGTTGGAAACCCTTCTATAAAGTGAAAAGGGACAATTGCACGTTTTAGCTAGTGTATTGCTGAACGAAATTGCCGAACCGCGAGTAGGGGTAGCGTTAAAAGAACCGAGTGAAACTGCGTAATTTTTTCAGGTTTCGTTAAGTATTCTATATTTCACTTTTAATGAAAATGAACATTTTCAACCGTATAACAGCTATAATCTTGTACTTTAACTAGTTACATTTTAAAATTAGGAGTATTTAAATCAATTATAACGCCAGTTATGGCGGTTAGATTTAAAAATAAACCCTTGTAGTCGTTTATTCCGAATTAACAATAACATAAACATTCTAGAATAATAATAAGCACACGCATAATAAGCGATAACGTGCAGTCACTGATTTTCAAGTATTTTTTTTTAAACAATTGAACATCTTCATTATAGGTATAATTATAGAAAATAAATAATCTCTCTAACGACCTTTATTTCGAAAAATTATATTTAAAAACGTATCTAACGTCTACTCACATTTAATCCCTTCTTTAATAAGTGATATAATTCATGGAAAATTAACATGAAATTCCCAACTGATACAGAAAAGTTGCAATTGTTTTTGGCACGATTGAAAGAAACTATATATAATGTGGGATAAAGGAAGGAGAGTTTTCTTTAATCTAAGATTGTTGTGAATGGGATAAAGGGTGCGTTGGAAAAGAATTTCAATTTAAAATTTCCACCAAATTTATATTATAGTTCATAAAATTATTGGGAATATGAAATACGAGCCCAAGAAAGCCGCATTTGATTTTTTTATGTGCGCATAATTCGATACATTCGGAGAGATTGTCAAAATTCAAATTTAAGGTATAAAATCAATAATGTAATACTAAAAGATTGCGTACACTGCCATAGTTTATTTTCTAATTTAGAACCGTACTGCTCTAACATATTATAAGATCGCTGTTGATGCTTTCAGAGTGATACACTACCACATTATGCAAATCATGTTCACATTTACACCATACATCATCTATAATTTAATCGTGCTACTACTTTAAAATAAGATTGCTTTCAAGATTGTAACAATAGGTATATACAGGGTGGGCGTTTACCGTGTGGATAGAGGATTGCTCCTTAACTATTTAATATTTTTACGTAAAAGCGTCAATATCTCAAGAAGGGCTCGTCTTATGGCTGTCAAACCTATCATCATTTAGTATCTAAATTTCACGTGGAATCCAAATGTGAAAAAATATACACGGCGTTGTATTTGAAAAAGGTGAGAAAAATTACGTTTCGCGCAAATTCTACGTAGTTTTGCGTTTTTTCGAAAAATTCGCCGCGTACTTTGTAAGTCGACTATTATCAATAGTCGGTGGTACAAACGGATTTAAAAAATCTTTAAGACAGCCCTGGCATCGTGGCTCCAAAGTTGACTCTCAAGTTTCGTCATTGAAGTGACAATATCTTCGAACGATTAGTGATAGAGATATACAATTTTATATATTTTTGATTCTAAATGTGTTATGGAATCCAAAAATGCAGAAATCTACAAGGTGGTCTATTTAAGAAAACATAAGTTTGGGTCGGCATGTTTTTGTGAAACCCCCTGTATATATCTAAATATTTTTAAAATGTAGGTCCGTTGATCGCGTATTGCCATACCAAAATTGGTTTTGATGTATCTAATAAGTTAAGGAGCAATCCTCTGTCCACATATCAAACACCCGCCCCGTATAAAATGTTATTTATAGTTTATACATGTCGTAGGATAATCGTAAAACGTTTTAGTTATTTTTTAAATTCCTCGTTTTCATTCAATTTCATACGAAACGGTTAAAAGACAGCAGCTTTTTGTTTTTAAATGTTTCTTTTTTTTTCATTACAAAAAGGCTAGAGGCGCGTAGTCGTATTATAAAAAGGGTATAATTTTTGTAAAAAAAGGTCGATTTTACAATTATCTTACGACATATATTTATAGTTTACAATTTTTCTTATATGAGTAGGCACATAATTTTTTTTTAATTTAATTTAATTTATATTTATTTATATTATTTTATTTAACGAACACGTACAGCATTTATTAAAGCTATCTATATTATGGAGGGTATTTTAAAAATTGTTACGAAACGTATAGTATTAGAAAGCGCAAAACGTGCGACACAACACATAACGCGCGTACAGATTTTATGGTTCCAACCATCACACATACCAATTTTATTATTCTTTATACTCGTAATTTTTTTATTTGTAGCACGATGTCATAAATGCGATGGTATGTATATATATATACCTACCGAAAAAATCGCGTTTAGTTGCGGCTAAAGGAGATCGAAGTTTTTACAAATTTCCGATACTATCCGATATTTCCGCTTCCTACATTGTATAGGAAAATCTCTTCGAGGCGCCAGGAATTCCAAATCAGATTGGAGCCGTCAAGTTTGGCATTGTCAAAGTTGTACAGTTTGTTTACACAAAAGAAGTGCGGAGGTTCTGTAAACATTACAGCTTAATAGCTTTTTACGCACTCGTAACTGATTATTTAATATCTTTTTATTACCCACTATAATAAATCGATAAACATCAGATTCTATAGCTACTATGTAGATTTTTTTATTCGAGATATTAAATCCTTTAGATCATTTTTATGTTAACGGCGAATATTAAAAATGCAAAGCTCCAGTCAATTACTCATCTTTGACATACCTCGTTGTTATCATTTGAAGAGAAAGCAATTTATTTTATGGACGTGACGTTTACGGAAGAAAAATGATATTACATAGGTACTGCAAATAAAATAGTAGGCGACGAAATAGTTACCTAAGTGATTAATGCTATTTCAATCCCTGCTCGGCAGTTAACTACCTAGTTTATAATTTGTCGATACAAAATATATTACCTACTATAATATTTGTATATTATTAATGCGACTTAGGATGTATTTGTTTACACCTTTCTGGATAGGTAGGTATATAGGCACTTTTCGAAAACCCTGGCTGTGAAAATTAAAAGGGTAACATTTTTATAAGTGACGAAGTGCCATAAATCTAATAACAAGGGCCGATCTTTTCATCTTCCATTTAATTTATTTGACAGATATTTATCATAGAAATAATTGTTATAACAGACGTTGTCGTGGTAAAAATTTGTAAAATGAATTTATTGGGAGATGAAAAAACCAGTTTATCATTTAAAAAGTTTAATAAAATTAAAAGTAGGTAAGTACCTACCTACATATAAAAGTAGCAGGTTGTCCAACACTTACCTATTATACAGGGCGTTTCAAATAAACATGACAATATGGCCTAGGCTAAACTGTATCGAGCAAACCCCACTTATTTTTCAACCACATTTTTCTATCGCTCCTAGCAATTTTGAAACACTTTTGTTAAGCACTGCTTTTTCAGATCAAAAGATTTTTGTTTGTGTGAGGGTTGACGAAGCGCGATTCGGTTAACCCGGAAATACGTTTAATCGCAATTTGAATAAACCGAACTGTTGTTTAGGTACTTCATTTCGTTTTAAAACACGTAATTGCAGAAAGTTCCTTTTTCTTTATTCATATTCGGTGCCTAGGTACTTTTCAGCAATCAAAATATTTCATAAACACCTATAGTAGGTACCTACCACGTACGGTAGAAGTATACATGCCTATTCTTTACGTCTAAATTTTATTTACACATTTACAAGTTAATTTTTCTATATATTTTCTTAATACGTAGCACAAAGAGACAAGTTAAAAAAAATAGCTTCATTTTCTACGAAAAATCCGCTAAAAAATAAGGACCAACATTTAACCGCAAAAATCACCAACTTCATGTAAATCTTTAAGAACGTAAATCCAATTTCATCCCTTTGAACGTAGGGAACGGTGACATCAATGTATTTCACATCATGAACTCTACTGCACCCATATCAAATGTCAGTAAAGGAAGGAAGCACTAAGATAAATGTTTTAAGGTTTAAATAGATTATGATCAGTATTCTTTCAAGCAGGTTAGCAATTATACGGCAAAAAAAACTTCGTACTTTAACATAAAATATAGGTTAGTAATAATACGCGCTTACTTATTTAAAAGTAATTTATATTATCGATAATTTTATTGAAAAATACTTAATGTTAAAAATTATTTAAATTTTATTGTTTGTAGTCTTCAAAATAATTCACCTAGGTAAACATATGTAATAATAAATACAACGTAAATTATCTAAATAAAAATCCTACGAAAGAGATACCAATTATAAAGTACTGACATCCAAAACAAATTAAACAATTTTTCTCGGCTTTAATTTAAAAAATGAAACAATTGTCATTTATAACATTTGAAAACAATAATCAAATCGAACTTTTAAACAGAAATTTTAAATCCCCATTCAATTTTCACTTTATATTCATATAAATACAAAGCGAGTCAAAAGTATGGAACATATTAAATTAAATTGAAACAAACGAATTTCTGTAAAAAAAACTCCGAAACACGTCGATTGTGTTATTTTTTAAATGCACATTTGTACGTTAAAATTTCAACCATCTTCAGATATTCATTTATTTTTAAGTTATGATGTCGTCCGATTTTCTTTTTTTAACGGCAACCTCTGATTTGTTGCGCGATTTGGATATATATATATATATATATATATATATATATATATATATATATATATATATATCCTTCGATTGTAAGTGCGACAATAGTTATAAAAATGTTGATACCTTAGATAAGAAAGTTTTCGAGAAATAAATTATTAAAATATTTTTATTATAATGCAAAAAAGAAACTGAAAATCTAACTTTACTAAGGGCGAAGCAACAAAATCGGAATATAAACACCTAAACGTGAAACAATAAAATCACAAAACGTTAATTTATCAAAAAGTGCCAGGTTTTTGTAATTTTTATGTGTTGCGCTGGCCTGGGAATTGTGGAATAGTTTTTTCGTAGTGATGGTGGAGCAACAGAATCATAGAGCGCTAATTCATTAAAAATTTTCTGGTTTTTATATTTTGCAGATATTGCGCTGGTGCAGCGGTATAGGGGTGGATTTTCTCGTACTAATTTGAGATGTAAGAAAACGTGTAGCAACAAATCCATAAAAGCACTAAATTATATCAATAATATTGTAGAAGTTTTAATATTTTTTAGGCGTTGTGTTGGTTTGGAAGTTATAGGGAAGTCGTTTCGTGCTAAGGGCAAAACAACGAATTCGGGATAAAAGAAAACGCGAAGCAACAAAACCAAAAAGAATTTTATCAAAAATTTCGAAATGTTGTGTTAGTGCGGCGGGTACGAAGATGGTTTTTGTTTCGCGTTAAGGATAGAACAATAATGTCGACAATAAAGCAACAAATTAGCTACAAAATAGTACCGTACATAGCTTAATACCAATATTAGCTTAATTACAAAGTTGCAATTAGCACAGCAGCCATCGCGGTTGTTGTCGAAATAGTTGGAGCAAAAAAATCGAAAAAAGAGCAATAAATTAGCGCTAAATTCCTAAATAGTTTTCATTTTTCTAGGTCATTTTATTTTATTTTCGGATTTTTAATTGTGCCAAAGTGGCCGTGTCAGCTTAACGACGTCTTTTTTGATTCGGCGTGTTTATTAAGTGCCGATAATGCTTTTACTTAACGGCGTTTTTATTTACGTTGCTTTGATGCATGGTGTTTTCGTGGACGACGTTTTGCCATGATACGAATCTACGTAGAACATACACGTTTTGTAAAATAAGATACAAACAAGGACATTTTCATTGGACATGATTATATCCCATCCTCAATGAACTGAACAATTTTTGTGTCGAGGTGTTTTTTTTCTCTTCTGGAAATCTAATTATTTTCTAAGATATACATAGGTAATCGAACGAGTAAATTAATTTTTTAGTCGTTAAAATATCGCTATTTTAAAATTACGTAGACGATAATTTTATAATAAATCAAATTATTCTGCACATAATTTTCAATCAGTTTATATTCTTCAAAAAATATTTTATCTAGATCGGCATTTTAATATCTACTTTGAAAGGTGTATCGGATATGAAAGAAATTTCAATGTCAGCAAAGTTGTGAGTGATGGGATAGTTGCGACCTACGTATGGGTTCACTTTCGTTATGCCACAGAATATGTGGTATGACAATAGTTGTTAAGGGTCGATCGAATAAAACCTGAAAATGACATTTATGTGCAATAAAATAATACAACATACCTGTAATCCGGTTAACGATAAATTTTAAGTTTACATTCGTAATATAATAGGTAATCGATACGTGAATTATTTAATATGTACTTATATTTAAAAAAAAGGGTAATTATGACATTTAAAATTTTTTTTTGAAACTGGACGTACAATCAAAAAGACATGAAATTAGTGACATTTTTGTTTATATTTCTATTAAGCACCTACACGTGTCTAATAGAAAAATATATTTTTATATAGATATTTAAATAAAAATGAAAATTACATAATACATATAAACACCAACAAATTAAAAAGTTAAAGTAAAAGTTTATTTTCATCATAAATGTGATTTTAACGTGTTTCAAATTTGTTTTTGCAACGTATCGAAAAATTTAGCCGTAGGCAATAGGCGTATATCCTAAACACACAAGAATTAGATATATTTGTCGCTGTGGAGTATCCTTTTTATTAAATTTACTGCACAATTTCGTTAGAAGTTCCATTACGAGCAGTGATAACTGAATTAATGACACATTTCAAAAAGCAAATGACATCGTAAGCGCCAACTGGTAGGTACTTCAAACAATGCTTTAATTCCCCACACGTATTAGTGACCACTCGTCTATCCGCAATACGTCAACCCCAGAAAAAAATATTATCACACGTAGAAAACCGGCAAAGGTTAAAACTTTGCCGTGAAACCTATTTTACATTATATAATATATTACGCGTTATTATTAATTTTCAAGGATAATTTCAATATTAGTTATATAAAGAAAAACATATTACTAGGTATTCGGGGTGTACTGTACTACGATGTGTATTTATAAGATTGAAATTTATAAATCGCGATAGATTTAGATGTTTAGGAAATTGGCTTCCAGTTCGAGTAGATACTAAAAGTTAAGAATGTAAACCAAGATTTATTGCTTAATAAATATTAATGTGGTTTTCGGATTATATAACACAAGCGCGAATGCACAAATCGTATTGTTTACCGTTTTTAGGATGATTGTTGAATTATTAAATAGCGGCATTCTCTTAAAAGTAGTGTAGTGCATGAAAATAACATGAGTAGATGGGCACCTACCTACCTATAACTAAATTAATATATTTTGTACGCATACAGATTTATCGTACAAGATCTTTTAAGTTCATTTCTAATGAAATATTGGGTATGGAATTATTAACTGAAATTGACTAATGTTATTGGGAAAAATGGGAAACGATGTACATATTAATGTTGTGTGATACTTATCTACTTATCCATTACAGAGGGCATTCCCAGGATACAAGGAAATTCTAATCAGCATGGAAATCAATTTCTAAACCAAGTCGGAGGTTAAACTTTTCCATTCGGGAAATTCGGGAAGAGCATTCGAGCGGAGAAGCAAAACGTCGACTGTAGTAACCTCAACATTCGCACGGTCCAAATACGAAGACGTCATTTCGACAATGTTCTTAATCGTGGACGAATTAAACTGTTTTAATAACGTAAATTCCCAAATTAGTTGAAAAATGCGAAGACGTCTTCGAAATTTCGACATAAAATGCTTTAAAACTAACTAAAATGATATTTTTAACATTTAAACACCACGTAGGCATTTACAAAGGCATTAAAACAATTCAATGCGTAACAGGTGACATATGACCCATTCTTCAAGGATGAAAGAAGTATGGGAACTAGTTCCTGTTTAATTCCGTGAAGAAAGGTCACGCTTTAAATGTTTTCTTAATCATCCTCGTTTTTTCCAATCACGCGTTTGGAAATAAATGTGATTTACCACATAATTTCTACATCTGGTTTTTTAAGTTAAAGATTCGTAACATTTTTGACGGACAAAGTGAATTTAAATTAAGTTACATATAACATAGTAAATTGAAAAATGCCGGTAATACTACGCAAACGAATAAAAATGAAAATTTAAAGTAATTTTTTAGTTAACATTACACGTACTTTTTTATTTCACTAACTAATTGCAAGTCAGTATAATGTTACATAGTTATATGTTAAATATCTAGGTGTCGAATTAATTATTTAAAAAGAATTTAATTTATATTCGATTAAAACGATGAATTAAATTTCAATAAGCTGTAAAGGAATTTGGGATGGACTTAATGAAAATTTATTTTTAACTTTTAATTATAGCTACAATGAATTTTGTGTACCTAATTATCTTAAATGAGTAATACCTACTTATGTAAGTATTTTAAAAGCTACAGTTTAATTAGAAACTAAATTCTATATGAGACAATAAAGCGTCTCTTGTCATTCATAATCGATTTAATTATTAATTTTCCTTCTTTGTCAGTTATTTGTTTTGTTTCTACGTACGGCAAGAGAAACGGCAACGTTTTCATGACGATATAATTAGAAATGCGAGTGTCGATTATTTATTTCACACAATACACGTAATTTAACTGGAAGCTGATTAAACTTCATTTTTATCATTTTTTTATCATAGTATCTTATAAAGGCAGCACTGCAACGAATAGTCTTTTTAAAAAGACGATCTACAGACACCATTTGAAAATTTTACAAATATTAATTTCTTATTGTGATCGTTTCTAATAAATTGCAATTTACTTTACCGATTCGGCACCGGTCGGGATTGCTTGGCACCAGGACTTTTTGAATGAGGGACAAGTTCGGCGTGAAAACGTTTACTGTCTAGTAGACTAAGAGCTGGTGAATATTTTCACACATGCGTGTGAAATAGACAATAGACAAGGTATTTAGGACGCTTTAAAGGTTTAAACTTTTAGATTGGAAAACTTAAATAAACGTTTGCGATAGTTGATTTCGAAGAAAAACAATCAGTGTCTTTTATAATAATATAAACCGGACTGATTAACATTTATTTAAAATTGTAATTAGGCAATTTGATTTTAAATTCGCTTTCGACGAATCGACCAGAATCGAACGAATGCTTTCCAACAAAACGATCTGGAATTTAGGCAGGGTTCAAATAAAAATTTGCACGGCAAGACCAACTGTTTATTAAAAAATAAGCATGTTTAATAAATAATGTGAAGTTATACGCAAGAAATGTAGGCGCATAGGTACCTCTGCAGTTTTTTTTTTCAGTTATTTTCTTATACATACTAAAAAATTCAAAGGTATTAATTTAAAAACAATTAAGTAATATTGTGTATTTATAGATTCAAATAAGTGTAATTAATAATAATTATGAAGAAATACCTAAATAAAATAATTCTCAATTATTTGTTACATCACGTCAACAATGCGGCTGCAATGTTGTAATTAATACGTCCATCAAATATGAAAAATGTTTAAACAGAAAGTAGGTACGAGATTTTATTGATGACGTGTATCTTGAATAACGCATAGGTATGAACTATACGTAATTCGTGATAGGTTTCAATCCGCGTCATCAATAAAATCTCGCATTTTTACAGTATTAATAAATCGTAGTCATTCTTTGCCATGTCATGCGAGTGCACGTAAATCATCGATAGAATATGTCAAGTTCAAAACTTTTAACTAATATTACAAATATACAATTTAATAACTTTTTATCGATGACGTGCATCGGAACCTACTGCGAATAACGTATATATAGTTTATTTTTAAATGAACGCCCCTGATCCAATATGTATAGGCAATTTTTATATTCGCAATTAATTGTTATAAATTAGTATTATATTATTAATGATGAGTGAATTACTAATATATGTTGTCGTATTCGATACCTATAGATATTAACGTACGAGATAGATATTTTTATAATAAACAAAAAGTACGTTCAAATTCATCTGTTACTGTTTATTTTATTACCATATCAAATAGCGTTGATATCCAACGTAAATATTAATTAATTTTGGAGAATATCTATTATAAAGCACTAGCTCACGAGTTTCTATTAATACGTAGTAATTACTGCAGGGAAGCCACAATTTACTAATTTGGGGCATGAAAATCCAAAGAGCATTGCTGTCAGTTACGTTGCCGTAAACGAAGCGTTAATGAGATTATTATTCATATCAAAACATCACACTAAAATTTACTCGAAAGCATAAGCAACGTCAAGTCACGTTCATTGATAAATTAACTTTTAGATCGGACAAAGCTTATTTTTATTTATTTTTTTTTCAATGCAAGCAACGATGGCAATAATTCCAGATTTGTTTAATTAGCAATATATACATTTAATTCTTAGGTACATACCTATTTAGTTACAAACCAATAATTACCAATACAGATTATGTAAATTAAAAAGATTATCCAAAAGCGACGTTTTGTATTTGTGGATATTTGCAAATAAAACTCATCACGAACTACATACTATTTTACTTTGTGCGAGTCACTAACGGGGATTTGTTGAATACGGATGATGAACGATACGTGTGGGATTACTGACACGAATTCATCGAAAGGATTTGTATTTTGTTTGAAAAGTTAATTAGACAGCTTCGAAAATCCATGTAATAGTTATTAGGATTTTATATGTATTTATATATTCTCGTCAAAAACAAGAAACGTTTTCGACGACTACGCGTGAGCAATAAAGAGAATTTGAACAGGTTCGGAAATTGATCTATCAAGATAAATGTTACATCATTCACGATTTGTGTCATTAAATGCGGCATGATACTGCGCTTACGCTTTTTCTTTGTTCGGGGTTTTTGGTGAAAATGTGGTTGCGACATTTGCCTCCTTTTTGACCCAGATCCTGTTCATATTTAAACTCGGTGGTATTTAAAAGACGGTTTTTATTATTTATAATAAATCTATCTATAAAACGCTGGCTTATCTGTAAAATTTTTCCACTAGCAGTTTCGACACGTCCAGTGCTACCTACATTATTTTTTACATCGCAATAGAATGTTCACAAACAAGTTCCGATTTGTTTTACGTATGTATTTAATTTACACATGTAGGTAGTAATTCGGTTAAAAATTACGGAAATGATTACTTATGTTAAAATACAATAAAATCAAAATAGACAATTTGATGAATATAATAAAAAGTACCAATGACGCTTTTAAGATTAAATTAAATTTTAAATTTTTGCCTAATTAGGTTGTCGTCGTAAAAACACTTGTTTCGACATTAAATAAAATAGTCGCTATCAACGATCAAAACCTTATGTCAGAGGTATAATCAAAAAAAAATTTAAATGCAATTTGCTACATCAAACGTCTGATTTAACTACCAGAACAACCACTTTCGTTTTTTATAAAGTAGATTTACTTTTGCTTTTCAAATATTATGGTCAAATATAAGCGGACATTCTATTACCATTTCAATTTATTATCTAGATAACCGATCTAAAGTCTTCATTATCTAATTATATATTAGACAAGCGATTAAGGATCTGACAAATTATCATAAAAAAAATTATTCAAACGACAGTTGAAATTCCTTATTAAGATATTAACGTTATAATTTTTTCTACTGTCAATTTTTAAATTAAGACTCGCACTTTAAATCGTCGTTACTTTAAATTGAATTTCATCTTAATAAAATAACTTGCTTATGTTAGAAAAAATTCTTTAGATTGGGTAAATCAATTAAATATCTATATGTTTGACATAGTATTTTCAAAAAAAGCTTAATTACTCGAGTGAAAAAAGCGAAAACTCTTTTATTTAAAAGGTACCAGTCTGCACTTGAAGTATAGGATTGTTTCGTATACAACGAAACAATCTGAGTATCGAGACTGAAATATTTATTTCATTATTTTACTTATTGTTTAGTCAAAAATGCATAAAATTTTTTGAACGCAAAATTATAAGTTATCGAGAGATTTTACGAATTCAACATAAATTAATATGTCTTCCTTAAAGTTTTGAGACTCTCTAATATTCAAATTCAAAGTTCGAATAAATTTAAGAAAATATTTACGAAAGTTAATTAAAACAAATATACAAATTAAAATTCCACTTACGTCACTAAAACAGTACAATTCTCAGACCTCTAATTATGATAATAAATGGAACATAGAACTGTGACAGAACGACAAAATCTTAACAGCACGTATTCAAAATCTAAACTAGCAGCTATCGAGAAAAACTACCCCCTAGTGTAAAAACTATGTAAGGGGAAGCCGAAAAAAAAACTACTGGAATCCCTTATTGTCAGACGTATGGTACCAGTCAAGGGTTAAACTATCAATTATCAATTTCAAGGGTGCGGGAAAATATAGACCGGAACAAACAAGGAACCTAATCTTTTAATGAACATGACGAACGTAATAAAATTACTCCGAAAATTTAAATAAATAGTTGTGTACCTACTTAAGGCAAGCGTACATTATGCCGTGGCGGAGCGGGCCGCATCGCAGCGCATTACTCTGTAATCAGTCGTTGTCACGCAACAGAGATTTCGGCATCGATTCATTTAAAATGCAGCCCAACAATTGGTCGCGCTGAAATGCGACCCGCTGCGCCCCGGCATAATGTACGCTTACCTTTAACGGTAATAAGCGTTCAAATTATAGTATATAATAAAATATTTCGGTATAATCGAAAAGAAAGCAGATATTTAAAAACGGCAAAATGAACACCTCACAAGCAGATGCTACTTTGCAGGTATACAAAAATCAATAATTAAAATAACTTAAACAAACTCACCTATAATTTATTTTGGCCACACAGTTTCAAGAAATTCTATATTCGTAACAAAGAATTTTAAATATGGGCTTGTTGGAATTTTTTTAATATTTAACGATAGATACCTAAACGTGTTATGGAAAATTATTAAAATATACGTGAATCATCCCGCATAAAAAAAAAACAGGAAGATCTAAATAGGTACCTAACGTTAATAAATAAACTCCGAAATTGTTTTATTAATGTAAGGCATTCTTGAAAAAAAACCAACCTGTAAACAAGATGAATAAGCAACCTTTTGCAAAAAGGTTTTCGAGATTAATGAATTAAATTTTAAAACACTCGTGTTCTTGTGCGGTTGGTGTATTGGATTAGTAAATTAATTAATTAGTACTACTTTAAACTGCTTATGCGGCTCATGAAAAAATTATAATTAAAGAAAAAAATCATCTCGCGCTCTAAATCTATGGATAAATAAAATTCAATTTAAAAATTCCTGTTCTGTATTCATATTCTGCATTAAAGCATATTCGAAAAGGCATTATAATCCTCAAAAAACACCGCCCGCCATCAGACGCTTGTCGGTACACTTGTCAGTTAAATTATCGTTTTAGCACGCCTACTAAATTTTTGTAGTGTAATACCTATACAAAAAAATACGAATAAGCAATGGTTCTTGTATTTACGTTTTCAATTCGTAAATTTATTTTTAAGATAATAATAAGCGTATAAATTTAAATTTATTGATTTACGTAAGGGTACTTTGCTTTATCGAGTTTGTCCTAAAAATATTAGCGTTTTCTTGTTATTGTTAAATGCACAACACGGTAACATGCATTATTATTCTATAAATAAACTATATATGTAGGTACGTAATTAAATTAATATAAATAATTAAATAGGCTCGTCTATTAAGTACACATAAAAAAATAATTAGTTTAGGACTTTAATATTTTCAGTCGGAAGTTTAATTTGTTATAAATGTGAAGGGGCATCAATCAGCCCTATTATAAATTATAAAAGTTGGACAGGCGTGTGCTATAATTTTCTCTGTCGAACTTGGTAAATTTATCGACGAATACCAAACCGTTGAAGCTTGACAACATTAAGCTCAATCAGTGTTTATCTGAAGAAAAGGGAAAAAGGAAGATTTAATTAATTTAGGAAAATTTTTATGTAGTCATTAAAGCGAGGAAAATTGGCAGTGGAAGTAATTTAAGGCAAAGTTGAAATGTTAAAATATTCTTAGAGCGGCCTTGTAATTAATTTGTGTAGATTTCTAGAATTAAAGGGTTAAAGTCTCTGTTGTAATTTCAAATGGGGCAGTAAGTATGTACCATCGCTTTTATAGTTTCGCAAGTATTTATGGCGTATCAAAATTGCGACGCAGTTTACCTTCACAGGAATTTATTTAGGTGTGGCGATTGTAATTTTGTTTAAAATAATGTCGCCGCATAAACATAAAAAAAAACGCAATTAACAAGTTTTATACGAAACATAAACGTAATTTTATTAGACCATTAAAATCCAGATAAAATTTTCTTTCCTACTGGTTTTTAAATCTAACTAATTAGTATTTTCCTTATATTCTAATTTTCTGGAAACTTGTTAAAAGTTAAATGGAAAGTTATGCGGAAAGTCCTTTTAATACCGGCAAAGAAAACTTTAGCTTTCAACAATATTACCAATCACTTATTAATCGCGTTATATTTCGATAAAATACCTATGTTTCAATTTATCGATTTTTAAATAATTTAAAAACGACACTGGGTTTTCTTTTAAATAAAATTCGATTTACACCTGTGTAATGTTGAAATGGATTAAAGGCAATGAACTGTTTACGGGTCAGATGGGAATTTGCATGTCTTCAGTAAAATAATGAAAACTATGAAAAATCTGCAGCGTAACTTTGGTACGTGGTTTTTCTAGTAACATTTTCTACGCAAATATATTATTACATCAGCCAATTTATCATTTGCAAAGTAGCTATAGTCAATTTACATTTACTCCGGATAAATGTAAATGCATATCTTCAGTTTGATTGAATATATATAATATTAACTTAAAATTGCGGAGTAATGGTAAAGAATCCAGTCCGGTCTAAACTACTTATAGCGGTTGCAATTTAAAATCCATTTACATATGCCCTATTGACATTTAACATAGGCGTTGGTTATTTTATTTTTTTAATTTCAAGATAAAAGGTAAGTAGGTTATAAAATACCTATAGTATAATTAAGCAGGTGGAGTAATAATTAGTTAGTTTTTATTTTTCGAAAACACCAACCGAACCTCAAAAAAGATAAACAATGCCATCTAAGATAGGCCTTTAATAAGGGGCCAAATTTAACACGGCGACTTTACCATTTTTCTGGCAAAAATCATATAAACATATCTTTAATATTAAACAAGGATTTAAACTGGACATTTTTCAAGATCAACTAGTCTTTGTAGGTGTAATTTTTTGGCCGACAAGTCATTAACGGGCCCCCATTGCAAATTCCTGAGTGTAACTCGGCCCGTTTGATTTTCCAATATACTTTTGCGGCGTCTCGAAACGAGAAACAATTTTAAAAAACCACCAAATTCGAGTTTTTCATTCGATTCAGGTGCAAAATACTCATCACATTTACGACGCACAACGGAACTATCGGCGGAAAATTTAAAATTTTTGCTTTTTCGATGCCTTTATATAAGCCATTTACATTTATCCCCAATTTACAATTGCCCCACCTGACCCTAATAGTATTTGTCATTCACAAGGTTAGTCAATTTAAAAAAATATATATTTTCTTTCGTATCACCTATCGCATTACATGTAAATTTATTCTAAAAAAGCGCTCGCAAGTATACGGGACTGTTTTTTTTACTTTCTTAATACCTTCATTTAGAACCAAACTTGCGATAATGAAGCCACATTTACGTTCCATTAAATGAAATAAACAAAAAATGACTTTATTAAAAAAAACTAGGTAGGTATTAAAGCAATTTGAAAGTTTTCGGAGCCACTAAATCTTAGAATATTGTAGAGTATGTAGTTGGGTAAGTATCTATAATGCGAGTAACGAACCTAAGTAGTTTAGAAACTCCTTTGATTACACTTTTAAATAGTGTGCAATTCAAAGGACACTTATAAGATGTTCTGCATTGCAGAGTTATACAATCGTGGCTCTTATTGTTGACTACGTCATTAGATGTATCTTCTCTTTTAAGTAGATTCGTTTCAGACATCGTTACTGTTTTTATAGGTACCTTATAGATCGTGCTTATGATTAACATAAATAGGTAATTCAACTAGCGACAAGCGAAACGTACCAATTAATATTTCAAAAATGAAAGTAGTTCGTTCGCTTTATATAGGCACTTACAATAAATTAGTAAATACTTATATACAAAATTGTTAGATAATACTTAAAAATTTAAATATTTCTACATTACATTGAAGGCGTATAAGACATCATTTTAAGACATCTTTCCTGTGTTGACTAATAATATATAAAAACTTCCATAACGTATCTATTAGGTTAAAAGTTTATTTTACTTAAATTGCAGCAACAATAGAAGTGATCAATTGAAAATAACAAGTAAGACTACGCTTTCGCGTATAGGATATAAAATGTAGAGAATTTGCACACGACATACGACGTTTCTACTTTTTTCGCGAAAACCGTAAATGTTAATTAGCGATCTATTCAATCAATTCGTATACAGAACTCGGAGGAAGTTTATTAGTACTTAATTGAGTCGATTGACCTCGTAATTACCTGTTCAAATTGATTACGTAAACGGATCGAAAATTATAACATCTAACTGTTTACTTAACGATTTACAATTAATATAAGCATGCCCTAACTAATTATTGTTTATATTAGTTTAGAAGAGAAAATTAACTGCTTACGCAACCAAATCTTTGATGTTGGAAATGATCTTTCCATAATTTTGATTAATTGTAAAGTTTTCTTGAAATATGAAATTTAACGTTAATCAATTATACAGGGTGTTTCATGCGACTTTCGCATGTCAGATGAAATTTGTTAGTTTAACAGTTATTTAGGTTTTATGTATTTTTAGCTAAACTCCGGTTTTGCCCACAAATTTCGTAATTCTGGCTAAACTAGTCGCCCAATAATGGACCTATCGTCCTGAATAATAATTTTTTTATCCGAACCAAAAATATTGCGACAAAAAAATGACCTCTTAAAATTTTTATTAAAGCAAAACTTCTCTACTTTACTAACAATCAACCCTATAAATTTCATCGAGCTAACTCCATGACTTCACATCGAAAATTATGTACAAAGTATAAAAGGCGAAAATCCCACTTTTTTTAATTTAAAAACTATTCGTGTACCCTTAAGCATTGTAAATTTCCTTATTACAAACCATAAACCAGATAAAAGTTTAATCGTACTTTTATGCGACCGATAAAATACAAAGCAATTAATAAAACATGTGCGCCGCCTACTCCCATAACTTATCGAAGTTCGAACAAAGAATTGAATGTTTTTAAAATGAAAGCGGGATTTCCTAGTATCCGTGAATCGCTCGAATGCATTTATGTATAGAATTCTGGCAAAACAGCATCAGATCTTTCGCGTTAGTGGTACAGAGCGGAGTGCTCGTTTCAGTAGTTCGAATTTTAAATTACGACGTCGTATTATTCGTGCGTGCGAGGAGTGCTCGTTCGGTTTATAAGGCCTTTTTGCGTGTGAGTTGCATGTGTTGTGTTGTGTTCTCTAAAAGGATTACAAACAAAAAGGATTAATACAACGAAGAAAGGCAGGATTTTCTTTGTCGACTAACTCTCCGTGTATTTATAAAGTGTAAATACATGGGCCTTTAAACTCTTAACACAAATTAGGTTTTTGCGCGTTTTCGCGTTTACAGTGGTTGGTGAAATACAATGAAATAAATATGAAACGTAAGTGTAGGTACGTAATAATGCAAGTTGGCAGTCTACGAAACTACGCTGGAAATTCGCGATAGATGGAAAACGACGACGAGAAAAAGGTAGTAAATGGAAAGAAAAATTTAGAATATTCTAATTTTTTCTTATAGTCTGTTACAGACAAATGACAGTCGCAGCGACAGTAGTGTTAGTCTGTATTTTACGTAAGTATTAAATAAAATAATTTAATTCAGGATTTAAATTTGTTTAACTGTTTTTTGATTTTTTTTTAATTTATTTTATTTTGAGAGATTTTACCTTTTCAATGCATTCGTATACAAATAAAAAACGGAATTCAAATTTTTTAATTGTTGCAACAATTTAGACTGACAACGAGGATAATATTTGAATAATAAAATTGCAAAAATTAATTCTTAACAATTTTTTTTAAAGAATAATCGAGTCGGATATTAAAATTTATTGTGGTTAGTTTACTTCTAATTCATATTAACCGGAGTGATTTATTTTATTTTAAATAAATATTGTAGATATAAAAATATATTAATTTTTTTTATAACTACGCATTTAAGGCCTTATTAATGTTGAATTAAAAACAAATTTAATTTATTTGGGACATCGTATGTGTATGAATTGTGCGTCGAAAAATGTTTAATGCCCAAGTTTTTCTAACCTACAATTTTTTAGTAATAAATAAATAATTTGATTAAATAAATAAATAATTTTTAGTGATATTTAAAAATTCGTTGTCAGAACTTGTCAACAACTGTTATAATTTTATTCAACTAAACATTCGTTTACATTGTCATTCATTAATTCAAGAGCTTCCTCTTTTGAGGAAATACGAAAGAAGACATTTTAAGAAAAAACCTTATATAAAAAGCCCCTCTTAATTTTCGATAAGGAATCGCCCCTTTACATTTTTTGCATTATTTGTGAATCACCCTGTATATTATGTACGTACACACATACTAAATAAACGTTCAGACATTTTTTAAGCTGTTAACAGTAAATTGAATTTGTGAAACCTGGTAAATTATATAACTAGAACCCCTTGCGGATTGGCGACGTAACAGGTTACCTAGATGCAAACAACTGGACGTTATCAGCGTAGAAATAACACAGAGCCGACCGTATAATAAAAAATTACGTTCAGTTTCTGAAACTGGTTAATCTTTCAACTTGCTGAATATTCACGTTTTGGAGAAAATGTGGTAAATTATAAAATATGTACTTTTAGGAACAAATTGTCCGTAATATGTACTTTTATGTACTAGGATGAAAAATATGTACATACTTTTACGTAAAATAATGATCGAGTCTGTGCGTTGTAGTTGGCGAAATTTGCGAGTAATACCTGCAAAAATTAGATAAAAATACATATAATATAAATAACTTCTAAACCAAACAAATTTCGCCTAACATATATGGGGGTCAAACCGATGCGTATCGAGATCCTCTATCACACTACGCCGGCTGATTCGTAATCAATGAAACACCTTGTATAAATTATAAACATAAACTTCATAAAATTTTATTTCTAATTTTAGTTTTAAATTTTAATTAAAATTATGTGTGTTGTGTGTACGAAAATTTTTTAATTATAGGTAGATATATACCTACCAAAGTTTTTACAACGCCTCAATTTTAAGTTTCGAAAATGTCTTGTTCTTTTGATAATATAACATTTAAATGGGTCAGGTATATACGTACTTAGTTCATTTTCGTGGGGTTAGTTTTGTTTGATTAAAACTGATAATTGTTTATTCTATAGTTAAATATTATACGTATTCAGACAATGAACAGAAAATAATTTAAGGTGTTAGTAGACGCTCGAAAATGAATACTTATATATCGTTTTTTTATCGTTGATAACGACTTTGAAAAGTTTCTTGACGTTGTAAACGATGTATTTTTTTATAATTATTTGATATTCGGTAATAAAAATTTATTGATCTTGTACGATGACAAAGATAAGTTTTTAGATATTTTCTCAAAATCTATGAGGAATTTATAACATATTTTTACATTTATAGAATCTGTATTGGTTTATTTAGGTGATAATATCAATAAAAATTGAAACTTCCCTTTAGTAATTTCACAATTTCAATTTTATAATTACTTACGACGTGTGATCATAAAACGTCTAAAAAAATTAAAATTGTGAGATTACTGAAGGGAAGTTTTAATTTTTATCGATATTATCACTTAGATAAACCAATACAGATTTTATAAATGTAAAAATATATTACAAATTCCTCATAGATTTTGAGAAAATATCTAAAAATTTATCTTTGTTATCGTACAAGGTCAATAAATTTTTATTACAGAATATCAAATAATTATAAAAAATACATAATTTACAAGAGTCAAGAATCTTTTCAAAGTCGTTACCAATGATAAAAAAACGCCATATAAGTATTCAGTTTCGAGCGTCTACTATCCCCTTAACGAGATAACAATAAAAAAAGTGTAGGTACGTATATTTTTGTTTTCGAGCTGTGGGATGGAAGAAGATGGTGCATATTTGTGAAAACATGACAATGTTTTAACACAGGGAGCCATTCAGAAACATTTTAAAGTGTGATTAAGGCGTCGCTACCGACAGACTAACGATGTGGTTAATTGGCTAATCATAGGTAATAATCAAAACGTGGTAATTTATTTTTTAAATAAAACCGTAAATTAAGAGTAAGACGATGAAATATGCAACGCATGCAAGTTTGTTTTCAGTTATTTAAAAGATCGAACTTCGAAACTTTTAACAATCCTGTCTCTGTCGTTTTATTATTTAATTTGTCAAGCCTTTCTTGTACCGGCGAATTTTCGTTCTCGCACAATATGAGCATGTCAAGTTTTAGAACTTTAATAATAAAATTACAACTTCTGCTTGTTATTAGCAACTGTAGGAACTAAAGTAATTCGTTTAACCAGACACCTTAAAATATAATTTATTCTAAAACTTAATAAAACTGGTCATGATTATAATTTCGTGATGTGTTAATTTTAGAATGAAGAAGTCACTAATGTATTTTCTATTTCGATTCATCTTGTGTAGATGATGACATAATCAGTAAACGCTTTATAAACGTGCACATAAACCAGCAAGTGTGGGATTTAGGCGAGAATTGATGATTTATATTTGGTTATAAAAATAGACATTTAAATTAGTCTTCGTTTATCAAAAAAAAAAAAAAATCTTATGAATTTTGATGGGGTTATTTAATAATAAAAGGTTATTAGTAGACGCAAGGTTTGTTCGGAATATGTTATTTCGATAATTATTGTACAAAAAGAAGGTATCCTTCACCTTTTACAATAAAAACTTAACTAATAAGGAGGACTACTTTTTCTAAAGTTCAAAATAACTAACATATCATTAATATCTATATATTTATGCACGAACATTCCGTAAAAGATACGAGTAGGTAGATAAATAATTATAATTTTAATATTTTAGATAATTGAAAAAAAAAACACCATTTAACATCGAAATTAATTTTACTGTCGACACAAAGAAGAGGGAAGAAAAAGGTAATTCTAATTAGCTATTCAGTTTTAGTTCACCTCCACATTTAAGGACGATTTGCCTGTGAATAATTCTCAGAAACGTGCAGAGAGAAGTTTAAAGTTCATTTTAATTAAGTGCAGCGTTAAATTTAAACGTTCTTATAATTTAGATCGGAGCTTAAGAAATTGCGAAGTAGTTTTTTGTGCACGTAATTTACGATCGATCGCCAATATCGACAAAATTTTTAAATTAAACTTATCGCTCAATAGAGTAAAAAAGAAATAATTGTACGCAACGCCCAACTGAAAATTCTAAAGGAAATGTAAAACGGGCCATAATATTAATATTCTCCTAATACTATAATAATGACGTAAACGTGTACCTACGTATACGTCGAGAACTAGAAACATTTAACAGCTGTTTTATCGACGGCAAGCTTATTATAAGCATCTTCTCATCCGATGAGCAGGTTTTACTGACCGACATTATAAACTACTCTAGAGTTTCACTTTCCAATAAAAGTGAAACCTCTTTTTCTTGTCGAGTCGTAAATTCCTTATAATAATATTGCGTAATAAGAATTGAAATGTGATGCACGAAACGGTTAACTCTGATTTGTTTTTTATGTGAAGGTTTTGCATTCACGTTTGTTTATTCAAACACAATGAATCGAAATTAGAATGTTATCGTTTCCTGTAAATCAATATTGTTTCAATTTCTAAACAAAACTTATATTAGTGAAGATATTGGGAAATTTACACGTGATTACAACATACGACGTCTTTAGATAGATATAGTGTGATTTTTATTACAAGCAGGTACTATTATTATACGGTCGAGTGGTGATAATAAAGTATTTTTGAGGGAAATAAAAACATTCGGCTATTGATTAGTAACATCGTTATTTTACAATTGAGTTAGTTATTATTTTAATAACATCTAACAGAAATCTAATAGAATCGAGTCCAACCTTGAAGATTTTAAAAGTGAACGTGAATCGAAAGGTTAAACGATTTCTTTTTTAACATTAGCAAATATATGGAATTTTGGCAAGCGCACTGCAGCTATTCTTTTGTAAAACCTTTTGCCGATTTTTATACGCTTACAAAAAGGCGCAAAACGACAAGAATCTATCCAATACAGTTACGCAATATTGAAAGTGAGTATTAAGCTTAATGGCGAAAGCGAAGTTCATAAATATGCATGTAAACATTCTTGTAACTGTTGTTTACATAAAGGTTGTACGGCTTCCCATTGGCGTAGCAGTTATAATATATATTAAATCAAAATTATTTGCCGTTGCGAAAGTTTTTGGCAAATAGAGTAGTAGATCGTTAACGAAGTTATACCGAATATTACAATATACGTACATAATATATATAGGCGTGCGTTTCTCAAAGTCAATATAGGTACCGATCCTTTTGATACAGTTAACATGCTATTCCCGTTTTCGTATACCTACCTAAACAAATTTACCCATACTTCAACTATTCTAAATATTATATAGGTACCTCACCTACAGATTCATAACTCTCTAATTTAAGGTCTACGGTAATTTCGTAACGATATACAAATATTTTGTTAACAAAAACGTTGGCGCGAATCTTGAGATTGTGCAGATATTTTAGAACCTATACAGGGCGTTTCAGAAAAACGTGGCAATATTGCTAGAGACAACATAACGGCGAAAACTAAGTGGGGTTTGCCTAATACAAATTTGCCCGAACGTCTTCTGTTTTCGAGATACAGGACGTCGAAAATTACTTTTTCGTAGGTAATACTTATTCGACTGCATCAAAACTACGAACGATAATCGTGTTGAAAGTTGGTATGCAAATGTTTTCGAGGTAGCTAAAGCGATTAGAGTTACTCGCGTTTCCGTATGTTTCGTAGAAAGCGTTAGTTACACAACGTTCGTGATATCTTGTGATATCAACGTTAATTAGGAAATATTTCGAAAACGGTGCGTCTCGACGACTTTTACTAATTGTAAGAGTAACGTTTGTACGTAAAATTGAATAACCTATCAGTTTTTTTTCCAATTGTCGTACCTACAAATCTAACGTCAAAAAAATTATCAACAAAAGTTTGCCATGAACGTTGTACCGAAAACATTTCCACGTCAAATTTTGATACGACATCGCTTGTAGTTTTAATGCAGTCGAAAAGAAAAATATCACGAAAAGCGATTTTCAACGTCCCGTATCTCAAACGAGATCCGAACGACTTTCTGGCAAATGCGCATTAAGCAAACACCCTGTATACAGGGCATTCGGATAATTGCGATATAGGGCAATTTGTGATAACGTCGCTGAATATAAATTTTGCACTTTAGCGAACTATCGTTTTGTTACTTATTTGAAACAATAATCGCCGAAAATTTTTACTTGTCATTTGTTATTATCTATGTAATTCAGGGTATAAATTTGATAACTTCTGTACACTTCGCTGTTATTAAATTCTCGCTACGTTACAATTACACTCCGAATAATGGCCATATGTAGTTTAAATCCAGACCAACACCGGGTTTAATAGTGACACTATGTTACGTTTAAACTCGTATACGTAAATATTTATTCAAGAAAACGTAGGATAACAGCTAGCAACTTGGCAACGAGAAAACTATGATCGTGCATTGTCTAAAGCTGAATTATCCATACTAGTGGGCATGGTCTGGTTGCAATTTGCAGCACATTTATCGAGACTCATTATCGTTCCACTTTCAAACTTTGTAAATCGTTTAATATTAGTATGGATCATTTTCTCGAATATTTAAAAAGTTTTGAAAACGCTTCAACCAAAATCCCTATTGTGTTGTCGCATATCATAAGAAAAGTCAGAAAAATTCTACAAAATGGCACTTATCCCATTTATCAAAAAATTCAGAAACCTACGTCACAGATAGACGAGTGCACAATAAATTTAAAAGTAAATATAATCGTTTTACATTATCATTATCAAACTATTGTAAGCTATTTTATTTTGACCTTTTGAAACCTTTTAGTTCAATATTTAAATGACAAAGGTTCTATAAAACTATCTTTTTTCATCGTAGGTAGATAGAATAATAGAATACTCCTAACAAATTAACACCTATACTATAGGAAACATTATTTCGTAAATAATTTTGATGTAAGTACGTATTTTTAGAAATATTAAGTAACAATTTATTATTGAGAATAATAATCTTTGATAATACAAACTATAAGGAGTATATTAACGCTTAGAAAAATAATAAATTGTAGGCACTCTAAAAGGTTAGGTATGTATTTATAATATATAAATATATATACACACATTTAATTATTTTTTTTAGATTTTTATCATAAACCATTATGTAGGTACCTACCTACAATAATTACAGAAATATAATATACAATAAATATAAGAGGAACTGTTAAGTAGCATTGAAATCACAAGGTTCACTTGAATGATAAAATCGATGTCGTGAATAATCAACTTGAAAGTTAGACGACGAAAACAAAAAGAAGTAATAAAACTTGGAAGTAATGAATAAATGTTTATGTAAAGAACCAAATAAAGTCAAGTGGAAAGCGTCTTGTAGGTATAGGTAAATATTTTGGACAGATTACTTTGCATGGTTACCTATAATGGTAAAGTTTAATTCTCGTCGAGTACTACAAATTTTGTAATGTTCGATTAGTAAAGTGAGAGGATTGTTCAGTTTATACATACATATCGATGCAGTTATGATAGATTATCGTAAATGACAAAAAGTAAATTTTACAGGAGCGCATATTTTGTGTTGTAGCGTAGCTGTACAGAACAGCTCATTTTCGTAAAAAAAGTGGCGATATTTTAAAAATTTCCGCTTACAAACCCTGTTAATCATTTCTAATTAAAATACGTAGGTTGCTGTAACGATAACTTAAATTACATCAGAAATAATAGATATGTACACTTATATAACTACATAAAAGTTGTTTGCTATTAAATACTCTCTAGAGGAGGCACTATAATTTCTAATCAAATGCTGTGTATGTGTGCTTCCTTTGGAAGTGCCCAAAGCATATCGAGAGACAACTCGATAAACAACAACTATAGTTTACGGGCAACCGAACCTTTTGAGACCACAAGCGCCTTAAACATGCAGATTATAATTGTTCTAATGGAAATGTTTTATATAAAAAAAATATTGTAGGTACTACTAGTCTAACGATTGGATTGTGCTTATCGGAAAAGAACAAAGCGTCCTGAATTTACAAACGAAACTTATTCTCATCTCATACTATAACTGAAATACCGAAATTTTTTATTGGTTGTTAAATTATACTGCCAGTTTGGAACCGTTGCGTTGCTTTTATTGATTTTCAATAAAAAAAAAGGTAGAACGAGGTAAAAATGAATTTCGTTTATGCATTTGAGCCGAAGTGATTAGATTAGGTAAAAAAATGATGGGACTATACAAATTGCGTCCACTAATAAGAGTGTCATTTAAGAGAGGCTTAACTGTAAATGCAGATAAATGTAACGTTTTACACATCGCATCGATCGTAATGATCCCAATTTTGATTATGTCCTTATGGTCCCTACATTGACGAATCACGAAAAATCACCTAACGAACCTACTTATAGGGAACTTCCGCATATAACGAACCATTACTAAAAGTCCCGCCGTGCAACCCATAAGTTTCATTATAAATTTTGGCGGCTATAACGAACTTTCGGGTATAACGTTCGACAAAATTGCTGCCGTACTTTAAAAGTTTCCATAAAAACAGTTAAAAATATTTTTTTCGAGAATAATAGACAGTTTATGGCGCTGCCTGCGCGCAGGTGTTGTCTTTGAAACGTTCATAAAATTATTTTCGTAGAAAAATACGTTTATTAGTTGACATTCCCAGCGGATATTTAATCATTTAAGCTTTAAGGGACACAAGTGGTGATCGAGCACACTAGCCTTAAATGTTTTATAACAATAATACGTAAGACAATTGCGCGTCAAAAAGCAGAGGAAAGTTCAAAATGCAGATTTGATTAGATCTGACTTCTATTTTTTACTGAAAAAAATTGAAAAGTAAATGTTTAAATACTACCTATATAATATTGCCGTTCGTTGACGTTTTTTTCAATTAAATTTATATTAAATGAACTTCGGATATAACGAACTCACGTTGTGAGTCCCTTGTGATTCGTTATAACCGAATTCTACTGTATTATGAACTACTAATAAGATTATCTATAGGTAATAGGTTTAATATTATTATTGCGGCATGGAAATTAAAGAGGGTAGTATAATATGTATTATAATAATAAAAATAATTAAGAAGAAAAAATAAAACAATTTTCTAAAAAATAAAAATGATACGGAAATTGATGGTGGGATTAAATATGATGGTTGCATGGTTGATAGAAGATTGGATTCAGAGAATGATTTAGAATTCTGGATGGGAAGTTACATTATGACAGTTTATGTTGACACGATACAGAAAAATCTCTAGGCAAACGTGATATATGGATTTTCGTTTATTCTGTTTGCCTATATCTGTTGTTTTTTTTTAATATTGCGACGTACAGCATCGTGGCCATTCGCAAAGTTCAAAATTCCCGAAGGAAAACGCATTAAAATTTGTTCAATTGAAATTTATAGTCATTGACATAATCCGATTTGAAAAAGCATTCTTTTCATTTCAGAACAAAGGATTTAATAAAATTATTGAATTGATCGAACTTTATAGCAATCGCTTTCTATTAGGTTGGCCTTAAACATTTGGGATGGTTACTTATTATTTAACCTCATTTTTATGTTTATACCCTTCCACTTAGGTCGTACTTAAGATTAATGAGCGTTAAAATAAAAATTAATTAAAAATACGAAATTTAGAAAAAAGTTATATTAGTTGACGTATTATAATATGCTAGTGATCATTTCGATACTTGGATAAATAAAATAGCGTTTATTATTCAAAACAATAAGCGACCTTCGTATCGCATTCAACTTTCAAAGTTGGTTCATTTCCGTGCTGTCGTTCTTGAATAAAATTTAGAACAAGCTAGGCTTTATAAGAAGGATAAGGATACAACTTTCGAAGTTAAACTTAAAATGGTCAATCCAAATAATCTGCATTGACACGTCAATACGTCAATGATGTTAGGCATCCTATTTTAGAAATACCGTGATGTATTTTATACTCTCGTAATAAAGTTATAACTTTAGCGCGCGCGCGCGCAAAAAACATAATCTAGGTAATCTGGACGAGTTGTTAAAGGGCTAAATAAATTTAAATAAATCAAATTTAATTTAAGACATTTATCGATCGTAGATTTTTAGAAAATGTTTTTGAAGAATTTTTTTGGTTCATATTAAATAAGTAAAGAAACGTTTAATTTTTATAGTAATTTTATGCGTTGTTTAATAATTTTAAATTCTTATTAATACTTGTAATCTTTTAATATTACGTGTTTTTTACACTATTTCTTTAATATTTACCTAATAATGTCTAAGCGTAGTTTAACAGTACATAAAAAATCTTCTCTTTTAAATAACGAGCAATACTTAAAATATTTTGATAACGTACAAACAATTAGGTACCTATAGAATTTCGAAACTAAATTGAAACGTTTCTGTTAGGTTTCTAAATCGCTTCGTTTCCCTTACAAACAACGTAGGTCCTGCGGGTACGTAGCCGGGCTACCGAGTTAAATAAGAAAAAGGTCGTTTAAAATTGCGAATATCTCGAACGTTATAAAAATATTGTTTATAGAAAATAATTCGAATTCAAATATTCATTTCGAACAATTTCGGGTACCTAATTAAATTATTACGTAAATGATGTTTTAAACAAATTAAGCGAAATACTTCCTTATAGTCGTTAATTATTGTTATTACAAAATGGAGAGATGTTTAACAACTATACGCTTATTATAATGTTGCACGCGTTTAATTTTATTCAGGAAAATTAGTGGGTATATCTAACGACAAAAAAAATAATTAAAAATATTACTTATTAAATGTTTTTATTTTCATTATAAGCACTTATATAAATTTTTAATTTTGTGCCTAAAAAATATTACGCATTAGTAGGCACTTGGGTACGTATATTTTTAAATAAATGTGATAAAAAAGGTACCTACCTATAGACTAATATAAAATTTCTATTGAAATACGTAATTGCAATTCTAGTCATAACAGTTGTGAAAATTAGGCCGATTCATATTTGAATGGACGTAAATGTAACAGTAAAGAGGTTAGCCTTGTATGCAATCTATTGCGGAACAATATTGCGACATTACTTGCGATATAAAATTGTGAATTACTTGTGCTATTTCATTTGTTTTCTGTTTTGGTATTACCTTATGAGAATGTTTTTGTTTGTCTCTTACTAAATAATAAAGTAATGTTACATATTTTTAATAGTCTTTTAAATTTTCAGTAAGTAATAAAGTTTAATTAATTAATTTTAAATTGTAAATTGAAAGTGTGCCATCTACGCTTATTACATTTTAATTGAAAGTACAAATATTTTAATTATACATCAAAATGAAATTGCTGTCTTTATGCTTAATGCTTAACGGTCCCCGAACTAATTGAGGATGATTTAAAGTAGAATTTACCTTAATAACTTAAAAGCCAATAGTTGTATAAGTAAATGGATTTTCATCGTAGTTAGTAATATATTTGTTCTAGATACTATAAAATAATTTGTTTAACCTGCAGTTTAAACTGAACGAATATTTAAACAGAACGTAAGAAATTTAATTAGGTATTTCTCAAATAATAAATAACATTAAACGAAAAAATAAATTTTTTACGTAGAAAAACATAAAGCAATCAGTTATACTCGTCTACGTAATTATGCAAAAAATATATATTCATATTAATCTTTAATGTAAAAAAAAAATAAATCAGTACGTGGTGTTACGTAATATATAAAAGAGCGAAGTCTCGCAACGCGAAAAGCGGAACGTTCGGAATTTTGTTTTTGTCGAAGGTAACCCCCGATGCGGCATTATATCTATTTGCCGATTAGGAGAAGAGTTACAAAAATAATCAGTTCTCACCTTGTGCAGAAATAATAAGCCACCGGAACAAAATCACTGATAAGACTGTAAACACTCGACGAGAAGACATTGTTTCGATGCCTTTCAACAGCACATCACAAAAATACTACCATTAAATGCATTACACAATCGAAAAAAAGATCAGATCATATCCAATGCGAAATACTTCGAAGCATCGATATCAACTAGCACGTAACGCGTATCGAAAGAAAAAGCTCGCGAGAGAACACCACCACGATCCGGTTGCTATCGGACTGGAACCGGAGTTGAACTTGTGGACCCTGCTCCGGGAGAATGTAATGTAAATGAAACGAAGAGGGAGATTGCGCGATCTGCACTTGCTCAATCCCGCTGAAATCCTGCACCCGTTGTTGCTAGATTAAGGTGTTAATAAGTAGCTACAAATTTTCGATGTATTGTCCCGGATTATTCCTCGCAAATAGGAATAATATTTATAGGATAAGACCCATCATCGCGATGAATAAGTGTTGGATTTCCATTATATTATATAGGCACCAGACTCTTCAAATTGCATATTTATGTTATGTTAGGACATAAGTAATTACCTACACACACGTACATTGCAATTCATTTAAAATCATATTTTTTATGAATATACGTAAAGGTATAATGTCAATAGAATCAACGTTACAATACCTTTAGTAGTTTGTTTACTTTATATTATGAATTAAAGAATTTTTTGTACTTATGAATAAATTATTAACTTGATTACAAACTGCAACTGAACCGTGAAAGTTCGTTTTTTTAAAAGAAAATAATTTAGATACTAAATAGAAGCTGTACAAAATAAAAGCAATTTATAATTTCTTTAATTGCTATAAAAGCATTATTATGGCAATTTTTAGGGAATTTCCTCCGTCCCGGTTTAATTTTTCTTATTTCGATAGCCTCGAATCGGCATTTGTGGATTTCCTCGGGTTTTTAGTTGGTGTTGATTAATTTTAGTCGCTTTACACGAGATCTATCAAAAAGACGTTAAATAAATAATCCGTTTTGCAAATATCAGAGTTGTTGGGAAGACTACAATAAATAATTTGTGTAAGTGCCAACGATTATTTTTTTAATTAATTGTAAAAATTTCTAGAAAATTCGAACTTTTTGAGTACCATAAAGGCATCATGAAAAATGTCAACGAAACCATTTTAATGACATCTGTTATGTTTGAATATAAAAAGATTTAGGTATTGTTTATTGAACAACTTAAAAAAAATATATATATGTAAAAGATTATTTAACGATATTATTTTTTAATATGATTTATAAATCGGATAGTTACAATATTAGATCAATTTTATTTTCAAAATACTTTTCATTTACTTATCATTTTTAATATGGGTGTAAATTGTTAACATAGAAAAACCACACCATCCTGTCACTCTAAATTATTGATAAATAAGTAATAATGCAAATAACGCATTTCAAGGATTTCATGCGATTTTATAAAAAAAAAAAAAAAACTTTTAAAAATTGTAAGTACGTCTTGTAACGAACAACCGACAGAATAAGGTGTCGAATTCAAATATATCCGAGAGTGTTTTCGGGCATTTAAGAACTGAAAGCTATCAAATTTCACGGTCGACACTTTTCACACCCTTAAATTCTTTTCGGTCAACTAGTTTAATCTGCGTCAATGGGGATCTTTCCACCTAACATTTTCTTGGTACAGATAAGTAAGTGATAACACTTAAAGTAGTGAAATAAATTCTATTGGTGAATGTGTACGTAAAAACGAAATCTAATTGCATTATGCGTATATAACAAATATTTAAACGTTTCCTATAACTACCACTAACCATGTGCCGATATACATATGTAAAAATTACTTAAGTATTATTTTCTACTTTTCTGTTTTAGTGACTTCGAATGCGAGTTTACGGCCTTTTAATACAACCGAAAGAATTTTTATTTTAGAATACATCAAAAGTAATTCGAATTATTCAAATTCTTACTGTTGTCGCACCAATCCCAAAGAATAAATTAGAATAATTTTCTTAAAACAAATGCTTCAACCGTGAGTCAGATTTTATCACTTGTTCATTGCCGTTCAATACAAAATTATTAGAAAAACGACGTTTAGTTAGGTGCCCTCTTATTATTAGTTGAATTTCGATGTAGATTGTTAGTTATTATCAGACTATGTAATGCCTCGAATACGTTCGAAAAATAATAATTATAAATCTTTCCTTGAAATATTTCTATTAATAAACCCGAACATAACTTCAATTCGTAGTTAAACGATGTTATGACAATCGAATTTATAATTTTAATCATATTACAAATACAATCTTAATTTAGTGATAAGAGCAACCCTTGTTATTTGTATTAAAACTCCTTTCCCTTCAGTGTTATAATTTTGAAAATTTTATACGTGTTTTCCGTTTTCCTGTCAAAGCTGATTTGCTATTTATATATAAGTTGCTAGTTATATTTCATGTAACTACTCATAAAGCACTTAAATGGAGTACGGTAATACTTCAATTTCGATAATTAAAAATCTAATCTATTTAAGTAGAGAGAAAAAAGCAGTTTAATAGAAAACGATTTTCCAATATTTGTTCTAAGTCGACGTGCGGTATAATCAAGGTAAAGAATTTACGTAAGTAGTTTAATATGGTCATCATTTAATGCAACATTTAATAACTCGACATAACAGAATCGGGTTGAATTAAACAATAACAGATGAGCAAAATTAAAAATACGGTTAATAGACATAAACATAACTAATAATGAGAATCAGACTCTGCACTAACTCAAAAATATTTTTGTTATGTCAATATAACATGCATGTATCTATGTACAAATCATTACCATATTTTAACCAATATTAAACATTTTTTTTAAATTTAATTCTCCTTGTATGATTATCTCTTAATTCTCCTTGTATCTCCTATGACTAAACTAATATTTAGAAGGGTGGGTGTTAAAAGTAGTCTCGAGTGAAAATGAAAAAGTGCTCGAAGCAACGTTACGATGTCTGATAATTGTTGTAAGTAATATGCAAGACGTAACTAAATAAGATATAGACAATTTATAAAAAAAAAATATGTAGCAAATTTAAATTTAATTACCTATATATTGTTTATATAGGGTGTTTCAGAATTACCATTGCTACTTTTCAGATGTGATAGAGGGCATATACATAAACGCCTTTTTATAATGAAGTAGTAAATTTTAAAAACAGTAGCTGTTTTTTATTATTATCTCAGAAACGGTTTATTTGAATCATTTCAAATTTAGTGTGTTGTTTACACTCCATATGTGCGATTTGCTGGCAATAAAAATGATAAATCATTTCGTGCAGTTGCGGAGATCTAGGCATATCGCTACAGGTTTTCAGATAAAATTTCTACATCAGTGGGTTTATTACAAAATTGGCGGCATTTTTAAATTTTTCAGTATATTTTGCAAATATAAGATAACTTGGGAACTAAAATAATTCAGTGCCGCCAGTTAATCGCGGTTGTTTTTTCGGTTATTTCATCGCCGGCCGTTTCATTGCCGAAAATTTTATTCTCGACTATTTTATCGCGGATGAATAATTAATTAAAATATCACTTTTAGTAAAAGGAGATATCTATTTAATAATAATTGGTTGTAAGTATAAAAACCGTATTTTTTATACTTATTTAAAACAAATAGGTATTACATATCAACTTAAACGATTTATACTATACTAATATACTAACCAAAGTTCACCTCATCTACACTAGTCTAAACTCACCTCATCTACATTCTAATTCTCATCTCATCTAAGCTCGCCTTACTTGCACTAACCTTTTTCATTACTTATAATAATTACTTACTAATTACTTTATAATAATAATATGATAATAAATATAATTGGCGATGGTCGACAATGAAACGGCCGACGATGAATTGTCCCCTATGTTGAATTGGCCGCGATCAACTGGCGGCGACAAATTGTCCCATTTCGAACAACTTGAACGTTTATAATGCGGCACATCGTTTTCGAGATAAAGTAGAAAATTCGATTTTATAATCGTTTAAACGTGCGTCGATAAAAAAATTTATTTTATGATGCCGTTTCCAAACTTTTGAAAGTAACAGTAGGTAAGCATCAAGATAAGAGAAAAGCTTATATGGACATAACTTCGAAAATGCTTCGTTTTCGAGATACATGGTGTTAACATTTACGAAAACCTTTAACACCCCGTATCTCGAAAACGAAGCGTTTTCGAACTTAAGTTCATGTGAGCTTTTTTCTAAGCTTACTTCCCAAAGTTTGGAAACGGTATCATAAAATAAATTTTTCCGTTGACGCACGTTTGAAATCGGACTTTGTCGTTTATCTCGAAAGCGATGTGTCGTACGATAAGAGCGCAAGTGGTCTTATCTTTGAAAACCATACTGAAAATTTTTAAAATGCTGCCAATTTTGCAATAAACGCAGTGGCGTATAAGTTCTAACTAAAACACTTTAACAGTACAGCTAAATCTTCGCCATTGGACGAAATGATTTATCATTGTTATTGCCAGCCATACCACATATTTGCTTACGTGTAAATAACATACCAAATTTCAAATGACTTAAATAAACTGTTTCTGAGATAATAAAATAACATTATTATAAAAAGTAGGAATAGTTATTCTGAAACACCTCGTGTATAGACCAGCACAGTAGACTTAGAAGGCTAATGGCTTTGTTAACAGCTCTTCTCCATATTTCCTTATCCAGCACTTTCTTCTTCCATTATTCTAATTAATTGAAAACGTCAATAGCAGAAATTATAAATACTTATATTTTTTTTAAATATTTGCTAAATATTAAAAAGGAAATGTAATTTATTTGTAAATGTAAACGTAATATGTCTATATACATATATGTATCTGGCTTTGACAGATTAAAAGAGAAAGATGTATTAGGATAAAAAATGTTCCATATAGTATATAAACGCGAATTGAAAACCAAATAACCTGCTTAACTTACTAACAATAAGAAAATATAAACCTAACACATTTTTAAAATTATTTTATTACGTAAAATTATTTCGGACGCTACTACTGTAATTTAAAATTGTTGAAATTCTCGCACGAAATTCTAGAAACGGTGTTTACACGACGTATACTTACTGAAGAACGAACACGTATGGCCCGATTTTATCGGGTTTTTTTGCTTTCTAATTTGTTACTTAAGAGACTAAAGAAATTAATTTTAATTTAAAAACATGTATTTTACACCGACCGTAAATTATTTCCTCAGTGCATAACAATATCATTTTCATTACGTTAAATAAATATATTTATAAAAATGATTTAGGTATAATTTTAAGCGGTTTTAAGAATTAGAGAAGTTACAGAGAGAGGTGAGGAAACAAATTTTTCTAGTAAAATGGTTTTTTTTAAGTATAGGTATAGATTTAAAGATCTGTCCGCGCGCAAGCCTCGATATCCAATTACCACGTCAATGTCAAAAAACTCCTTTTTTTTAAATTTTGCTCAAAAGAAATACATTTCTAAAAAAATAACATTTACGAGAGAAATTTATAAACAAAATTATCACATTTTTTCAATTATCTCTAAAACGGTGCAATTATGTCGAAAATTAGACAGAGACATGATCGCTAGAGAATTTTATGTCGATTTTAAAACATATTTCACATTACCGATTCAATTATTTATTATTACTGAGATTAAATTTTTTTTTAATTTTTGAACGGCCGCCATTTTGGAACAGGTCTGTCGATTTGACTGATTAACGAATTCGTCCTTTGTTTTCGTAAAGTCAATACGTTATCCAAATTTCAGTCTTCTACGATCAAAATTGCGACCGGAATCGTGTCCACAAGAAATTGATTTTCGTGATCTAGGGGTCGAGATCGAAGAAAATCCAAAAGGGCACGTTTAGGTGCCGTCATCAGACAGACTGCTATAGCTTTATTTTCTACGAAAATTCGCTAAAATTGAAAAGTCTACTAATACATAATCTATAACACGTGCTTTTACGGTAACTTAGATAAGATACAACATTGTTTCTATTGTACTAATGAATAGTAAAATAAACAAAGAAATTAGTAATAGCCATTTAAAAAAATATTTTGTGCTTGGTATAACCTAAAAAAAAAGTAATTTGTTGCTCGAGTAAAACAAGAGCCTAATATGAGGCTTTCGTTGTCAGCTGATCCTTAATACGAGATAGGGTCTCATTTTAAGGCGTCTATTTTTCTTTTTTTATATGTTTTTATCCAAACTATTTGAATTTTGAGACGTAATTATTTTAGTGTAGTGGATTACTTACGTGAGAATATCGGAGCAATTATGCGCTTTATGAGAAAAGCGCGAAATGTCTAACATTGCTAGTATAGATCATGATGTTTGTATTTAGATGATGTTTTGGGAAGTCAAATTTTACCCTGAAATATGTAGGTGAGTGAATAGGTGAGGTTATTTTAATTTACAAGATAAATATAAAACTAATACGATAAGGTACGAAATGCACTGGTTAAAACGAAGACTGCAGCACACGTGCTTAATAACATTTCACATAACAGGTGTTACAATTTAAATAAAGGTGTTGCAATTTAAAATTTAAAAAAAAAATGTAATTATGAACATATATAGAAAGGCGAAGCATTTTTTTAAAATCAAACTGTCGTCGACTTTGGTAATAGGTACCAAAATTCCAATACGTTACTTTATGAACATCTAAAATTATTTTAACTTTTAATTAAACTACACTAAAAACAGCACAACGTTCGAAAAACTACATTTTTAATAATATACAAATTATTAACGGATATAAAAATAGCGAAGTTCTGTAAAAACGTAATTTAGCCGCTATCGCAAAAAAATCCAAATGGTAAAAGTTTATATTCCGCTTCATCGAGCAATGAGAACAGTGCAATAAGCCCGTAATTTAAATTTCATGCCTGATAAAAATGTGTATCATTCGCCGTAAAAAAATATAGTAGCAAGTCTAATTGCGGATTTGTTAGGTACACGTTATACAAATTAGAGCGAAGATTTGAGCAATCCCTCGAACCAAATAATAATAAAGGGGAAAATAAATATCTTATTGTTAGAGTAAAAAAAATTATAATAAAGATTATCTTAAGTAAAAACATCCCCTTTTTGCTACAAGGACTTTTTGTTACCATATCTATGATGAAAAAAGGGGTTTTATAAGATTATAATCAAAATATTCTTATTCTACACACAAACATTCACAACCAAATTTCCTTTTTATTTTACTCGCAGTTTGGAATATTTCTAAAATTTTCACTTTTATCTAAATAGATGTTTCACGAAAATTCTAGTGCGCTTAACTTCGTATTGCAGATCTAAAATTCTATTATAAGTATAATGCTATGGAGTGTAATCCTCCTTATTCAGATTGTCTTAATTGCAGTAAAACAATAATATCTATATGTGGCATATGCGTTAACGAAAAGTCCTAGTAGTAACGTGACCGGTGGCCAAGTGTCCGGTAGCGAAGTGTTGGCGAGAGGTATTTTCTATTCCTATTTTGTAAACAATTGAATATCGACTATTCTTTATTATTATTAATATTATTCTTATCACGCAGAATATCGAAAATTATAATAACTTTAATACAGGTACGTAATACAATGTACAGAAGTTATTCAGGAGTATAATAATTAACAAACCTTTAAAATAGTATAGTTTTATAAAAAATATTCCTAAAAATAGGTAGGCAGCTATTATTAATATTGTAAGATGAACATTTTTAATATTAACATTCCAAACACCGGTGATTTTCTAATCTTTCTTTGATGATACGTCATAGATCTTCGTAATTATCTACGGAAATTTATATCTGAATAATTCTGTCGCAACATGTAGTTCCATTATTTATTTCTAAAAACACGTCGAATTACCTAAGTAATAATGAATCGCATTATCAATCTTAATAACGTTTATCGTAATTGTTAATTGGAAAAGAATGATGCACACCTTTAATTGTTTAGCAATGTATCAAAATCAAAGAACGATAAACTTAGAAGAATCAAGTGTTCCATAAAGTGGATTTGCCAGGGCTGATAAAAAATAATCTCTTGGAAGGAGTAGCTAAATAAATTCGTCTTTGTAGCAGCTCAGTGGTTTGCTTCATAACAAATTAAGTGAATCAATGGCAACATAAATTTTTATTTAAAAAAACGTCGCGGCCATAATTCTACCTATTTATCAAAATTACTGGACTCTACCGAAACAATTTATTTCGTAATTCTTATTTTATGTTCTCTAATAAGCGCTGAAAAAATGTCGGTTGTTACGCTAACACATAAAATACGTACTTATATGTATTTACATCCTTGAATTGTTTTAGGTGATCAATATCTGCGCTTGATCAATCCGTTACGTATTTTATGACGAAAACATAAATAAATACTCAAATTTTGTTTTAATAATTTTCATTTGTGATACAAATAGTTACTAAGTTAACCATAAGTGAAATTGCACTATTCAAAATTTATTATTCTATTAAAATTACTTACTCTACCGTAAAATACGTTTTAGTTCAACGATTTCATTAAATATTAAAATAAAAAAATCTATAATTTCCGGTATGTCAAATTTAATACACAAACGTGTTATTAGTTTATTTTTGCGTTTTAAATTTCCCACGTTACGCATTTAAAAAATATGTTTCTACAATATATAGGTATTTATATGTATCATGCAGGTAAATGTGGCGAACCTGACCTCACGAAACCGCAAGTTACCGAATGTGCTAAATGTTAACTAAAAATCCTTTTTGTGACACAGCAATTTTAATAAATAAATATCGAATCTTAAATTTACGCTAGTTAAAAAGTTCAAAAAGTCAAATAAAAATAAAGTTTTGGCGGGTATTGTAACGTATTATTATTTCATTTAAAAATTATATATACCTACTCGCTTTAATTATTCGAAAAAGATAATAAACCGACATCCCGTGGACGTGGGTAATTAGAAACCAAATTCTGTTTCGCATTAACTACTTACTAGCTTTAACGCATACACAACATTCAAATTTAGTTAGGTATAGGCGTATGTAGTAAACTGTGTTATGGAAATTTTAGCGTGAGCGCAGCTATAGACAAACCAACATAAACAAATTTTCACAACGGAAAAATTTTTCTTATCTACGATAAACGGTAACAATGATAATTAACGTTTTACCTGTTTCCATTCACTATTGTTGTTAGTAATATTAATATTAAATAGATTAAACGGCGAATTTTCTAACATCGCATGTTCTTCCACTTTCGGTTTTCTCGGACAATGGCTCATCCTTAAACCTCTCACCCTTATATTGCGCTTTCCAGCACTATTCCTTCCCACAAAGTTCGATATGTGGTTAACGCTCGGACCTCCCACTATCTTAGAACACCAAAAGTAGGGTTACATCGGGTCCTCTTTCCATTTTCGTCAATATTTCGATAGTCTAAATCGCTAGATTTTTGTTACATAAATTGACGTATGTCCGTTAATATTGGATCTAGAGAGTTATTCTTTTTTTAAATTTTGTCCTTAAAATACAGGGAATGCTAATAATAACGGCTTTACGATATATAATTATTGCAAATTTGAATTTGGACAGATAACTTGGACGAAAGCGTTCCTTATACTTCAGATTCTTACATTAGTGTAAAAATAATGCCGAACTCTGCATTTTATGCACTTCCCTAACCTTTATAATCACTTTTTTTCGGGGGATAAATTTAAAAAATGTTTAACTGCAACGACTGATTCCCCAAACATTTAAAAATAGAAAAGGTACTGTTGCCCATTTTCCAGAAAACGAGCCATATTCGAGAAAATCGTGTTTAAAGAGCAACGGATGTATCTATTAATTATACTGAGACGCGAAAAAATAATTCATAATTTTCGATCCCATTGCCGTTCCAAGTTAGGATTTGGAATAATAGTAGTAGCCAATAGATGTAACAATTACTCGAAAAGAATTAGAAAAATTAAAGCATCGTTTTTTGAAATATTCGCGTTTTAGTATTTTAATCGAGGAAAAACAAGTATATCCGTTAATTATATATCGTGAAGCCGTTATTGCTTGCATTTTCTGCATTTTTCTGAACTAGATTTAAAAGAAAAATTAACTCCCTAGGTGTACAATATTAACGGAGACACATCAATTTGTGCAACTCCATGTTTTTCGAAATATGCGAAATTCAAATACGAATTTCTCGAGAATGCGTGTGTCTAAAAATCTAAAATTTGATATTTCAAAATAACTTTATATGCGTAATAATGTGTCCAGTTTTTAAAAGATATGAAAATGGCGACTTGCAGGTTATTGGTTGATTTGACATGGAATTACTCGCCCTTAAGTAAATTCCTTCAGGTATTTAAAGTCCGAATTCAATTTTATTTAGAAGGTTACGTAGGTTATCTAAGGGATAAGGTTAGGTTGATACGTAGATATATAGGGAGAAATACTTAAAGGTGTTATCGGTTTAAAATTTTAACCATAAGTTTTGCAGATAAGACGAATAATGTGGAATTTACGTCGACTTTTATATTGTTGGTTGTAACAAATGTAGCTGCGTAAAGGTATATCGATGAACAGTCTTATTAGAATTATTATTCTACCTTTTTTAAAGGTATAACAATCGACGTTAAGGTATAACGATATTGTTCTACCTTATCCTAAGCTACTTTTATCCACCTTAAGAGGTCGCATATACCCAGCTAACAATTTTTAAATTTCGCGGCGGATTTCCGTTGGTATTACTCGTATATAAACGTCAATGTCAGGTTAAATAACAAAGGCAGCGACGTACTGCAGTAAATGATTAAATTAAACTAATAATATTTTAATGTAAACGTGTTCAAAAATAACATAAGCGGTAAAATACGTGAAACTGGACGTGATTATTTATAATATCTAACGGCAGGTATAATATTTCGTTACTTAAACAATTCAAAATTCCTTTCGCCTAATTTATCACCGCTACTGACTGCAAATGTTTTCATGTGATACCAATAGAAATCCGCCGCGAAATTTAAAAATTGTTAGCTGGGATATAGCTATATTTAAAGGTAGAATAATCTATTTTAAAAAATAACAGGGTAGGTATGTACGTGAAAAAGCTTCGAATAAGATATCTACTATAGATTTTTTCCTAATACATAAATAGGTATATTATATTTATTTGCAACTTTTGTTCTACAAAATTGAACGCTACGAACACTCTACGAACAAGGCCCTATGTGTATGCGGCGAACGTATTTCCTTTCCGAACAAGGGGAAATCGCGAGCAAACTAGAGACAAATGGTTTTCACTTAAACGGACGAACACAATTAGGTTACGTCACATTTAATTCCACACCGGCAGGAATAGTTTCCTACTATTTTTTCGTTTAAAATATCAATATTATAATTACCTTATAAGTTTTCAAAATAAACATTGCAGTACCTATTAGTTTATTATTTACCCAAGCATTTTAATGCACTTAATTAATAAATTAAAATATAATTTACTTTTTTAGTGGTGGTGTATTGATATTATTTATCAACGAACAGTATAATAACTATGTTATATTACGTACTAAAAGTACTGTGCGTATATATAGCGACTCGGGGGCGTTAAAATGATCTTTCAGTACCTACTTGTTATAGAGAAGCTATATAACAGCACGATCCGTAAGCCTACAGCAATAATGGCAGGAACATGCAACGCACCATACTAAAATACATAATTGAAATAATGAAAACGGTTAGTTAGGTTTCAGTTTTATGTTGCGGTAGGTGTAGAGTTACGTAAAGCTCTAACGAGAAGCTAATAAACACACCTTAAAGCTGAGTTAACTTATACCAACCAGCTACACCATAGATCTTTCAGTAAAGTATATTACAATGTGAAAAGTTCACAAGTAAAGTAGCTATCGCATTTCTTTTTAAATTTTCAGCAAATTCGCCTTCGTAATAGAAATATGAAATAAGTTTTTAGCTCAAACAATAAAAATTCGTTCTGGAATTTACACTCTACATCATTTCGTGGATATTTTGATCCTTCGGTTCGTTCTTCAAATATAATGGTCTCATTCCGGTTTCCATCGAGTTCTCTAGAGATCCGTTTAAAGTGAAATTAATTCGATAAAACAAATAGCGAAAGAAATGTGCCGAATGAAAACATTAATTTATCCAGACTATTTTTCGAATTAATAATTAGCCACGCTCATTTCAAAATATAAGTATCTGCGAGGTTTTAAAAGAAGGCGGCCTTCGCTTTCCGTCAAATGAACGAGATAAATAAAACATATTTAAATTATTTTCAAAGCAATTAATATTAAGTGGTTGAAAAAGGCAGTAATTTAAATTCGTCGGTTTTGGGTAATGTTCGAGAAGCTTCTATTTAGGTAGGTATATTATATATACAAAAGTGTATAGCATTTTACGACTATCATCATGGTCGGATTCACACGACGAAACGCGCTCAGCTACATAAAAGTGTACGAAATTATTCATTTAAATTATAACCCAGTGGTGTATTTTCTCAAACTGTATTTTTTGTCGTTTAAGTTCCCAATTGAGCGTAAATTGTAAAACTTTTGGATAAAAAATTAATTAAAACATTATGATTAAGTGAATAAATAATAATCATACAATTGAAAACTTCCCCGAAACACTTTATGTGTCCTTTATTATTGTCCAATACGAAAATTGCTTCTGTTTCACGCGTAGTTTTTTTTATAAGGGCGCTATAAAAATTAATTTGACAACGATATTCTAAAACAACGAAAAATCGATAAAATTTAGGAGAACTAATAATTTTTATGTCGTTCGTTGTTTAGGTATTCAACGCTTAACAATTAAAACTAACTTTAAAAGTTTATATTTGATGTTTTGACTGCATTTGATTTTTATTTTTTTTTATATTGAACAACATAAAAACTTTTAAATCGGTTAAAAGTGACATGGTTTAATTCAAAACATTTATATTCTAAAGATAATTTATGGAGCATAAACTATTGAATTTTGATATATGTCTATTATTATTTTCACATTAACAATAAGACAGACGGCGGTGGACACCACTAAAAATAAATAGCCGACTTGAGGATAACGTGACCGTTCATTTTGAGAGTTCTGTATATCAATCTGTTCAAACAAATAAAAGCTATATTATATAGAAATTTTCAAGAATTTTCGGCTCGTTCAAATATAAAAGGGTGCGAAATTAAAATTTTATGGACGTATTAATTCAAACATGATCGTTTATCGGTGATGTGCCTATAAGATGCCACAACGTAAATTCCAACAACAATTTCCCCATTCTCGTAATTCAAACAAATAATAATTAAACACTTTAAAGTACCTATTAAAAACAACATCGACAAAATAAAAATATTTAAAATTTTTATATATCTATTGACCGTACACAGGGAACTGTAAAAATGAAGTTTGCAGGTCATTAGCAAAAAAAGTCGTACAAGTAAATTATACTTCCTAAAACTTGAAGCATGTAAAACAAAATAGTTTTTGGGTATATGTGATACACGAGATTTTTGTGCCGACGCGACGTCTATACTAATGTATTTAATACGTTTAATTTATGTTATTAGGAAATTTTCTTTTATTTAATAACACCAAAATAATTTCAATTTTAAAGTGGCCATTTCGCGTTCTGCGACGTTTATTTATTTTTCATAAAAATTAGTTACATTTATTTATAAATTCACAGTTAGTAGGTAACTAATTCGTTTGCAAATTCAATAAAACAGGCAATAGCGAATAAATCAGTGTATATATATAAAAGTTGGTAAAAATTTTGTAAAAATAGGAATATTCCTTCTTGCAAGAATATTAATTATAATAGTCTATTATATGAGAAGGGAATGTGTTTGTTTTTGGTAATTAATAATTAAATTGTTAAAAGTAATTGTTAAACTCGTAAAGAATAAAAGTTATATCTAATATAGATATACTGAATGTTATTGATAAGTATATTTTTTACTATATGTAATTGGTAGTAATAACGTAAATACATTGATTAGATCGAGGTGAAATATTACCTATACATTACAACATAGGAGTATTACTTATGTAAATATTATGTGGGCATAATGGCATAGTGAAAGTATGTATATTATAAACCATCTATTTATCTTCACAATAAGAGACCTCTTATAAAATATCCTCGAATGTAAATATCATTTTAAATTAATAGGAGGAATTTTAAGAATTTCAACGAGTAATACTTTTAATTTTTTTACTACTGATTGATTTAATGACAAAAACGAAACGAATTAATTATAGTTAATGTTAGCTAATCAATTATTAAAATTATACGATAACCGATCAACATAGCGCTTTCTTTAGGGAAATAATTACGATATGAAGGTCACGGTTTTGTACTTTTTTTTTCAAGTAAAAGTTGTTCATGGGCGCAGCTCTAATACAGAAATTGTTTAGTGCTAAATTAGGTACAAGTCCTGCTACAAGTCCAGTAATGACTATCAAGTAGGTGGGCGTGTAAGTTACACTCATGAAAAATACGTTATAAAATATTGGTTTGAACATAAGAATACAAATGACAAAATATATAAAAATGGTTATCTAGGTACCTACCTATATAATTTTGTACACATAAAAAATACAAAAAATGAGTTATTTTGCGATAATTTGGCTGTTCACATTATGTATTATATTAATCAAGTTATATACTCTATTTTTTATTATGTACAATTTATCTATCTATATTTTCAATTACTAGATAATATTAAAATATTAAATATTAAAATTTGAACAAGAGTTTTAACTGTAGATTAATAAATTTAAAATAATTTTATTTTTTTACAATAGGTACATACATATATTCAGGTAATATATAAGTAATCCGTCCATTCATATGTTGTCTGTTTAAATGTTTAAAACAAATTTTGTTCAGTTTTTCGCATTTCAATTGTTCAATAGCTACCTTAATGAAAGAAAATCTGAACCTAATTACCTCCGTAACGGATGAAAATCGGACTTTTTTCCCGAATCACCCTGTATACATATTATATATAGGTATACATATGTCATAATGATAAGTTTTGCTTGTAAGGTGTGTATATGTGCTTATTTACCTTATATCTTTGTTTCCTTTTACTACATTTGATCTGTATTAATCGAGGAGATTCAATATAGATAAATGAAGTACCTATATAATGTAGTAAGTATCTATATTATGTTATTAGCGAACGATAGATAGATGTGCTTATAACAATATTAAAACATTATTCAATTTTGTATTATCTATTAGTTTTTTTATTTATATTTATGAATGAGTTCTCTACGTTTAAAATGATATAAAATATTTTATATGTACTTATCTAGGTATATTGCAACGACTTTTATTATTTCGAATTTTCATTAAATCAGGGTTCATGGGCGTCGAAGTAATTTCAGTTTTTACATTTATGACGAGCCTTAAACGAATGACGCTCTGGAAGTCGCAATAAAACTTTTATTTTAAAAACCACTTTTGGTAAATTACAAATGTAAATATTGTGAAATTTGTATTATTAAAATGTAAAGAGAAGAAAGAAAATTATTAATATTTTAATTTTGGAATTACCTAAGTACCTACTATTTATTTTTTATCATCTAAATATGCTTTTGTTGGGTTTGTAAAAATTATCGAGTCATACAGGTAACTTAATCGATAATTTTACAAATAAAACGATTTTACATCGGAATTTGTAGATTTGTAGAAAACGCAATATATCGTTTGCATATCTATAGATAAAAAATAGATAGAATCTTACGAACGTACGTACCTACGAGAAACTGTAAAAATATGCACGATTAGTACTATATAAATTGTCCAGACGTAATCAATTGTGTACTTAGATTTACTGCGGTATTATAATCAGAAGTGGGTAGCAGACAAATAAAGTACTAAAATGTAGGTAACATTGACAAGTAAATACGATAGTATAAATTGTTAACTAGACTTCGTAATACATGTAATTTCATTAACCATGTATTTATTCCGAAACACTTTTTAAAGGCACATAATGGCGACCCTACGAACAATAACGTAATATAAAAGTATACTGCCAAAGATTTGCATTCGTAGCGTCCAACTAAAGCATATATATACAGACGACTTTTTCATTGTTTAATAAAAAAAATAATCGACGTAAACAAGCATTATATTTTCACTCATCCGACAATATATGGCTACAATCAGTTGGATTTATTGTGCGAAGACACCATTGGTGCGAAACCAATCTTCCTTTTCAAAGAATCGTTATTTATATCACTCGAATTAAAGAACGCCCGAATCTCTTTCCAAAGCTATTTCAATTTGCACAAAGATGTTGCCCTTAAATTAGAGAAGATTGCGCCCCACGTCAGTTTCATATTTGTTTTAATTTGGTTTTTACGATCTTACGAGTTGACGTTGTTGTGACAACTCGTATGAAAAAAATGTTTCTTTAATGTTTTAAGTAGAACAAAAAAAAAGATAATCAGGAATAAGTAGATGTTTAAAGGGAATTCGGTCCAATAAGACATTACATTCTCGTAAATGTCGATTACTTAAACAAAATACCTATCTACTTAAATATAATAATTTAATTAAAACTACTTGGGTAGGCGCTTTATTAATTATTTTTTGCTTTAACATCTGTTTTGATTTTTTGTTGAGGTCTTTTTCGGTGTTTTACAATAAACTGACATATTAATAACGGCGATAAAAAATTTTGTTATCTTCGACAATTCTAAAATAATAATAACAGTAGTCTAAAACGTTAAAATGTTCTCTCTCAGGATTAATACCTGTAGATTAGGATCACTTACACGTTTTAACGACGTGAGAAGGTATCCTCATATTAATCATTTATTAACAGGTAACAAGCCGAAACATACAGAGCTTTTACTTGTCCTTCAATCGATCTCGGTCCTTACTGATGTACCACTTAATAATATCGTGTTCGATATTACACGTTATCCTATTATGTATGTAGATTTTATATGGAGGAAGGTCATAGCGATATAGATCAACGCCGACTGACAGCTTGCATTGCAGGGTTTATAGCAAACCGTTCTGATTGGAGAAGCCTTCGACCATGGACCAGAATCTTATCAGTTTATCGATCTGCAGGAACTGAACTAAATAATCAAAAAAAGAATAGAGATTTAAAATACTCCTTAATTTATGGACTGGGGATCAGAGATACATCCTATCTAAAACGTATCTTGCTTTTACATTCTCTTGCTCAATAATATTAACAACGACAACAAATTTAAATGATATAATTACAACGACGAACACCCAAACTCAGTAGGTGAATCAAACGTCCATGTGTTTTTATATTAGCGCTAAATTTAAAAATAAACCTCTAATCGTCAATTTTCTGACATCATTCTCCTGGCACGGATTCAAAAGATTGATTATTTCTTGCTGTAATCTCGGTTAAAACAGCGGTAAAAAAGTACTTAAGTTAATGCGATACATCCTTGTTTATAGTCGATATGCTTCAATCTAGAGAAGAGAGACTACGAAAAAAAAAGGGAAGCGGAAAAACGATGTCAATTACGCATAAAGGAAATTCCAAACCTGGTATTTGAAGAAAAAATGAAAAATCATATGATATATTTGAATAGAAAGAAAAAATACGGGTAAAATTGATAGTTAATCAGACTCTCATATGTACAACATGAATTTGTATTTAGAAAAAGTTATTGAGATTAACACTTCAGGTAAGCGCCATGGAGTCAGTATCTAGCAAAGAAAGTTGAAAATGGCCAGTCGGATCAGATACTTGTACCTATTTATAAAGAGAGATTAAAGGTAAACTTGATCCCTGGTTCTGTACGGTAGAAAACGATCCGCTATATTAATATTCCATGAATTAAATACCATACAAAGTGATTTTGTTGACAAATTACTTCAAACTTAATTCTTCTGTTCTATAAAATGTATAATTATTGTTCACTAAAGCAATAAAAATCATTCTCCTGGCAAGGTTGTGCTTCTCTCGGTAACCCATTTATTATTATTATTTTATGTAGATTCGGTAATCAAGGTATGTAATCAAGGTCACCAAACCACTTCTTAAGGACCAATAAGTGCCATAATACTACCTTTTTTTGAATTTTTTTGCAAATTATAAATTTCTCAAAAATGGATTATCGAATCTGGTACTTTTCTGAGAATCGCCAACATACTGTAAAAATACGAGTACGAGGTGACGACGTTTGTGTGAAACGTCATCATCTGGAAATCTTTTATTGATGACGTGCATCGGAGTAAAATTCGATTGGCCTTTATATTTTTATTGGACTAATTTATAACGTTACAGTAAATTATAACGATTAATAATTGATATCGATGAGGACGACATCAAATCGGAGGGGCATATCAACCAAATTTGATCCCTCTCGACACCCGCATGATCTCATATATGCTATCGATCTTAATTTAGGCAAAACAGAATATTATTTTTCACAACGGAATTATATATAACCTAATTTTTGTTTGTATTTTCGGATATCAAATGCGTATTTTGCTTTCCAACAGTCGATTCCTCGTTTTATTTCTATAACATAAACACGAGAAAAATAATATGTTTAAATTGAACGGAACGGAACGCTTAAAAATGTTCTTTATATAGAATAAAATTCAAATTCATATTTACAACGAAGTAGGTAACCTTTATTAAAAATGCGAAATAAAATTCTCGAGAGAGAGAGGAATTGTATCTGAATGTAAACAATTACACGAAAGCTCGTCGATTTAATATAAAACGCGCGTTCTTTGTTATTTAAAAGGGCTCGTTAAGTTATTTCGCCCTACGGAATGTAACAAAATTTTACGTTTTTTAAAAGCTCTATTAAAAATCGCATCTACCTTAATTTTTTAATAATTCCGTCGTATCGACGCGAAGCGACGCCGACGCGGCGATTCCACGCGGACCAAATTTATTTACGTTTGATTTTCCGAAAGTTCGCAAGTAAATTAGAAAATGTTTCTTTCAAAAGCAAAAGCAGAAAATAGCGTGATCGATATTGCTACAAGATGCCTTGTTGTAGAAAATGGTGTCTAAATTGGTATAGCAAGTTGAGTGCGTTGTCAACATCAGCCGGTCTACCTCGTCCCTTGCTTTCTTTAATGGTAAAGGAAATAGGTATTTGATTTGTACGTCTCTCGTTTAAATTTCTTCATTTTTTTTTAGATTCCATTTATTTTCGAATACATACTTTTATTAAAATACATATAACAATTTTTAAAAAGCTACTTATTGCCCATTAGAAATAATATTTTACACAACTACGATTTCTTCAAGTTCAAAATTAAAATACTATTTTGACAAGTATAGATAGCATATTTATTTATTGTTAAAAAATAACAAAAATTATGTGTATTTATTTGTTGTTGAATTTTTGCAATGTATAGGTAGTAGATTTTAATATTACTTTAAAGTAAATTACTGAAGTGTAAATACTATCAAATTAGAGATTCTAATTAGATGACAAAATATACAATTTAGTAATGACTTAGGTATCGTTTCAGTTTTCCTGTAAAAGATCTTGTTTCTGACAATTAAGGGTCTTTATGTGCTTTTTGAACGCAACCGAGTTAATTATTTAGTTAGGTTAGAAAGCCGATACGAGACCAATTAGTTACTGGAAGTTTTAAAGTTCATTTATTACTTTTTTGATGTAGGTACGATATATCATGTATTGCCGGTGCATCACGGTACTTGTGGTACTTACTATTGCAATTATTAAATTGCAAATATGTTACATGTAGTCAAGTATTTTAATAATCATTTTTCATTATTTAGGAGTTCATCGTGTGAAGTTGAATATTTGAAATTACCTACAAATACCAGTTGAAAATGCGTTCTTACTTTTCACGTCAGTGTCTACGTTTATGGTTTTGTATATTTGCCCAAGGAGGCAATTAGGACGAAAAATTTTTAGTCAACGTCCACCTCGGTGTTAAGGCTAAATAATTAAAAAAGATAAAATCTTTGTTCGGGCAAAAATAAAAAAGAGCGTCGTTAATCGCTATTATAATTAAACGGTTATATTCTCAGTAGTGTCGACAACTAGGACGTCTGTTTTGTGGTGCCCCGGGTCGATTTGGTATTGTTACAATTTATAGTCCTAATTTATGTGTATACAGCCATTAGCACCAAATGTTTCGTATAGAAACCATTAATTTGTATTAGGAAAAAATTAAAGGACGCTATAAATAATCTTCTATCAAAGGTGGAGTTAAACGACCCTATTTGTTTGTAAATTTTGGAATAATAATTTTAACAAAACCTACGCAAACAACAACGGCAAATGGTAACAACCTCAAACCAAGGACTTCCACTTAGAGACGCCAGTTATTTTTTATCAGGGAAAATCTGTCGTATTTATCTGCTGCTTAGGTAGGAAGCAAGCAACGCAAATGTTGACATTCAAACCTATTATAAAGCGGTTTAGGTTTGCCTTTCTCCCTATATTGTTAAATGTGAAATTCCGACGCTTGTCAAACATAGACTTATCCTACATAAATATTTAACGAGTTCAAGATCAAAGTATACATGAAATTTTAATCCTTAAAGCTTTAGTATCGTATTTTAAAATATTCAAGCAGCACTCACAACTTTAAATTAAAAACTCCGAAAAGTGTATGCCTAACCTTTCTGGTTCTTCATAATTTAAACATTTCAATTAGTTTCCATACCTACCGTTTATAAATGATTATCTTGTTGTTTATAATGAATAGGGAGTTCAACTACCTATGGCAATAAAGTTTACGTATGTACGTTAAAACAATTTTTTTTTTATTAAATTCACACTTATTCGCTCTTACTTATAACGATCAAGTCGTTCGTTCATTTTTTTTATGTTCCATTAAAACTTTCGCAATTACGCCCTATATTAAACTGACATCGGTCCAGAAGTACAAGATTAATTTATAAGTTAATATACAGGGTGGTTCAGAATTGCAGGGCACGCGTTCTCTAGCACAAAATAAACAAAAAAGTTCATACGAAGGTATGTCTCAAATTAATTTATTACCGAAATATCGAGGCATAAAGAAATTAATTTAACTATAAAATATTTAGAGTAACTGTTCAAAGTGGCCTTCGTTTTTTTTTTGTTTTTCTTTGACTGCGGCATTCGGCACGACGAATCCGTGCTTCTCCGGCAAGTCTTATGGCATCAGGACTACCCTCGATAGTTGCTGCAGTTACTTCTTGCGGACCAATAGATGTAGACTTCATCGAGCCCCACACAAAATAATCTAACGGCGTTAGATCGGAAGATCATGGTGGCCATTTAACACGTCCGTTTCGACCAACCCATCGATTACTATTAGTAACAATCTGAGAAAAGCGTGCTTCGAGAGGAAACATTTTTCACGGTATCTTCGAACAGATACATTTTTATGTGTCTCACCATTAATTAAAAGAATGCCTGTTTATTCTGCAAAAGTGAACGAATTCGTGGTGTCTCCTATGACAATAAAAAAAATTGAAGGGTCTTCGAAGTACTAACTCGCGCGAAAACGAGCAGAACTAGTAAAACAGATTAGTTATTTACACAAACAGTGTTTAATATTAATTAACAGATTTAATAACAGACGTTTTAATAACCTGTTAAACAAATAAACGACATGCAATTGTTATCCACAGCTATTTACGTTTTTAACCTTCAATATCTCGATAATAAATTAATTTAAGACATACGTTTATACGAACTTTTTTGTTTATTTTGTGCTAGAGAACACACCCCTAAAATAATGCCGTGCAATTCTGAATTAAATTGCTGACAATTTATTTTTATTTTTAAATTAAACAATAAATAAAAACTCTCGCTTTCCTGTATTTTACAAGAAATTGTGTAGGTATGTATACAGATGTATTTATCTACAATAGTAGTTGAAAGAATGTCATATTTCAAGTGCAAACGAGTTAGTTTTTAATATTAGTTAAATTAAAATTACAACCATTATTTTTAAAGAACCATTATTTTTTTTTATAACAATATTTCAGTTTTATGTTTGTGAGCGGAAAAATAACAGATTTTGGTGTTTTTAAAAAAAAATTTATTCCAAAGGCAATCCAACACAACGCAATTTATGTAAATGTATACAATTCGTACGTGTACTATTCAAAGTTCGACTACCAATCAAAATATCGACGTTATTACATCTTCGATTCTCTCACGAATGAATACAGAAATTAACAATTGGGGTTTGTCAGAAACAGAAAAAGAAAGGAATTACAGAGAACTCAATTCAAGTAAAGTTGGGAATGAAAAACAATCGAAGTTATCGTTTAATGGATGTTTCTTTTTAAGTAGATCGTACACAAGATTTCCTAAAAATACGATTATATTAACTGTTTTATTTTTATTTGAATTTGTTGAAATAACTTTCACTATTCATCCTTACTTCGAACACGAACCATTATAGAATGCTTTTCCGTTAAGATTCGTATCAAATATAAATTCTTTGATTAGGTACCGTAAGTTGCCGATGAGAATTTGGTCAAGGTTTCTGTTGCAACAGAACGCGGCGAATTCTACGACGTAACGAGAATACGCCACTAGACAATTTGTGCATTTTAAAATTTCACGACACGTAAACAAAAACGATTTGGATATCGCACAGGTAGGATGTATATCCTTATCAAAAGATCTATATATCCGTTTACATAAGCTGTCAAAGAGAAAATTGTAAATATGAAATACAAAAGATGTCTGAATTATTTCCCAATTTTAGTGATGCATCCTGCTTTTGTAGATACGTTTTATAGATGACTTTGGCCTAATTCTTTTGTATGTTTTCTGAACAGGAATATACTTTACTGTAACTTTAAATGTTACTGTATTATCAATTTTAACCAGCATCTCCAGTTTTTATTATTGTTGCTTAAACCGGAGCAAAAATATTATGTACTTATTTATTTATACGGATGTTGGTTGGTGGGTGAGATGAAGGACGAGAGCAACGTTATTCTTTGACAACGTAATAAAAGTGTTTTAAATGGTTATAATTTGTTCTTGGGTTACGAATCCTATTTTGTTCATGTCATTAAGTCGTCGATTCTCGTTATTGCATCCGTGTATTATGTGCAGATATGGCAATTTCAACTTATACACTCAAAGGCTAACGTAAGCGGTAAAACCAGGATGTTTTTGAGCTCTCGATTTGGGAATCGTCCTGGGTGTCATCTGAAAGAGCACTTCGAGTAGGTTTCGTCTGACGCCTCATAGTAGAGTGCTCAGCGCTCCGAAAAATGACTTTCGTGGGGAGGTCTGGGTTACAAGATGAAACCTCGACAGATCGAAAGAGCGTATTTTTTTATTTAAAAAGCCAAAAGCCGTCAAAAATCGTCCAGTGCAAAAGGGCACTATCTTCACCGAAAGAGTTATTCAGCGTACGTATAGAAGGAAACGTGAACTTTCTTTTGCCGTAAAATTCGTAATTGGTTTTGTGGAATTAATCGTTTAAAAAATTTTGGAAAAACGCAAAATACACGGGCTCTTTGGAGAAAAATAACTTTCGGGGCCGATATCTCGGTTTGAACAGCTAAAAAGTTCACTTCAATTTCGCGTTTTTTACCGTTTATACTGTCATAATTACAAAACAGTGCGACATATCGAAAAATTTTATTCTTTAAAAAAGTTTGGTTCGTCCTTGTAGCATCCGACGATAGAAGAATTATATGTTTGTGGGGCTTTATAATTAAGATAAATAATTAAAAGTGAAAACAGGCGAAAATTGCATTTTCGAGAGTCGCACACTCAACTGGGTGCATTGCATCTCCCATCTCACTTTTTTCCGTAGCTCCCTCTCACTCCATACGTAATTCCAAAACAAGCCAACGTACTATTATTTTTATTATAAATACACCTTATCCGTTATTTTAATAATTAAATACACAATTAATATTAATTAAAATACACAAGCGTTTTGTATTAAAGAAATTTACGAAAGCTCCTATCTCATAATAAAACTACAGCGACTTTAAAATTTAATGTCTGTTATTATTATTCTTCTTTTTATAAAACTGTGGTAATAAGCCAATAACAACAATTAATTAACACCATATATTTCAACTCTGTTTAGAGTTATCTTTAACTGGTAAAATTTTATAATTTCCGCAGTAAAAATAAAAAATTTGGTGCAAGAAGGAAACTCCTGGTAGGTATTAATTGTATCATTATTATGGCAATTTATTAGGGCTATTGGCCCTAATTGTAAGTGTATTAAATAACCACAAGTTAATCACCATTTTTCTACTACAGTATTCCAAAAGTGCCTTTAGACAATTAAGTTTGTTAACAAATTTGGTATTACTTAATTCAAAATTGTACTTATTCGCTTAGTTTAAATTAATTAGACTTGATATTACCACCTTAGATCATATTTAACACTCACTAAATTATTACAATCACACTATTACGATCACATTCTGTAAAATGTTGCACATGAATCTGGTACATTTAGTCATAATATCTATCAGAAAACCTAAATGTATATCTTGGATTTAACAGTATTTTCCATGCATGTGCACACTTTGTACATGCAGTCTAGAAACATGATGAAACGAAATTTATGAATCAGGAAAATAATATTGCATGGTTGAAGAATACCTTTGTTACAAACCACACGACATAACACTCTTAGGTTCATTTGGAGAAGTGAGTGGTTAAGAGTACTTAATATAGGTACCAGATGTTAACTTTCCAAATCTATTTTCCACCTAGTAATACCAAGTTCACGTTACAGGTGTGCACTTTGGTATGTAGTAAATGGTAATGAATTTATAAAATTTTACCAGTTAAAGATAACTCTAAACAGAATTGAAATTATGGTAGAATTAATATAAGAGTTTCTTGTTGTTATTGGCTTTTTACCACATTTTTTTAAAAAGAAGAATAATAATAACAGACATTAAATTTTAAAGTCGCTGTAGTTTTATTATGAGATAGGAGCTTTTCGTAAATTTATTTAATACAAAACGCTTCTTATATTGTGTACTTAATTATTAAAATAACGGATAAGGTGTATTTATAATGAAAATAATAGTATGTTGGCTTGTTTTGGAATTACGTATGGAATGAGAGGGAGCTACGGAAAAAGTGAGAGTGGTGCAATGCACCCAGTTGAGAGTGCGACTCTCGAAAATGCAATTTTCGCATGTTTTCACTTTTTATTATTTATCTTAATTATAGAATCCTACAAAAATATAATTCTTTTACCATCGGATGATACAAGGACGAACCAAACTTTTTTAAAGAATAAAATTTTTCGATATGTCGCACTATTTTGTAATTATGACAGTATAAACGGTAAAAAATGCGAAATTGAAGTGAACTTTTTAGCTGTTCAAACCGAGATATCGGCCCCGAAAGTTATTTTTCTCCAAAGAGCCCGTGTATTTTGCGTTTTTCCAAAATTTTTTAAACGATTAATTCCACAAAACCAATTACGAATTTTACGGCAAAAGAAAGTTCACGTTTCCTTCTATACGTACGCTGGATAACTCTTTCGATCTGTCGAGGTTTCATCTTGTAACCCAGACCTCCCCACGAAAGTCATTTTTAAGCGTTTTTTGGGGCGCTGAGCACTCTACTATCACTTAAAAGTTATAGAGCGTCAAAGTTGGCTAATCCGCTAGGTGATCCCCCTTTATCTTCTAAACCCATTTAAGTTTAATTAATATATTTTATTGGTTATCGTCACTGGGGGCTCTCATGCTATTGGACTCCCATGCAAGGTTAAAATCATTTCCGGTCTGAGGTTTTACTTCCGAGTCACTTGACCACTACGAATATTGTTTTTTATAGTACTTCGAAATTACAGGTCCGATGTTGATTCTGATTGCGTCGTTATACTCTACATAGATGACTTAATCAAATGCGCTGCACAAAATTTTTCTTTGAATCGTAAGTTGTCCGAAAATCGGAAGTGATTTTGACCTTGCGCGGGAGCCCAATAGAATCCCCCAGTGACGACCAATAATATTATAATAATTAAATTTAAATAATCCCGGTGGTTTAAAAGATAAAGGAGGGATCACTTATAGCGGATGAGCTAATTTTGACGCTCTACAACCTGCGACAGGGTAGTCTGAGGGGTCAGGTGAAACCAGTTCCTGGACCTGCTCAAAGAGCTGTTTCAAACGACACCCAGCATAATTTCCACATCGAGGACTCAAAAACCTCCCGTTTCCTTTATATCTACATATCTAGACCCGATCAGACTTTCCATATACGTAGATACCAATTTTGTACGAATTCTAAGCGTTGTAAAACGATAATGCCCATATTTACAGAACTAATGTAACTTTCTGTAACTAAAAAAATAAAATAGCAAAATACAATAAATTATTTAGTGAAAAAAACACGAAATGGCGCGTTTCCTGTTTTTAAACACTTCGGCATTTTTGTTTCAATTCTGAATCTGAATAAAATCTAAAAAAATAAACGCCATTAACTTAAATTGCTTATGATACCTATGCCAAAATTATTCTTTCGTCGAACTGTGGTCTTAGTGAATTTATTTTCGATTAACTTTTTGAAAGATACAATTGTAAAGTACGTGGCAGTAATATTAATAGCACCGTATATTGTACGTAAGTAGATGCAAAGATAAATAAATTGTCTTCTCTCATTATCCTAAATGTAATTAATTAAAACATTTAACTTGTACAAATGCAGAATTAATTTTATTTATTTGCGTTAAATTTACCTAATTAAATAATATCCGTTAATTAACCATAATTAAATACTTAAACGAATCTATGTTATTCGACCTTACAACATTTTATACAAAAGTGCTTTTCTTTACAATCGGTACGACAATTATAGATATAAATCGAACAGTATCGGTATAAATTCAATTGTGTGGTCAGTCTCAAGGACGGTAGCTGCGTTCTCGATGATTTTTTAAACATAATCAGAGGTCTTATAGGTGTGTAACACCACACCTTATTAGTTGTTGCTATACCGGCAACTATATTTCGAAATGTAAAAATTCGAAGAATTCACGTTGATTTTGCATTTTATACGAACAATTTTGAACGTAATAAATAGAAGACAAATCTTATTGACGTGTTACAAATTTATATACTGATCGCTCCCTTCCATCAAATTTTCTTCCTATTGCTCCCTGTTATCCTTCTATTCGAAAAACGTGTTAAGGTTTGCATAAAAGGAATTGAAATGCTTCAGTTGATGTCCTGAATTTAAATATCTATTGAGTAAAAGAGTTTATTTTAAGATAAATTAGCATTTTAATGGTTTAAAGTGAGGGTAAGTTTCTTTCGTACGACGCAATTTGGGTAGCACACAATGTTGTTGACTAACAAAGTTAGAGTGAGCAAGAAACGTTAAAAAACACCGGTTATTTCGAATAATATCTCTTACAGTTTTTCTAGAAACTATCTATATAGTTTTTGAATCAAAAAGAACGAAATTACAGTAATTAATTAAATAAAAATTGATTGATAATATCAAAAATTAAAGAAATTTTTAAATTCTTAGACCAAATCCGGAAAAAAAGAACGCGCTTTTTTTTAAACAGGCATTAGGACGTCGATTTCTATTTTAATTACAAGCTTCAGTGCCTAACCTTAATTAATTTAAAGGTTAATCATTTCTGTTCTGACAACCCGGACTGATTGTTATTCGGTAAGTGTACAAAGCTAAAGAGAAGTTACTTTTTCCGCTCATTAAAATTTTTATCATCCAAAAATACAAAAAGGGATAGATATACACGAATATTAACTGTAATTGTTTAAAAAATAGATTAATACTATTTAGAGTGAAGTGAGATAAGGTGGCAACATGTTTTTTTAAGTGACCATAATTGCGTGCTCGATGTATGGAGCGTAGCAACCGTAGTTTCATACGACACCTCGAACAATAAGAGAAACAATTTTGAACAAATTTTTACTGGAACCAAGTAAATATCAAACATTACCAATAAAACCAAATTGCCGTACTACCCCCGCTACGGGGTAATATGGCAACATGCAAGTTCGTCATTAACGGTAGGTAATGGTAAGCCTACACAACATACGACCCGCGTGCCTATACGAAATTTAATAAGTTTAGCTGCAATAGATTAAGTTCCAACAATAAGATTCAAGGTCCTTGCGTAAGTCAAATAACAAACTGCGGCATATTACTCGGTGCAGCATATTCCCCCCACTTTACTCTACATTTATTAATTGCATATATGTATCATCATTGTATTTAATTCCGCTGAAAAAATTTAGTCACCTACACACAATAATATGTCATTTAATTTAATGTTTCAAATCACCTTGACTTCTTGTTTTTTAAAATTATCATCGGAATATTCCGGATATTATCCAGTTTGTCAAGTTCTAAAAGCGTTAACAATGTTATTTCGATTGGCTATAATAAACCGTCTGTTGTCAGTTGTATCTATCTGTTTAACGTGAATTGTCAATTAAGAATGTTATTTCATTACGCGACTGAAAGGACGCGTCGCGACGCGCCGTTTTGAAAAAATACATTTTAACACGACAGAAACACAAGTTGCTTAACTAGCGTATTTTAGCCACCAACGAAAAGAGCAGCGGAAAATTTATAATTCGCTTGAGGGTCCTGTCCGTGGCAGTGGGTTGTTTAATGTACTGTTTTCAGAGTATCTGCTCGTTTCCCGAATTATTTCAATGTCTCAGTTCGGTTGGTGTAAAATACAACGACAAATTCTACAATTCCAAAAGTAAATAACCGACTGTTTGGTGGATTGTTTTAAATTTTAAATCAAATTGTAGTAATACTACGTTACAGTTTGGAAGAAATTATACGTATATATGTATACTTATAAATTTAGTCCTCGTAAAATTTTTTTTAATTAAAAGTTAATAATGACTACATTTAATTTTTGCAAATTCGTGTTCTGATAAAAAAAAATATTATACAACACCAAGTTCGATAAACTACGTAGCTGCTTCAAATTTGAAGAAATAGGAATCTCATACGGAATATAAATTCCGCCCACGACAGTTAAGCTGTGTAAAACGTTATTGCAAAGTAGTTGATTAAAATTACTCTGTACATTTAATTTTAAATCTTCTATTAACAATATATCTATACTGTTGTAGAATTTTACAATGTTGTAAGTAAGTCATTTACAATTAATTTCGAATTAATCAATTTAAAAAAAATCAAGGTAATAAATGCAAATACTATACCTCGAAATCGTCCGAATGTAGCTTTTTACAATTCAAAGTATTTTTCACAGTATTATTATAAGGAACCGTAACGTTCCTCTGAATATTTAAGGAATTCTAGACTGGGAACGCCGAGAACGTTTTGTAAGGAATACTAATGTTTCCTGCATGCCTTTTGTTTAATTTAATGTCAAAAGAGAATATTTTGTTACATTCAGATATTTACTTTGTTTGTGCGATGACAGTAAACGTTTAGTCCAAGCGGCGATCGAGACAAACCCTGATATAACAGAGGGATGATTTTTTTTAATCGAAAGCTTTTGGCGAATTTTTATAAAAAATAAAGCTATTGCAGCCTGTCTAATGACAGGATCCCAGACGTGTCCTTTTGGATTTTCTCAGATTTCAACCCTTAGATCACGAACATATAGGTCATTCATTTTGGGTTGGTCATATATATATATATATATATATATATTTATATTTATTTAAATATAAATAATCAATTTCTTGCGGACACGATTCCGATCGCAATTTTAATCGTAGGAGGTTGAAATTTGGACATCGTATTGTCTTTACGAAAACAAAGGACGAGTTCGTTAACCAGCCAAATCGATCCGCCCGTTTCAAAATGGCAGTCATTCAAAAATTAAAAAAAATTAATCTCCGTTATTAATCATCGAAACGGTAACGTGAAATATGTTTTGAAATCCGCATAAATTTCTCTACCGATTATGTCTCTTTGTTATTTTCGATAGAATGCGCCGTTTTCGAGATAATCGAATAAAAGTGATATATATATATATATATATATATATATTTTAAATTCTTATAAATTTCTTTCGTAAATATTATTTTTCAAAAAATGTATTTCTTTCGAGAAAAATTTAAAAAAAAAGGAGATTTTTGACACTGACATGGAAATTCGATATCGAGGCTTGTGCACTTACGGATCTTTAGTGTTTAAAATGGCGCAGGGTTTTATATGTGTTTAAATTCGACGGAAGTATAAAAAAAAGGCTTTTTCGGGAAGGTATTTTCTTTGTTTAAAATGATGGTCTTTTAAATAACAAAAGGTTGAAATTTACGCCAATCTGAGAAGCGTGTTATGCACATTTAAAAAAAATATGTGACGGAGTCACGTTGCGAAAGTAATTCGTTCCTGTCAAGATATTTGTTTAAATGTGCATAATACCCTTCACATATTGGCATAAATTTTAATCTTTTGTTATTTAAAAGACCATCATTTTAATCAAAGAATACCCGAAGAAGCCTTTTTTTTTAATTGATTGAGTGATTAAAAAAACATTCATTTTTTCATTCTTTATACTCTTTACAGTTTAGTTAATATGTATATTATTTGTAAAATTCGACCTACAAATAGTACTCCGGTAAGCTTGTTATAAAGAAAAATATAATGTAAAGTCGCTGTAATTAATGGCGAGTTTATATCAGCAAGTAAAGTAGGTAAGTAAATAAAGTATAACGTAAAGAAACGACGGAACGTAACAGTTAACGTATTTCTTTTTTTATGTGCGTAAATATATACAGTCGTTTATATAACAGTTTACATTGTTAAGTTATAATTTTGAGTCGCAATTTGTAAATAGATTTGTTGTGTTAAATCTACTTCAATTTAATTTATTTACTTATTTTCAGTATTAGCATAGAAGAAACATCCTATACCTATATTATTGTTGACATAACAAATTTAATCTATTGCAAATGTATAGGATGCGTCTTCTGTGCTATTGTTACAGTTGAATAATTAGTAATTAAACAACAATTGTAAGCAAAGATATAAATAAATGGAATTATAATTTTTGTGTAGGTATCTAATTTGTTAACAAAACACAGTACCTACTTATATAAGTATATCTACGGGGTGTTTTCGTAAAGATATCGCCAGACTTTAAAGACGCATTCTAGCGGTTGTACGGATAAAACAGCTCCTATAAACATAAATGTTCTGTAACACTTCCTTTTCAAAATACAACAATTTTGTCAATACATGCCGAAGAACATCAAACTAATTTTGTTATCGATAGAAAGTGGCCAAAGTCACTGATCGTACGTATTGTATGTATGTGGATATGGACACAACCTACAACTTGTGCACATATCTTAAGATTAAATAGAACTGACATTGGGTTTCCTAAATATAACAATAAAACAAGTCCAAAAATCAGAACTACCTCACCTTTTGTAGGGCAAGACTGTTTTTTCGTTTCCTGTTACTGGACTATATTAAAAAATGCGAAATTTTATCATTTCTGTTCCTGTTGCTTTTTATGAAAAAAAACAAACTTTTAATATTCTTATTGTTGGTGGTGCCCTTATAATTAGTAGGTAGGAACATAACAAAGCTAATGGAGGTAATGAAGCTGTTTGATACTACCATTATATACCTATGTCTATGTAATGAAATAATTCGCATTCTCTTTAAGTATATATATATATATATATATATATATATATATATATATATATATATATATATATATATACATATACATTCCATAGTTGACAGTAATCGAGATTGTTTAACAAACGATTTAAAAAATAAACATTTTTATTTTACTTTCTGCACAAACCCGGTATAAATATAGTAAGTATCAAAGATGAAATTATTTTTGTTGGTACCTACCTACCTACTTACTAACTATAAATAACTATCTAAAAGCAAAATTCTCTTAAAAATTACTTTAAAAACAAGTGTTTTCCAGGTATTTGGCAATACATTAACATAGCAGTAATATACCTAGGTATGTATTTATTGTTAGCTATAGAGGTGTAAGTGCAATAATATGTTCAGCGATGTCGAAATACCTACCTAAAAGGATAAAAATACCAGACAAAACAAAAAAAATAAATAATCGACGCGGTAGGTAGGAATTTGAATGATTCGGTTACCAAAGATTATTATGAACTATCTTTTAAGGTAATAACGCTTAACCGTTTAGACGATTACCCGTTAATCACGTGATGTTGACATAACTAATTCAAATGTGGCACGTTATAGATTCTGTCAACTTTAGTATCCTAAAAACATAATTTAATTAAATATTATTCACTCTTAAAATCGTCTAGAATTCTAATTCCTTATTTTACTTAATATTGTCAGATATTGTACAAATCACAAAACTTGTAATATGATTATAAGTGACAATAGTATCATAAATTTTCATTTGACATTGATTGCTTACTAACAATAAGATTGAGGCGAACAGCATATTTTTAAGTGCATTTGTAGTGTTTTAAGCATTTTGAAATTTTCTTATTACACACACCAGCGTTAAGCAGAAAAGTTTCATTTGATTTTTGACTTGTTTCTATAATTACGTTGCGTTGTGTTATCTAAGATATAATACGGTAATCCCTTAACATTCGCGGGTTTACGTTCTAGGAATCCCTCGCAAATGTTGATGGGTCTATCTTCCTGTCTAAAAAAGAGGGTTTAGGTTCTATGAAATTTTAATTATAGCGGACGAAACTACTGGAACGAAAAAAACACGTTTACTAATGTAAGGATTAATATGTAGGTAACGTGGGTACTTCGTGAGTAGATATTATATAATTACATATATAGTGCAGATGAAGTTTATTTGCTAATCTATGGCTGAAAATATATCGTGACTTGTGATTGTTTAGCAGAACAAATCTGTTCTTTGTCAATTTCATGATAAGGAAGGGTCGCGGTCTCGCGTCCTCTTTTGAATTTAAGGCTCCTCACCAGTAAAGGGTCGGTTTCTATTGCTTTCGCAACAAGTTGCTGTTGAAGTTTTAAAATTTCAATTTTAAAATGTTCACGCGATTACGATCTGTATTAATATTTTAATGAATATACCAATTCGATGCATTACAAGTTAGTTTAAAAAAATTCGCGAATACCAAAATTGTGTGCTCGCGAATGTTAAATTTTTTCGTTTGTAGGTTCGCGAATGTTAAGGGATCACCGTAATCATGTTTTCTATCTTTCTTTGTACATATTTTTTTGAAAAAGTTTTAATTTTACGTAATGCAAAGGCCGCAGTGCCGTTTAATATTTTAAATGAGGGTGACTAGCGAAAGATTTCTATCACCGTACTGATTACCAGGCCTAGGTTTTCCTCTCAATATAGAAAAATTATTTTAGTTTCCTTGTGGCGTATTCGGTAAACATTTCGTGTACGCGGAAAAGGTTTCTATTAAAATGCTAATAAATAACGGACGATGCTCTATTTCTAGAGTACGTACACTTAAAAAGTGATTACTCAAGAGCTTGTAGGGTACATTGCTTCCTGTGTTAGTTTATGTGGCTACTTGTTTCTTTTCTAGCGGTGGTTAACGTCGGCCGTCGTTGATTACGTAAGGGTATAGGTAATGTTTTACAAGCGCTTTTCGTAGGAATTTACGTTGTTTAACAACGAGGCCAAAATTAACTGTTTAATTTTTAACTACGTTAATGTACTACTATTTAATTAGAACACTATTGTACTGCATTGCAGATAACTGTCATAATAATCCAAATCGCTTTCCCTACGTATGATTTAGGAAATACATCTTTTTGCTGACAAGAATTCAACTTCTCTGGGTTAAGTACTGCAAGAAATAACATAATTAAAGTGCCGTTCAATAACGTTACGAAATCTTTTCCACGCCCCTCCTTTTTCTTACGGACCTACTAAACTTTGTGGACATTTCAACTTAAAATTATATAAGTTTCTTTAGAGTTTAGAATCTATGCGAGCACAACTTTTAGGTAATCGATATTGTTCTAAATATTAAAAGAGTTTTCTGAATTAATTACAAGTTTTTTATTTTTAAATACTTTCTGAAAGTTGATGTTTTATTCTAGAACCTTGAACGAGTTACTTTACTGAAGTGATCGATAGAAAGATTTTATATTTATCACGAGATTTTGTGGAAACCTAAGTAATATGTAACAATGTGTATTATCTACCTAATATTTAAATTTACGAGCGAGTATCGAGTATTGCGAGGTAATAAAATTTTTTTTAATTAAATTATACGTAAAAATAATCAAGTGATTATGAACAGCTTAAAGTGTTTTAAATTAGTGGAATTTATACAAGCCGTTCAGTGCGACGAATCCTGATAGAAAAATATTCGTATAGTTGTGCCAGTTTGTGTAAATTAATCATCAAAAATCAAGTAAACGATAAATTTAAGTTGGTTATAAGTATGTCTATAGGAAATAAGTATTGCTTATTATATAATTTGCCGCGATCGTTCGAAAAAGTTTTATCGCAGATGCACATTAAAAAAAATTCAACTAGATGTCGTAAAAAGAAATTAGTATATTCAGGTATAAAAAGGATAATTTATACGTTGCGTTGTAGGGTCGGGTAAAGATAAATTTATGATGAAAGGGAAAAGGGTTAACTTAAGTTGAGCCATCCACGTACGTGAATGTATTTTGAACTGTAAAGGTGACGGTTCGTCAAATTTAAAACGAATCCATCTCGTTTTGAATGAAAATTATTGGTAATAATATCGTTGATTTTTACTCTAGTGGTAAAGAAGTAAGACGAACTTTTTAGATATTTACCGCGAGACTGCGAGTATCGATTGCGCTAGAATACTAAATTCATTTATATTGGCCAATAGCGCGCCAAACGGAGTTTTATATTTTATGGAAAGTAATTTAATTATAAAGTTCAATTAAAAATAGGTATTTAAAAAACTTTCGCGATAAAACGAGAGCATAAATAAAGCAGAAAAACTGCGGAGCGCGGCGAAATCAAAAATGGGCAAACCGCCGGAAACGAAAAATATCGACTTCGACGGACGAGTTGTGCAGTTGCTATTTAGCGAACAATTACGAGAAAATATTTTATATTTGACATTTTCGTTCAAAAAGTATATAGAACTTCGTGGTCTCTAATCAAAGCTTAAATCGTAACTCTTACGAACAAACTTGTTCGGATCTATTTATTTGCGAGTGGATAAAATATTTTTAGTTCTTTTAGAAATCGTCATCGATTCTCCTTTCGAATAAGTCAAACTTAACATCGGTAAATTATAAAATTTGGCTTATGAAAAAACCTCATATAAAAACGGCAAATATAAAACAGAAATAAATCTCAGCAACCCTGTAGCGTATCATAAAAGTTAGTCTACGTTACGCAGTAAAAATCGCTGAACTAAAAATAATATAAAGCCGCCACCGAAGCTATTCCTTAAGTATTTTTAAATGAAATTTGTCGGTCTTGTTGTGAAAAAGATGTCAGTATTTATGAAGTTCGTAATAATTTTCAGCTTTTTTTTGTGTGAAACGGAGTTACCTATTAAAAATTACGGCCAAATTGATTAATGGCTTAATTCTTTTGTTTTTAGTAATAATGGACGTTCTAACGTAGACGTAAAGTAAGAAAACAAAAGAATCAAAATATGTACTAAGAACGTGATTGTTTAATATTAAACGGTACTTTTATAAAGTAAGAAAATTCGAATGTAAGTTAGGTTACACTTAATTATTACCGTTTCATATACCACCTACTAAACTGTTTTTAATTTAACAATAAGTAATATGATTCAGGAAAGATAAAATAAAAATAGTTATTAATAATAAAATAAAAATGTTTTCAACATCGTGTCAAAAAAATATGCACTTGTGCTAGGTAAACCTTCGTATTCTTCAAAATGTGACATAAAAAATGCTATAGAGGGCGGAGTAGCTCAGTCGTAACAAAAATACGGATAAAAATGATTATTGAATTAAATCTCCCCTGTCCCCGTAGTACGTTGGCCGTTTTCTTCGGATGAATTTTTATTGAAATTAAATTTAAAAAAAAAACGAACATGTCTAACAGAAACAGTAGCGATCGTTGTTATTTGGTGCTGTGGACAAATTGAACAAAATGCTTCATAAATTTCGTAAATTCGTCTTTCAAATCAAACCTTCCAGTTGGCGTTATTGGAAAAGCGCTGTCAAAAGTTTAACATGACGATAAACCAATTTATCAATTTACAGATACGGCAACCTACCCTCCTTTCCTCTAACATAGGTTTTATTGACACCACGTGCTCTATCGAGATTTTCGTATTGTGTTTTTAATTAATCATTCACGTAATTAATTATTTATCTATTTATATATGTACCTGTATTATTACACGCTGTATAGTTTTATTAGGTATTATAAATTATTTTTATTAGGCGTAAGTATTTATGTATTTACATTATAATAACAAATTTAAATAAAGGTTTAATTTGATTGTTGTTATTTATAAATTAAACGCTACTTCATTAGCGCTCGAACAGTTTTTGGTGGAGCGACTCAATTATCTATTTAAATTTTTAAATTAAACTTTAAATTATATGCCTACACGTCCAACGCTGTAATTCGTTTTATGTAGAAACATAAATGATAGGTACTTATAATATAATTATTATAAATGTTTGACGGAACATGTGGTGCATTTAATTACTACAAAAAGCGCGTTTAAAATGACAGTAATATACATATCTATCCAATATTTCGTAATTAATTTTAATTAAAATTATTTTAAATTAAGGAAAATTTTAGTTGATGTCATAAAAAATGTGTTGTCAGAGTAATATAATCATATTTAATTTTCAAAGTTGCTTTTAGTTTTATTATGAAACCAAGGTAGTAAACGTGCATACAATAAAGGAATATTAATTTTAAGTAGGTACAGTGTCTTCGTGCTCCACGTAAGAGCACGATAGTATTCCTACAACAGAACGTAGTTTCCATCTAATCCTATAGAAATAGTATTTTAATAAATTGTGTGCATTTATTCAAAAATTTCAGCGCAAATTTTCAGGTAGATAGATACGGGTCATTCAGTTCCAAAGTTTTTTTTTATTGTCGCGTTAAAGCTTCGAAAGTCTATTATAATTCTAAAAGAACAAGATATGTGTAAAAAGAGAAAAATGAAAGGATAAAACGGACATTACAAGGATCGATATTTTTTTATATTCCTTGTTGAAAATCAAGGTGCGAACATCACACGAGTGCGGATATTACACTAACGTTCATGGAATTTTAATAGGTCGAGGAGGACCACATGCATGATCTGCACGATCTTCCGACCTAAAACCTTTACGTTACAGTTTTAAGGTCCTCGTCCTATTCAATTAATAGTTAACGGATTGTCAGTAGTTACAACACAGTTTTTTATTTATTGTTTTTGAAAAGGTATTTATTTTTTAGTTGATCTATACTAACATTTTTAATTTTTTCATACTATTAAAATGTTCCGTATAATACCAAGCTAGTGTTAAATCAATAAACGGTAACATTTTCTTTGGTTTCACATTTCCCTGTTTTATTGCGCGTAAATTATTACGAAACAAATTTTTCTGCGCTTTCCATATAGTACATCCACTTATGCACTTTCCTGCGCAACGAATGAAATAATTTAGCGACTTATTTTACTTATATCACTTCTTGACCACTTCAAAATCGCGTCCTTTACCGCCAACATCCCTTAAAATGTAAATATTCATTTACATTGCAAATAAATTAAAATATATGGAAATGTGCGAATGTGACGAAGGAGAGAACACTTGTGAAAATTCAAATGATTTTCCTCCGAATTCGATAAGCGACACAAGTGACGAAGAGGAAGAAAATTAATTTTTATACTTTTTTACGACAAGTAACAACTTATTTATCTATATTAAGATAAGTGAGATACTGCCTTTTGATATATTTACAGTAAAAGACGAGATATTGAAGTGGTCAAAAGTGGTTTCGTACTTTACAATTGACCATCCATTAAGTGAAATAGGTCGCTAAATTTCTTCTTTCAATGCACCCAACAAGCATAATATTAACACAAGCGGGTCTACTAATAACAGAAAATTTCCATAGGAAATAATGTTATTAGGATCTGTTTGATTCCGGATCCGGAGGAGCCGCTTTGGATTTTCTCCGATCTCAGCACCAAGATCACAAAAATAAGGGCCGTTCATTTTGGGTCGTACAGTACCTAAATGTAAAATCAAATTTTGTGGACACGATTACGATTGCAATTTTGATCGTGCGAGGCTAAAATTTTGACAGTGTATTATTACAAATACAAAGGAAGAGTTCGTTAACTAAAAATTCGACCAACTCGTTTCAAAATGGCGGGCAATCGAAAATTGTAAACCGGTTATCTCCTTATAGTAAGTAATTGAAAAATTAAGCGATTGAAGATCGGTAATGTGAAATGTATCTTAAAGTTGTCAAATCAAGTGCTTTCCTCGCAGTTTCGAAACGTTTGCCTGGAAAATTTAACTTGGCCTCTGAAACGTCTGTAATTAGAAACCAGCAATAGTCCGCAAGAATGTGCGGTGACCACCTCCTCGTATATCGTCTTTTCCTGCGATAAACGTCCCGGTGGAATCTTTCATCGTACTTGTCATTCCCGGCAACCGCTCGTCTTTCCGGTTAGGCGGAAAAAAGGCCAAAAGTGTTAGGTGATGGGTAAAAACTGCATTCAGTTTCGGTTTTAGCACCTCCTAAACCGTAATATTTGCTATATTTTGAGTCGGAGCAAATTTCAGTGTTATAACATTATGCAGGGCTTCCGGCGACACGCCCCATTAAAAAAGTAAATAAAGTAAATATTTCTCAAACTTAAAATTAATAGAAGCAATACCAAACGAAGAAATGACATCCTACACGTTTTTAAATCAATTTAAAGTTTTTGCGAAATCTCGAAAAAATTCCTTAGTAGTTTTTCTAGAATAACAAACCAATAAATGACGAACTAAACGCGTTTACGGCGATTTAAAATTTTTGCGAAATCTCGAAAAAAATCCCTTAGTATTATTCAGATTTTTTTTGGCAAAATTTTATCGTTCGCAACGTTCAGAACAAGTCGCAAACGACTAGAAAACTCGTAATTCTGGCATAACAAAGCGAAAAATGACGAACTGCGAGCGTTAAAATAGATTACAAGTTTTGCATAATCTCGATAAAATGACACTACCCGATACGCATAGAGCAGGTCCGGAATTACTTGAAAAGTAGTTTTTCAAATATAACAAGCAAAGAAATGACAAACTACACGTTTTTATAATTTAATATATGAAACACTAAGTGATCGTGACAAGATACAACAGCAGTTAAACACATTCATACATCTGATAATACCCGCGTAACACTAATAAATCAAACACCCATTACAACTTCACCAGGATTCAAATCACCGAGAAAAGGACCTCCTGTACACAGTCTACTCTTTTCTCGGATTCGTGAATAAATAAAAAAAAAGTAAATAAAGTAAATATCTAGACTAAAAAGTAAATAAAAGTAAATCCGTAAAAAAAAGTAAATAAAAGTAAATCACCGGAAGCACTGCATTATGCGATATTATGAATTTATTACATATTTTATATTACCTTGCATTATTTATATCGAATTTCAAAAAATTAATGGGAAACTTTCAGCAGTCGAATTAAGTATTTAGGTACGTATGACAGATATTAATTATTTTCCAGTTATAGAATCTACAACCCACAAACAAATAAAATAAATACAATAGAACCGCTTCCTTACCGATATGTATTAGAAACCAACTAGTTTTCGCCGGAATATAATAGTAATCCCCAAATTTCTCACATATTAATGTATCAAATAATTACGGGTTTTGAAGCAAGATGCGAAGCGTGCTAGTTAATAATATCATGAAGCGGTTAATTTTGTGAGCACGAACTTTCTATAGATATAAATTATGAATAAAGGCGTGCGTTGTCAATAAATGATCGAATACAAGTAAGTAGGAAGGCAAAGTACGCTGCTAATGAACCCATAATGTTGAAAATTAACAAATATCATGGTACCATCTAATGATGTAGAAAGTAATTTTCAAAACAACTTCCTCGAGGCGATCGGTTACCTAACTTGTATCAATACAAAATTAACTGCGTGTCATTTAAAAATTGACAGCGATTCTTTAAATAGTTCCGCTGTCCTATACCCGCAAGAGGAAGTAATTTTTAGATATTAATTCTGCGATAGAGAAAGTAATACCTACGCAGCGTTCTTTAAAAAGGCCTCGTTTGAATGCCTTAAATTCTTTTGTTACCGAGAGTTTAGGTTATTAATTCATTTTATTTGGGGAAAGTGGATAGCGTGTTGTAAGACCTTGATCTCGTTTTACCCATTTCATAACAGATGTTCGCATTGTCTCCTTTAGAATTAATGAGATAATGTAGGAAACAGGTGTTAAAGTTTAACGAACGTCTAACCATTATGAATATTTCTTAGGTAAAAGTAATTGAAATTTGATGAAAGAGGTGGTAGAAAAATATTGATATAATTAATATATTAATAAATTAATTACCAATATTTATAATCTGTAAGTAATGGAAAAATAAAATAATTTGATTTCTAAAAAAGTTTTTACTTACAATCGATTAAAAGGCAAATTTAATAAGAAAATATTACTGCACGACAATAAAACAAAAATAAAAGTGTCCATATGAAAATAATTAACAATTAATTAATAATCAGTGCATTACTTTTTGTTAGTAACATACTCTAAAGATAACATTAATGGTATATAGTACCTACACGTAGACCTAAAACAAAAATGTTACATAACGTGGTGTTTAGAACATTAGAGAAAAGTTTCTGCATAATATAATAATTTTATTATTATATACTTTCTAATACGTTACTTGTGAAATGGACATTTTTACTTAGTGAACTTACTTTTATAAGTTCTATAATTTTATTATAATAAAAGTAAAAATATTCTGGTACCTCTATCTCGTTGATGAAAAGTAGATTGCATTGTAATATTAACTAGAAATTATGATATATTAGCCGTATGCACACATTGAAAAATTCGCTAAAGATACCGCACGTTATAAAATAATAGCTATTAAATTAATAATTCAAATAATAGATAATAAAAGAACAATAAAATTGTAATATTACTCTTGTAGCGACTCAATATGTCCTTTAGTTTATTCTGAATAATGTAAAGTATTCATAAACTGATCAACGGGTGTTCCATTAATATTCATATCCAAGGAAAATTACAAGGGGTGGAATAAAGAAAATTAATATCCTGCGTTGAATATTATTAAATAATACACAATTTAACGAAATTAAACATTTCTCAAAAACAACGAATAAGGGCGAACTTGATATTTGTACATATTTACCCAAGTATTTCAATTTATTTTTTAATAAAAAATTAAATATTTACAATTTACCTACTTGTGATTTATCAATCGTGAATATTAACAAAATCCAAAGTCAAGATAAAATAACAAACACAACAAAAATACAGTCGAATTAGCTTATAACGAGCTCAGGTTTAACGAGATCCTGGATATTACGAGCATGTTACGTGCTTATGTTTGAAATTGTATTCGGTCGATGCTAGAAATTTCCGTTTACTACGAGCTCGGTGTAAATTCGACTTATCGCGAATTCACTGTATAACATATAAAAACAAATGAATACCTACTTATTATTAATTAAATAATAAAATATTTGAAATAAAATACATTTTTGAAAGAATAATTTTACTTATACTGTTAAAACGACGAGACGTAAAATTGAAAACGAATTACTAATTAAAATATTAAATTAAAAAAAAAACTTAAATTTTGAGGTAATTTATTAAAAAAAAAAGATTGTAGGTACTAATGGATCTTGATTTTTGAATTCTTGTGCAGAAAAAAAAACTGTCAAATTGGATTATGTTGTTCATTTGTATATATATGTCTAAATCAATTTAGTTTAAACGGATTTCATACAGTAATAACAACCTGTCGGAGACAGCAACCAGTTAATTATACCCTTGTATATATTAGAATATATTATGGTACATTTTAGTTAAGACGCAGGGCATCACTTCAAAATTTTCACAGCTAAGGTGCGCAAGTTTAAGATCTTGGGAAATTAATAATAAATTATACTCCAGATTAATTAAATATGTACACCATGTAAGTACTAGATGTTTAATTTATCTGTATGGTTAGTGTCTTTTTTAAATTGAACATAATATATTACATTTATCATATTATTTAAATATTAATCTAATAATAAGAAAATAAGATAGGTACAGAGTACTTTTTTGACAATCTAACCTATGTAAAGTTCACCGTTCTTACCAGTGACACTTATGGCGGATTTGGTTAAAAAGTCCAAAAATGACAAAGAAAAATAATAGATTTAATTTTTGATTTGATTTTATATCAAAGTTAATATCTGATTACCTAATGAAAATAAATAATCTAACTGACAACGAAAGAATATTTTATTTTTCATTCTTGCGTATCATTGCAACGGTATAAATACGAATACATAATTCTTTAAATATATACGAAAATCACCTTTTCAAGTTTAGTTTAAATAGACTGTATTACCTACACAAATTATAATATGCAAATATTTAAATATATTTACATCGTGAACAAGAACGAGTCCAGATCAAAAATAAAAACACTTTCTGTCAATAAAAAGAAATGACATGACCGAATAAAAAGAAGTTTCGAATAAGATAGATTTACAGATATTGTATAAAGACAGCCGCATTTCTGTGGTCAACTGATTTAGATGGACGATAGTAGAGCCATCGCATGATGTCATGTAAATATACACAAATCGCTTTGTACCCAGGCCAGCTCATGAATAATTATTCGTACGCAATTTATTGAATTTTTAAAGCATATTTTTGTAAAACTTCCTAATATTTTACGTTTGCAAATTTTTAAAACGTGAATGGAAAATAAATAATCGATAAGTATTGGTCATTAAAATTCTATAAGTAAGTATTTGAAAATCACAAAAATTATTCGCTCATCTATAAAAATATTTAAATGCAGATTTAATAATAAATTGTTAATTTTAATAATAATAGTTTATAATTGTAAATAATTTCGTTTGAATAATTATCCAAAAAATCGAGTATTTATGAACATTTACGGGAAAAAAGTTTTCGATGACGGTTTGTACCGTTTATAATTTCAAAGAACGCTTTATAAACCATTCGTAATTTTCTTCCATAACGAAAGAAACGTGAGCAGAAAATGGTCATCCTAACATTAATTCAAAACTAGGAAAATACGTGTCACGTTTTACAATTACATATTAGACTTGTTATCGACAAACACGAATAGCATTATTTCATAAAACTGTACAGTAGACCCACTTATATCGGAATGCTTTACGATTTTAATAATATAAGCTTTAAATATTTTATTGGATTACTGGAGTATACATATACAAGTACAAATAATAATTTACAAGTATAAATATTGAGTTTCGTTAATTAACAACTAAAATGTATTTATCTTTATTTTACTATTTCAAACAGAAATCAATTACGTTTGCAGTTGCTATTTAAATTAAATTAACTTTGCCTTATTCATTTGGTAAGATAAACATAATATTAATTGTAATAAAGCGAATTTCGGAATAGTGTAAAATAACATTCAGCACATTCGTTTTATAATTTTTAAGTTGATAGTTGAGGAGCGTTCGTGCACACTCAAGCATGTCCACAAAATTGACAAAATGACAAAATGACAAAAATGACAAAATTGTTTTTTGGCGGATTTATAGTTATCGATCAGTTCTATCAATTCCCGTGCTCAGAAGTACAGAAAATCAGAAAATTTGAGTCTAAATATTTCAAGATCGATCAAAAGCAGACATGTCCATCTGAAAAAAAAATGAATTGACCAAAACAAGACGTGTCCAAGTATATTTATCATTGTGGACACATGGAATTTTACAAAAGTAGACATATTCATATGATAACTGTTTTGGTGTTATCTGCTTCGTCGACAATTGCACGTGATCTTAATAATTATGCGTGTCACTAAACGTCACTAACCTAGTTGAGTGTTCTAAAAGTTGTTGAGATTGTGTGTATGTAAAGTGGCCGAACAATGAATACCAGTGCGACTTGTATTAATACTGGGGCCAGTAAACGAACGCCTAGAACATCGCAATATTTTGTTTATATCTTTGTTTTCAACAAACCAATTTCTGATGGTTATAAAGAAAGACTCGGCACTGAACCACAACACCGAACAACTCTGATCGCATTCTTTTGTTCAAAGAAAACCAGAAATGTCCATTTGTTTTTTTACATTATTTCTTTCAAAAATCAAAAATTTGTATTAGTAATGACATTTACGAAATTGTCATTTAAAACACCACTTCTCGTATACATTGTATAAATTTAAATTCAGCGCCACACGACTAAACAGTTTTTAATATTTTTCTCGAAACTACTTTATGTGGACATGCTGAGTTTGCACGAACGTTCTACAGTTGTTTTCAGAATAACCGATATTCGATTGTTGAAATATAGCAAATAACTTATTGTTAGACTTATCACCTTTTATTCGACATTTTCTTTAATTCTTAAATAACTTAGTCTGTCCTGACGTGTAAAATCATATCTATTTATACAAGTCTTGACCTTTTACAAATGACTTGTAACTTATACAACGTATTATCCTAAACAGAGTTTATCTACGTTAAATATTTAACAAGGCGTACCTACTTATGTTTGCTATTTTCCTATTACAGCATAACGCTTCATGCTATAAAACGTAAAACCGTACTACGATGGTAAAGAGACTTGAGCGATAAGCCCAACATTAGCCTGATTTTACATTTTCCTAAATTTCATAAATGAACAGCTTATTTAAATTTTACGATAAGAATATTTTAAAGCCAATTAATCATGCTCGAGTTTTCCGTAGAATTAAAAAAATCTTTATTAAATTTACTTCTTCAAATTAATCTTCTTTACCTGCAGTATATAATTTGCATTCATTCCATCTAAACGATTCTTGAGACACACTTATATTTAAAACAAGTCAGGTCTTTCTTATAATATGTACTCTAGTATTTATTTTAATTTGGTTTTATAACAAATTAAATTTATAAATAAAGAATCTTATAGCCGAATATCTTTATTAAAAATAAAATTAAATATGTTTTATGTAAATATGAATACGTACGTATTTACGATTTTTTTTCTATTATTTGTTTTTATCCACAACGTTTAAAACGTATTAAGAATATAAAAATTAATTATTTTGAATTCCATTTCTATATCATATCATCAACTAACAATAAGATTAAAAAAAAATTTTTTTTTGCTAATTACATAGGTGCCTATAAATAATTGGAAACACGATATTTTTTTTACAAGTTATAGGTAATACTTAAGTCATACAGGGTGATTCCAAAATGGCGCGTCAACTCTACAGTAGACCGTAGTATAAGAGACCGTCGATGAAGTCCAGAAAAAATAATTAAAAAAATCTTGGTTAATAATTTATTTAGAAGTTAAGGGATAGCTTGTAAAACGTCGATAACCGTTAGGCGATTGTTATAGAAATGATTGTTGAAACAATTATTTCTTCGGCGATTGATTGATAGAATTAACCGGCGATTTAAAAACCGGTCCTAAGAGCTAAAGTAGAAAATGTAACTCCTCTATTGTTAACAATTTTAAAACACGAAACCATCTTCAATAAACATTATGCGCCCTTTATTATTGTTCCATAAGAAAATTGGTTCCTAACGCCCGTTTCACGCGTAGTTTTAAATCTGAAAATTCGAATTTTTTATGAGGGAGTTATAAAAATGAATTTGGCAACGATGTTCTAAAACCTTGGAAAACAATGAAATTAACCTATATATGGCCAGTGGAAATTTATTTCGCGTATTTTTCGGGATGTTTGTAAGCTTACATTAGTCGCACCGTAAATATTTTTTAATATGTATAGACGATTACAGTAGATGGAAATCGGTCTAATCTAATGCGTGGTGACCAATAACAAATATTGATCGATACTTGTTTTTCCCGTAACCTATGTTATTGCAAAATCAATTAGGGAGAATGAGGCTTTTGAGTGTTAGCGAGCTTTTAAAATTTGTAACGTTCTTTTATATTCATGATGAGACGTTAACAAGCTGTATTTCAAGATGGAGTCAAATTTAAGAGGTATTTTGCGCTTTATGATTGATGATAGACGAACGCTTTACTGCTACTGTACGTTGCTGCTAGAATACAATTGAGTTAGCAGAGTTAACAAGATAAACTCACACTACGCTGCGGATGATGTCAAAGCGTGTACATAGTGTATACATGCAAGACACTTCGTTCTTTATTGGATGGTGAAAATCAGTTTTAAACTATTTTTGTTTATTTCATAGGGTAGTATTTCTATTTAGATATTAAAATTAATTTCAGACTTATAAATTGTGGTTACCTTGTGACTAACAATTATCATTCGATTTATAATAATTAGTTGAATAACAAATAATGATACCTAATTTATTATTTAAATCGTCATTCAAGTAAATCACTTAAACTGAAGTAAAATTATAAAAATGTTATCTTAAACTAAATTTTTAGGACAGGTATTTTATTTTTTATAAAGATCGTGATAAGAAGCGCGTGACTTATTACCTGTATGTACCTACTTTACTCGTTGTAAATAATTAATTTTGAAAAATATATTTTTTAACTTTCGTAAGTGGATTTATTTAAATATTATGTAATTAACAATAAATTCCACAACTCTGTTATTGAAAAATTGAGAAAAGGGAACAAAATAAAGCATTATACATAAATAGATAAGAATCAAAATCACTGTCACTTCATCGTCTTTCAAATTTAACAAATTATTCTTTTTATTTTTATTAATTGAAATTTATGACTTTCGATTTTGGAACGGTTCACTTTTTATTGTGATTTTCCATCGCATGTTGTTTTTTATATTTTTGCAAAAAATATACAAAAAAATGTATTATCGCGATTTTTTGTTATTATTAATTGTGATTTATTAAAATCGCTTTTGATAAATTATAATAAGTACCTACGGTATGATGTTAGGTAACCTTTCCTTGACTTCCGTATTTTTTATATTAAAATAGAATATTGTTGTTGATCATTAAACTATATTTTACTTACTTAATTGTAAGTCAATTTGTCTGTTGCCCACGTTTCTAATGCGCAGTTGCTTTTATTGTCGTTTTTCCCGATTTGTCCTTGTATGTTTATGAAGAAGCCGTTACTGACATTATTTTATTAATGTTACGTCATCGATTGAGACTGTTACATCGCGAGACAGTTAAATACGAAGCAGTTATACGACCCTGACAATCCCACATACTTGTATATTTTTATGGTCATTGAAGTAGGTATAACTGCAGGCACCTACTAAAATAAAATTACCTATTCCTACACTTGATGTATTAAAATAAAATTAAGTGCCTATCTAAATTTATTACCTACCTTTAATTTCTCTTTAACATTATTAATTTAAGTAGGTACCTACATTTAAGATTTATTTATAGCGACATTAGTTAAAAAATGGTCATTTATATATATATATATATATATATATATATATATATATATATATATGCGTAATATGTACACAGTACACTTACATTTTCCTATTTATGAAAAAGATACAATATGTAAATTAATTTAAATTATTAACTTAATTATTATTATATTTCAAAAAAAAAACTACATTAAATAAAATTAAATATCCAATCACAATCGTTCCTCTTTTATCAATGTTGCGCAGAAGTAACAAAATTAAATATAAGTATCAGTTAATTAAGTTCATTAGATTAAAAATGATTATAATAAGAGCATATTTACCGAATTAATGCATATGTAAGTAGGTGGGCACTACAACGATTTCAGTCGTTTAACAACATCGCAAGGAAAACACTTTAAGGGACTATACCTTTACAAGTTTAGTTGGTATGTAAGTACACGTACTATTTCCAAAAGTGACAATTATTAAACCGGTTACAATTTACATTAAATTGGTTTGGCGAGACAGTTTTAGAAAACCGTGGAATGTCGAAAAATACTTTTAAGGAAGACGAAACCAATATCCTTGAACGAACGTTAACAGGGTTTGCAAATTGATTTGTGCCACAAAAGAACTTAATTTAATGATTGTAGCGTGACACCGCATCCGCCCATCCGATTCTGTTCAGAGCAGTCGTCGACAGTACCTGTGTACAGTAAAGTTCAAAATTAATGTCCCAAATCGCGAGCACTGCGTAATACATGGCACAGGGAATCTACAAAAAATACTTACAATGTGTAACACGAATTATAAATGCAATGCTACTGCTTTAAATATTCAGTTCATAATTTGTTTGTTGTATCGTGCGTGTCTGCGCAATGCTCGCGACCCGGGACATTAATTTTGAACTTGACTGTACCTACTAAGCCACGAACACATTTGTCACCCTCAGCAACAACGTTGTATAGGTACCTACTTTTCAAAAAAATAATAGTTTATTGATATTAATTTGTAAATTTACGAGAACGTCTGCTGATACAGAAGTGGGAAGATTTTATGTTTATTTAAAACATTGTTTTATTATACCTATAGGTACTTATTAAATATACAAAAAGGGTTATGAAAATTATACCTGCCTACGTTTTTATATAATTGCAAAATTCCTTTATTAATAAAAAAAATATTAATTTTAATAAATTGACGCTTTATAATGTAGGTATTATACAAAAAATCGATTGTAGCGTAAACATTTATATTGTTGATTATGTATTTATAATTATCTCGGTCACGGCAATCTTAGAAAAATCGTAAAAACCAAAATATTTTGATAAATTGGTTATTAAAACTAGAACAAACGTAATATTATTTTTAAATTCCTCGTTAAAAAGGATCTCGATAATGTTTTGGTTAGAAATAAAGACGTCGCATACAAAAAAAAAATAAAAACGAAAATTTCAGTTTTGCAGTTGTTTCTGCGATATTTTTAAAATTAAAAACGACAGGTCAATTTTTTTTCGCATTATTAATCAGCACAAAAATCGCGCAACTTCGCCACAATTTAACCGACTTCGTATCTCTTAATATAACCGAGATCTCTATGCGTTCGCTCGAAAAACGGGTACCCTGTATACATATGTATGAACTTCTCAAGATGTTCTGGCAAGTGCGGACATCAAAGATCAAGTTTTACTTTCACTAAAGTAATAACGTAGTTAAATGTTTCTAAATACCAAAAATTCTATGTTATCATTACACGTTAATCTGTGCATTGTGCGTTCAAAATTAGAGCCCATGTGTATTTACTTCCTTATATCTAAATGTCGTAGTTTTAGAGTTATTTTGGAAATTGTATTAACTCTCTCGAAATTTTATTTTGTAGTATTGATTATGCTACCAAAGGTGACATAAATAAATTAAAACAATCGTATACGTTACGTACGTATATGGCATGTCGTTTTCATACGTGTCGGACGTGTTTTAGACTACAATCTTATATATTTTTTTTGCAATGCCGTGCAACGAAGTGCTGTAGCTGAATGGATAATTAATTTAATTAGAATGCAAGTTACAAATATAAACATTAATTTACTACTGCTCTCTAGTGTAGCAGTTGCTCTGAAGATCATAAATTGCAATTTGTTCTGTGCGTCAACAACAGTTTACGCGTACATGCGTATATTTGCTGCTGTCAGACGTTAGAATTCTGAAATCTCAAAATAACGAACGTAGACAATGGTCGTAATTATGTCCGGTAACGATTTTGAACAACAAACAACAGTTGTTTTTGAATATTATTAAATACTCTTCTTGAATTTAGTTGAATTTATTTCTCAAAAATTAACAAATCCGTGTGCTAGTATGTGCGGTACATACTTATACAGTGAAAAATTATCACATCAGTCACCTGTCACTTTCTTTATAGAGATTTAATTTTAAATACTAACCTTACAATTTTAATAATTATTCGTTTATCGGTTCACTAACTGTAAATAGGAAAATATATAAAATCACTAGTGTTCAGATTGAACATTAATAGAAAAAAGTTATGTGGAATGAAATGCAGAAAAATAAATTATAGGTACCTACACGCCTTTTACATTACGATTTGTTAGTTATAATCGATTTTTTAAATGCGCACTTCTAAGCTGCATATTGTCTTAAATGCGTATTTCTACACTACTAAACAAATTACATTACCTGAATATAAGATATGTGCTATTAGACGTTTCTGTTAGTTACGCTGTTACATAAATCACCGCAAAGCCTTAGTAGCTCCGTCTGGAACAAGGTTGTCAACATTTATGTCCGTCAATTTTACCAACGAGGGTTTAATTAGATTGCTTTCGATCATTTCACGTAGGCACGAAACCTTATTTATGAATATGTAATTGGTTTTGGTTATTTTAACGATATTCCGTTATGAAGACTAATCAAATTAACTTGTTAAACTAAAACATTATGTTTGCATAGTTTTATTTGATCTATACGATAATTAAAAAAAAAATAATAGTGCCGATTGTCGGCAATTATAGCTTGTCAAAAATTACTATTTTTATTTGTTTTAACTACGCGCACGTATTTATCTTTGTAGAGGAGGGTGGGGTTACTACGGGCAAAAAGTTGATTTTGTCACTTGTACAATAATCTACAAAAACATAAAAAAATTGTCCGAAATAGCCCCAACGTTGAGGTTAACTCGGACGGTTAATTGGGTAATTCCGTACAAAAAGAAAAAAAAAACAAAATTTTGTCACGAAACTGAAAATAAGATTATTATTTCAAAAAAAAAAACATTAACGTTTATGGAACGTAGGAATATTAATATTAAAAAGACAAAACTGAAAATCTTCAGAATGTTTTGTATATAAACGTTATTTAAAATTTATTCGATTATATTTTATAAAATATCGATTTATTAGTTAATGAGCCGAAAAATATAATAAAATAAAAATACCGTTCGCGCTTTCGCTTTATTATGAGTAAAGAATTTCTCAACAATAACAGTTCACGAAAGCGTTAACTATAACACTCGAGTATATTTTGAAAATTTAATTAAATTGAAAGATGCACATTATAAACAAACTTAACGAAAGCTATTCAAAACTCGTACAATCCATCTGTTCTTCAATAAAAAAATTATATGAAAATAAAATGTACCTTGCCACTATACAAAGCATTAAATTATTCTCTTTAATAGTACGCTTATCATCTGGATGATGTATTAATAGCGTATACTTAATAAAATAGAAATACGGACGCCCAAATATTGCAATACGTATGGCGGTTTGTTAATAACTTCATTCAAAATTAGAGAAGCATTCCATCACGAAAGACCATCGATCGTATAAAATATTGCGATTTAGCGATTAAAATACAACATTTCTTGATAGCCGTCAAATTTTCAATTGGGAAAAATTACGGTAAACGGTGCCGACTGCAACTTAAAAGAAAGGTGGCTCGTGTTTTTTTTTTTTAGAAAAAGTTCGACGTTTAATAAAAAAAAATTAAAGAAAGAGTGCGTTTCGGTAAGAAACGGGAATTTAAAAAGTTTATTTATTTATTTAATAACGATTTTCGTTGTTTATCTGACCTTGTTTTCATTCGCCCGTTGAAAATTGGCAACAATAAAAGATACATCGAGGAAAATCAATATACTCATTAAAGCTGTTTGTTATTTTAATAATTGAAACATAAGAGAATAACAAAGTTACAATAATTGAAACGGAGAACGAACAGGTGTAGTAGTTGCTGGCGTTAATTTTGCTGTTAAAATATCGACTGACACACCCAAAGCGAACACTATAATGTTAATAATGAAATTTCCAATGTGAGTGGCCAGTTAAAGCCCGAATTAGATTTAACGATTATGTTTAATTTTAATGTTAAGAAAAGGGAGATGTAATGTGCGTTGTCATGGTGTCATGTTGACGTTTGATACTTATATAACTGAAAACTTGAATATGAAAGCTTAATAATATGAAAGTGCGGGCACTCTTTGCGGTATTAAATTTGTCTAAACTTTCTTTTAAGTTATTAGTTTTTGGAAAATATGAAATTCAAATTTACTAATAGCCACCAGGAATTTCGTCTTCGCCTCCATTACATTTATTGGGTATTGCTTCCGGGCAAACTATTAGCATAGAAAGTCGTAGTTAAAACGTGCATATTTAAAAATTGTTAATTTTAAATGAAAATTGTAAAACTGACGATGGTGTAGGTATTTAAATGAATTATAAAAATTATTATCAAATCGATTAATTTTATTTTATACATGTACACATTATACGTACATAGAGATTTAATTATTTTTTTTTAATTTTAAATTAATCTAAATAAGTAGCTAACTAATTAATTTTTAAATATGTCACAATAAATAGCGATTAATCGCTTTTTGGACAACTTGAAACAATTTGTTTCACATCTACCATAGCGCGTATTTTTTTTATCAATTTATAAATTTATTTTAAACATTCATTACAATCTTTTTAATGTTTGATAATTTTTTTTTTAATTTTTCTTATCCAAAACGGGATACACACACTCAGGTAACCTGTCAGATACAGCTGTACAAATATATCGACGAGTGTAGGTATATAATAAATACGGGAAGTTATTTTGACCTATGCAGGCGTTCGAAACAAATATGAAAAATCATGAATGTGTATGTATAAACTTTTCGTTTTTTAATCATTCTATTCACCAAACATCGCGTTTAACAATACTTCACGCGCATTTTAGTTGAAATAGGTACCTATGCAAATTTTTACGGAATTATATCAACTATAAATGGAACTTATCCTGGAACTAAAAAATATCGACGTGACGGTGTCGTTTAGTCATTAAAAAGTTAGAATCAGACAAAACTTCCTAATTTATAGCTTTGTATCGAAAATAAGCGAAACGCTTATACTTATGCGTGCAGAAAACAACATCTCGATGCAAATTTCTAAAAAATCACCCACGTATCGGGCGTCCAAGATTAAGAAATAAATTAAATTCTAGTGATTATTTCTCTTGCGGATTCATAATGATTTTAGGACGTACCTACATAAATAGGACGATACACACACATAGCTGTAATTACACTACGTAACAAATTAACCTCGTTGCTTGAATTATGTCGCAATTAAGGGTCTTTGATATATGAAGGTATTTAGTGGTGGCTACGGTTCATAATCAAGCAGAATTATGGAAAAGCTTTTAGCACTCCTATCTGTAAAATTTCACGTTTGATTGTTGCAGAAAAGTTAGATCGACGAATAAAAGATTAAAAATTATTAATACAAAAAGTGTATATTTGCAATATTCTGTAGGTATTTAAAATTACTAGTACCTACATATTATTTTATTTTGTTTATTTAAAAAATGATCATTTTCTTTGTAATAAAATCTTTGTTCTTAGATTTCGGTTTTTACTCACTACGAAATAAGGCCAGTTTGATAAACCTTTAGTAGACTACCGGTTTACAAACCAAAAGTTTGAATTGTCCAAATTAGAGCTACGACAAGAAGGTTGTTAATTAATTTTTTAATTTAATTCAAATTAGTTTGCAACGTTAACAGTCGGTTACGCTTTATAAAATTGGTTCTTAGAATGATATTTTTTTGAGAAATACCAGATTTGTCTATTCAATGTGAACAGGAAGATATACAGGGTGATTCGAAATACAGTCACAAAGTTCTAGAACGTGCATCAGATAAATATTTGCTTATGCAACTATGTTCGAAAAAGCACCGTTTATGCGCCACGTTCGTGGAAAATCGTCACGAAAAACTTTCCGTGACTGTAACGCAAAAACGGTTCGTTTTCGGACATAGGTTTCATAAGCAAATATTTATCCGGGTACTCCCAAGTAACAATTATACTTGAGATAAGTTGACTTATACAAGCTATGCTTGAAATGACCTTGTTAAAGACTTGACTAATATAATTACTCAAACTCAACTTAAAAGAACTTTGTAAAACACTTGGATATGTTTGAAAAACTCTTGTAGGTAAAATACTTACGTATAAACTTGTATACAAGGAAGAAAAATTAAGAACTATTCAAGAAATTCATTATTCAAGTACAAATACCTAATTAAACCTCTATTCGAGGAAAACACTTAAGTCTTATTCAAAAGTTCTTTTTATAAACTAAAACTTAAATAATTTCTTGCTTAAAGTTTTTTCAAGATCATATTTGGAAGCTTTATACAAATTTTATTAATTTTGCGTTGCCGAATCTCGTATAAAGAAAAATTGTAAGTGTTATACAAAATTCTCAGAATAAATAACTTAAATAATATTTTATGCAAGTTGCACTTACACACTATGTACGCGTGCGCGAATTATAGTTATCAAATGTAAGTATATATGTATAGCGCTTTTTCTTGCCTCCGAATTTACATTGTATAAAAAGTATTTACAGATAAAAATGAACGCATTTAAATTATGGAAAAAAAATTCAAAGGTCAGGCCACTATTACCGAAAGGTAAATAAACAGTTTTCAAGTTTGATTATAGAATCATCGTCTTTTGCTACTTCAAATTTGTTATCTAAGAGGTTATTGCCAGCAATACCTCAATCGTCCAATAATAAATGCCTAACTAATAATGAAACTTCAGTATCCAATGATAAAACTAGTAATTTAGGTTCTATACCGACTGCTAAGTAGATATATATATATATATATATATATATATATATATATATATATATATATATATATATATATATATATATACACTTTAATTCGCACCTATGATTTATTGACGTATTATAGGGGTTGTCAGCGATGAGTCACCTGAAGATTACAGACAAAGTGCCTATGCATTTTACACAGATGATGAGAGTATTGATAATAGTATTAATCGCATCATATATGATGATGATAGCAGTTCAGCGGCTGAAGATGAAAGGAGCCAAAATCTTCACATGAATATAAGACACTGGGCGCTAACATTCAACATTAACCACTCAGCAGTTACTCAAAATTATTAATAATTGTTTTGATAAAGACGCGTTGCCACAAGATCCACGCACGTTAATGGAAACTCCTCAAACGGTCGAAATTATACCATTGAGTGATGGCGAATATTGACAAAATGCTTTGCGGTTTTGTTTGGAAAACTTATTCTCAAAAATATCTAAGCCTATAAATAAATCCTATAATATAATAGCCTATCATTAAATATAAACATAGATGGACTGCCAATATTTAAAAGTGCCAAAAACGAGTTTTAGCCCATCCTTGCCAATATTGCCGTATTATCGAAACAAAAACCATTAGTGATCGAAATATATTATGGAAAATCTAAGCCATCGGATCTGCGCTTGTATTTGATTCCATTTGTCGAAGAATTAAAGACAATTTTGGCTGACGGAATATATGTAAATAATCAAAAAAAATAAAAATTGTAATAGGGTAAGTAAGGGAAATGTTGTGAATTCAAACAAAAAACCTGGACAAATTGATTTGTAAAAATTATTTTTTTCTGTTTGTAATATGTCTTCTTGTATAGAGCTTAAACTAATGAACTTGATTACAATGTTATTCATGTAAAATATTTTAGGATTACGCAAACTTCTGAAATAAGTCTTATATCAAGTGTTACTCAAGTTCATTACCTAAGAACTTTGTACTTGAATAAGCCTTGTATACCATCCTCATGTAAAACTTTATTCATATATTCTTGTATAAATTTTTATATCATATTCTTGAATAAAGACCAGTTCAAGCCGCATTCCAATCGCCCTTTTCACTGGCATTAGCCCTGAATAATACTTTATACTAAGAAAATTCAAGTCGCATTTCTTGAATAATTTCTTATAAAAAGCTTTAGACAACATTTATTTAAGCAAAATTATTACTTGGTCTACGTCCCTTCTGTGCATCCTAGAACTTTGTAACATGAATTCCGAACCACTTTGTTTATGTTACGTACCAAGCTAGAAATTGTTCATTTCGCTCACGGTGATTTTTGTACCAAACGCGAAGTGCACATGTCGTTTTGTACGAAGTTTAAATTATTGCACTTGGTATAACGAATTTTATTGTATTGAATTTTTTTGTTTTATTGTACCAAGTTGTTTTAATTTTAAACGCATATTCAACTTGGTACAACAGTTCTTGCACAAAGTCTATAGTTTTATACTAACTGGTTGGCTATCCTGAAGTCTCTATTCCGCCAAATTACAACAAATATTTATATCTACCCTCAGTTTATTAAATCCGTAACGTCCTAGGTGTTTGTTACGGAAGCGTAGAAGGGCCAAGAGGGACGAGAATTCATTTGTTGTGTTTAGAATAAGGCAAATACTTCTATTTTGTTAGAATATACTTTTCCTTTGATTATTGCAAAATATTTTCCTAGAAATTATAAAGCGTGTTTCACAAAGTTCAATATAAAAGTTCAAAATTAAAGTTCAACTGAATTCCATCAAAGATCGGTGAAAATATGACACACGTTATTGTTTTTCAACGAAAAAAAGCGAAGAAAGATTTTTCATGTTCGTTTTTACACAAAAACTAAATTATATTTACTAAACATGGCATAATTCAAATTTCAAAGACGCGAAACGGACTTACATCCCTAAAATGGATCAAAAATAAATGTCCAATTACAATGACTGAAATAAGAATGACGATAAGTTTGGCACAGCTATGAATTACACTTGACAACTCTGTGTAGGTGTAGCCTAACAATATTTACTTCGAGCTTTGTACAAAAATTGCCGTACCAAGTTGAATGTGCGTTTGAAATTTACAACTTGGTACAATAAAACTGTGCAAAGTGCGAACAGTACAAGATTCGTTGTACCAAGATGCAATTAATTGAACTGTCAACGTTTACGGTTTGGTACAAATAATGTGATGCAGTGATGTCGAAAATTAAGGTTGTCGGCAGTAATAAAAATTGAATTTAAAAAATTTCTCGAGTAATAATATTTTTAAGAATGTACCTAGATAATATGTATGTAGTAAATACTATCTAAATTACATTCACATCTGATTCGTATAATTGTTTATTTATTTAGGTGCTTCTATTTATATTCGGTATGATTCTATTGTGAAACAACTTAAATTTTTGTTTCGTCATTTCCCACTTTATTGATGGTTTTGCGATATATTATTAGAAAAGTTGGATAAAGTAAACAGGCAGTTCAGAAATAAAGAATTTTTAATAACGTATTTTTTTCGTTACGTTGTTTACCGTTTAATTTCCATTCTAAATTTAATAAAATCCGATGTTTTCGTTTACGTTTATAATCTATTGGTAAACAATCCTGTAGGATATCCTTTGTTCTGCAAGTAATGTACGTGCTTTGTTGTGCTAGAACTCTGACCCAATTAATTTAATTATTTTGCAATCGTTTATTGTGAAGCTTTGAATTACGCGGCATGATTATTTTTTTCTTTATTACCTACTTATTGTTATTATTATTGAGTTTAAATAATAAATTATATATTTTATCAAAGGTTAATTAAATTAAACGATAATTAAATTGTAGACAAAAATATGGTAGATTAACATTCGTACACAGAATTACGGAGTTCACAACTAGAGCACTAGGTTTATGTTAATAGCAACCGAGAAAACTAAGCTCTACTATTCAGTCTTAACTGTGTTCTTAAGTTTCCGCATTACGATTTTCCTTCTAAGCTAAAATCCCGGCTCTAAAAGGAAATGTTTCTGGTTATCCTCAAAACTTGACTTTATTACTAGGCGAAGAGGAATAATTAGATTACAAGATTGTGATTTTGTTGTTACGAAACTAATTATTCAAACTACGGTGTAGAAATGGAATATTGGGCACGTGTTCGAAAAAAAAATACCTTACCTTGTTCGTTACTAAAACACGAAAATGAAGCAATTAGTATTAATGGAGCAAACACTGCAGTAAGGCATTTCATGTCGAACAATCACCGTAAATCGACAAACACGTAAACGTTTCTTTTTCACACATAACAATTTGTGCACAATTATTTATTCCTTTGTAATATCCTCGGAAGAAGTACAGTAAACCAATACACCGTTAACAATTCACGACCGATTTCATTAACAAACTGTCGGTAATTTTAAACACTAAAGTTATGCATTAACATTTTGAAAGTGAAAGTACGGAGCACACGTATTACATATCTACGTACCAAGCTGTCGAGCCGGTATATACTTACACAGTTACCTACGTAAATGTAACCGGAATCTTATAATTTACGAAACATACTACACAAAAGGGAAACTTAAATTGCACAAAAGAGAACAGAGACATTATTACGACGGGTCAAGTTTGTCGGACAAGAATTAATTTTGGTCAGTTTACGAAAAATAAAACAGGCTTACTTAATTGTGTAACAAAAGATTTCCTAGACTATTATGGTCCGTAGTTGCAACGTAGTTACAGTCACATCGCCTAGAAAGTGTTATGAAGCGATGGAATTTTTAAATTATATTAATCATGCTTTTACATCTGCTTTGTCGTATTTAAACAATGGTAATAAAGCAAAAGGAAGGGTTATTATCAAAATTATTAAGGGATTTACCAAAAAATTTGTGCGCGCCGATCGTCTCTTGGTAGGTGTTATTAAATAAATTACAACTTGCTCGCGCAATTAATGTTTTTAATGCCATAATGGCCTTTAATAGACTATTGTTAGAATTCTAAAAATATATGTTGCTGATGCGGGGTGCCATTGTCATGAAGATATGTAAATTTGTTTCTTTAAAATTCGGGTTCGTTTAACTCGACGCGATCGAGCAATTTAAAATTGTATAGAGTTGCCTTTAGTGCGAGTCGAAATAAAACAAATTCCGAAACGAACTAGGAATTTAGATAATAAAAAGTTTACACGTCGTATTTATTTATTTATTTTAGGTTAAACGTGTGACATTAAACGTAAACATTTTGACTTTAAATTCAAGTTCAAGGTAGGTATTGCTAACTCTCCCACATCGAGAGATTCGCGTTCTCGTCATCTTGATAATTTACCTTGTAAAGCGTCCAACGGTGAAAAGATATCTTCGCTGTAGGCATCCTTAAAAGGTAAGCAAATAGTAGCTTGCGATGACTTATGAATACAAAAAAATAAAGTTTTTAAAATAAACAATAAATCTCCCCGATATTTTCAAAATCGAGTTCCATAATAAATGATTTTTTTTCTTTCGTAACAATGAACTCTCTACTTTAAGTATCTACTACTAAAAATATTACGACAAATTTGATTGGTTACTATTACTTACAAGGAAAATACCGGAGGCGTCCCATTCCGATTTTGGATGTATTTCGGGTATGTTATAGAGAATCAAAATCTAAGAGACGCGTATTTTTTTATTGGCAGAAAAACGTATTTAGAGGATGAAATTGTCCTCCAACGTAGATCCTGTTTTCATATTTAAATGAATTTAATACTAAAATGGTTCTTTGAATGAATCAAATTCATTAATCAACTAAATTTATGAGGATACATAAAAACCCCCATACAGTTTAAAAATAACTGTAAACCACACATGACCGTCACAAATTTCTGGAAAGAAAAAATATTGTAGAGCAATTCAAAAGTGAGTTGACGCGTTTTTGCGATTTCTTTAAAAACCTCTGTAAGGGGTAGGTAACCCGTTCGTCGCCAGAAATAATAAAACCGCATTTTAAAACGTATCTCGGTGCGAATATTTCGAATTATGACGCGGCTATAAAACCATTATCTTCAAAAAAATGCATTCGGGGGCGAACACGCTTTCCCCGCTTTCAAAGGTTACATGTAGTTGCGTCACCTGCAATTTCATATAGATGATGTAAATTATAAAGAAATTCTATCCGAAATTTCTTGTTTTCGTGAATAAGGACATTTATAATTTTAGCAGCAATTCTCGTGTAAAGATTTGGGGGCAAACTACCGCTATAACGTCAAAGAAGTAGCCCCTTACCTCCCTATAACCTTTTACAGAAAGGTTTCCAATAGAAATGCAAACACACATACAGTTGTTAATTGCAATCTGCTATTCAATATATATTGTTTAACAGCAATTTTAACAAAATGTCCCTAACTATTACGAATAAGTAAAAATATTATAAGGGTGGTTCGCTACTAAACTTTTTTAATGAAAGTAACCTAACCACGTTACCTTAATTTTCACCTACTGTACATACAACATAATATCTTTTTAACAGCAATTTCGACAAAATAACGTACCTATACTTAAATGTTACGAATATTTAAAAATGTTATAGGGGTAGTTCGCCTCCAAATCTTTACACGAGAATTTTTGATAAAATTATAAATGATCTAATTTATAAAAACAAAAAGTTTCGGATTGAAATTCTTTATAATTCGCATCATCTATGTGAGATTGCAAGTGACGCGACTACGTGTAATTTTTGAAAAGGAGGCGATGATCCCCCATGAATACATTTTTTGAAAAATAATAGTTTTATTAAAATATAGCAATGTAGTAATTCGAAATATTCGTACCGAGATACGTTTTAATGCGGTTTTGCCATTTCTGGTGACGAAGAGGTTACCTGCCCCTTACAGAGGTTTTCGAGGAAAACGCAAAAACACGTCAAATTACTTTTAAACTGTTGTACAATATATATATATTTTTTCGAAGAATCTGTGACGATTACTTGAATTTTACAGTTATTTTTGCTCTACTTTGGAGGGAAATTTCACCCCCTAAATATGTTTTTTCCACCGATAAAAAAATACTTGTCTCTTGAATTTTGATCCTCTATAACATATCCAAAATTCATCAAAATCGAAGTGGGACACCTCGGGTACCTTCCTTGTTAGTTGTTTTAGCTTATCCAAACCTATATGATATTCACGTCATCAACAAAAAGTTACACATATTAGATGGCATAAAGAAAGACTACAATTTATTAGAACCGTCAAAATACGAGGTACGAGGTGACGGCACTATGTGAAACGTCATCATCTAGTAACCTTGCATTGACGACGTCAACATTATATAGGTTTTGATAAGCTATAGTCATGCTTATTATAGAAATAAACAGTTTATAGTAAAATCAGTAAAAATCCTACTATTATAGTTATCAAATAGACTTCGTTGAGTTTCACGATGAGTTCAATTACAATCCAGGAAATAGAAAAGTGATTTTCATTCAAATACCTAATTGCTTCTCACAAATTTGGTAATCAATAAACGTTTATTACATAATAGAATTCTCACCAATTTAGAAATTAAAAACTTAACGTTAAGAACTTTTAATTGTGTACAATTCTTATGCACTAAATATAAATGTATGTATTAAAACGTTCTCCGGAAAAAATTCAAGAACAATTAACCTAAAAATCATATAATTCTATTTAAATTATATTAATATATTACTGTAATTATTATTTTACGACCGAATGGCGAATTTGAAGCATTAAATAAGTATTAGCTATAGACCATTCAAATTTTATTCAGATGCACATCATACACACGTAAGTGACATATTCTATCGATGCGATGCAATGATGAACACCTGCACACATATTACATGGCAAAGAAAGACTTCAATTTATTAATAGGGTAAAAACACTAGGTACAAGGTAACGCCACTGTGTAAAACGTCGTCATCTAGCGACACTTAGATCGGAATAAAATTCGAATGGACTTTAGGTACCTACATCAAATTATATTATGTATAGCTATCGGATTGAAGTGCAATTAGAAAATAATACACGCGCAGATATAATAAATAACGTGCATTTTAATTATCCGTTAACGCCTATTACGCCCCATTAATTTTTGCGATAATAAATCATATTTGGCTTGCTTAATTAATCGCAACAACACTATAAAACAATAAAATCGCATTGAGAAAATTTAACGCTTTGATCAACTAAAATTTGAAGGCTTCGATTTTGTGAAGACAAAATAAATAGAACATGGGGTGTCTTAGTTATTGCACTAAAAGCCTGTTGAACAAAAAGATTAATGATTGAAATCGAGCAAGCGTAAAATTTTATAAAACGACCTTGACCGAAACGGTACGTACGTACCTTTTACAACCTCCATATCGAAGGAGATTTATTATGTAGGAGTTCGTTTTGGTCGTCCTTCGTAAGGATATGTTGTACAGACTCATTTCTGAGTGGGTGCACGTAATTTGAATAACAGTAAGTTTGTTAAGCTTCTTCAAATACGTAATCCACTGATTTGCATAAGACATAGCTTACTTACTGCATCGCATCGGTTCCTTGACATGTTTATTAATTTCCGGTTATTAGTTTTAAATATTTTTATTGACGACGACTCCTTAAAAAATGCAAAAGTTATTAAATATTTATATGTGACAATACAATAGTAAAAATTAAAAATTAAACATAGATTCGAAATATATAAATTATAGTGAACGATTGAATATTTACGCATTAAAAATGTAAAAAGTATTTATAGGTAATAAACTAGAAATATCTAATAAATAATAAATAACTCGTACAGCACTTTGGCACGTACATATAACTGTCTGAATATAAAACGGATTTCATCCTGATACTCTACGTAAATAAAGTCCTTTTGTAGAAAGTGTCTAGCATATACGTGCATTATGCAACAATATTTCAAGCTTTGCTTTGTTGTTTACTAAATCCGCTACATTTCAGTCAAAATCTAATGCCGTTTGATTATCCTTTGATGTGCGTACTTCATTTGTCTTTATAAAAGTACCTATAGGAAAATTTATTTATATTTATGTAGCATAAGTGCGAGTGAGGCCTGCTCTCGCAATTTTAAATATGAGAAGCTAATTTTCAAAACACAAGTTCATTATTTTCAACTTTTAGGTGCGAGGTTTTTTCTGCATCTGTGTACGAATGAAAATTTTAAAAAAGAACAAAATTCCGTATTAAAATACGTTCGCAAAATCATATCTTCTACATATCAAAACGACACAAGTTCTAAAAACATTATTTAAATTAATCTAGGTACCTAGTTTTTCACATTTTAAGCATGCATTCACAGGTGCATGGGTGCTATTAATTTATTAATATACAGGGTGTTTCAGGAGGAATAGTAAATATTTTAAGAGATTGTAATATGGACTACTTCGAGTAAAAAAGTTCATATGACGGTAAATATGTGTCAATTTTCAATATTCAAACAGCTGTATCTTTACGTCCATTGAAAATTGGACACATGATTATTATGAACCTTTTTACTTGGAATAATCCATAAAATATTTACTATTATCCTAAAACACCCCATATATTATGAAATATATAATGAATGGGTTATTAAATGAACAAGTAACGTTTAGTAACAATCGTAACGTTTATTTAACGTTTAGTTAAACGTTTTTAATGTTGGATGTGATGCTAACACCAAATAAAAAATTAATTTTGCAAGAAACTCAACATAAGAGCAAAAGAAAACTTTCCCTATATACCAAAACGTTGAAAAATTTACTTGGTTTCTTTCAAAAACGAGTTCTTCATACACGGAGAAAAGGGTACAAAAGAATAATCAGTGTAATTTATCGCTAAATAAACATTTGTTGGAATTAAATATATTTTGTTTCAATTAAATATACATACTATACGTATTTTTCTTCCGATTAAACTTGTTATTTTTTTGTCCATATTTAAACAAATGTTTGTTCGATTGAAATCTTTTTTTTCCGTACAGGTACGAATATAAGACGAAGGCGAATTTTAGAGATGATATGGTGAAAAAAATTTAACCGGTGGCAGATAATTGAATTTTTGTTGCTGCCTTCAAAAAAATTAAGTCTGCCATTCTTGGGTAAATTTTTACATTTTTACATATATTCATGTAAATGAATATTAAAATATTAATAATATTATTAATATTATTAATTATATTAATATAAATATATATATATTAATATTATATATAATATTATTAATAATATTAATAATATTAATTAATATTAAATATATTCATGTTTTTCAAATTAAAACTATAATTTGAAAAAAAACAACGCGATGTAGTTTTATACAGTAGGTGACATGTTGGAAATTTATTCATTTGGAGGGAGGTCTGCCAGGTTTGCGAGGCAGACCATAATAATTCTAAATAATTGATATTTCTCTAAAGTCTATAATAAATTTTATCAAGTATCAAGTTTATCAAAAATGATTAAAACAAAAATTCAATTGTCTGCCACCGGTTGAATATTTCTCACCATATTATTTTTTAAACACACTAAGAAAATTTTAGCAGTATTTTTTATGCAGTAAAATTATTTGAATAATCACTATCTACTGCCTTTATACCGCAGAATTATAAATTTACTCTATTTTTAATTTAAAAACTATTCGTGTGTCCTTAAGCGTTAAGAAAATTTCCCTATTAAACCATAAACCATATAAAAGTTTAGTCGCATTTTTATGCGACCGATAAAATACAAAGCAACTAATAAAACATGTTCGTCATCTACTACCACAACTTATTTGAATAACTGAATGTTTTTAAAATAAAAACGGGATTTCCAGTATCCAGGTATAAACTCAAATGTATTTATATATAGGATTCCGGCAAAACCGTTTCAGATCATTCGCGTTAGTGGTACAGAGCGGTAGTGCTTGTTTTAGTAGTTCGAATTTTAAATTACGGCGTCGTATTATTCGTGTGTGCGAGGAGTGATCTTTCGGTTAATAAGGCCTTTTTGCGTGAGTGCGCGAGTTCTGTATGTTGTGTTGTATACATGGACCTTTAAGCTCTAACATAAATTCTCTGAAAATCGAGCTTGGTTAAGCTCTTGGATAGGGACTCGGTTAGGGTCTAGGTTAGAGCTTCCCTCAAACATTCAACGGTCCAATTTCGCAAACGAAATTTGACCTTACGTAGGTATAGGTATGTAATAATACAAGTTCGCAGTCAACGGAAGATTCTACGCTAGAAATTGACGATAGAGGGAAAACGATGACGAGAAAAAGGTAGGAAATACAAAGAAAAATTTAGAAGCTTCTAATTTTTTCTTATCGTCTGTTACAGACAAGTGACAGTTGCAGCGGTAGCAGTGTTAAGTAAATGTCCACTATCCCGCGTCGGACGCACAGTACGCATCGGACGAAACAGATGGATTTTAGGTACTACGTGCATTGCATCCGCAATTTTCGGATTTCCGAAACATCCCTATTTCCTTCTCGACATTTTTAGTCTAGGTTCTAAGTGCATAAACCCTGCACTTTGTGATGCAAGCATGAAATTTTATGGTGTCTAGGAAATGATAAAAAATCTTCCGAAGATGTATAGAACACGGCAAAATAAAACTTAAATATAACTTTCTATAAATGTTTTTCCTACTACATTCTCCTACTGATATGTTCACCCCCATAGTTGAAATGGAAAAATCAATTTCTTTAAATAGGCAACTCTTTTATTTGTTTGCATTTCTAATAAATGACAAAACAATTTCATAGATTTTTTATACCACTTCAGGGGGGAGGGGGAGCAAGGATACTACTCCTAACCTGTCTAATCACTGCCTTTTCAGGAGATTGAGTTAAAAAAAAATAACTTTATTGCCGGATTCCTCAAACATTTTAGGATAAAAAGTACTTTTGCTCACTTTCTATAAAATGAGCCATATTGAAGAAAATCGCACAATTCATGATAATTGTGTAACTTTACTGATAGATATTAATGCTGGAAATACCGATGCAAATTGCCATGGCGTGCGTTCACTAGCATCGGCATCGTACGACACGCACCGGACGGATCGCAGTCTAATCAGTTTTTAGAAAGCCATCGCGGCATTATCGACATCCGATACGTGAAATTGTAATTTTTCGATTTTCAAGGGCGGATTTCACCCTCTTAGACCGCGTAAGAGCACGAACGCGAATACGGCTCCTGATTAGGGTTGACTAGTACTACAATCCTGTAAAGTTTCAATTTTTTCTGAGATTTCCACCTGCCTAACCTTTCTTGTTAGTATAAAATACGAATATTAAAATATACCTGATAGGCGAATTAAATGAATTGGAACAAATTGTTTCAATTTGAATTCATTTCAAGTATTATTCGAGAGTTAATATAATTTTAAAAACTCGGAAAGTACTTTTTAGAACGAAGACGTATTACGAGTCTTGATAAAAGGAAACGTAATTTGATATTTGCCCACCTTCTAATGCTAAACCACTTTCAATTTTTCCTTTACATTTTTCCTTTTTTTTACGTGCATATTGTAACGAAATCGATTTGTTTATAACAAAAATTTTAATTTTAAAAGTTTGCGTAAATTGTATCTTAAAATGTAGTTTTGGTAAATTAGAAATTACATTGACGAATTAGATTTTATATTAATTATACCTAGTAGTATCCTTAGTAGTTTTCTTAGTTTATACTTGTTAAGGTTATATTTGATGATTTCTACATTGATTAAAGATTATAAGACTGTAATTTTTCACAACCTTTTTATAATAACAAAATAATTTAGTGCGTATTGTTAGTTAAAATTGTGTAGGTGGGTACTTTGGATCAATATTATTTTACGAATAAATTAAGGAAGTAATGAATATTATGTAAGCGTACAGTATTATTATGTTTGATGTAATGTGAAATTCTCCATTTTATCAGTTAGTATTTATAGCTAATTTTAATGCTGTTATTTGTATACAAAGCGGATTTAATTTGTGTCGATAAATGTTAAAAAAATAATAGGTAAGTACTTTTATTATCGTGTTAAATATAAAAATGGCGCCAATGACCATAACAGTAGAGATACCGAAATTTTAAATAATAATAAAAAAATACAATTAAATTTATTATACTATTTCACATTCTATGTCAGTGATAATTATCAATATACATAATAAATAATCCCACAAGTTCCTATACATTTTTTTCCTACGGCGCTTCCCTGTTGAGATATTCACCTTCAAACTGGAAAAATAAAAATCAATTTTTTTTAAATAATAACATTTTTATTTTTTATCGGAATTTAATAATCTTTTGGGTGTACCTACGTAATCAAAGAAGGCCCTTAAAATTTGTAATAGGTTTTTTGATATCACCTCAGACGAGCCAGGGGTGCATTACTCCTAACCTTTCTAACCCCGAAATATTTCAAAGGTTTAAGTTTTTAAATTTTTAAGGTCATTTTCGGATTTCTCAGATATTGTTCGATAGAAAAGGTTCTCTTGATTAATTTCGATAAAATGAACCATATTCGAGAAAATTATACATAAAGAATAAAAGATGCGGAGTATCCTAAATATCATTTAATATCCCTACAGGAAACGACGTAGGAAAAAAATTATTTAAACTTACGGCATTATTTTGACGTGGCTTTTACGCTCCGTAGCGATTCTCCACCGTTTCCTTAGAAAAATTCGAAAAAAAAATTAGCCACATTAGAGCAAACGTACATTTCCAATGTTTACCCGGCCACGGCCTTTATAGAGATGCCTTTGATCTTTGAAACGTATTATATTAGAGGCTTTACTAAATTTAATTCTCTTAATACTTCTACATTCAAAACTATTTACATTATATATAGGTATCTAATATTTTTAATTTAAAAATTAATTTCAGTTATTTTGTTCAATTTTGATATGTAATTGAACGTAGAACACAAACAGAATTGATAATTTGAATAGTTAATTAAAATATATTACGTTTTGGGGATAAATGAGATCCGAAAGAAATGTTTTTAATACTAAATTAAGGCAACTCGACTGTGAAAACGAGTGTCAGTTTTTACAAATAGCCCATATCCCACGTCAGTTCAGTGAAACGTAAATAAAATTTAGTTGGAAATCTGACAAAAGCGAAATAATGTAAAATAACAAAAGATCACTTTTACTACCTCCGCCTCAATGAAAAACTCCACACGGAACTGGAACTAAATTGCATGCATGAACAAGTTTATATTCGCACTTTCTGTTTCAACTTTCGTAAACTAAAAATCTTAAATTATTTAGCGTACTAGTCGCAAGGCGTTCCTAAAATCTGAAAAGAAAAACGCCAACAAAAAATTAAAATTACGATTCTTTCTGTCGATTTGAGTTTTTAAAATTTTCAAGTACCCACGTACCTTCTCACCTATAGGTTCAGGTTTTGTTATGTGATTAATTACATTTTTACATACAATTTCCGACATCGGTTTCTCCGTATTTCAAGGGAAGTCAAAATATTTACTTGCTTATTAATTTCCTCGCAAAATGTACCGTAATAATTTGGGAAGAGTGTTTACTCGTTAGACTTAATACGCTTTGAATGTTAATTGCTCTTGCTATTCGAATTCTACTCGGAGATAAACTCGGATTTTAAGAGAAAATTTTCGCGTTTCATGTTTTCGCTTTGAAACTGTTTATGCTCTATCCTGTGGATTTATATTGCAGTCATTAACTGAAATTTATATCTCCGAACTTTTGAAGTTGCCAGGTATGTACAATTCTCGCTTTACGTTTAGGAAAATCGCTGGAGGTGTTGAATCTTAAAAGTTTCACGAAACTTTTGAATAATTTAGTTTACATCATTTTAACTTTATATTAAATTAAAATGTACTTTAAGTTAAAATTTTACATCGACATGCACATACCAAACGAGGCCATCTTTGAAACAAATCTGTTTTTAATCGCGAGAACAGTTTAATTAAAATAATTTGAGCATAATAAAAAAATGTAGGTTTTTTTTTTATGTAGCTGCTTACCTATTTATTATTGAAATTTGTAATTTGAGAGGCTCCCAAAATCTTAATAATTACGAATATTTTAAAAAAGAAACAACGTGCCAACAAAATTAGAATTTAACAAAGAATTTTAATAACATTTCCAGAAAATTAATATTATTATTATTTCATTCACCTGTCACTTTTAAATTTTTAACTCTTCACAAGTTCAAAGATTATTAAAATTTATCAATCAGCACATTATTATGTAGCGATAAAATCTTTCTACTTGCAATAAAACCTCGGTTTTTGTTTGATTTGACAGGTGGCAGCAATAATCTGTTTAAAGTAGAATACGTGCCTATCTAGTTAGACGTCATTGTCAGAATAAAATAGCTTTAAATATTATTACATATACTTTGTTCTGTATCCCCGTTTTCTTCATTTTTGCACGCATTAAAAAAGTAACGGGAGTGGAATTTTATTTAAGTATCTATATCGTAACTCTAATTTTGCTTTAACGTAATAAAATTGTAAGATTCGTCTTTTTTACGTACCTGAAAATAATGTAGTAATCGTTTAGTCATTGTACGAGGTGTGAACAATAAGTAATGAGACTAAGTCCATAAAATACGTATATTTAAAAATTAAGGTACATTGATGTGATCCCCTTCAAAGTACTCCCCTCCCACAACTACACACTGGTTTCAACATTTCTTTCAGCTTTCGTAACATTTCTGGAAGGCTTCGACTGGAATGTCCTGGAGTACCCTCGTCACGGCGGTCTGAATGTGGACTGTGTGTCAGTTATGGACTCAAAATGCGTTCCTTTCACGGCCAATTTTGTTTCAAGAAGAAGTCACAGGGTGACATATCCGGCGAATAGGGCGCTTGCGGCAACACTGCGATGTTTTTAGAGGTCAAAAACTGCGACACACTGAAGGCACGATGGCATGGAGCATTGTCATGATGAAGGATCCACGTTTTGGCAATCTCTGGATGGACTCTAACGACTCGTTTTCGCAGCCGATCGAGTACTTTCAGGTAGAAATGTTGGTTGACGGTCTGCCCGGGTGGTACAAACTCTTTGTGCACGATTCCTTTGCTGTCAAAGAAGCAAATCATCATCGTTTTCACTTTTGATTTGCTCATTCTCGCCTTCTTCGGTCTAGCTGCACCAGGAGACGGCCACTGTTGACTTTGCCGTTTTGTTTCGGGATCGTACTGAAAATACCAACTTTCATCACCAGTAATTACACGATCGAGAAGAGTTGGATCAGCTTCGACCTGTTGCAGACACTCCTGTGAAATGGACATTCGCTCGTGTTTTTGCTCCGCCGAAAGGTTCTTCGGTACCATCTTTGCACACAGCTTTTTCATGGACAAATCATCAGTTAAAATTTTTCTGACGGTTTCTCGTTTCAAATTAAGTTCATCAGCCAACATTCGAATGGTTGATGCACGAGAGTGCGCACACGCTGAACATTGTTGTCAGTTCGAGCTTCAACCGGCCTCCCACTTCGCGGTTCATCCCCGACGCTCTCACGACCATTTTTAAAATCTTTATGCCATCGAAACATCTGAGCACGACTTAGGGCTTCATCACCGAACACTTTGACCAATTTACCGTACGTTTCCGTAACAGAATCGCCGAGTTTAACGCAAAATTTAATCGCGTACCGCTGTTCAATATTACGTCGTTCCATATTCGTCACACGCCTTACAAACACGTTGTCGAAAACACAACACAGCTGGAGAACTAACGAACGTACGAAAGTCGCGAGCACATGTATCGATAGAGGAGGGATGGGAGATTAACCGACCGAAGTTTCAGGCTCGCAGTGTTACCACAAGCGCGGCTAAAAAATCAGTCTCATTACTTATTGGTGGGACCTCGTAAAATTAAACCGAACGAAGGAGTCTGTGTCGAATTAAAAAAAACTTCGCAAAACTTTGTAGTTCAAGTAGGAACAGGAACAGGGATGAAACTGAAAATCTATAAAAATTAAATGGGTCATACAAGGAAATGAAAATAATAACTATTTATAGGTAGGTGCCTATAACGATTTTGTAAAAAGCAAAAGCCAAATATCGTCTACCCTGCGAAGTGCTTATTTCATGTTAAGGACAGCCATTTCGATGAAAAATAATATCGAAATTATGAAGTTTATCAATTTAATTGCGTTCTTAAAAAGACAAGCCGAATGATAATTAATTATCAGCGCAGAAGAGTAGTTTTCGTCGATTAAAAAAATGCTGTTAATACGAAATCTAAAAATTGTAGTGTGAGGGAAGGTTTTTTTTTTAAGGAAAGAAAATAACGGGATGGCAGCAGACAGTTAATAAAATATACGACGTGTCCGTGAACGTAAAAACGACGACGTATTAATAATTCATATAAAATAACGTAATTATTTAAGGACTATTGATCGATTGCTTAAAAAGTGTAATACTGTTTGTTCATTTCGATCGCAAAAAAATTTTTTTCGTCCACGGTGGTGCGAATAAAAAAAATTATCGTCTTCAAGAAAATCCTGCCATAACCGATTTAGAAAACTATTGTAAATATTCATAATGAATAAAGTTTTCAAGTAGGTAACGTGCCGTTGCTGCCTATTCATCAACTTATTTTATAGAGGAGATTATTCATTTTATTTCTAGCGATAAAAGCGATCTTGATTTTTATAACTATGTATTTATAAAAGGTAAACATTTGTAAACTTGAACGCCATACATTCAGTTTAGATTTGCATAATAAATGCAGTTATTTATTATTTATTTACTCGTTCGTTTTTCTATAACTTTTTAGGCGATAATAACACATTTAGATTGAATATTCAGTAGGTAAAAAAATATGATTTAAATTTTTTAACAGTCAGCGACGTCAGCGCCCGCGGAACATGACGATTTTTTGGATCCTAGCCAACATTTTGTCGACAAATACCCTTTAGGTACTATTGATCACACGCCACTTGATTTAAATTATTCACTAATCTGTTTTTGCAAACACGTTTAGCTCCTCCTTATATATGAATTTTATTTAAAATTCTTGCCGAACCGCGATAATACTTGGCAATGTGGTAGTAAAAAATATATACGAAACGTACTTTAGTAAACTGTACTTTATGGTAGTTGTGGTAAAATGGAGGGCAATTTTGACAACAACAAATCGTTAATTACATTTTCTTATAGAACTCGTTAATAGTTTAATAAACGTCAGTTTAAAACGTCAAAAGACTAGTAATGTTTTTGTCAATAAATATAATAATTCAAGATACGTTCACTAAAGTTTATATCAAAGACAATAGGATAGGGAAACTAACTGTCCTTAAATGTGAACTTATTGTTCAGCAAAAACTTTATAATATTATCTGTTTAGAACTGTGTTTTTGTTTAATAGCTTGCCGCACCTACCGAAATACCATTATTCAATAGATATGCGATTACTGATTCAGTTGACAGCGGAAATTAACTTCAGCCACGATAATACTTAGATTCTGATAAGTTCTAAATAAATAATATACGAATCTTACTAATAGATGGGTTGGTACATAAAAATTCGTGAAATATAGGAAAATTATTAATTTTCATAGATAATTACTTACGTTAGTCGTTTTTTGAGAATATGCCGAGACTACCATTAACTTTTATATGTAGGTATAGCGTTAAATTAAATAGAATCTTGAGATTTGTTCGGTCACAATAAACAAATGTTGCGTAAGTAATCTGGTTGGAATTAAACGAATAACCCGAATAACTACTTGCAGCGGCAGGTTCTTTCAAAAGGTACTTACATATGTACGTGTCATGCAAAATTCTGCAACAGCACCATGACTATCTTATAAATCTTAAAGACCCTCCATATCCTATTCAACAAGATATTGTTTATAAATTGAACAAAAAAAAAGTTTTTGCCGATTAGATCTTAAAATAATTCCATGGGTAAGAGTAAAAGCAATAACTTTTAATTTCAAATCAAAATTAAATTTGAACTATTGTGATGGGCCGACTAAACATTTGTACCTAGATATCCAGTAGACTAATTTACTAGGTTGCGGCGAATTCATGACGAATCATTCTTTGAATACGAAATATTAATCTGTTTAATACTGATACATATCACATCATACATGTATATGATATGAATATATACATTTTTTTTATATGAATTACCCATTTTCCCGCTCATAGACGCATTATAAAGACCAATTTGAGAATTGTTCTTATTAATATATTTATTTTCTTTTAGTATTTATAAGATTTTCTTGTAGGAGTAAAAAGTTAAAATGAAATCCACAAATAAAAAAAGTTAAAGTGTATTTAATCTACAGTACCTATTTATAGATCGGTCGGTATGTCGTTTTTAAGAGGCCATTGTGGTAATAAATGGCGGCAAGCTGCAATAAATTTTATTCTATTTATTTTAATTTTTTGAAACGCTAATTTTGCCGCTCCCGGATTTGGCCGTCGTCATGCGAAAAAGACACCAAAAATGAGTTTTTCGTCGAAATCTCCTTTACGGTTCGTCTTACGACAAAATAAACTAGGAAAAATTTCCTACATTTTCCGTTGTTATGACTTTTCTGTAAAGACGATAGTTTCGGCGTGTCAGCTTCACAAATTTTATTTTACCAGGTAACTGGACGCGAATTAATTAACATAGAGAAAAATTACACTTTACCTTTCGATGCAAACACGAAAATATGTGCATCGTTAGACACATTTAGGATGTGTTTCGGCTAAGAAGCCCAAAAAGATTTCTCCGTTGACAGGGGAGCTATGAAGTCACAAAGTTGACCGTCACTATTTACGCTTTTACCGGTATACCGCAGCAACCGCCAGTTCTATTTTCTTTTTTTAATCGAGATGCCATCAGAGTATATTTTAGACGGTAATAAAAAAATTCCGATGTGTCGATGAATGTTGTTACTCAACAAAAATGGTAACGACGAGTGTTTTTTTTTAATTGTAATTTGAAAAAAATTATTTTATTTACGTACATTTTTTTTTAATAAATAAAATTAGAAACAACTTACTTTTACCTAAAAGTGGGTCAAATTTTCATGTTTGTATCGAAAAGTAAAGTGCAATTTCTCTCTATGGTAATTAATTAGCGTCGAGTTATCTGGTAGAATAAACTTTGCGACGCCGATACGCCGAATCTATTGACTTTACAGAAAAATGATAAGAAATTTTTCCTAATTTATTTTATTATATATATGTATATTTGTAGACTAGATCGTAGTGTGGAAAAAAAATATATATTTTTGTCATGATATGAACTGCAAAGGAGATTATGGTGAAAAACTCATTTTTGGAGTCTTTTCCTCGGAATGGCGGTCAAATCCGTGCTCGACAGACCGTGCAGAATTAATATGTCTTTTTAGAGATCAAAATAAAAAGAATAAATGTTATTTTAGCTTGCATATGCCCAATGTTACACAACTCCACGAAGAATTACAGTTTTCTATATTGGAAGAAGCAGATATCCGCATTATTCCGCAAACAGAAAGTATCACAGAATAATGATATTATCTAATGACACAGACGTTATGGTTCTTCTATTATATAATTAGACTACCTTTAGAAATATAAGATATATTGGGGCTACGACGCGTCAAGTATGTACCAGTTCATGTCATGGTTAAACGAATTGCAATGTGTCCTGCTGTACACTTCTTGACTGGCTCAGACTGCACTAGTATGGCATTATCGATAAAAACTACTTCACGTATTTACATACAACCTATGTTTCAACCTATTACATTTCACTTCTGTTATTCTTAATCTTCCGATGGAAAATACACACAATTCATTTCAATTCGATTATTATTATGGAATATACGTTTCCGTACAATTTAATTGATAAGAGCTATAATGATAATAATCAAAACAAGGTCGCAACGTGGCAGGAAATTTCGAAAAAAAACAAACTAAAAGCGCACGGTAAATAAAAAGAGCCCAATTAATTTTGAACTGCATATTCAAAACAAGAAAAACTAATTAAACTTTTTTTTTTAAAACGACATTATCTTAAACAAGGCAAGGCACTTAAGATAATACATTTGAGTTTTTCTTAGAATTAAACGGGAATGTTCTTCGGGAATGTTTTTTACATAAAGATTGTAGTGCGTAAATCGAGAAGTCTACAAAATAAACGATATATATATCAAATATAATCTTTAAATTATCGGCTACCTTATTGCCTCCTATAATTTTTCTCTAGCTTGATAATAAAATCAACGAGAGAACTTGAAACATAATTATCGATTAAAACGAAAAAGGTCAATCTCGTTATACCCATCCCCGTCGTTACTATGGTTTAGTACGGATGGAAATTTTTATCCAATTATCTTTTACTCCTTTTTTTTTGCTTAAATTATTTCTATTAAAAAGAATAATAACGTTTTATAACAAACGGTTATCTTTAACTTCTATTGTTATGTGTATAAATGTAAATGCCGTTATGAATGATTTTATACATCTTGAAGTTTTACGAGGAAAATATTGTAATTCAATTTATACCTTACATACCTACATAAATAAGAATCGTGAAATAAAATAAAACGAAATAGAGATTTATTAAGTTTGTAGCTCGCGAACATTAATTTTTTAAATTTTTCTTTATGTTTTTTTTTTATTATATAATGAAGTACGTTTCGATAGGGATTTTGTATAAATTATTCTGACTAACGTAAACGCTAAAAAGTTAAAAGTAAATTATTAGTTCGAATCGAACCAAATTCTCTTTGTACGATATTGACATTGATTAAAAGTAAACATTTAAATATGTACAGTAATAAAAATAATAAATAAAAGATGAAAACAGTTTAAATATATTCAAAATTTTCTAGTCATAATAACTAAGTTGTTATTTACATGGATATAGCAATTTCCCAAATTATTTACAACTTTCAGCCTAGTTATTCGCAAGAGTATAATAATGTGTAACAAGATGGCTTACGAAAATACAATAAATTATTTAGATAGTATTATAAAGGCAATGGTATATTAACTATATACGGCGATCCGGAAGATTTCTAGTGTACCCATTTTCCTCTGTCGCGCGCCTTCATAACAAACCTTTTTAAGCACTTGATAACGAACCTGCCTTAAAATACAGATAATTATCCGTACGGACCGATATTTTTCAAGAGAAAATTTATTTTACGTGCAAATTGAAATTAAATTAAATTCCTAAGACAGAATCGTGAAACGAAGTTGTTCTGAAAGTAACTCGCACTTGAAAGGCTCGAATTATTTGAACGGCTAATTTGAACTAAATCTGCGTCGAATAAATACTGCCAAGTAGTATATATAGTTATTATAATAATTTAGATAACCGAATGTGGTACCGGAATGTGTGCTGAACATGTTACGGTCGCGTTCGTTATTAATGAGCCGCACTTAAATTTTTCGTTGGTGTAAAATTTAATTTGTTAACAAGTAGTAAGTAACGTATGTAATGTACTTATACATTGACCCTACCGAAGAACCGAATCAGTTCCAGTTGATTCACCCCGTGGCTGTTCAATGAACTCGAATTCCTAAAAACTGTCAGCACTCCCAGTGGGATACAGATACTACATACCATTACCAAATATACACACAATGAAAAATACTTAGACGATCCATCTGTTTACAAAATTTATTGATGATACTTGACTTCTAACACAGAAACGTAACAAGATAAACATTTACAACATCGCGAGTAATCTCGTTAACTTTTGATACTTATACACACACCATCATTATACTATCGGGAATATTTATGAAGGTGTTAATATTATTCTTTGTAACACAAATTTTAATAAAACAATCGTTACCTAGTATTCTTTCTGTAGAAAACGTTCGATAAATTATATTTAGGTACCCAGCTAACAATTTTTAAATTTCGCGGCGGATTTCTGTTGGTACTACTCGTATATAAACGTCAATGTCAGGTTAAATAACAAAGGCAGCGACGTACTGCAGCAAATGATTAAATTAAACTAATAATAGTTTAATGTAAACACGTTTAAAAACAACATAAGCGGTAAAATATGTGAAACTGGGCGTAATTATTTATATATGTAACGGCAGGTATAATATTTCGTTACTCGAACAATTCAAAATTCCTTTCGCCTAATTTATCACCGCTACTGACTGCAAATGTTTTCATGTGATACCAATAGAAATCCGCCGCGAAATTTAAAAATTGTTAGTTGGGTAGGTAACTAATCCCGTTGAAAATCCTACTCCACTTCAAAAATTTTAAAAGACCATATTTGATCGAAACATTCCAAAATAACCAACCTATGTGGTCCCTCATTAGATTCTCTTAAACAGAGGACCTCCTATGAGCACTTCAAACTATAATACTTGTACTAAATGTCAGATGTCAATAAACGTCAAAATAAAAATGCCGATTTAATCATTTAAACGGACGTAAAGTACTGATGCATCACAAATTTAAATTATTCGATTCCTAACAGTTATTGATCATATAAAAAAAAACGAGTAGGTATATAAAAACTATTGGAACACGATTTAATGTACCTGCCCGAACTAAAAAAAAAGAACGGTTAAGAAAAACGTGTAGATGCAATTATTACCTAAATCAATTTCGACTTCCGAACTTAATTTTTATATTATAACCTATTATTTATAATAAATAATTTTCCAGAAAACCAATTTAGACGGCGTGGATAGATAATTCAAAATCTGCTGAAGTTGGTAATCAATATCCTCCCTCAAGTTTAATCAAAGATATAGCATGTGCTTGGAATACACAAACAGGAGGAGCAACGTTTAATGCTTTCTAGGACAGATTTTGAAAGCTAGTAAGCGAATCTCTACTTACAGGTGGTTATTTACAGCGCGCAACCTGGTATTTTCTAATATAAAATTCCATTGTTGTTTTATTATTTACTACTTTTTTTAAAGGAAATTTCTTAATAATCGGACGCTTTCCGTGCTATTGTTAGTTATATTAATTATTTCATATAAGTACTGTCTACGTACGTATTCTAAAACGGTTAAACACAAAAGCAGCCTTAAATTAAAAGTGATCGACGTTGTTTTATTTTTCAAAGCGATTTCATTTTCTTTTTCTTTTACTAAACAAACTTTCGGAAACGACAATAATTTGGATGTTATTCTGTTTTTAATAAAAACTAAGGATTTGAGATACGAGTAGACTTAATTGATTGTGCGAGCTTTGCATTAAATACGTTTTACATAATATACAAGTACAGGTAACTCCTGCCCTTCGCGCCCCCGTCGAGGGCGGATTCGTTATATCGCGATCGATTTAGTAGTAGACGCATATTTAAAAAACTAAATTTTGAAAAACAAACTCAGACAGGCAAAGCAAGGAACACTTTAGATTCTTTTTTGCAACGCGAAAAAATAAATCGTTTTTTTTCAATTTTATTCAGTTAAATTATTTTTGTTCATTGTCAATAAAGTGTTTATTTTTTAAATCTATTTTTTTGAAATCGTGAAAATTCGGTTATCACGACCTTGTCCAAAACTTAACCCTCGCGATCAACGGGGGGTTACCTGCATTACTTGTTTTTAATTTTAGACTTGGTTTGGCGTAGGTATCTGTAATAAAATATGTCGAATTATAGATAAATGTATGTGAAGTTTAATAACTATTTTTTGTTTGTTTGTGACGATTTATTAACCATCATCTTTATTTTTCATCACATTACTACAGTGGGGAAGATTTTTTCTAAGGAAACGGAACAATTGACTGACAGTACAAGTAGATACGTAGTAGGTAATAAAATATACAACGAGTCGGTGGATGTAAAAATATCGATGAATTAAGAATTAATATAAAAAGACGTTTAATTATTTAAAGATCATTGAATGATTAGATACTTAAAAAGTGCAAACACATTAGTGTATTTACATTTAATGTTACATAACACTAACGTTGTTATAATATTGAATGGCATTACATTACATAATTCTATCGATAAATAACGTAACATTAACACAACACAATTAAAATGAACTCCTGCAACTTAAATAAAGCAAATGAAAAACCAAAAATATAAATCAAAATTAGACATTTTGGTAAATTAATTATAAAGAAACTTGCTTACACACAAAAAATCGAATTTCATTTCACAATATAATTTTTAAAAGCATCTCTGTTTCACCTTTCGAAAGCTCACATTCTATTACTGTAATTGTTCCAATTCTAGCACACTTCATAACTCACAATTTGATACTATTTAGGATTTTATTAGAATTCTGCCTTGTTTAAGAATGTCGTAAACTGTTTTGATGACACATTTATAATAACTCATTTAAGACCTACAATGTTAATGACATTCGCGAAATGCATCCCAATCATTCCTAATCATTTAATAATAATCTGTAAGTATCTATATAATAAGAACTAATAAAAATATATAATTGGTCGATTATTGAAAGTTCATTAAAGGTTTACAAAACTCGTATTAAGATATATAAACTACATAGGTAGTTTGATATAAAGAATTTGCAGCGTAATATTTACTAAGGCCGTTTCTTTTGCGTTGTTCCGAAAAAAGGGTTAATGCACATCGGAAAAAATGACGTTGTCAGATATTGTAAGACAGATAGTAACCAAAATCTATCGAACATCCGGAAAATAGAACCTACATCACGTAACTGACAACCGATTTCGCAATGGCTTAGACATCGACATTACTAATTTTATATTTTTTGTTTGTTCGTCTTGATAAATGATGTATCACTACGTTTATCGATTTGTTGTACGACATTCTTGTAAGAAAAAACCTTTAAACTAAAAATTGCTTTGAAAGGATAACTAATCTGTAACGTAACCTATTTTATTATAAAATGTTTTTCTTTTAGAATTCACTATAACAGTAATGAACCAACGTTAGAACATTTAACATAACCAACAATATGTATTTTTCCAGTAAAAAAAAGTTTATAAACATTTGACGAATTTTTTAAGGTATCTATCGAAAAATCATCGTCGATTGCAATAGCATTCCTTGCATTATAAAGCTCTTTATGTGGGTTGTAATTTATTTCATAATGAATAGATACTTCCGATCACTTACTTTTAATAGCAAATAATCATAGCATACAATAAACACACATAATAAACGTCAAGACGAAGTTTATTTAAGTCAGTCGAGTTTATTTTAACTTTAACCAATCTCGTAAAAAGATAATAAAGGTAGATAATTTTATAATTTTTACTTGACAGGATTTTCCACTTACGTTAATATAATTAACGCAACACGGAAAAAAAATATTCCATAACTATACTATGTCATCTTATAGAATAAAAATTCACCCAAATAGTTAGGAAACTTTAAAGAAACATTTTGAACTGAATGTTATATAATTCTTATCGTCAGTTATGGTTAATAATATTTGATTTATAAAAATATTTGTCAATTTATTACGTAAATATGTTAATTTTGAAAATTAAAAGCTTCGAGTTCGTATCTACTCGTAGAGACATTTTTTATTACACATTTATGTAATTTTTTTTATTAAAATACGAATTGATTATTAAAAATTATTTTTGCATAATTTGAATTTTATTTTATTATAAGAATACTTTTACACGATGTTGTCTTACTGGTTTTTAACTAACTATGATTTTGAATTTAAACTGGTGTCTTCTTATTAAATTATTCGGGTTAGAGTTGGCGATCACGTGATCATCAAAAGTTCGTTGGGTATCTCAATGGTCCGCTAAAGTGGGCTTTTTGACAACACAAGCAATTGTTTTAACCATAAAAATGCAACAACTCCAAAGCAGCTCTACCTATGTACGCTACGTTTATTAATATTACGTTAGTTATATATTAATTTACCCTAACAAATAAGACTTGTACCTTCGCGAAAATGTTGTTTATCTAGCATTTACCACTTGTTTTAGCAGGTTGTTCTACGAAACATACCCTAAAACGAAATACTCCATCCGCCTCATAAATATTACTAAATGGATTTGAGAAGTAGGTAACCTTTCTAATGCACGAAACTTGGCCGTAAACGTAATAGTTGTTAACTTTTATTGCGTAATGTCGAAATTAGAGTTATTTTTTTTTTAATAATACGGTAACAATCGAAAATGATGCTTCGATTATTTTAAATGAATTGTTAGGTAAACAACGATAATTTTCTAGTTAGAAATTTCGTTGCGGTATTCAATACGGCCAGTGTACATTTCTTGTTATGCTGGTAATAAAAAGAGTAAAAGTAATTCTGACAACCATTACTTTGTTCTTGCGGTTTTACTACCTGTATACCACTTGCCGACTATACAAGGGAATACTGTAAAATTTATATGCAGATAAAAACAAAATAAATGCAACCATAAAAATATTGTGCAATATAAATTGAATCTTTTTTTAATTAAAAATTGTATATGATTTCGTAAAAGTTATAAATGAAAACGACCATGTCTTTTTGTAATTTTCTATAGAATGCACCGTTTTCGGGATAATCGAAAAAAAAAGTGATAATTTTTTTATCATACTTATGAATTTCTCTTCTAAATGTTATTTTCCAAAAAATGTGTTTCTTTCGAAAAAAATTAAAAAAAAGTTTTTCCGCATATGACATGGAAATTTGCTGCTGTGGCCGGATCATTTAACATAGTACTTCTTGAAGAGTGCTTAGAAAACGCCAGTGACGCCATTTGCAGTGAGCAATTGTGAGGTTTAATAGGTTCTTGCAACTGTTAGTGATTATACTACTGTTTGTTAGAGTGTAAAGTCCAAAATACTTTCACTAGTAATTTACAGAATTGGTTATAAATCATTATCAAAGAAATGTCTCCAGAAAAGACCCCATAAAACTGACCCTCGCCTCGTTTCGTACTATTCTCTATAAGATAATTCCTTTCGATAGAATTTTTTGATTAAATAACAAACTAACGAATTTCGCTATTTGGTTTGCAAGAATGCGACCCTAAGTTTTGACCACTTGATCTCTTATGGCTCAGAAGAAATTTATAGATACTTTAATAGATTAAATTGTTTTATTTAAAGAAACAATTTTATTATTCATTTAAAAAACAACTGATTATCTAGCTGGGTACGTTAATAGTTCTTGCATTTTAATTTTGTAATTATTATAAATGTAATTTTAATTTTCTGACTGACACCTACGACAATTTCAAATTGATACCTGTGATTCCAAATGACTCCTTTTAATACGACCAAAATCTAAAATCTTAATACCTAAGTACACTTGGCACGGAAAAAATCGGGACAACAGAAATTGAGAATTTTTTATATGTTTGGTTACGAATAGGGTTTTAAATAAACTGTTTGTAAGTACAGAAGCATTTACTGTAAGACAAAATCATTATTGTTACCTACATAGATGGGGTTCTAAAAACGTATTAGGTATCGGAAAGGTTGAAAAAGCTTTTTGCATTTTAAGACGAGCCCTACCTTCCAGTGAGATAACAAACTTCAATGTAAATCAAATTAAAATCCACATTTCGCTCTTTTTTATGTTTTAGAATAATTTTTTTATATGATGTTCGGTACCAAAATCATCAGCACAAAAAAAGAAATCATCCCAAATCGACGGAATTATCGTAAGACGTCAAAATTATATCAAAAATTTACTAATCTGTGGAAAAAGAATAGAAAAAGGTTACAAACAGAACAATGTATTGAATTTGCGGGTTGTAGACGAGAACGGTAACAGGCAAGCGTCACCTAACAAAGGTGCGAATTATGATTTTTGGCATTTTTTTACTTATTTCTCTAAAGTCAATTTAGAATGCGATCATTATGAAGACAACTATGATTACTATAATATTACTATTTATTACATCGTTTGATATTTTGATGCTTTTTTAAATATTTTTATTCAATAATGTTAATGTATTAAAGAATATATTGATTTTCTTCCTCTACAATTATAATGACTGACGAAGTCTAAAAACATATTTCAAATTATTTGTTACCAGTGAAAGATGTACAGAGTATGTCTTCCGATACTCCATTATATCGCTCTGTGCCGGGATTTTGTACATTGATATCTATCGATTCGATAAGCTTAACGTCTGTACTTACGTACTTATCGATAACTATCGGTTCGCTTCATTACGCTTTCGTAACGACAAATATCGATAAAATTAACTGCATTCAAGAAAATGTAGTCAAATTCTAGTGATTTTATTTTTAAAATAAGTTCAGTTCACCGTAAATATTGTTTTAATTTCAAATCCTTGACGTTTCATATTAAATAATTTTACGATTTTTATTTTAAGGTATAATTTGATTTTTGTAACACTTGAAGATTCCAAACGGAATTAAAATATGACGGAATATAATATGAAATATGGCGATATATTAAAGTTATTTCTGTTATTTATAAATATTGTCAATGAAAAAATACTAATTGATTTTATTTTTTCCCAATAGCAAAATAGCGAAAACAGCTATTTTACGTACCGGTTAAAATAAATCTGTACCAGCAAAAAATTAAGAGTATAAATTATAGCATTAAAAATAAACAAAGAATTAATAGACAATGTCGCTACTCTAATTTAAAAAAAAAGAAGTATTATTATCATTTATTAGCTGAATAACGTACCGGTTACAATATACCCGTAACTATAAACAATTAAAAGTATAAATTATTACATTAAAAATAAATAAAGACTTAATAGATAATGTCATTCATGTAGAGGAAGAGAAGTATATTAGCATTTATCAAAACAACTATTTTACGTACTCATTAAAATGAATCCTTACCTAGAAAGAATTGAAATTAGAAATTATTAAAGTCAATATAAACAAAGAATTAATAAACAATGTCGCTTCTGTAATTATAAAAAGAAGTACATTATCATTTATTAAAACAGCCGTTTTTCGTACCGGTTAAAATAAATTCGCACCTGTAACAAATTATTAGAATAAACGGTTAAATTATAAACAAAATATTTACAGGGCTTCTAACAGATCGTTTGTTCATTTTATAGATTTTATAGACTCAAGTTTGAAATTTATAGATTTATAGGGCAAAAGGGCTGTAATAATGAGGAACGTAGTAAGATTTTAAAACCAAACAGTCATACAAAAGTAAAATTACAGGACTTTGTTAAATACGTAAATAATGAGAAGGGGGAAACGCCCTCCTCACAATCACCCTCTTGCATTTCTCCCTTTTTCTCTTCATTTATTTTTAATACACGAATTAACAACAAGAGAAACATACTAAAATATAATATGCAGTCTTTCTGATTGTGTTTGTAAATAACAGTTGGGACAATATAATAACAAAGTGGAGAAATGAGCCTACGTAGGGGGTTTTACTAGAGGATTTAGCGGTCTCCTACTAAATAAAAGGGTGCGAGTTCGAAACCCGCTGCATAGCATGGACGTTTGTGGCGTCAATATTAACCCAAGTACTAACCCAATTAAGAAATGACAAATACACCTAGTAACTGGCTAATGGACTACGGCCTATCCAAAGCTATGTACAATTCACGTCATCAAAAAAAAAGTTACTAGATTATTTATTTGTAATTCGGTTTAAAGTTTGGAAAGTTAGATATTCTAATTCACCTACGCACATGTTAGATAATATAAAAAAAGACTATAATTTATTAGAATTGTAAAAGTACGAGGTACGAGGTGACAACACTGTGCGAAACGACAAAGTAAAATTGTATTTAGCTTTTCTATGCGAGCGTAATCATCCTCTTAATTGTTCCTTTCTGGAGGACTAAAATTTATAAAAAATCAAAAAGTAGAGGTATCCACGAGGCGTTTTTTTTTCGAGATTTCGCTGAAAATCGAATTTATCGAAACGGTATTAGTCGAGTCAATCTATAGTGTTTGACCTAGAAGTAATTGCAAATTACAAAGGAGTTTCAACTGTACCTACCTATGTATGACTTGTAGTATTATTCTTGGCTTATCTACAATCTAAAGTTTATCAAAATCGGACCAATATTATGGTCCTGCTTTAGAATAGATATTTTTGGTTTGAATTCAAAAGACATAGGAACACTATGTGCTCTTAACACCACAATCACACAAATAAAATTTCCTTAGACGCATTTCGTTGTTGGTTTTTGGGCAAAGCCCAACATTAGTTCTTAATCTACCTCTTGTCTTTCTTATTAAACTATACATTAATCAACACCGTAACAAAGATGCGAAGCGCCCGTGGCGAAGTGCCTGTGGCAAGCGTCTAACTTGCGCCCCACCTAACCCAAAAATAACGCAAACCATTGACGTTGACATTAACAATATGTCATTTGTAAAAAAAAATTAAAAAAGAATCAATTAAAGAAATTGCTTTTATTCTTGTCTCGAAATTATTAGTTCTTATGCTGTGTGATCGTTCACGTTACAAACTTAACGAGAAAGAGAATCAAACTTAACTGGGGCCGTTTATTAGGTACCTTCCCAATTTTTAACTTCTAATAAATTTTATAAATGGAAACAAATATAACATTACAACCGTCTTTGTGATTGACAGAATTTGCTGCTAAATTATGTTATTATAATTGTCATTTTATAACCAAAAACCTTAATAATGGCTGCTTATGATATTAAAACAGCGATCCTTTTAATTACTTACTATTTTTGATTATTTAATTAATTACTCATTTTATTTTGTAATTTAAAATTTAATTTTTAATAACTTGGTAATTTTATCTTTGCGTTGCTCGATTTAAGTTGCGCACATTTCGAAATCAATATTTGATAAAAACTCATTGATAAATGTGGCCTCGCTTAATAAAATAAAAAAATCCTACCTGTCACCGTCGCCGTCGTCATTGTCGTCCAACGTCCCCCCCTTGACTTCTCGACTGCAAGCTCTGATAGAACACACGCACTTCGCATCTATACAGAACGATATAAAAATTAGTGCGGTAATACAATAATATTATATAGGCACCTAGATATCTACATATTACAACAATGTCAAGATTTATTTTTATAATAAATATGCAGAGAATTTCATGTTTCAAAACAAGGGAAGTGTGCGAATGTAAAATTCAAAATCAAAATCAAATTAATACAATAAGATAGAGCATTTCTCGAGCTTTCGCGTAATATATTATACTCTGCGTATTATAATTTTACATACAATTAGTTCTCGTACTGAAGAAAAACTTTTTCGCTTTATGGCTATAAAAATAATATTTAGCTTTTCTTCCCCCAGTTTTAGAAGTAACTTCAGCGAAGATGATATATTGTATTTGAATTTATTTCGCCGTCGAGAGAAGCTATTTTCAAAAGCATTCTTTAATTTCCGAATAAAATATGAGAATACCTAGAGTGTAATTTATAACAATTATTGATATTTCCGGTTTTTTGCGCACGATATTTAAATTTAGACAGTCACGAAATTTATTGTTACTGAGCCGATATGTATAAGAATAGTCGCTTTTATAATAATAATTATAGCGGTAGGTAAGTAAGTAGTTATCTAAATTTATATTTTAGCACAGTTTGTTTTTGAATCTACTATTGAAATTTACCGAAAGGTTCAAAGGTCCAGGTTGTGCGTGTTACGAACTTGTATTTGAACAGGTGGAAAATTGAAAATCATGCAAAACCGAGCTTCGTAGTCGAGATAAAGCAAAATATTGTTATAGGGATCAAGTGGAAATCGCGGTAATTATGTTCTATTACGGTTAAAATAACACATCATTTACCGTTTACAATAATTGTAGAGCGTTCGTGCAAACTCAGACAGTTTGCCCACGTACAGTAATTTCGAGAAAATGTAAAAAATTCGTGGGGGCGCTGATTTGAAATTTATACAATTTATTTGAGAAGTAACAGTGTTTTAAATGACAATTTTGTATTGTCACAATGCCCATTACTTATCTATGTATTTTCAATGTTTGTTACAAATATCTAACATATTATATACCTATTCCTAACTGTTTAGATAGTAACAAATAAATAAATAAAATAGGCACCTACGCCTAATAGTAAACCTCGACATAAACACTTAACACAAACTGATCTATTATTTAATTTTTTTTAAGTTAACCAAATACAGGGTGTTTCTGAAAGGTCTGCACAACGCTTTATCGCAGGTTTACCACAACTTACCTATATTTCAAATTGTAACGTTTTCAAGATACGGCTCCTTGAAGGGAGGCATTATCGTGTACTTTTTAAAATAACCGATTAACGCCTTTACTTAAAAACTTTAAATTTGGTCATTTGCCTCGGTCATCTCGATTTTTAGATTTGCAGCCATTTTTTTTAAATGCCATTACAAGTATATCATAACGAAAATTGTCCATTCATGGAGAAACCATGCAAGATATTAAATTTTTCTAAGAATAATAAAAGTTTCTAAATTAAGATGTCTTTCGTGAAAAATTCTAAAAGAGTCAGTGGCGTGCGTATAAAATAGTTGTTGTTAAAAAAAACAGAAGCCGACTCCTAAAAGAACACCCTGTGTGTGTGTGTGTGTGTGTGTGTGTGTGTGTGTGTGTGTGTGTTAACCTTAACTGCAACAATAGGTGTATCAAATTTATAGTTTTTAAGTAAGTTATGCCTCCCTTCGAGAGGTTGTATCTCGAAAAGGATGCAATGTATAAGTAACTTGTGGTAAATTGGCATATTTTCAGTTCGAGAATATATATGTGGTCAAGCGATGTATCTCAGACCTTACGGAGACAACAATTTGATAATTTAGATAATGTTGAAAATTATTGAAAACATCGACTAAAATTTATTTCGAGATAACAATAATTGTAAATTTAAGCAGATTAAGAGTTTTACGAGGTTCTAAAAAACAACTACATAGGTACATATACTTTAGTGCAGATGTTCTTCTAAAACAACGAAAGCATTATTCAATTCCAACACGATAAAACTGTGGTCAAGTAGTACATAAATCTTTCAAAGATTAGCTGCATGCAGTAAGTAATTGGCTACGGAATAGTGAAATCTGCACACAGAAGATAGGTAACAGTGTTACTTACAACGCCTCTTCGCATAACTCGGCTGTGTCTTTCTGTTTTGTATAATTTTTAGTTTCCTTATGGGGCAGGTAATAGAAATAACTTTTGTTTTTTTTTTTTTTTTAGTTTACATAGTACGTGTTTCGTCAAAAATAGCGTAACTACAATAATTTTCACCTTCGACCTACAGCAGTGCATCTTTCTTCGCTTAAATGTGTTGCTGAATTTAAATTATGCATGATAAACATTGTAAGAATATCGTTAGCATATCTATATCCTATTAAACTAACGACTGCTAGTAGGTATGCATTACCAGTTAATATTTCACTATTGTAATCGGGTCATGACTATACCGTATTTGGCATTCGTTCCTCTTTAACACAGATTAAAAAGCGAAGTTTATACGCGTAAATACACAAATCGGGTAATTGTAGATTATTTACGTGCTCGAGTTCGTAACTGTAGAATTTTGTTGTCCAATTTTTGTAAACTGCAACGAAAATTAGAGTTGTCTCGATTTTATCAATAATAAGAAAACAATAACCGGAATAATCAGAAAACGTTGATTATAAATAATAGCTTATAAACAACAAAATGACAAATTTCGAAAAATAAGCAAGCTAAAATTATGAACATCGCGACTATACCCGTCCCACTAGTAGATGAGCGTTAAAAATAATAAATTTGGTAGGATATAATAATACGACTCCTCGACAAACACGAATAAAAAAAATGGAAACAAGATAAACCTCTTAACTTATTTTTAAAAATGAATTAAGTAATATAACAAATCAAAAATATCCAAAGTTGTTTTTCCAAAAAAGAAACGACAGTTTCTTTTGTATGGGCAAAAAGTCACAAACACCATATTCACGTTAACGAGCAAAATATCAGCTATTACCAATACCTAATCTTTCAAAAATTAATGATGTTCGAAAAAATGTTTCCTTCGAGCGTTCTCAAAGCGTTTTCAATTACTCGAAGTTTCGTTTTTCAAAGTTACAGTTCTTAAAAGCGTTTGCAACACGAAAATATTTTGTTCTTCGTATACGTAGTAATTTTTTTAAATTTCATTTCTTATTTTAATTACAATAATTAATATGTAAGTATCTACGAATAAGGCAACGAAATCATTGCAAAAAAAAGTAAGGAATACAGACAATTCTGAAACTGTAGATTAAATGATTATTAAAAAAGTTGTAAGTAATTTAAATTTTTTATCAATATAACGTATTAATGTAATTCAAACATAATCAAGTGCATCGCTGGAAAAGGAAATTTACGAAAAATTATTATGGTAAATTTTGTTTTTTTTTTCATTTCCTTAGGTATTCTTAATGATTTAATTTAATTACATTTTCTTATGTCCTTAGCAGATTTTCTTTTAAATTATGGTAATTACTTAAAAGCTTTCAAGAAAATGAGCCATAAATTAAATTGAGTTCTTATCGTTAAATTTATTTTTATAGAAGTTAATTAGGTGGGTAATATTTCATATTCAACTACAAATAGGTAATAGGTGACGTTCGATGAATCAATTTTTCAATAAAATAAAAATATATATACTTTTTCTTTTCACGAAGCAATCTGAGGGAATGAGATTCTCGTAAGATTTCATTTTACTACACAAGGACCAATCGAGGTACGGTCATTCTGACACGATGGTTGCTCCGATAATCTATAGACTATGGTCGGTCCAATTTCAAATCGGGCAACGACTTTATTTCAAATAACGAACAACGATATAGAATTTGAGAAAATTATAATAATGGCCTTCGAACGATCAGCACTTATTGTTAAAATTTCTATAAATTTTCGATTTTGAGATATTCAATTATACGTTTTAAATATATTTACTAGCTATAAAAGCAACCTTTCTGTGTTGATATATTTCGTGTGCGCCATTTACTTAGATTGCAATCCTTATACAGCACGGATACAACTGCAATTTAACAATGCGACCGAATGCAACCCATTTGTTATTACACGTGAGCTCGACAGTTATCGAGATTTTGAATTAAGTATTAGAGACTAACCAAGTATGTACAAATAAATCATTGATATATCTTTAAAAAAAAAATCGTTTTGATTAACTACACTTTTTTTGTGTAAATCTGTTACTTTCCTAAGTGTTTATTATTTATGTCTTCGTATTATTCATAAATTTATCAGATACTTACAAGAATAATATAATTTATCATTAACGTTCATCCTTAAAATTCATGTTCAAAAATAACAGCAAAAACCCACGTAAAACTTCAAACAAAAAAGTAGGTACACAAAAGTACCAACTATAGAACGAAAGCTTTATTCTTTAAAATAAGACAAATGACAAATGTATGTTAAAATATGTTATGTATGTAATCAAGAAGATTACACAAATACGAACTATCATTAAAAAAAATAATAAAAATAAAGGTGTGTATTAAATTTGTTAGCGTAATCTATTATTCTTTTATCAATTTTTTACATTTCTAAATAATTATAACGGTTAAGCTAGATTTACAAATCGTGTTTCGGCGAAGGTAGTACCTACTTATGTATTTTGTGCCACAAAATGTTTTTTGAAAAAACGAAATTGCGAATTATTTTTAATTGTTAACGCGCCTCGTTTTCAGCATCATTTGTAACAGCTGTTTGTTAATAATTTAATCGGCATCGTCAGTTCGAATTTAAATAATTACGACGTTCAAATTAAATAGTACATTTTTTTTATTTCTAGTGTCGAAACATTAAACAAAAAAAAACTATTATTTAGAATTAAAAATATTAATAGATAAATAAATTTATAGATAACAAAATTGACGCAACAAATAGAAAATTTCGTAAATATTCGGAAAAGCCGCAATTTTTTTAAAAATATTAATTTTTAATGTAGGTACCTGATAACTTGCGTTACAAACTAAACTGCTTACAAATTAAAAATAATTTAAATAAGTATATCATTTAATTATTTTAATGCCTTTCGTCAGTAGAAAAAGATCTTATTTTTTATTTCAACAACATAAGTATTTCGATCTTTTTCTGAAGTCTTTTTCGATGTCTTCACGGTGACTGTTGTCGTTGTCAAAGAAAGGTCGAAATATGATAATAAATATAGTATAAGTATATTGTTATAATAAAAAATAAAATTTTTCTATTTGTAAAAGGTATTAAAAATAATTTATGAACACAGGTTTGCAAGAATTCCAAGGTTTCAAAATAATTTCCAACTATTATTTGTTATTAATAAACGAATACGTACGATAACACAATGTTTTTTATTTTTCTATTGATTTTCGCCAATTTAATTTGGTTCTAATAATAACGCAAAACAGGATATAAACTAACACGTAAAATGTTCGTAAAATATGATATTCCATTACCCAAGCGTTTATGGTGTGAATTGTAATCGTTTGTAAAATTTTATAGTATTCCGCTTATGTATAATAATTATTAGTATAACATATGTATATTTATTACAATATCCATCTGTTTTCGGCAATAATATTAGGTTTCATAATTTACTCTCTATAATTTTTGTGTCATTTTTAAAGTAATCGTCTTGTTATAGTGAATAAACTACAAGGTGTCCGCCGGGAAGGTATACTATTTTGTTTTGCCGCCATTTTGGTAAACATTAGTCTTGACAGTTCATATTTGGCAGTCGTGAAGTAGACACGTGGCAAATTTATTATGGAAAAATATTCGATAAACCAACGTGTTTTAATCGTTAAAACATTTTATCAAAATCAATCATCGATTACTGTGACGATGAGAAAGTTACGTGAAATTTTTGGGAGAAACGTGCCAACAAAACGCACTATTTATCGTGTAGTGAATGATTTCGAAGAAAGAGGGTCTGTAGGTGATAGGCCCAAGCATGGACCACAACGTACTGCAAGATCGGCTGAAAACATTACTGCTGCTCAAGAAAGTGTTCAAAACAATCCATCAACCTCAATTCGACGCCGTGCTCAGGAGCTTGGTCTTCAAAGAACAACTTTGGCCACAATTTTGCACAAGGATTTGCATTTGTTTCCATATAAGATTCAGTTGACACAAGAGCTTCTTCCACAAGACCATTTACGCCGCCGTACATATGCCAATAGGATGTTACAGCTCGCCCATGACAACCCCGATTTTCATGAAACAATCATAATGAGTGACGAGGCACATTTTCATTTGAATGGATATGTGAATAAACAGAATAGTCGGTTCTGGGCAATGGAAAACCCTCAAATTATTCATCAGTCACCTTTGCATCCATTAAAAGTGACAGTCTGGTGTGCAATTTGGTCAGCAGGAATCATTGGACCTTACTTCTTTGCCAATGAAAACGGCGTAACGGTAACTGTGAATGGGGAGCGATATCGTGATATGATTGAAAACTTTTTAACGCCACAACTGCATGCTTTGGGCTTGATTAACATGTGGTATCAACAAGACGGTGCCACATCGCATACAGCCAGGATTACAATGGAATTACTGCGAGACCTCTTTCCACAACAAGTTATTTCAAGAAATGGTGATGTTGATTGGCCTCCACGGTCGCCTGATTTGACTGCTCCGGACTTCTTTTTGTGGGGATATCTGAAAAGCAAGGTTTATGCAAACAAACCAGAAACGCTTGAGCAACTCAAACAAAATATTCGTGATGAAATTAATGAAATACCGCGTGAAATGTGTGAGAATGTAATGAAAAATGTGCTCAAAAGGGCTCGCATTTTTGCGGCTAACAGAGGCGGACATTTATCTGATATTGTATTCCATACATAATTGCCGACATTAAATAAAACATTTATCAATATAAGATCCATTCTCTTTCATTTAATCAAAAATTATAAACAAACAAAGTAGTATACCTTCCCGGCGGACACCTTGTATAACTATTGTAGATTGTTTATTTGTAATTCGGTTTAAAGTTTGGAAAATGACATATTCTATAGATGATTTATTTGCGCACATATTAGATGGCACAAAGAAAGACTATAATTTATTAGAACTGTCAAAATACGAGGTACGAGGTGACAGCACCGTGTGAAACGTCATCATCTAGTAACTTTATATTGATGACGTGGATTGCATATAGGTTTGGACGAAACGTATGTACATATCAGAAACTATAATTAATTGCGACAAATTCGTAAAAGTCGTTGTCCTATAATAATACTATTTACTTACGGTAAATTGAAATGCAAATTTAGAACATTAGATAAACAAGAAAAGAAACAACTTTGACTTTAACCTCCACAAATGTAAAATAAAAAGCGAAACACGTAGGATATAGTTGATGCGTAGGATAGTGAAAGAACTGTTGTCATTTCTGAAAGCAAACGCATGTGTACAATCGCGATAATATCGTAAATGGTTTAACATAAAGCAGCTTGGCAGCGCTCTACAATGCGGGTGACTAGATTATGAAACATGACAAGGATGATGCGGATATATGGATGCATATAACGTGTAGTGACGAAGCCTAAATTCGTGTAAATATCATATAATTATGAGTTTAACCGAATTCGCTCGATGTGCACGAATTAAATATATATTATATCGACAGTTTCGTAAAAATAACGCTATTTTCGAACACGTAGATACTAAACAAAACAGAAAGTGTTGTTTAACACGACAAGACCATACCGAGATAATAGCGACTTTCATGGTGTACAAGTTTAATGCCGCAGCTTGGGGTCTCCTTGCAAGTTGCTATATAGAAGTTTATTTTTTCCTAAAGTAAGTGTATTTTGTAGCTATGCACTAACAAGATATGATTATATCGTATTCTCTGCCCTTATTTAATTAGATATATTCTCGTGCATACCATATAGTTAAGCTGATAGCTGTCGCATGCTTTAGTTGACTAGCGGTTCACAAGCCAAAGTTCGAATTTAATAAATATTTTTATTTATTTTATTTTATTTTCGCATCAACCTCTAAGGGTTATTAGCGTAAAAGATTTGGTGGTTTGATTGGAATTACATTTTATATACATGATTATTTTAAATTGTGATCCGAATAAATTTAATAAAGCTAATTCAATAATAATTCAATGTCGTCGTTTAGAGCAGCGCGAATATTGTCTGGAATGTTGTTTAGTGATCTTGCTCGGGCGTACTTCTTGCAGGATAAAATTAAATGTTTGATGGTGATGACGGAGTGGCAGGTGTCGCATATCGGTGGTTCTTCTTGTTTAAGTAGGTGTTCGTGAGTCAGTTTGGAGTGTCCAAGTCTAAGACGAGTAGCTATTATTTGTTCTTTTCTATGGGGAGGAATCTTAGGGAAGGTTCGGGTAAGAAGGAGACTGCCATTAATAAAAAGTTGTTAAGGAGCGTCACCGTCGTCTTCGGTAAAAGATGTTTGGGATGTGTTTTCATTTTGATATTGATTTAGGAGCTTCTTTTTTATTCTAGTATATTTAGATTTTATTGAACGGGAATTTAGATGTGGGTGAATGTTTTCTAACATCGATATTAATTTACCGATTTCGTTAGTGTATTATTTTCCAGTGACGATTGGGTCGCTGGATCCGTAGGCATTTTCTAAGAAGTGGCAAATTTATTGATAGTTTAACACGTAGGAGGAGGGCGATTCTTTTATAATTCTTTGAAGGGGTGTCAAGACTTCTAGTAAGTTGTGGGTAGGGGGATCGGGTAAGGAACGCTTAGCTTTTTTGGTTTTCTATCTGGCTGTGATCGTGGTTTTAAGAATGTTTGGTTGGCAGTGGGGAGGACGGTATTGACTGTAGGGGAGGTGTCTTCTTCAGCTGAGCTTATGTCAGTAATTGAGTGATTATCGTTCTTGTTCGGATCTTTATGCTGTTCTTGTAGAGAGGAACGTGAATTTATGAATGTACATATTTCTTGGTTAGATATGGTGATTTCGGGTGAAGTTTCGGAAGAGGTGGGAAGATGCGGTCTCTTTTTGCAGGGAAGTTTAGGTGGATTAGGTAGTGGAGGGAAGGTAGGTGGGGCGTGAATTTCAGCTGTGATTATTTCGGAGGTTACTTGAGAATGATTGTCGGTGTTTTAGAGAACTATTGATATTGTTCGTTTCCTGATGTATGTCTGCTATCGTGATTATGTTATTATCGGAATTAACTTGAGTTAAGTTTGGGCATTTAGATAATATGTGACCAATTTTTTTACACGTAAAACATTTTATTTCGTCGGTGGTGAGAAAAATTCGAAAGGAGGTTTCTTTATGTACTACGAGGTCTGACCAATAAGTAATGAGACTGATTTTTTAGCCGCGCTTGTGGTAACACTGCGAACCTGAAACTTCGGTCGGTTAATCTCCCATCCCTCCTCTATCGATACATGTGCTCGCGACTTTCGTACGTTCGTTAGTTCTCCAGCTGTGTTGTGTTTTCGACAACGTGTTTGTAAGGCGTGTCACGAATATGGAACGACGTAATATTGAACAGAGGTACGCGATTAAATTTTGCGTTAAACTCGGCGATTCTGTTACGGAAACGTACGGTAAATTGGTCAAAGTGTTCGGTGATGAAGCCCTTAATTACTGGTGATGAAAGTTGGTATTTTCAGTACGATCCCGAAACAAAACGGCAAAGTCAACAGTCGCTGTCTCCTGGTGCAGCCAGACCGAAGAAGGCGAGAATGCGCAAATCAAAAGTGAAAACGATGATGATTTGCTTCTTTGACAGCAAAGGAATCGTGCACAAAAAGTTTGTACCACCTGGGCAGACCGTCAACCAACATTTCTACCTGAAAGTACTCGATCGGCTGCGAAAACGAGTCATTAGAGTCCGTCCAGAGATTGCCAAAACGTGGATCCTTCATCAGGACAATGCTCCACGCCATCGTGCCTTCGGTGTATCGCAGTTTTTGACGTCTAAAAACATCGCAGTGTTGTCGCAAGCGCCCTATTCGCCGGATATGTCACCCTGTGACTTCTTCTTGTTCCCCCAAACAAAATTGGCCGTGAAAGGAACACATTTTGAGTCCATAACTGACATCCAGACCGCCGTGACGAGGGTACTCCATGACATTCCAGTCGAAGCCTTCCAGAAATGTTACGAAAGCTGGAAGAAACGTTGGAACCAGTGTGTATTTGTGGGAGGGGAGTACTTTGAAGGGGATCACATCAATGTACCTTAATTTTTAAATATACTTATTTTATGGACTTAGTCTCATTACTTATTGGTCAGACCTCGTATAAGTAGTGATTCCGGTAATGTATCTTTTTCATCTAATATAATGTACACCTGACGGCGAAAACTTAGGATATGTTTGTATTCTGGAATAGATATTCCGGCGCCTATAAAGCTAATGGGAGAGATCGTTTTTAATCCTACATTTTTAAACTCGTTTTCAATTTTCTCATGAGTTAATGATGGCGACACATTAGATCTAATGATTCACTTTGCTGGCGATACAAGTCTTCTTGCAGGAATATATTTATCGTTTATTTTTATGCCTCCATAATTGTCCATAAAAGACTCTAGTGTGTTTCGATTCGATAAATACACGCATACTCTGTTATTTGAAATTCTGGAGGCAAATGTTATGTTTTTTGGTCCTACTAATTCCCCGACACCGATAATATAATCATTTTTTTTGCGTGTTCGGTATCGCGTCCATCACTATCGCTAAGTCCCTTTCAGGGAAAACGAATCTTGAACCACCAGTTTCTTTAACAGCTGCTGCAAACGATTGTGGACGGTTGTTATCATTTTTATTTTCCGTAACGGAAATAACTGTAGAAGCGCTGTTTTTTCCCAAACTATCTCCTTCTACGAAAGCGCCTAGGAGGTCCTTATTAGACACACTCATATTGGAAGGCTAATAGCCCCGCTTGTATTCTTAATAATTCAAAAACTGATCCACGCGCATCAGTGCGCGTGGAAAAATGCATATATTAACTCGAGAAAATAAACCGAGTAGTATTTCTACTATTAAACTAAAACTAAAAAACTAAATTCAAATAAATCTAATTTACACAAATTGTAATCTAATTGTTCTACTATTTTCAATAATAGATTACTTATCTATATCCTTGCACTGCGTCTCTGAACACTGATATATGGTTCACTATCACTTGGTGTCGATGCACGCTAACACGTCTTTATTGAACGAATACGTATACTCGACCAATAAATATTTTTGTTGAAAAAGAAAGACGAAATAAAATAATTTTTTTTTCAAATTATAATTCTAAGAAACAAAAGCTCGTCATTGCCATTTTTGTTAAGTGACCTAAGTGTTCATCAATATATCGGGAACGTTTTATTATCGTCCGCAAGATACTCTAAAGGTTTCTCCCTTAAAAAATAGAACGAAAATCGAACTAGTGGTTCTTGTGGTATATCGGTAACAGTTTAAACGGTGGTGGTCAACATTATGACATGACAACTCCTGTCCGTAGAAACTTTGCGAAGCTGACACGTCGAAACTAATGACTTTACAGAAAAAAATGATAAGAACATAAATTGTGGGAAATTTCTCCTAGTTTATTTAATCACATGAATATTTTGTCGTGAAAAATGAACCGCAAAGGAGATTCTGTTAAAAAAAAACTCATGTTTGTCATCTTTTCCTCCTGACGGCGGAGGCCAAATCCGGTCTCGGCGGACCGGGCAATATTGGTATGTCTTTCAGGAAATTAAAATAAGTAGAATATAATTTATTGCAGCTTGCCCCCGTTTATTTCCACATTTCCATATTTCAATATTTTCCTCAAATGATATATCGCAAATATCACTTGACAGTAAAAAAGTTTTTCTTTTAGGAAGTATAGATATGTTATGTTAATGTATTAAGATTTTGAACAATACCTACGAATTTTTCAGTTGAAACTTCTACGCCACTGGGTTTATTGCAAAATTGACGGAATTTCCAAAATTTTCAGCGTGTTTTGTAAAAATAAGACCACTTGCAATCTTATCGTGCGTCTTATCTTTGCGTCAGTGTGCAAAGTGCGTGTCAATGAAAAAAATTATTTCATAATACCGTTTCCAAACTTTGCGAAGTAACAGTAAGCACCAAGATAAGAAAAAAGCCATAGCTATAGACTTAAGTTCGAAAATTATTCGTTTTCGAGGTATCAATTTACGTAGTATTCTTTTCGTAAATTTTAACACCCCGTATCTCGGAAACTAAGCGTTTCCGGACATTACTTTATTACAAAAAAAGTGTTTAATTACGTGCCCTCCGTCACATCAAAAAATTAGAAATGGTTATTCTAAAACACCCTGCATGATAGAAAGTTTTTTAAAGACACGTAAGAATAAAATGTTAAAAAATTTTCATTTATCTTTATATTACTTTCAGCGTAAATACCAAATAACGTGTATATTTTAAAAATGTTACTTAAATTGAAATTGTTTTATTTACAAATTTTATATGAGAACATTTAATAATTGGAATGTTCTATTCTTATTTAAGACTAATAAAAACCAAGTTCACTTTTATTGCCATTGTACAATATAGAAACTTGTCCTTTTATAGGACTTTCACTTTTTAGGACTTAACTTTTTATGTTGTCCTAAATATTGTTTTATAATGAAACTATTAAAACGACATGGGTGTTTACCTACAGATATAATGTTTTTAATTAACGTTAATGTAACGCTAAATGTAAATTATTAATGTTTAATGTAATGTAGTAGCAATTTAATCTAAACAAAATTAAATTAGCACTACGTTTTGTTTTCTTTTCATATGATAAAACTGATTCCATAAAATTTTAATACTATATTAATAGTTATTTATGCATCAAGGGCGTAATATAGGCGTTTATGGACCGCGGCGTGTAAATAATAACCCGAACCGTAGGCGAGGGTTATTAACACGCTAAGGTCTATAAACGCTAGTTACGCCCGAAATGCAGACAAAATTTTATGCACAACTATCCATCGCGGTTTAGGTAAAGTTGAATGCCTATTTAAATTGTATATACACCGTGTCCAAGATAAGAATGCACAGCATGGGGATCTTGAAAACGGTAGAAGATACAGGGTGGCTTAAATTAGAAAAAAGTTGCGCTATTTAGAGTATGTTTACATGCTGGTCGCAAAAGTTCATTATTGTTTATCGTTTTCAAAATTCTCAAAAAAATGTGATTTTTTGGATTTTCGTTTCTTTTCATTTTTTTATTTATTTTAAATGATATTAAAAAACTACCGGCACTTTCTCATTGCCACAATTTAAGCTCTACAAAATGGCGTGTTCAAATTTTTAATCCGACGTTTCGTATCCGAGAACCCATCATCAACTTTATTTTTTTATTTGGCCACAAACAAAGAGATACCCTGTATTCGGTAGCATTATTCATTACAAATTCAACGATGTATCACACATTATGGTTTTGAAGCCAAAAAAGCGGAAAAACAATAACCAACAATGATAACCAACAATGGCATTTTCAACCGGCGTAACAAACATTATTGGGCAACAGACAATCTTCATTTAATAAAAGAAACAAGGCATCAACATCGATTTGGATTTAATCTGTGGGTAGGCAATTTGGGTGACAGAATAATACGACCTTTTATTTATCACAACAATTTAAATTCCGAACGATATCTCGACCTACTGCAGACTGATTTGGAGAATGCCTTGGATGAATTACCATTACTTATAGTTAACAACTGCTGGTTTCAGCAAGATGGTGCCCCAGCGCATAATTCAAGAACTGTGCGGGAATATTTGTCCCAGAGGTTTCCTGAAAATGCATTGGAACTCACAGTGAAGTAGCCTGGCCAGCCCGATCACCTGACTTAACTCCGTTGGATTTTTCCTGTGGGGTTATTTAAAAACCAAGTGTATGACGCCACTTTTGAAACTGAAGAACAGTTATTGGCATTGGTTTTAGCAGCAGTTAATACAATCACACCAGAAATGTTAGACCATGTTTTGAATTCTTCTGTAGACAGAGCATACTTGTGTCTAGAAAATAATGGCAACCTATTTGAGCAATTATTATAATTTTGACATTTTGTTTCTGTTATTGTACCAGCGCCTACTAATTTAAAAATAAAACCTTATAACTCACGTTTTTCCCCTATTTGGCTTCAAAACCATAATGTGTGATACATTTGATGAATTTGTAATGAATAATGCTACCGAATATAGGGTATCTCTTTGTATTGTGGCCTATAATTAAAAAATAAAGTTGATGATGGGTTCTCGGATACGAAACGTCGGATTAAAAATATGTGATACACGCCATAATTTGTAAAGCTTAAAAGTGACAATGAGAATAGTGCCGGTACTTTTGTAATATGCATTTAAAATAAATTAAATAGATGAATTGATACGAAACATCTAAAAATACACATTTTTGTAGAATGTTTGAAAACGATAAACAATAATGAACTTTTGACCAGCATGTTGAACATACATCTAAAATAGCGCAACTTATATCTATTTTAAGCCACCCTGTATCTTCTACCGTTTTCAAGATCCCCATGCTGTGCATTCTTATCTTGGACACGGTGTATATATAGGAAACACAAGAAATCAAGTAATGACATTAACGTTTCCATGGTAATCGAGTTTTGAAGTTATTGGCTTGAATAATTTGCTGTACCTATTTTATTAATTAAAGCCCTCATTAAACACATTTCTATAGATATAAAAGTGAAAATTAATTATTTGCTACGCCCACATCTAATATCTAGTTTTAAACTACGGAATGGAGGCAAAATCAGTTAATATGGCCCAGCGCGTCGGGCGAAAAAGCAATCTGTTGACGCTAAAGTATATTTAGTATTGTAAATTTTTGTAAAATAGGTGTAGTAATAATTTTATTTAATTGATTTTTCTTTTACTTGTTTTTCTACAACTAATTATCATTTGTACTTGCACAATATCCATGTTAAAATGTTTAAAAAAAACGTTCTATTCAAACATTCATAATTTTCTACCACGAACGGAATGTTTGCTTGAAATTATGCCAATTATCTAATGTTATTCAAAATAAAATAGGTAAATGGCTAGTATTTTAATTTTTTCTTTTATTAGGCGCATCAGCTTTTTTTTAATTTACACATTATATACCTAATTATTGGGTAATTATTTATAATGTATCAATTATATTATTATTATTAATTTTTGTACTAAATAAACAATTATATATTTAAGTAAAATACAAACACTTATGTACTACATAAATCAAGCGTTGCGCTTAATTTATAACATTGTTTGTATTATGCATCATGACATGATCTACACTGTAATGTCAGTTATATAAAAATATTACTCGTGTACCTTTTGTGGCTTTACAGCCGCTAAAAAAGCTTCCAACAAGTTTCATATATACAATTCTAAATTTGCATAAGCAGCAAATAATAATGGTGATGATAAGTCCAGATATTTTATAATGTCTTTTCATGTAAAAATTGTCGATGGTTTATCTATAAACACGCCAGTGAATATATGTCAATAAAAACTTATTGTTAGTTTTAGTTATAGTAAGGATTAGTTTAGTTATTTAAATTTTTTAACTTTTGCAATTATCCCTTGAATAGATACATTATTTTTTTATTACATACTTAGTAATGAAGTTATTATTAAATATTCGTATTTTGTTTGTGAAATAGATAAATCGATATCTTCGTAAAATTTTCGACTATAGGTACGCATATTATGAACGAAGTTGAAATGCGTCAGCAACCTCAACACTTCAGCATTTAATAAAATAATATAAATTCCAAAAACAATAGGAACATGATTTGCCGTTTTAGTTAAATTAAATTTTAATTTATTGGTCATGCACGATTTTTGTCATCGGTATTGCTGTGTGAAATTATTTCGGTATTGTTATTGTGACTAACCTAAAATAAAATGATTTGGATCACTGCCTTGGATCGGTTTTAATAATAATTTATTTCTAAATTACATACTTTTTGTCTTTTATGACCTTGATTCACATCAAATTTTACTATAGATCCTATACTCCTAACAACTGACGTAAATAGAACATTTTATACAATTACTGAAAATATTAGATACCTATTATTGTAACAGTACTTATTGCATATCATTCTGTCAATAATTATTGAGAGTAATAACAGATGTGAACATCATCTGTTATTTTCGTGTCAGCAATATATTATGAATATAGAGCTTGTTAAAAAACCACAAACACATAAAATGAAATACATATTATGTACTTAAAATCGTTTATGTACCCATATGAACCCTTATGTACCCATATTTTAACGAATAAATTTAATCAACGGATTTGCAATTAACAATAAGTACACCTATAGATAAATGATTGTTAAATTAATAATTTGTTTCAAAATTAAAATTAAAATGCTATTTTAGAAAATGGTCGGCCGACTGCGAGATAAAAAGTGTGCTCAACGGAACAAGAAAATGATGTTTGCCTTTAAAAATTATCTGTGTTTCTAAATATGCACTTAGATAAAAATAAATCACGTTAAATTAAAAGACTTCCATCAAAAACAAAAATAACAATAGCGAAACCTATTCACAAGATAATAATGAAAAGTGTGAAATGAAATTATATCGCAACATTGTCGTTCAACGGGAAAAACAGAATGATGAAAAGCGCACCTAGATGACATCGAATAACAGCGAGAAGGGTGGTAATCAATTTTACAAGATTAAATACAAAAAGCCGAAAATAACGCAATTTGTACTTCCGGAACACCTTTCTTGCCAACATTACGTCGACTAAAATACCAAACGGAGATTATCATTAATATTGCTTGTACGTTATGTAAGTACATCTTATAGTTTTGGCGTTAAGGCAATAGTAGACGCTCGAAAATGAATACTTACATATATATATATATATATATATATATATATATATATATATATATATCGTTTTTTTATCGTTAGTAACGACTTTGAAAAGTTTCTTGACGTTGTAAATGATGTATTTTTTTATAATTATTTGATATTCTGTAATAAAAAATGTATTGATCTTGTACAATAACAAAAGATAACTTGTTAGATATTTTCTCAAAATCTACAAGGAATTTGTAACATATTTTTACATTTACAGAATTTGTATTGGTTTATCTAGATGATAATATCAATAAAATTGAAATTTCCCTTTAGTAATCATTTTCGAGCGTCTACTATCCCCTCAATATAAATTATATAAAATTAAGGGTAAGTAGATACCTTTTAAATACGTTTAAAATAATATATTTTTATAGAATAACCATAAACTATGAAAAAACAAATGAATATGATTTAAATTATACGCGAATTATAAACGTGAGTTCTGCGGGGAATAACGAATATTTTTTTATCGTTATAAATTTGAAAAAGTAGGTAAGATTTTACATTTGTAACGAGAGTGGAAGGCGTTACAAGTTTTGTTTTACGTTGATACAATTTTGACATTTTGACATAATTATTTTGTGAATCGCGGTTCATAGCTTCCTTCAATTTTACAAATTGTTTATGATTTATAAAAATTTTATTTACTAAAATTATTTCCAATTTGCAATATTGTAGGTCGCATAATGATTTTATCATTGTCCCGGTTAGGTACTACATTAACTAATTCTCTAACGAATAGACTTCAACAACATTGAGATATGGAAATCTTAACTAGCTGTTCATTCAGGGTAAACAATGAGTTCCATTTTCATTCAGTAATGAACGGCATCGTGTAATACAATACCTACTATATTACATCATGCGATATTGTATAAGTTCGATTTTGCTGATGAGATTTTGTTTGACGTAAGAGAGAAAAGGATGTCTAGCCTCAATAAAATTCTTAAATTTTATATTTCCAACTAGATAACTCGACTTTTATACAAATTTAAAATCTCAAATATTACTACAATAGATTATTAAACAATTAGTACACTATACAATACTATACGTAATCAAAATTGCAAAAAAAAGGCGCAAAGAAAATAGGTACCTACATAGATATATTGATGAAATTGTTAGATGGCCTCCTCATATAAGTCACTTTAAGGTATTTTCTTAAATAAAATTAGACAAAAACAAAAATTTTGAAATGCACCTAATGTAAAGATTTGTATATGTATGATTATTACAAAATAGTGGTGCAAGATCGGATACGTTCACAAGAATTTTTTTATACGTAGCACTATTAAAATGTGCCTTTCAGAACACCCTGTATTTATGAACGAAATTTACACACTACTAATACTACCTAAAATAAAATTAAATTTTAAATTTAGAAACTCGAGACTAGGTAATTTTCCTATAATGAATTTATAGTTCGCGACCTGTATAAAGTGCTTTTAGAACGATCCTGAGCATATTAATTAGCATTTAATTAAATGACGTTGCATCTTTTAGTTAATAAAAAATATGAACTTCATTTATATTAATATCACGGCTCAATGAAATTCAATCCAAAACCATGGACTACGTTTATCTATATGACCTCAAACAAACTTCGAAATTAGAGATTGTATCTGTTAGATCGGAAAATGATTATTGTTTATACATTATGAACAACGACAGCGCAAAATTTTCAAGATTTATGTCAAATAAATTAAATTACATTAAAATTGTCGATGAATTTTAAAATGAAAGACAAAGGTGCTCTGGATTGTTTTTAGGATTAAAAACTATTTAAGTAATTATCGTAGGGGTAAAGGTATTATAACGATTAGTCAGTCAAAATATATATATAAAAAACATTTGAAAATGATTCAATTTGGAGAATTGCAAAGCTTCATCGATACCGATTGAACCTAAATTTTAATTAGATTAGAAACATGTAATTATCAAAATAAAATATCTAAAGAATTACCTTTTAGAGAAATGATTGGTTGTTTGATGTACTTAATGTTGTGAACTGGACCAGATATATGTTATGCATTAAACTATTTTAGCAGATTTCAAGATAAGGTATCCAATTTAAAGATGGAATAACTTAAAAATAATTTGAAAATGTTTTAAGACACTATTAATGTGGGTGTAGAATTCGAGAGAACGAACGAAAATAATTTAAATTGTTTCATTGTAGATGTTGATTGGAGCGGAGATTTAAATGATAGTGTAATCTGTTATTTGATTTGTATTTAAAATAATTAATAATACACTTATGTGGGCTACAAGAAAACAATATATTTTACATTATTGAAATCGACCAATGCTGATAAAAATTTTAAAAAAAAGATAAAAAAATGTCTCTTATATTATTTAAGAAATATAACTTGAGGATCATAAATAGCGTTGATATATTTTTATGGGTTAATAAACAAAAACGAGCGAAGAATTTGTTGGGAATATCGATTCTCAACTGCACTTGATAAGAGTGCTTTGTAAAAACCAAGTCATATTACATATTACATGTTACATAAAAACATGTGTTATAATGTACTACTTGAAAATAATACAATTAAATAAACGTTAATAAAAATAAACGTGCCACTAACTCAGCAAAATTTAAAGAAGGGTTGGAATTGCACTATATCTGATGTTAAACACATGCTGCAGATATGACGACATATCAAATTTTCTTCCGAAAAAGTCGACAATAATGCGTACATATACGATGATCAGTTAGAAATTATTAAGTATCTAGTATTATCGTTTATTTTAGTTCGTCGTTTAATAAATTATGTTAACGTTTTTTGTAATCAATATTTATCTACGAAACTATGCGTTTGCGAACACACAGGTATATTATACTAGGCTTTGTTTGTTTTTAATACAAGAATAACTATCTACTATTACAAAATTAATTACGTTCGAAAGCTCTTATTTGTTAGCGAAATTTTTTTTAATGCGATACAACATGTGCCTATAGTTCAGAAACAGAACCGCAGCTTGACTGAGGGCTAACACAACAACAAATTAGTTGGTTTGTGAAATACTAAACGTAACCTCATAGTAGTTAGGAAGCCTTTAACTTGACCAATTTAAACTGAAAATTTACCTCAATCGCTCAGTTCGCATTCGAAAAGCAATTTTTAACGGGCGTCGAAAAAGAAATTCAGTTTTATAATTGGTTGTGAAAAGATAAAGACACGTCTTATCGTTAGTTTAAGTAATTTTATTGTTAATACGACATGAGAAGAATTAATTTATGACGTGATTTAAGCAAAACATGTCTTTATCTTTTCACAACCAACCAAGACCGAAAGACTTTTTGGACATCTAGTGTCTACCTATTTTTGGATTGTTTATTCAATTAACTAACATAAGTAATATGTGGGTATACTATTATCTTCGAGAATGTGATCGGATTAATTACATATAAGTATGTATTTACATACATACATTTATGTCTGTCTGTACAGGAATAAAACAAAGAATGTCCAATTATTTTAAATTCGAGATTACGCTCTATTTATTGTTTTATACGTGTTGCTTTGTATTATACAAATAAAACAGGATATAATGCGAGCAAAATCCACTGAAAAAAATAAACAGACTTTTCCAAGACTTTGTTGCAAAGGGTTCGTTTCAAGTGTTCAGAGCATTAAAAAATATATTGTTGCTCTAAAGAGCATTCACGTCTCGTGGCTTATCGAACAATTTATAATGGACATTGGCTAAGGAGTCCTTACCTATATTACCGAATTTAACGAAAATGAATATTTGAACTTCTCTCAATGGTAATATTTTGGTTAGGTAGGTAGGTATATTTACATAGATTACGATAAAATGTCTATTTATTGAAGTAAATCAAAACCTTTTGCTAAACTAAACAATTTATAAAATTGCATATTTCTAGTTATAAAGGGTGTTACAATAGTTTGGACAAATGTTAAATGTGAATGGAGCTTAAACGTCAATTGTTTTTTGAGGTTAGTTTTTTGTTTTGACATCTTCAGTCGTTTACAAATTGTGGAAATTTACATGGAAAAGTTGAGCATCGAAGAACGTGTTAAAGTTATTGAAGCCTATTACGAAAATGGACGTTCAAACAAAAGTGCATTTCGCGCTCTTCGTGATTTTTTCGGCCCGCATAATCGACCAACCGAGAGTGCTATTGGCAAAATTGTGAAGCAATTCCAAGAAACTGGGTCTGTGGCAGATGTTAAGAAGTCAGTACGTGCTCGTGCAGGACGCTCACCCGAAAACATTGCTGCCGCGAGGGAGAATGTGGCCGAGAGCCCAAACACCTCTATTCGACGTCGAGCACAGGAATTGCACTGGTCCACGGCCACTTTGCATCGGATATTGACGAAAAATCTGTCGTTACACGCGTACAAAATTCAATTAACGCAAGAACTTAAAAGACGGACCATTTCGAGCGCCGAACATTTGCCGATTGGATACACGAACAAAGACAAGCGAATAACGAATTTTCCACCAAAATCTTCTTCAGCGACGAAGCCCATTTCCATCTCAATGGTTACGTCAACAAGCTGAATTGCAGAATATGGGCCGATGAAAATCCAAGGGCAATTGTCGAAACACCAATGCATCCACAAAAAGTCACTGTGTGGTGTGCTTTTTGTGCTGGAGGAATCATTGGACCATTTTTCTTTGAAAATGATGCTGGGAATTCGGTCACAGTGAATGGCGAGCGCTACCGCACAATGTTAAACAACGTTGTGTGGCCAATATTGGATGATTATGACATCGACGACATGTGGTTTTAACAAGATGGCGCCACATGCCACACAGCCCACGCCACAATGGCTTTGCTGCATGAGAAATTTCCCGGGCGCATAATCTCCCGATACAGGGAAGTCCATTGGCCACCGAGATGTTGCGATTTGACACCGTTAGACTTTTTTCTTTGGGGCCATCTGAAGAGTAAAGTCTATGCCAACAAGCCAACCACCATCCAGCAACTCAAAGACGCGATTTCACGGCAAATTGATGAGATTGAGGAGCAATTATGCGGAGATGTTATAAAAAAATTCGATAAGCGGACCAACGTGTGCCGCCGGAGCCGTGGCGAACATTTGGCGGACATTATCTTTCACACTTAATTGTAATGGATCAAATAACATGGTTCCTTAAAGAAATCTTCAATTTTGTACACCGCTGATTTTTAATTAACGTTCAACATCGATCCGTCTTATTGTAACACCCTTTATATATTTAAAATCCAACGAATAACAGCTAAATAATGGTTTAATTGTTACAAATATATTTTTTGAAGGATAAAATTCGATTTTCATTTATGCGAAATATTTCAATTGACAAAGAACAATGTACAAGCTGGTGGTTCTGGTCAAGCGTGTTTACTTTTGTACTTGGACGTCCTTACAATATTTTAAGTAGGCGTGTGTCGTCTATATTTAATTGATTAATAATTGACCTTGGGCATATTATGAGAAATGGAGAACGATATGAATTACTACAAGTTAAAGTAGACGGAAAGAGAGGACCAGGGAGACGACGAATATCGTGGCTAAAAAACCTAAGAACGTGGTTCAATACAACAACAGTGGGCCTCTTCAGAGCTGCAGTAGACAAAATACAGATTTCCATTATGATCGCCAACATCCGGAACGGATAGGCACACCAAGAAGAAGAAATATTATCACTTAAACATTCATATCGATTATTGCACCACAATAACAATTTATTTAACTAACTTTTTCAATGAATATATTTCAGTAATAGCTATAGTTACAAAATGTAAAAAAAAGTTGAAACTTGTTGATAAAGCAATATCAATAAATTAATTAAAAAGTTATATTTATCTGTATTCGTTGCAAAATAACTATGAAATTGTCATAAGTACCTACAATTAATAAAATCTTTAATGTCAAAAATGTCGCAGTAGCAAAACAAAGGTTCGCCTTATCTTTTATCATTTCATTGTAACTTTACTTCTAATTGCCAAAGTTGTCAGTTGTCAGAGAATTTAGAACATAATCCATTTAATAATTTACTACCGTCTGCTGAGAAGCACGTCGTTGTGTTTGAAATAAAACTCGAAGTACCTACTTATGAATATTTTTCCACTTTAAAAAAAGGCAACGATTTTATTAAAATGTTTTTGTTCTTATTGTACGGCAATTCAACTTAATTTGTTTACCACGTTTCTAATCAAGTAAGTGTATCTTATGGGACCTATTAAATACGGAATGTGTCAAAAAGTTGTATTATACATAGTATCACATATCTACTCATTTTGTTATTTATTGCTTATGTTTTATGAAGAGAATAAATACCGAACAGAAAAATATCATGTTACTTTAGTTAAAGGTGAAATTTGTTAGACGAGTAGGTATAATAAGAAAACAAACAAGAATTTTTATGACTGTTAAATGTTACTCATCGACTTATGTCAGTGTCCTTGCAAGGACGTACCACACATAAAATACACACTGGAGTTGCAAATGTCCCACACTACGGACAGAATTACGAAAATCGCCTTTTAAAAATGTCGAATTCTAAAATTAACTGCTTTTATATTTATTTTCTAATAAACAATAATTACTTAATAATTAGATTAATGTAAATTAATTTATATTTATTATTATAACGGGAATCGCCAATTTATATTTAATATCATAACATTTAATATTGCACCTAAATGGTATGTTAATTTCTAGACATTTTATAGAAAACAACAAGTATTTAATAATATGCGATTTCGATATTGCTATTTTGTAAGGTAGGTAACTAAATTCGAAATGAATGTCGATTCATTTATAACTTACTTATTGTTAGGTATTCTACACGCGAAAGCTTTTAAAAGTTATTATATTTTTTATTAAAAAAAATCTTTTCGTTTTAAATCTCATATTAAACCATGTTTAAATGTTTCATCGCACTTGAACTTTTTGAACTCTTGAGATCCCGGGAAAGCAGTTAAAAATTATATACTTCTATTTTGGAATTTTTTTTTTAGTTTAAAACTTTTAGTAAGTATTTAATATTAAGGGTGTAGTTCAATTGGGCTTGACAAACTCGACCGCTAGTGTCGCTAGCGTTCCATTGGTGCAGCGGTAGGCCGACCTACAATCAGAACGTTTATTTTTAAGCGTTAACGTTTAAAATCTGATAGTTGTATTTAGTTTTTCCTAAAATTATTTTATTGAAAAATTAGAATTTTAATGATAATTACAAAAATTAAAATTTAGATGGAACTTTGGACTATTCGAAAACCTGATGCAAAATTTGAGCCTTCGAATCAGTTCGGTAATTTTCAAATGCAACCGAAAATACGAAACGTATGTTCTGATCTACAGCCTTAATGCAATTTATTTCAAGCTTCATTTGTAATTAAGATAAGATACCTACTTGTGTAGGTAAGGAGAGTAAATTCCATTCAGTTTCACTTGTAGGTATGTACTACCAACAATATGTTGCATTTTCTGTTTATCGTTCACTTTCCGCTTCTATAGATGTAAGTCAAACATTTTATATACAAAAATACAAAGGTAATAATTAATAATAGATAATATAGTAATACACTAACCTTTTTTTTTTCACTTTGCAATAAATAAATGTTGCATAAATTATTAATCGTCAAATTTTCAACATACATAATATTTTACAATTTTTTTAAATAAAAATTGATCTAATATAGAGTATAGGTATTTCGTTGTAAGTATTGTATTAATAAAAATAAATGAAATACTATTTTCAACTTGCAGATGTACAAAAGTAAAACAAACTCCAACATCTTATGTAGGTAATGTATACAGAGCTATAAGCAGCCACCAATTCTTGGCAGTGCTCTCCCTACAATGTAGGTAATAATTTCCGGAAAAACGTGAAAACCCTGAAACTGGCATCATAAATGCGAGTGGTCTTACGTACGCATAATACTAAAGGTAAATTATACAACATATACGGTACATTTATATATTCAGCAATTTTTTTTCTTTAACCTGACGAAAACAAGCTTTGAATATTTTCAATTAGTTGAAAAGAATTGACAGATTTTTATTAAAAATTAAAAATGTCGATGATAATGTGAATACTTTGTTTTATAGAAAAAAAATTTTTTTTTTGATCTAGATAATTGTTAGATATTTTGTAAAACTTTTAAATTATATTAATTGTTATATTTCTATAATTATTATATATATTATATATTATAATTATTATATTTCTAGTTTATTATATATCATATTAGACGTATATATATAAAAGATATAAAAACAGTTGCTCGCGTCATAAATAATAAATAATTTTAATACGGAACCTTAAACAAGAAATAAATACACGTTGGTGTATAAAATTAGAAACATATCCTCTCCATACACTGGATGCGAATTTATTGGTTCTATGTTAGCCTGTTAGGTGATAGTAGCATTTTATTTACTGCGTACGGTAACTTGAATGGGGCACTTCGGTTAACTGGGCAAATTGATGAGGGCACCGCTGTATATACTGGCCCATTTATCACAACAAGTAAATAATTTATTATTTGCCTTTTATATCAACCCTTTATTTTACTCCACTTTCTTGCTCCAGATAAACTAAACCGATAAAACATAATTAACTATATAGTTAATTAATTAATACATCCACAATACTAACATACGCACAAACTGGTCGAATACGATCAAATACATTTTACAGCATTCATTTGTTCATTGTTCGCAAATTTTAAAATTTGCTGTGACAGTTGTATTGAACGCGCATAGCAATTACAACGTAAGGTAAATTAGGGTCGTGTTATCGACAGCTTTAATTCATTTGTAACGGTTTGATAGTCTACACTAATTCACAGGTTAATGTAATTTACGTCTACGTTTAGTAGTTTTATTTTTGTTATCTAGTTGCTGATGTTTCGTAAGATTAATAGGTGTCGCGTTTTAAATTAACGTTAGTTTTTCTTTAAGCTATAGTGTAGTTAATATTTATTATAAAATTATCTTATCAAACCGTGTTAAAAAATAAGAAATAATTTTTTTTAAACATCGCAAAACTACAATGTAAACTTCTTCCCATTTTACTGATATAATCTCAAATTACGTTGACGTAAATTAATAATGCAGGTTTTACATTTCTCCTGCAGCTCTATTATAAAATTTAATTACTAGGTAAGTGTGTATTAGTAGAATTTTAACTACCTACACATAAAATCTTCAAACCAAAAAAAACTTTTATTTTATTTTAAGGTTCTATATTCAATTAAGGCAGCTTGTGCATAATGATAACTTATAAAAGTGTATAAATAAAACGTATTATTTTTGCCCATACGCTCAGCAACTATCTCGTTAATGTTATTTGTCGCGTAAATTAATAATCGATTTTTTAATTTTTAGAAGTTATTTGAAATGTAACGTCTATAAAAATAAAATTGTAAATTTATATCGACGACGTTTTGGCAGAACATCGTAAACACAAGAAGCAAAGCATTTTGCAAGAGTGCACATTTTGTGTTGTAGCAAATACCTTCTGGAAACCGCTTATATAGGTAATTCGGGGCACGTTTGTATCAAATAACGTATTTATTCTACGATGCAGTCGTCGGTTTGTTAGATACTATCCTTGAACTAGATACCACGACAAGTTATCGTAAGTGTTATTACGTTTGTTGTTTTACGTCGCCACAATCGCAACTTCCGTACAAAGAATTAAACGTACCGTAACCACGTTTCGTAATTACACTCCAGGCCATGGTTAAATACTTATTTTTCATGATTTTCGTATTTTCTTTTTGGCGGCAATGGCGATTGAACGTAAGGCAACATGTCACAGTTCATTGTGGCAGCGTGTGCTGATGGGAACTTAAAGTACTTACGATGGTGGGCACGGTTTCTACGTACTTACAGAAATACAAATCGATTTTTCTGGTGAAAAAATCGAAATATTGTTACCAGACTTTACCAAATTATGTCTTTGCCTTAGATGCGTAACATAGTCAGAACAACTCATTCTCGAAAAAAGTGGCGCTTACAATGTACCCCAAAACGCCATCGATATAAAGTTTATAATTAGCATCGCCTTACTAAATTTATTTTTTACCCTGTTTAATTAACATGTCGATTTTATATTTTACAGAAACATTTTTTCTACTACCTACTGATCGAACGAATTAGAAAAAGTAAATCAGAAAAATCACTATTGTTACAAAAAAACATCTGTAGATATATCAGTCCCTACGTTTTATTTTCGTAAGAAGAATCGAAAGTCCTCTACTAAATCGGCGTTTTAATTTTCTTAATGTCTACAGCTCACGTAATTACTTAAAAATATATAAAGCGGATTATTTCTGTACGATTCAAATCATAGAATGAAATTACACGCTTCGTTAACGTATATATCCACTTTGTTAGAATAAAATAATAAAATTAAGGGTTAAAATGATTATTACGTGTAATCAAAGCTTTATCGTTACGGTCAGTTATCGAGTGAGTAGGCTCGATCCGGAAAATCTAATTTCCCTAGTAGCGTTGACTTCCACACAGGCCTCTACCCTACACCCTTAACCCGTGCGTGTCCAAAATTTATTTGATGTCGGGAACTACCAAAACTAATCTAGATGATATGATTCCATTTGCAACTTCCCACCGCATCACGTTTTCAGTTGCGACTCGGCGGATTTGTAAAAGACCGTGGAGAGGTTAAAAAGATGTTTTCTTTATTTTTAAGTCGTTCCATGCATTTTCCACGTACCCTACCTAGCATCTAATTCAGAAAATTTGCTTTTTGAAAAGAACGCCATTAAAAGGATTAATAAATTATGCTTATATTCAGTTTCGGGAATGATGAGCACGACATTTCGGTAATCAAATTAATTTAATTGAAAAGTTATTCATTCGAGATTGGGAAAAAGTCGTTTTAATGAATTTTTGCACTTTCGGGATTAAAGTTGACACTTTAGATTGATTACCTAGGTGGGATTAAGATCGCTAGATGAGGTTAGGTAAAATTAGGTCGATTACATAGTTCAGTTTTGTTATTGTTTGTTGTGTTGTATCAACTTTATTTCCTGATCCTCCACTTGCTGCAAAGACTATTTTTCAACATTTTCAACAATTAATTTAAAACAGAACTGATATGACTGATAACATATTCATGTCTGTTGGTGACGTAGTCCAGTATCTATATAAAACTATCCATTCTCCTTTACACGGGTCACTCCATAAAACTTACAATAACATTTAAAATAATAATTGAATCCAATTTTTCATCAATTTTGGTGCTAATGCACTCAAAAGTATAAAAAATAACGTAGTTAGATATATACCAGGAAACTAAAGTGCCTTTCTACTAACTAAAGTTTTAACTGCTTAACTGCTTTAAAGTTAACTGCTATTTTGTCTAGTTTTAATTTTGTACCATATATAACATTGTAATAGGGTGTTACAAAAGTAACGCCCGTTCTTTTAACGGTTGAATTCGTAAGCTAAAAGGTACCAAAAGTCAAAAGTGACAAAATTTCCAATTGGCCTTCCTTATAGGTCACCCGACCTCAATCCGGTAGATTCAACTACATTCAAACATCAACATTGTGTTATTTTCTGTCAATAAAACTGCAAGGAATATCAATCGGAAATTTTGTCACTGTTGATTTTCGATTTCTTTCAACTTACCGATTCGATCTTTGAAAGGATGGTCGTTACTTTTGCAACACCCTGTATAGTTTTAAAAATCTCTAAAAATATTTTTTGAACTTGATGATTTTGAAAATAATATGCTTTATATTCGCATATCGTTTCTGGTAATGATCCGAGGCACGTCTGATTATCATATTGAACACATTTATTTGTGTTATTTAAAATAACGGGGTAACAAAAAGTCTTTCACTTTTAGTTGGCTGTAGAAAGATAAACGCTTGTCTTATGATTCGCTTAAATCATGTCATAAATTATTTTTCGTCATGTTATAGTAATAAAATTACTTAAACCAAGACATGCATCTTTCCATAGCCACCCAAGACTGAAAGACTTTTTGGACACCCGTTATTTATAGAGATCAAAATCTAGCCCCTTATTATTTTGTTACAGGTGAACAGATCATTTAAATTATAACGACAAAATTAATTAAAATAGAATAAAGGACTAAATTATTAACATATGCCTACCTAAAAGATGTTGTAAATGATGCCCATCGACAATTAAACAAATTAAATCGTTTCATCGTTCTTATTCTAAATCCAACACTCTATAAACATTGGTAATTCTTTCTGAAACTAATAAGTTTACCGTCAAAATGCTTCAAATAAAATTTATTCTCCACACTTTCAGCTTTAATATGATATATATATATATATATATATATATATATATATATATATATATTTACATAATTTGAATTATTTGAACTCCCTAAAAACCACCAAGACGTGCGAGTGTAACGTATAAGTGAGCTGTCTACGCTCGTCGCGTAGACCGACACCAATCTCACAAGTGCTACTGAGTAGTCAGCACAGTGTAGGGGTAGTTGTAAAAATATTATTGGAATTACATATTAATTAAATATTTTTCATTTTGATATTACTTAACTATATAGGTATTTATATGTATGCATACCTACTTAATTTTAGATATGTGTCAGAAAAATAATAAGAAATTTTTAAACAAAACAAAATTCAAGACATAAACATAAAAATTAAATGGTATCCAACGTTTTTGTCGATTGTTTTTGTTGTGGTCTTTTGATTTGATCTTACGTATAAAAATTTACCCTGGTTATGATGACCGACTTTGAAACTATTAGAACTACTATCGTGTGGGTATTGTTTTTTATCAGTGACTTGTTTTAGCCAACAATCTATTGCATTGTGTCTCAATCTTGTAACTTATGTATACCACCCAAGGAATATAAAAAAAATTATACCTAGCATCATTTATAAAAATTTCGGCATCCAAATAAAAAATACAAAAAACCAAATACCGGTTTAACAATATTTGAATTATCAATATCTACCATTTTTATACCACAGAATTATAAATTTACTATATTTTTAATTTAAAAAGTATTCGTGTGACCTTAAACATTGAAAATTTGTATATTACAAACCATAAACCAGATAAAAGTTTAATCGCATTTTTATGCGAACGATAAAATACAAAACAACTAATAAAACCAGTGCGCCACCTACTCGTAAGATAACTTATCGTAGCGCCAACAAAGAACTGAAGGTTTTTAAAATAAAAGCGGGATTTCCCAGTATCCACGTATAAACTCGAACGCATTTATATATAGAATTCTGGCAAGGCCGTTTCAGATTATTCGCGTTACTGGTAGTACTTGTTTCAGTAGTTCGAATTTTAAATTACGGAGTCGTATTAATCGTGTGTGCGAGGAGTGTTCGTTCGGCTTATAAGGCTTTTTGCGTGTGAATGCGCGAGTGTTGTGTGTTGTGTTGTGTTCTCTAAAAAGTGTAAATACATGGACCTTTAAGCTCTAACTAAAATTCTCTGAAAATCTAGTTTGGTTAGGCTCTTGGACAGGGACTCGATTAGGATCTTGGTTAGGACTCCCCTTAAACATTCGACGGTTCAATTTCGCGAATGAAATTTTATCTTACGTGTGTTTTCGCAATCACAATATCGCAATCAAGCGTAGGTATATGTTCGTAATAATGCAAATTCACAGTCAATGGAAGAATCTACGCTAGAAACTGACAATAAAGGGAAAACGATGACGAAAAAAAGGTAGGAAAATAGAAATAAAAATTAAAAAGTTTCTAACTTTTTCTTATAGTCTTTTACAGACAAGTGAAAGTCACAGCGGCAGTAGTGTTGGTCTGCATTTTACATAAATATTGAAAACAAAAATTCATGTCAGGATTTTAATTTTTTTAATTTCTTTTATTTTAAGAGATTTTACCTTTTCAATGCATTCATTTATCTACGGATAAATAACGAAATTCAAATGTTCGATTGTCGCAACAATCTTTAAACAATTTAGGCCGACGAGACAAAATATCGTCGCAGTTTTTTCAGAAGGGCGTAACCCACAAATAGTAAATTTTATAGGAGAACAGATTTTGTGTCGCCGCGTAGCTATAAGAAGATACGGAAATATAATCGATTTTTTCGGTAGAAAAAAACGAAATATTGTTATTAGATTTTAACAGATGATGTCTTTGCTTTAGATGCATAAAATAATAAAAATAAGTCGTTTTCACAAAAACTGTGGGTTACGTCCTTTTGACGAAACGCCATCGATATGATCGATTGACTTTTAGCAAATTTTCATAGCAAATAAAGCTATTGCAGCCTGTCTGATGATGGCACCCAGAGGTGTCCTTTTGGAATTTCTTCGATCTCGAGCCCTAGATCACGAAAATATAGGTCGTTCATTTTGGATCGGTAATATATAATCAATTTCTTGTGGACACAATTTTGATCGTAGGAGGCTGAAATTTGGACGGCGTATTGTCTTTACGAAAACGAAGGACGAGTTCGTTAACCAGCCAAATCGACCGGCCCGTTTCAAAATAGCCGCCGTTATAATATATAAATAATATTATTTTGCGTGTTATATTAATTTTCCTGAACTTAACGCATTTTTACAGTAAGTCGACGATATTATTATGTATGTATGTATATCAAAATGTAAAGGTTCGATTGACTGACTGACTGACTGACATATCAACGTTCAGCCTCAACCATAGGTCCTAGAAGCATGGAATTTGGAGGATACGTTTCATTTCTGATGTAGACACTTGCTAAGAAATAATTTTTCAAATTCCACCCCTAGGGGGATGAAAAGGAAAAAGTATGTTTTTAAAAATTTGATCACTATTATCTTATGAAATATTGAAATTTGGAGTATACCTTCTTTCGAATATTTCGAAACTCACGGGAACCAAGTCGCAGATAAAAGCTAGTATGTATGTATTTCAATAAATTCTTTAGATCCTTTGTAAGTAGGTACAGAGCTGGTTGTACGTACATGGTGAGGAATAATCATACGAAAGTTACTTAATATTTCAATATTGTATTCCATTATACTACATTTTACTCGTATTATGATAAACGCTTATTGTGGCTTATTATTCATGTAACGCAAGTTAAACAGTAGAACATAATATAACGCGCAATCATAATATAATGTCTTACAAATTATTTTCTTATTAGACATGAAATTTCAATAGCGCCGAACACAAAAGATTATTTGCGGAAAAGGAACATAGGTAGGTAGGTAGGTACCGTACGTCTTGAATTTCTCATCTTGTGATCTTTAGGTAGAAACTTTGAGAATGTAATTTAATTTCAACAACCGTCCCGTCTTGTTCTCAGGTAGTTGTATAACTCGACAGTTGCTATTTGATTCAAAACGGAATCCGAATGCATTGTTGGCGCTTTAAAACTTTTTCAATAATCCGCAACACCCGAAGTTTGCTTGTTAGATAATCAAAATCATGACTGTATGAAGAGTTATATTAATGTATGTATAAAAGACGATGTTAGTAAGTTTGTTCATTAACAACTTGAGGATTATATAGAAGATAACGCAACCCAATTTGGTATGGAATATCTTTTCATCAAGGAGAAGAGCGTAAGGTAACTTTGGATTTCAAACTATAAAGATCCACATAACAGTGACTTGCTGATTACTTAGTATTTTTTTAATTCGATAATTCAGTTAATAGATGATATCAAAGAACTCCAGCTAAAATTTAAATTGACTTTATAACTTTTTAATCGTCTCCATTTCGAGTTGCATTTACCTAGGTATAGGTAAAAACACTTGTGCCGTCGATTTTTTCAAAAAATACTTTTGATTAAATGAATTATTTCTGATTTTATTTAGGTTAATCTCGTAAGTTTTTATGCGTAATAACCATACGTTTTAATTATTTGTGATATTTTTTGAAATGCCTAATTATTGTCGATATTAGCTAAATTTAGATATTATCGGTAACAGTGAGAGTACACTACACATGTACAGTACACGTTGATCATAAAAACGCATTTAAAACAACTGCTTGTATAATTTTAATAAACCTAAAATTTGCGGCGGCGAAATAACCGCGACAAGTTGAACAAGACCCCAAACAACATGACAGTACAAAGCAAAGTAATTCCTGGTGTAGTTGAGTTGAAGAAACACGTACAAAATCTTTCGAGACTTGGTGGTTGCGCGGCTTACAATTAGTTAGAAATTTAGAATAGGTTAACGTTTGCGTCTTCAGCTTTTATGGAGCAAAATTAATTGGAGCTACTTCGGCAACGGAGGCTATTTCGACAGAAATAAGAAAAATAATTGCTGCACGGCAGATACGTGAATTTGGTTTTGCTGAACAAATGCAATGTGTATAGAGTTAAATTATTGACAATAGGTAGGAATACAATTTGTTATTGTGTCAATAAAGAAATATAATTTTAAATAGAAGACATTTGAAATCAGCAAGATAAGTAAGGTGTAATATATAGACAGAAGGTAAGTAAGAATACATGTATACACCCAATATAATAAGGTTTTTCTTTTCGAGATTTCGCCAAAATTAGAAATCGACTAAATGGCGTGGAATTGTTATTTTAGGTGGAAATCGACACGTTTCTAAGAAGAAAGAGGCCCAAATAAGAGTTTCGAGTCGGGTTAAAATGTTTATATGTAACTAAATACAGTAAAACCCCGTTTATTCGAGTTCATGTGAACCGAGCTTACCACATGGATAATACGGACTGACGAGCTATTGATTGCAATATGATTGTTAACAAGCCCGTTAATAAAAACATAAAAAAAACGAGTTAAGAGGATGATTACGCTCGCACAGAAAAGTCAAATACAATTTTACTAGTATGTTATCTACACGTTATTTCAGTATCCCAGTATACAAGTTTGCCCACGCCACACTTCATTTCAGTACAGAAAATATTTATGCTGATCTAGTAAACATTCTGATAAACATCTAGCTATTAAATTACAAGACATTATATTAAATAGGTATAATTATTCAGTAACTTGTTTAAGATTTATATTCTACAGTATCTAGTTTGTCAATTGTTGAATTTTCACAACAAATCAGTCGAATAATTCTATAATTAGTGGAAAATGCTGTAATTACTGTTATAATAGTACCCTCGTAACCCTTCGTATTAGTGCGTTATACCTTGTCATGTTAACACCTTGTGTTTGTTTATAAAATGGAATTAATGCAATAAGAACCCAGAGTAACTTATACATATCAATATGATTAATTATAATAAGGGTCGATCTTTCCATCTGACAGATGGAAATTATAGACAGATACTGACAGATTCCATTATATCTGACAGATATTTCCTGTAAAACTTTTGTTCGAACAATCGTTTTCATGGTAAATAAAAAAGATAAGTCAGATAAATTTATCAAAAAATGGAAAGATTTGCTCTAAACCTATATTCGTTAAATACGTTTTGGAGAAGTAATTGTTGCAGTTACTCCTAACAATAAGTCTAATAAGTAAGATACGAATGTTTCACTCGAGTAACTACAATAAAACCCCGTGTATGCGAATCTCGAATTCGGATTACTATGGGTTTTATTCGAATAAACGCAGCATTACTATGCCTTCATCGATGAAAATAAAATAAAATTCAAAAATGACAAGTCAAAGCTTACCTGTAACGAATATAAAGGGTAGCCAGAGAGAAAAGTGTTCCAAACGTCGACAGTTCTCAATTCACATGATAATCAGGAAAATAGTTTTAAAATGTAACTGGGAGAATTTGTGCAAATTACACTAATTACACTACACTAAGCAAAGTATTATTTACAAATTGTGGTTTACCAATAAAGCTGGGAGATAATAATCAAAATAAAACGCTTTAAATTTTGGTAATATTTTAGTTTCCCATACGTTGATATCCCTTTCAAGTTTCTCGTATACCATTCCTTTGGGAGTCCAAATGACGAAATAACAATATTGGCGGTCACTAACGAAGAGCTGCCCCTGTATTTGTAAGTAATACTTATCACTTCTTTTTAATTTTACCACATTATTGTTATCAATTGTAGCAAATTTTATGCGTTTGGTAACAATAGCTTCATGTGGCGTACTATTTTGGCCATTATAAGGGCATTTTATTTCTATAATGCCATCAGACCCTATTACGCCATCAGGGCTTGCTGCCAAAATGGATATTGTTTACTTACAAATAATCCGCACTCTTTAATTTCGTCAAAATACTATGTTCTTGTTCTTGACATATGATGTCTTTGTCCTAGATCCTTTGATGCATAAGACAGTCAGAATACCTCATTTTTGCAAAAGTGGCGTTTACGATAATCTGCGTCGATATGTATTTACAATACATACAACCTCTTTTGCCATACATAAAATTTCGACGAACGCATTCTTTACTAATTAATTATATGAGGTAATATGCAAGCCGATATCTTGAAATAAACATTTCTCGAGTTTAGTTTACGCAGCGAGGAGATAGCGTGAGCAAGACGGCGATACAAGGATAGAGCATACGCGCGAGCACGAAGACCGCGATTCGCCGATTATTAAACGAAAATGTTTTGAGCCCTTATTTTATTTATAAGTATCTATTAAGAAATATTTTTTAGGTAATTAAAAGATGGGAGAAGGGGTACACGTTTTTATTTTTTTAATATATAGCTTCTAATTCAAGAAAGTGACATCGAAAAGTTAGTCTAATTATTTCCAACTTCAAATAGTTATTATATAAAAAGTATATATATTCTTAAGAAAATAAGAACGACATCCCATACTTGATGATACATATTTTCAGATTCTTTAATAAAAAATTGAAAATTTCTATCAATATAGGTGTAATATCTGACCGAATTTACATTGAAATCCCTATACTAGTGCTTGGCGTAATCATCCTCTTAAACAAGTGCATATTGGAACCATAAATAATAATAAGTATTCCCATTTTAATATACTTACAAACTCTTAATTTATTGCACGTTACAAAGTACAATAGTTCAATACACGTAATACATAGTTAAAACAACGAATAAACCAAAAAAAAAGTAAATTCAAAACACTCGATTGTGAATGTATTAGTTTCTTTTTGTCTCCCTAATTGGCTCGGTTAATAGAACCTCGGGTGTTCCACTGTAATAATATTATACTATATTAAGTGCCTAATAAATTAGAGTAATAAAACGATAAATTATTAGGTACATACGCGCATAGGTACGTACTTCAAACTTCAAGAAATTGAATTTCTAGATAAATAAACTTATTCTAAGATAAAATAATCGATAAAGAATCAATGAGTAAATGTTAATTTTTAAATTGTAGGTGTTTATCAATTTAATCTAACTTCACTGTGATTTATGTATATTATATGTATGTACAGGGCACCTCGAAACAATCAATATTGTAATAGGAATGTTAATTAGTTCAGTTAATTAATCCCTAATGAAACGTACCATTACAGATTCATGTTACGCTTTAATTTGAAGACAATTAATTATTATTTGTTTAACCGACGCGACGCCGGCGGGATAAATCTTATAATTTATTATCGTTTAACTTTCTTTACATTAATTCGTAATGCCTATACCATAAAATATTATTCTACAACTTAACGAATAGGTAATTTAATAATATAGAACATCTCGTATGTTTTACAGGAGCTAAACCAGTTCAACTCGACCTGTTTAATTTTCTAGCTTAGATAACAAACCATAATGGGCAAGTAAAGGGTTTGGATAAAGAAAACAACAAGTAATTAATAGATTTCGCTTAGGAAAGTGTTTACACTACTAACCCATTTTTTCTTTTTAATTTCGTACTTTGTAACTTTGTTAAAAAATTATAACCTACGCATATTTATAACATTAAAATTTAAGTTGAAAAGTTTTAAAGGTTGCTTTTTCGATTTATCTTGTCTTATTGAATATAATTCGATAAAAATAACTGATTATTTATTATACCTACTTAAATTATCAAATTAACTTAAATGCAGTTTAAGAAAAACGAAAATAGCGTTTGTTAGATTACGACCCTTCCACAATACAATAACTTAAGAGAGAGTACAAATAAAACAATGAATCATTCGTATTACAACGAGAACAAAATGGCATATCACGAGCAGATAACAGAAAAACTTTCAAAATTAGATAATTTTAAAGTATTTTATTATAGGTAATTATACGTTATTCGCGATAGATTCCAATGGACGTTAAAAAGCACACGTTTGCACGTTAAATGCACATAAAAAGTTATTAAATTGTGGGTCTGTGAAGTTAGCAATACATGAACGGCACAAATCTCGGGACCTGGTCCATTCGTTTGTGCTTCGTTTGTACCGATTTGTGCCGTAATCAGTTTTTCGGCAACACGAACCATTCCCGAGTTATCACGATTTTTAGATGTGCTGCAAACTTCGCACCTGATTAATCGCACAAATCTTGGGAAATCTAACCGTTAGTGCTCGTTTTTGCTAGTTTATGTCATAAGTACCTAATTAGTTTTTCAGCGATATTAACCGTTTTTGAGTTATAACTCAACATTAAACATTTTTATTGAAACATATAATTTGTTTTGTCCATCTACTGCCACACATGTTGTTTACCGTAAATGGGCAAACATGAACTTGTATTAGGGTCATTTATTCGTAAATGACGATAAAGCGTATATTAAAATTAAAGTTGCAAGATAACTATAAAGAAGTTATCGCGTTAACCAATAAATTTTTTTTATGTAATGTCAAACCAATAAACTACCTCATTTAAAATACTATACTAGCAATTAAAATACCACTAATTACTACTACTAATTAAAACTACTTAAAATTTAAACTAGTAAAAACGAGCACTAACGGTTAGATTAGGTCCCAAGATTTGTGAGATCAATCAGGTGCGAAGTTTGCAGTACATCTAAAAATCGCGATAACTCGGGAACGGTTCGTGTTGCCGAAAAACTGATTACGGCACAAATCGGCACAAACGAATGGATCAGGTCCCGAGATTTGTGCCGAAAATCGGGTGTGAAGTTAGCAGCACATCTAAAAATCGTGATAACTCGGGAACGGTTTGTGTTGCTGGAAAATTGATTACGGCACAAATCGGCACAAACGAATGGACTAGGTCCCGTGATTTGTGCCGTTCATGTGCTGCTAACTTCACGGACCCCTAAATTGTATATGTATTTTTAATATTCAATTTACAGTTTTGAACGTTGGCATATTTTACCAATGATTTACCTGCACACGTATGACATGGGAAAGAGAGACTACAATCTAAGTATTAGTACTGTAAAAATATCAAGTTTTATTGATGACGTGAATTGGAACCTATCGTGAATAACGTGTAATACATATCTATATTTTTGTAATGGGTTTCCATAATTTGTTTGCAGTATAACTATCAGTCATTCGTTTAGAATGGTCTTTAATTTGATTACTTTACTGAATTAATAAGCTACATAATACATCGTTTGAGGAATTTTATTGAATAAACGATTGCCTTGTAATGACGCCACGAAGTTCCTCTTTGTATGCGAATTTTTGGAACGAAACGAAAACGTAAAATTACAACACGTACTTACAAAAATATGAACTTCTTATTTTTACGAAAACAAAATTAATAATTTAATAATACATAATTTGATCTTTGATCGCGTCGCCTAGCAACTATTTCAGAGAGACTTTTTGGATTTTTGCCGTCTGCGGTCCATGCAGTTGCGTTAAAACCTTTTAACTGTTATCATTATTAGCATTAGGTAAACATTAATTCTAATTAATTTCTAATTAAAATAATACGATATTAAGTAAGTAAATACCAAAAAAAACTCATTAGGTAATATAAATTTAACGATTACAAAAACAACGAACTTCCTTAATAAAGATAAATTTTCTTCTAAACCTCGGAAAAACATTTTGAGATTAACTTGTAAGTGACGAAATAAAGAAGTCGATAATTAATTATGCTTTTTAATCAAATATCTACGTTTGACGGAATAATTGTAGTATGTAATATGTGAGTATACCCATTTTAATATCTATATTGAAAATTAAAATATTTTAATAACAACATACATAACTATTATAAAACAATGAATTCCCGCTACTGTAGTTATTGAAGAAATTTAAAATTACCAACTCTAATTCTGCGAAAGCGTTATTAAACTATTTTAATTATTTAATATTTTGTATAAAATTTGTAAATAAATTAACAATAAGTTAACGAACAACAACCATTAATTTTACTTCAATGCTCACCTACCTATTAATTAATTTAATGATTAAATATGAAAGATATCCGATATCAATAACATTATTATATATTATGTAGTAGTCTCTTTATATTACTAATGGAAAACAACATCCACTTTAATATCCATAACGAGCTTTTATTGGATTTATTGAAAGAATTTCGACTAACTGACTGAACAATATTTCTAAAATACAAACTACAAAATACTACCTAATCTGTAATTGCAATAAAATTGATTCGTGGATAAGTAAGAAAACCTATAGAAGTCTGGCCGTAACGACTTATTCGTCTCGGCGAACTTTACAACCAACTGAATTATTTACCCTCGAATATATCGCATAATATACGACATATTTTTTGTAGTTAATTTTTGAATTCAAATTCGAATAAATTAATTTTTCATGCCAATGTTTTTATTGTTAAAATAATTTTTAATTTTAGCCATTAATGTGTTTGTTAATTACGATCAGCATTGGCGGCGTATTTAGAAATTATACCTACGTTTAGCAAAACGAAAATATTCCTTGTACATAGATAGAAAAGAAAGATAAATTTAAATTGTATAAATCCGGAGATTACCCTTACAATTTTTGAAATAAGTGTGCTTTGAGCAAACTTCAAAGGGATGCTTTAATTTGGTTGTTTAAGCTGCGTGTGTTTGTTTTTCCAATTTGTAGCCTTTAGTTTTAAATTAACTTAAATCCTTCTAAATCCTGATTTAAAATAAGTAACGTAAAGATTGTGTGAAAAGCTTAAGTGCAACTGTTTGTAACGTGAATATCTACGTTTTTCTTTTAAACTTTTTAAACTGTAATTTAATTATTTACTTGCAATTGGAGATTAATAAATATTGATGAAGTTGTCTAATAAATTTGTAGGTAGGTACCTAAAAACATATATTGCTCTAAACGTGTAAAAATCGAAACATTTAACGATAGGTACCTATCTAAAATTATTAATATTTAAAAGCAATTAATGATTATTTAATACGATTATGCCTCTTTTACGTAGGTGTCTAGTTTATTGAACACTTAATCAATAAATATCAATAAAACGAAGATAGCAACGCATGATCCTATTGTAATTAAAGCATAGGTACTTATAAAAGGGATTTTGTAATATGAACTACTGTCAGAAGTTTACAAATTACGAAGAGCTACAGAATTTACAAAGCTAACTAAATACCACAATAACACTACCTGACTTAAATGATTAACCCGAATCTGTCATTTCGTACTGAACATTTATCAATAACCTAAGGGTATTCATCGTCATACATAATTATGTATATGTCTGTAAAATTGTTGAGAGTAAATTATCCAGAATTTTCTTGTTTTGAACAGTATTAAATAAACGTCATGGTATGGCATTTTTTTTAACAGTAAGTGGACTTAAAAAGTGATATCGTCTAATTTATTGAGTCTGGTACGTATATAGAATAAAAAGATATTAAACACTCGATAGAAGATGGATCGGATATGATTGTCAGAACAATATGTGTAGCAACGTCGATAAAAAAATATTTAGAAGATTAATACTTGTTAAATTAGGTACCTGTTTTTCGGCACATCGCAGTAAAATTCTTATTAGCCTAACTGACAATAGTTTTGACGTTATATTAATTAAATCAATGAAGCACAAATTATATTTAGGCATATCTGTACCTTCGATAGCTTTTTTTTAATGGAAATTCTACACGACTTTTAAAAATTGTTATATTTTCATTTTATTTTAATTTTGAGATAGCTAATAATTTTTACCTACAAATTCGCACCACTGTTTTAATAAATATTATTGTTGTATCTACTACATAAAATGATAAATGTATCATAACGATGAATGATAAAACATACATATAAGAAAATATGTATTTTTCTTGCGCCCTACATCATATGTATTTTTTATAATACATATAATATGTAGGTCCCTACTTATTTAATAAAGGTAATATAAAAGTTACTATTATATTTATATACATATACATAGGTACTTACCTATTTATGTATACGTTTTATCACATAAGTAGATACACTCTTACAATTTAGAATTTTCAAAATTAATTAAATCTGTGATTAAATTACCAATATTCGCAAAGAAAAAATGTACATATCTAATACATATATGTATAGGTACTCGAAAATAAGGTTTTGATTGTCATTTTAGTTATACAACCAATCACGTAGAAAGTTACGTCCGTAGAAGTCCATATAAATTCAAATTAAGCAGCGTAATAATATACAATACTGATACACATCATATTCGATGAATAAACATCGTCCTCAATTAAAATTATACATTTATAATTAAGTAATAGATAAGTATAAGTACTACCTAGTTTAAAATTAATTTGTGCAAAAATTTAATTTTTCAATGATATGATGTATTTCTATTATTTTATTGTAAAGATAAAACTGCCTAAATGTCAATGAAAAACGAAAACGAACATTATTATACTTATATTTTTATATCGATTCTCAGAGAAAGGGACTATTTCGAAACTAAACTAATAAAAAAGCCTTTTAAAAGAAAATTCATGCGCATTCGCTGGATCCCAAAGAGCACGTCAAATATTGATGGATCTATATTATATTTTGTTATCGTACTTACATAAGTACACATATAATCCAATAGCGTTTTAAAGACAAATAACTCTCACCGTTGTAAGTATTAATGTAAACTTAAACCAGTTACTTTATCTACACATCAAGGAAACATGATCGATTCCTCATAAAAAATTAAGCAGGTAGCCGTATATACAGGGTGTTTTATTGAGGACGAACCGGTTGGCTCAGGCCGGCGATAGAAAATCTCGAAACGCATCAGTTTGACCCTCATATATAAGTTACACAAAATTTGTTAGTTTAGAAATTCATTTAGGGTTTAAGTATTTTTAGCTAAACTCCGGTTTTGGCAATATAGGCACTATCTGCACTTTAAGTGCTAATGACGTCCATAACTTATTTCACTTTTCGATTAAAATTAAAAAGAGGGATTTTCGCTTTTCTTCACACTTTGCACGCAATTTTCGACGCGAAGTCGCGGAGTTAGCTCGATGTAATTTCTAGGGTTGATTGCTAGTAAACTAGGGAAGTTTTTAAGATGAATACTAATTTTTTTTTTCGCAAGAATGTTGTAAAGTTGAAGAATAATTTTTGTTAAAATAAAAATTTTAAAAATACTTTTGGTTCGAATAAAAAAGTTGTTATTCAGGATAATAGGCCCATTGTTGGGCTACTAATACTAATAGTTTAGCCAAAATAACGAAATTTGTGGACGTAACTAGAGTTTAGCTAAAAATACATAAAACCTAAATAACTTCTAAACTAACAAATTTCGAATAACACATATGGGGTTCCAATCGATGCGTATTGAGATCTTCTATCGCCCTGCGCCGGCTGAAACACATTATTCAAGGTAGGTTCCAATGCACGTCATCAATAAAACGTCGTATTTTTACGGTACATATACTAATATATTGTAGTCGTTCTTTGCCGTGTCATATGTGTTCAGGTAAATCATCGGTACCGAATATTACAAATATACAATTTATGTGTAGTAACTTTTTATTAATGACGTACGTTTGAACCTATCTTGAATAACGTATACCTATACTATATAATTTAACAAAGTAAAACAAATCAATTAAAACTAGTTAAGTATTATAGGTACGAATTTATATTTCAAATAACAAATAGTAGGTAATAGCGGAATCGTAAAAATGCTTTCATTATTATCTTTTACGCCATCGCACATGTTAGTGATCCGCAGCTTTATTATTTTAATTAATTTAATTAGTAGTTAGCCACACGCGCACACGTCATCTTTATTTAATTTAAAATTTTCGGAGCTCAGCAATTAAATTTCCATATGTGAAAACAACGATACAAAATGAGTCGATTTCACCAATATGTAGCTTTCATTTAACTATAACATCTTTTAATTTTATTAATTTTATCGAATAACATACAAATGTTAAGGCTTTGACTTACAATTAAAGACCAATTTTATTATAGGTTTTTAAAACTAGTAACAGACATTAATAGGTAATTTATTCTAGAAAATGTGAAAATTAAAAAAATAAAAGAAAAAAGAAAATTATTATTAAAAAGTACATTAGTACAAACTATAACATTTTTATAAACGCCATATGTTATTATAATAAAAGAACACGTGCTCCTTGTTGCAATAATTATTAGAATATGGCTACCTATCGTTTACCTAAATATTCATCACATATGAAACGTTTAATTTTGTATACTCACAACACTTTTGGGACCCTTACCTACCTATATTACATTATTAAAAGTTTTCTACATAAATTTGAATTTTATGACATGGTTGGAAGTGAAACCTTTTATTGAATGAAAACCGACACCTGCTGGAAATGTTTCGTTCCCCTTTACGGATTCTATTTTTATACGTATAGTATAAATTGATTTAAAGAGAATAGGTTTCCAAATTAAGATGTTTTCGATGGTTTCGTTTTATAATTTAAAGGGGTATCTATTTATTCACCGTTTACGTCTTCTATAACAAATAAAATACCTATAGTACATAAAACATTAATATTATAAAAATAAAAATATATGTAGGTATTTATTAGACATAAATGTAGGTAACTTAAACGATGACGAATCGTACATACGCACACGTAGGTAATTTAGTTCTGTCAGTGCAAGTGGTTATTATAATTCATTTAATCTAAAATATTGGATTAAGATGGGATTGCAGTTACAGAATTACATTCCAAACGTATAACTATATTATGAAAGTTTAAATACTGATTCATGGGAATTATGGTTAACCAGTCCAAACTCTCCTAAACATTCAAATTCAATCATGCTAATGGATTTATAGCATCTATCTACATCAGTTGATTTTTGTATTTAAATAAAGATTAAAATAACATGCGGGTATTGGCATTAGATATACAAGGTGTCACTAAATAGAGTTTACGATAGGTAAAATAATGGACCAAAAAACTTCAAAAAAATTATACTACACACATTTATAATATGAAAGTAGACAATTAAATCCTATCTCTTATAAAAAATTTGTCATTCTTAAGATGAAATCATTGATAATAAGCTAAATTAAAAATAATTTCTATCAATTTTGATTATGTATATTTCACCTATTTCAATGTTGTTCGTAATTTTAAATTATACATTCATAAGTACTTACTTTTAAAACCTATAGAATTATTCAAACAGGTTTAATAATAGATGTTCCATTTATAGTCAATACATACCTACTTTAAAATAGCTTCGGCGATCACAAACTCGTCCAAAACAACATAGTAAGAGAGCGCGGACATTACTTTCCGTCTAAACTGTACATACACAGGGTGCATCATTGTGGACGGATCAGCCGGCGCAGCGTGACAGAGGACCTCGGTACGCATCGATTGGACCCCCATATGTGCCATCCAAAATCTATTAGTTTAGAAGTTATTTAGGTTTCATTTATTTTTAGCTAAACTCCGGTTTTGCCCGCAAATTTCGTTATTCTGGCTAAACTATAGGAACTAGCGCCACGATTTTTTTTTATAATCGTAGCCCAATAACGGGCCTATCGTCCTAAACAATAATGTTTTTATTCGAACTAAAAGTTATTTTACTAAAAATTATTCCTTAGCTTTACAATACTCTAGTTAAAAATAAATTTTGCAAAGTGAAATAGACGAAAATTCGGATTGTGTTTTGTTTTTTTGTTTGTAAACTGTAGGTAATATCGACTGCTTTACCTAAGTGTTTTTTTCGTATTATTGTGAATTTAAATTGTTTTTTGGCCACTTTTGTTATTGAGACAGACGACGGATTTGATAAAATATGCATTTTTGTACAATGAAGCTTTTAGTTCATTGCACTTATCGGAAACTTGGTTCGGGGACACCCTGTATGTAAGTACTAAGGTATCGTTTGATATTAGAAGCACTTTTTTATATAGGTAGGTATACATAAGGTCATTCAAATTTGATCCACTACACCAAGAGGTTCAGTCTAGTTATTCGATCATTTAAAAAACATGTAGTTTTTGCTAGTAATGATCGCTATATGTTGGTAGTTTAAAACCAAAATATTTTAATTCTTACTGAACTCGTGTAAAATGGTGGTCGTTTTTGTTTCATGCCGTGCGCCAGAGGTTTGCGGAAAACCGCCGTATTTCAATTATAGTTTATCGCACAACCCTGAAATTAAAACTACTATTTTTAACATATTTAATACTACATTTCTGTTACGTATGTTATTTATCTTGTATTGTTTTCTTATGACCGAAATTTCGTGCCAAACTTAACATTTGCGATTGCAAAAATTCCAAACTTTGGAACGGTGATTTTTATAAAAGGGTTAAACCATCAACTTTCATTTTTTTACAAATACTTATGTTATGGTATAGTGTGTGGAAATAAATAACGCAGCTCTAATATTTGTCCTCTTTTGAGTACACAACCATAAATAAGTTATTTTTCGCATTTTTTTGTTAACTTTAGGAGTAAATATCTTTGGTCGACGACGTGCCGAAAATTTAAACTTTTTACGCTTTAACGTACTGTATGAAAGTAAGTTGCAGTATATAGTTCGAGTTTTTCGTATATGAATATGAATCTGAATATGACAAATTCATATTTAACAATCTCAAAAACCATTAAAACCCTATTTTCTTGTCTATAACACTTCAATTGTAGAAATCAACGTATCACATCAATTACATTTCAACATATAATTTTATAACGTTTTTAAATATTTTTTAAAAGTAATTTTATGCTTTTGAATTTTGAACTTCTTATATTTTTATTATAAAATGCATTTATAAAAAGAAAAATGTCAAAAACATCAACTAATCATTGCACATCTGTGTTTTATATTATAGACATAATTAAAAATCTACTGCGGACTAAACTTCCAAGAACATTTATTTAATTTAATTAGTATTTAGTATTATTTTAGTATTCATTTATTTAATTAGTATATTTTTTGTATATTTTATAACGTTAATAATAGCATCGCTGTTTGTTATTTTTGTTATTTACAGAAATGCTTCTTTATGGGTACCTATATATTCACAAATATATTACAAGTATTAATATCAAGAATTCGTAAGATTAATGATTTCGTGATTTTAAGTACTCCATCAATATATTAAACCCATGTAGGCCTCAACGTGCAATAAGTTGAATTGGTTAAACGCTAATTTTATTTATGATGGCTGTTTATTAAAAATACAAACATTTACATTATGTTCCTCAAACATTAATTATTTACATATTACACAAAGGTTTTCTAGATTTAGAAAAAAAATATTACAAAGATCAAATTATTCGATAAAGAAGTACTTAATCAATCGGGAGTTTTTCAAAACACGAACAGTAAAACCTCGTATATGTATGTATCTATATCTTTTCAAATTCTAGAATCTGAATAATAATTAAAGATGAAACTGATACTGTTTTATACACTATAGGTAATCTGTACTTATTATCGTTATTATCAAATTACGTTGCTGTTTATAAGATATTCCAATTTTAATTATGTAACAACAATTTTCAAACAAACCAGGAGGCTTCGATAAAATCTAATGTTGTCATGTTTCGGCCGTAGCTTCATTTTTTACGCTTGATATGTCTTTACAAGAATAAATTAGTATAAAGCATTTTATCATCATCGATTGAAGTTCAGTAACCGAATTACATTAGTCAAAAAATGAATTCTCGATAAAAATTAATGTATCTTCTACAACTAATAATGGACTCAACATCAGATATCATTAAGAAGGTAAATACGGACATATAAGTACAAATGAGAAAATGATTAGTAAAAGTTTTAAGTTTATTGATGCGAAATAAAAATCGCTTATCCTGTTGTAATATTGTTTTATATTTCGATCCACCCTCGTATAATTTGAAAAATTATAGAATTTTTGCACTTATTTTTCAAGTAATTATGTATTTGTATCTACAGAGTGATTAAGTATGTAGGCTTATATTCATCGTTTACCATAAAAGTTAATTTAAAATATACACTTACGTATACGTAGGTATGTATTTTAAATTAATACCTATATATAGGTATTATGTATTGAATTTGTATTCAATTATACATTGAATAAAGTATGTAGTGAATTTTATCATTCAAAAAAATTATTAGTGATTAAAATAATAACAGTGATTTTTTGTTTTCTTATTCTTTTCTTTTTAAAAATAAACGTAATTTAACATTGCAATTATGTAGATAAGAGAATTAATATGTTTACATTCCATTTTAAGGCGTTTTTATTGAAAAGCCTTTTATAAAAATACGACTATTTCAACCCAGTGCTTAACAAAAAATTAAATAAAATAATGATTAAACGCGTTTTTGTCGTTTTCGAACATTTTCGATAAAAAAACCTTGTTATAGTTAGTGGTTTTTGCAAAATTTTGGGCCGACTTAAAATTTTCAGCTTCGTCTCCGTACGTCGAGAAATATCAATGTCCACATGCAATAAACGAAACTAACGAATTAAACGCGTTTTCGACGACATCGAGTTTTCGCACATTTTCGATAAAAAAGCCTTATTATAGTCCATAGTTTTGGCAAAATTTTAGGCCGACCTAAAATTTTTTATTTCGTCTCCGCACGTCGAGAAATATCGATTTTAACGTTAAACGCGCATAGAATAATGAATTAAACATGTTTTCGTCGACATCGAGTTTTCGCACATTTTCGATAAAAAAGCCTTATTACAGTCCATGGTTTTGGCATAATTTTGGGCCAACCTAAAATGTTTAGCTTTGTCTCCGTTTGTTGAGTAATATAATTTTCCACGTAAAATAAGAATAAAAACAGTAAGTATGTACCTATCACATTTTATTGTTAGATCAATTATGTATATCTAATAAATAGTAAATAACGTTGATCTAGGTACCTTTTGAAAGCCATAAATAAATACGTTCTCTTATTTTAACTAGACGAGGGTATATCATCTCTATTTACATTCCAAAATTAAACAATAAACAGTTTCGCGTATTTGTTTTTTTTACAGCAAAGATTTAAAAGGAACGAATTATTAATAAGTACCTATATTAATCGATTAATTATATTTATAATAACTTTTTAAAAACTGAAAGTTTATTTATTTACGTATATACAAGCATTTTAAACAACTTTTATGCTAAATAAAAAGATCTCTTCGAGCGGCGTGCAGAGAAAGTGGTGTGAACTTATACGGGACAAATCTTCGTTCATAAAACGTCAAGAAATTTAATATCTTATTAGGATCACATAAACGCGAAGAGGTATTAAAATAATAGAAGTATTAAAAAACATATATTAAATGCTTTCGCCATCTATCCATACAAAAATCAACTACCAACGTAAAATAACTAAAGTTGTGGCGACTTCTGACGTGCATTTTTGTAAACAGACAAACAAGAAATCTGTAACGGCTAATCAAATAACATCTTCGAACTTCTGTGATCCTAATACAAAATTCAAATTTCTTCTCGAATGTGATCTTTGGTTTCGTTGGTTTTCATACCTGTTATTTAAATTGTTTTTATTATAATTAAACCATCCTTATATTGCTCCTAAAAATAAAATTATACAGAACAATTTCTGATATTGGCAAAAATTGTTAATATATTTTCGTTGATGGTTAAATACTTATAATTATTTTAATAATTGCTTTTAATACCTACAACAAAACGCACCTTTTGCAGGAGCAACTACAATTTTTGACGTTTATCAAGCTGATATTTCTTAGTTTACGTTCTTTCCATATAATTTAACGGCATTCATATCTCCATAATATATTATTTATTTCGCAAATTGTCGCTGACACATATTTTAATGCGACATTTTCTCCCCATTCAGCATTAATTTATATTTAATATTAATTGTTTCAAATTTAAAAATTTAATTTATTTGACTATTAAAATTTATTCATTATATATTTTTCATTATATATTATATATATTATAATATATATTTTTAGTAATTTCAATTTTTCTACAATTTTTTTTAAATCAAAATGAAAATTGTTTAGTTTTAGTTACATAAACAATTTGAATAAATACATATTGATGACATAATTTGAAACGTTTTTACTTACAAAGTTAACAATCCAAAGACCAGAATCGCAAGAAATTTTAATTTTAGAACAGGATCACATAAATCACAGAAGGATTTTAAACAGCTATTGCAGATTCCATTTTTGGAGGTTTAAAAGAAATTACGAGGGTTGTCGCCTCAAGCTAGAAAAACAATTACTAATTCGCAGTTGTTGATCCACAGATGGCAAACGTGTTGGATATATTTTTCATACCTTTTTGTTCTTATGCGATCCTGATAGCAAATCGGAATTTCTGGTGTTTAAATTTTTGCCGCTGAAGCTTCTCAATTTGTGTAATTTTTCGCAAGATATTTATATATTATATTAAAAGATTTATTTATAAGCTAATAAATGAAATTGTTAAGATCTCAAATAATTTGATGTAAAACAATAAAATTTAACAATTATGAGCAATAAAAAACGTGTTTTAAAAATATCGTATGTACAAAATCTTTACAATTTGATCGTCTTTGAGGGTCAAACTCAACTTGGACCACCTGACCAAAGGCCAGATCACTTCAGACCTTGAATCTTAGACTATTATACACCACTGCAACTAAACTTAAATGTTGTACCTTTATTTCATACATTTGATCCAATCTTTTATTCCAAAACAAATAAATTATTTATGCAGATCTGTAGAAATGTAAATGTAGAAAATGCTTGTTTAGATCTGTATTTTCAATACTACTTTAGAATTGCTACACTTAGTGTACGTATATAGTTGAGCTTTTACTGAAGCCTGGCACCAAGGTTCACATAGAAAATATATTTGATCGATTACTGGAGTAGATGTTGGGTATACGTACGTAGTAAATCATCATCTCAAAAAACAAACACGTTTTATTTCGTGCTAGAGTCAAAGCTCGAGTTGCAAGTCGTGGCTTCGCTATGAAGAAGTGTATTTGAAAAATAAAGTAAAAATTGGTCTCTACGTATTAATAGACTCAAAATACCAGTTGCTGATTTTTTAGAAATAACTATAATTTATTATTGAAATACAAATTCTTAATAATTAAAAGATACCTACCTAAAGGGATATACCTAAATAGAAAAATGTTTAAAAAACAAACAATTTTATAACTTTCCATATTGATAGAAATTTTATTAGATCAGTAATATACATAAAAGATTTTGAAAATTTTTAAATAAATTAATACAGTAAATAAATATAAAAATTTTAGTTCTTAATAAACAAAGTACCTACCTATGTATGTACTATCTCAACAGACTTAAAAATTTTAATTCAAGTAGTTATTAATATCAATATATAATTTATAACAGTTACACAAAAACAGAAAATTTTTATCATTTCCCATAATGTAAATGATCCTTTTATAAATAAATTAATAAAATATAAGTGACCAAAACGATATTAATAAAAATTTGTATAAAAATGTGATATTGTTTAATAATGAAAATATTGATAATGCTAGGAAGGAAAATGTGATTAGTAAGGCATATATATATATATTTTTTTGTGAAATGGGAAGTCACAAAATTGTTAATAATAATTAATGCCTTAGTACACAAATTGTTACAAGATCTTTAATTACATAATTTTTATACACGTTCTACACTCTTATAAAGAGTACATTTAAATTACTCAAAATATCTGATAATGATTTTTATAGAATTTATTTGAATGTGCATAAGTTCTTTCATCTCAATTATGCACATAAAGACAAATACAAAATCATTTGCATCTTACAGAGATATTAAATTGTCAACTAACAATAATTAAATACAAAATACCTTGTTTTAAATTAAACTAAACATATTTACAAAATATTAATGAAAAATAACACAAGTAACAGGTTTTGTTGTAATTCTTCATTATTGATTAATATAGTTTATATATCACCACTTTAGTATTTTTTTTATAATTCAAAATACATATTTACAATTCTAGTTTTAATTCAAATTTATTAGATTTTGAAATATTTTTCTTAATTCTGGGGGCTATGATACAATATCTGATTATAAATGAACTTAATTTTGAATATAGGTACTTACGGTATAATATATGAAGATCGTATATAATAAATACAGATGAATTTGTCTAATTTTAGTTATTCTAATTGAAGTTCTAAAATTATAAATAACGGTAAAGGGTATTTAATTCACAATGACACGCTATTACATTGCAGTCTTAACTACGATTACAAATTACAAAAAATGAATTTAATGATGAATCTTATAAAAATCCCTATCAATTTACTTTATCAAATTGTACAAAAGTAATATTACACAAGATTTTTATTGAATTACAATTTTTTGGTGTGAAATTTAATACTACATAAAAAAAATTAAATGTATATAGTCACAAAATGCTTTGAAATATGTGAATACTTTCGCTTATGACAAAATTCTATAAAATAACAACCACATATAAATTACTTTACATAAAAATTACATCACAGATTTGCAGTTCAATACAAATTTATAAGGACAAACTCAAATTAAGCCAAGCAGCTTAATATTATGGTATTTTACAGAGCCAGCCCAGAAATAAAACAACTAAATGGAAATAATTACACGTGAAGTTCTTATCTTCTATAACGATCTTTAATGTTTTCCATATCTATCCATTCAGGATCGTTAGGGTCTTCATCACCTATAGCAGATTCTGTCGATTCCGTGTCTGGCGAATCTGCTCTATTTTCTAAATAACTAATAGGACTGGTATACTCTTGAGTAATAATATTTCTTTTAAATTGGTGATTTTCGGGCATCACTTTTAACATTTTTTCATAAGTTTCATCTGCAAGTGGAAAAACTCTTCTATCGTATGGAATAATTTCAATATGTTCTGGCGATGCACATCGAATTTCTTCCTTAACCAACTCTTTATCCTTTCCACGAGACTGAGATACCGTACGTTTACGAAGAACACTTATAGAAGGCAAAGTTGTACTTTCTTCGGTGATAACAGATAATGGAGTAGCGGGCGGAGTTGTCAGTGGAGATATTGTATTTTCTATTGTCTCTCCTGCATGAGGTGACATAGGATCTGGAGTATTACAGCCACTAGACTCGGCACGACTATCAGTTCGTTTATGAGCACGAGAGCGTCCATAACCATATGGAAATTTCAGATAACTTAAAAACTTTTTTCTTTCATCATGTTCGCATTTGTCATGGCGAGCTAATACGCTTCCTCAGAAAAGTCTTCGACCTAAAGTTTGTAAATAGTTTTAGTCAAAACTAGTTTTTACATAGAAAATATAATGTGCAAATGAACAATATCGTATATACTTTATATAAATTATATATACTATATACGTTTTATATTATTCATAATTTATTTTATAATTGTGCAGAACACTTTTTACAAAAATTTTATAAAATTTAGATGCAGCTATTATTAAAGTATGTTTACTTGCACACCTTAAGATATAAAAAAAATATTTATTTATTATATTCTTCATTTAAAATGCGCTAAAAAATTAATTTCATTGTATAAACTTGTCAATAATTATGTTTATAGCATCAAATTTCATAGTAACCGTGTACAAGTAGAATACATTGATAACGACATTACGGGCATACCTATATTTCTTAATCGAATAATACAAACGTATCTATTATTAGAGCTAGTATGGAAATCAATTAGTAATGTTAGGGTCATTCTACTTTTCGTAATGTATAAATGCGTAACTAGTAATTATTAATACATACAGTGTGGATAACTGTAAGTATATGTGTACTTGACCAAAACAATTGAATAAACCTTTACCTATATTCTGGATTTATGGTTTGTGATAGATCAGAACATACAAAATTGATAAATATATGGCATCAAGAAAAAGGATACAGCCAAAAAAAAACTAGATGAAAGGTGCAAAAACTAAATCTACACAAAGGGAACAGACGACAATGAAATTCAACTGTAGCAAAATACCCATCGCAATAGTTATGCAAATTTTGTTAAACAGTAAGAGTTCAAACAGTTCAATGTAAGATGATGACCTATAGTACTCTATAAGAGAAATTTTTAATACGATTTACATAATTTGTATATACAGTATATGAATTATTAAATTACATTTTTTTACCAATTATAATGAAGTTTACAAATACTACCTCAAATTAGTAAATTAAAATATTAGAAAAATTAAGAAATTTAAGATTAAGAACAGAATTAAGAAATTTGCAACCAAATTTGTTAAAAGCATTTGATATTAATAATATAAATAACAAATCTTTACATATAGGAAATTTCAAAACAAAACAGAAAATTTTTATGGTTCTAATATACGTTAGCAACAAAATTAGGTGACAATGTATAGGGACTGTGCCAAATCAGTTGTACGACTTCAAACTTTGGCTGTACATGCGGGAAACTCGACTAAATCAGTAATGACATTAAAAAAATGCATTTACGGGTTTATAGAGGGCAGGTTTTGAGAAGTTCGTGTGCTAACATGTTCTAAAAGTTGCACAGGTCTCATTTCGTGAGTTTCCACACTTGATAACAGTGCGGACAATCATACTTGTTAGTTGCTATGCCATGGTATTTTAATATCATACAGTATACACTTCTCAAAAGAATTAAAGTTTTCCATAAGCTAGAATAAAGCAGTGTACTAAATAACCTTACTTACATCGCTATCTTGTCCTGGATCTTTAAATGAACCGTTATTCTTAACAGTATACTTAGTTGTAAAATCAGGATCTACCATGCGCCATCTATAAAAATTAAGTATTTACGTTTATCATACTTTTTAAATAGAATGCACGATAAACTTACTTTGGCGTTAAAATTTCTTTGTACTGTAATTTTTCCACTCTAGTTGAAGCAGCCACACTATAAGGTATAACTATATTATCTATGTCATATGAACTACGACTGTTGCGTTTAAAACTAGGTATTGCCTGCATTGAAAGTAAAGGAGAAGAACTGCGTGATTCCATCTTCAGAGATCCACTTCTATTTCCCATTTGATCTTCTTCTTCGTTACAACTTTCAACTGCTGATGAAAAATGAGGTAAATGGGTTTTTTCTGAATATCGTTTCCTTTTCAATCCAGGTTTACGACCTCTCAGTTTACTTCTTATTTCTATAAAATTATAAATATTTAAAAATGCGATTTTTAAGAAATAACACATTATGTGTTTATTTATATATAGATATATGTTTATATCTGACAAAATGAGTGAAAATTCATTTTATCACCAAGCACCAACGACCGATATTAATCCATTGTTTTTGCAGTAAATATATGGCTGGCTTGAAATATTATTAGTTTATATATTACAACAAAGAACTCTATAATACCAAGCAAGTTGTCAATCAGTTCAAGTATGTATCCCATAATATTTAAATAATGTTAACGTTATAGCAAACGTAGACCTTATTGCATGTAAACTTACAGTCTGCGTTTGCTACAACATTAACGTTATTCGAATGTTATGGGATACATATTCCAGCTAAATTTATATTAAGAATAACCAACCTTTTGAGCACTGACAGTACAAACAATGTCTTACAGTATAGTCTCTAAACTAAAATAATATATTGATTATGTTTTAAAATTTAATGTGGCTGAAATATTAGAATTTGGAAATGATATTGTTTAGAATAAGCATGTTAATAAGGCCGATAAACTAAATTTCAATGTATAATTGACACACTGAAGATATTCAGACGTTACTAAATGACTACAATTATCTCTCATTAACTACAAAAATTAATAGGGTACTTGCCGCACATTTTTTAATTTCTCGCTATATAGTTTATTTAAATGTAGTAGAATGCAAAAATATACATATTTTATAGCGTTATTGGGATAAATTTTTATCGTTGGCAGTACCACAGTCGGTTAAACAATGGCGATGTTATCAAGTAATGTCCATTTCAGAACTTCTATACACGTTGTAGAAATACGAAGTGTTCACGATTTCTTTAATTTTTTAGCAAAAAATCTTCATTTTCATAAAAATGTGAATAAGCTGTCGTTGCTGCTGTTCTTGTTGGCCATTTCAGTAATTCAAATTGTAAACGTGGGTGGTGTTTGGTTAAAAATTTTCCCCAATAGCATTGTAATATTTTTGCTATTCAGAAATTCAAACTGTTTTCGAGCAAAACAGTCTGAAACATACTATAGCACTATCGGCAACCATGAGCCATGGATGCGAGTAATGAACGCTCGCTTAACCTTATTAACAATAAGCGACAAAAATGTAAATACAAAGTGTAAGCGCTCTCAGTTGATACGTCATACCAATAGGTTATATTTCACACGATACGTAGTTGAATTTATTCAAATTTTAATTTGCAATAACAGGATAAATAAGTAATTTTTTAAATCTATTTATCTACATTTGGTTAGATTTAAAAATTCACGCAAGTACCCTATTAAAGGAAATTTGCAACAAAAATGTTAATTCTAATATCAGTGTCATTAAAAATGAACTTTTTGTAAATTAATTCATTTACTGTTACCCATATTTTTGGAAACTTTCGTTATATACTTAAACACATTTGGGCAAATTTGATCTATAAATTACATTTTGCCACAAGTTATTTCAGTAAAAGGGCTATTTTTAAATTTTATGAACATGTCCCTTATAATTCATGTGGTATTTTTACCAATAATATAATTCTGTTAACATTTGTATTGTAAAAAGTATTATTACAACATACTCAGTTTTATTTTAAAAGCTTCATACTACTGTTAATTCATTAATCCTTATGAAAACTTCATAAATATAATACACGATTAAAATATAATGAAAGAAGATAAAATATTCAAATTTAAAATGATACGTCGATTATTGCCAAAAGCAATGTAAAACACTTCCAAAATATATACTTATTGCAAGCACAAAATACTTTAACACGACTTCTGTACTATTCTATTTTAACTATATTTTAATTCTGCTGCCGTCCAAATAGCATCGAACTCATTAAAACTATTTAAGTAAAAGTCTACGAAGATTCTAATAAACAAATACCTAGCCATATTTGCTGTTTATATTAAAGTGTGCTCGATTATTCCTCGATATTTGTTGACTTTAATCTAAATAAATATGCAGTTATATTATTGAAATAACAAAACTTACTAGCACTAAGAGCATTAATGGTGCTTGATTTAATCAGTCGTGTATACTTCCGTTTTTGCTCTGGTTGCTGTTTCTTTGGTTGAAGATCCAAAGGAATCATCGATTTCTCTAGTCGTTCTCCTTTGGATATAAATTTTACACTTTTTATATTAGGCCTTGTACTTCTATGTTGCCACTCTGGAGTCTTCATTATTGCCTCAAGATGAATACTGGCCGATGCATCTTGAACAAATTAAAATTATATAAACCAAAGGTTTTCAGTAAAATACAGTCTCACCTTCTGGTAACGAAAACACGGGGTGAAAGGAGGGATCAATTAGACATATCCGTTCCGACTTGCTGAGATGATCCGAAATAACTCTTGGACGAGTGGGATCCGTCCTTCCTGTACACAATGCACATTGGAAATTAAGCGATGCGCATCCACATCTTATAGTAGAAGATCGAGCTGCCTTTTTACAGGTAGCATGAAGGCCCCACAGCTGATAGTGTTTTCTTTTTCGAAGATTAATTATAGGTCTACATCTAGCGCACTGTTGATCGGAGCTTCCAACGGCTCCGTTTGCAGTAGCATCTGCGGGCTTTAGTATAGGAGATAAAGCACCAGGTAGTTGTCCTCGATAGCCATTTACTGCACTGGGAGAAGTTGGTATATTAGGTGGGGAAGCACCGCCACCTAACATTACAGTTGTTTTGTTTGCACGCATTTGCTTGTGTAAATCGGTGTATTGGCGAATTCGATGTTCCAACTCCGAGATTTGAACCTGCAACCATATCCAACGAGAAGCTATGGCTGCTCTTTCCGTTGCGTATCGCCATGTCGCTCGTTTTTGACTGAAACATAAAATTACTATAAATAATATTACCAACAAATTGAACTTTAATCCAAACATTAGAATAAAAAATATAATTACCCGGAATTTAAACATCTTAAAATATAAATTAAATATCCTTATATATTTTTATCATCTATTCTAATTATATTGCCCTTTAAAACGTTTACAGAACAAAATAATTTCTTTGTACAGTAGTATTTCATACTCCCTGTATAATAATGTTCCTGTAATAATTCAGTAAAAGCGCAGTACCATCAAAACACTCGACGTATTTTAAAATAAGAAAAGATACACAACCAACGATTAATATAAAATTAAGTGAAGGGGGGTAACATTTAAAATATGCAAAATATACTTACAAGCTAATGTTCCGATTGTATTGTTCATTGCTAATAGAAAAAATTAATTTATTGAGAAATACATTAATAATAAATAAATTATACAACATAACTGCATATAAAACTTACATCGTAAGGAATTGTTGATGTGGATTATTGTAAGTCAGCAACTCGTCGCAGCTCTCACCTCCCGAACTACTAACGGTAGCTTCAGAGTCCAATTCCTCTTGCACCAACCTAGTTTCTGTGTACAAGTGTCCTACGACTCTTTGCAACTCGTGTTTCGATTCGTGTGTCCATGGAGGAATCGATGTACCAACTAACGAGCTTCGCGATGAATTTTGATCGACAGATCCCGATCCAAAATAGCGCGCTATATGTTTTTGTCGTCCGACAGCGTTTGCTTGAATGGTCGTCGACAATTCCAACTTCTTCACTAGATTTTTTGCAGAACTTTGAGATATCGGTTTAAGTTCTTCTACAATATTTCTATTATCTTCCGACTGTTGCGACTGCGTGCCGCCGTTATCTTTGCTACGTCGAAGGATTCGATAGACGTGTTCAAAAATCCCCGATATTTCCTCGCTGGTATGCTGGCCCATATGTTTGGCCTGCAATTTACGTAACCTTCGTAAAATAAATTCCAATTTCCTCTCGAGTTTTGCTTGTTTTTTGTATAGATCAATTATGGCTTCCTTAGTATGGGTTTCTTTCAGAGTATTTGCCCCATCGAGCAATTGTTCTTCCATGCTCATGTTCATAACATCTACGTCGTTAAACAGTTCTTTTTCGAAAGATGATAAATTGCTCGTCAAATCCGTTCCAGCTAGTGGAAATATCGAATCCGTTTCTGTTCCAAGATCACTAGTCGAAGAACCCAATCTATCACTTCCCGTTTCCATCGATTTAATAACCTGCATTAATTCGTCAACATTCTGTCCAATATCTCCAGTGCTACCCATATCGGTTCCAGGTAACACAGCTTCGATATTATTGAATAATTGATCCACGTCGTTATTTATAGCTTTATCTTTCATAAGAGAAGATACTATGTCTATACCAGCTTTTTGAAGTCCCATTTTATCTTTTTGGTCTCCCATATGTAGGGGGCTACTATTCATTATACCACTAGGGTCCAAAGTATTCTCACTGTTTTCCTCACCTGCCGTAAAGTAATTGTTACAGTTATTTTTTAAAATCTCTGAAACCAGAGAAATTGCGTTAGAATTGTCTGCAGCATCTTTTAAATCTGTAAATTCGAGGTCGCCCGTTTTTTCGCAGGAATCTCCTTCCAGTGAACGATAAACGTTATGTTCATCTCGACTGTGTAGTGATGTGGTTGAAGTAGTAGTCGGACTACTAGGAGATATTTTAAAGCTTTGCGATTGACTTGCTTTGGTTAAAGCTGGGGCCATCACCATGACATGGGGATGCCTCACCGAGGCTGTACTCAATCCCATTCATTCAGTGTTCAATGAAGATTCTACCTTCTGTTGCGAATGTTCGTACTGCATGATACAACAAAGCACGATTTAAATATCCAATTTACGCGTAATAATGTGTAACAACAATGCCGTAATTAATCACCGGCTAACTCCATGGTAATTCAAAAAAAAATAATTTAAATAATTGAACGGGCGTCGTTGCGAAACCGATATTATAAACAAAGTTGTATTTTCAATGACAACAGTCACAAACGTTATTAATCAAGGCAAGAAGCAAAATTATGTTTAGAAAAACGCAGTTTTACCCGGAATAGGTAAAATCTTTTATCTTCTGGAAGATTTGAACACAATAATCCCACGTGACGAAACGAAGCTTACGAAACGGAATACGGTACAGATCTAGTCACGCACCTTAAAAACATTGCACCACTTTAAGCACTTATTACTCGAAACTAGCACTTTCGCATTATTTGCAACCAATCGATGCCAACGAAACTTCCACAATCAATATATTACAATGTAGTTTAGTAATTGGGATCGGTATATATGAATTTTTTCGATATTATAGTGAACAACAATGGCGACTTAGGCTAAAACAGTTGAACGCATACATCCATTTCTATAAGTAACACAGCGGGAACGACGGTGGCGCTGAATGGAGCAAACGCATTAGTGAAGGCCTCCAATACTACGCTACTCAATTACATTAATGTCGTACGATAATAAATTAACCGCATATTAAATTAACTACCGGTAAAATTAGTATCAACCAAAACAACCACTGGCAGTTAAATTTCGCAACTTGTCGTTAAATATTAAAATATTGGCGGTGCTTGGATGATGACACTTCGAGACATTACCGACATCTATCGATGGTACATGGGCGCATTTAATTGGCGGTTTATTCAAAAAATAATGAAATTAAGGCCAATTTATCGTCGATCAAATAATATTTAAGTATAAATAATATATTACTCGAGCAAAATATAAACAAAATAAAACTGTAAATTATTATAATAGATAAAAACCTAGTTAAATATGGTTACGTTAATAGGGCAATCTTTTCTAAAATTTATCTAACATAACATCACAGTTCGAGTAACTGAATTGTTTTAATCAGTCCAATTGCAAGTAAATAACTAAAAAGAAGTTAAAATAGTCATTTTTGTTAATGGGTATTATAATCACAAAATACTTTGTACATATTTCACTTTGGAATATTTTGTAAAAGTAAGAATATATACCTACATAATGTTGAAATTAATGCTAAACTCACCTCTATCGATTGATTTTCTTATAAATAATAATTAACCATTCTACTTTTTAATTTCTGTTTATTTTATGGTAGTCTGTCCACCATTTCTTTTCTTACTTTTCATCTGTCATGTGTTGTGATTATGGCCCAACGTGACATTTGTAGGTTAAGGTGGTTAGAAGCAGCTAAAGTTTTGGGTTAGGTGGTACACGAAGACACCGGACATTTATAATGCCTTCTGTCGAAGCTGGTGATTATTTAACTATTACTTTTACTGATGGTTACAAAAAAGCAGATGTAAGTAATTTCGACTATTTACAATTTAAAAATTAAGGATTACTCTCGTTTGCAGCATGAATTTCAAAGGATTTTACCTTTTGCCAATAGTCCTCTATATGATTCTCAATTAGTTGCTTCGAAGTTACTTACAAAAGGAAATGACGTGAAAGTAGTATACAACATTACTCTAAATCTACAAGTGAGTTTAGTTTATTTCAATTTTCATATTATAGATTTAAACTGATTATTTGTACACAGAAAGTGAGCATGTTAATCAATCACAACGTTGCTGGTAATCTATTCTTTTTCAGAATATCGATTACCTCTTTGAACCAGGGGATACGATAGGGATTTTACCGAGCAATGACGAAAGTGAAGTTACACAGATACTTCAAAGATTAAATTTATTGTCTGTTTCAAGAAATATATATCATCTAGAAATATTAAAAGAAACAACAAGGAAGAAACCAAGCATTCCCTCCCACATTCCGGAACAAGGAATGCTCATCGATTTGTTTATGAATAATATCGATATAAGAAGCCCGCCAAAAAAAGTAAGTTAAAATAAATTAGAATAATTCATTTGTCGCATTGAACATATTTACTTAAATATATATTTTTCTTAGCTGTTCCTCAAAATGCTTGCAAGATTTACAACGGAAAAAGAAGATATTAACAAATTATCTCATTTATGTTCACCAAAAAATTCTCACAACTATAACATTTTTATACACCAAAATAGAACTCTATTACATTTTTTGAAATCATTTCCATCGTGTAATCCTCCTATCGCACGACTGCTAGAACACTTGCCTCCGTTGCAACCACGACCGTATTCAATTGCATCATCTCCACTTTGCCAAAAACTACCAAAAGAATTGCATATAACATTTTCTGTAGTTACTTTAGAAGGTTTAAAAGGTGTATGTTCAAGTTGGTTGGAAAAAAATGTTAAAAAGTTAAATGCGAAATTAGGCAAAAATAAAGAGGACGTCGTGGAAAATTTACAAAAATTGAATTTAAATTCAATTCACGATATTTCTATACCTATTTATTTTCGCAAATCTACCAATTTTCGAATGCCTGAAAATCCTCTGACGCCTATAATATTGATCGGACCTGGTACTGGAATAGCACCTTTTATGGGATTTTTACAACATCGTCTTTTACAGAGCAAAATAGAAAATTTAAAGTTTGGAATATCCTGGCTCTTTTATGGTTGTCGATATTCCGATAGGGACTTTTTGTACAAAAAAGAAATCGATAATTATTTAGAACAAAGTGATATATTAACTAAACTCTTTGCTTGCTATTCACGGGAAGCTGATCATAAAGTTTATGTTCAAGATTTAATAAAAGCGAATGCCTACAACTTCGTTCATCAAATAATTCATAAGAAAGCCACAATATATGTTTGTGGAGATGTTAAAAATATGGCCAGAGATGTTAAAAATGTCATTGTTGCTTGTTTACAAGAGATCGAAGGATGGTCTTTAGTCGATTGTGAAACTTATATTAAAACAATGCAAAATACAAATAGATATATTCAAGATTTATGGTTATAACAAAGTGGAAATTTAATATGACCATTTAGAAATGTGATACTATAATAAAATAAATCAATACTCGTTATAAACAATAAAATCAATTTAGAAAAAAGCACTTACACATATCAGAGAATATGAGCGAGCTGAATATAATCCACTTACATAGGTAATTTTATTTAAGTACGACTATGTAAAGAAGAAAAAATGTAATATAAAGCAGGTTTTCACCTTTTTAATGTAGAAATGTTCATATTAATACATATATACATTTACCTACTATTTGTGTTTTAATATAAAATATTTCCTTATTATGGACGTTTTTGATATTAATTAATTACAAGTAATTTTACGGATATTAAATCTACTTAATTTATTATAAGTGACTTGACGAGACCATCAAGTTGATTCTAAGTAACCTTTGCAAAAAATGGCATAATTCTGGCATTGCACTTTTACCCTAGGTAATGATTTCAAGGAATGTACAGGTCACTTTGAATCATATCCAAACGAGGCAATTTAAAGCAAATGTGAAGGAAAGTTCATTTCCAGCTTGTAGAAATATAACTACCCATATTTGTAAGACATGTAAGATACAAATAGTAAGTAAACAAAGATCTTGTAGTTCCTAATATTTACTATAATACTGTTTATTAACCCTAGGATGTGTATGAACAATTCTTTACAACAATATATGTTAAAATTAAATAATTAGAAATGATCATCAACAAAACAAATATAATTTCTAACAAATCAATTTAATAATAAAAAAACTAAAGTATTATTAGAATGTCAGTTCTGTAAATTCTTTTTTAATTTTGCTATAAAATCAATTATTTCACCAAGATCCTAAAGGTCCCCCAATATACATTCTAGGGTTAAACATTCTTAAATCGAGAAGTGTGGCTTTTAACCTTTATGTCGTTAAAACACTTGGTTTTAAATAAACTCTACACCCATAACAATAACTTTATTGTCAAGCATATTAAATAATTTGAATATTTATAATACAGAACAAATAATTTAGAAATAATGCAACATTAACCGGATTCAAAATATTCTTTTAAAGAACGAAAAGTAAAATTTAAAATAGTACTTTACTTAAATTATTTATAATGTATGTAGACAAAACTATATATTTATATTATATATTACGTAATTGGTACTTGTTTTATAAAACTGGACGTATTTATATATTTTTTAAAAAATGCAATTATAAAAGTATGAAAAATATCAATTTCATAAAATTGCTTTATATTCTTCAGTCTTATTTAGCAAATTGAATTTGACGAACTGTAGTTTATACTAGTAAAAAAACAAAACAGATACCGATACAAAAACGAGAATTAGTCTCTAATAAAAAATTACGTTTTGTGTAAAAGTTTTTTGGCAGCTTTAATAAGTGGAGTAAGCGTTGAAAGTTCCATTCTGTCTCGCAGAAAGGGATGTTCCAATAAATCTGCAGCAGATGCTCTTTTGTTAACATCAACTTGAAGACAGTCGTCAATAAAGCTTTGTAATTTAGGAGATAACTTGTTCCAACCACGAATCTGTGGTCTACCATTGGCAGCTATAAGATACAATGCCCTTAATGGAGGTTCTTTGAGATATGGAGGTTCTCCTTCGATCATTTCGATAGCCATGATTCCCAACGACCAAATATCCACCTTCTTTCCATATTGCTTTCTTGTTACAACTTCAGGTGCCATCCAATAAGGCGTACCTACCATGGTTTGTCGTTGTTCGTCACCTACTATATTAGCACAAAATCCAAAATCGGTAACTTTTACGGTACCATCCATACCCAATAATACATTATCCGACTTAATATCTCTATGGATTGTTCCTCTGGAATGTAAATATTGCACAGCTTGAAGTACTTCGTGACATACTGCAGCAATTTGACCTTCTTTCATTACAGTCTCTGTTACCACATCCGTAAGTGGTCCACCATCTAATAATTCCATAACGACCCATAAATGATCATCTAAAACCATGTAAGCTTCTAGAAAATTTACTAAATTCTTATGTTTAAAATCCCTTAAGATTTTGATTTCTCCTAAAAGTAATTCTTTTCGTGTCTGTTTAGTCATATCGATGTCTTTAATAGCTACTTGATTACGAGTTACTACATCGATAGCCACGAAAACTATTCCAGAAGCTCCCATGCCCAAGTCCTTATTACATCTACTATATCGATCGTACGGATCTTCATCGCTACATATTTTGCGTAATTCTCTTAAAATATCATAATCAGATTTTTCGAAGGATTCGTGAGTCTTCCTTCGTAATACAGGACTTTCTTCAGGTATCAAAGTCAAATCTTCCACTGTTTTTGCTAAATTATTTTCTTTAAATTTACTACTAGACTTTTTTGGTGGTAAAACTGGAAGCGCTTCTAACCTATGGTAATTAAAATGTAAAATTGTTTAAATAATTTTATTTCAAAACACACTTACTGAGCCGACGGTTCTGAAACAAATCTTTGTGATCCACGTGCATTGTTTAATAGACATTCCCTACTTTTATGGGCGTCGTTACTGTTCATATACAAATCGATAGCTTCAGATTCTTCATCTATATCTTGTTCAGTAACTAGGGGTTTAAATGGTTCGGTTTCTTCCTTTTTTTTAATGGAGTAATTGTAATATTTTATAGCATAAATAAGTGCATCGGGATTCTTGTTTTGTTCTGCTTTTGTGAAAAGGTTTCCAATCTGCCGTTGCCATGCTAGTGGCAAACCTTCGAGCTGTCCCGTTTCTGCATTCTTACTTACATGAATGTCATGTATTACGTTAGTTGGATGACCAATTACAGATGGACCGTTTTCATCTCTTTGATTGTTTCTTCTGAAGATCCTCGCTATGTTCATTTTTGCACAATTAATCTTAAACCTTTATATATCACAACATAAACTTATACAAATATTAATAAGTATTTTCACATAGTTAGGTACTGAATATTTTAATTTTAAGTAATTAACATTATTTCTAAGAACACTGACGTTTTGATCATATCTCAAGGTGTGGTTAATCAACGAGATCTGTCATTTCAATTTCCAAGTTTAGGGTCCCTAGAAATGTTTGAGAAGTGAGGTTTGTTTTACTGTTACACTTGTTTCAAAATTTAAAAAATCCAAAACATTGTTTATTAAATTTAATTTATATTTATTTTAATTTATATTTTCGTTGTTAGAGTTAAAATAATTAACTAATAATAAACGAATTTGTTTATAATTTAGAGCTAATTTTTAAACATCAGTTTAATCTCCGATTCAAGTTTAAATTTATCATTTTATCGATTAATTGTTTTAAATTAACTTACTGTCCAATACTATATACAAATGATCAATTCTGAAGTATTGTTATTTAGCTATTAATACTTACAACGTTACAATTACTATTGTGGTTAATTGTGTTTGTACCGCGTTAACAATTGTCATTTACAATTAATAAACGGTTGTATTTATAAGGTGTAGGCATTGCTAAATCAGTATTTATTTCTATGAAAACGATTGATACGTTTCTTGGAGTATACCTTAATATTTAAGTTACTTATAATAATATTTATTATATTTTTATAGGATTGTATTTAGAAGTTACTTTTTCTTTAGGTCGATGAATAATTGCAGCTCCTATGATAAATACTATACGAGATCACATGATTTATAAATATATTTACAAATATGCTATTTACAAATTTTCTTATTGTAATAAAATGTTATGGTAATTTACAATATTCTTAAAATTGTTTTATTAATGTACTTGAAAAATTCCTCATATCTAACAAAGGAAATCTAACAATAACAAGTATTTACAGGGTTATAAATATAGGATACAATTTTAAATTTTACAATAATTAATTACACAATTAACATATTTAAAATGTAATATACAAAATGGTTTTTCAAAACGAGAGATATTAAAATTTTATATTTCTAATTTTCTTGTGTTGTAAACAAACAAACTGAACAGGCAGTGTTCACTTAATAAATTAATAAGGATCATTACGAATAAATTCTTCCATGAACAATAATTCATGTGCTTAAAAACATGTACTTTTAATATCACTAGCCACTTATTAAATTGATCGACAAATTTATTTTTCACAGTTTCGCACTGTTCCACAGAAAACAAATAAAATGATGATACGAAAGAGTTAAATTTTATTTGTTTCCGTCAATCACTATCGGACATCACCTTTTTTCGTTTCTTTGCTTGTTTCGGCTTCACTATTTCTTCTTCCTGAAAAATTTAAGCTCTTTAAGTTAAATTGTTTTTTAATATAACAATCATCTAATTTTTATGCTTTAATGAAGCAACATCGGTTGCCATTTAGTAATTAAAATACACACTTGTTTAATTTTTAATAATTATTAAGATTAATAATTAAATGCTTATAATAATTATTAAGAATTAAACATATGATCGAGTACCGAGCTATATTAAATAAGTAGAGGAGACTCTGGACAGTGCATATTACTGTGTTATAAAGCACGAGTGTTGGCAAAAGGGAGAGGGATTGCCGGTTTTCCTGTCACAATGCAAATAAATTACAGTATCGCATTCGCTCTTGTTCCGATAGATAATAAAAACTGGAGTGTTCTATTTGGAATAAGTTGACAAGCACTGCCGACATAATCAAAAGTAACAGAAATCTGAATTTAGTTTTAAATCGAAAGAGTATAATCCAAAACAGTTATTCTCAAAATTGCAAATCGCAACTTTAATTAATTTTCCGTATTCTTCTAAAATATTATTTTGATGTGATATACTCTGTATATCGTTTTTATATTTATATCGAGCCAGTTGAAGTTGTTAGATAAATAAAAGAAAAGAAATAATACTAAAATATACTCACTTCGCTGCTCTCTTCAGAAGTATCCGATACGTCCTTAGTTGGTGCACGCTTTCCTTTTCCTGAAGCTTTCCTGCCTCTCCCTTGATTGCGACTTTTACTACCTGTAGAGCCTTCTTCTTCGACTAAAGCAAATAAGTCGCTGAATTGTTTTCTTTGACCTTCGTTGCCGCTACTGTGCGCTAATACTAAACCACGATGCATAAAATCGGTATTAAAGAGACTTAAATTATCATACGCCTCAAATCGTATCCTTATTTGGTCTACATGTCCAAGTACTTGATCGGCACTGGGAACGGCAGTGCTCAGACTTTTATTTCCTGTTCGTTTTCTTTTATTAGGAGACGTCGATGGATACCTTGTACTTATTAAATTGAAAATAAGTTCGGCTATTTTATCTAAATAGTCCTCGCACCAATATTTAATGACAGTAAAAATAAAGACATCGTCTTGTCGAACGTCTCTAGAAAACAAGTACTTAACACTATCTGCCGATGGTTGTTCTTGTTTAAGCATAAGCGTAACGGCCGTTAAAGCCTCCGAATGTTTATTGGAATCCAAGTATGGTATAAGAGGTATGACAGATTCTAATGAAATGTCATGTGCTTGTAACAGCTGCCACAAAAAAAACTGTTCGATGGTTTCCCACGATAAACTTGTTTTTAAAAGTGATTGTAAGTTATCGTTCTTAAACATGTTGAGATTGCCCTGAATAATCAAGAATAACAATTCCTGTAACTGTTTGGCATCAATTATCGACACTATCACTTGTAATATTTGAGCATTGTTTACAGTTTGCTGTTTAAAGTCCTTGTACAAATCAGGCACTATCCACATCAACAACTTATGATCACTTAAATAACACGTATTTATGTCGTCGTATAAACAAATGTCCAGTTTTTTTTCAACGCTATGACAAAAGTCTTTGTAAACACTAATTTTTAACGAAGTCACTTTGGAGTTATCATCTTTAATACGTTCTGTCCTTACTTGTACTTTTAGAAAGTACAATAATAAATAACCTAAATTTGGTTGTATACTGTACATCTCTGATATAAATCTTAATAATAATTGCTTACCCGTATTATCGTGTTTACACAAATTATATAAAGTTCTAAACAAAACAAAAATTGGTAATTTGACACTTTCCATCAATGTTTCATCGTTTACAACTTTTGGAAACACTTCAGATTTAAAATCTTCCTGGAGAACGTTACAAACACACTTTGCTAAATTTGGTAATACATCAGAATGAACGTCTAACTCGAACACGTTTTGAATCAGTATATCCATTGTGTCACATCTTTTTTCCCTGTTTTTCTCTTGTTGCAATCGTGTAATGCACAACTTAAAAGGTCCGTCCAAAGTTGGATCGTCCGATTTTTCTTGAATTTTTTCTTTAAGCCGCACTTTTGCTAAGGGTATATCGTCGTCGTCTGTATCATCTTCGGGAGCATGAATTGTAATAGCCATGTCTTCTTCTTCGTCGCTGAAGGCCGGTTCGGAATCCAAAATGTGATTGTTTAAAGTATTATTTAGACGAAGTCCGTCTTCCATTTTAACGGCGTCTTCCATTTTCGAAGAAGATTCCATAGCCGGTAAAGTACAAAATTCTTTGAAAGTATCACGAACCATCACTCGCAACTCACGATCCAATTTGGCATTATCGAACAGAGGCAGCAGCGATGGTAATACTCGTTTATCTAATATTTGCCTCAACGACGAAAATATTCCAGACCTAACTTTATCACTTAAGGGAGGATAGAAATTTGTTATTATTCGACATAAAAAGTCCAACAACGTTGCGGAAACAGCCGGGTGAGATCTCATCGAATGGTGCATTACTAAAATTGCAGGTTCTATGTTCATAATGTTGTCTTTGTCGCTTTCGTAAAACAACCAATCATAAAATAGTGCCAACTTTGCATTGGAAACGGCAATACTTGAAGTACAAGTTGTCAGTAACCAACCAATAACTGCCCATCTTGGAATGATATCGGAACATAAAAGTTCATTTGTGGGATGAATTACCCCAACTATAAATCTAATCATATCGCATCTTAAACTCTGCGACTCCGGTGTGGCTAAATACTGTCTTTGAAACCATTCTTGATATCGCTTATGATTCCCGAATCGCACCTGCGACGTTAAAAATACCAATTTTCTTTCCATTTCCGGGGTGAGTCGCGATTGAAGGAATCTCCTCGAAGTTCTCGTTTGCAGTAGTTGTAATATGCCGTTAAAAGACGGACTTAAGGTTTTAGGTGCCAATAACATGTCTTTCCATAACTGCTCAAATTCTGGAATTCTAGCCACATTTTGCAGAAGACGTACCAGATCTCTGCCGATAACCAAACACTCGAAAAATTTTTCTCGTAAAATCGAAATGAGAAAAGTAACTTCTTTTTGCCGCAAGTTAGCCAAATAGAGCGCATGATGGTCTTCGAGTAAGCGTAAATACGTGTAAACAACAGATGCTAGAAGAACCGGAAATCTCTCCAACCAACTTTTGTATTCTATATAAACATCCAATAAGGAGTCGATGAGATTTATGTTCCTCGAAGAAGTGTCCCCGCCGGCCGCATAACGCATTAAATTCCAACATAAATTATCAACGTTACTTACAGAATTTTTTATCATTTCTCTTACGAGCCATAATAACTGCGATTTAACAACATCGTTGAATCTCAGATATCGGTCTAGAACTAATTGCGACAGATGTGTTAAAACTAGTCCTAATCCATCACGAGTGATTAAAGTTAGATCTCGGTAGCATTTAACTGCATTGTGTGGTTCCGTTAAAATGGTAACGAGAAGTCCCAACGATACTTCTTCGTGTCCTTTCTCTTTCAAAAGTGCGTTATTTAAAGTGTCGTGTGCATCTTTGTCGCTCAAGCCTGCGGTTAGATTTTGAACAAATTGATAGCTTCGTTCGTATTTCTGAAAAATAAACAAACGGTTAAAATTCAAATTTCCCGCAGAAACAAAACAAGAGTTTAACGAAAAAGAAGTAGGGGCGATTCATAATGGCGGCTCGTCGCACCATCATTTACAAATAATACGTTTTAAGACTTTTACCTCTTCTATATCGTCTTTATTTTCGACCGCAGACGTCACAAATAATCTGGATGACTGGATTTTCACCTGCTCCATACTCAGTTAATAATAACACCGCTGAAAATTACGCACGATTGTCAAATACGGGAGTTCCATGCATTGTTCCGTTCTCAAGGAAAATGTTTAGTGTGAAAAGCAAGCGCGCGTGATATATACGTTGTGGTAGTGCGCGGATTACGCTGAACGAACGAGCGAGTGGTTCATATTATTGGATGGCTGTTTATGCATTTAGAGTTCATTGCCAGATGCTACATTTCTAAAATGCAGTAGGTAAGTAAGCGGTTTAGTTCGTATTACACGTCCTTACGAAACGATAACTTTTACCACATAGAATTACAGATATTTACGTTTAAAACAATTTGCCTAAAGTTCACTTGATTTAAAATTGATACATAATTTCGATTTAAAATTTTTTTTTTGAAACTGTACTGTATACATAACGGTTAATTAAAAAAACAGCACATAATTAATAACTTGTGCAATAATTAGCGCAAAATTAATAACTATACCTAATAATATGGTTTAATTAAAAACGTTTTCATAGAATTAAATGAGCTTTTTAGAAAAATTAAATACTACACGTAAAAGATTTATAATTACGAATTTTTAAATTTTGGTGCATTAAACTGATGAAGCAAAATATTTTAATTAAAATACGTAAATGTCACGGTACCATCTCGATATTCAAATTCATCGTTCGTATTATAAACTGAAAAAAATGATTTTAAAGTAGAATGTAGGTCATCGGCGAGTTTTTTTTTCTAAAATAGTTTTGGGACTTAAAAAATCGAACAGTACACATATATAAAATATTGTTTTAATTAAATCTAATAAAATATGATTACGGTTTTTATAAGTAGGTAAATTTACACTGCAACAGTTTATATATAGAGGTAATTGCTTAAAAATAACAGTTCAAGTATTATATACCTCATCAGTGCCGAGTCGTACACAAGTTTATCTGGTCCCAATTATACTTGGATTCACAATAAGTTACAAATTAAATATTACACATCTTATTAAACAGATTGTTTTTCTGCAATTATTCAAGGTTTTCATTATGCAAGACGTGCATTTTTTCACATTTCATTAAGCGTGAACCGTCATGAATACAATATTCAGTGTTCCTCTTAAACGTCCTCTTTTACATTTAAATGTACTAAGCTTGTCCTGGATCTATATGGTCCGTTTGCTATGATTTTTATAATTTATCTTCAGCGCAAAAGTGTTTAGATGGTCTCTCATAATCAAATTTGGTAGAAAAAGTGCCATTAATTAGGTCTTAAGTTAACTTAGAAATTACACAGCTTGTCATGTAGGAATTAACATATTTTCTATAAATCATGTACAATTCTATGTGTTAATCTCTCGACGAATTAATATTTTTAAAGAAAATATACTACAAACTTTTATGCAACATATAGGTATATTAAGAAGTTGTAATGTACAAAAACAGACAATAAAAAAAACCAGTATTCATAGACCAAATTCTCTAGCTAGATTATAAATTAATGCTTATACGAGATACATAATTATTATATAACTGTTTTTGAATAAAAAACGGCATGCAGATTTTAACGTTCTGCAGATGCTGCAGTAAATTATGGCCTTTAATGGGTTAATAAAAATACTATTTAAAAAAAAAATAATGACTTAAATATGTAGTTTGTAGGTCGTTTTTAAAAATAATCTAATTTACTTTTTGCAGTTCGTCGTGAACTAAATAATACTTTACATAAAAACAATAACTCGTAACTCCATAACAATTGCATACATTTTAAAAATAATATAATTACGTACAGTATAATTTCTTTTTTATACTCAATTTTTGTATCTAGACAACTAATGTATTTTACTTTAGTAAATAAAATATTCAATGGCAATTTTACAAAATATACATATATCTCACAGATTTTGAAAAAAAAAATAGGTATACAGTTAAATTACAATTATGTTACCTAAATTATATTTTCTATAAATATTTATAATTTTCCTTTTTTATATCTTTGCCTTGCTTGGGATTTCGTGTATCTATGATTAGAGGACACTTTACCTTCTATTTCTTGTTTTATTTGATCATCTTCCTTAACTAAAAAGAAATATGCCTATAGATATGTTTAATTACATTAGGTATGTAATCGTCTATTTTGACGAATACCATAGTTAAAGAGTATATACCGTATACTTACTTAAATTAAAAGGCGTCTCTAATAAAGCATCTCTTTGGCACTTAACATAATAACGACATGCTCGAGCAATTCCATATCCCAGCATTGCAATTGAAATAGTCAATATAGCCATTAGAAGTGGATGCTAAATAATTATGCATTAATTACTAACGGATAATAATCGATAAAATTTACCGTTAAGGAAGGCTTGTTGGTACACACATAATCTGCTATCACTATTGTTACACCAAGTATTATGCCAATCCCTGCTCCAACCCAGGGTATTTGAGCATCAGCTGTTTAAGAAAAAAAATTTTGTATTTTTATGAAAGAATAAGTAAAAGAAGGCGTCCTTACTTTTTTAATAAAGTAACAAAAATATAGATAAATTTTGAAATTATGAAACGATTTTCATTTTGAATTTTGTATCACTTATAATAAAGTTTCAAATGTCTCCTTGTTAAGTTATAATCGCTTTTCTGCAAATAGTAATAGTAAAAACGGTACTGGTAGTCGTCATTTATTATAATAATCAATTGATTTATAAAAACTGTTTGAAAAACTACAATAAAACCATATAGGTATCTATTCAAAATAATTTTCTCAAATGCAAAATTTTATTTGATATTATATTACCATTTTATTGTCAACGTTTATAAGTATCCCTCATCAACTACTGTGGACATCGGTTTTAATATTTCAATTTTATGGATGTTTTAATATCAACTAACTTTCAAAATAAACAACCATTATAGATTTAACAATACATTTATATATAATATAGCATTGTAGAAGGTCTCTCGTCCCTTTTTATTCTGTAATAAGAATGCCGAATATTTACTGCTTATTATTTGACAAAACAATGAATTTCAATTGCAGCCTGGTTTCGAGCAAAATAAATCGCCGCTAATAATATTCTTTCTTTCTTTTATATTGCTGAAACGTTTGAAAAGTAACTATCGAGAAAAGCATTACCTCTAACATCTTTTCGTTGCTCTTGCAACGCTTTTGTCATAGCAGCTATTATACCATTATCGGCTGGTTTAAGTTCGAGTGCCTTTTGGTAGGAATTAAGGGCATCTATAAAGTGATATGTGGCAAATTCTATTTCGGCTTTTCGAAAATAACCCTGTAAAACTGATTTTATGAAACCATTAAAATAATTTGATTACAGTCTCCCTGCTGACCTTAGCCCACGTTGAATTTAATCTTATCGTTTCATTTGCATCTTCCATAGCTAAATAATATTGTTGTATTTTTAAGAAAGCAAAGGAGCGATTGCTATATAATGTAGCATTTGTTGGTTCCAACTTAATCGCATGGGTATAGTGTAATATTGCTTCCTCATATTTTTTATTCTTAACTGCTTCGTTGCCCAGTTCTTTCAGGCTTTCCACGGAAATCTATAAGATTTTTTCGATTCAAAGAAAATAGCCTTGTTTTAAAATGCCACTAACCTCTTCACTCATGATTAAACCACTTTAATTTTTTATATATTCATTAATATTTACTTTTTTAAATATAATACTATTCATAAATTAAAAACTCACAGCAATCGTTTTTATAGGTTATGTGTTTTCTACATTTTTTTCTAATCATATACAGGTAGTCACAAAAAAATTATTCGATTTGATTTACAAAGGGCTCCGTGCACGATCTTTGAACGTGTATGTGAATATTGCAGACGCTTTCTTTGATAGAACAATGCATTAATGCATATTTCAGATAAAAATATTTTCAACAACCTATTTAGCTTTTTAGTTAATTCGTTTATCGATATGTTTGTAGCCGACTTTAGTTTAAACTATATTTTTCCTTAATTATTATTAAGAGTTATAAATAGGAAAAGTTTAATTTAAAAAAAATTATATTGTAACATACTATACATACACAAACGAAATATTTATGATTTTTCATTTAAAATTTAAGATTAAATCCACCACCCACGGGCAGTTTTCTATTATCCATCGAAGATGCACTAATTCGAAATCCAGTATTAACTTCTTCCTAAAATAAAAAAAAGTTAGCGCTATAGGAAAAATAATAACCGTAATCATACAGATTGTTTAGGTTCTTCTCGATTATGTACAGCTTTAATTTTACTAGGCCATGATGGAAACGTAGAAGGATCTATAGGTAATGGAAATTCTTCAAAATATGGATGTTTAAGAGCATCTTCAGCTGTAATACGTTGTGCAGGATTATAAGTCAACATTTGTTGCAGCAAGCCCTGTCCTTGTCCTGTCAGCATATGGAAACGTGAACTTAATTTTGAGGTCGGATATTGGGCAAGTTTAATTTTTTTTGATGCTCGAATTTTATTAAAACCTGGCCAAGTGTTTTCAGTAGGAGTTCCAAGATACTAAAAACCAATTTAAAATTAGTACATCGTTATTAATTTAAGAGACCTAAAAAGCAGATTCCTTGGGTACCTTTATGCACATCAACTGCCGTGGTTATTAGCGGTACCACGCAGTATCCTCGACTGAAAGTTTACTTAAATAAAATTATTTCAACCTCACATAATAATTTTTAACATACCGAATGCAGTACCAACAATAGATCAGTTTTTTACTTCTCTATCTGAAAACTCCCGACTTTTCATATAGAAAAATCTTGATTTTGATCTGGTTCAGTTCGACGATCTTGCGTATAAATTAGTAGCTAACCACCGCACTACCGGTGCGACAAAAATGTAAAAGTATCGAAAATTAAAATTTACCTTAAAAACTTTATTAAGCTGATCTATTTCCGATTTTCCTTGAAAAACAGCATTCATAAGAGCAAATTCTCCAAATATACATCCTACCGACCACATATCTATTGGTGTAGAATATTGTTTTGTAAATAGCAATAATTCTGGAGCCCGATACCATAATGTAACTACAATTGGAGTGTACGCTTTAAGTGGTGATCCATATTCTCGTGCCAAACCAAAGTCTCCTACTTTTAAAATACCATTGTTCGACAGTAGAAGATTAGATGTTTTTAGATCCCTGTGTAATATCCAATTATCGTGAAGGTAAGCGACTGCACATAACAATTGTTTAAGGAGACATTTAGTTTCTGCTGCCGTAAAACTTTGGTTCTGATTTCTCATAATTTCAATTAGAGATTTCAAATCGTGTTCAACAAAATCCATTACAATAAATATTTTATCCATATTATTTCCTACAACTATTTCTCTTACTGTAACAATATTGGGATGTTGACCTTTTAACATTGTATTTATTTCTCTCAACGAGGTGATGGGAAATCCTTCCTTTTCTTTATCCATTTTTAAACGTTTCAGTGCAACTATATCATTTTGTTGTTTATCCACTGCACGATATACAACACCATATGTGCCCTCATTAATATGATTTAGAATATGAAATTCATTTACAGATCTGCATCCCTGAATGGCAGGATAATAAGGAGGTAAATCTGCAATGTTTACAACTTCAACTTCCTGTTTTCTATCTGTGTTAGTCTCGTAATTCTCATTAATTGGCGATTCACACTGATTACTAAAAACCCTAGTTTCTTCAAACGCAGACATACTACTAGAAATATTTTTCTGATCGGAAAAGGTATCATCAATTTCGGTCTCTACGTCACTTAAAACGTGTTCTTGATCTGCATCATCACTATTGGTAGCCTGAAAATGTGCATCTGTTTGTACATCATCTCTTCTGTTAAAATATTCTTGATCCTGTTGTCCATTGATATATTTATCTCCTAAAAATAATTGCAATTTGTTATTCAATTAACACGTTCGCTGTCGACCGCGCCACGGTGGTGTTCTATAGTGTATGTCGGGCACGTCACCGTGGCGTAGTCGGCAGCGAATGCGTAAAATATAAACTTACTTGCAGTTATAAGTTTATTTGCTTGCATCAACGATTCGATATAATTTTCTTCTAAAATATCTATTTGTTGATCTTTATCTTCTAAATCATTATTTTCAGTAGCTACACCCTGTAAAGTTGAGTCACAATTTTGAACCGTCTTAGGTTTGTTTTTCTCAACATTATAACAGTCTTCTACACCTTTAACATTACTTGTGTTTGAATGTTTTTCTATATCCTTCAAACTATCCTTTTCATACCTATGCTTTTTATTTGAACTTACATGTGCACTGCTTCTAGTACACTCTTCGAGAGACGTTTGTTCTCTATAGTACCTACCTTTTTTATGCGTTAGTTCCTTATATTTATCGTCGTGTGCATATTTATCTCTTTTATACCTTGTCGATTTTCTATATCGTGATCTTGCATGTGGAGAATCGCCTCTGTAATTACTTCTACCAGGATATGTTTTTGATTGTAAACTATAGTTACTTTTAGTATTAGAAGCACTAAAACCATAATATTAAAAAAAACGAAAATTGTAATTTCATTCCTAACCTCAATTTTTTAAGATCATAGCTATCACTCTTATTGCTAGAGACCTTATAGAAATCGTCATTTTCAATACGAGACATTTTATAGATTTATCTTTTAAATTATGTTTGAATATATTTAATGTATTATTCAATGTATATATCAACCAAACATAAATACTTCACGTTATTAAACGGCAAAATATTATCAAATAATAATACGAAATTCCCTACTAGGAGAGCAAATATTTTAGAAAATGTATAAATTGATACTTTCGCAAGTGACTTCGTCACCAATTTTTTTAAATGTGCATAACACCTTCACAGATTGGCAAAGAACCATCATTTTAAACAAAGAATACCCGAAGAAGCCTTTTTTTTAATACTTCGGTAACAGCACATAAAATACTGTGTGATTTTAAACACTAAAAAAACTGTCGATTCGAAAAAAAGCACCCTTTTGTTATATCAGGGAGGGTTTGGTGCAGTCGGCTCTCCTATTGTTACGTGTCTCAAATACAATCACAAATTCATTTATATTTCGGTATTTATAGTGTTTGGTGATTAACGTGAAATAGGTAAGGTTATGCAACTCTACCTACACCTTAGTGCAGGTAATGTTGCATAACCTTCCAGTAATAAGATCTAATATTCTCTTTCGCCTAATAGATAGATAATACTGTTGTAACTATAAAATGCAAGCAAATACCTACACTTTTTCGTAATGGAACTGTTAGTGAAAAAAGTGGTATCTAACAACTATATTTAAAAAAATTAGAAGTGTCCAATTTTTTGTTAAAGTACTTTATTGAGATTTATGCATTATCTACCTGCATAACTAGGTAATTTTCATTCAAAATAAAATGATTTTTACCTATTTTATGATCATCAAATTTTTAAAATGAATATTTTAGTTAATTACAAAAATAAATTAACTCATTTCGTTATTCAATAGGGGGTGGGATGTGTTTTTTTTAATTAGGTACTTTGTTAGATTTATTCTATCTTCTCAATTAATTTGTTTACAGCCGAATAAGGTATAAATTCAAGTTTTTGGTGGTCGTATCAATTTTAAAACTGCTCGCAATCAGAACGAAACTCAAAGTTTTGAATGATTTATTGAAATGAATTTAGAAATAATGAGCTTATTAATAATAGTATTTGTTTCTGAAATTCGCACATTATTTTATAAAATCTTGCAAGTAAAATCAATTTACCTTATTTATTTATTTTTTTTAATTGACTCCACTGCGATTATACAATTAGTCCAGGGGGGACTATAAGTAAATTAATCTAGGCCTTAATCTAGAGACTTAAATCTAGTATAAAAACATGACATGCAGAGTAGCACTCCAACGAGTGCCCCCTTATTTTCTATTCAATCATAGTGTTTATTGTTTAGATTTACCTTATAATAAATTACAAATTTAAATAATTTCACTATTCACGTCATCAACAAAAGGTTACTAGATTGTTTATTTGTAATTCGGTTTAAAGTTTGGAAGTGACAAAGTAAAGTTTGTAAAGTTACACGATTTCTTTCAGAAAGATGAAGAACTGAAAAAGTAAGCAACAAACCAACAATTATCGCCTTCGCATACTTAAGTATCTTTAAACTGCAATAACAATGCTTACCTACATTTAAAACAATCTTTTAGATACCTATCGAAATTCTTCATTTAGAATTTCTCGGTGTTTCGGAATTTCTTCTAAACGAATATAAAATTTAGCTACTTATTATCGATTGTGATTAAGTTTTGCAATACCAATTTTGGGTTTCGGATGTAAGTTGTTTACGCAAGTCAATCAAAATCCTATTTTAGGGAACGCATTAGGTGTTAGGGTACACCTACACAGGGATAATTAATGATTTTTTTGTGTTTAAGGTCAGTAACCGCAGATGGACAAATAATGACCAGTGGAGACTGGCTGCTGTAAAACCGGCAGTAATCTTTTCGATAAATTTGACCTTTTTTTTGTTTCATAAACCGATATTCGACAATAATATTGATACTCGCGCGTCGTTTTATTATTAATCAACAATTTTAAATATTTATTAGGTTTAGAGAGAACATTTACATTTTAGATAATTATGTAATATTTATAAAAAATGAAAATTATAAAGCTTTAAATATTTTAGATCGTCTAATCCAGCTACCAGATCTGGATGAAGACGGCGAGGTGTCCTCTGACGAAGAGGCACCTCTATCTGAAGGTACTGTTAAACTATCACTTCGGCGCTGTTTCTCGGGAGATGCAGGCTCTTGCACCGTGGAATTAATGTCGACCACCAAACTTTGTCTGCATAGTGCGGAAACAGTATTCATTCTCTTTTGATCTTTACTTCTTCTCATTTTTACTTTACGAAACTTGGCGGCAATATTCGACAACGTTAATTTACCACCCAATAAGCCTTCTTTCTGTTTACTAACTGATCTAGGTAAAGAAACGTAACCTTCCTGATGAAAAGCCGGGTCGATTTGTTTGTACGTAATTTTATCCACGTTGATCATTCCCGCACTTGCAGATTTTATCAGCATTCCTTCATAGTGCGACGAATCGCAACTAGATTCGCTTCCCATGCTTATTTGACTAAAACGACTTCTGCTGGGATAGTTCATTGCATTTTTTTCCGGTAACAGCGGCGGGGCCGAAGAAGGTCCCGGACTGGGCGTTCCCGGAGAATTTAAGAAAGTTTCTTTCGCCCTTTGCAACTTACGGTAACGACTTTCGGACGAATCGTTACTTGTCCGATACGAATTTTTCGGAATAACTAATTTCAAGGAAGTTTTTGGTTTTTGATCGATCGTTTCTGTTTCAGTCCGAATCGCACTGGCACTTGTAGATCTGAAAATACCTTGCGTTAATTTATGTTTCTCCTTGTCCGATAGAATCGGGGACGGCGGTAGTACGGTCACGCTTGCTGATTTTTTGACTTCGCCAATCTTTTTCACTTCTTCTAAATAACGTTCCCTTTGCGCTTTAACTCTTCTTCGCTTATGGGCGATCTCCAGGCTACTGGCGAAGCAGATCCGCTGCTACCGGCGGACTTGGGTTGTCCGGAAGCGTCTTGCTTGGATATCATTTGATTGTATTTAGCCAACATAATACGAATACTCGGAGAAATATCTTTGCTCATTTTTCTCTGCGGCGTCGGCGAAACCGGTAACGGCGGAAGACAAGTTGTTATAGGCTGTGCGAAATGTTCCTTAAACGGCTCGTCGTCTTTTGCAACCGAATTATCTTTCGAATTTGTCGATCGTTGCGTTGTTTCGTTTGTAACCAACGGCTTAAACACCTTCTTGGTAGTTTTAACAAATACTTCGACGGGGGAACATTCCGTGACGGTCGTCGAATCGTTATCTATCTTTACAAAATTTGTTTTAGTGGTAGGTATGACCAGTTTTTCTATAATACTAGGATCCACGGTTATAACGTTTGCGGTATGATTTTGTATTTTTTCGTCTAAATCGTTGAAGTCACTTTCTTCGCTTTCGTAATATGATTTCGCGCAATAACTTTTTTTCTTAAATCGCGCTCGTTTTTGCATCTGACGGTCGTCCTCGTTCTGATTATGCGCGTTGCTCGAGCCGTCGTTTATCTTTTTATATTCATCATTTCCCTTTTTATCCGTTTCCATAATTTCATTTTTAGTTTTGCGAATGCTTTTAAATTTTCGACTAGGGGCGTTCATATCTGCAATTACGAAGATTATAAACAAAATCGAAGTGAAAAACATAAATAAATTTGAATTGTAGCTAAATATTACCGGAAGCGGCATAAAAATATGTTAAAATTCGTTTAAGTTCGCACAATTTTGGTATAAGTTCAGATGTTATTGCCGTAATATTCGAATAAGGAAAATCTGCAAATTCCAAATAGTTGTAACTTTCCTCGTGCTTTCCATATATCGTATTTTGTAGTTGTTCCGCCTATAAAAATAATGTTAAAAGTTAACGTTCGAAAACACATCGAAAATTACCATTTGAAATGACTCCGAGAATAAGTCTTGAACGGTTTCAGAAAGGTTGGCGAAAGACTTAACGATCGGAATATTTACGGTTGCAGTTACATCCGAAATATTGTTTAAGTGCATTTCTTGTAGATGAATTAATTGTTGGAGTACTGTGTCGCTTCGTTGTTTTTGTGATTCGTTTTTGTCCTAGAGCAAAAGCAAATTAAATTATAGACGCATTGAGCGCTGTAATATTAAAGAAAAACAAATCGATACCTCTGCGGTCAAATTAATTTCATGTTGCTTTTGTAATTCACGATTATTAACATCATCTAAAAATAATATACGTTGAAATGCAAATATTTTATTATTTATACGTTTACCTTTTTGTGAAAATTGGACGTTCGTCGTTCTGTTTTCAATTTTCCTACAAAAAATACACCGTTTATTATTTATGAACGAACTTAGGGATGTTATGTTTCTATCTCACCATTCTATTTCTTCTTGTTGCTCTATAGTTTTCAAAACTTGTATTATTTCGTTTATAACGGAAGAGTTGTATTGAACTTTTATCGAATCGTTTCTTTGAATATGGGGCACAACAGATGATTGTTTCTCGCTGGACAATTTAAACAGTTTTAATAGTATTTTGCAATTGCGAAAGTTTTGAATAAATGGCTTGTGAAATTTTTGTCGATTAATATATTCAGTTTTATTTTGGCGACCACCGAATTCGTATCGATGCAACCAACGCACCGGACCGTTTTCTAATTATTATTAAGAAAATACCGCGTCGTGTTCGTTTTTCGATTCCGGCGACCCAAGTGTTGTTAAAATATACATGTCGATGTTGTTGGGATTACGAAATTAATTCGTCGTTGTTAAAGGGATAGTAGTCGCTCGAAAACGAATACTTATATATCGTTTTTTATCGTTGGTAACGACTTTGAAAAGTTTCTTGACGTTGTAAACGATGTATTTCTTTATAATTATTTGATATTCTGTAATAAAAATTTATTGATCTTGTACGATAACAAAGATACGTTTTTAGATATTTTCGCAAAATCTACGAGGAATTTGTAACATATTTTTACATTTATAGAATCTGTATTGGTTTATCTAGGTGATAATATCGATAAAAATTAAAACTTCCCTTTAGTAATCTCACAATTTTAATTTTTATAGACGTTTTATGATCACACGTCATAAGTAACTATAAAATGTCTATAAAAATTGAAATTGTGAGATTACTAAAGGAAGTCTCAATTTTTATTGATATTATCACCTAAATAAACCAATATAGATTCTATAAATGTAAAAATATGTTACAAATTCCCCATAGATTTTGCGAAAATATCTAAAACTTTATCTTTGTTATCGTACAATATCAACAAATTTTTATTACAGAATATCAAATAATTACCAATAATTAATTACCAATTATAATTAATTAAGTCGTTACCAACGATATAAAAACGATATATAAGTATTCATATTCGAGCGTCTATCATCCCCTTAACTCAGTTGAAAACAACGTTAGAATCTAATCGGCGTTGTTTCGTAACTAACGGTCACCAAAACAAGGCCGATTCGGCTTTACAATAATTCTTACCATGTATTTAACGCCTTTTCTGTTTGATAAACAGGAAAGTGTTTTTCTTCCAAGCGTTCTTCTAAAAGCGCTGCCGTTTCTTCCTCGACGTCCTCTACTTCAACTATAACAGCTTGCGGTTCGTCGTTTCCCCGCAGTTTTTCTAAAGATTCGTCGAGATCGCGTAAAGAAGATGCTCCCGATAAAGATAGACATTGCTTTTCCAGTTCGTCTACGTCATTAAGTGACAAACTAGACGGATGGTGGCTGGTGGAGGAGCAGTGCTGAATTAAATTTGGTGTCGATATACTTTCTGCAGATTTAGACCGTAACAACCTTGACCCGTCGTATCCAGATACTTCTAAACAATAACCGAATGTTAATATTTATTTTTAAAACGTTTGTTAAATATACCGTTACGGTTTTCTTCGTATAAGTCGACCCTTACGTGAGGAGTAAACGTGGAAGTCAGTAGAGCAAATGTCGAAGCTTCCGGACCAATACCTTGCGCCTTTTCCCACTCGCACAATTTCTGAGTAAATTTTCTCGAAATTCCTTCGAACTTGTAAAATCCAGATGGCGTATGAATTAATATGTCCTTCTTGTTTCCACTTCCCATTACTGTTCGACGTAATTTTGTCAACCTACGGTTTAACTAACTAATTATGATCATTTTTTTTTACTAATATTAATTTATTAAAACAACCTTTCTTCGCGTTGAAGGAACTTTTGTCGCTCATTTTCTAACCGTTGTTTTTCCTTTTCAATTTTACTCAGTTCTTTTCGAACCATTGCAGTTCCTTTTGACTCGCATCTTGTTCCTTTCGCTTCTTATTATCGTAACTTGACGCTGATGGTTCCCCTTCGTCTCTCCGAGTTAGTTTTAAATGTTTTTCTTCGGGATCGTCTTGTTTGTTATGTTCTTTGATCTTTTTCCATTCCTCCATTTTTTTAACGAAATCGTCGGAAAGTTGTTGATGTTCTGTGGGTACATGTTCGTCTTTGTGATTTCCTATTGATTTCCATTTAGGCCATTCCCCGAGTTTTTTCTTTGATTTAGTTATTTGTACGTTGTCGTCTTTTACGGTGCATTTTTTAATTTTTTGCCATTCCTCTAATTTCTTTTTGAATTCCGGAGCTAAATGTTCCTCTCTGATCATCTGAGTGATTTGTCCAGATTTGGTCGGTTGCGATTTTATTCGATTCCATTCCTCCATTTTCTTTATGAATGCTTGGTCTCGTTGTTCTTCCTGCCACACCGTCGGATCTAATGCCTGTAGCGTTAGCGGTACCCGACGATTTTAATTTTTCCCATTCTTGCAGCTTATTTTGAAATTCGATACTGAGCTGTTTTTGGAGTTGCCGATAATTTTTCTGAATTTCATCTTGGATTTTTTTGGTTTCCTCGTCGTTTTTATTAATTTTTACGACTATAAAAGCGACTAATTAGTTTAATAAGTTTGTCGTTTGATTTAAATAAATCGATATAAATAGGTACCTTTTTGAGATCTAGATAGATGCGATCTGGAATCGTAATACGTTTTATTCTTATCTTCTGATGTTATTCCTCCAGCGGTCGGCGTTAAAAATGCCTTTTTCACTCTTGTCCATTTAGATACGCGTTTAGGCAAGTCTTGTTTATTAATCTGCTTAAAAATATTTGTGAATTGTTAAAATTCATTGTCAGATAGGTAAGTATCTGATTCAAAGTGACTACAGTAAAAATCTTGATTGAAAATTAACTGAGGAGGGAGAAAATCTGCTAGAAGAAAACGTTCTCATATGTGGGTACCTATTTTGTGAGGAAGTACTACAACACTGATTGTAAGCGTTTGCACCCCCATTAAATTAAACATTATTCTCGATTGTATTTTATTAGATGAAAAACAATCGTAGATAATTAATTAAAAATTATATAAAAATGTAAATTATATGGGGAATATTATGGATTCGACATCGGGGACGTCTACTTACGGATTCGTCTTCAGAAATAACTTGCCGATATCTTTTAATAATGTCGGTAGGAATCTCCAATTTTTCTTTCCTTTTGGAACTTTGTTTAAATAATTTCGATGTATTTTCATAATAAGTTTCAAATTCTTCGTTGTCGCTCAAATTAATTTTTACATCGTCACTACGAACGCTAAGTCTGCAATATTCTCGAGTACCGTTATTCGTCGAGGAATCGTTTCTCATTTTTACCCAAGATTTTCCGGGCACGTCGTCATTAACGGATCCTTGCTGAAATAAGGTTACATTTTGTTAAACTGTTACGGCATTTTATAAAATCAATACTCTTGGAAATTGGCCATCGTCAAGACTGATGCTTTGATGGTCGTCGTCTGATATTTGCCTTCCATGTTCTAAAACAATTAATTTTACTTATAAAAATACGTGTAGGCAGAGTAGTATGAAATAAGGTTAAAATAATATTAAATGCACATTATCTGTGCACGTAATCAGTAGGTACCCTACTTTTTTTTAATTTTATTTAGAATTATTATAATATTACGACGAATCGTAATTTAAAATCGTAATTTCATCTACAAATAAAATAGTCAACATATTTTCCAAACTTATTTGTACTTATTTTCGTTGTAGGCGGGCACCGCATTTTTACGAAACATAATTTTTACTTAAAGCGCAGATATTAAATTACCTAAATAGAATTAAGACATTAAAATTATCTTTCGGTATTTATGTTAATTTGAATGAACTTAATATTGGATAGTTAAAGAAGTAAGCTATTTTCTAAAAATAACTATGCACGTGTATTTAACGTGGATGCAAATAGATTTATTATTTTATTACTGTTAAATTACAATTGTACAATTACAACATCAATCGATAATTGTTATAATCGCGATTATCATTATTATCATTATCATTATTGAAAGGTTTCGAAAACTTCACTGTTCTTTTAACTTTTATATATAAAAGTTTGTCGGTTTATTTCTTATAATGGGACTAACTACACTTTTGTTTACTTACATTTATTGATGTGTGCGTTGCTAATATTGATATAGCTATTACTATCAGTTTTCATGAATCAGAATTAACCTTTATTATTAACAATAAGTATTATAATCTTACGTATGTGACATAGTTACCGATGAATTTAGAAAATGTAGGGGAAACTAAAGGACGTTATGCAAATACAAAAATTTTGAGTGACTGTGTGGCTATTAATTTATTTTGATGATCGAATTATTAATGACGAATTGGACGAGTATGTCCACATTTATCAAGGAAGAAATTTACACCTATTAGTTGCAATTTAACGATATTTTAAAATGTCTGTACCTACTCACGTTTAAGTATGATTATACCTGATGGGTGATGAATATCGTCAGCCGACGATGCCGATGATAAAGTTCCAGGCGTTGAACCGTCAGCAGCTCCCGAATCCGTTGGACTCACGCCGGTCTCGTCGGAATTCATGGGGAACTCGTAAATAACGTGCAACTTCATAATTAAGTGGTAACATTCCACTAATTCCGCTATCTTGAGATTTAGCACCGGTAACACTGGGCGACGCCTTTTCCCATCGAAAAGCGGCTTTTACTTTAGTCCATTTGGAAACTTTAGACGGCGGCTTGTCTCTACCACTACCGCCAGAAGAGCTTCTTCTATCCGGGATGTTATCCAAATCGACAGAACTTGCTTTCTCGTTTATCGAGCAACTTATGTTTCTCTGTTTCTTTAAAAGTGATTGTCGGAGACGAGAGCTAGTCCAAGGTTTGGGTTTAACGTCCCTTTTAGATCCTACCAGTATGGTATCTAATAAGTTTTCCGCAAACAAGGTGTCCTGCTCATTTTCTGGTATGTCTTCGAACACGGGTAAGTTATCTAAATGACTATTGATTGCTCTAAGATTTTTTAAATGTTCTAAATCACGTACCCTTCTTTGCAGTCGTGCATTTTGTTGTCTCAATGTTAGCATTTGTTCCATGAGTTTGTATAGCTTGTCTAAATGATCGAAAGCGTCCTCGGTAATTGCGATCGACGAAAATTGGGCGTGCGGAGATTTTTGTAACGAACTAATGTACTCGAAAAAATGCGCATCTTTATCTATCGAAGATGGACTTGCAGCTTCTTCGGATAACGTAGGATCTGGGGGAGGAGTTGGTAAACGCATTCGGTTAAATTTTCGTTTTGATCTATGGCGATGGGCCGTTCGTGCGTTAAGCGAAACTGGTTCGGAATTTTCATTCATGGTTTACTACGTTTTCATATTGCGGCAAATTCGCGCACTACGTTAAAAACCCGACCGGTGTGTATTTTATAGATGCACCTTCGATTATTTATAGTCGTCATTGTTTTTAATATTAATCGGAAATTATCACGATCACGAAATATCGAAACTGAAACGCGCTGTAATTTTGTCTTGATGTTCGAGACTGGCCGGGCTTGACGACGCCTAGCGTCGTATACAGATTTAGCATTGGCACACGGTACTACCTACGATTTACATACTCCCAAGATTCTAAACGTGTGCAGGTCGTTTCCTCTTTGGATACTTAATTGTATTTTAAATAGTTGCGCGGCGTTAACCCTTAGCACGAAATAAATTCGAGAATTTAAATGAATATCGTTAAAAGTAGAGGCACCTAAAAATAGTGGGGTTTATCTAGAATTTTTAATAATACCATCTCGTTTAAACATTAAACAAACAGTTTTGTATATATTCTTTTAAGTGTTTTCCAGTTTCAAGAATTTCCTTGTTTACTCAATAACAAACAGCGATCGAATGGTGTTGACGTGGATTCATTTATCAAGATTCTGTCGAATCTCTCGATTTGAATTATCGAAAATTAAAAATCGAAATGTTGAAGTTTCTCCCGTATTTATTTTGTTCTACATTTTTAAAAACACTTTCTCACGTGAATTTGTTTCTTGTCGGAGAGCCATATGGTGAATATTTTATATAAGTTTATTTTGTTTTAAATTTGAAAGTAAGACATTTTATGATTTAACGAACTGTTAACATAATGTTTAATATCAAAAATTGCCAAATCGATTTAGCTAAATTTAAACTGCTAGATACATAGTGCGCTTTATAATATATAGGTATATACGTAAAACTATTAAAATGTCGAAGTAGAACATATTATACATAGTAAATAACTAAAATAAACTAAACAACCAGCATTAACGGGAAATCAATCTAAATTAATCTTAATTCTGTTATATTTTGTTTATTAAATTTAATTGCATGCTTCCATTTGTAGTTTATTAAAATTTATTCTGTGCAAATATCCTCTTGAAATTATTCCACCATGGGTTTTCCGCGCAGTTCCAGCAGATAATAACAGAAAACGGCTGCAACTAAATATAACTCATATGAAACGTGATATTGCATTTTAAGTATGAACAACCCGTATTTTAATGTATTAAATTAATATATACTTGTTTACGTACTTATCATATATATTCCTATAAATATAAAAGAATATTGACAAGGAGTGTTCAGGAAAAATTTTATTATCCCGATCAAAAATTTTGCAAAAAATTGCGTAACACCAATAGCAGTTCCTCTGAAATATTTCGAAAAATTACGAAAGTTAATTATAGTGCCAGCAGAGTTACCTAAATGCAGTAGGATATAGCTCTATGGTGACTATACTTATTACCGAATTTACAATGCCGTAGGTCATCATAAAAATGAAGGAAATTAACAATTTCACAACGTACGCGTCGTGGATTATTCCTAAGGCTACGCTGGCAGATCCACATGCGATGCAACCGCTAACTGCAAGAACAATATAAGTATAAATATCCTTAACCTTACGCCGAAAGGTTTCGTAACTATAGGTACTATCGTGTGTGGGTCAATTTCCCGATGGTCGACGAACGTCCTTTTCAAGTTTTTCCCGTCACAGTTTTTGCAGAGAGTTTTATTTAAAGCTAAATATCGATTAGCTTCGGGTCGGTCATATGATCGGCAGGTAGGTTACAGAGGGATGTAAAAAATGTTTTTTTTCTGTAGATCGTATTTCCTTCGGCGCACAAATTGCAATTGACGAACAGTAAGCAGTAGAAGAGCATTTTAATTAATGGTTAAGTACAACTAATTCGCCACACGGGAACATAAACTTAAATGCTCCCAAGTATGTGTTTCAAAGTCAATTCGCATCTCTGCTGGCATTCCAGGCTACTACGATAATAAAAATAAACGTTTCTAATGTAAGGACCAATCTTAAGTACTAGTAAATATTTTTACGATTATTGACTGATTATGTATCTACGGTATTACGGATTATCTACGGATTATGTATCTACGGTAATTGGACGATTACTCAAAATGTTTCAAATAAATGAAAATATGTACTACAATCGTACAATCGATATCTTCACACAATGAAGGCCATAAACTACCGATCCGAGGCGGATCGATATTTAGCATTAAGTAAAACTCTCAAACTAAAAATAAGTTACAGAAACTGTGGTGGGAGAAACTAGAAAAGGACGTTCGACGACCACCGAGGGAATTGACGCGCGCACAATAGTACCTACTTTAAAATGTTACGGCTATAACTATTTCTTAAATTAAGTACCTACGTACCTACAAGTAGGTATACTTACTGATACAAATTTTTCTACCAACACGATCTATCGCTAGCATTACAATAAGTTGTCCAACGATTATGTACATGGCTATTAAAAAGAAATCTTTATACAGAGCTTTTGTTACAGGAACTTTACATATAGTATAGTTTTCTTCCAAATGGAAAATATCGGCAGTAGAAAACGCGCATTGGTTTTCGGACGTGTACTGTAACGCTTTCGCTAACCATATATTTATTTCTATCAATCTGAAACGTTCCAATTTAAAAAAATATATCTCCTTAACTGCTTACGTATTTACCCAAAAATGGCTGCAAAATTTATAAAAATTAACAAAATAGTTATATGTAGAAATTTAGATTTAAATAACAGCGCAACTAATCGTTTTTGTTTTTTTAGAGACGCTACTATTTGTTCGATATAGTTTCTTGGAACTGGTTCGTTATTTAAATTAAAATCGTTTATTCGTCCAACAAGGTCGTCCAGATGCATCTACTTTAATTCAGATTAATCGACCGTCCTCGCTTACGGGATTACCTATGTTTTTACCGAATACGTTTCGCAATGTTTCGAATTGTTCACGGCATAAATGTGTTTCAACGTGGCGAGTGCTTCCGGATATTTTTTTGAGTACAACAAATATCTCGGACTTGGCAATAATAATGCTGACGCACAAGCCACCATAATACTCAAAATTCCAGATAAACCAAACATAAGTCTCCATGTTGCTAAACGTACTATCATTTTCTGTTGAAGAACGATCGAAGGCGTTAAAAACCAGGCTATTACTGAATAACGTTTTTATTTTATTATTAAAACTACGAAACTCTACAGCATACACTTACAAGATGCCATTATATATCCAGTCCCCCAAAATAAATCTAAAAACGCTAGATAAAACCCTCTCTTCTTATGAGGTAAAATTTCGGCTAAATAAATTTTAATGCAATTTGCGTTGGTTATTAATCTAAAATAGTTAACTAAACGATTAATAGTCGTTAACGTAAAATTTTACCCGCTGCCCAAAATAAACATGCACGCCAAAAATACCGTAGATCCGTTAGCAAATCCGCAAGCGAATGTACTACCAAAAATCATCATAAGAGACAACGGTATCATAAATTTCCTACCTGCTATATCGGAAATACTCGTTAGAAATAACCCTCCAATTGCCATGCCTAAATTTAATACAATATATCTAGAGGATTAGGATTGCTACTTACTATCTTCTATATATAGACGTACCAAAAGAAAAGCAGATATTAATCCATATAGTCGCTTTTTCCGAAATCGATTTGTCACAAATTGCTAATGGAATCGCAAATGGTAGATTTGTAAATGCCATAGCTTGAGAAAACGAACACACGCAAGCCATACCAATTGTAAAGTGATGGTATAAACCCCATCCTAATAAAATAAGTTTTTAAAAGTAAATATTAAAATAAAAATTGATTTAGGAAAACCTGTTTTCCGAATCGGTTCATCGCTATTAGTATGGGCGTAAAGGTCAAGTGACATTTTAAAAAAATAAGGAAAATCGTTGTAATCGAATCATCAATCGTTAATTCACTTTTGCCCTAATTTGACACGAGGCAACTGTTTAAAAATCGTATCTGTACTAAAAAAAAAATGAAAAACATTTATTTATACTTAAAATACAGCGCAGCCTCTATAACGTGAACATTTCATAGTGTGAACGTCCAAAAACGGAAACGATCGATTTGATATTCTGGATATTCCAAAACGTCAACGCGATAATATAAAGGGTATAGCTGGATAAGTATGGCAAAATGGCCCTCAAAGAAATCTACGAAACAACCTATATTATTACATTGGCAAGTTATAAGGAAACGATATATACGCGTTTTACTCCCTGACCTTCAGTAGTCCTTGAGAAAATTAAAAAAAGTATGTACCGGGGGAACTATTTTTCAAATTCGTTTATCTACGAAACTATATTTATAGCTACGAACATAAATCAAAAACAGATTGTTAGAGAATACTTCACAGTATAACATATGTTTCTTCTATTAGTTTCGACTAATAATAACTATTAAAAAATTAATGGAGAAATTTTGAAAATTGAAAATTTTACAGTTCGCCCAGAATGACAATCATTAAAAAAATGTCAAATATTGCTACTAATGTCTGCTACTACTCCTAAAAGTTTCGTGAAAAAAAAATTGGTACAACATTTTGAAAAAAAAAAATGTACACTATAGTCACTACTACTACATAATGTACCGCACCTACATAAACAAAAATATAAACTGTAACAAAATAAAACAACAATTATGACAATGTAAAATATAAACAAAACAAAAAATGCAAATAAGTATATAATATACATGGGTTGGCAGAGAATGTGTAGTACATAGGGATTTAAGTTAATAGAAAAGTTACAAATGTCTTATGTACATAAATATAATCGAATGTGATAGAAAACGTTTCTGTTGTTATTAATTAATTCTGGTTATATAGTTGCCTGAGTGAGTACAGTCGTTTACCTACAGTCAATATTATTATTCATCATCACTATCTTCACTAATGACAACAGAAACAGAATTTGTTTGCAAATATTTTCGACAATATTTCTGCTGGACAAATATTACGCGACATATATCGGGTGAGTGATAAATAATATATTATAGTTGCTACATGTGAACAACACCCAACTGTTCTATTACCGTTGGGATAGTCACAACACTAGCGTCGAATACTTACACAATCTGTACCAAAAGGAATATAATCGATATAAATACGATATACTTTATTATTTTTATGCCTCGATCGTACGTTCAGTTTTATAATATGTGGTGTTTGCTTGACATACTGCACGAGAAGATTATTCTTATTGTCCAGTATTTCTGCTAAATACGACACAGCTTGGGAAAGTTGATAACTGCCTGTAAATGAAACTTTCAAGACTTGCTCAGTTAAACGAGGAAAATCTAGGAGGTCAGATACCATTAGATGTTGAAAAAACGATTTCCGACGATTCCAATGCTTATTATCAACATCTTCTCGCAAAGTATTTGTCGAATACATTCTGCTTTCCATATTTCCAATAATTTCGTCTTGTAATACACCATCTGAACTCAACCTTTGTCCGTATCTATTGTGCAAAAAAACGATTATTTTGATAAATATTCTATGTATGTACTTCTATGTATTTTGTATCACTTTGGTGGGGGGGGGGGGTGTAAATACAATCACTAACGCTGTTTGAATCAGATTCATCAGCTCTCATCGCACCAATATCGGGATTATCAGAATTTGTAGCAACGGGCAAATAATTACTATAACTTGTCGTGCAACAATATACAATATATACAATGAGGCGGCACTTTCCACACAACACATCATTTATTAGAATCTCCTTATTAGTAGCACGACTAGCTTCTCGACTCTACGACTAGCACGACTCTAGCTTCATCTTCAGTGCAAATAATTTTTCTGTAACCGCCAACTTTACACGCAAACTTATTACAGTTTTTACACCTACACTCAAAAAATTATTCTACATAATATCAATGAACACCAGTTATTGACTTTTTGATCATTGATACAATGAAAAATTCAATAATACTACTAATAGATGTTCATTTTTTAATTTCCATGTTCGTAGTCCCAATGTTATTATGTTCATTAGAAAGTGATGAACATATTTCATAATTTAATGGATATCTTGATTGCTTCGACGACTCTTTTTCATCAATCCAATCATTGCTTGATTGTATCTATGAATTTCTACATTAACATCATAACTTAAAATGTATGAATTTAAAACATCATGTTAACGTAAGGTCGTTTTGAAATAATAACTACATTTATCGTATCTATGACTAAGTTCACTAATATATAGTATAAATACAGTTGATTATGTATTGTTTTAATTCTATATATAGAATAATCTAAGAATATTAACGGCTTCGCAGAAACAGGATAAATTCAAGACAGTGCAGTTTGAAAACTCAAACTAAATAATTGCAAAAAAAAATTATCACGACGTTTACATTAATATTTATGTTAGAACTGTTATAGAAAAATATTTCTGAAAACGGTTTGTGTTTGTTATTACATATCAAATTCCAGAGAAACGTGTACAAATCGATTTTTTTAGCGGAAAAATCAATTTGTATTTCCTACAATCGACAACATTGAACAATAAAGAACTAATAATCAAATTTTCTATGTAGGTATATTTGAGCGATAATTAATTGAAATATTACAAAAAATAAATTTGCTATAGAAACAATATACATAAACATTGTCCTATTTACAATGTGAAATAGTAACTGTACTCTTTTAATATGGATAGAAGTGTACATTGTAACAATACAAGAATATCCCTTTATTTAATAAACACATTCATCGATACAATAAACAAACTTTGCATTTCAGTGGAATAATTTATTGAATTTATGTAAGAATATTGATAAAACTAATAAACGCAGCTATTATCACTATAAATCAAATTCATATTATCTATGTATTAATTTATTAAAACAAAGAAAGCTTGTTCATTGGAGCAGTCAAATTATTCATTAATGTAATGAACTGCATTCGATGTAACAATGTCATTATACCAATAAACGTTCATTGGGTAATGGTTTTGAATATCAAGTAATCTTTGGACATACGTTGTAATGATGAAATCGTACTTCGGACGAAAATTAATGAACGCCAGTTCTTAATATAATGATTTTTTTATTGTATTTACGTACTTTTTTGGTTGAGTGTATTCGCCATTAGTCGAAACTAATAGAAAAAAACATATGTTTTAAGTATTCTCTAACAATTTGTTTTCGATTTATGTTCGTAGCTATAATAGTTTCGTAGATAAACGAATTTAAAAAATAGTTCCCCCGGTACATACTTTTTTAATTTTCTCAAGGACTATTGAAGGTCAGGGAGTGAAACGTGTATATATCGTTTCCTTATGACTTGCCAATGTAATAATATAGGTTGTTTCGTAGATTTTTTTGGGGGCTATTTCGCCATGCTTATCCGGCTAAACCCTGTAAAACTATGTTGCTTTTAAAGTGGAATAGTACCTACTAATTTAGGGAAAAATGATACAATAAGTAACTATAAAATCAAACTGAAAGTGTATCGAAAAAACAAACAAACTCAGCTATTGTATTCCATTTACAAACAAGTTCGACGAGTTATTAATTGTTTAGACTTGCGAGTGCAATATTAAGTTTTATTGTCTTTATTTTATATTCAGGAAGTCGGCGTCGTATTTGGATTAAAAGTCATTAAGTTTCGTCAGTTTTCAGTCAAAGTCAGTTTTCGTGAGTTGAAATCGTCGATCATTAATCCTCTAGGATGCCTTCGGATATGCGGTAGGTTACGAGAATTATCACCTACTGTTGCACACTTTTATAAAATAATATGCGCGGGACGATACCTTTATTCTAAATTCGATACAAATATAATTCCTGGCATGGGTCCTTTAATAATTAAATGCGAATTTGGAAGATTTTTAGCGTACAGCCCTCACAACGTGGGGCTTGTCGGCTTCTCACACCTTGAATAATTGCAACCGAAACGTCAATTTCTGTACCTACGACTGACTCTATAAATGCAGTTTTGATTGGTTTCTAATAAATTACTTCGTTGCCTTCATAATCTTTATTAAGGGCAACCACTTATGTACGTTAGTGGTGGTATATAATTTAAAATCGTGATTAAGAAGGGGGTTGGTTTCCATTTAAAGTTAAAAAATATGTTCACACCCTCCTTTTAAAATATCAATTAGAGTGAATTTAATCTTTTGCAAAGGGGTGTAGCATCAAAATGAGGTTTTTTTTTTCGTATGAAAGTGTTTTATAATATATGAATCATATTAATTTGGATTCTATTCGTGCGAGGTCGAAAATTTTTTTATTAGTGGGCATTTAACTTTGAAAACTTTCAATCAAATCTTTAGCTAACAGCGAAATATCTATACTAATATAAGATATTAGACCTATTTTGAACTTAAAATATTAATTACATAATTAATCTATCTAATCATCTTTTGAAATGTTAAATGTAAGCTTCAATTCGTTGCTTACGAATCGTTTTCGATTTCTAAATTACAGTTATTGAAATAGTTGCACTTCAATCCTTCTTGATAATTAATAGCTGTCCAGATCGTGCAATTTTGGGTTCAAAGGTTGGGCGGAGTCTGCACTTCTGATATGGGTTAAGTTCGACATACGCTTTTCTTGACGATTTGAAATAAAAGTCGATTTCTTCACTCTTTAATTAAACTTTTACGTAAGTACTTACGAGCTTTAGAATAATTATTGGGGATTTACAGGCTATTCTTCTAGAGTTGCTTTATTTAGGTGTTTTTATTGTATACACATTGTATACATATACACATATAGTCTCGTCGAAATTAAGACATTAAAAATAGCAGAATCGGTATGCTCGTGTTCTGCACATTTTGCTTAAAATTTGGATAAAAAGAAGAAGTAGGTAAAAGTAAAAGTTTTTTTTTAATTGATACTCTATTATTTTATGGTGTTTATGATATTTTCCTCTGATTATTATAAAAATGGGCGTTTTAAAATACAGGGTGTAAACAGTATAGCTGCAGGAATTTTAACAAGTCAAAAATCTTCGACGCCGACGCGTTCGTGTTCTTTTATAGTCGGACACAAAAAATTCGAGTGTTTTAGCGTCAGTTTCAATTATGATAATTTTCTAATCATCAGGTGATCGAAAGTTAAATCCGATAGTACACTTTTATTTTATCCAATAATACTATATCAATTTTAAATAAATTCGTTTTACGCAGGCAAAGAAAAAAAGTAGGTCAGAAGAAAAACATTTTTTTTTTTAAAAAGGCGACTATAACTTCGTGTTTGATACCTTCTTGCAGTTCTAAAAAACTTTTTCAAATAACAGTTTTGTGTATTTCAAAAATAAGGGTACTTTACTATTGAGCCAATTTCGTATTTTTGAACGTCCTTCATTTAGGAAAGCTTATATTCAAATTTTAACATGTGTATTTTGAATTTGATATTATACAGAGATTTTTACGCAGAATAAATGTTTTTGAAAAATTTCAAATAAAAACGTTATCCATTTGTGTACAACTTTATGCCGGTCACTGTATATGTTATCTAGAACTTTTGATTCCATTTTATGTGAACTACCATCTGTTAAAATTATTGCAGTAATACTGTTTACACCCCGTACATAGATAAATTTAAAAACACAATTAAGTATGTGCATATTATTGATAGATATTTTACCATTACTAAAGTGTTCAATAATTATTTATTAGTTAAATTAAATTTTATACGATAAAAATTATTTATTTATTTAATAGTAGACATAATAACTTATTTTATTTATTATTAATTAATATAGTTATTTGTTTTTTATATTATAGGAATAAGGTTATAAGGTTGGTAACAGTTAGGGATTTATTTAGAAAAATTTTAAGTTGGTAGATAAACAATAATGGATGTCAGTAGAAGACAGTTTTTAAGTACTTGTTGTTGTGTTGATTAAGAATAAGGTTATTGAAATATATTTAAAAGAGCCCCTATAATATGTTATGTTTAAATATGTACCTATTTTTCGTGAAACTGAAATTACAAAATTTTTAGATAGGTAATTATACCTAAATACCCTATCTATGTCAAATTAAAATAAAATGCAACGAATTGAATCTCCAAATATGACCGATTTATTTATCAGGGTTTGTTGGAATTAATATGTAATTATTTATTGGTAGGGATTTAAAATATCAATTTTATGCGAAGAAGCGGTCGTCGACTCTACATGTGTAGGTAGTCGACTGGAAAGGGCTTATCACACTCGGGTTTAGATAATGCGAATGCGTGTGCCGACACGAAATTGCTCAGTAACCCAGTGCTATTCAATTAATTCGCATCTAATTATTATTCAAAATCGGATTCGTTAAAGTGTTCGTTTTATAAAATGTGATTTTGGTAAGAGCCGTTTTCGTTTTTGATATGCCGGTTTCTTGCATTTGTCGTCGATTTCTAAATTTTCGTATTACAAAATTTGCTCGAAAATAACCTGTAGCCTTAAAATAAAGTTTTATCAGAAACCGAAGGACGTTCGAATTATTTAATGTTACTAAGGATAAGTTGCCGAATTGACTACGTTTTTCGTCTATTTAATGAGAAATTAAATTGCAAGAAAGGAAAAGGTCATAAATTGTAAAATTAATAATAGGGGGGACGTGGTATCATTTGCTTATTACATAATTCTTATTTCAAATCATTTATATTTCATTATGATCGTGTATTTCTCATTGTCATTTATTGACGTCATTGTCAGCTCATTAAGTTAAATTTTTACAAGAAAAATGCAACATTTTCTTTAAAACAGATTTCTAAAATAGCCAAAATTTTATAAAAATTGTTACTTCATAAATGTGTATGTAGAAAATTAATGTAAATTCACACCTGGTTTATTACTATTATCAAGCAACACATGTACCACGAACTGTGAACTCTTTTTCAGCGACGATTTCTCAGTTTTTAAGTGCGCGAGTGAAATTGTCGGGTCCTTTTTCGAAAAAAGTGCAAATCGCGACGACTTATGTACAATTTTTGGAAACTATATAACAGGTGTGGGACTAAAATGGTTGAAAATGCTCGGTGTTTTATGAAGTTCGACGTTTAAAATCGGTAAGTCCCGTTATTTGTACTATCGTTATTTGGTGGTTTCATAATAGGACTATATTACGTCATCATTATTCTAATATATCGCGACGTTGTCAGTTTTGTATAGCGCTTTCATTGGTCGCATTCAGGGAATGGTAGCGCTGTAGCGCTTTATCGAAGCGATGCTCTGAATGGTGTCCGCTTTACTAGCAGTGCCGCAGCGCTTTAGTAAAGCATTAAAGCATATAAATATTCCGCTTTAACGCTTTATAACTAAATAAAGCAATGATGCATCCATGCGTTCTAACCTAACAAATTATGTTGCTTGTGTATGTTTTGGTTTATGCAAAAAATAAAGATGGCTTATAACGTTACAATTCGGAGACGAAGTCATTTCCTTGCAGTAACGTAAGAAGAAAGGTTGAAGATATTACAAGGTAAGTTTTACATAAAAATTTGAGTGTTTTACAAACAAAATTGCCAACCTAAGAATTAAAAGCTGAAAAATAACTAGTACCAAAAATGTTTATTCAGGCAAGATAAAGTGTTACAGCGCTACCATTCCCTGAATGCGACCATTATACAGCTCATCCAAACTTTTATGATGTTCACGTCATCGATACAAGGTTACTAGACGATGATGTTTCACACGGTGCTGTCACCTCGTACCTCGTATTTTGACAGTTCTAATAAATTATAGTCTTTCTTTATACAAGTAAATCATCTATAGAATATGTCCAAACTTTAAACCGAATTACAAATAAACAATCTAACAACTTTTTTTTTGATGACGTGACATCATACAAATTTGGATAAGCTATAGGTGACCTCATATGAAATACGTAAGTACGTTAGAACGTTAAAACATTGTACGTTTTTATTGATTATAAAAAAAAACAGAATGTTTGAAATTGTTTTATTTTGAACAAATATTCAACTTCAATATTCAATAAATATTCAATATTCAAATATTCAAATATTATTTTTTATTCAACTATTAATAAATGAAATACAGTAAAATTTGAGGTTAATCAACTTTCGAGTGAAAATCAATTAGGGCGTCGTTGGTTGAATTTTTAAAAATTAAAAATTCTTATTTATACCTACGTCTAATTTGTATATTTAAAATAACACATTTAGTTTAATTCTGGAAACAAATCTTCCAATTAATATTTTGAAATACTATAGAGCTGTGTTTTTTTTTTTAATTTGTAAAAGTTCAAAAAGTTATTAAGCCGACCTATATATCTTCGATTTCGGTAAACATTGGTGTATTGATAGATGGGTTTATTACTCGTTGTAACACTAATTTGACACAATTTGCATTATCGTCCCCAGCAACGCCATTCAAATACGATCTCGTAATACGCGAGAGATACGTTCCGCGAAATCGTCACGTATACCGAATTCGCGTAAAACGAGACGTATTTAATAAGCTCCAGTTAATGTTCGGTTTTTTACGTACTCGCTATTTTGGTTTTCCTCCCGTTTACGTCATTTTTCGTTGATCCCGTCTTAAAACATCTTTTTTACATTTCCCGCCATTTACACTTATTTTCATCAGCTTCCTGGAAAGTGTAAAAAAGGGATTTTACTGTAATAGGTTAAAGTGGAGCTCTCGGTGAACGTCAGACAGTCATTTGAAATGTCGGATACCATTTCACATTGAAAAGGAAAAAACATAAAATTCGAGTCATAACGTGCGAACGCATCGGAATGTATGCGTATTGTATATAAATTGGCGTTTAAATAGATATCGCGTATATCCGAAAACGCGGATAACGGAAATCGCGTAAAACGGGATATCTACCTGTATATATTCAAAAACATATTTTACGCCAAAATCGATATCACAGGGTAGATTTTAATGGGGTTCGCGAATTTCGAAACCTAATTTCAATATTTTCAACGACAATGTTTAATGATTTTTGATAGATCAAAAGACATGACCATACGGGGTCATTAAACTTTGAATTTAAAAAAAGCAGTGAAATAATCCACGAATTAGAACAGAACACGTTTAACGCGAATAAGTTTATAGATACACAGTGGACACTAATAATCTCGAAAGGGCTGTTTTAGGACGTAAGTAATATCATTATGCTCTGTTGTTTTGTTTTTTTTTTAATTTTGTGACTGAGAAATTAATTTTTTTCTTCTTATAATATAAAAAAGTCGCACTTTTAAATGTAGGTCATTCAATAAATTACCATCAGGCTCTACTAAGTGGTCATATATTTTTCACATTAGAATTATTTATAGAAGTTTATATAGAACAGGTACATCTACGAAACGTTTGGGTTGTTTTTATTTGTAATAGATTGCTAATGTACAATGAGGACATCCTGGATATTGTTGAATTTTAGTCTCCCAGGAATAATTTCATTTTGATGTTTTTAGTTTGATAAGATGTTACGCGGGGTTTCAAAGTTCTTTATTTCGCTCAATTTATTATTGTCCTTTTTGTAAACGACTTTGTACGGGTTATTTGAAGTGATTAAATAATGTTTTCAAATAATAGGCGAGTGCCCTTGTTTTCCGCTATCGCGGAACTAAACATTTTATTACCTACACGTAATTATAGTTTCTTTGTTATGTGTTATTGTTATTGTATTATGTATTGTTAATTGTTATTTACGTTTTTATTTGCGTTGAAAATTTTGTTTAAACGAATTAAACTTAATATTTTCTCATTGTCGGTATTAATTAAAATGAAGGACACGACTTAAAAAAAACAAGATGAACTTTGAACGCAAAGTGCGAGAGAGTGACGAAAAATGACTAAAACTGACAATGTTGCTTTTCGTAAATTTTTTCGAGGTGATTTTTATAACGTCAGTACTTTGACACTTTAAAAGCGACCTCCATTTACAGTTAGTAATAAAAGTATTTATGCGTAAAGATATTGCATGACAGGTTAGAAGGCTTTTGATTGACTGGGTAGCGTGTGCAATAATTGCACACGGGTCGCGACGTTTTCGACTGGCTAACGGATTTATTTACGCGCGGTCGTCCTATTCGTTAGTAATGGCGTAGTCTGCGTTGATTATTTCGTGCTTATAAGGTCTGTGCAATAGATTTTAACTTATAACTAGAGGCGCTTGCGTCAGGGACTAATGAAATCTATTATGTATGGTTTAGAATTTGACTATTTACTGTAACTTTTTTAAAATTGAAAAATAAAATTGTGTTTTTGTTTTACATGTATTAAAACTGCAATTAACGTATTTTTTGTAAAGTAAACAAGAAATTATTCCGAAAATATTTAATAAAATGGTCTATTATGTATGGTTTAGAACTTTACTATTTGCTGGAACTTTTTTAAAATTGAAAAATAAAGTTGTGTTTTCGTTTTACATCTGTTAAAACTGCAATTAATGTATTTTTCGTAAAGTAAATAAGAAATTATTCTGAAAATATTTAATAAAATGGTAGCAAATATACATTACAGTTACCATTAGTTCCTGAAGCGGGCGACATCTGTTATTTCGTGAAAGTTGTCAGGTCAGCTGTTTTATGCGATTGCACAGACCTTATAAGTACGAAACAATCAACGCAGACGACGGTAATGGTCAACTTTCGGTAACATTTATTGGTGTGAAATTATGCAGTTTTCATAGCGGTCGAGGGAAAAGTTAATTTCCTTTATAACTTTATGGAGCTCATGTTAGAATTTGTCAGTCCAATTATTGTATTTGTAAATAGTAAATTTACATATTTTAAGTTTTTTTTTTTTTACAAATATTTCATGTTAACTATTGATATTTTGCTATTTAAATCGAGCAAGTTTAACAGATTAACATGGAATATTGTTAATAAACTAATTCCATGTGATTCAATAGCAGCGTACGTTTTAAAAAATTCTAAAAGATAATTTTAGTATTACTTCGCATTTATTATATTAATATGTATTTTTTATAATACTATTAAGAATAGTTGGAACAAGTATCACCTATACATATAGTGTGTATTATATTTGTCTAATTTTTATGAGTTATTAAGTACATTTATTTTTATTTTTTTTTGGTATTTTATGGGCAAAAAAATGTTAAAGTACTAATTTGCGGGGAGCAGTAAACTAGCAAATATCTTAAAATAAACAACTATATTAAAAACTGATGGGGTACTCATATACAAAGGTAGGTAGACGGCTAACGATGCTGGGCGTTAGGGAACTAATTAAAGCTAGACTTTATCATTACCACACTAAATTATAGGTAAAGCGAGACCACAGACGAGGATGATTGCTACTATGACTTCAAAATTCCCATTTTCTACCAAATTGTAGAATAATAAAATGAAATATCTTTATGAGAAAGTACGATTTTGTTAGTTTTGCTTTTCGATCGCTGCGACTCGTAAAAGCACGAAATAATTGTAGGGTACATTACTTCGGCGACTCCAACTTTCGTATATAATTAACAATTTCTGTCAGTGCGGCTTAATGTTAATGATAGAAACACAAGTCATATTAGCTGGTGGTCAGTCGCCAACTAACCTGAATGAAATGGACAAAACGGATATTCAGAAGTGCTTCGTGTCCACCTCAAAGGGAACCGCACGGCTCGTGTTGACAGGACTAATCATATGTACTTAGTGCTAGTTATCCGCTTATTAGTAGTAACCATAACCACCGTGTCGGTTCCTGCGTTTTCGGAAAATTTAAAACGACACAGACCGGAATTCAAGATTTTAACAACAAAAGCGGTTAACCTAAATTATTTTCTTAGAATACTTATCGTAATCGTTCAGAATTTTATATATTTTTTTGGCAGATAAAAATTTAGAAATTACAAAAAAGAAACTCTCCAAATAAAATATTACAAAGAAGTTGGTAGGTACATTAAATAAAAAATTTAATAAACCCTAATTTTTTAAATTATATTTACCGGAGTATTATTATTTACCTATTTTTTTTTTCAATTTTCTAATTTAAAAAGGCGACCACGAACGCGATTAAAATAGTACTTGCGGTTTATGGTAAACATGGATAATTCGCGTGATCCCATAAAGGGTCATTGTTGGAACGTTATTAATTTAAAAAAAAAATCGGTATCGAGCTAAAAGCAGCTTCTGTGTGAAGGCCGGATATCGTAAAATTGGAAACGTAGGCTTTTATAACTAAAGTTCATCAATCATTTTTCTACCTACAACGTCTGATACTTATATATATTTTTTATATTAACGAGCTTTTTAAGCTTTACATTTACGAGATTGTCAGTATTTTCAATCAATTAGATACTGATGCCAAGTTATTGCAAAATAAACTTAAAAAATAGGTAGCCGCGATATTAATCTCCGTTATTTTATAGATTTTCTACAATTAAAAAAAAAATAAATAAAAATTTCTTTTGTGCCGTAGGATAGTAGACGGACAAGATTAAAAATGAGTTGAAATTTATAATCACTCCTTTTTATGGATCAAGAGTTATTGATTTCTTAGATATGGTGTTTTTCTTTACAAGTATGATAAATAACGTTGCTCCACTTTTATATACTAACTAGTTTTTTGACATGACCTACAATATCCATACTATCCCTTCCATTGACCGGAAAGGTTAAGGTGGATATTTTACAGATTTATCTGAATTTAGTTAGGGGTAAGCATGACAGCTTAAAAAGATCGTGCCTCGTTATGAAACTAGTATGAGTCGGAACGAAAATAAAAGGTTTACGTTTATTGAGGGTCGGTCCGGAAAAGGGATGTAATAACAACCCTTTATAAGCCATATGTGGCCCACAAAAAGAAAAGTCATCGTAGAATTACTTTAACGAATCAAAAGTTCTTTAATTGTGTCGCCGTCTTTTTATCAATTTTTTGGAAAACTTGCGGGCATTGTACTATTTCTAATCGACGTCCCCGCTTTAAACTTCGTATTAAAATTTTAATTGAAACCGAACGTAAGGACAATAGTAATTGACCAATAAGTGTTTAACGAATAGTGACCTAGATCAAGGGGGTGGCGAGGGTGGCGCACGCCTGCCAACTGTGGGACCCGCGACTGCTTCGGTAGCGCGTGCCCCAGCAGGTGGTCGACATATGTATCTACGGCATAGACATCCCCCACACTTGTAAGATTTCCGTCTTTAATTTTAAATTGACTTTTTGCAAAATTACAAGTTGCAAAATTTTAGTGGTAGCGAAATATGATATAATTAAAATTAAATTTTCGAGCCAATATACTCCTGGAATTTTAGACATCACAGATTTATGCTAAAATCTGTCGTTTTCGGTTAATTAGTTCTTTAATATAGTTAAGGGCTGTTAGGTATATTTATTTACAATGTTATTATACAGGGTGTCCCGGTGAAGGTGGATAACCTAATAGGGTCTCATTCTTCGGGTTAAAAATAAGCCGATTTATCGAAATTTATCCCCGAGGAGATATTTACCCCTACGGTTGATTTTTTAAATTCGTTTTTTCGAAATAACTCGTGAACGGTTTGATGGAATTTGATGATTTTTGGGTCAGTTACATTCTGGCCGAAGGCAGTTATGTCGGTCTTACACTTGTTCGAACTGCACGTTTGGGATGGCCAGGATGAACCACCCTTACTAACTTAAACGCCCTAATTGTGAGGGTGTAGTTTTTTAATTTTTTGACTACATTTTTGAATTCGCAGGTCTTTTAGCATAAAACAATTTCTCTTCCTAGATTTTGTTTTAACGGACATTTTCCGAGAAAAACGCATTTGAATGTCGTCAGGTCACGATTTGATTGCGCGTTATCTCAGTTGTGATGGAAATTGTTTTAAAAGGACTGGCAATTCATTTTGGAGAAATTGAAGGTAAAGGTCTCAGGTAGTCTTGGAGGCAATTACAAATGACACAACGCATGATTCTCATGCGCGATGACCCACCACCGCAATGCATTATTCGGACAAGTTTTAGACCAAAATAATTGCCTTCAACCAGAATGTGACCGATCCAAAAACCATCAAATTCCATCAAACCGTTGACGAGTTATTTCGAAAAAAACGAATTAAAAAAATTAGCTTTATGGGCGAATATCTCCTCGGGGGTAAATTGTGACAAATCGGTTTATTTTTATCTGGGAAATAAGACCTTAAGATGTTGCCCACCTTCACGGGGACATTCTGTATAAGTATTTTTAGTTATTTAGTTATTTTTATCTTCAACTTTGCTGAAATATATCTATCTACAAATAGATTTATCATATTTAAGTTTTTAATTACGAGGACATTTATAGTTTTTCATCTGTAGTATTAAATTAATGGAATTGATAAAATAAAAAGTAACTGCCAGTGTTTTGTGACATAATCCTATATAACTTGCAATTATTTACGTCACAGATTTAATATATTACAATTAATAAATTATTGTTTAATAAATAAGTAGTTTCAAATAATTTAATTTCAATAATTTCACAGTAAGTACGCGTAATAAAAGAATTTATTATTAATAAATAATGGTTGTCGATATCGAGTACGTTTACATAATATGCCGTATGACTCCATTTATTAAAATAATTAATTTGCAGAAAAGAGTTTCGAATATTCAGTACGATACAATATCAAACGTTTATCTCCTTCGATTAACGCAATTACTAGTGAATAAACGACGCCGCGCCGACGCGTCGCACAATGGTAGGAAAGCAATTTTAGAAAAAATTCTAAAAAGATACACCTAGACATGGTTTATATCGTTTAGTTTTGGCAGAACGACTTAACCCACAAAAAGTAAATTTTACAGGAGCGCACATTTTGTGTTGTAGCGTAGCTGTAAGCAGATACATTTTATGGAAATATAAACGATTTTTCTGGTGAAAAAAATTGGAATATTGCTATCAGATATTAACAGATGATGTCTTTGCTTTAAACGCGTAAAAATAGTCAGAATAATTCATTTTCGCAAAGAAAATGAGGGTTAAGTCGTTCTGCCAAAATGTCGTCGTTATGTTATATTAAGTGTCAGTAAAAACCAGAGAAAGTAAATCCCAAATCAGTAAATGCGAAAAACCTTTTCTGTATTTAATTTGTGCAAATTGTTTTTCAACACGTTAGAGTTTGTTGGTTACAATCGTTAAGAATCTTTCTTTAAAGTAAAATTTTTCAATTAGCAATAGCAATTTTTAATTGAAATTTTTTATTCTTTCGATACAATTTTTTTCTATTCCAAACGTTGAACAAATCATTTCTCCAAAAATGTGGCCCTTGCTGTTAAAAACGAAATACCTATTTAATTGTAAGTCACATGGTTGGACATGATGATTTTATTATATGTTGCAGCTGTGTTTACATGCTACTTGACAGAATTAAAATCATTTTGAGCCAGTTGGTTTCAAAAAAGTTGTGACTGATTTAATGCTGCTAAAAACGTGATTTATAACAAAGCTATATGTATTTAATATTTTTAGAATACATATAAGTACAAATACACAACGGTAAATATACATTCGGTCAGAATACATTATATTCTCGCGGATTTGAGCAAAAAAACGTCCATAATAGCACAAAAATGACTTCTTGCAAATAACCAACTCGAGCAATAACTATGTAAAATTAACTGCATTTTTGTAAAATATTTTTATTGTAGTAACGAGTTTAAACCTCAACAAGAAGCCGATAAGCAAATAATTATCAGCTTTAAAAATTTTGTTTTTGTCAATAAATTATATTGTTGTCCGGCTACTGTGCGACGCCGACGCCGACGCGGCGGATCATTTACCTCGTTCCTCTGACTTGGCACCTGATAATTTTTGGACGTTTTCCAAAATAAAGTCACACTTGAAATGAACCGATTTTTCACGCGTATAAAACATTTAATATTAAGTAGGTACCGTCCCATTCAAATTAAGTGGGATAAAGTCGGTACAGGTGCTGCATGTTTTAAAATGTATATTTATAGAGAGTATAAACAATAAGTTAGAGGCCAAATTGAACAACCTAGAAGTAATTTCGTAATTATTGTTTATCGTCCCAAAATATTCATTTGTATAAAAATACGAACAGGTAAGGTAGGTATGTAAAAAAGTCGACGCTATAAAAACAATTTTACGTACAGGGTGGACAGATGGTTATAAACATTAAAATTTATATACCTACTTACTAAGTATTTAATTTAATTTTTGCAAAATTGCTTTTTTCTTTTCTTTTCACTTTTGCTTTTAAGTACATTTTTTGCATCCAAATCGAACCTATCGATTTCAGATTGGTTATCTCTAAATCTAAAACGCAAGTTTTCATTTTAAGTATGATTAACGTTGCTCTTTTCAATTTTTCTTAAACAGGAAGACTTTATAATTACGTGCTGAACATTGACGTTCTGAAATATTTTTTGATTTGGTGGTTTTCGTTGTTACCTAGTGGTCTACTTATTCTACTACTATTAGTTATTCTGATACATAGTCTCGTTTTTATTTTGATAATCCATAATGTAAACACGTAATTGCTTACCTGCGGCATTTGTCCTGAAACTACAGTGCGCCGGTGTCAGTCGCAATATGTGAGACATATGTCGTAGCATTATTACGGTCGGGAAAAATTACGAAATAAAGTAGCGTATCCCTCCAAATAAAAACTTAACAACTTTAAGTTCCTTCTAATTTTCGACTTTTGAAATTCAAAACTTCTTTGTTATGTAAGGTGCACTTTGCTGGCCTTTTGCCGATAATAAATAACAATAACTGGTGACATTTACAAATTAACCCGGAAAGATAAAGCGCGACTGTAGTGACAACTATTTATATCTAAGTACAGTCTATCGCGATTTAAATGATATTAGTATCGCTTTCTAGTAAAACGATTAGCTACGTTAAAAGGCTGTAAAGATGGTGTATTCTATTTCTTACTAACAAGGAAGGTTACCCAAAGGGTACACACCGATTTTGATGAAAATTTCATCAATAGATGATGTTTGGTGAAAAAATTAGCTGCCATAAAGACTTCGTTTACGTTTTATTCAATAAAGTTGGTAAAATGGTGATTTTCAAATTCATAGGGCTGTTACCAGAACGGTTTTAGATATAGATTTGAAATTCGTAATATTTGAATTTGAGGTTATTTTGCACATTTTCGAATTAAAAAAAAAATTAGCACGGCTGCCATCTTGAATTTTTTTTAAATGGAATCATGAGGTATGTTATATATCATTAGAAAGCTTTTTTCCTCTGTTTCGCCATCTAAAAATTGTATGGGGTTACATTAGGAAAAATTGAGATAAAATAGAAAAACGTTTTTCGTATAACTATTGTGGGTATCAGTTTTGCTAAGGCGATCGGCACAAGAAAAAGAAAAACAGTCATTATTTGTTGTTTTCCGATTATACGCGACACACACAATGGTGATTTTAGCACCGGTACCGATGGGGATGGTCGAAGCAAATCTTCTATTTTACATATAAGTGGATCTCCGTGGCGTTGACTTTTTTATTAATCCAAGGGGTTCTCTGTGTAGATAAGGGGCTGCCTTATCTTATTCAAAACTTACAGGGGCTGAAAGTAGGGCCCAAATTTAACATTAAAATATTATAAAAAGTCAGAGTACTATATTATGTATACGACGAACAAGACAAAATAGAATTGAAAATTAATAAACTACAACGGAGTTAATAAAAAAAAGGTTGGTAATTTACTAACTAAACAATTATCTATGATATAAACAGCGAATTTGGACTACTTATTTGTAAATTGAAGATTTATATTAAAGTACTTTCCAAATTCGATAAGTGCCTTTCGGAGTTATTATCGACGTGACGATAGCAGAAGACACTGGGGGAAAACCTCCATAGTTTCTCTTAAGATGCTGGTTTTCTACGATCAACGGGGCATTATACGAATCGAGCACAGTGTGAAAACGCACCCCAAAAATAATCGGGTGTTAATCCACGTTGGTCGCATTCACTATTCTCGTAGTACTCGCCTAAGATAGTTGATCGTTTCCATGTCGACAATTTTAAACGTTATCCATTTAAAAATGTCGAAACTCTTTCAAGCATTGCATTACAAAGATCTCATCCTCGCGCCCATCGCCTCGGGCGCGCGCAAAACATTTTTGACCGAGTGTACACGCGCTAAACGGCGCACTCTTCATTACTTTCTTTCGTAGTTTTTTTACTACCACCGATGAACGTGCTCGCTCGTCGTTCCGCAACACACTGCTCGGTCCTGTTCGCATTATTTCGTAATTTAAAACTAATTGTAAGAGCAACAACTGTTGTATAATTTAAAGATGTAAAAAAATAATACTATATATATATATACTATTCAATCGTAAGCATTTTGTAAAGGCATTCGAGTGACATTTAAATTGCGATAGACTGTACATCGTTTCACGTTGAAAAATGAAAATATCCTTTTGGCTGAACTAAAATAGTGTGTGTTAATTATGCTGCCCGGAGCTCTATACAACAATAATGAACCGTTAATTGAGACTAATCGGGGTTTATAAATTAGGCAATTTGAATTTTACGAAAAGGCCGAAAACTTAAGTTAGATCTCATTTTTTATGCAGGAATTATAGGTATCGAATTATATAACTACGATATGCAAAACAGGCTTTTAATATCAGGGGTGGCCTATCAGATTTGAACCGAGGTGCGATTTTTATAATAGCTCGATGACAGGGTTTCATCGGCTTCGTTTAATAATCATAAGTTCTCTTTCTAAAACGCGAGCTTTAGTAGAGCTTTTCGGCATTTTTTGTCCAAGCCGTTTTATTGGTAAAGCACACATTCGAAAACTGCATAATTCGATCTGTGCACGCGATCGCCATCGGTGACAGGTTAAATGCCTGAAATTAGGAAACGATTTTGTGTCATGTTAGGTAATTGCCCTCCCACGCAATTCGGTAATTGCAGAATAAAAATTACAATGTATGAAAACGAACGTATCCATTTTTTCGAGTGTGTATACACAATATAAAACTCATTAGTTTTACAGCGTAATCAATCTTATGGTTGCAGTACGCCCTTTTACAACGACACGTGTCTTCCACGTGCTGAATAATAAACACTTTTGACGATGTTTGTTTGATAGCTATTACAACCACAATGTAATCTCTTGCGAAAATTGTATATTTTAAAAGACGTTTTTTAAATTTCCATTGGTAGGCAAATATAAATATATATATATATATATATATATATATATATATATTTTTATGTAGATATAGCTAAGTAGGCACTCAAAAATAAGAAAAATTTTCCACATAAATATCTAAGAATTATTTCTTCTAAATATTTAATACATTTAATTAAAAATACATGCATAAAGATGAGAAAAATACATGTTATGTAACAGATTTAATCTGTTGGCAAATAAACATCCCCTAAATTATAATTATTTTTTTTTGTTTTCTCGTACTGAACGTAATAATTAATTTGATACGAAAATCTGATCGAAATACGTATTGGAGCTCCAAGCAAGAACTGGATATGTTAATAGAGATGTATCCGTAACAAAATATGAGATAATATTTACTATCTTATATCGAATATGAAGTTGATGTTCGATAAGTCCAAGTTAAAATTTATAAGCCTAACCGCAGAAGCGAATAAAAAATTTTACCTATCCATAAATTACATTTTATATAAACCGTAGTAACTAACGTAGGTGAGATTATCGGATCGAGAATATACAAAAGAAACATTTTATGAAAATAACTGTTTATATCGATAGACGTCAATAAACTGTAGGAAGACAAAATAGGAAAAGAACGGCAAAAGTCGCGAAGGTGATCATTAGGGCTATTGAAGAAGCCAAAGCGAAGTTTTGTACGCATCTCCCCATCATTATAGTCCGACCGCCATCCTTCATTGTGTTCGATACATTATTGTGTCTGCCACTCCACTTTTCCATCAGATATTGTATGACTGCCGCATAATTATTATAATTTAACGGGTAAATGTTTAGTTGTGAGAATTATACATAACCGCCGTCACATAACCCATCCTTCGTTGTCCTAAAAATGAATACACTTAATATTTACATTCGGTAGTTCAATGGAAAATAGAAAAAAAAATCATACCCTAAATGCCTCAATTAAGTTCTTTTAACTAATCGTAAGTATTTATTAAAATAATAAGTTCCGACTTTTCGGAGGTTCGGTTGGGATAAACGTGCGGAATTCGGTAACGTGGTGTAAGTATCGAATAAAATAAATATGGGAACGGTTGTTTGTTAGAAATTTTTAAAATGAAAGAAGGTTAAATTCGTGTTTGCTTACGATATGCGCAAACATTACGCTAATTGGATCAATTGAACTAACCCTCATAGAGTAAACGCGCTATTAATCGGACTCGCACAATGCTTTCGGTCTTTTGTACTTGTGTAAACATTCAATTTTTAAAGGAACAATAGGTTTAAAACGACGCCAATTGTTTTAACCATCGTGTTCGCTATGAACTTAATGTACATTTTAAAAATAAGACATATACAAGGTGTTCCTAAAATAGGTGGTCAAAACTTGAGGACACGTAGAGCAAGTCAGACCACGACGAAAACCGATAGCGATATGAAAATCGTCGAATCGAGATTTACTTAAGTTTTCATAAAGCACTAATATTACATTTATAAAGTTAAATAAACGTTGTGACGCTTTTGATTGTGTTCCATTTAATTGAATATGCAAAAATTTTAATTCGTAGTCGCCAATTCAACGTTATACAGCTAAATAGCAAATAGCCAAATAGCCAAATTTTACCTTCAATTCTTTACGACCCATAATAACCAAAAAATTAACTATATCTACTTTATCAATACACAATTAATGCATCTATTTATTCATAAATAACAATTAATTGATCGTAGAAAAAAATATTATGCTCCAAGCGTTTAATTATTTTTCAGTAAATGTCCGAGGTGTCCCCTATTTGACACGATGCATTTTTGGAACCGGATCAAAAAAAAATTTTTGACCGCAAAAAATGAAGGACGAATGAAATTAAACGAAAGTTTTTTCTGATAATAAACTTTTATAATTTGCGGAAATATATCTTTTTTGGGCATAATAGACCGCTATTTCAAAAATGTTAATCATTTAAAGAAAATCTCGGGTTGGAAAAAAATTGTTGCAGAAACAATAAGAACGCGCAGAGCGTCGTGAACGCCCTGTATAATTTAAGCAAGAAATAGTTATCTGGTCTTATTTGGCCATATTCAAAGTGCTCGTATAGATAACAAATTTCAATGAAATAACTTATTGTTAGATTAAACTTAAGATTAGACTTAGTTGGCCATTGACTTCATATTTTCATATACATTTTTAATTCTAAACAACTTTTTTTAAGTAACATTCTCCGATATATTCAAAAATAATGGTACTTTCCTCTTGAACCAAAATTATACTTTTTGATCTCACTCCTATATTATGAGATATTTTTAATTTTTTATTGATGCATTTTTAGTTTTTGGAGAAGCACCAACTTTTATAAAGAATAACTTTTTTTCGACAAAACCATAATAAAAAAGTTTCCCATACGATGCGTACTTTATGAATCACACTGTATAAAAACAATTAGTTTTATGGCATTTCGTTTAAATTGTTGATAGGTAGACATCTAGTTGTACCTATACGTATTTTATCTTTTTATTTAAGAGTTGTCCTATAAATTTAAATCTAAAAATATTTGTGCACGGATTTAAATAAAACTGTTTTATTTTTGTAAATTTTATTTTACACATTTTATTAAGTTTTTAACTAATAATTTCATTTTTTAGCAGAAAATGTTTTATTTTTGTATTTAAATTAAATCAGACGAACTTTGGTTTATATCGGTAAACCAGATAAACATTTTAAGTAGGTATGTACCTAGATGAAAATTTCAAAATATGATTATTTTCTAATAAAAAATTATTTATTTATTCTAAATTTTATATTTATTTCTCACAATTCGGAGTTGATTTTTTTTACCTTTCGATAAAGTCTGGCAGATATAATTATCGTCATAGAGGCAGTTATTTTCGATCAAACGGAAAATATCTATCGGAAATACCTATTGAAATATACAGAGGTATTACTAGGCAAGGTGATCCTTAAATAATTTTCAGCTTTTTTATTAATTTATTATTAGTATTCCGTATTGCATGATTGTAAAATCCAATAATTTCGGCCGAATTGTAAATAAATAGGGGAGAATCGTGGAGTACCGAACATAGTTAGTTCTCATTTCATATGCCAAATATTCACTTTATGGCTATAGGCCGATAAGTGCAGAGCTCATACTTAACATAATCCGGCATCGTGCTTCTTAGTGCAGTGTTAGCAAAGTTAGGGAAAGTTAAACAAAGGTGTTGTTTTAATATGTGTAAAATGTTATCTTTCAGAACTGATGTTTTGATTGTAAGATAAATTAATGATTTTGTTTTATTATATGTAATAACTTTTGTATATTAGGTATTGTAACATTTATTTTACAGTTTTCTTTGTTTAATTAGCAGAATCCTTATTAATTCAATTATGCGGTTGTCGTACAGTGCCGACCATATTTTTTACTTTGTTAGCAAGTAAAATTAAGTCAAAGGGTTTAAAAATGTGCACAAAAGATAAGAAAAAAAAAAGGAAAATGGATCGAAAATGAAATGATTGCGGCTTTACAAGAATTTCTCTTACAAGAAGTGGTCGTCCCACTTACAAAAACGACTTAGAGGAAAAACAAGCTGGTCGATGAGATCTGACGACGGAACGAAGATAGAAGAACGCACACAAAAGAAAAAAGTTGGAAATGTAAAGAGGGCACTTTGAGCTGTCATTTTCATGTTGGAAAAATGGTGCTTTTGTCTCATTTTAACTACCGAAATTTGGCGCCATTATCTCCAATGGTCAAAAGTTAAAGAGGCGGAGGGGGGGCGGGGGCTGACTTTATGTCCTCACTATATACATATGACCTTTATTAAATGTTAGAAGTTGTTTGTATAGTAAATTATCTACACTTAAATATTTTCTAAAAAAGTAAATGTACAAAAAGAGCTTTAGCTTATAATTTTATCGTAATTCACAGAAACTCAAATACTTATTTTATTTATAGGATGCCGCTCGAAACCTATTTATTATTATTATTGTTAAATATTTTTAATATTAATTTTTTGTTTTTAAATAACATTTAAATATTTTACTAAATATAACTAAATAGTTAGGTATTTTTTGGTATTAAGTACATACTTACGTAGTAATACTACATTAAAAGTAATTTTCAATTGTTACAATTGCGGAATATTAGATAAACGCTGTTTAAAATTTAGAATTTAATTAATTCAAAATTAAGATTTTAAATCTCCGGCGTATTAAAAAATCCATCAAAACAAGGCAGCTGTAGCTACCACCTACTACATCTTTAAACTATTTCTTCTCATTACCCATTACTTTTAGTAAACACCCGATCAATTTATAAGTTTGTTTAGGTTACAAGACGTAAAACTCTTAAAACACGTTTTGTTTATTTTTGTATTGTAATTTATATACATTCAAATATTATAAACATATCTATATATTGTATAATACGTACCTACCTACGATCTTGAATATTAATTTGATATCTCCTCAAGTTAATAATTTTTTAACAACAGATTTACATAAAAAGCAGTTCCTCACGCACTTAATTCCAACAGCACAGGTATAAGAGTTTGCATAGATAACCGCGGCGCAATAAAAAATTAGGGTCAGGTATAATTGCCGAAAAATGAAGGTACAACTCTAATATCCATTATTTCGTAAAGGTATCAATGTATTCATTACGTAGGTAGGTGTATTCGAAAAAGTAGCGAAGAAAAAGCAGGTAGTTTTTACACAGTTTCTTGTCGTGAAATTACATAAAGTTTGCCGTTTTATTTACTTCATTTAGGCAACCCGATTGATAAAGTAAACAAGAAATTAGTTTAAGGTGCTATTTTATTTTTTTTATAGATTCGGACCCAATTAAAATCGAAAATTAGACTTAGGACTTTTAGCTAATAAAACCGGTGTTGTATATCATAAGGTGCTATCGGACGCTATTCAACAAGCGGTAACGGCGCCTCTCGTAGCGCCGATTGCAGATAATGGTTCAATAACTAATCCCTCGTATTATATCGCTTCAGACCTATACTTACATTTAGCTAATTGGGGTTAGCCCGAAAACCAATTATAATTTTTAAAGTAAACATTGTTATAGCATCCGCTCTACTAAAGAGGTACAAACCCCGTTTCGCCGATCATAAATTTCTGAAAATCACGTATCGATCCGCAGAAGTATCCACCAAAAAATTCTCGAATTCTGTTTAAATTGCTTAATTATTATTAAATTGTTACGTAAATTAAAATTTAAAAAAAAAACATTAAACGAGGACGTAACTAATAATAAAGTACGAGAACGGATAGATTTATCAAGGATAATTCTATAATTTTGTAAATCTATAGTAAATATGACCGGTTAAACTTTAGGGCCCATGATTGAGTTGGTCTAAATATCCTCGTCCGTGATGGCTTTATTGGAGCATCGGCTCGTAAACTGAAAATTTTAGATTAGATCACAAGTTTCGGAAGCGATTATTGGAAACTATTATGTGGTAAAGTACTTATTGAATGATGAGATAAAACAAACAAAAAAAAAGTGTACCATTTAAGGTCAACAAAACAGATACCTACCCCAAGTTTAATAATAGTTACCTAATCCGTAATAAGCAACTATAATAGTTGTAAAAAAAATACAAAGCGTTACTCCGAATATTTTCTGTTCCGGAGTCGGTACCGTCTTCCATTCTTCTAGATTTCAAAACTTACCTGAAATTTATGAAATTAGACGGGTATAACGAACGCAATCTTTAAAACAGTATATGGAGGTATTTTATGAAAGTTTTATTAACCCCAAGATACGGGTGGCCCGAACGATTAAAAATAATGCCGACCAAAATAACTCTAATTATTAAAGTTTTATGGATTTAGAGCTGTTTGCATTTCTAATTTTGATTGCTTTGAGGTAAAACAAACCAGACGGGACGACGATCACAGGTACAGCGTCCGCTGTCGTTTTACGCAGCCACTTAACAAATCGTTTTCTTTATGACGCGACGAATTGGGTTAAAACGAGTGTAATTCGAGATGATCATCGAGGTAGGTGGACCCCGAGTTCGTGTTACCTTTACCACTTCTATATAAATCAATGTTCGCTTCAAATGTGCAAAATACTTAACATTTTTTTTGTACAGAAGTATGGTTTTTATATAACAAAAAATTTTTTTTTTTAGAATTTCTTTTTGTAGTTAGGTACTTAGGGTTTTATATCTAAATTTTTGATTTAATTGTTTCTGATTTCTCGTTGTTTTTCTTTAACTTCATTTCACTTTTTTCTGACGAAATCGATATGATGCAGGTTTCTCGATGTCCCAATTATTTCTAATAGTTACCTACATTATTTATACAATTTTGATATTAACCTTTATATCTAATAAAAGTTCGATTGTATTTTTTTAGTAAAAGTCACATTTTATACTTTTTATGGGAACGTTATACAAGGTGGTCAAAATTTAAGAGGGCACGCGGAAGAAGTTAAATCATAACGAAAACCTCGGTGTAATTTTTTTCTAAAATGCCCTCTAAGGGAGATGTGCCCTTCGGATGTGGGTTTTAGAATGGTTTTTATTTAATATTTCCCGAAACTTTTAAGATGAAATGACGAAAATTGGTACATTTACTATTGTTTTTTTACGTTTATTCAAGTAGAATTATGAAATGCTCAAAATTTAATTCGGCGGAAGTTTGTCAAACCGCATAGGGAGTGGATAAATATTACCTTAATTTTTTCGTATGTCAATATTTTCAACTTTTGACAAGAAATTATAATTAAGAATAATTTTCTCATTTTATCTTAAACCATTCCAAAACCGACATTTGCGGGGACTCTATCTCTCTTAAGGGGGCATTTTAGAAAAAAATTATACCGATGTTTTCGTTATGGCTTAACTTGCTCAAGTTTGCTTAACCTTCAAGTTTTGACCGCCTATTTTAGGAACAGGCAAACTCGCGAAATTTTCCTTGACGAGTAAGTTTCCTTGCGAGGAAAGATTTACCTACGCAATAATGTTTTGGATTAATTAGGTAATTAATTTTTTAGGGCCTGCGGCCAGTTGCACCAAACTAAATGAACTAATCCAAGATTAAATCGATTAATAATGATTTTCTATTGGTGAAAACTTTTTGTTACCATCACCGCAACGACTTAATCCTAGATTAAATAATTTATGTATTTGGCGAAGCTCGTCACTTTATTTGTAGGAATGTTAATTTATACATCTACTTATATTCAAAAATTAAAATTTGCATACTTAATTGTGTAGAATAAATAAAAATTCTAAATTCATCAACACTTTAATAAATAAGGTATAGGCAAACAAATATTCTCTTATTTAATTTGTTACCACTTCGCTACTCCTGTATTATAATTTGTGCATTTATAAATGTTACCGATTGCAAGAATAAGAAACAGGTGATGGGATGCCATTACTTAGGGTGACTGGCAAGTTCATTCGCTTAATTTGTATATTACGTAAAGCAAAAGATCTGATAGATCGATATTTTCGGCAAAAACGTATTTCCGTTTTCAAATTTTTCACAACAAAGTAGTTCTGCAATTTCTCTATAGCTTTCGTAGAAATTTCTATAGGCAATCGGCGAATAAACGTATTTTGAAAATAATAAATTTTAACGGAATCGTTCATATAAAGGGATGATAATATGTATCTACATGTACCTATGTCCGGTGGTTGATTTTAGTTTTGTTCACCTGCCCACGTACCCCGGCTATAAATTCACGTGTAGATTGTATCTCCGGGATTCCGGTTGCCGTTGACAGCTTCTCGTATGCAAATTACATCATTCGTTCATTCATGATGGATATTTATCACGGAAATATATTTTTAAACTCAAATAATGTGTAAGTTAAGAATAGAAAAAGTAAAAGTTGACATTAATCTAACAATAAGTAAGAACCCATGAATTATGTAACGCTTTATTTCAATTATTTTCGTGAACAGACATTAAGTCAAAGTAGTATTTAACACCTTTAATATAAAACAATACAGTTTGATAAGTTTCTGTGACAGCGATGGGGTTAAAATAATACTTTAAAAATGGTTTTAACCTAGTGCAGATATGTATCGGTAGAAATGAAAGGATTTCGTAAAATTTCTAGATTTGCCGACAGCGATAAGGGTCTAATGCCTAATTTCGTTCATGACACGGGTAACTTTTAAATGGGTAGGTAAAATTGCCGTTGCTAATTTTGGTCTTCGGACGAATGTTCTGACGAGGTTGCCAATATATCTTTAAATTTAAAATTTAGCAATTAAGAACGTGCACTGCAAAATTATTAAGTTTCGATACATTTTTAAAATCGTTCATACAACAGATAGGTATTTTATTAAATTTGAAATTATTATTTAAAATTCTACACATGCAATACTTACGCCGTTTATTAATTAAACATTTATATCTGGTACTTATAAAATGATTTATAAATCGGAGTATAAAATTAAATCTTTAAACAGTAGAAATAGGTACTGCACTACAGAGATAATCATCTTTGATCGCAAATCTATTGATTTTTATACTTACAAAACACAGCTAAAAAATAATTTTCATTTTCGTTTATTTTTTATTAAGTATATCGCTCAGCAAATACTTCTGCGGGTATCTCCTAAAATAATATGGATTCGTAGAATTTCAATTAATCACATTTTGGATTTGCCTAGTTTTTTCTTAATTGTCGTTTTCTTTCCAAGTACTCATTATACGAAATAACAAACAATTTCACTCTAAGTTGCATATAAGCAGAAGGAATATTTATAGTTGGCGTTGTCAAAGTATCAGGACCTGACGGCGACGAGGGAATTACTTCAGAAATCGAGATAGGACTTGTTGCGACTGACGATGAGCTTTGTGTGTGCGGTAAAAAAGCTCGAGATAATTTACAGTTCAAATTTCCAAAAGTAGATGTTGATGTAAAAGCTGTCGATTTTGTTAATGCATTTGACTGGTTAAAAAAATTGTTAACGCAAGATCGTTTAGTTCGACGACCGTCCATATCCGTTGTATTATTATTATTATTATTGTGAGATGCGTTCGTATCTTCTAGAGATTTTTTAATGTTCGAGGTCATTTTAGCAAAATCGCATAGGATTCGTTTTCGATTGTGCAGCACAAATAATCTTAAAAATGTTATATTCTTTGGCGTCGGATTCTTCCACAGTTTAAAGGCAATTTCACAAATACTAGATCGTGTTAACTTTCCGTATTTTAATTTTTTATGTACATTTTTAAAATTTCCAAAAACTTTGTATATTTTCCATTTCAAACGCTTCAAGAAATAATTAAATCCCTGCAACAAAAACGTTAGTAATGATACAAATTGCAACGATTGCACACAAAAATTTCAAAATTATTAATAGATAACAAAATAATAAGGATAATCACTTACCGCCATTGTTATTGTTATTGATAATTTATTTCTACAATAATGTGTACCTACATAGAAATGGAACGACCTTTAATAAATAAAATTCTGACAATGCTAAACTGGAAATTGTCGTACTATTTGTATCGCACCTAACAACCGATTATTTTGATTATTTGAAAGTTCTTTTGTTAAGGCGTCTTAAACTTTATTTAGATGTAGGTATGAAACTATTACCTATAAATAGGTGCGTATATTTAAAAGAAAATTGTAGAAATTAAAAACATTATTTTTAAACATTTAACGAACGTCCTCTTAAATATAATCTTAATATAATGTTTATTTTATTTGTTAAGTTTAAAATAATTTTCTATTTCGATTAAATAAATTATTTTTTAAGACTTTCCTAAAATATTAAATTTTGCACTCGTTTACTATGGCGAAGAGTGGAAGAGTATTTTATCGCTAACAAGGAAGGTTAAGCAGGTGAAAATCTCAGAAAAATTAGAAACTTTGCAGAATTGTATTACTAGTTAACACTAATCAAGAGCCGTATTCCGTTCGTGCTCTTACGCAGTTTAAGAGGGCAAAATCCACCCTTGAATATTGGAACATTTTTCGATTTTACTTATTATCTGCGAAACAACAAGAGCTACCGCCACAAACTATATATTTTTGTAAATGCCTGTTTAAGACCTACATTATTATACAAAAATTAGGGGCGAAAATTTTAAGGGATGGTATTGTGAGTCCGATGCGGACTAGTGGACGCTTAGCTTAACAATGGTGTCGTTGCGACTGCCACTTGTCTGTAACAGACTGTAAGAAAAAATTAGAAACTTCTAAATTTTTCTTTGAATTACCTACCTTTTTCTCATCATCGTTTGTTTTCCTCTATCGTCAATTTCCAGCGTAGATTCTTCCGTTGACTGCGAACTTGTATTATTACATACCTATATCTACGTAAGGTAAAATTTCGTTCGTGAAATTGGACCGTTGAATGTTTGAGGGGAGCCCTAACCGAGTCCCTATCCAAAAGTCTAACCAAGCTCGATTTTCAGAGAATTTGTTTTAGAGCTTAAAGGTCTATGTATTTACACTTTATAAATACATTGAGAGTTAGTCGACAAAGAAAAATCCCACCTTTCCTTGTATTAATCCTTTTTGTTTGTAATCTTTTAGAGTACACAACACAACACTCGCGCACTCACACGCAAAAAGGCCTTATTAACCGAACGAACACTCGTCGCACACACGAACAATACGACGCCGTAATTTAAAATTCGAACTACTGGAACAAGCGCTACCGCTCTGTGCCACTAACGCGAAAGATCTGAAACGGCTTTGCCAGAATTCTATATATAAATGCATTCGAGTTTATACGTGGATACTAGGAAATCCCGCTTTTATTTTAAAAACTTTCAGTTGTTTGTCCGTACTCCGATAAGCTATGAAAGTAGCACATGTTTTATTAGTTGTTTTGTATTTTATCGGCCACATAAAAATGCGATTAAACTTTTATCTGGTTTATGGTTTGTAATAGGGAATGTTCAATGCTTAAGGGCACACGAATACTTTTTAAATTAAAAATAGAGTAAATTTATAATTTTGCGGTATAAAGGCAGTAGATAGTGATTATTCAAATAATTTTACTGCATAAAAAAATACATAATTTTAGAATACATTTTCTAAAAAGTACATATTTTAAAAATTTTCGGTTATTTTCTGCACATTTTTTTTATCAAACTCCACTACAACCCTTGTAATAGCCCAAGCTCCCATCGCACAAAGACCTACCTCACAACATTACTAACATTTTCTTAGTGTGTTTAAGAGATAATATGATGGGAAATATCCAGCCGGTGGCAGATAATTGAATTTTTCTTTTAATCATTTTTTGCTCAATTAATTATTACGGCCAGTAGTGGAGGAAAAAAGGTTGTTTTTAAATCGGTTCAAACCACTCATATTTGAATGATTTTTTCACTAAGAAAATTTCAGTAGTGTTGCGACGTAGGTTTTTGGACTATTGCTTTTTGGAAGAACGAGCAGTTCTTTCCTGAGAGAGCGCGAATCTGCGTTAACGTGGAAATGGGATATTTCGAACTTCTCCGATAAATAATCAACGCGCTTTGTGGCCCTAAATTAATTAAAAAATAAACAAAATATGAATTTATTTACTCCAAGTTGCCGACGCCGACGGCGACGGAGAAAAATGCGTCTATTTCAGAAACGGGTCCTCGCATATTAAGACTTTTTAACGTGTTTTTGTTTAACCTTTAAAACCTCGAACCTTTTTTTTCTATACCCTGTATTTTACTTGTAAATAGGTAGGTACTTACAGCCACCTACGTGAATAATCGTAAATAAAAAAATAATAAGTTATAATTATTATTAATCGCGAAATGTTCGCGCCTTTTTCAGGGTCTTACGTTAGCGCGCAGAGCCTCGTATGCTATTTTGATTTTATAGCTCAATAATATTTAATTTAATATAGATATATACTTACCTATGATTATTGTATTTACAAAACTGATTACCTACTTGAATTGAATGCGGTTTTTTTTTGTAGGTGCAGTCAAGTTTATATGTTTTGCCTCGCGAGATGTGATCGCAGGCCGACGAGCGACGAGAGAGAGAGAATCAAGAGGGACGAAGGGTAGTAGTTGTTTTTGAATTGTAAAAGGACACGTCAGATAATAAATAAAAACGGACAGTAATCTTTTTTTGAAGCCTTTTACGATGAAAAACTGACACAGTCGACGGGACAAAACATATGAACTTGACTGTACATATTGTACTATATCATTGTAGTAGAAATTTATTATCTGAACATTAAAATTTTATGAATTTTGATATTGTGTATTATGATTTATTTGACCATAAAACAAAAAATTAATTGTAAATTAATATTACTTTATTTTTTCAGGTAAGTGCCATAATTAGCCATCCGGTCCGTATTCAATCGTACTATTCAAACCAGCCGCTTGCGCGACTACGAGCAATTGACTCAATCAATTGGTAACTGTGTCAAATAAGGTATTTTTTGAAGGACGTTTTGAACTTATAAACTTCTCTAAATAATGATCTAACACTTAATTAACTGTAACCTATATCGAAAAGCATTAAAAAATAGAAATTTAGGAAACGTTACGTTTTTGAAATTTTAACAATTAAATTGTTAAAATATATTTTGCAATTATTGGAGTTCCGACAAATTTTAAAGTTACAACTTTGGATCAAGAGTCCAAATTAGTTCACGATAGAACTACAGTTTAAATCGAAATCAGAATTCGGCATACATATTCATTAAAATAATGCGTATAATAGGAAAACTATCGAGTTTACAATCGACCCCCACGAATATTTGTTTATACTAATTAAAATTAATGCGACGAGATAAGAGCGATATAATCAGGAGAAAACTTATGAAACATTAATGTAGCGAAGTTTCTCAACTAATTGTGTTTCAGTATAAATCAAATGTGGCTATATTTGGCCCGAAGTGCCGCCTCCTTCCGAATAAGTTATAAATTTAGGTGAAAAATTGAAAACGGCCCCGGTGGGCTGGGATTAAAATAGTTTCCCTACTTTATGATGTGGGGACTAGTTTTGATTACAGGGCGCTAATTTGCACTTTGTTAAACGGACCTCGCTTATGAATTACGGTGATTTAAGTCGCTTTAAATCATTTTGACTTGCATCTCGTAATCGAATAGTTTAGTTATAAGTTATGCGTGCCTAATAGACTCCGCAGTCGATCGTATTAGTTTAGGATTATTTAAATATTGGCCTTTATGCGCGTTAAAAAGTGGCCCTTAAAAAAAAAACTTAACGAAGGACAATCCGGGGAAAGTAACATTACATAAAACACTCCAAACATTTTCGTAGTTTAACAAAGTCGTAAAAATGCCCTTCTTTTATTTACGAGTATCGTTTGTGCTTCTGCTTGTCATTCTACCTATTCTTAATGTTTCGAAAACCTATTTTGCGTCGTGGCCATTATCTATTTAATTTAATACAAGTGTAACGTGAGGGCGCGTGGCAAAACACAACTTCCGTGCAAACTTTCCGACAGTTGGTAAGCGAGAGCTTTTGACCGGAACTGCAGCAGATTTTGGGATTCGGGCATTATTTTGTACGCGCATTTAATTTAGTTACTTGTTTTTCTATAATTTGGTTAGAGAAACGGTGACCGAACGGGCGCGCAAGCTATAAATTATTTTCTTAATAGCGCCCTTATCGGAGGTTAAGATAAAATAATTTACACCAACTATTGCGACCGTTCGGGTGTAATTTTAAGAGACAGGTATCGAGTTTAGGAACGTCAGTTAGAAATTATGTGTTCGTGTAGTAGTACTTTACCTGGAAATGTAGGTAATTGGGAAAATACTTGTAGGTATATCGTTGTTATAATTTATTTTAAGACCGGCCAAAAAGTTTTTATTTGATTTCTTTTTAATAAGGCCAGTTTAGTTAAATTAAATTTTAAAACCGCCGGATAATAATCAAGTATAAAATCATAGTTTCCGCAAGACGTCGGTATAGGGCTTCATATACAGAACATAAAGGCGCACTTCCCTTCGACTACCTGTTCTAGGAATGGCCGGATTCGATTTGACGAAATTATTTAATAGAAACGCTGCATAATGTTTATCTATATTATGCCGTTATGTTCGACTAATAAACGTTTATATCTCCGAGGTGGTCCGCTATCCTAAACTATAACAAAACCCGCGGTGCAATATATGGCACCGTCCAGTATAAGATATGTCCCATTAATTTCATCTCGCCTTTCCATCTAAAGGTTGCCGGAAACTATCGCCTTGCCGTGTAATTTTATACTGTAGAATTAGATTTTGCGGTGATCGCGGATAAAGAATTCCGGTGGTAATTTCGGTTACGATATTTTTCAAACCGACGCATAAGGGTTGGAATGGACCAATTACGAAAACAAATATTTCCTTGAACAACAGATCCCTAAATGGGCGTGTCGCGTTTTGCACAAAACTTTACTTTCCTACCCTTTCTGAAATCTATATATCAATGTCACAGATACATGTCTCGCTCTTTTAATTTTTTTTTTCTAATAAAGAAATTTCGAATTTTATAAAGAATGCTGTATAAGGACCACCGAGTTGGCGTATTATAGAAAAACGTTTAGTTTGGTCATTGTACATGATTATCTACCATTGATGTGACTTAATCGAATGTTTGTTGGCGGATGAGTCTGCAAAAAAGAAATAATAAAAACTTAAACGGTTGTTAATTACTCTCGAACTTCTGAGGTCTTCATAATCTCTTGAAAAGTTTTAGGATAAAGGTATCGAGTGCTTTATTATATAAGTAAATTACAATTAATAAGAAAGGTTACGTTATATTTTTATCGATTCCTTTGCGACTCGAAAAAATTCCTTCCGTTTTTCCAAAATATTAACCGAGGTAGCAATCAGAGAGGCAAATCAACCATCTGTTGCCACTCATGTACGAAACAGCAGCACGCTACCTCCAACTCACGTCGTCGGCACTATGACCACAGCCCTCCGGAAAATAATTCGTTAGTTTCGTCGGCCCGGATCCTCTCGAGAAACTTAATCGAGTGTTTTGACTGTCGAATACTATCTCGATATTTAAATTATCGGGCGACCTGTCAGTACGAATAAAGGGCACAAATTCTGCAATTCTTGGTTAATAGAACAACAATCGAACATGTGTCGAATAGGAGCAGGAATCTCCCTTTTCTACCTGACCGAATCTAAATAATATCAAATGTAACGGGTTTCATGGCTCCCATTCATTTGATGCTCGACTGCTGAGCAGAAAAAATGAACCTATCTTAACTTTTAGTTCTTTCCCATTCAAATATCAATTAACCAATTTTTTGATAGAACGGTTTTTGGCGTCTTCCGACTTAATTCAAATCAGTCATAATAAGATTCTATTTATTTGTGTAACGACACCATGCGTCGTTTGCACACACCACTTGCCCAATAAATTATACAAATTTGCCGTCATATAATTATACGTTGACGTGTATCAACTGCTTTTTCGCGTGCTCGACGCTCGGTTTCATTTTTAAAATTATACTTTTACGTCGATCTAAATTAGTTTTTATGTCATTTTATTTTAACGCCAACTTGCTTTGGTAAATAACTTAATCCTGGTTACGATTGTTTTTTTTTTATAATTTTATCCCAAAACGGCAGCTTTTTAAATGTTAAAATCGTCATTTTTATAGCTAGTTATAAAAAGTATGTGCATTGTTTATGTATTTGTTTTATATATTTTATGTATAGGTGCTTAAATATCAATCAATAAGATGATACTTCTCGATTGCTCGATTCAATTATTTAAATTATAATTTTTCTAATAAGCGCCGATCTTTTCATCTTCTGATAAATTTATCCGACAGATAACTACCATAGAAACGTTTGTTCGAACAATTGTTGCCATGGTAAGTATCTGTCAGATAAGTTTATCGGGAGATGGAAAGATCGACCCTAACTTGTCAAATAAATATCGAATATCAATTTTTGTTTTTTTCCACATTTTGCAACAAAATTACAAGAAATTCTGTATAAAAGTGTCTTTTTATCGCACGGCGCCGCGGCGCGCTGCGTGAAATTCAGTTAGGTTAGCGCCTCGACGGACAACTCTCACACCTGTAGTGATAAAACATATCACTTTTACCTCTTGTTGTATAAATAGCTATTTATTATCTTTATTTTAAGGGGGCGACCGTCTGCGTTTGTTGTCAATAGATGGCAGCAGCTACAAAAATTAAGCATTATTTTACGAATGGATAACTTTTGAAAAACGTTAAAATTTTGATTTTAGCTTGAATTTTTACAAATGCAATACATTAATTTAGGGAATCATAAAATTTCATGTTGATCATAACTGTTTTTAAAAATTTATTGCTAATTAAAGTTTGAAAATAGAAGGTTTTTATTTTGAGTAATGTTTAACTCTTTCTATATGAGTACCCAAGTTATTTTATAAATGTTCTAATTTTAAAATATGTATGTCGAAATGGAATTAATAAAGTTCATTTCCAATTTTAAAGTTTATTGTCAAGCTCTAGTTATTATAAATATAAATAACGTTTTTCGAAAGTTATCCATTCATAAAATAATGCTTAATTTTTGTAGCTGCTGCCATCTATTGACAACAAACGCAGCGGTCGCCCTCTTGATTTATATGGTACTTATATACGTTGAGGTAATTATCAAATACTGTATCTATTGCTACACGAAATAAGGAATTTCCAAAGACTATTTGGCGATCTAAGTTAAAACTTTAAATTCGGATTTTATCCAAAAACCAATGTAAGCAATCAATTTTCGGTATCTATAGGATGTACGTTTTCCAATAACTAACATCGCGTTTTCGCACGTACAGTCCGTGTAAACTACTTTGGACAAATACGAAAACATTTACTTATTATTAGGTTATTAAAGCGAATTAAAAATGTATGCGATTTAAATTCGAATTTTATTAGGCTATGTATTAGGGGGACCCCGGAAAGTAATGTCGTTTCTGCGCACATTAATATTTGTTTACCATTTATCAGCTCATTGTGTACTTCAAAGTTGCACCAAAGATATTTTAAGGTTAATGTGACTTGTTTACTTATAAATAATTAAATCTTCATTTTTTTTATAATTTTGGGTGAAATGGCCAGCCAAATACTATAATTGGAACATATCTGGAATTGTACGCTTTTTAAGTTTCACAAGGGTAGTAACGTAACAGTTGCTACCAAAAACATTTACGATGTTTATCCAAGTGCATTAGATGTTTGTAAATGTCAAAGGTGGTTTTCTAAGTTCAGATCCAGTAAAAAATTTGAAGATTTGGATGATATCCAAAATGCCATCTCCAGATATTTTGCTCAAAAACGAATTGATTTTTATCGATCCGGCATTGAAAATTTGTACACTAGATGGCAAAAGATTGTTGATAACGAGGGTGATTACATCATCGATTAAAAATAAAAACTTGTTTGAATTTAACGTAAAAAACGACATTATTTTCCGGTCCCCCTAATATTTATTGTTTTTGTATTTATACAACGATTACTTCCACCAATATTTGATGTTCGGAGTAAGACCTGTGACGGAAAACAACAACCACTATAGTGATCTGAACGTCAAATATCGAAGCAAAAATCAGACCACGAGTTATATTTGGCAAGACAATCCAGCGAAAGGACGAAATAAATTGAAGACGTTATTTTTAAAATGTAAGAAATTTAATAAGGTTGTCGACATTACTATATGTGACCGATTGTAACTATTTGTCAAACAAATAATATACAATAATGCTAAACTTTGACATTATTTTGATGTTAATATTATTGCTGTAAGAATTTTTGACGTAAATATTGACGAACAAAAATGGAAGCATTTATTATTTTGAGTTGGATTATCTAGAATATATTTTTAAAATACTCGTGACCGTTTGCACCGACATTATACAAAATTAAATTTGCATTTATATGAATTTAATATTGCAAATCAAGATACGTGCTGTTATTGTTTTTCTAAATGAATTGACATTCGAATTAGGTACATATAAAAATAATATGTTTTTAAAAATACTATTTAAAATTAATGTTTATTTATATTCGGTTTAAAAATATAATTTGTAATAATCAATTAAATTAATAATCGATGGGTTGTTCGATGATAATCGAATAGCAAATTCCTACGTCAGCCTGAAGGTATCTAATGGCCGACGAAGACACAATACACCAAATTATTTCCAACCCTCTCTATTAGGTAGCGATAGGAAACAGTTTACAACACACTTAAATAAATATTGACAAAGGAGTCGGACAAAATATGCGATTTCGAAATTGATAATGACGTCCCGAAGAAACTGTTAGGTCAAAGCGATTACGTGAACGATTTTTAGTTTTTTTTTTTATATTAACGAACCGACTGACAATTTCATTAAAAAATCGACTCGATAGAGCGAGCAAAAAAGATCTCGTTATAGAATTAGTTCAACGGTGGTTGTTCTCTACAATCATATAAATTAAACGTGAAAAATTTAACGAGTCACCTAACCGAATTTTGTTTATGGTGAACTAACGAAGAAGATACGGCCTACCGTATAATTTTTCCTCCAATCTCTGCATTAAAGTGTTTACATGTGTAACCTTAAACAGTAACAAGATGCAGCAGCAAAATGATTCCTCAAACTGTTGACGTTGAAAAGCTCGATGGGATCGTCAGATTACATCGATATCTTCGCGGAGGTCCGAGGACCCTTTACGGCACCTCGATCGTTTAACGTTTTGTGACACATTAACCAGATATTGTTCATCGTGCGGATATTTTTTAAAAAGCTGAATTTCAAAAAGCCGGATTATATTTGGTGGGAAAATTTAAGAAATAGAAAGCTTCGTTCTGCGTCGCAAGCAAATGAGCACCTGAATAGGCGCGTAATTACTTTAAATTTTTTAAACAGGTACCTATACAATATTTTTCCAGGATCATTATCTATTAATAGTACATTTTCTTGTTTACATATACGTACATATTTCGTCGTGTTCGTTAGGGTAACTCGTAAAATTTATATAATAGATAAATACCGCGAGCGCGTGCGTCATAATTAAATTTTAACTACTTGCTTAGAGACCTCAAAACTCTTAAGTGATTACCAAATTTAATGGTGGCGTATGTATTACTTCTAGTTGAATTCCTTGGGTGCAAACGGATTAACCGCTAAATATAATTTGAAACTTTATCTTAGCACAACTTGTTTGCTGTGCTAGTAATTTTACAGAACGATGGTCGTGTAAAATTGTTAGTCTGGAACGCTTAAGTCCCAGGTTCTCACCATTCTCATAATTCTTAAATTTACCTTTTTAAAGATGCTCACGGTTAACGTATTTTTATAGGATTCCTACGACAACGCAAAATATCTCGTTTACCTACAATGGAAATTCCGACATGTATAGGTACTTACCCTATGTAATTGAACTTTCCGTATTAAATGATGGATCTAGTTCAACGAAAGCAAATTCGAATGTGCTTTAGGCGCAATGTACATGTCCAAAAAATGTCCCCGTAAAACATTTAATTGTACTAAAAACCGTCTTAAATAATAACGCGGTCTCAGAGTCGAACGTCTAAAGGCCTGCGGTTTTATTTCAAAAAGAACCCCCCCAGTCTAGCGATTGTTTTACTGCGGATATAAAATTACTACTTTGTATTAATTTCATATTTTAATAAAACTACTTGCAAGTAATAACACCACGATGTTCATGTTGTTCGTCTTATCCCCGATTCATCGTCTTGGTATTTAGTAAATATATTGCGAGTTTTTAAGAAAAGTATTTTAAACGCAGCAGTTTAAATAAAATAACACGTAGGTCGGTATCTCGATAATGTAAATATTTTTTACCTGTTTAGCGAACTCCCTTGTTATTGCGAAGAATAATATTGTTTAATTCGTTCCGTTAATTTTACATACATTTAGATAGGCTATTTATACCGTTCGTGTTTTTAAAAATAGATAGTGCATAGTTTGTTTTCTTTAATTTGAATATTACCAAAGTGAAAATGAAAAATGAGATTGTTAAGGTAATTTAAAAGACAGGTTATCGTCCTAAATTCCGAGTACGCGTGCAGTTTTTAAAAGTGTTATAATTGCAGCAATCATCGTGTCAAGTTTTACACTTACATGCAGTTTAACACATATTTAATGAAACCCCCAAGTTCGTTTGTCTATCTCATTAATACATACCGAACTAATTTTGTTGAGTGTAAGTATAATTTACGTTATTATAATGTGTTCCGGTTGCCGATAACGCTCGGAGTGCAGATTATTGTTTAGGCGGCATTTTGAATGGTTAAAATTTTAGACAAAATGCACCCCCTAGGGTGTTTATACCTAAACGAGTCGGACCTTGTTTAATATAATATTCTCTTCTTTACAATTTTTCAGGTTATTCCGACGACTAAAATTATTTAAAAATTAGTATCAACCCGGTTTCGAAGTAGGTAAAGGGTAACATTAAATTAATTGAAAATGTCGTCCTTTTATATTTACCTCATCAATGTCACTCCGAGAACCTTTGTGGTTCTTGGTAATTGATATCTTTTTGTTAGTACGGTTATAATAATACAGATTTGTTTTGATTAAAGCAATTTTGAAACTGGATTTAGTCTATATGATAACTGTACTTCGAGGACGACGACAAAAATTTATAACACAACGCTAATTAAATGTTTGGTAAACTAACGAATATTTGTTGGTTTCTACCTTTTTTTAACTTTTAATTCGATTATTTTTTGTCGAAAAACCATCAAGTTGAAATTAATGATCTTTCATATAGGGACGACTTAATATCTGTATGATAAAATCCGAATAAAGACAAATTGACCGTGGCTTGTGGTTATAGAAAGCTTTCGCAATTTTCATAAATATAAAGGGGTTAATTGTTAGGGGTAGCATCGCCGTGGGTGGTCAGTGGCTGTAATTCTGCATGCAAGACCGCGCCCTGTGTCAAACCTCGTGGGTGACTGATGAATTATACGAATTTTATTGCTGATTATCTTTTTGCGGTTCCGCATTAATAAACTCGAAATAGAGGGGTAGGCGATTTTTCTTCTTACCTATGACAGCGTAGTATTCTTGAAATTATCTAATTATTATTAACTCGAACTAAATAATTTTCGGTAAATTATATATTTATTCAAAAAAAATAACAAATTTTTATGTAAATAAGACGTTTATCTTAATTATAATCCTATTATGTTAACCCGTTATAAAGACATTAGGTAAGAAAGGGGTTTTTAAGAGATAATAATTTAAACGTTATAAAATCCAAATATGAAAACATTAAGTTGATTTTTTTTTTAAATTTCGAACGAACATGTTGACTGCTTAATATATAGATATACGATTATTAAGGTTCTCGGCATAAACGAATATTCACTGTAATGCAAGCACAATGTATAATTAGTAAAGGGTGTTAATGATACAGTTCGACGCTTCTGCTGTCAGTATGGGAAATGTGTAATTAAGTCAATAGAAAGTGTTTTGATGTTAGACTTTTGCATCGAAAAAATACCATCAAAAGTTTAAGAGAAAGAACAATGGCGTTAAAATAACGAATTTTTCTTTAGTTTTTTTATGGAACTGCACGGCGAACCGCCTTAAAACCTGAAGAATTTTCAAAGCCATCAGTTCAACTATTTTATTTTTTTATTATGGATTTATTCTAAAAGTCGGACATATTTTTTTAAATGTCATATATTTTTGTAGGTGTGCGAAGTTAGACGATCAACTTACTTTGATAAGAAATTAGTATAGTGTTCCAGATTTAAAATTAATTATATGGAGTGTAACCCTCCTTATTCGGCTTAGTTGCGGTAAAAATCCGATTTGCTATCAGTTTATGTTTTAGAAAATTGTAATAAGTAGGTATACGTTACTCGCGATAGGTTCCAATGCACGTCCAATAAAAAGCTACTGAATTGTATATTTGTAATATTTAGTTTAAAATTTTTAAAATTTATTTACTGTAAAAATACGAGGTTTTATTGATGACGTGTATTGGAACCTATCTTGAATAATGTATCGGTACCTATAAGTATATAAAAATAATACATAATTTACAACAATTTTAGTATTCGTGGGTATAATTTCAGTAAATAAATAAATATATTTAAAAATGTATTTTTAATATGTACATACCTAGGTATATTTTAAGCTATAGTATTTATCAAATACTCGAATAATACGATTGTAAATAACAAACAATAATATCTATATTTATGTGGGATATGCGGTAACGAAAAGTCCTAGTAACAAAATTTACTAATAGGAATGTGACCAGTAACAAAGTAGCAAAGTATGAAAAAGTAGTTTATTGCTTATCCATAACTGTCGTATTTTTAAATTATTTTTTAGGCAGTTTTACTCCAAACGTTTTATATAAAAATAGAATAAACGACTAATTACGTACATACAAATAAACAGTTTATTAACGTAATTAATTATAATCATCTGTATAATCGTAGTTCACGTACTTACTTATAGGTATTGTAACATCTTCATTATAAATTTTATCGGTTTCTTTTTCTTTTTTATTTGTAACCATCGATATTAATTAAACTGTAATATACCGGATAAACTTCGGGATAAATTTTTTCTCGTCACTCTCATCTACATCATAAATATCATGTAGATTAAATCCATCGAGGGTACTGCGAGAAGTTGTATAATTGTCTTCTTCCTGTAAATCTATGTCACTATAATCTTCATTAAAAACTTGTATTAATAATTCGCTTTTCGGTTCGTTAAAAAAACCAGTAAACGAAATGCAATCTGAATTTAATGTAGTTTCATCTAGATTTTCCGTTTCTAAGCAATCGTAATTTTTTATTACGTGCAATTTCATTAAGTGTTGTTGATAATTGGGAATTTTTAGTTTTTCTGTGGTAGCTTTAAAACCATTTTCGTCAGCTACGTATTCAACTACTCTAACAGTGCCGTCGGCTTCGACAAAACTATACATTCCTCGTACAACGTCGCCTTCCCTGATTTCCCGATGGAATTTATGATCTCTCGTGTATGGATCGGATACAATATAGTTAAAATGGTAATTTTCGAGTTCCTTAAAACAAAATTTGTTATTAGGTATATGTATCAATTAAATTTTGGTTTTTCTAATTTTTAAATTTTTTTCTAAATCTCCGATTATCCATCGTTTTCGGCAAAGTCATAACACGACCATCATGTTTCTTAAAAAAGATATTTAAAAAATGTGGCAAGTGAAACTGCGCTGACGTGTATATTTTTTACTTATACATACGTAAGTACTTAGATATCTATTTATATAATGGAAGTTTCACTAGATACAATTTTAATAATTCCACGACGCATTATTGTTTTTCATTTGTTTTTTCTTATTTTATTTAAAGAAAATCGGTTAAAGTAAGTACAGGAAGAGTGAAATTATTTAATAATAATCTAAAAAGTTGACGGTACGTACGTACCACATTAATAGTTTATCTACTTAATAACTTAAAAAGGTTAAAAAAAGTATTAATGAAATCAACTTACTTTTGTTGCTCAAATTATTATTAAACGAATATACCTACTTAGAGGGTATAATTTGTCAATAAGTAAATTTTACAAAAAATATCATTGACCTCAAAATTAATTTTCCAGGTTTGTAGGCATTTAGGTATTCATATTAAAAAAATGTTGAAAAATTCTAGCTACAGTACACTGAAGGTAAGCGTACATTATGCCGGGGCGTAGGGGGTTGCTGGGGTGCATTTGTTGCTCTGTTGTGTGACAACGTTTGGTTGCGGAGTTTTACGATGCGATGCGGCCCTCTGCGCCCCGGCGTAATGTAAGCTTATCTTTACTTTTACAGTAGATGTAGTATTACGTAAGCTGCTCTTGAAAATCTTAAAAATGTTTTACAAATGTGGGTAGGTATGTACCCACATATATTAATACCCTACATATATTTTTTGGGTGGTTAGTTGACGTAATCACACGTAAATACGGTTAGTTTCAGTTAATTAATAGCAACAATTTTAATTATCACATAGAAGAACGATTATGGGATAGTTAAGCAATTATGAAAACATTTTATAAATTACTTACTCCGCATAGACAATATTCAGGCAATATAAAGTTGCAGGAGGTCCAAAATAAAAATATCTTTAGAACAGTTATCATGGTAGGTAGGTATATATAATTTAAAAAAAAAATTGCACTTTATGTAACAAAGTAAAAAGGTAAAGGTACTTTATGTAAAAACGTCGTCCGTAGTAATGACGCAATAATGCTATTCAGACACAACGGCTACTGTACAACTGCAAACAAAATTCATTCTTACAAAGATAACCGTTACGTGCAGGGAAAGTCGATTTAAGAATAAAAATATTACTTTCAGATTGTAATTCGATTTTAATATTTTGACGACAACCTCATTATGTATAATTATTGTGGAATCAATCAGCAAAACGGCTTTATTCATGCATATACATATTTATTTGTTTTTGTCGAATAATTATAACGTAATACTTACTTCAAATTATCGAACTTTTATTCAAAATTTCTCAAGCCGCACTCGAATTTTTTAATATAATTATTGTTACTTGTTAACGTGATGAAATAATTATCAATCGGAGATAATAGGTTGGGGAGATACAATATAAAAGCTGAATTCTTAGTTTTTATTGTATTTATTATAAACTTTTAGTTGTTAACGCAAACAATATGAATATCATTATAGTAAGTACCTATATTTACGATTTAAATTTTGTACTTTTAAATGACCGAATTAAATTATTTTTAAATAGGTTAGTTTTATAGTAACCGTGGTACTCGGTCTAGATTCGGTTTATGGTGTTGGATATTCAGAAGAATATAATGTAAGTTAAAATTTTTATCTAACGTTAGGTATATTTAATTTTTATTTTTAATACGATTAGTCGTGGTGGGAACATTATTAAGAATGTATTTGAGAATCGTTGTTTGAATTTTAGTCGATTCAATGAAGTCGAAAAGTAGTCAAAACTTAAGGAACCCACAAGAACAGAACCAATTTTGATGAAACATTTTTAAAAAATATCAGACTCAAGTATTTATATTATTTAAACAGTTTACAACAAATTTCTATTAACAATTATTTTTTTGAGAATTTAGTACTTATAAAATAAACCCGGTACCTGTTGTGGTACCTTCATTTACTCGACTATTTATCTATTTTTCAATTTTTATCGAATAAAACAATTGTAAACACGAATATTTCTCAAATGATATCAGTTCAAGTGGTGTGTATCAAGAATATTTTAATCCAATTTTCAAGTCATTGTAGATATTATAAAGTGACGGTTATGTGAAGGTACCGATCTAATTATAATTAGAGAGTTCGCTGTATTTATGAAAATTCATATTTTTACCCAATAACTTCTTTCATGTGTATTTACTTACAATGAAAATAGTTTTAATATAAACGTTTCAATTTACATATAAAAATTTTATTGATACGAAAGTATTCATTTTATGAATACATTTTTATAACGAATTATTCACTTTTTATCAATGAAATCGTTAATCAAAGGAATAATATTGTTAGTAGTAGGTACATAAAAGTAAGGAAAAAGAATTAGCTATACAAACATAGATAAGTAATGTAAAATTAAAAAATTAATTATTATCGGTATAAAATGCAATTAAAAAAAGTTCTTATCACTTAATATTGAGTAAAATATTCTTTTAATATCAAAGGTAATGTAGACGAGAAGATTATTCCGTTATGAAATTTATGTCTTCAAATTGGTTTAGGTCCCAACTCGTTATAATTACCATTACGAAGTTAACGATCCCCATACGGGCGATAAGAAACAACAATACGAAGTGCGAAACGGACACGTCGTAAGAGGTTCCTATGGTCTTGTGGAACCCGATGGTACTTTGAGAATCGTAGAATACACCGCCGGTCCTCACGCAGGATTTAACGCAATTGTGAGAAGAGTAGGCCACGCACATCATCCGCATCAATATTATAATAACGACGTTGGACCTTCTTTTGTTTATGGGCCTCATAGTAATACTGCTCCAACACATTTCGGTTTTAATCACTATTAAAATTTATAATGTCGTTAGAATTTGAAAAATAAATTTTGCCGGTGCAAAATTGGCGCACCGAACGTATTTATCAAATTATTATTGTTAAAAATTCAAGGTAAAATAAATATCAAAATAAAAACACAAAATAAGACAAAATAAAATCACTTTTCAAAACATTTATTTAGTCGACATCAATTAAAATTTGTAATACTGTTTCCTATTTACAAAATGTCAATGATATATACAAATTATTTATACAACTTAAATTCTAGTCTTGCTTAAGTTAATTATTGGCGATACTTATGACTGGCACTGGAGAACGTGGTTTTTGGCACAAAATATAAAATCGTAGAAATTCACACAAAAATCTGTTGTTAACGAAGTAGTTATTTTCAAAGTCTGTTCGTACTTTCATTCATGCATCTACCTACTCACTAATTATAACAATAACGAGCCTTTGGCAAAATAACAAATTACCTACCACTCAACGAAATAAATAATAAAAACATTTAATTACTATTTGGTCGTTACGCGTTTGGTTGTTGCTCCAATAAATCGTAAAGCGCCGCGATATACGTTTGGGCCATTTGAAGGGTTTCGTACTTCGAAAGTTGCCGGTCTTGTCCTAGTTGCGGGAGGAACGTCCTTAATCTATCGAAGGCTTGATTGAGATTTTGCATACGACGACGTTCGCGCGCATTAGCCGCCAGTCTCCTTTTTTTTAATATTACCGGTGTCACGCGGCTTTTGCAACGAGATCCTAAGTCAGGACTTGAACTTTGGTATCCTTCTGATAGGCTGTCGTATCCCCTAGAAGTTGTACATCCGCCACTCCATCCCGTTGCACCTCCATCTGATTGTGATGTTAACATATACACGTAACCGAACGATTCGGGAGACTCCATTTAATTGCGAAAACTGACCTTCCCGACACGAATTTCGGTGTAAGTTTGAAGAGCGGACTACCTGTTGGTCCTTATAAATGCATCCTGTTCCACCCCTTCCCGCTCATTGTGCAACACTGCAACCCCCCTAAAGGCGCGTGCTGTAACAACCAATAAAACAGTCGGACGTTTAATATGGTAATTTTTCCCATCGGTGTTTAACAATTGCAATAAAATTCGACAACATTAAAGTTTATATAGGTACTTAGGTAAATAAATAGAGCTTTCCACTCGAATTATTTTAATATCTACGGCTAAACTTTAAAACGCCAAATAGCCGAGTAAATATAAAAAATTTGTTGCTAAATGGTAAATTTATTAGATAAAAAATTTTAAACGTGCGTTAATTTTCGGAATTGGCACATACGCTAATATTTTCGTATTTCGAATTTTGGTTTAAAGCGATTTATTAAAAGGTTAACTTTTAATAATTCTTTAAATTACAACTAAAAACAGTTTTTGTTTAATTACCTTATTGCTGAAGATAATAATAATAGTTTATGGACGGAATCATTTCTTTACCAGCGTTGAAATCTCTTCAAAGTAAATGTAAGTAATTTATTTGTACGGCGACTTTTGAAGTATATTTCCTTTTATTTTAACAAATAACGTTGAAAATGTGCTATAGATAATTTATTTTTTACGCCGAATACACAAAAATTATTTATTTAAAGTTGTAATTATTAACTTTTTCGTTTTAAATCTAGATAATAAATTAAATTTCGTTCTATTCTTGTAAATGTTGGTAAATATGTACTTGTGTATTTCCAATGAATCTGCATAATATGAATCATTTCAACAATATAAATACATACCTATTTAAAAAAAGCATAATAAAAACGTGTTTGAAAGAGAAAACGAAATATAACAAAGTTGTACTGGTAACGTATTTAAGTATAGGTACTTACAGTATTCTGTTACGAAACATCTGCTTAGGAACATTGAGGGATGGTATTTAAACGCAAAAAAATTCTTTAAAGGTTTCTCGATACTTTCAAAATATATTTAATTTCAAGTACGTACAGAATGATTTTTCCGAATGTATTATACAGGGTGCGCCAAAAGTTCTGCAACTTTTAAAATTGCCATATTTTCTCGAAAACTCAACGGATTTATGCGAAATTTGGTGTAAACAATGGAAACAACATGTAGTTTACACAATTACAGCAAGTGTTCCAAATGGCCGCCTTCAGCTTCGATGCAGGCCTCCAAACGGGTCTTGAAATTTTTCGCGATTTTCGCAAGGATCTTCTGGTCCAAATCGTCCCATGCTTTCTGTAGAGCGCACTTCAGGGACTCCACATTGGCGTGTTTTGTAGCGCACGCCTTGCTCTCCAAGATACTCCAAACCGAGAAATCGAGTGGATTCAAATCGGGGGAGTTTGAAGGCCAAAACGATTTGTCCCAAAACGCAGGACAAATCTCCGCACAGAGAGCCATCGTCGATTTCGATCCGTGGGACGGGGCCCAATCTTGTTGGAAGATCCAGTTGCCGTCCGGGAAGTGCTTCTGGGCGAAAGGAACCACTTCAGCCTTCAAAACAGCGTTCTGGTACACTTCGGAGTTGATCTTGACGCCTTTTTCCAGGAAGATCAGTTTCGTTTTGGCTTTCGCGGTGATTCCGGCCCAAACCATCACGGAATCCTTGCTGAAGTGGCTTCTTTCGATGTTCACAGCTCGAGGAGTTCCTTTTGGTAGCAGTATGCGATCGTTCTGGCGATTATGGACGGGTACCAGGTTGAAAAGCTTCTCATCTGAAAAGAGAATTTTTTGGCAACCTCGACTTGCGACCACGGCCAACATCCTCTTGCAGTTTTCAAGCCGTTTCTCCTTCATTTTGTCGGTCAAAACGTGAGCAGCGATCTTCCTGTGAGAGACGAGCTTCAGATCTTCCTTCACAATCCACCGCACGCTCCCATCGCCAATTTTCAGCTCTTTTGCCATCTTCCTAAGAGATCGTTCCGGATTTCGCTTCACTCAGCATCGAATTCAATTCTTCATAGCTTTTGTACGCACTTCGACGGGTCTTCCGCTTCGAGGACGATCTGCAACACTTCCAGTTTCCTTGTAACGCTTCAGGACCCGCGACACATGAATGTGATGTTGAATGATGAATGTTGAAATGTGATAATTTTTGCAATAGAAATTTTATGGTCAAGAAAAATAAGATTCTTATGGTTTTCGGGATTGTCGAATATGAATTTATGGTTAAAAAATCATAATTAAAAATGTTTGATACGAAATGGCGAACGTCACGTCGTAAAATATGTAAAATTCGGTTAAAAAGTAAATCTCAAAATCAATGGATTGCCAAACTTGAACATGAAATTTTTTTAGTACGAAAATATTTACAAAAAAAAATTATAAAAAAGTACCCGACAATAATAAAAATTATATTTTTATCTTAAAAAAATTAATTTTCCTCATTCCCGATTTCGTTATTCAATATCATTGATTATCTGTTAAAAAATCTTTTAAAAAATTGACTTTTATTTTTCAACCTTGGGGATGAATATCTTGGCAGGGGTGTATCGTATAAAACAATTTATAGGAACTTATATAATATTATTTTGACGTGATCCATACGCACTCGTGATATTTCCTATCATTTCATGTTGGATGACGTCCTGATTTTTTTTTTAATTTTAATCCTGCATAACTTTGTTTGCAGTGGAATATGCAATTCAAACTTTTTACTGCAGTTTACTCTCATATAGTACTTTAAAGCGTAAAAAGTTTAAATTTTTAACAGATCGCGAACCAGAAATATTTACTCCTAAAGTTTACAAAAAAATGCGAAAAATAGAATATTTATGAATCCTCAAAAAAGGTACAAGTATCAGATCTCTATTATTTATTTCCACAAACTACCCTAACATAAGTATTTATTAAAACAAAATTAAGGCTGATGGTTTAATCCTTCGCTAAAAGTCACCCTTTCGAAGTTTGAATATTTTGTAATCGCAAAAGTCAAGTTTGTCATGAAATTTCGGGCATAAGGAAACAAGATACGAAAAATAACATACGTAACAAAAATGTAGTACGATATGTGCCAAAAATAATAGTTTTAATTCCAGAGCTGACCAATAAGGCATAACTGAAATACGGACTTTTCCGCAAACCTCTACAAACACAAACCTTTGGTACACGACACGAAACGGAAACGACCGCCATTTTTAAACGAGTTAAGATAGAATTAAAATATTATGGTTTTAAACCACCAACATATAGGCGTGATCACCAGCAAAAAAATATTATTTTTTTGAATAGGTCGAGCAACTAATCTTGGACCTCTTTTGGGGTGGATTGAATTTTAAATAATTAATAATCATAAGCGGTAATTTTTGAAGGGTAAACATTTTAGTTCTTACTATTAGAAACTCAATTAAACGAGTTTTATGAAAATTAATTCAGTATAACTGGGTTCCGAGGTAAAAGCTTTATCGCACTGAACTATTTAATGGAAATATTATATTAATTTCTCAATAAAAACAAAATTAACTGCAAAAATAACAGATAGGTACTTACGCGAATTAAGTATATGCGCACATGCGACGTCAAATAGGTACTTATCTATATTTTCATTTTAAATAAAGAATAATTGTTCGTCTAACTATAATTAATTGATCACATTTAATAATAAAGTGAAATACCTACATTCCAAGCATGTAATTTCTCTACAAATGTAAAATTTTTAATCGGCACAAAAAATGTTTAAATAGCAACTCGTGCCGAAAATAACGCCGACCGACGACAAATTTTCTTTCGGCAATTTTAAAAAGTGGACCTGGTTAAAATGCCAAATAGGGTTTTTAAAAATTTAACTTTTTCTTCGGGCAATTGCTCGCGTGTTTCGTTTGAATGTGACCACCGTTTTAAAATGTTAAAAAAGTAGCACCGAAATGTACACGACTGCGTATATATATATAACAACTTTTTAATATACTAATGATCCTCGCCGAATTTTGCCCCCATAAAATCAAAATCGGCCTATAAACGAAAACTACAAGTTGTCGAGTCACGTAATATAGTTAAATTTTAGAAATATCAATTTGTTCGACTTTTAGAATTGGTGTCGGCGGTCTATTTTTCTTTTACCCCTAATTTAAAGGTGAATTTTATACAGATCCGTGACTTGAAAGCGCAAACCCGATTATAATCTATTGTTTGTTGTTGAGGTTTTTTTTTCGAAGCTACTTAATTTGGCGTTCAAACCGCCACTTCCTTTTTCTCTGTGCACGCTAAAAAGCAGGTACCTAAGTAAAACTGGCAGCGATTATGGAACTATAATATCTATGTGGGTAATATTATTTTCTTATAATTTATTAGATTATAGATAACCGTGCGGTACATTTTGATAATTTTTTATCGGTTAAAATTAATAAGAATTTTTAAGAATCGTGTTTTAATTTTGTGCGCGCATCTTTATTAAAATGGTTACGTATATATATATAAACTATTAGTTAATTCATTTATAATTTGTTTTGCACGAAATAGAGCAAACAGGAAATAAATGTCAAACTGTGTCCGAATTCGATAACAGTCCGTTTTCGAAATCGGCAGCAACATAAAGAACACGGAACAATACACGGTCGGAACCGTTATTTTGAAAAAAAGCGATTTTTCCAGAAGTACAATGTCCACAATTTCAACGTCGTCAGGTTCTCACAAAAAGTGGACGTTTTTTATCGGCGGTAGGTCGAGACTTGACGACACAGATCACACCTCGAGATGTATCACTGTTATTTGATTCCACTTAAGACTTGTTAATTGCTTCCCGACAATTTTTTGCCGTTAAAGGGGTAGATGAACGCAAAAAATCTATCTTGTTCTTGTTATTTTTAAATTTAAGCACACGCATACGAGTGTAAAAGCAAAATAAAATAAGTCTATTAAAAATAGTTCCTATTGTAGCTTCAGCGCCCCTTTTTTTATTTGTCTAGTTTTTCTCTTTTTTTTACGAATAATAATGTTCCAACTTTTTTTTTTTTTGATGTAATGTATATATTTAACAAAATCCTCTGTTTATAATGTTTGTAACAAACTAGCTCGTTAGAGTTCTTTTTTTTTCAAAGTAGCTTGTGGTTTTGAATTTTCAAGCCGATACTATTTTTCTTATTAACGTTAAGTGCTAATTATGGGCATCGTTAATTAACTTAGGTACAATTACGTTGACCAACAAATATGGATCAAGTTTTTGTTCTCAAAAAAATGATGAGTGTTTCTTGTGTAGCTTTTTACGCCTAAAAAGAATATGTGTTGGTATCAAACATTTCTATCACCCTTGGATTTTTAAAAATCCACAATGTTATTCTTACGTTATAAATTAAATTGTTGTAAGCTAATTTCAAGTGCTACATTAAAATAATAAAATTTATTAGCAATATTTTAAATTCGCAAAATTATGTATTTATCTGCTGAGCGTTCTGCGAACGAATAAAAGCAGGTAGGGCCCCAAATAGAAAAGATTTAATCGATCAAAATCTCGATTTCAAATTATAACCTACCGATAAAAAGGATTCCGGACGGTTTTTAAAAATGTTATTCAATACTTCTTAGAAAATCATCGAGATCCTAATTACCGTCGATTAGTTGATGAATTTTTATAGAAACCTACTGACTTTCTCATCTCATTTGAATTTCTATTCTTCAATCTTCAATCATATGGTGAAAAATATTCTTAAGACACGTTATGAAAGAAAATCCAGTCCGAACAACCCTAGTAGAAACTAATATTGTGATAAGGTGGTGTTTACGTTTTATCAATATTTAAACATTATACATTAAAAAACAATATTAACACAATATTGTGTTTATGTGTAAATCAATATTTAAAATTAAATGTTTCACTAACGTTGCTTAAATATCGTGTTTACAATATATAAACGTATCTTAAATATTGTTTTAATATCGTTTTTAACATGTTGATCTAATATTGAGCGACTATTATTATATCGATATTAAGAAAATATTCATCTTAGAATATTAATGTATGGCTGTAAACACAATATGCTGTTGCACAATATTGTGATAAATGATATTAAAGAGTGACATCTCGTGCACATTTTTGTTAATCCTGTAGTTAGGATTAGTTATACTTCGTCCAAACCTATATGCAATTCACGTCATCAATAAAAAGGTTACTAGATGATGACGTTTCACACAGTGCTGTCACCTCGTACCACGTATTTTGACAGTTCTAATAAATTGTAGTCTTTCTTCATACCATCTAATATGTGCGCAGATAAATCATCTATAGAATATGTCACTTTCCAAACTTTAAACCGAATTACAAATAAACAATCTAGTAACTTTTTTTTGATGACGTGAATTGCATATAGGTTTGGATAGGCCATAGTTTCTAGATTAGTTAATCAGTTCATTTGTTATGCTACAGCCCTATTGATTTTAACCCTACGTTAGTCGCGCGAAGTTTATTCACTCCCAGTTAGGTCGCGCGGTCCACAATCGTGGACCATTTTAATTTTTAACTGCAATAACAAACTTTAATATTAATTTGCATAAAATATGTATAAAACTATTCTATTATTAATACTTAATTAGATAATCAATTGACGTGAATAAAAAAATGACGATATCGATGCAGTTTTCTCAGAGCGATTTAACTCACACTTTTTACGAAAACGAATTAGGTATTCCGACTATCTTATGCATCTAAAGCGAAGGCATCATCTGTTAAAATCTAGTAACAATATTTCGATTTTTTCCACCGGAAAAATCGATTTGTATTTTCGCGAAACGTATCTTCTTTTAGCTACGTGACGACACAAAATGTGCTCCCCCGTGAAATTTTTACTTTTTGCGGGTTACGTCCTTCTGGAAAAACTGCGTCGATATACCTATGCCTCGTATTATTTAATATAAACAAGCAGCAGTTAATTAATACAATTCTTAACAATTCACAACTTACTTTTTTCCCGTTTACAGTTGTGGTATTTATATTTTAATTTAAGTTTAATAGCTAAATAATATCCATAACTACACAATATAATAAACAAGATCGATATTTTAAATGTTACCTATGATAGAATAAGGTATTTACTTCCAAACTTTCAATTCTAGATCAAAATAGAAGTTATAGGTAATCGAGGTAATAGGTAATAAACTGCGTGAAAATCATAGAACATCAACAGAATGAAAACTTAAATTAATATCGGTATTATTGTATAACTAAAATAGAAACCGACAATTTCAATGATCTCTCTGATACTGTTTACTTGTAACATTCGCTAATAAAATGTATTTATATGTTTTATATGTGGTTAAAAAACTGATACGTTTTATGATCTTTATTAAAATTAGAATTTTACAGATAATAAAACAGTAAACGTCTAAGAGCAATTTTATCGTTCTAATTCTAGAAGTGAAGTAGCCTTGAATAACTTTAATATTAGTTTGTTGGAGCTTGCTATACCTACTACATACCACAAAGAAAATAAGAAATTCTCGATAAATCAATTTTGAAATAAACGTAATCTTACTACAGAAAACAAAATCTTTTATACGTTTTATACAATTAATAAACGTACGTAATTTTTAAAATACATACAATAATTATTTATAAATGTACTTACATATATCATATTCTTCAATTACGTACACGTCTTTTTTTAAGAAATCAATGTAATACTGTACAGTGCAGTATAGAGTATAAAATACAAAGCATTTTTATTTTTTATTTTAATTTTAGATCATTATTATTGTTGAATTATATTTGTCATCACTGAAATTGTTGAAATAGGTACAATGTAGTTTTTAAATTTTCCGTATTCACTCTACTTAATACATTACTTTCAGATATTACATAGTACATATACATACATATATTTTTAACATTTTTTTAAACTGTAGGTATTTTATTAAATAATAGATTTCGCAATAAAAGTTTTATGAATTTATTGCTGAATATAATATTAATTGAATTTTCAATTACAAATAAATATTACTGAAGTTTTAATAAGGTGGATATTACAATGGGCAATTCGGCGCTTTTTTATTTGCGATTTTTTGAAATCTACGACAAAAATAAAAATTTTATATTTAATTTTTTATTATAAGTATATTATAGGTTTTATTATAGTCTTATCGTTAAATCACAAAAGAATTGATAAATTAGGTATAGATTATTTTGCGAAAAGTATTTTAGTAACCATAAATTGATATTGTGATGTATGCATATTACGTCAAGCCAATGAAAACGGGTCTGCATTTCAAATTTGACGTAAAGTTATGTTTGAAGTTATTTTCGTATTACTACAATAACGGCATTTGACAACTTGAAAGCAAGGTCTGTTTCATTACTGTTAAGAACAGTTTCAAAAACTAATGATTGTTTAGTGTCATTACGTAAACTATCCATAAAGCTTTATCATTGGTAGTAATCGTAACTTTTTATTTGGTTAAAATATAGAAATAACTGTAGTAACTGTTCTATATTAAATATTTTATTATAATATATTATTATTAGTAATAATATATTGTTTTATTAAATAGTTTTCTAACGTGGTCTTGGTTCATATCTATAATGATGATGCAAATGTTTAACATCTATCATTATATTAAATTCATAAATTAATCACGCAAGCAAGTTTTTTGGTGATTTTTAGTACCTATAATTTTTTTTGAATTTGTCTTAAAATTATTGATTTTTGTAAATGATAGTTTATGGCCATACCTATAGTAGATACTTAGCACGTACTCAGACTTAAGCATTGCTTAGATCCATATTTATATGGGAAATCTGTATCTAATTGTAAGCATGCTCAAAAGCAAAGAACGCGCGAAGTATGTAATTTATAACTTTTGAAAAACTTTTAATATCACGGTAGCGCTGATCGAGTCACAGTATGTATATTACAGAAACTACTGTACGTTAACCACAGCCATCTTTCGATTAATAATTGAGGTTATGTTTATGTACAACCTCGTTTATTAGTTATTAAAAATTGCGTGTACATGCCTTCGATTTTTATATTATTTACAATATGCAATTACCGACGTCTTCAGCCTTTAATCAAAAAGGTGTACAAGATATTCTTCGACGTGAAACGAAATTTATAACTAGTGTATTAAAGTTACTTCCACTTCCTATTGCAACTTCCCAACAAGGTAACGTTCAAAGTTTTTAAATTATTATTTTCAAAACTTATCGTATTTTAGAAGATGATTTGTTGGATTCGGGATCGACCAAATCTATTTCAGTGCCAAACAACGTAAAAAAACCAAGAGCAAAAACATTAGTTGAATTACAATCGAGATTACAAGAAATATGTTTGAAAAAGCAGTTAACGTATAAAGAAAAATTAATTAAAAAGACTATAAAAACTAAAATAAAAAAGAAAGGAAAACAAGATCAAAGAAAAACCCAGATAAAACAAGAACGCTCAAAAGCTACAGAAGAAGTCAAAAAGGAAGAACAAAATACCACCACACACAACACAGATTTAAGTAACAATAGGATGGTTTTTTCCAAATTTGATTTTTCAGAAATCGGTAAAAAGAAACACAAACAAAATAAAAGCGATCCACAAAAACCTTAGAAGATTTAAAAAAACAAAAGCAGAAAATACAAGAGTTACGAGAAGATGGGGAAGTGGATAAAGCTGTGACAATTAATAATAAAATAGCGTGGAAAAATGCACTCGCAAAAGCCGAAGGTCGAAAAGTAAAAGACGACGAGGCGTTGTTAGCGAAGTCTATTAAAAAAAGGGAGCAGAAAAAGAATCAGAGTAAGAAAAAATGGGAAGCTCGAGAGGAAGGTGTTAAGAAAATGAAAGACGACAGGCAAAAGAAACGACAAGAAAATATAGATAAGCGGAAGAAAACTAAAAAAATAAATAAATTAAAAAGGGCGACGAAAAGGGGAAGGATTATTCCAGGTTTCTAAAATGTAGGATTGTTTTTTATAATTTTATTTCTATGTAATAAAATTTATTATTTTTTGAAGGTCAGAGTTTAATTCTATAGAAAGTTTTGCGTTAAAAAACAATTAATTTATTATCGGTAATTATGAACGTTACATTTTTTTAACAATTTAAAAAAAGTTAACTATGTTAAAATGAATGCGTGTAAATGAAATAACGATGAAAATTGACATTAACTATTAAATGAAATCTTATTAATAATGTGAGCAGCAAAATGAATATATTCTATATAATAATTAAAACAGTCTTATTGACGGTAATTACATAATGATAAAATTATAATATCAATAACTATCAACGACTGATAAATTTTATTGGCATTTTTATGTCTTCAATTCATCATTTAATTAAATATTGTGACTTATACTTAATTAAATATAGAGGTACATTTTGTATTTTAAAAAAAACATACAACATATTAGAATGGTCGATTTAGTGAGGCAATTTTTATTTGTAATTAATTATTAGAGGTACTTATGTTTGTCGATGAATGTTTAAATTGTAAAACTATGGTTCATATAATTTTCTTACATAGTGTTTTGATTTAGTTTATCGAGAAACAATAATTAACGCCACTTACCAAATTAATTATGTTACATGTAAAATTAAACGGCAAGAAAATGCAGTTTAACAAAGTCCACAGTTAAAAATGCCTTGTTTTTAAATTTGACACAAACTTTTAAATTGTCTTTATCATTGTTCTACTAATGCGTATTTTTGCTGTTTTTGTTATTCGACATTAATTTTAATACACGTACAAAGGGTGCTTCAAACCCTAATGAGATTCCAAATGCTAGGAGAAACGACACTACCATATTACCACAGTATATTATGACCTACAAAAAAATTATTAATATCAATTCGGTAGATGTACATAGATAGAAATAATTAACCGATATTAAAAATATGTGGTGTACTTACCGTAAGGCCTTGATGTAAATGAATGGGACCATCCATTTGAAAACTTGTTATGCACATAATCATGGGGTGAATTAAATATGCACAATAAGCTAATCTACTCAACGGTAGAATACCTCTAAAACCGAGAAATGAATTTATTGGTCCTCCATGGCCAGTACAACAAGCAATAGTGATCCATGCTATGGACAGTCCCCATGCAGTATGTCCTAGTGTCACCTATAAACAATTATCGTTTCTGTTTAACACCAATTGAAGAAAAACGAGAAATCCTATACTTACATAAAATGCAGAAACGGGAACTACAAGTCCTTCTCTACCGAGCCCATAAATTAAACTTATTATGCAAGACAGGGAAGTTAGCCAGCCCAATAAAACTATTGTCCTTGGCAATTTAAGTTTGTTGTCTATTCTTAAAAGGAAATAACCAGTAGCCATTCCTATTAAATACGAACCAATTCTTAACCATGGTTTGTCGTATAATTCATCAAATAATGCAAACGGTTCCTCGATACGTGCCACATACTTATACTGCATCGCTATCGTAAACGTCGTTATCCACGAACTTACTATAAAAACTACAATCGCACCTACTGCCCATTTAAAGTACTTTTCATTTCTAAAATCCCACAATTAGTTTTGACTAATGATAAAATGTTAATTAACAACCTGACGGCTACGGTTAAAATTAATGTTGCAATTATAAAAAATTGCGTGTCGTTGGACATGTACCACGACCACAACATGCAAAATTCATGTTGAGGAAAGAAGTTGTTGATGTAAAGCGCATTTCTCCACCAATATTTCGAACAACTAATGTGATCGATAATTGCCGGACTAAAAACAGAATGGCTATGGTAATATCTTATTGTGAGTTCGTTCAAACCCAATACAAATAAGTAAGCCGGCGTTAGTCTGATATATCGATAAAATAATAAGGTAAAATACTTGGCGACGTCCGATTTTAAGCCGACCGTTCTAGTTTGTTGTTCTTCGGAAATTTTCGACGGAACTTTAAATTCTCGTTTTAGGAATGTAACGGTGAGCAAAAGCCCGCTGAAATTAAAATTGGTTTATCAGTTATAGATATGTGTTAAAAATGTCAATTAACAACTTCAATATTATACCTTATAAAGAAGAACGTATCGACTGAAAATGTGGCGTTAGATATGGTTTGGTATAAAAATGATCTTTCCGTGACGGTTCTTAGAGACTTATTATCCGCTATGGCAAAAACTTCTAGATAACTGTGGACCAGAATTATCCAAGCAGTTGAGAAAAACCTTAATCCGTGTATGCATTTGATCGAGTCTTTTGTAGGATGATCTACATTCAAAATCTTTTTCCCATTTGTAAGGATGGAAAAACACAGTAATACATTTTTATTAAATTCTAAAACAGTTGTTATTATAATTCTATAAATCCAGATATGTTTTAATTTATAATTTGATGCTCTTAACATATATATTGCCCGACGAGTGTATAGGTGTATTATGAAATATTTAAACTTTAAAAGGAAGATGATAGAAAAAAAACGCTGCAATAAAATATGTACCTACTTAGTAAGAACTAACTAAACGATTTTTGACGAGATCGCAGTACGTTAAATAAATTTATCGATTTCAAACCCAATGTAATAATAAAATACTTATAGCGACAGAATTTAAACGATTGCGAATTAACGCGGAAACATTAAGCAAAAAGATGATCAAAAAATAAAAGAATAATACGACACGAAACGGCAAATTTTGAAATTTTTATAGACTTTAAAATAAATAATCAAATTATTATCATTTTACACAAAAATACGGTGTAGAATTTTAACAATGTGATGTTTTTGCACTTACAATAATTAAAGTTACATAAGTTTTACGTATATATATATTTCGGGTTCGTCGCTTACGCGATCGTTGAAATCTCTAGCGATTATAATTGTTTGAATTGCCTATTTTGACAGCAGGTAAGTTTAATGAACTAATTTAATAATTACAGTATTATAACGTGTTATAGATCTTAATATTTAAAATAGATACAGCCCGCGCCACATAGCAAGGGTACGAAGCGCTTATGACTTATGCGTCCTTTAATCCAATAATGACAAAAAAAAAAATACAATACAAAATAGCAGTTTTGATTAATTTTATAAATAAAGTAACTTTCGAATAAATAATGATTTTAATCGCATTATATTGAATAACTAGGTGCGTAGGTAGTACAAGATACTGATGTAAAAAAATAATGTGGCGACAACAATAGATAGATACGTCTCGATGAAGCTATGAAAAAACAAAACAATAGGTATCAATTGTTGTTTTCTCGTCATAATTATTGCGAATTAAACGTTCTCATTAAATTTATTAAATCTGTCCGCTGCCGATCTTATTTTTTAAATCTTTTTTATGTCCAGAGAAAAATTAATAGGTGTTCGAAGTAAAAAGTTTTCACAGGCAAAATTACTATACACGTGTTTTTCTTAAAATAACGGGTGTCCAAAGAGTCTTTCGGAATCGTGTCTCAACTTAAATTACGTCATAAATCATTTCTTGTCGTGTCGTACTTAGTTAGTTGTAATAAAATTCTGATTTAAATACTTAAACCAAGACACGCCTTTGTCTTTCCACGGCCAAACAAGACCGAAAGACTTTATGGACGCCCGTTACTTTTCTAATTATAAAAGTTCGGCGAGAAGTGAAAAGTTCTGTTTTTTCAATTCGAATTAATATATTTATTTGTGCCTATATTTAAAATGGTTTTGGTTAAAAGATTCGTTTGTTTAATTGAAAGTGGCCGTTTTCTCTCATTGTCGGCGTGTTAATGCAACAGCACGTAATTTTGCATCCTTAACAAAAATGACGCAATCATAATTTAAAGCATTATTATTTAATTTGATGAACTGTGTTTACCATTTAGGTAGGTAACTATAGAATGTAATGAACGCGTTTTGATTTTCTCCACGGAAAGTGGAAATGACCTTGACAATTAAGGCCTATTTTCTGCCATCGAAAGCGGGTGTAATTAAAATGTTGTGCAATCAGTAAACGTGGTAAAAGTTACCGGAAAATTAACACTTTGGTGTACGAGCATATACGAGAATCGTTAACAAAATGATGCTTACCAAATATGGACTTGCACGTGTCGGGTTTTCCTTTTTTCTTCGTTAACGTAATTTGTTCCTTGATAATGTCCTTGTTATTACTATTATTATTATTATTAACATTATTGTTATTGTTCGCTTCTTCGATATTTATTTCTTTGGTTTTGTTGTTATTTGAAAAGTAATCCACTATTGTCGCTAAACATGCTATTATAAACACAAACGCACCGATGCCTCTGAAACAGAACCGAAGTAACTTCTATTCGTGCGCGTTTATTTAACAGGATTCTTTTTTACAATAAGCGTGGCGTACAAGTGATTTACCCTATAATGTGGAACTTAAAATCCTGCAATAACGAATAATCGCCAGGGACTGGACGTATTCCGACCACCATCAACGAAGTTCCTTGAAAACGTTCTTGCACAAGCAAACGTCGAACGTCGACAATCGTACACGAGGACGGTAGACATTGGCCCAAATTTAGCTGTCTCGTCTAAAACAGTTTGCTTAATAATTGTTGCGACATCGATTTAATTTGAAAGACTTACAACGGGCGTTAGATTTTCGTTGATGTTAATTCTGATTTTGGCAACGAAAAAACGTACACGAAAAGGAGGCACCTCGATATTTTCTTCTGGAAGTTGCAATTCTTCGCATAACGTTTTCGAACCTAGCCAGTAGTCGTTCCCAAAGAAAAATTGACTAGAGTATCTTCCCGATGCGTCGTTCACTGTCAATGATAGTTAGGTGTAGCTTAAATTCTATTGTGAACTACTTTTAAACAAATATCCAGGGAAAATTGTTTAAAGTGACTATATCGACGCTGTTTCGGCAGAACGTCGTAACTCTCACTTTTTGCGAAAACGAGCTATTTTGATTATGTTACACATCTAAGGCAAAGACATAATCTGTTAAAATCTAGTAACAATATTTTGATTTTTTCCATCAGAAAAATCGATTTGTATTTCATAGCTACGCCACAACACAAAATGTGCGCTCTTGATAAATTGACTTTTTGCGGGTTTAGACGTTCTGTCAAAACTGGCGTCGATATTATCTATTAATTTTTAACTGAACCGCCCTTCTAGACTCAAATTCGTTTCGATAAAAATGTCAGGATCTAGAAAAAAAACAGTTTTTTTTTTGTTTAATTTAACAAAGATTACGAATAATTCGTCGTAAAATGTTAAATACGCGTTTGAGACTTTATAAAATGATTTCATCCAATTATATGCGGCCGATTGTAATTACGTAACAAAATTGAATACTAATTTGTAAAACAACTTTATAAACCTGTAATTTAACGTTTATCTACTTATATACCTATTTAATCATTTTATTTTTAGTTGCGTGTAAATCGTGGGCAGTCTTGTTTTTGTAAATTTTCTTACTACCTATTAAGTAAGTTGTTAAAAAACAAAAATAACAAACTTTTAACAGCCCACGTTGTTCCATTGTGCAATTCCGATATGTATTGCGATAAGTGAGATTGACATTCTTTATTTTCTAAAATTACGAGTCGCTTTTCCCAGTTATGATGGTTATAAAGTTTCGATATAAACTCCATTTCCGGTAAATGCACAGAAACTAATTCTTCGATAATAGGATCCCGTTCGCCCAACGATTGAACGGGAATTTGAATTCCGTTAGACAAATAGGAAATATCCGATGAGTTGTATGATACATATTTAGCTGCAGTGGCACTGTTACTGTCTACAATTAAATAAATCACGAACACACCGACGACACTTACAAAATTTGCCATTTAATAAATAACTTTACGGATAGTTTTATAATAAAATTTAGACTCGATAACTACTATATGGCTTATTATGTTTCATCGATGCATTTTATATTTCGTCGAAGTCCGAAATCATTTTTTTTTGTACAAGTATTTTTTATATCGAGGACACGATTACTATCAATTTTAATACGAAACTGTCGGCGAGAGAAGTATTTTGTTGAAATTTTCCCTCCATGGAATACGTTGGGACTAAACTTAAGAGAGAAAGGAGCTCTTAGTCCCCTACTCAAAGATTATTTATAATCGTTAATGGGGCAATCGAAAATTTTATTAATTTCGTTAGGTACGTAGTCGATTTTTTATATTTCAATTGCAACCTAATTCGTCTTTAAATCGATTCGATGGACACTTACCGAGCGAAATAAAGCATATTATCGATTAAATTTAACGAAATAATAATGTTCTCGATTATTGGAATTGGTTATATAAATTATGTGATCATGAAAGTTATCAGCAGATGGGCAAATATTTAAACTTTCTACTTTTAGTATTACTTCATCACCGGAAAAAACATTTAAGCACTTAACGTTATGTTTATATTATACATTTCTTTCTTTACTAAGAATTTCCAACTTTAATATTTTGAAAATGTTCTCGACGACATTTTATTTTTAATCGCACTTACTTGTTTATTAATAAATATTTTCAACTCGCGATATTTTACTGAAATTTATTTTAGCGCAACGTAATTTAAAATTTTAACGCGTTCGATAAATATGAAAGCCATTTTTTTTTTCACTTAAACGTTGCACAACTCGTAATCGATATCCTCAATTTAATAATAATATAAGATTGTTTTGTTACATTGTATTGTTATTAACTTTTGCTAAAAAGTATATAATTTTTGTATCCAATAATCCTATACAATAGCGCATTATCTCTAAATATTCGAGCTTTAATAGGTCCCATTACGCTAATTAGTTTTTTATTAAAATTTTTAACGATTCTTCTTTACTGTTTCATTTTAAACCCTCAATAAAAAAAAAGTAAAAGTTCCATTAAATTGTACTTTGAGAAAATAAAGGAAGTTAAATTGATTATAGTCGTAAACAACAGTGCGTATATTTCAGTTTTTAAACTTTGTATAGGTAGTAATCGCAAATGTAAAATTACAGAAATAATTACTGAAAATTAAACTCGATCATTTATTGCAGAACAGGTATTTCTGACTTCCAATTTTTAAAATGAGCAGACGAAGAAACGCGGAAAAGCCTCTCGAGTCTTACATTCTAATAACCGCGTTCTTGTTGGGCGTTCCATAAATAAACAAAGAAAATTTTGATATCTATCCATATTACAATTTTTCTCGCCAGAATGTTAAACGCTAATACCGAACATCGTTTAAAGTTATATTTACGCCTTTTCTTATGTCAACTACTCGAATTACGAAAAACGTTCGACAACAAAAAGAATATTTACGTTATTTACATAACGAATACAGTTTCACTTCAGTCATCTACAAATAACAATTAACAACAATTTTGCAAGTTGCAAAACTGTAACGTCGAAATGTTCTTGTTTTGGTAGAATTTTAATTTTTACTAACACCTATTACGTTTCTTGTAATTACCGCCATATAATTAAATTATACACTTTTATTATCGTCTTGCGCGGATAATTACATGTCGCTTATTATGTCTACTTATTTGTTTTTTTTTCTTTTGAATGGTTTGTGGAATTTCTCCAAATTCGTCGCTGTTATGTCATGTTTTAGAAAGCCGACGCGCGGCGGACAATTAATTTAGATTTTTTGTGGAAATGGATATCATAACATGTTAGATTCAACGAGCGTTTATTTAAAACACTTCATCAGAAATCAGGTATAACGCAAACGAAAGCTAAGAACATTTAAATGCACGATATACCAGTATTCGTTGCCACATAAAGACTTTCTCTACCTAACAAGTTGTTTTTTTTTATTTGTCTACCTTTCTTTTTATTCATTACTGAAATATTTACTTCCGAATACCGTGCCGTTCAAATCATGTGTGTGTAGTAGATGGGGAACGATACTGAATGTCGTGTAAATTTGTTTTGGTCCGCTGCACCGACATTTATACCCATGTTGCGTAAGTTATGCAAGGAAATACCACCACCTGACCTACAATTATTGTTCCGAAGCAGACGGATGTTATGCCGGAGAAATTCGTCTTACGCCTTTTCGCCAATCCCATCGAGATAATTACGTTTAATCGATATAGATTCGAAACCCAACAGCGAAAACTAAATAGTTTGGATACGATCGTGGTGTGGACTGAAGTGCAGCTAAATCGAGAAAGTCGATAATTATTTTTACAACGATAGGGCGGAATATTTAACGATCATCCCAAATAAAAGATGACATAAAAATATTTAATCGAAAACATTACCATAAATGTTTATACTTTGTGATAGTTCCGTCGTATTCGCCAATTATCCGAAGATTCTTATCATCTACATCCGAATTCAATTTATTAAAACGATTTACAAAAAACAACGTTTAGAATAGGTACTTAGACGAGCTTATCGAAGCAAAACACAATAAGGAAATGAATTGCGAAAATTTCGTCTAATTCCTTATAAATTTACGTTACAACAGTAGTGTATATGGTTATAATATTATAACCATAGAAGTCGATGTTTAAGTGTAATAATTATAATAGGAAACTATACAAGTTTGGTTTAAATTAATTAAATTTATAGATTTCCAATTTATAGATTTTTTAAAAGAAGGAAAATACCGGTCATAACAAGAAATACACAAGGAGAAATTCAGCTATCAGAAGAAGATCAACAGAAAACTTGGGAAGAGTATATCAAAATTTCTAGACGATAGAGCAAGTTGCAGTGAGGTGACCGACGATGAACCTTTTGAAATTCTGATGTCAGAAGTTAAACACGCAATTAAGAACATGAAAAACGGAAAAGTTGCGGGGCCGGATAATATTCCTATAGAAATTATAAAAGTACTGGATGACAACAATTTGGAATACATAACTAAACTCTTCAACCAAATATACAACCGAAGCAAAATTCCCGAAGAGTGGCTAAAATCGATATTTATACCGATTCCCAAAAAGAATAGTCCAAAGTCCTGCGATGAATATCGACTTATAAGCCTAATGAATCTCATATTGAAGGTCCTATTAAAAATTTATACAACATCGAATATATAAAAGATGCGAGAAATAGCTCGATGACACCCAGTTCGGCTTTCGAGGAGGAATGAGAACCAGAGAAGCTTTAGTTGCTATGACTGTCTTATTACAAAAATGCCGTGAATACAATAAAGATGTATATATATGTTTTATTGATTATCAGAAGGCCTTTGACAGAGTACAACACTCAAAATTGATAGACAAGCTAAAAAATGTCAACTTGGATCCAAAAGATATAAACCTTATTAGAAACATTTACTACAACCAAACAACTGTCGTACAGATAGATGACATGGAGACGGATGAGATTGTGATGAGTTAGACAGGGGTGTGTATTATCGCCCATATTGTTCAACTTGTACTGCCAGGTAATATTCCAAAATGCACTACAGGGAAGAACTGAAGGGATAAAAATTGGTGGCACAATAGTCAATAACATAAGATTCCCAGATGACACCGTAATTATGGCGAATAGCATCAAACAACTGCAAGCCATACTGGAAGCAATACAAAAAGCTACAAAATGACCAAAGAAGACCAAATTCATGATTGTGACGAAGAACCCGAACAACGTTAATGAACATTTAATACTGGAAAGAAAGCAAATTGTAGAGAGCAAAAGCAAAAGTAGATAGATATAAATACTTGGGTGTCAGTATAAATTCACAATTGGAACAGGACAATGAAATAAGAGCAAGAATTGAAATGGCGAGAAAAGCGTTCATAAAATATGGACCAGTGTTCACAAATGGCAATTTGAGTTTGCATATTAGATTGAGATTCCTGGAGTGCTATGTGTGGTCACTGTTATTAAATGGGGTGGAATCATGGACACTGAGGGCACAATCAATAAAAAGACTGGAAGCCTTTGAAATGTGGCTTTACCGAAGAATACTTAGACATATAAGGATACTATGAACAGATAAATGGATACAGATAGAAATGGAAACAGATACTATGGACATATAAGGTTACAAATGAAGAAGTGCTAAAACTTATTGGTCATGGTAGAAGATTCTTAATTGCAATTAAAATAAGAAAAACTGCTTATCTTGGGCATATACTACGTAATGATAAATACTCCTTATTGTACACTATCATGCAAGGAAATATCGAAGGAAAAAAGGGCATTGGGTGGAAAAGAAAATCGTGGTTGAGAAATATCAGGGACTGGACAGGCCTCAGAGTGGAGCAACTGTTCCATGTTGCAAGAGATAGGGAAGCATATAGGTAGGTGGTCGCCAGCCTTCAATAAGAAGACGGCACGAGAAGAAGAAGAAGATAGATTTCTTCGTACACCCACTTATACATTATACGTGTTGTTACAAAAGTAACGCCCGTCCTTTCAAAGATCGAATCGGTAAGCCGAAAGAAATCGAAAGTCAAGAGTGACAAAATTTCTGATTGGCCTTATTAACAGAAAATAATACAATGTTGAAGTTTAAAAAAAATGAAAATTACAAAAGACGTTCAATTATGTTTATTTCGAGATCGACGCAAGCTCTTGCGCGGTTTAACAGGGAAATATTGGCCCTGTTCGATTGTAAAATACGTAACTAGGTACGTAGACTTATCGAAAGGGCAGTCGTATGAAGACGGTCAACGACAACTGCTGGTTTCACGACTGATTCGGGGTGTCCCCACAAAAAAAAAACATCTACCGGATTGAGGTCGTGTGGCCTATGAGGAAGGTCAGTCGGAAATTTTATCACTCTCGATCTTCGATTTCTTTTAGCTTACCGATTCGATCCTTGAAAGGGCGGACGTTACTTTTGTAACATCCTGTATAAAACGTGTTCGTTTTGTTTTAATTATAAACGACAATTAATTTTAACTAGTTTAACAAAGTCCATCGAAATTTCGTAGTGCAAGCTTTAAACGTGAAATGCAAATAAAATTATAGATACTTGCGTACCACCTATACGTTCAACCGAATCAAGATGTTTACGTAATTTATGGATAAACTAATCATGCTTTAATATGCTCGTAAAACGTCACCAGTAATTTAAAAAAAATTATAAATTACCTTAATTTTCTTATTAAACATTATATAACTCACGCTCTCTAGCAAATTTCGAATTAATTATTTAATAAAAAAGAAACTGATCTATCTCGTGGCGTTAAGTGTAATAAAAAGAAAACTATCATCGGTGAAATTTTATGGGAACGGTTTCCCTAATATAGAAAATTTGAAAATTACGAAATCAAATCAAAATACAGTGCGTATACGTGGAATTTTAGTATCACGAGAACAACTTCTTTTTCGGAAAAATACTCGGATAAGTGTACCACCGAACGACATCGATCTAATAGTAAAATCTACCATTTTTTATTTACGTATGACATTATTAAAAATATGCATCATAAATAATGCTTTATTTTACTGAAATTCGCTCGATTACGATATACTAACGAGGATAAGTTATTTGTATAAGTTCAGAACTTGAAAAGGATAAGTTGTTCATTTGTTTAGAAAAAACTTTGCAATTTACCTACTGTATAATATCAACTGACTGCGAGGCGCGATCTTTTTACGCAAAAAATGCGATATTTGGTAACGACATAAAAATAAAATATACAGCGGAATAGTTAACCTAAATTCGAGAACAACGTTCTCGAATGTTCAATGTTCCCAATGCTTGTCTTTTAAAATAATTCTTTTGTAAAAAATTAATTAATGACAACTTAAATCATAGACATTAATATTACTCAGAAGATTAATAGCACACACACTAAAGTATAGGTATAGATAGATATTATACGCGATGCGAAGCATCTCCCACAGCTATAATCATTATTAGAAAGTAGTATAGAGCAGTTAAATTCATTGTTATTTTATCCAAAATCATTCACTTATCGTTATTATTATACATATTTAGTTAACAATATTTGAAACCGAAGAATCAAAATTCGTTTGCCCCATTTTGTCTAGTGCTTGGCGGGCCGAACCCACATTGTTGCCAAGACACATAAGGTGTTACTTAATCGGTTTCTCTATTTACGTCTTTTTATTCTTCTCCTACGATGCAGGAAATACAATGTTTCTTGAAAGTAAAATAAAAGTCACCGTAAAACAGGTATAGGTATGTAAATACGTGATTGCGTCCGGCCTAGAACATTCCGGTATTGCTTCATTGTCGTCGTTTTTCCATCACCGTTTCCTTTAATAGCATTTCCTTATCGCGTGTAATTTAATTAACGTGCCAATATTTGAGGGGTACAGGTGCAAAACCGGACATGTCGCATAATCGGTAGTTTCGAGAAAACGTCACAGATTTGTCAATGAAATTCCAAAGGTAGAAAGACGTTGTTTTGTTGTGTAATCGTTGCAAGTTAACTAGAAAATGAAGACTGCGAAAAAGTGTTACTTTATTTCAGATTGCCGTAGGAGATATTCGGCTGTTCGTGCTGCAAATGGCCGGTATTGCAACCAAGACTTGGACATGTCCGGCTATGCGGGTGAAAATATCGAGGAATCATTAATGCAGAGATTAAACTTACCGCTTTGCAACGGAAATCTTCTGTATTTGTAACGTTCTCGATTTTAGACAATAAAGAATAGTTTAATTTTACAAATAATAATGTTAATATTATGAAAAATCGCCTTTTCGGTAGACGATTTGTAAAAAAGTAGATAACTTTGCTAATTATAAGCTCAAAAAGCACTTAGGTATTATTAATAAATTGATACGAGGTTTATGATTGTTTAATAATAGTATCTTTGAATGGGAACACTACAATAATCAACTCGTCCAATAGTCACGAGATAAACAAATTCCCGATTTTTTTACCTTCCCGAATTGCCACATTAACGTACGATTTTACGTCGATTTATTTTGATTAGGTACTTTTGTCTCTTAAATTTTCCGTTAACTTCAAAGATTTGTATTCGTTATTTTTTATTATTCTCTTTTTTTTCCATTTTAAATCGTACAAAATTTACTATTAGATATTGGTTTTACAAGTGCCTACTTACCTACTTTTTATTAGAAATTAAATGTAAAATATGTATTTAATATTAAAGAAGATACAGATTAACATCGAAAAGAATTATAATTTATATAATAACTATTAGTACCATCTGGCAATATTAGTTAAAATCGTAAAAGTGCATTACAGATTTCTACCTGTTACCTATGCTGGAATCGAGGTCGCAGAATTTCGTAACGGCAAATCATAGTTCAAAAACGGCATGTTGTTCAAACAATGAATCAAGAAAATTATATATCTACGTTTTAAATACTTATTTAATTTTTATGTTTTTTATTAAAACATTACAGAAGTTATATATTTTTATTAATTATTAAAATCTCAATTTTAAAATGTAGGTACCTACTTAGGTACTAATATAACAATATACGATATTAATTTAACTCAATGTCAGCAAGTAAAAGCGAGCCACTAAAGTATTGAAATGTAGATGTGTCGTCGAAGATAATAATGTTTTCTACCTAGGTATACGAAATAGTGAATTTTGAATTTTGTATATACTTTAAAATAAATAATCAAATCTTTACCATGTTATACCTACAAAAATATGGCGTGGAAATTTATAAATGCGATATTCTTGCGCACTACAATAATTAAATACACACATATTTACGATGTTATTCGTTTATATATATATATATATATATATATATATATAAATATATACATATATATATAAATAAATATATATATATATATAATATATATATATATATATATATATATATATATATATATATATATATATATATATATATATATATATATATATATATATATATATATATATATATATTTCGGGTTTGTCGTCTACACGATCGTTGAAATTTCCAGCGATTACTTGTTTAAGTTGTCTTTTTTTTTGGCAACAGGAAAGTTTGACGAACTAACTTAATAATTACAGTAGGGTATTACGACGTGTTATCTACAGATTTTAATGTTTATGGTGTGAAAATTAAACGCCGTAACGAGGGTACGAAGCGTCTGCGGCAATAAGCGTCTAACTTGCGCTCCCCCCCCCAACCAAAAATGACAAAAAATTAAAAATTCGATATAAAATAGCGGAACTTTATATCTAGATACATATTTATTTATTTTTAGTTTTTACTCTTTTTACATTTTTGCTTTCCAAACCTATAATTATGCAGTTGCGCCCGTGTCGGGCGCCTCTTTCGCCACAGCCACGTTACGCCATGACAGATATCTACATAATTTTTAGTTATTAGTTACAATTATTATTAGTAGATACCTACATACTACATATTAACCTAATTTTTAGAATTATTTTATTAATTGTTTTTTTTTTTACATAATCTAAAAGTATTTTAAGTTCTTTTGTTAAAATGTCGCTTTAGTTTAAACTCGTAGGTTGATTTTATTGCCGTTCTTTATCGTATTTTTTGCATACTATCATTAGGCGTACAAGACAAAATAACAGATTTTTTCTTTTAAGACGATATTCGTGTGTCCGCTACACACCCGTAACTTATTTACAACTATTTTTCCTTTCAGAGCAAGTTTCAGATTTGTGGTTCATTTTATTGTCGTGTCTTTTATGATTCTTAGTTGATTGTTTGTTAGCTTTAACAATTTATTATATTTTTTCATTTATTATACCTAGGCATGTGTGATTCTTAAGTTGAGCTTTAGTATGTCTTTGGTTGCTTTTCAGTTGGACCACTTCCTTATTTCCATTTTATTTAAAAATCGATTTTCAATTAAAGCAAATAAAGTAACTAAACAATTGATTAGCTTCATAAATTTGTTTAAAGAGTTTTACAAAGTAAAAACTTTTATGGATATTAGTTATCGAGTAAATAAGCCACCAGTCTTATTTCTAATACAAATACACAACGTCCAATATATTTTTCAATTATTTTCCATTGAAAATGCACTGAAAATAATACTCATTCGATTTTCTAATATAGGTACCTTATTTCGTAATGTTGGTTGCATAAAATCGAATCCTATTTCTGTCGATCAGGTAATTACGTTTTCATTTTTAAAATTGTTAACTTTTACACAAATTAGATGCAATAATTGTTTATTGCTAGTTTTCAATAATATAAAAGTATTTGCGTTATTTCAGAGATGTTTGTTGAGGCCAGGGTTACAGACACACCCAACGAAAGACTGGAAATAAAACACCCGATAGCATTCTTATTACTAATATGTATTTTACCTTCATAAAAAAATTAACGTTAAAACCAACTGAAACTATTCAGGTTTTATTGTTTAAAGAATATTGTTTTAATCGTGGTACATCAGTTCGCAAGTAATCAAAATTAAATAATTAACGGTAGGAAAGCTCGAAATAAAATTAGATTCCGGTTAATATAATAATATAATTCCGGCTTTGACAAGGCCGTTTAAGGTTGAATTTGACAATTTATAATCACAGCTCCAAATCGACAATAAAGTCGATAAAGTTACTTAAAGTGTAAACTCTGCGTGTAGGTGGAACCTTAAAAAATTGTAAATTTAGTTGTAAAGTTGATCGTAAAAATACCCTATATCACTATATTTCATACTTTGACGAACTTCCACAACACATCTGAAGGGTAACTACTCTGCCTTTTAAATGCACCTATACGTTTCATATAGTATGCTTTAAACGTCATTCCTAAAATTATTTTATCGACAAGGTTTGGTTATTAAACTGTAAAAGATATTAGATATTAATAACAGAAGCTACAAGTGACGACTTTAAGAAAATTACATTTTCAAACATCCAAGAAATGTGTTTACATAATTATAGGGTTTGATAACACCATTATAAGTACTATAGTTGACAATTTTTAATTAAAAATGTCATTTAAGTGTATACCGAGTCTCGACGAGGACATACATCAGACCGTCATATTTTTATTAAATTATTGAAATAAAATTTTGAAACTTAAGATTTAAATATGGAAAATAATAAGATAAGTGTGCACAATTTAACATAAACAGATCCTAAACTGATAAATCTTTAGGTATATATTTTTACTAACGTTTTAATTTACTGCTGTAAACTTTTATTATGTTTTAATGCAGCGTTTAAAATATTTGATTTAGAGAAACGTCGAGAAAAATTCCTAAAAGCGAAATGATGCTCGACGACGAGTTTAAATAGTATTTTAATTGTTTCTAGATACTAAAAGAGGTAGTTAACTATTCCAATATTTAACATATTATCAGAGCGAATTAATTAATTAAACAATAAATTATATTAGCGTTAGTTTGTCTAATTTTATTTATAAATTTTGTGGGTCAAACCAACACGCTTTTAATAAAAATTTCACCTAACATCTCGGATTTTGATTAAATTTAGCACAAAGGTTGCCTCCATATAGGCTAAGAAAAATACAAAATTATATCAACCCGTTTTGAAAATACGACTATGTAAAATTGCCAAAAAACCTAAAAATCGCATTACCGATATAATTTTAAACTGCTGTAGTAACTCTTCTAATTCAGCTAGATATGTGGGATGAGTGTCGTTTTGTAGTATTTTTCTGGAATTTCTTACGGTATGCAACACAATAGGGGTTGTGGGGAAGCGTTTTGATAAAAGTGCATCTTTAAAACTTTTCAAAAAGTCCAGGAAATGTCCAAAAGGAAAATAATGCCATAAGTTATTATAAATTTGTTCCTATAGCGCTCATCCTGTTGAGGAGATATTCATCCCCACAAGTTCAAATGAACCATATTCGAGAAAATAATACATAAAGTATAAGAGATTGATTTTTATTCTTCAACTTTGTGGGAGGGAGATGACGTAGGAAAAAAATTTATATAGGAACTCGTGGCATTATTTTGCCGTAGTTTAGACGCTTCCGAAATATTTTCCACAGTCTCCTGGGCGCCCTTATAGGCCTGAATTTTGTCGAGAAGGGAATTTTGTTTTATATTATTTTAACAATGAACCCGTCATCGTCTCACTTTTAAACTTTGTAAATCGTTTAAAGTTAGCATGAACTATTTCCTAGAATTTTTTTGAAAAGTTTTGACCATCCACTGTTTTCAAAATTCAAAATTGAAATTTGTAAAAAGAAATTTTTCCACAACCCCTATTGTGTTGCATGTCATGAGAAAGGTCAGAAAAAATGCTACAAAATGGCACTAGTTCCACCTTTCTATCTTAATTAGGAAAGCTGCTGCGGTAAATTAAACTATGTCGGTGATGCGATTTTTTAGGTTATTTTAGAAACGTTACATAGTATTTTCAAAACGGGTTGATATATTTTGATAAAATTTTGTTTTTTTTCTTAGTCTTTATATGGAGACTACCTCTGTGCCAAATTTAATCAAAATCTGAGATGGCGAGGTTGAATTAGCGTGCCGATTTGACATGGAATGGCCCTTGTGTATTAAGTACTTGAACTTATTGAATTGCAAATTAGATATTATCGCTGGCCATGCAAGACTTACATATAACCCTTTAAATTCTAAGTCATTACCATACACTTGTGTAAGTAATACGAGATAGTTAGGTACATATATCGTTTGCGAATTGGATGAGATAATCAATTATTTATATGCATGTTAAAGGCTGTAAATATCTATTTGAGAATCAACGATATGAAATAAAATTATAGAGTAAACATATACCGCATGTATTGTAAAACCTAATTCGTATGAATATTAAATCAAGCGTTTGTAATTGGGAAAAAGCAATTTAGGTTTCGTTTTCCGTAACGATCGAGTTTCCTTCGATGATTGAAATTTAGCAATTTCGACAATTATATATAATAATCATCCAATTATCACAACCGCATACTTACTAAAATCTGGGTTGCACGTTTCTTTAAAGCGGTTTGTAAGTGTACTTGATTTAGGCACTTTCTATGTTAAATTATAAACTATTTATAAAGTCAAGTAGGTATATCTGTTAAAAATTGATTTTTTTTTAACGAAAATAAACGTTAAACATTTTATTTTGCAGACAAAACCGCTACTCTTTGTAAAACTAGATCCGTGAGAAACTTAATAACTTTTTAGGATTAAATAAATGTTTAAATAAAAATCTGAAAAATATTTAAAAAATAACAGTTTGTCAATGGTAAAGCGCACAAAACTGGAAGTAGACGCTGTTAATTGCGTTCCGACGTTTTTACCTATACATATTTTCGCTCAAGACAGTTTAAGATTTTGTCTATTAAAATTAGTCACAATTACATATGTATGAAAAATAGAACACAGGAAGCAACGCCATTTAAACTGAACTGTTAAGCGAGCAAAGTTCACGACGACGCGACGGTTATCTGTTTTGTTCATAAAAATAAAATATTTGTTTGTATTATGCCAATTTGTAGTTTTCTGTAATTGAATCGCGTATTTGAGAACCCCACATGTCCATATTTCGGAAATACGTTTTTTTTGTTACAAAAAACATATGTTATTCTTATACATGTTAGGTATAAAGAAATTACATATATTCACCGTCCGGTTTGTTAACAGTATTATTTCAAAATTTTTATATATTTGAAAAATTCCACATATCTGTACCTAATAAAATTCTAAAGATTTACCTATTCAGGACAGGGATGAAATTGTAACAATTTTTATCGAGAAATATTTTCTTCGTCATAGTTTTAACACGCGCAACAGTCGCTATTTTGCATGAAAACAACGTTATCACATAAAATAGTTTTTCGTCTTAAAACTAAGATAGTTGGACATGCGGGGTTTCTTTAAATACGCGATTAAATTAAGTGATAGGTACATATTTAAACACATTTTCAACTACAACGTTCAATTAAAGGTCTACATGTTTGTTAATCTTAACAAATTGATAGTTTGAACCATCTCCGGTTCCAATAATTGGAATTTCAAACAATTATTAGTTCAGATTATTAGGGTTTTATACATAAATATAGGTAAATATACCTATATATTAAATATAGTATTTATACAATTAGAACTGAATCGACCGAAATTTTTTTTAGAAAATTTAGAACGCAAAGCGCATCATACCAATTAATTTAGTTTAATATCTAAGATTATAGGTTTTTAACATGATTACAAATTTTATAGCATTTTAAAGGTTACAGCTTGATTTACATATCATAATATTTAAAAAAAATGCTTTAAAAAAACATTCGTTGTTATTTTCATAAAAAGTTAAATAATTGTTTGGCTAATTAATCAAGTCGCTAAATCGTCATGTAATAACAGGCATATAAATTATTTTTTTTCAAAAAACGCTCGAACACGTCGATTTTATTTAGTAAGGAGGACATATTAATTAGCACCCTTTACCGTCTGAAATTTTTTGGACGATATATCGACCCTCACTTTCTAATTGAAGACATTCTATGTATTTAATGTATAAAGTTCATCCTTATTGCTTAATATTCTTACATACATTAAATTTATAAACATTTCATATACTACGCTATTCTGTTTTAAAAAAGCGGGCATGCTATATCGAATCTATGTATTTTATTGTTTATATTCATAGTAGTACTCGTATACCTGTGACCATTTCGTAACAATTACTTGCAATAAATACCCTCTTGCTCCGAATTAGTGACATATCCGGATATTATTGTGACTTTCTTTTCTAACATTTTGTTATATGACTTTCAAAACAAGATTAATCAAACTTTAAGTTACCACAGTCCTTCGTGTAGAACTGGTCGTTGTAATATTACAAATTAACAACGAAAACAATTTTGTTTGTTTCAAGAAAAATAAAAATCGTCTCCATACCTGTATACAGAGTGAGTAAAACGTATGAGGCATTCAATCTTTGTCGTTAATATTTTTGTCTTATAAAATATAATTATCAAAATACAAATTATTTTGGATTTTTTATCTATCAAGTTTCTTTATCGACGCGACGTACAAAATTGTTTAAACTTTCGTTACATTTTTGATAGGTAGTATCTATACAATTTTTGTAATACGAAATTATTATGGGATTACATGACATATTCTTAAAAATTCCCCATAAGATAAACACTTAATTTAAAATGAACTAATTACGCTGTGTAATCATTGTTATATTTCGATAATCTGATAAATGGTCATTGCTGAACAAGAATTGGAAATGTGCCTTGCTCGAACTTTGGAGAATTATGTATTTTCTCAAATTTCCATTTTGATGTAAGTTTAACTTTAACAAATTACTAGCTTCCAAAAGTTCGAAAAAAAAATTATTTTCATAATTAAAACAATTTTTTTTCTCAAAAACTTATTGCGAATTTTGTGGTACTTGTATGTTACTGTATAGGCACTAAAGACTCATCAGTGGTATATTTTTGGGACTCTCCGTCTCGAAAAGAGGAAAATAGAGAATATTTTCTAAATTGAAATAATTTAAAAATATATTTCATACTCGGTGTACAGTCACTAATTTTTCGTTAAATATTCTACGTATGTACCTACCCCTATTATATATGTAAGTAGCAACATATTCCAAAGGTATAACAGGTAAATATTTGGAAAGTTCGTCATTTTAATTCTATAGCAATTTGCTACATACAGGATGTCCAAGTGGAGAATCTCTCGAGAGCGTATAAACCACACCAAAATAATGCCACAAGTTCCTATAAATGGTTTTCCTACGACACTTTCCTGTTGAATTATTAAATAGTACCTAATTAAAAATCATTTATCTCAGGATACTCTGCATCTTTTATTCTTTCTGCATGTTTTTCTCGAAAATGGTTCATTTTATCGAAATTAAACACGAGTACCTTTTTTATTCTGAAATGTTTTGAGAATCCGAAAAGTCTTTAAAAATACAAAAATTTTGAGGGTACAAAGGGGTAGTGCACTGCTGGCTCGTCTGAGATGATATCAAAAAAAGAACCTATTACGTCATTTTAAAGACTTTAATTTATTACATACGTATACCATAAATCATTAAATTCCAATGAAGAATGAAAATTATATTTAAAAAAATTAATTTTTATTTTTCAACTTTGTGGGCGAACATCTCGACAGGGAAGCGTCGTAGGAAAAAAAATATAGGAACTTGTGGCATTATTGTGACGTGGTTTATACACTTTCGAGAGATTTGTCACTGTTTCCTGGACGTCCTGTATATACTGCTATAGAATTTAAGGGACGAACATTTTCAAATATTTACCCCTTGGAAAGTTTTGATACTTACATACGTAGTAGGGGTAGATACTAGAAATGTTTGATGAAAAATTGGCGACAGCGCCCCGAATATAAGATATATTTTTATATTATTTCAATTCTCTATTTTCCTCATTTACCGTGCACGAAGAGTCCCAGAAAAATACCATTGCTTGGCTTTTGATGCGGTTTTTGGGCACCGATGGGCCAAATACTTTTAGTAACTCTACAATATCATATAAGTATCACAAAATTCGTGATAATAGTTTTTGAGAAAAGTTTTTTACAAATTTTGAAAATAACGTTTTTTTCTCTCGAAAAGTATGAATTTTGTTAGAGCTAATATTTTGCTAAAGTTACACTTACATCAAGATGAACTTTTGAGGTGAAATTAGCCAAATTCGAGCAAAGGCACATTTCCAGTGCTTACGCGGCTATGGGATTTAATGAAAATAATTGGCTAGGTGTAGACGTGTTTATTTCAACGTTTTATGATAAAATTAACGATATGGATTTTCAACGGTAAAATAAAGATTAAAAAAATGTTTTATTTCTGTTTGAAAGGTAATTTCGTATTTGGACCGTATCTTATAGTTAACGTTAACTGATTTAGGTTACGTCAAATAAGTCTCATGAAAACAATGAAAATTATTGATTTTATTTATCTTACGATGAGCACTAGAGTAATTTATGAAGGCGAATCATTGTGCATATTTCGTATTAAAATATTTAGTAATAATTTCAATTTCTACCTATGCGTATGCATAATTTTATTAGGTACATTAGGTTTTAAACCTTAAATACGATGTCGTTAAACTTTTGAAATTCAATTTTTAGGGGGGAGTTTCTTTAAATTATACTAAGATGAAATCGAATTTGCAATGTTTAGGATTACATATATATAAATTTTAAATTAGGTTTTTTATTTTAGGTATTTAATATTAGACAATTCCTAAAAATGCGTAAAGTGAAAATCGTTGAAATTTTTCTTATTTTGACTTATGTGTGATTACTACACAGCCGTAAATAATTATATTTGGAAATATTATAATAAATTTAACTTTCGTTTTTATTGCTTTATATTTGGATCACGGATCACAAACCGAAAAAATTGCGGATTATTACAGATTAGGCGAATTTTATTTAAATACCTATCCTGTTACTTTATAATCTAGGTTAAAATTCGGATATGCCCTTTAATAACTGGTATTTGTTACATGTCTTGTATTAATCATTCGAAACGGGATTATTAGAAATTAATTTTCTAAAATTCTCATAAATTTTAATATGGTATCTAACAAATGTGAAGTTCATCAACCATAAAATTGTTGATAATATTTAAATTGTAATATATTGTAGAAGCGGAAGGTAAGAATTGTTTTTTGTCTATTAACCTTGTGTTGTGGGGACTAAACTATATAAGCTCTATAAAATAAAAGGCGCGGCCGTTTACCATTCAGTAATTCTTATAGTGAACAACATGAAGCACTATGTGAGTAATTCTTACGCTTTTCATTTTGAAATCGGTGCAGTGCGAATTAATTATTGTAATAATTGTGCATGTGCGTAAAGTAAAACGAATGTACGATGTCGCGATTTATTAAACGATTAATGTAGGTAGTTTATGCGATATTAATATTTTTTCAGATTTTTTCTATAACTCTGTTGGCGATAGCGCAAGCTCAACAATATACGACCCCAGTTCCAATTTTAAAACAAATAAATCGACACAACGAGGACGGTTCTTATAGTTACGGATACGAAGGAGCCGATGGCTCGTACAAAATCGAGTCAAAATATCCGAACGGCGAAGTTTATGGTAAATACGGTTACGTGGATGATGTGGGAAAATTAAGGGAAATAGAGTATGGAGCGAGTAGGCGCGGATTTGAACCGCAAGGCAACGAAATAAACGTCGCTCCTCCGACTATAAATAACAACGATCCCGTTGGTCCTCTAGGACCTAACGAAGAAGATGACGGTCAGTACAGGGAAGATCCTTCGATTTATTATAAGGACGATAAATATAACAGTCCCGCGCAACAATCGAACTATAGAAGTCCTTTCGTGCCTAAATACACACAAACGAGTTATCAGCAACAACCTTATCAGCAGCCAGCTTATCAGCAGCCTGCTTACCAACAACCAAGTTATCAACAACAAACGTATCAACAGCCAGCTTTTAGACCGGCTACTAAATTTAATTTCGACAATTTCGTTTCAAATCAACCTCAACCTCAACCTCAACCACAACCACAACCACAACAGCCCTCGTATAATCAACCCATTCCAACTTACAATGGTGGCCGTTTAGCTGGTCATCCTGCAGCCAACGTGGACCTCAACCTTGGTTCTTACAGCGTCAATTATAGAAGGCGATAATTTTTTTTATGTTATAAATTATTGGAAACGTGCTCGATATATTTTTTTAAATGAAATGTTACAGTTCGTTTTCTTTGTTAGTCTAGTTTTACTAAAAGGTTCTTTTAGTATTTTCCTAGTCTTTTTCTAATTCGTTAAAATAAGTTATACAGGTATTGTTAATTTTATTTGAAAACCTTTAATTGCAAATAAATATATTAAAATGTATAGTTGTACACTGCAGATTTATGTTGCAATAAACGGTTAAAAGAAAATTGCTTTTCGTGGAAGGGCTACGTTAGTTGGTATTATCAAATTCACCTGCTGTATATAGAAAGTGTAACATTGCGTAACGAAATAACAACGCAAAGAATTTATGATGTAAAGGTTCTATTGTCGATACCCGCCTACCAAGATAACGGGTGGAGTCGATAGACCTTGAATGCTCATTAAAATTAAAATGCAGGTATGTCGTGAGGTTTTTCGAATTTCTCGATTTCAAATTTTTACGGTGTAAAATAATTTGAATAAGTAACAAACTTGTTACCAATTACTTAATATATATTTATATATATATTTTTTTTCTTAGTTTAGGATATGCTTATTATGTATCTATTAATTATTTTAATAGATTACTTTACATCTAATTAAAATAGTTTGTTTAAGTAATTTATAGCTGCTTTCATGTTACCGCACGTGTCTTTTTAAAACGATTTACTTTATTAAGGATTTTACGAACAAAATGAACTGTAAAGATGCTAATTATGATGTAAGTACCTACTATAGACGGCCTTTTACAGTTGACGCGTAATTATTTTAAATGGAATGACCATCATTTATGTATATTTGACGCTTATTAAATTAAAACCTTTAAGAACCATACGCCTTCCTTTGAGTTTTATTTGATTTATTTTTCGATTAATTTTATAAGACCTCCAGCTCATTGTCGGACATAATTTTATTGTTCTAAGCAAGTGCAGTTCAAGTTCAAGTGTGTACCGAAATTTACCGAAAATCAGAAATTTTATTCCTCCACGTAAAATATCGCAATTGGTTTATAATTTTTTTTAACGATAGGTAGGCGTTTTCAATTTTTTTGTGCGATTTCTTAAAATATAATTAACACGGCATTATAAAAATACGATGTAGGTAATATTTGTCCGAACGATAGAATTTGCTACCATTTACCAACGATTTTCACTTTTACTGAAAAGTTCTTTGTTGCAAAATATGCTTATTGGTCTGGTGTTGTATAACGTTCGTTGTTCGTTAACATTTTCACAATTATTACACGGCGAGAATCTAATTAAAAGCATTTTTGAAAAGATAGCCTTGAAGAACAAAAAATATGACTATAGTTATTTGTCGTTTTTTGTTCATTATTGTTTTCACTATTGTGAATATCATTGGTATTTTTACGATTTTATTTACTTGAGTTGTTTTTGTTTCTATTAAAAAATGTAACGTATGGTAAATATGTATATGCACATTAAAAAACATCGAAAATGGCGATTTTTGAGTTTCGTCTTGTGCACCGACGATATGCACGTAAAATAATTTCATAAATGAAGAAAATCTAGCGAAACAGGAAACGTTATGAAGTTTAGAAAATAAAATACGTAATTGTAAATCCTGTTAGGCCCTTTATTATATCGTCTTCATTCTCTGTTATACGTTTAATTGCCATTTTATCAGGCTGTTGTTTAGTTTATGCGTATTTATTTTACTTTTCCATTTTCAGATTGTGTTATGCCATTTGATTTTTTTAATTAACTTTTTATTGAATATTTGTTCTTATATTATTTGTATCATTTTTCTTTTCGTTTTATTTTAGCTATATATGCATAAACATATATAAAGCTATTGAAAAAGCTCAAGGTTCACTAATTTACTTTAACGTTAATGTTAAAAAAAATAAATAATTAGAACTATACATAAATTAATGGATTGGATATTGTATTTGGATCGTCAAAAACTTCTGAAAGATATGACTTTAATACCATATAAAAACATTTTGAATATGAGATCACCATATTGAAACGTTTACGGAAATTACATACTAAACACTTCTAAAAATTCATTGAAAATTCTATAATTCGCGGCTCTACATGTTTGTTTAGTTATACTCCATTTTGATTGCACGTACAATATAAGATACAGTTATTTGATTATTGTTCGCAAAAGTACGGGTAGGTATTTAGTTTTAAAACATTTTAAACCAAATCGTTGATATTTGCATTGTATGTAGGCAGGTAGGCACTATATAGTAAAATTATCTATTTGATTAATACAATCGAGTAACTAGATTAAAAAGAAATACGATAAGCGATTAAAACTAGTGGAAAATACCGTATTTTAAATATCGTACCTGTATGTATTTCACATGAAGGAAGTATCCAGTATTAAATAATATTATATTTACTAGAAAATAATAGGTATAGGTTATTGAATTAATTAGTATTAAGTAAATCAATAATAATAAATTTAAAAACTTTAGCAACCATTAATGGATAGTCTATTTACAAACAAATTTACTAAAAAAATGTCCAATAATACGTTTAGTGTTATCAAAAATTTGTAAACCAACTAAAGAATTTTACGAATAACTTGAATTAATGCAGGTTTGACGTATTATGTATCGGACATTTATTCGAATTTCCTTTTCCTTGAGTGTGTTCATTGCCATAAAACTGTTCATTGACTACCTTGGTAAGCGCTCTTAAATGTTGATTTATATGTATTCTTCGAATTATGTTACTTTAAAGTAGAGTATCTATATTTTCGACATAAATTAACATTAAATTTTTTAATACCTCCATTGCGTTCGATGATTACTCATATTAAATAAATTTAAGATTTATTTGAACAGTTTCTTAAACGAATTTACGAATTTGAGGATTACAAGCGTTCGCGCAATTTTCCAAAGAATCTTTGTTTAAATTTTAATCGAAGGAAATTATATTAATCGTAAGCGTTAAAAAACATTTGCGCAATTTGTTTTCTTTGAACTTAGGCAAAATGTGAATGTTAATAAAAGGCGTTGGTTAAATGTTCTGGTATTCTAAACTACAAAGAAAGCGAAAGCCTCATTTTTCATTGTTACTTAATCGAATCGGTTCCGATTTTATCAAAACGCGTGCGTAGATTTGTGTCAGTGTGTATCATCATTATAATTACTTTTAAATATTTATGTTGCGCTTAATTATAACCATTAATAATTCAGTTTTGTAAATCATGCATATTTTACAAAGTGTGCGTGGCAAATATTACGATTTTATTAAATTCACAATATTGACGTTAATTTAAATAAAAGAAATATTTATTGTCAGAATTAGAATAAAAAAGTACATTACCTATTGGTGTCACCATTTAAAAGGTTTCGCAACCATGAAAATCGTATTTAAATAGTAGACCAGTTACATTTTTATGAAGATCTACAAGTTCGAATAAATTTGAATACAAATTAATCTTAACACGAAAAGGTTATTGGATCTGAATTATCAATGTCATTATTGGTTTTTTAAATAAAATATCGTTTTATCGTTCTGTGCCAAATGTTTGCAATTCTCAAAATAACCTGTACGTCTGTTTATCGGGTTGAAATTCGATATTTAAATTTATTAAAGTATTTTTTTTTTTTTTTACAATTTTGTTCATAATATTGTCATTTTTTATATTTATTTAACCTGTGGTACATCTCGTATACAACTGATTTAATTTACTTTTTGTATAATATTTTTAAAGTTATTAGTATGTTATAATTTAGTTAAAGGGACTTATACGTTTGCATTAAAAAATAAATTAACTAATTTAATTGACCTGATTATCTAATTACATACCTACATTGAAAGTTAACCTTAAGTAAGTACATTATATTAATTTTATGCATAGATGTTTACAAAAACAGTTTTGAATATCAACTAAATATCTGTTTTGATACAGATACCCATCGAATATAATATGACATTGTGGTCTCTTCCGGTAGGTCACTCCTATATGACCAGGCGTGGGCCAGCGTTGGTTTTTCATATAGGTACCTAATGAAAATTTTCATTTTTCCTGCCTATGTTTGTTTTAAAATGATTTACCCACGTTATTTTTAATGATAACTGTGCGTTTTAAGATTCCTAGTTTAAGCGGCTCCTTCCATGCTCTTTTTGATTAATTAGAGTGCGTGTACTTACACCTACAAAATTGAAACAAACAGTTAATGTGCTAAAGAAGTCTCTCATCGAGAACACAATACCCATAACAAAGCAGTGAAAGGCTCTGTTGGCAAGCAGAACCGATAAGCTACGTGCAGACCAGGAACCGGGCTCTGATAGACTTCGGGACCTTGCCCCTACTTCTTTTGACATTTAGAGCTTATATAAACCCCAATACGACCCCCGCGTACTTCTAGTTTTGTGTTTACTCGCCTTAATCATCATGCTATTTAAAATTGTAAGTAACCCCTCGACCTCATCGTGCGCGTTGATCTTAGGATAAGTTAGCATATGGACCGAAATTAAAATTTTAACAATTATTAATTAAACGCGCTCCCATTAACTTCAGAATATCGATTATTGCCTATTCGAGTTTGTAATATTAATTTAGTAATAAATTATACGTACAATTAGTGCTAATCAATTTATTAGGTACTTCAGAAGGAAACATCCGTCCCTCTATCAGTTTCATCGGTAATATTAAGGGTAATTTGTTTTTGTAGGTATGTGGCGCCCTAACATCGTTTTCGTTTTCAAGTTGATCGGTAAACGGCATTTGATCGAAATAGATTTAATTGTAAAACCTGATTAAAACAATAATTTTTCATTTTCAGGATCGTTTCGTCGACGAATCAAATTTCGTGTGGGTATTTTTAACGAATTCCGATCTGCATTTTCATAGTAAATCATTATAATTACATGCGTGTGTGTGTAAGTTATTAATTTTTATCGGTCGAAGTTAGAGGAAAAATAGATTTCAATTTAAATTTTACAACAATTTTTTTTAAAGACATTAAACATTTTTAGATAATACAAAAATTATGTTTGTAACTTAAAATAATAAAGTTACGCGGCGAGAGTAGTGTTATTAGAAAGAAAAGTCGATTAAAAATTATATTCGGTGTAAGCGGATTATAGGTAAATGTGATCGGATTAATAGAATTAGGTCATCCGGTTGTTTTTTTTTTAGTAAAAAGCTTTTGTTAATAATTAATAAGGAAACGACCTTGAAAACGTCACCTATTGCTCCCTTTTTACAAGAATGCCGTTTCAATGTCATATTTAATAATTTACAAATGAATTGTTCTTTATTATTGATACACAAATAATTTTTTTTCTATTGCAGCATTGTTTTGCGTAAGACATTAAATTCAAGAACAATTTCATTGTCAAATAAATTGTAATTGCGGCGCGTTACGCTACAATCTAAAATCTAAAGGGGTACTCGTGTTGAAGTGCATAAATAACTGGTTCAGGTGTGGTTAATGTTAATGTAATTTTTACACATGACTTGAATCGACCGTAACATTTTTACTTTCGTCGACTTGAAAACCTATTGCACGTTACCTCACACCTGTTGTTATGAAAATACAATGATTTTTACAATTATACGTAAGTTACAAATTGTTTTATTTCAGGTGACAATTTTTACTGTTGCAACAGCGATAGTTGCACAAGAATTTGATTACGACGATGAACCACGACCAAGACCTGCACCACAACGTATCCGACCTGGATTTTCTGGATCTACTACAGCTAATAAACCACCGCCACCAGTAGCGATACTTAAACAAATAAATAGGTAAGAATTTTGTTCGATAGGAGAATTTAACAAAGGAAAGCGACATCGTAATAAAAAAATTGTTTTCGTAGTAATATATAAAGCAAACGCACTTTAGAAATTGACAAACAGAGCGTACCCAACTTTAGAATACCTAATAACGTTAAGAGTCATTAAATAGTTACGGTTGCGATTTATAAAAACGAAAAAAAAAACGTAAACATGCCAAGAATTCTTCAGTTACGAGCGTTTCAAAATTATGGTTTATTTACATGTCACAGTGCTTCCTTGTAATCTTTAATAAAAAGTTTAAAAAAAATGCGAAGTGGGGATAAATTCAAGACCGACCAGGAGTATTATTATCAAGTGTCCTTCGTAAATTGCATGATTTCCCATTGAATTCTATACCTTTATCAAGTACGTATCCTTGCTGCTTTAATCTTCTAATAAGATTATAATTAGAGGGTAAAGGAATCACTGTTTTATTGCGATATTTAAAGGAATTATCTTGGAATATATGTAGGTATAATGAAGTAATGGTAGTTTACAGCGCTTTAAACTTACGGTATTATGCACACGTTACATTCAATTATGGATACACATGTTAGAATATATTCCGTTACCTCGTATTCGTTAATTCAAAATTTTCTAGTTATTTCACGACAGTGAAACAATTGATGTTAAGTTAATAAACAAAAATCTATTTTGTTATTCCAAAATACTTACGATTTCTAGATTCGCTCTATGTATTTTCTACTATTAAAATGAACCACAATTTTTGACAGACAAAACTTTTGTTATTTTAGGCTAATAATGTACATCTATAGCTATTATGTTAGTACACCTAGTGATAGTGGATTTAGTGAATATTAAAGAATGAACAAAATTTTCTCCCATTAATGCTCGTTATTCTAGTTTTCTATTCAGCATCCAGTGTTCATTACGGTCGTGATTTATTGATGTTTCGTTGTTAATTAATCAAAACGTTTAAATGTGTTGTAATAATCATAAATTTAATATTGAATTAAATTAGCTTTCCATTGAATAGAGCTTAAATAAAATAAACCATAAGCATTTGTTTACATAAATAAATATTCTGTATAACAATAAAATTATCCCTTTCGTAACGGCGCCGGCGCCGCGCCGCACCGGTCCAACTCCGTACTGAAAGGGTTAATGCTTATTGTGTTTACAGACACAACGAAGACGGCTCTTATACGTATGGTTACGAAAGTGCCGATGGATCGTTCAAAATTGAAACTAAACTTCCAACGGGCGAAGTCAAAGGTAAATACGGATTTGTGGATGACGTCGGTAAGCTACGAGTTGTAGAATACGGCGCAACGAAGTACGGGTTCGAACCGCAAGGCGAAGGTATAACAGTAGCACCGCCAACTTTAGTCGACGAAACGACGCAGAAAGACGGCAGTCTGAACCCGGCCTACGCCGATCAATATTATCAACCGGAACCTGCCCCGAGGCCCGCGCCGAGACCGAAACCTCGTCCCCAACCCTCTTATAATAACTACGCGGCCCCGTTGCAATTTGCTCCAGTTCCTCAACAACGAAACGGCAACCCTCCACCTCCCAGACCGCAGTCGTTCGCGGGAGCCTCGCTGACCACCGACATCGAATACGGCAACTCGCAATCTAGACCGGCTCCGCCGATTAAAAGTTTCTCGCCTCAACCCCAAAAGCACTCCTTCAGGCCTGCCCCTCAATCGTTTTCGTTCGAACCCGCTCCCATCGAGGAAGAAGAAAATTACGCGGAACCTTCGCCCACTCCGAGACCAGCATCCGTCCAATCTTTCAGGCCATCGCCTGTGTCGAGACCCGCACCGGTTCAAGGTTTCCGGCCAGCACCTCCCACTCCACAATTTGCTCCAGCACCTAGACCAGCTCCGGTAACGAGACAAAGTGGCGGTGGCGCTGGGATTTTAGATCAATTGGCTAAAGATTATGCACTTCCTAATGGAGCTCCAGCTCTTCACGATATTAGTTTTGGGTACTATTAAATTTAGACAATTTAATTTTTTGATAGGGTTCAACTAGTCCCGGTCCGGATTTTCTCGCCTTTACAGTTGATATTCAACTAACTGTATTTTGAGATTCCTATGAAAAATTAAAAGTGTAAATATATAAGAAAAATACAAAACTAAACGTGACGCATTTACGACTCAATTTACTTATTTTTATTTTAAATAGACTGTAAATGTAAATAAATAATTAGTATTAGCGTATGTTTATGTCTTAACTTCAGTTTAATGTAGGTAGCTGTGATCGAACAACTGTTAAGTTTCAGTAAAGGTTACAAAAAGTAATTTTTTGTTGTATCTGCATATTTGCTTACTGTTATATGTGTGTGTACTTATATACCAACAACGGCATTTCAAGGGCGTTTACTGTAGTAATTGTTAAACGAGTTTTCCTTGTAGGTAAATACGATATCTTAGATCAGAAAACCATGAACAAATAAACGTTTTTATTTATTCTTATTTTGAAATTTCGTAAATACTTACCTCCGTTAAAATAAGTAACGCTACTTAATCGATTTTTTTATTGTTAGCTAAACAATATTTGAAATAATCGCCGATTGCAGAAAGGATAAATGTCAGTCGGTTGTATTTTTGAGGAAAACGAAAATAAAATTGTTTTTAGAAGTTCACGCATCGTACTTCGAAAAACTGATAACGTTGGTGAAAAAAATGTAGGTGGGACACTTTGCAGCTTTACATATTTTAACGGCAATAATGATCTTGATCTTTAAATATGATGAACATAATTATGAATATCCGTTCTATAGTCAATTTCCCAAATCGACGAGCATAAAGAAAAAATACAATATTCGATCAAGTCAAATTAATTTTCAACAGGTCATACAAAACATCAATTCCAAACTGCTTTAGTTTTTACAAAGCTTTTTATGTATTTAGCTGATTGTTTAATGTGATCAATTTTTTTTAATTTTACGTGATTTACTATTCTGCGCGCAAAGATAACAAAAAGATTATTTTGATTCATTTTACGTATCAAAGCGACCCGTACCTTTTTAGCATCCAACGATGAAGCATGGTTACTTAGGAGTAAAACAAGTAGAGATGGACACGTTTTGGAAAATTTGGTAAAACTTTATGATATTTAAACAAATTCAAAATTTATTATAAATTTATTACAGTAATAAATTAAAATTGTATCATTCCGAACATTAAGAAAAAACAAAATATTTTACCTACTCTGCAATAGTCCATCTTTTCTCCGATATGTAGGTGAGATGAACCAACGTTAAAAAGAAAGATGGATTGGAGAAACTAATAACTTTAGTAATTCATATTTTTGACAGACATTTTTATGTGGTACGTCCTTCGTATGACCAACGACCACTTACTAGTGGTAGTACATTGTATCCAATCATTCCTTCTTGTTGTTTTTCTATGGTCCTTGCGTCCTACACATTTGCGATGGAGCATTTCAAATGATGTTTTCAGAACTCGAAGTACATGAACAAGGTTTTGAAGTAAGTAAGTGAGATGGACTACTACATTCTGCTTACCGAAACTGTATTTATACGATTTTAAAGCATAATCACTAACAATTTTTAAATATTCAATTATTTTGTTTTAAAGACATAACTCGGGCCATGTCTTTACGAAAACTGATGTCAAATAACAAGATTAATAATGACACGTAATAGATGTCTCTAAACTAGTTTTAAAATCGAATGTTCGTCTCTCCTCATAGTCCATCTCTACTCTACATCTCTACTTGTACCCTTTCTCCAATCGGCGATTCATTTGTAGATATCGAATGTGCCCTGTCTTTTCTTGGCTTTTTGTCGCTTTGTATTTTTGAAGGATATTTGATACGCACGAATTCGATAATAATATCATCCCACTCGAAGCGATAAAAAGGTCTGCTCTTCTCAACACGTGACATCTATTTCGTCATTTATCGTCATGTATTTCGGTTTGTTTACACGTTTGATGAAATTTTAAATGCATTTCTAATGAAAACGTTTTGTCGTCGATTAGAGAATATGTATAATAATATCGTAAAACTAGGTAGTTGTGTATTTACGTACTTAATGATTTTATTACTTTATGTGGTTTAGAATATATACATTATAATATTTTGCGATAAGTTTTGGAGTGAGTTGTATACGTATTTTATTAAATATTTCTGATTTCTTGACGTTTGTCCTTCGATTTTACTTGGTTTTTAATAGTACATTTGAAGGTTAAACAATTATTTTTATGTGATGTGTAAAATCGAGGAATTTAACGTAGTGCAATAATACTACATTAACATAATACAGTAGAATCGCATTACGTAATCCAACGTTCGTCTATTCATCGCCCCTCGCAACTCATCGCACCCTGCTTGAGAAGAGCAGGGCAAAAAACAAACATCTTAAAAAAGTTTTTTTATAATAAATATTATAAAATATGTACATTATGTATTAACTTTTCTTAATACGTAAATGTATAAAAAAATAAGTAAATTTTTTTAATACACGAGCTTTATCGAGTTTTTGATCTTCACCTCATCGAGTAGCTCTTAATTATATGTATATTTTGAATAATCCGGAATTTTCATTAACAACCGTCAGATCCTCGGACTAATAAATGTCGAATTTACACGTTTCTATGTATACTACCTATTTGTTTCACTGGCCAACAGTGATTTTATTGTCATCGTTATTATTAGAGTAATTTTAGGGTGATTTGCGCTGTTAATTCCAAATTTGCTAAGAGTTTTATCAAATTAGCTCTAGTTTTTAAGCCAATGCTGTTTTTAAAACGGTACGACTTTGCACTCAAATTGTTGACATCCGATAGATTAAGCGTCAAGACGACACTCTGTCGATACTTTTTGCAAAAACCACAAATACAAGGTGTTTAATTCGCACCTGGACCAGCAGCAAATACGTTGTGCATGTCGTAACAAGCTCGCAAACTTTAGTTTATTGTTATATAAAAATTACAATTGACGGATATGACGCAACCAATGAAACAGGGCCGTCCATATTAGAATTAAAAAAAAAGTTAGTCGTTCATTATTTCAAAAACGAGAACCGTTTATTAGAAATGTAAATTGTTTCTCAATTCCTTGCCTCAATTATAAGTACTGCGAAATCGTATAAAAGCATCTTTGGCGATAGAAAAAAAATTTGTTGTTGTTGAGCTGCGTTACCTATAATTTGTTGATTAACGTTACCTGTATTTACGAAATTCTCTGTGCAACTTAATGAAAATTATAAAATTATAGTAGGCACCTACTTATTAATTTTATAAATAAGTACCTACCTAACAAAAATCAAAGACTATTAGTTTTTTCTTCTTTCACGTTTTATTTAGGGGCGATGCAAAAATTATCATTATATAGGTATATTTTTTTATTTCAGATTTTTATAGAAATGTTTTAAATTATTTGCTTGTAAACAGCACGTCCGCAGATAAGATGTATCACTCTTGTGGTCTATTTTATTTTTGAATTTTCCAAAAATGTATTTTTTCATTAAAAGTTCGGCTCGCTTTGTTTTAAAGAACAGTTAAAAGTTGCGATGGGTAAAATACCAACGAAATTGATTCTTAACTACTTTTCGAATTTAATTTTTAAATACATAAATTAAACAGAAAATTTAGAACTCAATTATTATATAAAATCTACTACCGCTAATGTCTATGTTTTACGTTGTATTCATCATCTGGCAAGTAAAATAAAATTTCGCTAATAAATTTGTTTAAATCGACGACGACGTACGATAATGATAACAGTCTGATAACAGAAGCGACTGTACGTCACTATCTTAAGTCCAGACTTGCAATTTAGTTTTTGTGCCTCGTTAGTCGTTTCACTATGTTTATCGACCAAATTATCTTTCTGACAATACAACGAAATTAATTTATAATAATATTTTATCGCAACTAGTAACAATTTAAATGAATACGAAAGAAAATAGGTACGTTTACAACATAGTGCAATTGATAAGAGGACAAAGTGACATACGGCCTAGCCAAACCTATATGCAATTAACGGTCATCAGTAAAAAGTGACTAGATTGTTTATTTGGTATTCGGTTTAAAGTTTGGAAAGTGACATATTCTATAGATGATTTACCTAGATAAGCACATATTAGATGGTATAAACAAAGACTACAATTTATTAGAACTGTAAAAATACGAGGTACTCGTAAAATTCCCTTCAGTTGTTTATAAAGTTGTTTCATTTTAAATCGGAATCGGTTGCGTGTGTGCCGTTTAGACTTTTTGTGCTTTTGTGTACGAACATTTTGGTTATTAATAGAGGACTTTCTGCAACCAGAAATTAACCATGCGGTCTTATACGACAGCAAGGTCAGGAATTTGTTAATTAATTAATTAATTATTATAGGGCGATCGAATAGACTAAAAAATTTTAAATTATGCACTTCGGTTTGCTGGTTATTATGATCAATGTTAAGACGTAAATTTTAAAATGCTTTTTAACGAAATTTTGACAACTCTTTTGTCATGCAAAAATTAAAATGTAAAAGTGTTGATTGAAAAGCACTTACAATAAATGAACCATTATCAAATCCTTTTAGGCGAATTCGACAACGAATTCGAGCCCTAATATCGACGAGTACACTTCGACAATTTAGCTTATTGTTAGATGTACCTACGACACCTGTTGCACCTGAGTAGATTGATTCGTCGTAAATTAATATTACGAAAAACGAATTGTCTGTTTCACTATTTATTCGTGTTTTGTATCTCGTTTACTTCCTTAGCTCTCTTTACAACTTGCGTAACACGAAATTTCCACGTTTTCCACTTATGTTTATTAAAATATGTACCTACATGTACCTACAATTTGTCACGTTTTTGTTCAGAAAGTATCAAATATTAATTTAACTATACTCATGTTACATGCTGTAAAATAAGTTCTTAATTTTATTGAAACAACTTTTTTACCATTCAACGAAAATAAAACCTTAACAAAAATATTATTTTATTGATAACTTACTAGAATGATTTTTAAACAGTAATTTAAATGGAGACTAGGGGGCGCCTTCGAATGTGGATAGTTTAGAACAAACTTAATTTCTCTTATTACGATTAGAAAAAGACTAACACTGTTATAAAACATTATTCTTAATGTTCAATAACTGACTCAGATTAGTTTAATGAGCTTTACATGTACGATATGAGATCGTTTCGTTGTTTTTTAGCCAAATTATTCTAACTTTTACTAAAATATTAAACAATTTGGCATCTTAAATTAATTAAAATTGCACTAATGATGCTTCCCCAGTCTATCTTTTTTTTTTGAGTAATTACGGGAGCAGCAAAAATTCAGTTATTTCTTGTTAACTTTAAGAATTTTAAAATTGAATAGATAGACCAAACCAATGTTTGTTTTATATTTTCATTTTTCATTTTACATTCATGTAAGTATTTAAAAATATAGATAGGTACTTTAAAAAAAGTAGGTAGGTAATCAGGAAACTAACCGAACCCCCCACACGTTGCCTTATTTTCACTTTGTCAGTAAAATAACTACAACGATTGCACAAAAGTATTATAATACTTTGTAAAAAAGGGAGAATTAAAAGAATGCCACGAAAAAAACTGGAAATATTAGAATATATATTTTTTTAACTAAAGAGGTAGCAAAATAAAAATTTTGTCTTGTCAGCCTAAATTGTTTTGAGACAAAGAAAAATTTTAATTTAGTTTTTATCCGTAAACTGTGGGACCTGGCTTTTCCAGGGCTTTTCGCGTACTCGCTAAACTAAAGATTGGTCTGATATGAAAAATCTTTTATAGTAATTTATTTCTTCGGCGAACGTAGTTGATTCCATACAAACCTGCAAGTTAAGGAAACGTTATTAAACGTTATTAAAGGCATTTTGAACGCATTCGATGAGTTCGTCGATTGTATTTAGCGAAGCTTTAATGTTGCAAAGATAGAGTTGAAATTATTTTTTCAGTTGCAACAAATTTTGCAGTATCTATATCTACCATTGCGCTCATTAGCAGTTAATTGTTTTGATTTAAAACTCGTTCTTTTGTAATGCAGCACTATTTTCATCAAAATCTTCCATTTCGTAAAAACAACGGATAGTAATTTATTTTGCGGAAAATACGATATTTTCTTATTTAAATACTTGATATAAACAATTCCAAGCAATTAAACCACCTACGATTTTTTATTTGATTATTACTCTTACAATTAGTTAAAAACAATATTATTTCATTAGCTGTAATTTTACTTATCATTCGTTAATCTTAAATGATTTTTTTTAGTGTCTTTGTACAGGATTTTCGGACAGAGGGGTATTAATTACAACCCTTCAATATCACATTTTATTCGAACATCTTTGTTTCTTAATCTCTCTTAATCTGATAATTATTATCGTGCGAATTCGTACCACTGCGCTAATTATGGATTAATTATAACAATAAATAATTAAAATGGCGAATACAAGTTTACGATTGTATTAGTTTATATGGTTATGCAACCCAGAGTGTTAATTTCAACGGCAGGTTTTCTACTCGTAATGGTTGTATTACTTTCGTTTGTCGATAAAATAAAGCGCAGTTAAAAAAATTATAACGTTCTTAAAAAATGGAAATGGTTTTAATAATAAAATAAGCGCATTAATTAATTATAGTATTATGTAGGTACCTATAATGGGCAATGTATTCAATTACAAACCTTACGCATCTAATTGTGAATAGTTTTTCTATAATAAGTCTCGGGTATTGCGTTACCTGCGCGTTTTATTTTTTATTTTCAGGATTCAATACTTGTTAGCACATTTGATCCCATATGGGAACAATAAATTAAATAAAAAATTTAGATTGCAAAAGACCGAAAAATATTTATATCTACATTTTTTTTTACTACATTTCAAAGTGAAAGCCGCGAGAGCTTCTTTAAAGTAACAATTTCGATGTAGAAAAATATTCGCGTAGTAAACTTTTAAATAGAGAAATTAATCAGTTAAAAATAGCGTTCGAGAGACTTTGAATAAGTATTCAATATTTAAGTACCTACTGCGTTAGTTTAATTAAAATTACAATGTTAAGTATTTCGAAGCAGTCGATGCCTTTCGGACAAGTATAAAAAATGGTGGTAAATTATACAGGTCGATTCAAATTCAAAATCTTAGCTAATTTAGTAACTTTTTGTTAAATTGAAAAATCGTAATTTTTGATGTTTTTAGTTTTCAAGCAGACAGTTTAACATATTTGCCTCAAAAATCTCTCGTCGAATTACTATTACTAACGATAAGTGTTATAATTATCATCAAAAACAACTTTTTAAAATTAAATTTACGTTTTATCTACAATAATAAAAGCTTGCTTGTACTTGTTTAATATTTTGTTAACTAATAAATGGGCCGAGAAAATACTAAAACAAGGGAGAAACTTTTTTTATATTCGTTATTTACATTAGTTTAATTTAACAAAGGTGAAAGCTTTCGATTAAAAATATAACATTGTGTTTTAATTGGGAATAATTATATTTATATTTATTAATATGTTTTATTTCGTAAAGCGAGTAACCTCAACATATTATATTTAATACATCTTCTCACACTTATAAGGCACGTTTTTAATAAATACCAAATGAAACTTTCTCATTTTTAACATGATTATCATCAATTTATTCAAAATAAATTATACAAAATTTAAAAAAAAACATACGTAAGTAATTGGAAAACGTATTTTTCTAATACTCGTACGGATTTATTCCTGTTTAAAATATAAGTAAGCTACGCAATAATCCGTTTTCGGAATTTTCAAAATTGTTCTGAATTTCACGAATTCCAGGCGGTAACTAAACTTTTAGGTTATTTTAAGGAACAGAACGTTCAATTCACCAATGAATTTTATGATCAAACACGTTTGTACTAAAACGTTTTTGAAAAACTGACAATGCTTAATAAAGAATTTAGCATTGATATGTGCCTTCGTATTTAATGACCGACAATTTTTTTACCACGCTAATTTTAAATGTTCTTTTACAGTTGTGGACCACCCTTACAAAGATGGGAACGGTCGAGGAATAAGTCGGAGGACGTCGAAGAATTAAGGTATATTTATAAATCAATTAAAACGTTGCATTTCAAACTGTAATGTTGTTTTTTGATTGTTACAGGTAGGATTTTCGACAATTTATTAACGACGTCATATTTGTCGGTGAGTTTATTACGTTACCTACTTTAATTTTCCAAAACGGACAGGTTACGCAATTTGCTAACGCAATAATTTATTATTAAAGCGGCAGTTGTAGTTTTATACATTATTAAAGCTGTTGAATGAATATAATAAATTGATAGTGTTAATGATATAATTATGCATAAAAAAGTTAAAACGACAAAAATAAAGTTAGGATACGATAGGTATAATAAACCAAAAATTTTATCGCACCAAAAACAATTACTCTTCATACAATCTTTTGTTTGTTTCAAGAACAAAATTGGTCAAATAAAAAATTAAATTTATTATAACAGATGCTTAAAAAATTAAGTAAATACTTATTTTATTTGATTAAACTTTTCTACAGATAAACTAATACACGAAAATCGGACGATTTAATGTTTACAATTAAGTTTTAAGATTGAATTAATTCGCTTCCAACTTTCTGATGTAGCCTCTTCCACTTGAATTTCATTTACGGCGTCTCGAATAGTATAATTTGTTCAAAATCGTCTTCAAAATTTTGATTATTATTATTTTTGTATAATTTTCACTTTAATACGCTCCTCAAATAGAAATTAAACGGTGTAAGGTTCAGCGACCGCGCGTTTCTTTTAATCCAGTTTTATTCAAAAATTTTGTACTCCAATTACACAGGTTTTTTTTATAGCTGTATTATATTATGGCGGAGTATCAAACAGTTATCTTCGTCGTCATTACACAGAGCATGTAAAAATTTACGTTCGAGCGGTTTTATTTTATTTTGTTTAAAAATTTGCCGTAGATGACTCTTAAATACTAATTACAAAGGTACGTCTTTATCTTTCACGTAATGACGATCTCTTCGGGTTTTCCTCGATAGAATGAATTGGTACAATTACCTATTTCGTTGATATTATCCATTACCTGCACATGTCGAAACATTTTGAAATTAATTTAAGATTATTTTTAATCCAAACATAAACCATAAAGTTTTTATAAACTGTTTTTTTTTAGGTACATATCGATAAGACCGAGAATTTCTCAGTTCGTTGTTACAAATTTAATATTATAATTTTGCAAAATTAACTAGGAGTAAAAAATAACTAATCTTAGCAATCGATTCATAAGGCACCCATGAAGACGACATTCATAATATATACTTAAGTATTGATTTACTACTAAGTTATTAATTTACTTGGATAATACAATAAAGTTAATTTTTGAACGCCGCGCCCTCTCCAATAATCTAATAATCTGACGAAGCTGAAAATTTTTTGAAAGTTTTTAATTCATTATATTATCCATTGTTTTGTCTATCCAGGGACATCCTTTATAATAATATTAACGGATTATTAATTTGATTCGTATAAATCTTTTTGAATTGAATTTAAAAAAGTTGAAAATTATCTATTATTTTTTTGAATTTAATGTCTACACTTACGTATTTAACTTTTTTGCCTTTAGTGGGTAAAATGTTTGTGTTAATTCCCGGAACATGTACATACCTAGTGAAATTGAGGCCTCCTTTTTGTGTACCTATGTTCCAGAAAATACTTTACAAACCACAGGCAGTTTTACTCTGCCCGCTCTTATTTGTCTAAACGTCCACGAAGCAATCCGTAACATGCAATGTTTTGGTCAGCCACAGACTACACGCGTTGTATTCGATTCGTGAGAATGACAAGATCGGAATAGAATGTCGGTTGACCACTGAACGCATAGCTGGAATAACAAGTCTTTCAAATGATATATAGGTATTACTGAAACCTTAATAAGTAAATGGCTAGTTGCACCAAGAAAATATGTCGATACTTTTTAAAGGTTTGACATTTTTCGATCATGATTTGATTTTTAATGTTCAAAAAATTTTTTGCCGGATTACAGTGCCGAAATTTCAAAATTGGTTTAACCTAAAATTGAAAACACTTCTATAGCAACAACAATGGCAACTACGGAAAATTTTTGGTTTAAACCAAAATCTAAATACTGAAAAATATCGAACCTTTTAAAGTATTACTTAATTTTACTAACGTTTTCACTATTATGTACGGAAAATTATCATCGCTTACATCTTTTCAAAGCAAAATTTCCATACAAAATAAATTGTTCTTAGTTTTCTTTTTATATTCTTATGGTCTCAAAACACACATATTTGAACAAGTAAAATTATAACAAAGAATCGCAGATAAAACTTTGTTAGTTGCGCCATAAATGGGCTTTTTGTGTTATTTTTCACACGTTTCCTGAATATGAATGGTTTGGACACCTGAATAAGATACACTTTTTAAATTTACAGACGTATTATTATGTTTCAGACAATGCACATTGATAAAGGTGTGCAATATTCATGTTTTTCTAGGGTTATTTTTATTAAGTACAAAAAATTTGTGTTCATTCTTATTTACTATAAGTTTTACAGATTAGTCTGAAATATTATTGGCGAACAGGTTAACTCTAATTCTGTATTCTAATTTATTGTTGAAAGAGTTATGGAGCGAATTATTTACGATATATTATTTTATGATAATCTTATTTGTGTTATTATTGTAAGTATTGCACAAATAATTTTAAATTATGTTTTTTTGAATTTGTTTACCTGCTTGTTTTTGTCATCAATTAATTTACCTATAATTTTGCGTGAATAGCAAACACTGCAGTCAAAAAAAAAACTTAAATCTATTAAAATTACGCAGATATTTCATATTTTATATACGAGGTATTCTACTTTAATTCTATAACATCACAGGCAACAAAAAGAAAAATACATATAATCAAAACAATTACGAATGCTAAGGTTGTGGGTATTGCCCGCAAGAGCTTAAAACGAAGAATAACGCATTCTACATTTTGCAACTTTATTTCAATCTGATTTCGCAATATTGAATTTTCTAATAAAAAAAAACATTCAAACACTTGTCGCAAATTATATTTTAGGACTTTGTTTGCCATTTTCTCCATGTTTCTTCTGAGATAGGACATCTAGGCTATTAGAGTTTTCTACTCCACTTTACAATGCTTTATGTGAATCTAAAGTCGAGACTTCAAATTTCCTAGATAAACCATACAGACACGCATCGATTTCATTATGTCATTTTTTGTTTCTAATCTTATAGCTCTAAAGTTTTTATGCAAGATATATATATATATATATATATATATATATATATATATATATATATATATATATATATATATATATATATATATATATATATATATATATATATATATATATATATATATATATATATATATATATATATATATATATATATATATATATATATATATATATATATATATATATATATATATATATATATATATATATATATATATATATATATAATGATATAACGCTTTAGGCCTCCAGGTATTTAAGATTTAAATAAAATAATGCAACTTAATATGAAGGTCAATATTTTAGAATCGTTAAGTAATAATTCAGCCTTTCCATCAAAAATAAGTAGATATACCTATGTTAAACTTTGATCTATAAATAAGTTTAATTAATCATATTTCACAAAACACCCCAGGAATAGAAACGCATAAATAAACTTACGTAAATGTGTAGGTATTGTAGAATTGTAAAAAAGGTTTCTGTTTGATATTTTCATACAAGGTTGCACTAAATACTTAAAAATCTGTAAAAATTCAAGGATAATCTATAAAGTTGTTATAAATTAATTGGTCACACCCAATTCAACCGAATTTATAGAAAACAAACAATGCCGCTTTTATGGGTATCTATATTAATTAATTTAATCGATTTTAAAGGTTGCACAATCAAAAAGAAATTTATCGGTACAACATAAATTTTATTAGTATTAAACGGATACGGTGATTCCGGTGATATTTCGAAATCGATACAAAGACTATTTTAATATAAAAATACAATTTAACTCGTTTAATAGTTTATATTATATAGCAGTAGCTATTTTGGAATAATATTATTAGTATTATTCGTATTAATAGTATTTTGAAATTAGAAAAAATGATTTTCGTCGTACAACAAATTTGCGTAATAACGAATACCATATATTCAACTAAAAGCTATTACAGAAACTGCAATAAGTATAACCGAAAGGGGTGCATCGATACAACAAAATTAACTGCGCTTTATATTAAAATAAAAGTAATATTTTATAATTTTTTAAAAATTAATGTAGAAGGTGCTTAATGATTTTAATCTAAAATAAATGTTATTCATTTTTTTTAGCTGCAAAATTTAATAATTTACCCATGAATAAGTTCGATAATTCTTTTAGTCTTTAGTATTTTGTGTTTATTTGATTTCATTCAAATGTTAAATTGAAATGATAAAATACTAATTATAAGTATTTACTATATTATTAACTTGTATCATTTTATTAGCCTTCCGCTAAAAATCTTACGTAGGTACCTATTAAAATTGAGAACAAAATTCTAGTTAGTTCGCTTATTCTTTAATAAGTACGAAAGTACCTAATTGATAACTTTTTACGTCAGCAATCTTTTGGAGACTATTAAATTATTAAATTAAATTATTTGTTAGAAAATTAAAACGACAAAGTTTTATTAATCCTGACACTTTGCTTCGGCTCTACGCAAAAGATTTATTAATCTTGTTTCGTTCTTATCATAATTAGATAGGAATTTATAAATCGATAAAATATTTTCTTTAAACCCAGAAAATATGTGTTATGTAGTATTTATAATCAAATTTATTTTATTATGCCTACAACTTAATTTTACAATATTGCAAATTAATTAGAGTTATTGCTAGAAATTTTAAATTTAATTAGACGACAAGTAATTTAGAAATATAGCACAAAACATAAACTATTTTACATAAGCGATAAAGGTCATTAAATTTAAACAATTTGTTTACACATGTAATTAGACAGATTAGATTTATTTTTAAGATGTTATGCAATTATGTTTCCTGAATTTATTTATGACTGGTACACTGTTTCCGCTAGAAACGGGTCCTTGCTCAACTTCACAAAACGTCGACATTTACGGTATTTTTTGAAGTATTTAGGGTATTGATTTTTTGGTAATGTTCGGTATAATTTTAGTTTATAGTTTAGAACTTGACACCCATTACTGATTTATTTATCAATTTTAATGAACAAGGTACCGTATCCTTGCTTTTTAGAATTAAAATAAATAGAATGCTTGAATATGTATATGTATATATATATTTAAAAAAATATTTTATAATTTCACTGCTACATTTATTTTAAATGATCGTAAAGGACGCATTTTTCAGCGAACAATTTAAAATACGGACTAAGAATAAAATGATGGTGAATTTAAAGTAGACCCAAATTCGTACCCTAAAACGTTAAAATAAAATTATTGTAAAATCTAATCTTCCTACCTATTAAATTACCATTGTAATATGGTATAATGACCTTTAGAATTTCATTGCAATAATTATTATTTTAATATAATACAGTAATAAAGAATCAATAATCACCACAGACAAAATTAAATTTCGAATAGAAATTAACGATCATATATTGTCATCTTTTAATTACGTCATAAAAATATTTACATTGAGCAATTCTTTCTGGAGTCTCTTAAAAAAAACAACAATGTGATCCTTACGGTTTAAAATTTTGGTGAAAATTTTGGAAAAAATTACGCTTGTTTCTGATAGATAATGTAATGGCTGCTTTTTAATGTTTTGAGTTATTGATTTTAAGCTTAACGTTAGGAAATCACTCGTGTAGAGAATTAAAGGTCCCCGCTCGTGCTCAACTAAATAAATTCTCTTTATGGAATTGAATGTAGACCTATATATGTACCCTATGTATATCTAAAATGATGCGTGACTATTATTGTTAGAACATTTTGCTATAATATGATATTTTGGCGATATAATATAAATTTACTTAGTTATAGCTAAGGGCTGAGCGTCTTATAAAAAGAAAGTATTTAGTAGTATTGAAGAATACAAAACTCAACTTTATAAACGTTAGAGAACCCAAGCGAAATTGAGCGAATTTTATTGGAAATTGTTAAGTCAACCACCATCATATTCTTTAACTCCTACTTCTAACTTCTAACTCCTGATTTCGAATAATAACTTCCTTTTAGTTTCTCATTTGGTGTTTATTCTATAGACATTTTTGACAATATTTAATGTGAAATAGTTACTCTTTACATGTTAACTAATATTTGTAACCTCTTCGAGGATAATTTGCTCAACTCCAGCTAGTTCCCACATTTAAATTTGCGATTTTTGGTTGGGTTCATCCCTTATTTTGTTAAACAATCAATATACTATTCAAATTCGAATAATTTTTATTTAAGGATTTTAGATTACCAGAAAAAAACCTGCAAAATTCCATCAGTATGTAAACAATCAAAGTTTAACGTTTTTACCTTTGAGGTTTTCTTTTTTTATACTCTATAAATTTACAATTCTCGGTAACGGGAGCGGGATACTTAGGCGCGGCCGTTCGGGCGCGCGACATTAAGGTGCCAGGACACTACGGCGCAAGGCTATTGGGGCGTAGGCCATTAGGACGCAGGGTCACCAGTGCGCGTGCCATTAGAGCGCACGGATATTAGGGCTCAAACTAAAACTTGTCGGGGGAAATTTGATAAAAGCACATTTTTTAATAGAAAACTTTGAAATTTCTTGTCAATAGTTGAAAAACTTAAGAATGCGCTGCACCCCACGTCAAACGAAATCAGGAATTACTCGGTTATTATCATAAATAGAAAAATAGAAGTTTTACCAATACGTTACTAATATAATTTAGAATGCGGGATGATAATAATTTTAAAGAAATAAAAAAATATTTTATTTTAATTCATTAAAATTAAATATCGTCGACCGATTACACTTTTGTTTATTTTAAAATAACAATTTTTTGGATTTCAATTTTTTACTCACCTAATTTAATATAATTACCTAGTATGTCATAAAGTCATAATCATTACCAATCCTGATTTCTCTTGATTTTCCCACTGTCGCTAATTGATCTAAAAAATTAAATTTTAAAATTTTAAAATTAGTCGACATAAATAACAAGGTTATTTGTTAATTAAAATTTCCATATCGGTAAAATAAAATAGTAAGTAGGTAATTCATTAAACTGGGCGCTACCATCGCAATCGAATTATAAAAATAGAATGAACAAGTTCTGTACCTTCACTGCCGTTATTAGTGAATGTATGTGTTGTGTAGGAGTCCTACTGTACCGTTTACAATGAATGCAACAGTTTGGGGAAGGTCAAAAGGTAAATAAGGTCATGCTATTGTAAAAAAGTCATTGTTCTGCTGATGCGTGTTGATATACTGTTACTTTTAATGTGGAAAATATACATCCTTGCTAGGACCGATTTTGAATGCTGATGACTTAATCTCACCCAAATAACTACAAGTGCATTTTCGGATTGCATTTTTAAAATGGGCAATTATAACGTGTATTACCGGATTTGTAGATCTTAAGTGATGGTTGCAAAATCTGTCGGGCCGTTTAGTGATTGAATTATGGTTCCAAGTTATGTTACAAAGTCGACGAACTTATGGTGTAGCGCCGACTGTAGAGCTATTTCGGTTTATTTGAATATAATAAACGAAAAGCTATATATTCATTTTTTAATAGCACAATAAATTAATTATGTTATCTAGAATGTTTGTTTGTTACGTAACTGAATTGGCTAATGTCAAGGATTGTTTGATTTCATTAAAGTCGTGAGTTTTTTTTTTATATAACGTGGTTGACCCAGACTGCAATAAGTATACCTAAGTGAAATTTTTAATGACGCGTTTATTTAAAAGCTCCTTCAGTTATAATATAAAATTATACTTAACAACATCCACGATGATTTTCCTTACAAATCGATTAATGTTTGCATAAAAATTGAGGATTTGCATTAGTTCTCGTTTTCACGTTTAAAACGATTCTTGATTTATTGATAACGACGTCGTTTTATACGTCTGCTAGTATTTAAAATTGAGTTATCTAATATTTTAAGGGCCTACGTCGTAATATTATTAATATTTTACTTTAAAACTCGAATTTGCTTTATTTATATCGTTGACTCGCATAAGATAAATATATCAAATATGTTAACCAGTTATAGTAGATTTAGAACGTGTTAAGCGAAATTTTTTTCTCGTGACGAGTTACACAAGTCTAACACTTTTGGAATTTGTTAAAAAGTAGATCGCCCCCATGAATAGGATATATACATTTTTTTTTTTTATTATATCCGCAACTTTATAATTTATCAAGGTTTAAAATGTGGCAATTCACTTTTTAAAGCAAGGTTCTCCGACAATTTACAAAGTTGAAGCGAACTTCTTTTGAAAGTGCCGCTTCGTTAAAAATAATTTTTGTTAAAAACGAGCATTTGAAGAAATGGCCCTCTGTTAAATTAGAAAGTGCATTAGCATATTTGAAATATGGTTTTAATCGATATTTCTGAGTCGATCGTTCGCTCTTAACGATCGAGACAAATATGGAAAAAATCGTGTTAAACAACCGTTTACCTGTTGAAATCTTTTTATGCGAAAGTTTGATTGCATTTAATGCGTTTTAATCGTGGGCCATTTTGGTGCATTAATTCGCACTTATTACCCACTTCCGAGTCAAATTTAGGAATTATTTCGTTTACTTATTGTAAATATAATTTTGTCTTAAAATCGACCGGCTTTATATCTAGTTGATGTCTTGTGATTCACGATGAGTATGCGTTTACATCGGCATTCACTTTCAATTTTTAATGGAATATTCTCATTGGTTACGCGTTTTATATGTGAAGTCGTTGAACTGTAAATGCATCTATAAACAGCGCTCTTCGTCAGAAATTTGCATATTTTTGTTTATTTAAAAAAATATACGGTATTGTAAATTAAATTGTACGCAAACAAACATAAAATCGTACATTAATTTGTTATTACCAAACTTGGATAATTGAAAGGGCCTTCAATGCAGTGGGTAGGTACTATACGAAACTGTAATCAGAACTTATTATTATTATTATTAAACCAACACCCTACGATGCAATTCGACGAAATTACTTTAGTATTTTAAATTAAAGACAAAAACAATATGAATGCTTAATATATCATCTGCATTAAATGCGATAATCCATGTAGGTAAAACCTTCGCCGCAATTCACGAAGTTTCTTTAATAAAATATTCCTAGGAAAATCTCATAAGCGAACAATGAGTTTCTCTCCTTGGTGCATTTTTATTATACTAATAGAGATCCTGATTATCTCTATTTTCTCAAATGGTACAGTCGACAAAGAAAACGGCAGTTTATTTATAATTGCGAGTGACAAGAAAATTAAAATGAAACCGAACGTCTGGGCAAGTCGAAACGTTGCATAATCAAGAGGATTATTAAAATTTAGGTTGTCTTTTTAACGAGTTCATCTGTTTTAACAATGAAACCGATATAAGTACGTAGGTACCATTTATGATTTTAATTTGACGATATAGTTTCTAGTTTATGTAGATGGATAAATAGCTATGTATTATTTGATTTTTATTCTTTTATTAGTAGGTATTTATTATTGGCATTTAGCGAAGCTTGTTTTTTATATTTTACAAATGCTAGTGGCATGTCACGATGTCACCAGCGCGGCGCTGGCGTGTCGTCCCACTTTTGATACTTAATTCTTGAATAGCAGAACTACCTACCAATACTGCTACTTCATTTGATAGGAGTTGTAATAAATGTGACGAAACTCTTAAATTTAAGTAATTACATTATCATATTAGATTTTCGCATTTTAAGCGGAAAATATTGGTTTACGTTTAGGATTACATTTTTATTAATCGAAAATGGCACGGGACATTAAAAATTTCTTTATCCAAAGCGAACACGAAATCGATCAATTGTTTTATGGATAGTTGAACTGCAGTACCGATAATAACATACGGATCTACTTAAAATTCACGATTGTTTTCAGTTAACTTGTCGATGTGTCGGTGCATAGCAATCAGTTGCTTCTAGTAACGAGTTGTAATTTCGTTTTGCAAACACTTTTGTAATTGACATAAATACACAATATATTTTAGACACGGATGGAAATTTAAATTAAATTTTCATAATATTTAAACATGATTGCGAAGGTCGACGATGCCGGCACCGGTGCAACGAGACGCGACGCCGACGTCGACTTACAACTATATTTTAAATATATTTTTTATCCTTATAGAGAAAAAATCGTTAATAAATTAAACTAAATTTGAAAAAAGTATATGTATATATATATAAACGTCATTAGATTTGAATAATATCTACTCCTAGTAAGTCGAAATTCATTAATAATCAACCGTATTTTTCACTAATATTTTATCCATACGTGTTGTAATCTGATTAAACTAATTTATTGTAAGTATAATTTAATAAATTTTTATTTATTAAAAATTTATTTTTTCTCACTGCAGCTAATAAGAACAATATATTATTAAAACGAAATTAATTAATCGATTAAATTTTACGTAATCAAATCAACTACCTATCATATATTGAAGTTTTAATATTCGAAAGCGTAACAATCGATTTTGAAGTTATACGAGGCGACACTTTCGAGTAAAATAAATTTTAATATTATATATGTACTTAGGTTGATCACCCGACAATAATTATAATTTCCTATGTTTTGTTCACAATCAGTTAGATATTATATTTTATAATTTATTTAATCAAATTAGGTACCCGTTAAAAATTTTTAGTTGTGTGTTATACTTATTTTTAGGCAATTCTGTATTATTTAATGGTTCGAAATTAATGGATAATGTAGTAGTCCAGTTAAAAATTCTCAATTTTGTATTAGTACGTTCCGTTTTAATTAATTTTAAATTTCGTTACAAAAATATGTTGAAGTTTTATCTGAAATTTAAATTTTATATAAGTGTCTACAATCAAGTTCATTAAGTAAAGAATATATATTATCAAACAATATAACGTTAATAATAAACGTATAATAACGTTTAGGTAGGTACCTACTTACAATATTTTATTGTAGTAGTCGATGCTCGTTCCCGAACATTTCTCAAATGCCCATTTGCATTCGATTAATCTTATCTAAATAAAATATTAATATATCTGTCAATAGTTAAGTTTTATTTAGGGTTAACGTATTTGTTATTCTTCGGCCTTGTCTTTATAATTATCCTAATTTTTGATTAATAAATAATAATTGCGCCGCGCCGGTTCGTTTGATAAATTATTTTTTATCGCGATCGGGATTTAATTCACCTTTTCATGTTCAATTTCATTGCCTTCGTTGTCAAATTATTTAAGATCTTTTCAAAGGTTGAATTAAATTAATAAAATAGTTTACTTATATATATTTTTTGACATTTTAAAGCAACTTAATTAAAAAAAAGTATCGAAAATTATATCATTTTGTTTTTAATTCATGAAGGAGTGGCTACTTGTCTGTATTAATTTAATGCATTTCAGTAGATAAGTATTTTATAAAAGTTGCAATAACTACATATATACACTTTAAAAATTAAACATGGAAAATAAATAAATTTTATTATATTTATTCAAAATTTTTCTTAATAAGTTAGGTAAATGTCAAATTAGTGAATTAAACGCGATTTGAATGTTTATTCGATCGGGTTATCACAATTTTTAAAAAGCAATTTTCGATTTTTTTATAGCAATGTTGAGTAATTAAATTGCGCGTATCTTTGCTAAATAATTATTTTAGATCACCTTCTATGTAGGATACAAAGTAGTGGGGGTGCCATAAAAACAACGTTTAATTGCTGTAAAAATATACCTACTTAATTGACTCGTTAAAATCTTAATTTAAAATACAAATCAAACAAACGTTGATTAAAGTAGTAATGAATAATGTTAACTTCCGAATTTTTTAATTGTGTTTCTTCGAGTAGTTATGTACTAAAAAATATTAAAAAATATATGAAACGTCTAGGATCAAAGCCCGACATGCCCTATCTTTTTATAGTGTAGTAGTGTAGCCTCATGTATTTATTTGTTGTAATTTAACTTTCCATACTTTTTTGTTAAAAATTTAATTTAGTCAATTAGGAATCGATTTTTTATACTACATACATGCGATATTTAGCAATATTTATAGAAAGTTTTATAAAAGTAATTTAATAAAAGTAATTCAAACCATAGGAAACTACCGTAGGTGTAACTTTATAAGACTATAATGCTTAATTTACATCCTGATGAGATCTGTATAACAAAAAGATTGGAGGTAGAATAATGAAACCAGCAACATATGCGTATTATGGTACGGAACATTTAAAGTTGGATAGAAATTTTAATTAAAAGTGGATAAGAATGATGCAGTTACGTTTTACATCTAAAGTTTACGTAAGTTCAGATCTATAGAATATATCGGCGTTTCCTGTAAGAAATTTATTTCTAAAAAATTACACTTCATTATTATATTTTATTTGAATATTTTATGTATAGGTACGTCACAGGAATGTGAAGAAAATTATGCATTGTAAATAACATAGTAGGCACATACTTAAATATGTGAAAAATTATAAAGTAACTTTACTCACAATAGGTATCTACTTTCATTTTATTTTTATTTCAACTGTATTTTGAATGAACGCTTAGTGTCAACCTTATAATTGCATTAACAATAAAAAAATAAAATTAGTTTGTTACTTAATTAATTTAAAACTGATTTGAACTATATTTACTGTATTCCAATTATTTATAAATTTTATTGGCGCCTACCTGCCCATTATCTTAAATATTATTGCTTTAACGAAGAACAATAAATTATTCTAAATAGCAATCACATATTTGCTACTAAAATAGATTACGTACAACACGATAATTATGTTTAACAACGGTTTAACTTAACAATAATGAATTAATTTTACGACATTTAGTAACGCAAGCAAACCTACATAAGATAATATTTTAACATTTTATGATTAAAAAATTATGATTTATATAGATACCTACTTATTAATAAAGATTTATAAATTACGATATAAAATAAAAAATTATAAAGAAAGCAAATTAAAGTAATGCGTTTCACTGCCCCCAATTTGTATTACAATTAATAATTGTCATTTTTAATATAATACCAGTTCAAAAGAAATGACATTATAAATTGTAATTTTTTAACTATATATATATATGTCTAAATTTTATTTGCAATGTTAAATTAATCGAATCAGAATACTGATTATGAGTTAATATTTGAATCATTTTCAACGTTTGCTTTTTTGTTTATAAAGTATTTCCAAATGAATTAGAAAATTGAGAATTTACTCTATTGTAGTTGATTTTTATATATTTACTATTTCTACTCAGTCACTTCTATTATATGTATATATAATATATATAATATATGTAGTAAGTAAGAATAAATATAGATATAGTAGACGCTCGATACCGTGAACAAAATAAATCAGAGTGTTCACACTAACGGTTTGTTCACGTTAAACAGAGGCTAATTTGATGCTTAAAATGATATCGACGACGTTTTGGCAGAACGACGTAACCCACAAAAAGAAAATTTTACGGGAGCGCACATTTTGTGTTGTAGCATAGTTATTAGCAGATATACGTTTCGCGGAAATACAAATCGATTTTTCTGGTGCAAAAAAATCGGAATATTGTCACAGATTTTAACAGATTATGTCTTTGCCTTAGATGTATAAAAGTGTGGGTTAACGTCGACGTCGTTCTGCCAAAACGCTGTCGATACGATTTTACTGCAAAAATAACGTTTTACAGGTACTTAATAAATAGGTACTTTTTTATTATCAACATTTGACCAATATATTAACATTTACCTTATTAATATAAATAAATATATATCGTGAACTTTAGGTCGGAGGGGCGTAGGGCATTTATTTAAATTTTACGGCAAACGAAAAAAATCTTTCAAAATTTCATTTTTTTGTACAATTTGCGTAAATACGCTCCTCCGATTTGAGGCTCTCGATATGTAAGTATTTCCTTGTAATAAAAAAATATGCCTTTTAAATATAATCTGAAGTTTTAGTTTGTATTTTTTATGTTTTTTTGGCTTTTTATTTCATTTCTTTTAGTAATTGAATGTAGTTTTAATCAACTTTACTTTCTTATGTCCATTGAATTGAGGTGTTTAATGCATTTATTGCATGTTTGGAGTAACTTACTGTATATTTACTTGGGGGCCTACGTGTAGCAGGTACCGATTTGTAAGAGAACCCTGGAAAATATAGCCTCAAGAAATACATGTGTTCACGTTATGCGGCCTTCGTTATGAAAATGATTGTTCGCGTTATTCCGAATTTCCGTTACCCGATGTTCACAGAATCGTGCGTCTACTGTATTAAAATGAGTAAAATTATGTTTACTTATCCGTCAATCCAAATAACAATAAAGCTTTTAATTTTTACATAAAAGCATCTTCGAGCCTAAATTCTAAAGAATTAATTCGATGTTAAATATCAAGCACTTCATTGTTTTTTTACATGTTTAATGAATTTCTGATATATACCTACGCCTCTTGATTAAATTTAAATAGAAAAATTTGTGTTACGTAGTCTATCGAAAGGCAAGTGGAAGAAGAATAGCTGCAGTGTTAAAACATGAACTTTGTGTAATAAATACATACATATATGTTATGAAAGTACACAAAGAAACAACATTGACAAGGTCTTTCATATTTAGCTCCGCTATAATTAAAAAAAATATATACGAGGACCTATTTGGATGGATTAAAATTAAAATAAAAAATTATTTGACAACTAATGTACCTACATATCTAAGTTTGTCGTTGAAATAAAATATTAAATTTTTTAAATTAGGTAAAATAAAACTTTTCCGTAGGTACGCAATTGTTAAAGTGTAAGCGGGGGTGTTAATTTTTAAAAATAAGATAGGTAAAAAATTCGGTAATAACTATAAGTATTTATTTTTTTTTTAAATATAATATAATACAGGAAAGTAACGAAGTTCAAAATGTTTATCTAAATATTTGGATACAAAACGTATACGATACAAATCCATACATGACTATGTACTTATACCCCTATCTAAAATCATAATTACCTGCGTAATTCGCAGAATTATAATAAAAAATTGAAATGTTGCAAAGCGTTTCAACTGTCAATCGAAATTGTTTATATAGATACATTTTGTAGATAAGTAAATATTTTATCTGCAGTTTAAATTTTTATTTAAATATATGTTTAAAGTCAAATTCGGTCGTTTCAGTAGCTAGATATGTAGGTATATGATAATAAATTTAATTCAAAATGGAGAATGATAGTAATTAATTAAAAATTATTTAAACGACCACTTAATTACATTTTTTAGAATTAATTTCGATTGCATAATAATACAGTTGTGTACCCAGAAAAAGATTATTATTCGATTTAAGATTATATTAATAAGCGGTGGCTATTTGACTATCTCTAATTTTTACCTATCAGATTGTTAATGTGTAGATACCACTAATTGTTACCATAGTGTTTTCATTTTAATTAAAAATACTTACTTGAAGGTAAAAAAAAATAGTTTTGTAATATTTGTAATAAGTAAAACATACCCTAAGTGTCTTTTTTTTGACGTTTTGGTATTTAAGTCCCTTTTTCTTGGCGCAAAGTACCAATGAAAATTACTCATAAACTTCTACAGAAGTTGAAAATGCTTAACAGTTACAATTTTGTCTTTCCTGCAATTCATCTGACAATTGAAATGTGTACTGCTTAAGCATATTTTGGTGCCATTTTTTTTAACTTTATTATTGCCCCTAATGAAGTGAGGGGCGATAAAGTGATAAACTGAGGGGGACATTTGAATATAACTTGTGCTCCTAATTGTCTTAGTACAACAGATAATCTTGTTGCAGCACTATTTATATTTTAATTTAAGGAGTTAGAGTTATAACAGTTTAACAGGATAATCTTGAAAAATTGAGTTAAGTGACGCAAATTAATTTAACATTTTTTAACCTTCAAATGTATTACGTGCACAGGTTGACCATATAACGTTCAAAACTTTGACAGTCAACAATTGTTTACCATCCCTAATGCCATTAAATGTTATTGTCATCCACTTATGTTACTATTAGGTAGTAGCGGTTTTGTAATAAGAATCGCCTGGCATTTATTGGTGCGGTATTTTAAACCTTCGATTTTTCTAGATGAATCAGCGTCAATTGCAGATGTTGATTTTACAAAAAAAAGATTGATTATGTCATTGTGGCTGGAAGGAGAGCTCACATAAAATTAAAAGCAAGTATAGTTTTACAGGTGCACATTTGCAAAAATTTTATTCTGATGTCAGGAATTTTTTAATGATTTAATAATAGTTTTGTTCCGAGTTTCTCAATTGTTTTCTCTAATGTGTGGAAATGTCGGTTCCTAAAACTTCCGTTTTTGAAAATTTTGGTCGCCAAGTTCCTTTTGTTAATGAGGTCAAGCTCTGTAACTTATTGTATTTTCTTTTAAAACTTTTTTATTTATTTTTTATACATTTATTACATGGAATCGTGGACGGAATCCTCCAGGTGTCCCTCCCCTTTTGATTTTTCCGAACTCCGGTCCGTCCTTAGTTACAACATCGAAACCTTTCCAGCCTCCAAAGTCCGATATATGGCCTACACTCGCAACATCCACATATCTTGGAATGCCAAGAGCGGGGACCCACCTATGGGCCTCTTTTTTTTTGGCGTTTACGGTAGGAGTTTTTTTTATTTTATTTGAATACTTATTTACAACATATTTCAGTTATTTTTATAACTCGAATTTAAAAGGAATTTTAAGCAGCACTAATCGTAAACTAAAAAAGTTTAATAATAATATTTAATTTACTTACTACAACATTATAAAAAAGAGAACATCTAAATTCATATCTCTATTTCCCTTACTTCAATAATAAATAATTTTGTTTAGGTAATATACAGGTTTGGTGAACATTGAGAAATAAAAGTACTACCTAGGTATAATAATAATAAACATCAAGGTTTCTAACGTAATCGAGAACTAATGCAATGCGTTGTTAAATTTAACGAAAAGTTCATTGAACATCATTTCCTTTATAAAAATAAATAAATAACAAAGACGAAGTATATCATGATATAACTGATTGTAACAGATATTCGCGTAAAACACGGTTTGAATGTGTGATTTTATAAATGTAAATTTCCCACTTTCAATAATTGCTTTTACGCCGGTGCAGTTTTTCTCTCTGATTTAATTGAAAGAAAGGTAAAGAGTTTATCGAAATTAAATGTGTCATTACTATTTTAACGTTGCCATTGTGATGTTATAATTCATTCTATATTATAAGTTGAAGTTCCGCTATATATATATACATATATGAGTAAAAAATCGACCTCACATTAATTTTTCAAACAGTTCAAAATATTGCAAAGGTCACCCACGTTATCGCAATTATAATCACGTAGCGTAATCTAATTTCAGTAATACGTAAACGTACCTACCTTGAATTTCGTTAAAGTAACTACTATTAGAGCTAATAAAGTACTTTCGAAATTTTGTTGATTAACTTTCTCCTTAACAAATTTAATAATTTTTAATTAAATCGCTGTTTAATGAATCCGTCCCAATTACTTTACCGGTTCAATTGATAACAAATGTAGACAATTTATGAAGGTTGGCACGAACACAATGACCATTATTATACATGCACGTTCTGTTAATCAATCATACATTCAATTTCACGTTATCTCATTCATTACTTAACAATCGAGATCTTTTTTTTTGTTGCGTGAGGTGCATTCGAACCGATTCCAAATATTACATATATGAAAATATGTGCAAGAATTCTTGGCGTTCATGGCAACTGTCCAACCATAACACATTAATCTGAACAATTTCTTCAGCTCCAGAATTCCCCTTCTTCAACCTAACACAAGTTATAAAGGCAAGTGCAAGAAACACTCTAAGACATTGATGTAAAACGCAGTTGCCGACATTCTAGTGATTTTCTTTTCTATAATTTCGTGCTCGAGAAATTGTTCGAGTTAGTGATTGTGGGATTTACTTTTAGTTTTACAAACATGCGGCTTCAACGGAACGTAAGTGCGTCCACTTGATTTGTTTGTAAGAATTTAAATTTTCGATTAACCGGGAAAGTTAACGCTCATAGGCAGTCTCCGGTGTAAATGGTGAATTTTATTGGTATTATAACTAGGTGTCAATAGATACATAAAATTTTTAACGTAATTAAATTTCGCTGACCTTAACAATGTTAAAATTTAATCTGCCAAAATACCGAATAAATTAACACGATATAGTTTATAAGAGGGTTTGAAGTAATTCAGTTAAGTAACAACACGAAATTATTTATTAATATATATAACCTTTGGGAATAATTGTTACTTATCTAAAATTTTATCTATTATATTTGACGAACGTGGGTTGTTACAAAAAAAAATCAAAATTTCGGAATACAATTCAATTTTTAATTAACGCATTTTGATCTTGTAGCTACATGCAATATAATACAAAAATTGTAGACCGATTTGGTCATAATGTTGCAGATCTAGTAATAAAAGTAATCAACCTAAAATTTTTATTACTTAAGAAATCTCGCAAGCGTCTCAGAGTTAATGGGAGAGTTTGATGTAATTTATAGTAGTATAAAATTTGCGGAAATTTAAATAAGCAGGAATATATATATATATATATATATATATATATATAAAGTTATTCCAAAACGGACACTTTTACTTTAATTTATTTTTAAATCTGCACCATTTCGTAAAAAGTTTTGATTTCTCCGATAGTATTAACATAACTTCCTATATAGAGTTATTTAATAATTAGACAATATCTGTTTCCTTTACACCATAACAAAAACCGTTACCAATTGGTTACATATTTAAAAGAGAACACTCTTCCGAAAATGTATATTCGTTTATAATTTCGCGTCAAACGCGCTTTAAATGTTTAACGTTATTCAATTTATTAATTATAATACATAATTTAAATTATTTTCATAAATTTCTTATTTAGAAGGTTAAGAAATATGTATAGATACAAGTTATTCAAACAATAGTTAATAAGCTCGATAATTAGGTTAAATATACAAACTCCGCATAAATTATTTTTAAGCTCCCACGAATTGTTAAAATGTTCACCGACAAAATACGTAGTATCAAAACGTGCATGGAATAAATAAATATGAGTTGGGAAATTATAATTAACTACTACTAAACAAAATTTAAGAGAAGCTCTCACAATATTAATTTAAAAATTACCGATGGGTGGTTACTCGTGTGAAGATTCTTTAAAACGATGCTGATATCCCATACATTTTTGTTTCTTAATCTTTATACTACGAAATCGTGTTGAAATTAAAGGAAATGTGATTTTATAAATTTTTAATGACTGTACATTGTAAACAATTAAGTATTACAAGGGTTTGTCGGATAAGAATAGGTTTTCATTTTTTTATTTTCGATCTTTTACGCAATTTAATCATAATTGTTAGATGATTAAAAGTGTGCATTGATCCATTTCGAAAAGAAAAGGGACTTAAAAGTAAATTAATGGAATTATCCACTTTAACAATTGGACGATGAAAGGAAAAAGTGAGATTTATACTTAAAAGCGAAAAGCCAAATTATTTCTATTAATAATTTACATTTAATACATATAGTTATTAATTGATACAAAAAGCGTTTGAAGAAAAGTTAAGAACTAATTTAATTAGGTGTATACATTATTAATTTTGTTTAGAATTCGATATCAATTGTAGATGCTATTAAAAAACAATGTAGTAATAGTTGCAATAGGTCAATCACTTTTTTTTTAAATATTATATCTGTCGTCAAAGCGTGCAATTTTACTTTCTAAATGTCGATTATTGCTGCTATTCGATCGAATATTAATTTAGTTATTTTGTAGACATGTTTATAAAAAAACAGTATTTTAAAACGACGTTGACATCATTATTTTAATATAATTAGGTATTTTCGTTTTAAAATCACTATAATAATAACGATAATTTATCATCAATAACGTGTAGAGAATTCGTACAATTTAATATAACCATTAGCTGAAAAATCGAGGTAATTAAGGCATGGAAATTGGGCAATTTCCTTGATAGGAAGCTTAAGGAAATGTATCGGCATTTTCAAACGTATAATTTAAAATGCATCTAAATTACAATGTCACAAAATTCAAATGTTAATTATATGACGAAGTAAAGTTGCATTTGTTACAGTTAAGTTATTTACAGTTTGTTTACCTTTAAACTTTGAAATAAATTCGTAATTAGTTGATTATTTGGTCTGCCGTTAATTAATAACGGTTTTTAATTATAAAGTATAATCGAGTTAGACGTGCAGTAAATTCATTACAACTTAAAACTACGATTGTTTTTTAATACAATTCTGTTAGCATGTTATATTATCGGATATTTGTTTAAATACAAATTCGCGTATTTGAAAACAGGTTACAGAGAAATTATAATTAAAATCGCTGTTTAATTAATTTAAATTTAGTAGGTACGGGATAACCTAAGATGAGACAATTAAAAGTTGCCTAAAATAGAACATGTAGATTTTTTTTTTTTTTGGAAATTCTTAATTATTTTTTAGATATTTTAACTTGAAACGTATTTATACGTGAAAACAATTGATCGCGGTAAGTGTACAGTGGAGGACATGACACTTGAACTTTAGAAAGTTCACGATGAACTAATTTTTGCACCAACTTCAGAATAAAAAAAGTTCAAGATGGAGAACTCTCTTTGAGAGAAGCGACCGATCGTCGTAACGCTCCCAAAAAGATCCATTAAATTATTAGATACGTAAGTATGTCCCATACGACTTGTCACAAAAAGTCGCTATTCTTAGAGCCGCCCTATAAAAAGCAATAAGTAAAGAACAAAAATGAGAATGAAGGAAAAGTTTAGTAAAAGAAAGTTGCTGCAAGAAGATTGATAACGACAAAGGTTGTGGTATCGGTGCAAAAAGATTTTCTATCGAATAATAAAGTATGATTTATCTAAATTCGGATTTGAATTTGTGGTATTTATTTGAAGAGAACTATAAATGTTATAGTTTTAAAACTAGAATAAGTAATGTAGATAAGAGTGTGCGCTACTCCGAATAAAGTGTAGAAGTTAATTTAAATCGATAAATAATTAATTGAAGACAATACAAATTAATTAAATGCAATTCTTCTTCTGCTTGTAATGTCTTGAGGGAAAAAAGTGTCTCGTCTTAGATTATTCTCCCTTATGCATTTTTAAATTAACTAGATATATAGATCGCATAGACTATATACTACGTTCACCGAGTCGAGTTAGCAATTACAATTAATAAATTACGCGCATACGAGTGAATAAACAACATTGCAGAAATGACGCAGCGAATAAGAAGAAAAGAAGTGCAGTGATCACGTGGCGACACGTACCTCTCTGTGTTCGTGCTTGCCGACTCGATTATAAATAACAGCTAACTATAAGAAATTACAGTTTGGTTTAACCCTTTAAGGACGATATTTCGCAATTGTCAAATGCAATCAATTCAACGAATTCACCCATAAGAAGCTTTTAATTGAAACGTGACGAAAACGTTTCTGTCGCCTTTAAACGGCCAATTTCACTCAGAATTCGGTAACCTCTGATTAATTTAGTATTTAAAAATATAATACAACGTCTCCTCGGCTAGACTGAACAAAAACTTTTTTTTTCTTTATTTTATTTTACGAATAAAATGTCATTCTTTATGAAAGTCTTCATTTTGTCCAAAACAATCGGATATCATTATTGGTTACTAATAATAAAATTTTTCGAACCGATGATATGTAGTTATGCTGACCCCCTAGATTTAACCCCATTGAGCATTTTTTTTGCGAGATTGTTCGAAACAAAAGGATACACAAATAATTTAAGGAACAACATCGAAATTAAAAAAAAAATGTGAAGGAATCAACTCCATTATCTAGCGAATATATGTTATTGACGACATTACTGAAAAATACCTACGTTAAAATTTGGAGTTTTCAAAATGAATAAAATTAAATACCTACCTACCTAAGTATTTTTTTCTTACTATGTTGTTTGAAACAAATTAGTTTTTTTTTTAAGCACCAAAAGTTGTTTCTTTATATTTTCAAATCTTTTTCACTTTTGTTTAAGTTCATCATGTTTTCCTAATTTGCCTGGTAATTAATCTATTAATATACTTGTAAATTAGTGATAATGGGCGAAGCAAATATTTTTTTTTATAAAGAATGACACGCCGTACATTTTTTAGGGCCGAATTAAAAAAATTCTATCGACAAATTAAGGACCGCCTACAGAAAATAAGATCGATACTTGTAAAACTTCCGAATCTAAATATTTTGAATGTTAATAATAATAAAGCGACTTTCAACGTCAATAAACGTTAATAATAAGATTTTCGACCGGTTAACGAATAGAATTTAACCGGCGCGATTTTTACTAATTGTAATACTTATGTAATTTACGTTTGAAAATTGTCACGCATATAATAATTTATATGATGCCTTAAATTGTTTTCTGCTTTTAATAATATTACGATAAACTCTATTTACAAAATAGGTCGAAATATTAAATGTCCAAATAATTACGTAATTAAAAAGTTTTGTTCCGAACTTTCGGGTTGTATACCCATTAATTTTACAGTGATTAAATAAAGTACCCACGTTAGGGTTATATAGTATTACGTTGTGAGTTAGTTTGTAACATTTTTGGTAATGCCATTCGGTGCTAAATATAAAAATTAACTTATAATTGTCGTTGATTGTAAGAACTTTCCATAAAAACTGGATATTTTTCTTTTAAAATCTAGGAACTACTCATTTGTATAATTTTAATAAATTGCTATACTTAGGGCACTGCACCTATTCGAATCGGGATGTATTCAGAATTTTAATGCCGGTGCATTTATTTCAAAAAGCACGCGTGTCTGCAGCTATTTAGTAAACGTAACGTTTATATAATTCGTAACTGTATCTACTTTCGTTGCACATTATAATAAATTTCTTTTACACAATATTTAACGGCGATACAAAACCATTAAAATATTATCCACTTGCTTATTCCAAGTGTAAAAGTGAAGCACGTTTTCGTGACCGTTAGCATACTTTATTTGGAAGCTATGCATATTACCCTCAGTAATAGAGACAATACAGCTGTGGATCATTTTCCTTTAGTAAATTGCGGCGCTCTACTTTTTCTATAATCATAATAGGAAGAACTTTCACTATTCAGGTGCATTTTTTCATTATCGGTTTCGGTTCTTAAAAAGGTGTTGAATCTTTGCAAAAGTTGTTAAATAGATATAGTGAACAGGTTCTAATTGTTAAATGGCATCTTTGAAATGATCAGTTAATGGCAATTACGTAATTGCTTTTCAACGCCAACTTATCTGCTAGTTTGAAATTTTCGTTGCAACCGAATTTTTAATCAGTTTTAATTAATCGGGGAAATAATATTCAATTTAAAAACTCAATTCAATGTCCACCGTTAATACAATACAATTTTTGTTTATTTTAGATTATTAAAGTTCAATAATTATCAAACGGCAGTGTGTACACTCTAATGTTTATTCGTGAGAACATGTCCCATTAACCGTCATTGTTCGACTCGAATCGAACTACTGACCTTTTGTTTTGCAACTAGATAATTATGCAATATTTTGCAGTTACCAGCTAGTAACTTGTAGGAGATTATCAACATAAATCTGCCGTAAACTTAAAAGAAATTGAAACGGTGCAAAATTTAAATTTTGATACTTTTCATTAAAAACGTTCTACTTTTTGGAAATTTAAGTAATGCACGTATTATTATAATTATTAAGAAATCATACTTGATACAATTTATTTTACATTTAGATTACATAAATCCCCCGAAACTATCGCTTTTTAATTTAATTTTCGTGTTCTCATCTATGCACGCCGGTTCCAAATTAATCCACAAAATGGGTTATGGGTTGTTGAAGATCTCGTTAGTTATACCTCGACTTATGCACTAAAACAATGCGTATTGTAGTCTTGAAGTTACATAAACCGCAAGTAAATATTAGGTCGGTCTAATTTGTCCCACTCGTTAAAATAATCAATATTATATCCTTGTAATAATTTAAAACGCACAACAACTTCAGGAATTTGTAAATAAATTGACAATTTATGACTAAATAACGGAAATAACCTCACGGCCGTCGTCAATATTTCTATATTTTTATCATTATGATTTCAATATCTTTACTTGTACACAATTTCCTATTACGCAAAATTTTAAATAATCGACCGTCTATCAATAATTACCTGCTTTACTTCCAAAGACACTTAAAATAGCCAGGTATACATTTTATTAAAAATTGTTTCAATATAACGTGTTGATTGTTGCGTAATCCTTTAGGTAGAATATGTACACTTTTTTAAACTAGGCAATCGTATAATTATTTTGGAATGTAAAGAAAACACATATGAGATGTGTTACATGTATTTAGAACAAGTAATAAAGTTGCAACAGCAACTACTACTTGGGTATAATTTCAACATCGAACGCAACTATTTCAGTTATCTGTGTAAATTCCTAAACTACGTCCACATTTCGTTAAAGAAGATATTAAACAACGTCAGTTACTGCAACCGCGCGTCGTGGATTAAAAAAAAAACAACAAAAATTGAAACAGAGTTGTCATACATTTCAATGACAATCGAGAGAACCTTATAATCGAGCCCATAGAAAAACTCGCCCGACCGAAATATCTATAAAAAAGAACTGCACGATAGCGAGTAAGTTTCTTTTTTTTTCTTATTAAAAATGTTACAAAATAACTTTAATTGACAATGAAAGCGATATTAAACTAGGGATTCACTTATATTCTTAGCCTAATTTTGTTTAAAATGAAAGTAGTTTTAAACCACTTACAAGAGATTATATAATTTTTGCGTCAAAAATTGCTCCTATTTATTTGGTTCTTTTGATATCAAATTGTCGCAATTCAAATCTGATTAATCTAATATTTTTCGTCGAGGAGGCTAAATGTCAGCAAAAATGAAATGCAATTTCGCATTAATAAATTAAGAAAGACGAGTGCAACGTTATTAATTGTTTCAAACAATTAGTTTACCTTGCCAACAATCGCTTCTATGGCGGTCGATCGATGGCCAGAGTTGACGAGCGACTGAAAAACTGACCCTTAAAATATTAACAATAGCCGTATAATATTATTATTTTATCCATCGAATGCGCCAGTTAGTATATAATCCAAGTTCGTTTACGTTCAACTCTTGGTAATTTGAGGAGTAGGAAACAGAATATCTTTTATGTTCAAGAATTTCATTTTTTTTACATTTCAATAACTCTGGAAGCTCGTGTTCTTGTTTATTTAATATATTAACGACCGACCCTAACAACCTACCAGTCGTTTTTCTTAATTATTTTTAAATAAATATTTTAGGTTAGGTGAAATTTTTTTAAATTATTAAATTATCGAAGGTAAATATTTTAGAAGATCCACACGCAGAAGTATTTCTATTAATGGGGAATTACCAAAAACGTTTAAATTGAAAAATACTATTACTGATATTTCTTAGCATGTTTTTAAACAAAAAATATATTTAATAACATTTATAAATGATTTAAAAAATACCGATAATTTGTCGTCAATTTAAATAAAGCGAGATGGACTTGGTAGACGGGAAGCCAATGAGAATGTATCTCCGTGCCATGTGACGTCTAACAGCTTACAATTAAAAACTTGAAGTAAACGTTCGATAATGTGAAATGCGTTTTTAGTTGTTACTCGGTTGCCATGAAATAATTTGTTATTCATTATTTTTTTTTATGAATTAACGTTACGTCTATATCGAAAACGCAAAAACGCGGCAATTTTAATTTTTTTCTAGATTTTAAAAATCCCAAAAATAATCACGATAATTCCCCATTGTAAATAATGAAGCAAGGTATCTAATATCAGTAACCTATAAAGTAAAATGAGCACAAAATTAATCAAAATTAAATCGTGCCACATACTTCTCGATAAATCAACGTATCTACCCATAAATTAAATAAAAATACGTAGGTAAATGCTTTAGTAGCGAGTGCGTCGTTAAAGTTTACTAAAATTATATACCTACGTAGATAGTTACCTAGGTACCTAAGTACCGCATTTATTTATTAAATTAGAATGTGCAAATGGGAAATCTTTCTTATTTTAATAACAAATGAAGGGGTGTATTTGTTTTATATTTCATTATTTTATATTTCATTGTTTTACTGTTAATCTGTTATTCATAAAGATGATTTTCAAATTCATTTTTCCATTAATAAGCCCATCGAATTATTTTTAATAAACGCGAAATGCACAGACCTCCTTTATTTTTCAAATAAAACTTAACGGATTTTAAAATCTTAAATTACCACAAAAGGGTTTTTTTTCATTAACCTTGACCGCTTTTATAAAACCAACAGATTTATAGTTAATTATGTCGATCAATTTCACGATCTGTCAATTTTCGGTATACCAAAGGCGTTACCTGTTAAACACGGACATCCACCTAATTATTACTTTCTTACTCCGTTAATTTAAAAAGCCGTCTAGTTCGAACGGAGATAAAATCCGAGAGCATTAGGTGAAGGACGTTGTAGAAATCTTAATATGGATAAGGGCGTGTACAACTCTTATTCATACATTCTATTATTTGTAACACGAAAACGAAGCGGAATTTGTCAAGGTAATTTTTTTGTACGCGACTTCTAGCTGTATAGTTCTGGTCTAAATCGTTCATCATCTACATCCGGAATGTAATTAAAATTTTTGCGGAGCGATAAATTCTAAAATTTATTTGACGTAAACTAATTTGGATGAAATTGAAAGTGTGTAAGCGAGTATACGTTGATAATAAGATTAGACACCTCTCACTTGGGATATTTTAAGCGAAATGACGTTAAATTTATTAATTTTTTTAATTTAATTGTCTTCGAACGTGCGACTTGTAAAAAAATTAGATTTGTTTTAATCTTGTTTGGCGTGACACAAGGCGTGTCCTAGAAATACATGTACCTAAACGCGAACTACCTTTATATTTTCCTAAAGTTGCGAAATGTTACAATTTAACGATAGAGATTTTATCGATCCAAATTTTACGGTAGGAAGCAAATACCTTCCTGCACAAGTAAGCAAAGCGAATGGGTTTCTGCTTGAAAATTAGATGAACCGTATAGTTTTTGCGATTAGCACCATTAACATTAAATCAAATATTTAAGTAGATATAAGGACTTTTATGGCGAGATGATATCGTCGTGTTTTACTTTTTGAAAAAAAAATATACAGTATTTTGGATACGTATCCGGAAATTTCCGGATTTTTGTATTTAATTTACATAAAAGTTGCGCACGCCAAAATCTGCTGGAATAAAACAATTTGAAACTATTAAACTTGGGGCACTTGGGCGCGCAAAATTTTAAAAGAATATTACAAAACACTTTAGGAATAAGATTTGAACGTTATTAACATATTGCGCCATTGGTTGTCATAATGTCATCGCGCGATGCATTAATTATCCACAAACACGTTAAAAATCCCCGATTGCGGAAATCGTGAGCTAGTTAAAAAGTTAAATCTTCCTCGGTTTTTTGTTCCGACGAATTTGTTCTGTTTCTGTCTTCCGTTTTAAGAAGGATTCGGAAACGTCTCGCTATTGACAGAAGGTTGCAGGGTTGATTTTTGAGTTTTTTTTTTAATTAAAAATACGAAATTTTTGACTAGTTGTGTTGCGAGGAATCGTGAGACACTAGTTCAAAACTGTAAGAGCACATGTAACTCTAAGGCTAATAGAGCATTGCTGATCAATAATAAGGGCAATAAGGTGGTGAGTTATCTCCAGCTAAAGATTTTCGCTCTAAATGAATTCGGGCAACGCGGAAAATTGTTAATATCCTCTTGGAGAAGTTGACGAGTCGAGTTCGTAGAAAAGTATAATTTAAATTCAAAGCACACGGTTGATTTTGTTTTATCTACGATTTTCGATGACCAGGCTTTTGGCGTTTCACGACCTTTATACGCGTAAGCGAATAATTTTATTTATGCAGATATATCGAAATTCAAAATTATTGCACAACAACTCTCTCGCATCATCGCAAATATTTTTACTCAGTAATAGGTTCTTATTTCCAATTTATAATAGTTTCATTATATTTATTTAAAAACTAGATTAATTTGTTAGAACATTTATACGGTCTTTGCTTCGAAAGAAAACAATAATTGCTCGGCACTGTAGAAATAACAGATCAAAATTAAATTTCATTGTGTAAAGAAAAAAAAAACAACAACAACAATTAACACCCACTTTTTATAATATTGCGGTATCTTACGTATTGTTTTTTATATCTTTCTGTGATCGTAACTTTTAAACAAAGACTGGTAAAATAAGATTGGGCAATGATAAAATTGTTTATTGACATATTAAAAATATTATGAATTACTTCAAGGTTAAATGGCATAAGATGTTGGGAACTTGAGCTTTTTATGTCACACGAGATTTTTGCTTTCTTATTAGAAAATTTCTATACTTTCACTCATCTACGATTTTCTGTAAAACGGGTTTTACTTTTAATTGCGAGCAATGAATAGGTATATGTATTTAAACGCCTTATTATTGTTTTATATTCCACAACACGTTCGGTACTACAATAAATAATAGAGGCTTTTAATAGTAATACTACGTGTACTTCTCACTATTGAACATTACGCTTAATTCACTTTCATACTTTAATATTTAACTTCCTCGAGAAATTGAATCGTTAATATGTTACACCGATAGGCGTTATACATACTAATGCGGATTAACAATTTCAATTAGTTTATGGGAAAATACGAAGCTTTATTTGCGTCAGAAAACTTTTCCTGTATATTTAGTAATTTCCTTATCTTATTAATTTAAGAATTTTTACCTTTGTTTCAGAATAATATTGTAAACACATTTCTGTTAGAATTGGGGCTAGTTATAATGGAAAGTGTCCTTTCTAACTAATCGTTTCTAATTCCATAGTGTAGATGAGAAAGTAGGTAATATATCTCTTTTTGTATCTTATAGGTATACTTACCTGTTTTAATAAACCTTTTAATTTTCGTTATTGTAAGTAAAAATTTTACGTTGTCGTATTAAAAAACTTGAAGTTCTTAATGTTGTATATTTTATACTGCATTAAATGCACACATAAACTAAAACAAGTAATAACAGTAGGGGGGAAGGCCGGGGCACACTGGTCATAGGGGTGCAGTGGTCACTTTACAACAACTTTTAAACAACTTCATAAATAGGTTTCTCCATCTGTGAGTAAATGAACAAACTTATTATCAACAGATTTGTAAAGTTTGAAAACTGAAAACTTTATACTTTTTGGTTTAATTCTTGTTTGTTGTTAGAGTGCATATGTTGTAAAATATTGGTAAGTTTCAATTTTTTATTTCAACTAATATTTTGATCTAAATATGCAAATCCAATGTTTTTATATGAATTATTAACCCATGATGAATGGAATGTTGATAAAAAAGTTAGAAAATTCTTATTATATTTAATTAATTTTTACAAAAAATTTTTAAGGTTAGCTATGGGGCACAGCGGTCACAAGGTTTACGGGGTTCTATGGTCATTGCTTTTATGCTTCAAAAGGGTTGACCACTGTGCCCCAATATTTTTATTGTGGCCTCCATCGGTAAACATGATTTTATATGCAATATTACAGTAGGATATAAATTATTCTTATGAATGTAAGTGTATTTTACATGTTTTTATTTGAACGGTCAATTAGTCAACGGTCAATTTTGTCTGTGAGTCAATTTTGAAACTTTCAAATTCAATAGACAGTGATATGTCGTTTGAAAGTGACGAAGTAGGTACTTGTGAAGAAATCAAGATTGACGATTTTGTATTAGTGCGTTTTACGACAAAAAAATTGAGATTTTACATTGGTCAAGTAAAAGAAATACTTCAAGATGAACTTGTAGTTTCATTTTTAAGAAAGCACATGGATAAGTTCAATTTTTCCACGTGTGGAAGATATTGCTAGTGTTGACAAAAAAGATGTCGAGTTAATTTTGCTTGACCCACTAAATACTGGAGGAACTGCAAGAATAAATAGTTCTTTGAAATTTTCTTATGATTTTGAATCTTATAATGTATGTTAAGTTTTAAGTTCATTTTTATTGGTATACAAGTACATATATAACTATATTAAGTAGGTATTATTAATTAATTTAGACTTTATATTTTAATTTCAAGTTTGCTGTTTAAGTTTAGTTTATGTAGTCAAACTGCTCTTTTATAAAAAATAGTGACCACTGTACCCCTTTATCGCGACCAGTGTACCCCGTATATGAGGCACAATGGTCACTTATGCATATATTTTTTAAATATCTGTAAACAATGAATAAATATGTTTTTTTTTGTAAAACTAGTTGGGTCATTTAGTAGACAAATATCTATTAAGTATTGAGCAACATATGTCATCTTATTATATGTTGTTTGTTTCAAAATAGAACAAATTGTGTCCAAATATGACCACTCTGCCCCGGTCTCCCCTAGATGATTAGTTAAAATTTCGTTGTTTGTTATATAGTTTACTATTAAATAAATTAGGGTTAAGTTATTAAGTACAAAAATTTATTTTTTTTTTTAAATTGTTTACAGTAGTTTAGGTACTCGAAGTTCGTATACGCGTATAAATTGTTGTTATAATAATATTTAAAATATTTTAGAAGTTCACGTTTGAACAATTCAACATTTTCTTAAAATTGTAAATTAACAACGCCTTAAATAGGTTGATTTGGTTTAATTTTAAATCACTTAAGTAACCTTAACATTTCTTTCCGTTAAGGAAGGGAGTACTGACACATATTCTGATGTAACAATGCTCTTACGAGGCAAACAACTGTAAGTGGGTTAACTAACACAGGGCGTGGTGATCTGCGTTTTTAATATTCTTGCATAGGCGATTACTACATTTCTCGTGTTCGCCTACAGGTATTTTGTTTACGAAGAACTAATACGAAAGTAGGTATCGGTAATACATGGGGGTTGACTAGACGCGAATTAAATCTAGATTTCCATATCAAAAATCTTCAATTATTGCAGGTAAATAATATAATCAACATTTTTTTTACTTAAAGTAGAGAAATGATTAAATAGTAAAAAACTTTTTACTATTTTGTATTTTGTTTCTCGATTAAATTATTATTTATTTACTTAATACCCATCGGTACCTGATTAATTTTAATTAGTTAATTTCGATATCTATTTTCATGCTACGATTAAGTGTTAAGCAAGGTACAAAAACCTGTACTTTAATCGGGAATCAGATTTAATTGATGATCAAACGTGTGCGATTAAAAATTGCGACAGTGGTGGTTATTTATTCATTTACTTAAAATTAGAATATAATCTACTACTTTAACCGACGCTTACAATAACAATATTTTAAATTTTACGACAAAATTATTTTTATAGAAATTAAAGATGTATCTATTAAAAATTTTTAACAACGCTAATGTCAAAAGGATAAGTGGATGCCGCTGTTCCAGATGTTTCGCCACTTTTGGCTTTCCCAGACAATGGCTTAAGTTCTTAAAACTTTTACCCTTACAACCCACTCGAACACCGTTCATCCCTTTCACGAAGGTCCGATATGCGATTAACGCGCTCTTGCCTTTTACATATCATGGAATACCAAAAACAGGGTCAGAATAATATCTATAAATTATATTTTCTATTATATTCGTGTAAATACTGCAGAAATACTTAAAATTAAATTATTCTTAATGTTAGGAAACGCACTCGCATCACTTCTTAATCCATAAATTGTCCAATAGATTTTAATTATAAAGTTGCAATGGGATTAAAATAAATTTTAGTAAAGTTTTAACTTTTCCGACAATCATTTTGAGATAAGATATTGGATCAATCTTTTTTTTTTAATCTACGACGGTGCGAGTCAAAAATATGAGTCGGTATCAGTTTTTTAACCCTTAGAAAAAATATAATAGCGACCGCGCGCCATTGGGCCTAGGTCACGATTTTTTTCCAGAATTTCTAAATCATTTCATCAAAATAAGCTTATATGTCGCATTTTATTGAAATTGAAATGTGGACGGGAAGGATTAGCCAAACATTCTCAAAATTGATATTTTCGGGATTGTCATTTACGGACTTTGCTTATAATGATCACCGTTAAATGGCGACACCGGTGCAAAATGGCTCGTCTTGCAGTTATACGAAAAATTATGTGCTTAATTAACTCAAATCCGATCATATTCTTTTATACTTTCAAAATTTTCTGACGTCAGTTTTATATTAAAATCGACCCTTGGTGTCTGGCGTAATAGTTTCTCGATTAAAAAATTACCTATTTGTCACGACGAAATTTCTAATTAAATATTTATTGGAAGGCGTAACTTCTTCTGCCATGAAAATTTATGCGCGTTTAGAGAAAACATTTTAGTCGGCCATTTCGACTAGGCGAGTGAAGATTCAAGTATCGAAGTCGTAAAGTTTTCGACGAAACTTTGTAACATTTTATCCTTAAAACGAGAAAGTTTCGGAAATTTATAAAAGTTGATATTTTCGATGAACTTTCAATGTTAAATATTTAATTCCCAAAACGAAACGGACGCCTTTTTATAATCTAAAGTTGGATAGTTGGAAATTTACGTTAAAATTATTATGAAAAGGTTGCATAAAAGCTGTGCTCGTGCGTACGATATTAGAAACATTCAACTTCGCGAATACTGCTCGCCATGTTATCTTAAAATAGTTACTTTGATGTAAAAAAACTAGATACCTACCTAAATTGAACTTTTTTCGAATTTCTTGGATTCGAGTTTTATCCGAAATTGCAGCAAAAAAAACTGCAATGCGGATTTTAAAACGCATTTCGTTATATAAAACAATTAAACAAATAAATAGAATTAACATTATACTAGTAAAATAGTTAACAATTGCAATATTTCTCCATTTTTCTAATTTTGAAATGTAGTAGAGCATAACATTTTTATGTATTATTTCTTAATAATGTTACGTATTGACTTTCTTTACTATTCTGAAAATTAATTGTTTAGTTATTATCATAATCATTTTCAATTACTGTAATTATTGTGGTGTTTATTATGATTACCTATTTGTTAAATATTTATAATTAATTTTTTAATTGTCATTAAACGAAATGCGTAATTATATTTAAGTGAACGTTTTTATTGTTTATTTTTTTGTTTCTCTCATTTATCAGATAAAAGAATTGTAACAACTCTTTTGTTCGTCAAGTTTGAATTGTATTTCAATGTCCTACTTATAAATTCAGTTTTTAATACTCTCTAATGAGATGCCGTAGCTCGATACGATTTAAAAAGGGGACGATCGTTAGCCATCGAAATGCCTATTAGCTATAAGACTGACAAGCTTCTTTTGTTATCGGGAATATTTTCGCCTTTTTTGATTGTATCATACGACAAATATTTTTTCTTCATTTTTTTTCTGTAAAATTCGTTTACCTGCTTAAATTAACACATTCGACCAGAGCGCGACACACCGGCGAATCGCACGCCAATTCTGTTGGTGCAGGAAACGAACCACCTGTGCACGTTGATAAAATCAAAATACCACTGCAAAATATTGTATTACGCGAAGAAAATAGCTATTTACAGAGGTCGATTCCTTTATCGGTATTGACAACTCGTAATATTCGTTGAACTCGAATTCGCCCTGGTTGCGCATATTAAAAGAATTTCATTTATGAATCTTAATTTACAGGCGTGGTTATTCCTGTGGTGTGGATTAACGTTAATATCGAGTTTTGAAGGCCGCAGAATTCCCGTACGACCTGTACAACAAGAAGAAGAACAAGAAGAAGAAACGATTCAGTATTACTCAGCCGAACCTCGCGAAGGAGCCGAACATGGGGTCGTTTACGTTTCGGCTGCAGACCAATACAACGGTCTCTACGGTCAACCCACTGCTTCTTCGAGAAGTTCGCAAGACAACTATATACAGCAGGCTAGATTGGCCGCGTCACAGCTGAAAGCGTCAAGGACCAAAGAACCGCCCAAAGCGCCTCCAGTTCAGACAATTAGAAATTATAATAAAGTCAACGACGATGGTTCCTTTACTTTTGGATACGAAGCCGCCGACGGCAGCTTTAAAGAAGAAACTCGGGGAACCGACTGTGTCGTAAGAGGAAAATACGGTTACGTCGATCCCGACGGAAACAAAAGGGAATTTACTTACGTATCTGGAAATCCGTGCGATCCCAATGCTCCGAAAGAAGAAGAGCTACCGGAAGAAGAAAGTAACGAGCCCGAAAATGTGCCCGCCAATTACCCCACAAAACCGATTCGACCTTTAAGACCGGTGACGCAATCACCCAAGCAGTCTGTCACGTTGTTCCACAACGATTATCAACAGCAGGAAGAAGAAATACAACCAGAACCAGAACAACTACTTAAACCTAATGCTATTCAAGTAAGTACGCTGTATATCTACGATCGCTAAATGAACTTAATCTTTGCCGCATTCTTACTTACTAAACTTCTTCATCTTATTCTTATCCTTAACGCTCGATCAATACAAATTATAACATCGTTTTACTTAAAACATCAATTTTGATAAACGCTTATTACCTAAGCTCTAATGCTTTTTAACACGATTTTAAAAAGCTCTTTGTTATCCGTTCTCGTTATGATTAATCTGAAAACGTTTAAATACGCTTCCAGTCTCTGCCAGTACGGCCACAATACCTTCCCCGCCCTCAGTTGTTCCAACACTCACGACCAGAACCAGAAGAAGAGTTGCAAAGTTTTCAGCGCCCCCGTCTCCTGCCGTCAACCACCCCGGCATCTGTAATTTACAAGCAGTCTATAACTCCCGTTAATATCACTCCACGTCCCGTAACTCAAGCCCCAGTAAGGGCAGAACCTCCGGCCACGACCTATAGACCACAATTACTTCAAGTCGCCGTGACTCCACGACCTTCTCTGTTATACACCAAACAGATATCGGCAACACCTCGACCGGCTATCCTATCTTCCACGGTATCCCCCGTGTCTCTGTCTGTTACACGAGGAAATGTTGATTTCGAATCCGAATTTCAGAGATTCCAACAAGAAAATAACGTAATATCGCCTTCGCCGAGTCCGCTTGCGTTACCAAAAACTACGGCGAAAAATGTAAAACCGGCACCTGCCGCACCATCGAGCGGTTCCGGTCCGGGACAGGTCTATTCTTCGGAATTGGTGTTTGACCCTATATCCGGACTTTACAATACACAACTATATCAAACTCTTCCGCAAACGGAAGGAGATTTCTCATTAAGTCACCGAATTCAACCTTACGTTCATCAACCGCAACATCAACTATTGAACATACAGCAACTTCAACAACAAAGTCCATTGTATAGGTCGGTTAGACCGCAACCCACGCAAGCCCTATATCAGCAGCAACAAGCGGAACTACAGTTTCAGAATTCCGCTCAGTTGTATTCGCAACAACAGCAGCAACAAAGAGCGAGAGCTCAACAAACACCACAGACGCAACAAGCTCAACAAAATCCAGCTCAGCAGCGAGTACAGTCTCAACCGCAACAATTTTATTATATCCAGCCGTCGTCTTTGCCGCATCCGCAACAACCTCTTCCGGGCGGACACATAGATGCATTCTTGAGGGGGCAAAACATCCACTTTTAGTGTTTTTGTTGTGATTTGAGTATTTAAAAAAAAAAACAAAACAAACTTTAAACGAAGTATTAAAAATTGGAAGAATTTGTTGACGCGTAGATGCAAGGCACGACCTCCACCGCTCATTGTCGGTAGTGAAAGTCCTGTGCGTTGTTATCTATCCTTAAACGGAATACGCCCATTTTATGCAATAACATCCAACTATGCGAGAGCAATTTTCAAAGGATTTCTATATATGAATTGTCGATACGGTTTCACTTTTCCAGTGCATGTTTTCCTTTTTGATATAATGCTTTCCAACATGACTACTAACCGCAGATACGACGTGACATTGCTGTTTCTTTTCTTACAAGGTTGCACATTAATTACGATCAGTTTCCGTTATGCTCGTCCTTGTAGGAAATGAATGATTCATTTAATTATATTCTTTTACTTTTGATCTAATTAGAGTGTGCCTTAAGTTGTTGTTTTTTCGGTTTTAGTAATACTACCTATTTATGTTAGCTTTAGATTGTATAAAGTTTTATAATATTCGTATTAAGACTTTGTTTTATTAGTTAGTATTATTAATTTTATATAAAAATTGCATTTTATTGAGCACATTTATTAATAAAAAAATATGTATATTATATTCATTTTGGATATAATTTTTGCAGTGTGTTTTCTTAACATAAAGCAAATGCGGCAGTTTGCTGTATGGAGAGGTCGAAAGATCTTCCATTAATTAATTAATCGATCGTTAATTCACCGTTGATGCTACACAATTATAGTCAGTTAACAATTGATTTCTAATGCAAATTTATAGATAAGTATAGAAATATCGACTGTTCGACGTTTCTAATTTATTATTTTATTAATGATTTAACGTCTGAATAGTTTGTACACTTAATATATTTAATTATATAATTTAATTAACGAGGAAATAGCTGTTAGTGAATGAAGTTATTTAAGATAGTTGAAATTGAATATCGATAATAATCAACAGATGACAGTTACTTTTTTTTTGATTAATTATACTTTATTGATTAGCGACTGATACCTTAAATTAATTTTAATTTAAACATTATATTCAACTGTAGGTGTATTGATTTCTAGTGATTGATGATACTTTGTCTACTTACATTACAATATGTTAATTTGAATTTGACGCTTTGGTCCAGATATACTAAACGTATAAAAAGGAATATTAAATAACGATGTGTTACATGTAATACACACCTAAAACAGGTACTTCAAGTAGGTTGCAGCAGTTCTATAATAATCATGGTTCATTAAATAATGAGCGTGTTTAATTAAAAAAGATTTCGAATTTCGATCTTGAAATCCGTTTCTGCTTTCTTATATAACGCACTTTTTAGTTTAAAATTTTAATTGCAATTGAAATGACTTGAAAGAAATTTAAATTAAATTTCACATCCGATAGTTCGATGGGCACTAACAAATCATTTTCTAAAAGTTTTGTAATTTATGCAAATATTTTCATATTTAGGGCTTATACGGCTTTTTTTACCAAAAAGCATGTCGTTTAATTATTATGTAGGTATACGTACATACAGTCTATTCAAGCGTATAAGCAACACGTCATCGCTAAAAATTTACTAAATTATTTATTTGTATTTCGGTTTAAAGTTTCGAAAGTGTCATATTCTATAGATGGTATAAAGAAAAACTACAATTTATTAGAACTGTAAAAATCTAGTAACCTTTTATTGATGACGTGAATTGTTTATACGCTTGGATAGGCCATTGAGAAGAATTCAAAAGTACGACATTTATTGTTAAAAAACAATAATTCTTATTAAATCGTAGAATACCAGGAGAATTCGATTAGGTTTTACACCAATCTTTCAATTAAATTTAAAATATAAATTATTACGTATTTTTATAATGCGAAACGTACTTATATGAATTAATTTTCGGCGCAGTCTATGTAGGTATATTTATTAAGGTAATTATTGAAATAAAATATTAGAAATTTAAAAATTGATAGTGAGTAAAAAAAATGGTTAAAATGGTTTTGTGTTAGCTACGCGTTATTTTCTTCTACGTTTCTCGCATTTTTTTTTTAATGTTATTAACTATTTTATAGAATTACCTACCTATCTATTATTGTTATCTATATTTTAAATTAAATTCTAAAAACAGTTTATGATAAACATTATATATATATTTTTTTTAAATTACTACAACTAAAATCAAAGTTATAGAAGAAATAAATTTACGGTTAAAGGAAGTCGTGATTATAATAACGGGTTGAAATGTAAAATGTAACTCGGGGTTATTATTACATGACTTTTGTGTTATGATTCTTCATTTTATTTTTTATTGTTATCGTTTCTTCTGCTTTATATAAAATACAAATTTAATTAAATAAATAAATAAAATAATTTTTAAAGAGACTCCTTCATAAATTTAAATTGCAATGTAAATAGCAGGTATCTTATAGGATAACTTTTTTTCAAGATTTTATGGATTCTTGTTTTTAAAAAAAATCGAAAGAGCGACGAAAATCAATTTAATTTATATTTTAATCGCCTCTATAAATTACTTACATTATTTTAATTTAGATTTATTGTTGATTTATAATCTGAAATTTTATTTAGTACTATATCGAAGCTGTGTTAAAATTGCCAATCCGAAAGTGATTTTCTAAGAAGATAGAGGCGTTCAAACGTTTATAGATACCTAGGGCAGGTACTTATATGTAATTATTATTTATTAAAAATTACATTCGGCATGTGCATGCTTAAATATGTCGATCCAATAAAAAATCGTGCCGGTCGAAATATTTCCCTTATTACGAACACTGTTCCGGCCCAAAAAATACCGAGATCCGATGAGGGCGGAGGGCACGCAGTTGATGACTTACTTCCTTGAATTATCCAACAACGCGTAAATATTCTTTGAACTATTTTTGCACATCTTTAACGAGCATCAATCGATTTCGTCTCAGCGTTAATATCTACGTTTTATCTAATTATAAGAATCTTTGCACTTTGCCCTTGCTACTGTTTTATTTGCCCGTAATTATCCATTTTTGTGTATAAATCAACTCTTGTCGATTAGAAAAATAACGTTTAAAAACTTATTAGGTATTATATTTTCCAATTTTTGTTGAAACTATCTACAAAATCAAATCAACAAACTTCAAGTCTGAGGAGAATGAATTTATGCGCATGAATTTCGAATGTTGAAAGGGCGCAGTAAGGACCCCATTCAAACAGCAAGCTATATATTATTTTCTTGATGCGCTGTAACTTTTCTCGCACTTATTTCACGAACATCTTTCAAATTATTTAGAATTTATTTTTCTACATCAACACAGTTCTAATTTGTTTTAATTTTAATTTAGCAATTCGTCGAAAGAGTTTTGCGATGGATGGAAAAGCTTGTCTATAAGGCGCCCTGCAATTTGGACATCTCTCTCTGTATAACTTAATAGCAACAGCACCGTCGTCATAAGATTAGCTAAAAAGGAGTATATCGTCCTCATAAAGCGAAAATCATTTCATAACTGAAATAGCGAATGGCCGTAACTCAAACAAGGAGTAGAAATGGAAACGTTAAAGAACCGAATTATTATTTGACAACCGTAAATAATGGTTGATTTATTTTTTCCAATAAAGCACATCGATATTTTTGTACTATATATTTTTTTAACATATTGCTGTCAGGTACCGAAATTGCTTAAAAACAATTTAATAATTTTTTAATTAATCATATGGGAATTTTAGTAAGTGTACCTCTCAAATATATCCATATATTTCTTTTAAAACAATTCCACACTTTTATTTAGCTATAACCATCAATTAATCACAGTAGAAACAATTTGTCTAACGATTAACGATAACTAGTGATTAAAAAAAAAACTAGTCTTAAATATATTCAAAAAAAGGAAGAAATTTAGAACAAGGAGAATTGGAAATTGAAAACTGGAATTATTAGAATATTTTTTTTAAGTAAACAGGCGGCAAAATAAAAAGTTAATCGATCAAATTTTGTCTCCTTGTCAGCATAAATTGTTTAAAAATTGTTGCGACAATCAAAACTTTGAATTTCGTTTTTTATCTGTAAACGAATGCATTGAAAAGGTAAAATATCTCAAAATAAGAGAAATTAAAAAATCAAAAAACATTAAAAAATAAATTACAAAATCATTTTTTTAGCACTTACGTAAAATGCAAACTAATACTGCTGCCGCTGGGACTGCTACTTGTCTGTAACATACTATAAGAAAATATTATGAACTTCCGTAAATTCTTCCGTTGACTGCGTAATTGCATTATTACGTATTTCATATTTCACTGTATTTCACCAACCACTGTAATTGCGAGAACGCGCGTAAGATAAAATTTAGTTCGCGAAATTAAACCGTCGAATGTTTGAGGGGTATCCTAACCAAGATCCTAATCTACTCCCTATCCAAGCTCGATTTTCAGAGAATTTGTGTTAGAGCTGTGTCCACGTATTTACACTTTATGAATGCATGGAGAGTTGGTCGACAAAGAAAGATACTACCTTTCCTCGTCGTATTAATCCTTTTTATTTGTAATTCTACAACACAACACTCGCGCACTCACACGCAAAATGGCCTTATAAACCGAACGTGCACTCCTCGCACACACGAATAATACGACGCCGTAATTTAAAATTCGAACTACTGAAACAAACACTACCGCTCTGTACTACTAACGCGAATAATCTGAAACAGTTTTCCCGGAAATCTATATTCGAGTTTATACGTGGGTACTAGGACACTTTTATTTTAAAAACCTTCAATTCTTTGTTTGCACTCCGATAAGATATGCAAGTAGGTGGCGCACATATTTTATGAGTTGCTTTGTATTTTATCGGTCACATAAAAATGCGATTAAACTTTTATCTGGTTTATGGTCTGTAATAGGGAAATTTTCAATGTTGAGGAGCACACGAATAGTTTTTAAATGTATAATTCTGCAGTATAGAGGCAGTAGATAGTGATTATGACAATATAAACAACTTATCTTTATGTGATTACTAATGAATCTAATGAACTTTTTATTTACGCGGTAGCTTTCCGGAAATTCGTGCTCGCTACAATATGGAAAGTGCATTTCCTGTAATTAAATAAAGTAGTTATCTAAACCCTAACTGGAATGTTTAATCTTTTAAAATTTTGCACTAATATTTAAAAAATATATGTCGTTACTCCAATGATTCGTTTAAACGACCCTGAAGATAATAGGTGCGTGCAGGTAAAATATTTCAAACTTTTTAATAGCTAAATTTAATTATTTGTAAAAATAGATGTTTTACTGACCTATAAGTAATGTGTAACAATCTAAAGTAGATTTAAAAAAAAATAATAAGCAAGTAATTTAAAATTAAAGATGAATTTTGGGTAGAACCTTTGGCCTAGTAATTTCTACAATAGCTAAATTACGAAAAATATTTTTGTTACCTACCTATTTAATTGTTACTTTTATAAAATAATGCTTTTTAATTTTATTGTAGTAATTATTTTAATATTAACAAAACTAGAGAATGATCTTTCCCTCGACTACACCCCAGTAGTGTTTTGCGCCTGTGTGCCAACATTATTTTTTTAAAGTACCATACATATTTGTGTGCGTCGCACACAATTGCACACTGCGTCGACGCGCCGTTACTTTCCCATTAAATTCTTTTCGATTCTTTTGCTAATTAGCGTTATTTTTCAAAATTACATTTCCCTAGGTACCGGATAAAGCAGTTTAAAAATTATACATCTACCTATAGCAGGAAAAAAAACCGGAAAGTCAAGAATTTGAAATCCTTTATTTTTGCAGGAAGTTACTTTAATCGAATTAGAAATGTTAAGTTAAATCGTATTATTTTGATTTATAGAACCGTCTATTTTACTCGCCCTATATACGTTTATCACTGCTAAATATTTGCTTAATGATAATGAAAAAATGACAAAGAACGCTGCAGCAAAAGGGGTAGGAATGGAACTGTATACGCACATACAAATTCCATGTTAAAAATGATATTCTTAAGTGCACCGCTATTAAAGCATAATTGAAATTACAAAACCACTGTTATAAGTGGTAAGTATCTATTATAAATTCGTAAAATATTTTTTACAATGTTTAAAGAATAAATTAGGTAGGTACTTTATATAAATAAATGTGAACATTATAAAAATCGGAAAGTTACCATTAAAGTTGTTTATAATTGTTACTAAAGAAGTATATCTAACTGACGAATTATTTTTTTTTCAAAATTGCAATCAGTGACAATAACATTTGTATCGTAAACAGTATAAACGTACTTAATATAAATAATTACGGGTACTTATACAAGTCAGTTATTTATATGTATTTAAACGACTAAAAATGTTGTTTACTGACTACCGGTTTCACTTTTTAGAAATAACTTTTCCATCTCATAAAATATAAGTAAATGTACACCTCACCTTAATTAAATGCATGTTGTATATAAAAAAATAAATAAATCGCGAACTTCCTATAATATCTATACGGAAACTAATCTAAACCGATTTATTTCAAAAAAACAAAACTGAAACATAAAGAACAAAAATTCAAGTCTAGATGTATTAGCGACAACGGTTTTATTTCTATTATTTTTGACTCGTACTACACGCAACAAGAAATTAATGACGGTTTGCGGCATTAGCCTTGTTAGATGTCATTTTGTATGTTGTAACATCACGTTATAGAACCTTATAGGAGCCGTTTAAATTAGATCGGAGAAAGGTTTTCTTTACTACTACAACACGTTACATCAGTTTTTAAAACGATAACATATATTAAATTCGTAGCTGCCTCCAGCAAAATGTGACTGTAACGATGACAGCTTTTTTATTTCAAATTATGCAGAACTTTTAATGATAAATTGTTACGATTTAATAGAGATAATTTATACTATAACCTTTGAAATGAGCTATAATTATTTATAAAGACTTTAACAATTCGTTACATCTATAACGTTATTAGATAACAATGAAGTTTAATGGGAGCTTTACAAAAATATGACTAAATGTTCAGTATATAGATTGAATTGACTATATTCAGATATTTCATTTATTATTTACATATATTATTTAAATAGTTAACGAAATTACCGGTGAAAGTTAATGGTTTTTTATTTATGCCAAATCTTTCATTCTTTTTACAATTATCGGCCACTTACCTACTACCTAACCGTTCCACACTTTTTTATATTATCGTTTAAATTGCAGGTTTCATTCATTGTAAAAAACCGGTACCTACTGTGTTTATTATGTGCCATAAAAATGTATTTTTTAAAATATTTAGCAACTACCTACCTATTATTTAAGTAAACCACCATTTTGACAAACACAAATAAATATTTACAAGATTTTTGGTAATGTAGGTACGTACGTAGGTATGATTTTCAACGGTGTAAATGTTTAAATCGGTTTTACACGCATATGCATGTAATTTTTTCGAAAATTGAGTTTAGACGACTGATTTTTAAATCAATGATAGCGCTCTACCGTGAAAAAGAAATCTTTTGGCTGCAGCTTAAAAGCTGTTCGCACATTTTACTCGTTTAAGGATAAACAAAAAATCACGCCGTTTTTATTTCAACGATATGCCCAGTTATTATAGATAGTTTATATACGTATTTTGGAAATATTGTATTTAAATACTTTAGAGATAAAAATTTGAATTTAATTATAAAAGAATATAATTAAATTAGTTCGTTAAACTTTCGTGTTGTCAAAATAAGCAGTTCAAACAACTAATCGCAGAGATTTCAATGATCGTGTAAGCGACGAACCCGAAAAATATACGAGTAACACGATTAGTATATATCTACGTACCTATCTATTTAATTATTATAAGTTGTACAAGAACATCACACTTTTAAAATTCCACACCTAATTTTTGTATAAGATGATAAACATTTGATTAAGTATTTATTTTAAAGCTTATAAAAATTTCTAAATTCACTATTTCGTGTCGCATAAGTAGATATAAAATGTCATTATCTCCGACAACATACCTACATATAAATACCTTTTACTTGCCACGAAATTTGTGCTAGATAACTGTTTTAGTTTTTTGAAAATTTGTTTAAAAGTTAATGTTATTCTTTTAATTTTACTGTTACGGTAGGTAATTAATCAAGCTCCATATTTTCGGAAGCTTTGATTTTATCGGCGTCCTCTCCGAGGAACGGCCTCGGATTATTATTAGATAACCAAATTCGAGCGAGGCCGTAGCGATGCGCAAAGATTAATATACCGTTGGTAATAATGTGGCGGAAATCGATTGCAAGTTCCTATTTACCAATGAGACATGAGGCATTTGCAACATTTGCAATCGATTTTTTAGAACTACATTATATAACGCAATACAATGATTAAATCTTCAACATCATTAACAATCTGCAATTACAATTATAAGATTTACACATTTTAAACTTTTCAAAGTGGCCCTAATTCGCTGGCAACGTAAATGTGACTGTATACTGTAATTAAAACTGAAATTGTAGGCACCCATCATTTTTACCGACTTACCTATAATTTTTAATAAACAATGATTTTCACATGCAAGCAAAAATAAAAGCAGTTATACTCTTCAACTTACAACATTGTATATTGTGTTGCAGATACCTAACGTAGTTTTATTATAAGTAATATATATTAATTTTTATTATAAGTATTTGAGTTTGTAATTTGCATATTTATGAATTTAATATTTATCTAATAATAAATATATTTTTACTCGCTGTTAGATAATAATACAATGCAGGCTATACAGATATTCAATGCCTCGTATTTTCAAGTACGTGTCCAGATTGTACAAATGTATTTACATTTGAAAACTATAAGAAAATTTGAATATGAAGGGGATAGAGCCGAAACCACCTAAGTAACAAAAAGTTAAGTTTTTTATTTAGTTTATAAATTATTCTGTCGTTTCAACTTAAATTTGATAGGTATGTAATTTATTTCAAAGAGTTATTAAAAATTAATACGAAAAGTATGTCACACTTTTCGAAAAAACGTTTTTCAAAATAAATTTTGTTGCAATATACATTAGCACCATCTTTTAGAACTCTTAATTTAGTTTAAATCGTGTTTTAACTTTTTTTTAAATATCTTTGATAGTTTTTGAGGTATAGGGTAGTCTTTCGTTTAAAGGGCGCCGTACCCTGAACGCCGGCGGTGGTTGTTTTGGGTCTTTGCAAAATGCGAGGATAGGCCTAATTCTTCTCGAAGAACTCTCCAATCCCTGTCGAATGTCTAAATTTAGACTTGCCCGTGTTCCCCTGCGATCGTGATAATCGCGTGGGTCGTTTTATTGCTAAACAAAGTTAAGTTTCAATTATTCAATAAGATGCTTAAGTCATTTTGAACTAAAGGCGATTTCAGCGCGGGCCCCTTCATTTGTCCAACAGTTCCTGACATATTTCGGTGATGAAAAAACGAACGGAAAAACAATACGAATACTTACCTACCTAGTTTTAAAATAATTATTGAATAGTCGGTAAAACGAAATGACTATCGGTTTTTGCAAAATTACATTTACAATGTGTAGCTTATTTTTTAGTAAGGGCCGATCTTTTCATCTTCCATTTAATTTATTTGATAGATATTTACCATAGAAATAATTTTATAACAAACATTGCCGAAAATTGGTAAAAATTTATCGCTTAAATTTATTGGAAGATGAAAAAACCGACCCTAAGTATGACGATTTATAACAAACTATTTACAAATACCTATATGACTTATTATGAAGCAACTTTTCGTTAACTAATTACTTAGGTAATGTAAACTATGAAAAAAATGGTTTTCGAATTATAATTAGTTGATTGGAGAAGGGGGTATAAGGCCTCTTGCTGTTATAAAAAATGCCCTTTCGTCTTTATTTACTTCTATAAGTCTATAAGTCGTTTAAAAAATGTTATTACGTAAGTATTATTATTTTCGGCGATACAAATAGATCATATTTGTAAAATAAGTAATTTGCTTCTTCATTGTGTATCTCAGGGTTTGTGTAAGACCGGTTGACAGTAGCAACGACACAATGAGGTGTTTCAAAGCAGATAAGTGAAGACATTAGTTTGCATAACATGGACGGGAAAGGTTATGATTGCGGGGCATTGTGCATTGTCCACAATCGTTATTAATGCAGAACAACTGACTAATAAAGCCTGAGAATGACCTATATTGCACCGCTTACATATAATTTGCAGTTGCAGTAGGTGGTTTAAACTTTGCTTAATTTTATTATATTTTTAATAAGCGAGCTTTTCTTATGTGTTTTGAAGGTCTAAACGTAAAGCATTTATTTTGTCGTTTGCGACAACTATTATTGACAGTGAACTCGAGTTGCACGTTCGTGCTGAAAACGCTTAAATTATATGCATAGAAATGTTGTTAATGTTTTGAATTTGAGCTTAGTACGGTTTGTTGAAGAAAACGAGACGAGGTAAACCCCAACTGATGATTTTCAATTTTTGAGGATAGCTTTTTGTATTGTGCGCCATTGTTTTTATAATATACTTAATACTTATTATGTAGTTCTCAAATTAATAATGGACACAATTCGCACAAATATTAAATATTTCTCGCAACTATCATAACAGTTGTCGCAATAAGTACGTTCGTTATAACGTTTTACATTTCCGCCCTGAAATGCGAATGTGTGAAAATTTCACTACCGGTATCAAATATTATTCTTATTTTGGTATGTATTTCAAAATATTGTTATCCAAGTGATTCTCGATATTTCTGAAATAAATACACATTTTACGAATATATCTTTAAATAACGCAAGCACACATTCAGATTACAGCTTAGAAAACACAATGAGAAAATTGTATATTTGTATCATTACCTGTACCTGTCAATTATATAACGTATAAGCAATTGCTTATTACTTGAATCTACCAGTTGTATTTATGATTAATCGCACTAATAATAAAAAACAATAGCTTACGGAAATTTGACACGGTTTTGCTTTTAGGCAATTCCAGGACAAATTTAAAGAAGTTAGATACTTAAGTATATAGCGGCGATGAATGATTTATAAACTAATTAATTGCCCGTAAGAATAAGTTACTTACAAATTAAAAAAATAATAATAATTCCTTAGTGCCTACCTATTTTTCTGCTTTTTAATTAAATTTTAAATTTTCTTTCAAAATAAAGTTTTATTTATATCTTCAAATAAGAGCTCTAGGATCACAAAAGATTTTCAACTCTTATCCATAAGCTTTTTAAATTAGAATTTAATTATCGCATTAATTATTTATTTCTAATATAGATACTTATTATTTTTATTGAAAAGTTTATTAAACTCTACGTAGTAAAATTGTATTAGGTGGGTAGTAGGTACTAAAACTGTTTATGGTAAAAATTCCGGCAGTTCCTCAAATTCTTTTAAATTAATTTTAATTGCAAGTTTCAGTTTAATATTACGTTTATGCGGCGTGGTTCGAAATTTGCGCACACGGAAAGCGGGACGATAATTACGCAATGAAAACTGAAAAAAAGTTCCTCTACAATGTTTCGATCACATGAATATTTTTCTACTTAAATCGTGTTTTTAAAAAAATTCTAAAAACAAACGGAAACAGTCTTTATTTTCAATTCTAAATGTTTGAATCGAACAGATTTTTAAAAACAAAAGAAAATACGAGTTAAATTTATGACAAATTATCACATTTGTTCAAAATGCTCACCGTCTGCTTCAGCACGTTGTTGCATTGCTCGAACTTAAGTTACGTATCGTCTTCGGTATTATTTCCTGCATAGCTCATTAGATTTAACAACTTAAAATTGAAAATAAACACTATGGGCGTAATAATTATTTTACCTACTTTCCAAATTTTTAAAGTCACGATATCTAGAAAAGTATTGGTTTAATCGAAAAATCGTAAAAGAACTTTTTATTCAGTTTTTATTGTACCTATCGTACTTTTGATATGCGCGAATTTTAAAACCCCCTGTATTTATTTACAAAGCTGATGTAGACGATAACGTATCTATTTCGATATTTTATCAATTTTATATCGTCCAGTGAGCCGATTGCACATGTTAAAGAGGAAAGAACGGCATATCGAATAATATGGCAAGCACAATAATATTTATTTTTGTTGACAATAAACTGATTAAATTTCTAGACTGACAATGAGCTAAATTGTAGAGTAGATGCGTATGACATTTCTCTTTAAATAGAAGCTATAGCAAACAGTTACTATTCAAAAAGGAAAGGAAATTGTTTATTTTTTTAAAGAAATCTTTTTAAAATGAAACATCAAATACTAAATTATACATATAAAACACAAACTTGGACAACGTTTATAGGAAACACAGCTACTTAATTAATTAATGAAAAGACCTCATTTATCGTGAAAATTTGCAATCTTATTAAAGGTAATTTTTTTTTAATTACTTAAACGTCTTTGAACCAAGAAAACAAAGGATGTCGGTGTTTCCCAAAACCAAGTGTCGAAGAGATCGACCTGAACGATAGCCTTGTAATGTATCAAAGTAGAACCTGCTGTGCAAAGAAAATTCGTACCAACAATTTTTCTGACGAAAAATTAATAAAATTAATCTATAAATTAATTCTGAAACTATATAACTAGGTAACTATATAAAAAATAAGATACGTGCCTATTAATAAATTATAATATACCTACTCTAATACTTAATTGACAATGTTTAACAGGGGTAGTTATATTTCTTTGTAATTTAATATTTACGAATTTGAATTATGACTAAAATGTCTATTTTTTTTAGATTCCCAATTTGTATTTTGAAATTGTTAAAAACGCAGTTTAACGAACTTACTGTTAGGTACTTTAAAATAACGTATACTCGGAATCGTGAGAAATTAAAATAATGAAAACAAAGCAATTCATATCTCACACTTTACTTTCACTATAGAGTCAAACGTATTTTTACGTATTAACATCGTCGTCAAGGTCGCGTTCCCTCCCCGCGATTTTGCTCAAGAATTTTCCCAAGAGTAGCTATATAGCTAACCCCTGAAACGCACCCGTCTTAGTAAGTGTAAGAAACGTGCTACTTGATGGATCTACTCCATAATGACAAAAACCAAACAGGTACGTATAATAATTGTCACTCTCGTACCATTTCAACCGTAAACGTTATATTCAAAAGACAATACAACGTGGAAAAATGTGATTATTGTCATAACAGAGTGCACAAGTGACGACATCAGAATTTCGCTTGGTTAATAATTTTCGTATACTTACGTTAGTATTGTGTTTGAAGAGTGAGAGTATTTAATTAGTTTTTGTTTATTGTAGGTACATGTAACGATATAGATTCATGATATTCCTTTTTCCAGAAAATTTTGTGGTTTATGCTTCTCTTGTGGCATTTTGTTGTATCTGAAAATGCAAGCGAAGAGACAAAAGACGATTTAACGGAAGCAGAAGCGAAAGACGGATTGGAAATATTAAAATCTATTAAGAAAATTAACGACGACGGTTCTTACACAATCGGATACGAAGCAGACGACGGATCTTTTAAGATAGAAAGTAGAGATGTTTTGGGAAACGTAAAAGGAACATACGGATACGTAGACGATAATGGAGACATCAAAAGAGTCACTTATAGTACAAATAATTTAACGGACGTACTTTCGGACGCGCCCTCGGTAGTTCAACGAATTCCAAAAACGAACAGAACATCTACGAGAAAGCCGGGTGTACTGTTATACAATCCGACGACTCCGTCGACGTTAACCAGCACGTCCGTGATCCAACCGATTCCTAAAAAACGAACGACCACGCATTTTACGACAACTACGCCCTCGACCACAACAAGAAAATCGGAAAAACCGAACTATAGTTCGTCGACGACCACGAAATCTCCAAATATAATTTACGCTACTTCGTTGCCGCCAAGAAACGTGCTTTATCAGCAACGTTCCATATTGAGATCCACGGTGCCGTCGCAGACCGAGGCGCAAAAATCCGAAGGGCAGTTGATTCGACCCGAAATAGTAACGGGCCACTCTACGGAACTGCCAGTGTTTCGTCGACTCGGTGTTAACAATCAATTATTAGAAACCGAATCTGCTGCGGTTAAACCGGTAACAGAAGAACCAGAAGTAAGAGGTAATCTGTTGAGACGACAACTAAACCAAGAAAAATCAACCAACTACGATCCTCGCCATCACGTATTATCGTTACAACAGGGTTTAGGCGACGACACGGTCGACGTTTACAGTGCATCGTTCACCACCGGAAGTCCACGGCCCCTTTTCACCACAACACTACGACCTCCGGTTTTGGCAAACGCGCAGATAGTAAACAAACCGATTTCTAAAATCCAAAATTATAACGCTCCCGTTAAACAACAAATAAGTACAGAATACGCCCAAGAATCTACGACGACAGAAGTGGCCGTAAGAGATACCAATGCGTCGCCTCCAACGCATCCTAATGAAAATGCGCAGCAACCTCTAGTCGCCATAAGACATCCTTCCACGGAGGTGTCGTTCTGGTCCCTTTAAATCAAATAAGAATTCAAGAGCAACAACCCCATTACCTAGTCACGAATCCCCAATATTTCAGGCCCGTCACTCCAACCACCATTCCAAGTTCGGATCAGCATCAAAGGCCTCCTCCCGCGTTTGCACAAAGGCCCGTGCTACGATCGATTCCCGTACACGTGGATCAGAATGGTTTTGTACGACCTTTACCTCCTCAAATTGTAACTCCCACACCGTATCCTCACCCTATACCTATTACACCGCCGCCACCTCGATCGACATTCGAAAACGACGACGTCGAAAACGAAGTGGATAATATTAAACCGCCCGTTAGCACTAGGGATTTTCAAAAACTAATCGAACTGCTAATCGCCCGGCAGAAAAAATTAGAACAGGTAAACGCGTTATTAAATACTCAACGTCACGGCGACCTATTTCATCCGCACCGCGTTAGATTAGGTTCTTACACGACGTCCGCGCCCGTTTTCATCAGAAAACCACAAGAAGTTGTCACGAACGGCCCTTTGGCGTTTATTCAGGAACCACCTCAAACGTCGAAGGTTCGTTCGTTCGTGCCGTTCGAACAAATGCACGTTCAACCGCACGAACAGCAAACTTACATTGTAAGGTCGCAAACTCCGGAAAATTCCGACGTTTACGTCGACGAAAATCCGATCTCGTATACGACAGCGCCCACGTCTTTTACCCCGACGAAACGGGTAGCTAGACTGTTACACAACAACTCTCCGAAGCAGCAAGAAATCGCCGACGAATATTTACCGCCGCAAATTCGAGAAATGCTGCTATTAAGGATGCTTCAACTTGCAATCAATCCGGCCCTCCCTTTAGATATTACTACCGAAAGTAACGAAGACGAGGCGGCGGCAACGTTCGAACAGAACTTTAAAAGGACGGGGGTGAGAAACGTCGAAGTGCTTGGAGAAGAAGAAGAAGACGATCAAAAGAGGCCGAACCGAAACAGACGGTTTAGGGGCGAGAATAAAAATTATTACGAGTGATTTTTTGTCGAGGTTTTTGTTAGTTAAAAAAAAACTCCTATTTCCATAAGTTTGTAAATAGCTACACTTAAGATTTAATTAGTATTGCTGGCATTAATTTCCATTGTAGGCTGTAAGATTTTTTATTGTTCTAAATCTTAGAAAATTTAATAAGTTGTTTATTTATAATTTATTTATTGAAAGACGTTTGGATATCGATGCATATCTTTATGTATAATATAAAATTCAATTTTTATTATTTAGTTGTTTTTTTTATAATATGTATTTACATATTATCGTATACCTAACATCTATTGTATGAAATTACATACATACATATAACTACATTATGCATTATCATTACATAAGAATGTCATAATTTTTTTTTAACAAAGAATTATGTATAATTTGTGGGAAATATAGATCGTGTCGTTTTCTTTGAAAGTAAGTTATGTTACAATAAGAAAAAATAATATAATAAATATTTGCAAAATTTATTATTCAATTCTTGATATTTTACATTTTCTTATCGATCGACTTATTCCGGAACAGATTCTAATCTTGACGGTTCTTCGATTGTTTCTAATTCCGGTTGTATATCTCCCGGTGCATTCCAATCTTGTACAGAACCACTGCCCATCGTCATAAAAAATGTTGCGGTCATTAACAAAACTGCCGACGATACCCCAAAAACTAAACGCCACCATCCGGCGAACTGAAAAAAATAACAATTTAATTTTAATTAAATTAAATTACTCGCTGTAAAATATACGAGTTCGTCGAAATTGTTGTTCATTTAATAAATTGTAGGAATAGGGACGAATTTTATTTTATTTCATAATTTGGTTTACGATTAATTGACGTTTGCGTTATTTTACTAGATTGCTCAAATGACGGATTTTGCATTTTTTAATCCTTAATTAATTACGTGTGTGTCAATTAATTGCATGGGAATATTCCTACAATAGAAATAAATATGCTATTCTATTACAACAAATTTTGTAAATATTAGGTAGGTATTTATTTCGAAGTTTTCCTTTTCTCGCTAATTTCCCGTTTTTGGTTTATTTTATAAATAATAATTTATTTCGCTTTGCTTATGGTTTTTGATTATTTGTTTATGGTTACGTGCTCTCGCCTGATGCAAAAAAACTATTTATTTAATTTTTTAATAATTATTACGGTCTGCTAGCATTACTTATGCTTTTTTGAACTAACTGTTACTGACTGTAGTCGTCGATTCATCGGTCATCCTTTTAGCGATTATTGTATAAGTATAGGTAGGTGATATTGATCAAATTGTACTACACATATTCCTACATATTAAACATCAAAGGGATAACAGCTGCGACGACCATATACGGTACCTACACATCGAATAGAAAAATCTTTAGTTTATACCGTGTTTTTAAGTTTAATAAAAATAACTTCTTCGATTGCTTCGACGTTCTCCATATACTTACAAGGAAGGTTACCCAAAAGGTACACACCGATTTTGATGAAAGTTTTATCATAGTAACTACTACGCAATAGATGATGTTTGGTGAAAAAATTAGCTGCCATAAAGACTTCGTTTACGTTTTATTCAATAAAGTTGGTAAATGATAATTTTCAAATTCATAGGGCTGTTATCAGAACAGTTTTAGATATAGATTTGAAATTCGTAATATTTCAATTTGAGGTTATTTTGCACACTTTCGAATTAAAAAAAAAAATTTTCACTCTTAGTTTTTGAGCATGGCCGCCATCTTGAATTTTTTAAAATGGAAACATGAGGTATGTTATATATCATTAGAAAGTTTATTTTTTCCTGTTTAACCGTCTAAAAATTGTATGGGGTTACATTAGGAAAAATTGAGATAAAATAGAAAAACGTTTTTCATATAATTATTCGTTCGGCTATTATAATAGGTATATTGTACTTACTTACTTTCATTCTTCCATTTTAAACTTACTTTAAAAGATAGGAATTATTACATTTATAAAATATTATTAAAGGAAACCGTAGCTAAACCATACACACCTTTTTTTTTTGGCAAAATTTTAACCAGAACGTTTTGAGACGAAATGTTCACAACAAGTCGGAAACGACTAGAAAACTCGTATTTTTAGAAGATCAAAGCAAGAAATGACGAACTGCGGGCGTTTAAATAGATTATAATTTTTACATAATCTCGATAAAATGACACTACCTGACACGCATAGAACAGATCCGGAATTACTCGAAAAGTAGTTTTTCAAGAATAACAATGCAAGAAATGACAATATTATAATAACCGAACGAATAAGTCTATGAAAAACGTTTTTCTATTTTATCTCAATTTTTCCAAATGTAACCCCATAAAATTTTTAGATGATTAAACAGAGAAAAAAATAAGCTTTTCAATGATATATAACATACCTCATGTTTTCATTTAAAAAAATTCAAGATGGCGGCCGTGCTCAAAAATTATGCGTGAAAAAAATTTTTTTTTTAATTCTAAAATGTATAAAGTAACCTCAAATTGAAATGTTACGAATTTCAAACCTATATCTAAAACCGTTCTGATAACAGCCCTACGAATTTGAAAATCACCATTTTATCAACTTTATTGAATAAAACGTAAACGAAGTCGGCGTGTACCTTTTGGGTAAACTTCCTTGTGTAAGGGATTGAAAAGGAGGTGATCCGCGATGACTGCCTGAGAATGGAAAACAACCCTGACTCGATCGCAACAATTATAACAACCTCATAATTATCGACACTTAAGGAACCAATGTACGCATTAAGAACTGAGTTATGGAGTCTGGGGCGACGGATGGTGACCTCCGTTGTGTTGGTGGTTTTGTTTGGAGAGAAATCACGTATCATAGGTTACCCTGGACGAGGAGCATAAGGGCGGGGGAGACGATTCTTGATCCCGAGACGAAGTGGACGTCGCGCGGATCACTTAATCGGGAAACGGCTTATTTTGATATTTTAATAAAGTATTGGCGATCTGGGCTTTAGTTTAATTCACCCGAGATTATTTAGCGAGCCTTCACTTGTTAGTTTCTTTTTTGTTAAAATATGCTGCGATGTTCATAAAATTTACAATAACATACACACACACAAACATAACAGAAGATTTCACATTGCTAAAATTATAAACTGTAGAAAAATACTTACAGATCCATGTAAACCTTCTGAAACGGCATAGTTGGCGGCCAAAAGTCCTGCAGATCCCACTGTTTGGCAAAGTCCGAAAACGGTCCCTAAATGTTTTAGGTAAATATATTTAAAGAATAATTTAGACGACAAATAAACAAGCGTCGCATATCATGTAATGTATAAATATTTACATTTTATATTTTTTCGTGGTAGTCTCAGAATCTCGAGGTGATCTAACCCCGTACAACCTGTCGTTATCGTAAAGGTGATACTTGAATCATGATGCATTCTCTGCACGCATTTGTTTACGTTTACTGCTCTTCACGATGATTTTTCAGCGTAATTTTCAAACGCACGTTTTTCCCGTGTATTTTGAAAACTTTCGTTCACTTCAAGCTTATTTTTATTAGAAAACCGAAAGGACCTTACGGGTTTTTATAAGGAGCTGGGCCCAACTGAAGATAGCAATTAACTATATACCGTTTGAAAGCTCTCAACAGGTACTACAACGTAGGTCCAAGCATAAGTCACGAAAACGAAGTACAACATTTTTATGAGCAATTCAAATGTTTTATATCGGTTTTGTAACTAAAGACATTTATCGATAGAATTCATGAACAAAGTACTCATGTGTTATATATTATCGGAAAGTGCGCTTCGAGATCTTTACGATGGTGTCAAATTCAACGTCTTAACTGGTGGTACAAGGGCACTTTCAATGCTTTAAATGAATTTTTATGCGGGCCCAGCAACTTGTAACCAGTCTAGGACACGCATACGTCGACGGATCCTCACGAGCCATATACCATTGGAAAGCGCGCTTCGAGATCTTTACAATGGTGTCAAATTCAACGTCCTAACTGGTGGTACAAGGGCACTTTTAATACTTTAAATGAATTTTTGTCCGGGCCCAGATGAATGAAAATGAATTTATCACCATCGTAAAGATCTCGATGTGCGCTTTCCAGTGGTTTATGGTTCGTGAGGGTCCGTCGAGGTATGCGTGACCTAGACTGGTTACAAGTTGCTGGGCCCGCATAAAATTCATTTAAAGCATTGAAAGTGCCCTTGTACCACCAGTTAGGACATTGAATTTGACACCATCGTAAAGATCTCGAAGCGCGCTTTCCAATGGTATATGGCTCGTGAGGGTCCATCGACGTATGCGTGTCCTAGACTGGTTACAAGTTGCTGGGCCCGCATAAAAATTCCTTTAAAGCATTGAAAGTGCCCTTGTACCTCCAGTTCTTCTTCTTCTTCTTTCTAGCCGTTCTCTATCCTCCGGATATAGGCCTCCTTCATGTCCCTCAATTCTCACGGTTTTGTGCGACTTCATACCAGTTCAAGCCACCGACTCTTTTAATATCATCGCTCCATCTCATCTAGGGCCTGCCCACTCGTCGTCTTTCTCCCTAGGGTCTCCATCTAATTAGTTTCCCACTCCATTTATCTACTCCCCTAGCTACATGTCCTGCCCAATTCCATTTTAATGATGATGCTCTTATAATGATATCTTCTACTTTTGTGTGTTGCCTTATCCAGATGTTTGTCTTATGGTCTTTTAAGGTGATCCCTAATATTTTCCTTTCAATCGCTCTTTGATGGACTTGTAGCTTGTTGATTATTACTCTTGTGAGGACCCAGGTTTCCGCTCCATACGTTACCACCGGCAGTATGCACTGGTTGTATAGTTCTGATTTTAGCGATATAGGTATTTTCATCGCAAGTACATCTTTTAATTTTCCATATGCTGCCCAGCCCTGTCGTATCCTTCTGTCAATTTCTAGTTCTTGATTTTCCTTTCCAATTGTTATATTTTGTCCAAGGTATATGTAGTTGGAGACTTTCTCTATTTGATCGTTGTCCATTTTGATTGACACATCATCATGTTCATTTTCTACTGCGTTTGTCATATATTTTGTTTTGTCAAAGTTTATTTTCAAGCCTACCCTTTCTGAAGCTGTTCTTACATCTTTCAGCATACTCGTCAGTTCTTCTTTTGATTTCGCTATAATCGCTATATCGTCAGCAAATCTTAAGTGATGCAGGGTTTCGCCTGCAATGTTTAAGCCAGTACCTCCAGTTAGGACGTTGAATTTGTCACCATCGTGTAAATCTCGAAGAGCACTTTCCGATCATATATAACACATGAACACTTGTCCATGAATTCTATCGATAAATGTCTTTAGTTACAAAACCGATATAAAACATTTGAATGCTCATAAAAATGTTGTACTCCATTTTCGTGACTTATGCTTGGACCTACGTTGTAGTACTCGTTGAGAGCTTTCAAACGGTATCTAGTTCATTGCTATCTTCAGATGGGCCCAGCTCCTTATAAAAACCCTTAAGGTCCTTTTCATAATACCTGCAAAATTTGGAGCGATGTCTGCGGCGCTGGCGTACACGCCGGCAGGCGTAGCTCCCGTCAAAGTCAATGCTGCGGTGTAAAGTGCAGCAGGTGTTGCGGGATCGCAACCCGTATAACCTAATATGAACATTAACGCCGCCGGGAGAAAGTGCGCTAAAATATAATTCGCAATAATCAAGTCGAATGAAATAATTAAATGGAATTACAGATGTAGACGAAAAGCTTTCTAGCGGACGTCGTCGATAAAAGACCGGATTCGCGAACGTGATCCACGACTACACCGAACGTTATAGCCGCGAAGAAATGTCCGACGTGAGGTAACGAAGCCAGTACGTCGTTCTAAAAGTTTTTCGATTAATAAACCATCGCTTCCTTTAAATATATGCAACGATTACGTATTCGACGCTGAATCCGTAGACTAATTTTAAATACTTCGTAACTCCAAGCATTAAAGTTGCGTCGGCCCATTGACTCCCCACAACCGCTATGCCACAAGCCCACGCTGGGGCGGAAAGCAGAAGTTGTCTCCACGGCAACATTTTGTGTTCCTATTTTTCCTTAACATTTATAACATTCAAATATTGCATTAAACGCGAGCTTACATCTCTCTTCGGCCTATTCGGATTAAGCGATTCTTCCACGAATCGCCACCACAAGAAATACCATAGGCAAGAGGACAAAGAAATGATGTAACTTAACCAGTCTCTTCCTATTTTTCGAACGAGATAGGTGCCCAGAATTCCAACAACTGCGTAACCAAGATTAACAGCTGAAAGTTGTTCGAAGTTAGATTGACCGATAGAAAACGTCGTCACAATTTACCCGTGTACATCGATACAAAACCACTTAAGTGTTTCGGTTTAAACCACGTAACGGCAAGCATGTGGGCTGCGGGCCACGTGGCGCCCTTTAAAAAAAAAGAGCTCACAACCTACAGGTTTAATTTTAGCTTAAACTAGTGGCTACCATAAATATTCCTTGAATTATACGTATTCCTACATGATAAGGCGTTAACCAAGCTGCCGGTACCATGACGGCTGCGGCAGCGGTGCCAAGAACTCCTGCGCCAAATAACCTTTCGGCCCCCACTCGAGCGGCGATTCTGCTTGCAGCTAAAGGGGACACGAGGGTTCCCCACATAAAAGCCTCTCTTAATACCGATTCGGTTTCGTCCGTTCTCGTCATTGGTATCTAAATCGTAGCTTGTGTATAATTAATTTCAAAATTTATAAATGCGAAAATTAACAACGATCATCGTGTGAAATCAGTTGTGGCCAGAGTTAGTTTAAAAATGTTATCTGAATATGTATTGTAACCAGTGTTGATAAATACGACAAGTCTTATAAAGGCAAAACGTCGCCAGCGTATCCCATAAAACTGATAACTAGAGATACAATTAGTTAATATTTGGTTTTTTCCCGAAACAACAGTCTACAATTACCTACTGAAATGTAGGTAAAGTAAAATAGATAAAATGCAAATTATTCAGTTGTCTTGGTCATATCGATGGCGTTTTGCCAAAAGGGCGTAACCCACACGTTTTGTGAAAACGAGTTATTCCGACTATCTTATGCATTTAAATGAAAGACATCATCTGTGAAAATCTGATAACAATATTCTGATTTTTTCCACCGAAAAAATCGATTTGTATTTCCGCGAAACGTATCTTCTTATATAACATTTATATGGTCTAGTTAAACTTTCCTTTGTTTACATTTTTTTAAGACGTACCGCACAATTTTCATACTTCAAATTTTGACAATTTATTTTGTCTATAACATTTGTTATTTTGTAAATTGCGGTTTTAGTTAATTATTTTTACCTTCAGGTCCTTTTAAAAGTACAATAAATTGAATTTTGGGCTACTAAAATGTGACCATATCTTTAGATTACGATCTCTTTTTTTAATTTAATTTTATTAAAATTTTATTTTTATAAAAGTTTTATACTTACCTATGACGTGTGATTATGAAACGTTTATAAAAATTAAAATTGTGAGATTACTAAAGGGGAGTTTCAATTTTTATTGATATCAGCACCTAGATAAACTAATACAGTTTTTTTTTTAAAGTAAGGAAATCTATAGTAATTTGACCATGACTGAACGATATGGCAAATAATTTTTTAATTATCCATAAAGTGTTGGATAGTATCAAATTTTGACATAAAATAAATTAGGCTCATATTGAAATGTTGTTGACAATTATACCGAGTGTTTTGTTTCTAATTAAAGATTGTGCGTTTAATTGTAAATGAAAAAGTGTATAGGTAGGAAAAATCATAAGGTTTATGATTAATAAGCTCGAAATAAAAGAGAGGGGGTTATTAAGAATAATGGACGATGTTAACGTGTTAATTGCGACTGTTGATTGTATTATTTTTTACGAAAATGAGTTATTCTGACTATCTTATGCGCATCTAAGGCACAGTCATAATCTGTTAAAATCTGGTAACAATATTTCGATTTTTTCCACCAGAAAAATCTATTTGTATTTCCGTAATTTCCGACATCTGCTTATGTCGCAACACAAAATGTGCGCACATGTAAAATTAATTTTTTGTAGGTTAAGACGTTTTGCCAAAACTGCGTGGATGTGCCATTTCGAGACTACGTATTTTATTATTTTTTTAATTATTTTGCTCTCTAGTCCGATTATTTATCAATATTGTGTAAAACTTACTTCGATATGCGGTATTGATCTTACGACATGACCTTTACTTTTATTGAGGTTGTCTGGTTGACAATATCGGGTGATATAACTTGTATTTTCGACATATTCGGCAAATTCTTCAGCAGATATACTGTACATATTGTTTGCTCTTAAGGCAACAGAAGCGCTTTGTTCTACAATCCCACAAAGTACAAAGCCCGTGATCACAAAAACCGCAAGCACTTGTCGCGATCCGATTTGATCTGGAAATGAATTTGTTATTAATTTTTGCATTCGACGAAATTCTAGAATGTTTTCTCTCGTATGTAGTTTAATATATCGGTCGTACGAGATTAAAAAATTAAAAAATAACTTTCCAACCTTCAGTATAAATTTAGCATACTTTATTAATCACTTTTGCAAGTTAAAAGTTCGTCAGAAATACAAAGTTGGGCTGCTTTTACCTTTAAAAATCTCTTGAACGCCCTCGAGCACCTTTCAACACACTTTGTCACTTAACGGACTCATTTTCTAAATTGCAGTAGGACCTTTCGACGCTCGATATTCTGTTATATAAAAATTTAAATGGGACATTTTTCGTAAACTTTATCGACGCAAGAACGTTAACTATTATATTCGTTGTGTATCATATTTATCAACCGCTTCTTTAACATCGAACGCCAGCGATACGGGGTGTCCTAAAGGTGGACGATCAAATGAAGCGAAGCGATAGGGGAGGTCATTTGCAACCAAAATAACCTTATCATTCAAAAGTTATTGCAATAGTTGTATTTTGTAAGCATCGACACATGATTTTATACGAAATATTAGTTATCTGGTTGACATTTTATTGTAAGTATGATCGGGCAATTTGTAATTTTGAATAAAAGTAAATTGTATTATATAAATCAATCAGACAATAACAATGGTTTCGTGGACACTGTTCGTTGGATAACAAAATTATTTGATTTTTAAGCGACTGTGGCAGAAAAAAATCTGTTGCACTAAGCGATTTCGTAGAAAAATCTTGCAATAAGTTTTGAACCATCAACAATTAGAAAATCATATATATGGTTATTTTGTTGCAAACGTCGGCAGCACTCCGTGTGAGCGATCCCCGTTTTGGCGGTGAACCGTTTAAGCCATTAAACAATGGCCGGCGATTATTCATTTAGACCAAGGTTTTTGGCCAGTACTCAAAATAATAATGGCATGTGAATATTTTCAATTTGGGCCGACCAATATTAATAATGGGTACTTTGCTGTGATCAAAAGGCAACTAAAACAAAAAAAAAACGAACTTTTTCTTATTAATTTTTATATTTTAATACAAAACAAAAGTACAATGAAAAGATTAGTGTAGATGATGCAAGTTTAGGCTACTGCAGACGAGGTAATTTTAGATTAAAATATGTACATAACCGTCGAAAAGGGTCGCTTAAATGAGGTGAAACCCTAAGTGACCTCCCCTATCATCTCACTTCATTTGATCATCCATTTATGGAACACCCTGTACAGAAATGATCGATAAATTGATTTTGCTGAGGTATCTACCTATCATAAAAATAATTCAAATTAAGGATAAGCAGCGTTTTGTACATCTAATAGCAGTACTTAAGTAGATTAACAATAAGCACGTGATAAATACAAGCTTTTTGAAAAATTAATAAATTTATTCAATAAATACCGTTAACAACTTTAGCAGCACGTTGTACCTGAATGCTCCCCCTTTTAAGGGTAGATAATCCAGGTGGCATTTTGATATTTACGCACTCTTCTTCCGACAGTTTGACGGTTTTTTTTGCTTCTTATACGAACGCCTTCACAAAGATTTTATATCTAACTGAATTAATTTAAGAGTCGTTTGCGTTGATAGCATAATTGGAGATAATTTTCGTCCTCTTCCTTTTTATTTCCGACGTCCCACGTTTGCGATCTGTATCATGTTAATTGTGTTGTAGATATTAATGTATTACAATTTTTTTTTGATTTTTAGCGTAAACATAACGTGTATTATAATAATATAGTAGTAGCTTTGCAATAAGAATATATTAAACTATGCGTTAAAATGGATGGGGATTTATAATATTATTATTAATGATGCGACACAATTAATTACAATTTTTTAATAATATAGTACCATAAAATTCGATTTATTATTATAATTTAAAGGGAAATCGTTTATTTACATAGATACTAAAAATTTTCGAAATTGAACGTAGGCCATAATTGTTTTAGAACTGTAGGTATTCTACTAAATCTTTATTTAAGTTTCAAACTAGTTTACTAGATGTCGCGGCGTGCAACGGAACAACAACCACCTGTTAGTTTTGTTACGGCTTTATAGCCAATCGGAATGAAATACTGTTATATCATTTAAAAATAATATTTTAAGCGTTTTCGTGGGCTTTCTTAATATTATCGAAACGTAATCGAATAATTGTGGTGTTGGTGTTCGCGAAAAAAATGTTCTAGTTCTACGCGGTCTGTGTTTTGTTTCGGATCGGAAGACTTTTGTTAGTTTTGCAGTGATTTCCCGAAACTGTTTTTGTTGATGTTTCACATAACCTCAATTTGATGTTTAAAGGCAAGTTTGTTTCTAAGTATTATTATTTTAAGATGCGGAGGCGCAATTTTTATGTATAAATTTTAAAGACTTCCTCGTTAATTCTTGTACGGAGATAATTTTGTTTTCAACGTGTAGATGATCTATTCGAAAGGATGACCTAACGTAACGTGGTGTCAAGTTGTGTAGGTAGGATCTTCTAAATCGAATTTATAACTGTTATTACGAGATTGAAACGTTTTAAATTAATTTGCGCGCAGTCGTCTTAATTTACTGGCGTACGAGTTTCTTTAATGTCCATTAAAGTGTTAATGATTTAATTTAAAAATAAATATTACATTTTAGGTAATTTATTAATCATTTATAATGTGCTATACAAGTTAACAAAATTATAATAGGCACGGCCAACGTGTTATGTAAATATTTATCATTTCAAAACGTACAATTTTTGCGTGTAAAACACCTAGTAACTAGTTTTTATTTAATAACTAATTCCGAATCTTACGCGATGTTTACAATAAAACGGTCTTGGGAATTTCCCATCTAACAAACGAGCACTTACAAATTATGTTTTTATACAATTACGTACGTGTAGTCGGTACGTTTATTCAAAATGATTACGAGCGATGACGAATCGAGAAATGACACTATAGTTCGTGCCATATAGAAAAGGAGCTATCTAATCATTTAAATGCACTAAAATAAAATAATATGCATTTCAACAGTTAGGTAATACCAAATACCTATTTATGTGCCGTTCGATTTAGTTAAAGTTAGATCGTGCTCATTATCAACAACTCGAACGAGTTTTCTTCAAGTTAAGAATGATCGACAGGCCATTTCTATATGGTATGGAACCATGATATAATAACTAGACAAGGTATGATTTGGAGGCGGATCTGCGCATATTGTTTTGACGTCACTCTGTGAGTAAATAAGACATTTTTCCGAAAACCCATGGTACCAACCATTACTGCTATAATAAAACGTAGTTTCGGCGTTATCGTAAAAATTGTTTTTGTCTAATCTAAAGTAATCTCAAAGTAATAATATCGATAGAAAAACTGCTTTTTTCGGCTTCTCTCGCAACGAACCTGAATTCATTTGTGTCGCCGGTCGAACAAATTCAATGTTAACAATTCAAGAATTTGTTCGAAACATTTTAAAAATGACGATTTTGTGAGAAATTCGAAATACGAACTATTGAACTCGTTGACATTGAAACTTGGATCGGTGCCCAGTCAAAATTTACCGGAACAAACAACAAATTCAACGCTTGCAACTGACGACGAACACAAAAGCCATCGTCAAAAAAAAAGCGGAAACAATTACAGGAACTGCAAATTGCGTTGGATAATGAATTCACCACTTGTCCGTAAAATTGTGGCATGTTTTTCTTATTATAGCTCATCCAAACTTATATGATGTTCACGTCATCAATAAAAGATTACTAGATGATGACGTTTCATACGGTGCCGTCACCTCGTACCTCGCATTTTGACAGTTCTAATAAATTGTAGTCTTTCTTTATACCATCTAATATGTGCGCAGGTAAATCATCTATAAAATATGTCACTTTCCAAACATTAAACCGAATTACAAATAAACAATCTAGTAACTTTTTGTTGATGACGTGGTGAATATCATGTAGGTTTGGATAAGCTATACCTAAATTATTTTAGATGTGCTGATGATAGCGAAATTCGTGCTGGTGACTTTAAATTGTGGATGAAAAATATAATTAATTGTTAAGAATAAATTGCACTAATAAGTAAAATACCTAGATAAGTTTTCGAGTGTTTGTTAATATTATAAATAATCTTTTAAGGCCGTTAAATAAAACCAACGAAATATACATTATTTAATCAATTTCTATTCCATATGATTTCTATCTGTCCTACATGGCTATAATTTTTTTACTATTTTTAAATTTCTACGTATTGCCACGTGTTAAACTCACCGGACGACGTCACTGTGCGGAATTGAACGTGTTTAGAACGCTCTGAAATCATACTTTGTCTAGTTATTATACCATGGTATGGAATTATAGGTTTTTCGCATGAATATTCAAAGACCACCTTACTTTTACTCCCACGTCAGCTTTCCATAAATGAACTGCAATTACAAATTATTGTTTTCCTCTAGTATTATGCATGCGTCGTTAATTGTTAAAAGAAACTTATCTTTGGCAAGTTGTTTAGAACCCATTTTACATACATTTTCGGGTCCATCGACACTGATCGTATCAGATTTATCCTTCTTTTCAAATATATCTCCCAAATACTTTTTAAATTGTTCGTTAAACTGTTCGTCGATTAAATTCCAAACTGTCACGGTATACCAACCCATCACCGATAAGAAAATAAAACCTTGAAAAACTCCAAAAAACATCTTAGTTACTAGTAGGTACTTATTTAATATTTATTGTTTTTCAAAATAGTTTACGTAAGAATAATAAATTTCGTTAAATAATTCGGATATTTGTGGCAAAGTTAGTATGAAGAGAACGACCGCGGAATTGATTAGTACAAATAATTGCATATATTCTATGCCGTATGCAGTACGAAACGACTTTAGAAAACTTTGTTCCTCATCAGAATCTATGGGTTCGATTGCGTTAGGTGGTGCCGGTGTCGGTGCCGGTGCTGGTGCTGGTGCTTTTTCCTTTGGAAGCAATGGACTTTCTCTTGTTGGATGAACTTGACTTATTCATTATTCATTACTGATGGGTATCTGTAATATAACATTTTTTATTATATTCATATTATTCATTACTTAACGATATCGGGCATTGTAGCAGGATTCGAACCTGCAACCGTGAGTGACCTAGTAGAGCGTTAGCTTTCTAGACCACCGCGACCCTGGTAGGTTTTAGTTAGCCAACGTTTCGATAATGAACAATGCCATCTTCAGGGCTAAAAGAGGACATATATAAAGTAAAGTATTGGAAACTAAGATTCGAACACTAACCAAAATTATCTTAAATTCTATTAATTAACACTTCTTGTAAAACCGATTAATCTATCTATAATCAAGGAATAACTTTACCAATCGAGATCAGTTTCAAGTTACTTATACGTTGTTCACGATAGGTTCCAATGCACAATAAAAAAATACTAAATTGTATATTTGCAATATTCAGTTTAAAGTTTTGAACGTTTGAACGACTACAATCTATTAGTACTGTAAAAATACGAGGTTTTATTGATGACGAGATTAAAACCTATCGCGAATTCTTACAAATCACTTTATCTAAAGGGTGTTACAATAGTTTGGATAGATGTTGAATGTGAATGGAGCTTAAACGGCAATTGTTTTTTGAGGTTAGTTTTTTGTTTTAACATCTTCAGTCGTTTACAAATTGTGGAAATTTATATGGAAAAGTTGAGCATTGAAGAACGTGTTAAAGTTATTGAAGCCTATTATGAAAATGAACGTTCAAACAAAAGTGCATTTCGCGCTCTTCGTGATTTTTTCGGCCCGCATAATCGACCAACCGAGAGTGCTAATGGCAAAATTGTGAAGAAATTCCTAGAAACTGGGTCTGTTGCAGATGTTAAGAAGCCAATACGTGCTCGTGCAGGACGCTCACCCGAAAACATTGCTGCCGCGAAGGAGAATGTGGCCGAGAGCCCAAACACCTCTATTCGACATCGAGCACAGGAATTGCACTTGTCCACGGCCACTTTGCATCGGATATTGACGAAAGATCTGTCGTTGCACGCGTACAAAATTCAATTAACGCAATTAATTCAACTTAAAACGACGGACTATTTCGAGCGCCGTACATTTGCCGATTGAATACACGAACAAAGACAAGTGAATAACGAATTTTCCACCAAAATCTTCTTCAGCGACGAAGCCCATTTCCATCTCAATGGCTACGTCAACAAGCAGAATTGCAGAATATGGGCCGATGAAAATCCAAGGGCAATTGTCGAAACACCAATGCATCCACAAAAAGTCACTGTGTGGTGTGCCTTTTGTGCTGGAGAAATCATTGGGCCATTTTTCTTTGAAAACGATGCTGGGAATTCGATCACAGTGAATGGCGAGCGCTACCGCGCAATGTTAAACAACGTTGTGTGACCAATATTGGATGATTATGACATCGATGACATGTGGTTTCAACAAGATGGCGCCACATGCCACACAGCCCACGCTACAATGGCTCTACTGCATGAGAAGTTTCCTGGGCGCATAATCTCCCGATACAGCGAAGTCAATTGGCCACCGAGATCTTGCGATTTGACACCGTTAGACTTCTTTCTTTGGGGCCATCTGAAGAGTAAAGTCTATGCCAACAAGCCAACCACCATCCAGCAACTCAAAGACGAGATTTCACGGCACATTGGCGAGATTGAGGAGCAATTACGCCGAGATGTTATAAAAAATTTCGATAAGCGGATCAACATGTGCTGCCGGAGCCGTGGCGAACATTTGGCGGACATCATCTTTCACACTTAATTGTAATGGATCAAATAACATGTTTCATTAAAGAAATCTTCAATTTTGTACACCACTGATTTTTAATTAACGTTTAACATCGATCCGTCTTATTGTAACACCCTTTATAAGTGTCTTTACTTTAAATTATTTTTTTTGTGTTTTTTACCCTGCGTTGTTTTCTTTTTCGGCTTTTACGATTATTTATTTTAATTGGTTTTCCAAGAAGTGTTACACCTTTAAGTGCTGGAATTAGTAGAATTTAGTACTGGCGGTTAAGTTAATCTCGATTAGTGTTGGAATCTTAGTTTCCAATGATTTATATCTGTCCTAAAAATGGCATTGTTTAATGCCGCAACGTTGACTAATTACTGTACAACTAAAGTCGAGGGTTTAAATAGTCTGGTAGAAGTTTTATTTTTGTCTGTTATTTTTTTAATTTTCAAAATAATTAGGTTTAAAGTATTATACAAACAACTACGGAGCTTTAAATGCTATTTCATCGACGATATTTTTAAACGCTGGATAATTTCGAAATTAAAATTGAATTAAAATTTTAATCTCGCCTTTATCGTAATCTCTTTACAATTATATAAATTGGATGCAAACGAAAAGTTTGAACTTCCATTCGTATTTTCATCGAAATTGTTATCGAATTACATTGTGCCTCGAACAAATATCGTTTGAATTCTGTTCTAAGGAATTGATTACTTAATCTTTGTTTCATTTGGCGGGATTAAGTATGATTTAGAGTAAATTGCATTAGAGAAATTATTCGACGGTGAAATCGAAAGATAGTCGCGAGCTTCACATGATGCAGTGGGTAATGCAACTGTAATATAAGTAGATAGGTGGTTGTATGAAATATGGAGAAATCAAACTAACAATCGAATTTAGCATTTCGATCCAAATGAAAAGTTAATGTTAGTCTTGTCTTGAATCGAGTTTTGATACTTACTGACGTGAAATGTAGGTATTGTATAACTAGTTAGTGCTGAAATATCCTTTCGGCACGTACATACCCATGCGGAATCTTTTGCAAATAAATTATTTTACGGAATTGAGATTTTAGGTAATTCTCCAAATAAAAGTGTTCGTTTGTTTGCACCAAAATAAAAGTGTAAATAGATAAATGCGGCAATTCTCTCGCGGGATATGTGATCCTGAGGGGCCTTGGTGGCTTAGCGTGCTTATCGCTCGTCTGACAAATCAGCCGCCGGAGATTCGAATCCTTTTTTGCAACCGTGGACGTTTGTGAATGTCATAGTAAGTTATTTTAAAAAGAAAAGCAACGGATAGGTATACATATAGGCGTAATTAGACTGTCGGCGTCTGTATGATCATCGTAGAAAACAATTTTGGACATATACCCGCATGTTAAAATTTAAAATTAATTAGAATTTTTTTTTCCAAAAACTGTCTACTGCAGTTCATCACCTATAGGAAAATATACTCATTCAGACTTTCAGGTCTTTCTACGTTCGAGTCCAAACTTCGAAAATTAAAAAAAATAATTAGTTTTAGAATTAAATTTTATAAAAAATGGAAGGTGATATATATATTTTTTGATTTTACCATTTAGTAGCTTTGCAGTACTTACGTACTAATTAAAATTTGCGGCCTATGAATTTCGTTGTAGTTTAGGTAGTTCTTCATATAATTAATAAGTAGGTTAGGTGGACGTGCGCTACTGTGAACATCGGGTAACGAAAATTCGGTATAACGTGAATAATAATTTTCATAACAATGAAGGCCGTATAACGTGAACAAACCTATAGCTCATCCAAACCTATATGATGTTCACGTCATCAACAAAAAGTTACTAGATTGTTTATTTGTAATTCTGTTTAAAGTTTGGAAAGTGACATATTCTGTAGATGATTTACTTGCACAAATATTAGATGGCATAAAGAAAGAACTAAAATTTATTAGAACTGTTAAAAATACGAGGTGCGAGGTGACAGCACTGTGTGAAACGTCATCATCTAGTAACCTTATATTGATGACGTGAATATCATATAGGTTTGGATAAGCTATATATGATGTTCATGTCATCGATACGAGGTTACTAGATGATGACGTTGCACACAGTGCAGTCACGGTGTTCTAATAAATTGCAGTCTTTCTTTATACCGTCTAATATGTGCGCAAGTAAATCATCTACAGAATATGTCACTTTGCAAACTTTAAACCGAATTACAAATAAACAATCTAGTAACTTTTTGTTGATGACGTGAACATTATATAGGTTTGGATAAGCTCGTTAACATTACTTGAGGCCCTCAATATATATGTATGTATTATTTTCTTATATTAAATGTAAATATTAATGTGCACGATAAAAAAGTAGGTTCCTATTTATATGCGTAAAACGTTATTTATACAATTGGATCATATCATTCAAATTAGCCTCTCTTTAAAATGAACAAACCGTTAATGTGAACACTCCTTGTGTTGTTTTGTTCACGGTATCGAGCGTTTACTGTATTTTTATTTAAGTACCTACTTATAGTTTGTAACGTTATACACTGGTCCACATAAGTATAGGTCCACCTTGAATTTTCACAAAAAAACATACTTTTAGTATATTGTAAATGGACGACGATAGTGTATTCGTACAAATATCAAATAAAACGCATAATGCCAGAAGAAAAATTTATTGTTTAACTAAATAAAGAAAATAACATCAAAAATGCGTATAGAGTCCTACACATAAATATAGGTCCAAGTACAAAAGAATATACTTATGATAAAGAACATGGTAATATAAAGAAATTAATAGTTAATTGGGCCTCCATGGTTCTGGATAAGGTAAAACATTATATTTTTCATACTGTTTGCAAGGTTTATGAGAGTACTATCCGGTATACTGTTCCAAGCAGCAAGAATCGCTTGCTTTAACTCTTTAATAGTGTCATAATTTAAATTATTTTTATAGATTTCTCGAACAAGGAGCCCCCAAATGTTTTCCATAGGATTACAGTCTGGGGAGCATGCTGGCCAGTCAATAACTTCTACGTTATTACGTAAAAACCAATGTTTTGTGCTTCTACTAACATGAATAGACGCGTTGTCTTGCTGGTAAATTAGAGAATTAGGTCGAACCTGGCGCAAATATGGCAACAAATTTCTTTGAACGACATCTTGGTATTCTGTGCTATCCATTCGTGAAGATGTAAAAGCCAAAGAAACCTTCCCATATGAACTGAACGCCCCTTAAACCATACAATTGCCACCTCGGAAGTCCCTCTTTGAAAAATACTTTGGTTCTTTTCGCAGATCATGCCAATACGAATCAAAGCCATCTGGACCATCCAGCGAGAATTTCTTTTCATCAATAAAGACGATCTACGATAAAATATTTTAACAGCGAGAATTACGAAAGCGAGAAAAACAATGTAATATTTGTTTGTATACCATTTAAGAAACTTACATTGTTCCACGGTGTATCTATGTTTTTTCGAGCAAATTCCAGTCTTTTAACTTTATGCATAGATGTTAACAGCGGTGCAGTCTTCAGCTTTGCACGTGCAACGTACGGGCAAGACTTTAAAACACGTCTAACTGTTTCTGAGGAGACGTTGAGGTTGCACATTATCGTTATGTCTTTTGTAGGGACCGTGGAATTAGAAGCTTTTTTTAAAAATTCGTCGTTTATACAGAAAGCAGAAAGTTTTGACGTCCCATATTACGCAAAAACGAACCAACCACATTATGAGATCTATTGATGGCTCGTGCAATTTCGCGAACACCTTTTCCGCACGTGTAATATGCCTCTATCGTATCTTTTTCGCGTTCAGATAATTGTTTATCACGTGGCATGACGAAAACCACAAAAGTACATACTATTATTATACATTAAGTACTGTTCTAGTGACGCAATCGCAGTAGACCTATATTTATGTGTATGACTCTACACTCAACCAAAAAAGTACGTAAATACAATAAAAAAATTATTATATTGAACTTATATTGAACATTATAAGAACTGGCGTTCACTAATTTTCGTCCGAAGTACGATTTCATCATTACAACGTATGTCCAAAGATTACTTGATATTCGAAACCATTACCCAATGAACGTTTATTGGTATAATGACCTTATACATTGCTACATCGAATGCAGTTCATTACGTTAATGAACAATTTGACTGCTCCAATGAACAAGCTTTCTTTGTTTTAATAAATTAATACATAGATAATATGAATTTGATTAATAGTGATAATAGCTGTGTTTATTAGTTTTATTAATATTCTTACATAAATTCAATAAATTATTCCACTGAAATGCAAAGTTTGTTTATTGTATCGATGAATGTGTTTATTAAATAAAAGAATATTCTTGCATTGTTACAATGTACACTTCTATTCGTATTAAATGAGTACAGTTACTATTTCACATTGTAAATAGGACAATGTTTATGTATATTGTTTCTATAGCAAAGTTATTTTTTGTAATGTTTCAATTAATTATCGCTCAAATATACCTACATAGAAAATTTGATTATTAGTTTCGATTTTTCCGCTAAAAAAATCGATTTGTACACGTTTCTCTGGAATTTGATATGTAATAACAAACACAAACCGTTTTTAGAATTATTTTTCTATAACAGTTCTAACATAAATATTAATGTAAACGTCGTGATAATTTTTTTTGCAATTATTTAGATTGAGTTTTCAAACTGCACTGTCTTGAATTTATCCTGTTTCTGCGAAGCCGTTAATATTCCTAGATTATTCTATATATAGAATTAAAAAAAATACATAATCAACTGTATTTATAGTGTATATTAATAAACTTAGTCATAGATACGATAAATGTAGTTATTATTTCAAAACGACCTTACCTTTTAAATTCATAAATTTTAAGTTATGATGTTAATGTAGAAATTCGTAGATACAATCAAGTAATGATTGAATTGATGAAAAAGATTCGTTGAAGCAATCAAGATATCCATTAAATTATGAAATATGTTCATCAGTTTCTAATGAACATAATAACATTGAGACTACGAACATGGAAATTAAAAAATGAACATCTATTAGTAGTATTAATGAATTTTTCATTGTATCAATGATCAAAAAGTCAATAACTGGTGTTCATTGATATTATGTACAATAAATTTTTGAGTGTATACGCATTTTTAATGTTATTTTCTTTATTTAGTTAAACAATAAATTTTTCTTCTGGCATTATTCGTTTTATTTGATATTTGTACGAATACACTGTCGTCGTCCATTTACAATATACTAAAAGTATGTTTTTTTTTTGAAAATTCTAGGTGGATCTATACTTATGTAGAGCAGTGTGTATACATATTGTTTGAGAGAAAAGAATGAAATGCGAAAAATTATGAAAAAATAGAAATAAACCTCTTTGAAAAACCAGACATTTTTAGTATTTCTCAGTTAGACGATCCTCTTTCGCATATGATAAACATTCGCAACAATAATTGTTCAATTGCAAATTTGAAAACATTCCCGTTTTCTGCGGAACGCGAGTTATTTTACACTTTCCCGCGGAAGATCTAATTTACCGATGCATTCGCTGACAGAACCGACGAATTTATCACTTTCTTCGCATACCGAGGCAAGCGGGAAATCCGACGGATTTAAAAAAAATATATAGGTATAGGTACCGGAAAACGGCAGAACTAAATTACCACGTTTTTATATTGTACAATGTCAAGAACTACTTAAAGTACAAACTGTGTGAATTTCACTTCACGTCGCAATGCTTTAAATCTAAATAATCCATGTAAATCCGAGATTCGTTATCAGAAACGCACAGTTGAAAAGACATTTAGACATACTATTTTAGATTTCGTCTAGTTGGCCTTGCTTTAACTTACGATTAATTTTAAGGTTTCAAACGAACCCAATTTTTATGCGTAGGTGTGTTAGATACTGCTACTTATTTTGTTAATACATTATTGGATTGTCCTTAATTAAATTTTCGTCAGTCACCATTTTCACGCATTTTTTAATTTATCAACGATGTTTTCCTTTTTTCATAATTCACTATGTCGTTCATACACGTTATTTTATAATGGCGGTAAGTAGTGTATAAAGTTCTGCACGTTAGCTTGATGTCTTTGACTACTTACCTACTTTAACTGCTTCAAGCCTACGAGGAGCTTTGCGAATTGTAACATTTCCTTACATATCTATATCTGGATGCATCTGTGTTTGTTTTGTTTTTAATTACAAAACATTTCTAACGACTACGTAAAAAGAAAATTCTTACTGTTACTATTATTATAATTGGTAATTGATCCAATTCTGAGTCATGCAAACTTTAGGACTACAGCAACTTTGATTTGATATATTACCTACTTTTACAACAAGCATTTTACTAATTAACTACTAATTTTTAAATTTAATAATTTAGGCGATCGTCTTTTGTAAATCGTCGTTAGTAAAATACTGCCCATAAAACTGACCCTCATTTCGAAAGAAGTCGTAATTTTAGTTACGGTAATATTTTAATGATCTGATAATCGAAATGAATATTAGATAGGTACGTCGTTTTGCGCTATTAAATTTAAAACAGTAAAAGATATAAATTAATCTATTTTTGTATATTCGTTTTATTTCTAATTAGTTCATCCAAAAAAGGTCTACTGAACATAACGTTCGCTACTATGTCTGCTTAAAATTAAAATTTTATTAGTATTATATACTTACTTATTATTTGGTGAAATAACGTTCAAATTTGAGTGGAATATAAACGAATTACCCGAACAAATGTATGTTATGATCATAAGCACTAGGTTAAAAGCTTCTATTCTCCAGTAGATGGTGAATATGGAGACTACGAGAAATCTATAAACAACCGAACTGGGGAGTTCAAATTCGTAATCCTATTAGCAGTGACGTGAATGGCTTAGGAAGTCGTAGAAATTGTCAGCTATTTCCTTTACCTGTCTGCGTTACATAAGATAAATTTTCTTCAATACTTTGACACCAAGTACCGTTATGTACAGCTACTTTAGTAAATAGAAATGCTCCTTTCGGTTTGGATTCTTTTATACGATAATTACAGTTTACGGTAGCTCGAGGATTTTTTTAAAACGTGTAAAAAGTTGTAGTACTGGATGATCCATAAGAAAATTAACATGTTAATGACAAATTTATAAATTTAATGTGTAAGTACTTGAAATGTTTAATCGATTGCTCATCAATTAGTCAGCTCTCGATTGGTCGTTTTTGTAATTAATCTAGGTTTAGAACATGCTTAGAATCGCGTATGCAAACATTGACGTTGATTTTTGTTTGTAGATAAATACTCGACAATACATATTGTACACCTTATTTATTTTTCAATATTCGGATAGAACTTTTAATTTCAAATTCAAAAATGCCTAGTTTTGTACATATATTACGTTTTTTTTATAAAGATAATATCGATTAAAATTTATAATTCGTTCACTAAAGTTAAAACCTTGTAGTCTAGAAAAACAAATGGAAAATACTTTAAAATACAAATATGCATCTCATTTCATGGTAGAGTAATCGATAATATCTATACGACTACAAATTTTTATATAAATAACTTCAACGGTTTCCGAATTAAATGGAAGTGTTTCCATACTTTTGCCCATCACTGTACATTAAAAATATATGTGTAGTCCGTACCTGAATTTGTAGATTCTATTTATGCTAAGATCGTGGCTTTCTAGATTTTGGGAACGATTGTAGGTTATTGTTATCATTATCTCTGGCCAACGTTTCTACAGTGTCACGTGAGCTAGCTATTCACTTCATTTTCTTTCTAGACGATTTCACACCGCTCTTCTTAACCAATTTTGCTTTGGTATAATCTAAAATCTACAGTTCCATTTTCATAAAACCTTATAGAATAACATTTTTTTTTTCTCTAAATTAATGCCTACTTTATAATAATACATTTTATAATCTCGTTGGACTTAATTGAATCGAATTATTATAGAAAGGCGCAAAAGGAAATGAGAAAGCGAATATGCAGGAAACGTGGGAAAATTAATCGTTTCCTACATTTATACGGCATAGTTTCAAATGTAAATGGTAGTATCTGGATTAAGTCATCGACGTTAGAAATAAATGGAAAAATTAGTTAACGTTACATAATTTTTGGTTTGTTTGCACCTAAACTTTTTAGTTGATGAATAGTTTAGTTGGTTGAATAGGTGCGTACATAATATGTATAGTATACATATAGGTAGAGGCCTAAGTATGGAACAAATACATTTAAAATTTAACGAATATAGTCTCCGATAGAAGTTCACGGACATTTTGAGTTTAGTATTCAAAAAATACTACCTACACATTTTACAATTAGTGTCAAATCTAAATTTTACCGTTTTTAGTTTTCTTGTGGTGCTAATAATTATTACCTATCTATATTTTTTAAAGGTAACCGCTTTATTTTTTTTTACTTTGATTTCTATAGATTTTATTAAATTGTGAATATAATTAGGTGCGTGAAGTTGGCACGTCATTAAAAGCACTAACGAAAAAAATTGTGCCAATCGTTTGTGCTTTGTTTGTGCACGTTTGTGCACGATATAAAAATTTTGCCCGACACGCCGTTTTCGAGTTATTCAAAAATCAAAATGACGTGCCAACTTCACGCTCAGCACGTCATTTGGAAGCACTAACGAAAAAAATTGTGCCAATCGTTTGTGCTTTGTTTGTGCACGTTTGTGCACGATATAAAAATTTTGCCCGACACGCCGTTTTCGAGTTATTCAAAAATCAAAATGACGTGCCAACTTCACGCTCAGCACGTCATTTGGAAGCACTAACGAAAAAAATTGTGCCAATCGTTTGTGCTTTGTTTGTGCACGTTTGTGCACGATATAAAAATTTTGCCCGACACGCCGTTTTCGAGTTATTCAAAAATCAAAATGACGTGCCAACTTCACGTCCAGCATTTGGAAGCACTAACGAAAAAAATTGTGCCAATCGTTTGTGCTTTGTTTATGGACGTTTGTGCACGATATAAAATATTTGCCCGACACGCCGTTTTCGAGTTATTCAAAAATCAAAATGAAAAATCATTTGAAAGCACAAACAAAAACAATTGTAGCAATCGTTAGTGCTTCGTTTGTGATCGTTTATGCATAATATAAAAATTTTGCACGACACGCCGTTTTTGAGTTATTCAAAAATCAAAATAAAAAATCATTTGAAAGCACAAACGAAAACAATTGTAGCAATCGTTAGTGCTTTGTTTATGGACGTTTATGCATAATATAAAAATTTTGCACGACACGCCGTTTTCGAGTTATTCAAATATCAAAATGACGTGCCAACTTCACGCCCAGCACGTCATTTGGAAGCACAAACGAAAAAAATTGTACCAATCGTTTGTGCTTTGTTTATGGACGTTTGTGCACGATATAAATATTTTGCACGACACGCCGTTTTCGAGTTATACAAGAATTAAAACCTGACGCTTAGCACGTCGTCGTCGGAAGTATGTACAATCAAAAACAATATTGCAGTATTTTGTAATATTTCTAATCATCGAAGAATTTTAGCATGGTAGGCCGTTTATTTAGGCGGTACGGAGTAGTATGGCCGTACTGACCATTACCATTTTTTTAAATTTTAGAAATTAAAATTAACAAATCTACTTAAGCAGTGTACATTCAACTTTCTTAGATATAGATTACAATTGTATAAATCTTTAAAAATTCTATTTGATATTTCTGATACTGATAAGCAAGTTTATGAAAAATACATCTACCTATCAAAATCGTATATTTTTATTTCGTCGGAATGTGTTCCTTTGCGGTAATGGAAAGTTCCTTGATATAGAAATACGGTGAATTATTACTTCATTTTGCCATAGATATTTGTGGTATTTTATGTAATTTATGTACAGTGTGATATAATACGGGAATAAAATTAAAGTAACTATTCTGTTCATTGCTTAATAAGGGGAAATATACAAAGCTGCAAAACTATTTTAAATTTTGCGCCTTTATTAATGAACTAATTTGTATGAAATTTTTAGGATATATATTTTAAATTTTGCTCTACATGCTGGTAGATAAATTTCAAGAAAAATCGTACTGGTACAGCAATTTTCAAAATTTAAAAGCAGAAAATCAACGTTTTGGACCTACCAGCGTGTTATAACTTGCACATACCTATTGCGCCATTTACGACAAATCTTACTAACCTTCAATGATACCTACCTACTATTTATTTACACACATACCTACATTAAATAGAGGTATAGGTACTTAAAATTAGAACGAAAAAAATATAGACGAAATACAGACGGCGAAGAACCAAATGAGTAGGTATATTAATAAATGTTAGATTTTATATGCGGATAGAAATAAAGATATAGATAGAAATAAATAGAAATAATAGATAGAAATAAATGTAAATTCTACATGCTTAAACAACCTACTTATCTGGTTTAACACCTAAGATAGGTTACAAAACAGTTTAAAATCAAACAGTTTTATGTAATAATTAAAATGTGACTTAAGCCGATCTTTCTATTTTCAGCTAAAATCTAACAGATATTTACCATGAAAACAATTGTCTGAACAAACGTTTCTATGGTAAATATCTGTCAGATAAATTTATCAGGAGATGGAAAGATCGGCCCTTAGTACACTTTTATTCTGAGGTACAGATACAGGTTTTTTTCCAATACACCACCAAACCAGTTTGCGAACTGTCTGGTACATGCCTTCAACTAATCAGAATTTTAGAATTTACTCAACTGTCAAATTCTAAAATTCTAATTGGTTGAAAGCATGTGTCGGACGGTTCGCAAATTGGCGATGTGTTGGAACAAACTTCAAGTTCTATTGATAATAAATAAACAAAATTATATTACAACGTCGAAATAAATTTAATTTTTTTTTAAATTTTATTAGTTTGTAAGTAAATATTAAGTTAATCTACTTGTGCATATAATAAATGCATGGTTTTTACGTTAAATATATTTTTTTATTTGTTAGATATTTGATTATATTGTAGGTAGTTATTTCATTGTTTTTGTATTTTATTATTAAAAGTAGATTTGAACATAGTAAATATAATAATCAGTATGATGTCGAGATTATAGGTATGTGTACTACCTTTGATTATAGGTACTACCTAATTAGAAATCTTCTCAGACTAGGATGAAGTAGAACAGTAGAACATCTTATCGTTAGTAACTTATATTTAGATTTAATCTTACCATTAATATTAATAAGTTTTTGTACCTAAGTTATATGGTAAATATAAGTGTTTATATAATGAGTGTTTTTTAATTATTAGAAATTATTAATCGTTGTACGTTATTTTTAACTTAATCCAGATAGTCCTGAACTATCTTACTTTATATTGTTTTTAAAATTTTCAGTTTCTCTCCTGATTATTTAAAATTTAAAGATAATGTTACTATTCAAAATAGGATCTCCTTTCAAAAAGACAGTAAATATACCTACATACAAGTTTTAAGAAAATAGATATGATATGATCTGCATTCTTGTACTTGTACGAAAATCAACTACTTTCAGTAGAAGAGTACATTTACATAACTTGAACGACCTTGTATAAATAGTTAATATTTTTTGACGTGCTGATTTAAAATTCCCGATAGTTACAAATATTCCAAGAAGTATTTCCTACTAAAAGTATACCTACTAATGAATGCTGTAATATTGTTTTTGATTGTATGTATCTTCAACGACAACGTGTTAAGCATCAGGTTTTAATTTTTGAAAACTTGAATAAAATTTTACAATGTTCAGAAACGTTCATAAACAAACCACTAACGATTTCATAATTGTTTTCGTTTGTGTTTTCAAATGATTTTTCATTTTGATTTTGAATAACTCGAAAACGGTGTGTCGTGCAAAAATTTTATATCGTGCACAAACGAAGCACTAACGACTCCTACAATTGCTTTAGTTTGTGCTTCCAAATGATTTTTATTTTAATTTTAAATAACTCGAAAACGGCGTGTCGTGCAAAATTTTATATTATGCATAAACGATCACAAACGAAGCACTAACGATTGCTACAATTGTTTTTGTTTGTGCTTTCAAATGACTTTTTATTTTGATTTTTGAATAACTCGAAAACGGCGTGTCGTGCAAAATTTTTATATTATTCATAAATGATCACAAACGAAGCACTAACGATTGCTACAATTGTTTTTGTTTGTGCTTTCAAATGACTTTTTATTTTGATTTTGAATAACTCGAAAACGGCGTGTCGTGCAAAATTTTATATTATTCATAAATGATCACAAACGAAGCACTAACGATTGCTACAATTGTTTTGTTTGTGCTTTCAAATGACTTTTTATTTTGATTTTGAATAACTCGAAAACGGCGTGTCGTGCAAAATTTTTATATCGTGCACAAACGTCCATAAACAATGCACAAACGATTGGCACAATTTTTTTCGTTAGTGCTTCCAAATGACGTGCTGGGCGTGAAGTTAGCACGTCATTTTGATTTTTGAATAACTCGAAAATGGCGTGTCGGGCAAAATTTTTATATTGGGCACAAACGTGCACAAACAAAGCACAAACGATTGGCACAATTTTTTCGTTAGTGCTTCCAAATGACGTGCTGGGCGTGAAGTTGGCACGTCATTTTGATTTTGAATAACTCGAAAACTGCGTGTCGGGCAAAATTTTATATCGTGCACAAACGTGCACAAACAAAGCACAAACGATTGGCACAATTTTTTCGTTAGTGCTTCCAAATGACGTGCTGGGCGTGAAGCTAGCACGTCATTTTGATTTTGAATAACTCGAAAACGGCGTGTCGGGCAAAATTTTTATATCGTGCACAAACGTGCACAAACAAAGCACAAACGATTGGCACAATTTTTCGTTAGTGCTTTCAAATGACGTGCTGGGCGTGAAGTTAGCACGTCATTTTGATTTTGAATAACTCGAAAACGGCGTGTCGGGCAAAATTTTTATATCGTGCACAAACGTGCACAAACAAAGCACAAACGATTCACTTCATTTTCTTTCTAGACGATTTCACACCGCTCTTCTTAACCAATTTTGCTTTGGTATAATCTAAAATCTACAGTTCCATTTTCATAAAACCTTATAGAATAACATTTTTTTTTTCTCTAAATTAATGCCTACTTTATAATAATACATTTTATAATCTCGTTGGACTTAATTGAATCGAATTATTATAGAAAGGCGCAAAAGGAAATGAGAAAGCGAATATGCAGGAAACGTGGGAAAATTAATCGTTTCCTACATTTATACGGCATAGTTTCAAATGTAAATGGTAGTATCTGGATTAAGTCATCGACGTTAGAAATAAATGGAAAAATTAGTTAACGTTACATAATTTTTGGTTTGTTTGCACCTAAACTTTTTAGTTGATGAATAGTTTAGTTGGTTGAATAGGTGCGTACATAATATGTATAGTATACATATAGGTATGGAACTAAGTATGGAACAAATACATTTAAAATTTAACGAATATAGTCTCCGATAGAAGTTCACGGACATTTTGAGTTTAGTATTCAAAAAATACTACCTACACATTTTACAATTAGTGTCAAATCTAAATTTTACCGTTTTTAGTTTTCTTGTGGTGCTAATAATTATTACCTATCTATATTTTTTAAAGGTAACCGCTTTATTTTTTTTTACTTTGATTTCTATAGATTTTATTAAATTGTGAATATAATTAGGTGCGTGAAGTTGGCACGTCATTAAAAGCACTAACGAAAAAAATTGTGCCAATCGTTTGTGCTTTGTTTGTGCACGTTTGTGCACGATATAAAAATTTTGCCCGACACGCCGTTTTCGAGTTATTCAAAATCAAAATGACGTGCCAACTTCACGCCAGCACGTCATTTGGAAGCACTAACGAAAAAATTGTGCCAATCGTTTGTGCTTTGTTTGTGCACGTTTGTGCACGATATAAAAATTTTGCCCGACACGCCGTTTTCGAGTTATTCAAAATCAAAATGACGTGCCAACTTCACGCTCAGCACGTCATTTGGAAGCACTAACGAAAAAAATTGTGCCAATCGTTTGTGCTTTGTTTGTGCACGTTTGTGCACGATATAAAAATTTTGCCCGACACGCCGTTTTCGAGTTATTCAAAAATCAAAATGACGTGCCAACTTCACGTCCAGCATTTGGAAGCACTAACGAAAAAAATTGTGCCAATCGTTTGTGCTTTGTTTATGGACGTTTGTGCACGATATAAAAATTTTGCCCGACACGCCGTTTTCGAGTTATTCAAAAATCAAAATGAAAAATCATTTGAAAGCACAAACAAAAACAATTGTAGCAATCGTTAGTGCTTCGTTTGTGATCGTTTATGCATAATATAAAAATTTTGCACGACACGCCGTTTTTGAGTTATTCAAAAATCAAAATAAAAAATCATTTGAAAGCACAAACGAAAACAATTGTAGCAATCGTTAGTGCTTTGTTTATGGACGTTTATGCATAATATAAAAATTTTGCACGACACGCCGTTTTCGAGTTATTCAAATATCAAAATGACGTGCCAACTTCACGCCCAGCACGTCATTTGGAAGCACAAACGAAAAAAATTGTACCAATCGTTTGTGCTTTGTTTATGGACGTTTGTGCACGATATAAATATTTTGCACGACACGCCGTTTTCGAGTTATACAAGAATTAAAACCTGACGCTTAGCACGTCGTCGTCGGAAGTATGTACAATCAAAAACAATATTGCAGTATTTTGTAATATTTCTAATCATCGAAGAATTTTAGCATGGTAGGCCGTTTATTTAGGCGGTACGGAGTAGTATGGCCGTACTGACCATTACCATTTTTTTAAATTTTAGAAATTAAAATTAACAAATCTACTTAAGCAGTGTACATTCAACTTTCTTAGATATAGATTACAATTGTATAAATCTTTAAAAATTCTATTTGATATTTCTGATACTGATAAGCAAGTTTATGAAAATACATCTACCTATCAAAATCGTATATTTTTATTTCGTCGGAATGTGTTCCTTTGCGGTAATGGAAAGTTCCTTGATATAGAAATACGGTGAATTATTACTTCATTTTTGCCATAGATATTTGTGGTATTTTATGTAATTTATGTACAGTGTGATATAATACGGGAATAAAATTAAAGTAACTATTCTGTTCATTGCTTAATAAGGGGAAATATACAAAGCTGCAAAACTATTTTAAATTTTGCGCCTTTATTAATGAACTAATTTGTATGAAATTTTTAGGATATATATTTTAAATTTTGCTCTACATGCTGGTAGATAAATTTCAAGAAAAATCGTACTGGTACAGCAATTTTCAAAATTTAAAAGCAGAAAATCAACGTTTTGGACCTACCAGCGTGTTATAACTTGCACATACCTATTGCGCCATTTACGACAAATCTTACTAACCTTCAATGATACCTACCTACTATTTATTTACACACATACCTACATTAAATAGAGGTATAGGTACTTAAAATTAGAACGAAAAAAATATAGACGAAATACAGACGGCGAAGAACCAAATGAGTAGGTATATTAATAAATGTTAGATTTTATATGCGGATAGAAATAAAGATATAGATAGAAATAAATAGAAATAATAGATAGAAATAAATGTAAATTCTACATGCTTAAACAACCTACTTATCTGGTTTAACACCTAAGATAGGTTACAAAACAGTTTAAAATCAAACAGTTTTATGTAATAATTAAAATGTGACTTAAGCCGATCTTTCTATTTTCAGCTAAAATCTAACAGATATTTACCATGAAAACAATTGTCTGAACAAACGTTTCTATGGTAAATATCTGTCAGATAAATTTATCAGGAGATGGAAAGATCGGCCCTTAGTACACTTTTATTCTGAGGTACAGATACAGGTTTTTTCCAATACACCACCAAACCAGTTTGCGAACTGTCTGGTACATGCCTTCAACTAATCAGAATTTTAGAATTTACTCAACTGTCAAATTCTAAAATTCTAATTGGTTGAAAGCATGTGTCGGACGGTTCGCAAATTAACGATGTGTTGGAACAAACTTCAAGTTCTATTGATAATAAATAAACAAAATTATATTACAACGTCGAAATAAATTTAATTTTTTTAAATTTTATTAGTTTGTAAGTAAATATTAAGTTAATCTACTTGTGCATATAATAAATGCATGGTTTTACGTTAAATATATTTTTTATTTGTTAGATATTTGATTATATTGTAGGTAGTTATTTCATTGTTTTTGTATTTTATTATTAAAAGTAGATTTGAACATAGTAAATATAATAATCAGTATGATGTCGAGATTATAGGTATGTGTACTACCTTTGATTATAGGTACTACCTAATTAGAAATCTTCTCAGACTAGGATGAAGTAGAACAGTAGAACATCTTATCGTTAGTAACTTATATTTAGATTTAATCTTACCATTAATATTAATAAGTTTTTGTACCTAAGTTATATGGTAAATATAAGTGTTTATATAATGAGTGTTTTTTAATTATTAGAAATTATTAATCGTTGTACGTTATTTTTAACTTAATCCAGATAGTCCTGAACTATCTTACTTTATATTGTTTTTAAAATTTTCAGTTTCTCTCCTGATTATTTAAAATTTAAAGATAATGTTACTATTCAAAATAGGATCTCCTTTCAAAAAGACAGTAAATATACCTACATACAAGTTTTAAGAAAATAGATATGATATGATCTGCATTCTTGTACTTGTACGAAAATCAACTACTTTCAGTAGAAGAGTACATTTACATAACTTGAACGACCTTGTATAAATAGTTAATATTTTTTGACGTGCTGATTTAAAATTCCCGATAGTTACAAATATTCCAAGAAGTATTTCCTACTAAAAGTATACCTACTAATGAATGCTGTAATATTGTTTTTGATTGTATGTATCTTCAACGACAACGTGTTAAGCATCAGGTTTTAATTTTTGAAAACTTGAATAAAATTTTACAATGTTCAGAAACGTTCATAAACAAACCACTAACGATTTCATAATTGTTTTCGTTTGTGTTTTCAAATGATTTTTCATTTTGATTTTGAATAACTCGAAAACGGTGTGTCGTGCAAAAATTTTATATCGTGCACAAACGAAGCACTAACGACTCCTACAATTGCTTTAGTTTGTGCTTCCAAATGATTTTTATTTTAATTTTAAATAACTCGAAAACGGCGTGTCGTGCAAAATTTTTATATTATGCATAAACGATCACAAACGAAGCACTAACGATTGCTACAATTGTTTTTGTTTGTGCTTTCAAATGACTTTTTATTTTGATTTTTGAATAACTCGAAAACGGCGTGTCGTGCAAAATTTTTATATTATTCATAAATGATCACAAACGAAGCACTAACGATTGCTACAATTGTTTTTGTTTGTGCTTTCAAATGACTTTTTATTTTGATTTTTGAATAACTCGAAAACGGCGTGTCGTGCAAAATTTTTATATTATTCATAAATGATCACAAACGAAGCACTAACGATTGCTACAATTGTTTTGTTTGTGCTTTCAAATGACTTTTTATTTTGATTTTTGAATAACTCGAAAACGGCGTGTCGTGCAAAATTTTTATATCGTGCACAAACGTCCATAAACAATGCACAAACGATTGGCACAATTTTTTTCGTTAGTGCTTCCAAATGACGTGCTGGGCGTGAAGTTAGCACGTCATTTTGATTTTTGAATAACTCGAAAATGGCGTGTCGGGCAAAATTTTTATATTGGGCACAAACGTGCACAAACAAAGCACAAACGATTGGCACAATTTTTTTCGTTAGTGCTTCCAAATGACGTGCTGGGCGTGAAGTTGGCACGTCATTTTGATTTTTGAATAACTCGAAAACTGCGTGTCGGGCAAAATTTTTATATCGTGCACAAACGTGCACAAACAAAGCACAAACGATTGGCACAATTTTTTTCGTTAGTGCTTCCAAATGACGTGCTGGGCGTGAAGCTAGCACGTCATTTTGATTTTTGAATAACTCGAAAACGGCGTGTCGGGCAAAATTTTTATATCGTGCACAAACGTGCACAAACAAAGCACAAACGATTGGCACAATTTTTTTCGTTAGTGCTTTCAAATGACGTGCTGGGCGTGAAGTTAGCACGTCATTTTGATTTTTGAATAACTCGAAAACGGCGTGTCGGGCAAAATTTTTATATCGTGCACAAACGTGCACAAACAAAGCACAAACGATTGGCACAATTTTTTTCGTTAGTGCTTTTAATGACGTGCCAACTTCACGCACCTAATATAATTCGTGTAAAAATTTCAATAGGTAGGTACTTTACGTTTGAAAATTTTCAACAAAAATCACACGTGATAACATTTTCTTAAAACAACTTCGATTTCAATTAAATTGTATACCAGTGTATAAACAGCCAACAGCTTCTAATGAGAGAACACAGACAACCGGGAAATTCAGATTTGAACGAAATTCGACAGGTTTGTCGAGTTCCTCGAGATAAGAACGTTGCATGTTTTTTTTAGCCGCCTAACCGCCTCTGTTCGGGGTACAGTGCCCTTAAACGAAAAGCTATTTGTCTGAATATCTCGAATACTATCAAAAATATTTAAAAACAGTTAAGACAAGATTTAAACTTAATTAAGAGTTCTAAAAGATGACGCTATTGCACCTATATCATAAAAATTATTTTTGAAAACAGTTACCCCCCCATCACTTCAATTTTTATAAAGTAAAAAATTGTTATTAATGGAACAGAGAAGGTGGAGGAAGTTGTGCAATTGTATTTATAATATTGAATTTCCCGGTTGCACGTGTTCCTGGTAAATGTCGAATTCAACAGGTTACATATCTGTTATCATAAATGTACCATATCTTATTCGCAAATGGTTTCTGTTATTGTGGATTCTGATTTTAAACGGTTTATGGTTTCATTCATTTCTGATTTGTACGTAATTATTCAGTATTTTATTATTTATTACCATCAATTATTTTGAGTTTTGAACAATGTTGTTTCTTTGACAGTTTAAAGTATGCAATATAATAAGTCATATATATGTAAAATTTACAAGTATATTTTTTTAGTATTTACCTACGAATAAATTAATTTGTTTTAGATACAGTAGATTAAATAATCTGATAATGTTGTACAGAATGCGACAGTTTAATTTCTTCAGGAAAAAATGCTCCAATAAATAATATTGAACATTATAAAGACGATCGTAAAAACAATACGACAAGTGACATCGAGAAGTTTTGCCTTTGTCGAAAATCTCGATAACCAAGTATGACAGCAGCGTAGCGCGTTGAACCTCATGCGTAATCCTTGCTTTTCCGTAGAAGTAAGTGGTTCGGCAGAATTACGCGACAACGACTTCTAAAAATTAAAAGATACATATATTTATTAGCCAGATACTCGTGTAAAAATTAACAAATAAGCGAACAAAACAAATACCACGAAACCTTCCTTAAAATCCCTTAAAATCTTAACCGACTACTAACATTTAAACAAGAACATTAATATCTAAACTCAAATCAAAACAAAATATAATTAGGTATTTCGGTGGTTTGTGAAATCTTCAAGGAACAAGTTCTACCCTTAATGCGTAAAAGGGGTCCTTTGGAAATGTGCCGTTTTCGAGTTATCAAGACAAGGGGATTATCGGGGATTTTTCCCGTTGACCACTATGTAAAATGCATCAATTCAGACATTCAATTGTTACCGAACGTTGGCCGTGCAAAGAAATAGTTTCGGCTGTGCTCGGTTAGTCAATCAAACACATTTCAGCACATGCGAAATGATTTCACACACCTATGTTAGACGCCACACAAATGCTTAGAACGGCCAATTTACTTGTTTGAAATGGTCAAGTTTCAATCAAATTTAAAGATGCGAATATTTATGCATTTTTCATGGCTGCAATTTATTTACCTGTCGGTAGTTAGAGGAAGTATGGGGGCTTTTGACGTCTATTAAACTGACTCAGCCACTACGGCACAATCGAATGAAACTTGAATCGAATGAAAATTTGTTGCTCTATTCCCGATTTTGTTGCTGCGGCCATTTCGCCAAAAACCATGGCTGTGCTAACTTAACACTTAAGCCAGCACAGCCACTCGCAGAAAATAAAATACAAAGTTAAAACAGGAGTATTTAAACTACTATTTTGTTGCTAATTTGTTGCTCTATTGCCGATATTATTGCTACACCCTTAACACGAAAAACCATCCACACCAACTGCAGTAAAACATAAACTACTTAAAAATTCGATTTTTGATAAATTATGTAATGAATTAGTTGCTTTACATTATATTATAGTCCCAATTTTGTTGCTCCGACCCCTAATAAGAAAATAACTTACCTAGTACTTTAGAAAGCTCAGCACAGCAACCTAAAACATAAAAGTAGTAAAACTAATCTGACTAAAATCGATTTTTGTGATTAAGTAGAAATCTGTTCTTAAAAGCCAGCACACACGGTTTTAAGGTTTTTCGTACTAGGGTGAAGCAAAAAATCGGGATGTACTAGAACGTGGGGCAACTAAATCATAAAGGCCTAAACTATCGAAAAATATTTTTAAATATTTAAATTAATTTATTTTTAAGTTTTTTTTGTGCTTTTAAAATACTAGTTTTAAGGTTAGCTGACTTTTAAGTACGGGTAGTTTTCGTACTAGGGTGGAGCACAAAATCGGGATATGCTATAACGTGGAGCAACTAAATCATAAAGGCTTAAACTATCGAAAAAATCATTCATTACAGTAAATTTATCAAAAAAATCGAAATTTTTAAGTAGTTGTTTTACTGCATTGGTGTGGGAGTTGTTTTTTCATGTTAAGGGTGTAGCAATAATATCGGCAATAGAGCAACAAATTAGCAACAAAATAGTGTTTAGAAATACGTTTAATAGTATTATTTTTGCAGTCTGTAGCATGTTAAGTTAGCACAGCCATGGTTTTTGGCGAAATGGCTGGAGCAACAAAATCGGGAATAGAGCAACAAATTAGCACTAAATTTCTTAATAGGTTTCATTCGATTGTGCCGTAGTGGCTGTGTCAGCTTAATAGATGTGGGCTTTTGCGTGAGTGTATTTCTCAACTTTGTTAATTACATACGATTTTGTTTAAATTAAAGTGTGATACAAATTCAAAAATGGAAATGTGCATTTTTGTTACAATTTTTAAATAACATTTAAGCTATTTAATAGCGATGTTTCCATCATTAAATGAACTTTCACGACCCTTTATCTTCATTTATCCTTGGTTAGCAACGCTACCATTCTCGACAATGCTAATGACAATGACGCTTGTCAAAACGCGTACTTTATTCAATTATTTTGGGGCTTTCGGGTTATTTTTGAATCTTTTTGAAGTTTGAATACACAAGTCTAATTCTTACCATAGTAAATGTGGTGTTACTGTCGCATTCAATATCAGACGTCGTATCCGTATTAGCGTTTTCGTTCTCGGTGCGTTTTTGTTTTTCAACATTTTTACTTCGAATTTCGGCATGTAAAATGTAATGAACCGTAAGAGATTCCAAAAATGCGGCTACGGCGAAAATCATGCAGAAACCTGACCATACATCGATAGCCTTTGTGTAAGAAACCGGCGGGAGGGATGAGCTAATCACCGTTGTATGAATAGTTATAGCGCATACCGCAACCGTAGCTAAAACAAAGTGAATTAGAAATAACGTCATAGCGAACATTTTAGAAAGTCACTTATAAGTATTTTGGAATTTATAGCGGTCGAATCGACCCAAAAGGACGCCCACGCCAAAATAACCAACATACAGCACGGGATGTAGATCTGCACTAAATAATAGAATAGTTCTCGTTTTAATAGGAAATCGATTTTTAAGCAGCTATATTCCCCTAAAACAACATTAAAATATTTCGAACGTTCCGCGTTTAAGACAATATATTGTTGGGAATTAATTACCCGTGTTGGTTTTACTGTTGCAATAGTCGCTAAGAAACTTTTGAAGAGTAAAACGGGGCAAATACAAATTTCTGACTACCTGAACGGGATCGATTTCCTTCCACAAAAATACCAATTCATTGGTGGTCCAGCCATCTGAAATTAAATATTTATATATATTTTTTTACTATTTATCACGTTCGATTGATTTATTATCCTATCCGAAGAGGCAAATTTTGAAACAACTTACAGCTAGCCATTCGTATCGTGCAAATTTGGGAATCCATGGGGTAGTTCTTCAAATTCATCGGACACGAGAGTACCAATGATAATCTGAAACATCGCTCGATACCTAGAGGGTGTTTTAAAAAAAAGAGAGATATCGTCCCACGTACCTCGTACTGTAGAGAATCGAACCGTCCGGGAAAATTCTAACATACATATTTGGCGTCATAATATCGTGAAAATGTCCTTCATTTTCGTTCGAAAAGAATAAATCGGGTATCCAAATTCGATTTACTTGGTTAACCGTTAGATAACGTATACGTCCATCTGGATTATCATACTTTAATCGTTCATCTACCCATTGTTGACGAAAAGTAAGCTGAACTTTATATTCCTAAAAATTATATTTTTAGTTTGGATATGAACATTTATTTTACGTAAATGTTGTTTACCTACCATTTTATAATCATCTATTGAATTAATAGAACGAATAAAAGTATTGACTCTTACTATAGTTGGTCCATCTATAAATTAAATTGCCAATAAGTAACAGGTATTTATATATAAATAAGAAAAGTATATCTACCTGTATTATTTATACCAGGTGGTCGAACCCGTACATCGTAGCGCTCTGGATTCAAAACACTATTGATAATTTGTTCTTCTTTTTCCCGCAGCGTGATACATCTGCATTAAAAAAAAAACAAAGAAAGTCGTCAACAATTCGTGTAAAATACTTACAATGAAAAATTGATGACACTAATAATTAATAGATACTTAATCATTTCAGCTACTGAGATAAAGCTCGATCGTCTTTCTTAGTAGAATAAAATGGTACATTTGATTGAAGAGTACAAAAAGGAATATTAAATTGTTTTTAAATTACAGTTTTATCAGAGATAATCCGGATGAAAGCATTATACTATTATTATGGCCAACAAAAGGAAAACAACTTATATATTTGGTGCTAACAGTTTCTTTGAAGGTTTAATTTGAAAATTACTAGTACTTAAAAATAACAGTCAAGAGAATAAATATTCATTATTCGTTTTAAAATATAAAAAGATGCGATCTTAGTTGTTCTACTAATCGCGAGTTATTACTAGATTCGATTTAGGTAATTTTGTGAAAGTTAAACAGGTATAAGAAAGAAAATACGCGCGCAGTTAGTTATAAGTAAAATTACTTTAATATTAGTTACAACGATATATATATTTTAGATAATAACTGGTTAAGTTTGCATCTATTCATAAATTTAAATGTTTTGACACGATTATTTGTTTAAGTAATACTTGCAGTTTGTTTCTTTGACGGCGCACAGTGGGACGGGATACCGTAAAACGTGGCAGAAACTATTTCGATTTATGTAACTGCTTTAACTATTTGGTGTGTATCATTTAAATTGAATAAATATAGATCATTTATAATATTTTAATAGTTTTATTTTAAAAATAAATGTAGATAAAAGGTTTAAAAAAGTTAAAATAAAAATACCCCGCAATAATTGTATCTTATAGAAAATATGATCTCGTGACATTGATTGGTTGTCACATATGTTGTAATTTAGGACCTGCTGAACAAAAAATGTAATACGTAAAAAGTTATATAACGGTCAGTTTTTGAACTACAGTAAAACATGAGTTGCGATAGGCGAGTAGATATTGTTTGAGAACAATGTTTTTCGAACATTTCATAGTAAACCATTATTTTTATTGATCACAAGAGAAATTCTATAAATATTTCTTATACACATAAATTCATGTATAGGGTGTCTCTGAAATTGGGTTTACTGAACTAAAAATTTCATCGTACTAGGAAAAAATGTATTGGTTGTAGAATATTCGACTTATTTTGAAAACAAAGTTTATCAAGCAAAAAAATTACATTTATTATACAACGTACGTACTCAAAAAGCTATCTTACTAAAAAAATAAAAAATATTACTCCTATTAAACTGTTCAAAAACTTTCACAAAACAAACTCTTACAAAATCTTCGTAAATAATATTAAAAATAAACTAATAATTGAATAAAAGATGACCTAATAAAAGGAAACAGAGAAAACAGAAAATGTTTCTTCTTCTTCATCAGGTAGACTATTCTGGTATCTTTTTCTATTGTAATCAAACTATTCTAGTCGTAAAATTAAAATAAAATTACAGATACAATAGAAAAAAGTGTAGTTTAGTCGTCTGATGAAGAATAAATACTTTCTGTTTCCTCTTCTTCGGAGACGATTTTTCTGTATATCGAAAAATATTTGTCTCCCCGAGCACATATAAAACATCTGTATACAATTGCTTCAACTTTTTTTGTGGGAAACTAAACAGTTTACTGATTCAGCGATTTTTTAGAACACTAACAAAAACGTAAAATTTTTGAAGTTTTTCGGCTTTCTGCTACTTCTACAATTGAAGATGAATAGGGAAGAATGAAAAGTTACTTTAAAATATTCGAAATATCGGTCGAAGTTTAATTAAATTATTTTGCAATAAACAGTGTCGGCTGTAAGTTTTGTCTTATAGGCCATTATTTTCAAATGTCGCAAAAAGTCGCAGTATTTTTTTTATTATGCAGTAGCTGTATGTTTAGCTATACTTCTATGCAAAAAATGTAACCTGATACAGCTTGATAGTAAACTAAAAGTCAACGATCAGTTGATTTACTGACATGAAGGCAATGAAATTTAGTTACAAAAATAGATTAATTATAATAAACAAAATTGGGCACGTTAACGAACAATAACTTATTAAATAAGTTTATGTACCTGTAGACTTTGCATTCATCTCGATTTCGACTCACTTTTGTATTAATTATCTATATAAAACTAAACGAAGAACGGAACAACTATTTCGACGTGTAATAAACAATTCATACGAGTTTATCGGAATTGCCAGTTCTGCCTGTATTACACGGAAATATGTGATGATAGCAGTAATTGCTTAATCGTATAACATCCATAGATGATTAAACTATTATAAAATATGAGTTTAAACGAGTAAATATATTTAAATTTTTGACTTTCTGCCACGTTTTACGGTATTCTGCACCACTGTGCGGCGAGGTATGAAATCTTCGACTTTATTCTCAAAAATTGAACTGTGATTAATGTTATTATTCTGTCTAATTGTAAGTTGCTTATTTCGGCTCTTCAACTTCAATTCGCTATTTCCAGCAGGCGTAAGTTGCATAACGCTATGCCCATATGTCCGAAAGCATCGTCTCAATTTTCCCGTTCTATGTCCATCTGTTCGAAATAGGTAGGTAATTGAAGTTCGAAAGCTTAATCTAACTCGATAGGCGAAAAATGTACGCTTTATGAACAATACCGCCTATATACTTGTTATATGGAAGTATCGTCGCAATAAATTTTCTTTAGAATGATCGATATAAATTAATGAAAATGGACAGGAGGTAACTGGGCTAAGTGATGTAACAAGCGACTGTAATGTAATTAATATCCGCATTTGATTTAATGGAGGGCCATTTGTAGCAGCCTCGACATGATCCGATAAAGGTCTCTTTTGCTATGAACTTTGACACAAATCGATGATCTTAACTTCATTTTTGCGTTTCTCCAAAGCGGCCCATAGTCGTATTTTATCTGTATAAATAACGTGTATGTTATTTTTATGAAATTCTAGTTTCTGTCGGGTAGTCGTAAAGAGCAGACGATTTCCTGTGGAAACGACAGTATTCGTAAGTTAAGTTTCTATGCGCTTCAGAGTTTTAAATTTCATTAGCTGCGCGTAAATAAAGATCTAAATTCAAATAGTTATACCTCGTGAAAGTGTATGAATTAAGTTACTTATTGTTGCGTTGGGCGATAAATTGAAAATCCGAAAAAGGAGGAAAGTAGTGTACATTTGTTTGTAGGGTACGTGCTTAAGCACTTAATCAGATAAAAGAAGAAATGTAATAAATACTAGTGTTAAAAAAAATATAACAGTCGTTAAGGGACAAACATTGTCGATTACAAAATATATATATAATTTTAAAATTAAGCGTTTCTATTTATTTACGTATACCTATACGTAAATAACACAATAACACGAAATTTATACATGTCTGGGGACAAAAATGTGCAGTACTTAATACCACTTGAAAATCGTATTGCTAAAATGAAAATATTTTACGTTGTATTAGTTATAGTAGGGTTCGATCTAATTTTTCGACTGACCTTCGCAGTCTGCTTGTTTTCGAAATGAGCGTGTTTCACGTGTTCAAGCAACCAGTGACCAAACCAAGTTTAGAATGACACGTATAGTTACCAATATCGTAAATGTTTACTGTTAATATTCGTATTATACGACAAAAATTGACTGCACAACGACACCCGCAAGATTAAATCGAATACTATTATAGGCACATTCTACATTTTCAAACATTTTGCAATTTCGCATGCAGGTACAGTGGCCGCCACAGAAACTGGGACGTGTTTGAAGTAGATTCTAACGAATATTTAGTGGTGTGAAACGGACTTGATAATTCGCAACGTGATGCGGACGTAATTTGACGACCCTACCGATTACCTATATTTATCTACAATATTGATTTTATTGTTTCCAGTCGAACAAGTACTATTTCTATTTTATCTATAATATGCGTTAAAATCCAATAAAATTATTTAAATAAATAAATATAAAAATGAAACAAGAGCGAGATATACGTAAAGTATTTAACTTTTCGTGTCACAAACTACGTTTTCTTTGTAGATAACTTGTTGAACCTTAATAAAAATAATTGTAGGTAACTTGTTAAAAATAAAGTAGGTAGATATAAAGCGAATAAAATAGAAAATTGTTCATAAAAAAATAGTTGCTTATAATATTTAATGAATTGGTTTTACCATTGTATTTAACAACAAATAATAATTGAACACAAACAAATCTAGACTAAAGCTATCAAACACGTGTGAAATATTCCTAGGCTATAAATAGAAATCGTGAACGCAAAACTGTAAGAAATCTCGCGTAATACAGCAAAAATTTAAAATTTGAAAGGTTTCTAAAGAGCTACCTGATACAATTCTACGCAAATGCGGACGTATTCTAGAAGGATACGTCCAAAAACAAATCTTTAAGACTTTACGGTGTAACAACTGTTTACTACAACTTTTATCTCTATAATCTCCGGAAGTTATTACTATTTACCTGCTCTTTCGCTTTTCTAAGTATTCGGATGTCACCTCATCGATAGCTATTTTAAGTTTTAAAGTCAGTTTTACATTGTAGGTATCTACAAAGTTTGGTTTTCCATTTTCTATGGCGCCCACCGTACAAGTAACACTAGCTTTCTTTTGCGAAATAAACTATGTCATAATGTCGAGCAGTTTTGGCAAAACGTCTTAACCCACAAAAAGTAAATTTTACTTAAATAAAATAATATAAATTTTTTTTTAGGTTGGAAAAAATCGAAATATTGTTACCAGATTTTAATAGATTATGCCTTCGCCTTAGATGCATAAGATAGTCAGAATAACTCATTTTCGCAAAAAATGACGGTTAAGACGTTCCGCCAAAAGTGCTTCGATATAATTGTCGTACTGATGGTTACGATATTAATTTCATTTTACTTTGATTCGTAATGAACATGACAAACGAATTCATAACTTTAATTTATTTCGATTTACGCATTTATGTGGAACTTTAATTAGTTATCATTTAAATCCGGTTGCGTCATCTCCTAGAATTCATGGAGACTGTCTCATAAACATCATAAAAGCGGAGACCTAGTCGTAATTAAGATTAAGGTATTGTAGGAAGATATAAACTCGGAGTCGGCGATGGTGTTGCGTGGGAGCTTGTTATGAAAGGGACAACCTAAACCTTGCTGTTTATCTCGTTAGAATCCACAATTTATCTTAATACTTAGTTTGGGTTTTAAGCGAGCCATGAAATGTATAACGAGAATGAAAGAAAATAATAAAAGACGAGATGGCTTAATTTTTCACTTTGAAATAAATTTCAAATCTCGCGTATAGTAGTACCTATTGGTATCTTTGAAAGCGATACCGCAAAAAATAAATACCTATCCCGCACTTCTTACTCTTTAACCTAAAGTTGTAAATGCGATTGTCTGGAATGCTGCTCATTTTATCTAAATTAGAAACAACGGCACTTTTTATCTTACGATGTTCGGGAAATTCGAAAATAGCACTAAAATTTTTAAAAATTCTGCTCGCCATCTATATCTGTATCTATGTACTTATAAAATAAAAATATAATAAAACATGGATTAGTACAGTTTTAACGATATTCTTATAAATTAAGGATCCGATCAGATTTAGTTTTAACACAAGTACTTACATATTTATGTATAGGCATTTAGTTGATGAGCAATTTACAAGAATGTGATTTATGGTTTTGGAGTTCTTCGAAACCACAACTAATTCACCAGTAGGTAATTTAAAAATGGCGCAATTTAAAACGTTTTAATGAGACAGCTTGAACAATTACTCTGTAGTGGAACATTTATTAAACGTATATATATATATATATTTGAGTAGACAGTTGACATTATTCACTTACATAAATGTCCAAAACGTGAGCTTTGTTAGAACTAATTAAAAAGTAAGGTTATTACAAAAGTTATTTTAATCGTTTGTTTTATTGATTTAGATAGATATCGCTAATTATATTTGCTACTAAATTCGCGAATTTAATTAACCGCAAAGTTACCGATTTTAGATTTCCATGACGTGGATATCCTTGTGCAAAGGGTAACTGCATAACTCAAATATTTCTCTACACTCAACTTTAGTAAAATTTCCTGAATAACATTGAATGTCTGAAATAGTTAGTCCAGACTTTTACAGAATCGAAATATGTTGTTTCTGACAGAAACATATCGGTTTCATATCAAGTTGGATATTCTTACCGTTATTAATCTTTTGTTAGTTAAAATTTATTTTGTCATATATTTGTTCATTTTCCTATTTTTATATGTTTTGAATATACATATATAATACATAAGTAGGTGAACATTTTGAATCCCCGATTTCTAGAAAATAATAAATACCTACGTATATTTAATTTTATGCTCTTAACAAGTTTATAATTTCAAAGTTGCAAAAGTTTATTATACTAATCATTAAATTAAAATAATCAAATGGAATGCATTGTAATTATAATTGTAATTGTAATAATACATCATATAGATAAATACCAACTAGCAAACGTTATTTCAAACTTTTGTATCATACACAAATTCCCTTTGAAGTACAATTTAATCAGCAAACTCCAGCGAATGCCTTCTTTAATGTATATTGATCTACCATACGTTCATAATTACGTTTAAATATTAAATTATCATATAAGTAAATAATAAAATCAGTCGAGAAGGCTAAGATTTAAAATAATTTTTTTACGTAGATCTAAACTTTGCATAACCTTTTAACTTGTTTCACTTTCTGATGCCCTATTCGAATCTAAAGTTAAAATTTAAAAATTTTGAATTTTCATATACTGTTCTCCGCCATTTTCTCTATGTTTCTTAAGAGGTAGGACATTGATTTATGAGAAGTTTCCTAGTGTATTTTTTGCTGCTCTAAGTTTCTCTGAAGTTAACACCTTAAATTTTCTAAAAAAAAACAAAACAAACTGCACAGACACTCGCACACCGATTTCAGAGTAACGAACTTTTTAAGTTCGTCGACAACTATAAGTTTACTTACAGGCCACCACAAATAATGAATATTTTAGGGGTATAGACGCACTCACGAAAACAATTCATTTTACGGCGTTTTTTCTAATAGAATTATTAAGGTAATCGTAATCGCGCCGGGGCGCAGCAGGCCGCAGTGGGTCGTATTTCGGCGCAACCAATTTCTGGGGTGCATTTTAAATGAATCAATGCCGGGATTTCTGTTGCGTGACAACGACTGGTTGCAGAGTAATTTGCTGCGATGCGACCCGTTCCGTCCCGGCATAATGTACGCTTACCTTTAGAAAACGAAGTAATATTTATCAAAATTTCTAAATGTACGGTATAAATTACTATTTGTAGAATGGCCGAAGACCATTGTGTAGATTGTCTACACGATCGCGCTCTACCCTGAACAATTCTAACCTCAACATTTTTCAGTGGTTTAAGTTTTTTAATTTTTAAAGACATTTTCGGATTCTGCAAGCATTTCGGGATAAAAAAGGTACTCTCGTTTAATTTTGATAAAACGAACCACATTCGAAAAAATCGCACATGCAGAATAAGAGATGCAGAGTATCTCGTATAATTATTTTTTCGGATAACGGATGTAAAATTGCAGGGTCCCGAGTCAATATGATATTTAACGTGTAAAAGATTCTTTTTTAAAACTGCAACTACGGCAGGCCGCAGAAAATTACATTAGGTGATAAGTAGATAGGTAGCCAAAACGAAAATGATTCACACACCCTATACTTTCGAATTAACTAACCGAGCTTCGCCGCACAAGGCTGACAGCTATTTATTTGCAATGACCAACGTGTTCAGTAATAATTAGTGTGAATTTAATATGATCGTCGGAAAAATAATTAAAATAATATCTGGAATATTCTGCATCTCTTACGCTTTATGTATGATTTTCTCGAATACGGTTCATTTTGTCGAAATTAAACAATGGTGCTGTTTTTGTCCTAAAATATCTGGGAAATCCGAAAATTACTTAAAAAATTTCAAAACTTAAACCACTGAAAAATGTCGAGGTTAGAAGGTTAGGGGTGCGCCCCTGGCTCGTCCGAGATGATATCAGAACACCTATTGCACAGTTTTAAAAGACTTTCATTTATTACGTTGGTACACTAAAAGTTATTAAATTTCAAAAAAAATAAAAAGTAAATACTTACCTATAATTAAAGGTTATATAGGTATAGTCCATTCCCTGAGCTTCGCCGAAATCCTGAGTGCGAAGGTATTAACAAAACGGTATTACAAGCTTAACTTATTAGAATTATTAAAAATAAACGATGCAGAGTTTGTTGCCAGGGACGGGTTATTTTTTGCGTTTAAAAGTTTGTTTTTTTTATTTAGCTTCGACTCTTCCCGACTATCTATCAATTCAAAACATATTCATATTTTTGGTATACAGCTAATGTGCAATTACAATTACTTATGTCTTCTTCAAATACTTCCATTCAGGAGCCATACAAATTTTTCTGAATACTGCCATTACTTTTAACGTTCAACAGTGACCGATATCGCTGTGTATAATGACTAAATCAAGGCAAATATATACTTGTAACCTTTTACATTCTTTTGTTAGGCGATTTAGGCGGAGTTCAGGGAACGTACTATATTTACGTATACAATGTAATTATAGCAACTTTACTTTGTCGTAATGCCACCAAGTCGATTCTATATATTTTACTTTTTATTGATTAATTAAATAAATTGTAAAATCTTGTAAATTGAAAATTGAAAAGTTATAGCTTTATCGACACTTTCTTGTTTTTAAGAGTTACACATATTTAACTAGTTTTTTTCAAAGTTTTTCTTAACAGTAGGTAATTAATGAGCTTGCGAATTACTTTCTAATTTTTTACATAGGTAAATAATACATAAAATCGTGTGTATTTAATATTCAAAGCGAACAAATAATTCGTAACGTGCCTAATCGACATTGCGGTTCAAATGACAACCGTGACAATACAAACAGAAATACTTAAAAGTTGAAGCGATTTACGACCGGTTTGCGTTTGGTGGGTATTATTGAATTCGGGTGGCGCTCGCATCAGACGAGGTTGTTAGTTACTCTCAATTCATTAGGCCCTTTTAATTACAGCTATGGCTGCGGGTGGGCTTATCCTGTCGTTAACTAAAGGCTCATTCTACATCACCTAGCGAGTCGGACTCTATAAAATTTTAAACAATCGCCGAAAGTTTCTCTTTACTTTTTACGATCTTTAGCATAAAATTGTAAAGCTGTCAAGTTCAGATTTTCTCGTTTGCAGTAAAATTCGTGTACCTAATTCATTTAGATTTATTTATCTATTAATTCGAAGTGGCGAGCATTTGGCACAACGCGTGATGTATGATTTATATCTTGTTTAAACATGTATTAAATATGCGCACGTTGCAACAACAAGCTTCACATCACGTTTCATCTACATCACTAGAGTTAGAGTAGTCACTTCAGTTGCACGTTTTTAGTATGGGTACACGTAGTGTTAATTAATAATAAAGTATAATTTTCAAATTAATTTAAATGTTTTTTTAGCGCCGTGCCGATCAAAATTATTCATATAGCGCGCAATTTCCGTATTAGCGGCAAATAGGTACATAGATTGATGAATTTACAAGCAAGTTATCCAATTTTAATTATGGCAACTTGATGAATATCGATTTCTTATCCGCAAATATAGGAATGAACGTTAACCGTATTCGGAACCTGCTAAATGCGAAACTCGAATTGCAATATCCGTTAACGTCGACGGATATTGGTCTATGTTGTCACTATAACTAACTGAGCTTTTAGATAAACCCAGGTCCTTGTGAAATACTAAAGTAATGGTTTACAGTATAACGTATAGGTTACGTATAGGTATACAGTATAGGTTAACGCTATATGTTAGTGCGATGGTTGGCGATGTGACCGCCGACAACTTTTTTTCGTTTTAATTTTAATCGTAAATACACAAGAAAAACAGAAAACTGTTTTTAAGTGAAATAGTGATTAAATTTTATTACAAGTTAATCTAGTATTAAAGAAGTACCTAATTACAAATGCACAAATAAATAGAATGGGATTTAAAAGTCACACATATTATAATGATGTTATTTTAATTTCCAGAAGAAAATATTAGCAGATGTAGGTAACCAAAAGATCTCGAGAATCGCTAAAATAGCTACGCAGTTAATGTAATAATAATGGGATAATTTGCCAAAAACTGTTTATTTTTGAAGATTACACCATTGACTATATAGTATTATAGACAGCTAACCCTATGTTATTTTTCGGTAACGCTCAAGGGACATCACTACAAGCGTCGCTACTTTCGAGCGGATAGAACACTGTTAGATTTTGAAAAAAAAAATTAAATTCAGTGCATCTAGATGTCGCAAATTAAAATTGCATTTTACAACTATATCGCACAAAATTCTTCCGACCGTTTTTAAAATTACCTGCTTTTGTTGATCCCTTAAATATACCGTCCTAATCTTTTTAGTATAGTTCACGGTCAAAGCTGGTATTTACCACCTAAATTTTCTTATTGACTATTTATGATAATTTTGTTCGAAAAAAAGTTCATATAAACTATACATTATTTTTTGTTAAAATATTATTATTATATCATATTATATTATATTATATTATATTATTATTATATTAGTTTGTAGTTTTAATTATTTCGCTATTATTATTAACTACTACATGGTCAAACAATGTACATAATGTACACTAATAGCACTTCCCTTCATATGATATTAGATAGGCAGGTACATTTCTGTTAATATTTCACCAATAAGTTTTCGTTTTGACATATGCAAGAAATTATTAATGCAACTTTTAGGTAGATATATACACTGCACTACGTTTAAAATACAATGCACGCCGACTATTAGAATCACGAATAATGTATGATATAATGTATATAATTCGGGTATTATTATCACTTTCGCAAAGCACGAGAAGAACATAGGAAAAACATCGTTTATAGTAATCACGACATCGGTTTCAGTTATCAATTTTTTTAAAGATCGTTTTCATTTACGAGCAATAAACCTTGTTTGCGTAGATTTGTTTGTTTGTATTTTCAAGTTCAAGTGACACCGAATTTCTCTCTCCAGTAAGTTATTAGCCTATAGAGCGAATAACAGAGGCAAACAAAGCCGAATGAGTTTTTTTTAATATGAATGTTTTTTGAATATACGTCAGAGGTAATTGTATTCTGGGGCTACCCCGGAATTCTGGGATTTTCAATTGACCCTTCCAGGATTTTCATCTGTCTCACCAGGATTTATTTTTACCCATCGGTATTTTCACTTCCAAAAGAGAAAGAAACAGTTTTATTCCCCACTTTAAACTTCAACAACAAATTATTGTAGATAAGGAACAAACAGTGCAATTGTTTACTTTTGAATCGGTAATTTTCATGGATTTTTATTTTGAATCATTAAATTTCACTTTGAGTGAAAACCTTATTTCTTTTTGTTCATATTATATATACAGTAGAATCCGGTTATAATAAATCACAAGGGACTCACAACATGAGTTCGTTACATCCGAAGTTCGTACTAAACGGTACAAAAACTTCATTTACCGTATATAAAAATGTCCGCACTTTTTATTCAAAAATTTCAGTGCAAATTTCTAGGTGTGGACATTATCGGGCATTCCAGCTCCAAACAAATTGAAAAAAAAATTACTAAAGCCGTCTTACACGGGTCAATATTTTTTTCTTATATTTCTTGCTGAAGATCAAGGTGCCGTCAATTACATGGACGTGGATACTTCTCGAGCGTATAGGATAATATAAATTTAATTGAAAAAACTTTAATGAACGGCAATATTATATGGTATTTACATATTGTTTTTAATTTTTTTTTCAGTAGAAAGTAGGAACCAGAACTAAATCTGCATTTTGAACTTTTCTCTGCTCGAAAGGAATTTGGAAGTACCAAATCAGGTACACAATTGTCTTATGTATTATTGTTATATAACATCTAAAGCTATTGTGCTTGGTTACCCCTGGTGTCTGTTATCTAGTAAAGTTTAAAAGATTAAATATCCGCTGGGAAGGTCAGCTAATAAACGTATTTTTAGAAGAGAAGAGAAGAATTTATTATATGAACGTTTTAAAGACATCTGCGCACTGACAGCGTCATAAACAATCTATTATTTTCGAAAAAAACACGTTTACCTACTTTTAAGGAAACTTTTAACATACGGGAACAATTTTGTGGAACGTTATATCCGAAAGTTCGTTATTTACGGGTTCGTTATAACCACCAAAGTTTATAAGGGATATCTTATGAGTTGCAATGGCGGGACTCTTAGGAATGGTTCGTTACATCTAGAGGTTCACTATAAACAAGTTCGTTATAAGCAACTTCACCTGTAGAATAATTTGTGTTTTTTTATCGTATATTGTTATTAATCGGTTATTGTTAGCGAAAACTCAGGGTTCAGATGTGATCACATTAAACGGCGTGCACTGTAGTTTCGTTTACTGCCAAATAAAATACAGGATTATTTACTACATGTTTATTTCCGGCTAAATAAACTATGTTAAATCCATATTGAAGTAAAATTAGTTATTTGCCTATACATAGGTATTTGTTAAATCGTTTAATTTTTCCTATATTTCTATTCAAGTATGTAATTAAGATTTTGAACTGAGTAGTGATTTGGGAAGGTGATCAACGCTACAATTAAATTGAAGAAATTTTAACTGGTTAGTTATTGAGGATTTTCCACGAATTTTCGCGGGAATGTCGGAAACATAATCCCAGCGAATATTGAGGATCGACTGTATATAAATAATACAAGTATAGTTTAGCATCTAGCTGCCTACCTATAAGTAATGTGAATATGTAATTTATTATATAATTTTTGTATTGTATTATTATAATTACTAAATTATAATCTATAAAAAAAAATTTTTTTTGTAATATTAATTTTAAATATTAATGAGTACCCAGGTAATATTAATATTAGTAAGTAGATAATTATCCATGTTATATTAATAATAAGAATTAATTGAATCGAAATCGCAAATACGTTAACATCGAGCGGGTTACTCTGGCTTACCCTGTTAGGTACCTGCTTTTTACGACTACGTATTGTTCGTGGCATTCCTAAATGCAAGTTTCATCTTTGGTTTGCTTTTCTAAAGTAGTGTCACAAACCATTTATAAAAACAACCTGACATCTATATTTCTCTTTTAAATCCATTTTTCCAGTCAAATACGAAATTTCAAACTATGAACAATTTTGTATTGGCGCGCCATCTATAGCACAGAAAAATGGGGTTGCCACTTGCTCCATTTACGTGAGCTGTCTATAATACTATATAGTCAATGATTACACTAAGGTTTAATTTGTTTTCAAATCAATCTATTCAGCAAGGGTTAATTCTAAACATCGTTTATGTTCTCTCTAATAAAAAGGTTATGTTATCGACGGCGTTTTTGCAAAAGAACGTAACCCACAAAAACTAAATTTGACGGGAGCGCACATTTTGTGTCGTCGCGTAGCTTATAAACAAAACAGATACGTTTCACGGAAATACAAATCGATTTTTTCGGTGGAAAAAATCGGAATATTGTTACCAGATTTTAATAAACGATGTATTTGTCTTAGATGCATAAGATAGTCAGAATAATTCATTTTCGCTAAGTGTTGGTTGCGTCCTTCTGCCGAAACACATCGTTATGCAGTTCTGTGTATGTATAAAAATTATCTGTACGTAGTATTCATGCTTTAAATATTTATTCAAATGTATTTAATGTACACATGATCGGTTCCTCTAAGGACCAATTACATAATCAACACTGAAGTTACTTTAAATTTAAAGCGACTTTAAAACATTCTTACAACAATATACGTTACCATAGTGATATGATGACTATTATATGATATAATGACTGATGATAACTTTTACTTACTTTTAGTATTAAAAGCGTAATATAATATTCATATAAACTATTTTTACTGGAAACTGTCAAATAAACTTTATATTTAGTACAGGTACTATTATAATGAATATAAGTAATGAACTCAAAATTCCTATCCGAATATACTTAATAAACTTTCTAGATCGTACGTTTCTGTGTTTAGCATAATTTCATAAAAATTGAATCAATTTCGCTACCTTTCATAAGTCAAATTAATTAAATACAATATCTTACATTGTGCTACCGTTGGGCGAACTTACTATATTAGCATTGTTTATTTAGAAACCTGGAAGAATATATTAGTTTATTAGAACTCCTCGGAGTTCACTGTAGTTGGTTTATTCACTCATTTAGTGTAATAAAAAATTTATAGGTGCGGACGAGCTTGCAGTAACTGCGATATTTAGATATAAATTAGAAATACAATAGATACATATGTATGTATCTATTGTATTTCTAATTTTTGAAGTACCTTACTATCAAAGTCGGTTGTTTAATTTCCTGTTAACTATGACCATCAGTCAATCACCATAGAAACAATTGTTTATGATAATCATTTCTAAATCAATTAAGTGATTATCAGAGATGACTGACGATTGAAAAACTGGCCCTTAAGGCTAATTGAAGTGCTAATTGACTCTGACCACCAGTCAACTTCTGAAACCTATGTATATCTAGACTTCAGAACCAGAAAGTATTACCTAAATCTTTTTTTTTTTTAATTAAGGGACAATATGCCGCATCGTTGGCGCCGTCCATTTGCGAAATACTATAAAAACTGTATTAAGTCTCAATACAATTTTAATCAATATAAATCTTCAAATAACTGGGAAAGATTGGTCTTGTAAATTTTTAAAATGTGACTTAATACGTCTCTGGTTAGAGACGTATGGGAGTAGATATAGAAACTAGCTTTTAACTGCGACTTATCGTTCACGCAGAATTCGAAATATCTTCCATTTCATATTTTAAAGATAATACGGACATAACGGACTGCAGTTCGGATTTTTCAAAAACATACTTTCTCCGTTTCGTCTTGTTTTAGGAATTTGGAAAATCCTTTTTTATTGTTAGTGGGTCGCACACTGCATTACATCATAAAAGAAAATTATCATCCAAGTTCCATGTTTCTAGGATCAGTGGTTGAGACTGATCGTTGATATGACTGACTGTCAGTCACGCTATATTTTTATATATACCCCTTATTTTTCGACCAGAAATAAAAAGTAAATTTTTTCCGAGTTCAGCAATATTGCAATAAATATTTGTAAATATTATCGTTAAAGCAGGTATTAATTCAAATCTAAGGAAATCCAAATACATCTCCCCCATTTAATAAAATAAAATAAATAATTATTTTCCGCTTTTGAGAATTTCAAGTTTAATTATTTTCGTCAAATTTATACCTTTGATCCTCCATATCTCTAAAACTACTAATTTTAAATACTCAGAAAAAATATACTTTTTATTTTTGCCATTATTATTTTAAGCCATTGATAATGTAGAAGAAATTACACTACTTCCTCCCCTTAATGCAGCCACTGAGCTCACAGATGAAGATTCTGGCGCTGAAAATGACTTGACCATAAATAATCTGCCTGCATCTCGACTACAAGCTCTTGCAGAAATCCAAACAAAATACGACAGTGACTTTTCCTCGGATGATGGAATACCGTTATCATTATTAACGGCAAGAATACCAAACAAAAAGCAAAAAAGAATAACACCTAAAAAAAATTTCACAATTGGATCAAAGAAGATTTACCTTCCTCGTCATCAGGATTTTTTAATGCTGATAATGCAACAAATTTCGAAAATCCATTAGAACTGTTTTTCGACGAGGTAGTAACAGATCTCATTGCGAACCAAAGTAATAATTACGCCCAACAAAAAAATCGCAAGCCTAACATAGACAAGCAAGAGGTCAAATTTTTTATAGACGTTTTGATCCTTAGTGGATACATGCGTGTACCACGAAGAAGAATGTTTTGGGAACGTGAAAAGGATTGCCACAATGCTATGGTTACTGAAGCAATTTTCAGGGATAGATTTGAGTATTTGTTTTCAAATTTTCATGTTTGCAATAATCATCAGTTAGATCAAAATGATAAATTCACCAAAGTCAGACCTATTTTTGATTTGCTAAATAAAAGATTTTTGAATAATTCACCGATTGAAGAGATGCATTTAGTTGATGAAGCCATGGTTCCATATTACGGACATCATGGATGTAAACAATATATTCGTGGTAAACCCGTGCGCTATGGATATAAACTTTGGGTTGGAAGTATCAGATTAGGATATTTGAATTGGTTTGAGCCTTATCAAGGCGCTGCAACCAATATAAGTAAGAATTTTGCCGATCTTGGAGTTAGTGCAGGAGTGGTATTGGAATATGCCCGAGCATTACGTGAAAAATGACCAAACAGGAAATTTCACCTATTTTTTGACAATTTTTTCCCTTCAATTCCCCTAATTGAAAAATTTACTGAATGGAATTTTTACGCCACCGGTGCCGTTAGAGAAAATCGGTTAACAAATATTTCTCTGATCGATTCAAAGTGCACGAAGAAAAATCGTCGAGAAAGTTACGATTTTGCAAAAACTGTTGATCAAAATATATTGCAGTAAAATGGCACGACAACAGTCTGGTTTGTGTTTGTTCTAATTTTGCAGGAGTTAGACTGATTCATATGGTCAAGCGTTATTCTCGGACAGAGAAGAAAAATGTTCAAATTGAGCAGCCACATCTCATCAACATGTACAATTCCAATATGGGAGGCGTTGATCGTTCTGATCAAAATATAAGCTTATACCGAATTTCAATTAGAGGGAAAAAATGGTACATGTCTTTGGTAACACACTGTAATAACATGGCAATTCAAAATGCTTGGCAATTGCACCGAATAAACGGTGGACAATTGGACCAACTTAGCTTTAGACGACGAATTGCTACAGGGTTATTAATCCAAAATAAAAAAGAGTCGACTTACCAAAAAGGTTATCTAAGTAAAGTCAATCAGATTGATTTACGTTTTGATTGTATTAATCACTTCGTAATTCCCCAAGAGAAGCAAACCCGATGTGGCCACTGTCACCAAAAAACCACTACAAGATGTAAAAATGTGACATTGATGTTCATGTCAAGTGTTTTCTATCATTTCATACAAATAAATAATTTCGCTTAAATAGAGGTATATTTTCCTAATGTCCTATATATAGTACGGTCTAAATTACATCCTTTTTGAGAAAAAAAATGTTTATAAATTTTTATGTTTTTCTTATATGCTTGCTAATGAATAATGTTTTCAAAAAATTATTTTTGTTTTAATGTCAAAACATCGCTTAGGCATATCTGGGTTAATTTGGAAACGGGTTCATATCTACAGAAAACCGACACGTGCACGTGAAAGTTAAAATTTTATTTCTGAATTTTGCCTCGGTTAGGATTCTTTTAATGAAACGAAGCTTCCTGCTTCATTTTGTTAGACAAATTCTGCTAGCTATACCTGCTAAAGCAGATTTATTATAATATTCGTTTTTTTTCCTTAAATTGAGACGGGTGGAGTTTTTGAAAAGTTTTCTTTTCAATATAGAATTAATAACAATTCTGAAATTTATGAATAGATTTGTACTTATTTTTGCTTTGGCAAGCTTCGTAGCTACCTACTATACGAAATAAAATTTAAATAAATAATCGCGATAAGTGTCTACGTTCATTTCAATTTACAGTGGCCGTATTTAATACGGAGAGCATTGGTCTTTCAAAAAATTTAACGTCTAAACTGCAGAATCAAGCACAATATTTCATAAAATATCATGAATCTCTTTTGTACGACATCTAATTTTACAAAACGGTATATTAACAAGTATGGTACATTTTAATTTAAAACGTAAGTACGTTTATACAATCACGTACAATTTTTGCTAATGGCGCTCCAAATGAGTTTTGTGGAGCAGCAGGTACTTATACGCAACCATTAACGACTTTTCCAACGTTCTGGCGGTCTAGGTCTGGCATCTAAATAAGAGCTTTATTTCTGTAACAACTTTAATGACAGTATCAGTAAAAGCAATGTCGTAAAGAAGTATTATTTATTCTATTTAAAGTATTAAATATGATAAATGCGCGACTAACAATACGCTCCAAAAATGACTAAAGGAAAATGAGAAAACCGACGATTGTTACGCATATTATTTTTGGTTGATGAGCATTCGGCTTAAACATAATGGATATTGCAGATATCATTAATCTTATGAAAATATGCCAATAAGTTAATTATTTTATAAAACAGAATAAAACGGAAAAATATTGATGGCAAACAAAAAACAACTGGAGCAATATTCCGCTTGATAAATTGGCTGTGGTGTGATTATGTGTCGGATGGAAACGTGACAGGTACTAAATTAATGTTCTGCTTGCGAAATTCTTTTAGAAATACAAATCGTTTATGAAAATTGTCTTATCGTATTTAACAGTTGACCTAGGTTTGTAATTTATTAACATCAACGAGACAAGATCGTTTCCCATTTAATGTTTAAACAATTAAAATCAAAGATTTCTTGTGCAGTTTTCGTTATTTTCTTAATAGCATTTCTCATTTGCTCGAGAAATCGAGTTATTTTACTAAAAAGCCATCAAACTATATTAGATTTCCAGATTATCAACTTAATTTGGGATTAAAACGGCAATTAACAACGTTGCCACACGCTGATCCTTTCCTCTTGTCTTTGAAATCTAAAACACCGTGTGTTCTCATCATTGTTTCATTATTCCTGTCTTTCTAATTTACGTCTTCTTCCAAGCACGCAGACACCCATTTAAACTGCCTATAAACTATAAATACTATAATTAAACATCGAGTCCGACAAGGTATTCGGTTAATCGATGTACAAAATAACATTTGACGAAGGTAGCGTTAGGTTTTAATTAGGATCTAATTAAAACGAAATCGAATTCCCTTTGTCTTTGAATAGCTGATACTTGCGTAATATGTAGGTTTGCTGGTGTTGTTTTATGTTTATATAAATTTATAGTGTGGTAGTCTAATTAAGTACCTATACATACCTAACCCTCAAGTGTTTTACCCACTAAAATTGCATTAATTTTAAAGAAAAATTCACTCTCGCACCTTTAATGATGTGAGAATGTAATTTTATTAATTACATCACCTTCATTATATTTATTAATTTCAAAACAAAATGTTCTTCAAGGATTAGTAGGCATTCGACCCTAATGTCGTGTTCGTTTGGTGATTATTTTAAAGACAATAGTAACATCTAATTAATATAAGATTAAATCTCGGTTTTATAATTATCATTTACTAAACTTAATTAAGTTTTATTTGATTTCCTTAAGAGAAATTGGTTTCTATATTTTAAGTAAACTTTAGTTAAATGTGGTGGACATTGTAAATATTTGGATATAAATATCTCAGCTATGACGTAGTTTACTACCCTTATACTTTAAATTGTCTGTTTTATTAAAATAAAACGTATTGAATCAATAAAATTAACTAATCTTACAATATTGTTTCTTATATTCTCGAATTATTATTATTATTTAATTTGTTACTTCATCGAATTCTCGATAAAAATTGTATTCTTTGTAGGTGCCAACGTATTCACATTAGTCGTAAAATTGATTTAAACCGTTGTCATCGAGATATCTATTTAAAAACGGACATTACACAAAATGGCAAATTCTTGTGCTTTTTAATATCATCAAAGAAGACGATTTTGTTTTATAGATCGACAAACTTATATTTTGTTTAAAAAAAAGTTACTGGTTACATAATAATATTTCACAGAAGAACGCAAAGTTCACGAATGTCTTTCTAGTATAGACACCTACCTACCCTTGACATTTTCATTATGTTTTTGTGAAATCCTAAAATGTGAAGGCAGATGGAAATACTTACGGAATAAATGAGGCACGAAGAATCTGCAAATTATACTACTTATCAAGATAATTCAATTTTTAAAATTACTTAAAATGCGGTGTCCGATGCGCGTCTGTCTTATGTCATGCCAACTAGAATTATTAAAAGCTGTCGATTTTGGGATTTCTATTGTATGTCTTATGTATTATATCGATGACGTTTTGGCAGAACATCTTAAGCGCCAGTTTTTTCGAAAAATTGATATGTATTTCCGTAGGAGCTATTTGCTTATGGTTACGCTACAACACAAAACTGTGCGCTCCTGTAAAATTAGCTTTTTGTCGCTTAAGATGTTTTGCCAAAACGCCGTCGATATAATATCGACGCTCAAGCCTTACCATTTATGTTATTCGGTACATACATAACTACTCACTTATTAAAACTTCATATGATCACTTACTGTGTTCATTGTTTTATAGGAATTGGATTATTGGTGAAAATATTAGGGCTTTAATTTTGTTAGTACACCAAACCTCTCCGTATATCTTCACTCCCAAGCAATTTTTCGGTTCCTTTTAATTTAGGTTAATGTTTTCTCATTGTTCGAACTAGCGGGAAAGCCCATTCTCTACAGAGACCAACGAGGTTAGATCGAAAAGCCCATTTGTTATTATATAGATAAGGTGAGATTGCCTTTTTGACTGAAACAGCCCGTCAGATTTGTTTTTACATCAATCAATTAAGGTTTATCTTGTATAAATTGAATTTTAAGAAAGCTTCCACCCTATTCCTTAATTATTTTTTCAATCGATTATTAAAAAAGGATCTACCTATGTATTCATTTAAATCAAATTTTGGAATTTTTTATACAGAATACGCAAAAATAATGGTGTTCAATTCGAAATTACGTTAATTTATAGGATTACGAGAAAACTCCAATCTGATTTCGGTAAAATTCGGATATAGCCTGACTTCCTTCAAACATAATAAGATTGTCGAAAGTATTAGGAAGCTTTCTCTTAAAGCGGTTGCTATTTTAAGAAATATCGCGCTTTTCATGTTCTAACAAAATTATTACCTAATCGCATATACGAACTTCGCATGTATTAATACTTATATAGGTAGATATAATTATTCCATTTAGTTTTAAAATTGTGAAGTCAACATTTTAATTTTTTTATTTAAAAACAAGTAGTAATGTTTGTATTATCTATTTATAAGTATTTAAATAACAACTCCTATATTACATCTATTACAGCAGTATGTGACCATTATTCTCTATCTATTTTTATCATGTAGGTATCTCACATTATTCCTTATATACTAATACTTACGTCACTACCATTATCACTACTATATTACCACTACAGGGGCACTTCGGGAAGACAATTACGTAGTCAGCGTGTTTGTCAGACAAAAGAAGTGTGCGAATGTAAAATTCAAAATTAAAATCAAATCGATATTCCTATAAGACAGGGCATTTTTTCAAAAAAAAAGGAATTAAAAAAAATCAAAGAAAAATTAAAATCCTGAAATAAATATATATTTTTTTAATACTTATGTATAATGCAGACTAACATTACTGCCGTTGCGGGAAATTTCTCTTTCTATTTTTCTACCTTTTTCTCGTCATCGTTTTCCTTCTATTGCCAATTTCCAGCGTAGATTCTTCCATTGACTGTGAACTTGCATTATTACGCATTCATATCTACACTTGATATTTCACCGTATTTCATCAACCACTGTGATCGCGAAAATGGGTGTAAGATAAAATTTCGTTCGCAAAATTGGATCGAGGGTTCGAATGTTCGAGGGGAGCCCTAACCAAGACCCTAACCGAGTCCCAATCCAAGAACCTAACCAAGCTCGATTTTCAAAGAATTTGTGTTAGAGCTTAAAGGCCCATGTATTTACACTTTATAAATACATAGTCGACAAAAAAAGTCATATCTTAGTCGTATTAGTCCTTTTAGAGAACACAACACTCGCGCACTCACACGTAAAAAGGCCTTATAAACCGAACGAACACTCCTCGCACACGCGAATAATACGACACGCCGTAATTTAAAATTCGAACTACTGAAACAAGCAATGTACCGCTCTGCACCACTATCGCGAATGATCTAAAACGGTTTTGTCGGAATTCTACATATAAATGCATTCGAGTTTATACGTGGATACTAGGAAATCCCGCTTTTATTTAAAAAACCTTCAGTTCTTTGTTTGCATTCCGATAAGATATGCAAGTAGGTGGAGCCAATATTGTATGAGTTGCTTTGTATTTTGTCGGTCGTATAAAAATGCGATTAAACTTTTATTTGGTTTATGGTTTGTAATAGGGACATTTTCAATGTTGAGGGGCACATGAATAATTTTTAAATTAAAAATAGAGTAAATTTATAATTTTGTGGTTTAAAGGTAGTACATACTGATTATTCAAATAATTTTAAGCTGGTGTTTGGTTTTTTGTATTCTTTATTTGGATGTCGAAATTTTTATGAAGATGGTGGTATAAATTTTTTTTTTGATATTCTTTGGGTGGTACACGTAACTCACAAGATTGAGAAACAACTGCAATAGATTCTGATATTTAGTTAGGTACTCAATAGATATGTAGGTATGTACAATGACGTTATTTTTACAAAAATGAAACGAATATAATTTCTTTAAAAATCAATATCAAATCTTCAATAGGTATGTACCTACTTATTATCTATTCTTCAATTAATACGTAATTCAACGTGGATAGTTAATTGAGAAACAATGATCGGAATTTAAAAACTGTTAACACTATCATTATATAAAGATTTGTCATAATTTCAAATGACATCCTTTTTTGTATTGCTTACTATTTGAAATTTGCTAGGCACCGTTAGTCTCCACTTTGTGGTTCAAGTTGGACAAACGAAAATAGACTGCTCGCATGTGAACCTAGTAAATAAAATTGTCGCGTTCGAGCCTTTTGGAAACATTAATTTAACACCTCAAAACATGGAAATTGAACAATTAAGTCAACTTGAGTGGTTCGTATGTAAGTTCGGCGCCCGGACGACTCGGCAAAATTAGTTAAGCTTATGCGAAAGTTCGAAAAAATGCCCTGTCCTATAGTGCCGATTTGATTTTGGTTTTGAATTTTACATCGTACACTTCCATTGTGAGTTAAAATGCTTTCTACGAGGAATTAGTCGAAGAATTTTGCAGTTTTTACACGTTACGGTAGAAAACCGATGGAATCTTTCTCTAGAGCTCACGTGCTACTCAATTTGCGTAAGCGAATTCTTAGTCTTACGAACTGTCTTCCGCGAGTGCCTCTAGAAAGCCTAGACTATAGTTGGCGATATCTTTTACAAAAAATAATCGTGCCCTATCAGTTTTATTGTGCTATTTAGGTGCTTTCTTAAATCTATTTTTATTTCGCATGTCAACATATTATAACGATACTTGTCAGTTTTTTTTCTCGTTAACTCGTAACATTCTGCGTTTTGTATCGATCTCCGAATCGCCAATACCCATGAGAGACCGCCTGCATCGTGAAAAAAGCTACGCAACTTACAATTATTATTTCATTTATAGTTAAGTCATTAATTACCGCGGTGTTCTGTTCAAACATCACTTTGTTGTATAGAACAGCAATATTTAGAAAATTGGCATTTGTTTAGCCGAACCTATACATTATTCACGATTGGTTCCAATACACGTCACGCATAAAAAGTTATTAAATTATATATTTGTAATATTCAGTTTAAATTCTCAACATGGCATAATATTGCTTCCGATGCGACGATTTACCTGCACACGTATGACATGGAAAAGAAAGACTATAATCTATTAGTACTGTAAAAATACAATTGATGACGTGTTGGAACCTATCGTGAATAACGTATAGGTACTATAATGTTAATTAATCGTCTCATTATAGGCAAGTATTTAGTATTTAATAATAGTAATTTCTATAATTATAATATAATATGATATATATAATTTAGTAATATCTATATTTAAAATACATTAAAACCTCGATTATTCGAATTTCATTTTTTGTTGATTTTTAAATACCTACATGTGATAGTACTACATAATACGCAATTGTACGTAATTTATTAAAAAATAAAACTCAATTATAAAAAGCAGTTTGAAAGTGAAAAATATGGGATAATTCATATTAAATCATCATAATTATAATGATAAATAACCCGTCGAATATTTATTTGTTATAGATATGCTATATTTCATAAATTCGAATTATTTGAATTTTTATTTTACTGTTTTATTGTACTTTAATAAAATGCTCGAATTATAAATTATACGTGATTAACTTCATTTAAAGGAAATAAATTGAAATAGGTAGCGTATTAAAGATTTAATGAAGTAGTCAGTACTACTTCACTAAATTAAAAATTTGTTTGTTTCGTTTGTATCTTACATATTAGTTACTAAACAACCAAAAACCACCTATTAGGCATATATACACACTCATTCAAATTGGTCTAGTAATAAACTTAAAAAAAAATTTACAAGAAACTAAACAAAACGTAAGGTAAAGGAAGGTATAGCTTATCCAAACCTATATGATGTTCACGTCATCAAAACAAAAGTTACTAGATTGTTTATTTGTAATTCGGTTTAAAGTTTGGAAAGTGACATATTCTATAGATAATTTATTTGCGCACATATTAGATGACATAAAAAATAGACTACAATTTATTAGAACTGTCAAAATACGAGGTACGAGGTGACGAGGCACTGTGTGAAACGTCATCATCTAGTAACCTTGTATTGATGACGTGAACATCATATAGGTTTGGATAAGGTATACTTGGCATCTATACTAAAATATCACGAGCAGATTATCAAGTTTCATTATATAACAATTGGTTTTCTATTTGCGTGACTAACCTTAGATTTCTGTAACGTGGATACGACAACTCATTTCGTATTTATTTTCTCCGAGTGGATCGAAAGAAACAATTTTCTAGAAGTATCAAGCAACGCAATCAATTGGGTTTTCTATGTGAAATCGATACACCTACTATTCAATCGGAATCGAAAACCAGATAGTTTATTCCGTTTTGTGGTAACTTCACAAATTGCCATAAATTTTAATAAATTAAGATTCTTTTATTTTTACAACTCATCCACTACTAACTGTTTTAGTTTAACGACAAAGAATTTGTATGTGATTTATTTACTTATTTGGTGGAAGTTCTTTTCGCGGATGTAATTTTGCCGCTGACGCGTGGTCGTAAGTATTTGTCGGAAATTACCAACTGTTAGATACACAACTGAAGTAACGTTAAACGTCGTTATCGGCTTGTTTATTGAAATATTAATTAACTGACGCCATGTTTTGAAAACAGTTATCTTTTCCTAAAGTCGAATGCCCTGGAAATTTCAAAATCGAACTCCTCTAATCAGATGTTTCGAAATTGGACCGCCATTTTTTACGTATTAATGCAATTTGTGAGGCACTCGCTGGTCTTCAGGCTGTCACGGAAAATTGTGGGTGAAATGTTTGCAATGTACAGTGTTATCAGTAAATACTGTCACGCGTAAAAACACTTATAATTTTGCACAGAATTAACAAAACAACCCGTTTTATATACCGTTTTATATATTCGAAAAAGCAGGAAATTCTGTACAAGATACAATTAAGAACACTCAAAATGACTTGCTTCGGCGGCGATACAGGCGTCCAATCGCTTCCGGAAATTCTTCAAAATTGCCGCGATCATTTCTGGCGTTATTTCATCCCAGGCCTTCTTCAGCGCGCGCTTCAGGGATTCGATGGACTTGTGCTTGTTGCGCAGGCCTTCTCCACCATGATGCCCCAAATTGCGAAATCGAGCGGGTTCAAATCCGGCGAATTTGACGGCCAAACGTTCTTCGTCCAGAATCCCGGGAGACTGGCTTCGCACCACTCCATGGTCTTCTCCGCACCGTGAGCCGGGGCCCAGTCCTGCTGGAACCTCCAATCGATGTTTTCCGCGTTCTCTTCGGCCCAGGGGAGAACGGCTGCTTCCAGAATCAGCTCCCGATACGCTTCCGCGTTGATCTTGACGCCTTTTGGGACAAAAACAAGCTTCGTTTTCCCCAATCCGGAAATGCCGCCCCACACAATGACGGACTTCGGGAAATGGGCGTTTTCGACCTTCACGACGCATGGAGAGCCTTGTGGAAGCAATTCGCGCTGGTTCTGGGAGTTTCGGTAGGGTTCCACCGTGAAAATCTTTTCGGCTTGTCCTTTGGCGAGCTTGTACGGTTTGAGTCCCAGATCGACCGTGACAAACGTGAGCATGGTCCCGTAGCTGATTTCGTGTTCCTTGGCGAGTTTTGAGATGCTTCTCTTGAGATTGCGCTGGATCTTCTTCTTCACCTTGTTTTTCAGCTCCAGGGTCCTTGCGCTTCGTGGTCTTCCGCTTCGCTGACGGTCCTTTATCCCTCCTGTCTCTTGGAAACGCTGGACGACGCGGTGGACCTGTTTCCGATGGAGTTTGAGCGTCTTTGAGATCTCCGAAATCGGCATTTCGCGCTTGTGCAGGGAGACGATGGCGGCACGGTCTTCTTCTGATACCATTTTTCCTGGAATATAGCAGAGAAATGGCAGAGAATACAGTGATTCTAGATCAAAATAACGCGCAGAACACCAATAAATTAATTACAAAAGGTGAAAAGTGCTGAGAACTGAGAAAATTCGTCCGTTCGGTCGCGTGACAGTATTTACTGATAATCCTGTAGTGGTTGGGCCCATGTCGACTGTGCGCGTATTACGTATGTTTGTAACTTTTGGCAATGATTCTTTTTTTTTAAATGTTTTTCTTTTCGTAAAAGTACCCTATATTGTTTCAAATAGGCACTTATATTAGGAGGACCGAATTTGGGTCATTTTTTGAAATCCATCATTTTTGCCAGTTGTTGCTAAATTTGACACTTATTTTATATTATCAACTTACGTATATTACAAAATTGTAGCTAACAAAAACGAATTGGGGATTCGTTTTTAACGTACTTCCTCTATTTAATATGTACCTATTAGTAGACAATTCCTACTTCCATATACTTTTATCTTGTAACTTATTTAGTTAGAAACATTCGCAGCTATCTTTAAATAATTAATGATTTTTATATATAGGCATACCTCCTTCTTTCATTATAATCATTCACTTCAAAACTAATAAAATTTATAGACAGGTAGGTGCTTAAATAAACATTTTTTAAATTTGTTATAGAAAATAAGAATATACGTACGTGAAATATCTAATCTGTAAGCGCACTTTGTACTAAAATTTAGAAAATTTCACTTTAAATTGGGTTTCTCTTTTTTTAAATTCTCTTGATATGATTAATATGAATCGAAAACCGAAAAAAATATGTATTAAACACTAATCTGTTGCAAATTACTCACATCAGTTATTGTACCTATGAGCGGTCAGTAAAAAGATCAACGTCGATTAGTTCGTAAACTTTGATACCGCAGAACATAATTATTATTACTCTTGTAATATTTGCGCCAATAAATGTTTTTTCTGTTTATCGTCTCACAATAGAAAGCTATCTAAAGCTTTCAAAGGGTGCAGAACTTGTCAAAAACAAAGGTAAAAATTCTCTACCCAAGGAATATTCATGAAACGATTGAAGCCTAAATATCGATTAGATAGGGTTACAGAACCGCCTCACCGCAATTATGCAAAAAGCAGCAGTTCTACTACAAACATGTTACCTAGACCGCAAGTTTTTGTCATTAATTTAAAGTTATCTGAACAGTTGAAGAAAGATAACGTTTCCCCAATTGAAATATACATAGATATATGTACCTAATATTAAAACGATTTACAAATAATAAACGTTTATCTAGAGACTCATTATAATTTGTGTGTGTTATTTAAATTTAGTAGATTTATTATCATGTCGTGTATATCGCAATTTCGCAACTCCGACTGCTTTTGGCATTAGACAACTTTTACTTTCGTCCGCGCGCTCATCTTTACCATTACAGTGTAAAAACGATGGTCATTTTGAAATGGTTGTAAAAAAAATATTTTGGTTCATATTATATTAGGGGATTAAAATCGAAAACTTGAAAAAGTAATTTTCGAAACTAAATAGGCACTTCTATAAAATACTCGATTCTACATACATATGTAGGTACATATTTAATAATAAATCTATGGTATCTACTTTAATATACAGAACAGTTGGTTTTTTAAGGGGACGTTGCGTTAAAAACATCGTAAAAGTTGACTCGAAAAAATATTTAAAAATATAAATATCGTTTTCACGTAAAAATATCGAATTTTGACATGTCATTTTTCAAAATTAAATAATTTCGTAGTTTTTGTTCATGTTCATTTTCAACATCATTTTATTTTGTTAAGTTTATAATACACCATTCGACGCGGCATACATTCTAAAATATTTACATAAAATTTTAAATCTGCACATGCACAAATGTTTTAGAAACACGGTTACCTGTAATAGACTGCCGCTGTCAATTTTTTTTTACAAAATATGAAATAATTCCGAAAGAGCTAATTTTTGAGGCAATGTTTATTGGAACAAAAAGTCGTATAATTGTCACGGAAATTCAAAACAATAATAACAATTAGGGAGTTGCGTTTGAAATAAGGAAGTGGGTATCCATTTCCGATGTAACCGGAAGAAGCGAAAATTTGAAATTATTTTAAATCGAAAGGCGTAACCAGTTATCGTTGCTTCAAAAATTTCAAATTTCCTACATCCTATTTTTCTTTCATGACAATTAGGCATTTATTTATAGATTGTTAAAAATTTATTGCCTATACTAACGAAAACGAAAACATTAAATACTTATATATTTTTTAATAACGAATTAATTGTTGTTATTTTTTATTTTTATTGTTAGTTATACCAGCTTACATAATTACTTACTTACTTAATCCCGCCTTTTTCATACAAATATTAGATTATAATAACTACTTGTAATAATTTAAGTTTTATAAAGAACTCTTCTAAAGTTAAATAAATATAATAACCTATACAAAACCGAATTCGCGCATATTAAAACAACTCGTAACTCACTCAGTTTTTATAATCTTAGAAATTTGACGTTTGTATGTTTACAGATATTAACGTTAAAGTCCTTTCATGCTGTAGTTATAGATATTCCACAACCGTATTTTTCGATAAAGTCCAAACGAGATCATTTTATGGTTTATTTGCTGCTTTTAAAAGTAGATGGATTTTCTTTCATGTGTTGACTTTATTTGGAGAGAAATACGAATAGAAATAGAAACGATCTACATTTGCAACTATACTGTTTCGAAACATTTGGAAATATAACCGTGTTTATGCCGTGGAGCATATTTGGACATTACACGAACTTGGGCTTTGTCCATTTTCAACCAAAATGTTTTGACCTTTTCTTAGCGTCAAGTATCAACGAAGTGTAAAATAAAATATGAATGAGTCTCGGTGGATATTTGATATATATTTTTTATCCATTTGAAAATCAATATAAAGTATCTTCGCGTTTATTGCAGCCTCCTTTTATAGCCACTACAGAAACTAAAGAAATAAAATTGGGCCCGCCACCTATTGTTTCCATTATCCCACAAACTATCAGTAAGTTAATCCAAAAATAAATATTTTTAGAACTTAAGAGGTTAAAGGAAATCTACTAAATAAATTTTTAAATAGTTCAAATAATTATACAATGTAGGTAAAGATTTATCTACGCTAATTTATACTGCGAATAAAGGAGGTCAATAATCCCGGGTTTAGCGGAATTTCAATTAATTAAATTTCAGTTTAAAGTTAGTACAAAGTATTTAAAAAATATATTAGGTATCTAAGTATGTTTTAGTGAATTTTTATAGAAAATATAGCTATTTTGGGTCGGTCAGATATATATATATATATATATATATATATATATATACAGGATGTGTCGAAAAGGTGAAGTCAATCCGGGGACACTGTGTATATATAAATATAATCAAATCGTGTAGACACGATTCCGGTCGCAATTTTGATCGTAATAGGCTGAAATTTGGACAGTGTATTGTCTTCACGAAAACAAAGGACTAGCTCGTTAACCAGCGAAATCGACCGACCCGTTTCAAAATGGCGGCCGATCAAAGATTTTAAACTGATTGTCAGTTATCTCCGTTATTGATTATCGGATCGGTAATGCGAAATATGTTATAACATTCTCTACCGACTATGTCTCTTTCGAGAAAAATTTAAAAAAAGTAGTTTTGTAATATATTACGTGGAAATACGATACCGAGGCTTGCGCGCGATCGAATCTTGTTTAGGTATTATTTTTACGAATCTCTTTACTTTTGAAATAAATATGAAATTATGAAATATCCTTTAATTGTTTTGAGCAGTGCTTATACTTATATACAAATCTGTCAAAATAATTGACTTTATATTTAACGACGGAGGCCACCATTTGATGCAACTTTTTTTCAATTGGCCGTAATTAAATTTTAAATTTACAGTTAGAATTATTTATAGAAAAACTAATTATTGTTTCGAATTATTATGAATTATTATGCCGGATATAATAATTTCGTCATTAATTTTTATTGAAAATCAATCGAAGTTATAAGATTTCTTTTTAATTTTGTATTAGAAATTACGACGACATTAATTGTTAATACTTTTACAGATTGCGAAAGTGTGGGAGGTTTAATCTATCGCCACTCTATTCGCATGAAACGTGGTTTCATCGCTAAGAACGATTCCGGCAAATAGGCAAGTTCTTTTTCTCTAATCATTTTTATCCAAGGTTTTCGATGTTAATTTTCGAAAGCAAATTTTACTGTCGCATCTTATCTAGCGCGATCGACCAATTTATTTAATTTGACCGTTATTAAGTACGTATTATGCATTCGCTTTAAGTATTTACTAATTGTAAGTGAGTAGACAATTAAGTAATTTTTTAAACTACTTAGTAATTTATAAATATAGATATGGCCTATCCAAACCTATATGCAATTTACGTCATCAACAAAAAGTTACTAGATTGTTTATTTGTAATTCGGCTTAAAGTTTGGAAAGTGACATATTCTGTAGATGATTTATTTGCGCACATATTAGATGGCATAAAGAAAGACTACAATTTATTAGAACTGTAAAAATACGAGGTACGAGGTGAGACAGCACTGTGTGAAACGTCATCATCTAGTAACCTTGTATTGATGACGTGGATTGCATATAGGTTTGGACGAAGTGTACATACCTACATAATACCATAATAATGAAAGGGTCGAGTTTTGTTATATTTTATTTTTATCCTAGATAAAGGTGTTGACACTTAAAAATTTATGGTTTTTAACAATTATAGCCTCCTACATTTTTTTTGTTAGTAAATACCTCTATAAATGCAGATGTCTTATTAAGATTGAAGCTATAATACATTCTTCTCCACATTTCAATTCCGATGCCTTCTAATTCATCACGTTTACTAAATATTCTTCTCTCGTTTAGTTTTAAACTATATCTTTTCCAAGCGGCCTGGGAATCCCCGCGTCATCAATAAAAAGTTACCAAATTGCATATTTGTAATTCAGTTTAAAATTTGGAAATTGACATATTGAATAGATGATTTACCTATCTGCGCGCATATTAGAAGGTATAAATAAAGATTACAATTTATTAAAACTTTGGAAAGTCATGATCTAGTATCTTTTTACTGATGACGTGAATTTCCAGGCCGTTTGGATAGACCGTATGTACAGACTTCAAACGCGGACATATAGTGGCGGACATATAAATAGCCGCACCTCATAGACACAGTTTCTATTGCCGATTTGCCCTGGGTTTTCAAACTTGGGCCAAAACTACGACAACTACCAAATGTAGAATTTATCGGGGAACAAGATGATAATGTTCACTTTCCATCCAGGACCCATAGTGCCGACTACAACAAATGTAATACGTTCGGCCGACTCGGATTCGGCGCGGACATATAAATAGCCGCACCCGGAACTTTCCTGTTTTCTGCGCGATGTTGACTGAATTGTTTGCGTGATACCGTGTTATTTTGTATGTTCTGGTAGTTCTGTTATTAATCTGGTATTCAATTCATCTAGAACATGGGAAGAGGTAAGCATATCACGCCGCAACTGCGTGCTCGTATCGACGCCCTGAATAATGAAGGTATTTCCATGAGAAAAATTGGAAATAAACTGGGAATTTCTGAAAAGGCCGTGCGAAACGCTGTGAAAACGTTGCAGCAGAATGGCGGAAATCCGATCGATCCAGTGCGGAAGCCCAGGCCATGTAAAATCACCGTCCGCGTCGACAGGAAGATCGTTAGGATCTCTGAAGCCGACAGAAAGAAGACCACTGTGGACATCCACAAGGAGTTAAGCGGTTCTCCTGGCTTCTACGTCACCGTGCGGACTGTTAGGCGACGTCTAAACCAAGCTGGACTGATGGGACGCATTGCCCGCAAGAAGCCACTTGTGTCCAAGAAAAACCGAGAAGCCCGCATGGCTTTCGCCAAGAAGCACGTCGACTGGCGAGCCGAAGACTGGGCCAAAGTGCTGTTTACGGATGAATCCAAGTTCAACCTACTAGGATCAGACGAAGAAACGTATGTACGGCGCCGCGTGGGTGAAGAATTCGATCCACGCTGCACCAAAGTCACAGTGAAGCATGGCGGCGGCTCTGTTATGGTATGGTGTGGCTTTCGGAGGTCCGGAGTCGGTCCGATTCATCGAATTGAAGGCATCCTCGACGGTCACAAGTTTGTGGGCGTCATGGAGAATGTGCTGAAACCGTATGCGCGTCAAAATCTTAATCCTTCAACAGGATAATGACCCGAAGCACACTTGCAAATCGCGAAGACCTTGTTCCAGAAGAACAAGTGGCGCCTTCTGAAGTGGCCAGCGCAGAGCCCGGATGTAAACCCGATTGAGAACCTGTGGAATGATGTAGAAAAAGTGGTGCAGGCCAAGAAACCGAAGAACCTGAACGAACTAGCGGCCGCGATCGAGGCAGCCTGGCGCAACATCCCCGTTGCCCGCTGCATGAAGCTGGTCGACTCCATGCAACGTCGTTGTCAATCTGTCATTGCCAGCAAAGGGTTTCCTACTAAGTATTAGGTTATTGCTGCATGTAAACTGTTGTTTTCCGTTCATCGAGTAAAAATTTTCGTTCATAAAACAGAAGAGTTCCGGGTGCGGCTATTTATATGTCAGCGCCGAATCCGAGTCGGCCGAACGTATTACATTTGTTTTAGTCGGCACTATGGGTCCTGGATGGAAAGTGAACATTATCATCTTGTTCCCCGATAAATTCTACATTTGCTAGTTGTCGTAGTTTTTGCCCAAGTTTGAAAACCCAGGGCAAATCGGCAATGGAAACTTTATCTATGGGGTGCGGCTATTTATATGTCCACCACTGTATGTTATTGTTTATTGCTAATATAGTTTGCTGTAAAAGCAAATCAAAAGTTAATCAAAGTTTATTCATGTCTGCGAGGACTTTTTGTCGAAATTTATTGAAATTATATCAGACACAACAACTGACGTCCTTTTTATTCTTTCGTTCTTTAGGATAACATAGTACGTTTCAAATATTTGAATGTCGCGAACGTAGTAGGGCACGACATTTTTAGACTGATTTATTTCAATAAAAAAGCAATAATAAAGCCAAAAGCCAAGGGAATTTCTAGTAGAGTTAAGTATATGCGCGATGAATCACGTACCTAATCGAATGTTCGGGAACATTCCAGCATTATAACATTATCAGTGTCGAGAACGTTTACGTATCTATTATCTATCGCATGTCGGTCGTGTTGACTTTCGAGAATATTTTAAGGTTTATTAGGAAATATAAATAAATCTCGACGGGATTGTTAAATTTTAATTGTTATCGAGTATTGGGTACGAATTAAATAACGTGCAGCGCGTTCGGTGGTGAAATAAATAGTGTAAATAAACCGATACGAACCTAACTTGTAAATATATTTAATAATTCGTTGGAACATTATTGTTCTTACATTTCCACTTAGCAATCAGTTTTGTTTGCATTTTCTGCTAGATTTTCTAAAGGCTCATATCTATTTTATTTAATGTAGGTAGGTATAATTATTAGAAAAATCGTATTTTTCTCGTAGAAACTTAGTATCCACTAGATAAATAGGTAATATCAGGAAATACAATCAGAGTTAATTTTTTTTACATTCACCAAGTCGTAGCAGGTCCTGCAAATACGTTGTATTTAATGTAGAACACTCTACTAACAACAATTGGTTTCCGTTTACTGAAATTTTATGCTTTTCGAGAAAGTGGAACTAACAATGAGTGTAAATTGATGTAGTACGTTAAGACAAAGTACGACAGCTTTCAAAGCTAAAGGCTGCGGCTTCGGGTTTTATATTACGGACGAGTTCTTTTATGACGATTGTAATATGTCGCAAATGTTTGAAGCAGTTTTACAGCGACACTTTCGAAGTCACCATTTTGATTTGAGTACATTTTTATTGCACTGTACGGTTAAAATGTCTAATTAAATATTTACTCGAATTTATGTTCATAAAGAGTATTACGAAATTAGTAAATATAAGCAATTAAAAATGTAAAATATGGTGAATGCCCTTAAGCTCGTATTCGTACAAATAGCTTTGCGTGTTACGCAATGTTAAACAGTGTTATTGCGTTATTATGCACGAGAAACCGTTCCAAGCAAGTAACATTTTGAAATCCCCGAATTCAATGAATTTATATAAGTAACCATTGATTTCTTTTTACACACCTACGTATTTATTTTATTAAAATTAGTTTGGACATTAAAGCATTTTTTATTTGTATCTACTGTGGATTTTGCAACAAATTGGTATTTTACATGTTTTTTTGTTATATTAGGTGTACAACTTTGCTTCCGCCGTTTTTTTCCGAAATTCGAGGCTTTATTGTAATAAACTGGTTATACATTTATGATTCAAAGTATTGTCTATCGCTGGCCACTACTTTCTCCCATCTTTCGGGCAGCGTACGAATCCCGCGTTGAAAAAACTGGTCATCTTTTGAAGCGATCCACGAATCGATCTAATTTTTTACTTCTTCATAAGACCGGAAGTGCTGGTCATCCAGGCCGTGTGCCATTGATCGAAACAAGTGATAGTCCGAGGGAGCAACGTCTGGAGAATACGGCGGGTGGGGTAGGACTTCCCATTTCAACGTTTCCAAGTATGTCTTGACCACTTTCGCAACATGGGGTCGAGCATTGTCATGCTGTAAGATTACTTTATCATGTCTCTCGTTGTATTGAGTCTTGCTCAAGTAATGCCTCCAATTCTGCATCTTCGAAAACCTTCTCTCTTCCACCGCCATGCCGGTCTTCGACGTCAAAATCACCGTTCTTGAAGCGTTGAAACCACTCTCGGCATGTTCTTTCGCTAATAGCGGCCTCACCGTAGGTATTTGAGAGCATTCGATGAGCCTCAGCCGCAGATTTCTTCATATTAAAACAGAAAATTAAAACCTCCCGCAAATGACGAGAATTTGGCTCGTAAGCTGACATGTTTAATCGAGAATAACTTTATGATGCAGACACAAATCGACTAATATTTCGATGGCGTTATATTTACAAATACCTAATCTTATTGTATGACAGCTACGATCTATTTATTTCGACTACCACTTACCGCTACAGCCATTTATTGCAAAACGGCGGAAGCAAAGTTGTACACCTAATATATAATAATGTAATAATAATAATATAATGTCGTAGTTTCAATAATTACCTACTTATAAAATACGAATCAAAAGTAGCTACCGTTTTATTTTATAACTTATTTTTTGAATAATTATCTTTAGAACAAGTTTTTGTTGTGGGCATTCAATTTTTTTATTAACTAAGAATTGTTCTGCAATTTTTTATTTATTGTTTGTGTATTACTAGTTCTTTTTGAAGATAAATAAAAAACGTGTAGATCAAAAATACGCATTTTTCACTAAAAAGTTCCCAAGTCAAAAATTATAATTAATGATATTTAAGCGTACACTGTTTTTTTTGCATTATAAAATTAATGTCTCTATCTAAAGAAGTTTGTTCAAAAACTTCAACGGCTTTTTTTAAGTTAAAATGCTAATTATCTCGAAGAGAACGATGAACAAAAAAATGTTATTTAAAAAAAATACTAACTGGATTTCCTCATTTGCACCACTTCCTCTAATAGATTACGATTAAATAACAGTATAAAACAATTTTTGTTTTCGAAACACCGATTGCATCTTAAAATTTAAATCTAATTTAAAATATCAATTGTCAATGGAAACACAACAAAAATTTAGTGGTTAAGTCGCGCTTAAATTTTAAGATAGTTTAGTGTAATCGGCCCTTAACCTTTCTAATTTAAATAATGTAATATTTCTATTATTCCATTGCGAAATTTCGATTAATTTTAGGAGTTTACTAACTTTAGAAAATTTATTATCAAAATATTCGTATACATGATCGATCTTGGTTTCTATTTTTTTGGTGTTATACCTGTGTTCAACAAATTTCCGCGACGTTCCTATTAGACAGGTTGATGTATTACTTTTTAGATATGCCTAAACGCGATAAAATATGTAAATTTTCCCGTATTATTTTAAAGTCGATATTCACATAACTATTTGCAATCATAGGTAATTATAAAGTTTTTAGTTTTGTGTTTTTTAATCAAATTATAATGTCCAGAGCTTTTTAAAGGAATATGTTCATTTAAGATAAAGTTTTTTTAAATTAAAGTAAATACATGTTAATAATCAAATGTAAAAAATTGAATATTCATTTTGTATAATCATGTTTCGTTGCAAAAAACGAGTTACATAAGTAGATACTTTTAGAGGATTTCGGCATTGTTTGCTAACTTTGCTCGATCCTTTGGTTCTTTTGTCATTGTATTATGTTTCGGTGGTATATACATACTTATTTCTCAGTTGCTTTTGTTTTGTTAGTGAAAATTTGCGTATAATTGTTGCGCCTGTTTTCTGTAATAAACCGTTTATTGTTGAATTTCCAGAAATGGTAAAATACTGTAAACGTCGAGATTGCGAATTTACTAATGAAATATCGCGTTATTAAAAAGTTTTCGTAGCGTGCGCTAAGCATTGCTTCTACGCAAGCAGATTAGTTATAATTAGTTAATATAGATTTATACAAATTGGATAGTGTTTGTTTGTCAATTTATCTTTCGTAAATTAAAATTAACTAAAAATATTGCCGTCATTAAAACTCATAAATTTATTCAAGTATAAAACAAACTATGGGCATTATTCGTGAAAAAATTCCTATATTTTTTTATATACACTCCTTAATACTTTCCTAAGGTCGATACTTACTACAAACACTTAGCTATGTGATTTTGAAATGTATAAACCTATAAAACAGTCGGTATAGCTGTTTCAACGAGATTTGAATTGATACTGAATATCTAACCTCGCATATGAGATCGTAAACAGGCACAGGTGCAAATATTTTTATAGTGTTACGACTGCAGTAGGTAAATGTATGTAGCTACGAATATCTAACTTTGTCATATCACATTTGGATAGCGTTTATCAAAAAGAAACCATGGAATTTTAACAAATTGCCAATCGAATGAGTAATGCCTAGTTTAGTAATATCATATTGTAAATTATTATTCTTTAGTTAAGTTTTTAGTCAATCATGAAATTAAAGATGTCCAAATTAGAAATACATAAAATCCCCGACATAATCGACTACTTGATGATTTTATGATTCGTTGACTAAAGCGCTAATTTAAACATGCAGCGGCCATATTTATGCTGCGATTTTAATATTAACCAGGCATTTGTCGTTTGGATTGATTTGTACAGTTCATTAAGATTTGGCACTTGGTTCCTTTTTGATAAACACTAAATCCATAATTATTCACAGAGACTCTTTTCTACTCTTTCTCTTCTTTTTTTTCATTAATGTTAAATTTTCTAATCTCGATTAATGATAGTTCAAAAATGATTTAAAACAATAAAAAACACACGTGACTACGCAATTTCTATATCACAATTACTGAACTATCGATATATTGCATTTAATTATACACTTACTTAAATTGTGTACTATACGTATAATTGTAAATACTTACTTGTAAATATTATAAGTTCACCGAAATTTTTTTATTTTTCTATTTATTGAATAAATATCATATCAACTTGCTCGTACCTATGGGTAATTATGTAAGTACATAGATACCTACTATCTACTCTTAATATTTTATTAATTTATCTTTTAAATTACTGAAATACCATTATTGTTTAACTTCCGTTGACAGTAGGTGCTTTTAAAAATCAAGTTAGCTTTTCAATCTATTTTTCTTCTTCCTTTATAATTCGATTGGTCGATAAGCGAAGTTCCACTAATTTGGTTTTTAAGTTTCCTGTTCTTGCCAATCGCGTAAACGTGTATTTTTCCTTCGAAGTAGGTAGACGTAAACGAATTTTGCGATTTGATTATATATAATGCAGTTAGCAAGGCGTGGGAGTTATCACGCGAGTCGTTTATGACGCAAAATAACTCCGACATTTTCTAAAACAAATTTTAACGGTTGTGTTTTTGTAATGTTTTTCTTTCCGTGTTATTTTAAGGAGGTCCGTACACAGTCGATTTTCTAAATTGAAATCAATTCAAATCGAAGAAGGAAGTTAGGTAGGTACTACATCGGCAACTCAAATTTAATATTTCAGAATTGGGATGCTGGAATAATATTTTGATTGGCATTAGGGGATATTTCTATAAAAAAAAATCCGAACAAGAATTATTTTAAGTAGAATGCCTTGAGCAAATCAACAAGGGCGTATTTTAAAATTTGCACGTAGGTATAGGTATAGATTTAACTCTCGGAAAACAGTTGGATATAAATATTATGATTTAATTAAATTTTTCGTTGTAGCTTAAATTGAAACAGTAACCAAAGGGGATAACTCAACATTTTCTTATTTAAATCTTCTTCTCTTAAATGTAAATGATTAAATTTAAGTTTCTACGGCATATCCAAGCGGCCTGGTGATTCACACGTCATCGATAAAAAGTTACTGGATGATGACGTTGCACATAGTGCTGTCACACAGTGCACACAGTACTAATATGTGTGCAGGTAAATCATCGATAGAATATGTCACTTTCCGAATAGTAGAGTGCTCAGCGCCCCGAAAAATGACTTTCCTGGGGAGGTCGGGGTTACAAGATGAAACCTCGACAGATTGAAAGAGCGTATTTTTTTATTTAAAAAGCCGAAAGCCGTCAAAAATCGTCCAGTGCAAAAGGGCGCTATCTTCACCGAAAGAGTTATTCAGCGTACGTATAGAAGGAAACGTAAACTTTCTTTTGCCGTAAAATTCGTAATTGGTTTTGTGGAATTAATCGTTTAAAAATTTTTGGAAAAACGCAAAATACACGGGCTCTTATGGAGAAAAATAACTTTCGGGGCCGATATCTCGGTTCGAACAGCTAAAAAGTTCACTTCAATTTCGCGTTTTTTACCGTTTATACTGTCATAACTACAAAACAGTGCGACGTATCGAAAATGTTATTCTTTAAAAAAGTTTGGTTCGTCCTTGTAGCATCCGACGGTATAAGAATTATATTTTTGTAGGGCTTTATCATTAAGATAAATAATTAAAAGTGAAAACATGCGAAAATTGCATTTTCGAGAGTCGCACTCTCAACTAGGTGCATTACATCTCCCATCTCACTTTTTCTCATAGCTCCCTCTCATTCTATACATAATTCTAAAACAAGTCAACATACTATTATTTTTATTATAAATACACCTTGTCCGTTATTTTGATAATTAAGTACACAATATAAGAAGCGTTTTGTATTAAATAAATTTACGAAAAGCTCCTATTTCATAATGAAACTACAGCGACTTTAAAATTTAATGACTGTTATTATTCTTCTTCTTTTTATAAAATTGTGGTAATAAGTCAATAACAATAATTAATTAACACCATATATTTCAACTCTGTTTAGAGTTATCTTCAAGTTATAATTTCCGCAGTAATAATCAAAAATTTGGAGCAAGAAGGAAACTCCTGGTAGGTATTAATTGTATCCTTATCATGTTATTATTATGGCAATTTATTAGGGCTATTGGCCCTAATTGTAAAAGTATTAAATAATCACAAGTTAATCACCATTTTTCTACTACAGTATGCCAAAAGTGCCTCACAGCCTTAAGTTTGTTAACAAAGTTGGTATTACTACGTTCAAAATGGTACTTTTCGCAGTTTAAATTAACAGCCTCGATATTACACACCCTTAATAATTTAACACTCACCTTATTCATCATATATTGACACATCTAGAATTGTTACTGCATTGGCACATTTTTGTCCCATAAATCTACAGAAACCAATACAACTCATTCGATTTTCCTGTATGTGCACACTTTGCTACTGCAGTCTAGAAAACATGATGAAACGAAATTCATGAATCAGGAAATAATGCATGTTAGAAGATACTAACACTCTTAGGTTATTTGGGAAGGATGGAAGAGTACTTAGTATAGGTACCAGATTTCCTTCCAAATCTATTTTCCACCCAGAATCGGTTACGCCGGGTAACTGTGGTTGTAGTTGAAATGAATTTAGCAAAACTTTAGTTTGATAATATGATCTTAAGGTGAGGGTACCACTATTTTTCGAATATTGTTAAAATTAATGTACAAAATAATGTAGTGGTTACTTAAATTTGATTTTTAACATAGGTAATTCCGAATTTGTTAAAGAACTTAATTTGTAAAGCACTTTTAGCATACTGTAGTAGAAAAATTGTGATTGACTTGTAGTTATTTAATACAATTACAGTGAGGGCCAATAGCTCTAATAAATTGCCATAATAAGGATACAATTAATACCTAACAGGAGTACCAGTCATTCTTGCACCAAATTTTTGATTATTACTGCGGAAATTATAAAATTTTACCACTTGAAGATAACTCTAAACAGAGGTGAAATATATGGTGTTAATTAATTGTTGTTATTGACTTATTACCACAATTTTAGAAAAAGAAGAATACGAAGGTAATTCTCGTTGGAAGTCTTGTGTACATAACACTGGAAGTCTTTGGAAGTCTTTAAAAGTCCCTGGAAATTCTTAAAAATCCATGGAAGTTTTTGGAAGTCCTTAGTCGTTGAAAGTCTTGTGTATATATTTTTATTGGAGATTTACGCCTCGGAAGAATAATAATAACAGACATTAAATTTTAAAGTCGTTATAGTTTTATTATGAAATAGGAGCTTTTCGTAAATTTGCTTAATACAAAACGCTTCTTATATTGTGTACTTAATTATTAAAATAACGGATAAGGTGCATTTATAATAAAAATAATAGTATGTTGGCTTGTTTTAGAATTACGTATAGAATGAGAGGGAGCTACGGGAAAAAGTGAGATAGGAGATGTAATGCACCTAGTTGAGAGTGCGACTCTCGAAAATGCAATTTTCGCATGTTTTCACTTTTAATTATTTATCTTAATTATAAAGCCCTACAAAAATATAATTATCATACCGTCGGATGCTACAAGGACGAATCAAACTTTTTTAAAGAATAACATTTTTCGATATGTCGCACTGTTTTGTAGTTATGACAGTATAAACGCTAAAAAACGCGAAATTGAAGTGAACTTTTTAGCCGTTCGAACCGAGATATCCATAAGAGCCCGTGTATTTTGCGTTTTTCCAAAATTTTTTAAACGATTAATTCCACAAAACCAATTACGAATTTTACGGCAAAAGAAAGTTCACGTTTCCTTCTATACGTACGCTGAATAACTCTTTCGGTGAAGATAGCGCCCTTTTGCACTGGATGATTTTTGACGACTCTTGGCTTTTTAAATAAAAAAATACGCTGTTGCGATCTGTTAAGGTTTCATCTTGTAAACCCGACCTCCCCACGAAAGTCATTTTTAAGCGGTTTTCGGGGCGCTGAGAATTCTACTAGAACTTTAACTTTTTGATGACGTGATCGCCAGGCCGATTGGATAAGATATACCTACTGATATTATTATACAGGGTGTCTTGAAAACGTCGAGCTGGCTATACGTAACCGTGTTCTTCTCATTAAATAAGGTATGGTGCTAAAGTGCGTAGCTACTAGTGCGTGCTACATAGTTATGTACAAGAATAAAATGCTAAGGTAACGTAACGAAGAAAAATGACCAGCACGTGATTCAATACATCCATCTATAACGAATAAGATCTTTTAAAGCTTTGATCACAAAAACGGTCGTGTTTAAAACTTTTTCATTTTTATAACTTCCAAATTCAGTTTTATAGGTACAAATTAATAAAATCAAAACCGTTAATTAAAAATTAATTAAATATCTCTCAACTGGGTCTTGATCATAAGACAATTTCAGAATTTAAACCGCCCTTTATTATTAAGTATCGCGTTCGGTCCTTTACGTTTCCAGCGACCTGAATGTTTGTGAAAATAAATGTGCTAGGATTAGTAATGAATTCTACAACAATATATAGATAAATTGGGTACATACTGCTGGTATTTAAACTATCATAGTATACATACCTAATTTTAAGTATCACGAGGGGGTAATCGGATGATTCAAATCTTTGTCTAACTCATTGCCAGTTATTGAATTAAAAAACCATAGCAAATAAGAACATTTATAGGTATTTACTTTTTGTTTAGGTTTAGCTTTAAATTTCACCTATTCATTATTTCTAACCCTAGTGGACGAGAGGCCGATTATAAAATGTTACGCTCGACTTTAAATCAAACTCATCAATTTTTAATTATTTCCGTTTCTTAGTTGTAGTTGCAACTACGTATTTGTCTAAATGAAGTAGTGCTGCTTTGATCTCCGAACCAAACAAATTACTTACTTTTTAAAATTACTTTAATTTCACTCTAGTTTTTATTCCTATAAATTCCTATCCAATAAAAATGGTGTACGCAGTCGAAAATACTTTATTTCTTTTAAGGTAAAGCACCCAATATGTACGTAGGTACTCGACATGTTAAGAAAAATTATTACCATAATCTAAAATTACCAATTAATGCTTTGAAATGTTACCGTTTAGGTAAAACTTTTTTAAAAATTAACCGAGTCTTCTCGCGGCAAGTTTATTAAAATTTTAACATTTTAGCGTAAATCCTTTTATAAACAGCTCGTTTTCAACGTTACTAATTTAAATATTATTCAAATAATTTATTAAAAATTCTTCTCGATTAATTTGTCGTCGCTACTGACTTAAGAAATGTTTTCAAGCGATTCCAACGGAAAACCGCCGCCGAACTTGAAATGCGCCATTTGGGGTTCGGTGCAAGTGTCGCACAAGAAACCGCGCGGGACGAAGTGTGGCGGTTCGAGCGGATTCTGGAACATTGCGATACGTTTGTCGGCTTAAAAAGTCCTTAACGAAAAGGGGCTGCAGTCCGGCGCATTGTCGCGAAATGAAATGTAATCATCCTATCGCAAATTTAGCTTCTGGTGTATTTTCTTAAATTAATTAGAACCCAGATAACGTCGCGCCTCCGATGTTAAAAAAAAACACTCGGTCCATTTTCTTTTCGCATTATTGGGATAATTATTATGAAATTGCGGAGAATTCCGAAAGGATACCCACCGAAAAAAACAACGTTTTGTCGTACGTAATAACATCTATTTTTAAAAAATTTCGTTTTGATTTAAGAATTTTGGGAACGAATTTGGTATCTTATTAGACTTTCTTTTTCATCACCGGTTTGACATTTACAATTGATTTTCTCAAAGTTCTTGTTGTTCGTTTTTAACAATTTCGTTAATGTTTTTAAATACTTTTTACTGCATTTCGCTGACTTTATATTTTCTGTAGTGTGTGTACCTATAAGCTTCTATTCACATCGAGAATTATTTAATTATTAAATTTACAAAAGGATCTCGTGTCTTTCACGACACGACTAAGTGAGTTTTAATGAATTAGGTGCCTTTTCTGTAGATTTGGCGTTTAACCGTTGCCATTTAAAATAAATCTGCATTGAAAATATTTAGGAAAATATGAAATTGAGTTTTTAAAGAAAAACAAGAAAATCTATAAAACGTTATAAGTTCTTTTTCCAATACTTAAACTTTTTGGGAGACGTTAAAGCTGACAGGGGACAGTTTCGTTCTCGTACGGTTGCTCGGCTCTTCTACTTTTATCTTGAAAAGTAGAATTGCTTTTAGAAGCACAATTTTGCAGAATTTGGAGTACCTACTTTAGAATTTGATTTCAATTCTTTTATGTTTACTTTAACACTTGTAAAACATTTCGAAAGAGGTAGGCGGACGAACGTTAATTTATCAACTTTGTGTATTCAGATTTTATATTCCTATATAATTATTTAGGTGCATACGTTATATAATAAAATTAGAGCGTAAATTTCACATTCGTAAGATTTTGGGGTGTTAAAGCGAACACTTCAGAATTACTGATCCTACCCAGTACTTTCTACACTTGTCAGCCATATAACTAAAGAGGATAGGTCCCAAAGAATTCAATATCGCGCATTGTAAATAAAATACTATCGTCAAGAGTAGAATATATTTCCTTCGGTAATCGCTTAAAATTTTTATTTTGTATCCTGTTATTCTTTATGTAGAGATACATATTAAATTTTAAAACACCGACTACTTGTGGAAACTACCTATTATATCTTAGAAATTCTATAATGTACACAAATTAGAACCGACAACGGAATTATTAAACATATTATTTTGAAAATATAATATATGTATAATATGTATAATATATGTTTCCTTATCAGGGAATTTAAATATAATCTAGAATATTGTCTCCAAATTCATTAGAAACATTGTAACCGAATAATTTAGGGAAATTACCGGGAACACTAAGAACTGATTACAAGGGACAAGTAATCTACTCTAAACTTCTCAGGATACTTATACATGTGATTGCGTAATTGGGTTTACTTACCCCTAATCCACCGTTTGGTAATATTAATTTGCATTTAGAGTATTTAGAAAATTGTTATTGTATTAATTTAAGTAGGTTTGTTACCCCCATTACTTTATATTAAAACGCGTTTGTTCCTCTAAATTGTCTTGTTTTCTGTAACATTACTTTTCCTTATTTTACATATTAAACTTTTTGTTTGAGTGTTGGCGGTGTGTTGATTTAACATTTATGTAGGTATGTATACGCTAACAACGTATTGTTACAAGTTCGATTTAAATATCTTTTGTTGTAATAATTTATTACCTGCAATTTTTATGAGCATATAATTTTTCGCTTAATATGGATCATCTGTTTTTTTTTTGTTTTTTACATACAACAAGATCGATTTAAAGCTTTTTGTAACTGATTGTGGGTTTTCAACCTTTACCCAAGACGAATTTGTAAATTACATAGGTAAGTACATAATATATAATATTATATGTACTTAAGTGTAATTTCATAAGAAACTACAATGTGTATTTATTATTATTAAGTATACGAATATTATTTATTAGGAGTACACTGGGAAAAAAGATGGCAGTTTGCGTTGCATTTTTAATTCCCAATAGGTATATGAACATTTTCATTTTTTAATCGAGATATAGGCTATATTCAACATAATTTTCTTTCTTGTACACAGTTATTTTATCATTAATTGTAAGTACATCCTATTCTCATATAATGTAAAGTCTAATTACATTACAGTTATACAATTTATTATATTCCCTTTATCTTCGCCCCTTAAGCCGCCAGAAAACCGAGTTACTTCGATTTTTCTTGAGGAAAAGCTCTTGGATTTTTCAAATCATATCTATATTAGAAGAATTTAAGGGACAGTGCGATTTTCTAGCTCAACCGAGTAGAAAACCTCTCGTAAAATATGGGCTACGTGGTTAGTATTTATAGGTTCGGGAGGATTTGCGACTAACTTATAGTAGAAAAACTTGATTTTTGACCTATCATTATCTACGTTAGAAATGTCTTATAGCGGTTCGGTGTTTTTATTTGATACTGCAGCAGGCACCTATAACAATCAATAATCGCAGCTAAATTACTCTATAAAATTCTATTTCTTATTTAATTTCAATTAGATTTACAACGAATTACAGTAACACCCCCGAGTTACGTAAGTAGTGCGTTCCGTAAACCTTTACCCAAGTCGAATTTGTAAATTACATAGGTAGGTACATAATATATAATATTATATGTACTTAAGTGTAATTTCATAAGAAACTACAATGTGTATTTATTATTATTAAGTATACGAATATAATTTATTAGTAGTACATTGGGAAAAAAGATGGCAGTTTGCGTTGCATTTTTAATTCCCAAAATATAATATTACCTTGCATTACCTATAATATTAATGCAAAATTACTTCTGTTGTGGAAATTTTAATACATGCACAGTAAATCTAATACGAATTGTGCGATTTTACACAGAACGATTAAAATTCCAATGAAAAATTACAACTAGCTATACAAATGTCTACTGTAGTTGAAATATTCAGCTCTAGGAACGCTACATTTTCATTTACCTATGTAAAATTCCATAGTTGGATGCAAAAATCGGTACTGTCCCTGTCGATTTATTCATTCTCGTTACCTATACGTTACCTAAGTTCGAGTTGGTTAGTGGATATTGGTTGTTAACGTAATATAAAATAAGCAAACAAAGTAAGTTAGTTATGCATGTAATACCTATCTTTCTTTCTGCTATTCTACTTTATTATAACCAGCTTACTAATAACAATTTCGATTGTAAATTAATCAAGCATAACCTATAATTAATACTTTAGATCGTAACCTATAACTTTTCACACGATGAATTTGCGTTGAAAATTAGAATTTGGCTTAATTTCACGAAATTCAAACTATTAATTTTAGTTTAGTGGTTTTAATCAGTATCTAATGAAAAAATTCCGATAGCATTTACTATATACATACATACATATTTTGTTTGACTTGACTTAAGTCAATTGGAAACTGCTATTAATCTGAAAATGGAACATACGTTCCAGTTTCTGATTTCTAAAAAAGTAATTAAGACCGTATCAAATAATAAAACCGAACAATATGTAGCATTACTTAAAGCTCTAACCGCACATTTTAAAGAGTCTTTTCAGTATATTGTAAAGGATATACCGGTAATGTAAACTTAAAATTTTATTTTCACATAATATTATATCATACTGTAAATATTTGTAGAATCTCGACAAGACGTGAACCGTAAACTCGGTAAGCCCGTGCATAGTACACGTTAAACGTATTTTTCATGAATTGTAGTACTCTTCATTTTGTATTTTATTAATTTTTTGTTTTTAGCTGACAATAAATACTACGTTGTCGTTGATAAAACTCCAATAAATGAGGGAAGCGTTTCGTTTATAGAAACGCTACAACACTTTTATTCCGCCTTTTTTATTTTCAATATGAAATATCCGGAAAAAGTCAACTCGACCTTGGAATTAATTCAAAGATATTTCATGAAAACCCATCCCAGCGCACAGTGGAGTATATGATATGAGAAGTTGGCCAAAAGTCGTATTTCTTAAATCAATTATATAATGTAGCTTAGAATCTCCCAGAATAAATAAGACTCTGGGCCGTCTATCTGCACCATTTTCTTGTCGTCAGTCCAACTATAGAAGGGTCTAGATCATTTGTAATTTGTCTGTAACTCCGGCTTACAGGTAACTTTGTCAAAGCTTTGCAAAACCGTTTGTATTATTTTCAAAATATTAGTGTATTAGAGAGTTTTTGTGAAATTTTCGAAGAAGGATTCTGATCTAGAAGGTATGTATATAATTTAGCAGAATATATGACATCTTATATCGAAAGATACGTATATATTTTTTGTTTTAAATTAAACATAAAAAATAATTTCTTTTTCGATTACTTTTAATAATCACCGGTCATTTAGTTATACTTCCAAGCGTTGCCAAGCAACAAAAGTTGTTTAATATGAAATGTCAATTATGTAGCTGTAATAATTAACTTTTTTTTTTATCAAAGTACACCCATTAAATTTTTATTATTTTTTTAAATAAGGTCTACGTGTTAATGTATGTATTTTTCAAATATTTGTATAGTCAATAAAATTACTGTTTTGTTCACAAAAACATTTACCAATATGAAAAGGAAGGCTTTGTTTGATATAATAAAGGAATCCGGTCGTACCAAGTTTCAAATTCCTAATTGTTTCAATTTATTTCATTAATTGTTTATAAGTTTATTGTAATGTAGCAACAAATTTGATTTCAAAAATTTTCGTTTTTTTTCAAATTTTATAAAATCTGAGTTAAAATAGCTTTAAATGATTACTTGGACATAGTAGAGACACAAAAACGCATAAAATAGTTTTGGCCAACTTTTTGTGTTAAATACCCCACTGTCCAGCGGTACCAAATCCAACAGTTGCGTAAAATCAAAAACATCCGTAATACGATTTTTGACATCCCTGTCACATTTTATAATGGTAAATGAGTTGTGTTACTGAACTTATAGTTAAAATGTTTGTTTTTAGGAAAAACAAAAGAAACAGTAATTTATGAATACTTATTAATATTAACAAGTGCTTTTTACTAGTTAAGGATGTTTCTTGATGATCGAGACGAAGTCGAGTAGGTTTTTATTTTTCTGTTTTGTACTTTTCTATGTACCTATATGGATTTATATTTTTTATATATTATATCAACCTGAGTTGTATACCTGTAAGTTTAAAATATACTTATTTTTTGCGGATGCACTCTTTTTCTTAACAACACTAAATATACAAACCCTATTAGACATGTAATCGCATGATAGCTAATAAGAAATTTTTTTAGCAATTTTAAAAACTACTCATAATATGCACTAGCGATTTTCGATTTGTGGAATGCAATTTTTTCAAATTGAATTACCATTTAAACTAAATTACCTACATACATTTTATTTAAACCAATCAAAATACAAATGATAGTTCGTAAACTGCAAATCGGTAGGTATAGTGCATGAACTTAGTTTAAGAGTAAACATTTAAAAAGATTAAGTTTGGCTTCTGATAATAATTCAGTATATTTTGTTTATAGCCAATATTAAACAATAACTCGGATAACTTCAAATAATAATATGTATACTTAGCATATATTTCAATTCCATTTGGAATTATCGGTAGTGGTACAAAAATATACCTACGTAAATTAAACAATTTAAAATTATTTACCAAGAAAATTGTCGAATAACTAAAAAATACACTTTAGAATTTGTTTTCAATATGCGAAATCTTTGACAATTTTCTTTGTAAATAATTTTAAATTCTTTAATTTACGTAGGTATATTTTTGTACCACTACCGATAATTCCAAATGGAATTGAAATATATGCTAAGTATACATATTATTATTTGAAGTTATCCGAGTTATTGGTTAATATTGGCTATAAACAAAATATACTAAATTATGAGTAAATATTACATTGTAAAATTGCAACTTAGAATTACACTTATATTGTGAAAAATTACAAAATATTAGCAAAATTTTACAGTGTAAATGTACACAATATGAAAGTAAATTTACACTGTAAAATTTCATTTGAGTAAATTCTCTGTATAATATTTCACAGTGGTAGTAAATTTAAGCCACCGATAGCTGTAATCAAATTGCCATCTATTAATAGCGGAAAAATTTTTCCCAGTGTACCTATTATTTTATGAAAGATGCATTATTTAGTACAATACTTAGTATTTAGTCCGACATAAACAATAAAAATATAAATAGGATATAAAAACAAACTAAAATATTCACTTGTGGAATGAAAAATATCTTGCGAGGGCCAAGTTGGTTCGTTACGTAACTGCGAATTTACGTAATTCGGAGTGTTACTGTATTGCATATTATAATATGTATTGTAATTATACTGTTAACCCACCTGCTGTAATTTTCCATAGAACGTATTGAGACTGTATCCGGATTATCGTCCATGCCTAAACTAAAATGCTGACAATTATTTATATTTTACGTACAACATAGATGTATTTAGGTATATATAGGTATACACTGTTATCTGCTTAACGTTTTTCTTATCCTTAATTTTAGATCACAATCAGTAAAATATTCGTAGCAAATGCCCGAATAGGACTTTTGAAATAATTCTTGTATTCACAAATGGGAAATAAGGGACAGTAATAACGAACACTAACGGTTTCACGAATACACCCCAAGGGTTCAAGTTGAAGCTGCAAAAGCCTTCAACAGCGAAACCAACATGAAAAATAGCGCGACGGTATTCCGCATTTAATTGAAATAAAATACTTAATTACTTTATTTTTCTTTTAAAATTTTGACTCTTATCCTTTAATTTTTAAACGAATTTCTAGCGCGTATAGGTACCTAATCAAAAATGTATACTTACCGATTAAAAAGTTTATACGAAAATATGCGTGGAATGTAATTAAAAATGACGCCGGGCATCTAAATCGTTATTAAAATTCTTCCACTTTAGTTTTAATTATTTTTCCATTAAAAAGTGGTATTGTTGCGCAAAATTCTAGTTAATTCAATTAACAACATTTAATTTAAAAAATGAACGAACCGGATGTTTTTGATTTATACACTCAAAAAAAATTCGATGTAACGCGTCCAATGTACGTACATTAGATAAAAGTACATTACAAACGTACATTAGATAACTCTTAAAAAGTAACGAAAAATTCGTTTTAATTGCATAATTAGGCACTTATTTCTTCAGTGTATTAGTAGTATTAATGAACTTTTCATTGTATCAATGATCAAAAAGTCAATAACTGGTGTGCATTAATATTATGTACAATATTTTTTTGAGTGTACGGTAAGTTTATTTGTTTCCATCCGAATAATTAAAATATTGAATATAAATCATAGGAACTTACCTATTTATTAGGTGCTGATATAAAATATACAAATTTAACTGCGGCGCAGCGGTAAGAACCCTTATTTCCTTATAAGAACTTTATTTAGTTTACGACCTACTGTAAAAAATGTTTTGTCGATGCGTAGGTACTTAATAATCGAAAACACTTACGTTTTTAATAAACTCATAGATTAATGGAAATAAAAGATTTTAACTGATGAATCGCCTGTTTTGTGTGTATATTATAATTAAAATTGTAATTTTAATTATATTTTGAAATTGTCTCGTCGACGAACCCGAGAATTCACTAAACATTCATATATTTACGCATAAATAAATATTGACTGGTTTTCATCGATAATTTTGCCATTCCATGTGAAATCAACCAGTAAAAACATAATTTTGGACCTTCATGTTTTGAAATGTTTGTGACTTTTGTATGTTTACTGTATCCACGAAAATGAAAAATGCAAAGCTACACATTTTTTGGGCATTTCGTTTACGAGTTATTAATTTTTAAAAATACGAAATTTGCACAAAATTTACAGCATTTTAAATCTTTGAACGGCTCTATCTCAAAAACTATTTGACTTAGACTTCTCATTTTGTGTTACTTTTTTCAGTTTTTATAAGTTTTAATTTGATAAGCTACAAGGTTATGTTATTAAAAATGATGATTGTTTTAAGCAACCAAAAAGAAAAATGCTTTTTGGAAAATCAAACAATCGGAAGCTTTAATTTATTCGAAAAAAAATATATGTTGTTTATACATTAATTAGGAATATAAATTCTCAATTTCGTGATGGTATTTCGATGGTATCCTATCATAAAAAAATAGTGCGCAGGAAAAAGTAAACTAAAACGTGCCATACACATAACGGATTAATTATTTTGTATCAAATTGACTGAAAATTATATCTTGCGTCTTATTTCGCGTCAAATAATTAGCTCGTTATATCCGTTACCCGTTATAATACACGCATAGCACGTTTTACTTTACTTTTCCCTGTGCACTATTTCTCAATATATTTTTTTTATAATAATATCCTAACTCGGAACAAATCTAGAAGACATCAATGGATAGACTCTAGTAAATAAGTACCTAGTATAAGATATGCGACGTTAAAATTAATGGTTAGTCTCTTAAAGACTACTTTTAATTGCAGGAAAAGAAAAAAAATCCCTTCGAGATACCATTACGAAATTGAGCACTTATGTTGTTAATTAGTGTATAAACAACGTACATTTAAAAAAAAATAAAGCTTTCAATTTTTTTGTTTCAAAAAACTTTTTTTTTTGCTTCCTTAAAACAATAACAAATTAAGTAGCATAACCTTGTAGCACATAAAATTAAAGCTTATAAAAAACTGAAGAAAATGACACAAAATGCAGCTCTTTAAGTCTAATAGTTAGTTTTTAAGATGCTGCTGTTCCAAAGTTTAAAAACGCGATATATTTTGCACAATTTTTATAGTTTTAATAAAAAACCATTAGGACTAAAAATTAAATATTGGTATTTTTATTGGTAGAATAACTGTGCAAAAATTATCGATTTCTGCGTTTTCAAGGTTTAAGTCCATTGGTTGATTTCGCATGAAATGGCCCAATTCCATTTTTCACAGAAGAATCGTTTTCATATTGTTTCTAATTTAAATATTATGTTGATAGGAAAATAGGTGGGTATTCGTTATCGTTATGCGTAGATAATTTTTTTATAATTACGTAATTCAAATTTCAAATAACTCAATAAAAAATAGCTCTTATTGTCATCAAATCTCTTTTAGAATTTAATTTTGTAAAGAAATAAAGGGTGTGCGGGCTACATTGCAAATAAAACTCATCGTTTCTATTAGGTAGGGTACTCAATTATGCCTTGTCCTCGTTAATTTTGTAAACTAATTTAATTTATTTTTGAATGACGTTTAGCTTTATTAAGAACTAAAATAGCGTCAGCTTTATCGATTTGATTATTGAAGTAACTTCTTGTGCAGATGTAGGAGGTTTTTTGGAGTGTCGCATTTTAAAATTTAAGACGGCTACTTTTCAAATTGTTCGCAATATACAGGGTCTTTCAGAACTTGACCGTCAACGATTGGGAAATGAAAATATAGAACACATAGTAATAATTTATGCAAAAAACGGTAAGAAAATTATTCAAAAAATCGGCAAACCTGGCTTATGGACTGTTTGAGAAGCACTATGTTGGTTATAAAAGGTGTTCAAAGTTTGCCCCGCCACATTTAACACACGCCTGTGCCCGACGTATCCATCATTCACTACACGTTCTACGTAAAATGTCCAGTCGTTCTCGGATAACAACAGCGGCAGCGTCAATTCGCATTCGGAGTTCGTCGACATTTGCGATCTCGTTTTGGTTAAGATAAACCAATGATTTTAGATGTCCCCACAGGTAATAATCCATCGAATTGAGATCCGGCGAACGTGGGGGCCAGGTAATTGGACCGCCACGACCTATCCATCGACCCGGAAAAAGAGTATTTAAATGTTCCCGAACTGCTGACGCGAAATGAGGCGGAGCGCCGCCATCCTGAAGGAACCACATACTAAGTCTGTCGATTAGATTCATTTCATCCAGATGCAAGAGGTCCGGTAAAGTTTCTCGTAAAAAGTTCACATACAAAGCACCAGTTAACCGATTGGGCAGATAAAATGGCCCAATAAGTTGTCCGTTATGTATTTCTGTCCACACATTCACGGAAAATTGTTGTTGAAAGGGAGTCCGACGAACGACGTGTGGATTTTCGACATCCCAATAATGCAGATTATGAGTATTCGAAATACCGTTTCGGGTAAACATTGCCTCATCTGTTACTAGAATGTGCGATGTAAACTCAGTATCTATCTCATGTCGTCGTATCAACCACTCGCTGAATTGTACACGAATGGGATAATCAGCGGGCAGTAAGGCTTGTACACGTTAAAAATGATACGGGTATGATTGGTTGGTTCTTCCGTAATTCACGCCAAGTACGAGATATTCCAACTTGTTCTGCAATTGTCACAGTACTTACTGTTGGATTATCGTCCACGATGTTTAAAATCTCCTCCTCTACGTTCCGTATTCTTCGCGGTCTTCCACGCTGCATCTGTAAAGTACCGAAATCACGTGCCCGTTGCGTTACATTTACAAATGCTGAATATCACGGATGATATCTTCTGGGAAAGCGTTCAGCTCTCGCATTTTCATTTGCTCGCCCATAAGTAATTAACATATCAGTTAATTCTATGTTTGTAAATACATGCGCCATTGCAAGAACAGTACTCATTCGCACAAACATCCGTACTAACTGTAACCAATGAAACGTAATGTAACGGTGCATCACGAGACGTCTAATAGTCTGGATCTTACACAGGCTTCCGAGAAGGCAACGTACCTGTCACTGCACCAGTTTTAGATATATTTCAGGTTTCAGCAGTTCTATAACGGTTTTTTCTGAATTTTTAAAACACTTTTTCTCAGATTTTTTGAAATATTTTATTACCGTTTTTTGCACTAATTGTTACTAATATATTCCATGCTTTCACCTCGCAATCGTTGACGGTCAAGTTCTGAAAGACCCTGTATGTTTCTTTATATCTTTTTAAATTATATACCAATAGCGTAAAGTGCTTTTCAAAAGCTCCTCTTGTATTGGTTTTTTTTTCTTATAGTTAAAACGGACCGTCATTAAAAATCTCGATGCTCAATGATTCACGTAAATAAGCGCTTATTGCAAAATTAAAATCTGTTACGTTTACTTATAAAAATACAAAACTTTAAAAAATAATTGTTTTTCTATGGAAATTTTAAAAACTACTAAACTAACAGATATAATGCGAGGACTGGCCATTTAAAAATCGATGACGTAAATACTTAAAACAAAAAACAACAACGAATATACGCTCGTTTTTGAAGCGAGCACCGAAATCAACATACAAATTCGAGTACATTCATCATGTGTATGTACAATATATCGTTGATTAAATAATCCGATGTACGTACCTACATATTTCTCTCGTTGGCATTATGCAGAATTTACGGATCTTACTATGAAAATAATTCGTAGAATACGCTGAATTTTTTCCACATCAAATTATTCTTGCACGGTTTTGCAAAAGAAAATTTGTCAATTCAAAAGAATTTCCATATTTTTAGAATTCATTTTCGACTTATTAACTTATAAAATTAATTCTATATTAATACAACGAATAATTTAGAATTTAAGTGTGTCGGTCTCGATTAAACAAATTGATTACAATTTAATTAGGTGCGGGGGTACTTCTTTGCTGAACAATTTGCTTAACGGATTCGTTAGACAATCTAATAAGTATTAACTATTTGCGAAAATTTACGGAGTTTGGCGAGCTTCGCTCGCACAATAAACAATTTCCGCAGATGTAGATGATTTGTTTGAAATGCGGTGTGAAATATTTTGCCTAATTAATCTTATTCTGTTTCGCTTTCCACTTTATTCTTCATGGCGACTAGTATTTATGCGCGTATCTATACTTACAATAAATACATATGTTGCCGATTGTTTCACACGTAGAAATAAACTGGCAACGTTAGGCATATTTCACATTTTAACTAATTTTCATAGAAAATCATACTATCGCAGCCTGTTTGATGACGGCGTCCAGACGTGTCCTTTTGGATTTTCTCCGATATCGATGTCTCGCGGACACGATTCCGGTCGCAATTTTGATCGTGAGAGGCTGAAATTTGCACAGTGCATTGTCTTTATGAAAACAAAGGACGAATTCGTTAACAAGCCAAATTGACCGACTTGTTTCAAAATGGCGGCCGTTCAAAAATTAAAAATATTCCAATCTCCGTTATTAACCATCGGATCGAAATGTAAAATATGTTTTGGAATCGGCATAAAATTCTCTACCGATCATGTCTCTTTATAATTTTCGATAGGATGCACCGTCTTCGAAATAATCGAAAAAAAGTGATAATTGTTTTTTTTTAATTCTTATAAATTCCTCTTGTAAATATTATTTTGAAAAAATGTATTTCTTTTGAGAAAAATTAAAAGAAAACGTAGTTTTTTTCACATGCAACGTGAAAATTCGATACTGAGACTTGCACGCGGTCAGATTTTTATTATTTAACGCATGTCGAATTTGTAGGTGCACACGATCTTACACTTTAGTCTTTAGATCAACAAATGACCACTTTCACTGATTGAATGAATGTCTTTGCAACGAGTGACCTATGCAAGATTAACGATGGAACGGTCGCCATATTTAATTCTGCCACAAATATATTACCTACAGCAAGGTTATCTCGAGTCTTTTATGTTTAAAGGAGATATGTTGGTGAATTTTAATTCGTATTGCAGCGATACCGCTGCTCCTTTGATGCCATATATTTTACTCTGAAGGAGAAAGGGCGGATCTAAATATATTCGGACGTTAAATTAAAAAATAATGTTTTATAGAGCTGCTTAATTTAATTAAAACTCCATAGAGTTTTATTTTTAAATACGACCCCTTCGGTGGCACATCAGAGCCAAACCATGGGCCCGACCATTATTTTAATTAACGCTTTACAAGCCCCGTTTACCGTTTACCCCGAACGCAATTAAAAATTTAAAGCATTATTCAATTGCGAGCTTGCTGCACCTGAGTTATATTTCAAAATATTCCGGCTAAATATTTTAGAATTTTCGGGATAATAGCATTGTTCGCCAGAAAATCTAGTTACATTCCAGTGCTGATTTCATTATACGTAGAATGTCATTAGGAATAATTATACATCATTTCACATTCTAGGCGCGAGTGGTAATTTCATTTTCATTCCTTTCATAAACGTAAACGGCACCCAGATTTGCCTTAACAACAATTAGCTCTCGCTACCTTTATTTATAATTTAAGAACTATAAATATTTATTACTCGGGATTAACACAAGTATCTACTTACGTTAAACGCAGTAACGTACGTCGTAATAAAGTTGAAACATTTATTCGCGGTATGAACTTGAATAATTTGTTACCGAAACTGGTAACTCCGAAATTTTGTTTAATAATGCATTGCCGGGAGTCCTTGCACGTGAAAGTGAAGTATGTGTTTGGAAGTGAAGAAATATTGGTTTCTCGTTTTTCGATTCACATATAGATTAGGTATTCTATAAAGCTTCGGTAAATGTTTGGGAAATTCATAAATACGTTTCCATTTAAGGGCGAAACACGAATGAAATATCGCCAGAAGTGTTTCTGTAGGTGTAGCGCACGTATAAATTTAAATTTTGTAAACTTATTTTCTTTTTCTGTTATCTCTTATCTGTCACATTAGTAAGATCTAAATCTAGAGAAAGTTTGTTAAATGGTTGTTTAGTGGGGTCGTTTGACATTTTTGTACAAAAAAAATAAAGACTGAAAAAAATCTTGATCGTAGTATTAATAAACGCTGATTATAGACTGTTATTTCGTTGGCATAATAAACTATTGTTTGTTTTAACGAAACATTATGTACACAGTTTTAATTGCTTTATCACGGGATTCGTTAATGTTAAGAATCAGTATTCATTGGTATATTGAAAATTTTTACATTGTAAGAATGAATATTTTTATTACATATACGAATTCGTATAATAATTTCCATTAACAATCGGTCCAATATTCATACGTTGTATATTATTAACTAAGTAACTACACGTTTTATCAATCATTGATTAGAATCACACTCGTGATGTATGGTTAATAAGTTAATTCAACGTTGGTTAAGATTGTGGCGAAGCGGTAGCTAGGAGACAGAATAATAATAGGAACTGTCGAAAACCGAAAAGAATTAATAAAGCTGTTTAAAAGTAATTACGTTAATTTCATATAAAAGTGACCCACAAGATAATGAATTTGTTCCACGAGCCAAACATTTTTTGACAATATTAATAACTCGCGTGTGTTTATCGAAGCGTGTTGATATTTCTGTAAGGTATGTATAAAATAAATTTATATAAATAAAGATACATATGAGCTACACTTAAACTTTCATATTGATTTTGTTGTAGCACAAAATGTTTTGAAAGTCATTAAACGACATCACATTGAGAGACTTTCAAAAAATTTTGATATGAGAACACAAATTTTGTTTGAACATAATCTCAAAGAATCGCGATAGTCAATTAGAATACCATTGATGGATTACTGGAATGCCTTTCGCAATGAGACTGCAATGAGTTTGAGTAACCCACCATTTTCGAGATCTTCATGTTCATCTATCAGGACACCCACACCACCTGCAGACAAACTGCGGTTCGCACCTTATACGTTAAGATCTTCAAGTCCAAATGATAACATTTCAATGAAATTAGCAAATATTTGGAATGAAACTGTAAAAGGAACCATGTTGGTAGACTATTATAATAAATTTTCAAAATTTCATGACGATCAACGAAATTTAATTATCACCACAATTGCGCAGTTTTTTGAAGAAAAAGGTTTACATTGACTTTAGCTACAAGCCACCGACTAGAACAAGAACTTTTAAAAAGATTCCCTAACGAAAAATTGGTAAGATTCGCCAGATTTAACACCGGAATTTTTTAAAAAGTTTTTATTCCAAGAGTATTACAGGACAAGCAAACGAGGAAAAATATATAACAAATTCTGTAATTTAAAAACAACATTTAAAACTGCGGTTTCCAACCATGTACTGCCGCAAACACAAAAAAAGGTCGCACAAGAGAGAAAGTCTAGATATGAAAAAGATTTTGGTAAGTAATTGTACTGTTTGTATTCGTACAATAAAATTTAATGTACTTTGTTTTCAGTACCGGAAGACGACGTAGAGAGTTGCATAAAGGCTTTAAAATACGATAATTTAAGCATAGAAGAATTTGATAACTGTTGGAAGGCATGCATGCACTCAATACCGCTTACAGCAAATTAAAACGCTTGGCAATACTGTTGCTATAATGGACCATTGGCCGTTTTATAAAATCCCATCATGTTTTAGATTGGTAAATATTTTTAATTCGCAATTACTTCGAACATAATTAATTTTTATCGTGTTACAAATTGATAAGGATTTTAAAATTGGCTTTGAAGATGCTGAAGATGGCCTTCTTAACAAATGGCAACATTATTATTGTTATTGTTATTCACCTGTATAGTTATAATTCATTTCATCAATAATTTTGTGTATTAAATATAATAATTTGATGTACGTTAAGTCAATAAATTCCGTTATTAATAATAATAAGTGTTCATTAATACAATAAAATGTCATAACTGAATAAATGAAACAAAATCATTCACGCTACGAATGCGCGTTTATTCACACAATGAACATTTGATTGGTTAATAAAACCAGTTATAAGTCGATGAAACATTTTAATAAATGTTCATTAATACGATAAAATATTTTAATTGAATAAATGAAACGAAATCATATAGCCTACGAACGCGCGTTTTAATAAATCCAGTTATAAGTAAATCAAACAAGTTTCATTGGTTTAATGAAAACGATCTTTGGACGAATTTTAATGCTGTTTTTTATTAATTCAACGTACGTTTTCATTGTGTATACGTCAATTATTGGTTCAGTATAGTAGATAGTACTTTAAAGTTTTTAATGAGGTTGTAAAGTTAAAGCTTTTAAAGACTATCAGTCTACGACTTTCGGAATATTCTTGAAATTTGTTGGAAGCCACAATTTTTCAGGCGCTGTCGAACTAGTTGATTTATCTTTTAAACGTTTTACTGAATATTTATTTACAATTTAGATTATCTACATATGTTTTACCTACTTACAATTTTATTATTAATATTCTACGTTTACATATATCTAACTATATGAATTAACAGTTATTTTATACCGTAACTATTGTCCGGAGATTATAGGAACATTAAATACATCAAAGTTTTTTTTGTACCTCCCAATTGAGTATTGGAAAAGTAATTTTCCAAATGTAGCACATAAATTATTTTGTTCGTCGACATAAGCTATTCTTATTTACTGCGATAAATGCGCATTTAATAGTACCTAGTTCATAAATATTAATAAGGAATTTATGTTCGCCTTGTTAGAATTTTTATTAAAGATAAATTATCTAGTAGGTATGTATTTATTATCTTTACCTAACTATTTGTGTGTTTCAAAATTACTTTTAGCCCAAATTAATGTGAACCATATTTATTCTCAAATTCCTTTTAAGGATTGTTAGATGAATTTATTTCTGAAGTCCATTTATTTCGCGAAAGTTCGACCTTAATATCGTTATTCTGTAATGCGCAACCGAAGTGCGAGATGTACTTTATGAAAAAGTCTTCTTTGTCACAAAGCTAGGACAATATATTTTTCATCTTTTTGTGTAGGAGTAGGATATACTTACACAGTCCTTAACAACTCAACGCAGACTCAATACGAAAGGCGTGTTTAGATAAATTAATAAAAGAAAATCAGTTGCAAACTTTGTTTTCCAGAAAGACAGCTCGAAGGGATTTTGATAAGTAAAAATCTGATATCGAATTCGTGTTTTTCGATTTTGACGACTAGATTATGTGACGGATCCAGAACGTCTCGTTCGTCTTGTTTCGCGAATTAGGTAGATAGAACACAACGATTGTTTTTTCCGATTTTTTAAATTGATACTTAGTTTCTCCGTTTTTACAGATAAAAACAAGAAAGCCGCAAAAGAAAATCAAGCATAGATTACAATGTTTTAGTAACGCGAATCTATCATTTAGAATAATTTTCGAATTAGAAACTTACCTTAAATTAAAATTAAACGCGCATTTTACTTTTCTCGTTGTAACAAAATAACCTTAAAAAATTTATAATATTTATACTATGTGACACTCTGACGTATTTCCGATGACGCTCGCGTGAAATACCTACTCGAAACGCGAAAAATTGCTCCTTATTAATCCTGTTCTGATGAAAATAAAAGAGTTTATTTAGGTTAATATTCCTTTGCGCATTTACACGCCACACGGCAATGAGATGTGAGTTTGAATCTTTCGAGGACGTATAGAAGACAAGTTTTTACAAACTTTTTCGTACGACGCCTCCACCATCGAGATATTCATCCTTAAAGTTGAAACATTAAAATCGATTTATTTTAAATAACATTTTTATTTTCTGTTTGAATTTAATAATTCGCAATATACCTACATACGCAACGTATATAAACGTCTTTAAAATGTTGTAATAGGTTTTTCGATATCGCCTTAGTGGAGCCAGAAATGCACAACCCCTAACCTATCGAACCCTAAAATTTTTCAAAGGTTTACGTTTTTAAATTTTAACTAAATTTTAAATTAAACCTTGAACCAATTTAAGCAAAGAAAACATCAATTACCGCCGTTAAAATCGGACTGCCTCTGGTAACCGTCACATATTCGTAAACGGGAGACTTTTAAGCTTGCATTTCACGTAACGTTTATCTTATTGATCGATGGCGAAAAAATGCCACCACCTATAATATACCTAACATTTCGAACACGGAAATAGTTTCGGGCACAATTTGAACCCCTCTACAACATGGTAAACTCGTATCTCATTGCCATGTGACGTAAGTATAAATGCGCAAAGAATCAACTTAAATCAACCCTTTTATCGCCATCGGTACAGGATTAAAGGGGAGCAATTTCACACATGTTTCATGGGAAATACGTCTTTATTCATTACTCGATGACATACCAAAAAGTGTTACCGGTTTCTAGACTATTACGAACAAATTACTTTCAGCATATAAACAATATGATAATAATATAGTTGTTATACCTATCTATCTAGTTATTTCTAAAAACAGTTAATAAGCAATTTAATTTAAAAACAACTGAAAACAAACTGATCGCACGTCGTTTGAACCTTTCACTACACCGCCATAAAAGTGCAAGGGGTCTCTTTTATTAAATTGTTAGTATTTGACAGCCACCTGAGAATTTGTTATTACAACAAATCACGTTTGATTTGGCACCATACACCTACCTATTTTTTTATGCCCTTTATTCCCTCTATTTTTTAATAAAACAAGAAGTTAAAATATAAAATTATAGATAAAAATTAACTTTATATTTCATCTAGCATAAAATAAAGGGATTGAATTTTATATGATTCCTACATAAACTTGACATGATATTGGAGAAATGACTGCAACATCAGATTTTAACCATTTAAGTTCCTTTGGACTGATTGCTTAGAAAATATTAGAATTTAGGACGTAATATTAAAAAGATATTTGCCAATAACACTTAAAATCCTTATAAAAAAAAATTCATCTAGATACAAAACATCTTGTATTTAATAGATAATAATTATGTAATTTATTCAATGATATTTTTGGTTGTAATAGCTCATTTTTATTCATTTTTCTATAAATTGTTTTAATATCAAAAAAAGACCAATATAATAAAATTATAATTATATTTAACGATCGAGTGTGTTTCATAGACAAATAAAATTTAATCACCTATTTGATTTAAAATTTAGTTATAGATATTATCGTTTTTCCAGAGAAAATTAAACAAATTCCACTATTCGAAAAAATTAATTGTTCACGTGCTTGACAGTCTCGAAAACTCGATATTACATCGACTGTCACGTTTGTAATGGCGTAGGTTTGCGTAGTCGCTCAAATATCGAATTTTGTGTAGGTTTAAAACAGATCTACAAAATGAATAACACAAGTAGGTATCTACTATCTAAAAGGCGGCAAATAATCCGGTTGGGATATTCATATTACTTATACATTATAAATTTAAACGTGAGATTGTACAATTTTAACTTATTCTTTTGAGAGTAAATATTATTTTATTGCCAGAGAGACTTTGTTTGAAAAGGTACACCAAAAAATGTAATTTGACATAAATCGTTTAGAATTAAAATATAGCTATATATTTAAATTTTTAGAAGAATTAGTGTATTTAGTCTATTATTTTAAATTAAAACAGATATTGCTCATATCAAACAGATAGGTATATCACTTTTTCTACATTTAGACTGCAAAATTTTTAGGAAACATCTCGACAGCTCCGAATTGTCATTAAGAAACGCTTAAAAATGCAATCGATGAATTGTGAAACGCGTCGCGAATTAAAAAAAAATAAATTAAAAGTGAATTAAACTAAAAAAAATTCATATTCGTATACAATGGTTAAACAAGTTTTGTTAAAAACCTGCATGAATGAATCATATTTTCCAATATAAGACGAAAGGGGCGTTTTCTTAAATAAAAAACATTTATTTCTATCTGTATAAGAGTGCGTCAATTATTTACAACGGATTTTTATAGGAATTATGGACGTTATTGGGTTAAACGAAAACAATTATGTTTACATGGTGTCATTTATTATCACGCGACTAATTTTTAAAAATTACATTGCCTAAATGAATACGCGGTGGGGACCGCGACGTGTAAAACAGTCTTTTTTTTTAAAGATGATTTTGAAGTACTTACCTACTTTAATAGGTATAAAATGTGACTGTTGCGAATGATAATATAAAATAAAATTGATCATTTAACTAAAATTTATTTTTACAAAATAAATGTAGGGTTCTAACAATATAATTACAATAGGTAAACTCGTAATTTAAATGAATGCGATATATGTGAAAACAAATCGATAAGTGCATAAATCCATACCTACTCTAACCTTGCATTGGACAGATAAGTACCTACTATTGGAATTTGAACACATATGTAGCTTTATCGCTACTTGCAAGCGTCATTACTGATAAAATAAACTTTCTAAAATTTTAACAAAGCAGTTCGATATTTGTGTAGGTAACAAATGCTGATAAACTCGAATAAAATTGTTCTAAAAGTTCCTGTCAGTCGCGCGTTACCTTTATAGTGTTCGGACGTTTTGACTTGGATTGTGCCTTTACGTGTACATCTCGGTATAGTTAGTGGGAAACTTTCTGGAAATGGGAATGAACTATGACCTATTCCAGCTCAATCCGCTGGACAGACGGGTGCAGGTTAGTGTCGTCAATTTCGTCTGGAAATATTTTAATCTTCGTGGAAAATAATTTTTTATTATCTAAAAAAAAAACTTCTGGATCAAATTACAGACCGTTAAAATCAAAGCCAGAATCACGACTGTTTTTTTTAAAGGTAAAAACCAATTTATTTAATATCTATCTCATCAGGATTGGTAATTTTTAATGGCTTTTATATTGTTTGAAAAGTAATTTTTTGATACGATTGAGTGTAAATTAGTAAAAGCAGCAATTGTGACGTTCACAATTTCAAAAATACTAACAATAAGTTTCTAAAGCATTTTAACGCATTTAACCCAGATATGCCTAATCTAATATAATAATAAATAAAAAAAAATAATAAAAAATAAAAATTAATAATATTAAAAATAATAAAATGTCAAAACATCGCTTAGGCATATCTGGGTTAATTGACGTCCTTTTATCGCATCGACTGAAAAATAAAATATATATTTTTCCCTAAAGTTTTTACAGTCCTCATAAAGGCATTCTTTCCTCCATAATTCGAAGATCAACAAAACAAAACGATAAAAATTGGGCTGAAGATGTTAACAATTACACGGTTAAATATTAAAATGCGGCGCTGCAGACATAATGCGAGTTACTACTTAACAAGCACAAACGGTACTATACAGGGTGTTTCACTGAGAACGGACCAGCTGGTTAGGTTTAGATTTAGGTTTTAATGTATTTTTAGCTAAACTTCGGTTTGCCCTCAAATTTCGTTATTGTGGTTAAACTATTGGTACTTAGTGCCATTATTTTTGTATAATCGTAGCCTAGTAATGGGTTACAAGATAGTAGGGATCGATTAATATTTAATAAAGGTTAATAAAGTCAATATTTACTTTGACTTTACCGAAGAAATACTTTTAAACGTTATATCACGTAAAACAACTAGAATAAAATTAATAAATAATAGTTATTTATTCGTGAGTATATACGATAATCGAGAATTATGTTTACGGAAACGAGTTTGAAAAATCGCATTGGTTAAAAATGTCGTTATATAAGAGGGTTGATTATTGTACCTAAAATAAATGACATTATGTTCTTAACACATATCTATACCTACAGGTATCTATTTATTATATTCTAGTGAATTTATAACAATTTAAATTTAATATCGGGATAACGTTTGAAATGCCATATCATCTTAAATCATATTTAATGAAAATTGATTACTCAAGCAGGGCAAGCAAGATTTAAGTTTTAGTAACAACTCGACGCGATGCAACGGTACAAATGATTATTAATTTTGATTTAGGAAGTTACTTTACTAATTTAAAGATATCACCAGAGATTCTAGCAACAATATGTAGCAAATGCAACAATAAAAAAAGCTTTGCAGCAAAGCTATTCCGTTTGCAAGACCACTTTCAAATGTAAAAAGTGTTTGAAAATTAAGCACATACAGCTACACTTTTTACAATTACATAAAAGTATATCGCTAACGCAATGGAACGTGTCAAAAATTGTTTATTTTTAATTGTTAATCTGATTCAAAAAAAAAACATCTACTTACATAGCACATGATTTTACATAATAGATAATGCATCAAAAACATAAATCGTTTGAACGAAGTCGGAAAATATTAAAAAAATAAATTAATTACAATAAGTTGTTAGGGCGCATACACGTTATTTTGAGGTGGATGGCTGATGCATCTGCGATTCAATGCGGGGTACTTTAGTTCACCGTCCCCGCATCAGTCTCTTGCCAACCCCGAGTCTGTAAACACGCCGCCGCCATACAGTCAATCGGCTTCGGTGGCGAAACGTGCGTGCCGTTCCGATTTCAATAATTTTTAAAAAATTTCGCAGTAAAAAAATTGTGCGTTTTTAAAAATCACTCGACTTGATTTCGGTAAAATTGCTTTCGCTATACTTTATATTACTTGGTGATTTTATTTCTTCGCGGTCCAATTATTTCTAATTATTATTCGACCATTTTAAATAGATTAAAATTTAAAAGTGAACCTCGTTGAATACGAAAAAGTTTTTAACCCCTAATAAGTTTCTGCATTTACAACAAAAAAAAACCGCTTTACGCCGCGTTTTATTGTAAAATGCTGATTAATTATTTGGTAAATTGTACGTTTCTCAGATAAATAATTTAACTGCAAAAATTGATGCTACAAACGAAACTAAACATTTTTTTTCCTTTTTAAACTTGATGCAAATCCAAGCGCGCTTACGATACGCAGTATCTTTACAGGTATTCTTTTATTGGTAACTTACTCGGTCGAAAATTATGTACGTTCCCGTAATAGTTTCGTTTTTAATTTTAAGATTGACAAGCCCGCCGGTTTGCTATTTATGTTAAAATAACGCCGACGCATTTTTATAATGATAAATTGATTCCTCGAGTGTTCTCAAAGCCGACAAGAAGTTCGTTTATCAAATTATTAATCCCATTTGTAGGATCTATAGTCATCAGTTTACGAAGTTTCTGTATAGATTACCTAAAAGTTACGGCTGATATTGAGCTCATGAGATATTATGTTGTTAGTAAACTTTAATTCTTCTACTAAAAAAGGAGCTTTGCAACTAAAAGCTTATTGCAATTAAAAAGTTTTCTAGCGAAAAATCAATATGAACGTAGAATAACTTCAAATTCACTTCGGATTATTAAATCTTTGGTTCGCTATTAAACTTTTCAGTTATTATTTTTAGAGTGCCTACATAATTAGAAAATAAAATCTGGTTCGAGTTTCTTATTTCGTAAATTTAGATTAATCGACCGCATTATTTAATTATTATACTTAGACGCAATTATTGAATTAATTAGGTTATAAATAAATGTTAAAGAAACTACACGTACAATTTTGACGTTTGAAAATGCCGTAAATCAATAATTTTAAACCATGGTCTTGACTAATTACGCTGCTAATAAAAATTAAAGTAATGATTATTGACCAAACCTTGCAATAACCGATGGGATATTTCTGTAAAATTCCGGCTGTTATGTTAATGAACTTTCATTGGCCACTTTTAGTTTATCTGCGAATTTTATCTAATCTTTTTCACTAATTTAAGCTATTTTTAAGAAACAAGGCATGGGTGGGTACCACGCATGTAGGTATTGTATTTTTTCTCTGTGATGTTCATTTACCTATACGTTAGTTTTATTCGCTGTTTGTAAATTTCAAAATTTTCAAAATTATAGTGATATTTGACGATTATCTGTTTTATCAAAAATTGGTAATTTGCGAAGAAAGATAAAAATAGGTATTAATAGTAATCAAAAGTTTAATTAAAAATAACTAAATGTATACTACTTTAAATAGGCAACGTGTTTAAAGACTTTTTCCGACGACCATTATGAAAAGTGCATAATTTCGCACCAATAAATGTTACCGAAAGTTGACCATTACAACCAAATAGGCCGAGCGTGCGTAAAGAAGATCGTTAGTCAATCGAAAACGTCGTGGCCCGTGTGCAATCATTGTACACGCTACTCAATCAATCAAACCAAAACCAATGTCTTTACGCACAAATAGTTTTATTACTAATTGCCGCCAATAGAGGTTGCTTTTAATGTGTCAAGGTACCTACGTTAAACGTCAAAAATCGATTTTTTTATTAAAAATACCGTAGTTGTCGGTAAAGTATAGTGGTAAAAGAATATTTCAGCACTAGTTATACAATGTACTATTACGCTTGCGTTTGTAATATTTTACATTTGTTGAAAAATTATATTATCGTATTTCGAAGATTCGTGCGATTACTGTAATATAGGTACAACTGTGCCGATATCTGCATTTAACATTTTAAACCATCAAAAAGGTTTAGCATTTTTAAAATGATTATTATACAACAAAATCGTTTATTTAGAATTTCGCTCATTTTTGCACTTACAATTTAATATTTTGACGACATTTCTAGTTTAACGCATACGCACCTCGACGAAAGCAAGTTACAGTTGTATCGATTTTTTTATCACCTCTCGCTATAAAATATTCGTATTAGTCGTTTGTTTTTTTCTTCAAGTTGACGTTTTGATTGGTCAATATAGTAAGAATATATTAATCATATGTCGCAGGATAATTGTAAAATCGACCTTTCAAGAAAAAACCTAGCCTTTTTATACAACGTCGCCTTATTATCGAAAAAACGTGTGTGTATCTCAAATTGGCTGATAAATCATTGCCTTTTTTAGCCGAAACGAGGAATTTCAAAAATAACTGAAACGTTTGGTTATTATGCATGAAAATAAGGACATTAACCTTTCTTTCATCCTTAACCTGACCCCGTGTGCACAGTCTTAAATACATAATTGTCTGTGTAAAAATAAATTTAAGTAACTTTATAAATATTTTAAAGTTATTTTCTCCTTATACCCTAATAACATTGAAAAAAATAGAATAATATGACTTTTATAATACGCCTGGACGAGCCAGTCTTTTTGTTTTCGAATACTTTAATTACAAAAGAGTTAGAAGTGCGTAGTTCTATTAGAAAAAGGCTATGATTTATCAACCGATTTGAGATACGCACATTTTTTCGACAATAAAACGGCCGTTTTGTAAAAAGGCCGATTTTACAATTATTCTACTAGATATAACATACTTATATATTTACAATTTGATCTTATGATTTTACGATTTTAATTTTTTGATTAAATTTTACTTATTAAAATACTTACCTAGAAAATTAAAGGTGTATTTCATATCTGTAATTAAAATGAAACTTCAAACATCAACTCTAAAACTAATTATGAAATATTTATGGCTAATTAAGACTACCTTCGGCTGTAGTAGATACGCAGGAATCGAGGTTCTTATGTTTCTTAAATAAGTAAAATTATAAATTTTAGAACTAAGGAATGTCGCTAAAACGTGAATTGAAACAGCACGGACTTATGAAGAAAATTGATTATTTCTACATAAAATTTAAAGTGCAATGCAGAAAAGTTCGCAGCGATTATGCATAATGCGCTTATTCTATACGAAAATGAACTTATACTAAGGGATTAATAAATTATTGGTTTTAGTCATAATATATGAGTTCCTAATGATTAAAGGTTTTTTCCATAATTGTAAGACGACATGAATAATGCGTTTAAATTATAATTAATCTGCATTCTTTTTAGCAATTGTACAATTATGTATGAAGACCTTATTCATGATTTATGCGAACGGATTTCTCTTCGTGTGCCCCAGCTAACATTAAAACAATTTAAGATATAGGTACATAGGATCTTATTAATAGATATCTAACATTTAAATATCAGTTCATCAAATAAAAAATACACAGTTACAAATATTACATCGCCAAAATATCGTCAGTCGAGTAATAAGAAAATCTACCTTACAGGACATAACGGTTGATTAATGGTTTACATTAGAAATACGCAGCGATGAAGTTTTGACAAGTTCTTATAATTTTCTTTTTTAAATACCGCATTATTTCAGTAAATACTCACTTGAAAAATTATATTTAAGAAAGTAAACACATACAAGTAGTACAAAACAAACATCTATTTTATTTAGATACTGTATTTTAAACGTTTTAATTTCATGTGAATTTTGAAAACTCTCAAGTCTAAAGAAACACATAAATCGATAGACAATTCCATAACAATTTTTTACTCACAAAATCATAACTAACAAGTCCTTATATTTATAACACGCTAGGTTTTTTACATTATATTGTAACATATAATCAAATGGCGATTTAAATTATTAACCTTTTCAAATTTCTTGATTCGACAATTTAGATAAATAAACACATGGTGAAAAATATACAGCTTCCTATACGTTACTCACGATAGGTTTCTGTCATACATAAAAAGTTACTAAATTGTATTTTTGTAATATTCGGCTTAAAGTTTTGATTTACCTCATATTACGTGGCAAAGAAAAACTACATTCTATTAGTATTGTAGGTTTTATTGATGACGTTATTGACGAACCTATCGTGAATAACGTGTACTACCGAATAAATACCTATATGTATGCATGTAAATAAGTTAGTTTATAATTTATTACACAAGTAAATATTAGAGTAGTATAGTTTTTCATTAATGTAAACACGTTCAGACAATTTTTTCTTGCGTCAGTTTAAAACTCGACCGTTGGGGATTACCCTATAGATTTCAATCGAAAATTCCTATTCTCGCTGTAGTTTTACTGTAGTCTACGATCACTTATTTTATTTTGTTTACACAAAAAATGAACGAGCCAAAGGAGGTTCTAAATAAAGCGAAGTTTCAAAAGATATTTTTTAAATTGCAAAATTTTAACCCTCTAAAAATGCGTTAAACGTCAAACGAGCAGGGTTGCAATTTTCACCTCTTTGTAAAGATAGGAGATGATTGAAAATATTATCATATGAAACATTTAGATAAGTAAAATTCATCTACTAAATGTCATTCTTCTACATTTCTACATTTCTCCAAGTTTGAGAACTAAAGTTTAATTAATTTTACTTAATTTTATCTTTCCCCTTTTGAGGGCTGTAATTCCGAAAGGAGACGTTTTAGGGAAAAGCTTAATATGAAAAGCCTCCTTTTAATTTTCGACAACGAATTGTCCTTTGAAGTTTTTCGCATTATTTATGAAGCACGCTGTATAGTAAGTAAATACATAATAATTAATAATGTCACGTTTTTTAAGGATAATCGAGGACAATCACTGCAAAAACATTCAAATGCATTTTGCTTAAAAGTTATTTAATAAAATCAAGCGTAAGTACACGTGTATGTGTACTCGAACGAAATCGAAATCAATTTTAGCGAATTCAATGCTGCTATAACGGAAATCAAAGTACGTATTGATATTTAAACGGGACGTGTAGATTTATTGGTATGTTTCAATCAACTAGTTGTAGGTACTAGGTACATGAAAAACGTTTTAAGAAAAACGTTATCAACGAAAATAAATCTTAAAAAATTGAAAATTGAATCTTTGTTCGTTTCGTTAAAAATGTTTTCCTTTGCATTTTAACACAATATTAAGGGCCGATCTTTCCACCTTTTGATAAATTTATCTAATAGGTATTCGCCATCGAAACAATTGTTCGAAGAAACCTTTCTATGGTAAAGATCTGCCAGATAAGTTTACCGAGAGATGAAACATCGACCCCAATTAATTATACTTAATATTTAATTATAATATATAGATTACGAAAACTCCTAAAGCTTTTGTTGTGTGCGTATATCTTGACTGTAGGTACTATTATTTCGGATAAAGAACTAATTGCTTATTATATCGTGGTTACATGAAACCTCGTACATCCACCTAATTAAATTTTAACAATAAAGAACGAGTATAGAATAACATTCCTTTTTGTATTGCGAACAAACATCTTATTGTAGACGCTTAAAAACAAATTGAAATTTCACTGTGTGGAAATTCAAAGTAGGTAAGGGATTTTCCACCGAGATGACATCATATCAAGTTACCATAACAAGAAGCAATGTGGATAGCACTAAAATCGTAATCACATTTGTTGGTAAATAAGGTGCCAGTAGGTACGACAAAATAATAGAAACATTTTTTCATACGCGTAGAATTTTATTACTTTTGAAGTTATACGTATTATAATTCAATCTGAAAAACGTTTGATAAAGGTATTATATATTTTCCGGTAACTTTTTTTTTAATAAAGTTTCACTTTTCATTTTTTGAGCTACGGAATGAACGTTTAAATGTAAAGGAATATAAAAAACATCACTAATATGCAAAATTTTATTAAATAGGTAATGCGATATGCGGCAAAAAAGAAAATTAGGGAGAAACCGCTGCTATATTTCAAACGTTACAATTTTATTAAGGATTTGATATTAACAAATACTTATTGATGAATCGCCCTCGTTAGAAATTGACGAATAAAATGTTTTAAAAACTTATTGTTAAGCGCTATCAACCAATTTTACGCTGTTTTTTTTGAAAAGACGTTGACATTAAAATTTCGAATAACTTTAATAAAATTAACCAGAAGCAAAATTCGCAGGTACCAAGTTTCTTAGAAAAAATTTTAGTTGGCACGATTATTTTATTACGTACCTATTTACCTAAATTAAATTTCGAAATGCGAAGTCGTTTTTTTTTAATGTGCAGGTATTACAGTGGCCGCCACAGAAATTGGAACACGAAGTAGATTTTAACGAATATTTAGTGGCGCGAAACGGACTTACTTGACAGGGTAATAAATAATTTGGACAATCCGGACGTAGATTTACGACCCTTCTGTTTACTTATAGGTATCTACCGACAATATTTTTTATTTTTTCCAATTAAGCAAAACCTATTTCTATTTTATATATAATCTGCGTAAAAATCAAACGTATCATCTGCCTATATAACGAATTAAATGGAATTAATTAATAAAGAATAATTACGTTTAAAAGTTTAAACGAATTTTAGAAGTCAATTTAATATTTTGATTATAATTATTTTACTTTTTATTTATTGTTTTTGCGAATTGCCTTTCTGTTATAGCATCAAAAGTGACAATTGAGAGGACACGTAAAGAGTAAATACACATCTAACGTTTCGGGTCATAAATCACATTTTCTTTGTAGGTAACCTGTTGAACCTTAATAAAAATAATTCTAGATAACTCGTTAAAAATAATGTATAAATCGAGTACCTATATTTCTGTAAATGATTGTGAAACGATCGATTGCGATTCTTAAGTAGTACCTATCTGCCTAGATAAAATTTAATATTGGTAATTAGATTTTGTATTGATTTTTAGTAAATGATGGCAACGTCAAAACTCGCCCGTTAAAAGAAAATTGCACGTTCAAACGGATTCGTTTAAACGTTAACAATTACGAAAGTAATTGTCAGCGTCGTTAAAAAGCGCGAAAGAGATTTGTAAAAAAAATCCAAATCGTCCACAACACAAACAAAACAGTTGAAGTAATGTAGGTGCCCATATAATAATTAACGTTATTTCGTGTATTTACCCTTGATTTTATTTTTATTTCAACGGCCAGTTTTATTGCTCGAAAAAAGAATTGGAAGCTTGTAATATGTTTATTTTATCCTTGTAAACTTTTACAACTTTTCTTAACGTTTATATTGATTGCAAGTCCGAAACTTCTTACGATTAGCATTTCAAGAACTCTAATGGTAATTGTAGAAAGCGCCAGTTAACGTGGAGGGTTGAAAATTGTAGATCACGACAGTTAAATAACTGGAAAATGTAGGCTCGTAAATGAGAACAAAAAAAAGAAAAAGTAAGTAGGTATACGTGTAGTGTAGTTGCGAGGGTTAGTAGCTTTTACCAAAAAAAGAATTTCGCCGTTTACCACCGCTATCTTTTTAATAAATTAACTCGATTCTGTATCCTGTAAGTATAGGCGGTATAAACTGTTTGAAAGCACCGCTTAAAATGTTAAGATGAAAATCTAAAACTGTAGATCTCCTTTTACAAATGCTCGAATTTATGCGACCATTTGTTTGCAGATCGTTTATTACAAAGGATTTCGGAAGGTGTCGATGAAAATAATTTCTTAGATACTATAATTAATTGTGTTACGAATACATAAAATTATGGAAATTGGGCACTTGGATTGTTGCAGCGGACATAAGTACGTTGATTTTATTTGGCAACAACGAAAGTTCTAATTTCGGTTACGTGATTACCTTAATTATTGTAATATAGAAATTACAAAGCACGCTTGGAATTAATTGTATTTGCCGCATTCGTTTAAATATTTTACTAAAATAAAATAAAAACAACAGGTCGTTTTGGTTAATGAAGTGTCGGTTTTCCGCGTTCCGTTCCCTTGAACTCTTTACTTGAACAAGTTATAAAGATCATCATTCGCGAGTAATTTAAAGTTTAAATTGTGCCTTTTCAAGAGGATTCCGTAATTAACAATAAAAATTATACCGCGTTGAAAAAACTCAATTACCAAAAAAAAAACGATTTTTTTCAACGATTTTCAAAGAATTTTGAAAGTAATGTTTATAAAACAATATAATTATTTTATATTATATTATATTATATTATTATTATATTTTATTATTATATTTTAATCGTCGCGCGTCGGTCGTGTCGAATTGTTAAATTATGTTGGCAAGAAAAGAATGACCGGTTTTGTTCTTTATTGTTTGAGTATAAAAAAATGTGTACAACATGGAATAATACAGGGTGCGTCCAAGAAGTTTCCGGAATGAGGCTATAAAACACGATTTATTGCAAATAAAGCGTACAACTGTTCAAAATTCTTCAAAGTAGTCCCAATCGGCATCGTAGCACCTCTGCCACCGAATTTTCCAATCTTCATACGCGCCCTTGAAGTCGTTTTCTGACTTGCTGTTGAGTTGATTCGTCACAGCCTTTTGAACCGCATCGGTGGTCCCAAAATGAGTTCCCTTGAGTGTTCTTTTCAGCTTGGGGAACAGGTAGAAGTCGCTTGGAGCCACATCCGGACTATAGGGAGGTTGGGGAAGCATTGTCACACCGTACTTGATCAACAGCTCAGTCACGAGAACGCATGTGTGGCTGGGCGCGTTGTCATGATGGAGAACCCAGGTGGCGATCTCCTGGCGGATGCGGGCGACCCTTTTTCTTAGACGCTCGATGACTCCTTTGTAAAAAACTCCGTTTACCGTCTGCTCGGGAATCGTCTTGGACGTCTTCTCGGCCGTCTTCAAACTTTTTAAACCACTCGTACACACTTGATTGCTTCATTGCTTCGTCCCCGTAAGCTGTCCGAAGCATTTGTAAAGTTTCACCAGCAGTCTTTCCAAGTTTAACGCAAAACTTGATGTTCACACGCTGTTCGACATTTCGCTGCATCGTGAGTCGTGACGCGTCACCCAAACAGGGTCTCACTGTACAAGGAATCCACACTCTCCGGCGGTTCGGAGACAACTGAATATTTTTTCCCTGTTGCCTGAGAACCCCCACCACCAATCCCGACAGGAGCGGCCGCCCGCTCGCGCTTCGATTGGGGCGGTAAAAAATAATTTCGGAAATTTCTTGGACGCACCCTGTATTTCGGGATAGTGTTCGCCATTCAATTCTATGGTCTTCTGCCAGCGTTTTGGCAGAAGGGGCGATGTCCGGGCTATATGGTGGATGGGTCATCAAATCCCAGCCAAGATCACGCAGCTGCTGACGAGTCCTCTCGCAAGTGTGTGGGCGCTCGTTATCTTGGTGAAATAGCGGATTCTTGCGCTTTTCCGGCATTTTTCCATCAGATTTTTTTGCACTTCGACCAGCATTCGGGAGTACAGCTCACCGTCGATCGTCTCTCCACTCTTAAGATAGCGCTTGTAGATGATACCGCGTCGATCCCACCAAATACAAAGAAGAGTCTTCTTGTTGGCGAGATCCAGAATTTTGCCACATCGCCAACTGACACACCTGGTTCAGAATAACCTCCTATTCGCGCTGCGTTATCGTGGTAACGCCACTTTTCGTCACACGTTATCGTTCGATCAAAAAACGAACAAATTTCGTGATCGCGAAGGAGGTCTTGACACGCACGAACACGGTCCAACTTGTTTTGGGGGGCCGAGTTGATGTGGCACCCATCTATTGTACTTAAAAGTCAGATGAAGGCGCTTTAAGCTGTTTTGAATGGTTGTATGGCTACAGTCAAACATTGCGCCAAGTTCACGTGTTGTTAGAAATCGATCCACGGTGATCACCGTCAAGAGATCAATGTCGGAAATCTCAAGAGGCCGCCCAGGGACGGGCTCGTCTTCGATGCTCATATTTCCATTCTTAAACTTGCGAAACCAAGTTTCCACCGTTTTTATTGCAACAATGCCATCACCGAAAGTGGCACGTATGCGACGATGGCGTTCTGCAGCTGTTATCTTGTTGCAATAATCATGATGCGTGATCACTCGAAAATCGCGTCGGGTTAGCTTCATTTCTGGAGTGACAGTTGAGGATGAAGGTGATTTTTTATCAATTCTAGAATAACACAGTCAGATGCAGCAGGTTTTTAGCTTCAAAACGCGACCAACCGGGCGTGCATACACAAAAAACAGCGGTGCAAGCTTAGATTTTTCGTGCATGCGTTCAAAAACCGGTCATTCTTTTCTTGCCAACCTAATATTATCAGATTATTACTCGCGAAATAGCCGTTTTCGTTAAATTTTTCCATCTACGGTTAAATCGACTGCCACAAAACACGAAACGGCTTTGTTCACCTTTCGTATCGTTTCGTTTTTGTTTACTACTCATTTGATATGAGAAACTGCTTCTCTGTCTACAACAGAAACACACTTAGAAATTTAAAACCGCGATGTCTTTTGAAGCACAAATAATTTTGCGGGTGGGCTGCCACGCTTCGCGCTCGCATCGTAAATACTAACGAAACGGGGGCTGTCACTGTTTTTGTTTTGCCCTTGCACGACATATTGTATTTCTTAAATGCTTTAAAGTTTCAAACGACTGTCCTTTACGTACATTTATTTAACGTAAATGCAAGAATTGGAAAAAAAATAGTAGGTACGAATCGATCAGAACGGCGAAAAAATATTTTAAACGCAGAAAGTAGATATATATATATATATGTATAGGCACATGTCGACTTCAAAGGAGGTGCATAAACGGTCGAATAATTAATTAAAATTTTCCTTTTTTTTTCTGAAAGTTGGCTTTGGTGTCGGTGTTCAGTAAACCCGAATTTCAAACTGAACTTCAAAGTTTTGAACAAATTGACGTCATTAGTAAATCCATATGTTAGACCGGAACAGCGGAGATTAAACCCCCTGGATTTATAATACGTTACTGACAATGTGGTCGATATATCATACATACAAATGGAACTTCCGTGTTATTTTTACGATCACATTATGCACGTTTAAATATTTCGCGAGGGTCGTAAATTTTTAATATGTCGCGAAACGAAGATGTCGGGAAAAACCATAGGCATTTCAAATTACTTATTATTACGTTTAATGTAAATTTTATTAACCTTATTAGGTGCTAGAGAAACTTTCTTTATAACACCGACATAATCTAAATTTCAATCCATAAAAGAATTTTTTCGCTAATGAATATCGAATGGTGGGCTCTAATGCTTCGCTTTATCGCACTTTATATTCGTAAGTGCCACTTCAAAAATGTCAAAAAGAGAATTTTCCCTCGCGAGGATCATTTTGAGGGCGATAGTCGTATCAGGTGTATACCGTAGATACCAATAAAGAAGTAGGATCTAATGATTCTGTGTAATAAAGCTGCCTTTTTACACGTATATAAATACCTATAACCGAGAAAGATTTCGATGTGGTCTCATTTTGAAGATGGAATGGCTACTATTTATATCCGTTTACGCTGTTTGCTTGATTCCTTTGAATAGTTGCAACTCGGATTTAAATTTTCGACGAGACCTTCAATAATGCCCGTCAAAGAATTACTTAAATATTTAAACGTGCCGCGCGGTTGACTTCCTTGTCGACTGTCGAAACTTTTGCTTTATTACTTTTTTTTTGTTGCTTTCGCCGTGCTGTTATTGTAAAAATAATTTATGACGTATTTACTATAACACGACTATTACGTCATTATCCTAAAATATCTCGCGATGTTATCTATTCTGTACAGCCCTTGCGATATACAGGGTGTTAATGAATTAATGTCGCGGAAGAAAGATACATGTGCCTAAGACTAATACAAACAAAAAATCTTAGTAACACTTTTTGATTTGAGCAAATTTACTTTTGTGGAGGGGCTTTGTCCGAGAAATTAAACCAGTAGTTCCTCTTTAAACTTGAACAAGTGACATTGGTGGGTTCTGAAAAGTACCGTTATCTCAGTTGGCATTCCATTAGGTTACTACGATAGTAAACAGAAACGATTGTAGGGGTTGAAGTCGTAAATACCTTTTGCGGTCATTGACAAGTTGTAATGTAACAAATTCTTAAAATGTTTCCTCATTTAAGTAGCTATTTGTTATTCATTTTATTTTAATCTTTTACATCTGCGTGTGTTGTTCCTAATAAAATTTCTAATTAATTTTTGTTAAATAAAAATCAATTTCGATAACGGCACCTCGATAAATGTACGGGAAAAAACTCGAAATAACACTGAAAGTTACTAACACTCGTTGCGTCATTATGGAATGTTTAGTTTTAAATTTTGTTTTTGGTCCTTATCTTTGGTAAAAAACCAAAAAATAAAGTACCTACTTACCTATTTGCATTTAATTATACTTTAAAAGCCCGTCGAAATTTCTCAATTTCTCAAAATCATAAAACTAGTACCGGCGCCCCTCTTAGTTCAAGCCTCTCAATATTAAACGTAACTGTTCTACAAACAGGCATGTTATTAATTATGTTAAATAAAGTAATCTAACTTTTACGTGTAAACCGAAAATAGGAATTGCATTCATAAATGAAAATATTCACAACAATCTGCACTCTCCTACAAGGGGGGACATAAATTAAAGAGTACAAATGTTTTAGCTGCTGACCCAACAGTCAGTTTCACTTTCCGAGTTCTTAAAAATCTTTAAAGGGAATAATATACCCGAGTAAGACGATTATCAAATGAATAATAGCAATAACTAGAAAATTATTGATTTTAGGGAAAATTTTTATTTAGGTTTTTTGTTCGTTTTAATCTTACCTATCCGTAGTTTTTTTCCGCGATATTAATTCACTAACACCCTGTATACCTCGTAATTATGACGAACGTATAAAAGTATAATATTATTATTAATTGAGGTTTCAATTTGTTTTCACGCGATTTACATACCAACAATAAGTTTTTAATATAAAATAGGTAATTCTTGTTTTAATCAGTTTTAAATTAAACTTAATTTGAACAGTCGAATTAGAAATTAATGCCTACATTATCATTACGTTACTGAAATTTGGCTTTTTCTATTGAATGTCGTATTCTTTTATACTCGTTTTTTATAACCTTTTAACGTGCGTTAAAACAATATACTCGTCATCATCTCGTTACGTTTCCTTTTGAATCTTTTACCTGATTTTCATCTTCCTTTTTTACATTATATCGTGATAAGCAATCTGATATGTGATGATGGAATGTTTTCACTTTATTAAATCTCTAGATAACAAATTGCCTTTACTTGCACGTATAAAACGCAATTTCGAGTTCTTCTTTTTAGTGTCGTCTACATAGTTAAATCGTTCTTACATAAATTGAAAACGTGAAATATTTTACATACAGCGTTTTGTTTTGTACGTATATCCTAGGGTCATTCCATACAAAATCACTCGTTAGTGGTTACGCGATCGTTTATAAAAAATTAAATACTTTTTACACTCATTGCTACATAAACTGACATCACAAAAATAATTTTATTAAAAACTTATCCCCACTCGTTTATGTTCTCGGCTAATTTAAAAAATGGTCGTCATTCGATTTTTACGATTACAAGGGTTTACGAAATTTCTCACATTTCGGTTAATAACTAAGCTAAAGACTTGTAAAAAACATTAAACTCTTCGTCATAAACGGGACAATATTTCTTTTTATTGTCATGTTTTGCCTAACTTGACATTTAAGTGCCATAGATCGATCAGAAATCTAGAGTATTTTTATCCTACAGTTTACTAATCTCATTTTATTTTTATAATTGACAAATTACATCTAGTTTTCATTGAAAGCAATAGCAAACTAATTAATTTTTATTAGTTTCTGTTAGATTTAAGAGCAATATGTATCAGCCGATGAAAGCGAATTTGACCTTGTACGTTGTTAGTTGTGCTTGTAAATTTTGTTTCGCGATTGACTTTAATGACAACACTGTTAGGCATAGCTACTATAAGGTGATACATTATTATCGTAAACATCCGGTACTACTTAAAAAGTTCTAGGTATTTCGATTTAAATACTTAGAGTACTCGAAACTCCGAGAAATGACTGTAGTGGAGCTGTCGAGGTTACAAGATGAAACCTCGACAGACCGAAAGAACGTATTTTTTTTATTTAAAAAGCCAAAAGACGTCAAAAATCGTCCAGTATAAAGAGCGCCATCTTCACCGAAAGAGTTATTCAGCGTACTAAAGGTGAACTTTCTTTTGCCGTAAAATTCGTAATTGGTTTTGTGGAATTAATCGTTTAAAAATTTTTGAAAAAATGCAAAATACACGGGCTCTTATGGAGAAAAATAACTTTTGGGACCGATATCTCAGTTCGAACAGCTAAAAAATTCACTTCAATTTCGCGTTTTTTCCGTTTATACTGTCATAACTGCAAAACAGTAGGACATATCGAAAAATGTTATTCTTTAAAAAAGTTTGGTTCATCTATATAGCATTCGACGGCACAATAATTATATTTTTGCAGGGCTTTATAATTAAGATAGATAATTAAAAGTGAAAACATGTGAAAATTGCATTTTCTGAATCACGCCGAGATTGTGGGTTTCGTCGCTTCTTTCAGCGCTTCCATCTCATTTTTTGCCGTAGATTTCTCTCCTATACGTATAGTAATTCTAAAATACATATGCCAATATAATAATATAACTGTTGTAGATACACCTTATCCGTTATTTTAATAATTAAGTACATAATATAAGAAGCGTTTTGTTTTAAATAAATTTACGAGAAGCTCCTATTTCATAATAAAACTACAGCGACTTTAAAATTTAATGTCTGTTATTATTATGACTATTGGCTCTAATTAATTGTAAGTGTATTAAATAACTACAAGTCAATCACCATTGTTCTACTACAGTATGTTAAAAGTGCCTTACAAATTAAGTTCGTTAACAAATTTGGTATTACCTTCGTTAAAAATTGTACTTTTCGCAGTTTAAATTAACAGCTTTGATATTACACACCCTTAATAATTTAACATTCATCTTATTCATTATACATTGACACATTTGCAATTGTCACTGCATTGATACATTTTTGTCCCATACATCTACAGAAATCAATGCAACTCATTCGATTTTTCCTACTAGTCTAGTAGTCTAAAAAAACAATTTTACAATTAGGACTAATAACCGTAATAAATAGCCATAATAAAGATACAATTAGTCCCTATCAGGAGTTTCTTTCTTGCTCCAAATTTTTGATTATTACTGCGGAAATTATAAAATTTTACCACTTGAAGATAACTCTAAACAGAGTTGAAATATATGGTGTTAATTACTTGTTATTGTTATTGGTTTATTACCACAATTTTATAAAAAGAAGAATAATAATAACAGACATTAAATTTTAAAGTCGCTGTAGTTTTATTATGAAATAGGAGCTTCTCGTAAATTTATTTAAAACAAACCGCTTATTTAAGCACGCTACTTATATCCGTACTGAAAAGAATACCTAGGTCGTGGGAGCCAGAATAGTAAAGGCGCCAAAGATCACAGGCGGGGCGGAAATACTTAAAAAAGACTAGTGCTCGCACAAGTTAATAAATACATCAACAAATTATTCTGAATCGGCGAAACATAATCTCCCGCTGTAAATGCAGATATCGTAGCTTTGTTGTCAGATTGCTTATTTTACGTATAGTAGCCTGTATTTATAAAGTTGGAATAAATTTTACTGCGGTTTAAAATTGCAGGAAATCTAAAAGTTTTATCAGAAAATGTTATTTAGAAAAAGTGTTTAGATCACCGTATACGATCTCGGAAGGTTAGTAGATTTTTTACACGGCTTTTATAAAAGAAGTTAGCAATTTTTTCTTCTATTTTTTTTACTTATTTGGACCTTCCGAGATTTTTAACTTAATTTCTAACATTTTGGCAAAAGCAGAATTTAAATAATTAATTCCATAAGGTCACAAATTTGATTCGCGTTTTTCCAATATGGACACCACTACTTAGCGCTCTTAAGTTAATAAATAAATTAGATAAATTTAATAAATCAAATTCGAGGATAATAATTATAGTAGCAGCGGAAATTTTTCAAAGGTCCGAACAATTTGCTTATCTACTTAATGCAAACAATTCAGTTGTTTGTCGGTTTAAAGCTTAGGTTCAGCACGATGGCAATCATTTTGTGAACAATAAATTATTTAAATTACGTTTGATGTTACTAACTATATAAGGCGTTCATTATTTTATGTAATTTTTCATTACCTACCTAAATTATTTCAATAACTTGAAAATCAGATATGCTCGGATAAAAAGATTTTTTAGTATTTACCTAATAAATAAATTATTAATTTTAAATGATGGCGTTTCAGATAGTAAAGTGTTTTTTATTGTAGTTAATCGTTAACAAAACAAATAAAATTACTTATTCGTGCACGACTTTCAAAATTAAAATTTTAAGATTCCCGTTAATTGTCTAAATTGCATATTACCTACTGTAATTACAGTGAACTATTTTATTAAACTATGCAAGACGTATATTAAACTGAACTTTTGCAACTTACCTAAGTTGTAATTAAATTTGAGTCGCTTTTGTTAAGCTTGTCTACTTCGTACTTACAACCGAATGCACATATAATTTTAATAACTGTTGGTACTTAAATTAAAGCAGTTAAATCTGCCGAATAATCACGTTATTAAATTAGTTTTTATTTTTTGTCGCTATGTTTCCTCAAGTAAAATCAACTCCCGGCGTACAATTAATATGTTTTTACACAAACGGCGTTAGCTCAAAATGTCATATTTAAAAGTGACTAAAATCTGTAAAATTTCATCTCTTAAACCTTTAAAATCGGATTGCGATATTAAACAAATGTTTTGATTAGAATAAAATATATATATGATGTTCACTATTTATGACAACTTTAAATAGAAATAAAATTAACGTATAATCGAATATTATGTTAAGTAAAAAGATCAAAGTAAAAGTGCCCACTTACGTCATTTTAAAATTGGGGGAGATTTATTCGTTCTTAATTTAAAATTATTTGACAAGTTCAATTAAACTGTTCAAAAATTGTTTAATTGATAAATTACGTAAATTTTAATATATCCACTCCAAAAATAAGCTCGTTAATTTTCATTAGGTACCTACATATCTAAAAAAATTCCTAAACGATTCAATGTTTACCTTTTTCGAGTTTATTTAACTCGGGAAGTGCGCAATCGTGTACACTTGGAAGTTTAGTAGACCAGATCGTCGTTAAGTTTATCAGTTTGATACTCTCTGTTTAATTTCGTATTATGTGATCGATTATTATTTACCACACGGTTAGCTTATATAATGAATCTAATAATTGTAAATACCAATTAATTACACAATCTTAAAGTGATCGGTATAGTTTTAATTCGTTAATTGTTATTTTGAAATAGGTATTTTTTTATAAAGTATGTGCCACATTTAAAGATTAACGTTCACGAATGCTAATAATAAATTTACGCTTCAATAAAAATTCGAAACAGTGAAAAATACTTCTATTGGGTTTATATTCGGCCAAGTGAAGTGGGGTAACTGTGACTCCAAAGTTGCAACATTGAACTTCATCTCGCTAATAAGTCATTGACCGGTGTTATTTTTCAACTAAATATTTAAATTGGTAATAGGTAATATTTGCAGTTTCTACGCATTTATACTGAACAAATAGTACATTATTTAACGAGCGAATAATTATGGTTATTATTCACTGGGATTGTTATTATAATAATAAAACCAAAAATTCATTCGTAAACTTCAAATTGTTAATTTATTTTGACATTTTCGAAATTTGCGGATTGCGATTGGATATTCAAGTAACGTATTCACCTGTGATCGGCGAATTTCATTATTACACACACTGCAGAATAATGAGTATTATCATTATTCAACTGAAAATGTAATAAGAATACTTGTATTATTAAATAGTCGTGGAGAAAATACTTTATATAAGGTTGTTTGGTAATGACTTGCCGCTTTTTCGCTAGAGGGAGTTTGAAGCGTTGTGGGGCAAGCAAATAAAGCAGCATTTGGCAACTCTGTATGTCATTTGACAGGTGATGACATTAGCTACAAAACGACGTGTCATTTGTTTAGTTTTGACTTTTTTTTCACAAGTGGCAGTCGCTGAAACATGGAGTTCACTAATGCCGAAATTCGCGCTATTTTGAAATTCTTCTTTGTGCAAGGCGAAACCGCACGCGAATCGCATCGCAAGATTAATGGTGTTGTGGGAGATGGTACTGTGTCGATTCGAACCGCCGAAGAGTGGTTTCGGCGTTTTAGAGCCGGCCGAAACGACATAACAGACCCTGTACCCAGTGGACGGTCAATAACCACTGATGTCGACAAAATCATAGAAAAAATCCACGAAGACCGGCATGTGACTATCAGAAATATCGCGAGGGAGTTCCAGCTAAGCACTGAAACCGTCCATGGGCATTTGAAAGCAGCCGGATACACTAAAAAGCTGGATAATTGGGTGCCACATGAGTTGTCCAAAAAAAACCTAATCGACCGCATTTCCATCTGCGAATTATTGCTGAAACGCAACGAAAAGGAGCCGTTTTTGAAGCAGATGGTGACTGGCGATGAAAAATGGGTCACCTATGATAATGTTGTTCGCAAACAATCGTGGACGAGGAAAGACGAAGCGGCCCAAACGGTGGCCAAACCAGGATTGACGCCCAGGAAGGTTTTGTTGTGTGTTTGGTGGGATTGGAAGGGAATCATCCACTATGAGCTGCTCCCATCGGGCCAAACACTTAATTCTGAGCGGTATATCGAACAACTAGACCGTTTGAAGGATGCCATCGACCAGAAGTGGCCAGAATTGGTCAATAGGAAGGGAGTTGTGTTCCATCAGGACAACGCCAGGCCACACACATCTTTGATGACCCGTCAGAAGCTCCGGGAACTTGGTTGGGATGTTTTAATGCACCCGCCTTATAGTCCTGACATTGCACCATCGGATTACCATCTCTTCTTGTCGCTGCAAAACTCTGTTAGTGATATTAAATTCAACACAAGAGAAGACTGTGAAAACCACTTGTCTCAGTTTTTTGCCAATAGGGAGAAGCGATTCTACGAGAGGGGCATAATGAAATTACCTTCAAAATGGCAACAAATTATCGAACAAAACGGCGCATATTTGACCTAATTCTGTTTTAATCCTAACTATATTAAATAAAATATTAAAAATCTTGTAAAAAGCGGCAAGTCATTACCAAACAACCTTATATTTAAGTATATATACCTAATAGGCCAAAAGTTTATTAACGAAATTTATTCAAAATTATAAATATCACATTAAGCATTTATGCGAATTTCAATTTAAATGGTTTAAAACGGAATCATCGAATAAAAACCCATCTACGACGTCTGCAGGCATCAGTGCCTATCGTTCTTGAATTTTACTGCTGCGTAAACTCCGTCGTTACTCCGTCGTATTCTTGGTTAAAACGGCACATTTTAATAATATAAATATAGATACCCACGTTACTGTAAAGGAATAATTTTTGAAATAACATTGCGTACCACGTAGAAAACTTTCTGCTTATAAAACAAATATTGTGAGTGATAATATAAAAAATAAAATTTTCGAATGGATAGTTTATTAAATTGCGTATACAAATACGTAAATCGAACCAGATCTATTTACACAATTAATTTTTCGCCTTTTTATTAGGACTGTCGAAGTTGAGCACCGTTAGATATATTCATTCACCACTCTCTCGTGCAAGTAATTACTTTTGTGTGTTCGATATTCTGTCAGGCGTAGTTTAATGATGTTAAAATTTTATTACGCTTTTGAACTCGGTTAGAATTTTCCGAGATTTTAGATGAAGAACAAGAATTTACTCGGCAAGTTTTAAAGTTTGTTATTTTTGCACATTCGCCGTTTCCCTTGTTATCTATAGAACCTGTGTTTATTCAACGACAAGTATCTAACTGAAAAATAATAATGCTCGAACTTTTCCAGCAACCTTGGTTAGTAATAAATAATTTATTACCCACCTGCGTAATAAGAAGTGAATAATTACAGTTAATCACTAAAATAAGTGCTTAAAAAGTGATTGTGATGGTCGAAGTGAATGTCGACCGTCACCAGACTCTGTGATGCGCTTGCTGACGTGGAACTCTCTCATCATGTTCGATTTCGTGTTTATATTTTTTTTGTTCCTGATAGGGGTAACGTGCCTGGTTTATTACTTGCCAGGACGAAGGCCCGAACCCGAGGATCGACCTTTACAATGTTACGTCACAGTTTCGTCTGTCGATCTACGGGGATCACCAGTTGACCATGTATAGACGATTAGTAGGTATTCCATAATAAATGCTTAATTCGTATGTTGGTATTCGTATATGAAATCAACTTCGACGGAGTGTACCAAAAGTAGAGGGTCAGGGGAGGTCATTTGCAACCAAAATAACCATATATGTGATTATCCAATTGTCGATGGTTCGAAAGTTATTGCAAAATTTATATTTTTAAATATATACTTGTCTATTTTACAATTTTGGTTAAAAATGACCTCCCCCACCCTTATCGTCTCACTTCATTTGATCGTCCACTTTTGGGATACCCTATATAAGATATATAAATGTGTAAAACTTCCTTAAATAATTTTTTTTCTGCAAATTTTAAAAATTCAAGTGGCGTCGATGCCCCGTTTACGGCCCCCAATTTAACTAAACTAATTGAATTTCTATGCAGACTTATCGAAAAGTTACGTGATATTTGGCCTTTCGCGGCTTCAAAACATAATAATAATTTTATTAAACAATTATAACAAAATAATTTTACTGGCCTCGAACCTTCTTATGTTAGAAATTCGCAATGTATAGTAATTATATAATGCTTAATTACTATAATGATTGGGTATAGTATGCAATTCCTCTCTATTTCAATGAGGCCCCAAAGGCTCAGGCAAGAGGCTTTTCAATGAATAGATAGATAAATTTTTGTAATATTTAAAACGCACTTGAAGAATTTATTAACCGTTTAATATGCACATTATCGATATATAAACTTACCAAAAACAAAATATTGTAAGTTTTGATTAATTACGTCGCCATTATTGCACCCTGTTCTAATATAATTACACGAAGTCGGGTACATACATACTGCTATTCAATAATAGAGAACAAACTTGTGTATTGAATCGTCAGTATACATATACATATGTATGTGGGCGGGCTTACATTTGCGTAGTTGTTGTGTTAAGGGTTGCTTACATCACTTACATACTAGTAGTCTTAAATACATCCAAGACTGTGAGCACCCAACTGCTGAAATTAATTAATTTTTCTTCCCTTGGAGTATTATGCACATTTGTAGAAAACTCGCACGCTCTTTCAGTTTTCGATTATTTACGACACGCTGCGTTGTTGTAATTAATTTGGCAATTTCTTTGTGCTCTTAGAAAACTTATTCGTAGTAAGTAGGTACCTCTAGGTTATTCTAGAAAAATAAATTGAATTTTACAAATTGAGATTAATATAATAACAGTTTTTAAAAACCCCTTACAAATACATAGGTATAGCTCATCCAAACTTATACGATGTCACGTCATCAATACATGCTTACTAGATGATGACGTTTCGCACGGTGCTGTCACCTCGTACCTCGTATTTTGACAGTTCTAATTAATTGTAGTCTTTCTTTATATCATCTAATACGTGCGTAAGTAAATCAACTATAGAATATGTCACTTTCCAAACTTTAAACCGAATTACAAATAAACAATCTAGTGACTTTTTGTCGATGACGCGAACATCATATAGGTTTGGATAAGCTATACCTACTAAAATTTGTATTTATTTTAATAAATAACCTCAACAGCTGACAGTGCACAATTTAGATAATGAAGTATTTAATTTGGAAATTCAACAGGTCCTCGCAGTTTAAAATTATAATTTATTACGGAAATTTAAAAACTAACGACGCAGTTTGTAAATTAAACTACAAATGTTTAACAACATCAAGTATCATCGGTAACTAACATAGTACTTGTAGGTGACAGTATGACAAGTTAACAACGGAATATCGCGTGAACCCACATATACTAAATGTTGGTGAATATTCAAAGGAAATAAATTATTATTATAGAATTTATCGCCAGAAACAATTGCGCCGAAATGGATGCATATGAACGAACCTGTTGGGATTAATTGAAAAATAATAAATAAAATTATTATCAGTGTATGGACGGACCATAGAATAATTTACAAGGACCAATAATAATTTTCGTGCCAATTTAATTTTACAAAATAAAATTGGTTCGCGATAGGGTACGGGGGGATACTGCGGAAGCTACGCTGAAAATAATTTCAACGCTTCTATAATTTGCGTTGGTGTTAATTTAGGTAAAAATAAAAACAGCGCCTACTCTGCCCGTTTAATATTTTGATAAAAGTACGATAATTAATATGTATTACTTTTAATTTTCCCTCGAAATTTCAGCATCTGTTGGTAATATTTTCTGCTCCGTTAACTCTCAATTATTTTAATTATCGAAACGTGTTGCTGATTACTTTACAACGTTAAAGCGTAATTTATCGATAAGCTGACGTTTAAAACTTAATGTATTATAAACTGTTATGTTTTTAAACGTAGGTTTTATAGTTTAATTCGAAAATTTCCTGTAAAATTTACTTGCATTTACGTTTCGTATGATCTCATTTTATTATATCCACACACTTTACGTATAATACGACTTTCTATTTTATGACGGTTTATAAAAATTCCATTTTATTCAATTTTGTTATTTTTTCTTTTAAAGTTCTCAATAATGCGTCTTCTGTTAAACTGACGGCTCTGGTGAATACGAATTTGTGAAATGACAAGTAACTGTTCGGTATACATGTATACATGTCGATGTTTAAAGTACCTACCTAATAATGGATCTTATAATTCAATTTCCTCTAGAGAAAATTCCGCTTTGAAGGATTTTCTTTCTTAAAAAGAGCAGAAACGTATGGGTTAACGTTGTTTTAGTTAAGGGATGGTAATTGAGAATTCTTTAGGTCACATGAAAGACTAGAAAAACAGTAAAGTAATACTGCGACCTTTTTTTTATTAAGTAAATGTATTAAATAACATCATTTACATTCTATCACTTTCAACGTATGATTAATATTAAGATGCTCTTACGTGAACATACGTTTTAAATTCCCTTTTAAAATTATTAGGTAGACAGTAGACTCCGGGGCAGGGTCAGATACCGCTTGATTTAATCGGCCCAGGATAGCGACATACGAAGATTTGTACCAAAAAATAAAACAATCCCTTTTTTCAATTATTACCGTTCTATATGCATGTGCGCGTGTTTCGTATTTTTTGTTTAAATTATGTAGCAAATAATCGTAAATAAACTACGTTCCAAACAGGATTTCTTTGCTTTTCTTTTAGTTAGGCACTGTTCTTATGTTTATTTACTACAGCCTAAATTAATTTTAAATAGTATTCCAATTAACTTAATGTCAAATTTTCATAGTTGTACTCTCCAAAACAAGGTCTAAACATTTCAATTTACACCGATCGGTTTAACCGACCAATGGTTTATCCGGTCAAGGGTCTGATCCCGTACGGACCGATTAAAAGGGAGTCTACTGTATATATAAGTAGGTGGGTACCTAATGAAAATATAAAAATTCGGCGCATGAATAAAAAAAAATGTTCTCTTATCTCTTGTGCTCGATCTTTTTGATGATTTGAATTTAAATGCATGACACTAAAGGACTTTATCCCCATAATTTTATAATAAATATAGGTATTTGATTCAATTACTTACTGTACCTACGTAATGTTTAAGCATATTTAATACTATGCAGAATATACATATAAACTGTGTATAGCTACATAAATTAACACAATTAAACGATTTCCGTAAGCAATGCGAAAATTAAACTAGTTTTAGTTTTAAACTAAAATAAACTCTAAAATGTTTAATGTACAAAAAATGTCTTAGTGCGTTAAGTGCTTTATAAAAACTGTGAATTCGCAATATAAAGAAACTTTCGTACAACCCTCAACCTGAACCCTCGTTGAAAAGTTCTACGAGTAGATGATAGAGGGAATTAAAAGAAACTGAAATCCTACATTAGCAAACGAGGTCACTGTTGAACATTATACCTACGTCAATTATTTTTACATATCGATGGCGTTTTGCCAGAACATCGTAAGTACCCACTTTTTTCAAACACGACAGGTAAAGACATAATTTGATAAAAACTGGTAACAACATTTCCATTTCTTTTATCAAAATAATCGATTTGTATTTCCTAAGTACGTGCTCGCCATCGTAAGTATTTTGCCGTGCATTCGGCGTTCTTACCAGCTGCTATTTAGCACGACCACATATTAATGAACTATGTATGACACGTTGCCATACGTCCAATCGCCATCACCACAAAAAACAAAGTGCGAAAATCATGGAAAAACAACCATATTACCGGTGTCTGAGGCGTAATTACGGTACGTTACATTATCTGTAAGGAAGTTCTGTGTCTAACCAACACAACAACAAAACAACAAACGCGTAGGACTTGCGGTACTCGTCATCGTATCTCGTTCAAGGATAATATCTAACCTCCGTTCAACTCCGTTTTTCACTCAAACAAGTGACTGCATCGTAAAATAAATACGTTATTTGATACAAACGTGCCAATTTGCTTATAGTCAAACTATAACACAAAAGTGCGCTCCTGTAAAATTTGCTTTTTGTCGTTTACGACGTTTTGCCAAAACGCCATCGATATGTACGTACCTAGTCCAAGGAAGTTCGTCCAGAAAGGATATTAAAAAGTCAATCGATCTTCTACTACTTATAACTAAATATTTAGTAGATAGGTACCTATACCTATTGGATATTTTTACGAGAGCTAATTTATTTACAAGACATTTGTAAGAAAAGGTAACTACATACAAGGTGTTCTTAAAAATAACTGATCAAAACTTGAAACAAACATGACGAAAACCTCAATTTTTGTTTCTAAAATGTCCCTCTAAGTTAAATAGATAAAAATAGAGATTCAAGAAAATTAGGGCAATATTTACCCATTTTTGACACTTCCCACGATTTGACACACCCTCGAATTTAAATTTGAATATTTGATAATTTGAATTTAATAAATAGTAAATGTAGATACCAATTTTCATCGCTTTATCTTAAAAGGTTCGGGAGATATTAAATAAAAACCATTCTAAAACCCACATTTGATGGGAATCTATCTCTCTTAGGAGACATTAAAAAAAAACATGCAGAGGTTTTCGTATTTTCGGTATTTAAAATAAACAAAATAAATATAGGTACCTACATAAATATGTATTATCTATATAATTATTTTAATCTCGTGAAAAAAATACTATTTTATTCGTTGTTTATAAACGATGAATTTTTTAATCTAATTTTACAATTTTCCACTATAAATTCTGTAGACGTCTCAAATCCGTTTTATACTAACTTATTGAACAACGCTTATAAATTGAAATATTGCGAAAATCACTAAAGAGAAACGTACGGATTTCGTTTCAAGCATTATTCATGTATTTTTATTAACATTCTGTACGTGATACGTGCAGGCACTTTGGGCGGTTAATCTTTTCTGACATAGTTTTATGGTTTAATGCAACTAAACCTTTGTTGGGCGCGCAATTAATTTTTATTAATCATGGAATTTTATCTCCGATAACTACGCGGCCCTTAAATAATCTAAACATAAAAATATAACTTGAGTTTTCTTAATTATAGGTTATTAAGACGGCTGTTTTGAAAACTTTGAAATTTTAAAAATTGTTGAATAACATTGCTTATTTTCTTTGAAAGATAATTTGTACATTACGAGTTAAAAATAAAATTTTTGTATCAGAAAATTCTGTTATCGCAGTCAATTGTACAAGAGAAAAATTAAACGATAGATATTATTCTAATTAAAATATTAATTGGAATTCGGTAGGGTATCGTCATAGCATAACCTACAACGAACAAAATATGACGTAAGTATTATAATGATTACTTTAATGGGAAGGTTATGATATAAATATTTAGTAGATGTAGGTATAAGTAAGACTATCGGCGTATATTTTTGCGTATAGGTTGCGGCTTTACAAATACGAATAGTTTGAATACGAATTAAAATTTTATGTAAATGTAAATGGCTAATTTAAGTACGTCAAAAAAAGCAAAAATTTTATACTTTTTCATAAATTTTATGAGTATCTTTCAACTTAAATCCCGCCAGTTTATAACCGGCCCCACGAGTAAACAATTTTTCACGTTTTTCTCAAAACTACTTTATGTGGTCATGCTGAGTTTGCGTGAACGCTCTACATTTACCCCATTTAACCGGTGTAAATGTAAATGCCACTGGATAATTGTAAAATGACTTTTGCTGTACTTCGCAAATGATGACTTCGAAATTGACTAATGTAATAATAATATATTTGTCTGGAAAATGTTGCAAGAAAAACTATGTGCAAGAGTTACACTGCAGATTTTTCACAATAGGGGAGCATTCTCGTTCTTTTACAGAAAGCATGCAAGTTCTATTTTCAATTACCCCACCTCGCCCTTAAATAACTTGAAAATGTGCTTATCGAGGCCGAGTAAAGCCAGGCGCGCATGGAGAATTTTGTCCGATCGCGATCGGTGGACCGCGCGCGCGCACGCCGACTTTACGAACGGCCGATCCGATTGGCCGATCAGGTATAGTGCAAGAATGAAATTTGTACAAGTAGCACGCGCCCTACTGGTAAAATTGCGACGAAAACAGCGAAAAAAATAATTGTGCGCATCCATTACTTAATGCGCGAGTAGTAAAAGGGCAATTTTCTAATAAAAACAAAAATTTACTGGATGTCTTTGTTTATCATCGTCGTGCTTTTATTACAGAAATAAATTGTTCGGAATTAACTTCAATGTCCCCTATTATTATACTAGACACGTATATTCATATACATTTTTTTTTCTGTTTTCGTCGCAATTTTACCAGAAGGACGCGTGCTACTTGTACAAATTTCATTTTTGAGCTCGGCGGTGTCGATGGGCCGATAACAAAGTTCTCCATGCGCGCCCGGCTTAAGAGACGAAATATGCGATTTCTGTTTGAAATATAATTTTAATCTTGTTTTTAATTTTAATCTTTATTAGGTACCTATTGTACCTACAACAAATTGGGATATCCTGAAAATTAATAAAACTTGTTTATTTTCTTCTTTTTGTTTTCAATTACTGCGTAGGTATTATTTCAGTATTCCTACAACGAGTTCTTTTCGTTATATTTTCCTTTTGCCGTAAAGATTTTCCGATAAAACATTTTGTAATCTGGTAAAATACACGTATTACATATAGTCGCTCGAATTATTCCGAGTTTAAGATCCTGCTCCAATATGATGCCCGTTTACGTTTTAAAACGGCCGAATCCTATCTGCGTAGGTACTTACTCTAATTACACTATACACGAATTACTCCCGTAACTCTTAGATTATTGTTCTCTAAAACGGAAATAGACATTTATGCGCTTTATTTTAGCAATTTACTCTTTTATATTATTATAAACTTGTAAGGAAAATTAATTTACTGATTGTGCGGCGCCTCGTTAATTAATTTTCATTGTAACAAATAGTCTCAATAATTAAACGGAGCTTATAAACTTTCGTTTATGGAAGTCTGTATTTAGTTCGAAGCATTAAGGATCGTTAATATTCGCTGGGCCAACGCTTCCCGTTAAATACTCGTTATAATTCTCCTTATATTTTGCTAGGGTTAATTAGGCTTGTGGTGCGTCATCTGCTATTTCTCCAAAAGATTGCTAAACTTTATTGCTAAACCGATTTTTTTTTAAATTCACGGTAGCCAAAGCGGAAGCTGAAATCGAGCAACATATTTTATCCAGGATAACATTTTTCTTGACGTAAAACGCGAGCTTAATTTTATTTTGATAAAAAATTTGCTACTAGCAGGTTGTGTATTTACCAAGAAGTATTTAGAAAAAAAAACACGGTTAAATAACAACGAAATACTATTCTTTTCAGTTTTAAATGTAAAGGAAGACGCGCAACTTTGATAAAATTTGGAAAATTGTTGTCGGTTTTATTTTTATTGTAGGTTTTTTAAATGTTGTTAACAAATGAAAACGTGTAGACAACATTTGAACCGTCGTGTCGTAAAGATAACTTTCAACTTTATGACATATATTTCTATTAGGATCATCTATCCTCCGAGAATTGTCTCGCAAAAATAGGATTTAACGTATTTTTCTAAAAACGGTGCCGTCATTATGTTTATCCCCGTCTTTTACAAAGAATACGTGACTAAAATCAAACGCTAGAGTAAACACGTCATCCTTTGCGTCACTAATAAGGATCGCTTCGCATTTTGAATTTGAAGGAGCAAGCGTAAGCATGCAATTCCGGATTTGTGAAATAATTTATAATGTTGTGTAACAGAACTTTAACGAAGTTATATTAAAATAATGGCAAACATTCAAGAGACATCAGAACAACGTATAAAAAGGATTATATTTATTTTTGAAAGGTGTTTTCCATAAAACTTTAGTTGTATAGCCTCATTTGTTTACGTTTTAAATTTGAACCGTTGTTTAAAAGCTCCCTTAAAGCATTGCCTATCTTTATAAGGGCTTTCGAGTTTTAAAGGATTTGGCACCTTAAACCTAGAGATATTATATTAAATTGAATTACGTTATTAATCACACGTTATCGCGAAAAGTTTTCGCATTAAATGCTGGTTGTGTGGTCGTTGCCCCTTATCGTTATCCTACCTCGTAATATCCATATAAAGCGAGCAATCGGGAATGTCTTTATTGAAAATTTTAATTTACTTAATGTCGAAGTTTAATAAATTGGTCTTTTTACTTTAATAAATTTTTTATTACAAGAATTTAAAATCGTCTTTACATAAAAGATAAATGAAAATGTAGAAATTATTTTTAACGATCAGGAATTTTATCTAATTATTAATAATTTGCGATGATTACCTAGTCTAATTAATATAAGTACTGAAATTAAAACTGGAGGGTAGATTGGCCGGACCTGTAAATTGATAAATTGTTTATCGTGTTAAACTTTTGACAGCGCGGTCATATCGCTGTCATATTTGCATTATGGTAATAGTCAATCAGTGACAAGTCGACAGGCTGATTGCACACGTTAAAAAATTTATTATGTAATAAAAGTGATAATTACGATTTTTCATTACGAAACTTGCATTGTTTAAAAGATTATTTCGTTACATACACGTGTTATATTATACATTATTTGTATGTCCACGTTAATGCACAAAAGAATATGTTCAAGATAACATACAACTCCAATTTCAAACGATAGTGTGAGGGTAGGTTGGCGACGATTTCAAAATTGAGCCAAAAAAGTGTTTACCTTTTCTTATTTCAGTCACTGTAATGGTGTTAAATGAATGTTTTTCCAATAGCGTACCTAAAAAAATTGATTTGAGGGACGAATTTACGAAGTATTTTGTTCAATTTGTCCATAGCACCAGAAAAAAAAAACACCCATCGCTATTGCTTCTGTTGGAGAATTTGCCGAACATTTGTTATTCAAAAACCAAATTTTGTACCCAAACATTAATCCGGAAAAAACCGCCAACGAACCCTTCCATGAGGGCAGGTTGGCCACTGTGCCGACTCGGTGGTCGAGTGGTTAGGAGACTAACCTCTCGCCTGACGGGTCCTGGGTTCGAATCCCCCGGTACGGGAGGTGAAATATCCCCCTGGCAGGCATGGATGTCCCGGGGGGCACTAGAAGTAATGCCTAACGGAGGAGGTTCCCCCTGCCGTCCTTTGGGGTGTGCTACTAACACAAAAAAAAAGGTTGACCACTATGACGTATCTAGAAAAAAGTCAGTAATAAAATGGTATCGTGTCACTAAAACTAATAACTCTCTCGGCGTCAAATCAACCAATAGTCTGAACCTCGACATCCCAGAAATTCATCATTTTTGGCACAACGGTGGTATCGACAAAGTTAAAAAAAACTAAAATTTCATTTTTGAGCTCATAGTTTTAGAGCTGTTGATTTTAGAAGAAACAAGAATCGCACAAATTTGACAACATTTGACTCTTTACAAAGCTGTAACTCAAAAACTTGAGAGCTCAATTTGATGTCATTCTCTTCTGTTTTTAATGGGCTTTAATTCGATATGCAGTAGGACTACGATATTTAAATTTTGTAATTTTCGAAGACCTTAAAACAACGTTTTTTGTTTTAAAATCTCTAAAACGCGTCTTTTAATTCCCATTATAAATAATACTATCTCTGCGCCAAATTTCATAGTTACACGAGGGTTTTCGCAATTTTCTTATCGCGTTAGAACGAAACCCTGTTGTAAGAGGGTTACCTGTACATAAACATACAGTCGAAAATCCAGATTAATCTTTTTCTAAGTCCATTGGTGTGATTACTTGTATTACTTGTTACACATTTAATAAATTGATGTTTACTAAAGTAATAATGCTTAACGAGAAGCCGATTTTCAGAAATTGGGCAAAATAATGAAATAAGTTTTTCCTATTCTTACATTGCGCTGCAATGCCATTAGAAAAGTATATGACTTTTTCAAGGTTGAAAGATTTTCTTTTAGTATTGAAATTAGCTTTTATTGAATTAGATTTAGGACAATAATTATTTTTCTACATATTGTTTTACAACCCAGCCACAGGCCTCCCAAATCAAAAACGACCAACCTACCCTTCCTTTTTCCACTCTTTCAAAATATCGTCAATTTTAGTAATAAGTATCTTCTGTTAAATATAAAACCGGTTAAAATTAATATAAAATTTAAAAATTAATAAATTTATTACTTTAAAATTTATTATTTTATAAATTACTGAAATCAAGAAACAAATAATTAGATATAGATACCACCTACCTACTCAAATGTTATTTAATATTTGAATAATCTTTAAAATAGATATGAAACTTCCCAATACAGGACACTCGCGAGACTCTAAATGTTATTGTATTTCTCTTATTTTTTTGTTGACAATATTATTTATTTTTAAGTTAATGTTTCAAAGTAGAAAACATGTGCAGATTTTTGTTAACTACGAAACATTGTTAATAACGAAATTTTCTAAGTACATTTGTATCTCTAACATAAAGTATAATTGTAATGGATTCAAACATATAAATAATAACGAAAGATAGTGTACTGGTAAATAATACAGCAGAATAATCATTCGATGTACATCATGTTCTGCGATTTGTATTATGTTTTCTTTTAGCAATTACTTGGGTTTTTGGCTGTATTTTCTATTGGGCCACGAAAAGGTAAAACTCAAACAGACAAGTTTACAAAATCGCGTGTTGTAACGTGCTTAAAGCATTGCACTTCAATCAATACCTAATTCGAAAATAATTTATAATAAAATGCGAAATTTCAAAATATGGGTTGCAATTATTATTACATTTTTAAATAAATATGATAGGCTGTGCACAATTTGTTATCACTACAATGGGGCTAAACTAATTCCCACTTCTCACGGCAAATTACACGCAGTGTTAACCTCCAAAGCATCGCTCGACAAGCTTATTGTTCAATGATCATCCATTGTGTTTATGATAAAAATTAATTATGGCACATCTCATTCCATAAACCTTCGTTCATCGAACAAATAAATAACATCATTAAAATGCTGCAACATCTTTTTCCGACGACCACTACGAAAAGTGCAATACACCAATAAATGTTACCGAAAATTGACCATTAAATAAACTCGTTGGGCAATCGAAAACGTTGCGGTCCGTGTGCAATCATTGCACACGCTACTCGTCCAATCAAAAGTCGTACAATGTATTTACGCACAAACAATTTTATTACCTAATTAATTGTCAATAGAGGTCGCTTTTAAAGTGTCAAAGTGTCTACGTTATGTCAAAAATCTAAATGTTTTAATAAAAATACTTGTGTTCGTCGAAAAAGTATAACACGTGCTGAAAGGATATTTTTACGTTCGACTTCGTCTCGCGACTCAAATTATCACGCTCGCGTGAAATATTCGCTTTTTCAGCATTAATTATACAATATACTATTTCAAATAGATGTTACTTTGTTCGTTAGTGTAATTGGGTATAAATGGAGCTTTAAAAAAAGCTTGCAAAGTGAAATAACCAGCTGAGAAAGTAATCTCTTTTTTGTTTTATTTTTAAATAGGCCAGAGTTATTATTGCGAAGAATAGTCACTTATTATAGTTTGTTTTCAGAACTTTATAAATTTTAAGAAAGATTTCAGTGAAAGCACTTTTAGATAAGTGTAATTTATTATATCGTGTGTAACATAGAATAAAAACATAACGCCTTTTTTACACGCTACAGTTTTCCATTATGTTTCAGAGCACGGTCTCGTGACTTGTAATTGACAAATGTACTAATGGAAACTTTCCGATGGTCCAGTTACGACGATTTTCTATTTTGTTCGTCACCTTTGCGCCTTCGATTTTATAAGCTTTTTGCAGTATTGAGCTGTTTTGCTCAAATCGAACAACGCACCTATTCGATAAATCGTATGCAATTTGTTCAACGTTATTTTATAAAAATCGGTAGATTTATTTTACTTTAATTTACTATTTCGAACATGTAAAAATTAGCAATATGGACGTTTAGGGTTTCACCGGTTGTAAAAAATTTTAGGTTGATTTATTTTTTTTGGATTAATGGAAGCGAAGTCTCTAAATATTGTCTTCGACCAGTAAATATAGTACCTTTTGGTTGCATCGAGAAAATAATTATACTTAGGAAATTGGAAAATGCGCATTTTTAAAATATTATACGTACATACGTGTACGTATTTATATTTAAGACAGATGTAAATTTTTATCTCTACAAAAAACCTCCAGTATATTGCTCTAGAAAAATAAGAAAATTAAAAAAAAACTCTTATCGTTAGACATTTTACTTAAGTGTAGGTACTTATATCAAATTTAGGAGAAGAATTTTCAAAAATCAAATTTGAAGCTGTAATTTGTCATAAAAAATATTAATGTTGTATTATCATGTTGCGTATTGTGCGTGTTTGAGAAAAAATAATCAATGACAGATGGAACGGAAATATAATATTAAGTGTAAAAAAAAAAACTTATTGTCGGGAGTAATTCGGCCAATAATTAAAAATAATGTAGGCACGTCGGTGAACTGAAATTTTTGCTAAATTCTCGAATCTATCGTTACTTAATGCTGCAAATGGAATGTAAACAAACAGCGAATTTAAAACAGACCACGTTGAATGTTGATGATATCGCGCCCTTATAAATATATTAATGATTCGACTCACGAACGTACAATACACAACAGCGTCCCCAATAAAAACAAACTTCACAGGGATACACCAGATCTTTGATATAGATATATTACATGTACGCGCACGAATTATGACAACAATTTTTTCCTTAAAATTAATAGATAATTAATTAATTAAAAAATAAAAATTAAAAATGGGACTTTTTAGGGAGTTGATTAATTCAATTCGCCAGATAGAATTGAAGGTCCTTCGCAATACTGAATAGTAGGGGGCGCTAGCAACATCAAAACCTACAGAATTTTGTCCTGATAAATTGAAATCTCTGTGTTATAAAACCGGTCTAACAATAAGTCACAGACTGGACGACGAGCCCTGCTGGATATTAAAAGGGCAGGCACCGCAATCTTCCTTAATAGCATAATAACTTGTCGTATATTTAATTGGTGTAAAAGTCAAGCCTACTGTGAAGGCTTCAATCGGAATGTTTATTTTTATGCGTCGATGCCTAAAAATTTTGTATCGTACTTCGAATTACATATTTACTCGGAAATTATGGCAAATGGCGGCCGAAAAATTTATATGAATACCTATGTCGCTAATGCAAGAAATTAAAGTTTATTTTAAACTAATATTTTAACGTAAACTAAAAACTAACGCAAAATTCGACCGAGGCTGTATAAAAATAAAAATCGATCAAATTGTGCGCTTTCAATTCTAATGCAAGCAATAAGAGAATCGTGCGCTCTAGCAATTTGATAGCGTATGTCATTTCCAACACTGTAAGCCAACTATTAAGATACAAATGCCCTCAGAGATAAAAATCCATCGGTTTTAAACTAGGACCCCTCGCAAGCCATGCAACAGAACATCCTCATTAATTAATGAGTTATTCATTAATGCGGTGGCACACCATCGTGTTGATAACACACTCGTCGACAAATTATTAAAAGAAAATCGCACCTTTCCTCAATGTTGAATGTTTCCAATGTTGATTTTAAACATTTTCCTGAAATGTTGCGATTAAATGTTTGATTATTGATAGGGCCACGCCAAAATTTTAATTGCTTTTGTACCATGCGCCCGCGTAAATTTTCAATTTTAATTTTGTTTAAAAAAAAAACTTTTACTTCTTGTATTTCCGTAACTATGCAAGTTTAGGACGTGGGCTCGTTTTATGAGCTTTTTTATTCGAAAGGGCCTCTCTTGTATACTGCCAAAATTTGTTCCGCCCGTTATGACTTACCCTATATAATACGCAAGACATTAATGCATAAATTTTCCCCAAACTCGAAAAGAAAAATGACTTTACCGGACCAATTAGATTCTCTCAACTGGAAATAATTTGTATTCTCTAAACTTCACAAAGTTATTCGTACTAAATTTAGATATCCCTGTTATGATGGCTGTTTTTTTTGTATATTACACTTATAAGTTCCATTTCCTGATTTATATTTAGGACGTCGACCGAATAAGCTTAAAATAAGTAATTGATTGTTCTTGCAAACTAACGAAATCGACAATCACGTTTTACTTCATTAATAAAATTAATATTCATTTCCTTAATTTAATAACTATAATTAGTATTTTGTTAATCGGTTTAGATTCCTCGTAAATGGTCTTATTCGTTCTTCTAATTAAACGTCGACTTGGAACAAAAGCTCCGCAAAGTTTAACTAAAGTGGGACAACTAATTCGCTTATCTATTGTGTAAATAGATACTTCTTGTTCAACCCCCGGCTTTTGACACGTACTATATTCAAAAGACGTAATGAAATTCCTAACCGATTTATTTACTATGGTAATGATCATAACATTAACGAGGGTATACGTTAAAAGTTATTTCTTTAGCAATTAAATCTATTTTATGCATTCGTTGTTATTTATAATAATTAGTTTATTATGCGTAAAATATGCAATAAAACGTTACCTTAAACACCTTATTAAATGTAGGGTATATTTTGTGCATTGTAGGATATACTCCCCCAGTAATTTTCTTAAAACATTTTTAACACTTACAAAATCAACTTGACTTTTTAATTGTCACAAATTTTGCAAGTTATTTAATTTTATTAAAAACAATTCAAATGAATGTTATTTGTATAAAAGTGAGTTGGAGGCGCCGGGCATCGATCCCGGTACCTCTCGCATGCTAAGCGAGCGCTCTACCATCTGAGCTACGCCCCCTTCTGAAAAGCACGTGAATTATTTTGTCAGATCTCGGGTTTTTTATTATATACGAGGTGTTTAAAATATACGTTACGGAATTTTAGAGGGTGTGCACAGATGTAGCAGATAAAATATTTGCTTATGACACCATGTCTGGAAATAGATCGTTTATGCACTACAGTTGCGGAAAGTTGCCGTCAAAGTTTACCTTATAAAAGTTGCTCAAAATTAGAAATTATTTGCTGTTAATTTATCGGCAAACGGTCCATTTCCAGATACGGTGCCCTAAACAAACATTTATCTAGTAATTGTAAGTACATACGTCTCCTTTGCACGGCCTAAAGCTTTATAACGTGTATTCTGAATCACCCTGTATATAATCGAGCACATTTTATTTTTATATGATTTTAATTTAACTGTTTTATTACTGTTATTTAAAAAGGCACGTTTTAAACTGGAATTCGATAAATGATAATGTTTACAGTTTATTAACAATAGCGAAATAAAACAATTTTAAAATTATTATAAATGGTGACGATAAAATTGTTCGACTTCTCGAATGACCGTTATGTTGAAAAATATTTGAAAATGAAACTGGAATCTTATTGAAATATTTCGCTGCGAACATCTATTAAATTAGACTAATTTTGGCGGGGGTGCGGGGGCTAGATTAATGGACGTTACTTGCGACAAAATGTTAAATTGCTGCAACTAAACGGCTTCAGAATAAAATATTAATTTTGTAATAAGCACGAATGTACAACTGTAGGACATTTCACGTAAATAACTAAATAAAAAGGGAAATAAAAAAATATATACTTAGGTGCCTAACGTATTTTGTAAATTTTCGATTTTTAATTATGATCTTGTTGTAATAAATTTTTGATTCGTTAGATTATTTTTTGCAACCGTTCCAAAAAGATTCTTTCGCCGTTAACGTTGAAACTTGTTGAAATGGTTGAAACTTCCATTAATAACATTTAATTGTCCGAATTTAGAACGTTGTATCGCCTAATTGCTCATAAAATGTATCGATTATCCTCTGCAGATGACAATTAATGATTAAAGTGGCTATTAGAAGGAAAATCACTTATAAAACGAACAACTGTAAAATGTTTCAGTGCTATAATTTTATTTATTTAATTATGAATTTAATTATTTTCCAAAAACAATAAATTTATTTATTTACTTATTATACGTGTCGATTTGTTAATCAACAATACGAGGCAGTATTTTTACTTACATATTGATTTAAAAATATATCGTACAAAATTATTTTAAAATATGATGATTTAATCTTTTTGTTTCGAGAAAAAATATTTCCTAAAATAAATTGAAACGTATTAAGCATCTAATCTTCCAAGATTATTTTACAAAATCTTTCTGTCGTTTTCTTAAATTTATGTTATAAAAGCAAAGTAGAGATAGGAATAACATCTCGGAGGGATGCGCCGGTAATTTTTTTTTTGTTGCCAACGCTGCGAATACCTTCGGTATTAGTATCAAAAAGCTTTTAAGGTATTTCGACTCTCGCTCGAATAATGAGTATATACAGCTTAGTTCAAAATTAATGAAAAAAGTGTCCACGATATTGTTTATTAGATTGACCCTAATTGGGAAACCGTTTTCGGTTTATACGTATATAAGTCTTTCCTGAAGCGCTCGGAAACAACGTCTACAACAGCATTTTACTCCATTACACTCATTCGCTACTTTGCAAGCTCGATTACACCGGATGTTCAGACGATTCTCTTAGTTTATATTCGCACTTTTTCCCTAATCTGTCTGCTTTATTAAGTACATAAAATCGTAATAATCCTGTAATTCCTGGAGCGTACGCTCAAGGTATGAGACTAAAATAAATTTGTCAAAAATAATTTATGTTTCCTTTATTAAAAATACCACGCAAGTTTTTTTTTAAATTAAAAAAAAACACGTGACAATCGATGTTTTTAATTGAACAGTAGAAACCGCCTGCAAGTTTAGTTCTATCGATTTAAATACAATTCGCACTTCTAAATTAAAATGCAAATAAACGTTTGCGCCCTAGTATAGTAATTATAATTTTAGATATTGCTCTTCAAATTTCTAGAATAATTCGGGAACGAGTCCTTTTAATATACGATTAAGAAGGATGTTTTCGATTAGTCGAAAATCCCGTTCCTCATTTATATTCCATCAATGTAAAATATTACCTTATCTTTCGCCAACTCGATGTTAAAACAAAATTCTGTCATGTTTAGAAATTAATGTAAGTTCACGTTCTTAAACGTAAAATAACGAAATAAGAAATTCTGCGACAAGAGCCGACAATCACTTGTCACGTTGATGCATACTATTTACTGCAATATTTATAGTTAGATATTATACATTTACAATCCATAGCGAACTTTTTTATAGGACATTAAAAACCTTTTAACTTATTGACGTTGAAACCAGGAATTATTTTCGGTTAGCTCTATAATTCCCATTTCCTCTTTTGATAATGTTTCAAAAACATTTTTTTATCCTAACTTAAATTGCTTAAAAAATAAGTTAACGTACAGCCGAAGACATTAATATCCGAAAATACACTTTTGTTATATTATGCACGATGGGGATTTTGGGATTAAAAAAAATATATGTATTATAAATTTAATAAATGCGGCGATAAAAAACCTAAGTAAATTAATATTGTTTTTAGTTATGAATTAATCAAAAGACAGAACATGTAACAGAGATCAATTGAGTAAATATATTTTCATTATTGTTAGAGATACACTATTAATTATTTAATAAATTGTAGCTAATTGTATAAATTCTTAATTAGTGTCCACAGATATAGAATATATTAGTACTTACTCAATACTAATCTGTTTTTATCGTTGCTAGATAAACATTTTACAATAATTAATAAAAATAAAACTGCAATTAAAATTATTCGACATTATTTTTATTTGTTTAGGCGAGTGTGGGCCACCTAGAGACGAGCCTTATTATTATGTTTTTTTTTTAATTACTCGCCAAATAAATCAGTGTCCCCCGCAAAGATTTGCACAAAATCACAACAAATAATAATAAATCACAATGTTTTTATAATATTTAAGGTTTATTAGGTGATTATGTTTCGCAACATATTAGGAAACTAATGACATTGATGTATTATTTTTAAAAATTCTTTAACACGAAGTTTATATTAAAAAAAAATAGTATCTTGGCCTGACCCACTCTTCTCTAGTGATATATATACAATAGGTATACTTTTGTTAAGGTAAAATACCCAATGCTCGACATGTTTGGCAAAATTTTTGCGAAAAATCTTTGTCATTGTGCGTAAAATTCGTTTGTTGGGCCATCTAAAGCTACCAATTCGATACTTTGAAATGTTAGCCTATAAGTAAAAATTTTTAAACATGAACTGACTTTTCTCGCAACAATTAAAATAATAAAAATTTCAAGGTTGAAATATTTCACGATTATATTATATTTAAATCAGGGATATGGGTATTTATGATAAAACAAGGAAAAAATGACATGAAAAATATATTTATCATTGTATTAAAATAATGTAAAACATAACGGCGCACTTCACATATATTTTCAAAAATTACATTAATTTATTATTATTCATTATAGGTAACGAGAATAATAATTAACTGTGAAAGGAATCATTATTGTAGTTGATTTAGTTTAATTAGATAGGTCATAATGAGAACAATAATAAAAATGTCGGGAATTCTTTTTGGCTTTTTTTATAATTATTAATTATTTTCAATATCTAACCAATAGAGAACGATCTTATTTTTTACTTTAACTACATATATTTTTACCCTTTTCGGAGGTCTTCTTCAGCGTTTTAAAATATATGTAAATTGATATCAATGGCAGTTAATTTTTTTTTGTTAAATTGAAAAAAACGTTTATTTCATTAATATCAATTTATATTGTGAAACGCTGAGATCTCAGAAAATGGTAAAAATATGTGTAATTAAAGTGAAAAATAAGAACGCTAAATACGGTATAAATAACGCTATTGGCTAAATATTAAAAATAATTGAATAATTATGAAAATACCAGAAAAGCAAACAAAGATTAAAAAATTAATTTTGTTTACCGGTACGGAACGCGAAAACTTATATCCAATTCGTTCACCCTTTAAAACTGATTCGGAATCTGTAATTTTTTTTTATAATTTGATTAATTTTATAGAAAACACGTCCTCTTGCGGATAAAATATAGTTACGTATTCCATATTTATATACTTTTCTTATTAAAATAGAGTATAATAAAAAAGGAAATACCTTTGCTTTTATTTTCGACGACTACGTCGAACATATTGTGAGTGCCATATTTACCGACCCCCTACTATTTCCGGGGCACACCACTCTGAGAATCGGCCGTTTTGTCACAAAAATTAAAACGCTTTCAAACAATTAAAATTGAGAGTTTTTAAAACATAATAAAAAAATAATTAAAAAAGCAAATTACACGAGAAAACATGAAGAAATCAACGCTTAAAAGATCCAGCGATATTTTGGGATAAACGATTTTAAATATAAATAAACCGCGTTTAAAAAAAAACTTTTCGACCGAATGCCACAAATTGTGGCAGATAGTCGATGAACATCGTAACCTCCCCGTCCTCCCCCAAGGTTAAAATTATAACACTTAAATAAACGGGAATATTGTTATATTTGTATAACAGTAAGACCATGTCGAAGGTTGGTGACCTGTCAAAGACCGGTGCTCTTACCTTACTACAAATTCAAAAGTTACCAAATTGCACGTTTAATAATACCTTCCTACCTAATTTTAATAGGTATAGTGTACAAGTTTGAAAACAATTTTGAAATATTATATCAGAATATAATACAAATAAGTATTTCAGATTGTTTTGCCAGTAAATATATATATATATATTTTTCAAAATATTGCGGCGTATATAGTTTCTACAATTTCTATAATATACTTTTTAGAAAATAAATGAAAATCGTATCTGTAGGAACGCGATCCGCTGAATGTATCAAAAACCGTTTTCAAAGTTGAGTTTGCGAGAGATAAAATCGTGTCTAAAAATTTTAATAACGCTTCCCGTGTTAAATTAATAAAACTTTTTCTAACGTAAGGTCGACTTTTTAAATTTGCCAAGCTAAAATGATAAAAACAAATACATGTAAATTGCCAAAGTTTTAATAAAAAAAATCAATTTCTTTTGAATTTTTATGCAGCCCGATACGCCAGCTATATTAAAAGGGAAAACTTTTATGGACAGCAGTATAAGCAACTTGTACAACAATTCTTCCTAAATTATGAATTCGCTTCGTTTTCGATTTATTTAAATGCGGCCTTGTTTATCGCGATTCGGTTATTTATATGCAAACGAAACTTTGACGAAATCGGTTTTTATAACTAGGTAGTCTTTATTAATTGAAATCTGCATAAATCGACTGTGTTGTTCGAATTTCGAATTATTACATTATTTTTTGAAGATTTAAATATATCCAAATATAGTGTTTCTTTAAAATTCATCGAGAATTACATAGTTATTTTTTAAAAATATTAAATGGGCTATTCGTAGGGGTAAAAAATTAGAAGGTTTGACATATTATATGTTGACTGTAGAAACGATTCATAGTGGCATTTCTCGAAATTGAACAATAAAGAATTCACGAAGGGCGAGACAGTTCTAAAAATATCCTAATAGAAAGTTACGAACACTTGGTATGAAGTACCTACCGACCCTTTATAAATTCGATAAGAGAGCTACCTCATTTTCCACAGAAAGCCGCAAGACTCTATATTGACAGATATTACGAGTTTTCTGAATTGCCTCATAATTTTTCAGTACAGATCAACTCGATATTTAATTAGGTATAATTATCGTATATCACGGTTAAATAGCGATTCGAATAATGATTTTAAAAACATTCTAAATTTTCAATTAATCTGAAAATTTTTTTTTCTGTCGACATACATAGTTCTTTTCTATTAATACAAATACATTTATTGATAAATCGCGTTACGAATTAAGAACCTAATAACCAATCATAATCGAGAGTTTCATACGATTCTTTGATGATAACACGTTAACGGCGACGTTGAAAATAACATCATAAGACTGAATATCTGCAAATTAGTAATTTATGTTTTAAAACAGATATAGATACTATTTTAATCAGCTTAGGTATAGATATTATTGTAGGTAGGTAGATATAATTTTGTAATTCACTTTTGACGATATTTAAAGATAAATGTAAGATATTCAACAAAATCTCTAATTTACCAATAATGTCGAAAATAAACATAGAAACATTAAAAGGTGTATCTAGACCAATTTATTATAGTAACAATAAAAAATTCTGTCGACAAACAAATTTATACGTTTATACAGGGTGTCCGGAAACTCTCCCGCCAAAAATGAAAACGTCAAATTCTAGAGATGATTTTATTCCGATTTAAATTAAATCGCGCCCCCATATAAAAACGCTTCCTAAGGAAGTTACAGCCCTTTAAAGATTGAATCTTGCCGTCATCAATTTTTTTCAAATATCTTCAAAACGTCGTTAATAGCACATATCTACGCAGTTTCTTATTTCGTTGATTTGTTAAAGTCAACTGAATTTAGTGATATTGGAGGAACTTATGTGTACTTATACAAGTAAACGCGAGAGTGTCTGGACACCCGGTATGTATCTAAGTATATATTTTTTATATTACGACTCATACACGACTCATACCTATTAATCTTTTTATTTGTCCAATTTCAATTACACCGAAACATCGATCTTGATCAAAGTTAATAACGAGATTAAATGTGATTCTTAACAATATCGTCAAGTTCAACGTCGTCGTTTTAAACGGCTCGACGTCCACAGCGTAGTTCTTTGAAAGTCGAGCACTAAATCTTTAACGAACAACTTCAGAAATACTGCTTCTGTTACAATAACGTTATCTTCTTTTTCAGTATGCCGCGGGCCCATCTACTTAGTGAAAATCGCGTTAGAAGTGGTGTTAGCTTAGGGGACTTCCTAACAGCTCGTCCAACTGGACTATCTGAACCTGAGGCTTGGGCTATCCTTTGTCAGGCAGTTCAAGCGCTGCAAGATCTTTTCCTTTCTGGTAAGTAATTAAACTCTCGCTCTGTAAGTTGTAATACGAAAAAAAACCAAACAAACGTTAAGTACACACCGTACTTATAAAAATATAAAATATGCATTAGGTATATTTTTAAAGCTCTCTGTGTTTAAAATCACGTCGTTGATGTGAATTTTAGAGATACTTAAACAACAGGTGTTGTTGATTGATTATGTTGGTAGGCGACTACTATTGAAGTATTGATTTTTAAACAAAAGTAAGCGACAGCCGGTTTATTAGCATCTATACATTTATGTAGAAGAACAAATAAATTGTAAATCAGTTTAATAACAATACATATTGACAATTTACAGCTGAAATAATCTGCTCGTTCTTAGGTTGTTATTATATTTGTTAAAGTTGTTGAAGTAATGTCGTTTTTTTACATTAAATTCAAACAAGTTTTTATTTTTAATCGATGATGTAATCACCCTCGTTATCAACAATCTTTTGCCATCTAGTGTGCAAATTTTCAATGCCGGATCGATAAAAATCAATTCGTTTTTGAGCAAAATATCTGGAGATGGCATTTTGGATATCATCCAAATTTTCAAATTTTTTACTGGATCTGGACTTGGAAAACCACCTTTGGCATTTACAAACATCTAATGCACTTGGATAAACATCGTAAATGTTTTTGGTAGCAACTGTTACGTTACTACCCTTGTGAAACTTAAAAAGCATACAATTCCAGATATGTTCCTCTTATAGTATTTGGCTGTCATTTCACCCAAAATTGTAAAAAAAAATTGAAGATTTAATTATTTATAATTATAATTAAATTTAATTATAATTATTTATTAACCTTAAAATATCTTTGGTGCGACTTTGATGTACACAATGAGCTGATAAATGGTAAACAAATATTGATGTGCGCAGAAACGACATTACTTTCCGGTCCCCCTATATTGAATACAAAGTGCATCGTATTCAAAATCTATACGAAATTAAGTACTCTCCAAGCTTTATTCGATTAAGAAATCGTTTTTTTCTTTGTCTTTAGAACTGTCGCACATTGACACTGACGGTAAAACTTTCAGTTTATCTGACTGTATTGCTTTTTGGTTTATCTTTTATTTTGCAGTTGTTTTTTTTTTTGATCTAACATACTCAAAAACTATTTTGCCTGTCTCGTATCTTGTCTTGCAATATGTTTATTCCCATTTGAATATTATCGTAAGCTTCATCATTAACTGTCTGCGGGCAAAACTTTTGTTTTATTTTGTTTAACTTTTATTTACTGCGTTTGAAACGTTTTCTGAAATTTAACTATTCACGTATTAGATATATCTCGCCGATTCATGTAAAATTACTAACTAGCGTAAAATTTAACAGTTATTATTAATTGTCAATTTTTTACGTGTTACAACAGAAGTTGCGAAACGAAAAATATTACAATGTTATAATTATTACGAAAATTCGTAAAATTATTTGTCACACAATCGTAGAGAGTAATTATGCGTTAGATTAAATTTTTAGATTGCTGCAAACTAAAATCGAAACGATCTATAAGTAAAATAACAGTCACGTGTAGGTATAGCAACAAATAATTTCCTATCTAACAATAAATATTAGCAAATGCATAAAATTTAGCGGTGCATCTTTCTAATGTCGTTATAAATTTTAAACTTTCGCTCGATGTTTACGTAGCAAAATTTATTTGTCTAGCTGATTTAGTAAGTTTGTTTAGGGTTATGGGGTTGAACCCGACTACACAATATATCTCAACTTGCGATAACTTTCAAATTAACTTTTGACGTAAGCGCTGTTTATGCAAAACCAAAATTAACTAAATATCTTTGTTATTGCTAAATTTCAATATTTCGGATGTTATTATTCGGTTTATAATACGTGTTGAATATTAAAATGTTGAAGCTTTGCGTTTTATTCGAAATTTCATAAATCGAACTCGTCAATTCACATTATAATTGTTTTACCTTATTATTTAATCAATCTTGCAATAATTTTGTCAATAAAATTCTAAAAGTTACTCGATTGTAACAAAAGCAAGTACAATTCATTTTTTAATATTTCAATATTCAACATTTTTAGCTACATATGATAATATTTGATACCTATATTATACAATATATAACATACATTATTCAATATGTGACAAAGGAATTCTGAAAATTTTATATGAAACTGGAATACCTACAAAAAATATTCTACTCTTAGTATTGATCTTAATGTATTATTGACTGCAGTGACATTTGCTGAACTTTATCAAACCATATAGATATTATACTGCAATAATTATAATTCAATCTTAAATCGACAGAATTAGGAGTGATAATGGAGACATTCAAAATAAACACGTTTGCCATTTATTTAGAGAACAATTTACCGTAAAATAAGTGTTTCGCTTTAGCTAGATTTGCGTAAGTATCATTTTAGTTACAATTCGAAACGATTAATATTTAATAATTAGATTTAATTGAAGTTGCATAGTTCGGTCTCTAGTCTTTAGACTCTTTAGAGAATCGACGGATTTAGTTGATAGCAATTTTGCGATATAATTATCACCTCAAGTTCTGCTAACCAACTGCCGTAGGTCTGATAAAGCAGAACAAATGAAAGCACTCAGGACAGCGTCTTACTCAGTTGCCTTTGTTAGTTTAGATCCTCTTCACGTCAAACAATCTTTCGCCTCCTAAGATTTTATATACCTATCAAAAATAACAAAATGGTCTTTATTAAATTTTTCTATTTTTTTTATGTGGGGGAAATAGTGAAAACATTATTTCTCTAAAATTATTAAACACTTTTATTGTAAGTATTTATGGTTTCTTACCTTGATTATTTAATAATTACTACCTATATTAGGTTATATGTTATAATCGAGGACTTATTGTTAGAGGAAAAGTGGTACAAGTGGCATTTGTTCAAATGGTGACATATGTGCAGTATAATGAGAATTGTAAAGCGGAACTTGCTCGAAATAATGCAATTTATAAAAAAAACAGTAGTATTTAGTCCATAATGACAGCTATATGGCATTCGAAAAACTTGGAAATATTTTTAGTGTATTTTAACTTTAAAATTAAACATCTCGAGTAAACACAAATGTTACTTTTTCCACAAGCTAAGCCCCTCAGTTTCTTTCATCAATAAATTAAGGTATGATGAATAAGTTATACAAAACGAAAGTTTCAGTTAAAGCTTCGTTAGGTAATTATCTGGTTAGAGTCACTACGAGTGCAGTTCAAAAAGTTTTCTAATTTTTTTAACTTAAATTTGTTTTGTGTTAAAAAATTTAACTAAAAATACTAAATGTGGTTATTATCGGTATGAATTTATTAATCACATTGTATTTCTTTTACCTACGGGCATCTATGTAAATAAATACATGGAACTAAATTATTTGCTGAGCGCATTTCTATACAGATAAAGTAGTTTGGATATAACAAAATGTAAAATTTGACATTTGGTCTACCTATTTAATTTATTTTTTTAATATTAAAAAATACTTGCTTCCAGTTTCAAATAAATCACCGTTAAGGCTATAAGTGCAATCACGAAAACAGTTCATTTTACGGCGTTTTTTCTAAACGAATTATAAGAAAACGAAACAATATTTATCAAAATTTCAAAATGTACGGCATAAATTACTGTTTGTAGAAAGTCCGAAAGGTGAATTTTAAGTAAAAATTTGCTTGATCTTTACCCTTGAAATAATCATATTCGTAACTGTCTATTTACAATATTTATAACCTCTAGTCATATCTACATTCTTTAAAAACATAAATTCTCTTTTAAGTTACGATAAAATTTGTGGTTTGTTAATTATTCATTTAGCAAGTGACTACTATTTAACGCCAAAACAAACGATTCTGTACATTGTCGGTCGCAACAGACCCCTCGCATATCATCCACTAAAAACTGCTGTGTTTACTTAAACTGTGTTCGCTTAATATTTTTTCACGCGCCTTATCACGAATATTATAGTTTCATATGCGGTTTTATAATTTTGCGCTTATACTCGTCATTAGTTACTTTGAAAATAAATTGAGCGTATGTATTAATAAGAACTTTTTTAACTTTTCCATCACAACTCGTAATCGGCAATTGCGTTTATGATGACTAATAAAATACGAAACCAATAATAATAATAAAACATATTGCGTAGGTACCTTTTTTTGTAATTTATTAGAAATCGAACGAAGAATAGAAACTTTCTAAATTAAAAATTGGATTTTTCGGTCTATGTAATCACTTTAATGCATGTAGGTAGTACGTATAAACATAATTCAGGTTAAACGGCGTCAGTTGTGCCGGGTTCTTTGTAAAGCGCGTCAGTATTCTTTTAGTGTACGTACCTATTTAAATTTCGACATCGTTTTTCGTGATGTGCCTATAATGATCGTCAAAATACTTTGTGCTCGTACGTGTGCACGTGTGTGATTTTATGGATGTTCCGGTAATCGTGAATTTTTCTTGGAATGCAAGGATTACAGAAACGATTGCAATTTACTATAGGAAAAGAGGCCAATTGTCGTATACTACTATAAAAAAGGTAAGATTTTTTAAAAAGCTTGACTAATTTTCCTTGTATTAGTAAAGCGCAAATGCGTGACCTTTAAAGTGAAAGCTCGAAGATCAAATAGTTATTCTAAAGATTTGATGTTTAGGCTTTTCTTATGTTTTCTTAATCGAACCTTATGGAGTGTAGTTGCAGATTAATGTAGTATCAACACGTAATACTAGAGTTTGATGATGATGATGATTCGACGTGTCACACTTATCGACATTTTAAAAATAGTAGAAAATTGTTTGGTTAGAAATGACGATGTGTTTGAACATTTCTTTTAGAATTCCACCTTTTTATTCCACCTTCGTCAGTTCAATAGATTCTACAAAATAAAATTTTGAGGTCGATTCAATACGTTTTCCAAAATAACTCTAAACGCCGATTTTTCATCTCCCAAATAAATTTACTCGACAAATTTTTACCATGGAAACGATTGTTTGAACAAACGTTTCTACGGTAAATATGTGTCAATTGAATTAAATTGAAGATGAAAAGATCGGCCCTAAAACTATGATATTTAGTTGTAGTAGGGATGTAAATATATACTGCCCCTAACTTTTGAACAGACAGTGCAATAAAATTACTAAGATTTTGATGTTTTCTAGACTTTTTTCTAAACATTCGGTATTATTTCGGATAAAATAAGTTGGCTAATTACTTGGCTAAAATTTTTAATTTGTACATGCATAAATGTTTTACAATTAGAAAGTAGCTGCAGCTGTCAATTGTTTTACAAAATATGAAACAATTCCAAAACGACTAATTTTATAGACGATATTTTTTGGAATAAATAGTCGTATATTTGTCTCGGGAATATAAATCAATAATAAAACTTGGAACGTTCCATTTGAAATAAGGAAGTCGATACACATTTCCGGTGTAACCGGAAGAAACGGTAATCTAAAATTATTTCAAGTCGAAAGGGGGCGTAACCAGTTTACAAATTCAAATTGCAATTCTTATTACTTTTCTGTATTCTTCTAACGAAAACTCGTCGCGACATACCCTGTATACATATTGTTACTTTTCAAAAATCAGTAGATGAAACGCGGAAATTTGTAAAACGTGTAACCGTTTTCTCTGTAACTTTAAATGTTAAATTACGTTTTCAAATGCCATACGTTTATTATTTATCAAAGACGTATGAAATCTTAATTTATTTTAAAATTTTTTTATTAAATATATTGTCTTCTTAAGTATTATTTTGAAATAGGTTTTTTGAACGTTTCGAATAGAAGTTTACAACCAGTTTCGCAATTACAATTTTAATGATTATTATTAGATAGATACCTACTCCACAATAATAATAAAAAAATTGTGAATTGATCGCTTATTTGCAAATAAGTGGGTTGGCTTAATATTTTATCAATAATTACTGTTTTATAAATTTTGGTTATTAGGTGTACGTATGTGGTTAATGATCCAGAACAAATTAAAAATCGAAAATAATTTTAATATTAAGGTACCGTTAAAACATGAAATTGTGAAAATGAAGACAAACTTCTTTTGTATTACCTTCAATTGTACGATGCAAAAATTACCCAATTCTACCAACTATATTATAATCTTGTTAGTTTTAAATAATTGATAAAATAATATATCGGTGCGTGGGGAATTTAATGAAATTTGTCATTGTCGTTAGCTCATTAAAAATAATTCGTCATAATCGTACAATTGCGGCCTGGTGCATTAGACGTGTCAAAATCCTTATTGATTACTATCTCCATTCACCTCGGCGTATTCTGTTCCGTATTCCCGGATGGAACTTGTACAATGTCATAACCGAACGTCATATTTTGGCCCTGGCCGAAATCCTTGGGATAGATTTCAAATTCCTGCTTAGCTAGAAATGCAAACATCACTTGTGCAGATGTTTACATTGACAAGTTTCAAAGATAGACGTAGCAATTCCATACTTGGCAAACGTCGCTAATGAGGGATGTTGAATAAAACGGATGGATTGCGAGTAGTACATAGCGACTGTTCATTTCACATATTTTAAAGATTACTCCTTTATGTACGTTCGTACAAATTGAAAGCTTGGATATGCCGCAATTCTCTAGAAAATTTTCAGCTCTATATTATTTATGTTCGTCGCGTTCGTTCGCGAAAGCGTTAAATTCAGCGTAGACTTATGTTTCTATCGCAGCTTTATACATAATATTATTATTATCATATCACAGCTGCGATATGATAATGCGTTTTTTTTTCGTATGAGTGTATCAAATCATGCGATCAAATAAAATATGCTGCGAGCAATCGAGTTTTTAGTTGAATTGTAGAAAGCTCGAAGTTTATAATTAACAATACTCCAATAAGTTGCTTAAAATTTTTATTTAAAAATATCGCAATAAAGCTATTATTAGATACCTTGTAGATACTATATGTCCAATAAGTTTCGTCGTCGAAACTTGAGAGAGACGTGAGTCGTGAGAGGTAGACAATTTATTCAGCATTAATACTTCAGTTTTTATTTCAAAAAAAAATGTAGAATTTGAATCAAGCTCACGCAGATACCTGCGAGTTTATTAACATATTGACATTTCGAAGAAAATATTCGTCGAGTAATCCGCTTGCATAAAATAGGGAACTGAAATTCTGGTTCTTAATTAAAGTTGTCTACTTCTCACGACTTTACGGGCGGTGTAACTTATTGAACGGACACATAATACATTTATACATATTTATTTTTAAACTGAAAGTGGAAAATATTATTTTCAGTTGCTGTCATATACCTGCATCATTATTTTATTTATTGTTCTGGCATATGTATAAAGACTATTATAAAAAATAAAATTGAAACGACTGTTACAACCTTTTTAATAAATAAATAATTGGAGAATACCAGTAAATATTTTGTAGTTCTATAATTTATTATAAAAATGTTGAAATTTCGTTTAGTTTATTTCGTAAACGTTGTTTCTAGATTTTTATAAGTATACATACCATTCAAATATATTTTTACCATGTAATAATTACCGGGTTAATTTTTCCATAATGAACGTCCGTTAGAAGATAGATAATGTTGATATTTAACAACGTGCTCAAAAAATAATGTTTGATAATAATCCATGTTGTCCTTACTTTCGTCATTTTTCAGTAAATTTCTTTAATAAAGAAAATCCGACATGATGGATGGTATTTTTCGCAATAATTTTATTTCACTAATGTCTTCCATTATTATTTCTAATTAATCTTTATAAAAAGCACCTGTGTAATTATCGACGACCACGCCGGATACTTAAAAAAAAAACTATACCGAACGTTATGCGGTGTAAAGGTACAGTAAACGAACATTTTACTTGCCATTAGTTTAGCTTTTTGCCATTCTCCGCCCTTTCGAGGAATTTCTGCAATTTTCACTTTGTTCTAAACACAGGAATTATGCGTATCAATTACATAAACTCACAACGGAAACGTTTTCGCTTGCTTGCCGACAACAAAGTTAATAGTTAAAGGTATGCAAATATTTTAAAACAGACATTACATTTATTTTATTCAATTTTTATCGTTTCCCCCTTATGTTTGTCCGTTTAAAAAGTGAAACGCAAAATTATCGCTGAAGTATATCAAGTGCATTTTGTCAAACTAAATTAAAAATTAATTGCGTAGAAGAAATCAAAGTTAATTAATAATTTGTAATAAATAACAATTAAGTATAAAATTTTAACGCTCAAGGCAGCCGATTACAAGTTTAATCTACAAGAAATTTTCACGGGTAGGTAGGTATCTCCTTGTAGCCTAATACATTGAATGGATATTAAGATGAACGTGGTAGGACAAAACGCGGTTTTTGCAAGCGAGTATTAGTCTACGTAAACGTAAATTTTTAAAACGCTATAATTCGAAATTAACTAAAAATCAGTTTTAAGTAGATATGATAATATTCGGATGAATATAACTCACTCTGTATCTATATAATAGCTACTTATTTTGACGAGGGCGTTTCTTCTAAAGATTAAAAGGATAGGTAATTCTAATTTAGTATTATTATGAAAACTGTGGTCATTAACTAGAAATTTCTTTATATTTAGAAATTACAACTACGTAGACGTAAATACGTACTTATGTATGTACTGATTACCTCTATAATTCAATGCCAGTTCCACTTGTTTAAATGTCTCTCATTTATAAATAAATTAAATTTTTAGAAATATTGAAAAGAAGCTTTCGAAATATTTGATTGACGGTACGATGTAGTTCCTGTACAGATACATAAGTATGCAATTAGATGACACGCGACTATTTCAAATGCATAATTTTTTACTTCTAAAAATATGTAGATGTTTTAGGTATCTATATATATAGAACGAGTCAAAAACGAGTCAGATATTTATTTGTTGTCTAGTTGAATAAACTTTCGATTTTAAATAACCCCATAAAAAATAATCGAGGGGTGTAACATCAGGTGACCTCTCAATAACCTGACATCATTTTCAGCTATTTATTTATTATTGTTTATTTATTATTTATTTATTGTTTATTTTGATTTTCAGTATCTTTTTTGCATTCTAAAAAAATATTTTAATAAAATATTTCTCTAAAATTTTCTGATGTAAGGTATGTAAACATTTTTGTACTGTCAATTAGACAATCGAAGGAGCAAAAAATTAGGAGTTGCCATTTGAAAAAAAATCTGTTGACGTCATAATACTTAAAAACAAATGAATATCTGAAAATGATTTTGACATGCAAATGTGCATTTTTACGAAAATTCATTTGTTTCAATTTTATTTGATATATTCCATATTTTTCCTCGCTCTGTATAAACTTCATTTACAACGGCATATTTTTATCCTAACATTTATGGAATACCTTCACTTTCATTGAAGCGTAGAAAGCGTTTGTGGAAAGAGCAATTTAATTGTAAATTCCTTCCACATGTTTATTTAAAAAAACGAAATTGAACGTCGAATCACCGAGATTTTATTATAGTGTAGGTAGGTAGGAGTAGTGAGGTATTCAGGTATTCAGGACGTGCAGTAACCATTTCCGAAACTTTTCAACAGAAATATCCAAACGTACATTACCTACCTAACTACATTATTTTTGTTTTAATGATGAAGGTGTCGATAATTTAAACATAGCTGGGTACAGTCAAGTTCGTATGTTTTGTCCCGACGCCTGGGTTAGTTTTTATCGTAAATGGCTCAAAAAAAAAGATTACTGACCGTTTTCATTTATTATTTGACGTGTCCCTTTTTACAATTCAAAAACAACTACCCTTCATCCCTCTTAATGTCCTCCTAAAATACTCTACCCAACATCAACCAATTAATAATAAGCATATTACTACAATGGTAAATTGTTTTTTTTTTTTAATAAAAATCATTGCGACTATGGCTTCTTTATGATTTCTAACTTCTATTAATAACATTTCAAATGACTTGACGGACGATTCAGTCTATCAAAGTCAACATTCTGGTCATTTCAACGATGTGCAATTCCACATGTAATCTACATGTATCTATTTTATTTGTCGCAATTTGTTTGTAGAATTCTAAAAGCACCTCTTGTTAAAACACCCCTTATTAGATCGACTTTTAAAAGCAAATTAAAATTCTTCGTTCTTAAAAGTTTGCGCAATTTTAATTAGGCACCCAAGAGTTGAAGTTAAACTGGCGAGACAGTCGTAATATATTAGACAATAAGTAATAAGTATGTATAAGCGAAGCAACAATTGTTTTATAATTCCCTTGGTATTATTCTGCAACAGTAACGATAAGCAACGAAAAGTTTTAACGATGTTTATTAATCTGTTGCATGTCGTGAATTGCATACAAGGAGGAATTTAACGTCGTCTCATTATTCGCAACTGTTCTGTTCCTGTTTTTATTATTTACTGCGTGTGTTCGAATTATGTTAAGGGAGCTCTGAATGTCGGAAATAAATTATTGTTACAATTACGTTGGAGAAATTAAATCATTTTCAACATGCTTTATATGGAGCGAATTTTTAATTAATAGGCAATCTATGTAATTTATATCTAGTCATTATGTAATTACCTACTGCGTGATACAATTATTATTTTGGATGTTTCTTCTTACTGAGTTTTCAGTTTCAATATGTGCAGATTTATGTAATGTTATGGAACCTTCAAATTAAAAAAAAATCCTAACGCAGCAGCAAATTTGATTAAACCTCATCGGTTAAATTTGTTTTTTTCTTTGATGTACATAACTTCAGTTCAAAAATTCAGTTTTTCTTTGTATTGCAGCCCGATCATCTACCTTAAACTACTGACTTGATTTTAATTATATCAATTGATATTTACATATTATGCCAATTACTTAATTTAATAAAGAAGGCCTTGTTCAGTAGCGGGTAAATAAAAAAGCTAAAATGAAATATGTAAATATGTATAAATCAAATGAAAAATTAACACAAAATCATTTTCCTTAGTTTAGTTTTCGAACATTAACCGATGTAACCGAACCAAAAAATTTCAAAAGCACCATTATTATTGATATACCAGCGTACTTATGCGTCGTATATCCGTTGAAATGTATATTTTAATAAACTTTTATTTTTCAATTAATAAAAAGTCCAAACAAATATTGTTGCACCTCACATTTGCTTTTTTGTTTCGTTTGCTTTTCAATGGCGATGAAAGCAATTATTTAGGAAATCTATACACGAAGGGTAAAAATGAAGGTGCGCTGCTTTTTGTTTTAAATATAAAATAACGATAACAATCGTGTATTGAATCAGAATTAGTCGTGTTTTAATTTACAGAATTTGTTTAAAGTGGGTATTATTTTTATTCTTTGAATTACCACCTACCTATTAAAATTTACAAGTCGATCAGATAAATAAACAAGTTGCAATTGATAAATATTTAAAAATTAAAAGAGGATGATACTCATTCTTTTATGAGCAAATTAAACTCGAAATCGAGATAGCTACATTTCAAATTAGACAAAAAGAAAATTAATGATTTTAATTTTGAATGCACATAGGAACCGACTTGGAAATCAGATATGTCTGTAAACAAACACATACATATCCGAGTAGCCTTTGTTGTGTATTTTTAGACACGGTCGTTGTCGGTAATCTATTTTTTTTTTAGGAAGTTGCTTAAAAACAAGTTACCTATATGTAACAAATAAGTAACAAATTTGCATTCATATTACTAAATTCGTTTTTGTATAAGAATGCCATTATACGTTTTCTTTCAATATGTAGATAACTGATTTTATTTCTTGCTTTGTTGTCGGAGATCAACAAGGTTTCTTCCAATATTTTTTTCATTTGAAAATACATTACATAATATATGCTTGAAATTTACATACAGGTGACACCCGCATAACGGGATCGTTAGGTTCTTAAAAAATTTATGGTTTATTAAATCAATCAATAACTGATTAAAAATTGAAAGTTTTTCCGCAACATACGTGGCAATTTTTCCCACTTTTTCAAAGATACAAAATCTTTATTTTTCATTTTAAGAAGACGAGATATTTTTTAAGAGGTACTTTCTTATTGACTTTATTTATAAAAAAGAAGTAGTCGACATTTCTTTAAAAAAAAAGTTCATTAATACACACTTATCCAAAAAAATTACTAAAAAAAAACTCAAATTACTCAAAAAAATACTCGAATCGTGTTAAAGCGAAACCGTTTTGTAAAAATGCCTATGCGTGTTGTACGAAAATTTTCGCAATTTTTGTAACGTTGCTGTGAGGATTACCTGTACTTTATTCGAAAGCAGCGTCGGTTTTTATCATTACCTATCTTATATAACAGGGGTGGCCAAGCTCCTTGATAGTCCGAGCCATTTTTCAAAATTTGAAATTTTTCGCGAGCCGCAATTAAATACGTATTTAAAAGGTATTAATAAATTATTGAAAATATATAAATAAAAGTACAAAATATGTGTATTGAATTTAATATTAAAATCGAGAGCCACAAATAATCCTTTAAAGAGCCGCATGTGGCTCGCGAGCCGCAGGTTGGCCCCCCCTGTTATGTAACCTAATTTCCTTATTTTTCAATTTTTGTTTTTGTATTTCCGCATTAAATGATAATTATATTTATTTATTATCATATTTATTTATTTATCGCGGTTACATACTAAATTTTATTTGTTTTAAAGTTAAATCTAATCACTTTCGTATAAAGTATACGCAAGTATAATTCGCACGAAGTATAAAGTTAGTAGGTGGTTAATTTAAATTGAAATTTCCCGTTAGACAATTCACTAATAATTCCCTCAGGTTATCTTCATCAAATGACAAAATTGTAGTTCGAGGAGTACAATACAAACATTTTAACCAGAGATTAAATTACCCGAGACAGTTTATTCGTTAGTACAAATCGTTGCAGTTAATAGTTGTTAATATCTGCAGTTATAAATCGTTAATAAAGTAAAATTTTTATTCAGTAGATAACTGAATTTACATAGGTAACTCCTATTATTTATTTTAAACGAATACTGATTTATAATGTTTATTTAATTGTTTTCAACGTCACGTTAATATTTCTACCTTCTCTAGTTCAATTTATTTAATGAATAGAGTTCGTAACAATTTTTTTTTCTATTTTGCGTCTACAATAAACTCCTCTTCGGTATGAAACCGAATTGCGATTATCGAAGTTCATATCATAAGTTCCTTATAATCCTAGGCCAAACACTTGAATGCAGCCCAAAGAGTTTTTTTTTTTAAATTTTAAAGAGCATTAAGGGAAAAATAGAGAAAAAATGATATAATATGATATAAGTACTCGTTTCATGAGGCTTTTATCGCACTCGTCCTTTAGAAAATCGTCGTTACGCGGCTCGTTTTCTAAACTTCGGCTCGAGCGATAAAAATATGCCTTGTGAAAGTTGTTCTTGGTTGTATTATTCTAGTATACAGGGTGCGACTAAAATAAGTTTAAACCTCTCAACGACGTGCAACTGTAACGATATAAAACACATTTTCGTTAGGTCGCATATTGGTAATTTCCGAGAAAATCGCATTTCAAATTTTAAATACGACCCTGTTCTTACCCTTTCGAGATTAAATTCATAATTCTAAAGAAGCATACAAGGTACACAAATGGCTTGTTTTCAAGGTAAAACAAACATCTATGTAATTTATAAGTACAAAGCAAACTCGGCAAACATGCGGAACGGAAATCTGATATTAATTGTTACAATTATTGTCGACGGCATGGCAGCGGAACGTTTAATTTATTTTATTGTAGGGTATGTTAGTGCAAAAAATTTAATTAAACCACAAGTGTCTACTTACAAGGAAGGTTGGGCAGACCGAAATGTCAAAAAAAATTGAAACTTTTCAGGATTGTAGTAGTGCTAGTCAACACTAATCAAGAACCGTATTCCGTTCGTGCCCCTACGCGGTTCAAGAGGGTAAAATTCGCCCTTTAAAATTAGAACTTTTTTTTCCTATTTTGCTTATTTCTGAAACAACAATAGTTTGCAAATGGCGTTTTAAGACCTACATTACATTAATTGATTTAATTTTAAATTAACTTTTAATATTGGCGATTTCAAATTTTTCTTACAATGTGACGCGTTTCTAATATTACAGATTTTTTTATAATATCAGATAGGTGCAATTTCACGCATTTCGCGAAAATTTCGTCCTGCATTTAGCGAGAAAGTCGACAAATACACCGATCTCTTCCCAAAATTCCAGAGAATTCGTCTGGAAAAATAGCAATTACTTATCTTCGACTGTTCGAGAACTGTAGACCCCGAATTCGGCGAAAGTTTCGCGGAAATCGAATTTTTTTCGGCCCCGAAATGGTTATCCATCCGTGCCAATTTTTTTGCCGTTTACTTACGAACTTATTGTTAGCGAACTTTACCAACAGCTGAAATTTCTTATCAAAATTCCCAGAAACGACTTCGATATACGGAATTTCATTTTTTTACAATTTTGAAACACGACAGTTTACATGCCATAATTGTGAGAAAATCGAAATACTTTTTTTGGCGATTTTGCCTGAAACCGACAGAAGGGCACTCGGGTGCTCACGAACGACGGAAAGTTCTACCGTTTTCGCTCTCTCATAACTACCATAAAACAATTCGAAAAATTCGGGCCCCGTACCACATTTTTCACCTAGAAACCGTTTGAGACGGCATTTCGAGCATCGTAAAGATGTCGCCGATATCGCAATCAACTTTCCAAAACGTGTAGGAAGACGATGCCATAAAGGAAAAGCCGCTTTCCCTCCAATTTAAAGTTATACCAAAAACTGCAAAAATTGACATAATCGTCGCTTTTCTCTTTAAAAGCTTTTTAGCCGGCGCCGGCGCGGCGCGACTCTGATGTCATAGCGTCATAATTATTAGATAAAACCACTAATGACCTACAAGAAAGCTAAATACGATTGTTTTCCTATTTCAACCCTGTTCTCAAGTTGTGAAGGTTGCATAGGTTCAATATGACAACTAATTTGAAGGTGGAGTAGAGGAGTATTTTTATCCCTTATGTTAATATCGTAATGTACGCCATTTAAAACATATATTTTTTGTTGGGTGATATTTCTTATTGTTCTAGAGATAAGCGGTGAAAATGTTACTACGTTATCAACAAAAGGTGAAATTGCACAAATACAAAAAACAATTATGTAACGGGATACGCTTTAACGAACAACTCTTTCAATAAACTATAAATTCGTTGCAGCATTGAAAAACACATACTACAAATAAGGGTTTACCTTAGGGTTAAGAGTAGAGATGCAACCCCTTAGAATTTCTATCCCTAATTTTATATTTTAATGAAGGTCTTGAACAGACATTTACAAAAATATATAGTTTGTTGGCGATAGCTGTTGTTGTTCCAGAGAAAATAAGCGAAATAAAAAAAAAGTTCAAATTTGCAAGGGTCGATTTCGCCCTTTTAAAACTCATATGGGCACGAACGAAATACGGTTCTTCATTAGGGCTAACTATTACTACAATCCTGCAAAGTTTCAATTTTTTTTGTAATTCTACTACTTGTTTGATTGGAAATTTTGATCTGGTCGTTATTAACGTGCGGATTTAAGTTTAATTTGATTTTTTTTTGTAAAGGACCATCTGATAATTATCATTCTGTTATTGCTCACAGTTGTATGATATCGTCGTTTGTGCGTTTGATTTTGTGTTAATAGTAAAACTTTTTCGCGTTTTTTTCCAATGCAGAATAATTAGGTGCTTTATAAAAACAAAGCAGGTCCGTATTTATTCCTGTTATCTACTTGTTACAAATTTGAACCAAAATTGTCAAAATTCGTCAAGTATGCCTATAAGACATTTATCATCTTGTTTAATGGCTATTGCATACACCCTTGTTTTACTCCTTTTGAGCTTTTCAATTATTTTAGTTACACCCTGTATGGTATCAAATAAATTTAACCGGAGTGTTCAGTACATGTTCAGTTCATTTGTAACGACACGTTGCCGATAATAATAAAATTAATACCTTCGACTAGAATGATAAATTAAGGGTAACTTTTGAAACTCCAGTTAAAACAACTGAGATTTGACGAAACTGCAAAGAAATATTTATATTATAGGTACAGTAGAATGTAACTGTGCCAATTAACTTTCATAACTTTCATCCGGTTAAAATTGATTCGGTGTCGTATAGATAGATTAGGAATTCCTAAAATAGAAAAACGCAATTAATCGAAAAAGATGGTCGACGAAAAGACATGCCAAAGTCCTTAAATCGATTGAATTATTTCTAATATTTTCGTAATTCCTTAATTTTGTCGCCTAAAGCACATAAATATTGGAGATTGCTGTGAAAGTATGCGTGAGAATTTGTCAATATAGTTTGGCAACGGAAGGGGCGGGAACAACTTTTCCGGTAAAAGCAAAGAGCAAAAATTTTCAATTTATTTGGGCTGAAATTCAATTAACTTCCATTAAAGAGAGGAAATTAATTGTTACCCCAACATTTAAGACACGAAACTTTTCGACGTTATATAACGATTATAATGGAAATTAAAGCGATTTTCTAAAGGAATTAATTAAAAATGTAGCAGATCCCAATAATTCTATAATGTATAGGAACCGACTGACTATCTATCAATCGATTCACTCGCTTGCAATAGTGTCAAGCTATTAAACTAACAACGGACCGACTACGCTTTGGGACTTGAGGTCAGCTTTCCATCACTGAATAAACGAAATACCGCAGAACGATTTGAATCCATAGAGAATTGGTAAAAAATTTCAACGCAAGTTCCGTAAAATTTACGTTTATCGATAAAGTAAAAACACAGATTTTTAATATCCCTAACCGTGAATCATTAATATCTTACAAGGATAGGTAGGTACGGTACCGACGTAATTATGTGAAATTTCTCTAACGCTTCTTATTTTCAACGCTATCAATACTGCTTACGTGGTAACTAATAATAAGTCCATCAATTTAAACTAATTCGCGCGTAATTCGCACAATAATAGTAACTACATAATAATTATGTTATGTATACGTAATTCAGAGAAGAAGGATATAATTAACAATTATACTTTATAATTAATTAATCAAGTACAGCCATTAATTTAACTGTATACCATTTAAAGTTCAGCAGCTTTTTGCTAATAACTATTGTAGTATATCACCGAAATGTAATCGAATTAAATCTCTCAAAATAAATCACCGAAAATGGTGGCACCGTAGTGTCATTAGAAACTAATGGCAAGGGTGGCACATAAACTTTATTTTGTTCTAAATATCACTTACAATTACTTAGTTTCGAAATGGTTAACTGCGTGACATTTTAAATTCCTCATTGATTTTGAGAAAATGCTGCTCGAGAAAGACTGCTTTAATTCGAGCGAACACGCCCGACTAACAATAACCGTTTTCCCGGAGTGCCCCAGACTATAGCTTTTTTTTTTAAACCCACGTACGAATGAAAATATATTATTGCGACGTTTTTTTTTGTCGAGACACGTTAAAAAATGAACCCAAGTTATTTTACTTATGCTAGTAAATCCACGAGCCGACTCTTTCTTCTAAAAGATCTCGACATTGATGTGTTTTAGAAAATTTAATTAAGTCACGTTTTTAACTTCGAGTGCTGGAAACATTTTTCGTAATTAAAAGAATATTTATATTTTCAGTTAGACGCCGCTTTTTAATTTTGTTATATTTTAGTAATGTTACCTTACGGAATACTTTATATTTAAAAAATTTGAAAAGTAAGCGCCCAACCTTGCAGGTTTTTTTCTAATATTTATAATTGTATAACGAACTTTCAAATTGTACTTACTATAAAAATAATTTTAAACTGATTATACATAGGTAGTTTGTTTAATAATAATTCGATTAATTAAAATAGAGAGATTTAGTTTTATTTATTAAATGTTCCAAATTTTTTAAACTGCACGAAAACTTCTTGAATTTTAATAACGACCTAATAAAATTGCAGTGCGAATTTCGATTGATTTTCTCGAGTATTAACTGCTTGTATGTACATTGCATGGATTTAATTTTGTTTTAGAACATCCATATTGTCTTCCGTTCTTTCAAGTAAACAATAAAATTTAATTTTAACAATGTATCGATTAGGGCGCTTCAGGGTATAATTTACAAACGTTGGGAATTCTTTTCAACGTTTTTTATAATTATTTAACAATCTGTAACGTTTTACTAAAGACGCTTAAAAAGGCCCTCGTAAAAGGGTCGAAATATGTTATGTAGGTAATTAAAGTAAAAAAATTATATCGTTAGCTATAGATATTAAAAAGAAAATTAAACTAATTAATATAATTTACCCTATTCGTAAAAGTACTTGTTACGTCATCACAGATGTGGGCGTGGTCTTTACTTAAATCTATTAAAATAGTTCTTTATCTTTGTCTCGATCATATCTATAATCATGATACAGATGTTTAACATTCGCCTTTACTAGATTCATAAATTTGTGACGCAATCAAGTTTTTTTGGTGAATTTCCTAGTAGAATGTAGGTATTAATTAAAGAGCTCGTGACAAAAGCTTTTACGAATCTATTAGTTGGACAGAAATATTAATTTTGAAAATTTTATCGTAAGAAACAGCATTGACGACATCTGCCAGCACGTTATCGCTGCGTTGTCGATTGACATTATCTCAAACTTGTTAAGAAAAAATAAGAGTGATTGCGAGGAGAGCTTCACTTGTGCGCCCAACCGAATTCGTAATTTAATTTTATATTGTTATTGCATAAGACCAGTATAGTACAAACCTAGGAGGGGTTTCGGGCTCCATCCAGTGGAACCGGAAATATGAGGCTTTTATAATCAAAATATGCGGACATACAGTGATCATAAAGTTAGAAACCCTTTTATTCGAAATTTCTCAGATAATTTTATTCTTCATAAAAATCTACGCATTGATCCTAATTTAAAGTGCGTATATCAAAAGTCGAATATAACCTTTCGTATAGGAAAGAGAAAAAAAAGTAAAAAAATTTGAAAAAAAAATAACTATGACTTCGTATCTGACATCTTGCAATTTTAAAAAACTTTTTCGGGTAATATTTTTGTGTATTTTCAAAACTAAGGGCACTCTACTCTTGAATCGATTTGATATTTTTGAACGTCCCTTGTATACGAAAGGTTATTTTCAAATTTTGACGTGTACATTTGAAATTTGAAACTATGCATTTTTACGAAGAACAAAATTTTACTGAGAAATTTGAAATCATCGAGCATATTTCGATTATAAAAGTCTCACATTTCCGGTTCCACTGGCTTGAACCCGAAACTCGAGGTTTGTACTACACTGGTTTACACGTTTATCAAACACACTACACCACACGTTTATCAAATCCCATAAGTAATTCAAGAATTAAAAAAAAGCATTAAAATCGATATATTATTAAATTATTGGATGGGTACCTACCTATTATTATTTCTTTGATTTTATTGTTTTTTATTATAAAAATTATTTTTAATCTAGTATAATAGATAAGCAGTGTCTGCGAAATCCTGGCAGATGTCGTAATAAGTGTTCACCGAGTTAAACGAACCTTAATTAGTTTCTCTCTTTTTAATGGCAGCTTGAAATAGCAAAACAGCTAAAACCAATGATGGAACTCATTTAACTGTCCAGAGCACCCTCTCGCTTTACAATACAAATTCGCACGATAATTCCGACCGCTAGTTTTTTTCTGTTTTTCGTTTTAATTGTAAATATTATGTAGATTTTTGATTTTTAATTATTTCTAGGTCGGTTTCAACTTTTTCAAAGTTTTATTGTAGTTAACTATTTTTTATGCTCACTGTCAGAATAAGTACTTATTTATTTATAATGATTTGTCGCTTTTTGTAGGTAAATTGCCGAAATAAAATTTGGTCTAGGTAAACGTAAAGTCTGTAAAACGTAAGTAGTTTCATAAGTTATATACATTCTAGATATTTTTACTTAATTGTGCTTAGAAAAATCGAAATATTTGAAAATTTTAATATCGTTAGATGGAATATTTTTTGTCTTATTTAAACTAAAAAGTTATCTCGTTCTTATATTGTGTATTTTATCTGACAATAAGTTTGTAATAAATCATTGTACCTATGTATAAGTTATTCACGATAGGTTCCAATACACGTCATGCATAAAAAGTTACTAAATTTTATATTTTTAATATTCAGTTCAAAGTTTTGAATATGGCATAATTTACCGATGATTTACCCGCACACATGTGACATGACAAAGAAAGACTACAATCTATTAGTAAGTACTGTGAAAATACGACGCTTTATTGTCGACGTGGATTGAAACCTACGGTGAATAACGTATAGGTATCTATACATTAAAGTTTTTTCTGTTTCCATTCCTAAATTTTGATTTTTATGCGACGAGTTCCAGATTTAATTTCCTTTAATCCAAACTTCGTTACCATTATTTAAAAATCGCTCAATTTTCGCAACTGCCATATTACAGAAAATTTATCTCGTGCTCTTCATCTCTGTTTGTCGTCCTTTCAAAGAGCTAAAATTTAAAACGTGAAATTATGCGACTTATTGTTAGAATAAGACCCCGGGAGGTTAGTAACGTTCTTTACAAAATGACGTAAGCAACTTATATTACATTTAAAAATTAATTTTACATCGCAAAACGACTAAATATAATTTTAAAAAGTGTCTAAATTTCTAACGTTATCGGAAGGAACATATTAGCTTTTAAATTTATCATAATATCGCATCATCTAACATAATTATGTAGTATGTCAGTGTTTTCGAGACAACATCTGGCTAAAATATCGTGAGCCATGTGTATTATAATAAGAACAAACATAAACAACGCCTGCGCATTAAAAGTTTCAATGTACGATTAAAAATCGTTAAGATACATTGACAAATCTTGTTCAGAATATAATATCGCCTAACAAACTCGGCAGTATTCTATAATAATGGAAGTAATTGAACCGACAGTTACTTAACTTATTAAACAGTCTCAACTCTAATCGTTAATTTAAGATCATAAATTATATAGGAATATCTTAACATAATATAGCAACAGCACTATATATTATGTACAAAGTTTTGGGCCGGAATGTAAGTTTCCGTAATATAGCTCGATAACCATCGCATTAAGAACAATTAGGTGCCGTTTAAATAATAATCATCATTCTGTGAAAACAAATGTCTGTAGTTATCCGAATATGTTTGTTACGATTCGTAGGGGAGGCCGGTGCACACTGGTCGTAGGGGTACAGTGGTCACCTTCCAATAACTTTTAAACAACTTCATAAATAGGTTTCTCCATCTGCGAGTAAATGAACAAACTTATTATCAACAGATTTGTAAACTTTGAAAACTGAAAACTTTATACTTTTTGGTTTAATTCTTGTTTGTTGTTAGAGTGCACATGTTGTAAAATATTGGTAAGTTTCAATTTTTCATTTCAACTAATATTTTGATCTAAATATGCAAATCCAATGTTTTTATATGAATTATTAACCCATGATGAATAGAATGTTGATAAAAAAGTTAGAAAATTCTTATTATATTTAATTAATTTTTACAAAAATTTTTTAAGGTTAGCTATGGGGCACAGCGGTCACAAGGTTTACGGGGTTCTATGGTCACTGCTTTTATGCTTCAAAAGGGTTGACCACTGTGCCCCAATATTTTTATTGTGGCCTCCATCGGTAAACATGATTTTATATGCAATATTACAGTAGGATATAAATTATTCTTATGAATGTAAGTGTATTTTACATGTTTTTATTTGAACGGTCAATTAGTCAACGGTCAATTTTGTCTGTGAATCAATTTTGAAACTTTCAAATTCAACAGACAGTGATATGTCGTTTGAAAATGACGAAATAGGTACTTGTGAAGAAATCAAGATTGACGGTTTTGTATTAGTGCGTTTTACGACAAAAAAAAATTAAGATTTTACATTGGTCAAGTAAAAGAAATACTTCAAGATGAACTTGTAGTTTCATTTTTAAGAAAACACATGGATAAGTTCAATTTTTCCACCTGTGGAAGATATTGCTAGTGTTGACAAAAAAGATGTCGAGTTAATTTTACTTGACCCACTAAATACTGGAGGAACCGCAAGAATAAATAGTTCTTTGAAATTTTCTTATGATTTTGAATCTTACTATGTATGTTAAGTTTTAAGTTCATTTTTATTGGTGTAAGTACATATATAACTATATTAAGTAGGTATTATTAATTAATTTAGACTTTATATTTTAATTTCAAGTTTGCTGTTTAAGTTTAGTTTATGTAAACAAACTGCTCTTTTATAAAAAATAGTGACCACTGTACCCCTTTATCGTAACCAGTGTACCCCATATATGGGGCACAGTGGTCATTTATGCATATATTTTTTAAATATCTGTAAATAATCAATAAATATTTTTTTTTGTAAAACTAGTAAGGTCATTTAGTAGACAAATGTCTATTAAGTATTGATCAACATATGTCATCTTATTATATGTTGTTTGTTTCAAAATAGAACAAATTGTTTCCAAATATGACCACTGTGCCCCGGTCTCCCCTACTATTGCCCCTTTTTAGGTAATACGGTAAAATTGTAGGTTTGCATGGCTCTCTGTTTTGAAAACTAAAAATAGTCTGAAATTGTTTATGTAACGCGATATCTATAATTTGATTTATGTAAAAAAAAACTCGGCATAAAACAATTATTTGTAAAATTCATGCATTTTAATTCGAGTTACCTATTCATTGTATTAGGTTTATTGATAACTACCTAGTTTATATGGTAGGTACCTATAATATATCAACTACGCACGCCTAACCTTTTTTTTTAATTCACATAATTATACGAAAAGTAGATTTAAATTTTTTGATTCTTACCTGCCACTTTAAAAAATAATTTGAGAATGTAGTTGTATTTCTGCCCTTTTAAATATGGTTCGCTCAAGTTGTCGTCGGCGTATGTTTCGATTAAATGACGTTCCGTTAAGAAGCCGTTTTGTAAACGGCGAAACGTTGAATGTATAATTTTATGATGGTTTTATTTATGGACGGCTGGATTTTTTTATTTTCCTTTTCACAAACATATGCATAATTATATTCAGCGAACATTATAACGTTAGTTTTCTGTATTTAACAAACCTACATGTTACATATACCTATTAAATGA